>JAZHAC010000033.1:3127500-13127500 GCA_039707435.1 Actias luna | reverse complement strand
TTATAACACTAAAATTCAAATTTTTTTGGACAAAACTATTAGTTTATTTTAGCAGGACGCTACTAGTTTTGCAAAGTCACTAGTTATGAGTCATTTTGAAAAATAAATTTATGTGCCGATCACACATAACATATGTACTGAGAGTGAGGGAAGAGGGGTAATAAACTTAAAATGCAGACTAGGATAGGTTTATATTACCGTATCGGGTGCGTATCCATTAGTGATTTCTGTCCGCGTGTTGACTTTTAGTATGGATTTGGGCACGTGCGGTGACACCGCGTTGGCGCCGGCCGCCGGACCGACCGCCGGACCGACCGCGGACGTGGACACATGCGTCTGGACGACTTGTTGGACTCGTATTCGCTCCGACTCGTCTGAAGTCTCCGGCGACGACCGCTCCTCTTCCGCACCTCTGTCCGCTGCTCCACCTTCTTCCTTAAATATTAACAAATAACATACATATAGAGAAGACACAATAACGGTACACTTATTAACTTAATTTGGAAATTCTAAAAACCAAAAATATATATTAGGACTAAAAGTATTTTTATTGTGAACATTTTATAAAGTTTTGAATTCTATAACCAGATAGCAGTCCAAACATAAATCTATACTTTGCCTGCTGAATATAAACACGAAGAATTCTTGTTCTTAAAAATTATAGTTACGCTTTAATTAAATATATGATCTCAGGAAATATTGAAAATTAAATTAAATTCCATGTAAAACTGTAACCTGCTATTCATTTTATCAGATTTTATCAAAATATAATCTTTAAAAGATAGTGAACGATGTAAGTACTTTAATAAATCCAATTTGGTTAAATTTAGTAGAGCCTTAATTTTGTAGGCATTGAGTACGATTAAGGTAAAACGCTCGTTCGGGTAAAGTTGGCCTCGAGTGACGTAAGGGAGCGAAAGAGATGGTGATACTATTATACTAGCTCAGCGATGTCATTATTTTATGTCAAAAATAGTTGTATTTAGTATTATCAATCCCGTCTTTATGAAATTTTCGCTTCTGTCGTGTGGTCTTTGAGAGCACAACCTGTTTTGTTGTTACAATGTAATTTTGATACAGGACCGAGACAAATAGTCGAAACTTAGCATAGTTTAATGGCAGGGCACAATATTTTTTTATTTCACACTCATAGAAAAAGAAGTACAAAAATGTGTTAATAAAAGCTATAGCAAAAACAATGAAAATAAAGATATACTGTTATATTCGTGCGAGGAAACCGAAAAAAGTACTCTTAGGAGGAGGAAAGCTGTACTCTTAATAAAAAATGCACAATAAAAATTACTTTCTTGGTAATGGTCCTGTGTGTATATACTTTATTCTTTTATTATAGACACTTTTTTCTTGTATATATATATATATATATGTCGCAGCAAATTAACTTAATTAGCCGTTCAATCAACAGCCTAGCCTCTTTACTAAACAACCCAGTTCAACTAGTGGCCGAGCAACTAGTAATAATGATAGGAAATACAGAAATAACTTGTAGGCGGAGTATGTAGCGATGAAGTGGTCGCTGTGGTAGAGGTGTTTGCTGGGTTAGGTTAGGTTGGATGGACTTGTGATAGCAAACAAAACATTTTTATTATAAGTTGGGAGTTCCAGTAATATATTATACTGTATATTGTAGGCTGTTGATTGAACGTCTAATTAAACTATTTAGCTGCGACATACATATAACGTTTGGCCTGCTGAGTCAGCTGCAGCAAACTTACTGATTAAAAAACTAAAAATAATTTACTTGATCATGTTGTGTTGCCCGCAGCTCAAAGTCCCGTTCGAGTTGCAGCGCTCGCAGCTGCTGGTTCTGTACGGGCGAGCGCGCCGCGCCCAGCGACACCAGCTGCGCAATCGCTGCGTCCCTGCAAACACACAATACTCATTACTACAATACTCACTTACATACAACAAACAAGAACTAATAGACAAATTTTTTTTTTTGTTTAATCAACCCTAACATGATTAGGGACTTTGTTAATAATAATTTTTTCATTTGCTTTGCCTTTTTTAATTTTATGTGAGCGCATTCTTTTGCTCCATGTCTTATAACTATTACAGACTTAGTCTAATCTTACATCTAATACAATGTCTTAATTATTTCTTTTATTTTATAAACGATACAACATTTTTTTTTAAACATTACGATACATTTGCCATAATCCTACTAACTATACCTAATTTTAATTGTATATAATTTGATTTATAATGTTTGTACAATCAAGTGTAAATAATAATTTGGTTAAAATAATCTTAATTTTAAAAGTTTAAAGGTTTATAGTAGCCGCCCTTTTTATGTCTATACCATCGAAGTTATTTATTTCGTTTTCCAGCCTTTCTTGCAATTTCATCTATATATTGCAAGAAAGCTGGTCGATGGTCATCGTTCAGCAGTAGACCAGCTAATGTGTCTAATTTAACCTCGACTCCGATTTTGCACTCGAAGTCAAATCTGGACGAGCCGAACCTAGGACAGTCTATAATAAGATGGAAGACTGTCTCGGCGGTATCCGGATCGCAGGCACACGCGGGGCTAATAGATAACATTACGAAGTACAGTCTTAATCACTACACAGCGACAGTTAAGTCAATGCGAATATCATGGCGTTATTAATAGTTATCGTTAAATGGATAGAGGAAATATAAATATATTAAGCCCTAAACGCAACCGGATTCTGAACAAGCAAGTACTGCACCTATTAAAAGTTCAAATTATCCTTGCCAAAAAAGTCTTGCAATTAATGCTATAAATTTAGGCAATAAGATTTAGTAACGTGGGGCGATCACTGTAATTTATCTATGGTTGCAGTAACACAGATCGCCTAAGAATTATAACAAGAAGAATAATATTAAACACATAAATTATGGCAGCTTTATAATTCAGGCTAATAACAAAATTATATATCATAAAATAATATTGACACAAACAGGTAACGAAAGTGATAAGTATAATATTAAGTTTAAGCAATAACCTTCTGGCTCGGGCGGCGGCTCTCCTTGCCTCGGCTTGGCGTTCACGTTCCTCTCGTTGCCAGGGGTTGCGTGCCGGCGCTCCGCCTCCCGCGCCTCCGCCCCCGCCTCCGCCTGCTGGGTACACGGATACCGCAGGGGGCTCCATTGCGCTCGCTACGTACCGCTCTGATATGCATACACACAATACTAATTACAATCACTAATTCAAAATTATAATAATCAAAAGGACCTTAAACAAAAAAAAACATGAATAAACACGCAATAGAAGTAAAATTTTCAAAAATTCAAAAAACACGTATAACGTGTGTACCCCATAAGAATCACTGTCTAATTCCTTCCATCTGATTCTATCGCACATTATATCGTGTAGACACTTCTATCTCATTCTCTCGCACGTTATATCCTGCAGATGTATGTGGCTGTCTCTTTTTACTATCGCTTTTTCGTTCTATCGAGTTTCAAATCGCAACGATGATAAAGAAGTTTTCACTTCATCAAATAGTTTCTCTTTCCTATTACTACTCTCTTAAATTAACTAATATCGAAATAAATATTCCATACTAAATCATTTTTACACTATTTTACTTAGGAACACAAAAACTATGAGTATAAATTGACTATCCTTGAAATATATTTTACAAAATAAGGATAAAGGATTAAGAATAGACTAACTCGACATTTCCTTAAATTCCATACTTTGCTGTATATCATATTTATATACCACTAGTAATTTGCTCTTTACTTAGAAGATATGACAACTACAACTATCGTTTTACGAAAACAAAATGAAATAATTTTGCACTTGCACACGTTGATAATGATTGAATGATAATTTGATGTCGTTAAGGAAAAAACGCTTTAATTAAATTTTTCCATAAAATATCATTTAAAATTGGACATAAATCCTAGAAGTTGTATTTTTTTTTCTTGGAAGTAAAACATGGTAATCTGCTATTATGGAAGAATAACAATAATTTCATAAAAGAATAAAACATATACTTCACCATCGTCAGGCTGTACTGTGCTGTTTTGCTGTTGCTGCGAATGTTGTTGCAGATGCTCTTCGTTCTCCATTTCGGAACGACGTGAATTCTAATTTAAACAATTCACAACATTAATTTATTTATTTCTACTTTACTTGAACGACACATGCATAGTGCAAGTGCAACTGGTATATATAACATTTTATGGAATGATAAGCCACAAGTATGAATATGTTTATTCCTATAGCATCTACCTATGTAGACAATTTCGCTAATGTCAATTAAGAAGGTCTTTACGCAATTAACAACCAAACTTAGAATAATTATTTGTGGATAAGAAGAATTATGTGTGTATTTACATATGTATGTGACACAGTTTCATTGACTTATAGTCTGGTATTATTAAAATTTCCATATAGCTCTTAGAACTAACTAAAAGCCCGTACTTTTAAAACTAATTCTGAAGTCAGAACCTAAGTACCTTTTTTTTTTACGTGGAGAAATGCATTTATGCATCCCATCCCAGCCCGGAGGGACTAGGAGGGGTATGTGGGACTCATCCGGCGCTAGCCGCCGGGAATACTAGCGCAAGGAATACCCACTAAAACCCCACGGTCATCTGTCGCCTTTCTGGGATGACACGGGTCCGTGCTTGGCAATCACCGCGTCACCCCAACGACCGGCCCGGCCTGATCTTAAGCCAGGCCCCATCCGGGCAGCCTGGCAAGCTGCCCTATCCTTCTGCCGGACTGATGCTTTTGTTGATGGGAGGTGGGTCCCCTGACCCAACCCCCAGTCCGGCATTAAGGCGGAGGAAGAGCTCCGACAAACCGGCCTCTCCTGCCATCCGTTCTTCTGCGTCGGAGAGGGTCCTATGGGCATCCGCCTCACGGACCCTCTCCACGGCGTCCTTTTGCGACATAACCTGTTCACAGAAGGTGGCTACTTCATTACAAACACTCTGACTGCCGAGCATGGCTCTCACCACACCCGGCAGCAAGAGGTCTGTTCCGACCATCGCCTCCAGAGTGCGGCGCAGTTCAGACCACACAGCGCACTCAGAAAGAGTGTGCTGCGCAATGTCCGCCGCCGCACCGCACTCGTGGCAGGCGGCTATTGGCTCCCTTCGAGCGATCTCGTGCAGATACCATCCGAAGCAACCGTGTCCGGATAGCACCTGTACAAGCCGAAACGATAGGGAGCCAAACCTCCTGTCGCACCATTCTTTGAGGACCTGACGAATGGCGTTTATGGTATCAGTACCATAACTCGCATTCACCAGGTCCTCCCCGCCCAGCGCCGCATAATCGCAGCGCGGACCACCAGCTTCATCTCCTGCACTGCTGCAGGAGATGGGCGCCCACCACATTCCTTCCTACTCGCCGTCGTGTAGTCATACACGGCGTCGAGTACTATTACTTCCAGCTCCCACGGCGGGGAGCCGGCGAGCACACAGGCCGCCCCCGAGGACACCGTGCGATATCCACTGATCACCCTCAGTGCCACCGTAAGCTGCGCAGCACGCAGCGCACGTTTGTTGGAGGCGCTGAGGGCGTTCATCTACACTGGTGCCCCGTAGGCAGCCATGCTTCGCACGTCTCCCGCGTAGAGCTGGCGGCTCTTCAAACCGGGACTTCCCGAATTCGGGAGGAGCCGGCCGAGCGCCGCCGCCGCTCGTACAATGCGCGGTCCGACCCCCTTAAAATGGAGCTCGAACCGCCATCGTCCGTCCAGGGTGAGGCCCAGATATTTCATCTACAGGGTACAGGGTACATCAAGGTACAGATGCACCCCGAAATATCCAAGGACACCGCCAACTATCCCCCCGGGAGACCGCCTCCGCTGACCACCCTTTTAGGGTCATCAGGGCGCCGATGGTCGAGCGCCCAGACCGAAAACCGAACTGCCCGTACAAGAAGTTCGGCCCTACTTGGTCGATGTGCCGGATGACACGAGAAGCCACTATCCTCCCTAGTAGCTTGGCCGTGTCATCCAGCAAGACCAGCGGCCGATACGCTGACGAGCAGTCCGCGGGGCGGCCCTCCTTTGCTATAAGGCAGACCCGCCTCTCCTTCCAAGGCTTCGGGAACCTAACCTAACCTAAATACCCAACCTAACCTAACCTAAGTAGGTGGAATATACTAACATTATTGGAGAGATTATGGTAAGTTTACTTGTCAGATCATTATCAACTTCATTATAAAAATAAATATAAGATGGGAGTTATATTGAACATATTCAATAGTACTCACTGGAGGCTTAGGTGCTATTGGAGGTTGCATTCTCATTGGAGAAGGCGGTCCTGGTGGATGCCACTCGTACCTTAAAAAGCCAAAAAGAATTATGTAAACTAATTATTGCTCGACAAGCAATAATAAAACGTTCTGTATATTAAATGAAAAACAAATTCGTCGTTTTGCAAAAGTTTTGACCACATAATTAATTATAAACAATATTTCCTTAATATCACTTAAATAAGTAACCAATAATTTAGTACTAAAATCAGCAAAGTATGTTTTTATATGTAAATAAGATTTTTATTGCTAAATTACTTACAATTTTATTTGTGCTAAAAAGGTGTTAATATTGACATAAAGTTAATGTGGTGTGGCATTACAGATTAATAATATTCTGCATGTGTTAATAACTTTTGTTTTGTGCCTTCGCTAGTAATATATGCACTTATTAAATGATAGAAAAATATTTTTCAAATATAAATGCTTTTCAATAATGTCAATTACTAGATGAGTATTCAACTATTCCACGAGTTTTATCAGATTTACATTTATTTATAAAGATTTACGTCAAGAGTTTACATCTTGTAACAGGCACAAATTTGATCTCGCCCATCAAAACAAATAAATGAACACGAGAAAATACAATAATGTAAAAACGCATTTTAACGTATTTAAAAATATGACTTTGATGCAATTTGTCAAATATTAAAAGATTATAACGCAGCCATTATTTTTGTTAAAAGACGCTAATGAATATATCTCACCTTTGGTTCTGGCTGTGTTGATTGTGATACATTTGATGCGGTGCATAAGCAGTGTGGGGCCCACTCGCTACAGACATTGGCGTCGGCATTTGGTTTGTCATGTGCGACATTGTCTGGTTCGATATTGACGATACTTGGTTCGGCATTTGTGACAACTGATTTGACATTTGTGAAGACATCTGACTAGGTATTTGTGTCATCATTTGATTGGGCATTTGCATTGACAATTGATTTTGCATTTGCGTTGACATTTGATTTGGCATTTGCGGTTGCATCTGATTTGGCATTTGCGATTGGATCTGGTTTGGCATTTGCGATTGCATCTGGTTTGGCATTTGCGATTGCATCTGGTTTGGCATTTGTGATTGCATCTGGTTTGGCATTTGCGATTGCATCTGGTTTGGCATTTGCGAATGCATCTGGTTTGGCATTTGTGATTGCATATGGTTTTGCATCTGAGATGGTGCTTGCGTCGACATCTGTGGTGACATTTGCATTGCCACTTGAGCTGCTTGTGGTTGTCCTGAATATGAAACGTTCTTTACATTATTTGGCTATAAAATCATATGACTTAGATTACACTAACTTGGATTACATTCAGTCTACTGGCCATAATAATCTATACTTAAATAATAAATAAAGTTTTTACTGTCTCAAAGAAATTATAGCCAGCTGAAATGCGCATTTAAATGTATTGATACCAGGATAATAATGTAAATGGTATCGGTAAGGAAGTCGGGGAAAGACTGCTATCAAAAGTATAATAAATATATTTGCTAAAGTATTATTAAAATATTAACGCAGAAAAATTAGTAATATACCATCATGGTAATAGTAATTTGATCGATCGAATATCGATCTGCTAAGCTCAATTTGAGGTGCTCGATCGTACCAACTAATTTTGAAATTCAAGTACATTCGAAACACTTACTCTAAAAAGTAAATAAAGAAAACTGTCCGTACGAAGAAGAATGTCTCGAGCCAGTTTGTACGTTTGAGAATTGTTCTTGATGCTAAATACAAGAATGTGAATTACTCAGCGTTCAAAATCATCAATGAGGTGTTGTCATTAAGCCTGCAGGTTCTTTGTAGAACATGCCTTTGTCTAGCAGTGGGTGAGTTGAGGGTTGGTATAATGCTAGTGTACCGTGCATGTGATGGTGGTTGTGCAGAGGATGGTGGTGCGGCAGCAGCGCGGGCGCACGCTGCACCGCGTACTGGTGTCCGAGCTGCCGCCGCGACACCTCCTCAGAGAGCTCGGCCAGTTTGGCCGCACGGGCGTTCGCTGCGTTCGCTGCGTTCGCCTGTTGCTTTAAAATAATCACAATAATTAATCCTTAGTCAATGACGTTACAGGTAAGTACTTTTTACTCTTTTCATTAATTTTAAAATTTCATTATATTAATATCAATATACGAATTGTGTAAAAGTGATCAAATTTATCAATACTTTTGAGCCGTTCATAAAATACGTTCGAACTTATGCGGGGGAGGGGATGTCGCTTACAGTGACAAAATGTGATACGATAAGCCGGTGGGGTCTAAGAAAACGTGACGTTCGCAGCCCATAAAACAATTTTATAATTGTCACATGTCATTACAGATATTTAGTAATTTATGAAAGTTTTAGTACTGCAAGCAATAAATATTTAACTTTATTGAAATTTGTGTACTGCTATTAATTACCATATCATGTACATTCTACCATTTATGACGTAACATTCAAAGGGAAGCGCAGAAAATGTAACATAGCGTGATGAGGAGGGGGGAGCCCCTCTAAAATGATAACAAAATACTATTTCTTTTACTAGTTCTGACAATGACTGTAGTTGTATAAAGCCTTAAGACATCTTTTCTCACAGCAATTGTGTATACATCTGTTTCAAAACTTAAGATAAATGATTTTAATTAATCTTACAAATCATAGCCTTTCATTCTTTCAAGGTATCAAGTAACGTATGAACATAAGATATATCTGAAGGCGTCAGCGATGGCTGTGCGATAGAGCCGTCATCATGAGGATTCGGTGGTATAGGGTCCATTTTATAAGCGTTTGTAAAGTAATAACACCACGTGTAATTTAATTTAATTTAATTGTAATAACCTCACTTTTTAATCACAAACGCAATACACAATTCAAATAGCACTTTATCACTTCACAGTATAACTAGGTACTAATTACGCTAGACAAACCGACAGTTTCATATTAGACAAGTGCCTCGACCCGTGTCTCAAAGTGAATTGCCAACTTTTCGCTCCGCACTTTCTAGCACGACTCTATCCACGTACCGTCATTAAAAAAAAAGTAATAAAATAACAAATGACGTTACGGCGGTTGCCCTACTATTACAGTAATCAAATGAATGACTTTTATTAAAATGATATCGTTATCCACGACATATCTATATGAACATATATTTGATGTTGAATGTCAACTGCAGTCTCTACCTATATAACTATCTTCTAATAAGTTAGTCGCCTTGCAGCACGTAAGATTATTCCCTATTTTTTGAAGCCTGCCAAGTTTAATCAAGCAATATTTTTCATGAGTTGATTTTTACTTCAATTTATATATTTTTCCTTTATTTATAATTTTATAAAATACACAATCGGCCCTACATCTTAGTTAGCAGGAGAACCAGAACCATTTTGATATTGCTTCCAGTAGTGTTATGTGTTACCTGATGTAATGGTAAGTCCGGCGGCTGGTCAGACTGTGAGGCCGAGAAATGTGCAGACTGCGGACGATTTGATCCCGTCGAACTGCGTAACGACGACCATCTATGCCAAATCAAATCATAATAGTTATTAAGTATAAAGTTATATACACTTCATAAAACATATACTTTAAATCTACAGTAACTTGCAATCAAATAGATAATACTGACTGACAGTAAATTGGAAATGTTAAAATACTAGGGTCTTCTTTTTCATCATCTTATGGAAAAGATTGCAAAGTAAAGGAATGCACATATCGGTTACCTGTATATCCCTGTAATTTTCAGTTTGTCAATGTTTCCACGTATTTGGTGAAAACCAAATATACAGTAATAATGATTTGTGTTTTTCTTCGTTATATTTTTACTACGATAATATATTTATAACTCTCACATAGCATCTTTAGTTATGAAAATCCGTTTAGGTTTACACTATAAATACAAGTAAAAAAGAAAAATAATCATAATGTGTTATAATATAAAATAATTTATGAAGGAATTTTAGTGGGCGTTAATTAGAGGTTATAGTTACACAGGAATTAGAGCTTCAGAAGGCAGAGGTATTATTACCCCATCGATAAAAATAAGAAATATTTCTAATTAAAATATGTTATTTATGTCATAGTAAGTTAATTTTAAACGATAATTGAGAATTGTGTAAACTGATTGTGTCCGAAAATATCATAATCACGGTGTAAGCATCCGCCGTAATAACACGCTTGGGCTTTTGGCATTCCGGGATCTGCCGGTGTATATCTAGCATGGTATAGATACAGACCTAAGTGGATAGCAAATACTGACTTGTCTCTCTACAGGTACTCTGACTCTCTATAGGTGTGTCACGTTTTAACATCAGCCAGTGTTTAATCAGCTGCTGACAGGTTTGCACTCTGACATTACAGCGACGAATCCTAATGAACTTTTATACTATCGTTTGTCATCTGATCACGCCAGATGTCGCGACGTGAGAAGGCGTTTGTCAGTTGACACATAACTTATGACAGAATTAAAGTACAAATTCAACGCTGTCACTGACGTGGAAATATAAACAACAAATATAATAAACCGGCGCTGGCTCAATGTTTTGTGGGACAGTGTAGTGCAGTGAAAACTAAACTGTTCGAAGACAAGAAATAATTCAGCTCGGCACCGATCAGCACGTCGCAAGGTAATAGTTGTCTTTTGATAAACCATATTTCTATCTACGAATCCTTAGTGTATTATGCACCGTCACCTTTGATTTATTGTGCTTAAGGTAAAATGATCGCATTAAAAAAAGAAAAAATTAACTTACCTATCTTGCAGCGTGTGATGGTGGGTGTGCACGGTGGAGAGGTTCTGGTAGAAGCCGTCGTGGTGCGAGCCGGCGGACAGGTTGTGGCTGCTGCGAGACTTGCCGGTCCACGCGCTCGGCGAGCTGCTCGCCGCGCTGGGGCTCGCGCCGGCACTGCTCAACAGTTCACAAATACATTGGGTTAAAATTTCGACGAATAACACGAAGTTATTCAATTAATTCAGTAATGGACAGGTCAGGAGTAATGGTAAATACAGAATGAATTGACAAACATTTTATCGTGCAACAGCGGCCCGTCTGTAGCGTGGTGCCGTTGCGGCGCGTGCCCGTGC
Organism: Actias luna; assembly: GCA_039707435.1. Taxonomy (NCBI): domain Eukaryota; kingdom Metazoa; phylum Arthropoda; class Insecta; order Lepidoptera; family Saturniidae; genus Actias; species Actias luna. The sequence goes on along the minus strand of JAZHAC010000033.1, from coordinate 13,116,186 downwards.
GGGGTGGCGGCGGCGGAGGCGGGGGCGGGGGCGGGGACGGCAGCCGCGTGGTGCAGGGCCGGCGTGCTCTTGCTCGGCTTCACGGGCTCCGCCGCGAGCCGCGAAGGCAGGTCTCGCTCGGACGCGCGCCGCATCGCTCCGCCGGTCACACCGCCACTCGGCGCTAACACATATCGTTAAGGTTACATTACTTTTATACTCAACTATTTAATTACAATTATATATTTACTGGGATTTTTTCCTAAGATTTTTGCATGAGTCTACGAGATAATCTATTGTCCTGATAACTCAACATAGAAATAATTAACTTTTGATCTCAATATGTGTAAAAAAAATATATTTAGAAAAATCAGAATAAAGATTCAATTCAAGACTAAATTCTTCATTCCATAAAATAACTCAGAATGTAATATTACCAAAATATCTGACAAAGCTAAGTATAAGCTAAAAAAAATAATTGTTAAAGCATATATAACACTCACATTAAATTTACACGTAATAATACATATGAAAAAGAATCGAAGCGTGTTCTCTATAAAATAAAATTAATAAACATTCAAATACATATCTTTTATGACGGTATACTTAACAAAAATAATACAAAAGTTGGGCATAAATGACGCATGCGAAACTCAGTTGCAGTTAGGTGCGTGACGTCGACGGTAACGGAACTGTGCGCTCGGCTATATAACACACCTATTATCATGCGGGGGGAGAAGCCTTACGCGGTGTGCGGGCGGAGCGGGGCGCAAGTGCTAGCGCCGGACAGCTGTGCCGTGCGGGCGCGCCCGTGCAGGCGGTGCGGCCCCGCGCGCTGCCCCGCCACACGTCCGGACAGCTTTGTACGATGGTGTCTGCCCAACTGCGTCCTCCCTCCCGCTCCGGCTTTTCACTCACGTCCATTGTCGACGACGAACTCTCCCAATTTTTCATATTAGCAACATTCTCAGCGCTGTCACTTCTTATCATTGACTCTTTGCTCCGTTTAGCTTGGTCAGAATTAACACTCGATTGATTAGATGTCAATTTGATGTTGTCCAGTGTGATTATTCTCGGTTTTTTATCTATTATTTCGTTAAAAACGTAACCGTTGAGGGTATTATTCGAAGTTTCTTCGGCGGGTAAATTAGGAACTTCGAACTCGTTGCCCTGCGCCAGTGTGTCCTCGCTACCGCGCGATCCGTACCTGGACCAGTCTTCCAATTGAATAAGTATACTTTTTACTTCGTCGTCTGACATTTTCGTTTGCTTCGATTCTGTTGCATCAGTCTTTTCTACTACGTACTGAATGTTGGCGAGACTGGCGCTAGTTGGGATCGGGTCTATGACCTTAGCTGTTTTATTATTCCGCGTGCTCAAGTTTGGACTGGATTGACAATTTCGTTTATAAATTTTAACGCTATAAGTTAGATTGATATCGTTAAAATGTTCAGTGAGGGCTTTAACTTTGCCAAAGGTTGGTCTAAATTCGTCAGGAGATTTCCAAGATTTTCTATCAACACTGTCCAAAATCTTTTTCGCACACGGTTCAGCAGGTGACTGAATGATAGTTTTATTTCCATAATCCTGATTAGTTCTGTACCTGATAGAATCAGACATAGAATTCGTCGACGGTACTTCCGAGTCGTCCGACTTGCTCGAATACGATTTAGATATACTAAACAAAGTTTGTTTCAGCCGGCAGTGTATAGTCTCGAATTTGTGTGATTGACTTTTGATGTCAAAATTGTTATTGATTTTGTTGACAGTTAATGTCGGTCTCGGCGGCTTCACATCAGCGCGCACAGGTGACAACTGAGTTTGACAAACTGCATCAGCGGTGGTAGGTTTGGTGTCGTCGGTTCGATCTAACGATAAGGATGGTAGTATTCTTCGCATTTTTGGGGTAACAACTTTATCGGAAACGCTGTCATTTTCGAATATGAGTGGTTCATAGTCCGGTTCATCTATAAACGGTATCGATTGAGCTTCGGGCTGCGGCGTCCGGCAGCACTCGCAGGCGCTGACGCACTCGTCGAGCGCGGTGCAGCGTCGCTGGTAGGGGTCCGCGTGCGTGCTGCGCGCATTAAACAGTTCGAGCGTCAGGTTCGTATCGATCGCCCTCATCTGCGGCGGTAGGATCACTGTTTCACCGCTCTCGCTAGACTGTTCATTATGCGGGAGCTCGGGCACTGGCGGAGCCACAGGTGGCGCCACTGGTGGTAGCACGGGTGACGCCACAGCCGGCGGAACAGATGACCGAACTGATGGCGACATAGTTAGTGGTACATGTCTCTCAATTTCTCTAGCGGAAACGGCACTCTCGTCAATTCGATTTTGTTCATCAAAATCTTCGCATGTGAACGTGAAAATTGGGATGGGTCGCTGCAGCGGTGGGTCTTTGAGTTCGAGTGGGCAACCTGGCGTATCTGGCGATAGATCCTCCTTCAGTTGATCGTTTTCTTTATCTAATGTTATTATTAACCTGGGAATGGAACCGTGATAGGTGGGGTGATACTCCTCGCTGTCATCGGTAGTACTGGATTCTGTGGATTCATCCCTCAGAAGTTGACATCGATAGTGAAACGGGCGGCGACCATATCCTGTAACGTTAGAGTCGCTTAAACCAGGAATCGGAGGGGCTCGCCGTCTTCTTAAAAGCAAAAAAAAAAGAGACCAAAACAAAAATCAAATTCGACGCTAAAAATAAAAAATAACCTTAAACAGCAAATAAAACAACGTAAAATCTCGAGATATGCGTACGAAATAAAAGAGAATGAGAACACCATTTAGGGCAGGCGACATTATCATAAAGTCGAAGGGCTTACTTATTGAAACAAGAAACTGGAAAACAAGGTGTTAAGGCGTTTTAACACATTGTGTGAAATAGCGAAGACATAATTGCCTGCGGTAGCGAGCTCAGTGAGTGGCGACGTCGGCTTCAGCAGCGCCGGGTGCGGGTTCGTGAACGTGCCGGAGTTGCGGCGCGAAGGGTCCTCATATTCTATTTCTTCCACTGCTGCACGTAATCCATACACATGTTAGCCAAATGTAATTATGACACTACAACACTAACACTAAGTTATATTAGTTTGTCCTTTAAAGTACACACCTTGCTTCTGGTTATATGTAGGTTGGTGTAATAGCGTAGCTAGTCCATGCAACATTGCTCCCTGTTTAGCAACTTCTAACGTCACTGTGGGCCCAGTTCGCACCAAATATTCAGCTGCCTGTAAATAATATTTTACCAATAAATGTCACTAAGAGAATGCTTAGAAATAATTATACAATTGCGATTAATCCTTAATATAATTAACCAGATGCAACCTGGTTTGCGTGGAACTAAAATTATTTAATAATTTTTTCCCGTTTTTGTAATAGATTTTGATTTGAGATTTTGTGATAGCGTGATATTAAATCGTCTAAAGCATTGTTCAATATCTGCTGTGTTAAATACGACTAGAATTTTTGAATTCTGATTGCTAGTTGCTAAGATTAGCGCGTTCAAACAAACAGACAAACTTTTCCGTTTTATAATATGAATATAAAAGATAATAATAGAGTTATTTAAAGATTACCTTCTCCTGTGTAATTCCAACGAGCGACTGTCCATCAACGGAGAGCAATTGATCACCAGCTGCCAAGCGTCCATCTGCTGCCGCAGCACCCCCCGGTACCACTGACTTTATGTAGATGCCTAGTTTACTCTGCCCTGCACCCTGCAATACAAATAATTCATCTATAATCGCTTGCGAGATTATGAACAATACAAAACATTGAGATAAAAGTATTTCTATATACTATCGATTTTATATTTGCTGTATATATACTGCCGCATAAAAATATATTAGGATTATTTGAAAGATTTGAAGAGCAGTTTGTTATAAATTCGAATACATTATATTGTACATTGAAAAGCAAGTTATATCTAGTTACCCTAAAGTAAAGTCTAAAGTAATCATTTCTGTTAGTTAATGCTATAATCTATATGGTTGTTTGTGGTAAGTTGATAAGAAATGTAATACTATTAAATCAGTGATTAATCTCGGAGACAACACCATACTATAAGTATTATATTTTCACAAATTTGTACTTTAAGAAACCTTGCAATATAGGTATGAAGTTTAAGCAACAAACTCATCGAAATCGATATATTACATATATTTTATCGATGTAATTGAATAAACTTTTCGTTTTGTTTGTATACATTTTTCCCTATAACTTTTTGATAAATAACTATTTTGTAGGTCCACAAATTTGATACGTTTAAAGCATTAACATCCGATAAATAAATATTATTTCATAATTGATAGAGCATAAAAATTATTAATTTGTAGAGAAACGTCAAGATAGACTATTATAAAGGCCACAACACACGGAGCTATAAAATACATTAATATGGTAAACTATATACGGTGTAGTAAGCTGCTACAGGCGGTGGCTATATATTTTTGGACGAATTACCTGTGCGGCCATCATTGTATGAACACGTATTTGTGCTACGTTCTTAATAAAGGTGTTCTAATTTAATGGCATAGTAATAATCGTCCATCGCGCACACAAATGCCAGACGTAAAATCACATCCTGTTGTCTTGAAATATATCAAAATATACGTTCATATGTCTTAGTATATAATAATAGTATAGTATACCAAAATTATCGTGCTTCTAAAGTATTTAAAGCGATGATAGCTCAGTGATAGTGTGTACGGCTTCGCGTCAAGGTTCGAAGAGTTCAAGAGTTCGAATCCAACCACCTACAATGAGATTGAGCTTTCGGTCAAAGAAAACATCGTGAGGAAACCATAGCATGGTGGTAGGGTTTTTTCTAATGCCCGCCTGACTAACTATACACTCAACTTGAAAACCTGCCGCCAAATACCAATAGGTGTGTGTTCCAGCAGCTGCACTTGAGAGCTAGTTCCTCCACAGGTTTAGCGAATCTACCAACTTGGGCCGTATCATCACTTAAGATCAGGTGAGATTATGGCCATAACGCTAAACCTTAACTATAAAAAAAAAATTGTCGACATATTTTACTGAAAAAATATACGTATATAGCTGCGTCTGTGGTGACTCGCTGATTATTATGGAAAATATACCGTAACATGCCTTGCTATTATTTCTATTTATACTATATTTTACACGCGGCTTCGTTTGCGTTAATACAATTTTATCGAACAAAAACAGATGACTTAATAAAAAGTTTAATACCAAATTTATTCCACACTTTACCCCACTTCCAATAAAGTTTAAAAAAAAGTTTCCAACAAGGCGACAAAAGGTAGTCTATCACCGACTCCAGGTTCCCATCTATCTCTATACCTAGTTCAACATAATCTATTCAGCGGTATAGGCGTGATAGCGTAATAAACAAACTTTCGCATTTGTAATGTTATTAAGTATATATTATAAGTCCGTCTGTTATGTGGTTAAGGATAGAGTGAAATGGATGGCTAACCTTGGCTGCGACGATGCTGAGGCCCATGCCGTTGTGGTTCTTGTGCAGGTGCACGATGTGCAGGCGTGGCGGGTGGTGGCGGGGGTGCGCGGGGCGCGCGGGCTGCGGGTGCGCCATGTAGACGGTCCAGGCGCCGGGCGCGTGCGGCTGGTGCGCGAGCCGGCACAGCCCGCCGCGCTGCAGCGGCGCCACGAACTCGGCCAGGCCGGGCGGCACGCCGCGCACCACCTCCGCGCTGAACCCGTCCGCGGGCACCAGCAGCCCCGCGCCCAGCCACTCGCTCTCCTCTAGTCGCACCTGCACGTAAACGCATACCTCCTCACTTCTCATCTCACCGGGCTGACCATCTACTTCCCTTTTTGGTACTTATTTATTAGACCACAACGTCGTCTATCACACTATAATACCTATAAACAATTATCACGAGAAAACAAGTGTTCACCAACTATATACTTTATAGATTTAGCGATATAGCTACAATCTTACCTGATGTTACGTGACGATGTGGCTCAAGATGGTGGATACGCTAAGTGTAGTGAAAACAATGGCTATCAAGTGTTACTGCCGGAATGTACCTCTAAGTATTTGCCAGCAAATTTACAACTTAAAGGTTGTAAACTTGTTAACCAGTTGGGTATTCCAAAACGCCCTGTAACCGTGCTAGGGTTTCTTCACAAAGTTTTCCCTCACCAAAAGCTCAGGCTCATTACGGATGGATTCGAATTTACGTTCATTTACACGGCATCCGTACACACTACTACCAACCGAGCCATAATCGCTTCAATTTTTTTTATGGAATAGGGTAATCGAGCCATCGAGCCACCTGATGGTAAGTAATCACAGCCGCCCAAAGACACCCACAACACCAGGGGATTCGTAGGTGTGATGCCGAACTTTTATTGGAGGGACTGGCTTTCAAGTGCAACAGTCGGAACACATCTAATGGTATTTGGCGGCAGATATTTTTTCAATTTGAGGGTGATAGCTAGCCAGGAGGGCAGTAGAAAAAGCCTTACCACCATACAATAATAAAGCACCCACTGATTGCGCAGTGTATGTGTACCTCGCGTCCGTCAGCCCGGCAGAGCTCGTCGGCGCGGTCCCTCGCGTGCTGCACCGCCGCCTCCAGCACGTCGGGCGACACGAGCGGCGCCAGCAGCGCGCGCACCTGCACCGAGTTCAGCTTGAAGCAGGCGCCCAGCGCGCTCACTGCCTCCTCCGCGCTCTTGTACGACCCCTGGATCAGCCGGGCTGCACACACACATACATCATCACTAACGTCATTACCTTATAATAAAAATGTGTTATTACATTTGCAGTACAGGAAATAATAAAAGTTATTTTTTCTATTGGACATATGCTTGAAGCGGTCAGTGGTCAGTCCGCGTCAAGGGACGTGAGTTCGAATTCAACTACAATGAGCTTGAGCTTTCGGTGAAGGAAAACATCGTGAGGAAACCATAGCATGGTGGTAGGGTTTTTTCTAATGCCCGCCTGACTAACTATACCCTCAACTTGAAAACCTGCCGCCAAATACCAATAGGTGTGTTCCAGCAGCTGCACTTGAGAGCTAGTTCCTCCACAGGTTTAGCGAATCTACCAACTTAGGCCGTAACGTCACTTAAGATCAGGTGGGTTTATGGCCATAACGCTAAACCTTAACCATAAGAAAAATGCTGTTAGCCTTTAGGGCTTTCACAGCTTCACCGAGCTTTGGGGACGAGTACTAAGGCTCAGCCACTCAGTTCGAGGTAACGAACAAAAGGGAGCTATGAAGTAGCCGGTTTGGCTTAAGCTGTCAACGGGGACGCAAAAAGCTTAATATTGAATAGAACCCTACTCAACAGAGTACCTACTCAGTTACAACGCGGATTTAGAGCGCAAACTAACCACATAATTTAAAGGATCGCACTGACTTTAGCTCACTGAGCGAAATGAATGGACTTAAATATATATAATTCAACTGTTCCCATTAATAAACAATCTTTGATCCAGATAAGATGAAATACAAAAACTATTTCATTAAAGAACACAGCTGTGTTTAATATAATAGGGTTTAAAATATAATGATCATGCCGGATTGTCATGGTGTGAACGTGCCCGTGCAGTCGACACATAATCTATGGGTTTGGATGCCACCTATGACAGAAAGAAAAAGCAAGAAATGCAGAAAGCGCAATGTAGTGAAAACTAAAGTGTAGGACGAGACATCACAATTCAGCTCATATATCAATCATCAAAACTCAGCCAATTGCAATATTGGTTGTCCTTTCGTTTCAATATTTATCTACAAATCCTTCTATACCATATAAATATGAATAGTATATGATATGAGAAATGGCACTATAGTACTAACCGGCCTGGTGCGTCCGCGCTAGGTGACAGTCCGCGGCCAGCTCGAGCCCCTGCCGCTCCGCCCACGCAGCCAACAGTGCAAGCCGGCTCGAGAGCGCCGCTCCCCACGCTCGACTCACAGTACTCGGTTCCGTCACCAGCTGAATAAAATAAATTAATAAATTATGTAGTTCCAAATATAACAGTACCACAATGTATATAAAAATATGTGTTGGCATAAAGGGAAATCAATATATATGTGTGTACCTTGTTAAAGCAGACAGCATTGATGTAGTGGAAGAGATGGGAAAAGAGCTGTATGGTGAGTGCCGCGTTGACCCGACACCGGCGCAGCAGTACCATGGCGGTGGCGAGCGCCTGTAGCGTCGGCGCCGTCGCCTCCGTCGCGTCTCCGGCACCGCCCGCAGTCAGCGTGCCCAGCGCACGGGACAGCTCCTCTTGGAAGCACGTCACTAGGTTACTGCCGAAACATTAACACTCCTCAATAATTCAGTTATATAAGTGTAAAACTAAATAATGTAAAAAACACAAGTACATTGTAGGGGCATATAATATTTCGATTGTAATGAACGAATTCAATATATTCCTATGAAATGTCTGTAAACTGATATGTTTAAGCTGACACAGCTGTTGGATAGTGAAAGGTAGATAGTAAATATTATATATATATAAGTATATAGAGGGTAGATAATAAAAGGACAGTTAAAAGTCGATCGTGTTTCATTGAAGATCTCCACACCAGCAGATCAATAATATTAAAACAATATTAATAATTTGTTTTGTGTAATGTTTTATCGTCATACGTAAATATGACCAGAATGACGATAATTTATAATATATTATCATGACTATGATAATATATATAGTCATGATAATATGACCACTAAATAAGTAATTTATTTATATTGTACATTTTTATTATGATTAACGATACAATAAAATACAAATTAAAAAGGTGTCGATCAAGAGTCTTTAGTGTAAAAACAAATCTATATTTTCATTAACATAGTTCTTAAATTATAACATTTAATAATATATCTTCAAGTATATTAATTTAGTTTGGAAAAACCCTAGACTTATTTCAATTTTTAAAGCTAAAGTTCATATTAAGTTTTTTATATGGGCATACATTTAATCGAACAATGTTTCAAAACTTAAGATATATATGGTATAAATATAAGGAAACTAACCTGAAAGCTGTCTGTACAGTCACTGGCAGCAACTCTTGCGCTTGTGTAGAGAACGATGAGATATGCCGATCATATTTAAGGAAGTGTAATAATTCACTGGCATTTGCCATCCAAAAAGCTTGTGCGGCCGAGTCTGCGGCACGTTCCTGGTATCATAACAATACAATACTTCACAAACATACAAAAAACTTAATTAAAAACAGTAAAGTGGTTACAACAGCAGTATTTGATGGCAAGCACAATATAATCCAAAAACATCTACAAGCCATCACTAGACTATGCTTATAATAAGGTCTAAGCTTATCGGTAACTTTATTTACTCTAGTTGAACCCGAGACACAATAAATTATAAGCGAATCACTGTAGCGGGATTATTGTCACGTCTATGATAGTAAAAAATTGATGTTCATATAAGAAAAACTAGTATATACATATATATAGTTTATGTATAAATAAACTAAATGAGAGCAGAGTGTTAAATCCAATCTAAGTATCAAGTTCCGTTATACTTTTTAGTTGGTAACTAAGGCAATGATTATTGTCTCATCATATAAATTGTAAGTTTTAATTTACATTAACGGAGATTTTCCAACAAACAACGGACTTCCATTACAAATATTAAACCAGAGTGCACCATTGTGACAACTATTTTAATGACAGATAATTTTATAAATAGACTAGGTGTCCTAGGATTCCTAGGCGTAGAGGGACGTGACGACCCAAACGCCCGCTGGTGGGATAATCTTGTGATAGAGATTCGACGTCAAGTGGCAGCCTCGCTGTCGCGTTTCGTTCAGCCTGTGAGAGTCCCGAAGGCCCACTCCCCATCCTTCCCCCATAATATGAAAGTGCAAAGGGGGCTGAATTCTAACTTGAACGCCGTCCACTTCCATCTTGAGCCGGCGAAGCCGGCCTTGCTCTTTCTTACCGAGACTCAGATATCGTCTCCGGCTGACACCTCTTTTCTCTCCTACCCGGGATAAAACCTAGAACATTCCTTTGTACCGCGGGCCGGGGTGACTCCCTGGCCCATACCTCGAAGGAGAAAGCCGATCTTCTTGACTCCCTCTTCGCGTCCAACTCGACTCTGGATAACCAAGGAAATTCACCACCAATAATCCCGCGGTGCGATACTAACATGCCGGAAGTTCAGTTCCGGCAAAGTGCAGTTCGCAAAGCACTTCTTTCCTTGGACATTCCCTTAACAACATTATTAAAAAAGGCAACCGCTCGGTTTCATCCAACTACAGGCCTACAGCCATAACCTCTCTGTTCTCCAAGATAATGGAGTCTATCATCAACTCCCAGCTCCTACGGTACCTAGAGGACCACCGGTTAATTAGCGACCGCCAGTACGACTTTCGTCGGGGTCGCTCAACCGGTGACCTTCTAGTTTACCTGACTCATAGATGGGCAGAAGTAATTAAGACCAAGGGGAGGCGCTTGCAGACAGTCTGGACGTAGCGAAGACCTTTGATTGGGTATGGCACAAAGCGCTTCTTTCGAAGCTACCTTCCTACGGGCTTCCCGAGGAATTATGCAACTGGATCACCAGCTTTATGGCAGATCGGAGCATCAAGGTCGTCGTTGACGGTGCATGTTCTGATCCTAAATTTGTCAATGCTGGTGTTCCACAAGGCTACGTACTGTCTCCAACTCTGATCCTTCTGCATATCAATGACATGCTGCAAATCAACAACATTCATTGCAATGCGGACGATAGCACTGTCGATGTACTGTACACTGGCCTTGCTAATATTTCTCGGGAATACGTTGACGAGAGCCGGAACAAACTTGTTTCAGAAGTCGAGTCCTTGTTAACCAAAGTCTCCGACTGGGGTCGACTAAACTTAGTCCAATTCAATCGCAAAAAGACACAAGTTTGCGCGTTAACCGCAAAAAGTCACCATTTGTCGTAACTGCTCATTTTGACAATACTCCCCTTTTTGCCAAAGCCAGCAGCGGAATACTTAGCGTCGATGTTTCGAGCAACGTCGAGTTTCGCGGTCAATTGTAAGGTGAGGCCAAATTGGCCACAAAGAAGCTTAGTGTGCTCAGCAAGGCGAGACGGTACTTTAAGTTGACTCAATGCCTGAACTTGTATAAGGCGCAAATTCGGCCCCACATGGAGTACTGTTCTCATGTCTGAGCGGCAGCCCTCCAGTACTTGCTACTTCCATTTGACCGCATTCAACGTAGGGCAGCTCGGATTATCCACGATCAAGCTCTTTCCGATCGGCTTCATCCTTTAGCTCTGCGTAGAGATGTTGGGTCACTCTGCATCTTCTACCGCATTTACCATGGGGAGTGTTCCAAGGAATTTTTTGGATTGATCCCGGTCGCTGAATTTCACCATGGGACATCGCGCCAAAATATAAAATTTCACCCACACCATCTCGATGTCCAGCGTTCCACAACCGCGCGATTTGTAAGGCATTTTCTACCTCGCACCACCACTCTGTGGAACCAGCTGTCGCCGGCGGTCTTCCCGAACCGTTACGACTTAGGAACCTTCAAGAAGAGAGCATATTCCTTCCTTAAAGGCCGGCAACACATTTGCAAGCCCTCCGGTGTTGCAGATGTTCATAGGCGGCGGTGATCACTTTACATCAGATGAGCCTCCTGCCCGTTTGCGCCCTTATTTCATAAAAAAAGGTGTGCCTGTGACTTCGTTCGCGTGGAAATAACACATATTTAGCAACCTTTTCCCATTTTGAAACCTTTTTTAATACAAGTTTGCTCTTTTATTGGTGGTACCGTGGTGTTAAATAGCCTAAAGCCTTCTGTCATAACTTCTGTCAAAAAAATCTGACTAGTAGTTCCTAAGATTAACGCGTTAAAACGAACAAAATTTTCCACTTTATAATATTAAGTATAGATAATGGCTAATTAATTAGTTGTTAAAATGTAGGATGTAATTATTTACCTGAACAGTTGCGTGTATGAGTGTTGCGACGTGATGTAAGAACGCTGTGAGCTTGTGCGCTCGCTCTGTCGGTGTCAGCTCCTGTCGGTAATGCGTCGACGCACGGTACCTGACACAGACTTTTTTATGTTATATATATATATATATATATATATATATATATATATATATAACATAATATATATTTATATATCTATATATATATATATGTAGGTAATTTAACCAATGTCAAGTGAGAATAGCCATACAAACACCGAACACAGAGTAACACCCAGACAGATTTTTTTTTTGTGAATAACACAAATAGGTAATTGTGCCGTGTGGGATTCAAATCCAATCACGCGTTAGCGACGCGATGTCCTACACCGCTAAATCAACCATACAGTCAAACAGAAATATCAATGTAAAAAAAAACATAATGAACTAGACTTCTAACTATAAGATCGCCCTTGGTTATCGTTGAATTATTGAATAACTTTGAATTAGTTGGGGTTTTATATGTATCACTACTAAATGCGTTCGTGCGTAAAACGTTGTTCACTGTTATATAATATATGTGTATGTACAGTATTTTTTAAAGGTTCTTCGGTCTGTAAATGTGGAACAATGTGAGTATTAATCTGATTATAAAATCATTTTTTTAAGATTTTCCCCCCACACCCCATGTAACGCGCCGTAACATTTTTATGTAATCTCCTCAAACGTTACATAACACCCAAGTGAGCATATTAACCTAAAAATCATAATTATGTTTTACCTTTTTTTACTAATAAACTCTTAAAATAAAATAATATATTTATCTTAACCTTTGGCAATGCGATTAGAAATAGTAGAGTGATTCTCCGTAAAACATAAAAGCTATGATAGCTCAGTGGTAGTATGTACAATTTCGCGTCAACGGACGTGAGGTCTAATCCACATACAATGAGCTTGAGCTTTCGGTGAAAGAAAACATCGTGAGAAAACCATAGCATAGTGGTAGGGCTTTTTCTAATGCCCGCCTGGCTAGTAACCATCTTCGAGTTGAAAATCTGTAGCCAAATACCAATAGGTGTGTGTCCCTCCACAGGTTTACCGTGTCTACCAACTTGGACCGTATAATACTTAGAATATCAGTAAGTATTACAGTAATAGCGTTACCTAGCGCATAGATAGAGAGTATAGACTGGGGCGAGTTTAAAGGCGGGTGCGTGCGGGTCGAGACGCGTGATGACTGCCGACAGGAACTGCGCCTGCCCAGCGTCAGGGAACTCGAGTACGGCCGGGAGGATCGCCTCCTGTGCGCGGGAACCTCCACCGCCAGACCTGCAGGTTTATCACACATACAATATTATATGAACAGAAACATTACTTTACGCTGCTGTTAATTATAAATTGAATAATAAACCTACGACCCACAATGGAACATTTAATAAGTTAACACGAATGGTGACACTTATATTTTCGACTAAACTGACAATTATACAGTTATCACATTCTATTACCTATCAATTTATATAAGCTAGATGCATGTAACATGACAATTAATTTAAGGAAAATGGCCCAATTTTACACTGTCTTATATTAAAAATGCTGTTTATAATTACATCATAGTTCGTGGTATATCCACTCATACGACGTTAAAATATTACAAGAACGAAGCGTTTTACTTTTTAAAATAAGTTACAAAAAAGTTTATGTTTAACTGTACCTACTGTGAATAACAATTAGCTAAACAGGATTAGACGTAGCTGGACTAATAACTCTACACTGTACGAATAAATAGAAGAAAATATTAATCTGATTTTGAATTTATTTAATTATCGTAAAGTAATGTACACGAATATACATTGATTGTACCTGTTTTCATGTCCCGAGCCGCCGCTTTTTGCGCTACATATACTCTTAGTCTCGACGTTTCCTTCCAAATCGAACGTCGTCTCATAATTATCCTTGTACTGTGAATTCGTAGTCCTATGCGCGTTCGAACTCTGCTCGTGGACGTTGTAGACAGATCCTGAGTGCTCGTCCTTCACGTAATCGTCCTTCGAATCGCTCAAATGTTGCGACATCATGAGCGACTCGTTATCAAGTTTGAGGGTGTTATTATTGTTGTAGGGCGCGGGGTCGTTCGAGTCCCTGTAGTAGGTGTCGTTGGAGACAGGACTCATGGTCCTCATATAGTCGTCGGTCGTGTTCGCGTTGGAGTCGAGCGCGTCTGGCTGGTGGTGCGAGCCGAGCGAGGTGGGCGACATGGCGCCGCTGTTCTCGCCGGGTGAAGTCGGAGAGCTAACGTGAGGGTAACGTACACAAGCGGATGTTCGTGAGCCAGTGATAGAACACATGCAAAAGAAAACAACGACAGATGATGAACATAAATAGACAGTGATCGGGGAAGCGGCGAGGCCGAGTGTGTTAGAACCGAAAAAAACTAACAATTTAAATCACTAATTAATTACTAGTAACACAACATTGCAGTGAAATAAAAAATGAATTTTGGTATTCACAAAGTTAACTTCAAAATTTCACAAAGAAGGTACATCTAGTGACGACACTTAGGAACGAACAATTAAGTGAAAGTCAAATTATTCTTACCGGTCGTAAATGGAACCGGAACCATAATGTTGGGACTGTGCCAGGTTTCTGTTGATGATGTTCTCTTGTGTTGGGTCCACAAATTGAAACGTCGAAACACGCCCGAATTTCAGAATACATCCGTGCTGTTTATTGAAAACAAATTGATCACTTGTTACAACATTTTAATATTATGTATTTCAGTAATGTCTAAAAAAAATAATGTAGATAGATGATCTCGACATATATTAAATTTATTGACTAGTGATTCGGATACTATATAATTTTATCATTATCATATATTTTGGACATAGGTATGTAATAGTGCACGCGGCTGTATTAGTATGAATCCATAGTATACATATAGTGAACCTAGCGTGGATGCGACGACGTCTGTGAAATATTAAACATATGGAACTGCCGTTTGAGTCTATAGTATAACAGACAAAAGTGGGAGTAGTCTATGATACCAAATCTGAGCGAGATAACGGTCATCATTTTAAACATTTTTAATCGCAGGTTATGTTAGCACTACACATCTAGAGAATAAGTGGCGTGTTTAGTATTTAGTGAGTGTATCAAACTAAATTAGTCTCGTTGGTTGCCTAAATTCATCTAGAAACGAATATTTGTACAAGAACAATAATCACTGAAGAGTTTACAAGTGCTATTCAACATAAACAAGCTTTATGGCTGAATAAAGATCGGTATCATTTTACTTTTAACCTACTTCAAAAATGGAGGAGGTTTACAATGTTCGGCTGTATGTATTTTTTTTACTTGATAATTTACCAAAAATAGAGCCAAATTTCGCTAGTCATTGGAGCATATTCAACTTTTTAAGTACTTACTATACAATGTTTAGTTTTTCATACTAAGTAAAAAATCATCATTTATAAATTTCGTCTACACCATATTTGGGTTTAATATCTCGGATCCGATGTCTTAAAAAAATATCAAACGTTCACCCATGGTTTGATACTCATAAAATACATCTAAAAGCGTAAAAAATTTGTGACACATCATAGCCACACAAGCATCGTCTGTTGGTCTCAGCGCCGTCGTATGCAGTAAACGAACACCATAGCTATCTTCGGCTTTACGAATTCAGACACGTTTAACAAATCGAGGTTTCCATTGAAACGCACTCTATATCCCATAAGCTTCTGTATTGCTAAAGTTGTATCCGGTCTATTGTTACTTCAGTTTAATAACCCTATTTCTGTTAGTCTAGTAATTTGGTTAATTATTCAAAAGTTTACAAAGGTTCGTGGGGCGCCCTTTGATTTGTAAGTAAAAATCTTATCTCGTTATAGCACACTAATCTAAGTGCATCTACGTATTTGGGCTTCAGGCTTGTATTTAGGTTTTTATTATTCTTATTTTATTCTTTATCTAACTGTCAATTATTGTTTTCCACAGTTATAAATAAATAAAAAAATACTACATAATTATCGTTTACACATTATTTACCACGAATGTAGTTTAAATAACAAACAAACCAGTCAAAATAACTTATTTTCATATCAAGTAAATATTTGCATTGTGAATTTATTTCATCTTATAATTGTGATAAAATAAAACAAAAAAATATAAACGCGATGATACAAGATCAAAAAAAAACAAACGAAATTCTTTATATAATTGTTTTTAATAATATTACAAGTTAATTTTATGTTAAATATAGGTCGAGTTTAAAACAATAACTTAAGGTAACAAAGTCATAAAATAGCTTTATCAGGTCTGAAAAACCTCCGTTCTTAAATGTATTATACCGTGGTTAAGCTCCAAGCTACGCAATTTTACAGGTGACAGGAATATTAAATAAATAACAGTATGGTTTCTGTAGAAAATTTGTTATTACAAATAAATATCTATGCAGAAGAAAAACCAACTTTTAATTTATTTTATGTTGGCTTATTGTACCAGGTTAGTATGAAAATGGTGTAAACAGCTAAGCCCGGATACAAATTATGTCATACAAGCTGTGTCCGCGACTTCAATCGCATGAAACTTAAAATTATTTAATAACTATTGCCCGTTTTTGTAACTTTTTTATAGATTTTAATAGGCTTAACTACTATAGATAGTAGTATGATGTAAAATAGCCTAAACCTTCTATAATGATTGCTCTATCAAATACAAAAATATTTTTGGAAATCCGACTTGTAGTTCCTAAGATTAGCGCGTTCAAACAAACAAACAAATTTCCGCTTTATAATATTAATATGGATTGCATGTTTTATAATAAGTTCGGTTTACTCGCAGCAACAGTGCCGTTGTAATAAATAAAGAAATTGCCAAAAATCAATACATTACTAACGGTAAACGATATAAAAATTTTACTAGACGTAATGCAATACTGTACAGAAAACTAGGTCACAAATGTACTTTTAAAAATGTCATAGTCGATGTCAGTATAAAAGTTACGATTCGATTTACGGAAACTAGTTAATACGATCGTGTTATAGAAGTGCTTTAGTTTATGTGAAGTACTTAATAAAATAGAATTGGATTACGTCTTTTCGAACTAAAATCTAAAGAAGAGAAGATAACTACGCTGTGGTTTTAAAATTGTAATAATTAAGAGTCTATTAAAACAGTACTTAAATAAAAATAAACTGCTGCTCGTTGGTAAGCGCAATATTTGAGGACGAGTGGACTTATTTTGTTAATTTATATTAAATGTTAGTAATAGTCCGAGTAAAACCTTATTAGGGACAAAGAAATATTAAAAGTTACCTAAAGATAACGAAAAAATGGCTTTCCTATGTTTTGTTTAATGGACTTAAACGATCATGATAGTAAACCTATAGATTTAAACAACAAATATGCGTAATTCCTTGTCGGTTGCTGCATATGTTCCAAAAAAATTTCAGAAAATGTTGACAGCAAAAATAAAAAATAAAATTAATCCCGACCATAATTGACGAGAGGAGTGATAGATTTAATCATTTTTTGTTTTGTTTATTATACTCCCGTGAATGAATATAGCGCATATGTAGGGAAAAGTTTTATTTTTATTGAGAAAAAATGTAGATCGAACTTCTTGCCGGTTCTTCTCGATCACTGCGGTATTTTCCAACCCGGTGGTAGATTTGACGTTCATTAGCGCCTTCTTAGGGCATAAATTCAATAAAGATTTTTGATTTGATTGGAAACCCAAAGTGCGTATTTAGGTATGATAAACCTTGCATAGAAAATCATATTATTCGTGCCAAATATATTCCTTAGCCAGTTTCAATAGCAAACTTGGTGATTTTAGTATCAGACAGAACAACCATCAGTACTTATTGTACACAAGGAAATAAAATGTTTTGTATTCTGATTTTCTGTTGACAGTTTTTCACACTTAAACCGGTGGACTGATTGATATAAAATTTGCTAAAATTTAAATAATGTGACAAATTGGACATTAAAATATTTTTATAAAGATAAAAGAACGCTTAACACCGGCTAGTAATATACAGAGCTGTATAACATAAAACTGAACAAGCGTTATAAACAAAATGAAATAGTAAAATTGTAAGTTTTATCTACACGATTATAAGTAATCCGCTAACTGCCAAATCTTGGAATGTGGTATAGATGTTGTCAAAGAGTAAGAGGATAACGTAGACATAATAAGTTTATGGTAAATTAATTCTGTAACCAGAGAAAAGTGTGCAAAATGTGCATAAGTATATTAAATCCGAAATTAAACACGTAAAATATGTGTTCTGGAACTTTTTTGTATGATATTGAATTTACGAGATAGGGGCAAAAAAAAAATCGAGAATTTTACGAAAAATTGGGTTTAGTAACAGATACTACCCCGTCAGGTCAGGTTACGATTACGCCGCACTGGAAACTTTTGTAGAGCATACAATTCCTAAGAAATCTTATCATTGACCAAGATTACACCACTAAATGTCTCGGAGTTGTAAATATTAAAGTAAAAAAAATCAAAGTTTACGTGTATTTTATACGGAAAATCATTGTACACCTTGGTAGAGCACATAACATTAATATTAAGGGCTCATATTTTCAGGAATTCTTTTAAGTATATCTCACAATATTTCGAGATAGGAGTAAAAAAAATTGTCGCACAAAAGCACCTTAATATATATATTGTAAGTGGTTTAACCAAACTTAAATAAAAAACAATTAGCACTAGTTTGCACTTTTAATACTATGAAATGCTGGTAGGTACCTACATATAATGACGTGACACTGGATAACCTTCACTTATATCTAATTTGCATTATGTATCTTGTAAAATACAGAAATTCGGAATGATGGATCATAGACGCTACTATCACAACATTGGTTGCTATCATCGCGCGCTGAATCCATAAGTAGGGAAAAAGTAAGCAGACCATGATCTCTTTGCATATCATATAACACACAAGACGACCCACCCACATGTTACCAATAAAGTTATACTTTTTATTATTTATTACATTCAGTAGAACGACCGTGTTTAAATTCTTGGTTATTTAATGTGTTTGCAAAATTGAACTTACTTATCAAAAGCAAATATGCATTTATTATTATGTTTCGTATCGACGTAGAAAAGGCAGTGTCACAGTCGTTCTTTTAAATTCACTTAAAAACAAACATTGAAATGCGTTCAATAGCTACATTTATTTAGATATATTAGATACATTTTGTAACATAAAACGAATCATGTCTTTAATTTTTCTGCAGTGTTGAGTGCGTTATAAATGAAGTACTAAAAACCCTGCATATAAATATATGCAGAAATATATTGTACATATAAATTAAGTGTACCCGCGACTTTTTTCGTGTGGAACTAAAGTTTTATATAATCATCTTTGTCCATTTTGTTTTTTTGCTCCTAGCTTTGCTTCTATTGGTGGTAGCGTAATGTTTACTAGCTTAAAGCTTTCCTAGATGATTGCTCTATCAAATACAAAAATATTTTTTGAATTCCGACAGGTAGTTCCTAATATTAGCGTATTAATTCAAACAAACTTTTCTGCTTTACAATATTAATATAGATAAATTGATTTGTATATTATATACCTGCAATCGTTGCGTATGTACAACACGTTGTCCGTTAAGGAATACATGCGCGTCCGCGTGCAGCGGTGTGACCGTGTAGCCGCCGCCCTCCGCGGGCGCGACGACGCAATGCCGCGGTTGGATCGAAGGACCATAAAGTTGCAAAGTTGTACTGTTTCCGGAGCCGACCTAAAATTTATAATACACAAACGTCATTCTAAACTGGACTAATTATATGTGTAAAAATAATTGTTCAGAGTCTAGGGTTTTATGTGCGTTGTTTTTATGTTTATCCTCACTTGACTTTGGTGAAATTGCCACCATTGGCCATATGCCATAATATAACTAGAAAAAAAAAACTAAAATGTTATAATTTCATCTAGAATCGACAGTCCATAAAGAGGAGTTATAATGATTTTTTTTTTTTGTTAATTTTACCAAACAAGACACAAATGTGTCAAACTCAAATATACAACAATATTTCGGCTGCAGCAATCTGGTAACCACAGCGGAAAATGAACGTTCGTTAAAATTATAATTCGATAAGCTGAAAGGAATGCAAACTCAGTACATTATCATAGGTACGCAATTAACTGCTTTCACAACACGACTCGCGCTTGCATTGGAGAGTAACGCCAAAATTAGTACGTCGCATTAAAGGCAGAAATAATTGTGTAGCCAATTGTCGAGCTTATACATAAATATAATAACATAAATATAAATAATACTTAAACATACCTATTTATTAATGAAGTTGATGCGTATTATATTATATAATTGTTTTAAATATTTTATTTTCAGCCTGTATGCAACTACGATCATAAATTTATTATTGACGGCAGTTGTATTTATTTTTTAATATTTGACGTAAATCATCGATCGATTGCATTACAACACCTGACTCCGTTCACACAGTAATAGTTCATTAAAATAATATTCTTGAAAATATTATAGGTTAATATTATGGCCACAAACTGACGATGTCGCCCAATATGGTAGACAAGGTAAGCCTAGTGGTGACTGACTCTCAAGTCCAACAGCTGCAATACATCTATAGCTATTTGGCAGGAAATTTTAATTTTGAGGGTGATAACTAGCCAGGCGGCCATTAGAAAAAGCCCTACTACCATGCATTCCACAAAATATTACATTAAAATTACAACAAATAACGTAATAATTCAAGCTTCCGTTAAATGTTTGAACATTTTAGAGAGAACACCTAGACTTCATTAGGTCCTATATAAAAATAACGAATATAAAATATACCCCCAACTATTATAAATCACACATATAATTGTCTGCGCCATTTATTACCACAAAACACTCAACGCGGTAAGAACGGTGAGGCAACCGCTTAAACCACTATCTCATCCGTACAGTTAACACTCGTGTTTTATAACAAAATGTTATAAAAATATAATAAGGATATTTGATTATTTAAATAAAATATACATTTTATTTCCATCTTTATATGGTTTGTATGTTAAAAACTAATTGTAGCTAATACTGATTAATTTAACTTCAAGTTTTCCCTTGCCGCGGAGCTAAAGATTTATTCATATTTATTTTTGATATATATTTAATTTAATCTATATAATCTAAATGTAGGGAAAGAAGGGAGAGGGGTGGTGTCATATAAAATGTATGACGAATGAAACGGGTGTGATACTTTCGGATGATGAAATAATAAAAGATAGGTGGAAAACTTATTTCGAAAGACTGATGAATGAAGAGAATGATTGGTGTAGAGTGCTTGCAGATGAACAGGTCAATTGGGATTGGTAAGGGAAATAGGTAAAGTATGAAATAAATGAAGTAAAGAGTGTGGCACGCGGAATGAAGAAATGAAAAACCGTAGGACCAGATGGAATACCTGAATATGGAAGATGTTAGGAATGTAGGGATGGAAGTGGCTGACTGTATTCTTCGATAAATTGTCGCAGGAAGAAGTTATACCTGTGGAATGATGCAAGAGCTAAATGCTACAATTATCGGGGAATAAAGTTAAGGCCTCATACTATGAAAGCATAGGAGAAAATAATTGAGCGACGCCTGAGAGAAGAGTGTGAGATTTCACGAAACCAGTTTAGTTTTATGGCTGGTCGTGGGACAACGGATGCCAATTTTGATATTCGCCAATTGTACGAAAAATACAGAGTGGCACACAAAAACTTGCACATGGTGTTCGTTGACCTCGAAAAGGCATATGACCGGGTACCTCGTGAGGTCTCGTGGTCGGTCTTTAAGATAAAAAGAGTGCCAGGGATGTACCTGCGGTTGCTTCGGGTCATGTACTCCAGATGTATTACCCAAGTTAGATCCGTATTTGGGGTCACCGAAAGTTTCGATCTAACTGTTGGTCTGCACCAGGATCGGCACTTAGCCCTTACCTCTTCCTGCTAATAATGGACGCCGTTACGTGGGGCATCCAGGAAGAGGCACCCTGGTGCATGTTATTCGCAGACAACATGTTGCTGATCGGTGAGAGTGGCGAAGAGGTGCAGAAAAGACTGGATGTGTGGTGACAAAGGCTGGAGAATGTGGCCCTTAAAGTTAGCCAAACCAAAACGCTGTATATGATTTGCGATTCTGACGGTGTCTCCAGTCATATGTGGCTAACACTCGGAGGAGTACCCTTACCAGTCTGTTCTGACTTTCGCTATCTTAGGTCACTTGTGCAGAGTGATGGCGGAATCGAATAAGAGACAATGCAGAGAATCAATTCAGGGTGGATGAGGTGGCGACAGGTCTCGGGCACAATTTGCGATTGTAAAATGCTCCTTAGGTTGATGGGTAAAATACAAGTCTATTATAAGGCCTGTCATATTTTATGGATCGGTGTGCTGAGCTACTAAGAAGACGGATGAATATCGATTGCATGCAGTAGAAATGAGAATGTTGAGATGGATGTGTGGTGTTACAGGAATGAATAGTCAGGAATGAATATGTCAGAGGGAGTTTGAAAGTGCCGTCAGTGGTAGAGAAGTTGAAAGGGAATCGTTTGTCTCGGTTTGCACATGTCATTAGAAGAGAGGAAGCACATGTGGTGCGAAAGGAAATGAATATGAATGTTAAAAAATGGAAAGGATGAGGAAGGCTAAAGAAAAGATAGATAGAGTGTATGAAGAATGAGATGAAAGAAAAGGGAGTAAACGAATAGATAACTGCTGATAGTAATCTGTGGAAGAAGAAAACGTACTGCGCCGACCCCAAATGACTTGGGAACAGTACATGAAGATGATGATTTAATTTAATCAATATATTTAATCTGTAATATTTAATATATATATTTAATCATAATTTACTTACAACTTTTTGCCGGAATGGCATAAATACTTTTTAGCTAAGTTACCCTAACACAAAATATTATAGTATATAATACATCAATATAAAATCAACTGTAAAAAAATATAATTACTGAGTTTTGTGCTATTTATATAAAAAATGCAATGAAATTGACTCAATTACGTGCATAATATACCCAATTATCGTCAATTGTAGTATATACATATTTTATATGTATCAAGACCTTGAAGTTTACTTTTGATATAAAAACTAGCTAATAGTTTTCGGTACATGCAATTTTAAATGAATAAATAATGCTGTCGTTTTTAAGATTAGTATTTGTTTAGTAAAAATGTTCGCTGAATTTATTCATTGAACTTTTCTTAACCAGCGATCATTTATCACACTTTGGATAAGGTGAATAAACAAAACAAAAATACGTTTGTATATAAATTATTAAAGAGGTGTTCGCTCGATTTAAAATTTATTTTCTAAATACGGAACACAATAATTAATTATTCACGGTTGAAACATACACCCTACAGGTTACATGATGTAGCTTGTCAAACAGCATCACATATTAAATTAAAATACAACACGTATTGACATCACGGCGGCGACTCATTTTGCCACTCCAGCAGAGTGCGATATAATTTGAATAACATATAAGTTTAATTAACTGGATTTTTTGTATTAACTATTAGCTGCTAACACGCCTAAATAATTAAAAGTAATAGTTTTTGAACGAATTCCTGTTGTGCCTACTGTAAATAATAGTCACCGTCATCAGCTACAAAAAAATCGAACTAAAAAACACGGACAATCGGAGATTTAGCATTAATTTAATATGAAGGTCACAGTTAAATGTCTTTTACCTCAACAGCTTCTATTACTCTGACTCTGCGTCCATTCTCTAGTGGGGAAGTGTCTGGTGCGACTTCCACTAGTACGGGTTCAGTGCCTGGGCGAACGCCACTACCGCCCGTACTAGCTTTTTTCTTGCGACGCCGCGGCTGAACGTCCGCCGGCCGCCGCCGCACGTGGAACATTATGGAGCCTTAAACAAATAATATCATGAGATCAACTGACGTATTCGTTGTAATACTTTATATATATCAGTATTAATTTAAATAATCCTTGATAATTTTTAAGTATATTTGTAATACACGATATCGTACGATGCAATTGTTGAAGAAGCTGTTTTCTCTAAAAATCTCTTAAAAGTAAAACATCTGATGTATCAGTAAAATAAAACCGTAATATTAAAATAGATACAATGGAATACTTGTCGGAAAGCATTGCGACCACTTAGTCAATGAAATAACTTTGAAAAGCTAGATAGTAATTACATTTTTTTTTTGAGTATGAAAAAGAAATCTCTCGTTTTCTGTATAATAGTAACATAAAGAATAGTTAACATGATTTATTTAAACAAGGAAATAATTTTGACTATGATATAGTTTAGAGTTTCTCAAGAGTATTAAGTATTGATAAACCTTCATAAAATTATGATTATATAGTGTTTCAATTAAAGTTATTTATTATTGTCAATATTTATTTGAGATATATATTATAGAATATTTAATGAGATAGTTAGACTATAACAAAATTTACTATTTTTCCAGAATATAAATAGCTTGTACTGCACGCACAACAAAGTACCGAAATCTATGTATACATTTGCGTATACAAACATTGGAAAGCCCGCGTAACTCTTTACATTATTCACATACCGAGCTAAATGATTGACAAAAAAAGTGCTTCCCTTCATATCTTACATCTGTATCAAAACACTTTTTTTTTTAAATATAGTGATTATTAATTAACTAGACGCGAACCAAGAACTTACGAAACTTGTAAGTTAATTACATAAACGACGCTATTAATCATTTCAACAAAACTTGTCTCTGCGTAATTTACCTTCTTAACCTGCGTTTTCGAACATTTTTACTGCACTAGATAGTAAAGCATGAAGAAGAAAAAAATACAAAAGTTACTTACGACATACGAAATAATATTGAATGGGATAGTATGACATATAATTATTGCAACTTATATTTTAAGCTAAAATATTGGATCGTATAGCGAACGACATTTTACCGAAGTATGGGCGTACTCACCGTGTTTGTAAATATTACGGAGGAAAGAGATCGAAGTTAAGTGCCCTATTACATTACATTGACCCAATAATATTTTGGTAGGTGCGTTACCGTATGCAAAGCGATAACTATATCACCTCGTTTGCATGTAGGTATAGTACAGTCAAACTTTTTCATCATTGATACAGAACAGTAAAGTGATGTCTATAAATCTGATGGTAAGTAGAGTGCAATGCAATAACAAAAGCGAGTACTGCGAGATTTATCGAATATTCACATAACGAATCAAAAAGTCACTGTGCCGAATAGTCGCCACTAACTCAAATACCTACCCCTGTGCTTGACTAATACATGGTCCGGCTAATCCTGGGACACAACATACATATCAGCGTCGCTGCGGAGGGTTACACCTCTAAGGACGTTGCAATCCATTCAGGCATAATCTTAGTATCCTATAACTCTACCGAATCGCAAGGGATTATTTATCACTTTAAATAGTTTTAGATGACACTTTTTAAACAATTCAAATTAGTGTGCAGTGTTAAGTTTCGGTAAATATAACATCTATACTGATATTATAAAGTGGAAGGGTTTGTTTATTTGTTAGTTAGTTTGTTTGAACGAGCTAATCTTAGTATTTGTTATTATTTGTATTATTTGTATTGTTTTTGTATTTTATAGAGCAATAATTGAGGAAGGTTTTAGGTTATTTATCTACGCTACTACCAAATGTAACAAAGTTGTAGTGAACAAGCTTCCCAAAACGGGCTAAAATTACTAAATAATTATTAGTTCTACAGGAACATAGTAGCGGGCACTGCAAGTAAAACACATACGAGGATCAATAGCGGTAACACATAAGTTTTACTAAAAAAATACCCAGTCTAATTTTACTAGACAGGTCAGAACGAACTCCGCTAATTTGATTCTAACGCGTAGCTAACTAAATATTCACTTACTTGCGGTAATTAAAAAGGTCAGTGCAAATGGAAGACTTTTATGGACTTTCCATTGTAGGGTTCAACAAATAGGAGATATATAAAAATAATAAAACTACTCCGGTTAAATTCCGGTAGGAAAGTTTAAAACGTTTAAGACGGTCAATATAATGTTTCGATAATTTAGAAACATTTTAGTAATACATTTAGAAACGTGTAGGTAAGGGTACTCGAAAGAGAGCTGGTAGGCGCGAGGAGAGAGTTGGTGGGGAGACGAATCCACCCCGACTCTAGTGTCAACATCATTAGCGAATACATTGTCGCACCGCTCTACTGAAGCTACGAGAGCTACTGAGAGCTAAAAACTTTGCTAGATATTGCTATAATAATTACAATAATTTATTTAATTAAGTTATATTTGCAATTTCGTTCTCAATTCTAGAAGCATTTACAATGTTAGTAATGAATGTTGTTAGTATATTTATTTGTCAGAAACAAGTAAGACATTTATAACAGTCTAGCTTTACCCTAAAGTTCAGAAATACTTATTATTCCAATTAAAACGATTTCAACACGTGAGAACAGAAAAGTAAAATATATACCTACTTATTTTTATCGTTGTAGTTTATATCTAGTAATACGTTTTACTATATATACTAGATAGTATAATTACACAGGAGAGGTTATTTAAAATACACATTATAATTATTATATTATTCGACTTTAAATGTCCCAAATGAAAGTCAAAGTAGTTGCTAAAATCAATGATCTTGATAATTGTCAGCTGCTTATTGTGCAGTACACAAGTATAACAGCCGCTATAATGCTACGCTTAGATGAGCCGCATTCTTAGATCAAGAAATCTATCTGTACCTGACTAGGTCGCAACAACTACATGGTGATAAAACCCTAAGAGTGACGCTTTGTGCCATCACGTTTTGATATCAGTGTATGTCAAGCTGCTGAGAAGTTTTTTAGTATGGTCTTAGGGCTTTTTCTAATGTCCTCCTGGTTAGCGACTGCCCTCAAATTGAAAATCTGCCACCAAATACCTATAGGTGTGTTCCAACAGTTTGCTATTGAGAACCAGTTTCTCCACTATGCTTTGCGTGTCCACCATATTTGGTCACATCGTCATTTAACATCAAGCAAGATTACGGCCAAAACGCTAAACTTATAAAGTATAAAAAATTCAACGACGACTCTTGTTGACTTGCTAATCTCTTGTTGATCGTCATTATTATTGGATTGTCCTGTACCTACCGTCACTTACAATGTATTCATTGTCGTATTAAAATAAAATTCTTGCACAGTAAACAACTATAAACAATAACTTACATTTATTTATTATTATATGAAACAAAATTAACTCTCGTTTCACTCCAATAAAATTAAACTCCGTATAATGATGTTTACTTAACCTACATCAAGACAAACAGGATCAATCATAGCATTCATAACTCACTTTGATGCCGCCTACTGGATTGCACCTATTTGTTAAACGAAAACCGATCCTAATTCATTTTGGTTCGTATATGAACTTCTTATTCCGATATTCAATCAAAATCAAACGATAAAATAAAATGTTATAGTTTTAACTTTATTTGTTCATACTTTTACTGATATGCCAGGTAAAGTAAACTAAAAACGTCTGTACACAATAAGTTAAGTTAATAAATATTGTGTATTAGAACAAACTATTGATAAGATTTTGTGATGTAACAACGATCAGGTTTATCAACGATCAATTTTAGTAGTAATAACATTTACCCCGATGATGTATACTGTACGTAACTCTTATATTTACATTAGCGGCGTACAGCTACGTGACCCAATAAAAGAGAACTTAAGATCACAACATTAATAGCTCTGTATGAACCAGGTACTGACAACTCTATAAATACAGTAGTAAAGATATCATCAAAATATTCATAGGATTTACAGAAACGCGAATAACAAAGTTTGAAGTGAAATTTAATTCAAAAATGCTTAAGTCTTCATCATATTTATTCACGTACTATGGTTATAACGAATTCATTATAAAATATTATATGGACTCCCGTTCACTTTAGACAACGAACACAACGTGTTGGGGCATAATAAGTTCGTAAATAAAATAGTTTTTAATTTTAAATTACATAAATACTACACACATCATTAAACGGTAAATCACGATCATCACCTTTTGTCTACAATTATATACAGCTCTAGATAAACTTCACAAGTTATAGAAATAAATTTACCGAGAATAATCTCTTTTTGTTCGTTCCTCAACCGAGAACTAAAGGATCTGCTAAAAAGCATATTTAAAGTGGAATACGTTTTTCTGAGCCATTGCACAGTGAAATGTTCGCGAGTGTAGCGAGTCGCACACGTAACTACAAATCGACGGTCTAATTGTAACTGGTCTAAGTGCTACAGTACGACAGTACCTATATGTCACACCACCGCCGTCGCCGACGGTCACGCACTCATGACCAATGCAATACAGGTTAAGGACTAATAATCGGTACAAGCCAGTTCTATTAACAAATATTATAATACTACAATTAAAAATATTGATATATGTATCTATATAATAAGCAATGAGCGAATCAGTTCTTACTGCACTAAGGAGCTACATCCTCGACCTCGTCTTCACTTTCCATCAGGTTTGATGTGGCCAAGCGTTCTATGGTCAATTTAATTTTTTTTATGGGGATTAAAGCCTTTTGATGCACGAGATGTAGAATAAAATTGTAGATATGGCTGCTTTAAGTATATGTATATGTATGTGCAACTTGTTTGACTAAAAAAAAATCCGTCACAGTACTATCTAGATTATGGTAGGCAGTTCATAGAACCCATAACAGTACGCCGCATTTTAAGGTCAACCAGCATATGTCTAACTGGTGGTTTGGTATTTATGATCCAGCACAATGTCAGAAACCGTCAATAGAGTTTTATTTATATACTATAATTTTATTTTGGGGTTATGTGTATGGTTACTCCTAGATACATTTTAGGCATTTTGTCATCATAACAAAAACATATATAATGTTTTTTGCGTAAGTAATAATTTAATTTCAAAATGTAAAAATAAGATATTTTCCAGTATTTTAGCCAATTTAGTAAATGTCATGTAAGGATTTTACACGATTAACAGATAATAGCAACCAAACTCAGAATAATTATTTGTGGATCACACAAATAAAAGTCCCGTGCGGGATTCGAACTTGGGCGACACTTGGGCGCGGCGGTTGCAGTAATACAAAACTGCTAGTCGAACCGTGCAGTCAATCTTTGTCTATATATTTTGGAAGAATAATAAAACAAATATAAATTGACAATGTCTTTATGAAAATAGAAATCGACGTCCAACCTGCGATTTAAATATTAAATAAAAATTTTACACTTTTACATTTATGTTCGATTTCATTAACGTACGTGTTCGAATGCATGAATGATATTAGTTAATGTTTTTAAAAACAAAAGGTGTTATTAAAAAGTAGAAAAAATTTCCCTTCATTATTTCTACTCATTAGGGACGCGGTATGACGCGAGTTGGTAACAAAATTTGCATTTTATGAGTAACACATATACAGTGACAGGCTCCAGAAAACGTCGTTCAAGGTCAGAGAACTAAATAACCTTAATTTTAATTTAACCTATATTTATAACACAATTTAATTATAATTGTATTATTGATTTTATCTTATCGGGTACATTAAAAAGATATCACATTCAAAAAGTATCGCCCTTCAACAATCACGATAACAATTTACAACCCTATGTTATTGAATTGAATAATTATTTAATACATTCTTAGTTAACTTGCTTAAGGTAGCTTTATGTTTTTCTATGAATATGAACGTAAATATTGAAAGTTTGGCAAATATCATTAATCATACAGAATAATAACCACTTATGCCGAGGCCGATAGGGAACTTTGGTTCTCTATTTCGCGACAAAGGAAATATTTAGTGGTCATTCCTTATTATTTTAATTAATTTCGATGGTTTCGAGAATAATGCGTATAATTTCATATGTTACAGATTCTGTTACAAATAATTAGTCATGAAATAATCCTGTCACGAAGCCGAAATCAATAAATACAAATTACCAATAAGTATAAGATATATAGTACATCAACTTGGGCCGTATCGTCACTTAAGATCAGGTGAGATTATGACCATAACGGTAAGCCTTAACTAAAAAAAAAAACATATTATTAAAAATGTACCACTCTACTAATAATAGTTAATTATTATTATCATTTCACACGAACATCGCCATTTATCCGAAAACTGTAGAATTTTTTACGTAGTAGACCAAGTGTAATTTATTTTCTTTACAAGTCACGAACATGAAAGGAAACTTACGGCAATACTGGGACCTATTTACCAGTGAGTGAAGTTTAGCTAAAATGTTTTACCAGAAAAATAGAACGACGTGTCGCAATGGTACAAATGTCAACGTATGATGAATGTAGGGACATTTATCTTTAATTAATAACACATATTTCATATGGCGTCATGTATAAAAGACGCGATTCATGTTGGTTTACCATATATTCAATTATATACAGATTGTTAACGATTCAGAATTGTTTGTAGAGGTGAAAAAAAAATTGCATAATAGACATAAGTATCAAATGTCTAAAACAGAATCCAAATTACTTAATTCTAATTACCAATCGTCAGTTGTTTTGCTTAAACTTTAACTATTGCAGTAATTTCTTACTTAAAGTCCTTTATGGTACTTTTTACAAAAGCTTACTTTTATAAAATGTTTTGCATTCTCTCGCTTCAAAACCGATTTGAAGAATTTATTAAAATCTACACAAATAATATTTTTTATCAATTGCAAAACGCAAAACTGGGTTGAGCTTTATATACGAATGTTCATCTTAAAAAAACTTCGATGTGTTACGATGGTAAATTCATGTTTAAACAGTTTTTAAGAGATCATAGAATATAACAATTATGATATAACCATGATATCAGTTAGTTGATCGAATCACACGGTTAAGTGAAGCGTGACAAAGTGGCCAGCGATGGGCGTCGTCTGTTAACATCGGCCGCACCCGTACGTACGCCACGCCGCTTTGTGCGTGTCCGTCAAATACTTGTTCAAATGCATGATTTTTTTTATAAGCAATCGCCTTAACTTGTTGCTTTTACTTAAATAATATTATCTTTTATATATAAAAATCTTGTGTACGTCTGTTAGCCATTGTGTAACTTCTATCCAAGTTAACTAAGAGAAGTTAAATCCATATAGTATGTTTCTTTAACCAAGATGATGGTTCACATCACATCCATGATATGACAGTTGGTGCTGCGATCGAATTATTATCTACCGAACGGGGTAGAATAACGTGTAACGGGGCAGCTCATAACGCTAAATTAACAATCACTATATACATTTTCATTGATAAAAACGATAGGGTATGGGTTGATTTATATGTACTAACATTTTAAAAGAAATTAACAGCACATGCTAAAGTACACGTGGATGCACACGAAAGTTAATAATCAACGTTATACTAGCAGTGATACGCACTAAATAATAAATTAACGAGTTTTGTTCAAAGGTACCTTGTATCGACCGTTTTATATATTAAAACGAACGATTTATAAAAGTATAATTTAGTATTAATATTTGCTTGACTTTTCTACACTAAAAAGAAGTGAACAATTCTTTATATTTAAATAGTACCTTCAGTTTAACTTAACTGAACCTACCACCTAAAACTGTTTGCAGGGCAAAAGTCTTTATGCTTTTTTATTTACAAATTTATTATAAAAAAATGAAATATAAATCGGCTTGTTGAAACGTCACTCTGCATTACACAGAACATGATCTGGGGCACACGGGTTTACGGAAAACTCCATTTTCGGAAAGGTTACGAATACAAACAATCCTTTTCAGTTACGTATGGTCTGCTACTTTTATTATAAATAAAAAAGTGTGTGTGTACTTATGTACACGTGTTAGAAGTTATTACTTTAAGAAAGAAACATTTAATTAAATTTAATATTTGGAATAATTTTTTTTTTTCGGACTTTAATAATTATTATTATTTGTATCTATTATTAATTTATTTATAAACTTATTACACATTAAATAAGAAACTCAAAATTTATTTTAGTTTATGATGTAAATAAATAATACATACCGTCAACTAACCCCCAAATTCTATAAACGTACTCAAAGTAATATGTGAAAACAATTATTATCACTTATAATCACAGTAAATATTATAATATTATCTTATAATATATTATAATATTATTTGAGATAATATATATTTATGTATATTTGTATATATTTTATTCGGACTAATACAAAAAAATTGTGGTAGGTTCAGAAACACTTGAATAAATAAATATCGTGAATTTGAATATCGTGAATCAGTTCTCACGCAAGCAGACGTAGATGTCCTTACTTTTACTTTGTTGGTAACTTTTTTTGAAAAACGAAAATGTTGACTATAGCTAACTTCAGGGTGTCGGTTTTTCGTGACGGTGTGCGCGCGCATCGAAAAATTTACTCTTATCATTTTCCCATAACCCGCCAAAAGAAGTATAACTTCAAAAATTTAGATTTATAATTTTCAGATGTGTTCGAAATTACATTTAACCAGCACACAATGAGAAAACAATTATTAGACATTAACACACTGTTTGTTAGAACAAACTAAATAAAATTAATTCAAACCAAATTCAGATTTAGTGTATACTTTACGAGTGTTGAATGTCCAATTAGTAATAATTAAAAGCTTGAGTTATGTCTCATATTTGCAAACAGTATTTCGTTGACAAATAGTCAAATTTTTTTTTTTATATAACTTTAGTTACTTTACTGAAGGCAATATAAATATGTAGGTCAACATGTGTATGTAGGACAACATGAATATGCGTGCGTAAGCTTCACAATAACATCGGCCAGGAGGTGGGTGCAGCGTTAGAGGAGGAGTTGGCTCCACAACAGACAAGAAGCACGCCATGTCTTCGCTGCGCACTCCAAATAATGCACAACATTCCTTGTTTAAAAAAAATGATAAAAAGAACACGTCCTTCCAACTAAGGTTGGTACTACAACTACGCATGTAATCCATGCATTTTTCACTTTGAACTTGTGCCGAATGAAAGACGAACTTCTATATAAGTGAAAATCCAATTTCCTTCCAAGATTACAAGATTTAACTCAATCTTCTTCAATACTTTAAAAACAGTCACTATAGAAAAGGTACTGCCGGCAGGAGACATTACGAAGGGTTGTACGTGCCCAGATTATGAACAATATTCTTTAAATTAGTTACCAATTTTTCCACACGAATAGCTAATCATACTTCACTCGGTTTCATTGTACATACTTTTTAGAATGTACTGTTTAATTTAGATAACTAAAAAACCATTTATAATTTTTAA
The DNA here is from genome assembly GCA_039707435.1 of Actias luna. NCBI lineage: Eukaryota > Metazoa > Arthropoda > Insecta > Lepidoptera > Saturniidae > Actias > Actias luna. Next base: position 13,082,978 of record JAZHAC010000033.1, on the reverse strand, counting down.
AAGTGTAGTCTATAGGAACAATCAGAATTATGAAACAAATAATACATTAATTAACTATTAGTTATACACATACACTAATTTTGCCCAAGAAATTACTTAATTAAATGTAATGCGATACATTCACTAATCTAAATTAAACGAAGATGAGATATAATTTTTTAATGAAATGTACGACGTGTGTGTGATTCAAAGTGAACAATAGTTTAGAAGGTAGCAGTAAATTAATTGTCCTTGTGTTAATATTTGAGATGGTGCAGCTTTGAAATATAACCCTTTTATATTGATAAAAGCAATGAAGTGTTTATTGCGAAGCGAAACAACTTCTGAAAATTACTAGAGCGTGCAGAATTTATATCCAGCCAAATGGGCCGCTTCCATTGAAAACATATACGGAAACCGCCATCTACGTTGAAAATATAATAAAACTTGATGTTACATGAATACGGAGCGGAGGGACAACTTTCAACAATCATAACCGACTTTTAGAAGCAGTAGCGCTCAGGTTAACATTATCATAAATTTGAATTGAATCTCAAATAACCTTTGATTTATAGAATCGTAAGAGTTAGCTTTTCACGAAGAAAAGTGTTTGATTAAATCATTTTCATGTTTTTTACTATGGATATTAAGATATTGTCATAATAAGAATTTAATAAGAACTATATTTGCAAGTGTGAATTGTTACACTTAAATAAAAAAAAATGACGTAACACTGTCATAGGCAAGGTAACTGCAACAATATTTAGCATGAACCGTAGAGCATATACTAAAAATTACATAATTAGCGGTTTTACAAAGTAATTAATATATCAATAAATGAAGAGAATACTTTGTAACCTTTTTTACGAATATTGTTCGTAAGAAGACTGTAGTTTGACCTAGTCAAAGTAAACATTTACAAAAGCAGTGTCGAAAGTTACATTTTGTATACAAGGTATAAGATATTGTATACCTCACATATATATTAAAATAATAAGTAAAACGTTCACTGTAAACTGCAAACATGTAATAGCCAAACATACGCGCAGAGGTAAGATTATCACCAAAGAATTTTGAAATATTACCAAATAATTATCAAAATTTTATTTAATTAACATACCAATTAAAAGATTGCGCATGTTATGGTATTATTGAGCGGAATATTGTAATTATTATATTGACAAGGTAATTCAACAAAAATCAAGTAATTACGATATTTTAGAGAGTTTATCGTCAAATCGTTAAAGACATTTCGGAAGAGGCCCAATAACATTCACACTTTAAAATTATATGAATCAAGTTCACATAATTTTACAACATTTTCGATCACAAGGTAATCATTAATCTCAATAAATGAGTCTAAAGAGTTACTAGCAACCAATATCCGTAACAACTTTGCCATCTGTGCATTTGAAAGCTATATTATTACCATACTCTTACGGTGCATAAAGATACCATTTAAGCTCATTCAATTTTACGCTTTATGGTTGTCCCACAAAAGAAACTTGGTCACGAAAGTACAAACTTGTTGTATACAATTTAAATTTTTCAGTTAAATAATTTTATTTATTAAATAGATACCTATTACTGTTTTAGTCATAATAATGGATTAAAAGGGGAATACGAATTTAAAGATCGTAATTTACGAAACGACGACATTTCAAAATTAGAATCAAGATACTCACTACTACCACCTATAAAACGCGATAATAAGTTTGGTAAAAAAAGTTAAACCCAAAGTAAAATGAATAAAAACATTACACGTTTAGGAACCTATATGAACAACATACAGTATTTAGTTTCTCTTATCAAATCGTCACCTCAGTGCTGTTTGTTCGATGCACCATTATTTAAATGTTACAGTAGAAGCTTGTTCGCTATTCATTTTTACAGATTTTTTAAATTATAGAACTATCATGCCATATAACACGATAAAAAATCCTATAACTGGGTTTTTAAAACACAGTAAACAATCTTCGACTATATAGTGTAAATAAATAATGGTAGATTTTTTTCTCCGGAAAATCTTGCCTCCAGTGGAATACGGTATCATAAATCATAAAAATACTTAATATAAGTAACATTTTAATTACAAACATTTCAGTTAACAAGCCTGTACGTTAAAACTCTTTCTTTAACAAGTTATATTTTGCAATATTACGAAAAAAAAACATTAAACCTTTTTTGTTTCACTTCTAGAGCGCTCGGAAGTTGTTCTCAGTTAACAACAACAGCAACCTAATCTAAATCGATAGCTCGTCCCCAACAAAGCACAAATATGAGAAATTCACAATATAACACAAATGTATGAAAACTAACATGAACAAGGTCTCTTATATTGTCCAATTAATTCCAAGTTACAACAAATTACCTAACTTTGTTGAACAAAACTATGTTTGTATGCAAGACGGGATTACAATAAACACATTCAAACGATGTTCGCTACATGAAACAGGTTTATATAACAGAATTATACAATCGGGTTGTGATTGAACGGTAATAATATACAAAATTATGATGAATAAATGGTATCTAGTCTTAATGCTCACCACGTACAAAACAGCGTATATTGATTTTTATAAACTATTTCGAAAATATATTAAACAAGTACATAATAAGGATTTACAAAGCAGAATAGTGTTAATACAAATAAACATACTGAACGTTACAAAATTTTATTTCAAATATAGTGAGAAATAGGATTAAAGGTGCTTTTTGAAAGATACATACAATATCCGTATGTACATTTGAGAAGAGTGTACGGATCAACCATTATTATCCGTAACTACGGGCTTGTACTAAATAAACTATCCGTCTTCTTGTATTACTCTATTGGGTCAGTGGGGCAGCTGTATTAGCCAGCCACCCCAGACGTGACATTTAACTTGGTTAAATGCCTTATCACATAGTATTATATGAGGCCGCAAAAGTTTTTTTTTTCGATTAAACTATAGGCAAAAGTATAAATTAAAAGCTTTAATCTGTGGAGTATAGGCCTATGATATTTAGCATCACCTTCCTGGACCTATGCCAATCGCATCCAAATACATTTTATGGTTTTTCTCTCTTGCTATCTGATAGTAAATAATCATCAAGGCAGTAAAGACACTGTATTTTTTTTGTAATGGGTAAGTAATATAAGAACCAATTCGTCACGTGTATTTGTTATACATATGTAAAAAAAAACATTAAAGATTACTATGAAATACCATTTTGAAGATTTATTGGTACAGTCAGTTATTACAAAATCACTTATATCGCCTACGTGCAGCATTTGCGATAGTTTTTAATAAATAGTCCATTGGATATATTTACCTTTTAAACCAGATCACAAGCACCCAGACTTATGACATTGAGTAAAATCTGTTATTAAACTATTATTATTATACTATTAATGTTGTTAAAATATACAATTATAAAATAACTACTACTGTGAATATACCGGGAATATATGTTGGCCAGACATCAGTCGTTGGACTATAGTCAACAGTCGTTTGATTAGAACGTAAAGGTATTTTTCTGAAGTACCAAAGACAATTCTGCAATTCTAATAAGAGATCTGGTAATTAGGGATTGTCCTTTTTAAATGATTTTAGTTTTATAAAATGTTTGATAAATAATTTTTACCGTAGAAATTTCTCACGTGATATTAGGATTTATAAGAAAGTTTCCAAGGGACGTATCGGGTGCGAGTGCCCTTTTCCGAAAAGTTTAAGAACGATCGTTTGTCTTCACTAACAGACCGCTTTAGGGATTTAACCAATGTGCGATAATAGTAAAGGTTAACTTACCCGTAGAGATATACCACTTTATGACTTGGATATAAAAGTGCTTTTTATCGCGACATTCTCGGTGAAATAAAACTGGTTCAAATAAAGACAAAAGAAATACCCTTAGCCTTTTAATGGTGACGTCATAAAATATTTAGAAAGTTCAGAACCTCCAGGCTTAACTTAGACAATGAATGAATGAATATATGAACTACAAAACAAGTTTCAAACTTAAGACTATGGGTGTTAATTTAGGCATCCATTGTTGAACACTTTAAAACTATAAACTCTATTTACACTCGCACAAGTTGAAATTTTCAAGGATGATGTTATGCATATCGATTCCGCCAACGAACGGGCATCGAACCGAGAAACAAGTTAAAAATACCGGCCAACCGACCGGCATCTGCGAACACACCGGTCGGACTACTCGCTTGAGCCACATGCGTTTGTTTACTATCCACTTTCGATCGCCGAGGCGGCGGGCCGTGGTGGTGCTGTCTACTAGGCGTAACTACCGCCAACGATTCTACTAGTTTTAAAGTAAAAGTTTCACGTGCAAAACTTACGGCGAATGCCCCAATCCATCGCGGAGTGGCGCGAGTTGTGCGGCGCGCGGCGCGGCCTCAGCGAGGCGACTGCCGCGTCCTGCGCCCGCACGCTACCGCTCGTCTATTCCCATTGTGAATACTGGCCACTAGCCACTAAACATTTTCTAACTGACTACAAACAAGCCTTCTCGCGGACACTATAGCCTCTTGAATACATCATGATATTATAGTGCCAGTAGCTTGACTACGTGCTTTCCAGTTAATTATACACCTAGTAATAATGTTATCATGATATTCGCAGACTATAAGAAACATTCCAAAAGATCATACTTAGACCGTGGTTTGTAGGTAATAGATGTATGATGTACCTACATGGGTTACGACGCACGTTGATCAATTTGATGTTCTATAATAATGCATATTTATTTATACATTGTAGGTATATTCATATCGACACTTCAAGGTTTACACAGAAACCTCTCGCATTGATTGAAAAAACCTTATCGGACAATTTTTTACGACTCACTCGTTTCCCGGACAAAATTAGATCACGATCCGCTGAAAGATCAAGATCTATTAAAGCCGAATATAATTAATCCTTTCTATTCTTTATCTCAAATTCATTTATGTGGAAATATTTTATGTGAAAAATATCATTATTTTATGTGGAAAATTCTTCATTGTAATTGAGCCAACTAAACTATTTAGATTACAATAAATATTTCGTCTATTTATTTCCAAAATAGTTCTTCCTTAATTTTTTGTTTATGTTAAATTTTCAACATTACCCTAGGAATCATATGCGTAAACTCAAAGTTAAAAAACTTAGATTTAGCTACATTAAATATTTTCCTTGTAGATCATGTGTGCCATCATACAGAAACACAAAGCAGAACAAAGGTGGAAAACCTGAAAAGTAACGAGGCTAAAGTAGAGGTGGTACTTAACGAATTGACGATGGTATACGACCATCAAATACCACCAAAGCTATGCCCTGACGATATAGTGACGATGGAATAGAATCTCAGGAAGATAGCAAGCGTAAAGTTGTCTGTATTAGTATTAGCTAGAGATATATTACGTACTCAGCAATGGATATATGTATGATATGTATGCAGGCAAATTTTATACTGATAAACAATTTTTAGGCATGATAAAAACGTCAAAATATGTTTACAATGTTCTTATAACACGTGGAAAAATAATTACAAGAAGCTTTTTTTTCTCACCATTACTGAAGCTTCTATAGCAGTAATTTTGATTAAAAATCAAATGGCTCAAATTTGCCAATTTTCTAGTCATTTATCGGAGGGTTTTTAAAAGCGGCAGATTAACGAACGAACGAACAAGGGACGTGTAGGGAAAAATCGCAAGAGTGACATTAAGTCCATTTATGGTAAATAATAGATCTAAGTGAAAATCATTAGGCTTTAACTTCTTCCGAGGTCAGAACCACGCTCTAGAAAATTAGCAAATAAAAGCATAGAGATCGTAATTGAATAATATACATTGCGCCGTAATTTATCCGCGAGTGAATTGTGAAAATCCCAATTTATATAAAAACACGTACTTAGCTTAAAAAGCAATTTTATGGCATCATTTTATAATTTTTATATTTACAGAAATGCAAACATGTAGCTTATGTAAACATAGAAGAACTTGTGGTGAAATCACCAATCCCAACTTTTGTGTACCAATTGGCACGACCTCCCGTAGTAAAAATAAATAACTTGTTACCACGCGTTAGCCAAATTGTCATGACTCTTTTCATAAAAAAATATACACAAATATACTGTACTAGTAAATACTTCCTGTAATGCAATACAGAAGAAATCGAGGAAATAAACATATTATCTATCTTTCTAATACTATTAAGAGAACAATTCTTGTATATATGTTTAAAAATCTTGGGTATCTCTGTAACGGCTCTTAAGACTTGGATGAATTTTTGTAGGTATATATTGCTTTTTGAATTCACCTATATTGTTGCATTTATCGTAGAATCGCATTTTTTAAAGAAAATTGTTTCTAATAAAATGATTAATTACATTCGTGTTTTGATATAAATAATCAGTTCATACGTATGTTATACCGTAAAATGTGGATATTTATTCGATAACTACGTGATTCGTACCTAGTTGTTTAACATAATTAAAAAAAGTATCGAGCTATGCTCGGACAGCCTGGTACTTATTATTTATTAGTACATCTCTATCAGTAATTGGATTGTCAACACCTAAAAGTATTATTAAAAGAGAATTTCATCAGTACCAGAAACGTTACTTGCAGAAAACGTGCTTAAAGAAACTCAGAAAATTCCAAATGTAAATCTACAATATTTATTAACCATCACCGTCATAGTTATTGTTTATATAAATTTTCATCATACATACCCAGAAAATTTAATATTATCAAGTGTATACATTACAACCTTTTTTTTCATAATAAATCTGCACTAAGACTTAAGTTCAGTGTCGCAGAGTACTTATGAGTATGTATGATGCATGGATGTAATAACGACCACAAAACACACTACATTGAATAAAAACCAAATATATCAATTGAGAATAAAATTAATGACAGGCAGCATGTGACAACTCTCAAGTAATACAAAAACAAAAAATTTATTTGTACACCGTATATCTTCTAATATATCTAGAAAGTAAAATCCCGCTAAGAAGATTTGGCACTGAGTACGTAAAGAGGTCAGCCGGTAAATCAGCTCATGTAATTCCGCACCATCTATTTCCGGTAAGAAAGAGTTCTTTTCACCGAAATATCGTACAATACTTCTAAATATGTAAACTTAGTATATTGTAGCGCTCGAGACATATTATATAAGTTTTAACCTCTGCTTAATTGAAATATTAATTTTAAATATAAAGTCAGTTTAATCTGAGTGTATATAAATTATACTATACCAGATTGAGAATTCCATAAATTTAACTTTGACTTGATTATTGGTTCCAATTAAGTGATTAGCCAACAAGTCATAACATTAAAGTAACCAATTAATTTCTAGTCTCAGATGAAAACAGACGCCAATTCACCAATAAGGCCGCGACGAGTGGAATTTTGTCAATGAAAATTATTATCATGCGATATGTTCTTAACGTGTTCATTATTTCCATTGAACTACCTATATACGTACATTTGTTTCAAAACTGTAGCGGGTATACGTGCCTTTTAAAAAGAATTATCTAATAGATATTGAAATTTAAAAATAACGATGCAAAGAACTATGATTATGACTTTACATTTATACTGGTAAAACAAACAAAATAAAATTCACCCTTATTAAAATGTAGGACAATATAACGATGAACTGAATTGAATAAAATTGATGAGCTGCACAAGCACGAGCAAAGTCCTATCTAAAGATTTACAAAATCATCTTCTATGACGCTTTTTACTAAATAATAAAACATGGTCCCGAATTAATTTATAGTGTAAAATGATTAGCCGTCGCCTATAAACAGTAATTCATATAAGTATAATATACTAGTTCTTATACGTAAGTTAATCCATTTCAACTGTGTATTACGCGTAGATGATTTACATGATTTAATATTTTATATAAATTATAGTCCACAAAAAAAATAAAATGGGTAGGTGTGCTTTCAATAGCTACGACTATGACAAACGACTCTTTTGATTCTTAACGTAACTTAAGCTATAAAATTAAATTATGTAATTTAATTATTAATTATTATTAATACAATAATATAAATTTATCGTATTTTATATTTATAAAGAATTCATCATAAACGTTAAACTTTGATTAATTTTATCTATACGACAATAACTATTTTAAGAATTCATTTCAACATTCCTTAATCGATTTTTATAATATTGTATTAATCAATTTTGAAGAAGTCTAAATATTTTTTGTTCCGATATTTTGCAACCCTGTGAAATGATTAAAATTCCTTTTTTTCTATGATAATTAAAAATAATTAGTAGTCATAAATGGCTGTTGTGGGTTAAAGCGAGCCCATTCATAAATATGGTAAATCATTTTAATGTTTTCCAAAATATCATAACCAATTTATTTTGAAATAGATTTATGTCAAAATTCTATGTACTGTATAAACAGTCAATACAATTCCTTTACATGCGGCAAATTATTCGTACATTATACAAATATTTTTACGCTTGTAAGAAGCCGTCATTTGTGAATTCACCGTCTTACTCACGTATTTTGTACAAGCAAAACGATAGCAGAAATGCTAAATATCGATCTCAAAACAGCAAATTCATATAAGTTTCGTACATTGAGATTTTTCCCATTTTCGCATTTATTTGACTCTTACTTATGACAGAAGAGCATGTGAAGATTCGAGATTCACATGAATGGAATAAACATAAAAATATCAATGCCTACAGATGGAATTGAATAGACCGAGGTAAAGCAATGATATTTCAATGTATGCATGTATGCGTCCGTACGCCGCGTCAAAGTATGTGAGTTCGAATCTCTGCAATGAGCTTCACCTTTCGGTGAAGAAAAACATCGTGATGACACCTAGCCTAGTGGTGAGCTTTTTTTCACGCCCCACTAGCTAGCTACCACCCTCAAGTTGAAAATCTGCCACCAAATACCTATAGGTGTGTACACCACACAGACTTACTGTGTTCACCTCCTTGGGCTACATTGTTTATCGTTAACATCAGGTGTGATTGTAGCCATACCGTTAAAACCTAAACTAAAAAAAAAAGATACTGCTACAGCTTTACATATATATTTATTTCTGAATATCATGTTACACTTCTATGTTTGCATAAACATGAAAATATTTGCGAACCGTCTTAGAGCATAAAAAATAAAATGCTTAATAAATATAAACCAAGACGAGTTCTTACAAATAATTTCAGACTGCTTAACGACCGTCTGTAAGAATGATATGGTACTTACTGCGAGTCATATTCATCAATGCTAGCGGACACTCGTCGTCTTCTAGTATATACTCTGAATTGTCACTCTTGTCCTCCTAATAAAAATAATAATCACAATGATTATACAGACTTACTTTTACGAGGAGTTTTATTTGTCTTTTTTCAAATTAGAAACAATATGAAATATTTAATTTCAATAACAACATAAATAATGTGAAAGTTACAAGAAAATAGCAAAAACGAAGTAATTGTCATACTTACGCATTTATAATTGTAATTTCATTTATATTGTTACAGTAGAATCTCTACAAGTCGAACATCAAGGGAGACGCCAAAAAATTCGAATTGTGTAGTTTTCGACTTATAGAGAATGAAGGTTTTAGTATTTGAGGGGAAGGGAACAAAACATTTGCATGGTGGTAGGGCTTTTGGTATGATGGTAGGTCTTTTTCTGATGCCCACTTGACTAGCTATCACACTCAAGTTAAAAATCTGCCGCCAAATACCAATAGGTGTGTTCCGGCAGTTGCACTTGAGAGCCAGTCCCTCCACAGGTTTAACGTGTCTACCAACTTGGGCCGAATCGTCACTTAAGATCAGGTGAGATAAAGATAAGCCTTAACTATAAAAAAAAACATATTCGAGATTTGGAGGTTTTCAACATAACTAGGTTTGACTTAACGAGAATCTACTGTATATGTATTATATACTACATAGATTCGCCTTTGAGATTTTCAGTAATAAAAAAATTAAATCGAGTGCAAATAATAGGAGTACAAATAAATTCCCGCCGTTTTAATGTAGATAGCACGGCACGGAGTGTCCGTTAGCTTTCGCAGATGATAACCGGCTTAAAAGATAGTTTGGACATTCAAGAACAACATAACCTATTAATATCATTGATTTCAAATTGGTAAAGTATAATTTTTATTGGTTGAAAATGTCTAAATTTGAGCCAAGTAAGCGACATTTGCGGGAAATATTAGTTTACTTCTTTAATTTAATGAGATCTGCTGCTGAGGCGCATAGATTGCTCGTAGAAGCATATGGTGAGGGTGCTTTGAATGAGAGAACGTGTCGTGAGTGGTTTCAAAAGCTTAAAAACGGTGATTTCGACGTAGAAGACAAAGATCGCAGTGGAAGGCCAAAAATTTACGGGGATGCAGAATTGGAGGAAGATTCATCTCAAACACAAAAAGAACTTGCTCTAACATTAGAAGTCAAAGAAGTTATACATATAAGTCACTCAGCAAGCAGTCTCACATCGTTCAAAATCATTAGGAATGATTCATAAACAAGGAAATTGGGTTCCGTACGAGTTAAAACCGAGAGATATTAAACGCCGATTATGCTTAAGTGAAATACTGCTAGCTAGACATAAAAAAAGGGTTTTTTACATCGTATCGTAACTGGTGATGAGAAGTGGATATATTATGACAATCAAAAAGAAGAAAATCATGGGGATTACCTGGCCACGCGTCAACATCAACAGCAAAACCGAATATTCACGGAAAAAAACTTATGCTGTGTATTTGGTGGGATCAGCTAGGTGTAGTATATTATGGGTTGCTTAATCCGAGCGAAACAATTACTGGAGCCCTCTATCGAACACAATTGATGAGATTGAGCCGAGCTCTGAACGAAAAACGCCCTCAATACTATTCTAGACACGAAAATATTTTTTTCTTGCATGATAATGCTCGTCCACATGTTGCGGCTCCCGTGAAAAAGTATTTGGAAACACTTGATTGGGAAGTGTTATCCCACCCGCCGAATTCACCAGACATTGCACCGTCCGATTATCACCTGTTCCGGTCCATGGCACATGCTCTGTCAGCGCAGCGGTACACATCTTATGAGGATACCAAAAATTGAGTTGATTCGTGGATAGCCTCAAAAGACAAGGAGTTCTTCAGACGTGGGATTCGAATGCTGCCTGAGAGATGGGAAAAAGTGGTTGCAAGTGATGGGCAATATTTTGAATAAATTTATATTACCGTTCTTCTATAACAAATATTGAATTTTTGATAAACAACGGCGGAAACTTATTTGTACTCCTAATACTATTCATATATAATTACACACAATGGTACTTAAAAAGGCAACTATTTGGATGTGTTGAAAAAACTCATTTTTTTTTATACATCTATTACATACCCATTTCATAATATATTAATTTTATTAATACTTATATAACTGGATAGTATTAAAAAATCAGACAGCCACTTTTGAATATTATATTATTTAAAACATTATGTAAAAGACTTATGCATATTCTTGGTTAATAGACAGAAAAAAAATACCTGTACGATACAATACTGCTGGGGGTCTTGATGCGACATACCGTACTTGTCGAGGGTCTCCCGTAGCACTGTGGCCGCGGAGTCGTTGACGGACAGCAACAGAGTTATATACGAGACATCTGGTCGCAGTATACCACCGTATATCCTTAACGTTCCGCCTACAGTGACAACGAAATTAATCGATCCATTATTTATCAATATTACAATCCTAATAAAACTTTGCTATATGAGTTTGGTGCAAATTATATTCAAATATTGGAGTAACTTTCAATACCGGTAAATTGTGGTTACAATAATTACAAACAAGAAGCAAAGCAGAGCAATATTATTGAGAGTGTTGGTGACAGGTCAGTTTACAATGTAGTTAGGTAATTTTTGTTCATAAAACTTTGGTGGTTTAAGCACATACTATTCTAAAATTATTATAAACGTCCACATTTATGTATGTGGAATGGTATGTATAAAATGAAGTAAATCAATTGTATTTTCATTTATTGAGGAATATTATTTTGTACACATAAATAACCTTTCTGTTTGTAAATAACTTACAAATTCATATAATAAAACTTTGCCATTTAAAATAAAACATCATAACCGCCACCTATCATTACATGTGAGTACCACATCAGCACCACTTATACAAGCCAAGCATATTTTATCCCTCTTTACATTATGTAAAAGGATGTTGGCAAATATAACTCAAAAAATGATAATCCGATCATCATAAAATTAAGCACATCTAAGAATTTATAGAAAAGATTTTTATGGTGTCCCTAGACGTGATAGGTAGATGGCGCTGTGCCAGAGTTATTAATGGATGGACAAAAAAAAGTAATATTATGAACGAAGAAGGTCTACAGTTTTCTATACATATGATATAACTGTAACTGAGCCAAAAATATACATTATTTTGTTAATTATAATTATACTGCCTTTTGTCATAGAAATAGAGACCATAAATATTTAATTTTGTATACATTTCACTCTAAAATCCTTCAATGCACTGTCACTAGATAAACAATGATACTCTTTCGTTTAGCATATGTATGTCATAAATGCCTATGATAGTTCTCCCGCACTCGATACCTTGGTAATTTCTCAAGAATAGGATGGTTATACATACAAATATATTATGGACAAATTTAAAAGAGCAATTGTTATTTCCTCTGTGATAGGGAATAAAAGTTACAATTATACAGTAAGTCACCTAGTTTTGAGATTATGATGTCATTTTTTCTGTTCGGTAACTAAAAACTTAACTAGAAATCTAAACTATAGTTGATCTCTCTATGGGACTGAGGTGCTAAAATAGTATATTGCAGGCAACATTTTTGACTAACGGCGGGAACAAATTATAATGTCAAACATATGAAAAAGATCAACAAAGCAAAGTCTAGAACCGTTTGGGCTACGACTATAAAATAGATCTATATGTATTTTCATATAGAAGAAGGTTGTTATCAGTAATAATAAAGTGATCAGCTCGAGTCTAAGCTATGTGGTAAAGTGTAAGGGCTAAAACGTCTGCTAAAACTAGTAGTTTTAAATAAATACATGCACAGTAGATTAAATTAACACTGTTATTTGTAATATTAATTATTATTAGTGAGGTAAAAAAATGTAAATGAATGAAGCACCTGTATCAGGACCGCCATCTTTCGACTTAAATTGCTGCAGCTTTCTACCGAGCTTTTGTTGCCTACGACGCCGCATTACGGCCTCAGGATTACTTATGCTACGCATGAAAGATGTTTCCGGCAATTCTGTGTAAACCAATAAACTTTATTACTATAATTAATTAATATAGAACCAAAATTTTTTAATAATATATAATATCTACTATTGAAATAGTAATTTTAAAGTTTACCTGTATACAATTTCTCAGCGACAGGCCTATTCTCATCATTTGTATCGGATTTTAATCTAGAGAGTTTCTCTTTTTTCTTCAGTTCCTTCTTCTCTCTTTTCGATAATTTTCTTTTGAAATTCTGGTCGCCCTTATCACTTGCTGACGATAAGGGAACCTGCATCAAAAACCAAAATTAATTGTGAAGATATTCAATTGAATAAGTCTAAACAGTGAGATATAATATTCGATTTAATTATATTAACTGTTTTCATGATTAACAATTGTAGATTTCGAGACATTTGCGTTTCAACTTTTTTAAGATACTATTAATTATCTTATAGCGTGAATATATTTCTTACAGGTCTAGCCATATCTTATATTTTTATAGTAGAATTGAGGCAAACAAGCTTCCAGTCCGTCTGATCGTAAGTGACCACCGCAACCAATGGACGCTTGCAACCAAGCTTGAAACACCGTTTGCGCGCTGCCAACTTTTTAAGTCTATGCCGTCTACATTGACATATTAGGTAGGTAGCTAGGACATGTAGGTCGACATTTAAATCATTTGAGGGATTTCAAGAAATTGAGATTAAACGCCTCGTTAGCCTGTGCCTGTTATTAATCTCGTTTTGCAATCTAGTACTATTAACTAAGATCAGAAATAGGTTTGGCAGAACTACCAGTGCAGTCAAACCTAGTACACATTTTAGAGCCCTAACTAAGTACTAACTAACTAAACTATACCTCGTATATAGCTATTCCATAACGCAAAAGGAAACTGTATTACCGGCATGCATCGATTTACGATGTTATAAGAAACTAATAAACGTGAAAATGCTCATGGTTTTTAACTATAACAATATTTAAAAATGTTAATCGGAGAGTATAGAAACTACGTGTTAAGTTCCAGTCTTTTAAGTTAATACTTTTTTCAATATTGTAGAAAATTTTGCCAACATTAAGTGTGATGTAAACATATTATATAGTTCAATACTCTTTTTGTTAAAATATTCAAGTATATGTAATGTTACCTCGTTGTTACTAAGGCACTTTAACAAAAATCGCCCTTCACGATCGTCTGCGTGCCAGTTGAGCTGCACCAGGAGCGGTTTCTCGTGGGGCTCCAGTTTGCGTTCGTCGTCTGGCCCGTGCGTCTCCCACAGCGAGTACGAGCCCAGAGACAGCATGCGCATGTCGGGACGGAATTTTTCGATAAGAGTTTCTGTTAAAAAATTGTGATAAATAATTTAACCAACTTTTTAGACATAGGAAATAGGAAAATGTAGACCAAAGATTTCTCATGAAAATACACATAATTGTGTGAGGTTCAGTATCGATTCCTTAATAAGAAAACTCTTATTATTGTATGATGCGTAGAACCAACTTAACAACCTTGTGATTAAAATATTTTAGATAACCTTAGCTGTATCTCGTAGTAACAACTTGTTCTCTAAAATACTCTTAATTAACACGACTATTGTTAATTTCATTTTTATACTTATACGCTGAAAACTTTACTATATGTATATAAATAGGTTCTGAGTAAGCGCGTTCCATCATAGTCCACATTGTCACTTACCATCAGGTGAGATTGGGGTCAAGCGCTTACTTGTTGGATATTAAAAAAAAAAATACAAATAAACTAGCATAATTAGAAGATAAAATAAATTTATTTTTATCACAGCACGAAAAGTGGCGGCTCTTTAAGTAATGGTGTAAGCATATTACAACCTAAAAACTGCGGCAAACATACAGGTATCTAAAATTCATTCCGAGTTCGTTCTTTGTTTCAGTTTCAGTGTAATGAAATGATTTATTTAATATCCGATAAAAATGTATATTGTAGATTTCTGTTTTTTAGTTCATACTCGTTACCAATAATTGAACGAGCCATTAAAACTGGTTAGGGCCTACTATGTAAGTAAATAATTAACACGTGCATTTGTAAATGACACTTTGAACACGTTCTAATTTAAAAAACTTTTTTGGCTTTGTTAACTAATGTTACAAACACGACGAGAATTATTTCAACATTAGATTCAAATGATGTAAGACAACGCTAGCAGAGGATGATTCGATATGATTAAAACTTAACTACAAGATAAATTTTAATCAAAAAGTTGTTTCAGTTTTCTTGTGTTTAATAAATAAAAAAACATCGCACTAACAATACTAATTACAGCTGAATTAAAACAAAAATTTAATATACATACATTGAAATTTCATGTCACATGTTACACCACTGATGTTATTATAAATCATAGTTATAGAAATATAGTTATCTATAAATATATTATCAATCATAGATATATAAATCCAATATGGACTATAACATAAAATATTCGTATTTAAAAAAGTATTTTTAAGGGCACTAATTTGAACCTACCTATGACATCGCTGACTGTGGCATCGGATGCAACACGGATACACTTCGTTGCTATCTTCTGACCCAAGTCTTGAAAATAGAACCGCATAACACCGTGAAATTCCAAATTCTGAAAAAAAAAACAGAGTTTACTATTTATTGATTCAGTAGAGACAAACTTCTTAGTTATTCATGAATTCACCGTGCGAATGCCGGGTCCATTGTATGGCAGAGAGGGAAACTTCGAGCATTTCACGAGACTTGTGACACGTATGTAGGTTTAAAGGGCCCTTTTCTATATATAATTATTAAATACCTATGTATATGATCGCTCAATGTTCTAAATTCGAGCGTCATTGATTATATGTATAGTTTGAACGTTATTGATGTTTTTTTCCCAAAGAGTATACTTCTATAATGATTGCATATATTTCTGTTTTAAATCTGTGAATTAATTAATAACATTTTGAAATGACGTAAAGACAACTTTATTACACTTTAAAAAGACTATAATGTGTTTGACAGTTGCTGTATTAATGTAATAATGAATGAAATTATACTAAATTTCAAGCTCCTCCGTTCGCACAGTATGTTTACAAAAGGTGACTATATTTCTCCCTACACATTAAAACAACGTTTTAAATGTGTATGGTATTTTGTTTAAATGTTTGTCCAACAATAACGCTTAAACAACTAATCAGTTGCTAGTCAAATGAATCGATTAGGTCTTGGAATAGCAGCTTCAGAAGTTTTCATCACCCACGATGAAGACCAGACAAAAAGTAGCAAGTAAAAACGAATAATCTGCTTCATTCTTTTATACTGTAAGCAGAAACTACTTACCGTTATTAAAACAATAAATTAATTGTAACGACTAACTTTTAAAAGGTGATAAAAAACTGTTGCACATAAAATAAATAACTTGCTGGTCTTTATAACATTTTTTAATATTGTATTCATTCGTAGTCATGGACTCTTGGATACAAGAGGATTGGATATTTCTGTAAGAAACCATATTTAACAAAACAACACTGTTCCTAATAGTAAGCATAGTACAATCAAAAAATTAGGACAACAACAGATAGAGCGGCAATCCATCGATTGTTATCACTACCATATCATCCTGCAAGGCTCTTGATAGCTAGATATATGTACAATTGCTGGTTGAATCTCAAAACTCACATTTATTTTTCTACTTACTCTTACTACTTAGATGTAAGATGAAAACGTTATATAGTATGATATATTATTCACGGTCTTCTAGTGAACCCAATAGTTTCCTACAGATGAAAAATAAAAATGTAGATGTCAACAACGACACTATCAACCGGGTCTATTTATAACTAAGGCAAGCATCCAAGTAACTCAAAAAATACAAGTACATAAAACTACATTCATTAAAAACGGTGGAACCGGTTAGAAAAAAATAGAATAATGAACACACGCGCATCGAAATATTATGTATGACATGATTATTTTAT
The DNA here is from genome assembly GCA_039707435.1 of Actias luna. Lineage (NCBI taxonomy): Eukaryota > Metazoa > Arthropoda > Insecta > Lepidoptera > Saturniidae > Actias > Actias luna. The sequence goes on along the minus strand of JAZHAC010000033.1, from coordinate 13,065,784 downwards.
TCTTTGTAGGTTTAGCGTTATGACCACAATCTCATCTGATGTTAAGTGACAATGTGGCCCAACATGGTGGACACGCTAATCATAGAGGGCCGGCTTTCAAGTGCAACTGCTGAAACACACATTTATTACACACACAGGTATTTGACAGCAGGTTTTCAACTTGAGGGTGGAATTTAGTCAGCCGGGCATTAGAACAAGCCCTAGCACCATGCAATGCATTTTCTTATCTATTGAAAATTCTATCACATCTATTAACACATATTAACAAATCTATTGTGTATTTTTAGGTAACGTACGTGAAAATAAACAGACATCGTTTTTGGGTGTATTTCTTATTTACAGAATCCGTTTAGATTTTTTTAATTTAAACTGTTTAATATATTGAAGTAGCTACTATTGTAAAAGTTTTTTGTAAACCCATAGAGTGTTAAAAAAGCGTAACACCAGAAATATTAAAAATGCCTTATGGACCTTAAACTCCCCTTTCCTATGTAGTTCAAGAAATTACTAACAACAGCAACACAATACTAAGTTGCTTGGTTGCGATCTTCGGTAGAATACAGATAATCATTAAAATATTTTGTTTGTCCTGCTTTTTTTTCTTTTTCATACAAGTTCATATATAATAGCAATTAATATTCAAAAAAGTTATATAATGGCATCTGCCTATGCAGGCAACTTCATCAACATTAATTGTGACAAATATACGTTTAAACTTAATTGCCAAGTAACCTCTTTAGATATGTTAAAAATATCATGATAAATACAAAACTATTTAATAAATAAGTCAATAATTGACAAACTCTCTGAAGAAATTACGATGAAGCGTGCTATATTTCATAAATCAATCGTAAACAACTCTAATAGAAATTCAGGTACTTGTTAGCGAAAAGTGCAATTAATATAAATAGAACAACCGGAAACAATATCATTATCACGAAACTGGTCCCTTGAATGATAATGTCGTATACGGTCACGATTCTATTATCTACGCAAATATTTATCAAAAGGTATACGTGACTCACGATTGAAAATATCGTGCATCAATACATCTTTCTACCATCCAATGTTATAAACTTATAGCAAGTAGACAGTTTTATACGATTAATTATAAATCGATTACAGTTAATTTATTTGTTCTTTTTGTAATTGTCTTTCTGATAAACTACCATTTTCAAGTTAAAAATCTGGGAGAAAGCACCTACAGATTTGTTCGGACACCTGTACTTGAGAACCAGTTCCTACGCTAATCTTTACTATCTTTGTCCACATTCTGACTTAACATAAGTGGGTTTAATCACCCGCTTAACCTATCAATAATAAAAGAGTTTCGTTGCGTAGTTACATATTTGCATCGATTTCGATATTCAATTTCGAAACACGTAGCGTTTTGGAGAATTATATTAAAAAGCAATAGAAATGTACGCCGTGTTTTCAGTGTTATTCAATATCCTCCAAAGACCTTATTATGACTTATTATATATATGTATTATAATAATTAATATGATATACGTTTACAGCTTTTATACTAAAAATAAATCCCTTGTTAGACTTAAGACTAATTAAAAGATTTTTAGAAAACAATATTTGGTTGGATAAGATCTCTAAACGCATTGCCAATTTCAATCACTCTAATGTAAACCGACCTGGTAGTAGTGTTTTACCGTTCATAAATACCTACTTAGGGATTAATTAAATAAGGTAAATTTATTACATTAAAAAAACCCTATTAATGTATTTGATAGATATTACTTTTATTTTAAGTAATACAACAATTGTCATGTTCGACAGTTTATTTAATATTATCAATGAAATCTATTGAGTAGTGCCAATGGTAAGTTTCGGTGCATAATTTAAAATTTTAACAAAAGTAAACTTGGCAATGGTATAGATGTTTAAATGAGTGAAAAGACAATTATTCGTACTAGTTGTTGCACGGTACTTATTTTTAATTAAGAATTGAATTGATTCTACGAAGCAGATTATGAATTCTTAAGACACTGTCCTACATTTTCGACAGTTCCGTATTCACTTATGTTTATTTAAGGGATTGTATGGACGAACATTTGTAGGCGAAAAATATTAACTTTATTGTAGATAATAATTATATGAATTTTATTCTAATATCTGAATATCCATTACTTTTATAACACTCCTAATGCATTGGTATGTATGTAGTCGGACATCGAAAATATACTAAAAATTACACTTAATTTTTAAAGCGTTTCGCATCTTATTGTTGAATTACTATACTTATTCATAAACCCTTGCGATTATGCACATAGCAAGTCTTCAAAGTTGTAACCCAATGGATGAATAATATTATACTATAAGGTATATCGACGTATACAGGAACAAACCCAGAACAAAACAACATTTATTTTCGTATTTTATACTGAATTCAGTTACTTTAGTTCTATCACAAACTCCATAATAGATACATTGAAATTTTCTTACATCGTATTCATATTAAATTTAATCAATCCTTAACTGGAACTAAATTTCAATGGTTAGGTAAATTTTTTGGTTAATATTTATGAGACAAATTACAAACACTTGGGTAGTATGTGTATCGTTTTAGGTTTGATATTCCTTTTTTACCTAAAACTTCTCTAGCAATGCCAGACAGCATTATAGTCTATATTAGAACGCTAATATTTTACGATAATTGCCGGGATTTGAACCAATTGAAGATAACAATTGTAATTTACGACACTTGTTTAATCAACGCGACAGTTTCATATGTCACAGTTTTCATTTGTTACTGCGTATTTTTCTGGCATTGAATACTGTCTGTAAGTTTGAATATGATTACACATTTAGTAACTGTATTTTAAATGATATAAAATGAAACGTATTCATGTGTATCCTTTCTAATACGAATTCATATATTTATGTTGTTGACTCCAACAGTTAATATAAAACGTAAAAACAAATGCAGGACATAAGTGTACATGTATTCTTTTATAGTATAAATATCATTTTTTTATAATGGAATAAGGGTCAAACAAATATACTTGTCATCTGATGGTAAGTGATCACCGCCGCCCACGGACACCCACAACACCAGGAGAATCGCAGGTGCGTTGCCAGCCTTTATAGGAGGGACTGATTCTCAAGTGCAACTGCCGAAACACACCTACGTATTGTTATTAGGCAGCAGATTTTCAACTTGAGGGTAGTAACTAGCCAGGCGGGCATTAGAAAATGCCCTAACACCATGCTATGGTTTCCTCACGATATTTTCCTACGTCGAAAGCTCATGCTTATTGAAGGTAGTTGGATTCGAACTCATGTCACATAACGCGGAAGTCCTACACGCTACCACTGAGCCATAATCACTTCAACTATTAAGTTGATATTTCCTATTAAGACACTTCAAACTAATAACAGGTTGTCAAGAGCCTTTTCCTCACAAGAAATTATTTACTCTGTCTGTCATCGAGCTACAGAAAAACTGATAAGTATTGCATGTAGACTGGTAAAAGGAAACGAGTAAACGATGACCAACACTTGTTATCACCCTACAAGCCCACTATAAGTTTAAAAAGTTTTATTAAATATCTTCAAGCGCTGAACGTAAACCTAAAAGAATTCTGAGAGAACTATCCACTGAAGAGGGTAGTATCCGCACTGGGCTTCATATAATCCGTTGAGAGTTTAAATCATGGATGTAAAATGTCTTATATCATTTGGTAATCACTCAAACGACTTAGTATTTATGTCACGTAGATTAGTTCTAGTATAAGGTATTATGGCTCCGAACATCAAAACGAGGACTTAGATATGATAATCAAACCCGTCACACGTTCGTACTTCTTCTCTAATTCCTGCATAGAAGCTGAGCTTTAAAGTGTCACTTAAAATTAGGAAAGCGAAAAATGCAAGTAACTATTCAACGAAAAAGAGTAAATATATAAGCACACTTTTAATACATACCTCATTTGGTTCACTTAAAGCGAACAGGTCAAGCCGATTTGCGTTCCACTGCTGGATCATATTGCGGAGCGCCTCCCGCTCCAGCATACGCTTGTCCGCTGCATCCATCCTGTCACCGCATCAAGTCAGCCTAGAATTTTTTAATATAACAAATAATTATATTAATACACTAACTGTACCCGCGACTTCGTTCGCGTCGAACTAATTTTTTTCTCAAATCAAAGTAACCTAAGTAGCTCCTTATAACATCAGCTATCTGCCAGCAAAAGTCACGTCAAAATCGGTCAAGCCGTAGAGATTAGCCGGAACCAACAGACAGACAGAAAAACTGTAATTTTTTTTACAATTGATATTTATATAAGTAACATATATACTTTCGTATGCATTTAGTGAAAAGAAGTTATTTTTACATTATACATAAACACTTAAATTATATTAAAGGTTGCCGCTCTTAAGGATGAATATTTCCACTAGGTTCCATATCGCCGCTTAACATCAAATGAAATTCAGGCCAAACGTTAAAAAATAATACCTAATAGTACTTTCTGAAGGGGACCAATGCTTGATGAAACGATTATGAAACATAAAGCAAGCAAAAAAATTAACACTGATATCATGCTTAAAAATAACCAAATATTTAAATGCTTTCACCATAAATAACAAGTTGGCCTCAAAGAAAAGAAAAACCTTTAACCTAATGGATAACAGTTCAAAATAAGCGTGCAAATTAATTATAAGCGGTTATACAACGGTGTATAAATAAGACAACCTTTATTCGTCACCGTGATCCTTAAATAATGCAAATATGAGTACAAAGAAGATACAACAGTATTCGTCATTACTAACAATAACTTCTTATTGTTATATATGATTCGCTCAAGAATATTAAACTAGATAGATTCAAAAGGATTACGTGATGACAAACAGGAATTATGAAATAAAATTTTTTTTAGGAAACATATCATAATTAATAAATTTTGTAAAACAATGTAATAATAATCGATTTTTTATGTATTGTAACTATAATAATATATTAATATGTTAATTTATCTAAAACTCTAAGGAAAATAATTATTGTTATATAAAAAATAGTTATTGGCTATTTCAAAAGTCAGTAGAAGATCACAAATACTGCTTATACATATGCAAAAAGCAGCAAGTAAGGCATAGAGAAAATTCTTGAAAGATTTCTTTTTACTTGTTCCAGCCTAACTTATGATATAGCCTGACCCCGCGGAAGTCGCAGGTAAACAACATTGAGTTGTTCCTACCATAAATAAGATTTCAAGAAAGAAAAAGAAAGAAAGAGGGAGTTCGAGATCAGCAACGCGGTACTGATAACACTAGTGTTACTAGTCTTCATATATAATAGTAATCATTTAACGTCTAACGAACCGTTCGCTTATTGCCACTTTTGTTATATTAAATAAACACAAACAGCTCGAAACAAATGTTATTAATAAAATTTAATGGCAAAAATGTTTAACTCTTGACAATCATTAACAATATCTAATTGCCATACCTAACTATATCACTTATCAATAAACAAAGATAAAAAAATACAAGTAACTCAACCAATAATATACACTGCTAAATAACAGGATAAAACTAATTCATAGCAAAGCACTAATCTAATCTATACTACACAATTAGTATGCGTATCTTGACGGAACCTTAAGTGGGCTGCCTGTTAAGAACAACAGTAATGACTCTGACGGGTTTGTCTTCAAATACTTTCAAATTGCTGGCTGAATAAAAATATTGACAAGTTTCAAGTATCATTCAAAAAATTTCTCTTCCTATATATATAATTAGAACTCACGCAGAAGTGCGGACGTAATTAAAATATCAATACATGAGCGAAACGTTTGATCAAAATTTATTAATATGCGTGATTAGTAACGTACAAAATCGGTCTTGGTCTTGCGATTTTACATCATAATACATCTACAATAATGTATATTAGCAAGACCAAAACTAAACCTAGACTTAAAACCTAACTAAAAACCTAAACTAAAAAACATAACTTCTATTACAAATAGGACATATAACTTCAATAAATTATTTTGCCATAAATTGTTTAAGACTTCTAGTTTACTCAACTAAATTTAAACACCAAATATGTAAAAAAGATACTGGTAAACTTTACCATTATCTGAAAAAAAAATTAAAGATTTTAATCTGTGATTCTTAAAACAAAAAGAATATAATAAAAATATTATTATAAAAAATAAATTCAATTTTTTCACTACAGACACATTTCAGTACTTTAAGTTCCAAATTAGTAACATTTCCCTTAACTTCAACTAATTGCTCTATAGTTATGTTAGTACCACCAATTATTTGGTGTTATAAATTCCTTTCAAAATATGTTAGCACTTAACTCGTATTGTACACCCTTCTGAAGTAACCCAAATTTTTATACTTACTAGTGGTCTGTGCCTATGCCGGCTATCTTGCCAGAATCGAGTGTGAAAAGTGCATATATTAGAATTTAGTTGCCGAATATTTAGTGTGGTGGCTAAACTGAGAATACGATTAGGAAATGACGAAAAACAAAATTAAACCCACATTTATATATAAGTCATGTCAAGAATTCAAAAACGATCTATAAAACGAATTCGAACAATCAAAACTAAATTGTTATAGCAACAACCTAGTTGAAAGCAATTTTACATATCTATAAGAGTTGGTGATGGAAAACAAACTGTTCTGCACAATTTATTTAATCGATCGAGGAAACATTGTTTACATATACGCACCTACGTGTATAGTATTTTCTAACAATAACCTTGCAGGTTGTTTGTACGCAAATGAAGCAAAAATGAAGTAGAAAAGGTACTAAACAGTATTTCGTAAATAATGATCATTTCTAAAAAAAGGTTAAAACGTAAAGACCACGAAAGCAATTTGTGCTGTTATATGAAAGAGAAATGCAATACAAGACATTAAATAAACTGAAAAACCTCTCACATTATTATTGACATCAAATGCAACGTTTGTGGTGCCCGTTCATCATTATCTTAAAATTAAACAATTTAACATAATTTGAAACACATGGTGTACCACTCGGTAATTGTACTAGATTGAATTTCCCATATTTTTTAATAATCTGGGTTACGACTGCGCTCGCCTTCAAAACAAATTCTTTATTCATTATTCTTTATTGTAAAGTTTATCTTCGGATGTAATGGCTAAAATAACCATAACAATATCATTAATTTTTACAAGTTCCAATCAAATCTATAAAAAAAGTCGAAGTGGGCGGTTTCTGGCATTCATCATGTGCCGGCGCTCAGCATCACCTACACGACCGAATAGGTATTTATAACGTAAACATATGGCCCGCTGGCCAGTCATCAACTGACCGACTACCAATGCCAATGGGTTTCATGCGTAAAAAGTACTTATTGGTATTTGGAAATGTTAGATAATATTTAGAATTGAATTGAAGTTTTGTAAAATCAAAACATTACAATTACATATTTAACCACGGAAATAAATTGTGTCGCAACATTTGTAACACGATCATGTTGCAGAACAAGTATTCACATCACGCTACATGCTCATCAATAAAAAGTCAACTATAATTAACACATTTTATTTAGTAGAATATATAATCAGTCGTATTGAACAAATTATTGAAGAGTAATTAACCAGTAATCTTATAAATACATCAGTAGATATATAGTTTAACAAAATTCTTATATTTTTTCTTTATATAATTATTCAAGCACTTATAAAGCAGTGAAGCAGACTTCTTCTTTAAGAAGACAGCGACACAACAAAGACGCGTACAAAGGATCAAACACTGTCACAAAAGACTTGACAAACTGCAATTAACAGGTATCAAGTACACACAAGCTCAAAACAATCATAGTCTATATCAAATTAGCTATACTTGTTTTTAAACAAAACCGTCATATGAGACATTGAATTCAATTCTCACAGAAATGGATATAAATGGATTTTATGATTTTTTATTCTCTGAACAGATGTGAATTTACGTCATAGTAACCACTACTCAATTGGTACATATTAGAAAAATTCTAAATATGGTTTACAACAATAATACCTCGAAGTGTAATTCGACAACGGTAATAAACATCGAAAAGTTTACCTTTCGGATTACTCGGAAACATGTTCCTACTTCATTTCAGTTTTCATCTGAATCCAGTTTATTAGTGTTAGGTGTCAGAAAGCAAAACAGGCGTCAGTCAGTGTTGTTATGGTTGGGCTCGCTTCCGCTGTTTAGCTAGTTTCAGCTCACGGGCCACAGTCGGGCACAAGGAACCGCGAACAGTTCAAAACACGGATCGTTGACTCGTAAAAATAAACACGCATGGGTAACCGTAGCCAACGCATTTTTACCGATTGCATAACGTATTAAACATCGATAAACGATAATTAGTTACTTTCTACCTATTTCTAAGGTAAAGGATTTTTTTTGTTTGTTGCTATCGATCATATACTGGCACTAATACAGATGTAATCATATTGTTAAGACTAAACTATGTTTAAACGATGATGGCTCAGCGGTAGCTTATTTGTATACGGCGTCCAGCGATATAGGTTTGAATCCAACAATGAGATTGACATGTATTGACGAAATACACCGCAACTAAGCTATAACATAGTAGTATATAACTTCTAATGTCCGCCTAATTAGCTACCATCTTTAACATGAAAAGCTGGTGCTAAACACTTGAAGGTAATTTACAGCATATATATTATCTACAATTTCCTAAAAAATAAGAAATATCGTCGTTCATAAAGGTATGCAATGCTGAACGAATAAAATAATGATCTATAAATTTAATGTTATGAGTTACTTATAGTGTGTGTAGATGCTGATGCACCTCCCTAAAATAAAACCTGGTGTCGCCCATGTATGTACATATGATCCATCGGTGCCAATTTGTGCACTTTGAGTGAAGCGTATAATTGAACCTAGACTTTAAATCTATCTAATAAAGTGAGCAATTCTTGTATAATATACATATGTATATAAATTTAATGTATCTCGGAAACGGCTCTAACGATTTGGATACAATTTTGTATTTAGACAGATTCTACGTTTTAGAATTCACCTACATCATGGTATTTTTCGTAAAAACGCAGTTTTTAAGCAGATTATTTCTAATAAAATGATTAAGAACATTCGTGTGTTTTTTATTTCAATAATGAGCTCATATGTATATAAAATTTTAAATCTCAATATGTAATATATATCTAAATATACTAAAAAAACAAATTTGAAAAATACTGACCCAAGCTCGGTCACCCAGCTAATGTACTCTTAAGCACCAAATATAATGGGAGTAATTTGGCCAAGGATTTAAGCACTATTTTAGATCTCCCGTTTCCATCATAATGGTATTGTTTTAGTATTTACAGAGGTTGTCAATAGTGGCGGAACTTCACGCTTGGACGCCGACCTTGCCTCTTCCTGCGGCGAGCGCACCAGCAGTAAGCACTTTACAGTGCGGAGTGGCGCAGCGCTCATAGACTAGGCGTTAGACGTATAACATACATGCATGCGTTAAGTTATGTGCTCATTATACTCTTATTTTACATAACTGAATATTAAATACCATATTTTTACTAGTCTTTCATGTTGAAATTTTATTAAAGACAATTCCCACGAACACTTTATTATTATTAGTAATTTAAATAACATTTAAATATTTTTATGAACTGAAACCCCATGTTTATCACTCAAATTAAGATAGAATACGTAACTACGTAACTATTTTTAAGTGTTAATTTTGAAGGTGTAATAAACAGTTTTATATTTTTGATAAATTTACGTCAAAATATATAAGGACATTTTACACAATTTATGTATTGTTTTAATTGTTTAGAAACGATATATCTCGTTTAAACCGCAATCGCGGTTTCAGCAGGATAACTTTAATATTAATATATGAATTATAATGTTCTTGTGTAGAAATAAATAAATGTTAAGTAATAAGTAAAAATAAATAAATAACTGCGACAATTTATATTTTTATTTGGATCAATAAAAGAGTAATTTATTGTTCACATATTTAACATGAGTATAGGTGATAAGTTCGAATAACATATACAAGAAAATAACTAGCTAGTGTGTACGACTTTGCATCAAGGGACGTGAGTTCGAATCCAACCACCGACAAAAAGCTTGAACTTTCGGTGAAGGAAAACATCGTGAGAAAACCATAGCATGGTGGTAGGGCTTTTTTAATGCCTGCCTTATTAGCTACCACCCTCAAGTTAAAAATCTACTGCCAAATACCCATAGGTGTATTCCGGTAGGTGTACTTAAGAGCCAGTTCCTCCACAGGTTTAGCGAATCTACCAACTTCGGCCGTATCGTCACTTAAAATCAGGTAAGAGTATGGCCATAACGATAAACCTATATAAAAAAATAAAACTCCTAATGTGTCTACAACAAAAAATACTCAAATAGGTTACCTGTAAACTGTAAACAATCACCATTTGTTGCACTTATTTTAATATCCATTGAACAAGCTAATTCTATTCAAGTGCAGCGTGGGAACTTACTGCGCTTAAAATTATAATAAGGGTGTGTTGAAGTAAGCGGGTGCAAACACTATGAATATACATACAGAACCCCTCAACAAGTGCATAGGGGCGGAAAAAATAGCATTACATATCATCGACATCGCACTACACTGAACCAGCTCCTTGTTTATTATATCAATCTATTTTGTTTATGTATTTTACAATATATGCGGTTGTTACGTCATCCGTCACTATCACTTGATCATTATTTAGAGATAATCAGAGATCTACTACTGGTCGCTGTTTATTTTAAATAATGCTTTTTATTACAATATACACAAAAGGAATCATGAAGGAACAGTATAAAATTCAATTACGTAATATTTTTTTTCAATTATATTAAAATATTATTACAATGCAATGTAAAAAGTGGTTGCTTTTTACGCGGACCTTGTTGAGAATGGAATGGAATATAAACCTAAATAATTTCACCATTACTAACGAACTACTAACTTGGAGTATATATATTTTTATATTTTGTTGCTCAATTATTTCAAACTATTTGAAACAGTTTGGAGTATTGAAATCTCATGGCATCGGGTTGATTTAAACATTGTTGTGGCGATGTATCGTGGCGCCAGCGTGTCTGCACAGACTTTATTATAATTATTAATACAACCAAGATAACATCATCTTATTTTTTAATAAATATTTTTATAAAAATATAATAAAGATAATAAAAATCGTAAATTTAATTCCTTCAAGTAACGATGATGTTCATTTAAAGTAATACAATGTACGAAAGTTTGCAATTAAGTAACATTTAGAGAAAATGCACTGATATACAGATTATTCACAGCATAATTAACAGCAACAAAGGCTGTGACAAGAATACGAATAACAAAATAATGTAGATAATGATAGAATAAACTACCTATTATTTAATGTTAAAAATGGATGTTCTAGTAACTGATTTCTATGTATATTTCTCAGTCATTTATTCCGGTTGCTGTATTTTAAATAAGAACCTAGCCATAAATTAGACAGCGATGTGTGACAAAGCGAGAACGCGCAATTAGTACAATCGCATGCACTAACACAGGTTACGGGAATATCAGAATGAATTCACGCGATTCGGTTCATGGTCTCTACAAACGAAGAAAAAGGTCTGAGAACTCTTTCTCTCGAGTGCCGGCTCCCATGTCGTTTGTATAATGCAACAGTACTGTTATAATGCACTACAAGATGATAACTATATTATGAATCTTGCGAGTGCGATTCAGTGATATTTTTACATCGCATTTCTCAGCGTCGAGACTCCGTATCTCAAAACAGCAAAATATTTGAAAACCGGTTTTCGTGTCACCGCTGCCCTCGTTGTAGACGCAACGACTTTTTATATGTATTACCATTATCAACGTGCAGTCAGCGATGTTAGCAAATCAACGATCACGTTAACTGAATTATATTTTCAAAATAAATAATTTTAAACGTGATTCAGTTCACAACACATCTTGAAACTATTCGCCTTGATCAACGGCAATCTATCGCATTATTAAAATAATCAAAACTTTGCAACAGCGATAGATACCTATTCATAAGACCACACATCGTATCAATAAAAGGAATACAAAAGCACCGAGCAAAGGTACTAAAATGACTCACAGGGTAAGCACGCAAAGCTCGCTGCCGAACCACTAGTCTCCACCCGCACAGTTATCAAGTGGCTAGTAGTATCTATAGCGTTTAAACAAAAAATGTATAAAGTATTCCAAAAACACTGCACTGTCGGCTACAAAATAAATTAATTTAAAAATATATCTACTGAATACACTGTTTATAAAAATTAACTACTTATATAGCATAAAGTTCACTAGTTGACATTTCATGTTAGAATGAGTTGACTGAACTATTGTGCAACTCAAAAGCAGAAATAATATACGCACTTCACATTAAATGTATACCAGCACCTGCTTGTGATATGTACTTGTGCATTCCTTATACACTGAACGTGACTTAATTGAAGAATCGAGTGACGACAGAGAAATATCATTTCATTTATCATTAGCCGCCGTTGCACCTTAATATATTTTGCCGGTTTTAAGATCATTCTTCGTTGAAAGAGAAATATATTCACACCAGTATTCGGTATCAAATGAACCGAGATTCTAGTTTATTGCCAAAGTGATAGTAGGGCAACCGGAGACAGCGTCAGAGAGAGCTCGGAGCGACGGCGCGGCACAGTGCGACGGTAGTCCCCGATCTGTCAGCGTTGAATGCCACGTCTATAAGGGTACGGACACTATCGATAATGGAAAAGTGTGACGACATGATCTTCATTAGTATTGCACAAATAAATGGCCATGACTGACTGACGTCTTCGCTTTCAACAAAAATGGGACCGGTAAACACGTGATAACTTCCGTCGCTAAGTTTCACAAACCTACAAAGCCTTTTTTAATAGAAAAGCCAGGCAATCGGACTAAAAAGTCATTCTTTTGTCATTTATAATTTATATCGATCGGAAGCACGATGGGGACAGCCTGAGACTGGCACGAATTGTTCTATGCAATGAGAAGCGTTTCTCACGCAGGTTCTTTTTTATAAACAGATTATGAAGAATGACATAATAGCGTAGTACAGATTTAAGGTTTCTGTTTAACCACAACTAGTCATAGCGAAACAATATTATTCTTATCACGCCACCACCGGCTTTATAACAACACAAATGAAGTGTAAGTAAGTAAGTGAGAAAGAAAGACCTACTGGACCGTACTGAGCTTACCATCAGGTAAAGTACGATCATTCTGCTGAAGAAGTATAAAAAAAGAAAAAGAGATTAAATTCGAACATCTGAAACAGATAACCGCAGGCAAAAGGAATATTACACCATTCAGACAAAGCAAAACGATATTGCATTGTTACTATTGTTCACCAAGGTTTTGCAAGTAGATGGTATAATGTTAAAACACGTAATTGAAGTATTTCCGTACGAAATTTTTATGTTCCCATATCTGGCCGAACGAAATCTCACGTTCTTTATATTGAAGTAGTTAAGCAAGCTTTACTTCAAATTCTGAATTTAAGCTGTGTAAACAGGATGAAAAATCAGTAATGCCAAGCAAATATTAAATTAGTCAGAGGCATACTCGTTGCACTGTAACGGATCCGCAAGGACATGTGTGTATACACTTTTTATTTATAATATATCTTGTTACAGTTTTCATATACTTCATAGACTGTGAATGCTACTGATAATTTTTATTTTACTTAATAATTAATTTTTAACAGTTTCGCATCGTGGAATATGAATGCAAATTTTTTAAACTATAATTCTTTTATTTAGCACCGTACAGTAAATTGTCAAAGTAAAGGTATTTACTGGCACTCCGTTGTGAATTAGTTTGCATAAAATTGATTACTTTCTAGATTTATATAATTCATTCACAAAATCTGATTGAAATTGATTATTTTCGTTCCTTTCCATATAGCTTTCTATAAGTGGCAAACTGGACTTTTGTTTTGATTATCGTATCACGGTAACAAAATGCAAATAGTCATAATAAGCAACTACATCATAATGAGGCCCTATTAGAAGGTTTTCAACATTTCATTCATGAACATTCGCGCATTCCCATAGTTTCTCTAAACAAATATTTGCTATTATGTAAACGTTAGCAAGGAGAGAGTGTACAAGCGGTCAACCGAGTACGTGGTGAGTACGCAGGGCGCGTTCCACTTGCAGCCTAATTCAATTAAAAGCAATCGGCTCTAGTGATGCGGTATTCTGAGTCAAGGTACCATAAAATCCCTTATAATTCGAAGGCAGAATATTTTCTTACGTTTAGAAAATATTCATCTAACTATATAAAAAAAATATAACATAGTGATCTGTCCGATTTCCGGCAATGCTTTTTATAACTCTTTTAGTTCCTGTTGGAAGATTCTTGGCATATTAGTTAACATGATATTATACTTGTTTTAGGTAATTAGTAGTAAACAGATTACCTAGTCATTATCATTTTTAATTATTCTAATACGAGAATAATTCATGGTTGAAATAGTGTCACAAGCGGTAGTTTATAACAGCAATATACATAAAGATGTAGCCAAAGACCCTTCCGGTGTCAGTCAGAGCGTAAACCTTGCGGTATCAAATGCAATACGATACGAAGAAAAACAGAAAGCCCCTTCGCGTAAAAAAACAGGTTGTAAGTAGTTAAACAGTGTTTTACGCGAAAGGGAGTCGTGAAAGTTTTAACTAACTTTAGAAAACTAGATATTGCAATTCTGACCGACACAAGAATGACACAAAATACATTAAAAAACTGCTGTTTTTTATTAGTCATAATATATTTACATAAACACAAGTGTTTTCAACCCACTAACAAAAACAGTTACAAGAAAATGACATTACATAAACACATAACATTATCATCATAAATAACGTAATGTCTCATAGTTAACTGAATGGATATCGGATTATTAGAAATCCTGGTTATTGAAACTTACTATGGTTTCTGTGCCTTGTTGTTAGACTAGTGATGTATGCCGCAAGCAGTATGATGGGCCTATATAGCTGTTTAAAGAGAGTGCTTTAAGAAAGTAAAAAGAGGCAATCAGCGAGAGAATAGTACAGACTACAGAGAAACCTAGGAAGAGTAAAGCAGTCGTGGCACCTTAATAGAGTATTTAAAAATTCAGGACGGCGACTACACGTCTGAGCCTCTGACCTACTATAAGCATTTATCGTCTCATTTAAAGTTTCTTAAAGATTCTTCGATAACTTCTTAACTAATAGGTATGAAACGAAAGTGGCACGGAATATAGCATAATATAAGCATTGTTTATTTACTTCAGCATACCAAAGTTTCATTGTGACATTTAGATTAGTGAAATTTATACAAAGAATGGCATGTTTTAATTTATATACAGAAAATAAATACCATGAGAACACGAATAATAATATTACTAACAAATCATAATTATTTAACATAAGCAAATTTAGGTAGGAATTTATTTTTTAGTTACGCGGTAAAGTGACGGCACAGTTCCTTATGGTAAGCGCAGTAGAATTAAAAAAAAACGACAATTTCCGATAGATCGAAAATTCATCAACATTGACATGTCGGTCTGCATAAATATCTCTTGGCAGTATGATAATTACGCCTATAAAATTCTTATCAAGTATTCAGAAAGGAAAGAGAGGTACGGTAAATCGACAATAATAATTTTACGACAATTTTACCAGACAATAAAGCACCTTTGGAAATTGGTATACCTATAGTGTTTATAATCATTGTATCAGCTAAACACACTGAGTCAACCGGAGTCAACTCGCGACTTGCATATTCTGTGACTCATTGAAGCAACGACCGGGTGGTATCAAATTAATCGTAATCTAACCAGATAAAACTTAAGTTCATTATGGTGCAGAATGCGCGACTGCCCTTACCTCTTCAGTTTACTTCCTATTTATATGAACACGATAAAATTATCAACAACAACCAATATATTAGCGAATTCATGACAAAAATAACAATGAATGCGATATGTTATTAGGACAATGTTTTTGTGGCAGCTAGCATTTTATTTTACAATTTATTTTTGTAAGTCATAGTTGACTTGAACAATAGACAATTACATCACGTCTATAAGAACCTAATTAGTATGTAGGGCTTGTGATCATTGTATAGTCAATATGATGCGGATACACGAGAATGTACTTATGAAGAATGTCATGGTTGTGATTTAATATACCATCATTGTTACAAGGTTATGATAACCATGGTAGAAATACAATCTCTAACAAATGCTTGATATATAATAAAAGTCACTTTTTATCAGTAGTAAATTGCAAGTGTGTTCTGATGGATAACTTATCAGAACAGAAACTGTATCTGATATTCTTTGGTAGGTATTGACAAATATACTCTAATACATTGATTTCTTTTAATATTTTTTTTTTACTAATTTTAATTCAATTAGCAGCACTATCACATAACAATAAAGGGAAAGTGTTGACAGAATACTTAGATTTTCTAATGCTTATCTGGCTAACTACCATCCAAAAATGAAATCTATCACTATGTACCAATAGGTGTGTTTACTGGCCAGTCACTTCTATTATATGCTTGGTTTGTTACCATCTTGAGTCTCGTTGTTATTTAACACCAGGTAAAATTCTAGAAATATGATAGCCTAATTTGGTTAAATAAAACTTACAGCAATTTAAAATATTTTAATGGACTATATATAACAAAAATATTGTTTCTTTTAAGGTGCAATCACATCAAAACTACTGATCGTATCGACATGGGACCATGACCATTTGATGTGGAGTTCATTGTAGATGGTTTGAGCCTATTAATTATTTCAATTCCAAACAATACTTCAGCATTTTGTTTTTCCTTTTTAACCTTTATTAACATTTGTCCCACCAGATAAAACAAAAGACAGGCATTTTTTCTTAATATGTTATTAATTAAACGGTGAGAATAAATAGTAAGATATAAATATATTATATTGGATACATCATGGATATAGAATAAGTTTATGTGTACTTAAAGTCAGTAATTTGTTACTGATTGGGATGAAGTTTAGAAACATGATTTTTGTCACCAAATTTTTGTTACAAAAGTTGAACCTTCACAAGCTAGTATTATTGTAATAGCATAATATATAAGAGTCAAATAAAAAATTCATATTAATCAAAAAGAGTTGAAGATTTTTACCTATATAACCAAACTTTATTTGTATGATCTCTATAAATAAAAATTCTACCATTTCAGTCTATAACTAACAACCTTCCTGCCTACTTGTCTGTTTAGTTATCCTAATTACATTGTTGACGAGATTTTTTTTAAAGTTAATTTTAAAAAACATGCACAGATAAATATAATTTAATTTCATGTAATATTTTTGGCAAATCAGAATAAACGAATGTATTATACATATGTTAATAAAGCAACACATGATAGGAAATTAAGTTTCACTAGTGTCTGTTAAAACAATAATTAAGGACTTTTAAAGAATCTAATATACTTTTATTCTACTCTACTATAATTCTACTCTAATATAATTTACAAGCAATAAATATATCAAATTCCGAGACACATAAATAATTAGTATAAAATGACAAGGATTATCTATATTATTAAATAGTTATCGGATACAGTTGTTATATAAAAAGATAATTTAAAATGTTAATGAATATTTTATCTTTTCAGTCATTTACATACATAGTTATACATAAAAATTCATGAAAATAAAATTGCAAATATGTAAATTAAATGTTAAAGTAAATAAAATCATTGTTTGAATCCATATCAGGACTAGGGTCACCATATTATCAAATCCAAGAGTATCATGTAATGGATACATGTTGGAGTGCATTCGATGTCAATACGTGTTTTGTAGTATGGAAATTTTAATGATAACGTTGCGTGCTGATTAGCCTACCTGTCTTGACATTCCTTAAACTACAAATAAAATGATATGCGTACCTGTTAATGATTTGCTAATTTCACTCCAATAACATTGAATCATAATAAATCGAAGGACGAATTTACCAAAAACTATCACTCCAAAAACTTTGATATCGGTCAAAAACTTTTCAAAGCACTATATGAACCGTCAACTTTATTATTTATCACGTCACTAAAACTTTGATATTCAAAGTCACTATTAAATTTCGGTAGATAAAACACATAAACACAATTTATTGCTACTTCAATGACGATAGCTTTTAGAAACAAAATCGTCAACGATTCTCAACGAACTCAGTTCGGGCAAGCGAATGACGCTTGATTTAGTTGAATTTTGATTTTGACTAACATTGTATTGCCAGACGACATTAGACAAAATCATTACAATTTGTTTTAAATACAACAAAAGTAAATACTTTGTAAGCTAATGTATGGACGATTTTAATTAGTTATCCTTATTAACATGTATTTGTACTGCTAATTTTCTGAAGAAAGCTTGTCGAAATGTATTCTTCAGATATAATAATAATCTTCTAACTTACTGACTTTGTATTTTTAAAATTGCTGAACTATATTTATAACAATTGGAAATGTATAAACAAATAATTTCTTTAATAAAATCAGTTAAAAAAGGAAAATAAGTGGTTTATTACATGGCAACTTTGAGTATGTAAGTCAGTAAATGACATGCCTATAAATTATATTCACAAGCAATTACAGATTGTATAAAACCAACCCAGACTGACCAATTCTGCACATCAGATCTGCTATGTTCACCAAGTCGTAACAGCCTAATACTGATATACACAGAATATATTATTACAAGCCTATGACAACTCGTAATGATGCAATAGTTCCAAGATAATTCCAATTTACAGCGTATTGTTAAGTTTTTGAATAGTTTTAGGCATGTATTCGTGTTTAAATATGATCGTACATAGCAGTAGACTTGTGTTCACTTAATAACAACTTGATTGGATGATTAATTACGATTTAACCTTAAAAATGTAAACTTGTAAATTTACAAGTAAAATTGGTACCATTACCTATAATTTACGATATAACCAGTCTATTTTAAGTTCCACTGAAATACAAATTTCAAATGAAAGGAATTGGTAAAATCGAAATTAAAATTTAGATTGGTAGGATTATTTTCTTAAATTTCAATTGGAAAATGTTCACGAACCCAACGATTGAGAGTGTTCTCATTTCAAATATAATTATTACATAATACTCCACCGATAAAATAACGATAACAGTCAATAAAATGAAAATATATTTTAAAGTACTGAGATATCTTCACGCCAGGTATTGTTTATAACTGTTAAAATTTTAAAGATAGTTGTTGAGTTTAAATAGATCAACCAATCAAATCAATAAAATAAATAGATCTTATATCGTAAAACCAAAAAAAAAAGGTACATATGAAAAATGCATGATTATATCTCTAACTGTAATAAAACCCCGTTTTAAATGCAATTTGGTATATAACTTTGTAATTTTATAAACCGATAAGTTGATTAGGTACCTAAAATACAACAATAAATTTAATAGCTCATTAGAATGAGAAAAAACCCAGTAACAATCGAAAAAATTAGTCGTAATTTTAAAGATTTATTAATATATTTCCTAACATTGTACATTCATGCGCATACACACAGTAATAATATCAAGACCAAGTCTAAACCAGCCAGCCAAATTAACAAAAAGTTTTAATACAAAATGGCACTACCCATAAACTACCGTGATTCTACCTAGATTTGTGTAATAACAGCAATGTGGATACAATTTACTTAGTAATTAGAGCAATTTCACAATGTTCGATTTATGTTAGGAATAAAATAAGATTATTTTAAAAATGAACATATTTATTATAGAAAATAATACTTTATTTACGTAAATGTCAAAATTTATAAATCTAAAGGTTGATTGATATCTTATGATAAATGAAGAGATTACAAAATACCTATCTGTATAGAATCTACAAAAAAAGATCTTACAAATTATTCCTTATACTTGTACGTTTCTAAGGAGAGCTAAGTCATCCAAATTTAATCATGTAAGACTTACTGATACTTATGAATTTTCTAGCTAAATGCAATATGACCAAACCATTTGCCCCTTACAAAAAAGAACTTCCTCATTTAAATTCTTACATGAATACATCTGAATGGACAATCTCAATTGAGAGTTTTGTACTGTCAAGATAACTCCCAAGTGTTCTTTCAAACCAGTCATACCAACATTTACATTAATGTAAACAAACTGAATACATAATAGTAACAAGGAGAGTTATCATGACAAACAAATTACACTAAGTGAGGGTGTTTTATTACAAAACACATCTTATTGGTCTTCCGAACCTTCTTCTTCATCTTCATCATCTTGTTCTTCTTCAGTGGAAGCTGCATCTTTCTTAGGTGGTGGTGCATCTTTGCGCTGCCGACCACGTCCCCTCCCTTCTATTGGTGCGCTCTATAATATTCAATAAAATTATATGACAAATATGAAGTATTAGGTTTCCAATTAATACATTTTTTTTGTTAATTACTGTTAAATGTTAATAAAGAATAAATATTTAACATTACCTTGCCCTTTGCCGATTTTTTCTTAGATCCTTTAGGTCTACCTCTGCCTCTTTTTGCTACAGGTGCTTGTTCATCATCCGAAGACTTTGCAGATTCTTTAGTTTTGGTGGCTGCTGCTGGAGGTCTTCCTCTTTTCTTCACTTCTTTGGTTTCCTGAAATGTATCACATAGTTTATTTATGCATACTACATAAATACTAAAATTTATAATAACTAGGACTTACAGCTTGTGTCCCATTGGCTTTTGGTCTTCCACGACCTTTCTTCTCCACTGTTGTTGATCCATCATCAGACATTTCAATAAAATTAGAGGTATAAGAGCAAAATCTGAAAATGTGGATATTGTTATAACAAAGATTGAAGTAATTTATGTTATGTGCATATATATACGGAGCTCACAATGGACGCAATATTGATTTCAATTAGACGATAACGAAATAAGCTAAATACGGTTTCATTTCTAACTAGAGTAGCGTAGATAAATAAATAAATATATAAAAACACTTTTAAAAAGACTGAATCAGGTTTTCGATAACTATACAATATACAACACTAAACAAAACAAATGAATAAAACTGTCAACAACCGCAAAAATTGCACTGTAGTAACTAATTTAGGGAAGCATATATTCTTTGCACTTTAATAATTGACATTCTGTGAAAATGTCTACGAATCAGATTCTGTATGATGTTAAGTTATAAAATACAAATATACCGTTCTAAATAACGCGGCGAAATTTTTTACTAAGACCAAGCCACTTTTTAATGGAGTCGGTCTCACAATAATTATGAATTCGGGTAGGACAATCGGAATAAATGCTTTATTTATTTATTACTAAAAAGGATACTAAAGAATGAAATTTTCTAGAAAGAATAAGAATTATACAATGTCACTTAAAATAATTATACTTACAACAACGCTCACAGCAAAACGTTAAAGTAAGCGGCTACCAAGAATTTATGGCGGGCCGCGGGCGAGACCAAAATTAACGTTTAGATGGCGTCGGTGTAGAGGGCGCTAAAGGCAACAGACACGAGAAAACTAATACCATATATTAATATATTCGAAAAGAAATTTAAATTAAAAATATATTTTTCAAATTATAATTTGATTACTCATAGAGCTTAAAAAAAAGAACCATATAAAACATTGTTTCCACGAAATTATACAGTAATTTGTAAACTCCCGCCCAACGGATATTGCTATATTACCATCCCGATACAAGTTTATACCTGCAGCATATTAATAAAAAAAATATTCTAATGACCCGATATAATATTTATTGTAGTTATACAGCGCCACATGTGAAAGGATATTTATTGTACATTTTTTTAAATTTCTTGCAACTATATATTAGCTGCTACTAGGGTTACCAGGTATTTGGCTGTAATTTGTAATGAATCATTCTTTTACCAATTATTATACAGATTGTAATAACATAAAATTCGTTGCACTTTGTTTGTTGATTTATTAGGAAATAAATTGTACGTAACTGCGTAGTTATTGCTATTTACAATAAACAGGGCTACAATAATAGTCGCTTCCAATTGTTGGAACTCGATAATTTGATATAATTAATTAATTCGTACCGTAGTGAATAGCTAAACATGACGATTTTAAAATATATTATACTGTGTCATAAAAGACGTCAGGAACGCACTGCAAACATTTTAAATATGAATATGTATAGAAGGTTTGTTTTTCAGTAAAAAATTGATCTAGTATTTATTAACTTTTTTGTATTTAATAACTACCTTCGAAAGCAAAATTTTAATAATATGCAAATTGGGTAACCAACACCATACACATGATATAATTAAAACTTCTTAAAAGGAACGTATGAAAAAAGGTAACAATGGCCTATACTAACATAATATTATAGCTAATCTTAATATATAAAAATTTCTTGTCATGTTGTTTGTCCGCTATGAACTTTTAAACTACCGAACCGATTTTGTACCGGCACACTGAAGTGGTACATGCCTGGTGAATCATAATATACGTACCACAAGTACCACCAATGTGTTGCACTTTATTTGATATCAAAATGACTTATATTTTTGTCATCTGTAAATTAAACTATTTTCAAGAAGAACTTCTTTAGGAAGTACTACTCCCATAATATGGGAGTCTTCGATTGAGGGACTGAGTCGATCGGATAAAATCGACTCGAGGCGACTAAGAAAACAAGAGAGGTATAGTGATGTTTCATGCTTCATTGTGTGGTCTTGAGTACACACCGTTTTTTGTATTTGGCTCTATTATGACGTTACAATTTTATATTTAAGTAAAACTTTTATTGTTCAGTAATAAGTTAGATACCCCGAGTAAAACAATGTTCGTAGGTTTATTTAGTTTATATTTGGTAAACAATCATTATGATAATACTGTACTTAAAAAAAAATCGAAAATGTGGATTTTCCTTCAGATCCTAATCATTTATTAAGGACTAGCTTTTTCCTGCGACTTTGCTCGCGTTAATATCGATTTTGTCAAAGAAATCGAATTACGCAATAAGAAAAAATGTCAGCCATCACGGGACGCCTGGCAGATGTGAAACGTCGAAATTGTTTTGTATAAGTTATATGCATTACGACAGGAATCAGATATGGCGTAATGATAAGAAAAAGCAATACAAATTTGTTCCATACAATAATGACTGTTTATTACATAAATATTTACTTTAATTCAGTACAAAATACAAAAATTAAAAATTTAACTAACTAACTAACACTACTAAGTATAGACTACGTGTAGTACATATATTCCGTCATATAGCGTGGCGATAGATCGCCACGGCCTGTATCGCCGGGCCAACCATCAGGTTTATCCTCGCCTATAGATGTTTCACATCAAAAACCTTATCTCTCTTTTTACCCTACTTCCAATAAGTTTTCCGCGAGAAAAACTAGCCTATCGCTGTCTCCAAGTTTCCATCTGTCTCTATATCAAAATTCATCATTCATCAAACAAACAAACAAACTCATTATCGCATTTATTAGATTAATAAGAATTATTGTTACAGACCGTGGAGGTTACGTAGAATCATACTCAGTCTCGTTCCACAATCGTTATATTTTACAGCAGAGCTTTCGCTTACTACAACACTTCCGTACTGTCGAACGTTCTTAACTCAACTGAACTTGCTATGACACAGTGGCCTCCTCTACCTCTTCTTCATTGAAGCGGTAAGGATACTACTTCAGAGTTACGCCCTTTTCAGTGGTTTTGTTGCTATTAGCGGCCGCTAACTGTTCACTGGAGTTTTTCCAACTTAGAGATGAGGTTGGCTGGTTGTCTAATAGGGGTTGAATCAGGCTATCATCCCTCCTTGCCTGGCCATCGGGAAGTGGGAGACTCTTCAGGCATAGGAGGTATGCTTCTTTAGCAGTTATATCTCCCTTTTGGTACGCTGCTGCGTATCCCTTGGCTAATGCCGTGGCTGCGTTGTATGTATAAGTTTTCTCTTCACTGAGATTTAGGGCGGCTTCGGGAGGGGCAGATGCTGACACAGTCGTGCACTTGTCCTGTAGCTTCTTGTGAGTTCGTTGTCTCTGCTGTGGCGCGACATTGGGCAGTGCACGGCGTTGTTCGCGGGGTGAGATGCTCCGCAGTTTGCGCAGGTGGCTGCATTTTCAAGTGGGTGATCACATTCGTATGCGGGGTGGGGCCCCCCGCACCGTACGCAGACTATTGGCCAGTGGCAGTGGTGTGAAGAGTGGTGGAACTGATGGCACCGATGAAATTGCGCTGGTCCCGCCTTACCTCGCCACGCTTCGATTTTGACGCCTAACATCAAAAAGAGCTCGTGTGTCGCGTAGATCGAGGGTATCAGGCCTGGTGTTCGAGTCAGAGTGCAGTGGAAGATGCACCCAGGTCTTCCTCCGCGGCCCTTGATGGTTCGAACAGATTGCGGCTCGAATCCTTTATCCCGAAGTGCTTGTTGGATCTCTTCGGGATCGGTGCTCGCGGCGAGACAGCGTATGGATACCTTTAGGCTTTTCTCTGAGGGGAGTGAGTATGAAAATCAACTTACTCCCTTGTCTTTTTCAGGTTGGCCCAGGTATTCCTGGATCACTCTAAATTTCGCGATCTCAGCGTTTTACCTTTCCCCCCTCTTGACTGGTTGAGGAGTCGTCGCGTTTTCGGCACTGACTTCTTCTCAGCGGGCTATCTTGCGGTATTTGTGGCGGAGCTACGACGCCTGCAGCGGCGAGGTCACACGCCGCCGCGTCGTCGACGCTGGGTTTCTTGCCAGTCATCTCTGCTTCTTTGATGCGCAGGTAAAGCGCCATCCAGCAGAGTATCTCGGTGGTTAGGATGTTTGCATCCATAAGCTTCTCTATGGCCGACGAGTCTCTGTCGAGGCTTGTTTCTGGCGGCGTTCCGCTCGTTGACGGCAGACTAATGTCTACTCGGTGTCCGGTGAGGGGTACTGAGGTCGTCGTGGAGGCTTCGGTCTTGTCCTAGGGCTTGCTGGGGGTCTTTGTTGGAAGCGGGTTCTTCGTGGTTTGGCCTTTAAAAGGGCCTTTTGTCGTTTTGCCGCCAGGTTTTGACACCATGGCAGCAATGTGGAAATCGTAGGGGTCGCACTACCGCGCACACGCGGGTGGTATCACTCGCATGAGCGCAACACGGCAGGACACCTCGCACGCCGGGTAGCGGGACTGTCCTGAACTTGCCGCGCTTGCATTGTACTTATATAGTAATTTGTGTTATCAACTACTCTCCTTCTAATTAATTTAAAATACGTAGTATTATTAAGTTTCCATATTAATAAGGAGTAGACATGGTATGTGACATTATATCTATGACTTCTATTATTATTTTTTCAAAGTATTGTACACAAAATTGTTTTCAGAAGTTGTGCTTAAATAGTTAGGTATGTGTCAATACATTTAAATTACGTGATTTCAACACACTGGGTACAACACAGTAGAGTTTTTTTTTGTATGGTCTGCGAAACTGGATTCAAATTATAATGGTTCGTATGTTTACAATGTTTGCAACAATCAACGTGATGTTGAATCCTTCTAGCCGCGGGCACAACTTATATTTTTATATACACGCACATACATCCATACATACATGTTTATACAATCATAACACGTATTTCAAGTGGCAATAAATTACCTATAGTAAATAAAATAAAAACGGAAGAATAGAGGCAATAATAACATCTGAGGTAAGAAGAAAAAAGAAATACCGATTTTGCAATTAACAACGGTAAAATTAAGAACACATTTAAGCTTTAAATCTTGCTATTTATACTATTAATATATCGCTTTATTCTTGTTCTGGATGAGAATAAAAGACTAAGAAGAAAGAGGTCTATATCTTTTTCATGTTTATATGACGCGCAAATTCTATACATGGGACTAGGTAAGCCTAAGTTCTACATGATGCCAGAGTAAATGTTTTACGACTACATACGCGACTAGAAGAACGGGGTATACAGAAGGACAACCTTCCTAATATATCTGGAGCGTCTACTTAACCGTAAACTAATATGTATAGAAATACTATGTCAGCTGTTTACCTGCGGTTTCAACAAACAGTTCTAGTTTGTAATATACTAATCGTTTATTATAAGAATATAGATTTCCACGATGATTATCGAAAAATGATATGTGGTATAAAAGTTGTTTTTGGACTCGTTGAATTATATCAATGTGGACGTGATAGCTGAGATTCTATACGGTACTGCAATATTCCATGATACCTAATTCGAACTAATGTGTTATACACTAAAATTGTTATTTTTGGTTGTTTAAACAGCTTCATTTGCCTGTTTATAAAACCTGCTAATCAGGAAGTTTTTTATTATTATCATGTAACCTATAGCTTAAACCATTGTTTGGTGTAATACCTCGATCTCAAATCCAGTATACTTCGGAAAGTGTAATTCTGTCATGTGATAAGATGGTGATATTGGATAATTTTTGGAAACATTTATGTACGCATTTATCTAAATTGAGCTCCATATAATTGCAGCAGCATTATGCTTGAATGTTGTCGAGGTTATTTTGAAATTATTAAAATCCGATTCTTTAGATACAGTACGGTATATTTTCAGATCATCCGTGTAGAGTTGACGCGATTGTGCTTCGTAGTGCAGGGCTACTAACCTCTGGTTACTACGTCTACTTTAGTGATAACAGTTCTTAATTACAAAGTGCCATTTTCTACCTCTCATACCTCTCATACCTGTTTCCTTAAACCGTTCTGAAGAGTACTTCCCTTCCCTAATTTTTAGGCACTTTAGGGATGTAGAAAAAGCAAAACATTATCAATATTCTGTTTCGATATTTAGTAAAAATATTAATATCGGTATCAATTTTTTTCTATAAAAAATATCGATATATCAGTGTCAAATTGAAAAGAATATTTGCGCTTTAAAACTACTAGATATATTACTATAATTAATCACAATCGTCTTACATCGCTGCATATTAACACAAATGAACAGGCCATCATTTACAACAGAACAAGTAAAATTAAACTGAAATAAGGAATATCGATAGAGAATAAACCAATAGGTACTTAAATTTATTTTGTTTATTTATAACAAAGGCACGTGCAAAAAAAGAACGAAGGTGTTGAAAACAGTGAAATTTTAGGGATCAACTGAGCGTGTCACCACTACTAACGCTATTCTCTATACTCTTATAGAGGGCAGCGTGAGAAGTGGCGATAACCAACGCGACGTACCAGGAAACAATTTAATAGTGAACTTTGTTATGAACCAACCATAAAACATAAGTTATAAAAGAAATGTAAGTAGAAGTACAAATATTTGTTTGTCGGCTGAATAAAATATCGGTTTTGATACATTTTTGATATACCTATCTAATTTTATATCGATACATGGAAAAATAAAATATCACTTAATTATATCGTATTCAATATATCGAAAAAATTATATCGATATTTTTCTATTTTTATATAGTGTTGCAGTGTTAATCTGTTAAGACCAGTAGTACTTTTTATTTCTAACAACCTTATAAATAAAGTACTCTGTTTTGTTTTTATTACGTACATAATTGACGATAAAATAAATGAGTTTCATGTCGTGTATACAATTATAAGAGAAATGTAGTAGTATATACAGATTCATAGCCTCAAGATTCCAAGACTATAGAAATGCCCGTGGTTGTATATACTGTTATCTATATTTACAATAAATTTCTACAAAACAATGTTACCACCTGTAGAGCCAAAAAAAGAAGATTGCTGTAACAATGGTTGTTGTCCATGTATATTTGACGTGTATAAAAACCAATTACAGCTTTATGAAAGATACTTAGAAGGTAATGAGGATATTGCAGACCTTGAAGAAAATGGTATATCACAACTGGAATACAATACTTTTGAGGTTGTTGATAATATAAACATATTACATAATTCACACTATATATTGGCATTAAAGGCCTTAAATAATAAAAAAGTTAGGTGGAAACCTGGTAATTATTTTCTCTTTAAATATTCTTTTGAAGGTCATTTGTATACCAGGGCATATACTCCTGTTAAAATTAAAGTGAAGACAAAAGAAAAAATTGACTTTACAGTAATAATTAAAAAGTATGATAATAGTGTAGTAACTAATTATCTGTGTAATCTAAAACCAGGATCTTTAACATTATGGCGAGGTCCATATGGTGACTATGAATTAGTTCAAAATAAATTCAGTAGAATAATAATGATTGCACAGGGAACGGGCATAGCACCATTTTTTTCAATAATAGATTATATACTGAAAAATGAAGATGACATAACTAAAATAGTTCTAGTATATTGTTGTCAAAATATAGATACAATTATATTTAGAGAAGAACTTTACACATTTAAAGCATATTGGAATTTTGAATATCACATTTATTTATCTCATAAAATACAAAATCAAGTTTGTAAATATAAAGAACCTATAATAAATAAAAGATTTAGTGTTAAAGAATTTGATATTTTTGTACCATTTTGTAATAATGATCAATTTTTATTATGTGGTACATCACAATTTATGGATGAATATAATAATTGTTTATTAAATGAGTGTAACATTCTTCCTGATAATATAAAACTGTTTTAATTATGATAAACATTTTAGTTTTATTTGTACTTATTTACATTTATATGTGACTTTCAGATATATTAAATTTTCAAAACGTTTTCATTAAAATATTTACCAGTTGGATTCTAGTGCTCTACTTAACAAAATTTTACATATTCTAAAAAACATCTGGATATTTATTTGTTTGCTTGGTCATTATATTAGTATATTAGATTAAAATTATGGTCTTTAGACACCTTTAGTCTTTTACCAATACCAAGTTACTTAGATAATTTAATTGCTATAGACGCTCATTATGTATAAATGGTGTGATATAGAACACCGAATAGGAGTCAAAGGTTAGTTTAAAAAAATAACAGTACAATATTATAAATCCTAAAAAAATATTAGCATTCTACACAGTAGTACTCAAGTACCAAACATTTTATAAAAAATATACTACCCAGAGTGTAATTTTTCGACGTTCTATTTAGAGTTTTGAATTGTTTGTAGGTTTTAATTCTGGTTTAGCCTCGCAAGAAGTCATACTAGTTATTGCCAAATCAAACAAATCGCAAACAAATGTATTTATACAGAAAAATAAGTAAATATCATTGATAAATGTATTCTAAGCGTACTATCAATTAATTTTGATTATTCGTACTAAAAAAAAATACACTTAGCTGTGTAGGCAAGATTTATCAAAATGGCGGCGTCATAGGCGTCGCTATCTATCTCTTTCTAATTGCATAAAGAACCACTACTATCTCTGTCTAACGATAAAAGCGTCACTAAATCATAATTTACTCAAACAACTGTAATTGTTTCTTATACTTTTGTTTAGACGACACAGTAATGAAATAAGTCATCTATCGAAAAAAATAAAATATTATTTTATTGCAGAAGTTACACATATGATAGCATTTCAGAATCTCGATGAAATCGACCATCTTTTGATAAAACTCGCCTGCTCAGCTAAGTGTATAATTTTTTTAGTACGAGTAATCAAAGTTAAGTGATAGTACGCTTGGAGTACATTTATCAATGATATTTACTTATTTTTCTGTAAAAATACATTTGTTTCTGATTTTTGTTTGACTTCTTGCGAGGCCAAAACAGAATTAAAACCTACAAACAACTTAAAACTTTAAACAGAATTTCGAAAATTTTTACTTCGGATAGTATATTTTTAGTTTTTTAATAAAATGGTTGGTACTCGAGTATTACTGTGTGTAGAACGTTATTTTTTTTTTTTACTGGCTCATCATAATAGGGCCTTTCCCCCGATGCAAGGTTATCGTTACCTTCTGGGACCTACAGGTATATATATCCTTTTATTATTTCCTTGGGCAGGGAGTCCAGACGAGTTGGTTGCCACGGTCGTCCTGAATAGGACATTCTATTTACGATTGAACATTATGACCCACTTTTTAGAGTCACAGTGTAGATAAAGGGCCTGTTAAATAACAAGTTTAACCGGTTTTTCCAAATTGAATACGAATGTAATGCTCCATGACACTTGTCTCTTGTCAGTTAAAGTTCGTTATCGAAGCTATAAATATCACCTAAATATTTCAGCATTCGTATTGTACTACTTTCTATTATAGTATCATGCACAAAAATCAGAAGAAATATCTGGTAAAATATCTTAAAAAAATGTTATTGTATTATTGTTGCAGCCACTGTTGAATGAAAAAGTAGTATCTAAGACCATACAGCCAATTCGGATGTTATTTTATAACTAAAATGTTAACGCTCCAAGAAGATGGCGAGGCTCTTATGAGAACTGTTTGGGTATTTTTTATGGCGAATCATGTTCCGCATCATTATTTACAATACACTTCACATATACGCATTAGCCAAACTAAATCATTTATAATGTCACTAATATTGCATCACATAGGGCTTAATAACAAAGTATATGAAGAAAAATTACAACACGATAAATCAAGATCCCGCCAAAAACGCTTAGTCTAGGTCGTTTAAAAGTTCTACAATATTTATTGTTTCCTTTGATATAGTCGGTAGATAAAGTAATATTTTTAATCTATGAGTTGACCTAAATAACATGCAAATAATCAAACACAGAAATGAAACTTCTTACTTACACTTCTAATGCACGGCCAAGTAATATAATATTTTTATTCAAAGACCATTAATTATACGGATTACTGGGTAATAATAATATATTAATATTTTATATGTTCAGAGGTTTAAGTTGGCTACCCAAAATTCCCATTGTTAGTATTTTCCAAACTGGCAACACTGGGCATCGATATGGATTTTTTCGCGCCGGCGCGAACCGTGCTTGCTTCTAATTTCCTTAGAGATTTTTTGCTTGCTAAATAAATCTTCCTTGACCATGATTTTCGCATTATAATTTTTGATTATTTAGTATTCTACAAAAACTAACTAATAAATGTATAATTATGCGCAACAGAATTGTTTTACAAATAATTTCCATTACTAAAAGTAAATAATAATATGTGCGTTTTGTAATTCAGTGTTTTTTTAATATTCTTGCGTCTCGATGAAAATGGGTTCTTCCATCGTGTTGAAAAGTTTATCTATCCTCCTTGGTGTGTTCTTTATATTTGTAGGAATAACAAAACTGACGCCAATTATTTCAAAGGAATTACACAAAGATTTGGTGAGTACAATAGTACTGTTTGTGAGCGGGTAGATAAAAAGGTCGTTGTTAGGTGCATCGAGTTTTTTGTAGCAGAGAGATGTGGTTGCTATTTCGGTATTTGGCCTGCCGCCTAATACCACCACGTAGTTTTTGTCTCGTAAAGACGAGATAGCGCGAGGTTCAGCGATTAATATCAATTTATGACAATATTACTTCTGATCTATTAATAGTGGTTTTATTATAGTGACAGACGATAGCTTTATTGTATATAATTATTTTCATTTAGAGCATTAATAAAAATAGTTTAACTACTTAGGTACACGTTATATTTTTTGACGTTATAATATGGCTTCGGGATGCTCGATCGATAAAAGCTCAATACATTCTTCTTTTTGCTGTCATAAAATTTCAATTTAAACTATAAATCTAAATGATTAACAATATCTAGGTGTTATATTCTATCTTATTAATATTTAATAGTGTTTAATGTAAAATTTTGGGAACAGTATTCAAAGATTTCTTTAGAAGAAATTTTCTATACATTTTTATAGTTAATTAATCGTTGACAAATAGTTATTTTAAATTATTCGAAATCAATATCTATATTGCATCGAAGATAGATAATTTGAGTCATGCATAGTGGACTTTACTATTATTAGATATTTGATTGTGAGATTATCCTATATACGTTACAATTATTGAAATACAAATATGCATTAATTTGTGTACTGAAATTTATATAACATCGCCTGACTCACCGTGTAATCATTAGGAATGTATTTTAACATATTATTGTTTCGTAAGTTTCTCTAGATTCATATACGAAACGAATTTTCATTGGAAATAAAAATTAATGAAACTGTTAAATTCAACTTTAATTCGTTATGACCGGATTAAGTTAATAAAGGGCAATTTTTGAGACCGAAATTACCATAACCTAAATAGATACATACACCAAAACCATAATTATATTTTAAATAACGACACGTCATCAATAAATGTTAGTAAACTAGAATATTACACAAACTACTACACTCAATGCCATAAGAATTCTATTTTCAGCAAAGCTTTACTTTAGAACTGTGGTATGATCCATGATAAGCCAATGTAAGGGGATGTTATGGGGGGGGGGGGGGAAGGACTCCACACTCAAGACTACATTCTTTTATCCTTTCACTGAAACTCATGTTTCTGAACACACTGCTAAGTGGAATCGTAAAATTAGCTAAGATTACTCTGTGAAAATCCCGACTGCCTATGAATATCCCGTGCATTTCCGTTTTTGTTTCGGACAAAAGTCTGAACTACCAAGACTAACAAAAATTTTATGCATGATGCAGTGAAAATATCTAAAATTAAAACATTTTGAAATCACCTACTACATATGTATGCAACCACAATATATGTATGCATATAATTATATGCTTGTTTATAAAATCGTTTAAGGAAATGTTCTAGACAATTCATCAAATTATTATTGTTAATTTTCAAGAAAGATAAGGTCATTGAAGTACCTGTGACATTAATGATACTGATCATTGCAACTCGTTCTTGACCGCTATATTCTATTTATAATACAGCTAAATTATTGAGTAAACTGAATGAACTACGGCACTACCTACTAATAATTTTAGAAGCGATTCGTAATTTGCTTTTTTGTTACATAATATAATATCCTATAAGTAAAGCATTAGGAGCTTGATTATCGTCAGGTAGCTTCTCGCATGCTTACTTTTTTTTCCTGATAGAAATGTAATAAAAATATATTGAAAGTAAATAGTTTACGTTCGTATTTCTAAATCAAACCTGTACATTGCTACCACTCTTTGGTTTAAAATCAAATGACGAGTACCTAAAGTTGGATGTAATAGAAGAGCTTCAGAGAACAACCCTATCCTAGATCTAATGTGTCGTTTTATTATACTAATAACATGAACAGTTTTTATGCCTGAATGGCAACCCACATTCAGGAAGTATTAACACTCGCCATGTGGCATGTTCATGCGTGTTGCGTTCCGGGGTACAATAATGAAGGATGATAGGGACCGTGTTCAACTGGGTCGCGAATATCATGTTCATTTATAGTGACATACATCAGTCATTCAGACTCTTAGATTATAACGTTTTGTCTTCAAGCAATATATCGTGTACCGAACTGGCTCGCAGATCGTCATGGCAGCGGCATATGGCATATTACTAGTAGATTGAGTTAATTGAGTGAGCGGTGGTAAATTTAAAGACATGTCTTACATAAATTAATAAGTTTCATATTTATACAACGTAAATGTTATTAATTCTACATAAATAATTTAACATTTAATGTTTCACCGCTTGCAAACTAAATATTATATAAATAATATCCTTTCCTCAATTTCCATGGGCTTGTGTGGACTCCCACCGCAGATGAGGCAGGGACGGTACAATTTAAATAGCCTTCAATGATTGACGATCTATCGATTTACAGCGTTGTTTTCTAACTGTACTGTTACCTATATGCGTAGTATACCGGGTAAAATGCTTCGTCGAATTAATTACTTAGTACGTACATGAAAATCTTCAGCCTATGTTTGAGTATATAGTGCCTTAGAAAACTTAAAAAATAATGTATATTTGTGTCAGTAGTAATTTAGAAGCGTAATAATGTAATTACATACGATGATTTAATTATTTCTTTCAAATCTCCCGACACATTTACCTATCTTTTTCTTTAGTATAGCTTATATATATTTTCAGTGTATATTTATACCGGCACTAAAAATAATATTTCATATTTGTTTTTCAGAGAAAAGAGTATGTAAGATACGCAAAAGTGTTTCCACTGTCGGTGACTTTAGACTTTAAGTTGCCATCAAAATGGTACAGGAGAACCGTGGGCTCCCTTGAGATATTGTTCGGCTTGGCGTTGGCAATCATACCAAATCGTAAGTATCCCTAAATAATATTTATTCAATCAAACAAATACTGCATCCATATGTTGCAAGGAAATTATTTATTCTCTTTTTACGTCATAATGGTCCTTTATTTACTTTGGTAGGTACTACTTATCGAGTTTGTAAATAATTTTAAACTCAATAATATTTCACTTCTACATTTATTATTGAAATAATCTTGTACACGTATAACAATATATTATCATATTCGTCTGCAAAATACAGTATTTTTCGGAAAATAATAACATTCAGAGATAAACATGTATACTGTGGTCAAAAATCGTGACTTTGTATTTGAAAAGTTTACACCTTTTTTTATTTATATCTATTTTTATTGTCGACGATATAGTGGGTTCTAATCACAGAATAAACTGAAATCATTTTAATTATTAATTTTTTGGTATAGAATATTAATATAATAAAACCTGGTCATAGAAGTAAGGCGAAACGTTATTGCCATTTTTTTTTTTAATAGCGGGCAAACGAGCAAGCTTGTCATCTGATGCTAAGTGACACCCAAGTCGACACCTACAACATCAGAGGAATTATATAACAGAAATATAATAACTTACGTTCCGTGAAATACGAGAGTGAGTTTGTTTGTTACGCTTTCACGCCTACACCGCTGAATCAAATATGATTAATTTTGGTACAGAGATAAACGAGACCCAGGAGACGGTGATAGGCTACATTTTTTTCCACGAAACACTTATTGGAAGTGGAGTAAAAGAGGGATAAACTTTGTATAAAACTTTTTTGTGAGTTATATCTGATTTGTTTGACAAAATCAATATTAACGTGGGCGAATCCGCTCGGAAAATCTAGTATAAAATATTGTAAGAAAATATCTGGTTTCTTATAAATAGAGCCGCATTATTTTTAGTAACCCCCGGACGCCGAATATCTTAAAACGACCTTTGTTCTGTACGATTCTTTGATATAATCAGCGTTTAAATTCAATCCACAACTAAAGTAAAAGACTACCGATAAGCATTTGTAATCTAGATTTGTGTGCATGTCTCCGAGACCTGCATTGTACACGCGCTTCCGAACTCCTTCACAATCAACAATTAATTTACAATGAACATAACAAATATTTATTATTTCAAAGATTGTTAAAGATTATATATGTCTTCTATAAAGACGAAAAGTTCATTAGTTTGTTTGCTTGAAAACGCTAATCTTAGGAACTACTACTCGGATTAAAAAAAATGATTTTTGTATTTGATTTAGCAATCATTGAGGAAGGCTAGACTAACAACTCTCTACCATCAATAGGAGCAAAACTGTATTAGCAAAAGCTATAAAAAATATTAAGTTATTTTTAGATCCACGCGAACGAAGTTGCGAGCAGGGCTAGTATCACATCAATTTGATAAAGGAGACCCCCTCATTCTTGAAAGACAGGCGGCTTCTAGTTTTGCTCATGCTTTTATTTATATTGTGTATACTAGCTAACATAATAAATATGTTCTTTTTAGAATCAACTCGATGTCTGGTGCTTTAGAGAACATCATTATAGTTTTATATGGATTCTAATAATAGGAATAATTAATATTTCAGACAAATTGAAGAACACAGCGAACATCGGTTTAGTGCTGCTTATGATTCTAGCGGCTTATTCCCATTTGATGGTGGGTGACCCCTTTGACAGATGTGCGCCTGCGCTTGTATTCTTTTTTATGCTCAGCGGAAGATTAGTCGTTTGGTAAATACTTTTTTTCGTAAATATTAATATTTATATGTTCTGTACCTGTAAGGACTGTAGAATGATAATTTACTGTGAAGTATGTATGTACTGAAATCTTAAATTATGTTAGAACTTGTTGTTGAGTAACTCGACATAGTGCAAAAGCAGTGCCCTATCTCTGGAAACAAGCATTGTGGGGCATTTTGGTGTTTTTTGGGTTAGGTGTTGGATGTTCGCCATGGCCCTCTAATAGGCTACCTGGCGTATAGCAGGAGAATGTTTTTTTATAGTTAAGGTTTAGCGTTTTGGTCATAATCTCACCTGATATTAAGTAAAGATACGGCCCAAGTTGGTTAACACGCTAAACCTGTGGAGAAAGTGGCTCTCATGTGTATCTGCCGGAACACACCTAGTGGTATTTGGCAGCAGATTTTCAAGTTGAGGGTGGTAGCTAGCCAGGCGGGCATTAGAAAAAACCCTATCGCCATGCTATGGCTTCCTCATGGTGTTTTCCTTAATCGAAAGCTCAAGCTCATTGTAGATGGATTCGAACTCACGTCCCTTGACGCGCACTCGTACACACTACCACTGAGCTATCATCGTTAAATGTATTTTCTATCACGTTAACAGAATGAGGAATTGTTCTTGACTACCATAGTGGTTACAACCGTCTGATTATATTCACTGTCGACAGACGAAAATTTCTCAGTGACTTCCGCCGTCCCTGGACTATATTTATCAGCGGGTGGTACGCAACCATTCTCCCGAGCTCGTATTTATATTAATAATAGTTGCACCGATATCACCAATGTATTAATTAATTCTACTGTATCGCTTTAAAGCACTGAAACGATTTGAAATACATTGCGCAACTATCACACTTCATATACACATCAATCTAAGAATTGAAAAGATTTATATCTAAAAGCAAACTATATGTCTATACAAAGTCAGTTAATTCATCATTCGTTTGTATATTACTACCGGTAACAGCTGTTTTTCTTCAACTATCAACCTATATTCACTGATAATGCAGTCCATTTTTCATGTTAATGGAGATGTATGTATGTAATCGGATCTTGCAAGTTGGGAATGTAATATTTTATCTGGAACATCGTTCGTGCCCGTGGGCAGATATGATTGACGTCAAAGAAGTTCGAAATTAGCCGATCCGATACGATCTCATGATGTCAACGTTGATATAAAACAAATTCTGTATAAAACGTTCGAACTAAGTACGTAAATAGGTCGAAACAACGGTATCACTCAAGTTATAAAATACATCCATAAACATAACAAGAGCGTTTTATTAAACCTCTGTACCCATAAACTGTACTGAGCTTAAGTTTAAAAGCTCTTTAATGTTGTTACTATTTTCTGTTTGGCCACAACAGAGGGTGATAAACTTGAATACCTTGACCAAAATGTTATGTCTTGTAAATTTCAGTTAGTTACGAAACGAAAATAGTACTTTCGCACGCTGGATGATCAGTTGGCATCACGCCAGAGAATTCACAACACGACGAACAACCCGATGTGTCGTCTGATTAATATCTAACTACCGAAATTTAGTACAACGTAAATCTTTTATATGATAAAAATAATAATTCTGCTTTTCTAGGTATCAGACTACTCGCCGTAACGAGTTGGAGCGAAACGCTGCTACGCAAAACGGGAACGGACTCAAGAGCGAATGAGGGAATTATTTCAATCAATACTTGTCATGTCAGTCGGACACGCCGCGCCGTGACGCGACCGAAATATGTCGTTTTAAAATTAGACTATTTTTTTTTCATATATCACTCTGTGATTTTACTAGTCGAACGTGTAAACCGAATTTTTATTTAGATTGTTATTACATAAATCAGATAGTATGTTATTGTAATAAAGTATTTTGCAAGATTATTCGACCTTCTTACAGTCTAAAATTAGATAGCGAATACAGTTTAGTTTATTATACATACATAATCCCATAGACGGATGCGCCGCGCGGCGCGCCGTGAGGGACTATGCGTTACTTGAAAAGTGATATTAATTTAAGTGATACATAATAGATTCGTTTTTGTATGAGTAAGTGTGATTAAATTTAAGTGATAGGTTCGAAAGTGTATTGGCACTTTCTATCGATTATAACCTTAGGGTATGATTCTTGCACAGTATAGATAAACATGCACTTAAGATTAATAATATCATTTGCTCAATTGTAAAAATTATCAATGCTTTTAATAATTTATTTACTTGCAGGCTGTACGTCTATAATGTATTTTCAAATTTTTATTATATAATTTAATATGACGTCGATATAAATAGTATTTATACTGTAGCTGTTAATTATGCATGAGGGTAATTTATTAAGGAAAAGTAGAACCAAAAAAGCTTTTGTCATTTTTTGCGTAGGTTTAATGAGTCTATATATATCCAACAAAAAATAACAATTCATTATTAATGTGCTGCGTGATGTGTCCTATTCAGAGTGTGATGGTGAACAAATAAACATTAAAGTACATATCTATTGTTTTTATTAAATACATTTTAATTACAAAATGTAGACACTATAATATGAGTGTTATCTGAATACGAAATGTGCTGAACTGTTTATAATGATTAAAATTTAAAAGATAGTTGATATAAGTACTACAGAAGCACAATATACTGAAGAAGTGACTGTGGTTTACACTCAGAGAATAAATATATCTAAGGTACTTCCATAGTAGGTAAATGTTACACACTGTATAAACGAATATTAGAGAATATGTAATCGTCAAATCCATTTATATTAATTGGCTCGGCAGAAGTTTGCCTGCCTCCTTTCCATATTTAATAAGTCGATCACACCGACATCTATATCATGTAATAGATATGATCCATCGTCTCTATAAAAAAATACATGAATGTTACTTCTATCAGTCAACTCGTTAATAAGTTACACGGTCACTAACAGACGTACACAAGATTATTATATATAAAATCTAGCTTTTACCCGCGGCTTCGCTCACGTTAATATTGATTTTGTCAAATAGTATGACGTGATAAAAAGTTTATTCCTCTCTTTAACCCACTTCCAATAAGTTTTTCGAGAGTAAAGTAGCCTATCACTGTCTTCAAGGTTCCACCTATCTCTACGTCTAAATTCATCACAATCAATTCAGCGGTTTAGGCAAACCGTTAATAAACAAACTAACTCACTTTCGCATTTATAATATTAATAAGGATAGAACAATTGTTACGTTCCGACTTTAAAGATTGTGAGATTCTAGGATAATAAAGAAATGAACATTCAAGTACTTTTAAATATAACTACATTATGAATATACTTCTTGATATCTTATAAATGTTTTTCACGAAATTGAACTATTTCCTTAGTCTGTATAGATTTAATTTGAATAAAAAAAAAGACATTGTGGGTTCCAAGGGCTGAAATCTCTAGTCTTAATGCAGTTCTGTGAGACTTGCCGATTAATCTACTTAACTTGACTTGAAGACCTGTAAGCTTAAATTTAGTTTCTTTTACATTCTTTTCTAATTCAATAAAAAAATGTAAAGGGATTAATTCTGGTTTAAAATTTATGTTCAACTAAGAAGAGGCAAAAGAGGCATGAGTACCAAAGGGTTCAGACTTATATTGAATACCCGAGGTGCTCTTAAAAGATATTCTTCAATGTTTTGTCCATCGGTCACCACTATTAATTTAAAAGTACATTTCTGAATTTCTGCCAAAATTTTGGTGGTTGTGTGTTTGTAAAAAGTAAGTTGGTATTTGTAATTGTATACATAATGAAAAATATTACATTCTTACTCACTTTATAAATGCGAAAGTGAGTTTGTTTGTTTGTTACGCTGTCACGCATAAACCGCTGAGTCGATTATGATGAATTTTAGTCTACGTTTTCTGCAAAAAACTTATTAGAACTGGGGTAAAGAGAGGGATAAAATTTGTGCGAAACTTTTTACGGCATCGTCCGATTTGTATGACAAAATCAATGTTAACGCCAGCGATGCAGCGAGTAAAAACTAGTCACCTAATAAATAGAAAGGAGGAAAATAATTACATAAGGGGAAAAAAAATACTACCATCGTATTTCCTTGCATTATTGTATAGAAACTTTTTTTTATAGTTAACGCGAGGTGAGCCGTATGCAAGTATTATTATTATTATTATTTTTAGGAGGAGCTATGCAGGCTTTCCAGACCTGTATCACTACGACCATAGATGACCTATTGTGATCGCCCCACGCTATTAAATCTCACTACCTAGTCCTATAGCATGGATATACTGTACGACTTTCTTGACAGGGAGAAGTTGAACCTCTTTTGGATTCAGCACATGCTTTCCTAGAGTCCGGTTACGCTTATGTTGTACTGGCAGTTCATAATATACAAAGTATGCATCCGTCCCATACTAACTTACAGTTGCCCCGTATTTGCACACGCCTCATGCACCACCCTTCGCAAATTACAAGTGTTGCAAAACAGATTCATGCGCATAGCTGTCCAAGCCCCGCCCTATGTCCGTAATGTAGATATCCGCAAAGATATGGACCTTCCGTCAATGTATGCATATATTAAAGACCTTACAAGGAAATTATTTGAAAAGGCCGAAGTTCATCCCAAACCCAAAATAGTACACGCAGTTAACTACTCTGCCAATCCGAGCGCCAAAGGTTTCGCGCGCCGGCCACGTAATTGCTTCACCGATCCCGTCGATAAAATAACGAGATTGAACCTCCCTACCGTCCCCACCAATCGTACGTGTCCGCGTACACGCCCGCGTAACCGCCGATATTAACCGCCCTCACCGCCGCTGCCTCCTTCCGCAGACGCTTGTGCCTAGGTTCGATCCTCCAGATAGGAGCCCTCAAGTGACTCTGTTTGCGCAATACAGTGACATTCTACATCACTGAAACTTAGTAAACTAACTGAATTAGTAAGTTAGGACTTGTTGGTTAGTTAGGATCGCGAATCCTTGTTCGTTTTCCGGCAGCAGCCCAACCCGAGGTTCGGCCATCCTGGCACCCTTGCGCTCGCTGCTTCGGAGCTGAGTGCCCTCAGCACTCGCACCAAAAAGTACGGTGAAGCTGTCAAAGCCCCTAAATCTAACAGCATATGTCAATTCAAAAAAAAAACTGGCTCACGTTACGCAATATACAGTTAGTCATATATAAAATGATACAAAGTTACAAAACACTTACACACAAGTAGTACAAAGCTTTTCATTTGTTTCATTCATATTGATTGTATCTAAATATATCTCGATAAAATAAAAGTAAAACAATACAAAATTATTAGATAAGAGTGTAATACAAATTTTTGATAAAATTGTTTCAGTAATTGTTTTTGTTTCAATTTCATAAGATATCATTTTTGCAATTAGTTTGGTGCCTAAAAAATATGCATTTCTACAACATTGATAAAATTTATAAATAACTTATTCAGCACAAATATAACATTGTACTGCAGGTGGTTAAAATAAACACTACTATAATCAATAT
The DNA here is from genome assembly GCA_039707435.1 of Actias luna. Lineage (NCBI taxonomy): Eukaryota > Metazoa > Arthropoda > Insecta > Lepidoptera > Saturniidae > Actias > Actias luna. The sequence goes on along the minus strand of JAZHAC010000033.1, from coordinate 13,024,476 downwards.
TATTAGATGTTAACATCAAAATAAAGTTATATTATATGTTAACAATCGATAATCATATATTTACATGTATTTTATAGTAAATTAAGTTTTAAAATAAAACAAAAATATTTAATATCACTTTCATTACAGTAATAAAAGTGTTTTTATATACACATAAAAACAAATTATAATTATTAAAACTGTTTTGCCTGTATCAAGTGCATTTCTGATCTAGTATACTATGCTTGCACTGAACTTGTAATTTTTAAATATAGTAAATTTAAACTGTATAATATCAATGTCATAGCATTTCAAGCTGGATCTCGCCCTGTTTGCAACAGTTCCAAAGCATTCCTCAAATTATTAATAGCAGTTTTAATATCATCATAGCTGAGAGCACTGCCAGCCCATTTACAATATTTCTGGGCTTTGGTTATTTGGTCTGGTGTGAGTTGAGGTAAGTTAGAATCATCACCATATAATGGTTGTGGCTGAGGAGTTTGTGGTTGTTGAGCTGGATCATATGGCACAAAGCCACCGGGGTTGGGGTCTGGAGTGTACGGAACTGGAGGCAGTTGTGAAGCAGCTCTCATTGCTGCATTAGGATCTGGCAGGGGACTATTAAAACTGGTTGGCACATCGGGTGGAGTTGATGGGGTAGCTGTAAACCCTGGAACTTGAGGAGTGTCTGTAGCAGTAGGTTGATAATTACTAGATCCATCTTCATTGCTAGTGCCCACTTCATCAGACTGCACTGGAGGACCTACAAGCAAATATGTGTATTTATAATGATAATATTTTAAAGTTTATTTAATATTATAAATTTGTCGCAAAGAAAATATATCAGGAAACTTATTCTTTAAAATAAACTAAAAGAGTCTCCCACAGAATATTAAATATGAGGAAATTATAACTAAGTTGACTTTAATTACCAGTGATTCTATCAAAAGTGAAAACAGATAAATCTTCCACTAAAAAAAACAAGTGTGCTTTAGACCACACAACTAAAGTAAAACTTCTCTGGCTATGAGATTAAGAAAATGTGTGCTTGCACCTTTCTCTTGCCCCTACAGTAATATATGAAACATAACTCTCTCTCTCTATTTTCACCAACTTATATCTCCCTCTAAACTTCCGTTCGTCTCACCTGATCAAAGTTTTCATAAGGCTCTCATCATGCTTTTACCAGCTTACTCCCCAAGTCAAGTGTGCGTAAAGGAGTTTTACTTCAAAAATATAGAGTAAGAATTAAGTATATTCATATCTACTACTAAGCTAATCTTACCTGGCACTGGTGTTTCTCCATTTTTGAGACAGGTATGTATATATGCTGCTTTATATTTAGCATACTTTCTATTCTGAGTAGCTTCATCTGTTAATTCACCAAATGTTGTGAGGACATCATAAATCATGCCCGCTGTGTAGAATGCTTTAACCACATTTCTAAAAATATAAATATGTTATAGTAAAAAAGTAGTAGATTCCATATTTATAATTTCATAGCAGTTATTTGCTATTATACAAAATATATATATTTGTATTTTGACACTAAATATATTTTGGTCACAATTCTATTGTAACTTGAAACAAAACTTCTAAAGTTATACCAACTAAATACAAAGACAATAACTATTTTATACATACTAACATGTGAAGTTTAGCAATAGAATAAAAATTACTTATTTTTGATATTAATGAAGAAAAGTTAATTTAGTGCTCTACTTGCTTCATTACAGTGTAATTCAATTTAAAGTTAGGTGATGGTAGACTTACTTCCCATAGTTTTGTTCTCTGTCTTGCTTATCAGCAAACATAAACAACCTTAAAGCATAGTTCTCAAGATGGGCCTGCGCAACAACTTCATTTGAAATAGCTTCATTATCTTTGTTTGTTTTCTTTGTTGTTTCTAGCCAATCCATAAGGCCTGTAATAAACAGAAACTCATGAGAATTAAGAAAAAACTCAGACACTCTTTTGTCACTTTTTATTTGCAGATGTATTCATACATGAACATAAATAAAGGTGAATAAAACAGAAGTTCAAAAATTAATATTTTGATGAGAAGTTTTATCAATGTATTAAATAAGGTTGACCTATTAATTGCACCACCCAATGCCTCATGATTTGCTATATATACCACATAATATGAAACTATATTTACTATACAAAAAATAACCTTAAAAATAACTGTAATCTGTAAAACATAAGTTTGTTACATATAATTACAAAATATGTGTATAAACATTATATCCATTTTTATTTTGCTTCTATGATTCATCACCTCCACTTAACGAGTATTGAGTGGTAATATGGTAGTCCCGGTGAGAGAGTTATTTATAAAGAACCAGCTCTTATAGAAACTTTCTGGAAACTACTTGCAAATAATATTGATTTCAGCAAACAAATGCAATAACATTTCACAGTTATAATATTAAGTATGGATAGACAAAAAAAACAACAATAGTAGCACAAAAAGAGCTTATTTTATATAGATGTAGATTTCATTTAAAGTAAAATTATATATCATAGAAATGTATTTATGAATAAGATTAGATAATATAGATTTTTATTAGAGAGAATTTATTAGATAGATAAAGGGAGAAGGTGAGGGTAAGAAAAGTTTTCAAGTGGGCTGAGAAAGATCCAGGGAAGTAAATCATACAGAGAAAAACTCAGGAAAATGTGATCTATCAGACCTTTGCCTAATCCACATTCAGATATACAGTGATCTTCAATTCTTAAGTTCAAGAAACTCGAGACGGTATATCAGGATGTATGCAGCCATAATAACGACTTTTGGCTTTTCTGGAGATCTGTTATACCTTGTTCCATGCAATCATCATTTCCTTTTTTTTTTCAAATAAAGGTAAGGGGGCCTAATTTGGATAGTCTCTAAGGTTCCTATGCTAATCGCTTGTTTCATACAGGAATTAACAGTTACCTTACCAGATACACCAAAATGGCAAGGTTACAGGGCACGACGACTTCTAAGCCAAGTCGATGGCATTGGAGGTGGAGCTCTTTAATGCGTAAAGCTAATTATCTTCAGTACCAAGTACTAAATACAAATAACTAGCTTAATAGTATTAATACATTAATGCTATGATACGTAACCAAGATTGGTTTTACCTATTAAAAGCTTAGTCTCTTCTGGAGTTTTCTTAGTAGTAAGCTTAAGACCCATTTGCAAGGCATGAAGTCGACACCAGTACGCGATGACGGGATCTCTAGTTTCATGTTCAACAGCAGTCTTCAAGTAATGCTGAATCGGTTTCAGACTTGGTGGACATTCAGGTAAATTGGCCATTTTTAATCAATCACTATTAAAACACTGTTGTACTTTAATATTGCGTACTTAACTGATATTTATTATGTAGTAATCATTACATACATAGTGTAGTGAGTAATTCACCAAAATTATTCAGAAACATAGACTATACAGTACTAAGATTCAAGAAAACATATTTGATTCCACAGATATAAAATTAAACCAATACAGGATGCGTTCAATAAAGCGAACACAACGCTAACACGTTTTCTATTCTACTAGATGTCACAGTTAGTCGTTAGTACAGTTTTGCCCGCATCCACAGTAACCGTGGTCTTCTTACAGCCACACACCAGAGCAACAAGCAGCAGGCAAGCAGCAAATGCTTTATACCATATACTTCCCAACATTTGCATCTTAAAGCATTTACGTCAAATATTTACGTATTGGCATACTAGAGCAGCGTTTCCAATAACGCAATACGCAATTATCGCTATGTCGTTCTCCGATAAAAATGTCTTTTTGATGTGACAATTGCTACGAAAAAATAAGGTAATGAAAAGACGGTAGTTGATACATTTCGTAACGAAGTTCTTTATGGAGCGTCGCGGAGGGGTACCCTAGCCGGCAAAAAATCTTTATTGATAAAAAAATTATAATAAAAAATGTATACCCGAATAATTATTTTCTTTATACCTCGAATAGAACATGAATTTAATATTTTTATAATAAGGTACTTCGTTCCTATCTGGTGTCCCATGATACCACTCGTATTTTTTTATAATCTCGATAGCCAAAAGTTTGGGAATTTCAAAAAATTCAAAGAATTATTTAATGATCCTTAAAAGTTTCAGCCTTACTATTGTACTGCCAAGTAATTTCTATGTTTATTCAGTGATTCTTTTATTATAGCAATGCTGCAACATATAGTCGTAAGAAGCAGGATTTGGTTCAATTTCTTTAAGAAAAAAAATCCAAACGGTATTTTATTTTTGCTTTCGCCGGTGCTTCCACGCTAGAAATAATGAACGTGTTCAATCTTGTTTAAGTGCGGCGCACGTACCGCCACGCAGTAATTTGCATGCTGCTCTGGTGTGTGGCTTGCTTTATGGAACAGTTAAAGGCATATTCTGAGCGTTGTGGTTGTTGTCTGGAAAGCACCCGTAGAGATGAGGCGTGATTCCATCACTTCGTTAAAGGTTTGTATGAAATCTGAAAATTTTAAGCGTATTTTAAATTAAATTTGCATTACAGTGGCAAATTTGTCTAAAAACAGTTTACCACTAAATGATAAGAGAACACCAAAAAATTATAAAATATTGTTACTTATTTAATTATTAGCTATATATATTTAATATATATATATATATATATATATATATATATATTTAATAATATAATATATATATTTGCAATGAACATTAAATTTATTTTATTATGTCGATATATGAACGATATATATACGCGAAAATTAGGGTTTAATGTAATTTATTTTATTTTTTATAATTACTAATGTGAGTATATTCTATTTTAATGTCTTTAGTCCAAGTTTGAATAAAATGCAAAGAAGAGAAGATTTGTAGTTTTGTAATTTTTATATAACTACCTCCCGACTATCATACCTTTTCTCTATAATAATTGATTTTTTAATGTAGCATTCAAACATATATCCTTATTAATGAGTTTATATAGGCCAGATGGCATCGAGAACTGGCGGTTTAGCAAGGCACTTTCTAGCTCTTGATATTCCATAGTGTATACATTTAGTTATTACTAATTTATTATTGGTCTCTGGTTAGTACAGAGAAGTTGTCGGTATGTTTTTACATCTGAAAATGTCAATTGTCAAAGCCAAAATTGACAAATGTGTCAAACAAACAAAATACTCTTTGATCGAAATCGTAGAAAAATGATGTTTGCGAATTTCCAATAAGTTTAAAGTGCGCGTTTCAGTAAATAATCATTGTAATTAGTTTACCGTTTATAAGATGCCGTCAAAACAGAGAAAGATTGCGATGATGGGATATCGTTCAGTTGGTAAGAATAAAGTTTTCGTTCCTTATGCGTCTTAATAATAATGGTTGTGCATGACGTGATATTAAAAAAAATATCGTTTTAGGTAAATCTTCCCTGATCATACAGTTTGTTGAAGGTCAGTTTGTTGATTCCTACGATCCTACGATTGAGAATAGTAAGTAATACTCTTACATCTTTCTGTTGTATGAATAGATTTTTTGTAAAATTCGATCACTTTGATAATCATTATTATTTTTAAAATTACTTTTTATTAGGTATCTAAACGTGGTTTAAAATGTGACTAATTTATTTATAAAAGTTGATTTGAAATTATTTTTCCCAGCATTTACAAAGTACATTCGGTTGAATTCTACTGAGTATGAAGTGAAACTTGTTGATACCGCCGGTCAGGATGAATACAGTATTTTTCCACTGCAATACAGCATGGATTTTCATGGTTATGTACTGGTGTATTCAATTACATCAAGCAAGAGTTTTCAAATAGTGCAAATCATATATGATAAGCTCTTGGATATGATTGGAAAAATTCAGTAAGTAGTTTAGTATTATTTACTAGCTGTCACTTGCCAGTCACTCTAGAAATTATTAGTTTTGAGCAAATATAGAGCAAAATAGATGTCATTATTTGATTTTGTCATATAAACAACTATTTTGTGAAACTAATATATAATTTTACTACCATAAAGTAGATAGTTTATTAATTTGAGGTTATTCTGAATAGAGTTCTAAAATTGAACACCTGCATATATTAGCAATTTTCAATAAAGCTTAAATATTATAAATTTGCATATTTATGTTAAACCAATTATTGCTCATTATATTATTTGGGTTTTATTGATGATAATAATTCTACAGATTGTATGTTATATTCTTCTCTTGGGATTGTTTTCAGTACATATAATAAAAAAGCATTTTAATTTGGGATAAAAATAATAATTTTTCATGTTTTAGTGTACCTATAGTGCTAGTTGGCAACAAAACAGATCTCCATTTAGAAAGGAAAATTAGTACCGAGGAAGGTAAAAGGTTAGCTGAAAAGTGGAAAGCTGCTTTTGTGGAAACTAGTGCTAAGAGAAATGAGGTAACCTTGAACTGCTTTTATTAATATGTCATAAAATCATAAATTAAACTTATGTTATTTTACACTTAGTAAAGACAAGTAAACTGGGAAAAATGTATTAGTACAGACTAATGTACATCTTAGTGAATTAGTTCCAATCAGTATATATGAAGTCTATTACTGTTAGTATTTTTTTTAGTTTTAAATATATAAAGATCTATAAGTTAAAATCAAGGGAAACACTAAATCATTTCAGTTGTCATGTTCATTTCAGTAGGTTTATGTTAAAGTGTTTGAAACTTTTGAATTTTATCTTTGTTGGGTTCTTTTTTTCTTTATTAAAATTATTTTTCTAAGTAATAATTTATTTATATGAAGTCCTCACACAAATATTTTATTACATACACAATGTGTATTGTATGTAATATGTGTTAATAAACAACTGAGTAAAAATGTTACAGGCTATTAACTTATTCTATTTTAATACTATAACATACAGTTATTTGATATTCTTTATCTAATACATTAATACAAAACTCAGTGACATACATTATCCAGGTTTAAGTTATCTTGGTTTGATTATGTTAAAAATATTTTTAATTTAATGGGGCTTGCTTTACATGCATATATAAGTCAAAAATGATTTCAATATCAATATTTATAAAGACTTTGGAAACCATTTACTATTTTCATTTTATGTTACATGTGACATAAAATGTTTATGTGGTGACTGTATTTTGGTAACTATACAATATATAGTTTTTATACTATTGGCTAACAATGTGCAGGGCTGTGATAATTTATTATATTTCTGTATGAAAGTTTTCAATAGAAAAGTAGCTTTACTAAGACTAACTTTGTGAATGTGCAACTAATTGTATATTTGCCATGGGGTTGTCGTTACTCAGGACATATACGGTACTAGTGACCCAACTGGGTATAGATTCCTGTCATCCTGCTTTATTACTGGATTTACACTAGGTGAATCCCTGAATATCACACTACTATGTGTGTTACATCTCATGTATGGTGAATACAATCCATTCGAACACTATTGTTGTATGATATCAGATAATAAATCTTGTTTTTCTTTTTAGTCTGTAACTGACATGTTTCACGCTATTCTGTCAGAGATTGAAAGGTCAGATGGACATATACCAGACAAGAACGGATGTGTTGTGTCTTAATGAAACTATCTGTATATTTAATAAACAAAGTGCTTAAGCTAAAGTGATTTAGATCTAGTAACTGTGTGTGCACGGCTATTGTATAGCAATTTTTTTAATATATAGTTATTCACTAACCTTATATAATTTTATAAAATTTTATAGAATCAATCATTGAAGATGTTATCAGAATGTGGAATTGATTGATTAGGCATAGGGGGATTCTATCTGTATAAGGCAGTAGTTGTATTTCCTATTTTGTTGATCCCTTTACTGGGTAATATCTGAGTGAATCTTTATTATTTTCTACGAGATAATCATATTTTATAGATATAAGACTTAGTAAGATCAATCCTTGATAATAAGTAATAAATTTTTTAAATACTTCATAGTAAATGATGGATTTTTCTTGTGGTTTCGTAAGATGATTCATGCAAGTTACATGTTATTTTATATCATGTATGTATGTACAACTTGTTGCCTGTTAAAATACCATTAATATCTAAAATTACAGTATATCTGGAAGAAAACAAATCTATCCATTATTATTTATGTGGCAGGGATTACAAATTATGCAGTAAAGCTGTTCTTAAACAGTTGTGTTATAATTCTCTTTAACCAAAATGAAGAACTCTAATGTCAAGTTCTAACTGAAGTTTAAGGTCATTTAAGTTTATTTATGGAACCTTAATCAGAATTCTTCAGTCTAATCAAAGGTTAATGATAGCCAGATAATTACTTCGTAGGATTATATTATGTTATGTGTCATTGCATGTCACTGATGACATAGTTCAAAGAAGAAAACATTAATGAAAATCCAATAGGTTGACTTAGAAAAAGGTGTAAAGTTTTACTAAAATACACTTCTATTTTATTTTATTACTATAGAATCACTTTGTATAAGTAAACTATTGTGATACATTTAATGTGTAGTAACTACAATCTGTATGTATGTTGTTTTAAAATGATAAAATATAGTAACTATGGTACTATAAGGTTAGTGAGAAACTAGTTTGGCTACAGGTGTCTATGTGAATTGTTTTTTATTTGTGATCGAAATGTATACAGTGCTGGTTAATAATTTACCTCATAAAGTAATCTAAAATACACAGAAAAATGAATGTGTAAGTACATCAGAATGTTATGGGTACATAATGTAAGTTATGGACAACAACATATATTAAAGTACATACCTTTAGAAACAATTAACATTTGGAACTATATGTACACTGGTGGATATTGGATATTTTTAGCCTGGAAATCCAATTCCGAGTTTATTTTAGTGTTAATAATATATCACGCTCTCTTTCGCATTATAGAAGGATCTGTGGTGGATAAGAGAAGCTAGGTTTTATTTGATGAGAAAATATAACTTATACAAATTTTTCTCAAGTTTCAATGTAAAGCTAATTTAGAAACAAGACAAAAAGATCGCCCACCGTAAAGTTTCACGAAATCATAGGAGGTGGCTCCTATCTACCATACCTTACGTCACTTCGGGTTTTCAAATTAGCAAATATCGACAATATCCACTGTGTCATTTGGCACTACGTTCCTTGAAATAATGCCTGATATATTTTAAGGAATATTCTTGGAATTAAGTTTTATGAGTGCCTCTTTTAACATACCTAACAGTTTAGTACGTGTATTGTTTTCTCTCACGTTGTTCGCGAAAAATTTCTGCGGTTTTATTATTTTACGTAAAAGATAAACATAAAGTTTTAGCAACTTCTAAATATATATATTTTTTATATCGTAAAATGAGGCAGATCACATGAATTACTATATCTAATGCTATGATATATGTACTTACAGTAACAAGAAATATTTCTAATAGTAGAGGGTATAGAAAAGTACTGCTTTGCAAAGCTCAAATACTTTTTAAATACCTACATAATTATGCTAACTGAAAGACTTATTGAAAAAAATAACGCTTTTGATTACAACTTAATTTTAAAGAGAACACGTTGAGTGATTAGCAAGATTTGTGTACAAGTATGTTATTGATTCGCTGTTGTATAGTTTGTATTGGAAAGAAATAAAAATTATGACGCGTTTAAAGACGTCTTATAATGAATAAAACATGCTTTTACTGTTTTCAAGTTTTATTATACTATTGTTTATATTTTATTGAGAACATATGATGATAGCTTCGAAGTAAGAGCGTATTTACCCTAACGCCCCGATTTAGGTAAGCTGCTAGGGGTGGTAAATCACACTGTGACTAAAATAATGACGTTTTTAGTATTGTCTGTAAGTAAATGGAACGGAAGTAAATACTTTTGCTTCCCAAATTTTCCAAGACCTTTTGTTATTATTGAAAAAAAAAAAAATTAGCGCCTACTGAGTGCAAACATTTGTTACATTTCATAATTGCTGGGGCGCCGAAACTTATAGGACCAAAGCACTAAATTAGAAAGTATGCCACTACATCGAAAGAAACTATCTAGTTCTAATTACTGCTTACAGTTAAACTATTTCAACATTTGAATACATTTGTATAGCTATGTATTATTTGTACATTATTATATAACAAATAGTTTTTTTTTTAAATTATTTAGATTGCAGATACATTTAGAACTATCAATTTATTTACTGAGTATACAGTGGAAACTCGATTAACCGAACTAACTGTTGTCGTTAGGAATTCAGATATTCGAAAATCCGGATTTTAATTGTGTTAAGAAAAGCGATTTTTGAACATACGTATAATTACATAATCCATAATGCTAGGTGTTTATAACAAATTGTAACTAACTATAACAATAACAAGTAATGTCAGTTCCTACATATCCGTGACTTGTAAATATTTATTTGATTGCAATTGACAATCCGGATAATCGCAAATTTGTATAGCTGAGGGCAGGATAATCGAGTCTATACGTATAACGTAATATTTTGTTTTTAAATAAAATATTATGAATAAATGTAATAAAAAATATTTGTTGGACCACACGGTTAAACCTTATGTCGATGTTAATATTTAACACAATATTATGTATTTTGTTTTATGTAAAGATGGTACTCAATATTTAATTGTAATAATAAGGTTTTTTTGTGTTATTGTTAATTAACTATGTTGATTTTAATTTTCCCTATGTTATTTAATAGTCCTAGTTAGTAGCTACTTTCCTGTGTTTGCTTAGTGTAATACAATGTCACGGCACCAAGGGTATATAGCCACAGATACGCGCATGGGGACATCTACCTCGTTTCCGTCCCCTACATCGTAACTAGCAACACAAATACTTTAGCATTATTTGTAAAATGACGGTAGAAACAATATGAGTTTTGCTATTTTTAACAAACATCTTGACATATTGACAATCCGCGAGGTTAGCGTAAATGTAACCTACCCACCTGAACGAAATTCTAGCGACATCCTCGCACGATACGACACCAAGAGCGGATCTAAAGTTCAAGTTGACACATTCTAAACAATAATTGTGTACAAATTTATCGATGATTAAGAATTTATATTTATTTCGTTTGAGAAGGTGTTATGCATTTCTCTATAGACCAACTGACTGGAAAGCTGTATTAAAACTTTCAGCTAGTATCAAGTAAAGTCGGCTTGGTAATTAAACCGCAGCTATGTATATAACAATGTTGACAAGTCATTGTTTTCAAGTGTGTTATTATGTTAACTTTTTTATTACCTCCATTAGCAACGGACAAGGGGGCATGGGATATATGCGGATTATGTTACGCAGTTGATGTTATGAATATTAAAATTGTAACAATGGCATTTTGAGTTAATGCAAAAGTTGCATTTTGTGTCATCATTAAAAAATACCCAAGCTATCCTAATTCCGAATTATGAGTGTTACAATAAGTTGTAGTTATATTGCAGTTCCTCTTCGTTCTCTGACATTTCTAAAATACAATATTGGCTATAAAATTAACAAATCTAGTACAAGCCTGTAGGGACCTGTCTTATGATACCGATTATGATTTTCAAATTATACTTTATTTCATTCTCTCGTATCTCTCGCTATCACATTTTACTGAGTCAGTCATTTACCATACATGTATTTTTCTTTCATCCTATTCCAAATAAAGTGTAAATTGATATTTCCAATCTTTATAATTATAAAAGCTCTTATACGTGGTCATTTTTTTAGAGTTATGTATTTTATTCAGTGACTTTCATTCAATTTTCTATTTATACAAAATATTTCTATTTCGAAGTAGCTTAATTTTATATTTCCATATAGTATTTTTAACACAAGGCATGTATGATTGATGGAAATTCTCATATTTTTTACCTGTAATTAATCCAATCAATACAAGACTTTATTTTCGTGTTAAGGTTGTTCCACTGGCAGCATTCGTTATTACCAAGTTTTGCGTACCCCTTAATACAAGTCTATTAATGACAATTAAAATTTCATGGATATACTAATAAAATTTAGCGTTATGTTTTCGGTTGCGTTGTAAAGACCTACAACGCAATGATTATTTCGGAATAGGTCTCATTGTACATATCGTAAAGATCATGTGGTATTAGGTTGATAAGTCCATTGGCTACTGTATTCGCGACATCGGAAATATGCTTCCCCAAGACGCCATCCAATTTTCGACAGATACACGACGTAAATACGTTCCCTTTTCCTACGAAAACTACAAATTCCTTGTATAACCAATTCAAAGTTTTTTTACACGTCATTAATATATTTTATTAATAAAATATATTTTTTCTCTCTTAGTGATTTAAGAATATACATACTACAATATTAGGTATAGTGCTACTGAGTAATTTAAAACAATTTAACGTAAATATACTACAACTTAACGAGTGGTTTTCAAAGATGAAATTTCACTGCGTATCAGCGAACTTCCTTAAATTTTACGCGCACTTCTACATACAAAGATATCTTTAATTATCTTTTTTTTTTCTTAATTTATAAACAAAATTCTTATATGTACTAGATCAAAGTAAATTTTTATTGTTTGTTTTTATGTACATTGTAATTCTGTCCCACCTTAAATCTCTTTAGGCTATATTTGCAAATATCAACATTCATACACTTTCTTTTGAACGTAGCTTAGCTTATTACTGCGATATGTTATATGTAAATTATATGTTTAGTCGGTAAAAACGCGTATAAAATTGTATTGTAGCAGAATAAATAAATTATTTAAAGATGACAGGGAGATAGATATGGGTCCGATTTTTTAAGTATGTTACTATAACTGGTAGTCTTCTATGTCTCTACGCCATTCCTATTATCAGCCACTACAGTAGGCTGGTTTCGTGCAATAACTGTCATTACATTTTTTTTTATCTACTAAAACCCAATTTGATTACATGTTAGAACTACCTTTTTCACTGTCCATTAAGTTTAATGTGTTCACTTGTTTGTAATAAAATAGTTTTCGTTATATTAGACATATAATTAAACTTCAGTGTAAATAATAACTGTGGGTCATTGCCTTCCAAGTGAAGCTTGTTTAGGTATATTTTTAATACATCGAAAACGTAAATTATATATTAAATTACACTCTTACTAAACTGTATGTCTATTAGATTTAGTATATTCACTAATATTTGTAGCCATAATGAAAAACGCGACAGGACAATGTGACTGTTTTTTTAAAGACCGTACTTAATTATCTTTGTAAATCTAAAGATCTAAAGAAGTTTCACTTCAGTGTGTTCACACAATACAATATTTTCTTTATTAATTACTATGTAGGTAGATACGTACATAAATTACACTAATCTCTCTGTTAACTTTAAGCGTGTAGTGTAAGAAAAACCATCACTAAAAAAGTCATAGAAATATAATAAACCAGTTTTATTATTTTTAAACTGTGTGCGAACTTGTTAAATATAGCGAAAATTATGATTTAGCTTTAGGTAAAGTTTTATTTGTAAATACCTTGTAAGAAGTTAAAATATACTACTGCCGATATAATTTAATACCAAATTGTGTTTTATTTACTCAACATATTTTAATTATAATACTAGTAATGTATTTAATTACGCAATAAGTATTGATTACAAAACCAATGTGTATCTGAGTATGACACTGATCAGAAGACTTTTTCGACGCGAAGAAAAGTAAGGGTTTAACGTCCGCGGTGTTTTTGTTGTGATTTTAAATGCCGCAAAATCTATACTGGTATAATTTTCTTACATACCATGTTAGTACAAGAAAATTTCTTAAGCATTTAGATCGTCTAATGACCATTGCATGGTGGTAGGGCTTTTCCTAATGCCCGCCTGGCTAGCTACCACCCTCAAGTTGGAAATCTGCCGCCAAATACCAATACTGCCGTAAAACACCGCAGTTGCAATTGAAAGCCAGTCTCTCCACTAAAGACCGACAATGCACATGCGAATCGCCTGAAGTTGTGGATGCCCATGAGCGGCGGTGATCACTTGCTATCAGGTGACAGGTTAACTCGTTTACCCCTTATTTCATAAAATAAAAATCAGATTGTCATGTTAACAAAATTAAATTAGTAAACAAAAGATACACTTTGTTAAAATATGCGAAACTTAATTCTAAATTCAATCGATGCAATGTTTAAACCACCCAAAGTTTAGTCTTTAACTACAATGTTCTGATGTTAAGCGAAATGTGGCTTGGGTATTAACATGACAAACTTAAAGTGACTATATTTCAAGAGCAGCTGCTATAACAAATCTATAAATGCGTGGCAACATATTTATTACTTCAGAATAGTAGTTGTTAAATGCAATTTATCTAGGTACTACCCAGATGGATATTACACGCGGAAGGAATGGTGGACCCCTACAAATAGGTCATGAACGCGAAATAGACGGCGGAACGTTTGCGGGAGCTAAGCACGACGCGGAGCTCCCATTTCGAGCCCTACGAGCCAGGCGACGGACATGGGAATGTTTCAAGTTTTATTAGTCAGGACCTGTGGTAAGAGGTCAGGGCACCCCGTCACTTTGCAGCTATGCAATAGTTCCTTGGCAAGGGAGTATACGAGTTATTAAACGGCCTCGATGGTTTCTCTTGATAGAGATTGAAAGCAGTGCGAACGTGGCTCCCAGTTTCCAGAACGTAAGGGGGAATTTATGGCCTCGTGAGTATTTTTAATTGGTATTTCCGAAGGTTCAGGTGAGTTCCACATATTACTCTTGTAGTCAGCACATACAGAAGTGGGTGGGATATTCTTAAATGTAAAATTCCTACGTAAAAATGGGTAGACACTAGATAATGAACTACCACTATGCTATGTTATAATATAGATATTAAATGCTGGTTTAAACCTCGCCTAACATTTTATTAATTGCTCGATGTTTCGGTCTGGTTATACAGACCGTGGTATAGAGCCGACTGAAGTGTTACGGTGTCTTCGTTCGGGAAGACAGTTTCTAGTAACTACCCTCATTTGCTCATTATCAATAATGTTCCGGCACACTACACTCACTGTATCGGACGATACATGTATCTATCGCATCCGAGGTTTGAGTCGCCCTATCACTGGATTCCATACCGTAGATAATTTTAGTCCGCCATCCCGATTAAAAGTTTTGTACTTTTTAATTTCTATCGCTTTCCTTACAATTCGATTCCCTAGGATAGTAGTAATGATCTGTAGAGAGGACTGAGCCATCATTGCTTTGATAATATATAGATAGAATAATTACATATAAGAGGTTGTACCGAATTATACTACGCCATCATGATGTCCAAGGAAGGGTGTCGTGCTGGTGTAATTATTGCTTCGTACTGCTTCTAAGTAAGTTTACGATTTTGTTTATCTTCTCTATACAATGGTAAAACCAATAATTCAGTTCAAAAGGCATAGTTGCCAACAATCACTGCAACAAGAGTCATTGCAACTCTTAATTTTTAAGAAGAGTAATCTATTTCTATTTTATAATCAAAATCTGATTCACTTTCAGGTTGGTTATAATAATTTATAAACTGTAGTGTACATTCAACTTTGTTGTTCTACGTACTTAGTTAACATTTCATACCATAAAAAGTCTGCTGCTTAGAATTATATTTTATTCAGATATTAACTATTATCGTAATTTATGATATAACTGATCATTTCATTAAACTTTTCTGGTTTCTAAACGAAACTTATTGACAATAAATCTATACGTCAAATCATTTTGACATATAATTGTCAACAATTGTATTGTGAAAATGGCGACTACCGGAGTTGGTTTTCGGTGGTTAGATATACTAGAAAAGGAATTCGATAAAGCATGTGTCGAACTGGATACATCAATAAGTGAGTATTATGTATGAGTCCAAGGCATACTTTCTGGACATCTTCGATACGGTTAGCTATTTAGATAAGTTAAAAAAAATGAAATGATATTTTCTCTCTACGTTCTTTGTGAATATTTTTGTATTCAGTGTGTTATTGTAGATACATTTATTGGTTTACTGTTATAACATTTATACTAACTCAATATTGATTTGCTGCTTCAAATCATATATTACTTAATACAACTTAAGTAAGAGTAGTGATGAATACTTATCTACAATTAATTACTAATTATAATTAAAAACTGGCTTTAACTAAGTAAAAATACTATACTAACAAGATAAGGTCTTTATACTGTAAATGTTCTTGGTTTTCTCATACCTTACAGTATATATATACAATACTTTTTAGCCATTATTGATATTTTATGAAATATTTTTAACAATAAAATTATTCTTGATGTTTGTTCAATTATAAGTACCTTAAAATAATCTCACGTAATATTACTATAAAGAACGAGTGAATCTATTTCACCATTGCCCACATACGTTCTGTATATTATGCCATGCTTGAGGATGTTTAGGCTATTTGAATTAAAGCTTAACTAGCTGTGCCCACAGTGACTTAGTTTAAATGGAACTGAAAATAATTTTTCTATCTCTTAGGTACAGTACTTTTTTTCTTGATGAAAAGTACACTATATCCTTTTCTGTACCCTTGATAATGTGTATGTGCAATTTCATGATTATAGGCTTAAAGTTAGTTAAGGTGTCAAAGAGTAAGAAACAAACAATTATACCTTTCACATTTATACCATTAGTTAGGATCAAAAAGATAAAATTTGTTTTAAAATCATTTAAGTAATACTGTTTGTATAAAACAGATAAGATTAAGGGTATAATTTTATTTACAAACATTAACATGACAGGTGTTAGTATGAGGTCTTTATTAAATTGTACATTTATACACTACTAGCTGACAAGGTGAACTTCATATCACCTCTACTCTGGAATGCTAGATGCCATTAAAGTAGCTATATTTTGAGGTATATTGACAAAAAACTCTTTTATCTTTCTTAAAAAAAATTCAATTGAAAAGCATCCTATGTTACTTTTAATACCTCCAAGAATATGTGTGCAAAGTTTCATGATGATTGGTTAAGTAGTTTTCACGAGAAAGTGTAACAAACAAACTTAGATTCACATTTATAATATTAGTTTCATTGGTTCAATTGTTCTAAAATCATCAAATATAATATGAAGATGATACAAGGCTTTAATCTTATCAGTTTTAATTAAAAGTCGAACATAGTCGAAAAGTTTATTGAATACTCAGTAGGTTTTTTCTATATACTGTTAAGTTAATATATAACATAGTACTGCCAATGAATAATATGTAAACTTTAGTTTTAGGTTTTTGAGAAGTTTTATAATTTGATAGTTTTGTTTAAAGTTTTTTTCTACAATTCTCAATAAACTGATTAGAAATGTGGTATTGACTGTATTTATTATTAGCAGTAGTAGAAAACTAAATATTCACTTCATGTCCAAACACAGATTTTTTATGTGCAAACTTTTATATGCACTTTAGAAAGCAATATTTAGCCCTTTATACCAAATTAAACATTAACACTAATTAATATATTTACATTTTTTTATACTGCATAGTTTTAGCATTATGACCACAATCTCAACTGATGTTAAGTGACAATGTGGCCTAAGATGATGGATACTGTAAGACTAGTGGAGGGACTGACTCTCAAGTGCAACTGCCAGAACACATGTATAGTTATTTGGTGACAGAGGGTGGTAGCTATCCTGGTGGGCAATAAAAAAAACCCTGCCACCATGTTATGCTTATATATATCATGATGTATTCATTCACCAAAAGCTCAGGCAGATTGCAGGGATTTGAACTCATCCATTGGCATGATGTCCATGGTAGTAGGGCTTTATCTAATGTCCAACTGGCTAGCTACCACCCTCAAGTTGAAAATCTGCCCCTAGGTGTGTTCCAGCAATTGCACTTGAGAGGCAGTTTCCTCACAGTTTTAGCACGACTACCAACTTGGGCCGTATCGTCACTTAAGATTATGTCCATAATGCTAAACCTTAATTATAAAAAAAACTGAAAAATACATATGCAAATATCTAATAAAATATTATAAAGACCTTTAACATGGTACCATTTGGAGTTTTATATTGTCAAGGTTAATTAAATAACGCTTTGGATATGACTGCAAGTTCACAGGATATCACTACATTTATTTTTTAATAAATTCCAGTGGATCTGGAGACAGAGGAGCCAGAGGTGGTATTTACTGCACGTCAGAAAATTGCTACATTAAGTTCATGCTTCGCTCAGCTCACTCACAAGGCACTTACAATATTTCAGAACAGTGCCAAATTAGAGGTATGACTTTAGAATATAACTAATGACAAAGTAAATTTGTTTTAAGAATAATAATTTTTCTACTTTCTTATATTTCTATAAATATTCTCATAGTGAGATTTGTACATACCACAGATTGTGGGATAGTGTGCTTCTTGCATGTAGTGGAGTTGATTTGATTTGCAAGTTCAAAAACAGAAACTAATATGAGTTTTTTAATTTATCTTAACATTTTTTACTGTTCTATTAATAGACTTACTTGAATCAGGAAATTAACTAACAGTAACTTCATTAACCAAGTTGAAAGTTTTTTTATTTGAGTTTAAGTAGACTGTCTATCTACTATCTCAATTTTTTGATATTTATGTTAATTTGATATGTTCACATATTTTGTTTATTGTTACTAAATACCTAATTAATAATACTAATATCTTCTATGTAAATCCCAATGAATAACAAAGTTTCCTAGGACACTGTATAGATATATTACAATGCAAATTATCTAAATAAATAAAAAATCGTGAGATTTTTGATAAGGGACAGAAGCCCTCTTTTCAAATGAAAGTCTGTGAATTTTTTATGGATCCATAGTCATAATAATAAGCACATGTAATTAATGTCTAAGATAAGTGTCTGTATCATTATTCGTAAAGTTGAAAACTATAAAACCTAAACCTTTTGACAAACTAAAGTTTGAATCTTATCTATAGTGAGAAGTCTACTAGTCTAAGTTGAATTATACATACTTATAAGAAATATTTAGACAAATATATTTGCAATTATTAGAAAGCGGGCAGATATGCTTTACAAAGCATTATAATGCACATATCACTATTATGGCTCTAGGAAATAAATTGTGAACTTCAAAAACCCTCACAACCATTTAAGGAAATATCCCTGTATTATGATCTTGTTAGTTGTTTTTTTTGTGCCTAGATATGTTCTTGGAATTTTTTAAGATGTTAGGGTTAGTTAGCAATGTATTCTGCTTATTATGCTATACTAGGAAGAAATGGGAATGGTCTTGTCTTCCTTTCTAGTTATTCGGAAGATATTTATGTTAAAAAAAGTTAGGTTTAGTTAGAACAATATTTCCGCAATCATGATAATCTGGTAACAATAGAAACTTGTTTTTCTACAATGTGGACTTAGATATTATATTAAATAATAATGTAAAGTGTAGAGTTACAAAATTTTGTTACATTACTAATGACTAAAACTGAAATTAGTTTTGTTTTTAAAAAGGTTATCATTATATTATAAAGTAAAGGAATGTGTTATTTTATAAATATAACACAAGAAGGTATAATATAAACCTATCTATCATACACAAATACCTGGCCAAAATAAGTCACTGGTTTTAGGTAACAGATATTCAATTTGTTATAGTATATTCAACCTTTTTCCTATAGGGGCCACAAACATATGTTAGTGATGGTATTGCAGACCATAAACAAAAAATATTTAGGTAATAGTTTTCTTAGGTTTTATAGGTCCTTAGGTAATTGAAATAAAGCAATACCAGGTGGGTCAACGCCAAAATCCCAGCGGGCCGCAGGTTCAGTATAGCGGATCTAGGTGGCCCATTCTGAAGTTTGCCAACTTTTTCCTATAGCTAATAACTCAACCACAACACAAGCTATTATATTACCAGCTTATATTTTTAAATGTGTTAGCAGCTATAGTATATAGCTATTGAAAACAGTATAAAATCCGTCAAGCAGTAAATTTACTACTTCTCTATCACAAACCAAAACACTTTTGTTTTATAGCATAAACAACAAATATTCACAATATTAGCTATCACTGTCTAATGTTATCAAAACCTATCTAATAGTTTCAGAATTATACACATGCAAGAAGGCAAACAGACAGACAAACCTAAAAAAATATTGCCTCTTTATATTGGTTATAATGTAAGACCCCAAATATAATTTTTAATAAATGTTAAATGTACTCATTTGGCTCAGTTAGTACCAGTATATTTTTATCTATAAAGAAATTATCGAAGTATTTTCCTTCACTGAAAGCTCAGGTCATTGGTATAATTTTAAAACACGGTTTACATTGTTTCTCGATATTTAATCTGAAGCGATGATAGCTCAGTGGTAGTGTGTAGGATCGCTGCGTCATTAGATGTGAGTTCGAATCCAACCACCTACAATGAGCTTGAGCTTTCGGTGAAGGAAAACATCGTGAGGAAACCATAGCATGGTGGTAGGGCTTTTTCTAATGCCCGCTGGGCTAGCAACCACCTTAAATTTGAAAATCTGCGGCCAAATACTAATAGGTGTGTTCCGGCAGTTACACTTGAGAGCCCGTTCCTTACAATGAAGGTCGGCAACGCACTTGCGATTTCTCCGGTGTTGTGGGTGTCCATGGGTGGCGGGGATCACTTACCATCAGGTGACACGATAGCTCGTTTGACCCCATTCCATAAAAAAAAAGTTTCATAGTAGTTTTCGTTTATATTCAAATTTTTATTTGGCACAACCATTTACATATTTAGGGTTAAGTGTCGTCAGCAATGTTTAATCCTTAGATTAATTTTATATCTGTAGTTATTATGGTTAAATATTGGTTAATATCATAGGCAGATGAAGATTCTTCGAGTTATGAATTTCGCAATTTCTACGAATAAAAAAATACGCATTAAAAAAATGTAAACACTGTGTGAGAACACGTACTTATAATAGTTTAAAATTAGTTAAAATATTAACCAATAAAGAGATATCATACATTGTGTGCAGGTGCATTTTGGTATAGTTTCAAATAAAATGATTTTATTGTTATGTCCGTGAGTTTTAGTCTGTTCTTTATGTATAGGATATATAAAAATATGTGGTATACATGTATTGGAATCTTATCCCCATAACCGTTTGACTGATCTAATTATTTTTTTCTGTGGATCGTTTTCATGCTTTCCTTGATCCTTCTTCCTTGATCCTTGACCTTCAGATGTGTATCATACAGTTTCGTCTTATTCTTATACCCTAGTTAAGGTATAGCGTTATGGCTACAATCTCACCTAATGTTAAGTGACGATTTCACTCAAGATGGTGAACAAATACAACCTGTAGTGAAACTGGCTCTCAAAGATTGAGAACACGTATCATTTATAATCGAATGAACCAATTCGAATATTATACTTTTCAGATTAATATAAGATAGTACACAATAACGAATCTAAATTACATATTACACTTTTCTTTAGTAATAAGATTACATTTTCACCTAATAAATAGCAGGCCCTAGCTACTTATTTAGAATGCTGTTTAAAAATTGGGAGCCTTTATTTTACAGTTGCTTTAAATGAAACCAATATAATACATATATATTAATTTATTGAAAAAAATGTTGCAAGGTTGACCCTGTTTAAAATAAACACATATTTTAACTTAAGCCTACATTTTATGTTCTATGATTTTTATTTTCACTTGTTTATGACAATACAAATGTTACCTAAAATTTTATTGTTCAACGTAAAGTTTGAACAGATAACATACGTACGAGGCGGAATAATGGTTTCTGTATTTATGCATTTATTAAATTTGCTATTGTATTGGTTGTCATGAAACTAGATACTTGAAAAATAATAGATTTCAAGACCTAGTGAAAACAATCACTTGCTTCATTAACACAACAATGACTGGCGATACAAGATACCTACACTTAATACGAGCTTAAATTTATGCAGTGGAAGGTCTTCTAGAATTCGGACCGCGATCATAGGGATGCTTGTGAAGATGTCTCCGGTGTAGCGGCCGAATTGTTGGACTATCAGAGCGTTTTGTCTTTGACTTTTTTTTTAGAACTTGGTTTAAAATATTTTTGTCTTCGTCCATTACGTCATCTCCGCCACCATCGTCATAATAACGTTCGTCCCCCCAGTCGAAACGCTCGTTTGATTCCTTCTCACTTCTGTAAAAAATAGTAATACTATTTATTATGTTTTACAGTTTTGGTCAGATTTTCATGTATGGCATCAGATATGCCTCCATAATTACTAAGTGATAACCAGTGTTTTTGTACGAAGTAATTTGTAAAACTACTGATATATTTCTCAACATACTTAACTTTTATAAACCTACCCTTTGTTTTATTATGTGACATAAGAAAAAGACTCTAGGCAGCTGCTATATTTAATACCTATGCTTTTGAAAACCAAATTTAGTACATATTTAACAAAAACGGATTCAATATTAGTAATTCTGTGAGGTAACTATTTCAGTGATTTGTTAAATTAAAAATTACAACTTGACGATTGTTACTGATCCCCATCCGATAAATTTTCCACGGGCCTCAGATGGTATAATTACGCCACTAATAAAAAGTATCATTATAAAATTTGGGTACAATTAAGAGTTTAATGAATGTTCATTTAAGTTAATAAAAAACAAGTAAAAAAATCCTTTCGAAGTACAAATAAAAATAAAGAAAAAATGGCTTGATATTTTTTACAGCTTAGAAAATAAAAGGGATCCGTTCATACTTATATCCTTTTAGTGCAATTAGAAGTTTGTCCGCTTCCGCTGTGATCTCAGATGAAGACATAGATTCTTCTGGATCATCAGCCAGCCGTGCTTCTAATTGCTGTAGTGCTGCATCTGCTCGGTCGGTCAAAGCTACGAATTTTTCTGTTAACTGTCTCAACTCGTTCTCTTTAAATGCTGTATTAGAAGAGTTACGAATAGCCGTCTCTAGTCGACGACAAGTTTGATCGATCTGCGGAAGATTAAAATATACCGTATTAGTATAAATTCAACATTACATTAATTAAAATCCGGGACATTACCGTTCTTTTATCTTAGTGTTAAAGTACTTATCAAAACGTTTTGACTTATTACTCTTTATTATATGTTTCTACATGTGCATATATTTTAAACCCAATATCATGGCTGATATTTTATAAACTTTCCATAAGCCATAAGTAGGTACTATAAGTATTTCGTCCTGTAAAAAGCAAGAATTCGAAAAGCATACAAACATTTACTTCATAAAAATTCTCCAAATTTATACGTAATAAACCTTTCTTTTTCTTTACTGTTGACTGTTGCAAAACTTACGCTACGATATAGTGTAGTCACAATAACACAATCGTAGCTCGACCACCTCTAAGAGATACCAAAGATTTTTATATACCATTCCAGTATTCAGTAATTTGTTTATACATAATTTGGACACACGCAGTTTTTCCCCCGTAAACAGTTTGGGGCCATTCATTAATTACGTAAGAACGGTTTTACCATTTCTGACCCTTGCTTCGTAATTTCCATGTAAAATTCTGTAAGATTTCTCGGACGCCTCCTTCTCCTTCTGATGTAAGATATTGTCCAGTTTCAGAAAAGAACCAATTGCACTAATACACAATTTTGATTTTTAAGAGATAATTCAGTTTTATTTTAGTAAAGTAGGTATAACATAATAAACTATTTATTATTGTTATTATATTTAGATTACTTATAAAATATTACGTAAGAATGGTTATTAAAGAAATAAGGTCATGTAGAGATTATGAGAACCCTTTCTTCCCCTCGAAACCCTTACGTCATTGAAATGGCCGGTCTACCAAATTATGATGAGATTTTTTTATGTGCCTTTAAGAGGGTCTTCTGGATGGATTTAAATTATCGATGGATTCGGTGCTTTTTTTTGGATTTCTTACATAAAACAAACGTATATTTCTTAATTTTCAAACTCTCAGAACATTTAAATATTTTTAAATTAAAAACGAATATTTTTTATTGTATATAATGTCGATGCACATTCAATTCATACTTTTTATTCAAGACTTATTAATCTGTGAGAGAACAAAAACTATGTACTGAAACCGTTAGTGAATTATAATACTAAACTCAAATGTGTAACCAAATAACTTATAGTTAAAACTGCAAATCGAGGCTAATATTAAAAATCTTAAGAAAAGGTTAATAGTTACTTGTGGTGTTCGAATCGTGCTTAGGAACTTCATAACTCTATTGTCATGATTACGCATGGTGACCTGAATGCTTTGTAACTCGTGGAACGTGGCCGCAGTTCTGTAATCAAAATTATAGTTCAACAAAAACATCAAATATTGCACCTATCCAATTTTACTACACTTTGGAAATCAGAAAAACCCTCGTACGTTGAAGTTAAATTAGAATATTTTAATAGTGTAACCTTTTTTGAACGCTGATTTAACGAAAAACTGATAAGTCGAAATGCCTTGACTTGACTTATGTGTCCCTATATAGTTTTTACATTGTATTTGCAAGTAACTAATTTTTTATTTTGATGTGAAACATCTAAAACAACAGTAAAATCGACCTGCTTATCGTGACGGCTTATGACTTATATCGTCATGTACACCACGTCTCTTGACTCCCTTGTGTATGCGCTCGTATACTAAACATTTCGTCACTTCTTGGTGTGAGCTTCATGCTATTAGTATTATGCTCTACATTTTCTATATAGTTATTAATTATCAAATGCTAATATTAACTTAAATGTTTCACGTTTGCCGGGCGTCCCGTGACAGATATTTTTTGTAATTAAAGCTATTGGAATGGGTGTATAATATGGAACGGTATGGATAGAATTGAACTTAGCTTAACTGTCATCTTTAATTAAGGCCTCACAACATTTTAATTTTGATTTATTTACTCACTTGTTAATCAACGAGTCAATTAGTTTATCCAGAACGTCTGCAATGTGATTTGGATCATCATGCTGTATCCTTTGACAGGAGTCTATAAAACGTTTCTGAACATCTACTACCTCTTGCATCTATAACCAAACACCATATTTACATATCGGTTCATGACTTTTTTTTTATAAAGAATAATGAAAACGATTTTACCTTAGTATCGATTTTATTAGTATTTTCGTTAAACCACTTGGCAAAATTTGCTTCTAAATCAGCTGAGGTAAGCCTGGTGTCTCTTTGCCTTCTTGCTAATGCTCGCAGACCGTCTGCAAGTTCTCTTCTAGTTACATTAACCAAAGAAAGACCGTCTCTCATAAGTGACTCGAGTACTAGACCCCTGTGCCACGTATCTGCATAAGCACCGTTCACCTGTGATACAGTATTAAAGTACACTTTATAGATTCGGGGGGAAATATTTATGTTGTCTTTTATGATATGTATGATTTATTTGAAGTATTTCATCGATCAAAATGTATGTTTATGCTCTTATTAGATATCCTTTCTTTATTAAAGTTTTTATCAACGCTTCGGTTTTAAATCTACAGTTAGTAACCTTCTTCTTAGTAAGTTTCTTTGCGCTGACTTTGTGTACCGTTTACAAATGCTTTATGTAATAACTTATTAAAAAATTGTTACCTTTTCTAACAAATGCCTGTGTGTCTCGATGTGATTAGTTAAATTTTGCGTAAGCTTAATTATTTTTTCTTCGCTACGCTCTAACTTCTCACTACTTTCTTTGATAGTGGTCTGAAAAGAAAAAAAAACGTTAATCACTAGCAATCAATTATAAGTTATCGTTATAGTTATATCGTGTATTTTAAATGAAGATACGATTATTTAAGCTCAGGGCATATTTATGACTCATATATTTATTTATTTATACTTTATTGTACACTTTTACACATGCATATAATTATACTATGAAACATTTCTAATTATACAACTAGTACAAAGGGCGGCCTTATTATAGCCTTGTATTATAGGAACTAGATACGATAATTGTTATTTGTTCGTGCGTGCTTATACCTTTGTGTATATCATTATTAGATATTTTTTCTCTAAAACTTCAGAAAATTGGATTTTTTATAGTACTAGGTTTTTTTATAATATTTGAGTGTGACAGATGAAGCGATGATGGCTCAGTGGTAGCGTTTCGGACGCCATGTCAAAGGGCGTGAGTTCAAATTTCTGCAATGAGCTTGAACTTTCGGTGAAGGAAAACATCGCAATCAAACCATAGAATGGTGGTAGGACTTTTTCTAATTTCCGCTTGGCTAGCTACCACCCTCAAGTTGAAAATGTGCCGCCAAATACCAAAAAGTGTATTTCGGCAGTTGCACTTGAGATCCAGTCCCTCCACAGGTTTGAAGTGTCCACCATCTTGGGCCCTATAGTCACTTAACATCAGGTGAGATTATGACCATAACGCTCAACCTATAAAAAAAAAACTGTATTTTATTTAAAAGATGAAGGTTTAAGCTCTACAGAGTGGTATTAAAAGGAGTTTAACAAATGAAATGTAGTAAAATAAATTCGTTATGGACATTTATGGCTTGTTGTCCCTATCTTTGAAGTAATATTTTCGTTCAAAATCGTAGTCTAATCAAAAAGGTAAAATAAAGAAGCAATAAAGGTATTGTAGTAGTGTGTAGATACACCATGTCCATCGACAAGGGTACATTCATCTACTATAAAGTTTCTGACATCGTGATTAACCCGTAGTATTTTTATATGGTACTTACTAATGTTTGCTTGAAAAATCTGTCTCCCCGATAGGCTTAGCGTATAACAATCTTGAATATCATCGTCACTTCAGGTGAGATAAGGGCAAAGTATAATTATTTTAAAAATATCTCAATGTGACTAGGGTACTTTAATACTCACTTGTATATTTATTTGAAGCATATGCAAACGATGTTCCAATCTTTCCGCAGCCAACTGTGCTCTTTCCAACTTTAAAGTCAATGTAGTCTCTACACGATCTGAAAGTAATTAGAGGTTCCTATACTTGTCACAGTTTATTGCCCCCTGAACTGCATATAAATTCAGTTTAGTTGCTAACGGTACGGTGTATGCGGAGCCCTTTACTAATTCGTTGGGATCTGTATTGCGAAAGGTGACCTGACGTTTTCATTGTAAAATAGGAAATGACACAATAAATGAATGACCCAATGTTTGGCAGGATGTTAAGTTATTATATAATTTTACCGGTGCGAATCTAGTAAAAGCAGATATTTTATGGATTATTTATTTTGATTTATTACATTTATTTAATCTATTACTTCTTAGAGTGATGTCTACTAGTGTTAGATGACAACCGCTTGCATTTGAACAATCGTTTTTCTTTACTTTTGCAAAGCGACGTGATTAAGTTATTATGCCGATGATATATACATACATATATTATTAAAACTTGATTTTAAACACGTTGCAAAGTTGTCACTGATCAAACTAAACAAATAATTCCTTATTTAATTATTTATTTGTCAACTCAACGCCCTGTTGAGGTTTATTTAAAGAAGTTAGTACTTTAATTAGCAGATTTTAAGCACGATGGTGTCACTTAAGGTATAACTTTACCTAGTTTGTCCTGAATCACCTCCAGGTTTCTAGCTTGTTTTGCCTGTGCAGTACTAATGGAATCCAAGACACGCAGTCTTTCTTCAATGTTTGCTAAGATGTTGTTTATGTCCTATAAAATGAAAACAATAGTGCCCAAATATTATATTGTACAGGAAGTATAACTAGTAAAGTAGTGGGTAATTACAGGTGAGAGGTAAGAGAAAAGCTCTTTGGTTACTTTGAGCTTAGAACAGTACCTGAATAAACTTGTAATATATATGAGACGAAATAATTACATTCTTTAATTCACTAATAAGTAAAATTGTTTAAAAAAATGTTGTAGAAAAAGAAAGGCCTGTGGTTAGTAATAGACTATTGTGGACTGGAAATTATGAGAATATGGACTTCCGAGCAGGTTTATAATAATATAATTTTTATCAAGTGTGTTTATAGTTAGCTAATTTTATATATGTAACTAAAAACATGTATATTTATTATCATTTACATTCTAGAAGGATTATAATTGATTTTACTTAGGATATAATTTACCTTTGGATTGTGTAAGTTCTGAGAGTAGACTCGTAGATTGTATGGCTCGGCAGGCGAGGTGCGCGCCAAACAGAGGCACGCTAGCGCCGTCACTATTGCACTTAACATCGCCCTATTTGAAGAAAAAAAAACATCGATTAAATATTGTAGTTAAATAGTTTTAGACGTTCCATTGTTTTACTCTTTTAACTAGTACATATCAAAAAGTAATGTAAGTGCTGAAATGATTCCTTATAAGGAGGATACTACCTACTATACAAGGTACTGTGGATACCTTATTCAAGTAAATTTGTGTGTTTGTAAAGTAAATCCCATTAACTGCATAATTTTCAGTTTCCTAACATACTTTGGTATTATCCTTTCAATTACTATTTGTCGTTAATTAGTCATTGCCACGGAACAATAAACCCTCAATATTCTGTGGCCGTAATTTTTGCACGGTTGCTTAAGGCTAAGTAGTAATTTATGTAAGTATAAAAATAAAATCAGTCTTCTTTTACTTTTATTTCATTTCATATAATAAATGCGTATAGCGACGACGGAAAACATATTTGCTGTAATCCTTAAAAAGTTATATTACGTTTATTATGTTATTTTAATCAGAAAAAACATCTGCGTCTATTTGTCTGAGCCTCATCTTTTTACGACGAAAAAAAAGATTTTTTACGTCTGTGTTTGGAACAAAACTAGTGTTAACTTTGTTTTACATGATTTCCCGACTTACAGCAAAAGTAAGTCGATTGTTGGTTTACCCTTGTGACTTACGCCATTTTTGCGGGATGAGTTATTTTTTACATACTATCAGTAGTAAATTGTTTCTTTGTATCTTACGTCCATTTCACTTAACTTAGAAAACGAAATTTGTCTCCTTACAGCATTTAAAATTTCTGTAGAAAATCGAAATCTTATCTTTTTATACAGTGTTGATTGTCAGTTACAGCATTTTATAGGTATGAAAAAGAAAGCTTGCTGTAACCCACAAAAAAGGAGAAAATAATAACTTTAGAAATATGGTAATTGTGGCTACACGTAGAAAACTAAAAATACAAAATATGGTTTTAAATTCATATTCCTACGACTTATTGTTTTGAAGTAATGGTTTTTTTTTCTTTCCAAAAAAGTTTTTTGGCTCTGTTGAAAGCTTTGCATTTTGTAGGTTACAGCATATATGTTTTCTTGCGTCGATTTTATTAAATCAGCTCCTCACGCAGGGATAATTATTGTTTTTTTTTTTTTACTAACTAGTATGTTTATCAAACTTTTATTCGTCAGAGACAACTACAAAAGTAGGCATTGAGGATAGTATGATTTTTTTTTATCTCAAACAAACTACGCGTGAATTTTGAATGATGTTACAATTTTATTTATTTATTATTTCATGGTTATAAATTTACACAGAAAGACCATTCCTTCAATGTATGTATATAAAGGTAATTAATTATATATGGTTTGGTGGGACAATGTCACGTTGATGTCGTCCGTCGCACAATATTG
Organism: Actias luna; assembly: GCA_039707435.1. Taxonomy (NCBI): domain Eukaryota; kingdom Metazoa; phylum Arthropoda; class Insecta; order Lepidoptera; family Saturniidae; genus Actias; species Actias luna. The sequence continues at coordinate 12,995,074 of JAZHAC010000033.1, read as the reverse complement.
TCGGTTGTTTGATGACGTGCCATGTTTATATCGCATCGATCGGCGACAGGTGTGTCTTCTTGTCCTGTTTATGTACGTCTATATATTTGCATTCCGGCATAGTTCGTGGACCTCTGTCTGTCGGGTTATCATTGTCTGGAAACGCCCACACACCGTTGAGGTCAACCTTTCATCAGCCCTCTGTCTACTCCATGTGCTTACGTAATCTTGCTTCGTCTTGCTATTACAACGTCAGTCTCTGCGATTGTATCTTTTTGAAATGTGACATGAGGTAGGGCTGACTCCATTCATTCAAATAAATGTACATTACTCGGAACTGCTACGATTGATTTGGAATTTTAAATTGTTATTAACTAGTTAGAGGGTACTACATTAATATATTTTCACGTTCCAATTTGATTCGACTAGTTTGATATATTATTACATCGCGAAAGTAGCGCAATCGATTGAGAAAATTAATCGATTTCAAATATATTAGTTTTATTATCGTGGTTTCAAGTTTTTTGACGCTAACGGGCACGTACTCTGGTCATTTCGGCAATCGCTACGATTTGTCACGGTTCGACCTGTAATCTGCGAACCACTGTTAATTATTGACGTATGTTCAAATATAATTGATTCAAATAGCGATTGCTACTAGTGGTGTACAGGCTGCTAGGGCGAGGGCGAACGTGATCAATGACAGCTAAATAATCATAATGTAGATACAGCAATTTCCTTAACAGCATTACATGAAAAGACAACCCGCATGCTTAAAGATCGATATCGCACTTAAATAAACGCTTTTACACAAGGTAGCTAAATGTGACAGTTTAGTTTATATAAAAAAAAGTAAAATTCAATTATTAAGTTACTGGTCCTGATACATACCTGGAGACAATCGAAAATTCAGAATGAGAGAAGGAATGCGCGCATTCGAAGTGCGTCGACCTCACAGTACTCGAAACTTGTGACTCGGGTATGCAGAAGTACGATGGATATTTCGACTCATATCACGTATGTGGGAAAGACTTGTCTTTTCATCAGAACTGTCGCATTTGTTTTTGTATTTCTCGAAAATAATTCCCATGACGGCGTGTGGCTAGCGGGCTGCGCTTGCATGTACGATTACGCCACCCAAGTATAAGATAGAGCAGTGTTACAGTAATTTACTGCCCCGGCTCGTCAAAGTTCAGTAGAACTGGAAGCGAGCCAAAGCGGCTATAGCTCACGCTTCCAGGTGCTCAACCCTTTCATTGGAACACATATATTATAACAAATATTAATTAACGTCACTAGCAATTTTAGGAAGTCTTTATCACTCTAATAATACCGTATATTTTTCTGGTAAAATGATTCCTTATTAAAAACTACATTTACCTCAAATTATTAATTAATTAAAATCTTTCTGAAAATATTCTTTATAATGATTAAACGTTTATTTTTACATCTTCATTTTCTCTTTATTCATCCTGTCCTATTATACGTACAAACTTCCTGGTGAGCTCACGTTTATTCTAGGCTCCACACTTTCTTTGTAATGTGTAACGCTGTCTATTCCTTTTTGTCTAAACGTTAAAGTCGGTCCGTTGTTTAGAAACAATTTATTTCAACGGGAATGCGTCTCGTGCGGGACAACGCTAGAAATTAATCTGATTCCATTCTTGGCGAGTCATCCTGCTTCCGTTGTTAAATTAAAACGTAGGGTAGGAAGATGTCCTATTATAATTTTTTCTGTAGCGTCAGTAATACGTACTCTGATTTGTTGCATGCATCCTAATGAAAACAGGAGCACCCGAAGATATGTTTAGGTTTACATTATTTGTTAGATTTTTTTATTTTAATGAACAAATTTTTAAAAGCTAAGTCCATCGTAAGTTGCTTTTTGGCTTTTTAGTTTAAGTGTAAGACAGTGAATTTGCACATGTAAAGTATGTGATATTATGTATATAAATATTTACTATGTTATTGATAAATTATACCGGATGTTTTGAAGCTAATTAGCATGATGTAGTCGTGAGCGAAGTTTTATTGTAATACTTACAAATCTCATTATTCTTAAGCAGTTTTTTCTGCCCGCAGTCAATATGTATTATGCAATATGTAGATCCTGGTAATCCGCCTTGAATAGTTAACTCATCGGTCACGTCGAACTTAAAAGCGTTGTTGATCTTAATAAAGATAGATGGCAGATAGAACTGCTTTACACTTTATTTATCTCTTTTACATTAACCTTTACCATAATAATACGCTCTTCTTTACGACTATGCGGTGTATTGACATGGTATGATTCGAGAATGCGGTCAGCGAGATGACACCTTCAACTTCCATAGAAGGAAACGACCATAATATCAATTGAAGTACGAAAGTTTAGATCGATAAAGTAATCATCTTAAAGAATTTCAACTGAAGATATTAAAATTACACGGTAGATCGTTCAATTCATTTATATTAACTCAATGTTTAGATGTGTTTTAGTAGATACCGTCGTCGGTTATAGTAGTATTTATTCAAGTGTCTAGCCGCTTGTGCGCCTTACGGCTAAGTACTGGCCACACCGCCCTGTGTATCACACCGCGGCTTTACCTGTCTGCGACTACGCGAGCCTCGTGGAATGTGGTCAGGTAGCTGATTATAAATTTGCCATTACGTTACAATCTCTCATGATTCATGTCAGCATCTCAGCGAATATTTTATGTTATTATAATTATAAGTATTGATAATACACTGGCACATTTTTGTCCTTTTTTCATCTTTAAAAACGTAATAAGCACTTTAGCTATTTTAGTATTTCTTTAACTTAATCAACAGTCGTTCAATTAAATAGTCGAGAGTGATTATGAAAGAAAGTATTTGGACATAAGTCGTCATCAGCCGAGTCCAAATCAGAAGGGTGAACGCTTGACATGTGTCAGTCTGCCACTATCACACGCTTTGGAGCTTGTTAATCCACTTGATGACGTGCATTTATTTATAAATATGTTTAACAAGCTGAGATTCACGTCTTATAAAAATATATCCCTGACGCCGTGACGTGTTTGCCCTCTTGCGATATCAACAACAATGTTAATATACCTACATATTTAAGGAAGGATATACAATGTTATCAGTCTCAGGTAGTTTCACCGGCCTCGTTTTGAAAACGCTTGCGAAAATTTGTATAGTCTTCGTAAAATGATGATAAGTCTAATCGTTATAAACATTGTGTTTTGCTGACATGGTTCTTTGCTCTGGATATATGGAGTGACTAATCGATGAAAAGTAGACCAGACTTAAATATATTGGAAATGTAAACGGAAGTCGAGCTGGGGCAGATACAAACGTGTCAAAAAAAAGTCTGATCGGTATGAAAGTGAACCATATCGGATTATTATAGACACAAAGGGAATAATGAACGTGAGAGATGTCTGCGTGAAGAGCTCAATATCCAAATAAGGGCAAGGCGTACTAGCGATTAATAGATAGCTGTTCAATTTGATAATATAGATATTCAATGAATTCTATAGCAAAGAAAATAAAAAGTTGTATATATAGTTAGATATAGTGTACATTGATGTGTCCCTAAATCGCAAAAGGTAGTGTTGGTCCCATTGTGATTCCATAGTCGTCGATGACGTGACAGACGGCGCGGCGACCACGCACACCCACCGGTTGCTAGTTAATAGTTGGCAGTATCTAATGTATCTACCACTATCAAAATAGCCTAGCTAGAATTCCTCGTGCAATTTTCCTCTGGACGCTATAAATAGACAGATACAACATAATAACTTGACAGGTGAATAGTGCTTATCATTGAGCAATTATAAAGGGTCATACGTATGTTTTAGTAGTCAAATATTATAAAATACTAACATTATTTTTAATATTTCGTAGATAAGCCGAAAAAATATAGCCGCTTCATGTAGTTGATTGATATGAAGAAAGTTTTACATATATGTCTTTGTTTTAATATTCTTTATGTTTATACAGGACATAATATAAGCAATTTTATCTATTTGTGTAGGTACTTTGGCATAATTAAAATTAAGCCTGTAACTTTGTAAATCTCTATATATTATAACATTTAGCAACTGATATAAGTAAATAGTAAAGAGTCAAACTATTATCTATAAGTAATACTGAATTAAACTTAATCGTTGTATACTAATTTAAATATTTAACGTCATTATATTAGAATACAATAATGAACCATCACCAAAAGATATGTTTTCTAAAAAATCTTCTTATTCATTCATATTCATACTTGTTTGTCGGAAAAAATTGTTGTTGCGTGACGTCGTTTATTTTTATGTGGCGTCAAAAATCCTTTTCTTTTATGTTTTAACCACGTATCTTTGTAATGAACACCGCGAACGTAAAGAAAAGTGGTCTTCTCAAATATTATAACAGAGCCTAAAAGTATCTATAAACTGCGTGAACCCTGCCGCGGGCATCGACTAAATTATTACTTGTACTGTTAGGTAATAGTGTACTTTATTAAATTCTTCAATATTATACTAAAAAAGCTATTAAGTAATTTTAATAGCCAGTCCACACGCACTATCTAAAAGGATAGATTTTGATGTCGGTTTTAAATGACTACGATCTTGCAATGTATATTTAGTTATTTCATGAGAGAAATAAACATAAAAATCAAAACAGTTTTAGTTTGCATTTCAAAGTAACTGGAAGCATGATTTATCTCGTTATCAAACAATTCAAAAGCCATTAAGTGTCCCGGGAAAGCCGCTTACAAGTCGTATTATGCAATATCAGTGTTGCATATTTAAGTCGCTGTAATCTGAGTGCAACTTTGACTACATCACGAAACCGTATCAAGCAGATCACGCGCGCCCAACAGCGCGCCGCTCCCTGCACTGATATTAATCAATTACAGTAGGTCAAAACAATACCCGATTCCTTAATACAAAGCCCACTGTGTATAGCCTTTCTCTTATATTCATGAAGTGGTCATGTTAATAATAAGCACACCTGGTTCAACTACCTAATTATTGAAAAATATATAGTTTAGTGAGGAGAGTTTTTCTTTTAAAAATAATTGTGATATCATCGTTTGTTCTATCGCTAAGAGTGTTTGAAAAGGCTGATTCATAGGTGTCGTGTGCTGTGTGATGAGTATAACTCATGTCAAGGAAGTCAGGACAGCCAAGTGCAATGTCTTCATGTTAATGCATCGTGAAGTAGAAAACTTTTAAAGAATGCCTCATAAATAGTAAAATAGATAAATGAGCCTTAAAACTTTAGTTGTCAAAATTCCATCAGGATATACGACAGGTAAGTGCATCCAATTTTGCTTTTGGTTTTAAGTTATTGAGACTAAAAGCTTTTTAAATATAATACCATGCGTTAACACGTTTACAACAATTTTGTCTTCGGCGTGTTCTAAGAAATGTGTTTAATAATTGAAAACAAAATAAATATTTCTTGTTAACATTATAGGACGTGTGACTCTGTTATATAAATTATAAAATATCTTACATTATAAAAGGTGACGTCCAATTCTTGGTATAAAATACATGGACTAGAAATACAAACCGGCTTGATGACCGTATATTTTTCTAAATTAAACTTTAAATATGATTAATATTTGTTTAAAATTATCATCAAGCGAAATTACAAGGGATGTATTTTGCGGTTTACAGGCAAATAAATATCGGTTAAATTTCGATCCACGAAATAACCTCTTTGTTAACGATGACCGGTTCAGAGTAGCGATTTTGTTAATATTGACAGACTACTATTATCGTTAATCGTAAATATATTATGGTGAACCACCCACAGTCTGAGGTTCTCGCAATTTCTTGCTTCGTAGCTCCTTATCCGTCCTATTGTTATATTTTTGGCAGCGGACGTATAGACGCAACATTGTTAGTGACCAATATCTTTTCTCGTCTGACAGTTTTCGATTTTCTTACATGTTTCTAAACAGAAATTACGAAATATACGTGGTACTTTCTCTCTCGTCTCACGACCGATACATGTCGGTTAAAATAACAAATTCTCATTTCGTTTTGATTTGAGATACAAAACTCTTCTCATAATTCACATTCGTAAATGGGTGATATTTCAAGTTTTAAATCAGGCTAAGAATACTTAATAAATTTTTCCTACTAAACTGGTTCGTTTTGCAACAACACGTCAAAAGATTATTATAAATTCGGCGTATTAAAGCATTCGTAAAGATCGTAAGTAAATTGTATTATAAATATTAAGTAGGTGTTATGAAAAGCTTTATCGCATATAACGAGATCGGAACAGCCGAGTTTAATTTACAAAACAAATTCCGCCGAGTCCGTTTGTCCTTAGTCTGGAAGTTATTATCTCTCGCACTTCTCGGAGGACGTGCCGGGAGCTGTTTGTGAAGAACAAATACAACGCACTTGCTTGCGGTAGACGGGAGCACCGACGACTCGTGCTGTGTTTGCTTACGTTGACATGCATACCTCCTATTTAATAACAGGATTCGAATGTAAACGTCTATCCTTAAAGAAAACACCATCTGTTACCCCATTAGAAATGTGCTTAGGACGGATTGTATAATTAAAATCCAGGAAACCGACATAAATGTATCTGTTGTATTTTAAATTACTTTAGTATTGAGCTGGTATTGCAGTAGTAGTAACTTTCAACTTGAATATTATATTAAGGCTTTATATATAAAACTATAATAAAGTTAATGTAACTGTTACGACTATTACGTGATTGAATTATCAAAAAAGTCAAGAAAACATTCACGTTTTAGGTCAGCGAGAAGCAGGGCCTGTATTAAGGGAACTTTTATAATTGTGCAGTTACTGGAATTTACTAGCGAAAGTTCATTGAGATCGGTAGTCAAGACGCGGTGCTACACGTTCCCTTACTCTTGTTCCGCGTATGAACAATATTTATGGCCCTTAATTATAATCGAGCTATGGTTATATTGAATTTACTATACAAACTGGATGTTTAATTTTCTTTATGTGAAATGTAACACGTACTGGTCGAACATGTCGTTTAATTGCGTATGGACAAGTTTTACGCGGTTTATTGGTTGTTTATTTTTATTATAAACGCGAGTATGCAATCTTATTTCAAAGAACAGTTTTATCTACAAAGTGAAAGTTCATTGGAGGAACAAGATAACAAATAATTAAATAATTCACGAAGTTTCGTGATGTGCTTTTTAAGAACCTAGTTTATTTGTAGAAAAATATATGATGATTATCAATTAGCTTAGGCTTAGATTATTAGTTTTTTGTAGACAATATTTTTTGTAAAAGTATCTTTCTCTCGATATAACTACGGACATGATGAAAACTTACATATTATAGAAATTATTATTTACGTATCGTTTTAAACGTAAGACGTTTTAATTAAAATAAACTATTTTAGAATGCAACTCTTATGTACATGTAGCTATGTAATCTGCGTGATTGTATTTTCCTTAATATAAAAAAAATATATAATACCGTTTTATCTTATATATGTGACGAATAAAATGACTACACACACTGTCGCGATTGGAATTCGAAGAACTTACATTGCTGACTCTAGGCGTTTCAAGTTAATTCAAGGTCTACGTTGCATGGCCTATACTTTCTGTAACTTGGAATATATGTATATTATTATGTAGCTTCTGCCCAAGGCACTTTTTTCACTTTAAATTTATAATATCATGACGTGTGTAATATTATGTATCGATATTGTCTAATTCAAATAACATATATTGGTTTGAAATAGAATTATTTTCAGATTATTTTAGAAATGATCCTATTGTAGAATCATTATTAACAAAAAACATACGATTTTGGCATTAAGAGATAATAGATATATAGTTTATGGGAAATATGAATTATACAGATAGTTGACATTTTATTATAGCAAGTATAAACAGTTGTACCGAAAAACTTGATATTTTTTAAAGATATTTCCTTGACCCGTATGAAATCATCGGTTTAAGTATTCACACTATTTTGCTCTCGAACGCCGTTCACTTGATCGTTATGCAATGGTAGGGCCTCGGAAGTTAAAGCAGATTTCAGTTCAGGGGCCGCCAGCGTCTATACTTACAAGTAATTAATGTGGGTTTATCGGTTCACTGATTATGATATCCATCGCGTAGCGCATCCCATATAGAACTAATGTCAGTCCACTGCCGCTTTACTGGCGCATTGATTTATACCGTCTACTATTAGTTCGTTCACATTAGCCCGATGGGAAATGCCCTGAAATGCTTCTGGTTGTTTCGGACACTTCTATTCAATGTCGTTGTTTATTTGTTGGTATATTTTTAGTGATCGTTGCTCCAATGTCATTGTTATCAGTAGAGATATTACTGTTGAATGTTGATTTAGATTACGAGTAGAAACATTTAAGTTATGAATTTAAGTTGACATTTAGATAAGTTTATGCAAATGATTTCAAAATAATGTGCCACGCGTGCTCCATAAGAGTTATAGTTTGTAAAAAAAAATCTATATTTTAAATTTATTTTTGTAGAAATATCAAAGTTTGAATAAAAATCAAAAAACTCTATTTTTCTATTCTAAAAACCCGTTAACGGTTGCTAAACACAATTATTTTTTATTATAATTATGTAATAAAACCATTTAATAGTAGTTTAATAGTAGTAGTTTTTTTTAATAGTTTTTATTTATTTTAATTGTGATATTATTTAGAATGAAGAAGGCTTTGTTCACCTTTATAATTTTTGTTTTTGAGGGTTAATTACTGCTAGTTCATTAACAGATTGAAGATATGACAATCTAAAAATTAACCTTCCATCCGTCCAGTTTAACGGCATAAACTTTTAAATGGAAACGATTAATTACTTACATGTGTGCGTTTTATAATCGAATTTTTATACTGAAGTCATTTTGAATGTAGTATTCCATTGATTTGCAATATTAGCATAGTGGTAACTCTTGTATAACCAGAACCAGTATATTACTGACTGGTATCGATGAATGTATAATAAACTGACAATAACATTACTAAATATAAAATGTCTGTAGTCGGTTGGCAAGGGTCATGTGTGCGATCAAACGAGTTGTGTCTATGCCGCCCTCATCTATTTATTACTCTTAATGTTATTTCACTAACACTCTATACCACAACTTGACATAATTTCTTTGCCGATTTCCTGTGATATTCAGGCCAAAAAAGCAGTATTTAATGTTTTATACGCAAATCGTTTCCATTTAGCTTATTTCGGTCGTTACATATATATTTCTCGCATTGCAAATCGTTCATACTAATCGCTTTCGATTCTAATGTAGAAATATTTTTGTTCGATTGACCGAATGAATAAAATGTATTTCTTTAGTCATAGATTTAGTGCTTATTTCATCATTTTCAAGCAAAGTGTCAAGCAGGCTAATTGCCATTTAATTTCAACATGGCTCAGCTATGACTTAAGATTTGACAATATCTTCATGAGTTCTCTAACAATGTTTATTGTGGTGTTCGCTATCAGGATCTGAAGGCGAATCAGTAAATTCATGACCATTTTGCTATTACTTTTTAGAATCGTATGTCATATAAAGTCATGTTAACAAAAAGTATGTACTTTTAGTTGCTGGTTAACCTTAATCATGAAGTTATTTTAATATCGTGAAACAAGTCCTTGGATTTAAAAAAGAACTCGTAAATTCAGCTATTGTACGATAAAATCTAGCGTTATCATCTTTTGTGCTACTTCAAATAAATACGAAAATGCATAAAATATATCGAAATCTTTCAAGGATATAATTTTAATAGTATTTTGATCTAAATAAATTAATTAAAACTTCTTGAAATGAAGAATAGTTGTCATGAATAAATAATCATTTAGAATCGATTTTTGCGTAATGAAATATAATTATTATCAACTAGCTGGTGTTGCCTACTTTTTTCGCGTTTTGCCTGTCTACCGCACCTCATCATAAAATCCGTTCTTGTTTTGATAAATGTTAAAATATGTGTATATATATTTTCATCGAGAAGTTTTTGTGCGAAATTTCAAGTCAATACATGAAAGTTTTTTGTTTTCCATACAATTCTTGTTACCCTTTTTAGTTTATCCTTACAATTTAAATATTTAAAAATCACTTCGCAGTGAGTTTCTCGTTATAATAAATAAGTTTTGTCGTTTAATTTTTTTAGTCTTAGTGATTTCAGCTATGCTTTGATTACTCAGTCAACCAGCTTTGGTATATAGATTTCTTCTAAATAGATTAATAATAAATTAATGTGACTGTGAATGTGAGACAAATAATACAGTGAGAAGCGATGATAGCTCAGTGGTAGTGTTTAGAAACGCCGCGTCATGGGACGTGACTTTGAATCCAACCACCTACAATGAACTTGAGCTTTCGGTGAATAAAAACATCGTGAGGGAACCATAGTATGGTGGTAGGGCTTTTTCTGATAGCCGCCTGGCTAGCTACCACTCTCAAGTTGAAAATCTACTGCCAAACACCAATAGGTGTGTTCCGGCAGTTGCACTTGTGAGCCAGTGCCTCCAAAAAATAAAGGTCGGTAACGCACCTACAATTCCTTGGCGAAAACTAATAATAATAAAAAAGTACGTAGAATTATTATTTATTCTTTCTCTTAGTCTTTAAGATATACATAAAGATATAATTTTCTAATTTAGCAATAATTATGTGAAATCTCATTGTAAAAAACTTTAACCTTAATATTTACCATATTCCTTATACTTGGTAAATGTCACAGCAGGAAAAATATTCATAGTATTTATATAAGTTTATAACATTCATAAAATATTCATAGTAAAACACAAGGCTTAAGACAAAAACTGGTATTATTTCGCACAACGGATGTTGCGCGTGTAATCAAAACATGCGATAATGTGATAAGAAGACAAACATTGTGCTACCGACCTAGGGTTGAATCAGAATGCGTAGACGCAGACGCTCCTAGGGTTGCTTAGTGGTCACTGTCACTGAACTCACACTGGCACTGCTACCTGTCATTTCACAGTTTGATTCGCGGACTTAGTATAGACACGTGCAATGCGCGTATTGGTATCGTTGAAACAGGACCACGCGACAGGAGTGCTTGCCGCAGTATCCACAGCGGCTCTGGCTGCCAGCTGCTCACGTCACGCGTCACGCGTGCCGGCCAGCGCCACGCCCCTTGCGTATGCGCACCTCCCTGCCCGCTCGACCGCTGAAGCCTCCGATCTAACATTTTCAGCGTTTTCCGCTCAAGTTAACGATGTCAATTATTTGTATATGAAACTTCCGTTCTGTAATTTTGTGTAATTTATTGAGGTTGAATTATACGTTACTTTTTATATTTATTAGTATACCCGTATGAATTATAAGTAAAAATAATTTTAATAATAAAAATAATCAACTTACTTTATTTTTAAAGATCTTCCATCAAAGATGATGTGTAAATTAACTATTGATGTATTGTTTTGCTAATAGATATCTGCTACTCGGGTATTTCTAAGAAATGCATAATAATATACTTATAATTAAGTTTCTAGTAGAATCTCGACCATAAAGTACCCGAGAAACTTCTCCGTATGTCACTCATAAAATACTTGAGGTACTATTGAATGAATCCTTGATTGGATTCCATTTGAGAGAAGAATACGAAATCTGTACATTGCTACAATTACTAAGCTGTAATAAATATATCTATTTAGACATTAACTTGCAAACAGTTGAATCTTCTGATTGCATCACTTTCTATAGAAGGTACCAAATATTCATCGATCATCTTTAATCAATATTGATTTTATTGCCACTTTCAGTTACATAATAATTGACTTTCCCCTCCATGATTTGACTGTTGTATTGGTAAGTGGATTTCAAACATTACCATCATCAAAAGTTGGTTTCTAAAACACCTGTGCGTCCGCTGTTACTATACGAGCTTACTTTATGTGCGGATTATGAAAATATGGTTATTGATAGGGAATGACACGGTTCGTGTATGTTTAATGTCTATTAATATTTGAGTAGTGTTAAAAATTATGCCTTAGCAGAGTTTATTGCTACAGAATTGCCAGTAAAAGGATTATAATTGCGTATTTCAAACCAAACTTAATTGTACTGAATTATGATACCTTACAAAGTACCAGTTTGACATTGTTGTTTCTTTTACGAAAATGTTTTAGTTTTATTCGTAAATTACCTATTGCCATATACACGTGTGTACACAAATCGCGTAAAGTGTTTATAGTGATATAAAATTTATTTCCATTGCCATACCGTTACTTGGAATGCTACTCAAAGGTGCTTATCGCGCCAGAAATCTTGACTTTTGTTTGCTTGAATGAATAACTGATAAGAAGTTTGCCATATTACGTGCACTTGCTGTCTTAATTATAAACACGATGCTCACTTTTGCTAGTAGCTTCGCCGTCATGGTATTCATTTGTAGTTTATTTTAAAATTCGATAACGCATATAAAAAGTCAGGTAGCACAGACCTGTATTGAATTGTTGGGTGGCAACCCATGGTCGTGTTTTAGGATCAACAAGTGCGTATTTAGTTCTTGATAGGCTTGCAGGTCATTACAGCAGTAGTGATTGTAGACGGATAGCTGATCTCCCGATTATCGTCATCGTTTTTGGACTGCAATATGTTTGTCACCAGACATAGTGCTACCACTGTACCTTCATCCATCCATCCATCATGATAGTATGCACGAACGCTGCGTTAACGAACATGAGTTCTAATCCCGGCAATGAGCCTGAGCTTTTGGTTAAGGAAAACATGTTGATGACAGCGCAGCATGGAGGTTGGTCTTTTTCTAACGCCCGCTTGCCTGACAGTTGCATTTGAGAACTAGTTCCTCTACTAGGCTTAGCGTGTGCTATCTTGGGCTACATCGTCACTTAACATGAGGTGAGATTGTGGTCATAACACTAAATCTATAAAGTATTAAAACATATTTTACAAGCACGTAAAAGAAATATACAGTTTTATTTTAGTATATGCATGTCGTACTTTTGTTCTTGTATAATAAAATTACATATTAAATTGGTATTTAATAACACACAAGTGTGGGTTAAAAATACTACAGATGATTCGAGTTTGCGACAAACCTGATCTGTGGCGTCAGGGTCGTGGTCACACGCCAGATTAGTCAATTTTGATTTTCAATTATCTCAGAGCGTGTCTAATGCGTGTGCAGACCAGATCATAGAGCCTGCTTTCCGACTCGTATGAATATCATTTTGTCATTCGATTTTATCAGAGCATGGATATACATATGATAATATTTTTTCGTAACTTATAATAATAATGTATTGGTAATAGTATAGTATATAATATATTTTACGTAGTTTTTATTAAACCATGTTTACTAATAGTGTTACGTATAAATAATACACGTATATTTGAATCATTAAACTAATGTTGTATATTGTCCTGGTCGGTTGCTTATTAATCTGTAGTTAATGATTTCTGATTAGTTAATATTGATCGTAACTATGCATATTTGCATCAAAACTCATTATTATTATCTATGAAAGATTCATTCGACAATCGTTGTGAAATAAATTAACATTCTGTTTAAATAAAAAACATAATAAAGAGAAGGTATTATTTCTATTTTACATTCATTACATTACATTTACATTCTAATATTATTAGGTTCGAACAACACGTGTTCGACAAACACAAAATGTTCAGTTTTGTTTAAAAAGTAATTTTAATAAGTAAAATTTTATATTTTGTAGTCAATATAATGGAACAATGTTATCATAATTATTCAAACAGTCCTTTTTACTGAATATACATATACTGCAAGAATAAATTCTTGTAGATTTGCGAAATGAAGAATTGATTCTCATTCTCTGGAGTCGATTATCCACTAGATAATTACTGTAAAATTTAATCTAATATTTAAAAACACCATACCAACATTACAAGTGTATTTTATTTAAAAGTTAGCGACTCATTACAAAGCTGTACACACACTAGGTGTTTATTGTTAGAATTGGTATTTCTAATTTCAAAATTATTGCATTTAACAGCCATTCATTATAAATTAGCTGTTCGTGTCGGAAAATTATTTCGTCGTGCTTTTAACATGGCGGCACGCGTCCTTATATGCAAAATCAGTTTAACAACCTAATAATTTTGAGTTGTGGTTTCTATTTTATTTTACTAACAATAGTGCTTATGGCTATCGTATGACGTTTGATGTGTAACGATCTTTCTCAATTTCTCTTTCTGTTAGTTATTGGTGAATTTATCAGTTTCCATAGTGAGCCTGATTTATAAGTCATGCTCTAGAAAGTTCGTGTTTGAGCTTTGTTATCGTTTTGTATCGATACTTTTATGGGACTGAATTATAGCTTCAATTTTAAGCAATATAATCTTTGTTATGTCGTGATCACATTTACTTACTATCTACTAGTTTTCGACTTGGGTGACATAAATATTATATGATGTTTTATGTAATTATCACTTTAATTTTGTGAGATTATTGCGAATTCTAATATTTTATTTTGTTCGTATTTTGCGTACAAACTTTCTATCGGCTATTAAATAATTATAATATATTATTCCAAAAAATAAAACGTTCATACGTTTATATTGGTTAGTAAAAATAAATCGTTGTACGCGTTTTGTACATAAAGATTAAACTCGTGAAGAAGTAAAATTATTTTATTCATGAATTATGTATATTTATAAAGATTAGTAAAATCTAAAAATAAATATTTATTATTTGAAAAAGAAGAGCGGGCTAGTAAAATACAATGTTATATATTTTTATTATTGTAGTGACCCGGTAAAGTAAATGCATTCTGCATGACGGTAAGCGTAGTAGATATAAGGTCGTCTCTTATATACCTTTTAATTTTTTTTATACCTGCATGCATGCTTCGTATCTGCTGAGGATATTGTAGTTGACCCTAGTGGTAGTTTCCTTCCCCATTTTGTACTAGATCATTTATACCGATCCCGAAATGCGACTCGCCTAACTGTATCACAACAGCAAATATTACACATGGTCTGTGGTTGTCGCCGACTAGTCGGATACAGTTGTCGCGTTTTGGAATCAACACTCGTTCTAGTCGCTCAGTATGATTATGCTAATTAACATCATGCTACCACCAATACGACCAAAGCTGCATTGAAAAGTTATAAAAGCGGGCAAAAATGATGAAATAATTTTTATTATTTTGTATTTAGTATTTAGTATGGTGATAAATCTATCACCAAATTTTTTTGTTTGTCGCGTTTTGAGACCTGACAGTGTATTATATCTAACGGTCGAAATAGTTGCGGGCAGACGACTACGATTTTTCGATAGTCACCATTTGTTTTGGATTGTATTATATATTTATAACATCAGTTCAGGTATCGTTACTTTACCGTTTGACTATAAAAGTCCATTAATTCCTGTAATTTTTTTATATAATCCGTTTCTTATACATAATACTAAATTGCACTCAATAAATTGTTACTGACCTATAAACTCAAAATGGAAATATTATCTTAACACTCGAGGTTATTTCATATGTCGATTTAGGTGTAGCCATTATTTATTATATATCTGATAAAACATGCACATTAAATCAACTGCAAATAAGTCTTTATCGACAATCCGAAAGCTCAGCTTGTTGACAATTTATTTCAATTATCGCTGAATTATTGATGTTATCTGTGATACTTGTCAGTCGCAACGCCTAGTATTTACAAATACTCGTAAAAATATACGCGTGTACTATGTATTTAATAGGTAAGTTATTTTAATTGAATACCGAGTAGTAGGTAGAGGACAAAGTGTTGCCTTGTATGAATTGATATATTATGAAGTCCGTTATCACACAAAGGAATCAAATGCAAGTTGTAAATGTCTTCGAACGTCCGGTCTCAATATCATAGTAATAAATAAATACTGTTTAACGAGCGTAATATAAAATTTAATAACATTAATTATAGTGAAAATCCATAACTGTTGCATTAAATATCAATATGACTTCATACTATATTATGTACACTTGTCGACATAGGTACATTTGCGTACCTATTTTGTAAGTATTTTACGCCTAATTATAAGTTAACACGTTCTGATAATACGCTTTAATTAAAATATCGAGGTACTTTCCGCAATGTTTTCCTTCATTGACTGACATGGGCTATTTTAAACTTTAGTCGTAGTTGTTATTAACTATATTCGCTTATATACATCCATATAACGTTACTAATCAGAATTAAGCTTAGACACAACCGCACTTTTCTATATTAAAGTATGCTGCCGAAGAAATATAATTATAGTACACATGCAAAAGCTTAAAATTAACAAAGTACGACGTTTTTTGAAAATTATTTGTAATATTTTTTTTATAACTTTCGTGTCTGGTGGATAGAGCTAAACAGTAATTTAGCAACAACAGGAATATACTATAGTACCGTTATATATATTGGCTGCCATTTTTACCTTTATGATTGCACCAAAGCTTTAAAAGTCCAACACGTTTTTACATTGATTTACAGTAACCCATATTTCATATTACACAGCGCTTTCTGTTGATAAACCGCCATGTTTTTATAGTCCTCATAAAGTGAGTCGAGAATTTCCCGATTGATATTGCACTTAGGTTTATTGGTTCACTTTATAATCCAGAAACAATGTTCCGATGCGTTTTCTTCTAACATTTCGGTTATATATCAACCAAAACAGTACGAAAAATTCTTCCTGGCGATAGACTCCTGAGGAATAATATTTATTCATTTTATTTTATCTTATCTATATTATAATTATAAGTGAAATACTAGTCACTCACTCATCACATCTTTAATGCTAACTGATCTATTGATTTGAAATTTAACATGGATATTTCATTCACAACGTAGATATCTGCTATGAAGGGATTATATGCTCACGCGCGGGTGACAGGAAAGCTAGCAATGTATATAGCGATCAACAGTCATTTTCAATTGTTATTTTTTTATATAACTCTTAATTATAATTTCGAACAGAATGTATACATTACTAGGGTTATTTCTTAAAAATTAAATAAAATTACGCTACCTAGTCTTTACTAAATGTTCTTTTGGGACCTGAAAGTTGATATATAGAGTTTGAAACAGATTTTAAACATATTTTGCGTGTTTTGTTTCACAATAGAGTTCCATTAATATATCTATAGTGAGTTGTAAAAAAAACTTTAACATTGATTACAAATTGTTTATCGGTCGTGTGAACGACAGGTGGGCCATTAATAATTATGCTACTACGGCTACATTCACAGATTAATCATGTTCATTTTACTCTTTCCTCATTCGGCTTACACTAATTGATAACACAACAGCTTATGATTGGTATTAATCCGTGTTTACGTGTCAGGCATGCGCGTTCTATTAGAAAAATAAACAAGGTACATTGAAACGGTGAGATGAAGCGTGAAGTAAACCGGCCAAGGTTCAAGCTAACATAAACCATCATATTAACGCGTCTCTGACGTTTGCAGAAATAGATACGGTTACGCCTGTACATAGTTGATCTTTATGATAATACGACAGGTCTCTGCCTTTCTGTGGCGCGTGGGAATCGCTCGCCGCATGTTTCAGGACCATCTCTAACCGAGATTTAATTATATGTGTCTAGCTACTTACATACACATGGGTATGCACAACGACTCGTTCTAGTAACTCGGCACAATGATTCTCGATCGGCCGACAATACTACGATCTTAAAGCGAATACGTTATTTAACGACAGAAAGTAATTACTTATGCTGCTACCACAAATCGCAACGTTTACGAACCACTTATAATGGTTTCACGTACTCGGAAATCTAGAAGTTTCGATAGTGTATCCGGCTGTAAATGAAAATCGTAGGGCTTTCTTTTGTACCCGTTGTACTTAATCACTTGTAAGTCGAACTATAGCTATAACTGATAAATAACACTTGTTCTTAATTAGTTTTTGTATTTCTGTTGGTTTATTAGGTATTTATGTCTGTTCGTTTTATGCTGATTGGTTTATTTACGTTTGCATATATTGCAGCTTGTCGGGCGTCTTTATTTTACACCTGAACTTGTATAATTACTGATTTAAATGCTTAATATTTTAATGGTTAATTCTACAGTAAAATTGCTTCGTTTTGACTCAAGAAATATTTTCAAAGTAGGTTGTACATGGAAGCTTTCTATTTATAGAGATTATTCATGAGTTTCTTCGCATTAGTTACGCATAAATTGTAATCAAAATAGAATTCTGAAGTTATATAAATTTTCAAAAACTAATAAACGGTTACTGAGTAGATTATCTTCACAAAACTTATTCGCGAAGCTTACCTGTACAACAGTTATTTTGACAATAACTTTACGTATACTTATTGGTAAGCCAGTATTATTGTAAAGTAATGCTAATGTATCTTTATAACGACCAGTTGTTGTGGTTATATCTGCGTATCTATACCGTACTTAGTAGTAAGGAAAATTGAAATGATGCATAATATAGAAGCTAGATTCCCTTTATAGAACGTTAAGTAAATTTACATCCTTACATCTAGGGCAAATTTTAAATGAATTATTAAATTAATTGATGTTAACTAAAGAGTTTATTTTGCTTTATTAAGGTTTAAACGACATATAAACAAATATGTAATGTTACATTTTACTATGTTATTTATTGTAGATAAATAAAGCAAAAGCAATTGTGTCCACTCTGGGTAATCTATTAGTAAGTATCGCTGTTATGCCGATATATAAACCTCTTAATAGCTGGAATAAACAAGGGCTAATCCTAAAACGCAACAAACTAAAAAGGTGTCTTTATCACCGTGTTTTTACCAACCCACATTTTTATTGATATATTTAACACTAGATTTACCAGACCAGTCATTTAAACTGGTCGTGCAATTTCAATTCAAAATTCCCACTATATTACACATTTTTTTTTTCAGAATTGATGTTATGACTTTTGTAGCTATAATTAGAGAGTACGTTTTATAAACTTAATGTTATTTTATATACATTAGTAGCAAATATAATTTTTGTTGTTGACATTTATACCAGTACCAGTCAAAATGACAGGTTGTGTTTGTATGAAAAAAAGACAGCATGGCACGTTTCTCAACGTTGTTGTACCAATCTAATGGATGCACACTTACTGTTTATAAGAGCAAACCTAATAAAATAGTACTTCTACTAAGTACAAAACATTAACACATCAAAATTGATAAAGCTGCAAAGAAATTACCTGAAACCGTATCGTTTTATAATAATACCAAATTTGGCGTCGATGTTACTGATCAAATGGCACGAAAATATACGGTAAAATCGGGTTCCAGAAGGTGGCCTCTTCAAGTATTTTTCAATATTTTAGACTTAGCCGCAATAAATAGCTGGGTATTGTACAAAAACACAACAGGAGAAAATATTTCACGAAAAGACTTTCTGTTTCAATTGTCAGAAGAACTTGTTTCAGAATATCAGACTTCAAGGCAAAAACCACACGAAACCAATATTCCAACCACAAATGCCACAGTTCCTGTACGAAAATGGTGTCAAATAGGATATTGCAATAACAATAAAACTACAAATATTTGCAATAAATGCAAAAAAAGTCTATGTGGGAAGTGTACACGCAGCAAAATCTACACATGGAGAAATTGTGAGCTACAAACTGTAAATAATTAAGTGTTTTGTTATTTGGAAATGTATATAAATCCATTTATGTGTTATAATTGATATTATTCAACTTTATTTTTGTCATTTTTAAGAGTAAATATAGACTAGAAACCACAAGAAGCCTGTTTTTTATGCACCAGTCATTTTGACTGGTTTGGTAGAAATAGGTATATTCAAATCGCTGGTATATCTAGTGTAAATGGTCCCACAATAAAATATGACATTATATGTTCTACAAATTGCCGCTCATTTATCTAAGACTTCCAAGTTTGACATTATTATAATGTTCTAAGCTGAAAACTAGTTCTATGGCAATTTACTGTAGCATATTGTTATCCAGTGCTCTTTTCTTTGTTTATACGGTATTTATTTTACAATGTTGCATTATTATAATTTAAATAATAATATAATACTTAACTGCTGTAATTGTTTCCGTTTTTCCATAATTTGACTAACGTTTCTTCTCTCCTATCCTTACTTCTTATTTCATGTTTATTATTATTTTTCTTTATAATTAAGAAATGTATGAAAAGCGGAAGTCCTTTGCATTGTTGATAGTTGTATTCTGGCACTGATTACCTAAACAAAGAAAAAATCTAAAATTCTGACTAAAGCCAGATCAAAAAAGTAGAGGAGTAATAAACTTAAATAAAAATTTTAATTACTTATATGAGAACAGTTTTATAATTAAAATACTTCTGATATATAAAGATTAATATTATATAGTTCTAGTCTCTTAAATCTCGCAATACGGATGTTTAGAATTTAAAATTGAATCAATTCAATAGACATTAAGGATCAATTGACAGACTAAACGATGCCTTTTGAATAGACTATGTTGACTAACGATAATTGTATAAGCTTCACTACGTGCGTAGATTAACAATCACAGTTTTGCATCCCGTCTAGGAGATAAATAAATATTCTTTATTTTATAAAGTAATACCGGACTATTATCGCATGAGAACCAAAAGAAGAAATAGTACTGTTTCTGAATTCTAATGCAAAGTCGTATTTATTTTAAATTGTATCATTAACCCGATGAATTTATCTGAATGGATTTTGATCATCATACACCAGATGCAACACCTGCTATAGTGACTTGTTTGACGTGTCGTACACTTGGCTCAGTCGGTGTATATTCAGTAATCAAGCGAATTGGTAGAGAACTGTAGTTTACAAAGTCACAGCCTCTATGCACATGGTGATAAAGTTGTCACGTTTAGGAATCTGCAAGTGTATACCCAACTGCCAACTAACATGGCAAAGACTGTGATAAACTGCGAATGTCTTTGTTTTCATTATTGTATTTGAATTGTACTTATCACTATTATACTCTGTAGGGATGGCGATCTGAGATCGATTAACGAACGAATCGATTCTTTTGAGGTAAAAAAATAATAATTAATCGATTCACAGCCCTGAATCGGTTCAATAAATCGATGTTTCGGCCTTAAAAATCGAAGTTCGAATCTTACCTGATTTCAAAAGACATTATTTACAATTTTTTGAATGTTTTACCCAAACACATATATAGATAATTGATCTCTTAATAAATGAAAAACTCTAGATGGCTGCATTTAATTCTTGCCTTCAGCTTTACAATTGGGAAATAAGTGAAAAAGCAATTATAGTTTATGCTTCGTGGCTGCACGGTCTAGATACCTTTGCCTTTTTCTTTATCAATTAAAACGGAAGAGCTATACCAAAAAAAAGCATCAAGGAGTTTTATATATATCATAAACACGCTTTTGCTTGCATGGTTGATATAATGATAATACCTAACGAACATAATACGTTTCTGAATAAACTGGTTTATTATTTAAAAATAATTAAATATTAAATACATATTTTTAGCTGTTTCACACATGAAAAAGAACGACAAAACTTCAAAGTGCAACATTGCAAACTTTAAATATCTACTTTGTTGTGAATCTTCGAATAAATATTAATGTAATGCTCGTGTAAAAAACATATATTTTGGTTGTATCTTTTTATAAATATTTACGTGATCTGAAATACGCCCTACGTTATTTTTAGAGTGGCATTTAAACGCTTGTAGGGTTTTATAAACTTATATATTTTATTATAAGATACATCTATCTTAGTGTGATTTTTTTTTAATCATCATGTTACGCCTTCCGAATTTTTAAGTATAGATATGGTAACAACAAACACCGAGTAATTTTCGTATTAGTGTGGTTCGAAGGATTTAGCACAACGTACGTGACCATTCAATAGATGAGATACAAATATTCACATTTGCACAAACGGCTGCTTTGTCCCCAAATTCATACCTTAACACGGCCTACTTTAAAACCTTGTACCAATATAAAAACACAATACATTTTATTTCGTTGTATAGTAATACTTTTATTTTCACAGTAAGTACCTACATTTCTTAGATATACATTGTAACAGGTAAATTAAATCTTTTTAAAACTATATTTCTGTTATACGTCTTTCCTCGGCTCCTATATTATTTATTCCTCTTATTGGAAATAATTTGAAATAATTTTATTGATTCGGACTATTTAAAATAATACCAAATATTGTTTATATTATAATATCATATGTTATGGTATATTAAAGAGAAAAATGGTGGTTTAGTTATGAATATAATTAATGAAGTATATATTTAATATATAGTATTTTATCAAGGCTTCAGTTTCAAACTAAACGCTTGCTTGACATGCTAATAAGGAAGAATGATTTCAGAAATTCAGATATTTATTAATAAAAAATATATTTCATATAATTCAACTAGTATATACTCAAGTAACTAAAACCTTTCATCCATCCATCCATATATGCTTTCAGCGCGCTTCCTGGGTAAAGTGAAAAAAAAATCACATACGTTATTTCTATTGTATTCCCATATAAAAGCAGTAATTTGATACAGGGTAATGGGCACGTTAACAATTCCATGTTTTGTGGTTTTGCGAGTCGCACATACTGGGAGCACGGTCGGTGGCGGGATAAGCCGGCTGTGGTCCACTTTGTGGTCCGATGAAGCATGCCACCATACTCTGACGTCGTGACCGCAAACGTTGTTTCACGTAAACCTGTTTCCTGCCTTTTAGTTCTATCTGCGATCCAATCCCTGAACATTATAGCGCGATCGGCATGCGATCACTGCAGAGTGCGGAATCAACTATGACAGGAAATGCGTCTACATCTCATTGAATGGCCAATATACGCGTTACTAGATTATACAGCATTAAATGTTATTTACTTGGAAAGTGAAGGCACTAAACTTTATTAGCCACTCACTAACTACTTTGCGGTTACATATAGTCAGAAACTCTGAATTATTATTTGTAATTTATTTTTCACATCCCATCTAACTGTTATATACCCATTTAATATTTTTGAAACTTGATCTATGTCATTAAATTGTTCATTTATAGTCAAAAGTCTTATATCTCCGACATGCTGAACTATTCACAATTTTAAGTCTATTTTGCATAATAATTTACAGTATCTCACGTACAGTTATTTAGGTAATACGCATATATCTACAAAATAAATTTGCTAATCATCTAATCATGTAATAAACGTAAATTTTATATAAAATTTCAATTAACGTCGTGTAAATTTCGATAACATTTGTTAGTATCAATTTAATTTTGTAAAACCTATTCTTGGCTTACGGGTTGACACCATTTTGCACTTTATTGCGAATAATTCCAAAGTAGATCACATGAGCAATTGGATATTATAAATAGGTTTGACATTACGATCAGTATTTTAAACCAACATCGAAAGATATTTATGACGAGTCATTCAATTCATTAACTAACAGTCGGCACTATTAAAGATGTATTGAAATAAAAATATAACTAGTAACTGTGAAAAACCCGTTTCCAGACACGTATTTCGTTTTAAAAGAGTCATAAACATTTGTTGGGTACATGCCAATCATTATCAAATCAAATTATTACCTTCAAAAACTTTCAAATCAAAACTTACCAAGATATTTAGATATACAACATAATATAATGTGTGATTTGAAAATTACAGCGACCCGCTTTCAACATGTATTATGGCCCCGCGACTTCACTTAATGACTTATCAAAAGTAATTTAAAAAATAATTAATCATGTCGAGCTTTCGCAAATAGCTTCTTACTGCGTAACGTTTCATATTTTCCTGTGATCAATCATTCATAGGTATTGACTTGATTTCATAGCATTAATAGTTAAGGAATGTCTTTCCGCTCACGATTACAATAAAACATGGTTAGGTAATTGAACACCAGACAATTATAGGAACGCTGACATTAGCATATCCTCATTCTGGGTGCGGTTCGTGCATTGCATTGATTCAATTCTGAGAAGTGTGTGTCGCGAAATTGTAGACAACGCGACGACTGCGACCGGCGAATCGAGTGCGGTTGTGCTTGTGACTGCTAAATGCAACAGACATAACATAAATATACCACGTTTGCATTATCACGGACTTTTGCAAACAAACCAGATTAATATGTTTACAGACATTGAAATAGGTTGCTTGACATGTTGTGAACTATGGTGTCGAAATTCCATCACACGTCGAAACTGCATTAATTTAGTTTAATTTTAATATACTTTACCTATTGCGATAAATAGATTCATTAAATATAAAATAAACCTAAGCTTTAACATAAAACATTGCGCCAGAAAATATATAACTAATAATTGTTAAAATGAAAATTATTTAAAATTGCAATAATTAATTTCAAAGTCATTTTTCATACCCACAGCTTGTATTTATAAATTGAAAATAAAAAGATGACTGCAATCGTCACCCAAGGATTACAAGGATTAACAAATATCATTTGTCAAATATAATAAATAGTTGTAACTCCTTTTTCATTTGTTATGTTGATAAAATCATCATTTGTTCTACAAATCGGGCGATGTAATATTTCATCTACACAACTGTATATTTAACCGCCGCACCGAGTCTGAACAACCCGAATACGGCGCTTGTTGACATTAACCCGTGAACCTATTTAAACTAAATTTAACAAGTTGTAAGCTAACTGTAACAATTGCCGATGGTCAACAATCACCATCTCGGGATTACACGGCGACACGATTTTACAAATTAGAATGAGTATATATGTATTTACACTTCTTTTACAAGGACTGTCAAATTTCAAAAGAAAGTTGCCGCCAAGCTTTTATAAATGTAAGATTAAGTAAAAAGCTTTATATCTGTTAAGTTGTATCAAATGGGTTAAATCGAGAGCGAGTCCCCCGCCGTGATCTCATCCACAATTCATATTAGTTCGTTCGATAACATCCATTTCCTGGGTGGCTATCTATCACCTCTGTACCTTAAACTCTCACCATTGTTTCGAGTTTATCTGGTAAATTCTCACCCGTTTCTGTACAATATCTGTTGTTTATCTGTATGAATTGTAGTGTTCATTCGAATGTATGAAATGTTGTGATAGCCGAATGCTTAGGACAAAAGATATATCGATTCAAAATCTGCAGATTTGATTACCTTGGTATAGCGAAAGAATTTCTTCGTTTTCTTTTATAAGCTATTGGATGCCAGTGCAGATAACTATCGTGACGAAATCCGTAACCTTTTAGAATGTTCTTGAAATATCATAGTAGGTAGGTAATAAGTAGGTATTCGCCAATATGTTATCGGCAAGTAATGGGCCTTACCACAGAAATAAGATATTTACAGGTTTTTATTGTGATATGTAATTGTACATTTAAATGTGAATAGGCATATTAATATTCTGATTACCTTTACATACCATGAAACTATAACTCGCATTTCATTTTAAATCAACAATTATTTTGTTTATCGTAAGACGACAAAGTAACTGAACTGTTCTTGATAGTAAGGAAAGGACAATATAGATCAAAATGATGATCCTTGATATCGATATGTTGATCGATCGATATGATATTGAGCAATCGATATGATATTGAGCAATCGATACGTTGCTGGTCTGTAGCTGGATATACACAGGGTTATCCAAAAATGTGCAAAAGAAAAGAGGGTCACAATGACTCAGATGCTAGATATACCAGTATACAGGCTACCCCCAAAACGAGGCACGCCTAAGCTTTCTACTACGGCGAGTGTTACACCTGGTTACGATCTAGTCGAGCACAAATGTCTTACCTTACCACCTCACAAAACTTTCGAGGTGTAAACCCGCACCTAGTCCTGTTTGTTCATTCGTTATAATTGTTCTCGGTTCGAAACGGTTAGCGCATTGAAATGAGTTTGCATATAAAGTGTGGTAATGAGTGAAAATGTTGAGGACAAGTGTTGTATGTCTCTTCGTGATGCGACTGCGTGCCCGATCGAGACGTATGTAAATGAGGAGTTGCACATTGTGGAAGCATTTGTCTGACGCACAAACAATACACGTAGGGCGAACTGCGGCGCACAACCAACGACCTCATGTAAAACACATAGAACAATAAGTACTGTTATATTTAGGTTCATGAACAATTTCCTGTCTGTTCGTTGTCCATTATTGGTATCTTCTTGCTTCTGTGTTTTACCAATACCAGGCCTTATCGAGTAACATTATAATATATTGCTTCGGGCGAATATGTGAAAGTTTTAATGGCAGTGTTTAATATGTAAATAATAAGTTTTGTCGACCAGTGTGGTCTCATGTCAAGATGACTGTCTCTATGCACATTGAAATACACGTTACTGTTAAAATGTGATATCCCTTGCTGTTATTCAAATGAGAATCGAATTTCGTAATGTAAGCCGTCGCAGTGTTAGAGATTGTAGATTTATTGTTGTTGCTAAGCATGAATTGTCAGGTGCATGTGCGGTAACGTTGGGTGCGCGTGTGATGTCCATTGGAGATTCCTATCGTTTTTATATCTAAGATGGTCGCAGTGATATCAAACAGTGAATCAATTTTTCATCTATCGACCTTTATCTTATATCGCTGTTCAGTATGAAAAAAGGAATATTACATTTAGGGTCGTTACAAACTTCATTACCTGCGCAAAAGTATATAGACAGTTATACTTCTCAAAACTCTGGCAAGTGTGGCGATTCGCTTTAATTATTAAATATTAGACTTGAAAGCATATCGCAATAACTGGCGACTTAATTAGAGAAGAGATAAAAGTAACTAAGAATGTTTGTCGTCGGCCTATATTTAAATTACCGTTGGGCCCGGAATATGTCAGACTTATTTTATTGGTCCCCTAATGAACCGCATTCATTGTCTCACAGAGTTAACTGCTCATTTATTATAATTGTTTGTATATAACATAAAATATTAGTAGTGCATTAGATGCTTCATCGATCGACCATAATATTTACAATCACTCTTACAACAACGCGGACGCCCACTGCGTGTACAGGCGATAATGATCTTGAAATCGCCGTAGGTCGTGTTCACTCAGTTGTTAGCTTTCATCTCCACAATGTTAGTTATATTTTTAGGTGTGAGTTAATCGCATATCCAAATGTGTGCATGGTGCTGTGTGTCAGTGTGTAATCATTTATGTCAAGGATAGTGGCGCAGGTGCTACAGGTTACGGCGCAGAAAGTAAAAGCTTATAATAACAAATAAAGTTCATGTCAAGCCGTCGATAAAGCACGAATAATCCTATTTTCCAATGTATTCCGTATTATGTACTGCTCAAGGCTTATTTTAGTTTTCTGTGTGCACGACACATATAATGCACATTTCACGACAATACGTTTTCCGAAAGGAAAACTTTACGTTGGAGTTTTATTAAATTTTGTTTAGAAAGCGACCACCTGTGTGAAACTATGAGAGAAAATAGCGTATCGTTCTCGTTAGACTAATATGGTCAGCGTTAACTTCGAGTAAGTAGGTAAAGGTCCGTTTGAAAAGATTTTAGATGTGTATAGATATGCTTTATATTAATTATAATCTTTACTGTGACCGAATAGTTAATTGCACAGTCGAGAATGAGTACATTCGGTTCATATTTACGGTGGCGGTTACGCCACCCTGTCCTAAACTTTTGTATGGTGATCAGTTGGCTGGTCATATCTCGGTTTGTGTTGTAGACATTTCAGCGGTTTCAGTCGCAGACGTGATCTAAAGTAATACGACACTTATTATAGTCATCTATTTATCAAGGCTTATTTTGTTCTTAATAACTGTAAGTTGAACAAAACCAGCTTAAACACTATTTAGATTTATTTTCTTCGCTCATCTTAATATATAATTATATAGGGATTAATAGATTAAAAAGTTATGGATAAATTTGTAATATAGTAAGTACTCTCGCTCCATTATTACCGATAATATGCAAAAATTATTTAATTTATAATAAACCTTAATTATATTTGAGCGAAATTGATTATAATTCAACGTTATCAAATATTAGTGCCAATCCATTTTACTGGCCGTAATTTTTATATCGAATATGTCATAGTCTATACAAAAAAAACATTCTGCAAATGATAACTAACATTTTTTAATAGTTTGCAAGTGTTCCACGCAACTATTTTTTCATATTTGACAATGAGACGGCACTTATAAAAGTTTCATTAAACTAATTACTTTTTCATTATTGTAATAAACCAAAATAAAAACAATCAATGCAAAATAGATTTGAATTGAACTTTGTCGAAAGTGATTTTGAGGTCATCGATCGAGGGCCCAGCAAATTTCAATTCACTTTCTTTTAAAAATCAAACGTTATTGTTTGTAATCTTTGTCATCATCGCAACTCTCTCCAGATATGTTAACGAAGGTCTGTATCGTGAAAAAAATATTTATAGTGAGAACAATTATTAATTCATGGCTTTATTAAGAACTTTAAATTCTTAGGGGTTTGTTTATACAATTCAGTTGTTTTTTTATTATTTAGTTATAGGTTAGTAGTATCGGCAGTTATAAATGTACGAGGAAAATAGTCATGACAATTTCTGATTAAAAATATTATAAATCTAGGAAACGCTGGTGGCTCTATGAACTCTAGGTTTTGCGTTATCTAATTGTAAATATTTTTGAAGTTGAATAATAAATACCAAAAGTAATAAATACTTTTCTTTTATTAACGAATATATCATACTCTATGGTAATAAATTAAGTCGTCGCATTTTATTAACAGGTTCATAGGAAGGTCAGTTAAAGGAAGAGGGATTAATAATTCTAAATAAGTTTGATTTGGACAGGTGTATTATCACACCGATAGGACAAGTATGAAGTTATCAAGTGCGATAGCTTTCATAATAGGCGAAATCACATTTAATTTGGTTCGCCGTAAGAAATATCCATAGAGATGCTAACGGTTCGACGATACCAAGACGAATTTTGTTTGCTCAGCCCTCGGTCGCATTTGATATGGATTTCTACGATATCAGTTGAATCTTTCCGAACAAAGTTGAAAATATGAAATAACATATTTTGACCACAATAAAATGATGTCATGGTAGTTGTGTTATTTTATAATCCTACGCGAAATCATTCCTCAATTTTTAACATTTTACATGTCCAATTTTGTCGAATAAGTATAATAGTTGAAAACATAAACTTTTTTAACTCGTTTACTTAACATATGCAATTGTTTTACGCATCTAACTTAAATGCGTTAAAGGTGAGACCCCAGTTTTAATTCTATAGTAGTCATATAATATAATTATAATTTTTTAAAGTAAATGTGCTTTGTCGTTCGAAAATCCCACTATAAAGCAAGTTTTATCAGAAGTAAACGGTTAAATTATTTGTTTTTTACTTGCTGTTTTCATTGTTCTCTCTATAATGTATGTAAGAAAATGATATTCTATAATAAATATAACTTAATTTGCATGGACTAATTATATTATTCCAATAGCTGGTGCCCGCGGCTTCGTGCACGCTTTTCCTATTGATCATTCCTGAAAGTAAAATATGTTCGTAGTTGCATGTTTGTTTACATTATGAAAGAAATATCTATCTTAAATTTCTAGTCAGTAGGTGTCGTATATATAAGATATGCACATATCTGAGGTATACACATATATAAGAGAAATATCTCACTGAATGATCACGATGTTTACAAAACTATACAACCGATTGGCTTTAAATTTGGCTTGGATATTTCCTTCACAACGTAAACACTTACTAAGCACGGATTTTACGACAACGCACGATTGACGGGAAAAACGAGAACGGAGTCGGGAGGTATCAGCTAGTTATTATATACTAGACATTGTATTGTACATTAGAGAATTATTACGCAAGCTATTGGAACTAACCACAAAAACGGCATTCATCACTCGACATTGATGAGGGGTTGTTTATAAAATACTTTCGCACTTATGGGGGAAGAGAGTGTCGCATGCTGAGACAAAAGGTAAAATTTTGCTTGACGTATTTTATGAAAGGCCCCTGATCATAATCAATTTTATTGCGATGATGTATATTGGAATTCTTTTTCCCTAGTGGTACAATTAAAAATCCTATTAGTACCGTAACTAATGGTAATTGATTATACCATCCGTAATTGATGTAATATATTCATTTCGTTCATCGTCCATTCATTTAATTACACGGATTCGTATAAGTAACAAGTGGATATGTGGGAAATCAGAAACGGGAATCTGTTTTGGCACCTACGAGTTTTATGGTCACGTTTGATTAGTTCATATAGCTGTGCTCTTTAACACTACGAAACGTTTATTTTGATTGTAGTTATGTTATTAATCTCATAATTAAAATTATTGCTACTAACACGTTTATGAGGTCTAAATCAGTTCAGCGAAAGTAAAATGTAATTTCGAACTTACTATTAATGATATATCGTTCTTACTTTCTCATCGCCTCAACAACAACAACTTGAAGGAACTACTGTAGACTGTAGACCATATTGGAAATCATTTACAGTAGTAATATTTGTATATCTGTAATAACCTCCAAAACTACTGCTTGAAATCAAAGTTTCTATCACATGCTACGATCAAGCTAAATAATGGTTATTGTCTTATTGTTTATTATTGCAAGTGTATTTATACAAATAAATCTGCGGAATGCGGATCAAAAGCATTGTTTTATATTTTTAATGGAAATTTCATTGATGAGGGATGGTGAGATTTTTATCACGAAATATGTATGTGTCTAATATTGCTATATATCATGAAAATAGAATATCATTTTGATATATCAAGTAGAGAAAAAACATCAAGTAATAAAATTTACTAGGGAAATATTATTGAAATAAAACTAATTTAAACGGATTTTATCGCGGTTATTTATTAAATTTTGATCCCGACGTTTCGAAAGCTTTTCAGCCTTCGTGGTCACGGGGCGGACTGAGGTGTAGGTTGTCCAGAAAACTTTCTAAATTAGTTTTATTTCAATGAATAATATTCGCGTAAACCTAAGAAATCATTAGGGAAATATTATTTAAAAGAAGAAATTATTCTCGTTAGCAGCCCGTAATTGAAGTAAAAATATGAGTATGATTCGCTATATATTAAACTAGTACTTTGCTGTATTGTGTTACCTAATTAATTAATTAGGTAATTTAATATTTAAATATATCAATGATAAATGTTCTCCTCTGTTATGATTCATTGGCGTTAAACTCAAATAACCCTATGACACACTCTCACAGTTAAGATAAATGTAAATGTATTAAAACGTTTATGGCACAGAGCTAGGCCAAAGAAATAGATTGCATACCAACACTTAAAAATCTTTGTTGGGTGGTAGGGTATATATATTTTCTGAATCTATGGTTTATGTAATTAATCTACTGACCTGCATTATAAACGACTCTGTGCATTATATATAATATTTTTGTATACCTAAATACTGCTAATAGTAAGTAGAAATTTGCGATAGTTATATGTTACTACTTTACTCAGTCGAATTAAATTTAGCCTTTAGGTCAACAGAGACTACCTCCTTTAAATCTACGAATATATTTATGATCCTCAATATGATTATTGCAGTAATCTTTAATAAGCTTAATTTATTCAGTCGTAGATGACTGAACGCATTCTGATATATTACTGGCGTGAAAACTTCTTTTAATCAACGTCTTCACGCCTAGACTTGAATATTAATTGTTCAAAATTATACCACAATATTTTATCTGTGTAACATCCGTTTCGATTTGGACAAATTATGGACAAAAGTATTGGGAATGGTATCAGGAATGTACAGACGCTATAGTTAAAAAATGAATTTGTATACGTTTCTTTTATTCATTTAACTTATGATAGATTGTATTAATATAAGTTTATGGCGGTGAGAAACATCATGAGAAAACTCATCATTATGTAAAAAATATATAATAATTTCACACAGGGTCATTTAATATCAAATTAGGGAGGTTGTATAATTGTATTACAGTAACTAAACAGCTGATACAATATTAGGCGAGTTCAATCCCTTGGCTTTTATTATTAATATGTCCCGAGTCCTGAACTAAGCCTGAAATACAGTATCCTTATGTTTTTAAATCTTTTATATGGCATAGGCAGGCGCAATGATTAAGTTATGTCTGTCTTCGGGAAGTTCTTGCTAAGTGACTAGACTTTATAAGCTGTTACGAAGGATATTTTATAGTTATTATAAACTAAACAAAATTGCTTGTACCATAAAAGTAGATTAATTTTACATCATCAAACAAAATACATTTCAACATATTCTATAACTGTTAATGTTTGCACGAATCGATTATTTCTTCGAAATTTTATTCGTAAAACTTGTGACAAAAATATAATAACACAATAATAGAGAGTTGCGGAATGCAGATGAAAAAAGTGTTATCTTCATCCAATACGACGTTGATCTATAATGTTTCATTTAGGTCACAGTCTTAAGGACAATACGAACTGCAAAACTGATTAACGATATAAAATTACGAACGTTGTGGTGTCGATGTTGCATATTTCTAGTCCGTGACCGTCTAGACGTGTTTCCATGAATAGCCATTAACAGATATTTGCATTGAATGATGTTGGTCATTTTATATAACTAGATTTATCCTCACATGGCGACGTCGCGTCGGTCTGTCACGTTATGGGTAGCGATTACCTCAACTATTTTATCAACTTCATCATTTTCCCAGGGGTAATTTTCCTTTATTACAGAGGATTGTATTTAATCACTTTTAAAACTACCTCAACATGGAAATCAGATAATTATGTATACAGTTGCTTTTAATATATAATCTATTTCGTAACAGTTATATTGAAAGCGAGTACGCATTAAAATTAATATAGTTTGATTCACTGCGACGGTTAAATTCATTGGTTCAATTCTATTACAGTAACCCTCCGCAGCGAGGATGTAAGCTTTAATAGTCTTTAAATTAGTGACAGAATCAGGACATCGAGATACCCCAATTCTTACATACATACGTCATTGTCTTTTGTAGTTAAATAAATCAACAAGGAATCTTTCTTTTAGAGTTGAAGTAGTAATATGAATGAGGGTAGTGAATGAATGCAGGCCTCAAATCTATTCGATACGTAAATGCCACGTGCAAGGGTGCACAAGTTAAACGATTTATGTCCTCGCGTCGGCGTGTCGATCGAACACGCCATAATGTGTCCCCTTTAATTCGGATTTACACCGCCATTGATTTCGGCCCGAGATTAAATTCTATTGTGGATGCTGAATCACGACCGTGTTAATCGACACCACTTATTGTTGATATATGATACATTTCATTTGTAGTAGAGATTTCTACGTTACCGATAAACATTTGTTTCTGTTGTGTTACAGGCCGAACTGGTAGATATGCGAGCTGAATTGGTACAGGCGCGTGCTGCTGGTAAGCTGTTTATCAGATCGCAAACTCCTTTACGTTCCACGAAAGCCACCCACGCATATTATTGTTTCATATACCGAATAAAGCACAATAGTTCATTTAAAACATTTGTAAAGATAACATCAGAATAATAGTTGTACGAGTAAATTAATATAACTAAAAAAGATACAGACCTCAGGGACTTTGATCCGATAGGTAAAATTCAGTTTTGGAAATATTGTTTGACAAGAGCAACAACGAAGCATATTAACTATTGAATACCAAGACCACTCAGGCTCAAGACCAATAACTAATATGGCATTATTCTTTGCAAAATGTTGTGGAAATAGTTGACGAAACTTAAAATGCCAGTACAGAATCTGAGAAATCCATATAGATGTTTGAGAGTGACAATAACTCTAAACAAATTTTAAAATGGAACTTGCTTAAGCTTACTTAATATTCGAATATCTTAAAACTATTTGGCCTATATGATTTGAGTGCAATAGGCCTAGTCCGTAGTACCATAAGGTATAGATAGTATAATGAGAAAGATTATCTTGCAGGTGGTTGCCAAGATGGAGGCGACATGTCCGGCAATGTGACGGATGCCGCACGCGCACGTGCTGAGGCAGCGCAACTCGCTCGTGAGAATGCTGCCCTACGCGAAACAGTTTTGGCATTACATTCTGAACTATTTGGAGCTAGGTATAACTACTAAATACTTCTTACATCTTTTATACATTAAGCATTCTTACTACCATTTAACACGATTAACCTATTGAGGACATTGGCTTGAGGTTAGAGCTACCAAAACACGTGTTGTTGTTTGGCGACTTATTTTCAACTTTAGGTTGATTGCTATAAACTGCGGTTTATAAAATTGCCTAAAACTGACTTCAAATGAATATGCTATTAGTAGTCTATCATTTGTCTTCACAATCAGAAACATTTTAAACAATATACAAAATGTAACTTAAATTTTTGTCTTTAAGTCGTGAGATAACTTAATTTAAACCCAATGACACGATCCTTACTTAGGTTAGCTTATTTATATTTTACTCAGGATTGTCTTTCTTAATGATAAGATCTTTATTCACCTTTAATGAAATCTTTGCAGAACGCGTAATTTTTTAAATTGCTTTGAAGTGTGTAACAATTTTAAATATCCGTTAGCTCCCACAGTATGTCGCCACCGAGTAGCATGCCTTGAGAGGCTGTAGTGCCTTCAGCCTACTACTGAATTAATAAACAATGATGATGTAAGTTTATTGAAGTTCTTGACTTGTATATGCAAAGTATCATTCTAATGGATTTGTGCAAACTATAATGCTTGCTGTATTCAAATTAAAATCTATTTTTAGGCGCGATTTCTTATATCATAAGGCGTTTGTAAAGTTATTGGGTATTTTAGAAGCCGTTTTATTTGTTTGTATGTATATTATGTATAATTATTAGTTATTTAGCAGTTTTTGAGGTTTTTCTTCGTTAACAGATTAGCAACGAAATATTTGGACAAAGAATTGGCCGGTAGGATACAACAATTACAATTGCTTGGCAGAGATATGCGCTCGGAGGTCAGAGATTCTCTTTGGGCTCAGGTAATTATTTCTTTATCGTTATTATATAAATTATGTTCGTGAAGAGTGGGGCGTATAAAAACAAAACATCATTTCTTGTACAATAATATGTTGTCATATGAAGGATTTTATTTCAAAGTTTTATACAGTCAAAATTATCTATGTCTTAATGATGGTGTGTCGTAAAGTCTTTTCAAACGAATTCTAAAGTTTACTATCAAGATACAAACGTGACAATGTTTATTTTCAAGACGATGGTATATAAATTGAGTTATATGTTTGTTACCATGTAATATAATTTATTAAAGTAAGTTACAACATGGAATGAAATCAAATGAAAATATACTATGATAATAGGTACACTTTTTATAATGTGTATGTGGTGTACAGTGATAGTCCGGTGATTACTGGAAAAGTTAGCCTACTAATGTACTGTAATTACCTAAATGTTTGATTGATGATCCTCTACCGTGTTGTCTGTCGTCAGGTGGAGGCGGAGATCCTGTTGCAACGGCACAAGACGTTAGTGCGTGTGTGCCGCGGCCTGTCCCCCTGCCCTCCGCGGCCGGCGGCTCCCGCGAGCCCCCCCGCGCTCGCCCCTGGCTCCGCGCCCGCGCCCCCGTGCTCGCTCCCCGCCGGCGCGCACCACCGTTCGCGAGCACGCACTGTGCGCATCAAACGCTCGCCACATCTAGGTCTCGGCATTTCTGTCACTGTACGTAATTTACCACTTATATCGAGCACAAGAAATACTGTACTGTAACCATACCGTATTGTAACCGTACTGTACTGTATGACAGTACTATGTGAAATTAGTAATACATTATTTTATTAGAGAGGATATACGAAATCGTACATTTTAGTATCGTTAGACGGTAAACTTAGAAAACTATATAAAGTTATGACTTTATATAGCTTTATTGGACGTATGCGTCCAATAGGTAAATGCAAAAATTAAATAAAACATAATAAGCAATCACCAGAATTACGTTTACAAACAACCATGATTGTAGTACTTCCTGTAGTTTTAATATTAACGAGTCTATGTAAGATTATTGGTAAATAAAATAGGTAGTCATCTGTGTTATAAATTTAAGTCATTTATTTATACAAGGTACGAATGGAAACCAAAGACGGTACAGATGTAGAAGTAAATGTTTTCTACAGCTGGTACCAACAAACGGATCATAATGATATGTGTATAGGGTGGACGAGAGCACGGAGTACCGATATTGATCTCCGAGCTGGAGGCCGGCGGACCGGCGGCTCTCACCGGAGACCTCTATGTCGGAGACGCCATCCTCGCCATCAATGACGTTGATCTCACGCAGGTTTTTTAAAATATATTTTATACGAGCTTTGACCCGCGGCTTCGCTCACGTTAATATTGATTTTGTCGAATCGGATGACGCAATAAAAAGTTTCATACAAAGTTTATTCCACTCTTTACCCCACCTCCAATAAGTTTTTCAGGAGAAAAAGTAGCCTATCACCGTCTCCAAAGCTAAGGCGTGAAAGCGTAACAAACAAGCAAACTCACTTTCGCATTTATAATATTAGTATAGTAAGTACAGAAGTATAAATTTCAAATTCGGAATGGTGATTTGAGATCGATTAATCGATTAATGGGTTTTTATGGGGTAGAAAAGTCCATTTATTAAATCGATCCACAGCCCGGAACGACCAGTAAATCGGTACTTGACCTTAAAATCGAGGTTCAATTCTTATCTATTTTCGCAAAATATTATTTACAATTATTTGAATGGTTTATCCAAACATATATAGAAATTATAATTTTTCAAATACATTGAATGATAAAACCAAGTATTATGGTGTCGATGGTTTTGGCTATGATTGGTATGATTTTCTATGATATTGAAAATATAAGCACGTAAAGCGAATCGAAATAAAATCGATTTTTAATGAATTGACCTATTGAAACCTGATTTTTTTGTGAATTGACTCATTTGATTTCGATTCGAATCGATCTATTTCAGAAAGAATCGCTATCCCTACTTCACACATTTTTATTTATTGTTTCGTAACAATTACAAAAGTTTGTCCGATTATAACCGTTCTAGTTGTGCCTGACACTTCTAACGCGTGGACCAAAAAATATTCAATAATTTATGTAACTTTTTATAATACACCTTTGCTCCTACTGGTTTTAGCATAATGTAAAAGCCTAAAGCCCTTCTCAAACATCAATCAAACAAACTTTTCCGCTTCATAACATGAATATAGACTTCAAACGTTAACATTAATTGTTCAGTAATAATTACAAAAGTCTACTAGACCATGACCATATAAAAACTGAAAGGAAATTAGGACTTGCGCACTAAAAATTCCGTATTCTGAAAAACGTTGCTTTAATCCATCCGCTCCTTCTGACGGCACTTACATATATCAAAACCTTTTGTACATGCATGATTTAAAAATTTGGGTTTGAAACATTAATCGAACATGTTTGATATCCGTAGTTTTACCTCTCAGGCTTGTCACAAAGAAGCTGTTCAAGCGTTGCAGAGCGTGAAGGGTGACTGCGCGCTTTGCGTGCAATTCATTGCAACAGATGATGATGACCGCCTTTCTGAAGATAATTATAGGTAAAAAAATCTAAGCCTTGACCTTCTAATGAAGTTACAAAAACCATACATTAGGCGTAAAATGCAGAGGGTCAAGCAGAGGTTAATGTTAATAGTCATTACTATTTTTCTTTGCCCTTTACTACTTAGATGAGTTCATCAGTTCATGATATAGGAATTCCAAACCATATTACATTTATACAAAACATATGCTTATTAAATTTAAGTGTTAATCTTAAATATTTAGTTCATTTAGTCCTTGAAACGTGTATTTCTACATAACAATTATTTATACGAAACTGCTGTCTTTTCATTTAGCTCGTATGCTATTTGTAGGGTTTGCAAAAAAAACTTTATTTAACTTGTAATCAAATCTCTAAATTAGCTGTTACACAAAAGAACAGAAAGTTAATGCTTTGTGTTCATTTCAGACCGGTAAAATTACTACACAGTATCTGATGAAAAATATGCTACAATTTACAAACAACGGTCACACACTATCATTATTAGTAATGCCTCTTCATCATTCGGTACAAGAAGCCTATATATTTACAGAGAAGATCACACTATTTAATAGGCAATGTCACATATTAAGTATAAGAATCAGCAAACTATTTTATCAACTAAATAGATGGTGTAGCATATTGCATAGGTGTGGCTTTGTATACCAGTTCATGTGATGTATTCGTAAATAAGAGAAAAAAAGACATACAAAGATTTAAGTGATTTGTTCCAGGTTTCCTTTGTATCCGGAAGACGGTGAAGTGTTCTGCGCGGAACCAGACGGGTCCGGCGCCACGCCGACTGCGCCGCGCACACCCGACTATAGTAGGTTTGTATCCACGATACTTTAAAGTTCCACTTAATAAAATAACACAAAAACAAACGAACCAATATGCCTTGAAATCAATGATAAAAATCATTCGATCCCACAATATTTTCATTATCTATATTACCTCGTGACATATCGAATTTAATTTCCTTTTAGGGGCTCCTTATTGTTGTCACCACGGTCTACAATTTGATTTGAAATTCGCGGATATGTTCTGAAACTGAATTCTTTTCCATGTTCAGACAATTCAAAAATATAAAGACAAACTCTTTGAAATAAAGTTGTTTAACTCTACTTATCTTAGCGTATGGAAGTTAGCTAGTCAAATATGAGGGGTGTAAAAGAAAATCCGCTTCAGTCCAAAAAATATATTTTTAAAGTAAATTAGGTACACCAAATTGTAGTGCTCGAGAGCAGCAACAATTTGGTGTATTTACTTAAAGCGTACCAGTTGTTTGACTGCAGCGCATTTGCTTTTACACCCCTTTTATCTAAGGGTGATCGGTATTTTAAAACCGATATTAGATTAGACATTAAGAAACTTAGTGAGATATATTTTTTTAGTAAATTTACGTTTAAACTATCTTTTTTATATCTGATGATATATCTTTTTTATATTCCACGGGAAAACTGTAATAAAACTCTAATAAACTTATTACTTACGTTTTGTATTGAAGTACACGGTGGCATAGCAGCCTTGTATTTTATTGCATTATTATTTTTGAGAACTTACAAATTAAATCAAATATTTCGATTACTTTAATATATTTAGTAGCAGTATTCTTAGTGAAAATCTCGAAGAACGAAATTAGTAGTACAGAAAATAAACATAGAACGATTGTAAACATACTATAAGTATAGAAACTACTCACGAATAGTAAAAATTTTCAGAGAGTTGTTATAAAAATATTAACCTGCTTCTTAAGAAAGAAGAAGTTATATCCTTTAGTATGAAAAATTAACTGCTAGAAAAGTATATCACGGATTCTGGTGTATATTTTCATATACTAACTGATTCCTGCGGTCGTGCTTATTAAATTATTGACTATTAACACTCACCAGTATGACATGTTTAGTTGTATCGGTCTCCACGGTCAGCTGCTGTATTTCTAGTAATGAAACAACCTGCTAGGAATCTGAATGTTGAAAATACTCATCACAGTTACTCTAAGTTAGTTTGTTATGTTTCATAGGTAATTGCTGTTAAATAAAAGGCGACAAATACCGTTATAAGACACATTTATTTCATTATTGTCGCTTAATATATGCCTGCCGTAGATTATTGTCATTCGTTATGTTGAATTGTATAAATGTTGTTAGACGCGCTTCCATTGCTGACTCAGTAGAAGACCGAGCGCCTTGCGCGCTCTACGGAGACTACAGTGCAGTGAATAACAACCTTACCATACTCGACATGGACGATGATACAATCCAGATCGGCGGCACACGTCTCGAGGTTACATTTTTTTATAAATTTAGCTTTTGATCACAATCTTACATTCTTAAAACATAAAACCTATTGAAAAGGTCTAGAGTTCTTTAGCGACAGATTTTCAACTAAAAGGTAACTTAATCATATGGGCATTAGAAATACCCTATCAGCTTGTTATAGTCCCATTACAATGTTTCTTCTCATCATCTAAAGCGTTACGTTATTTGTAGACTTCAAATTCACGTTGATTGACGTGTTGCCGAACACGCTACTAATGATCCATTATTGCTTCATTGATCTTTCATAACTCTGATGAATAAATCAAAATATGTTTATAGCAAATTTTCATTTTATTTAAAACATTTGTCATCCTTTAACTTACCAAATCTCAGTTTTATTTGTAGCTCATATTTCGATGCTCGTCATAATTTATGGAGACATTCGAGTACCTATGCTAACTACAAACTGGTCGATAGTTTTAAAAAGCACGCTTAGATCTTTCATTACTAAGACCGCAGATACATTTCTGTTATACAATCTAAATTAGATATTAAATATCTCACTATGATATAAAAATATATGTAAATTTATTATGAAAACGTCATAACAAGTGTAATATACTGCCTATACCACAATACAGTACCATGTAGACGAATTAGTGTACGGTTGGGAGGATCAGATTACTAGAATTTTGTACTTAGGAAGAAGTCTTCAGTTTATCTGGTACCGCTGGGGTCGGCGCAATACGTTTTCTTCTTCCATAAATCTCTATCAGCTGCCATCACTTCATTCACTCCCCTTTCTTTTATGCCATTCCTCGCACATTCTATTCATCTTTTCTTTGGTTTTCCTCTTCCTTTCCATCCTTCGACATTCAAATCTATTACTTTTCTCGGCAAATGCGTTTCGTCTCTTCTCATGACATGTCCAAATCAAGACAAACGATTCCCTTTCAACTTCTCTACCACTGGGACTACTATCAAACTCGCCCTAACATACTCATTCCTGACTTTGTCTATTCTTGTAACATCACTATACTCTATGCTATGACTCAGTTCGCGTGGAAATAAACTTTGATTTAATTTTTTTTATGTTATATAGCCTATAATGTAGCATTCTAATGGTGAAAGAATTTTCGAAATTGGTCCAGTAGTTCTTGAGTTTATTCGTTACAAACAAAAATAGAAATCTTTCCTCCTTATAATACTAGTATAGATATATGCTATTCTCCCATTTATGTAAAATATTTAAGCTTTCATATATTAATATTATGTTAAGTGGAAAGAGTGTGAGCAGCGCGAGTGGAGTGCGCGCACGCAGCCGCAGCCGGGCGAGTCCGCGCTCGCGAGCCCCGCCCACTCGCCGCACTCGCCGCACTCGCACCGCTCCACGCACTCTACGCACTCCACGCACTCCACGCCGGTGCACGTCCGACCGCAAGCGCTTAAAAAGAAACGCAAACCACTGGTCCGTTATTTTTTTATTTTTTTTTATTTACAAGTTTTTTACACAAATACCACTATAGCTTATACTATGTAACAATAGGATGGATTCAGCTAATACTGTGCGGCGAAGCAGCACCACACAACGCAGGTTTTCAGTCTGCACCATATTAAATGTAATATTTTTAGGACGACGCACTTTAAAAAAGTGTTGAATTTAATTTCGGATTAACGAAGAGTTTTATCGAAATTTTAAACGACAAATAAGTTTCAATACCGATTATATCAAAACTATTGAAATTTGATAAATATAATTGGTACCTACGATAATATTTCATTTTTAATAAGAACTACGTTTTATTTTATTTATTAGTGCATAGGGTTTTATGGTTTTATTTAATAAATCAATTTTCCGTATACTAAATTCTAATTAGCATATTGCTGTTGTTCTTTCACTTGAGATAAATTTTCCCAATTATCAGATACTGCTATGTACGTGAATTGTGCATGAGAGTGCCTTTTGTTAATGCATACCCTTAAGCTACGGTTGTCATACTAAATGAATTAAATGCATCGAATTCATTTCTACGTTAATTATAGATCTTAGCCTAAAAATATTATATATTACTGTTCTGTCTCTGATGTTTCTATCCCAGTAAAATTATTCCTAACAATAAATTTGGTAGTCAGAGATAGACTGAGCTAAATAGCTCGTAAGGCACTTTCTTTCATAACTAGCATGGCTTTATAATGACATTAGAATTGTTACTTAACTTCTGTCCTGTCTTTTTTGCTACACGTATTACCTTCGCTGTATTAGCGTTCCTATAAGAACTTTATAAGTTTAGTAGTTCAGGTTATAGTGAAACTAAATGAGTAGTGTGTGTAACAGGACTGGCGCAGTAAGGGTGCGTACCGCGCAATAGAGGCGGAGCCGCCCTCCTCGGACGAGCCGCTCGGG
Organism: Actias luna; assembly: GCA_039707435.1. NCBI lineage: Eukaryota > Metazoa > Arthropoda > Insecta > Lepidoptera > Saturniidae > Actias > Actias luna. Next base: position 12,952,954 of record JAZHAC010000033.1, on the reverse strand, counting down.
GACACGCCCACACACACGCACTCCCTTATACCCAATAACACACCAGGTATGAAACACAATAAAACCCCTAACTAAGCTATCTACTAATAATTGACTAAATTAGAATATTTTACCATGTTTATCAATAAATTTATATATAATATATCTTTATATATAAAATCTCCGTTCTCTATTTTCGTTCATTCTAATCAAAAGATTTTAATTGGTTTTTGTTAATTGTTTCCGTTAACTTGATGCACTACTTGAAATATATATTAATATTATACAGCGGAAGAGTTACTTTATTTTGACGCACTAATCTTAAGAACTACCAACCAGTCAATTATCGAAAATAATTTTTGTATTTTATAGAACAATCATTGAGCAAACTATTGAATTATTTAACATCAAGCTAAGACCAATAGGAGCAAAGCAGCATTGAAAAAAGATAGAAAACGGACAAAAATTATTGAATATTTTATACTTCCACACTAATGAAGTCGTGGGCCCAGCTAAAATCTCGCTTCGCTATGTTCATCCATTCCATTCAAACGATTTCAATAAGATTGTATTAATTGGTTTCATTAACTTGGTGTAATTAGGATTTTGGTTTGAAAGATAAAATAATTTATTTCCCTATAAGTAATACTATTTCTGAATGCGGTTGGTGGTGCTATAGTAGATATATTAACCGCAGGAAAGAACGCTACATAACCTATTTTTTTAAGTTATGATTCGATGACACATTGTTATTGATAAATATTAAAAATATATCATTTAGAACGCCGTCTATATTTCTGTTTTTCCAGTTATATATGTATCACTCTGAAACTATTAGAAACGTGTTAATAAAATTTGACACGATAGTAAGTTATCTTAAATCAATATATAGGATATTTTTTACTACATAAAACTAAAGGATTCCTCCAGAATAAATATAAAAAGTTAAATTTTCGTTGTTAATAACTTCTTTGTAGATTATACATGTATGATTAAGCTTCAGTAGGTCTATAAGCCGTTCCCTGTAAATACAACTAGTTAATTATGTTACCTGCAAAGTAAAATTATACGTCAAAGTAAAAATATAGGTCCTAAAATTATACGCAACATAATTCGAATTCGAGCTATAACAAAATAAATAACATGTGTGCAGTTCACACGCGATATAAGTAAAACCTTCAAATATGTGAAATTCAAAATATGATGTACACACATACTAACATGTACAACACTTGGACCCTGTTATAAACACTCTATAATGCCTTTTATCTCATTCTCTCGCACGTTATATCCTATATAAGTATGTGGTTGGCCTTTTTCCTGTCGGTTTTTCGTTTCATCGAGTTTCAAATCACTACGATGACGTGGACTCACCAGAGTAGGCAAGCTTAGTGGACTGGTAGGCTCTTTAAAAAAAAATGTTTGTCTATTTTTTTTTATTTGATTTGTGTTATTAATAATAATTTATTATTTATATACTTATATGAACTATGTATAATGCCAGAATCAGTATCGGCGGATCTGTCGACTACTCGTACGGAGGTACCAGAAGCAAACATACTAATAGAAATTGATACAAAATCCACTAAACCTAACGGTGAAGCTAAACCTCTAAGAAGAGAAAGTAAAGGTTTCAGGTATGTTTGTTTGAATTTCTATCAACTGTACGCAAAATACTTTTTTAATTATATCTCTATTTCTAAAAAATAGAAGTACAAAATCGTTAATCTATTCCGTATCGTTTTAAATGAAAATCGACAAATTTGTTTACAAATATTATAAAAGGTGAGCAAATAATGCTTCAATCAAATCTATTATATGAATTGTTCAAACTATTCCCATCGATTCGTCGAAGAATAAATCAAAATATACCACATCCATAGAAAATATACTTTAAGAAGTTTGTATATTAAGTAATTCACAAGAGGAATTTAGGCGGAATTTTAATATCTTAATTTGGTACTCCATTAAGTTTACTTTATTTTACTATATGTAATGTAATATTGGTGGCATTTGATGTGATGTAGTTTAAGTGTATGTTTTTGTGTATAAGTGAAATGTAATTCAAGTAACACGCAATTTGAGTTGTCACAAATATTCCATGGTCAATTCTAACAAAAGAGCCGCCATATTCTTAGGGCCATGGTCATCTGCAACAAAACACCCGCCATGGCCTTAAAGCGTTTTATAGGCTTTAAAAACATTACTAAAATATTCCATTTGGCCGAACTGTGTATAAGCACGCATTGCAATTAAATCAGAAAATATCAAAGCAGCCATGAGGACTGCCGACAGAAGTGAAAACTTAAAACTATAAACAAACAGTTGTTATTTTTGGATATCCAAATTAATTGTTTGATCTTAAACCAAAACTTTTTACAGCGCAATAATTTATACTAATAGGCACAGATATAGTGTGTATGTTAACATATCACGTGACCATGTCGATGACGACTGACATGAATTTACTCCCTATTCAAATCGCGCTATAGAAGTTTTCACTTCAATAATACTTCACAGGATAGGTTCAGCGCGGAGGATAACCGACGACGTTCCGTTGAGCAACGGTGACGTGGAGCGGACCAAGTTCCCTCCGAGACTCCTCGCTGGCGATGGCGACCCAGACTTCGGCACTCCCGTTTGAATGCATCCGTCCGCACCCCCACACCCTCACACACCCACACCCCCACACCTTGGTACGAGACCCGCCTCTCCTACCTTGATTGCGTTTCTCAAACCACAAACATGTAACATAGTTTTTTCAAGGATCTTAGTCTATCATATTTTATTTTTATTCATAAACTATCATTATTTGATATTATATTGTTGCCATATTGTGTTATGCTGGTAAGTAAAATCAATTTAAAATAATAACATGAACCATGAATTCCTAGTTTTCACAAGTATTCTTAAACAGCATTTACCAAAGTATGGGTCGTGATCGTGGCCCACAGGCAAGTCGAATACTATACGAACGTACCATGGGTAACGAGTGTCCCTTATGTCCCGTGAAAACTAAGAGGTGAGTTCTGAATTTAGACATGTTTGTTAGGTGAATCGCGGCCCAGACAACTTTGGGAACCACTGCTCTAGAGCCGCTATATTCAACCTGCGGTCCGTCAGGCTATCGTGGTTGACCCATCTGGTATTTATTTATTTTAAATTACCTAAGGACCTATAAAACCTAAGGAAACTATTACCTAAATGTTTTCTGTTTGCGGCCCGCGACACCATGACCATGAGCAAAAGCGGTAATACTTTATTTTTTGAAAAAAAAAAAACTGATGTAATTATTTTGACTGTAAAATGTTGAAAATGTGACTTTGGCGTTTTTGCTTCTACTACTTAATGGCTCTTCAAGTATTACGTAACGAAATTTTTGAAGATTTTTGTTCCCCCACTTGATTTTTCTGGTCCCCCCTTCCTCAAAGTTTACGTAATACCCAAATGAGCATTTTTACTTAAAAGTCATAATTATGGTTTTACCTTTTTCTTACTAATAAACTCTGTCTAAGTAACTTGTTTATAAAGAGTCTTTGGCAATGCAATTAGAAATAGTCAAGGGATTCTCCGTAAAACCTAAATGCAAAGACTTGCATACTTGGGAAATTTTAATTACTTAGTTTTTATTTAAATAAAGATAAAACAATATTACGTAACCTGTTGTTCGAACACCCCTCCCGTCCCTGTAACGCATCTTAACATTTTACAAGACCCCCCCCCCCCTCCAAATTGCATTACGTAATACTTGAACGGCCCCTTATATAACCTTTATTTTTTTTTTCGTATTTATTAATCTTCAACTCTTCTTAAAAATCTACTAAAGTTTTATATCTCATTACATTCCCATAAACGTACATGTTTGACGCTTCACATTAAAAGTTTAAAACACATTACAGCAATGCATTTTACAGTCAATTTGAATAAGGCTATTATTAAACTAAATAAAATAGATTCCTATTGACTGATAAAACAGTTCAAAAATATTTAAGTAGTACTAAAATTAGTTATTTCACCTTGCTTTACCATAATTAAGCAGTTACACTAAAAAGGCTGAAGTAAAAAATGCAAAATATTACAATAAAAATTCATTTTTGTAATATTAAGATTTGCGAAATTATATGTGAGTCTTTAAGGTGTTTGATAGTTATAAATAGTGGGAGAGAAAGAATGAAATTAATATTTAAATCTTGTTAGCAGTGGATACATCGAACAACTGATTCCATTTATTGCTTTTGTATTGCAGATGTATCAATTTAATCTACCTTATAAGATCAGTTAGGCGGAAAACGTCCATATTTGATTTTTTACCCGCACAGCTTTTGCAAGTTGCCGAGACTTCCTATGGTAGGGCAAAAATAACCATCTTCGGGTATTATTGAAACTATTCAAAAGTTTAAGGGTAAAAAAATACGTCAATTCGTAGGCTATTCGTGCAAGTGACACCTATGCGAACACACTAACATTATTATATTTTTTATTATTTTAATGTTAATATTTCCTTTATAATCCTATATTACGGAATAAAATAGCATTTACGTGTTGAACTCAGGAAATAAGTTGTATGTGCTTGGTCCCAAAAGGTCTTTAATTCTATTGCCAATAGTAAAAGTTCGATTGCTGAATTCGCAGAGACAAAATATTCAGTTCAAGTGATAAAATAAATGTGACATTGGTCTATAAGTAGTCATTTCTACCATCATTTTAGATTTCGAAAAAAAAAATCTTTTCATTATTATAGCAATATTAATGTGTATTTGTAAGGTGGCGGCTAACATAAAACTTGCACGAGGATACATATTTGAATTCGTTCACGTGGTTTTGGAGAGTGTAATGCAATGAATGTAATAAACAATATTATTACATCATTTGAATTCAAAATGGTTCATTTATTTTGCAGTTTGAGACTGAATGTAAAATGGTTAAAGTGAAATTAAAATATGTTTGTATATCAAACAATGTAGTTAGAGTAATAGTTTAAAAATGGCGGAATTGTTTACTATCTATCGAAATGCGATTACTATTTGTGATCCCGATCTCAAATCGCAAGCTCATCTCACGGCCTATCGACTTTGCGGTCTAGACTAATGTTAGGAAGTTGTAGTTATATATTATTTTCCGGATTATTTTCTATTCCAAATTATATTGTAGAATTAAACAATTGTGTGGTACACCAATATAGTGCTAATATGATGTCGACATTTTTTACAACAATATTACTTTCAGTTGGCGTGGAATGGGATCTTATTTTCAATATGGGCTAATAACAAAACGTGATACTGCTATTCTGTCAACGTGCCGTTTATTTGACAAAATTGCGTTAATTAATAATTATTGTCTGTTTGAAATCCGCAACGGCAGTAAAACGATACTGCGTGTTTGTTGTGTATGTTATTGCCAAATATTTGATGGGATGCCATAATTATCACTCGGGTTTCTGAAAGCTCATTAAATCGTCACAGAAGCTAATCGGACATCAAACGTTGTCATGTTGCCAACGCGAGCGCACTCTGCTCTAACAACAAACTAATGGATAATGACTTGCTGCCGCGCTGATAGGAAAGCGAGATACTGACTGATATTACATATTATTACATAACAAATTTATTTCATACTACCCTGACTTATTTTTTTTATGTTATAAATAAAAATACACCTAGCAGAAGATTATTTTACTCCGAGTCTTTATTCAAGACACGTTTTTTTTTTATTTATCCGTTGATAACTCTATATTAATACAACACATTGTAAATATTATAAAAATGCGTCACATAGCGGAAGAGTGGTCTAACTCATGTTTCTTCTAGCGTTTTAGTGCTTACTACCTACTGTAGAATTGCATTTCTATCTGGGGTCAGTTAGAAAATTTTGTAGTTGCAAGTTAATAGAGCATAACAACTGTGTTCTGTCTGTTTGCTACTAACATATACCAGGCACCTTCGCTTAAATGTACCTCATATGAGATCAACCAGCGTGTATCCACTAATTAAGTGGAGCGGTAGAAATCTGTATACAACAACCACAATTCACATACTGATAAACTTGTCGTAGTGATTCTCTTCGACTTTGTTGTTTTCCGAATTAAGAGGCCACTATAGGATTGCAGAAATACCTAGACAGTGACGATGGACGATAGATCATCATAGTCATTATTTTTAGTTTAGGCTGTGCCTACTAAGGGGCCGTTCATAAAATTTATGTGGTGAACGGGGTATCGCTTACTGTGACAGAATGTGACATGAGGGGTCGGGGGGTCTAAGAAAACGTGACGTTCCAAGTTCATAAAACAATTTTGTAAATTATCATTAGGTACATATATTTATTCATTTATTAAAGTTTTTATATTGCAAGCAATCAATATTCGAATTTGTGTACTGCTATTAGTTGCTGTATCCCATGTACGAAGGGGGGGGGGGGTCTATCGTTTGTGGTGTAATATTGTTAGAGGGATCGCAGAAAATGTGACAGTGTGACGAAGGGAGGAGGGGTCTAAAAAGCTAAAATTTTGCATGACGTAATTTATGAAAATCCCCTAACAGGCATAATGACGTAACTATATCTTGCTATTATAAAATTAATAATGAGAACATATGTGACCAATGCAAATGTTTGCGTCAAATATATTTTACAGGTCAAATAAAAAATTGTGCCAGATATTCTGTGTAATATCCAACCAATTTTCAAATCGTGCTTCCGCAATTGTGCTTTGAAGTATAAACAGATTGAATGCCTTCCAAATATTATTTACAAAGTATGGGTTAAGTCATTCTTCCGCAGAGCGCCTGAAATGGTTATGTAGATTTATCAAATAATTATAATTATTATATCGTATGACTGCTGAATATTGTGATAGCATTACAATATATTTTTAATGTTAAATGTAATTCTTCATATGAATAATTATTTTAGATTATGAAAGTTAACATTATTATGTTTTTTTTTTTTTATTTTTCTTTGCAACCCCCTCAGAGACTCGATACAAGGAATGTTGTAATATAGAGAACAAGTGTTTCGCGTTGCCGACTGTCAGTCTGTCACCTCGACAACCGGGGTATGTAATTACTCTCTGCGGGAATAGCAAAAATAGTACGTTATATTTTTATATTGTTGTATATGTGATTTTATTTTTTATATATTTTAATTGTAGGATATACTTAACTATATAAAATAAAAAAAAAAAAATCCAACAATGTCATAACATTCCTTCTCGAAATTAAAAATTCTTTGAAATGTCGCACAATAACTAATACTGTCAAGAATTTTCTATAGAGTTTGCTAGTATTTATTACAAATGTATTTGAGATTTGCCGTATTATGCACGGTCGAATACCTATTCTTACAGCACTAGCTACTTCTGTAGTTACAGGGGCTCATGGGCCCCGCGCCCTTTATAATAGTAATATATGTATGTATATCAAACTCTCAAATGGATGATGATGATAATTGATTATCCTGAAGTTACTTTTCTCTTAATTTATTTAACAATTATCATAGAAAACTCTAGAGCCTAGTAACATTTGCTAGAAGCCCTGCGCTGGCTTTATCCGCCTTTGGTATTATGTATAGTTATTTAACACTACATTCTTACTTTAAACAACGTTAACGACTCATGGACAATTAAATATAGTAATTTCTATAAATGAACGGTTTATTCGAATTGTACCCCTTACTGGACTTATCTAGTTATGTAATACATGGCATTAGACACGGCACGTGCTTACATTAAGTTTCCCGTTTATCATTACACCTTCCGCATTCCGCCTTCCGCTTTGCCAGAGTGCTGGTTTGCCTTCATTTACTAATGATTACTAGAGTTATAACAGACGATTAAATTTGACGCTTAAGATATACCACCCAAATTTAATCAACAGAACATGTTTTATTTTTCTAATTTTTTCTACCGGCCATCATTTCGGTATTCACATTTTTCTTCTGCACACTGTGTCAGAGTGTGGCATAAGTTTAGTTTGATAATACATATCACTATGTCTTACATCTACTATCGTAAAGAGAAACAAATGTTTAGCGAACTGGACATACGCCAATAATATTTTCCGCTCATCACAAACACACATATTATGTTCATTGGTAAGTTTATATATAGCTAGATTGACAAAGAGTGTAGAGTTTATAAAATTAAAATAATGTAAATGACCGCTCATTATTATAACTCTGCAAATATGGAGGCTAAATGTAAACCGCATGTAAATCATTTGGATTTGCTTGTGACGTCTGTTAAGATAATTTGTTTCTTAATGTCTTTAAACCTTTAGGTTTTCGCATACATTACCTTTCTAGAACATCTTACTTACTTTCTTGCATTACGATCGACTGAACAGAACTAAAACGTAATAAGGAGGAGATAGCGGAGTCGTCTGGGGATGTTTTAGTGGTTATTTTTTTGTGATTTTCCCAAGGTTTCATTCACACATACTACTCTCTTACCTTAGCTGGCATATTGTGAGAGGCAACACGCAAATTACGTTGAAAGTGGGATTATTTTCATATAATATTTTGCTTAAATCATTCAAATTTAGAAAAACATTCAATCTAAGAAATAACTGCAGTGAACAGTTCATCACTATATACTACACATTTTAGCATAATTCTGTAATTAAAAAAGGTAACACGGGCAAGATGTATAAGGTCCGTATTTCTGTCATTTGTGTCTTCCAAGCTGAAGTGTGTAGGTACTGTTACACGAGACGTGCCGAATTAGTAGGTAATGAGAAGTATATAACGTATCATCTCTATTTCTGTCAAGGTTTTGGTTCTCTTATTATAAACAATTCTAGTCTACAGTGATATTATTCCTTCTTTTTACTACTTATGCGATCTCTAGCATTAACGGCTCTAGCGTTAACGAAGTTTTTATGACCTCTCGCTTCTGTTGCATATGTACTTTAAATTTACCCCCTCATATAAGGAAGTTGGCACATACTAAAGATACAAAAATATATTTTGGCTTACATAAGAGTAAAAAAGTAGATAATATAATGTTATTAGTATGCGAAACTACGCGATACTGTATATTGAATATTACACAAATGCAAAGTATATAAATATAACGTATATTGTGTAGAAGATGCTTATACTTTTGTACTGGAAGATGTACACTGAATAACCTCTCTATTTTGCAAAGTATGTTAAAATTTTGGATATTTACTATACCATGAGTCGTTAATATGTACGAAACAGAAATAGTACGTATAAATACTTAAACTGATATTTATTTAAATTTGTGTAAATAATATGGTGTGTATATTCCCTATGCGGACTTGAGTTGCCGTGATAGTGCAGTTTTTAATTTTCGTTTTAAAGGACAATTTGCTATTTATGTATTAAAATAAAATGTAATACATTGGCATTTTTAAATACTGGCGTTTTATTTCAACTCTCTAAAATATAATGTATATTATTATAAATTTATCGCATAAGTCAAAAGAACCGTGAAATAAATGGTTGGATCCCATTATATAACTGTAAATATAATTATGTATAATATATTTTAATAGTTATATCTAAATTTCTTATAATACTATATAATCATATCCAAATATATAGCTATATAACATTATATATGATAAGATAATTATATTCTTGTAGTTAAAACTTATCTTTGGCGTTAACTAAAACTTAACTATAGGTCGATCTGTTGGTGCATACGTAAAATCGCCCAAATATCACATTTTATCTTTTATGTAACTAAATACGATTAGTTTTTATGTCAAATTGAACTCGTATGTCAGGAAATACTCATTAAATGAAGATCCTATGATATAAATGAAATATAAACTATAAAAAAAGACTCAACTTTTTTTAAATATATCAGTCAAAAATACTTTTGATTTAGTTACAACAATAATTTAAATTTTATCATTGCCTAGTTATTAAGCCCGCTGATTTTCTCAACCCCGTTCCCTTCGCTGTGATTTCTCTACATATATGTATAATTCTATCTTATGCTTACCCGTAACAATGATTAAAAGAGTAGCAAAGTCCGGTGAAGCTGTCAAAGCCCTTGGGGCTACCACCGTAGGTCAGGTCGAAAAAAAAAATGATTAAAAGAGTCTGCTGCTTAATATATAAAGGTTTCAAGTTAATATTTACCACGATACGGTGAATAAGGCCGAAATAAGTCAGTTTCTTTATATAACTATCAGGTAGTGCAGTATTTTTTTATTTTGTAACTTGAAATAGTTAACTGGGGAATACTGGAATTAGTAATTTCAGAACATATAATAGAGAATACTGTTTCTGTATAATACCCTACTTCAAGTTTCAAAACAAATTATGATATTGCCAATATAAAAAAATAACAATTCTAGTAAATAAATTATTCCAATTTGAATGCGTGAAATGATTTTATTTTATAAAGATATACCGAAGAACCTAATTATAGTTCTGTAATCAGGCCGTAAGTTTTTCATTAAACTAAGATTTCTTTTCATTGTAATTCTTTTTATAAATATGGTATGAATTTTATTATAGTCTGGTAACATATGGTATAAGTGTCAATGCTGTCATATGTTAATTATTATTATTACAACAGATTGACTAATGGCCCTGCCTATTTTCTAATTTATTTCTCAATCGAAATTGTTTATCATTTTTTTCTAGTTTACAAAACAAAGCAACAATTATGGTTGTCAAAATATATATTAGCGGTATCTCTGGTAACAAAGAGGTGAGTTTAATATTAGAAAATTCCTAGGATGGTCGGATACTGTTCTCATCTATTCCACCAAGCTGATTCATGTAATAATTGTTTTTGATTACGTGAATTGTTTTAATTATAGGTAAAGAAAAGACAACAACGAGTATTAATGATTCTTGACTCAAAAAACATAAAATATGAAGTTATCGACATAACAGAGCCTGGCAAGGAGGCCGATAAGGACTTTATGCAAAACAACTCCAAATCGAACGGTGGCACTGTTAGCGATCCCAACCCAAGATCTCCATTGCCACCCCAAATGTTCAATGACGAAGAATATTGTGGAGTAAGAAACTTTGTTAATTTTATATATCTTAATAAATTTTAAAACCAAACACATTACCAGTCTGTACCAGTACCTACAATTTATTACTTGTTTTTAAAATGGGTAGAGTACTTTGATGAGAACCCAATAAATTTTCTTTGTAATAATGATTTTCAAACCTAGTTCAGTGATTGATACCTTCTCTACATAGAAAGGTTACATTCTGACAACTAGTTACTATAAAAATATATATAATTGTAAATCTTCTCATGTTGGAGTTTTATTACGATTATTATCTAAAGTTATAAGCAAGCAATTTAGGATATAATATTAATTTATCTGTAAATTTGTATTTTATTTATTCTACACAAAATATTATATGATTTTAATTTTCATTAAATAAATTATTTCAGGATTATGACCAATTTGATTTAGCTAATGAAGTTGATACATTGGAACAGTTTTTAAAACTCGAAGTACCTCCTGAACAACTACCACAAGATGATAGTGTTAAGGTAAATACATTTGCTGTTTTTATTTGAGTTTACAATATATTTTCTAGAAATATTCTTGTAATAAAAAAAGTCATATGATAAACTTCATGGAGAGTGGTATCAGAACTGCTCGAAAGTTTTACAATGAGCCGGACTTTTTATGTGATGGACATCTATGTAGTGAACTCATAGCATGTCAGTAGAATGTTTTATAACAACTGCTTAATACTTGTAGGCTGTCAATGTGCTGTAATCATATATGTGTTATTTCTCAATTGTACTTGACTTAGCATGTTATCCTGCTGAGTCACATTATCAATTGATTTTAAGAGAGTGTACTAGAAAAATGGAAAGTAAACAGGGTCTGGTATAAATCCGGATGAATAAAACATCCATAAATGCTGTGCAGAAAATTATATGTATCATACTTTTAGAATTACAATGCAATTAGAAATTTCTATTCACTTAAAAAAAGTGAATTGAAATGGTTATGGTATTGTTGCTTCAATTTTTTCTAAATATTACTTTTTATATAAATTAATTTATTTTGTTTGGAATGTATAGTTTAATTGTAAGGTGGTATTTCTTGCATTTTGGGCAATATTGTGATTCTAACCCAATGTGATATGATTCAATGTACCTGACATCTAAATAAATGGTCATAACCAATAGATGACTAAAGTTTATAAAATAAATTTATATTTAGTGATGATTAACATAATGGCTAAATGAATGTATATAGAAAGTGAATTGCTAGCTAGAAGTTTACATTGTGCATTTATCATTTCATACATTTATCCGAGTTAAAAAGGTGGTATATTAAAATTGTTATTCAAATATGTATTTGAAGGTAAAATTGTATTGACAAAGCCATGGAAATTATTGATTTCTGTGTAGCTATTACTACCCAATGGGAACAAATTTAAAATTATTTTATACTTTCTTTATTAAATTAAATAACATTTAGTTATCATTAATAGTACCTAAACATTTATTTGTTGGAACAAGTACTATATAGCTAATTATAATTTATAAATATACTAAAAACTGATATAAAAAGTATATTAAAAAAATTTGTAAAATATAACATCAAAGAATACATTTTTTAATGTTTAATCTTGAAATAGTCAAGTATTACAAAGTATTGAAACTAATGTGATTTGGTTATTGACTTTCATTTTGGTTTTTCTGTTCCATTTAACTACAATAATGTGTTAAAATCTATCTTATTAGTTGGTTTGTTTAGATATCTTGATAAAGCCTCTCTCTACTTACTCATGGCAAGATTGTAAGGAAAATATCTCAATGACAGTGAAAAAAAATCATTCTTAGTGACATTCTGCATCCTAAAGTTTGGTACATGTAAATCTGTTGATTTTCAAAATGTACAGAATTATTAATATTTGTTGGTGACATAATCTCTCATAATAACAATAAAGAAGTAGCGCACTTGATTTTAAATTGAGTTTTAATTTTTATGATAAAATTACCTCCTCATCAATTATATTGTATGTTGTGCTTAATTAAGGATAATTAAAATTCAAATGTTAGAAAAATAATATCTCCATGTAACAAGAAATAAACCCTATGTTAGGTGACAACAGCTTTTCCAGATCTTAAATACTAAATCCAAAATGATTGTACTAAGCTAATTTTTTATATTCTCTGTAACTTTTTTTGGGGTTGTCACTAAATAACATTCTCACATGTAACAAAACGTTTTACAATATCTCCATTGATCTAATAGCACAAAATATATTGCTGGTTCATAATGTTTAGAACAGTGTGATGGGAGGAGTATAATAGATATATTTGACTGATAACTACAAATTCAATATATATTGAACTTGTTACAATATTTTGATGGCTTCATATGGGTTAGCTATTTTTTAAATACATCTTGCATTAATCTTTCTACACTACTTTTTTTATTTTAATATATGGGTAACAGAACTTTACTAAGTGTCTTGGACAAGAAATCATATCACAAACACCAACAGATAAAGTCAGTACATGAAATATTACCTAAAATATTACCCAAAAACAGAATATTATTAGATTAATAAATTATATATGGACTTTTCAACTTTTTAATTAATTTATTATTATCATTTTAGGAGAATGCTCTGAATGGTGATTTAGAGAGTGAGAAATCAAAAGATAAATCACCAGAACATGAAACGGAAAAAGCTGATGAGGTAGAACAAAATGATACCACAGCAGATGAAAATAAGTCCCCTGTTAAGGAAAATACACCTTTGAGAGAAGATGGAGCTACATCAAAGGAGGTTACTCCGACTGTTGATGAAAGTGAAGAACCTGCTAATGTAGAACAAGATAATGAAACAAATGCAGAAAAAGAGGCAACACCAGAAAGACAAAAATCGGTTGAAAAGACAGAATCTCCAGAAATTGAATCCACTGATGAGGTACAGGTAAAAGAAGCGTCGAAAGAGAATTCTCCCGAAAAAGAAGAAATTATTAACGAAAATGGTACAGTAAGTTCTCGTGAACAATCTGAAGAAAAACAAGCTGCTGAAGGGGAAACAGAAACTGTTCAAAGAAAAAAGGATAATCCTTCTGAATCACTTATTGAAAATGAACAAGCAGCCTCAGCTAATTAATGGACTGATTACACATTTGCTTCTCAGCTCAAATCAACCCCCATTAGCACTAAGCAATCGCTATTTCATAAGTTATTTATATTCGGATCATTCGCTTCTTTGACATGATTAGTCATTGTATATAATGTAAAGAAGTTTGTTATGAACATACATCATATGGCAACGTTTTGTGCTATGAAGAGTGGCCTATAATCATTAATTAGGTTTATTAAAATTTATTACATTTTTTTATAATGTTCCAGAGAAAGATTCTATTTAACATTTTTATAACAATTCATTATTAAGGCTTGTATTATTTTGAAGTATTAATTCTTTTTTCTTATATTTTGATTAACTTTAATGTATTTTTTGTAAGACTTGGAATGAATTATCTATTATACAAAGAGGTTGTCAGAATCTTATTTATGAGGTTGTTTTTATACTACCGTAAAAATTAAATATTTATCACGGATTCATATAATTTGGTCAGAGAGGTGACATAATTCATATTATCCTACACTGCAAGTAGTATTCAACATCACAGTAACGAGCACCGCTTATGTTTGTATACCTTTATGTCATGACAAATTATAATAATCAATATATTAATATTAAAGACAGTTTTTTAACATTTTTTTTTCATATGAATTATATAAAATACAGAAAATATTTTTGGGTTTAATTTTGCACTTCAATTAAAATATAATGTAAGTATTTCCGGGAAGGAAATTATTTCTACAGAAGAAAAAAACAAATTTTCACCTTTTCCCCAAAGTACGATGTTCATTTTTATACAGTACAAAAACTTCAGATTTAACTGAAATCTGTAAGGAAGTTTTTAATGTGCGTGCTGTAGTGTTTCATGGGATGAAAAATAATAATCTAATAACTATAGACTACTAAATAAGCGTAACATTTTTTTTTATTGAGCAAATAAACGGTTTTAACAATTTATTCTACATTTAAAACTTAATGTTTAAAATAAATAAGGAATAACACGATATAAAATCTATAATGGAATTGTAAAACGCTCAGGTATCTAGTTCATTGTATAAATAAATATACAACGAAAAAGTTATAAAACAGCCTCACTAATTATACAAATATATTACAATTGTCCAGTATAGTAGGTACATTTATGTATCCTTTTTTAGTATTGTAGGTTCACTGAATTCCTTTAATACGGGTTCCGTTTGTAATTCTGCTATATTTCTATGTCGTAAATCGTTCTCCGTATAATCATCCAATATACACGCTTGGACATTTTTATCTAAAGTCACTAGACGTTGCCGGGAGTTCTTGAACTCTTCTACTAGACTAAGATTCCTCTTTATTCCGTCGACGAGTTTGACGACAGAGTACTCGCCCATCGCCGCGCCTTCCTGCAGCTTGATTCCAGCTATCTTCGCGACAGATGACTCCTTCACGTCGGTAGCCATTTGGGTGCACCAGCCTCTTAAGTTTTTCAATATTGTCACCGGACCCTCATATTCATTGGGCACGATACCATCCACTTCAGATTCGAAGAATGACAATAGTGGAAACCATATTCTTGTTCTGAAAATATGTAACAGGTATCTATGTAAGTAAAAGAAACATAAGTACCAATATACTTATAAATAATGTGGTAGTTTATTAAAATTAAAGGAACATAAATATCCAGATTCTTTATCCACTATAAATATAAAATAAATATTAAGAACAAAGATATCCTTTATGATACACTAGCTGGGCGTGCGATTTCATTCGCGTGGATCTAAAAATTATTTAATTCGTTTTGCCCGTTTTTGTAACTTTTTTAATGCAAATTTGCTCCTATTGGGGTAGCGTCATAATAAATAGCCTAAAGCCTTATAATGATTGCTCTAAGAAATACAAAAATAATTTTCAAAATCCGACCGGTATTATTAGTCTTCAAACAAACAAACAAAAGTTTTGCTTTATAATATTAATTTAAATTAAGATTATTATACTGGCTAGTTTTAAATATCCATCTAATTTGGCGCCTTAGATATTTCAAGAATATATTCCAAATGTCCCTCTTTGTTAGACTTAATTAGCTATTCCGAGTATTTTGTATTTCTACACCTATACTGGATGTACCTTTATTAATTTTATAATTACTTCGAGTATCCCCGCTTTTTGTACCCTAGTTTTTACATTTAAATATCTCTCTGCTTACCATTTCTATAATTATTTTATCAATCTATTTTCAAAACTTAGTACACCGTTAAATCTTGATACTATTAATTGCAAACACATTTTACCTTATCTACAAAAAAAGGAATATTTCTCCTAATTAAAGGAATAATTTAGCGTAGTATTGCTTGTGCAGTTTTACGTAAGTACCAACACTGTTTTTTTTTCAACAGATAATTACTTCAATAATATAAAAATTAATAGGGAAAATAATGTCCCATGTATTTAGTAATACCACGGGAAATATCAAATTCCAGTTATAAAACACAGTACCTGGATGAGTCATTCTGCATGAGCGCTTGATTGTTCGACAGCGTGTGGTAGTACAGGAACAGTCGGGAAGTAATATAAAACGCGATGAACACATCGATGGAGTAGTGCTCGTGGGCGGCCAGTATGAAGAATATACCAAACATATTCATCACCCACGTTAGTATGTGTAATAGGTAAAGATTTCGTGGCGTGTCTGTAAATATAATGGCACTATTTATTAACTCCATTATATTTTCTACTTATCTACTATCATATCGTTTTCTCATCGAATACATATTCCATAAAAACGTAATGGTAATCATAAGTTATTTATAGATAGCTGGTTTCATTAGTGATTAGTTGAAATAAAGGAAAAATACAACAGTTACTGTTTGGACTGTCAATTAGCGCTTGGCAATTAGAATTTAAAGTGAATTTATACCAATTGGATAATACCTACACATATTATTAATAGTATAGCCAATACGTAGTGTATAAGTAAAATGAACCCAATAATAAAAAGACAACATTTATTAAAAATTTACAGCCATTTCGAGTAATAGAATCATTGACATATAATTATATTGTGTACCTACGTCAAAGAATATAATAGGGTCTTTATGGGCTACCTACATGATTTACTATGAGTCAAAGGACAAAAAAGCTAGTTCAAGTATTGACTTTAAAGATAGAATAAATATCATCTCGATGCACTATTTTTTGTTATATGATTATGCGATAAAGACCTGGCTAAGACCTGACCATTTATTATTCTATAATAACAATCCAATTCTCCTCTTAGAATTTATGGGAGCCCTATATCCAATTGATATAAGCAGATACAACGCAAATTATTAATACGTCCGTGTACGTATTTATTTAAATTACATGACTTTAGAAAATTACAAACAACACGTTCGTTTGTTTGCGTCTTTAGACTCATGTTTAGATTTAGATGAATACATACGTCTTTAGGTTAACGGAATGTAAAATATATCATTTCAAATAACATTACCATTACATAGATGATAAGATAAATAACTTGTGCGTTTGTTATTGTGCTTACATATCAATAGTTGATACTTCCTTATTAGATGATTCGTTTACGCGGTGTTGACGTTTGCGAACTTCCAAGATAAATATTGACATTTATTAAATTTACGTATGACACAGTGTGGTAAAAATATTTTTGAGTATACACAGAATACATCATATTCCACATATCGTTAACGAGTATTGTACTATATTGTAGATTGTGAATTTTATTACTATAAACAATTTCTTATATTTTGATTTCTTCTATAAAACAAACTCAATTCATATCAAAGATATACGGATTCCACAGGGGTTTCTAGACGATTCGAATAAGACAAAGAATACATAGTTTTTGTAGGAGCTAACTTAAACCTTAACACTGATTCTCCAAGAATAATCTTGTTGAAACACATAGTATTCTAATAAAGAATCTGTTTTATGTACTCTCAACAGTATCCTTAACAGTAGGCAACATGATGGCTATACTCACATTCGGTAATGAAGAAATTCAAGAGAGTTAAAGCTACAGTGTGGCCTGAGAACATGTAGTCGCCACAAGTACGCACTCCACGGACGGACATGCCAGCACCGCTCCAAATATCATAGGCTTGACGTAAACGGCGACCCCACACGGTCAGGTCATCGGCAGGCGGATAGGACCGCGGCTCACACTTCAAATGAGACCCGGGTACTGATAACGACGTGATTAGCATCGTAAAGCATCTTAGCAAGAACACGGTGCCAGCCAACGCGAAAAATCTTCTTAATATTATAAACCTGCAATAATATATACATATATACTCATATATATAAGATTTCCGGCAGCAGCCCAAGCCGACGTTCGGCCATTCTGGCACCCTTGAGCTCGCTGCCTCGGAGCTGAGTGCCTTCAGCACTCGCCCCAAAAAGTTGGGTGAAGCTGTCAAAGCCCTTAGGGCTAACAGCGCATGTCAGTTCGAAAAAAAATATAAGATTTCAGATCTGGAAATTTCATGGATAGATGAATGGATCAATCGGTTTTGATAATGGATATCAGATTTTTGATAACTTCCATTACGGATCTTAAATTATTTCTATAATTGTTTTTCCAAAGAATATAACTACTATTTGTGGATGAACAATACTTTAGATATTTATAAGCAAAGTTATAAACTATTTTCGTATTCGTCAATGTCTTATGACTGTAACGCCTATCTAAAATTTAACAATGTTCGATATTTTCTTAAGATTTCAAAATTCCATAACACCTCTGCTTTTAGTTAAATAGTGTTTTTAAGTATTTATTACGGTTTTGAAGTAACTCGGTTATATAAAGTTAACGAGGCGCCAATCAGTAATGTTCGTATTTTTAAATTAGACTGAATAAAAAAATTATATAAACTAGGTCACTGGAATATTCGTATGTTAACTTTTGACGTTATACCTAATCATAAATCTGTCAATAGACTAGTGACTTATTTATGTATGAAATATAACATTCGTGCATTGTTATAATATTACAATATAAATTATGTACATATAGTTCATTGCAATTATTTCAAAATGTACATATAAATGTATATTAAACTTCCAAAATATATGTCGGTAAAAATCTTATAAACAATATAAGATATATAACACTGTCTGTGCCTGCGACTTCGTTCGCGTGGAACTATATTTTTATTTATAATAATTTTTGGCCGTTTTTTCCAATACAGCTATGCTTCTATTGGTAGTACAGTGATGTGAAATAGCCTTAAGCCTTCCTCCATGATTGCTCTATCAGATACATTTTGTGAAATCCGACTGGTAGTTCCTAAGATTAGCGCGTTGAAACAAACAAAGTTTTCCCTTTATACCCTAGATACGATAAAAGAACTTTCCTATATTGTAATTGCAAATCGGCAGAGATTCACCAACCTTATAGCTATCTAGGTATGAAAAGCAATGTAAAAGAGTATAAGATAATAGCATAAACAGCAATGTACCAAAAACTTTAATATTTTAATGGCTTATATTGCCACAACAGATCTTTTGTTAGCATATAAAGCAGGTTTATGATCGTATCATGTGGCAAATTCTGCGTGGAGAAAATTTAATATAAATAATAGGCAAAGTCCTTGAACTTCGAGTAGATTATTTCTTATTTATTATTATTATATTATATATATTATTATTTGAAGATTCTAATTATTGTTAATATTCTCAGAAAAATACTGTCATGTTAAAAATTATTACCTAAACCAATTCATAAAATTACGAATATTCTTATGCATCAACTAATTCATATTCATCTTTTAAATTCATATTTGACTGGAACACTTTAGAAAACTGTTTTATAAATACGTACGTATTCATGTTTCTGCGATATTTATGTAGACCGACTTTTCAAGAGAAAGTAAACACTTGTTCAAACGTCAGTCCACATTTTTACAGGAAAATAATTGCCTACAGCATATTTCATCCAACTCAGACTTTATTCTTTATCTTCATTGTATTTACGTCTATATTCACTAATTAATTAGAATTTACTCTGCGAAATTAATGTAATCCTTCCTGTAATCCGTTTTTGGAAACCGCTTAAATAATTTGTGTAAAAATCTGTATTTGGAGAATGTCGGTCGTCTAGATCGTCCTATATTGTAATAATTGAGTAAATGTTAAATTAAGTGTTTATAATTATATAAAGCGGAACAATTTGTTTGTTTGGAATCATAGGGACACGTTGGATTTCAAAAAATATTTTTGGATTCGATAGAACAATCAATGGCGAAGGCTTTAGACGATTTAACATCACGCTGCTATCAATAGGACCAAAGCTATATCGAATAAAGTTACAAAAACATGAGAAAATGTTTAAATAAAATTCGAAAACGGACGAAGTCGTGGACGCAGCTATACATCTATTTAATAGCGGATACAGAAACTTTTTTTTTTATACTTAAGTTTTAGCATTATGGCCATAATCTCACCTGATCTTAAGTGACGATACGGCCCAAGTTGATAGACACGCTAAACCTGTGGAGGAACTAGCTCTCAAGTGTAGCTGCCGGAACACACCTATTGGTATTTGGCGGCAGGTTTACAACTTGAGGGTGGTAGTTAGCCAGGCGGGCATTAGAAAAAGCCCTACCACCGTGCTATGGTTTCCTCACAATGTTTTTCTTCGCCGAAAGCTCAAGCTCATTGTAGGTGCTTGGATTCGAACTCACGTCCCGTGAAGCGAAGTCGTACACACTACCACTGAGCTGTCATCGCTTCAAAAACTGGCACACATTATTTATCAACAAATCACACAGCTCGGATATGAAACGATATCTAAGTATAATCTTTAATTTATAATCTATAATATTATCACGAATTCATAGAAAATTATGTCATAAACAAACAGTATTATTATAGGTCATCGATATCGGTTAAAGTTTATAAAAATGTATAATCATCTCTGTACCCTTCATAAAAATACATAATTAAAATATTTACGTAGCAAGTCTGCTACAAACTACAAGATAATAAAATAAATGTTAAAATTTACTTTTAACAATGATATGATCGTCACAGAACAAACAGCGACAATTAATGGAGTACTAAGAGCCGCAGTGTAGTGACGCCATGTAGACCCCTACATATAATGTACCTACACTGTATACACTAGCACCTATACATTACAACGAAACCTTCTAATTCGGTTAATATTTTACCGTGAGAATAAATTGAAAATGGATACGCGCAGCAGCACCGACGATAACCAATTTCAAGATTTATCAATATCATACAAAACGACATAAAATTTATAGGTCCGTAAATAACAACAATAATAGATATCATGTAAAGTAACTATTAGAAGACCTGTATGAAATAAATTTCATGGCTATAGTTCATTTAGGCCTGAAGTTTATTTGATCTTTATGATATTATCTTTACATTATAAATTTTTAATTTTTGTATATTATCTGTCCGTTAGTGTGATTATAACTTGAAATTAACTTAATCTGTTTACATGATTCCGATATTACTATTATATTCTCTAGTCAAAATCGAATATACAGTATAAACTATATCCTTACTAATATTATGAACATGATAGTGAGTTTGTTTGTTTGTTACGCTTTCACGCCTAAACCGCTGAATCGATTATGATGAATTTTGGTATATAGATAGTTGGTATGTTGGTACACTGTTGTCCATTATAAGCTTCTTTTTCTCCCGAAAAACATGTTGGGAGTGGAGTAAAGAGTGGCATAAACTTTGTATGAAACTTTATTAGGACATCTGATTTGCTTTCAAGAAAATTTTTTATAAGTAAAAAGAAAAGTAGGTATATTTGTTTTTCAAACTATTCTTAAAAGTGATGAAAGGAAATATCTAAAATTTGACAGGTGGGTAGTTGATAGATATTAATATTCATATCTACCTGTATTGACCAATATCATCAAATAAATTAATTAATAACATTTGATAGAAAAATCATTTGCTGTGTCAATCCGCAACCAGTATTAGTTGACATAATCAATATTTATGCGATTGGAGCTATGGGTAAAAGCCAGAAACTATATATTGAGACTTGTAGTTAAATGATGACAAGAATAATCAATATTAAACCAACCCAAGTAATTATGGGTAATCAACCATTTTGGGAGTTTGTCGTTAAATCGAGTGACGTTAAATGAAGTTTATATTATATATACCTTTAAATTAGACAAAATATGTAGCAAGATATGATAAATGAAGTCTAGAAAATGTTACTATCAACATGATTTCGTGCCATAGTTTTTTTTAGAGTGAGCAATTACCCTCCCATACCCAGGGAGATCAGGGAGGGGGTTATGTGAGACTCACACAACGTTATTCATGAGGAATTATCCAAAAAAAACCTCAAGGCCATATGTCGCCTTCCTTTAAGCTATAGTTTACTTAAACCGTTAAATAGTTATACAATCAAACAGAAATAACAAAATATCTGCATTACTATAATTCTGATTTATCATTTGAACCACAAGAACACTATTATTTCACAAAAAAATATATATTAAAGATTAAAAAAAACAGTATGTTCCTCTTTTCAGATTTAAACAACTTATTTTTGTAATTCATATAAAGCAAAACTGCACTTATCAAGAACACAATAACTCTCAAGATTAAATTTGTGTTTCAACTTTTCACTATACACATAAGCATATGTCTAGTTTAAATGGAAAATGATTAAGTAATTTTTTATAGATAAGTGTACATTATATATTGAATGGCCTGTATGATTCATAGATAACAACAGCTGTGGACTGGACTTTGAATCCTTGCAAAGTTCTTTGTTATTGTCTTCTTTGAACCATAATGTTATATTAATATGTTACTTTTATATGAAAACACACAAATTAATTTGTAATGAATAATGAAAATAAATCACTCATGTCATACTTTTGAAACTAAAATATTTACATTCACAATTTAAATAAATTATAATATATATTTAATGTCTAACTTGACTAGACAGTTAAGTTAGTTACTGTTGAGCAATAGAAACAAAGTGTAATCCTCACTAATATTATAAATGTGAAATTATAATATATAGTAAAAGTGTGGTTACAGTAATAGTTATATAACTGAGGGTGCCAAATCAAATAACTCCATAGATATTGACTTCATACTATATTTAATACAGAACAATTATAATTTCACTTACTGGAGTTTAAAGTACTTTTAAGTTACTTTGAGATATGTTGTGGTTTTGATAATTTTTGGACATCAAAAATACTAACAATATATATCTCATTTTAGGTCAATAAGATGGTTTAAAGTCTTTATACAAGTCTAATCAGTATTAAATTGGTTTACAATGATTATCATAAATACTTATGAAATATATGTTCGACAACAGAATTCTGATATTAATAATTTAAAGTGAGCTTTAAAGCAACTTCTTTTATACATTGGCCACAAGAAATAAAGATTTTCTTTCATAAACAGTATTTAAGAAATTATTATTCTATGTTACTTTAATGGTGAGTGCATTTGGTAAGAATAGTACAAATGACTATACTAATTTCATGATATCTTGTTATGTATATTCCAAATATTCAGAACTTACCTATGCTTATGGAAGAAAAGTACAGTAAGCCAGATGGCCATAAGGAAGGAGCCAGTGATTTCGCACATGTCAAAGGCCCATGGTATATGTGGCACATTATCCAAGAAGAGGTCAGGCAGTGGAGGGTATTTCTTCATATCTGGCACTTTATCATGAACTATTACCATCACTACAGCTGTCACCCAGGTCACCAGAAACACATATCCTGTGACAATTGTTTATCATTACACTAAATTTACAACTCTTTTAGAATACTTGGGACAGTATGAATGAGTATCCTAAAGACTATTTAATGACAATAATTACATTAGCAGACCGGGAGTTTGAAACTAAGTTAACACAACATTTTCAAATACATATATTTTGTAGAATTTTGATAAAGCAATAAGTAATCATGAATAATTAAAATATGTAACATTTGTTTCCATAACAATACTACAACACATTAGTATTTTAATTACTTTATTTTGTTTGAGTTAGTTTATTAACTATAAATAATATATTGTACTGTAGCTTCACCTCAGTTGTGTAGGATATTAATTATATGATACTATATAATATTACTATATATTTATAGTATATTTATCAGGCAGACATCTAAGTGGTTTATTTTTTTACATTTTAAACCTAAGTACTAATAACAAATCCCTTGACAACACAAACATTAGTTTATGGTATATTATTAGTAAATTTATATTTTTACTTCCAAACATTATTATAATTTTCAAATCATAGTTTAAGATTAACTACTTATTTCATGTATCTTGCAGTTGATTTAGGTATATAAATATGAAACAATAAAAAATTACCTAAAGCTATAGCAGTTTTCCAAATTTCTGGTCTCAGTCTGGAAGCCTTCACTTCAGCAGGAAAACTCGATAGACACTCTGTATTTTCAGTATATGCAATCTCAGTTGGTGTTTTATTATGTAGGTTATAACTTAAATGTGATAAATTTGTACCAAGAAAGTTTATGTTTGTAGCAGGATTCAACAGATCATCACATAAACCAAGCTCTATCATCGATGAACGATTGTTTCTTTGTAACTTCTTCACAACTAAGATAAATCTCTTCCTTTCACCAAACTTCAATTGATTAAATGGATAATCATAAAAATCCCTATCGACGAAAGATAAGAGACATTGTCCATCTATGTCGTGAGATTTGCATATATCTATTATGAAACTATTCACATTTTCTTTATGTAACAAATCTAAAACTTCTTTGTTGTTCCAGTTCACAACACTAGACTCCATTGTCACCAGTTTCACTGTTATTATGCACTAATTATGCTGTACGCATTAAATATTAAGGATTTTTTTTATAAAATGCACCGTAACAGTAAATTAGCACGAAAACACTGAGAGAGACTATGTACAAATAATGTTTATAAATAAATTTGTAAAATGAATATTATGACAAATGACGTTGCTGACAATGTCATGTTTCAGCTGTAAGAGCAAAATACATTGTTCTAGTCGTGCATTAGAGTTGTTATATTATAAGTAAATAGCAGTGAAACTACTAGTATACCATAAATGATTAGTCTGTTATACAGTTTGTTAAAACTAAGTTGGAGTATATGCGAATGTTAATGTTTTTGTTCAATTAGTAATTTCAAGGAATCATTAATGTTAATTCGTTCTCAATTATTACATGGCAATTATCTCAAATCATATGTCATATGCATATAATAACAGCTATGCATAAAATATTCCATACTTAATTTATTCTAGGTATGCTAAAAAAGGGGAAAATTACATTTTGAATTTGTTAATCCTTTTACATTGTTTGTGTTAAGTTGCGTGTGCACTGTGATATGAAAGTTATATAAATTCAAAATATTGACTACATATCGCACAAGTACGATTTTAATTCATACAGGCGAAGCCGACTTTATTAAAAAGTACAGATTACAAAAGCCAAATATCACACAAAGATATTTTTAGTAATTACTAAAAAAACATCATCATTTGTGTAAATTTAAATGTAAATGGTTGTTTTAAAAATGTAAATATATAAATAAACTAGCTTCTCGGGCATGAGCGCTTTCCGCGCTCGCCCTGGTAGTCCGGTGAGGCTGTAAAATCTCTTCAGACTAACAGTGTAGGTCCCTTCGAAAAAAATAAAATAAAAATAAACTAGCTGACCAGACAAACGCTGTCTGTTCTATAAATTATATCTAGTGAATACTTTGGTTGTATTAAAGATCAGAGGATGACGTTAGGAGAGTGAAAATTTAGGTTTGTATGTATTTTTAATGCTACATCATAAAAAAATAAAAATAATATTGTCAATAAATAAACAAATTATGTTTGGTGTGGACCACCCTTATCACTGAGGAGTATGAAAAATAGATTAGGATCGATTCTCAGACTTACCGTATATACACATAAAATTCGAACGCGTTAAGTAACATTGTATTTTTAATTTAAATTAAAATTAAAGAAAAAGTTTGCACCTCGTAAAAAAGGTAAAACATAATTATGACATTTGGTAATAATGCTCATTTGGCTTTAACGTAATATTTGAGGTAAATGGAGGGTACAGAAAAATGTTATGGCGCGTTTTATTGCCGGAGGAAGCAAAACTATCTTCAAAAATTACGTTACGTAATTAATACTTAAATAGCCCCTGACCTGTTATTTAGAATATTATAATTAATACGTTTAAATATACCGTCTATATTGAAATGCATTGTTTGTATAACCGTTTTTTTACTTATATCATCAAACCCTTTCTAAAATTAACATATGTAAATCATTGTGATATATACACACAAATAAACGTAGCTTAGCTACGACGTATTATTTTAATTATTATTGTGTGAAGAATTATATACCATAAGATCAGTTAAAAATTATGAATCAATAATGTAATTCCGGTAAAAAAATATTGTTGGAAAAAATATTAGAAGTATAAAATATATCATGACAATAAGTCAAGAATATGGATCAAGGTGTTATAGGTAACCAATCACCGCTTGCCGGATATGGATGGTAGTGCGACTTAAAACGTATTATCGAGCCTTTTCAGGAAAAACATCATAAACGACAATATGCATATTTTAAAGTCAATTTTTCATCCAAAATTATAAATTATTTATGACATCTTTATAAAAAACATCGACTTGGTTTTTATCGAATTAATGACTGATGATGATAATTTTTAGGAGGATGCAATAAAAATAACATTTTTAAGATCTTTTGCTAAATAGGCTCTTTATATTGAATTCTGTTAGCGGTTGTAAATAAAAATACAAACATAAATCAAAATACTTTAAATTATCACATAGCTATTAGAAATAGTAACATAGTATGTTTTAACACACGAAAATAATTTTCGATAACACAAAAAAATTGAAAAATAGTTGATGTAACATTATAGATTAACAATATTATAAATCAAGAAGTTTCTGACCGACTCATATATTCATAGATCCATATATATTTGGTCCATACAGGCGTTACGATACATACTCAAAATGTTAGCTGCTTTACATGATTTAAGTTAAATTAATCAAAGGTTAATCATTGTTGCTGTCCTCATAATTGTGATTCTTGGTAAAGTAGTAAAAAACTTATAATAAAATAGAAACATATATTTTCGATTTCTTTTATCGCTGCTGTAAATCCCGTCTTGTGCCATATGTTAAATTAAACTTTTGTTAATGCATAGATAGCACTAGTACATATTAATAATAATCAGACTCAATTGGATTAATGACACTTTAAAAAATAGTTAGTGTACAGCAAAACAAATGGTCGGAATAGATTTTCATGTAAAGGGTTCCTTAGTACTGATGGTCGAAGTTCAGCTGCAACAAATACTTCACTTTCACTTGTGCCACATCATATACAATAAATCTGAATGTGCGTTAAGATTAATTATTTATATCCTAAATAATAATTATATTAAATGGTTTCATTGCCAATAACAAATACCCAGTAGTAAAGAGGTCTGCAGTTTTCAAAGAATTTAATATGGGCAAAGTTATGGTTTGAATACTTAATAATATGGCTGTGGTAGAGAATGAAGGATCTAGAAATAAAACATTAAATAAAATGTTAAATAAAGTGTAAAACATTCATTTGGTCATTGCATTAAACAACTATTTATAAAAGAAATAATAAAAGAATACACTTATGATGATACCAATTAATTTTGCGTTTGTGGAATAGAATTAGATGTGATAACGGTTGTGTTTTTATACTTGAGCCTTACACAATTTCTACCTTTTTAGGTTTGGAATTTCAACTTTTTAAGTAAACTATATCCAATGTATATTATAATATTAATCATTTGTAAAGGATACTCATTGTAGAGTAGCGATCTTTTGGTATCTTTCGTAATGGGTGTACCAAGTGGCACGATGAGCCCGTCGTCAAGCACCCGGTTTTGTTGGGGATCTGGTTCTGTGCGGCCAATACCCCAAGCCGAATGCTTTCCAGGGGGCAACTGCACAGTCTCCGCGTGGTAACATTTTTTCCTATAAATTTAACATATATTGATATTAATATTATAAAGCAGAACAGTTTGTTTGTGAGTTCAAACAAGCTTATCTTAGGAGCTACCAGACGATTTTTAAAGAAACTTTTTTAAATAAATTCTGAAGTGAAGGAGTCTCGTATATCAACATGTGACATAAGATCTTTTTTGTAGAGTGTTTTATTTCCTACAAATTATTTAAAAAACGTGCCATGTTATTAAAGAGGAAATGAAAAGTCACGATGAGGCACCCCTTAATATTAAAATTAAGAGCTGCTATTTTAACAGATAATACTTTTCTTTAACAATATTTTCAGGGTACTTAAAAAAAACAATAGTCGTTTTTTTGATACAGCCTAATACTTACATTTCTCCAAGAGCAACTTCACAAAGCAGCATGAGACCAGTGGGTTTAAATTTGCTCGTACAGCAATAGTTCGCCGATTTAGACACCATGTCCGCGAAGTATATGCCTTTACCGAACATATACCCAGTCACTGGCGCTTCCGGCGGTGCGATACGCAAACCTGGTAATAATACAGTTTTCATCCTTATGTCTAGATTTTTCTATAAGTGTAATAAATAATTGGACGCTATTCATTACAGTATACACTAATCTTATATGAGATTCATTTGATTAAAATAATCATATCATTGTCTTAGTGGTTTGTTGGACCATTCAGTATGTAGCAGTGTAATAAAATATATATTAAATTGTGATAATTTTGCAGAAAAATGTAAAATTAAATTGAAAATGTATTTATCGTTTATATGTGCCACCTTAAAATACTTAGAATCCTTCCATATGAACAAAGTCAAATAACAGTTATTTCCTGCAGGAAAACACATTGCAATGATTAATTTGTTACATTACAGCATAAAGTTATATTCTACCTTGTGAGATGATGCCTGCAAAGTTAGTTATCCTTGACCCGTGCCAGAGCAGCCGTCTGTTGTGTAACTTCATGAACGGCTTGTAGCGCTTGTCTTCACCCTCACGCACCACTTTGAATACCTATAACAAGAAATATTTTCTTTTGATCTACTCAGCGTTAACAACGCTGACGCTAAAAAAATTATAGTGTGCATTATTATATTTAAAGTACAGTATTAAAAATAATGACATACCATTTCAATTACATTAATTTTAAAAAACTCACGACCGCGTTACTTTCCCGTACCACTTGCCTACCGGCGTTACAATTATTAACTCCAGTGGAATAGAATATGGGTCCCCCTGAATGTTTAGACTATATTATGCACAATAGTACAAACCCTTGTTTATGCACCCTTCACCCCTTTTCTTTTCTGCCCCTCTCACCACTTTACAAATCAGTTGCAGTATAAATCCAAATTATGGACGATTAACGGTGACTGCTGTGTATCAAATTAAGTGACAAATTGTGATTGCCAAGAACATTGTTACGAATATTGTGAAGTATATTGATCCTCCAGCTGAAGTATAAACAAGAGGATGCCTCCTAGAATATCTAATGCGACATAAAGGTGAGTTCTCATTTCCGTAATTATATATTTGTAGGTGTTTTATTTTTAAGAAAAACGACAACCGAACTGACGCATACGCTGATTGTTAATATATATTTGTAGTTGGCGTCCTCTTTGTATTCATATAGCTCGGGAACTATTACATAGATTTGATAAGATTTGTCACTGATTACAAATATTATTGTTTAAAAATAAGTTCTTCCGGTATAAGAGACAAAACCATATGCATCAAAATACATTGATAGATGAACATAATATGTGGTGCTGTGGTCCACTTTTTGACTATTAGAAGGACAGGACAACAAAACGCTGGACAGTGTTAAGATGTCTTTCAACAATCGCTTGTCGGATGTCAATATCACTTTAAAATGTGACATCCCATACATTTTTTTGTTATAGCTTTACGTTAGCGTTACGTTAGTAAAGACTACTTCGCTACGCGAACTGTTAGGGTTATATAAAAAATTATATGAAACCTAACCTCTTCAATATTCAGTCTGTATGACGAATGAGTGGCACCATGAGTGTTCTTAACGTATTCTTCTATCATGGCAAACTCATCAGTGGATCTGCTGAGTGGGGCAATCTCGGCTTTCAGTTTTGCATAGTTCGCTTCAAGCGGACTTGAAGTATCATTAGAATCTGCAAATGTTTAATAACATTAACAAGACACACTAAAATATGGTACAACATTACATAGAGAATATTTGGTATACATATTTTACCTGATTGTAAAAGGCTGTAAGCTATTTCTATTTCAAGTAAATTGTCCATCATTTCTGTTTTCGTTTTAATTATTTCAGCATTGTCTAATAAGGGGGCATTGTTAACACCAAAATCATGTGGAATTAATGTGAAAAATCTGTAAATAATAAATTAAAACCGGAATTTAAAAAATATCACTCATAAGCCAATTCAATATACCAAAAAGATTATTGAAAGGAAAAGAATTGACAATACTTCCAAACAGCATAATATTAAAATTCAAATAAACTGAATATTTTTGTCTTAATAATAAAAAATATATAGATAATTTAATGAAATAATATTTATCATATTTTAATTAACTCACTTCATTTATTTTAATATAAAAACCTGTTTTTGAACATTAAATTCCGTAAAAAAAAAATTACACTGAAAATCACTGAGGTGGTAATGTGACAATGGGATATGTGTCTTACAGGCTAAACATAAATTATTAAAAACTTATAGATGGTGTCCATAAAAGCCATTTCACGAGAAATGGTATATATTTTTTTAAGTACATATCTTGTATTTCCAAATTTATAATAAATTTACATTAATCCTAAATAATCACTAACTATATATTATTTAGTACTACGTTGTACAAACTAGGCTACGAAAATTGAGAGAATAAAGTCTCTAATAATGCATAAGCAAGAATTATAATTTGAACTTGGCTTTAGTAAACTTTTAGTGGAGGGTTGGAAGATCTAGTACCTTATTTATGTAATATAATATTTAATTTGTATTCAAAATTACCTATTAGTAGCATCGACAATTTTGCTGTGACTCACTTTTCCCTTCTCAAGATGCTTCTGTAATTCAGATAAGACCTCATATCCAGCTTTTATTTGTTTCTTTGATAGTTTTCCAAGTGGCATCTTTTCTGTATCCAGCTAAAAAAATTATTTTAATTAAATGCAAATAAATTGATAATGGTTAGACCAAAGTAAAAATAAATATGTTCACTCTCTACCTCAAACTCCAGTAATGTCTGCTTCATAGTATTGACATCGAATATTTTCATTATCAGGTTTTGTACTGACTCGGCTAGTTTACTGTTGGGGTCCAACTGGAGAACACTTTTTGTCGCAGATTTATCATCACCATAGTCTACATCGAGTGGAAAGTAACGACCCGGTACCTAAATGAATATACATTTAAATTAAATTGTAAGTTAGATAATTATTATTTTTCCTAATTAATACAATAATTTGAAATAAATAATATTCATATAATTCTATTTAGTTTTATAATACTTAATAGTTTTTTATTGATACAGTAAACACCGTTTAACGCTGTTTCGGTTTAGCGCTCTTTTATTTAAATTGTGGGATTCCCCAAATTTACACGCAACGTTAGGCTTCCCGATATCTGAAGTAGTTTATATGTGTTTCATCGTTACTGCGATGTTATTGTAAGTAGAAAATTAATATAATATGATGATTAATATAGTGACAAATATTATGGTTACATTAGATACATATCAAATTATATTAGATACCCATCTTTCCCTAACTCCATTATTTACATGATGACATAACCTCGTTTAATATTACGCTCTACTTTGATGGAACGTATACCCCACGTTGAGCGGGGTCTTACTGTAATTATATTAGTAGTGAGTCAAGTATTTAACATGGAGATTTATAAACTTTAAATTTTCTAAGTTAATAAGTATATAAGTTATTTTGCCATAGCCAATATAAATGGGTACATATAACACTGATCAGATACAGAAGTAAATGTTACTTTCAAATTAAATCTTACAATTTGGTATAACTTCAGCACACATAAAAAAAAATAAGTTTGTACGAGCAACTGTTTTCTTATCTCTGAGCACTAAAGTTACTTCCTGGCTAAGTGAAAATAAGGACTACTTGCATCGCTTCTGTTTACTTCCGACAACTCAAGACTCGCGCTGTATACTTTGAGAATACATCGTTGAATTCAAGTCCCGATGGATCAATACAAAATGTAAATACAATAGAAATAGCAATGTCATATACTTAATTTTTTATCCCTTAAAAGTTTAGCGTTTGGACATGTTGCTACTACTATTAATTATCTGGTACAAGATGCTAACACGCACAATTGCAGTTGTTGGGAAATACCGCATATGTGTTTGGCGACAGATTTTTACATCAATATCAAAATTTATTTGTCCAAAGAGATCGTAATTGAAGCAGAATCACGAATGTTTGTTAAGTTATTGAATATAAGACGCAAGAAAAAAATTCTGCCGCCAAATACGAAGCCAGCCAGCCACCGCCAAGAGCCAGTCCCTCTTATAAATCCCGGTAACGCGCCTGCGACTCCTCTGGTATTCTGGGTGTCCATGGGCGGCGGTGATCACTTACCTTCAGGTGACATGCTTGCATGTTTGCCCCCGTATTCAATAAAAAAGTGCAGAAACTCCTATATTTCATTATTGATATTAAGGATCATCATTTAGACCGCGTTAAGTGGCATAGGATTTTTTTCTTCTAAATTCTATCTAGCCTATAAACTAACAGTTTAAACGATACCCAATTGGAGATAGCCAACTTGGTAAATAACGGATACCCTAATATCCATAGCTAATCTTTAACCCGTCCATTTAAGTATGGTAAATTCTACAAACCTTGATAAAATTATCTCGGCAATGCCACGGGTTCTCTGTTTTCTCCATATATAATTTCTCGAATTTATCAATCGCATCATTGACAGACTTGCAATCTTCAACTTTATTCCCACCGATTGTGGTCCCAATGCGACCCCATGATCGGAATAGCCAATACCTAATTAATATTTTCGATAAATTTAAAAATTATCTACATAAATTATCTTAATTTCGAACCCCAAAATTTTTGTAAAGGAATTCATTAACTCATTAACACGTTCACGCCGGGGCCGATTATAATTTGTTTTGCTATTAGGCGGCGTTCAAATTAATATCGCGTTTCATCTGGCGGCGCATGATTATTGCCTGTTCAGACCTGAATACGCGTTGTTTGTTTCTCTGCAGTACAATGAGATTTATTGTGCAAGTTTCATAACTCGTGCCGTTTTTTCATCCTGACCACAAATTTCAGTCATTAATTATAATTCGAAAGGTGATTAGAAAGTTTTTTTTTTTATTTTCACCCTTAAAAAATAGTTAACATGGATATTCTTCAATCATACGAAGGATCGGCAAGAAACACTCGTAAACGCTGCAAGGAATGTTATAAAAACATGTCCAATAAAAGGGAAGAGGTTATGCAACTAACAATACTAATAGAGTTAAGACGTATTGTGATCTTTGTGAGGGACAGCCAGCACTTTGCTTGAATTGTTTTAACAAATTACACAAAAAACAATAAATAATGAAGTTATAAATAAAACAATATTAAATTTTTGGTATTTAAACCGTATTTGATTTTTATGTATAATACTCTATTTTTATGTTTATGTTATTGAACAAAAATTATGTTTCTGATACATTATTGATTATAATTATCATTAAAATTCAATGTTTAGTGCGGGTCACCGGTGGCCCACGCCGGCGTGAACGTGTTAAACCCACGTTTGAAATTGTTTCATAAATGATAAAGTAGTTACATTTACTATAAATTTTAAATAATAAGTAAGAAGAACATAATAATACTAAATAATTTAACAATATAACTATAATGTACCTTCTGACGGTGTTGTCTTTGAGAATTTGCATTTTATAGTAGGAATTTTTCTGTGCAACAACATCAGTTTGTGAAAGAACTATAGTATATTTGGTACCATCTTTCTCTCTATAGACATGTGCTTTGTCAACAAGCCCCGAAGCCGGATCCACCGCAGTGCCCCCTATTACACAATCAATAACTGAAATTGTGGTTCCTTGTATCTTTACACCCGAAATTCCCTGCCCTTGATTTTTATTACAAATTATTTCAGCTCGAAGGTACGGAAATTGAAACATGTTGATGTCATCACTGACACTGTCATCACTTTACTGAGCAGTATCAGAGATATGTTTTAAACCTCAGTATATATATTTGGGTTTTCTATGGAGTTATCTTGGTTTATTGTTCATTAGGTTTGTGCAATGGTTCCTACATATTGAGGGGGAGCATATAAATATACTATGATATCTATAAGGACTGTCATTGCTTTCATATTTATAATACAATATAAAAATTTCAATCAGACTTGTACGCAATCAAATGTTCTAATTAATCACGACATAAAACAAAACAAAAAATTAAAAACGTGGCTTATATTGAAATAAAACTAATCACTTCGGCTTCGGGGCGGACTCAGTGACCACGAAGGCTGAAAAGCTTTCGAAACGTAAGGATTAATATCAATAAATAAACCGCGATAAAATCCGTTTAAATTAGTTTTATTTCAATGAATAATATTCGCGTAAACATAAGAAATCATCACGTGGCTTATATATTTATGATTAATGTAAATAAATACGATAAAAATGAAATGAAAAGTCGTACAACGTTAAATTACAATCAAAGCAGTATATATGATTGAAAACAGAAGTAAATAAGTATCAAATGCTATATTAACTAATATAACTTAGTCAAAGTTAGTAATAGGTCTTACTCACACAATTGTGTCTTACTAATACACCGAACTGCTCAAGTAAATTGTGTATGTTTACATTTAAAAATAAAATGATTTACCTTGAATTTTAAGCTTGACTGCTGACGATTTTGAAGACTTTACGTAC
The DNA here is from genome assembly GCA_039707435.1 of Actias luna. NCBI lineage: Eukaryota > Metazoa > Arthropoda > Insecta > Lepidoptera > Saturniidae > Actias > Actias luna. The sequence continues at coordinate 12,917,905 of JAZHAC010000033.1, read as the reverse complement.
ATACTACCCGATTTTGGTATTGATTTTCCATCAAGAATGTCTTGGGGTACACGACTGGCAGGCTATAAATAGATTTCAAAATGAATATTACCATAATCCTGTCTAGGCATATCAATTTTTAAAACTAAACATTTCTATTCTTACGTCAGCTCCCCAATCAGCTATATTATTTTCTTTAATAATTTCTAGTGACGATGAGATTGTTCCTTTTTCGGGGTCAATTAAATCAATGAATGTATCTTCTATTACCTGAAAATACAAGATTTTATACACTTTATTATATATATATATATATATATATATATATATATTTAACGTTAGTTTGATAACGATAAAAACAAAAAACTGTGCGAGTGCAACATTACTAAATAACATTATTAATTGTTGCTATAAGACCTACTACAAGAGATCGCGCCATATCCTACACTCTACTGACGAGTTTTACTGCTTCGTCTGCAGCGAGATTTTGACCCTACTATGATTATTAAATAAATAAAAATATTACCCCGATATCTTTCTCTTTTATTTCTTCCATTTTTCCATACATTTTTTCCAGGTCCTTCTTGGTCGAGACAACAGCGACGGTGGTGTCTGTCAACTTACTGACCACGAGTCCGCCTAATTTCAGTATACGTCGTTTGACAGATTCTTTATCGTTCAGTTTTCCATATAAGAAAAATTGCAGATTTTTCAAAGGAGGATTAGGTATATCTTTTTTCACACTATAAAAGAAAATGTAATTTTTATTTCATTACGTATTTTCTATATTATTTAGTTGAAATAACTTTAGACAGCTAGGTCTTTATTAGAATAAGAAAATGGCAGGTCTTTAGGTAATTAGGTCATATATCAAACAAATATGGTCATAATGATTTCTTAGGTTTACGCGAATATTATTCATTGACATAAAACTAATTTAAACGGATTTTATCGCGGTTATTTATTAAATTTTGATCCCGACGTTTCGAAAGCTTTTCAGCCTTCGTGGTCACGGGGCGGACTGAGGTGTAGGTTGTCCAGAAAAGTTTATGTTACTTATTGAAGGTAGACACAGTAACATAAACTTTTCTGGACAACCTACACCTCAGTCCGCCCCGTGACCACGAAGGCTGAAAAGCTTTCGAAACGTCGGGATCAAAATTTAATAAATAACCGCGATAAAATCCGTTTAAATTAGTTTTATTTCAATAAATATGGTCATGCAATACTAAGCTTGGTCTACTCTTTCTTAAGAAACTCTGGAGACCCCATTCGGCACAGGTACACAGCACAAGCTTACGTGGCAGAAATCTTCTGAAAGGTGGAGTTTAGATTTGACCTACTTCAGATATGCAAAAAAAATATCTGTGCTATAAGCTCTCAAAACCTAGTGAATAATTATTGGTCACATTGAATGCAAATGTTAAAAATAATTAACGACAATATAGTATGCTTATTACTAAATTAAATTACTAGAAAATAGCAGTATGTATAGTAAGTTATGACGGTCCTATCTGGTTGAACCGAGTTCACCACACATCACGTGTCGCATTCCGGAACCAATCATAAAGCTGGGTAAGGAAAGCGGGGGGACACAGATGGGGCTAGGGTTTAGGAATTTTATTCCATCTGATTCACGACACTTTTTTATTTTGTCATGATTTCGAATAAGCCAGTCTTTATTCAGCATAACGTAGATGACTCATGGATGGATTAGTGACGTTCGGTGGCTGTATTTTTTTTTTTGTATTGTGTTTACCGCCAAGAATAACGCGGTCGCTTTGCTGTGATTAGTATAAAAAATAACAAGATCAAAATACGGTAATAACGGTGAAAACGTATGCAACTACTGCCAAATTATTTTACTATACTCATAAATATATTAGAAAATGTTTTTGGTTTCATCAGGTTCCACGTCAAAAATCATGACAATAATTTTGGTCAGGTCCAAAAAACGGGTTCGCAAGTGCATTTCTGTTTCATATTTCTATTTATGGTCATGCTAAAGTAATTCTTGTTAATTACGAAGTACTTTATAGATATATATAAAAACTAAACTTAGAAACAACGGGGGCAATCTTACTATTAAGTTAAACAGAACAACAACTGGATAAATTAAAATAAACGTTCTTGTAAAATTGTTCTGCGATTTTGTGTCAAACATATCCATTTTTTTATATTGAATATATGACTTATAGATATATTATAAATGAGAGTTATATATGAGTTAATTTACCTTGTCATCGGTTCATCTTTCACAAATACGACAGGTCGTGGAGCGGCATGGAATAATCGTACCCCTGTCTTTGGTTTGTATTTACTGAAAATAGAGCCATTCTTATAGGCTTCAGGAATCTTCAGAGGTTGCCTCTCTGGCTCTTGAGTTATGTAGGAACATTTTGTCCACTCACTTATGTCACCTATGATAACAAGCAATATATTTTAAAATTACGGTATGTCTATAAATAATCAATACTACATCATTAAAAGATCATATAATAATTAAGCCAGCTATACTTGGAGACCTGGGAATGTAACTAGTGTTCCAGTAGTTCGATTTTGTGGTCATAAAATAAATTGTAAATGTATACGCTCCACAGATTTTTTGTAATAGTACGGTAAAGTTATATCACTCGGCGCTTGTTATAACTAAAAATAATTATAACAAGGGATATCTGAGAACGTCACTCTCTATACCAGTGATCCGGAGCCGGCAACTCTTTGCACGACTAAAGTGTGCAGCACTACGTACCAGCTTCCGGCATGTATGTATGGTCCCCAAATGATAGATAATTTTAGTTCACAGATGTAAATGCTCGTCGCCGTGGTGCAGAGGACATCCATGCAAACCAGTGTTTCTTATCCGACGACGTACACGTTTCTCAAGTACAGGCGAAACCAGCAAGGTCTCCTTGCTGCCTCGACGTAGAGTTAATTGTGGACTATACGTAGAGTTAAATGCAGTGCATACGTAGAGTTAAGTTAAGTTTACCCTATATTTGAAATTTTGAACTTAAAAAGTTAATTGAGCTGAGTAGGTGAAATTAGTAAAATAATGATCACTAAATCATTATAATACTCCCTTAATTTATAAATAAGCGACATTTGTAACGGGGAGCAAAATAACTTAATTATTGATTCGAAGGGTAACGATCCCTTTTTCAATTTCGCCTCTTTTACCTGAAGTTGTCAGATTATGTCACCTTTTTGGACATTAACAGTAACGTTAACAATTAACATTAACGGTGTAATACAACTTTAATTGCATTTTGGAATCTGTTACTGTAAAACTCATTCAGGTGCTGCAGCTTCCAGGCCAGCAGTACAGTAATTATCAGTGATAAATGTTAATACTATTTAAGGACCATTATTAGAAAGAATATGCAAGTTACAGAATATTTTAGACATACTTTAAACAAGAAGTATAGACACATAAATTGGAGTAAACAAAGTTCATCAACAAAAATAAAAGTTAAAAAAATACACAAATTACATATTCATATTAAACTAATCGATAAGCCAATCCTAGTATCTTATGATTCCGATGCAATAATTGTTTTCATGATAAGACAATATAATATTGTTATGAACTTAGTCAATGTGTTTGCTGTTTCTTTAATAATATTTCATCAAATTCTCAGTTTTCACGCCTATTATCATATTTTTTTTTTAAAATAGACAATGTTAACAAATTCACAGGTAAATAATCCATGAGAGGTATTTATTTCTGATAATGGTGATTTTATCCACAAGAACTACAAACTGTACTACTGTTTCTTGGTTTTTCACATACATTTATCAACAATAACAAATATGTTTTGTGTATGAAACAATTATCTCATTTTTTAAACTCATAAAATATGAGTAAAATTACTATTATCACTAAAAAAAAATTGAAGAAGGAAGACAAGGAACATCTCTAACTTTCTATATTTCAATTACCTCTACATTTATAAGCCAATGTATCCAACATAAGCTGTCCCTGTTTGCATTCAGGACATGGTGCTAATACTCCAAATGCCATGCAGTCAGCCAAATGATCAAGACACTAGTAACAAAAGAATACCACAATGTAATTTAATTGTAATGTTTTTGGGAGCATCTTTAGCAGTATTTTGTACTTCAACTGAGATCATCTTAACAAATATTAAGTAAGTACATATAACACATAATTTATTGTTTTGTATTAATGTCATAAAAATGTATGCATGTATGAACATGAAAATACCACCAGTGTGTCAGAAACATCCAAGCCATTGAATGAATCACTAAAAACCTTTATTCATTATCAGGCCTTTTATTATATAAAGTAATTTTAAAAGTTGATAAGTTACTGTACATACAAATCAATTTCCAGACATAAGAATCTAGTACGAAATAATGTTGGAATCTATGAAATAAAAGACCTTCAAGTATTCTGATACCATTTTTTTATCATTTCTGATACATAAGCAAATCATAAATCCGCCCTCATTGCTTACGTAATACTTGAATGGCCCTTAAAACTTGCTTGACATGGTCCTTGAACTTAATTACCCGCTAGCTGGTTATGTGCTTAGGAATTATAAAAACTTTTATTAAGTCTAAAGTATGGGATGGTCTAAAGGGATGAATATTTTGAGTTTATTTTTAGCATTAAAATTTATAAAAAAAACATGTATCTTTTTGAAATGTGTGTGAGACTATATATGAAATAATCAATTAATAGTCCTAATATTTAAATAGAAATTTGAGTTACTTATGTTCGCACATCTTATTTACTCAATGACAATCTTCAAATATTGCATACAAACTGTCAGGGGCACAGAAATATACAGGGTACTTTACATTCAGAAAAAGTACTATTCCCAAGTGATAGAAAAATAACTTTTAGTAACTGGCTAATGAAGTTATGGGCACAATTGGTATATAACGTTATAACAGAATATTTTAAGTGGAAGAGAATTATTAATGTTTGGTATTATTATAATTAAATTGTAGCTTGCTTTTTTAGACAAAGATATATGAGACTCAGTCAGCATTGCTGATTGTCAATATAAAAATCTAATTTTCATTTAGTGCTGTTTATAAATATCCATTTACATATTAGACCCTTACTTCATCTTTTCCTGAAAAAACTTCTTGAGAGTTATATTCAAGAATTTCAGCTAAATCATTTTTGGACAGATCACTTATACTTTTTCTGTATTTGTGGAACAATTTGTTCTGTTTATCTATTTCTTTTTCTTTATTTTTTTCTTCTTTTAATTCTGCCGCATCCTTAGGTTCATCTTTCAGTTTCTTCACTGGCACTTCCTCGTTCTTAAATGGTCTGAAATTATTTAAAGATGCTAATGATTTGTATAACTATGGTTACTTTTAAATTAGGTAAACATAAAAAAAAACTCTCCATACTCATACATGAAATAAAACAGACATGAACATGTATATAGTAGGTGAGGTCAAGATGAGATACATAATGAAGACTTTTTTTCACAAATAAATATGAACATACTACCAAGCCTTTAAAAAAAACATTGAAAGCAACAATTACATTTCTTATAAGAAAGTTTTCTCATTCCTAATTAAAAAGTATTTATAAATAAAAATTACTAGTTAATAATTAACTACTGATCTATTAAAATAGTAACTATTAATATACTGCTATTAATATAATAAAATATATATATTCTAATTTACAAAGATAATATTTAGAAAGATACAATATAAAACATTTTTATGATTTTTGGTGCTTACAATGTTTTACCTGTAAAGGCTTGATGTATTAATAATTGTATATTCACTAGAATAAATACTAAAGATAAATAACTTACAATTTAAATTAAATCAATTAATAAGACTAACTCTATACTTGTACTTCCAGTTTGGAACTTTTCAAGAACACAAACTTTGTTTTTAGATATAATATGTCAAATTTATAAATTCTTAGACATTACATATACCACATTTGTTTATAAACAAATTACATTAACATGCATACTTTATCTCATTTTTTACAATTTCTTGATCTTCTTTTTTCAGTGAATTAAATCCTGGCAGGTTTTCACCACTAGCAAAATACAATAAGTTACTTCTGCACTCAGCAAAACATTTTACATGATGCCACAATGGTTGTCCTCCATATTTGCTTCCCACTTCTGTGTCAAACACAGTTTTGGATATACGAACTTCATCCTATGGGTTAACATATTCAACATTTATAATTAAACACAACTATACATACTAGACAAGTACACCAAATACATAGAAAATTTGAATAAAGTTAAAGGTACACATTAGTTATTCTATGTTTGGTAAAATAGTTATTATCACTTTTTGAGCAAGGATTAAAGGAAAATTTTTTGGACACAACTTGGACATTAGGAATATTCAAACAAAAATTTAAAAAGCTGACTTGCCCATGTCAAGTTGCCTGTATACTTTGTATGACTTAAAATTCATGATGACCAATTAATATTTTACTTTACTTCGGCACAATTAACCACATGACTTACTATATTATGTGAACAGCACTTAAAAAGGAGTATTACAATACAGTAACTTAATACTGCCCCTAATACATATGATGAAAGGCCATATCTTAATTTCTAGCATAAATGTTATATCTATTGTATATATTTATTTACCTTACAAATTTTAATTTCACAGTGTCGACAAGTAGCTCTGCTACTTTTTGAGTATTCAATAAGAAAGTCCTTTAATGCAGATGAGTCTGTAGCACCTCTCTTTTTGCCTTTTCCTTTCCCTTTAGTCTCTGCTTCAGGCATCACAATTCCAGTTGAAGTACCTTTTAAAAATTTATTTAAAATGTAGTCTAACAGAAAAACAGTATTGTAAATATACCATAAAAAATATTTTTTTAATAATAACAATATTTCATGCACATCAAAATATACTAAAAGATAATTTATAATAATTAAATAAAATTTTAACAGTTACAAATGTAAAAAAAAAAAAACTTACTAATCATTGATTTTAGTCTCTTTTGATCATCACTTTTAAGTTTATTGAAATTTCCAATATCACTAAATGTCTTAGGTCTTTGTTTTTTGAAGAAACATTCCTCATGATGCCAGTTTGGTTGTTTGCCATCATGAAAAGCTGACTGGAAGTTAAGTATACTACTATTGTAAGGTTCTTAATTGTTAAAATTCATTTATCCAAATGTTTTTTATAGCTAATCCTCAATTTTAGATACCATTGTGGTAGAAAATTTTGATGAACCTATTGAGGTGTTAAATGTATTAATGTGTACAAAATGTGTCTAAGACAGTTATTTAACTTTTTCATTGAGAACTCATTCTAATTAACTAATTCAATTTATATAACCATAAATAATAAAAAAACAATTTGTAACCAGCTATAGCTTATGATATTAAGAATACACAAATTTCTATTAACCAAAAGAATGTAATGCATAAAGCTTTCTGTATACTGGAGTTTGAAATTAGACCATAATCATTACTGAAACTTTAAGAAAATCCTAGTTAAGGTAGAAATATACTGTTTCTTTTTTTGTTGTTAAACTTGTCAAAACCTACTAAATAGCAAAAGCTGAAAATCAGTTAGCAAAAAGAGAAAAGAAAAAGTATTGGAACATTTTGTGTTTACAAATTTATAAAAAAAGTTAAATATTTCCAATTCTTTTTCATTATAACATAAAAGGTCCATAATAACTACTAAATAAAAATAACACAGCAAATAAGTTGACAAACAACAAAGAAGATACTGAAAGTACAGAGTTGTGAGCAAATCAATTTCATGTAACTGTTAAACAGTAGGCATAGCTAGTCCTGCCAGTAAACACTGTAATGTAAATACATTTTTACCATAGTAAAGACTGGCAGATTTAAATATCTTAAAATAGTAATTACTAAGACAAACCTGTTGATATGCAAAATTAGTGTTCTGCAAATTAATAACATAATTATAACCATATAATCCATTTACGTAAATGTGTATAACAACTTTATTGAAATTAAATACCTGATACAAAATGGAAATATCTACTATAATTCAGCTTCATTTATATAATATGAATGAGGAGACATCACAGTTTAAAACTTTACTATTACCACTCAGAAATTATATTTTAAATTATAGAAACATATTAGATTTAATTACTAAATAATTTGTGTGATTCTATATATTTATGTATGCAGTAGATTCACAATATTACCATTAATGAGCAAGCAGCTCACAATTTTGCATGCTACTATAAGCGGCAAAAGAAGTACAACTTCAAAAAGTTTATTCTTAAACACTTATTTAAACAAACAATAATGAAAAACACCAGATTATGATTCCTATAGTGGAAAGTTGAAAACTAAACATTATTAGATATAAATAAAAGTAATTGGCATTAATAAATGGTCTACTGAGAATCAGAAACAAAAAAATTTAGTATAATATATTCTTTATGCTATATATAAGTAATGGCATCTCTAAAGTTTAGTGTAATTATTAGTTTTAATGAATGTTTTCTTGATAATATAAGCTGTCAGGCGGAACTTAAGAGCGAAATAGTCTTTCTTAAAATCTTTAAATTAATCTGGTGATTGTGTGATGAATTGTGGAATGTTTTACAGCATAGTATGCCTTTTTTATTCTATTTGCGAGAACTACTTGTACTAAGACTTCAAATTTAATACTGACACGCCGAGAGACTTAGTCGGCCTTAAAAGACCGACTGGAAGCTGTTACACTCCGCGTGCGACTACTTTCATTCTGAGTGTATTTATTCTATGTAAGCAAGTTTCAACATGTTCATAACAATTCCGCGTGATGAAATTATTTATAAAGTTTCCACTTATTTTCATTATAATATGGAGAAACATAAATCAATAGCTAAGTAGAGTTTATCTGAAAAAAAAAATACCTGCACCATCACGGCAAGTCGTAGAACTCCCTGATCAATCTTTTGTTTGCAAGCTTTGCAGGATGCTCTGCCGGTTTTTGCATACTCGGCCTGATAAGGTAATTCCGCCATTCTCAGTTACAAAAATATGTAAAAGATTTTTGCAATATTATATTGCGTCAGATTTCCCAAATGGATATCTTTTAAAATTTTAAATAACTTTCGTTAACTTTCCTCAACGGAAAAAACAGAACACAAATGTGTCATAAGGCAACATAAACCTTATTGAACATTGACATTGACAAATATGACTAGGGATACGGCAAAGGAATCAATTCCTACAAGATATCGTTACATTTAATTTAAATTCAATTATATATGATCTCGACACTTCAATTTTAAAACGAAATCAGAATCGATACTTTTATACCGATATTTACTTTATTGTTATCGACTGTCGATACTTCGTAACCTCTTTTTTTGTGTTCGCGGACAGTATTCCAGCGGTACTACGTAAGAGATGTGCAGCAAAGTTGTCCCCAGTGTTAACGCGTCTACACCGCATTTCCTACGTCTCTGGTGGTGTGCCTCGGGCTTGGAGAGAGGCTAATGTGCAGCCGATTCCCAAAAAGGAGGATCGGTCGGATCCAAATAACTACCGCCCAATCGCTATAACCTCAGTGTTGTGCAAGATCATGGAGTGAATTATAAACAATCAGCTCATCCACCATCTATACCACTAAAGATAAGAATAAGAATGCTGTAAAAATTTAATAAATCGACATATTATAAATAAATTGTTTTATTATTAATTACAGTTTGTAAGTTAATTTCGTTAGACTTTTCCCAGTATGAAGAAATAATTTATAAGGTAAAAATGAACATCAAAATCCACTTGGAGCTTGTCAAGATAACGAGTAAAATACAGAATAAAAAATTAACGCGGCCTTCTCTTCTACAAGTCATTAAAATAGCAGCTATGCTTTATACTAAGAATGCTTAAAATCAAATATACAAGATGTAACTTTAGAAGGAAAAATGAAGCAAATAGCAATATTCTATTTGTGAGCAACAGCAACACTGGTATCATCAGATATTGATATATCTATATTTACTAAAATATCAATACGTCAATAAAACGAGAAAAAAAAGTCGATATCGGATATTTTCAATAGATTCCGCGTTTTTAAATATTAGTTCAATATGTAATATCAATAGCAATTTTAATACAAATTGTATAAAAAACTCAATAAAAAAGCAGGCAGTTTTATCAGTATTCCTTTTTATTAGACAATAATTACAGATTTATCAAAAATTAAAAGCTATCTTCTAGCTAATATTTTATTGTATCAGGCAAACCAGTAAGTATCCGATAGCGAATGTAAAAAAAACGCAGTGCAAACATGAAGTATATATGTAATTAATGTAATATTATGTAATTATACTCGTTAATAATCATAGACCATTGGGAATCAACACATAGGAGTGGTATAGAAAATAATTTACATTTTTATGTATGTACACATAGGAGATAGTATTAGTGATCGGAAATACTAATGCAAAGTCGATAGATTTGTAAGCTATTAATAGTTAAAATTTCAATCGCCATATTTTTTTTCGTTCATTCTTTACGGTTTTGGTTTCTACTGACATCAGTTAGATAAAGAAAATAAAAAGTCGTTTCTGGTACAATTGTTGATATTAGATATTTTTTAATGATATATAGATATATTGAATCGAAATATAGCATATAAAATTGTTGGTATGTTGAATTATAAGTATCGGTATATCGGTACTATTTCGACAAACCTACTACTGGCTCATGGAAGTGGCACTGCCATAGAACGGTGAAAAAAAATGAATGTATGAAAACTAACGCAATCTTTATAGTTTCTCTTGTCCAGTATTCATAGTCTAGTCTTTTCATATGATTGACTTCTTTTGTCAATCCTAGGCCGTAATCGAGGCTATAGTTGCACACGTCAAATCTTCTATTTTGTTTATCTGATCCACATTATTTCCTGCCACTCGTTGTTTCACGAGATTGCATATATACTCTATTGGATTTAGATCATAGTTATACGATGGTAATCTCAACGTTTCGTGGCTGTAATAAGAAATAAACTTGCCAATGGTGTAATCTTTTTCTAGTATATGTTTGTAATTTTTTTCAAATGCTTTTCAATCTTAAAATTTAGGAAATTTTAAGAGGCACTTAAATATGGCAAAAAGAATATTGATAAATCTTTAGGTATTGAAATTTTAATTTGAAAATTCTAGTTTTATATATTTTTAATAATGAAATTTTGACGGAAGGAAAAACGTGATGGGACCATTTTTATGTAAAATATTAAGTTCTACATACTTTTGTTACAACTTTTTGTTTAATTGTTACCGTTTTTAAGTAATTTTGAAAAAACACTTGACAACTTTTTTCAACCCTTGCCGGGGGTTGCAGAAACGAAAGCATTTACATAATGTTTTTGTATAATTAAAACTAAATTATATCATAAATGCAAAGTTGAGTGCCAAAATTTGATTTCAGATCTTATTTGTTTGGACTATCATAACGGTTTTTGGGTTGCTGTCCATGCCGACGAGTGTGAGTATAGATAGTCACAGTTTGCCATTAAGAGGTGAACAGAAGCGACTGTATTTTCAATCCTATTCTTTAAGTGTACGGGTAATAAATAATATTATTATGAAATTATTGAATATTATCATGTACGAAAAAGCGTTACCTATTTTGGCATGTAGTAAAAGACAGCAAAAATGTAAAAAAAGATATAAGGCAACAACCCCATCTATTATCGAGTTGAAACCAAATATTTACGATCAAAAGGAGAGCTACTCGTTTGTTTCGGTATTAGTGTATTATCTATGTTCTGGCCTGCGCCATTTTGATTGTATCGCAGTTTTGCTTGTGATGTTTTCAGCATATTAAAAATCACTTATTGTTTTACTTGTAACTTTTACACATATCATCCTTTTTTCTCGATTAATCATGGGAAATAGAAAAGAGAGTTTGAAGAAGGCTCTAGGAATAACTGAATATCCTTGGAGTTCAGGTAATTGTAACCAGTATATTTTTGCTAGTCTAAATACAGTTTTTATACGTAAATAATAGATTAATTATTTGCTATTTATAGAATATATATTTTTTTAGAGATAGACACTGTATATCGTTTAACAGAAGACCTAAAAAGTGTTAAAAATATATTTGCCTTCATTTTAGATGATGACGAAGATAGCAGTGATCCAAGAGCTAACACTAATAACCAAGAACCTGAAGCAACGACTTCTCAACAAAGGGTGCCAAATGAAGTCAGAACAAAAACTGCACCATATAGAACCTTAAGTATAACGTGATATTTATTTTATTTAATAATTTATATTCCTTGACATTGTTTTGTAATTATCCAGTATTTAATAAATAATTACTGAAGAAATATAAAACGTCAAGCTCTATGTCTTTATCATGTTAGCTTTTTAATATAAGATTTATTTCAGGCCCTGGACGCTACAAGCCTTTTTTGCCAACATTAACAGAGATGACAGAAACAAATGGCCAAAGTTCAAGACATACTATGAATACAACTCAGCAAATTAGTTCTGGCCTACAACCATATAATATGGACCGGTAAAGCCTTATTGCAGCAATGCTGTTAATTTGCTTAACAAAATAAGTTAAGAAGTTCCTATGAAGATTTTTTTATGATTAAATTCTCATGATTTTCCTATCTCTCGTTTTGATGTTTATATTTATAAACTTATAATTGTGAAAACATGTAATTGGCCTTAGATTTTAGTATTCTTTCTATACTGTTAGTTAGCAGTATATTTTCTAAATAATGTAAATAAAAATATTGATTGAAGTTTATTCTCTTTTTTCCTACTGAAACTAAAATACAGGAAATCTGATATTGTTTATCTGTAATTAATATAGTTTCCTATCAGTATCACTAACAACTATTTTTTATAGTGTTGACAGTTTGACTGCTGTGACTTCATTCTTGAAATGATTCTCTTGACATTTGCATTTCAACTGAATTAAGACACAATCACATTAGCATTGTAAAAATGGTGGCCGGAGTATTCCTGGTGTCTGAAAGCAGTTTATGAAATAGAGCCATTATCCCATTATTCATTCAATTTTTTTCAAGTTTCGTGCTATGGGTGTGGTCTCCCTTTGCATGAATTTTTTTTTAAATTATGAAAAGTACTTTTTTATTATACCTATAAAGATATGAATATGATATTCTTTTAGGTACAGACTATATCGCAATATGAACCATCCAAATGGATCATCATCAGTTTCTAGCCATGGTCGCTCACGTCAAACTCAAGGTGTAGAACCTCGGGCAATTTCTTCAGACATACAGCGCTTTCTGTCTATGAAAAAGCTGGCACGTAGCATGCTACGCCAAAAGAACAGCAGACCATCAGAATCAGTTGTTTTATCACGGGGTGAGTACCTTCATGAATATATAAAGACAAATAAGGTTCATTAAAATGAATTTCTTTGACGCTTAGTGTTGCTGGTTGAAAATATTGACAGTTATTTAATAATTCGTTTTTTGTTGTTAAATTTGTAATAACATACCATGTAGTTTATTTGCATTAATGTTTTTGTTGTCAAATGGTTTTTTTTTTAATTGACATACGCTGTTAGCCGTAAGGGCTTTGACAGCTTCACCGAACTTTTTGGGGTGAGTGCTGAGGGCACTCAGCTCCGAGGCAGCGAGCGCAAGGGTGCCAGAATGGCCGAACCTCGGCTTGGGATGCTGTGGGATAAACAAACAAGGATCGTGGGGGTAGTCCCTTACAGAACCATGTACTTAATGTGTAGGTGTGCATGGATGGTATTTGGTGTGATGATGTACTTTCAGTGATGTAGAGTGTCATTGTATCGCGCGACCAGAGTCACTTGAGGGCTCCTATCCGGGGGATCGATCCTAGGCTCAAGCGAATGCAGAGAGAGGCCGCGGCGGGTGTGCAGGAGCGAAATTAACCGCTCGGCCTCGGCGGCGAGGGCGGCGGTTACGCGGGCCTGTACCCCGACACGTACGATTGGTGGAGACGGTAGGAAGAAGTGCGTTCAATCTCGTTATTTTATCGACGGGATCTGTGAAGCAATTACGTGGCCGGCGCGCCAAACCTTTGACGTGCGGATTAGCATTGTAGATCACTGCGTGTACTATTTTGGGGTTGGGATGAACTTCGGCTTTTTCGAAGAATTGCTTTGTAAGGTCTTGGATATATGCATATATGGACGGAATATCCATATCTTTATGGAGATCTACATTACGGACGTACGGAGGGGCTTGGACGGCTATACGCATGAATTTATTTTGCAGAACTTGTAGTTTGCGAAGGGTGGTGTGCGAAGCGTGAGCGAATACGGGGCAACTGTAGGTAAGTATGGGACGAATGCATACTTTGTATATGGTGAGCTTATGTCTGAGTGACATTTTGCTCTTAGAGGAGGTTAGATTGCGTAGTAGAGCCATAGCTGTGGTGGCTTTTTTCTGTACATAATCTATATGTTTGTTAAAGGTGAGATGTTTACCTAAAACTACACCAAGGTATTTAGTTTGGTTAGCCCAGGGGATATTGACACCAAAAAGATGTAATGTTCGTTTTATATTCTTCCTCGCGTGATGATCGAACATAATAGCCGAGCTTTTGTCTGGGTTGATTCCTATGCGCCATTTGAGGCACCAGGACCCGTCTGCGTAAGAGCCTACTGCGGTGTCGGGCAATTCGGGGATGTCACTAACAAACAGGTTGAAGAGGCAAGGGGCTAGGATAGAACCTTGCGGGACCCCTGATCTTATTGAATGTGGTGAGGATAGAGTTCCGTCCGCTTTATAGCAGAAGGTACGGTCTGATAGGTAAGCGAGGATTATGCGGACTAGTCTGTCCGGGACTTGAAAGAGATTGAGTTTAAATATGAGGCCTTCGTGCCAGACCTTATCGAAAGCTTTGGCTATGTCGAAAAATACGGCAAGCGTGCGCCTAGGACGGTGTGGCTCCGTGAAATTGGAGAGAATATGCTCCGTGAGGCGGAGCACTTGGTGGGTACACGAGTGCTTCGGTCGAAAGCCGAATTGCTCGTGTGGTAAGAGACATTTCTCTGAGACAATGGATTGAAGTCGGTTCAGAAGGAGCCGCTCGTATATTTTACCTAACGTATTGAGGAGGCTAATTGGGCGGTAGCTTTCTGGGAGAGATGCCTTTTTCCCGGATATGCGGATACCTATTACCGTTGCCTTTTTCCAAGCGGCTGGAAAATGGCAGTGAATTATGGCCGCATTGAAGATACAGACCAGAAGAGCTATAAGTTTATCAGGGAGAAGTTTTAGGGCTTCGTTCCTGATTCCATCAGGACCAGGGGCTTTCCTTGGCTTAAGGCGTTTTATGATCGCGACAACTTCGTCATTTGTGACCAGGTATAAATTTTCAACTTTTGGGGTCTCTCTTATTGATTGAATTGTTCGATTGACCCTCCCGATGTGTCCGGGATCTATGGTATGATATTCATAGGAATTGGGAGAACACTGTTGTTCGAGAGTGGTAGCGAGATACTCTGCCTTGTCTATACTTTCGAAGGCGGGCAGATTGCCGGGGCCTCTATTCAGCGGTGGCATTGAGGACGAGTAGCTGCTCTTTTGTTTACGGACAAGATTCCAGAAGGCAAGATGAGATGGTTAGATTTCCTCTAAAAGACTGTCCCATCTTTGACCGCGGAGTTCTGAGATACGAGTTTTAACTAATCGTTGTAAGTTACGTAGCCGTACGCAATTTTCCTCCGTCGGATAAGAATCATGGGCGCGAGTCGCGGCGTTTTTTTCCGTGATCTGTCTTCGAATGTCATTAGGGAGTATGAAGCGGCGATCGTTTGCCGCCTTTACCTCTTTCGAGGTTTCGCTGATGGCATTCTGGAGGTAACCGACCAGGGAGTCAATTGCCACATCGGCATCGGTCACAGACTTTATCTCGTCGGGGATCCTATCTAAGAAAGGGGAGGAGAGATTATTTGAAAGATAGTGTTTGAGCTTTGGATAGTCAGCCACTTTGACTGAAGCAGGTGTGTGGTCACCCGGGTGACCTAGTTGCAGAACTACTGGGCGGTGATCGGAATCTAGTTCATGTACGACATCGATTTGTCGTACCTGAAGCGCGATCCCTTTTAAAATAGCTATGTCTAAACTGAAGGGCGGCAGTTAGCTTGATAATGAGTTGGCTCAGAAGGAGCAATTACGTCGAACGTAAGCGTATTTTCTAGCCAGTATAGAGTCCTACCATTAGTGGTACTACGCGGGTTGTTGTATTGAATGTGCCCGCTGTTTAGATCTCCAGCCACTATAACAGAGTCACCGAGCGCGAAAAGCGTCTACAGATCCGACTGGAGGAGAGTTTTATTAGGCGAAAGGTACGCGGAAACGATAAAGATAGTGATAGATGACCGGTCATACCCACTCTACATACCGAGACTTCTAAATTTGTAAGTTCGTGACTTTCTGTAGTATATGAGCGTGCCGCCGCCTCTTACACCGGTACGATCATTTCTTACTATCTTGTAGTTCGCAATCGCGGGATTACGAACGCTCGGTTTTAGTAGTGTTTCTTGTACAAGAAACACGTCTATCTGTCGCTCCTTAAGGAAGCTAGCTACTAAGTCTCGTTGGGGTTTCAGGTTACTTGCGTTAAAAAAGGATATAGAAAGGCCACGGGGTCTGATCTTATCCTCCATTGCGAATTTATTTAGGGGAAGCGCGGATGAGGCGTTGCACGGTCTTTGCAATGCCTGGGAAGCACCTAATAGCTTTAAGACGTCCCTGACTAGCACTGAGCATTTCGTCGAATGCCATGATGTCCTCTACTGAATGTTGGTCAAGAAGTTCAGTGAGCCAGTCGATCCCTATTAGACCAATGGACGGGCCGGACGTAGTGGAATGTGAGGGTTTGGCCTTTGGAGGCTGATGTTGGGGCGCCCATGAGGTGGTTGGAGCTAATGTGGGATTCTGAGACGTATTCACGGAAGTGACTTGCGCGAGTTTAGGCAGGCTTGGGAAAGCCTGAATTGACTTGAGTGGCGGTGGGGCAGGATGTGCGGCCGTTGTTTGCGCTAAGGGCGCCTGATTAAAGGAACGCGTGTGTCGTGTGTGTGGAGCGCGTTCACACCCGCGATAGTTCGCGGGGTGCCCGGCTTTACCGCATAAGACGCAGCTCGGTGAAGTTGGAGAGTCACGGGTGCGAGAGCACTCCTTAGTGGAGTGGTTTTCTAAACATTTGACGCAATTTGACATTTGAGTGGCCGTATGCTTGACAGTTATGGCATTGAGTGGGGGTATGCCTCTTATGGGGGATCTCTACAACTATGCCGAAGAAGCCGCAGACAGATTGGAGGGAGAAAATTTCTTTCCCTTCCTTGGATCGGTCCAAAGTGTCTAGAACTAGGTTGTATAGTTTTTTTGTTATATTATGGTACATTCGATGTACCTCGTGGACCGGTAAGTTTTGCTCCTTAAGGGAGGCTAGGATTAGCTCCTCGGGGAGCTCTTTAGGAACGCGCCTAAGAACGACTCGCAGAAGGCGCTCTTCTTCAATTGTGTAGGTATAGTACTGGTGTTTTCCTTCACGGAGAAAGGACGTTAAATTCTTATAATCTGTAATAGACGGGACTTTAACCTCTATCCCTGAAGGGGTGCTGGTGGCCCTAGTGTATGCAATTTTCCTTGAGTTGAGCTGGGCTGAGATGCTTCCCCAGGAAGCTTTATCGCAGATCGTAACGGGGAGCGATGGGCGTACCGCTTTCTCAGTCGAGCTAGCGGATGTGGGAGGTTGGGTCATTAGGCTATTAGCGTTCTCGGATGCAGTAGGGACGCGCCTTGTTTTTATGGCAGCAGTTTCAACTGTTGAGGGTGATAGCACCCTCTTGTTCTTGGCCTTGGTGACTATTATAAAGTCGGCTTCAAGATTGCTTTGAGCATCCAAATCGAGGTCCCTCATTTCAGCCTCGTTTTCGGGAATCGGGTCGGAGGATAATAGCGAGAAAGAGTTCGCCGTAGGTATTGGCCGTGATGCGTACGATATTTGCTCCTCGAAAGGACGAGGCGCAACCGTGGGGGTGGGGGTCGCTGAAGGCGACTGTGTACGTGTCATGTTGACAGCAGGTGCCTGCGAGTAAATTAACACAGGCGAGCGGGATCGGGAGCGTGAGTGTGGAGATGCTGGGCGACGCACCGGTGCTGTCGCTGCGGTAGATGGGGTGCGGAGGGGTAGTAATGTGGATGGGTGGAACGCCGGTCGAGCACGAGTTGGTGCATTCGCCGCGGTCGGTGGGGTGCGAACGCGTTGGACCGGTTGGGAGGCGAGGAACGCCTTGAGCAAGTCTGGTTGCTCTCTACCTATGAAGGCACGTAGCCTTAAATATAAATCTTCCAGACGATTGGCCATGGTCCGGATGTAGGGCTTGGGGCGAGAAAATTTGCTCGTAAGCCTAGGTGAAACCTCTCTGCCGGAAGTGCAGGGGGGCGCGATTAGCAAAAAAACTAACGAACTATCCCAAGTTCGGAGAAATAACATTTAAATACAATCTACTGCACGTGCAAAATCAGAAAGAAAAGGAAAAAAGAAAAAAAACAATAATAATATCTGTGGCCTGGTCTGTAATAAAAGGCTTAAGGGAAAGTAAGTTTAACCTTTCTTGGTAGCCGGCGACCGGCTTACTTATAGTGTCGGTACTTTAATCACTGCACTAAATTCACAATGACGAAAAGCAATACTTGGAATTCGCAATAATAAACTAAGATATCTCTCACAATATGAACTTGACACGATAACCAAACAATAGGTTGAGATTAACAAAGGACTAATTATCGGTAACACGAACTGGAATGTCGGCAACAATTGACGGATTATTGCCGATAAGACGTAAGAACAGCACAAGGAAACAATAGGCGGCGCGGTAAGACGCAGCGCGATAGGTTTCGAGAACAATCAACGAGAGCTCACGGACACGTCCGTTCACGACCGCGGTTGAAATCGAACTCTAGTTGTCAAATAGTTCTAACTCTCTATATATGGAAGTGGACTTATTTTATGTTTCTTTACTGAGGAATATTACTTTATGTAAAATTTCTAAGGACTTGAAACAATGATATCCCTGTGGTAGCATGTAAGGATTCTATTCAGAACAATATGAGTTTAAATCCTTCAAGTTTATGTTTTTAGTTTAGGTGTACATTCTGATGATACTATAAGTTAGTTGTAAGCCATTTCCTAATGCCTGTTTAGCTATTTACTACTCTTATTACTTATATTCTAGGTTAATTTTTGATTTGGTATTTAATTACAGGTAGCCCCAGAAGTCGGATTTTTTCACCGTCAATACCAGAAATAACAAGAAATATACAGGACAGAGTTTCATCCAGTGTCAGAAATATAAATGCTTTGAACTTAAATGTTGGCTCTCTATTTATGCGTATGTATTTTGGTGAATATTTATACTTTATTCATGAGAATAATTGCAAAGCTATGTACCTAATGCTACTAATAGAAGTGTGAAAGCTGTCCCTGGTCTCTGGCAATACGGCGATTTGAGTGTCGTCGCCAGAGTCCTGTAGACTACAATAACGATTTCTAGAAAGATGAACTATAATCCGCATTTCTGTTTCCATTAGAGATTGGAATATTAGTTTTTAATATATATATAATTACGCGCAAAGCCAGCCATTAAAATTATTTCTAACTAGTTGTGGCCACGACTTCGTTGCCATGGTTGTCGAAAACTAAAACGCGTCGATATTCGTGTTACATGGTGACGTCATATGCACAACGCCATCTATTCAATATGGAGTTCAACTGTCAACATTAGTTTTGCTTTGGCATTGCAAGCAACTGAATTGCGTGCGTGAGAACACTTTAAATTAATATTATCTGATATCTCCCTGAATCGATTGCCATGAAATAAAAACTAAGTAATACTTCAAGTTGCGAATAATGTTTTCGTATAAATGCTATCTAAATTGGTTTCGTACATTTTACGTGATGCGTGCACAGACAAACAGACAAAAATTCTATTTTCTTTGGAAATATTTTCTATGTACAAAAACGACTTATTTACAGATTTATTATATGTACAGATAATAACTACTTAATGTGTCTAATAGAATTTGTATCACTCAGTAGGATTTTAGGGATGACTAAAAGCGCTTTTTCTGGTCTCTGACAACACGTTATTTTGAAGTGTCGCCGTGGTACATTTTAGTGCATAGTGATGGGTGATTAGTACCCAATGAGTCTTTCTACACGCCCCTTTCGCCTTGGCCTTAGCCCGGGTAATGCGCTTACGCGTTGCGATCAAGAAGTCCGTAAAGGATAGCATTTTAAACACTACGTTAGTAAAAAAGATACTAATAGAGATGATAAAAGATATACTAATATTATGAATAAAATAACGAAATATTGCTATTACATTGTTATATATATTGTTTAATAAAGATAATCTAGATAGAGCTCGTAAAAGGTAATAGTTATAAGATATAATTGTGTTTAAGAAATAAAGTAATCTTATTTGATACAGAAAATATCCCGACTATCCCGGATGAGCCAACGTCGTCATTAGGCAACGTACCGCAACCGCGTGCAATGAATATAAAGACTGAAGAAAATACTGCACGTAGTGGAGCAGTAGACGCCGTGCCTAATGTTGACACCAGTTTTTCTGACAATGGTTTGTATGATTTACTGTCATAGCATCGATCGATCGATCGATCGATTAGTGTGAACTTAACTTAAAGTTTTCCTATATCCCTTATTACATGATAACATTTATATACAACACTTTAACAAGATTGTGATACTATTGTAAAACTGATCAGATAATTCTCGAGTTAGGAATTAGGCCTTGTTTCGTAGAAATTTTACAAAACTTACAATATATATGCACAAAAAGTAACAGCAAGAGTCAGAATAATAATGTTTGGTATATTGAAATAGTTTCATCATGTAACGGTTGAACCTATACCACCAAGCGCATCAGTAGCAGTAAAGCGACCACTTAAATCGCTAAGTCAATTGCGCAACCGAAATGTTTCATTACAATTAAAAACATACGTATTTACCACCAGGTAAAGTGCCATTACTTTGACATACGCAACTTTCAAGAAACAAGGGTGATTAGGTGACCCGTGGCATTCTAAGTAAAATTTACTTTGTCGCGAATTATATTCATCTCAATTCAATAGTATATAATTCAAAAATGACATTCGCAGTAATTTATCATCATGTTAACTTTTTATTCTATAATAGGTATTTGTCATTGTTACAGATGTCGAGGAAACAGCTACCACTAGACCTGAGAGAAATGAGAATCATGTCCCACAAGAAAATAATGAAGGTACAGCTTTATATTTTGTAATAAAATGTTACAATGAAGCTACTAGCATTAAAACACTAGTGTAAAAAGTTTTAAAATATGCGAAAGTCTTCTAAGTTTTATGTATATTTATGTAATGTTTTTCATAATTAAAAAGGGAGGGCACTTTAGTAAATAATACACCCAATCTGCTAAGGGTGCGTAAATTAAAAAAAATAATTATGGAATGTCATGAACTCATTGAACAAATATTTACCATTTCACGCAAAATATTGAACTTTATTTTATGGTTTTATTGAGTGTTGTTGTTAAATGTAAAGAGAATGGCATTGTATGGACAAGTTAATCTAATCCCCTGCAAGTATAAAACTGTATAAAGATAAGAAAGGACATATCCAAATTGTATATTACGTGTTTAGACGCAGCAGCAGAATCATCTGCCGATACCATAAACCTGGAGGAGGGAGTAATACAAATTGCAGAAGATATGGCCACCAATGAAAATGATAACGTTGCCATCGTGAATGTGGACACGAATGCTAACGAAGAGTCAAGTCCGGTATATTAAGTCTAATTAAAGCTTTTAATTTGATCAACTTTCCAAGATAGCTTTTTTTTGTAGTTTATAGGTTTCGCGTTTTGCCACAATCCTGAAGTTAAGTGACAGTGGAGCCCAAGATGGTGGATACGCTAATTTTAGAAAATTGTTAATTGTAGTACATTAAAATCAGCTTATTTATTATACATTCCGCAAATACTGCTTGATTACAGGGACTGTGAATAAAGAATAGTGCTGAGCATAAATTCCACAATACGAAAATAAATGAGCGATGCATTTAATTATTAGAAAAGCGCAGTTGTAACTTAAAAGCTAAAAGCTATAGGTGTGATCAGTCAAAGAAATTTAAGTTTTAACTGCACTAATACATATTTTTATAACTATTTTAATACTATTTGTTTAATCGGATCGGTAAGTAGTTAATAATATTATGCATGTTACTTTTTGTATCTGAGAATCAATCAATTTCCAGTTCTAGTGTTCATATTTATCTGAACAACGAACTTCGAATTAGGAGCTTTACTCTACTGATTTTTCTATCAAGCTAAATTCTGTCAGTAATTTTATCTAGTGATAATTGAATCGAATACGGCTAGGCGACAACCTTAATTTTTGACACTTTGAATAAATTATTCTCACAGAAACAGGTTTATTTTATCTAATTACAAAGTTTCGAAAAGTGAAATTATCGATTTTGAATCTATATGGTTTAATAAACTATGTGTCTGGACATGGTAACTGGGTGGATAAAGCAAAATGATTTAAGTATACCTGCTACAATACTTGGACAAGCGGGTAGAGTAAATTAAATATGTGATGTTATTATGACAGCTTCTTTCGAAAAAAAATTATGAATTCTCGTCAAAACTCATGTTACCAAAAATCCACTTCCCTAAATTAAAAAGATCGTATTTACACATACAGAGTATAGGACAATATATTAATTAATTTTTTAGAGCGCGAGCACTTCACTTGCGACCACTTCTGAAGTCCAAACAATTGGTGTCAAGAGGAAGAGAGATGGTAAATATTTTAATGCAGTTCTTGTTATTTGGTATAGTAGATTTTATGATATAATAGTCGTAAAGATCTGTATTTCTTAATTACTTTAAATTTGCATCACAACTTGTACATACAAATATATTATCCAATTCTAGCTGGCGAGCAGAGTGGAGAGATTTTCACTGTGAAAGAATTCAATCAAGTAAGCATTAATATATTTTTTATCTTAAAATCTAAAAAAACCTTTTTTATTGGGATAATCAAATATTCACTTTAGTAAACCAGTATTTAAATGTGTAAAGAAAATACCCTTTTCCAAAGTAAAGGTAAGTGATATTTTAATTGTTGCAAAGATTATATTTGAATATTTATATTAGTGGCAATCATACTATATATGTATATAGGTGGGATGATATTCGATATAGAATGTCAGTCGCTTTGACATGTGTCATACAATACGTTTTTATTTTCTCTTTACGTTAGCAATATTTGAAAGTCTACTTTGCTTAGGGCGCAACGATATTGAGTGGAGATATTGCGTCATATTCGTTCGCGAAAAAAAAAACAATAATTCCAATATAGATAACTTTTAACATAGCTATTAAATCAAATCATAAATCTTTATTCAATTTAGGCTTTGAACAGGCGTTTATGAACGTTAAAACTACCAACTGTTCCGAAAATAACCCAGTGTCATCGAGGAAAACGGGCAAGAAACTCGATCTGTTTATATCTTTTTTAGGTACATTTTTTTTACATGATGTTGACAATAGTTATTAGCTGAGGCACAGTTAATTGTGTTAATTCCCGACCTTATTATCACTTACATATTCACCCTATATGTATTTTGACATCGAACCCGTTTGATATGGTTCGTGAACTTACTGTCTGGCAATTCGGTAATATGCTTTGCAGGGCCGAATTTACATTAAGTGCCGCCCTGGGGTATCGTGAAATATACCGCCTTATTCCTGCACTATTTGAATAAAGGACCGAATCATAATTTCTGAATATACATTTATAGTACGTCGCTTATAGTTGACATCTTTTATTATTATCAATACTATTTTAAATTTTTGAATAATTTAATTAAATGTTGATAAAAATAAATGCACCGTAACTAGAATTGAAAACGTAAATATACAATAAGAACTCGATTTCCTAAGTTTTGGCATAAAACCAATAATTATATCATTTATGAAAATCATTGATTTTTATAGCAGAAAGTTGAAAAAATATTTTGCTGACACTCCAAATATTGCCGCCCTCGAAATTATCGCTGCCCTGGGCTCTAGCCCCTAGTGCGCCTAGTGTAAAGCCATCGTTGGTGCTTTGGGACTTTATTGTAAAATCTTATTACCTAAAAAGCTGTTACTGGTCACACTGAGTCTAAAATAAAGGGTGAGCAGTTTGTCACGATGTATTAAAGGTGTTGTGTATTGTTAAGGGCCTGCTTCGGCTGCTGGAATGTCCTGTGTGCTTAGACTGGATGGAGCCGCCGATATCGCAGTGCCGGCGCGGGCACCTCGTCTGCGGGCGCTGCCAGTCGCGCCTTTCCGCCTGCCCCGTCTGCCGCTCCCTCTTCTCGTCCGTGCGCAATCGCGCCATGGAGGGGGTCAGTGCCATCATCTACTCATATCTTCTATATCATTGCATCCCAAACTTGACTAAGCTGTGACTCATTTAACAAAAACTTTTCATCTTGGGACTCTTCACACGAAAAATAAAGGGGTATTTGTTAGTGGGGCCGCCTATATTGTCCTGATATTCAGTGCCCACCCAATATTCGCTTGCGATCTAGAAATGGGTCGCGCCCCATACTTAAGAACATGCTGTTCTATATACATTCGTCCCATTAGTCCCTAACTAGACTATGTGACAAATAATTATTAATGAAAAATAAAAGTAAAAAAGTGCTGAGTTGATTGCCGAATTGTGCTCACCGTGTTTATTAGGGTTGACGAACTTCTCAGTAGAAGCAAATACCTGTGCTTTTTGAATTTCTTTAGTGGCTATTTCAAACTAGTGTAAAAGTTTTTTAGTTTTGACCCGTTGTCTCATTTATTTTTTCTTTCACTCCCTACGATTGTTATTCCTGTGCAGCCAGCACTGATGCCCGACGACGACGAAGATGACCTCGAGCGATATAGCACGAGAGTCCCGGTAAAGTTACCATAGCAATTTCGTTACGCCTTGAGTGACGTTACTGTAGTTTGCATCAATTCCCTACTACCTAGAATCGGTACCACTTTATATATTTCGAGGATAGATAGGTGTCTTGCTTGGGCATATGATGCATATAATACTTACATGATATCACACGTTATTCATTTACGGTTAAGTTTGATCCAAAATTTAAGTACTTGTTCATCTTGGAGGATTTTTGTTTGTTAATTTCAAACACTACATATCGTGAAACATGATTACAGGTTTTTTGCGATTGTCTCTCTTCTGTATAATTATATTTTAAAAAAGCTATACAGAGTTGCGTTTTTAGATATCCCAGTAAGAGCAGAAATATCAGTTTTTTTTCTAAATTGTCTTTTAGGAGGCTGCTCCTAAAGAAACATTTGTCTTGCATTTAGTTATTAGAAAAATGAATAATTAGTAAGAAAATTTATGAATTATATTAAAACATTGTGTTTACACATAATCATTCTTCTAAGAATCATGTTTTTGTATAAGGACTGATAAATTTTATTAAAATTACTAAAGATAGAGTACAAGCATGTTAAAGTCACAACATATTCCCATACAACATATCTTTTAGGAAATCATGTAATATCAAAAATCTTTAAGAAAATTGCGGCTTTTAAATAGAGCAATATATTTCTTTTATTATTGGTTATGCAATGTTAGGTTTGTCATTTCCAATTTGCATATAAGCTTCTAAAATACTGTAATAAGAAAGGGTTATTTAATGCTTTAACATGTAATTATGATTATTGTAGGATTGCATATCGATATTGTTTGGATGTGTTAAAGTGTCAGAAGAGGCGTAACTGTACCCACTGAGGCCTGTGGCAAATTCATGGGATAGGATGTAGTAAAAGTTGTCACATTGTAATCTCATTTTAATAAATTACTGATATAAATAACCCAACAGTATATTTTATGTGCATTTTAGGTAAATAAAATAACTTTGTAATAAAATAACAATTTAATTTTCACACAATATTTATTAAATAAATTCTCTTCTCCGAGCTTTCTGTTCTGCAAAAGTATTAATAACATCCTAAAAATTAAAAAATCAGGCCATAGAATTTTCGATAGACAGAATATATAATAAAATTGATCCTTTATGTATGTCTACGAAATACTAGTGATGTCTAAGTTTACTTGATTTTAGGTAGTTATGTAAAATGTATATTTTTGCTAAATTTTAAAACAGTTAGGTTATTTCCGAGCTGGCGGTTCGTGGCATATTAGTTAGAGCAGTGGGTGGCAGTTGTAGTATTGGGTAAGTTGGTGTTGCATGTGGCGGGCCGCGGGCGCAGGTGGCGGAGATGCTGCGGTACCCGTGCCGGCACGGCTGCGGCCGCGAGGTCAAGCTGCGGCGCCGCGGCCCGCACGAGGCGAGCTGCCCGGCCCGCAAGTACCACTGCCCCGCGCTCAGCTGCTCCGAGCGCTTGCCGCTCCCTTACACTGAACTCGCACAGCATTTCCAGGTACATATTACTACTTTTTTTCATTCCGATTATACGTATCAAGTTTTTCAGGAAAAACCTAGTAAGCACCAAAAATCCATAAATGTTTTTTAATGTTTATAGGTTTTGCCATAAGGCTACAATCTCACCTGATGTTAAGTTACGATGTGACCCAAGCTGATGAACACGCTAAACTTGTGGAGCATCAGGCTCTCAAGTGACCTACCGGAACACATCTATATTTATTTTGCGGCAGATTTTCAACTTGAGGGTGGTTACTAGCCAGGCAGGTATTAGAAAAACCAACCCATTTGTTCATACACGATTATGACAGTATTATGTCGAATGATAGGATCATTATTGATAGTCGTAACTTCTATATTTAAATAGTGACGAAATTTGCACTTTTGTAATAATTTAAGTCCTATGGGCACATGAATAAAGTTTTGTTATGGTTTGCATAGAGTTACCGCTACCCTTAAATTAAAAATCTGTTACCTATAAGTGTGCTTCAGCTGAAACTTAATTAAGTTACCCGTTATTATTTAAATTCACTTGGCCACTTCTATAGAAATTATGTTAACGCATTAAACTTGAGAAATATTAAAAAATATATAATTTAAGTTTATTACGTATACCATAATTATAGTAATGTAATATTAAATGTGATTATGGGCAGGGAATAGAGATTCAACAAAAACATAATTAGTGGTAGCAAAGTTTAACCAAATACTTTTTTTTTTCAGATAAAACATTTCCCCATGTTGATAATTGGTAAAAAGCATAATTTCTCTATGAAAGTGAACGCGGAACAACATGACAACTGGCTGATAATGGCTTTTGATGAATTTTTCCATTTAAGAGTAGATGTTGATTTTCCTACATGGGGTATTATTGCCTATGTATCTTATATTGGACCAAAATGCAAGGCCGGCAATTTTATGTACGAGGTATGTTTACTTGGCAATTTTATAGTTGAAATTTCACATACAAGTCCATTGCGTTGTTGATAAGAACGTGAGATAGTTTTTTGTAGTTAATAGGTTTTAGCATTATAGTCACAATCTCATTCGATTGTTAAGTTATAATATGGCTAAATATGGTAGACACGCTAAGTCTAGTGGAAGGATTGGTTCTCAAGTGGAACTGTCAGAACATACTTGTAGATATTTGGCGACAGATTTTCAACCACCATTCTATAGTTTCATAACGATGTTTTTTTTTCACCGAAAGCTCAGACTCATACCAGGAATTCGAATAGATGCGGCATCCTGACACTATCAACTGAGCCATCATCAACAGTTGTATAAGTATATAATTTACTTCATAATTGAAGCACTTGGGCTACCACTAATATTAAATAATTCTTATGTTTATTGGTTATTTTATTTCCTCGTACTTACAATGTACTTTGCATCATACAAACTTATGTCATATTTTGGTTTTTTTTTTGCCATGAAAATATGTTCCTGTGAAAGGTACGATAATATAAAAAATATGTAATGTTAGGTACGCGTGGAGGGACAACATCACGCACGCAAACTCGTCTACACCCGGGTAACTCACAGTGATCTCGAGAGTTCGTCTCTGAACTTGAGTCGGCAGGACTGTTTCCACCTGAACCTCGACCAAGCCCTTAACTTCTTGCGATTCAAAAACCGGAATTGTGAGCCGGAGAAGTTCTTGAACTTCCACGTGGAGATCTCCCGTTCCGACTTGGAGAATCCGGACGGGGTCAACTCGGAATCATGATTCGATGAGTACATATCGAAACTGGTAAAGAGCCGTATCGCCAAAGCGATGCGCATGGCTCGCCACACGCGCAAGCTCAAGCGCTGGTGTTCACTCATCAGAGAAGTATTGGAAAACGATTCCAATGAAAATCCAAACAGAAGCGAGCCCAATGTTAGCCCATCTTAAATTGAAACTCTGTTCATGCATGTGCTAAACATATTGGACTATAGATCTCGATCAACTGCTGGTGCTCACTCATAGGTGAAGTATTGGAAAATTACTCAAATAACCATTTTAATGAAAATCCAAACAAGTGATCGCAATTTTTTTTTTGTTATAGTTAAGGTATAGCGTTATAGCCAGAATCTCACCTAATCTTAAGTGACGATACGGCCCAAGTTCTTAGACACGTTAACCCTGTGGTGGAACTGAGTCTCAAGTGCAACTGCCGCAATACACAAATTGGTATTTGGCGGCAGATTTTTAACTGAGTGTGGTAGCTAGCCAGGCGGCCATTAGAAAAAGCCCTACCACCGTGCTACCACCAATATTAGTAATTCATCTTAAATTGAAATTCTATTTATCAATGTGCTATAAACATATTGGACTACGGATCTCGACGTGGTTTGTTAGTAATATCCTTTTGTTTAATTAAATATTGTGTATTATTAGGACAAAATGTATAAATATCTGCAATCTCATAGTTTTAAAAATGACGCACCTTCGTAGGATTAGCTTCGTATTTTTTCTGAATCTGAGTATTTCAATTATCTTTGGATTGATTCGTTTTTTAATTTTTAGTTCCCGAGTTATAAACTTATGCATAATTGTAGTTGTGTTATAGATTAGCAGTAAGTTCATATTTATATTTTAAGGACAACTTAAAGAGTAACTACTTAACAAGTTAGATTTAGTTTCAAGAAATTTAATGATTGTATTTGATCTTTTCAAGCCATAATGGTTTTGTGAGTTGATAAAAAACACATTCCCACTGTCTTACAGAAATGCAATTAGAAAAGATAATAATTACTTTTCAATCAGACAAACATTCTATAATTAATTAAATTAAGATTTTCAACGTTCTGTGTATTGAGATATATATTCATAAAACAATTGTTTTCTAGTATTAGCCTTGAGTCTCTAGTAAATACTTTACTAAGTAAGTTAATGCGCTTCCTTCTGATATTTTGTTAGCTGTCTCATTATATTTGGTCAATGTTTTCAATTTTGTTAAGCTTTCTTTTAATTTTCTAGATAATATTGCATTTTAAATAAGTTATTAACGTGAAATTGTTTTGTGTAAATGGTGTTTATAACAATTAAGCAAAATAAATTTTTAAAAGTATATAAGCATAAGAAATATCGTGACATTTATTCTGTGTGTATGTCAAAATATAGTCCTAAAATGTATTGTTCTATAAATAAATATTGATATAAATTGTATTTTAAGTGATGGAATATACCTCTGTTTTCTCTTCAGTGATGATCTTCTTGCCTTATATTGATTTTCTTGTTAATTTTTATGTTATTCTAAATCGTTCTAGGCAATGTTACTTTTAACTATTTCAAAAGGATTAAATACACTCATACATACTTTTAAAAATACAAATCATTTAAATTATCTTTAATTACTGTACTTTTCTCTGTTTCAAGGGTCGACGATCTTTTTATGCGAGATAGTTTCCTGTTAATATAAATAATATAATAATAATATAAAAATAATTATAATAATAAATAAAGTTGATTCTTTACAATAGCGCATTCATAAAGTAGATTTTTGTCACTTAAATACAAAGTACTGTTCGATTTACTTACCTTTTGAAAAATTTTAAATTGTATTTTTAACATGGTAGCCAATTATTGATGTGTATCTATATGTAAATCATGTAAGTTTAAATATATATTCTTGTGAAATAAAACTTATTGGTATCGTATTAATGGTACTTTTATTTCTACTTGACACATTTAACACTATATAAATATTTTGCTAAATGTAAACACAATATCCACATCTTTATGTACATAAATGTTACTGAACTTAAATGATAGTTATATTTTTAATTACACAATAAAGGAACTAAGATTTATGAATTTCATAGGGTCAAAATAAATAATATTAAAATATTGACCACTTTCAGATCTCGGGGTTACATGGTGGATGTCGTTTTTCCTGAATTATATTATTTGAAAGCACGTTTTCAAAAATTTCATTTAATTGAAAAAGTTTCCCCAGGTTTAAATATTTCTAGACAATTTATCAACATTCACTCTGGTCGTTAAGTTAAGGCCATTCGTTTTACCAAACTATTACTGCTTTTCTATATACATACAGTGGATCCCCGGTAATCCGACAAACATTTTGTAGGGCATTGTCGAACTATCGAATTTGTGGAATTATAGATTACTGCCTTAGCCCCCCGGATTTTTTTACAAAAGAGTACCTTGTAATCCGGCAAATTACATATCCAATGATAAGATTCTATTCGTCTTATTATAAAAACGAAAATGAACACGCGATTAAAAAACTTTATTACAAAACCGGGTTTAAGCTGTGTCTAGCTAAACATCTTGTTAAAGTTGTTTATGCAAGCAACTTTGAAAAGCGTTCATTCTATTTAATCGTATCATTCATAAACGTTCCATTATATGCAGATGTTTTGCAAAGAAATTGAATTTATTAATATTGTTTTCGTTTAAATCTTCATTACAAAAATATATTGATCAAAGTAGAATATTGATTATTATGATATTTTAGTCAAAAGGAAATTGTAGTTCCTAAAATAATAAGATAATTTATAAATTTAATTTACTAAGTGTATGTTATACTCTAAAGTACAAATCATACTTCATTATGTATGTCGAATTTAGTAAATTAAACAACACACATGTAGTCAAATTCAAACTAAATAATAAGAATCAAAACAATACCTACGCTTTGAGTACAATAGTGGTGGCGCGTACAAGTTATAACCTTATCAATCTACATCTACATTAGCGAAAATTGTCAAAAAAATATTCAATAATAATAGACATGTCCGATTACAGGGGGTGCCGGAATAGACAGGGAACGCACTACCGGGGGTCTACTGTATTAGACATTATTATTATATTACTGTATTTAGACACCAAACATCCGCCTAGCCGAGCGGTCAGCATGCAAAAGTAGGAAAAAAATCACAGTGACAATGAAATCCAAAAACTAAGTAATCCCTATCAGTAGTTTTGACTTGATTGAGCGTCAAATCAACTACTGTTTTATAGCGATGATAGCTCAGTGGTAGCGTGTACGAACGCCGCGTCAAATGGTACGTAATTTCGAATGCCTGCAATGAGCTTGAGCTTTCGGTGAAGTAAAACATCGTGATGAAACCATAGCATGGTGGTAGCGCTTTTGATAATGTCCGCTTGGCCAGCTACCAGTTGAAACAAGTTGAAGTTACAAGTTGAAAATCTGCAGCAAAATACCTATAGGTGTGTTCCGGCAGTTGTAGTAAAGAGCCAGTCCCTCCACAGGTTTAGCGTGTCTACCATCATGGGCCACATCGTCACTTAACATTAGGTAAGAGTGTAGCCTAAACGCTAAACTTGTAAAAATACTGTATTTTCCATACTAAAACTGATATAATTATGATGATTAATGGTTATTTGAACCTTTAAAACCATGAAATTTTGACCTTCGAAACTTTTTTTAAACTTTTAATTTTAACTGATCTTGCTTGGTAGATGCAATCATCTATCAAGCAAAAACAAGAGTTAATGTTCTTTATGTAAAGAGTTTGTTAGGCAAATAAAGCCGATTTTAGTTTCATAATTTTTATACATTAATTAAGTTAATCTTTGACCTCAGGCTCACTTGATGTTATGCAACCATGTACCAATTAGTAACAAGTGGTTTATAGGTATTTACTGGCAGGTGCCCAAGTATAGGGACGTACGTTTTCCTCAAGCACAAATTTATTGAAGGCTTTAACCCAACGTCAATCAGTCCCGTGTCCATGCACACTGTCTTTCATATTAAATAATAAGTTACAGTTATCGAAAAAGTTTACTTGAATGAAATATTCACAGTTTTCAAGTTACCACATGGAAGTAGTATCCTTTAATTACCTAAAATTATGTACTTATTTAATATTAAACTAAACAGTGTAAAACGAAAAAAATCATAAGCTGTTTATAGCATATAAATATAATAAATAGTCCGCTTCACATTAGAATACTCTTAATTATTACTTTTTACAAACAATGTAGTATGGTCAATCGTTTCCACCATCGAGAGCTTT
Organism: Actias luna; assembly: GCA_039707435.1. Taxonomy (NCBI): domain Eukaryota; kingdom Metazoa; phylum Arthropoda; class Insecta; order Lepidoptera; family Saturniidae; genus Actias; species Actias luna. The sequence continues at coordinate 12,885,462 of JAZHAC010000033.1, read as the reverse complement.
GACGTAGCGCGAATGCAGTCTCCGATAATAGGGCTCATCCACAAATTGCATCAGACGAATTTCATGCTTTTTAGACCCTTCATCCTTGCACACATTTGCGAGACTCCTTCCTCCCTAATGTGACGTCACACGTTTTGCAATTTTACTTTAAGAAATTATTAAATTGAAACAGAAAATGAGTTGATCAGATTTCGTATTTTACTGTTTAAATATATTACATTTTGAAATGTAACGTCACAAAATTTAGGACCACTCCCATACAATATCACGCTTCGTTGAACCCCTCTGCCCCCTTTAACGCGTAACGTAATTTATGGATGGCTCCTAACGAGAGTTATTTGTCATGGTGTCTTCTTAGTAGGTACAATACGGTGCTTCTGTGCCTCTCGTAGCCCGCCCGGTATATTACGAAATACTATATATATACTATACTTAAATATATACTTAAATACATTTTTCCACCACGTTAATAAAAAAAAAGGTAAAGTAACCGTGTTTAACCGACAAAGTGCCTAAGCACAGTATTGCCACTTTGTATAAGGTACAGCAGCGACACTTCGAAATGCTATTATATAAAACGTACTTTACAATTCGGCTACCATTATACTTCAAAGGGGCATAGTGAGAAAAACAGTCGATAGCCATTACTGTATTCCATATAAATTTACAAGAGTGTATGAAGTAAAAAATATAATTAATTCATACATTAAGAGTCTATTAAATATTTTGAAAACTTAATGATTATTTCATCTAAAAATAATATCAACTTGGCACGTATAAATCAAATATAATTTTATGTCAAATTTAATAATCTGTATCTTATTCCGAGAGATGATTGAGAAATGTAATAACTATTTCAATTATTAATCTTATATTTACGTTCAATTTGAATGATATATAGTGCGTGGATAAGCTTTTGTGATACTGAACTGTTTTATTTTAATCATCTCTTAATATTATATAGTAATATAAAATAAATTAACAGTCGAAATAAATATTGTCAATAAATAATAATCTATAATTACATGCTAAGAAATACAAAGTTTATGTCTCTAATGGTTATCACATTCCGCTTTCTGCTTCAGTTGTCTGTAGAGTTATAATAAAACGAGATAATGGGGCTTAATAAGTAATAAATGTTCATGTTACTAATTCTGTTGAGGCGAGTGATTGTCGCGCGTACTCGGTGCCGACCAGTCCGCGGCATACCAAAGAAAATTCACGTACTACCTCCAGCACCTTTCGTTTATTATTTTTCTCCCTGAAATAAAAAAAATGCAACTGTAAATACCCAATAAAACTCTCGCGTCTCCTATCGCCTATAGGACCGGGGAACAGGGCTTGTATTCACATTGCCTCTGCTCCCTTCCTGAAAGGGACCCTTCCGGGGAAGCCGTTTTTTACCTGGCGGGCGGGGCGGTTAAGTCGAGCCTCTCGAACCCCATGGAAGGCGTGAGACGCGTTACTAGCACTCAGCAGCACACTGACGACGTTAAAAAAGTAACGGAGGAGGCAAGGCAGGATGCTTCGCCCACCTGCGCGACCGTAGTGTGCCCGCCAATGTGCGTCCGTGTCACTTTCTGTGAGGAGGAATGCCAGGACAACTCCGCCTGGTAAGGCACCCCGGGCTAGCTACCATCCTCAAGTTGAAAATTTGCCACGTATATATGTGTTCCGGCAGTTGCATTTGAAAACCCGTCCATCCACTAGGCTTAGCGTGTCCACCGACAAACCTATAAAGGATAATAGAGTACAGAGTGTCGGTAAGTATGGCGAGTGCAGTGGGACGTACTTGACGATGGCGGCAGTGAAGTGTTCCTTTTGCGCGGGCGTCGCGTGCGGCGTCGGGAAGTCGGGCAGCGCGAGCGCGTGCCGCAGCCACGCACCCAGGTCGCCGTGCTCGCTGCGCCACGGCGTGCGGTTCAGCGCCAGCAGCAGCTCCGCCAGCGGCACCAGCTGGTTGCGGGGGCTCACGCCGCCTGCGGACGACCCACGCCCACATAGGAGCCATCCATTTATTACGTAAGGGCTGATTTACACTTCCATAAGTACTGCAGCGAATTTAGAAATCGGACAGTTAAGCAGTAAGTAGTAAGTAGCGTCGACATGGGCTTACAGAGTTATTAGCCTGTCTACACACGCGGGGTGTGTAGACACCAGTGTTTAGTTAGCAGGGTGCAAAAGGTGCACAGGCGTGGTGGACTTGCACTTGACTCGTCGATAAAATAGAACATCATTCTATTCTCTGTACTTAATCGTTAAGTTACTACTTAACTGACTAATCCTTGTCCAAATGATGAAAAGAACTTAACCCGACAAGACCGTATGTTAACTCGCTACTGTACTTATGGAAGTGTAAATCAGCCTTAAGAGACCCGAGAGGCAGGGGAGGGGGTTAAAAATCAGTACATGCTCTTTTCTGTGGGTATAAGGGTAAAACCCAATATTAATAGTGTGGTTTGAATCAGACACCGTTTTTTAGTATATGTAATTGAATGAGAGTGAATTAATAATATAGAATACCGAGAAGCGTATGTAGTGTGTGTGTGTTACCTATGCAGGTGAGGACGTGTGCGGTGAGCGCGCCCGCGTGCGGCAGCAGCACGTCGGGGCGCCGCGCCGCGAGCGCACTCAGCCAGTTGCAGGCGCAGCGCGCGCCGCCCGCCTCCCACATGCGCACGCACACGCACGCTGCACATACCGCGTACACATACGTTATTATATATACTACGCGAACAAAGAAACTTCATATACTTCAAATCCATAAGTAGGAGTGCAAAAAGCTACATTTTTTTTTAATCATACTGCTAATGCCAAACATACAGTACGTTATCAGTTTCACAGAGTAGACATTTTCGCTATATCATTTTAATATATTCATATTTTAAATTAAATTGTCCAGCAGAGTTACTTAAATGTACTTGTAGTCAAGAAACTTCAATAATAATGGAACTTTACAATTTAATTAATTACAGTGTAGAATTTCGATCATTGAATAACTACTAAGAGACCATCCATAAATTACGTCCCATGTCAGGGGGAGGGGGGAGCGAAAGAGTCTATGTAATGTGGCAAGGGGCGGAAGGGGTCCTAAATTTCGTGACGTCACATTTCAAAATCTAATACATTTAAGAAGTAAAATATGAAATGTGAATTATTAATTCACTGTTTTAATTTAATAATTGCTTCATGGAAATTTGCAAAATATGTGACGTTACACTAGAAAAGAAAGAGTCTCACAAATATGAATAGCTGTGATAAGAACTGGTAGGGGACAAAAAATCATGAAAATGTGTGTGGCATAATTTGTAACTGGCTCCTAAGCTCTATCATTTCATTAAAAGTCTGACAATTAACTATAGCCTATTATATTTTCATCATCGGCAATATTATTTAAAATCAGATAATATTATGATGAACTACAAGAGTGCGTATAAAAATAATCAATTGAACAGTTGTTCCGAAAGATAAGTTAAAATAAATATCGATACAGAAATAATAAAATGTAATGGTAGGACAAGGTACCTAATTCGATGATATCAGATAAGAGGTCATCGATCCAGTGCATGTAGTTGGGCTTCTTCTTGGTGATAGCGAGCAGCGTGAGAAAGAGTCCCTCGGTGAGGTCCGGCCGCGCGGACGGGTCGGGCGCGATCGCAAGCGCACTCTGCGACACGCTCGCGTGCAGCAACGCGCTCGCTCCGTCCCACTCGCTGCCCAATACTAGCACTATCTATACATATAATAACAGTGTACATTTAACGTGTATGTACTTTTTACATTTATGTGAGAAAAAATATATATTTGCAAGTGACTAAGAATAAGTAATAAAATACATTTACATCGTTTTTAGAAATGTCTGTTTGTTTGTGTTCTGTGTGCTATGGTACAACGTTTTTAATAATAAATCTCAAACGTATCCTCGAGTAACGTTGAGTCTTTGTTTTTTATTAAAATCGGTTGACTCTATTAAAAGTTATTGTAATATAAACGACAGCGCATGATTAACTAATTTTATTTACACGCGCACGAAGTCGCAGGCACAGCAAGTCTATACAATATACATACACATTTATATTAATTACCCTATACCATTATATTATATATTTTATATTAGATATATAAAAAAAATATAAACATAGGACCACTAACTAGAAAATAATTTATGTTGTGCAATTTTATTAAGAGTAAAACGTAAAAATAATCATAATAATACAAATTTAATTAAAATGGTGCGGACCAAGAGTCTATAGTGTAGGAAAGATCAAATCAAATTACATGGGAGTCAGGTCCTTTTTTCCCATTGGGCACTTTCAGCACTTGCCCAGGGACCCGCGACGGATAGGGACCCCCTAGATAGAGATACAAAAGATCGATTTATCAAAAGTAGTTTTTTCGATTCAGTTTTCGTGTTTATAATTTCAATATAAAACCAATCATAGAAAACAAACGGATCACTACAATAATCGATTATCTATATTTGAAAAAATATCTTAACTGTATATATATTTGAGTAAAACATTCAACTAGTTCTTCTTCTTCTTTTTTATTCTTGACAACTCAGTCCTCTTTAGATACTACTACTGCCATTTTCAAGGGATAAAATTTGGGCATTATGGGCAGATAAAACTATTTTCAACAAGATGGCGACTTACTTGTTGAAGTTTTCTTGGGAGTTTTTGTGGGAACTAATATATCATGTCCCGAACAATTATTCATAATTCACTTCACTTATGCTCTTCAGCTACACTACATCACGTAAAATGTCGCCAAAATTACACAATACACAATAAATAACTAAGTATATGAACTAAAATAAAAATCACAACATGTCAGATCAGGATCCCGCTAAAAACTCCATTCAAATAGTTGTAAATAAGAATTTAACATAGATTTTTCAGGATGAAATATCGATTAAATGGATTTGGTGCTGTGAACCGATTAAATTTTATTTTTTTTACCTTAAAAATTCATATTTTCGATTAACCAATCCCAGATCACCAGTAGCTTCCTCCAAGGTTGAACACCATCACCCAGTACAATTCATTTTTTTAAACTAGTGAATACACTACGTTCTACGTTTGTTTTTTACATTAGCATACCGATCAGATAAAGATAGTATACATATAATTATTTGTGGTTATCATTTCAGAAATTAAATTATTCCTTTTTTAATTTTATAAGTTGCCATATTTCTTTATGGTGAAGTAATATAAATACATACAAGTTTAACGACATCCAATCCTGCTGCAGTGGGGTAGGTATTGAACGCTGTGAGCGTCAGCTGACCTATATCCGTCATAAAGGGCAGACTGTCCACCATCAACGTCGATACCGTCTGATTCAGTATACTGAACATTTCCTAGAACAATTATCATGTATTATGTTAACTCAGCTAATTTGTTTATACATTAATATGGCTAAAACCTTAGGATTATGATAGTGTTTTTTTTTAAATATAAATAACTAAGAAAAAATAGTTTTTGTGTTTACTGTACCTTAGCAATTGTTCAAAAACAATTTGTTTATGGGGCACTGATTACCTACGTCCTCAATTTACAAATGTATCACTAGCATTAGAGAACTAGCTTTCTAGACTTAACACGTTGTCATATTCTGTGAAATTATTAGTTAATAACAATTGAGGTATTTGAAATATATAAAAAAAACAAAGCTTAAGATTAACAAAAACATCAAGGCCTATTATAGATTTCTATTTGATCTTTTTCAATACAATTCTTGAATATCTTTCTTTCTTCCATTCCTTCAGACCACCACCAAAATGCAAAATTGGCATTGTTATTTATTGCTGTAACTTTTAAATATATACTTATAAATTCATCTATCCCTCACTATTTAAACCATAGTTTTTGCCCTCTCTTTTTAATCAAGTCCCTATTTCTCATCCTTTTTACGTTAAAAAGTTGTTTACTGTGCTAAATTTCGATCTTGGAAATAAAAAATTTATTCAGATAGATCTCAGCAAAAGCATTTCCTTAACCATCATGTGGCAAATGCGATAAAAACGGTGGAATTACTAAACAATTTTCTACAGAGCAATAAAGCAATAGTAAGAAAAAAAGCTCCGAAAACTAATTTGGATTCTAAAGAAATACATACTAACATAATGGACGTAACAATGACGTTGCATTCGTACACACTACCAACTGAGCAAGCATCGCTTCAAAATTACAATCAACTGCGTTATTAAGTAGTAATTATATTAATTACTATCTGTGCCCGCCGCGACTTCGTTTATGTGGAACTAAGAATTATTTAATTAGTCCGACCCGTTTTACAACTTTTTTCAATACAGCTTTGCTCCCATTGGTAGTAACCTGATGATGCATAGCCTATGTTACTTCTAATAAAATATTCTATCTAACGTAAAAATAATTTTTAAAATCGGTTATGTAGTTTCAGATATTAATATCATTATAAAAAAAAACAAAAGAACAAGGTTTTCCTCCTTTTAAAACTAGTAGTATAGATTTGAAGTGCACGGAAAGAGCCTTCACGAGTGACAATAGCTGAGTACTTCCGGCTCACTCTGGCCAGTCAGCCGCGATTCCAACTTTACTGACTGGCCAACTGATTCATCACGGCACGAACGTATTTTTTTAATACAATATGTGTCGATACAATGATGAAGGTAGTAAATATATTGTAATAAGTGGTCAGCGGGTTACCTCGATGAGTGGCTTGTGACAGGCGAGTCCCGGCAGCGTGGGCGAGAGTACACGGTACAGCTCCGCGGCCAGAAGCGGCCGAGGTAGCAACGCGGTCATCAGCGCCGCCGCACACTCCGCTGAACCGTTCATCTTATTTGGTTCCCGGCCCTGTTAATATATATTTTTTATATTTTATAGGTTACTAGTTTTTACGCACGGATCGCTCGCGTTGCTATTGATTTTACAAAACAAATCGGATGACGCAATAAAGAGTTTTATACAAAGTTTATCCCTGTATTCAGTTCGCCTAATTTTAATCGCCTAAAAAAATTAGCCTATCACCTTCTCTAACGTCCTGTCTATATCTATACCCAAAATTTATCATAATCGATAATGTGGTTTAGCATTTATGATATTTGTAAGGATAAAGATAGGTGACTATATGGTCCAAGGTGGAGAATACGCAAAGCCTGCTAATATACACTAATACTAGCTATGCCTGCGACTTCGGTCCCGTGGAACTAAAATTGTATTAATATTGTAATAGTTTTTGTCCATTTTTGTAACTGTTTTCAAAACGGCTTTATTCCTATTGGTGATAGCCTGATGTTAAAGAGCCTAAAAGCTAGTGGAGAGACTGGCTCTCAAGTGCAAATGCGTAACACACCTACAGGTATTTAGGTGACACTAGAAAAATCCCTACCACCAAGCTATGGTTTCATCAAGGTGTTTTCCTTCTTCGTAAGCTTAACGTCATTACAGCGATTCGAAAACACATCCATTTATGCGGCATCAGTACACACTGTTAACTGAGCTATCATTCCTCTGTCACAATGGAGGTTTTACTGAGTATTATTGGTTACCATCAGTCCTGTCTCATATATCTCTTTAATAGCTGGCTTAAGCAAATTTAAAACAAATATATATAAACGTATATGCTGATGCAGTAAAAACGATAAGGCAGAGTATTTGTTATTTCCCCCAGAGAATAAAAGAAATATGGGCGCTATTTCTGGTTTCTGGTAACACGGGACTTTAAAGTGTTGCCATGGTAAGTTTTAGTAGTTAGTGTTTGGTGATTAGCACCTGATTAACAACCATAATATCTCTCTCGTCTTGGCCTATGCCTGGGTTATGCATTTGCACGTTGCGATGCAGAACTCCATAATGATGGGGCTACATAAATTTATGATTTATTATTTATTATTTAAATATTCGTATCGCGTTGGCGCGTTAAAAACATCGTGTACGGGTATAAGCGAAATTCTTGTCTACATTAAGCCCCCAACAGACGGATATATATATATATATTAATATAATAAGTTATATATTACGTTATAGCAAGCTACTATAAATGGCGGCTATACTGTAATATATATTTTTGTACCCATTAGCTCTGCAGCCGTCGTTGGATTAGCGCATATTTGTACTACATTCTTAATAAAGGTGTTCTAATTTTAGATACCGATCTAACTAGTTATGTCCAAAGCGCACACAAAAGACAGACGAAAAATTACACCGTTGTTCTTGAAATATATCAAATAAGTTAATATGTCCTTCTATACTAAAACATGTCGTGTTATATCTGTCGACATATTTAGGTGACGTAACAAAAGTATAATTTAGGCGGGCGAAGATTCATCGTGCCGGAATATGGTGTGTTGTGCGCCCGTGACATAGGCTGTTCAAAATAGAGGAAGTAGTCTGGACGACACTAAAGTGACTTAGGTGTAACCACCCATGCAAATATTGGCGCGACAGATCCCTTTGATGCGCATGAGTTTACCGACAGTACGAGAGTACATCGTCTTCGGGCGAATACTACGCGTTGTAAAGATATACCCGCGGCCAAACTTATAGCGTAAACACGAAGATTCGCCGGAGCCCGCTACTATAGCCCCAACATAAAGAATAGGATTAAAAAAAAACACATTAATAATAAAAAAGTGCAGTAAGTACTTGAGCGGCGAGGTCCTCGTGCAGCATGCGCGCCAGGCTGGACAGCAGTGGTGCCGCCACCGCAACCCCCGTAGCGGCCAGCGCCGCGCCCGCAGCCGCCGCCAGCTGCCGCCGCACCCACCCGTCCCATCCGCACCATCTGCTCTGCACGCACCACACCACACACCACACACCACATACTTATTCCTTTAGAATATCTCATCAACTACACAAACTACCACCCTTATTATTTTGCTTATACGCACTACAAGTTTAAAAGTCTGAAAATAAATTATGAGAACATTATATTGCGACATCACCTTTTAAAATCGTAAAAATATTTGTTTGGCGAAAATTAATTAAATACAAAGTTCGATAAACTTCATAATACACAGTGTTCCTATAAAAGCTTTATTTCCACCATTATCGAAAATAGCAGAAATATTGTCGTTTCTTTTCATATCTCTTGTATGAATGTAAGCTTTCTACATTCGTAGAAATAACATCTATAAATCGTATATGCTCCGAGCATCATAATGGCATCTGTTCATTAAATTTAGACAATCACTCTGAGTTGATTTTTTACGCATAAGTAATATACTTCACAGCTCGGTCAAGAACATCCATAAAACATAAAATTTAGTTCTTTATTACTTCATTAAAGAAACAGTGACACTTAATTATTGTCTCAATTTCCAAAACATATAGGTCCGAGATTGCAATAAAAAAAACCATGTATAATGATTTGGATAGTGGTCGTGATACCTGTGCAGCGTTTACGATATCAGCTGCTAGAGAGGCTGTGGCAGCGCTGCAGTCAGAGCACAGCCTGCGCAGCGCGAGAGCGGCCGGCGCCGGGCAGCGCTGCAGCGCCGCACCCGCCGCGCGCACGCACTCGCGGCTCTGCTCTGCGGCTTCCGGGGTCTGCAGCGAGCTGAGCCACGACGCATACCCACCTGAACAGTTGTTATATGCAATTAATGTACAATTACATAAGGACACCAACCTATAAGGAAAAAAATCAACTACATATAACTACAATTTTATAACTTTTGAAGTGAAACTTCTTTTGGGATGGTGTGAATTTGATTTTATGAAATGAAAATGTGTAACGAAAAATAGATAGCTATAATTGTATATATAGGTTTTAGGTTTTTTTAGACTATGAGAGAATGAGGTAGAATGTTATTGGCTTTTGTTGTAAGTTATTTGTATATAAAGTTAAGTTATTTATTTTCAAAATAGTCTATTTAATTTCTAGATTTATTTAAGTGAAAACTTCTTTAGGCGGGCTGAGCACTTTATTTTGTTGGTATTGAATGAGTCAGCTGAAACGATAGGCTTTGTGACTCGCACGGCGAGCGTTACATGAGAGAGCGTGACGAATCAGTTGCATTTAATATCGATATAAACAGCGTATGTACTGTACTAATACGTTACTTATAGTTTTATTTTTTATTATTAACATCGTAAGATATCGTTTTAAACAGAGCAGAAAAAAAAATCTACATATATCTAGGTAAAATTTGTCATATGAAAAAAATTGTTTCACCGAAAATTATGCATCAAAAAACTAATATTTTGAGAAATATTTGGACGACTGAAAAGCATTAGGGTTTTTTTGACATATAGTTGTGGAAACTAGGCAGACAAATAACCCAGGCAATCGAGCGCCGTTGTGAGCGTGTTCGTGTCGGTGGCCGTGTACGCGAGCTGCACTGCCTGCTGCAGCAGCGCGAGCAGCGCCGGCGGGGAGCGCTGCGACGGCGCTGCGTCCGCCAGCGACGAAAACACGTGCAGCGTCGCCTCGCGCCACGCCTCCCCGCACTCGCCGGACCGCTGCAGCGCTTGCTCAACGCTCGACCAGCACCAATCGCCCAAAACAGCGAAACAATACATCTAAACAATAAACAATTTTTACTTTTTTTTCATCTAATGAAGATGGAGGTCTGGGTCACGTGAGTTGTGCAGATCTAATCATTTTAATTTATTGATTCTAAATTAGACTTCAGCGTAATTTATCACTTCATATTATAAAATAAATTCGCCTACTGCGTCTGTCTCTTCGCGATAAACATAAAAACTTTAGTACACATTTAATGGGGTTTTCAACAATAGAGTCATGTTGAAGGTTTATGTAAATAATATGATAATGTTTTGTGTAAATTGGTTAAAGTATGTAGTTGCTAAAAACAAAAGACAACTAGCATAGCTGACGAGCCACATCTAGTTACATGAATAATTGTAGACTCCCCATTTTCTAACGTAGGGAACTGTATTTATGCATACCCTCCCGGCCCGGGGGTACCCAGAAGCTCCCGGGAACATCCACTAAAATCCCACGGTCATCACCTTGTTCCGTCCTCCATCCGAGTAACTTGGCGAGCTACCCTCGAGACAGCTGAACAGTTGCAATGAGATGCGAGTCGTCGACCCACCGCCCTCGGTCAAGCCTACGGTGACGGGAGAGCACGAACATATGGACCTCACTTGCCGTCTTTGACGGTAAAGGTGAGCTCGTGGGTCTGCCTCGCGGGCCCTTTCCGTGGTCTCCTGTGAGATGACCGTCTCGGAGAAAGAGACCATTGCTGTCCATGATCTCTCGCTACCGAGCATGGCTCTCCCCACACCGGGAGCGGTAGATCCGTCCGCTTTGCGGCGACCAGCGCGCGGTGCTGCTCCTTCCAGGTTACACGCTTGGCGAGAATGTGCTGTGTCGTAGTTTCAGCCACACCACACTCATGGCACGTTTCAGCATACATCAAGGCAAATCCAAATTTCTGAATGCTTTTTGCAGATTCCTACTGTACTGTACTGTAACTACTGCACTTGAAGCCAGGTTTACAGATTTACATATGTTACACTTTTTTAATTTGGAATAAAATGGTTAGATTAATATTATGAAGGTAGCAATTTTTATTTCTTCCAAGCAAATCTACCAAAAAATACATAGATCTAATAACTGAAGTCAGAAAACATAGTCCAGAAATATATTTATAAGATATATAATTCCTAAGCTCCCCTTTAAGAAAATCTTAACAATAAATGATCCAGAGTGTGTATTCTCTATAAATATATCTATTCAATATATCAACTGCTAGCAGGTACTTATATTAAATTTGTTAATTGATATTACAACAAATAGAAATTTATATAAATTAGTATATTTTGTATTATAAGCATTTGAGATCAAAAAATATTAAATAAGCTGTGGGAAAAAAGATTCAACTAAAAACTTATGAGAATAGCTTTTCTAAGTTAAATCTGTCAAAAAGTTATTTGCTGGTCATATTTGTTAGTTACTAGTTAATACCTTGCCTGGGATAAGCAAATAGACTCACTTATTTCAAGTATTAGAAAACTAATAGTTGGTTTTAAACTATTGAGATCTTCTGCGGATTACGATATTTTGAAATCGGTGTATTACGTCTTAGCTCATTCAATATAACATATTGTATTACGGCATGGGATGGTTCTGGCAAATTCCAATTACATCAACTGGAGAGAGCTCAAAGAGTAATTTTAAAAGTCAGGACTTATAAACCAATATGTTTTCCTACAAGCGAACTCTACGCTCTATGGCAGATTCCTACGATGAGACAATCTTTCATACTTAAAGCTGTTTTATGCCAACTTCCAACTCTACTTTTTAACCCAATACTTTACTTTACTTTGGAGGTTGATGTTGCTCACGTCCGTGGGCTTTACCCTCGAGACCCTACACGTGACCCCTGGGTGGTGCTAATCGAGCAGCTACGGAGTGGTAGGGCGTCGGTGCCCGACTGGGTTGCGACCACCATACATTTGGTGTAAAGCCCGTAAGAGTGACTCGTCGCGTTTCGGGTACAGCCGGTGTATACCCAGTACCTTGGAGACTTACACTGTGATATGGAGAGGTGGTGAGAATCACTAATTGCTCATTGCATTGTTGAGATGCACTGACCCGACGGCCAGGGAGACCTGTAGCAACGGTTGACCGCTGGCCGCCCGCGGTATAGTACAGGGGCCCAATCGCGGCTAACCACCGTGAGAGGCTGCCCCACCATGCCGCGCATAATCTTGGATAGACTCATCGTGCCGATTAGTGACCGGAACGGGGTCCCGGCGAGCTATTCCGGGGGGTTACGGGGGCCCTTCCGTCTGTCGGATCAGTGCTTCTACGCTGTGCTCGAGTTGGTGTTTCGAGCCTGGAGGCTTTATGTCGCAGTGAATTTCTCCTACTTCACGCCTTCTTCTTTCATTCAAATAAATTTTATCGCTACCCATGACAGTGCTAAGAATAAAGAAAAATATGTCCACAGCGGTGCACAACCCCGACGCCGCTTTCACAATGGAGTTCGCTAAGATCCGCGGACTCCATACTAACTTAAATGCTGTCCACTATAGCCTAGAGACGGCTCGGCCTGCTTTACTCTTTTTAACGGAGACACAGATCCGCCGTCCGGCCGACACATCCTATTTACAATACCCTGGTTACCAGCTGGAGGCAAACTTTCAAACTAAAGCCGGGGTATGTGTGTATGTACGGTCGGATGTGTGTTGTCGCCGTTTGCACCTCATGGAGAACCCCTCCTTCTCCACCCTTATGGGTGCACGTGGATCTCGGCGTTGAAAGCCGAGTCTACGCGTGCCTGTATTGATCCTACAAGGGGGATGATGTGACAAATCGGCTGTTCGATTATTTAAGTCAGGCGACAGATGACGCACAAGACTAGTTCCCTACTGAAGAATTGGTGGTTTTGGGAGACTTCAACGCACACCATGAACAGTGGTTGAATTCGTCAACAACCAACCATGCAGGACGAACTGCTCATGCATTTGCTTTCACGCACGACCTGTCTCAACTGGTGACCCAGCCCACCCGGATCCCAGACATAGCGGGTCAAGCGCCTTCCTTGCTGGACCTACTGCTGACGAGTCATCCTAACGAGTACAGGGTGTCTGTCAGTGCCCCATTGGATAGTTCAGACCACTGTCTCGTTGAATCGTCGCTGCAGTGTTCATTGCCTCAATGTCCATCGGGGACTAGGCGTAAGGTTTGGCACTACTCGTCGGCAGATTGGGATGGTATGCGAGATTACTTCGCATCCATACCCTGGAGGCAAAGGTGCTTTAATAGGAGAGATCTTTCTGCGACTGCCGAGGCAATTGCTGCCGAGATAGGACTTGGAATGGAATATTACATTCCTTCGTCCAAAATTGTCAGTAATCGCCGCGGACGCCCTTGGTTTAATCATGAATGCGCAGATGCTTGGATCAAGGGTCGCGCGAATAAAGATCCTAATCTCAACTCCCTTAAGGCAGCCTATAATAAGGCCACTAGGTCCTGCAAAAAGGCTTACGCAGGAGCAGACGTTCAGCGCGTTGCACGGATTGGCCAAAAGTTGGTTCGCCAGCTAACCAATAGTCGCGCCTACTGGGGGCTGGCGAAGGCCGTCCAGGCAAATTTCTGTCAATCCTCTCTGCCGCCTTTGCGATATCCGGACGGATCACTGGCTCATGAACCGCAGAAGAAAGCCACCTTATTGGCCAACATCTTCGCGGACAACTCCCGACTCGACGACAGTAACGCGCAACCGCCCACAACACCTAACAGTGGTATCTCGATGCCCGAGGTCCGCATCAGGCAAAGAAACGTGCGCCGTGAGTTGCTTTCGCTCGATGTCCGGAAGGCCAGTGGTCCGGATGGTATCACACCAATTGTACTTAGAAAGTGTGCAGCCGAGTTGTCCCCAGCATTGACACGCTTTTACCAACAATCCTACATCTCTGGTGACGTGCCCCGCGTTTGGAGAGAGGCCAACGTGCAACCAATTCCAAAAAAAGGTGATCGTTTAGACCCCAATAACTACCACCTAATTGCTGTAACCTCAACGTTGTGCAAAGTCATGGAACGCATATTAAATGCCCAACTTGTGCGCCACCTAGAAGACCACCCTCTTATCCATGATCGGTCAATACGGCTTTCGACCGAACCGATCAACGGGGTTCTTCTAGCGTACATATTGCACCGTTGGGGGGAAGCGATTGACAAAAATGGCAAGGCACTGGCTATTGGTTTAGATATAGCCAAAGCTTTCGATAGGATTTGGCACCGTGGTCTTCTCTCCAAACTCCCGGCTTTCGGACTCCCCGACAACTTGTGCCGATGGATCTCTAGCTTTCTGCATGAGCGCAGATTTCGTGTCCTAGTCGATGGGCACAACTCGCAGCTCATGTCTGTAAACGCTGGAGTTCCGCAGGGCTCTGTTTTATCACCCACGTTGTTTCTTCTGCATATCAATGATATGCTTCTCCTGGGACACATTCATTGCTATGCAGACGATAGCACGGTTCATGAGTGCTATGTCGGTAAGCCTGGCTGTGGATGGGGAGACACAGAAAAGAGACGGAAGGAACTTGTCATTGAACTTAACCAAGTCTTGACCCGCATATCCACATGGGGAGCAAGTAACTTGGTTGAGTTCAATGCCAAGAAAACCCAGGTATGCGCCTTTACTTTAAAAAAATTCTCCTTTTCATCAAACCCTACTCTTCAGAACACCCAGCTTGCAATGCGCGACAACCTAAATATCTTGGGAATAGATATTCGGAGTGACTTAAATCTTAAGGACCACATCGGGTATGTCATCTCCACAACATCTCGGAGACTCGGAATCCTAAACAGAGTGCGACGGTTTTTCCTGCCCGACCAGTTGTACCTTCTCTATAAGGCCTAGGTTCGCCCGTGCATGGAATACTGTTCGCACCTCTGGGATGGATCCGCTAAATACCTCATCGATGCCTTAGATAACTTGCAAAGGCAGGCTGTCCGTATTGTAAATGATACAGCTATTATCAACACTTTAGAACCGTTTCAATTGCGCAGGGATATTGCCTCTCTAAGCGTGTTCTATCGCTTGCATCATGGTGAGTGTTCTGAAGAGCTATTTGAACTCATCCCCTCCGCTCCTTGCCACAACAGAACCACAGTATGTGAAGATAAATTCTCAAGTCTTGGCGCGGTTAGAAGGCAATATTATTTTTTGGGTCCAGTTATATATAATAGAGTTAACAGTGAACTAAATATATACTTTCTTATTTACAATAAAATTAAACAGTGCATTAGCATTGCATTAGCTTACTGGTTCCTTACACTTACTTATGACCAGACTGGAAGAATTGTTATCACGTAAATTTATTCTGAGCTCAATGCTTTCTCCCGGGACATCTCTCTAGTAACATGACAAACCCTCAAATATACAACTTAAGCATCCAGTCATATACACATGCACGCACATACGTTATTATTATGCGTTATTAGCTGCGACAAAGTTTTCGCTACAGCAGCTGATACCGTACATGTTTTTTGTATAATATGTTAATGTTCCAATAAACTATTATTATTATATTATATTTAGTAAAAAAAAACCTTCATATATACAATAAAAGTACTCACAACAGTGTCGCCAATGTCTTGCCGGTAGCATCTGAGTAGTTCCAGGTCATCTTTTGAGAGAGCAGAGTCTGGTGGCATCTGGGACTTACTTATTAGAGACAGTAGCAGACGTGAGAATATCTCTTTCCACATTGGGTTTACTGTTTTAGAATGGTCCATGATGTACAGAACTTCATCCTATAATAAACAGAATTACTTTTATTTATTTGCAGTAATATGTTATACTGACTATTCACCATTTCTGTGCATACACTTCAATAAATTTTCAGCAAAATATTGTAGATACACTATTAAAATTAAAACAGGAGTTATGGAACCTCAGAATACAATAACTGAAATTATCGGATATCTTGTGACATAAAAATGTCCGAATATTTTACTGATTCCCAATATCGTTATTTTAAAGTAGGCACGAAGTCGAATTAGACACGTTGAATACTAAATATAACTGAAATTTAAGTTTAGCATTATAGCCACAATCTCACTTTCTCATATGTGACGATACGGTTCAAATTGGTAGACACGCTAAACCTGTGAAGGAACTGACTCTAAAGTGCCATCTATAGGTATTTGGCGACAGATTTTCATTTTGAGGGTGGTAACTAGCCAGGCGGGTATTATAAAAAGCTCTAGAGCCATCTTATGGTTTCTTCAGGATGTTTTCCTTCACCGAAAGCTCAAGCTCATTTTATGTGCTTCATGTCGAACTCACGTCCCTTGATGCGGACTTCGTACACGCTACATTCAACTATCATTGCTACAAAATAAAGTTAATATTGTTCAATTACTAATATTCATGTGATAATTGTATTGCTTTTATAAATCTAGACTTCTATAAAATAAGATAAAAATTAAATTATTAAAAACTGAAGACAATATTTCTTTATTACCTGTAATGTGTACCAAAATCCAAATAGAAGATTAGACCGTGTCTCATGCAATGGATAGTGTCCCGGTGCAGACTGCACAGCTAACAGGAGTTCTAGCAATTGTTGAGCGCCACGAGCATGTTCAATGTTCACGGTATCTTTATTCTCCGCAGTAGGTTCCGCGTTCTGAATCGCTTCCACCAGAGCGTGAGTATGGGTGTCAGCCAGGGCCACGCAACAGGTTATTAATGCTGATAGGAGTTCCTACAAAACACATTCTTTTAATCAGTCATCAAATTTATAAATAATTATTTATTAGCCAATTTACTATTGTAGCGTACTGACCATATGGCCTTCTGTGCACACTAATTATGATAACAAGAATATCTATATTGATATTATAAAGCGGAAAAGTTTGTTTTTATAAACGCCTAAGAGGACCTACTAGTCGGATTAAAAAAACAGTTTTGTATTTGATAAAGCACTCAGCAAGAGAACATTTAAGCTATTTAACATCATGTTACCACCAATAGAAGCAAAGCTGTATTGAAAAAAGTTACAAAAACAGGAAAGTCGCGGGAATAACTCACATTACATTTTTCCTCAACGACAGTTTGAAACCAAAAAATAAGTCTACGTCGCGAGATAATGATTTTATTGTAACATTTTAATAGATGTTTAACAACATAATTGTTGAACACCCAGACAATATTAAATATTTCACATCCACTATATCTTTTAAAAGTAAGTGCAAAAATAACTTTGCTATAAACTAAGAGTAAATATATGAGAATAAGTACAATACACATGGAAACAGTATTAGAAAAATATAAAAGGTTGATTAACTAAACATAATTTATACACTACAGTTATTTTACAGTAAGTATAATTAGTCTATATTAATTGTGAATTTATTTTACTAATTTAATTAAATTGTTGATAAGATGATGCATTTTCATGTATCCTGTTCTCATTATAATTTTGGTAAATTGAATCATACAGCATAAGGTCAGGTTGTATAATTTGAAGATATATGCCAAGCACACAACAATTTTGATTATCCACTTTGAGACTATTGAATAAACGTGAATAATACTCAAGTGATGAATTATGATATAATTGAGAGAATACATACTTCGTTAATAGAATTAGGCACGTTGTCTCTCTGCAAGATGGGCGCACTGAGTGCCGCCAGGTGTGTCAACAGCTCCAGCCCTGAGAGAGGGTACCGGGACTGGTCCGTGCCCGCGCCGGCCGCGCGCACTGCCGACAGGCACGCCTCACAGGCATCTAGCGCCATGTCACTAACAGCCTCATTCCATCTGTGAGTATTTAACAGAGATTACATATTTACATTGTCCCTTGTAAAATTACAACTCTCCAAACGCTCGAAAAATTAAATAGGCCAAAATTTTTGTGAACGTACTGGTATATATGTATGTATATTTCTAGTTAAGGTTTAGCGTTATAGCCATAATCTCACCTGATTTTAAGTGACGATGCGGCCCAAGTTGGTAAATGCTCTAAACCTGTGGATGAACTAGCTGTCAAGTGCAATTGCTGAAACACACCTATTAGTATTTAGGGGTAGATTTTTAATTTGAGGGTGTTTGCTAGCCAGGCGTGCATTCGAAAAAGCCCTACCACCATGCTATGGTTTTCTCACAATGTTTTCCTGCACCGAAAGCTCAAGTTCATTGTACGTGGATTCGAACTTACATCCCTTGACGCGAAGTCGTACACACTACCACTGAGCTATCATCGCTTCATATTTAGATAAGCAAGCATTTTTATTACAACAAGATGGCAAAACAGTCCTATTAATTCTAATCAATCAAATGTCTATATAAAATTTCGCAATGATGATGTTTAGCTTTATGAATTTTAGGTTCCAAATGCAGGATTTTGCTTAACAGCATTGGAGGAAATGTAAAATTTCTTTATAGGCCAGTTACTTTTTCTTATATCAACAGTGATAGCAATAGACACAATCATACACATTTATTCATGGCCAGTGCGCAGGTATGGATTCATTACAAGTTTCCTTTGATTTGGGTATCAAAACGCTGGGTTGATCAGATCAGAGTCTAGGTTTTGTAAACCTGTTGCAAGCCGAGTCAAACACTCTATACTTATAGATGCCAGACAGTACAATAAATAAATACAAACAGATAAGCATGATAGTAAATAGTTAACACAATCCAGAAATACTTATAATCCACCTCAAACAAGGCTAAAATCCTAATTAAAGTAGGTCTGTTTCAGAATAAAACCTGAACAAATAACTTGAATGTGGATTTGATTAGTAATATATACACTTTAGCAATGAAAATGTTTTTACCGACTTTTCATGTTACATCATATGCAAACATAAATATCATAAACCAAAACAAAAATCAAGTGATGATAGCTCAGTGGTAGTGTGTACAATTTCGAGTCAAAGGACGTGAGTTCGAATCCAACCACCTACAATGAGCTTGAGCTTTCAGTGAAGGAAAACATTGTGAGGAAACCATAGCATGGTGGTAAGGTTTTTTCTAATGCCCGCCTGGTTAGCAACCACCCTCAAGTAAAAAATCTGCTGTCAAATACCAATAGGTGTGTTCAGGCAGCTGCAAATGAGAGCCAGTTACTCTGCAGGATTAGAGTCTTTATCAACTTGGGCTATATTATCACTTAAGATCAGGTGAGATTATGGCCAAAACGCTAAACTATTAAAAAAAAAACACTTTATAAGTTAATAACTGTCAATGTCTACATAAAAGCAATAGCTGGATAAACCTTGATGTTTAGATAGTCAATATAAATCTAGACTTTTTTTATTTTTAAATGTTATAAATATTTGACATAAAAAACAGATACAATATTTCTTCTTGTTTATATGATTAAAACACTTAACTGCATGTTACAATAAAAAAAAAAAGAGTTAAAGTCCCAATTGTACATTTTTTCAGTAAATGCCTAACTAGCAGTATTCTAAATGTTACATAGTTTTTAATTTAACTTATATCACTAATGTTCCCAAAGAAGTCGATATTTGACCATTATCATTATTGAACATAAGAACAGATCTTGTAAATTATTTTTTAATTTTATTTATTGATAACAATTAATTGACTAACAGAGGAGAAAAATGTACTGAACTATTTGATCTTTGATTATTTATTTATAATTTTTTTTATTAGTACATCAGTTACATATTCTAAGTAATAGACAGTACTAACGTGTAAAGTAATTGTACTGCTGTGAGGAGGGCACGGCACAGAGGCATACGCTCAGGCAGAGTCACTGCAGAGTTGGGAGCATCTTCACTCCCAAGTGTCAGCCAGCTGCATGCACATGTCGCAGCCAACATCCATGAGTGTACCACTGCCTCTGATGGTGGCTCTGTGTAATCACTGAAATATTTTTTTAATTTAAGATTTATTATAATACTTTTGATATTGTTATATCTCAAATCTGGAATGAATTTGGATTGTCTTGTCATTTATTTTAATTATTGCTTAGGCTCTACCGAAAAACATAAATATGCTCTTAATTTTTTCTTCTAGTCCACAAAGTAATTAAAAGACACATGAACCACCAATAAAATGTATGAAATACTTGTATGTTGATGGTGAAGAATATGAGAAAATTAAATCACTCTTTTAAATAATGAAAATATATTTGCTAAAGTAAATTCTCAACAAAAATAAGCTTACATAAAAAATTATCAACAAAGATTACCAATAAATAAAAATTATCAATATTTAGTAAAATAATCACATGTTGAGTGATTTTAATGGTAAAATAGTTTTTACCAAAATTTTTTTTTTTTTGTATAGTTACCCAACACCATTATTACAGTCAAAAGCACTGCTGAACAAAAACAAAGAATCTTGGTGCACTTTGAGAAAGGTACTCTCAAACTGCCTTATTACAATGTAGTGCATAGTAATTTTGCATTATGCTTACTTATAAACAGACTGCAAGTGGCGCAACATATCATCTAAAACAGCAGGACATGCTTGTTGCAATGCTGCAGAGTTTTTCGAACGTAGAGCTGTGCCCATCGTCATACTGTTGTACTAAAAAAAAATGGTAATAAAGGAAAGTAAATAATGTATGCTTTATTTATTTAATAATACCTTAAATTTTTTTCCAGAGTTCATTCTTATTTATAGTATATACGTTAACTATATATGGAATAAACAAAAACAGCGACGGTAAAATTCTTAAAAAATAAGCTGAAGTTAAGGTAGGATACTATAACACATTTCTACTTACTTCTTCAGGTATCACTGTGAGTACTTCTAACAACAAGTTTGTGTTTTCAATAGTTGATAATGGCCTTAATATTGTCGCTAAATCTGTTGTGCCTTGTTGTAAAATAACAGCTGCTAACTGAAAATTAAAATAAATAAATTAGTAACAGCTATTTTAAAGTATATTATAATGCAATAATAAACCAGATTGTACAACTTTAATATTACTTACACTTATACATAACCTATTAGTGACAATTTTTGGCCCATTAGAGTATGTAAAGATGGCTTGGAGAATCTTATTTTTTAATTCTTCATAACTTTCCATGGGCACTTCATTCCAGCAACGAAGAATTTTTGTATGCAGGGTTGTTGCTGCATAAAATTGTATTTCTGTCTTCTACAAATCAGATTAATTATACAATAAATGTAATTTTATTAAATCTATATTTAACTTGATAATTGTGAATTTATTTTAAACATGTAGATTATACAACTATCCTCAACACAACTGTTGAATTTTTATATCTTCAAAGCCCAATAGTTATTTCATGGTTTTCTACCTTGTTAGATTACACTACACTACAATACAATTCACTACTATAAAATAAGCTAAGGGTAAGAACTAATTTAGGTGTTTAGTATTTTTAGATCCACACCTAAATTTGTTTCATAGTCAGTATGTTATTAGAAATAGTAAATAAATAACTGCGCATAATTTTTGTAATATTTGTAATAAATTTTTCAACAGTACATTATACTTTATTTAAAAATATAATGAAATAACCTTGCATGGTTGAAGTAGATCCCATACGAAGTTCCAAGCTTCAGGAAGCCTTTGTGCGGCTGTAAGCCATGCGTGAGCTTTGGCTCTATCATCATTTTCCCCGTTGTAGAATACAGATACTGCATATTCTAAATTTTGAACCGTGCACTCCATTTGGAGAATTTACACTTGCCTTCTTTGGTGATTACTTTTAGGTTTAATTACCACGTATTAACAAGTAGCAAGTAGTAATATGTTTCAATGTTATAAATAACACGATTTAACGTTGTAAATTAACATTAAACATGAGAAAATACTAAAGAACTTTAATATTTATATATCTACATGGGATTCTGCCTTTTAAACTACTAAAAAATTAAAATACTTTGTATACTACAGCGAATGAGACAAAGTCCTAAAAACCATATAAACAGGAAAAAGAAAGAACATTTGAACATGTCTCTTTATTTTGACTAGATTATACGTCAAATATGACAACTTCAGTAGTCTATTGTCTCTGTTCATCATGTAATAAATAATCGTTCAATTTTGAGCTTTTCGCTTTCATTGGGTAGCCATAAATACATTTTATTGTGTTGTTGAGGTAAAATATATGGTCAAAATTTAAGTCCAGTATTTTAGTGTTCGCTGTAGAACTCTTCTGAATCTTTTGTTGGAAACTAAATCTTTAAATATTTTGATTTGAATGATTTAAATTATTATATAATATAATAATATTACCTCAACAGAATTTAAATCATAATTTCTTATCTTCATTCTGTGATACAGTGTCAAAGTATATCTTTAAATTATTCTTTTAAAGCACGAAATCTTTAGCTTTATCAAAATTAAATCACAGCTGTATTTATAAGTAAAGTTAACCTTAGTTCAGTGATTCAGTGTTAAAGTATATCTATCATAAATCAGTAATTACATATATTTACAATATCTATCTGTATATGTACTAGATTTTATGTGCGGCTTTGCTTACGTTAATATATATTTTTCAAACAAACTAAATCTAAAATCAGTGATTTAAATATGTGTTTTGGAAACATGTGATTTAGTGATTTAGTACAACTTTATTACCGAAGTAATTTTTTTTTTCAGGAACTGTTGAGTTACATATCTTTAGCTCACCGTTTTTAGAACAGTGTGATTTTAATTTTACTATTTGTTTGTAGGCCCTTTGGCTTTTGAGCCCATAGGCCGAAGTTTAATTAGCCTATAGAAAATGCAGCCCTGTACATATACAGTATAAGTACAAGCATGTGAAATTATACATTAAACAAAAAAAACGTTGGTCAACCTTTCTAGTCTACACACTGGGTTTTGTAGGAATTTTCAGAGACTTGTCATCAAACTACAACAATAAATATTATTTTATTACTTAAAATAAATTTAGGTGATAATTGATCACTTGGTAGTGAGTATGAGTGCCGCGTGTACGTGATTGGAACAAACGTGAGTTTGAATCAGAGCTTTCGCTTAAGGAAACGTCATGATGAATCCAAAACCATCCAACCAAGGTCATTGTAATAAATATTGGGGTTGACGACAGTCCCGGTGCGCGGGATGACATCCATAACGTCAGTAGATAGGTTTTTATTACTTCTACGATGATATGATTGGACGTGATATGTCTATGTGGCGTGAGTTGGTCTATTCAAACTTTGACTATAGTAGGGTGGTAGGGCTTTTTCTAATGCCCACCTAGCTAGTTAACACCCTCAAGTTGAAAATCTGCCGACAAATATATTTAAGTGTGTTCCGGCAGTTGCACTTGAGAGCCATTGCCTCCACTAGCCTAAGCATATCCGTCACCTTAGACCACATTCTTCCTTAACATCAGGTAAGATTGTGGCTATAACGCAAATTTTGTGGCTTTTGCAAAATTTTAGATTTTAGTCTGGTCATAGTATTATTGATGTTCGGTTTCAGCGTGAGCCAACGACTAATAGTCTGTGGTTATAGTATATAGTAGAGACCAGTAAAAATCTGTACTTAGTATTATCATTAGCGATGTAAAAGTAACGAAATATAGCGTCTCCGTATGTATTCGATACTATAACATACAGAATCCGTTACTATCGTATCGTTACGTTACTCATTACTTTTGATACCTAACGATGAGCAACACATCTTATCGTACGGTACGGTATGAAATTGACATCGCATCGTTTGCACTTTGTATATTCAGAACGAAAATGCGAGTAAGGAAATGCATTCGTGTGTAATATTTCGGTACTCGGTTCTAGTTGTGTACCCGTTATTCAGTACCGAATACATACGTTCTATTACAACTCTAATTATCTATGGTCTGTGGCGTGAGCTTCGAACTTGCTCGTATGTGTATTTGTTTGCGTATAATTTAAATCACCGATAACCGGAAATAAATAGCAGCTAATTAAACAACATGAAGATAGAAGAAGTAAAAAGTACAGCGAAAACACAAAGAATATCTGCACATAGTCACATTAAAGGTTTAGGTTTGGACGAAAATGGGATACCAATTCAAATGGCAGCCGGTCTCGTGGGTCAAGAATCTGCAAGAGAGGTATTGAGTGGTGGTTTCGATTGACAGATTTTGATTTGTTATATATTCAATTCAGATTTGTTACATATCATATCATCTTTCTAGAAGAATATTGATATAATAATACAATTGAGGTTATAAATAAATCGTTGCCATGGTGAATGCTGTGTCATGATGTTTTCTGCTATTCATTTACTTATACATTTCTAATATTTAAAAAAACATGTAAAGTTATCGTTATATTATTATATATATTTATAAAATAATCTTCGTAGATGCAGTATAAAACAATAATTTTTTTTTATCAGTTATAATTACTACTTGGTTAAATTTAAAGTCGTTTCGAATGTTGATATAACGGAACGTGTCAGAGAGGTGGGAGAGTGTTACCTCAAATTTCAGACACTACTTTTATTATGAGATAACTTTATTTAGTAACCAAGGTATTGATGGTTCAAATTAAGTTACCAATCTATAAATTTCATGTTTAGCGTAATGAAAAGCTACAAGGTAATTTACTACCCTGTAATTGTGTAATACTACTGGAGTTTAAAAGTATATAATTTTAATTACAAATTCTAAAAAATTGAACTTAAAAAGAACTAATAATTAGTTATCCAATTTAGGTTTTACTTGACATAGTTATTTTTAATATAATGCTAAATACTCATAATCACTCCTCATCAATGGCTATGGAATGACTAAACTAATACCATTAATATATTAACAAAATAAAACATAATAATAATTCTATTAGTAAAACAACATTATATTAAATATTTTTTTATATTTTATTTAATTATAGATTTATTTACTTCTTTTATAATCTCTATTAGCTTTACTGTAATACTGTACAAATTCAGTAGTTAGTATTTGGTCTTAATTTCTATTTATTGCAATCTTTTTCAACTCCCAATCAGTACCAAAATCTAACCTTACTTGTTTATAATTTTGTAATTATGTTAATTTAATTTGGAAGCTCATAGTACATATTGCTTACAAAACTTAAATGTTGTTTAAGGCTGCTGGTGTAGTTGTTGATATGATTCGTAGCAAGAAAATGGCAGGAAGGGCATTATTATTGGCTGGACCTCCTGGCACAGGCAAAACTGCTATTGCATTAGCAATAGCTCAGGAACTTGGTACAAAGGTGTGTGTCTAAATTTTAATTATTTGTAAATATTTGTATGAGTTATTCATTTTATTTTATCACTGTCTTAAAATAAATATTACAATTTAATTACAATAAGATTAGATTAGAATATATTAGAGTTAAACCTGGTTGAGGGTTCAAGGGGCTGCAATATCTTTCCATTATTTATATATATGTATATATAGATTTCAGTTCCACACTTATATAGGTTTTAAATTCAGTTCTCACTCCCTCTGGTTTGGCTGTATATAATATTTTAGAATCTAAATTTTAAGTGTCTTAGTATTTTATGGTTTTACACTTTTATTTGGGTGTTTAATATCCATTCACGGAATAGCTTCAATCTAAATAAGAATAAGATTTTTTCCCTGAAAAAACAAGAGCTTAATGTATAAGTATATAGTAAATATTGATTTTTTTATTATTTTATATAGTTACCATTTTAAAAACTATATTTTAGGTACCATTTTGTCCAATGGTTGGAAGTGAAGTGTACAGTACTGAAATAAAAAAGACAGAGGTATTAATGGAAAATTTTCGTCGTGCTATTGGTCTCCGCATACGAGAGACAAAGGAAGTGTATGAAGGGGAAGTCACAGAACTCACTCCTGTTGAGACTGAAAATCCTGCTGGAGGTGAGTTATAAATTAGTGGTGTAGTTTATTAATTTGATAACAAAGTCATTTTGAGACTAATTAATTAAGCTCTGGTTTTCATCTGGCTTTTTAATAACAAAATATTAATTTATCACAATTGAATTTTATTGCTTAAAATATCATAATAAACAATTATTAAAACAATCTATAAATTGTATGATCATAGTATATTTCTTATTTTGTAGTAATTAAAGAGAGTGCTAATCAAAAAACAATTACAGGTTATGGTAAAACTGTATCTCATGTCATCATTGGCTTAAAGACTGCAAAAGGTACAAAACAGCTTAAACTAGACCCTACAATTTATGAATCACTTCAAAAGGAGAAAGTGGAAGTTGGAGATGTCATATATATAGAAGCCAACTCTGGTGCTGTTAAAAGACAAGGAAGAAGTGACACTTTTGCTACTGAATTTGATCTTGAAGTATGAATTTATAAAAAGTTTTACTTTTATATATATATATATATATTATTTTTATTAATACAGATTGCCCTTTTAGGCTGAAGAGTATGTACCATTACCAAAAGGCGATGTACATAAAAAGAAGGAAGTGGTGCAAGATGTTACCTTACATGACTTGGATTGTGCAAATGCCAGACCACAGGGAGGACATGATATCATGTCTATGATGGGCCAGCTGATGAAACCAAAGAAAACAGAAATTACAGGTTAATTTGAAAAATTGTCATTAAATAACATTTGAATTATTAGTTAAAGTTTAATTTGTAAAGCCATTTGTGCTATTTTTAAATATTTTGAATACAATATTTCTTAATATTTTAATTATTTGGATGACTCACTTTTCTTTGTACCTTACAAAAGATATGTTTTTGTTTAACCAACAAAATTTCATCAAAATTGAATCTTTTACCAGGTTAACCCAATTGAACCCACTTTCAGGTCTTGCCTCCTCTCGGTTATGCTATTATTCTATATTATAATATTATAATAGTCTTGTGCTAGATTCATTTGTTGTCTTTCAACAAGCTTTATAATGTTGACTAACCATTGATCTAGTTGTCTAACTCATAAGTGGTTTTCCATTTCAAAGATATCACTCTGTGAGAAACTGTTTACAGGCATAAAAATTAGTGATAACCTTATATAGCAGTTCATTGAGTTTTAGCAAAATTGATACATTAAATAAGTTATATTTCAACATGTATATTTTTACAGATAAACTTAGAAAAGAAATTAACAAAGTAGTCAATAAATATATAGATCAAGGTATAGCTGAATTGGTTCCAGGAGTTTTGTTTATTGATGAGGTATCTATTAATTATAATATAATATTTTATAATTGTCATGTTATTTTGGGTGAGTAATTGATAATTGTTTGATTCCAGGTTCACATGTTAGATATAGAAACGTTTACATATCTTCATCGAGCATTAGAGTCTGCTATAGCACCTATAGTCATTTTTGCAACAAATAGGGGCCGTTGTCAAATAAGGTATTTTATTTTGGGAAACTAAACTTTATTACATATTAAGTAATCGGCTCGCTAATTACGTAATTTGCAAGAACAAAGCGATCGCAAAACTCGTAAATAATCGGCAGTAAAAAGACTTTTGTATAATACGAATTTGTCATTTTACAACAAAGAATTAGGGATTTTTGCTATCACTTTATTTTTGCATAATATTTCATTAGGGTGCGGGTAAGAATATATCACAATTCGTCCTGCTAGATCACGACTAGCATACATATAGTGATATATTTTTATACTTATAATAGGCTGGTAATACCACCAAATGATACCCTTAAGCGTATTTAAATGTATGTTCAACAATCAGGTACCGCGTTAGAGACCTGTACACGACTGGATCTTGACCACCACACATGTAGTGATATATTAGAACTTAGAATTCTGTTTCGGTATGTTACTGGGAGGCTTGCAGGCTAGTAACCACAGTGACGACCGTTGAGCGATTCACGATTTGTCGGTGGTTGTCGTAATTTTTATTTTTTGTAGTGTCATCAGGTATAGTGGTGCCACTTTACCAATTTTATTTCCATGATTTCGATTTGTCTTGAAATTATAATTAGTACAATTGCCGTGTTATTAGTATTTTGCAAATGATGTTTTTAACAGAGGAACCGAGGACATCATCTCTCCACATGGGATTCCGTTAGATCTTCTAGACAGGTTGCTGATTATTCGTACCCTTCCTTATAATAAAGCAGAACTTTTACAGGTATGTCTTTTTATATTACATTTATAACACATAAAGCTTTTATGTATAGTTATTACGATCCTTTTTATGGAGCTTGAGTGTACAAGTTTCTTTAAGTTGTTTGTTTACCATCTTTATCTTTATAAGCGTAATTGTGTCTACATGGTTGATTAGTATAGCGTTTTAAACGGTCGCTTCAATGCTACTGTCGCGTATAGTTCAGTGGGTTCGAATCCCATAAAGAATGATCATCTACATAATCCACAAATTATTATTCTGGAAAGTTTGGTGAAGCTGTCAAAGCCCTTGAGGCTAACAGCATATGTCAGTTAAAAAAAAAAAAATCTGAGATTTGTGTTATTTTCTGTGTTTGTTAATGATATGTCTGTAAAGTCTCGCCTCAAAGACCTTAATAGTTCTACGTGCGGGTGTTGTCTTTGAGCAAATAATTTTTGAAATATTGTTGTTTATTCGTTAATCAATTTACTACTTTCAGATGTTTGAATTAAAATCCCGTAAGATTCTATGAGCATCACAACTCGATTCGAGAATTTTATCCGTGTTTAAGCCATGAATGCAAATTGACCAAATCTTTAATCAGTAATATTTTCTATATATTTTTTCAACACTTTGGATTAATCGTTTCCAGATTTTAAAATTACGTGCAGTTACCGAAGGTATATTAATAGAAGACGATGCTCTCACTGCATTAGCTGAAGTTGGCGCCAATAGTACTTTAAGGTAACTTCATTATATCTTTACATTTCGTAAGAACTTTTCCTTCGACAGAATCATCAGTATTAATTATACTGAAAAATAATTTTTATTTGTAATTTAACTTACAGTGTATAAAGTAATATACGTACACAAACTACTTCACACTACTAAGCATTACATTAACTATTGACTTTTTAAAATTTTGCTATTTATAATTTATTACACTCTTATTGTTATATAGTACACAGATGTCTGTGTTAAAAAGCTTGGAGTTGCACGCTATGGGTTGCGACACAGTAATACAAATGTAGCCAATTCCATGCATTTTTTGTTTCTGTATGACATGTTATGTATATAATAACATTTATAGTATATAATAAAAAAAATATTGTATATAATTAATGTGGTTACCTGTATGTTTGAATAGAAATTAAAACCTTGCTCTTGGTGCTTTTGTACTACAACTACAAGTACAATTAGTATGCACTATTTATAGAGGGTTAAAAATATATTTGAAACAACACAGCATGAAATGGCGGTAGGTCCCAGGTACAATTTGTGACTGCACAATGCCCTTTAAACTGAAGAACAGAATATATAAGGACATTATAAGACCTGTTATATTGTATGGATCTTAGTGCTGGGGTAGTAAGAAGACGGATGATTATCGATTGCATGCAATATATATATATATATATATATATATATATATAATAATGTTGAGATGGATGTGTGCTGTTACCAAAATGGACAAAGTCAGGAATAAGTACATGAGGGGGAGTTTGAAAGTGGCACCAGTGGTAGAGAAGTTGAAAGGAAATCGTTTATTATGGTTTGGACATGTCATGAGAAGAGAGGAAACACATTTGGTGAGAAAAGTAATAGATATAAAAGTTAAAGGACGAAAAGGAATAGGTAGACCAAAGAAAAGATGGATAGAGTGTGTGAGGAATGAGATGAGAGAAAAAGGAGTGAAAGAAGGTATGGCGGCATTTATGGAAGATGAAAAGGTATTGTGTCGATCCCAAATAACTTGGGAATAGGATTAAAAGATAATGTTAATTTTAAAATCAAAACAAGATTAATGCTCCTTTATATCGAAGTAAGGTGAAGTGTCGATGCTGTACTTAATGGTAAAAGCCTAGTACTATCCCAAAACAGTGGCTACCATCGGTAGATTAGTAATTTATCAAAGTTTACCGTTGTGGGAATCTGCGAGTGACAAACTAAAAGAAAGTCTCTACAACGAACAAAACACCGTAGTTTTTTCTCATAAAAAAAAAATTACTAATACTAGTAATGTGTCAAGATCGTGATGTCGAGACATACATATATACTACTATATAATTATATTCTCAGTCTATCTAACCATCTGTCATTGTTGTTAATGTCTTTATAAAAAATATCAATATAAAATACCTGGGTCACTGATTTTCATTTCGAGTATATTAATAAAATGTTATTTATTGTAAACTGAGAATCTAAAAACATTGTTCTAAATACAATTAGTTTAAAGGCATCGTTCACTTAATGTAAATGGTTTGCCATTGTTTTTTTTATATAGTTAAACTTTAGCGTTATGGCCATAATCTCACGTAATCTTAAGTGACAATACGTCCCAAGTTGTTAGACACGCTAAACCTGTGGAGGGACTGGCTCTCAAGTGGAACTGCCGGAAAATACCTATAGGTATTTGGTAGCAGATTTTGAACTTGAGGTAGGTAGCTAGTCAGGCGAGTTTTAGAAAAGCTCTACCATCATGCTATGGTTTTCTCACGCTGTTTTTCTACACCGTACGCTCAAGCTCATTGTAGGTGGATTGGAACGTCCCTTGACACGGTGCCCGTACACACTACCACTGAGCTATATAGTTTATATAGGGATTTTATATTTTAAAACAAATGTAATTACAGATATGCTGCGCAACTGTTAACGCCGGCACAGTTGGCAGCTCGCGCCGACGGGTGCCAGCGCATTACGCCCGCGCACATAGACTCCGTGCACACGCTCTTCCTCGACGCGAAGTCGTCTGCGCGCATCCTCACACAACACTCTGACAAGTATATGAAGTAATACATTATATTATTACTGCAACCTAATACTTTGCTCACCGACATGGCCTTCCTCACTTTAATAGACAAGATTTCAAATTTAAATTTTGATTTATTATCTCCAACTTTCACTGAATCTTTGTTCTGTCATAGTATTATATTGAGCTTATATGGGATAAAGCTATTCGCAATTTATAATTTGACATGGTCAATTGGATATTTTAATTCTGAGGAATCGTTTTGTTCAAATTAAAACAATATATTAAGTTTACTCAATTGTAACTACGAACGGACCATAATGAAATAAAGTCAACTTTGTATAATAAATAAGTTTTATTTTATTTAAAAAAATATCTTATTCAATTGTCTATCAACTAAATTTATTTACACAACAACAGTTTCGATTTTAATGTTAACAAGGCAAAAATTTTCTTGCCACGCTATATGTATAGCAACACCTGTATAAAAAAATCAGGAACATAACAATTTTAAAATATTGTATCTAAATATTCAACATCTGTACAAAAAGTGTCTTAAATATAAATTATGTTTAAAATAAAAACAAAACACAAAATTTCTGTATTTACTCATTCCCCCATTGGAGTATGTATTGGACCAACATGATATAATACTGTTTTATAGTTATCATGTTGTTGAACTTGTTGTACTGGAATGGGTGGTTGTTGGAGGCGAAAAAGTGGGTAAGTCTACTCTTAGTTCTTTAGGTGCTGCTGTGTGATGGTACAGGGCTTCAAATTGCATTTCTTCGGGGTATGAATGTGATCGGATTTTTCTTTCATCTCTAGCGTTACTGGGATAGACAATGACGATTTTTTCTCCATCGCTTCGCAGCGCAACGGGCGGCAGTGCGGTACTTGTCGAAGCATTCGGTGCCGGAACAATTTTTAACATTTCCATCGGAGCAGGTTTAAGTCTGTCCGATGTGGCAGTCGATGGATCAGTCGTGCTAGTCGTGCTAGTGGTGGTCGTTGTCACAGGTAGCTGAGGGTCTTCAGGTGTCTCAATGATACGTTTTTCTCCAGGTGGAGCGATGGCACGCAATGATTCAATTTTCATTTCCAACGTTGGCGTCGGAACGGGTACTGAAATTGTTGTGTTCATTTCCTCGGTAGGAATATATCTAGTGGTCGATTTCGGTAATTCTCGTGATCCAAAGATCGGTAATCGCGGTGCATACGCTGAGACTAATGGAAGAATCGTATCACGGGCGTATCGTTCGGCTCTCGATATAAATGAAGCTAGTCGAGAGGGTAAGAATTGTACAGCGAAGCCCGTTTCCTCTTTTTCGGTTCTGTCGTCCCAAGTCATCGGTTGGTAAGTGGGAGTTGTGGACATTTCATAATTCTTAGCTTTCCTTATGGGTGATGGTGTAATCGACCTAGGTGGTTGGGTGGGCCTTAACAAAGGTTCTGATATTTCTTGTTC
Organism: Actias luna; assembly: GCA_039707435.1. Classification (NCBI taxonomy): domain Eukaryota; kingdom Metazoa; phylum Arthropoda; class Insecta; order Lepidoptera; family Saturniidae; genus Actias; species Actias luna. Next base: position 12,852,799 of record JAZHAC010000033.1, on the reverse strand, counting down.
TTCTGAAAGGTCGACTCTTTGACGCGGTGTTTTTCTTGACCGCGGTCTCAACACTGGTTCAGCGATTTCGACTAGTCCACTGGGTGCTGTTTTCGTATTAGTCATACCGAATGCTCTGCCAGTGTTTTCGGAAGTACCGTCTGCCCACTCGTAAGTGTCGACAAGTACGAAGGGAGGTTGGGGCGGCTCTTCTGGGAGCTCGTTATCTATCATGTCGATGACGGTTTCCGCTGCGTTGGTGGAGTTACCATTGTTTATGGTATCGTTTGTGATAGTTTTATTCAGTGGATCGTCCTGGAATTTCAGAAGTATGCGTGTTAAGAAAAAATTACATAATGAGAAGTTGATATTGAAAAGTGGTATATTTTTACCGGTGGTATTTCACAGTCTCCAGGATAAAGCGGCAACTCAACCAGCTCTCCAGAAAGTAGTTGCATTCCTTTTTTACAGAATGATGACCTGAAATATTGAAGACAAATTAGTGTTATATAAACGTTTTTTTTTAAATAAATTTTGTCTTGTAGTCGAATATGAAAACACACTTACATCTTAGCGAAGCTGTCGGTGATTAGCAATTTATCAACGTGGACAGTCTTGGCGTCAGCACTGAGCCAACCAGAGTATGCCGAATAGTGCACACTGACACGCAGCGGCACGCCCAGCGCTGGGTGAGGCACTATCACGCGTGTGAACTGGGCTCCATTCCTTGTCTCTTCTCTCCTAAAATATTTTTAAACATTAAGAGTTTGTTGTATTCCTTTTTAAAAAACGGTAGATAGTGCAGACACTGGCAAATCGAATGATATGTATCTGTTATTGATATACAAACTACTTTGAGATATGTAGAAAATGGATAGGTCATAGTTTAATTAATTTAGAGTAGTAAAACATAAATCATGTTTACCGAAACGTGATTTAACACAGTAAAAATATAAATATATATAACATAAGTTAAAAATAATATTTTGTAGATAATACATTATTATATAGTGCAAAATGCGAAAACACGAATTATATTGGCAAAATTATCAGAATAGATTAAGTAGTTCCAACATCAAGTTTGTATTGCTCTGGATACTCAATGTAGGCATGCCATAGTAGTTACCAGTGAATTTATGTATGTCGCTGATTTGAATAGTGTATAATTATTTAATTACAACAAAATCATGTTGTACATGTAATATCACAAAGACAAAAAAGCAACAAAGATCATACCCCAGTTCTATCATTTATTTGAATTATATTGCTACTAAATAAGGTAATGTACAATGTGTTATATATTCATATAAATAAGAATGTAAATTGAACGTGTCTGTATTTTATAGATTTATGTGATTTTTTTTATTGCGACTAAGAATAAGTAATAAAATACATTAACGGCATTTTTAGAAATGTCTGTCTGTTTGTTTGAGTACGCATCAACGTTTATCATAAAATGTCACCAAGGAAATTATAAAGTGTATCCTCGAATAGCACTTAGTCTTTGTTTCATTAAAATCGGTTAATTGTAATTGGAATGACGGCACGAGATTAAATAATTATATAGCGATGATAGCTCAGTTGTAGTGTGTACGACTTCGCGTCAAGGGACGTGAGTTCGAATCCAACCACCTACAATGAGCTTGAGCTTTCGGTGAAGGTAAAGATCGTGAGGAAACCATAGCATGGTGGTAAGGCTTTTTCTAATGCCCGCCTGGCTACCTACCACCCTCAAGATGTAAACCTGCCGCCAAATACCAATAGGTGTGTTCCGGCAGCTGCACTTGAGAGCCAGTCCCTCCAGAGGTTTAGCGTGTCTACCAACTTGAACCGTATCGTCACTAAAGATCAGGTGAGATTATGGCCATAAAGCTAAACATTAAGTATAAAAAAAAAACTTTAATTTCAATAATTAAGCGATGATAGCTCAGTGGTAGTGTGTACGACTTCGCGTCATGGGACGTGAGTTCGGATCCAACCACCTACAATGATCTTGAGCTTTCGGTGAAGGAAAACATCGTGAAGAAACAATAGCATGGTGGTAGGGCTTTTTCTAATGACTTCTGGCTAGCAACCATCCTCAAGTTGAAAATCTGCCGCCCAATACCAATAGGTGTGTTCCGGTAGCTGCACTTGAGATTCAGTTCCTCCACAGGTTTAGCGTGTCTACCAACTTGAGCCGTATCATCATTTAAGATCAAGTGAGATTATGACCATAAAGCTAAATCTTAGTTATAAAAAAAAATTGCAAGCACAGCTACTTTTCAAATAAAATACCAACTGGAATCACGTATTAAAGACACATGTAAGCGATTGTCAATTTTTTATAAGTGAATATATGTGTGCTAATGTAACAACATACTTGGTCATCGGGAAAGATTCATCGAGACCGGAGTCGCCGTGTAGCGTGACAGTAACGCGGCCGTAGTTCAGTTTCTCACCGGGTTGTACCGCTACCCACAGCGACAAGTGATACTGATGAGCTAAAAGAAATCACTTATAAACTGCTATGTCCTCACAAAAACGCACCGATTCTTATCTAAACCATTATAACTTTAGGAATTCTAGGTACATCGTACTGTTTGTAAAAGACTGCATACTAAACGTCTAAATGCATAACAAACTGATTAGAATTGGTGGAAACGAGATAATCATAATTACTATTATGGTATCGGCATAAATAGCAAAGAACATTAATATATCTAAATATAGTTAATAATGTTAAAAATAAATATTTACAACAAGGAACAAAAGTTGATTATAGGTATACGCTAATTTTAATAAGTTTTCTACTAAATCCCACTCTTTCACTTCATTTATTAAAAGTTGTTTGGATGTTGATTGAGAATAAAAATGTATATACTTCAATACGTTTTTTAGTTAATAGGTGTAGCGTTATGGCCACTATCTCACCTGATATTAAGTGACGATGTAGTTCAAGATGGTGGACACGCTAATTTTAATGGAGCGACTGGCTCTCAAATGCAACTGCCGGAATACACCTATAGGTATTTAGTGGCAGATTTTCAATTTGAGGGTGGTAGTTGGCCAGGCTGGCATTAGAAATAACCTTACCACCTTCTTATGGTTTCATCTCTATATTTTCCTTCACCAAAAGCTCAAACTCATTGCAGGTGAATTCGAAGCCACGTCCCTTGACGCGGCGTCCCAACCAACTGAATTATCATCGTTTCAAAATTAATTATTTCCATTCATTTAATTTAGTCACTATAACTATAGCGTAAACTATCGTAAAAGTACCCTGTATTGGTAGGTACGGGTTGATTTCAAATAATTAATAAAAATGATACCGCAGAATGGTTCTTCCTCTCTGGTAAGAAGATAAAGCTGCCCTCTTCCCAGAGATCTGTCTGCATAGTAGCCCATATTACCGCAACGTCTTGATCCATCGCATGGAAAACACCGTCCCTGGAACCGGAAGATGTACTTTATTTACTTATTGCATTTTTTTAACAAAGTATCTTAACAAGTCGATGTTATTATGTATGAGAATTTAAACAGGTTCTATTAATGTAATTTGGGTTAAAACAAAGTTTAATATTTGATTTAAAGATCAATCGTAGACGAAAATGGAACCCCCTGACATTTCTACTCAATAATATGGTTATCTCTCACTGCGCCACGAGGACTAACAATATTAATATTTTATCATTATTAATTTTTATGTATAAGTTTAGGGTATTTAGACGCTTTCAAAATTCTTTGTAAGTTCCATAGAAACATTTTAAAATATTACAAAGCATTAGAACACGCTGTGTGCTGCGATTGAAATATACATTGAATATATATTGCATAGGCTCTACCAAATACTACAGTAGTAAAAAATAGCAAACCTCGAGAAATGCGTCGTAATCAGCACATGGGAATGCTGGGAAGTGACATTTGGGTGAGACTGAATCGGTGAAAAACTTGTACGCTCGACGATGGTTGCAGAGTGACCGGCCTTCAGGAGAAGCGGCAGCCCATGGCAAAAGGTCTGATACAGCGCCGACGAACCTAAGTATTGTATAATATAATAAAAAATATTTATTTTATTCTTTAGAAAGTAACAATGTCGCTAGAAAGAATCTACTTCCAAGTTTTAAACCATAGCATGGTGGTAGGGCTTTTTGTATTGCCCGCCTAGCTTGCTACTATCTTTAAGTTAATAATCAGACGCCAAATACATATACATGTGTTCCGGCTGTTGCACTTGAGGGTTCGCCCTTCCGTTAAGCTTAGCCACGTCGATACTTAGCACCAGGTGAGGAGATAAGAAAATAATGCACATAATTACGGAACAATAGGTTAAGTTACACGTACTTTATAATCCGCTTGAAGCGATCAATTGGTGTGAACTATAATTAGACGGACTATAAAAGATCCGGCACTGAATTGTTAAAACTTGGTTTCATAAATTCACTACAAATACTCGACATTTATTCGATACCTTCCGAAGTAACAAGTAACAAATTATTATAGTAGATCGTGTATTATATCACACACCATCCATCTCTATACACTAAACTTACAAATTATAAAGAAAAAAGATAACTAACAAGTTGGAACATCCGTGTTGAACTCGCCCTCCATTAGGATAGAAATCAACGTGCCCGAGAGGTTGCGCAGCGCCTAATCCACCAAAGATTAGTGTCTCTCCGTTTGAGTGAATGACATCAACAAACTTGGCGTCACTGCGATCTAGACGAGCCCGCGGATCTTGAAACTCAAAAAGCGGGCCGGCTGGATCTAAACCTGAGTAAGATACATTTGAAATGTTTAAAAATGTCTAAACTTTGACATTTTATGAAAGAACTTTAATATTATACGCTAGGGTTACATTATTTGTACTAATTTATTTCAACGACGTATTTTTACACGCGCTCACTCACAATATTTTCACGTAACTCCTTTGAGTGCACGCAAAGAGCTTTAAATTAAGACTGAATCTCAGAAAACCCTTGGTTTGGGCTTTTAATGCAACGTTTATTTCTTTTCTTTTCTTTTTTAAAATTGTTTTGTATTATTGTAGTGTATGTAAACGCTCAAAGTCTTATTATGTAACTGTCTCCTACAACACATTTATTACTAAGGTAGGAGGCAGAGTTTCCTTATATTTGTACATGTAACATTTTGTATTAAAATAAAATTATTATTATTATTATTTCATTAATCAACATAAATTTATATCTTGTAGAAAAAACTTTTATGTACTAACTAGCTGTATCTGCAACTTTGTTGGTACGGTTTTATTGTACAGATAGTATAAAGATGTTATTTCCTATACTATCTCATATCGCCGTTTCGCTTATTGACTAATTTATGTTAAATATTCTATATGTATTATGTTAAATATTAATATTAATATATTAAGTAATTAATATAAGACAAATATTAATAGTACTACAATACATACAATTATGGTTCGTTCAAAATGAACATTAACACTTCAGACGTTCTACCTTTTTAGATACTTAATAATTTGTGTACAGTGGCTTCAGTCGTCGAGTTTTAGTGTTTTATAAACTCTTCTTATAAGCATACTTAAACATACATTTTCATATATACAGATTGGAGTTCATGGCGGTTTATATTTTTAAGTGTATTTTTAGCTATCAAACAAACAAAATTGTATGAAAATGTATCCAAAGATTACTTCATTGTAACTTTTATCCCCTATGTCGTAGGAATCCTATCGTTTTATGGAATAAAAAGTTTACTATATGTTGTTCCAACATAATATATTTATCACCCTGTCAAAATTCATAGAAATGTTTTCAGTAATTTCACAGTGATTTACGTACTGTTCCAAACAGACAAACAAAAAAAAATATCCTTCACCTCTAAATCGATAACAAAGTACACTGTGATTATTTTATTTCAAAAATATGTAATGGACCGATTGAACTCAGTTATAGTTTTATTATATATGTAGATTATTAAATTCTATAATACAATTAAATCATAATATTCGTACAAACTCGGATGGTGGTATTAGCATGTTCTAATACCCGTCAAATAGTCACAATTCCCTAGTTAGAAATCTTTTGCCAAAACCCTATTGATTAATACCGACAGATATTATATTTGAGAAACAGTCGCCCATTAAACTTCGTTAAGCTGTTGTCACCTAACATCAATTACCTTAGCCAAGTTGGTCTTACAACGATTACAAACAAAAATAACCAAAAAAAAAAATCGAATGGGGCACATTTGTCAAGACCCACGCAAAAATTAATCGTTGATTTACTAAATAAATATAGTATGTACCTGTGATTCGACTGATATTCCGTAGCTCAGAACCAGCGAAACCTGCTACATGAGCTCCCAAGCTGAATCCGATTAAATGCACATCTTCAAATCTCAAGTCTATATGTTTAGCGAAACCTGAAATAATTATGAATTACATCATAAAACACAATTAAGGAACTGTGGAGTATATTAACAGCGAGTCTTTGTTTATGAATAACAGATAAAATTGAGTAGATACTTCTAGTATTGAACTGGCAAATATTAGCTGGCCTATTCAATTCTGGTGCTTGATGACCTTAAAAGCTCTTTGATAATGATTTCAATTCCTATCTTATAAACATGGTTTTCGCTAGCCTTCCCGACTTAGGTACCTATATCATTTGCACTTTGGTGAATGCTCGCAAGAATTGCTCCAAGTAACTTTATTCTTACTATTCCATTTCAGCACTATTAACGCCCCTTAACCCTTCCTATATTGAGTCATCTTAAATGTTAAACAACAATCATATTTAAAAAAAGAAGGTACATAATTAAAAATAATACTTAGAGGGAATGTGTCATGCAACGCCTGCCAAATGCGCTTTTAGTTACACGGCACTATTTATTATAATCTATGAAAATAAATAATCTAAGAAAAAATACCTTGTAATAACATTGCCAGCTGCTTTCCGACAAGTCTTGTGTTCGCTGCTGCTCGAAGGTAATTAGGCATGGTCGCTCCTCCTTCCCAATCTACACAAACAACGTTGCATTCTTCCTGTAAATCAAAAATTGTAATTGTGTTATCTTTTGTACTTTGAAATTATTTATAGATGTACTTCGCCATTTATCGTGGTAAAAAAATATATGTACATACATTCTCTACTTTTATGCCGGGCAGGGTAGAGACGGGCATTTTAGACTCATCGGGTGAGAAGTACCGATAAATAAATATTTTTTTACTGGAAATTGACAATTTCGACACACATTCCCCCTGATTACTAGAGACCCGTTGCTATTGGCGGATTTATATAAATACCGCCTGTAGGCTATTCAAATTTTGCCGCCCCTACGTACCACTACAATTATAATTTATCTAAAACTTAGGCTCTGAGCGATGGAAAAAATCATGATGAATTATTATTGTGGACCTAATTACGTTTAGCTAACATAGGTACATGAATGATTTTTATTTCTGTGTGCCAGTGTGGCACCAGTCTACTCAACCTATTGGTGAACACACCACTGCCTGTTGCTTTCGCAAATTGTATGATGGCATTGATGTGATTTATATTAATTACCCTATATTAAATAGGTTGATAACACATTACAATTTTTATATTTCTCATTAGTCTCTTTATATTAATGCCTGTTGTAAAATCGGTTCCTGAGCCATGCATAACGAATAGGTACTTGTCTCTTTTGTGAAACAATTATAGCAATTGTGAAAAGATAATGATTAAATTCTATTATAAATGTTATGTCAAGTAAATGTAACAGTGTGTGATTTGTTATTAAAAAAAATAGAGCTAAATAAAAATTGGTAATTACTTTAAAATATTGTTCTAACAATATATTTAAGAAGTGCAAGAAAATACAATAGAACTGTCAAGTGTATGTAGGTGTGTAGGACATTCAATATAACTAAATCATCATGTATTATGTATGCCATTACAAATTTAGTAAGTATCACTTTACGATATAAAGAAGTTGTTAGTTTCATTTAAGATAATAAAAAAATTAACATCTGTAGCTATATTTACGAATATGATCTTTATTATTTAATTACTGTTCTGTGGTGATTACGAGTCTTACATTACTTATCACATTTTTAAAATAATTAAAATATATATTGATGAACTTACAACGGCCATCAAAGCACTCCGCATTTCATAAACCCAAACATTGTCGCAGTTAGATCCAAACCCGTGTACAATAACCCTGGTTGGTCGGTTTGGATCGAAAGCTCGTGCTGCCCAGCCCCACGCCTCTGACATATTACTAGCAGACACCGATAAGAGGGGCTGATCACCTCTAAAATATTACAAAATATTAAGGTGAAAAGAATACCTGGAAAACTGATGATATTTAGAAAAATTCTAAATAGGGTAAAATACAACGGAAAGGTAGGTTAGAATGCATGGCTGAAAGGAGTATTTACATCGGTCTTCTTTTATAAATATCTATTAAAATGAGTTCAAACAAAATATTTATAACATAAAAGCTTGTCGATTCCAATCTGGCGAATATATTTGTTATAATAGAAATGGAATATTATAAAACACTAATCGGTAAATGGGCATAGTACCTGCTAACTGTCGAATAAAGGAGGAAATGCGTCCCAACTTCTTTTGGAGAGCTGGGTAAAGTTTCCAGGTACGCAAATGGTCCGGTATCTTCGAAACATCCGAATTCTCCATAACATACGCTTCCTTGCGATCTTTTTGTCCTAGTAAACAAAAACTAATAAGAATTTAGACGAAAAATTACATTATTTCTTCATCAAGTCCAATACAAAGTGAATTCTACTGATTATAATTATTTCCACGATGTCTATCTGCAGATATTCTTTCTTGTAGAGATTCTTTATATCGATAATCCAGGTCTTATGCTCTTAACGCTGGTTTGAACATAAAATATGAGGTTTAATGAGAGTAGGCCAGCATGACAGCGCTGACTGATTGTGAATTTTGGATCAATGTCAGTCACCACTGTTCTGGATTGTGCTGTACTTAGCACCAGGTGTAGTACAGTCACTATGCTGCACAACATAAAAAAATGGGGTCAACACCATTTGTAGTAAATGTATGTCGATGGTGTAAGAATATTTGATAGAAATGTCTAATGGCAATCATCTTGTCTTCCATACCCCTGTCCATGTCTTCCCTCTGGGGCCTGGTCTTCGAGTGCACCACACGAATTGCATCCTAAGTAAACACTGTATCGATTTTATAAGAGATATTATGACATAGTCATGAAATGTCGATTTTATTAAGAACTCAACAAATTTACTTTTTTAATATTGTAGGCATAAATTAATTTTATGACAAGGAAAATTGACATGACAATTTGGAGGTTAATTAAAAAGGAGGGCAAGAGAAAGTAATCTCTTTACCTGAACTCATTTCTATAAAAATATGAAACAAAATCTGTCATTATAAAGTGTTGTTGCGCTTGTTAAATCCGTTATGGAAACATTTTACTTTTCGAGAACGAGTGAAATAAATAGACAGGAAATGTATTCAATCAACACTACAGTTAAAGAGTTTACAAGGTACTTATTGTTAGAAAATAATTGTAAAATGTTCGAAGATGCAAAAATGACGATAATTTGTAAATTTATATAAAACTGTCTATGTTATATTAAGAAGTAAACCGCTTGTTTTAGTAGTTTATAGCTTTAATGTTTATTACAAGTTTATTTGATGGCGTAGTTTATATCTAATGAATAAATGGTATGTTTTCATGAGAAGTGACTTTCAAGTGCATGTCAAAGTAAATGGATTACATATATGTATGTACCTTATCATATTTTGTTGCTTTTTTATTTTATTTCTTAATTTCTGTATATTTTATTATTGTAATTATCATGTTTTGTGTGGTAGATATATAAAACTTTTATCTTTCTTTCTTTCACGAGATTTTTAATTTTTCGTAACTTTCGTATGGGGTTTGTATAGAAAGTCATACTTACATTTCTATTACTTCTAGAGTCTGCTTTGGAAAGACGATTAAAATGCATTTATTTATTGACTAGCTGTGCCGCGACTTGGTTCGCTTAGTATAAAACATATTTTGTTATACTTCGAAAAAAACGTTGGAAAAAAACTATTACCGAAATTTGGTTATTGATACCACTAAAGTTCCTTAATAATTACTAACAAAAAAAGAAAGTCGCTTGACAAACAAAGGAGGCAAAAATTTACTGACATGTTCTGTTTTTGGCTATTTATACGTAGATTATAAAGAATAAAGAAAAGTTTTATATTAGTTTATATGTAAATTTACTTTTAACAAGAATATAGATAGTTTTAACATTTACTACATTTAATTCTTATGGTACACTAGCGCCAATGTGGTAATTTATTTAATTTTAAAGTTATGAGTTTTGTTGGAGTTTTTGTGAAATTAAAACCTCATAGGCAATTCTTCATCCTTATTTCCATATTCCTGAATACGTACAACAATTAGAAGTTTAATTATCAACTTTCAGTATAGGTAGCAGTATATAGATATCTTCAACTACGTTATGGAGTTAATAACGGAAGTAGAGGAATGCACGCCACCTGTTGATATACAGGTGTATATAAATCATTGGCGCTCAGCATGCAAGACAGAGTGTGTTCAAGTGTTATTGTGCGTGGACTAGTTATTTTGTCGGTCGGCCTGTCTCTTTTATGTGGGGGTTGTTAGGTAGATCGATTCTAGTGTTCTTTCTGTCGTGTGTAGGTAGTTAGGCAGATCGATTCAAGTGTTCTTTCTGTCGTGTGTAGGTAGTTAGGCAGATCGATTCAAGTGTTCTTTCTGTCGTGTGTAGGTAGGTAGATAGGCAGATAGGCAGATAGGCAGGCAGGCTGGTCGGTCGGTTCTATTCATTTCATTTTCAGAACTGATCTTATTTTGCTGGTTGACAGTTGAACACAATCTCTTAGATATCCTTGTTGTGTATTAGTATTTTTAAGTGCGGATACTGTAATTTATGTATAATTGTAAAGTGTTTTGTTATAAGTACGATAAAAATAGAAATAAGTACGATTAGAATAGAAATAAGTACGATTAGATATTAGTATTAGTATTTTAAGTGCGGATACTGTAAATTATATATAATTGTAAAGTTTTGTTATAAGTACGATAAAAATAGAAATAAGTACGATTAGAATAGAAATAAGTACGATTAGATATTAGTAATATTTTATTAAGATGTATTAAGTGTGATGCATGTTGTATATAGCTGTTGTTTATGTAATGCATGTTATAAGTAGTTCCGGTGTTTGTATTTGTTTGTAGTGTATACATTAGTGCATGCGGGTGTCTTGTTTTAATTGAGTTTTGTACAGGTTAGCGAGCCTTCTCCATCATCACCTGCGGAGAGGGCTGCGGGGTGGTTCCACTCACATCAATATTTCGTGAGACTACCCTGTACATCTCTCAGCACATTGTGCATGATATACGGGAGTATACGTGCAGTGCATAATTTTGCGAATATACTACTACATAGTGCAATCCGCACCTTTGCTTTCTGTTACAGATCTCTGGTCTGGGAGTCATTGCAAGCGCCCACGACATCTACTATACCGCCAACGCTTTGCACGTCTACCTCGTAGATAGCAGCACTTCGTACCAAGCCATATATGAAGCTATGGGTAAGTGCGATGTATTATTGTTTTATAGTGGGTTGTATTTTTTTATTCGGGGGATGTTTTTGTACATCCTCTTTATATGTATTTCAAAGCGGCAGTCCCAACAGTCCCAAGTGTTCTATTACATCGGGTAATCTTTGTACAAACCTTGTAAGTTAACATTTTGAAGCGATGACAGCTCAAGGTAGTGTGTACGATTTTGCGTCAAGGGACATGTGTTCAAATCCTACAATGAGCTTGAGCTTTCTCCGGTAAAGAAAAACATCGTGAGGACCATAGCATGGTGGTAGGGCTTTTTCTAATGCCCGTCTGGCTACCTACCACCCTCAATGTTCCGGCAGTTGTACTTGAGAGGCAGTACCTCCAAAGGTTTAGCGATGTATTGTTAATTTTTTTTATAGTGGGTTGTGATATTATTTGTTTTATCTATCCACTTTATATTTTAGTGTATGCAAGGATATTTTTAAATTATTTTTACGACTGAATTGTCTTTAAGTTTAATGCGTTTAGCAGTATCTTATACAAACTGTTTTATTGCCGTGTCCGCGTGTTTTTGATGTTAATTTTTTTTTTTTACTTAAGTTTGGGCGTAGCATTAATCGGTTAATACTATTGTTAATAGCATAAGGCTTAGCGTTATGGCCATAATTCTCACCTGATCTTAAGTGACATTACTGCCCAAGTCAGTAGACACGCTAGACCTGTGGAGAACTGGCTCTCAAGTACAGCTCGGAATACACCTATTGGTATTTGGCGGCAGGTTTACAACTTGAGGGTGGTAGCTAGTCAGGCGGGCATTAGGAACAGCCCTACCACCATGCTTTGGTTTTTCCTCACGCGATGTTTTCCTTCACCGAAAGCTCAAGCTCTTTGTAGGTGCTTGGATTCGAACTCACGTCCCTTGACGCGAAGTCGTACACACTACCACTGAGCTAGCTCTTAAGGGTGGTTAGCTAGCCATGGAGAAAATTGCATATTATGCGAATTTATGCGGTGCACATTTTGCTTTCTTTACAGCTGAAGTCGAGGAGCTAATGCAACTGCAGAGGGCGTCTACTCATGTAGGCGATGTTTTTCACGACTACCTCATACAGCTGGCGACACTTTCACGACTACCTCATACAGCTGGCGAAACTTTAGCGGGTACATGATGCATGGGTAAGTAAGATGTATTATTTTTTAGTAGGATAGGTGAAAAACCTTTACCAGCTGTATCTCGTACAACTGGTGGGTTTTTTTTATAGTTAAAAACCTTATCTCATCTGATGTTAAGTAACGATGTAGCTCAAGATGATAGACACGTACATGATATATGGGTAAGTAAGATGTATTGTTTTTTAGTTGGATAGGTGGAAAACCTTCACCAGTTTTATCTCGTATAACTGGTGGGTATTTTATAGTTTTACCTGACGTTAAGTAACGAAGATAAAACTGGTGAAGGTTTTCAACCATAACGCTAAAACCTTAACTATAAAAAAGATGATATACTCGCTAAACCTATTGAGGGGTTGGCTTGTTAAGTGCAACTGCCGGGTTAGGCCTGTTGAGGGTTTGGCTGTTAAATGCAACTGCTGGAATACACCTATAGGTATTTAGGGTAAAATTTTAAATTGAGGGTGGTAGCTGGCCAGACGGGCATTAGAAAAAGCCCGTCTACCATGTTTAGTAGTGGTGGTAGTTTTCACCAGGCCCATAGCGCGTGGTAAAGTGTGTTTTTTTTTATAATGCGGCGTTGTATGTATAGGTGGAAAACCTTTCACCTCCCATTGCGTGCGCTGAAGGCTTCAATCGCATCAATCTATACATAACGGTGTCCGTCCGGAGACACTGTGCACGACCATCTCAAGCTGACGGCTCTTCGTGTACCCTGATACGTTAGATTAGGATGCGGTCATACGTTAGATTTAAGATGCGGTCATATGTTAGATTTAAGATCCGATTAATCTTAAAAATGCGGTCATACGTTAGATTTAAGTTGCGGTTATACGTTTAGATTTAAGTTGCGGTCATACGTTTAGATTTAAGTTGCGGTCATACGTTTAGATTTAAGTTGCGGTCATACGTTTAGATTTAAGTTGCTGTCATACGTTTAGATTTAAGTTGCTGTCATACGTTTAGATTTAAGTTGCGGTCATACGTTTAGATTTAAGTTGCGGTCATACGTTTAGATTTAAGTTGCGGTCATACGTTTAGATTTAAGTTGCGGTCATACGTTTAGATTTAAGTTGCGGTCATACGTTTAGATTTAAGTTGCGGTCATACGTTTAGATTTAAGTTGCGGTCATACGTTTAGATTTAAGTTGCGGAATAATAAATTATTGTTAATATTTTTAAGTTACAAGATACGGTTATAGGTTAGATTTAAGATGCGGATATTAGATACGGTTATAGGTTAGATTTAAGATGCGGATATTGTTAATATTTTAAGTTGCGTTAGATTTAAGAGCGGCTATACGTTAACGTTAGATTTAAGAGCGATCATACGTTAGATTTAAGATGCGGATTAAAAAAATATTATTTTTAAGTTACGTTAGAGTGAAGATACGGTCATTATTTGTAAAAATATTGTTAATATTTTTAAGTTTGAACCATTAAATTTATATGATAAAAAGAGCGATTGCTGGAGAGTTTCTTTCGCCGTTTCTTCTCTTCCAGAACGCCATATTGTTTCCGAAACGGTAGTAGTGTTTTTCCTTCAAAAATAATAATTAAAAAAAATAATAATTAAGTAGTGAAATTATGATACTATTTTTGAGAAATAAAACATTTGATTTGGCTTTTGGTTTAATTTGGTAATATAAACCAATGAACAACTTATATACATAAAATAGGTATGTTGACTTTTTTCTGGATATATTTAGTGCTACGTAGAATTTAACATGTGAATAGATAGATAATGATGTAGATAGAGAGTATCCGAATAATTTTATAGAAACTGACCTTTTTGAATTCATTGATAAATGTATGTTGATTTTTTTCTCAAAATAATTAATTTTATGTAACATTGTGAATAAAAAGGTTATTTTGATTCAACAAAGGTTGCAAATTTTCGATCGATCAACACGTCACCCGATGGGGTATAATACACTTTTTCTTATAATTGAATTATTGTATTTATTAATGTTGGCAAAATAATGTAGGTAAATTAATGTATTTACTTTTCAACCTGCACAACACAATCGGAACTCATTTTATTCTCAGTAACTCTCGAACGTAATACGGACATAACAATACGACTATTCTCAAATGTCTGTCGCACGCTGGTCATCAGCTCGCTTAACACGCTGTGGCTCGTTGCACATTTGAAATAATAAAAGAAATTCCTATACTCGTTATTACAAAGATTGAAAATAAAACTAATGTACCACTCCGTGCCAATGACGAAATATAACGCCATTTTCTACAATGTACAAAGACATAATTGTCTTTTTTTTATAACTAATTAGTTTGTACTTGTTTTGGTTTTAAATATTTTTTAGGTTTTCTGCAATTGTATATTTTTTTTTATAATTCTTTCTTTAGAAACCTTCTCGAAAGTATTACATTTTAAAAACATACGAATGAAAGCGGTTTAGTCCTTTCTGAGTTTTAGTGAGACTAACGGCGATTCATTTTTATATATACATAGATTCCTCACAGTCTTCTGTTGCATTCATTCACTTACTTGTCATATTATTACATTTGAAAAACTATTTGCAAAGCAGTTATGAGGACTGCCGACAGAAGTGAAAACTTGAAACTATAAGCAAACAGTTATTATTTTTGTATACTTAATTTAATTGTTTGATATTAAATTAAAAATTAAAACTGTTTACAGTGCAATAAGTTATACTAATAGGAACAGATATAGTGTTATCGTTGACACATCACGTGACCATGTCGATGACGACTTACATTAATTTACTCCCTATCCAAACCGTTATACCGTGTGAAACTAGCGGTGAAAGCAATGTGTAATAATATTTATTTAACTTTTATATGTAGGATATGCATACGTCTCTATAACTAAATATTTACACTTTAATTTGTTCGAAAATGTTTTATAAACGGACACGTAACATTTCCTAAATATCTTATTGCATGTTCTTGTTTACTTTAGCTTACTCATCATGCGAAGGCAGATGAAACATTAAATGAAAAATACGTATTATACATATATCGGAGAAAATGTTTGGACACTAAAATTTGAAATTATTTTTAATCTGAACAGTTTGGTATTTAAATTTTGTTAAGAAAATTTATGGCACTATAGACATGTTATTTGTTAAAACAATGAAATTGTATAAAAACTTAGTTTACGTAAAGACCACAGAGCCGTCGTGTTTGAATTTTAGAAAGCAAGTCTCGCTTAGGAATTCTGTTTGTAATGTATACGTATATTCGCTACTGCGTTCGTGTAGGTTATATATAATTAAATAGGTATTTAACAATATAAATTAAAAAAGAAACGAATAATTTGGTTTTGGGTTTGTACCATCGTTGCTATGTATATCAGAGTTTCTCACGCAAATCATGAAACCTTGAGTTTGATCCGCTATTTTTGACTGTAATACCATAGAGGGATGCAATTTTTGTTAGACTTTTAAATAATTTGTTTGTTGTCTAACCGAAAAATATAATCAAAATCTATTAAAAAGGTGATATGAGAAAAAATTTACTGTATCTAATTGATCCTTTATTCAGGTGTATTTTTTCGTTTTGTGGTATAAAAAGTGCCTGCGTTGTTATCCCCCTGTCAAATATCAGCAAAGTCTATACAGTAGTTTTAGAGTGTGAGTTTAGACTGTAAGTATTGTAAGGGACACATGACAAAAATTCAATATACAATTATAATGGTTTCTATGTAGATAGAAAAGTACATTTCTATTAAAATAAAATAAAAATGTAATGTACTACTATTTATCTCAAACCCTTGGTTCATTATGCACCACTAATATTTATATACATAAGACTCAAATCCAATGATTTTTTAAATGTATTGTATAACATCTTGTAACAATATTTGAATATCTAGATGCTTCAATATTAATTATATTGATTACGGTTACAAATAAGAAATTTTGTTCTAAATGGAAATAACCTTGTACGAGCTCTTTTCAGTTCCCATTCGTGGATAGAGGCCTTAACTGCCGCAAACAGCTCTGCATCTCGGAGTTCGTCCTCCGCTTCTTGCGCCGCTGTAGCAGGTCGCCCTGCTCCTCGCCATGGCTCTAATTCAGCATCTAAATTGAATAACATCGCTTAACTTTTCAATATTAATAAACGTGGTCGTATTTTTTTTATTATGGGCTTAGCGTTATGGCCACTATATCACCTTATATATTACATGACGATGTGGTAGACACGCTAAACCTAGTAGAGGGACTGGCTCTGTCAAGTGCAACTATCGTAACATACATATTTGGCGGCAGATTTTCAACCTGAGGTTGGTAACTAGCCAGGCGAGCATTAGAAAAAACCCTACCACCATGCTATGGTTTCATCACGATGTTTTCTTTTATCGAAAGATCAGGCTCATTGCAGGGATTTGAATTCACGTCCATTGCCGCGGTATCCGTTTACACTACCAACTGAGTCATCATCATCACTTTTTCGTCACCGTCTTTATCGCAATTTTTTTTTACTATACAACAATCTTATATAATAGGTCACATTTCGTAGAAGAGAATATAGTGCATTATATAATACACAATGTACTTTTGCTAAAAAGCATAGGTTTTAGTAAGCTCTGCATTAGAAGGAAAATTTTGGCATGTATATTAACGTAAATAAGAAATGGTTTTTAGAAAACAGTCATTTTACAAACTTCTTGATTTACAATACTATTATGTTAAAATATTTATATATCCTAAAAACTGTATAAGCTAGATTAGATCTAACATCAATTAGATTGACTAGATATGTTAGAACCTATAGACTAGACTGTATTTACCACTTGTAACTCTGATTAATATATGTATACTCTAAAAATATTGAACACATAAAATTAACACTCTCAATATATAAAAGAGATGGAGTGTAGTGCTTGAGATGGAATCTTTCTTTAATTAATTTAATTTTTAATTAATTTAAAAAGTTAATCATATATTAAATTATATTCTTTTGTAGCAGTAACATTGCATTCTTTATCTACCAGATTTGGTATACTGATATACCGTATGTATCACTCTATGTAACATACATCATATATGGCTGTGACGGACAAATTTGACGGATGAACGTAATCTTTTTTAGTACTGTACTAAGTTTTCTCTCAATATGCCTATACGAAGTTCATTTGAAAACTTTTAAAACTAAAATGACTTATAGGTTTATATTTTTTATATACATTATTTAACAGTGTTAGTAGGTATTTGAAGTCTAAAGCCGCAATAATAAGGTTCCCCGATATCGTGAGTTTTTGTACATTTAATATTTGGCACAGCTATTACCTACAATTCACAGTGGCACGCGAGTCGAGAAAGGCGAAGTAGGTAACCTGAATGCAATCAGCTGTCTCCGGGTGAATGACTGTAACTACTTTTTACCTTCGTGGCCTTGATCTGCTGTTCTGTAGGGCAGTGTACAGCCCATATGAGTTCTCTTATGGAAGAAAGCAGGCCGATCCCGTACTAAGAACGATGAGAAACTTTTAATCTACTTTGCGGGGTAACATAGATTCTTGCATCAACAATTAGAATTAGATTTAGAATGGAGTGATTCGTCCCGATTTTAGTCCCGTTGCTTTAAGTAATTACCTAAAATATATATAATAATTAATTAAAAGTATATAATTTGTTTGCTAAATAACTAAATGAAAGGGTTTTGCTCGGCGTTTTTGAAACTTAAAATTATATTCATCGGGCTAAATATGGAAAGTAAAACGTAATATACAAAAATTTCAAGATACATATTATACACAAAAATTACGCATTTAATAGTGTTTCATAATGCATTTTTTACTCGTCTTAGTTCTTATTAGGAATACGTATGAATTAGACACTTTTTTATATTACTTGGTATTTTTATGTTACTTTGCTCATTTACTTCATATTTTATAACAAGGCGTAAATCTGCATGAATTATGATTTATTACTGATTTCTTTGGTAAACGAATACAAAAAAAGTGAGGATAAAGAATATAAAGTATTTATATAACTTCCACAATATCACATGATAGGCTACCCTACTCATGCCGTTCGAAATAAGGAACATTATAACAAAGACACTATAATCTGTTTTACGATTCCTCATTAAAAGAGTATGTTTGATATTACGTAACGGTGTACAACCAACAAAAAGTCGTCTAATTTGAAAGTAACTGTATGAAATATGAACAAAATATTTCATAAACATTATGGTAATAAGAAACGGCAAAGAAAGACTTTTTTATCAACTTGAATGCGCTATTTAATATTTTTAGCAGGCTTCATTGTTACGTAAAAAGTGTGTTGCAATTCTGGTGAATAAGCAATATTGTACCGTGCCGTGAATCAAGATGGAACAAGATTTGGGTGATTTTAAATTGTTTCAACCATGACAACATCTTAAGAGATCTTAATGTAGGCGTCTTGTTTACGATTCGTTCAGACTGCAATACAAGTGTAGTTAAACAATTCATATAAAGTTTAAGAAGTAGTCATTGTTTTATGTAGGGATTATTTCTCTTACTATGTTTTATATATATTTTATTGAATCAAAAACTGATATGCACTCATAGTTTGCGAAGTATAAATAAGTCAAAAGCGGAATCTAACACACCTTTTCTCAAACCAAAAAAATTTAAATTTGTAGCAACAATGATCGACTTTCGGATAAGGCTGATATTATGAAGTTCGCTACTTTTTGTTTTATATTTTCTGTTTGTGTAAAATGAGGAAACATTACCTAAAACTTTATTTGTAATATAAAGCACGCTTTCTTACTACTTCTTTGTTACTATTATCAAATAATTAGCATCGCGTATGAATCTTTTACAGTATTTTGCTTTGAGGAACTTACAGAATGGAGGCTTGGAGTTTCCAATGACATCTTAACCGCTGTCCTTGATTTTCCTTCGCCAGGTAAGATCTATCTTTAAAGTGTTAACTCATATCTTTAAATCTTAGAAATAATTAGTATAAGTTAAATTTCAATTTTGAATAATTGTATAGATAAAATTGCGTATATTGTGAATTGTAAAAAGATATAATTTTTTATTTTATTTTAATGCATATTTCCTTTTAAATAAGAAATATATGATTTATTTTGTAATAGTATTCAATTTAATACTACCTACATTTAGCTATGACGAGTGTGGATAGGGTCAGAAGTAAGGCGGTGAAGCGCCATGCGTGCGTCGCCATCCATGCGGCCCGGCATTCACGAACGCTGCAACAAACCAGATTACATTGTAATTATGATTGTACTGATATATATAAACGGATGTTGGTAGTTCAACCATAATTTAGTCGCCTATTTGATAAACGTAATAGGTAGCAATTGTAGGTAAGGAATATTAAACAGATAAGAAAAAAATATATAAACGCATGTACTATACATAATTATTTTTTATTCAGTTATTTAGTAAAATTTAAAGACTATCTTCATCTACTAGTATATATCTCTACAAGTAGTTATTCAATTGTCTAATATATTTATTACCCACCAATTATTTGCTAACCGCAATGGCGTTGTCGTTAGCAAATAATAAACATCAGTGTTCTTGCAAAATAATTTAAAATGGTACACTTTTGTGAAGTTTTTAGTAATATAAATACTTTGCAGTAGCTGCTATCTATTTTGATTTGTATTTATACACTTTGTTTGTAAAAACGTTATGCAGTGTTTAATTGTAAAATAATTAGTAAGAATGCCAATGAACCTTTAATAACGAGAAGGAAACGCTTGAAGCATACATATTGTCACAATATTACAACATCACAACAATAATTTATTTTAGTACATATAACTGTTTATGATTCACTTGACAGTTATTTTGTTTCTCTGTCTAGGGTATTGCAATAAACATAATACATCTTTGTCAATGAGTCAAAACAACATTCCTTCGTTATGGTGTGGTGAATAATATAGCTGAATTTTAATATGATTACAGAAACACGTTAGGTAAAGCAAAGACTAGGACATTTTCTAGTTTTCAACAGCTTACCTACGCTTTTTGCAACTAGTTCCTGCAACAATGGTTTTAAGAATTCCATTGTAAACTTAGCCAGTTAATTACTTTCTTAAATAACATTGTCAATATCAAAATGCAAAGTTAATCTTATATATATCAACTTATTTAAAATATGAAATATGCAGATCAGCTTTCGTCTCAAACTAGCTTTCCAATTATTTTTATTAACATTTGACCTCCATCTCTGTCTCTCAGAGTCTAATTAACATCTCAATCTGATGTTAATTAGAATAGGGCCAGCGATAGTTTAGATAATCATAGAAATGGTTATATATAGTTTAGCTATCAGAACATACTGACATCTGCTTTGTAATACAGTTTAAAATAGATGACTTATCTAGCCCAGAACTTAAAAACATGATATATATGAAACCAGTATTGTTTAAAAGAATGTTATTTCATTTAATATTAATTCATGTTTTCATTTCATTTCATCAGTATTATTGTGAACTGATATTTTTGGACATATAGTTTTTGATATTGTTACATGTTTATTGCTCACTTTTCGCGTAGTTATCATGCTAATTAAGGCTTGAAAAATCAGTCAAATAAGATCGAGTGGTCTTTAAATACATCTGATATGTGTGGAAGCATTTCATGTTATTAGTCTGTTATAGCAACAATTTTTAAAGAGTGAAGATTGGTAACATTCAACAATTTTTGAGGTACAGTAATAGCGAACCCTACTATTTATGGTAGAAGGTGTTGTGTGATGAGAATAATTATTAATAGTATATCTGGGTTCTTATATATAAGTGTAGTCTATCATAAATTTAGTAATTACAATGAAAGTTTTGTATAGTTTGGAATGAAAAGAGTAACTTTTTGAAATGATGAGCATCTTGACATTCTGTGCATTCAGATCATTATATCGATATCGTGCTATTAATACATTTTTTTAGTTAAATATTCAACGGGAAATTACTTGCTTCGAATACTTGCCAGTTTAATGATTAATTTCGAAATTATGACTATATCAGGAAAGATTGAGTAAGTCTGTGTCCGTAGTTTTACTTAACAGTCAGGTTATTGGTAAATAAATTATGTTTCTTGACAGTTTTTCTAAATGATCAGAATTGATTTACAGTCAGCATTAAATTTCAGATTCGTAAGTGTTTTCTTAGAATATAATTCAAAAATGTTAATAGAACCGTTCATTACATACAGTTCAGTAAATTTTTTGCTTCACAGATTTTAAACCAAACCGTAAAATATTGTGTCAAGTGACGACCGTAAATTAGCTAATCGCCTTGACCACAATACGTTATATATAACTATGTTGAATAAAATTCCTTTTGATTACCAATCCGTATAAATATAGTACTCGTACGTAGGGTCGCTCAATGTTGTACCTATATAGAAATAATTAAATTTAATACATGTCTGTGCGGTGGCAAAAATATTTATATGTACAAAGAATGTTGTTTAATTCAATTACGTTATGTATAAAAAGAGCGTCTTTAAGTATGTAATTAGGTAATTTATATTTATATTTGTTTTGTTTAGTATTGAATTTGTAGTTACAGTTTGTAGTTATAGTTACCTATTTAATGGGATCATCTGTGACGTGCTATGTGTGTCTGTATTATTTGTTCGTTTAATATTGTACTACAACATATTACCTACTGAGCGTCCGTTTATCATGATACGGGCTCCCATCGAAAATCAGCGTTGCAGTACTACTGTACTACACATTTTGTTGAATGGGTTTGCCCATTGTTGGACATATCTTTTTTTTTATTTTTCAAATGTAAAAAAATCTGTCTAATTTGTTTGTGTAATTTATTTCAATTGTATGGTTGTTATTTCTCCCTTGTTTCTTTCTTTCTACGTCCGGTTTCGAGTCCGCCTTTACTGATTGGCTAATCCTTTCACCACAGCCTGAACGTATTTTGTACAATTTGTGCTGAATAGATAAAGAGAAGAAGCTCTTATAATATTTGATATGTTTTATTTTATCATTATTTTAATATTTGGCTTTTAAATGTTTTTTATAACGAAAAACATCCTTAAAGAGGATTTATTTTATTTTATCACTAGTCAGTCTACAGTCAGAATAGCGATTCTAATTGAGATCAAAAATATAAAATCACGAGATATCTTAATTTATAAGTTTCTTTATATTATTTCATTCAATTTACTCTTAAATTATAAGTCCAATTTAAAAAGATTTTTATTCATACATATTTCTTCCTTTTTTAGAGTATTTAAATGGTGCTTTGAATTTTCTTAATTTAAAATTCTCAATGTCTGTCAGACCCTTGGAAAGGAACCAGCACCGTGCGCCATGTTTTAAAACACCTAGCTTGTGCCTATGTGCCGTAAACATTATAATAAATAATACAGAGTCTAGTTTTGGTACCTGTTATTGGTAAAACTTTTAGCTGCTGTATAAATTGTTTTCTCTGTTCTACAAAAATGAACCTTGTTTTTAATGTAACTCGTTCACACTATTGTAGTGATGACACAGTTGTTCAAATATTTTACGTGATTAGAATTATTATAAAGTACCGAAGATGGGTAGCACAGTTCGGTTTTTTATTAGCAGAATTTATTGTTCCTTTTTATGACGTCAATTAAGTTTCAGTCAGAACTCGCTTAATACATTAAAGTATCATGAATTTTCAATATAAAATGTAAAAGATACTGAAACCAGACCTAATGTGTTAAGCAGACTGCCGATTCGGTTGGATGTTTTATTAATGCTTAATGCATCATATCAATTGACCTGAAACTGTGTCATAGTGATGTAGTTCGACCTAATTCCACAGTTCGCTAGGTATTCAGGGCTATACTGAGTTCGTAAATATATACATGCATTTCTGTGATCCGATATGGTATATTGTATTACTCTTTCCAAAGAGTTTATATTCTTGTTGTCGAAACTCTGCCTTTAAAGTTCAATGTTATGTTTCGTTTAGTTAAAATATTTACACGTGATATTTAATATTCAGAACGACTCGCTCTATTTACTTATAATAAGCGAAAGGCGTTGTGTGTTAGACATAGTAGATATCGATATTGAAAAGTGCACCTATGGAATTACATTTTATAGCAATAATGGGATAGTTAATTGGTAGCATAGTTTACACGTTAATTAATGTTTTAATATTTAATTCACTGTGGTAATTTACGATTAATGTTTATTTTAAAAATGCAGTTGTGTAGTCATTAATATGAAATACAATGGTAATTCCATTGAACTTAATATTTATGAAGAAATATTATGAAGATTAGTGTAATCTTTGTTTAAGATAGGATCAATTATTTAGATAACAATATTTTCTCTATTTATATTCTAACTTTCATCATTCGTGTCTTTATGAATTCGTGTACTTCACGTATTAGTAAAAAAAATATCGCGTAAAATCGGATGTACTAAATAACAACTACAAATTATTAAACTCTTCCAAGTTACCACGACATTACGTTAGAGATTTAGTTTGAAATAATATTCTTAAAAAAATATCAATAGATGTAGTCGGCATAAAGTACAATATACATTGAAATAAATTTAATTTATTTTTAAAGATTGCTTTAATTACGATTTTCTTTTAGTCTTAATACTAAATATATCTTAATCTGTCTGTTTTAAAATGTTAAGAGAGTACACAGATATACCTAACGAATTGCTCTTTCATAGTCATTTAGTTAATAATTAAAATCCTACCAGGTTAGATATACATACCCATATTCACATAATTGTACTTTTTTATAATTAAGGTTTACCGTTATGGCCATAATCTCACCTGATCTTAAGTGACGATACGGCTCAAGTTGGTAGACACGCTAAACCTGTGAAGAAACTGGCTCTCAAGTGCAGCTGCCGGAAAACACCTATTGGTATTTGGCGGCAGAATTTCAAGTTGAGGGTGGTTGCTAGCCAGGCGGGCATTAGCAAAAGCCCTACCACCATGCAAATTGTATTCGAAGTGTAATGCTTACGTAAATTAATTAAATAACAATTTAGGGTATGTTAAATGAACAGTCCAGAACCCTGAGAGTGCGAGTTCTACTTGCTATGTGTCCGCTTATTTATATACACAGACAACACACTTGTGTTTGACTTGTGTTTGTTATTTGTGTTAGGTTTTAAAGGCGTTGTGGGTTTTTCTTGCTGATTATGATGAAGAATCTCTTAGAAGAAAAGTCGATATGAATTATACAGCATATTTACAATTTGTCACTGTGTTTTATAACATTACAAAATTAATTATGTTTATTTACTAAAAAAAAAACACCCAAAACTTTGAAATAATTTTATTAATTTTAAATAAGTGTATTTTATTTTCGCTGCTATCCTATTGTCTATTCTTCTAACTTTGTATTTATTATTTATTGTTGCAGTATTATTATTATACACATTGACATTTACCAAACTTCGTTTAATTTTTAATGATTGATTGATTTTGCCATTACAGTTTTATCAGCGAATAATTAGTTATTACTATTAACTTACAATTAGTACAGTTACAGAGTAAGTACATTTATTATGTATGCAGTTTTATTCAGTATATAATTATTTGTTTAAATTTATAATTGTTAATTGGTTATAATTTGCAAAATTGAACTTAGTGTTAAGAAATTATAGGAACCCTCATATCTGTTATCTTATTATGATCATGTGTTAGTGATATATACTTACAACTATAAGCTTTTAGTGGTTCATCTCTGAAATAGTCAATACGTTGGCATGATAACAAATCTTAATCATTACTAAGAAAAAGGCTTTTATTAAGAAGTAGGACATTTGCAATATTGTATGAATATTAAATAGGGCAGACATTTTTTTAATTTCTATTACTTATAATTCATAGTTGAAACCACATTAAACTAAACTACACAAATTAGCATCTGCTTTTGTTTTTAAATTCTTTGAGACGTCTTGTAGTCTGTGAGCTCATTATGTTTTTACTTATTGTTTGCTCTTAATTTATATTATTAAAAAATATTTCTCAGTACAAATTTACACCGTATTAAAACGTAAAACATTAAAATAAAAGTAAAATATTGAAACGTAATGTATCAAATTACTATGATATAGCTATGTACATACTGTATAAAACTTCTTAAACAAAACTCCCAGTGATGCTATTAAGGCATTTTCAACCAACGGTAATGGCATTTGAAAAATAAAAACACTTAAAGAGGAATGTAAGCAAATGCAAAATAAGTAGTATACTATATAACTAATAACTTTTCGAGGTCGAACATCATTGTCAAATTTATGATTAATGTTTTTTTCATCCGGTAAAATATTTACATTTTGAAAGGATAATAAAAAATATTTCTATTAATATACCATTTAAGATTTACACTTAATCAATAAATATCTTTCAGAAGTACTAAAAATTGCGTACGCCTAAATAATAATAATTCTTAAACTGGAAAGAAGCTTTGACTGAAAAATAATGGAAATGTAACGATAAAGTATCGTATTTATTTCATAATAAATAACATTTTGGTTTCTCTACGGACGATTTACAAGGAATCAACTCCACTTCTGATTTATTATAAAAATATTACAAGTGTTGCTGTAATAGAGACGGGCATTCCTTCTCTTACTTACTTAACTTAACTTAGAAAGTTATATTATGTAAATCACACATATCGGAAACTTTCTTTTATTTCTCTACATTATTAACGTTCAAAATAGTTACAGAAACAGATCTAGCTGATAATGTAAGAACAATTTTATTGATGTTTGTTTTAATAGGTATTATAATAGATAAAGACATTACAAAAAGAAAGTATTTTATTCAGTGTATATTAGCTAAGCAAATAAGTAATAAAACATAGGAGATTTTTTCCTCGATTGCCATGAAAGTAGGTCGAGGTATATCCAGGGCCTTTTTTTTTTTTCGAATTGACATACGCTGTTACCCGTAAGGGTTTTGACAGCTTCACCGAACTTTTTGGGGCGAGTGCTGAGGGCATTCAGCTCCGAGGCAGCGAGCGCAAGGGTGCCAGAACGGCCGAACCTCGGCTTGGGCTGCTGCCGGAACAACAAACAAGGATCGTGGGGGTAGTCCCTTACAGAACCGTGTACTTAACGTGTAGGTGTGCATGAATGGTATGCGGTGTGATGATGTACTTTAATGTACGATTGGTGGAGACGGTAGGAATAAGTGCTTTCAATCTCGTTATTTTATCGACGGGATCAGTGAAGCAATAACGTGGCCGGCGTGCGAAACCTTTGGCGTGCGGATTAGCATTGTAGCTCACTGCGTGTACTATTTTGGGGTTGGAATGAACTTCGGCTTTTTCGAAGATTTGCTTTGTAAGGTCTTTGATATATGCATATATGGACGGAATATCCATATCTTTATGGAGATCTACATTACGGTCGCACGGAGGGGCTTGGACGGCTATACGCATGAATCTATTTTGCAGAAATTGTAGTGTGCGAAGCGTAAGCGAATACGGGGCAACTGTAGGTAAGTATGGGACGGATGCATACTTTGTATATTGTGAGCTTATGTCTGAGTGACATTTTGCTCTTAGAGGAGGTTAGATTGCGTAGTAGAGCCATGGCTGTGGTGGCTTTTTTCTGTACATAGTCTATATGTTTGTTAAAGGTAAGATGTTTATCTAAAACTACACTATATAAGGTATTTAGTTTGGTTAGCCCAGGGGATATTGACACCGAAAAGATGTAATGTTCTTTTTGTATTCTTCCTCGCGTGAGGATCGAACATAATAGCCGCGCTTTTGTCTGGGTTTATTCCTATGCGCCATTTGAGGCACCAGGACCCGAACGTAGACACAGCCCTTTGGACGGGGTAGTATAAGTGAATCCTATTCCTGCCTGAGCTGAAGATGACCGTGTCGCCTGCGTAAGAGCCTACTGCGACGTCGGGGAATTCACTAACAAACAGGTTGAAGAGTCAAGGGGCTAGGATAGAACCTTGCGGTACCCCTGATCTTATTGAATGTGGTGAGAATAGAGTTCCGTCCGCTTTATAGCAGATG
This sequence comes from Actias luna, assembly GCA_039707435.1. Lineage (NCBI taxonomy): Eukaryota > Metazoa > Arthropoda > Insecta > Lepidoptera > Saturniidae > Actias > Actias luna. The sequence continues at coordinate 12,825,103 of JAZHAC010000033.1, read as the reverse complement.
GTACGGTCTGATAGGTAAGCGAGGATTATGCGGACTAGTCTGTCCGGGACTTGAAAGAGATTGAGTTTAAATATGAGGCCTTCGTGCCAGACCTTATCGAAAGCTTTGGCTATGTCGAAAAATACGGCATACCGTGCGCCTAGGACGGCGTGGCTCCGTGAAATTGGAGAGAATATGCTCCGTGAGGCGGAGCACTTGGTGGGTACACGAGTGGTTCGGTCGAAAGCCGAATTGCTCGTGTGGTAAGAGACATTTCTCTGAGACAATGGATTGAAGTCGGTTCAGAAGGAGCCGCTCGTATATTTTACCTAACGTATTGAGGAGGCTAATTGGGCGGTAGCTTTCTGGGAGAGATGCCTTTTTCCCGGATTTGCGGATACCTATTACCGTTGCCTTTTTCCAAGCGGCTGGAAAATGGCAGTGAATTATGGCCGCATTGAAGATACAGACCAGAAGAGCTATAAGTTTATCAGGAAGAAGTTTTAGAGCCTCGTTCCTGATTCCATCGGGACCAGGGGCTTTCCTTGGCTTAAGGCGTTTTATGATCGCGACAACTTCGTCATTTGTGACCGGGTCTAAATTTTTAACTGGTGGGGTCTCTCTTATTGATTGAATTGTTCGATTGACCCTCCCGATGTGTCCGGGATCTATGGTATGATATTCATAGGAATTGGCAGAACATTGTTGTTCGAGAGTGGTAGCGAGATACTCTGCCTTGTCTATACTTTTGAAGGCGGGCAGATTGCCCGGGGCCTCTATCCAGCGGTGGCATTGAGGACGAGTAGCTGCTCTTTTGTTTATGGACAAGATCCCAGAAGGCAAGATGAGATGGTTTGATTTCCTCTAAAAGACTGTCCCATCTTTGACCGCGGAGTTCGGAGATACGACTTTTAACTAATCGTTTAAGTTACGTAGCCGTACGCGATTTTCCTCCGTCGGATAAGAATCATGGGCGCGAGTCGCGGCGTTTTTTACCGTGATCAGTCTTCGAATGTCATCAGGGAGTATGAAGCGCCGATCGTTTGCCGCCTTTACCTCTTTCGAGGTTTCGCTGATGGCATTCTGGAGGTGACCGACCAGGGAGTCAATTGCCACATCGGCATCGGTCACAGACTTTATCTCGTCGGGGATCCTATCTAAGAAAGGGGAGGAGAGATTATTTGAAAGATAGTGTTTGAGCTTTGGATAGTCAGCCACTTTGACTGAAGCAGGTGTGTGGTCACCCGGGTGACCTAGTTGCAAAACTACTGGGCGGTGATCGGAATCTAGTTCATGTACGTCATCGATTTGTCGTACTTGAAGCGCGATCCCTTTTAAAATAGCTATGTCTAAAACTGAAGAGCGGCAGTTAGCTTGATAATGAGTTGGCTCGTAAGGAGCAATTACGACGAACGTAAGCGTATTTTCGAGCCAGTGTAGTGTCCTACTATTAGTGTTACTACGCTGGTTGTTGTATTGAATGTGCCCGCTGTTTAGATCGCCAGCCACTATAACAGAGTCACCGAGCGCGAAAAGCGTCTCCAGATCCGACTGGAGGAGAGTTTTATTAGGCGAAAGGTACGCGGAAACGATAAAGATAGTGGGAAGACCGGTCATACCCACTCTACATACCGAGACTTCTAAATTTGTAAGTTCGGGAGGATCTATTGGCATGCAATATAGTGACTTTCTGTAGTATATGAGCGTGCCGCCGCCTCTTACACCGGTACGGTCATTTCTTACTATCTTGTAGTTCGCAATCGTGGGATTACGAACGCTCGGTTTTAGTAGTGTTTCTTGTACAAGAAACGCGTCTATCTGTCGCTGCTTAAGGAAGCTAGCTACTAAGTCTTGTTGGGGTTTCACCCAGGGCTTTTTTATTGAAGGCTGTTTTTATGATATTTATGTACGTGATAAGTGAAGGTGTAGTGCAGTTGTTGACTATAGGCAAAAACAAAATGTCCTGGGTAAAATGTACTATCACATATGAGTATATCGTAAAAAAAGGATATTATAATATTAAAATAACAGTAAAATATTAAAAATTATCATACTTTATGTAAATGCAATCGACAAATCGTGTATTTGTGTCAAACTAATGTATCAAATGAAAATCTATATATATAAATATGAATCTCTAGTTCCCTTGGTCATCGTACCACGCGTGAATGAATCGTACAACTTCGCTAATTCTTTTTTTGTGTTAATTATTGTCAGTTGAAGGATCTTATGAAAGAAAAAATTAAGAAAGTTGAACAGAACATTAGAAATCTGTATATAAAAAAAACGCCGAAATGTATGTACGCGCATAACTTCCGAACGACTGCACAAAATCGGATATCGGATCGGAAAATTGGGAAGAAAATTATACAATTGCAAAAAACCTAAAAAATATTAAAAAAAAACAAATACAAATTAATTAGTTATAAAAAAAATTATATTTGTATCTTTTTACATTTTACAAAATGACATTACATTTTGCAATTAACACGGAGTGGTACATTAGTTTTACTTTCATTCTAAACGTAGATCTTTGTACAAGTAAACGAATTACTTTTATTATTTAAAATGTGCGGCGAGCCACCTCACGTTTTAATGATGACCAGCGCGCGACAGATATTGAGAATAGTCGTATTGGTATCTATGTATTGCGTTCGAGAGTTACTAGCAATAAAATGAGTTGGGATTGTGTTGTGCAGGTGGAAAAGTAAAATTAATTTTATTTTTAAGCGATGATAGCTCAGTGGTAGTGTGTACGACTTCGCGTCAAGGGACATGAGTTCGAATCTATTTATAATGAGCTTGAAGGAAAACATCGGGAAGAAACCACAGCATGGTGGTAGAGCTTTTTCTAATGCCCACCTGGCTAGCAACCATCAAGTTGAAAATCAGCCGCTAAATACCAATAGTTGTGTTTCGGCAGTGACACTTGAGAGTCAGTTCTTCCACTTGTTTAGAGTGTCAGCCAACTTGGGCCGTATTGTCACTTAAGATCAGGTGAGATTATAGCCATACCGCTAAACTATAAAAAAAAAAAAACACAATTGGTCCCAATACCAGATCTATTACGCTTATTAGTTTATGAGATGGGCAGTGATTCTAACCATTTCTTATTGAAGGTGAGTATTGACGCATGTCGGGTAGGGACCCTTAAACCTATATCCGTTTCACAAGTCGCGGGAACTGTTCGGAGTTTCTCTCTCTGCCACACGATGTACCCTGCACCCGCACGGGTAATATACGGGTAGCTAGAAAGTTCCTCTAATTTCAGAAGAAAACCCGGGTGAAACAGTTGTTCAAAAATTACATGCAATAATAATTAAAAAATGATAGATTCACCTTGCGGATATTTCAATAATAACTTATCCTATATGATCGTCGGTAAGGATTTCAAACGATACCCGAGAAACCGGATTGCGGACAATATCACAATTAATTATGGATATCCAATGTAGGCGATCAGTTGCAGACAATAGTAGTGAAGTTAGTAGACACTATGTTCACGTAAGCAATATTTGTATTGTGCTGTATTCTCCAATATAGTCGAAGGCCTATGAAAGTCAAATCAATGTAGAATACTTTAACGCCATCAAGTTAATAAAGTAGAAATGCAAGTAAGTAAACAAAGGCTCCTCCACAGGTTTAACGTGTTTACTAACTTTGGCCGTATCATCATTTAACATCAGATGAGATTATGTCCATAACGCTAAATCTTAACTATAAAAAAGGCAGTTATATAGTCATTTTCGCTAGTAACAAATGCAAATGACGAAGTATCTCAGTATCAACCAACATTACTAACATGACCATACAATATAACGAGACTGGCTGTAAAATTGTCTAAAGAATAACGTCAAAGAAGCAACAATCATGGGAAAATATAAAGGAGAGGTCTTAATTTTGAGTATACAGATGATACCAACGGATTTTTCATTAGAATTTAAGCGACAAAAATTTCCCGTGCGACTGTGTATTCCGTAGACAATTAACAAATAACAAAACCAGTTGTTGTAAGTTTGCGTACTCAACTTGGAGTTTTCTAAATTCGTTCATGGACGATTTAATAACAATGTGTTCGCGCGTCGGATAAAAAAAAATATATTTACGCACTACAAAAAGAAACAAAAAACATAGTATATCAATAAGCATCATATTAAGTATATTTAAATTTCATACAATTAAAAGACATTTAATTAATTAAAGTTGTAAATAAGTTTCATTAAATAACCAAAAGAAATGAAAACGGAAACTATATTAGATATAGCCAGTTCTATTGATCTTAACGAATTGAAGTTAGACGATTGATTAGGATTGATTATAGGTAATCAAAATGTAAAAAAATATACAAATCAGTCAAACCGTTTTTGAGCATCAGCGAGAATAAAGAACATCAATTGTAAGTGATACGAAGGTAAGCTAGTAATATATAAAATTTAGATTTTATTATCATATAATTACAAATTCGTTATCGAATTAACTCCGTTTCGTTAACTATAACTGGATGAATTATTTTAAAAATAATGGTATTAAATATGTGACATTAGCTGACAACTACTTTTTTGTTTTGTTTTGGAAGGTTTTGTTGAAGTAATTAGATATATCAAAAGTAGTGAATGCTGAATTATAGAACACTATGCTATACTGGGGATACCAGGGAGAGGTTGTAACAACTTTCACTTGGATCACTGCGATTTCGAGTTCGTTTGATGCCAAGCACTAAATGCTGCTATTAAAGTATTTTATTTCTATTGCTAACGTGTGTAAGAAACATTTTATTTTGTACCTAATGATTTTATAATAATATATATACGGTAAGAGTTCTACTTATCTTCTCTCCTAATTGAAATTATTGTTTTTTTATTTACATATTTGCTTACCAATATTGTATATTTCTAAAAAAAAGGGCAGTAAGCAATTATATTATTAATGTCATCACAAACTGTTTTGTTGGTATGTACATAGTGTAATGAACGTCTGGTAGGTTTACGTAGGTAGGTAGGTAGTAAGAGGGATTTATTTATATAAGTTTTATGCTCTGCTTATTTTTCTAACCCTAACGTTATTTGTAACTCTAACAACTATTACTTATTTCTTAAAATATATGTTTGAACTTATTTTTTCTAGATAGTATAATACTCGTGCTATAAAATGTTGATATGACTAAGCTAAAAATTCTTACAGATATATTTTTTGTATTATAATATTTTCGTACTAATAATTCATTATAATTAATTTTATATTACTCGAAACTTTAATCAATATTACTGTTTTATTGATATAGTAAAATATAAATTTAAAACTTTTATAGTAGCAATTACTATATTTCTCAAAGAAATGTAGTATGAAAATTTATTTACACACATTACAACGTCGATGCCTATTTCCGTATTATGTTCGCTGTTATCGGAATGAGAAGTAAAAGTTAGTTATTAATGCGTGCACTCACGTTTGTATGCAGCGAAATATTGTTTAGTGTATACTTTTTAAAGATAATGTATTTTAATTAAGCCCCCACTTTAGGATTCATTAGTGGATTATAAAGTGATACTTTTCTCTTATAAAATACATATAGCACCTTAAAAATAATAAATGTGTAAGTGGGATAAATGTGGACAACACAATGTCAAATATAAGTAATATTTATTCCTAGTCATTAAATAGATTATGGTAGAACTGTGATTTATATTTAAAATATACGAAAATCATCTTTAGCAGGCTTTACATTATTGCTACATAATGCGGCAGTAGATTCGAATTTGTAAAGTTTTATATTGAAAAAATATTTATTTATCTACTATAGACCATCGTCTATTTTGTTATTAACAAACTGTATTTGCAATAGTTTTATTTGACAATTTTTTTTTTTTTGTAATTTAAACTCCAAGATATACTTATGAACGTCAAAAGCTGACATAAACAAGGAAAACGTACCAGCTATTAAGAAATCAAGTAATATTATAAAGATTAAAAAGTAATTATATAAAAGTATTAATGTTAAGTTTTAATTTGTAGAGTAATTTACAAGTATTATTAGAATTGATCTGTATTCTAAACTATATATCTATAATCTATAATGTAATCTATAAAATCTGTATTCTAAATGTATTGCTATAGTTATTAAAACTGCTAATATACTAAAGAAACAAATTACAAATATTTGTGTATGAATTGAACTTTCTAACTCGGACTTATGTATAATGCTATTAATAATATATCTACTTTGAAAGCAATTCTCTTGATACTGGGAATGATTACCGAATTGTTGATATTTTTTTTAATTACACAGTTATCATGGCAACAAAAACTAAGTTTTAATAGGTAAGAGTCGAGACTTTGTAATGCGTGTGAATTATTCGATTATAAGCTTATTTACTTATGCGAAGCGTAAAATATAAGATTTTTATATTAATATTAATAATTATAATATTTTATTTACCAACCATATCAAACAAATAATCTAGGAAATATCTACAATCTACATCTAGGTTGACAATTGTTAATTTTACACATTGTGAACTCTGCCACCTAAACTAGGTGATACTGTGTTTCAAGTGGCAGTACAAGCAATGTATGATTAATTAAAACCTTATACAACCACAGTGGATAAATTACTTTGAAGTATACAGCCATAAAAATGTCAACAGAAATGGTCCTTAAATTCAGAATATAGCGAAAATATTTGATAATTAAACCTAGGGAGGAAATTTCTCACTCTATAAAACTAATCATTAAAATTTTGAAGATTCAAAGAACAATGAAATATTGAGCCAGTGAACTACAATGAACTAGTTATGAAGGCTAAATGTTGAAGCCTAGACAACGCACCACGGTATATAATTATATTTTTAGATTGAAAACTGATATTAACATAAACTACAACTGTGGCGGATTAAAAATAACGATGAAATTATACCTAAAACGAAAATATTTCATATTAGTATATAAGGTGTTTCACCAATATTGAGAATTCATAATTAAAAATAATGAAATCGAAATAATCGAATAATAATTATCTAACTTTAAAGAAAAAGACTTCAACGAGTTGTACGTTGTGCGTATCCCGTAATCCTGTTTGAAATGATGTATGTATATAATATATGTATCATGTATATATGTGCAATATTATGTTTTTTAACATTAACACTATTATGTATATGCTATATATATCAGAATTGTTTGTCTTATTGTATAATACAGTATTGCATAAAAAAGTTAAATAATCTCTTATATTATCACTATTAAATAATAAATAAAAACAACTCTTTGTACAATTGTATACCGATATATTTTAAGGTAACATTTGTGAACCAGGTTTCATAAAAACACATTTTAATATAGATACTTATTGATTATTTTTTTATGCTATTTGACAGCAACAGGCAGATGGCCCGTCTGCTGGTAAATTGTTACCGTCGCAACAACACCAGGGGTATTACAGCCATGTTGCTGAATTTGCTGAAAAGAGCTTGTTCGCGTTCACCATGCCGGAACACAAAGTTACCCAACCTGAGATATTAAACCTTTATTTTGCGGCAGTCTAAGCCCAAAGGTGGTCGCTAACCAGTCGGACAATAACCCTTCCGCCAAGCTGTGACGGATCAAGGATTACATGGTTAACCGTCATGACAGAAACTAAATGTGGGACCAAAAATCGCCAGAGCCTCGTCGGTTAGTCGGAAGGGTACAACGCGCACTGGCAAGGTAGGCTTGGGTAACTCAGATGGTATTCGATATCCCTTACTCTCCAATATTAATTATAGTTTGTTACATTTATTTTATGTAAATGTGATTACATATAAATATCAAGCTTTAGCAAATCAGTGCTTACTAATTTAATGATATTTATAATAATAACGTAAACTATGTTTATGTAATATGTTTATTTAGAATGTCTTGTAATACTTGCCCACTGACCATAAGCATTTTAAAATCAAAATAATTTAATCGTAACTGCTCATAGCGTAACAACCTAGAGAAGTGAAGTAATATTAATATTATATGAGTTGGTACTCGAAGCAGTAGAAAGTGTCGTGGGTTTTATTACGAAGACGATGTCATCGAAAGGCTGTTTCGTAATACAAAACGTAACTTAAACGGCTATGCGGTGATCCAATCTGATTATATTAAATGGAAATATAATTTATCCCATTGCAAATGTTTCTGCTATTATACCCACATTTTACCTGGTATTCACGTCTTCGTTGGCGTGGAATTATGTTTCTTATAAATGTTTAAAAATTATAACTATTTTTTTTTATTATCCTAATTATAATTGTTAGTAACATACATATTTTACATACTTATTGGAGTGCAATCACATTATTATGATTACAATCTTTTCTTGTACTTGACTAACGGTTTTTATGTTCGGTGTGTATAAGCGATCATTCTACGAGATCTTAGTGATGATATGACATTCAAATTAGTATCATACTAAATCTAAATATGGATCTGACTTTTAAGAGTAGTTGCCTAAACACTTTGGTAAGTAAGTTTTTTCAATACTTCCACTTAAGTAAAGGGTTGAATAAAAAATTATTACAAACTTGCAATAGTTTCCGGAAGCTTTCATTATACAGGATCACAATACAGGATTTAACCTCTCATCGTTATTGTCATCACGTAGTATCCAACTATCACTTAACAGCTCTTATAAAGAACACTTGCGTGAATTTTCACCTCTATTAAATACATAATTTTTATTTCGGCCACAATCTAAGACTAACTCTGCCTTATTGCAAAAAATAATAGATTATTCCTATATTAAAACGAGAGTCTTTTATGGGCACAAACAACGTAACAGCTATATTTAAAAGGCGATGTTTTTTTGTAATGAAGTATATACTAGATACACTACAACAAGCTTCAGCTCAATAATTAAGTATTACTTTACATTCTTGAATATCTTGACCCAATGACTAGGTACATGTACATGTTTTTTATTTTATTATTAACTTACTTTAAGTTATTAATATTTTTCTGATAAGTTTTTAACTATGTGATTATAATAAACGACAGTGTCGATTTTCGTTTAATCGAAATCGATAATAGAATTTTATTTAAAAAAGAAGTTTTAATAAATCTTACTATTAATGGGCAATAAATTGTATTAAATGTATATTTCGACCTATATCGGAATGATAGTAAGCGAGTGTTAAACCAATCACAATAGCCGGTCGAAATATAATGATGATTGTTTTTTTAGCTGTTACTTTTTATTTCCTTAAATAAAAGAATGTCTATTGAATGTATTCCATAATTTTAAAATAGTTCTGTGAATTATACTAGTGTACGCAATATAATATGGAGGTATACTTATATTTCCTGCAATATTAACTTAATATATAAATTTTTAAGCACTAACTTTATGTACTGAATTTTAATTGATATTATGTTCCTATATACGTTAAAAAAATAAACCATTGACCTCATACCGGAAGAGCTGATAAAATACGGCGGCGAGGAATTGCACAAGTTGGTGTGGGAACTGTTTGTTCGCATGTGGGAGGAGGAGCACGTTCCGGATAGCATTTAAAATATCGCGCATAAGTGCTCTCTACAAGAACAAAGGTGATCGATCTGATTGCAACTCTTACCGCGGTATTTCGCTCCTTACAGCCCCCGAAAAGGTCTTCGCTAGAGTTCTTTTAAACCGCCTAAAGAACTTATCTGAAAAGATTCTGCCAGAAAACCAGTTTGGCTTCCAACCGGACCGAGGTACATGCGAAGCTATATTCTCTGTGCGTCAACTGCAAGAAAAAAGCAGAGAACAGGGTCGTCAGCTGTACCTTTGCTTTGTTGACCTGGAGAAGGCTTTTTACAACGTGCCTCGGGAAGCTTTATGGTTGGTGCTAGGTAAGCTCGGATGTACGGAAAAGTTCATGAGACTTCTCAGACTCCTGCATGACAATATGAAACGCTGTGTTGCCGTAGACGGTGAACAAACAGACTTGTTCCACGTTACCTGTGCGGTGAAGCAAGGATGCATCTTAGCGCCTACTCGGTTCGTCTTATACTTTGCAGTAGTAGTTAGAGAAGTCTTACAAACTGTTTCTCAAGGAGTACGCATCCGCTTCCGCACAGACGGCAGCTGTTTCAACTTGGCAAGACTTAAGGCCCGCAGTAAAGTCTCATACACACTGATCACGGGGATCATGTATGCTGATGACTTGTTCTTCCTAGCAGAATCCCTAAGTGGCCTGCAACAGCTGATGACCGCATTCCACCAAGCCTGCCGTAAGTTCGGCTTGAAGATCAGTGTCAATAAGACGGAGGTGATGTCCCTGGACATACACGGCTGCGAGACACTGACCATAGAAGTTGGTGAGGATGTGCTGAAGTAGGTGGATAAATTTCGTTATCTGGGGAACACCGTAATATCTAAGTGTGATCTTGATGCTGAGATAAATAGCAGAGTGGGTACCGCAGCTGCGGCACTCGGCAAGCTATGTTTCAAGGTCTTCTGCTCGCATAACCTTAAGTTGGCCACTAAAATATCAGTATATATGGCAATCGTGCTGCCAAACCTCCTTTACTCCTCTGAGACGTGGTGTGTATACCGCCGCCATATTCGCACTCTGGATCGTTTCCACCTTTATTATTTACCATCATGAAGATTAAATGGTTCGATATAGTGCGAAATAAGCCAATGTTGGTGGCATTGAGGCCTATTTAATGCGTCGATAGCTTCAGTGCCACCACTGAAGCTGACCCACGGTCCACCACTAACCCCACGGTCATGTATCTCGTATGGCAGAGGAAAGAGTGGCGAAGTGCATCTTTTACTCTGAACTGGAGGAGGGCAAGCGGAGTCATGGCGGTCCCCTCCTCCGGTACAAGGAGGTCCAAAAGCGACACGTGAAGAGATGCAACATAGAGCCCTCTCAGTGGGAACGTCTGGCAGCACAGCGGTCAGAATGGCGCAGGATGGTGAACAGTCATGTATGCGAGTTCGAGGTTCAGCGTAAAGCTGATGTTTATACCAAACCCGACCAGATAAAGGCTCGCCCACCTGCTGCCATAATATATAATTACGAGAACAGCGTACTCACGTGCCCGCAGTGCGCACGAAGTTTCACCGCGAAAATAGGCTACATAAGCCATCGTCGAGCGCACCAGCGTCATTTCTTAGACTAGGGGTGCAAGTGGTCGCCATGGCCGAAACCGGTCGGAATAATCATCATCATCACATAAATAATGTATTAAAACAACTTCAATTGAATTGATATGAAATAACATTGAATAAAAATCCTTCATTTTATTACAAATGCTATTAGATTTTTTATATCCATATTACAAATATATTGACTATTCTTATATTTACAGAATGATGTGGTTATTGATGGCTATCATGGTATACTCTAAGGAATCTTTAGTATACTACTTATTAATTTCATTCCACAATCCTTGGTCTGCTACCTTGTTAGTACCGCAACTTTCGTAAACTGATTTATAAATATATCACGTATGCATTCTGTTTCATCATTCGGTGAACGGCAAACTCGATTGTTTAAAGTTTAGCATTCGAATGCATTAACCTTTTTTTAGGAACATAGGCAACAACGCCAGTAAGAAAACGTTCAATGCCCATTGTAAAGGCCGTTTGTGAAAAAAAAATGTTAATATAATACACGACATACGCAATGTAAAATGAAACAGAAGTGACATATTTTTATGACTCGATTGTTGAGAGTAGTGGTTTATTTTTCGTTTGTGTAATATCTTTTCGTGTCTATTGATATAATATAAATCATGGAGTCTTATATACTTTTTCCAAAGATAAAATAAAATGGACATTATTACTGTTATTATTTATTTCTGATAAATTTAACATAATATAAATCTATGAGTTTTAGCAACGAATTTTATATATATATGGAAATGTTACAAATAAATATGGTAATTTATATTGCCATTAATGAAGGTGAAAGCTGCCGGTATGGTAATTTAATCTTAACCTCTACCCTGAACATGGAAATGGAGTTCTATAAAACGAGTCATATATGTATCTTAAATTTTGTTGCTCGTTTTGATAAAAATACTTGTTGTTATTGTTTTGATAAATAATGGCTTCATTTAGCAGTTTCAACGATAGCTAAAAACCATTCGATATTCACACAGTTCTTTTATATGTATTAGATTGTATGATATTGTTCTTGTACTGGTAATTTATGAGTTTATATCATGATAATTAGATTATTAGATTAGAAATTATATAAGTTATCATATAACTTAACGCTTAATAAGCTTAACGTACTTAATGGTAATTTTATTATACAGTGTGTCGTTATTCGTTGTTGTATATATATGTATATATAGATGTATATTTTAAAGAGTACAATAAAATTCTGGTGAGTAGTCATGAGCACGTCCTTGAGCGTTTCTGTATAAATTTAACTTGTTTGCAGTAAACAATGAATTTCATTTTGAAGACACTGGGAACGAAGACACAAGTAAGAGTTATTAAAGACGGAATTTACAATTATGTTCACAATCGTATTTGTGTCGTGGGATACTACAAGTCACTATGATTGTCTTGCCACTTACTAGTCACCAAGGAATTAATTAGTCGGTTTATGTTTGCCGTTGTGGGCGCCAAATAAATCACAATTAATTATTCAATCATACCGTAAAGAGTTTTATTCGATAAAATCTTGTCATTATTAAATCAACAATGATCTCAATCAAATGTATGCTATAATTTGGTTACATTATTTTATAAATATTTTTATGAAGCATTGTTTTACCTTTTACGTTACTACAAAGGGTGTTAATTGGTCATTTTGTCCAAGGCAAATAAAACGTTAGATCGGGTGCTGATAGTAATTTGTATGAGTATACCAAAATGTGCTCGCATTTAGTGTGCATTCTTAATAGATTTACCTTGCGTTTTAAGGTCAATACAATCTCATAAAATTTATTTAGTATATGTAGTTTTTATATTAAAATTTTTAAATTAGATATACATACAACGTAATGCAATGCATGTAACAAACAAAAATACGTAATTAATTTTACTTTTATGTTTTATGTTAATATTTTTCTAATACGCATTTTGTTATGATTTTTTTAAATTAAAATTATATGTCCATAATTATTTAATATATATAAAGGTTAACTGCACAGACAGGTATCTGACTAAATGTACCAAGGTAACATGTCGAACTTAAGTATTAAATTTGTATGATTTCTACATTAGTGAGCATTCCCGGCGACTAACATCGGCCGAGTCCTACATAGCCTTCCAGGTCCCCAGGGCTCGGAAATGTATTCTACAGATAAATTTGGCTCTGGCATACTTGATAAAATGTAACTGAACCACGATGACTATACTTCTTCTTAGAAGGCCAACAGTTTTAACCAGTATGAGAAAAAAGGCAAATTACCATATCATATACGTATAAATAAATAAATAATACAAGAGGGTCCATAACTCCATTAATTATCTGAAAGCTAATCGTTCCAATAAAGATACGCTAGTTATTACAATGCCCGTAAATTTATTATATAATATATTATAACTGTTTATAACTACACTTACTACGGAAAGAACTATGACATCATCATTATCAAGGAGAAAATTACTGCATCCTAAAGAAGAAAGGTCAAGATTACATTTATTATAACAAATCCCATGGTTCTTTGGGTTACGAAAAATCCTATAACTATATGTAGTATAGGAAGCAATCATTCATTTTTAAAAAACATTATCCGCTTTAGTGATGTCCCTTACGGGCCAAACATACAATTACCAGGGATATGGTGTAAAATCTAATAGGAAAAGTTATACAAGTTCATTCGACATTTAGGTACACATAAATACTAAGTTTTAGAATCAGTTATGAAAACAGATTTAATATTAAAAAAAAAACCTTTAGTGTATAAAAACTTATTAAAATAAAAAAAAAATGATTTGAACCCAATAGAATACACTCTAAATATTTATACATTGTAAATAATAATTTAGTAATTATCTAAAAGAGACTACAGAACATTGCTATATTTAAGAAAATGAAAATACATAAATTGAGTTATTTTCTTTTTGTATGCGAAATTAAGAATGCGTAATAATTTTTTATAAATTATTAAAATATAATATTGTATATTTAAAAGTATTTAAATAAAAGCTTACAGTTAGTCAATCGCAGCTAGTGCACTCGTTACCAAAACGGTTGATATCTGTGTGCACCCAAGTTGCAAAGTTAGTTTCAAAAAACTTTCTACTTTGTTACCAATAACACAAACACAATGCTCACTTTTAAAGCGAACGTTTAGCACAGAAAATTCCGAATTTGAGGCCCTATGAGTATCACAGATAAGTTGACCGTAAAGTTTGTGGTGTGTGAGCTGTGTTAACGCGCGCGCCTTCCAGCGTCATGAATCGAACTGTATGCGCGCTTGTCGAGAGAAACTCAAAGGTGATCAAGAGAAAAGTGGTTATCCGTTCAACGGGGGACCGTTGTGCCGCGATGCCGCCGCCATCGCACCGGTTACTGTTACATCAACACTGTGGTAAATATTGTTTCAACCAATTTTTTGCTAACTAACAAACAAGAGGTTTTAACTAAAACGTCATTTCCTTTTTCCGCTTGTTGGTTACGCTCGTAACTGGATTGTGAGCATAACATCAACGTTAAAGCTGTTACGTTAACTCTTTCTTAGATTTAGTGCTTTGTACAATCCCATTATATTAAATTAAGCCGATAAATACATATGTAATTCTTCTGATGCAAAATAACCATCATATATGTAACGAATATTAATTACAACTGATATCTTGCTGCTAATGAGAGCTAAGCTAAAACGCCGTTTCTACTAAACTACTTTTCTATAAAGGAAATTCCACTAATGTTAAAATTACCACCGCAGTAAAACTATAGTTAGGAGCTACCACTCAATAAAACGTTCAACAGAGTAATGAATGATAAAGTTAATTTTGAATTTTTTTCACTAGTATGAAGCTGTGTTATTCTCGACTGTTCAGACTATTTTTCATTTGAATTAAACTTTATCTTCTAATTAGCGTTCTAATCTAGTCACAGGAGGTTACAGGAACTTGTACCTATAAGTATAATCGTGAAAATAAGGTGTGCATACAATTTTTAAACAATACACAAACTTGCTTGAAATATCCTAACCACATCTTGTTGTTGTACAATCCACCCACGCCATTATTATACATGCATACACTTCAAATAAATGATAATGAAATGTAAAAGGAAAAGTGATATATGTTATTTAAGAAAGACTTATCTAAATATTATGCTTGTTTTATATCTTTATAAGATGTTACAATTATTAAGTTATGAATTAACGTTATTAAGTGAACCATAATACATAATTTTGACATTTTGTAAAAAATACTAAATATTGTATTAACGTTTTCAAGTCTCCGGTTGTGCTTGTGCAACGTGGCTACGTCTGCATCATCATCACTTATCGTATACCTAAGCTTATATCCTGGTATGCTTACGTGGATACCTGTACACACAAACGACATAATATTATTTCGTTTTTTTAATTATCGGGCATGCAGTAATATTCATCTTTGTTATAACCATAGTGCAGCTATAACCTCTACCATATAGGTACACTTAGGCTTGTCGCATTCTTGGATTAGCCTGATTGAGTATATTTAATTATGAAGCAGGGTTGTAGATATCTGTACTCGACAACGTGGCTACTTACAAAATTAGGCACAGTGACTATCTTTTCATATGTTGTGCCAAAGGATCAATCAGCGTATATCCAGAAGAGTTGTTACAGATATGAGATTTCGGATCTGCGTATGGATATAACTATCTTAAGATGTTAAATCGGCTTCCTTCGTGAGTATTCACGGTAATAAAATTATTTATTAGATAGTTTCGGATAATATCAGATATGGGTTTAATAATTTTTATTTATGTAGTTTAAAGGCATTATTTAAATATTTATAGATAGACAAGGAACACTACGTCAACTTAAATTATTAATGTTAAACTTACTAATTTTGGTACTCGACATTGTCTAGTTCAACTTTATCTATATTATGAGTTACAGCATACGGATACGCAATTCATTAATAACACTGATATTAATAACCGTCTGAGAGGCTCGCATACTGGCAATTTATTTTTAAGTTTATATGTTTAGCGTTATGGCCACAAAGTCACATGATGTTAAGTGCCGATGTGACCCAAGAGGGTGGACACGCTAATCCTAATGGAGGGATTCGCTCTCAAATGCAACTGCCAGAACACACCTATAGGTAATTGGCGGCAGATTTTCAACTTGAGGTTGGTAGCTAGCCAGGCGAGCATTACAAAAAACCCTACCACCATGCTATCGTTTCATCGCGATGTTTTCCTTAACCGAAAGCACAAGCTCATTGCAGATGGATTAGAACTCATGTCCATTGACGCAGCGTTCGTACACACTACCAACTGAGCTATCATCGCTTCGTTAGCATGACTATTGAAGTTAATGGAATATATATTTATTTTCGCAGTTGTTCTTGGAATGTACTTTCCTTATCATAAACTATATTTAGTGCTGTCAGTTTGCTAAGATATTGTAATACGACATATGTTACTGCATGTGTAGTCGAGTTGGTAGATTAGGGGAAAGCCTGTATATATGACACGGTGTTTATTGTTTATATTTTTTTTTTATTATTTTACTCTGATCAGCTAAAACGTATGTATTATGGTAATCCTTGACTTACGAAAGGAACGTCGTTCCAACTGAGTGTTCCACGACACTATTTTTTTTATTTACAATTTTTATCTCTATTAATTGTAGCTATAATACAACTAATTTATTTTGCCTAATTATTTTCGTAAATATCATGCATATTATGTCAAATTTACGAATACATAAAAAAATTGTTTAATGTTTAAAGAAGTATGCGTCACACTACACTGACATCTGCAGATAATTTTGACTTCATTTACAAACAATTATTTTTACTATACCATTATTATACCATTAGAGTAGGTCGCTCCCATTTTTTTTTGCGGCAGTTTTTCAGCTTGAGTGTGGTAGCTACAAATAAGTACAATAACAGTTATATCGGTAACCGCAAATTATATCGCGCGGTCAACAATTAGTGTCATCATGTTGGCTTAAAAATTGAAGTTAATGTATCAAAATAAAATCCCAAATCTGAGATTTAATCAAAAGTAAAAAACGTTACATAATCATTATCATTGAACAATACCTTAATACTTAAAAAAAATAAACTATCTATCTACTATGTATAAATGTCATCAATATTATAATAATATACGATCGCGCAAGCTTATAAATAATAAGAAAAGTTATATTAAAAAAAACACCTGTATTCGTTTAGAACAATAATAAAAATGTATAGATATGATACAATCAATGTATTGTAATTTAATGTAGAACACTAAGTAACTCAGTAGTAAATTTTTTAGAAACAGAAAATCGTATTGTCGCATATTTGATGTTGATAAATATATTCTTAAACTTACAGCTTACGCATTCAAAAGGTGTGAAATTATTGAGCAATCTTAAGAGAGCCAAAAACCAGTCTCAGTCTGCATCTGCAGACGCAGTCCTGCATCATTGCGCAAGCACTTTCACCGTCCCTCGCGGCTAACGCGGTGTGGTGCGAAGCGGCGCCTACCCACGACCAGCTAACTTAATACACAAACACTTGTGCGTGTCGTCACCGCTACTATGAATTCTCGTATTTATTTGAACAATTATTAGAAACGATTCATTTATTGCAATTTTATAATATAACTAGAATAAGTAGTGATAAAACCTGACCTCGGTTATTTGTACCAGTCATTTTTTATAAGTTACTTTCAAGTGTAAGTGTAACAAGTATTCTATATAATGAATATCAACGTACATAAATAAGCATTGCAATGGTAAAACGTGCGAAAATAAAGTAAACTACTCTGTAAGTTGAATAATACATCGTAGTGTAAAAAAAAAAACATTCAGTTGTAGAAAAAATATTAAATCATAACATCTCGAAAGAATATTTAGGATGTTAAAATCATATTAAGAAAGTGGTTTTTACTAACAGCTGTATATTTTGTTTTTGGTCAATCCGAAAATGCATAATGGTCATTATGAATTAATTTATAAACAATTATAGAATCACACGGAAATTGCTTTACCTAACTTCTATTAATTTATCGTCATACCGATCATCTAGTTGTTATACCATTTAAATTTTTTGTACTTACTAGTACTGGTAGACTAAATAAAAAATACTAAATTTTAAGTAGCGTAGACTGTTTTATATTCCTTGGTTACTTTTAAGTAATTTTTTTTTTTAATATTTCGTATTTTAAATAAATGCAGTATTATTTCTTGAGTATTTATCTGTATTTCTTGAAATACGTATATTGTTTCATAACTGTAATTTTACATGTGATAAATGATTAAAGAGTACACCGGTTCTTCATGTAACTTGCATATTGAACCCTCAACTATAATATTAGGACTTTGCCGTATAGTTAGGGATGAAAAAGAAGAACGTGCAACGGCCGACTTATGAACCTGAGCCTTCTGGAGTAAATCCATTCTTGCCAGCCAATAATTTTATTTTTAACTTCTAAAAAGTTTTTAGCGCATCCTTCCTTTTTATTGAGCAAGCCTCGTGTCTATTTTCACAGAGAGGACTTTTGGGTTTGATAATTTATTGATAATGTTTTGATTCTAGTTACTAATGGTAGTAACTAGAGTATGTAACGTTACGTATCGTATTAACGTACCTATTATATGTACGCAGCAGTTAATATTATTTTTTACCTCTGCAATGAGGAAGTTGAACGGCGAATTACGTTCACAGGCACTAAATGTTTACAAGTTAAGAAATCGTACTTACTTAATTTAGGCAATAACAACTGTTGGCGCATACAGATTAGTTAGACAGGTGTGTTTTAATTATTTATTTAAAAAAAATATATTAACTAAATTTGTCCGTGAAAATATCTTAATTATTAATGAACATGTACATGTACAATGAAGATTTAAAAGTCAATGTGACGTCATCCGGATCTCTTCGCGTTAGCGTAACGAGGCAAAACAATCTCCGATTTCAATTTAGTACGTCCAACTGAATACCTGTTTATGTAATAGGGTTATTTTTAAGGAAAAAATGTTGTTCCTCCATTGTGCTTTCGAGAGTCAATTTCTTATTAAGATATAATGGAGCGGTTGTATGGAGGGAAATACCTATTTTCTTTTATGTAATATGCTTTATATTCGTAAGTAACAAAAACCAACCTCACAAAGTAAATAAATGCCACAGGTATCAACTAGTTACTATTTTCATAAACACGCATCCAATATGCGTCGTGTTATCGATTATACATTTGATTATGGAACAGGTCCAAAGATGTTCATAACCTTCTCCATGTTTAGAACTTATCAAAACAACAAACACTTGTTGATGAATAATGCAATGGAATGAGAAAAATTAAGAGAAATAGTCTTTAACTCGGCAAATCACTAGAAAACATTTTTGTTTTCAGTCATGGCTGGTGCGTTCCATCTGTTATAATGCAAACTAATTTATAGATTGTTTTAACCTGTAACTTGTCACAGAATTTCAAAAGGCATCATAATATGTATCTTTGCCGAATCTGAAGAATCATTGTTCAAAATTCTTCTATAGCCGATATGCCATTAAATACCATTCGAATAAAAATACACAGCTGAGCAGTTGTTGTCAATATGGGGGATTCGTCGAACGGTACATTCCATGATATAATATTTTACTTTATCTGACATATCCTGCTTCATGACTTTAACACCCCTTGTGACAGCCGGACTATATATCTGTAGCGATATCCTCTATCGTATCCCTCTGACATCTGTCTTTTCAAACCGCTGGCACGCAGGCCGATATTACGGCCAGTGACAATTACAAAGGACGCCACATCACCCCCCCACGAAGAAACAAAGACGAGGTTACATGTCGATAGGTTTAGCGAAGCGAACTCGTCGACCAGAACGAGTAACATAACTGTCTAAAACTCTATGATCTGATGAGGTTCCGGCTGTGTCGGGAGATGGTTGACGAGGCTGGCTACGAGGAATATTGGAAAGTGGATCGTTG
The DNA here is from genome assembly GCA_039707435.1 of Actias luna. Classification (NCBI taxonomy): domain Eukaryota; kingdom Metazoa; phylum Arthropoda; class Insecta; order Lepidoptera; family Saturniidae; genus Actias; species Actias luna. Next base: position 12,805,038 of record JAZHAC010000033.1, on the reverse strand, counting down.
TTATCTATATGTGCTGGTTTTACCCTATCAACACTGACTACAGTTGGTTTGCCTCTTATGTTCAAGGTTATAGTTTTTTCTTGACGGTCAAGAATTTAATAGGGACCAGTGTATGGCTGTTGAAGCGGGCGACGGATGGTATTGTCGCGCAAGAAAGCATGAGTGGTCGTCTTCAAATATTTAAATAAAAAGGTAGCCTGTTGACAATGCCATGAAGCAGGAATCGGTCTAAGTTTATTCATTTTGTAGCGCAACTGATCAACAAAATCTGTAACATCATCGGCATGACTTGAGTTGAGAGGAACTGCGACTAATTCACCTGGTAATCGAAGAGGTTCACCATATAACAACTCTGCTGCTGAAGCTTTTAGGTCCTCCTTAAGAGCAGAGCGCATACCAAGTTGTACTAGCGGTAACGCTCTAACTCATGTCTCATCGTGGCACGTCAAGGCTGCTTTTAACTGTCTGTGCAGACGCTCTACCATGCCGTTTGCGCATGGGTGATAACTAGTTGTCCTTAGTCTTTTTGTTGCACAGTGCTGAAGTAATCTTTGAAATAGATCCGATTCGAATTGACGGCCCTGGTCAGTAGTAACAAATGTGGGTACGCCAAATCGTGCAATCCAACCGCTAACAAAGGTTTGCGCAACTTCCTCAACCGTAATGTTTGTAATAGGCCACACTTCTGGCCATCGCGTATAACGGTCGATAGCTGTAAGACAATAATTATATCCTTTGCTCACTGGTAGAGGACCAACAATGTCGATATGGACATGTTTAAAACGAGCTGATGGATTTTGAAATTGTCCAATCGGTGACACTATGTGTCTAGTGACTTTACTAAGTTGGCACTGTAGACACGTACTGGCCCATAATCGGCAATCTTTGTTGATAGACGGCTAAACAAATCGCTCAGTAATTAAACGAGTTGTAGCTTTTATACCTGGATGGCTCAGATTATGGAGTCGCACAAAATTTTTCCGTCGAAACTGTGGCGCGATGTAAGGACGGTGTCTACCTGTAGAGGTATCACAAATAATCGTCACGCTAGTCCCTGTAATAATAACTTTTTCCAATTTTAATGAAAAACTATTGGATTTGAGAATTTCTTTAAGTTCGTTATCTAATTCCTGTGATTGTGCGAGATCTGAAAAATCGGTGTCAATAGCGACAGCCTCTATGCGAGACATGGTATCCGCGACCACGTTTTCCTTGCCCTTAATATGAACAATATCCGTAGTGAATTGTATACCTGAGGCATCTGTAAATAGTCCTAAAGGAGCATCAGGTACAGGGTGTGCCAGTAGTGTAACATTAGATAAGCTGTCTTGTAAGCTAAGAAAACTTTGCTGCAACTCCTCGGTCCATTGGACTGAGGCAGTTCCTTTTTCTTTAGATATGGTAAGCATCTCAATCAACGGAGCTTGAAGTTCTGCAGTACGGGGTAGAAAACGCCGATAATAATTGATCATGCCTAAGAACCGGCGAAGACCTTGTATGGTCTTTGGTAATGCATATTCCTTAAGGGCTTTTATGCGGTCCTCAGGAGGTCGGACACCTGCAGCACTAATATGGTAACCAAGAAAAGTGACATCCTTGGTTCCTAAAGTGCACTTGGACGGGCTAATACTGACCCCGTAGTCCTGCAGGCGTTGAAATATGCTTCGTAAGTGTTGCACATGTTCATCAGGACTAGAGGAAAACACTAATATGTCATCAACATACGCATAGCAGAAATCGAGACCCCGTACGACTTCATCAATGAACCTTTGAAATGTCTGACCAGCATTTCTCAAACCAAAGGTCATAAACGGAAATTCAAAGAGGCCAAATGGCGTAGTTATAGCAGTTTTACAAACATCTTCTTCCGCAACAGGTATTTGCTGGTACGCTTTTATTAAATCCAAGGTGCTGAAGATACTTGCCCCTGATAAACTGTTGTTGAAATAGCTAATGTGATGCACGGGGTAGCGATCTGGGACGGTCCTAGCATTGAGAGCCCTATAATCACCACAAGGTCACCAGGACCAGGGTCACCACAAGGACCAGGGAGTCGAATAACGGTGGGAAACTCCGCGAATAAATCACTGCATATCCCAGTGGTTTCAGTAACGACTTTAATACTGGGCTGGTCAACTGAAGCTATGAAATCTGGTGCATAAATTCCAGTATTACCATCCACTAGTCGCATGTTAGACTGGTAGTAAATGGTAATGTGCTAAGAAATCCGATCCTATTATGGGTCTGCTGACGTCGGCTATGATGAAGTTCCATCGAAAGTCACGACGCAACCCAAAGTTGAGTGATTGATGAATGTTACCGAAAGTTTTAATAATGCTTCCATTGGCAGCACTGAGATTATAGTCGGAACGTGAACGTCGGCCTCCAACATATTTAAGTGGCATACAGCATAAATCAGAACCGGTATCAATTAAAAACTGACGTTTCGAATTTTGATCTGTCACGAATAAACGGCGACATTTTAATCGGCAATCGGTTATCACCGCACCGGTTGTCGGCACAGGAATGCTGGCATTTGCGGGTGTCCACTTGATAAGTTTTATGATACTTTCTTTCTTCTTTTTCTGTTAGGTGATATGGTTCTTGACAGCGATCTTCGCCTGAAACGATTAATGGGAGGGCGGTTCCGGTAATCTCTGCTTAGTGCCGCCACTTGATGTGTAAGTTCATCCAAACGTGTCGTAAGATCTACTAGTTGGTCCGTAGACGTTGTAATAGTATGCACAGGTGCATGCGCTCCAGTGGTTGATGATAATTATATTATTTTATCTGCTAAATCGGCTACTTTATCTAAAGTAACATCGACTTGTACTGATAAAATAGCCTGAATGTTGATTGGTAATCTTTGCAGTCATAATTGGTGTAAAATATTTTCATCAGTGAAAGTGTTACCTGCTAAAGACCTTAGATGTCGAAGAAATTTTGATGGTTTTCGATCACCGAGTTCCTCTTCCGATAATTGTTGACGGATTCGCTGTTCTTGAAAAGTGGAGACTCTACGAATAAGCTCAGCCTTATTCTTTTCATAACGGTTACCAGCTAGTGGACTAATTATAACATCCTCAACCTCTGACGCCAACCTTGTATCTAATTGAACTACAACATGATTAAATTTTGTAACGTCGGCAGTTATGCTACATAAGTCAAACTGTGCTTCAATTTGGGCGAACCAAAGGGCCGGTTTTTCGGACCAAAAGGGTGGAAGTTTGATCGCTACTTTCGAAACAGTTGGAGTCATTGGAGGTGATATGGCTATCTGTGATTGTTCGACTGACATACTTTCAACAAAATATGTTAAAAAAAAAAACAATATTATACAAAACTTATGGATGAACGTCAGTAAAATAAATGTTAAAATTAACTAAGTGACTAAGGTTTACATAAATAATAATACTATTATAAAATAATAAAACAAAATGTGGAGCGAAGCTTCGTCCGTTGTTCTCGATAGTGATGACTTCGGAATGTATCCAGCGGCTGGGTATAGATACACACTGTGTCTTGTGTATATGTATTCGGACGTATTGAATGATATATCATAGATCTTGTTGCGTTTCAAACCACCGCAGCGTAGACAATTTGGCCTTAAACCCGTTGTTAGGAATAGTGCTAATGTCATCAAGGGATGTAACTCGGCCGATGCGTCACTTATTTCCAACGTAATTTTAAATGTGTCATTATACGCTGACAGTGATAATATACAGCTCCATTGAATTTTAATATTCGTTACAATAATATTAATTGCACTGTTTTTCTATTAAAAATCGGGGTCACCAATGTAGCGATATCCTCTATCGTATCCCTCTGACCTCTGTCTTTTCAAACCGCTGTCACGCAGGCCGATATTACGGCCAGTGACAATTACAAAGGACGCCACATATCTAACTGAAGTTCTCTCGGTTTTATTTTTTTAATCTGTAAATAAAACTTTTTCATTTATATTATTCTAATTTAATTTTCCTTTCTCTAGGTTTTTTAAAGAAGTAGTTAAAGCATTACAGCGTAACAACCAAACAAAACATTTATTAAAACGCAGGTACTGCATTCTTCTGATAAAAAAATTGCATGTACTAATGAGTATACAAAACGTAAGCAGTTATAGGTAATTATTTACATGTTAATAATTAATTATAATAAAATTATAAAAGGATTGGATTGGGATAGTCAACATAGGTAAACACGTTTAATGAAATAAATGGGTAAAGTTAAAGAATTAGAAATTTCGTAATTAGTATGAGGGGCGGTTAAACAGCTCTTGTTAAGAGACACATAGTTCAGATTAGGTGCAAAAGTAAAATTTAGACATTGCCGTTTCCGTGTCCGGAGTAGTATCAGTAATATTGAAAACATCATTGCATTCAATGCCTACAAAAATGATTAAATATTGTATACTAATCTAACTGTGGCCACGACTTCGTTCGCGTTGGTGGATAAATGGCATTTAAGTATATTTATTTTTACAGCGGACTATTTAACTAATATTGATGGAAGATAGGAGAAAACTAGGATACTCAAATTATTAATTCTATGCAGAAAAAGTAATGCCATCATACCACATAATACCTTTAAAGTTCATGAAATTTTGAACTCGCTTTGTCAAGGGTAGATCTTTCCTCTTTAATCTTTAAGCATTTAATATTCAGAAAAAGAGTACTTAAATAATTTTAACTTCACAAGAAGTCGCGGGTACACTTAGTACTTGTATAAAATCATTGGTTAGGCACTTTTATTAGTTTCTTTCAATGAATGCACGCGTGTATGTACGAGTATATATTTGTGTTTATTTGTGTGGTTTTCGTGATAATTCTATCATGGTTTTCTATCATTAATAAAACATGTAATATTTTACGGATTTTTATAAGAATTACTGTTTAACTTTGCTAGAAATTAAACCTGCTGAGGGACTGGTTTTCAAGTGCAATTACACTACTACTACACACCTTACTGGTATTTACAGTACACAATAGTACAGTTACAGTAGTTTACAGGGTGGTAGCTAGACAGGCGGGCATTAGGAAAAAACCCTACCACCATACTATGGTTTCCTCACGATGTTTTCCTTCACGAATGCTCAAGCTCATTGTAGGTGGATTCAAATTTACGTCCCTTGACGCTGCGTATACTCTACCACTGAGCTATCATCGCATTTGGACGGAAATGCTCATAAAAATTAATATCAACTTCGTGCTTTAACTTAAACTACTTATCATTCATATAGGTTAACTCATATATGATTAATGAAGATAAAGAAATACACATCTCTACGATACTAGTTTTAGATTGGTTAATTTATAATAACGCGAGTAAAGCTCCGGGAAAAATCTAGTCATACATATAAATCTCTATTGGAGGTTACAGCTTAGATCTCGATTACTATACTTTTAATTAGTAACAGTCACTGAAGTATAATTAAATAAATCGTAAAAGAGCTTTTGAAATAAATATTTAATTGTTTAGAAAAAATGAAAACTACGTATAATATTTTAAGTTAATCAACGTACAATGACTATTTTTAATGCACGCGTTAATGGATTAATCAGTATTCCCCTCATTTTTCTTAACATTATATTATGTTCTATATTTATGTGTATGTATTTTTTTTTAATATACTTGATATCAGCTAGCCACAATATTTACAAATTCCTTTCAATATATGTACAAATGTATTTATTTTGTATATAATATAATATATATTATATAATATACAAAATAAATACATATATATAAATGTATATTAAATGTATAAATGTATTATACAAATTTTTTATCATTACTTGCTAAAATTCGTTTTACACAATGTAAGTTTATAATTTACCTCTTCGACGGGAGAGGTTAATTTTATCTGGTCTCTGGCAGAGACTTCTTTTATTGGAGTATAATAAATGAATTAAGTGTTATGTACTGACATCTGTTGAGTGGTGTGTAAAAAATAATCAATATACGGGCTACAAGCAACTGAAAATTCTGGTGTTAAATATTACCATTTAGCGCCATCTGTAAAAGAAAGGCAATATTTAAAAAAAGATGTCGTTAGTAGTTGATGAAAAACCTTCATTTATACTTTCTAAAAATAACACCAGAGTTCGTTTCAAGCGCTATATTTAGTTTTTAGACATTTGACAAAAAAGATGGCAGCGACTGCCGATTGCTGTCCTACGTATTTATTGCGAAAATGGCGCATTATGTGATATTTTCACAGAAAAATATAATTTTAAGTGAAATTTTGTGTAGTGCTGCATTGTGATGGTGTGTTATTTTACATGAATGACAGTGTTTTCGTGTGTAAACAGGACTACAACTTTCTTCTGGATATTGGATTACACATAAAATAAAGGTATTTATTCCTCCTACGCATGATCTATTATATTTTATGTGATTTCTAATAGACGGCTATAATTAAAGCATTCTAAACGTATCTAGGTATAACTTAAGTAAGGAATATTACATAAGAATGTGAACTTATAGAAATAGTTGAATCAATGGTGTCGGTGTGGTTGAATCTCTTTTTCGGTGGCATATGTTATTTAAAGTTCTTAGAAGTAGGGTAAGTGTCCTACATATTTTAACGCACGGCTTGTGCTTATACCTTCAATGCAAAGAAGTGATAGCTGGTTTGATACCTGCATGACATCAGCAAGCAATACCCACTGCTGTAAACTTTTTCAGCATGATTCATCAGCGGTGCAGCCGCCTTTAAATCTACAGTTTTAAGGTTGAAATTGATTGGAAATGTGTTACAAAAACATATTAGAAATAGGTCAGCGAAATGTAATGGTAAACATTGTGTGATGTCTAGAAATAAAAGACTACAAGCTTTACATTTTTTATTTGGCCCATTTAAACTTATTAGTTTATATACCTGTATTGAAATAATAATATCTGTGTATTTTTTTAAGCCTAATTTTATTTTATAATCATTAAAATTGATTTAGCCCATGAAAGAACATTGATTGTAAAAAAACTATTGAAATTAAATTAAAACATCTTTCATATATCTCATATACATTATAATACACAATCAACACAATTCATTAAAATAATAGGATATTTCTAAATTGGTTTTTGTGTGTTTACTGTATAATATATTACTGCATATTTCTGTGTGCTTATAACAAATTAAAAGTATTTCTTTGTGGATAATATTCTTAAAATACATGTCATAATTAGTGTGACAGAAATTTACTACTAGGTCATGTTGATTTTTATCTCAAAAGAAAATATAACAGATGTTTTTAATATTTTATTTTAGCCTAGTATTTAACCTGGATGTTACTTTTTTCTATTAAATTTGTTTATGTTTTATGTATCTGAATGGATTTGCATCTGCAACAATAACGAGTTAAATATATATTTTCTATTGTGTAAGAGGTTGAGTTAACAAAAATCTTTACTACCCTATACTTTGATTTTTAATCCTAGTGCCTAAAAAGATTATTTCTCTATAATGAGTTAGTTCAATTTATAAAATTCCATTTCTAAAAATGTACACCAATGCAGTTTATTGTAAATCTATACAATAATTTCTTAATACTGTAAAGTTTTTTCTGAAATAGTAATTCAAATTCTGGAATGCCATGGAATTATTACAATTCATTGGTATTATACCAATATACCAAAAATACCACAATAAAAATTAAAATAATATTAGATATTTCTTTATTTTACTTGAATTAAGTAATGGTGATTATTTAATTTATTAAATGTTACAAAATATTTCAGGTAATAAATAGAGCCATCAAGTAATTTTTATAACTTTTAAGGTTCAGCTACCTACCTTGATAATCGTGCTTACATAAAATAAACTGTAAATAGGATAATAAAAAATGAAGTTGCAGTAATATTTTCAAGTTATTATTCGGTTACAAGTGATATTAAAATAAAAGTTTAAGCCATGTAAGGGCTTTCCTACAAGATTTAATGATGTAATCTAGATTTTTGGTTAAACTACACATTATATAGTTCTCAGTACTATAATTTTAATAAATACACCTGGAGGTACAAAAATCAAACATATTCTTTTGAGCTCTACTTGTATAGGTGTGTTGACCAATACTAAGTATGACAACAAACTTTTATAAAATATGAAATACTGTTTATAAGGTAGTATATACATCTCCTCTTGAGAGAATTTGATTATTTATATATTAATTAATCATAGCCATAATGTACTTATTATTTTTCACAGTAAGAAAGGGTATTATTTACTTTAATATATTGATTAGAAATTCATAACATCAATTGATATTCAGAATGCTAACATTAAAGGTTACAGTAATATATAAAAATGAATAAGTAACTAAATCAACTCTACGCAATTGTAATTCTCAAAAAAAGAAAAAAAATTACTTAATCTTATTAATAAAAATGTTGGTAAGATAAATTTTGCATTGTAATTTTTAGAAGCTGTAAGTGTAATGTTACAAATAATTTTTACAATACCTCAACCTACTCAGGTTCAACAAATTTATTTGGCTATACTCCAATATACAGTGAGATAGGAGATTTGACATTGCTTAACTATGATAATATGTTTTCATCTTTATTATAATAATATTTATTCAATTATAATAATATAAAATGAAGTAAAGTCTACTTGAATTAAATTAGTTTTCAAAATCTTAAGTTATGGCTGATCAATCTCTTAAGAATTATGATAATTGGCATACAATACAATAATTATAATAACACAGTTGCTACTTAAAAAAAAATTTCATTTAAATATTCAATATATTAATAGAAATATGTAAGTGTAATTTTTGAGCAAAAACTTTAACATTACAGCTTAACACATAACTATAACATTTTTTTTTATAAAAAAAAAATATGTTCGTTAGCAGCAGTAGCAATGCTTTATAACAGTAGCAATGTTCATATATGTGTATGCCAAGTATTAACTTTTTGTAAAAGGTTTACGGGAAAACTATTTTTAGTAAATTTAGCTAATAAACAACAAAAACATCATTGTTATAAAATGATCAACACTAATTGTAAGGTTTTTCCTTTTAAACAGTGTATGAGACATTTCAACAGTAGGTATTAGTATAATTAATTAGTTCTCACTAAGAAATATATTATTTGTTTCAAAAATGATCATTTAACATATTGCTTTTATGTTGTTGTAAAAAGAGTATAATTTGATTGATGTAGTTGATAAAGGAGTCCTCAGTCCTGATAACCTGGTGTTCTAGCAGTTATTTGAGGGTGCTTCTCATCTGATGTTTCATAGTTCCATAGTTCCATATGCCCCTCTCATGGCCTGCCCGTTACAAACGAGATAATGTACGTAAATGTATTTTTCTACTACGTTGATAATAAAAAAGGTATAATTTCACAATCGATAATGTGTCGGAAATGTTTTCACACATGCCATCTGCGACATGCGTGTCATAGGTGTGCCCCCTGGGAATATAATATCATGTGGTCTATGCTATAGCTGGTTTTCCCGCAGACCTATATTGACTACTCATATAACATTATTTTTTGAATATACTGTTTTATGTTAGTTGCATTAGTAACTAATACCTGTATTCCGTAATAAATCCCTATATTGTATAGACTAATATTATCGCCGGATGATGCTGAACCGTAACTTTTAATATTGCAACTATTTGTATTCTGGTTTCAATGGGAAGTTGAATATTTTCATATGTTACTTAAACAAAATAATAAATGTAATACAATTTAGTCAAAACATTTCATACGATTTGTGAACTAATTCCAATTAATTAGACTGTGAACATTTAAATATTTCGGTCGTTTACATTTCTTTTATAAAGACGAAATTTGCACTTGGGATTGTCCATGTTTTGCGGGAGTTAGTTATAACGTTTCATCAAAATATTGATAACTTGCGAGGTCTAAACACTACTAATCTTAGAAAACATCGCGGTCCTATAAAGCAAGAAAGTGGTGGAGTATATGTATATATATATATATATTTTAAACACTTCGAACGAAAATTCCGGAAGAAGCAGTGAAAGATGTCAATATTAGTAATATTGTTATTATATATTTCGTTATAGGACTGTTTAATACGATATAGAAGCGAACAGAAGTTGGTTTCTAAATTGTAGCACCATTTAAATTTAACTCTTAATATATTAGGGAATAAAACTAGTCCATTTACAAGTTTGTACGTAAAAACATAAAAAACATACACGCTATTTCAAAAAGTCGTTTGACTAGAATTTACAGCAAGTGTGCCTACGGATTGTGGATATGGATTTTCGAATGTTTACTATTAATGTAGATGTGTTAGTAGCTTTTGAATTTTAATAGTTTCTGTAGTACTACTTATAGTGATTGAAGTAGCGATTTAATATAACGATTATTATGCTTGCGAAGTTGCGACACATTTTCTTCTAAAATCAAGTAAGATTGTAGTTGATTTAGCTCTGTTAAGAAAAGGCAAAATTTAATACTGCTTTACTTATTTACACAGTATTTGCGCATACACATGGCAAATTAGGTTTTTGTATTTTTTCTGTCTTAATGTTCCATTATACAAAAAAAAACTATCTGCATTTCATACATGTATTTTACTGTATAAGTGTATACGAATTTAATATGATAGATAAAAAATTTGATTAAACTAAGTTCCAGTTTAAATGCTATAGGCAATAGTTACCGTAGACAAGCTACATAGACTATATTCTAAATTTCTTAAGTCCAATGTACACTCGATATATGTAAATCTTTGTATATACTTAGCTGTGTCCATAACTCCTTTTATTCCAAATTAATTATGTAGGCGGACATCATCTTACTTAAAATTAACTTAAATAAGGCATTTATGGCAACGAACCAGTTTATTTTGATATGTACAGTCTTTTGTTCAAATTGAAAGTCTACTCAAGAACAACATTTTTATTTATTTTTTTCCAAATCTGTCCGATGTGTATGTTCCTGTCTCGTGGGGTGTTCGACTGGATCGAGGCCACTATACAAAATTGTAATGAGTTTAACAGTAGCACAAGCAGGTATATCATGTTCTGCATCAACTGGTGTATTTTTAATCTTTAAGGATTTATACTCAGCTAGGTCGTGGCTATCGTTGACATGGTGAAAAACCAATAATGCTGACTTACTTTTAGTTCGTCACGATTCGATGCCGGACAGCGTATATTCAGCTGTTGTGAGCCTTGCAGTACGAAATGATAGCAGAGACCGCTAATGGATACCTCATCTTTAGGTAATTGTCGTTGTTTTTGGCTTGTACTTGCTTACCGTCAGTTACAATCAGCACTTGCGATACTACTATAAGAAGTTCAACAGATGATAAAAGGTTAAGGATATCAATCAAATGATAACAGGTTGAACAGTTAAGCATTGACATATCCTTCTTTGTAGCTTAGTGTTTTTTTTTATTCGGCTCTTAAGGTCGTAATGTGATGTCAAAACCTGCCTATTAAATTCCTCAATAATCGGACTATCAAATGCACTAATTTTTTTTTATTCGATCTGGTACAGTGTTTAGCGCCTTCAAAGAAACAAATTCTGCAAATTTATCATATCAGTAATATAAAAATTAATTAACTAAATAAAGTAATATAGAAAACAAGAGAAATAAGGAAATTTAAAAATATTATTAATTATTTTTAAGTAATGTTTATAGTAATTTCGAAACGATATTTCTCGAACACCAGTTCCATTGAAATCAGTTGACAAAATACACATTTCCTGACAATTAAATAATATCAATTTCCTGTAAATGAAATTTCAATACGTTTTGCAAGCTATGTTTGGGATAAACCCAGCATACAAAAAAAAAATATTTCGTGGTCAGTATTGTGTATAGAATAGGTTAAAGTGGATCAATATTCAAGTGATTATCAGAAAATGTTGCATAACACGGGGTTGTTTTCATATAAGAAAAGTACTGCTTCTTAGGAATAGAAAAATAACTTTTAGGTTTACGCGATCGAAGTCGCAGGTACAGCTTGTAACTTGTGGTATATATATTTTTAATTATTTTCGTAAAGACTTTATAATCAGAAAGAAACAAAGAAGAAATTTATTGTTGACTTAGTAAATAACAATAAAAAAAATCTTTTTTATCAACGACCCCTTCTTATTCAGCTACTTGGTGCAACATAGCCTTACTGTCGATACTGCAGCTCTGGATTTCAATAAGATCCCGTATCAATAATCACCGTATCTATCTCTATATATAAGGCAAAACGTCGTGTTGAGTCAGCAATGTGGAATTATATTCTATTTTTATTACATTCATTGGTACAGCGTTCTAGAGTGTTTGCCAAATTATAAACTTTAACGACAGAAATTATGTATGTATCACTATGTTATTTGTTATCTTGTTTATTTTCATGCCACGTAGACAAATCATAGGTTTTGAGCGAATCGTCCGGACTTTAATAAAATTATAATTATATAATATTGAAGAAATAAAAGAAATAAATATTCTAAGATTATGATCAGATATTGATTTTTGTTAGTTCCGAGACCATAATTTTAACTCTATAAAATATATTGTTTATAGATTTAGGGTTTAATCTTACCTGATATTAAACGACGATTTGTTTACAGGAAGTAATAATCTAAGCCTAGTTGAAGAACTGACTCAAGTACAGGTACCGGGACACACCAATAGAAGTTTATTCACAGATATTTAACTTGATGCAATTAACTAGCTAGGTTCATAACAGAATGCAATACCAGCATACTATGGTTCTGCCACGATATTTTTTATTACCGAAAGCTCAGATTGAGTTCTGGAATTCAAATTTTTCAAAATTTTATATTATAATTAAATCAATTATTTTGCCTATATAACTCGAGAAGTGAGAATCTAACTTTGATTATGTGACTCATACAACATATATCATCGACTATACTATTCACAATAAATGTTATGTTGACTTACTGATTGTGTTGTTAGAAATATTATACAGACCTAACTTTTTTCGGCGTAATAGGGACAGCGTGTAAATGTCTGCCAGTTCGGTGCCAAATCGTCTCAGTTTTAATAACCGCGAAACGTTACATTAGGTGCTATTTACGACATGTCCAACCTATAGGTTTACTTATAGGTTCTATAATATACGATAAGTAATATATTAAATACATAAGTAGTTAGTGCTCTTGACACTTACCTGTTTCCCATTGTCCCACGGGTGGTGAAAAATAACTATTACATAAAAAATGAAATAAAAGTTTTGCGAGATACTATAATGAGTAAGCAGCAAATATGTTGTTCATCTGATGTAAAGTGGTATATATAGTAGACCTATCTTGAATCAGTTGAAACAAAATTAGATTGTATCCCTTTATATATTTGTACGGTCTTAATTGAGATAACTAACTGGTTTCTAAATTTTAGAAATAAGATTGAACGCCTTGTGTTATTGTGTACCACAATCACTACTGCTTTGTGATACAAATAAGGTTATATGTGTTGCTATTAAGAGTCATATCAATCAAATAACACATAGCTCTAATGTTCCTTACATTTATGTAGGATTCTGCTGTCTGCATGTATGTTCTGTAGTCATGCTGTATGTATGTTGTGATGTATGTATGATTCTTAAAAACGGAGCTAAAACACTTCGCTTATATAGCTCCCTGTGTACTGTAGCTTTGCATCAGTTATAACTGTATTGATCACACTATTACAGTTGTAACTTTCTTCTACTGGTTTTCCTATTTATTACAACCTTATCGGATGATAGCTCTTCACCTAGTGTTTAAATTATTGACTATCACCTACAGTCAAAAATTTGTTGCTATACATTTACGTGTAAATTTTGATAGTGGTGCTTCAGATCTAGTTCCTATTCTACGTTTAACATGTTGTTTTCTAATATACACGATGCCCCAAAAAGTAGTGTCAAGCGGAATTCCAGAGATAGGGCACCCTTTTGGGTATCCGAATCATCCCTATTTATGCTCCGCGATTTTGCACAGTTTTCGAGTTATTAATTTTTTTATATGTTTTTGAGAATTTTCCACCTGAACAACTTTAAAAAATTTCAACAAATAAAAAAAAGACTTTTTAGATTTCTGTTTTTGTATCTGAATAGTCATATGTTATAGCTTTCCGCTTAAAAGATTCAGCTTCTAAATTTGATGAAAATTATGAAAATCTAAGACTTCAATTTTATGGTTTCTAAGTAGGGCTTAAAACTTCTCCAGAGTCTCAGCTTTCATAATCATAAAATAATCATAATCATAAAAACAAAAAAGAAATGACCTCCACGTCTTACTAGAAGACGTAGATCTGTTAACGCGTACGAACATGATTTTCCAAAACGATGGTGCTCCGTGCCACTCTGCAAGAATTATCAGACAACATTTAACATAAAGATTTAGAGACAAGATTGCATGGCCACCTAGGTCCCCAGACTTGAATCCAATCGATTTCTTTGTCGATATTATAAAGAAATAGTTTACGCTAAAAATATTAGCAACGTAGCGGAATTAAGAAGAAAATTGAGACAGGCGGAAGAAACAATTAAAAACAACAGAATAGCATTCATAAGACTAAAAGGTTTTTTTAAGACGATGTATAAGATATGTATCGAGCACGAAGGTGGACAAAAACTTTTTATAATAAATGATTATAAGACGATTACTTTTCGTTTTATATATTAAACCTAAATAACCTCCCAATGTTTATTAAATCTTAGATCTTAGTTTTCTTGCAATCTTTTGGCTGGTTAACAAACTAATTAAACTTAAAGGAATAATAAATTGAACAAAAAATTTTTTTACTGAAATTGGTAATTTTAAGAATTTTCTACCTTAATGTCTTTGAAGGCAAATTTTAGCAAAAGTTGTTCCATTAAGTACTAATTTTTTCATGATTATGAAAGCTAAGACTTTGGAGAAGTTTTAAGCCCTACTTAGAAAGCATAAAATTGCCTATTTAAATTTTTAATTTTAAGTTGAAAATTGAAGTCCTAGTTCTCAGAACGTAAAATTTTCACTTTACACTATTTTCATAATTTTCGTCAATTTAAGAAGCTGAATCTTTTAAGCGGAAAGGTACAACTTATGACTATTCAGATACAAAAACAAAAATTCTTAAGTCTTCTTTTTTTTTTTTGAAATTTTTAAAGTTGTTCAGGTGGATAATTCTCAAAGACATAAAAAAATTCATAACTCGAAACCTGTGCAAAATCGTGGAACATACATAAGGATGATTCGGATACCCCAAAGGGTGCCCTATCCCTGGAATTCCGCTTGACACTACTTCTTGGGACAGCCTGTATGTCATTTCATTAGCCATGTCAATGATGTCATGAGGATAGTCAAAGGCAACGTATTATTTAATAAAATAAGTTATATCCTGCAAGTTTCGATACTATATCAATAATAAATAGTATACTCACACTTTAATTAAAAATGCATTAAATTAAATGTAATGTATAATGATGTTGATTTTTTATTTTTATTTCGTTCGTTTATTTTCCATGTGTAAAGAACTTGTTTCACGTCACATTCACCTACTTATGAAGCGATGTTAGCTCAGTGGTAGTGTGTACGATTCGCGTCAAGGGACGTGAGTTCGAATCCAACCACGTACAAAGAGCTTGAGCTTTCGGTGAAGGAAAACACCGTGAGGCAACCATAGCATGGTGGTAGGGCTTTTTCTGATGCTCGCCTGGCTAGCTACCACCCTCAAGTTGAAAATCTGCCGTCAAATACCAATAGGTATGTTCCGGCAGTTGTAATTGAGAGCCAGTTCCTCTAAAGGTTTAGCGAGTCGATCAACTTGGGCCGTATCGTCACTTAAGATAAGGTGAAATTATGGCCATAACGCCTTACCTAACAAAAAATGATATGTTTAACTACGTACGTCTATAAAAACTCACCTATAGCGGATTCTCATTAATATGTTGATGTTTAGCTTATCTTGTTATGATGTCGTGTGGACGTGCTCAATCCATATGCTATTTTCTATTGAAAGGTTCACATAATTCATTTATGTATTTTGTCGTTTTTAGCGTGTGTTCAAAATTTCTCGTTTATTTATACGCCATTTGAGGGTACGATACGACACTAGGCAGCAAAGATACGCATGTGTATGTACCATTATTTTGTGTGCTGTGCTAATTGTAAACACTCATAAATGCTTTCTTAATATGTGCCATAAATTCATAGAAACAATACATTGATGGTTAATCTTAAAATGATCGCTTGGAAAAAGTATAACAAACATTCCTTCAATTTTTTCAGAATTTAGCGGTCTTAGAAAACTGTAGGCCGTGTGTACTTTGCTGTTTTTATTGATGCAAAATAACAGTTTGACCATAAAGCAACAACCAAGTGTTGCACTCTTGTAGGCACGACAAATTTCTTTAAATGTACTATTGTAGATAGTTGATGAGTAAAGAGGAAATGTATTAATATTATATTCTTACAAACTAATTTGTCTAACGGAGTCGCGACTACCAATACCCGCGGAACGACATATGCCATAATTACACTTCTGGCCTTTGGCGTCACATGATTATTTTATAAATATACCATAAATTAATATAAATATGTATAAGTATCAAATGTTTAAATTTTACGTTTTTTTTTAATTTATAGTTTGGCTGAAGACCAGTAATTTTTTAATTTTGGTGACAAACTGCATAAACATTGTCATAAGTTATTTCTTCTTATCTATATTAATATTATTTTAAAGCGGAAGAGTTTGTTTGAACGTCTAGTCTTAGCATCTACCAGTAGGATTCAAAAAATCATTTTGTATTTGATAGAGCAATAACTGAGAAAAGCTTTAGGCCAGCGTTTCCCATTAGCAGGGTCGCGACCAGATACCGTGCCATAAAATTACAATACAGGGTCGCAACATTCCCGCCTCGTTTTAAAACTGTCAACTAACACAGCACTAAAAGATATATTTGATACAAGACCATTGATAGATTTTTGGTCGAGAGTTATCGTCAAAAATACACAAAATTAGTTCATCAAGCAATAACTTTTTTAATGCCTTTTGTTACAATTTATGTATGTGTAACTAGGTTTTCAACACTAGTTTACCTTAGAAATAAATATAGAATACCGAGTTGAAGTGGAACCAGACCTTAGGATAAAACTTTCGTCATTTTCCGCAAACTTGGATTCTTTGGTTAAAAATAAGTAGCAGCTCCATACTTCGCACTAAAATTTAGTGACTAAATAGGCGATACCAAAATATGTAGTATTAATGGCACCAGCTTGGGTTTAAAAATATTAAGTGGGTTACGAACGGGCAGTGTGAAAATTACCGGGCTATGGCAGAACAATGTTTGGGAAACACTGCTTTAGGCTAATAGCCAGGTTCCCACCATGCGACCTGGAGGCGAGAGCCCACGCGTTCTTCTACAAGCGACGCGTGGAAGTGCTGGATTTTCAGGAAGGTGGACTCGCGCCTCAAGAAATCGCAGCGCTGAAGACGCTGGTCCACCGGGTCCTAGCGGTGGAAGGGTGGCGCCGACGGCTTTAGCAACCGAGCTTTGGCGTGGCAACTGTCAAAGCCAGGCGACCTGTCTTGGCTGAATGGCTAACCAGGCGGCATGGCGCCCTGTCATACCGGTTGACACAGGTGCTATCGGGGAACCTTCCTGTGTCACATACGCTGGGAACCTACGGCAATATGTCATTACTGTGACTGCGCGAGGGGCACCGCGCAGGACACACTTGCAGAATGCCCCGCCTGGGACACGGCACGCCGTGAGCTTGTCGCGACGGTTGGCCCGGATCTCTCGCTCCCGGCAGTGATTACAGCAATGCTCGAGAGTGAGAACGCCTGGACCTCAGTCGCCTCATATTGCTAGACAATCATGCTCGTTAAGGAGGCGGCGGGGAGGAAGAGGAACTAGACAGATGGGGTCCCCTCCTACTACCAACGAGGTCGGTGCGGCCTGCAGGCGGAAGACGCGAGCACGTTCCTCCGCCGTTGCACACATAGGCCCGAGGTGAGTCGTATCCTGTGTTTGGTGCACCCCTCGAAGACTCTTCAGGGGAGTTCTTACCATCTTTGACCGTCCAGATTATAGAAGATTACCCCTGTTGAGGGGCCTAAGCCTGTCGGGGAGCAGATGGAATGTGAAGACAGATCCTGCTCTCTGGCCCAATAGGCGATAGAAGAACACCGTGGGGTTTTAGTGGGTATTACCAGCAGGTCTTTCGCAACTTGAGTCCCACATCCCATGCCTAAAAGCATTTCCACACGATAAAAAAAACACTGCTTTAGACTATTTCACAGCGCGCTGTCACCAATAGGAACAAATCTTATTAAACCTAATACATAAATTTTAGGTCCACGCGAACGCCGTCGCGGTACTGTGTTTAACTTATATTCATTAAATAATCAGTTTTTTGAAAACGTCTTTTGCTTCTAATAATTGTTTTGCTTTTATGAATATTAGAGTGTTATTATTGAATGTTTAAAAGTAAATTATTTTTAAGATTTGAAATTATATGTATATTATATTTAAGTTTGATGTTTTATTGCTAAAAAATGTTGCCGTCTTTTACGAAAATGTTTTGGGGCTCGTATTTATGGTACTCCTCGTAAAATATTATATTTAATGTGCCATGATTATTTTTCTAGTAAACGGATGAAAATGTCACTTGTTATTGTAGTATCCTAGCAGAGGTATTATAGCCAATGGTTTACAGCTTTTATGTACCATCAACTATAACCATATAAGAGGTCGAGTATGTTCTTTATGGTATTGTAATAAGTTCGTGTGCAAGTGTAGTTTGGTTGATACATGGCGTATTGGTACAATGGATGCAGTAAACCAGGTTTTTACGATCGCTTTCGATCTCGATCCAAAGACATGTAAGAAATATAAAATATGTATACCTCTGCACGAATATCGTCTACGAAGACTGTATTTGAAGGTCATGTGATCATTAATGTTTAGATGAGCGATGACCCCGTGTTGGAGTCGGATTCGTAGGTAAGTGCGAATAGTTGATTGGAGGTTATTCAACTGGTGTTGGACAGAAATAGCACGATCGCTACGTCCGTACGTTCTGTGTCCGCTCAGCGCGCAGCTAATGACGCCAGACTCGGTCCGACCCGGGCCTATGCTACACTTCCGGGATACGGTTCAAATTGGAACACAACCACCGTTCTTACATAAATGACTAATAGCATCCTAATACTTGCGTTTGATATTCGAAAGTTTGTTCCCTCTCGTGGTTATGGAGAGATTTAAAGATTTATAATCAATTTACGTATCCCTTGATACGCAACTGACTTAGAATTATTTAAAGGAAAATACATAAATACTGAGTGTATTACGTCCGTTGATTGATTGTTGTCTTAGGTGCAGTTCCGGAAAGAAATAGCGGCGGTGTAGCTGAGACGGTAATGTTCGCCTGGACCGATGTCGCGGGGCGAGCGCGAGTGCCAATCATGATATTTATAGAGACACCGAGACGCGCCGCGCCGGCCTCACGCTATCCCACATGTTAATTGGCTACTTGCGCCACATTTTTCGGGACGTGTTCGTTCACTCTTATGCGATGCCGAGCAATGCCATCGGTACGTTGAGGTCGCTTCTGACCGATAAACATTGACACCTAACGTAACTGGCCTAGATCTGAAGTCGGTTAACGCAAGGACGATCCCGGTGGAAATACTTGACGTGTATGAAAAAAGAAAACGTGATGTATTTTCAAGAATCTTTCATGCACATACGTTCGAATATTTTCGTTGACTAATATGATTAAATTCACCAGCATTATTACTACCAAATACGTAGTCGTTAAGAGTTTATTTTAATATATTTATGGTTTAGCGTTATGGCCAATATCACACCTGATTTTAGGTAACGATATGGCCCAAGTTGGTAGATACGCTAAACCTGTGGAGGGACTGGCTCTCAAGTGCAACTGCCGGAACACACCTATTGGTATTTGGCGGCAGATTTTCGACTTGAGAGTGGTAGCTAGCCAGGCGGGTATTAGAAATATCGCTGTAGACGGCGATCTATGTAGATGTGTAATTATGTAAATATTGGAACTCCGTTATAGATAGGAAATACTTCGGAAGATATTTAATATTCTTTACTGCCACACAAAATGAATAAAATTCATTGCTGCTATGATTAAAATTAACAGATATATATTGTTTTTTTTTTTTGCTTTTAAAATCTTCAACGAGAATGAATATAGCATAAATCCACACAGTAAACTATGAGTAAATGTCAAATACTTTGAGAATTGTTTTTATCTTAATTGCATTGTATGAGATTTTAAAAACGAATAAATGTACAATAGAGAGATTAAAATACAATCTTACATTTCAAAACAGAAAAACGCTAAGACGTATTTGTTTATTTGCTAATATTATTTTAAGCAGAGTAAAATCCAAAAGCAATGGTTGATAATCATTGGCACCCTGGCCTAAAAGTCTTTCGAGCACCTCGATATACGCTGACTGACCAAAAGAGAAACCGTGTTGCATATTTTTCACCATGTGTATAGTGGTTGCTACCCATGGAATCGAATCGATCGATCGTATAATCGAATGATTATTCCTACCGCCCTGCATTTGGAAAGACTATTAAATCAAATAAGGCTCAAAATAGGAGAAACCGAATAAATTATGCCTCAAATACAGAGTCAAAATACGTTATGAGTACAATTAAGTGGACGTTCATTAGTAGAACTAGTAAAAACAAACATGCGCGCTTGTTTTTTTGTATTTTGTACATGATGTTTTAATAATATCTTATTATATAAAAAATACATTTTATGGGCAACGTTGTTTCAAAACCCTTGAAACGAAAATGTCTTAATACAGATGTGATCATTCTATTTTGGTATCAATAGAGTTATTTATCAACATACATAACTATATGTTTTGTTATATCTGATTATAATTTTATAAACATTGTAATTCACGCCTAAACAATACAAAAACTTGAAATTTTCTGACATTTTTATTAGCTAATAAATATAGACACGCATCAGGGGTGTGAGTTAGTTTGTCAACTGCCAAATGACTTTGTTATTACATTAAACGCACCCTGGTTTTCCGGGCTCCAATTAAATTAATCACATACTTAGCATACATTACTTATCCCCCTAGTATTTTGTATGTGTAATATTATGTATCGTACAAATCAAGTAATTAATATTGTAATATACCGTTTTGGTAAATTTAGATATAAAACTAAATTTCGTTTATTTTTGTATTTTACTCCTAAACAAACGATTTCATATATAGCCCGTGGTATCGAAATTTATGAGGAGTAAAATTGAGCGTTATCAAAAAGCGTTACATTCCATTGCGCAACGTACTTTAAACTTTATATGCAATGCCTTATGTTATATATTTCATTGCAATGATGTAAATATATACTTATATTATAAAACGGAAAAGTTTGTTGGTTTGAACGCGCTAGTCTTAGAAACTACCATTTTTTTTATTTGATAGAGTAATGCTTGAGAAAGATTATAGTCAATTTAACATCACGCTACCACTAATAGGAGCAAAGCAGTATTGATAAAAGTGACAGAAGCGGGAAAAAAATATCCTTTAGGAAAACTTCTCTAGCTTGCGGTAGCTATATTACTTAAATTAGATTAATATATATGTGATATCATGTTATATATGAGAGAAATATTCTGCTTGAAAAGTTCTAAAAATAGCATATATTTATCTTTTCTTGTTTACAATAACAATAACAATTTTTATGATTTACAATTTTGTTCCATAATAACCTTTCATATGCGACGATGTTTTATCAATATAGTATTAATCCTTATGTAAATAAATGAATGTGTTAATCATTCGAAGGATTTCATTTAGAACAAATGTTCAGTTTATAGTATTCAATTCAAATGAGTAACTTAGGAAATATCACAGATCCAAAATGTATGACGCAACAGAAAATATCGTTTTTATTTCATTGTTATGTAATCTGCCTTTGTTGAAAACTTCGTAAACTTCAAACGAAAATAAATATAAACAACGAACATAAATTAACACATAGA
This sequence comes from Actias luna, assembly GCA_039707435.1. Lineage (NCBI taxonomy): Eukaryota > Metazoa > Arthropoda > Insecta > Lepidoptera > Saturniidae > Actias > Actias luna. The sequence continues at coordinate 12,783,051 of JAZHAC010000033.1, read as the reverse complement.
CTCTGAAAAACTATTTGTGGATTATGAAAATAATTGTCATATCTGCGATTCGAAATCAGAATACTTCGGCGCTGTGTTAGCAGCGAGGCGACTGCCTAAGCCCCTAGTCCAACCGTGTAATGAATGATGTTCACCACCACATCACATTAACTATTTTATATATATATATATATATATATATTTTATTAATAATACTTAATTTGCGAAGGTCTTTTAATTATCTTGAGCATTTAATGTAATCCAACATTTCATTTTATACTCTTCAGTTTCAGAGATCACACTGTTCACTACTTAAAAGAGTTTTGAACTCTCGATGGCCTAACGTTTATTTATGGTCTTAGCGTCTTACATCGATGGACGTGAGTTTGAACCTCAGAACAATCTTGGTACATGTAAAATTTTGGTTCAAGCAAAACGAATGTGTTAATCGTCTTAAGCAATTACTTTTGTCTTAAACTTCTTTTTATACTATTCAATTTAATTTCACCCGCAACGGAGGCTGCGGTGGCGTTAATTAATAAAATCACTTTTTCAACTATAGCTCTTAAACTTTAGCTAACTAGCCAAAATATTCTTTTTGTCTTGCAGATTTAATGAAATTCCACTCATAAAGGACAGCGTGGGGACGTTAAAATTAAAAAAAATCTTTTCACATATTGCTTCTACAGATTTGAAATTTGGCGAAAAGACAAATCATTTGAAAAATATAATTTTATATTTAGAGGTGTATAAAAAAGTTTAAATATATAAAACATACTGGTTGTGACCCCGCATCGGGGGAAAGACCCTCTTATAATTAGCTAGTAAAAAAATCAGCATTCTACACACAGTAGTTCTCGAGTACAAACCACTTCTAGTACCAGTACTACATAGTTTAAAATTTATCTTCTATTAGTAAAGTCCGCGACTCCGTTCGCGTGGAACTAAAATTTTATTTAATATTTTCCATAAAAAAATTATAGAGTCTATGTTAGTTAGGGCGGTTAATGCAGCATTCTATGGTGAAAGAATTTTTGAAATCAGTCCAGTAGTTCTTGAGTTTATTCGTTACAAACAAAAATATAAATATTGTATGTTTATTATATTAGTATAGATAATAAATCCCAATTTTAATTATTGAAATATTTTAGAAATTCGGTCCATTATAGTTTAGTATTACGTATAAAATTGCACTCGTATATTATTTATGAAAATACTTAAATAAAAATAAAATAAACAGTGTATTAGTGAATATGTATATAAAAGTTTGTGATACAAACAATTACTCTTAGCACAATAATAATGTGCCACGAAGTTAAAAAATTAGTCCTGCAAACCAGTTCTTAACTGTAACGGCTGATTCACACGTCTAGTCTTGACGACAAATGCTTAGTATCAGTTTTTAAATCATATAAAAATAGATGATTTATTTTTATATGTATAGTTTTAATTAAATATCTTAAATATTTTCACTATTTCCTTAATTTAAGAAGCATTTATGTTAACATTGTTATGGTTGTATACTTAAAAACTAATATATCCGCTGTAGTTCTATAATGGTTTCATTAATAGGTACATTATCTGTACTGCCACATGAAACAGAATCACCTAGTTTAGGAGGTAACTTTCATCATCTGTAAATCAACAATTTTCAACCTAGATGTAGATATTTCCTAGATTATTTGTTTGAAATGTGTGATTTTGGTATGGTTGGTGAATAAATATTATTATTGTAATCTGGCACGTAATCTACTAAAACGCAAAGTACTGACTAACACTTCATCACCCACTATGAGCTAATAAGCATGGAAATTTAATATTTAAGGAGTAGTTAATTTTATATTATAGGCATCGTTTAAGAAAGGACTTTTCGAAATTAAAACTGTAAGAGATTGGCAAAATTTGTATGAAAGTAATGATTTTTAAAGTAGACTTATGTCATGTGACCGATCCTAGAGTATATCTAACAAAAAGCTGACGATTTTGGCATGAGTCAGAACGGCAACTAGTAGTATGCCTTATTTAATTCCAATTCTCTGTCAATAGTTCTGTTGTTATAGACTCAGTACACTGAAGTTTGTTGATTTTGAATTAAAAAAAAACATAAATAATATAAATTGTGGTATAATAAAAGAACTGTATAAATGCTATAATGTACGTGGGCGAAGCAATAGATGGAAAGCTAGTTGAATACACTCTCTATTATAACACGGTTCTATGGTATTCTATTTTCGGTACCGCTGTAGAAAGGGGCCATTTGCAAAATTAAAAATCTTTTTTAGATAATGTGGCCTAAATCTTCTTACGCATAACTAACTGGATTGCGTCAATGTACTACATTTGACCGGATTTTTAATACCAAATTTGGTTTTTCAACTCACATACATACGCATTCTAGGAAAATGTGAATTCTAGCGATTGACAGGATGCCAGTGTCGACGGATACTGCTAATTAATTTATTACGGTTTAATTTATCCATACTTTTCTTCACCGATAATTTATGTTCATTTTTGGATTCGATACGTCCGAACGCAGCACCGATTTGGTATCCTCATCACTTACACTCTATTGTTAACATTGAACACAGTAAAATAGGTGTATTTAAATGCTTGTATCAAATTAGTAAACAGAATAAATCTGAGATTAACTAATAATAATATTTTGGACAAACAAACAAAACATCAAAAGTAGTTCTGCAAATGCGTAATTAGAAATGCATTGATGTATACCGAAAAGCATTTTTTAATACGGGAAACTCTTGATAATTAGCCAGTCCGATACGATTCGCAAATCATTACATAGATCACTATAAATGCCAAATTACAAGACACTTAATTTTTTGATTTCATGCTCCGTAGGCGTTTCGTTGAATTGTGATCAATAAAACAGTAAAATCCAGTTTCTACAGAACAAAGAGTAATAATGAAAACTAATGAAATAGTTTCTAGAATCTTAGCTGAGGAATTTCCTCATGAGAAACGCGCGATTCGTCAGATAGGTATTGTTACTTTAGTAGGTACGTGTCCGGATATTTTCGTCATCGAACCGAAAATGTAGGCGGCTTTACGACACATTTATCATGTTTTTGTACAGCAAACTGTGTTATAAAGTAATGGCTTTATTAATAAGTTTTTGAAGGTAAGTAAGCATAATTTATACACGGAGGTCGCTTAGGATCGAAATAAAAGCAATAACAATATATTTAGAATGTTACCACAGTTATGTTGAAATTTGCTAGATATTTATTTAACAGCCCGGCATATGCTTACTTTAATAATTATGCATAAGGTACATCTAGATTGTAACTAATATTATTGGTACCGGTTAATTATTCCTTAAAGCGCCATAGCCGATTCTTACTTTTAACAATATAATGATAAACACGGAATGCTTACAATATTTCTTTTGTATTTCTGTTTAATTATGACTAGTATTTAATTGAATACTGTAAAACACCTAGGAGTTTTCATTAGTAAAGATTTTACCGGCTCATTATTCCTCAGAAAGTCTCGCCCGCCGATTCTTACTTGTAACTAACTTCAAATAAGGAACAATAGAATGCTGTAGTATGAAAGTCTTGAAACTATCGCTTTCGACGATGTAATGGAAAGTCGTGAGCCATCGCGTCGATTTCGAACGTGCTCGGAGAATTGATTCCATCAGTAGCACGTTCCAGTGAGACCACTAAGACCTTCTCTTTCTTATTACTGTCTTGTTAACGTATGCGAATAAATTACGAAGTCCCTGTTGGCAACTAAACGGTCGTGTATGCCAGCTTATAAACTAGCGTGGTTGATAGACGATGACACCTAATGTTTTGCTGACGGCTCGCCAAGAGGCTAATTGGTCACTGAGTTCTTCCAAATTCCTATGTGACTGTGAGGTGTTTCCCAAAATGAACGTATATTTTCTATTGAACATTAATTGAAACAATATTTTTTAAAGTGAAGCACCTCAGTGTTTGATAATTCTCAGTATAAATACAACACAAATCCACAAATATTTTTCTTCATAAACACGCGACTCCAGTATCGCTCGTTTTGTATCAACATGGCTGCAGTTTATCAAATGAATCATCGTATACAAGGAAAGCGTCAGTATTTAATATGTTAACTGTTGAACTCTAAATACGATTTTCCTTACACATAAATTAATTTATCACACGTTTTAATAGATTTTCTATAAATTTATGAAATAGGAAACTTGTATAATTGATGCGTGACTTGATTTGGTGTATAAGTGGTTTGAACTATGATAGTGAATGGTTGGTGTTGTTTGTTGCAGTCACAATGGTCGTGGGCGAGACCAAGCGCACCGCCAACATTATGGATGGCATTGAGAACACCGGCGACGTGCGTATGCACGACCACCGGCTGCGACTCAAACAAAGGTAAACCAAATTAAACCTTATATATTGTGTATTGAGAAAACATTTTACAGCACTCTGATGATATAAGACATTTAGTACTTTTTCTTTAAAAAACTTAAATGCAAACAGGCAAGTATTTTAACGCAACCGTGCTAAAGAATATTAATACATTCGTAAAATAGGTCAGTAAGTTGATTGTCAGGCATTACTATCGGTAAAATCTGCTCTAAGCGCGGAGGCGTTGGATCTCTTTTCTATCAGGTCTTCATTTATCGTAAGAATAAAACTATTCAGTATAGTTGATATGTGAATCTACGCCATCCACGTCCTTACGTCAATAGCCGCTTACACTGTTATTATTTTAGAAACAACACTTTTGACTCGGGTTTATGTTAATGTATCTCGTTCGCATGACGTCACTACCGATGACCGAGATTAGGGTGGCAGATCATTCACCTTCCTACACTCGGCTCTTCGGAAATTGAAGGTGTAAAGGTTGATTGTTACATCATAATACACAATAATCCTTTGTGAAACACACGGTGAATAATTATGGTAATGAACGTTTTTTTAATATAAAAGCTTGAAAAATACATGCATTTCACATAAATATTTAGAGATACAGTTTAATATCATCTGCCTTCGTCGACAAATGAAAATCTTGGCAGTTAAAATCGTACTAAAGGCCTACAATTACTAAAGCTATTGCAGATGTAAAACTTAGTTATAGCAAATGCTACGACTTAAAGTGTATTACTTTGACGTAGTTTCCATCCAGTGTATAGCAATCGCAGTCCTATCAGATACAATTACTCTATCTGATCGACCATCATTCTCGTATTTATTGTACCGTAAATTCTACGACGATGTCCGTAGATTCTGGCTTATAAGTAGGTAATTCTATCCCACATATCTACTACTATATTATAGCATATATACAGGTTGGTTTCCAACAATCAATTAGAGTAATTTATCTTTGTCAACAAGCAGTCAATACTAGTCAATACCAATGCACTAGTATAAAACATGTAACAATTTACTTAATATGAATACCATATGTGTAGGTATCCTACGTAAATAAAATAAATCTTGATTACTTTCTATAGTGCCAATATCACTTGATATAATTTATTATTAATATTAGTTATATTGGTGTTATAAGTGTGTTTGACAACACGACGCCACGTGATTTGTACACTTCTTCACAACCAAACCTTATTGCGTGCGTCATAGTGCACGTGGAGTATGAACCACGACATAGCTTTAAATTGGTTTGTGTTGTTTGTTAGTTTTTATTTAGATTTCTAACAAGTTTGTTTATCGCCTGTATTGTAATAGGACTATTGAAATACGGGTTTCTATTATAAATTTGAAAAATCAGTGCTACCACCAAACAACCAAATTTTAATTATAAATAGTGTACAATTATACATCTTTATAACAATTTGCAGTAAGTGTATCGAATGTAGGGACTGTTCTCAGCAAAGTAAACAAAAAAATTGAAGATACCGATATCAAAATAGATTTTGTAAAACTTAATCTCTCATTTATCAAAGTAGATGCAGTAATAAATACAGCAGTTTAGCTCAGATGTTAAAATATGCTTGTCGCAAAAAACAAAACGTTTATAACTTCTTCAGAATATTGCGATTAGCAAGTGAGTGCTATGCAGTGACGCATTGATTTGCTTTACATTTTGTACATCTGTGGTAATATGTCGAGCAAACTGAACAGCTTTAGTGTGAATTACTCTTCACATTAGCGTTCCGATCGGTTTAGCGGTTCGATAAGTATATCGCTAAATAAAATTACAATGTTAATGGTACATCAATCGCTGTCATCTATTGTCGTGCCAATAGACGATACGGACCGTTAACATCTATTTATTTATAACAATACTAATGCCTAAGTTCAATAAATATAGAGCGTCCAATAAGAACAACTGATAAACTCTGCGCAATTGTTTTCAAAGTCATTTTACTTCCCACTGGTTTTTGTATAAGGACCATGATTAGCAATTCTAGGTCTGGGTGTTAATTATCTGCCATGCTTTTTGGTTAACACAGCATAAGATTATTTTGGAATCGAATGTTTGACTTGAAGTAGTTGTATATACAAAATATGAATAAGACTAATACATACTATTATTAACTAGACTATAAATATATTTGTAATAAATATTCATATGCTATGCATATATAGAAAATATAGAATATATATAGAAATAATATATATAGAAAATATGAATTTCTCAATAAAATTTTACGTTGGTTTAGTAATTTCCATGTATTGGTGCAATTTGTTTGAGTTCAATAAATTGAATTGTATAATATAATGTATATTGAAAAAATTCTTATACATAGAACAACCTGATATAACACTAATAAGAACGTTTTACAAAATTACTTCATTAAAATTTGTTTCGCCTTTGTGATGTTGTAAAAATATATGTAAATATTAAAACTGTCATTATTTGTTTATAGATTCGACATAGTGAGAAAATTAGGTCAAGGAACTTATGGCAAAGTGCAGCTGGGTATCAACAAGAAAACCGGCCAAGAGGTGGCCATTAAAACTATTAAGAAATGCAAGATCGAGTCGGAGGCTGACCTTATACGCATCAGGCGTGAAGTGCAGATTATGTCTTCAGTTAGGCATCCTAATATTGTACATATATATGAAGGTATGGGTTTACAAGTCACATATTAATATGAATAGTAGTTTATAGCAGTATAAATCTAAAATTATAATACTGATCATATACAATGATAGTAGTCACCTATTCCCGACTATAATAATAATGCCGTTTGAAAATATATTAACTCGGTAGTAGAAAGAGAGTTGATGAAATATAAAGCAGAATTTAAATTTGTTCATAATTTAAAGTAATAAATCTTCCAAGCATACGATTTAAACTAACAATAATTATATTTTCAGTTTTTGAAAATAGTGAAAAGATGATTCTAGTGATGGAATATTGCTCGGGCGGAGAATTATACGATTACCTCAGTCAGAAAAAAGTATTACAAGAGGACGAAGCCAGAAGGTGATACGATTTTATTCACTGTATTATTTACTAAGATAATCATGTGTGATATTAGGTGTGCCCGCGACTTCGTTCGCGTGGAACTAAAAATATATTTTATTCCTTAAGCCCTAATTTTTTGCATAAATAAACTCGTCTAAATTACTTCTTTTAACATCAGCTAAGTGCCAGCGAAAGTCCTGACAAAATCGGTGTAGCCATTTCAGAGATTAGCCGGAATACATAGACAGACAGAAAAATAACCAGACAATAATTTTATAAATTGTTTTTTATATAAGTACCGCATATATTTTCTTATGCATTTAGTACAAAGCTGTTATTTTAACATTACAGACACTTTTATTTATTTGTATAGATATAACTTTCGCTTATCGTATTATGTTTTTAGCTCAAATGTGTTGCGCATGTCGTTTTTGTTTTAGTTTGTGTTTTTTTATAAAAGTCGTTTTTTAGTTAAGTGACGATGTGGTACAAAATGGCGCACATGGTAGTGGAAGAACTGACTCCAAAGTGCTACTGGCGGAACACATTTATAGGCATTTGGCGGCAGATTTTCAACTTGAGCTTGGTGGCTAACCAGGCAAGCGTTAGAGCAAGCCCTACTAACTTGCTATACTTTCATGACCTTAGTTTTCTTCAACGACGGTTCAGGCTCACTGTAAGGATTCTAACTTACGTTCGATGCGCAGCGTCCGTTCACGATTACTACGTTCTTTTTACATATGTGTCAAAAGGCGAATTAGATTTTTCAATTATATATAACTGGAATGCCGTATTTTATATTTCAGACTTTTTCGCCAAATCGCCACCGCTGTGTATTATTGTCATATACACAAAATCTGCCATAGAGATTTAAAATTGGAGAATGTATTATTAGATGATACTGGCAGTGCTAAGGTACTGTGCGAAACAACTTTTATTTGTTATGTAGCATTAAGGAAATGTGTCAACATTGTATCATTTGTAAAATAATTTTAGATTGCCGATTTCGGCCTTTCAAACGTGTTCAAAGAGACATCCTTGTTGTCGACGTTTTGTGGGTCGCCTTTATATGCCTCACCCGAGATAGTTAAAGGAACACCGTATATTGGACCAGAGGTATGAGTCGTTATTTTAAATAATACAATTAGGCGTAAATTTTATTGTAATTATGTTGTTTGTAAATATTCTTCACAAAAACTGTGGTGGCAACGTAATGTAATCAACACTGTTCAATGAGCAGTTCTTGTATTATGCATATTTATAATATGTAATTGGTTCTTCAGAAACTACTAACGATCTGGACGAACTTTTTAATATAGATAAAGGTTAACTTTCTGAGTTTATTTAGATGTTTGTCTTTGTAAGACTCCTAATAATAGTTTATAATAAATAATTTCGATAACCAACTTTAAAACATTTAAAAAGGAATATTAACAAACTATATAAGGTTTTCATTCCATGAGATAATATTAACATCATGTAAATGCCATGATGTGTGGAGTTCAATAAGTTATTTATTTTACTGTACAGGTTGACTGTTGGTCACTGGGTGTTCTCCTATATACTCTAGTCTATGGAGCTATGCCGTTTGATGGCTCTAATTTTAAACGTCTAGTCCGACAGATTAGTAACGGCGATTACTATGAACCTAGAAACCCATCCAGTAAGTACTTGCGACTCTATTCTTATGACTTTCCTTTTCTTATAGTTTATAGGTTTAGCATTATGGTCACAATCTCACTTGATGTTAAGTGACGATGTGACCCAAGATGGTAGACACGTTAAGCTTAATGAAGGGACTGGCACAGAAGTGCAACAGTCGGACACACCTATAGGTATTTGGCAATAGATTTTCAACTTGCGGACGGTAGCTAGCCAGGTAGGTATTAGGAAAAACCATCATGCGTAGAACCATATATTCCTTTTGTATAGAAATTTCTTTTTAAGGAACTAATTTGTTTATTTTACGTGTAGTTTTAGTATTTCAAGACTTACTTGCTGATTATTTATATTCTATTACGGTTTTTTTAGGTGCTTCACCTTTAATCCGAGACATGCTGACCGTGGACCCCCTCAAGCGTGCTGATATTACCTACATATGTGATAATCCGTAAGTCTATACATATACTGTGTTCTAAAGTGATATGTATAAAGCGTGCTTAGCCTTACTTAACCTTAGCTATAATTTGACTACTTGGAAATTGCTCAAGTTTATGTAAACAAAGACTTACGTTGCAACTATAAATTACAATTCTGGAGTTACGGCAGATATAGATAAGTCTGAGTACGCTCTATAAATTTCATCCTAAATGTCTAACTCAAAAAATATGACCTAGCTGTCGTGTCATGTTATGTCGTGGTGGTCATGTCGTCATTACCGTCGCTTTCATGCTGTGCGTTCAAATCTGGGTAATTATTTGTGCGATCCTTAAATGATTGTTTCTATTTTTGTGATCTTTCTAGCGATATAGGGCTGGGTTCCTAGTGCAGGAGCTAATAATAATGTTTGAATAGAAAAACCTATTTTATTAAAACTTATTTGTTTAAAGTTATTAGAAATTGTAAGGGTGATATATACATTTTAATAGTTTTAAAAGACTTTTACATCATAGAAAAGTTTTTTGTGGTATAAATTATTGTGACAAATTTGATCAGGTGGGTGAATACAGGCTGTGAAACGTCATGTTTGGAGATGGCTGAAGCATTGGCGGCGGAAACTCCTGTTAGATTAGATTTATTGCTGTCACTTGCACCGGCAGCGCCCTCTAACTCAAACTCTGTCGTTGTACCAGCGGAGGTAAGAGTTCCTATATTTTGTTTAATTAATCAAAGATCCTTAACCCTTTTGAGACTTCTGATACTCCGTATGTACCAGTAAATGTTTCAGCACACTAAATACTTTTAATCAGGTTTAATAACAATGTGTCAATTTGTCAGGAATAGAACAGTTCAATTTGTTCTTAATGTTTTGCAACTTCACAACCCAAAATATTTCAATATTTTGTATTTATAGGTGATAAAGAGAATTAGTATTTTATATATATTATTATATGGAAGTGATGGTACACATAAATACTACCGATGCTTATTTGTTCCACCATCCCTACCAACCCCTTGGTTTTTTTTTGTCACTTTGTTATATAAAAGATACCTCTGACCTATGATATTACAGAATAGCCTAAAACAGTTCTATTTTATCTAAACAAATATCGTCTTTAAAGGGTTTACAACAAACTAGATTATTCCATAAAATGACACATTTGATTATCTGTAAAAAATTGTTCCGTAGGCTGAACTTGGCCCCGAGGAGAGTTGCACTGATCTCACAAGTTCCACATCCATGGCGATTGAACCGAGTAACTCGGCAGAGAAGAGAATTTTGGAACTTGTTGCTGGTAAGATTGATATCTATACAGAAAACTTTCACTCAGTCATCACTAGATCTTTAACATTAATAACTAACCTGACTTGTAATTTGGTATGGAAATTCCATTCACAACTTAGATGCCATTATAATACAATGTATAACATGTTGCAATTACATGTAATTTATAGGAGAAACACGAAAGAAGTCAGGGACATTAGTTAGTACAATTAAGTATATTTAGTCATCTTATTTAATAGGTACATAAGTTTTTTACATAACTCTGCCCATATGATGCATATAGATTTTTCTTTATTTCAAACAACACAATCACAAAACTCCAAAATTGACTGATAACACTAACACTTAACACTACTGTAAAATGCTGGTCGAGTTGGTAAGTATCTACTTAAAAGTATATTTCTCTTAAATACAAGGGTACAACAAAATGGCTACTGCTAGTAGGGAAATTTCAAGTGCGTTGTCGATTCATACTCGTACGACTGAGATCTGACAGCGTTGATTTAAAAACAAAAACGTTGATTTTTTGGTTTTATTTAAAAACATTCACTGGAAATCGTTTAAATTGCAATTAACCGTAAATGTTCACCAATATTTAGAAAATTACTTCCTATTTATTTATTTAATCATAATTGTGCGACTGTCAATAGCCGCACAATTGTAATCTTTTCTAATTATGTAATTCTAAGTTGCGTAATATTGTGGAGCTATTTATAGACGGACAGACATGCACAATTAAAAATAGTATGTAGTGAACAAAATAATCGATTGTAAATGGAAATGTTTCAGAGGGCGGGGAAGATGCGATAAAGCCGTCACCGACGCGGACCATCGTCTCTGCCGGTGACAATAAACGCAAGCTGGAGCTCGCTATGTCGGCCAGTGGGTTGCAAAGGAAGAAGGAACGGGTGGCTAGGTGACATTATTTTTACTTACAAAAACCTATTTAACAGATTAGATTAATTTTTAAATCGAGCTAGATGTAGCGATGATTCAACACAAATATTACTGAAAATAGTTGAATGCGTTACAATTGGTACCGAGTCGACTGCGAACGCCATATAACAACTATCTTAGTGGCACGCATAGGAGTTAGTTCCGTTTTAGTCCAGGGTCACTCAAAATTAGGAACGATACTAAAGATCTGTACCATACTATAGTAAGAAACCTATCTCATTGAATGTTTTGTTTTTAGATTATTGTGTGCCTAATGCCTATTGTCAGATTTCGTGTTTACACTTCCCACTTCCTCTAAAAAAATTATCGGTTACCTTATTTAACCTTACATAATAATAAAATAGATTAATTTATTGTTGAATAGGTAATAATTTGTGTAATTACTAAGATAAACCGTTTGTTGTCAAAGTGTCGCGAGTATTGCACCATCAGCAGCATCATTGCCCGAAGAGACGACATCAGAATCGCCGCAAACTGAAGAACCACCCGTTGCCTCAGATATGGTGACTACATAATTTTTTGTGTATTAATTGTCGACTAACGTTTACCCTTTTGTATACTAGGAGTCATATAACATACAACGAAAAAATAATAATTAATACTTTATGACAGTTAGCTAAGAGCTATATTATACATAACTAATAATAAATGGGCTTAAGTAAAATACTTATATATTTTAACATCATAATCTATATGTGTATATTAAAACAGATGTGTGTATGGGGAACGAATGTTTATGGACTACAAAATGGGTGGATGAATCTTCCAAGCAATACTCAGATTATCCCAGTCGCTGGTGCAGTTAAGTTTGGTAGCAATCGACTCAATACTATTTTTTGGATCACGCACTGGAACCGGTTGCCAGTAGACTTAAAAATCTTAATTTTTTTGTTCAACTTATTAACTATTCAGTCTTTATTTTAGTCAGACATTATTCAATATTCGTTATAATAGGTGTTTTGTGTGTACTAAATTCATTATACAGAGTGGAGGTCGGGTGCAAATGATACTTCTGTTACATTTTAGATTATAATTGCCTTTATCAGATTTGAGTCATAGAATCTGAGAAGACAATTTCACTTTTTTACACTTTTGACGCTTTGAAAACGAATGGTATATGAATGTAATAATGTCCATCATAATTATAAATACATCCCGCATTGTAAGGCACTTTAAATTTGATGAAATTAGCAATAAAAGTGTACATCATCAGCACTTTAAAATAATAATATATCTATAATGTAATACTATCACTTTAATAAATATTAACCAAATTATCAAAAGAAATATACGTATCTCGCGCTGTTTATCCCAAGTCCAAGATGACCTAACCCACCAAATAGTTACAAAAACGGATATAAATTATCAAATAATTTTTAGTTCCATGCGAACGAAGTCGCGGACACAGCTATTCTTCATATGACGATATCAAGGACACAAAAATATTATGCATATTCCAGACGATACAACCATCTCTTAAGTCATCGGCGACGATGACGATAACTCCTGCGCCGGTCGAACTAGCCAGAGACGCGACCAAGGAGATCATCAAGGAGCCGCCGAGAGACGAGGAGGTTAAAGAAAAAACTGGAGCGAAACCGCGGGGTGTCGTTAAGAAGAAAATAACATCAACAAAACAAGCCGATGAGAAACCCACAGCCGCTGAGCAACTAGAAGAAGTCAAAGTAAGCAAGCATTTTTTAACAGTAAAACTCGTTGAAACGTAAAATATTTACTTGATATTTTTGGTTTACTTTGTTGCCCAAATTTTAATTTGTAATGATCTCTTTTTCCATTTAAAGATAACTCTTATTAACCATTAAATTTGGCTACATAGAGTTTACACAGTAGTTTTGAAAGTGTACGCTTAAATTGCGTTCTTTCGTTAGAAATATAGCCTACTATATGAGGGACCGTATCTATTAATTATCGAAAACATTTATTATATAAAATTGTACATATTAAATAAAACATGGAATGAAGCATGAAGTAGAATAATGTAATGCCACATAAAATAAGTACTATATTCTATACAAATACAATGTTCATAAATGTGTTTACGAAACTCAGTTTTTTAAGTAAATGGAATAAGCCACATTTCCTGGAATTTCCATCTGTGTTCATTGTATAAGAATAATATATATTATTTCTATTATATGGTTTTGTTTATAAAACTGCATATACCTCTTATAACTCTATAGTTTGATAAAATAATAACGTTATGGAGATAATATCACATGGACAATATCATATGGATAAATAAAAATCACCATCATGCATCATACTCCATCGGCAATGGAGCAACGATTGTATTACATTATAAAAACACTGAATTAATAATAATTTTTGATTGTTTTACTAAAATGTAGTTGGAATATTAGCGAATACATTGGCATCTTTGATACAAGCTAAACCTAGTTTAAATAACAGGGTTCAGCCAAACAAAGTTTGTAAAAAAATAAAATAAAAACATTGGTATGTATTTTTACTACATTTTAGCTGTTATATTTTAAATAAATAGGTGGAGGATATGAAGCCCGGTGCAGTAGCTGCGGCTGCGGATAAACTGACATCACTCTCAATAACACCACCGCCTCCAGCGGGCCAGGCGCCGGCTAAACCTAAGAAACTCTCCATTCCAGGTATTGCAATCTTATTACATTCTGCTAAAGATCAACTACATATAGTATGCCCTCTCTGAATAAACAGAATAAATCATGATAACAACAAATAATAAACATTTAGCGCAGGACGGAATATCTTATGATGTACTGTAACAAGCTTAATGTATTCAATTGTAGCTAGCAGTTTTGTAGCAATAATTAGTCAACTTCTATGTAATGCGAATAGAAAATTTGATAGAAATAAATAAATACAAATGCGTTAATATCGAAGTATAGGTATTTTGTATAGTAATAGAAAATAAATAGTTTCATTTTCTATTACCTTAAAAGTGTCAACTATTTTAATGTATTTGTTATAATGTGTTCGATGTTCATGCCTCAAGAAACATCTATAACTTACCCTAGACTTGAACGCTATGGTTTTTATACTTTTCTTTGGTAGTAGGCCCTCATAGCAGTTGTGATGTTAAACTCTTCTAGTTCGAGGATTTGCTTCCAGTACATGATTTAATTTTGTGTTACGAGCATAATTGTACTAATATTAAATGAATATATAAAACAGCAACATACATAAGTACATGTATTATAAAAATATTATATTTATTTTACAGGCGGAAATGTAGGTAGTTTCAAAGATCAGTTCGAAAGACGAGCGTCTTTGACAACCGCGCCCGAGATCAAACGTAATATATCCAAACCAGGTATATATACATTTATAATTTATATCATGTTGTTTTTAATGTTTTCATATATATATATATTTACACAAAGATTTCGTTTTCAGTTGTATCTAAAATCGCTAAACCCAAAGCACAAAGCGAGGATCGTGAGTTACCAGCGAAGTCTTTGGACAATGGCACCGTTCGATTGCAGCAGATTGGTATTGAACCATCACCGGTTAGTAGATATATCACTTTAAATTATTATCAGAGATCCGAATGGTTTTAGACATCGAAATTACAAGAACATTTTCTAAAATGGATACTATATCTCTGTTTTTTAATAGTTTATAGCCGTGGCTTCCTAAATTCATTGGGCCGCGATTCACTTAACAAATACTTACAAATTCGGGACTCGCCTTTTAGTATTCATGAAGTAAAAAGGGTATCCGTTAGCCGGGGCGTTTGTATCATTCTATTTTTAGGACCCATTCGCTTACGACTCGCCAGTAGATCGCGACCAATATTTTGGAAAATGCTGGTTTATAGTTTTATCGTTATGCCCACAATTTCACCTCATTTTAAGTGACAATGTGGTCTAAGATGGTGGACACACTGAGCTTGGTAGAAGTAAAATCCCGAAATGATAATATGCTCTTATTCAGGATTTTATGCAGTCATACATTTTATCCGTAGCACTTCAATATGACTGCTCTGTACTAGGGTATCCTAGTAATCCAAGATTAACAAAATGACTTCCGAGAAATAAGTAATTGATCTGATGTCTAATGAGTCTTTTGCCACCTGAATGTACATTGGTTAATTGCGTAACAGGTAATTGTCGTTGTTGTTTATAAAAATACTAGATGCTTTCCCCGACTTCGTTTGCGTTTTGCCCGTCAAACGCTCGTCATCGTAACATCCGTTCTTAGTGGGTTACCACGTCGTTAAAGGAATATCGACGCCAAATTTCAGCCTATTCGGCCTATAGATGTGAAGATGTCGTAATAAGTCATACCACGTAATACTACACCAAAAATATCAGTGCAGTATTCAAGCTTATGTACTAAATTCCGCAGTACTTCCTATATTCCCATCAGTAAAATATTTATTTTTGTAT
The DNA here is from genome assembly GCA_039707435.1 of Actias luna. Taxonomy (NCBI): domain Eukaryota; kingdom Metazoa; phylum Arthropoda; class Insecta; order Lepidoptera; family Saturniidae; genus Actias; species Actias luna. The sequence goes on along the minus strand of JAZHAC010000033.1, from coordinate 12,766,929 downwards.
ATAATTTTATCAATATTATAGTAACACATACGAGATTGATAATTAAGATTGCACCTCTCATGTTTGTAATTAATATAGGCACCAGCGGAAATGGAAATGAACCGCGGCGGTGTGAAGAAGACTGAAAGCGAACCCACTCACGGCGCTACGCCTGTCGACCCTTCAGTTTTACTACAAGACGCAAGAAGGTAACTTTAATATATTTTAGTATCACATAGTATATATTGTTTTAGTACTATATAATATTTTATAAGAAGTTAAATTTTTGTTAAAATGAGAATAAAACAGTAGAAATATATACTTAACTGTAATTTTTCAAATATTTAATTGTGCAGATCTAATTTTAATTATAATTAATAGTTTAAAAGCTACTTAAACTATTATGATAACATGGAAATAATAAATGCTACACATGCTATACTAGGGGCAATATTTAGCTGTTGTTATGGCCATTAAATGTATGAGCAAAGCGAAATATATGGCGTCTTTCTTTTCTTTTATTATTTATTATGATAACGTACAGTGCTCGTGTCAATAATAAATACCTGGTAATACTTGATTTTTTACACTTTTTTATATAGATAAAAAGTATACTTCCTGCATATAATGCACTTGATTATGCAAACTATGATTTATGGTTCAAAGTATTTCAAGGATTTGGTTCTACTACAGACAAACTAAAATAGCGTTTTATATAATCCAATTATTCGTAAGAAGTATCTATGTCTCTACGTCTATTGCTGCGTTTGAAACATTCAGTGATATTAATACTGAATAATATTTATAGGAGTCTTCAAAATTCTATGGCGAAATTGGTCGAAGAAAAAGCCGGCGAAGAAAGTCGCAGACGCGCCGCTCGCGACATCATCTCTTCTGCCATACGCACAGGTATATGAATATAGTATATTGTTTAATATTCTTTTATAAGTTTATCGTTTAGTCACAATCTTATCTTGTGTTTAGTGATGATGTAGCTAACGCTCAGACACTAAACCAAGTGGGGGAACTCGGTCCCAAGGTACAATACCCGGCACTTGTCGAAAGATTTTCAACTTGACGGTGGTAGTTAGACAGCGGATTGATATTAAAAAACGAAGTTTTTTTTGTTTAGCTTTTTGGTCACAAACCCGCCTGATGTTAGTTTACGATATGGCACTTTGTACACGTTTCATTTGTGTACACGTTAAGCGTAGTGGAGGAAAACATATCTATACGTATTTGGCCGCAGATTTTCAATTTGACGCTGGTGGCTAGCGAGGCGAGCATTAGAAAAAGTCTACTCTCAAGCAATGATTTCATCACATTGTTCCCTTCACCTAAAGCATAAGCTCGTAGCAAAGATTCGAATTCACATCCGTACACGCTACCACTGATCTGTCGTGTAGTGTGCAATCCCTTGTGGGTATGTAGAGTTTATACTGTAATAAAAAAATGAGCTCATAAAGAAGTTATTGATGTGTGGGGACGTGCAGGCAAACCACCTGTACCGTACGGGCGGTCCTCGTCCGCGGGGGTCGCGTCCCTCGTGTCCCCCCCGCCTCCCGCCGCGCCCCACTCTGCTCCCCTCGGGCCCGGAGACTCGCAGCCGCGCCTCTTCCGCACCGAGGCGCACCATCGCGTCGAAGACCATCGCAACAGGTACTTACCCCCACCCTCTCTCCACGACCTCCCATCTCCTTCTCCCTGCATACACATCTTTTGGAGCTGTCATATCTTCTCACTCTCAAGCTTTACAGATTTTTCAAATATGCTAAAACAAGCTTAAAGTCCTACCGCATGTTTGTATGATATTAAATGACTTTATGATTTATAATGGTAAATATTTAGGAGAATGAACGAAAATATCATTTAAACATAATATTTAATTTAAATCATTTCAGCTGTTTTTGAAAAACTAATCCGATATATGGCTGAGAATTAGCGACTTATTGGTATTAGTTATAATTAAACGTACAAGGAAACTGATTCTGAAGAATAGTTTCAAATATACATGCACTTATAGATCCTCGGTGGCATTAGGTGTTTTTCAGCTGTTTTTTAAACTTATTCTAGGTTTTGTAGTCCAATAAACGTAATGGTAGAAAATGTAATGTTTTTAATTAAGTCTCCTTGAATTGGTTCACACAATATGACTAACCTTCTCTCATAAGTCAGATATAAAAATAAAGGATACAGATCTTGATGCCCTGAATGAGTGTGTCATCTATCTATTATATGCTATTTGCCATTCCTTGTTGGATAATGGCAAAAAAGAAAACAAGTTTGCATTTTATTTCTGGACAAACAAGTGATTGGGTGATTGCCAAGAAGAAACTCGCATTTTATAACAATAAATGTCGTAATAAATACACTGCAGCTATGATGTATTAAAATTTGCGATGGAAATCTTTATGTTTATAAGATGTACATTCTATTCAAATATCTAAAGTATTTTGATTTTTTATTATTGTTCTTGTAGTTTTCGCCTTTATATTGAGCTCACGTAGCTTACAATGTACCCAGAGACGTTGACCTTGATAAAGTTTTTTTCGATTGATGTATCACATAATATTTCATGTCGTATATTGTGGCTTGTAATCGTATAAAATGCTAGCCGTGTATTGGGGTTTCGCTCGTTCTTTTTACATTCGTTTTTTTTTTATATTATTGAGAATTAATAGAGAGTTTGAGAATTTCTAGGTAGCCTATAAATTGAGGAATAGTTTCCGAATATATACAAAAAAAAGTGTTCGCATTCGTTATTTCTGCATTAAAATTATGTACATCTAACTTTCATATTATTATCATGTGGAAAACATACAAATAGAAATTAATTAGGCAGTTATCGATAATGGTTTACAAAAGTAGAAGCTTTAAAACGTGGCTGATAATGACTGATGCCGAGCATAAACCCGATTCAGCGTTACGGACCCGAGTGTGACGGTTCTTTGAGGACTTTCACCTAAATAATTTTGAAGAAAAACGATGAAATTTTAATATAATATTGCAGAGGTGTCTCGGTGGAAAGGATTATACCGATTCATGTAGCACCTGAAGAAGCGGTGTCCCCGCCGCCCACCGCACACGCGGCCGGCGCTCTCGCTGCGCACAAGCCCGTGTCCGCGCCCGTGCCCGCACTCGCGTCCGCGCCTGCACCGAGACCCGCACCCGTACAGACACCCCTCAGGTATTAATTATTATTTAATAATTATTTTCTACTAGATTTTAACTGTGGCTTCGGACGCGTTAATATTAATTTTGCCAAACTAATCGAATGGCGCGTTAAACAGTTTCATAAATAGTTTATCCTTCTCTTTATCCCACTTCCGATAAGGGTTTTTCGAGGAAAAATAGGCTCTCACCGTTTCCATTTTCCCATCTATCTCTATGCTAAAATTCATCATAATCGGTTCTGCGGTTAGGACAACAACCGAAAACAAACAAAGAAAAAAATCAAACTCATTTTCGTATCTATAATATTAGTAAAGATTACGTGCTCTAATTGTTCCTTAAGGTTATATAAATTTGTATTTCTTTACACAATTTTATTCTATAGTTACAATTTTTATCAACGTACTTATAATTTTCACATGATTCTTTGATTCCAAAGTTTATTGTAATATTAATAAACATACAGTTCTTCAAATATGCAAATTTTCTGGGTACAGTTGCAACAATTTAAAAGAACTTTTGTATTCATATAACGATTTTCTTTTCAAGTTTGCGCAAACGTTTGCATAATAATTATAAAAAGATATAGTTTCAATGACCGAAAGCTGAACATGGGAAAATGAACTTTATTATATTTGTAGTAATAAAACGAATACTTATTACTCACTAGTGGTACACTCAGTGGTAGTGAGTACGGTCTCCATGTCAAGGGCCGTGAGTTCGAATCCACGTACAATGACCTTGAGCTTTCGGTGAAGGAAAACTTCGTGAGGCATCCATAGTATAGTGGTAGGGCTTTTTCTACTGCCCGCCTGATTAGCTACCATCTTCAAGTTGAAAATAAACCGCCGAATACCAATAGGAGTGTTTCGACAGTTGCACTTGAGAGCCAGTCCCTCCACAGGTTTAGCTTGTCTGTCAACTAGGGTCCTATCGTCGCTTAAGATCAGGTGTGGTTATGGCCATAACCCTATGCCTTAGTTAAATATAAAAAAGCTGTTATAATCATATTTAATAAAATTATAATAGGCGTTTGGCGTCTTCGGAGTCTACTGCGAGTGAGACCTGTTCGAGCCCGGGCGAACCTATAAAGAAGTCTGCGCGCGAGTTCATAATTCCGATAGCAGTGGAGGGCAAGGGATACGTGACGCCGCGACAGCGTAGCCTCGAACCCGATACCCCGCCGCGGCACTCGCGCTCCGCCTCCGTGCACGCGCCGCACTCTACGCACCCGCGGCGCTTGAGGTACGCACACCCATACACACACAATAATAGTTATTTGTTTGTCGTAAACAGGTTTAGCGTTTGAGTATAATGTCGATGATGTTTAATTAAAATATTGCTTAAAATGATAACTCGTTTATCATAGAAAGAAGCTACTCGATAAGCGTTACCGATATATAGATAAATCCAGGTGGGTTTTGGAAAATCTTTCTAGATATGGTAAGGGTATTATTTGCTTCTAAATTTTGTTGAATCCGTTTTTAGATCAATTTCAATTTCTAAAATGCTACTATTTAATAGTACTATGAATTTTTCATTACAAAAACTACCTTACGAAGTGATCTGATTATTCTTATTAGTATCGACGCACCAGTGCAAGTGGACCAAAGACCCTATTATATTGTATACACTGAATAGTATGTATTATCATCATACAATTCCTGTCTTTAGATTAAGTGAATAATCGCGTAAATATTAAATATATGATTAATGTTTAATTCTTATGATTAAATTTATAGTTGTAAAAACTTGACGATTATTAACAACTCAAAAATAATTAGAACGGAGTTTCTTATCGTTCTTATGTTTGCGGGCTGAGGGGCTAGACTGAAAAAAGTGTAACAATGAAAAAGACACCATATTTTGACTTGTAAAATTTTATTTAATTGTTTCTTAATGCAGTCACAAAAAAAGATAAAGCGAAAGGTACTCCGTGACACCTGACACCTAATTTTTTTAAGTGAAAACATATACTTTGGTTTTTTCGACCTAATATACGCTGTTAGCCGTAAGGGCTTTCACAGCTTCATCGAACTTTTTGGGACGAATGCTGAGGGCACTTAGCCCTGAGGCAGCGGCCGCAAGGGTGCCAGAATGGCCGAACCTCTGCTTAGGCTACTGCCGGAAAACGAGCAAAGATTCGCGATCCTAATTAACCAACAGGTCCTAACTTACTAAGTTTAGTGGTCCTAAGAATGACATCGGGCAAACCGCGCAAGGGCCACAGGGATAGTCCCTTACAAAACCGTATACTTAACGTGTGGGTGTGCAAGAATGGTATGCGGTGTGATGATGTACTGTCAGTGATGTAGTGTCACTGTATGACGCGAGCAGTCACTCGAGGGCTCCTATCCGGAGGATCGAACCTGTGAAAATATCTGTAGCGCGGTGGATAGGGAGTTAATTCATGTAAGTCGTCATCGACATGGTCATGTTACGTGTTAACTTACACACTATATCTGTTCCTATTAGTATAATTTATTGCTCTGTAAACAGTTTTTATTTCCAAGTTTTAATATAAGATTAAACAATTGATTTGGATATCCAGAAATAACAACTATTTGTTTATAGTTTTAAGTTTTCACTTCTGTCGGCAGTCCTCATGTTTGCTTTGAAATTCTGTAACCAGTTAATAACGTTATTTGTGTTTATTATTTATTTATTGGTACTCCTTATTTGTTAATTAGGTATTTATTTATTTTATAGAACTCTTTACAAGACCAAGTATACACAGTAATCTCCAGGACAATTATAGAGGAGGTGACATATAGACAATAGTAATGTCACTCTCTACTTCCATAGTATATATATTATAATTTATACAGACTATTTATCACAACATCTCCTTCCTTAAGTTTAATAAATACAGATAATTATGTTATCTGTGTATCAAGCAGCAGTCTCGTGAGTGGTGGAGAATCGGAAGAAGAGGACGAGTCCCACATGCACCGGCTGCGGTCGAGCAGAGCGGCACGCGCAGAGTCCGTCAGCTCCGGGGAAGATGATGAGGAAGACGAGGGTTTCCATCTGCTCACGGCTGAGAACCTCTTCTCCACTTTACTGCACAGGGTATTGACAATTTTCTCCACAAGATGTTTTTATATCCATGCATAATATTCCCATTTGCTTATAGTATACTAATAGTAGCGTTTTTTCTTCATAGTTAAGGTTTTAGCATTATAGCCCAGGATGGTGGACACGCTAAACTGTAAAGGGCCTAGCTACTCCTATAAATATTTGGCCAGCTATAGCTAACCAGGCGGGCATTAGAAAAAGCCCTATCACCATGTTATAGCTTCATCACGATATTTTTCTTCACCGAAAGCACAACCTCATTGTAGGGATTCGAACTCGGGTCCTTCGCCATCCGTTCAAACTACCATTGAGCTATCGTCGCTTCAAACTCGCTTCATTTTACATAGCCTATTTTACATCTGTAAAATAAATAAGTTAATTTCAGAGCTAACCTACTATAAACCAACAAAAAAAAAACAAAGTTTTTCTCTTATTCTATCTCTCTATTATTATTATTATTATAAATATAGATAAGAGTAAAAAAATGACATAGTACAGCGAGTAAACTTAATTAGTTCACGGTTCTTGTACTTATACTTTCTATGGTTATACTACTTTGTTATGATAGTCCCCTTGGCGATTTCTTAAGTTTGTCGCTTCTTGTCTAGGTTTAGATTTTCAAGACATTTGTGTACTCGGTTCAAATATGACTTGCTTATACGTCCAATAATAATCAATGAAATATCTACTCAAGTTAATTTTAAATATATTATTTTTATATTGATGCTATTCGGAGCTATAAGGTTTTCCTATGTGCGTGTATCACTTTTTAACAATTATATACTCAAAGTTTGTAGTAAATTCTAAACTTTCCAAAATTTAGATAAACATTTAAAAATACTGTAAAATAATTTATTTTTAATTTGTAGCTGTCATAGACGTTAAGTCAAGGAATGTTTTTTTAGTGGTTGTATATATAGAAGAAGTTAGAGGGAAATTATTGAAATTTCAGGTACGCGCTCTTACTCAGCGTCTTAATGGTGAAGAGGGACCTGGTTTCCCGCAGCATCCGCATTCTCTGTTCAACAACTTGCACCAGTCGCCGTTCTTTAACAGGTAATATATCGAATCGTACGAGAGCGCTGTGGCCTTTTAAACAAAAACCAACTGCCAATTGAAACTAACGTGTGAGAGGTTTCGACTTAACTCTATTCCTTCTGATAGAGAGCTTAGGGACCGTTCATAAAATACTTTCGCACTTGTAAAGGAAAGGGGTGTCGCTTAAATCTGAAAACGATCAAGGGTTTTGTCAGACTTTACGTTGTCAAATTTTTGATAGTATGCGGCTTTGCTAGTCAACAGTCTACATAAAAATGTTAAGTTTAACAAACAAATTTGTCAAACTTATTTGATCATTTCCAGGCTCCTTTACTGTGAGAAAATGTGATATGGGGGCCGGGAGGGTCTAAGAAAACGTCACGTTCACAACTCATATTTTTTTTTGTAAATTTGACATGTTAATACTTTAATAAATATCTGTTATTTATTAATTTTGACATTTGTGTACTACTATTAATTGCCATATATCATGTACGGGGGTGTCTATTATTTGTGACTTAATATTGTTAGAGGGGTCGCAGACAATGTGACACAGCGTAATGAAGAAGGAAGAGGGGGTCTAAAAGGTAAAATTTTGCGTGACATATTTTATGAACGGCCCATTAAGATACTACCTTTTTATACGATTGTTTAATACTTTGTATTAAAGTGCTAGTTTATTTTTCTAATTTCTTGTGTTAGTTTAATTACTTATGTTTCGGATTAGGATATTTAAATATTTGTTAAAAAAGACGTCCAAACATAATTTTTATTAACTTTTTACTCACTTTAATGAAATCATTTTTAAGAATGTAGTAATAATATGTTAATATATTCAAATAATTAACGAAGTTATCATACGATTTTTCTGGAAATATGAAATAAATTAACTAAAATGACTTTAATGGCTTCTGTAATTTAATATTTATGATTAAACTTTATTAGTTTTTCCAAGTAGAATAATAAAAATATTGAACTCATACACAATGCTTAATCGCTCACAAATAAAAATTGTGTATAATTTTTTTTAATTAATAGTGAGTGTGGTTTCCTTGTGAATATTTGTCGTTTGTGCTTAGAGAATTCTATTTCAGATGAGATAAAATTTTCTTGCTTTATAGTGTAGTTCATAATTGCATAAGTAATATCCAACAGTTTTTTGTACTTATTCGGCATGTAATAAATACTACAAATAATCATGGTGGATTGACAAGAAACTATATAACTTTACTTGAGACTGTTACTTCCTACTTTAATGAGAATGAGCATAGTAATAGAATGTGTCTCAGATGATGCCACCTAAGACTTAGGAATATTTAACACGTATGAATCTAATCTATTCAGAACGACTAGAAACTTTTCTATAAAACAAATTTTTATTATATTGAAATTTTCATTTCATTCGGATCACAGCCATGTTGGTTTGGTTTTTAGTTATTTTCACGGCAAATATTGATGATACAACCTACACTGTATTAAAGCATTTCTTTTTACATCCGACTAATCTGTATTAATTTTATGCATGCAGCCCTCACCTACCGAGGAGAAATCTGTTGTGAGTATTGGTACTTTTTCATTTTAAACCTGTAACGGTCATACAAAACACTATACGTCTCATGTCTTTATGAAATCGTTAATATAACATATAATGCTTTATTTACACGCAGCACTAATAGATACGTGGAAAATAAACGAAGCATTTCTGAAACGTAAGTTCATAGTTCATTGATAGCCTAGAAGCCAGGAAACGATTATCTTTAAGTCCTGAGGTTGTTGTTTCGGTCTAATTGTTTCCATAGGATTTATTTAAAATAACTAGCAACTGGTTTGTATACCAAAAGAATGTATTATTTTCTGGTTGTGATAATATATATATATATTTCAGAGACAGTTATATAATAACCAAACTTTTTGTTTTTGATTTAGAAATCTCAAATCATTTTAGATTGGTCTGTAATTATTCATTGATATTGCTTCCAGTTAAATATTTTTATCACAGATAGTTAAAAATCGTAGAACTTGAACTCACAAAGTTATAATAATCGATATAAAAAGTTTTTTTCCCTTTCTACTTACACAGCAGTCGACTTTATTTTTGATATTGAGAAAATTGCATTTAGAATTATGGAGAAGATATTTGCCTTTATTTAGAAATTTATAACCTGGTTGAGAAGAAGGTCATTCGATATTCATGACACAAATGTAACACGATTACACAAGGGTCGGACTGTTTAAAATAAATACTTTAACATATTTTTGCATACTGACTTACAAGTATATAATGATGATTAATATTTTGTGGTGTATACAGACGCGAAGGTTGGGGAACCCGGGATCTGCACGCTGACTTCGATTCTATGTTCAACAAATCACGACAGCAGATGCCCAGAGGTGAGTGTCGTTTGATTCGCACACGCTTGCCGCGCGCACGCACTTGCGTACGCACTCGCGCACGCGAACGCGGGGAAAACGTTGCTAGTGTCGCACAACAACACGCTTCTGGAGGCATGCACCTCACTATTTTCATATCACTTATTTCAGTATTTGTAATAATAATAAAAAAAACAAAACACTTGCATCTATTGTTCCAAACAAAAATGTATATTTTTATTTAATGATTATCAATATTTATTGACTTGATAAATATGAATATAATATTCATTATTATCTATTGCTCGTTCGTATCGCTGGGCGACAAAGAACTATGCTATATTTTGTTACAATCTATTTCTTGTTAAATTTACTTAGAATCTATCTAGCTGTTTGAACGTGGTTAATATTTAATTCAAATAATAAATAAATGCATTTTTACGTTTATAATAGTTTATATAATTATAAGAAAATACACTGATGTTCATTTTTACCTTTATAAAGTGATAGCAATAATAGTTTTGAACAAAAAAAATTGTTATAAGAGTTAACAAAAAACAATTAAAAAATTCTTTATGTAAATGTTCACTTTTTCACATTCACAAGTTTAAAATAATCTCATATTATATGATATGTATGAGAACATTATTTGCTTAAAATTGTATTTCTGTTTTTTCATTTGTATGATTTCATTCGCTACGGAATGCAGCATGTAACATTTTTAATGGAATTATATAAAATTTATTATACATTTACAAAAGCTGTAAAACCTATGTTCTAAAAATATATACAATCAATAAAATCCAAAATAAATGACACAATTGATTATCCAATTAGTGTATTGATTGTCATTTTGACATGTTAATTTGTGTCAAAACCTAATTTTTAACATAATATAGTATTTATATATATTGAAATAAATTGATTGTTTAATTATCAAATATGAATGTCGAAATGTTTTCCACACTATGGGATGTTTTGGGCACGACTGCACCGCAAGTAGTTAGTGTTTGCACACAGGCGCCTCCGAACAACACTTACAAAAGCTAGCTTCAACTAAAACAAATGAATTAACTATCAAACCATTCCATCAAATTACATTAATGTAATCTCTATAATAGATAAGCAAACAACATTGTCACGGGCATAGGCGACGTTTTCCACCGTTGAACTTTTCATATAACATGGCCATATATAATAGACTATTGAAAGCGCAATACATATAGTCTATTATATATATTATCTCGTGTGTGTTTACTAGAGTTCATTAACATGTTTTCTATTAATACAGTTAACATATTATTGCATTGTAGTTTTAATACTGTATTCAAATTGCATTCTTTGTGCAGGTGTTGAGTTTCTCCTACCCGCTAACACTAGCAGGAAAATGTTGCGTTGCTCCGAACTTTGATATCAGTTATGTAGTAATTAAATATGCATGAGGTGTTAAAAAAGAACGCATTTCACATATCGCATCTCGTGTGCCTAAAAGGCTACTTTTTTGATCTAGTAAAGTATTTGTTCTATCTTTGTAAAGGTGTCAATAATTTTCAGTGAACATTGACGAGATCGTTCAAGTGACTGAGAGTTAATGAATTTGTTTAGAACTTGATCATGGTATAAGTGTGTAGATAGTGGATGTGGTAGCACTCGTCATCCAGTATTTAGCTGTGAGGTGACGCGTCATGGTGCGCCGGTCGAGCGTCACAACTTACCTGCAGCCGATGGGGGTGTATAGCCGCGTTGTGGGTATGGGGGGGGGCATTGCGGGTGCCTAGCGCTAGAGAAGCGGTAGTGAGGTTGTGTTGGTGTGGTTGCAGTTGGGTTGCGCGTTACACTGCATGCTCCGACCAAATCTTCACTTCACAGCGGCACCAGCGCCAACCACAAATCTGCCACAAACGCCACACAGCAATAGGTACTACACTATATATATTTATTTCTTCATTTATGTGTTTTGTGTTAGCACCGTGCGCCGCGCGACCGTTTACCAGAATAGAGATGCCTTAATTATGTGAAATATCGCTAAAGTCATTATGTACTGCGCATTCTGGTAAATGCATTCATTCAAAAGCAACATTTTAATGCATCATTTTGTGATTTGTTTTATTGCATATCTTAAAGCTTATCGTTTGGTCTAATATGACTAGTAAGCGTTTGGCCCTCGTAGTTATCAATTAACTTTTAACCGATAATATCGACGTTTTTATTACTTTCAATTTTCTTTGTTTAAAATATACATGCTGTATTTTAATTCCATTTCAAGTCGCCTACCATCCATAACGATTCCGTCGAGCCAATATAGAATATCACCCCCAAAATACGGCACTGTAAATATATCATCCTAGCGAGCGTTCTGCATGATCGAAACGTGTGTTTTTCGGTTAAATTTCAGGTAGTAGTAAGAAAAGCAACAAACATCGTACGGGGACTCAACAAAACACTGAACCGAACGAAGATAGCGGGCTAGATCTATCGGACCTCGATCTGAGCTCGATACAGCTGTCGGAGAAGGAGATGCGCGCGCTGTCGGGCCTCACGCCCGCGCTCTCTCGGCGGCTGCAGCGCCAGCTCCTAGCGCACCTGCCCCCCGCCGCCGCGCGCTCCCTCCGCCGCACGCTCTCGCTGCACTCCTCCCACTCGCCTCACGACTCCTCCGAGCCGCGCTTCGTGCGCTCCCGCTCTGCCGCCTCGCCGTCCCCCTCCCCCTCCGCCTCACCCGCCTCCGCCTCCGCACCCGCACCCGCGCCCGCGCCCTCGTCCTCGTCCGCCCCCGCACCCGCCGACACGCCGGAACCGCAGTGCTCCACACTGCCGCGCCTCAGGCGGCGCTCCACACCGCGGGAATTGACTCCTCCTATCTTGGCCACTGTAGACGTGGAGAGCACGCCGAAGTTGGAACTACCAAAGCGGACGACTGAGAGACCGTTACTGAGTAAATATTTAACTCCAGAGCGTAATCTCTCTTTGGATGAAACTTTAACGCCTGAAAGCAGTATCTTATCAGAACCGAGTTACATCGCAGCTTATGGAGCGTCTTCGTTCGGCTCGGGCGGTGCCGCACCACGCCGACACTCGCTGCGATCGACCGCAGATCAGCCCCGAAAACGTGTATCGAGGTTTTTGCGTTCGGACTTCTTCGACGCGCCCACAGAAGATAATCTATATACGAAGCATCGTAAAGAGAAAGAGATGGAGACGCAAAAAATATTAAAAGAAATCCGGGAAAAACGTAACAAATCTATCGAAGCAGTCGCTGGTCGTGAACTAGTGGAAACTGCTGATGTTGGTGAGGATAGCGTCCACCGTAAGAGCTTCTCACCTGCCACTGTAATTACTGGAAAGGAGCGAAGTAGATCAACGACACCGTTTTTCCCTATTTTGGACAATATAAACGAAACAATAACTGATACCGGTGCACCCGTGCCCCGCACAAAGTTATCTATGATATTAGATGAAGCGAAACAAAAACCTCGATATGACGAAACCATGTCCAAGGAGTCCAAGTTGATAAGACCTAAAAGTTACCCTGTAAAGACTTTAGAATCTATTGACGAACCCATTGATAGTAAGTTAAATGAAAATATAGATAATAGCGAATTTGACGGCAAAGAAAAACCTAAAGAATCTAAATTAATAAGGCCAAAGAGCTATCCTACTAGTAGTCCCTCTCCAGAGAAGGTATACATTAGTCGTAATGTTAAAAAAGAAGAACAAAATGGAACTATTAAAAAAGATGAGTATGGAACGAACAATGATATCAAAACCGATATAGAAGTTAGTTTTAGTATTACTTTACCAAAAAAAGTAAAACCAGAAAATACAGTTAACCTAGATTCATTAAAAAATGCCGCTAGTAAACATCCAATTATAAATGTGGTAAACGACGATAAGAAAGAAACAGAGAGTACATCAGTGATTAGAAAGTATCAGGTACTCAACAATGAAAATCAGGATTCTTCTGGATTAACTATGAATAACATACAAAATGGTTCGGCGTTTACAAACGGCGATAAGATTGAGAATACCGCGAAAGCGCCCGAGGCAAAACTAAAAGATAAATTATCAAATTCATTAAAAACAGAAGAAAACTCCATGAAACCTACGGAATCTGAGGCGAATGAGAAAAAAGGAACAATAAAGAAAAAAATTATCCGTAAAGTCTCTTCCAAGTCGAAAACAAATGTAGACAGTGGCCAAGAAGGAAATAATATTAAGAATATAACTGAGAAGAAGAAGATAACAAAAAAGCTTAAAGATAAGTCAGTAGATGATGATAGTCTAAAATCAACGAGCATTCCAAAAAAGAAATCTGTTCTACAATCGATTGGTCATAAACTTGAAAAATTTACATCTTCTAAATCAAGTTCTCCTGAAAAACTTGCGGATAATGTTAAAAATGAGAGTAAAAGAGATAACAAATTGAATAGACTGCAGCGAGAGCAATCGGTTCCTGTGAATGTTGAGCCACCCACTGAATCGAATCTTATAAAAAGGGCTGTTACATTAACAGACGTTGCCGCTTTAGATAGTATTAATACGAATAATAGTAAAACTACAGTTTCAAAAGTTTTAGGTTTGTTTAAAAAGTTTGAACCTAAAGAAAGATCTAAGCCTGTTGGCGAAAAAATACAAATTAAAAGCTTCGAAGAAAATTTAGAAAGCAGCGATAAAAACGAAGTAGTAGCTGAATCGGCTTCAGAAACTCTTGATTGTGATAAACCACGAAGGCCGACTTCGTTACTTTTGAATGGGCTAGGAAGGAAAAATAAATATGGTAGAACGTCAAGCGATAGCGTATCTACGTTGATTACCGAAAACGAGGATGCAGTACTTAAAAAAGAAACAGACTCCAAAAATATTCGAAACAGTTTAAAATTGGACTTCTCTAAATTGCCAAGAGTAAAAAAAATAGTTCCTACGAATCCTGTGATAGAGCCAATGATCATGAATGTTTCCTCAGTCGACTGTGAGAGTGAAAAAAAGAACACGACAGAAAAAAGTACAAATGAAATCAATAACAGCAATGTCGAGAATGCCGACACACTGAGTCGCAGTTGCTCTAGAAGTAGATCGGCTGTGTCTAATTCCGAAATAAAATCAGACTTTAGCGCTAATATTACATCGAGGGACAAAGAGCTACTCTCGCCATTAGAACATACTACAACTCATAATTTACGTAGCCATGAATCTATTACTCCTGAAGCGGACGATATCGTTGATAGAATACGAAGGAAAAGTTTTTATTCTAGGTTTAACGAGAAAAAGCAAAGGCGAAAGAGTAATTTAGTAGGTCCCGGAGCGACAGAGTACGATCCCCTCGCTCGCATACACGCTCCGTCGGTGGAGACTAAGTACGACGCATCGCCTACTTCACCCACCGCTTACGATCTCTCCCCCGGACTCTCCGTCTCTTCGGATCAGTCGCCATCGACGGAACGTTATAAGTCGCTTTTTAACGAGCTGCCCGTTACCACTAGAAATAACTTAAGATTTGATAATTACGGTGTCAATGATAAAATTGATACTTATAGATCCCTCGACCGCAACGAGTTCAGAAAATATGCGGGAAGTAGGAGTTACTTAGATTACGACCAAACGCCATCGTATAATACATCAAGGTACTCGAGAACTAAATCGCTACTGGAAAATTCTGACGTAACGGAAGATGGCGGTCTTAACTCAACAATAAGAGATCCACACAAATATAACAGAACTCTATCAATGTATTCCCCCGGTAGTTATGCTACGTACAGACCGAAGAGAACACGAAATCCAGCAATTATTCTAAAAGAGAGCGAAAAAGAACCGAGTCCCGAAAATATTTTGGAAAAAATTAGACAAAGAAAAAATTTTTCTATCAGTGTGACTAGAAAACCTGATGAAAAGGAATCGTTGCCAAGGTGTGTATGTTATTGTTCTTATATGTCACGTAAATAATGATAAATAACTCTCCCAAACTAAAAGTTAATGAGTTTTATTATGTGCACGCTTCACGCTTCCAAATTAAATTATTCAGCACTAATGCTTTTAAATTACTTTTTTATGAGAATACAAACTGATATACATGTACAGTATACATTTTATAATTTTTCAACGCAGTTTTAAACAACCATATTTAATTCAATCTTGTATTCTTCGGTCACGTAGTTAGACTCGATATTGCATATATTTATAGTTCGTTCGTGGAGAAGGTCGTGAAACAATCGTAGTCTTGTTGACTTTGGAAATTCAAAATTTGCACAAAACTCTTGAATAAATTGAATGTATCAGTATAATATTTTAAAATATAACTAATTTGGAGTGCGAATGTATTACATAAAGTGTCGGAATTAGCATGGAACTTCGTGTTCCGCTCACACTTTAAAAGGGAAAGCAGAAACTGGATGTCACTGATCTTGGTATTAGTCTCTTCTAGTGAAAATGATAATTAACGGTTATTTATGTTTTATATGGTTATACAATTTTCTTTCAATATGAGATGGTTTTGTAGTATATATTTACGTAGGTAAAATCATAAAAAAAAAGTTAAACAATTTTCGGAATATATTAGGCGAAGCGTTCAGTTTTAGTAATTGTCATAGTCGAAACTGAAGGAAATCGCAAGTGTTTTTTTTATTAACATAGTAAAAAGCGAATTTCACATTATATTAAGCGAAAACAGTTCTATGCTCTACAATATTTGTTTGTTTTTTGTACAATATGTTGTAAAATCTTTTTTTTTTTTCAATCGATGAATACCAATAGTTTCCTAGATTGAGAATTCAATAAGATAACGTTTCTAGTTACGATATCTATTGATTTTTCAATATCATGTAAACCCATCTATTTTATTCAAATTTTCTTTATCTACAAGACTGATATATATAAATAATAAATATTTTTTTGTAAAAACTCACGTATTCATTAATACATTTGATACATAACAAAACGACCATACAACCACCAGGTACATCTCATGTATACAGAATGTTTCAGTTCCTTCTTCAGATTGTCTATACATAGATAATATTTATATTCACAATATAGTATATTTTATTTAATTAATGTTAGATGTAGAAAAGTAGCCACAGTCCTTGTGTTTGCTATCTACGATCAAAAGCTTTGTACGTCGTTATTTTGTAATATTTATCTTACTCCGCGAAAGAACTATACATTAATGTAATTTTCAACGATCATGTATAGTAGGTCGTCTAATGAAATGCACCAGCTCGATAGAGCTCATTAAAAAAATCACAAACCGATTTTATTTACGGTGTTATTGAATGCCTTTATATTTCAGATCCCATGTCTCATCTAAAGGCGAAGGCGACAGTGCAGAATGCTCTAAGAAAGTTGACTGAGAGGAACTACTAATCACGGTGTAATTCAATTTATTATATTTTCATAAGCAAGCATTTGTTAACAGTTCACTTCATTAGATCGACTCTTTATTTTCCATTATTTCTTATATATGAAACCAAATATTTAGATAGCAAATATGACTGAAGCTCTATCAAAACAATCTTGCCAAAACATAGTCCATGATAATAACGTACCTTTGTATGTAGTTCCATACAAAGAATTAATTTTTTACAGTTGCTTATTATAAGTTTATCCCTAGTTGCAAGTTTAAATGAAACGTTTCTCGTGAATCTCATATTGAATGTATTTATTTTAAAAATTAATAAAATAATATTGTAATACATTGTATAATGACAAGACGAATTACTCGTTACATTTGAAACTATAATATCTTATTTGTAATTATTAACAGCATAAACTATTAAATGCTTTAGTTTACTCGATATTATCTTTTGCATATTTATTAATAATTTATAAATGAATTGATTCTTATGTGCCTTTTATAAAATATAAATGACTGGATTTGATATAGTCCATTATATTAAAAAAAGAGATAAATGACACAAATTACTAGTGTGTGTTTGCACAAATGTTTTACTCAATATTTTTAATTTAGGTTTTTCTTTATCTGTTTACAACTTTTACGCGACGCTAAGTCAGATTTAGGTTTAAATGTTTATTGTATTCTTACAAGTATTGAACGCTAAGTCATGTTCGTCACAGTAATCGAATAGAATGGTGCTTAGATTTGTTTAGAAATAAATATTATTAGGGCAGACGTATTAGATAATCACTCACATAAATTATGTATATTTTTAGCGATAGTTTTTGATTCTATCTCTAATTTTTTCTCTATATGATTTTTTTTTTCAAACCCAGTATTGTATTCGTTGTTACGTATGTGTTGTTGTCCATTTAATTTTAAAATGACAAGTAGCTACTAGTACGATTACAGACAGTGTATTATTTACACGAATCTTCATTTAATGTTTGTCATTTCGAATTATTTATGAATTTTATTAAGATTGGTATTATTTATTGGTGTGTGGTGAATTTTAATATTTAGCGTCTTTCGCTACTACAAGATGCATCGACGCTATCACTGTTATGAATAATAAATATTAAATTGCAATCACACGAGTTTTGTATTGAATGTGAATAAATTATATAGTTGAAAAAATGTCTTTCATTTTTATATATAAAAAACATAATTGAAGCGATGATAGCTCAGTGGTAGTATGTACGACTTTGCGTTAAGGAACGTGAGTTCGAATCCAAACACCTACAATGAGCTTGAGCTTTCGGTGAAGGAAAACATCGTGAGAAAACCATAGCATGGTGGTAGGGCTTTTTCAGATGCCTGCCTGGCTAGCAACCTACCTCAAGTTGAAAATCTGCCGTCAAATACCAATAGGTGTGTTCCAGCCGTAGCACTTGAGAGCCAGTTCCTCCACAGGTTTAGCGTGTCTGTCAACATGGGCCGTATCGTCACTTAAGATCAGATGAGATAATGGCCATTACGCTAAACCTTAACTATAAAAAAAGACAAAATGATAATACGTGGTTTAATCTGGTAGAAAATAATTATTTATTGAAATAATCATAATGAACATATTTAATAATTACAAATCATGTAGATGTTAGAGCTTCTAATTCAGTGAAATATTTGTTGTCTGCTTCGGCCAACTGTTCCAAAATATCGTCCACTTGTAGTGTGGGGAACCGGTCCACCCAAGAAGCTATCATGCCGTGAGCACTCGCCGGGTAACATTTCATCTCGACACTATCACCTAAACAAAGAAATTTTATCATAATTTGTATGTAAAGGAAATGGTAGCATTCTGTTCATTTAATGTGCAGCGTTAAACTGTAAACTAGAGATGGAGTTCTTGCTTAAAAGATAGATTCATGGTTCGATTCAAATTTTAATTAAATTAATCGATTTATCAAAAAACATTTTTTTTTCTATAAGTTTTTCATGCGTAAATTTTAAATATAATAATAATTTTAGAAAACAAAAAAACACCACTATAATCGATTTTTTCTTTCTATATATGTAAAAAATTATAAATTCTATACATATTTGGTTAAAACATTCAAATAATTGTAAATGTGTTATGAAATCGGGTAAGAATCGAACCTCGAATTTTTAAGCGTGAAATATTGATTCACTAGACGTTTCAGACCTGTGAATAGGTTTAAAAAATCGATTCTTCGGTTAATCAATCTCACATCGCCATCCTTACTGTAAACCACAGCAGAAACTGTGATGGCTTTAGACACTATAGCTAATTTTTACTTAGCGTTTACAATGACAACGTTCACGACTACGGTTTATCCTGTTCACTTGCCTGTAGGCGTTATCATCATATCCTAACATTATAAATGCTAAAGTGACTTTATTTCTTTGTTACGCTTTCACGCCTAAACCGCTGAATTAATTGTGATGAATTTTTGTACAGAGATAGGCTACTTTTTCTCGCAAATTCTGTATTGGAAGAAGGGTAAATAGAGGGATAAACTTTGTATGAAACTTTTTTTTGCGGCATCCGATTTATTTGACAAAATCGGTATTAACGCGAGCGAAGCCGCACTTAAAATCTAATAATCAGTAAATGGAATGGGGTATAGGTCCACACTTGCATATGAGTCGTCCCGAGCTTGGTTTAAGTGAAAATAATGACGTCATTAGTTTTAACCACAATTACAAACGAAACAACGAAGGAATGCTTTGAACGTTGTAAACGCCAACTGCAACGTAGCCTATATCTATCAAATCCTACAATGAGATTAGACTTTAATCATGATGAAACCGTACATGTTAGTAAATTCTGTAAGCTGGAAAAATGATTGTCCTGGCTCCTATAGGTGTCTGTGTCAACTGCAGTACTCAGCCCGAACATGCTATGATATAATTAAATTACAGTAAGGAGTAATGGTGCCCGAACATCTTATCTTCAAGGAGGCGTGAAGAGGAACCTGAACAGGCCAGCATGACAGCGGTGTCTGCCGTTTTATATAATACGCTCTAGTTGTATTTAGTATTATTAATCTCGACTTAATGAAATTTTCACTTCTGTCGTATAATCTTAAAAGCACACACCCTTTTATTCTTAAATTTTTTCCTATCTCAGGAAAAGGCATACATACTGAGGCCGGGCCATATAGTACTTATAAATGAATTTGGAGAAAATGATACCTTTATGTGTAGTGTTTGGTTGCACGAATATATTGCGCGGCTGCTTGTGCATCACGACGATGTCGCGCCACCGCGACCACGGCTCGTCCAGCCGACTGTACTTGTCGAACAACTGTTCACCGGCAGCAAAGTCTCCTGTCGCTTTTATGGTTTGAAGTTTAACTAGGAAATCACCTGCAAATACATTTTATACCAATTATTAAAATGAGAATGAATAAAAGTATTTTTTTTATTACAGTAAAAAAGAAATTAGCAGAGGCCAATATGGAAGCAATTTTAAATATCAAAAAACTTGTTAGATCAATGCAGTTCCATGCTTCAAATTAAATCCATAATTTTATTAAACTCTTTTGACACGTTTATTAAGTTTTTTTTTAATGAATAGCAGCTCGTCTTTACCTCATAATTTGTCAGAGTAGCTTTAAGTTCCAAAAAGACTGCTGCATTACAGTAATATATGACATTCGTTACAAATTTTATGTGACGCATGCAAGAGCGTATGAAGTTATTTTTTAATAAGGTCAATTGAGACATAAAAAATGCCGAGACATATACTCGAAAGCTAGGACAATACTTAGCAAGTTAGTAGGTCACGGGAACAGCTAGTTTGTTTATTAACGTTGACTATGATCTTATCTAAATGTTAAAGGACAGTATAGCTGAATATAACTGACTACTAAATGCACAGGCTGCCGGAACACTTGTATGCTTGATAATACATTTTCAACTTGAGGGTGGTAGCACCTATCACTACTATTTGTACTGTTATTTAAATATAAGAACAACATTATTGTTAGTCTATTTAAATGTAAGTAATAGGTGTTGTAAAGAGAATTCCATTATTTTTGGAATAGACGACGTCTCGTGTTCTTATGCTTCGATAATACAGTCCGGACCTGGCACCAGGTGAACTACCATCTGCTCATTATCATTACTTTCCAATTGGTAACAAATTATTAAACGAAACTGAACATATTAACTAATTAATATATATAAACTGAGCAATCTAAGTCAAATTATTCTAGGTTAAATAAATCCTTAAGTGTCATGCAAAAAAATGGCTTTATTTTTACTGTTCCTATTTTACTAGTAATAATTACCTATAATTTTTTTCCCATCTGTCGCAAGACGATCCCTCTGTAGTGTAAGAAGTAAATTCTTGCCAGGTTCTACCTCGGTCACTGACAACAAGCCATTGCCTTCCAGTTCTAACAATCGCATTAGGACGAATCGAGCTCTTGCGTGCGCCTAAAATTGGGATAAATTAAAGTCATTGGTATTTACGTAATAGTGAGAAATATTAAATATATATATTATATGCCAATTATCATACCGGCCTGCAAGTTGTTTTATTACTTTATAGGTTTAGCATTATGGTCATAACCTCAGCTGATGTTGCCTAAATTGGTGGACACGATAAGCCTACTGGAGGAACTGGCTCTCAAGTGCAGCTGCCGGAACATACCTATTGCACCTATTTTGAAGCGGTGATAGATCAGTGGTAGTGTGTACGACTTCGCGTCAAGGGACGTGAGTTCGAATCCACCTACAATGAGCTTGAGCTTTCGGTGAAGGAAAACATCGTGAGCAAACCATAGCATGGTGGTAGGGCTTTTTCTGATTACCCGCCTGGCTATCTACCATCTTCAAATTGAAAATTTGCCGACAAATACCGACAGGTTCTGGCAGTTGCACTTGACAGCCAGTCCCTCCACAGGTTTAGCGTTATTACCAACTTGGGCCGTATCGTCACTTAAGATCAGGTGAGAAAATGGTCGTAAAGGTAAACCTAAAACTATAAAAAAATTGGTATTTGGCGATAGATTTGCAACTCGAGTGCGGTAGCTAGTTAGTGGGGTATTAGAAAAAGCAGTACCATCATATAAGTTCTAGTCTCTTCCGGGAGCAATACACTATGATACACTAAGGGTATAAAAGACGAAGTCGCAGCAGCGCACATTGTGTAACCTAATTTTCTGTTTGTATTACATTTTTATTTTCTTTTTTATTATTTAACTTATTATTAGTTAGTGCTTGTATTTCCAAAAGCCAACTAACATCGTATACGCAAGAATATGGTATTATAAGCAAAGTTACCTGCAGCCAGGTTTTTGTAGAGGGCTGGTACATTTCTGTTGCCTTCGCAACTCCATTCCAGAGTAAACTCAGCCAGTTAACGTATGTCACGTCTTCAGCTTCCTGACCCTCGTATCCAAAAACTCTATAATTAAATTAATAACATATTTACAGTTACCTTTTATCTAAACTCATTTTAAAATTTTATACTCTTCCGGACAGAGACGAATCTAACAAATCTGAGATCATTAAAATCGGTGCAGCCGTCCCTAAGTTATAAAAGGTTTAATTAATCCATTTTTGTGTTGGTATATATAGATAGATAATAATTTTATTCATAATTTTTATTTTTTCTGTTATTTCTATAGATACTCTGCTATTCGAGGCAGTAACCAATCCAGCTAATCGGAAATCATTAAAATTGATTTTTCTGTCCATGTGTTATAAATGGTGTAAATATCCCAACTTTGTTATATGTATACAGATTCGTTGATATTAATAAAATAAATAAAAAAAATCCTTGAAAAAAAAAACGTTATAACAAATTATTCCTTATTGTAAAACCACCATATTTCTTAGCGGAAAATAATGTTTGTAATTATTTTTTTGGGTTTCTCATAACTGTCATAGATTGCTTTAGACAGTTCATAGTTTATGAAACATATAGATAAATCAGTACATACTTTAAAATCTCTGGTACCAAAGAAAGATATAAACCGACAGCTTCGGCGCGGCATTCTTCGAAGGCGGATCCTAGAGTTGTAAACTTGCTATCGTAAGTTTCACCCTCAGTGTACCATGACTCTATGAATTTTCCTTAAAAATACCATAAAATCAGTAAACATTACAGTATAGATATCACCAATAATTGAAATTTAAAAAAGACAAATTATAAAACAAGACATAATACTAAAATATACTTAACTAATTCGTATTTTCCTAAATTCGTTAGCGTAATGAGTAATAAAAAAATGTATGGAATGACACTCTTTGTTTACAATATCGACAATATATCTCAACACTAAATCCCATGATCAGAGCGTGTTCAAAACATAGCATCTTTACTATCAGCTGTGAAATAAACATATTATACTAGCTGTGTCCGCGACTTCATTCGTGTGGAACTATTAAACAATTTTTGTCTGTTTTTGTATCTTATTTCAATACAGTATTGCTTCAAAATTATATAAGAATGTAATAAACGCATAATATTTATTTTTCTGACTCACCATGTCTTGGCCTGTTTTTTTTTTTATAATATTGAGACATACTGTTTGTAAGTTATGTGATGTATCAGAAGCGATGAAGCGAATTCTCATGGAATACTCTCGAAGTTTTTACATGCTAGACACCTTATAAAAATATTTTTTGAATACACTTTAACTTACCGGTGAGGGGGTTCTTAACTTTCTCTTTATCAAAGTTGAATGTCTCATCTGCGTTCTGACGTAGTAATTTACCACTTCCATGGCCTAACAACTCATGCAGACCTACTTGTAACTGTGGAGAGAAATCATATATGTATAATATGAAAAACAAAAATTTCAAAGGACATCAAACAATGGGTACCCTAATAATAACTATATGGTACATGGCAATTGGTAAATATCCAAAAATAATAACGACCAACTACATAACGAATACTCGTTATTCAGTTATGACTTAAGCTGTTTATAACAAGATATAGACAGAATCAAGGACATCTTATAATTCAACAACGTTTTAATGTTTTCAAGGCCTACTTTTGAAATATAGTAAGCTTCTAAACGAAATTCATTAATATTATTATTATTATTACCTATAAATTAAAAAAAAAACGTGCAGATCGGTATTATGATGGCTGACAATAGATCATTTTTCTCCCGGTAGTTGTTCTTTTTTTTTACTACGATGCACTTAACATTATTGAAATTGCAGCAAAAGCGCTAAACCGATAAACTATTAAAAAAAAACATTTTATAATACTTATTTAATAATTACCTCAAACGACGCAACTCTGTACTTCTCAAGCAGCGCTTTATCGCTATCGGACAGGAATGGTATAACAGATTCCTTGTACGATGCTGGAATCACGTTACCGAGCGACACGTTCTTGAAACCCTCGTTTTGACGAATCTCGTCGTCTGAAAACATTGAATAAATAATAATTAAAACCTAATATATGTAATTAATAATTAAAACTGGATTAACTCATCATCACTCAGATCAAACTAAAAAAAGGCGAAATTCGATGCTATAAAGGAGTCATTGTTTAAGAAGCGTTTCTTTTTTTAATTGAATGCCTAAGCGCGTTTGAATGATGGTAATAAAACTTGTATTGGAAGTAATATTTTTTTGCTCGTATTTTTACATCTGCACTAGGGACCTGAAACTGTAATACGAGACTTACAAACATACAATTAACAGACACAAAGTAACACCCAGATTACGAATAATAATTTCTGGACCCCACAAATTAGAATCCCGTGTAGGATTAGATTCTACAACCTCCAGTGCAGCGTCAGCGGCTAGACCACCGCTTAATCACTATGCCATTCGTACAGTCTATTTTTAAATAAACTAGAAGCCTCTACATCATATTAATACTCATTGATAAATCTAAAAGGTATTGGTATTTTTCAAAAATTACATTTTTTAGAGAAACGGTCTATATATACGATAAACAGTAGATCGTTTTTTCGTTTACAGGTAAACAGTGTAAAAAATCAGTTACAATAAAAAAAGGATGTAAAACGAGAGAGGTATGCGAGAGATACAGATGGCAGGAAGTAGTTGCACTTACAGTTAGGAATGTTTATTCCAGCAGGAATTCCACTGCCAGAGAACGTTAAAACATCTAGGCTAGTGAAATCGGGTCTAAGGAATGTGTCCTTCTCCAGGTCCTCGCCCCAGGGCAGCAGCTTGATGAACCGCTCTGCACCGTCCACGAGAGCTCCAAACTTCTTAGACATCTCTTTGTTAACCATAGCGACGAAGCCTTCAAATTCGCCACGCTGACCGCTTGGGTCGCGGTACGTTTCAATAAAACCTTGGTAACTAAATAAGAAAATCTATTTTTAATAATCATTATTTATAGTACTATTATAAGCGGAAAAGCTTTTGTTTGAACGCGCTAATCTTAAAAACTAAGAGTCGGAATTCAATTTTTTTTTTTTGTATTTAATCGAGCAATAGTTGAGAAATATTTTATGCTATTTAACATCACGCTACAATCAACAGAGCTGATCTGTATTGAAAAAAGTTACTAAAATGGGCAGAAATTATTTAATATTTTTTTACGTCAACAGATAGTGTTATGTAAACAATTTAATTTAAATATTTTATTCTAGCAACCAGTCCAAGCTACGCACGGATATTTATTAATAATAGAAAATAAACGTACAGCGTTACTATAGTTTAATATACCTTTTTAAGAGAAATAATTCATTCATATGACTATAAGTTTACGCTGCGAACGCCTTTACACTATCAATCAACATATTTTTTCCGACTTTTTCAACAATCATTGTCATATTTCAGCTAATATAAATATATATTATATAACCTAAACCGTCCTCATAAACAACTCCATCTATTGAAGAAAGTCTTATGAAATTCTGTTTGGTAATTTTTGAGTTTATCATGTTCACATAAAGCAGATAGATGTGGCAAGGAAAACTTATAAGTTGTATAGATAATTTGTGTATATTGTTTATTAAATCCTTTAATCATAGTATCAATTTGGTAGTTTTCGAGTAAAAATGGTTTATTTCTAAATGCACGCCAAGAAAGTATAACTTTTCAAGGTTTTACTCAACTATTAAAAACTTACGTTTCAATAATAGGTCCTTTATCTTTAATCCAGTATCTGCTTCCTTCTTTGTGTTCATTTAAATCACCTTCTTTGAAACTATTGATGTAATGTTTCAACATATTCTTTTCGTTGTCATTCGAAGCGTATTTTGCCGCTTTAGACAAGTGTTCATTGACAATTTTCAGTAAGGGGGAATAGTCACCGCGCGTAACTTGGAAATAAGCGCCTTTATATAACTCCTTATCCATAGTGATCGGTGGTTTTGGTGTAGTTTCAACGCTCGCCAAATGTATTGTATATATTGGTACTGTAAAAGTGACAAGAAACTTGATAAACACGTGCCAAAATTTGTATTTTATAAACCAGATTAATAACCCTATAATAGTACCTGATGGTATATAATATACATATGTAGGATTAAATATACAGATTTGTCTATTTAATAAATTAAAAGAAAAATGTCTTTGGTACGTTTTGTTGTTGTTCTAGAGTGAATGATGATATACATGCTTTTTTAAGTGAGGATAGCTCAGTTGGTAGTGTATACGGACGCTGAGTCAATGCACGTGAGTTCGAATCTACCTACAATGAGCTTGAGCTATCTAAAATCAATCCAATCAATCAAACCTTCAAAATGAAGGAAAACATCATGATGAAACCATAGCATGGTGGTAGTGCTTTTTAATGGCCGTTTGGGTAGCTACCGCCCTCAAGCTGAAAATCTGTCGCCAAATATTTATAGGTGTGTTTAGGCAATTACACTTGAGAACCAGTTTGATCACTAGGCTTAGCGTGTCCACCAAATTAGGCCACATCATCACTTTAACACTAAACCTAAACTATAAAAATAAAATCAGCCAAGAGTGATATTATGCAAAATAAATATGAAAATTAAGGTAGAGGGAATGAAGTGTGGAGTAAATAGAGGATAAAACTACGAGATAGGTGTGAGGTTTTATTACAAATAAGTGTCATTCTTGTATTATTCCTAATCAATGCTTTTCAAAAGTAACTTTTATGTGTTACAATTCCACATATATTCTCATAATTTATTGACTAGGTACAGTTATATATGAAAATATGGTTACTTACAGCCATCTTCAGCGACAGTCTTGAATGTACGGCAGATATATGCTTCAATGCGCTTGGTCTTCATCCAATCATTAACTAAGTTTGAATCTGCCTCAGTGCAATTACTTGAGAAATACGTAGTAATTCCCTAGAATTTCGTTTACAGAAAATAATATTTTTAAGAATGTTTAATTAGTTTTTATTTTAAATTGATATAGAATAAATCAGATGAGGTTTTAATTAAAATCTTGCAGCTGAATTTTAAAGCAGTTATTGTTAACTGATAAAGTTAAAATTTTGGATATACATATAGTTTAGATGAACCTGCGTTTTTACCCGTGACATCATTAAAAAATATTATTTTTAGAGCATTTAAATAATAGCAAGTCCTAAGACATACAGATATTTTTTCATTCATATTTTTTCTCTTCAACCATTTTATATCTATATGTATCAATCCAGTAATTTCCTCAGATTTTATTTAAAATGTCATCCATTTTATAAAATACTTGGGAAAATTGAAATATCGTAACTTGTTAAGTACAGTTTAACTTCAAAAAATTTTTTTGGACTCTAAACTAATAGTCTCATATCTACCACATAACATAAGAATATTATTACAGCAACAACTGAAAATTTATACCGGCTTTATGATTAATTGGTTCATTAAAAATTTAAGGAATCTAATCATAATCCTGTAAAATTGTACAGGGTTGATTTAGTAGATCAATTTATTATTATTCCAAAGATATGTATCTTGGTGTATATACCTTATCAGACATACCAAGGCTTGTGAGCCTAGGAGCGAGTCCATAGATAGCATTGCTTGTGTTCTGCCACAGTTTAGTAATATGAGTGTTGTCACTCTCATATGCTTTGGAAGCCTTTACAATTAACTCAAATGACTCTTTCGATAAATTTGGAATGAATTTAGTATCACCAAATCCTTTATAGTTACCACTGTTAGCAAATATTCCACCAGAGTAAACTAGAAATGCCTGTAACAAAAGAGTTGTACATTTTTGTGAATGTATCTACAGTTCTATGATATTACATTTTTCACTTTTTAAGGACTTCTATATGATTTTAAATAAAAAACCAAAAATAAAATCATTTTTACTGAAAGCATATAAACAACAATTTATAAAAAAGTTTTATATAAGGAGGAAAATAAGTTTATATTTTATTAACTCATCAAAACTAATGTTACTGCTAAAATATTTAAATTCAAATGATATTTATTTAATTATTCTAAATTTGTTATAATAGTTTTATTACCAGGCATATAATGGCATTCTTATATATATATATTTATTTTGCAATGTTCAATTCTAACTTTAAATATTAAGTTTAATTAATTTGTATGTTAATGAAATCATGCATAACACAGATAGCATACTGTATTGCTCTAAGATTGATCATAAATTACATAAATTGCAATTGAACTTTAACATCATGTGAAATACATGTATTTTACTTCTTAATAGTATGAAAGAGTCACACAGGACTATGTTTTCGAATGTAATAATTTATTATTTTTAGTAACATTTATGATAGCAGTAAGTAGGCCACTAGAACAATAGTAACAAAAATACCATATATCTTATTTTGATAATGAGAAGGATGTGGTGAGATTTATTAATTATTTATTATAGATAAAATAATTACTATGGGAAAAGTGGAAATTGACATTGCCAAATTTATTTTGTGACTAACTATTCTAGTTAATGTCTAACCATTTTGTTTCCTATGTAAGTTGTAAATATTGTAGTGTATGACAAAAAAACAGAAAAGTTTGCATATTTTTTTAAATATAAAAATATTTTTTCTATAATAATTAGGAATTTTATTTAATTTGGATCAGATTACTAACTTCAAATATTGTTACTATTGCAGTATTTTTACCTGAAAATCGTCCTCGGTAACACCAGCTTTCAGAGCAGATTGCTTAAGTTCTTCCAAGGGTTCAGATACAAAAATTCTATGTAGAAGTGAAAATATCCTAGGAGATTCTGGACTCGTTTGAACATGAACAATAAGTCCACCATTCCAAGCAGCCTGCAATGATACTTTTATTTTACAAAATAAACAAAAAATAGATTGAATTATCCTATGAAAATTATTAATAATATACATTGCTATATTAAACACAATGTCCGTCTATTTTTAGCATACAAAAACATTACATAAAAGTAAAATTAAAATAAAAAACTATTCTTTTAAGCTTAGAGTCATGGTCACAGTGATGTTAAGAGATGATATGGCCAGAGATTGTGGATATACTGAACCTAGTGGAGTGGAAACACAGTGCAACTGTCAGAACACTTAGGTACTTGGCAATAGATTTTCTACTTGAGGTTGGTGGTTAGCCAGGAGAGCATTAGAAAACTACAAATTTTCATTAAAGATTTATTTCATATATTATATTAAAAGATACGCCATAGTTGAGTTCCAATTGGTGCTCTTTCACGAATATCAGAAGGCATTTGCTTATTTCTAGAATTTACTATAGTTCTTGGCAATAATTGACCACATGTCTCCAATACAGTTACCCATCATCTGTTCTCACTCTATATGTGCTTGGGCCTTCTCTACTCTCCACAATAGTCCTCTGCCATTTTTGACCAGAACCATAAATTCTCACCAAAATGGGTTGGTTAATCTGAAATTGCCTACAAGGTGATTTTTGTCCTATCTCTTCCCACTGTTTATTATTTTTCATTTTTATATTAGCCGGATGCAGTATCGAGACTGCAGTCCTAAACTTACATTAAAGGCCCTCCCATTATCAGACACAATAACATCTGGTAAACCTTGTGAACTAAAAATCTTCCTTAAATTAGTTACTACCATAACACTGCTCATAGATGTCACTATTTCTGCTTCAATCCACTTACTATAACTATCAATTAATAACGGAAAAGTCTTTCCTTCAAATAGCCCAGCAAAATCAACATGCACTCGGCTCCATGATTTTTCAGAGGGTACCCATATCTGTGGGTCTTTTGGAGGATTATTCCTTACTAACTGGCACTGTTCACACTGAAATACTATAGTTTCTATATCCCTATCCATATTCATCCACTACATATAGCCTCGAGCACAAGCTTCTGTTTGGACAATGTCCAGATGCGGAGTATGTAATAATTTTAATACCTCATTTTGTAGAGACTTTAGTATAATAACTCTATTGCACCAAAATAAACAACCTGTATCAAGTGAAAGAGCCTCTCGTCT
Source organism: Actias luna (assembly GCA_039707435.1). Classification (NCBI taxonomy): domain Eukaryota; kingdom Metazoa; phylum Arthropoda; class Insecta; order Lepidoptera; family Saturniidae; genus Actias; species Actias luna. Next base: position 12,736,573 of record JAZHAC010000033.1, on the reverse strand, counting down.
AGTCCAAAATTGCTGTCGATCAGGATCTGGAGCAGTGTCTGGCCACCCATGGAGCACATAAAACATAACTTTATTTAGAATTTTGACTTTATTTGTTTCCATTGCAATATAACCTGCATCTAAATCCTACCCTTCTGGGCGCTCCTCTAATAATAAAATGTCTCTCAAGGGCTTTTCAACAAAAGCTGATGTATTTAGAAATGTCCATCTACTCAATGCATCTGCATTACCAATAGACTTCCCTGGTCTATAAATTAAAAGACCATCGCAACATCCTAGGTGAAATTTGATCAGAGATCAGTTTAGCCGGATTAAACAATCCAACTAGCAGTTTATGGTCAGTAGTAATAGAAAATTGGCGTCTAACTAAAAAATCATGAAACTTAGTTAAACGAAACATAATTGCTAGTTTTTCCTTATCAATTTGACCATAGCGTCTTTCATGTAATTGCAGTATACGGGAAGCCATCATAACTGGCCGTTCAGACCCGTCATCCATGACATGTGCTATGATTGCGCCTAACCCATATTCCGATGAGCCACATATCATTAAAAGTTCTCTTTCTAAATCATAACCCACTAACATAAGGTCTGAAGACAGTAATTCTTTTGCTTTCAAAAACGCAACTTCTGCAGCTTGAGTCCACATCCATTTTCTGTTCGATTCTAGCAACCGATATAATGGTTCCAGTATTGTAGACTTATGAGGCAAAAATTTCTCATAAAAATAATATAATCCTGAAAATGCCCGTAAAGTTTATTAATTTGTTGGTGAAGGTTTTAATATTAATTTTTATTTTATTATTGTTTATTTAATTTTAATTAATAATTTCCTTTATTTTTGTTGGAGAGGGATGCAAACCCTCACCATAAATCATGTGCCCCAAAAATGTAATTCTGTCTGATGCAAAAATACACTTTTTAATATTTAATCGAAATCCCAAGTCATCATCATCATCTTTTTTAACAATTCTTAAAGGCGTTGCCCATTTTGAATACGTAATTGAAGTCAGTATTCCCTCACTAATCATATGCTGTAATTCCTGTTTCACTTGTTCTTTCAGAGGAAAAGGAATCTTTCTTGCTTTAAAGAATTTAGCTACTGCATCAGCACGAACCTGTAATGATACTTCTGGTGCTCTATATAATCAAAGTTTATGTTTAAATATATTTGGAAACTCTTGCATTAATTCTGATATTTCATCATTAGTCCAACACAGTCCTCCTACACACAGACCTAGTTGTTTAAACCAGTTCCACCCCAACAAGTTAGGTGTTTTTCCTGATACAATTAAAATATCACACAGGGCATCCTTATCAGCTAACACTATATTCACTTTCACCATGCCTAACACTACAATCTCCTGGCGTGTGACAGTCATCAGTTTTATATTACTAGGTATTCATTGAGGTGGAACAGACCACAATTTCTTATAAGTTTCATCACATTTTATAGATCTAGATGCTCCAGTCTCAACTTCCATAGTTAATGAGGCCCCGTCAATCACTACTTCAATTGTTATATGCAATTGATATAGTGAATTAACTGCTGGACATACATATATCCCCAACATATCCTCGACCACTGCATTCACTTTTTCTGAAACTTTATTTGTCTCAGTCTGTGTTTAGTACACCTTTTGAGATTTTTTAAAGCAAGCAGTTGCAATATGCTCTAATTTCTTACAATAAAAACATCTAGAATTCATGAACGGACAGCGCTCTCCATGTCTATGTAGTTTAGTACAATGTTGGTATCCATTTACTTTAATTCCACCTATTTCCAGTGGTTCAGAGCTCATGGATGGAGTTTGTTTGGACTCTCAGACCTCAGGATACATATCAGAAAAATATGCTTGAAAATTAAGACATATTTCTAAGGTCTCATATGTCAAATTCTTGATTTTCATTAAATCCTTTTTTAGGCGCATATTACGTATCCCTTATAATAATCTGTCCCTTAATTGGCGTTTTAAATCTTTAAAATTACTTCCAGCAGTCAGTGTACAAATTTACGCCACATAATCTTGCACGCTTTCATTACATTTTTGTATTCTTTGGTGAAACTTCCCGGCTTGTAAATTTTCATTTACTTCGGGTTCATAGAATTTGTCAAGAATACGTATAATTTCTCCAAACTTTGAGTTAGTCCGTGTGCAGGTACTAACAATGACGTTAATAATGTATATGTTTCTTTTCCACACTGAGCCAGAAACAAAGAACGCACTTTATCATCATTAATGTCATTAAACCCTGCCCCATCAAAACCCCACATTGTTCTTTACAATTACGCTACTTATCAGTTTTAAGGTTAAATGGCCCCGAAAATACTGTATTTGTAATAATCACAGCCATTATCACCAAAAAAATACTTTAACTTTACACAGTCCCCAATAAAATATACCCCATAGTTGAGTTCCAAATAAAAACAAACTTTATTGAAAAATACCAACATCTGTCACATGACATCAATCACATACATAACAATATTATAGTGCAGACTACTGGTCCACGCCATTGTCATGTAATTTGGATTGCTATTACTATTGTGCTCTTAATAAAAATTATTTACATTCTAATTAGTGGTCCAGACACTATACTATTATTATACTATTTACTTATACTATAATTTTAGAACTTTTGAATTGCTGAGTCAGATGTTTCTAACTGTTGGCATGTCTCAGATTTTTATGGCCATCTTCATGTTGTAGCTGATAGTTTATTTGGTTGGCGCACTCACCATCCTCTGGATGGGCTTGCCCACAATGTTGTTTGTATTGTCAACATAGTATTCACAGATGTTAGTGTGTTTTGAGATAGCAACTATTGCATGCAATACACTATTGTGTATTTACAGCCATCTGCCTCTCATCTGGATAATTACTACCGATGGAGATACCAGCCCCTGAGCCTTGTGGATAGTTAGGACTCACGAGCCCTCCCCCACCCCAAATCCCATAGATATTAGGGATGTTTTCTCTCCCTGTGTATATACTAGGAATAGAGTATTCAAGGCGGAAGAGAGGACTCCTAAACTAGTGTATACCCTGTTAATCAGAGTTCTTACTCTAGGTCTGGAAAAGTATACACCGGGGTATACTTAGTTTAAGGTGTATGCTACATCCATGGGGTTTCTGTGAGTGCAGAGTAGATTTTGTGTTATGCCAGTTATTTAGTGTTGGTCAACAGTAGGTTATCTTGAACAGGTTTCCCCTATCAATATAGGGTAGTCTCTGATGAGAGTGAGTTCTGCTGCTTCAAACAACTTAGCAGCTGAGAGGATGGCTCCAAAATAGTTAATAAGTGCCTTATTGAATCTCTGAAGCCTATCAAAGCCATGGTGTGAGCTCTTTGTCTCACTTTGCCACCATGGCGCTGCTCCAGTATTTCTTGAAGACCCTCCTCCACTTTGGTGTTAATTGTGGCTACAGAATCCTTTTTGTAGTGCAAAGTGGTTTTTCTTTGATATCTTAGAGGAATTAGGTTTGAACTGCTTTTATAAACATTTCAAAAATTACTTTCATAAGAGTGGTAGGCTTATAATAAGAAAACAAATATTTGTATAATTTAAGCTCCAATTTATAGTAAATTATTCTAAATCCTACACTGGTATTTTGAGCATTACATCTTTACTCAATGAAACAAGAAAGTTTATTGTTGTTTCAAATGTTATCTGGTCTACAACATTGTTTAACGACTTTTATATTATCCTATATAAACTGTAGTCTTATACATCCATTCAAAAATAAATTTAGTTTAACAAAAAAATATTAAACATTTGTTATTCAAACAACTACAATATTTACCTGACTAAGATAATGTGCATATAACTTCTCTTGATTAGTTAATTTATTAAAAGCTTGTGAGCTATCTAGCTCCACAAATCTTTGATTGTTTGGTAGTAAAAAATTTGACTTATCTTCGGCCATAGCTACAAACAAAAAGTAATACACAAGTAAATATAAATCCCAACATAACAAGGAAATATTTATGTCAACCACACAATGTTTACTGACCATTAACTACTTTTATCGAATTATAAGCTCCAGATGAGTATCGACACTGTTTGCCAAAGTGATTCAGCAATAATTCAGTATTAAGAGAGCGCCGGTATTTTGTGAGGTTAATAGTCAGATAACGCAACATTGAGTATACGTGCCTTGATACAATTATAGTAAAATACAAAAAAATGTATGACTTTATAAGTACTTACTGGTAATATATAAAATATCAAAAGTTTCAAATAATGTACCTAGCTCTCTAACTCACTTTATACAACAGAAAGTTACAAACGTCAAGAACTAGTAGATAGTACATTGAATATGTTTCAGTACTTTCAGTCAGTATTAATGTTGCCAAGGTCTTTCAGTGGAAAGCTACATTTCGTTTCTTGTAATCGTATCTTAATTGAAATAAAACTAATTTAAAAGGATTTTATCACGGTTATTTATTGATTTTAATCCCGACGTTTCGAAAGCTTTTCGGAGGCTGCTTCGTGGTCACGGGGCGGACTGAGGTGTAGGTTGTCCAGAAAAGTTCATGTCACTGTGTCTACCTTCAATTTAATTTTTATTATTGATTGTATTTTTATTGAATGAATCTCACCACCATCCGAAACAGTAAGCTACCGTGGGTAAATCTTTGTTTCAGAGAGCACAAGGAATCTGTGACGAGGAACATCTGGCTGCTGAGCTGCGACATGTCAAGCAAGTACTGCGAGATAACAAGCTCCAAATTCCACGCCGCCGTTACGGAAACCGAGTGAAACCAGCCACAGTAGAACGTGTACCTGTTGTGTTACCTTTTGTAAGAGGGGTCACAGACAAGATTGGCTATGTACTAAAGCGTGCTTCAATAAAAACTTACTTCAAGCCGCCCAAGAAGATTAGTCAATTTTTACCATCTGTCAAGTGTCATATACCTCTACAAGAACAGGGCGTATACAAAATCGAATGTGACTGTGCCCTCTCCTATATCACCAAACTAAAATAAATATAGGGACCCGCGTAATAGAACGTATAGCTGATGTTAAACACCGACGCTCTATGAAGTCTGCAGTTGCTGAATATTCAGAAGAAGGCTCCAAACATTATCTTAGATTCGACAAGCCACAAATCCTTGCCAAAGAACACCGATTCCTAACTAGGACGATTCGTGAGGCTATTGAAATAAAAAAAAACTCCAAGTTTCAATAGAGAAGATGGTTGGAAACTAGTACAAGCCTAGGATCCGATTATACATTTAATTAAATCGGAACCCAAAAGACCAATTGCCAGACCTCAAGACACTGTGAGCTCTTTCTGCGTAGATCGGAATACAATCAATAATAAAAATTAAATTGAAGGTAGACACAGTGACATGAACTTATCTGGACAACCTACACCTCAGTCCACCCCGTGACCACGAAGGCTGAAAAGCTTTCGAAACGTCGGGATTAAAATCAATAAATAACCGCGATAAAATCCGTTTAAATTAGTTTTATTTCAATGAATAATATTCGCGTAAACATAAGAAATCATCGTTTCTTAAATTTTTGCAAAACATTGAAAATGTAAAATATTCTAGTTTAGCGATATCCTCTGTCGTATCTGTCTCTCTGACATCTGTCTTTTCAAACCGCTGGCACGCAGGTCGTACCATATTACGGCCAGTGATAATTACAAAGGACGCCATATCACACCCCCCCCCCCCCCCCCACGAAGAAACAAAGACGGGGTTACACGTCGATAGGTTTAGCGTAGCGAACTCGTCGACCAGAACGAGTAACACAACTGTCTAAAACTCTGTGATCTGATGATGTTCCGATCGTGTCGGGAGATGGTTGACGAGGCTGGCTACAAGGAATATTGGAAAGAAAGAATATTGGAAAAGAAATGTTATCTATGTGTGCTGGTTTTACCCTATCAACACTGACTACAGTTGGTTTGCAAGCCTCTTATGTTCAAGGTTATAGTTTTTTCTTGACGGTCAAGAATTTCATAGGGATTAGTGTACGCCCTTGAAGCGGATGGCGGATAGTATTGTCGCGCAAGAAAGCATGAGTAGTCGTCTTCCAATCTTTAAATAAAAAGGTAGCCTTTTGACAACGCCATGAAGCAGGAATCAGTATAAGTTTATTCATTTTGTAGCGCAACTGATCAACAAAATCTGTAACATCGTCAGCACGACTTGCGTTGGGAGCAACTGCAACAAATTCACCTGGTAATAGAAGAGGTTCACCATATAACAACTCTGCTGATGAAGCCTTTAGGTCCTCCTTAAGAGCAGAGCGCATACCAAGCAGTACTAGCGGTAACGTTCTAACCCATGTCTCATCATGGCACATCAGGGCTATTTTTAACTGTTTGTGCAGACGCTCTATCATGCCGTTTGCGCATGGGTGATAACTAGTGGTCCTTAGTCTTTTTGTTGCACAGTGCTGAAGTAATCTTTGAAACAGATCTGATTCCAATTGGCGGTCCTGGTCAGTAGTAACAATTGTGGGTACGCCAAATCGTGCAATCCAACCGCTAACAAACGTTTGCGCAACTTCCCCAGCCGTAATGTTTGCAATAGGCAACACTTCTGGCCATCGCGTATAACGGTCGATAGTTCTAAGACAATAATTATATCCTTTGCTCACTAGTAGATGATCAACAATATCGATATGGACATGTTTAAAACGAGTTGATGGATTTTGAAATTGTCCAATCGGTGACACTGTGTTTCTAGCGACTTTACTAAGTGTGCACTGTAGACACGTACTGGACCATAATCGGCAATCTTTATTGATAGACGGCCAAACAAATCGTTCAGTAATTAAACGAGTTGTAGCTTTTATAGCTGGATGGCTCAGATTATGGAGTTGCTCAAAAATTTTCCGTCGAAATTGTGGCGTGATGTAAGGACGGTGTCTACCTGTAGAGGTATCAAAAATAATCGTCGTTCTAATCCCTGGAATGATAACTTAGACCCTTAGATGTCGAAGAAATTTTGATGATTTTCGATCACTGAGTTTCTCTTCCGATAATAGTTGACGGATTCGCTGTTAATCTTTTAGTAACGGTTACCAGCTGGTGGACTAATTATAACATTCTTAACCTCTGATGCCAACCTCCTGTCTAATTAAGCTACAACATAATTAAATTTTGTAACGTCGGCAGTTTTGCCAGATAAGTCAAACTGTGCTTCAATTTGGGCGAACCAAAGGACCGGATTTTCTGACCAAATGGGTGGAAGTTTGATCCCTACTTTCGAAACAGTTGGTGATATGGTTATCTGTGATTGTTCTACCGACATACTTTCAATAAAATATGTTAAAAAACAATAATAATATACAAAACTTATGTATATTAGTAAAATAAATGTTAAAATTAACTAAGTGACTAAGGTTTACATAAATAGTAATACTATTATAGAATAACAAAACAAAACGTGGAGCGAAACTTCGTCCATTGTTCTCGATAGTGATGCTTTTGAATGTATCCAGCGGCTGGGTACAGATACACACTGTGTCTCGTTTATATGTATTCGGACGTATTGAATGATATATCATAGATCTTGCTGCGTTTCAAAACACCGCAACGTAGACAATTCGGCGTTAAACCCGTTGTTAGGATTAGTACTAATGTTGGCAAGGGCTGTAACTCGGCCGATGCGTCACTTATTTACAACGTAATTTTAAATGTGTCATTATACGCTGACAGTGATAATATACAGCTTAATTAAATTTTAATATTCGTTACAATAATATTAATTGCATTATTTTTTTATTAAAAATCGGGGTCACCAATGTAGCGATATCCTCTGTCGTATCTCTCTCTGACATCTGTTTTTTAAAACCACTGGCACGCAGGCCGATATTACGGCCAGTAACAAGTACAAAGGACGCCACAAACTTAAAAATGTTTAATAATTTGGTTTTCCAATCGTCCCTAATATGTTCCTTATATGTTCCTTTCAACGGACGAAGCTTCGCTCCACATTTCGTTTTATTATTCTATAATAGCATTACTATTTATTAAACCTTAGTCACTTAGTTAATTTTAACATTTATTTTACTAACGTTCATTCATAAGTTTTGTATATTATTGTTTTTTTTAACATATTTTATTGAAAGTATGTCGGCCGAACGATCAGAGATAGCCATATCACCTCCCATGATTCCAACTGTTTCGAAAGTAGCGATCAAACTTCCACTCTTTTGGTCCGAAAAACCGGCCCTTTGGTTCGCCCAAATGGAAGCACAGTTTGACTTATGTAGCATAACTGCCGACGTTACAAAATTTAATTATGTTGTAGCTCAGTTAGACACGAGGTTGGCGTCAGAGATTGAGGATGTTATAATTAGTCCACCAACTGGTAACCGTTACGAAAAGATTAAGGCTGAGCTTATTCGTAGTCTCCACTTTTCAAGAACAGCGAATCCGTCAACTATTATCGGAAGAGGAACTCGGTGATCGAAAACCATCAAAATTTCTTCGACATCTAAGGTCTTTAGCAGGTAACACTTTCACTGATGAAAATATTTTACACCAATTATGACTGCAAAGATTACCAATCAACATTCAGGCTATTTTATCAGTACAAGTCGATGTTACTTTAGATAAAGTAGCCGATTTAGCAGATAAAATAATATAATTATCATCAATCACTGGAGCACATGCATCTGTGCATACTATTACAACATCTAAGGACCAACTAGTAGATCTTACGACACGTTTGGATGAACTTACACATCAAGTGGCGGCAATAAGCAGAGATTTCCGGAACCGCCCACCCATTAATCGTTTCAGGCGAAGATCGCTGTCAAGAACCATATCACTTAACCCAAAAAGAAGCGATCATATTTGCTGGTATCATAAGACTTATCAAGCGGACAAATGCCAGCATTCCTGTGCCTGGAAGGAAAACTATTAAGGCAGTCAGTAAGGGCGACAACCGATTGCCGATTAAAATGTCGCCGTTTATTCGTAACAGATCAAAATTCGAAACGTCAGTTTTTAATTGATACCGGTTTTGATTTATGCTCTATGCCACTTAAATATGTTGGAGGCCGACGTTCACGTTCCGACTATAATCTCAGTGCTGCCAATGGAAGCGTTATTAAAACTTTCGGTAACATTCAACAATCACTCAACTTTGGGTTGCGCCGTGACTTTTGATGGAACTTCATCATAGCCGACGTCAGCACACCCATAATAGGATCGGATTTCTTAGCATATTACCATTTACTACCAGACTGTGCTAACATTTGACTAGTGGGTGGTAATACTGGAATTTATGCACCAGCTTTCATAGCTTCTGTTAACCAACCCAGTATTAAAGTCGTCACTGAAACCACTGGGATATTCAGTGATTTACTCGCGGAGTTTCCCAACATTATTCGACCCCCTGATTTCCCGAGGGAAATCAAGCATACTACAAAACATTTTATTAAGACGACACAGAAAAAAGACTGCAGCTGGCGACCTTGTGGTGATTATAGGGATCTCAATGCTAGGACCGTCCCAGATCGCCACCCCGTGCGTCACATTGGCGATTTCAACAACAGTTTATCAGGGGCAAGTATCTTCAGCACCTTGGATTTAATAAAAGCGTACCAGCAAATACCTGTTGCGGAAGAAGATGTTTGTAAAACTGCTATAACTACGCCATTTGGCCTCTTTGAATTTCCGTTTATGACCTTTGGTTTGAGAAATGCTGGTCAGACATTTCAAAGGTTCATTGATGAAGTCGTACGGGGTCTCGATTTCTGCTATGCGTATGTTGATGACATATTAGTGTTTTCCTTTAGTCCTGATGAACACGTGCAACACTTACGAAGCATATTTCAACGCCTGCAGGACTACGGGGTCAGTATTAACCCGTCCAAATGCACTTTAGGAACCAAGGATGTCACTTTTCTTGGTTACCATATTAGTGCTGCAGGTGTCCAACCTCCTGAGGACCGCATAAAAGCCCTTAAGGAATACGCATTACCAAAGACCATACAAGGTCTTTGCCGATTCTTAGGCATGATCAATTATTATCGGCGTTTTCTTCCCCGTATTGCAGAACTTCAAGCTCCGTTGATTGAGATGATTACCATTTCTAACGGAAAAGGAAGTGCCTCAGTCCAATGGACCGAAAGTTTTGTTACACTATCGGCACACCCTGTAGCTGTTGTTCCTTTAGGACTATTTACAGATGCCTCAGGTATACAAATCGGTGCGTGCTTACAACAACAAGTGAAGGGTCATTGGCAGCCAATAGCATTTTTCAGCAAGAAATTAACAGGCTCACAGAAACAGTGGCCAGCGTACTACCGGGAACTACTGGCAGCTTACGAGAGTGTACAACATTTCAGACATATCATGGAAGCTCAACAAACTACGATCCTCACTGATCATAAACCTCTTGTATATGCTTTTACTCAATGTAGAGAAAAGTTACCGTCGGTACAAATGAATCAACTATCATTCATTTCACAATTCACTACGGATATTGTTCATATTAAGGGCAAGGAAAACGTGGTCGCGGATACCATGTCTCGCATAGAGGCTGTCGCTATTGACACCGATTTTTCAGATCTCGCACAATCACAGGAATTAGATAACGAACTTAAAGAAATTCTCAAATCCAATAGTTTTTCATTAAAATTGGAAAAAGTTATTATTACAGGGACTAGCGTGACGATTATTTGTGATACCTCTACAGGTAGACACCGTCCTTACATCGCGCCACAGTTTCGACGTAAAATTTTTGAGCGACTCCATAATCTGAGCCATCCAGGTATAAAAGCTACAACTCGTTTAATTACTGAGCGATTTGTTTGGCCGTCTATCAATAAAGATTGCCGATTATGGTCCAGTACGTGTCTACAGTGACAACTAAATAAAGTCACTAGACACACAGTGTCACCGATTGGACAATTTCAAAATCCATCAACTCGTTTTAAACATGTCCATATCGACATTGTTGGTCCTCTACCAATGAGCAAAGGATATAATTATTGTCTTACAGCTATCGACCGTTATACGCGATGGCCAGAAGTGTGGCCTATTACAAACATTACGGTTGAGGAAGTTGCGCAAACCTTTGTTAGCGGTTGGATTGCACGATTTGGCGTACCCACAATTGTTACTACTGACCAGGGCCGTCAATTCGAATCGGATCTATTTCAAAGATTACTTCAGCACTGTGCAACAAAAAGACTAAGGACAACTAGTTATCATCCATGCGCAAACTGCATGGTAGAGCGTCTGCACAGACAGTTAAAAGCAGCCTTGACGTGCCACCATGAGACATGAGTTAGTGCGTTACCGCTAGTACAACTTGGTATGCGCTCTGCTCTTAAGGAGGACCTAAAAGCTTCACCAGCAGAGTTGTTATATGGTGAACCTCTTCGATTACCAGGTGAATTTGTCGCAGTTCCTCTCAACGCAAGTCGTGCCGACGATCAGTTGCGCTACAAAATGAATAAACTTGAAACTTCATGGCATTGTCAAAAGGCTACCTTTTTATTTAAAGATTGGAAGACGACTACTCATGCTTTCTTGCGCGACAATACCATCCGCCGCCCGCTTCAAGGGCGTACACTGATCCCTATGAAATTCTTGACCGTCAAGAAAAAACTATAACCTCGAACATAAGAGGCAAACCAACTGTAGTCAGTGTTGATAGTGTAAAACCAGCACACATAGATAACAACGATCCACTTTCCAATATTCCTCGTAGCCAGCCTCGTCAACCATCTCCTGACACAGCCGGAACCTCATCAGATCATAGAGTTTAAGACAGTTATGTTACTCGTTCTGGTCGACGTGATCGCTTCGCTAAACCTATCGACGTGTAACCCCGTCTTTGTTTCTTCGTGGGGCGTTATGTGGCATCCTTTGTAATTGTCACTGGCCGTAATATCGGCATGCGTGCCAGCGGTTTGAAAAGACAGATGTCAGAGGGATACTACAGAGAATATCGCTACAAGTTCTTAAATCTTATTAAGACGCATGTTTTACTGAGCATATATTTAATTTTGTACGGGTAAATAATTACTATTGTTTTTAACCTGGATAAATCCATTTACTTTACCGTCTAGTTAGGACACGCTACGAGGGAGATATATTAGACTTGATTCCAGTCTTTGGACTAATGAGAATTAATTTATCAAAATTCACCATAATAGGCTCACATACGTCTTTTTTTGTCAGAAACCCCGGGAATCACTTTCGCATTGCTTTCAATATCTTGGGAATCGCAAGTAATGAACAAAAGTACATAATACCAAAATATTTACGGTGTTATAATACAAATATATTTATCCTACCTTCATAGACAATAAGTTAACTAATATAATTTTTACTAGTCTACACTAATATTACTCTGCTAGTCTGTGCAAGCTTTCATCAATGAAGTAAACATTCAATATGGATGGTTTTTGATAAACCCCTCTGTATTTTAGGTCAAATAGTTTAAGATGTTAAATAAAATATTGTAGAAGTTATTATTAAATTCCAGAAATGTCTTCGGAAAGGTAAATTATTAATTTTGATATAGTGTTCATTTTCAGTTAGTTTATTCAAAAAATTGTGGTTGAAAGTTGCAAAATCAATAAAGTACGCGGAAATCGCTAATGTCACACCCCGAGTTTGGTGTCAATTTGTTGCTGAAGTTTACAATTTTAGTGGTAAAGCTGGTTGTTGGCGATGTTTCATTCTAGGGTAGAATGGGTGGAGATCATCGAGCCGAAGACAAAGGAACATATGTATGCTAACCTCACCACTGGAGAGTGCGTTTGGGATCCACCTGAGGTAATGCACTCGACTGAGTCTCAAACATTATTTTTGTGTTACGTCCTTGACTGTTTGTAATAAGTAATTTATGTGATAAAATGGCTATATCATGTTTTATGTATTTGATACATTTTCATGTTTGTTTATTGCTGATTCCAGCCTTATGAGCAAAAAAAAACAGATCTTGTTAGATAATAATATATTTATCACTTGCTGATTGCAGCAAATCCTTGGAACCATAGGATTCAAAGGATTTTTGGATGTTGTACCTAGTTTATTCCATTATATAACTGTTATTTTATAAATATATTTCTAAGTACAAATAGGAGTTGTTAAGTTGTTTAAACTGGATGTCATTTATTTTTATGTATTGCTTTTGTATCTGACTGCACAAGATTCATTATAATTTTAATTGGTATAGGTAATAAAAGTAAAAGTCTAAAGTAAATACTAGTAGGATTTTCTGCAGAAACTTATAGTTTTTGATTAATTTTTATTTGTTTTATAGGTTAACTACTAGGAATCATACAGAAAACTATTCTTTCCAGCACAATATATTTACGTTTTAAAGCATTAGAAAGAGAAAACTTAATAGTTATATCCCCTTTTAACACTTGTTGCATTCCAGAACTAAAAATATTGTGGTATCATTATGGTTGACAGCCTGATTCAGAGAAATCAACTTGGATGTGTTAGTTTAGAAGGCCAAGGTGGGAGCTCTGCTATACCAATTAAATTTATAGTGAAAATCATGTGGTCTAATACTAAAAAGCAAAGCTATTTTTTAAAGCATTTGTTAACTATTGTAATATGTTCATGCATGAGCTAAATATAAAATGAATCCTTGTAAAGAATTTAAACATATAGAACCAGTTTGTAGTGTAATAAGTAATTTTATTTTTCCACTATTTCTGTATATTAATGTATCTATATTTCTGTATATATACTCTATATATAAAATAAATGGATTAATTTATCATATTATGCAATTTGGTTTTAGGGAGTTAAAGTAAAGCGCACAGATTCATCACAATGGTGGGAGCTTTTTGATATAAACACACATAGGTTTTACTACTACAATGCATCAACACAGGTAAGTTTTGTGTGCGGCTCCAAGTTTACTATTTTGGGAAAAATTGACGAATTTCAAATAAGGATTGTTTAGGTTTTGATGATAAATTAGCTACCAAACTTTTTTTTTTATTTAAAATGCTACTCTTTACTGACTTCCACAACAAACTAGCACATTGAAGCGATGGTAGCTAATACATAGTATGTATGGACTCCATATTAAGGGATGTGAGTTTGATCTCCATCTACAATGAGCTTGAGCTTTTTTTGGTGAAGGAAAATTATAGTGAGGAAGCCATAATATGGTCGTAGGGCTTCTTCTAATGCCCGCCTGGCTAGCTACTATCCTCAAGTTGAAAATCTGCTGCAAAATACCAGTAGATGTGTTCTAGCACTTGCACTTAAGAGCCATTCCCTCTACAGGTTTAGTGCATCTATCTACTTAGGCCGTATCATCACTTAAGATCAGGTGAGATTATGGCCATAATGTTAAACCTTAACTATAAAAAATATATATTACCCAGGATCGGGCCAAGACGAGAGGAGCATGTGGTTACTCATCAGGTGTTAAACACCCAACAATACCCACTAAAATGTACCACAGTCACTTTTTAAACTCCCATGGCCTCAAATTGGAAATCTGCCATAGGAAATACCTATAGGTGTGTTATGGTAGTTGTATGTGAGAGATATTATAAATGTGATAATAACTCTTTCCGTTTATTATGTTTTCACACCTGGAGTGTACAATCATATTTGATTCTTTTTGGTTTAGAGATAAATGGGACCTGGGAAAAGTTCATGGGCTACTACATATTATTTCGAAAAAACACTTTAAATTGCAAAAATAAGAGTGAAAAATTTTTGTGCCCAATGTATGAAAATTATATATTTATGTGTTTGTTAAGAATAAAATAGTGTTCTGCCTTTTTGAAAAATCATTTCTCAATGTGGTACGAAAAGGACGATGTCAAGTTCATAGAAAAATATTCCTAGGTTTTGTTAGTAAATTTATCAATTTGATTTTTCTTCAAGATAATGGTGTAATAGTTTCTATTTTATTGTTTTCATTGTTAATCATTACTATGGGCTTTCATTACAATATGATGTGATACATAGTTTTTGACTTGTAATTATTACTTGAAATTTTTATTTATAATGAAAAAAATTTTATTTGTATATTATAAATGACTCTTTTTGGATATTTGTACAATTCCAAAAACTAAATTAAACAATTACAAAATTACAATTTTTGTTCTATTTGTAGACAACTGTTTGGCACAGACCTACTGATTGTGATATCATACCACTTGCAAAGTTACAAACTCTGAAACAAAATACGGACCCTCAGAAGCGAAGAGAAACTGCTACGCAAACGAACCATGTGGTGGCATCTCAACAGGTATTACATCATAGCCCTTCCAACTAATATTTTTTTTAATGTTATAAAAATAAAGTTGGCTTGTAATTTTTTAATTGTTAATAAGGCTATCTTTTTATTGTTATCCTCATTTGTATTCCAAATTAGGTACCTTCTATAATAGACTCAGTCAGCAGTAACGGCAATACAACAGTTGCAAGTGTCAGCAAGTTATCCCCGTGTAACACCAAAACTGTTATCCAAACCAGTCCTGTCCGCACAAGAAGGACTCATTACCACCATAGGTAATTTTTTACTTTGATTTCACTATTTATATTTATAAAATAACATGAATAATCATTATATATTATTACTACATATTGTTTTTTTTTAAATATATTTCCATTAATATTTATAGATTGTTATAACTGGATCTCATCTTGATCCCTTCCAATGGAAACAAAATATTGTAGAAAGAATATTGAGATTCTACAAGGTAAATAAAAAGGACATTTGCAAAACTTATAAGTTTCAATCTAGACTACCTATTGCTGTTTTTTACAGATGCTTTCATGGTTTCTTGATATGCCACAATGGTGATGGCATATTAATAATTATAACCAGATATACAAGCTATTTCAGAGTACACGATAGAACAGAGCAGTTGAGATTATCATGATATAGATTAAGTATAGCCTGCTGTAATGGAAAATATTTAGCAGTAACATATACTTGCATAACATTAATTTCTATAGGCATCTTATTGTGTCTATGGGAAACTTCGCAGCTCACAAAATTTACAGAACATTATGTTTATCGAGAAGATTAAAACCGAAGAATTTTGTTTTTAAATGAGGTTAATTGTTGCAATGTGACGTTTTTTGTTTCTGTGTTTTTAAGGAATAGCGGAGAGAGTCGTCGCGGTCGGTTAAGTGAAGATGGCTCCTTGCAGATGTGTAGGCACACGGATTCGGGTCGTTCTTCAGATAGTAGCATTAGTAGTGCTCAACAAAGGCGGAAACAGGTAATATCACAATGCATGTTTTAATCCACATTTAAAATCATTTAAATTGTAGTGCTATACGAGTTGTTGATATGTTCCACTCTTTTTTTGAACTCAATTATTGTATTGTAAGATTCAATATTTTTGACTTGTTGGAGAAGACAAAGAAGGAATGGTTTATTTCAGGCTTGTAAAAGTTTTTCCATTAAAAGTAGAAAAACTGTACTGTAAAAACGAAATATCGACTAGCAGATATGGAATAAAATCTCAAGTTTAGACAGTTTGTTTTATTATTAACAATCTAGTTTATTATACTTTGATTGGGTCAAATGGGTCAAAAATAAATAATAAAATACGAACAAAATGGAACCTATATCCACCATCAATAATCGGGTCTTTAAAAAAATAATGAATTGAACTAATACTATCACAAATTAGTTGTTACACTATAGATAGGTTTATAACAAACTTTCATAGTAGTGTCGTTAAAACATACTGTAGTTGTATACAATACTTTGTAGGAATTAAGTGCAGCTTCGTGTAATCCACCAGTGTGTACGCCGCAGTTAAAAAAAAGAAGCAGCGCGGCGCAAGCTCACGAAAACGAAAAATGGTCTCCCCATTCAGGTAAAGAAAGTAATTTGCGACAAATTAGAAATATATTAATTAATGCTTACTATAATTTTGCAGATTTTCATTTTATAATCGTTTTCAGGTAGATTTTAAACAGCTATTGGCTGCAGTGACCATTTAATTTTAGACGTACTGTATGATGGTTTTGAAGCGATGATTGTTCAGTTGGTAGTGTGTACGGATGTCGCGTCAATGGACGTCAGTTCGAATGCCTGCAATGAGCTTGAGCTTTCAGTGTAGGAAAACATCGTGATGAAAACATAGCAGGTAGGGCTTTTTAATGCTCGACTGGCTAGCTACCACCCTTTTTTTTATTAACGTGGTGCTTAAAATCCCAGTCCTTACAGATTTCCTTATCACAACGCGCAAACGGATTACCCGGGCTCAGGTCAAAGGCGAGAGGGGCATGTGGTGAATCATCGGGTGCTAAATACTCAGCATTACCCACTAGAACACACATCGACACTTCAAACTATCGTGTTGCCAGAGACTAGGGACAGCTTTCCCAATTTTTCTAGTCGGCTAGCTACCACACTCAATTGAAAATCTGCCGCCAAATACCTATAGGTGTGTTCCGAGTCGCACTTGAGAACCAGTCCCTACACTATGCTTAGCGTGTTCGCCATCTTGAGCCACATCGTCACTTAACATCATGTTAGATTGTGGATATAACGCTAAACCTATAAACTATATATAAAAAAATACTGGCTTACTACATCATACCATATACAATGGAAGTCGATTGCTCTGGGCAATAGTGTCTATAAAAAACGCTAAAAGCATTGTTCATTTTTTTACTACCGTCTTTCAGGGCTCAATAGAAGTGGCAGCTTTATATCACCACGAAAAGACGCTTCCGATGACTCGATGCATGAGAAATATTTCAAATCAGTCGAAAGTACACCCCTAACAAGACGTAAGGTAAAGTATTCTAATGACTTTTTTAAATGTCGATTTAATCAGTTGTTAGAGTTGCATATATTATTGCAGTTGAAACAACAGTCGGCTGGTGGGTCTTCTTGTGATTCAGCATCTCCTCAAAGTCCTAGTAGTCCATTACAAAAGCCGCAACCTACACCGTTCTTGCAGGTTTGTTTCTCTTATCTATAAATATATTCTGCAAGTGTAGAAATTTAAGTCAATAAAAGCACTTTGAAAAATAATCTATCTGATTAATATATTTTTAGTTTCTACTTTTTATACATTTAGAACTAGAGACGGAACTATCTTTAAGCTGGTTAAAATTAATCTGAATAGATGCTGATAGTATTTTTATATTTGTTTTCTGTGTAACGGTCTTTACAATTTTTTACATATCCACTAAGAACGATGTGCATTATAAGGAAATTTATATTGAAGTTCGTTGCTTTATTGGCCTACATATATAAGCGTTTAGGATTATAATCTATAGAGAAGTTAACGGGTTTACATACTTATTTCGCATATTAAAGAAAAAAACCACTATCTTGTAAAGTAAAAGTCAAGCTTACGTGATTCGTGCTCGGTACCTATTAAGCACTTCAATTCTATTCGTATCAACGTATTCTAACGTTCTATCTGGTACAGCGTTCGCACACGCAATAAAAAGAAAGCAATCATGTGATCTTGATGCTGTTGGAACACTAGATAATTATAATTTTTACCAGCTGTGGCCGAGACTTCGTTAGCGTAGAACTAAAAGATAGTTAACAATTCTTGCCGGTTTTTCTACCCTTTTTTCACTAGTTCCTATTGGTGGTAGGGTAATGTTAAATAGCCTAAAGTCTTCTTCCATTACACTGATATAAAACGCAAAAAGAATTTTTAAAATTCGAATGGTAGTTCCAAAAATAAGAGTGTTCAAAATAAATTCTCCGTTTTATAATATGAATATAGATTAAGCTAAGTTAATAAATTACAGCACTACATAAACAAACCTTTGTATTATTTTATCAGAATGGTAAATTACTTGGTTAATTGTGTAGACTACTGCAGCGAGGCCGTCATTGGTATCGTCAATATCGTTGGCTACGGACGCGGCGGGCACGGGCTCTCGGGTCATGCACAGTCTGGAGAGGCCGCACCAGTTGTCTAGGCATGCTCGAGAGAGGTATTCTGACAGGTTAATATGACTTATATTATTCATTATGAAATAAGTATTTTAAAATAAAATCATGTGTGTAATTCACACCCGATACAAGTGAAATTTTCAAAATATTTATGTAAACAATGCACGTGTACATTACTTCACGGTTGTCATGATGTCTTTATTCAGGCGTCACACATACACAACATTCGAACCTTGTAATAAGCACTGTATAATGCCTTCTATCTCATTGTCTCGCTCGTTATAGCTTATAAATGTATGTAGTTGTCTCTTTAACTGTCGCATTTTCGTTTCATCGAGTTTCAAATAACAATGTCGCTAAAGATGTTTTCACGTACGAAGTTTTTCTTCGAAAAATTTTTCTTTCACAGACACCTAGATAAAGAACGGCTTGCGGAATTGGAGCGAATGGATAGGTATCCTGAAAAGCAGGCGGTCTATAGCGTCGATAAACCGTTTCGACAGACAAGTCTTGATCTACGTCACAACGCCGCTTCGGCCAACTGGCATCCATCTAGAGAGTTTACAAGGTAATTTACGACGTATATTCATCTAAATGTCTATAAGTTCTTGCCAGGATATACAGGAAACTCCTATTGCCTATATAATTTCACTGATAGCAGGGTCAAATTTTCCTACAGGCCTACTAGGTTTCAGCCTTGTGCATCAAGAGCAATGAGGACCAAGATCAAGTTGTTTTCAAAATTAAAATTACACTATGCTAAAAAACAGTGAACACTAAAAGACTGGACCGAAAATAGGGAGTAATACTACGCATATATTCAATAAACAAACAAAAAAATGTTTTGGTTAAGATCGACGCGAGAGGTGAAACGGCCTTATAAGGGGAATAGCCTGGGGCTTCTTTTTATCTAAATCCGGCTCCGATTGTTATCTATACTAAATAATAGGATTTATATTTCTTTTGCATTATTTATTTATGAAGCTATGATAGCTCAGTTGATAGTGTGTACGGACGTCGTGTCAAGGGACGTGAGTTCGAATTTACCGACAATGAGCTTGAGCTTTCGGCGAAGAAAAACATCATGAAGAAACCATAGCATGGTGGTAAGGCTTTTTCTAATGCCCGCCTGCCTAGTTTTCACCCACAAGTTGAGGCAGTCCCTCCACTAGGCTTAGCGTGTCCACCATCTTGTGGGGCCACATTGTCATTTAATATCAGATGAGATTGTAGCTATAACGCTAAAACCCTAACTATAAAAAAAGAAAGAAAAATCTATTTTCATACCGAGTTTCAGGTTTAGTGGCTAGTAACTTTAAATAAAGCATCACTTATTATTTACACTTCATTATAGTCAATCTTTTTGTAGATGTAAAAGAATTGATTTTATGGTGTTTTTCCATAGACGTCAACAAGCTGAACCGGAGCGGTACACGTCGAGTAAGACCTCAGTATCGTCCGGCAGCAGCAGCAAGCACCGCACGCCGCCACACGAGCCCCATCACAATTTTATGCGTCTCTCCTCAGCCAATGAGCAAGATAATATCGCTGCTGGTAATCTATGCATATAATAAATCTGTACAAAAGTCGTTTTTGTATACCAAAAGGACCCATTTACAGTATTTTTGCAATTTATGTCAGTTTGTTTGTGGACGCATCACGTAAAATGTACAAAATCAATGTATATAACTTTTATACGTAAAAATTATACACATCTTGAAGTATTACTTAGTTTTTGTTTCATTACAAACGGTTCACTCTATCAAGTGATATTACATAATATTAATTTAAAGTGTTCTCAGGCCCGCAATTCAGTTGCTTGCAACGCCAAAATAGATCTAATGTTAATAGTTGAACTCCATATTCGGTAGATGGTGTTGTGCATATGTCTTCATCATATAACACGAATAATATTGACTGCATTCTTTTTAAGCGACGCGTTTTAGTTCTCGACAACCACGCAAACGAAGTCGCGGGTACAGGTAAATTTAAAAATAATATATGTATCTCTATGGAATTTTGAATGCTCGTGATGTCAAACTTTAAACGTCTTTTAACAAGCGTATATAATGTAAAGCCTATCTTTGAAAAACCAAGAACTATCTTTAGCAGAAGGAATTTAATGATGTATTTAATTAAGTTACGGACTTGTATAACAAAAAAAGAATGCGTGCAACTCAGTAGACGTGACGTATAAAACCAATAAAAATATGTAATTTATTAAAAGTATTCTCAATAACATGGTTTGCCTTTTTCTAACATATTCTCTGTTTCTGTCGTTAATATAATGCATAAATAAATTTATTTTGTTATCTCTACTTTGTCTATCTCTCTCAAGTTATAACATGTTTTTTTTTTATAAGTACCTGTATTTTATCTGTATCTAATGTAGTTATTATTGTTTACAGTAAATTACAAGTTAAAATGCGTGAACTTGGAACCTCCGTTGACTGAGCCCAACGTACAGAAACATAACCAACGAATGGAGCGAACTTCAACACCCAGAGACCGCACGAAATCGAGACGTAAGTTACAGTTAAACCTAAGTTATAGTTCAAACTTAGTAATAGTAAAAAGTAAACCGTGTTACTTTAGTGTTATTACAGGAAAAGCTATTTGTAGTATGTGCAGGATTTTTACATTCCAAATAAAGTAGAATTTATGTTCTGACGTATTCGTACTACTTTGTTGATTAATAGACAGATTTTATTATGATATGAATCGTGCATAAAATTAAAATGTTCTTTTTTGTTTTATTGAATAAGAGTACTTACGTATATTTACGACTACTTGAATCACGCATAAAATTAAAAAACAAAATTGTCTGTTTTCAAAACATGTTTTTTTTATTTTATTTCATTCTAGTTTGGAATTACTGATGTTTATTATTACAAATTACTAGCCGTGCTCGCGAGTTCGTTCGCGTGGAACTACAAATTATTTCATTGTATTTACCCATTTTTATAACTTTTTTCAATACAACCTTTGCTCGTATCGGTGATAGCTAGATATTAAATAAATCCTTCCAATCGTGCTTCATGCTCTATGAAATACAAATAAAATAAAATCCGACTGGTAGTTTCTAAGATTAGCGTTAAAAGAAAACAAACTTTTCTGCTTTATTATTTAAAATAAATATATGAATACAGATTGTAACTCTTATTTAATATGCTCATTCTATTAAATATATTAAAATATGTATACATTATATATCTATATATTCCATTTTTTAAATATATACCTAAAATATTTATAACCAGATAGATTGTCTTACATTTTCTTCTCGATGCCTGGGTTATTTTCCGAACTGGTGTTTTTTCGTTCATAAGCGCCTTCTCAGGACCTAAAATGAATAAAGTATTTTGATTGGATTTAATTTGATTTGTAGTTTCTTTTTTAAGAATAATCTATTTTATTTCGAAGCCATTTTCTTGCACATTTTCTTTATATATATTAATCTACAAAATATTAGCAATAGTTAGCTGAGTGCTTAACAGTTTCTAGGGACCATCTCTTTACATGTATTAGTAAATGTGTTTGGCCCAACTGAAACTAATTTTTTTTTAACAAAGCAGAGAATATTGTCTTTATAAAATCAGTGTACCGGGTTGTGTTTCAAAGGAGGTCGCGTTCTTTTGTGAATTCAAAGAACTTACTATGATGTGGTTATTATGTAGACACTTAGCATACTAAGATATTACAATTGTGTTTGATTGGATCTTGTTTCCCTACACCAAGTTAACACATCCTTTATAGTATGACACATCCGATATACTACTATCATTATGCCATATTACTGTAACATATCCGTACAATTAATTTCGGAACAAAGCGTGTGATGTAATTATTCTTTTTTTTTTAATACAGGGCATAAAAGGCCAGTGGAGATGGACGAATCCTTAATGGACGGTGAAGATGAGGATGACGAAGGTGGTGGCTCGCCTCTATATTGTAACTGGGACTTGCGCGGCATGCAACATCTTTTACCGCTTCAAGACTACATTATACAACAGGCTAAGTTGTCTAGTAGGTATTTGTTACTATATTACAAAATCAATAATCATCTTGAGTGATAGAGATTTTGGCTTGACTATCTAGTCTAGTTTAGTCTTAACAATGTCACTTTTTTATTCTGCCGCTTTTTGGTATCGCCAGTACTTGACGACCCTCCCGAGAGGGTTAAATTCGAGCATAATGATCATCAATAGATTACTGATTTGTCGTGGCGTTCTTTATTTGCATGGGTTATACTGTGTCCATTATTAAGTGGAATGTCGTCACCCAGCCGTTATACTAAAGGAAAAAAAGTTGGCCTTCACGGGACGCCCGGCAGATGTGAAACATTTCAAGTAATATTAGAATTTTAAGGAATAAATATCAATACACAAAATATTGAGTAAAATAATTTGCAGCTCACAGAGTGTATTTTTTTTTTCCTAAGTACTTAAAATCAATGAAAGTTAGACACAATTAAAAACCATACGCAATTTGAAATAAATTATTAAGATTTGAACGATTAATTTTAGAACGCATCTATTTGGCTATTCTGTCTATTGAAAATTTTATGGCCTGATCTTTAAACTTTGATGATATACTTCTGCGCAATAGAAAGCTTTGATAAACAAATTATATAAATAAGTATCTTGTTAAAATTAAATTGTTAGTTTATTATAAATATGTAGTACCCATTCTTTTGAAAATGAAATTTATAAGATATTTGACTCAAACACACATAATAACAGCAATACCCCAGGGTAACTACTTTAGCGATTTATTAAAATTAAATGACAATGTAACGGTTTTTTTATGGCCCCATTCAATGAAGTCGCGACGGGTCTCAGATAGTATTTATTTATTTATTTTGGACCACCAGTGGCCAGTGCCTTACAACAGTTACAAATTATAGTTGAGGCAATTATGAGAAAAAATACATTGAACCTCTTGAACCATTGAAAAGGCAATCATGACGTATAGTTACGCCATTGTGTTTCGCATTAAAAATGTGAATGTACATGTGCAGGTCGCGGTCGTTACGTCGCCGGGTCGGCGTCGGACAACGAGTCGAACTCGTCGCGGTCGCGGTCGGGCTCGGGGTCGCGGTCGCTGTCGGGCCACGAGCCGGATAATGAGTCGTCGGACGGCGGCGCCCGCACGCCCGACGACGACGACGGCTCCGGGGTGTATCTACCGCACGCGTACGCGCATCGCCCGCACGACGTCGAATACATGAACCATGGCGTTTCCTACTACAACACCTTTGTCGGCTTCGAACGAGACAGACAGCTCTCGCCTGGTATACACAGAGTGAGTCTCGTACACTTTTTTATTAGTAAACTAGCTGTGCCCGCGACTCCGTTCGCGTGGAAATTAAATTTTATTTAATCATTTTCATAGAAAAATGTTATATAGCCTGTGTTACCCAGGGCTAATGTAGCATTCTGTTAGTGAAAACATTTTTGATATCGGTATAATAGTTCTTGAATTTATTTGTTACAAACAAAACAAAAATACAAAAATCTTTCCTTTTTACAATATTAGTATAGAAAACCAACTTGAACCAACTTGCGTCGTTGGTGTTTGCGGACCGTTACGACTTGAGAACCATTAAGAAGAGAGTATATCCATACCTCAAAGGCCGGCAACGCACCTGCAATTCCTCCTGTATTTTGGGTGTCTATGGGCGACGGTTATCACTTACCATCAGGTGACCCGCTTGCTCGTTTGCCCCTTATCCCATAAAAAAACTATCTATTTAAGTTAAAGAAAAAACAATATAATAACCTTCCAATGATAAAGGTCTTAAGTTATACATTAGTATTAAAAGACTTCATATTTGTGGTGTTTGTAATCGAAGTATAAAATTTCCAAAAACTATAACAAAATTAAGACCTTTTTGTATCATAATTATAAAAGACATAACCAATAAATCGTTGAATATGAAGAAGTGTCCTGTATTATTGTATATCTATTGGTGCATAATGCACCATGATTTTTCAGTAAGATGAAGATTGAGAGAGAGAGTCCTATATCTCATTCTTCATCTTGCAATGGGTTGATCGGCGGATCGGATTGCTCTTGAGCTGGATTGATACTTGTTCACTTTGTTGTTCATATCTTCATACAGTCCCCGCAAACATTGTGCCGGCATACGTTTATTATATTAATTGTTTATATTGACAAAGTTCGTTTTACCGTTAACTTGTATACTCACATTGTCATAGACATAACCACAGATGAACATCTGTGTATTTAGATAATGTTTTACTGTGTATTTTTTTTATGAGTATACATTTCATTAGCGGAATACGTTCAAATTTTAGTAGTTAATCCTATACTTAGTGGTTAGTATACATGATGTGAAGAAAATAAATTCAAAGCAGTTATGAGTACTGCCGACAGAAGTGAAAATTTAAAACTAACGGTTCTTATTTTTGCACATTCAAATTATTTGTTTGATCTTAAATTAAAACTTGTAAAACAAAACTGTTTACAGCGCAATAAGTTATACTAATGGGAACAGATATTGTGTGTACGTTAATACGTCACGTGACCATGTCGATGACGACTTACGTGAATTTGCCTCCTATTCAAACCTTCCTAAAGAAGTTTTCACTTCAAAAATGTCTATTGTAGACGTCGTCTCTGGGGGGTGGCGGTGCTGGCGGAGCGAGTGCGGGACCGGGGGGAGCGATCAGCATAGACGACCCCCCTCCGTCCGGCGCCCCCTCGTTGTACAGCCCCGTGCGCGGGCACCCGCACCCGCACCCGCACCCGCACCCACTCTCGCATCCGCACCAGCTCCCCAACGCGAGCCAGCATCCGCACCTACACCCGCACTTGCCGAGGCCGGCGCCTCCCGAACAGGATATAGAAATCTTCGCCAAGGATAATCTCAATTTCAATAAGGGAATATTCAGAAGGAAGGTGAGTTTTCTTTTTTATTGTTAGCAACACAGATCTCTCTGAAACTATTAGGTGCCGTTCAAGTATTACGTAACGCAATTTGGGTAGGAAGGGGGTTCATGTAAAACGCTAAAACTTAGGTAAAAATGCTCGTTTAAATGTTACGTAACGTTTGGGACAGAGGGGGGGGGGACCAGAAAAATGCTACGGCGCATTTCATGTTGGTTCAAAAAAATGAGTTACTTAATATCAAGTATATACTGCCCCTTACTGCCATTTTCTGATGATAAAATTTGAGCATTTTGGGCAGATGAAACTATCTTTCACAAGATACTGACTCTCTTGTTGAAGCTCTCTTGGGAGTTTTTGAGGCAACTTATATATCATGTTCCGAATGATTATCATTATTCACTTTAGTTATGCTTACACCTCTATTACACGATACAGGTATAATTATAAATATTATATATTATATATATAAATAACTAAGTATATGAATTAAAATAAAAACCACAACATGACCCGCCAAAAAACTCGGAAATAAAAAATAACAAAATAATTTAAAAAATTGGCGTTGATTGTGCATATAAAACAATTTCAAGCAATTATAGTTCAGTTGGTAGTATGTACGAACCCCACTTCAATCTCTTCGTTTGATCACAGCAATGCTATACATTTTAGCTTTTGGTGAAGGAAAACATCGTTATAAAACCTTATAATGGTGATAGGGCCTTTTCTAATTCCCGCCTGGCTTGCTACCACAATCAAATTTAGATCGAGTATTGGATATTGATTTGAGTTGGAAACGTTTGTGCACGTTTTGACATGACTAATTGTTCTACTGCCAGATTATCACCTTTCATTTTATGTGGTTCAGTTAATTACATTTATATAATATAAAGTAACCCAATCATTACTTTTTTTTTGCATTTGTTACCACAACATTATCCTCTCGAGATATGAGTCTTCAATTTTAATTAAGTGAAACAGAGAAATTGTCACTGTTGTAATATTGTGTTATTGATTTTTATCATATTACCATTATAATTATGCTTTCAAATAAAGATTTCTGGTTCTACAGGCGTCTGTCCGGGACATGTTGTCGTGGACGTCGTCGTCCATCAGTGCCCCGATGGTGGGTGCGGACTGGGACAAGGCACATAAAAAGGCAGCTATAGATCTCTTCAGACTGGTGCAAATCTACATGGGTGACAGGAAAGCTCGGCCGGGTATGACGCTCAATTCTGTCGCGCAGGACATTTTGCACGCTACATTCTCTAACGAAAAGTAAGTCTATATCTTTACGTAAAATTTAATCAGAATTTATGTATTTATTTAATATGTGAAGACACATTTTATACTCCCTTTTAAGCGTGATGCGGAAATCGATGTAAAATTTGGCATAGTTAAATTTGGTTTAGGGAAAGACAGTGTAAAGCTAACTTTGTAAATGTGTTGTTAAAATAAAATAAGATGGAATGACCAAAGATGTTGATAGATAAAATGTTCATTGATTACGTTAATATGGCAGAGGTAACATAGTAGTCTGTAGTTAAA
Source organism: Actias luna (assembly GCA_039707435.1). Classification (NCBI taxonomy): domain Eukaryota; kingdom Metazoa; phylum Arthropoda; class Insecta; order Lepidoptera; family Saturniidae; genus Actias; species Actias luna. The sequence goes on along the minus strand of JAZHAC010000033.1, from coordinate 12,709,246 downwards.
CATCCCAGAGAGTACCTATTTAATTTTGCCAAAGAATTAAAAATTTCCCGACTAAGTGACAAAGTTGGAATTATTATATACAATTATAATAATCGTATAATTTTTAATAAAAACTAAAAACTAGAAACAATTTTTTTTTTACTAAATGTTTTCTTAATTATAAGGATTCATGCGAGATATATCATATAGTAAAACAACAATAAAAAAATACAGGACAGAGCTCATAATCAGAAAAAAGTTGCTTTTCTCGAGAACTAATTTGAAACATTTCATATGAGTATTTCAGGTTGCTTTCTTAATTCTACAGCGTATTAAGTTCTGTTGCTTTTTAGCAAAATAATTATGAAGGTCCTTCCTCTAAAATTGATTCTAATACAAATTCAGGGACCTTCCATAATAAACTATTTCATAAATAACTATTATTGCACGCCTCATATTATGAAATATTGGGACCTTCCATAGTTGAGTAAGTTTCGGGACTTCAATGATCGATATTTTAAATCTTTTGTGTTTTTACGGCAATGCAAATGTTTTATTATCCAGAAAGATACCTTGACTATCACACTAGATGATTTTTAAAATCGTTTGTTTCATTATATCCTAAAAAAAATCATATTGGAAAAAAAAACTTCGTGTACGTGCGGATGTCTGTGTGTAACGGTTACGTCCAAAAAAATATATGCATTGGTTTGGGACCATTTCTTTTTTAATAGCTCTAGAATGACATCGGATTACTTCCTATTTGATATGTATGCTTAAATATTTGCCATTCGATTTTTATTACATTATGAGGCGTGCAATTTTGGATTTTCCAAACTATATTATTATTTATTAATAATATCATTAGTTAATTTTAACAATTTGATTTACTTGATCTGCTTTGATTTAGACTACGCGACGAGCTGTACGTGCAGCTGTGTAGGCAGACTACTGAGAATCCTCTCCGAGATTCATTACTTCGCGGCTGGGAGTTGCTGGCCGTGTGTTTGGCTTTCGTACCGCCATCACCGGCATTCCAACCCGCACTTACTAATTATGTAAATAGACATCGTGATCCGGCATTCGCTGATGCATTCCCTGAGGTAAAAAAAAGAATATATATAAAATATAAATTTATTTGTCTACAATTCGAGAAGTTATGTACCATGCACCCCATGTAGGAGAGGTTAACAATCGCCAAAAGCACCCTTACGTAATTAATTAATGGCTCCCTATCCATTTTTATTACTTGTAGTTTCAAATCAAATTAATTTACTTTATTCAATTTAGGCCCTGAGGAGGTGCTTATGAACGCCAAAATTACCACCGGTTTATAAAATAACCGTCATTGAGAAGAACCAGCAAGAAACTAGATCTTGTTATTTTGTCTTTTTTAGGTACATATTAAAAAAATGAAATGTAGATTAATATATTATTCTGGTTACATAATTATTATCTGAAAATTGATTTGTTGAAATACATATTTTATATATTTGTGATATGTTAAATATAAATAAAAATACACTACAATTCAGGTGGGGAAATGGCCTATACATGTTCAAGTATCACACTACGCTGGAGTAGCTTGCAAGCGGCTAGAGAGGATCGGTTTTGGAGGGAAGAGGCAACCGCGAAAACCTACCACTGAAGATATCGATCAGGCAAGAGTAAGTTATTTTCTGCGACACTAATATTTCTATGAGCGAAAGAAGAAATAATGGTTTTTATCAGGCATTGTCGGTTCGCAAGATCCAGTCGAGTTCCAAACAAATCTATCGTAATTTATTTGGCAAACGCGGAATTGAGATACGTCAGGAATCTTTATATGTTTACTATTTAGCTGGGGCGAAATAAAAAGGGACAATGATATTAGTTAGGTAGATGGGCACAAAAATTAAAACATCAAAACTGTTTATTTTTGTGTTAGTTAACTGTTTCTGACCACGTAAATAAGTATCGCGAGCGCTCGAAATTTAGTTCTTTATTTTGTGCTTACGAATATTTAAGTTGAGGTTTCGGAGAATGGTAAAGAGTATCACTTCACAGCGCTCTTCTTCACACATTAACAAAATGAAATTTAAAAAAAAGCACGTAAAAAATATATTACGCTATCAAGTTTCTTGTTGATTCTTCTTGATGACTGGGATGTTTTTCGAATCGGTGATTGTTTTAACGTTAATAAGTGCCTTCTCAGGCAGGGCCTAAATATTGTGATTTTGAATGTGTGATTAGTTAAAAGTAGTTAGTAAAAAGGGAATGTAGGGTCGCCATGGGAGATTTTTGTAGGTATTTATGGTGAGTCTCACATACTGATCTCGTATTCGGCCTAGACCAGGGGTTCTCAAAGTTTTTTAGTTTCCGGCGTACTTACAGGTTTAGAATTATGTCTCGGCGTCCTAGATAGTTGAAATAGGGTGATGTGTGAGTTTCGTAATCTCCACACATTTTTTCAAAACTAGGTATAAGGCTTGACACCACTACTCTCATTTCTTGCTCCACATTGATATTTGAGCGATATTTGCTCTTTATTACGGTTACAGCTGAAAATCCGGCTTCACATATATAAGATACAAAGGGAATGAGAATTCTTAGATCTTTTGAACTTGAAGTTGAATATGAATTTTGGTCCGATATCCAAAACTCCACCAAATCGGAACAGGTAAATCTTGTCTTAAGGCTGGTGTCGTAAGAGAGTTCAATGAGACTTCCTTGTTCTTGCGAAGTGAAATCTGATGGAGTTTGGGCATTGTAGGATCTTGGATCCACGCAAATTTTTAACATTGTCTTCGATAAAGCATTTCGAAAACCGTTCAGAAAGCTTCAAAAGGTGTTCAGTGAAAAGGGTCATCAAGTCTTGTGAGACAACAAGCTCGTTAGAGACCGCTTATTTATGCAATTTCGGGAAACAATTCTAACCTCCGTCTTCATTATTTTCTTTATCTACAATTGAAGTTTTTTCCTAAATGCCGCAATTTTCTTCAATAGTTTTAACATGTGCATAATATTGCCTTGCACAGACAGATTCAAATTATTTAGTCTGTCATATTTGCTATTTTTATCAAAAAGTCTGTTTCGGCAAAGTATTTGGTCGTTTACATGCCCTGCATCTTGTAAAAATATGTGAATTTCTTTATGTAATTCGAATGCACGAAATAAGACATTTCATCGTGAACTGCAGTAATTTAGCAAAGCCGGTTGTTCAGCTTCCATATTCATGCATAGTTTTTTGAAAAGTGAATTTTAACGGCCTGGTTTTTATGTACCTTACTATGTCAATAAAATTTTCTAATACTTGGTTCAATTCAGAGCTCATTGACCTCGACGCAAGTGCTTCTCTATGGATACTTGAATGGCTCCACATAGCATACGGTGCTTTTTTACGAATAATCGCCTGTATTCCTCCATCCCTGCCAGACATTCATCGGGCACCATCAGTACATACGCCGATACACTTTTCCCAATCTAAATCTATTTGTTATCATTGTGCTTGCTGTGGCCGTCTTTATATAGCTGCACAATATTACGCACCTCTAAAATGTTTTTTAAGAAATTAGTTATGGTGCGGCTGTTGACGGTCCTTAAATTATTAAAGAAATAAATTTACTGTTTTAAATTTGTCAAGAAATTCAAGCAAGTCTTAAGTTTTTGCGTTTTCGGTAATGCTTTTGCAGAATAAAAGGTATTCACAGATAATATTATCATCTAGTTTTAGTGCACACAGTAACGTTGTATGTCAGATGTGTGTCGCTACCGATCCAATCAACACAATGAAAACAGAAATCGACCTCCTCTCGTCTCTATGCCTAAGTTTAGTTTTCGAACGGCGTCCCTCTGTTCTCTCTATGGTGCACCAGGGTGCCGTGGCGCACAGTTTGGGAACCCCTGGTCTAGACAGATGCGAGAGGAAGACACGATAATATTACTTACGATAAAAAAATAATAGTCCGATGTGGGGTATCTTAAGCGTATTTGATCGGTGATGGTTATGGATACGGATATTATATCACCTATTTAAAGAGATGTGTTTAGAAGTGAATTAGGTATTGATTAAACGTTTGTAAGTAAATATATTTAGTGTATTAGGTAATTATTAGTTTAAATTTTAAAGTTCTCTGTCATTCGACTCGTGTCACTATTTGAGATATTTATATCGCATTTTTCGGAAACGTTTTACGCTTTATTTCTCCTATAGGTAATTGTAAATGCAATTTTTCTTTCAGATACAAATCTTCCGGCAGTCAATGTTCGGGAACACGTTGGTCGAAGTGATGACGTTGCAGAAGGACCGGTTCCCTAACCGACAGCTACCGTGGGTTCAGATCGCACTCTCGCAACAAATTCTAGCGTTAAATGGCAGAGAAACTGAAGGTATATTCAGAGTTTCAGCCGATGTGGACGAAGTTAATGCATTGAAAACCAAGATCGACAATTGGGAGTTACCGGATGCTTCGACGTTAACAGGTTCGTTGTTTTGTATACAATAAATATATGTTTTTTTGCAGAGTATAAATTAAAGGTTAACGTATATCTTATCCCCACAAAGAATCGAAGACACAAATAAAATCACTTTAAAAATGTGTTTTTTTTTTCAATATGATTATTTTATCTATTAATGTATATTGTAAAAGTTCCTTCCTATATTGAGCCTGAAACTCTTGTTGCCTTTCGCTATATTTAGCCCTAGTTATGTCAGTTAAATTTTGTAATGTCTACTTATTTTATCATGTTTAGTTATTATATATTTTTAAGTATATAAAAGTACATTAGAATTTTGAATCAATCACTCTATAACACATGTTTTCTTGTGTGATGGTGATTGTAACGGTGCACCATAAATACACATATATATTCATGTGCATGCCCTGTAAACTGTCTCAAAATAAAAGATGATACATTCTTCATAATGTTGATAAATTACGATTATATTTTGCTTTGTACGTATGTAATTTTCACTGTAACCACTTGACAACTATTGAGTCAATATGAATATGGTTATTGTGTTTAATTAAATACAGCAGTAAACCTGGTAAAGGAGCCACAAATAATGCTTTCGAATTTCATTTATGTTTAAGTAGTATTTATAATATCAAACTTTACAACGAAAATGTCAACAATGACTACAAAGTAAACCAACAAAAACCAAGTCATTTTAACGTTTTAGTGGGTTTATTGTATAATTAAGTGACGTAACATTTATTGTTACACTGGTTAATATACTATATATATTTACTTTACTATACTGTTAGAAATAAGAAGAGGAGTAGTTTCAAAAATATAAAAATATATATCTCACGCCCCTTCGGTGATGCTCCAGCTACATACGATGAATGGGCCTCGAATAAATCGATTAATCAAATCAAAAATCCTTATTAGATTTAGGCCCTAAGCAGACGCTTATGAACGTCAAAACTACTACCGGTTCGGAAAGTAGCGCAGTTATCGAGAAGAACCGGCACGAAACTCGAACTGCATCTTTTTTTTAGGTCTTATTTTTTTTTTATATATAATAGAATGTGTTACAGTAGTTATTACCGGATGTACAGAGAGGGGTGTCAATTCCAGACATCACAATCGCTCACATATTAGTCCACCCTATAATAGCCTTTTGACATCAAAACTTGTTTGAAATGGTTCTTGAACCTACTGTCCGAAATTCAGTAATGTGCTTTAGGACTATATTATAAAACCTAACACTTACACTTACCAGCTTAGACTGGACTTGCCTCGAGTGTAGCTTCGACTGAACCCCTAGCCGCGCTCGCGTCGCATTTATATAGTAATCGGTGCTATAAACTACTCTGCTTAAAGTAACTTCTAACAGTAGTATATATGAATTTATTAACAACGTTTGATAGACGCTCACGCGCCGGCCAGCCTGCTGAAGCTGTGGTACCGGGAGCTGTACGAGCCGCTGATACCGGACGCGCTGTACGGCGCGTGCGTCGCGGCTGGGACTGACTTCGCTGCTTGCACTCGAGCCTTGCACCGACTACCGCCACTTAATAGACTGGTAACTTATTTAACACACATACTTCTTCAAACAGCGATGATAGCTCAGTATTAGTGTGTACGTACTCTGCGTCATGGGACGTGAGTTCGAATCCACCTACAATGAGATTCAGCTTTCGCTGCAAGAAAACATCGTGAGGAAATCATGTCATGATGGTAGAGGTGTTTCCTATGCCCGCCTGGCTAGCAACCACCATCTAGTTGAAAATCTGCAGCTAAATAGCAATAGGTGTGTTCCGGCAGTTGCATTTGGGAGCCATTCCCTCCACAGGCGCATAGCTTATCTACCAATCTGGACCGTATAGTCACTTAAGATCAGGTGAGAATATGGTCATAACGCTTAAGCTTAACTATAAGAAAAGCGAGGATTTTCGATGCAGAGTTTCTGACGCATAAATACTGGAAAATAGATACTTGGCCAGGGACAGAAAATGGAAAGGGTCGTATATGATACAATAATAGTAGTATGCAGGAGTAATCGATGAATTAAGAGGACTTTCTAGAAAAATATGGGGTGAGGCTTCAAAACACTAGTGACCACCGAGAGATCACGAGTTTATTTGAAATCGGTCAGTCCACATAGTAGTATTAGTATATTAGCTATAGGCAGCTGGTTACACACGAGCTGAATCTTCAACGCGATAGACGAGAAGTGTCGCTGTAAAGGAGTATTATGGTGATATATGGTTTGTACTGTATTTTAATAGTTTATAGGTTTAGCGTTATAACCACAATTGCACTTGATGTCAAGTGACGATGCGGCCCAAGATACTGGACACAGTTAGCCTAGTGGAGAAAGTGGCCTTCAAGTACAACTACCGAAACATACCTATAGGTATTTGGCGGCAGATTTTCATCATGAGGGTGGTAGCTAGCCTGGCGGGATTTAGAAAAAGCCTTTACCTACATGATATGGCTTGATCTCGATGTTTGCTTTACCGAGAGCTCAAGCTCATTGGTGGTGGATTCGGACAAACGTCTATTAAAGCGGTGTCCATACACACTGCCAACTGAGCTAACATCGATTCATAATTCCTCGTATTCAATTGTCAATTGCATGCGCTCTTTTTTATAGGTAACGAAATTTCTGAGTTTGAACTATGAGTGTGACATTCTTAGCGATATAAAATATATATCTATCCTTTTTTTATTTAGTTTAAATGTTTTTTTTTATTGTTTAGCATAAATATTTTTTCAGGTACTGACGTATTTAATAAGCTTCTTGCAACAATTCACTGCACCGGAGGTGGTAAGTCAAACGAAAATGGATTCAGCGAACCTAGCTATGGTTTTCGCCCCGAATTGTCTCCGGTGCACATCGCAGGACCCCCGCGTTATACTAGAGAACGCTAGAAAGGAAATGACCTTTCTGAAAACTCTAATCACCAACCTAGACACATCTCACGTTCAAGATCTACTGTGACCGAATCTCAGCTATTGTAACAACAATATTCTATTAGAAAGTGTTACCGGTTTTTAGCGTCGGTCAATATATTCGATTAGGAAAATGATTTAATTATAACCGGGTCTCGTTGGACAGCGGTACCCTGATATCATTGTTTTGCTCGACCGTGTACCATGGAACTTTCGAGATGTCTAGTCTGTGTCGTGTTTACAAAGAACGGGTACGGAATTACCGTTGTACCTTCTATATTGTGGTACACGGTCGAGTTCATTCGTATCTTCCCTTATATTATACTTGACATTCTTGTATATTGTTTTTTTTTTTATATTTTTGTACGCTATACGATATTTTTATTTGGTTGTATCCAAAGATATTTAATGATATGTGATTTTAATTATATTACACTCGAGCTTTACAAAAGTGTATTCTTGCAATATGTTCCGTAATGAATTTGTTAAGACAGTTTTGCGTATTTTTTTATTATTAGTCACTTTTGATTTTAGTAAAAACGTTGAATGTAATTATTTAATTAAGCCTAATTTTTTATTTACTCTTTTTGTGATAGAGACGCCTTCGTAAGTGTAGAACAAACTTAGTATAGTGATACTCGTACAAGCTGTTGCTTCTTCTGAGGTGTGTTCACTGGCGAGTCTTTTAAGTTCTTATTTAAGTGAGGTACGAATGCAGTTTTGAGCCGAATTTTATTTAACTTTTAGGTTAAATGGGCAAAACACGTTATTGTGAAGTACACGTTGGAAATTATGTACATATTAACTTGTCCAACTGTTTTGCTTATTCAACCCGGAAGTGTTACAAAAGGTCGTTTATTACAATGTTTTATTGTTTTGATTATTAAACCCAAAAGTGTGAGGAATACGCTTATTTATTACATTCAATTACTTTGCCTATTTAAGGCAAAGTGTCATAAAAATATGTTGATTTAAACAAATCCAAATGTTTTCCTAAATTGGCTTAATTATCGGAGAATGAGACTATAGCCTTTGATTATAATATATGACTCATGTATTTCAAGCAATTAAAGCTTTAATAATTGTTTATTTCTAGCTTATGTTCTGAGCAAATATCTTTAAATTATACTTATTAAATATTTTAATAAATGATGGTACTGAAAGACAAGAGCATATTGATGGTAGTAGGTACATCCACGTTTACAAAAATCTATAAATATTAATAAAATAATCTATAAGTATATATTGATCATCTCTATGGCCTAAATATTTTCTAAATCGTGGCATTTTAGATCGCGGTACCTAATATTAAACACGATTACTTTTCTAGAACCAGTGCTTTTCCAGTGAACACACACGTTAGTTACATAATTCTATACCTCAAATCTATTATGATATCAAAATTAAAGCTTTATGCTAGATAACTACATTATCAACTAAATTAAATAATTGTACACTTCAAACGCCCTACTCGCCACAATATTCTGTACCAGTAATTTTCTACTTTATTTGATCCAGTTAATTTAATTACATATAATATGTCTAGGTATTCATTTTATTACAATGACTGCAGCTGTCGGTCAAAATTAGGCAGTTATTTGTTGAATTTATAAGTTACATGTTACGAAATTATGATTCGTGAGAATTTATTTACTTCTTAGCTTTATAGTATTAGTTGATTCACGAGCCAATTTTGCCGATGAATTCTTTAAATAAACTTATTATAGCAGTTCCTCAAATTTTTGTATAGTTTATTAACTATGCGCAACCCGAAGGCATCTTTGAAATTAATGATATAATATAAAACGATGTATCAATATATTAAATAGTTACTAATTATAAATTAGGTTATTGTGAATTCAGCTTTAAAGATTACCACAAGCTTTACACGAAAAGGTATATTCCAATTTTCTGAAAGCACGTTTTATTATTTTTGCTATATTTTTTTCGATACTATTAGGAGTTGAAATTAATTCATAGCGTTTTTTTGTGAAACATAAATAAATATTTAAACTAAACTTTTTTCAGAATGTTGTCTTTCGCTTTCTACGACTTTTTCCCATCATTCAAGCAGAAGACGAAAACCGCATCGAAATAAAAACTCGTCTTTAGATGCAATCTGCGTATCGATTCATTCTTGACAATTTTCATACAACGCGAATTTGTGTTTAGACTAGCTATGTTCCACTAATCGGATTAAATGATAAACTTATTATTTTTGTTCCTTCAAAAGAGGCGTGGAGAGGTACCTAAGCAGGTGACTAGCAGTGAATTTTGTTTATCAGGTGCAGTGTAGTCACTTTGCTGCGCAATATTAAAAAAAAAAACAGAATTTCCAGGGTTTCCAGATACTTTTCCACTGGTATTGCGACGCCCGAATGAGCATTGTTGTACTGCAAATACTCTGCTATTTTTTGTTTGGTTTAAATAACTCGTAATAAACTAAACCCCTCTGATCTTACTAAATAAAGGTTAGAGCTATGGAACATTCGCTTCCAGTGTCGATTATAGGCCGCAGTTAACCCATGACTTTGCAATTATTGTAATAGATCTACTTTGCATCGCCGCTAAAAATTCGATTTAAAAATCGTTTTATTTTGTCCAATTGAGACAGTAGTTTGCAGGTCAAAATACACCTTTCAATCTCGGTTTTTATTCATATTGCAGACAATATCCTTGTTTGTGGTATATTTCTAAAATAATTAACTGCTCTTGACAAGTAAGCTCTTAAAATGATAAGGCTATTCAATGAATGCCTGACATTCTTTATTTTAATTTTTGTTTGATTGTCCAAGTTTCTGTTGATCAAGTCAATATCATAAATTTCTAAACATGCAAACCACTTTTCATACGTTTGCTTAGCTAGAGCGTGTTCACCATAAACTACTAAAATAGGTTTTTTTATTTTACATTACATTTACATTTAGCATTATCTACAATCTCACCTGATGTTATTTGACGTTTCCAAAATAAGATATATATTGATGACGAACTAATAACAGCTGTTTTAAGATAAATATTTTGTTATAGGTTATAATGGAATACTGTGTTACCTACGCTATACAGGATTATGCTACGAATTAATATCAACTCCTTATATAAAATATGAATTGTTTAAAAAAATATTTTCGCCTCCATTTAAGAATAAATATGGTGACATTATAATTGCACTGACGTTTATTTTTTTCGTCCAAGTGTTGTTTATATTAAAGACAATGAACACGTGGGACTGTTAATCATACGATAAATTATATTATTTTTGGTTACAAAGGTTATAATGTCGGTTTTATGACAATTGCTACAACAGTAATGACTTAATGGTAATGTGTTTGGACACTTCGGTCCACGTGCATTCGAATTCTTCGGCCAGATTTCGGTGAAGAAAATCATGGCAATGCAACGGTAATACGGTATTAGGTAATATTGTAATGCTACCACAGTTGCTATGAAAATCTATAGCCCATCACCTATATGTGCGTTTTCCTAACTCAAATGGATATCTCTCTACTAGGTTAGGCATGATACCACCTTAAGGCACGTTGTCAATTAATATAAAGTGACCAAACCAACGCTAAACCTATTTACCAAAATAGCCCTGTAGTATGCATATTTTTATGCTCTCGGTTTGAAGGTCTAGAGATCAGTGAAATACTTTTCATGTTCATAATGAATATCATTTAATATCGCGAGATACTAAAAGTTATTTAATAATTTTTGCCTGTTTTTGTAATTTTGTTCAATACAGTTTAGCTCCTATTGGTGGTAGCGTGATGTTAAATCTTCGTCAATGATTGCTCTATCAAATGCAAAATAATTTTTGTTAAAATCTTTTTGGTAGATCCTAACATTAGTGCGTTCAAACAAACACACACACTTTTGCGCTTTATAATTTTCCTAGTATATATTGAGAATGGTTTGTACCAAATATAATTTCAAAATTGTTAATATCCGTTTAACTAAGTCACACATTTTAAACGTTTTTAATTTAAATGCATTTAACTCTTGTGTTCATTTTTTGATTAAATTCATGAGTTTTTTTACATTTTAAATAGTACACGCTTGTGCTAAATATCGTAATTACTGTTGGCGTTATTTATATATCGAAATAGATGAGCTTGCTTTGTATTCGGGATTTGAGAGCTTTTTGTGAAATGAGAGTTGAACGTAATATCATCAGACAAATCGTACGTATTTAGGCTTCTTAGTTATATAAAAAAGGACTCTCCTAGATACAATTTTACAATAGATCAGAATGAAGCAATAGAAAAACTGCCATTATAGTTTACTAGAGAAATTTAACTGTTTTAAATTTTGATAGATAAACATAATGTAGAATTTTATTGCAAACAAAATTATTTTAAAATACAAAATATTTGTTTAAGAATTACAAAAGTAGGTATTCTCGTGTCGTTTTTATTTCATATAGGTCGGCTCAATAATAGACTCGATAAAACCAGTTCAGCCTTACCTTAAGTCTGTTGACCTACTGTCGGTGTAAATCACTTTGAAAGTACATGTATTAAGAATTATAATTATCTGTACAGAAACTAAGTATAGTGAATTCTAGAAATAACAGTTTGTGTCTTTGAAATTATTAAGGAATGTTACAAATAGTAATTGTAATGAGTTACGAGAATTACCTGTAAATAAGTCTCTTTGGTACGACTCTTAATAATATAACTAGCGGAAATTTAATTTAACGCCACTCGATTTAACAACTAACTGCTTAAAATATTGGAATAACTTAATGTTGGATGGTTTACCTTATTATCTATACAATGATATCTTCTCTTCATTTTGGGGAAATTCTCAATAACACCATAAAATCCGCATTTCCTTAAGGGAATGGGAAGGGAAATGCGTTAATAAAATACGTCACGAAAAATTTTATCGTCTTAGACCTCCCCCCGACATCAATGTTACGTCACAAATGATAGTCCATCCCCCCGTACCTGGTATATCTCAATTAAAAGCAGCACACAATTTTAATGTTTTTAAATAATTTATTGCTTGTTATAATAAACTTTATACATTATTAAATATCTCTAATAACATGTAAATTAACAAAATTGGTGAATGGACTGCGAACATCATGTTTTCTTGGACCCATGTAATATTTTGTCGCAGTCAGCAACAACCCCTTACCTGAGTGCGAATGTATTTTATGAAGGGGCCCTAAGGGCGTGTGTGCGCTGTAAAGTAGGTTTAGTTTAATGTAATTTTTTGCTTATGTTAGTCACAATAGAATACAATGCTAAATTAAACAAAGCGTCTTTGCATCAAGTTCAAATCGAGCGGAAACGCATTTTTTCTCCTTATATAAAACAACTAGCTGTGTTCCGTGTGTACGTGGAACCCAAACTTTATTTGATATTTTTTACCCGTTTTTGTTATTTGTTTCAATACAGTATTACTCCTATAGGTGGTAGTGTGATATTAAATATATTATAGCCTTCCTTAATGATTGCTGCTCTATCAAATACAAAAAGAAAATTGGTAGTTCCTAAAATTAGCGCGTTTAAATCAACTTTTTCTCTCTATAATACTTACTACCTGTGCTCGCGATTTAGATTAATATAAAAAAATGGAATTTCCTAAGATTAGTGCGTTCAAACAGATATAGAAACTTTTCCGCTTTACAATACCAATATAGATACGGTATGGAATTTAGTTCCATATATCCGTTCGGAAAACCACCGAATTGGCTTAAATCAAGGCAGTTTTACACCGAACTAGATGACATCGCAGGCGTTTTACGCTTTAAATGAATTAAAAAATCTACAGAGACACATATCGCCCAATTTTTACTACAGCAAACTTTTCCAGTGCTATTATGAATACTATGTTATTGCGTTGCGATTGCGTATTCTCTCACCACTTGAATCGCGAGCTATGGACTACACTATAAGTGCAGCTGAACCAAGTTGCTCATTAAATTTATAATTGGGTTTTACTTTGTTATCGATATAGAGACCAAAAATATTTTAATCTTGAATTGTTGTCTATCTTTTTGTACGCATATGATTGTGAAACTAATTTGTCATAATGATACTAAAACGAAATAATTATTTAGGAAAATTGTAAAGTAAGTAAATATCTTAACATATTTTAATACAACCTTCTTTGTTTGTTAGATGGCACAAGAGTGCAAAAATCGCACATCGCAGATGCTACAATTATATTTATAAATTAATGATGAGGTATTTGTAACAATAAAAACGTTTAACGGATCATCATGGAACTAGGTCTAAGTGCTTAAAAACAAAGGTTTTTTTTTTGCGCAATTTTTTAAATTATTTATTCTAAAAAACTTTATCTGAGCTATTAGTGTCATTCAAACTAGGTAAATCCGTCAGCCATTCTTAAGTAATACGCTTATCAACGGACATTTCATTTTCGTTCGGCATAGAAACTCTGCAACTTTGATAAAGCTTAATGTTTTGTTTTAGCAACTTGTGACTATAATCAAATATGAGGCAAGTTAATTTTAAATTAAATTAGAAATTAGGTGTAATTCTCACATTTCCATTAAAATTGTTCTTTAACGTTTCTAAATGTGTCTACGCTATGACGTTTCTACAGCTAAAATGATAATATTTTGTTATAATTAGTAATATATAAATCCACAAAAACGTTATATACATTTTCTCATTATTTTTAAGATATTTAGTTTTTCGCAAAGTTCAAAAACCTTAGTCGGTCAATGTACTTTTACGTGTAAATACATTTCTTAAGCAATACGAACTACTAGAAGCATTTAAAGTTTAACGATATGGTTTATGACTGTATTCACAGCACGATATTACGCTTATAATGGGAGGCTTAGACGTAACGATATTTAATTAATCTATTTCTTTCAAAACGTGGTTGAATTATATGATAAAATAATGAAATATATATATAATTATATATACATTAAAACTATTTTTTTACTATCTGATGTGTTACAAAATATACATATACTTGTAATATATACTGTATTATTTCCTGGGTAGTTGTAAGTGAACGACATTTTGTCATTCGCAATTAATTAACCTTCAAACAAACTTTAATATTAAGCTACGTTCTGGTTTATCAATGATCTCTAAAGAAATATTTATCTGCACATAAGTATACAGTATGGGTTTATTTATATATATTTTTAATATATCACAAACGTACGCTTATTAGTATTCAAAAGTTCATTGTGCGTGACGAGAAAATTAAGTATTTTCAAATCTGAAAAGTAGTTTATAGTGTATTATAGAAAATATAAAGATACCATTAATATTATTGACTTAAAAGGTTCTAGTTTTTGCTAATAGTGTTTTATGATATGCACAATATGCAGGGGTTGCATGAGGAATTCTATATGAATCTCAAACTTGAATACCGTTTACCGTTGTTACCGTAACCAATGTAGCTAGCTATGTGCCATATGATATTATTTGCTTGATGATATTTTAAAGTATAAACTTGTTTTTATATTCTGTTTTACTTGACCGATATTTACAATGAAATAATAAACATGACTATTAATAAACTGCATTTTATTACAAAGTTCATTTAACTATATTTTGTGTAATTAATAATGAAGTGAACTTGATTTAATTTTATTGATGCGCATGATACTAAATATGGAAAGGATTAAAAACGATTATTGTTTTTATAGACGAGTGATGCGGGGAGTGCTTATAATATTAGACTATTAATTATGTAAAATTGTATAGCGCTTATAAATAATTCCGAATGAATAATTTACATGGATTTTGAAATCCCATTGTATATATGTCCAAATGGCTCTTTTCATTATTATTTGTGACAATATAACGCCTACGATGTTCATAATGTAGATTACCAATGTGAATGTAAACGTTCAGGAGAAATAAATTACTGGTTATCCTTTGGATAATTGCGAATACCACAATTTTGTTTCATTTACTAATGTAACGAAAACGTTAAACGTCTAAACAATTTATTATATTACTGTTTTCTATTAGTTGTTGAATAAAGAATTAGGCAACGAAAACTAAAAGCTATCCTTTGTTTTACCTTTTACTCCAAAACCTTCTACGACTGTGGAAACTTCTTAAGTATTAAATGAAGTTTATTAACATAAGAAAATATATGGAAAGGGCAGGGAAAAAATATGATAACATTGTCGAAGCAACTTATCCGTCAAAATGGTTTCAAAAGCTTTTGGGTATTTCTGTTATTGTATTAAATAGTACGCCCGGAAATCGTATTAAGGCCAGATTTAGTTTATTCGGTTTTATATTTTTCATTATTTGGCATGCTTTGTATTTCTACTGCACCTACAGAGCTCATAGTGAAGACCAGACAATACTTCGCACTATATATACAACGAAGCTGAATCGATATGGAGACGATTTCGAAAGATTATCATCAATATTTTATGTGCTTTACACAATGTGGAAGATTCCTTTTTGTTTGAGCGGTGACCGAGCTTTTATGCAAGAAATTGTTGATTTGGACAAGGCGATACAAAACATGGGTGAAATTGTTGACTACAATAAGAACGCTCTATCTACCTTTTTTATTTTACTTGCACAAATTGGAACATCTCTATTTAGGATGTTTTGTATTTGGCTAACATTAGAGAATTTGAACATTAGCATACCATCGGAAAAACTTTATCAGCTTGTCTTCACCGATGCCATGTCCCTTATTTTGACTTCATACTATTGTATTTACTTGACGATTCTTACTGAGAGGTACAAATATATAAATAAAGTATTAAGCGATATCAAAACACGCACGTCATGGGAGTACAAGTTATTCGTACGTCGCAATATACCAGTTGATATGCGGAAATTGGAGGATCTAAAGGAGAGAAATATTTGTGAGAAAATTAAAACGTGCGCGAGAATTTACGCAATGATTTATAAAAGTACGGAAATGCTCAATAAAATATTTGGAATTGGTTTGTTTTTCACCATCTTGCTTTATTTAATCTACATCATCTTGTATATGTTTTATTTTATGGAGGCTACAGCTACCGGTTTGTTTCACGACCTAAAGAAGTATTTTGATTTGTTAGTATGTGTCGCATGGCAGATGTCGCACGCACTTCTAATCATTATAGTTAATATCTACTTTAGCGAGTCTACTATGCGAGAGGTATCTGTATTTCACTTATATACCTGTTAAATAATTTTGTTCTTTAAATTTTGAATTGAAATTAATATTTTTTTGTTTAAGGCAAGAAACACGTCTTTCATTGCTCACGACATCATGAACAACGACTTCAGTTCAAGTATAAATACAGAAGTAAATATGTCTCTGTTTATTAATCACTGCCTGCGATTTCGTTCGCATGGAACTAAAATTTCGTTTAATCATTATTGCTCGTTTTTGTAACTTTTTTCAATACAGTTTTGCTCCTACGAGTGGTATCGTAATGTTAAATAAAGTAAAACCTTCCTCAATTATTGCTCTATCAATATACAACATATTTTTTGCAATCCTTACGTTAGGTAGTTCAAACAAACAAACAAGCAATTCAGCTTTGTAATATTATAATATAGATAACGTGAAATACGTTATCATGATCAGAACAAGCGTTTCTTGCATAAACACTTTGTCTATGTAAACCCTTATTCGATTATTTCATATTCTTTAGTACCTAACTTCAATAATCTGCATCATACTTATCTTTGATTTTTACTATTTCTAACTTTTCCAATTTATATTCCTTATCTCTTTATGTATCTTAGTCGGCTCTACTTGTATATCTACACTTATTTATCAAATATAAGTGAATTAGCACATTTGTATACCAGTTTATTTATTATTTATTACAGTTTATTGTCGTGATAATTATTGATTTATGTATTGTATTCAAATTGATACTAAAAGAACACTATTGAAGAAAGGGACAGGAATAAGAGAAATTCTCAGTATTAGAGGAAGAAAAGAAGTTATATTTTCAAAAATCTAATAACGTAGTTGACTTTATTGTCAAAATGTGTTCCGAAAATGTATAGAGCAATATCTCTTACAGTTTCGAATTCGAACCGTCGTTTTCCATTTTAATCTGGCAAATTTTTGGAGTCATGCCCTTCTATACAAATAGATGAAATTTAAGTGTCTGTTTGTAATGTCAAAATAATAGATTATTAATAAATGCATATGAAAGTATATGCAGTACCTACTTATAGGAAGAAGAAAAAAATGTTGTCTGTTTGTTCGGCCTGAAACTAAAACGGCTGGACCGATTTAGACAGGACTTTCGCTGGAGAATAGCTAATGTTATAAGAAGCTACTTAGGCTACTTTTATTTTACAAAAAAATTAGGGTTCCGAAAAAAAACAATCATTTTTAGTTCTACACGAACGGAGTCGTGGACATAGCTAATACTACATATAATTTTCATTGATCTTACATATTTTATTACTTTTTTATTATGTTAAGATTTTACAGAAACATCAACCTACCCTCAAACTGAAACTTAAAACAGCACTACACTTGAAATTATTAATTGACTTCTTTATTCAAGTAAATGAAAATGCATTTTATTATTACAGGCTTTGCAATTGTCAGTTCAATTACTACACCAAATGCCTAAGTTTACGGCCAACGGTCTTTTCGATATTGATTATGCTTTATTTTCCGAGGTGAGTAATTAATTTTCAATTAGCATTAACTGGTGGAATGCACAGCCCAGATCCGATAGCTGTGTCATAATTAAAATAACTAACTGCTGTATATATAATCTATAAACATAAAACAAATTCTGGTTAGTTACACCATTTATAACTTCAGGACACCTACACCGATTTTAGTGATTCCTATTTATTGGTTTTGTCTCCGTCCATAATAGCATAACTATAAAAATTTTCGAAAATTAAAAAATAGGGAATGAACAAAATTATGAACCATATATAATTATATATATATTATATATATAATTATATATATAATATATAATTAATGATCGCTGATTTGGATTCGTCTACAATCAGAAAAGCAGAATAAGTTTTTGAAATATTATATTTTTGACATTACATTTCCAAAGTACTATGGTGAAAAGGATAAATAAATAATGAGCAAAATCTTTATAAATTGTTGAGTTTAATAGTGGTATTGTGGATGTAATCCTTATTGTAGGTTATTAGTATAGGTAAATTGAATCTAGAATAATTTATATTTAAAAATTATATTTATAGTTTAAAAAATTATTAAAGTGATATATTTTTACACAATAACATTAATATGTATATAATAATGATAATTACTTCATTAATAGAAAATTATGTACGCAACATTACTTTTAAAAACAAATTATATAATGCTATTTATTCAGGAATGAATTGAAGGAACGATTAAATAAGAATAACCATGTTTTAGCTTAATAAATTACACTGAGGATTCTAATGATGTATAAACAAAACTAGCTGTGCCCGCGACTTCATTCGTGTGGAATTAAGAATTATTTAATAATTGTTACCCGTTTTTGTAATTTTTCTCAATACATCTGTGCCTCCATTGGTGGTAGCTTGAATTTAAATAGCCTAAAGCTTTTCTCAATGATTGCTCTATCAAATCAAAAACAATTTTTTGAAAACCGACTGGTAGTTCTTGAGAGTAGCACCAATTTAACAATCTTTTCCGTTTTATAATATTAAAATAGATATAGATATTACAAAAACTTGTCATGCATACTTAAATAATTATCATTGCAAGGTTAATCTGCTTTTAGATTGTATTATAATATAAAAATATACTATATAATATAAAAATATATTTGAGTTAATATTACCCTACTATTTTTAATCTTCATAAGTTTATTGTTGGCATTGATGATATTGTCGAACACACGAGTACTTAATGAGAAGAGGACTGGTTTTTAAATGTTCCAGGAAAATACCTGTAGATGCTTTTTAATTTGGTTGCGAATATTAAAAAATGTTTCATAACGATGGGTGACTTTATGAAAAAGCTCATGATTCGAACTTTTGTCCATCGATGTGGTGTCCATGCACGTTACCACGGAGACATAATTGCTTTAGATTGACATTTAGCGTTAAGAATGAACAGTTCGGTAGTAATTCTTATAGCTCCCTTGAAGGTCTGTCTACATTATAAAGTTTATGTCCCGCATTATAGTCAAGCTTTTCGAATTTATGACAAGAGAATTTTATTCCTGGTTACGTTGACGGTACGGTACGCGCTGGATGACGTTAGAAATTTAACTTATTTTTTTACAGGGTGCGCGTTCTGTTTTCACCTACTTAGTCATATTGTTACAATTTGTAACAGAGACATCATGAGTGTTAAAAAATCCTATTATATGTATCACACACACATATCGAAAATTGTTTTGAAATTTGCACACTCTGTCATAGAGCAACGTATCAACCTTCAACGTGGGCTATTTGAAGAATTGTCAATTCATTTTAGAATGCATATGTTGTTGCTTTGCTTACGTTACTATTATTACAATAAAATAAATTAAATTAAACTATTATGTTAAATACTTTGTTTAACTGAAAAAGATAAATAACTATAAACACGGTAACCCTATAATAATTTTCTTTAAGTTTATTGCAGTGTATTTATTACTGGACTCAATTTCCTATTGAACAGTAAATTACAATGACCATAGTTATTATTGCGTTTTGCTAAGGTATCCATAATGTTGGTATACTGATTGTAACATGACGCGAAATCATCAAGAGATAATTTTAAATAGACTATATTAGCTGGACAAACAAGAGATAAATGCCCTGTCTCTATTCAATATGTAAGATTGTACATGAGATCAGCGCCCGCTCTAGAGATTACGGCGCCTAGGACAAAACGCCTCTTGGAAATTGTAATATAGTGTCAGTATACAAATATATTATATAACCATTATCATTTTTTAGCGAAGAAGGAAATAATATGTGAAATTTACTCTTTGTTAGTAAAATTTACCATATAAATTATACATTTTTATAAAAAAACCGCCGCTGCAGCCCCTCTAAATTTTGGCGCCCCGGGCAAATGCCCGGCTTGCCGGCCCCTAGAGCGGGTCCTGATGAGATTAAGAACTACTCGATATATAATACAGCATGGTTGTAAGGCCATCAAAATCATTCACAAATATAAACCATATTACAATTTTGTTTGTGTGTGCGTGCACACGCACGCGAATGTGTAGAGTTAGAATTAAATTTTAGTTAGAAAGATAATCGGTTTTTTTTTATATTATAAGAAATTCTTATCTTATGTAATAACAAACAGTTTTCCAGGTTTTTACATTTTTGGTACTCGAATAATGTTTACTTTATCGTTTAGCTTATTATATATTACCAGAGTACTTACTGTTTTCCGCTTCTGTGTGTATTTTGATGGATCAAATAATAAAAAGAATGTTGTTACCGAACAGCTTTTAAGAGAAAAGACTACATAACTTTTACAACACTTGATTTAGCGATTCTGATAAAATAATCCTCATTTATTTTTTGAATCAGGTACTTAGGATTATCTCGATTACATTTACGTTGACGCCTGGAAACGTATAGTGGCGTATATGGTACAGTGGCGGGTCAGTGTTGGCTTAGGGTCTATACAAGGACCTGTAGAACAACATTTCTATAAAGCGAACCATAAATAAAAAAGTCTATATTAAACAATATTTCGAACCCCAATGATAGATTGTATAAATTACCGTTATTAATTTCGTTTCATGATGAAAACATAGCAATAAACTGATAAACAAATCATCTTTGAAACAAGTTTGCGAAAACGACCTTTTGTATATTTGCGTTTTTTGTAGTTCCATTGCTCAAAATTTATATCTGACCTATATAATGGTTCTAATATCTTCAGCTTAAGTCTTACTTTACATCTTTATCATCCCTCTTGTTGCTTAAGCTATGCGACGTTAATAACCTCCAAATACATTGATGACTGAGCTAGAATTGTCTACAATGAAACTAAAACAATATACTGAGACCTGATCACATTCGCGGAGGACGATATGGTAGAGTAGGGTTTTATTTGAAACAAGTTTTTGTAACTTGTTTGTTTCTGACCGAGATGGTCGTAATCGATTAGTTTGTAATTAGATTATTAATCTGATTAAAAGTAATCATGACAACATCAATCTTGATTACATTTAATAATGATTGTTTTGTAATCATTAATCAGAGTAAAGTACTCTGTAATCAAGATTATATGATTACTTGTATTCAATATTTTAGT
The DNA here is from genome assembly GCA_039707435.1 of Actias luna. Classification (NCBI taxonomy): domain Eukaryota; kingdom Metazoa; phylum Arthropoda; class Insecta; order Lepidoptera; family Saturniidae; genus Actias; species Actias luna. Next base: position 12,687,694 of record JAZHAC010000033.1, on the reverse strand, counting down.
AGTAGTTTATGCCGCTATCAAATAAAAGCGTAGGCACGAATATGTTTATTACATGAAGTAAAACGAACTTTAGGTAAGTATATAAATAAGTAACCATTTTCTGTAGTTTTATGACTGCAAAGCTGTAAAAGTAGTCAATTGATGGAATAAATTTTTGTAGTTATTGCATTATTACCAAAACGTTATTTTATAACTATGAGTATTATTTGATTATTGAAATCCAATATAAGTTGCATAAGAATAATTTCAAACATACCTGTAAGACTAAAATTCATTATTATGATGATTATTCTCCTATAATCGAGGTAAATTTAAATTGATGACAACGGTTGAATACAAATAAAGTTGATTTACACTGTAAAACTATGTCTTGTTTTTACATTATTATTTTGATATTAATCAAAAAAGGTAATCAAGATTACGATTAAAGATTAATAATCATTAATCTCGTGTATGATTACTTTTCTGTTTATTTTAGTTAATCTATAATCATGATTGAAGATTACACAATGTAATCATAATCTTTAATCATTAATCCGATTGCAGTTTGTCTAGCACTGTTCCTGACCCCTGCTTAATAATACAAAGCAAATGTGGCTAAATTGAAATCAAAACGATTAGGGAATAATTATTAGTACCTATTGCATACAGATTGCCCTGGTAAGACAATAATTCTGTTTGGATACTGTTACGGATTCAGGCACACCTTTTACTAAACATGTTTAACTAATATTGATTTTAATATAAATGTAAGAAAGTTCCAAGATGGCATTTTACATTAGCTTAATATAAAACAGAATCTTACTCGCCCAGAATATATTACTAAGTATAGTTAACCTCTTAGAAACCTATGTTCTATATGTAAAACTACGTTAGTACCTACGCACTGATGATCGTTTAAGAGAAGTAGTTATTAAATACATCCTTGACTTGGGAAGTTATGTCATGTTGTTAATTCAGTTAAATCTAAGAAAACAGAAGCCATATGCACTATTAGGCACATATAGATCTGTTAAAAGTTTCATAGTTTATCTAGTTGAATAAAGACCTCCGTAAATTGGTTTGTGGCCATTCCACGATTACTTCTCATGTTAGAGTTCTTATAGAAATATTTCTATATTTCGTAATAACTTTGTCTTACGTACGTCAGTTAAAATGGAATGATTTAAAAACCATTCTCATGCCTGAATAACGGATACTATTATAAACATGATTCAAATTCCGAACGAATATCACAGAAAGTGCTACTAACTAGGACGTTTAGGAAGTGTTACAGAGATATGTAAGACCTTACTTACAAGTCCTGAAAATAAGAAATTTATATATTGGAGCAGTCATTTACATAATAATAATAATTATTCGATAACACTTCGTAATAACCTTAGCAATTACTGTAAAACTATTCTGTTTTTTTTTTTCAATCCTATAATCCTGTAAAGTAAGTGTTTTTGTTTCACAATTAGTCCGTTATGAGCATCACAGTTTTAGTAGTTTTTATACTCCTTAATATTGACATGACGACACCGTTTCAGTTAGTTAACGTAATTACTGTAATAGTTAACCATTTCATGAGAAGTGGTATTTTTATCTTGATGCTTGTAAAGTAGTGGTTGTCTTAATACACTCGCTATAAATAAATTCTCTCCATTCTAAATTTACGACAAATTAGGTTATTACTTTGTATAGCTTCAAATTTTTAAAACAGCTACGTATATAGGTGCAGCTTAGTGAGTTTTTACAATAGCAATATTCCCCAGATGATCTACGTTACAGTTTTCTCTTCAACTCTGGAAGTTTTATAATATCGTCCTGTTTTATTTATACAGTATTATTCAAATATCATCAAAAGCATTACGTACTTCAAGGACTACCTTTATACTGTTGATATACTATTCTTCCTGGTTTTTCTTCCATCAAATCTGGTCGATGTTGTTAAAAAAATAGGTTTATTGTTAGTAAACACTTCTCAGTGGTCAACATCTAATACCTTAGTTGGCAACCTACAAAATCTAAATAAATATTAATCTATCTAAATAAATATTAATCTAAATAAATATATCTAAATAAATTAACTTATTAGGTAATGGCACATTTGTTAAGCAGTTCATAGAAGTTACAAGTCTTAGTTGAATTATCAATAGTAACTTACATTTTGAATAATATAGGGTAGAAACCATAGGAAGTTACTTTGTGAGTCAATAATATGCTTCTTTTATTTTTCCTTAATTTTATTTAGGGGCTTTTAACAACAGTTATATCAAGCCAAATTATAATAGTAAAAATAAACTCTTTTGTACATCCTCTTTCATAAACTCATCTTCTATTTATTATATATAAATTGTAGTAACCTCATTCGAAGGATTTACTAAAATGCTATAAAAACATGCGCATATCGAATTGATTTAAGTTATTCTTTTTAATATTCTGTATTCTGTGTGTTTTTCTATAAATAGCTTTACAACGTATTTAAACTTCTAATAGTAAACTTAAAAATGACATCGAGTAGGATTCAAGTACTTTTGTTTGGAATCATGAATAAGCAAGCACCTAGGCATGTTAATTGCACAGTACCTGGACGACCGAGATTAGCTCGATATTGTTTTTTTATGTATAAAATATATTTATACATGAATAACATTCTGATGAAACATGCACATTTTATGATTTTATTAAAATATGAAATGGATATTCAAATAAAACAGAAAAGTAAAGTTGTTCATTTTATTAAATAACAAATTTCTTAAAATTCAACTATATATATTACTATATATAAATATTATATATATAGATAAAATAAATAATAAATTGAACAAGCAAAAAACTGTTTAAATAGAAAATGTCAACTTTTTTATAGTTAAGGCTTATCGTTATGGTCATAATCTCACCTGATCTTAAGTGAGGATACGGCTCAAGTTGGTTGATACTCTAAATCTTTGGAGGAACTGGCTCTTAAGCGCAACTGCCGGAACACATCTATTGATATTTGGTGTCATATTTTTAACTTGAGGGTGGTAGCTAGCCAGGTGGGCATCAGAAAAAGCCCTACCACCATGCTATGGGTTCCTCACGATGTTTTCCTTTACCGAAAGCTCAAGCTCATTGTAGGTGGTTGGATTCGAAATTACTCCCGTTTGCGATGTTACGATCCTAACATGACTTAGCCAGTTAGTAATATGAAAATTAATTGTAATTTTTAGAAAAACGTTTAAAAAAAAGGGCAAAAAAGCGGGGAAAATTGATTTTCTTACTTTATCCACTACGGTTACTACTTACTCCTCCACCCATTTATATTCTGTTTTTGTTTTTTATACCTTTATACTTACATTTTATTCCATTTATTAAAACCAACAAATATTATAAATGCGAAAGTTATGGTGTTTGTTTGTTAAACTTTCACACATAAACCGCAGAATCGATTAGAGTGAATTTTAGTATAGAGATAGACGGCGAGCTGGAGATGGTGATAGACTACTTTTTCTCGAGAAAAACTTATCGGAACTGGGGCAAAGAGACGGATAAATTTTGTATGATTTTTTTTTTACATCATACAATATCATATGATTAAAACAATAAAAACGAATGTAAAAATGGTTCTCCACAGAGTTGGACTAGTAGATAAGGTTATTACTGAATATATTAAGGTCTTATTTTAGAACTGGGTTTTCAAAATGATCATTCTATTCATTGGGAACTAAAGCCTTATTTTAGTACGATTATAATTTCTAATTTTATAAAATTGCATATTGAAGTCTGTCTTGATATGTGGGAAGGTTGTTTGCAAGATGTAGGTCTGACCACATAGTATGTATTTCTTTTATTTTGTAATTGTTTACTTATTTATATATTTTTTTATGTTAATAGCTTTAGCGTTATGGCCACAATCTTACCTGATGTTAAGTGATAATGTGGCCTAAGATGGTGGGCCACGGTAAGCCTAGTGAAGGGACTGTCTCTCAAGTGCAACTACAGGAACACGCCTTTAAGTATTTGGTAGTCGATTTTCAACTTGAGGGTGGTAGCTAGACGGGAGGACATTACAAAAAGCCCTACTACTATGGTATGGTTTTATCACAATGCTTTCATACATCCAAAGCACAAGCTCATTGTAGGTGGATTCGAACTCACGTCTCTAACGCAGCGTCCATGCAACTACCAACCGAGCTATCATCCCTTCAAAATATACTCACGTTAAAAATGGGATCCTGTCAGGTTACCAGCGCTACACTAATTACATTGAGACCAAGACTTATTATTCTAGCAAAAAACACGTAAGTAATTATTTGTTGTGTTGTATTTCGTCTTATATTTTTACTACTTAACTCAATATAAATAAATAAATATAGTTTATTTACCAACGAATAAGTTTTACATGTTCTACAAATAGTGACCCCGCACTAGGGAAACCCTGTGTCGCGGGTGGCCACCACAAAAATACGCTTGACCAAATTAACGTATTGGGTAACCAACATACCGCAATTATGCTTATTCTAAATAGGTATTATACATAATTATATATTAAGCATTATATACAGAAAGTAGATTTTATAAGCTTATTATTATTCATTATATAAAAAACACATTAAACTAATGTAAATTTAATGTATATGACATTCAGACATGTAAATTCAGTAAATTATTTAATAATTTACGTTACATAATGATTTCTTAGGTTTACGCGAATATTATTCATTGAAATAAAACTAATTTAAACGGATTTTATCGCGGTTATTTATTAAATTTTGATCCCGACGTTTCGAAAGCTTTTCAGCCTTTGTGGTCACGGGGCGGACTGAGGTGTAGGTTGTCCAGAAAAGTTTATGTTACTGTGTCTACCTTCAATTTAATTTTTATTATTTATAGTGTTCCGATCTACGCAGAAAGAGCTCACAGTGTCTTGAGGTCTGGCAATTGGTCTTTTGGGTTCCGATTTAATTAAATGTATAATTGGTAGATCGGAACACTATAAATAATAAAAATTAAATTGAAGGTAGACACAGTAACATAAACTTTTCTGGACAACCTACACCTCAGTCCGCCCCGTGACCACGAAGGCTGAAAAGCTTTCGAAACGTCGGGATCAAAATTTAATAAATAACCGCGATAAAATCCGTTTAAATTAGTTTTATTTCAATTTACGTTACAGTTTGCAAACGATACTCAGTTTCTGTGTATGGCAAGACTTTGACCCAATTCTGTATGACTGTCTTTGCTGTTCGCAGGTTTGTTTCTTTAAGGTTACAAGCTTTACATATTTTATTGTACAAGAATGGGTGAAGGAAACATCCAAAGTTTTTCGCAAAACTAGTGTTAATAATTGGAATGATTAGTTTAAAAGTTCTACTTTTTAACATATTCTGGTAGGAGGGGGTGTTTATTACCTGTTTGAGTATTCGAAGCGTAACAGAGGCTATGAAAAGTTTACGTACACTTAGTACTTGTGCTTCCTTATACAATAGTTCTGTTGGATGTCTAGAAGGCAAGTAGAGGATCACTTTTAATATGGACCTTTGGGCTCTTTCTAAAGTTGTCATGTTAGTAGTTGATGAGCCGCCCCATACAGATATGCAATAAGTATCCACCGCTTGGCAGAGTGCTATAAATATTTATTTTAGTAATGCTTTATCCTTCATAAATCCTAATTTTTTCATGGTGTATTTGAGTTTACGGATTCTGATGTAATGTTAATATGGTGTTGGAACGTTAGTTTTTCATCTAATGTGACACCTAGATATTTTATGGTTTCCGCTTTTTGATTACGCTACAGTTACAGTTTGTCAGTTGCTCATTACAGATGTCCACTGTTATATCTACGCTTTGTGTTAGCTGTGACGCAGTTGTCTTATGGAAACAGATATATTTTTTTTTTCTGTATTGAGTGTTAGTAGATTTTTATTTAACCAGGTAGCCAGCTTAGCTATATTATATAGCCATATATATGTACATGCTATGAAATATATTTCAATATTAATTTTATATTTAAAGTTTATATTTATAAAAAACAGGGTTTTTGTCTTTTCTTGGTTTCCTTATTACTATAGACAATGGACTCTCGAACGTTTTAAGCATTGGTATTGATAATAAACAATGTGTTTTTTTTGCATTTCTTACAATATAATGGCCATAAAATACCTCGTGAATTTGATTAACCATAAAAGGTCTAGTAAGAATAGTGATAAGTGTTAAACGTATTGGAAGTTGTTTAAATAAAGATAAACTAAAAGATTACTAGAGAGATAAACTAAAGATAAAATAAAGCTGAAGCGATGATAGCTCAGTGGGTGTGTGTACGACGTCGCGTCAAGGGACGTGCGTTCGAATCCAACCTCCTACAATGAGCTTAAGCTTTCGGTGAAGGAAAACATCGTGAGGAAATCATAGCATAGTGGTAGGGCTTTTTCTAATGCCGGCCTGGCTAGTAACCATCCTCGAGTTGAAAATCTGTAACCAAATACCAATAGGTGTGTTCCGGCAGTTGCACTTGAGAGGCAGTCCCTCCACAGGTTTAGCGTGTCTACCAACTTGGACCGTATCGTCACTTAAGATCAGGTGACATTATGGTCATAACGCTAAAACCTTAACTATAAAAAAAATAGTTAAAAATTCTTAAATAGTGTCTCCGTATACAACTACTAATACTTTTGGATATTTAGATATTCTTATAAGTGTTATTTTAATATCGGTCATCTTAGTATTAGTAGGCCTTTAGTAGTATAACCGTAGAATGATTATGTAGGTTAATTAGAACACTTAAGTTAATTGTACCTTAAACGGAACATACTGACTCCATTATCATCAGTTTTAATTATTAGTATTATCACTAATGCTGTGTTGTTTAAGGTACAGAAAAGCATGACTGTTTAAGGATAACGCAAATGATAACATGCGATCAGTGAACTGGTATCGAATCGGTATAAGCACAATCACAGCACCTAGTCTTGACACACTGTAAATATATACTTTTATTTATTACTTCCGACTAGAACAAATTGATATGTATTATGTATATCTGCAATGCATATTAGATGATGATTACGTCAAGGAAATTTATTTATTTGATGTTTATGTAACATTTCGTACTTTATGATATAATATGGTAACATCACTTTTCTAAGCTTAAAAGTGAAGCATGTTTAGATATTCCCGAAAATAATTATTATGGTTTACTGGCTCTCGTGCGTAGTTTTATGATAAATTAAATATATATATATCAATATTTACGTAAACATAAGAGTAGATCTTGCTTTTTTATTGGTGATGTATTTGAAGGTTATACTGTCATCAACCAGTGTGTCGCTGCTCGTTGTTTGTATGAGTTACACTATAAATGAGTGTGTGAGCTGTGAAACTCAATGACGGCCTCGCGAATCGCACATATAAGAACAGATGCAATTTACATAAGTTTAAAATCATTGTAGTCCTCCGGCTTAATTACACACTTTGTTACGCGTTTAATAAAATGTTAGTGTGGCTAATTTTTTTTATTTCTTTGTCGTGGTTTGTTGGGTTTAGGTACAGAAGAAGGAATATGTACAAATTGGCAGCAAAATTACCGGATGTTAAAGGCGCGTTGCCGATCATTGGAATAGCGCACAGTTTAGTCGGTAATACAGAGGGTGAGTTAATTTAGTGAAATTAGAACATAAAATAATATTGTAATATAATATTAACAATTGGAATTGAATCAGTACTTGACTTTTAGTCACTATTTTGTGATACATTTTTCAATAACAATTCCTATTTAATCCGAGAATTAGATTTAAAAAAGCGAGAAAAGATTATCGTTTCTATTTAATCTTATAATTAAATTTTAGAAAGTTTAATTTCCATTTATTTTTTCTAAAATTTTGTGTTTGTGATTAGTAGTTTGTGATTATTCATGAGAAAGGAGTGAGTGAAATTTAAAAAGAACTATTTTAAAGTTACAGTTATTAACTGGCTTTTTTGTTGAGCTTTAACCTTATTGGTATGTTAAACTCATCTACTGGAGATATTAAAAATATATATATATGTATATATATAATACATATTAAGTAGAATAAATAATTGTTTAACGTATAACTATTCATAACAATAAATTTACTTCTCTTTAGATATTATGAAGACCCTACAGATGATTAGCTACGAGGCCATGAATCATGATGGACTAATTAAAGGATGGCTCGGCCACATACTATATCTAAGTAAGTCATTTGCATTAGTGACTTTAAAAAACGATATTAGAAAATACTAAAGGGCAACGTTGCCCGAAATCTCTCTATATATAAAAAACGACTAAGTACGCTTTTCCTTTAGAAGTTTTTGGATTTTTGTTATTATTTAACAATTGTTTTTCATTCGGATTGGAATCCTTCACACGAATCCAACTTACAATCTGCCAGCTTTGTCACGAATAATATTTATTGTACTATAGACTTTACACAAAAATCACACTCACTCTCGTATGTAAGTACAATCTTTTGTTTTTATATTATTATAAAAGTTTTTTTTCGTCGGAATCTTATGTAATAAATTATTGTATGTTAGTATATTAATTAAAAACTAATTAATAAGTTTATTTTACTCTATATTGTGTATATAAGTGGCTTTTTATATAATGTAGCTTAGATATTCTGTACAAGTGATATAAATTGGAAATAATCGCATGGACTATAAATTGTGAAATATCACAAAACTCCTAGGAATATTTTAACAGGGGCGCCACTGTTTTGATGGGATACTGAAATCGACACTCTACTCACTTGATTATAGCAGTGATGATCTTCAAAAAATAGGATTTGTTTCCAAATCGGGAAAAAAAGAAGGGGAAGTATAGAACAATCAACCAGTGTATTTATTACTTCCATGCAGCTAACAATTATCACTAACTAGACGAACTGGTCCCTAAAAATTATGAGTAGGTACTTTAAATATGGATAAAGCGTTGTTGCATGAATTTCGAAAACAAGGTATTCTACCGTTCTACGTGACATTGGCATAGATGTGTATAAACGGGTTGCCACTAAATAACAATTAAAATACTTTCGTACGATTCCTTATATATTTTTTTTGAGATTCCAACTTAATTACAATGTTAATGAAAACAGATTTGCCGCGATTGCTTTGCGTAGTTTAGGATGCCGTCGGTAATTATCAAGATACGCGATTATAAGCGATGACAGCACAGTGGTAGTGTGTCGCCGTGGTGTCAACGCCGCGTCATGGGACATGAGTTCGAATCCAACCACCTACAATGAGCTTGAGCGTTTGATGAAGGAAAACATCGTGACAAAACCATAGCATGGAGGTAGGGCTTTTTCTAATGCTAGCTAGGCTAGCTACCACCCTCAAGTTGAAAATCTGCCGCCAAATACCAGTAGGTACGGGCAGCGGGAGTATATGCATTCTTTGGAAACAGAACACTTATAAGCCACTGATGATAACTATGGATATAAAATATTCGTAATTCTATTTTGTAGTTAAACGATTTCTTCATGTAGTGACTTCATTTGAAATAGTTTAAAGTGTATTTAAATTTAGCAACTATTAATTCTTATATTTTATTTTTATTAATTTAGTACTAATTGACCCGGTTGATTTGGAAGTGGTGCTAAAAAGTTGCTTGGAGAAAGACGACCTCCATAGATTCATTAGGAAAGTGATTGGATATGGAGGTATATTTGCACCAGGTTAGTAAGTATTCTATAGTTCCATCAAATAAATATATAAGGTTTTTTTTAATCAATATAAAAATGTTATCAAAGCACAACTATGAACGATTGATGTAAATCCATATACAATAATTTGTTTTAATAATCGTTTGAAGAAATTGCGGATGAGAATTGATAAATGAAATTATATGTTAGAACTTTACTAAAATTTTTCTTAAAGCTTTACTTTTAAAACGACCATTATCCTAAACGTATTCTTTAAACAAAATAATATGTAATGAGTCTGCATTTTATATAAGTTCCATAAATTTGTTGACGTGAGAATAAAATCTTTTTAATGTTGACTGTGCCCGCAACATTGTTCACGTGGTTATTTATCACATAATACGTATTACAGAAAAAAAATAACGAATATTTTTAAAGCAAGATTGACAATCACTGGGATTTGAAGCTTTCTTCCTAATGCAGGGCTATTTTTTCCAACATGATACTTTTTAGAACTTCTAATAATATAAAGTAATTATGCATAGCTTATTTTTAGTCAAGTTCTTAGCTAGTGCAGAAAATCGCATCAAAATTTCTCATAAAATTTATTTATTAACAACAAAACTTTAATTTTTAATTTCTAACCCGGAGGAACTCTTTCATTTTATAGGATCAAAGTGTTCTATATGTTCATCCACAGTATTAATAATTTTCATGTACTTTTCAGTAAAATCTGTATAGTACTTTCAGAGTGATGCGTGTATACATAAACTGCCAGGCAAATAAAAAAAATAACATATTTTTGTCTCCGTGTCGATAACAAAGTACACGCCGATTATAATTTTCAAAAAATATTTCACGCGCAGATTTTATTTCGTTATAATTTTATTAAATACATAGACAGTTTCAAGATATTCTACATATGTATTCAGGAAATAATAAACGGAATTATTTTATTTTCGTTTGTATGTATGAAAACAAACATCCCAACTAATATTATAAATGTGAACGTAAGTATGTTTGTTACGCTTTCACACGAAAACTACTTAACCGATCATCATGACACTTTTTGCACATATTCCTGGAGGTATTGGAAGTAACATAGGATACTTTTTATGGAAAAATAGAAAAAAATTACAAAATATAAAAAAAAAACTTATTTAAAGGCTTCAACGCGAGCGAAGCCGCGGGTAAAAGCTAGTATTTTAATCATTTAAAGGTCTTTTATGTAAACACGTTTTGCAATTAAATCAACATATATTGCGTCACACAATATATGTATGAAAATTTAAGTTAGGTATGAAAATTGTACGTAATAAATATTTAAGGTAATGAAATATGTTTAAACTAGTTACAAAAGATGTAAAACAAACAGTACACTATCTAAAAGTTAATTGTCAAACATTTGTTACGCAATAACTAAGTACTTACTATGCAGGTTATGGGATTGCTAAATTATAATTATTGCAAATATATAGAGGTCACAGAAATACTTCTTAAAATGTATAGAACGTTGAAATTAGTGAGGTAATTCTATAATTCGCTTCTATTTACACATATATTATATTAAGAACGCACATTTAATGTTATTAGTATCTACGTATAGTTGTTTAAATTTGTTTAATTTAGTCTAGATACTGCTAGACATATTGTAGAAAAATGTCAAATAAATGTCAATGTCAGTATAAAATGAATATACAAATTAGATGTATATAAATATATTTATGCAATATAAGTGGAGGCTTATAGAGAGATAATAGCAAAATAATTTATAATTAAAACTTAAATAATACAAAGTTGTGCCGTTTGTTAACAAGTTGTCTTTTTTTTGTAGTATCAATATGGAAACGTCGTCGCAAAATTCTGGTGCCAGCTTTTAGTCCAAAAATTGTAGAAACTTTTGTTGATATTTTCTCACAGCAAAGCGAAAAAATGGCGAAGAAACTTAGTAATTGTGCTGATAACGGGAAATTTCAAATTTGGCCATTTATTAGTACTTACACGCTGGATTCAGTTTGCGGTAAGTTTTGCGAATTATCAAAAAAAAAAAATGCAAATGGATATTTTAAGTTTTTTTTTTCTAATTATGCCAAACATGAATTAAAGTTTGACCAGTCAATTGGCTTTCTTACTTATTTAATTTTTCTGTTTTTGACTTTAGAATCAGCGATGGGAGTAAAAATTAATGCACAAGGAAATTCGGACTCTCCATTTTTGATAGCTATGAATCGTATATTAAACTTAATATGCGAAAGAATTTTTCATTTATGGTTGCAGCCAGACTGGATGTTTAAGTTATTCCCTAAATACAAAGAACATCAGAAATGTATTAAAGTTATGCACGACTTCACGAATACGGTATTATTTTATTCTATTTTAGCTTCCGGTTACTGTGCTTTCGTGGTGATAAAAGTTTGTTTCAGAATCTACCTAAAAGATTTCAGATCTGAAAGTTTTTTCTGTGTCCCTAGGGTACAGTACTTCTCTATAGAAAAGAAAGTACCCTATATCCTTGTATGGACGCGTGCAAATGTGTATAGAAAATTTCATGGTGTTCGATAAAGTAGTTAAAGCGTGAAAGCGTAACAAACAAACTGGCATTGGTGTTTTTATGGTCAGATATAATATATCAGAATATACATTTACTAAAACCTACGTAGACAATACATCTATGATTTACAAAAATATTATAATAAATGGACAATGTATTGTTTGATAAGTTACATAATAAACAAATATTTTGTTTATGCAAAGTATTTATATTTATATTATTGTGAATTAACTCCATTTTCACCATTACTGTATTTTACCAGTACAAACTCGCCTAAAAAAGTTTTCACTTCAAAACAAATAAATTTTTACATAATCTTTTATATGACTCCCGATTGACAAACGATTACATGATAAATTTACATAATCAATCATAACCAAATTACACCGAATTAAAGGACAGATTAGTTACGTAACCTATAAATGATAAGAAAGCATGATAGTAGTATTAAGAACACCATAAGGACATTGAAAACTAATTTAGTAACCAAACATATATATATATATATTTGATATTTGTTTTTATGTTAAAAATATATAATTTTTCATCATCGAGTCCTAAAAGGTATATCAATTACAGAATGTCGTCAAATAATACATATAAACCTTACAAATTTTATCTATACTAGATTTTACGAGCGGCTTCGCTCGCGTTAATATTACTTTTGTCAAACAATTTAGATGATGCAAAAAAAGGTCCATACAAAGTTTATCCCTCTCTTTAACCCACTTCCAATAATGTTTTCGCGAGAAAAAGTAGCCTATCACTGTGACTAGGTTCCCATCCATCTCTATACCAAAATTCATCATAATCGATTGTGCGGTTTAGGCGTAAAAGCGTATCAAACGAACAAACAAACTCACTTTCGCATTTATAATATATATTAAATAAAATAATAATAATAAGTAAAATAAAAATATAATATTAGTATGGGTTCATATTATAAAACGGAACAATTTATTTGTTTGACGATAATCTTAGGAACTACCAGTCGAATTTCAAAAATTCTTTTGCATTTGATAGAGTAATCATTGAGTACGGCTTTAGGTTATTTAACATCATGCTACCACTAATAGGAGCAAAGCTATATCGAAACAAGTTACAAAACCAAGCAAAAATTATTGCATAATTTTTAGTGCCACGCACAGATAGTATTATTATAAATGACAAATTGCCTTCAAATTTTAATGAAACATTATTAACGCTTTGCGAGGTTTGGATAAGAATAATTTATTAAAAATTATATATTATGCTTAATATCCATGAAAGGTAATAAAAAGAATATAATCGGATTAAAAAATCTAATTATATCTGACAAATAACTGACTGAAATGTATAATATTCGTTCTGGTATCTATATGTTTATATATTATGCCATAGATGCCTATGTAGTGGCTTATAAAAATTTTATGTACTTAAAAAGTTATTTTTTTTTTATTATTTGAAGCTACTTGATGTTTTTGTTAAGGGACAAGTAAGTATCTAAGGAGTAAAACTACAAATTGATCAAAATTTATCGACCACTTTTTTGCAACGCACTTCTTCGTTTATAGTTAAATAATTCATTATTTTTTTACTAAGTTTCTATTATTTCAACACTTTTGCATATTTTATCACTTATGTAACATTTAATAGCTATACAAGCAAAAAAAGTTTTTTTTAAATGATAATGAAAACTATACTGCCTGCCAAAAGGCACTAGTTGTTCCACGATCTGGTTTTTATTTGCAAATAATTAGAGAGTAATATTTTTAGGTAATAGAAAATAAGCGGAAAGAATTGAATTCTGAAATTGAGAGTAACACAAAATTGGACCATGAATATGGTAAGACATTCATATCACTATAATATTTTAAATGAATAGCTCTTCTGTTAACGGCCGGCAACGCAGCTGCGTTTCCTCTGGTGTTGTGGGTGTCCATGAGCGGCAGTGATCACCTACCATCAGGTGAACCGCTCGCTCGTTTGTCCCCTATTCCATAAAAGAAAACAAAAGCAATTCATTAGTATGCAATTCGTTGGAAATTACACTGTCATTGCATTACATAGTTAAGCGGTCTCAAACAGGAGCGCGTCACAGTCTGCCACCACGGCAGACTACTCTACACATTCTAAGATGAAATTTCTTCGCATTAAATTGGTGCACTTTTTATATTAATACTTATTCTCAATAAAACAATTTAAACTGAAATAGTTATACAACACCGTTTATATTTATAAAGCACTTTTACTTTCTATTCCTTTAAACTTTGGGACAAGCTTTATTAATTTTTACTTCAAATACACCGGTGTGTTATGATCAATTTATATTGTTATTATTGATAGCTACATTTTGCGCATTCTGGTACTTTACATTTTCAAATAATAAATAAGTTTCTCGTCTTATATTTTATAAACATCACTTCAAGTTTTAACTACTCCTATTATACTGTCATTTTAGCAAACCTATAGCAGTTTTTTTCGAATTAATATTAAGTTTAGTTTTATATATTTGTACATAAATTACAGATTTGGATTCATACAGAAGGAAAACATTTTTGGACCTATTAATATCATTCTCTGGAGGCGACAAAGGATATACAAATGTAGAATTGCGAGAGGAAGTATTGACATTGACAGTAGCGGGAACAGATACTTCAGCTGTGGCCGTAGGATATACTTTACAATTATTGGGAAAATATCCTAGAATACAAGACGAAGTCTATAAGGAGTAAGTGTTGTATTTAATGGATGTATTAACCTTTATAATTATGTTTTTTTCTGCGTTATAAAGTATTAAATGAGTATATAGTTTTTACATGATGTTAAGTGATCACTACAGCCGAATTTAAATACTTTTTATAAACAACTTAAAATAGGCATGCGGCCTTTTATGAAACGAGTTATTAAAAGGTTGCTTACCCCTGAGAATTGAATTGGAAGGTTTGTTATGTTGGTTCCAGTTAACACATCCTTCAAAACGCAATAAAACAGTGAAGCATTGCTTTGCTGAAAAAATAAACGTAGTGACAGTGTTTCAACTTGTTTAAGTTGTCGACCTTTTTTTAACGTGGGGACATGCATGTACGCATTGCCTCCCAGCCCGAGGGGACTGAGAGGGGTATATGGGACTCAGCCTGCGCTAACCGCAGGGAATACCCATTAAAACCCCACGGCCGTCTGTCGCCTTCCAGGGGCAACGCGGGTTCGTGCTTGCAATCACGGTGTCGCTCCAGTGACCAGCCCGGCCTGATGGTAAGCCGAGCCTAGAAATAATATATTTTTATAGATTAATTATTTTTATTAATTAGATAAGTACTTTGTGACATATTTTGTCATTTTCTGTGTGCTAATTATATTACTGGTTGAAGATAAAAATAGTGGTCAAATTTCTAAAATGCATTTCACGTGTGAAAATGCATACATTTGACTATACAGCTTTTAATATTTTTTATCTATTCCTTCGATATGTTTTATAGAAACTAGTTCAAAATATTTGTGAGAATATATTTTTGTACTTGTTCAAAACCTAAGGTTTAGGAATATCAGTAAGGATAAGATTTTTAACGCTTAATTGAAAAAAAAAGTGTTTTTAATACTTTTCTCATATTTTATTTTTCTGTGATTTAGGTTGTACGATGTGTTTGAAGACACGGACCGACCTTTACTTAAGGTAGATTTACTTCGTTTAAAATTATTGGATAGAGTAGTAAAGGAATCGCTCAGGTTATTCCCACCAGTACCTTTTATTATACGGAAAGTGTTAGAAGACACGGTTTTGCGTGAGTATAGAAGTTGTTAGTTTTTTATTGTTACAGTATCTTGGTAAAAATCGTTGAAAAGATATCATTTTGTGTAGGTATTTATATAAATTGATTCATTACCCATTGCATGTAACCATGTAAGCATGTACCCATGTAGGTAAGTTATCGTGTGTTGCTCAAAACAAAAAGAAAACGTTTTCAATTGTTTCAAGTTTTCAATTGCCTAAGTTTTTACTAAAGTTTTTATTTGTGATGTCATGTGATTTCTGGCTTTCTTTCTATTTAAGCTTTATCGTTATAAAGTTCATCGCCTCAGCCGTCAGCTTTATCTCACCTGATATTAAGTGACTATGTGATCCAAGTTGGTGGAAAAGTTAAGCCTTGTGAAGGGACTAGCTCTTAAGTGCAACTGCCGAAACACACCTATGGGTATTTGGCGGCAGATTTTCATCTTGAAGGTCGTAGCTAGCCAGTTAGGCATTAGGCAAAGTCCTACCAGCATGCAAATCTCCTTTTACTCACTTCCAGTAATACATGAAAAAAAAAATTGCTTGCTAATAGTTGTTTTATTTTAGCGTCTGGACGTGTTTTGCCAGCTGGATCAGGGGTAGTAGTTTCGATATGGGGTATTCAAAGAGATCCTAAATATTGGGGACCTACTGCCGAGCATTTCGATCCCGATCGATTTTTACCTGAACGATTTAATTTAGCGCATAGTTGTAGTTATATGCCATTTAGCAGTGGACCTCGGAATTGTCTTGGTAAGGTTTGAACTAATTTCGATAACATAGTACTTTTGTTTTATTATTTTATTGGACTACCTTTGACTATTTTTCCAACTGATATCATTGATACAGCCAAAAAGAGTACTAGCGTTTAAACGTGTCAATTGGTCACTAACTGTACCCTAGACTTCGTTCGCGAGAAATTAAAAGTTATTTTATAATGTTTGCCCGTTTTTGTAACTTTTTGCAATACAGCTTCGCTCCTATTAGTTATAGTGTGATGTTAAATAACCTTAAGCCTCACTCGATGATTGTTTTATCAAATACAACAAAAAATTAAAATCCGACAGGGAGTTCCATAGAATAGCGCGTTCGAACAAAGAAAGTTTACCGCTTTATAATATTAATATAGATATGCTTATACGTGCATTCCGATAGAATTTTGAATTCTGGCTAATAAAATAATCTTGTGTGATTATGAACTTTTATATTGAAGTTTAAAGGTCTTGTTTTTCCATTTCTAGGATATCAATACGCTTTGATGTCAATAAAGACATCCTTAGCAGCAATACTTCGAAGATACAAAGTGGTAGCGGAACCTGAAGTTGGTCCAATTCCTCACATAAGAGTGAAGCTAGACATTATGATGAAAGCGGTAGACGGTTATGAATTGTCTTTGATGAAAAGAGTGAACAAAACTTAATAGTTTTTGATACGCTCGTCACAGTTTCATCTTATAGTGAAACGCTTTTGGTTTACTCTACAACATTCAAAATTATATATAAATTTGTTTTATTTCAGCACAGTTGATTACCTACATATGTATTAAGTGTTTCAGTAACAAGTGATAATTAAGAACTATTTATTAAATCTAATGGAAGAACTATTAAATATTAAACGCAATTATTCAGATACCATTGTTCATTCTGTCCCATGTATTTAAATATATTGTGTACATAATATTGTATAGATATTAATGGTATAAAGTATTATACCAGGATTAAAAGAATTCGTTACAATATGAAACAAGAAATTCTCTCTCTCAAAGTCTCTCATATTAATTATATATGAGTTTATAAATACTATGACTCAAATTTATATACGCAATTTATCAATTAACCATTTTATTTAATATTCCAAGGAAGGACACTAGGAAGAGAAAGGGGGTTTTTTACTTAACTTTTTATACCCAGTGGCGTATTTAATCTATATAAAGATATAATAGACAGTGAAGGGTCTGACTTTACAATATTTATAAATTACAAAAGCTGGAAATATTGTATTAAGGTAATAGATACCTCTATTTTGTACGGCAAATAAACAAAACGGGGGAAAAATGGTAACATCGTTTTGTTAAATTGCACGTTAGTGGTATTTTTCGTTTGTAGGTTTAGCGTTATGGCATAACTTCACCTGATGTTAAGTGATGATGTGGCCTAAGGAGGTAAATACGTTAAGTCTAGTGAAGAAACTGGCATCAAGTTCAACTGCCGGAACACCCCTATAGGTATTTGACGGCAGATTTTCAACTTGAGGGTGGTAGCTAACTAAAATAATTGCGAAAGCTGTCTCTGGTAACACGGGAGCTTGAAGTGTCGCAGTTGTTCGTTTTAATGGGTAGTGTTGGGTGATTAGCATCCGATGAGTTACCACATAACCTTCACGCCTTTGACCTGAGCCCGAGTAATGCGATTGCGCGTTGCGATAAAGAAGCCCGTATACCTAACAAACTGAGCTATCATCGGTTCAAAAAGCGGTTATAGCCGATACACAAATAATTATTCAGTTTGGTTATTGCATTGTGGCTGATATCTGTGGTTAAAAAGTCCTTCGCACTTGACATTGACGAAAATGCCTACATAGGCTGATGCCATAATAAAAAGAAAACATTTTACAAAAATAATAATGACGGCTGTTGATGGAATGCTGATTTCTCGGTGGTGGTTATTGTGGTAATTTTACTTTGTTATTATAAAAAATAACCAATTTCTATTGATTTATACATTAATTAGGACACAAAGGGTCATTTAGATTACCTAATAAATGAATACCTTTTACATATAAATGCTTATCTTAACTAGTCTGACATTGTCTCAATATATTTATATTGACGTAATAATTTTTAAGTGGCCTTCGAACTTTCAAAACTTATGTAAACGTGTATGTATACGTATTTATTTGTCAAGACGTAATTTTTATAGTGTAAATTGATTCCATTTAATTTCATTCGGGTAAGTTTTAATGTAGAATAAACTTTCATTTCGTAATAACTACAACCTTGCTTCAAAGTTTGTGGTTGGAATAAATATTGTAAAAAATAAATGGAATAATGTACGTGTCTTGAATTTTTATATTTCATTTATTATCTCTCGGCTACGTAAAGAAACAAAATGGATTTGAGTTGAGTAAACTTTTATGTATTTAAATATTCTAGCCACGTTGAACCATAAACATACAATATATTATATGCATTTGGATTATTGTACCTAGAAAAAGATATAAAATATAAGGATAATGTTTAATATGTAAGTATAAATATTTATTACATTACACTAAACTATATATGATCTATTTTTCTAAGCGTTCGTTTTACTATTTTGTTTTATTCTTATTAGGTATATCGTAGTGAATAATAATTGCTATCTCTCATTCTTTTTTCGTTTCTAATTCCTTTTTCGATCTTAATTCCAGATTTAATTTAATGATTTAATAAAAATAATACATGGATTCTTTGAATGTAGACATTACTTACATGTTGTAATTATAGTGTATATTTAATGAGAAATAATGAAAAAATAAATAGAATGATTATGAAAATTAAAAAGAATGTATAAAACTACCGAATCAAAAGCTAATATAATACCAAAGAAAACACTAAAAATAAAAAATAAAAACATATGCAAGGTTTTATACAAGGTTATTCTTAGTTTACACATATATAGACTCGTTTGTTTTGTTGTCCCTATTTTCTGAAGGTGTGTAGGTACTTTTAATTATTCGTTATTATACCTACTTATAAAAGTTAATTCACGGCTGATGTTAAGTGCTTGAACACTTGTGTAACATGAAAGGTATCTCTAACGCGTAGCCAGCCTCAAACCCACCTTGGTAAAGCAGTGCAGTAAATTATAACCTCCGCAGGAATACAAAACATGGTTGTTTGACTGCTATTCACTGTTGCCTTCACTAGAGGTAAATCGTTATAAAGAGGTCACTGTGACTTATTTTTTTTTAGATAGCATATTACATAAGATAATCGCTTATTTAAATAACTTAGCCTAAGCTTATGAATATCAGTAAAACTGCAAAATTGCAGTTTTAAGATATGTTCCCGTAATTTTAGGCTATACCTACTGCTGTTATTAAAACATATCTAAACATATTGATACGTGTGTTCAAGGAAGATCAAGACCTATTTAAAAATAACATTCCACAGAGTTCATATTCATCGTCTTTTGACATCAGATGTGACAGGTTTGAAAGTCATTATTTCTCGTTTACAAACATGCAACGTATGTTTTATGCGAACTGAGTGTATTGTATACCTTAAGTGAATAAAAATAGTAAATAAAAAAAAAAACAATGAACACATTGAACAATGAAAATATTGTTTTTATAGAAATAAATGATATTTCCAGGTATTTGAGTAAGTTATATTTTGAACCACAACGAATATTTTATGTCTTGGTTAAATAATCCTTAATAATAATATTATAAATGCGAAAGTGAGTTTGTTTGTTTATTACGCTTTTACGCCTCAACCGCTGAATCGATTATAATGAATTTTGTTATAGAGATAGATGGAAACCCGGAGATGGTGATAGGCTTGGAAGTGAGGTAAAGAGAAATATAAATTTTGTATGAAACTTTTTAATGCGTCATATGATTTGTTTGACAAAATCAACATTAACGCGAGCGAAGCCGTGAGTCAAATCTAGTAATTATATAAATATGATGACTTTGTTATTTTATCAAAAGGTATCTTAGTTATTTTTAAGAGCTTGTGTCACGAACGATAGGTAACAAATCATCGGGGGTTGGTTGAATCTAATGCACGGGGATTCGACAAGACAGTGTAGGGCGGGCGGGCGAGTGACTCAGTCGCGACCGTAACGTTAACGTGTCTGATAACGTTACTATTGTAGTATCGAAACGATTGCGATTGGGATGATAATTTGACATGCGATTCACGCGTTTCCGTAGGTTTCTACTATTGAGTGAAATTTATTGAGAAGAGGTTGGCTATGCTGATACTAAGGTTTGTATTAAATGCACATATAATATATTTATTTAAAAAAAGAATATCTCATTGTTAGTTATACTAAATGTTAACATCTAGTTTTGAAAATTTTCATGCAATTTAATTATTGTAAAAGACAAACTGCAAAAGACGTTAACATGAACCTTATGGTGTATATTGAGTAAAATGTTATCAAAATTGTTATACACGCGTTTGTTTTATATACTAGTAAAGTCTTAATTTTATGTAAATATGATTCGTAATTGTGACATCAGTTATAGTACATTCCTTTCATATCGGGTTTAGTTTTCGAGTTACCTGAAAGATTAGTGACAAAGACGTAGCACTTTCTGCTTATGCTTTTCAGTTACTAAATTATAAAGAGAAATGGTTTGATAAAATTCAACATTCAAACTCCATAATAACGTTTTAACTACAGCTTTTAGAAATGAGGAAAATAAATATAATTTGAATTGCATGAAAATATTGATATTGTGAGGTTAAAATCTTTATAAAAAATGATTAGAAATAATTAAATATCCCTTGATCACGGTTCATGAATAGTGTCTCTTTTGATTGACTTAAAATGATAATGCAAAATGCACTTATATTTATGAGTAGCATTATATACATATTTTGTATTTTCGTAAGCGTGTCTAAATTTGAAACTTTACCCATTACAAAACATACAACTACGATTTCTGTGCATAAACCTATTTCGTAGGTTGCATTATAAAATTTTACCTATTAACTTTTTAGCATACTGTTGAGCCATGGAAGGAAGCGTTAAAAAGGATGAGCCTTTTATCTACAGACTGAACGATAACGGTTCAGGACCAGGTTTACTTGTTAAGGTACTTATTTATTCAGATTTTTATTATAATATTTATCAGGTTATATTATTGTGGAACGGAAAAGGGACTGCACTGTGTGATGGTAAGCACAGTACAATAAAAAAATATCGATCACAAAGAGATAAGCAGTCAGGGGTGTTACCAGTCATGTCGGGCTTTTTTGCGTGGTGATAGTCCATTTACGTATAAAACACATTATAACCCTGCGACTCATCGGTGGCAAACACTGCCAAATACTAATCACATATACACTTCGTTTGATCTTTCGATGGACAGCTTTCACGCTTCTTCTAGCATCTGGCGGGAGATCCGCCATGCCGGCCTGCAAAATTTTCAACAACTGGATATATAGTGGCTGACCCTGGAACAAAACAAACCTATACTTGCCCTGATAGCGACCGTAACAACTGGCGTATTCCTTCCTTCCCTATGTTTTCGCGTAAATTGTAATACAATCTTTATCAGGGTGCCTGCATTTCACGGCAATATTTAAGCACCTTATATATTTACTCAATAAGTGCATTTATTGTGACCTTATATCAGAATACAATTTAAATATTGTTTACATTCTTATGCTTGCATTAATTGAAGATAATAAAAATGTATATTGACTTTTTTTATTATAAGGTATTATTATACATGTACACATGCTCGAATATACTACATACTAAATGTTAAATAATATCTTATTTTTTATTTCATTAAAGGTTTGCGCTGAGCGTGGTTGGCGTATGTATCAAGGTTGTAGTGGCTCTGAAGACCGCTGGAATTTATGGTGGAAATGCAGCGCTTTCCCTTCGGCTTGTTACAAAACTCTTGGCGATTGGCAGGTTTGCGTTTTGTATGCTTACAAATTATTGTTTATAGCATAACATTATAAAATAATGTCCTTAAAAGAATACATTTTGATGATACTTCGTAAATTTGTAAATATTCAGCATTATCATAAAATTTGTATTTAAGCTTTTTTTATATAATGGACTCTGCCTATGTAGGCAATTTCGCCAGTGTCAAGAGAGAAGGATTTAATAAACACAATGTAATAACAATTTTTAGTGCCATTAAGTCATTTGTAGATCAAACAAATAAATTTCCCTGTGAGGTACTCGAACCCACAGCACATCGGTGCGGCGGTAACGGCCAGACAGCTGCTTTAATTGCTAGGCGAAACGTGCAATCCAGTGTTTGTATATAATATGTTACTGTTTATTATCTCTTCATCGGTATAAGGGTGAATCTTGAAAGACTTATTTTACGTTGTCTGGAAGAAAAAGGTACCCCTAATATCAAAATTAGAACCCACACTATTTATTTTATATTACTTTAATCTATGATCTAACTGGTATACGATAGTAATTGAGTTAAATTCAAGTAGTAATAGTTTAAAAAACTTATAAAATACCTGAAAATTGATACCTCTGACGTGTCCCCACCGCATTTTGGGAACTAACTAGCGATGAAATACCAACTTATGAAAAGAAAATCAAATAATGTGCACTATTTGCAAGGGGGTTAGTTTTTACTATAATAAAAAAATATTTTATAATTTGTGATATTTTTATTTAGAATTTATGATTTGTCCCGAGTAAATAAGTGATTCCACCGGCGAGTCACTAAATTACACATATATCCCCAATGGAATGTTTTAGAAATGTGCGTCCGTATGGTTATAACAGCGCTATTTGGGCTTCAAACATCATGTAGGTAGTTCGTTTCTACCTACCATACCAAATTACTACGGTAAATAGTTGCTTGCCTTGGTTTTGTTTCAGTAGGTCATTGATTACCCTAACTGTATGTAAAATTGTAATTTGCTACCTAGAATTTATTGTTAATTGTAATTAGAACCATCAAGAGGATAGATATTTATTAATTAAGTTATTATTATTAAAATAATGATATTTTCGTCGAAATTCAAGATTCACCTGTAACATTCGCTACAGTAGTTAGTACGTTTGAACGTGTCGCTTTCCAGGACCAGCTGGTGTATGATCAAGCGGGTGATAAGGATTTATACCCCGACTTGGTCACGGCAATAATATAAATACATGCTGATAAACAGTTTACTGGGACACCCTTTTGGTTTATCTCGTTTCCGATTCAGTTGGTGTATAAACAGCTGAGAAGCTTGCTAGCCGGTTCATATAGCAGCGTATGTTTTAGTTTTTTAAATAAATTCCACAATAGTTTTTTCGTCATCCACGTGGCATATGTATGTACCTATATCACATACCAAAAATCTCAATGTTCACGATAATTTTACATGTTTCAGTTCATGAATCACATACCGAAAGGTGGGTCGATATGTCGGAAAGACAATTTGTCTAGACTTCTACGTTGCATGAGGAGGGTATATGGCTCCATATATGATTTTAGGTAATTAACATTTGTTTTCAATAGACACTACCAATGGAGCTAACATCGCTTCAAAGCTTTTTTTTACCAGAATAAATAAAATTCGATTTCGGAATTGAAATGGCAAATTATACTGACTGTTTTCTCATCTTGTATCTATATATGTTTATTCTAAGTTAGCATTTTAAATTTTCTATTCGTTCTTTTTCTTATTTATTCCGGTTTTTGACATGGCATTTAAGGAAGATCGAAAATAAGGTTCGTAACCAGGTCGACATACATAAAACTTTTATTTTATGTAGGAGACGTTTGTATTTATTGCAAAAATTAATAACTATATATAGATAACTATGTATTTATTTATTTGATCTAACTCGCTTTGATAAATATACGATCTTGTTTTTCACTTTATATCTACTGTTCCATCCGCCATAGTGATACGGTTAGATGTCACGTTCCAGTAATAACGGCGTATATTTGGTAGCCATCTGTATTCGACGGGGCTGTTACTAAACATCATGTAGTGACTCTCTTTTAGCTTGTCTTGGGAGCAGTCGATGTATATACATATATCCCGTTATTGAAAGGCCTGCAGTTCATCATGATAGCGACAATTTCGAAGAATCCCTAATATATTGATTGTTGTTTTTTGTTTTTGGGATTGTACATCAGGTACTCTGTCGTCACTTTGCGGCATTACATTAAAAGAAAGCAATACTAATTATTACATGTGTTGTTATTATATCAGGTTGAACACGTAACTTGAAATTACATTGCTTGGCATGGAAATTTAAAAATTATTAACTATTAAATTCGATCAAAATTCTTTTTATTATAAAACGTAAAGGTTATTTATATTAATTGTTAAGACAATAATAATAGACAGGTCGGATTAAGCTAATAGGAACTTTAGCTCGCATACGGTACGGATTATCTCAACATTATGATTTTTATTGGCTTAAATAAGACAGCATAACATCCGTGTTGACAAAAAACAAAAGTTTACTTTAAGGAAAAATATGATTAAAATATCTCAAAGTAAATTCATAATACAGTCCGTAAATGACTCGATACCTTTACTTTTTTTATTACTGTAGGGACTGCTAATTTTTAAATCCGATCCTGATTACAGTTTTTATGATCGTATTAAATCAGCGATTTGTTTTGTAAACAAGTCCCATGCCATTCGTTGTTAATTTCGATGAGACTAAATTAAAATTTACAACCACAAGGGTATCGTCGGATTGCGTGTTTAATAACGGTTTTTCCCCGACTTTTATTTTTGGAATTTATAAAAACAACTGATAACCATCTTTTAATATCCTTATCATTAAAGGAAAATATGTTCCTTTTAATTTTTGTATAACTCTGTTTTTGTTGTTTCGATACAAATTGGAAAAATGTTTTTAGCTATCAGTTTGAAAAACACTACATGTACATAAAATTTACATATATATCATATATTATGAAATCATGACCATTATGACGATGGCAGTTTTTATCACAGTTATACATATTTTTATAACTTACAGAACGCCAAATCAATCAATCGAAATCAACAGTTTCAGATCTTTTGTCTTACGAGGTAGTACTAGCTTTTATTGTATCGTGGGGAAATGTATTTATGCATACCGTTCCAGCCCTGGGGACTGGGCAGGTTATGGAGCACTAGCCCGACGCTAGTCGCCGGGAATACCCACTAAAGTCCAATGGCCATCTGTTGCCTTGCTGGATTGACGCGGGTTCGAATATACTATCACCGCATCGCCCCAGCGACACCCTATCAGTTTACACTATGTTTAACATCCGCTATAGTGTCACGCTTAGGAGAGTCGCTACCCGGGATCATTTCGTTCGTGTACACCGACTTGCCAAGTAACCTGTCAACTGATATCAGAGCTATGTTCTCAAGTAGATCGCTGATATCATAGGGGTCTTTATTGGTTTAAGTTTACTTAGTACTAAACTATCATTACTTTTACCTTGATACTATAAAACAACCAAATTCTCGACAAAAATCATTTACCGGTACCTGAAATGCTTTAAACTAGTAAAGAAGTTAGCGGAACCAACGATTTCTTTTTAAATTGAATATTAATAAGTAGCCGGTGTATATAATTAATTACATTATAATGTTAGGTATATTATAATGTCGAGTAGTGTCGACATTTCTAGTCGTATAATATGTATATTCAATAGATCTGAAAATGATAAAATATATGCACATTTACACGAGCTATAAATAAATGAACTTTACTTTTGTAGAGATTTCCTAATATTGAACAGTAGTTACTAAGCGTAAAAGAGCTATTTTCCGACAGCTGCATTTGAAAGTCAGTATTACTAAGCTCAGTATGTTAATATCTTGTGCCATATCTTCAATTACAAAACGGGACATTGTGCTTCAGTAGTAGATCTACATACAATACAATAACTATAAATGAATCTGGTAAATATTGGTTTGTACATGTGTACATAATATATATTTTTTGGTTATGGCACAAAAGGGTATATTTATGTTTGATTATGAGATAAAGTCAGGTAAGAGAGAAATAAATAATAATAAGTTATACAAATTATATCCATTTGTCATAAACGTATGTTAGGAACTAGTAATCAGTAATAAATCATAGAAATAAGACACATCGCATCCACACGCGTGACAGAAATGCTATGTTCCCTAATATAAAAGTTATACCCTCAAACGTTGGTAGATATATAATGCCTAACAGTTAAGCTGTAAATGATTATCATAGTAGCATATATAAAAAATATATTACAAAATTTTCAAGAAAAATTGCACAATATACAAAGTACGGCACAGTTGCTTCCGTCACTCGCAGAATCGACAAACACCATATAAATCTTATTATTAGTAAAATATATCGAGTAATTTAAAATTAAAATTATTATCATATCTGTAACAACATTGCTAATTCATTTCCTTGGATACAAATTTCTGTTGTGGCTGAACGCGATTATTCCACTTATGAAACAATGATAGTTCAATGTTTACGTGTACGGACGCCACGTCAATGCGCATGATTTCGAATCGCTGCAATAACCCCGTGATGAAACCATATCACGTTGGTAAGGTTTTTGTTACTGCCCGCCTGGCTAGCTAGTTCACTCAAGTTGAAAACCTACCACTGAATACCTATAGATGTGCTTCCCATGAGAGCTAGTCCTTCCACTAAGCTTAGTCTGTTCACTATTTTAGGCCATATCGACGCTTAACAACAGGTAAGATTGTGGCCATATAAAATAAAAATCAACCACCTAATATCAGGTGTAAAAAAAGTAAAAGTAAATTCCAGGATTTCTCTGTCAGTGGACTTATTGGCCCTTCACTGTTGTATACGTTTGTATGGGAACTTTACGTAGCTACGTAATAATAGGGTAGTTAGGTTGTATTGTCGTGAGCTAGGATGGTACGGTCAATCGCCCGCGTCATTGGTTATTTGAATGAATCCACGCACTTTGTTGCGTGCTGCACGGTATTACCTTGCAATTCATTTTACTTATAGAAATACCTTGAACAAAAAGATTTGTGTTGCTCTAAAAGTGTTTAAGTTAATGTGATGCACATTGTAATCATTTTAATGTTATTATCATTTATTATATATCTTATTATTATTTATAAATTAAATGGATCAAATCAAATCAAATTAATCATTGTCTATGTCAGTTGATCAGATTATTATTTTAAAATGAATTTTACTCAATATAAGTAAATCATTATGTTTAATTGTGTTAAATTAAGTTTGTGTATTAAGAAATAATTCTGGCCCTCCTTTTTAATGATTGGTTTTTCTTATACTGAATGTTTTTTTTATCTGATGATCAATTTGATATATGTTAGATTGGACTTGCTATATAGTATTAGCATATCATACTAATATGTGATCAGATTAGATGTATGTAATGTAGGTGAAATTTCAAAGGTAATTTCATTTAAAGTTTAACGTAGTTCGAATCAGAATATATTATGACGTGGTTTAGACAAAGGTTAAAAATATCTCAAAAAGGAATATTTATAAAAGAAGACAGCTTCGTGTGTTTTTTTTTATTTAACAGTTTTTCTAATATATACTAGTTACTTTTTTTTTAAACATAATTTTTAGTCTGTCATTATGATGTTAATACTTGACATTGTGGATATAAACCATAATGCCATTAAATTTAACTTTATGGTGACTGGAAATTGGTGGAGTGATTTTGACAAATTAAACTTTACAAGAATACTTTCTTTGTAGTTACAACATATTTATTGGTGCTGCCGACAAATTATTATTCTAAAATCATTTGCAACTATGCCTTACACATATCGTATATTCGTGCTATGGCATAATTAGATATATTTCCCAAATGTTAGCTTACGCTAATTGTACAATTTGAACTCGAATTTGAAGCGATGATAGGTCAGTGGTAGTGTTGAACCGCTGCGTCATTACACGTGAGCACCTGCAAACCTGCACCTGTAAACGCACCTGCGATTCTTCTGGTTTTGTGGGTGTCCATGGGCGGCGGTGGTCATTTATCATTAGATGACACGCTTGCTCGTTTTCATCCTATTAAATTTAAAAAAAAACTAGCTTTCCACGTTATCATTGACCAGGTAGCCAGGTAGGTAGGTTATCTATCGATAACTGATAGAATTGAGTCATGAAGGACGCACTTATTTTCATGAATCAGATATATTTTCTTAAGTTTCGAGTGTTGGCCATGATTCAATGCGAAAATGATGCATGTGAAAATGCAAAAAGGTTCCGTGTGAAACAGTAATGTATTAAAAATAACAAATAATACAATATTCGCTGTAATGTATCGAAGCTATTAAAATTACATTATATGTACCTAATTTTAAATCTGCTAACTTTCAAAATACCGAGTTAAAAATTCCTACACATTGTCGGAAGGTGAAAGTTCACGGCGATATTAAATTATTGTTTAGAATATTAAACCCGGGGTATTTTCATGGCAATTACCCCCAAGTGGTACCGGAGATCGCGTGACAACTGCACTAAGAAAAGGGATCAATGTCGTTATGTTTTGTTTTGAAAGCTATATCCCTAAGATTGTCCGATAGAATTAAAATATTATATTACATGATTATATTTATTCTATTTACAGTGAATTTAAGTGGCAAATTATTTACTTTTTTATAGTTTATAGGTTTAGCGTTATGGTCACAAGCTCACCTTATGTTAAGTGACGATGTGGCCCAATATGTCGAATATGCTAAACCTAGTGGAGGGACTGGCTCTTAAGTGCAACTACTGGAACACACCTATAGGTAATTGAAGGCTAATTTTTAGCTTCAGGGTGGTAGCTAGCCAGATGGGTATTAGAAAAGCTATATCACAATGCAAAATACTTTATTTTAATCTAATGAACACTTGTTATCTGATAGAAAATACGATATTTTTTTTTCCGTAAAGATTGTATATTGTTGTTAGTAGTTGAATACGTTGCGTGACGGTTTTCCCATTTGTACGTTTGAAATTTTACGCGAAAACATAGATGACGGTGCGATAAAGGTTTTTTACGATGAACGAATAAGTGTGTTTACACTTTGATTTTTTATCGCAATCAAAACTGGTTACATTTGAATGTTCCAAATGCTTAGTCAAGCTAAGTATGTTTAACAGACGAGTAGATAAGTAGAATTTACGTTTTACCACTTCGTACATTAAAACAAGTGTAAAACAGTTACACTGGTTATTTGCTTGTATCTTTACTCAAAAACTTAACGCGGCCTATTGAAAGAATACAAATTATATATTATACATATTGCCTTCGGACAGTGCGTTTTCATTGATTCGCATAGTTTTTTTTTAAATCCAAACTAGCTGTATCCGTGACTTCGTTCCCATGGAACTAAAACTTATTTCATAATTATCTATTACCTGCGGTCTCGCTCGCGTTAATATTGAATTTGCCAAACAAATCGGATGACAGTATAAAACGTTTCATACAAAAAAATTTCCTCTCTTTACCCTACTGCCAATAAGATTTTTGCAAGATAAAGTAGCCTATCACCATTTCCAGGTTCCCATCTATCTCTATATGAAAATTGTTCATAATGGCTTCAGTGGTTTAGGCGTGAAGGCGTAACAAACAAAGAAAGTCACTTTCGCATTTATAATATTAGTATGGATAGTAGGGATAAGGATGGTTTTATAATAATTATTCTATTCTAAAACTCGCTTACATGGTTACAAATATGTTTTAGACGTTGCAGGCATAAAACGCATGTTACAAGCTGTTCGCCTTTTTTGTCATTTCAGTCCACCATGCTATCATTTGCCGTTGGAATATGCTAAATTAGTGTCAGAATGTTCGCGTCTCCGTCGAGATGATGGCGATGGAACTTCAAACGTCGTTTGGATACACAAGCCAGTGGCGCAAAGCCAGGGTAGAGGAATCTTTTTGTTTCGTGTAAGTAATATTATGTTGGTAAATCTCACAGAATATTTTTATAGGTCGTATAATTTCTGTTACACTAAAATAGTAATTATTAAGTTGTTTGCCGAAAGAAAATTATGCACGTAATTTTTTCAAACTTTCGATTTTTAACTGCTTTATAGGTAATCGTTACAAAATATAGTTTTATCATTAAATATAATAATTATCGTGTTACCTAACATCATAAATTTCTTAATAGATTTAATGAGCTAATCTAATCTGATGTCAAGCGACGAAGGCTTTATTAATTTTACGTTTAGAAAATTTAATTTATAAGTTCTAAATAAGAAAAACCTCTTGAGTAAAGTTGCTCTTTTATAATATAGCAACTTTACTCAAGAGGTTTTGCAAAATATAATTATAGGGCTGTATAATAACTTTGGAACGCGCTCAGGCATAGATTTCCAACATGATACCTACTCTTATCTAGATCAATATAAAACCTTGCACATTTACTGGACTTGCTGCTATTTAAGGCCTTTAATAGGTAGACGTTGTTACATTCTTGTAAAAATGTATATAATAATAGCAAGAATAATAAAAATAGTTTAATATATTTTCAGAGTGTGTGTGAGATGAGCTGTGGTACTGCGGCTGTGGTTCAGCGGTACATAGAGCGGCCGCTTCTGATTGCCGGGTACAAGTTCGATCTCAGACTGTACGTCTGTGTGCCTAGTTACAGGCCACTAACCGCTTATATGTACGCGGAGGGTCTTGCCAGATTCGGTAAAGTTATACATATTAATCAAATATTTATTTTTAATTAATGAAAAAAGGACATAAAAAGAACCTACTGTCTTACTTTAATATAATAAGTTTAAAAAATCAATAACTTCCAAATATTTTTACATTACTAACAGAAATTTAATACTTTTAAAGAATTCATAAAAGCTAGTGCTAAAATAAGTATGATCTCTACCCAGGAACGGACAAGTACACGTTATCCGATATTCACAACCCCTATAGACACTTGACGAATTCATCTTTGAATAAAACCGGCCCGCGATACGCTGAATGCAAGGATAGGATTGGAAGCGGTAAGAAACTTTTACAAAATTATGTAAAAATTATGATGTAACTGTCGAATACAAGAATATATACCTTTTTTATTTTATAAAGAAACAACAGATATTTAATGTTTTGGGTTATACATTTTTGGATTCGTTTCTTGTATTTATGATGCTTCTTTAATGTTAATTTACTATGTTATAAATAATGTATACACATGATAAATAGTGAAACGGTGCACATCTTTTCACTATTTATTAGTCATAATTATCGACATATTTCAAATACAAATAATTTAAATTTTTCTAAAACTGTTGAAATTGTTGAAATAATATATGTAGAATAAATTTTTTATAAGGTCTCAATATGCAGTAACATTAAGATGCCATCTAAATACAAAATCAAACTAAAACCATAACATTATGACTATTGTTTATAAAATTATGAGAGACGCTAATAAAAAAATTAAGTCAATCTATATTTTATATGGTTGCCCAAAAAGTCAGTCGCCAAGTTTCTTATAGACATAATGTGTTCTGACAACTGCACTTGAGTCAGTCCTCTGTTACACTGATTTTTGTAATACCCATGTTGGCCCACTAAAATCATTTTTTACAGGTTGTAAATGGACATTGAAGCAAGTACGTAGAGCACTGGTCGGAAGATGGGGTGCCGTAGAGTGGCTTGCGTGGCAGCGTATAAGGGCACTCGTCACCCTGACACTCTTAGCCCAAGCGACTGGCACCCCACCAGCTAGGAATTGCTTCGAATTTTATGGATTCGACGTGCTACTTGACGAAACGCTTAAACCTTGGCTACTGGAGGTAATAAATATAAGATTAAAATTTCTATTGCTTTGGAAAAATTAACATTTCTTTCTTCCCTTTTAATAACTGATATACAACATTTTCTTTTCAATTCATCGTTGGCTCGCGTTTTGTTTACTGATAGGCAAGTACCTCTTTTAAAGAGCACCTCTGTAATCAATGTTTGAACTTACGCAAAGATTTTTTACAATTTCCGCCGTTCTATTTATTCCTTTAACACTACTTTTACCTCAATATAATTTCCAATGCAACAGGTATCGCTTATTTGATTAACAGATGCGATCTGCTCACTGTCATTTTACTTTTCTACTCTTTAAAGTTACTATGTTGGCTATAGTAAACCGTGAATCATTATAAAACTGGAGTTACATTTATCATTATATATTAATATTTTTTTTTAGAAAATCCATAGTAATCTATAGTAATCATTGTTTTATCTAACTTCTAGGTGAATCTATCACCAGCACTGGCGGCTGATTGTGAAGCAGATGTTATAGTTAAACAACCAATGCTACATGAATTGTTCGACTTGATTGGATTACCTATGAAACACACTGGTCTGTCGCTTCTACAGGGTCCACCTATACAAGTTCTGAGGTTATTATTTAATATGTGTGGAGTAAGAGCTTTCTATACCCGTACTTTTAGTATTAATGTAACTCTTTATTATCTCACAAATATGTAGCCGAAATGCCAATAATAAAGATATTCAGATCGAAAAAGTAAATTATATCAATATAGAGATGCTTTAGAGGTTTGGAAGTCATTTGTTTTATTTCTTAACGTCGTCCATCATGCGAACAATCCAATTTGGGTGGGATTTAAGCAAATCACATAGGTATAGGAAGCAGTGTATATTAGCTTCTAAATTTATCTTTTAAACTGTTTTGGTTAAAGAAAATATTTTATGGGTAGTGGACCGTTTTGTTGTTACACTCTCCATAGTGACTCGATCAAGCATCACGCGTTCCGAGACCAGTCGGGTTATATTAGGATGCCTAGAGGATTAGAGGCTAACTTTAACTACTGAAGTCTTTGTTATTACTTGACTGTTTTATTACCACTAGAAGCTACAACCATTGCTTTGCCATGTCAATTAAAAAAAATATTGAGCCTTTTCAGGAAACAAATCAGCGACGATTTACAGTTTTTGTAGGAGGGCTTTTTCATTCCTAATCAAAAAATATTTATGCTATCTTTATAAAAATTATGATCTGTTGTTCATAAGTAACTAGAAAAAACATAATTATTAATAAAAATATTTACATACTGGTTCTGATTCACAAAATTATTTTTAGGAGGCTTCAATAAGGAAAACATTTTTAAGAATTTTGACGCTTAAAATACATTTTCCTGAAATGGCTAGATATATTTTTAAATTGGCATGGCAAAGCAATGGTAGTAGCGCCTGACATGTCTAAACTACATAGATTTTCTACATGTAGAGATTCATAAAATTTCTTTTGTAAGTAGTTGCAGTTACGAGGACGAAAGTGGTGTATCTCGAGCTGGAAATCCTGGAATTAATACCGTTGGTGCAAGACGAGGACCAAGGTTCAGGCGCCGTCGACCCCTGCCTATAAATTGTGTTACTTTACAACCACCTATTGTTGATAAATTACAGGTATTTATGAGATACCCACTTAGTTATAAAACCTCTGGTGTGTATATTCTTTAATTATATTTCATGTTCATTTTCAGGATATGACGGATAAAAACAGAGAATTAAATACTGGACAAAATAGCAAAACTCGATCCCAAATTAGCACAGACAACTACGACACTCAGGTAATTTTACAAACCGTCATCGCAATTATGACAAGGTCGGTAAACAGAGTTGTGTACAATTAAATTACTTTTTAGCAAAGTGAATTTACCTTTTGAACGACTTATTAAGGTTTAAAATTGTGGAGAAGAAAACGATAGTAAGAAATCAATCCATAGCTGTATTCTCCGTGACTGTTACGCTAATGCGAAATATAAAACAGTAAAAGAGGATACGATAAATTTGTATTGTCATGCAACAAATTAATTACATGTCTTTTGAAACTAGATCTAGATCATTCGATTTATAATTAAACAACGAGAAATGTTAGTTTAAATAGTTAACCTAAGAACAATTAAGCAAAACTTAAGAATTCTCATCGTAACTTTAATTGACCTCTGCAGTAACTTGAAGCGATATTAGCGCAGTTGACAGTGTGTATGGACTGCAATGACACCTGCAATGAACTTAGGCTTTCGGTGAAGGAAAACATCGTGATGAAACCATAGCATGGTGGTAGAGCTTTTGCCTGTTGTGTATGTATCTACCATCCTCAAGTTGAAAATCTGCCGCTATTATTTTTTATACTTAAGGTTTTAGCGTTATGGTTATAATTTCACCTGATCATAAGTGACGATACGGCCCAAGTTGGTAGAAACGCTAAATCTGTGGAGGGACAGGTTCCCAAGTGCAACTGGTGGAACACACCTATTGGTATTTGGCGGCAGCATTGGAAAAAGCCCTACCACCATGCATTATAGGTGTGTTCCGGCAGTTTTAGTTTAAGGCCAGTCACTCCCTTAAGCTTAACGTGCCCACTATTTTGGGCCACATCGTTTCTTAACACCAGGTGAAATTGTGGCTATAACGCTAAACCTATAAACTATAAAAAAGTGTTTCATAATTATATTCATTCAATTAATTCATAATAGCAATAAGTGTTAAAACCGTATTATTGACGACATTGATGGTTGTTCAAAGTCATGTGTTGTAATACTGTTTTTGCGTATAATAGAATTTTGCTTTTAGACTACTTCAAGCACGGCTATATCCTCAACGGAGACGGTCGATGAATCATGGCGTGGTGGATACGCAAAAGCCGCGACTCGGAGGCGGATAATGAGTGCATGTTCGTGGGGAAATGGGGTGCGGTGGGAACGCGCCATTGGGAGAGTGGGACAATGGGTGCGAATATATCCGCATGTCTTACCAAATGAAGATGAAGTATGTTGTTTGCCTTTTTGAAATAAAAATATTACTTATTTATTTATAAAGTACGTTACCACTTTTAAAATTTTCATAAAATTACTTTTTACTTAATATTTCTCTGCCCATATAATTTGAAAAAGATTTTAAATGTAATTCTCAGTATATCTAAATGTTTCATGGAATGAAATGGTGTGATAACGACAACCGCGTAACGTCAAGTTCTATTTTTTTATTTTATCTAGTGTTCAGTAAATAACTTGGCAAAAATTTATTGAACTACATAGAAATACTTTGTACCTATTTACTACAATTGAAGAATGCCATTCAGCAGAATAAAATGTGGCTATTTAGGATGCTATTTACTTAGACTGGGAAGGTAGTTTTATTGGTTGCTATCAGAAAATATTTAAGGATTCTAATAAATAATTCTAAAATCTTAGACATCAATGGAAGACGTCCGTGAGTGCGTTGCACAAGTATCCAAATTCATACGAGCGGCCCGAGAGGTGCATCGTGAAGGTGGACGCGATTCTTTCATTACTCAGGATGCCGCTCGTGACGCTGCTTTTGAAGCTGCATTGCACAAGAAACTTGAATACCGGCAGAAATTCGAAGTATGGCACCCGCCTTTATGATGTGTTCTTTGAAGTGTTAAATGGTGTATTTATTAAGCTTATAATAAATGCTTATTTAATGGATAATATGAAGTTTTACTTTAATATATTATTTTTTTGTCGTAGTTGAAGGAACCCTTTATTCTTCTTGCCCCCTGTTGAGAGCTTCAGGTGGATATCCGGAGATCCTAGAATCTTTTATTCCTCATAAGATGCTTCTTGTGGACGGCAGGTAAGTAGGCGTTCGGAGGTATAGCCTCGGCATACCCTCGCGTGCTATGTCTTCTAATCTTTTACGAAGGCGCGATTACGTGAGTTCGGCATCACCTATGTACTTCTTATGAAACCAACTGAAGGTTCCCCTCCTCGGGCACTTCAGGGCATAAGATGGGCGTCCCGAACGTAGAACAAAAGCTGAGTAAATCCATGGAGTTTAAAAAACAAACTTTATCTTACCCTCAGTTGGGCGCTGTGATTCTAGAAGTTTTTTTTGGCATAGTGAATATCATTGTTGATTAATAGAAGTAAAATTCATATTATATATTTTGTTTATCTAGACAATGCTTCAATAGTTATTGTATGATATAGTAGATGACGATATGCTAGAGATATGAACTACCGAAAGGAGCAAACAAACGTGTGTTAGGTAAGCCAGTCTTTATATATAAAAATCCCGTATCATGAAGTTCTTCCATAATAATCTTGGGAAACGCACAACTGACTTCAATGAAATTTTGTAGATTTGTTTTGTTGGGTCCTGATAAGTGACCAAAGTATAGAGAAACGCAGTAGGTGCTGGGAATAAATCGGTAAACTGCGAGTTGGCTTGCTCATGTTCAATGTACTCCTTACATAGGAAATGTTTTTAAATATATAGGCGTGGACAGGGCTATGGGGTAAACACCAACCGTGAAGGGTGTGACTTCACAAATCTATTAGGGCTGTACGCATGCCCAGCGTGCCAACAGCTGTGGATACGGGCTTGGGCAGGTGATGCTGTGGTCGCGTTATTGACTACTATAAAGGGCTGAACGTCTGTCAGGTTAGCTAGTTGGTATATAAAAACTCTGTGATAGTAATTGTTATAAATATTATAATAATACCCAGTGCATAAGCTAGAAAAGTAGGTCTTAAAATAATAAAAATATAATTGAAGTCCACACCAACGAAGTCGCGAGTACAGTTTAGTATATTATATTATGCTGATATAGATTATATAGAACATTGTAATTGTAGTTAATCGTAATGTAACTTTCTGTTGTAAGCTATGTGCCTATTCATTTTAAATTAAGACTTAATTATTAATCACATTTCTTTCATGGTTAATTACTAATTACCTCTGTAGTTATTACTTCATAATCAAAGTCTTTCAGGGTGTTCAACATTCTCGGAATAATTATAAAATTATGTTAACTTTAAATACAATATATTAGGTACCTATAATTAAATGAAATCCTAATGATCTCTATCTTATCATTTCGATGAAATTATTCTATACTTAATTTACATTAAAATATATTATAATTAGTATAGTCTCTGTTGAGAAGACCTTTAGAAATACGAAAGCTAAGAACAAAATTATAAACTGAAAATGTTTATTGTCGCCGTGTTGATTTATTTATTAATTTACTTAATAAAATAATTACATATTCTTTCATAGCTATATACTACTGTATACTACTGAAATAATAAAATGAATGTTAAATTAGAAAACAGACCTAAAATGAAATATGTTTATTATATGGAAGATAAAAAATATAAATATTGAGCAATATATGAATTAGTATTTATTGTTATATAAGTATAATAAAACTGTAACTATGACAATTATTTTTTTATGGAACACGGGGCAAACGATTGAGCTGGTCACCTGATGGTAAGTGATCACCGCCGTCCATGGACACCCACAACACCAGAGGCATCGCAATGGCGTTGCCGGTATTCAAATACTCTGTACATTAAATCGTTTTGGAAAATTGTAGTCACGTGTTAAACTAATATTATCGATGTAGAAGCGAAGATTTTTATACTAAGATTTTTTGTCTGTCTGTTTTCATAGTAGGCGCATCACTCCGAAACTACTGGGCAAATTTGGATGTAATTTGACATTGTTATAACAAATACTAAGGATTAACATATATCATATTTTTATTCTATAAAAAGAAAGGCTAAATGTAGAACAGTTGTATCATGTGTACTCCTCGTTACCTACTCAATTTAGAGTTTGATTTTGAAGTGCTTAAATAGTGTCTGGAAAGAAAGGTTTTTTGAGCAACGCCGTGAACGCTGGTATAGTACATCACAAGGAAATTTCGTATCACACCCGGTGGTTATTTTCCGTGCCTTTAAATATTTGTTAGTCCGTTTTTATTTTGTGATAAATAAACTTACCGGTAGCCGGTAAGAAAATTGTTTGAGACCTACCTATATTTTTTAAAACAACTGAGGAAGCAAACGAGCTCAGGTCTTATGATGTTAAGCGGTTTACCGTAAAGTGTGGACCGTGGAGTACAAAGCATGATTAACGCGTTTCCAAATTTGTACCCTTTTCTCAAAGAATTTTGCAAGCCCAACTCATTGCATGAACACAAAACAGGGTTATCTGATTGCAATCTTCTGTAGTTCTGTAGATGTATCAGTCGCGCAGCTCAAGTAGAAAGAAATTTTCAAAAAGTATTTCTGTCCTTTTCTTCTCTAAATAGACGGTAAACTTATATTTTATTTTAAATGAAGCGATGATAACTCAGTTAGTAGTGTGTATGAACGCGCGTCAAGGGATGTCAGTTCGAATCCACCTACAAAGAGCTTGAGCTTTCGGTGACGGAAAACATCGTGATAAAACCATACCATGGTGGTAGGGCTTTTCTAATGTTACTACCTATCTATGCTAACTACCACCCTCAAGTTGAAAATCTGCCGCCAAATACCTATAGGTGTGTTTCGGAAGTTACACTTGAGTGCCAGGCCCTCCACTAGGAGTAGCGTGTCCACCATCTTGGCCCACATCGTCACTTAACATCAGTGTAACAAATACTCTACAACCTTTACCTTTGTTCATGCTACTTACTCTATTATTTCATATAAATTTTGAGACAACTAATTAATCGTCCGATGACTACATAATGACTTTAATAGTTGATTCTTAGTAGATATTTCCATTTTAACTTAATTAATTATTCTTATATTAGTTACTTATGCGTAACTGTAAGTCACGGCAATTTTTTCCACATTGATAGACGATATCTATAGAAATTATTATTCAAAGTAGAATGGATGAACGTAAAGTTCGGCCTTTCGATTCATTTGAACAATTATATAAAATATTGGTCTTAACGGGATACTATAAGGATTATACGCCAAAAAATAATTTTCTACGGATATGTCATCAAATATATAGGCCTATTTCGTTTATAATAGGCATCTTGTATAATTTACAGAATGTTATATATATTTTACAGGTAAGTACAGTCACAAATGTATGATCATACTTTATAGATACAAATGATATTACCAGGGCCGGATTCTCCTATAGTCTGACTAGCAAAATTAAAATTACACTATTCTAAAAACAGTGAACACTAAAGCACTCGACCGAAAATAAAGAAAAATTCTACGCATATGACTAATAAATGAACATAAAAATATATTGCTTAAGTTCAACACGAGAGGTGAAAGCGCCTCATAAGAGTAACAGCCTATAGGCCTCTCTTCATTTAAATCCGGTCCTGGATGTATGTCACATATTAAATAGTAACAAAGATTCGTATCTAAATTAACATAAAAAAATTGGCCACGTACGTAAAGGAATAGCAATAGGAAAGGAAGAGCACTACCTCACCAGCTTCACGGTATGATGCGTGCAATATCGTGAAGAATTTACTATAAAGTTTTAACTTTTATCTCTGCCCTGGAGAAATCAAGGGATCAAGGGACGTGAGTTCGAATCCAAGCACCTACAATGAGCTTGAGCTTCCGGTGAAGGAAAACATCGTGCGGAAACCATAGCATGGTGGTAGGGCTTTTTCTAATGCCCGCCTGGGTGGCTACCACCCTCAAGTTGTAAACCTGCCACCAAATACCAATAGGTGTGTGCCGGCAGCTGCACTTGAGAGCCAGTTCCTCCACAGGTTTAGCTTGTCTACCAACTTGGGCCGTATCGTCACTTAAGATCAGGTGAGATTATGGCCATAACGCTAAACCTTACATAAGTATAAAAAACAAAACTTGCATAATAAAAAAAAACTACAGATTTAGCAAGGTTATACTTTTTATATGTTTAAGATATAAAATATATGAAACCACCAGATGTCTTCAACTATAGATAAGTTTAATTGAAAATATCAGCGTGTTAAAAAAGGTTTTGGAATTTTATTTCTCTGTATAAGAAAAAAGTTGTAATACATAGCGATGGAAATTATGATTAAGTTAAAAGTAATCTGTAAATTTAGCATAGGTATGTATATGTATATGTATAAAATGTATAAACTTTGTATAATAATAATTTTGTTTTGCTTTACAGCCAAATAATGATAACAACAAAAGGCTAGAAGGGCTCATGATTGAGATTCCACAAATTAATTTGCTCTCAAAATTGATTACGTTTAATTTACAAAGTTCAAGAGTTGACAACATCAATGAACTTGTAAACGGTGAGTCGAAGGCCATTTTCCTTGACATACTAATTGGTAGCTGGATTATTCTGTTACTTAATTATTCCTAGAAATTTTATCTTTCTATATATTAAAATCCAATAAATTATCAGGTCTTTGAACTATTATTATTGAACTATTATTAGTTTCCTTAATCAAATATATTACAAGATTTTACTGAATAACTTTAATGATATAATATGATGATGAGAAAAAAGGACAATAAATATTGCATGTTAGTAGCGAACTATGAAGATCGAAGAATACAGCCCATTTCGAACTTATGATCATCAGGGGTTTTCTGGTTTTAAGTTTTCATTTGGAGGCCTTCTGAACCCGATGCGGAGCCTCGTGTATTAACACATAAGCATAAAAATAATATAAAAATATAAGTTTATATAAATTCTTTAGTATAGTTCGACCGCCTGAGAGGTCCAGTTAATATTTTCACAATATATCAAAATTATATTGAGATGAGTCTCCCTATACATAGATTTTCTTAACATTAACGATGTATTAGCAGTCGTGAAAAGACGATTTGGCTAGGGGCATTGTTCTCGTTGAGCCACCTTAGGCTTCCTACGGGCTTAGTTTATCGCTATTACATGAATAAAATGTAAAAAAATACTAATTAAAGCGGTTTAACACATTGTGATTACATTTAAAATAATTTGTTTTTCGACAATTGTTCACAGAAAACAAAAT
Organism: Actias luna; assembly: GCA_039707435.1. Classification (NCBI taxonomy): domain Eukaryota; kingdom Metazoa; phylum Arthropoda; class Insecta; order Lepidoptera; family Saturniidae; genus Actias; species Actias luna. The sequence goes on along the minus strand of JAZHAC010000033.1, from coordinate 12,646,349 downwards.
CAATACAGATTAAAATTTTCAGACCCCATATTTGCTGCAAATGGAGAAAAGGATAAAGAAATCATGTTAAGGAATAAATATGAAATAAATCGAATAACGAGAATATTAAACATATGTGTAACGATTGCAGGCATTTGTTGGGCTTTATCCCATTATATTCAGAGGAATCTTGATAACTCTTATACCATACCTATTTATACACTGGTTGAAGTCAATTCGTGGACTACGTAATTTTTTAACTTTTTTTTTATCAATAAAATTTTTTAACTTTTTTTTTATTTTTATTTCTTAGATTAGGGTTGTTCAAACTACATACCTTCGTGGGCCAATGTAATTAACCAAAAAAGTTCGAGGACCGCAGAAAAAAAAACAAAGTAGTCAGTTATTTATACCTTTATTAGTTTTTCGTTAATTTATTTTTTATATTCATATCGATATCAACGTCCACATTAGTTGTTCCCAGACGCATTGCATGAAGAAGTGACTTATCTGACAATGAAGATCTATACTTAGATTTTATAAAGTTTATTGTTGAATACGCACATTCACATAAATAAGTCCATCCCATCTTAGATCCCATTTTTAATCAAAAAAAGTTTAGGGAAACGATCACCAATCAGCTTAAAAAAATCCATTTCATTTTTTGTTCTACCCATGTAAAAGGGGTCTGATTGTAAATCACATAATTCCAACTGGTAATCAGTCTTCATGTTTTCGATTTGTATCATTAATGGCTACGTAAAGGAGACAAATCACTTTCCAATTTTTTTTAATCTGCGAAACGCTTAAAAATCTTGAATTACCTTGGCGATGTATTTCAGGTGGTCAGAAAAGTTGCATTCCTCAAAATTTTCCATTTCAATACAAAATTCTTCACAACTCGAAAAAAAAAGAAAAATTCATGTTCAATCTCAGGTTATTTTTGAACCCATGCACATACCCGTACAAGTTGGCAACGTTGCGTTGTAATTTCAAATGCTGCGTCATATCAGTTAAAAATGCAAGATCAGCAAGAAATTCAGGATCTTGCAATTTAGTTTCCATATCAGTGGTATCGAATTTTATTTCATTTTTAAGAAATATGAGAATTTCCTTATGTAAAGCAAAAAAGCACTGCAAGAACTGAACAGCAATAAACCATCGGATTTCTGAGTGTAATAGAAGATCCCCATTGGTTGCACCAATTTCATTTAAAAATTTCGAAAATTACGATGATGCAAAGCTTTGTTTCCGTCTCTAATAAGATTAGTTATTTTACCAACTATTATTATGTCATTCATTGGGCGTTAAGATTTTCCGCATAAGGCTTCTTGGTGTATGATGCAATGAATTATTTTATTTAAGAAGTCCCGTTTATCTTGTTACGTTTTCTGTCAGAGCTTTTGCTCCATCGGTTACAATACAAAACTTTTAGAAAATCTACCGTATTCCATGACAGTTTTGTAAACAGCTTGAAAGATATCGGTGCCTTTGGTTGATCCATGTAGTGGCACTAAACTTAACATTTACTCTGTGATCGAAAAATCTTTTGAAATGCAGCGAATAAAAATATTTAATTCACTGAGTCTGGTCGGTACTTTCATCCAAACATAAAGAATAATATTAATATTCTGCAATGTGATCACATACTTACTTCGAAATATATTCGCCGATGACATTTATTCGTCGCGCAACTGTTTGGTGAGATAATGGTACAGATTTAAAAAAATTCCGCCAATTTCGGCTGTATGAAGCGATGAGCTATAGCAACTGAGCATTGTTTTATAAAAACTCCATCGTTGAATGGTTTTTTAGCTTTGGCAAATTGTAAACAAACTTCATATGAAGCAGCTAAACGTTAATCATTTTCTGGATTTACTTTTGAAAAAAAAAAAACCTTTTTTTGTTACATTAGTTTTTCTTATACTCAGCTACAACAATTTATCTTGCTTCACCGACATGTTTTTTTATATTTTTTTTCGTCTAAAGTCGTATAATGACGTTCAATATTATATTCACAGACAAAACTTTAAAATAAATAATTCACTGAATTTTATTAGTATTGTTGCAAATAAAATAGTCGAGTTCCCATTTGTCATTAAATGCACGATGTTCATTACTTAATTTTTGCTTCTTCGTAGACATAATGAAATTTATTAAGTAATTATTTTTCTCAAAACTGTGTGTGTCATTCAAAGCGAACGAGATTAACTAATACGGACAATAACAAATACTTACTCACAGACTTCCTTTATAAATAAAATACTTCCTGGGAATTTTTCCAGTACTTAATAGTAAAAAAAATATTTTATTGGCTTGGAAACAAAGTCTTTTAACACAAGATAATTCTTTTCAATTTTATTTTAATTTTGTAAGTTTTGGTTGATTTACATTGGGTATTGTTTTGGGTAATTTGACTATACTTATTTTTTCAGATTCACCTTTACAATATTACAGCAACTTTTACCATTATTTTGGGTAGGGTACGGGCACATAACACTGGATTGCCTCGTAGCGGCTTATTATTCCCAAGCGCAAGTACAACTGAAGATAATAAAGTACAATTTACAGCATATCTTCGATACAAATTTATATGTGAATTATAGGAGTCACATTCAATACATAGATTCGCGGGATCGGAATTTGTACGAACGTTTTGTGCATTATGTAAAAAGATATGAAAAAGTGGTTTGGTGAGTCATTTATGTAATACATACATTGCTTACATGTATATTAATAATACGGGTTTTTTTTCCTGATTTCCACTAAGATTTCGTACAATACGTATTGTGCTATATTATACTTAGGTGAACTTCTGTCATGAAAGAGCCTACCAGACTATTTCTGCGTTAAGGGGTCTTTCTTTTTCCCACAATCTCACCTGATGTTAATAAAAAAATAATAAAGATAGTGGACACGCTATACCTAGTGGAGGAACTGACTCTAAAGTGCAACAAGCGGAAGATATGTATAGGTATTTGGCGGCAGATTTTTAACTTGACGGTTGTACATTAGAAAAAACCCTACCACCATGCTATGGTTTCAACATGATCTTTTTTGTCTCCGAGAGCTGATATTGATTACAGGGATGCGAACTCACGTTCATTGACGAAGTACAATACTTTGGCAGAGTCTGGCTGAAGCATCTTACAAAGAGGGTATTTAATCTAGTGTATAGTAGCCTAGACCCAATTGGGTACATTTGCCAGAATTCAACGTTTAGTAATTTGAAGACAAAATAATTAGAATCGGGCCAGAATGTGATAATTAATTATTGCTTTGATACGTTACACCGTGATATATATTACTCTGGTGATAGGCAATGAAAATATACAGACCGCTGTTGTATGTTTGCGACTATAACATCGTCTTTTACTGAGCGGTTTATTAAAAAAAAGTACCTTTAGGAAACTATTTACATAAATTTATTACACCCTTAATTGATATCATTAATTTATATATATATGGATGTAGTTATGGGATGGTAGTTTATGGCATCGATTGGTATAAAGCGAAATGTGAGCGCTTCGGAGCTGAGTGCCCTCAGCATTCGCCCCAAAAAGCCCTTCCAGATAACAGCGTATGTCCTTTCGAAAAAAAAGGTTGTGGGTTCATTCGTTGGAGTGCGCTTGCCCGAGGCACTCTAAGGTTGATATCGTACGTAGCAGGAACGTTACCGAAGGGGCGTAGGATTTATATTTTCTATTATTGACTTGACTGGTTTGGTATTTATGCTGTAAATAATTATTGTGCATAGTTTATACTAGGCATAGAGAAACACGAGCAGTGAAGGTAAATGTTGACAATTGTCGGAAAGAGGCCGCCATAAACCTACATCCATGTCGCAAGTCTCGGACACTGCTCAGTGTTATCCTCTCTCTGCCACACGATGGACCCGATACCCGCAAAATGAATCCGTGGTTAGCTAAGTAGTTCATATATCATCCTGACATTATTATTGATCTAATTATCTCTTTTAAACTACTCGGTCTCATGTTTCTATATATATATGTTTCAGGTATACGAATGAAGTGAATCGACTATTCAATCCGTCCGTGGCGTTTCAATTCTTCACATCTTCTGTTACAATTTGCATGACTATTTACAGAATGAGCATTGTGAGATTTACTTTGGCTACTTTGTGTTCCTAAATAAAAAGTTATAAAGTCATATTTCTTGTAATGTATTTTTTGTTACAGACTAATCTACTGTCAGTGAAATTCATGTTCTTATTAGCGCTCATTGTTATACTACTAATACAGATTTTTGTATATTGTTACTTTGGAAATAGTATACAATATGAGGTATGTTATTTTCATTTCTAAATATACTTATACAGTGTCTTAAAATTTTATCTTTTATTTGAAAAATTAAAAATTATTTCTGAACTGACAAAATTTACAGTCGTTGCCGTTTAATTATGCGAATTGTAAACTCTGTTCTTACTTAACACCTCAAGCATTAGCGTTAACGTCAATTCATAAGATCGTAAGCGCCAAAAAATTATATTCCATTATAGACCTTATTGATATGACAAGTCAAAACAGAAAAAGTGGTAAATTTTACCACAGATTAAAATGTGAAATTTTTAGGGTAATTTTCGAGACTAGTGATATCGCACACAACAAATATATCGATAAAATTATTTTGGATATACTGTTTAATTTTTTTATGTTATATTTTTCTGACATTATTTAGATTAAGAGTTAGTGTAGATATAAGTTATTTACCAAATATAATTACTAAAATAAATATAATTACCAAATTAAATAATTCATTTTTAAATATATATTTTTTAAATCTTATAATATAAACAATTATGAGGAAATGATTGCTCAGTTGGTAGTGTGTACGGACGCCGCGTCAAGGGATGAGGTTCGAATCCACCTATATTTATATTTCATATAATTAAAAGACATTTCATTCATTTCAGTAATAAACAAGTTTCATTCAATAACTAAAAGAAATGAAAATCAAAATCGATATTAGATATAGCCTGTTCTATTGATTTTAACAAATTGAAGTTGGAAGGTTGATTAAGATTGATTTATTAATCAAAATGTACATAAAACACATATCGGTCAAACCGTTTTTTAGTTTTAGCGAGAATAAAGAACATTGATTTTAGGTGATAAATGTGAATTTCGATCAAGTTTATTTAGTCAGTATTTAGTTAGTAGTTTATTTTCGAGCACGTTAAAATTTTAATAATCGTGATATTTGCGAAAGAGATTGTTTCTTGATAAGCTAAAGATAAGAATAAAATACAAATTTGCAGTCAAAAATGTATTAAACATAAACAAAATCATTCTATAAATTAAATCCACCGAAATTAAATTTAAATACAATATTATAAAACTTAAAAATAAATACACTAAGACTGTTAAATACACTTATTTTTCTGTACAGATAGTACAAACTGATAAATATTATAGTAACACATTAGCACAGTATTTTTGAGTACAATATTTTTGTAGTAGAGTTTACAAACTGGTGTTCTTTACTAATACATATTACAAGATACACACAATTTAATATTTTTAGAATTCATACCACAGGATTGCCTGTTGTCGTAATACCTTGATAAAATGATTGTACAAAATAGCAAAAAGTGATAAAATTATGGACAGTATGGTACCATCTACAAACAACGGTGAACCTTGGTCACCAGTGTAATCGGCAAGTTTAATTCTCACACATATATACTGTTTTTCTGTGTTGCCTTCTCGAAACAAGAACCATTTACAACGACGCCGGTCCGTTAAAGGAGGACTACCTTCCGCTGTATGTACCGTAGCAGAACGTATAATAAAATGCATTCTGATATCTCCCTAAAAAATAGTACAATTACACTCATACATTTTTAAACGTAATCAAATAAAAATAGAAATTATAAACAAATATGAATTATATTGACCATATCCCCGTCGTCCAAAACAGATAAACCATCTTTGCTCCCAGAATCAAAAATATCATAATTCAAAGATTCCTATAAAAATAATAAAGTAATAAGATTATTTTATATAACACAATAAAAACACCTATAAAAAGATATTGTAAATTTCATTCTTATAATATACCCAAGTTTTCATAGTATAATGAAAATACATTTAAAAAATCGATAGATTTATCGACATCACCTCAACAAAAAGCAATAAACTCGCGATTCTAGTTACATGTAAACAAAACAGGTTATGTGATTATAAACAAATCTTTTACGTTTATACAATATATACAATATAAACTTTTGTCAATGTTGTCAATAATCTTTCCACATTTCCACTAATCGGAAAAATATAAAACGAACTGAAAACTGTTAGATTATAATTCTATTTATTATAATACTGCAATGTTATACAAGTTTATAGTTAACTTATCTATAGCTTCTGAATTATAAGGAGTAATTTTATTAACACCGCTGTAAGAGCTTCAGAATCTCCTAAAATTTTTAGGTAAAATTCTTAATTGGCAATATTGCGATAATATTTTTATTGTTTATAAAGTCGCCCCTTTTGTACAAAGTCTTATGACGTCACGTATATAATCTCCGAGGCCGTTTTCGCCCTCGTTGCTTGACGGGTTAAATGTGGAACAAGTTTCTAAAATTATTAATATAGTATGAAACTAAAAAGTAATTAAGTATCCATATCCATATCCATATCCATGAGGTTGAAGAAACGTATTTTTTTTTTATAATCCGAATCTGGTTTTTTTTGCAAAAGTATTTTAACTAATATTTCAAGATATACAAATGGAATTTACTTTAATCATTCGCTAGCAGAAACGTAGCGATAAAGAAATTATCGATGTAAGAAGTTAATTATGTCTATACAAAACGCATTAATCTTTGGACGCATCAATCGTCTCGTCATTCCGAGTTATGTGAAAAAATAATATATCAAAATCAATAAATCTATTCTTTGTAAAATGTGTGAATTGTGATTGCAGTATTATTTCGTAAAAATGTCGGGCTACATTTTTCTTTTTATTCAAATTACGTTTACTACAACGTGATCGCATTATTCAATAAACTAGGTCAAAGTTATCGCCTTGACATATTCCGTAGAATTTGCAATGAGTATACAATTACAATTTGACATAAACATACATTTTTTAAATTTGTCCATTTATTATTTAAATCTATACTTAATAGTATAAAGAGGAAAGATTTGTATTTTTATTTGTAACGAATAAACTCTTGAACCGAAGAACTGATTTCAAAAATTCTTTTTCTTTTAGAATGCTAAATTACCTCTGAGTAACATAGGCTATATATTTTTTTCTCATGAAAATGCATAAATAAAATTTTATTTCCACGTGAACGGAGTCACGGACATTGCTAGTTTTTCAATATAGAATTTTTCTTCGTTAGTTATGGTCTTAGTGCGGGAGACTTGTAAACATAACCAGACGTCGATTTAAAATGTTGTGATCTTATACTAAAGTTTCTGGAATATTCTCTGTTCGATACATATAGAACAAAAAGTTTGTTTTTTACAATTATTGTAAACTATTATTAATTGGGGGACAGAGATGGATCATAACACCCATGAACGTTTGTAGAAGTACGAAGAAAAAAATATAGGCACTCAGTATAGTTTTATTTCAGAGTCGATCAATAAATACATATATGTATATGGGTGATTGGATATCAGTGTCTCCACGTTTTCGTTGCACGATACTCGCAGCCATGGTGCGTTGGTCAAGACCTCTAACCACGCGAGTTGCCGCTGTTATTCCCTTGTCACTTGGTACATTTATTTCGGTATGTTTGATCATCATTAACTGAAGAAACTAAATTAATGACATAAGTCACAGAAATTAATGTATTGGTTCAACCAAAACTGTATGTTTGAAATGATGGGTTTCATCCATAAGACTTCATTACTTTGTACTGCAAAATTTTGTATAATACTGGGCATGGTTAAAGCAATAGATGAAACCAAAATGAATTTACTAATTCCTTAAGTAATTTCGATATTATCATTATATGAACATGCATTTAACTATTATGGATATATCGAGAAGTTAATTGTATATAGTATAACTCTAGGGGAACTGATTTCGTAAACAGAAGAGCAGCTATTCACCCTTTGTCTCAGACAAGTGTCTTTTGCCATATGAGCAATTCAGCTTTCGACTGAAGCACTCGTGCACCCACCAATTGCTACGCTTCACGGAGTATGTTCATGCGAGGAGGAACATAAAAAGAACATTACACCTTTTCGGTGTCAATATCCCCTGGACTAACCAAACTTGGTGTAGTATTAGACAGGCACCTCACCTTTACAAACATAGATTACGTAATGAAAAAAGCCTTCACGGTTATGGTTCTACTAATCAATCTAACTTCCTGCAAGAGCAAAATGTCACTCAGGCATAAGTTCACAATATACAAAGTAGTATCGTAGTACTTATAGCTGCCCCGTATTCGCTCACGTTTCGCGAACCACCCTTCGCAAACTACAAGTGTTAGAAAACAGATTCATGCACATAGCCGGGCATCCCCGTTCTATGTCCGTAATGTAGATCTCATAAAGATATGGACCTTCGATCCATGTATGTATATATTAAAGACCTTAAAAAGATTTTTTTTAAATGCCGAACTTTATGCCAACCCCAAAATAGTACACGCAGTTTGATACACTACCAATCCAAACGCCAAAGGCTTTGCGCGCCAGCCACGTAATTGCTTGTCCGACCCCGTCGATAAAATAACGATATTGAACGCGCTTCTGCTCGCCGTCTCGTCCAATCGCACGTGTCCGTGCACAAATCTGCGTAACCGCCGCCCTCTCCGCCGACGCCGAGCGGATAATTTCGTTCTCGCACAACCGCCGCGACCTCCCACCGCAGACGCCTGAGCTTAGGTTCAATCCTCCGGATAGGAGTCCTCGAGTGACTCTGCTCTCATGATACAGTGACACTCTACATTACTGAGATTACACCATCACACCGCATACCGTTCGTGCACACTCACACGTTAAGTACACGGTTCTTTAAGGGACTACCCTCGAGCTGCTTACGCGAAAGGTCGTTGTTAGGATCACTAAATTAGTAAGACAGGACCTGTTGATTAGTTAGGATCGTGAATCTTGTTTCATTTACCGGCAGCAGCCCAAGCTATGTTCGGCCGTTCTGGAACTATTGTGCCCGCTGCCTCGGGGCTGAGTACCCTCAGCACTCGCCTCAAAACGTTCAGTGAAGCTCTCAAAGCCCTTGGGGCTAACAGCGTACGTCAGTTCGAAAACAAAATTAACTGATTTTTGAATCTTATTAGGCTCTCAGTGTATAATATTAGTAGCTATTCCAGAATGCAACATATCAATATATGTTTATCAATTTGAATGGAATCCAAAGCCGCTGACATAAGTAATGATAAATTTTTATTCTCATATTTATTTTATGTTTCAGATTGTCCGATCGTCGTACACATTATATACGGTGTTGATAACTAAAGAAGGCAATAGATTAAAGTAGCAAAACAGGAAAATATAGTGTACATTGTACAGTTCTATCCAACTTAATGTAATATAAATATTTATAATTATTTGCAAGTACAGTCTAATGGCAATACTCAAAATTAAATGTTGACAAAAAATTACTTATCCATATAATCCATACTTATGTAATATTTTTGTGTATACAATTAAAATCATTTACATTTAATTAGAATTACATTTAGAAACGAATTTAGAAAGAATTAAAAAACGTATGACATGATTAAACATCTTTTGTTTCTAATTCTGTTAGACTTACTAAGACACATTAATAAAAAAAGCACCATAATTTAGACTTGCGTTTAATTCTATAGTTTTTAATGGTTTAATTTAGATTAAGGTCAGAATATCATAATCTATGTGTATAGTCCTATCGAAAAAACGATAGTTTTCATAGTTACTTTGCAAAACATGAGTTGTGAAGATGAGTGTTGACGATTGTCGAAAAGGGGCCTCTTAAACTTACATCCGTATTACACAAGTCTCAAGAACTGTTCGGAGTATCACTCTCTGTCATTCGATTGCCCAACCACTCGCATGGGTAATGCATATGTAGCTAAGAAGTTACTCTCATTATATATAAAGTGCCAGGTGAAACACTTGTTTAGAAATTACATGATTAAATGATAATTTAAAAAATGATAAATGGACCTTGTGTAGTTTTCAACAATAACTCACCCTTTATGACCGATGTTGAGAGTTCCAAGCGATACCTAAAGAGTAATGATGGATACCCAATGTAGGTGAGCATTTGCAGATAATAGTAATGAACTTAAAAAGACAATATGTTCATGTAAGCAATAGTTGTATTTTACAATACCCTCGAATATAGTCCAAAGCTTATGAGGGTCACATTAATGTGAAATACTTTAACGTCATCAAGTCAATAAAGTAGAAATGTAATAAGTTATATGACAATTTTCGCTGGAACAAATACAAATGACGAAGAATTTCAGTATCAATCAACACTACAAATACGACGATGTAATGTAACGAGACAGGCCGTAAAAAAGACTAATGAATAATAACGAATACATTGTACTTCATAATATATGAAATAGCTAATTAAAAAAGGGCCTACTTCCCTATTTCTGTTTACGCATTAAAGTATTTATTATATAGGAGCAAAAACAAAAAACAAAAATGATTTTCGCAAATAAAATTTGCGCTTTGTATGGTATGTGTACTTTTGAGTAAATAACGTTTTTTTATGGTTAATGTTCAGCGCTGTTCAGTTCTAGGGCTGTAATCTACCTTAAGTGACGATGTGACCCAAGGTGGTGGACGCGCTAAGCTTAGAGGAAGGACTGGCTCTCAAGTGCAACTGCCGGAACACACCCATAGGTTGTTTGGCTGCAGATTTTCAACGTAAAGGTGGTAGCTAGCCAGGCGGGCATTAAAAAAAGCCCTGCCACCATACAAACTTCTTCAAAACGTTAATGACTGCACGATTAGTCTAGCGGATAAAAGTTATCACCTTACTGTTGCCGCCGAGCTGAATGCTGTGGGTTCCATTCCCACAGAGGACAATTATTTCTGGATTACGCCCAGTGTCACTTAGTATCCATCAATTGTTTGTTTCTAAAGTCTCCTGCAACGCAAGGTTGTTCTACTTGATATTCGCGAAATTTCCTTCATAGGTATATTAGAGAAAAAGAGGTGAATATTATATTAATACTTTTAAGTTTTAAGTCATCGAACAAGAAAAATACGTGTTATACATACATATATGTTATTGTACAAAATTTAAAGCTTATTAGGATATAGCCAACTTCCACATTTTAACTAATTGCTTGATCGTAACCTGTTACAATGTTAAAGTTTGAAATTGTTCCACATGCATAAAAAAACCAACTGTAACTGTGATAGTTTCGCGAGAGCACTGAAATTTCCATTTCGCTGCGACCGTTTAAGACCATTGAATGGGATCCATTGTACTGGACCATTGTGTTTTCTATTGACCCACACGACTCATACTGCAAATGGCTGTGCACTTCATGGATTTCAATTACTGTACAGACATTGTATATGGAATGGACCAAAATTAGTTATTTTAATAGAGGCCTTTTTGAGTACTCGAACAAGAGAGATTACTTATTAAGTTATTGTGTTTTATCTCTCTTTACATGAATTTGAAATTATGTAAAATGTTATTATGATTTTTGCTTTATCTGCGACCTCTAAACAGTTACTTACTTTACCTATGGGCGTGTTGCGATAGTTGCACTTGAGAGTCAGTTCCTTCACTAACAATACGAAAAATTGGTCATCTCTCAGTAGTTGTCGTTGTTTTATGTGCGTACGTGCTTACTATTGGGTAGTGTCTTCATTTTGTGTGCTAGTATGTTGAAAAAACATGATAGTTTCAGAAGTTATAAACGGTATACGTATTTTATATTTTACTACTTATTTTTACTGAACCACTGTTAGTATCATGTTTAGATATCTTCATATTTAACATTTACATATATTATAAAGACATTAAAAGTCCTCGAATCAAAAATTTAAAATCAGCCCGAAAGAGAGGCTGAACTTATTTAAAGATATTTATTTGTTTACACTGAAACGTTATTCACATTGGTACTATACACGCAGTACATATTGTGATAACTCCCTCTATGCTAAATTCTGTCACTCGCAATAGAATTCATATCTTTGTTAAAAAAACGGATCTAGTAGCTGTAGATTACCACCATATATCATACTTTAAATCAATATATCTATTGTTCAGTCTCCGCAACACGTATAATATGTGAGGGTACTAAATCTCGAGTGTCTCAGAAAAGCCGGGCTTAGATTAGGGCCCGTTATTGAGCCGTACATCTTCTGCTTTCGTTGAAACCTACACATGGCTAAAAAGGTGTTGTTAAGGAAAAAAATAGGAATAATGTCGCAGGAAATACTGTCTTTATTCAAGTTAAATATTATAAACTGTAACAGAGGTCTTTAGACAAAGTTAAATGCCTTTTTTAATATTTACACCTTATATTTAAAATTCTAGTGTCTCAATGTTAGTTGCCATACTCCTCGGAAACCGCTTGACCGATTTTTATGAAATTTTATATGTGTATTCGGTAAGTCTGAGATTCGGTCGTAATATATTTTTCATACTCCTAAGTGATCAGGGTGGTTCACCCACAACATTTTTTTTATTTTTTTTTATTATATGACATTAAAAATATATACAACCCTAAATTTTAACCCTCACCCCTCATTCATTTTTTAATACAAACAAAGTATTCACTAGAAATAATTTATAAGACAGAACAGCGTTTGTTGAATCAGCTACTTCTTGTATAAAAATCAAACTTTTTTTTTATTCAATCGAAATTCTTTTAGACCTTTTTCAATATCGATAAACATCATAATTGGATCGTACTGGATATGAAAATATTATTTTGTGTTTCTAAGTGCATAGACAACTTATATCAGATATGGAGTAATATTGTAGTACATCAGCTATATAAGAATATTGCAGTGTTATTTTTAATAGTTAAGGTTTAGCGTTATGGCCATAATCTCACCTGATCTGAAATGACGATACAACCCAAGTTAGTGGACACGCTTAACCTGTTGAGGGACTGGCTCTCAAATGCAATTGCCGGTACACATGTTTGTATTAGGCTAGCACTGGCTATATGAAGAGTGAAATTTTCAAAAGGTAAATAAATTTCCAAGTGCACTCAGCGGGCTATTTCATGAATAAGTGATTAACATTTAACAAACCAGCTTGTCATATATGCAAAGAAGCCCAGTGGGATGCATATGCTACAGTTTGTGACTGTACTGTCACTTTACTATTTGGCATATGAAATTCAAAACTAATAACTTATGTAATTCCCGGTCAGTTTCTGTGGAATAGTAATTATACATATAATGTTATATGTTGGTACCTACACTGGTAAAATGTATTAAAATTCAATAAATATATTTTTGTTGTTTTTAATTTGAGTAATAACTCTCTTTAATATTTACTCAATAACATTCCATGGCATGACAACCGGGAGCATCTTATCTTGGGAAGATCTCTGCAAGAGTCAATAGATTATTATTATCATATCATGGAAAAGGTAAATTGCATTACAAAATTTCAATCTGTCCTAATAGAAATTAATTTGTCGTAATTTTCGAAATTTAAATACTTAGATTATAACTTACAATAAATTAAAATAAAGTTTCTTCTGTACCACCGAATTACAGTAATTTACCGGATATAGACACAAATAAATCTTAATTCAATGCTTACAGTGAAAAGAATTCTTCATGTATAATATAATATATGATATAAGATTACTTACATTATATAACACAGTTTTGATGATTTTAAAAGTAAGATTTTAACATTCCTTAATTTCATACGATGAACCATGTATTAATGAAATTTTTCATATTTAAGTATGAAGGGAAATGTCATGTTACATATATGTCATTTCATATTATGCCATCATAATACATAAAAATGGGCGTCTATTGCCGGCGATTGGGTACAACTGCGCTCCTATACATCCGTGAAATTATTAATTCCGTATTCCGTAATAACCGTGCGACACATCGTCGACCTCGACAATTGAATGAGCGGCGACCGGACGACGCGTTCGGCCGAGCAATCCATTATGCAGATTGCCGGTCCGATTGCGGCATTGTCGTCGACTACGACAGAATTACGTACCGAATGCAAGCTGAGCCTACCCGCGCGATGCCGTATCGGACCGCGACCGATGCCAACGTGGCTGTAATTCATTTTATGGATATTACAGCTTTCGATTAACGATTGATTGATGACACGTGGATCGGAAAAGCTGAATTCGCTGCCTTTGCGTTTCACAGCGATGACCGATACTCGGTGCATACGTTTAAAAAGTATTTGCTTTATCAGTAATGCAAGATAGACAGACATTCCGAATTGCGGTGCTCATTGACTCATAATTTACTTTATACGCATATATTTCCTAAGGGTAATTTAAATGCAAGGTTAAGTTAAATAAATAGACACCTTACGAAGAGTAATTGCACTGAACGGCTGTATAATTACCAGACTTAAGGGCTAGTTTTAAGCTGTAGTACTTGTATTACAGTTTACAACTAATTATGTATGTATAACATTGAGACTGGTTTTAATCGATGTACTAGGTGTTCTAATTCAGTTCTCAAAAGTTAAATCTTTGTTACGCTAAGGCCCCATTTGAGGTTTTAGCGGTTACTGCGGTCAATGATTTTGTTTCAAGTTTTATTACATCTATCAGATGAATCATAAGCCTGTTTAATAATTTAAGCCATTAACAAAATTTATCTTGACACAGTAATGGATAAAAAGAATATAATTGTATATCGACTAGTCGAATATAAATTGTAAAAATTTTTTTTGTTTGTTAAATTAGTTCTGTTTTCTTTATTTGTGCACTGACAAATCAATACAAATAACTAAAAAATAAATACTAAAAACTAGTATGTTTAGTACTAATATAATTGTAGGTTGACAAACATGTAAGGCTGACTTTTTCTAACGACTAGCTAGCTGTCTTATATATTATGTAATATGTATTATAAATTTAATTATCAAACTTTTTAGGCCCCGTAATACTTTTGTAAGTATTAGGTTTGAGGGTTAACGTTTAAGTACATCCTCGATTTTCTGGTCAATTAGTTCAAAGACCATGACAAGCAAGTTTTTGTTGTCCAGAAGTCATATCTTAGGGCGAATGATTTCAAACTTGACTTAATCTCTGCACAATCCTTAAATTAAAAATGTATATTAATTGCAAACATTTACCATATGCATAATTAAGGATAAACCTACTCAGTTTTTTTAAAAGTAATGACAAAATGCGAGTTGAAGAAAATTAAAAATGTTTTTTATTTGTATATTATCACAATTCACATAACACGATGGAATTAAAAAAATCATTGTTATGACGCTTCATGTTTTTTTTATATAGCATACTCATTAAAACATAAACATACCTAAGTTATTGGCTACATATTTACTGTATATAACCTCATTTTAATAGGAAACATATGGTTTGATTAATAAAACCAGGTATGCTTTATAATCCGTACACTTAAAATAAATCTTTAAACGGGATTGGACGACCATTGCGCGACGTAGAGCTCGCAGACTCGCAGAGTGCTTTGCCCAAACCCTGTGGATTTAGTTTACCTCGGTGCTTGGCTCCACTTCATCCATCCGACGTTGAAAGTCATGAATACGTAATTATTTCTAGACTATTAATATTTTTACGGCTACCGTAGCGTTGATTGCCTTCTGAATTTATTATCAACTAAGTTCAGGATAGGCCATTTTCATATTTATTAAGACCGCCCGCGACGCTCGCAGAAGGCATCTCTCAATGAATTATGAGGTAACGAATTCTGCTAATAGAATATTTTACTTGTTACACTTTACGTAAGAGGATGTATTTATGTGTTGGATTATAGGGAACAAATTATGAATTAATGTTATACAAACATTAGACGATGTAAGCTTTTTCAAAATACACGTGTATCGTAAACTAAAGGGTTGTTGTATTTATGTACTATGATAATGTAATTATCTACTATAATGATACTATATTATACGGTGAAAAAAACATTAAATATTACTACTGTCTGTAGAAAAATTACTAGTACGATGTAAACTAACGTGATGAGTAGGGCTGTACCTTTTGTTAGAGAGAAGTCTCCAGTGACGCTGGTATTATTATTATAATTACTTATTTTATATTTTATAAGTTTAGAATTATAGCCACAATCTCACCTGATGTCAAGTGATGTGGGCCAAGATAGTGGACACGCTAAACTTAGTGGAGAGATTGGCTCTCAAGTGCGACTACTGGAACATACAAACATAGTGCCGATTTTTGAGGGCAGATTTTTATCTTGAGGGTGGTAGCTAGCCTGGTGGGCATAAGAAAAAGTCCTACCACCAAGCAAATTAATATCTACAATATGCTTTCACTATAGCATATCATTATAAGCACATCTATTAAGTAAACGGGATACTTCATGTAATAAAATATTTTGGAAATAAGTAGATCATATTCAGTGAGCGTATTACATTATTGACTGCTTTACACAGTCTAGGTAAATTACTCGCTACTTTAAACCTAATTGCATACTTCATCGGTATAAAGCACTTCCAACCCTACATATCCATTAAATCTGAAAATATATTTAATTTATTATGCTCTACGTAGTATGGTTGAATTGTTTGAAATATTTAGCATATAGTATATTGTAAATGTTACAAAAAAATATATAAGCTTATGTTCGTCAATGATTGAAAGCTCAGTACATTCCGAAGTTAGGATAGGAGCTGCATACCTAATTCGCGTTAAGGTACTAATTACTAGTTAATACTAGTTAGGTTACTATAAGGTACTAATTAGGTTAGATAATGTAGGATCCATTAAGATTAGACAGACTCGTGGTATTCATTTGCGTCTAGGCAACAGCTCAAGCCGAGGTCCCGCCATTATGCCAGAGTTATGCTCGTTGCCTCAGGGTTGCGTGCCTTCCGCCTCCGCCCCAACTGTTAAAGCCTAACAAATAACCAATAAACAATAATCGAAATTCGTTCATAATTATTATTAAAAAATTTAGGATATTTTATAAACGTAGGAATATACCCAATTGTTTCATTTTTTTATTGTTAACACTAAACCACCTTAGTAGCTACTATTTAAAAAATAGAAGCGGTTGATAGATGACTAACTGTTTTTCTTTGCCTATTTATATAGAGACTAGTAAAAATCCGTGGCTCCGCTCGTGTTAATATTCAATTTTTCAACTAATTCTGGTTTTCGAACGCTACTGAAATATTTTTTATTAAATGCTATGTAATTATTTATTTCAGGATGTTGGTCAATGCAAGTTCATTGGAAAATTTTCAAAGCCATTTTTTAGCTAATGTCTACTATCTATCAATTGCCTACCTGCCAAATTATAGCCTAATGTATACGATTTTTCTATATTACAATTACAATCACATTTAACTCTTTTTAAGAGTATTTTGGAAAACAAATATGTATATTTTATTATTAATTATAATCAATTATTTTCCGATGTTTAAAGCAAATGTGATACTAAATAAAAAGTTCCATAAAAAGTTTAACCCTGTTATTACCCACTCCCTATAAGTTTTTCGCGAGAAAAAGTAGCCTATAACCGTTTTCAGGGTCCCATCTATCTTTACATCTAAATTCAATATAACCGATTCAGCGGTTTAGGTGTAAAAGTAATAGACAAACTCATTTTCGAATTTATAATATTAGCATGGAAGTAAGGATTAGTAATGATTCTCAGATTTATTTTAAGCATAGCTCCAAAAACAAATAGACTAAAATAAATAATCTATCACAGCAGTTATTATATCTTAGGTAATTATCGTTTTATAGTGTAATAGTTAATGAATAACATGAAATAAGTGGACTGCTGAATTGTGTAATCATGTGATTGGAAATTCACGATTAAGCCAGAGGCACTCATGAATTCTTAGTAGGCTTATATTAGGTGGGAGATGATGTGAAATAGCCACGAGATTGCTTGCATGAATAGAATAACTATATGCATTTACACATTAATAAGTCCGTTTATTTATATTCTCTGAAACTTTAGTCTTTGTAACTTTTATATGGGTATTTTTTTCATTGGAAATCTATTTAGGTATTGTTGTAATAATTACATTTAAGGGTCCAGTTTTCAATTATATGTACCGATAAGATAAGTTGAACTTGCCAATGCAATTAAAAGCTAAGTGTAATTCAAACTGCAGTTTGGTATTTTTGTTTATATAATATATCATATTATAGCAAGCGAGAGCGAGATCTTGACTCTTAAATTTGATCATACAATGGAATTAATATGTAAATTTTAAATTAATCTATATTGACCTGAATATTGACATGCGTATTCTTTTCATATTGCATCATATATTGTACCATTTTATAACAACGTATGTTATCATCACGCGAGGTTAATGGGAAAAACACGAACCTAGTTGAGGACACTAGCTAGTTATGTGTAGTTTGTATGCTATGTATACCTTACAAAGTATAGTTATATTTCGAGAATAAGTCGGTAATGTAATAGGCAAATAATAGATCATACTTGTCTTATACAACGTTTATTGCAATGCCTTCGTTACAATATTAAAATATTAAAACGTTATGAACTTAATGTAATCAACATAATTTTTATCTATATATAAATAGACAAAGAAAAAAGAGTTGGGTCCATTTTTCTCCTCTTCTTGTCAACCGATTTTTTTACTTGCTATTGACGTATTTTAATCTTACTAATAAAATAAAATAAAATAAAAGATTTAATTTTTCAGCTTAGAATTTTCTTAAATTTTCAATAATTATTACAGTTGCAATTTGACTATTGGACGAACTAGCTGGAATTTATAAACGAAGATATTTGTAGGATAAATGTATACGCAGCCGAAGACACAGCTAGCATATTACAGTTCGATTGAAATCGTTGATTTGCGATATCAATTTTCGCTTAGTCAACTAAAAGCGCACCTAATATTTGGAATATTGGTTCTGATTGCGAACCATTCGCTGTTAGCCGATAAACAGACATCCGGACGGTATGTATGCAAATGTTTGCAGATTGCTCTCATTAACGAAATGAGGTTCCTAATATGAAGTGCAGGCCGTTTTGTTGTGCTCTATTTAAAGGATCGGAATCATATACTATAAACAAATAGTTTATAATAATAAAACATCATCTATCGATAAAGTCACAATAATATTATTCCAACCTACAAAACAACGTATAATAAAATATTTATGAAGAATTCTCTTCAAATGAGGCGACGAGATCCTCCACTCTACAAATGCCAAATAACCGTGTGCTGTGTTTCTGTAGTGAGAGCGCTTCTAGAACTGCTCAGGAAAGGCGGTTCAATTTTCACAATGGTCTAGTCATACCTTACGGCAACTGGTCAGCATTAGATGGAACATAAGCTTTTTGCCACTGTGGTTGTATAAAACATCGTACATTTATCTTAATAGCATTCATTTTACACTGTAGATAACAATAATAAGAAAGAAAACTCAACTATATTAAAGAAAATATAATATCTTTGTTATTTATTATTTGCAACTACATTTATATATAATACGCTACCTCTACCTCGCTTGTCACGATACAATACACAACGCTCCCTCCGTTTCACGGTAATAAGCGTTACCATATTTTTATCAGTATCTATGAACTTAATAAAATATGTATCATACTATATATTATACGCGGCTTCACTCGCGATAATATTAATTTTGTCAAATTGTTTTGAACTGTACCATTATTGTTTTGAATCCGGTGTTTAAGCAACTATCTATTGTTGAATACCAAAAGTGATATCTGTGTCATACGATATTCAGATTTTGTTATAGAAAAACAAGAAAAAATATAGTTCATTCAAAATACTATGGTAGAGTAAAGCAGTTATGAAGGAAATTTGCATAGGTATTAAATTCGCTCTGATAGCTCTAAGAACTGTCTTCAGTGGCGAACGTTGAAGCATATTCTACCGCTGAGTTAATTGAAGTTAATATTAATAATAGTAATATTTATCGTAAATGCTTACACGATTTGCTGTTTAATCCAGAAAAATGGGAATGTCATAATTTTATGACGAAAGGACGTTATTCTGCTTGAAAAAGTAGAACTCTCTTTAAAAAACAAGAAGTTTTACTGATATTTTAAATTAATTGACGGCATCTACTAACTGCTATTATAACACCCATCTAAAATAATGAGATGGTAGGACACAACGATTGTGTTTCGCACTGTGTGTTATAGATCACGGAAGCATACAACGTAACTCCCTTCTCACGCACGTTGAACTGACCAACTGAGACGTGGTGATGATTTCAGGTTTCCTTAGACAGGATATGTAGTAAGTTATTTGAGCAGCTCTTCACTTTGCATTAACGCAACAGTTCCTTGGCGGGTGCTCAATGTGGTCCACGTGTGGGATGTGGAACGCTACGATTCATTCGAGGTGTAAGGGTCTATTATCAAACTATCTTTGGTGACGTCTGAGGGGGGCTTAGAATGAGGTAAACTCATGATTCCTAAAGACTGTAATCAATGCGAAGGCGGTTTGTAGTCTCTGGTAAATAAAAAACGAAAGTAGGACCACCGTGGGGGCTTTTTGGGAATATTATTGGTTTTTACCTGTCGAGTTTCAGATACTGATATATTCAAGTCCAGGCAAATGCTAGAGGGAAATCTGTAAATGGATTAAGCCCGCATTAATAATGGGTCGCAGCCACCATGGTGACTAACTATGGTAATTATACTTTGCTTACCTTGGGTACACTGCCGTCACTTTGCTTTAATGTCGTAAAAAAAGAATCCTATAATCGAGAAACATTACAACCATTTCCATTGTTTATATTATATTAGTAAACAAAAGTTTTCTAAGACAGTAGCGACTCGTATTTAATTTACGCGTCGTAATCTATTACAAAGGTATTGTAAACAAAGTACAATATAAATTAAAACCCACAATCCAGAAATTAACAGTTCTAAAAGTTTTCAAAGGCTTGTTTGCCTTATCGTAGGAAACAAACATTAAAATCATACAAGCTAGGCAAAGGCACATTCGTAATTCCCCAGATGTACCTGTTACTCCCAGTGTTTCATGTTTAATTAGGCGCGAACAAATACCCGCTGAACAAATGCCCCCCGGTGTGGAATCCTTTGTCCTTTGTGATGAATTTCTCAACTTTCTTGCAGCACCGAACCAGAGACTTTGAGACCGCAACTCAAAACGGTTTAATTTTAATAATTCAATATAAAGGGTGCGTTTATATTCGTTAGCGCTCGGGTTGAAATAATTGCAAACTATCATGGTAGAGTTTTAAAAGGAAATTGACGTTAAATTACAGCATTACTTTTATTTTAAAAATGCCCTTAGTTATTGGATATCAGTAAATGATAACACTTTACCCAGTACAAAATAAAGTTTATATCATACATGCATTATATTAAGTAAGCTATTATGCTACTGTCGGACATTTTGTATTGTAACTTATTAACTAAAACAAATAAATGCTAAATAACCATGTGGTCTAGATGACAAGCTAAGCATGAGACTAGTTTTATATGCAGCTTGTAAATCGTACCAATATATACTTCGTATAAACTGTCCGATTGTTCTAATAAATAAAATGGTTTAAATGGATAAAATGATGGATAAAATTATAAAATTCATTTATGTAACATATATTAATATAGTATACGTTTATAGTCCAAGATCCCAGAGCGATTAGACACAACTTATTTTTAAGTACATGAAACCTTACGTTCTGCGTAGTGTTACACGTACTTAGACAGATGTACATGTACCAAGTGAGTTTCTAAGTTCGATCCTCCGGATAGGAGCCCTTGAGTGACTAATGGCGCGATACAGTGACACTCTAGATCACTGACAGTATACTATCACACCGCATTCGTGCACACTCATACATTAAGTACACGGTTCTGTAAAGGACAACCCTCGCGGCCCTTGAACTGCTTGTCCAATAAGGCCGTTGTTAGAATCACAAAATTAATAAGACATGACCTGTTGGTTATTCAGGATCGTGAATCTTCTTTCATTGGTAGGCCGGTTTTCGGTAGGCAGCAGCCCAAGCCGAGGTTTGGCCGTTTTGGCACCCTTATCACCCTTCTCAGCACTCGTCCTAAAAAGATCGGAGAAGCTGTAGAAGCCCTTGGTGCTAACAACGTGTTTCAGTTCGAAAAGAGAAAGAAAGAGGCGGGGACGTACTTAGTGAGAAAGGTGTGTAAAAATAAGAGCTACTTTATTTAAATTTGTATGGTTGATTTTTATATATGTTTTGTAAAATATCAGTCTAAAGTAGTATCCAGTATCCCTAGACACTTTCTACTGATCACAACTTCTGACAGTCGCATTAAAGCGTAGAGAATTGCATGATAATGTTATATAGCATATGCTATTCTAGAATAAATATTCTATGTAACATAAACATAATTTTCAAAATCGCATGACTAATTCTCGATATTACCCAATACAAATAAAAAATATCTTCTTTTTAATATTAGTATAAATATAAGAAATCTGTTCCTTCTTTATGAGTTTAACCTCAAAAATACTAAAAATAAGTTTTATTTAAGATGTAGCGGTAATTTTGAAATAAAATAAATAATTTTAAATTACGTAGGTTAGTTAACAAATACTCTAAGGTAGCCGAATGCGTCTAACAATATGAGTGTATGTGGTGCCGATATCGTCTGGCCTGCGCCTTTGTATTTTCTGAGAAACAATCGACTGTAGTGTGTAGTGAGCAGTGCACAGAGTAAATTTGTACATAAGAGGACCAGTAGGAGCACTTGTCTACGGCGGTCGTCCACGTTGGCTACTTCGGAACATTTTCACCATACAGGAGACTTAATATAATTAATTATGAACTTCAATATATAATAAAAAGATTGTCAATGAATCTTTTACTAATAAAAACTTTTAATTATTTAATACCAATTCTCTCGATACATTCACTTTTAATAACGGTTACAAGTGAAAGGGATATCCGAAATATTCTAGCTTGAGCACACTAATGAGCGGAGTTATCGATACGGGAGCAATAAAATTGTGAACAGTATCTCTCGTTAAATCTGTTTTAAATGTTATAAATTTCGACGTAAAATTTATATCACATTTAATAAGTTATAAATAGCGTTTTATTTGCCAGTATTTTTTAAACGTCAAAATTACGATAACGCTGATTTGTTATTTTTATTCCTGAAATAAATATAAACATACAGCACTACAAGTTGCGTATAAATAAAATATTTATTTATTTAAAGAAAGAGAAATATGTACTTAAATTGCGACGGGGGAGTCTTTTTAAAAACTCAAAGTTGATTTTAGAACTTTAATGTTTCTCCAATGGTAGTTAAATACAGTATGACTTAAAATGTATGTTAGTTTCTTAGTCTAAATAAAATTATTATTTGCACCGGGCAAGCGTGGGCGATTCGATTACTAAGAATTATCCCATGCAGGTGCATTACTGCTGAGTAGCGTTTTGGAATATAAAGGCAGGGCTGGACTAAGGGGATATAACTCCTTCCTCCGCAAGTCCGAGATTATCCTCCGGATTATTTCGATTTTTGCAGATTTTACAAATTCCCATAAGTTTAGATTTAAAAGTTATAATTAGAAAGACTAATATTATAATTAATATTATAATGTACACTAAGCTAACACTCTTATGGGCGAGCTCAATTTTAACACTATCACTAAATTCACTGTAACTAGTTTCACCCTTACTCTTCTGAAGTAATAAATTCAGGAACTGGACATCGGCTATGTTGATTCCATTTAGATTGATAGGCTTCAGCGGAGTATTCGTAGAATTCGTCATTATTTTTGGTAAGTTGATTATTGGCTGTTTCAGGTGAGTTACATCTTTACCTTGATTAATATGTCGTTTCAGTTCGTACCCTTTAATTTTCATCATATAGTCGTTATCCATTGTAAATATGTAGGTGCCCTGTAGAATTTCTCGGGTTACTTCATTGTCACAGAATTTAGTAATTGCTGTTTCCATGCTTGAATAAAGGATCCAGCGGTTTGGCTGAACAGAGTAAACTTTCACGTTTTCCAGGGTTACCGAGATCGGGTGACAACTAGAGATGTTTATGTGAAACTGCATGAATTCAGTGATGCAGTTGTCCTCGATGAAGGTTTGTACGTCGTGCTCATAGCACAGGAATCGATGTTCGTCGACTTCACGGCATGGCTGTGAGAGCGGCGTTGCTTTCAACCCTTTCACGAGTAGGTATGGATTTTTAGGTAGGATAATAGTCATCTGGCCATTATGTAACACGGGTAAAGGAATTAACTTAAAATTTAAAACAAATCCATTTGTAATAAGTGGAATACGTATGATGAATTTTATCTGATTTTGTTTTATATAGGCTTTTATCTCTGTTTTTTTACAACATTTTCATAAGTTACAGGGAATACTAATTTATCTAGTAATTCTATTTCCTTCAAAAATATTATAAATTCTTCTGTATCTATAATTGAATGATGTAGTACGTTTATTTTGCTAAAGGCAACGGCTGTTTCAATTTCCTCTAAATGAATATATAAGTTGTGAAAATGATCAAGGAAAATGTTATAGAGGTGTACAAGTTTGATAGTAGTCTCGCGGAAATTAGTAGCGTTTAAGGCTTGATAAATATTTCGAATGCTATCTTTAATTTGCAAAAAAATACTTTTAGAAGAATTTACGATATCTGTGAAAGAACCAACCATTTCGGCAATCAGAGTAATTTTATTCTTAATTAAATTATTATCATTATATAACTTTTCAATTTTTGATTCGTATTTGAGCGCATCATTATTATCTAAATTACCTGTTATACTTTTAAGTAAAGATCCTAGGTGATTGAGGATGCCTCTTTTGATTCGAGTTGAAGGAATTAATTGCCTAAACTTATCAATTGTAATATTCATAGCATAATCAATTTGGTCTTGAACGGTAATAAAATCGGACTCGAACATCTTTATAACAAAATTATCTTGAATATCTTTTTTAAGCGACATATACTTATCTAAAGTAGATTCTAATTCTTCGAAAATTAAGTTTAAATCGAATATTTTTATAACTATCCAGTTATCATAGGATATAAATGCTTGACCTTCGGCAACCGGTAGTAATCCCGGGTTCTTGTCAATACGGAGCTGATGAAGGGCCTGGGTTGGCCAAGCAATGGTGCTTAGATCACCAGTAGGAATAATCTGTGAAGGACGTTTTAGCCTTTTGATATCGTGGTTTATCTTTTCCGCGCCTAGTATTCACACCTTTTATGAATATGGTAGCACCTATATCAGAATCTCGTTGCGTTTCACCTCCGCGTTTAGCTATCGTAGTAACCTTTTTATCTATTATTTTATTAGTAAGATACTCATACAAATGTTTAGTTCGCTTGGCGTTTTCTTTTACTACCTGTTGCATAAAAGTCCCATAGAAATGAGGTTATGTGGGGTCCCGATATGTAAATTGATTTTGTACAACGCTAACATTTCTTTTAAGAGTAAATTATTAAATTCATTACCTGGATCTGAACTAATTTTGGATGGGATTCCGTAAAACGAGAAGTACTTTATCAGGGCTTTAATTAACTCTGGCGTAGAGCGGCTATTAAATTTCTATGGCTTGTGCTAATTTGCCAAATGCATCTATTAACGTAAGATAATACTTCCCTTCTATTGAAAACATATCAATAAATATCTCTTCAAACGGTTTTGATTGGGTTTGAGTCAATTGAATTTCAGGTTTAAGTGGTTTACGATCATACTTCATTTTCTTACAAACTTCGCAAGAATTTATAATGCTAGCTACTGTTTGATCCATGTTAATCCAATAAAATGTTCGTCTCAACTGTACTAGTGTTTCTTTTATTCCTCTATGACAATTTTTACCTAAATGATACTTAAGAACTATTTGAAGTTGCTCATTTTCATCTTCTACATATACTATCCATGTACAATCGACAAATATGACACTATCTTTTTTGAATAATTCCGTAGTAACTTTAGAAAATTGATTGCGTAGTAAGACATTTTCGAAATAAAAGAAATATTTAATTTTAGGTCTAATGTATTCTTTCAAGAAATTTTTAATGAGATCTAAATTATTGAAACGTAAGTGAACTTCCAGTATGTTTCCAGGATGTAAATGTTTAACTGTACACTGATTTCTGTTCCAGGAATATACAAGTATTTGGTTCGGTTTTGTATCAATCGCTTCTTGGAGAATTAAGAATCCTGCTGCATCTATATCTTTTGCTGAATGCACTGTACTATCACTATTCTTTCCTTCAGATGTAACTGTAACAGATTGTACTGCTGCTAGGCGAAGGTATCGAGTATGGAGATCGTCTACCATGTGAAGATGGAATGCTCAAGGATTCCGAATCTGATGATATTGTTATGGCTCTAGTTTACCTAGTTGCACAATTTTGGAAACTACATCACTACAATGACGCTGTATTTTTTGTTCATTTTCATCTAGATTTTCCTGCATAGAATCGTCGTCCTTGCTTGTTATTGCATTAATCGTAATTCTTGAGAGAGCGTCTGCAATTTGTAGGTTTGTTGGAATTTTTATACGCATTTCAGATACTGGTTTTACATTAATTTCATATGGTCAATTATAAATAATAGGAATTTTAGTATTAGGCATTCGTAAAATTTGATGGTTCATGTCGATACTCGCGGCTAGCATTTTAATTAAATCTGATCCTATTAGGCCATCATAGCGACCATCGACGTCATATACGTAAAATTTATGAGGAAGTGTACTTTTAAACGTCTTCAATAGTGATATAAATATTTCTTCGTTGTGAATACTCTGTGCGTGTGTGTTAACTACTGTAAATGGTTCGTAGTATTTATATTCAGAGAAAAACTCGTTTGCTTTCACAATACTGATAAATGAACGATTACTGCCAGTGTCTATGAGAAATTTTGAATTATTCCGGTATTTCAATATACGGTAATTTACTTATGGTAGTTCCAGACTTTACTACATTTTGTGGAGCTAATTGCGGTACCGGTTTAGGTTTATTATTTTTTGCGTTCTATTGTGCTAAGAAATTTACCTCCTCCGTCACAATACTTAACGCATCCTCTAAAGAGAAGCAACTTTTAAGTCGAACGATCCTAATCAAGTCCTCAGGTAAATTATAAATAAAAACATTCAGAGCTGTATTATTAAAGATAATCATCTTTGCTGCTTTAATTACTTCATCCGAATGTCGATGTATTTTAGCGAATAATGAACTTCTTAGACTTTGTATTCTGTTACAAAATTGAATATAAGACTCTCCGTGTTTAATTTTTAACTATTCAAGTTCGATAGCGATACACTCCTCAGAGCGTGGATCGCCAAAATGCTCAGTTAACGCATTTTTTAAAGCCGTCCACGAATCTATAGACGGGTTATCGCTAAGCAGAGTCGCAGCTCTACCTCTATTGCTGATACAATGAAATCGGTATAGGTTTTGCACCGGGCTGTTCTCGCCACCCGAATATAATAAAACATATTCACATTTAGAAATGAATAAATTTAATAACTTTTGGTCTCCGTCATATTTTGGTATTAAATCAAAAAGATGAGCCGGAATAACAGTGACCGACATTTTTAATTATCTTAAATTACTTTACTTAAAATAATATACAATAAATTATATGAAAATTATGCGCCTATTTAAGTGGAAACAAAATCAGAAAAAATAATAATTATAATTGATAATTTAAGGCCCGACGATTATAGTTCGGAAAATCGGAAAAGAATGGGATAATGTA
Source organism: Actias luna (assembly GCA_039707435.1). NCBI lineage: Eukaryota > Metazoa > Arthropoda > Insecta > Lepidoptera > Saturniidae > Actias > Actias luna. Next base: position 12,618,512 of record JAZHAC010000033.1, on the reverse strand, counting down.
AGCAGGAAGTGAAAAGATATGCTCGTTCCCATGTCCTCCGGGTGATTCTATCCACTTTGGAGACTACTGGATCAATAGCGCGTACCTGATCGATGCTGGAACGATGCGCGCTCGTCGCGAGATAGTTATTTATTTGGTTCGTGGGTACCCGAACTGAACAGTGCACCGACGCTAGAACCGATTTTGGGATCCTTGAAGCGTTAGCACGGCAGTCGTTTGCAGCGGGTATCCTACCGGCTGTGCCACTTAAATTGCGACGGATCTCACGAGTCTTTTTATAAACTCATAGTTGATTTTAGAACTTTAATGTTTCTCCTATGGTGGTTAAATACAGAATGACTCAAAATCTATGTTAGTTTCTTAGTCTTAATAAAAAAAATATTTGCACCGGACAAGCGTGGGCGATTCGATTACTAAGAATTATCCCATGCAGGTGCATTACTGCTGAGTAGCATTTTGGAATATAAAGGCAGGGCTGGACTGAGGGGATAGAATTATGTATAGAATATTTATTTGAAGAAGAAATATATATAAACACTTTTGTTTAAAAAAATGTATAGTTCCAACTTAAACTATACTATGTGGTGATAGTGATTCAATCCAGAAAGGATAATCACATACTGCTATTCAATTGATTCCAACTTAGACGTAAATTGAACTTACTACTCTACAGTCTTAACGGTAGAGCTACTGCAATTAACGAATTAGGAAGCTTCTTCTATGGTAAGTCTCGCAGTGCAATTTAAATTACTGACTTTTATTCATGTACCTATATATCCGTTAATCTAAAATAGCAAAAATTAAAATTAGAAAACAATGCAAAACATTTTCGTAGATACCTGTACACAACTACTATTTGATATTTAGTTTTGATTTACTGTTCCGCCTATTTAGATCTAGGTTTGTTTAACGATAATGTACATAAAAGAATAGATAGAAAAGACCTATAATAAAAATAACACGATGAGAGAATAACTGTGTAGTAGTTTAAAAAGATAATCGGATCAATAATAATGACAGGATGAAATACGAAGTTCTTAGCAAACCACAAAAAATAATTCCCGATAATGATTTACAGCATAAATACCAAAACAGTGTCATTAATAGAAAAATATAAATCTTACGTCCCTTCGGTAACGTTTTAAAAACACCTTCATCTTCAATTTTTAAATCTTCAGCTTTTCTCTGTTAACAAAAAAAAAAAAAATCTCTTACGTATGCGGATTTTTAATACATTTATGCTGAAATAAGTACCATAATATCTGTACACTAGCATACGCTGTTGCGTATTGTATTATATTATTATGGGTAATTTATACTTGAAGTAAACATTAAAGTAATTAAAAAATCTGTTTTTATATATACGTATAATTATAGTTTCGTTTTATAAGTTTCCTTGACGTTAATATATGAAATATTAAAAAAGTAGACCATAATTAACAAAAACCGCAATTTTCCAGTGTTGACAGCTCAGTTGGTAGTGTGTAAGGATGCCGCGTCAAGGGACGTGAGTTCGAATCCATCTACAATGAGCTTGAGCTTTCGGTGAAGGAAAACATCGTGATGAAACCATAGCATGGTGGTAGGGCTTCCTCTAATGCCCCCTGGCTAGCTACTACTCTCAAATTGCAAATCTGCCGCCAAATACCTGTAGGTGTTGTCCGGCAGTTGCACTTGAAAGCTAGTCTCTCCAGTAGGCTTACCGTATCCACCATCTTGGGCCACATCGTTACTTCACATCAGGCGAGATTGTGGCCACAACATTAAACTCTAAATACATATATATATAACGCTCATACATTGGTTTTCAATAAAATCTTCCAAAATAGATATTTTATTTTTCTGATATCTTTATCCAACACTAACCATTACTTTACATTGTGTTTTACATACAGTAGAGGAAAATCGGGTAATCGGAGTCGGCGAATAATGATAATCACCGACATATATACAAAACTATCCGTACTAGAGTAGCGTCAACACTCACTGCCGCGGTCTGTAGTTCTTGTCACTGCTATGAATGACTAGTGACAGTAGCACAGTTTTTACAGCAACAGCCATGTTTTGTCATTGCGTGCAGCCAATGTTAATTTTCGCCATTTTGAAATGTATTTTGAATTGAACGAATTTTGAAATGTATATCAATTCTTTTTTTATCTTTATTTAGTATGACTTTCAAAACAGTCACGGGCAATTTGGATTGCAATTAAAAAGAAAGTTTAGGGTAAATTCAGTTGTAGATGTAATGCGAGCACACAACTATGGTAATCACCAGATTTGTTTTAACACCATCTATCGCATATTTATAGTACTACATATTTAGCTTACTTAAAACATTTACATAGGTATGCTATGTTTTTTATATAACTCTAAACAAGCGTCTTTAGCGGGCTTAATCTGTAACGTTGTGGGTATACTTTAATTAAACTTACATTATTTGGCCTTATATCATGTAATATTGGTGGCATTTTGAGTGTAGTTTGATTATTGAGCAACGGTAAAGTAAATATAAATGATAATTTGGGGATGATTTGTTAGTCGCTACAAAAATTCCGTTGACAGTTTTCACAAAAGAGTTATCCACAATCTTGATAAAGTATTGTATGAACCCTAAGGATATGCTAGATATTTGTATAATTTTACGTGATTTACGCACAATCGCGTGTACGTGTTTTTAATAAATAACATAAATTTAAAACATTTATTGTTAATTTGCTATTTCTATTTAATTTAATGTTTCACAGTTACTAGATTTCCCACGTTGGTACCTTTCTACATATATAGTTCCAGTCCACCTGTAATTAGCCTGCGTTTTCGGTGAAGGAAAACATAGCATGGTGGTGGGGCTTTTTCTAATGCCCAACTGACTAGGTATCTCCGTCAAGTTGAAAATCTGCTGCCAAATACGTACCGGTGTGTTCCGGCAGTTGCACCTGAAAGCCAATCCCTCCACTAGTTGTAAGATTAAGTCTGTGGCGTCGAATCGACACGAACGAATAACAAAAGCTTATTGTAAATAAGTAGAGGATTTAGGTTTATATACCACTACATTATACTCAATTATATTTAAATTTTCTTTTCTAATTAAACGAACACGGACTAGGTCTGTTCACATAAGATAACCATGTTCTATTTGTATAGGATTACCTATTCATGTTATATTATTGTTTAATTTGAAAACGTTCTGATAGACGGTCAAAACTAGTTTAGTTTGCGTAGTCCAGGTTGGCTGCTATTAGCCCTACAGCCATACACGTATATGCCGAAACCGTTTATGAATTTACCTTTGAAATTAATTGAAATATCCATTCGTAATACCATATTTGGCTGGGGACTACTTTATGTAGTGTGACCGCTGGTTTTAATGATGTTCATCTATGTAATTGAAGTATGTTTTAATAAGTATTTCGGTAACAGTCATTTCGGTATAATCATGTGATACGTTTTTTTTTTTCAATTAATTAATGAATATGCCATTGTTTTTATTACATTTAGTACCTATCTTAATAAAATTACTATTATTCGTTTTCATCCACTCAATAAGATTCAATCTTGATTATTATTAATTATTTGATAAATCATTGAAGGATTTAAGGGAAAAGTTTTGTGACCGAACTTCTTTCATTATTAATGCTCAAGTTCGTCGTAAATAGAATATAAGCAATTCAGAAGCTGAAGTTTTTTCACTTGGAACTAAAATCATTTTTAATTTTTTTTATTACTTTGTTCAATACAGCTTTGCTTCTACAGATCTTAAAGTGATGTTATATAACCTAAAACCATTCTCAATGATTGCTCTAAAAATATATATATATATATTTTGTCGGATTAAAAAAAAAAAAATATATATATATATATATATATATATATATATATATATATATATTTTGTGTATATATTGCATCTCCACTCAAATAGTGGAACAACCCAAAAAATATTAAAATATTTTATTCGATTTTCAGAATACTAAAAATATTATTTTGTAGATTCAAGCAAGCTTTTAACTTGCTGACAATCTTTTTGTTAAAAATTAACTTAAGACCCCGAAAAGTAAAACATTAGAGTAGCATAAAGTTTAAACGACTTCTTTTGATATTTTTTTTTGAGTTATGATACTATTTGAGCAGAGGTGCGACGTGTTGGCTAATATTAAATCGACAAAAAAGTGTAATTGAAAAGATGTATCTATGGAAATATAGAATAACAAATACTTATCTCACCAACAGTTGTATTTTGTGGAAGCAGCTAGATATACTTTTATCACAATCTCACATTTTTAACCGACTTCAAAAAGGAGGAGGTACATGTTCGGCTGTCTCTTATTTTATTTTTTTATGTATGTTACTCCATAACTTTGTCATTTGTGGATCGATTTATATTATTCTTTTTTTAATAAAGCAGATTGATTATGCCAGAATATTATGACGTGAGCATGTTACACAGTTGACACATAGTCTGAGGTTTTCTCTATGATCTGTGACCTATGACAAAATGATTGTGCAAGTTCAACGCTAACACGGACATTGTGAAAATATAAGCAATAAGTTTAATAACTTTTGTAGTTTAATAAGTTTGTGGGGAAAGTGTAGTAAAATGAAAACTAAAGTGTAGGACGAGACATCATAATTCTGCTCTAAGATCAATCATCACCGAACTGCACCGCTGATTACGCAGCAAGGTGGTTGTCCTCTTTTTCTTTTATTTCTATCTATAAATCCTTGGTGTATTAAGCAACATAGATAAACATCTTGATTTGATGTATTTCATAGATGGTCATATAATTTGTTTAATCTGAAAAAATAAGCGTTATTTAAAGAGTCTGTTTTAATTTTCCACTGAAAATGAACAAGGTTGCTCTGGGCGATCTACATTCGTTGCTGTTTGCTCGATACAAACAAACCTGTGCGGCCAATTCTGGCCATTGTTAGAAATATACTGATTGTTTGCCACCACGGAGTTTACCTAATCAAATATATATAACTTTACTTTTAATAGATATGAACAGCGTCGTGATAAATTCATTTGAAATAGCAGGATACAATATTAATACTTATTGCAAATTAATTTCACATTAATATAAATCTAACCTTCATTAAATCTAGTTACAATTTTTATGCTTGATTTGAAATTACGGCGAATCAATATTAAGTATGAATTGAAGTGTAAGTAAATAAGTGTAAGTATGAATTTATATACATTTCGGCACGTGTATAACTTATGTGTTTTTTGTGTTGTAATTTTTTGTTTTATTTTTTTAATATTATGCCAATACTAAAAATTTTCATGAGTTCTTTCTTTCTATATAAATAAGTAAAGAAAAATATTTTCATAGAAATGTATCTTGCGAATACTCCATGAATTAGTGTGCGAAATGCGCCTGTAACTTTCATTACAATGTCCGTAACTCCTACAAGTACAGCCTACTGTACTACCTACATAAATCCTTAGTGTAGTACCTATACTATAGTCATATTTTTGCACGCATTATACCGCATAGCGGGTGAGGTAGTGTTCTACTCTCGATACGCCAAGATCAAGCAAAATTTTTGTTCTTAAACTGCCTCTAGCACAACCAGGTTGCATTTATATAATAATATGAGTAGCTGTATTACAAGAAAATACTTCAAATAATTTATCTCATATTATGTAAAAACAATTTTATTTTGCTAACTTTATACGCCGTGGTCACGATACCTTCCAAAAAAATTGACCTATCGAGACCAAGTTTTGTTTATTATCTATAGAATAACATCAATCAGTTACCAATTTCATATCAATATCCTGGTACCCGTAGCTTAATATAAAATGGTTTTTGCACGCCCCATTTTTGAATTTATTACATTTTATATTTACAAGTTTTGGGTATTATTGACATGTTTTTAAGGAAAAGGCAAAGACATTGAAACGGAAAAGACAAGAAAAAGGCAAAACCGTACAGCCTAGTCGAACGTTATTTCATAATAGCGTTAGCGCTTCAATATGATGAAAGACTCTCTAGGTAAAACTATCTACGGAGTTTTTATGGCAAATAATAAATCATGCTTTCTTGAAAATAATTAATAAAATAAGTCAATGGTACGGTGTGTTTTTTCCTATAATTAAATGAATGGTATGAGGTATGCACTTTTGGATTTTTATTTGAAAATATTGCTAACTTTGTAACATTTAGTGATTACAAAATTGTTTATTAAAATATTAGTATATTTGTATGTATACTGCTACCATCTATATTATTAGAAAATCCAAAAAAAATCGTATTATAATAAGTCGCGCCATTGATAGCTTAAAACAAAAAAAAAACTGAGAGTTAAAAGAATGTGAGAAGGATGGTTTTGACATATTAAAAGAATAAATAACTATTATATTAAATTCAAGCGTTAGCATAATACCATGCATTCAGGAAGTAAACACTTCATTTTCACAACTATAGTTACATAATATCGAAAAGTTTTCAATTTCATAAAGCGCTGTTTGTATGCTGTTCCGCGATGATTCGCAGGGCAGACCGTTTCGCTCGCTGTGCATACAAAAGTTATTAACTATTGTGTAACAAAGTTTCTAATATATAACGTTTTTACTTATAATAATATATATTCACGTATACTAATAGTTCCGTAATTGATACTAGCTTTATTACTCCTAGACAACCTATTCTTAGCACTGTCTTCGACCGACTGCCGTTCCGTTAATACAAATACCAAAGCACATAATTATTTACAACTATAATCGTGTTCTAAATGCCGATAGAAATTATAAACCTAGTAGCCGTGGCAGAGAGAAGAGAACTATGAAGCAGTGTCTGAGACTTGCGACACGGATGTAGGTTTAAGGAGCCCCTTTGTCGTCGCGCGTCAACACTTACCTTCACCGTTCGTGTTTTTCTCTTTGTCCAGTAGAAATCATTCCTGATAATGATTTACAACATAGATATCAAATATATCAAAATAGTTTTGTCAATAATAGAAAATATAAATCTTACGTGAATAGCTTTGACTGAACTAAAAGCCGCGCTCGTGTCGCACTTATATAGCAATCGGTGTTAATAACTACCCTCCTCCGTTACTTATCTCAATTGTTTTATTATTCCGTATATATTAAAGTTGTTGTTAAAAGCAAATAGTGTAGTAATTAAATAGCTTCTAAAATGGATCACTACATTGTTTTAATAACTATTTTACGGCATTTATTTTTATGTAATTTCTCAGACTATCCCTCTAAGTTTTTCATATACATATATATAAAACTTTAGTATCACGTTTTTTGTGCGCGATGAACTCCTAAACTATTGATCCTATTTTCATAAAATTTTGCACACTGTGTGTAGTTTGATCCAACTTGAGAGATATGATAGTTTTGTAAGTGGTGGATACGCTAAAACTAGTGGAAGGATTGACTCTAAAACTACTGTCGGAAAACACCTATAAGTAGATCATCGGCATTTTGCGTCAGTTTTTGAACATGAAAGTGGTATCTAGCCAGGCGAGCATTAGAAAAAGCCCTACCACCATGATATAGTTTCATCACGATGTTTTCTTTCATTGTAGGTAGATTGGAACTAAATGAGCTGTCATCGCTCTTCTATTAATTTATTCTAAGCGAAACGTGGCTAGTTAACGTACAATTCCCAGTAGGTACGATACGTTAAGCAAGCTTAGGGTTCGATTATAGGTAAGTATAATATGCTATTCAACATTATAATGAATTCATAACATCTAATGGATAAATCTGTTTAGTTGAAGCGGGCCGGTTTGGTGACAGCCTATTTAAGCTTGTGATTTCGTGGCTTCGTTTTAAATGGGAAACAATGGATTTTATAATCAATTATACAACAATTTTGGCCCTCGAAAGTCAGTTTTAACAGTTTTAACTACTACGAAGATTTTTTATTTTGTTATTGTAATTAATATACATAGGTAGAGCAATATATTCTGTGTTTTAAATAATCAAAGATACGCCAGCTTATACGTCAAAATTAAACCCATTTTTGTGGTATGAAGTAGTACAGAAGTATGCAATTCATAGGTACATATTTATAATCAACTTTAGAATGAGCTTAGTAACGTATGAATGGCAGATCCATACAATTAAGTATTAACTTATGTGGCAAGTATCATAATCCAAAGGAAATAGAAAAAAGTATTCTTTTTAATTTACCGAAACTTCGTGGCAACCGAATGAATAGTTTAGGAAGACAAGGGTTAAACACAAGTAAATATTTATGTAGTATAGTAAGGATTAGTAGCGCCTCCGCAGTCAGATCTTGCATAGTTTTTACCACTCAATTATAGTATTAATAGCAAAATCAAACTAGATACAAGTCATACACAATATTCAACTTAAAGTATAGCAAGTACGTACATATTTTACTTTTAAAGATTGACTGCACTGATACCCTAGTTTTTTTTTTAATCTTAAACGATTGTTTTACTACTGTCACCGCACAGACTGCAGTGTTCCAATCCCATACATTTATTTGTATTGTTAACAGAATGAGTATCAGGAGTTTAAGTCTACCTTGTAATTGGTAAATGTATGTTTGTAAAGTTTTCTATTGCAGACGTTATCTATTTAAAAATCAATTAAAACAGGAACAAAATAAAATATCTACAATTTTCCACATACTTTATATGACGCAATATTAAAACGATTCAATTGTGAGCTTTTACGAGGTGGTTGAAATTTAAAACGCGTTGTGGGGTGTTACACGTCTCCTAAATGCTTTATATCGTATTTTATTAGCCCAACCGCCCACATTTTATTGCTCACGACTCGTTTCTGCCTAGATCCTCATTGCACTTAGTGATGACCACAACTTTATTGTACTACAATGACCCTAGTCATATCGTACACAGTTGTACTCTTTTCTACTTTTTTCAATTTTGGATTGATTGAAGCCATTTACATATTTTATGAAAATATACGCAAAAAGCAAAAATTCTGTCGGGTTTATTTAATATAATCTGTATTTATGTAAGAATAAGCTTATTAGATTTATATAAATAAAAGTTATGTTAATTGGAACTGAAATATATCTTTGATATATAGCGTTTTGATGAGTTTAACCACTAACTTATGAATACAGCATCTGTTTCTAAAATAATTAACAAGTTATAGCAAGAAAATTACATTATTTAAGTTATAATTAATTAGTTATATATAGATAAACAAAACGACGCGGAATAATTTTAAAAGGTATTGAAAAGGAATATTATTCTTTAAGGTTTTTATTCAGCCTTGTAAAATCACTACACTTCATCGCTTGGTCCTATTACATTAAATAGAGCACCCAACGTGACAAATGAGGATTTATTCATAGGCGAGGTTACCTCTAGATATAACGTTTCGACAAAAGCTTTATAGACTTTATAGACTTGGTATATTATGAAATCTATTATTACTAGCTGACCCGACAAACGTTGTTCTGTCTTATAAATTATTTTTCGTGAATATTTTGGTTGTATTAAAAATGAGATGATGAGGGTAGGAAGACGAAAATTTAGGGTTCTATGTATTTTTAATGCCACATCATAAAAAAATTAAAAAAAAATTTTTGGCTAAAAAAATAAAATATATATTTGTGGTGGACAATCCTTATCACTTAAGGGTATGAAAAAAAGATTACGACCGATGCTGAGACCTACGGAATATACATATAAAATTTTATAAAAATCGGTCGAGCCGTTTCAGTATGGCAACTAACAAATTTGTGACACGTGAATTATGTATATGTATAAGTGTTACAAGATCATAAACCGATGTAGTTTAAAAGAATAGTCAGGTTGATAATAATTACCACGATGATATCGAAATATGCACGTTTCCACTGATCTCTGATGACGGAACAGAATTAAACCATTTCCGATAATGACTTACAGCATAAACACCAAAATTACAGAAGACGGTGTAAGTAATGAGAAAACATGAATATTGAATCTAAGCATTCGGTGAAGGAAAATAGCATGATGTAACCATAGAATTTTGGTAGATTACTTTCCAATACCCGCCTGACTAACTACAACTTTCAATCAATCTATTTTCTTCCACCTAGGCTAAACGTGTTCTAGGCGGCCGCTACTTAACATCCAAAGCAGCCGTGGCGGTGCTTTTAGTAAAGCATTAAAAAAACAAAGTAATATGTTGAGTTCTTCATAATATCCATCGTAGTTCTGATTCGATGTTATAAGAGTACTGCATTAGATATCGCCATTTGTATTTCGTCTCATTTTTCATTGTTACACATTGTTAAAATTATGCATGGAAACCAACATAAATAAAAAGATTTTATTATAATACAAACTATACATAAAATATAGGGTGCCATTAGCGTTAACAAAGGTTTAGTCTGGATGATCCGAGTTTTGGAAGAAGCAATTAGGGCTTTTGAATCATTGAGTAGGCGCGGAGGCTTAGTTAAGCTTTCAGAGGCACCTTTCGACTTATGGCTGCGCTTACAAACTGTTTAATATCCAACTGATTTATAGAACAGCCTAATCAGGGAAAGTCAATTTTGTATAAATGTTTAGCTTTTAAATTAACGTATATGCTATGAATATTTAATAATTTTAAATATACTGAATACTATGACCACAAATGTACCGGATTAGTGAAGATGCATTTAAAAATGGCAACGCACAAATATTTATGAAATATATCTTTTTCTTTTATATATCTTTCTAGTTTACAAGAATAAATAAATATGAATTCACAGGAGATGATCACTTGAAGCTTCGGCGTGTCAATAGCCCTTAGATGCTTTTGGTGAAAGGAAACATCGTGTTACAATTGTAGTCTCGGATTTATTATTACTGACTACTTTCCTTGTTGAAAACAAACTTTCACCAGAAACCTATGGATTCATCTAAATAAATCTATAGGCTCTGTCTGTAAATTATGTTTTTTTTTACTGAGGTTTCCGATACCAAATTTTCGTTTTAGAAACCACTGATGCAAAGTATATTTTTTTTCTGTCCTTAACTCAAGAACTGCTTGATTAATCTTTATGAAAATTAAATACATTGTAAGCATACGTGTTGGCACCAATCGCTCTAGCTCTATATAAGATGCCGGTAATCTTTATGGTTATCATAAAAGAAAGTTGAAATCATTATTTTTATAGTTCTTTGGTAGCCATTTTTTTTCAATATCCTTACGATCGCGTGGTTTTGTGTTTTATTTATGATATGGTCGTTTTCTCTCATTTATAGGTTATGAAGTTATCAATATGATTTTTTTTTTAATTTACATAAATTATGGAATACATTTGATACTGCTATTTTTATTTCATTATTTTTAATACGAAATCACTTCGGTATAGATTAAAATTATATTCCTTTTTAAATCCAGAGCATTCTTATATTTTCAGCGAACCTTAGAATGCTTTGTATTTTGAACGGGAATGACCGATATAGGACTATTTTATACTGTTTTTATAATTGATGTCAATTTAATGCTTTGATTTAGACTATTATAGGTGTAAAAAAGTAGGTAGCTAGGAAAATTGGAGTCAATAATTCAATGAAATGATACATCAGCGATTTTGAAGCAATGATAGTCCAGTGGTAGTATGTATGACTTTGCGTCAAGGGACATGAGTGTAAATTCACCTGCAATGAGATTGAGCTTTTGGGGAAGGTAAACATCGGGAGGAAAATATAGCATGGTGGTATTCTAATGCCCGCCTAGCTAGCTACCAAACTCATTTACCACCCTAGCTACAACCATTGCATGATGGTAGGGCTTTTGCATGATGGTAGGGCTCTTGCACGGTGGTAGGTCTTTTTCTGATGGCTGCCTGGCTAGCTAACACCATCAAGTGGAAAATCTGCCGCTAAATACCAATAGGTGTGTTCCGGCAGTTGCACTTGAGTTCCTCCACAGGTTTAGCGTGTCTACCAACTTGGACCGTATCGTCACTTAAGATCAGGTGAAATTATGGCCTTAACGCCAAAACCTTAACTATTAAAAACAAACAGATCTATATAGTTTGGGCTCTTTAGCTGTGTGTGTGAACCTACAATCATACAATTTTTAGTACAGTCCTCTCTCTGACAATTATCTCGCGCGGCCTCACTCATGTTTAGTATTATAATTACATATACACAGGCATCTTAACAAATATTATAAATACGATTCTGAGTTTGCTTGCTACGCTTTCACCCTTAACTGTTCAAGTGACTATCAAGAAATTTTGCGTACACGAAGGGTAGAGTAAATAACATAGGGTATGTTTCGTTCGAAAAAGTACTTTTTTTCAAAATATTACGTCGGTAAATTCTACATTAACAAGAGCAGAGTCACAGGCAAAAGGTAATATATGCCTGTCTGGTACTACATTTATATCTCCAGAATCACTGTGCCTTATTTACAAGTTTCTTATTTACAAGTGTACTCAATAGTCGAGATTTGCTGTACGTCAAGGTTTGTTAATAATAATATATTGAACAAGTTATGGCGATAATAGTAAATCAAGATTAATCAAAATAAACTAAGCAGTGTATAAAATAATTAAAGGAAAGGGTATTAACAATGTTTTAGTAATTCATGACCGGAGCCGTAGGTACATTTAGTATAATTGTTAATGTTTTGTTGTTTTGTGTTGTATAATTTGTATATCGTCATATCTCCTGGATAACAAACGCAGACGTAAATTTCTAGCGTAATAATATGGTTAATTAAGTATTCGTTTTGTAATGTATACATCACTGCTTTTACTTCATTCAATAACTTGTAGTCTATGTAATCAGAACGTAAGTTACTTAATCTACATAATCTTTTTCAAAGTAAAATAAATATAACTAAAATTAACGTTATAATTCGATGTAATTATAAAACCACCGATGAAAATAAACAAAGTATAAGTTTATAGACTTTACTTAAACGAGAAATTTTCAACGTTTATATTTCGACTGTAAACAAAATTCTCTATGAAAAATTATTAAGCTCATTAAAGGTTTAAATTGAAATGAATTATTGAATGATGAACAAGCGCAATTTATTGTTCACAAAGCGAGGAAGTTTGCTCGCCGCACCGCGGTAAATAAATGTAGGGGACGGGCTGCAAGCCTCTTATCTAGCGATTGAAAAGTTCTAGAGGGAAAACTATTGTGCCTTTATCATGAGTTTTCGATATTATCTCGTCTACAAAATAGTATTTATCTTAGTATTAGAAGTAATTTTGAAGTTGTGTTTTTTTGTGTGATAATCATTTAAATAAAAATAAAATTGAAACGTGAGGTTTTATGAAAGGACAATATAAGTGAAGCTTTTTTTAGGATCGTCGACATTTAACTGAAAATTTTCGGAAAATTATACGATTTAGGTTAGGGTATTAAAATATTATTCGCTGGAGTGACGTAGTGGATGCAAGCACGAACCCAAGGAAGGCAACGAATGGCCGTGGGGATTTAGTGGGTATTATCTGCGGCTTGTGCCGGGTGAGTCCCACATACCCCTCTTAGTCCCCCCGGTCTGGGAGGAGATGTGTTAATGCATTTCCCCACGTTTAATAAGGTATGTGAATCGCGTTTTTAATCTTAGCTTAATAATTGGATAATGTGAAATCAATGCTACACGGTCAGTTGATGCGAGCTATGGGCGCCGCCATATTAGCCTTGGCTACTCTGCCGAGTGCCTTCCACTTTACCCCTACTCCGGGGCTGGCTGGAAGGCAACAAGCGATAGATGGGCGAAATAATTTGAGGCTATGTAAAAAAGTATCACTTTAAAAGAATATAACATACTTTAAATACATAGCTAATAATGTATCTGCATTCGATCTTTAGGTGAAAATATATTTTAATGCACAAATAAAACTTAATATTCTGAATTTGTGTTATTTTTGGCTTTGTCGACCTTAAACTCCCTTTCCCCTTAGTACTGGTAATACCAGATTAAGACAGATTATAATCACCCTAGGATCACAAAACTATACAACATTATTTGCTTGTTTGTACAGTTCAGTTCACACACAGGGGGTGTTTGATTGAAAAATCTCATAAGTCGATTCCTAATTTAAATTAATATAATCAAAGATAGGTGATTATATATCTATTTTTATACAAATAAAAATCTTGCGTCCGTTGTGTAACTTCTGAACGATTTGACCGATTAATACTTCTACAGTTTATTTATACAGTCGAGATGATGGTCTATAACTAAGGAAAGATTTGTTAAGAAGCGTCACAGTCACGTGATTAATTTACAAAAATACCCATGAACGAAAATGGTCTTAGTACCTGTTACGGCCGGACAGATTGCGCAACCTTCCCTACATATTTAATGAATAGGTTTAATTATTTCTATTGTACGTCCGGCGGGGTGGACGGGTAACAGCTAACTTGCCTATAAATATGGAATCATTTATTCAGTATTCTAATTTTTAAGATTATTGAAGTTTGTAATTAAATTACATTACTTACTTACAGATTGCAACAGTTGCACGAATTATAAGAGCTATTTTTATATATCGCTCAGAAACGAAACAGACCATTGGTAAAGTCGTGGCTGGTAACAAGACGAGACGGAAAGCCAGTCGGAGGCAATCGAGTCAACCATTTAGCGTGTAACCACTGCGGCTTGCGGCTACATAAAAAAGCTATTTGTCGCTTGAAACGATCCGATTGCAATAGATGGGAAACAAAGATAGTATGTACGTTTGTAAATTCTAACTGTAAGAACAGTTAAGGCACTTATCGCAAATGGATACGTTAGTTACAATATATGAAGTAGATATGGTATACTTGATCAAATACCTCGTAACAACAATAAATTAAGATATCTATTTCAAGTAAGTTTATGAGCAGAGAACTCTTGTAATATTTTGTTTTTTTTTTGCAATCTCGACACTATCCCTAAATACTTTTCTATAGTAATTCTATTTTAATTTTTATTATTGTCAACATTGTCCAACACAAGCGTTACAATAATTTATAATCTGGTTACAGATACACAGTAAATATTTAGATCTTAGGCTCTTCTACGAAAGTAAAAAAAAATGCGTCAATATAAAAGTGACATTGACATGTGTCATTCAATATATTTATTGTTTTTCCTTCACGGTATCAAGTTTATTGTTGAAATATAAGTTGGTTAGGGGCACTGATATCAAACCAACTTGCTATCGTTCTATTTGCAAATAACAGTCATGATGGTAATATAATATTTCTTTATTGTTTTCTATTATATAATAATCAGTGCACTACTTTATTTTTTTGGATACCTACTGTAACTAACATGCTAGGTTGTATAGCGTAGTTCTTAGAAATGTTCAGTCCAATTTATCGTTCTCGTGATCTGTCAACGTCGACCAGCTCATTGTTATCCCGAGAAAATGAAGTGCATGCTACAAACGGTTGGGAATTTGGACTACCATTATAATGTATAGCTGTTGCCGTGCCTTTTTTCACGTGGAATTAAATACTGTTGAATAATTTTTGCCTGTTTCTGTAACTTTTTTCGATATAGGTTTGCTCCTAATGGCGATAGCGTGATTTTAAATAGCCTATAACCTTCGTCAATGATTGCTATGTTAAATACAAAATGAATTTTTAAAAACCGACTGGTAGTTCCTAATATTAGTGCTTTGATATAAACAAAGTCTTTCGCTATAGAATATTAATATAGATTACCTTGTTGAGCTGAGACCATGTTTGAGTCGACGATAATAAAACTAAAATAAAATTTGCTAGAAATCTCTTTTCCGTTTATTTGTGTATATTACTCTAAAATAAAAGCAAATAATGCCGTTGCTAAAACTGAACTGTTCAATTTAATCTTATTGAAGTGAAGTAAGAGGTATAAGATCGCCTCTTATACCGCTTGACTTGGCTTTCTTTGTCTACCATAAATCTTTTAATAATTTTATTTACAGTAGAAAGTTAATATTGTAAATTAATATACTATCTTTATTATTAGTTTAGTTAATATAATATTGCATGATGATGCACTTATTATGTTAATAGTATCAGAAATTATTACAAATAAAAAAGGAAAATTTTGCACTTCACGGTCCAGGAGACATCGTTAAAATCTTTTTGCCGCTCCGTTGAGTTCAAGCTCAACGAAATAAGGGAAATACGACAGTCGTTAAAGAGTATAAAAGAGTGAAAGCTTGATATAGAACCTTATTTTTATAATAATAATATACTTTAAATGAGTTGTTATAATGGATGTTTACGGCTTATTTGTAGAGTACATTGAGTTAACAGGCTGATGATGTAAAATTGCAATTGAAGTTACCGAGAGATTAATAAATACGTATGCACAAATTGCATTTAATCAACAGTGGCAAGTAATTCTTTCTTTGAATAATACTGTTAATTATTCAAAACTTGTAATATACGTGAAAGAGTTCAAGACATTTATAAGTTGAGATGCGAACGAGATCGTAAAATACTTAACCCGACATTACATACATATCTGTAATGTACAAATACATACATATATACGTGTAATTTTTCCTTCCTGCTAGTTTGTTTTTTTCCATCTTAGTTGACTATCTAAGGAGTTGATATATTTTTTTCTTTTACGTAGTAATAAATAATCATATATTTGGAAGCTTTAAAATGTATGTAAAAGGTATCAATCATCGTATCATGTCATCTCCGATAGGTATGTCATAAAATTTCATGGATTCCACACTGTTTGCTGATGTTTGTTGTTTAACAGAAAATAAAACATGTAGCTGAATTATAAAATAATGTAGAATTGCTACAAAATATATTGTGTTAATATGACTTTTGTTTGATACCTTGATAATGGCCTGAAACTCTCTATAAATAAATGCACTTATCTATTGTTATTGTTATTATATATTAATGTCTCGCAAATAATTCTAATACTGAATACCTTGACATACAACATCTTTCATACAGAAAATGACCTCGGGGATTGATTCGTCGCTTCATTCATTGGAAAAAGTAAGTTATTCAAGTAAAACTTTTTTAGCATTAAATAACTAAATTTAATAATTTAGTCACGTAACTAAAATTTGAATTAACTATCCTTTATTTTAATTTTGAAACCTTATTTATATGATAATATAAGTATCTCTTTTATTTGATGCTTACTTTGTCTAGCGATTAGTGAAAGTTACTAAAATAAGATGTATTTAGAATATTAAGCGTCGAGTCGCGACGTCGCGAATGGACAAGCTGTGAGCAAAATAATATGGCTATCTTTTTTAATATATATTGAAATAGTGACAGAATATTATACATAATTTCAATCTTATGAGTTGGAAACATTTTAATTATATTACACACCTCATACTGCGATCCGGGTGCGGAAGTCGTCTACTCTCGACCAGTCAACATCAAGCAATTTTTTGCTCCTTAACTGCCTCAACCACAATTAATTTGTATATATTCGGTAATGTGAGTAGATGTATTTCAAGGAAACACTACAAATTATCTCATATTTGTATAAAAATATTGTTATTTTGCTAATTTGAAGAAAAAAAACTATTTAAAAAATTTACGTGGATGTCCGGATTTCTTTATACGAGGTGGTCACGAAACGACCCGAAAAAATTGATGTGTCGAAACCATTGAAATAAAACTAATTTAAACGGATTTTATCGCGGTTATTTATTGATTTTGACCCCGACGTTTCGAAAGCTTTTCAGCCTACATGGTCACGGGGCGAACTGAGGTGTAGGTTGTCCAGAAAAGTTCATGTTACTGACCACGAAAGAAACAGATACACAGGACACATATTTATTATATAACTAAATAATCTATAGGTTTGTTTTAACCCGTAAATATTTTACTAGAATTTCAGTATTCCTCGAGATGTTTCTCTTTACTGCCAACCGATAGCGCTGCCAACTGTATTTAAATTAATCAATGAACCGTCTATAATATTAAATTCGAATCCAGATATTCTACTGGATAGATATCTGATACCCTATTCAGATATCTAACCTATCTAACTTACCATTCAGTAAAAGATCTGTTTGAATTTAAATTTCATACCGAATATCAAAGTAAAAAAATGTATGATACCAACCATACTAAAAGTTCACAATACTGGGCATCATAGGAAATAAAATAGGTTTGTAGACTCACATTGAAATATAATTATATTATTTATCAAAACACTAATAGAAATTACGTAAGTATAAGTTAAATAAGATATTTATTTCACAGAATATAAATATACCTATATAGAGTAACCGCTATAGTTACTGCCCTGTTAAGGACACGATTCTTCTTATTATTAAGTTCTATATATACTAATAATAAATATTTATTTCATAGACGTATAAGTCAAATTATGTGTAATAGTATGGGCTTAATGAAATAACATGCCAGGACAAAAGATAGACAAGAAAATTTATTGTATGTTTTATACTTTTTTGTACAGATAATTGTTCCTCAAATTGTGTAGTACCAATACAATTTTTCTTGATTACCTGTCCTTGTGATATTACTTGTAATAGTATATTGATATAGAGTAAATATTAATCAATGTATCCTAATATTATAAAGATGAAAGATTTGTATTTTTGTTTGTAACGAATAAACTCAAGAACTACTGAACCGATTTCAAACATTCTTTCACCGTTAGAATACGACATTAGCGCTGACTAATATAGTGCATATATATATTTTTTTAATAAAAATGATTGAATAAAATTTTAGATCAATGCGAACGGGGTCATGGACACAGCTTGTATCTAATACTTTTAAAAGAGCATTTCTTGTTCCTATATATACAATTTTTTACCTATATATACAAATTTCGGGTATCTCCAAATCGGCACTAACAATTTCAATGAAATTTTGTATTTACAGGTTTTAGAATTCACCCTTGTAGTTGTATTTTTCGTAAAAATGCATTCTTTTTTGGAAATCGTTTCTATAAAAACAATAATTAATAATGGAGCATTTTAATATTTTATTTAATTACATTTTGCAGAATTAGATATAATTTAAAATATTGTTTTATTATAATAAATAGGTAGTTAAACATATTTACCGAATGGTTATATAAACTTTATTATAGTGGCATCTAGGCAGATATTAGCGAATCAAAACTACAAAAGAAAACCCGTAAGTTGAATACTATTCAACAACAGATGGCAGAAGTAACTAAATTTATTCATTATAAATCTAAGAATCTTGATTTTTACTCCATATTTAAGATACTTTACGTACCTATAATACTTTAGTAATTATATATAACTTTATATAAATTATAAATACATCAGCAGCCTATATTTACTTAGGTTTTGTCACTTTTTGAATACTAAAAATAACTAAATTTAAATTAATTTTATAAGATTCGACGCTTCTACAGATCTCGATGTTTTTTGTAATTTATAATGTAGTTTTAAAATAATTTAATTCTTTCTTGATATTATAGGATGATATTTATGAACAAGAAAGAGCATTAATATTAAGACAACGATGGCAATTAAAATGTCAACGATCATAAAATGACACGTATTCTGTTTTCTAGAATTTAACAGATTCTAGAAGAACAGATATTTTGTATTCAAATATCCACTATTGTGATTGTTGCTGTAGGTTGCTGTAGGCTGTTAAAGATATATTGATTAATTATAATAATTACTGAAAATCCTTAAAAACAAAACAACATAAATAGGTTGAATACTTAAAAATGTATACATAAAAATATTCTTTATTTATTACTTAACAATTAGCAGACTCTGTAGGCAACCGTTGTCTTGACACACAACTTCTTAGCGAAAAATATTTAAAATTAATTTAAAATCGTAAATATTTATATGATAAAAAGTAGAGAATATTTTTAAAAAATCTAGATATCGCCAACAGTTTGCATATAGGATCCAACTATAGCTAAAAGTAGATGACACATAATATATAAAAATGTATCAAAATTGGTTGTTCTTTAGGAGGTTAGGAATTACGACCTCACGCACATTGGTTATTTTATATATTAACCTTATAAATTATTAACATTTAAAAGTCTAAGTATTTTTTAGCAATAAAACAAATATTTATTTTTAGCAATAAAACAAATATTTATTTTTAGCAATAAAACAAATATTTATAAAAAAAGAAATAAAAAAAAGAAATTTCTTTACGAGAAAAGAAAAGAAAAATATATATGTAGGGTAACGTTCTTTCACTGTGCCGGATACATCGTGAAACCTAATCATTGTGGCAGAGAAAGGATAACACGAGAGTGTCCGAGACTTGCGACTCAGATGTAGGTTTAAGGAGGTCTCCTTTCGCCAATGTTCAACACTCACCTTCACCGATCGTGCCTCTGTCCGCACAGTATAAACCATTCCCGATAATGATTTACAGCATAAATACCAAAACAGTGTCAATAGTAAAGAAATATTAAGTCTTACGTCCCTTCGGTAGTGTTTTAGCTACGTACGATGAATACGGTTCAAGCGCCTCTCTTACACTGAACCCAGTGGCTTTTTTTTTTCCACAGGGCTAAGGCTGTTAGCCGGAGGGGCTTTTACAGCTTGGCAGGACTTTTTGGGGCGAATGCTGAGGGCACTCAGCCCCGAGGCAGCGAGCACAAGGGTGCCGTTGTGGCTGGCCCTTGGCATGGACTGCTGCCGGAAGAGAAAATATTATATAAAATAGTAAGGGCTGGCCTACTGGAGTAGGCCTTTAATTAAGAATACTAATTGTTAAGAGAGGCAAGGAAGTCGGTGGTGTGGATTGTACTGTACTGTTCGAGTTTTTATTGTCGGAGTTGGAAGGACGTTGTCTTCGCATCAAAACGACCATGAAGGCAAACAACTATCAGGGCCACAGGTTTTTGGTCCCTTACAGAACCGTGTACTTAGCGTGTGGGTGTGCACGGGTGGTATGCAGTGTGATGTTGTACTCTCAGTGTTGTAGAGTGTCACTGTATCGCGCGAGCAGAGTCGATCGAGGGCTCCTTTCCGGAGGATCGAACCTAGGCTCAAGCGTCTGCAGAGAGAGGTCGCGGCGGGTGTGCGGGAGTAAAATAACCGTAAGGCCTCGGCGGCGAGACCCGGGCTTACGCGGGCGTGTGCGCGGACACGAACGATTTGAAGAGACGGCAGGAAGGAGCGCGTTTCCCTAGTGATGTCGTCTACGGGATCGGTGAAGCAATTTCTTGGCCGGCGTTCGAACCAAACGGCTTGAGGATTTGCAGTATAGTTGACTGCTTTACTATTTCGGGATTCGAGTGAGCTTCGGCTTTTTCAAAGAACTTTTTAGTGAGTTCGCGTATGTAAGCGTATATGGACGGGAGATTCATGCCCTTGTGGAGGTCTATGTTGCGGGCCTAAGGTGGGGCTTGGACCATTGTGCGTATGAATTTATTCTGGAAAACTTGTAGTTTTTCCAGGTTTGTTATTGCTGCATGGGAAAAGACTGGGCAGCTGTAAGTAAGTATGGGGCGTATACAAGTCTTGTAGATTGTAAGCTTACAATGTCCGAGTGCCATTTTGCTTTTCGAAGAAGTGAGATTACGTAGCAGGGCCGAGGCGGTGTTGGCCTTTTTGATTACGTAATCGATATGGTGGGTGAAGGTGAGGTGTTGGTCGAGTACTACGCCTAGGTATTTGGTTTGATTTACCCAGGCGATATCGACACCGAATAGGTGTAACAAGCCTTCGAGTAGCTTGAATTTATGGGGATCGAACATGATAGCCGAGCTTTTGTCTGGATTTAATCCTATGCGTCATTTGAGGCACCAGGGTCCGAAGGCGAAGATAGCTTGTTGAACTCGATTTGTAAGGATGGCTCTGTTCCTACCCGAGCTATATATGATAGTGTCGTCGGCGTAGAGGCCTACTTGGACGTCATCGAAGATTAGGATGTCGCTGACATATAGATTGAATAGACAGGGCGCTAGAATGGAGCCTTGGGGGACTCCAGAACGAATAGGATGGGGTGAGGAGAGAGCTCCGTCTACTTTGTAGCAGAAGGAGCGATTTGATAAGTATTGTATGATTAAGTGGACAGATCTGTCCGGAACTTGGTATAGGTGGAGTTTGTGGATGAGCCCTTCGTGCCAGACCCTGTCGATGGCTTTGGCAACGTTGAAAAAGACTGCGAGAGTGCGTCTGGGGAGGCGTAGCTCCGTAAAGTTGGAGACTACGTGTTCCGTGAGGCGGAGAACTTGGTGGGTGCATGAGTGTTTCGGCCGGAAGCCGAATTGTTGGTCCGGAAAAAGATATTTGTCGGTTACGACGGCTTGGAGGCGGTTTAGAATAATCCGCTCGTATATTTTGCCTGGTTTCCGGATACCTATGACGGTGGCCTTTTTCCAGACGGCTGGAAAGTGGCAATGAGATATGGCCGCATTGAGGATGCAGGCCAGAAGCGCTATGAGTTTGTCAGGAAGAAGCTTTATTAGGACTTCATTCCTGATACCATCAGGACCGGGAGATTTCCTAGGTTTGAGTCCTTTAATTATCAAACGGACTTCGTCGGTGGTGACCGGGTCTAGGAGTTCTGATGGGGTGGTCTCCCTTATTGAGTGTATTGTTCGGTTGACCCTTTCCCAGTGTTCGGGATCTATGTCCTGATATTTGTAAGAGTTGGGGGAGCATTGTTCCTCTAGGGTGTTAGCGAGGAGCTTCGCTTTGTCTCTGCTCTCGAAAGCAGGGGGGAGAGTGGGGCCTCTGTCTAGTGGGGGTGTGGTTGATGAGTAACTGCTCTTTTGTTTGCGGACGAGCTCCCAGAAGGCCAGGTGCGATGGCTTGAGATCCTCTAGGAGGCTGTCCCATCGTTGAGAGTGAAATTCAGAGATATGAGATCTGACCTGTCTTTGTAGGGCGCGTAGCCGGACGCGGTTCTCTACTGTCGGATAGGCGTCGTGGGCGCGAGTCGCGGCGTTCTTCTCAGTGATCAGTCTCCAAATGTCGTCGGGGAGTATAAAGCGGCGATCGTTCGCCGCTTTTACCTCTTTCGAGGTGGCCTCGACGGCACTCTGGAGGTGACTGACCAGGGAGTCGACCGCCAGATCGGCGTCGGCCGCTGAGTCTATCACGTCTGGAATCCTGTCAAGCTCGGGAGAGGAGATATTAGTAGCCAGGTATTGCCTAAGTATTGGGTAGTCGGCAACTTTGATGGTAAGCAGGTTATGCTCGTCGGGCTGGCCAAGGAGTAGAATTACTGGGTGGTGGTCTGAATCGAGTTCGTGAACGACTTCAATGTGTCGTACCTGGAGGGCGACCTCTTTGAGGATAGCAATATCTAGGACTGAGGGTCGACAATTGGTCTGAAAGTGTGTTGGCTCTGGAGGAGTTATCACATCGAAAGTTAGCTCGTGTTCCAAGCGGAAAAGTATTCTACCGTTATCAGTGGTACGTGGGTTATTGTAATAGATGTGCCCGGAGTTAAGATCACCGGCCACGATTACCGATTCACCGAGCGCGAAGAGCGCTTCCAGATCTGATTTGAGAAGTGTTTTCTTAGGCGGACCGGTTATGCCCACTCTGCATATAGATACCTCTATGTTGGTGAGTTAAGGAGGTTCTATTCGCGTTCAATAGAGAGATTTTTTGAAATATATGAGTGTGCCTCCGCCTCTTGCACCGGTGCGATCGTCTCTTATTATTTTGTAGTTTGCGATCGCAGGGGCGCGGAACTTCGGTTTAAGCAGTGTTTCCTGTACGCGGAACACGTCGATTTGCCGCTCCTTAAGGAAGCAGGCTACTAAGTCGCGTTGGGGAGTGATGCTACTCGCGTTAAAAAAGGATAAAGAGAGGCCCCGGGGTCTAATTCTATCCTCCATTGCGAAAACTATTTATGGTGAAGCGCGGACTAGGTTTTGCACGGCGCGTGCAAGGTCCGGGTAAGCGGCAACGGCCTTGAGCCGGTCAATTCCGTCGGCGGAACTGATCATATGATCGAAAGTGATGATGTCATCGACATCGAAGCTTTTCAGGAGGCCTGCTATCCAGTTCAGGCCTTGAAATTCGTTGGAGCTCGCGGGCTTTGGGGCTTGTGGCTTGGGTTTTGGGGCCCATGCCGAAGGTGGGACTTCTGCGGTTAGCTGCGCGGGAGTAACTCGCGCGGCGGGGCCTGGCAGGTTCGGGTATGCCTGAACCGACATGAGTGGTGGCGGAGCGGGGCGCGCTGCTACGGGACGTGCTGGGGCGCGTTCACACCCACGATAATTTGCGGGGTGTCCGGCCTTGCCGTATAAGACGCAGCTGGGTGGCTCTACCGTTTTCGGCATGCGGGGCACTCCTTTGTGGAGTGATCTCCTAAACATTTGACACATCTCGGCTTGTGACAGTTGTGACAGTTTCTCGCCGAGTGTCCGTAAGATTGGCAGTTGTGACACTGCGTAGGGGCATGCTTTTTGTGCGGAATCTCGACAGTTATGCCAGAGAGCCCGCAAACCGATTGTAGGTAGAAAATCTCTTTGCCCTCCTTGGAGCGGTCCAAGATGACAATGACAAGATCGTAGATCTCCTTAGTGATTGCGTGGTACATGCGGTGTACCTCGTGGACAGGTAGATTTTGCTCCTTAAGGGAGGCTAGGATAACTTCCGTGGTAAGTTCTTTGGGAACGAACCTAATTACTACGCGCAGAAGGCGCTCTTCTTCCGGTGTGTATGTGAAGAACTAGTGTTTTTCTTCACGAAGGTAAGCGGTAAAGTTTTTGTAGTCCGCTATGGTGGGGACTTTGATTTGGATGCCCGATGGGTACTCCGGGCATGCGTGTACCTAATTTTAATTGTGTTTAAGCGTGTAGATATGTTTAGCCACACTGACTTATCAGCTATTGTCACTGGGGGCGGTGGGCACACCGCCCTTTCGGTGGGAGCAGCTGTTTGCGCAGCATGAGTCGTGCGCGATGTGGGGACGCGGTTATTTCTGGCACGCATGGTCTTTGCGGCGGCTGGGGCTGTGGTCTCGGGTGATAACACCAGCTTTTGTTTGGGCTTGGCCCTAGAGACGGTAATGAATCCAGTTTCGGGATTAGTCGTGTCTCCGCGCTTTATACTAATCGGCGTTATAAACTACCCTCCAATAACTATATTCTACCATAGAATAACCACCCTATCACTACATTCCTATACGGCCTTTCCTGACAGGGCTTTGTCTTCGAAGCCTTCTTAGCAGGAGATTCGGGTTTTTAGTTACGAGAAGCCGAGATAGTTTAAAATAAAATCATAATGTTCGGTTTTTTCCCACTATCGTCCGCAAAACAATACACGTTTACTATTTTACGCAGGCTCGGCCATACCTGATTATAATTTTTACTACCTTATCCAATGTCGAAACCGGTAGTCAGTTACAACATTAAGCAGTGACCAAACAGACAAGTGAAATATTTATCAAAACTGGGACAAAAACCAATAAAGATTATTCACCACGTTAACCTTAACAACTCAAATAATCCGCTCAACTATCCGTGCCAAATCAGATAGTTAAAATAATCACTTTTTGTGGCTAGTCCAAATAACCATCCGTTTAGCCAAACCATAGTTTGAAGCCATTGGACCGGTTACACCCTTCAATTACTTAAAACTACTTCTTTTTTTACTTTCTTTACTTTATACCACATCCGAGTACATCGTGAAACCTAATCATTGTGGCAGAGAGAGGATAACACGAGAGTGTCTGAGACTTGCGACTCAGATGTAGGTTTAAGGAGGCCTTTCGACAATGTCAACACTCACCTTCACCGCTCGTGCCTCTCTCCGCACAGTATAAACCATTCCCGATAATGACTAACAGCATAAATACCAAAACAGTGTCAATAGTAAAGAAATATTAAATCTTACGTCCCTTCGGTAGTGTTTCAGCTACGTACGATGAATACGGCTCAAGCGCCTCTCTTACACTGAACCCAGTGGCACGCTTGCATCGCGCTTTATACTATCGGCGTTATAAACTATCCTACTGTAACTATATTCTACCATAGAATAACCACCCTATCACTACATCCCTATATATGTATATATATTTTAAATTTAGTTTTAGTAATAAAAATTAATTGTTTTTAGAAAAGGAGTTCATTTACAGGTGCATCATTATTTTCAAAAATTCAATTTATATTATATTTTGTTCCTAATGTTCAAAATCATCTGTATTGTTGATATTATCTGTATTAAATCAATATTGTAATTCCTGAATTTTTTGCAGTTTTTTTAGCTTTAAATATTTTTAAAAGGAAGATACTCAATGCCAGTGTTGCCCCGTAGACTTATTTGCTCGTTGGTACAGTTTTAAGCCTTTGCGGGCTCAGCGATATGAATGCTCGCGCTTTGTACCCCACCAATCCCCGTCTTCATTATTTATTCTGTGTCACAGACACTTAATTCCCCTGTCGCTATCTGTTTTCCAGCTGCATCCACCGTATGATATCGCGTAGGTCGTCAAATAGAATATATTATGAGTGATGTAGCACCGTGCTGCACAGTTTATTTGAAATGCGCACTGTGTTTATCGCATAAACGGTCACATTGCTGTTATTACCCAACGTCAAGAGAACAACTCGTTAGTGAATCTAATGTATCATACAATACGAATTGCTACAAATTTTGTTTATATTAACATGAATTTGAAAGTGTTTATAATTGGAGCTGTGGAGCTATAAAAAATCAAATATTTTGTTTATGAATATATTATTACCACTGTGTAATAACAACAACATTTTTTTTTATGTATGTTATTATTTTATTAGTCAGTTGCTTAGTGATATCAATAGTATAAATAAAAGAATTTACCTATATGTTACCCCAATGTGGGGTCACTAACAATTTATGAAAACAGGATTATTTTTAAAAAAGTTGGCAGTCACTGGACGCACGGCTGATGTGAAACATTTATGTTAATATTAGAATGTATGTATAATTAACAATAAGTTACAAAAACCAATAAAGAAAATATTAAATAAGAATAGAGTTTCGCTAATAACAGAAATGTATAGTATATTGATAGCAGTGAGTGCGACAAAATAGGAGAACGTCCATTCCCCTTTGCCGTGACTGTATATGGATTGATTCTATAAATATTTCATACCAAAAAGAGTAGTATAAAATCATTTTTTTGGAGGGCTATTGAATAAAAAGACTTATATAAAAACGTTTGGTAAGGCATTGAATGCGAGTAGGCTGTCGAAAATTGTAATAACAAACCAACCAACACATCAAGTAGGTGTGTTCCGGCAGTTTCACTTGAGAGCCAGTTCCTCCACTACGCATAGCGTGTCCACCATCTTGGGCTACATCGTCATTTACATCAAGTGAGATTGTGGTCATAAGATTAAGTATATAAACTATTATAAAAACTAAATATTATAAAATATGTCAACCTGTAATAAAATGTCTGTAGTAAGTGCAATAGCAGTCTGGGCACAGGCATACATCCTGTCGCTTCGAACACCTCGCATTATTGTTCATTTAAGGTTCAGGTTTGGCAAACTATTGGTTTACTAATTACTCCATTGATCATGAAAAGATACGTAAATAATACACTAAAATGTTGCATTTTACTCCACCAGTGATATGATTATTAAAGAATTAAACTAGTCCATAACAGTCATTATTATACCCAGAGTGGAGGAATTCATTATTAAGTAAGTACACATGTAATAATTGACGTGGCAACAAGCATTGTGCAAATATTTAATGATAATGCATCATTATAAAAAATATAATTTTATAAATAAACATAATTCTTGTAAGTATTATAGTAAAATAACTAAATGATAACGATTTTCAAATTTATATTCTTAACTGGTATTTGTAAAATGTTATCTATACAAAAGCCCTCTGTGGAATTGTTTAATGTTTAAGTTTAACGAAAAATCTCCATCAAAATAATATAAAAGATATATTTTACGATGCTATTACCTCACAAACCGGCTTGATATAACAATTACCGGAGTTGTATTCAATTCTCCGTAACTTCATGCCTATTAAAAGTTTTCTTTGGGACTTTAACAACATTGGTTTAAACAATGGCTATTGTGAATCTAATGTTGCTCAGCTTATTATAATTACCAACAGGTTTTGGATTAAATTAATATCCGAATATTAAAATATGTTTAATAAACGATGAATAATATGAAATTTAATTAAATTTGATTTTAGATTAGCCAAATATAATAGTAAATATAAAGTACATTTTTAACTTTTGATAGTTGATATATATATTAATGCTCGAAAATTGAAATATGTCTTACGTTTTGGAAACCTTTCATTTTGTCTCCAACAATAGAACACATTTCCTGTTCGCGATATTCGTTTTTGTTAATATCACCAAATGGGTATTCAGTATAATATGTGTATCTCGCAACTTAAAAGATATGAAAATGTAATAATACATACTTTAAAATATTGCGTTATTTCGGAGTCTATTTGACAGGTTGTTTATTTAATAAGGTTAAATAAAGTATTTGTCGCACTTCTTGATCGATTCTAGTTTCAGTGTTTTAGTTTATTATCTTTTCAAGGAAATAGAATGAGATATGTACTTATTTACATCAAATGACTTATGTTTTATCTTTACTGTTACATAATCAAACGAATCATAATTTAAAACTTTTTATGCATTTGTCCGCTATCGGACAAACAACTTTTATAGTCGGTCGTAAAGTTGGAGATTTTACATGGAAAGTTAGGGTAGGAACGTCAAGCATTCCATTCATGTGGGATACTCGGTCTGAACGTCGCGGATGACAAATGACATCCACAGAGTTGTCCTAAGAATGCTGTGAATTCATGTTTACAGCATTTCGCTTGTCCCCGGCAGTGTCCCAACAGATATAGGATATTATTTTTCTGAAGTAAATACATTTTATTTTTCCAGTTAAACTTCTTTTGGCGCTTCTAAAAGTTACTAATTTCATTGGGATGGTACAGTGATGAAAGCGTAATAACTACTTTACGTTACGTTATGTTATTACAGGTATACCAATTTATAAAGTATTGTCTTAATATATACATTTAGACCATTAAGTAATAAGTAACATTACAAAAACATCTCTTTGAAGCCATGATAGGTCAGTCGGTTGTGTGTACGGACGCCGCATCAAGGGACGTGAGTTCGAATCCACCTACAAATGAGCTTCAGCTTTCGGTGAAGGAAAAGATCGTAATATGACCACAGCATGGTAGTAGGGTTTTTTCTAATGCTTACCGGACTAGTCACTACCCTCAAGTCAAAAATCTGCCGCCAAACACCTATAGGTGTGATTCGAAAGTTGCACTTGAGAGCCAATCTCTCCAATATACTTAACGTGTCCACCATTCTGGGTGATATTGCCATTTAACATCAAGTACGATTGTGGCAATAACGCTAAACCTTAAGTGTAAAAAAATCTCACCTACAAAGTTTAATGCTGTAATCCGCTTACATTTTACAAATTATTGACATGATTTAATAAACAAATGATAGTAGTCATAGTGATATATGATATGCTCGTTTCCATTGTGCCATGGCTTACTCGCTTTGGAGAAACTCAAAAGGTGTCCACTGAAAATGGTTGTTGATTTAGTCTAATTCAGACATTTATATAATACAGATTATTCAAATAGTTTTTGTTAAAAAAGGAGTTTTAGGTATCGTTGGTCTCTCGGCTTATCTTTTACTTTCCTTTTATTATCATCAAACTACTTTGTAGAAATTTTCTCAGTTATTAAAGAATACTTAAAAAAAGTCAGATATTGTAATATCCGATTGCACTGTTTTAATGGGTGTTAATATCACCAATACGATAATGTATAGATTGGAGTTATAAAAATAATGAACTTGTTTTAAATTGTCTAACATATATGCCAACATCAGCGTCAATTAGGTATAAGTGATGAATCTTTCTAATAAAATAAGGCATATATGTAGGTATATTTTGTATAGATAGAGTTGAGGGTGACTGAGGTCAGGCCAATCGTCGGTTGTCATTTGTCATACAAGCTACTATGACGGATTCCAATTACCTCATCTCAGCACAACTTGGTATCTAGGCTGTGTGATAATAGAAAATCTTTATCTTAGACAGTGTGTTTGATTTTCTAATTTGTGCTCCTGACACAACATTATTTGTATTTATTTTTTACATTGGAAAGAATCGTTGTTCTGTGTAGAATGTCATATAAAAATATCGGTATTTGATTTCTTCTTCGATATCTTGTATTTAAGGAATTACAATAAATAAAAGAATAGCTATGATTTTTCAAAAAGCGTATCTAATGTATCTATAGTGAAAATTGTCGAAATTAGTGCTTCTTACATCTATTCAATTAGCTATACATAGAAGAAAAATTACGTGTTTATTTGCAGTTTAGTAGGTAACTAATGCTGCTATATTATCATTGTTCAGTCAGAATATTGAGAGAGTAGGAATCTATAAAAGTTTGTCGTTGTCAAACCGGTATGCGAGCATATCTGCAGCTGGATTAGGGCTAGTTAATCCCATAATGAGACAAACTAAAAGAGAGTCATTCTGACGAGTTTATCACCATATGCGTAGTGTTCGCAACTCAGTTACAAATTCCTACGAAACAGCTTGATTACTCGATATATATTGGCTGATTTTGGAACTTGGCACGTCTTAGTTATAGTGTGTGGGAGTTGTGATACAATCGAACATAATGGTGCGCTAAATAAAGAGGTTTGCAAAGAAACCATTATGTATAATAAAAATAAAAAGAACCTCCGCCAGATAAAGGACGTAAAATAATATCTGCGGCTCTGTGACGGGCATCAACTTATTTCGTTACAGAAATGAAACTTTTAATTACTTTCAAAACAAAACGACAAGCTCCCCGACTTCATATAATTCGTGAACTTTAAATACATTTGAAAATATATCATTTAAACCGTGGTAAACAGATCCGTCTTGTAATTCTAACTTATTTATTGCTTTACTTTTGTCACGGTCTTATAATGAATTTGCTAATATCAAACAAGAATTTCTTTTATTTTCTTTACTTAAATATATTTCACTATTAATGTAATTCAATCAATTTAGTTTTAAAAAACCACAATCATGTCTATTATTATTTGAAATTCAAAGCCGTATAAAATATTTAGGTCTTTATTTCGAATAGTTTTTAATATTACTTTGCACGGCAGATATTTCTACTAAAATTGTATTAAAATACAAATACAAGAATATAAATAAAATATTGGAAATATGGATCTCAGTTTTCTTTATACATTTTATATTATGCCCATATTCTCATCTGATGTAAAGTGACGATATGGCCTATGGTAACAAATTAATACAGATTGTAAATTTATTTATAATCTTTACATTTAAATGGTATTGGTTTTAATACAATGCAGTCAATGTATCTAACTCGAAATACAAGCTTACGAAGGACTAGAATAACATGCCAGCTAACAGAATAACAGATGTACAGGATTCGCTACGCTCTAAGCTGTTCGAAGTGTATCTGCAACTTAGGATTTGCGAACGCTACTGTATAAACGTACTGACGCCATTTATAATTTGTTTAAAAACTTGACTCATAGATTACTAAATATTTTAATATCTTGATATAAATAAAACTTTTATGTATCTATGTATTCCTCTTTTTTTATTTTTTCGTAAGTGTAAAGTTTTTGTACAACCTGTTATTTTAACTAGTACCGTAAATATTGTTTTAAATCGTACTAGTTTATACATTTTAGATATTAGATATAGGTTTATATTTGCAGCGTGATATTATGACGAGGTTTTTCCACAATTATATCTTTTTTTTTGTTAAATTCTCTTTCTAACTATACAGAGTATTGCACTCCAGTGCCCCTAGGCAAGATATATTTCAACAATGGCTAATTGAAAGAAAAACATGAATATATGGGATGACACATATTAGTGATATTTGTTTTTTTTCTATACGTTAGCAATTGTCGAATGAAGCCTAGTCAAACTTGACTAGGCTTCCATATATGGACCGTTTATTTTGAAAGTGGTGTAAGTCCATTTTCTTTTATTTCGAGAAAATTAAAGGTTACTGTATTTGTTGATAATGCAATTTCATGTACCGACCGATTTTAAGTTGTAAAAACATGGGATTTTTTTGAGAAATTAAACACGGACTAGTTATATATAAAAAAATTGCATTAAATTAAGCATTAATTACGTGATAGCTCATTTTTCTCAAAAATGGACTTACACCACTTTCAAAATAAACGGTGCATATTATTACACAATAGATTGTTTTAATTTCTACATTTCTTTGTCATAAAACTTATAATCAATTTCATCTCAATTCTAAAACTCAGGTAATAACAATTTGTACATGTTATTTAATTAAAACAAAAGTAATATACATACCTATACGTGCTAAAATTGAAAATTATATTGTTTAATTACTAAGTTGAATTTCACTTCTCTCCAAGAGTACCATGTATTTTATTTGTAGATATAATGTAGATATAACATATTTTATTGGCAAAAAAATTTTTAGAACTATACACAATAAAAATATGTATTATATATATTTCAAAAGAATTTGATTCATTTACAATTTCTTTACACCTTTATTGCGTGAAACCGAGGCACCATATACTATATCATCTTCCAAGCCTTACATAATACCCGTGCTTCTTGTAAACGTTTGATATCGACTATACGGGAAAATATAAAATATTGTCCCAGGATATTTATTGTACATAAAACTTAGACAGATTTATGAAGATCACATAAAATATGTCCAACCAAAGGTGTTGCGATTAGGTGGATGAATGATCTACACCTAGGTCTACATCGTGACAAGTGTTATAGAATAGGTTTTCTTATATTCATTGATATGAAACATATTATGTTTTATATAATATATTTCTTAAACATTTTATGATCTTTATCATTTTTCTAGAATTTCATTTATTTTCCAATCTTGGTTTATACAACTGAACACAACAGTATTTTTTAATATAATTGCATACTCATTTGTAGGTTTTATTTATAATACTATTTTACAGATATTTCAGTAAAATATTATTTTAGTATTTAGACCATAATCGTGAGAAAAAAAAATAGTTTAGTTTAAAATGTCAAAATTTGATTAGCATAATTGTTGATTTAGAATTACATTTGATATACTGCAACCCCGTGTTGAAAGGCAGGGTTAGTTCCTTCGTCACAGCTAGTTCGTTTGATACTCACATAAATAGGAAAGATTTGAAATTGAAAATTATTACTTTCGTGTAGATGGTGAAGGCCGAAATATTTTTTTCTAAACATATTAGAGTTATTTCTGATAATTAAATTAATTCTTCTATGATAATAATTAATCGTTTGGAGAAACCCAAAATGCCCACCTTATAACGTTATTATAGTTGAATGATATAGATTTAAGCATTCATATTAAATAGGTAGTAATCCGTTGTCATTCTAAAACTATTAAAAAAGAAATGTTCCCAATACATTAAGGTTGTTCAGCGTAATCGTTGTACAATCATACAAGCAGACGTCCTAGGTCCACGAAAAAATTTTTCCAATAAGATTTTATTTGGTATAAAATGAAATAAATGAATTTAAAAATCATCTTGTGTGATAGTGAGAGTATTTCTCCGGATAATAAAACATCCGCAGTGTCGTAAAATACAAAAGATTTAAAATAATTATCATAGTAATCTCGAAAATTGCTCGACTTTGGAATGTTGATAGTAATGCACAACCTCAAACGTTTCGCGTTATGAAGCGTGCAATGATGTTATGATGATAATAATAATAATATTATGAAAATTTATTATTAATATAATAAAATTCATTCTTTAGACTGAAGTGTTATTGTTTACACAGTAATATGTAGTCTGTATACGCATAGTACAGCTCTATGGTAAAACAGGTTAGGCTAGGTTACAAGTATGACCGGTGAAGTATAATAGTAAGAGGAACTAATATACCACTACAGCTCCTGACAAGATAACTTTAGTTAACAATTAAGCCGGCATCCTAGAGACTACAAGACACTTGGATATAAAGTGGCGTTCGTTTCCAAAACGGAAATACAATGGGTATGGGATGTTTCTAATTGCAAACTAATCTGAGATCACTGTATAAGCTTTTACCCAAGAGCTACCACGTTTCTGGATGCGACAGTTTTCAATCACACTGTCTATCCTTATTAAGTAATCAGAGAGAACTACAACTCAGAAAGTCATTTGTAATTTTCTGTTTATCTTTATTATTTTTTATGTTAATTAGGATATATGGAATGCGTGTTGTATGGCTCTTAATTAAACATCAAATTACGAGTCACAGTTTTAGTGAAACTAAATGTAGAATTATTAGACATTATTTTATCTTTAAATCCATGTACATATGTTTCCGTTGTAAATAAAATAATTATTAATACTTAATTATATTCGATACATTTAAAAACACTAAAAAATGTGTTTAAAGGCTGAGGTTAAGCAATTATTAGTAAATACAACCATTTATCAAATAGAAGTTACGAGAATATAATCCTTACTAATATTATAAATGTAAGTTTGTTTGTTTGTTACACTTTTACGCCTTAACCGCTAAGTAGATTATAATGAATTATGGTATACATGGGACCTTGAAGAAGGAGATAGGTTACTTTATCGTGCGAAAAAATTATTGGAAGCGGGGTAAAGAATAGAATGAACTTTGTATGAAACTTTATATTGCGTCATCCGATTTGTTTGACAAAATAAATATTAATGAGAGCGAAGCCGCAGGTAAAAGCTAGTATACATATAATTGGAAGGTTAAAATTAACTTTTTCAAACAAACAGCTTCCTAATGCTTATAGATTATATTGAAAAGCTATTGTCTCGCATCATGAAACAGAAATCATGACCAATCACAGTGCAGCACCCGACAAAGCCGTTCACGTATTTTGGTATTATTGCGAAGTGAATACTGGCGTCGTCTAGTTATTCAGGACTGCGGCAAACATCTTCGTTGGCTTTAATCCAGGGGTGGTCCACAGGTCGCAGAGTTAGAAAGAATCTAGATGTAACGTTGGTAAGATACACTTATACACTCTGAAGTTCTAACACAATACTTTTTTTTTAAGTGTTTCATACTATTATGATGATATATTAAAAAAAAAAAAAAAATTAAGGATTATGATAAAAATTAAAACTCAAATATATAACTCACTTGTTATACCAATTAATAATCGTATATAAAAATATTTTACATACTTTAGAAAAATAAATAAGATACGTAGTAAATGAAATAATAAAATCAGTAGTCAACTTAGTCGAAAAAACATTATAGAAATAGAAGACTTTATATATATATATATATATATATATATATATATATATATATATATATATATAGTATTTCGTTTTTATACTGTAAGTAAAAATAACCAAACGTTTTTTTGTACCTACTAATAAATATTCAAAATAGTCTATGGTTCTACGATGATTGCAAAAATATTTAGTTTCAAAAAACCTATAGCATGTTAAATTTACAGTTGTTTGTATATTTTCCACTGGTACACATATTAACAAATTATTTTCCTGTAAAAAAGTACTCGGTCACATATCTGGTTATGGTTTACTGTAAATGCTAGAGCACCAGAGATATATCACTTGTCCAGTAGTGAAATTACCAAATAATTAGGACGTTTTTGTTATTGAATAAACATAGTCTTATTCAGACATCATTGAAACTTTATTGTATTTTCAGCGATGACGATTCCATTAATACTAAGGCTTTGTTGTATAGCTCTCTTGCAATTAGTTTCTGCTCAAAGCACGTCCGCCACAGACCGAAGTCTATGATCTGAACTAAATCAACGGAAAACAGTTTTCCTGGTATAAGGATATCACTGACAAAGTAAAGGTATCACATTGCAAGCCCCATTCGTCATAAATCAAGATGTAAAATGATTTCGAAAATGATTCCAATTCGTGTATAGTGATATTTATTTATAGGGCTCTGAACAAATATATGTTATTTTTAATAAAATGGTCAGATAGGATTTAATGAATGTTTCGTACATTATTGTTAATTGAATACAACATTGAAAATTACTTTCTATAAACAGGTAAAGTTAATCTGGTAAGTAGTATGAAATCGTATGTTCGAATAAATTAATAGAAAATGAATTTTTGCAGGGGAATGAGTTTTATTTAATTAATTTAAAGAAATATCAAGAATTTCGCTTAAATTAATTGACTGTTAGCGTTTTCCTTAATACATGGGTTTTTGTTAAGAAATCAGAATCTTGGTTTTCTTAAAGATACCGATGTGTAGAGTATGTTCCTTGATTACAATTAAGAAAAATGTAATGAGATATTAGCATGTCAAACATAAAGTAATATTATTTGTTATTTTTAAATCAAAAAAGGTTACGATATTAATATTATCACTATCTATATAACGCCCATTGATACGTACCATATTGGTTTGAGAAGTTGTGCGGAGGAATGCGTTGTATTTCAAATTGAAAATGGCTGTCAATTTTCATTACATGGCGTACTCGAATTTATTGTACAATGCATGATTACTTGCAACATTCATTTATATTATGTACAGTACCTGTGGAAATAAAAAAGAAACAACTGAAATGAGTAATACTTTATTTTAAACATTAATATTCATAGCTTTAGTATTGATTACCCATCAATATCAAACCTTATTGGCAAATTTTTTCTTGTTTTTGTCTAGTAGTTGTTGCATATATGTGAGATTTTAATTTTTTTAATTTTATAGCTTCTGTGAGGCCTAACCTCATTTCAGTCGGTGTTATATATAGGTATATATATATCACTTTACACCATTTATAAAATACTAGATCTTACATGCCGCTTCGCTCGCTTTATTATTGATTTTGTCAAACAAATCCAGTTATGTAATGAAAAAAATCATACAAACTTTATCCCTCTCTTTTCCCTTACTTGCAGGAGGGTTTTCACACGATAAAGTAGCCTATCACCGTCTTTAAGGTCCCATATATACTAAAATTCATCATAATCCATTCAGCGGTTAGGCGTGAAAGCGTAACGAACAAACAAACTCACTTTCGCATTTATAATATTAGTATGATATGATATGATAGTATGATTCAGTATATTAAGTAATTATTTTTAAATTTCCAAGGAATATTGCTTTAGGTTGTACAGGTTGGTTGGTTATTGGTATTAGAATTTAAATATTATATACTGAATTTAATAAATCGTTTTCTAATTTGATTTTATATTTTCCTATATTGTTACACTTTCATTGCTACTGTATTATTTGTAAAAATTAAGAGCAATCCTAAAATAAAAGCTGACTCCATAATAGCAAACTTCAAAGTAAGTACAGTGGCCCAGCGACCGCCATTCACAAGGCATCTCCAGAGAAATCACGAGAGGTTATTCTGCTCCCGCTCGCCCGCCTGAATACATAGGGCCATTGTAAGGCACATTACCTCAAGGAGAAAATGCTATATGTACCATGTATTTTATATTAGAATGGGTATGATATACGCACACATTATTTAGTTAGGTATAGGTACGTAGCTTACATTTTTGAGTAGTTAATATTTCTAGTAAGTATCTGCAATAATTTTGTATTCCAAGAACCTAGATATAAGCTTAAAGAATCCTTACTAATATTATAAATCTGAAAGTGAGTTTGTTTGTTTGTTGTTACGCATTCACGCCTAAGCCGCAGAATAGATTATGATGAATTTTGGTATAGAGATGGATATGAACCTAGAGACGGCGATAGCCCACTTTTACTCGCGCAAACCTAATTGCAAGTGGAGTTGTTTGACAAAATCAATATGAACACGTGGGAAGCCGCACGTAAAATCTTATAAATATCTTATAAATATTTTATATAAATTTGATTATATGTATTTCAATCCTTTCAATTATATTAGTTAGTACGTGGTTTTGTTAAGTTTTATTTATGACTTTCGAAAGTCTTTTTTTCTGTCAGTTAGTTGACTTTTGATACAATTATAGCTTGGTACCAACAGGTTCGGATACTTAATATATCGAGTTCGAATCCTAAAATGACCCTGAACTTCTATGAAGAGAGAGACTTTGACCTAAAGAGTGTTACAGAGAAAGCGTTAGGTGCTCCACTGGGCTCATTGTGTTCCAAAGAAAGTTTTAGATGATCTACTAGGCAGTGTCGTACAAAGTAATAGTCAGTTGCTCCACTAAACCCACTGTGTTTTACCACACCGTCATTAACATGACTTGAGATTTTAGGAACAGGCTTAATCTATAAAGAATAAACAACGGGAGATAACTGTTGCTCGTGTAGAAATGGTTTCCGTGAAAAGTCTATTCTAAGCAAAACTAAAGAGTCTTTGGAATCTTACACAACTTTTACAGAATTTATGATATGAGGGAAAACCACATACTACTATTTGATTTAAAGAAAAAATAGCTTTCGCTTACGCAATAAAGAGTTAACGTATATATAATACGTATAATTTGTGAACACTGAAACATCTATTTGTATATTGGTGGAAAATATACTGTATATTTGCTTTACCGCTCAAATATGATAGAATGTAGCAAAATAAATTGGTAAGATTTTAGTTTCTTAATGTTGATTTTAGTAAACACCTTTTTTTAACGCGGGCCAATGCATTTACCTTTTCCCTCCCAGCCCAGGAGAACTGAGAGGGGCATGAGGGACTTACCCGGCGCTAGCCGCCGGGAGTACCCACTAAAACTACACGTACTACCGCGCGACGGTTACCGCCGCGCGCCAACACATCTTCGCTTCACTATTAACATACTTATTTATTCAATTACTATGAAAACACAGCTAAAATAATAATTTTAGCTTGCGATTTTTTCTATTTTACCCAAATATGTATGAAACAGTTACTAATTACTAAGGAAACCTGGTTACTAAAGTGTTTAGTTTTGTAAAATGTACTCAATATTTTTCTTATCTTCCGTAAAGAGAGTAAATAATGTTGTAATTTTGAGTAACAATTGTTACTTTTATTCAATTTGGATCACACGATAGATTAGTCAAGCGTACGTTACAAACGTTGGATATTGCCTGTCAGATTAGGTACGAAGCCAATTTTAGCTTCTAACTCCCTCCCTATATCGCGCCACTCAAATATGCAAATACAATTCAGAGGGAAATCCCGCGGAGTCGCGACGGTAATGGCAAAAAATCTCGTTATTCACAACTCGCGAGACACCTGAGCCCCGGGCAATTGCTTAGCCACTTCAACTGGCCGGAGTTTCACTGACTCCTAATTAAGGTTATATAAACAACTCGTATATAATTTCAACCAATCGTATGGTATAAAATTTATTTTTAACCTATTTAATGCATTTCAGACTCAGGTGTTAAACCTCTGAGAATGCTTTATCTTCAATAGATTTTTTTATAGTTTAATGTTTAGTGTTAAGGCCATAATCTTACCTGATCTTAAGTGACGATACGGATCAAGTTGGTGGATACGCTAAACCTGTGGAGAGACTAGCTTTCAAGTGTAACGATGTTTTCCTTCATTGAAAACTCATGATCATACGTAGGCGGATTCGAACCCACGCTCCTTGACGCGGCATCCGTACACACTACCACTGAGCTATCATCAGTTCGATTCTATGTTATTCTTTAGATTATTATCGTTTAGATTCTTCGACTATATATATATATACATAGTGTTTCTTCTATTTGCATGGTTTTGTCAGTAAACGCATAAAGAGCATATGTATCTAAGAATAGAATAAAATTAGGTCTAATTCTGATATCTAAAGTATGAGCACATTGACATTATAATATTATGTCTTAGATAGAAAATAAAGACAAAATAAGTACTACTTAATTTGAGAGTAACATAGACTGAAATTACTTTTACATTACATTTTCCTTTTATGGCCTTGGAAATACCTTAATATTATGCTATCGACTTACATCTTAGAATATTTAGACATGAAAATTTACGAAACAAATCCTCAGTAAGTAATTACTTTTTCTTTGTAATACGAGATTCATGGCCGCAGCTCAATTGGTTTCATCCCATGAATGCTTTATAAAGATCCCGGCTTCCATAACGAATAGGGTACAGATAGTCATTACGTTTTAAATATTTATTGGTGTGATTAATACTGATTGAAATTTAGTTAGACGCTAGACTGTACTAACACTAAAGTTCATTTCCTTCGTTGGACTAATTATTAAAAAACAATCGGACAATTCACTTTTCAATGATTTCGCGAACTTAAACTTCTTTGAATATTCGATCTAGTGGTGCTTGATACGATATTTAATATAGAAACCCTAATTACATAGAAAGTAAAAATGGATTCTCTTGATTAAACACGAATACTTTACCGTATAGCGTTATGGCAACTATCTCACCTGATATTAAGGGAAGATGTGGCCCAAGATGATATACACGCTAAGTCTAGTGGAGGGACTGGCTCTCAAGTGCAACTGCCGGAACACACCTATAGGTATTTGGCGACAGATTTTCAACTTGAAGATGGTTGCTAGCCAGGCGGGCATTATAAAAAGCCCTATGCTATAGTTTCATCAAGATGTTTTTCTTTACCGAAAGCACAAGCTCTTTACAGATGAATTTGAACTCTCGTCCATTGGCGCGGCGTTCGTACACACTACCAACGTCTTTATATGTATAGCATTAGATTCGTTGGCTTTAACGAGCTATTAGGTGATGATATGGTTAAAGGTAAAGGCTAAGCTTAGCAGTGAAGATGATTTTTAGACTATCTGGTGTAAGAAAGTAGCATCCGAACTGAATAGACTTAGTGATGGCCAAACTCAATTGGAAGAAAATTCATAGTTTTGTAGAACAGTCCTTTTGTACAACAATATATATGGGTTGTTCTACGTAAATATAGGTTTTATTACTCTACTAGTATTGATTAATTTAATAATAATATTATTTATTATTTACGCGACTAAATGATTTATAAATTTGTACTAATTTTGTATCGAAAGGTCCCTTGTTATACG
This sequence comes from Actias luna, assembly GCA_039707435.1. Lineage (NCBI taxonomy): Eukaryota > Metazoa > Arthropoda > Insecta > Lepidoptera > Saturniidae > Actias > Actias luna. The sequence goes on along the minus strand of JAZHAC010000033.1, from coordinate 12,577,667 downwards.
ATAAATAAATGAAAAGTAAACTGCCAAAACAGATAGTACGTAACTTTCAACTTAAAGGTGACAGCTAGCCAGGTACAATAGCAAAAAAGGTAGTAAGCGTTAGATAATACCATATCTCCATGCTATGATTCCACTGCAACGTTCTATTTTACCATAAGCTCATACAAAGTTTTAGAAGTAGTTCGAGCGAACCTCAATCGTATCAATACATACCATCACCGATCAAACTTTGTTCTATAAAATATAAGAACATAATTAAATCTATGGATGCTAACAAATTGTTACCACGTTATAAATATTCTAAAAGTAGTGCAAATTCAACGCCTATCGCTAAGCAAAAGCAAAAAGTTTTATTATGTAACTCCAAGTGACACGGTATCAGCTAGTGTATAACTATCCGCTACGAATGTTATGATTGGAAAAACTAATTAAAAACTTTTATTACATTTTTTCATAATTCTATAGCGAACACTTCATTTCCCCTGATGAATTTATTTCCTGATGGTATTACCAAGAAAATATATGCATGAATAATATACCTATGTGTAAATACACAAAACTGAAGCTTCAGTTTGAATCAATTTCTAAATTGTGTCAACAGTTGAAAGTATCGAATGAATTAATCAAATGTAATAATATTTAACCAATGAATAAATGCTGAAGAAATGTTAACGAATTGTATGTACATACATTATTCACAGAAGAACCTTATCCCCATTTAAGTACCATTATGTCGTGTAATAATAATATGTATAGATGTAGTCAAGCGGAGGGTCTCTTCACATCTCGAGCATTATTCGGTGATATTGCTCGTGAAATTGGTAGCACAAATGTGCCTGCCTTGTGATGTCATCCTATTCCGAACAACAAATGTTATGGCATTGTAGACTTCGTTTATCAAGTGTATGGGATAGTACATGTATTTTGGTCAGTATTAAGTACATGTGACCTTAATACATAAAACTATATACAAACAGTTTCGTTTAATTTTATATTTTAACAGTTTATAGAAAAAATGACGTAAAAAGCAAGTACTTACTATGTAAAAATAGTAAATGAAAACATAAATATTTCATTACATGGGAACAATCTCAAGAAAAATGCACATAAAAATCAAATATTTATTTAGCAAAGACCGTGTGAAACATTGGAACTAATCTTTAGATATTTGTTTATTTTATTCAACACAACATTACTAAGCGCGAGCGAATGCGAACAAAAACATAAATAAAGCCCAGTTAGTTTAGTTAACTCTGTATATAATATTAGAGATGCAAGAATTTCTCAGTGAACTAAATTCAATGCTCCTACATTCGATTTCTCTGATCCAGATCATATTATAGGTACTATCGTTTGTATTGCAAAAATATGTTTTAGATGTCTCGCTTCAATTATCAACATTTAAAACATTTGCGATTTATGACTCATCTTTGTGATTAGATTAGGTTGATTGTGAAGCTATTAATAAATTATCAAATGTGTTCATTTACTTACTTAATTTATTTACTTGTTATATATTTTTGTATTTAAATTTGGTTAGCTGGGAGAAAATGCCTTATGAGATTAAGCTTGTCAGTGTAGACATATAAAGTACAATAAAGTAGTCATTAATTTATTTATAATTATGGAAAAAACAACAGTCGACTGTCAAATAGAGAATTATAAAAAAGCGTGAGTGTCGTTGTACACTTGGTTGGATCGAATTTCCTTATGTAGTATATTGATGATAAACGTATTATGTTATTGATTAACAAATATAAATAAACCAATTAATAGCCTATGAGTGCAATTAAATTAAACGCAGAGATAATTACTGAATTGAAGGAACATTCAATTAATCTAATTCGTTATTATACATATAATACGCTACGAAACAGCTGACGTATATGTCGCAGCCGTTGAGAACTTACTAGCTATCTTGAACCAATAAGCGTGCTGGGCACAGCCAATAGCGTACGCGCTATGGATAATCGTCTACACTATAGAAATATAGTGCAATATAGAACACACTAAAGAAAGCGTCGTAGTGGTAAAATCTTACATTATGATTTGCCTAGTTTACATCCGTACCGTGCGGTAAGGAACTTTATTCCATTAACGACAATAAAAATACTATACTGAAACTCAAATACTTGTTAATACATTGACAATGTTAACACTACCAACTATATTAAAAAGTTAATCTATGTTATATTAAATATTGAAAAAAAAAATCAACAATAAATGAAAAAGTGAAAACTTAAGTCAAGAATCAAAATTACAACAAAACCCTATCAGAGAAAGTGAAATAAGAAAAGTAATAATATAAGAATAATTATCGGTAAATATAATTTCATGTATAAATTACTTGATATATTGAATTGAATATTTGCTGAATGCATTTAAAACATTTTGGATAGAAAATGCTTTTAATGGTCCTTATGTATATATATGCTCGATGGTAAATTATGTCTAATGAGATGTGTTTAGAAGCGAGCTCATTGTACCATCGATTCATACGTACAATAGGATTAAAGTTGCAGGTAATATTCGTAAAGGTTTTAAGAATAAGAGTCTCAGGAAATGGATATTTAAAATGTGTTAAATATTTCTTGTCGAAATGATTTAAAGTTCATCGAAATCAAACTAATTTAAACTGACTGAGGTGTAGGCTGTCCAGAAAATTTCATGAAGGTAGATACTGTAACATGAACTTTACTGGAGAACCTACACCTCAGTCCGCTCCATGACCGCGAAGGCTGAATAGCTTTCGAAACGTCGTGATCAAAATTAATAAATAAGCGCGATAAAATCCGTTTAAATTAGTTTTATTTCGATGAGTAATATTCGCGTAAACATAAGAAATCATTATTTAAAGTGTTTTACAAACATTATCATAAAAATTCAATAACTTTGTTAGGAATATGTTTTAGTTGGATTATAGGAGAACAACAAGGTACTTTGCGTAATGCCAACGTTTTGCTTGTGTTCTCTATAAAACCATTAAACGGACGGTTGGTAAAATTTAGGTTTCATAGTATGCTATCTTAGAATAACTAGTATTCTTTATTTTTATTTGCGATTGCTCTTACGTACATATTTGGGTCAGTATATTTTATTATCAGTAAATAGTTTACCGTTATTAAGAACTTAACGTTGTGGTTTGTTTATAACACTTTGATATTTTCTATTTCAAGAATAATATCGAAACAGATAAAAGATTTGAATACTCCATATATCATCTATTCTATTATCTATAGAAAATATATGTATAATGGTAAGAAAATGATAGAATTAACAATATAAAGCGTATAACTGATTGTATAGCTGCTTAAGCATGTGAAATTAAGATGACCTTTTATTAAAAACTTTACTACAACGTAAAATTATCGTGTATATTATTTATACCATTAGGGTTGTAAACAAATAATACGGCCCAACAGATACTAAGCGGTTGAGTGATAGAACTACCAAACTTTTACTGACCTTGAAATTTAATGTAATTTAAACAAATCCGATAAATTTTATATGTAATAAATATAAACATCATTTTCCTATAGTTTTACAAGTTCGATTATTTAAAAACAATAATCAAACTTACCACCTATGTCATCAGATTATTTTATATTTTATACTGGATTATATATTCTATACTGTAAAAATGTTTAATTAGGTCTTACCACATGTCATTTAATCTCCTGAAGCCCAATTAATTATCTATACTAATAATATAAACAGGAAAGATTTTTATTTTTGTTTGTAACGAATTAACTCATATCAAAACATCAAAAAATTGCTATACTATCCTTGAGAAACATACGCTATAAATTAGTTAAATAATTTTTAGTTCCATGCGAACGAAGTCACAGGTACAACTAGTGTCATATATTTGAATGGAGTAGTTAATTCTGAGGAATTATTTTAAAGACTTGTCTAATTTCCGAATAACGTATGCGAAACTTTTACTGATATTGAAAGGATTCCAATCATTGCCAATTCTGTACATTTAAATACGCAAAATATTCACATGAATGAAAAACCTTCATTCATTTTGTGCGTATATTCGAAAGAACGTAAATAATTCTATTCCATAGATAATCCTAATGGACATGAAAGCCTCTCATTTCGCCATAGGCAAAAGCCGGTCGGTGCTAATGGAAAATATTTTTTAAACAGGCTCTCGGTACGTCGGACGCGCGTCGACCACGCCGCACTACACCGGATATACTCTGAATTGGATGTTCATTATTGAATACACTTGATTGTGAACAAACTAACTGTGCAGTGTGTATTATAGTAAATTGTAAATAGGATGCTCGGACTACTATCTATCTTTTAGCTGTCGAAGATTGTATACTCATCAGTATTATCAATATCAATAAATTTATTTTACTAGTCTAATTGATTTTTGTGTCATAAGCGATGATAGATCAGTGTACGGATTCCTCGTCAAGGGACGTAAGTTCGAATCCACTTCTAATGAGCTTTTGTTATTAAACCATAGCATGGTGCTGGGGCTTTTCTAATACTCATCTGGCTAGTTACCACTCTCAAGTTGAATATCAAATACCTACAGGTGTGTTCCGGCAGTTGCACTTGAAAGCTAGTTCCTCCACTAGGCTTAACGTGCCCATCGCCTGGGCCACATCATCACATAATATCAGGTGAGATTGTAGTCATAACGCTAAACCTATTAACTATAAAAAATAAGCAGTCACAATTGTGTTTAGAATGAAAAATATGCATATGATAAAAGCATTATGTTTATTATAAGATGTGCCATGTTTTTTTTATTTCCATTATTTATACTTTATATTTTTAGGTTTATGGCTATAATCTTACCTTATGTTAATTGACCATGTGGCTTAACATGGTGGTCACGCTCAGCCTAGTGGATAGCTCTCTATTGCCTCTACCGGAACACACTTATAGGTGTTTGGTGGCATATTTTCAACCTGACGGTGGTAGATAGGTGGGTATTAGATATAGCATTAACATTTTTCAAAAGCATACTTGAGTATCATTAATCCGATATTAGTATAATACTAATCTATAACGTGCATGTTACAAAGTATGACATACTTTGTAAGTTCCCAGTTGATTACAGTGACTACTAGAATATTGTTAAAATATTTGAATTAAAAGATACGAAAGTTTTTTTTAAATATTAAGCACAGTTGATTGATTATTCATAGAACACCGAGAGTAAAACTGAACACCTCAACAAGTTTGAACGTTGAATAATAGATCCGATCAATTAGCTTTGTCGAATACCGAGTAAGTTCGCCCATTGAAACTTTCTGTATTTGCTATGGGTACTAGCTAGGACTGGATCTGAAAATGAGAAGTCTCTGTCATCATCAGTGAGTACTCGTTCACGTTAACAAACACCATTACTATGTTTGAAAAACGTTCTTGCTATTGTTTTGACTGCTGTAACCGCGTTTTAAATCAACAAAAAACAAAACAAAAATAATAAAAACTAACTGCATGTTTTCTGCGTTCAGAAAGTTATTTTGTACAAGCTTTATCCACGATTCGCTTGCATATACTTGAATTGTTTCAAATTTGTAGATATGATATTATTATGCCACGTGTGCCTTACTCTTAGGTACTATGATACGCCTATTGAAACTCAATTAGGTACCTTATTATAATTATAACGTCTTCCCTTAGTGGGTGGGTAATGGTTTGCGAAGTGTATGTCCAGGTTATTTCTTAATGGATGTCATCTTTTTCACGAATAATATGTAGTTTAATATCTAGCAGTTGGCTACTGATCAGAGAAAATAAACCTAAAACTTACTGTTACTTTTTACTATTGTTACTTACGGTTTTTTATATGTTTAGATAATAAAAAAAAATTAATTGAAATAATCATCTTGTTTAACCTTTTTTTATGGAATTGGGGGCAAACGAGCAAACGTGTCACCTAATGGTAAGTGATCACCGCCGCCCATGGACACCCACAACACCAGAGGAATCGCCGGCCTTTATAGGAGGGACTGGCTCTCAACCTTACCCTTACCTTTATATATGACATTTGATGTATTTTACCATTTATATGTGAAACTAGCTGACCTGGTGAACTTCGTATCACATATAATCGATGATCTTTATTCTCGCTAATAATCCAAAAGGGTTTGAAAGATTGAAATATTTTTTTACAGTTTGATTAGCTATAATCAATCTTCCAACTTTAATTCGTTAAGATCAATAGAAATTGTTATATCTAATTGGGTTTCCGTTTTACATTTCTTTTAGCTATTGAATAAAACTTGTTTATAGCTCCAATTAATTAAATGTCTTTTAATTGTATGAATTTCAAATATAGTTAATATGATAGTTATTGATATACTATGTTTTTGTTACTTTTTGTGATGCGTAAATATAATTTTTTTTTTGTTTTGTTCGCACGTCGGACACGCGATATCAATTCGTCCGTTCACGAATCTGGAAAACTCCAAGTTGAATACGCAAACATCCAACGACGAGTTTTGTTATTTGATTATTGTCTGCGCAATATAACATCACACGGTAAATTTTAATCGCTTAAAATCGAATGGCGAGTCCGTTGGAATCATCTGTATACGCGAAATTAAGACAAACTCTCCTGTATATTTTCCCATGATCTTTGCTTCTTTGACATTATTCATTAGACATTTTTATAGAAAGTCTCGTTACATTGCATAGTGTTAGTAATGTTGGTTGATACTGAGATACTTTGTCATTTGCATTTGTTACAGCGAAAATATAACTGCCTTTTTTTTACTTATTTGCTTTTCTACTTTATTGAATTGACGGCGTTAAAGTATTCCACATTCATGTGACTCCCTTAAGCTTTGGACTATATTGGAGAGTACGGCACAATCCAACTATTGCGTACATGAACATTTTGTCTTTTAACTTCACTATTATTATTTGCTGCTGATCGCCTACATTGGGTATCCATCATTAATTACGATAGTGTTCGCAATCCGGTTTCTTAGGTATCGCTTGAAACCCTTACTGTCGATCATACAGGGTGAGTTATTACTGAAATCTCCGCAAGGTCCATTTATAATTTTTAAAATTATTATTGCATGTAAATTTCGAACAACTGTTTCACCCGGGATTTCATCTGAAATAAGAGGAACTTTTTCGCTACTCGTGGATTACCCATACATGGTGGGATGGTGGGTACATCGTGTGGTAGAGAGGGAAACTTCGAACAGTTTCCGAGACTTGTGAAATGGATGTAGATTTGGGGCCCCTTTCCGACACGCGCCAACACTTACCTTCACTACTCGTGTTTGTCTACGTGGCCAGTCAAATTTGGTGGGAGCCTGCTTGCGCTAAGTTCAAGTTGCACTTGAGAGCCAGAACCTTGACAGGTTTAACGTGTCTACCAACTTGGGCCGTATCGTCACTTACCACCAGGTAGGATTATGACCATCACTCTAAACCTAAAAACTATGTAAAAAGTTAATTAGGTAAACCAATTCTATACGTTATATTTATGTGCTAATTTTAAGTTGAAAGTGTCTGAAAAAGACGTTTATTTCAACACTAGTTGTGCCTGCGACTTCGTTCGCATAGGACTGAAAATTAGTTAGGCTATAGCCTATGTTGGCTAATTTATATACTTTGGAATAATAAAGCATTCTAATGGTGAAAGAATTGTTGAAAACGGCCCCGTAGTTTTAAGTTTATTTGTTACAAACAAAAATACCAAAATACAAATCTGCTTGTTTTACCTAAGACAACATTCTTTTTTCCATTTAAATATAGATTATCCCTGACAAAATAGTTCACGTGACTACAATAAGGTCTATCCAAAATACAGGATTTTTACTTAATGGAGAACAAATAGGTTTGCTTTCAGAATTCGAGGTGTTATGCCGATAAGTAAACATATTTGTCGAAAATTGGTTTACGTGAACAATAAGACTGTTTGCTTTTAAGCTCAATAAATGCTCTTTCTTAGAATATTAAGGTCGTTCGTAATAGGAAAATATTATAGATATATAGATATTCCTTAATATAATGTAATTGTTTAAAGTGGATAAAGTTATAAAATAAATTTGTGTGATAAAATATGTTTCATATTTTATTTAAATATTTTCAAAAGCGAATCTAACAATTGTTCATAAAAAATTTCTGGTTCACTGAATAGATTTAATAGATCTCGTAATACTATCGTAGAATCGAGGCAATTTCTTTTGTCAGCGGTTCGTAGGAATTTAACGACTATATCGGGGATATATCACTTAATAGTGCTCTTCCGAAATATTATTGGTTCGAAACTTTTACCTTAATATGATCTAATATTTGACGGGAACTAAAGATGGTTCGCTTATAATGTTTTATTAGAATTCTATTCTTTTGGTATTTAATTAAAACAATTATGATATGATTACGTTACAGTTTTTTTATCTATACATATAATAAAACTGTCACATAGTATGAATATTTACTAAGATATTTATTAAGATAGACTGAAATGACGGCTGATAAAGTAGAGTGGAAGAAGAAAACATATTGTGCCGACTCTACTTAGGTGGGATAAGGGCTAAGAAGAAGAAGTAGATACCAGCCTCATGTAATTTTAGTGTAAATAATTACTCTACTAAATGTGATTTTGCATAACCAAAGCTTTTTAAATAGCAATGATATACATATATTACACTTATCTTTATCTAATACTATTAAGTGAGCAATTATTGTATATAAATTTTGCGTATCTCAGAAACGGCTTTAAATATTTGGATGAAATTTTGTGCTGAGATAGGTTTTTGCTTTTGAATTTATAAAAAAAAGCTATTGTATATTAAAAAAATAGTTTTGTTAAATATTTTATAGAACATCATGTCCTACAAAACTAAGATGCATTGAATTTTTTCTACAATTAAAGTGAACAACAACAAGTGAGCAACAATAACGTACTAAGTATCTTGCGTCACAAACAGTAGCCACTGACAGTGTCGAACAACGTGAACAACGTTTAGAAGATTAACGAGGGTGTTCTTCCCTATGCTGCTGAAAGTAATGAACAAAGAAATAACTATTTAGAAGAACAAAGACGTCGAGATACAAAACGTCGTGAAGTTTTACAAAGTTTTTGTGTATCGATTGTAATTCTTTGGATTTCCCTTAAGAAAATGTTTTAAATGGAATCAATCAAAATTCTGTTGGTGGCTGCTGTTTGCATGGACGAAGTGCAATTGATCTATCATCATTTTCAATTGAATTAGAACACCTTATTTATATCGATATGGGTTATTTATTTAATATTTTTACCAAACAATATTTGTTATTGTCTTTTTTCAAAACTCTTAAACTTAAAGAAAATATCCGTATTTTCACGGAGCATCGGAAATTTTCTAATTACTTAATTAAGGTTGGAATGAACTGCCATTAAATACAATGGAAGAAATTGAATTGCCAGAAAATATCGTTACAAGCAACGATCTAATTGATAAGTTGTTTCGTAACTGCTTTGCAAAGTGAAAATTATGAGGGAATAAAAGACAGAGCAATACTAGTACGACTCAATAAAGATCATGATAAAATTAATACAGATTTAGTTTCCAAGCGTCCCGAAGAGTACAAAATGTTCTTAATACTATAAATATACCAATTTTGCACCCACACACGAAGCTGTTTTTGAAGCGATGATGGCCCAGTTGGTAGTGTATACGGACACCGAGTCAAATGACGTAACTTCGAATCGCTACAATGACTCTGAACTTGTGTTAAAGGATAACATCGTGATGAAACCATAGCATGGTGGAATGGCTTTTGCTAATATCTACTATCCTCAAATTAAAAATCTTCCACCGTACGTTTTTCCCGCCAGTTGCACTAGAGAGCCAGTTTCTGCACTAGGTTTAACCTGCCCATCATCTTAGGCCACATCGTCACATAACATTAGTTGAGATCGTAGCCATAACACTTAACTTTAACTATAAAAAAGGGAGATTGTGGGCAATACTAAAAAACACGAACAGAATTAAAAAAAGAAAAATAATGCGTTTGCGTTATTTGGATGTGTCAGGAGGTAATGATGTAAGACCCACTGTGAAAAATTTGTACAATAAATAAAATAATAACGGTCAAAAATGGGATTGCTGAATAATCTGGAAAAGAGGTACATATACAAGAATGACTCTAAACTCATTAAAGGGTCAACAGGGATATAACTTGCAGCAGGACCAATTCCCGCTAAGATCTGCATTTGTCATGACATTAGATAAATCTCAAGGCCAAACATTCGAATTTGTCGGCGTGGACTAGAGGTCGTCAGTTTTCATGTATAAAATGCTGTATGTAGCATTCTCTAGAGTGAAGCGAATATCAAAAGTACTTCTATCACATGAAAATCCTCGACAAGTCGACGTTCTCGCAGCATAGTATCGAAGGAATTATTAGGTCAAAATCCGATTGCGCCATAATAAAACTGAGTATGATCCGATATATCCATAATGATTATAGATAAACTACAAATACGTACTCTATATCTATATATATAAAAGGTATCGACGTAATGTACTCGCATAACTTCCGAACGACTGTACCAAATTGAATAATTCTTTTTTTTTTTGTATTCGTTATTGCTAGGACAAGGTTTGTATAAATAGAAATAAAAAAAAAACAGTTTTTTTTTTCATCTCATGATATGAAAAGTAATGAAGCGATGATAGCTAAGTTCAGCATACAAGTTTCATTCAATAACCAAAAGAAATGGAAAACGGAAACGATATTAGATATAACCAGTTCTATTGATCTTAACGAATTGAAGTGCAAAGGTTGATTAGCATTGATTATAGCTAATCAAAATGTAAAAAAAAAATACAAATCGGTCAAATAATTTTTGAGTTTTAGCAAGAATAAAGACCATCGATTTTGGGTGGTACGAAGTTCACCGGGTCAGTTAGTTAATTATAAAAAAGGAACATATGTGTACTGCTAACAAAATAATATTAGATATGTATGTATTTGGTGTAAACTTATTATTTGCAAATTTATTCTTGAATACGGTGCGAGCTTGCGGGTTTTGATCAGTGACAGATTTTATATCTATGTTTATGGTCTAAAATTCGTTAAGGATTTGAAATTTAGACGACTGAAAATTACTTGCGCGGTCACTGTCCATTCATAAATTAAACTGATACGACAAGGAAAGTGTACTCATTCAATTAGCTTGATGGAAGTACTTTTCTAGGCTAGGCTAACTACTACCCTCGAGACGAAAATCTTTAGGTGAACATATATATATATGTGTTCTGGTAGATCCATTTAAAGACAGTTCATCTGCTAGTTTTAGAATATGACTGTTTTATAATCATTTGAAATTGTAGTCTAATAATTAGCAGGCAAGCCTATAAAAACATAATTTCAATGACAAAGGAACATCTGTGGTTATTGTCAGTAATGTAAGGTTATTCTAATATACATATTCCAACAGTCGAACTTTATGACCAAGTTTATAACTGTACGATAATTATTGTTCCATATACGATAAATCTACCTTGCTTTATAAGAGTTGTCTTATTTCAGTTAGATAACAATACGGACGTTGGAAGGACAACGAATACATCGTTACAGGCGTTTGTTCACAAATTGTGAAAAATTTCAAGTTTCTCTCTACGTTTTTTTAGACTTATTAAACAACAGTCGTGCGTCAAGTAGCTCATAATCTTGTGAACTATATTGTGTCAAACGTGCAATGTGCTACAGATCAGAGTGATGTTGTCTTAACATTCATTTAACATAATCAGTTTAATAACAATCATTTTATACATTACTAGAATATTCGAATTCTTACGAAGTGTTAACGAAGAGGAAAGTGGCTGTTATTAAACCATATCATATCATTACGAAGCGATGATAGCTCAGTTGGTAGTGTGTTCGGACGCTGCGTCAATGGATGTAAGTTCGATTCCACCTGCAATTAGTCCGAGCTTTCGTTGAGAGAAAACATTGTGAGAAAAGCATGGTGGCAGGGCTTGGTGGTGATGGTTAGCTTCCACCCTTCTGGTGAAAATTTACTGCCGAATACCTATAGGTGAGTTCCGGTAGTTGTAATTGAGAGCCACTCTCTCCACTATGCTTAGCGTGTCTACCACCTTCCCCGACGTCGCAGTAGGCTCCTACGCAGACGACACAGTCATATTCAGCTCGGGCAGGAATAGGATTCACGTATACCACCGCGTCCAAAGAGCCATCCCTATGTTTTGGTCCTGGTGCCTCAAATGGCGCATAGGAATAAACCCAGAAAAAAATGCGGCTATCATGTTCGATCCTCACGCGAGTAGAGATATAAAAAAGACATTACACCTTTTCGATGTCAATATCCCCTGGGCTAATGAAACTAAATATCTTGGTGTAGTTTTAGATAGGTGCCTAACCTTCAACAAACATATAGATTACGTTCAGAAAAAAGCCTCCACGGCTATGGTTCTGCTACGCAATCTCACCTCCTCTAAGAGCAAAATGGCAGTCAGACATAAGCTCACAATATACAAAGTATGCATCCGTCCCATACTTACTTACAGTTGCCCCGTATTAGCTCACGCTTCACGCACCACCCTTCGCAAACTACAAGTATTGCAAAACAGATTCATGCGCATAGCCGTCCAAGCCCCGATTTACGTCCGTAATGTAGATCTCCATAGAGATATAGACCTTCCGTCCATGTATGCATATATTAAAGACATTACAAAGAAATTTTTTGCAAATGCCGAACTTCATCCTAACCCCAAAATAGTACACGCAGTTAGTTACACTTCCAATCCGCATGCCAAAGGCTTTGCTCGCCGGCCACGTAATTGCTTCTCCGACGCCGTCGATAAAATAACGAGATTAAACGCGCTTCTCCCTGCCGTCTCCACCAATCGCACGTGTCCGCGCACACGTCCGCGTAACCGCCGTCCTCGTCGCCGAGGCCGAGCGGATAATTTCGCGCCCGCACACCCGCCGCGGCCTCCTTCCGCAGACGCCTGAGCCTAGGTTCGATCCTCCGGACAGGAGCCCTCAAGTGACTCTGCTCGCGCGATACAGTGACACTCTACATCACTGAGATTACACCATCACACCGCATACCATTCATGCACACTCACACGTTAAGTACACGGTTCTGTAAGGGACTACCCTCGCGGCCCTTGAGCTGCTTACCTGATAAGGTCGTAGTTAGTATCACTAATTTATTAATAAAGAACCTGTTGGTTAGTCAGGATCATGAATCTTTTTCATTTACCGGCAGCAGCCCTAGCTGAGGTTCGGCCGTCCTGGCACCCTTGTGCCTGCTGCCTCGGGGCTGAGTGCCCTCAGCACTCGCCCCCAAAAGTTCGGTGAAGCTGTCAAAGCCCTTGGGGCTAACAGCGTAAGTCAGTTAGAAAAAAAAAAAAACTACCATCTTGAGACACATTGTCTCATCTCATCAGATGAGCTTGTAGCCATAACGCTAAAACTTATACAGTATAAAAATACTCATATCTTGTTCACTCTTCACATATAGCAGTGTGAGTATAAAGAAAAAATAAGTTATAAGATTTATGATATCCGGTACAGTAACATCAGTGTTTTATTCCAAGGCCCGACTGAAATTTACTTTTTTCTACAATTATGTCGCCAGCGATCTTCCGTGACAGGATTAGATAGAGCAATTAATGCTAATATTGGCGACAAAAGTCACCGGAGAATTCAAAGTAGGCCACAACAACTAAGATTTTAACATTAGCCAGACCTATAATCACATCAACTGGCTACGTGCCCAGTACAAATTTAAGAGTATGTCCTTCATTCAATCACTGACGTCTAAACCATCTGTGCGGTTTTTATTTTGTAAATTGGAAACAATACCATGCATGCTATTAACACTATGGGTTTTTACTAAACAAGGTAAAAATAATATATTTTCTAGATAAACAAACTTATCGTAATATATAGAATGAAATAACAATTATACAATTACTTAATAACAAATAAACTTATTGTTAATGGGTATTAATCCCATTTTGTAGACGCCGTTCCCTAATTATCAAAGTTTATGTATCTACAAAAGATGATTTATAGCATGTCTGAACTTTCGTTCGTGACCAAACTGTCCAGTTTGGGAATAACTAATTTAACCTCTATGAATGTATAGGGAGTTATTGGATTCCACGGCCTACTCTTTGGATTTCCGTTTATCTATATAGGGGCATAATAAATGTACCTTGTGTTATTACTACTGTATAAACAAACTAGAGAGTACATTAGTCAGACTTTGTTTATAGACGTATAGACATATTTAATAAAAATATGCAGACTTACTGTCAGATTGAAAATTAAAAATGAAAAATCTAGAGATAAATATAATGTCTAGAGATAATGTGGTGGAAAAATAACACGTAAAAATCGACGCTGCTTACCGGGTCCAACTATATCAAAGAACCATCGGTAAAACCAACCAGACCGTTTAAGAGTAGAAGAAACATAAACACGCGTCCACGGAATTATATATATAACGATTAAAAGTATATTAAAAAAAAATATACATATCCGTAAACAAAATAAATTAAATATGTGTAGATTAGTTTTCTTTACAATATTACTACATTAATATTTAATATCATATTCCTTTAATACAAAAATAGTATGATTTTTTTAATAGTTACAAAGTTATAGGTTTTAGCACAGCATAAAATTTTAACTACATACATCATAAAGAAAATACGCCTAAAGTAAACAATATGTCTTTCTTCTGAAAGAAAAATAACATAAAAAATATCTTCACAAGAGAATCGAGGGCAACTAACCCCATGTAAAACTCCAAACATGTCAATAACATAAAGGATTAGGGGCACTATTCTCGCGAGATTTGAATTCATTGCCGACGCATGAAGGTATATAGCAGTTATTACGAGTACATAACTCTATTCTTATTGTAAATGTTGATTTTATTCAATAATATCATTTCAACATTCATAGTCGTTCGAATGCGTTATTATGATTTATTATAATTTGACATATATTATTCAGTTTGCTACTATAGTTATTGTTTACAAACTGGCTATTGACATATAATCAACTATAAAAATAAATAAAATAAAATTAATAGTTATTACTGGGGATGTTACGGATATGTATTTTTTTAAGTTTTGTTATAATTTCTAAATGTAGAAATATTTATTTACTATTATATTATATTACTAAAGAAAGAAGGCATTATTAAAACATTTGCAGAGAACAATATATACTGGTAAAATTTTAAGAAACTGTAGGAATTATGCAGTCCAGTTCGACTATGTCGATATCCGAAATTAATTGAACATGTTCTATATAGTTACTTCGAGTAACGTATAGTTTTCTTACTGTTAAGTACTGTAAATTTACTGGTACATATATACTGTATTAATAATATCATATGTACTATTACTATTAATTTAATTTTTGGCGAGAAATACACACAAAATACCCTCATAGATAAAAACTGAGAAGAGAAAAAAAAAGTACTTTCTATTAAAGAATTTCTTCAATAATCCAATGATCGTATTTTATTTAATCGTAAATAAGGTATTGTCAGGTCCGAAGCCGCTGTCGTAAATTACACGGTCCCGTGCGAATTACCTCTCAGGACTCCAATAAATATTAATCAATACTTACGAATAAAACTGTTAACAAAGATTTCATCGTAATCCCCGAAATTGTAAAAGTAATTCTCTACGTTCACCGATATATTTGTATAAAAGGTATTTTAGACAAAAAAACTTT
Organism: Actias luna; assembly: GCA_039707435.1. NCBI lineage: Eukaryota > Metazoa > Arthropoda > Insecta > Lepidoptera > Saturniidae > Actias > Actias luna. The sequence goes on along the minus strand of JAZHAC010000033.1, from coordinate 12,561,953 downwards.
GGTTAATTTTTTAAGTTTTTCAATAATTAATATTTCGCTTTAACTTTGTAAACAATTACTATAAGCAGTTTTTGTTATAAATAACATCTAAGTAACTGTTTCAAAACATCTTCATTACGCAGGTAACCTGATTGCAAATGCAGCTTTACACTTTGAGGAGATATTACACGATTGTTGTCGAACGACCACGTGAATTAATAACATTCTAAATTTTCGTGTTTAGATTTCAAAGTAAGTAAAGCCTGCAAAAAATGTACACCTAACGTATCTTTAAAATATCCAGATACCCGTCGTTGAACTTCATAAAACCTATTGCTCGATTTAAAATAATCTCAAACACATCCAAAATAGATCTTACGAAGTCACCTTATCTTGTTCCTGGTGGTCGAGCATTGGTAAACGCAATAAAAAAAAAATCTTTGACCTGTCGGCTGTGCGACTGACGTGCATACCGATACTTTCAGGTATCACTAACCTCGGTTCAAAGGTAGATGTAGTACGTAGTTAGTCAAAAAACTTGTATAGCGATGTGTACTAAATACTGTCACTAAATGGTTACTGTGACCGATATTTATTTATAACTTACCTCTCATTCCATCGTGAGAAGTAGGATACATGACAGCGTGTTCAGATGCGACTTTCCGAATAGTCTCTGAAGACCCGAAATTCAGCAGCGAGAGCTCATGGTGAATAAATAAGAATGTATCAAAAATGAATAAGTTCTGTCACCTTGGACAAGTCTTATATAGAAGGTAAATTGGGCTGTACCAGGGACGCTCTTTACTTGTAGGCATACGTCAAGATAATATACTGTTACCACGTTAGAAGCAAGGAAACTTTGTTTTTTGTGTAGTTCCTTAAGTCCTTTTACGTGTTACTGGTAAAAATGGATAAAATATTTTACTTCTTTTATTAACTTTTACACTTCAGTAAACACGTAAGGTGAATCAGTTCGGAAAATGACATAAATGATACTATAAAATGAAATAAATTTGCAATACCAATAATTTCATTTATTTCGTTATCCGTGTTAATATTTTACAATTTCGTATAGTTTTTAAAGCCATTTATTAATGTAACTCACGCGAGTGAATCAATTCCAGTGTGTATTGAGCCCGACCGGTGTTTTCAGTTTAATTTTATTTGTGAGGGCTCTGTGGTTTCGGTAGCATTCTGCGTCACAGGTTTTGCCCTATACTGTTTACATTACGCACTCCATGCTTAAATATGATATTGGAAAGCTTGAACCACATTATTATTTCACTCTAGTAGTAACGATAAACCTGTATCAAAATAGGCTAACAATACAGATTATATTGGTAAATTTAACTACAAAGTGGTAGGACGCGCTAACCGACTGACTGACGACTCAGTCACAATTATGTATACGAAGGCATACCGGTCCGAGTGACTCTCTTTTGTTTTATCACATTTCTGGATTAGTAAGTATATATCTGTTGTTAGGCTTGTAGGAAAACCTGCGGTCGATGCTTGGAATACACTGTCACAATATATCAGGTACAGCCCCGTCAGTATCCGTATTACTAATTTAAAAAAATCGGTAATTCATATTAAACTTTTCTATGAGTATTCTAAAATGCTGTTTGAAGAAATGCTAGTAGTATTTCGTGGACAGTCACATTCGACGTACAATTATGAATGTACTGGCATATTTTGTGTATGTGGTTTGACTCCTCATATTCAGTTTTCTTTTTACGGCTCTGTTCGGTTATCCTCTTATAAGGGGACACTGTAAACAAACGTATAATTAAATATAGATAGAGTTACTGTACACAATGAAAAAATGCTTTTTTTAGTTTTATAATGTTCAGTAATCTATGAATATATTATACTGGTAGTCTTTCATATTCCAGTCCATATTAACTCAGAATTTCTTATTAGCACTACAACAAAGTTATCGGATTCCTTAATTTAGCGACCGTTACGAAACTGACCAAATCCACGGTACATAAACGGAATATGTATTAATGGGACCTCTGAGTATTGTTAGAAATATTACTACTAAACAGTTTTATTATACTACTATTCACGACATTAAAATATAAGTAGGTTTAAATGGGCGCCAAGGGACCTCCAAGCATGGATAAGGTAGCATGTCTAGTGAAAAGGATGGATAGCATCTTACAACGCAAGACAGATAGCTGTTCGTCCCTACTACATTGCAATGTTTTATTCATAACTATCGTCTTACGGAGAAAAGTATCGCTTTATGGCAGAAATATTTTTTTTCTTAAAACGCTTATAGTGTTTAATTAATTGTAATCATTTATGATATTATGTTAAACGTGTTTTATGTATATTATGTGCACAACTTTGGGAACTAAATTATATAACTATTTAGTTATATAATTTATTTAAACTATTAGTTTAGTTCGGCAAGGTATCAATATTTTGAAGCGATTAAAACTCAGTTGGTAGTATGTACAGACGTCGGGTCAATGAATGTGTTTTCGAATCAACCTGCAATGAGCATGAGCTTTCGTTGACGGAACATTATGAGGAGACCATAGCACGGTACTAGGGGTATTTTAATACTTGACTAGGTAGTTAGCAACCTCAAGTTTAAAATTCGCCGATAAATACTTATAGGTGTATTCCGGCGGTTGCCTTTCAGAGTCAGTCCCTCTACTAAGCTTAGCGTGCCTATCATTTTAGGCCACACCGTCATTTAGCATCAGATGAGATGGCAGCTACTACGCTAAATGCTATAAAGTATAAAACAATCTGATGTTGAGTACATACAGCGGGGGTTACAGCAGACTCTCAACAGACAAAGCTTTCAACCGCTGTTGCAATGGTATGCTGATTTACTCATGTGCCTTTACATGCTTCTTTTGAAGAACCGTATATCGCAGAATGAAGGGAACATGTTGGAAAACTATTGCAGTTGGAAAACTTGTTTGTTGTTATCGTTGTATACATTGTGGGATGTAATTACGATGTGGGCCGAGATTATAAGTACAATAAAAATACTGAATATAGGTGCATGTCACATGATTTAAAAGTGGTAAGTAGCCTGGCGACTGTTAGTAAATTTCCCATAATAATGCTGTGATTTTATCGTGATACTCATGATATCGTGATACACGGAATTCAAACATGTTACAATTAAAAAGTCAAAAGTTTCATATCTATTTATTTTTCGTTCTTATATATTTTTCTTAACGACAAAATAAAATACTTAGCAAATACAAGATCTTCTTCTTCACCGTATCAGAACAAACTGTATTAAAAAAATTCGTTAGTGTCTTAGTAAAAAGATTTGCCAGTCAGTATAGTTGGAATCAAGTCTGGCTGCTAGGGTGTGCCGGACGTACTTAGCTAAAATACAAGATAAAATAACACTACAAAGTTGGTTGAATTCATTGAATCTATGCTGGCTTAGTGGTGGCGTGATCAGACACCGTTTCGATCGAATCGAATTAATTTGGATTCAAATGGTACAATGAATCTAAGTGTGCTACTACTCACTTGGCTACGACTATAAAATTGAAAATCGGTTACCAAGTATCTGAAGAAGTCCTTTGGTAAGAAAATACTTAAGAGCCCATCTCTCTAACAGAGTTAGCGTGTTACATTGCGTTTAAAATTAAAAAAGTTTGTAGATATTTATAACGAATAACAAAAGAATAAAAAAATCCAAAGTGTACCAAGTTAATATCGAAATCTTATCTGATTGTATTTCATTAAATTCTATGCTTAGAAAGATACTGCCTTTGAGGTAGGTTAATTAATAGTACAATTTCCATAACGTTTAGTTTTAAGCTTACACTTATTCATGAAGATATAAATTGAAAATTCAGTGGTTATCTCCACACATATTTAATCAAGCTATTGAAATTTATAAACAAGTTCTTTGCATAATATGATAAGAATAGCATGAAAGAAATATGATTAATAAAATTAATATGTGTACCTAAATTATTTTATTTTAATTATTACAGGACAAGTTATATTGCACAATGAATTAATCATCTTACGATTACGTATTATATACATTAAGATTAAAATATTGTTGTTATATCGTTAATTATTGGTCTATTTTATGTTATGATGATGTTTTTCTTCCTTTATCAGTTTAGTATTTAAACCTAACTCACTCGGATGTTAAGTGACAATGCGGTACAAGCTGGTAACAGGCTAAATACAAGATGATATTTTAGCTGTAAAGATAAAATCACGGATGAATATTGGAAGCAAATGGATCACACTAATGGGTGCTAAATGAAAGAATTTCAACTTAAGGTACATTTTAGATTATCAGCAGAAATATACAAAAAACTAAATGTCCGGATTATGATGTCAAAAGGTGCATATTAGTCAAAACAGGCATATTAATGATAATCACTTTCTAAAAATATATATTTTTAAATAAATTGTATATGTGTGTATTGTATTTTTTAATGTATACATACTAAGTTCAGCTATACATTGTACTACACTGTGGTATATACGTATATAATATACTTATATACAGTATTACGGAAACGAAATCATTTTAGTTAAATTTGATTATTGTATTATGTAATAGATCCAAAATCTATAAATATAAAAGCCTAGCTGTGCCTGCGACCTCGTTCGCATGGAACTGAAAATTATTTAACTAATTTATATCTTATGTTACTCTGGGGTAATATAGCATTTAATGGTAAAATAATTTTTGAAATAGGTTGAGTTTATTCGTTACAAACAAAAATACAAATCTTTCTTCTCTATAATATTAAGTGCAGAAATGTTTAAGTGTACCAAAAATTAGATACTGGATACTTAAATTAAATACTATATAACAAGAAGAATTATTAAAATTACTAAAAGTGAAAACATAATAGAGTAATGTAAAAGTATAAAGTGTCAGTTGTATGTTTCCATTCTACTTATCATTTTTCATTTCAAATGCGCTTGACATTTTTATTTATACCTCCCAATAAAGTTGTAGAGAAGCTTTTAGTCTCTATTAAATTACGTTTATGTATATTTGTGAATTCTACAACATTTCAGAATTGTGAATCCAGGTTTAATCTTTCTTAGGTAATATACTACAGCATTATTATTTACATACGCTGGACTAAGTATAAACTTGATTGAAAGTTATTTTGGTTTCAATTTCATTTAAGCTGGCAGTAAATTCAATAGATAAATAAGTGTAAAATACTGACTGTATTCTATATTTCCTGTCTTATCTTAGATATATGCTTCCTTACATGGTAAAAAGTAAATGATAAAGTGGTAGAAACTAAATATAGTCTATAGTGTTTGGACACAAAGGTTACAGAACGCTATGTTTCTTAAATTGTATATTCAACAATAAAAAAAAATACCCGCCTGTCTGTCACTACCCAAAACAATATCAGACGACCGTGTACGATGCATAACTATCAGGTTGGCAAGTTCACGTCACATCGTTGTCTTCAAGTTTATGAATAAAACATTGCTGGGATATCATGTGTCGAGCCCTTTATACGTCACACATCAGACCAGTTAACGCTAGATACCATTTACGTTTACTTCCTTTAAAACTGTAATGTTGTAGGGATAATTCTTAAAAGTCTGATTATAGTGGCATTTATAACAATTTCCCCAAATATAAAAACTAAGAAATTACATTCAACTTAATGGTTAAATTGATTAGTTTATGTTCAATTTTTTTTTAATTAGTCAGCCCAATAACTTAAAAAGTCATATAGAATATAACAAAAAAGTGTATTTCAAATGAGCATGTTTACATATGCATGATTCAACATTATCCACTTTCAAAGTTGCTAAAGATGGTAATTTATTCGACGTACGTACTACTTTATTATTAGGTCCATTATTATGAGTATTATATCGTTTCTTATTTTTTACAAATTAAATATTTTTATATAGATATATTAGTAAATATTCAGGAGATCCCTTCAAAATAAAAACCCCAAAATGAATTAAGAAAACCGTATTTTATATGATTTTATAAAATTTTAGTCAGATATTCCTAAAGTATTTTTACAGTACCAAATTTTATTAAATAGAGGGCACATATTTAATCATGAGTTATGAAATTAATATTGATTTCAATTATCTTCATAAGGGTAAGTTAAATAATGTATTTTCATGTACCTGGACTAACAAAAGCAAAGAAGGCATGTAGGGGTGATGTTCAGATGCAGTCACAAACGTTAGATTCAGTCACAGCCGTCAACTGATTCGCAAAGCTCAACAATAAACTTACAGAGGGACGCGGGGGTAGATTAAAAATCGAGCGACTCGCAGACACAATGAAAATGTTTTTTCACAGGCCCCTTTCAGGAGTGCGCTTTGTTTGTGAAACGAAGTTCCCCGTTTTTCCCTCTATATACGCTTCATTGCGATTTTTCTCTTAGGGGAGAAAATATCACGTAATGAATATCCCGCTCTGATTTCAGTCGCTTCGCCGTACTGTTGCATTCGAGTGCATCATCAGTTTAATTTGGACAATATAAACGCACTCGAACAATCGAAAATTTCATGTTTCCTGGATTATCCTTCTCTATGAGGTAAATTTTGTATCGGTATAACATATATCAATTCCAAACAGGTTTAAAGGGTACATTAGTAAAATTTTAAGCGTGAATAAAATAATTTTAATTGAGCATATTCATTAATTTGCATTTATCGTCCAGCACTTGTGGGTAAGTATATTAAATATATTATGTATAGATGATATATTAACTGCACTTTTATTTCACAATTACAAAATTGTTATATAGTATCCGATCTCATTATATTAGTAAATCACTTAATGCTACTTGTATAAAATATGTACTAAGAGGTGTGTTGAATCTTTATATACGTATCTATGTATACTCAGTTCTAAAAAGTATTGTTACCGCATATACAATCATACTAATATTATCAATGCGAAAGTGAGTTTGTTTGTTTGTTACACTTTCACGTCTTAGCCGCAAAATCGATTGTGATGAATTTTGGTATAGACATAGATGTAACCCAGGAGACGTAAATAGGCTACTTTTTCTTGCGAAAAACTTATTAAGGGCGGTAAAGAGAGGGTAAAATTCTGAATGAAACTTTTTATTGCGTCATCCGATTTGCTTCAAACTTTCGAGAATAATTGCTTACAACTAACAATGAAAGTCCACATATTTATTTTCCTAAATAATCTTAAAAGAAGTGGAAAGGAGTTATAAAGATTATTTAGAAATATCGTATAAACATTGTAAGAAACTTTTTATTACGTCATCCGAGTTGTTGACAAAATTAATATGAACGCGAGCAAAGTCACGGGTAAAAGCTAGAGTAATAATAACTTTCAAAAAAATCAATATACAGCAAAAAACGTAAACAAAACACTAAACAGAAGTTAATATGACTCCTGCTGGTCTACTAATACAAATATTTTACTAAAGCGTCACAAATACAAACTTTGGTGTATAAATTGTTTCAGTTAGCACGTAAGCACCAAAGGCGAGGATTATTTATAGATGTGCAAAGCCGCTAAAACTTAAACTACCTAGACTGAATAATTTATAGCCTACAACAGTGGCTGTTCGTTCACAAGATTGTTCAAGAGTTTAGTGCTCGTAGGCTCACATATATGAAATTTTGCTTCATATTCGAAGTTGCGGATAATTTACTTACGAGATAGGAACATTCTGAAGTCGACAGCCTAATCGATGATAACGAAAACTTTAGGTTACCTAGAAAGCTTAAGTAACACTAAATGTTTACATATGTTATTACATTTGTAATTAAACATTTTCTGATAACTTTTGAAAAGTACGGGCATTAAGTAATCGACTAAAATAAATAAGTACTCTTGTTAGTTTAACATTTTGTTTGTGAAATACATTTTGAAGTGATGATAGTTCAATCAGTAGTGTGTATGGGACCGGTGTTTATGGACGTGAATTCGATCTCTGCAATGACCCTGAGCTGTTGGTTAAGGAAAAATCGTGGTGAAACCATAGCGTAATGGTAGAGCTTTTTCTAATGCTCGACTTGCTATCTACCACCTTCAAGTTCAAAACCTACCACCAAATACCTGATGTGTTCCGACGGTTGCACTTGAATGCCAATTTCTCTACTAGGCTAAGCATGTCCACCAACTTGGGCCCCATCATCACTTAACATCAGATGAGATTGTGGCTTTAAAGTTCAACCTATAAAGTATAGAAAATATAAAAATATATAAGAAACGCATGGTGGATTAATTTAAAAAAAATATAATTTATGTACAGAACACGTATTATTGTGTTACTAGAATGTATGAAGCACTTTTCTTGCAGTACCTCTTCGGTATTAGGTCGGTACGTAGATGTTTGTCCTATGCCCGATTTAGAGTGGATCTTAACATCTTTTAAATAGAATAATGTCCTGAATTAGATTTAATCCTGCAATATTCAAGTAGGGAATAGATTTAGCTTTAGTTTAATTTGCATTATAAATTTCAGGTTCTCTAAAGCATCTTAAGCATTATTTCATGCGGCTCCTCCTTACGTTTTTTTAAGTATTTTATTACAATTATACGTACAGTATCAAATTTTATAAAATTATCTACGTTCACGTTCGATCTTGACATATTTATGGTGTTGGAAACTGCCAATTTGGGATTCAAACGTCATATTACACTCGGTCACGGTTTTATGTGACAAACGCGACACGATGTCTTCTAATAAGGATCCCAAGTTGTATTTTAATATATATGGCAATGTAGGTATTGATATTTATGAGCACGTATTGAAATAACATCTGATAATGGTTATACAGGCGCATAGTAACGGTGAAGGCTTTTTGGAAGTACAGTGTAAAAATTGTGCAATGCTTTGAAGATTTGTAAAATGTCGCCTTCGTCTAGATTTACAGGTTACTGCTGGATTTGTTACGTATCATTATTTACTTTTTACTTGGTTTCGTGTGCTTTATAAAATAGATTTAAGAAATCAAATAAACCAATAATGCTTTTAAAATGTATTGAATGTTATTTTATTTTAATTATTCTGATTTTGTACGAAATATATATCATATTATCCTTGATTCAAAAGTTATATTATATGTTTTTATATTCGTTTTATGTTCTTGGATAAAAAAACATTTTATAATATAGAATTATAAATCAAGTATATTTTAACAACTTAGACCTCGGCATGAAATATAAGAACAATAAAATATCATCATCAGAAGGTATCATCTTAAAAATAATCTTGTATCTGGCAGTGCGGATGAGAACTAAACATCTTATTTCTTTATTTTTTACATGTTAACCAGTATTAAGTTTCGATTATGTTTATATATTGTTTACTTATCCTGTCGAGCTAGTGGTCAGAGTATTCTATATAATTCCAAAAACATTATCTCATTTGGAGACTATTCCTTAAATATAATAACAAAAATAACCTCATGCATTAAAATTTGATTAAAGCAAGTAGGAAGAAAATGGGGAATCTGAACTAAATCAGTTAAGTAAATAACTGATATAAAAATAAACTACCAAAATATGTTGAGTCTATAGAAAAATATCAAAGGAAAGAATAAACCAAAACTTAAAACCAAGAATTAACCAGTGATTGTTATACAATACGAGTATAGAATGAGAAGAACTTCCAGATGTAGTTAAAATACGCGTAATAATTTACAAAAAAACCGCATATTATTTAATGTGTAGGTTATCGCGGAAAATAAATTTCGATCTGCGTTATGCATTGACGGTGTTTCAATTAATGTAATGGGTTATAAAACGGCAATGCTTCATAGTAAGTATTTAATATTATGTTTATATAATATTTACTCAGATTAATTATTAACTCCAATAAAGAGTGAAGCGCGGTGTTAAAAGCGTAAGATCAACTGATAAAAAAAAAACTCATAATACTGTCATAATATGACTACCAAATACCAGATGACATAATAATCATCTAACGATAATACACAACGTTGCTTTCCAGTTTCAAAAAGTAATAGGAAAAATATAAGACTATTTCGATTTTAAGTCATCTTGACGTCGAGGGCTGATATGGAGATTAATCCCATATATTTTCTGCGGAAATAGACGTTTATTCAGTTTTGGGACATTTACAAGCGATTATTATATGACCTTACTGATAAATATATTCGCGTGTGTGGTTGTCCGTGAAACGTACTGCACGTACATAAATATATATTTCCAGTTAATACAAATATAGCCTTATGTTCTGACATTTTTATTAAAATATTATTGCAATAACATGCATATACTGATAATGTGTACGATTTGTGGTAATTATTCCTTCGTAAATATTGTTTTTGAAACTTCGAATGAAGATCGCGTTAAGTAACATCCTGAAAAAAATAATTGGGAAATGTAGTTAATTAAAGTGGCACCAGTAAAACATGTCAACGAACATCAGAGGCTGATTACCTTGCTCTTAATTTATTACGTGAAAATTTTACAAATATACAGAGGCATAACATTGAAACGATGACAGCTAAGTGGTAGCGTGTAGGAACGCCGGGTGTCATGCGACGTGAGTTCAAATCCAACCTCCTTTTTTATACTTAAGGTTTAGCGTTTTGACCACAATCTCACTTAGTACATGAACTAGATTCCGACCACCGTCCAGTAATTCTGCAACTAGGCCACCCGAGTGACTACACACCCGCTTCAGTCAAAGTAGCTGACTATCCAAAGCTCAGACACTATCTCTCAAATAATCTCTCCTCTCCTCACTAAGATAGGATCCCCGACGAGATAAAGTTTGTGACCGATGCCGATGTGGCGATTGACTCCCTGGTCGGTCACCTCCAGAATACCATCATAGAAACCTCAAAAGAGGTAAGGGCGGAAAACGATCGCCGCTTCATACTCCCTGATGACATTCGAAGACTGATCACAGAGAAAAACGCCGCGACTCGCACTCACGATTCTTATCCGACGGAGGAAAATCGCGTACATCTAAGTAACCTACAAAGATCAGTTAAATCCCGTATCTCTGAACTACGTGGTCAAAGATGGGACAGTCTCTTAGAAGAAATCAAACCGTCTCATCTCGCCTTCTGGGATCTTGTTCGTAAACTGAAGAGCAGCTATTCGTCTGCGATGCCCCCGTTAGATAGAGGCCCCGGCAATCCGCCCGCCTTCGAAAGTATAGACAAGGCAGAGTAACTCGCTGCTACTCTCGAACAACAGTGTTCTCCTAATCTCTATGAATACCATACCATTGATCCCGAACACGTCGGGAGGGTCGATCGAACAATTCAATCAATAAGAGAGTCCCTCCCAATTGAAAACTTAGAGCCGGTTACAACTGACGAAGTCCTCGCTATCATAAAAGCACTTAAACCAAGGAAAGCCCCCGGTCCCGACGGGATCAGGTACGAAGCCCTCAAACTTCTCCCTGATAAACTCATAGCCCTTCTGGTCTGCATCTTCAATGCGGCTATAACTCACTGCCATTTTCCAGCCGCTTGGATAAACGCAACGGTAATAGGTATCCGTAAACCCGGGAAAAGGGCAGCCCATCCAGAAAGCTACCGCCCAATAAGCCTCCTCAATACGATAGGTAAAATATACGAGCGGCTTCTTTTGAACCGACTACAAACCTTTACCTCAGACAAATGTCTCTTACCATACGCACAATTCGGCTTTCGACCGAAGCACTCGTGCACCCACCAAGTGCTCCGCCTTACGGAGCATATTCTCTCCAATTTCACGGAGCTAGGCCGTCCCAGGCGCACGCTTGCTGTATTTTTCGACATATCCAAAGAATTCGATAAGGTCTGGCACGAAGGCCTGATATATAAATTCAACGACTTTCAAGTTCCGAACAGACTAGTCCGCATAATCCTTGCTTACTTATCGGATCGCTCCTTCTGCTACAAAGCGGACGGAGCCCTATCCTCGCCTCACCCAATACGCTCAAGAGTCCCGCAAGGCTCCATCTTAGCGCCTTGCCTGTTCAACTTGTTCGTTAGCGATATCCCCGAATTCCCCGACGTCGCAATAGGCTCCTACGCAGACGACACAGTCATCTTCAGCTCGGGCAGGAATAGGATTCACGTATACCACCGCGTCCAAAGAGCCATCTCTAGGTTTGGGCCCTGGTGCCTCAAATGGCGCATAGGAATAAACCCAGCAAAAGTGCGGCTATCATGTTCGATCCTCACGCGAGGAGAAATATAAAAAAGACATTACACCTTTTCGATGTCAATATCCCCTGGGCTAATCAAACTAAATATCTTGGTGTAGTTTTAGATAGGCGCCTAACCTTCAACAAACATATAGATTACGTTCAGAAAAAAGCCTCCACGGCTATGGTTGTGCTACGCAATCTCACCTCCTCTAAGAGCAAAATGGCAGTCAGACATAAGCTCACAATATACAAAGTATGCATCCGTCCCATACTTACTTACAGTTGCCCCGTATTCGCTCACGCTTCACGCACCACCCTTCGCAAACTACAAGTATTGCAAAACAAATTCATGCGCATAGTCGTCCTAGCCCCGTTTTACGTCCGTAATGTAGATCACCATAAAGATATGAACCTTCCGTCCATGTATGCATATATTAAAGACATTACAAAGATTTTTTTCCAAGTGCCGAACTTCGTCCTAACCCCAAAATAGTACACGCAGTTAGCTACACTTCCAATCCGCATGCCAAAGGCTTTGCTCGCCGGCCACGTAATTGCTTCTCCGACCTCGTCGATAAAATAACGAGATTAAACGCGCTTCTCCCTGCTGTCTGCACCAATCGCACGTGTCCGCGCACACGTCCGCGTAACCGTCGTGCTCGCCGCCGAGGAACGATCGAATAATTTCGCTCCCGCACACCCGCCGCGGCCTCCTTCCGCAGACGCCTGAGCCTAGGTTCGATCTTCCGGACAGGAGCCCTCGAGTGACTCTGCTCGCGCGATACAGTGACACTCTACATCACTGAGATTACACCATCACACTGCATACCATTCGTGCACACTCACACGTTAAGTAACGGTTCTGTAAGGGACTACCCTCGAGCTGCTTACCCGATAAGGTCGTTGTTAGGATCACTAAATTTGTAAGACAGGACCTGTTGGTTAGTCAGGATCATGAATCTTTTTTCATTTATCGGCAGCAGCCCTAGCCGAGGTTCGAACGTTCTGGCACTCTTGTGCCTGCTGCCTGGGGGCTGAGTGCCCTCAGTACTCGCCCCCAAAAGTTCGGTGAAGCTGACAAAGCCCTTGGGGCTAACAGCGTACGTCAGTTCCAAAAAAAAAGGAAAAGAAAGTAATATGTAAATGAAGAAAATATCATATCGCTTTGAATATCATAACATATAATCGAAGTAATACTCGTTTTTTTTTTTTATCTAATACAAAATCTTTAGTTATTTTTGTAGATAGGCTTTGCGTTGTAGTCACAATCTCACCTGATATTATGACGAGGTGACCAAAGATGGTGAACAACCACCCAGTTGAAGGGACGAGCTCTCAGTGCAACTGCTGAAACACACCTACCTATATGTGTTTGGCGGCAGATTTTCAACTTCAGGGCGATAAGGCGAGCATTAAAAAAGCCTTACTACCATGCTATGGTTTCATCACGATGTTTTCCTTCACTGAAAGCTCAAGCTGATTACAGGTAGATTCGAACTCACAGCCATTGACGCGGCATCGGTACGCATTACTATCTGAGGTATAATCGCTTCATGTTTACATATATCTACATATATATGTATAGCATCTTGCTACAGATAATAAGAGCACCTGTTATAAACAGGGGTGGGTCGCTAGTATGATATAAATTGAAAGTTTTATTGTAGCTGTAATACTAGAGATTCGTTTTTTTTTTTAAACTTACATATATAAGAAAACACATATCAATATTTTTTCTGAGAGCCTTGAAACCTACAAGGAGAGTTTTATTTTTAATCCTCGTAACAATCTTTGCTCATGAATGTTGGTTTATCGTGTACATAATGTTCGATCGTGATAGCTCACGCTTTTCGCGACTTTACATCGTCATAAATAAAGTTTGAATTAGCGTGCAACCATAATAATGTTGACTTTTAACAGCATCACTTTGACGTTATCAATCGATAAGACTAATATTTAAATAGGTATGTGAATTGAAAATTTCAAAAAAGGCAATAAATCTAATCTATCTAGTTAAACACAATGACATCGAATCTAACAGCCCTAATTTCAACTAGTGATGTAATGGGATAACTCGTGTTTACTTTATGACTTCTTCGACTCTTTACGAGCTTTTCATTCCGTATCAATGTACTGGAATACTGATTAACGAAAATTTTTTACTTAGCATTGGCAGCTAGACGGGTATACCATAGAAAATACTCTATCAATAGGGTTTGGATACAAAAAAGTACATATCACACAAGCTCTCAGTAAGTCATTTATTAAGAAAATAGCATTTTTTCAAACATGCGTTTTATAACCAATAAATTGTAATACATTCAAGTATGCAACCAAAAGCTCATGCCTAAATTTGCTGAAGCTTTTTTTTTAAATAAATTTTATTGTTTTAGATGACACTTCCTTTCACTATTTCCTGTATTGGATATAATTTTCTTGATTTGTCGATTCAGTTCGATATTCAGCTTTTTATATAAAGCAACCCTATTTTTTCTGATCAGAGTAAAAACTAGTTTTTGTAATTCCACTCTTCATGTCTATTCCAAAGTTTTATAGCACTATTATCTTAAAGATTTCCTTTAAAACAATTGGTGCTCAAATATTTGTTAAGTCAAGTATCATAAAGAATTAAAATATATGTATCAATGATACAGTGTAATTGTAAATTTTTAATACTTTTATTTTATTGCAAGAAATAAAATAAATAAAACTTGAAATTAGTGTTCTTTAAATATTACAGTATCAACACAGCTTATATATAAGTAATTAAATGAAAGAATTACAGATTCAAAATTTTATCTCGGAGTAGGTGGAAACAGCTTTAGTTCAAACACAGCAACAATTGCTGTAACTTCGAATCTTACACGCTTTTTTTACAAGTTTTTGCTAAAGGAAATTATTGTCAATATGGTGGTAGAGTCAATCAAGATATTTGCCAAAAGTTGAAAATATGGTACCAAACACCTGTAGCTGTGTTTCAGCAACTAAGTCCCACCTAAACCTCCTTTAGGTCTGGCACCACATTCATACTCAACATCAGATGAAATCGCGGGCAAATGCTAGACCCGTAAAGATACAACAAAGTTACATGGAAATTGCCCTTAATACATTTCAATAGGGCTTTTATGAATGAACCGTTTAACACTTCTGGTAAATAATTAATGTCTGTCAATAATTAATTATTTTTTATGATTTCGTAAGATGCGCTTGCGCAGACATCATAGCTACATCTATTTTTGCATGAAAGCATTAACAGTGTAGCTATCTAATTGTTGACTTTGATAACAGGCAGTGGCACAGGAGAAATTCTAACTTAGCCTTCTGGTGTGGCTACTTACAAATTTTACCTTAGTTACTAATGAGTTTTTTATAGTTAAAATTAAGTTGATCGCTCACACGTTAACGTGCACTACATAACATAAAACTTGTGTTAAAATCATACATGAGTGTTTGAAGACGGGTGAACCATTTTAAAGTTAAAGGCATAATTTAGGGTTGTCAATTAAACTAACGACAAATATGAACAGCACACTCAATATACTTTCACTAAATCAACTTTTCCAGTTATTTTGTCTAATACCATTAAGTAAAAACTTCTTGCATATACAACATATATACATACATAGTTTTTCTGAACACACTTTTCCTTTTACTTTCTGTATTCATTTAAAATGGTGTTATTTGTTATTGTAAGACATTGGCCAAAGTTCGTTCGCTCAGATATCTATACATATTATATAGCAAAGTACTTCACCATGTCTGTCAGTCTGTCTGAGCGCGATAAGCTCAAAAACTACCAAATGCTTTTTCATACATATCATGTGTTTATGAGAAAAGTATAGGTGTACAAATCATTACGGTTTTATGTAAATTGGCGGAAATTTGGCCAAGAACTTTGAAGATGACGGAGAAAGTCATGCCGATTGGGAGCTTTACTCGCTTGTGCCGTGTAAACCGATAGTTATATGAAAGAAATGTATCATTTTTATACAAAATACCTGTAAAAGATCAGCAACACTATGTATAGATCTTTTTTTATATAATAAGCCTTAGCGTAATGCCCATAATCTCACCTGATCTTAAGTGACGATACGGCCCAAGTTAGTAGAAACGTTAAATCTGTGGAGGAACTGGCTCTCAAGTGCAACTGCCGGAACATACCTAGTGGTATTTGGCGGCAGATATTCAACTTGATGGCGGTAGCTAGCCAGGCGGGCATCAGAAAAAGCCGTACCAACATGCAACTTCTGCAACTGCATCTTCTATGATTAACAAACGAAAAATCAAAATGTTTTAAAACATTTCCTTAAATTAATTTATTTTTTTCTTAATCGGTAATTATTAACGAATCCCTATTAAATTAAAAAATAGGCATATATCTATATTAATATTATATAGCGGAAAAGTTTGTTTGTTTGAAAGCGTTAGTCGTTGGAACTACTTGTCGGATTTTTTGTATTTGACAGAGCAATCATTGAGGAAGGCCTGAGGCTATCAAACATAACGTTACTTACTACCAGCAGGAGCTAAGCTGTATTGAAAAAAGTTACAAAAATGGGCAAAAATTATTAAATAGTTTTAGTTCCACGCAAACGAAGTCGAAGGCAAAACTAGTTTACTATACATCCGAAGTCGAGACAGGTTGCTAGTTATACATTCAAAATTTAGCTACATTCATTTTACACACTTTTTATTTGCAAATTAGCAATAACAAAAATATTTTAAAGTTTTAGTTTAAATCTTAACATTACTGTCTGACTTTGGTAAGATTTTTACAGAACAATCATTTTAATTAGACTCTGTCACTGAATGCAGACTACGAGTACAAAAGTTTATTCTTTTTGTTCTATTTTCATTATAAAACTTTTGAAGCGGCAGCATCTTTTGTTTTTAAACTACGTATATTTAAAATAATACTAAGTGTATCTTCGACACTATATGCATTTATTATTCAACGATGTTGTCATCTTGGACATATATTCACAACTGTTATCAATATATTTATTAATTGTGAAAAAATCCAGTCCACTTCAAAACTTGTAGCCGACAAGGTTTCATAAAATATTGTGAGCAATAATAACAATTTATTTTATTGTTATTTTTTTAATATAGCCAATTGTTTAACTCTATGAGTTGAGGAATAAATAAAAGTCACACTTAAAAATTATGTCATACTTATAATCCTACATAACAGACATCTAACACAAATCTAGAAGAAAACAGAAATACATGTAGACATACAAAAACAGATTATATATTATATTATTATATGCGGTTATATGTAAGAGGTATGTACATGCCAGAAATACTGATTTGATTCTGACATATATCATTATTAGGAAGCAACGTAGTCTTGGGACTGTTATTTATTTGTAGTACTAAACTTTAAATTAGTAATTATAGCGAACTAAATCACCTATAGTTGCGAGTATACTGTTTGAAACTGGGTAAATATTAAATAAAACTTTAAAAGTTTACTTTTGTCCTTGCAATTTATAAAGTTAAAAGTAAAATGCAACTAAACTTTGAAAGTACTACTCTGCATAGTAATGAATCGGCTGATAACCCGTGGCCTCGAGGGTGCATCACGCACGTGTTACCAGATTAATTGAATGCCTTTCGTTCACCTCCGTTATGCATCGTCGCTCCGCACCGCTACGCTGCGTGCTCTAGCTGCCGAGTCTCACCATTAAACTACCGAAACGCAAATAAATTCCACTTGCATGCCCATTGAGGGATGGCTGCCATTTGTACTCATCCCTCTATGCACTTTAGGTTTTTTTCAAAGTAACTTTATTTTCATACGATGTACGAGTGCGGGTCGCAGGCCGTGAGAGGGGCGAGCGCGGGCCGCGGGGCAGAGCGGGTCGCGCGGCCTCTCGCGTTTAGTACAGCGCTCAGCAGGAGTGTCGGACGCTCGACTTTGCAGTCGACGACTTTAGTATTCTTCGTTTATTTTCTTTTTCTATTCGTTTAATTTGTCAATCGAACCTCGCGCCAGTACACACATAAAATGTTTTGTCGCCTGTGAGTGAGTTCCAAGTATTACTATGTTTGTTTGAATATTTTTTTGACAGTGTCACATTCACGTGCGGCATCAAATTATTACCGGTTCCGGAGTTTTCAAGTGTTTATGATACGTATACGGTCTTAGTTTACATCGAGTAGAGCCAACTAACCACTAATAGATGCGATACTGTCCGGTTACTTAGTGCTGTAATTGATTTCTAGTGAAAACTTTAATATTTGGTGCCGGTTGGTGATAATAAGTTGCAAGAGGTTCAAAAAAGTTTATACGAATAATTCCCATAAGATTCTTCTCGGAAACTCGTGTGAAGTGAGTTTGCCGGTAAAGTGACGTCCGGTGGAGGTGCTTACAACTTAAAACATAACCTTATTTCGAACAAGGCGCGTGTTGCACGGGCATGCGCAGTTCAGGTCATCGAAATTATTAATAGTTGGTTCATAATTTTATAAACAAACAGTGACAGTGTTGTGAGTTGGTGCGTCTCTAACGAAGAACACACGAGTGTACACTCGCCAAGAGTTGACTAGCTTTGTTGGTGTTTGACGGTTTTTTCTTTCAAATTTTTAAAGGATAACGTTCACCTGTGGGATTTCTGTTTTACCTGCGCGCGCAACGAACTTCTTTACAAAGGTGAGCTTACTGTTCTCTATTACTTTTGATTTATTGACAAATCTACATGAAGCCATAAGTTTGTTTAAATCATATTTTGATTGAATATCAAAGAATATTTATTTGCCTGTGTATAATTATAGTATATAGCTATGCTACGAAGATGTAAATGAAGTGGTCTGTAGTATACCGTATGAAGGTACAGAGTACAGGTGCGTAACATAAAAAAAGATTTGGTCGTAAAATGAATCGTTAATTTTTTTATTTTTTGTGTGTTGTTCATACGTGGAGGTCTTAATCCTTTTTTACTCACCCTTAGGGGAGGTTGGTTCGGTTTAGTAATACTGTATATTTAGTTAACTTGCTTATCGTGTTTACGCATATCGAAGCGTTAGTGGTTCAGTGGTAACACACTTGACTATAGTATCGTAGGACGCTTGTTCGAGCTTACCCAAGAGCCATTTTTTTACTGAAAAAGTGAACAATAGTATTTTGAGGTGTTAATGTTTTAGTAGTCGTAACGTTTTAGTAGAAAACTAATAAATTGAAAACTATTCACTTATATCACTGTAGCTTCATCCAGTAGATGCACTTGAAAATTGATACTTAATTTGTTTATTTTGTAAATAAAATTTATTAGATGTTTATCATGCGCAATTTTAAAATAAGTTTTATTTTAATTAGAATACAAAATGAAACCAGAAGAAAATATTCATATCCATACAAGGATAGGATCACTGTTATAAGATTATTTAATTACATGGATTTTAAGTCAATTTGATAATTGGCAGCTCTAGTTTTTTAAGTTTTCATATTTACATGTTTAGTATATAGTAAGTTAAGAAAACAAAAAAGTAGAGTCTGTTAAATTAAAAACTATATTGAAAAGTCATCGATCAAAATTTATATTCATAACCGTCTTGAATTAAATTACTGAAACTTTTGAGTGCCAATACAATTTGAAAATGTTTTATATTTTATGTATTGTCACAAATATTGTTTACAATTTAGTTGTTCAAAATATACACATAATACATACAAATACACATAATTTTTACTCAAATAATTGACTCGTGCAGAAACCAAATCCACAAAATGCGTCAGCGAGGCGACTGCGTATACCGCTAGACCAACCGTGCAGTCGAGTTTGGGTCATTTATGAACACTATTTAAAACTAATAAGTAATATTAAAATCCTAGCAAATAAAGATGCTCACATAGTATGAAATTCCAATGGATAAACCATTAAAACTCATCTCTCCAATTACATTTATGGACACCAAAGAAAAAACAAGTATGTGCAAACGATATGTATAAATGTATAACTGTGGTTAGTGGGTAGCGTGTACGGACGTCACGTCAATGGATGTGAGCTCGTATCCATCTGCTATGAGTCTGAGTTTTCAGTGGAGGGAAACATTGTGAGGAAACCATACCATGGTTGTAGGGCTTTTTCTAATGCTCGCCTAGCTAGGTATCATCCTCAAGTTTAAAATCTACCGAAAAATATCTATAAGTGCGTTCCGGCAGTTGCAGTTGAGAGCTAGTCCCTCATCTTGGGCCACATAATCACTTAATATCAGGTGTGATTGTAGCCATAACGCCTAAGCCTAAAAACCATTAAAATATCCTTTTTTAATGAACTATTAACAGGTAATTAATGTTTTACTAACTTTTATTCATTTCAGGTATTTAAAAGATTCTTACGCATTTTAGTTACAGCATCGATGAGCTAAGAAGTCTTAAAATATTTGGATCAATAAGTTTATTCTCTGCTTTCATCCAAATCAGCGCCGCCTTTCCGGTTTGAAGGTAGAACAGAAACCTTTGTTTGTGTTATTCACACGTTTTAAAATTTTCCATATAGCCTTTGCAATATTTCTATGTTGCGTGATAACGATAATTTACCTAAATTTCCTTCATTTTCACTTTATATTAAGAGCCTAATCAGCTATATTAGAAAACTAATTAAAGGAAACACCTCCGATCAAACATTTTTGTAATCAATTTAAGAAAATTAATTTCTCATTTCCCACTTATTAAGCACTTCACACCTTTGGTTGGCTAGGTTAAATGAACTTCAGTACACAACTATAGTAAATATTGACTCTCACAATCTTCCTATATTTGCTTCCAGTCTGGTTGCCAAATATATTCGAATAGATTGTGTTGTTACATGCGCTCTTCTCTATGCCGTGTAAAGTTACCAGGAAAATTAAATTCTGTTCTTAGTGCTCTATAATTTTCGTACTTGCCGGGCCACGGTTGTATGGATGTAATGAAACTATATAACTATATACTTGATATTTTTTTACAAATGATACTTATGTAAAAACTTCAATTTGAATGATTATTTATTAATAATATCTAGGGCTATTATTTCTGCTGTACATTTTTGGAAATCTAAAGTATAACTATATGACTTTTAAACCCTGCTTTACTTTATAGTGTAAGAATATTAGTGCTGGCAGTTAAGTCCAATTTTGTAGTATTTGTATGGTATAATAATAATAATATCAAGCTGGTAATGATCCCGTTGCTTGGCGATGGACTTATCCCGAGACAGGGTATGGACTTTAACGGCTATCGCTATGGCTGCATATTGGCGATTTTAACAAGGTTCGCAGGTCTAAAGTTTTCTTACATTCAATGGCAATTACTACAAGAAGATTTCTCAAGTATTCTGACTTCCACACGATGTCTCCGTTCACCATCAGTCGATAGTATTATCAACTGAAATGAGTAAATATACGCAAACTCGAATAAATATCTTAGTACGTGCCGGGTTTCAAATCTGCGGAATATCACATCGATATTTCACTAGCGTAAATAGTAAAGTATTTTGTGCTAAAGGCAAAGGTAAAATTCCATATAAATTTATAATCACAAAGAATATGTTGATCAATTGTAATAACTACTAATCCTTAATACAGACAGTATTAAAATAAAACATACTAAAAAATCTAAATTAACTAATCATCGATTCTACGTACGTATATGTCTATAATTTTGTTCTTATTGCACAACCAAATTTGACCTTTACCGAATCAACATTACTGGCATTACAATAACCGGTTAGGCCGGTAGAATCTTCCATCTTCAACACGTACAATCGGAGAGTACAAATTAAGTATACACGTAGACATACTTTCCTCATTTGAAAGTTTATTTATCGCATCAAATATTACATATTGGTTATTTTTATTACTAACTTTCGTTAGGGTATTTTCCACGTTAAAACGTAAAAACGGTATAAATACATGTTGTAAAAAAGAGGCTTAAGTCCGAATCACTTATAAAATTGTAGGGTGTTTTAATGTATGGAATTCGTTACTCCTAGTAAATATAAGCTGAAATAGGATGGCATTGCGTACCAGGAAAGGAAAAGATTTCGTTTCGGTATAAGTTTCAATTTTGTTTACACTTTCTTTAATTTAACAATGTTATTTTCAAGTGCAGCGCGCTGCGAGAGACTTAACTATAATGTACCACTATATGCTACCACTACGATTTGTTAGATGTCTGTTTCAGACGTATCAATCTGCCAACCTCAACACTGACAAATTTGTCCAACGCGAACGAACTATTCCAGTTTCTTTATTGAAGAAAGCTTGAGATATGTCCAGTCCAGGAAACTTCATAGAACAATAAAGGGAGCATTTTACAATTGAAATCATCTAGTATTTTAATGTTTAGAACGCGTAATCATATTTTGGAACAGATGCTAAACTGAAAGATGAAACTAGTCTCACATATTTTAGCCAAGGACAAACAATATTTCCTTGCGTTCGTGATTATTAATGACCAAACTAAACGAAAACTATACCTATAGTTAGAGAGATACCTATATGTGCACCTCACAAACTACATCACATTTCAGAATAACGGTAGTGTCTCGTTTGTGAAAATGATAGGTTCACTGGATTGCAATTTCCGATTATAATACAGCACCGGTAATGTCATATAATGTAATAGAATGACATTAAAAATAACATTAAGTTCTAGTTTTCGCTAGGTGCAGTTATATTAAAAGCCGGAATGTTCATATAATTTGTTAAAGTTTTGACATATTACAGGTGTCATCGTCACTGTTTTGATTTGAAATCTCTAACGTATAAAATCATGTAACTAGTCTGTTTTGTTATCTCTATATATTAATACGTTAAGCAATAACTTTGTACCCCTCTTTACGAAAATTGTGTGGACGGAGCAGTAAGAAATTTCGCACACTTTTAGTTTATATAGAGAAGGAGTGCAGAATGTTAATAGTTTTTTAAACTATGCCTAAAAAATACACTAAATCAATAAAAAAAAACATTACACACAACTAGATGTTTGACACTCACACATACGCATATATATATACTCTTTTGTTTATTGTAAAAGTCTGTGGTCAAATTGACAATAGATTATAGATTAATATTGTTTTTCTTACTTAATGTCAAACATACAGCTACATATTAATACGAGTCTTTGACAACAAAACCTTAGTATTGTTCAAACTTATCATTTAAATTAATTATGGACGAATTTTGACCATTGGGCGCTCCCTAGTTAATATTATTTGACGTTTAGAAGACGACAAGTTATGATGAGAGTGACGTGCTCGCAAACCTCCCTTACTGTTAACCCATTGCATCATGTCAATATAGTAACGATGTCGCATGAGGCTAGTTCTAAAAGTCGGAACACTTCATGTGCCATTCCGACAATACTCTTTCAGGCTAAAACAAGCGACTAAATTTTATACCTCTCTACTGTATACCTAATATCGTTAATAATGAAAGCTTAATCTAACGTGAATATATGTACATCATCTGCATATGAGTAGAATGTACAGTGTAAGCTTCAAAGTAATATTATTTATCGTAAATATATTTTCTATTGAAATAGAAATAAAGCCGACATCTACTTCCACGGCGATATTAACAGAATGTTCGTAATGATTAAAAATAGTTTTTATACTGGCATCGAGTGTAATAAAAATAGTAAACCCGATTGAGCTTAACAACCGGATCCGGGCTCGTTCCGTCATATCATTCTACGGCACTAACAGACACACTGATCCATTTAGTGACGTGATTAGTTAGTTAATGTGTTTTCGTTATTCTTTTCAGTATCTGCATCCATAAAGTTTTTGCAAAAATGTTGGTCTAAATAAAAAAAAAACAATATCATCTGCCAAAATAAGTGGTTAATAAATGACAATAAAAAAAACATTTTTTTCCACGAAAATCTTTTTTTCATACAATTGTCATTGTTAGCATTGCTATTAAAATGCTACTAGGCTGTGAAATTAAATAAATTCAAAGTTTTGTAACTTTCGTGTCTAAATTTATGTTCACCAAAAAGATTGTATGTACAGTGCACAGGTACTAGAATTTAAGAAATATCTACCAATACTCGTATATGAAGCCTTATCTATATAGTTTTTACTTATTGAATTAATTTGCTAAATAATAAATATCACAGAATACATGTTATTTTCTTTAATACAGACTTAGATAACAAAACTCATTCGTTATTGTGTACCTTGTTCTAAAACGAATATAAGTTCTAAAGATATACATTAATATTTGTATAAAAAGTATCATCCTAAACTTGTTTCTAAAGTTTAAGAATTATTGCTCTTTTTTGTGGTTGAGGTCGCGTGTAGAGCAGGTAGAGAGACCCCTTGCTATATTAAAAAAAATAGTCGACCTCGGAATTCGTGCTTGGTAATTATATGTAGGGTTACCATATGACAGGAATATTCCTGACATGTACGGAATTTCGGCCGTCTATCAGGGAAACAGGGAAAAAATTAGAAAACATAAGAAATAATGTTATAATTAAAGAATAAAATCTAATAATTAGCAATGAACTAATTGTTTATTTATTTATTATTCACCTGAACCTCGTACCACGCATGTCACAGGCATATTCAAGCGAAAATGCCGAAATGTCACGAAATCTATTGCTAAGGCAGGGATTTTTTCAGGAAAATTTATTTTCGTATCTGGTAACCCTAATTATATGCCTATGATATTTTCGATAGGTTATACAATTAATCCTTGATCTTTGACCAAATTATGCGGTGCGATGTGTTAATATACAAAAAGGATTTACAATAATCATTTATCTACGCATTTTTTATAATTGACATTTTATAACATATGTTTTAATATATATACTAGCTGTGCTCGCGACTCCGTGCGCGTGGAACAAAAAAATATTTAATAATTTTAGCCTGTCTTTGTAACTTGTTTCAAAACAGCTTTCCTCCTATTACTAGTGACATGATGTTAAATAGAATAAAACCTTTTTAAATTATTGCTTTATCAAATACAGTAAGATTTTTTGAAATTTCCCAGTTGTTCCTAAGATTAACGTGAACAAACAAACAAAGAAACTTTTTCGTTTTGTAATATTAATATAGATAGGTGTTTTTTATGATCTGTCTATGAATTTTTATTACGTACGATTTTTTTAGATTGCAATTATTTGTTTGTTAAATATAAAGAATAATTTAATAATAATAGATTTGTAACGTCAATAAATTGTCTTCTGTAAATTACATTTTTCTACAAATTCTATGAATTGCACAATTATATTAGCTTATTAACAGATATTCGATACACTTCCCTATTTAAAAAATAATAAAACATTCTAGCATCATTCACACTATAATGTTTTTTGTATTCCTTTTTAATGTGTATTTCTATACATGTATGCTTTATATTTATGGAGAAAATTTATATAAATCTTCTTTTAGACCATTTCACCTTAACAAGAAAGTTCTGGAAGTTGATGAACAAATTAGTCCTACATACTCAAAGGTCTTCAAATCAATTTACAAGTTGTGAATAAAAATGTGTTTCGCTTTAAGATTTCATAGCGATGTTAAAAATAAAACTTTCTTGATGCCGTTCGGTGAGTGGACAAAAGATTTACGTTTATGCATATTTACAATTCCAATTTTGTTGGGACGCAGGTCTATTTGCCTTTGCCCATGTTCCGATTAGGTAGTTGAAATCTGATTTATTCCTCACGGGATACGCCTCGTGTGAATTCAGGGGACAAAGACTTTTATTTTATGTATAAAAATACAGATTTATGTGTTGCAAGTTGCACTAAACAGGTTGTGGCTTAATTTAACTACAATAAAAACAATATAGCTACAAGATAATTCCTAATAAAACACACATATAATTATTTACGAAGATTTTAAACAATATGATAATTGCATGCTTATTGGAAGCATCTATAAATGCAATCTATAAATTCAATATTTTGTCTTAGCCATTTTGCGCTAGTTCTGCTTTATCAGAGCACGTAGAAATATGATGTTTCAATTTCCTCACTGTTATCTCTTCACCTTATACCAGTTTGTAGAGCCGTAGTAGTAAACAGAATATTTCTTAAAGTGTTCACTTTAAGACTTTAAGAAACTTTAACTGTTCACACAAAATCAGTAAATTATTTACATGAAGTAACCACAAATGTCTATATTACTGTTACTGTTACTGTAAAAGTTAAAAGGTTCGATGTTAACTTCTATAAGGTTACCCGAATAAATCATTATTTCTTAAAAAAAAATCTGACCATTTATTTACTAGACATTTTAACGTATGTAGAACATGGATCAATTCGTTTAAGTGTTTTTCATAAATTACGACATTATCTGATTATTTAAAAGTGAATAATGAAAGATCTGCTATTAGTTTCATTCGCATACATTAATCGCTTATTACTAAACTCTCCAACATATATTTTATGAGGTTTACACAGGTTTTCAATATAAAATTTTTAATTAATCAGTATATTAATTGAGTTAATGTTTATTTATCTTAATTTACATAGACACTTTATATGTTAGAGCATCAATTATTATAATTATACATGAAAATAAAATAAAAAATATTCTTAAAGCACTATACCGAGGTCGCAAGGCAGTGTACTCAAAATGGTAGCAGCATTGCCACGTTGTATGGCAATGATGACTTGCTAAGTAAAGTAGTAGCTAGCATTTTGGTTCTGCGTGCTTTCAAATAGACTTAGCGCAATATCTTTGTATATAACGTGTGCACTCGGCCCCTACAAACCCAATGTTTCGACTCCAAACGGCTCAAAATATACATGTACTTCTACTACATTACTTGGAAACTTCTGCTAATGCTGCAGCGCAGCCAAATTTTACAGTTACGTAATGGTTTTATTGAAGCTTATTTGTTTTTTAGTTAATACATATTATGTAGTAATAATGATATATTATTAAATAATTGCACATGTAAGTAATTTAGATAAATATCATTATATGTATGTATATATTGTGTTTAGGAAATGCGGGGTGGGTACTTAACAACCTACTCTGTCAGCGACAGCAGTAATTAATTACGGTTCGGTCTTCCACCCCCGCGTTCCTTACCGATTGAAGTTAACTAAGCGTAGTTCGCTTACCTCCTAGCGTGTGACGTTCGATGACTCTGACTCTACTACTTTCTGATATTCCCAAAACTTTTATAAGAATGAAAATGTATCTTAGTATTATATTATAGTCAATGAATAATGATGGTTTTTCTATGAAATTGGGATCTTTAAAAGAGGTGTGAAGAAGTATCTAAGCAGGCCAGCGTAGCAGCGGTGACTGGCAGTTAATTTTGGTTCATTCTTAGTCGAAACTAATTAAGATTGTTCTGTACTTAACAATAGGTGCAGTGCAGTCACTATGCTGCGCAACATTAAAAAAAGAAAGCAAATCATTGAAAGCTTGTGTTTCATATTAATGGTCAAAGTGATAAAGATACTTTATACTGTTTAGTTTATGATATGGACTGCATATGCTCGTTAGTAATATCTAGTTTCTCTAGGAAATCTAAATACTTGACTAAACTGGTACAAAATACAAGTTTGAAGCGGATAAAATAGTTACCATTGATTCATGCTCAGGTTAAATTATATAGCCTGATTATAGTTTTCCTTGTATTTAATATGAAAATGTTGAAAGATTGTAAATCAAACATAATTCTTGGGACTTAACTCAGGTTCATTCATCAATAATAAGTATAAAACTAATATGTGTTTGAAAAAGCACTTATTGTATAAGTTGCGCTCAACTCGGACGTTGTGTGAGAGTTTTCATTTGTTTCTACTATTCTATGCAGTATAGCTACACAACGGTGTACAACACTATACAAATCTCACTTTAAAACTTCTCAAAATAATGCAAGGATTCAAATTTTAGCGTTCAGGTTTTTGTTAAGCAATCTAGTGTATTAACTGTATACCTCTCATAAGTGGAGTTGCTGGAACTTATAAGTACTTATAGTTAACTACTTGGTTCCAAATTACCATATCTTAATGTTATAATATCGTCACGATGTTTGCCTTAACTGACAGCTCTGGCTCATTTCAGGGATTCGAACTCAAGTTATCATTACAACCATTTGTCGGTAGTAGTCATTGTTGTTGGATTGTACTGTGCTTACCAATATACATTGCTGGTACATTGCAATGCAGTCGCATTATATAGTAATATAACTATATAAATAATACTACTACTAGAAACAATAGACAATTTAACCTCAAATTGTAATCGTTACTGTCGGTGTGTGTGTACTGTGTATTTATATTCAGAACCACAGACGTTAGATAAACCACAAAACCATTTAATATTAGATAATCGCAATTTTACGTTAGAGACATTGAGACAAAACTGAAGAAGATAAAGATGTCTTTGTACCGAGTGAGTATGAAGTTTGAAGAGCATGCACAGTATGCAACTGAATCCAACAGACTCGAACAGATATGCGCCTCAAGCGAATCGTACGTAATGCACCCGATAATATATTCAGATCGCATTTATTCGTTGAGCATAGGCACTGAAATAAGGTTTTGTTAGTACGGACGAAAGGCAATCCCCCTGGGCTATACTTTTCGAAACGCCTTTGTAGGTGAGTCTAGTGGATATAAATCTATGAAGAAAATGTATTATGACATGTTATTATAACTATCTCAAGAAAGAAATTTTCAAACTGAACCATTAACGTCCAAATTAGTCACGATTAAAGGAATTTCAAATTTGGAGAATGTTCAGACCTCTGTAGGCATCGGCTTGAAGGAATTCGGGTAATTTCATTCATTTAACTCCCAAAGGGGTAGCACAGTTAGCTCTACTTAATTACGTTCATATTGTAATCGCAAAACTCGTATATACGGCCTTGTTATATTTTTATGTTATACGTTTCCATTAAATTATTACTTTACTCTTGTTAAAATTACTCATAGGTAACATATTTTAGACATTTTAAATGGACGTACAGTGAAACACAATTGTAACTGATTTACGAAATGACTATTAAATGAAATATAATAATGAAGATCCACATACTTTCTTCTTCACTTCTTGACTGTTATGAATGAGTAGCTAACAATATAACAAAGTAATGTTTATTGTGAGGGGAACATTACAATTTGAACTTCCATGAAAATTGGTTCTAACAGCTAATATTTATGATGTGAAATTGGAAGAGATTTTGGGCAGAGTTTAACTATGAAAGTGTTTCTAAATAGAGTCAACTCTATTTCATTTTCGTCATAAAGCAGCTGTGCTGTAGTCTATAAAACAAAAGGCTTCTACCAGTTGTAACTAAATGTTAAGTCTATATTAGGTTAATCATGGTAATGGGAAGCTAGTTTATACTATACTAGTATAGGCGTGTCTCCGTTCGCGTGGAACTAAATTTTTATTTAATATAATAATTTTCAAAAAAAAATAAAAAATAGCCTATGCTACTCAGGGCTAATGTAACATTTTAATGTTGAAAGAATTTTTGAAATCGATCGAGTAGTTCTTGAGTTTATTCGTTACAAACAAAAATATAAATATTTCCTCTTTATAATATTAATATAGATAAATAAATTTAGTTCCAGTGAAATAAAATAAAATCTTATGGATAATATGTTAATTGGGAAAGCTTCTAGTTTACATAACTTCATGGTACCAGCCTCGAAGGCGAATATTAATTTAATACGTTAGTTACGCGGTACAGTACGTCTCTATAGGAAAATTGTTCAGATAAAATAAGCAGAGCGGATTTCGCATGTCCAACGAAAAGCTACATTTGCGAAATCGTAACAAAAACAACAACATTGACTTTTATGTGCAAGTTTGAATAGGTATAGAAGCTATAATAAATGTTTATGCTAATAACTAAGATATAATGTCTATACTTACATATATTGCATTCAGATGGTGTTGTGTAGACACTAAAACGTTGAATAATATTATCGCTCAATACAATTATTTCTTGTTACGGTGCATTAATCGAACACTACGCGCCTCTTAAGCTGGAATTCACATAGTACGGAGTGAGCCGTACATAATCCCAGTTCGCATTAGAATTTCGCTGGACCAACGCGTTATACCGAAAGAAACTCTGTTCAATATGCCGCCCGATAAGTTAGGAAATGTGAACTGGCTAAAGTTATTTAACTTTTTTATTGGCAAACATTTCGTTATAATAGATAGCATCGTCTGCCTTTCAGTAAATATTTATTCGAAAGCTTAATTAATTAATAAACATTTGAAATTAATCTCCAAGGTCTAATTGATTCCCAACATTTCTAACGTTTGTTTTAAGACGAAAACAATATGAGTAAAATGCTTTAGATCAATTAGCTTGTTTGTATTGTCAGTGATTCCTTTACAATCCATGTCAAGAATCAAAATATATACACGACGTAACAAAACAAATTCTTTGATTAAATTTATATAACCTGCTACTGTATCTTTTATTTCATGCGTAGGTAGAGATAACTATCATATGAATTTTGTTTATAGGGTTACAATCTATTTCTGTTTTGGAACCGGCTACATCTATGCGTATTAGGTTTTGAGATTAATAATCTGTCTCTTCTTCTCTGTTTGGGATTTTTCAATTATTTTTTATTTATCTACAATCCATTTTATTTTATTTATTTATTTTTCGACCTGACTTACGCTGTTAGCCCCAAGAGCTTTGACAGCTTCACCGGACTTTTACGGGACTTTTCAATCCATTTTATGGCTAGTTCTATCTATTGACAGGTGATACATTAATTCGCTACTGAATAAACAATAGTGTTATTTTATAATATTCCTACTTACATCTCGACAAATAAAGCCAGGAATGTAACATTTCGATGAGTTTATTTTGAAATAGAATTGTTCAGATTTGAATACACTTACGCTATTAACCCAGTCTCGTTTCTGTTCGTTCCTAGAATACCGTACGGGATTCTTAAGCCGGCATTTTATAAAGCTAGAGTGGTCTATAAATCTCCTTACTAGCATGCTACACACACTTACAAATATGCAAATATTTGCAATAACACAAGTGTTTCGCATATTTATGATCTATAGGCTAATATTTTCTTATTAAAATTATTACTATTGATTCTGCTCCATTTTATATTATTGACTATGTATATATGAAATATCATTTCATTATCTTAAATTTCAATTTATGGGTAAATATCACATTAAAGTGTGAACTTTTATTTCTTTACATGTACAAAAGGTAAACAATTTTTGTATAGAGTTCTTAGAACTAATAAAATTCATAATTGGAATGAATATTTTGTAATTTTTAAATCAAATTCAATTAAACTTAATATTTACTTATTTCAATGTACTCTTACTTACTCTTATTCGTTTATGATTTACTTATAAATAGAAATATTTAAAATTTATATTACACTCTTCGATAGCCTGAGCAGTCGTACATCCTAATCTTCTTCACGGCTTCAGGTATCT
The DNA here is from genome assembly GCA_039707435.1 of Actias luna. Lineage (NCBI taxonomy): Eukaryota > Metazoa > Arthropoda > Insecta > Lepidoptera > Saturniidae > Actias > Actias luna. The sequence goes on along the minus strand of JAZHAC010000033.1, from coordinate 12,530,443 downwards.
ATGAGCTTTGTGATGGATTTCATAGCGATTATATTAAAACCAGGTTAACGTAATGCATGACATCATACAACCATTTATCTTTATATATATAAAATACACTTATATATAAATTAAACGTGATACATTTATTTATCAAAATCACTAGGGTACGTAAAAGGTGTAGTCTAGCATTTTGTGGACTTACAACTACATTCCCGAGTAAACTATTCTCCGAATCTTTGACAACCCTAGACTACTCTATCGCTATTACAGATGATGTTATGGAAAAGCGGAATATCAAAATAATTCATAGACTAACAATAAAGTCTATGCTGCTAGAGATTTTTATAACGCCCGCCTGGCCAGCTATCATTCTCAAGCCAAAAATCTGCGGCCAAACCTATAGGTATATTTTGACAATTGCACTAGGCTTAACGTGTCCACCATCTTGGATTACATCGTCACTTAATATCATAATAAATTATAAGAACTTCTGTCGACTCCTTAAAACTGCTTAATTATCAAAACGGTATATTACTTGAATCACGTGTTGTAGATATACATTACTAAGTCAACCATGTAAGTTATACGTGAATTTATCAAAGGATAACTCGGTTAGAACTGATTGTGTATTAAGTCTGAGATTGTTTATATAGGATCGGTGGATTGTTAAGAAGGTTATCTCTCTAATTAGCAAGCACTTATATATAATCCTTGTCAACTTGCTGTAATAAAATCAATGTTTGCGGATGATATGTTGTAGAGTATAGAATTTAATTGTTCCGTTTTATTGCTGTTCATTTAGATTCAAATATATTCTGTTTTGTATTGTTTCGGTATTATATATGTACTCTTGGGTTTAATGGTAAAATTGGACAGTTTTAAGTGACGCTGAATTATGTTTTCAGATTTTTTCAAAGAATTACTCAGATTTTTAGATGGTCTCCCGTTGATATTAAGAATTATTTTCTTTTTAATTTTTTATGACACACCATTTGGAGAGTTTTAAAGACTATACTACATTATCGAGGTACCACAATTATATGTTAATGTAATATTTTGAATTTGACAATATTGATTTACGATTATTTATATTATATGTTTTTAATATTACAAAGAAACAGATAAAAATAGTTTTTTCAATTTTGATGTTGTTGTTGAAATATTCTTTATTGATATGGAACTTAATTTAAAAGAATCATGTTATAAAAGCAAAAGATGCCACCTGTGGTAATGAAAACATTTACGACTCATTTATTCATACCACTGTCTTCATCATTAAGAAAGTTTTATAAGGATATAAACACACCAATGCGATAACTAAATCGTTTCATTTATAATGAGAGTGTTGAGGTAATGCAGAGGAAGTTATAATTGGGGGAATAAGAGGCGATCACAAGTTCTCGCCCGCCCTCCTATCGCTCGAGGTTCACGTAAATTAGTTAGGAAATAGCAATTACTAAGTTATTTCGATGTTTAAGATTTAGTGAGATGTTTAGCGCCTTCTGTTTCCGTCATGTCTATACGATGTCTCGGAACAATTTTTTTTTTTTTATTATGAAATTAATAACTTCCATTTATTCATCTTTTATATGATATATCTATAAATTTAAACATGCGATTATATAAACTGTTTAACTGTCTTTATGCAAGTACTAGATTCATTTTCTACCATAAATATTGTATCAAAATTTTGTTGGCTGCAACAATTTTAAACGTATCATAGGATGGTGGACGTAACCATAACACGGTTAAAATTAAAATTTAAATAATTAAATCTTCACCCAGTTAACCTAAAGAACCAGTACAGTTTGAAATAATTAAAGAAATATTTTGAAATCTCTGCACTATTATATTATATATAATAATAAATTACCAGTTTTGGTTTAATAAATGAATATTTTCAATGTAGCAAAGATACTGCAAATATGCTCGATGGTAAGCGTAGTACAATGTAAAAATAATGATTATCATTAAATGATCTGTGATTCACTGACAGTCGCCATTATCATAATGTCGTACAAGCCGTGTATGTACACACGTGATATGTTGGCCCGAAATAATAGGGTTTACTACCATTTTGCGAAAGATATTTTAATGAATATATTCGTATTAACTGAAAATATTGATAAAAGACGATTTCATTTTCTCATTTCAGCACTAGCAATACCCTAAAATATTCACAGAGTTTTGTTTTGACGTCATAAAGGTAGATCCGAAAGTTTTGGTATCTCTTTATGATGCTAGATTTAAACAAAGTAGAGAAAGGAATAGGAAAGTTGATATCTCAGTATTATTTTGTCGTAATACAAATATATATTTAAATATTACTAAATATAACCCTTATCTATTCTTATTTTCGGTTTATATATTATCATTTACAATTAAGGTCTCCCAGATACTTCGTTGTTTTTATAATTAATATATTTCCACTAGCGTCTATTGTCGAAAATTATTCGGTTTGTACTCTTTACTAAAAATAAATTTATATACTCTTATATGTATTATTATTGTTATATAAACCAGCAAATTGTGTAAATAATTCATATGGGCAAAGTTTCCGCTGGAATGGATTCAATACAGTGCACTTTTTTTTAAACCAAAATGGATGTTATACTGTAAGGTACAAAATTTATATTAAAATAATCTCTAGAAAAAGTATAAAAGAAATCTAATTTATCTATATATATACATACATACATACATAAATACATATATACATATGTATATATATATATATATATATATATATATATATATATATATATATATATATATATATATATATACATATATATATATATATATATATATATATATATATATATATATATCTTCATATATAATCTATGAACAAAACATCGTATTTTTATAATAATTTTCAGCATCTACTTCGTTTATACTCTTTAATATATTGTTATGTTTACATTGTTATAAATTAAAACCCGTTTCTGTTCCTTTATTAAAATCCTGCATTAATACTTGAAATATAAAAAAAATAAACCGTCTCAAAATTTCACATATATGTCCTTAATAGTTTGTCCTGGGTGATGATATATTGATTAAAATAAAGCCTTTTATAGATAGAGATGATTAGATAATTATATCCATAATAAAATAGTTACTACTTTTGATCCACTCGGTTTATCTTTTAAAAGTTAAATGTACTTGAAAGACTCAATCACCGACTTTCTACCATCTCTACTAAGTTAATAATAAAGTTGCGATTGCTTGACACAACGTATAAAGTATTTTTGAAACAAATCATTTGAAGATTTATGTAGCTTACTACCAAAAAACAGTGTTACGTACATAACATAACAACAATTTCATCTAATGGTAAATGTAGATAGTGTTATTCTTAGAAAATAACTGATCCTCATTTACTGCTGAACACACAATGACGTTTGGCTGTAGATTTTGAATTTATAACGATGCCCTTTCACCACGATGAAACTAATTTCTGAAGTAAATTGAAGTAAATTGAATTCAACTACGTACCCTGTTGTAAAAATGAATCAGCTTTATTGGAACTATTGTAATGATTTGAAATTAAATTTTATACTTAGGAAATATTTTAATATACCATTCGAGTTTAGCTAAATTATAAAACTTATCTGGTACTTCGGTTTTTATACCTATGATTATTAAGCAGGTGTTATAAAGCACCGAACAAGGTTTGGTTGCCTAGACTTTAGTTCATGTGTATGTACATATTAAGTATAAAACAAATAGATACCTATAAATTTGTCTTTGAAGTATTTTGACTTTAGTGAGTTCTGAGGCGAAGTCGTTTAAAAAGCGTATAATACAAAACTTTTAGTAAACCTTTTGAACTTTTTATTCTCTTTAAATGTTTGTACAAATCACATAATTAGCTAATATTAAATACGTGTATGTACATGACAATTAAGAATTACAATAACCCAATTTTAACAAAATATTTTTAAACACTGCTTGGTGGTAGGGTAATTTCGGATAATCAAATCAAATTGAATAACTTTTGCCGAAAACCTAATATGTATTCTGCCTGCTGCATTAGAGATCGAGCCACATAACATTAGGCGACATTGTGGTTAAACGTTAAAAACGTATGAATAGAAAATAAGCAAAAAATCGCAGAGTATCGTGACTAATGAATCTTTGTAAGTTATGGGGTCTTGCTGTATGTAACTCTTAGAGCGTATCGGTTAATGTCCTAAAATCGTTGAGCCCACGTGATGGTCTGCGCTTGTGACCTTCGTTAGCTGTCTACAGAATTCATTATACCTATGGATCCAACGTAAACTAGTTATTGTATAGCACGGACGACTGTATAATAAATAATTATGAGCCTTTGTTATCTAATGACTAGGTTATAAGGATATTAATTCGTAATTATTGTGAGTTTGGTAAGTCTATATTATGTAGGTTTTAAATAAATTTGTTAGATGTGATTTTGATTCTTTGAAGCAAGAGAAAGTATCTCGTTAGTATTTTCGTGATGGGTTTGGTTTTTTTACAATAAATACAGAGTTCATAAGCAAATATTTACATTTCTAAAAATAAAAACATTTTCTCTACTTATAGATTTGTACTTCCGTGTGTAGGTAAATATAAGAGTTAATTTTTGTTTATATATACAAAAAATATGTACTTTATATTTTTATGTCTAGATTTACTTATAAACGGCTTAACTGATTTTTATGCAATTTGCTTAGAAATATGAAGTAATTTCAAAATTTATTGGTAATAAGGATTCTCAATAATATTTTTTAACTTTTAAAAGACATTTAAAACCGGTTATTGTTTGGTTCAATACAATTTAAAAAAAAGCTTGATATGCTATTGCTAACAAAACCTATAAAATATTAACAAAGTGGTTAATAATCTCAAAATATGAATCGAAAATATTTACTGTGTAATAAACACGTGAATACAAGTTGATTACGAATCGCTTATTTTTACTACTTAAATCATTACAGTCGCATTCCTATATATACTCTTCGTGTGAATTATTTGAATAATATAACTTATCCGGTTAGGACACGTTCATAGATGAATCTATGCGATTTTTTTGGTTATAAATATTTTCTTTTTAATGTCCAGCGTAGCGGGCGAATAACGGCAAGATTTCCCATAAATTCATAAAGTAGTACTCAATAAAATAACCTACAAAAGGCTTAAAAAATAGAAAAAATGGTTTCTAACAGTCTAACTTCGGTAGTTTTGCTCACCTTGGTTATGACACAAATTATGACACGTGAATCCATACTTCTCATGCAAAGAAAAAAACCCAACTATACTCAAATACTTAAACAATATCTTTGTATAATTTATCATTTATAATTTATATCCACTATCAATGATTGCCTAAAAACCAATAAAAACGTGTTTATCATCTCTAGCAGAAGAAAAAGTAAAATTAGAAATAATTTCCACGTGGAATCAAATATCATTCAGTGATAACTAGTGCCAGCCGCAAGCTTGTTGCGAGGAAAAAATTGGATCTATTCCAACAATCGATTACATTTACTCCATCGTTAACAGGAAACGATCATAATATACGTATATATATATATATATCTAATTGGAATGGCAATTTCGAATTCTATATACCTATAACGCTAATTCAGGATATCTTCGAGACGACTTTATTTGTATTTTGTTATTTAATTATATTAAAGTATTAAAAGTAAGTAAGAAAAACGATTAACGCACACTGAGAATTCCACTAACGGAAGTGCAAAAAACAATGTAATAATAATAGAACTAAACATAAACCAATAATATTGTATATTAAGTAAACATATTTAACAGGAGTAAGTTTGAATACAAGATATGTATCGTCTTTCTGATATATTGTTTTAATAAAAAGTAAAGTAAAAGTTTAAATTCTACGTTATTTTGATTGATAAGGTACGTAATATTTTTTAGGGCATAGTATATTTACTTCTATACTATCAATATGAAAAATGAAATAAATATTTTTATCAAAAGTAACATTTTGTATTTGAGGTTGTACAAATACTCAAACGATATCCTGATGTTGGAGATGATGCAAGGCTGAAGATTTATCATTTTCCTGAATGTACATTTAATACAGTGTATGGGGCATAAAAATGTAACAAATATCATAAATAATATTTAATTAATAAAAGGCTAATTTAAATTGTGCTTGACATTTATACATGTGAACTTAGTTTAATTTGAATGAAATATCAAAGCTAATAATAACGTATTTATTATTCGTACACTCTACATTGTCTTTGTTGTATAATTGCAATATTATTTCTAATTATACTTAGTATTTTTATATTTGTTTCATGTTTATTTCATAAAGTAAACATTTGATACTTGCACTTGAGGTACTGCAGTACTAATGATTTATGTAATATGTGATTTGTATAAGTTTGACACCGGACTTTCCTGGTACTAAAGCGTAATTTATACATTTTTTCCGCTACTTTCATTACCATACTTAGTAAATTTAGTTCACAGCAGATCACCAACAAATTGGTAAATTTAAAAAGTAAAGTATTTTTTTAAAGTACGAGGGCGAAACAGTTTGAGTATAAATTTACTGAGCATTGGAGGAAAACTACGCGTATAATCGTTGTATAGTAACCAATATACATAAAAGATAATATATTGAACTATTAATGAACCTATTAGTACAATTGCAGTGATAAAATTGGATTCAATTAATACTGAATCGGCTCATTGACATGGATGGACGTTTGCCATTCAAGATAAGTTTCAAATACGATTCTTGGTATTAAGACCCATAGTTTTGGGTACATCAATTGTCGCTTCTAAGATTTGGGTATCTAAATGATGGTATAGTGTAGAATAAACACCTATTACCTCTTAGATATTTTTATCTCGAATTATAGTTGTGTAAATTTGGGCCAACCCATTAAAGTACTCACTATATTTTAAAATACAATTCAATTCACACGGTTTACGTTGAAGGTTGAAATTTTTATTGCCACTTTTAATCTTCATCAGTTATCTCTACTTTATTCTCACGTTATCAGCGATAGCGCCGAAAGGTGCTCTGAATTATTTATCGCGTATGACAGCTGTCAACGCGTCAATGATATCTATTGAAATATTTATCCGTCTATCAATAAGTATGTCGGGTGGATGATGCATTACCGACTTATTTTACATAATAAAAATATTGCAAATCAAGCGAACATTTGAAACGATAACTTAGTGGTAGCGTGTACGGGCCCCGCGTCCAAGGACGTGAGTTAGAATCTCTGGAATGAGTTTGAGCTTTGAATGAAGGAAAACATCATGATGAAACCATAGCATGGTGGTACGGTTTATTCTAATGCTCGTCTGGCTAGCTACCACCCTCATATTGAAAATCTGCCACCAAATACCTATAGGCGTGTTCCGGTAGTTGCACTTGAGAGCCAGTTACTACACTAGGCTTGGCGTGTCCACCATCTTGGGCCACATCGTCACTTAATATCAGGGGAGATTGTAGCCATGATGCCGAACCAATATAGGTATATAAAAGAAACAGATATCCACTTGTTTTATTAGTAATTTAGAGTACTTTTACTAACTCTTGAGAACTAGATAAACTACATTATAAGTACCTATTCGTTCAGTACTTTTTTATCTTGAGTTTTCATCACTAAACTGTAGATCACGCACATGAAGTTGTGGAATGCAAATAACAATTAAAGTGTTTACATATGTACATAATAGGTATATATACATATTACATATGTACTAAATATTTGTTGTTATAATAGTAGTATACGAAACATTGCAAAGATTCAACAATATAAATAATGGCCCAGATTCATTTCGATTTAAGGACAAAAAATAGAAGTATGAAGTGTCTTCTCGTAATTGCCCATTTTAACTTATATCACGTTAGCTAATTATTTTCAACGTTTTGAAAATTTATTATTGGCTTATTCTTATTAAAACCCTGTTCTATACAAAATACTTAATTTTAGAGGTAAATATTTTTATTGACTTGAAATTAGTTTAATGCAGAAACATCTTCAGTCTCGACGTTTTACAGTCCCCGAGGCGATCCGCTCATTCTTGATATTATCTGAAAAATATATTTTTAAAGAAGTGCGGCATCCTATTCAGTCCTGTGTTGCACTTATGTATATAGCAATAGGTCGTGTAAAATATTGGATATATTTGTTATCTATGTATATGTATTGTTGTCTTTTGATTTGGTTTGTCTTTAGACTGTTATATAATAAATAAGGTCAATATTATTTATCGAAGAATTATGGAAAGATCTGTTGGACTGATAAAACAATAATTAAATAATTATTATCATTTGTATTGTACAATTTGAATTTGGCCTGATTTTTACTTCTTCTGATTTTGTACTTTTGTTATACTAAGTAGCTGCTCCTGCAGATTTTTTTATTCCCTTGTCAGTAGTTAATAATTTGATCACATATCGCATTCAGCAATAGGGTAAAAAAATTCTTCATAACGAAATACACCTTTACGTATTACTATCATGGTAATCGTTCAAGCCACATGTAGTTTAACCATTTCATACACACATACGTTATTTTTTATGTGTATATACAGATTGAAATTCAATCGTTATTTATATTTTTAGATATATTGTGTATTATAGAAAAGGAAAAAATATATCAAAATCCGTTACTACTGCATTTACTATAAAATATTACTTTTATCCTCCTTTAACTTTTTCATTTATCTAATATAAAGTGCCCTATAGGTGGAGCATTAACTATCAATTTGTGACATATTAAATTCTATCTAGTAATTTCAGTCATGCGCGAACAAGGGAAAAGATAAAAAAAACTATAGAAAAATATAATCTGTCAACTATAACAATAACAAAATACAGTACAAATTAGGTATATTTTTTTGTAATATATAAGGTACAGACTTGACATAGATAAGGTTTCATTATCTGTGTAGACTAGCTGTGCCTGCTACTTCGTTCGTGTCGAACTAAAAAATATTTAATATACTTTACCTACTTTTGTAACCTTTTATAATACAGTTTTGCTCCTATTAGTGGTAGCGTGATGTGTAATTGCCTAAAGCCTTCCTCAATAATTGCTCTATCTAATATAAAATTAATTTTGACATCCAACAGGTCGTTCTTAAGATTAACGCGTTCAAACAGATAAGCAAACTTTTCCTCTTTACAATATTACTATAAATAAGCTTATAAGGATTAAACGAAGTTAAGGTATTAATAATCGACCGGGCATTTATCGGTATTAAAAACTAAAATCTTACAATTTGTTTTTGCGAAGCGATACCACTATCAGGGAGATTTGAACTTGTAGGCAGGGAATCGGATTTAAACAAGTGTCGTTTCATAAAGAAAATTGAACGTATGGATTGTGAATCATAAACAATGGTTAGCCTTGTTAATGAAACTGAATGCGGGCAAGTCGCCGCTCGTGAGACCGACACGATTTGTTACGTTACCACATATAAGACTATAAAGGCACGCATCACAAAGCGGTTTGTACGAGTTCTTTGTGTTTCAATGATTATAAGTTAAATCTACTCCGAGTTATAAAGTAATAGTATTGTTGGATATTTTTATTACTATGATAAATTAAACAGTCGTTTTTTTAATCACTATTGAATTTCTTTTAGATAAATATTTGATAGCTATCTTGGAGTACAATTTTGTTGTAACCTTTTTTAAATAATTAGGTTACCATAATGATCGTATATTATATAACCTCCATTTATTCTGAGACTAAAAGCTATATAAAATCGAAAACAGTAATTTTGAATATACCTATATAAATTTTCAAAACAATTGCGAGGGTAACATTTCCATAGAATTATAATATAGATTAAGCCTGGAAGTAAAAGGAATAGTAGTTTTTTGTTTCTTCGGTGCACCGTTCATCATTATCAGCCAATTATATAAGCAGTTGAGAGGAAGAATATCACAGACGATGGGTTTTGGTTTCTGAGTGACGTCTTTGGTCAAGGACTGTTGCATTACAAACAATTACTGTATACAAAAATATATGTTAATTTATATAATATTTGTAAGGTGGTAAGATTTGATAATTATACACGACTGGATTCGTCCAGATTACACTAGGCAGAACTCTCACATTAATGATATGCTTAAGTGTATCGTATTTCAGGTTCATCTGTCGTCGTATATCATTCATTTTATATCTATTTATCTATATGGAAGATAAATTTGAAAACTATAAAGTAGTGGTACCGCAATTGCTTGGTACTCGAGTACTACTGTGTGTACAACGCCGATTTTCTTTTACTGGGTAATCATAAGAGGGTCTATAAACCGATGCGAGGTTATCGTAATCTTCTGGGACATCTGTATATATTATATACACCTCTAAACATATAATTGTACATTTCAAATGATTTGCCTTTTCGCCAAATTTCAAAGCTATAGAAGCTATATGTGAATTTTTTTATTTTATTTAAACTCTTCCGCACTGCTCTCTGTAGGTAATATTTAATAATTTCTGCATTCCAAAAATAATATTTTGGCTAATTTACTTATAACAGCTATAGTTTGATTTGTTAAATAAATAGTGTTTTTTTGTAATCGTATAGTTTAAAAAGTAGTTTAGGGCAAAATAATTGCTTAAGACGATTAACATATTCGTTTTGCTTGAACCAAAATTTTACGTGTACCTATGTTTTTAAATATAACAATGTAAACCATATAATTATTTAATGAATGTAAATAAAAAAAAACCTATAACGAAAACCTCAATATTGTTACGGAGGTTCGATCACGTCCATCGATGTAAGACGCTAAGATCATAAACGTTAGGCCATCGAGTGTTCAAAACTCTTGCATGTTTGCAAGTAGTGAATAGTATGATCTTTGAGATTGAAGAGTATAAAATGAAATTTTGGATTACATGAAACGCTCAAGATAATTAAGAAATTATTTTAATATAAGTAACAAGAGTAACAGTTACATGTTGATAAAAGACTTACTACGGAATACAACGGAAATTAAGTACTATTAATATAAAATAGTTAATGTAAGTTTACCGATCATGTGGTATGGTGGTGAATATGAAGGTGACTACACGGTTGGTCTATAGGCTTAGGCAGTCGCTTTGCTGCTAACGCAGCGCCGAAGTATTCTGGTTCCGAATCCCAGATACGACAATTATATTTATAATCGACAAATAGTTTTTCAGAGTCCGGGTGTTAATTTATGTTCGTTGTGTATGGTTATTTTCGTTTGAAGTTTACAAAATTTTCAACAAAAGCAGATTTCATAATAAAAAGCCAGATATTGATTTGTTGTGTCATGTATTTTAAATCTGTGATATTTCCTAAGTTACTCATTTTAGTTGAATACTGTAAACTGAAAATTTGTTCTTAATGAAATCCTTCGAATTATTGACAAATTTATTTACAAAAGGATCAATACCATGTTGATAAAACATCTTCGCAAATGAAGGGTTATTTTGGAACAAAATTGTAGATCATAAAAATAGTTATAGAGGTAAACCAGAAAAGATAAATATATGTTATTACAGACTTATTTTAAGAACTTTTTAAGTGGAATATTTCTCTCATACATTATAATAATCTAATTTTAATAGTATAGGTAACACACATTAGAGAAGTTTTCCAAAAAAACATTTTTTTACGTTTTTGTCACTTTCATCAATACTGCTTTGCTCTTATTAGTGGTAGCGTGATGTTAAATCGCTTAAATCGTCAATCATTAATAAATCATATGCACAAAAAAAATTGAAATCCAACCGGTAGCTTCTAAGATTAGCGTGTTCAAACCAACAAACTTTTCCGTTTTATAATATTAGTATAGATTTACATCATTCCAATGAAATATATAACATAAGTTATTTTAAATAGATGTCAAAGTACGTTGCACAATGCAAATAACGCACTTTTTGATAACGCTCGATTTTACTCCTCATAAATTTTTATACCAGGGGCTATGTATTTAATCATTCCTTTAGAAGTAAACTCCAAAAAAGAATCTCTACTCGACATGGTCGCCCTCACCATACACATGGTCTCTCTTTTAATTTTTGTGTTAAGGAGTCAACCTGCATCCATCAACGTGATAATGGTGATCATCAATGGATTCTCGATATTTTCATGATCACTATGCTTGATGATTACCATCTAAAATAATATCAACACTATACCGTTCTACTGTAAAAATATATATCAACAGCAAGTTACTTGATAGTCAAGAAGGCAAATAATGTTTTATATTCAAATGATTTTATATTCAAAATACGACACCGACATTATTGTTTTGAGGTACCTCTTTGGTGTGTATTGAATTGTGAAGTCATTGTGTTTAATAGTATTACGAAATACCTCAGTTAATATCTGATGATGCTATAGCTTTGAAAAATATTGTGGCGATGATATCATTCACGCATTCTCACGATTCCAAGCCATGGTTAGTGGGTTAAGTGAGGCAAACAGGTTATAAACTACATCGCAAAAACATTCTAATTTTAAAATATTCATATTAATTATTTTTCTTATAAGGTTACATTACACGCCTGAAGTATTCGAAGTGTTAGGTATTTCTATTGACGGGTATCCTTTCTTTAATAAAACTAGAAGAACTAGGCAAATTCAATGGATAACAATACAAGACGAATTATTTCTACGTCTATATTTTATTTTTATTTTATTATCGCTGTAAAAATAAGAATCGTTCTAAAGGTCGTAAAATTCGGCCTAGTGTAAATCTCCTCTTTTAGTAATAAAATATGTTCTCTAAAATGTGTAGAATAGAGTTATTCGTCGACGTCAAAATGATTTTGATCTCTCTTTGATATAATAATGAAGTGTAATTATAATGGGGATTATAAGGTTAGGATATAATGCAATTCAATGGTTGTCCTAAGTCTTCACAAACTGACTGATGCGAAGGATATCCGCCCACATAACAATATCTACTTATTTAACATTTTATCTGAACTATGAATAATTATTACTAGAAAGAAAGAACTGGAAACTATTTGTTATTAATTTAAATCAATAGCAATGAAATTTCTAACATTATCCTTTATTATATTCGTCTAAAGTAAAATGAATTAAAATATTTTTTTTAGATTTAACCGTAAAACGGTAATTATCGACATAACATATATAACTATTTCATTTTATGATTATTCAACATGTCGGTTGGTATGACACGACTAGATATTCCAGGTATCGTATATGTAGTAGTGGTAACGTTAGGCGGATTACGATCCATGTTCAGTCGGCGTATATATATCCAGCTGCTGGCAGTATGTATTGCAGATCTCTCGATAATCGCTGTTAGTTTTTGGACTTTACTTGCCGTTATAGAATGTACACAACAGTAGACAATACATTTATTATTGTTATTATTATTATTATTAAATATTAATTTATATTACATAGCCATTCAAAGAGTTACAATTAAGTGTTCTTACCTGATGTAGAGATGTTACAGAATTGATCGATACGTATTGTTTACCACTCAACGCAAATTATAAGACAGGTATGATGAGAATGCCTGTCGATTGACCCACAACACTTGGATGTAGTATTATAAATTTATATGAAAAACAGTAATTATTTTAAAATCTACCGCACTTTATGTAACAGCTATGTAGCATGTTCTATACTGCAACAAGTTAACAAGGTAATCTGATGTCAAGTGGTTACTGTACCAATTAACTTTTAAATAAACATAAATAAGACTGCAATCCTAAATGACATCATCCATTAATAGCATATTACGTGTGAGAAGTGAGTTGAACGTTTTTAGTGTTAGTTGCTTACATCTTCTTTCTAATATAAACATAATACGAGCAATGGTAATCTTCGCTTGATCAATTCGTATCGGTTATGCTTCAGCAGTTGAAACATGCATAATTTTTAAAACACTTTGTACCATACATCCATAAATAACGATTACCACTTAAAGGCGATGCTATCAACGTGTGTGTGCGCGTGTATGTATATATAAGTTTAGCTAAGAAATTTTCGTTTCTGACGTGTTCTTTTACAACTGACAGTTTTTTCCTATTTTTGCTTATTTCACCCTATATATAATAGTCCTGCTTCGGATGCCTACTGATCCGTACCTTTCCGTCAAGCGTGCAACTAGATCAGGTATTACTCCTGATGTATGGTAGTCACGATACAGGCTGACTGACACATATGAATTTCAATGATAAAGTTAAACAAACCTATGTTAAAACTAAAATAGAGTGTTTTGCGAATATAACTTACCAATAATATCTAGAAACCTTTGTTAAATTTACAAAGTAGTTTATCTACCTATATAATTCGGAACAGAATACCTTTAAGTTGCTATAATTGGATTTATTTAGCTCGCACCTCATTAGCGGAGACGCTATTTCATACGGCAAGTTGTAACTAAAATATTATTATACGTTAATAATTTGCAAAAGGTTTAACCATACATTGTGATGTTTAACGATTGTATTGTATGGGAATAATAAATACAATTTAGCGGAAACATACGTCATTAACTAACACCTTACATCTACTCAGTTTTAAATCATGTACCTAAATAAAATGAGAATTTTCTTGATTGCGACTTGGATATTGTCGTAAGATCATAAAATAGACAGGTTTTCGTTATTTGATGACTGTTTTTACAGTACGAATCTATTCGCTCAAATGTTATTTACATATGTAGGCAAGGTATTCTATTGACTTTATTTGTTCAAATACGATATAGTTGGTACTGGAGTTAGGAAATCTATTGGTTTTAAAATAAACAGACCAAACCCACGAATTGGTAAATTGCCTACAACTCGGAAACTATGCTACATATTATTATATAACGATAGCAACTAGTATCGGATTTGCTATTAATGTCCTTCGCGCACGTGAAGTATATATTTTTATTTCTTTCTATTGTTTCTGAAAATTTCTACGTTGATAATCACTCGAACGATTTTTGTGGCGCGTTAGAGTTATTTTTCCCAAACTTGTCGTATGGGCATTCTTTATAAACAACTTTTTTTTTTTTGCTTCGAATAAAATATATAAATCAAGATATAAATATCTTGATTTATATATTTCTAATTTAATTCTCAACTAAGCATACATTGTATGATGCGTCTAAACAGCTATAAAGTGACATTGTGCTGTAGACAGTTTCAAGCGAGGCCGTGGCGACACCCTCGGGACACCTTTTATGTATACCAGTGTTACATTGAGCCATCCACAAGCCTTTGATGCATTCGGGATCCTTGTATGCGAAGATGTAGATACTATTTTATTTTATCTTACACTAGAATTTGTGAAATAAATAGAATTTGGCTTACTCTTATTCTGAATATGACAGAAATTATTCGCATGATATTATGGTAATACTAAATTGTTTTGAATAAAACCAATGAAAGATTAATTACAATAATATCATTGTTTTATTAATTAATAATATTAACATAGCATATCTTTTTGGACAATAAATTATTTTTACCTTTCTTATTCTATAGTTATAAAATCACTTTAAATTATAAAATAAAGTCTCTCGTCGTCTGTCTCTCTTTTTGTTTGTTCAGAATAAACTCAAAAACAACTGACCGGCTTTTCATATGGTTTTCACTAATACACAGTGATTCATGAGAAAGGTTTATGTGTATAATAATTTATTTAGGTTTTGTGTAAATATTGTATATAGAAAATGTTATAAAAAGTCACACCGCTTGCGAACTTTAACGTCTAGTGTAGCGGGCGGGTGATAGCTGGTTTCAAATAAACATTAAATAAATCGAATATTTCTTTTGCCTATTTCTTTGATCACGGGATTTATTTCCTTATACTAGCCATATTAACATAAAACTTATGTGTACGCTAAAGATAAATAGGGAAGTCTAAGGTAGTTTTTTAAACACTACTACTCGTTTTATTTATTTGCTGTTGGTGCAGCTTCAGCTTACACCAGACAAGTACCTAAACATTCATAACGTTTTCTATTCATTGCATCATATCTCATACAGTCAAGTTGACTATAATGTTGACAAAGTTCACTATATAATGTTGAGATATACTTGTTTGATGTAAAGTAATACATTTTTGCAACTGCTTGATAATTATTAGTTTATACATTGCAATAATACATCATGTTTCTAAAATAGCAGGATCACGTGGCGGTAAATCCGTCACAGTGGTTTTCTTCAGCCGTGTCAAATTTGGGGATCATCTAGTGTACACGAAGTCCTGAAGAAGCTTGCAAGCTTCCATGATACGAAAATTGTCGATGGGCTGCTGATCTCTCAATGGTTATCGTTGATTTGTTAATATGTTAAACCACTATACGAAACAGCGACGTTAATGAGTCCTAAAAATATGTATTCGAATGAATGTTAATACGTTTCCAAGGTCCATTTCTAGATTTAAAAAAGAGAGGTAGGATCCACGTCTAATTTATTTCCTTCCACAACATTTATATAATACTGTACCTATGTCGATTTATATCTATTAATCAAAAACTGTGTAACAGTGGTGTTTCATTATCAAACACGTTTAGGATAAGTTCAACCTTCTTATAATGTATATTTATTTTTGTTTCTTTATTTAAAAAGGCAACTCTTGCAATAGGGATTTAACCTTGTGTTGCTATTACTCGCATACATACAATTGTATTTTATATACATACAATTAACAGATACAATTAGACAAGAAATAATTCTTAGACAAAGAATTGGTAATTTACGGATCGCACATACATATAATTGTTCTCTGTGGGATTCAAACCCATAGCAATTATTACGACAAGAGCTGCGACACGACCGCTACTCAAACCATACATAGTATTATTATAATTTTTTTGAGAACAAAATTCTATAGATCACCTTCATTTTTATTTTAACTAAATAATATTTTAGGTTAACTTCTCTTTGAAATACATAAGAGAGATGCGAGTGAAGTTGAATACATGAACGTGTCGCGCCTATATTGCGTTGTCAGTATGATATGGAACAACGGTAGACATGAATGGGTAGGATGGGACAACCGCATGCTCTTATGATGACTGAATCGATACCGCGTCACATATTCAATAGTTCCTGTTATGTATGTCATTAGGAGCATTGTGTGTTTTCCTTGCATATCTTCGGTTTAAATATAACATTTTAATTTGTTGAAAATGTTGTATTATTATTAAAAAAGGTAATATTGACTTTGCTTATAATACTGCATTGAAGTTGTGATATTATATTCTCGTTTTTGTATTGAGTATACAAAATATTTTAAATTTTTCATTGAATGTTTAAATGAGTCCTGAAGATATATGAATTCTACATTATCTATAGACTTTAAAACCATTATCCTTTAAAATAACTTGCGGCATACGTTTTTACTTTTTATAAGTCTAACGTTTTGACCTCAATTTCATTTGGTATTTTAGATGATGAGACACAAGATAGTAATTTGCTAAATTTAGAGGGAGATTGGCTCTGAAATATAGGTAGTGAAACTCACTTATACAT
Organism: Actias luna; assembly: GCA_039707435.1. Taxonomy (NCBI): domain Eukaryota; kingdom Metazoa; phylum Arthropoda; class Insecta; order Lepidoptera; family Saturniidae; genus Actias; species Actias luna. The sequence continues at coordinate 12,512,987 of JAZHAC010000033.1, read as the reverse complement.
AGGTATAGCTTTGTCGATAGATTGTAAAGTTATGGGTGATGGTAGCTGGCCAGAACGGTAATAAAAATACCATAGCACCTAAGTAGGTTTTTATCATTAACACAAGTCAGTCAACGGAGTGTCAGTAGAATAAACACATTATGGCAATATTTATAAAAAAAATTACATCTGATATATATGCATCATAATAACTTTATATGTACTCTACAAGATATTTCAATATTTTCTTGAGTGATAAGAAACTTTAAAATCTAAATGGTCAAAAATATTATAAAATTATAGATAAAAGTTTCTCGTAGTTAATAGAAGATCTAAGCATTAAAAAAATAAACAAATATATACCTACCTAAAATGACTGCTGACAGTTGAATTCTTTGGTGTAAAATAATTTAAATAATATATCTAAGTTTTACTTCTGCTAATAGTTTTGTTAAAGATTTTGTTAATTTCCAGACAATTATCGATAGACGTTAAGATATTATTAAAAACATTTTAGTGTTTCTGGTCGTACTAACATAAATCGCTTTGCGAATTTATTAACTATAAAAATGTATCCACATGCATCGATAATTATATAGGAAGCGATTAAAAAGATTATAAATAACGAGTTCAGTGTACTCTTAATTATTGTTGTAAAAATTATATAGAATAACGCTTACTTCGGTTTTGTTTTCATTTACAGTTATGTATAGAACAGAGTAGGCTGTGGTTTTGTAAATAACTTGAGAGAGATTTGCTACGGAACGTCTGGCATGATTCCATAAGTAAGCGTTGGACCGAGCCAGCTGAGCGTCAGCCTGTGTGAACATGTTACATTAAGATTGATAGTTCGTATTACATTATTACCATATACGACAATAGTGTCTCGACTTGGATCGTGCTGGAAGAAGCAATTTTAATGTTTAAAATGTATAAAAATACTGTTAGATGAATAAGATTATTTTTAACTAGGGTAACTCCTGTTAACTATGCTGGAATATATTAAATTGTAGGTAATAAAACTAACAAAAAATAATTCCAGTTTTCCAAGTTGTAATCAAAACCTGGTATTCCTTTACTAAAAATACAGGAGTAATCATGTTGAAGTTGGGATCTGAGCCTTAGTAGCCTAAACCCATGTTTAACGCTTTCATAGGATAGTCTAAATACACTTTTATAAATGTTAAAAATTGAATTCTGCTAAAGAATAAGTTGGATAGATAAACTAAAACGTCTACATAGTAATTGCGACAATTACAATAATTGTTAAAAATGTGAAATAAGTATCTTTATTGTTTAAAGTTCTCGTCATCAGCACAATTTTTCTTTCGTATTTTTTTTCTATTGCTATTTAAAACCAACATGCAACAGAGAATTATGTTAGTGTGTATTCGCGGTAGTGACTATTTGACATTAGGTAAAATTCAAGTAGCCAAAGTTTGGCACTGTATAACTTCTTTTTAATCCGAAACTGTGCGACTAAAATACGGTCGATGTTGTAAGTATAGTAGGTAGGCAGCGGCTTGGCTGTGCCCCTGGCATTGCCGTAGTCCATGAGCGGCGGTGACCGCTTACCATCAGGCGGGCCGCTTGCTCGTCTGCCTATCAAGGCAATAAAAAAAAACAAAAAAAAAAACCTATACAAAAGTAGTGGATAATGTGTCATCGACTTTGCGAAAAAGGTCTGTGATTTTTCAAATTCCTCAATGTCAACCGACATTTTTGTCCAGCCAATAGCAGCAATCTAGCTGTAGGACATTTTATTACTCTGATAAAATGACCTAAAGTGATCGTAAAATATTTTCCTAAAATGATTGCAAAATTACAAAACGAAGTATGTCTTTAGTGGTCAATTTTGTACAACTATTTAGGTCACAGTCTAAATTACATGTGCATATTCATTATTATTTTAACTGCTTACAGCAGCGATAACAATGATTGGATTCAAGAGAACAGAAACCATAAAACGGAAATCAATTTTCACGTAATGGTTATGCGTTCATAAAACACGTTGTTCTGGTCACCGAAAGAGTTATTTTATCTTTATTACGTCACTTCGTACTTAAAACGACTGTTAACAGCTCATGTCTATACACCTAATAGTGTGTTCAGTAACATTACTATAGATTTCTGTACTAATTATTTCTTTTGAAGTTTTTCGAAACACTATAGGCCATAGATAAGTGGTGAGAGCTTAGTGTACCACATTACGTAATACCCTTTAGATCAACTTACTACTTATGAAAGTATTAGATTTCAATACATTGAATATATTTATCATCCTTCTTGTCATATGATCACGATTTGGAATTTGTAAAAGTTGTCCAAGCAGTGAATTTAGTACTTGCAATGTATATCGTAAAAGTGAAAATCGTCTAAAGCGTGGAAAATTCACACTTATTTCTACGGCTTCGGGTTTACACAAAATCGACTCCTATGTCGATGGAGAAAAGCACTATGTCTTTCACGAGGGAATAATGTATTCAGTTCACAAAATGAATTGCGAGTGTTAGTAACTCGGAGTGGGCCGGCGAACATATTCGTGGGGATCTGTTGCGTCTTTCGTATCTTTTATTGGTTACACGGTTGGGCGACATCGAATCTTATATTTAATTGTTAAGGTTTTATTTCATTTGTGTGTAAGCCTTAGGGATTTTCTTCACAGCGTTTTCCGATCGTTTTATATGTCTTTTATTTGTAGATGGTAGTCAGTCTCTTATCGAGATATTAACTTTCGGCTTTCTAGAATACTTAACTAATGAGTGTTCGACTTATGATTATGACTACACCTTGAGATCATCGGTTAATGCATTTGTTGCTTATAATATATTACCTTTTAAAATTGTTGTATATTTTATACATTTTTTTTTTCATAAACTATATCCTACCTATCGGCATAATAAGATTTATTCCACTCTTCTATAACAGCCGTGATTTTAGTACTACATTTTTTTAAAACAACGTTAATATGGTATATATTACTAAGTATAAGATAATTCCGGTATCTGTAAACATGTGTTTTTTTGGACATTGTCTCAACTAATCAGAAATGAAAGATTTATATCAATAATATCTATAGTAAAAAAACTGAGATTGCAGCTCCTGAATATGCGATATTAATGTAGTATTCATTACTGTTGTTTTTTATTTAATTCCAAATGTATCATTGAAGTATCTTCATTTCTCCTCATTTCTTCTAACAAAAAAGTACTTGTTTTGTTATGAAGGAACTAAATATGCAAGTTTGCAAAGCTTATAATGTATACGAATTTAGTGTATTTATAATGTATTTTAATTTGTAAAGCAGATGGTATAATATTTCATAACTTGAATTCTATCGTTTATAATTTCTAAGTATTCGATGTCCTCAGGTGCTAACTGAAGTTCATTTAAAATTTCATTAAAAAGTATTTTGAGATTATAAAAATATGACTTCTATGAACTGTAATAAGGTTCACTTTTAAACTAAACTCGGTATGGAATGTCGGTTGCAATGCGAGGGAGAAGACATAGCGCCGGCCTGAGCCGTGCAATTAACGTTTTCCAGGACAAACGCTCTGGGCCATTGTGACGTCATCCACTTCACGTGGGTGAGATGTCTGAAATCTGGGGTACTCAAAATGTATCTTTAAGCGTTGAATTTCTCCTCAAGTTCACGAGCAGTATTACATATTTGTTATTTATTACTGTCTCTTAAGATTTGTGTACATTTGGCAATACTACGTGTGAGATGTCTAAAATAATTGAAGTAGATCACCAAAACATTTATAGCCATTTTTCAATTGTACAAGACAGGAATTTATTAAGCTATAATCTCCTATAAGATAAATAAGATCCTATAAGAATAAATAAAGAATCATCCCGGAAACTATTGAAATCTTGATTAACTATCGCTTCCAACAATTGCGTCTTACTCGGCTTTGTGTAATTCAATAGGTACATTTCCACAAAGCACTTAACTATTTTGAGCACTTTTGCAAGTATCGTGGTAGAATAAATGAGTAATTCAGCTTCTCATCACAAACGTAATGTTACAAAATGTCCTCGTGGGCTTCTTGCGACATAACTCGTGCCTTTTAAACCGCGCAAAAAATCTTGATGATGCAAAAACATGAAACAAATTAAGGTACGAGGAGACTAGGTTTTACGATGGCACAATATTTGTAGGCTTTTTTCAAATTTATGAATAATTTGAGACGCTTTATATACATGATATTACATTTTTTGCTTAGATTGTTTTTTTATATAGTTTATGGGTATACTCTTATGGACATAATCTCACCTGACCTTAAGTGACGATACGGCCCAAGTTGGTGGACACCCTAAACCTGTGGAGGGACTGGCTCTCAAGGCAACTGCCGGAACACATCTATTTGTATTGGGCGTTCGATTTTTAACTTGAGGGTGGTAGCTAACCAGGCGGGCATCAGAAAAAGCCCTACCACCATGCAAAAAATATATTATTATAAAAGTCTACTATAGTTACCTTTAAAATTAATCATAGTCTAGAGAATATTTGGTTTTCGTTTCCTTCTTTTCCGGTGCTTTACTACTAAGTATTATTAACGAGGTATTCGAGTACAGGATATCTCTCACCTAACATTAATTTACTATACTTCGGGAACCTTCCGAATTCGTTCCGATTCGACTTGTTGAACAGTGCGTGTGGAAAATGTAATTATCGTTCTTGGTATTGGACTTCGTTATTATTCAAGAAGTGTTTGTCTGGCGACCGGTGACGTAAGGTCTGCTTATATTAGTAAAGACCGATGACCTCCGCATCGTCTGGTCTTACATAGGTGAGATTAATGTACATTCAATATGGATTTATTATGCTCTTCAGTTACTTAAGTGTATTTAAATATAATTTGCGGTTAAATTTCAAATGATGTATATAATGAAGCGATGATAACTTAGTTATTAATGCGTACGGACGCCACGTCAATGGATGTGAGTTCGAATCCACCTACAATGATCCTGAGCTTTCGGTGAAGGAAAACGTCGTGACGAAGTCATAGCATCGTGGTAGGGCTTTTTCTAAAGCCCAACTGGCTAACTACCACCCTCAACTTAGAAATCTGCCGCCAAATACCTATAGGTGTATTCCGGCAATTGCACTTGAAAGCCAGTCCCTCCACTAGGCTTAGCGTGTCCACCATCTTGGGTCACATCGTTAGTTAACATCAGGTGAAATTAATAATAATAACAATAATTTATTACCAATACTAAATATTTTTACAAAATTACTACAAGGTTACCTTATACTATTTTTCAAAGGAACTGACTCAACTGATGCTATGTGGCATGGCAGCACCACACAGCGCTTGTTTTCAATCTACCCCAAGCTTTATTTATTATTCACATTTGTGTAATTCGCAGCTCGTCCCCGCACTTTACACAAAAATGTGACCGTAACGCTAAACTTGACTATAAAAAAAATGTTATGTTTTAAGTTTTAACAATACTTTTGATGTGTTTTTGAAACTACAATTTAATTTTAATCAACACGCTATTTTCCTTTGAGATTTGGGAAGATAAATAGAAATGTAACCACATTTAGTTTTTGTTTTGTGCCCAACGGCGATGTCACACGGAGCACAACCCATCTCCGTTTTCAGACAACATTCCATTATTTTTATCATATGACATTTCTCATAATGCGTACTTACTTTCCTCCAGAGCAGAATCGAATTACAGAAATCAGCGTCACTGTTGATATTATTCACTTTACGTATTTAATATATTTTACCCAATATAATAGACGGCTTAAGTTAAATATGAATCTGATCTCGGGATTTATAAGGACGGTATTGCTTTCTCTAAATCAGGATTTTGAAGGCCGCCGTAGAAATCCCGGCTAGGGGCATGCAGATGTCAGGCATTTGTTATTCAAATACGTACAGACGTCGCAACTCAAACGCACCCTGACACCGTGATGAATATGTAAAAACGATTATGGAAAAAATTTGAACGACACTACGAGTACATCAACCTGAATTATTCGTTTTGTTCATGATTTTTTAGGGTGAGAGGGAATCGACGTAGGTTTGTTCAACAGCCTATAAATGAAATATATAAGCTAATCTTTCCACAACATACCTATTAAATGCTGATTCACTTGTTTATTCCTACTACCGATATACCTTCTATTTGCTACATATTTATAAACAAAAAAAAAATTGTTATCTTACATTATTATAGATTACTTAGATTAGTACTTTATCCATTTAAGGAAATATTGTGTAGAATATAATATATTACATATTTCTACCGAGTTATTAATTTTATTATATTTATAGTATGACTGACGTCAAAAGGTATCTCTTATACTGGTAGATCTAGAAACATAAAAATTTATAAAGCAATTCCTTAAATAAACATGTGAGTACTCGGAAAATTCACTTGAATTTCCACTTGGTAACATTAACCAGATTGATGAGGGGTGGTATAAGAATAAATATTGGTATTGTTTTAATGAAGGGGTTAAGATTATTAACCATTTTTTTTTTTTTTTTTTTTTCGACCTGACTTACGCTGTTAGCCCCAAGGGCTTTGACAGCTTCACCGGACTTTTGGGGGCGAGTGCTGAGGGCACTCAGCCCCGAGGCAGCAGGCACAAGGGTGCCAGGACGGCCGAACCTCGGCTAGGACTGCTGCCGGTAAATGAAAAAGATTCATGATCCTGACTAACCAACAGGTTCTTTATTACTAAATTAGTGATACTAAATACGACCTTATCAGGTAAGCAGCTCAAGGGCCGCGAGGGTAGTCCCTTACAGAACCGTGTACTTAACGTGTGAGTGTGCACGAATGGTATGCGGTGTGTTGATGTAATCTCAGTGATGTAGAGTGTCACTGTATCGCGCGAGCAGAGTCACTCGAGGGCTCCTGTCCGGAGGATCGAACATTATTAACCATGAATCATGTATTCATTGAAGGTGAAATAAGTTTTATTTTCTTAAAAAGACTTAATTATTTATGTTATCAAAATCAAGAAGGTGTCTCAACAGTTTCTTTATAATTTTTTAAGTTAATTGTTTGTTTTCATTAATACGAACTTGTTGAACAAATTCTTTTAATATATAAATCTTGACTCAGTTCATTGTTGTCGACGGTGGTACAGTGTATTTTCTAATTTTATTTTATTTACTGGCAAGCCCGTCGACCGGTTTGGGTGAATTGACGAACACTTTTCAGATGTGAATTAATTCCATTTTGTTCAATGAATGCTTTTTGTGTCATAATATCACATTTTGAATTTGCTACAGATCTCGCTTACGATTGTTTACTTTTTCTTTACACTTAATTGTTGATTTAGTATATTGTTATATGTAGGATATTATTTATTATGGTCCTGATATTTCAGTTCTTGCAAATATTTCTGTTTTTTGTTTTCATTGTAATTATGGTTATCTGCCTGAAGATCATTTCATCACGTTATATTTTCAAAATGACCTGTACATTTTTTCGCTACGTTCAAAGGCCTGCCGTGGTCGATGTTAATGGAAAACAATCGTGTTTTATTGTACTCGTAACGTTTGATGGGCATATAAAAGTGCTCACCTTAAAGGAAGGGTCTGTGCCTTCAAGATAATGTTTGCGGGATTCTGTACTTAAGATACCCTTTTAGGCTTAGTCACAAAATATCAACTCTTCTTCATTCATTCGATATTACTTATCATCACAGAGGACCTTAGATTGATTCAGTCATGAAGGCTTTTTTTATATATTTTGCAATAGCAGGTCTTTTTTAGTATATTTTTGTACCATCACATTACATATTTTTCTGGGTAATTACTTACTTGTTGTAAGTATATACTTGTAATGTATATTGAATCTTCATTCTGCTTGCGTCTTCCCAGTTATATTATACGTCGTCGTATTTGGAGTATTGTGATCAATTATATATCCATCCTGCTTGAATAAGACAAACTTTATCGGGTCACATTTGTGACATTACACCTAGTGTATGGTAATTGTAAATTGTGAATAGAGTCATGTATGGTGGTCGAATGACAGTAACTCTTAGGCCCTATAACTCTAAAACACTAAAATTCATGTCTTTTCATTGTTATCTGACATGTATTGACAATATTGACATTGGTTTCATGTTTGCATTCAATTATTTTAACATCGCATATGGATTTTACTATTTTTTACATGTTGTATTTGATTATTAGAAGATTTAGGTACCTAGATTGCCTTTACGTTTTCACAGCGGAGTTTGAGTTTTATGAATTCAATGCTGTTCCCTGAAAATTCATTTGTTGAGAGCTCCAACATTCTATTTTATTAAAGTACTTCTATCCTCAGCAGTCAGTTGTTAATTTTCACTTCATTACGTTGCGAAATGTACGTGTTCGTTGAATTAGCCATCTCGTTTATGTTTCAGATTTTATATATACACGTTATATGCTCATAAGCATAGGAGCGTAAGTAAGAAATACCTTGTTTCCACTTATGCACATCTGAAATACTAATTGATCCGATAGGTAAACTTTGTCTTTCCACTGGCCTCGCAAGTGTAGTGATACATTTTAAAGCTATTGTTATACCATTTAATTATTACACTATTTGATTTTAACAACAACTTTAATATATACGGAATAATAAAACAACTATGATAATTACGGAGGAGGGTAGTTTATTAACACCAATTGCTGTATAAGCGCGACGCGAATGCGAGCACTCGAGCACTCGAGGCATATTCATCGTACGTAGCTGGAATATCACCGAAAGGACGTAAGATTTATATTTATCTATTATTGACACTGTTTTGGTATTTATCAACAATTAAAAAAATGAAAGTACTGGGATGTTGACAATAAAGGTTATATATGACAAATTAGGTATGTTGTTTAAAAAACCAAGATGTGGACAACGGTATCGTTTGTGAGATTCGATTATGGCTAAGAATTATCCAGGTGACCCGACTACAACACGAAAAAATCTTGAAAATAGGTTAATCCGTTTATGGGGAGAAGAAATACGAACAATGCACGCCGGACTTTTTTATATTACTAAATAATATAATATATATTTCATATATAACATATATAATACTTTCATATATATGTATATAATATATATACATTTCTGATGTACTAACAATTTATAAAAGAAATATACACCAAGTGTATACAAATATACACAATCTATACCAAATATACACCAACCAAAGTATACTGTGAAAAATGTTTATCATGATCCAAAAACTTTATAATACATTTTTGATTTGATTTAGTCCACCGACCTTATTTATTATTATTACTTTTATTACGTATATGATTTGGCATATATTGTTAAACAAATGACGATTAAATAACATTACCTGTTATATTATGAGAAAACAAGAATAATGATTATTATAATAGCCCTAATTGTTTGAAATGGTAAGGATCTTAACTCGGCTGATAACTGATCACAATGGATGTGGTAATAAAACCATCCTAGTGACTCTCAGGTCGGCGGTTTTCTGGATCAACTAGTGTATACCAAATTGCTAAAAGGTATAGGCGAATAGGTAGGAATACATATGAATATGACACAGTGTTAAAAAATGTTTAATACAAATTTATAAAAACCAACGAGAAATATGTTAACCTAGATATGATGATTAATAAATAAATCTTAGCTTTGGAGTCATTGGTTGATAAAACTTTAATATTGCAAATTGATAGTTGAGTTTTTTTAATTATTAACAAGTTTATTTACTTACTATTTTTAATTTTGTTAGTAATCCCAAGAAAGGCAGTTCAATAAGTTTATCCAAATTTATTACTCTCGGAACTCGTAGTTGTCCGAGTTGGACAAAGTTTACAGGTCAAGGACCTCTAGACATTCCGTCGAAGTTACCGTCGTTCCGTGAGACAGTTTTCTCCCTTGTTGTTTGCCGTATACTTTTTTTAAACGAACATTTTCTCACGTTGATTATTTTAAAATAAACAAAATTCTTGAATAATTGGTTTTCCTTCTGAATAAATTATACATATGTTCATACTATATACAGGAGATGCGGTATTAGATAACAAGGAGTAATGAAGCGTAAGACTATTTTTCAGTACTTCAAACAAATTTACAGGGCTTGTACTCATTAAAATTTAGAGATATGAATGTTAATAGTTTTTATTATTTCAAGATTTGACGAAATGAGACGGAGATCTGTCTGTAACCTAATAAAATGTAACATTTTTTTTTTACGTGTCAATTCCTGAAATAGATACACATTGCACGTTTATATGATAAAAGTTTTAAGCATGATTTTGTTAAACATGTCGTTTGAACATTAGTAGTAAGCGATTTAAATGAGATCTTGAAGATAAATTCAGGTCATCAGGTGCCCTTACAATTTCGAGAAGCTTATTTTTTTAATTGTGAGATTAATTATATCTTTCGTCTAAAGCTACCTTTCTTTTTATTTCCAGTATTCTCGAATATTCTTATTATAAAAGAAAATACACAATATTAAAGTTTAATAAGTATTACTAGTTATTATGTAAAAAAATAGTATAAGCGTAAAGATTTAAATACCAACATGTTTCGATTTCTTATGCAATTGAAACTATTGGCGTTGCGCTTGGGAGAAATGTATAGAAGTTAAAATTGGAAATTCAGCTAAAACTGCCGAAAACTGTGTTACTGATTATTTTAAATGTTAAGTTACAGCAATTTTTTGTATATTATCAATACAATTTAATATCACTAGTTATATTTCTCTCGTTCCTTTAGTCTCCTCGAGCCATTTTGACCCGAATGAGCGTCACAAAAAAGGTTGCGAATCAAACTTTCAAAGCCATCACATAAGAACATAAGAAGTTTCACTTGAAAAATAAATTGAAATAATACACACATATATATATATAGCGTTTCATTTAAATCTTTACATCGCTTATACGCTCGTAAAGTTTTGACAAGCTCGCCATTATTCTATTTCGGTCTTCCCTTTTCGCTACCGATTAGAAAAACGGTTTCAAGCAATGGAAACTTTTAAAATAAATCTCATGAACAACGACAAGGGTCCAAACCGATCTGGTGTTTTCTATAGTTTGATTTTTACTCTAATTTTATCTGTATGCTTATAATTATAATAATAACTTTATAATATATTATTTCTTAATCAAATTCCATATTATATTGTTATCTATTTGCGAGAAATAAATAATCTACGAAATGCATAGAGGATAAAGTTTTATGAAAAGATTTTTGTGTACAGAGATCAATATTTGACTATTGTATTTTGATTTATATATTGTAATCTTCAAAATAGCTGTATGGAAAGTTGAATTACATTATACCTAGTATATATATGTTCTATGTTGTATGATTATGAGGGAATAAATCATTTCATTTACAATATATTAAAAAGATAACGTACTTTGGTACAAATACACGTTACTTGCCGAGATGAAATCCTTTTAGTGTATGTGGTTAAGCGAGCTTTGAAAGGATATATTTTATGAACAGCGATATCCTTATTAAATCAAACAACCACTCTTATTAGGACAGTTTGTTGTTCGTAGTTTATTGTATCACAAATAGAGCCGTGTGTGGCATACTGAAATACGTATCCTCAATCCAAATCAAATCAGTTAACAAAGCCAACTTGCATGGATAGATTTAAACTGTATAAAGATAGGCTATTCGGGTCGACTCTCCGTGTAGTGAAGCGTGATATTATCGACCTTATTAACATTAAAGAAAGTGTAGGACCCAGCTAACCTATTTCGTGTGAAGTATCATTTTACCTCGAAGCTTTGTGTGTCCAGGGGTTGTCTAAATATTATCTAGAATTCTATTCAGGTTGGGTGGGTGTTCGGCTGGGCTAGGAGGGCTGTCACGACGTCATTACGCCTCGGAAATAGGCACTTTTCCCCTCGTTAGTAACTCGGCGCTATGTCATCCACTAACATAGTATCAAAATACAGTCGCACTCAGCTATCGCTTGCGCGTTTTTCAATTAACTTCATTTTAATGCCATTAGCTTTACCTTTTATATCTTTCCGATAGCTGGTAAGTAATTTGTACTACTTTTATAATGAAATAACGTTTATAAATAAATCTAAGTAGTGTTCTATTTACTAATTAATCTGATTCTGAAAATTGTTAAAATAATAACAATCTACATTATCTATCAAATTTACAAGGGCTTATTCTATTGTCATTACACTTCATTATTATGCGTTTTAAGTTAAATAACTTGAATCCACTTCCAGTATTCTATAGAAAAAATGTTCAGTCACATTGAGGCTCATAAAGGTTTGTAGTTCTGTTAACTTTAGTGTAATAATTGTGGTTTTATTAAAACTCACCATAGTGAATAATAAAAAAAACTAGTAAGCCTGGAACTTTTCGGTTTGGTGTGTATTAATGGCAAGAGATATGACAGTATGACACTTGTCTCTTGGAAGTCGGGACTTTCCTCCCTATGACACGTGCCTCCTGTTACTTTTCTGAGCGCTGGTGTAAAAGCAGCCTCGGAGAGAAACCTCAAACGGGAAAAGTATCTAGTTCTGGGTAGAGGCCGTGTCTTTGTTTCGCTTCGACTCGAATTCCTTAAACCTTAGGTTCCGTGTGCACGCAGCGTTTTGAAAGCACCAGCTTGTCGACTGCCATCGCATTTTTGTTTTTACAACCAAAAGACGGGTCAATATTTCGATCAGAGAAATTATTAGCCTACAATAATGCCAGCATTTTGGGCATTTTCTTTCTGGTAGTGAATTGGATGTCATCCACTACCTAAATATTTATTTAATATTAATTTACTTTATGATACTGTATTACTATGGTATAAAATAAGTTTACCAAAAATATTTATAATGCAATATCTTTTAATACAATGACACAAATTTAATAAATTCAAAAGAAATATAAAGTTATGTTATCTTAAAGAACAAAAAAATAATCATACAAGTTTAATCGCCGAAGCAGGTTATATAAATGTTTAATGTGTAAATTAATATTGGCTCCTAATAATTATAACGTGTGAAAATTAGAGCAAATTTTATCAAATAAGTATAGTCAGTATCTTGATCTTTAAAATCCATTTCTTTTATCAATAATAAACATATTATAAAGCAGTGATATCCCAAATAAAGAATCACGGATGTTCGGTAACCATGGCTATTTTAGCGACTGCAATTCCAAGGTATAATACCGTAAGGTTCGTTTTAGTTTTATGTTTTAAGACCTTCTTTATATTACATTCGTTCCTTCTTTAATTAATGTTCGGCAGAGCACAAAGCTGCGATTGTGTATTTTTTGTTATTACAGTATTGCACGCTTATTGCAGTTTTCATTCCTGTAGCATTAATTACATACGTGCTGGCGATTATGAACTCTTAATTGGTGGCTTTGTTCTGGGTCAGAAGGCTGGTGAAAAAGATTAATATTATTAAAACGCCTCAGATGGATTTTAAAACCTGTTTCTCGATCTAGCGACTTATATTAAATGGATGTATCATTTTTATTTTGTTTCGTGTTTTCGACCGGATCGTTCAGTAGGAGCCTTTATGTTAATTTTAGAAGTACTTATTAATTTCCTGCAAATACGACAAATAATACATGACGCGGTGTTCGTACACACTACCACTGAGCTATCATCACGCCTTGACTACTCAACCAATCATCCTGAATTTTTGCATATGTTTTCGGGTGTTATGTGTTGAAGCGATGATAACTCAGTTTTTAGTGTGTACCGATAATAATCCACCCACAATGACCTTAAGCTTTCGGTGAAAGAAAACGCCGTGATAAAACCATAGCATGTTGATAGAGTTTTTTCTAATGCCTGCCTAGCAAGCTACCACCCTCAAGCTGAAAATCTGTCGCTAAGTACCTATAGGTGTGTTTCGGCAGCTGCACTTAAGAGCCAGTCCATCCACTTGGCATAGCATATCCACCATGTTGGTTCACATCGTCACCTAACATCAGGAGACATTGTGGTCATAACGCTAACACCTTAACACGAGGTACGTTTCGTCCAGAAAAAACTACTGTTGCCATAAAATAAACATTAAAAAATATTTCTACGTAAACGAAATTACGAGAATAAACTGTTTAAATATAAATCAATACTTGAGAGATTTAATTCCGCTAAAAATCCTTTAAATGATTAATTAGTGTTTGTCTTAGTGAAATGTAGTCAAGTCGAAGTTTGATTGCCGTTTTGATATTAAAGGTGTATGTCAATCGGGTCAAGTTTATAAAAGAGCGAAAACAAAAATAACTATATCATAGAACATACCTATTTTATATATAAATGCAAATATAACTCAACCAGACCATAAATTAATTACATGAATATCATGCGTATAATACGCATAATCACAAAATAATAAATTAATCACGATTTTCTTATGAATTTTTGGGGTTCGACTTTCTATTGTATTTCTGAAAGCGGTGAAGTTACTAGTTTGTATTAAGTGTCTAGTTGCAATGGGATATTTATGACAAGGTCACTGTACCAATGTAAATTTTAGTCCGGTTAATTAACTCTAAATTGATTTACTAAAGTTTAGGTACTTTTTATTGTACTTTAGACTTTCTATTTTAACAACCTTTATCTAGCAACAAAAATCCTAAACGTTATTTTCCTTTTTTGTTTCTATCTATGTACAATAAATTACTAGTCACAATAAGTTACGTCCTTTTTGCTATTTAATTATTTTGATAATGTATGAGATTACCTGAATCTATATTAATATTGTAGAGCGGAAAAGTGTGTTTGTTTGAACAAGCTAATCTTAGAATGTACCAGTCGGATTTCAAAAATCCTTTTTGAATTTGACATAACAGTCATTACGGAAGGCTTTAAGCTACTTTTCATTACACTACCACTAATAGGAGCAAAGCTGTATTGTAAAAAGCTACAAAAACGGGCAAAAATTATTAAATAATTTTAGTTCCACTCGAAGTTGTGAGCACAGCCAGTTCTTAATAAAATGAGAATTTTTCCATTCATCGATTAACAATTTCAAACTCAGCGCTCGTCATTGGTTTTAATTTGATTAAGTCGGTAGCGCGAGATTTTGATTAGCTTTGTGAGTTCTAAGTTAATAACTAATCATTTTTTGCATACGTGTAAGTCTTATACACAAAGAGTACACGTGAAAGTATAATACATTATATAATATAGCGCAATAGTATTTCACCTTCATTGGATCCTGTTTTGATTGCAATCACGTACTGGACCTATGGCATTTGGACAACATTGTTTACATTTTGTGCTTTATTTAGTTTGACCGCGTCGACCGTGGCGTAGGTCAGTCTAAACCAAACTTCGATCCTAAAAGTATATAATCGGAAATCCAAGATGGCCGATTTGGCGGGAAAACTTATCAAATTGACATTTACGTTCCAACGCTTTTGGTTCATGAGATGCGTGACCTTCACCTCGTTGGCAGGTGAACGCGCTCGGAACGGAGCGTACCGGTAATACCACTAGTGCGGCGATGTGCTTCGTTATAGTATTAATATAATATTTATTCAAGTTTTGCTTAGAAATATATAAATAATAATTCGAATTTCTGTATAATCTTGGAGAGTAGCCAACGGCGTGCATTGCTATAGATAATAATACGTCACGATAAACATGAGATGATACAAGACCATGATGATAAGAACGCTGTGATCACAATAGTAGTATATTGATCACATTTTTTTGGGACCTATTTTAACTGAACTATTTACATTTTTATACGGACATACAATTACTATTTATTTATATGTGTTCTGATATCGAGATCCACATAATCTTCGTATATTTTTATTATGTAAACATATTAGTATCGGCACATATCATTTATGCTTTAGGTAAGCTTTAATATATGGATTTTAAAAAAGATTATCGTATACATTTTTTTAAATGTCAATTGACCTATTTGACATATTCTAATATATTAAAGTATAGCTTCAAGTATGAAGTTATATATAAAATAAAGTTACCAATTTCAGTAGAGATGTTATTTACATTGATGTTAGCGTTCAGTTGCATACGTTTTACGTGGAGTGACCTTCGCCTTGTTCTTAGGTGAACGCACTTAGAACGGAACGCATCGGTAATACGCCAAGTTCGTCGGGAATCGAATATTTTACGTCGATAGTTCGTTGATGAAACACATGATTTTCATTTATGTTCCCAGAATTAGGCCAATTTAGTATTAACATTTATTGTAGTGCTTATACATAAAGTTTTGGTTCTTTTGTTCATCCCTAACCATCAACAGTGATTATTTGTCTTCTATAGGTTGGAACCATCTAAAGTTGTTTTTATATCCAAACTTTAAAATGTTAAATTTATAATTTGAAAATCTTTCGTAAACTACAATCAATATCATGAAATTTATAAAATTTTGCAGTTAAACTTGTAAGAAAATAAGGCATATTTAGGTTTTCAACGTTAAAAAAAAATATAAATATCAAATACACGTTGCGATTTCATACTGCAAGATCACGACTTATACAGTCTTTACTATATTGTAAAACAGTATTGATTGTACATAACATATAATTCTATTAAATTGAAAATATACAATAATAATATATGAGTTCAAATAATTAGCGAATTATTTGTACGTCACTTTATTACACAGAAACCCCATTAATGCTGTTCTACCTCAGATTATACGTATTTTTTGTTTTAACTAAATATACATAATGCTTTTTGCCTATTAGCGATCGAGGTCAATTTACCGAAATGATGAAAAATACTGGAAACGATTATATTATTATGATCTTTGAGCAATTTTTAATAATTGTGTCACTATTCATTTATTCTAAGTTCTTGATAATAAAAAAATGTAATTCGACCTATGAAGGTTTTATACCAAATTATTGTATTTATACATAGCTAATAGTGAAAAGGATATAAAATATATCCTTTGTGTAGTAGTCAAGTGATCACAATGACACAGTAAATTTGTATAGCCTTAGACGCCGAGAACAAGGTACCAGGTACCTCTCAGTGAAGGTTATTAAATAGTGATAATAATCTCAATGTCGCGGTCATTCACTTTGACTAATATTTCTGTTGCAAATAGCAATAGAACGTATCTGATGTGTTTTTTAGCATTTGATTATCTCAAGGATGTTTCACGTTGTTTATTCGTAAGTATAAAGTTCAAGATAAACTTTACATTTGATGTTTTGTCTGTTGTAGGTAAATTTTTGTTAAACACTGCTGTGTATTAACAGGTTAGTAGAACACGAATTATGTGTACGTATATTTTTCCTGCTTCTAATACTGAGAAGAATGCTTTGGCTGTATACTAAAAATAATTCTAGTGTTTCTTTTAGAGATTTCTGTGATTGAATCGATCGTTCAATAATAATATTTACTTTCGTTTTAATAAAATTAAAACGTTTAGTTATTTATATTGCGAATTTTATTTATCATGCGCTTTTGGTACTATTGTTTTTTTTTTATATTTTTATAAGCTTTCTGTTTGCCCACCATGTTAGGTGGAAGAATGGCACCGCACTAAGAGTAAAGGAGGGTATCTAAAGTTGTGTTGTAGCATTTTACTTAGCACAGATTATAACACTCTTCAAATTCCTAGAGTGATTGTTTTGTAAATAATTTTTAACAATTATATTCCTCAAATCACCTAATGTTGTTTTGATTTTAAAACTTTTTGTTGATTTGTCGTTATGGCCTAAATCTCACCTGATGTTAATTGATGATGTGCGTCAAGATGGCGAACACGCTAAGCCTAGTGGAGGAACTGGCTCTCAAGTGCAACTGCCGGGACACACCTGTAGGTATTTCGTGGCAGATTTTTAACTTGAGGGTGGTAGCTAGCCAGGCTCTACCACTCTGCTATGGTTTCATCACGATGTTTGCCCTCACCAAAGAAAGTACTAGCTTATTCCAGGTGGATTCAAACTCACATACATTGATGCGGCATTCATACACTCAATCAACTGAGTCATCACCGCTTCAAAAAAATTCGCTATTTCTACGCAGAATATATGAATATGTTATTGGTAACACGTGTTTCACCGATTTAGGAAGCGCCCTCGATTTAGAGTATTCAGAATTCTGGCGATTGACGGCGTGTTCGTGTCGATCGTTTAACGTCATCAATCGGGTCTTACTTTAGTACTAGATGTGCCTGCGACTTCGTTCGCATGAAACTTACAATGATTTAATCATTTTTGCCCATTTTCGTTATGTCCATTTTTTTAATACGGCTTTGCTACTATTTATGGTACAATGATGTTAAATGGCTTAAATGCTTCCTCAATTATTGCACTATCAAAATAAAAATATTGTAATCTGACTGGTACTTCCTAAGATTAGCGCATTAAAACAAATAAACAAGACTTTCCGCTTTATAGATACTTTAGATAATAGAGATAGGATGCATACCCTGTTCACCCACAAACCATGTATGTATTACATGTATACATGTATGTATGAGAATGTTAGTATTTTAGGTTTAATTGTTTCTAATATGAGATTAAGAAAGTTTTTGACCGTTTGTGACGAAACAAGGTTTTTGTACATTATCAGGACTTTGCAATAAATCTTATATATACAATTCTCGTGTCACAATGTTAGTTGACGTACTCCTCTGAAACAGCTTGACCGATTTTTATGAAATTGTATATGCATATTCGGTAGGTCTGAGAATCGGTCGTAATCTATTTTTCATATCCCTAAATGATAAGAGTGTTCACCCCATATATTACCTTTTAAACTATGCACAACCCTAAATTTTACCCTCACCTCTATATTTTTAAAGCAACGAGAGTATTCACTAGCAATTATTTATAAGACAGCACGTTTGTCGGGTCAGCTAGTTTATTTATAACTTATTATAAACAAAAATAACAAATCATTTGTTATACGTGATTGAAGCTTTGTACGTACCAAGTAATAATTTTGATTTATATAAAATATAGCTTTTTGGTGTATTGTAGTAGGATAAATGTATGCCATCGTACACAATACGAGTTCTTTTTACTTTAACCTGGTGCTGGCATGAATATTCTATTTAATAAAATTATATATGTTTATAATTCTCATATATTATACTTTTACGACAATAAATAAAATCAACCTATCTACATACCTACATACTGTATCACATGAAAGTCATAGCCAATATAGGTAGCTAATATAGGATATATTGCAATTACATTTAGAAACATTAGAATCCGGATTTTGCTATTATTCGACGCGGAAACATATTTATAATTATGTTCATATATGTCTGTATCACATCCCTTTGAGAACGTGATTTCGATCATAATAGCATTGGTGTTTTGTATTTTCATCAACATCAATGTTAGTTTTGGTTATGTTTCCATTTCCGAAGTTTATCTGATTCGTTAAACATTATATTGTGTTCAATATATTACATCCAGTGATTTTATCTTAAACTAGCTGTTTCAGCAGAAGTGTTTCTACCATTATCAGTGGAATGCTCTTTCTACAGCACAATCTATCGCTCTTAGCACTAGTATAAAACCTTTTCCATTAAAATTTATAAATGAGTTTATTTGCCAATTTTAATAGTGATTTATCAAACGATATTAAAAAATTTACTTTAATTAAAAAAAAGTAAAATTATAAGTACCTTATTGTTTGATCCGTCTTATTAGTTATAGTCGTATCGAATTACATCAGAATCTATCTAGTAGTTTCAAAGTGCTGCGTGTATAGTCGAACGGATAGACAAACAAACATTAAATAATAATATATTTGGTCTGTATATTTTCAACAAAGTAAATTCCGATTATAATTTTCAAAATATATTTAATATATATAAGCTTAGTACAGTAACAGAATCATTTTTACAAACATCTTGTAATAATTGACGTTATTAACTTTTTTGTTACAACTAGCTAACGTTCGCAAATATATTAGAATTAATTCATATTTATTATATATGATTAAGTTATTTTTAAATTTATAAAATATTTGATTGTGATGTTTAATGGTAAATAAAAATAACAAAAACCGAGTAATATGAATTAATAAGGTAAATGTAACTTTGATGTTAATATTCATTATTTAAAGATGTTTTTGTACGGTCGTAGTAATGGGTTAGCGTTATAATTAAATCAGAACCTGTTAAACGTATAAAAACAATTTGATAGGTGAGCATGACGATGAATTTACTTTATTTTGAGCGTCAAGAAAACCTGATTTTTCTATTATTTAAAGTTAATATACAGACCCAAATCGACTGTCTTAATCACATAATAATTTACGTAAAAAAATTATACCAAATGTACGCTGTACATGTTTTTTAAAGAAATAATAAATACGCTAATTATTTTTATACTATATTTTAAGCCATCATTCTAGAACTGTAACTACGAAAAAGATATTAAAGGAGTAGTTATAATAATTTTTGTTCAATTCGTTATCTAAATACGAAATAGTTATTAATATAAACTTGTATCAAGCAACTAATTTAAATAACAGTTGTATATGTTTTCAGCGTTTCTATCGAAATTGACATGCCTTCTTTGTGGTGTGGCGGTTCTAAAATAAGGCATAATTGCCACAGATTTGGACGGGTTTATATTTGGCCTAGTTGATCGATGGCAAGTTCTTATTAGAACAGTGACATATTTTAAGTAAAATATGGCCCAAGTTCGAACACCTGCTCGTAATATGATGTTTTGAAGGCGATCAAATAAGCATTGTCGGAGAATAAAAATTAGGATTTCATTCCAGCTTTTTGTATATTCACGTTTGAATTTTAGAAAAATATTCTTATTTCTTCAAACAAATTTAACATTAAAGGTATGCGTTGATTTCTCATCGAGTACATATCTAACGCTAATAATAAACCTCTCTATAACTAATAGCCAAAAAAAAGTCATAAAAACATGTTTTAAACATTGAACATTATAATTTCGTGCTTTGCACCTTTTTGTTTGAACTAATCAGGAGGCGGTTTTACCTCACACGTATCATTTTAATCTTTCATAATTATTTTAAAATAAATTAGTTTATTTCATTAGTTAGGTCTATAGTGGTATTGACCAATTAGTTGTAAACATATAATGAAGAGAAAGAAAATAGATATTTATTTTTGTATGAGAAGCAGTTGCAACTGTTAATAGTTGGTATAAAACTAACATAAAAAATTTATATGTGAAATATATTAAATTAACTTGTATTATAATTAATATATCATGTCTTGGCAACAAACGAATCGTGAAGCTTCAGTGCTGCTGTCATCTCATAAATAACCTCTGAATAAATACCTGTTTAAATGAGACACGAGACGTTTCGGTGCTTATTTCTATTTAGGTATAGATTTCTTAATAATTATTACTAATATAAGAGGAACAATATACTACGTGTCTGTGCTATAAAAACATTATTTACCTAGAGTTTCGGTTAAAATACAACCAAATTAAGGCGCGTGGGTACAAGTTATTTTTCTTATATTTTATGTTTATATGTAGAACATTATTAATAGATGAAAGCTGCTATCGGCAAATTATTTTACAATCCACCTACAAATATGATGACGAGAATCATTTAGAACAATTCCAAACTTCAGCAATCTGCTGGCTGTTGAAAATCTGCCGCCAAATAGCAATAGGTGTGTTCCGGCAGTTGCACTTGAGAGCCAGTTCCTACACAGGTTTAGTGAGTCTACCAACTTGGGCTGTATCGTCACAAAAAATCAGGTGAGATTATGGCCATAACGCTAAACCTTAACTATTAAAAAAAAACTCAAACAAGTTCGTTACCACATACATATATTGGGACTGCGAATCAGTTTTCCACCACTCAGCTATTAAATAATCCACACTGTATGCTTAGTTAATTGCTATTATATTACTATATAATATTATAATTAGTAGATAAGACATTGCAAAGATGTTTAATTATGTGACCTTGCAAAATCTGACAAGGATAACGACTTAGTTAATGCTAAAGAATATTTAATTCTCGTTTTACGGAAAACAACAATTATTGTGTATTTTCCGTTGCCTTCAAGGTGTAATGGACTTTATTTAAGGACGCGAATATTCAATTGTCTATACATCTTGTTTATTCTTACGTACTACATCATGATACTGAGTTACATTAAACCTTCCTTCTTCATGTCTATGCTATAAGTTATGGGGCTATAAGTTTTTTATTTTAAACTCACCCAGTACTTAGCGTCGTATTAGTCCCAAATCCCCTCTCAGTCCCCCACTGGCTGGAAGGGGATGCATAAATGCATTTCCCCACGTAAAAAAAGGTTTAGCGTTATGGCCACAATCTCACCTCATAGTAAGTGACTATGTGGCACAATTGAGACCGAAGATACGCTAAGCTTAGTGGAGGTAATGGCTGTCAAGTGCAACTGACGGAATACACATATAGATATTTGGGTGTATATTTTCAACTTGAGGGTAGTTGGTAGCCAGACAGACATAAAAAAAAGCCTTACCACCATACTATTGTTTCATCACGATGTTATCCTTCACCGAAATCTCAAATTCATTGCAGGTGGATTTGAACTTACGCCCATTGACGCGGTATTCGTACACACTAGCTGATTCATCATCGCTTTAAAAGTGTACTCAACACGCTGTGGTCGATTATATTATTAGCGTTTAAAAATATTAATATCCAAACAAATACTAACATTACGTTCATTCTTACAGTGTGCAATGATAACAATAATAAAGTAAATAAATTTTACTTTTAAAAAGTTAATTAAGAAATATTGCTGAGGTTGCACTGATGGTCTAACTGGTTTGTTTCTTACGTCGTGATATTTAATTCTGGGTATAAAGTTCTTTACACATATCATTGGCGAAATTACCTAAATATAAAACAATTATGTGCTTAAAACTACACGACAGAAGTGAAACATCACTATACCTCTCTCGCCTCCTTAGTCGCCTCGAGCCGACTTTACTTAAACGAGCGTCACTCAAAAAGGTTGTGAATCAGAATTTCAAAGCCCTACCATAAGAAGTTTCACTTCAAAAAGAAATACTACTGGATTTGTTTGAAATATATAATACTAGCTGACCTGGCAGATCTTGTTCTGCCTTTTCGAATAATCAATCACATCCACTACAGCGACATGTATCGCGCTATGAACACTTATCGAGATAAAAAATATCCTATCTCTGAAGTTGGATCAAACTGGACACAATGTGCAAAATTTGATTAAAATCGGCTAAGTTGTTCATCGCGGACAAACAAAATGACACGAAATTTTATATAATAAACATATTATTGCATCTATACTGCATACCAAATAATTGGTAGATGACACAAGCATTTCCTCGAATCCTAATTTTACCCTTTAATCTTATATTAATCGCAAAGTCTTACAAGGTTATTATTTAGGTCGAACGTATTCATTAGTTGATTGCACAATACGCTCTCAAGATGCTGTTTCATATTCTATGACATCTTATACTGGAAATAGGTTAACCGTCTTTATTCTCTAGCGGTTCAAGTGTAGTAAATTGAATTCTGTATAAGTCTTAATTCGGACAGAGATAACAATACTTATGTATATATTGTTTAGTGCTTCAAAGTTAGTCTTCCTGACGAAATAAATTATTTTAGCTTATCGATTGCACTATTAGAGAAGCTGATCGGAAAATTTGGAAGACGTGATTGGAATATTATTTATTTTAATTCATAATACAGTATTTAAATATAAATTTATATATTTTTGTTATTTTTTAGAGATGACTCATTTTGATCTAGATTAGTAAACGTGTAGACTGTTCTATTGAAGTAGATAAGATCTTTTACACTTCGTAATTTAAGTGAAACTGTTGGCTTTTTGTTTTTATGCTAATCTTGATTATTCATGACTGTTACAAGATTTATGACTTTTTGAACATGCTATGAACTATTATGTGCAGATGTATAGAGATGTATTAATAATATATATGTATATCAAACTACCGGTATATGTAGAAAATTAGTTTCATCATATGACATGAATTTTATATTGAACAGTCCGAAGAGCAATTAATTTCGAACATAAAATTATTGGTAGATTAAATAAAATACTTCATTATGTGTTATTGTTGAAATATGTAAAAGGTAATGCCCAGCGGTACGTATTAAAAAAACAAAACACATTTGAATAGTTTCCGTGACCACGACCTACTGAAATATCTTTGTCACGAAATCGCGATACAGATGACCATTTGCTTATGTGTGTGTGACAATCACGAAGGGGATATTCAAACGCGATATCTCAAGGTTAACAGGTCCACACCATCAGACGCATCTCCGCATATAAATACTGTGCAAATAAATATACGAGTATTTTATTTGTTTTTAACTAGTTACTGCCATTAACTACGCACAACTATGAACAATATAGAAAATATCTATTAAATATCTAAAAATAATTATCTTATTTTTCGTTTCAAGAGAGCTTGTTGTTAGATTTTTTTAGTTTTGAATGTATGTTTACTAATATTATAAAATACGAAAGTGAGTTTTTTGTTTGTTACGCTTTCACGTCTAAACCGCTAAATCGACCTTGATGCATTTTGGTATAGAGATAGAGGCGACCTTCGAGACCGTGATAGGCTACTTTTTCTCGTAAAAACCTTATTGGAAGTGGGGCCAAGATAGGGATAAACTTTGTATGAACCTTTTTATGCCGTAAGCCGATTTGTTTCACAAAATCAATATTAACGCCAGCGAAGCTGCACGTAAAATCTAGTAACCTATAAAGAATTTGACCATAATTTCACGTAACTTGAAATGTGGCCCTGCCAAAGATAATACAGACTAGCCATGCAACTGATTTGTCATGTAAAGTCTGGTGAAAGTCACCAAAAATTTCAACGTTGCTCTTTTTGAATTATAGTTTGTTACCTATCATTTGCCCTACCATCACTTTATCTTGTTATTTTATAAAAGTAAAACGTTTTGCGAAAGATCATCAAACAACATCATTAACAACAAATTGAGGCTGATATGTTGATCATGGTGTTATGAACTCTTAAGAGAAGCAACATTTAAGCATGATATTACTAAACAATTATCAAATAATCTGCTCTATTAAGTTCATGATTTTCGAAATTCAAGTGAATTCAAATTCAAGTTTATAAAACATTTGTTACAGTTACTTCTTGTGCATTTATTGTATTATAAAGCACCTCGGAGGACGGCAAAATTTTTCATGTAGCTACCCTCGAGAGGAGGCCTCAACCCAGCAGTGAATTTTAACATGCTGGCATTTCTTACTATAACTTACAAAACATGTATTTCTGGAATATTTATGTATAAAGTTATTTAAAACGACCAAAATATATTATACTGCATAAAAACGACAGTGCCGTTACTTACTTCTTTTATATAAAAAGAGGCGTGGGTAAAATAACGTGTCCTGAAATACTAAATGAGTGCGCGGAGGTTTAACCTGATATTTATGGTTATGCATAAAAATACTTGAAAGTATGAATAAGAGTGGATGGTACGTGATGTCTGCATATAAAATTAATTTCTATTTTAAGTTCCGTTTCTATATAATTTCTTTTACTGGTTCCACGACTTGTTTGGTTTTATAAATAAATTTTATGTTCATTAAAATTATTCAGCCATTCACCTAATGATAATTGCGTTAACAATCCAAAAACAACAGTCACTTACTAGAAATTAATATTTATAGATTGTCATATTTACGCTGTTTCACCAATAGTACGAATAATCTTATGAAACATTGGAGCATAAGAGCTGTAGATATAAAATAAATTGTCTTACTCGACACTCAAACAAGTTTCAGTTTCTAGACTACTGGCGTCATTTGAGTTTGTTAGATGTTATTATGGAAATTTGTAACCTAAGATAAAGGTGGCCTTATTCTTCTTCAATACCCAGTGACTATCATATGGCACAAATATAATTTTATTGAACGCTAACTGTCACAAATTTACCAGTTTTGGTTAAGTGTGCAAATACTTAAACTGACGAGACATATTAAAGGTTTTTTTGGGAAGCATTGAATATGGAAGCAATGATATCTCAGTTGCTACTATGTACGAATGCCGCGTCAATGGAAGTAAGTTCGAATCCACCTGCAATGACTTTGAGCTTTCGGTGAAGGATAACATCGTGATGAAACCATAGCATGGTGGTAGGGCTTTTTCTTATGTCTGTCTGGCTACCAACCACCCTCAAGTTGAAAATCTACTGCCAAATATTTATAGGTGTGTTCCGGCAGTTGCTTTTGAGAGTCAATCCCTCCTTTAGGCTTAGCGTGCACATCATCACTTAACATTAGGGGAGATACTGGCCACAAGCTATACATTATAAAATAATAAAAAAATACAAAAACAATTTAATCACAATGACGGTTACTTTTGTTCTTGTGGAAAACACTTCTACAGCTCCTCGTTATTATTTTTAAATGCAACAAAAAATAACAATAGCGATGATAGATTGTCCCTTCCTATCTGTACTTATTCAAACGCTCTCATTGTATGATGAAAAGATGAAAAAGAACGAAACCGCTTTCTTTAATTAATTTTTAATAAACGAATGTATTTTTAAAGTTCCATTATAAAAATTTAAATACAACAGATGATTTTGCCTAATATTATCTTGGTTTTTTGTATATTGGATTTTGACTTGACGACAAGGGGCTTGTGGAAGCAAGTAGTATTAAGTATTTTTATAATATTTAATAATTATATATAATTATTTATATTTATATATAATTAATAATAGCCAGTTTTCGCTACTTCCATGTGTTGTTGTGGTAAATTTTACAGTTCCTTTGTTTATTTTTTATAGTTTACCTTCATAACATAGTCGCACTGAGTTTAGTGTGTTCGAATATTATCTTCCTTCTTTGTTTATACTATGTAGGTTTAAAATTTTGGCCACAATCTCACCTGATGTTAAGTGACGATGTGGCATTTGGATACACACCGGTATATGGCTTAATGCTGCCGAAACACACCTATGGGTATTTGATGACAGATTTTCAATTTAGCTAGCTTGATCGGCATCGGAAAATGCCCTACCACTATGCTATGGTTTCATCACGATGTTTTCGTTATTGCTGAGATTTAAACTCTCGTTCATTGACGTGGTGTCCGTAGAACACTACCAAATGAGCCATTATCTTTATCCTCTTACAGAGAAAACATGTCTCCATTTTTTTTTTTTTTTCGAAGGGACCTTCACTGTTTGCCTGAGGGGCTTTTACAGTTTCACCGAACTAGAGGGGCGAGCGCGGAGTGCGCTCGAGCCCGCAGTTGTGGCCTCCATTTTATGAACTACTTAAATATTAATAAAACGACGAAATGAATCTAACTTTGGTAGCAATATTATTTAACATAATGCTAATTGTACTATTACTTTTCGTTGTAATTATAAGATTTACAATGGTTTCCAACATCAAAACTAAATTTGAACTAACTGGATATTGCACCATGCGATACTCTTTGGACTGATTGGTACCAACATATCGTGGTATTGAGTGTTATGATTTGTCCAATTTTACTAAATTCATGTTTTAGGCAGAATATAGCTAAAACTATTCTGACTCATAAGCTATTGATGGGAAGTTGATGGTCTATAATATTGTTTGCTAATAGTTTGGAAATGTAAACTATGAGTGTGCAATTTTAACTTTTTATTCACTGAGGTGTTTAACTTAGTTGATGCTTCCATTTTATATAAGTGTAGTAACATATATACATAATTGAATTTTTAAATTTCACATGTTAAGTTTTACAGATTGTATATATTGTGTGATATTGAAGACATTCGTTGTTCCTTCCTTAATTTAACATTTGTCTCGAATAAATTTGGTAGCCCCAAATGACGATAAGTTTAGTGGGTCGTTGTAGAAGAAAACAGTATTAAGTTTCCTTACCAAGAGGTTTGTTGTTAAATTCGGAGAAGTTAAACGTTTTACTCTTCACATTATAAGCAATAACTACAGAATATAGGTTATCCGAGTACCAACTCCGTTTATAGAATTATATATTCTGGTTCATGAACGTTCTATTTTAACAGTCCTAAAGGGACGTCGAAAATAGTCCCTTAGCGGAGTGTTTTCAATGTTAGTTAAGCCACATTTTGGTAGACACCACGCTGGGGGTGAATGTAAATAAGATTTAAATTTTAAAGCGGTATATTACACGGCAGCGTGTTAGTGCGTCATTGAAAAAAAGGCCGAGACTCCCGTTGTTTGTATATTATTAACCAAGATATTCGACAGTGCAACACGAGTGTACACGGGTGATTCTCATTTATAACCAGCTGTAGCTACTTATAATATAAACAAAAATCAATATCAAATTTACAAAGAGATCTACTTTGTTAAAATATTTGTACAGGAGATAATTTCTAAAACTACTGATTTAATTTAAAAAATACTAATATCAATTATTATTGTTAGGCCGTTTGTGTAAACTCCTATTAAATCTTATGTTACAATTAACATGTACGAAGTCAAGGGGTATTTCTAATAATAAATAAGTTTTTACGTATTTTTTAAATATACCAAGGTAGTCTCGACATATATGTATACGAGTTATAATTTAAGTATAAATCAGATAACCCACGTTCTTATTTTTACCATAAATATTATCAATATCAATATAATAATATCTTTGAACGAAGGGACAAAATTACTATGTTAAATCTATATCGCAATGGTATTTTCCTGGGCTTAAAAATCAAGTCTTGTCTATTATCTTATATATAAAAATCTCGTGTCAGAATGTTAGTTGCCATACTCCTCTGAAACGACTTGATCGATTTTTATAATTTTTTTTATTTATATTCGGTAGGTCTGAAAATCAGTCGTAATCTATTTTTCATATCCCTAAGTGATAAGGGTGATCTACCCCAAACAATTATTTTTATTTGAATATAAATATTTCTTTATATTGACCTACATAAATAAAACGGATGGATGTCGGAAATGAATGCAAATATTATTTATTTCATTACATATTTATTTAGATATAGTCAGTTCGAAACAGAATTGTTTAATTCTTGCTACTTTTTATACTTTTAGACTGTGATGGATTTTCCTTAGCATTTTCTGTATACCTATTATTATTTAGACTGCTACTGTATAGAATAACAAAGTAGCGTCCTGTCGACCACATGTTCGAGGTGTCTTTGTTGACTCCCTTCTGTTAATAAATAAATGGGCATGTCACGTAAACTTATAAATTAGTGTTTTCATACATCATTTTATTTTTTTATTGTGGTCTATAAAGGGTACACTAGGGATTTATTTCATAGATATAATTACATGTATTTTCTTTTTTAATGTGACTACGTTTAAGTATTGTTAAACGTTCTCGTGGAAATGACCGTAATTTATTGAAGGAATGAAGAG
The DNA here is from genome assembly GCA_039707435.1 of Actias luna. Classification (NCBI taxonomy): domain Eukaryota; kingdom Metazoa; phylum Arthropoda; class Insecta; order Lepidoptera; family Saturniidae; genus Actias; species Actias luna. The sequence continues at coordinate 12,483,687 of JAZHAC010000033.1, read as the reverse complement.
GAGTAAAATCCGAACCTTCATGAAGCTCCCAGAGAAGAATATTTTTAAAAAATCCCTCTCGTACTGATGGTTCACGATAAACTATAAATAAATATAAAGTCGGTTGTTACTTGGTGGATCCTGAAACGAGACGCGTCGAATAGAGTCATTATGTCAGAATTAATATCATTATAAAGTGTAGGAGTAACTAAAACTTCATTTTTTAGAAATTGTTATTTTATTGGGCACTGTACTTAATTAGCTTTAATAATAAATAAAATATATGTATAAATAATTATATATACGAAAAAATTTTTTTTTCAGTAATCTAAGGTTACAGTATAATGTTACCAAAATATCATACTATAGTTTGGGTATTAAGAATCCTATTGACATATATACATGGTGGTTACCATATTAAAAATGTGTTTTTTTTTGTTATGTATAAATTCAGTAGCATGTAAGTATAACGGCTATTTAGGTATTATTTGACAAGATTGCGATTTAAAACCTACGAGTAAAATAGTGTACCCCGATATTTCCGAACAAGTTTGAAAATAAGGTGGTTGCAATAGAAATTGTATGCTTACGTGTACGTTCTTTATGTTCAACTGAAATTAAAAATTAGCAGCGCTAACGTAATACAAAATTTAACAGTATGCTTTGTTACTTTGCCAACATGTGGCAAATTAAAAAACTAGAAAATATAAAATATATTAATATGAAGCTGATCATGGACAGTTAACATTATGGATTTTTTTTGGATTCGCATATTTAATTTATGTATGAATAATAACACTAAGTTCTTTTATAATGTGTTATTCAAAGTAGATAACTTTAATAAAGGTAAAAATCGTAAGAATCTCACGATTCAGGTTGTTAATTAAATAGTATTAATATTACTATTAAAACTTTGTAAGACGGAGTTAATTTAAATAAATAAACAACTTGCTGTATTCACGAATTTTCTTGCTTGTCCTTGAATTACTTTTAGTATAATTTTTAAAGTAATTTTAACTTTGTTAACATGATATAATATCAATGTGTCATTTTAATATCATTTGCATTTTTTTTTAATTATATCATCTTCACCAATGTCAAGTGTGAAAAATACACGTTTTAAACTTAATTAGTAAGCATTCAGTCTAATGTAATAATATCACTTCCTTTTAACTACATAATAACAATGTTTTCTCTTAGAGATTTACGGCTTACAAAGCGCCCAACTAGGAACTTTTTTTGTTTTTGTGATGAAAAGTACATTATAGTACTTGCTTTCGTACTACAGCGAGTAGGACATGAGAAGGGCAAATACCCACTAACGACTCTACGTTGACTTTCAATTCCCTATACTTCCAGAGATCAGAGAGAGCACACTTCTCCTAGGCAGGACATCATCAACTAATGATGCCAGATTTTGTTCGAAAAATATAACACCACAAAATTAGCATATTTAAAGGCAAGAAAGATAACAATTGGAACGGGATTTGAATTATCATTCCTACGTCCCAAAACAGATTTGCCGATGCTACTCAAAAATAATATTTTCTATATGTTATATTTGAGCACTTCTGTTTTACGAAAAAATGAAAACTAGTTTCGATTTCAGATTGTTAGCTATCGAAGAGAAAATATTACAGGATTTTAAGAAGATACAATTTTTTGAATTTAATTCACTATCCCGTAGGAACCCTTCCATTTTATACTTTAAAAAAGTATTCTATATTTACATTCATAATAATACTTATGATCGTGTCAAATTTCAGCAAAATCTGAGCTGCTGTTTTAGATAAAGAAACGTGTACAAGGGAACAGACAGATAGACAGTATATATGTAGTATATAAATTTCGCTTGTATATCAATAAAAAGTATACCCTAGTTATAAAATTAATTTTTGTAACAAATTTTGTAAGTTACAGCTTTATTGTAGGAATAACTTATATATTTATTAATATCTTCATTCATTCATTCATCTGTCTGTAAATCTGTGAGTGTGCTTCTAACTAAACAACCAATGAGCCTATTTACCTGGTACTTTTAGACATAAACATATCGACACTAGTACAAATATAAATCTTGTTACATTATCTAACATATTGAAAAAGTTATAGGGCTATTACTAAACTAAGGTGAAATAATATTATTAGTAAGTTCTCTTATATTGCAATACTAGCTGTGACCGCAACTTCGTTCGCGTGTAACTAAAAATTATCAAAGAACTTTTGCTTGTTTTTGTGGCTTTTTAATACATATATGTTCCTATTGATGGTTACGTGATGTTAAATAACCTTAGGCCCTTACTCCATGATTATTGTATCAAATACAAAAAGAAATTTTGATATCCGAATGGTTCTTCCTAAGATTAGCGCAAACTTAAACAAACTTTTCCGGTTTATAATATTAACTAGCTCTGTCTCCGATTTCGTTCGCGTGGAACTAATCATTAATAATTCTTTAACGTTTTTGTAACTTTTATAAAACAACTATGCCTCTATTGGTGCCAGCGCGACTTTAAATAGCCTGAAGCATTCCTAAGATTAGCTAGTTCAATCAAACAAACTTTTCGGCTTTATAATATTGATATAGATATAGATTAAAACCACTAGATATAACCATATATAAAGGATTTTTGATGGTCACGCGTGTGGGTAGTAGGCACGGCTAGCTACGCATGGCTACAAATTTTAAAAGTGCGGTCGAAGAATAGCAATCTACAATAACTATAGTTTCAATTTTTTTACTTAAGTTTCATCTGATTGATTTATAAACCATTAAGGGATTGTATAAAACTAGCAAAAATTGATTTATCGGCTTATGGTCCCTGAATAAAAATTTCAGTATCTTGTTGCTGCATATTTCAGTTTTAATTAAAAAAGTTTTTTAAACAACGGAGATTTTTTTAATATTTCAACTGCCTATGTAAGGTACTTCGCCATATAAAGTGTGTAGGACTGTATATCCACAATTAATGGACACAAAGTAATCACACAAATAATTGTCCTGCGCGGTACTCGACCCCATAGCACTTCGGTGTGACGGTTGAAGTGAGGCAACTGCTTTAAACCTTGGACCAACCGTGCAGTGGTGTCACAGTAAATTAATGTCGGATGTTGTTACATTCTCAAAGTTAAACTTTAATTTGGATATTACAAAGGGCTAGGTACAAAAGTCTCAAATAGTTATTTTATTTTAATTTTATTATTCTTGATAGTCAATTGACTGTTCACAACCTCCAGTATTATTATCCTGTACTCCGAAAAATAGATTCTTATCTATTTATTTTCGGGTCAGTTTAGAAATTTTGCGGAAAATACCTATAGATGTGTTTCGACAGTTGCACTTGAGAGCCAGTGCCTCCACTAGGCTTAGCGTATCCATCATCTTGGGCCATTTCGTCACTTAACATAAAGCGCGACTACCATAATGTCACTATACCAGAACTAGGTAACATAACGATAAACCTTAACTATAAAAAATCGTCTAGTTGGACCTATATATTTACGTACCTTATTTAATTTGATAATTAAGAATACAATTATATTTTTAATTTTTAATTTTACTGAACATATATCTTGCAACATCACAACCCGACTTGCATAGTTAAATATGACCGAAAAAAAACATTTTCAAACGTTTCGAGTTTCAAAGTTTTTCAATTATAAATTCTTCTTTTAACAACATAATAAAAATGTACACTTTCTTGATTTTACCATTAACTAAAGTATATTTCGTAGTGCATTATAAAAACGCACTATTTATGTTCTCCGCTTAGTATTTATTCAATCACAAAACTGAAAATACTAAACATGCCTGATGACGTAGAGACTTGAAACTCAAAATATATATTTCTTAGTTTTTAAATCCTTTTCACTGTATGTAACCTTAGTGATGAACATAGCACACGGTCTCTAGTGTGCCATCAGGGCAGGGTGAATGTAACGATTAAAATTTCAAAGACCTCTTATGGATGCCGCGCAGACCGAAATAACGTTCCCTCCTGGTAGATTCACGCTCAGTATGTTAGGAACCTATTCCATTGACGTCGTTCATAAAGGTTAATGTTGTGCAAAAACTAACTTAATTATAAACGTAATAAAGTCTATAAAAGATACATAAATACGCAGATACATTGCGGTAAACTTACATAGGCCGTGTGTTACTTACGATGCAGGAAACGAGGGGAGATCCTAGTGTGTTTGCCGGGTGTCTGATGTGAGATTTGTATCGTTTGTTTATCATTTGTTGGCTACTGAATATAAGGATGACATCACGTTCTGGGATCAGTGTGTTGTAACGTGGCTTTGTATTACTCATCATGCATGGGTTCATTTATAATCTGGGTCATTGGGATAAACATTATAATTTGTATATTCGTAAAATCCAATAACTAATGCACTAATAATTTATTCATTATGTAAAATACTACAGTTATTTATTAATCTGTACTTCAAATGACTTGGTGTAATTTATTAAAGTGTCGCCTTTATAATCATATTCATTTTAACTGTGCGATATCGCACGTTATTACTACGAGCTATACTCATTTTTTCTCAATTTAAAAGAAAACTTCAATTAAGGTAATGGCGATTAACGTTTTAATAAATTGTTAGTAAAAACGTATTAGATCATTTATATATTGTTTTACCAACAACCATAACAAAATAAATTAATACGACGGGATAAAACGTTTCAGCATATTCTATCGAACAATTTAATAAAAAGCTTTGTTTGTTTTTCCATACTGCGATTTGATATTTATATGTGTAGATGTGTAGTATATAGCGTATATTTAGCTGAGATGAACATTTTCAACCATTTATAATTTTCAACTGATATTAGATTCACAACGTTTGACTCGACACTTATGACAATTAGTTATGAAAACGTGAAAAGCAATATTACTTTAAAAATGTATCTTGAAAAGTTTTTATCGTCATCTATCCACGAACACAATAGTGTGGCCATTGACGCAATGCCAAGTTTTCAGAGAAACTCATTGCAATAAAACATCTGGACGAAGTGTGTCGGCCGAACCAGTATTAATCCGCGATCCAATTCTCGTAGACATTCCTTGCAGTGATATCACATCACGTAATCTCAGTCATTCCAAGCGTAATGGGGCGAGTAAGTCTCGCGCCATTCTCGCGTTGACGCGGAGCTTTGCCATTGCTGCCACCCGAGCGCCGGATGTCCGCCACGCCGCGCCGTTCTACGCCATTGCCGACTGTCATATCAACGTGCTTATACAATACCTTCCAAGGAGTCCGTATTTTGTTTTGTTTAATTGAAAATTTTCATCATATCGCGCATTGTATTGTGTTCGAAATTCACTGAAATTCATACGATTTTACGGAATATTTTGTTTTTCTATTTTTATTCATAATGAATGATTTTTATTTATTAATATTATGATATTCGTTATTTCATATCACACATCTATTGAATCAAATTAAGTTTTTAATACCACAATAAGTCATTCCTAAATCGTACATTTTTTATTATATTTCTCTAACAATGATTTTAAGTCATTACTACGATCGTCTGATCGTTTGCAAATTTTCTCGAATGCCTATAATATTTTTATTTAGTAAACGATACAGTTTTCTACGGTAAATTTATACGGTATATTGATCTATTTATTTAATATAGATATTTATATTTTTGAAGCGATGATGGCTTAGTTGGTATCGTGTACGAACGCCGCGCCTATTTAAGTGAGTTTGAATACACCTGCGATGAGTCTCAGCTTTCGGTGAGAGAAAACATCGTGAGGAAACCATAGCACGTTGGTAGGGCTTTTATAATGCACAACTGGCTATCTACCACCCTCAAGTTAAAATTCTACCACTAAATAGTTATAGGTGTGTTTTGTTAGTTAGTTAGTCTCTCCAGTAGGCTTCGCGTGTCCACTATCTTGGGTAACATCGCCACTTAACATAAGGCAAGATTGTAGCAATAAAGCTAAACCTATAAAGTATACAAAACATTGTGAACTTATAAATGGGGTAAGTCTAAGAACACGGCAATCATAAATAACTGTTACTACTCAACAATCAATTAACATGGTGTTGCTATTGGACAGTATTGTGGTATGTGACGCGACAACACGTGTACGTGAAAGGATGTAGCGATGTTATCTTTTAAATGGCACAAAAACTATTACCAACCTGTAAACCTGGACTAATCAGTATCTTATTGGATATTCTCTTAATTATCTTAATGCTTCATATACTTGAAATTGTCTATATCCTAATATTTATTGATTAACGCATTCTAAATATTACCGTTATTTTCAGTAATTACCAGTATTCATTTCTATTAGTATATTGTTACCAATGGAGTAAGTTCTAACCATTTTAAGTATGTTGGTAGGGGTCTATAATTTTATTATATTACTAGGAATGAAATTTATTATAAGATTAGTAATTAAATCTTTGTCTATATAAATTCGCTCCTGCGTGCTATTTATGCTATAACAGAGAGGTCTGCTGCTTATCAAGGGACAACACGCGGACGCTAAAGGATTTGAACTCGAAATGCACGTTTATACAGCTGACCATGGTGTGTGATATACATATATATATATATATATATATATATAATACCTACACATATAAGATACTATATAGCTACACTATGTCAGTATCTAACAAAACTATAACGCCAGATCTACAGTTCTACGCACTACAATTTTCTCGCTTTAGAAGACATAATTATATTATTTTGGATATTTGTCTGTTTGTACTCTTGTACTATCGTTACTCTCAAACAACAAGATAGATTTTGATAAAATTCGGCAGTGTGAAAATTTTAACCCATAATTTGAAAAAACTTTTCTGGGATGAGGATATTATTTAGAATTTTGTAGCATAAAAACTTCATGACAGGTTTTGATACTATTTTCTCTGTTCTATAGCTAACAATTTAATTAGCAATCTAAGCTGGTTTTTCTCTCTTTGATATTGCAGAGTAAACTAAGCATACAAAAGATGAGATTGTCTGGCCAGCGTTTGAAAATTTGTAATCAGACAGTAAGCAATGATGATTCAAATCCTATCCCAGTAGTTATCTGTCTTAACCTCAAAATATTCTTATTTTATTTGGGGTAAGTTTCCATACGTATGTAAAAGTTCATGATAGTAAGAATTATATTTAACTAAATGTATAAAAAATTCACAATAACATACTCGTGTACTATAATAGAATAATCCTGTATATACGCGACGAAGGGCAAAATAAAATCAAACAATTCGTCGTTATTTGTTTGTTAGTTACAATCAATATTCATCTATGAAATATTATTTTTATGTGCGTGTGAAATCTACGTTTACTAATACAAAAGTTTATGAAAATACTTTGTAAGAGGAAGGCTTTTACTAAGTGAAATTTGAAAGAATGAGTATAAATATTATTTTATTGTGTATAAATCGTGTACTCTGTATTAGTTTGGGCGCGAATGGAAAGCCAGCTATATAATAAAGAAGTAAAATGTGCATATTAAGTATTAAGTATGCGTTAATAGTCCTATAGAGTAATTTTTCATTGTAATAAGAAACCATAGAGTGAGTGGATGAAATAGGGGCTTCTAGTTAGTATACTACATACTTTCTAATGTTGTTTTTATACATTTGATCTTATTATGAGTACCTATCTATCAATTTAGACGAGTCTATAAAATATTCGTTATATATTATATCAAGAGAGCTTAGTTGAGGGAGATAAAATAACTTTGGAATTAATTTTCAAATTCAAACAATATACCCAAATGCAAAATAACCAGTAATTAAAACGTCACTCATCAAAATGAAAAGGGGCCTATGGCGAGAGTACTGACGTTGAGGGGGGATTCCGATATAACTAAATTAATTTAAAGAGTTACGTTTTCGTTTTCGCGTACAAGGAAATTGAAAGTTTGTTTGATCTCGCCTTTTGGTTATAGGACTAATTATTTAGAGATACTGTGTTATGCTTTATCTTATGAAACTGTATGTTTTTACGCAACTTGGAGGTAGCTTTTTCTAATGCCCGTCTGGCTAGCTACCATTATCAGGTTGAAATTCCGCCGCCAAATACCTACATAATACGTTTCGACAGTTGCATTTGAGAGCCAGCCTCTCCACAGGTTTAGCATGTTCACCAGCTTTGGCCAAATGTTACTTAACACCATGTGAAATTGTAGTATAACGCTAAACATATAAACAGAAAAATAAAAAAAGCAATAAATATGCGTAGGGCTCACTTGAATGTAAGCAATTACCATAGCCTCGTAACGTCAGAAGTATCGCTAGCGCGTTATCGACCTTGACTTTCGTTTCCAGAGGAGCTTTACGATGAAAATTAGATACCCTATTCGATTCTAGATTAATCTTTGATATAACTTAACACAACGTGCAGTTTAATTTGTATATGTTATTTGGCAGTTGCAAATCGAAAAAAGGAAAAAAATTCTATATAACTTTACACTTGTACAAAGTTAGTAGACTCCTAAAAATATATATAAAAGAGTATCTGCGTTTTTTGTTAAATGTAGAAGAGAATCTACTACATATATTGCCACGTACAAAAATGAACTCGTATAGTATCCTGAAAACCTAATATTTCTTCGATAGTAGATTCTTACCTACAATTTGTTTATTTATTGAATGTATATAATAATGCTTACTTGTTTTGTCACTGAGTTCCTAGCGGCAAAAGTTGCGCCGCCAATTTCGTCTCGGGAGCTGGAGTTATGAACTAACTTGTACACAAAATTGAAAATTGTAAGTTTCAACAATGGCAAGTTCAGTTCAGTTTTAGTTGTAGTCACTTTCTCTTCGTTAGGTAACGAGCTTCATTTTTCTATAATCCCCTAGGTAATTTCTGTTGGAATTATGCGCTTGTGTTGAATGTTTTTTTATAGATTATTAAAAATGGCCGTTATGGCCACAATCTCACCTGATGCTATGTGTCGATGTGGCCCAAGATGATAGACACGCTAAACCTAGTTCAACTGCCGGAACACACCTATACGTATTTGGTGGCAGACTTTCAACTTGAGGATGATAGCTAGCTAGGCAGCCATTAGAAAAAGGCCTACCACCATACTATGGTTTCATCACGATGTTTTTCATCACCGAAAGCTCAAGCTCATCCACCCGGATTCGAACTCCTGTCTATTTAGGCGGCGTAGTAGTTCTTTGTTGTATGCTATATTAAAATATATTTATTCAAATAAAGTTCAATTCAATCAGACTAAAAGAGAGCAACGATTGAATTCTTGCATACAAAACGGACATCCATAATTCATTACGTACCTAATATGAACCTCAATCTATTATCTCTTAAACGATTTCGCAACGAATGAATATTCATTTAGGAGTAATATCATCCCAAAATGGCATTAAGATAAAAAACGCTCCATTCGTAGAGCGGGAAAACCCATTTAAATTTTTGATTGTGAAGGAAAGCCGTGAAGGGCGGTCTCAAATAGCAACGTAACCGTAAGGTCAAATATTTTGTATTTGTGATAATTTTTGTCGCTCTTCCGTAAAATTGTAGAAAACAGAATTAAAAAAAAAGTGTGAATAGTGACCAGACCAGCGAACTAAAATTACAAAGAAGTGCTGCTTATTGCTGACGAATAATATGATTATTGTAAATTAATTTATCTTTCTTTCTCCTTATACGTAGTGGTAGGTTGGTAGGGATCATCTAATGCCCGCCTAAAAAAATAAAAATTTGCCATCAAACATTTTTAAGTGTGTTTCGATAGTTGTACTTGAGACCGCTTCCCTATGCTAGTCTTAGCGTGTTGGCATCATGAGCTAAATTGCTACTTAATATCAGGTGAGGTTATGGCTAAAACTAAACCTATAAAGAACTTAAAAAATATCTTATAAGCTTATTACCCTATTAATCTTACTGCACAAGAATCACGAAAACGAAAACATTTTTCTAATGTGTTACCTTCTAATCGTTTCTACCAGGATTTGTACATGAAAATTTTAAGGGTTTTTTTAAGTATTAAAAACGGTCTTCAAAATTAATGAAATAACAGTCTACACAGTGGTTCCACAATAACAGTTACACGTAGATTTTTACCAAAAAGAAAATCTTTAGTAATAATTAACAGTTGTTATGTATTAAAAAAATAAAACCTTTAAGAGAAGATAAGTAGTAAAGCAAGGGTACATTCATTTATCTTTTACAGCAAGTTTGAATGGCACAGAATCGGCTGTACGAGTCCCCGTTTACAAGACGAATGACCGAGTACCGCGCAAAAAGGTCCGGTCGTGTCATTAGCGGGGTAGATTGTACGACGAGGGAAAGTTTGTGGACAGGAACATACTTCATATTGCTGACCATTGCTCTGTTTAGGTTCTCATCATGTTACTATAGTCCCTTCCATTATCTCCCGTTGTGACTCATTCACCATTATCTTAGATGTTAAAACCACAAATAGCTCAAATGAATTGAATGTTATGCTCATTTATAAAGAGCTTATATTATGGTTGACGTGTCTTTTGAAATGTTATATTATAGTAATAGTAGGGAAAAGGGTTTATCTCTGTTCCGTGAGCGAGTGTTTTGATGTGAGGTTATGTGAGGTTGAAATATAGAGGAGTGCTAGACCGTTTTATTTAATTAAGAGGGTTTGATTTCGCGATAAACTTTTTAGGAATTTGAAACAAAAAAATTCAAAAGTTTTCATTCCATTCAAGTTTACCTTAGGCGTTGTGCATCTTGGAATTGCGTTGTATAAAATGTACTTGATTGTATTGTAAAAGCTTTATTAATTAATATTATTATTTTTGTTAAGTTAAAACTTTTACTTTATAAACATTAAATACATTTATAAATTTCCACAAAATGTTAGACGAAAAACTCCATAACCATACCTATTAATTTAATAGTAATTTTACGACTATAAATGGAAGATTTCTTTGAGGATGGAATTGTAATAATAATGCACTATGAGAGCAAAGGCGAAGACTGCATATAAACATAGATAACTTTTAATGGGGTTTGCAGAAATACTCGGATGAACTACATTTTTAAATTCACCGTGCAATAAATAGGTAATAATTTCTTATCTGTTTAAATTTAGTTTTTATTTCAAAATTCAATTGAACGTTTTCAACTTCATTTATCTGTATTATTTTTAAAGTATACTTAATAATATCTAAGAAGTTATATATTTCTTAAAAGTGCAACATAGTTAATATGAGAGTTGCGAGGAATGAAACCAGTTGTTCAATTGATCACGTATTATTGGCCTCGGGTAGGGAGGTTGGGTGCGTGTGTCTTGGTATATATTGCGATCTCTCTTGAATTAAGAGCAAAACTATTTAGGAGACATATAGGAGTATTAAGATGGGATCAGTAATATAGTGAGCGTATCGAAATAAGGAAAACACTTATAATATAAGACGTCAATTCATCACATATAGCTATAGTATAGCTGTGTCTATCACTTCGTTTGCGTGGAACAAAAAACTATTTAATTTTTTTTGTCCGTTTTTGTACCATTTTTCAATATAGCTTTGCTCCTATTGGTGGTAGCGTGATATTAAATAGTCAAACCTCTTCCATAATATTCGCTCTATCAAAAACAAAAATATTTTTTGAAATCCGACTGGTAGTTCCTAAGATTAGCGCATTCAAACAAGCAAACAAACTTTTCATCTTAATAATGTCAAAATAGATTAAAATATTAGTAAATCATTAATGATCTAATCTAATCTTACAATTATTTTTTTTGCCTACCGTAATTTAGGTGTTCTATATAATTGTTAGACTTTAAACAGTTATTTTTTTATATTTTATATTATTTTTTATGTAGTATAACATATAAGTAGATTGCAAATCAAACTGTTCACCTCATATATAACTTACACAAGTAGCAATATATTAACCATTTACGAGAAGCAATTTAATTATACTTTTTTATTTCTGTCGTTTAAACCTGCAGTACCAAAGTTCTTTAATTATTCAGTACTTTCAAAAGGATATATATACTTTTTAGTTCAGGTTTTAACGTATGACCTCAATCTCACCTGATGTGAAAGACGAGATGGTGGACACGCTAAACCTAGTGGATGGTCTGGCTCTCATGTGCAACTGCCGGAATACGCCTATTTGGCGGCAGATTTTCAACTTGAGGGTGGCAGCGAGTCGGGCTACATCATGTTTGTAAAATGTTTACTTGATATTACCATTTTTTTAATGAATGTACCATTATTAAATTATTTAGAAAATTAAAGGTACTGCAGTAGTAAAACAAACTTGATTTCATAGTAGGTGCTGTCATTTGTATTAATCGACCGGTAATGCAAAGATACATCAATACTGTTTGTGTGAACAGACATGTGTTTAGGTCATTTGCGTCAGAATTATTGCTAATATAGGCTAAATATGAAAGTGCGTGTTAAAAAGTTTTTTCATGTCATTATTAAGCAACCCTGCTCTATCTATAGAAAAAAAAAAACAAATCGGTCATATGCCATCACATCATACATTATTTAATATATTAATTAGCTTAAAAACACCTATAGAAAGTATCAATCATCAATCATAACGTACTCAGAAGAATTGACATTTTACAGGCACTTAATATTCGCAAGCTTCCAATAAATTTTCAAGGTGTCGAGCATTCAGGAAGGGGAAAAGGTTCAGACCACTTAAAGAAAATCACATAATTGAAGAACAGTAAACGGTGCGTAAAGTAGGGCGACCCTTCGGAAATAATTCTTAAGTTGGTGACGCGACGTACCTATTGCCGGATGTCAAACGTCCGGTTCCACTGGCCATACATCGTGCGCGATTTTAAATAAAACCATGCGTTGAAACTAACATGAAAGTACATTGTTATTAAGAAGTATCATTAAAGAGATTGTGACAATAGTTAGGTTCTGTAGAACTTTCTTGTCGTGTAGGTATGTACGTTGGATCTATGGAATCGGTTACCCAGCACTGTCTTCCCCAAGAACTATGACATGGGGTTCTTAGAAAAGGGAATAAACAACGGTCTCCAAGGTCATTAACATGGCAGTGATACCTCTGATCTTGGGGCTGTCCCTAGGCGACGATGTGTTTGATGCCCATTAGCATAAAAAAGAGAGTCTATCAATGCATGGATAATAAGGTAAAGTAGCCAAAGACAAGTGATTTGAACCTCGTTAAGTCCGTAGACGTTAAAAATACTTTACGCTGTATTTGGTAAAAATAAATTTGCTTATTTTTATACCTAAAGTGAGTTTGTGAAGTATGAAGTAAGGGAGTTCGAAGCGATGATAGCTCAGTTGGTAGTGTGTACGGACGCCGTGTCAATGAACGCGAGTTCGTGTTCTCGCAATGAATCTGAGTTTTTAGTGACCGAAATGGACGTGATGAAACGATAGCATAATGGTAGGGCTTTTTCTAAAGTTCAACTGGCTGGCTACCGCTCTTAAGTTGAAAATCTGCTGCAAATATATATAGATGTGTTCCGGCAGTTGCTTTTGAAAGCCAGTCACTCCAATAGGCTTAGCGTGTCCAGCGTAGGCCAGCTAAACCTGTGAAGTATATTTTTTTTATCTCATATGTGTTTCACGACAGCAAGACGGAGTCTGATCATTTGGCTGTAAACTGAATTTCGCCCATCGTGCAAATAGAATTTCATATATATAAGTGATTCATTGTCAATAGTACTCTCATCGAAATCAAATCGAGCTTAAGTCCTGGAGAAATACAACTATATTTTTCTTGTATTTAGTTCTGTAAATATTATATCAGCGGTTTTGTGATACATAACCATCGCGACGTGTGAGTTGATAGATGTAATGTATTTTGATATCATATACAATATTAAAGTAATATTACTCATATGTGTTGTAGGCGCATTTCGAAAATATATCGCTAAACAGATATGAAAACCGTTATTTAATTTGTATAATATAAGAACGTAGGTGCTTTTTCATCTTTACGAAGAAATATTATTGAGAAACAATATGAGAACGAACAACGATACCAAAGGTAGTCATTTCGAAATATCATCTTACTGGTGAGTATTGTTATACACGAATATTCAATAACCAAGTTTTACTTGACATTGACTCATACAATTGACATCGATCCATCAAGGTTACTAATTATCAGTTAACGTGCCAAAGTGACGTACCTTTAATGAGTTTTATATTTTGTTTTGTTTGGATGAAAATGCCAGTCTTCTTGAGTTTAAAATTGATCCTTATTGATTTTAGGCATTTGATTTCTATCTAGAATAGTTAAACGCACGTAAAAAAATCTACGAATATTAAAAATAAATTCTTTGTTATAAAAAAACATATAGATATATATATATGTGAGATGTCCAAGTTAATGGTAAATATCTACACTGAATTGTTTTTCAGAAAACGGGCATGCTGTTATACGTATGTACATTGTACACATACGTAAATATTATGTAATAATGTCACGCACAAGTATCATGCGAGTTTCTTGATGAATGAAGAATGCCTTAACGTTTCTAAGGTCGAATTCATTGTTCCAATTGACTTCAGAACCATTAGTTTGGACCACTTGAGCGAATAACATTCGGTCATCTAGAAACGTATGTACGTGTCCAAAATATCCAGGTTTCTTAAACTTGGTTTTTCGCTTTTCGCAGAAACTTAAGGGTGGTAATGTATGTAAAGAACATAATTAAATCTAGTCAATCATTACTTAGTTACGTGAGCCTATTTGCTATCTTAACTTTTAATAAAAAAACATTTAATTAGCTTATAGTATAAAAGATACTACGTTGTTTTTGTACATTATTTTAATTGTTTGAAAGCTATGTACTCTATGTAGTGTGAAAATTAGAATTGAATTATGTAAAAAAAAAAATAATAGGTGTAATTTATATTTATTTTTTTAAATAATCCGTTGAAGTATATATGGGCGTCTTATGAGGTGATCTGAAAGTCAGATACTAGAATAATAATAATTATAAATATTGGCATGTACAGAACTGTAGACCTATGAAAGTATAAATGAATTTTGTGAGGCATTAATTGAGGATAAAAATATGTATTAGTACCTAAATGATAATGGATAGGGGAGAGTAGAAGAGAAAAACATGTTAGTCCGAACGATAAATTCGTTTGATAGCGTAATAGTTAGAAGAAATATTTGTAACATAAATGGAATAACATTAATTTATTAATAAAACCGAGTTTCTACATGCTGCTATTAGTGTAGTCACGACCTTATCTGCAAGTATTCAGTAAATAGAACGGACGCATTGATGCCGCTATGCGAGCAAAGCGTGAGTTCACGTCGGGTGCAAAGGATGCAACCTATTATAATATGTCAACGTAGCTCATACAATTGCTTCGACTTGATATCGTACGATAGCATCTACATACATGCCTCGGTTACCTTATATACCTCTATCAGCCCACACTGTGAGAAATAAAAATGTATTATGTACATATTAAAACACGATTACGTGTATTTATATTCATAAATAGGTGTTACTGAACTATGGCGTTGAATCACTTAGTACCTAATAAGGGTATTTACTTTAGTATCGGTCAGTTATGTTATAGAAATAAGCAGAAAATAAGATGATGTAAATTTTCAAGTGTCTACAATAAAGTTTTTCGTTATTTGCGTAGGTACCTAAAACGTTTTGAAAGAAACAAAATATTTAGAGATAAATTGTGAAAATACTTTATAAACTTAAGACCCTTTTGTACAAATCTATTAGTAAATGCAATAAGTATATAGATATGACAAACGACAGTGTACTACTATTTAAAATCAGTATAAACGACATAAACTGTATGGAAAGACTAACAGCGTGTTTCCTTGTGACTTACTTTGTAATAGTAATCTTCTGACAAAATATATAGGACGGTTGTATGGCACAATATAATACTTTTTACTGAAAATACATACGCCAACAGTGTTATATCAAGAAAATTTCTTAGTGCCGGTTTGATGAGTTGTGTAATAGTTTAGTTTTTATTAATCCATTATTGCTACAGATTTTTTGTTCAATTTTGTGGATAGTTTTAACCGTTTTCAAACACGTCTAAACCATTAAACTTTTACAACTACTAATCACCTTACGAATTTTCACACGGGGCTATTTCTAGTAGATTTAATAAAGAAAACATAATATTTATGAATATCATTTGTAATGAAACGTTCCCATTTTAATACATGAAACAGTTCTTCTACCACTTGCTTCTATTTTATTTGTTCTGTAGCTATTGACGTGTTTAAGTAATACTATTTATTGAGAAAATACGCATACATGCTTATAGTATATGCATGCAGTTGGATTCTCAGAAATCGTTCTAATAGTTTTTGTATTTACTGAATAATTTACATTATAAGTTTGTCTACATAGAATTTTATGTATGACATTCAAGAAACTGTTACATCCTAATATTATTTATAAGAATTTTGATTTTTTTTCTGAACAAATTCTATTAATTCTTTAAAGATTCAAAAATAACTATTCTATCTTTAAGCCTGCTAATTTTTCATAATTTTTTTTACTTACTTTGATACGATTGTTACATCCTAATATTATTTATAAAAAATTTGAATTTTTTTCTGAACAAATTCTATTAATTCTCTAAAGATTCAAAAATAACTATTCTAACTTTAGGCCTGCTAATTTTTCATAATTTTTTTTACTTACTTTGATACGATTAAAATTTTTAAACGAGTACTATGGTCACGTATCAGTCTGATAAGAAATTCAACTCAAAAAGTGATACGGTTTAATATTAAGAATATCTTATTAAAAACATTCACAACAATCTTCGCTTAGTCAACTGCTACCGAACTTTTACATTGTGTCTTAGTTTTAGGTCTAACTAAATGCTCATTTACTTTAATAGTATATTTGATCAGTCACCATAATATAACCTGTCTATAACCTGCATACTATAATTATTGTATTAATTGTATCATAGTGAGTGAGTGAAAACGATAGATACATAGACTTACTTTAATTTTTGTCGATACAGCGACACATTGATAGAAGACAATAAATGTGTACTACGTAAATAATGTGATCTTTATTCATGTCATAGAAATGTAAATATGAATGAGCATCCACCGGATATTACCGTCTGCTGTTCATTCATTTCACCTCCATTGAGTTGATATTATTTTGTAATAAATGATCTGTATACACATATGGTATGTAAATAATAAATCGACTTATCGTATTTTACAGTAATTACACCAAATAATACGCGACTGATATTTCACTTCTAAGCCCTATAACTGGAACATATCTCATAGATGTAGCTCAAAATTAAACCATTTGATGTTAGTCAGTACTTATTGTTAGCTCGTTTGTTCCAGCTATTATACACATTCTGTAATCTATCGAGTATCCTGGAGAATCGTTCAATTTAGTTATCTTTACTATACATTCCATAACAGAAATAAGTTTTGGTTTCCAGAGCCTCAGTTTTACGGTAATAATAGGACAAACAAAAAAAAAAGGTAAAATTTTGTCGTCCCGTGCTTTAAAACTGTTAATGTATTCTTCTTTCTTACGACAATGGATCCGTCAAGTGTAAGTATCATGAAAAAATATTTACCAAGGTTGGTGTGATAATGATATTCAGGAATAGTAGACATTCTGTCAGTAATCGGAGTTGTTATTAATTTGTATTCCATCTAGGTACTATATAAAGGCTTATAAATTTGGTTTAATTATCATTTTAATTTCAGTACAACTGAATAAAACAAGAGTTAATTTATTTAAACCTGTGATTTATTGTAAAAATATTTTATTTACATTTATTACATTATTTTAAATTGCATACGTAATTTAAGTTAAAATTGATAGGTGCTGCGTAATGTTTAATGTTTTTCTGGTGTCGATAGATATTGTAGTTACAAGCTTAAGTGCGTCAAACCACTGTCTACATTTTAGAACGATGTCATCGACAACGACTGAACATAAAGAAGTAGGCATCAGGTTCAGTGCGAAACCATCATTATATATTGTTTCATTCATATCACATGACAGTCAAGTAGACATGTAAATGTATAGATCCATGTCACCGCTAAAGTTAGAAATCTGTTCATATGTACGTTACCTAGCCTCTGTCGAAATGATTTACTCTGTTCACGTGCGAAATTTAAAGATTTCCGTATTTTACCTTGATATTGTGAATGCGTGATATAAGCTCACAATATTAGGAGCAACCTCAGATTTAAATAGAGATTTTAATTTACTTTTACCTAATACATGTGTTTTTATAGTTTTGAAAATTATATCCACAAAGTCAAATATCCAGTGTAGAGAAAATCGACCATCGTAAGAGATAATCTTGGCAATACTGCTTTAATTCTCAAATGTAATTTACTTATAGATGACTATATTATTACTGAGTGATTGTAATTTATGTGCTTATAATACTCTGTAGTACCGGTAATTACTATGAATTAAACCGAATAGATTTGCTAATAAATAGCAATCAGAAATAGACTTAAGATTTGCTTGTTATAAATATAACAAAAACCAAATTAATGTCTCAATGACATTTCAAGAACCTACAGCTTCTAAACATTTTATTTTATAGCTATTTGAGTATAGAATCAATTAAAACATGTAGACCAATAAATGTTAACCTGGGGCCGATTGCTTCAACTATTGTTGCTCGGCCGCCCACTCTGACTGCCACGTTGACTGAATCATAAGTAGCTGAAATATTTACTACGAGATCGCCCACACCTACAAATATTTTATAAGCTTAAAATGTAAGGAATGTTATTAAATATTATTATGTTTTATAGAGCTCATAACGGGGCATCTAAATCTTGAAAATTATTCATAAGCAATTAAAAGTAAAAACCAGAAAGTAACTAAAAAGTCATTTAGGTCAGCTAACTAGAATAATAAATGGTGGTGTAGTGCTTGTATTATTTATCTATCGGATCTACAGAATACACGAGTAGGGTGATTGTTACAGAAACGGCTATAAAAACTGTACCCCTATTAAGTCGCGACTCTTTTTTTGTGTTTTATAGTTTTAGCTTTCTGGCCACAATCTCATCTGATATCAAGTGGCAATGTGCCCTATGGACACGCTAAGCCAAGTGGAGAGTCTGACTCTCAAGTGCAACTGTTAGAACACACTTATAGGTATTTAGCGGATAATTTTCAACCTGAGGGTGGTAGATAGATTTGGTAAAAATGCTTGAATTCGTATGTTTATATAGTTTACTGTCATATACAGATTACTAACCAATTCATTTCCTCTTGAAGTGAAACTTAACTCGAATGTCGAAAAAAACTCGAATGCAGAAATAGTTACTAAGTATATAGGTTACGACCGTCTTACTTAGAAATCTTTACGAAATGTTAGTAACATTCGGCGTAAACTCAGATAACTTTTATTGGAAGTAAAATATGTTTTTTTATTTTTTTATTTCGAACTTCATTTTATATTACGATCTTGATATAAAAATGAACTTATTAATGGTTGTTAGCATTTTTAATTCTGGTAAATGTCGATCAAAGTTGCCTTTAGCTGAAAGCGACTGGATAAATTTAGAAGGAACCTGGATAAATAAAATGCCTAATATATAAGATGGGCATATAGTTTTTTATTTTGCGTATTTAAATATTTTAGTACTATTAGAATATTGAAAAACATAAAACTATCATTCTTCACCTAAGCAGAAAAACTCGTTTGTTTGTTTGAACGCACAAATCTTAGTAACTACCAGTTGGACTTCAAAGATTTGTTTTAATTTATAAAGCAATCATTAACGAAGGCTTTTGGTTATTTAACATCAATCTACCGACAATAGAAGCAAAGCTTTATTGAAAAAGTTACATAAACAGGCAAAAACTATCAAATATTTTTTAGTTCCACGTGAACAAAGTCGCGGTGACAGCTAGTATGAAATAGATATTAAATAAATATTTGATCTAGACCTATAAAAAAAAACTACAATAAACTCAAATATCAGTAAATAATAATCCTATTTTTTTATTATATTTAAACCTTATCAGTTCTAGATATTATATTAATCGGTCAGGATTTCGTTAGTAATATTTTAAGCAAATTTAGGAAAACAAGCATGTACACACATCGGTTTCTTGTGCGTCAAAATCGATATAAACAATTATAAGTGGTGTCCTACAATAAATTTCTTAGCAAACGTGCTTTATATAAAAAAATATATAATGTAATACTAAAAAGGTGTATTGACGAATTACAAGTTAATCAATAACGTCATTGCAAATTAACGTTGCACATTCGATGAATTACTTTTTGCCAATTTTTATTACATTGACTCCATATATTCAGTGGCTAGTTATATAATTAATTACTAGGTAATTATTTAAATCCATACTTGATATTATAAATGCGATAGTGAGTTTGTTTGTTTGTTACGCTTTCACGCCTAAATCGTTGAATCGAATATGATGAATTTCGGTGTAGAGATAAATATTACTCTACTGGCATTTTACTGGTTATGTTACCTGGCGACGGTTATATGCTATTATTTCTTGCGGAAAACTTCTAGAGCGTGGGGTAAAGAAAGGACTAAACTTTCTATGAAACTTTTTATTGAGTCATCCGTTTTACTTCTTACTCTGGAGAATAATTCTTGTTAATTAATTATAAAAGTTAGCACATTTGTTTTTCAAACTAATATTAAAGGGAATGGAATGTGATTGTAACTGTAATATAGAAAACTCATATTCAGGAAGCTAAAATTTGGCACCAGGCAGTTGATAAATAGCAGACATTAGCTAAAAATAAGTTCATATCTACATGTATTAACTAATTGGAAAAAAAATTCCTGTATCGATCGACTACCAGAATTGATTGACAAAATCAATATTAACGCGAGCGGAAGCGCAGGTGAAAACTAGTAGAAAATACATTTGTAAATTAAAATATTTCTCAAACACATTGAGAAATATAAAATAATTTCAACATAGAAGAGTATATTTTTCTAATTTAACACTGAACTGGTAATCATTCATCTTGTAATACTCGATGGCTGCAATGACGCACGAGTATAAATAATAAATAACAGTTTTATTGATGTCCGGCAATTGAGGGACGGGCAGCGAGCTCAATATGAGTAAATAGACTTCAACCTATAAAGCGGGCAGTATGGCCGACTACTGGACAATGAATAAGGATATTTTAGATATGGCGCAATTATTGAAGTCGGATCATGGTTTTCTTGATACTAGTAGAAAAAATTGATGAAATTAGTTTCTTCTCACAGTTTTGGGTTTTCTTTAGGCTTATTTCACACAATACTACTTATTTACATTTCTAAAATTGTAAAAACTTAAAGATTCTCACCTTTCAGTGTTGATATTCACTTCCATCAAACACAGGTATTATAATTTCATTACTTTTTAAGACATGCCATTTTGCACCGCCATC
The DNA here is from genome assembly GCA_039707435.1 of Actias luna. Lineage (NCBI taxonomy): Eukaryota > Metazoa > Arthropoda > Insecta > Lepidoptera > Saturniidae > Actias > Actias luna. Next base: position 12,462,306 of record JAZHAC010000033.1, on the reverse strand, counting down.
TTGTTTTACATGCTTTTCTATATTGTCAAATTTCGTGTTTCGCTTTTACCTTTTGAAATATTACTTTTACTTCTTCCTGAACTAAACAACCACACTCAGCTACCATAGTAGGATGCAAGACATAAGAATATATTGTTTTAACATTTTATTAATGTAAAATTACATAGTAGACGCGGACATTGTACATCACACGCTAGGACACATTGGCAGAGATAATTAATTACCAGAATATAAATGTACATTGTACCGTATTTTACCGTTATACGTTCCTATTTATTAGGTTTTTGGTTGATCATGTTTAATTAAAAAAATCTAAAAATGATACTAATTACACTAATTTTTTTTTTCATTATAAAGTTATTAATTTTATGTATTACCAAGTATTTTTATCTAGTATATTTTTTATTATAATACTTTAGAATAACTTAATATATAATATGAAGAATTTTCCTTTCAGTATTATAGGCTAAAATATTATTATAGAAAAATTGTACAAATGGACCTCTATCTTATATAAAGGATTTAGTCATCAAAATAAGTTCGAAGTGCCGCTTCTATCTGTTATTCATTCCTATTATGAAGTCATTGAGCGCCATTACTTTCAATCATAACGCAGTTTGCTTAGTACGCATCGGTTTAAGCGTTAATTATTTATTGTCATCCTGTTCTATTGTTTTGGGGCATGTATATTGTTTGAAATAATTGATAGATATTTAGGATAGACGGACTAGTGATATATCCGTTAATTGCTTAAGGGATTTATGAATAGAACTAATAGTACCGTAAAGTTAACCGTTGTATTTTATTTATGTTAATTATTATTAAGACTTGTGCCGTGTATTTAGTCACGGATGATCGACAATACTAATAATTATAAATAAATGCATAATGACAAAATTTCATAGATCAAGAAGGTTGATACTGTGACAAAACGTGTGCGAAAGTGATTTCGCCTACACATATGTACACACTTACTAAATCACACATCCATGCACATACACTCACTCACTCACGTCCATACTCAAATACATACACTCCTGAATCCACAAAATATGACAAATTTTTTAGTCACTAAAATTTTCTTTACATTTAATTTCACTACTGTGGGATCGACTGATACAGCACACATCTATACGTAGTACAAACCAGCTGACGAGATACAGTGGACCGTATTTTGGCAGCCTAGTGTTCATAAATCACGTGATATATGTGATTATTGTATAAACCAATTCCAAAATATTTATTCAGATAAATAAAAGTTTAAACTTAAAAAACTATTACATTTTGTCATTTCTGGAGAATGCATAAAGAACTTATACTGAGTTTATTTTCGAAAAGGTTATAATGTTATTCTTTGTTTAATCAATTACATGATTTTCATTGTATTTTATTTAAAAAAATGATGTAAATTTAAAAATAACAATTGAAGTTTCTAAGTTAATTCAAACATAATAAACAAAACAAGTACATTCTTTTACTTTCTTGCCTCAGGTAGACATCGTTATCAATAACGTATTTTCCTCTACGTAAAGGTTAAGCATTCTTTGGTTTATCATATAAACCTGCAAACGCGATCAAACTTCATAATACAGTAAGTTAATCAAATCATGTTCACACAATATGTTCACGTATCAGTAACATTAAGCCATCAATAGCTTCATTAATTAATCTAAATCGCCACGCGCGATTGATTATCTAAATAGTTTGTTCGTCGCGATTGTGTTGCCGCGACAATACCGTTGTTCAACGTAATGAATACATTGAAACAGTTTGTCCCCCACTCGTGATTGATAGCAGATGTAATTAATTTCTCATCAGATAAGATGACAGTTTGGACAAAGCGAACAAGGGTTGATTACGTGTTCTCACTTCACAGTTCGCCATGAAGTATATTAATGTCGGTTACTTAAGAAGGAGACTGTTATATACACTTAACTCTTTCTGTTGATATAATTCAGTTATGTCATATGTTACATTTTTGAATTATTATTGTTGCAATATTGTAATAAATACGCGGTAATTCAAAACGGAAATACTTTTCGAGGTGTACAACTTCATTAGTTTTTCACGATATAATTGAAACACAATATTTAATAATAATAATATTTAATTAATAGGACAGATTAAAATATGACTTGTTAACTCAGAGCTTATAGAAAATGTTAATATTAGATTATATATATGTATAATTATACTGAAAAATGGACACGTAGACTTTTGGGATTGATGGAAGCTTCTGCGTAGCATGTCTTTCCGTTTGGGATACAAACCTTGTTAATTTTCAGCCATGTTACCATGATTAAACCGTAAAAATAATTATTGAGACCGTTGAACTTATTATAAAATAGTTTTAATGTATTATCTTGTCTTATGAAATTGATAGTAAACCTTTTATATCTCACATATTATGAAATGTATTATGCACCCACTCTCCTATTGATAAAACGTGTTTAATTCAATTTGTTGCCAATAAAAATTGTATTGAATCTACATAAAATTAATATAAAAATCTATATACTGTATACATAATATATTCATATTACATACTGAATGGTATTCTATGCAAGTCTATTATAAGACCAGTCCTGATGTGTAGAGTTTTGAAACGTGGGCCGTGACTCAAAAGAACGTTCATACTATCCATGTTGGTGAAATGAATATGCTAAGATGCATGTGTGGCGTAACCAGGCTCGATAAAATTTGCAACTAGTATGTGCGAAGAAGCCTGGGGGTGCGCGATATAGCCGATAAAATGCAGGAGAGAAGGCTGTGATGGTATGGCCACGTCAAGAGGAGGCCATCCGACTACATAGGGAATTTGGCACGGCAACTATCTATTTCCGGTAAAAAGTCGAAAGGCAAACCCAAAAAAAATTGGAAAAGTATGGTGCTGAAGGGCATGAGTGACTGCAGGGTTTCTGGTGCAGATGTCAAGGACAAGGCGAAGTGGAACAGGAAAATTAGAATGGCTGATCCCACCACCAAGTGGGATTTATAGCCAGGAAGAAAGAGAGATATTACATACATACTAAATGCCATTGGGACTAGCTAGTTCGAAATCATTCTGGACTATATTAATAAAATACTTTTTTTTCGAACTGAGTAATGCTGCTGACTTGAAGATCCATTACAGTTTCAATGATTCTAGTGGCGAGCATAGAAGACACATAACCGAAATGGCAGCCAAGGTGTCTGGGTGCCTAAACCTGAAGTGTAGCTGTTGCCGTGCATATAACTTCCAGAATTGAATCTATAAACTAGACTCAATAGTAGATACACATAGAAGATTACACATACTGCTTAGAGAGACGATTGTATTACAAATAGCATGTAAAATAGCTATAAATTTTCCTCAAGTTTTTGTTTTACAAATTGTGAAAACCGGTTTAAGCGAATAACCACAGTGACCTCTTTTATGAGTGCTTCTCAGAATTTTTATTGCAGTCTTTTTAAACTTTGTAACTTGACTTTCTGTAGTATCTCATATATCTACATGACTGTCAGCTTTTTGATATTATATAAAACTATAATTACATTTAAATCCTTGATTCCATTAAGGTATTATCATTTACAACAGACTGATGTCACAATAGACGTTTCTTGATAAATTAACCGCTTGGGAGGTTCCTGTTTACTAAGCTTGATAGAAGCTTTGATTATTCTAATTAAATTCCACCAGGCTTAGCAATGAGACGGCTTGACCTCTGTCATTGCTAATCTTCAACGGTATGGCTTTCATAAAGAATACTTAATATATTATTGAGTTAAATGTTCTCAGTTTTAAATTTTAAGATTTATGAATTGTGGTTTGTTTGTTTTTTAGTCAAATTAGTATAGAGTTGCATATTCAAAATCTATGAATATGTATGAAACTACGTTCATAAAATAATTTAATATATATTTTAGAGATCTTAATAAAAAAAGCACATTAACAAAACCGCTGGAAGTCATCATATGGATTAACATCACAACTGACCTAATTATTTTAATTATGCTAAAATAGTGGTACGTAAATAACTTAATGAAATAGTTTATTTTTAGCTTTAATACATCAATACATAATAATAATATGGGCATAATGCAAATTTTAAAGCGATGATGGCTCAGTCGGTAGTGTATATGGACACCGCGTCAATGAAGGTGATTTCGAATCCACTTGCAAAGAGCTTGAGCTTTCAGTGAAGAAAAACATGGAATGAAACCATACCATGCTGGTAGGGCTTTTCTAATGCCGCCGGGCTATCTACCGTCAAGTTGAAAATCCGTCCCCAAATACCTATGTTGTACTACCTATGTTTTATATATGTTGCACTTGAGAGCCAGTCCGTCTTCTAGGCTTAGCGTGTTCAAGATCTTGGGACACATCATCACTTAGTGTCAGGTGAGATTGTGGCCATAAAGCCAAATCTATTGAATATATATAAAAATAAAAACAATGGATGACCGAATATCTTTTTTCAGGGTTCGTGTTTATAATAATTCAAAAACATATAGAGTACAAATAACCGGTGTAATTGTTACGATATTTCGAATTATAAGTTGAATTTATTTATATTATATTATCTTTAAAAATCCATCAAACATTATGAACTAATCGATATATTAATATCCATATTATGTTACGTAGTTTATAGGTCGCCTGTCGGTTCTATCAGCTGCCAGTTAATGTTAGTACTCATAAGCGTCCTTAAGACAGTATACCCTTAATTAATTAATTGTCATGCTTATAATAAATGGATGTATGCATACGAATTACTATAACGAAAACTGCACCGTATTTCGCAATGGGTAAAGTCAATAAACTGTTCATATATTTAACGATTTGTATATAGTATGTGCTGTCTTTGTATTTAAATTATCATTCATAAATTTATTTATAATAAATAAAATTAAAAGTACAAGGTCATTTAAAAATGTTTATTTTTTTATTACATTTAATATAGATGCTTTCTAATTCGTTAAATTTGCTTTTGGACGATGATATCGATTTTGCTACTTGTCACAGATGTCGCCGATTGCCGTCGGGGTTGACGACTCATAAAGTAGAGATCACGTTCAAGGAAGCGTTCTGACTCGTAACCCTATTCGGTTGACCGACGATTTGAAGAGGGTAAAACGCCAAGTGTTGGGATCTCTTGAGCAACGACTAAACAGAAGGCGGCCGAGATAATGACTTCACTACCTAAGATGCCATAAAATCAATGTTCTTTGCGGTTTAAGTGAGTTATTATGCTCGTTATTTGGATAATATTACACTATACTATTTATGATTATCGGGTGTCATAAATGGGTATTCTTTACGAGACATGAGGATAGTTTTTATTGATTTTAATAATGCGGGTCAGTGGAGCGCCTGGTCTTGCCGTATTTTCGTGCGTATTTACAGGTGCAAGTTGAGTGGGTTCGTGATAAAGTCTTAAATCGTTCATAATATAAAATTGCGGAAGTATTTTTTCATTATAAAAAGATAGAGGAGTATCTATTTATTTTCGTTACCATGAATGATTGAAAATTAAATTTTACCCAGGTTTATAGGTTCGCCAAAATCTCTCGATTTATCTTCGCATTGTTTATCTCTCGATAGCAACCTTTGTTTGTAGATTTCACTGTGTTTACCATCAGATAAAGTGTAATTACTTTGGCATGGCATGGTATAAAATATATTTGTGCAATTTGTTTCACAAAAGTCCGCTCGACTTTATTTTCTTTTCTGCTTTTTTTTTTATTTTCTGCTCTCCTAACGCTCTTAGGAGAGCAGAAAATAAAAAATTACACCTTTGCCAAATAGTAGGATAATCTGTGCTGTACGTAAATAAACGTGAATCGAAGAGTACGATTTTACAAAAAAAAAAAAACAATTGAACAAAGACCAAGGAAGCATTTTTATGACATTGTTCGCGAGCATGTGAATCACTGTCTCCTACGCTCGACTAAGTGTCGGGAGCAACAAGTCTCCTATTCAAAAATGAAGACGCCGCGTTCAGGAATCTCTCTATGGGCCACAATTAAAATTCTCCACGGATCCACAGCGCTCCCATGCAAATGGACTACGGCTAAACAATCCGCAAAACGCAACTGTTTCACAATCGCAATAAATCTCAATTCACACCGTATTGAGCACTGCCTCGAGTGTGATTTAAATTAAAATAAACTCACTCGAACACCCTTATCGAATTTGGACTCAATTTCGAGAATGCTATGAACCAATTTTCAATAAACAATAACCGTTTGACTCCCTGTACGTACGTCATGGATATCGATGAGAGATGCTTTATTGACTTTAGGTACTTTTGGCTAAATTATAAGTGCAAACGTGGCCTATAACAGTTATGGCCATGAGCAATGTTTTCTTATTATAATGTACTTACTATACGTATCTATTCCCTTTACATTGTTGAATTTTATTTATACAATTATCCGTGGCTTTCTAAGTGGAATTCAAGATTTGTAAATAAATAAATGTATAATGTTTCTCAATTAAAACATTACATTGTAATTTTACTTAAATTAAATAACCCAGAATAGTAATGATTTAACACAAGCAAATTATATGAGTATTTAGGTACGAGAAAGATTTGAAAAATACATTTCAAATGAGTAGGTATAGTTTGATATACATAGTAATTTTATCCTATGTTATTGTAATATTTAAACTATTCATCTTATGATAAATTTACTGTTTAAAGTATGGTATTGGATTTCTAACTTCTTATTAAATTTACATACCACAACTATCTCTACTGATAGGTGACTATCATATTACTTCATCTATTTTAATTTGATTATAGTTGATATGTATGTATAGAAACAACGTTTTAAGAGCTGTGTAAGTAGTTTGCTAAAGATATAATCATAGGATAGATAGACGAGTAGTTGTTATGAGATTATCGTATAGAAACGTGACCCCGAGTGGTTGAAGAGATAATAATTATCAGATCAATAATAAAGAAAAAAAAAAGAAGAGATAATGTCAGGAGGAGATACGAACTTCTTAGCAAACCACGGATTCACCGAAGGGTGTTGGGTACATCGTGAAACCTAATCGTTGTGGCAGCGAGAGGATAACACGAGACAGTGTCCTTCCGACAATTGTCAACACTCACCTTCACCGCTCGTGGGTCTGTCTGCCCAGTATAAATCATTCCTGATAATGATTTACAGCATAAACATCAAAACAGTGTAAATAATAGATAAATATAAATCTTTCGTTCGTTCAGTAATGTTCCAGCTACGTACTATGAATACGCCTCAAGCGCCAAGCCTAGACTGAACCTTTGGGTTGCATCGTGCTTTATACAAATCGGCGTTGTAAACTAACCTCCTATAACTATATTCTGCCATAAAACACCCCCTCCCCCTATAAGTACATCCCATATATATGTATATAATTATATGATTTATGTACGTAATATTTTTATAAAATATTAGCTTACTAGATGTGCTTGGCGCAGTACTTGCGTTCGTATGAACTAGATGAACTGAAATTATCTTTTATAGTATTACATTGTTTTTTTATAAATTGCGATGAGTTTAAATGTACGAAGCACTATTTCTTATTAAAAGTATATTTTTTTTATTCTTAATTTGAGAAATGTTCGGTTTTCCACAAAATATTTCATTCCCCAAATCTCCAAGGACTCATTTATCTCTATATCAAAACTCAACGAAATTGATTTAGTGGTTATACGTTAAACCTGCGTAATAAGTCCCCGAATGAATTAATTTTATATTTTTTTAAATTATAATTAAGCTTAAATGTGAATTCGTAAAAATGATCTTTTTTTAAATCGCAATTTCATTATTACTACAACATAATACTAGTTCTACATATTCTTTAAAAAAAAATGTTATATAGCTTACGTTACTCTGGGTTTAATGTAGCATTCTAATGGTGAAATAATTTTTGCAATCGGTCCAATAGTTCTTGAGTTTATTTGATACAAACAGAAATACAATTCTTTCCTGTTTATAATATTAGTATAAATGATTTTATAGCTGACCTTGTTGATGAATGTTGTGGATAAGCATATTTCCCGTAGTTTTTATATCAGTACAATAAAAAACAAGCATGCGGTAAGCAGTGATCGTTGCATATAGAGTCTTGCGATACCAAAAGTATCATCTGCGTGTTATATCTTTGTAATAACATGTTCACTGACTTCCTCAATAAAAATAATGAATTAATATTAGTAGGCAAAAGTTAAATATGTACCAAAAGCTAATGACTATTATTTAAAGTACTAGGTATTTCAAAATTAAACGTAATCACGCGATGATTTAAAATATGCAAAGTATCTGATATATGTATTTCTTAGATAAAAAAAAGTTACGACTTGGCTGTAATACCGTTGCAGTTTCGAATAGCATCCAAAGTTCCAAACAGACTCGTACCACGAACTGTCGTTGCATCTGACACCAAACTATTCTTACTTTTTTCTTTTCGCATAAGTATTCTGTGAAGTTTCATTTCGCGCTGAAATCCCCGGCTCTACCACAATTGTCCGCTGCCGTTTATCTGCTGACATTGATACATTCTGTGCTACTTTCTGAGTGAGAGTTCCAGGCCGGGAACAATACGAGCAATGTAAGAGATCCGTTCGTAAATAAAAATTCCTTGATTTGCAGGAACTAACAATGGGTTGACGCGACTGTTGCAGCTAAGAGTCGGAACAATCGGTGATTAAAATTGTTTATAAACGTAGACCAATATACCGATGCATGTTGTCCATTAAGTACGCACTGAGAGTTTAAAATGTTTTGTGTGATGATGATTATAGCTTTAAACTATTTGATAAATCTATGTTAGCTTTTAGTGTCCCGGAATACTCAGTGTTTTGTTTTTTACTTTAACCGCATTATTACACATTATTATTACATTACATTAACGTATTGCGTTGCTTTATGCTTTCAAAATGAAATTCATATTTACGAGTCAAACAATTTAGTGTTCTTTACGAAATAAAAAAAAAATTGTCTAGTCGTATGCTCTGGGTAAGGTAATTGATTGGTTTTAATTGCTACATACATTTGCCTCACAACTTTTGTTTGCGATTCAATTTACTGTAATTGATTACAATTTGTAAGTATCACAGCTTGAACATGTGTTTCAACTTCAGAGCACGGCATTTGGTTTTTTATTTCAGTGCATCTATAGTACATATGCTTAGTGTAACCTTGCCATTAAACGTGTTCAGTTTATTTTTTGATTTCTAAAAACAGCTGTGTAACACATTTTACTGTAAGTACCTACGGAGTGACTAATAATACACACAAGAGTCGCGTTTGGGATGGAAAATTAAGATGTCAAATACATTTCCTCGCTTTATATTTAATACAAATAATGAATACCTTTATATAAAAATTTCGTGTCACGTTTTTTGTCCGGGATGAACTCCTAAACTACTTAACCGATTTTAAATTAAATTTTGCACACTGTGTCAGTTGGATCCTACTTGAGAGATAGGACACTTTGTATCTCGATAAGTGATCATAACGTGATAGATGTCGCTGTAGTCGATGTGATTTACTACTCGCAAAAGTTGAACAAGGTTTGCCAGATCAGCTAGTAAATATATATAGAAATATCGGTATGTTGAAACAAGCACGGAAGGAATTTTGTAAAAAGTCGGCATAATTGTTTAACAAAACCTAACGAAAAGTTTAAATTTCACATTTATATCAATAGTAGTATAAGTTGGGCGATGATGTAACATATTAGGCGAACCCAAAAAATTGCCTATTTGTCAGAGTCTTGTTTCAAAATATTTTTAAGAGTTGTCAACCAAGATCTGCTCTATATAAGAAACTTAAAGAGCGCTCGCGAATTCCCTAAATTGTAGAAATGGTTCACATTTCATATTTTTAATTCACTAATACTTAACTCAAAATACACATTTTAAAACATCACTCCAGATTTTGTTTAGTTTCATTTACTTTGATGTTGGTGATCAAAATTTTAGATATTAATCCTAAATAGTGAATTCAATTAGAAAGTTAATTAAATACTCTTAAGAAAACATAAAATACCGTAGTTTTGTCGTATCAAAATTCAAAGTATTGAAATGTTTATTTCGTGAACTTCAATGATTTCAATTCCTTTCCATATAGTAAATTAGTTTCTGGCTTAGTAAAAATATTATCTACCCACATAATCGCAGTTAGTTTAAGGTACCTTGAAGAGATATATTCATAAGGTATACAAAAATCTATAACAGAAATAGAAGTCTTTAAATCTTTTAAGTTCATTACACTATAAAGATTACTTGTGAAGGATCCGCTTCAAATTATTTCAAGAATTGCTCACTTAATAGTATTACATTGTAAATTTTCTTATCTAGGTTAAATCATTTTATTTATTACACTTATTATTATATAAAATCTTAAAGTTTTCACAGGATAAATATCTGGCACTTCCAAAACGCCCAATCGCTGATAGAAATTAGTTAAAAATAAATTAAAAATGTATATATTTTATTTTAAATTCAGAAAATTTATCATCATGTCACATCGTGACACAAAGAAATTACAATTTTCAATATAAAAAGTATTTTGTAATACATACAATGAATAACTTAAATATTATTATTAAAAATCTTATCGAAGACCCGTATAATACGAAAACTCAGAATAATTTCATAAAGCTTTTAAAACTTGTGGTTTAATAGGCATTAATACAAGTTAATTCAGTGTTATTTTTACCTTACGAAATTCATTATCGCAGTTTCGCCTTTTGGAGCGATAATATCGGTGTTAACTCGCCCAACAGAAACCATTTCCTAACATTTAAATGTACTCAAACAATGTTCTGCCACGGATATAACGCGATGCTCCGATAACATCCGGTGTGACGGGTTGAATAGTTTTGTTTAATAATATTTTCTTAGAAAATAATTTTAATTTTAGATGTTAACGTTTTTGTTTAGAAATATTATAAATTTGATTACTTGGCTATAAATAGTTTTTCATTATTTCTTAAAGAACAACATCTAGAATTTTAAAAGGTACTTCTTTTTATACTTCATTGAAAACACATTTTCTACACAAAATAGGCATCTTTATGTTGTTGAAAAAAATATTAATTTACATATAAAAGAAAAAATTGTTCAAATTGTGCAAAATTAGAAGGTTTTGCCTCGATTACTGCTTAGACCAGCATTTTTAACTGGTCGATTAACCTAATGTTCAGAAACTTGCACACAAATAGAAATCATCAGTCTACATGATTTTTTTCCTATTGCGAATTATGACATGTTTTATTCTGTAATAGAAAAGCCTTTCTATTCTGTAACAGAAAAGCCTATATGATCAAGTAGTGAAAAGGTCGTGATTGATAAAGTATCTTTGAACTAGCTTTAATAATTAAATTGTGTCATATATATTTCTCGAAATTTTTATTTAAATTTAAATAGTTCCGAAAAATTTTATAAAAATCTTATCATTGGTTAGATTTAGTAAATTAATTTTATCAATAGCAGTTTTGTGAATAACAAAATATATGAGTATTATTTCTTTGTAAAATAATAATATAATGTAGTCATTTTTCTTTGTTAATAAAATTTAATGTTTACCACTAAGCATTGTGAGTGTGGAAAGCTCGTAACAGTGAATTTCTTTTCATGTATGTCGTGTTTTTGTCAGTCTGCCAATCGGCGTTATTATCTTGACAAACCACATTATATACTATATAGCTAAGTAAAATAACCGCAGTGAGACGATTCGTTCGACAGTAGACGTTTTTATAACTGTTATGATGCCATATAAATTTTGCGATCGGTATGCAAAACCACACAATATATAAATAGACATTGGATTAACTATCACATTAAACGAAGTAAAAAAAAGTGTATAAATGTAATATCTTCTAATTAATACCAAAAAAATAATTACTTTAGTAGTAGAAAAAATATGATTATTGTGATAGCTCAGTGGTAGCATGTAGGAACTATTAGAAGTAACGTGAGGAAACCATAGCATTGTGATAGATAGGGCTTTTTGTAATGCCCGCCTAGCTAGTTACCAACCTCAAATTGAAAATATGCCGCCAAATACCATTAGGTATATTCCGGCAGTGGCACTTGAGAGTCAGTCCCTCCTATAAAGGCCGGAAACGCACTTGTGATTTCTCTGGTGTTATGGGTGTCTATGGGTGGGTCCATTTACAATCAGCTGAAATACCTGTTGTACTGTTACAACCTGTATTGTTATACCGGGACAGCCTTACACTTCTTCTAGTTCACAACTTGCCACCATACATATACTACATACTATAGTTATCATTACTATTTGATATCTCGGAACTTTTCAATAATTTCAACCCTAATGATAATTATAAAAGCAAGTTAATCATTAAAACTTAGTTCGATCATAATATAAGTCAAGCACGCAATAAATTACTGATGATCGGTGTCAATACCGATGTACGAAAAACAACGCGCTGGACGATAAAACCCGACACGCGTTCGTTCCCGGTCATCATTAATCAAATCACTGCTATGCGGTTTAATGGCAGACTAATTACAGTTTGTGCAAATCACCTACACACGTCGCAATAATTACTGCATTAACTCCACTGCGGAAACGTTTAACACGGTATAATACTGATTACGTATCGCAATTCGGCTCTAACCAAAGTTTGCCCCGAATCGAATAGGTTAAATATATTCGTTTGGATTTATCAAAACTAAGTTACTTTCTATACTAGCTTTTACCCGCGGCTTCGCTCCCGTTAATATTGATTATGTCAAACAAATCGGATAACGCTTTAAAAATGTTCCATACAAAGTTTATCCCTTTCTTTACCCCACTTCCTCTAAGTTTTTCGCGAGAAAAGTAACCTATCACCATCTCCAAGGTACCATCTACCTGTATACCAAAATTCTTCGTATTCGATTCAGCGGCTTAAGTGTGAGTGCGTAACAAACAAACAAACTCACTCTCGCATTTATAATATTAATATAGATATAGATTAAGAATTTTATTCTTGCTCTATTATTGAAATTAGGAACTGGTATGATGCACTCGCTGGCATTAGGTGTAAAAATTATTCATTAGTGCCTGTTTTATTTGATTTTAAGTTTAATTTGTTGCTCGTAACTGTATTAATTTATATTTGTTTTTTCCAGGTACAAGACGGTAAAGAGATGTGGCCGTATTTCATAGAACTATTCATGCGTGAGAAAAACCTCTTAATTCGTTTAAGTAATTAATTATGCTCATGGGCATTACGTGCTAATTACAATAAAGCTTTGGAATTATAATGGTATTACTTAAAACTAAACAGTGCCTTTGTAAATGGTTTAGTATATCATAATTATACTTACATAAAGTACTTCGAAGGTATATTTATAAATTTATTTAAGTAGATTTCGTAGGGCACTGAAAAGCGTAATATGTTGTTTCTTTTTATCTATTTTTGTTGGATTTAATGTATACATATAAAAGTCATCACTGATTGTGTTCATTTTTCCAACATCGTACACGATTTCGCAAACTTAGAGTGAACCAACATTTGCTAAGCAAGCATGCTGCATCCTCCGTCTCATCTTCACTTTTAAGTTGGTGCATTGAGGTCAAGTATGTGGTTGTACCATAAAAAATTGGTCACTTAAAATTACGTTGAATGAATATTTGGTTCTAAATACGGTCTGCAGGAAATACTTTATGTCTACTCGTATACTTGATATTAGAATGAAGAATGATTTGTACTTTTATATTTTTATTTTTGTAACGAATAAACTCAAGAACTACTGGACCCACGTCAAAAATTATTTTACCATTAGAATGCTATATTAGCCTTGAGTAACATGGGCTATATAATTTTTTTTATGAAAATGTTTAAATAAAGTTTTAGGTCCACGCGAACGGAGTTCCAGATACAGCTAGTTATTTATATTTTTATTGTTAAACCACATCCAGTAGCCGATCCGAGGTTTGTGCGCGTTGAGGACTTATACTGAAAACCAGTGCTGCGGTATATACCGTAAGGTTATACTGTAACAAGTAGCTGAGTATGTGGCTGTTGTTGGATACTTAAATAGCATTTAATGTGTGATTATTTATATATTTGTATTGTCAAATATTGTCTTAAAATAATTTTCTGTCTTTCTTTTCTTCTGATTGAGTATCAATATCTCTTTGGTTCGGTCAATGAGATGCTTTTAATACGCTACGAGTATTATTTTTCATTACAGATTTTGATGAATAAACTGTTATGTCGATGTTTGATGTCATTTTTAAAGAGTTTATAGATTTAGCGTTATGGCCACAATCTCACCTGATGTTAAGTGACGATGTGGCCCAAGCCGCTGGAAACGCTAAGACTAGTGGAGGGACTGGCTCTGAAGTGTAGCTGCCGAAACACTTCCATACAGGTATTTGGCAACAGACTTTCGACTGGAGTGTGTTACCTAGCTAGATGGTAATTAAAAAAATGTTCTACCACCATGGTGTGATTTCTTCACGATGTTTTCCTTCACTAAAAGCTCAATCTCATTGCAGGGATTCAAACTCACATTCATCAACACAGTGTCCGTAATGATAGTCTACTACTTGTATTCACGATCTCAGGTCATATTGTCACTTATTAACAGGCGAGTGAGTGGTCAAATGCACAAACCCATTTAAAAACCACGTTGATTTAAAAAACAGAAACTGAACTATATGACAATAACGTTTTGGTCATCGAGAATCAAAAGCTTATTTATTCTTAACACAACATGCGAATGTGAGTTTGTTAAGAATTCAATCAATAAACATTAAATTTTGCCTACATGATGGACATCCATACTTCGCAAATAAAAACACTATTCCCGAAACATGGAAATATAATTTGCAGATTGTTAAAAATTACAGTAATACGAGCAAAGCCATGGGTAGTTAATGATAATCATATTCAGTTGGATTTCATATCGAAAACAAAATACTATACCTATAATAAATGGTATTGTTTTATATAAGCTTTCTTCTGACTTGCATTAAAGTAGATTCCAGCAAGATAACTATAAGTCTAAAAATATATACTGATTAATTAATCATTTCACTTAACATTACTGGACTGCGCTAGTCAGTTTTAAATTTTAAGTAAAACAAAGTACCCAGTAAACCTTTCTAATTAGGAAATGTCCGATAACAATAAATAAGAATGCAAGCCAGTGTTTGTTACCTAAAAGACCGGACTAGAGTTTAAAACGGGAGGCGACACGAACAGATCGTCGGAAAAACCTATCAAAACTTCAGAAAATTCAATAAGGACACTTGGAAAGTTTGTTAAAGGAGGTAGCGAGAGTATTTTATACAAAAAAATGGAATCTCAATTTGTGTCCCCGGTAAAATAAAAATAACGCGCCCGCCCCCAGGCCTCCGAAAGAATGAAGTTTGTTGGTTGAGTTTGCCCGTCAGTTTGACGGGGATGTTAAAATGCTAACCTAAAATAATTTTAGAGCATGATTATATATAAATAAATATATATATATATATTGTATGTATATCGTATATTACGAGAATTTTAAGCTATGTACCTATAAATGATCTATGACCTACTTTGTCCCCTTTCTTCTGTAGTCATAGAAGGGGATTTCCTAATTAAATTATTGATGGACTACCGCAATACGTATCGATTGATTATAATCTGTTAAGTGAGTTATGGTAACACGCTAAACCTAATACAGGATTTCGTTGTAAAGTGCAAATGTCGAAATACACCTGTAATAACATGGCAACACATTTTCAACTTGAGGGACGGTGCTAGTATACCAGATTTGAAACTCAGCCACTATGTTTTTGTATCCCTATGATATATTTTATCAAATTCAGGCTCAATGAAAATTTTAACCTACGACGTTTAACGTAGTGTCGGAACTGCCTACCAGTGACCTATCATTGAATCAATATTAACCAACTGTAACCAAATATAAATATTTCTAATTAATCAACTACAAATATGTACAGTATGAGCTGTACATTTTTAAACGTGAAGACATTATGTTTTAAGAATTCATTATGTAAATATAATTTCCACAGAATTATTTGAATCTGAATTTAGCATGTTCGTGGGTATAAATAATAACTCTGAGAATTTTATTGAGAAGGAAAAATATACTTTCATCCTATATTTTTTTCTAGGCTTTTGAATATTCGATGATGTTCTAATATATTATCTATTAAACACAAAGTATGTAAACACTCTAGAATATGAGTAAAATACAACATCACAAATCCGTTTGCTTGACATCTTTCACTAAATGAATTATAAATCTTTTAAGTCAACGGGTGGTATAAAGCTAACATTTCATTATCTAGTTCGTCATTCATTCACCGTATAAATAACTACTTATGAAATTAAAAAAAAACGCGATAGTACGTATTTTATAGCGGAAATCATATGTATTGCCAATATTTTTGAACACTTTTGATGTCGAATAGTGTGTTCAAATACTGGAGTATGTATACTGAAAGCTGTGAGTTTATGATTACGTATGCTAAAAATGGTACTATCAGGTTTTCGTCTGTTGTTCACAAATATACTGTATTAACTATTGCGCAGTTGCTGTGAAGCTGTGCAATTCAATTATTCAACGGTACCGTAGTCATTGCGGGCGTAAGGCAAATGCTTCGTCGGTTATTTCTGTTCCTGTCATTGTTCCGAATGATGCATGAATCAGAGATTGTTTTACACTAACTTTTAAAAAACGCCGCGACGATAGATATTACTTCTTATAACAAGATTAGATGGCATATAAATTTTAAAATAATAAATATTCATATACTAATACATTACAATTATACAATTTTTGGACACGACCACGTCATAATTTTTTTTAATAGGTATTTATTATTAGTTAAATAAGTTCGTTAACTGAGATATTCAATACACTTTTAATATTTTGTCTACAATAATAAGCTATATTCAAAGCATAATAATTATAAAACCCTGTTTTATTGTTTTAAAACTAACGTTAACCATGCGCTAATAAGAAAGAATTTCACTATAAATCGAAATGGATTGCACGTGTTTCGTTGATGGTCAGCCAGCTAACGCGTTTATGTATACCGTCTGTTCATGAGATAACTGATGTATGTGATTCGAAGATTACACGATTATTCTATGTTGGTAGATGCCTACCGTTTGATATCACAATCAGGAAATGTATTGCTTATGTTTATTTATGACAAGGCCGCAAGGTAATGGATATCAATATATTGGTAGATTCGAAACCAAATGTGTTTTCAATAATGAATATTTCTACGATTGTATCATACGTTTTATTTCTTATTAAGACATGTTCAAGAAGTAGTTAGAGTAAATGAAAATTTATGAAATAAATTCAGGGAATATTATAAATATTAATATTTAATAAGTAGTGAATTTTAATTGATAAAAAAACTTATAACTAAGTAAACAAAATGTCTAAATCGAAATTATTTAAATGTACAGTTTGTTGAGAAATATTGTGTTAAATGATATTTTTGTTATTTATACTATTAAATTTATTTTACAGTAGCAGAATTATGATCTTTAACTTGATTAATAATTGTAATAAAACATACAATTGTACTATTTATAATATTCCATTACTTGTCTACTTACGAGCAAAGGAACAGTATTCTTTAATAATTTATTTTTAATTAAGAGATTAAAATTTCATAGTCCTGATTGTCTGACAAGTCAGTTGGCTTTCACTTTTGTGTCTTGAGCTACGGTATTAAGACTTTTTTATTACTTGGTTACCGCGAGAAATCCGCACAACAAACAAACGGCTGCCGAGAGAGTTTTCTCAAGTTTCCGCAATAATGTTAAATCCATATTTATCTTACTGGCTGCAAGCTATATCGACTTTTTTACACTTTCATTCAAATGGTTATAATAACAAAATAAAATTTCTTCTGAATTCAGTTTATATTGGAATTTAACTTACATTAAGCTGAAATTGCAAGATAGAAAATTAAAGGAGAATAATTTAATGGTGTCGTGCAATTTTTATTTTCATTTAAAATAATGTTGTGGTTCAACTTATGCTCGTCGCAACGTTAAGTAAATGAAAGTATTTATATAAAATCATCTACGTGCTCTTTCATGCTTTCATACTAATATTATAAATGCGTGAGTTTTCTTTAAGGTTTAGCGTTATGGTCATAATCTCACCTGAACTTAAGTGATGATACGGCCCAAGTAGGTAGACACGCTAAAGCTGTGGAGGAACTGGCTCTCAAGTGCAACTGCCGGAACACACCTTTTGGTATTTGACAGATTTTCAACTTGAGGATGGTTGCTAGACATGCGGGCTTTATAAAAAGTCCTATAACCATGCTATGGTTTCCTCACGATGTTTTCCTTCACCGAAAGCTCAAGCTCATTGTAGGTGGATTCAAACTCACGTCCCTTGACGCGGAGTCCTTACACAGCTGAGTTTGTTTGTTTGTTATGCTTTCACGCCTAAACCGCTGAAGCGATTATAATGAACTATTATATAGAGATAGATGAGACCCTGGAGACGGTGATATTCTATTTTTCTTGTAAAAAACTTATAGAAAGTAGGGGAAAGAGAGGGATAAACTTTATATGTACTTTTTATTGCGTCATTCGATTTGTTGACAAAATCAATATTAGCGCGAGTGAAGCCGCAGGTAAAAGCTAATATAAAATAAAAATTCTTAAAATTTTAAATCACGTCATAATCATCCAATGATTAAATCTTTTTGCAGTGTAATGTCACTGTTTAGTCTCTATATTTTTGTAGTAACTTAGCAAAACAGCAATACATTTAACTGGTAAAGTTTTTACGGTGGATATTTTATTTATTTTTACATCACTGAAATAGTGGAATACCGTCAAACAATTCTTCAGAATATTCGTTATTATAGAGACGTATAAATAATCTCAGTGAAGCGATGTCCCTTTGTAGCCGATGCGTTATTTGGCTCTTAGTGACATCTGCATCAATCATAATACTTCTGGAAAGTAGATAACAAAATAAAATATTTTCAGTATTATAAAAATACTAGTTTGCCAATACGAATACTAACACTGAATAATAATCCAGTCTAATGAAAATAATTAATAGTTATTCATGAACAATATTTTATAAGAAAATATTAATTGTAACTATTTCTTTATATTTCGTTAACAACGCGGAATATTATTTAAAAAATGATGTTCAAATCATATCAAAAAATAATGAGGAAATTAGCAAATAAAAGAAATTTTAGAGACGATATATATAATTACATGAAAAATAATATTATAATTTCCATAAAGAAAAATGATTTATAATAAACTTTAACTCTTTAAATTATTTGTACGATAGCGGTTAAAAGGGATTTCCTTAACTTCCAAACGATACCCGAAACCGAGTTTAACATAAAGTAACTTTATTGAGCCGGTAATCGAGCTATAACATTTTATTTCCATGTCACTATGATTTTATTAACCCGAGCCGATCGAGGGGCGGGTGCCGTGCTCTCGACACTGTCAATTTAGGCGGCAAACTTTTCCATTTAACTTTCCAGGCTCAACTTTCCTCGAATTCTTTTGAACAGTTTGTACTGCGAGACAAAGTTAAAAATATATTTCAAATTATAATTTCTTTAAAATTAATTAGTATATTTAAATCTTACGTAGACTGTGTAATAAATTGGTTAATAATCTTATATATATATATGATTATATATATATATTTATATGCACTGGAAAAGTTTGTTTACACGCGCTAATCTTACGAACTATCAGTCGAGTTACAAGAAATATTTTTGTATTTGATAAAGCAATAATCGAGAAAGCCTTTAGGAAAAAATAGGTACCCAACTGACAATTCTTAATCATTTGTTAGTATAGCATATATCTGCATTAATACGATGTAGGGTTTGAGTTTTATATGTATCCATTATTTGTGTAAAAGTTAAAGCTTTTCGAATCGTATTATATAAAATAGTTAATGATTTTACTCATCTCCAATCTAGAACGGTATATCTACCATCATCTGGATTATAATATACTATCTACTCTTTAATTTTGACAGTAAATAAATAACAATAAATCTACAATCTCAAGGTCAAGGTCATAGGGGCCACATTATCCTAATATGCCCTGGGCCTCCAATAGGTTAAAGACAGCCCTGTCGGTAACACTAGCTGAACTGCATTGTTGATGTAGCATGAAACGTAATTCCAGAACAGAGCTGTACATTTGTCCGTAGATGAGCTGTCCGCCGCACTCATACCGCTCACAAACATTCGAGCAATATTTACTACTTCTCCTTGCCAAATGCACTTTTAGACCGTGAATCGTTTTAGCTTTCGGCACCTAAATTAAGAAATAACTTTGTCAACAATTGGATTTATAAACCCGAGGTTCCAAAGTAGATACATAGATTATTTTCAGAGGTATAATTTCATAATACATTGTTATCATATAACTCTGTTGGTTTTTGTTGAGCACGCTAGTAAAGCTCTCAGTTGGCATAGATTTTTCTGACGTCTTAAACTTATCACTCTGTCGATTGTTGAAAACTCTATAAAAATTCATTCTTAGTTTTTGAGTTTATCGTGTTCACTCGACAGATACGCGTGGAAGGAAGGCCTTATTTTATTTTACGTATAGATTTCTATACGGGGGTACCAGATTACACTCCTAATAATCGTCGAGATAATTTATTTTCATAATACAATTTATCTGTTACATCATTAAAAAATCGAAGCGATCGAAGCATATAGCAAAGAAGTACCGTTTATAATATATAAAATAAACTATATAATAAAACAAAGTCGAGGAAAGATCATCATTTGTCTCAAACTAATCTTTGTATCAGTATATTTCTATTAATATACTTTTCGTGTTTTTATAGTTTACTTGCAAACATCATGACAAATACATTAACGGCAGGTTTCTGAGTGTTGAATTTTAAGATTGATTTATTTTAATAGGATTGCAATAAAAGCAATTCTAGTAACACAACTCAGGCTGCTGGTAAAAGGATTACTGCTACCATTAAACTACAGGGTTTTACAAGTGAACGCCTTTCTTTTATTCCGTTGCTTTCTAGATTTCTTTGTGGATTTGAAAAGTATTTTTATCGAGTCTCGCATTGTCGATGTCCTTTTGTGTGTTTGCCAAAGGAAAGGAAATTATAGTACTATATTTTTACAATAGTATAAGGCTATACAAACAAAGTTATATAACTTGTAATTCTTAAAATTTACTAAACCGAAAGAAATCAGACATATTCACATCAATATACATTTGTATTCATGAAAACATAGGATGGATAGCGCAAGCCCAGTATAAAATATAAATAAAACATTTGACGTAGTAACTAATATACATTTATATTATTTGCATATAGTGTTTGTGTTTACGTGGATTCGCCAATGAACAAAATTTTTAAATTTTTTCCTCTGACTCATCAATGCCGGTGACGAAACTTTGAAGTTTTACTCCTCAAAAAATCGCCTAACAGTGCTAAAGAAGCCATCGCTTAAAAAATATAATATAACCGATATATAAACATTGCACTGATTGTATTATTACTTGTCTAAAAATACGATTCATCGAATTAACGCGCAACGGTTTAATTAATGCAATGAAAATGAATTTAACGTTTATTCTGTCGCAGGAATAAATTACGTAAATCGCAAACATTATCACCCAATCTGTGTCTTATGTCTATAAATATCAAGTATAGATTAAGCTTGGACGATGATTCGTTTACAGGTGAAATTAGAAATGGAGTACTACCAAGGACCTTTACGACCTGGCAAAGTTGTTAACAACTTATCATAATGCATTTTGTAAATGTGCTATAACCATCATATTTAAAAAGTTTTATATTACCATATTAAAAAGTAGCCGCAGCTCCGATGGCGATAATATTGATTTTGACAACCAATTTTACTTGTCGATCGTTATAGAAATATTTTTTCAAGCTAATGCTATTTAAAGTTATTAAAGCAAGTTTTAAGAATTAAAGTTTATTCCTTTATTTACCCGACTCCCAATAAGTTTTTCGCGAGAAAAAGTAGCCTATCACCGTCTCCAGCGTTTTATCTATCTCTACAACAAAAATCATTATAATCGATTCAGCTGTTTAGATGTGAAAGCGTAACAAACAAACAAACAAACTCACTTTCGCATTTATAATATTAGTATGGATAGTATGTATAAAAATAAGAATTAGTAAGAGAATATTCTTTTAGCTTTGAAGTAACTTTTAATATTAAATTTTAGTACTTAAAAATAATAGTCATAAAGGTTTAAAAATATATTTTGAGTACACTGCGAATAATTTGTAAGTTGTGTGATATACCTAATATAAAAGTTCCAATAATTTTATTAAAGTAGACTTCCTTTAGACATCGTTACTCTACATCTAACATAATGTTAAGGTATTGTTCTCAACAGAGTGATTAATGTTATTACAATGTAATATAATAGCATTGTTTATGTGTTGCATATTGCATACTGTTTATTAGGCCACGTGTGCACGGTGTGTGGCCTCATTTACAAACAATTTATGTAGGCCTCGAATGAAATTGGAACACAAATATCCAGTCTTGTTGCTAGCTACCTTACAAAGATGCGTAACACAGTATATGTATATTCTCGATGCAGTGTATTTTAAAATTCCAGTCTTAAATTTATAAATTAACTATATATATGAAATAGAAAACAGTAGGATATGGCATAACGTCTCATAAGGGTAAAAGTTTACAAGGATAGAGGAAAGTTAGGCTAAATTGTTTTTGATTATCCCAGTCCGAAGATAATTTAGTAGTATACTCAGATAATGCTCTTAAATATAAAATGAGCTCCATTTCAATAAACATATTCGATATAATACGTAATAAGCATTTTTATATTAATTTGTGGAAAGCCAGTATACTGCTATTTTTCAAAAATTGTAGCAACAAATGCCAATGGAAATATATCAAAATAAATTATTATACTGTTTGTTTATACGTTATATGTTTCAAAAGCGATGATAGTTCGTTGTAGTTTGTACGGACTCCGCGTCAAGGGACGTGAGTTTGAATCCACCTACAATGAGTTTGAGCTTTCGGTGAAGAAAAACCATAGCATGGTAGTAGGACTTTTTCTAATGCCCGCCTGGCTAGCTACCACCCTCAAATTGAAAATCTGCCGCCAAATACCAATGGGTGTGTTCTGGCAGTCGCATTTGAGAGCCTCCATCCATAGGTTTAGCGTGTTTACTAACTTGGTCCATATAGTCACTTAAGATCAGGTGAGATTATGGCCATAACACTAAACCTTAATTATAAAAAAATATACATGTATTGCATGTACACATCATTTGATAGTTCCTCCAGTGTTAATCCTAACACTGTTTAGTAATTGATTATATTGACATTCTATAGTCGTAACGGATGTAATCAATTCACGTTTATCACGTTGTTTTACATGGATTACAGAAATAACGATAAAATAATTGAAAATTACGATTTCAAGCAACAACTTCGTTTAAATTATATTTAGTACTAACTGTGCGACTACTTCATTTGCGTGGAAACGAATTTTTTTTTGCGCAGTCTCCTAATTTTTATCTGAAAGTAGCCTAAGTTACTCCGTATAAGATCAGTTATCTGCCAGCAAAAGACCCATGAATATCGGTCGAGACAGTCAGACAAAAATGAAAAAAAAAACTTTATTTATATATGTGTAAAGTCGTTAAATATTTGGTTTAATTTTTAATAACATCAATATTTGGTCCTTCATATCACTAATACTTCAGTCCACTGATTCGTTCTGGAGCTCCACTATCACTACCACAGTTTTTTTTTTTCGAAGGTGCCTACACTGTTAGCCTGTGGGGCTTTTACAGCTTCACCGGACTAGGGGGGCGAGCGCGGAGAGCGCTTGAGCCCGAGGGGTCACGCTCGAGCCCGAGGGGGTGCCTCAATATTGTAAGACACACGTATTTATATTGCCACAACCGGAAACTAAAAGCGCTAAAAGCGAACTACTTGTAATACATTATTAAAACAATTTTTATAAAATCTTGTCATTACAGTTTTGAATTTATAAAGTAATTTTTAAATTAAATTAAATATAATTCTAGAACATAAAGTTATTTTTAATCAAGCGTGTAAATATTTAAACCCTTTTATATTATATTTAATATAAAGAGACGATCAACGATAAAGCCAACATATTAAAGAGATAACAACTACCAAGCTAATATATGTAACTAAATCAAGTAATTTCATATGCATTTTGTAAAAAGCTGTTATTTTGACATAACAAACACACACTTATATTTTTATTTGATTAGAAGATGTGCGTTATGTGCATTTACCGTTTTAGCGATGCGGACAGAAATGTCTTATAATAACGTTTATTTAAAATATGTTTGAATTTGAGACAAAACAATTTGACCAAATCCAACTGAACAACCTATTAAAACTGACATATCTGCGGTTTACTTTTGGCATTCGATCAAAGACCTAGAACCATTCATTGTTGACATAACCGTCATTCAACCCACTTCATTGTTCCGTATTTATAAGTTTAATGTGCGTCCGAAACGTGCGTTATGGTGTTAGCAAATGTTTCATCATATTCGAAGTAGTTTTCTTAGAAACTCGCATTTGGTTTATTTAAAATTAACTCTTTTAAATAAGTAACCAGTTCTGTCCTATATAGTCCCTATAAATATATATATTTTATATATAGTTATTAGTATAGTTATATATAGTTTATTATTGTATATGAATTCGTATATCTTACTTATGACCTATCTATTGAAAAAATAATTTGACATCTGTTTTACCAATTTTTTATATAAGAGGCACATAGTTTTCGAGCATGGCCCTATACACGCGTACATTGAGCATACATAAAAATAGCAAATCAAAAATAAATCTTACATTATTACATCACAATAAAAAAATGTCCTTTTTAGAGATATTAAAATATTTATATTTTTCTTTTAATACAGCATCAATTAATAGTTTTTTTTAGGTTATAGACTTACATTTTATTCTTTTTCTATTATCTATACATATATAATCGACATACCAACTGACGCTTCGCAATGTGTCCAAAATTAATAGATTTTATAGACATAAATTATTGGGTATGGATATTTTTTTCACGATTGTATGGTATTCCATTTGTAATGGATTTTACGATCAAGCTCGGATGATGGAAAAAACGCGAACGAAGATGCAGGCACCAGCTAGTCTATACATATAATAATAATTATAATTACAGGTTATTAATTAATTAATTATTATTAATTATTACAGGTAAGAATAAATAATTAAATACATTTACATCATTTTTATAAATATCTGTCTGTCTGTTTTATCTATCTATTGTTCTATTTATGATGAAAATTTATCAAGGAAATCATAAAACGTATCCTAGAGTCACATTTAGTCTTCGTTTTATTAAAATTGGTTAATTCTATCAAAAAATATTGTAATTTGAATTATGGCGCGTGATTAAATAATTTTAGTTCCACGCGAACGAAGTCGCAGGCACAGTTTTATTAAATAAAATCGCCTCTGAACGTTACTTACCTTTAAGTAGCAAACATAATAATTAGTCATATTTGGTACATCTATTTGGAAATCTTAATCCTACTAATGTGTTAAACGTCTAAACTGACACACAACTGTCGTACCACTAATTGTTTAATTGACATTGCCACAGGAATATAGCTGAAATCTGAACAATCCACAGCTGTTTGACAGGTTTAATTAGGCAATTAGCCTCGGCCCCGTCACTGCCTTTTATATTACTTCATGTTTGTGTATGAGAACAAATAAAAAAAAGATGCCAACTGTATTGTACTATTCTGTTATTTTTTAAATGATCTTAATTCTATAATTATTCTTCTATAAAATAATCATCTTTTACCTGGAATATTTTACAATATCGTAAATTGTATGGTATAAGAAATATATAAATAATACCAATTATTGAATATACTGAGAATTGGTATTTCATAATGATTTCTTATGTTTACGCGAATATTATTCATTGAAATAAAACTAATTTAAACGGATTTTATCGCGGTTATTTATTAATTTTGATCCCGATGTTTTGAAAGCTTTTTAGCCTTCGTGGTCACGGGGCGGACTGAGATGTAGGTTGTCCAGAAAAGTTCATGTTACTGTGTCTACCTTCAATTTAATATTTGTTATTGATAGAGTTCCGATCTACGCAGAAAGAGCTCACAGTGTCTTGAGGTCTGGCAATTGGTCTTTTGGGTTCCGATTTAATTAAATGTATAATCGGATCCCATGCTTGTGCTAGCTTCCAAGCACCTTCTCTATTGAAATTTGGATGTTTTTTAATTTCAATAGCCTCACGAATCATCCTAGGTAGGCTGCCGAATCTAAGATAATGTTTGAAGCCTTCTTCTAAATGTTCAGCAACTGCAGACTTCGTAAAGCGTCGGTGTTTAACGTCAGCTGTGTGTTCTTTTACGCGGGTCCCTATATTTCTTTTGATTTGATCGATATACGACAGGCCACAGTCACATTTGATTTTGTATACGCCCTGTTCTTTTAGAGGTATATGACACTTGACAGGTGGACAAGAAGAAGAAATATAGGGATCCGCGTAAAAGAAAAAATAGCTGACGTTAAACACCGACGCTCTACGAAGTCTGCAGTTGCTGAACATTCAGAAGAAGGCTCCAAACATTATCTTAGATTCGACAAGCCACAAATCCTTGCCAAAGAACACCGCTTGCTACCTAGGATGATTCGTGAGGCTATTGAAATTAAAAAACATCCAAATTTCAATAGAGAAGATGGTTGGAAGCTAGTACAAGCATGGGATCCGATTATACATTTATTTAAATCGGAACCCAAAAGACCAATTGCCAGACCTCAAGACAATGTGAGCTCTTTCTGCGTAGATCGGAACTCTATCAATAACAAAAATTAAATTGAAGGTAGACACAGTAACATGAACTTTTCTGGACAACCTACATCTCAGTCCGCCCCGTGACCACGAAGGCTGAAAAGCTTTCGAAACGTCGGGATCAAAATTAATAAATAACCGCGATAAAATCCGTTTAGATTAGTTTTATTTCAATTCAGCTATTACTCATCAACTATATTACTGGTTAGATAAATGTGTAATATACCCTGACTTTTGGCCGTGTCTATATGATGTTATATTCATAAATTAATATTTTTGTTACGCTTATATAAAAAATTGGCGATAAAAAAATCATAAATATGATCTAGTTTCGTCGCACATGTACGCACCTAATTTTAGAGTTTAAAAAATATTTGTCTTTGCTACATAGGCAGCCGGAATAAATCGGTACAGCTGTTACATCCGTCCGTGTCGTTTGTATCATTTCTGTTTCACCACTAAATCCGCAATAGTTCCAATTTTCTTTTAATGTGGTATTTATGTTGACGTTGTGTTTATTTTCATAATCTATATATCTACTAGCAGACCTGGCGGACCCAGTTCTGCCTTTTCGAGTAGTCAGTTACATCGACTACAGCGTCATCTATGGCGTTATGGTCACTTATCGAGATAAAAAGTATCCTATCTCTCAAGTTGAATCAAACTGCACAGAGTGTGTAAAATTTGCTTAAAATCGGTTTAATAGTTTAGGATTTTGGATACTTAAATATTACAAATTTACTTTACAATATCAATATAGAAAATGTTAAATATAGACGAAGGTCAATAATACGTACATAAATTATACATATATGGAGATATATTTATAATATTTGTGATTAACAGATTTCCTTGTACTCTGTTGTACTTCTAACAGAACTGTAGAAAGTTATGATAACGCCAACCTATGACGTATTGGTGATTTAAAACAAAGATATTTATAATACTACATTTTTCCCATGTACAGTGATACTGCAAGAACGTTTGTCTAGTGTTCAAGTTTTCTCACAATACCTTATAAATGTTATACGTATACGAATATTCCAAAAAATTCGGAGTTCGATATTGCGCAAATTAAGTCAATATGCTATTAGTTTAAACTACCCAGTTACTGAACATTTGTAAATGTAAAATATAGTAACGAAGAAATAATTTATTGTTATACAATATTACAACATAATTATTAAATGTAGTAACATATAAATATTATATAAAACGATCACTAATGAGCGTTATTAATTGGGTTTTGTATGATACCATTTCGTCCACATAAAACCAAACCGTAAAACAAATCTTTTTGTAACATTATTATGTTCGAAAATAATATCAATGGGAAATATATGTTGTGTTAACTACGTCTCTAATCGACAATAAGATATTTATTAACGAGCCTATTTACCTAGCCAGTCATTCATAAAAAATATTTTTCTGAGCGACCGAGTTTTCCCCGGTGTATTGCCGAAAAAGCAATCTAAAAAGTAAGACATTATCCCAATAAATAAGATTCATCGAAATTGTTACAATGGTTTCCGAGAAATGAACTACATAAATATACAAGCATGACTCGGTTAATATTATTAGATAAACATATTACCTATGCCAACACTTTAAACGAAGAAAAATTGCATTTATAATATACATGTTTCTTAAGTAGTCTCAATCATTCTCTTGGCAAAAATTTGAGAGCAAAACGTAATTAGCATTGGTCTAAAATTTTTCGGAGTCTTTCGAAAACTAAATTTTTCACACAACTTATCATAATGTCGCCATACCAGTTGAATTAATATGTGTAAATATATTTCGTTTCTGCATACATTGACTATTCGTACAGTTATATTTTTTGTTTACCAGGATTAGCTTATATATAATTTTAAACAATGATATTAAATGAATTATGTGAACTAGCATTGTGAAAAGTGAAACCGCAATAGATTGAATCGCAAGTGAAACTATCGAATATCCCATATAGTTTTCCGGCAATAGATTTATAACTTGAGAATAGTAAATAGTAGCTATTTACGTGAGCACTACAGTTTTAAAATGAAATAGTTGTTCAAATCACGATATTGCCGTTT
Source organism: Actias luna (assembly GCA_039707435.1). Lineage (NCBI taxonomy): Eukaryota > Metazoa > Arthropoda > Insecta > Lepidoptera > Saturniidae > Actias > Actias luna. Next base: position 12,433,347 of record JAZHAC010000033.1, on the reverse strand, counting down.
ACCAAAGCGTATGGTTACTGTATGAATCGAAACAGTTGCGATGAACGCAGTGTCCAAGGTGTAGTTTTAGTTCAAAAGATATTATTAATAATACCTAGTTAAAAACAATGTTAGTAAATGATCTGTTAAATTATATTGTCATTGGCATTTCACTATCAACTTTTCTATAGCAATAGATCACATATGAAAATTATGTATACAAAATTTTCATTGATAAGCGATACATATCTACTGTACCTATAGATAATGTATACCTCTGTAGAGACTTATTGTAAAGAAAATTGTATATTAATATATAATTTTTTTCATATTTCATTCAGAAACAGTACGAGTATAATAACATAATCCCATTCATTTCAGTTTTTCTTGTAGTTGTTAACGTAATTACATACATAATAGGATCAAATCCATTATTGAATTCAGGAGAATCGGTATCAGGTGATTCATAAGTATCGGGGAAGCAATCTCCGTGCCCAGTGGCGCGGGGAAGGCGTATCCACCCGTCTAATTGGGCGAATTACTTTGAGTGAAAACGAAAGCTTTGAATTTGTAAGGCAGCGTGAGTTTCATACTCGTATTACCAATCGATCAGAGGCTTTAAGGGCATGTATCTCATTACATTAATAGAATAATTCATTTTTAGCCCTTAATATGCATTCATAATTTAACTAGAGCCGTAGCTTTAATGACAAAAGACAGGCATAAAAACATTTATTCACAACTCAAACTGTCATGCTATTTATCAAAAAGTTATTTTTTTCTTAATAGCACGGCAAATTCACTGCACTTTAACTAATAGTAAGCACAAGTATAATCCAAGAACTTCACTCCATTCCAAGAACAAGAGCACTTCATCGAAAGTTATGCCATACCGCCAGATTGCCATGTCAGCGTACAAGCTTGTCGGCGGCTGAATATACTATGGCTTATTTCTATAGATCACAAAGCAGAAGAATCAAAATAATAAAGAAACAAGATCTAAAAAAAGAGCATCGAGGTGATAGATTTATCATCACATGTTTGGTAGTTGTGAGCCAGTTGGATAAATACATTGGAGTACAACCTTCCATAATACTCCGGGCAAGTCACAAAAGGGGCATATGGGATTCATCAGGTCAGAAGCACGGTCAGATACCCATTACAAATACATCACAACAACCCACACACCCTCATACTACCAAAACCAGCGACACGTTTTCCGCTTCTTCTAGATGTATACAGATTCTTACCACTATGATTGCCTGTTGTATACACAGATTCTAATTCCAGAAAAAGACACACCTAAGTATGCTACTATAGTGGTTGACATTCGTCGTAAAAATTGGTAATGATATAATTGGCCCCATATGATCAAATTACGATTTGGCATATTCGCGGTAACTCTTTGCGTCCCGGCGTCCCCGGCAACAGTCTAAGCAGAGGTTCGGCCACTTTAGGGGTGCGTTCTGGGCTATCTTCCGCACTCGCCCCCCAAGCTCAGTAAAACTGTAAAAGCACCTCAGGCCAGCAGCATATGCCCATTCGAATAAAAAACGACCCCAATTGTCGTGATATAAAAAACATAATAGAGGAAACAGAGATCTTCTATATCTTATATTTAGGCACATTATACACTGCAATAAATATATGTTTATAAACTTTTTTTTATGCTTGAGGTTTAGTGTTATGGCCATAATCTCACCTGATCATAAGTAACGATACGGCCCAAGTTAGTAGACGTGCTAAACCTGTGGAGGAACTGGCTCTCAAGTGCAACTGCCGAAACACACCTATTAGTATTTGGGGGCAGATTTTCAACTTGGGTGTGGTAGCTAGCCAGGCGGACTTTAGAAAAAGCCCTACCACCATGCTATGGCTTCCTCACGATGTTTTCCTTCACCGAAAGCTCAAGCTCATTGTAGGGTGAGTGGATTCGAAATCACAACCCTTGACGCGAAGTCGTACACTGAGCTATTATCGCTTCAAATTCAGAATAAAATGTAATTCTGAGTAAACTCATTGTTGACCGACTACGAATTGATTTCTATACCTTTTCTTCCGTTTCCTTTTAATGCCATAAAATACGTATAAAACTGGAAGCGTTGGAGTTGAGTAGTCCTATATATAATAGTTTTAGTATTCATGCGCCGTACACAGAGGGATACCATTACAGATTTGCAGTGCTGCAACGTGACTTGATTGCTTTAAGTGTAACGTATTGTTTGCCACTAAAGTTACATAGTACTGATCTTTTCATCTCTGTGTTACTATAGATGGATAAAGTCTGTTGTACATTAGGACATTGCCCTCTATTGCTATTAAATTCCGTTTCCTGCCTCATAACGGCCTATGATGATGATTATTATCAATTAAGTCGAGTACACTTGAAGTAAATTACGATAAAATGACATTCTCTATTGTCATAGCTATGAATGTGGGATGGTTTGTACTTTTTGCGCTGTTCAACGATTGTTAGATTTAATAGTACCGGGTTCTGAAACAAGTAATAATATTTCACACAATGGACTTACTGGATGCCCATTTTTTTACATTGCCATAAGAGTTTGTAGTTTTATATATAATCGAAATATTTAATAGTATTTCTCAGTAAGAGTAGAAGGGCCGAAAACTTTCTTAAAATGTATCACAAAGATTTTAGAAGCAAAATACCTTAAGCAGATGCACCTTTGGGAAAAATTAGTACAATATAATGTGATTTTCGCCCGTCACGACTACATATATGTACTTATGAGTGAATATCTATGGTACATGATTATACTGAAACAGGTAGATATACAGTTTAATGCCATTGATGTGTGTAAAAGTAATTTATTTTTGTAAATAATTTTTAATAACTTAAGTGAGTTCATACGTGTGGAGTTTCAGGATACTTTTTTAAATTTAATGCTTACATCTGTTCAAAAGAAATTTAAGCAAATAGTTTGTGTACGTAATAAAATGTATTTATGAAATAATCATACTAAAATAATAATAAATTTTATACTCTAAACAAATACCGATAGAACAGACATAGCTTAGTTATAACGAGAAGTAATATTTAAAAAATGTGAAGAAATTTATTTAAAATAGTAAGTTAAAAAATGTGTATAAAATCAAAATCGGTAGGTATTGTAGGTAGGCGTTTCGTTGCGGAGGTTAACGTTGCTGCGTCCTTCCTGATTTTAATGAGTTTCGCCAATGAGCCGGGACAGTTCTTTCACCTTTCTTTTCCTGTTAATGGTACTAGATATTACAAATGTTTGATTTATTTTTTGATCTTGCTATATAAATTTTAGTATCAGAGCTATAATTTCTATATGCACGTATTATTTATAGATGTTATTTATCAATCGTGTTATGCTAAAGTTAATAGGTATTGAAAGCCATGGACACGAAATCCACAATATTTGTTATTAAACGGAGAGTTGGAATAAGCCCACCAAATATCTAGGTATTTTTAATAAGTACTGGACCAATTTTACACAAGATCACGACCATGTAATGGTTTTTTATTATACTTCAAAAACTTATGTTATTTGGTCCTATACTAGATAATTCATAATATAGTTTCTTTAGAAATTTTCAGTCGTTTCACATTATTATAATAACTCTAACCTTGACTTTTAAGATGCTACAAAATATTCCTGGATATTTTCAATAAGTGATTCGCTATGTTGTCAGCTAGGTTTCAAGATTATGTTTCGGATTTGACATTGGCAAAAGTTATAGGTATACAGGTAGAAGTTATAATAAAATAAAAACTGATGGATATATCAAATTTAAGTACAGTATATTTGATTACATATTTCCACACGAACACTATATCTAAACATATAGAAATAATATACATTTAGTAAACACGTCATTGAAGTAGGTTGCTTTTCTTAATTTTTTTGAATAAATATTTCTTTTTTTTTAATATATATTCATTACCTTATGAAATAGTTAATTTTATAGCTTTCTATTTACCTACTGAATACCTAGAGATCTTTAACTGTAATAAAAAGTACGGACGTTTTGATTGTATACAAATGTTTACCGTATATTGTTATAGAATTTAACATGCACTGCGAGATGAAATAGAGATATATCACAAAGTATTGGTGCGAAGGAGACAAACAATTGATCATATTACTATGGCAAAGCGTCTGCACGGACGCAGTATTAAATTGGTTCAAATTGACTTTTATTAAATTAAGGCTGTCGGTTTTGTTCCGCCCCTATCTCTACTGTTCTGTAACTATAGAGTTTCCGCAATTCTATTTCGGTAAACAATACTGTTACCAGAATTGGATAATTCTTTATATCATACCTATATTTTAAAATCCGAATTGATTTGAGGGTAACACAATTAAACGCTAATATTTACGTTTCATTAGAGGGTTTGCCAATCAGACTACGATAGTATTATTATTTATACCTAGGTATGTGGGTACAGACTGTTATTGTGTACCTGTTATGTATAACTGTTCAACAAGGGTAACAGAAGTACTATTACTTCCATCGTTTACCTTTAACTTTTTACTTCTATGTAATATTTATGTGAACCTGAAGTAAGATATAAATGGCACTTTTTTTAACATTGTTCTCAATAATCTTTATGGGATTTCTGATAAAGTTACTTATACGAAAATATCCTAAATTAGTATAACGTTTTGTAAAAACATATTCAGTTTTACATGATTTATTTGTGTTTGGCCGATACATGAATTGTGTTTTTTAATTATACGTTCAAATATGTTGTGAGAAAATTTAATAGAAATATATGAAGCTTAACTAGGTCGCGTGTGTTGAAAATACCTAGTATGATAATCCTATTATTTTTCTTTTGTCATTGTTTTTTTAAGTCTACACAGGCCACGAGAATTTAGAATTTTATGTTATATTAAGTTTGTAAAGCTATTGCGTTAAAACTTACTAAGAAAGAAAGTACATAAATCGATTTAGATATACTCACAGCAGATTTTTTTTAAGTCGGATGTATAAAATTTGTTTATCGAATATTCATAACTATTTGGCAGATGTACCCCGCCTATAAATAAATACCTTAAAGAAACGCAATAAAATTTTAAAACTCCTGAACTAGATCCATTGAACATCCCGGCGTGTGTCGAATTATTTTTCATTGTCGGCGAGCGTCTGGCTTGAGCCCAACTTTGCTTTTACGATTAAACGGCTTTTATAGTTTCCCCAATATAACCGTTTGACGTTACTTTTGAACAAACATAAAGGTTGCGACTGACTCGGAACATTTTGGTGTGTTGTATCTCTCGCAAAACGAACATTACGATAAAAAATATCTTAAAATTATAGACAATTGATTAAAACTTTAAACTGAACGACCTATAGTGGAATGAACGCCATGTATACATTGATAATATATTAAAAAAAAAACTAGTGTGCTTTGGACCACACGACTAAAGCAAAACTTCTCTGGCAATGAGCGAAAGAGAGAAAGAAAATGTGCGCTCGCATTTCTCTCTCTTGCTCCTACAGTAATATACGAAACGTAACTCTCTCTCTTTCTATGTTCACTTACTTATATCTCACTCTCAACTTCCGTTAACCTCGCCCGATCACACTTTTCGTAACGCTGTCGTCACGCATTCACCAGCTTACTCACCAACTCAAGCGTACGTAAAGAAGTTTTACTTCAATAAGACTAGTGAGTCGAAATGGTCGCGTGTTTCACTAGATTACCTTATTTTTGTATAATTTTATGTGTCTAGAGTTCAAGTGTGTCGACCATAGGAGGTTGAATTATATAAAAATAAAAAACTTGAGCGTATTACAATCTCCACCGTGCAACATATCCTGTAAAGTTCACTTGAGATGTTTCATTAAGACAACGACTCTGGTCAGTCGCCATCTTAAGAAGTATACAGATATTTTGACGAATTGTAATGTAGAATGTTGCCTGACGTTAGGATGTATGTTGTAAATGTACCTTTTTGTGTGGTAAAGCACATAAGTGTAAATATGTTTTGCGCTAGAACTTTTGTTAATTTCTTATCAATATCGTTATTGCTATTGTTTAACTCTAATTTTATTGTGAGTTGAAAATTTAAATGTATTGCGTTGTCATTATTATATATAATTGGTAATATAAGTTTGTTATACATCTAGAATATAAATCAATATTTGAGTTCATTGTTAACTGTTCGTTATATACTTAACGTTAAAAGCGTCTAGCGCTATATGTTTTGTAACAAAAGAGTTTCATCAGAGCTAATTAAGTATGAGAGTAAATATATGTGATAACAAAATATATATATTTTCGACCTGACATACGCTATTAGCCCTAAGGGCTTTGACAGCTTCACCAAACTTTTTAGGGCGAATGCTGAGGGTATTCATTCAGCCTCGAGGCAGCGGGCGCAGCGATGCCGAAATGGCTGATCCTCGGCTTGGGCTACTGCCGGAACATAGGCTACTGTCGGAGCGTTCTCATTTCCTGTCACAGCACTGCTTGATAGGTATTTGAATATGACGATATTATATAACGCGATATAAAGATAAGATCGAGTCAAAGAAATACCTTAATAAATTTAATATTGGTTGGTTAAAAATACTTGTTACTACTTAGCCCTGTTCCAACAAGGTGCACTTCTACATTAAATAAGGTAATGATAGCTCAGTGGTAGAGTGTACGACATTGCGTCAAGGGACGTGAGTTCGAATCCAATTGCCTACAATGAGCTTGAGCTTTCGGTGAAGGAAAACATCAACCATAGCATGGTGGTAGTGCTTTTTCTGATGCCCGCCTGGCTAGCTACCACCCTCAAGTTGAAAATCTGCCGCCAAATACCAATAGGTGTGTTCCGGCAGTTGCACTTGACAGCCAGTTCTTCCAAAGGTTTAGCGCGTCTACTAACTTGGGCATATAACCTTACCCACCCCAAGCCCGACACCCGATATGGCGCATCGTAGCGAGCTACTGCTCAATAGGTTACGCGCTTTTATCGAAAAGGAACAGCCGGACCTGTTCCAGAAATTCCTTTCCACCCAAACCCACCAACACCCACACGCACAATATGTTCGCGCTCCACCCGCTGGAGAAAAAGCGCCGGCGCACCGCCCACCAACCCCATCCGCAACCACTTCCCTACCCATCCGCACTCCCGCAGCCGCGGCGACCGCACCGGCACGCCGCCCAGCATCTCCACCGTCACTTCCGCGTACGCGCTCCCGTTCCCGCTCGCCTGTCACTCGCCAGGCACAAGTATCCGACGCTCCCGCGAACTGTTCCTCGCGCACCCAGTCGCCTTCAGCGATTCCTACCCCTTCACCTGCATCTCAACCGTTTGCAGAAATGATTTCCTATATGTCCCGTCCAATTCCCACGGCGAATTCCTTCTCGCCGCTCTTGTCTGAGTCAACCCCTGAAACAGAGACCGAAATGGAAGCCATAGATTCAGAGGCTAATCTCGAAATTGGCTTCACAGTCGTTACCAGGACGAAACCTAAAAACAAGCGGGTGCTATCACCCGAGACAGTTGAAACTGCTGCCTCTAAAGCCAGGCGCGCTAATAACTCTCGCGTCCCTCAGCTATCTGCAACTCCCTCAAGCTCCGCGATTCCTGCAACACCAGCTGTACACGCGCAACCCAAAATTCATGCCCCTCCCGGTTACGATCAAAGATAAAATCAAGTGGCTGAATATCTCTACTCAGCTAAACACACAAAAAATACGCTATACTAGCGCTCTGAGCACCCCTTCAGGGATTCAAGTAAAAGTCCCAACAATAGAGGATTACATAAATCTTACTGCATTTCTCAGAGGAGGCAAACACGAATTCTACACCTACACTCTAGAGGAAGAACGCCTTCTGCGCGTAGTTCTGAGACGCGTCCCAAAGGAAATACCCGTCGAAGAGGTATTCGCGTCCATCAAAGAACAGAAGTTCCCTGTCCGTGAAGTACATCGTATGTACCATACCTTCACTAAACAAAATTACGATATGGTTCTTGTTGTCCTTGATCGTACCCGGGAAGGTAAAGAAATCTTCTCGCTCACCTCAGTCTGCGGTCTCTCCGGTGTCTACAGTCGAGATCCCACATAAAAAACACGCCCGGACTCAGTGCCACAACTGCCAGGCATACGGTCATTCCGCTAGGAATTGCCACATAAGGCCCCGATGCGTCAAATGTCTAGGTGATCACTCCACTAGGGAGTGCCCACGCATGCCCGAAGCAGTCGAACCTCCCAGTTGCGTCTTATGCGGCAAGGCCGGGCACCCTGCGAATTATGGCGGCTGTGAACGTGCCCCACGCACGAGACACGCTCGCGGCCCTCATCGAGCGCCCTCAACGTACACCGCGGTAGCACGTCCTGCTCCACCACCGCTTATTTCTAACCAGGCCTTCCCGAGCCTCCCTGGTCCTGCGCGGGTTACTCCTGCACACACATCCGCACAAGCCCCAACCACTGCGTGGACCGTTAAACCGCAACCTGCGAAACCAATACCTGCAAATTCCACCACGTCCACGTCGTCATCCGCCTTCCATGGCCTCGATTGGCTCGCAGGCCTTTTCAAAGAACACCTTGTCGACGACCTCATCGCGTTTGACGATATGATTAGCTCGAGTCGCGACTTCGACCGCCTCAAGGCCATTAAGGCCTTCCCTGACATTGCGCGCTCCATGCAACGCCACATTCGCGCTTCCCCGTAATTAGTTTGCAATGGAGGATAGAATTAGACCCCGTGGCCTTTCTTTATCCTTTTTTAACGCGCGCAATTTAAAACCTCAACGCGACTTAGAAGCTAGCTTCCTTAAGGAGCGGCTAATAGACGTGTTTCTCATACAAGAGACACTTCTTAAACCGAACGTTCGAAATCCTGCGATTACTAACTACAAAATAGTAAGAAATGATCGTACTGGCGTAAGAGGCGGCGGCACGCTCATATACTATAGAAACTCACTATATTGCATGCCAATAGATCCTCCCGAACTCACCAACTTAGAAGTGTCGGTGTGCAGAGTGGGCATGACCGGTCATCCTACTATTCTTATTGTTTCCGCGTACCTCTCGCCCAATAAAACTCTCCTTCAGTCGGATCTGGAGGCACTTTTCGCGCTCGGCGATTCGGTTATAGTGGCCGGTGATCTAAATAGCGGGCATATTCAATATAACAACCCGCGAACCACCGCTAATGGTAGGATACTTTATTTGATAGAAAATGTGCTTAACTTCGACGTGATTGCTTCCTCAGAGCCAACTCATTACCAAACTAACTGCCGCCCCTCAGTATTAGACGTAGCCATATTAAAAGGGGTCGCGCTTCAGGTACGGCAAATCGAAGTTGTACATGAACTAGACTCCGACTTCTGCAACTCGGTCACCCGGGTGACCACACTCCCGGTTCAGTCAAAGTAGCTGACTATCTAAAGCTTAGACAGTATCTCTTTAATAACCTCGCCTCATCTCACTTAGATAGGATCCCCAACGAGATAAAGTCTGTGGCCGATGCTGATCTGGCAGTTGAATCTCAAGTCGGTCACCTCCAGAATGCCATCAGGGTAACCTTAAAAGAGGTAAGGGCGGTAAACGATCACCTTTTCATACTCCCTGATGACATTCGAAGATTGATCATGGAGAAAAACGCGGCAACACGCGCGCACGATTCCTATCCGACGGAGAAAAATCGCATAAGGCTACGTAACCTACAAAGATCAGTTAAATCTCGTATCTCTGAACTCCGTGGTCAAAGATGGGACAGCCTTTTAGCGGAAATCAAACCGTCTCATCTCGCTTTCTGGGATCTCGTTCGTAAACAGAAGAGCAGCTATTCGTCCGCGATGCCCCCGTTAAATAGAGGCCCCGGCAATTCGCCCGCCTTCGAAAGTATAGATAAGGCAGAGTATCTCGCTGCTACTCTCGAACAACAGTGTTCTCCCAATCCCTATGAATATCATACCAGAGATCCCGAACACGTCTGGAGGGTCGATCAAACAATACAAGTAATAAGAGAGACCCCCCCGATCGAAAACTTAGACCCGGTTACAACTGACGAAGTCCTCGCGATCATAAAAGCCCTTAAGCCAAGGAAAGCCCCCGGTCCTGATGGGATTAGGAACGAAGTCCTCAAACTTCTCACTGATAAACTCATAGCCCTTCTAGTCTGCATCTTCAATGCGGCCATAACTCACTGCCATTTTCCAACTGCTTGGAAAAAGGCAACGGTAGTAGGTATCCGTAAACCTGGAAAAAAGGCATCTCTTCCGGAAAGCTACCGCCCGATAAGCCTCCTCAATACGATAGGTAAAATATACGAGCGGATACTGTTAAACCGACTACAAGCCTTTGCCGCAGATAAATGTCTTTTACCACACGAGCAATTCGGCTTTCGACCGAAGCACTCGTGCACTCACCAAGTGCTCCGCCTCACGGAGCATATTCTCTCCAATTTCACGGAGCTACGCCGTCCAAGGCGCACGCTTGCTGTATTTTTCGACATAGCCAAAGCCTTCGATAAGGTCTGGCACGAAGGCCTCATATATAAACTCAATCACTTTCATGTTCCGGACAGACTAGTCCGCATAATCCTTGCTTACTTATCGGATCGCTCCTTCTGCTACAAAGCGGACGGAGCCCTATCCTCACCTCATCCATTACGTTCAGGAGTCCCACAAGGCTCCATACTAGCGCCTTGCCTGTTCAATTTGTTGGTTAGCGATATACCCGAATACCCCGACGTCGCAGTAGGGTCCTACGCAGACGACACAGTTATCTTCAGCTCGGGCAGGAATAGGATTCACGTATACTACCGCGTCCAAAGAGCCGTCTCTAATTTCGGGTCCTGGTGTCTTAAGTGGCGCATAGGAATTAACCCAGACAAAGGTGCGGCTATCATGTTCGATCCTCACGCGAGAAAGAACATAAAACAAACATTACACCTTTTCGGCGTCAATATCCCTTGGACTAACCAAACTAAATACCTTGGTGTAGTATTAGACAGGCACCTTACCTTTAACAAACATATAGATTACGTACAGAAAAAAGCCTTCCGGGCTATGGTTCTACTACGCAATCTAACTTCCTCGAAGAGCAAAATGTCACTCAGGCATAAGCTCATAATATACAAAGTATGTGTCCGTCCCATACTTACATATAGCTGTCCTGTATTCGCTCACGCTTCGCGAACCACCCTTCGTAAACTACAAGTGTTGCAAAATAGATTCATGCGCATAGCCGTCCAAGCCCCGTTCTATGTCCGTAATGTAGATCTCCATAAAGATATGGAACTTCCGTCCATTTATGCATATATTAAACACCTTACAAAGAATTTTTTTGGAAATGCTGAACTTCATCCTAACCCCAAAATAGTACACGCAGTTAGCTACACTTCCAATCCGCACGCTAAAGGCTTTGCGCGCCGGCCACGCAATTGCTTTTCCGACCCCGTCGATAAAATAACGAGATTAAATGCGCTTCTCCCTGCTGTCTCCAGCAATCGCTCGTGTCCGCGCACACGTCCGCGTAACCGCCGTATTCGCCGCCGAGGCCGAGCGGATAATTTCGCTCCCGCACACCCGCCGCGGCCTCCCTCCGCAGACGCCTGAACCTAGGTTCGATCCTCCGGATAGGAGCCCTCGAGTGACTCTGCTCGCGGGATACAGTGACACTCTACATCACTGAGAGTACACCATGACACCGCATACCATTCGTGCACACTCACACGTTAAGTACACGGTTCTGTAAGGGACTACCCTCGCGGCCCTGAGCTGCTTACCTAATAACGTCGTTGTTAGGATCACTAAATTTGTAAGACAAGACCTGTTGGTTAGTCAAGATCGTGAATCTTTTTCACTTACCGGCAGCAACCCAAGCCGAGGTTCGGCCGTTTTGGCACCCTCGTGCCCGCCGCCTCGAGGCCGAGTGCCTTCAGCACTTGCCCCTAAAAGTTCGGTGAAGCTGTCGAAGCCCCTGGGGCTAACAGCGTATGTCAATTCGAAAAAAACACTAATTTGGGCCGTATTGTCACTTAAGATCAAGTGAGATTATAGCCATAACGGTAAACCTTAACCATAAAAAAATCAATTATATCGTGGTTTCATTTACCTCGACTTAATTAAAAGAAAAAGAAAAAATATATCTTATTCTATGAAACGATATTCTAGCGCCTATATTAAGATTTATAGTAAAACATTAATGAATTGATAGTCTCCTTTTTTGTAATTGCTACATTACTAGCTAAAAAAGGTTTTTTTTTAATTTCATATACATAATGAGTCTTACCGAGCCATAATTTAACCATATATAAAATCTTCCGAAAATAATAATTATTCTATCTCGCTACTTCGCAGGCTATTCTAGGTCCCTTAATGCTTTCATTACTACGCCATAAAATGTGTTTATGTGGTAGATCGTGGTAAACAATTGTATAAACTCATTCTGTTGTTGAAGAATATTTTTAGTATAAATTGAATTGCATAAAATACTTTCGCAAGTGAGGATATCTTATAATGTTTAGTAGGTACTCCATGGCAAGTCACCTCTGATTTTAACCACGCTAATATGTTTTGTTATTTACAAGAACTAGTTGTGTTCGTAACTTCATTCGCGTGGAACTAAAAAGATTTAATAATTTTTGCCCGTTCTTGCAACTTTTTTTAATACAGTTTTTTGGTGGTAGCGTGATGTTAAATAGCTTAAAATGTTCCCTAATGATTGCTCTCTCGAACACAAAAATAAAAATTGAAAATCGACTGCTAGTTCTTAACCTTTCCTCACGGCATGATAATTTTGATTAAAAATTTACGTGTAACAATACGACTACCAAAACTTTTTTTTTTAATTCAAGAGAATAACGAAACCTCGTGTAGTTGTTCGTTGATATTTTGGTAGAAATATGTACAATTTTGCCCACTTGGTTAGTTACCACCTTCAAGCTCACAGTCTGCCGCCAAATATCTTTTGATGTGTTCTGTCAGTTGCACCTGAGAGCCAGTCCTTCCACCAGGCTTAGTGTGTTCACCATCTTGGGCAAAATCGTTACTTAAAATCGATGAGGCTGTAGCCATAACGCTAAACCTATAAAAAAAAAGAAATTCGTACGTAACTTAAGAAAATATTGCACCTATGAAAATATCGAAACTATTTGTAATATATATATAACGAATTTGCCTTTTACATTAGTAGTAAATGTTATAGTGGCCGCGCATTCTCTTTTATAGTTAATCACTCAATTATCGTAAAATTTTAATGGATTCAACCAGTCATCTTAAAACCTTATTAGGTCCTTAAGCAGTTTCGTTATGTATGTTTTATTACCTTTAGAAACACAATCATATCATAGCCTGCAATAAACATCGGACATAATTTTTTTACTTGTCGTCTTCTTGTCCTATTTCCAAGTCATTTGGGGTCGGTGCAGTACGTTTTCATCTTCCTCAAATCTCTAAAAGCCGTCATCTCTTCAACCAGTCTCTTTTCTTTTATCTAATTCCTTACATTCTCTATCTATCTTTTCACGGTCTTTCTCTTCTTTTCTATCCTTCAACTTTCATATCCATTACTTTTCTCATAACATGTGTTATGTCCTTTCTGATGGCATTTCCGAAATAAGACAAAAGATTCCCTTTCAACTTCTCTACCACTGGCGCCACTTTCTAACTTCCTTTTTACCTTGTTTTAGTATGAGATGTACTATATTTGATATAGGCCAAATTAATTACGAAGGTAAAATAAAGTTGGAAATTCTTTATTTTTATTTTATTTAGCCATGAATATACGAGGTAACTAGTATATTTTAATAACCGTTTTCGATTCGATGTAATAACCGATGTATATTGTTGAGAAATGTCATGGTTTTTTAAAATAATTATGATAAATATATAATTATACATCATTGTCACCCATTCAGAAATAAATATACATAGTACATGGGTTCATATTATTCAAATATGGCAAGTATATAAATAACAAAACAACAAACTATAAATATATTTTGATTTGGTAACGTATAAAAGATTCTGAGACAGAGATATTACCCAGGGGCGCCTCACTCAGGTCGAGAGCTTTTTCACAGCGCATATCCTTTCATTTCATTGGAATCCGCACCCGTGCTACGTTCAAACATGGCAGTTTACAGGAAACACTGTTCATCTATTGTCTTCATAAGCATTTTTAAAAGTAATTAATTTCAATAAGGCTATATAAATTAAAATTATTTAGAGTCGACCTCTCTTAGCAAATTAAATCAATTTGTATCGGGTACATTTTTCGATGATAGTTCATAGTTTTGATTTTTACTATGCTATTTAAAAAACAGTGTGTTCTTAAGACAACATGATAAAAATGCAACATCACTATATCTCTCTCTTAGCCACCTTTGGTCTAGTCGACATATTGGAGATGACCTAAATTAGAGATACTGCTCTTAAAATTATGTGTGATACTTTATTGGATCTGTAATGATGCTTAGAAAAATGCGCTAAAACCGTATATTAGCACATAAAAAAATGCAAAAGTTATAAACAATTAAACAGGAAAAAAGGCATTTCGTTTTTCGCCAATATTTTATAGAGTATTAACGTTTTAGGTAATTCAAAAAATATTTATAAATAGGAGATAACATTTCCAATAAAAGATGCCACACCACGGAACTCTACCTCCATTGTTTACAATTTTAATTTATCGCTGAAAATCCACTCTCTCCACGTCTCCACTCGGCACTCCACTCCACTCGGTATTTTTAGTATTGCACGCGCGGCGTTAAAAGCAAGTACGACATATTGCTGCAAACTTAAAGTTAGTTTTTCAGTTAGTTAAATTTAAAGTTAGTTTAAAGTTAAATAACAACATATTCTCGAACTTCCGTCTTCATTGTAAATGAAAAACGAGTGCTTAAATAATTGTCGTATAATATTTTCCGCTTCGTGGAGCATTTTTTATATGCACACTTAACAAGATGACGTCATAAAAGTTAAAAAAATATGAATACTTTTTATATAATAACTTTTGTAAGTTAAAATTAGTACTTGAATTTCTTAGATTTTATTAATTTGCTTTTATAGCACAATTTTATGCATTATTCATATTCATTCTTATATCATTATTAATATGCACATCTTTTAGCCTATTATATATGCGCCATTCCAAATCCAATGAGGTATAACACATTATTTTAAGAGTAGTATCTCTATTTTAGACCATTTTCAACTTTTCGACTATACTACTTGACTTTACCTGAACGAAAGTCACACAAAATGGTTGCCGATCAGAATTTCCATGTTCTCCTATGAAAAAGTACACGCCTTTTTCATATTGCGCAAAATAGTGATTGCACTTGCATCTGGTGTTAAGTACAGTAAAATTCAAATCAGCGGTAACTGACATTGAACCAAAATTACCTATTCTCCAAGGATCCCATGTCATAAGAGGGTGAGAACACTTCTCTAAAGTATAACTGATACGTTTAATATTTTACTGAAAATTGTTTAATTTATTTTATATAAACCTGTTTATGTGCATGTGTGTATGGTGTTTTTATGCTCTTATAAAGGTTACAAATATATTATATTTATAAGCCGCCTTATGACAAAATACTTAGGAACAAATAAATATATGCACACAATATTACATACATCCATTTTATTATAAAATAAACAGAGCTTGTATTATACTAATTATAAATATGAAATACTGTAGAACTTATTTAGATATTTTATACTCAGATTCACAACAGCCAAATAATGCAATGACACTAAAGTTAGTATCAGCTGGGTATCTATTACGGCACAAGACATCCATCACAAAAAAGTTCTTATAAATATAATCTTTACAACTAAGGGAATATATGTACAACTAATTACGTAAACTTACACAAATTTTACATCAGTGGAAATGTTGGCAATCGTATTCCTTTGCTTTATTCTCGGATATTCGCATGAGAATAAAAATAGCATTATTCCATAGAATCTATGATAACCACCCGCATATCCAGTTTTGTTTTATTCTATAACTTTCATGACGAGAATCAAAAATTTCTCATTCATACCAACATTTTCACACGTTCAGTGAATAATTTTAACGAAAGTATACAATCAAAATTTAGTTATTAATGTAAAGTAATATAAATATTCACCATTGAAAATTAAAGGTTTAGTTTTAGGTTAAAGTTTAGGTTAGTGACAAGAGCCAGTTAACTGTGGGCTCAAACGAGGCATGACATTCCGTGGGTTTTCCGTGCCGCCACTTCCTAATGGTGTCGCGCATTGTGGCCCCCACTCGTGGGCCCAACATATTGAATCTTTATTTAATATCTCCTTTCGTAGCATTACATCGTAAAAAAGTGAATTTACGGACGACTTACGACTGCGAGAATTTTTCTGTCGTCTTACATGCCGACCAGTCCGTATATATATATGTATAATATGTATGTATGTATGTATATATCAATAATTACCTCTTTGTATATACAGTAACTTGAATTATTTTTAGGAACCAATTACCTTTATTTCAGTTAATTAAAACGCTATATATCAGTGTCACATTTTTTTATTTATATTTAATGTCAATAAAACTATTCCTCTTCCGAGTGTGAAAAAAAAAAAGTTACGCACAGTACCTATAAGTCAAAGATAAAAGAATCAAAATAAATGTATTAGGTACCAAATTTTATAAATGTACCCTGAGCCTAAAGGTACATTGCACAAATGTCCAAATAATTCCAGATAATACAGATTCTGTATAATGGCGGCGAGTAAGATGTTAATTGAATTTAAATAAGTTTAAGTTTTTACTAATACAGCTAAGTAAATAACTATAAGTTAGTCTTCTGGGAGTGCTAAAACAGATAACTATTAATATTTACAACTGACTTACGAATGCAACGATAAATTAACATTACTGTGGTTGGCTATTGCTTCGTTGGCATATTATTATCTCTAATGTGTCACGAGAATCTAATATTTTCAAAGCTATGATGGCAACATGTCTTTTCTGTTATTGTTTTAACTTACTTAAAATTTATTTACTATTATTACAAAACTGACCCAGTTCAGTTTTAGTTAAGCAATTATTTTGGTCCCGCTATATTATTACTCCGCGAAATACGTAGATATGTTGGTTTGTTTGGTTATTGGTTTTTGGATAGAAGGTTGGTTTCTAGGTCTGTCTTCAAATACGTATGCTTTGCATTGTTATTATTTAACTCTTAATTTTAATGAATGATAATGATTACGTGTATACATTTATGTTCGATATATTGAGTATATAATATTTTAATTTTAATCAGGAAATTTATAATATTACAATTTCCAGCTTCACTGGTTACCTCTTAACTGTGTACTAGATACAAGAGTCTAGTCGACCAAAGGTGATAAGTTATTGAAGATGAACTTTAATGTTAATGGCCAGGATGAACTATAGTACTCAAGCTGCTTAAAATTAAAATATTGGATTAGTGGTTAAACGGTCGCCAGAATGTTGACAGGGCTTTGAAGTGCTGTGAGTTGGAATCTTAACCAGGACAATTATTTTGTGTTATCTAAAAATGATTGTTTTGAGTCTAAGTGTTAGTTTGTGTTCGTTGCTTGTATAGTTATTCTCATTTGACATTGACAAAATTGTCAAGATTGGCATATTGCCATTATTGATTTTTTTTAATTAAAATCGTAAAAATATATAAATATAAACCATATAATTTGTTACTAAAACCAACACTCGAATAAAAGGTAAAATATAACAACTTTTTTCTAACAAAGTAACTTCCCTGTTTCAATTTTCCCCTAATCCATCACAAGAGTTAATAGAACGTCACGGGCACTAAACTGAGCGTAGCACAACAACTATTCAAATGCGTTCTCGTTTACAAACGCTACCCTGTTGGTGACATCAGAGTATACTTGCATTATTTATGTGCTCTACGTTTTGTATTGTAGAGATCGGGGCATCGACACTAGGGAACAGTGATTATATTTTGTGTGAATACCGTGAAATACAAACTCATTATATTATCTTTAGTTTGTGTAACTTCTTTTAGCTTTTTGAACATAACTGACATTTGGTTATTGAAATTGTGTGACAGCCGTGTATTGTCTTGTTTGCTCTCATTGTAATAAAGTATATCATTTACCTTCAATGTTACTAGTTAGAGTACTTTAACCAAAATAATTCAAAATGTAGTGTGTACGGACGCTGCATCAAGGGACGTGTGTTTAAATCCACCTACAATGAGCTCGAGCTTTTGGTGAAGGAAAACATCGTGATGAAATCATAGCCTGGTGATAAAGCTTTTTCTAATGCCCGCCTGGCTAGTTACCACCCTCAAGTTGAAAATCTGTCGTCAAATTTCTATAAGTGTGTTTCAGCAGTTGCACTTGAGAGCCAGTCCTTTCACTAGGTTTAGCGTGTCACCATCTTGGGCCACATTGTCACTTAACGCCAGGTGAGATTGTGTTCACACCGCTAAACTTGAACTAAACCTAAGGAATTAGAAGCAAAATTGTCTTTTTGGATATTTGTATCTTCAGGTATAAACGTATAAAAGTAAATCGAAACTTACGGCTCCTTTTTTAAATATCTCCCTTAATTTTGTTTTTATGCAAAGATAAATGAGCCAGGAACTTAAATAAATACCTATACTTTTTTTTTCAAACGCCCTTGAACGTCATTATCTTTATTCGTTTATACTCACGAACACATTCATACCAAATTTACAGTACATACATATATACATACATATATCTCACAGAGGCTATTCAAGACAATTACTGGCGAAATAGAACAATTGTTAGACCTTGAGTGTTGAATCGCGCGTATCGTCCTATTATGACGTCCCCCATTTGCGTTTCTGACGCGTTTAAATGTTTGTAGATATAAAGTTTATGGAATATAATATAAGTTTTTTTTTTTTATAGTTAAGGTTTAGGCGTTATGGCCACAATCTCACCTGATGTTAAGTAACGATGTGACACAAGATGGTGGATACGATAAAACCTAGTGGAGGGGCTGATTCTCAAGTACAACTGCCGGAACACACCTAAAGGTGTTTGGCGGCACATTTTCAACTAGGGGATGTTAGCTAGCCAGGCGGGCATTATAAAAGCATTATATAACACCATGCTATGGTTTTATAACGACGTTTTTCTGGACCGAAAGCCGAAGCTCATTGTAGATGTCGAACTCGAGTCTCTTGACCCGGCGTCCGCATACACTACCAATTGAGCTATCATCGCTTCATATACGCATGTTTTATATACATTTGCTTTTTCAGACACGTATTTAATAATTTTAATCACGCTTATACCTACTTTAGTAATAAATATAGTACTGAGACAAATATAGTACAATTTAATTACCTGCGAAATGTACACAACTTTTAATTATGTATATATTTTACAGATACGTGGCGTCTACGTATATATGAGATTCGTTAGAATGGTTTCTTTTTCATCATATTTGAAAGCAAAACTGGTAAACGCAATGATTAGAATTAATATTAAAAAAGACATACATTCTACATTGTCCTAATGTTTTCAATATGGTGCGCTCAAGTCGCTTCCACTTTATTCTTTATTGTTTGATCTTTGGACTTTATCTGAAGGTCTGTTCAGACAACTACGTCGTGTATGTTTATGTGTATGGTTTCGACATGTGATGTACATTATTCGAAGAGACAGGAATGATAATTTATTTAATTTTAAATTAACGTTTTTTGTATCTCCAATTCTTTTTATCCTGTTAAATTTTAGTGTTGGTCTAAATAAAATCATAATTTTATTTATTGATAGTCGGATTTCTTTATAGCTAAAGTAATTAAAATACTTTTATAAAAATAAAATATAAATAAAAATATAATTGTTGTCCACGTGCCTTCCCATAATTATTTCAATGTTTTGTTCACAATTGTTCACAATTTGAAATTATATTATATTGAATCGGCATATAAATTTTGTAAATCGGAATAATAATTCATAAGTGAAAACTTAACACCTTTTATATTTATAATAACGTTTATTTCTGCACTTTATAGAAAAATGTGGATAGCTTGACATAAAATATAGTGAACATAGGATATACAGTTTTTTTATCGTGGAGAATGTCTTTTTATGAAACAAAAACATATATTTTAATAAAAGAAGGCTTTATTTCTCATATTTTGACTTCACTATACGAAGATCACTATACATGAATACTGACGAAAAGGTACGTCGCTCAAAATGATTTGGAAGCGAAATGATTGATTATCCGAACCAGAGCCAGTCCCTCCAAAATAAAGGCCAGCAACGCACCTGCGATTCCTTTGGTGTTGTGGGTGTCCATGGGCGGCGGTGATCACACATGACACGCTTGCTCGTTTGACCGCTATTAAATAAAAAAAAATGCATTACTAGACATGTTCATAGATTACCTATATTTCTACTTATAAAAAATATCAAATACAAAAATGAAATTATCCATATCTATCGAATATCTTATGTACTTTCATATTCATATCCAAGTATCCATAGTAAAATCGATTAAAACACTTAAGATATTTATATCACGATCTGAAATATAATATTCTTAACAACCACCATATTTATATATCAATTAGTTATGCTAAGAACCGAAAACATACGAATGTATTGGAAAAAAAATGTATATTCATGACAAAAATCTCTATGGTCATCGAAAACGCTTATAAATGGATAATTGATGCAAACACACGTTACAAAATAACAGTTCAACATTCCACAGTGGAACGACCCAAGTGGTCAGTGTAAACGAAGCTAAGACAGTAAACGGTTGACACAGCTTATGCATCGCATCGGCTGCAAATTGTTTACAATGCCTACATACTCGAGCCATGCCGGTGTACCGCTATGCTAGTGGTTTAGCTAACTGCATATGTTATGGAGTGCCCACAAGGATTACGTTCTCGTGCGATTAATGCCTCTTTGTAATTTTATAATTGTGAATGCAATTATTTATGCAATTATATTATATCATATATATTATGCGATATATATATATTATATTAAATATAATATATCAGTGATGATAGCTCAGTGGTAGTGTGTACGGACTCCGCGTCAAGGGACGTGAGTTCGAATACGTCTACAATGAGCTTGAGCTTTCGGTGAAGGGAAACATCGTAAGGCAACCATAGCATAGTGGTAGGGCTTTTTCTAATGCCTGGCTAGCTACCACCCTCAAGTTGAAATTCTGTCGCCAAATACTAATAGCAACTTAGGCTCTATGGTTACTTAAGATCAGATGAGATTATGGCCATAACGCTTAAGTATAAAAAATATGTTAACATTGAAATAATCTTTTTACTGTTTTTATTTTCTGTCCACCTCCATTACATTCAATTGGATATTAAAGACTACAATATAGGAATGATCATGAAAAATAAGAAGAAGGCGTCCCAGAAAACGGTGGATAGAGGATATAAAAGCGATATCAGGAAACAAGCGGATAAGGAAAGTTAAGGACAAATAAGTGTAGAAAAGCTGGAGCAGGGCTTTACCCGAGTAAGGGCTCAGATGTTTGGTACCTAATGAAGATAGCACCAACAGCGTTTAGGAATTCTTATGAATTTGTTTGATTTTGCAATATTTTTGTCAACATGTATATGCAAAAAGATTTTAGGTCGGAAATAAATGGGATTTATTATAATGATTTTATGTAGCTAATGCGAAAACCAAAAGTATGTCATTAT
This sequence comes from Actias luna, assembly GCA_039707435.1. Taxonomy (NCBI): domain Eukaryota; kingdom Metazoa; phylum Arthropoda; class Insecta; order Lepidoptera; family Saturniidae; genus Actias; species Actias luna. The sequence continues at coordinate 12,411,712 of JAZHAC010000033.1, read as the reverse complement.
TTATATTTAGGAAAGATTAACTGTGTTATTTATACACCAGACACATACAGATACACCAGATGCAAATAATGATAAAAATAACTTGAATATTATATACCAGAGCCGTAAATATTTTAAAGGAACCGTTAAGTAAAAAAATTAACCAGTTCTGTTAAAATACAGTGATGTTGTATAGGTTCCAGATTTAATAGCATGTGTGAAGATAGCTAAACCGCTTTACATATTTCTGTGGTTAAACACACACATTGCGGTGAAGCGGTAGTGTTCGCATTGCTGGAATACGGTCTGAAGGGTGTTGGTACACAACACGCACTGCCACACGAGCGATCAAATTTAATCTACATATCAGACAGTAGCTTCGAATAAAAGTATGGTCTTGCAAAAGGTTGGTTGGAAAAGCCTAAGGGTTAGAGGTAGACTGCATATTTATTAAAACATTTTTTTTTGTTTGCACAAAATATAGTACTAAGTTTTTACATATACAAAAGTTTTTATGTTAATGTAAGTATAGTACAATATAATGTCCTAAAATAATAAATACGGAATTTAATACATGTTACTGTTTTTGGATTCTTAATACATATACCCATGTATAGTCAGGAAATTATACAAATTAATGTTTTTTTTATATTTTGTTTATAAATAATTGTATACACAAAGTTCACAATGAGATCACTGTCATAAATAAATATGACATTTTTAATAATTATTCGTACGAATAAAATATTAAAGCACATCATAAATCAGTTCGTATATTTTTGTACAGTATATATGTTGCATTATTTATCTGATATTGTAAATTTTTTTTTTTTTTTTTTTCAGGTAACAACGACACAACTTGTCTACGTTATACATCGTAAGTAATAAACATGTGCTGTTTATAAAACTTTAAAGCACTTATTAACTTTTAGTTTTGCGTAATGCCGTATAAATTTCTGGAGCGCTGCTGTCGTTTTACCAACTGTGTACAAAGTTGATTCGCTGTAGTTCCTTTCTAGACACTGTCATACGCATTTAACATTGAGTTGGTCGTAGTATAGTTGAAGACGGCTAGATGGCGCTAAAGTAAAAATGCAACTTTTATATAATTTTGTTTGTGTAAAAAAAAAATCTTAATTAGAACATCTTAGATAAATCAGTTCTTCAACAACTTTTATCATATTTTCTTGTTACTGGGAAATACATATTATCTAGTCGTTATTTTATAAGCTGATAATATATTCAGACAATTCTTTTTGCATTATAGGCAAGGTACGTCACTGTTATAATATGCACAAAGCAAACTGATTGGTATTTCTATTACTGGACCATAACTTAACTGTCAGAAAGGTTCTTTATGTGGTTAATAATAATGTAGGTTTCAAATACATCTTTCAGAATATGCCCATAGAAGTTTGGCGGCGAGTTTTAGTCATGGTAGCTTGATAGACGAATTGAAAATACTCTACCGCAATGCTATGTTTTTATTACGAGGTTTCCTTAACTAAAAGTACAGCCGGTTATTTGAAGGTTCTGAATCTGAATCGATCAACACGGTGTCCAAAGACGCTTATATCGACTGAGTCATCATCGTCTCAACAGTTTGATCGTACATCAAACATATTTAATTTGCGAGTAAGATATAATTAACTAAGGAGGATCGGATTTAACAAGTATTAAATTCAATAACTACTGTGCATACTTTTATTAAACTTCTTTAAGAAACCAGTTACCTTGAATGAAGATATTTCGTATACTACATGGGTCATAGAAAGCTGTACTTAATTTTTTTTTCTAAAATAAAAGTAGCTTTAGCTGCTCCTTATAAGCTCCTTAAAAGCTACTGCTTATGTCATCATATCTGCCAGCGAAATTCCCGCCACAATCGGTCCAGCCGGTTCAGAGCAGAGAACAAACAAACTGACAAAAAATTAAAAAAAAAATTATTTACATATCCAGTATAGTGTATACTTTGATATGCATTTAGTAAAAAGCTGTTATTTTGATATTACAAACAGACACTTCAATGTTAGTGTTTTGAATAGATAACAAAACTTTGGCTGTCTACACATATTGGAGTCAAACCCTAAGTATCTATCTAATGCCCGTCTGTTTAGCTACGACCCTCAAGTTGAAAATCGGCAGCGAAATACCTACAGATGTGTTCCGACTGTTGCACTTGAGACACAGTTCCTCCACTAGGATAAGCGCGTACACTATCTTGGGCTACATCATTACTTAACATCAGACGAGATTGTGGTCATAATGGAATAATGGAATTGTTTTTTTTTATTAAACTTAAGTTATTAGTTTATGCAATTTATGGGTTCTTCATAGATACAGTTCTTTTAAAGACTTTATAAATTTCTAATATCAGTTCCTAGTTATTATTTTCATAAATGAAACAAAAATTGTAGGACCAATGCATTATAATATTATATAAGAGTTCCGTAAATCAAATATTAAAATAAACAAACCATTACGCCGAATGTCAGCGTTGAAGGTTTGTTTGTGAAGTATTAATAAAGAAAATCTTATTAGGGACCTTTCCAAAAAAATAAATTCAGTAAACATTGCTTTAAGGCATCCCTTTTTGAATTTTTTTCTTCTATTTGTTATTAAATAACTCCTCAGTATTTTTTTTTCTGTTTTACGCTTAGTATATATTTATATAAACTTATTATATAATCTGTATAAAATCACGTCTTACTTTTGTTCCACCCCTTAGAGTTGATTCAGCATATTTTCTGTGGCTGAATTTTCTTTGGTCTCTTGGTATAGCAAACGTTTGACAGTTAAAGTTTTCCATGACTGTCACTATTAACTTATGTATATGTATGAGGTAATAACATTTTTCATATAGTTTATATATTTAAATTATTATAGCAAAATAATATTCAATAATTGTATGTAGTAGGTACATCGTCTCCATATTTTACATCCTCCATAATTTGCATCTGCCAAAATTATTGTCAATGTATTTCAATTTTATGATTTTCCTTTGTTTAAAAATTGCACTAAAAAAGTAACCAGATCGAGTTTCTTGCGGATTTTTTGACCACTGGGTTATTTTCCAAACCGCTGGTAGTTTATATTTTCATATGTGCCTTTTCAGGGCCTATATCGAATAATTTAATTTGAAATGATTTTATGAATAACGGTCATAATTCACTGTCTTAGATTAAAATAATTTCTGAATGTTTTTAAACTGAATGAAATGTCAATAAATTTAAGATAAAACATGTAAGCTGGCTAGTTAAAAAGGTTTGTCTACCAGGATGCTATTAATCTGTAGTACAGATTATATTTTATGATTTTCTCTGGATAGATTCTATAAACTCACTGAAGAAATATTTATATTCATTAATATTATAAACCAGAAAAGTTTGTTTGTTAGAACGCGCTAATCTCAGGAACTACCAGTCGGATTAAAAAATAGTATTTGATAGAGCGATCACTTAGGAAGGTTTTAGCCTATTTAACATCACGCTACCACCAATAAGAGCAAAACTGTATAGAAAAAAGAAAAAATTATTAAGCAATTTTTAATTCCACGCAAACGAAGTCGTGAACACAGCTAGTTATGTATAAACCTCTTTTCATATTCTCTATACGATTTTTTTTTTCACAGAATATTGTTTGTAATAAACATTTAAAATTTTCACAGACATACAAAATGTTTCGATATTTTGCGTAGTTACACAAGATAATTTTCACAAAATCATTTTCGTGTTATTTGCTTTGCGAACGTTGAATTCTTATATCCGTATCTCTAGCGACCTTATGCATTTCTTATGATCTTCACTCCGAAAGCTTTTGAGACAAATGTACTGCTATTTAAATGGAATATTCAGTATTGTAGCATCCATTGTATAGAATGTCTTATTCAATGTTTAACTCGAAAACACGGTCTGCGTGGGGACCGTTTCCTAATGATATTTGCCTGTGAAAATTTTGCTTTTTAGATTTTGACGACATATTCTGAGACACTGTCTACATACTCATCTATTATGTATTAGTAGTGTGTGTTAATAATAATCCAGTTTCCTTTCATATTCACTATGTAGAGTAATTGGGCTCCCGGACCACTGACCTCCCGGGTCGGACTGTTTATGAATTGACCTCGGCTTATGGTCTCACACAACTGGTAACGCAACCCACTCGTGTTCCAGATGTTGAGACCCACGAACCTTAATTCTTGGACCTTTTACTGACTACACACCCTGACGGATACAGGGTGGTGGTCGATGCCCCTCTAGGGTCATTTGACCACTGCCTAGTGCGTTCGTCGGCCCCTGCTACTTTTCACGATCGGTCTTCAGCGACTGGATCTCGCAGGGTATGGCATTATGGGTCGGCAGATTGGGATGAACTTCGTGAATTCTTTGCGTCCTACCCATACTATATACTCTTCCGAAAATCCTGACGCTTGTGCGGACTGCATCAGGGACGTGGTGCTTTTGGGGATGGACTTGTTCATCCCCAATACCAAAATACCAGTAGGGCGTAGTAGCCGGCCTTGGGATAACAATGCCTGCGCCGAAGCTGCGCGCCTTAAGCAGTCCGCATACGTGGCGTGGAATGACGCCAGAAAGCGTCAGGATCCAAAAGCCAAGGAAGAGAAGTGCAACTTTAATGCTGCTTCCAGGTTCAGCAAGAAGGCTATATCCAGGGCCAAGGCGGAGCACATTGGCAGAATTGGCGAGCGGTTAAAGAGTTATCCCTCTGGGAGCCGTGCTTTTTGGTCGCTTGCCAAGGCTGTTCAAGGCAACTTCTGCCAGTCTAGTCTCCCGCCACTGCGTAAGCCTGATGACAGTTTGACCTATAGTGCAAAGGAGAAGGCGAATCTTTTAGCTCAATCCTTTGCCTCGAACTCGACTTTAGATGATGGAGAAGCCACACCGCCGAAGATCTCCCAGTGCGAGTTTACCCTGCCTGAAATACGCATCAACTAGCGTGCGGTCAGGAGGGAAGTAAGGCTTCTCGACATCCGTAAGTCGAGTGGGCCAGACTGTATCCCCGCGGTGGTTCTTAAAACGTGCGCCCCTGAGTTGACCCCCGTTCTTACGCGCCTTTACCGTCTTTTCTATAATACTAACAGGGTTCCCACTTCATGGAAGGTGTCTCATGTACATCCGATCCCTAAAAAAGGTGACCGGTCGGATCCTTCGAGTTATAGGCCGATAGCGGTCACATCTTTGCTCTCCAAAGTTATGGAACGTATCATAAATGCCCAGCTGATGCGGTACCTTAAGGAGCACCAGTTGATCAGTGATCGTCAGTACGGTTTCCGTCATGGTCGATCAGCTGGTGATCTTCTTGTTTACCTCACACATCGCTGGGCAGAAGCTTTAGAGGGCAAGGGTGAGGCTATGGCTGTCGGCCTTGACATCGCGAAGGCGTTCGATCGGGTATGGCATAGAGCCCTTCTATCGAAGCTACCATCCTACGGAATCCCCGAGGAACCTTGCAAGTGGATCGCTAGTTACCTGGAGGGCTGGAGCATTAAAGTCGTCGTTGACGGCTGTTGCTCCGAGACTCTATTAGTCAATGCTGGCGTTCCACAGGGCTCGGTGTTGTCGCCGACACTCTTCATCTTGCATATCAATGACATGCTGTCTATTGACAGCATGCATTGCTATGCAGATGACAGCACGAATGATGCGCGATACATCGGCCACCAGAATGTTCCTCGGTGCACCGTAGAGGAAAGACGGTCTCAACTTGTATCTGAAATCGAGAGCTCTCTGAGGCGGGTCTCCAAATGAGGTTAAATGAACTTAGTTCAGTTCAACCCCACGAAGACACAAGTTTGCGCGTTCACTGCGAAGAAGGACCCATTTGTCATAGCGCTTCAGTTCCAAGGAGTACCTCTTCAGGTTTCCGGGAGTATTGGGATTCTCGGCGTCGAAATCTCGAGCACAGTCCAGTTCAGGAGTCATTTGGAGGACAAAGCCAAATTGGCTAGTAAAAAGCTGGGTATCCTGAACAGAGTGGGGCGGTACTTCACGCCGGGCCGCAGATTGATGCTCTGTAAAGCTCAAGTACGCCCCCACGTGGAGTGCTGCTCCTACCTCTGGGCTGGAGCCCCCAAATACCTGCATAACCCACTAGACTCCTTGCAAAGAGGAGCTGTCCGAATCGTCGATGATCCTGATCTCACGGATAGTCTGGAACCGTTAGGACTGTGGAGAGACTTTGGTTCTCTCTGTGTGTTTTATCGGCTGTTCCATGGGGAGTGCTCTGAGGAACTGTTTAAGATGGTGCCAACGTCACCATTCTACCATCGCACCACCCGACACCACAGTAGAGTTCATCCATACCACCTGGAAACAATACGGTCTAGTACCGTACGTTTCCAGCGTTCGTTTATTCCACGCACGTGTAAGCTCTGGAATGAACTCCCTGCCTCGGTGTTTCCCGAGCGCTATGACATGTCCTTCTTCAAACGAGGCTTAAAAAGAGTATCCCTTTAGAGGTAGGCAGCGGCTTGGCTGTGCCCCTGGCATTGCCGAAGTCTATGAGCGGCGGTGACCGCTTACCATCAGGCGGGCCGTTTGCTCGTCTGCCAATCAAGGCAATAAAAAAAAAAAAACTAAACGATTAGGACAATTTGGTTTTTCTTAGAAGTTTTTGTTCTTAAAAGCCTTTTTCGTTAAACATTTATATAAGTAATACTAATGGAAAACTACCTAATCTTTTGAGTTGAAATTTAGCATTCCCTTTACAAGGTAGACATCCAATAAATGCGGATTTTAAGATCACACACGTTTGGAAAGGAAAACGTTTATAAAATCTAGGCCACCGTCCAGTTAATACACGATAAAACAAATTTTGAGCAATCCATATAATCTTCTTCTTTATTAGCCTTATCCTACCAAGGTAGGGTCGGCATAACATGTTTTCTATTTCCCCTTTATTCTATCAGCTGTCATCTCACTATTCTCACTTTTTTATACATATATCATTCTTCACATAGTCCATCTATATATTCTTCGGTTTTCCTTTTCTTCTACATCCATCCACCTTCATACTTAACATTCTTCCAATTATATGGTTTTCAACTCTTCTCATAACAAACCCATACCACGATAATCCATAACTTCTAAATTTCTCTATCGCTCATGCTATTTTTATTCTTTCTCGAATATATTAATTTAATAAAAAGTAATTCGCAATTCATTTCATGTTGGATTGCATTTTATACCAGTTAAATTGCATTTTAAGCGGATAAAAACAGCATAATCATTGTTACTTTTGCTTGAAATACGCGTGGTGATAGTTCTGCGAATATCACATGTTTGCAGTGTCACTAATCTTGATCTATAATAATAATAATATATAGTAGAAATACGAACATGACCACAATAATAAGTATTTAAAGACTATTCGATTGTAAATAAAATATCCCGCGCTAGATATAATGACAATTAAAATTGATGTGTACATTGATTTCTATACTACTACTAGCTTTTACGTGCGGTTTCGCTCGCGTTAATATCTATTTTCTCAAATAAATCTGATGACGCAAAAAAACTTTCATACATTGTTTATCGCTCTCTTTACCTCACCTCATATAGGTTACGCTAGAAAAAATAGCCTATCTCCGTCTCCTGGTTCCCATCTATCTCTGTACCAAAATTAATCACAATCGATTCAGCGGTTTAGGCATTCAAACAAACAAAACCACTTTCGCATTTATAATATTAGTATGTTTCAGCAATGTTTATGATTCACATTAAAAACAAAGATCAATAATTATTTACATTTAAACCACATGTAAGTGTGGTTTTCAATTTCGTTTTAAATTATTTTATTCTAACTAGATGTGTCCGCGATTTAGTTCATGTGGAACTAACATTTTATTTAATTGCTAATTCGTGCTAATTCGCGTGGAATTATAAAATATTTAATCTATTTTGCAAGTTTTTGTAATTTCTTTTCGATACAGCTTTGCTTCTATTGGTGGTAGCGTGATGTTAAATAACTTTTTTTAATGATTTCTCCATTAAATCCAAATATATATTTTGATATCTGACTGGTCGTTCATCACACAAACTTTTCCGCTTTGTAATTTTAAATATACTTTCAAAACGGTAGTTATTTGTTGTTTAGATATACGTTATAATTTTAAGCGATTTTTATATAACTTACCTTCGTTACCAATGTACCTAGCTATATTCAGTATATAGATTTCGTGTCCGCAGATATTATTTAAGATGATAACCGTCACCGGTTCTAGGCAAAGAAATGAAGCTATAAGATTAATATTTAAACGCGGAAGCGATATCAAAGCAATGGATTGCATTTAACAGTTTTATTTAAGTCCTTCAGTGGTTTGGAATCGTGTTAAATAAAGTAACTTGTAAGTGCAATTAAATCGTTATGGTACGTAATTCACGTTATATTTTATATGTAGTATATGTTAGTCTATTGATGTTAATTATTTGTTGTTGTTAAATGTTGATATTAATAGTAAAGAAAAGTATACAAATTGATTTGGATTAATTATCATTTCAAAATATGAAATTTTGTATAGAGTAATAGTTATTTTTTAAGTTACTGACTCAACAATCGTTGTACAATGTTTTTGTGCATTTAAGTTTGTTAGTAGAAATAGATATTTTATTCAGTCCAAATAAATACAAGTTTGTGTACATACCAAGGGTACCCAATTCCAACTATTCTTTTTAATTTACTAATTTGTATTATGATTTGTATTTACATTAATTTAATAGTTACAATTTTCATGTTATCCGTAAAACACCTGACTAAGTTATCTTATATTTTAATAAAACTCGTCACTGAAACGGTGCTCACAAAGGAGATTCCAGATCGCGTTTACCAGCTTATTGATACATAAGTTGTTTAACGAAAACATTGTTATTTACCTATCATTTTATAGCAAATCTACGGATAATCGGAGTTTGTTTGCGAAACAAAAGTGTCCTTTGAAAGGGACAAAGGGAAAGCTTTAGATGTATCTCGAGTGTGTATTTATTGTAAAAATAATGTGAAACGGATCATTTTGTTTTAGTTAAGTCGAACTCGTTCGGAAAAAATCTTTACGACAGATATTGTTTTTTTTTCTTTATGTGATTATCCGAGTGTAATGTGTAACCTTTACTGATTATGTAAAAATATAATATTTATACATATTTTTTGAGTAAAAAAAAACAAAACTTAGAAATTATTTATAAAGGAATTCTTAACGATTTTGTATCATTACCAACCTTAAACTACAATCTTACCCAAGTACTTCCTGAGTATTCAGTTCTAAAGGCTAGCTTTTGTAGTTAGAAATATGTTGAATATTGATGAATTTATATTTATATCAAGTTTATCAATATGAGTAATAATCGGAATTAGTATGATTTGGAAAAAAATATCTACGTCTTATTGTTAAAATTGAATTAAATTTTCGTAATAACAAAATATTTTTCAATAAAAACTTTTTGTGTAGTAAGCGGAACATTATTAAAATGTTATTTCAGACATTGAAGAGGATTGTTAATTCCATTGAAACCACTAATACTTATATATTAAGAATGTAAAACCTTCGTATGTATACACTGTTTGCATATATGTAGACGCTCAATTTTTGTCGCAAAGACATTATTCTCCTTGATCATTACTCCGTCAAAACTGGATCGTTTGCTCGTGTAGTTCTTAGCGTATTTAGATATTTAAAACATCAAAGGTGTATGTAAAGTTATCAGTGTGAGCGCAATAAAATGTTTAATAGAGAGAAAAAACATTACTTTGAATAAAATCGCGAGGAGGTCCCCTCATGACAAATAGGTTCGATCTAAACCGGGTTCCGTTATTGAATGATTGATTTATATGCTCCCTACGCTTATCTCGCTCACCGCGAACAGGTAAGTTCATCCCAGTCTGATTTACTAACTCTTAATGCTTTTTCGAATCACTCTATCCTAATTCACGGGATTTTCCCTTTTCAAAATCCTGTGACGAGGGGACCTGTCTGAATGGCAGAGGTCCATCGAGACGTTTTAGGGCTTCGAGCAGATGTGAGTTAAGTCGGGAAAACGATTTAGGTTGCGATGATTGATTCGCAGGAAGCGTTTATTGCCTGATTTATTATAGCTAATGACCTTGCGCTTAGATTTTAATTTTGATTAATGAACTGCTTTACGTTTTTCGATTTCCCGAGTTTTTTTTACGAAAGAGTTTGAACATATCTTGGTTATCAATAAAATGACTTGTATCTATAAATAAATATGTATGTACTTCTGCGCATTGTTTTATTTAGAGTTATCAATTTTACTATTGCTTATAAAAGATGCCTATAAAATTTTAAATTATAATTTTTTGTTTAAGTAATGTTAATACCAAGAACGTATTTAATAAAATAGTCGTTGGAAACGGGTATTCGATCTACGTGGCATAAATAGTAATCCAGTCCATATAAAACCAAACCTGAACATAGCTGCTTTTCTATCCAACGTCAATAACAAATTTATTAACGTCCACTGTTATATTAATAAAGATAGTCCGTTGCGTAATCAAGTTCTTCTTGTTTGTTTAAATGCTTATTGTTTATTAAACATGATCACACAGCTGTATGGATTCTTATGAAATTTCACATAAATGTAAACAATATTGTCGAATGATACATAAAATAAAAAAAAGTATATTCTTATTACTGAGCGAAGCGAATCGGCCAACAGTTGATTAATAAAATGTAAACCAATTGAGTTATCTAAATGCCTTCGTAAAAGAAGCCGATACTAAAATCCTTGAAGTAGTTATAATTTTTCTATTAAAACCAGTCCAGGTTATTCAATACTGCGAAATGAAATTTACTTATAGTGTAAGTAATATTAATGCGACGCTCTTGCGTCTGAGAAGCTTTCACGGAAAAAGATTGTAAGTCATAAACTATGATTTTTCTCCATGAATATTATTAAAGATGAGCGCCGTAGACAGAGGGATAGCACCAAGAGACCTTTAAATTATGCGACGGTTTTTATAAAAAAAAAAATGGTTTTATAAAAAAATGTTTATATTTTCTTAAGTTAATATTTTTATTTTATTTTATTAGCTTTTTCAGTGACCTTGTAAAAAATTTTTTTTTGTATTACATCTATTCATTTAGGTCATTATAAATGTTAATATTTAAATATAAATCTATATTAATATTATAAAGCGAAAAAGTTTGATTGAACTCTGTCGGATTTAAAAAATTAATTTTTATTTGATAGAGCAAACATTGAGGACTGTTATTTTACTAGAAGTAAAGTAAGTAAGTAATTATATATATTATATAAAAATTTATTTTTGACTTTATTAATGCATCTGTAACGACAAAGATGTGACTATGCTTTTTTAAACTTAGTATTTCAGTAAAACTTTTATAACACGTAGTAATTTTGAGTTACAATAATATCGTCTGACCTTTACCTTTACCTACAATGAGGGCTTAGCCTTGATTCCCAGACGGCGTAATCCTTAATCTCTGTTCTCACCTTTATTAAACGACAAAATCCGAATGCTCGCTAAGCCGCCTTCTGTTTGTGTCAATAATAAGTGTCCCGTAAGTTGGAGACGTTAGTTGAATTCTTAGGACGACACAAACGCGATGTAGGGAGGGAGTTGGTGGGTGAGTATCTGCATAAGCAGGTAAAGCGGTCACGTTCGAACGGACGACCACGTATTTAACTTGTATCGTCTATGGACAAGATGAATTCATTCAAACGAGCCACTCAACTCGAGTAAGAAATGTCTTCTTTTTAATAAAAAAAAAATATTGCACATATATTGTTCAGATACATTAGTATTACTTTTTTATGGAGTAGGAGCAAATGAGCAAGCGGATCACCTACTGGTAAGTGATCATCGCCGCCCATGGACACCCACAACACCAGAGCAATAGCAGGTGTTGTATAATCCATTATTTTGAGTAGGTGTAATGAAATGTACACAAAACATATTAATTTGGATGAAGTAGTTATACTATTTATGTGAATTTTAAATACACTGTAGGTTCTTTTTCAAATAACCATTGTAATGAATATTCCATGTGAACATAAGTTTGTTTATTTGTCAGGATGTCACGTCATATCCAACTGATATCATGAATTTTTACATACACGATGTCAGGGATAGATAATATAACATAGTACCTTCCCCGATACCGTTAGTATATAGTATACAATTGAACAACTTAAAACAAAATATATTGTAATGAAACAAAAAACCAAAAAAAAAAAAAAACAGAATACAACCAACGACTTGATGGTAAACCATTTATTGCACGGAACAAGGCGAATATTTACCAAACATGTCAACAGAAACAATTCTTTATGGTAATATAAATAAAATCTTAATAAACTTTAAACAAAAACATTGTGCATAAGATGGTTTCAACAATATTTAAAGGATAATTGCACTGTTAAATTTAATTTCAGTAAAAGCTTTTAGTTCACTAGCTCGCAAGTGAATGTGAACATGGCATACGGTCGTGTCAAGCCGCCTTTATTTTCTATTTCCAAGGCGGCGTGGCGCGCGGCCAGTGAAACACCACGGCTAATCGTCCGCCCGTTACCCGCCCCGCCTTACTAGTGAGGTGACTGCTCCCTCACTGGCGTTTACTATGAGATGTTAAACTTTAGTATGAGAATTACAAAAGCAAATCCACTTCAGTACAAAATGTGTATTTTGTTAAGTAAGTACACCAAATTGTAGTGCTCGAGGGCTGCAGTAATTTAGTGTACTTAGTTAAAAAAATACCAATTTTGGATTAAAGCGTATTTGTTATTATACCCCCCATATATTTCCTTACATAAGTACGCTTTGATTACCTGGATAAATGATAAAAAGTAGCAATATTGAAATAAGCCGGATAATTAGAAAATTAAAATAATGATTAAATAGTAAATACCTGCTAATATAATAAACCCTAAGAGTTCGCTTATTAGAATGCGCTAAGCTAAAAACTATTTTTTTTTCATGCGACAGCTTAATTACAGAGGAAAGTTTTCCTCGTTACGGTAAAGAAAAAAATAGACGTGAGGGATCGAAAAATAACTTTTAGTACCACGCAAACGGAGATACGTATACAGTAAAAACTCAAAACTGTACACACCGTTTGCAGTTTCATATTTCATCTTTCGGTTAATTTTCATACTTACATTTAGTTGTATCATTACGATGAATAATAAGAGTTATAGTGCAAGTGCAAGCATAGAACAAGTAGAAGTAAGAAACAGTCGTATTCTACAAAGTGCTCTTAGTATATGTTCATTAATAACATTGTACAACAGCTTTTTTATACCTATATAAATATTAGCAGAAAATAAAATAATCCAAAATTGAATTTGGTATCGATATTTTTCGAAAACCACGCTGTATCACTACACTGTCTTGATGTGTCGCGGGGAGTAACGTGTTCCTTTAGTGTTTTGTTCTACGTTTTCCTACCTGACTCTTCTTCGAGATCGGTTTAACTATACACACGTCTATGTGTTGCGTACGTGTGTTAGTTGCAAATTAGATATTTATCAGAACCTTTAAGCCCACAACAGACGAAGCTATAATATGTATGAATATAGTAAAATATATATTACGTTATAGTAAACTGCCACAGACCGGGTTATGCTGTAATAAATATTTTTACACTTATTAGCTCTGCGGCCATCGTCGTATGAGCACGTATTTGTGCCACATTCTTAATAGAGAACGTTCACAATAATTTAAGATTTCGTTTAGAATTGAACTATTTGTAGATGTGAGTTGAACAGCTAAATGAAAGGAATGAAATGGTTGCTGCTGCAAATGGAGTAAGATAGAAAGAGAAGGAATAATGTCCTTCGCCGCTTATGCGTATTACATTCTAGTAAGATACAAGAGAGAGAGAGAGAGTTGCAAATTTCGGCATTGTTTGATTTATTATCGGCTGATGCTCTTATCTCTTTGAAAACTTATCTCTTATCTCGAAATCTCTTTGTTATTGTATTTTGTGCAAAATATTATACACGACGGACCGAAACCTAATTGATGTGTTTGTAAATATGTTATATAATATATATATATATATATATATATATATATATATATATATATATTATAGTTTTATAGGTTTTTGTGGTATGGCTACAATGTCACGTGATCTAAAGTGACGATACGGCCAAGTTGGTGGATATGCTAAACCAGTGGAGGGACTGGCTTTCAAATGCAACTGCCAAAACACACCTATAGGTTTTTGGCAGCAAATTTTCAGCTTGAGGGTGGTAGATAGCCAGGCGGGCAGGCGGGCATAGATATTATACATCTATTTCATAATAAATTAACATTAAAGCTATGATCTAAATTCTGTTTAAGCGAAACACTTAGTGATTCAAAAGATTTAAAGATATAGTTTCCAAAAAAGATTTACTTTGAGCATATCTAGAGATTAGAGAGGTATTGATATTGTAGTCACCCCGCTCACAAAAAATATACCCTGTTGTTATTTAAATATATCAAAATATGCGTTAATATGTCCTACTGTACCAAAATATATCGTGCTATATCTGTTGACATATTGTGGTGATGTAACAAAATATAAGTATACCGATTACTATGGAAAATATACTATAATATACATTGTTATAATTTATATTAATATATATTATAGCTCCGTCTGTTGTTGGCTTTATTAATGTTTTGTGCGTAAAGCATCGAAAAAGTTTAATATTATTAAATATTACGAATATATGAATGAGGTTAATGATTTTTAATTATATTTTATTCGTAAATTGAACTACATTATACAGAAATGGCCAATCGACACATAAATTAAGTAACCTAAAACATGAAAAAATATTAGATAAGTATTTAGAAGATATTAAACTAGTAAAATACATATAAATAGACGTTTTTTCATTAAAAAAGTTATACACTCTCTAAGTAGACTAATTAATAATTGTTTAATCTACATCAATTATAAACTAAGATAGTTATTTTTTATTCTGTTCTATGTAATATATGTTATCTGTAAATGTAAATTAAGCTACAACATTTTTGTTTCGTTTTGTTACCTTAATTTACTTAAATCTATGTACTACTTTGATTTATGTCCCGTCGTGAGACCAAGCTCATAAAGTGAGAGCACCTGCGCCCCAAAGCTAAATGTTCATTTGTCAAACAAAGATGTAAGTTAAAAAGGATTGCTAATATCTTAGATGGGCTGTGTTTACTTTTGTTTTGTTTAAGAGTTTGCTACTAAGTGCGGTTTCATGAGTAATTTATACGGGAACAGTTTTGTTGTAGTGTTTTGTTTTGAAACGTTTATTTCGTAATGAAAAAGTTTTCTTACTAGAATGAATAATTAATACCTTATTTACTCATAATGTTAATCACTTACTTTTGGGTAAACCTTGGTATCTATATTATCTGTTAGGTTCTAATTAAAAACTTTATGATAACTTTTATTTTAGAGCAAAACGTAGACCAGACCGTTTATATTTTTTTATAATCATTTTTATAATTTTACCTAATTTATAATTTTGTTTTTAATATGATATATTGTCATTTTTATAATATTTTATAGGAGAACTAGAAATCGTTTCACATCTACGGGGTTATAATACTGATAAATGCAATATGATTATTAGATTAATTCATATTATGAGTGCTTTTAGGAACTAAATAAATATATTGCAAACTTAATAGACGAGATAAACTCCAGTGGGTATAAAAATAATTCCAATTTCCTCCTTAAATATTGTATACACACAACTTTCCATTGACATAAATAAATAGTAAAGTTAAACATTTTGTGTGCCGAAATTCTAAGTTTTCTAATATTCATGACTTCTAATACAAATATTGAAAGCCAACAGAAATGTCAACGTATCCAGTACCCTTTATTGACAAGTTGCGGGTTCTGCGGGAGGGATCAGAGGCTAAAACTGATAAATATGTAACGGACAATAGTTCACTCAATTCCTATTTTGGAATTGGATAGTTCATATCATAAAATTCATTACGCAAGGATCGATGCTCTCAGAAATATCGAATAGGATGTCTGTCACGATGTCACGCCGAATACTGTGGGTTCGAGTCCCACGCAAAACAATTATATGTGGACTTAACTAATTATTGTTTATAGTTTGGATGTTACTTTGTTATAGAAGCTATAATAGAAAAAAATGACAATAACCTATAGATCGGTAGTTCGTCTGCGGTCGAAACTTTTTTATTACTTTTACTTTTTTATTATACTTTTTTAAATTCATTTTTGCGTTATAATAGAGTAAGTTCTATTCTATAATTGTTTCACTATAATTGCTTCGATGTTTTATTTTAAAATAATTGGTACCTATATAAAAAAAAAACAAAGATAACTAACTAGCAGTGAAATTGCTATACTTCCAAAATTTGTTCCTTAAAACAAAGTTCTAGGCCAATTAACAGATCTAATCAATAGCTTAGCGATGATAGCTTAATTGGTAGTGTATACGGACGCCGCGTCAAGGGACGTGAGTTTGAATCTACCTTGAGCTTTCGGTGAAAGAAAACATCGTAAGAAACAACATAGGATGCTGGTATGGCTTTTTCTAATGTCTACCTGACAAGTGTAAAAATCCTTATATCTTAACCGTCTAGTTTAATAGGCTGCACGTACTATTCGGTTCTTCATATCACTAATACTTCAGTCCACTGATTCGTTCTGGAGCTCCACTGTATCAGCCTCAGTAGTATAAGACATATTTATATTGCCAACACCGGAAACTAAAAGCGCTAAAAGCGAACTAGTGTGAATATGATTATTAACACAATTTTTATAAAATCTCGTCATTACAATTTGAATTTATAAAGGTTTTTTTTAACCAAACATGTAAATATCAATTTGAATCTATAAAGTTATTTTGAACTAACGTGTGAATATTGAAACCCCTGCAATATGACGTTTAATGTATAGAGAAGATCAACGATAAGGCTAAAAACAAAGTGGCGACCAATGATAAAGCTAACACAAGTTACCACCTGCAAGTTGAAAATCTGCTGCCAAATACTTATAGGTGTGCTCCGGCAGTTGCAATTGAGAATGAGGCTTAGCGTTTCCACCTTCTTTGGCAACATCGTAACTTAATATAAGGTAAGATTGCAGCCATAAAGCTAACTCTTAACAAAAATATAATATATTTCGTATTTCATCAGGAAATTCGCATAAGTAATATCTGATTTATCCTTATCAAAATGGACACACAACGGTGTTATACACGGCCATATTCTATTACGACTTGGATACCCTAATAAGTAATATTCATCGTTTTTTGTACCTCCTGTCTCAGTTCTGTGGAATAAATTATATTCTTTAATACCTGCTTATTAAAATGTCTCTTCATATTTTCCTGTTCATTTTTAATGTTTAATCATAGGCAAAATACTCCAAAACATTTTTTCACCTTTGGAAAATATCAGAAATTATGATTTATACAAATAACAACTCTGAAGTGAATGAGTAAAGAAGAAAAGAAAAGTATTTAAATAAAAAGGGTAGGTAATGAAAAAAATTTATGTTTTCAAAACATAAATTACAATTTCGCAGTAAAGTTCTTTGTTACGCAGATAACGAAGTTCTTACTCATAAAAGTAACCATTAGTAAATAAAAATAGATAAGGGATTTATTTTACTTTAGCATTTACTCGCGACTACGCTCGCGATGATATCGGTGTTGTAATAAAATGTTACACACAAAGTTTATTCTTTTCTTTACCCCACTTCCTATAAGTACTCCGCGCGGAAAAGTAGCCTATCACCGTCTCCGTTGTCCCATTCATCTCTATACTAATTCTTCGTAATCAATTCAGCAGTCTAAGCGTGAAAGCGCAACAAACAAATAAATTCACTTTCGCATTTATAATATTAGTAAGGAATTTAACAAATAACTGCTTTGTGCAAAATGTATAACTTTGAGTTATTGAATAAAAAATATTTTAGTTCTATATACATGGCGTATTTTTTCACCAAATAATGCTTCGTTATATACAGGTCGAATATGAAAATTTTCTTAGTATATTAGTTATAATAAATAAAATCCTGGAAGTCTTGAAAAAGTGGACATAGCAGATATTGCTTTAACAACAACGATACGATGATTAGAGACAAAATATAATATTAATTTACGATTAACATAATATAAAACATACCCAGATTTAGATAGTTAAATATTTATGCGAATTATTATAAATATGAACTTCATAAAAGGTAAAATAAAACCGTGAACTCACGAAACGACTTGTTTCTTTAAAGTTAACCAAAGAACAATTTGCATGGCGACGCCGAATCGCAGTTTTCGCTGGCATACGTTCTTGTCGCAACAGGTCGCCGATTTATCCGGCCCTCGGGTGACGAGGATGGCGGCCTAATGGAAAAATGTGACATTAAGCTGGATGTTTTTAAACCAGAGAATTGGATGAGTTATGAACTTCGGAAGTGATGAACATTAAAGAAGCAAATTATTCGGTTCATTGGGTTTTATCGATTTTAATGTAATTTAGTCAAAAGATTGCTAAAAAAGATTGAATATAATACAAAAGTTCTATGTTTAACTTTAATGTTATATCTTGTTATATCTTGAAACCTAAGAACATTCTCGAAAGAATGTAAAAACTACGTACTTTAAACATTTTTTAGCTTAAAAATGTCCATGTTTAATGTCATCTAGCAATAAAATGTTAAAGTATGAAATGTTTACTAATATACTACACGATTCATTTAGACTTACATATATAATGGCATCGCACAAATGCTAAACTTTATTACTGGCTCTCATTAATAGCCCTTTTTCTAACCTGAATATTTTAGCTACTTTTCTAGATAGATAATTTACAGAAGATTAACCAAATTATAATTTCCGGCGTGATTAATAAAAGAGGGATTTTAGGAAACAACTATAAATCTTCTCTCGTAACTGAAGCATATAATATAATATAAATTATATTAATACTGTATATTATATTAATTGATATATTTATTTAATCGATTAATAATGTATTCATTAACTCTACTACCTCTATTCTAATCTATACTTAATCGAATGTATCTATGTGTAATCGATATAGAGTCCAAAAACTTTTTTTTATTTTCGTAAATCTTTTTGTCAGTTCCCTTGTTCGTGCATTACGTACTTTCTATTCCTATTGGACAAACTTAGATGAAATTCGACACAATAATAACTTTTAGTAGTACATTTTTATCCAATATAACGAAAAGTTTCCTTCGAAATACGAGATAAGAGTTAAAATTTTGTAGTAAGTGAACTCCTTGATTGATATTTATGCAGTTTTTTCTGTTCGCTACCTTACAACATATCCAAAATTGTAAAAAGTTATATAAAATCTGATTTGTATAAGTATGGATATTTATAAATACGAAAACACTAAATTCCATCATCGTTTGACTGATTACCGTTAAAATTGGAATATGTATGTTTTTTTTTCAAGTATGAAGAAGATTTTTATAATATTCTTGAATGCAATATAGGTGGCGCTTTTGCCAAAAGGAGAGACCAAACCGTAACGAGGCAACTAGTTAATGATGTATTATGTGATATTTAGCTTTCGAAGTTAAATGGGTTAGACTAGTGTAATATCGATTCGATTTCCGTTGGTTCAAACCTCAGTATGTACCAATAAGCTTATTGTTGTTTACATTCATTTACTAGAAGCTACGAGACGGTAATTCTATCAGTTGATTATGAAAAGAACCTGGATCGTTTGAGCAATGTTTTTGTAGTACCACTCTATGTCGGAGACTATAGATCTGTGAATTTTTCAGCGTTCCGAAACCGCCAGTACTAAAAACAAAGCCTTCACCCAATTGTGAGACGTTACATGAGATATTCAATTAATAAAAGCATGTATGTCATGTATCAAATACATCATGTTGCCTTGTAGGAATTGTTAATACACAGTACCTATGTGCTCAATGGGTATTGTAATCAATCGGTCAGACAATAGGGGATTGCGCAATATAGTGCGTGCATGTGACAATGCTAAAAGGACAATAATGTAATGGCGCTTGATGCATCTCTATCAGAGAATCTAGGATCAGATACATATCTCCCTTAACTGGCATTTGATATTTGTAAAGTTTTCATAGCTGTAGTATGACATATATCTATCTATCTGCGTAGTCTGCTCAAAATAATCGTTTTCAACTTTTAGACTTTTGTTACTAAAGTAATTTAAACTGCAATCAATATTCAAACCTTATTGGATTATGTAGTGTCTAAAGAAATGTAAACAGTGTCATATAAAAATATTCCGTTTGTAATATGAATTAGGTTAATATGATAATTAGACATACCTAGACATAACTAGAAAAACCTGTAAAAAGTACAATTTAGGTACATTTGTATTGAGCTATACGGATGATTTAAAAAAATGCTGTGAAACAAAGATTACTGTTTACGTTAATAAGGTGATAATATTTGTTATACCGAGCCTTTTCAGGAAAAACATCGTAAGCGGCAATTTGCACGTTTAACAGGTAATTCCTAATTAAATTTATTTATGATATCTGTATAAAAAATTATGACAAGTCGTTCATAATTATCCACTGATCTATTAAAATAGTAGGTATTAACGTACTGTTTCTAACTTATAACGATAATTTTCAGGTTACAATAAAAAAGTTGAGATTTTTGGCGCTTTGGGGGATATCTTAGTAATATAAAAGGAGCTAACAACCTTTTCAATACGGGGCTAGATAATTTTATCAGCTATACTATTTGATCAACGGTATGATAAGCTTCTTAGAAAAGACATAAAACTAAATATAGCCAAGATATGTATATGATAATTACGGCTATATATGCTTATTATATACACATTACATACAAATAAGGTTGCTTTGAAACAAAAATAATCGTTTCTCGTATATGTCTCTAATATGTAATCCATATTAATTTAATTTCATTACTTTTTGCTCTTATTTTACAAACACAAAAATAGTTTGTTATTAAATTTCATTGAATTATAATTCATAAAACCAATTTAATTATGACTGGAACAAAAACATAGTGCTGACCACGATACTGATAAATTAATTAAATCACCTGGAGGCGATTACGTGAACAAGGCCGGATCGTGTGTCCGCACAGTGATAGTTGCATCTCAAACACATAATTATGATGAACCTATGAAGCGTACAATATGATACGATAACACATAGATATATTTAAAATAATAGAGCTTCCTAAAGAATTGAACATCCTGTATTTATTACAATTGTGACAAAACAATTTCCACGTGTTATAAATTTAGAAATTTTCATTCGGTATCTTTTTGAAATAAATACAAGCGTTAAGTCAGAATCGTTATGTTTTTCAGTGCATATTACCTTGCGCATCTTTCACTTTGAATTCGTATATGTGTATATTTTTATACAGTCGACGTGTACAAGGTATGCTGCGCGATAACTGACACATATATGCATAGATATATACATATTATATATCTATATTTATGTTATAAAGCGGATAAGTTTCTTTGTATGATGGCATGTACTAGTCGGTTTTCAAAAATTTCTTTTATGTGTTTGATAGAGCAATTATTGAGGAAGGCTTTAGGCTATCTAAGATCTCGCTACCACCAATAGAAGCGAAGCTGAATTTAAAAAGGTACAAAAAGGGCAAAAATACATACAATTTTAGTTTTACGCTAGTGAAATCACATGCACAGCTAGTAACTATATACAAACAGTTGAAAATTGAGTTACGACATGTATGACCATAATCTTTATAGCCTATACTCAACTTAACGTTATATAGACAGGATCACGATCGATATATACCAAGAAAAACTCCCGTCATAGTATTACAATTAAGCATGTCACGTTGTGAAAACAATATGAATATTTCCGATTATCATTGTAAATTTAGATTTAAAAAAATGTTTCTATGCTTAAGTACAGGCATTTAGTAAATATTTACATTAACATATTCAAACAGGTGCTTTCCTTGCTTTTATGTTATGGCTGTAAATATTTATAACGTAATTTACATTGATATATAAAAAACGATAATTTAATATAAACAGTTCTACCAGTTTTCGTAGTGTACAACCACATTCAATCCGTGTAGAGACTAATATTAAACCCCGACAGGCACAAAGCTCTGTCGAAACAGATCATCTACTCCTGAAATTACCTTTCAATATGTGTGAATTGTTCAAATATCTAGTATAGTAATATTTATGTTACTAGCTGATTTATTTTACGAATTATTCAGGATTTTTTTTGTGAAGCATTCATTCTCAATAAGGATGATATAGATAGATCACATGTATAATTAAATAAACAAAGAGTTCGCCCTATAAGATCACGCAGTCATAATTTTTTATCTGAACTTAACTGAGGTTTGAAAAATTGATTTAATTCGGTTTTCTATTTGTAAATTTTGTGTAGTGAAGTTTTCTTTATAGAAGTACCGAAAATTGGTGGCAATATGCTTGAATTAATGAATGCACTTTAAATATGTATACTGGCGAGTTTAATGCCATTCTCTTCTAGCCAAGAAAAATAAATTATATCATTGCGGATGACGCATACAACAGAATGGTAAAATAAATAACTAATTATAACAATAAACATAGTAATATTAAAATATAATCTGGTCAAGAGAGAATGCGCGAATACATTTCTCATGAGAAAAAAAGGTGGATTTGCATTTATTGATTCTAAAATATCATAAAACAAAAGAGGGTCACCGTTTTGATAGATTCACACCATGTTCATAGTGATCGCCACCCAGTCGAACATATATCCCCACCATTCATCTTGATTACTGGATTTATACTGGCTAATTTGCAGACGTCTACATTAGTACGATAAACGGTAACTTAAGCATATATCGATTTATTTTGTCAAACATGAGAGTACATTATTATGTTGAGAAAGTAGCTTGAACGTTAGACGGCGAGTTCAGAAGTTGTTCATGCAAAAATGTGTCTCGTCACCTAATGTGTTTTATCCACTTTCCTGAAGTTTTGTTTATCTTTATTCGCCGGACATTCTTTTTCTACCTAGTCATGACATTTTTCCGTAATCATGTTATACTACGACACGATTTTTATTTCGGAGATACGTATGTTGTTTGGGTATACATTATTGAAACGAAATACGAAATAAAAATATTTTTGAAAATATTTTACGATTTAGAAATTAATATGTGACAGTTGTTAAAAGTTAAAATGTCAGAAGAGCGGTTATTGTAATTATAATTCATTATTGGGTTTAACTTGTTTCATGTTAAATCATGGTAATATAAAGTAATCAGGTATTCAACATTTGTTATGATTGCATTAGTAATATCTGCTACGATTTATTTAATTAGTCCGCCGCATACCCCGCTGTTTGGATAAAAAATGAAAAATTAGTAACCAGAAAAAATGTTGAACAAAATTTGTGTGTGATGTACATAAAATCTAAATTTATATACGAACATGGCAAGGAACGCCTACAAACAATGTTAGCGAAAATTCAATCTCGCAAAATAGAAAATATTTTTACGGTCAATGAATATGAAAGTTTGGATACGCCGTTTGGATACGGGTTTATACTTTATAACGGCCTTTATGTAGTTTTAGCAGGAACACGAGCGAGCTGGTGTGCTTTGTTATGTTTTATAACACATTTTTTGTTGTTGAGCGATAAAATAATAAAACTTATTCAAATTTGTGTTGCTCGTGATATTAAATACATCCAATGTATTTATAATTATAGACATATTTTTCTCAACTTTATTTATTTTGGATTCAGAGTTTTATACCTTTACCTTTAAATAATGTAAAAATAAAGATCGTGAACCGAGCAGTTTGAATTATGCGTGGGTATAAGAATAAATGCGTATATCACATTATACGTATAGAATATTGTTCTGTTTTTTTGCATGTTTAAATTATAGGTGGTCCAGACATATGTATGTCAATTGTATAATATAGCAATACTATACATAAGCTATACAAAACAATAGCATTTGAAGTACAAAAAGTAAAAAATAGATCTCAATTAATGAATTATTTCAATTAATGATTTCATTTAAATATATAGGCGTCAAATTATTCCTCTTCCTTTAGATTTGCGGTCAAAGGTTACACAACAAATGGATAACAGCGCATTATTAAAATATGTAAATAACATTGTTTTATCACACTTCCTATATTCATTTCTACGTATTTTGATATTCATTTCTACGTATTTGGTTCAATTTATTGAACAGAAAAGGGGCTAATTAAAAACCCTGCTTACAAGAGATACGTCGGATACGCGTATTAAGCTATTGTGGCGTGGTTCTTTCAAGAGGAATTTTAAATCGATTCCTTGGCGCTTTCTTTGCGAGGAAAGCAATCCCCTCACACAATAAGCTCGCCTACAATAGCCGGTGTTATGGTTCCAAGATGACGGGAATCACAACGGTGCTTACCTTGTACTCCGCAGGATTAGTATATGTACTACACATATACATACGTAGATGATTTCTAATACTTCAGTTTCCCGGATCCTAGAAGCGAACACGTAGCAAAGATGTTGTAGCATTTGTGTGATGATATGAAGTTGTATCTACTTATAAAAAGTACGCTTTAAGAAAGAGGTCCGAGAGATTTATTAAGTAAGTTTTGTTAGAACTCAGAAATATACATATGCTTTTCACTCTAAAAATTTTGCCCTTAAACTCTTCGGATTACATCGCCCTAGTAGTTTTCACAAATTTTATTTAAGATAGTTGCAGTAATATTGAACATTCCTGATTAGGCTAACACATCGATACATATTTATTTATTTTCTTTATGGTTTTAAATGAATAGATATATATTTTTTTCACCTAATAATTTTTTTATTACAGCTCTTAAAGTTTATAATATAGACATAATACAAAGATTAAAGTAAAAATAATTACTTAAGAACTGAAACAAAACTCAAAAGAAATTTATATCACATTCATATGGCTAATGGCGTATTCAAAGTGGAATTATTTAATTCATATTCACTCACTATATAAAGAACCATTAATATATTCAATAAAATGCTATAAAATAAATAATTTATGATTAATGTCTGATGTGATTTTACTATGAAACATATTCGAATATGTAAATGAATCAATTAAATTTCAGAGTGCAATTAATTTAAGTTTACATTCAAATAGTTTAAAATCTGTAACTATTTTAAGTTAAACATTTTAGCATTAATTTATCTAGGTCCATCTAGACGTATATTAATATGACATACTTTACTGACTACATTGAATTTTTCTATAAGTATGGGATCTTTAGTTAGTTACTTTGGGTATAAAAAGAATCATAGTCAATTACTTCGTGGTGTTTATAACAACGGTCGTTTCCATTTATCAAAAGATTTAACAAGGGTATAAGTATTTTAAATTTATTTCGTCGAGTTTTCGTCACGGATCATTTGGGCCGGCCCGAGGCCCTATTGTGTCCCTAATGACGTTACCCGACAGTCCGACGAATTGGATAACCTCAATATTACTCCGTATTACTTATCTTCTAATTTAAAGAGAGTTTTCTCGTTAAAAAAGTGGCTTTGTTGGAACCCTTTTTCCTATTGGAAAAACGGAGACTTGATTCCCTGATAAAATACAAAGCTATGGACGGTATTTATCTTGTATAAATAGAGAAGAGTTCTTTGTATCGTTTTAAATATCTTTTAATAATAGTTATTTTAAGCATTCACTGCCTTATTTGTATCTTTATAAAGCAGAATGAATACACTGTTTAACCGCAATGTTAAATATATTCTTCTACATATACATTACATTAATTTATTGGATTGAATTTTTATATTATTTTTGTATCTGTTTGCAGGTAAAAACTTATAATAATTCGTTCTTTTTTCGAGACTTACTGTGGAGTTGCTGTTTACCGTGCTTGTTGTAGTATATCATTTTAATGATTATATTCCGATCTCTACGCATTTTCGATGACTTGCCTTTTTTGTGCCATTGTCCGATTGTCTTTATAAGTACATAACGTTTGCCTAAATTTTAAGTGAACTATTGCAATATTGTCAGTATTTCTAAAATATATATCTTTGAATAACTCTCCAACTAGTAAAGGAAACCAGACCGAGATAATACAATTTCTTATCTATTACTATATGTAACACAACCATAATTACTTTCGCTAATCTTTTCCCATGATCAGTAGTTATAAAAAATATCTGTCATGCTTGAACACCTAGTCTAGATATTGAACTTTACGCTGTTTGATACTAATAGTTTAGTGCTCGATTAATAGTTGTATTATGCAGCAAGTCAAAGTTTGTCTGTGACGTATTAAGCAAGGAAATAGGAAATTTAGTTTCATTTGATTCTAATAAAGGTAGAGATCTATGATAGTACAATATTTATAAAAATACTTATATCAAAAAATTATTATATATTGCTACTGTAAAAAAAATAATTGTGCACATAATATTTTTTTGTATTCGCGTTGTTGTTTCTCATGGCAGGAATGTCTTATGGTCAGCAATCTCACGGTTTGTATTCGTCGGTCCCACGACTTACGGCGTGACAACGCTTGCTCAGCGTTTTCATATATACTTCGAACAGTACTATTTTTATTTGCAGTAGGTACTTAGAAAGATACAGTATTGTGACTCTAATTTCACTTAAGTTTGTTGTTCTTTCAGTGCAATACTGATGTAGGTTTTATGAAAGTAAGATTCGCGTAAGAATTAAGTTTTTTTTTAATTAAGTAAGTACATTTTAAGATTCCGTTGCGAAATATTGGAAAGTGTTTCATATTTTGACACGCCTTATTCGATATTACTATTTACATTTATAATAAGTGTACTCCTGATCTCCATTAATGCTTTGAAGAGCGATTTGTGACGCTAACCGCATGTAGATCAAACAGCTGTTGTGTGGGTATTTAATAGATTTCTAACAAGATATTTTGCATACGTTTACGATCTAAACATTGATATTTCATGAATATTTATAATGATTTATTAAACACCATTATTTTTAGTAATTAAGTTTTTAATATTAAAACTTCTATTAGCTATTATTTAATACGCTCTGATTTGAGTATTTCATTAATCGGAGTTTAATAAACATGCCATAAAGCACAATTATGTAAAAACTTCAAAGTAAAATAAAGATTTAAATCAATTACCTACTCTGCATAATCGCTTATTTTGTAGCTAGAAGTTTGGCTTAAGAACGATAGATAGATAAGTTAATATTTGATGAGTTAGTATTTGTCTTTGGAAATCCATTCCGTAATCATAGAACTTTTTAAACATTCCCAAATAACTAAGGAGTTTAAACGGAGCGAAGCGATAGACTTGCAAAGCGTGAAGCCGTAACCGATCATAGATATAAAGTAAACGAATCTGTTTCAGTTTATCTAAGCGTACTTATTTAAAAGAAGTTATTATAATAATGGGACGTTCATATTGAGTTTTTTTACAATACGCTAATATTTGAATTAATTTACTGTTTGATATATAATATTAATTTACATTCTTGTGTTAATGAAATACGCAAAGAGCGTAATTAATCCAGAATAAAATTACGCTTTACATGTAAATTAGATATAAATTAATTTATGTAAAAATAATATTGCATCTTTTGTTAAGGGTGATCAGCGCCTGAAAAGCTACTAACATATTAGTGATAAGAATTAGCACATTGAAATCGTTTACTCCTTAAAATCGTCCGTAATTTAGGTAGAATTAAATGCATTATTCGAAGACATAGTACATATGTAATAAAAAATATAACAATTGGAATAGTCATCTGTATATTGTATTCATTGTCGAAATATATGAACACGCATAACTCCCGTACGACTGTACCAAATTGGATAACTATATTTTTTTTTTGTTCGTTACTGTCGGGTACAGGTTTTTCAAATAAAAAAAATCCAACAGATTGTCTTTAAATATCGTAATTTGTAAAGTAAGGAAGCGATAATATCTCTGTTGTTAGTGTGTACGGACGCCACGTCAAGTAAGACGTGGGTTCGAAGCCACCTATTTTTAAATTTCATACAATTAAAAGACATTAAATTAATTGCAGTTATAAACAACTTTCATTCAATAACTAAAAGAAATGAAGAACGGTAACGATATTAGATATAACCAGTTCTGTTAATTTTAACGAATTGAATCAAATCAAATCGTAAAAAAAATAATACAAATCAGTCAAACCGTTTTTGCGTTTTAGCGAGAATAAAGAACATTTATTGTAGGTGATACGAAGTTCACCGGGTCAGCTAGTACATTTATAAAAATCTTCTGTACGGCTGTTAGCGATCATATAACGTCTAAACGAGCTAACTTATAGAAGTAAAATTAATGTAATAGTTTTATCTTATTGAGACGATGGCTCATAGATATTCCATAATATAATAAATGGTACTAGGGTCAACTTATTAAGGAACCGAAAAGGCATAACAATGTCTACTGGGCCAGCTAGTTGTATTATATACATATTTTAAAATGTATTGATGAAGTATTAGGCTGCGTGTTGATGTCTATATTCACCTCTATCAATTGTTTTTATATAGTAGCATGACAAAATATCGTAATTGTGTTTAATAAAAGCTTAGTACAAATAATCCAATAACAACAACGATTGCTCGTAGATCAGCTGTTCAATGGGGTTATTCGGTCTGCAGATGTCTATGGGGTAATTGAACCAAAAACCTAACCACCAAATGCATGGTGGTGGCGAAACAGTTCGATTCAGTTTCCTACCACCCTGCCATTTACTGAGTAGCAAGAGATCACGTAAATTTGTATTACCCTTTAATACGAATTTTATTATAACAAATTTAGTTATTTTGTCGTATCTAGTCATTGGTTATCTTTGGGGTTGACGTGCAACAAATCAAATCGTAAAAAGTTTGCCGAAGATTCCTGATAAACGGCGGAACAACTTTCCGGCGTTGTACTTATTTGTACTCCATTTGTATGGGGAGTGGAGGATTTTGTGGGACGCTTTATCGTTTCCATGCATCTCAACAACTTAAACGATATAGTTCGAACATTATATAGCTATAATTACATATATTTTTATATTGTTTATGATTTTATGCTTAAGATGTTAATTTGTGTATACTTGTAGGTCCCACAAAAGCAAAATTTTAGTTCCCCATTAGTTTATATTGTTTCGCATCTAAAATAAATCACGAAACCTCAATATATACATTACTTTTGTTGTCCATATGTATGATTATCTTTTTGTATGTTCGTACTTTTTCTAAAAAGGTGCTCTTCTTGGAACCTATTAAATTAAATACTAAGCACTATTATCTCATAAAAAGTTTCTAAGCCAGTGTAATAAAGATATACTTTTTTCCATATCAAAATGTTTGTTTACTAACTTATTATCAAAACTTATAGAATATTGTCAGAGCACTCTTCAAATTTGGCACATTGTAATATCTTTTTGTTTGGGTTACGGGTTTATAACGAAAATAATAAATTTCAAATTACACTAATATTGTTACATGATAAACTTACTTTTAAATAGTATACCAAGTCAGAAGTCCTCTCAATAGAACTTACTCTCCAAAAAAACTTGTCAACCCGTTTCGGTTTTTAAAGAATAAAACAATAATAGATCGATATTACTATTATAATGAGGAAAGATTTGTATTTTTGTTTGTAACGAATAAATGCAATACCTACTGGACCGATTTTAAAAATTCTTTCACCATTAGAATGTTACATTAGCCATGAGTAACATAGGCTATGTAGCATTATTTTAACAAAAAATATTAAATAAAATTTTAGATCCACATGAACGGAGTCGAGTTCGCAGCTAGGATACTATAAATTGTATTATAGGTATATTTTAATATAAATGATCTAAGAAATATATCAGACTTAACAAAATATACATATATTTCCTACTCACGTATGTTTTATAGTAACCAATATTTTTATACATGCAATATTACGTTACCCTAAACTGACTCTTATAAAATTAGCGTCTGAGATACCACAAATCGCTTAATACTTTATTTATTAAATAAAAAATTTTCCTCGTTCTATATACTTAGTAAGTTATAATAATATATATATTAGCCACATGTGTGGAGGCGTTAAGCCGAAATATTCTTAAGTACTTAAGTAAATATTTTATTCAACGATATAAAACGTGAAAGATGCGGTGAGTAAAGCCGCACACGTTTCTTAATTCCACAACAAAGACGTGTTCCATCTAAAGGTACTGTGAATTCACGGGAATCAAGAAACGTGGTGCTTGTTCATAATTCATTCGACAAGTGGAAATGTCTTCGAAATTTGTATTTAAGTTAATCCGGCGGATGTATGTGTTGCGTGATTATATCTATTGCTTTTTTATGTATACAACAGCTGTGTTCGCGACTACGTTCGGGTGGAACTAAAGTTTTATTTAATCATTTTCATAAAAAATGATATATAGTCTATGTTACTCAGGGTTCATGTAGCATTCTAATGGTAAAATAATTTTTCAAATCGGTGCAGTATCTCTTGAGTTTATTCGTTTCAAATAGAAATACAAAAACACAAATCTTTCCTCTTCATAATATTAGTATAGATAAAAACAATCGATATAATTTTATTGATATAAAAAATGTTTTTTTTTTATTATTATGAGAAGGTACAATGACAGAATATAGATTGACGGTTACATAAGTAAGAAAACTATTATACAATTACAAATAGTACACGGCAAACAAACTTTAAACAAACCGAAAATTATATTTCATTGTAATTATTTAATATTAACAATTGTTATTTTTGTATTTTTATTTTTTTGAGCATGTTTTAAATCCGTAACACATATGAGCAAAGTCACATTGAAAATTCTAATGTTTTCACGGTCGCGAAAACACTGTAGTTCGTACAATGAGACTGCGAAATCCCCAACGCCCGTAAAGAACAAAAGGAGATGGGTAATAAAATTTGTAAACGCCTGTATGATACGCTTGCTTAACCCCCAACTGCGCTCTTTGGCGACACGCTAAATGAGGATGAGGTAATTCGTTTCGTAAGGATGAACATACTAACATAAATACGAATAGTTTCATGAAATTAATATTCTCGTAATAACTATTTAACAGCGGCTTAGACAATTGCTGTATTTGAATTTGAACTGCAATTATTTGAATGCCCGTAATGAGTCTGAGCTTTCGGTGAAGGAAAACGTAGTTATGAAACCATAGCATGATGGACTTTTCCTAATGCCCGCCTGGCTAATTAGCATCCTCGAGTTGAAAATCAGCCACCAAATACCTAGGTTTAGTGTGTTCACTATAAAAAAATATAATAACATAATGGTTACAAAATATATTTCAGGTTTTGTTCTTCGTGATATATTTATTCGAATGAAATGTCTATTAAAACTACGTTATATAATATTATATTTTTGTAATTTAAAATAATACGATAGTTACTCTTCTGGATAAATGAAAGATTGTATGGATTCTTACTGAAATGAAGTGGATGAAACGCTATTCAAAGCTTTGTTATCCATAATACACAATAGGCGTAGCCGTTTGGTATTGTAAAATCCAACGTATAAAATATTTTATTTAATACCGGTATGAAGTAACATATTGAATTTTGTAGATTTCGATCTTACGAAATACTCTTTTGCCTTACTAATATTTTTGCAAGGGCTATATAGAGTAATCTTTTATGTAGTATATTATATTATTAAAAATCTAGTCCACAAAGCTTTGGTAGTTAAATTGAAGTTTTGTTTGGTTAAACTAGGTAAGTTAAAATTTATCTAAACACGCATGTATACGAGAATTACTCGATAGTATCAGACATAAAAATACATAAAAATTACTACTGTGTTGGCATTCTTAAGCGTTGTATTTAATTTTAATAATAACCGTAATATAATTAACCATAATTTTATTCGCAACTAACAAAACTGTAAAACTAGAACATAAAATAAAATTTTGTACTAAATCGCAACCCGATACTGACCCAAGTGAAAGTTGTTTTAGTGTAGTGACTACGCTCGTAGTCTCGTAGAACAAAGAGTAGCGGCGTAGAGGTTTTGGCCGCACGCCAGCCTACCTGTTGTCACTGTCATGTTCTTGAGCTAGGCCTCCGTAACTGTTGCATGCACGGTCCAAGAAAAACTGTTTGATCAAAATTCATTTTGCTGTATACTTTTTTATAGGTCGAAATATTACACTAAATTTTATAGCTCCAACTGAAATATAATGACTATAGGTATTCTACATTGGTGCATCTATTTACCTACATTTTTGAAGCGATGATAGTTCAGTTGTACTGTAGTGTATGGACATGAGTTGGAATTCATCAACAGTGAGGTTGAACTTTAGCATAGCATGGCGGTAGGGCTTTTCAAACTGCAAACAATTTGATTTAAATCGGTTCAGTAATTTAGAAGTTCATTGCGGCTAAAGAACGTGACACGAAATTTTTATATAAAAAAAATATATATTAAGATATCGCACCATTAACAGATTTTATTTTTTGAATAGTTACCCGTTACGCTTTAAATAATAAATCATAAAAATATACTTTACAAGTTTAGTTCAAGCCTTAATATTTTTATTAAAGCAGCATTATCTATATATTGTATACTGTACTAAAACTTACTACAAGGATACGTCAACGGAGGAGATTTCTAGACAAATGACCAATACTATATTCTTATTAATCTGGACCCGGCATTATTATGCTACGCTGTGCTTGGGTGGTGACTAGCATACTGTATACGGAACAATAGTTTTGTGAATTCTGATATTGCTGACAAGGGAATCACAAAAATGTGTTCGTGCCGAGATGATAAAGTAAGTGGTATTTCGGACCAATCTAAAAATGTCAATGTTAAATTTGATTCTCCAGTCTCAACATTGTTTTTATTATAGATTTTTAATAATTCTGTATTTATATTATACATTTTACCTATCAGATGTTGTCTTCATATATATGAATTGAAAAATGCAAATAATTGCGGTCAGTGCATCTCCTAAAAACATATGACTAGAACTTATTAAAAAAAAACAAAAACCTTGTCCCTTTTACATACTTATATAAAATTCATATATATATGCAGTGCATTGGGCATCTGCATTTTTATATTTAGATACGAAAAACTGAATTATTCATTTACGGAGCAGGTAAAGAACAAACCGTCTAGGTTTATTGAATTTTTAACCAAAACTTTAGTTATGTTTGCAGTATCTAAATTAAAAATATATTTCGTGCTTGAAACTTGATAAAGGGTTTCTAATAACCTTTTTTGAAGTTCAGATGTTACTTATTTATAATGTTTAAATGTAGGAAAATATTTTTTATTTGAATTATGAGGTGGTTCTTTTAGTAGTAATAATTTAACTATGGGTCTGTAACTAGTTTATTCTGCTATTTTGCTATTTAGGTCTATATACGTCGTAATACCTTCCCAGTTAAAGTAAAAACACATAATTAAAATAATAAAATTAAAGGTTAAATGTAAATAAACCTATAGTAAATTATAAAATTAGGGATTAACTTACGCAAGGTAAGAAAATTTAATCCCATTTGGTAAAATATGAATTTAATGTATATAATAGACTTAACGTTTACTCTGGGGAGGAACCTCTGTCAATAAAATATAGGAAAGGGATAAACGTGGTTTCCAGCTCTTATACTTCAATTCCAATATAGAATACATCCAGTGTAAATATTATAAGCATTAAGCTACTTGAATTACGTATGAATTTTATTATCATCAAAGTTTTGTTGATATTGATGCTGGCTTATTTTATTATATTTTTATTTAAGTGCTGTCTTTAAACAAATAACAATTTCAATGTAAGTAAGTGTACGTATAACCTAGGCTTTGAAAAATGTTATTATTATTATGTAGTGTAAAGGTAGGGTTAGTGTAATGAAGTTTCGGGTAAAAGCCACTTATTAATGAATATAATAGGTAACCGTAACAATTGACAACGAAATTAAACATTGCCGAATCCCCTGATCGTTTTAATAATATTTTATAGTACCATCATTTAGAAATAAAATATTTGTTATTTCTGATTGCCATGTTTTATTACATTGTAATCTACCGCCGGAAGAAAATTTAATTCAATAGGAGGACATAAACTAAATCGCAATCAATTGCAATAATAGGGTTAAAATTAAGTAAACGTTTAAAGTTTAATATTAAAAGGTATCTTATTATTTAAATTTTATCCACTTGCTTCGTGGGTTTATCGGAGTAGTTTTGTGAAACCACGTTCTCTGGCCTCGAGCCAATGACACCTGTTGACTTCCATGAGAACATATACGAATATTTTTACCATATACTACGAGATGTAATATTGGTATGTATCATCTAAGTTATTATTTACACTATGATAGATCGAAAGTGATAAATATTTACACTAATAATACATATAAAAATTGCCAGCATATGATAAATCTATACTATATAAAGCGGAAAAGTTTGTTTGTTTGAACAAGCAAATTTTAAGAACTACCGGGCCGACTTCAATATTAGTTTTTGTTTTTGATAGAGCAATCACTGAGAAAGCTATTATTTAACATCACACTATTACCGATAGGATCAAATCTGTATTGAAAAAAGTTGCAAAAACGAGCAAAAAATATTAAATAATTTTTAGTGCCACCCGAACGATATCGCGGGCACAGCTAGTCCAATTATATAAATCATAAGCAAGCTGATGTAATTTCAAAATGATAAAGTCAATTATTTTCATTGTTTGTTTTCAATTAAGTGCGACATTGCAAGTTCTTAGAGAATTTCATGGCTTTGCGTTTAGTTGAATCGGTCTACATATTATTATGTGTTATTAAAGATGAACCAAATACTAGAACTTGCACTTAAGAGCCAGATAGTCATGATAAATACAGTGTACTGTCAGTTTTACTATTTCAGAGTTTTGTCGACGAAACGATTAATAAAAAATAGCACACCGATGTCATATATATTTTGATATGAGAAGTTAAATGAAACTAATGTTATATACCATTAATAATAAATGATAATATATTCTGTCTTATTGAATAATAGCAGTGTTTATTTTGTTGTCTTAAATTAACATTAATATTCCTTGTTTGTTGGAACATAGGGTTTTTAATACCTACTTGAAATATTTGGAGGAAATGTTACGAACAATCTTCACAAGGTTGTGTAATTCGAAAAATTCTAATTAAGGTACACAGGTGTTGTGATTTTTTTTAATTTTGTCCCCGAAGTATGTCCTCAGATGACGCCTCCGACGTTCCCGCGTCGAAAGTAACAAAGTTGTGGCCCTTATCTCCTGACGGCGACATTCTTGCAGATTTTATTGTCTACAAGTAAACAAAATTAGATTTTTTGGTATAAATTTTACCTCTACGTATTGAGTACGTTTTTACGTAATTTAATAAATAATTTAGTTAATATTATGTCATAAAGTAATTTATTATATAAACATATATTAAGATTAGCTTCGTTTATAAAATATACTTTACCTACTAGTACTGTATTTTTAAATGTTAAGAAAGCAAAAAAAACTCAAAAATTGTGATTATAAATAAGTAATTTTATTGTAACGGTACCCGAAGAATGCTGTGCTTTTAATGACTTTGTCCATTTTAATTTTCAACGATTTACAACTATACAGAGTTTACATATAATCTTCATTGAACATAGTTATCTGTTTAGATATATACCAACATAAGATTTATGATTTTTTTTATTCGTATCTGTACTGCAGACATGCTCCGAGTGCTTATTTAACAGTTTTACCTTACATTACTATATACCTAAAATTAGATATATATCTATATTAAAGTATATACTACCTAATGACTATACTTTCGGTTATTATGAACACTATGAACATGTATAAAACCTAAAGAGATTTAAAGTTATGTTCAAAATTATTGATTTTTTAATCAATGATATTGGCTTATTTTAATCTATGTCTTAACAATTGTATCTAACAGGATTACGACATACATTATACTTCGTGCAACTTGCACTATAGTCGTCAACTGAAATGTCTTTTAGAGATCAGTTAATGTAAAAATTCAATGGAGTGTTAGGGACCTATACCCGTTTGTTGAATTACTTTTAATCAATAGCGTTTCTAGATGAGCCGGTGTAAGTACATCCAGCTTTTGAGAGCCTTTCAGGTCGGTATACTAGCAACATACACTAATGAATTACTGTCCTCCCAATAGGTGCTATTGGTATTGGATTATACTGTATTAAATATCAGAAAAAAGTGTCGACACTTTTTTTTATATTTAAGGTTTGGCGTCATGGCCATAATCTCACCTGATCTTAAGTGACCATACCTGTGGAGGAACTGGCTCTCAAGTGCAGCTAAAGGAACACACGGTATTTGGCGGCAGATTTTCAACTAGAGGGCGGTTGCTATTTAGGAGGGCATTAGAAAAAGCCCTACCACCATGCTATGGTTTCCTTCACCGAAAGCTCAAGCTCACTGTAGGTGGTTGTATTCGAACTCACGCTCCTTGACACAAAGTCGTACACACTACCACTGAGCTATCATCGCTTCAAAAACATGAGCGTATGACTATAAAACAAAGGCTGGTACACTAACAGGGCCGCTTTCGATCTGAGCACTCTCCGCGCTTGACCAGAAAGTTCGCTAAACCTGTGAACGCTACGAAGCTAACAGTAGTAGCCCCTTCGAAAAAAAAAACCAACAGAGTTGCAACGAAATCGAGTCAACTACATGTAAAGCTAAATTTAGTTTTAATGCATATGCATAATGTAGTTGTATTAACAATTAATTCTTACTTTTAATTTATGAATATATCGAAAAACAATGCATTTAATGCACACTTATAAAATCATTTATTAAAATTCATGAAACACGGAAAATAAAATTCATGTGTTCTGTAAATTATGGAAACATAATTTTATTTTAAAACATGTTTGTTTAAATAAATACTGTACTGTATTGTACTGTGTGTGATTGATGTTACATGGAGTAAGAAATAAATATTAAAATTACCTGGACGTATATCCGAACAATATTTAAATTTAAAATATTGACACAGCTCCCATTGCGCGCATTCGATTACCGGTTTTCAATTCGCTTTAACGTAACTACAGCTTGCCTCTGGGCTGGCTTCACGGGAACATACAGTTCATAATTTACGAGATTCACGA
The DNA here is from genome assembly GCA_039707435.1 of Actias luna. NCBI lineage: Eukaryota > Metazoa > Arthropoda > Insecta > Lepidoptera > Saturniidae > Actias > Actias luna. Next base: position 12,374,573 of record JAZHAC010000033.1, on the reverse strand, counting down.
TCTGAAACAATGTTCCAAACAAAATGGATAATGAAAACAATTTTATATCCAAAAATTGAATCGAATTACAAAGTTTAAAAACAGCGTCTCACATTCCCCGTGAGCGTTATAAGCGCAAAAGGAATTTATCGATTCGAAAGGCTACTTGATTAATTACAAAAATTAATTAAATAATTTGGACGTACATAAAACTATAGTCTCGGGTTTTATTTAATATCTTGTCGGCTCATTGAATTTTAATCTCCATGTACCAAAAAGTAGGCAGAGTTGGTTTAAAAGAGACCCATATCTTGTTAATTAAATCTACTCAGCAGGGTGCCCTCCAGGCGAGCGGCTCCCGTCTTTCGTTGCTTTTATAAATGCTGCCGAATTTTAGACATAAGCAAGCTTTAATTTAAACTCAACTTAAGGAGCGCTTAAAAGTATTCACGTTTATTTAGTTAAGTATTATGATAATAAGTAATATACAATAGCAAAAGATATAACCATTTCCCTGTTCAGAGTTTCTTGTCTGAATTTTTGGGTTGACGGTTCGTTGTTCATATTATTGTTATATTTGGTAAATAAACCGGGTCTTTTGATGTTGCCTCTGGAATTAAATAATACCTGTCTACAAACTGAACTTAATTTACTTTCTATCTGACAGATAATAAATTTTCATATTTTTCCTTTCGCTTGATTATCTTGATTATTAAGTCGTATTGCTTAGAATTTAGGGCAATATTTTTATTATATTTGAAATGATGAAATATTTTCATTTCTAATAATTTATGTAGTTATTTCAATCACTCTATATATAATTGGAATATAATTTTTTTCCATTTTAATATAAAGTATTGTAATATTCTGTGTAACATCGTAAGTTTTTCAGATAACATTTATGATAACGTATATTATGTAAAACTTTCATCATACAGAATTTATGGAACCGATTTAAATACCATTTTCACAAAAGCTCATGAATATTATTACTGTATACCTATGTATATAAAACATGTAAAAAGTTCAATTTATGTTATACTTAAACGCTTTCAAAAATATAATAAATTAAAATTTGAAGCAATTCTGGGTTTTATTATAAAATTAAATAATAAAAATCTGAACAATATCGAATTATCCAAAAATATTTTTTGAAATTACAAAGCTTATGAAGGTACTTCGGATTTATACTAAAAAAAAAAGTTTTTATTGTATATAGTTTGTGTTAATTATTTGTTGTACTAAACGGATTGTATTATAGTATTTTTATCGTTTACGAATAACTTCTCATTAATATTTCATTTAAAAGCAAATTTAATGAGTTACCCATTAATCGTTCAAAAACATTTTAATGTGATATTTTCTAGCGAATGAATTTTAATCTCAATGTTATCAAAAAGCCGATCCATCAAACACTTCCTTTGGACCGTATTAGCATTAGCTGACCGTCTAACAAAGGATTTTAATTCAGTTATCTTACGCTTTGATGCCGCCCCTTTCTTTATTCTATTCGAAGTTAACCACACCGTAAACGTGCAATCTAGTGTTTTAAAGGAAAATACATTTTAAATATATCAATGTTGGTTTTGGTTTAATTTTTTTATATGTAGGTATATTTGTGTTATCATATTAATATTATAAATGCGAAAGGGAGTTCATTTGTTTGTTTGTAACGTTTTCACGCCTAAACCGCTGAATCGATTACGATGCATTTTGGTATAGAGTTAGATACCATCAAAAACTTATTTCGGTTAATTGGTGGGGTAAACGGATGACTTAATTTTGTTTAAAACTTTTAATTGCATTATCAGATTTGTTTGACAAAACCAATATTAACGCGCGGGAAGCCGCGAAAAAGCTAGTTTAAATTAAATTAAAATATACAATTAATTACAATTTACCATGTATGCTTGTATTGTTGAATTTAACTAATAATAAGCTACATTATCACTGAGCGCTATAGGATATATCTGATAGTTATTTTTTATATTTTAATAGACATGTATGAAATCCCAGTCGAATTTTAATGTGTAATATATTCAGAAATTAAACTAAAACTATGAAAATATGGAAATTATTAAACCTATATTCTTTTCACAACAGCTTATGATATATTCTATAAAAGATCTAATTTATTAATATGCATTATTAAAGAAATAAAGTAACAGTTATTTGTCTACTTGTTATTTTTCACGCTTTAACCGTTGATCTAATTTCAACAATTTTGGGTCTGAAATAGATTGGCCCCTGAAGAAGTAAGTACATAGCGTACGTTTGGTCGTGAGAATAAAACTTAAAGAGTAAAATTGGTAATTAAAGTTTATTATGTTGTAAATCAGGAACATGAAAAATTATATTAGTATTTATGAAAAAGTGTAAGAGATTCCCACGTTTTTAAAAAATCATCTTACGAGGCAGTTTAATAAAGGTGAATTTAATTATTAAAATTTAAGCAAAGGTAGTGTCTGCCATCTCTAGCAAATTTTAAAAAAATACAAATAAGGCTAAGTAATTTCCGTGGAACTTTATAACAATATTTAAGTGAACGTAACACCCCCATTACCTGGTTAACAGTAAATATTTGTCAATATCTTGCTAAAAGTTGTAAATATGGAAATATGTACTCGACACTGAACGTTTGTCACGAACTATTTGATTTATTATTTTTCCATTGGAGTGTGCAGCCGTCAAAGCGAATATGAAACAGAATTTATTGTGAGACTTAAAAAAATATCACTGTAGGTTTTATTTATTATATAAATATAAAAATATTTTTAATTTTTTTTATATATACATTTTAACTATTTTGTTCGATATTAACAGAAATACACTTCTGATCGGGAAATAACTTTTATTTAATGAGCGAAAAGCAAAAACCAATTACACACTAATGAATAATGTACTATAGCCAGTACTCTATTGACTTCGGCTTTTAAATAAGTAGGAATATGTTTTTGTTTTGATATGCTTAACATTTGGCGCCTATGTCGAAACCACAAAAAGAGCTCGAAATGTACCTCGTCTTTATTTGTCAGCCCGCATGTCGCATACCCGTACGGTCTCCGTTTGTCAACGGCTTGTTTGTGATTAAAGTGAGATTTAAATGCACGTAAATCACTGCGAAGTTAGGGCACCGGGAAAGCCTATTTCAAAACGCGGTAGAAAGTGTAAAGAAAATTTTTGTAGTGGGTACTTAGTATATAGTAGATTTATATTAATATTTTTATTAAGAAAGTTTGTTGAATATTTCGGACTTTTGTTTTTGAAGACAATTTACTATAAACGCTGTGAATAATTCTTTATTATAGTAGTACAACAAAGCGACGACAACTTTACATTATATTAGTAGAGTACAATGTTAACACAACGTTCTTGTGCTATGGGTTCGAATCCTACTTTGGGCAATTATTTGTGTGATCCACAAATTATTGTTCTGAATCTTGATGCTACTTTGTGTATGTTGCCTGTATGGGTATCCATACTTGACATTTTAAGAGACATTTTTAGAGATTTGAATTTTTGTTTGTAACGAATATACTCAAAAACTACTGGACCAATTTCAAAAATTATTTTACCATTAGAATGCTATATTATCCTGAGTAACATAGGCTATAAATTAGTTAAATAATTTTCAATTTCATGCGAACGAAGTCGTAGGCACAGCTAGTTAGTTATAATTCTTAAGCCTTCTATAATAAGTACATATAATTAATTATGGTACAATAAATATTTACATAAATTAATAGTACAAAATGTAATAATCACTAAACCAAAATACACTTAAATCTAAATATCAAGTTTCTCGTTCCGGTTTAAATAATTCAGAATTTTCATCCGAATTGAAAAGGATCGTATATCGTGTGGTACTTTAATTTTCGTATTGTAAATGAAATGGACATATTACTATACAACCGCCGGGTCCCCTCGGGCTGGACTGCACAAAGGGTTTTGACCTCGACTGTATTATTGAAAAAGAGGGTGTTCAAAGCCAAAGATATGTTTTTCAAGTATTGTAACCTTTTTCTATTTCAGGTGTTCTTCGAAAACCATTCATGAGCTGAACTATTAGTCTAAATTATAATTTAATTCACCACTAAAAAGTTTCGTAGTCAAATAATGCAAGTTTAAGCCAATAATAATATAAAACCGCAGTTGTAATTTATTATTGTAATAAATTACCCGAAACACATCAAATCCATATTAACATAAGGGGTATATTATATTTGAATAAATCAATGTTACAGACCAACTAAATATTTTACATCATTGGATTAATCAGTGGTAAATGGATGTTGCATAAATGTTATTGAAATTCATAATGCTACACAGGGGGAAATATCTGTTTTCGCAAGCCATTTGTTACGGTTTAAATACAAAATACCTGTGAGCTCATTGTCTGGGTGCAATTGATAAGAAGGAGCGTTTTAATTGAGATATTCAATTACTATCGAATTTAGCGAACATTGACACAGCCTAGTAGGGTGTACACTTAGAATACTCTGAAGCAATTAAGTGATATAATAAATATTGACACGTGAATGTTTTATGCTAAACACCATACTTGTGACATAAATGACTAAAAATAGGCCTTATAAAATTTACACAAAAATAAATCTTTTTGTGCCGTGATCTTTAGAGTGTAATTACGGTATCGGGTTTTTAAAGTAATTTCATACAAGCAGACATGACGGCGACACCACCTATATATCCCCAGATCAGACAACAAATGACAAAATTCAATTATTTTATTTTAGGTATATTTTTCAACGCACTTAGATATTTTATTTTGACTGATTAAGTTAATTAGGGGCTTATTTATATACATCATAATATCCTTATCACATTCGTGTATGGAAAAATACGGAAACTGCGAAACATTGTTGTGCATATAAAAATGTTAATAAAATATAAGCATAGTGTACCAATAGTTTATAAATCTTTAGATAAACCCTAGAACACTGTTTTAGTTGTGATATGTAGCACACTAATTACCTAGTAGTATGTATGTACATTTGTATGTATATGTGACCGTGCTTTATAGTTATAATATAACAAAGAAATATGAAATGACATGGCTTGTAACACCGAAAATTGAATGCGTTCAAAGATAGGACCGGCACTATGGAATTTTATTATTATATTATCGATAATAAAAGAGTTTTAACTACAGAATTTAATCACTTTCTCTTAACATATATTGAACAGGTATTCTCTTTGCATCGTATTATGATACCTACAAAAACTTCAAAGATCTATTTTTAAACACTACTGATGTAAAAATAGTTTAATATTTCGGTTTTCTTTTATCAGTTAGATTATATTGTGGTTGTGATTTAATTTCAATGAAAAAAGATGATTCGATTAATAAGTTTAGTCCGCTGTATAATCGTAGGACACTTATGTTGAGCTCTAATCTGTTGATATTTAGTAACCTTTTATACCTTCATATATTAAATTATAAAGTGAATAAATGAAAAACTCTGAAATCGATAGTCGATCCATCAAAGCAACAATAAAAACTGTCAAAATAATATAACATGAAACTCGAAAAGTTACCACTCAATAACGTTAAAAATGAGCTCTCAAGAAACAAGAAAATTGTTTTCCAACCCAACATCTACCCGGTACATCGGCAAAATGAAAAGTTTCCCTATCAACCCACTGACACATCGATTGGCGTTTACATCTTTGTAAAAGAAATTGTTTGTGATCATGCAAAGGAAGTTAGACCTTAAGCCCTAGATGGATGGAGCCGGTAAAGGCGTCCGTAAAGTCGTTTTTTCCATGTTGATGGAGTGGATGTTTCGAGCTGCCATCCGGCTATTGGCGAGCAATCCATCATTCATGCATGTGTGAAAGGAACAAAACCGTATAGGATAATAGCACATATCTAAATTATACTTTACCTATGAATTAACAAATATATACATTATTAAAAAAACATATACATATATACGTAGAAAATAAAATAGAGTAATTCCACTCGCTTCTTCATATTTATGGAACATATACGCATATATATTATAGTCCGATCAAAAAAAATAATTTCACAGTAATAATTATACACCGAAATAAAAGCAGTTTGTCTTTCTGTTTTCACAATTATCGTACAGCTACTATCTTATTTTAGCATATAGAAAAGTCAAATAAACAAACTATCATAGCAAAAATGATACACTGTAAACTAATTTATCTACCATAAGGTCAACAAGATTCCTGTATATACTGCCCTGAAGATTGACTACTAACATTTTCGATTAGGGAATAAAAATGTGTGCAACATATAATTATTAAATAACTGTAGATTTTATTCAAAGACTGAAATGATACCATTTATGTAGTATGATTAGTTTAATTTCAATATTTATTAGATAATGAATTTGCTTATTGGAAGATGGTGAACGTATGTTTATGGTGCAAGTAATTGCTTTCATTGACATACCGGTCCTGTGAGCTACGCGGAGAATGTCTATGCAATTAATCCGACACAAACGTTGTTGGAAATCAGTTTATGTACTGATACCACACGTGTATCGACGTCGTACTCAGATTCCTATCTCATCTTCACCTTGCTAGATTCTGTCTTGATATTCTTGTACATCTTTTGGTAATTCTATTGCATTTTTAATACGATCTGTCTATTTGCGATGTAGGCTTTCGTTTTAAACGACATTTTACTTTCGTTTAAGTGGTTACCTATTGCATTACTTTTTCGTTTCAAAATGCCGTGTTAACGGTCACTATAAAGATATTTTAAGGTTCGTTGATTAGATAGTCACATTTGGCCTAAACGTTAGGTTTTGCAGTCGTCGAGTAAATTATTTGTCCGCTCTATATGATTTAGTTCACAGTTAATTTTTACTTATTAACATGAAAACAAAGTACATATCGCCAGGATTATTTTAGTTTGGTTTTTTCTATAATAGCACAAGAAGTTGGCGAAATGTACCTGATAGAAATGACGGTACAATCTATAATCAATGAAGACCACCGAGAAATCAGCAAAACCGTTGACAGGATGGTGGTCACGAGAAGTATGTCTGACATATACGCGACCAGCTTGCTCCAAGTGTTAACAGTTATTATAATAACATGCTTAAACATCTCGTTCATTCGGTATATATCTAACAATCAAGCAAGGAATTCAGGATCTGCATTCTGAACTAGACCGAGTCACGATGTCCATGCACACGCCGATAAAACCGTCAAAGCGCCCGTTTTTCATCACCGGTTTCATAACCATGTTTTCCTTCACTAAAAGGCTTAGTTAATACTAAAGTTACTTAAGACAAAAAGTAGTCTATGTTATTTTCCGTCTTTACAACTATCTCTATACCAAAAATCAAGTCGGTTTTTTGTATTTATAAGACGTCAAGGAAAAACAATTTTACGGATATTCCTGTAAATATACCCTGTGAATTTAAAGTTTTTCCTGGACAAAAATTAGCCTATGTTACTCTCCGTCCTTTCAACTAACTCTATGCCAAAAAAAAAGTTGATTGGTTATTTAGTTAGGGCGTTATCTGAACTTACAATAAAAATAATACACACTAGTATTTAAATTACATCTACGTCAAATTATTACATCTTAATTCAAATATATTAACTATCATGAACGACATACATACCTAGTATTCTACCATATCAATAAAAAACCCCTTAGGAATCGATTGAAAATACTGACCATAACGCACGATAAATACTTAAAAAAAGAAACGTATAAATACTGATTTACATAACCCGGTGGAAAAAATACATTACCTCAGTAATGGCTCTCGGTGCATTTGCCGTTAAACGAAACGATGATATACCCGTGGTGAAAAATTCCATTACAGAAGCTCTTATATTAAAAGTTACATTTTGATGGAGCGAACTAAGTAACAGCTCAGACAATGTATGCAGATCACACGGGGACTAATTTATGTGCGATAAGAACTTTATTGTCGATAGTAGTTTTTACGTTTAAGGTTACGTTTGGCGTTTGTTCTCAATGGCTACGTTTAAAAATTGTATGTTAAACCTATTTTTACTTTCAATCTATTTGAATCCTTAAATTTGATAGGGAATAAATACAGCTTTGTCACACTAATATAAAACACACACAATTTACATTGAATTTTCATGATATTAACCAATATTTCTTCGTACCTAAATAATCGAAGTCGACGCTTGTGCAATGTATATACAATGCGGTACTTACTGTACTTAATAATAATGACTCATCTAGCATCAATTCCAGAAACTTTTAATGCTTTAAGTACTGATATATTTTCTGTAAGGGATCTCTATATAGTATATAATGCTTTTAAGAATAGGAAATACATAACTGAATGTACTAAACGAATGTTATAGTTTATTATCATTACAATTTATGTATTTAGAATCAGTGTTAGATAAAATTACTACTAATTTATTGTTCACCTAAATTTTTTCCAAACTATAGTCTACTGTATTATTTTATGGTCTTGGTAGTAATTGTTTGGCGCTTTAATTTAGGTACTATTGTATTTATATTCTATTCCATATATTTCCACTTACAATAAAATAATATATACTCAAATCTAATACGCGTATGATTAAAAAAACAGAGTCAAGTAAGTCGGTTCTACAATTGACGAATTATATGGGGACATAAAGTAGATCGAGAGTCGCTGCTTTTTATAATATGTAAGATTTTTATTGTAGGCAGTAATATTAAATATTTAAATTTACTAGCTTATTAATATTCTAAATGTGAGACTGCCTGTGTCTATATTACTTGGTTATTTCATATTGTTATCTATAGTATCTCTCTTAGTTCTATATAGGCAATCATTATTTATATTATGAATCACAGTATTTGCCCATTTTCGTTAAAATAATCCGAGATGTACCACTTGACTTTCACTATTAGGCTTTATTAATCGTAATTTGAACTGAGTGTTAGACATGCTCAGTATCTGGATTTCATAGAAAGCTAAACGTCAACCAAAGAAGTAGCTTTTTGAAGTTTTTTTATAGAATCATAAATGAGGAGATCCCTACTAAATTCATATTCACCGGCATAGCTCTGAGGACTGCTTGGCCTAAGTGTTAATATTTCATTTAGAAATATATTCAAGCGAGCCATACGTTCTCAACAAGGGATCGCATATAAAAAAGGTATCAATGTGGGATGTTCTTGTATAAGAGACAGCTTAACGACATAGTGAGGATTGTGTAAAGCATCTGGATGGAAGCATTGCAAAATAGCACGGTATTGTACTCATTAAGGTTGTCAGCAGTGAAGGTTTTGAGGCTGAAATTATAATAGTAAAGATATTTCGAAAATTTAAATATTACACGGGGTTCATGTATCCGGATAAAATATAAAATTTATCCATACCGGTATAATAATTGTATAACATGATTTTACAGCTCTGTTATTATTTAATGAACAAAGATTTTATACTTACAATAATTAGTACTAATAATAAATTTAAATTCAAATATAAATTAATAACGAAGACAATAAAACGTACGTAAGTAAATGACAACATTAGTATATAGCTCTTCGTATCGTATTATTCAAACTGTTTCAAGAACAATTACAATGCTAAATTAGTTATTCGTCTGTATAGTTAACACTGTTTAGCGAAATCCATGTTGAGTTTGCGAGTATTTGTCCTGAGGGTAAATGTTGGTCTAAACTCGATGTAGTAATAAGCCGTACCAATGTCAGTTCTGCGTTTGTCTTACAAGTTCTTGTTATATGATATTTGCTAATCTTATGTGTTTGTCTGTTAATTTTGTTTAAGAATTTAGTAATTAAAAAAAAAATATTATGTTAACCCTAAAAAATTTACTGTGTGTCCAAATCATTTGCCGTGGTATCGAAACGTGATTTTTTCTGAATGTGGGCCGATACCTTGTAAATACATCGATTTTTTTATTCAGTTCACCAGAACTCATGAACATGGTGCCATATTTCATCTATAATACTATAAAGAATTCAAATATGTATTAAAAAAACTTAATTTGAAACTTCGAGCTGTTCTATTTCAGTGGATAACTGGCAGTTTGGCATGTTATTAATGTAGTTTTAAAAGAATGTATCAGTCAGCATTACAGTGTAATAAACCGTAAAAGTATTTAACTCTAGATATATTCAATTATAATAATAATAATTTACTTATACTAATAGTTCCGTTAATACAAATACCACAATAAATCATTATTTTCAACGTATTCTTAATGTTGTTAGTAATCATAAACCTAGTAGCTGTGACAGAGAGGATAACACCGAGCAGTGTCCGAGACTTGCGCCTAAGGATGTAGGTTTATGGAGGCCCCATTCGACAATTGTCAACACTGTCGCTTTGCTTGAACTCAGAGCGCGCTCGCGTCGCGCTTTTATAGCAATCGGTGTCAATAAACTACCCACCTCTACTTATCTTAGTTTTTTTTGGCGTTTTTTTACTAGTTAAAGTTGTTGTTAAAAACAATTAGTGTAATAATTAAATAGCTTTTAAAATAGATCACTGTAATAGTTAGAAAATGAAACTTGTTTATAAATTAGATAGTATTTGAAGAAGTGATCGATTCCTACCTACATTACATAATTCGTATATTTATTTACGACTTTTGAATTTCAAAAATTAAGAAATTAATTACAGATCTGAACGTTGACTGAAGATTTATTTCCTAACATGAGAGTAGGTAAGAATATTATGGAAATATTAAATCTTCACGGGATAATAAAAATAAGGTAATAAAACAATGGGACGTCACAAGCAGGAGGTTGCTAGTCAAATTGAAAAGCTCATGGAATTGAAGATTTCCGGGACCGCAATCTAAGTTGACAAATTAATTTATGACAACATAATGTCACAAGGAAAACAAAAAACGGAAACTCGTGGTTTTCATTGTGGTAACGCTGATGCGAACAGAGATCCTTATTATTTATTTTAATATAATATAAAATCATTATTTAGAACTGTGAATCAGTAATTAGTCCCACGATTTGCTTCTAGAGTAAAAGTAACAATGTAACAAATAAATAATCTATCAGCCGGATACTCGTATTATAGTGGACTGTGTCTTCGACTTCGTTCGCGTGGAATTAAAACGGTATTTAATCATTTTGACCGTTTTTGTAAATGTTTTAAATACAGCTTTGCTCCTATTGGCGGCACCGTGATATTAAATAGATAATTTATAAAAATATATTACTTTCTCTTGTATATTGTAAATAATATGGCTTAGCTGTATATTTAAGTTTTATGTAATTGCGATAAGGAAGAACTGCTCATAATAAAAATAGAACGAAAATTTCATTTCAAGTTCCTGTATTATTAGTTTATTAGGTTTCATAGAGTCGGTAAAATGGTAAGCTTTTCAAGCGATAGATCAGACGAGGGATACTAGGATTGAATTCAATTTTAAGATTATGATAGTGTATGTCAGCAATTTTCAGTATATGAGCGAGATAGGTGAGTGACGTCAAGTAACATATTAGATATTACGTATTGGTTTGGGCGGACGATCGTAGAATACAGTTTTTATTGAAATAACAATATTAATAACAACTCTTTTGCTGGGTGTTAGGGGATGATAATTATATCTGATCAGATCTATACTACCACACACCAACTGTAAAGTTTCGTACCTTGACCAGCCGTTGTATATTCTGTATCCGAGTAGAGTGGTAAAATCACAGCGATCTTTTTTCGTCTTTTGACGAGATTAGTAACTTCATCAAGATTGGTAAGCATCCTGTTGCCGAGAGGCTTCCAGACCGGCATGACGATGATGTCCGTCAATGAATGATGCTTAATTTTATCGGACTCATCATTGTTTCTGGATTGCATTGTGCTTACCATTAGGCAAAGTGCTGTCACTTTACAAAGCTACCTACCATAAAAAAGTGTAACTCTAAAATAAACATCTAATATAAGTTTCTTTTAAATTTCTAACTTCGTTCGCGTGGAACTAATAAATATTTAATAGCTTTTTCCAGTTTTTGTAATTTTTTTCATTACAGCTTTGCTTCTAATTTTGGTAGCGTGATGTCAAATAGCTTAAAATCTACCTTGGTGATAACTCTATCAAGTACAAAACTATTTACTGAAATCCTACTGGTACTTTCTAAGAGCGCGTTCAAACAAAGAAACTTTTCCTATTTATAATATATTAGTAATACATAGAACTTAACTTGAGATATAGGATCCTCGATATTAAATTAAAGTGTTTTTTTAAAAGAGTTACAAAACACTCCTAAATACTGATAGGAAAATAGATTATGAATTTACAATGAATATTCATTTTAATCACCGGCTTCACGCTTCTTGTTTCATCAAACTAATATTTTAATCTGCGGTGGCATTGTTATTGTTTTGTAAGAGAGGTTTCGCCTCCCGCCGGCTAGCCGATAAACTTTTAATGCGTTTTTCACTTCGTTATGAAATATTTCAATCGTTTTAATTAGGCACGAATAGACGGCAAAGATTTCATAACGAAATAACGCTTTTACGGTGCTGAATATTTGGCGAATATAATAAGGAGATTTATTAAACTAATTCAGTAAATATTTAAAGTCATAACTTTTAGTATTTCGCGAAATATGTACTTTGAGTCAGAAAAGGGTATTTCACGTTGCATTAAAAGCGATTACAACTCAAGGGTTATACTTTTTGAACGTGCTTAAGATATTTAATAAGTCTAGTATTTTTATCATGTCTTAAATAGTTCTCGCTTTAACAATAACATTTTCGTCATTGTACAGTTTTGTGTTTTACTATTTTTTGTTAATCAGTAATCTACCTAGCTATGAACATTCAAAATATTGAATAAGTATCAGAATATATGTATCTATAATTAACTGTACCAATAAAAATGCACATAATTAAGTTTTTTATTAAATACTTGTTCATTCTACAATAAGGTTTTTTATTAGTTCCTCTTTTAATAAAATAAATTGTATTCCTTTTTTTATAGCAAAATAATGTAACACACATAATTAGCTGATGTATATGGGGTGGTATATATCCAGTAATTTGTCAAAGCTAATATATTTCCGCACACAATATGCAATGTAACTTAGTAAAATTATTGAAACAACAAACGGAAGTTGGTTCGCCTTGGAACTGATTTCATACAATGAAACTTGCCGTCCCCTTGTTTACTGTAAGTGAAGTAACTGTAGCATTGACGGCTATAAGCTATAATACATATACAGGTATATTCTACATGAGTTCTAAGTAATAAAACTGTTAAAGAAAAGGATTTCAGTGTATTCGTTACTTACCCAGTCCCCATTTTAACATTCTTGATCTCATAATATAATTATTTATATAGTAATAATAACTCATAATCGTTTTATAAAATATTATAATATATCCTATTTTAATATTAATTAATAATTCCAAATATTATTATCAATTATATACTCGTAATATAAATTTGTTACTAAATTACTGTATCTAGCTTCGATGAACATGGGAGGGTCAACGCGCAGCTCTGCTTTTAACGAGGTTGCAATCAATCAATACGAAATTGGTTTTAGGAGATTCGCGATGCGATGTATGGGGGCAGTTACTAGAGAAACAAATAATATTATTACACATAGCCACGAAATACAATTTTGTTCGTAACATCATATCTTACACTCATGCAGAGTTCTTAATACAAACAACTATGCCGGTATGACTTCTGTTTAATCGCTAACTTCTGCTTAGAAGTTTAATTCTTAAGGAATAGCACTTATTGTTTGCAACGGCAAGAAGTCCATTGCGGGCTCGTTTGTCTACACTACTGCGATTAGTCGCAGGTTGTTATTCTCCTTATCAAGCAAGTTACGACTTAGATTAGAAAACTCAATTATAATTTCTAAATGGGAAATGTTTCTTTTCTGTGTGAATTGTGGAAACAAAATATATTTGTACTTTTATTTCTTTGACGTTTTATTAGTCTAAATGTTCAGTGCTTAACTAACGCTCACCAAACAAAGTAGGGGTTGTTTAGTATTTGGCTTGAACTAACTTAATTTGAGTTAGCAAAAGTAAAAGTTAGCTGAATGATGTATTACGTAGCAGAAAGACTGAACAACCTTCAAATTGAAGCAATAGTGGCTCAATGGTAGCGTGTACGGACGCAGTGTCAATGGACATAAGTTCAAATCCCTGCAATGAGCTTGAGCTTTTGGCGAAGAAAACACAACTTGGTGAAACCACACTCAAGTTTTAAATCTGACGCTAAATACCTATAAGTGTGTTTTGGTTATTTTCTCTTGACAGCCGATTCCTCTAAAAGGCTGAGCGAGTCCATCTTAGACTAAAATATATAAATAAAGTGACATGTGGTGTAATAGGGATTTGTACTCGACTGCATCTCAACGACCATCCACACAGTTATTAATCCGTTACAGTGACTCAAATGGTTTATCACATTTCAAAATCAAATGGATATATACTATGTTCTGCTGCCTGCTGTTGGCCTAATTGATAGCGATTACCTCTAATGGAATCTTCTGGTAATCCTCTGTGCTTCACATTTTTGGATTCTACTGCGCTTTCCAATAGGAACGCTGCAAGTAGAGAAAATAAAAGTGTTATCATTCTTTATATATAAAAATTTCGTGTCACCTTGTTTGTACGTGATAAATTCCTAAAGTACTGAACCAATTTTAATCAAATTTTACACACTTTGTGCAGTTTGGTGTATCTTTAGATGTAGGATACTTTTTATCTCTGTAAGTGATCTTATCGCGATAGATGATGTTTTAGTTGATGCGATTGATTGACTATTCGAAAAGGCAGTACAAGGTTTGCCAGGTCAGCTAATTAAATATGTAATTTTCAACACTTAATATCGAGGAAATAATAATGACAACTAACTGTACGTTAAATGTACGTGTTATCCGTTTAAAATAATTTAATGCACTCAAAATTAGTTAAATACATTGAATTCAAAACATGAATAATAATAACTTATCGACACTGTGTTTATATAAACCACATTGATACGTATTTCAAAATATTAGTACTTCCGTAGTTGAATCGAAATATGTAACTAAGGCGATATTGGAAAGAATTAATTTTACAAAGGCAAAATGATTTAATTAAACCGATAGTTAATTAATTAATTTCGGGGATATCTACCGTTCAGAAAAGAGCGATGAAATAATTGGATCCGTCAAAATTATAGAAAGCCAATCGTTTCTCTTTAGAATTGATGATTTTAAGGCGGCACGGGTATTGAAATTGTGTTTATACTTGCCGATACTCGTATTTTCAATTATTGAATAAATACGTGAATTCATTATACGTATATAAATCAATTTAACCACCAACCAATAATATTTATTTAACATTCGCCCTTTATTTTAATATTTACTCAGTGATAAATATATATGCACCTAGGGCAAGCTTGTTCAATTCCCTTGTGCACTTGAATTGAACTTGATTAAGAACTTTATGGTTGGAATTAGCAAACGAGTAAGCAAGTACATAGATCAAGTGATATTGTTTCTTGTAGTTTATTTTTGCGGACGATATACACGTCGTTAATTAGGAGTCGAATGGATTATGGATCTTATCTTTACGGTAGTTGTGCCAAGACACATCTTTTAAAGTTATATCGAGTACAAAACCAAGCATTACGGATTGTTGGAGGATATATTAAAAGCTCACCAATACACGTAATGGACAGCGAATTATGCATTCCACCACTTAGCTTAAGAAGGTATTACTTGGCTTATAAGTATTATATTAAAGCTAAATCATCTTTGAACAATATAAATGTTAACTACCTGAAAGATCTCAGTTCTCTTAGTCACAGTACATATTGGAACAAAAAACAAAACCCTTACATGTTAAAACATATCATGATACAAAGTCATTAAAAGTTTTTGCGAATAAGACATCAAATATATTTTCGCTTGATATATGGATTAATAATATTCATATTAAAAATGTTAAAAAAATTAACTTAGTTTATATAAAAGGAGCTAAGAGGAATCAAAATTTTAATATCACGAAATATAATTCAATAGAAGAAATACAAAATAAATATAATGGTTGGACAAAAATATATACTTATGGCTTAATGAGTGTGGATGGTCGTGGTGTAGCATTTTATACCAGTTATGGGCAAACCACAAGATTATTTAAAATAGAAAATAATGTATCGATCATGACAGTCGAGTTGTTTGCTATATCAGAAGCTCTTGTGTACGCTATCGGATTAAACTCCAGTAATTTTGTTATACTGACGGATAGTAAGAGCTCACTTCAACATTTAGCTCGTTGCACCTCTGGAATCAGAGGAGTACCGATAGCTTACACTGTCTTAAGACAAATTTATCGTTTGCAACCTAATGGTATAAGATGAAAACTCCAGTGGATTCCGTCACACACTGGACTAAAGGGTAACGAGGAGGCTGACCGTTTGGCAAAATTAGCAGTGTCGTCTGGTGTAAAGTATATATATAATCATTATTCAGAATTCTTAGGTATCGGTAAATTTACAGTTTATAATATGTGGAAGGAATATTTTGACGAAAGATTTAAAGAAAAGGGTAAAGGTAAAGGTATAGGTATGGTATAGGTAAAGGGTAAAGGTATGGTATAGGACTATACAAAGTCAGCCTCTTCGAGTGCCTTGGTTTGGTGATATTATATTAAATAGGTCATATATAGTAGCTTTAAATAGGTTACGTTCTGGACACATTCCATCAGAAAAAATTGGATAATTAATGCAGAAACGTTCTTCTTCACTTTGTACAACATGCGCAGTAATTGATGATGTGCACCACTGTCTGATGGAATGTGTTAAGAATAGTACTATTAGAAATAAATTAATTAATAAGTGTAATTTAAATAAATTAGATATGGGCATGTTTCATAGCATTTTAGTAAATCCTTCAAGTAAGGTAGCTAAAATACTATATGAAATGAGTGAAAGATGATTGTATGAAATTTATAGGTAAACACAAAACCGACCGTAGTCATAATAAGGCCCGGCAATAATAGCGGTATCTAGGATTGATCTAGTGCACCTCTTGTATCATTTATTGGAAATACAGCTTTTAAACTGAACACAAATTTGTTATTTTGAAATAAAAAAGGGTATTTGAAAAATTACACCTTGCGCCAATTCTACTATTTTTCATTTTTGATAAAAAAGGTCCCCATATCTAAAGCTACTGACCCTTCTCTTATTTAAATATTTCCATATCTAAGAAAAGCTGTTTTAAAATTAGGATAAATTATTTTATAATTAAATATTAATAGATATCAAACCTTTTGATTATAACATTATTTTTGATAAAGACACGACTTGGTTGGTTTATTTTTATAGCTTGGGTTTATATGGGACTTTTATATGGGGTTAGCTAATTACATTTAATAGTCTGTGTGTGGTAATGATTGGAGAGAAAATTTTAACTTGATAATAGTAACAACATTGTGAATATTAGAAAAAACCATATCACATTGTTTTATGTTTGTATTTTTAAACAATTAATATTATCTATTTATATTAGTATTTTTGAAATCCGACCTGTTGTTCCTGAGATTAGTGCATTCAAACAATCAAACTTTTCCGCTTTATAATATTTAATGTTTGGAAAATCCAAAAGTCCACGCTTCATAACAATCAATTAATTTTTAAGAAAAAAAAACAAGCCGTACAATTGACTTATTCTATTAATTACTAGCTGACCCAGTGAACTTTGTATCACCCATAATCGATGTTCTTTATTCTCGCTAGAACTCAGAAACGGTTTGAATGATTGGTCTTTTTTTTTTACATTTTGATTAACTATAATCAATCCTAATCAACCACCTAACTTCAATTCCTTAAGATCAAAAGAGCTGCCTATATCTCTTTTCCATTTTTCATTTCTTTATGTTATTCAATGAATCTTGTTTATAACTTCAATTAAGTAAATGTCTTATACTTATATGAAATTTAATTATAGTTAATATGATGCTTATTGATACACTATGTGTTTTTTTTTTGTGGTGCGTAAATATACATCCTTTTATCCAATGAGCGAACACATGATATCAATTCGTCCGTTCACGAATTTGGAAAACTCAAGTTCAGTACGTAAACTTCCAACGACTGGTTTTGTTAGATATAGGTATTTATTGTTATGTTTATGACTATAGTTATGATGTAGTTATTTTATGAAGTAGTGCGTATATTTACTTTAATTTATAATAAATAAATAAATGTTAAATGCATACACTTAAAGTTTGATGAGCTACAACATAGTTAACTAACTCCGTTAAATTATATTAGTACATTAACTAATGTAATTAATGGAGTTAGGTAAACTGTCATAATAACAAACTCCACGGTATATTGAATAGTTCAAGTGTGCGGTTGTACTGCGCGGAAATATAACGTTGGAGCGTGGACTTTCTACATTACTGATTTTAAACATGCAGGGATGACACATATTAGATTATATCCTATATGTATGTATACTAGCTGTCACCCACCCACTACGCAAGGTGTCTTTGGTTTTAGTAACCCTAACCAACATGACAAAAAGACATCTGATAACTACGTAAATTTAGAAAAAAAACACAACAATAACACTATGGAGATCAAAAACAATGTATTCTGGATCCATATACGAAAAACTTCGCATGAAGTGATCATAGTCACATACCAATCAGCTCAGTAGTTTTCATGTGATAGAGATTCAAATAGTTATCCTTAATAATATTATAAATGCGAAAGTCAGTTTGATGGTTAGTTACGCTTTCACGCCTAAACCGGTGAATCGATTAAGTTGATTTTTGGTATCGAGATAGATAGGAACCTGAATACGGGGATAGGCTACTTTTTCTCGCAAAAACCTTATTGGAAGTGGGTAGAAGGATAAACTTTGAAACTTTATTGCGTGATCCGATTTGTTTGACAAAATCAATATTAACACGAGCGAAGCCGCACGAAAAATCTAGTATGTATATAAATAAATTATTCTATCGTGATACATGCCATCCTATTCATATGAGTATTACTGTAAATTATTAAACACATCTTTTGAGCTCTCTCTCTACTTGGGATATCCGGACTAGAGACATCTCTACTGTACAATAGTTCATCACCAAATAATTTTATACTATGTTCTGTCATGAGTAAGCTTTACAGAAGTCAAGGAATATGGGTTTCTAGGTTGCCAACGCACCGGCACCATCTGATGTTACTACCGGCCATGAACTAGAGTTATCGTTTATCATCAGCCGGGCCCTGCGCTTGCTAAATATCTAAGTTGTATAAAACATTATGTATATATTTAGATAATAAAATAGTCTTAAGTATAGTTTTTTATTTTAAAACAGTGCAAAATAACTTCACTGCTATTTGCGGCAAGCATAGAACAATCTGAAATCAGCAATAACTATTGAGAGATCGGTTTTTTTTATAGTTAAGGTTGAGCGTTATGGCCAAAATCTCACCTGATCTTAAGTGACTATACGGCCCAAGTTGGTAGACACGCTGAACCTGTGGAGGAACTGGCTCACAAGTACAGCTGCCGGAACACACCTATTGATATTTAGCGGCAGTTTTATATTTGAGGGTGGTAGCTAGCCAAGCGGGCTTTAGAAAATGCTCTACCACCAAATTCTATCAGTAGGTATTCTATCAGCAAGCTTCTCTGCAGTTGAATATACACAATATTGTCCTAAAATTTGACAAACGAAAAAAGAATCCCTGTCACAGTACTCGTTTATACCCGATGTGACCTAGTCGTTTATACATCCTGACCACTCTGCTTAATTACTGATGTTCAAAGGCGAATTCTGAAATACAGCACGCCTAATCGAATCGCTGCGACGTGTGTTAAATATTTGGTTTCCTTAGACTTTGATGTTTATTTATTATACTGTTATATAAAATCCTGAGTTTATCCTTATCTTATTCTTATCCTTAGCCTTAATTGCATATGGTTTTCTATACCTGCCAACCTTGGGCTGATGCAGAATTGTTGCAAAGTAGGTGCAATAGAAAAACCTATCTCATAATATTTTACTAGCTGTGCCCGTGATTCCCATCTCGTGGAATTAAAATTTTATTTAATCATTTTCATACTCAAATGTTTTATAGCCCATGTTACTCAGGGCTAATGTAGAATTTTTTAAATCGGTCCAGTAATTCTTCAGGTTTTTCGTTACAAATAAAAATATAAAACTTTCCTCTTTATACTGTTAGTATAGATAATAGAAGAATATACACATAATCAATATAAAATTATATGTTATGTATACATCCATATACAACAAATACATACATACACAAACATCTATACATAATTACTAATACATATATGTATCATCCCATAGATTTTTTTATTATTATTTTGTGTTAGTGATCGTTGAAACACAACGTGGCTTGGGGCATTGGTGTGCATTAGTTGTGATACTAGTCGAACAATTGTTGTGATGTACCAGCAATTATTCATAATTACATGCACGCACATGTTAACGTTTTAATACGTATTTTTTGTAATACTCTTTGATAAATATCCATTCTTAAATTTCAGTTACTCTTTACTGCATAAATATATAGACTAATGTAGTAAAGATTGTCTTATTTTCTAAGAAGTACCCCTTAGTTAAGAAGCTCGGTTCTATTACAGCTAATCTCTGCCACGCTGGTCTGCTCATCTCTTGACTACAAATTTGCAATAATCAGGCATAAAATTATGTTCCATTATTAATTCATTTCGTAACGTTCAATTACGGTATAGTTTAATTAATTTGAAATGTAGAATCCCAGAATCCCTGACATCCCGGATCCTGTCGACGTTTCCATTAAAACTTCACATCCTTTTCGGATCATGTAACATTGTGTATTCGTATGTTTTTAATTTAAGAAAATACGAAATCGATAGTAATATCGTGCTCAACTGTAAATTTTAATGCTATGGTAGCTCAGTTGTTAATATGTACGGACGCCGTGTCAAGGAACGTGAGATCAAAATCCACCTACGATAAGCTTGAGCGGTGAAGGAAAATATCGTGTTGGAATCACGGTGTTAGGGTTTTTCTACTGCCTCCCTGGCTAACTACCACTCTAAAGTTGAAAATCTGCAGCCAACTACCTATAGATGTATTCTGGCAGTTGCACTTGAGAGCCAGTCCCTCACCTGGGCATAGCATGTCCACCATCTTAGGCCACACCGTCATTTAACATCAGGTGAGACTGTGGCTACAACGTTAAACCTTTGCCCACCTGGCTAGCTACCATCCCCAAGTAGAAAATCTGCCCCGAAAACCTATAGGTGTGTGCCGGCTGCTGCACTTGAAACTATAAAAAAAAACATCGTATTTATGAGTGAAAGGTATCATTCTAATACAATATAGAATTTATTAAACTAAATTGTCAATAAGTCGGCTCGAATTTAATTTCGAAATTTGTTTTTAGACTATAAACAAATTATTAATATGGCACCAAATAAAATGGTAGATATTGCAAAATAAAAATTAAAGAACACCTGAAAATACAATATATTTTCTTGCATATTAAGTTATAAATATTAAACTACTATATATTATTAAAACAACATATTTACAAAAGTAGGAGATATGTATATGTAGAAAAAAATTAAAATATCCTATTTTTAATTAGCTCTATAGATCTACTGTGCATGTCCGAGACTGCCTAGAGCGAAACAGCTTGCCGTTTCCATTAAAACTTTATACCCTGTTTATATTTTATTGTTACTTTTGCTATAAACTGTAATTAATACTAATTAAGAATAATACACAAATAAATTATGGAAGAATTGCTCATATCTCTCAGACATAGATCATCATAGGTCTCATAAACCGCTATGGTCTATTTTTGTCTTTATTTCTGTTTTTCTATATAATTCAACGACAGTAGATAATCAAAAATTAGGTACATATACATTCAAACACGTGATACAAGTTTTAATAGGAAATTTGATCTTAATATTAAATTACTTTAATATGAAGTTACATTAAATACCTATTTGTTATATATTTTAAAGTTTAATTTATGAGTTACAATTTAAACCCATACTAGCTTTTAAAACTATTATTGAGTTTCGTACCATATATTTTTGAGTACGTAATTACATTGTAAATTTATTTATAACATCAAAAAGGCTGTGGCTATGTGATTAAGTAGTACAGATTTTTAACATTTATTTAAAACACAAATGCGTAAATAAAATATTTTGCTTCTGTCCGTTTGTTAGCTGTTCATATTTGTCAAGCGGTAAAACACTCACTCAGTGGCAGCGAAGGCTGATCTCCAGCGACCGGTTCGCATTCCGTTCGATATATTATTCATAATATTTTCAACGGACGCAGCGGCCCACACGGAATATTAGAGAGGCGTATATCCCGCGTTTATATGGGCTTTTCGAATTCAGCGCTAACTAAATTGTTTCCAACGTCCTATCGTACCTGTACATACGCACATGCAGGTACATAGTCTACATATTTATTTGAACTATTTAAAACGACTGCACAGCATTTGAGTATAAATAACAAATGGGATCAATACGGCCCACAAAATCTTTAAATGATTAAGGAAATACATCATTTATATGTATATTATTATTTTTATAGGATTGTAGCGTTATGGCTACAATCTCTCCTGATGTTAACTGACTATATGGCTCAATATGGTGGGCACACTAAGCCTAGTGGAAAGACTGGCTCTCAAGTGCAATTGTCGGAACACATTTATAGGTATTTGACGGCAGATTTTCAACTTGCGGATGGTAGCTAACCAAGTGGATATTAGAAAAAGCCCTACCATCATGCTATACTTTCATCACAGTATCTTCCTTCACTGAAAGCTCAATTTCATTACAGGAATTGACCTCACGTCTATTGACGTGGGCTTCGTAAATACTACCAACTGAGCTATCATCGTTCAGTGGTTTGTCACATAAATAACACGCCTTGAAATTAATTATCATAAATCATCATTATAATTATGGACTTATCAGTAACTGTATAATGTTATCGATCCAGTTGATTGAGGATTAATTGACTCTCTGAATGAATAGCATTCTTTCAATCATACGTGTATACAAAAGTTATAGTTACGAAGGATTCCTTGTGATCATTATGGATTTGAGCACATGTGAAAGTAAATCAATATAGTTGTTGTGAAGTAATATAATTGATCTTTAACTAGTAAACGTTTGTTTGAAATTTATATGAATACATTAAGCAATCCAAATTTTAGCGTAAATTCGAAACAGATAAATACTTATTTCACTAACAAAATTTTATATTATTCTCATTATAATGATCTTTCTAATTTTTTTCTACAGTTAAATAAAAATAAATATATGTGTACTTCGAAAGTATGATCACTAGACATCCATATTTGTTCACGCTTAAGAAGCCTTTCCCAAATTATATACACAGATGTCGCGCCGCCTGCCGCTCATTAAAACTGTCATTTACATACTTTTTATACTAATTCCAGTCATTTTACTTATTCGTATCTACAAATGTATTTTAAAATCGTTTAGCTCGTGTAATTTTACTTTTATAATATTTTTCTTATTTTGACAAAGTACATGAATACAAATACGACATCTTATTTTACAAAAAGAAGCGATACTCCAAGACGCCAGACATTTAATTTAGTAGAAGATGCGTATCATATTTTAATGGAATGTATATTCGAAATACTGGTTCGCCCAACATCGAAATAAACCAAACTAATTTATGATTTGGTTGATATCGATATTGGTGGAAGAATTAATTGTAGCATGTTATATGGATGAGGGTAGCGTGTTCTATCGGAGCAGACCCTTCAAAAAATAAATATAAAAAAAAATAAACATAAGAGTGTAAACATTACAACAATATTTCTGGTAATTGAACAAAAAAAATAGTCAGATAAGTTTGTAATTGTTTATACTCAACTATCCTCGCCCACAAAGTCCGGCAGAACTGTGAAAGCCGTTTAGGCTGACTGTATAGATGTTATAAAAAAAAATGGTTACGCTCCACTGTGACGCAAGTGTTCTATTCTACCACCCAAAAATGGTTAAGATTGACGGAATAAAAACAATACCACTTTCATTCATTTAGGCATCCTTTTATAATCATCTTCTTCTCCTGTTCCCAAGTCATTTAGGGTCGGCGGAATACACATTCTTCTTCCTCCATTCCTTTCTTCACTTCCTTTTCTTTCATATCATTCCTCACCCACTCTATCAGTCTTTTCTTTGGTCGTCCTCTTCCTTTCCATTCTTCAACATTCATATCCATTACTTTTGCTTACCACATGCGTTTCCTCTCATCTCGTAACATGCCCAATTTTTTTTTTTCAAATCATTTTACAATATTATTATTTATTTCAGGTTGGCGTAACTATGATGTCCTGTCCTTTACCACTGCCGCTGCTGCCGGCACTTCATCCGCAACCAGCTCTGGCCTCTGACTTCCCTATCCACATTGGTATAAAGGTAATTATGTCGTAATCTCATACTCTGAGAGGGCTGTGTATAAAATCAATCTATAGGCAAAACTTTATTGATTTTCTATATTACACACAAAAAATACAAGAGTCACGCGTAAGATGCACGACGCAGTGAATAAAAGAACAATCTTTTGACGTTTTACATATTTTTTTCAAACTGAGCGTCGCATTAGCATAAAGATTTATCTAAAAACGTCGGTGACAATATACAAATATATTATCAAATATATTTCCTATGTAACCCCCCCCCCCCCCAATTGCAGGACATGGATCGTAAACATCGTTGAAACGAACGCGTCTTCCATATCGAGTTTAGTTTCCGTCAAAGTGCACGACCTGATTAGTTAATAATGTCGTATTTTTGCTTAAATCAGTTTCGTATGACAATATTTGAGCGGATTTTTTAATCTATCAATAGATAGAGATATATTTTTGTTTTAGATGTTTTATCTTGTATAAAATATATTGCGTACATTATTTTAATTCTAATGGTCAATACGCAACAAAAAAAAAACAGTGTCAACATATAGACAGAAATATCATATTTTAATAAAATATGTCATACGACCATCATCATTTTTAATTATACCATGATAAAATTAATATTCCTACTTTAACTTTAGAATCTTTGATGGAGGCATACTCTTTAGTAAAAGGATTTTACAAAGACTTAAGAAGTTTAAGAATTGAAACTTTTGAAGGAGAGCTTATTTTCATGCATACCACATACTTATGTGAAATCAAATTTGCTTATAAATGGAGTATTTTCTATCTAATAATTAATGTCTAATGTAAAGGGAGCTCATAATTTTAAATATATTAGTAATTATAGATTAACGTTAATTCATGTATGTATGTATATGTATAGTATTCTGTGTTTCTTCTAAACATTTTTGTATCTCATATATATATTTTTTTATTATTAAGGTTAAGCGTTATGACCACAATCTCACCTGGTGTTAAGAGACGATGTTGCCTAAGATGGTGGACTCGCTAAGCCTAGTGGTGGGACTGGCTTTTAAATGCAACTGCCGGAACATATCTATAGATATTTGGCGGCAGATTTTCAACTTTAGGATGGTAAGGAGAACATTAGAAAGAAACATGTTACCCATAATATAAGCTGAAGTTAAATTATGATGAGTTTTAAAATCGTAACACGCAAAGATTTGTGCTACTTATTGCTTTCGGAGACAGTTATCAAAACCTTACTACATATGTTTGGCGAGAAGTATTTGTCACCTAACCAGGACCGAACTACTAAACGTAAAAATACTACGCCACATTTTCCACATTATTTTCGTTCATCGAAAGTTTTTACGGATTTCCTTCTGAGTCAATTATGGCGTTGTTTGAATACGCTACAACACAACCTCTAGGCGAGTGGACTTTTTCTATTATCGGTCTCGTAAAAAATAATAAAAAATGTGTGGGATGATATTCTAAATACTAAATCGACGTGCTATCGCAGAACTAAACCACGTGATTAGAGTGTATTAAAACTTTAAAGTTCACATACATTTGAATCATTGATATTTATTTTCACAGTTTATAATAAAAACACATGTTTGTAAGACGCTCTGACCACGGTATTTATTGTTGGGATATATCGTCACGTTTTCTTTTACTCTTACCTATACAGTTTCTTATATTCCTAATTCTCGTCCATCATATTATAAATAGCCGTTTGTTTTTATTAGATATATACGATAAGGCATAATCCGAGCATGTAGCACATTATTTTTGAATGTTAAACTATTAAAACTATAAAAAAAATCAAGTTGTATTTCATTCATTATTGCTATGTGAATTTTTACAGTCACATGGTTATGTGTAACAGTAAAGCTAGTAAATTTAGCCAACATTCCATCTGTGGTACAATTTGATAGATTTTTGACGTATTGTATATTGACAGACTGCACCAGCCAGTTCTGTGGTACAACTCGGAACTATATGCTGCCGGAGCTATTTAACCTAGATATAATTCATATAACTTTATCTCTTGGTATTTAAGTTGTATTAAAAAAGTAACGAACAAAGTGAAACGTTGTCATAAAATTAAACATAGTTTTGTTTAATTACGTGTACAAATTTTGCAACTTTACTGAAGCTAGTAATGCGTAAGATTTCTCTCATCCGGTTATACTTTCTGTTTACAGACTCAATTCGTTTTCTTTCTCTGGTGAGTAGGGAAAAATATATAATTTAATATAGCCGCTCTCCCGGCGAGTTCAGGCAACTTAAATTGCGAATATATCAAAGCTAAATAATATAAAGTAAGCGAAAGAATATAACGTAACTTCGAGAGCGGACACTCGAGTGTTAAGGAACGTATACACTTTATTTGAATTAAACATTACTTTTCCTAGTATTGACTCGTCTACTCAATACGCGATACTAAAAGTATACTCGTTGTAAAAATCATTGATCATATAAAGGCGCTGGGTGTTATTAGCATGGAAAATTAATTTCAAAATTTGTATCTTTACAAGACTTTACAGACATTAAATATGACGCAAGTAATTTATTGCAGAAACTGTTATAACTAAGTAAATTATACCAAAGTAATGAAATACATACAATTTGTTAAACATTTAAAACTGAAGTCTTGAATGTAGTCAATAATAAAAATAATTAATGACGTTTCTCTTTGTAAGATTGATTTGAAAATATTACTGTGTAAGCGCGTATTACTCAATTTCTAAGGCAATCTAAGGCAATATATGAACAGCATTTCATTTATTATTCGTTTTAAATAAATTGAGCTTTTTTTTCATATAGATATTCAGTATTTGTCATTAACGTAAATTGCTATAATCAGCTACTAAATCTATGATAATATACGTTAAATAAAAACAAATTAAAAAAATATTGTAAATGCACCATATCGGGGCCGCAAGGCAGTGTACGCATAATACTAGCAGTATTGCCACGTATGTCAATGCTGATATGCTGTACAAAATAGTAGATATCATTTTGATCCAGCGTGGTTTCAAATAGACATTTTGCAATATCTTTGTACAAAACGTGTGCCAATGAACCCAGTGTTTTGACTCCAAATGGCTCAAAAACCTACATTTTTCAGGTCATATGAACTATTTTGAAAATAGGATTGTAATTGTAATAAATATGCAAGTATTACTATTTGCTATAAACATTTAATCCCAATGTTAACATTGAGAAGGCTAACTAATACTTGTTCCTGGACTACGGATTAATATGCTATTAAAATAAATTATTAGCGTGAGATAGGCTCAACATATCCCTACATGCCTTACAAAATATAAAACTGTTTTCATATCAATACATCGATAACACTAATGTAAAGAGGATATACTAGTATATGTAAGGACTATTGTGTTTCAAATTTGAATAATACTTTAAGAAATGAAATATAAAGTCAAAATCAAAAATGAATAAATTGAGGTATGTACATAGCGTATATACTTGACTTAACATGTTTGTTCAAGTACAATTAGATACAAAACAATATAATAGAAAACAATAAAATATAATGCAAATTTTTGTGGACTTTCTCAATAACTTTAATTAAATAAGTTAGTCTAAGCTACTGATGTAATTATTTATTACATCAGTTTTAAATTTTACATTGAAATCCTGTAGATATATTTTTATAAATAAGAATACCAATCCATGTGTAAGAATCTTATTTAAGCGACTTAGTAAATTTGGCGCCGTGACACCAGTATCAATATTTGAGATGAACTTTTGCCCAATTACCTTTGCAAGTTAAACCGTCTTAATTTATAAGTATCGACTCGTACCTTTGAGTTTAATTAGTTTCGAGTTTTAAATATTTGATCTCATTTATTATCTGCGGGAGTTTAAAAGTAATTGTATCTAAGTAATTTTTGTTTTTGTCTTATAGAAAAAATTAGCTTCTAGTGTACAAGTACAAGACTGCGAATACAACATAATTGTAGTTTAATCATCACAAAATTTTAAAATCTTTTCACTTAATATTTACTAATATTAAGTTTTTTTTTTTAACGATCGTGGTATTAAAATTCTTATTTTTTTACGGACCATCTCATCGCAACGGGTAAACGCATTACTCGGGTTCAGACCAAGGTGAAATGAGTGTGGCTACTCTTTGGGTTATAGTCACATAACATTACCCACGAAAACGCACTAGGGCAACATTTCAAACTCCCGTGTTACCAGAAACCAGGGACAATTTTCACACTTCTTTTAACACCAACGTTGAGTACATATAACTGTGAACTTATTTATTTTGATTCATTTGTGTTTACTTTGAAACCTAAGGTACGTAAGTCCATATAACATGATTAGATGTCATTTTTGATTTTATACACCATGAATAGTATTTAGCTACATAATTATAATATAATAATTATTTCACTTGCAACGATTTCAATAGAGTGTTGTAATAGTACCTATCAGTGCTTATTACATATTTAACAAAAAAAAATATTAATTAACTAGTCCAGAATACATTTCGGAAATAAAAAACGAATAATTCGGAAAGTGTTTAATTATAAATAGATATATGCAGCACTGTTTTATTGATTGATATTGAAATATTAATAACTGATTTAAAAAGATTAAATGTTATAATTAAGTAATATAGATTGTAACAAAATATGATTACGGTTAATTGTTTCCCGTTTATTATTCAAAATTAACGTACAAATATGGAAAACGAACGGTCTCTATGTTATATACTAATTTTAATATATATTTTAATACGAATATAATTCATTTTATGATAGACTAAAAACAGAATAATGTAAACAATGTACCTCGATTCGTGTACACTCAACTTTGGACTAGAAACTTATCAAAAAACTATTAAGCAGGAATTTTTGACACATGTGCACTTTTATAAACATTAAATTAAAAAAAAAATCTGATCATGTACAAGTTTACTGTTATAGATCAATTTTCACGAAACGTAGAAACAACGAAGGTTTTTCAACTTTAAAAGTTATATAAAGAATATATTCAGTAAAAGTGTTTTCAATCTCTCATAATATAAAACAAAGACTAAATATTTTTTACCGCTCAGCTCAGATAAAGTAAGGAAATGTGTATATTTCGTCGACTTTTATCTATATGAATTATAAGTCATCATGTATGGTACTTTAGTTGATTTCTTGTATACTTTTTTTTTCATAATAATTACACATATGTATTTTAATGCAATAATTTATCTGTTTGAAATATAAGCCTTAGATTATTATTTCTACACTATTACCACTCTTGACTAACTAATTTACCTGGTTCATTCGGTTCACCACTGGCACCGTATTTCAGCAGTCGAGGAGATTTCAATTCATACATATTTGAATAAATAAATATGCATGAAACCAATTTATAGAGGCCTCAGTCGGTCGCCGGCTGAGCGGCACAATATCAGTGCCCTCATTAGTCGTATCTCGGCACTACGCCGTAGCCGACTACGAGTTCTGCTACATTTGCGCCGCGTAGACCGCTACGAGCGTTACTGTTTCATATATAAAAGTAATAAAGAGAGAACATACTTTCCAATTGCCAGGTGCAATTGTATTTATTTTCCAGATGTACTTAATCTGATAAAACATGTAAAATCGGAATCGGAATGTTCCTTTTGCAGTACTTTTACTGTATTCTATATTTTCAGTTTTTACTAACATAGTATACACTGTATTTTTTTGTTTACTGAACTAATTGTAGTATCTTTTATGGTTGTAAATATTTTGTACAGTATACTGGTTCATTAAGTAACTATAAACTGTAATTAATATTGGGTCTCAACAGGTTTATTTAACTATTTCGTTTTATACGGATTATTCATTAGGGTACATTTATTGGCTCAGATGAGACTTACATAAACATGTTGATTAGATCCCTTTTTTAATACTTAAGATTTAGCATTATGATCATAATCTCACCAGATCTTAAGAGAGGACACGGCCTAAGTTAGTAGACACGCTAAATCTATGGAGGAACTGGCTCTCAAGTGCAGCTGCCGGAACACACCTAACTTGGGTGTGGTTGCTAGTCAGGTGAGCATTAGAAAAAGCTCTACCACCATGCTATGGTTTCCTCACGATGTTTTTCTTCACCGAAAGCTCAAGCTCATTGTAGGTGGTTGGATTCGAACTCACGTCCCTTGATGCGAAGTTGTACACATTACCACTGAGCTATCATCGTTTCAAAAATCGTTTCCTAGAAGCTATTTACCTATACATTAACAGCACAATAACGCTTGTGTCTTGCGTCTTCTGTATTCAGTAAGTATACATTCGTGTTCAGTTTTGAAAATATCAACAAAGCGCCGATTCACAGATTGGAAGGAATCTGTGCCAATGTTCATATGATTCTATCTTAATTCTATCTCAATTTAAAAAAAAATGGTATTTTATAACTAAATACTAACAAACAATATTATATAACAACTAATACTGACCACATACTAACTCTGTATTATTTTTATTTAATTAGTGTGAAATAATTGTCAGCACAGTGTTTTTGTTATATTAATTTGTTATAAAAATAAACAATGTTGCGAAACGTGAGCGCAGAAGCAATAATGGATTCTAGAATTAAGCTCTGATCCGATGTAATGTAACTAGAAACTATGTAGCCTTAAATGGTAGAACGCTAAGTCCAGTGTTGGGAGCTTGACGCTCAAGTGCAGTTACCCGGAACAAATCTACAGATTCTTGGCGACAGATTTTTAACTTGAATGTTGCAACTAGCCAGACGAACATTAAGTATTGCATGCATGCATGATATTGTTTCGTTTAAATATACTTCTCCATCAAAAGCTCATAGATATTCTAGGATTTAAAATCACTTGTTTATTTTAATTTTGCTCTAAAATAACTTATTTAGTCTCCACATAGGGCAAAATACACTACAATTCTAATTACGTAATAGGTTGTGAATTGACTTATAATAGAAGTGTGTGAACTTCGCCTTGAAATAAACGATCAATCGTTTCTGTTTACATAATCTAACTTGAAGAATGTTACTTGTTTAATATAAATATTTCTTTTCCCACAATTAAAATTACTGAAACATTACAGATATGTTAAAGTTGATTTTATTCTGTGGACTTAATATAGAATTATATAAACATAAAATATGGTATTAAGCGAAGTAATCATCACAGAAATGAAAATGTAATCAAACGTAGACAATGTAAACTTCTAAGAACAACTCAATTATTGAATTCTCAAAACATCCGTCGGAATTGACTCATTTATAAATCTTTATCTGTCCTCTAATCTAGCCTTGAAACAAAGTTGCGTTTTAATTGGGTGAGAGTCTTCAGAACGGCTTGGGT
This sequence comes from Actias luna, assembly GCA_039707435.1. Taxonomy (NCBI): domain Eukaryota; kingdom Metazoa; phylum Arthropoda; class Insecta; order Lepidoptera; family Saturniidae; genus Actias; species Actias luna. Next base: position 12,342,823 of record JAZHAC010000033.1, on the reverse strand, counting down.
TACTCGGTCTTACCTTTCAGTCCTCAGGCAAAAGATAACGTTTGGATTTAGAAAATCCGAACTGTAAGAAAGCAATGAAATATGAGAGTTCAAAGTTTGGCGAAATAGTCTACTGAAAGAAAATCAAGTCAACGCCAAATGAAAGAGAAAGTTTAAGTGTAAATTTATGTATGCTGACACAACTTACACTAGTGTCTGGTTTCTTTCTTTAACATTCTTAAGGTTTTGTATCGTTTGATAATAAGGTTAAATGAGTTACTATATAAGTAGCGTACTATAAATAAATAAGTATACTATATAAGTAAATAATAACATATAGTATTAATATACAAACGACACGAAAACCTCCATAATAACAGTGCATATGCTGTTACTCAATGATAACCATCATGTTGATTTGTAGGAACGTTTGATGACGACTGCTGTGTAGATCTTCATATCACAGCGGCTCATTCTTAGACAACACTTTTATGTCATACGGCTAAGAGCAGTACTTCGTCGAGTTCAATTAGAAAAGATATCTGCAATACATCTATTTTATAAAAATATTGACTACTATTTTACAATTTGTAAAGTTGTTACAATGCTTTATGTTTCAAACTTTTATTTTAAAATCGATTTTAAATATCATCAGTGACAGTTGAGATAAAAATATAACAACGATACTGAAATGAAAGTGACGTAGTGGGTGCTTTAGTAATGATAAGCGACAGCGTAACAAAAAACGACCAGTATTAGTGCGGTACGACGTTAAATAACAGGGCATTATCTCCGGAACAATATAAACCTGGCAGACAACCTGCGCCGCAATAAGCTGCGTTCACCGGATAATGGTTACCCGTCCGTCATGTTCCCGGCCTCGCATTAGTAGTTGCGTTTTCAACACACGACAATAGTATTGAATTTTTATTAATAATAAAGATTTTCATCCGAATTAATGATGTATTATTAATATAATCTAGGTAATTTACTAACTGTACAACTAACAGAATACTATAAAAAAGCAACAACGAACTAAATTTATAAGAAATATATATCATCCAAATTGCTGTCAGTAACATATAGATCCAAAAAGCTGAGACTACGTTACCTCTTTGTAGAATAATACTTATACTTTGAAGGAGGTATTGAGTAGCCCTCTAGTCGCAAGACACGTTGATCAGTCGGCTCACATGTTCTTTAAAACAGCTGTGGGTATTCGTACTCCACAGTGTTGAGCGCGAATAAAAAATAAATGTTATAAATATTTAAAAGTTACCGACTGCCGAGTACTAGCGACATTTGAGATCCGGATTGAACATTTGAATGAATACAGATGTTACTAGAAGATTAATATATTGAAGTAATCAGTTAAAATTCTCTATTTCTACACAAGCACTTGAAATCTTTTTTTGTTTTTAGCGTAATATATTTTAATCGATAGTTCTTGCAAATAACATTTTATACATTTAATAAACTGATTATATAAACTAAATAATAAAAGTTATTTTTTTTTTATTCAGTACTATAGAAATCTATATAATAATATTACCAAAAACGATACCAGGTATACACATTTCTCGTTACAGTGGTGTGTCTTATCCAACACTATTTGCATCTGGTAAATCGATGTTCAATGTATTTTTTGTTAAGTTAATACGTTTAAACTGTCTATATACATTATGTAATTATATGATTGTGTATCATACAATTTACGAATCATCTATGTTTAAATTTTTTGACATATACTTTTATTGTCGTTGCATAACATCAAAATAAAAACTTAAGTATTTTACGCTTGTTAATTAAAACAGCTCTCAATAAACAAGACCAGGAATGAAACAATAAATCAAGAATATTTATTTAGAGACTGTTATTCTGTGAAATGAACATTTTAATAACTTTAAATAGTTTACGTTTGTAACATGGAAACTTTGAGAACCAACTATATTTCAAGAGTATTAGTGTCATCACTTTGCAATGCTAGTACTTAAGTTCAATCTAATTTCTAGTTTTTTAATAGTTAAGGTTTAGCGTTATGGCCTCAATTTCACCTGATGTTAAGTGACCTATAGTGGTGGACACGCTAAGCCTAATGGAAGGACTGGCTCTCAAGTGCAAATGCGGGAACTCACCTATAGGTATTTGAGGGCAGGTTGTCAACTTCACGGTGGTAGCTAGCCAGGTAGGTATTAGAAAAAGACATGGCATTGCAGGCCAGCATGACAGCATGACTGATACTTAATTTTGGTTCAATGTCAGTCAGCACTGATTTAGATTGTACTGTACTTAACCCCAGGTGTAGTGCAGTTGCGCAACATTAAAAAAGGATTACCACCATGCTACGGTTTCATCGCGATGTTTCCATCACCGAAAGCTCAAGTTCATTGTTGTTGGATTAGAACTCACGTTCCTTGTCGCGGCGTCCGTACACACTACCAACTCAGCATCGCTTCAAAAATGAAATATACGATTTCCATCAAAATTTTAAGTTTGTTAAGCTCTACGATCTATTGTAACTATCGGAATAAATACGTTGTTTGCGCCCTTAAGTTTTATATTGTCGGTAAATATTGTTTTCAAAGTACTAAATAACTAAAGTAAACAGCGAGCGTATCGGCTATCGTTAACAGTAATCCCAGCTTTGTGGGCCGGTCGTTATGTCTTATTTGCACCACGTACACGAGTTTTATTTTTCCATGTGCCCTATACGTATTGCGGGGATAAAACTTTTCTAATAAAGGGCTCTTCTATAACAGGTAAGTTCTCTCGTTGTTGTCGCTTATTACTTACCGGTGACAATTGATGGCTATAGCTCTTTATTACTGACTTAGGTGAAAGTTTGAACTTTAGCTAAGACTTAGATGCGATATTGTGTCTTTAGATTATTGTAGGCAATCGATTAAACTAAATTAAAAATTATTTAGAATTTAGTCTTTGTATTTTAATTAACAACTTTAGTTAAGCGAAATTAAGCGAAATGCTAAATGTTTGCATCGATGTTCAACTAATATACGATTTATGTATTTCTTTTTAAACTTATTAATAAAAGCTATAATAGCTACATCTGTTTGTTATTTATTTATGCAAATCTTGATAGTTGTTGATGACTTTATTGAGAATATTTATTCCAGGGTTAAGGAAAATGATAAACATAATTCACCTGGTGCTAAGTAGTTAACTTAGCCTAGATCAAATATATTTTTCTCGCAGAAACTGTACCATATATTTACATAGAAGCACGACATAAGGTTATTTGTTTAGAATCTTCTGTAGGATTGACGTCTTACACCAGTTAGGTTGCCTCAAGTAGAAAGAAATATCCAAAGATAATTTTCTATGCTCTTCCATTATTGTTAATGTAAGCCTAAATGTAGTCTTATGTTTTTATCTTAAAGAATGACAAAATTTAAGTTACATACCACAAACATAACATTAAAAATTTGTGATACAGCAGTTCATTTCTTCAGTGCGTATTTGTTCAATCCACTATTCGTTACATTTTATAGGGACGGCTTTTGCAATATTTTAAACGAAAACCTTTTTTAAACAGTCCCTTATCATGTATCACAACTAGAAATATGTAATAAAGCTTTGTTTTTAAAATAGTATATAAAATCTCAACGCTAAATATAACCAATAATGGATAGAACAAATAAGCACTGAGGCGACGAGTTAGCCGTCTTTCGAATTTCAATTTCATAAAATTTACCACTAGGAATAGATATTTGAGCGTAAAATAACTTGGTATGATATATATTTATTTTTAAAACTATCTATCTGTGTAATTGGAACATCGCGTGTCAGCGTCACCTCACTCACTAATTTATGAGTTCGGGGACTAAATACAATGTAGCATTATATTATTTATACAGCGGTGACGAGACAGTGATTTTCGAGTTTTTGAAAGCCAACATTGTATGTAGTTATATCTTATATATAATTTATTTTATTATCACAATACTTGGAAATAGTTTTTTACGGATTGTTTATGATGTCTTTTAAACTTTATTTGATACCTCTATGTATTTTATTTATTATACTTTTATATACAATGTATATACAAGGCAGACTTAATGCTTGTGTCATTCTCTAACAGTCAATCTTGGGGTGGTGCAGAGATGATGCACAGTAGGTGCAATAGAAAATATATTAGGGGATATAATGATACATGTTCGTACTTGCGAAGATTGAATATTAATCGAATACTATTATTAAGAAGGCGGTCTAATTTATTAAGAATATCTGCATTTAGGTCGAAGTAGCACACATCACCTTAATCAATCAGAGGGAAAATTAAAGTTTTCACAGGCGTTGCCTTAGTTTTATAAAGAAGAAACTTCCTCAGACGATGAAGGGCACGATGAATACCGTTTACCTTTGAGAAATATTTGTGACTTGGGCCAGTTCAAGGTGTAGTCAATATGTAGTCCGAAATCCTTGACGTACTTAGCGCTATAACTGAGCCGTCAAACACAATAGTTGGAATAATCGTGGAACGTAATTTGGTCAACATTTTCTGGATGCCCACAATTACGGCCTGGCATTTCCAGCTTTTACGTGCGGCTTCGTTCGCGTTAATATTAATTATGTTAAACGAATCGGAGGACGCAATAAAAAGTTTCATACAAAGTTTGTCCCTCTCTTTACCCCACTTCTAATAAGTTTTTCGTAAGAAAAAGTAGCCTATCACCGTTTCCAGAATCCCATCTATCTCTATACCAAAATTCATAAAAATCGATTCTGTGCTTTAAGGGTGAGAGCGTAACAATCGAACAAACATGCTCACTTTCACATTTATAATATTAATAAGGACTTGAGGAACATCCTAACGTCAAGCTACCTTTATAGTATTCATAACCGAACCAACGAATTTAACGAACAAACCAGTTAACGTAAACTGAATATTCATAATGATAAAACTATATTATCATATTAGCAACGGAATTTAATATTACCATGGTTTAGATAAACCAAAAACTGTAGATTTACTTTTTTGGGAACTGATGTATTTTCTCTATTCTTCTTTCAATCAAATTAGGTATAATCCAGATAAATGTTGTTTTTTAGGATCAGCTATTCTATACTGGCATAAAAATTACAAGTACCTACATTAGAAATGCCATTATTATGACATACATTACAGGAAGTTTAACACCCTTTTTAATCGAAATTGAAATCGAAATCGAAATTGAATTCAATTGACACTGTTGTGTTTTTATTAGTTATAAGTATTAAAGTTGTTAAAAGTACATAATTTGGTATGATTTAGCAGTACCCAGTAAACATCCAGTTTCCTCACCCAAAGCTAACACCAAATTGTTACAATACAAATGAACATAAATACAGAAACGCATATTTCTGTCGGGACCAATTAAAATTTTCGTATTGTTCACTTCACGAACAATGGTAAAAAATGTTTTATTGTCAGTTTTTGGCGTATGGAAGTTGACCGTTAAATTTTTACAATTGAATTACGTTTCGAAGTTTGTTACGATCACTGTATCATATTATAATGCAATCATTTAACTTTTACCGTGTATACCTAATTAAATTGTACAGTTTTCGTATGTCATTGTATCTTGAAGCAATGATCATAACGTGTAGCTTGTACGGGACGCCGAGTCAATGGACGCGAGGTCGAATCCCCTGCAATGAGCTTGAGCTTTCGGTGAAGGAAACATTGTGATGAAACCATAGCAGTTGCTAGTTCAGCATGTATATATATCTAGTGGCTCTCTCAGATACCAGTATATTTGAATAACATTTTAATTTAGATAATATTTACTTTCTGTGATTATTTAAGTGTATTTTTATAAACACCGAAAAATGTATGATTGTCCAGATATTATTGGAACGAAGTTCCTTATCGCAAGGTACGGAAGGAAGCTAGACAAATCAAAATGTAAGATGTTTTCGTCACAACCTGTTCTTTTGTTAACTTATTATATTGCACTTAATTTCTATAGTGTAGACGGTTATCCATACCGTGTATGACATTGGCTGTGCCATAGGTACGCGCTTATTGGTTCAAGACAGCCATTAAGTTCTCAACGGCTGCGCAGATGTAGTTTGACACGTCATACGCGTCAGCTGTTTCGTAGCGTTTTATACGTATTATAATGAATTAGATGAATTGAAGGATGTACAATAAAATGTTTGTTTTCACAACTAGAAAATATATATTAATTGCGAAATTTCCTACCATTCCTTCAATTCATTAGCTATCTCTGCATTTCATTTAATTGCTCTCAGAAGCTAGTAATTCATTTAGCTGTAATTGTTAGTCAATCACGTAACACGTTTATCAAATAATAATATACAACGTAAAGAAATTCGGTCCACGGGACTCAAGCATTTTTTATAATTCACACGTTTGCATTTGCAGTATTTACCGTAATACACAACTAATAATAAGTCTCGAAAATAATAAGTTTAACCCAAAACGGGTTCTAAACCGCAGATTGCGAAACACGTCCCATTAATCATCAACTTCATAGTGGTTGTTGGTTAGGCGAGCTGCAAGATACGCTCATGCTACAGCTCCACCCTCTCGAAAAGCTGCCTCTTCCGAATGTGTTACCAAAGTAGACATAAATTATTTAGCTATTTATTAATATTAAATTTATATTTAGATTATTTATCGAAGCAGTTTTAAAATAAATACTACTGATATTACTTATGTTCTAATATTTTCTAACATTTGTGAACATGTTTTTTTTTTAACTTTATAAGTTTAAAGATTTAGCATTATGACCATAATTTCAACTGACGTTAAGTGGAGATGTGGCGTAATATGCTAGACACGCTAATCCTTGTGGAGAAACTGGTTGTCGAGTGCAACTCCCGGAACACACCTGTTGGTATTTGACGGTAGATTTTCCACTTGAGAATGGTAGCTAGGCAGGTGGGCATCACAAAAAGCTTCACCTCTATGCTAGGCATGGTGTTATCACCGTGTTTTCCTTTACCGAAATCTCAGGCTCACTGCAAGGATTCGAACCCACAACTATAGAAGCGTTGTCCGTGCACATTACCAACTTAGCCACCACTTTAACAAAAAGTGAATATTTAGTGGCGATTTACTTTTTCGGTATTAGTGTAATAAGTATTTACTAAATAAATCTTTTTAGTCGATTCCAACAGGCTTGATTACATATATATTATTACGCAACAGACAGAATAAACGTATTTTAATCGTAATACTGTAATATACAGGCAACTACCACTACAGACCCACGCGGGCGCGACTTCAGTGTCACAGCTTCACGGTGACTCCTATTGAATCGCGAACTAAAAAGTTTGCTGATTCATACTTTTGTGGTACCGTGGAGCTGTGGAACCGTCTTCCGGACAGCATATTCCCACCCTCCTATGACATAGGGTCCTTCAAAAGAGGCGTGAAAAGGTATCTAAGCAGGCCAGCATAACAGCGGTGACTGATTGTGAATTTTGAATCATTGTCAGTCATCGCTGTTCTGGATTGTACTGTACTTATCACCAGGTGCAGTACAGTCACTTTGCTGAGCAACATAAAAAAAAAAACTCATTATACGGCTTAGTTTTAGTTCAATTTGAAAGGTAACCTTAATTTAAATTTGGTAAGAACCAACTATCAGAACACCAGTTACTCTCATTTGGAAGTTAGGGATATAAGTATTGTAACTTTTTGTTGCAAATGACGAAAGAATATATTATAATTGCTTTAAAAATTAAGTAAATCGAAATAAGGTCTATAGTGGTCGTCTCCGTCAACATTAACTATCACATTGATATAATAAGAATTATTTTTTAATATGCTTTTGTTCTGAAATAGTAATCAGAAACTTTAAATGTTGAAAGTGAAAGTAATACTATTTTACTACATCGTAAATCGATTGCTATTTAATTAAAAAAATTATTTAACATTCGTCCTTTTACTTTGTATACAAATGTCATAAAAAATATGGATCCATTATAAAAATAAAACAATTTAAGTCAAACGATATTTGTCAGTGTTAAGTCACGGACGCGACACGGAAGTGGCCGGCTGGCAAGTCATCCGGCTATTCCAAGTAGAGACAGCGCGGACGGCCCATTTCCGGCCAAGTCGACTTAATTCCCAGTGATTATATAAACTGCTAGAAATAAACTAGACGGCAATAAAATCGTTGAATTTGTTGACGTGGGTTTTTCCGTTCGGTTGTTTGTGTTTCACTCTTATTTCACTTTTAACGATTATATAACACCATCTGCTAATTAAACTTTAAATGTATTACGACGCAGTATTTTATATATAAACAAGAATTGCGTTGATTTTTAACCTGAGTATTTGTGATAAAGAATTATAAGTAACATTGGTTGCTACTTATATAAATAGAAGCATCATCTTTAGGCTTATTAGTGAGTACATTGAAATATGGGAAAAAATCTACAATATAAAAAACTTTATATTTCTCCCATTTAAAAACAAAATTAAAATTAAGTTATATACTAGTCAAACAATCAACACGTAAAGAGACGAAACTACTTTAAATTTTAATAAATGTCAGGTAATATAATTATTTATATATTAAAGTTCCATCATTAACGGAACTTGCATCATAATTATTCATGATAGCTTTTACTTACGGCTTCGTTCGCGTTAATATTTATTTTGTCAAACGAATCGGATGACACTATAAAATGTTTCATACAAAGTTTATCCCTCCTCTCTTTACCCGAATTCAAGTAAGTTTTTCGTAAAACAAAATTAGTCCACCATCATCTCCAGTTCCCACCTATCTCTATACCAAAATTCATCATGACCTATTCAACGGTTTAGGCGTGAAAGCGTAAAACAACAAAAAAAAATCACTTCCTCATTTATAATATTAGTAAGGATACTGCAAAATGTTTAATTCAATATTAGTATTTATGAATTATTGATTAATTTAAAAAAAAAAAATTTTTTTTTTTATTAATTAATTAATTAATTTTAGTAATTGTTTGTTCAATATGTGGACATATTTATTTAACTTAAAAAAGTCAAGAAGTGAGATTTGCTTCTATATTACTCATTTGTAAAACAGCAACAGTTTGGTTGAATAATAGATTATTTTCCTCTATAGACAAATAATGTTATATCGCAATCAATTTGTAAAGCGATATTGGAACAAGTGAAATAAATAATAGTGGTAAGGCATATCCTCATCGCGGAAACGGCTCGAAGACAAGTCATCCGGCAATTCCGAGCGAGCCGCCTCGCCGTGGACGTCAAGATTTCGCCAAAGATGACTTAATCCCTGATTAAGTAAATTGCTGGAAGGATGCTCAACTGTGATAAAAATGTTAGACTTGTTTATTTTTATAAATGTTTGTTACGCGTGACTTATATTTGTATACTGTAGTGATGTTTCTCAGTTAAATTACGTTGCTGGAAATAGATATATATCCCTTGTTTATCAATATTCTGCTTTTGTAAATAATTATACATAACGTCAATTAGTAGTAGTAGTAGTAGTAGTGAGAAAAGTAGTGGATATGAATGTTGAAGGATAGAATGGGCGAGGAAGACCAAAGAAAAGATGGATAGAGTGTTTGAGGAATGAGATGAAAGAAAGATGTGCTGATAGTGATTTGTGGAAGAAGAAAACGTACTTCGCCGATCTCAAATGACTTGGAAACAGGTCATGAAGATGATTATAATTATATAACAAAACCATTGCCACCTTTTTATTTTTCTGCCATGGGTAATAAAAAGTTAAGGAAAATAGACTGATGTTAATGAAATTATAGAAATTAAAAAAATGGGGTTACAATAATTAAAATGGAAAAAACTGTAAAATTTTAATGTGGTTAAACGTTTAAAAATTAATAAAACCTTCGCAGGGTCTTTCGTAACTTTTTATAAGTGATACAATTGAAAATTAATTTATAATGTTATCGTAAGTTTAACTAAATTTTATTAACTTTCGGTGTTGAGTTATACTTATTTTAAAGTAGTATAACAAAATAACTGACACTATACCTGATTCGAATTAAGCACAATTTAAAGAAAACTGTTAATGTCACTTTTGGTAAATGTATATTTTAATGACCCAATGTTATAGAAGTATTTTAGTCGATAGATGGCTCTTCCTTTTTTTGGCTAAACTTATGAAGGTTATTACAAAACTAGCTCTGGACCTCAGCTAAAGTGGCCCTATTATGAAATAGAGACGAATCAATTAGATTGAACAGGTTTATAAACCTCGTAGACGATAGGACATCTCAAGCACTGTTGAAATGGAACAATATTTTTAGTATTAATCTATGAATGCATTTTTATTGCACATTTCATTCGAATACTGGGATTTTATTCCTTCTATATTAATAATTAAAAAAAAAAATAGATTAATGACTGCACAAAAAAGAGGGCATGTACACAAAAGTGCAGTGCAACACAAGAGAAAAGTAATTTAAATAAGTGACAACTGTGATATTTGGGAAGCACTACTATTTGGTAACATATGTGTGCCGGTCTCTATCGGTTTTCAAGTTTTAGCTACCTATTAAATATAATATGAGCAAAGATATCGGTGAAATATCGTAAAGTTTTTCATATAAATACCACTGACACTATTCCGGCATATCCACTAATCCAACAACCTCCGGAAAATCACGGAATCTATAGATCTGTTACGGCAGCTTCACTTAAAGGCTAATCTTGTCAACTTTATTTATTTATTTTTATTATTATTTTATCACAAACAGATGAATAACAACATGAATAATGGTAACTACGGTAGTATAAAACTGTGTTGTAGCCACTATCTCTCTTTCAACTACCTCCGCAATATATCTTAATAATTTTACACTAAGGTTAATAAATGGAAACAAAAATGACTTATAAAAGAAATATAATCTAAATATTTAAGCAAACCAAATGCAAACTGAGTATCGTGTGTGTATGTTTGTGTAAGTATGAGTGTGTAAAGTATATAATTCTAACGTGATAATAAATAACAGAAAGTAATTGTTCTATTGCAGATGCGACGGTAACCATTTACCATGAGATGGGCCGTTCGCCTCTTTGCTGCTCATTAGCAATAAAAAGAGCAAGAACTTGATTCACATTACTAATTATCATCCTGTCAAATTGTGACCAAAGGCTAAACTTATATAGTTAATAAATATTTTGGCAGTTTTTTAATTTTTTTAATAGATAGCTACGAAATTATATTTTATATTATTGAGTTTTCATAATTATGATAAATGTTTATTCAAAGTTGAATCGTATTTATTACGACCAATAATAATACTAAACAACGGACGATGCATTCCGGTGAGCATTCTTTATTGTAAGGTTGTCCAGTTTCAAATAATGCAAACTACTAAGGGTTTGGATGCTAATTTATATTCTGAAGTGAATTAAAAATCACAACATGAACGGAGAAGTTTTGTTTAATCTGTTTTGTACCGTATATTATAAGTTTTGTAATAAACGAATCGGAAAAGCCAACATTGATTTGAGGATGCTCCGTAACGTGTACGTGTAATCGATTGTCCCACCGTCAACTAACGACGTCAACGGCCAATCAATTCCAAGTGGAAGTGCAAATTAATTCAGTTTCGCAAATACAAATTATTAGTAGTTGATTTATATTTATGTATTTTTATATTTAAAAGGCTAGTACTATTTTGTCACAAAATACTTAAAACTATAAATCTTACTCCACTTTACTGGCTGGCCAATCTTTTCACCACGATCCCGGTGTATTTTTTTTATTCGGCTTGTACCGACACGACGAAGAAGAAAGTAAACATTTACTAAGAATTGATTTTACGATCACGTGCAGTTAAAGAAAACAATAACGAAATCACGGAAACCAGCTGTAATCTTATATTTATTTAGCACATAAATGTTTGTATTCAGTAGCACGAAACATCGTATCATAGTTTAGGCCTTTTTTATAATAGCACCTAATTGAGGTTACTGTGCCTGAAGATAAACACGGTACAACAAAACACATTGTACCAAAAAAGTACTTCATATTGAAAGGTTTTGAAATTATGACCCGCAACCTTTCTGTGTGACGCTCATTCCGGTCGAGGCGATTAAGAGTGCGAGACAGATTAAGTGACGTTTCACTTTTGCCGCGGTTTCTTAAACGCACGCCGTTTTTTTTAAAGGTAACTTCTGTTTTAAGGTTCTTAGGTCTTGTGTAGCGGAGGACTTTACAAACATAAATTTAATGGGCACAAAATTACATCCTGACTTAGAACAATGGATCACATAATTGTCTTGTGCAGGCTACCGTTTAAACCACTAGGCCTATCGTACAGTCTGTCAATAAATGATGCCTATTATAGCAGCACGGTAGGTCTCTTTCTGATATCACTCTGGCTAGGTAATTGCAGTATTAACATTTTCAAGGTGCACTACTGTCGCTAAACACGTATAGATGTATTCCAACAATTTAGACTGTGACCATTTTTTAAATATTGTGAAGGTGAGATTACGTTTAAACGCTTATAATACATAAAAAAAAAACTATATTAAATGGCACATGAGTTCACGTACTAAGAATGTTACAGATATATTTTAAGTTAGCCATCTGGAAAATGCATGCTTATTTAAAACAATTTTGTTGTTCCTAAAGGAATACTCCGTTACATTGTATTAAGTAAGAAGACGTTTATGTTTAGCGGCAACACTCGTCTATTAAACTTTCAGGGGTTTCAACAAGTTCGCAATATATCCCGTAGTCACGTAGAAAATCTTTTATATTTCTACAATGGAATAAGGTTAAAAATAGTCATTTCCAACTCCATATCTACTTTAATGTTGAAATGATACCTACTTATTTACTGTTATCGTCCGAGATAATAACCTCTAAATCGATTGATGTATATTTTGTACTGGTAAAAATAAATTACATTTTGTTTATTGAGAAATAATGAGGTATTTTATTGAGCGACCTAATGATTAATTTTGGGGCGAATGAATCCAAGATCGATCAGATCAACATGGATCGTTTTATAACACCTTCTACCTCAGCAATATATCCTTAACCTTATGTAGATAGCTTATTGCATTGGCCCTCTAACTTATAAAAGTGGAAATAATAATTATTTCGTCATAACTTAAGAATTGATGATATACAATACATACATAGATAGTTACTTAACTTACCAGATACAAATATATAAAGAATTATTTTGTTATATTTATGTTATTTAAGAATATAAAATAAACGTATTATTTATGTAAGTTTGCATTATTTATTTACGGATATATAAATAATAAAATTTGTCTTCAATTTATTTTCCAATGAAAATTTGATATCTACGGACTCACTCATTCACTCGATAGAAATCAACAAACTCTTTCGGATCGAAAACGTTAATCTGAAAGTCACTAGTCGGTTCGATTACACCTTAAAGTTACTAAGAGCTTGTTTGCGTAATACTGTGGAAATTATACTCAATCTTTTAACTTTTAAAGGTATATCCGATCAAACGTCGGTGTAAACTAATTCCGACAAGCAAACTCGAAACGAAATAAAAAAGTATCTGCGCATATATCCAATTCGGGACCAGCGAAGTTGGTTACCAATTACTCAGTTTAATCTATATATGTATAACACTCGTATATATTTCAATCGTGAAATCTATTAAATAATTAGTTATAATGAATGTACTAGCTGATCCGTTATGCATTATTTCTACGACAGATTAATAATTCATAGAAGAAAGAATATATTTCATTAAAAACATATTTAGGTGTGCTGGAATACTGAATGTTGTAGAATTAAGTAAGAAATTGTGTGAAAATAAGATAAAATTGATTGACGACGACAGCTTCGGGCACTCACCTGGTACTAGATACAGAATACTCACTAAAACCCTGGGGAGTGCCATCCGCCGCCTTCACAAGGCGACGCGGGATCGTATATGCATGCAATATGGAGTGTTGGTCACTCAGACTGGGAGGGAGGGCACTGGTAGGGCTTTGCGGCAGTCACAGCGCCTTTGCCCTACTCCGCTGCTAATTACATTAATAAATCCTTTGCTGCGATAAAGTGATTTAAATTTTCTTAAAGTTAACTGACATGGAGATACTGCATTAGAGATATATATTAGTTACCTTAGGCCTAGGCCTTCGTGGCTCACCCGGGGTGTAGAGATCATCTATTTCTTATTTGAGGGAGCCCTACATTTAGGCCCCTATGTACTGCCATAATATTTTTTTGGCATCGGCACATTCGGCACAGGCAGACCTACAGCAGTTTATCAAACAGCATTGCTTACCCTATAAAAGTATTTCTAAGTACCATCTAATACAAAAAACACATTTTCAAAAACTATAATTACACTCACAGCAGGATTTTATATATAATATTTATAACAAAAAATGTCTTAAACATTATTACTTTGGAAGCTTCATACAAAAATTACTTTTGTCTACAAGTTTGCAGAAAAGTCCTAAATAGGATGTAGAATATCATAATATTTCTATGTAGTTCTTACTAATTAAATTAATATGAGCAAAGAAAACACTGGTAAGGTGTGAGACAGCATTCAATAACAATTCATTTCACAACTATTTCATTTCATTATGTGATGCAATTTACTAAATTTAAAACTATGAGTTACTAACGTTTTAAATTGATTTTCAGAACCTGCTCTTATCCTGAACTGCGAAGGAAGACAATAAAGAGAAAGTTTAATAACAAAAAAAAAAAAACACTTAGACACTTAGCGTAGATAAAGTTAAAGTGCATAAAGTATCATTAGGTGTATTACGGATTGGGGTCTTCCTCCATAGCGGCTGACCGTCGCGTTACGTGAAATGGTCAAGGTAATTCTAAAATATCTATGAATTATTCACCGCTCTCAATTTATGCCACGCTAACCCTTTTGTGTTTTGGGGCTTCACTTCGTAAATATATTTCTAAATCACTTACTACCATCCGCAAACAAATCAAATATTCGGTTGAAGAACCAAAAAAATACATACATGTATTTTACGCACCATAATTTTACTTTTTTTAATGTGTTAAAAGTTTTTAACTTCATGTTGCTAGAAATGTGTCCATTTTTCCCAGTTTTGTTTGTTTGTGTTTTTTTTTTGTTATTTACTAAAAATAAGGAATTTTTATAACCTTTCTGTTTTTATTTTATAACTCTATATACTTATTACTATTAATAGTAGCTTGCACTACGTTTGATTACAGTCTTGTATTGACTTATCTTGTGATGTATTTTTGTGTTCATATTTTACACTGTTATCCGAATAGTTATTTTCTTAAATATGATCGTCTTTGTATTGTAAATATATATATATATTTCGCTCAGTATTTTCTTATAATTTCTGCAAATTTTATATATGATCTAATCTCTTACTGTAGCTAGTTTAATATATTTATAAAGTTGCTAAATGAAATTTATAGAACATTTATATCGAATGGGTGACACCATTGGAAGTATATTAAATTAATGATTCTGCATTCGTAATCTAAAATCAACCTTCATATAAATTAACCTATTTTTATAGAATCGGATAGGTATATTATGCATCTGTAACAAACTCCGATATTTTTATAATACTTCAAATTTTTATTTCGTCGGAGCAATATTATTATTTAGTCGTTATCACGTAGAATATGGTGCTCGTATGTGTGTACCTAAGAAACTTTTACTTAATTATATGTTTCTTATTTGAATTTGTACACTTTAGCTCATGTTTCTAAGTTGTCATAGAACTAAACACTGCGTTTACTGTAAATTAAATACAAAAATAAATTATTAATACTCAAAATGACTACGTAGTAATTTCACATATACTATATTTTAATTATCTTTAGAATATACGCTATAAGTGCAACAATTTGTTGTAATATACTCTATAATATTGCGTTCAATATGTGTAATAGTTTGAATGAATAGAGAGATTGAAATTTTAACTAATGCTTTGTGCGTTGATACAAAATGTACCTGTAATAAATCGAACAGTTCGCGGTTAGAATTGTTGTCCGTATTGTAATGTACATATTATGTACATATGTAAAAACATTACGAATTAATATCGGTTGGCGTGTGGTTTGCCCTAGGTCTTATTTTAATCTGTTGTATTTGACAGGTTTAATTAAATGCGGTTAGTAAACATAGTATTAATATTTAGCCGGTTCGCCTGGAGTTATTTTCATTTTATAAAGCGAATATTATGAAGAGATGGTACATTTTGTGGTTTGATTCACAAAATGGCATCGTATATTGAACGATCAATGTATGATTTAGTATCAAATGTAAAATAATTTTATTACCTCAAATCAAATGAAATTAAAAATCTTTATTCAATTTAGGCCCTAAGGAGGCGTTTATGAATGTCAAAGCTGCCACCGTTTCGTAAAGTAACGCAGTCATCGAGAAGAACCGGCAAGATACTCGATTTGCATCTTTTTTTTAGGTCTTATTCTTATTTTTTTTACATAATAGCTTAATGGGTTACAGTAGTTATTACCGGATGTACAGAGATGGGTGTCAATTTCAAACATTACAATCGCCACATATTGATCCACCCTGTACGCCTTTTTACATAAAAAACCCGTTTGACTTGGTTCTTGAACCCACTGTCCGGCAATTCAGTGATGTTCTTTGAGACTTTATTGTAAAACCTAACACTATTACTAAAAAACTGTTACTGGTCTTACTGAGTCTAAAATAGGGGGTGACCAATTTGTCACGATTTCTAGTATTCAAAACATGTCGATATTTAACGCAATCTAGCTTTTCTCAGTTTTTGCGGACATACATTGAATTATCAAGAATATATTGGTAGCATAAAGTTAAAATTCAAAATAACCTATACGTTTTACCTGATTTCTGTTTATATTTAAATCATTACTTTTTATTAATATTGTCAAGAATATAACTAAGAATTATATCTAAATAAATATTAAAATTTTCAAAAATATACAAAATGACTAGAATCGTTTACTTAAAAATTAGATTATTGTTTTTTTTCACAAGCAAACCTCTCACTTCCATTCTTCCGCTTCGTATCACATCTCGCAAACGCGTTCTTTATCCAATTATCTGAAGATAAATCTCACCTGTGACTGCTAAGGAAATAACGTAGGAAAACGTTGTGTTAGGGAAAAGTTATATTTTCGCAAAGCCCAGCTTTCCCTCCTCTTTTTGACTTACTGAAGCGGCTTGCGTCACGTTTGGATTGATACATTGTTTATGTATGATTTAATTTGTTGCTTTTATGTTATTCTATGTGTTATGAGACTTATGAATTATTATTACGCAACCAGCCTGCGATTACGGAAAATTATTTCGTGGGTTGCTCTATTTTGTTTTGGTAACATGTGATATATATATTAGTTTTCTAATGTGAATGTTAATCCACGTTGTTTTTTATAGTAAACAACTGTAATAAAATATGTAAGTCAGAAAGAAAAGATTATATGTAATATATTTAATGTTATCTGACTTTATAGTTATTCAACAATCACATATTATTACTATTTTTCTTTTTATCAGTTTTAGTTGCATAACTATTATGAAGGTGGCCCATCTGATGGTAAATGGTTACCGTTGCCTATGGACAGCCTCAACATCGGGGGTATAATAGCCATGTTGCTGACCTTGGCGGAAAGGATTGGTTGTTACCGAAAATTAAAAAAAAAAAAAAAAATTAATTATAATAACTTTACTATATTAACTATTCTTAATAATCTTTTCCAATGTATCTTAATTTAAACGACGTCAACAATAAATCGACAAATTTGCACATACAAATATTAATTCTCACTAAAAATCAAGTATCCTTGAAACCTATTTCCGTGAGGCGAATCAAATTTCACATGCTTCCGCGATTCGGCAAATTAGATCGGCACTCCAAACGGTCAAAAGTCGACACCGGCCCCTTAAGGTTGATATGACGGTTCCCGTACACTTGACAATCACGAGGAAATTTAAATTTGAGGTAATCATTTCATTTCTAGAATGCGGCTGGTTCAGTATCACATATATTTTGAGTGATCTGTTTTGCGTTGTGTTTTATCCATCCACTATCTACCAGATGTAAAGTGTAGCCGGTGTTTATCCAGTGGTCCACAATACATTTAGTGATAAACGAGTTACAGTGGTAATAGGTATCCGTAAACCCAGGAAAAATTCACCCCTTCCAGAATGCTACCGCCTGATAAGCCTCCTCTATACGATAGGTAAAATATACGAGCGGCTTCTGTTGAAGGAACTACAAGCCTTTGTCTCAGGTAAATGTCTTTTACCACACGAGCAATTCGGCTTTCGATCGAAGCACTCGTGCACCCACCAAGTGCTCTGCCTCACGGAGCATATTCTCTCCAATTTCACGGAGCTACGCCGTCCCAGGCGCACGCTTGCTGTATTTTTCGACATAGCCGAAGCCTTCCATAAGATATGGCACCAAGGCCTCATATATAAACTCATTCTTTTTCAAATTCCGGACAGACTAGTCTGCATAATCCTTGCTTAATTATCGTCCCGGTCCGCTATAAAGTGGATGGAGCCTTATCCTCGCGTCACCCAATGTGCTCAGGGGTCTCGCAAGGCTCCATCTTAGTGACTTGCCTGTTCAACTTGTTTGTTAGCGATATCCTCGGATTCACCGACGTCGCAGTAGGCTCCTACGTAGACGACACGGTCATCTTCACTTCGAGCAGGAATAGGATTCATGTATACTACAGCGTCCAAGGGGCCATCTCTATGTTCCGGTCCTAGTGTCTTAAATGGCGCATAGGATTCCATCAAGACAAAAGCGCGACTATCATGTTTGATCCTTATGCGAGCAGGAACATAAAAAGAACATTACACCTTTTCGGCGTCAATATCCCCTGGACTAACCAAACTAAATACCTTGGTGTAGTATTAGGCAGGTACCTCACGTTTAACAAACATATAGATTACGTACAGAAAAAAAGCCTCCGCGGCTATGGTTCTTCTACGCAATCTAACCTCCTCTAAGAGCAAAATGTCACTCAGGCATAAGCTCACAATATACAAAGTATGTATCCATACCGTACTTATAGCTGCCCCGTATTCGCTCACGCTTCGTGAATTACCCTTCGTAAACTACAAGTGTTGCAAAACAGATTCATACGCATAGCCGTCCAAGCCCCATTTTATGTCAGTAATGTAGATCTCCATAAAGATATGGACCTTCCGTCCATGTATGCATATATTAAAGACCTTACAAAGTTTTTTTATTTAATAAATGCCGAACATCATCCCAACCCCAAAATAGTATACTTAGTAAGCTACACTTCCAATCCACACGCCAAAGCCTTTGCGCGCCCGCCACGTAATTGCTTCCCCGACCCCGTCGATAAAATAACGAAATTGAACGCGCTTCACCCTGTCGTCTCCGCCAATTGAACGTGTCCGCGTACACGCCCATGTAACCACCGCCCTCGCCGCCGTGGCCGAGTGTATTATTTCGCTCCAGCACACCTGCCGCGGCCTCTCTCCGCAGACGCCTGAGCCTAGGTCCGATCCTCCGGATAGGAGCCCTCGGTGACTCTAATGGCGCGATACAGTGACACTCTAGATTACTGAGAGTACACCATCACACTGCATACCATTCGTGCACACTGACACTTTAAGAACACGGTTCTGTAAGGGACTACCCTCGCGGTCCTTGAGCTGCTTGCCCGATGAGGTCGTTGTTAGGATCACTAAATTAGTAAGATAGAATCTGTCGATTAGTCAGGATCGTGAGTCTTTTTTCATTTACAAGCGGCAGCGCAAACCGAGTTTCAGCCGTTCTGGTATCCTTGTGCGCGCTGCCTCGGGGAAGAATGCCCTCAGCACTCGTCCCAAAATGTTCGGTGAAGCTGTCAAAGCCCTTGGGGCTAACAGCGTATGTCATCGAAAAAAAAAGTTACAGTGACGCTCTTGTCGTCAGCACGTTGCGCAATCGGGTAATGTATGAATTTATACCAAGACGATTGTAAGTAGGATTATAAACTTATCTAATTATTGTAAAACTTACGTAAATTAAAAAAATGTTTCGAGAAAAAACAGCAAATATCACAGCGACTTTTTTTAAAGAAATTGGTGATTCATTTTAAAAGCTATTGTTATACTACTTAATTATTACACAATTTGATTTTAACAAAAATTTTAATAAATGTTCACGGAATAATAACATAACTAAAACTAACATAGGAGAATAGTTAATATCACCTATTGCTATTTAAGCGATGGAAGCCTGCGCTAAGCGGGGCATTCGAGGTGTATTTATCGTACGTGGCTGGAGCGTTACCGAAGGAACGTAAGATTTATATTTTCTATTATTAGCAACTGGACTGTTTTGATATTTTATGTTGTTCTTCATTATCGGGAATGATTTCTACTGGACAGAGAGAGAAACACGAGCGGTGAACGTGAGTGTTGACCTTCGTCGACAAAGGGGCCCTAAACCTGCATCCGGAGTCGCAAGTACTAACTAGGTTTATCATTTCTAACAATATTAAGAACACGATTATAGTTGTAATTAATAATGTATGACGATATATGTATTAACGGAAGTATTAGTATAAGTAAATGATTATTATTATAAATGAATACATCAAGAGTGAAATACTTGATACGGTTCATTACATAAAGTACTACTTTTTATAAATTTATTTTGTAATAACATACAGGCGAATTATTTAATATTCTGACTACCTAATTAAAGGAGTAATTCTAAAAAGGGTTAGTATTTGACAACCCATTTACATTAAGAAATAGCAAACACACTGGACTGATAGATAAATATTGAACCAAAATTAATAGAGTTTCGGTAGACTGCCCGCCTAACTCCAAAACGAGATTTTTCCCTTTTCTCGCGAGTCGGAAGTAGATCTCATTTCCTCCGTCAACATCAAAGTGAGATAGTAATCGGTTTTTTATTTGAATCGGCAATATTTTGTACCTAGTTAACTAGTTAGTGCCATCCTCGGATGGAAGTGATAGCTAAAATGTATTGAAACTCGATACTCCTCGTACGTACGTACGTATTTGTATCCCGGTATTATTGTTACTACCTATAAAATCACTTTTTCTTATAATGCTTCTTTCTGGTATATATGTTAGCAAACGAAACTGTATACCTGACATTAAATTTAATAATCACAGTCATGATTATTAGTGAATTTAATATGATACCGCAACAGTGAAGAAATTAATTATTCTACTAATTATCTCGCTTACGTGCAGATTAACTAAATTATTACCACGAAGTTCAAAAAACTCGAGTTACTTTGGCTACCTACAATGGTTTTGTTTGTTTATGTTCGATTTGTGATACAAAAATAGCTTTCACGATAGGTGAGTGCCAGATATTTTAAACATTGCCTTCGTAAAATACGGAAAACTGTTAATTCCTTAAGTTAACACAGCAATTTGGTATAGCATGTACAACGTACATAGCTAGGCAAATGTATAATATTAATTTTTTATACAACTTGTATCTTGCAGTTGCTTTATAACCACTGCATTTGTTATAATTTAAGAAATCACGGAAAAAGAAATATTTAACGATATGCTAAATCATTAACGAACAGGCAGACTACAATTTTTTATCTATCCCTGCATAGTGTTTTTGTGATTATTATTTGCAAATGTTAAAAACGAATAAATATTAACATCGAATTGGGATTTAGACTATCTAGCTTTTATTGGAAAAAACATTATATTATATAGACTTTTTAGGTAAAATCTGCCTTTTGGACGATAAAGACTGCAATATTTGTCCAATTTAAGGTCCGTACATGTCATCAGAACTATTCGAGTTGATTGAATCTTTGATGGACGTCAAAAATTTGGCCTACGGTTAATCGTGATTTAATTCCATCTTCATAAATTCGTTCACGAATACATTCCTATGATTTTGTGTTTACATTTTCCCTAAAGTATCGCCAATGCTTAAATTGATAATGTTAAATGCAAAATAATAAAAAAATTAGTTGTATTTTAAACTCATATATATGGTATGACTTCTTTAAATTGAAAGTATTTAGCAAAATGTAACTCATCAAAGATTAGTGGAGTGCTGTTAGCCAATTACATTATAATCAAAAATACATTCTGATTAAAAATTAATTAAAGTGATTTTGTTTGTTCACTTAAATGTAAAATCGTATTAATGTAATATTTATTGGGTAAAACCGAAACTAACGATTTGGTTCATATATTCAATGTATTACCTAATCAAGTATCCCATAGATTTTATTCTCGTGAAGTACTTTTTATTAATCCTTATAATAAATTAATAAACCGACTGTAAACTGACTGTTCATTTCCCACAATATACCAAATATAAACGAGTAATTGAATTTGTTTCTAATGATGAAATTTTTTCAATTCCATTATCTGTGCGCTTCGCTTGTCGTTGATCAAAGCGTCGAAATTTAATAAAGTCCATCCCATTGCATCATCTGCGTATGTAACGTTGATGAATATAAAATCAAACAACTCTACAGTGATGTAAATTGTATAAGAGATAGATATTTGGTCAAGAATATTTGAGCCGTGAATATAAAAGCTGTTATTGCTTTTGTCATTGTATTTTTTATATACAAGCATCGTTTTGGTTAAGAAAATGTTAAGAAACTTTTAGAAAGAAGAAATAAAGAAAAAACATTTATTTTGTTACACACGGATACATTGATTTTGCAAACAATAAAATTAAAGATTTAGAAGAATGATCTTAATGGTAGAACATTCAATATGATTTCATGAGATTAGTTTGATTTGATACCTTACAATTGTGTGTTTACGCATCTTTTTGTTTATTTATCGATTTATATCATATTCATGCAGAGAACAAAAACGGTCAACTGTTACATGATACCTGTGTTACTTTAAGTTTGTAATTTCTTAGTTCGATAACATATTAAGTTTATTAATCACAAACTTCAAGGTAAATAAGACAGATCATTTAATGGAAATTATCTAAGATATAATTAATTGTTACATAATAGTTTTGTTGTAATAAAGGTTCTGGCACTGAGGTTTTTTGAAGCGATGATAGCTCAGTTGGTAGTGCTTACTGTGCACAAACGCCGCATCAAAGGACGTGAGTTCGAATTCTCGTACAATGTACTTAAGCATTCGGTAAAGGAAAACATCGCGATGAAATCAGAGCATGATGGTAGGACTTTTTCTAATGCCCAGCTGGCTAGCTACCACTCGTAAGTTAAAAAGATACCGCCAAATACCTATAGGTGCATTCCGGCAGTTGCAATTGAGAATCAGTTCCTCCACTAGGTTTAGCGTGTTCACCATCTTGGGACATATCGTCACTTAACATTAGGTGAGATTGTGGCAATGAAACTAAATCTTCACTATAAAACAAATCCTATAATCGATAACACAGGTAACGACATCTTTAACTACCATATATTTTTTTAAACCTTGTACAATACTCACTTACTTTATATAATGAAAGCGTGACCTAAATTTCGGTCTTTTAAAATCACCAGTTTAAGTTGTAAGATGTCTGTCAACAAAATCCTTGTGTATTTTATTAAATAAATATTTATGAAGTCTACTGCTACATTTATTTACATTAACATAATCACGTTTTCAAGAAATTTTCTTATTGCTTTGATAAAATAATATTACAGCATCATGTTAATACTTCTCGGACTTATAGTTAATTATCCAATTTTACACCAAAAATGTTATCCTTAACAAACTAGTCTGAATAAAATATTCATCAATACCCAAGGGCAGAGGTGAAGTTTATGTAAGTTAGTGAAGGTAGGGTAGGGCGCACGCGCGCTGCCGCTCGCTCCGGCTGACTAAGTGATGTATGAGCCCGCAGAGAAACCGCCTTTATGCGCCGGAGCGGAACACGGTTACACGCACCGCCGCCAAATAAAACTGCCGAGTTCTACTTTACCAACGTTATAGTACAGATGAAGATTATAATAAATGAAATAAAAATAATTTTCATCTTTCACTTTAATATTCCCAACTTTAAACATAAGGATGTTAACCCGACAAACGTCTGTTTTCGCTTACACATATTTGGCTCCAATAGTCAAAGATTTGATCAGAGCACCACCTATCACGTTTAGGGTAAGCATAAAATCTTATCCATAAACAAAATACACAGTTGTTCGAGTTTAGTCTAAGTAAAAAAAAAAAGACAAAATCATAATTTGTATTGCCCTTTGATTCCAATGTAATAATCTAACAAAGGAACCAAGTTTCATAGTTATTCAAAATTTGATTTCTAATGTCCATTTAATTCACTGTTATTATTAAGAATTGAAAGTTATATTTTCTCTACTGCTTTTGTTTATCTATAGCCAGTACTAATATTCTGTTTTAGTGTAGATTTCTATGCTTACAAGTAATTAAATATATTAGAAAATATAACATAAGTAATCATACTTGTATATGTATTAAAAAATCGATGAATTGAATTGAATCTCGTGGTAGACTTGAAACTTGTAGGCCTGGTATTTAAAAAACGCAATTAAAAAGAAATTGGTATAAGAAACTTGCATGATATGTACCTACGTGACAAAAGTTTAACGTAAATTAGACTGAAAGATTAATCAGCCGTCAGATAATGATAAAAAGTTAGGTAAAAATGGTCAAAAATATATCTCCAAAGTTGCTTTAAATAAAACTAAAACTATCCTTACCCACACAAATCAGTTCGAGTTGGATTAAACATATTTGAAATATATGTACCTATATCATGAGATGAAAGAGACTTCGTAGTACCGTAATTTATGTTGTTCGTGGGTAAGTACTACTTTATGCTTAACATTATTTTCATACATTGTACAGTTTTTCCTCCGCCGCACGGTATTGTTGCATAATCATATTATAGCTGTCTTCCTTCAATGGTTTTTATTTTGTCAGCTATATTTTATGTAAAACGGCGCAACGTCGTGTATGTCTTGACAAAAATAATATTACTCGTTTTTTTTGTATTTATCTTTATATATATAAATTTCGTATCACGTTGTGTATATCCCTATAAGTGATCATAACGCGATAGATGCTGCTGTAGTCGATGTGATTGACTACTGTCGAAAAGGCATAACAAAGTCTACCAGGTCAGCTAGTATATTTATAAAAATATAGGATATCTCAACATATGATGATGATAAATACGAAAGCCCTCCATCAAAGTTGGTAGAACTTACAGTTTTTAGTCAGTGAGAATCTTACACAACTCATGCTTTTGCATCACTACAATGGCGACTAGAATATTTTTTGAATTTTCTGTTTTATAATTGTTTTTTTTATTAATATTACTGTGTTAAATATCATTTTTGTATATAAACTCCGTTATTTATATATATATGATGTCCGCTGCCGGGTTTTCTGATATAAGAAATTAATAAAAATGATAGTTTTGCTACATGAATATAATCAAACTTGGGATTCAAAGATTCATATGCGTGTACAAGTAATAATAGGAATACTTCATACCGACTATCATTATTTTCTAGAAGACTACCTTAATAAATTTGTGATTGTCACATTGTGGGCGTTTAAAAAAAGACCATAAACCTAACATGCTCTCAGTATCTTCACGGTATCTATACTCTTTTGTGAAGAAGATATGCGAAAATTACCTGGAATCAATTAATACTATCGTTCCTGTTTTACGAGAGAAATGAAAGACATCTTATACCTCTCACGTATTTAGTCGTTATTCCAACTATTTGCTCCAAACAACTCATGTCCTTTTTATAATAAGATCTAGTTCAAATAATAAATACGATCGACGAACAAATAACGTAATAACGTCTTACTTTTAAAATGAATTAATAGTTCGAGTTTAAAGACAAGTAGATGAAACAATAAGAACTACATAGTTATAGCTGTATACATTTAACAATTTGATTCAATTCAAGTGTATAAACATGTATATCAGGTGTTATTAAGCTTAATGCTAAGAACGAAAGACTTTTACAATGCTGTTGGTAAGACCAGTGAAAGGGTTTGTGTTTGTCTTCAACTTTAAATTGAATGAACTGATTTCACTTTACAATTAATTATATTTCTTATATTCATAAAATAAATAATGATTTTCCATTTCAAACACTTTTATACATTGAATTAAATACAATTTACGCTGTAAATTTATACTGCTCCTTATTTCTTTCTTAGCCTATCTTTCCTTTCTTAACTATTCAAACGGTCTAAGGATAACACTGCTGATGCACACTTTTTTTAATGCGACAAGAGTGTCGCGATAAGAACTGTCGATCGCAATTTTGGAATAATATAATAGGAAACAATTGTGTTCTCTTATAATTTCAGAATAAACCTGTAACTATTTATTGACTTGCCTAATATTGATGTATTTCATAAATATATATTTAAGCATTTGTAGTTTAAAATATAAAATTATATTTCACCCTTCAGTGTAAGACCTTCGCTTAAAAAATCATAGTTAGTTTTATAAATAAGTGTTAACATTATTTTAACATTAACATACAGTGTTTGTTTGTTTCATGCCTGTCATTATTAGGAAGGTAGGTACGCTATATGGACTTTTTTCATATTTTTTAATTTATAATAAATAACAGATGTTATATATCTGAAATGTAACTTGCATGGTATATATACCGTAACGGTCTAGAAGTACTATCTATTATATAATTATAGACACAAATTATTATTATTATTACAAATACAGTCTGATATTATAGTTCTTTAAAATTGCATTTAAATATAACTCTGCATTTAATATAACACACTCGAAAATAAACATGAGTACACTTTGCATGATTGAATGAATTTTTTATTGCACTTTAAATAAGTACACTGGCGAACTTAATGCCATAAGGTATTTTCTTCCAGCTAACCAACAGTAATGTAGTAAGAAATAATTACTACTATTGTAGGTAGTGCAAAGAAAATCATTGGTGAAATAAGAGTGTAATAATAAATATTTGATACTTTTAGTTTGTTATTAACCATATTATTTTTATTATTGGATATTAATCATATTTTTATAAGTTATTATTGATTGAGAACTGCTCGCGAAAACGTACATACGATTTTATTACTAAGTTACACTTAACTGAATAAGAAAAAACAAAAATAATGTAGTTTCTTTATAGAAATAAATACAGAATCGAGTCAGTCGTTCCAGGGATTATTATCTACATACGAAATTACAAACTTTACCTCGTCATAATATAGGCGCCTCTTAATATATGTACCCTTTCGAAATAGAAAACTTCTGTTATTGAAATCAATTATGATCATTGAATTAACTCACAATAACTCATTAAAGATTAATTGTCACTACACAATTTACGGCGAACATTAAGCGAAATCATAAACATTTTAATGGAATGGTTAAGCGGAGAGCTTAAACAGATGTTCTTATTGCAAAATTAAATTACAGCTACAGAGAATCCCAAAATTAGTTTGACCTAGACAATGGGTGGCAGTGAAGGATATTGTTCAAATATTTGCTGATCTAGTCAGCGCGGCCGTCGTAAACCAAAGATATTGCCGTAGTATTGTCTCAAAGAGATTAGTTTCCTTAAGATTCTGTGCTGAAGAGGAAGTGTGAAGACGTCTAATTTAAGATTTGCCTAGTGCGTGAACTATTTTCTATAATAACGCAGAAAAGTTATACAAACATGATTATCAAAAATATCTATATATTATCTTCCATTGATATAGGTCTTAATAAAATAAAATTGAATACCTTATATAATTGAATACCTGTTTATGTTAAGTAACTTTTTCTAATTCAGATAAATATATTAATAGAAAATAATGTTTCCTGTCGTCATTCCATCGTATTTATCAGAAACCAATACATAGTAAAATAAAACAGCCTACGGTCATAATTAATTTCTACGTAATCCCGGTATTGGCTACAACATCCGCTGTCAAACACCCGCATCGTTATGCGGGCAAGTTCGCGTTGATTAAAGATAGCTATATCAGTTTCGTCAACCTTTCATTAGAAATGGTACAAAGGACGCAATTACATCAACGAGCGGGACATCTGGTGGCCTTATCGTTAAAGGGTTGCATCTTATACCGAATTTCACAAAGTTGACTCAAGACGGATGTTCCATCCTGTTTAGAGCGGATGTTATTACGCCAAAAGATTTTCATATATTTTACCGATAGCAACATGTATTTCACGTTATACCAATTTGTATATGATAAGGTATTTATTTTATGCTTGACACTAAATCGAGCCAAAAGGAAAACATTTCAATAAATCTGTCATGTTATTTTACAATTTCAATAATAAAGTTACTTAACTTAGCTCTATTATAAACATTTGGACGGCATCTTGTGTAATGTAGTTTCGATTTTCCAAACTGAGCAAAATTAAAGAAAATAATAAATAATAAATAGGAACTAGCATTCTAAATAGGCATTTATACTGCCTTAACATGATAGCTATCTTATTGTTAGAATTGTCTTTGAAAATTAACTTTCCTACTTGACGTTGATAAAATTACCTATGTGCATACGTAGAAGCCGTAATATATTAAAAAAATAAAATTAATGTAGTAAATAATGGTAAGGTATGATATTATTAAAATTATGAATAAATTCGCGTATATAGTAACACTTTATAAAATCGGCTAAAAATACTTTAAAATATTTCACGTTGAATAGGCTTATGTACATCATTATTTCTGTATTCGTTAGATTTTTAAGCAGTGATGTAAAATCTTCACCAAAATGTTTGTTTTATTTTATAATGTCTATAGAGCCAGGAATTTATACCAAAAGCCAAAAATAAATTCGAGGCAATTTTTACCAGTTCATTTTGTAGGATTTTAAGGAGAATATTTATGAGGCTCAACTAATATGAAACATGTTCTATCAATTGAAATAAAACTAATTTAAACGGATTTTATCGCGGTTATTTATTTATTTTGATCCCGACGTTTCGAAAGCTTTTCAGCCTTCGTGGTCACGGGGCGGACTGAGATGTAGGTTGTCCAGAAAAGTTCATGTTACTGTGTCTACCTTCAATTTAATTTTTATTATTGATAGAGTTCCAATCTACGCAGAAAGAGCTCACAGTGTCTTGAGGTCTGGCAATTGGTCTTTTGGGTTCCGATTTAATTAAATGTATAATCGGATCCCATGCTTGTGCTAGCTTCCAACCATCTTCTCTATTGAAATTTGGATGTTTTTTAATTTCAATAGCCTCACGAATCATCCTATGTAGGAATCGGTGTTCTTTGGCAAGGATTTGTGGCTTGTCGAATCGAAAATAATGTTTGGAGCCTTCTTCTGAATGTTCAGCAACTGCAGACTTCGTAGAGCGTCGGTGTTTAACGTCAGCTATGTGTTCTTTTACTCGGGTCCCTATATTTTTTTTGGTTTGACCGATATACGAGAGGCCACAGTCACATTCGATTTTGTATACGCCCTGTTCTTGTAGAGGTATATGACACTTGACAGGTGGTAAAAATTGACTAATCTTCTTGGGCGGCTTAAAGTAAGTTTTAATTGAAGCACACTTCAGTACATAGCCAATCTTGTCTGTGACCCCTCTTACTAAGCCGCCCAAGAAGATTAGTCAATTTTTACCACCTGTCAAGTGTCATATACAAGA
This sequence comes from Actias luna, assembly GCA_039707435.1. Classification (NCBI taxonomy): domain Eukaryota; kingdom Metazoa; phylum Arthropoda; class Insecta; order Lepidoptera; family Saturniidae; genus Actias; species Actias luna. The sequence continues at coordinate 12,313,275 of JAZHAC010000033.1, read as the reverse complement.
ACAGGGCGTATACAAAATCGAATGTGACTTTGGCCTCTCGTATATCGGTCAAACCAAAAGAAATATAGGGACCCGAGTAAAAGAACACATAGCTGTCGTTAAACACCGACGCTCTACGAAGTCTGCAGTTGCTGAACATTCAGAAGAAGGCTCCAAACATTATCTTCGATTCGACAAGCCACAAATCCTTGCCAAAGAACACCGATTCCTACCTAGGATGATTCGTGAGGCTATTGAAATTAAAAAACATCCAAATTTCAATAGAGAAGATGGTTGGAAGCTAGCACAAGCATGGGATCCGATTATATATTTAATTAAATCGGAACCCAAAAGACCAATTGCCAGACCTCAAGACACTGTGAGCTCTTCCTGCGTAGATCGGAACTCTATCAATAATAAAAATTAAATTGAAGGTAGACACAGTAACATGAACTTTTCTGGACAACCTACATCTCAGTCCGCCCCTTGACCACGAAGGCTGAAAAGCTTTCGAAACGTCGGGATCAAAATAAATAAATAACCGCGATAAAATCCGTTTAAATTAGTTTTATTTCAATGAATAATATTCGCGTAAACATAAGAAATCATTATGTTCTATCAACATACTAAATCGCAAGTCTTATATAATATAACAAGAAAAAATTTGAATGTTTTAGAACAAACAATTGAGAGTAGGTAAATCTAGGCGAATGTTTACAAGCCGGTATTGTAAACAAAATTCTCTTGTAAGAAATAAATACTCTAAATACTCAAAGATTTTATAGACCTATGGCAGTTTTATTACAGCCACCAATTACTGTGGTTTTTGAGGTACCTTTTAATTAACTTAAGAATAGCATTGCTGAACTCTAAGATTTTTTATATTTTTACCGACATATTAACACGACTATAGCGAACTTATTGTAGATTCATCCATCAATTTATCCCTTCAGCCAAAAAACGGGTTTACGTAATAGCTATCAAGTTTTTTTTACGTCAGGCCTTCCCACGCTGAGTATTTGTTATATATATATATATATATATATATATATACTCCGCTCCGTCTATCTGTCTGCCTGGCTAAACGCGATAAACTAAACTTAAAGAAATCATTTTCATACAGTTTTCGCCAATGGAAGAACAATTGCATGAGGTAGGTTTCGGTGCATAATTCATTAAGGTTTCGTGTAAATTAACGGAAATATGTCGATCAATGTTGTTAATGTTGGAAAAATCATATTGTCTCATAGTTTTACTGACCGCTGATAATTTTTACTTCCGCTACGTAAACCAATAGAGTTATATGAAAATATTTTATTACGAAATTATTACCTACGACATAAAAATAAAAAAAATACTATGTAGGTACCTGATAGTACTTCAAATCTTCAGTTACCATTCGCGATATTTCACTTTAAGTATAAAAATCTTTGAAGTAGTCTCTGTTATCTCAAGAAATTAAATTCATTTTGGTATTCATTAACTTTGATTAGGACTTAATTTATTAGTTTTCTCAGAGCTGGACAAAGGAATGCTCTACTGTATACCTTGGTTTTGTTTCTAAATAAAACTTTCGTTTTTCTACGGCAGTCTAGTGAATGACCAAAATACAAAAAGTCTTACATTGTAACTTCCACTTAATCTAATCTAGTATACCTACATAAAAAAAATTACCGCACTACTTTCTTTAATCAATTCACAAGAAATACTCTTACGTAAATGCTATAGTACTTATGTCTACGTTTTATCAACCCAATTTGGAAGATACTTTTACTTCGTATACCAAGATCACTAAACAATACAACCATAATATTCGCACTATAAGCAAAACAATATACAAACTTGCAGCTTAAACAAAAATACATCATGAGCCCCTTCTTGTATCACATGTATCCAAAGGCTTAATCTTCTCCGAAGCGGGATCTGCTGTATAAATGTTAGTACAAAGGCCTATTTGAGCTCCTACCGCAAAGCAAACACCCTCAATGCATATTGACGATTCGCTGCTAAAAATATTCAGAGATATATCAGTATGAGTATCTTCCAAACTTTGTCTTGAAATTATAAATAAAATTAAATACTTATGGTAAAAATTTCAGTAAACAGCTATAATAAAAAATAACTGCATATTCAATATATCAAACTAGCAGTGGACGTATGACAGCCTTCATTTATTATGATTATTATTAAAATAAAATGTCTAAGTGTCGTGGAACACTCGGTTGGAACGTATTTTTTTACGTTTTATATTGCTGATCAATAAACTGAAATGAATGAAAATAATGAATTCAAAGAATGGTCGGAAATGTCGTAATGAATATATTTTTTTCTAGTTGTGAATATAAACATTTTATTGTACATCATTCAATTCATTATGTTACATATAATACGCTATAAAACGGCTAACGTATATGACGTGTCAGACTATATTTCCCCGGCCGTTGAACTTACTTGCTTTCTTTAACCAATAAGCGCGCACCTATCACTGGGCACAGCCAATATCATACGCGCTATGGATAACCGTCTACACTATAGACATTTTGTGCATGGACCAGTCAAAAAAATGGATCCTGATGTAAAAATCTTAGATTATGATTTGTCTAGCTTCCATCAGTACCGTGTGATAAGGAAGTTCGTTCCAAAAACAAATAAATATTTCCACGTTTGACAGTACATATCTGTACAATTTGACTTGCCTTAGTCATATTTTATCTGGACAACGTCGTCGGACAGTAATTTAACTTGAAATAAAAACTGTGAGAGAGTTTGGTTACTTTTTTTTTTACATTAAATATGTTATTAAATTTCTATGTGAGAGAAAACGACTAGAAAATAAACCGCTGTATATTATCGTATATGTAAACTTATTATCAATTTACTTCTAGTTATTCATTGAATTATTTGAAGTATATTTCCTCTTATCTAAAAGTAAATTGAGCTCATAATCTTTACTACGCTGGTTTACTCTCAAAGTGAGAAAAAATATGTCTCGTTAGCCATATTTATAAGCAAATTTACCAACTGGAAATCTCTCGACATTGGATGTTCTAAAAAGATAAATTTAGTATTTTACTTATCGAGAAAATTTACATATTTGGAAGTGATGATGGCTTGACGCAGTTGGTAGTGTGTATGGACGCCGCTCTAAAGAACGTGAGTTCGAATCTAACTGCAATCAGCCTGAAATTTCGGTGCAGGATAACACTTAGCCTAAGCCTTTCTAATGTTCGCCTGAATACCTACCACTCTCAAGTGGAAAACCTGGCGGCTATTCATGTGTTCCGACAATTGCACTTGAGAGTCAGTCCTTCCACTAGGTTTAGCGTGTCCACCATCTTGGATCACATAATATAAGTTGAGATTTTGTTCATAACGCTAAACCTAAAAACTATAAAAGATGTATATTGATAATAAAATATTTACTTAGAATAATTAACAATGAAATATAGATTAATCAACATTGTATTTTATGTAGAAATTTCACAGCACGGTCGTGAAAGGCTCATCGTGAGTATGAAGTGAGTAAATTATGTCATTGTCTAGAATAGGGCATGAGACACTAACACCACGTTACATTTCAAACCACATTGTAATTTATTATGCCATCTGCACTCGTTTTTTTGTGATTTTTATAATAAAGCGCATTTATCCCTGATATGTTTATGATTAATAGGATCTTATCTGTCAAAAACGCATAAGTTTACATTGACATTATTTAAGTTTACATTATTCGCAAACCTGCTGCATGCTGTATTTTCTATTTAGATACGCAACAAATGTTTTTATTTAGTTATTACTACTCTATATTGTTTTTACGTTAATTACGTTTTGAAAATTCGTATGGAAAATGAAAACGTACTACTTTTATTTGTTATTATATCCTTAATAGGAATAATTAATTTTCCCATTAAAGTTCAGATCAGAAGTAAATGTTAACAACGGTTACACGTTGCCTCCTGGAAATTTTTAATGTGATAATGGTAGTTATTTGAGGATCAAATACTATTGTACTCTTTTTTAATTTTTAAGTAAAATTCGACAGAATTTTTTTATATTATGTACTTATATATCTTTATAGCAGTTGTATTTATTGTTCGTTATGATAATTGTTACATTTATTGAAAATGAATGTGTGCTTAATAAATCTGTTCATCTTTTTCAGGTATGTAACTTACATGTTAAAACAGCCTATCTGATGACAGTCAAGGTAAGCTTAATTTGTATGCGATAAAATTATACGTACCTAAATTAGTATAATTACAATTGGCCTGATTTCGATAGAAACGAAAATCAGTTATCCTTGCTCAAGTATTTGATAATTTTGTCACAAATATTTCATTCATTTTTTTTTGTCTTAATCACACAGTTCATGAATTTTTACTACTGCTATTGTATAACAGTGTCTACAATAGTTAAATTACCGCATAACCCTAAGCTACAAATTGTTACCTTTCCGCCTTACAATAATAGCTATTGACAAGATTTAAGATCGTTCTTTGTTTGGTATTACTAAATCTGTTAAGGCATTTTCTTCTTTCAAATGACTAATTGTTTTATATTATTATAAGGGAACAAACAACGAATTATTGACAAATCACAGACTAACTGGTGCGCTCGATTTCGCTCAATTTTTTCGACTGTGCCTGGTCGTAATCAGTATTAGTTACTTTAGAAAGATATATATGTATATGCCAAATATCAAGTCACTCGAGCGGTTGGCATTAGAGATCTAGTTATAAATGAAAGTCATCTATATATCCATATATCTTAAGACTAATATTATTCAAGTAACAATTTAACCAGTTACTTCAAAGTGGTTGAAAAAACTTCATACTTGACACAATTGGCAATACCATACGTTTTACTGTTCCCAGCATATTCCCCTGATACAATTTGCGTCTCCGCATTTCTTGATAACGTTTATCGTTGAGGCGAGACTATTCAGTCTAATATAGTTTATATTATATCTGTGACAAGTTATTGCATACAAAGTATACTGTTTCAAGAAAAATAGTGACGAATAAATATTGAAGCGTTGATACCTCAGTGGTAGTGAGTACGGACACCGTATCAAAGGACATGAGTTCGAATCCCTCCAATGAGCTTTAACTTTCGGTGAAGGAAAACAAGGTGATGAAACCATAGTGCGTGGTAATAGGGCTATTTTTAATGCCCGCCTGGCTAACTACTACCGTCAAGTTGAAAATCTGTCGGGAAATACTTATAAGTTTGTTTCGGCGGTTGGTCTTGAGAGCCAGCTCCACCACAGCGCGTTTAGCGTGTTCACGTAGATATAAATAAACGTAAATACAGAAGACAGTTAAACTAATATAGCATATACACAAATGAAATAATACTTTAATACATTTCAACAAACTTGTGTGATATAAGAATACATAATAAACAATATATAATGCAAATTTTAATATTCGCTCTGAACATAATCCTGCAGGTTATGAATTACCAACACACAACACAGCGATTCTATGTCGTTTATATTGCGTATTCGATTAATAACTAACCAATTTTAGTTTCCGCTTAATCGGCTTTTTAGAAAACTCATTTGCCTGGCAAATTGTTTTAGGTGTCGAGATAAAATTAATATTCACATGTAATGCGGTACACGGGGCTTACTCTGTTATCTGCGCGGTCGTGTTATTTTAGGTATAAAAATTCAAACAGCCCGTATGATCATGTAGATTGGAGCTAATTCTGGATTCCAGTTACTATAAAATATTTTGAATAACACAATAAAATATATTTATTATAGTTTCTGATTTTCGTCTTTACCTATATTATATTGTATAACCTTTTAACTGTTAATGTGCAAAAGGAACGAACTAAAGTTCGTCATATATGTAAACTCTATTCGCTAATACACAATTCACTAAAGTCAGCTTGCAGTAAATCTAACTGTAGACATTGCTTCGGGTAGCGGGTAAAATACAAAGAGTTGTTTGAAGATTATACGTTCTGGATTCTTCTTTGGATAGCATAAATAAAGGCTTACGACAACGTTACCACATGTCAATACTGGACAGGCTCGGATCCAGGCTTCAAAAATAGGTGGCGATCACAGCCACCTGAAAATTGGCCAAGTGCGAGTCAGCGTATGAACTTGCTTATGATCTATATTGTGAACTCCTATAAAGGATATGTATAATAAATTATATGGGCATGGGTAAAGCTGTGGGGCAAACACTAACCGTGAAAGTGTGACGTCACAAGCCTATTAGGGTTGTGGGCATGCCCCCATGACCCTAACAGTGGAACCGCGCTTGATACTGGTTGTAATTTGTACACAACTCCATTTTTGTTTCATATATAATTCAGTTTTGTGTTCAAATAACTTAATTGAACGAAAAATTGTGTAGACCTTGATCCCCTGTAAAACATAGTTATGGATAAGTAAACAAAGCTTGAGAGCCATTCTTGTATAAAACGTTGTTTTTAATGAACTAATATAAACATGACAAATAAGATTATAATAATTACTATCAAAGCATAATTAATCACATCCAGAATATTATATTTTCCAACATATTAGACGTGAATCACTTTGTATACATAAAGTAAATCAATTAAAATTCTTTCAACGATACACCTTTTTGCAGTTATATGTATATATTCAACCTACCTACAAAATAAGTAGATTGTTTCATTATTATGTAATGTAATTTTAAACACAAATTTACAAAAGCTTACAAATTAACTAAATATGGTTTGAAAATTAAATATATAAATATAAATTACTGTAACTGTGTGACCATTGTTGTAAACCACGGTGTAAGGCACCATATAATAAAACCACGGTAGAGCCTTTAAAATATTTAGATATCAATTCAATAATTTTTAAATATGCCAATCAATACTGAGACCATAATTGCAAGAACAATGTTTTATACTTACACTGTAGATTCTTGACCAATACTATCTATGTATCATGTTCTAAACTCTTCAAATACGTTTAGTGTGAGACTGACCACTTCACAACATTAAGTAAACAATGTGTATTTAGTAAGGTTATTGTTAGTACCGTATCAAAGCTACCGACTAACCACAAATTTAACATCGCCTATTTGCAGATACCCTGGATTGTGTTACCAATTATCGTCCATCGGTCGGGCTTAGCCAAATTTGCTAGAGCGGACATAACGGCAATAATACCTTAGTTTAACAGAACGGTTTATTTAAATGCATACTTTATTACTTAAACTGTTATTTATGTTTTAAATACATCAATTCTTCCTCGTAATGTTAAGTCTTGCTTTTAATTTGTAATTGAAAAAAAATGATCACAATTAGAATAAAATAAATTATCCTGTCAATTTATGATAATCACACTAGTGATTATGGGTATCCTCTTCTTCTTACAATAATTATAACAACAAATTGTTTACTGTTGAATAAATCCTATAGCTTAAATCCAACGTTGCATTAAAAAAAAATCATACTGCCTGATTTATATTACGTGTTAAAAGAAAAGTAAGATATTAACTACACTAAACTTTAAATTAGATAATAGCTTTTACTTTACCTTATTGCGCTAGATAGAGTCGCATTAAATGCATCCTTAGAAAATATTCTCCCTCGATATGGCTTTATTACACGGGTTGATTTTATGTAGGAAAACCGCTCTTACATAGAATTAGATTCCACTTTGAAAAAGGTTCTTTGTTATTGCAGGTGAGAAAATAAAGCACCTTTACTCAAATAAGCTATTTTTTTCTATTTTCTCTTTTTAGCTGCATAAGTCCGTTTTGTTGTGTAAAACGAAATAATTTTTTTTTCCTTTTTTTTTTTTTGCTCTCCTCCTGTACAAGTTGGATTTTAATGTTTGTAGGTAAATAATAAAACACAATTAAACATTATTTAAAAAATTATAATAACATAAATTTTGATTTCATTTATTTTAACATCACAGAATTCCATTCTATTTGCATCTACGTAACAAAATTAACAATATCCACAGCTTTAAGACAATAGATACCAGAAGAAGTGTGGAAACTGTCCTTGATCTGTAGCAATACGGAGATTTAAGTGTCACCGTGTTATTTTTATTGGATACTAGATTTTACGTGCGGCTTTGCTCGCGTAATTTGTTATTGTCTTATTGATTTTGTTAAACAAACCGGATGGCACATAAAAGGTTTCATACAAAGTTTACCCCACTTCCAACAAAGGTTTCGCGAGAAACAGTAGTTTATAACCATCTCCAAGGTCCCCTCTATCTCTATACCAAAAATCATCTTAATGGATTCAGTGGTTCAGACCTGAAAGCGTAACAAACAAACTTACTTTCACATTTATAATATTAGTAATGATTTGACGGGGTTATCTCCTGATGAATCTCTAGCCACTCTAGCTTTGTCCTGAGCATGGGTGGGTTCTCGCCTTGCTAAAAGAAGTCAGTAAAACGATTTTTTCTCTAGGTTAATATATAAAAAGGAACAATAGGCGGATAGCAAATATAAAAATAACATGTTTTACCAGTTAAGGATATTGTCATCGAGTAAATGTAAAATTGAATAGAGAAACATCAAAATTCAAATCAGTTTGTGATTTGGTTCTCAAGTTATATATTTTGGCGCGTAGTAGTAATTTCAGAATATCATATCTTAAGTGTATCTAAGTTATTAATTGTCACTGTTGCTATGCATAATTTTGTACTTTATACTTATTTGGTTTCATATACAATTTATATTAGAATCAATATATCAACAAAATAAAACATTACTGTTTTTATTGTTGTTAGAAATTTTATTCTGTTAACCTGTTAGTTATATCTATACTTTATATTACATATTTATATATATTTCTATTTTTTTACAATAATATTATGTAATGTTATAGCTACACTTTCCATGTATTGTTAGATATCATATTCTGAAATGATGATTTTTTTTTAATATAAGGAATTGTGTATTATATACTAAACTGTTTAACAGTTTATTATTTGTTCGTATAGAACCAAATTCATTTTAAATTAGTGAAATTTTCTACTAACAATCAACAAAGTAGGAGGGTTATCTCAATCCAATTTACTCTATAATAATGACGTCATCGGAGAAGGATTTAATTAAAGGTCTTTTAGAGGCCTCCCAGGTAATTGGTGTTCAATGAGTCTTTCGTAGTCCGAGAGCTTTGTTTCTTCTTAGTCATTATGTGTTGTGTATTTGAAAACGCCCCTTTTACTAAAACACTTTTAATTCTTTGCCAAACAGTCATGTATTGTCATTACTATTTTGATTTATAGATGTAAACAAAGATGCTATAGCTTTATAATTATTTTACAGTCATTTGAAATTATATGCCAGATTTATTATACTTATTAAAAATATCCATTTATCAGCTAAGTATCAACAATTTCGATCGATATGTTTCTTGAATAAAACAGGCCAAATTAATTAAAACTATTTAATTATCCATACTTGAGTTCATATTTCCATTGTGTTCATAGGTAGTCCTTATAAGTAAGAATGTACTTGAGTTGAACAATTTTATAGCAATTATATCAAAGAAACGAATAATAAAAACGACTAAGCACTCATCTAAGTTATAATGCATATGTTGAATAACTAGGGACTCAATTTTTTTAAGACAAGCGTTTATTTATTAAAATAATGGAATAACTAATATCACTATATGTATTAATACCTTTAATAATCATATCTGTTTCATTTTGTAGTCGCACACTTAAATTTTTAATGTTCCACGAATAATTTACCTACATGGTCATTCATTGCAACATAGAAAAATGAGATATAAGATAAAAAACGGTGCATTTTAATATGAGGTGGAAACCCAGCGGGCAGTCTCTTGTGCAGCCATTTGCCTGGCAAACATTCGCTTTCTTAGTCCCGGGAGTACAAAGGAGATGTGCGCTTGAAAAGTTAATTAAATTTAAATATGTGCAAGGTAACGCGGTATAGGGCGTGCCGGCTTTGTTCTTGTGTTAAGTAATTTATTGTAAATATCCTTTGAGAACTATATATTGTAATACACAAATTAAATATAAGGTTTTGGGAGTTCATGTACTTATTACTTCATTAATATATACGAGTGCTGGCTTATTAATTCCAAGCATAATATATACAATGTTGATTTCATTTAATAATTTACTTATAAAAAGTAAATTTTAATAGACACATTTCCATGTTCTTATTTACAATTGTTAGAAGTATTTCTATAAGTCATCAATGCCATAATGATGTTTGATTTAAATGTCAGAATGAAATTATTATCGTATACATAAAAAATAATAAAATATATTTATATTTAACAAATTAGCCTAGCACATATTCAGTATTTCAATCTGTTGTAATTATATAAACAAATCGAGATTCTTCGGGCAGGTATCCCGTGTGTAACGGGAATGGGCGAATTTAATTAAAACTGCTATATACGATAGTTTCCGCTTTATTGACTTTTATGGATATAGTAAATAAACTTCAGCCCTGTTCTGTGTACTGGAACAGCACGCGGAGCTTTTAAACTGAACCACAATTAAACAGTTTCACTGATTTTATATATGTAACTAGCTGTAACCGCGGCTCCGCATGCGTTTATTACGTAGTCCCCTTCTTTTTTATTTTAAATATATTTTATGAATGTAAAAGTATTATCAACAGTCTCACAGCATAATCGATTATGGAACGACATATATTTCAACGATACCAAATCTAATGGAAATTATTAGATATTATTTAATTATTTTTAAAAGTATTATTGAATATTAATATAGGTTAGGGATTACAAATATATAATTTCATAAAAATCGGTACAAATTTTTTAAAGTGAAATCCTGGGAGTCAGAAAATGTCATATGTATTCGTAATTAGTCATTCGTGAAAAATTTATACGTACAGACAGAACTACAAAGTTATTAGTATAGATAAAAATCAATTATATCAGGTAAATCGAATGCTCTCTAGCGTTAATTAACATGGTATAATTACATTTATCATTTCCATAGTTACAACTGAATTGCGGTTTGTAAATAATGAAAACATTTTATAAAAGAATACGTTGCTAAGCAATTATTATAGCTTTAATCAATGGAGTAAACCTAGGCTGGAATCGGAAAATACAACTTGTAGTAATAGTGTTTTTTTTTCAAATCTCCTTATATTGCACATTATTATCACAGTTATTATAACAAGTGGGTGTTTATCGCTGCGCCAATCTGTTTTCTTGAAATCCATTATCACTATAATTGTGTTTATGTTCAGTTTTCGTTATTATATTTGTAAGTAAGTTAGGCCAACGTACATGAAAATACACTTGGGGGGCAGTAAGGTTTGTTTATTTGTTACTAAATAAATATAAAATATATTCGTAGTTCTGATGTTAATTTAATATAAAAATAATTAAGTTTCTAATTTTTAAATGATAAATACCTACATTTTATAAAATTTCATAAATAGTTTCTTGCCTTTTAAAGTGAAGTTATAAGATGAGTATCTGATATTTAAAAAAATACTTTGTTTGAAATGTATTGCCCTTCTATTTTTTTTGTGGTTTGTTGTAAACGACACCTTAAAACTATTAAAGATAATTTAATGATTTACTACCAAAATTTCTTGTTCATCATAGTTTTGGCTGGGTTTCTATGTAAAAATTAGGTAAAATATTAAGCATAGTCATTCTTTTTTAATGTATGCCTTGTTGATCTATATTGAAATACGAAATATATGAAAATTATATTTGTTTGAGGCGCAATCACGTTAAAACTTCTGATCGTATCAATATGGGACCATGGCCATTCGATGCGGAGTTATTTATAGATGATTTAGGGCTATTCATTATTTTAATTCTAATGATGCTTCATCATTTTATTGCTATTTTACTTTTATGAACATTTTCTCTGCCAATAAAAACAAAAGACAAGCATTTTCTCTTAATATGTTATTCGCTTAGCGAAGGAGGCGGGAACGGCTGTATGATATTTTTTTTCCTTTTTTTTATGATAGCTCGGCAAAGTGACTGCACTGTACCTGATGTTAAGTACAGCACAGTCCAAAAACAGCAGCGACCATCGAGAGAACGACAATCCATCGCTAATCGCTACTGTCATGCCGGCCTTTTTTTATGTTTCTCTGGAAGGAATGTTGTATAATGTTGAAAGGAAGGAATCGGTATGTTATATAAATGTTATAGATATATTTCATAGTTTCTGATTATCAATTACACATGAACTAATGGATTTTTGAGGTTTAAGCTTCGTTGCATTTGGCAGGCAGACCTCGTAGCGCTACAGTAATAAACCAAATTACAAAGTCGAGAAATCGCACATACATGAGCAACTTTTAATCTCAGGGATATAATTATTATTTGCTTGTTTAAGTGGTAGTATTATTCTTATTAAGATAAACCGAATCTAAGCCAAAAATATGTGCTCAGGTACTAACTGATGAGGAAATGGAACAACGGAATACTTTTTCTTCAATATATACAGAAAAGTCTTTCACAGTATTATACAAATATTTTTCTTTTCACACCCTTTCACTTCTAACTTCTAACAACTATCTTTAAATTTAAAACTTTTGACGAATCGTGTATAGGTGTGTTGCGGATCTGCACTTCACACGTAATCATCTAAGATTCTAATCCAATTTTAATGAATTTTAATTTAATTGTATCTATATTTATTTAATTAAATGTATATTTAATTATAAATTAATTTTAATTACTCATCTAATTTTAATATTTGTTCAGAAGCCCAAATGCTTTTTAATAACCGAAACTGAAAATTATTCCTTAATTAATATACGCATCAAATTAAATAGTCTTTATGGTAGCAATTTGGAAATAGCCCGCATTTAATTAATCTACTATATATTTTCATGTAAATCGTATTATAACGCTTTGAAAGCTTTCATAGTTGTTAGTCTGTCGATGTCAAATAACTGAAAGCTTTTGATCTAGACATTCGTGAATAATGTATAATAATGAACAGAGGCTTGTGTCCGTTCTGCGATTCCATTGGTTTACGGTTTGACTGTTTACTTAATTAATTTTGGTGGATATCTAATACCGATGCAACGAAGTTCGTGTTTTGGTATTATGCTCGTTGTATTTACGTATGACTTTTAGAATACCTGTATATACCATTATTTTGTGTAAGGTTGTTACTTATCCAGCATTCCGAACTGAAAATTATGAGATCGGTTTACACTAACAAATTAAACTAGTACAGGAGTACGTTTGTGTTATATACATATGTACATGAATTTGTGTGTTACGTATATTTACTGATTTTTTAAGTAAAACTTCATTATGCTCGTTGTGTACTTTTTGAGTGAAAAAATCATGGAACTCGCGCCATTGTCACCGAACGCTTTCCATTTATGTAGAGAGTGTATGCAGATTGTTAATTACGAGCTTTGTCAAATATGACCGCTTGGCCGATCGGTGTGACGTGCAACTTAATGATCACACTTAAATAAGGTCGTAGGTGCCAAACCTCAACATATTACGAGGTTACCTCTTTTTTATTTTGTGAAATATAGATATCACTTCTGTGGGCAGTCCTCATTACTGCTTTAATTTTATTATACTTAATATTTTTTTAAATTACTGACGTTGACTAAGTTGACTAAGTAGGTTCAACGTTATGGCCAAAATGTCACCTGATTTTAAGTGATGATGTGACCCAAGATTATCAAGTGCAACTGCCGGAATACACCTATAGTTATTTAGCGCCAGGTTTTCAGCATGAGGGTTCAGTTCAAAGTTAAATAACTCAAAGATGTAAGTATTTAGGTGATCTGCATTGCTTTTGAAAATTCGTAATACTGTAGGTACGTTAAGTCTTGAGTCGTATAGATTCCCTATCACGTTAAATGGCGTTGTAAATATATTTTGAGGCTATCGATAAAAATATTAATTTCCTTATGTATTATTTCTTATATTAAATGATGAAAATTCAGCCGCTAGGAAAACATATTTGAACTAACTTTGTCATTTAATAGGAAAGTGCCATGCGCCTTCTATTAAGGTAAATATCTTGGTTCGCTGGTTATAATTAGTTTACCTGCTCGGACCAACGCCTTGTTTGTGTCTAGAAAATGAATGGTCCTTGGTTTGAAATTTTTCTCTTTACTGTTTACTAACATACGTAATATATAGTAGTATCTACTACTTTATTATCTAGGTATATTAAATAAATTTGAGCGTCATATATTTATAATAAAGATATAATCACAAACCAATTTAATTGCGTTATTATTTTTCATCTTTTAGGCAGAATCCTATTACTTATATTACTGTCTTACCCACTTTAATCTGAGGACTGCTGTGCCCGCGACTTCGTTCGCTTGGAAATAAATATTATTAAAGTACTTCTTTTCAGAATGAAAGGTGACCAAGTGATCAGTTTTTGTGCTACTGGTAACGTATACGCAAAATTTCAGTTTAGCAATTAACTAATATACTCACGACTTCACCTATTTTTAATAATAGGTTTAACGTTATGGCTATAATCTCACCAGATGTTAAGTGACGATGTGGCTTAAGATGGCGGTGCAGCGCTATGTCAATATAGTATGGTGAAGGGTAATTGTAGTTTTTTTAATAAATCAGTCTGTAGCTTACTACTGACATTCATTAGCGTTACACTGGCGACGAGGATAGGATTATCTCTTTTTTTCGGTTACAATTCAAATCAGTAAATCAATATATTGTACTAAATAAAATCAGTGATGCATTGAAAGTACCAATGTTAATAACTATCGTTGGGGAAGAAACTTATGTGTTAATGTGTGATCTGTGTTCGCCGAGTTATCCAAAGAATAAAAAATATGTCGAATTAGTGAAATTAGTGACGGATCCACTGGAACCACAACGTTCAGAAATAGCTGAACGTCACATATTTAAGTAACGTTGACAAACCTTACTTACCTACAGGCGTTAAAGAATCTCGCAGCTACGTGTAACTTTGGCAAGTGCAATTACTCTTCAACCCTTGAAGAAAATTTACGCGACCAATTTGCGTCGGGCCTGGCAAACGTCATGAGATCTAGAATCTTCGCAGAGAAAAAGATTAAATACAAAGAGGCGGTCGAGCTAGCGCTGGCTCTGGAGCCGGCAGAGAAGCATGCTTAGGTGAGCGGCTCAGTAGCGTCGGCGGTGGCGGACTCATCGGGGACGACGGGCGGTGAAGCGGGAGACAGCCTACACAACGCGCGCGCTGGGCGAGCCGACGAGCGAATGGATGCGCGCTTTAAAAATTAAAAGTATAAAGCTCAATGAAATATAAAATGATCATTTTGTCAACCAATTGTGCAAGGAATTTTCAAAAGTTTTTAGTAATAAACTGGGCAATGTAAGAAATCTATTACGCTACAGCTGTTTGATAACGAACCGGTTTATGTGCGAGCGAGACAGGTACCGCTGGCACTGCGCGCACGCGTTACACGAGAGCTATCGCGTCTCGAGGCGGATGGCTCAAAATATCGCATTGAGTATTCAGAATACGGCACCCCAATAATTCCAGTTGTTAAAGAAAACGGAGAGATACGTATTTGCGGGGATTAAAATATTACAATTAATCCCAAATTAAAGAGAGACTATTACCCGTTACCGCGTATTGAGGAGTTATTCGCGAATCTCAGTGGAGGTGAGAAGTATACTAAAATCGACTTATCACATGCATATGAACAATGCATTTTATTTGTCGAATTTCAACCTTGTGGTGCTATCACTACTCACATTTGCATACCCACGTACACCGTTTGGTTTGTCGTGTATACCCAAAAAATTCCAACAAATGATGGAAGAAACGCTGCGCTGGGCGGGAGGGTGTGTGGTGTTTCTAGATGATATTTGTGTCACGGAGGTAAATATGTTAGGCCATAAACAAAATTTAAGAACGGTACTCGAAAGGTTACGGGATATGAGGTTAACTGTTAAATTAAATACATGTTGCTTCCTATAAAACAGTGTAAAATATGGAGGCTATTTCCAGTGCACCTAGACCTCAAAATGTAGCTCTACTCATAAGTTTTTTAGGAATGTTGAATTATTACGGGCGCTTCATACCCGATCTTAACACTCTATTCCAACCCTTATATAATTTATTAAAAAAAAGATGTTATCTAGAAATGGAGCTCCAAGTGTGAGCAGGCTTTTGTCGAAGCGAAGCAATCTCTACTGAGTGATCGGATATTAGCCCATTTTGAATAGGGGCGCGAGATAGTACTCTCAGTAGAAGCAGTGCGTACGGGATGGATGCAGTGCTTGCACACCGCTATCCGGATGGTGGTGAAAGGCCAGTCAGCTGTGTGTCGCGTACGCTTAGTTCTACGGAGGTAATTACAGCCAACTTGATAAGGAAGCGCTTGCTATTCTTTTCGGTGTGAATAAACCATCACCACCACCATAACCATAACCACCATCAATACGTTTTTGGAAGGCGGTTCATTATACGTACTGATCACCAACCTTTACCGCATATTTTCGGAAATAAACGCGGTATACCGCAGACGACAGCCAGCCGATTGCAGAGGTGGGTAGGCCGCCTTGCCGCATACGATTTCGCTATAGAATATGTTCGATCAGTGGATAACGGTCCAGCCGATGCTTTATCACGGTTACCACTACCTCAGGAAAGTCGCTCCGCTGAGAAAATATGTTACTTAAATGTAATTGAAGATTACCTACCCGTTACTTTTACCCAGTGCTATGTAAAATAAAAGGGTATGTTCTGTTCGGTTGACCTCCTGTTCCTAGTTGCGATACGGAGAAACCTTTTTTTATAAAAAAAAAATGATTTAGTGGTCGATCAGGAATGTTGTCCCGGTGGTCGAAAGGAATGATCAGGAAAATATATATAAATTAGGTGATAGAGTACAAAAAATCTCTAACTCCAAAATTTGCCGATAGAAAGCACTCTTTATATGTGAAAAATTTCCCGTATTCTTTATTTTCATATAACGAATTTTGAACTTTCTTCAATACTTTTCTGCTACTGTTAGTGGCAGCAAGATGTAAATAGCCGAAGGCCTTTGTCAATAATAGCGTTATCATATGCAAAACTAATTTTTTTTAATGTTGACTGGTAGTTCCTAAGATAAGCGAGTCAAAAAAACTATTCTGTTTTATAATATTAATATTGTAAATGTATAGAATAGTTACATAATATTTTGTCATGTGATCTATTTGAAATTTCTACTATTACCCAAGAAAGTATTTTAAATTGAATAGTATAAAAAGACATTTAGAACTAAAGTAATTCTCTAAACGATTAACAAATTCTTTATCTTAATAGTTTATAGGTTCAACGTTCTGACTACAATCTCATTTGATGTTAAGTCACGATGTGGCCCAAGATGGTGGACACGCTAAAGACAGTGGAGGGACTGGCTCTCGAGTGCAACTGCCGGAACACACCTACAGGTCTTTGATAGCAAAATTTTTAAACATGAGGGTGGTAGCAAGCCATGCGGGCATTAGAAAAAGCCCTATCACCATGCTATGCTTTCATCGCAATGTTTTCCTTCACCAAAAATTCAAGCTCATTTGCAGGGATTTCAACTCACGTCCTTTGACGCGGCGTCCGTAAACGCTACCACTGAGCTATCATCACTATAAATTCTTTTTGCTTCAATCAAATTATGTACGTATATTTTATTGTAATATTATAATGTTAACTTTATTGGTGTTGTAATAAATGTAAATAAAAATAAGTTTTCCTTAAACGAAAAGCTCAAGAGGGGTTCGAACTCAAGTCCATTGACGCAAGACGTTAATACCTTGGTTATAATACTTTAGGTTATATATATACCACTCGTTATTAGGGAGTGTTCAAAAACTCTCATAAGTAGTGAATAGTGTAATCTTTTAAATGGAAGAGTATAAAATGAAATTTTAGATTAAAGCTAAAGATGATGAAGAAATATTTTTAGATAAGATTAATTACATATCGATAAAACACCTTCCCTAATTAATTAAAAGTATTATTAATAAAAAAAATGAAAATAGAAAAATTGTTAATGTAAGAAAATCGGCCATGTCGTGTACAGAATATCAATGTGACTACACGGTTGTTTGAGGGGCTTAAGCAGTAGCCTCGCTGTTGACGCAACGCCGACAGCGCCGAAGTATTGTAGGTTTGAATTCCAGATATGACAATTATTTGTATAATCCACAAATTATTTTTCAGAATGTGGGTATTACTATATGTTTGTTGCGTCATATATTTTGAGTCAGTAATATAAGCTCCTGATTTAATGAAATACTATAAAACTGTAAATTTGGTCTAAATTAAATTGTAAGAATGATTATCAAATTCATTTACATAAGGATTATTAGCACGTTGATAAAGCATCTTCGCAATTCAAGAGTTATTTGGAACAAAATAGCAAATATAATAATGGGTATTGTAAGAAACTTTTTAAGCGGAATGTTTCTCTCATACATTACTTTTTCATCTATACTAATAGTATAAAAAGGAAAGATTTGTACTTTTTTTAACGAATAAACTTAAGAACTTGTGGACCGATTTAAAAAAATTACGTATCCAACGTAAAAATAACGTAAAAAATCGGACTGGTAGTTCCAGAGATTAGCCATTATAAACTAACAAAAAAAATTTTTTTGCTCTTTATAATATTATATATCTTCATAGAGTGAACCGATTGCGATAAAACAAGGACTAAGTAATACTCCAAGTTGCGTATATTTTTTAAGTATAAAAGTTATCTACATTGGTTTTGTATTTTTTACGTGATGCGTGCACAGACAAACAGACACTAATTCCAAAACGTTGGAAATGGGTTCAGGTTATCCTTTAATACTATAGCTTTTGTTTTTGGAAATATTTTCGATATACAAAAATATAAAATTCTACATTTTTATTATATGTATTGATAGCAGAATTTGTTGATGAAGTCACAAGATGGTGCTGCCAGTGTAACTGTGATATTTATTTTTCTTTTCGGCTAATTTACGCATCTTGTTCTGATAATAAAGATAAATATTTTTATTAATAAAAAAGGGATCATTTTTATTTGATATACTTAATAATATTGCATAATAATGTTGTATAATAATAAGTATTGACGTAATAGTTTGCAACGCTCAATAGATATTTTAACAGTTGTTAAGCATATATACTAATTTTAAGGTTGGATGATTATACATGCTTCAACAGAACATTACTAAAATTACAGAATTATTATATGTATAGAATAGATAATAAAAACAGTACCGTCATAGTACATAAAATAAATTCACAAGAGTACAGTGTATAATACTTTGATCACAATTGTATTTGTGCCTAGTAATTTATAAAGCCCGGCACTTATTTCCTGTCGGGAATCAGATTTCATGTGAAGTCGAATCCTGTTCCCCGGCACTATTAGCGATAGAAGAACACTGTGGGGTTTAGTAAATATTACCGCCAATTCGTTCGGCGGGTGAGTCCCACATACACCTCCCAGCCCATCACAAAGGGGATGCCTAAATGCATTTCTCCACAAGGTGCTTATTTAGTTCTCTTACATGTCTAAACCCATTATATCTTGTATATTAATATTATAAAGCAGAATATGTTGTTTGATTGAACGCGTTAATATTAGAAACCAAACCAGACGTATTTAAAAAATATTTTTGTATTTGATAGAGCAATCATTGAGGAAGGCTTTAGATTATTTAACATTACGCTACCACCAATAGAAGCAAAGCCATATTAAAAATTACAAAAACGGACACAAATTGTTAAACAATTTTTAGTCCTTAGAAAAAAGCTGTGGGCACCGCTAGTAAATAAAATAAGTATATTTGAAATAGTTGTCCTGTTTGAGAATATTACGGTATAAACCTTACTTTAGGTTATAAATTCTTGGTATCAAAGCAATATCCATTTTTTTTATTTTCTTAAATATATTTTTGTTTATAGTTATAGTATCGGCTAAAAATAAAATAGAGTAAACACCTCAAAGCAAGATTGTAATAAGTCTGCTACTTTCCATTGGTTTCATCCTTTATTTAACCCCAAGGAGAGGAGATATTGGTGAAGTCGGCGAACCATAAAGACTTATGTATCTATAAGAACGGGCCAACAGATTGATAGGAATCGTTGTGGTGGCATGCCTCATTGGTTTGCGGGTGAAGCCAGACTACTGTTTAGTAAAGGATCTGGTAATTTTGTGTTAGCGAGAATTTGATTTCTATTACTGTGCGTGTTACGTGGTTTACTGTACATAACTTACCTAAGTTTGGTTTTGCTTCTTGGAATTTCATTTGTTTGGTAATAATAATAATCTTAATAATATTATAGTCGCGAGAGTGAATTTGTTTTGGTATAGGTATAGATAGTAACCTGGAGACGGTGGTAGCGTATTTTTTCTAGCGAAAAACTAATTGGATGTTGGTTAAAGAGAGGGATAAACTTTTTATTGTGTCCCCCGATTTGATTGATAAAATCAACAATAACGCCGGCGAAGCCGTAGTTCAAAGCTAGGTAATAATAAAAATATGAATAACTTGAATCTATTTAAGCATAACAAGGCAGCGATAAAAAAGGTAAAGATCTTTTCCTTGTGATCTTTTTTTATTTTACTACTGTTTAAAAAAAGTTTGCTCAAATTTTCAGTGATCCATCGGGGATACTATACAAATACAAATAACTCGTCACTATTTTACATAAAAGCTGAATTTAAAAAATTCAGTCTATCGATAAATATATCTAACGTTGTCCCAGTAAGTAAATAGAGTATACAGTGACTGATTCCAAACGCCGGATCGAACGTAATCGTATGATAGATTCAATTTTCGAACCATTCATGCGCTAACATACGACAATCCCGAAGTGTATTCAAATCGATGAATTACAAAAAAAAAATCACTAACATATTTATCATTATCTAAGAAAAAAAAACAAATTGTGGCCAATGAGTTAAATTACTGTAGAAATATTTTTTAAGGCAATGAATGCCATTCAAATTTACATTAAATTAATGTATATAACAAAAGTATACAGTACACATCCATACAAATCGCAATAAATTTTCTGTGGCACCAAAACGTAGCTCATTCGTATGACACAAAAATGCTTTGGAACCAATTTTGCGTAATAACTTAATTTCGAGACTGTAATTGGATTTAAATGGAGTACCGGTTGTTCTACTGAAAATGTGTTTAGAACTGAAGATTTCACACATTTTGAATGTAATTATATTATACAGTAGTCATGATAAATATCTATTTATACTTCCATCATTTTTTTAATGACCTTATCAACATTTGAGCTTTTGTGTCTAAATAATATAGATATGTCTTTTGTGTGTAGAATGTTTGATATAAGTCAAGTTTCATCTGTAAAGATACTCCCGAAGAATTTTTCGTCCTCTCTTTATACCACCTTTACCCCCCTTTATTATTAAAGTATCTCCTTTTTATATAACAATAAAAAAGGAAACACCTAATGAACGTAATATCAATGATAGCTCGGTGGTTTGAAATCTAAGTCAATCGATTTGAGTTCGAATACTTCAATTAGTTTGAATTTAATATTTCCCAATGAACCAATAATGTTGTGATTAAAAGTTTTGAAAATCTGTTACCAAACAACAGAGATGTGCCCTGTCGTTGCATTTGTGAGATAGTTTTCCATGAGGTTTATTGTATTACCATCTTGGATGACATTTTCACTGAATATAAGATGACATGCCGCTCATTGGAAAACTTATTAATTGAAGAATACTGTAAACTTTAAAACTGACAGTTAATTGTGCTCGACAAATGACGCACAAGAATAAATTTTAGCCATAAAAATAGTTCGACTCGTAGAACGAGAATCTATGTACATAAAATTCGTAAGTCGTAAAATTAAATCGGAATAAAACTACTTATGTACCTTTTATTACAGTTGTTTAGAACTTCTGATGGATTTTGATGTTAAAACGTCTACTAGATTGTTCCTTTTTAGATAATTCAAATCATAATTTTAATAGGAAAAGTCTCATGGTACTGAATATGAAACTTTTCTTTTACATTTACATACAGTTTTTGATGATAATAATGTATTTCTTTACAAGAATGACGATTATATAAAAAAACGTTCTGTGAAATAGTTCATCTTAAAAGTTTTATAATATAGTTAATAAATTCAAAGGTTGAATCTACATAGGTGATTGGCTTACCAATTTAATTACTGTTCGCTTTATAAGTATAGACCGGGACGACTCTTCAATTGATTCATGCCTAATGGATTAAACACCAAACTATTGACATGAGAGCCGTAGTTTGCTAACGTGTTTTACAAAGTTTGTTACAGTTCTGACCAAGTTAGAAATTTATGTACAGATTATATCTTAAATTTCGAATTAAATATTTTCGTAAATAGGGTTAATTTATTTGATTATTTATAATAGGAAGGTATAAAATAATTAAAATGAGTACTACATTTGACAACATCATATCTTATAACATTCCAATTATTAAAATAATGTACAGATATATTTCTTTGAAAATACTATACTTAATTTATTATTGGTTTGAAATATTTCGAAATAAGACTAACTTTTACATGCAGCTACGCTCGCTTTAATATTGATTTTGTCAAGCAAATCGAACGACGCTATAAAAAGTTTCAATCAATGTTTATCCATCTCTTTACCCCACTTCCAATAAGATTTTCACGAGCTTAACAAACAAACTAACTCACTTTCGCATTTATAATATGAAGTAAGGATAAGAAAGTAAGGATTAATTTAGTAAACTTATTAGAGCTTCAAAACTCCTAATGCGAATTCGAATGCACAGAATACCTATGATGTTGGATCTATCATACAATCAAATCAAATAAATCAAATTTAAAATAATTAGTTAGTATCTAAGTAAAGTTTTGTGTGATATTCTCGTTTCAACAGAACAAATAAGATAACTGAATCGACAACAATTTTTCGATTAAGAATAATTTTGTTATTTCTAAACATGTTAATAATTAATATATGATGATAAATATATATTCATAATAACTTATTATCCAAGTTATTCTAAGTTATAAACTTTTTACTTTAAAATTTTACCTTCAGAGAAATTCAGAGTTCATTTTCAATACAAATTTATATTCGTAATTTAAGTAAAGATCAACCGCCATTATCCGCTCTGTTAAATTTTTAATTAGAATCGGAAGTTATAACTTGTAAACCTGACATAGGTACCGGTTGGAAGTTCAACCGTAAACTTCTCATTGTTTATACAACTTCCAGTTTCCGAAAGCAGGTAAGTTTTAGAACATTGCGGTTTTAATGATCTAATATTAAACGAACGCTGGGGGTATTAATTAAGGAATCCAAGTATAATAGCGATAGCAAATTATAAGCGCTGCACGGTAAACGGTGGATGCTGTGATATTGTGAGTTTACGCTAGGCGGGATAAGCGTAGTCTTCATATTACGTGCGTTTTGTTTTACTACTAGTAGTAATTGTTGTTTTAAATTAAGATATTCATTTCTATAAAGAGTTATATACAACGTCTGTTCTAATTTAAATATGTTGGATGCTGACAATTATAAATCAGTTCTTAAAATCTTCTTTGTCAGCGTGTCATATTTTTGTATTAGTTCGTGTAAATGTGTTCTTTAATTCCTAGCGTTATGATACATCCGATGCGATGATAGCTCATTTGGTAGTATGTATGGACGCCGCGTCAATGGATGTGAGTTTGAATCCACCTGCAGTGAGCTTGAGCTTTCAGTGAATGAAAACATCGCCATGATACCATAGCATCGTGGTAGGACTTTTTCTAATGCCCAGCTGGCTACTACCCTCAAATTGAAAATACGCCGCCAAATACTTATAGGTGTGTTCCGGCAGTTGCACTTGGGGGCCAGTCCCTCCACTAAGCTTAACGTGTCCACTATCTTGGGCCACATAGTTATTTAAGATCACGTAAAATTGAGGCCAAAACGCTTAATATAAACAAAAAAATGCAATCGTTGATACCTTAAATAGTTTCTTGAAATAATTGTAATTAGATACGATAAATAAATGAGCAAATAGTATCAAAATTTCTAAATGATGAAATGGTATGATTAATTGTTAACACTAGTTCGAGATACAAGTGAACTCACGGGATAAACTTTTCTCTTTTACTCTTGTGGAAAAATGCAAATTCAATATATTCCTCGATGTTTCTAATCATAAATACAGACTACCAAGATGATTAAACATGTATCTTACCTATAGTAGGTAAGCAGGTAGGTCTTCCGTTGATAACAAACTTTTATCGACACGTGTATAATATTAATATTGTTCATACTATTGTGCCATTTTTTGATTTCATGTTTTTCAATGAGTTTTTCTTTTAAGTTTAATGGAAAATAAATAGTCGAAATTTTAAAATTACATTTCATAGAACAGGTTTTGATTGAAAATACATTAAAATGTATATTCACTTCGAATGAAATAATCTTTGGCAAATATATTGTAATAAAACTAGTCATTGTAAACTGATTACTTTGATTATTGAATTACTGATGTTAAAGAATAGTTGTTACAAAATTTGCTACAACAAGTTCCATAATTTATTTGCTTTTCTGTAGCAGATACTTTATAATTATAACAATAAAACAGTAGTTGAAATATTCGGGCGTCCTGTGTTACGGCGTATTAATATTTTAGTTGTTTGTGAAAACTTTCATGTTTGTTTTTATTATTTTAGCTATTCGTGAAACATGTGATATTTAAAAAATAAACTTGTGCCAATTTTAATTACAAATTAAAGGTAGGTTTATTTTTTAATTTCGATGTTGTTGTATGAATGATTACTCTAATTTCTGGTTGGCGGTCACTATGACTTATGATTGTTCAGCACCCTAAAAGGGTTCAGAATTTAATAGATTTTGGAGAACTAAGTTCTAACGTCTCAGTTATTTGTTTATATCAAAGGCCACAGCTTTCAGACGTACGATGCCACTACCGCGATTGAATTTGGTTTATGCTCTGTTAGTAAATTTGTAGATTGTTAAATAATATAAAAGAAATCAATACGGATGTACGCATGATGAATTTGTTTTAATTTGGGCATATTATATTTACAACATGAATTATTCAAGTTTTTAAGTAAATTAGAATGTTCACGTTACCCTTTCGTTATTTAAATATTAGACGTAAATCGTTTTGATACATTAAATTTGGAGAAGGCCAGCGTGCACTCAAACATGAATAAGGGTTATACATGTATAGAGTAAGATTAAAAAAACATAACAACTTGTATATGCGAATAAGTTGTATAGTAACATTTTTTGTCGTATCTTCACCATTAAAATCAAAAGGCGAGAAAATATAAGCATATTTGCCGTTGACAAGTGTCAGATTTATTGACGTGTTCGCGGCCGACTAAGCCTATTTTCACGGGAATCTGCAGATCACAGGCTAACTGGAAGAGGCGTTTGTTTATTTTGTTTTTATTTTTAATTACTGAAATGGGTTGACTTAACATTTGACACAACATTATCTGGAAAAGGAATTAGAATTCTTTTAGATGATTTAATAATGCTAATATAGTTTAATATACTATTGCAAAGATTTAGTTTACAAAAAAAATCAAAAATAAATACGGTAAACACAGTATATGTTCAATATTGATACTTTAACAATTTCTTAATTAATAATATATTTCCCTTGTAATTAGTTCAGTTCTGAGATTTGGGATTTTATCTAGTTTTATTTTTAATAAAATTGTTACTTGTATATACTTAGTCATAATAAATGAATAGATTAATGTGATTGGGAAACAATGAAATTGCTTTCGTTTCAAATACATATAAATATAGACACAGTGATAAAAGTCACTTCTGGAGATAAAACGATAATAAAAAACATACCTAGTATTAAATCTAACAGAAAGAGACCCTTCTCTATTTTCATAACTCTTCCATTGAGAGCCGTATCCGTTAAAGAATCGTCATTTATTTGCTGACACGGCAACGTTCAGTTAATCCTACTATGTCAGCTTCGTGACCTCTTTAATCCTTCTTCCCTTTTTGACAAAGCCAAAACCACCTTGACTTTATTCGGAACAAGATTTTTTACATATTTCAGTTGGGATTATGCTAGCATGGTGTTTTTTTGTTATAAAAGCGTACCCATTTCCATTTAAAATAATATCTAAACTTGTACAGTTAAACCAACGGCAACCAATTAGTCTACTAATTAGGTATTAACATAGTCATTGAACTGAAGAGTAGGCGTCCTAGCGAGTTAGTATAGGTACTTACTACATAAGAGCTATCCACCGAACGTCCCCAAGTTATTTGGCGCGAAACTTGTAAGCAGCTTACATATCGTGCCCCTCTAGGGGTAATATTCGCAAAATTACTCGTCTAGTCACTCTCTGTACGTAGTTATTTGAATAATTGATGCGGTTCTCGTGAGCTTGGGCAAACATTTGCGATCCGCAATCATAGGTCCAACTTACCTCCGTTACCTCAAAGCTTTCACTTGTTTGCATTTTGAAACAGAATACTGACTGCAAAAATAAATATATTATGTAATGTATAATTTAAATATTTTTTTTATTTTCTCTTAAACACATTGAAAGTGAATTAAACAATCCAACAAAGCTTTATAAGACAATTTAATTGATTATTTTCTAAAATTATATCACAATTACTTAAAGGATAATTACGTTATTTTTTCAACCTAAAATTTATTTAATTATGTGCTATAGTGGATCGAATGGTTTAAAATGTTACAAAAGGTCGAATATTTGTTTTGTATTTGTTGTGTTTTAAAAACAGGTCTTATATATACTTCATTCCGTGAATCTTTCCTTCTACATTTGCTAATGTGTTATAGATAACGATGTATTGTATTTTTCCTTTGAATTTAATACCACAGAAACATTACAAGTAAAAGAAAAACAAAATCCATTAAATTCAAACAAATTTTGTAACTTTGAAATTATTTATGTGTTTGAGATCAAAATTAGGTTATTATTTTTACTTATATTTTTATAGACAAATATATCTACTTAAGATCCTATTTTGTTACATATTTTTGGTTATTTTCATTACAAATCCCATTTGGATTGTAATATTCATATACTTCTTATTGATAACATAATAAAATTTAGATTACTCTTTAATTTAATGAGTATAAAAAAATTGAAATATTTACGCTATTATTTTGATCGTATGTATTAATTTGAAAAAAAATTAAAGTGTAAATAAACTAAATAGGTTGACTTTGTGTAATTAATATATGTGAGCGATAGAACGATTTGTAGGTTTTTATTAACCTCTTAGTCGTTAATTATCTGGTACTTAATACAAAAGTATCAACGGTCATGACCCTATAGTACATTCTCCACAGTATATTCTCAATAGACGAACTTTAGTAGACTTTGCTACGTCTTGCGCTGCTACTAAGTTCATTAATTTTCCAACTATTGATAGTAACTCTTCGTATCTGTTGCATTTATATATATTAAAGAAAAACTTCCTTTAGACATACAGCACGATGAGTTTTGTCAATTTGAGATTGGATTAAAGTATAGGCAATCAATCCAATAGAAGCTTATTGTAGTATTTATCTGGCTGTGATTGATGAGTCATATGAATTTCTGCAACATATTATTTTACCAAATACAATGAAAATATGTTTTGTTCACTTACCAGCGGTGAAGCAATATATAATTAATTTGACAGTTATTTAATATAGTATATTTTTCACTTACCTTTAATCATATAATTAAATTATCATAGAAATGTAATTATTTAGATGTAGTTTCCAGTCTGTTTTCTGACTTAGTAATGCAGTCTCGCTTTCAAATTAAAAGCTGAGTCTTAAATCTACCTTTTTAGTTATAGTTAAGTGGAATTTTGCATGGTTGCATGTACGTTCAAAGCTGGAACTCGGGCATTGTCAAAGAACTACGCTTGGGACGAGTGTCAAAAAATTCATTCATAAACTGGACTTTCATTGCATTGATTATTTTATATTGGGTCCTGAATACCAGACCGTCGATTCAGGAATTTTTCATTTCTGTCATAGTTTGTTTTATCTTTACATGAACCGAACGGCGCATAGTTCAATATTCCGAAATAAAATATAAGAACTACGTTCAGATAAGTTTTTTATTTACTTCGTTTGTTAAGTATACATATATTTGGTTGTTGAAATTTATTTATATATTTTTAGATTTAAATTAAAGATCAATTATTTGTTATCCAATAAATAGTACTTTAACTATTAAAAATTTTAAATATTATATTCAGGGAGTAAAATTTCAACAGCATACTAATGCATCTGCTACATGTTGGAACTAAAAGGTTGCATAGTGCCTGCAGACTAAAGGTACAGTATTGTAATTTGATATTGCTTTCCAAATACGTATTTATTTTATTATTTTATGTCCTAATATTTTATTTAATGTAATAATATTCAAGTCTCATATACTGATTGTACTTAGTAATTATTATCTAAAAATCATAAATGAGATTATATAAGTATAATCAAAAACTCTTGCCATGTTGTTCCGTATGTAAGACATATTTTACTGGAGGGTACGACAGGAAAATTCTGTCTGAAAGAATGATGATTACAATGTTACCCGATGAAACATTCGATCAAAGACACGTACATTTTATACATGTCTGTCGCATGCTAGGATACACTAATGAACATCCAGTAATTAAAATCAAATAATAGTCAATCACAGAGATTCTTTTGTGATTTGTGACGTTAGTATGTATACAGCTACCAAGAGACTTTTAGCCCGGTATGAGAGCAACTGTCGATAGATTGTATTATGCTAACTATAAAACACAGCCCAGTAACTATATCGCATAGGAATTTCAAAAAGTGCTAGCCTATAATTATTTCTCATAGGAAGTCATTATGTAGCTAGATATCGAAATTAGCAACAATACTGCGAGTTTTTCATTACTGATTTTGCATCCAGTATGTGCTGGTTGTAATTCAATTGGATACAATTATCTTACCACTCTACTTTGGGCATGGCAGCGTTAGTTTTTAAGCAGGAAATTATTGTTCTAATGTTCCTAGAGGTTTATATATACCCTACGTTATATACTGTTTGTGTTTGAGGTAGCCACTAATATAAAGTCACAAGTCTCGGTAACGACTCGGAGTTTTCCTCTTTGCCACAATATGGACCCGGTAGCCGCACGGTGAATCCATGGTTTGTTAAGAAGTTCATCTCTCTTTAATGTCAAATACTCTACCTTCAATGTTACCATCTTTTGGATGGTATATATACCTGTATTTTTAATTTTTAAATAATTCTTAATTCCGTAATCATATTTAAAGACTCGAGTAATAAAAAGTATAAGATGAATCCAAAGCGGTCATATTATCTACTGACATTGCGTTATATTCATGATACAAATATAGTTATTACCTATTATTGTTTCGAGAAAAAAACAATAAACTATACATGTATTTAACTGAATTTTTAATGAGTAAGTGGTATAGTGGTATAAGACAGATTTGTTTTGCTGTTACGCTATTTAAAAACAATATTGTTCAGATCAGATCTTCAAAGTCGTTACTATTACGCTCTACAATTTGACATTTAAAATAGAATCTCATAACGAATTTTGCGATCAATAAGAGCGGTGAAAAATAAAACTATAAAAATTATACATGCCTTACTGTCAGTTTTTATCTGTTCATATGCATTGCGATTATTCCACCATTTGCCATGTGCTTTTGACATACTCCAACCATCAGCAAAAGAGTTGTGACTGGTCGTTAAGGCGGACATGTCTCGTTTAGGAAATCACTTGGTTCAGTATGAGTTCCAAACATTCTAAAACAATAATGAAATATATATCGGTGTCTATTAGATAATTTACATTTGAATATTTCGAATCGAAAACGAAAGAAGAATTTTTATTGCAATAATTTTTATTTTATAATAAAAATTGGGAAGTCCCAGCTTTTCTCAGATTGTAAAGGTCCTCCGTTTCATTATTTACAGGAAGATTATAGACAAGAGTTCAACTGTGGTTGCGCTCACACCGCCTTTTTTTTACAGTTTTGTGCATTTTAATTTGTGGTACTCTAATATCTCCTGCGCAAATGACTTGAATACTGATAACGGATATGGTTTTATGTAGGAGTAGTGCTGACTTGCAGTGATGTGGCCGCACATACATTGCAAAAATAGGCTATATCAGTCACCTGTAGGCGTATCAACAAGGCCCACAATAGTCAGATATTTTGTATAGATCTTTTGTATGGCACTGATGTTTGGGTTGACTACTTAAAATGTTATACTTCATGTTTTTTTGATATCCTATTGATGCTGACTGTGAGAGACTTTATTGTTAAGTCCATTGAACTGTATAATCAAACAAACTTATCGTCTTCGTTTATTCCTATAGTAAAAGTTTTTAATATCTACAGAACGTTATTCTGCTATTATGACGACACAATTGATCTTTATGTAAATTCTATCTTCGATATAAAGGTATTATAGACGTACGAAGGTGCTCATGTACACTTTTTTAAATGTATTTCTGTTTTATAGTTTTAGAAGATTCTGTTATTACTGTATGAAAATCAGGCCAAGAAAACGTTTTTATAGCATAATATTCGTAGTTAGTATTAATGTAATACAGAAAATACATTAAAAGTGATTTTAATTCCACGTTTAACCAAACCATATTCAGACTGCGTTTTTATCATAATGAACTTTCCATTTGAATACTTAAAACGAACGCTGTACCTTGTGTTTCATCATTTCAGCTGTTTTACATCTTCGCATAATTTTTTACCAAAAATTCATTTAGCTCCGTTCCGCGGAAACGGGTTTATTAAAATACCATAACATTAAATAACTTTAATGAAAATTTTAAGAATTTCCTAATATATAAGTAAGTATTCTATTATAAAAGGTATGTTAGCTTAGTGATAGCCTGATTGTCCACAGTTTTGATTGAAAGGTAGGTTCAGAATAAAGTGTCGAAAAACTATAGGGAATTTTCTTAGGTTATTAACATTTATCAATTTTTTATAGTTAAGCTTTAGCGTTATGGCTATTTAGCGTCATCTTACCTGATGTTAAGTGACGATGTGGCTCAAGATGGTGGACACGTTAAGCCTAGTGGAGGAACTGACTCTCAAATGCAAGTACCGGAATACACCTAAAGGTAATTGGCGACAGATTTTTAACTTGAGGATGGTAGCTAGCAAAGTGGGCATTAGATAAAGCCCTACCACCATGCTATGCATTCATCACGATGTTTTCCTTCACCGAAAGCTCAACCTCATTGTAGGTGGATTCGAACTCACGTCTCTTGACGCGGCGCTCGTACACACTACCAACTTGAAAATTTATCCGGCTATGTTTTGGCTTCTTCAAAGGAAAACCAATACTGTACTCGATTTAGCGTGTTACCATCTTAGGATAGACCGTCACTTAACATAGATTGTAAA
The DNA here is from genome assembly GCA_039707435.1 of Actias luna. Lineage (NCBI taxonomy): Eukaryota > Metazoa > Arthropoda > Insecta > Lepidoptera > Saturniidae > Actias > Actias luna. The sequence continues at coordinate 12,281,880 of JAZHAC010000033.1, read as the reverse complement.
CAAACACTAAACCAATAATGTATAACAACAAACCAATATTTCACTAATAATTTTAATCGTCATTTTACTAACGATGTGTTAATCTGTCCGGTTGCCACATAGAATGATCGGGTACGCGACCCCGGCCCCTCGAGCCTCCATCGCCGCATACCTTTTACTCTCTCCGCGGTCATGGTGTCCTTGTCCCTACCTTTCTCTCCCGTCACTGGTGGTAGGGCTCAACTCCGAGTGGATGTTTTTCTGCTCGGCGTTCGGCCCAAGCGGATTGGTACCACCGTCCAGCCTATTTCTGCAGCTAAGTAGCAATGCGTTCCTGTGGAAGGACTGGATAGCCGTTCCCGTCCTCTACTCTCCTGTCCGTGTCGGTGGTTTCGGATGGTGCCCGGAACATGCGGTGCTAAAGTCCCGGTCGCCGCGATGGGCGTGAGGGGCTGACTCGGGGCACAGGGAGATCCGATGGGAACGGTCGCCGCCGGCCGCCTGCCGGTCAGTTGGGGACCCGAACCCAAGGATTCTCTTTTAAAATTCCCTCCTTGGGAAGCTGTCCTGCCAACCGGCGAAAATCCCATTGTACAGTCGCCGTGCCAGAGTGGGAGACTGGAGTGGATCCCGGCGTCTGTACATGGGGGGGCATCGGGGGCCCTTCCGTGCTTCGTGCCAGCTCCTCAAATAACCCACGTGCCCACCTCGCACCACGCTCCGCCTTTTATTCGGTTATCATTCTGAACTCACTGCACACATCCTTCTCCCTTCCTACTCTAATAAAATAAAATAAAAATTTATGAAGAAGGCCAACAAAAAGAGCAGAAATTACTCGGCGGAGACTGCATCCACTTTTCAAGTGGACTTCTGCAATATCAGGGGTCTACATAGTAACCTCGACGCCGTCCATCACCACCTCGAGACGTCGCGGCCCGCTCTGCTCTTTTTAACGGAGACTCAAATATCTACCCCTGACGATACTTCGTACTTGAACTACCCCGGCTACGTACTAGAGCACTCATTCTTTCGTAAGGCCGGGGTGTGCGTTTTCGTTAGGGGTGGTATCTGTTGTCGCCGCCTTCGGGGCCTCGAGCATCGGGACCTGTCGATCTTGTGGCTATGCGTAGATTATGGAGGTCGTACTCGGATCTACGCATACCTTTACAGGTCTCATGCCAGTGAAGTGGGGTCTACTCACCTATTTGAGAACGTGCAAGTGGGGACTGACCAAATTCTTAAGCAGTACCCATCTGCGGAGGTGGTGGTCCTCGGCGACTTTAACGCTCACCATGTGGAGTGGTTGGGCTCCCGGACCACTGACCTCCCGGGTCGGACTGTTTATGAATTGGCCTTGGCTTATGGTCTTACACAACTGGTAACGCAACCCACTCGTGTTCCAGATGTTGAGACCCACCAGCCTTCATTGTTGGATCTTCTGCTGACTACACACCCTGACGGATACAGGGTGGTGGTCGATGCCCCTCTAGGGTCATCTGACCACTGCCTAGTGCGTTCGTCGGCCCCTGCTACTCTTCACGATCGCTCTTCAGCGACTGGATCTCGCAGGGTCTGGCGTTATGGGTCAGCAGATTGGGATGGACTTCGTGAATTCTATGCGTCCTACCCATGGAGGCAGCTCTGTTTCTCTTCCGAAAATCCTGACGCTTGTGCGGACTGCATCAGGGACATGGTGCTATTGGGGATGGACTTGTTCATCCCCAATACCAAAATACCAGTAGGGCGTCGTAGCCGGCCTTGGTATAACAAGGCCTGCGCCGAAGCTGCGCGCCTTAAGCAGTCCGCATACGTGGCGTGGAATGACGCCAGAAAGCGTCAGGATCCAAACGCCAAGGAAGAGAAGCGGAACTTTAATGCTGCTTCCAGGTCCAGCAAGAAGGCTATAGCCAGGGCCAAGGCTGAGCACATTGGCAGAATTGGCGAGCGACTAAAGAGTTATCCCTCTGGGAGCCGTGCTTTTTGGTCGCTTGCCAAGGCTGTCCAAGGCAACTTCTGCCAGTCTAGTCTCCCGCCACTGCGTAAGCCTGATGACAGTTTGGCCCATAGTGCAAAGGAGAAGGCGGATCTTTTAGCTCAATCCTTTGCCTCGAACTCGACTTTAGATGATGGAGAAGCCACACCGCCGAAGATCTCCCGGTGCGAGTTTACCGTGCCTGAAATTCGCATCAACCAGCGTGCGGTCAGGAGGGAACTAAGGCTTCTCGACATCCGTAAGTCGAGTGGGCCAGACTGTATCCCCGCGGTGGTTCTTAAAACGTGCGCCCCTGAGTTGACCCCCGTTCTTACGCGCCTTTACCGTCTTTCCTATAATACTAACAGGGTTCCCACTTCATGGAAGGTGTCTCATGTCCATCCGATCCCTAAAAAAGGTGACCGGTCGGACCCTTCGAGTTATAGGCCGATTGCGGTCACATCTTTGCTCTCTAAAGTTATGGAACGTATCATAAATGCCCAGCTGATGCGGTACCTTGAGGAGCACCAGTTGATCAGTGATCGTCAGTACGGTTTCCGTCATGGTCGATCAGCTGGTGATCTTCTTGTTTACCTCACACATCGCTGGGCAGAAGCTTTGGAGGGCAAGGGTGAGGCTATGGGTGTTGGCCTTGACATCGCGAAGGCGTTCGATCGGGTATGGCATAGAGCCCTTCTATCGAAGCTACCATCTTACGGAATCCCTGAGGAACTTTGCAAGTGGATCGCTAGTTACCTGGAGGGCCGGAGCATTAAAGTCGTCGTTGACGGCTGTAGCTCCGAGACTCTATTAGTCAATGCTGGCGTTCCACAGGGCTCGGTGTTGTAGCCGACACTCTTCATCTTGCATATCAATGACATGCTGTCTATTGACAGCATGCATTGCTATGCAGATGACAGCACGAATGATGCGCGATACATCGGCCACCAGAATGTTCCTCGGTGCACCGTAGAGGAAAGACGGTCTCAACTTGTGTCTGAAATCGAGAGCTCTCTGGGGCGGGCCTCCAAATGGGGTGAAACGAACTTAGTTCAATTCAACCCCATGAAGACACAAGTTTGCGCGTTCACTGCGAAGAAGGACCCATTTGTCATAGCGCCTCAGTTCCAAGGAGTACCTCTTCAGGTTTCCGGGAGTATTGGGATTCTCGGCGTCGAAATCTCGAGCACAGTTCAGTTCAGGAGTCATTTGGAGGACAAAGCCAAATTGGCTAGTAAAAAGCTGGGTATCCTGAACAGAGCGGAGCGGTACTTCACGCCGGGCCAAAGATTGATGCTCTATAAAGCTCAAGTACGGCCCCACGTGGAGTACTGCTCCCACCTCTGGGCAGGAGCCCCAAAATACCTGCTTAACCCACTTGACTCCTTGCAAAGACGAGCTGTCCGAATCGTCGATGATCCTGATCTCACGGATAGCCTCGAACCGTTAGGACTGCGGAGAGACTTTGGTTCTCTCTGCGTGTTTTATCGGCTGTTCCATGGGGAGTGCTCTGAGGAACTGTTTAAGATGGTGCCAACGTCACCATTCTACCATCGCACCACCCGACACCGCAGTAGAGTTCATCCATACCACCTGGAAACAATACGGTCTAGTACCGTACGTTTCCAGCGTTCGTTTATTCCACGCACATGTAAGCTCTGGAATGAACTCCCTGCCTCGGTGTTTCCCGAGCGCTATGACATGTCCTTCTTCAAACGAGGCTTAAAAAGAGTATCCCTTCAGCGGTAGGCAGCGGCTTGGCTGTGCCCCTGGCATTGCGGAAGTCCATGAGCGGCGGTGACCGCTTACCATCAGGCGGGCCGCTTGCTCGTCTGCCTATCGAGGCAATAAAAAAAAAAAAAAAAAAAAAATGTAAACACTTCCACCTGTATTACTGGAAAATCTGTTTTTTTTTTTTATTTGTATACGATTCCATTGAGCATATAGAAATGATTATTTTTGTGTATGAATTGTACGTTTTATGAATTATCTGTTTATAGTTACACCATATTCATGATACAATGACGGTAATTAAATCTTAACATGACGTCACGTTTATCATAAATATATATCGGGAGACTAATACTTTTATTACTCCACGTAGTCCGCTTCAACACCTCGTTACCTACAATATTTGATTTTATTTTAAACTAAGTTTTAGAATCATCGCAATTTGACATATGTGAAATATATTTTAATTATATTAATACCTTACGCGGGCTTAGAATCTACGTTAATAGTTGATTTAATTATTTGGTATCTCAACAGCGTAAGTATTGGTATAGAATAAAATATAATATAATTATTTAACAACCAAAGCCAAGATAGGTTTATGCAATTATGAAACAATTAACGATAACTAGTGGCCAAATTTAATCTTAAACATTAATATAATAAATATTTTTATTTTATTATTGTAAAAGTTGGAAAAATTATCACTACTTCCAAAACGTTTTGTAGAACTCATGGAATCTGGTCGTTGGCTACTATAGGAAAAGAATGTCAGGAGAAAAACTGAGGAAAAATTTGTTTTATCTTTGCCTATTTACTATATAATACAAGAAAAAGGAAAATACGTTCGTATTTGTGAATGTTTAATATTTCCTGAGTAAATTATTTTATTTTATTTGTATACATATGACTTCTTTCGTGTGTAACTAAAAATGATTTAATAATTATTAAGCGTGTTTGTAACTTTTTTCCATACAGCTCCTATAGGCTGTAGCGTGATGTTAAATTGCCTAAAGCCTTCCGATATGATTGCTCTATCAAATAAGACTTTTTTTTAATCCAACTTGTAGTTCCTAAGATTGGCGCGTTCAGACAAACAAAAAACTCTACTATCGATAAGGTCGTGCTAGGATCACTAAATTAGTAAGTTAGGACCTGTTGGTTAGTTAGGATCGCGAAACCTTGTTCAATTTCCGGCAGCAGCCCAAGCCTAGGTTCGGCCATCCTGGCACCCTTGGGCTCGCTACCTCGCAGCTGAGTGCCCTCAGCACTCGCCCCAAAAAGTTAAGTGTAGCTGTTAAGGCCTCTAAGGTTAATAGCGTACGTCAAGTCGAAAAAAAAAACAAAAAATCTTTATAATATAGATTTTTAATTTTTCGCATGTCAAAAATCATACATAAATCTTATCGTATTCTTTATTATTTCAAAGCTCAATGTAACACAGTGTAATTTTTTTTTGCTTTGTTCATATAGTAACAATAAACTCATGCGATTTTCTAAATATACAATTGTTATTCATCAAGAATGTTTACAATTATTGATTTTGTACTTACAATTTAATTGTATACTTACAATATGAATAGCTTTCGAAACACAAAGTGAATCTTAAAACACAAAATCTCATAATGAATGATTTGAAATGATGATACCACTGGGTAAAGGGTGGAGATACTATTATATTTTGATCAATGTACGTCTGAATGCTAAAACGAAGGTAAGCTTTTGACGAAGGAAAATATCGTAATGAAATTTTAGCATTGTGGTAGAGCATTTTTCTAACAACCGTTGGGTTTTAATATTTAAGATGATAATTTACCGCTAAGAACCTTTAGGCGTATTTCAGTAACTTTACTTCAGTGTCGATTTCCCGTGGCTTAACTTGCCAGTTTTAATTATTAAGTAACAATATAGTCGTTTTATGTACTAGATATAACAAAACTTAAAAGCTTAAAACCTACGTAATCAAAACCTTCTGTTGCAATTCTCTCCTTAAAACATACCTTTTAAAACAGTCTTTGTGGGCCATCTGTAACTTAAATACTAATATGTGTCATGACTGATTTTTTTAATCATACATACTAACTATATATGGTAAAAATATTTAATAAGTAGAACTATATGAATACACAATTCATAATGTAGTTAGCATTGAATATAATCAACATTTTCGTAAAATTATTACTACCTGAGTTAAAGCTTCTTTACATCAAACAGTATAACAAATTCATACATAATGTATAAACGGCTTAATGGAGGCGTGAGGTCAGACATGGCATTAAGAGCTTTTTGAGGGGACTGCGGTGCGGGGGTAAAGTGAATATTATAACAAGATGTGTTTTGCAACAGTCAGAAACACTACTCGCTGTTTCAACCACACACCACACTTCATATATCGCATAACAGTAGAAGATTGAATTACATAATAAATTTGATTGTTCGAAACTTACAATATACGTAGACCGTAATAACTGTTTTCACTCAAGATTTAATATAATTATTTTTTTATCAAATAAAATATAACATTACAATAATTAAATAATAATTAAAATTGAATATGTCGTTCCTCATTCCTCATTGCAAATCTTGTGAAATTGGCATAGATACGACGTCAACTACGAAAATGAAACCCATAAAAACCTAATAAGTTATTGCAGAAAGAATTAATAACCATAGTAATTTAAATTTCATTGTAAACACGGCAAAGTGACTATATTTTACCTAATAGTAAGAACAGTACAATCTAAAAACAACGGTGGTCATCGAGAAATAAGCGATTAATAAGGAGTTATCGATGTCTTGTGGAGGTGTAGGCCCCATAGATATACACTGGATAATTTCGAAAGATGATGAATTAAAATAGCGTTATAGTTACGGGTTTACAAGGGTGGCATGATGATTGCGATCCAGTTTGGTACAGATCACTACCCCGATTGATCGCTGGACATATCGACTGATGCTAGAACGCTACACTCTTAAGCGTGCCACTAAATCGGATGTTACGTTGGAGTATGTTACTTTCGACCCGACCCATTATACGTATTTTGCAAAAGCAAAGAGACAGCAAAAAATTGCTAAATATATACTCGTAATGGAAAAGTAGTATTACGTATCAACTGGTACTAAATTTGCCAATTTATTGCTGATTATTTTCTACTTTAATGTCTCTTTGCTTTTTCGCGATAAGTAATATTGGGGCAAGTTAGACCAAAATAAATTTTAGCAACAGAAATAATTGCTCAATTTAAGTTTCGAATTGATAGTCTATTTTAAATCGGCGTCTAGGTGAGTTGTAGTAACTGTTTTAGAAAAGAATTTTATACATTGCATATATACCTATTATTCGAGTATACATTCACACTTTATGTGCCCGTAGTAATAGATAATTAATACTCTTGAAAATGTCAAACGTTTTAAAGTGATGTGTCTATCGATGTTATACATCTCTCGTCAACCTCTTTGACAGACGTCTAAATGATAGAGGAAATGTGTCAAAAGCGAAACATTACGGCTGGCTCTAGAAGCGTTAAAATTAATTTCAACTGTCAAAACATCGTCAGAACGTTAAAGTAAGAACGGGATTTGTGGCACATTTGCATAAGTTACGCCTATATCATCATATGCCTGTCTATACAGATGACAAAGGATTAAACACACTTTTATGAAACAGTTTTATTCAAGATTTTTTTTATCACAGAGTATAGAAATACCAAAACTTATTTCTGAAATTAAATCAATAGGTAATTAATCAAATACTGTATGAAAACAAAAAACCATTACAGTCAACTATATCACGTACATGTTATCTGATGTACGTGATATAGTTGACTGTAATGGTTTTTTGTTTTCGTACAGTATTTGATTAATTACCTATTAATTTAACCTAATTACCTAATTACATAATTACCTATTAATTACCTAAATTTTTAAAAATATTATATAACTCTTTATTCCATATCAAATAAATGTTATAAAATGTATGATACGATTTCACTCAAAAATACTATTTAGGTCTTATCATGCTTTCCATTGACGGTACCTCCAACTTTACGACAGTGTTTGTTTACATAATAATTGCCAACTGATTTGTAAATCGGATAGACGTATATAAATATATGTTTAAACTGGTTCAAATAATCCTTACAATGTTATAACTGAAATTATATTACCTAAACTGTAATGAAATAAACGAACTGAAACTGAATAAATAATATGAACAATTTTAATGAGAAATAACCACTTCATCTTCCTAAGTAATCACTCTATAAGATTAATGTTATCTTTATCAAAACTTTCTAACTTGTATTAAATAAACACTTTCAATTTATTTATTTAATTTTAATTTTTCCACAATATCTAATTCATAGCAATGTTTTAAGTGGGCACAGCTACTAGAACTTTAATGTCAATCCTTTTATCATATAATTATGGTAAATTCTATAACCTTTCAAATGAACACGAATCAACGTTACTATGCAAAATTTTAACCCAAAAGAATAAAGCATGTTCAATAAATGACAGTACTGTTTAGGAAGTTGTATACCTTATTATGAAGAGTACTCTTCGTAAACCCTTCCAGCTATAAAATATGTCTACGATCTATACTACATTGTCAACGATAATCTAACGCACGGTTTTAATCAATTATTACAAACACTTCCTTGTGCTTAATGAGAGTCGTAATTGTCAGCCGCGCTTTATCTGCACTTAAACAGAGTAAACACCGATATTAATATCTATGTAGTACAATAAGATATATTAATAAATATTACGTAAATCGAAAGTAACAATTTTTGGTTTTATTCGCCAATGTTTTTTAATTTATGCTTTGCTCGTGAGTTGTGCCCGACTAGAACACAACCATTAGAAATAAACACCCTTCAAAACATGCTTACGGATACAGCATCCTGGATTTAGGCGGTGTATATCCATTAATTTAAAACGGTAGTAAGAAACTGTACCCAATAACTCCTCACAATTTCTTTTTGGATTATTGCGTCTTGGAGTCCGTTAATGTTTGTCGAATTATAATTAAAAGTTTTGGAAGATACTATTGTGAAGGTATAGCTAGTGTCTCGGTGCTTCTCTGATGCTAACTATCAGTGTTCCGTCATTTTTCCGTGTAACTATTTTTTAAAGTATAAGATGGTCGATGTTTAATGATAATGTGTTCGATATGATACGTCTATAGATGTGGGCTTAATGATAATTTCCTTTTACGCGGGCTTTATGTTTACTAAACTGTGTATTCTGCCTTAAAACGATGTTAATGAGGCTTAGGGCTTATGTATATTAACTTTTTTGGCAAAATTACTAATCTGAAATAAAATTCTGGTCAAACGCAAATATTTGTAGAGCTAAAAGGAAGAGATTTTTTTCTAATTACACACTGTAGTTATGTCCGAGAGTGTAACCAGGTGAATGCAAAAACGCCTACTGCTCCTTCTAGCAGATTATAGGTGAGGTTAGCGCTGGTTAAATTGACTCGTACGCCGGGTAAATACAGCAGTATAACAAGTGTAACATATTTCCACTAATTACTATCATTTTTTTTAACGTGCCGTTCTTTATACGAAACACAGCCAATTTCATGTGAGTAAAATATTTTACAAAGCTTGTAAATGTTCAAACAATACTTTAATAAGATGTTTGTTTCCATATAGGAACTGACCAGGGAATATTTGTAACAATTAAAAATACATGCTTCCAGTAGTACAGAATAACCTAATAGCATTACATAAAATGCTACTAAAATTACAGTATATAGGATCAAACAACATGAGTCTAAGTGTTCAAATTAAAACCAATACATGACGGATTAAGAACCAAAATTGTGAAATAAATTATGTCGGGGTTTCAAAAATCCCATAGAAGAGAATGCTTCAGCGAGTGCTAGTTTTCTCTTGTCAGCCTTGCGTGTGTGTACTGAGCTCTAGATAAAATGCTTGCTACATTTTAAGCTTCGACCTTTCTCTCTATATCATGACGACACAGGATAAATTAACTTTTTTAATTCCATAATTTAATTTAAGGTTTCTCCACTATCTAGAAATTTCATAAACTTTAAGATTATATATTTTATATTGAATAAAATGTTCCATTAATTTTAATCCCCCTACCTAACAATCCCGCAAGCGTAACGTAATTATACACAACTGAAAATTTTATTATTAATAATGTTGTCGAATTAGCGAAGGTCATTTACAAGTCATAAGGTAAATACGTTTTCGTATTCATTTCCCTAGTAGAGCCGTCTGAAACATGCCGGGGGATAGACCTAAGTAAACCTGCTCTTGATGCTTACAAAACGCCGAGAAATCATAAAGAACCAGCATTTCAAACTTTCGTAACATTGTGTCGAGGAGCCCAGACAAATATTCATATTTAATTCCAAGTCGGACCTTCGAGCCCACTATTACAAATAAACGTTCAAAGGACTAATTTTACATTTAAGAGCAAACCTTTTAGCTTGCTGGAAATTTCGTTTGGCATTTTCGAATAGTTTTTATATAAAAATTAAGTATGCTCGTAAAGCATGTTCAAATTTTCTCTTTTTATTTCTAGTTAAGTGTACATTTTACATACAACCTACATATTATGTTTTTGATGCTGACAATGATTATTAACATAACGTAATAATCACATTATCTTCTTAACTCGTTTATTTTTATTTCTTAATGAAAGTTTATTAGTCGCGAGATTTTTTTTAAATTATTTAATATAGTTATTCGATAAATGTTTATATCGTTGACAAGTGGTTTAAGTAGTTTTGTAGCAACGCTTGGGTTTATTACCATAGAGGCATATGTAGTAGAATACCCCACATTTACGAAAAGTAAATACATGGATGGCAGTTTTAAAATAACACATGTTAATGAGTTTTACTTATACATAGAAGATTTTTTTTATTATATTATATACACAATCTGCGGACTCTGGGTCCGCACCTTTTTTTATATAAGCGTGATTTATTAGGCGTTAAAAATAGCTTTACAACAGTAGGCATTGCGAAGAAATGATTAACTAATATTGGGTGTATTAGTTACCCTGGGGGTATTAGGCTCATCGATGTTATGACAATCTGCTGTAAATTTATAAAATTTTAAATATATTTAAAATATTTACACGATAAGAAATTCTAAGTACCTATATACATATAGTGCATATTGATTTTTTATGTATCCAAAAGTTTATTTTCTAATCGTACGAAATAACAACAAACAAACAATGCATATTCGTTATTTAGTTTTTTGTAGTCTACTTTTCTTTTAAACATCTTGTTTATAAAGTATATTTCATAATTATATATTTTATTTACGCTAAACTCTCACCCAGTGCCATATATATTTAAATAATTCGAATTTACTCCGAAATCACACATTTGATGCTCTGAAGATGTATCGTGAATAAAAATCTATTTTACCATACAAAGTTAGATTAAGAAAGCCGACTGAATAAAATCTAGTCAGTGGGCCGATCATATTCTATCAAGTTGATTTGAAAAATATTCTATTCATGTAGTCAGAGTCAACGTTTTGCGTCAATAGGTATTCACTATAGCTTTGTAACTCCTATTACACCCTTAAATGCGTTCATATTTCAGTCATTATAACTCGCTTTTGTAGCATACCATTGTTATACATATGATAGTACATATAACATAAACTTTACGTAAATAATTTACCATAATAATAAAACAATTAAACGAACTATAGACTGTAATAAGTTATTCATTCTGAATCAGTATTTTGATATTTTTCTGTCTGCTTACAAATGCTATTCAGTTATTATATAATGTTATTAAATAATATATAATGTTATTTAGACCTGTACGTACTAGTGTCTATAAGAACAAAAACAAAAAAAAACTCGTGCGTACATAGATTCTGTTGTTTCTTTTTCTTCCACTCTTTTTATTTTAACATATCTTTTAGATAAATATTTTTCGTATTTCAAATTACATCAATCATTGATTGAGTCGTTGTTTAAAAGACTAAATGCCATCAGATAAGAATTTGAATTGCAATTATTGAGCTTCTACTCATTAAATACATACTGTAATACACTCGGTATACTTATCCCAGTTTATTTGCCTGTAATTTAGATATCTATTGTGGTAATAATGATTATGTAACTGTACAAAAAGAGATCTTTCTTGTAATTAAATTTAAGCTTTTAGAATAGGAACTGATGAAAACTCTTCATTTTCATTTATTCTTATAACACAGTTTGTAATGATCCCTATACCAGTGGTTATAAGGTGTGATGACAAGGAAGGTGAGGTTTTGATAATAAGAATAATACTTGCGTTGATAATTGAAACATATTTAATTAATGACAATACAGAGCGCATATAAGGTAGACACATTGGCACACATAATACAAGTATGACAAAGAAGTGTTGCCATGACTATCTTATTAAATAACTATATAAAACTAATGTAGTCTAAAGAAATTCGTACCTTTAGTTTTTGCAGACTGGTAAAAAGATAGCGCTGGTACTGGTGATCCATTCTGCTGTCGCGGTGATAACTGATTTCAACTTAATTTTACTTGCATATAGTTAGCCTTTCGGCGAGCTACGACAAAATGCTAATATTTTATGCAAGAAACAAATTACACTTTCAAAGTTGAAGATTTTCACGTAACGGAAGGATGGACCTTCACTTCACAGTGTTAATTTAAATATCCTATTCTGTTTGTGTCCGTAAAATTTCGAGCAAAACATGCGGTCAACGTGCAATCCCTTACCAGCAACAACGGGAGTATTGCCTTAAATTATTAATGAATACTTATAATAAATTCTGTTTTTAATTTAACCCTTACTGAATCCCAAAAGTACAAAGGATAGTGATGTTACGTTATGTACGTTAAATTGGATTAATTGATTAAATACATTTAATTTATTACAATAGAACACTAATTGCTCTTGTTCATACTACTAGTTTGAAATAAAAATAACGCATAATTATCGAAACAGTTTAAAAGGCCGGGTAGTTTTTATAAGGAAACAGTTTGGGATTGCTATTTTTAAAGCAAAAAAAAAATGTTCATACGTATATATTTCTGACTGGTGTGTAACACAAAAAGAAACTACGTTAGGAACATATTTTGTTTCATTCTGTTTCCGGTGTTTGTTTACTTATTATTGAAAGGGTGATTTTTTTAAATAAACGGAATACTCAAACTAGCGCTAAATTCCTGTGTAACGTGGAACTTTACTAAGAGACAATTAACGGACATTAAGTAAACACATATTCCAAAAAATTATTTATTAATTATACAAATAATTGCTGTGTGGGATTCGAGCCCACAACACAGCCCAGCGGCATCTTAAAAATACTATAGCAACCATGCCGTCACATTTGTATATATATTATTTATTCTTTTTAATAATATCTTAGTAAAAGAAAAAGAGGTCGTAGCATCTTATAATCAGTTTCATTGTAATTTAAATATAGTACAGTTATTTTTTTAAACAAGTTATTAAAACTGTTAATTCTCTGAAACAGAAACAAGTACAGCAAGCTTATTATTTTACCTAATTTAGCTCTTCGCTTATATCAAACACATAATAATCTATGGTCAAACTATCGCATAGAGTAGAAATTGACGATAGAGAATTTAAAAATGTCAGTAAATTAACAATCATGAAAATTATATATTTTGCATCTAAATTATATAAATCTTCTTTTAAAAAACTTTGCTGAAATTCAAAATATTTTTTTGAATGAATTTTATTCGAATTTAGACCAGCAGGTGATTGCTAGTAGAAATAATTACCCAGCGTACGATATGCTTGTTGCATCGCAAATGCGTAACTGTATAAATAGAAAATTACCAAGTTTGTTCAAGTAAAAACTAGCTTCATACGTACAAAAAGTGCATTTAAAGCACCATATATAGCGCTCAACAAAGCGTAAATGCCATGGCCAACCATCGTAACATCGTGATCGGTGCTATTTTTTATCTCAATTTATGCCTTATTAAAACAATTTATTCGATTTTGTTCTCGCATTCCACGGACGATTTACTTGCGTTGTGGTGCGGCTTATGTTTTCTTTTCTTCGTCCGTTATTTAGCATTTTTTGCGTATGTCGCTTTTCAACTGTTACGATTACGATGTTCGCGTACCGATAACTTACTATTGTAGTATTTCATTTTAATACTTGCTTTTACCTGCGGCTACGCTCGAGTTAATATTGATTTTGTCAAACAAATCGGATTACGCAATAAAAAGTTTCTTACAAAGATTATTCCTCTCTTTATTCCCACTTCCTATAAGTTTTTCGCGAGGAAAAGTAGCCTATCACCGTCTTCAGGGTCCCATCTATCCCTATACCAAAAGTCATCAAAATTGATTCAGTGGTGGAGGCGTGAAAGCGCAACAAGCAAACAAACTCACTTTCGCATTTATAATATTAGTATGGATATGGAAAATTAACATTATTTTAATACACATTGTATTTTTACCATGTTTTTATTAACTCGCTTTCTTCTATGCAATGCATAGCTATAAACATCCTCACCATGTTTTTCGTTTCTAATATGTTATTTTCTACTTTTTAGTTCGTTATAAAAACTTATTATTTTATTTTTATTTTATTATTATTTTAATGTTAAATTAGCGATTATATAAAGTTTTATTAAATTCGTTATAGGGACACTTTAAAAATAATTAACACAATCATTTTGCTACCTCATTAGGCACAAATTACATTTTGTAATGCAGGATTTAATTAAATATTTTGGTATTGCAAGAAAGGGTAAAGTGCTACATATGAATGTTCTATATAACAATACTTTCCTTGTATTGCAAGATGCTTGGTAAAATATAAAAGAAATTTATTTTTCGTATATGGAACAATGCGATACAATTTGAAGCAATGATAGGTCAGTTAGTATTGTGTACAGACGCCGTGTCGATGGACGTGAGTTCGAATTCCTGCAATGAGCTTGAAAATCTGACGCCAAATATCTGTAGGTGTGTTCCGGCAGTTGCACTTGAGAGCCAGTCCTTCAACAGGTTTAGCATGTCCACCGTCTTGGGCCACATCGTCACTTAACATTAGAATCAAATTAAAAATATTCATGATACTCTTCATCAGACTTATCATTTAGCTATTAAAACTTATAAAAGCATCTTACATTTAATAAAAACATATTATAATCCATATAATAATATGTAGTGAATAACAGAGTCAATCACATTTCTAAAATAAACTGTAAATATATTAATTATAAATAGGTACCGCTGTCAGTAGAAACTAGGGACAAATTATCGTGTAAATAAGTAATTAGATGACTTTCCTGTTGTTAATTGTTCACGCGCCTCTGGAGCCTTTTTAAATATTCACGACTTGTTTGTTTTAACTGGCCCTGTTGCCTTAAATGTCACGCTTCAAACAAATGTGAATTAGCTACGAAGAAACGTAGGCATAAAACTTTTGGGTATTGATCACTTCTTCTCTAATACAAAATGAAATAAATTTTATTCGTCTTATGCTCTGGAAAGACGGATGTACGATAAGGGATTATTTAAATTAGAATCGGTTATGAAAATGTACATGGTGTCGATTGTATGGGTTTGTAGTAAGTAAATCCGCACACCTTGATTTGTAGTTGTAGTAAGTAGAGTAAAGAAGTAGTTATAAAGTTAAAAGGTATATTTCGTAAAGGAGTTATACAGTAGTAAGTAAAAAGACTAATTCTTTCTCTTAATACACTCGTAATGTTCGCGAGTGCTAAGTTAGCTAGTGATTTGCTATATTTCAACTGGTCGGGAGTTTTGTTGCATCGTGATTTTATACTAAATTGTATAGTAAAAATTGCTTAGGTTTTGGTGTAAGCAGCAATGTACGGTAAACGGATCGTACATTGATAAACTGCTATGAAGTTTTATCACACTTGTAACTTTATATTTATAATACAAAAAGTCCTAAATCATAATAGTTTCAACATTTTCAAGGTATATATGTAGTTCTTGATTGCTTGATTGTATGATTACTTTTTGACTTCACTATCATTCATAAGTTAACCGCCGACTTAAACAGACAGTGGAACAGGATTATTAGACTATTTATGAAGAGAATCTTTAACAAAGATAAATAAAGATAAATTATTAGTTTCAATTAATTTAAATATTCGTTTTTTTTTACTAATATTATGCCATGCTAGGCATACAATGGCATAGATTTTTTTAAATAAAAGTTGAATAGAAACTTCGTTATACGTTACATTAAAAAATTATCGAAATTTGTAATTATTTTTAGATGAAATTTTGCTCTTTCCTGTACTATATAAGCCAGTGTAGAGTAATTTCAAATATAAACGGGAAACTCGAACGCACAAAATGTAGGGTATACTTGTTTGTAATACAAATTTAATATTTTTTTAATTTATTACACAAAAAAACTTAATTAAAGTGTGATATGTAGTTATTTTTAAATTGATCAGAATAGGTTACGTTAATACATAATAAAGAAAAAATTAAAGGTTGGTTTTAAACTAATACTAATACTACATATGTAATACCATTAAATTTAAATTCTTGTATACATTATATAATTTCATTTCTTTCTTTCTTGAAATTGTTTAACAGTGGTTAATATTTTTTATACAGTATTTAATTAAAAAATGAAACTACATATTATTTCAAATTTATGATTTATCGAAGGTGTAAATCTAATACGATTGTAACTAAATAGATACTAGTAAACTTAAATGGATTACAATGGCATTCTAAATGTGGTTTGTCAAGTAGTAGTAATGTTAAGGTCGAGTTACACAACATGTTTCGCAGACGGCATGGCGGCTTTACTCTGGTGCGTGTCATCGACCGGGGCCCTCGCAGGCGCACAGCCCCCGACTCTGATACCGCATAACTCTGATTCGTACTCAAATACCGAATAGAGTACATGCTCTGACTGACTCACGCTAATTGAAACAGTTTCATAACAAGTATTTGGGTTGGAGCAAAATATCGCTATTATCGAACTATGTTGAAACTCGAATTGTAAGATTTTAAATGGACCGGTACATTTGATAAATTGACTCAGACATGTTAGACTTGATCATATATGCCTAACATTATATTAATACCTATCAGATAGTTGTATAACTCTTAAGGATAAGCGATTTTTTTTAATTGACTGTACGACGCCCGGCCTATGTCACACTCCTAATGGAAAGTTAAGACGAGGCCGAAGATGTAGCGTATACATAGCATAGATGTAGTAGCAAATAAATAATTAATTATAATTAATTAATAGTAATTGTATTTCACTGTACAATATATTTGCAAATTAATCAATCGTTAATCATGCGTATATCGTCATTGTCGAACCAAATGGTTTGTTGTAACTGGTTTACGCAATCGTATGGTTTGAGGAAGTATGCAAAGAGCCGGGTTAACCGATAGAGTTCAAAAATGTAGGCGTTCTAAAGTGGTAGTGGTCATACAGACTGACAACCGATCAAATAGACTTCTTTTCCCAAGTTTAGTTAAGAACGCTCGCAAGAAAAATGTATATGAATGTAGAAAGCAGGAGAACTATCCAAATAGCCAAGCTTGTGAAAGACCTATGTACCATCAGTGGACCATGAAGGGCTTGTAATAATAAATATAGAACATTATATTTAACAGTCTGACATAATAAATATAACAATTATATCACGTTAATAGAGCTCTTAAATAAAAAAGGCATAAATATCAAAATTAAGTTTCGATGTTGAAGCCACTAGTTTGATTTGAAATATTTTTAAGCTAATAATCTCATCACATATATTATTTTTCCTTTAATAATAAGTATTTATTTTATTTATATTCAAAGGAAACATAATCGTTCAACAACAAACAAGTATAACCGCAATCGTTCAAGCTTGATGTAATATTAATCTCCTTATTGTAAAGATCAAGAGGATGAATATATATTTGTCATCAGCACCAATTACGTTACTGTACACTCCTATGATGATATTTAAATTAATATAAACGAAAACAGCCGCCTTCTCTCAATTGTACACACAGGAAAATAATATCATGCAGTATTTAATATCTTATTCCACTGATAGTAATAATGTTATTTCCTTATTTGCCGCTTAAATTATTTATTTTCTTCAAGGTATTTATAATTATTTTTAAAATTTATGTATTCCTGATTAGTCTTTATATCTGTGAAGAAGTTTCGTTGTCTAGAATTATATTTCCTATGCATTACAATTACAATAAGTTTTGTTTCCTATACGCGCTCCTACATTAAGTGCTCATTTTCTTTGGTCGTTATAGCCCTTATTGGGGTGCGCGAGGCTTCTGTGCGGTTTGATAGATATTTTTCACCGCACATTTCTTTTGAAGGAGTGGGGCTGAGTAGAAGTTATAGACAGGTAATAGAGTAAACCGAATATCCGCACCACGCTAGCTTTACACCAACCCATGAATTTCATTGGATGTTAGGCCGTGTGTGGGGAATGCCCGGATGCCATATATAGATAGATAATTTCATTAGTCGATGGCCCGTATACGGGGAGTCCTGCATTCGGTATAACAACTTAGTTATCAGTTCAGTGAAAATGAGCCCTTAGTAGAAGTTTTCTGTTGTATCTTTGCATTTTTGAAATGATCAATTGGACCACATTGCATTAAATGGCTCCTTTAAAGCATTTAGGATTTTCTAAGCTTACTTTTAGAGCTAAAGAAAATAACACTCAATTACTTAAAATGCGACCAACAATTTTCATGTTGATATAAAATTTAAAGATTTTTACCAACTCGACTATTTTTTGACTATACTGACTGGTTATACATTTCTATACTTCCAATCAATACGACTTGTATTCATTCATAATTATTTTATTCATCGATAATGTTAGGAATATAATTACATCATATTTTTGGAAGTGGAAAATACTTAGTATTTATGTCTCCAAGATATCTTAACTTTTTAATCATTTGATGGCTTAGTGTGTACGACCACGTCGTTGATCGACGTAAGTTGAAATCTCTACAGTGAATCCAAGCTTTCCGACACCATGATGATAAAATTATACCCTGGTGATAGGACATTTGCTAATGCTCCCTAGTTTGCCATTATCCTCAAGTTAAAAATAGATTTCCCAGCCCCTGTAGAGTACTCCACAGTGGTCCCCCTACTTAAGATTTTACCATTTAGGAACCTCAACTTTTCTTAACATCAGATTAAATAGTGAATATAGTTTAAATATGTGTATATAATAATAATAAAAACTTCTTGACTACACTGTCCACGGTATCAAAATTATTGTTTGTATTTACGCAAGTACAATAAATATTGTCCTTATACATTATGGCATTTAATTTTGTTTCCGATAAATGTCAATACTTATGCACGTTTAAGTGTTTTGTGTTATATGTGAACTGAACAAATTCCGATAAATGGTTTCTATTACGGACCATAAATTAAATAGTTGTAAATTGTTTTGAAGTTTCTAAAAATGCCATTTTTCAAATACTTCATAACTCTACATAAAATGAGTGGACAGGACCAAGAGAGAGTTCTGTTTGAAACTTACATTATTTACTATTTTAAACAAATGGCTTATTAAATACAAACTCATTTTAACTTCAGTGGATGAAATTAACACGTTTACTAAATTCAATCCACTAAGTTTGTCCAATCAAAAAAGGATCGAGCGAGTCAATATCACCTACCTGGTTATGCCCTATGGAATAAGAAATTAATTACAAACGGACTAAATACTGGTTAGATTTATTAATAACTTTTCGTTTTAGTTGGCTAAAAGGTTTCTAATAAATTGAAAATCAATAGAGTTCTTTGATGAAACAAATACGTGATTTTATAATAGATATTCGTGACTTACATAGAACATTAAGAATTATAAATGGATTTAATTTGTATCGAATTATATGTCCAATACTATAAAACGGGTTATAAAAATAACATATTAAAAATTGAAATTAATTTTACTTAACAAATTATTTTTATTTTTATTATTTGTTTTGTATTTTTATTATTATATCAGGTTGAAGATATTCAAATGTGTCTGCTTATATGTTGAGCAGGGCAACGGAGGTACTATATTTTGTAATAAGAAAACTAAACCACAATAAAACAATGTAGTACTCCATTAGAATGCAAGCACAATATAAAAGTTTTGGTTAAATATATGTTAAATTAACAAATTTGTTAAATAATGTGAATATACTCCTATAAAAATATTTTGTTGTAAGCAAAATTTACACTGCAGCTTTCAAATAAAAAAAATATCGCACATTTAAGATATAAGATATATTAGATTAAGATATCAAATACTGGAAAATTTGTTGGTATTTATAAAATGAGATCTGCATAGTTTAAATTGTCTATGGAGTAATATTTTATTTTATTATTTACTTTATTTGATTATACTAACTAGAACTATTACAACTAAAACTAAATAGTATGTTTAATTCTGTAATGTTTATATTATAATTGCTAGGATATTCGATAATAAAACTTTGACATATATTCCAAAAATCTCAAATTTTCTTATATTCTTTTTAACTTTCGAATAATAATATATTTGTTATAAATGTGATATATATTGTTGACTGTGGTTTCTTATATGATTACAAAAATCAATCAAGTTTTATCTTACTCGATTTTAATTTCAGTTCTGCTGTTGTGTCTTAACGGATTTTATGTATAATTAGTTAGAAAACTCCATCTTAATACCATTTATGCATAACTAAAACTTATTTTATAATAAGGGTTGTTAATAAAAATTATGTATTTCGTTTGAAAGCGTGTGGTTACGTTTACTAATATTATAGTACATCGTTTCGCTAAAATCTCTGCATTACCATTAAAATAAACTTTAAATGTTTGCGTATTTAAGTACATTATATTACTATTTTTGTTTACTTACTGCCCACTAACGAGAGTAATCTGTATCTCGGGAGTTCAGAAAGGAAAGGTAAATAGTGCGCGACGTTAAAAGGTGCCTAATCCTCTGTAAGCGCGTACAATGAGCTTACATCGCGTGCTCAGATGTCCTCTGACGAAAGCCGGACCTTCTAAGATCAATGTGATTTATTTATCTCCGTTATACGCTAGAGATTTCAGCAAGATAATGCCTTCTTATTTTCGAGACGTTGACTCGCGGATATGTTTGTAACACTCATTTTCTCGACTACTTATCGTTATGAAGTATTATTTTGACACAATCATAGTTATGTACTCGTACAATTTTCGCAGAATTGTCATATGTAGACCAGCAACAAAATTTGCAGTATGTCAAATAAATACGTATTATATTAATGTAGCCATTTAATTTTTGATCTTCAAATTTATTATTTCTGTTATATTCCAAAGTACGGTATTTCAATGTACAATTGATTAAATTATTTATTTAAAACAATTGATCATCATAATAAAGTATGTATAATGAGTATACACTATCTATACATGTAGCATAGAGAGAATTTGCAAAAACTGTCTCAAAAATGTTTGCAAATGGTCATCGTTGGTCCCAATTGGCACATAGAGCAGTGTGGAGAGCGTGATTATGTAGTGTATCTGGATGGTGTGCCGATGGAGGCTGAGCGTGTGCGGCGCAGGCGCCCAGGTGAATCAGGTGGGCCCGCCCCCAGCGCCCTCCGCCCGTCTCGCGCACCTGCCTCGCCAGTCGCCGCTCAGTCCACCGCCATACGCCGGCCTGGCGACTTGTGCTCTGTGCACGCCGCCACTCTCTCCACACTCTCGCGAGCCCTGCGCGTTGTTTCTCGCTTCTCCCGATTGCTCAGTTTCCCGCTCCCCCACGTCGTCGATCCGCCTCTTCTACGTGTAGACGTCCAAGTTTCGACACTTTCCCGAACTTTGGCCGACTCTTGAGAACTTATAAAATTCCCGCGTATTTTGAAACGAGCGAATAACCGCGTCGTAATCATAGACTCGTCGGTACAGTAGAGAGTGTATCGGGAAGTCGGCGGCACACGTAGCCGTCGAAAGCCGGGTGGTCGGCCGCCGATGCGGTCGTGAGAAACGTGTGCGAGGCCTCGAGGAGGCCGCCGGCACGCTGTTCCCGCCGCAGCTCGGGTGCGTGTCCTACGTGACGCCGTGCGCCTGTTGCCCGCCGCTGATCCTGCAACCGGCTCCGCATCCCCATCCGCTCCCACTACCGCTGCCTCTCCCGTTGCCTCTCGCTCTTCCGCTCCAGGCTCTCGATCCTCAAGTCGCTAAACATCATCGTCTGCTGCTCTCTAACATGGTAAGTTCCCTTGTCTAACATGTGATAAGATTGCAAGAATGTAAAACGTAAAGTTACAAACAATTGAATCTGATAATAACTTTCTCGGTCTGAATAACATAGCGATATAATCGGGCACCACGCTGTTAATGCGACAGGAATATAATTGTACAGATCAAACTTCGTAAACTCATATCCATTATTTATTATATAATGTGTCGTAACGAAGAGTTATTCGTAGACAAGCGGGCTAAGTGTCCCTCACTTGGTTAACTTCGATCGTAACTAACAGGAGTTGAAGTTCGCACGCATAAGTTAAGAGTATTAACGTCTCCGTGGTGAATTTAACTTAGGGTATATTGATCTCGTGAGAATATTGAAATTAATTGATCTAGTTTATAGCTTCAAGCTATTTTCCCTGTCAACTTGCGTTTAATCTCTGACATTGTTTTAGACTATTGTGGTTAACATAGTCGGCAAAACTTATTACTTATTTTTTAAACAATACAGAATGCAACTAGTATCCACCACTTTAAGTTCCGTATTTATTCTGTGAAATACAACGTTACAATGAACGTACAGAGTTAACTCGTTCCGAACAACTTCATCAATGTTAACTTTTAACACGATTTCAAATTCAATCGGAACTGAACTTGTGAGGGGAAATCGAACAACAGTCATCTCTGAACGAACACTGATAAACTAGTTGTGTTGAAATATTTCGTCTGGTTGTTACAGTGTTTTAGTTTTATACTGTGTGCACTCACGTTTTCATGAAAAAAGTTTTACTCAAATGTAAATCGACTCGAAATTGTTCCAATTCGAATTCGTCTGTCTAATGTGCACTTAAGTTATTTCAACACATCCCGCCATTCAATAGTTTAAAAGCATTATCATACATTCGAACGTAATTATCTACTAATAATTATTTTTGATAACAGAGAAAGTACGAATAGCTTAACATTTCCGAATCGCTACAAAAATATAATTACAAACTTTAACCGTTATGAAGAAACATCTGTATAAAACTACACTTCAATTAATTCGCAGTGCCCAATGCATGTATGAAAATCATTCTGTACGAATATCGAAGTTATAATTAGCAGTCCGGAACGTCGAATTCAAATCGATACTAATATTCATTTGAATAAAATCGTTTGAATTTACATCACGCGCTTCAATATACCCCAGTCGCGACTGTATAACGGAACGCGAAATGCTTCTAAAGAACCAAGTACCATTACCATGCTAAATTTCTTCAAGGAAGTTTGACTAGATAACGGCATTGGCCATACGTGAACATCCAAGTTCGCGGCGGCTCTCTTTATAACAATTAATATGTGATTTCAAACCATAACTGCTTTTAACACATGCCTATAAACTATTTTAGATGCTTAATGGATTTTATACTTTATAAAATGCAGTCATTTAGTTAATGTAGTCTGTCTATTCCAACACCATTAGACCTTAATTAATAGCGATCGAATATAATAATATATCGTAAAATCTTATATTAATCAAGTTCATAAAAATCTAATTTCACTGATGAAAATATAATTTTATTAAAAATGTCCTCACTCAGAAGGATTATAATGCATCTCATAGTCAGTTTTAGTATACGGCAACACGATTTAAGTTCATTTTCAAGAACGTGGATTTCATTTCTTTTAAACAAAAAAATTGAAACCATTCAATAATTTAGGAATTAATTTAACAATGTACGAGATCGAAGATAATTAAAATATTCAACTTGTAGTAAGATCCGTTGCTTGTTTCAATTTGCGTGGAAACAAGATTTCTTCTCGACTTATATCTAAGAAAACCAAAATTAATCTTATTATATATATTCAGCTAATATAGGGTTTATTTTTCTGAAATAAAGCGAGGAAACAACTGTCTAATCTTCATAACTTGTAGATAATATATGTACATAATAATACACACTAATTAACTCGTGAGTTTTTTAATGTATGAAGTTTATAGTTGAAACGGTTAACGTTCTATTAACATTTCCTACAATAAATCAACTTAATCGCTAAAAAGTGTAAATAAAATGTAAACCAATGAACACTGTGTGCTTTAATGTATTGTACGGTTTCCATTCTTGACTACGAGGGATCCAGAATGATACGATAAGTGTACTGTATACACTCGAGCATCGCTTGGCGTGCGCGCACGCTATTATATCAGTTTCACCGCAATTTAGTTGGAAAGTCTCCGGAGCGACGCGCGCGGGCGTTGCGATTCGACCGCGCGAAACGGCATTCGCCACACACGACTGTGCATCCAATATTCATAGTTACATCTAATGAGTTTACTAATTCCTATTCAACGATCAATTAAAGACACAGAAATTCTAGCACGTGATATATTTTCGCGGAATGTTACGCAGAACAACATTAGGTTTCTCTTTTGTTTTTTTAAATAATAAATCATTAGATTGCATGCCGGCAACGCAACGTTTAGAAAGGATTGTAAGCAATAATGGTTTTAAAATAGATCAATTAACTTTAGGTGTTACGTGCGTGAGCACGTTAAGTACGCATACTTGGGTATATTATGCATTTTCAGTAACAATTATTAAAGTAAATATTTATGTTAAATAAATCTGCTCACTCGACTCCACATATGATAACATTTTAGTGTTTCGTTCATGATTGTTTTTTGTGTTTATTGTAATGTTTATAATAACTATTATAATATAGGACCTTATTGTTTGATGCAAAAAATAGACCTTTTTAGTTAATCTATGATAGTTTTTTGAACACAAAGCAATATAAGGCCTGAATTCACTCGCTGATTTAAACGCTATACGAAATTTTGGAATATGTATGAATCTCTAGTATCTAAAATATTTATAAAATGAATGACAAATTAATATTTCACTCGGCATAAATTAAGCAGATTACTATTTATGCTTAGCATACGTCGGCGGATACATTTATTTTACTTTTTTTCCAGAGGCGCTTGCGTGTCAACGCGTTCGTGAAAGCCTTCTTATAAACTGTTTTGAGAAGATGAAGCTAGTTTTACACTTCCCAAGCGTCTATAGTGTAGTGTATTTTCCAGACCGTTTACCGTCAATGAAACCAACTGAATATATTTAACTCTGTTTAACGTAGGTAATGCAGTAGAAAGAATTAAACTAGTTTAAAATGAAAGATTTTTCATTTCAATCAGTACACTTAAATTTATTGTTAATTTATACATGTAATATTCAAACCTGTTTACAGTTTTTGGCTCAATTTTTGTAACAAATCCAACATAGATAAGTTGTAGTGATTTTGAACAGCAAATTGATCTTTTAAAGTTATGTTTACAATCCATGAGTATTCACTTATTAGTTAAAAGTGTACATTGTAGGTTTAATATCGCCACTAATTGGTTTACATGACGCAGGATAAGTTATATTAAAAAAAAATTGTTTATGGTAAGACAAGTGATTGTTAAGAAAAACGTAGAAATGTATTTTATGAGAATAATGGGTTGTCATCATTACTTCCGAGGTGTACTTCTAGGCCCATGTAGCAGAATGAAACATCTAACGAATATAAACTATTTACTTTTCTAAGAATTAGAAATTGATGATTGAAAGATTTGTCCTTCTGTTATATGCATGAAGTCAAGAACAAAAATTAGAATGGCGAGTCTGACTTCGACTAGGAATATTTGATTGAATATTCGTAATTTTATACAAATAAGTTATCTAAATTTAAATTTATCGTACACGTGTATGAGGAGTGCACATTATAAAATTCTTTCAAAATGACCGACTAGTCATTTTTATGGTTGGACATAAAAAGCGTGTAGATACGTAGTGAGGGGCCCCGTTGCGTCACCGTGAGCGCTGAGAAAATTTGTATAATTACAGTGTCAGTGTGAAGCGATTAGCGATTAGATCAAAGCTCATTATGTGACTACGCGTATTTTGAATAAATATGGAGTAACATATAATAATTAGTAATTATTATCGGACTCGATATCGATTCGAAATACGCGTAGTCACATAATGAGATACAGAGCATATATAGCTTATTTTTATTATTATAAATACTTTTAAACTACGTATTCCGTTTTAAATAAGCAGACATATATCAGTAGGATTTATAAAAAATCTATAACTTTTAATTTTACAAGTTTTTGTGCAATTATTATTTTGTTACTTAACACAAGTATTTTTTTTTCGTGTCTAATAATAATAAATCTGTTTTCTTTCTTTCTATAGCTAGTTGAAAATCTGTCGTGGAGCCTACCTATTTAGCGGTGTGTTCCGGCGGTTGCACTAAGGCGTGAATCCCTTTTCTAAGCTTACTACGTTAACTGTTCAAACTACATCGTCCTTTAGTATAATATTTTCACTTGAAAACAGATGACATACCATTTGTTTGGTAAATTAATGAACTTCATGTTATATTTCCTTACAGTTAAGGAATTATCAAGTCCAAGCTTATATTTAAAGCCAAACTGTTTATGAATCTATTAAATACTTGTAAAAAATTAATTATGTATTTTTTTAAATAGATTACATAAACAAAGTATTGCCATTGGTTTTTAAATTTGTAACTCTTGAATTTGTATTCAGTGCTTTTTTCCATCTCAAAAACGCCCAACGGCCATAAAAATTTTTTCACTTTAAAACAAGCCTTTATAGTAAAACACCGAGTTTTTTTTTTTGTTAAACTGTAAATATATTCAGGTGTTTATTTTCTTTTACATACATTGTAGCAACTTGAAAACATACGTCATACATAGACCCTCATACAAGTAGTGAGATGAGTATATATCGCTACCGCCCACGTTTTACGGCAATCTATAAATAATGTAGGGTCATCGTGCCGACTACAAACCGGAACGCAGACTCAAGTGTCGGCCGACTGTCGACGGTAAAAAACTAGCCTCCACACTATTTGTAGATACTCTTTTGTTATAACAATAATACATAAGTTTGTAAACGTACACGTCTGCTGGTGTTTTTTTTTTTCGGGAAAGATATATTAAATTATTTATTTATCGTGCTAATTGTGGTTAAGGCTGTTAACCTGCCATAAATGTGTGTATTAGAGTTTGCGCTGTAAAGTGTGTAAGCGCGTGCTAAGTGCATTCGTCATTTGCTAATATCATTTAAAGTATAATTTGAATCATAGCATATGTTATCATTATTTCTTATTCTCGTGTAAAAATAAATTAACATTATAAGTAATCAACTCACCTTTTTTACTTTCATTCATTTGAAAACAAATATTTTCGATTTGTGAAAGGAAAATGTTTCCGAAAATATGAAACGATATAAGTAACTGTTAGTTGTATTTAAATCAAAACCTATATTTAACTATTCCTTATTTAAAAAGGATATTCGTATCATAGACGAATATTTATATAAATAATATTTATTTTACTTATTATAAATAATGCCTATTGGTGGTACAGATTAACTAAGCATATCAAATAATCCACTACTTATAAAATAAACAATTGTTACAGTCTCGATTGATTCAATAAGTAACGATAAGTATTTAATCATGCATGTTCTTTCTCTCACTGCTAATGATTAACAACATACAAATTGAGTAAAGATTGCTAAGTCCAATGCGTCATACCACTTTGCTGTGTATTTTTAATATAGTACTAAAATTTGTTGTACAACCTACAACGGTAGGAGTATTATAAAAGTCCATAACCGTAAGAGAAACTATCTGATATGAATTAATTGAATAATTGGAAATAAGAAACATGCAAAATAAAAAACCGATAAGTCACTGTCGAGTACCAAAAAAATTCAAATTTGAACTAAATTATCTATAATTAATTTCATAATAAGTTATATACTGCTCCGGGCCGACTTCGGTCACAGGCGTCACAGCGACTGCCTTAGCCCCGACGTCCATATGCTCTCCAATAGGTTATGTAGCCAATCTTCGGTCAGAAGGTGCGCGGACATAATAAACTAGTGAAGGCACCATTCTTATAATTATAACTGATTGCCACTGATGGTCGGACTTTGAATTCGTCGCATCTATCATCAAGTGCAGTACGTTGATGGTCTTTAACGTTTTGTACTCTAGTTTTTTTAATGGGCTCTCCAGTTCGGGCGTTTTGCTGCCAGTCTCTCTCATTGCGAAGTGTCTATGTCGCATTTTTTTATGTGACTATCTTGTCCGCCTTGCTTGCGCTTGCCTTCCTCAAGCTCAGAATAAAAGATGTGTTCTGCCACTCGCTCTTCCGCCATTTTTGATACATGACCACATCATCAAACCATTAAGTTAGTTTTCCAAATAACTTCATATTTACATCAATAACCGAACCAGATTAATTATTCTTGAGATATCCAAATCTAAAATCTTATAAAGGTAACAATACTAGACTAACGATATCATTTGTAATAGTTTGTTGCCCTTTGTAGAATTTAATTACAAAATTTGTATATATACATATATGATTTCATCTTAATGTTTATTACATTCCATAAAAACATTTAATGCAACACTGAAATTCTGTGCTAGACGTCAGAGTAACGAATTTTTCTTACTAATTACTCGGTGTCACGGCGATTGTGCAGGAAATGCTCCACCGTCGAACAAAGAACTCCGGGACGTTCATTAATAGGATCTTTCTAACTGCAATTTTGCTGAATAACACCCCGTCCGTTCCCTTTGAAAATATTAATATCGGGCAACATTTACCCTCAAGCGTTAATACTAATAGTTATAATTTGTTTGTTTTTGACCGAAGAAACTCTGATACAATCGTATTAATGTTTTGCTGGGCAGTGCGGGTTTTCCTGGGTAAGAAAATTGTATTTAGATGAGGGAATTTTTTATTTCGAAATTAAATTGACATTTAAAGTTTCCAGAAATTTCTAGTTATTTATAAAATATCTGTTCAACAACTATTAGTATCAGACATCCAACAGAGTCAGTGATTTATTTGCGGAAATACCAATCATTGCCGTGGAGTAGGTAATTTTTTGTTAACGATCTCTCTTAATATAAGATCTGCTCGCTTATATTTTATCCTCCGTATATGTTTCCTGTACGTGTTTAATTTTTAAAGTTAGGTATAAATCAAAGCTGAAACTGCCAACCATATAAATGTAATAGTATAAATTGCACCAAAATTCGCACATTTTAACAAACAAAATTTAATTTCAAATAAATTTCAAAAGAAGGAGTATTTTTGACGTAGAAAATATATTTGGTTCATAGAATAAATGTAAAATAAATTATTAAATTCATTTTTTCTTCTTTATAATAGTAAATGTCTTTAACTCGGTAACAATAGGCTTAAGACGTAAACTAGACGTTATTGTGTTCACAATAAGTCGGCAGCCAGAGAAAAGAGTAGAAAATTCTTTCTTTATGATCCAGGTAATGAAAAAAAAAGCGTCCAGGTCAGCATGAAAGAGGAAGCTAGTATATAAGCTTATTAACTTTTAACCTTTCTTTTGCGTTACTTGCGAAACATCTTTCTGATGGCTTTGTTACGTTCACCTGTAGATTTAATATTGTCAGTTTCATAATTCTCTTATGAAATTATAGATGAAAGAGACTGAAGCCCCGTGAAAAAGATCGAAACGATATGGCTTGCCCGATAATGTCATAGCAACATTCTTTGTTATATTTAAGGAAGGGAAAACAGAGTTGTGAAATGCGATTAGATTTTCAAGGACATTCGAAATTATTTGAATTTGATAAAAATCGTAATTCATAATACTTTATTGATATATACATACATTAGTTACATTTAGAATTATACGAGAGGGATTAAGTAATCATTCACGATATATGTGGTACATTAGTTAAACGGGTATCCTTATTCCAGTACCTATTTATGTATCGATAGTTCCTCGAAATAAATATACTCCACTTTGAGCATGAGAGATTTAATTCTGTTGTATTTCTGTTACTCAACATCGGTATAGAGTTAATTTTTTTGGATAATTGTTCTGTTTGAATTAAATCACAATATTTGACGTTTATCCTCGTGATTTTTATAAAATGTATTGAGCTGTAAACAAAAGGGTTTTGAGATACAATCATTCGATATTTTCAGATTATTTTTATTAGTCGCTATTGTTTTTTGTACTGTGTTATCCTATCATTTTACTGTGTTCTATAAGAACTGGTTATAAGTAAACTTTTTGAGTATCTTAAGATATAAAATCGGCTATAATTTATGATACCTGTTTCGGTCTTGTTGTAAATGCCCATTGATTTGATTGACCACTTCATACTACACGACGACGAATAATCTAATCAATATAAAGTAAAACATCTGCCCATTACTTTGTGTTAATTCAGTTTTGCTAAGAAATATTTTCCTTGTTATCTATACTGCGTTATGTTTTCAGAATAAATAATTTCATCAGTCAGTCATTAATTCAGTCAAATTGAAATTTGAAGTAAAGTCAATATAATTATTAAGTAGGTTGATGCGATGTTATTACGTTGTCTTCCGTATCATACAGTTTCAATGGACTGGGCGCCTAACTAAATGTTTAATATTCGTTCAGCTTCCTTAAAGAAATAATTCA
This sequence comes from Actias luna, assembly GCA_039707435.1. NCBI lineage: Eukaryota > Metazoa > Arthropoda > Insecta > Lepidoptera > Saturniidae > Actias > Actias luna. The sequence continues at coordinate 12,251,446 of JAZHAC010000033.1, read as the reverse complement.
ACGTTTTTTTAAATCAGTTACCAACACAATTACTTAAGCAACCTTTATACCAGTTTCTGTTGTACAAGTATTTCAAGCGTATTTACTAATTGTATCTTAAAATTCAAGTAAAATTACGAAGTGTATTGCTTATTGTATCAAATTAGGTCTAACTCGCTCTTAAATGTGATTTATGAAATGAAAATACTATATACTTTCTTGTTTGTAGATAAAAAATTCTTGATAGTAGCTTTAATAAATAGAGTTATTTATTGTGCTGTACTAGAAGTAAAGTTACATAGGTATACCATAATACGCATTACCTGTAATTTTATTAACTCCAGTTGAGAGAATAAAAATGTATGGTATTGAAACTATTAATGTCCACACATTCCATGAAAAGGGGGAATAATTTGGTCTTCAAAATTTTAAAGCTAAACAGCCACATATAAATCGCCTGATACATTATATATTGGTTTTATACAATATTTATACTTACACTTGCTCGCTTGAAGCCACGATACTTTTGTTGTTAACCTTCTAGCGGGCTATAACTCATGAAACAATGGCGGGGCACGGCTGTACAGAAATAACTACGGAAAACAAACACGTCTTACGGACACCGCACTCTTGTAAACCGTAAAAGATTTTATGAATCTTTAAAATTTTGAAATAAAAATTAATTACTTAATCTCTCGGTTACCCCATTAACCGATTAATTAGTATATTTGAGTAAGTCGTACCTTTTGATAATTGATTACAAATCTAGAAGTAAATAATTACGTATTAGGTATTTAATTGAATTTCTAGTCCTTTTTTCATATTATATACACAATCTTCTTCAATTTTTCTTCACAATCTTATATCAAATCTATTATAGGTAAGCGTGATTTAGCAAGCGTTAAAAATAGCTTTACGACAGTAGGCATTATAGCAGAATTTCTAGTTCAGGTGTGATAAAGACTATTGGTTTAAGGTTAAGTTTTCACCCTAAGGTAAACCAACTTAGATAACAGTATTAAATAGATAAAATTGGCATAGATACGTATTTTTAAACGTAAAAAAAATTGTTTGGGTTATGTTTGTGAAATTGAGTTATAGAAATTCTTGCATGTTTTTCATGTATGAGCATACTTTCACTAGGATATAAAAATTCGAATCCTCATTAAAAAAATTGAATGTATGCAGGATGATTGTTACGAAAAACAATTTAATATTCGTTCGAGTTGAACCAACTCGTGCATCCCGAACATTCCGAACTGTGCATAACAGAATCTGTTTCAACTTCATAGCTGACTGCGCTGCGAATCAGTAACGTTAACATGCTACAATTATATTTGTATACTTTTAAAACTCTGTTCAATCGATAGTATATTGAATTATTTCTAAATTAAATTAATCTATACACTTAGTTAACCCAGCGGATATTGTGTTCGGTAGACCATTTGAGTGTTATAGTTAATAAATCAATCAAAGTGTTACCTGTTTGATTTTGTCTCCACTTCTAAACCCATATGTTCTTGAAAAGACCCAAGAAGAATATATCGGTCAACTCATTACAAATCACACGATGATTACAAGATGTATCAAGATTTTTAAGAATAAATCGTTTTTTCAAACGGATTATGGCCAATGGTAATAACTAATTATAAAAAGAAACAAAAGCTACTACTGGTTTAACTATTAAAATATAATGTGATAACACATTATTAAATTCTTAAATAGTAATATTTTGCAGTTGTTTTAACAAATTCGAATAAAAATGAATATTTAATAAATTACTTAATGTAATTAAGATATATTAATATTAAAACTTTATCCCCTTCTTTACTGGGATGGCGTTAAAATTATAATTAATAAAAACTGTCATTAAATGTGTAGATATTATCGTAAACAATCATTTCATATGTAGGTACTAACATTAAAGTAGTGAATTAGACTAGAAAAACGTTTTTAAAAAGGTTCGTATCTGTTTTTATATCGGGGTCAGTCACAGCCGGACTGACGAAAGTATAATAATAAAAAACTACGTGAATTGCAGCGTAAAAATCTTTGGCTTTCAGTGAAAGCTGATGGCGAAGCAGGGCATGTCCTAATGTAAGCAAATTGCCGTCACTTCCTTTCAGCGTCCGGCCGCGGCTATCATTCCCAAGATAAGCGCTTAAAAGCCTCATGGAAAACGCTTTCAGCAACGACTAATACCGGGTGTTTCTATACTTTCGCATTGCACTCGAAAGTCTAGGTTCATTTATATATCATGCAGAAAGCATAATGTTTGACCGCTTTTTAGCACGATCGAACTTTTCTGCTTTACCTATTTCCAAGTATATTTATAGTTTTTTGTATGTTGTATCTTATTATGTGCCTAACAAATTACATAATTATTGAATTAATGTAAATAGGGTACAAAATGTTATTATGTTATTAACCTGTATATCATCGATATAAGGATACTGTGTTAATCAAATATTATTATAAAGTACCAACAAATTTTAAAGAAATAAGATAATGTCACAACAACCTAATAAACGTAATGCATTAGATTACAAAGGACTTACTCGAAGAGGGCGAGCTCGGCTCGGGAAGTATTCGCTTTATTTTTCTTCATAATATTAGATTTTATGATTATTTTAAAAGGGGCAAAGGATCCGCTACTACGCATCAAAAGACGACGCCATTGATCAGACAATTTTATTGAATTACTTAGCTGTGCCCAAACGAGATATTTTCGCGTTTCTTTGTGTCAGAGCTTGATGGTAACCTAGACGAACTACAAAGGTAGGAAAGGGGTGCGGGGCCCGAGGTTGGTACTTGCAGTGTAATACCGTGCACTTGCCCTGGTCAGGAAGCGCGGCGGAATGCAGTCAGTCGCGTTTGTACCATGCAGTAGAGGAACGGTGCGGGGGTATGCGAGGGCAATGCACGCGGCGCCGACGCAACTCTCTACCTTCCATTCAATGCGTCTCTGTGATGCTGCATTTATTACTATTTTTAATGTTTATAAAATCTAAAGTAAAGACTGTGTCGGACTACTGGGGAGAAATATAACTTTAAAACGTGAACCGTGCTCTGTGTAAGTTGGGAATTTCACGCGCCATTTCGTTTAAGGAGCTCGAAATTCGGGAGTGACTTGCATAGTCAGTATTGCTCTTACTTAAAACTTTCTCGAAATTCCTTCTGGCTAAACAAACTTAGTTTACAAAATTGAGTTATATCTGTCGAAGTTAATAAACCCACTTTGAAATAAGTATAGGTAGGGATTAAATTATTGGAAACGGGCATAAACTTTGAATCAAAATCCCGTAGTCACATATAGACGTGCATGACATGATAGAGGCAAACACGTCGTACACACATGCGGCTGTACTGATGCACATCATGCAATGATACGGCCCCATCATCGCTTTGAGTCAGACGAGTACCGCAATTTCACTCAGTGCTGTGCGTTAGGAACGCGGCGCAGGTCGGAATGCAGTCGTTATATGCACACTACTCGAAAGGATTACCTACTAGTTGGCGGCGATTAACTGGCACATTCGTGGTTCCCCAACGCGGCTATTGGTTTGTTTCCAAACGTAGTCAAAATTTGAATTTACATAGAATACTATCGTTACAATTTTCGTGTAACTTTCATAATGTATTGGAACCTTATTATTGGTTTAGCTAACTGATTAAGTATCGGAGTTATAAAAGCGATTTTTCTCTGAATAATGCATATTATGTTTATTTTCAGGTACGTGGGTGTTGTTAGAGAAAGTTCAAGTAGATTTCATTCGTTTTTGACTGCGTAAGTAGCAGAATTATTTTCGTTTATTATATTTTCGTTACATCCGTAATGTTATGTAGTTGTACTAACTGGTTAATGTTGGTGTAACATTGGTTTAATAGATAAGTAATTATCCTTGGTAACTTAAATTGTTTCAAAAGCTTAGTTTAGTAATATTATAAAGTGTAAAATGAGAATAATTTTATATTATAGCTATAAATTGTCATTGTACATCTTTGATTTTGTTAAAATTGAGTGTAAAATAAGTGTGGCCGTGAATGGGGCCGTTAAAACAAAGGGCTTTTAGATCTCAGGTAGAATGAGTTCAGGTGGCTGTAGTCAGTTTGGATGCATGAAGTCACTTATGCCATATAGCAGTTTTAAGGTTTTACTACTTCCTAAATAAAGTATATTTTCTAACATTTCCTAAATACTGATAATACTTTTCCTTTATAAACTTTATAAGTTTTCAATATTTTGCATTTTTACATATTATCATACGTATAGTACAGATATTTCGTGTTCCGTTTACTATCTACAAACTTAAATAAACGTAATTTGAACGTGAAAATAACCTATTGTTTCAAACTAAAAGAGAAGTGATCACACGAGACCCAAATTGATATATTGTCATCTGCGTACGAAGCCAAAATTTAAATTTTCCCGGATAGTTTATTCCGGTAGTAAAATATCGAGTGTTGTGCCGCGACGCGGTCCCCAGGTGTCTGTTCAAACTACGCAAGTTTCACTAATGTGCGGCTTAAATGATGACACCATTGCGGGCGGGACTCACGGACTCGCCCGCACCTACCCTACTCCACTAACACGAGGAAATAGTTTTAAAAGTTTCTGTTGTATATTATACAGAAAGTATACAATTTCGTTCACGTTCGCTTCGTTCACGACTTCGGCACTTAGTCCATGCATAAACTTAAATTGCGATGTGTCTAACGATAATGCTACTAATAGGTACTAACAAGCTATTTAATAACATTACGCGAAAAAAATAATGTTTAATCAGAAGTATGGGGTCCCAGTCTGTTATGTAGTAGATTTTATTTTAATTTATAAACTATGTGATTTGACTCTACTTTGTGTAATTTTAGCGATATTTTGCATAAAATGTTTTGATTTATACATAGTACATTTCATTTGTACACAATAATTAGTATAACGCACTAATAACATGCCATAGAAACATGCCATAAAGTTATTCTATGCACAATTTTACTAACGGGGTCCATTTTGTAATATATAAATAGTAGCAATAATTAATCGAAAAAACTTATAATTCCATAATAAATATAACTTTTTAGTGCTATTTTAAAATAATATGTTTTGTCTAAAATATATAGTAGTGTTATTAAAGTGAGTTTGAAAAATATTATAATATTATTCTATACAATAAAATATCATGGTTGCTGTTATATTTTACTTTTGTAATTTCGGAATATATCAAAAAATATTATTTTAGAGCTAAATACTAAGAGTAAAGAAACATAATTAGATTTTTTGTTAAATAATGGTATATAATTGTAGGTCCATATTCTTTATTGCGAACTTATATTTTTTTCCTTTTATCGACAAAGATACTTAATCCACAATGGAAGATAGAAGAATTTATTATTAAACTTAACATTTGCAAAATTTCAAGCCTATTTCCTTTCGTAATCAAATTCGTGTGTCTCCCCGTGGGCTTCTTACAAATCACCAGTTGCTTATAAATCGCTCGAGCCCCGGTTTCAGATTTATTTGGTTTTACAATTCGCTTTCCCGTATGTCGGTCGTGTGAACCGCACTTTAGGTAAATTACACACGTAGGTATTTGGCAACAGTGTTTAAATAGGGGCCGCCTAAATTTGTACCCTTAAGTAGGGGGTAATAGAGGAAGTTTGCGCGTCTTATGTAATCGAACCGGAGTCGAGACCGAACAAACTAAGTTTTTATCTGTTAACTTTAGAGCATGTTACTGTTAGTGAGTGAGTGACGATGGATTTATTGACAACGCACCGAATCGTATTAGCGTGTAGTGATATGGCCCTGGTTTATTTATTGATTATTTTTCAGTGATGTAATCGCGTTTTACATTGTTTACTTATACGTGCTTATATTTAAATTTACTTTCGATAACAGTGCCACCGACTTTATTCATGCAGACTTAAAATATGTTTCGTATATTTTAAGGCATATTTTTAGACTTTGCGAATAATGTATTATAATTATAACTACGAGGTCATATAATAGATAATTTTAACTTTTATGGAAGCCTTTCAGTTTATGGAATTCAAAGTATCCTATATGTTAATCCCTAATATTTTGTATCACCGAATAAAATGCTACAAAAATCTATTTAGTGGTTTTAGAGTGATGCTCGTATAAGAGGACAGTCAGATCTACAGATATTAAAAAAAAAATATTTTTGGTCTCGGTAATAAAAACAAATTACGTTTTGACTATAAGTTTCATAAAAATATTTAGATCCCAGATTAATCTTAGGTAAAGTTGTATAATATATAGATTTTAACATAATACAGGGCACCATATTTTCGTTACAAGTTCTAATAAGGAAAGGGTTTTATTATTATTTTTTGTTATCCAATTTCATATCATAAGAATAAAAAATTTAATGAGCATACAAAAAAATAGTTTTGATAACTCCATCGTATGGCAATTTTTAGTATTATTTTCTCATTGTTGCTAAAGCTTACGGGATAAAGGTTGGCCTGTCAGTCCGTTCATTAGTGTACCAACAACTCGAACAAGACGAAACCAATTTATACGATTCTTCTTTTACATAAGGTAATTTATACAAATAGCTATGAGAATAATTCTAAATTAAAATGAAAAATGTAATCGCACTACGTTCTCTTGTAACGCTTTACCTAGATTCATATAACAATGCAATATATAATTATTTTATGACATCCACCGCAGATGCGAACGGAACTGAGGGCGCGTCTAATATAAAATATGTATATACTAAAAGCACACGAATAAAACAAAATAAAATCATGCAATCCGCGCACATTAATTGTCACAAGAGTCGATTGCTCCATTACGTAATAATTGGTGACAGTCTTTTTTTATTTATTTGCGTTTCTCAGTATTGCTTTATAGATATAAACCTCGAGTTAATTTACCGGCAGTTGACAAGGAGTATATTAACAAATTTTTACCAGATTACCTATAGGTGTTTTCCGGCAATTTCACTTGAGAGCAAGTACCTCCACTAGGATTAGCGTGTCTACCATCGTGGGTCACATCGTCACTTAACATCAGGTGAGATTGTGGCTTTAACGCTAACACCTTAGCTATAAAAAAACGATCGCTGTCGTTAATACTGAGTTTTAATATGTAATATGTAAGGTAGCAGATGCATAGTATTTAAAAATCTAAACTTAATTTCTCTCGAATAAAAATATCTTCTAAAAATTATTTTTATTAAAAACCTGAAAGAAATATATACTTCTACATATCAATCAATCTCTGGCTTTACACAATAATGTTTTTTGATTGATATTCTATTACATAATCTTTTTATGTCTAAAAATCAACCACAGGTCCTAACGGGTAATAAAAAATACGTGTTACATTTCCTCGAGTATTATTATAACAATACACAAACATATTTCTGAATTTAACATATTATGTAGCTGTAAATAAGAAAGAAATCAGTCAGATTCTACAGAGATTGATACTACGAAGCGGTGTAATTTACGTAATAAATTAAACTCATTACTGTTTCGTCGATTTGTTCGTTATCTGTAATCAGTAGCGTGTTATCGCGGCGGAACCAAAAAGCTTGGGTAGACAATGATAAAATGCCCCGATAAAGGTGACCGAAACATCAAAATTATTGATTTTACCTTTCCGCACTGGTTTTGTCTGATATTTTACTATACTGTATTGATATAAGCAATACCAACAGGTAAAATTAAAACAAAATAATCAGGTTATTTATTATTTATAGATTAATATGTTTAGTGATTCATTAATAAATATATAGTATGATTTATATTATGATAAAAAATATATTCTTTTATGTAGATTTGACTTTTGGGCATAAGTTGACTTATCTTAAAAAAAGATGTAACTCACATGGTAACACACTAAGCGTAGTCTAGTATTAGTTCTATTGTGCAAGTACGGACACACATTATTAAGTGCTTAGTGGTAGATTTGTAACTTGAAAGTGGTAGCTACCCAGGCGGGCATTCCAAACTGCACTACTATCACGTCTTACGTATAACCAAACAAATTATATTGTAAATCATTATTACTTGTGATTTATGTATTGTTCTGAAGATCTTATTAATATTTATCGTATTCGTTATGCATTTATATTTTCTTACTATGTTTTACTTTCGAGAATATGCTAAAAGTTATTTTAATAATTAACAGTCTTTGGATTCACTTAAAATGACATAACTTGCTATTATAATAACTAATATTCATTCTTAAAATATCTCCTACAGCGAAAATACATGGATCTTCAAAAAGCTAGCGGCTTACGTACCGGCCCAGTTCACGGTTTATTGGTAACTTCAAACTCCGAATAATCTATATTATTGGATTCTTATCACTGTATTGATATACTATATGAATCGGTACAATAACATTGAATACAAAATTTACCTTGCTGCATCCGTCGCTTTGAAATACTCTGGGTTTCAGTCCTGCACAACTGATGTTGTGTTCTGACTTTGGGCGTTAGTTTGTGTCTAGTAATTGTTGTTATAAAGTCCTTTAAACTTGACATTATTGAAATCGCCTGCATAGGCACGGTGGCGGATTTACATTTTTGCCGCCCATAGGCTATTAAAATTTTGCCGATCCTACCTAAGTCTACAATTAGATTCCAAATAGTTAGGACTACGTAAATTGTAGAAAAAGTCGATATAAAACTTAGATTCTAAGTAATGAAACATATTATTTAGCAACATTTAGGTAAATGTTTACGTATGAATCATTTCAGTTTCTAAAAAATATATTGAAAATACCTCAAATTTGCCGCCTCTAAAATCTGCCGCCCTAGGATCCAGCACACTCAACTAACTGGTAAAGCCACTACTGCATAGCCAGATGCCTTAAAAATAAAAAAAGAATACAATAACATCAGAATTTAAATACTAATTATGTAATATTTTGAAGTGAGATTTTGAATGGAAACTTCTTATCTGCAACCTATTTGTGTGACACTCGTTCGGGTATATTTTGTCTGCTCAAGGCGACTAAGGGTGCGATAGAGATATTGTGATATTTCACTACTGTAATATGTCTGTATGCCCACACCGTTTTATTTTTTTATTTATCTGTAAGTTTCCCTTAAAAATTAAAATGAAATAAATAAATTCTTGACGTTAATGTGTCACTATGTCAGTCTATATTATTATTACTACCTGCATAGGTTTTTAAATACAGTATAATCCAAGACAACGCTCACCAAAAGATAAACAATCCTTCTGAAGTGGTTGTCGTAGTACCGATTTGAGAGCCTGATTTGATAAATATTTCGAAATATGGGAAACTAAAGAAGAGTCACTGTAACGGATCTATCACCAGTTGGTTAAAATTTGAGATTAAAACATAAACATATTAAGAGACAAAGATTGTAGAAAAAAATTATAGTACCAATTTGTTTAGAACTTAGCTTAGCTAGAATAAATGAACAAAATACATCACCCACTTTGTCAAGTATAGTGGTCAAATATAGAAAAGGATACTCGAAACTAGCTTGACGCTAAAGTTCTGAGGGACCCGATACAAAAATGGGAAGATGATGATCTAAAAAGAATAGGTATGGTCAGGCTGGAGGTTTTAACTAATGAATCACCTTAACTTTCGATTTATAATGGCTAGATAGTACGCAGACAAATTTTAATACTGAATTGAACTTGAAGTTAAAAGCTTGTAGTAACAAAAGATGAAAAGTAAATAAACCGAATTGGTCAACCGATGAACTACCAAAGCACAAGGTACAGGCGATACCATGTTCAACAAAGCTCTATTTAAACACACGTGTAAGCGTAAGTACAACACAAACTTAAGTTCTTGCAACGCCACCACTGTATAGTGCTAACACAGATGGGACTTAGGCGAGGTAACTTCTACTTCAAGTTCTGTGTTTACTAGCAGGGTGCGTTAGTTGTTTTATATGGTTATTCTGTTTTCTAACAATCAACATTATAGCTATATGTTAGTTAAATAATACTCATCTCTTCACTATATAGTTGGAAAAGTTGACTAAAACGGTAACGCAGCCCAATCTGTTCGTTATATATTTTATACAAGTTATAAATGCGATGTGCTTTGTTTTTGATGTAAATACAACTTTTAGATATTTGTTTACCTGTCCTCTTCTACACGCATCACTCTAACTCTAACTATTGGACAAATTTTGATGAAATTAACCCATTGATAACTAATGTAATACATTAACTAGGATACTCTTTACCCCGTGTAAGTAAAAGCTTCCTTCATGTTAGGCTAAACTCGAACACTGTTTGACCAATCACCATGAAGCGATGATAGCTCAGTGGTAGTGTGTACAACTTCGCGTCAAGGGATGTGAGTTCGAATCCAAGCACCTACAATGAGCTTGAGCTTTCGGTGAAGGAAAACATCGTGAGGAAACCATAGCATGGTGGTAGGGCTTTTTCTAATGCCCGCATGGGTAGCTACCACACTCAAGTTGTAAACCTGCCGCCAAATACCAATAGGTGTGTTCTGGTAGCTGCACTTGAGAGCCAGTTCCTCCATAGGTCTAGCGTGTCTACCAACTTGGGCCGTATCGTCACTTAATATCAGGTGAGATTATGGCCATAATGTTAAACCTTAACTATAAAAAAATAAAACAAAATAAATATCAACATATATTATATTTATTTTTTCAAGGGGAGACTTCTGACGTTGTTTCTGAATGCGACAGACTCCACTATTTTCGAATTTTTGACTATTAGAAAAGACAGGACATTTAGATTATATATATTTAATATTTTGGGACGTACACCTTAAATTCATTTATATATAATGATCCAAAAGATTGTAGTTCATTAATATTTTTAAACCTAATAATCCCGTCAAAAATCATCCATCCCCCGTAAGTTGCCGATAGCCTTGCAAATCAGCATCGATTTCTGATAGTTTTGTAATCTCTCAATTAATGCCACTGTTTTAACTTTTACTGCGCTACCGTCAGAGACTATAACCGCATTCTGCTGTACCATTATAGGGAAATTAGTTTAAAGATCTAATCAATTCAATGAACTCTCCTTCTATAACACAAGCTTAGCATAGTTCCGGAAATTGTCTATATTGCAATATTCTCAACGTCGATGTTCCTCGTACTATAAACCTTTGAAACGATATTGTGACAAATATATAACCTTTTTATCGTCGTTTATTAATGGAAGATAGTAACCCACTTAACCCTTCTGCTAATCATAATTCTAGCTCTTTGCGATGGGAATTCGCATACGCATGCAACTTGCTTATCGGCTTACACAAACTGTTTGGTTAGGTAATAGACTCCGGTTGAAACTTCAGCCAGAACATTACATTGTAATATTTAGGAGCGTTAATTACCTATTAAATTGAAAGTGTACACAGCTAAATTAACTGTTTGTTTGCATTCTATACTCGAAAACAAATAAAATTACCCCTCGAACGGTGTATTATACCGAATAGTATTTTCTAGTTTTTTTTTTAATAAGAACTTAATTCTGTGGCGCAGCGTCTTGTATCAATTGTATTAATGGAAACAACTTAAACAATTGTGTGTGATTCGAATGATTGAATCTGAGCACAGGAGTCATCGTTTATATAATTGCGTTATCTTCCCAATGTAATTTGGCATGATGGTATGACTTTTTCTAATACCCGCCTGACTAGCTACCATCTTCAAGTTGAAAATCTGTCGCCAAATACCAATAGGTGTGTTACAGTAGTTGCACTTGAGAGTCAGTCCCTCCACAGGTTTAGCGTGTCCACCACGCCTCATCGTCACTTAACATCATGTGAGATTGTAACTATAACGCTAAACCTAAAAACTATAAAAAAATCCAATAAAATTCTTTCTAAACTAGATAACTGTAATATTTAAAGTTATTTTTCCGAGTTGTTTGTTATGACGTATTTTTTCAAAATCAGAATAACATACATTTCAGTTGAAATAGTCCATGTTTATATTGTGCTGCGCTACATAGAGATAAATACGGTAATAAAAATAGCGTTCCCACGACCTGTCCCAATATAAACATTGACAACAATAGGTGTGGAACACTTTAAATAATAAATCCATATACAGTTGTTTTTACGAGGGCATTGCGCGTCGAGCACCTGTCCGTAATATCGCGCTTGTTGTCGACGAATATCTGTGTATAACGTATTAAACAATTTATATGGACAGTTTTATTTAAAGTTCAACAATAAACTTTTGATTCAGTTGTAATATCAACTGAAAATTAACTACAATGTAACATCAGTTAGATCTAGTAACAAATATTAATAAACTTTTTCTGTTTCTAAATCTTATTACTTAATAGCAACCTTATTGATATAATATATGTTATATTATATAAAGTATTTCAAATTTGATTATGTAGAGTTTTATGTGTTCTGTTCTGTCTTTCGTGTACAAAATAAGAAAGTAAGGTAAAGTATATTTCGTTTGAGATTATTGGGGGTAAAATTTAAATGGAAGAAAAGAAACAAAAACCAACTACATGAGGTAATTAACATACTCGATTAACAGACATCGTATGCTTTAATTGAGTGAGTCAAAAATGGAGGCATGAATAGCAGCATTATTACCTGCGCAACCACAAGCAGTACGTAAGCGTATCAAAAGTCGAACCCCAGATTACATTTTTTGTATTTCATAATCTTCAAGTAGGTACATAAGTGATTATTACATACTCATAACTGTCATACCGTGATTTTTAAAATTACCTCTTAATAAAATTCCTCTAAATGTAAAAATCCAATAAGAATGGATTTTACGATCACGAGCGGTCGAAGGGAAACACGGGAACGAAGTCGCGGACATCAGCTAGTATAAAATACGTTAATTGATATTAGGATTAATATAACTGTCCTGGGTTCATTAGAGAGATGGTTAATCGGCCGCTTCTTCTTCAATATAATCATCATTTTCTACTTCCATGGTTGTCTTTAGATATATTGCATACCAACTTTAAGGTATAACGAAGACACCGGCTCATTAAGTTTATGTTCCGTCCTTTTAAAGTTATATTTAAATAAGATACTAATTAGTAATTATACTGGACTCCCTAGACACGATGCTAATCACCAGTCTAGGACATCAGAGTAGGACAGTAATGGCAGGGTTACATATACTTATCTACATCAATTACCAGACATAACAATCTCATGTTACCGGCGATTGGGTGGGGCAATTAATAGGGCACAAATACAGCAATTTTGGAGCCATCCATTCTATGCTCTTAACTATATTAAGAGTTACCCGCTTCTATTTTGGTATATCAGCAATAATAATTTCTTTTTACAAATATTTTCAGTAAAAGCTATAAAAGGTTATTGTTTTATTTGCCTCACGAAAAACTATGGTGCGATAAAATATATATTATTATATTATAGTTATTATAGTCGTATGATACTTTTTTAGTTCGACTATTATTTCACCGATTTATCCACAGGTATGTTTTATATTACGAGCTTTATGGCGCTGTGGTAGCAAGTCCTACAAAGGAGCTGACAGGTCATGGGTTGACCATTATTGTTAGTTATGTATCTTAGTTATGGGTGAATATTTATAACTCCTATGTATCGCTGATAAAAAGTCGTACATTATTTGTTTAGCTTTCTTGATGCAAGTTTCCCTTAGTTGGAATTGAAATCTTGTTAAAGTTAAAAATTTATCGCCAAATACCTATAAGTGTGTTCCCACAATAGCACTTAAAAACCAGTCCCATCACTGGGCTTAGCGAGTCCAACGTCTCGAACCACATTGTCACTTCTGATTAGATTGTGGCAAAAAATACTTTTTTTCTATACTTAAGATTTTAGCGTTATAGCTAAAACCCGATATTAAGTGACAATACAGCCTAAGTTGGTAGACACGCTAAACCTGTGGAGGGACTGCCTCTCAAGTGCAATGCCGGAACACACCTATTAGTATTTGGTGGCAGATTTTCAACTTGAGGGTGGTAGCTAGCCAGGCGGCCATTACAAAAAGCCCTATCACCATGCTATGGTTTCCTCAAGTTGTTTTCCTTCTTCGAAAGCTCAAGCTCATTGTAGGTGGTTGGATTTGAACTAACGTCCTTTGACGCGAAGTCGTACACACTACCACAGCTATCATCGCTAACTAAACCTGTACAAAGTGAAAGATTATCCAAAATTCTTCGTACAATTTCATATCTTCAATAATTTTAATTAAAAGCCAATCACTAAACCCATCTCTATCCCTGTAGTTATTTGTAGAGGAAAACAACGAGAGGCCTCGCGGCCTGTCAATACATTCGGTTCAGCTTTCCTTGCCCGATTAATTAGCTGTTATGAAGATCAAAGCATCAGTTTGCGATCAGTGCTAAGCCTCCGATCAATTCAACTCGGTAACAAGCCTGACAGTTTAAGTTCAATCCCTCTAATACAATGTACAGCTGACTTCTGTCGATCAACCACGTATCTCATTCTGCACTGACACCAAAGATTTAGGTCGATTTTAATCAAATTTCACACGTATACTCAACACTTCAAAGTCGTATTTTAATCATATTATTATAAGGTTTAGTACGTTATCGATAATTTTGAAAGTTTATACGTTTATTAGAGTTATATCCGCTGAATAATTTTATATGATTGTGTTTAGCGAGGATTAGGTGGGACGGTTTATGTCCGGATCCGTAGTTTTGTCGCGTTCAATGGATGATATTGGCGTTAATCTATTATAAGGTGAGAAGGGAATGTTAAATAGATCTATTCGATTCCTCTAATATTTGAACAATGAGTTTACGAGGACCACAATTGATAGGAAGGACTATAACTATTTCTATACGAATTTATTTTAGCAAACATACGATGTTTGTATTGTTTCGGTATCGTCATATTGCATTCATGTACATCATATTTATTTTTATTTCGGGTTCTCAAAACCGAATGCAAGATATATTCTTATAGATGCAGAACTTTCAAAAAGTAACCCTGATTTGTTAATGTAAATAATGTTAAAGAAGGTAAATAAAAATAACCGTACCTAAAAGACAAGACAAGATTTCATTATATACTATTACATACGTATATACTTACATTTTTATATTACCCCTGTGAATATGTTCAATTATAATTCGTTATCAATCAATTTTAATTCTGCTCTCTGCTCTGCTCTAGTTTGTAGGCACATTAATTCTCAACGGTAACATGACGTAAATTTATAGATCATTTCTCTTTACTAAACAATTTTAGTAAAGTAGACACTTAATAGTAGTTATCAATAATTTTTTATTAAAAACAGGTTATCTGCATTTAGCTTGATATTCAAATTTTATAAACCTTAGTTTTGTTTTAGATCTTGTTAAAAACATACTACCTTATTAACCCTATAATGATTAAAAGGCTTTTTATAACTGTGTGTATTTGTAACTGTATTACGAATTTACCTTTTTTTACGTATCATTTTGTTAGTTATTCTACACAATATGTTCTTCGCGTGCTTTGCGATTCGCTTTTTCGTCGAATCATTCTAAATAATTTTAGTATTTCAATAATAATTAATCTTTGTCTAAAATAATATATAGTATTTATTGAAAATTGCAGTCAAATATTATTCAAATAATATTGTGATCGTTGAATAAATATGAAAGGCTTCATGGAAGTATCGTTTTTAACAAAGCGTACACTCACGTCTGATTCGCAAATTATACGATTTCCTTATCACGTCAGCTAGCTGTTAATTTCACCAGGAAACGTTTGTGAACTCACGAAAAATGTTTTCCCTGTTTCATTTTGTTGTTTCCTTCAAACCGTTCACTCGGTTTTAACGCACACAAATGTTCTTTTTTTTATTCAAAATATTTGTTTTGTGCTGTTACTATTGCTCAATTTCAATGGAATACAATGGTCGTATAGAATAGTAATTCTTGAACAAAAGGAACACAATATTGAATTTTACAGTATTTTGATTTCGTTCTTAATTAATATTGTTTCGTTATAAAATAAAATAAGCTTACAATCGTATAAAGTACAGCTTTGATAATAGTTTTAGTCAGACGTATCTACACCACAAATTATCAGTATTTATAAGTATTTAATAAATAATTCAACAAGGTTTATAATATGAAAGATGACAATGATTTCTTTACAGTAAAAAATATGTTAAGTGTTTCATCTGATTAGTGTCTAAAATAAGTTTCAATTGTAAATAAATAGGACCACGGGTTTTAATACTCATAATCTATTTCGCATAGACGTTGTTATTTAATTATAGGCATAAAGTTATTATAAAATAACCAATTAGTTGGGCATAAGAAAGAATGTTTAGTGTGTCTTATTATTAGTAACTAGATTTTACGTGCAGATTCACTCGCGTTAATATTAGTTTTGTTACACAAATAGGAAGACGCGATAATAAGTTTCATACATAGTTTGTCCCTGTATTTACCCCACTTCTAATAAGGTTTTACGAGAAAAAATATCCTATCATCGTCTCCAGGTTCCCACCTAGCTCTAAACCAGAATTCATCACAATCGATTCAGCGGTTTAGGCGTAAATTGTAACAAACAAAAAAAAAATTTTCATTTATTATATTACTAAGGATTAATTGCATAATTATCTTATTCATAGTTTATGTACCGAAATGTATAACATAACCATGGAAATCATCGATAAAAATTGATTGTAAACTTTACATCTTTACTGATTTGGAAATAATTTAACTGAAGTTGATAAATATAATTGGTTTAACAAAAATGCAAACGCTTTTCCATGCTTCATAAAACCATGAGCCTCCAAAATCGCTTACAAAAGTTTCTTCTGTCTTCAGAATAGACCCTCTCGAACCCGAGCGACTTATTCCGGATATTGAAGCACGTAATCTGGCTACAGTGTGTCTCCACTCGCAATTTATCGAATGATGAACGGTCCGACCATTATCCCACCCTTAACCTTCCTACTTATTAATATCTACGAACATAATTTATTGTAAATTGCATTCTGCAGAAATGTAGCCATGCGTGAATTACGGGTAGCGGTTTGAGCTTAAAAAGTCTACATGCTTCAAATATGTTTGTAATTACGATGTTACAACCACACAGATTTAAATTTTACTGAAATTAAAAAGAGAGTATTATTTGCAAAGTCATACGTATTCATTTAGATAACCATATGATTTCATAATGTATAGTACTTATTAAACAAATCTATTATCTTTCCAATTATAAGGCATCGATAAAAGACAAAGTTTAATTTCCGATACAGTGCACATAAGAAATAGTTATAAATTGACTTAGGTAGCAAATAGTTAACAATTTATCCATTACATGTTTGTATATCTTTACGTCACACCGACCATAAAATAAGCATAGAAAATGCAAAACTGTGAAGTAAACTTAGTAGTATTTAAATAGTGGCTTTCAAAAATAAATTTCCCTAGCATATACGAGTGAGGTGATTTAGTACGATAGCTATTGCCGAGTGAAAGATACCAGGCGTGTAAAATACGTTGTTACAGTGGCTTTTATACTATATTTTAAGAACGGTGTTAATAACAAGCGAGAATATTTTTACCTAGACAAAATACAATTTTAAATGTAATGGTATTTTATTGGTAATGGTAAATGTTCGAGGAAGGTTGTCGACTTTAGTGTTTTACTTTATTCATAATATAAATCAATATAAAGTATTTTCTAAGAATAATGCATTTAATTAGAAAATTTTTTGGTATTTTTTTTATAAATATGTTTTTAATTAGTACTGTTATTTTGAATAAGATGCAGCGATAAAATATAAATTACATATTTAAGTGACATAATTTCAGGCTTATCAAAGAAAGTTTTATTTTTCGTATGTATTTAATGTAGGTAATGTTTATTTATATATTATGAATTTCTTGCCAAGTAACTGTAGTTAAAACTTGCATATCGGACATAACATATATACAACCAATATGATAAACAACGTTAGTTTATTGGAAAATATTTAAAAAAATGAGACAGTAGAAATGACCTGCAATGCCGAGTTTATTGAAACACTTTTACTTCTTAAACAAGTTACTGTCATAACACATCTTAACGTAAATTTACATACATTTTTTCTGTGCATTAACTTTTCACAAGGGTCGTGTAAAGCAACTTCCAAGTTAATATACAACTTAACTAGATTTTCGTAGTGATTTCCGTTAGATTATTACAGGTAGTAGTAATTATTTTAAAATATAATTTAAATATGAAAATATATTTGTACACGAGCGTGTAACAAGTTTAATTAATTAATAAATATAAAGCTAACATAAGTAATAATGAAAGATGTATCATTATCACGTAGTATTATAGAGCAATCAAAGCTACGGTATTCATATGCAAGGCGCATGCGTTACGCGCTGCATAATGCATCTAATGACGTGACCCGATGCCCTTCCGTTTCCTGCTCAGAATTAATTAGCTTTTATACTCACTGTGTTGCAGAACACGAAGCTCAAATATGATTATTATGATTAAGTATAGACACAGGTAATGGAAGCGACTCTACAGTATAAATTGATTTATAACAGACATATATTATATGAAAGCATTCAATCGGAGGCGAACTGTGGGCAATTTCAAAAAGATATACTTACCTTTAACGAATACTGCTGGTCAAATCAATTATTTATCAACAGTGACAACTGCCACATTATTTCATTCACGAGGAAGCGTAATCCTTTAATTTACAATTACGTAATTTCCGGAAGGAAAATTAAGCGTGTTTATGAAATTCGTATCCTAGGTGTCATTTTGGATTCTAAGTTGCATTTTAATCATCATATAGATCCCATAGTCTCTAAAGCATTTAAAAAATTTGGAGTAATTCTACGTTTCGGAAAGCCTTTTAAGTAACCAAAAACTTTAAAAGTGTTATATTTACTTTTTCTATAAAAGTGTTATGTTCGTAGTATACTAGAATTTGCAAGTGTCGTTTGAAACCCACAATATCAAGTACACAGAACCAAGAATGAGAAAATACAAAATACGTTTTTAAAATCATTGGACTTCAAATTGGTGATAGTTGTATAGTTTACAAAACAAGCGCTTCGAGACATTATATGCAATCATTAAGAGTTAGGAGAGTCTATCTTGACACAATTTTTTAAACAAAATAATAAACAATTATATTGACTCCTCTCCACTGCTGGAACAAAATTATTTTAAAGTTCCACGATTAAACACACGACTAAAGTGTTTATTTCACACTCTTTTATGTCGAACAAATTATTCCAAGAACTCCTTTTTTCAACGTCCTTGTTATCATTATAACAAATTTCTTAACGGTGTAGACATATTTTGTATTAGTTTATCATCTTATAAAAAGAAAATTGGTGATGTGTTGTTTGTAGACTCATATTAAAAAATTATGTTTTTTTTTTAATTTTTCTCATTATATTTATTTAATTTTGTTACCTTCTTTAAAATTATACACCTTTCTTTAAAGTTGTAGATTTTCAAATATATGGTACTATAGGCCTTTTAGTTTATAGTCTTGTTATATATATTTATGTAATGGCTGTTTGTTACCTAAATAAATAAATAAATAAAATATAATGAACCCGCAAATTACTATACGATTCGAAATATTTTTCCATTTACAATACTAACTACTACTATTGTCTATCTTAAAGTATAGTCAATGTAAATTTTCTACAAACATTGCGTCTTCTTTTAATACGTAATAGAATAAAAGTACTCATATATCCATAAGAGGTATTATCTCTCCTTCAATTAGTAATATGTAGGTACACATTTAATCTGTACTTCGTAAATCATATCGCTCTCGGCTTTTCCTTCCATTTGCCCATATATCTCTTTTATTAATCTCCTTTCATCTATACATTACGTACCATTCGTAAATCATTTAAAATCGCCCGAGTTGTATATTATGTGGAACCAAAATTTTAAATTCTAAAAGGTTACTCATAAATGGGATAGGGTGTAAAAAATGATTTAGTCGCTTCTATGGTTTTAACATGACATGATTGTAATCACTGTGTAAAATTAAGCAAACAATTAGTCATTTAACATATATGCTATATTTTTGAATTATATATACTATAAACTATACAATAACATAGACGTATAGACTGCTTAAATATTGACTTAATCATCATACACATATACGTCTTAATTTATATATTTTTTATAGTTAAGGTTTAGTGTTATGCCTACAATCTCATCTGAAGTTAGGTGACGATGTGGCCAAAGATGGTGAACACGCTAAGCTTAGTGAAGAGACTAGCTCTCAAGTGCAACTGTCGGAACACACCTTTAGGTATTTAGCAGTAGATTTTAACTTGAGGGTGGTAGGTAGTCAGGCGGGCATTAGAAAAAGCCCTGCCACTATGCCTTGGTGTCATCATGATGTTTTCCTTCATCGAAATATTAAGCTTATTGTAAGTGGATTCCATCTCTCGTCCCTGGACGCGGCGTTCGTACACACAACCAACTGGGCCATCATCGCTTCAAAATTATATTAAAAAAACATATTGTAAGCGTTACGGATGTGGTGATGAATTTAGTTGAATAACTATTCGTATATAAAATTAGTTACAAGCATTTACATTACATATGACGAACATAATATATGTACCGCTGCATAACTCAGTAGTAAAAATAAATAATTATTATAACATTAACATAAAATTCGCATGTGCATACATAAACAATGTTGTCTATGTAATGAATCCATTTGCGGCTTGCTCACATATCCGTTTCCGTAAAATTAATTGGTCCGTAACACTCGGAAGGATATATGTCTGCAACAAGTCATGTAAATTGCCTGTATCTTACTTAGCCTTCGTTCTAAAGTGTAAGATTCTCCGTTCCACGCATCGCGGTAAGATCTTTTAGATGATAGACTGATGAGAGTTTATGAAATATATTTGTGCATTCGTATATCTTGTTAATTGAATATTGTTTACGATATTCAATCACATTGAGGCTATGTAAAATAAAGTATGTTCAAATGCGGAATTCCGCATCATAGCATATTTTTGTGGTTTAATTGCTATTTTTATAAATATATTGTCATACATTACAGAAACTTGGTTGTCCAGTTTGATCTTGACTGCTACACACATGGCTTCAATCGTTTTAGTTCTTGGGATCATCTATCGTATCTTAGATTATGTTTGTTGTTCATTTTCACATTGATATTTTTGGGATGAACATTGGTTTTGGTATTCGCTGTTGTCGTAATTTTTTTATGTATTTATTAGAACCATGTATTATGTTGTGATCTTGAGTAGCAATTATTCTGAATATATATAATTATAGACTTGTATATTAACAATTATAGTTTGATACAGTTGATGCAAAATAGAAGAGAAACGAAGCGTAGTAATACTTATACCCAAACATTAAAATGTAATGACGGTGAAAATAGATTACGTAAAAAGTATTGTATCTGCCTGCAATTGTTTTCTCAATTAGGTCATTTAATAATTACAATGCGTAACGAAATCCGTTTTTCCATAACATCTGCGTAGCATTGTTAGATACTAATCTAATTAACCTTAGACACGAGTCCAAATGTGTTAACGGGCGCCTCCCGAAAGCTCAGATCGTTCTGCTTGATATACGGAACGAGTCCTTATTGGCTGTACCATAGGAGAGTTTTTCGCTTAGTGTCATACCTCATTAGGATTCATCGTGCGCTCGCGGCCGCCCGCTCCCGAATAAAGCATCTGTTAAATGTCTCGTGCTAGCTAAAACTTGCTCGTAATTATCTGTTAACATTCCCAAGTTTGACCTCGCGAAAATCTTGGGCTAAAGCGAGTATTCAGAAATCCGGTCCGGTCCACCGGAGGCGTTTTACTCCCCTAATAATCGGGATCATGGAGATTTTTAATGAAAAAGATTGTTCGCCGTTATTTAGAAAGTTGGTAAAAGGGATCTGGGAAGTTTGTTTTGATTTAGTGTTGCGTACCCAACGTTGATTGTATTCTTGGCGGTTTGTATCGGTTTTTCGAGTAATTAAAAATTTTCGTGCGGCTTTGATTGTGCCTCGTGACTTTCAGTGACATCGCGGTAACATGCTAACGATTGTTTGAATGTTTTGTGGCCTTCTAATAGCCACCATTTCAGGAGAAGCTTTAAAAATAAGGATAAATGTTGGTAAATACATTTTCGTTTTTATCTTTGTTCTCTCAATCACTCCAATATTGTTCTCTACAGTAAACATAGTATATAATTATCTTTATAATATTTACTTACAATCTTGGTTTATTATAATATAGTTTTTTTAGATTACCTTACCTCCACCATGACTGGATTTGCAGGTTTTTACTTGACAGGTTTTTATTTAATATTCTTGACATGAACATCTTCGTAACTCCACCAGAATTAGGGTAAATTATCATAAGATAATCACCTGCAACATAAAATATAGCGTACACATATTTTACTTAATTAATGTGTAGAGAATATGAAGTCAGTAAATTATATAAATATTTAATAAATCGTTTTACCTATATTTATATATCTGAAAAGTCAATTTAATAATTCTCGTTCACGTTCGATCCCTATATCAGGGTTTTTGTGAAAGACAGCCATTCATTTTATCGATGATCCAAACCTTATACATTCGCTCCGCTAATGGTTTTCAAATAAACCATTGCTGTTTAATGGATTCACAAAAAATCGAGTGAAATGGACCTAATTGGTGTATTGATTTTTATTTTGTATTTATTTTATTTGAACCTTTAGTTTTACTTTGAATCAGTACGTTATCTGATTGCTTTGATTGAGAGAATTTGAAACGAAGCTCAAAGATACTATTTGTGTATGTATATCGCCATCATGGCTACAAATGTTTATACAATTGGACTATCCATAGTCTTCTCTAAGACAGCGTGAGCAGAGATTTTTTTGTATTTAATTTTCGTGTATTTCGTCATGACTGTTCTCTTTTTATGCCTATATTTATTAATTTGTATTTGTGAAAACATGTAATTGGCGTTACATTTTTATGGTTTTTCTATACGTTTTGTTAGCTGTATTTTTTCCCATCTATGTAAAATGAAATAAAAATAACTTTCAAATATTCTATACTTTACTACTAATATAGATATAATTACGTTTTAATTGATTGTGATTATAAAAATAGTTATATACGATACCTGATTTACATCTCAAGCGACTGAAATTCTCATATTGTACAATAACTGTATACTAATGATACAACTTTTGCATTCTGAATAACGGCTTAAAAACTCAGATTCATGTTAAGGAATTAAAAACAATATTACGAATAAATTATTATAATTACGTTAATCTCTAAGTATAACATAAGAATCTCTAAGAATAACATTTTATAGTATACAATTTCAATATTTACTCATACCTACTTTAAAATGATTGCTTAAGTGCAACGAAGTCGTGCGGCATATATAAAAAATACAGGGTAGAAAAACATATTATCTTAATCTTCAAAATAATATCAAAATACAAAATTCGCTCCCTAAATGGTCTTAGTACATTCTAAAACATTTATTACATAATGTAGATCGTATATGTGAGGGCATCGGTATAGCTTACAATAATATTATATTTTTAGCTTTTTTTTGCACATTAATGTACGCTGTGCAAAATTTGCTGTATACGATTAAAGTAATTAAGTCAAAAATAAATATGCTAAGACATTTTATTAGCTTGAACTAGTAAAAATCGAAACAAAATGTGACGCAACAATTTACCATGCGTTTGATACAAAACAGTTGTATCAATAGTACTGTTGTAATAATTCAAGTCGATTCGTCGTGAGTCGTGATTGTAATTATTTTATGCCGCCATCCCAAAGAGCATATTTTACAAATATGCTATTATGTTTGTTGATTAAAAATTAATTTGTAATGAAAATTATTTTAAATACTGAATAAAATACTGTACTGTAAAGTATACATTTAAGAAAAGTGTGACTGAACCAAATATGTTGGGTACAGTAAATATTTTTTGAAAATTATGATTTAATTTAGGTACTTTGTTGACAACATAGGGTCTGAAAATATATATTATTAATTTTTTGTCTGTTAATTCTTTTGTATGCACATAATTCTGAAACTTCTGGATAGGTTTTAATTAAACTTGACACAATGTTATCTAATATTATGGTTCAACGTATAACATCATTTACCCCAAAAACTAAAACAAGTTAAAAATTTAAATGTTTTTTAATGGATTTCGATATGATTTTTTTTCGTTCGCCAACTGGCAGATTACCTAAAATATAAGCTATGATTAATTTTAAAACTCTGTACATAAAAACGTATGTTTGTGTAATAAATATATAAGATAACTAAACTCTAATATTGTTTGATTGGTCAATTTGTTAATTACTGAAAAGGACAAGATTATGTGTACCAGGGTTGCTAGTTAATAATAAAAATATATACTCATATTAAGTTTTTGTTCTAAGAATAGTATAGTTGTAAAATAAACAAATAATGTATAGTAAAATTAGCTAGGTGTCGAACCCTTTTTGCATAAATGACAAGCAGATTTCACGTTTAATTCACTCAGTCAGCATTATTCAGTGGAGTCAATAAAGCGTGCCATAAGTCTACATTAATCACGGCCGACAGTATAATTCGACCGAACGTTATCGTTTGAAAGCAAACTGAATGTATTTTGATAGATTCGCGAAGGTATGTCCCCTGTATCGATTTTCAATTAATCTTTTGTTCCCTTTTGCGTTTAGACAGATTCATTTTTCTATGCCGCAAAACGTTGGTTACGTTATATTTTTATTTATTTTCAGTTTCTTGTGTTTACCACACGGTCTGGTACGATTGTGCTGCGATTCTCATTTCATACCTCTGTGTACTAAACAAACATTCGAAGGTGCAAACATTGAAATCGCACGGCGATATTGTATACATTCCTGTCAATTTATTGTCATATTTTCATGATTTACTTTCAAAAGTTATTCAGTATAATAACTACACAATATATTATATAGTGAAGATAGAAAAATATAACAATTCCCGGAAATGACCATTCTATTTACAATTGGGGAAAGCTAGTGAATGCGTATAGTTAGATGTGATTTATTATGTAAAGCCTTAAGCTTTTGTTGTCGGTAAAACATCGTAATGAAGTTATAGCAAGGTGGTAGGGCATTTTCGACTAGCTCAAACGTTGTCACTAAACAGTAGATGAGATTGTGGCCATGACGCTAAACCTATAAACTATATAACATTTTTAACATATATCTAATTTAAATTTAGAATAAATTACATTAGTAGGTATGTCAGAGGCTTGTCAATATAATTTTGTAATATAATTATGTATTCAATGTATTAAAGCGGTTATAATTTTCTTATTAACTCTTATTGTTTCAGTGATAATTAAAGTAAAACAACGTTCATATACCGCAGCAGAAATAAAAGACGTTAAATTTATCGTTATCCTCATATTTTAACAAACACTGACTTTAACGGCTACGTAGAATTGTAATTATAATTATTCACTTGCCTTAACTTCGTAATTCAGTAAAGGGAACCATGGTCAAAAGGAATCAACTGGAATTTTTTGTCTTCTTTTATGTACAAACACAGTTTTTTTTTCACAAAAATTGACGGACTGTGGAGCGCTACAAAAAAGTCTCGTTCAAAAGCAGTCTGCATCGGAAAGTCGGAAAAATCGACATAGATTTGCGCCTGTTCGTTTTATGGTCGATATGTTAATAAACTTTCGACGTGATTTGAATGGATGAGATTACGAGGCGGTCTCGAAATTATACAAAGGCTTATTACAAAGAATTAATAAAGATATATGTAGGCGCGGCAAGCTATAAAAGCTGCATAGCTTAGAAAAAATAAATAAATTTACATATATTACAAGTACTAAATACTTAACATACGTTAACTATAATATCAATAAACACTACGCTAAAGATAGCTGATAAAAATTATCTTAATGGAATGTTAAACGCACACAATACAAATATAACTCGTGTTTCCAAGTTTTATAGAAGTTAGGTTTTCCTTTTATAAGTGAACATGCTTATTATAGTAACAGTTTTGCAAATTGTTAAATACTTACTTTATAGGTGTTTGATAGAGGATTTTCAGCGATGGTAACTGGCCGACTAGAAGTAGTGTGGGCGCGCTCCTTGGTCTCAGGCAACACGGTAGTTTGAAGTGTCGGCATGGTGTGTTTTAATAGTTACTATTAGGTGATTAACACCCGATGAGTCTCAACATACCCTTTTGCCTTCGTCTGTGCCCCGGTAGTATGGTTGCGCGTTGCGGTAAGGAAGTCCATAAAGATTGGATTTTAAACACCACGCTAATAAAAAAGGGTGGTAGCTAGCCCGATGGGTATTAGAAAAAGCCCTACCAGCATGCATGGTTTCATCTCGATGTCTTCCTTCACCGAAAGCTCAGACACATTACAGGGATCGAACTCATGTCCATTGACGCAGGGTCCGTACAAACTACCAACTGAGCTATCTTCGCTTCAAAGTGATTTGAAAAAATGCTTTTACTGGCCTAATAATAAAAGTTAACGTACCTCAGTTATACTTGTTTGTTAGTGAGGTTATACGCTTTCTGTTGAACACATGTGGAATTTACTCCGAACCGACAACCGTTTAATTATTTAAGTTTGTTACTTAGTTATTTTCGTATTCATTTCCTTACTGCCCATAAATAGCTGTTCGCTCGCATAACAGTAATGCTATATTAGCTTTACGACGAACTATAAAGACTATAAATGATTTTAAGGGACGCCTTTTTATTCATTTGCCTGGTGCTAAAGTTAAATTGAATAAGTAAAGCAAATTTAATAAGTAGTATAATTTAAATAAATACATATTAAAATTTGAACATACACAACATCTTTTACAGAGTTCAGTAGTTACTTACAACATTTTTCACATACAAGTTCGTCGAAGCTGTAAGCGACTATTGTCCTGTGCATCAACTATTCGATAAGGAAAGTAATTTTCACATAAAGTATGATTTATATATTGATGGGATCGAAATATTAATTTTTTATTTATTTATATATAACACCAAAAAGCATTAAAAAAATCATTCATAACGCTTAGATATTTTTGTGAGCAAAAATTAGGAATTTTGACATTAGGGCTCTGCAATATCACGGTACTGTGATTGGTGGTCACCACAGTACAATTCAAAAACAATGGTGCTAACTAAGAGATCGGAAGTTCAACAGGGGGTATCGTTTTTATACCCGTCTGTAAACCTATCGGTAGCTGAATATATGACTCATTCAGAAGCAAAGGCGATTTACCTTACTATATGGCATTAATATCTTTTTCTGAAACAATAATTAATTTTAGTATATTTCGTTACTACTTTATACTCGTCTCTACAATAATCAATGTTCTAATGAAACGTTTAATTCCAATTTAAAATTGTTTTACTTATTTAACTCGTAAAGTATTGAAAAAAATAGATTTCCAGCTTTCCTTCTATATCAGTAACGTATGCAATGGTTGATCCCAAAACACGACTCCCAGAGCAAAGCTGCTATGGTATAAATTATTAGGTTTGTTCTAGAATACATTCGGTTTCATGGTATTGTTATATAATATCTTCTGAAAAGAATATAGTTCACGATAAAATAGGCGTTTACTTTATTAAATTCCTTGTTTCGTTGGCCAGGTTGGCTTGGTGAGGCTTTTCTTTATGGCCTAATTTAAAAAATGTTTCACATTATATGCGAAGAAAATAATGCACTGGAATTTTATACGAAATTAAGGGATATGGCGGTGGGTAATATATTTATTTACTTTGTTTTCAAGTAATTCTCGAAAAATGCTAGGTACCACTTAAATAAAAAAAAAAACATACACCTACGATTTCTCTGGAATAGCACTGCCTTTTTTATTTTATTATTATTCATTTTAAGCAGAGTGAATTTGAAAGGTAATTGGAAAATAAAAACAGCATAATATATGCACGCTTATTTTATAGAACCTACTGAGTTCTGTTAATATTACATACTGTTCATGAAATATTCAAATGTTACTACAATTTAAACCTAAGTAAATAAAAACCAAAAGTATTGAACCTACAAATTATTACCTTCTCAACGTTCCACAGAAGAGTATGTTTGTAAAATAGTTAAAAATTTACTGTTTTAATTTTCTCATGGTTGTGTAGAAATAATTTATCGTTAGGAATTATAGTCCGAGAATTAACATTTTTTTTTTCTACAATTTGTATTTAATATTTCACTACCACAAGGTAAATGACCATCATTTAGTACTTATTTATGGAGACTGAACTTTACTGATATAATAAATTTGAACTAGCAACCGCCTGAAATTAACTATATATTGGTTAAATAAATTATTCCATTTAATAATATAAATTAAAAGAATGGCTTGAATGTAAGTCATCTGTGTAATCATTTTCAACTCGGAAATATTTTTTTAGAATGAAATTCAGAGACTTACTTTTATATGCTAGTACTATATACTTAGCACTATAAGCGGGGGAAAGCACTTTACAAGCTAAAAACAATGACAATCACCAATCTAATTCTTCAGAGGGCATCAACGTCATGTCCGCCTAAAAGTCGCTCAGCAGTTGGATATGCAATGGCTTATCATAAAATGGAGCAGGTTAAAAAAGGTACTCTGACTGTTTTATCACCTTGTATACGATGATCATAATCTTATCGGGTACAGATACCTAACACCATTCTTGGGTGGTAGTAATACATCGATAGACTCCAGAAAGTGACACCAAAGCGTAGCACAAAGACGGATAATATACCTTTTATATATTGGTCCCATCTAGTCTCACATAATTCTCTTTCCCTATAATGACGGACACCCCTCTTTATAATATTAGTATATGTTTCTGTATTTAATAGGATAAAAATGAAGAAATCTTTGTTCTATTGTATACTGCTAGCATCTATCAAATAAGTTTAAAAGACGATATTAGCAATGCTCACGCTACCCTAAAATCCGATGGTAAATTATTTTGTGATTACCTTTTCAAATACCATCGTAAACAAAGAAAAAAGTGGTCAAACAGGTCGCATTACAAAGCGAAGTTTTATAGGAAATTTGTCGAAAAAAGTCCTGAAGTATTTCATGATTAAAGGCGGCTTAGTATTGGGACCATCGTTGCCGACACTCGACCATTCTGGGATCTTAATTCTAACGTTTTATTTACCCCTGGAATGTACTACTTTGAGCTTGAGGAAACTAATTCGTAGTTAGTCATGTTCTGCGAAAGTTTAGCGAATGGTTTTCGTTTTAATTAAATTGAAAGATCCATTGTAAGGAATTTATTTTAGGGTATCTTTTGTTAATTCATGTACTTAGTCTATGCATTTTCTTGAATGTAGTAAATTTAAATGAAATGTTTATAATTTGTTGGTGTTCCAATAACGATTCTTTGTATGTAAATTACTAGAAAAAATGAGAAACAAGACTGAAGAAAAATTTGAAAGTATTTTATTTTATTAATGTTTAAGTAGTAGAATTTTACGATACCGTTCTATGTTCATTATATAGTCTAATGCTATTATTTCAGAAAGATAAACATAGTTTTATGGGCTAAATATAAAGATTTGCTAACATCAATATTAATAACAGGTTGTACAATTGTGCATATTCCACGAGTACGTTTATAAATGAAAATTTTTGCATATTTTTACTAAGGTTGAGTTCATCGAAATATTAATAATTTAATTTGATTTATTTACATATATACATGGTATTTACACTAATGCTTTCTGTATTACACGTGCTGCAAAGTAATGTACTTGTTAGTGTATTATGACCTGGAACAATTTTTTTTGTTAGCGAATTTTCAACCAAATATCGTCGTTTTTGTCAAGAAATAAAATTAGCACATTATACACCTACGTTCTATGCTTTCCGCTGGCCGTGTATTATAAAGGGAAATCCTACTGCTAAATGAAGTAGTAAGGTAATAGGAAATAGTTATGAACAAAGAGTTATGTTATTAAAAGTGAAGCTTCGAATAGGGGTATACTAACAGGAACGTAGTTCTACTAGTAGCCTGTCTCACTTGGAGTTAGTTAAGTTTTGACAACGCATCTCTTCCCGGGTATTGTTTAAAGTTTATTAAGTTTCGAACGTAGCACAACGTAAGTCGACGTCATCTGCCTAATGAACCGAACATAAGGTGCCTCAAGTTAGTATTCCGAAAATTCCAATCGGTTCATGTAGAATTATGTTTCGTACCGCAAACTTACTAAAATATTTAAGGACCGATACTATAAAGTAAATTATAAAAAATCTTAAGTTAACATTCTTGCTTGTCTTCGTGTCTATTTAATAAGTTGTAAGTTTTTATTACATTACTCTGTTTTGTTATAATATAAATTGTTAAACATTTCTCAAAGATAATATTTCAATGGACTAGATGTATTCTACGAAATATTTTGTTACCGAGCGTTGAAATGAATAGTGGTAAATGAAGATATGCTCAAATCATTAGAAATTATCAAGTAACTATACGCCAATTAAATTAATTGACTAGTTTTCGCGTGTTATGAATATTTGAACATTTAATATATAAACATGTATTTAAAATATATAAATATGATTACTAAATATCTACAAGGTTTAAAAAATACTGTCGTTCTTACCAAGTAGTAATCATTTTGTATGTCCCTGTATATATTAACCCAAACTTTATTAAACTTGTCACAGTAACAGAAACGAAGAAATTTCACTCCATTTTGCATGTTTCCGTTTGTGTTATTTTACTACTGACTTCTTAGCTACAAATAATCAAAAACTAAGTATTTAATTGAGTTCTATATTATATTTATCTATATAAATATTGTACCTAAAAATAACAGAATATTTTAATAACAGTAATGGAATACGTATTTGCATAAAAACTTATAGGTCCATTATTTTATTTATAGTTGAAAAACGTTTTCTGTTTGATGGTTAAATATACAGCTTCTTATAACATATTTTTAGTTTGTGAAACCTAACACTAACTTATTAAAACAAACATGGAATACCGAGAAGTAATTACTAAAATGTGTTATGTTTTGAAGACACCGGAGTGCAACAAGTTCGCTGTGCATTAAGATCGTCCCGGAGCGACAAGACGAGCTCATATAAGTTTACCACAGACTACTCGACTGTCTTAAGATCATTTAAAAAAAACTCTCAAGGATCTTATCAAAGAAACTAAAGAGTATATAACATAATAATGTTGAACTGTAAATTTCTCACTACGGAGTAAAGTCCTTTTCTCGTGGAAAAATCAAGTTGAGTAGCTGTTACTTTAAGAAAATGACAAATACCACGTTTTCATAAAATTATTTTAGTCTAAGGACGTTGTATTATGTGGTAGTTTATACAACTTTGTGTCAAGGGACGTGAGTTCGAATCTAACCACCTTCAATGAGTTTGAGCTTTCGGTGAAGGAAATCATCGTGCGGAAACCATAGCATGGTGGTAGGGCTTTTTCTGATGCCGGCCTGGCTAGCTACCACCCTCAAGTTAAAAATCTGCCGTTAAATACCAATAAGTGTGTTCCGGCACTTGCACTTGAGAGCCAGTTCCTCCAAAGGTTTAAAGTCTCTACCAACTTGGGCCGTATCGTCAGTTAAGATCAGGTGAGATTATTGCCATAACGCTAAGCCTTAACTATAAAAAAAAACATCTTGGGACAAACCCTTAATTCAATGTATATGACAGAAAAATAACGATAGCAAAAATGACTAAATATTATTTTTCAATAGACAAATTCGAAATATGTACCCGCCATAATGTATTAAACGTAAAAGGGATTTACTATCTCCGAGCAAATATTCTCTATTTTTGCTATCACTTCTGTATATGTATTTACGGGGTGAAATTGATTCATCGTTGATAGTAAATAAAGTATTAAGTAAAAGAATCCTAAAATGTTCTAAAGCTTTTAAGCCGTGTTTACCATTGATAAAAAGGCAAAAAGCCGTTATATTATTGTTTTCTATAAATATCTGGTACAACATAGAAAAAAAATTTTTTTTAAACAGCTACTATTTTAACTAAAAGCTTATTTTATTCTCATTTTGTACATTATTAAGGTTTAAACCGATTTTTTTATATAAAAAATACCCTGGTAACGCTTTAGAAAATATTGAAACTATTGGAATGAAAAATATACCTCAATGGACAGATATACATACATTTTTTTAAATTCTCATTTAAATACGTGTCTGTATACCTAATTACTACTGGGCGTCATATTTATAATTAAAATCAAATATTTTGTTCTACATGACATGGAGATATTTAACAGGGAATGAAACAAAGGGGATTTTGTTCAATAAAGGCGTGTCTATCGTGGAACATTTTTTAGATTACTTTCTATTGCATTATTTAGTTTCCAATGCCATGTGCCCACTAGCCGTTGGATTTTATTCACGGATTAAATTTTTATTTTGCATTTCTCGACTGCAGTGTTTTGTTTCCAATCGGTTTTATCCTTTAATCTGCGTCTATACCATTTTACCATTAAAATCGGAAATTAAAACTTTTATTTTATTTAAACTTTAATAATATGGTAATACCTTACCAAAAACTAACTTTAGGTACAAACAATTCCTTTTTTAGTAAATATAATTGAGCAGTCCAATTTTATTTTTAGTTCACTTTTACTAGTCCGTTATTATATACAATTACAACTGAAACCCATCCGGCCATTCCGGAATTCGTTTTACTTTAAAATGTTGGTGTAATACGAGTACTTGCGCACAGTAGAACTCTAATTAATCGATGATCATTTAAGTGAAACGAAAATAAAGATATTTATTACGTTGTTATATAAAAACAATTTATGTACAAGTAATTGCGTGAACAAAATTCGATTTAATCAAAATATGAGAGGATTCACAAGTATTGTACTGCGTCGACAATTTAGGTGATGAGAGTTCATGGTACTTTTGTTGTTAGCTAAATATAAATGTGGATCTGCTTCATATAATCATCGTAGGGTACTAGAATAAGTTACTATATTTATACTATTTCTATAATTAAAAATGAAAAAAAAACATATGACACATAGCTTATTTAGAAATCACAATTTATATTTAAATATGCTACTTTATATTTCGTCGTTTTAACGTGGAACAAAATAATTAGGCCATATGTAAAATAAACGCATATAGCATTTTTCTTCTACTGATAAAAGCTTTATACACAACAACTATTTCAAAATGAACCACTGTCATCGACAGTTATTCATCGCTTCGATGTCGTCTATGCAGGCAGCAGTATCAATGATAGTGCGTCAATAATGCACTGATCCGTGCATTCATTCTGCTTTAGTCTCCTTTGTGCGCTAAACGGCTGTTAGTAAAATCATTTTCGGATTTAAATTTGCATTAATAGAAACTACGGTTGAATGTGTTTAGTTTTAGATGCTTTGAAATTGTAGTATGCTAATAATTTAAATTTTGCTTTATAGAACTTTCTAGACTCTTCTATATTGTATATTATATTTATAGAATGGACTAATATTAAAATTACAAGTTTTAGTAGGCATTTTAAAGGTGGTTAAATTTCTATATATTTAATAGTTTTGAACAGAAAGATATAAGAGTAATATATAATTTACACTATGTTTTAATAATATTAAATATTGAAATATCGTTATAAGCAATCAATTTGGTAATACAATGTTGAATTTTCCATCGCGATAACTACAACATATGTTATAACATTGGATCAATATTAAAGGATTTATTAACAACAATTAATGAAAACTTAATTATGATTTTTTTACCATGTAATAATTAAATGAAATATAATAAACAACACTTTCAATACTTTTAAGTTATTTGTAGGTTCAGCATATACATTATTTTGCATATTCAAATTTTAAGGTTTCAAACAATAGTTTAATTGTAGGTTTCCAGGTTTGGTTCCATCTGACTCAATTCTTTTC
Organism: Actias luna; assembly: GCA_039707435.1. NCBI lineage: Eukaryota > Metazoa > Arthropoda > Insecta > Lepidoptera > Saturniidae > Actias > Actias luna. The sequence continues at coordinate 12,217,561 of JAZHAC010000033.1, read as the reverse complement.
TTTCCTGTTACATACATCGTCTGTAATTTTACTAATAAGAAATGGCAATCACACTTACAATAAATAGTGTATGTATTCATAAATTATCTGAGCTAGAAGTCATTGGAAATTAAGCTGTACATTTCTTTTTTGAAATCTCAAAGTTCAGATATGTAGGTATATTTGATGTCTATTTGCATAACTAACGTATTTACGTTTCGGTGACTCCCGGCCAATGGCGTTGAACCGTATTCAACAACTGAACGTTTAGAATTTGCTTTCATAACGAAGTTAAACCAAGGTTGTTCCATAATATTCAATTCGCTTTCAATTAACAATTACTGTTCCAAAACCTTGTTTTACCAGTATTTTTATGAAATTTTATAATAATTAACTATATACTTTTACATATCTAACAGGTAAGGCATGTTACTGTAAACAGATTCTAAATTTCAAGATACCAACCATCATTCATTTAGGTTATAGGGTGTTGAAAACATAGCTTTTTAAGTAAGCTAGCCATTACTACCAATGGAATATACCACTGGAAAGTAAACTAAAAGACTTTCAATATGAAAATATCCAAACACATGTTATGTTATCATGTTTTACAAAAATACGTAATTACTGAGGAAAATTCGCATCGAACAACAAAAATGTTTATACACTGAAAACTGAGAAATTTAGTTCTAAATATCCAAAGATACCTTGTTGTTTGTACGACTAATCGACCGTACACTGTCGGCTAGTTGCTCCGAACATTTGTGTTTATAACGAAGTTAGCACAGATTCTGTGCACAACGTCTCAGTTCATATTGGGAATGCTTAACTAAAACGAATAATAGTTTGTATCTTTGTTTTATAAATTCTGGCCTTCCCGGATTACACTATTAAATAACTATTTTAAAATAGTAAATCGTATTTTGTTCAGAGTTCACAGTATGAAAACAATGTGGTTTACTTTAAAATTTTAAATTATTTTATAATGTTATTTGTTAAACTTCTATCTTAGTAAGATTATAACACAATATAAATAATATACACAAAATATTTACATATTTATTAAAGATTTGAGTATAGCTTGACTATGAAACTTAACTATAAGACACTATAAATAGATTTTCAAATTAATTTAGTAGTAATGATTACAAAAATAAACAGGAAGAGTAAATTTAAATTAAACCGTTCGAGGCAATGTCCAACTAAATTATCAATACCATAGCCAGTTTGTTGGCAATCCCCAAAGACCTCTTGTTTCAATTTGACGTCTATTTGCATCTCTAACCGCCCCTAAACCCTCGGTCGACAGCGGCGGTCGTGGTCAACAACAAAACGCTTAGCGGCTCACTCACATAATGAAATTAAGCGTAGATTGTCCTTCTACTTACTATACGTTACATTATATGTCATTACACGCTTTTAACTTAATATGATGGTATGCATGCACTGTGGAGCACGACTTATTGCTTTATGTCTGTTTTGTGAATTAATTGCTACGATTTTATTTAGGTTTATCGCTTAAAAAACATTTCACGTATTTTACATAGTTACTATTGCTGGTACTTTTTTACATAGTCGCATAAAGAAAATTGAAGATGTAATTTCTTAACTGACAAATATAAAATTTATTCGAAGCGAAATATAAAGTTACATATGACAAATCCACATTGTCTAGGAATTTTGAAACGATGATACCTGTGGTAGCGTGTTCGAACACCACGTCAAAGGGCGTGAGTTCGGTAACCCTGTAATAAGCTTCACCTTTCGGTGAAGGAAACATCATGACGAAACCATAGCATGGTTGTAGGGATTTTTCTAATGCCCGCCTGGCTAGCAACCACCCTCCAGTTGAAAACCTGCCGCCAAATACCAATATGTGTGTTCTGGCAGCTGCATTTGAGAGCAAATTCGTCCACAGGCTTAGTGTGTTCACGTCACTTAATATGAGGTGAGATTGTAGCTATAACGATCAACCTATAAATGATTTAAAAAAATCTATTATTAATTGCTTCATTAAACAGGGTGTGGTCAATATTTTTATTTTAATATCTATGATAATACAGCTGATAGTAATCGCTTCGCGTGGGGAAGTGCATTATAATACGTGAGCTGAAACTCTTATTGTATTTGTATTCTGTACAAAATGATCACAAGATCTGCAACCTCGGCCCGATATTTCAATGAAACCCTGTTTAAGTCAACAACAGACGTAGCTATAATATATATTAATATAGACAAATATATACTACGGTATAGCAAGTTGCCACATTGTGCCACGGGGCCACGGTGTCTATGTTATAATATATATTTCTCCACACATTAGATGTACCCTTGACGCTCTAAACTAACGCTAACCTAACGCTACAGGCCGTCGTTGCATGAACACATATTTGTGCTACATTCTTAATAAAGGATGTTCTAATTATAGATATCGTATAATGGATCGATGGACTTTATTATTGTACTAGATTTTATGCGCGTGCTTGGTCGCGTTAATATGCATTTTCTAAAACAAATCGGATAACGCAATAAAATGTTTCGTACTATGTTTATACCTCTCTTTACCCCACCTCCAATAAGTTTTTCGCAAAAAAGTAGCCTATCACCGTCTCCAGGTTCCCATATATCTTTATCCCAAAATTTATCGTAATCGATACAACGGTTTAGGCGTGAAAGTGTAACAAACAGATAAACTCACTTTTGTATTTATAATATTAATAAATTCATAGATTCACCGCGAACAAAAAAAAAATCATTCTGTTGTTCTTGAAATATACCAAAATATGTCTTACTATATCTGTCTACATATATAATGGTGACGTCGTACAAATATAAGTTACAGCTGCGTTTGTGGCCACTCGCCAACTACTATAGAAAATATACCGTAATATACCTTGTTATAACTTATATTAATATATATTATAGCTCCGTCTGTTGCGGGCTTAACTCGTATCCAAATGAGGCTTAATTCAATAAACAAACATTTTATGAATAGTTTAGTTTATTCAAATATCATTAGAAAATTAATTATCCTTAGACAATATGTCTGTGTGTATGTAATAATGTATCATGATGTAACAATATAATATTTTGTTTTAGGTGAGTGAATCTTCACTACTTGAGTGCAGCAACGGGCGCTACACAGCGTCCGAAACGGTGAGTGCATTTTGAAAGTAACAAGATATTTTGACCTATTTCCATATTTAATATAATATGAATAGCTCTCTCATATCCCTCTATGTGATATTTAACAAATTATTGTTATTTGTCTATCATTATTAAACTTTATTTCGCTTCTAGGTACAAGCCATGCAACGTCATTTGAATGGTGTAAAAGCAAATCCGCATCAGTCCAAAATTGATATTTTTAAATATCAATTCAAAAATATCAATTTAGGACTGAAATTTACTTATACATCCCTCATTTGTTTCTATTAACAATTTAAGCTCCAAGTTAACAGTCTAAACACTAAATTAAATAATAATAACCTTAATAGTCTAACAATGGTATATTGGTTGAGTGACAGATCTTTAAAGACGATTAACAACTAAAATAACGTGGTAATTGATAATAACACTACTGTAATAATGATGAACGTTAGACGTAAGGCGCGAGATTAAACCGATATCTCCACATAGGTAGTTTCTAATGATAAATAAGCCTATTGTTGTGTATGAATACATTGAGCAGCATGTCAAGGGGTTTTGTATAACAAACATAGTTACAAGTAGATACGTGAGAATAATGATATATTGCTGTCACTTCATTTTGTGTATTTATTGTTATTTTAGACGATTTTGTGCAGAAGTATTAAGTATTGTCTGAGGCATTATTAAGTTTATAATTGTATATCTCAATTTGTTGATATCACGATACTAAAATTAGTGTACTCCCGGTGATTTTGGAACTGATGGAGGATGCAGGCTGGCATGGCAGTGGTGACTGGTAGTAAATTGTCGTTATCTCTATGGTCGCTACTGTTTTTGGACTGTAGTGAACTTAACATCAGATACATAAACGTCACTTTGCCGAGCTACCATAAAAATAAAAAAAACTTTTGCACAATAGACAGATAAGCGGCTTTTCGGCTGTAGAATTTAGCGTTAAGCATTCCGTCTATGTATTTTAGTTATTTTTTCCACGAATCACAATTCGGTTTTTGTGTACAATATCAAAGTATGTTTAAATTTATTTTACTTTTTAATTTATATGCTATCTACATGTTTATATGAGATATATATATTTTAATGTTAGCTTTTTTTACTAATCCTTTGTTTGTGCCTTCTATTTACAGTGGAAATTTCTATGACAATGCAGGTGGTTAGCTTAGTTAAATGAAAATGCCTCGTACCATTAGTATTGTCAGTGTATGTATTGAAACCATCTATCTATATGTATAAATGAATCTCTATTTTCCTTAGTCACTGGATCACGCGTGAACGGATGGCACAATTTCGCTAATTCTTTTTTTGTTGTGTTAATTATTGTCAGAAAAAGGCTTTTATAAAGAAAAAACTAAGAAAGTTATAGCGGAAAATTAAAAAATCTGTATATGTAAAAAAAAAAATCGCCGACATGTATGTATGAGCATAACTTCCGAACGACTGTACGAAATGGGATAATTCATTTTTGATTGGGTGCGTTATTGTCAGGATTTGTTAATATATAAGACAAAAAAAGGAACCTTTTCTTTTGAAATCTCATAATATGAAAAGTGAGTGAAGTAATGGGACAGGATGACTGTGACGAATCTATTTAAGAAAATTGCGAAGAAAATTATATAATTGCAGAAAACCTAAAAAATATTAAAAAATAAACAAACAAATTAATAAAAAAAAAAAAAAAAATAATTGTATATTTTACAAAATTTCGTTACATTTCTCAATTGTTACGGAAAGGTACATTAGTTTTACTTTCATTATAAACGAAGTTCTAAATTTCACGCGTAAACGAATTAATTTTATTATTTCAAATGTGCGACGAGCCACCTCACGTTTTAACCGAGCTGATGACCAGCGTGCGACAGATATTGAGAATAGTCGTATTGGTATCTCTCTGTATTGCGTTCGAGAGTTACTGATAATAAAATGAGTTCGGGTTGTATTGTGCAGGTGGCAAGGCAAAATTATCACTATTGATTCCACTACCACATCTATTACGCTTATTAGTTTATGAGATGGGAAGTGATTCTAACAATTTATTGACTAACATTAAAAAATAAAACAGTTGTACACAAAAGACGTCGGTGGGCGCAACGCATATTATAAAGAACAAATTCATAACAAGGTAAATAATCTTTACAATTCAGAAAGTACAAGTTATGTCGGCTGAGAAAAATAAAATTGTCGATCTCAATGCGAATATTCAGTATTTTATTTTATTTTATTTTAATTATTACAAAAATATTTATCTATAGCACAAGTGAAACTACGAGTACGCACTCATAATTTCTATATTTCGAATATGAAATCTTCCCGGAAAAACTTGAGCAAATGCGAATGAAGATGTTCTAAATCTGTAATAAGAAAAAAAAAGTAAAAGATACGTCAAAATAAAAAGTCCAAGAGCTAATCAACAAGACTTTTCATACTCTTAGAAGTATCAAAGCGAGAGTCGTAGTCCGCTAAAAGTTATCCACTTTTACTCAAGTTGTACCTACATAAAAAAGTTTTTTTATTTTTTTATCTCGTCTGTCCAATTTCTACATGCATCAAATTGTAATTAAAATTTAATAAGTATGGGGACAGTTTCAAATATTGTCAGTTAAAACCAATATAGTTTGTAATAGGGTAAATAAAGAATTGAGCTATATAAATATTTAATTCCCTTTATACATATGATACTCTTTGGACCACTGTTTTTTTTTATAGTTAAGGTTTAGCGTTATGGCCACAATCTCACCTGATGTTAAGTGACGATGTGGCCTAAGATGACGAACACGCTAAGCCGGTGGAGGGACTGGCTCTCAAGTGCAACTGCCGGAACACATCTATAGTTTTGACATTCATAAGCGCCTTTTAAGGGCCTAAATTGAATAAAGATTTTTTATTTTAGGTATTTGGTGGCAGATTTTCAACTTGAGAGCGATAGCTAGCCAGGCGGGCATTAGAAAAATCTCTACCACCATGCTATGGTTTCATCACGATATTTTCCTTCACCGAAAACTCAAGCTCATTATAGGCGGATTCGAACCAATGTTCCTTGACGCGGCGTCCGTACACAATTGAGCTATCATCGCTACAAAAGTTATGCTTATCACTGAAAATCATTCGCGGATAGGAATCGAATATGCAACCTCTCGGTTAAATAGTAATGCTGTAATTCACTGTGCCACTGGGCTCGTCCTGCGTTATCATTATTTTACAGTTTTATTATTTTATTAGCTGACCGCGAGAACGTTATTTTGCTCTTTAGAATAGTTAATATATTAATTAATAGAGATGAGGATATAGCATGAAGACCTCAATGGAATAGCTCGTATTATATTATGTACGCCACTTTTCATGGTGATCTGAAATTTAACTAAGTATTGCATATTTACAGTGATACATTTTATCAATACTAAATTTTTAACACTATAATCGACATTCATAACTATTTTACAATATTTCAACAATTTAAATACTTTATTTTAATTTGGATATTTTCGTCCATAAATAAATAATAGGTAGTTCAAAGAAAATAGTTATTTTCAAAATGAGTCCATTTTAATTTTATACATTAAAAATATAGAGATTCATATATTTTAAATTAAATAATCATAGGTTATTAAAAAATAAGTTACGTCTTTATAGGGATTAATATTTTCTCGTGAACGATCTACTTTCCAGCGTAACTTGTAACCATAAACATTCGCTCAACATCTGCAAAAACAGCAAACTAACGTGATATTATTTAAATTTCGATGAATTTATTTCTAGACTAAACGATGTAAAAACTTTTGAGCAATAATGAATAAACAACCGTAACAAAATAATGGCATAAAAATACTTCGTTAAGGACTAAGCACTCAAAAATATGTCTCTAACATGGTTTTTTATTTACGTCCGTCTGAAGGAATACGTGTTCGCGAATTTTTATTAAAAGAGTAAGTACTGTTCATCGTTCGTTATAGAGACTAATTACGCCTTAGTTTTTTACCATCTATCCATATCATGCTCTCATTGCTATGATAACATTTAAAAAATATTCTAAGTTCATATGAATTTTTACCCTTTTCTAACGAATCTGTGCTGAAAATCGTCTGTGCAATTTGAAATTCTCACTGTTTTGTTAAATTGACACTTAACTTTATAGTGATAAGATTAAAATTTCCCTTCCAGCGTTAAGGATTCGAAAATTAGTCGAATTGCATTTCGCGATTTAAACTTCAATTCAAAATAAATAAGAACTAAATTTGTTTGCATAATGGTTAAACAGTTTTCCAGCTGGTTAACTCTCAAGATTTGTTCGTACACCTCGAGTTTGTAATTACTAATAACTGTAATTATTTTCCTTCCCGATTATTTTTTAAGTTTCGAAACCGCTTATGTACTTTAATACCACAAGTGGATTATATAAAATACAGAATAATAACTGGTAGTATAATTCTTACAAAAATATTTTTGTTAATGCAAACATAAACATAATATACATATACGTATTTGAATACGTATATGAAGTTAACAAGTTATTTAATTTACTAAAATTTGTGTATTCAAAAATACTTTTCTGAGCGAAACACATTTTTACATTATAAAATATTGTTAGCTTGGTCGTTGATCGACTCTTTATAATGTTAGCTTTATCGTTGATTGTCTCTTTATATTAATTTAAATATAAAAGGGCTTCAATATTTACACGTTCGATTAAAAGTAACTTTATGGGTTGTATTTGATATTTATACGTTGACTTAAAAATAACTTTATAAATTCAAAGTGTAATGACAAGATTTTATAAAAATTGTTTTAATAATCTATTAATTTTAGTTCGCATTTAGCGCTTTTAGTTTCCGGTTGTGGCAATATAAATACACGTGTCTTACAATACTGAGGTGATATTGGAGCTCCGGAACGAATTAGTGGACAGCAGTATTAGTGATGTAAAGAACCAAATAGTACGTGCAGACTATTAAACAAGAAAGGTATGATAAAAGACTTTTACAATATATACCATTTTCCATTTTTGTAATTCCATTTTTAATTTTCAACAAAATAAGTTTTTTTTTTTTGCAAAATAAAATTGCAGTTAAATACAATTAATTCAAGTCTTTTAAGTATTCCAAAAACTAACAGTAACAGCGATGCAATTGTACTAGGAAATGTATGAGTGCAAAGAATTTCATTTCCGAATACTGGGAATAGTTAATAGCGGCCAATCGTGCAATGTGTTCGCAGCATGTTTACCAATTAGCAAAGAGCACGCGCCCCATCTAGATGTGCCAATCTTCCTTTTTCATTCCCATCTAATATTAGATCCACTAGTAACGAATGGAATTTTGCAGCAATCGACTCCTTTGTTTGTTTCCAAAATGAGCAAATATAATATTTCAGTTTTATTTACAGTAATAATCTCGGTCATTTCTATACGATTCCGATGGTTCGTTTATTTAGGTAACCGTGTTGTTCACTGGCATGGATATATTCCTCTTTTATGTACGTGTTACATCATGCAGCCGGATAGATAAGTCTCAATTGCGGCGCGACTCTCGGCGGATGGCCTAACCTCGCGCATGCCGAGTCTCGACGAGTTTTTGAATTTTTAAATTACTCATTGTGCCATGGAATGTTTCCATTCGTATCTCCCGTACTAAATCCGGCATTCCAATCGATTTTAGGTCCAGTGCCACAGAAATAAGCTTCAAATTGTATTTTTACTTTGTTGGGTTTTTGAATCTTTCGAAACATGTCTGGCCAACATGCTCACAGACCTAGAATGCCATCCTCTCGTTTACTATTCTAGCAAATGTAATGCTAATATTGCTATGGATAAAGTCAAACCATGTATGACGTTTGTTTGAGTATAACTCTTGATGTATCATTAAGATCTTATATTATACAATATTATTTTTCTGGTGTATTTTCACGGGCTTATTTATTTTGATTGAATTATAATGTATATTGAAAAGTAATATATTAATATATAATGTGAACTTGTTAACTAACATAGATATGCGGTATGAACTTGAGAATATCGTGTGGGAAGATCGTTCACCTGGAATGTGAGGAGATAAACGTAACCACCATATAGGATGTTTCTATAGAAACGATCCCATAAACATGAATAGGTTTCGAATTGCGGCAACGTTTTTCTTCATTAACATATATGTTCAAATAATTGGACTGTTAAGATGTTAAGAGTATGGACGAACGGACCGAACCTAGCTCGGTACTTTTTAAATTATTTTAATTTTAAAATATATCTGGATATGAATCACATTCTTATTAAGCATCTAAATTCTATGTTAGAACTGGTTTCCACTGAACTTAGCGTGTCCATCATCTTGAGCTATATCATCACTTAACATCAGGCGAGATTGTGACAATAACGATACATATATAAAATATAAACAAATTCACAAGTATAATTAAACATTACATTACATACAGTTTTCAAAAAATACAACTATATAAGTGAATTTAATCACCATAAATCTATCTAAATACAAAATTTCATTTATTGGACTTATAATATTGGACTGTTAAGTTGTAGTATTTATAAACTCACACTCAAATTTTCTGTAACCAATTTTCTGATCCTTTTAAGTGCATATTATAAATAAATTTATTAAAAATGTATGTATTTTAGACCGTTATTAAATGTATATCCCAAAATTATGAACCACTTAAACTTGTAACTTATCATATAATGAGAGTCGATACGTCCACCGCAACACGTATTAACTAGTAAGCATGGTAATACAAGTATACCGCTATCAGACTGCGTAGGAAGATTTAGCTATACCCGGTGTAATAAATTCGCTACGTTGTTTAGCTTATCACAGCGATGACGTCAATTCTATAAGGTCAATATTGTTTATTCTACAAAACGGCTCTTCGGTCATCATCCGATTTGATTTTTTCCATCCTTTATTACCTGTTCAGCTACTAGAGTTTAGCAGAGGTCCCTATTTCTTCGTTATTTAAAGCAGATCTGACAGTACTCAGTAATGCTGTTTTTTTACTCACTGACTAAGATTCACTTAGAGGTAATTATTTTTAAATATTAAATGTATACAATTTCAGTATTTTTATGTTCTTTTTCTAAATTTTATAAAAAAAAATCTAAATTTTTGTTTTCGATGGAAAGTTAGTGTATTCTAACCCTATACATAAATATCCACATAATTCATATTTCAAAAGTTTGTATTGTATTTGAAGGGGACAAAATGACACAAATATATGTGATACCCTAAAACCATGCAAATATATCTTCCTCTTATACGATCTTTTTAGGACTTTATATCATTACTTTTCACTATAATGTTCAGTATAACAAGTGCCTACTCTAACGATGTTGTTTGTATGTTGTGTGCTTATAGTTTTATTTATAACAGATATATAGATTAAAGCAGCTCCAAGTCTGTTGACCATTGTTTCTTAAATAATCGTCCATCGACAGAACCCGTTCCACTCTGGCGGTGTACCGCGTCGTAGAATGTTATTACCTCGGCGCTTGAGAAGCGCGAGCGCAATCGTGTGAGCGAGAAATGTTCGGTGAAAGTAGTATGAGCGAAGGAGAAAGAAGCCGTGAGAGGAGGCAAGGGGTCAGCGAAAGTGCATTGCCTTGGCTGTGCCACGCTCGATGGGAAAAGTTCTTGTGCCTAGTATATGCAATGATATGGGAAAATTTATGGGTAATATTTTGCTTAAATATCGATCATTTGCACCTATTTTAATTGTATATAGTAATGTTTTCAATTATATTGTATATATTTCCTGTAAGAAATAAACTATACACACTTTTAATCTTTCTCTTTTTACTTAGTATTATAAGAATTAATTAACAATGTAAATTAAGATACTTAAAAGATAATAAACTTTATAAGAATATTATTTTTATTAAAAATTTCAATCGAATTAGAATGTAACGTTCGAGAAAAAAAAACTTGTTAATTCATTACGAACACGGCTGATATACGGCGCATAGAAAGCGCACCCTCGCTCCAGTTTCAATTTAAAGGAAAGGTAAAAATGAAGCGTGTCAAGTGGGGTTCCGTACTCCACTAGGACAGAGAGTGCCTGTTGGCTGTCGAGAACAAAGGGGGTATTTTTCGACATACCACCCTACCTTTGAGAACCTCCAAATCACCTGAGATTTTACACCCTTCAAGTCAATGGTTCAGCTCATTTGTTTTATTTCAATTGTGTCAAACATACCAATAATATTGAAATACGTGATTCTGCATTTTTTTAATATCGTCTGCCAATATCAGATTTCATTATGTGGCTTTATATGAACGTGGTCCTAGATTCGTGTACTTAAAAGCTGTTAAGGAGGCTCGTGAGAAGGTGAATGTAACGCGTTTGGTCTGCGCTAGATTACAGTTAAGGTTGTAGTTTAATATGCAATGAATTTAATAGTTAATGTTCGCGACGGTAGAGCGCTCGTGTAGTCGCAAATTACTCCACACTTATCCCCACGAGAGCATGGTTGTTGTGGATTTATATGTATACTTCGACTTGCTGACGTAGGTCTGTGTTGGTAACACACTCTGTAACTAAATCTGTTTTACTCACTATCGGAAATATACGCGGGATAAGTTCGACAACAGATTTATTGTTCCTTATTCTTTTTATATATGTAAAGAAGATGCGTCCATAAGCACGTTTTGGGTCAGTTTCTACTCGAGCTGTTACAAATTTTTACCATCCAGCTATATTACTGTATTTCGGTCTACAATATGAAATATCTCAACGAACCACTTCGGGAGGCGCTGCTCGTGGCCTATGGTGGTCACTTAAAAATTTTCATTTCAATCAAATGTGTTTAAATTTGATATGTTAAAAGATAATTAAATATCAATGCCGGTGTAAGAGTTGTGGTTTAGATTGTATATATATGTATATACAGACCTGATCAATAAGCGGTAAAGTGTGTATAAAATTAATCAAATGATAATCGCTTAAGTTAAGAAACATACTTTTATATAAAAAGTTAGATGCAACTTAAAGACAGCAAATATTTGTAGGTTTTAATTGTAAAAAATACAACTTGAAACTTGGTTTACCTAAAAATTTCATTCATAAAGGTTAAATTCTAAATAATTACAATGATATTGGTACAAAACTAACATTGATTCAAAGAAAATGCACTTGAAAATTTTTGCTTTTCGTGTTCTTTTTCAGAAAAAATGTATTATTTTGTTGTAATAGTTTCTGTTATAATTAATTGGAAATGCAATGACGTAATGCCCCTAAGGTTGATATGTAACACTTAATATTTTATATCTTTATTGCTAACAAATTTAGTTAGTATAATTTATTTTTATGATTATGTAGTTATTTTTTATTATAAAATATTATTTATACGGGAGCTGTGCAATGCAAGTGTGAACACGTTGTTGGACATTACTCTAGGTTATTTTTCTTCATCCTCATATATTTGTTCCATTGATTCACGTTCAGTTTTTTACGTGTAACTATAAATGAATACATAAATACATTTGAGCAATTGTTCAAACCCGTCTGAATAATTATTGTCATTAGGTAAATGGTAGTCACTCCACAATATTTTCTAGAAATAATGAGCTATTTTTACCGTGATCGGAAAGGCTACCCTTGTATTATTTAGTCATCATAAAGCAATAAACTTCAATACGTTAAGCTTCTCAAATGAACTCGAAAGTATAATCACACGGTCACGCCATACCTCAAAGTCCGTGTGTACCTGATATGTGAGCGCACGTATACATAACATTCATATTTTTGTATTTTTATATTATAGTTGCTGTTCCTGAGACTACGTTCGCGTTTAATTAAAATTATTTCATAAATTTTGCCCATTTTTGTAACTTTTTTCAATACAGCTTCGCTCGTATTAGCGGTAGCATGATGTTAAATAGCTTAAGCCTTTTTTTAATGATTGCTCTATCAAATACGAAAAAAAAACTTCTTGAGATTAGCGCGTTCAAACAAACTTCTCGGCTTTATAATATTAATATAGATATCACATACTCTATGATTTACGGTGAACAATAGTCTATTAGTGATTAAAATCCTCTGTTCTGTTTTATATTGACTAACTTATATTAAATATTATAAGATTTAATGGGCATCTCAATTGTAGTGATTAAATTCAATAGATATCCGTATTAAAATAAAGTAATACAGGGCTGCGAATTAAATCAAAACAAACCATCGTTAACAAATTACCAATTGTACAATACATTAACGAACAGTATGAGTGTAATAAATGTTTCGTCCCATTTGTTTTTACAAATTCTTTATGCCAATAAAGGACGCAAAAGACTGAAAAGTAAAAGTTATCGTAATTTCATAATTAAGGACAAGTTTTCTCCATTAAAATAAATTAGTGGTTTAAAGGTTTTATGCTACTAGAACTCGTTTAGGAAATACTAGTAGGTTATATTCCCTGATCGGGTAACTTAAAAGTGCTTTTTTAAGTCGCGTAAAAATTTAATTACCTGAGCTAATTGAATACGGACAAACCAAAGGAATGTCAAAATGTCGTATATCTTTTTTTAAAGTTGATTACATCCATTTTGAGAGACAAATTTATATATGGACGTAAGATTCAGTGGGCTGGCAAGACAGTTGCGACTGACGAAGGACATTTGCCCCTACGGCAGTCACTACTGTACTGAAACTTACCATCAGATGAAGTACAGTCACTTTGCCGAGCTAGGATAAAAAAAAAAGAAAAACATGTTTTAAGTTAGTTTATTTAAAGAAAGATAACTTACACAAATTATCGAAAATATGTAATTGTTACGGTACGTACTATAGGTTGATTTCTAAGTAACTATTTCATAAACTTTGGTAATAAAATTTTAGTTTCAAAATCACTCGAAACTTTCGTATATATATACCTACTGGATCCGATGACAATATGTTGATTTGTACTAAAAAAAACTAATATTTCAACATAATTATTGTCAACAAAATAACTATAAAAATACGTGTCAAAAAATTTACTATTAATCAATTTATTAGTGATAAATATTGTACTTTAAGTGCTAATCTTATTACAATATTTTTTTGGATACTGTGCGAATGATCTGAAGGAATTGAATATTAAAAGTATTGAGAACATATTAAATATAAAATACGAACTGTAGGTAAATAAATAAAGTAATTTGTAAAGAAACAAGATCAAAGAGTGATGAAAAACATTACCAGTTCATTGAAATTCTGGATTATGGGCTGTGCTATTGAATAGTTTCTTTAGTTGTAAATCTGTGTTTACAATACACATGACATGTGTGTAAATTTTAGGTAATGTTTCATTTTCTAACGAGCTTCTAATAAAGATGCTTTATTTACGAAGAATCGCACCTGCAACAATTGGTAGATGTTTTTTTTTATAGTTAAGCTTTAGCGTTATGGCCACAATCTCACCTGATGTTATGTGACAATGTGGCCAAAGATGGTGGACACGCTAAGCCTGTGGAGGGATTCGCAGTCAAGTGCAACTGCCAGAACACACCTATAGGTATTTGGCGGCAAATTTTCAACTCGGGGGCGGTAGCTCGCCAGACGAGCATTAGAAGAAGCCCTACCACCATGCTATGGATTCTACAGCTATAATGTAAGATTGAAATTGAAATAATTGAAAGATTGTTTACATACTTAACTAGTGCTTACCTGATATTAATTTAATTTGATGATCAAAGTATTGTATTAATATTTTTTTTAAAGTACTCGTGTGTGAACATGCTTACAGGTAATATAAATCCTACGCGTGACTTACGAATATACCTTATGAAAATCGCGTAAAATATCTGTTTAATATAAAACCAATTTAGTAAAGATCTTAGCAATATCATTTCTCGAAAGAGATATAAGTGATATACCGCGGAACTATTCATAATAAATACCTGGTATTAATAATAATTAGATACACTGTATCAAAACTGGTATTTGGTATCATGGTAAAAATGGCATTAAGTAAATATTAGTAATAAGGACTATTAGTTTAAGGAAATATTAGGTAATTAAACCAAGTTTTTCAAATTTTAACGAAATGGGATTGCTATTTTAGTTTCCAAAGCTTGTACTCAATATCTTTGCTTTCTTTTATCTGTATTGTGAACGAGCCACTTTTATCAAATTTTAATAAACCTTCCTAACTTAATAGGGTGTTCTTTTAGTAAGCTTAATAACTAATTTCATGTGTATTATTTCGTCTATTATATTTTAATATTGAAAATAATACCCTGATTTACGATATGTAGAATACCGATTCGTCTAAGTGATGTTTGGTAAACGAAGACTTGGGTTGTTTGTATTCAAGTTACGACACATTCTACTGTCACGTACCATCTTGCGGTTTAACCCCAAACCCGTTTAACATGGCACGTTTCCTTATGAATTATATTGTTCATATATATACTTATAACTACTAACCCTGGCTTAGGAACTAATAGATATTCATTCAGTTCCAATAACCCGAACAGTAAATGATTTTAAGTAACAAAATACTATTTTCATGGTATTGATTATTTATTAACAATGATAATAACGTAGAATAATGCTATTAGATATTTTAGGAAATATTTTTATTAATTTGTTATTCATTCTGACATGAAAATATATTTTTTGTTAACAACTAAGGATCGATACAGTAACAAAACAAAAATATTCTACAAATAAAACTCGTTATTGTAACATGTTTTAAGAGTCATGCTAAAATTCGCAAACGTAGAGAAACCTATTAGTAAATTACATTCGTGTATTTATGTAAGGAGATGTGAGACGTGTTCGTACAATGTCGGGAAAACCTTTTTTTACGAATACAATTTCTGTGTAACGTCTCCCGACCACTCAAGGCGATTCCTTTCATAACTATGACAGTTGGTATACCGGGGTGGGCTTTTAGAAAAACCTATTCATTTTGACCTCAAGACGACACGGAACTTAATAACTGGGAGGTAAGGGAGGTCGAAAACGACAGCGAGTGCGGTTCGCATCATCATTACGATTTAATTTCAAGGGAAAGCGGCCGTGACAAAGTCTACAGTGCTATTATTCTGTTCCACCTCGGAGGATGTTTAATAAACAAATGACGTGGGGCCTCGTAATGACGCACCGGGTGCTTTTCCTCCTCTCGTCCTTTAGAGCCTATTTTAAAGTTGATGTTCTTCAGCGGTATATCAAATTTATAGATGCGATATCTGACGGGGTCGTCTTCATCTTCGACAGCACTACGATAAAACTTAAATTGGGACGCCACTCGTAATAAAATTTAAAATTGGTACACATTTTTATGAATCGTTTCGTTCTAGTCGGTAACTTTTTTCCATTTATTTTGACACATTTTTTTTAATTACTTCCTGCGCGGCAGATAGGAATTTTGAATTTCTGGGTTTTCATTGAAAGTTATAAAACTGGAAAGTGGATAGCAACCGTTTTGCCTCCTCCATAATTTCCCGTTAACTAATTTATTCGTGGAGTTCTTCACCTAAATAACGCAACCAACATCATACGTGGGCTTTACTTGATCCTTTTTAATACCCGTAGCATATGGGATCGAGCTGTATTATTTGCTTTACGAATTGATTCAACAAGCATATAAGAATTATATGTCTATTTTTTTTGCTATATTTATTAATCAAAATATTTTAACATATTTCAATGTAAAGATTTATAGAGGCCAATATTTATATAATTATTGGTTTAAATATCATTGACGATGGTTTTAAATGTTTTAATTTGTTATTGTTGTAATAGTATAACAATAGTAATAGTAAATAATAATTGTATACGTTGAATTTATAATTTAAAGCAAATATTATGCTATCATAATAAGATCCCGTAGATTAGTGGTAGGAATATGTACCCTACTGGATCGTAGTTACCACGAAAAACAAGATAAACAACTTACAGTGCACCTTATTTGAGTTTGTTGTGCTTCAGAAGTTTGGTATATCCGAGCCACTGAGAGGCGTGCTGATTGGTATTTCAAAACTGATTACCATTTTGTTGTGTTTTTTTTTACTGACAGGTAGAGGTCCATCACTCTGACGAGCTACTGAGGATTACTACGATTTGATTTATTTTCAATTAACTACTTTATATAAAAAATTTCAAATGGTGATGTACTTTCTGCGTACCAATGTAAAATATTGATTAACAATCTCAGGAACCGTTAGTGAATGTCATAACATATTCTATTGTTTACATTACTTACAAATGGATTCGATACCTCCACAAACATTAGCACCTGTCACGGTGTCGCTGTCTTAATGACAGTATTTATAAGGAAAACTCGTCCGAACACGAAAATACAATTTGGTAAAAGGTAAAAGTTGTCACAGTAACGCGAGTGAAACATTAGGCGGGGAAGAGTCACGTGACATCGGGGCCCACCCTGACGCTTTTTGCCTACGATATATACGAAATTATTAAGAAATAATACAATATTAAAGTGTTAATGTGTGTGTATCCTTGTATTCCATTAAAAAAATTGATGATGACTGGCAGTACTCTGTACGAAAGCTAAATTGTCTACGTTACAAAAATCTTCAATATTTAAGAAAAATTACTAGATATTAACCTAGTAAATGTAACTGTTACATTCTACATAGTAAGAATACAAAACTATAAAAATGAAATACAACGATTCTCAAATTGGCCTTCCTCTAGAAAAAAACACTCCATATGTCTATATATATATAAAAATGAATCTCTATTTCTCTTGGTCATCGCATTACGCGTGAACGGATGGATATTTCGCTAATTCTTTATTTGTTGTGTTAATTATTGTCAGGAGAAGGTTCTTATAAAAGACAAAATTAAGAAAGTTGAGTGGAACATTAGAAAATTTACGATTTACATAACTGTCAGTTGTCATAGAGCATTACAATAGTAATTATACTATGTTTTTGAATATTGTTTTTTTTATTAATTATACCAATTCTAATTCAATATTCATAGTTAAGACAGGAGTACGTCTGTCGTGTCAGCTAGTCAACAATAATTAAGTGCATAAGATATATTATACAAAATGTTAATTTATATAAAAAAAGTTTATAAGTACCATAATTAAATGTATACTTAGATTAATACATCTAAAATGTTCACGATTAGTTTAGGCTGCATGCAGTTGCATATATTTTTAACCAATTTTTTCCAAAGTACTAAATAAAATCATAAAAAAAGTGAAGACCAAGGGATTGCAGATTTAACAGTATTAGATATTTCTTTTAAAATACAATGAGTATTACGTTTCTATAAAAAACGTTAAGCACGTGATGACCGATACAAAATTTGTACGTCTGTATGTTAATCTAATGAATGTTATTAATAACCTTAGGTCAAAACAACTTTTAGAGTACATTAAAATATTTCCACGTTTGGGTTACAACCCATCAACGTAAATCTTTCTAAAGATCTTTCTCATGTCTCTAATCTAACACCGATAAAAGAGGCGATTAAACGTGCTCAGGATTAATGTATGACAGACACGGCCCACGGGACCCATGGCCAGCAAATCGTGGCTATCCCCACAAATTTACCCACAACAAACCACCTCGTGAGAGCCGGAACGAAGATTAATAGTCGGTATACGGGATTAAGGTAGTTATGGTGGACACAAGCACCTATAACTTTAATAACACCAATTTGTTTTCACTTCTATATGAAGCGGTTTAAGGTCGAAATTTACACGATGATACTACAAGTAAATAGTGTAGGCCTACAGGCGTACTGGTTCCTTAAACTTCTACGTTAAACAATGTTATTTCATTATTGTTTAATTTATCCTAAACTGAGGTGAAAGTAACGTGATATATTGTTTACAAATTGAATAATCTATCATTATTAATGGTTGCTTTTATTACTAACTCTATATTCATAAATAAAACAATAAATAATATTTATTATTATATCTAAATATTTTATATAGTAATGCCAGTATATATTTTGTTATAAGTTTGACAGTTTTGATTACAATCGTATTCTAAGTTTTTTCAAAATTCAAGTAATCTAAAGTGAGTCATGAGCAATAAGTGAAAAAAATAACAAAGCATCGAAGAAGGGTCCCGGTTCTCATTTAGACAAATCGCTTGTAGCGGTCAAGTCAGATACCAATAACAAGGGCGCATACGTGCTATTGTGCTGCATGTCGTCATTAGGCCTTTTGCGTACTACTCTACAAACCGATCCTTGCCCTGCCATCGAATATTTCATTTCTTTTTCATAGGTACTAAAGGATAAATTCAAATGATCATAGCAAAACGTATAAGCGCCTATGATATAAACATCCGATAGTTTAAGGGATACCAATATCTATTAGTACATATTTATAACTACAAACTATTTCAATGATAAAACTATTAATTCATTCATTAAATGTAAATTATATAACTTATACATTATATTACCCTTTGTTGCACCTCACAAGACCATTCCCTTGCCTGAAAATATAAAGGTGTCCTTAGAAAATATGAATCTGAATGGTATCAGCAAAAAATGTATGATAGTTGTTAAAACAAGCACAGAAGATGTTGTATTCTAATATTATAGAGTTTTAATAACACTACTATTTAATTTGAGCATAAGCTTACGTTTTAGGTATACGAGTAAAAAAAGTCTACAGGTTCAGTAAAATAAACAGCGTGCGTAACTACAGTATTAATTTGAAACAAAATAGTGTATGATAAAATCGATGTGAACAATTAGATTAATTACAATTTAAGTATAAATGATGTGTTTCACAAATTCATACCTATAATTGTTTTCGCCATGATCAGATAATACTTTATTGTTACAGTTATGATTACGTAAGTAAATGTGTTTGGAATAGCATCTAGTATTCCGTAATTTGCCTTATATGAGAGGTAATACACTAATAATACTTTTTACTACAGACAGTTTGATGATAGAATATAGGATCATTCTAAAACCTTTGTTTTTCTCATAACGATTGTCGTCAACTATTTAAATAATAAAAGGTAATGCTATTCTGGAGACTTCGCTACTCGCTTAATTCACGAGCTTTCATAATAAAACACGCGACAATCTATCTGTAGAGCAGAGCAAACTCGGACTTGTTGCATTTAAGTTAATTAATCCACGGGATAGATCAGATAAAGTCTGGCTCGGGAAACCTCTCAGACTCGCCCACACCGCTCCTTATTCGTAGAAAGCTCCTCACGATATACATAATTTGCTTTGAATTAGGATTTAGTTATGTAAAGTTAAATCATTCCGGTTTAAAAGAGAGGAATACATGTGATATAATAGAATTTACTCATACTGTGTTTATAGTATGTTTTTTTTCTTTTGTGATATATCTGTTTAAAAGCTTTGAATTACTGCACCTGATATATATTGTGTATCGTATAATTTTAATTATGTATTTGAATATTTATTGTTATTTCATTTGGTTATTATTACTTTTAGATATTTTAAAATCTCCTAAAAACAATAATAGTTGTAGGCAGAACTGTATAATTTTGGTTAGAACTAAACATGTGTTTTCAGACATTTGTTACCTACGAGATATTTTTATTGCTAACATTAATTATTATATAACTAAATAATAATATTGGCAATTACAATAAATTTATTATTTCGAAAGTACTGGAAGTTTATTATAATTTTTTTCTTTAAGTATGTATATGTTGACGCAACTAAAAACAAAAGATATATCTATACGTATATACTATCGTGAATTAAGCCACAAAATATAAACCAAATTTTTTTTTAAGAATTCTAGTAAGATAGAATACAATTAATACTTACTTAATAATACCTATCACTGACTAGTAACACTAAAGGACAAACGTAGACTGTATAGATTTGTATTATACTATTTTACAATGTAATAAAATTAAAAATGTAATAGATAATTGTTACCGAAACACTAACAATAATACTACATGTTTATTTATACAAAGACAACGAAAATATTTTCAAATAAAAGAGTATGGTGCATTGATAATGATTCGTAAATATATTATAAGAACATGTGCTGTATAAATATTAAATAACTTATAAAATATTCATTTCATTTAATAGTAGGCACTAAAGACTTAATAATTGATTTGACTCCATAATTTATATATTCTTTCGTAGGTTCATTCTTATGTACAAACTAAAACAGCTCTTAATGTTATATTGACGGAAAAAAGAAGTAAGTTGTGAATTTATTCTGCCAGGAACCCAAGTCAACCCACCTCAGCTACTGTTTTGTATCAACGATCCTATACGTTATTGGACGGACCCGATTCCGGGATAATGTTTGTTCAACACAAACAATGTGTCGCTATTTTTTGCGGCGGAAAAGCAATCTAAGAATAAATATATCAATTTCAGTTTACGCTCATCGGTCAAAGTACTCGTTATGATTTAGTAATACAGGTATTCATTCTTTCAAAAACAATATGATATGTTTATTATCCCAAATCATATAAAAGAGCGTATCATAAACGTCTTGTATTATAATAATAATAAAAGGTTATAGTTATAATAAGTTATTGAGACAGTAAATCGCGTGTAAAATTAAATAAAAAAACATGAATGAGACCTATGGAAGTATATAATCTATAAACTTGGTAACTGCGCTGGAAGATCTCAATGCGAGCGACAAGCCTCACAAGGCACCTAATCCGGACTTAGCTGACTCGAGGAATTGAGATTTCATACACACTGCCTCACGATTCTGCTTGCCTGGTACTATTATCTACAATTAATGTATATGAAAAAGTACTTGCTGAGTCAGATAGAATATAATACAGCAAAAATTGTGTTACACGTAAATCAAAGCACTTTTACAAGAATAAGATTCTTTTTAAATTGTATTTTTATTTATTTTAGTCTTATTAGAAACACATAAATATTAAACAAGTTGTACCTGCAACTTCTTTCCTGTCAGCTTTAATAGTATATCGTATAATTTTGGTCCTAATTGCAACTTTGTGAACAAGGTATTATATTATATAAATTGTAACTGATAAGACTTTTTATAATCACGTAGTCAGTTTACCTGCAATGTTTTTTCGTAATGGGATTCTAATAATTTACGATACGCGCATCTTAACTATCGCCTAATGGATACTAGATTTTTCACCATTAAGATTAAGTTAAGATTTCGAATTAAGCTGGCGGTTACCGAAAAGAGAAAATGACATAAAAATCCGCAAAAAAAGTTTAGTTACAAATATACTTTATAATTTCCATTTATTTTATGGGATACAAAGTATCCTGAACGTTAACCGATAGCATTACTTGTCATCTTGTCAAATTTCATCAAAATCTATCAGACGTATCAGAGTAACGTGTATATAAGAAGTCAGACAGACGAAAATAAAAAAACATTTTTAACGTCTATATCGAAAATAACCTACATGCACACTTATTAATTAAAATACAGTTTCAATACAGCAGTACCAGTATTATTATTAGACACCACAGTAATTTTATCACAACCCATTTAATCCTACACTTATCAAAAATTATTTAACGTTTTCGGAAAAGTTAATTTGATTATAATGCTGAAGTATACCTAAGTTTACAAAGCCAAGAAATAATATGTTAAATTTCATGATAGGTAAATATATATATTTATTATAATATATATGTATTTGCACTCAAACGCTGTAAGCCATTTAAAGTTCTGTTTCTGTTATGTGACACTGTTTAACTTTAACTTTGAATTGCAAAGCCTGGAATTAATTTTCTAGTTCTCTTATGAAACCCGGTTTCCCGTTCCATTGGCTAAGTAAAACATTTACCTTCTCAATGCGTCCGTATTATCTGCTGAAGCTCAATTATGCAAAGCAAAACTACACAAATACGACTGCATAATATTTA
The DNA here is from genome assembly GCA_039707435.1 of Actias luna. Lineage (NCBI taxonomy): Eukaryota > Metazoa > Arthropoda > Insecta > Lepidoptera > Saturniidae > Actias > Actias luna. The sequence continues at coordinate 12,194,605 of JAZHAC010000033.1, read as the reverse complement.
TGAACATACATTAGATTATACGTAAATACTAAAAGATACATGAGACATCGTAGAAACGCCCTCGTCTATGACGTATTACTTATGAGAGGTAATTAGCGCCCGCAATGCTTCGTGCAACGTCGCATATAGCACGCCGCCGTGGTAATGAATACCTATTTGATATATCATTTTTAACGTAAAATTAAGCGTATAAAATTTCCTTTTTATTTATTTAATTGGTAATAATTTGAAACTTAAATTTGTGTAAATGCTATAGTTATTGTACTTATTTTTCAACAAATCAACTCTCAGGTGTACGTTTCTAAATATTCTTACAGGTCGTTTCATTACGATTGTTTCATAAAATCGATAGTATAACCTTGTTATTATTAGATTTTATCACATATGTTTATTTTTACGTAAATCTAAAAAGAAGTCAATATTTTAAAATATTCTAGTCAGGTATATATAGTGGTAGTATACGGAACATGTTTTATTTACGTTTGTTTATTTACAAATGTTTTATATAGACAAATCATTTACAGAATTATAATTGTGGCTTTTAATATCTGTTCATATCTTTAGATTATGGATAAAGTAAAAATGATTCTATTTTCAGTGTTAACAGCATTTCAACTGGATTCAATAGGTAAATATCAAAACTTTTTCGAGAATGATTATCTGTAGAAGGTATTTTAAAAATAACCAATTCATAGTATAACGTTTAATCATTACAGCTATTAGATATCTATTTGAACTATATATGCCATATAATTCTATTCATATTAGCAAATTTTCGAGGCAAATGTTTGTTTATTAACCCTTTTTTACAGGGCTTTTACACATAAGTGTATACCAGCCCTAACGGAGCATACACTCATATATACAACACTATTATAATATAATTAATAAAACTAAATAAACGCCGCATCTTTTCTCATTACTAGAAATAATAAAGTTCCATAGCATACTAGCAGAGTCAGACGTCGAATCCGCTAGTACACTATGGAACTACTTTGCCAGATTCTATCTTCACTGATGTTGAAGAAAAGTACCTTGGTATAAAATAAAGTCCATAAGGTCATGAGGATAAAAATTTGACGAAGATAATAATGTTCATTTTCAGAAAATCTCTTTCACTTTATACGGAATGTTACCACTAAAGTATCCAAGCTCGCAATTAACACAATTCAACTTTTCTGTGACGCTTTCGAGATAAAAGTGGGAAAAAGTAATGGATTGAAGTCAAACTTGCCGTGAAAAATTTTACTCAATGGGGGAGATAATTTCTTGTGAGCAACGGACAGGAGTGTTTTATAAAATTTCAGTGAAAAATTGTCGCGGGGACGGACATTCCGAGTAGACTCCCAACCGGTTGGTCGGAGTTGCCATAGCGATTCAACATCATTTGTTTTCTATGAATATTTATTAACTGATCCAAAAACAATGATCGTATTGAAATTAAATGTTCAAATTGAAGAGAGTATTTGTTTCGACGTTGCTCGTATAAAAATTAAAAACACGCAATTGTCCATGAAGATCGTCAATTGTCAGTGTTGCGTTTTATTGTTCTATTTAATCTATTTCTATTTCTTTCTTAGTTCTATTAGGAATGAAAACTAGGTCGGTATTAATTTATACTACCTTGGAATGTTTTATATAGATGAATTGATTTACATAAGTGACTGGTATTCTTTAAAAATAGGTTCATGTAATTATTAATTTATCCGGTTGAAATTTTATTACAGTGTTGAGTTAAAAATCATGTGATTAATAATTATGCATTAGTAACAGCCACGAGCAATGTTCTAAAATCTCGTAAAGTACGATATTTAAATTCGCTGCCGCAACAACTTCGCCGCTGGCGACAATTCAATTACAACTAATAGCCTCTGATTCATGTTTGTATTGCTAATTAGTCGTCGACTCAAGTTTTGTCACTCCTCACTTAGTGCCGCTTTCCCACTCTGTGAACTCCCTATTTCGTATAATAGATTGTTCTTTGTCGGTCGCAGTTCAACATTCAACATTGCCGTCTTTTGTTTATTCATAATTTAATGCATGTCTTTTCATGTTATTTCTTATGTCGAGTAATATAATTATGTGTCTCGGAAATAAATGACTTTTGTCACGATGTGCTTCTAGGTAATGAGTTTAAGAATGTATATTATGTACGAAGATTTGAATGTCGTTTTAATATTGCTAATAAAATATTCTTATATGTATGTCACATGCTTTTTTAATTATGCTTAATATAAAGGTGATTGATTAGAAAACGAGTAATGTAATAGTAATGGCATCAGCACACCGCTATTATGGATAGTACAGAATATAAGATATATATATATATATATATATATATATATATATATATATTGGGTTATAATATATAGAACTAGCTGTATCCGCGACTTCACGTGGAACAAATAATATAATTTAATCATTTTTATTAGTTTGTGTGACTTTTTCAATACAACTTTGGTGCTATATGAAGTAGCGGGTTGGTAGGTAGCCTAAAGCCTTACTTATTTCTCTATAATATAAAATTTAAAAAATCAAATCTGACTGGTACTTCGGAAAATTAGCGCGTTCAAACAAATAAACTCACTTTTGCATTTATAAAATTAATATGGATATAGAGTAGTGATTCGGTTAATCTTTAAGAGCGCAAAATTAAAAATATAGAGTTTATTCGCAACGGTATAATATATCAAAAGTGTTTTCACATACGACATTTTATACAACATATTTGTAGTGTTGAATGAGCAGATCGCATTGGAAACTATAAGATGCGTAGAGTGCCCGATGTGATACAGAATGTTAACAAGATAATATTTTAGATATTTTGTATTGGAAACGTAAAATCAGAAGAAGATCTGCATCACGAATATGCTATGACAGTAGAGATAGAGCGTAACTAATACGAGTCCAATTGAAAATGTACTTAATAATACCATTCCATTTAATAAAATAGATTACGTAATAAATAAAATTACATAAGTTGATCCAATATAAGTATATTCGTGTCAAAACTTTAATTATTGTACACTACATTGATAGCAACGACTCTAAAAGTTACCACAAGGATTCCGACCGCAAATCGACAAAACATCAAAGGGTTCCCGAAAGGTAACTTCGGAAAACAGCAAAAGTTACGTAAGTCGTAGCAGGCCTTAACAGAAATAGCATTTGTAGCGATAGAAGAAACTTGTAAATCCCACTGTGTAACCGCACGGTACACGCAACTTGAGTATTAGGGTCTCGGCATTTGTCGTGTTTCCTGTAAATAGTGCTTAGTTAGCGGGTTGAATTTATCAACTGTAGATTCATTATTTCTGTAACTTCTTACGTGTAATTTATGCTTTATGTATTCAACTAACTAATGTTTAATGTGTAACATATGTGAAATCTTAATTCTATTTTTAGATTTATTCTATTTCTATATTTAAAATATTACTACAATTTTCAAGATAATCTAGATTTCAGTGTATTTTGAAATTATACAAATTGATTATGGAGTGTATGGTATGGTTCTATTATCGCATTGCTTGTTAGCTTATAAAAATTATGCAAGCTTAGTATATTGTTATAAATATTGAGTAATTTATAATATTAATAGACAGTAAAAATATTTTTCACACAATTTAACATCCTTATTTCATGAATATTTATTTGCCTTTTCCTACAAGTACCGTACTAAGGATCCAGCCTCCTGTAGCGGGGCACTATACAAACATACAATTAAGGAATACAAAGTAACATCCAGATTCAGAAATTTAAGCTTCGCTTTGCGCCACAAAAAACAAAGGCCATGGTGCTCACCAGGAGGCTTAAATTTGATGAACCAGTCATTGTCATGGGCGGAGTTCGAGTTGCGCTAGAAACTCAGATTCGCCTGCTTGGTCTGATTCTCGATAGCAAGCTCACTTTCGAGGCACATGTCACTGCAGCCTGCAAGAAGGCATCTGACATCTATAAGCAGTTGGCATGTGCTGCGAGAGTAAGCTGGGGCTTAAACTCGGAGATCATCAGGACGATATACGTCGCAGTCATCGAGCCTATCGTGCTGTACGCCGCAAATGTCTGGGGCCCCTCTGCGATTAAGCTTTCAATCCGTAAGAAGCTGGATGCGATCCAGAGGGGCTTTTCCCGGAAGATTTGTAGGGCGTATCGCACGGTATCCTTGACGGCTGCAATAGTGCTTGCAGACTTGCTCCCGTTGGACCTCCGGGCGCGGGAGGTGGAGAGGCTATACCGTGCAAAAAGGGGTGGGAATCTGGACGAGGTCATGGCCGACCGCGAGTTAGAGCGGCCCGTCCCATTTTGCCAGTTCCCTCACCCGGCGCAGTGTGAGGGAGAAACGTACGAGAGCCTAGAGAACCCTCCTAGTCAGGGCGGCTCCGACATATACACCGACGGATCAAAGATCGACGGTGGTGTGGGAGCGGCCCTGACCTGGTGGAAGGAGGGGAAAGAGGCCTTCTGCACGGTTTTCCAGGCGGAGCGGTATGCGCTGTATAGGGCGATACAGGCGGTAAAGCGATCTAGAGATGGGGATGTCGGCATCTTCAGTGACTCCAAGTCGTCACTGGAGATGCTGGCAAACCCGACTCCGCCGCACCGTCTCGCTCTTGGAGCGCAGCAGCTCCTCTGGGAGATCCGAGCAGAAGGACGCTCTGTCCGCCTGCACTGGGTGAGGGCCCACGTCGGTACTGTAGGCAATGAACGTGCCGACGAACTGGCCAAAAGGGCTGCTCATAAGAAAACCGCGGCGGACTACGACCGGTATCCGATATCGTACGCGAAAAAGGTTATACGCAGGGAAACAGTTAGGCAATGGCAGGAACGCTATGAGGCCTCCGACACGGGGGCGGTGACAAAGGTATTCTTCCCGAAGGTAGAGGAGGCCCATAGGGTGGTAAGGAAGACCCGGTTGTCACCAACTCACGTGCAGATCCTAACGGGTCACGGAGGCTTCGCAGCGTACCTGCACCGTTTCAAAATTAAAGATAGCCCTGCGTGTGCCTGCGATCCGGATACCGCCGAGACAGTTTTCCATCTTATTATAGACTGTCCTAGGTTCGGCTCGTCCAGACATGACCTCGAGTGCAAAACCGGAGTACAGGTAAAAATGGACACTCTAGCGGTCTTACTGCTGGACGATGACCATCGACCAGCCTTCTTGCAATTCATTGATGAAATTGCAAGAAGAGCTGGAATCAGAAATAAATAATCTCGATGGTCTAGACACACGAAAGAGGGTGGTATATATTTAGGATATTAGGATTAGTAATTTAAAATTTTTTTTTTTTTTACAAATTGACAGTAGCATTATAGCAGATGCGGGTTAGATATGTATAATTGAAATAAAATAATAATTATTATAAACTAAATTAATTCGTGCTAGTCGTAAGTAATATTAAGAATGTAATAGATATATAAGTTTTACTGACATTAAAGGCACTACCTGAAAAATTTACTCAACACACCTCCCTGATTATGTTAGGGGTGAAAGCCGGAGCTTTTAAAAAAAAAAAAAAAACATCCAGATTCAGAATAATCATTTGTGAATCACATAAACAATTGTCATGTACAGAATTCAACCTCACAGCATTCAGCTCGACGGTAGTCGCATAGCTTAAACTAGGCCAATAGTGCACTTAAAAAAATATTCTATTATAATCTCCCAAATAAAAAAGATATTAGAGCTAAGTTTGTTAGTTTCAATATAAAGTAGATGAATATTATACCTAGATATGTCGTATTTAGTCTTTAAAAGTGCTAAGAGAGGTTATTAATGCTTTTAATCAAATTACGTCGAAAGTGGAGCCCTCTCAAATGCGGCCGGTAATAAAACAATGCAGGTTTGTACATGTAGAGCTCTCGAACGTATGGGTACATAATAGAGCTCGAGTACCGGACAAGTGGATCGACCAGGGACGGGTTGATATACGATATTTTTTTGTTATCAGACGACATACATCATTATCGAATTGCCCTTTCAAAAAGTTGTTTTTTTTACAGAACAAACTAATTAATTAAAAATAATGAAGCTATTCAATCTACTATGAATATATTCTATAAAAACATTTTATTTCCACATGTTAAACTTATGTTCCTTTGTTATTTAGTAATTAATAGATGTAATTTCTGTATTGCACATATTTTAGTTAATTCATTTAATCAAAATTAAACAAGTTCATTCGTAATAATGATTTTATGTTATTATTAACAACAATAATAATATCATTCAGTAAAAAATAATATAGTAAAGAGAAATATGTCCATAGTTATGTCATTAATTATGCAACATAAGATACTCATATGTTTTAGATTAGACAGATCTTTCAGTACTAAAAAGTGACTAAACACAAACAGATAAATTAATAAAATTACTATTACACAAGAGACATCAAAGATTTTTACAATAAAATTACACAAATAAGAAAATACTAGAACATTATATATGATAATCGATTTTAAAAAATGTTTGACATACTTTTCAATTTCTCATAGATTCTCTTCAGATGTACAAGTCTAATAAAAAGATATAAGATACGGTAATATAAAAAACGCTGTCGCCTTAAAAGTCGAAATTTTAACCGTTTTCTTATATTAGGTACAAAAATAAATTAAGTAACTCTATTGTTTAATAGGTAATGAGTATACTTTTATGCACTTTCAAGCTTATTATATTCTTCGTTAGGGCTGATAACGATAAAGAAAAATGTACTTTTTGCAGGCAGTTAATTTATAAAAAGTTAATATTTCCAAAAAGGGCTTCAGATATTTTATAATATTAAAATTTAACATTTTGGCTTCTGAAACTGCCAATAGAATCGAAAATATGTTTAAGTTTAGGACAATTACCCAATTTTAGTTCTAATCATTTCGTAAAGCTTCTTTACTACCTAATCTTTCTACTATAGATGCGAAATAAAATTTGAAAAATATAGAGTGTTTACATATAAAAAATACACAGTGTTTATTGTTCTATTTTTTTGGTTTATGATTAGTAAAAGAGTATTTAAGTATAGCACATTAGAGAAATAGTATTTAAGTTCAACAGATTAGTTAGAGCATGGTGATAAATTAAATGTTTTTAGTATATTATGCGCTTCGAATACGTTCCCGTTTCAATTAAATAGCACTGTCAAATTTATTATCTCATTAAGGAATTAGGTATTTATTATGCTGCATTATTAATTGTAAGCTTAGTATAATCCCTCGCTTTGTTAATATCAATTTAAGGCTTTGAACGTGCGATTGTACATACACCAATATCATATTTTGTGTTGTATTTATTATATCGCTATATTATTATCAATATCAGGAATTTACAACTAACATAAATGTTATAAGTCTTTTCAAGCATTACCTGTAGTTTCGCATGCTTCTCATAAACGTTCCTAAATTTTATCTAGAATGACAAGGCAATGGTAAAGTGGCATTTGACAAAATCAATGCTGCTGTTAATCATTCTGACATTAATTCAAATTGAACATTAGTTGGGTAATGTTTTGGTAATCTGTAGTAACCGTAATTTATTGAAAACAGTGTCTTTCTTGACAAACGTGGTAAACCTTTACGACTTGTTAGTTATATATCTTTATTTAATTTATTCAATAAGCTATCACCACACCAAACCAACAATAATTGTAATTATTGGCATTAATGCATCCCAATTTGAAAGTTCTCGTTTTACGAAATTGACAATGGTGCAATAAAAAAAAGTGATTTCGTCTTTTCTACGATCACCAATGTTAATCGATGTTATTTAAATAATAGCTTTCTTTACAGGATTCGTAATTTTTAAATTTTTTTTCCTATAATTTTATGCTAGTATAGTATTTATTTTTAATATGAGTTTGAATATTTCAATATATCTATTTCGTTTACCCCTTTGTTGAGTTACAAGTTTTAGTATATCTAATAATAATGACTTGAAAAATACTTAAATTATCAAATACAGGTAAAAAATAGTTAATGATTTCTTAGGTTTACGCGAATATTATTCATTGAAATAAAACTAATTTAAACGGATTTTATCGCGGTTATTTATTAAATTTTGATCCCGACGTTTCGAAAGCTTTTCAGCCTTCGTGGTCACGGGGCGGACTGAGGTGTAGGTTGTCCAGAAAAGTTTATGTTACTGTGTCTACCTTCAATTTAATTTTTAATATTTATAGTGTTCCGATCTACGCAGAAAGAGCTCACAGTGTCTTGAGGTCTGGCTGAAAAGCTTTCGAAACGTCGGGATCAAAATTTAATAAATAACCGCGATAAAATCCGTTTAAATTAGTTTTATTTCAATCAAAAAATAGTTAATTCTGTTTTACTTTAATATTGTAATAATCTCTACTGGGATGGTATATATATTATCTGTTCTTTTTAATTTAAACTTTTATTGATTAAAATTATTAATCTTTAGGGACGACGTGCGGTTGATTATATGAAATGGCAAAGCAAATTTTTTTTTTATAACATTGATAATTGCTGTCAAGATATATATTTTTTCTTTAACTTTTTTTATTAAAACGTATTCTTTTAAATATACAATTAATACTTACCTGACTATGTGGTTCAACTGCATATTAATGGAGTATGGTCTGTGGAGCAGAGAGGCCTAGTTCTGTTAGTTCGCAGAAATAACTATGATTACTTCTTCTATTTGTTTTAAGTCATTGATAGTGCTTCTAGCGGCACCGAAGAGGAATACAATTTGGTAAGGAATTATGGATTATATTGGAAAAACATACTAAAACTCTGATTTCTTAGGTTTACGCGAATATTATTCATTGAAATAAAACTAATTTAAACGGATTTTATCGCGGTTATTTATTAAATTTTGATCCCGACGTTTCGTAAATCGGAACCCAAAAAACCAATTGCCAGACCTCAAGACACTGTGAGCTCTTTCTGCGTAGATCGGAACACTATCAATAATAAAAATTAAATTGAAGGTAGACACAGTAACATAAACTTTTCTGGACAACCTACACCTCAGTCCGCCCCGTGACCACGAAGGCTGAAAAGCTTTCGAAACGTCGGGATCAAAATTTAATAAAATTTAATAAATAACCGCGATAAAATCCGTTTAAATTAGTTTTATTTCAATACTAAAACTCTATCATATTAATTGTATGAATATATTATTCTAAAACGCTTTCGTAATATGGGATACACAATAAGTATTTATGATGAGGAAAGAGTTCTGAAATAACTATTTATGTGTATTTTTTTGTAGTTCATGAATATTTTTTTCATTAACTTATAATTCCAAAACATTAATTCGCATCAAATTAAATGGTTTAGACATTAAAAGTACTTCATTTAAAGAAATTTTAATTAAACATTATTTTAAAATTTTAAGATATACCTAGAAATATATGTCAAACTATTTAATTAAACTCATATCAAACAAATATTAGGTTTTTATAAAAAGAAGCGGCGGTGTGATGAGAGAGCATGAGCAAAAGTTAAAAAACGAAGTTTTGTCACAGTTTAATACTAATACTTATTTTTATAAATTAATAATAATTATAAGAAAGCAGAGCGTAAAAATTATGGATCGTACACAGTTGTTTATTACAGATAAGTGTGGAACTTAATACAAATCACATCGGATCCTTTCCACATCAAAAGCCAGTACAAATACTAGGATCACAGACACATATTATAGTTGGTACTAGGGCGATTGTATTGTCGAGGCGAAGCGGGGAGTTCCAACCTGTTGCTCGGAACTATTTTATTAGCGCGAGTATGTCGGCGGGCCATTCTTTACGGCTCTTTTGTTGGTGTGGCGTTTAGTCACCCACATTGTGCACGCCCCGGCGTGATTGGTTTGGTTTATAAAGCAAACACTACGCATATTTTTCCATTTGTACCCTTTTGTGTTCCCGATATTTTGCTAAATTCTCCTTTTAATATTGATCCATCCTTTGAGCTAACCATTCTTGAATAAATCAGCATAATATTTATTAAATCGTAAGATTCATATCGAAAAGGTTATCCTTTGTTATTGGAGCAAACTGAGAAAACTGGAATGTGAATCTGTTTCAGTGTTATGCATGTATTCGAATATATAATTGAGCCAAAATTATTAATAAAAACTAACTGTTAACAAATAATAATATAAGTTTACTGATACGCGTTCTAGTATACAGTTAACAGGACCGTTATTTTGAAAGTGGTGTAAGTCCATTTTTGAGAAAAATGAGCTATCGCGTAATTCATGCTTAATTTAATGTAATTTTTTTATATATAACTAGTCCGTGTTTAATTTCTCAAAAAAATCTCATGTTGTGTACAACTTAAAATCGGTCGGTAAATAGTCCGTGTTTAATTTATAAAAAAAATCTCATGTTTTGTACAACTTAAAATCGGTCGGTAAATGAAATTGCATTATCAACAAATATAGTAACCTTTAATTTTCTCGAAACAAAAGAAAATGGACTTACACCACTTTCAAAATAAACGGTACAAATATCAAAATATCATAACAGTAATATGATAAAAAATACTAAAATGATAATATCCATATAAATAGGTACATATTATGTTATTAGCGATAATAACTATAAGTAAAGTATTGAAGAGATAAAGGCTGGTTTTTGCTATTGAAAATCCTGAGGGAAATTCGCAACATTGCGTTTGTAAAGACTTCAATTTATACACGGCTACATTGGCTTCTATCAGAATGACAACCTGACACACTGAAATGACAAACAAAGAAGTTTTGTTAAATTCTTGAAGAATATATTTTAAATCTTATTCGATAGTTCACATTTCACTTTTTTCATTTCTATAATTACTGCTTGTTATGTATAAACTTTCCATAACGACACTAGTCTTGAGGATCGCTTTGATAGTAATAGGTCACAATAAGGAAATGTAGAAAAATTAAACAACATTAAAAATTTAAACAAAATTTATAACTATAATTAACACTTTTACAAATTTCTGGCATATTGCCTATGTTTGCAACAGGAAAAGCACTTAAGCACACGAACCCCCTGAGAAAAGTTTGAGCAGACTAGGTAATCACTTTAAATTTTGCAATTTAATAATAGGAACACTCTTCACATATCTTATTTACATGCACAGGATCTGCAGTTACATATATGTTTTAATTTTATTTTTTAATCTTTGTAATGTTTCTTTTTCTTATATTTTTATTGAAGCATTGTATGTAAATCTAAGCTCGTACCATAATAATATTCCTTCTACATCACGGTTTTTTAGTAACTTAACATACAGGGTTCCATTTTATTAATAAAAGACTAATAGATTTTCAGTAAAGATTATTATTATTATAAACAATAAACTTCAACAGACAGGCAGTAAAATATCGAACTATTTTCTTCGTTTATTTTACCTTTTGTGTTGTTTGTTACATAGGTAACAATTACATATACAATGACAATTATGGCATATCGGTACTCATTTCAAGAGAATAAAATGTTAAAGAACCTCAACATATGTAGGTAGGTTGTTTCATTACGCAAGATTTATAATAACACCGTTTTATGAGGTCTGCTGGGACAAAATAAAATTACATCTAAAACTTAAAATGGTAAATTAGAAAATTATTTACTACCTTGTAACTTCGATAAAAATTCTTTGCTTACTTATCCAACGTTACATTCATCCACATACAACATTAAAACAGTAGGCACATCTTATAATCGAATATCTAAAAGTTTCACAAATATAATATTTTGCTCGAAAATAGAGGATTTTGTAAATATAATTACAAAAGTTTGGATACATATTCTCTAGTAGAAAATCTTGTAACTTATATTAAGTTTTAAAATCGTTTAAAGACATCGGATATCGATGCTTTCTTATTTACGACAACTTTCCGGACTCGGAATTCAATAAAGCGGCCAAAGGATTCTTCTCTTTGACTAAATAGCTCAAAAGATTAATTAAGATAAACTTTACGGTTAATGTTCTAACGTAAACACTTGGATATTGCTTCAAACAACTTTGTGCGCGAGTCGGGAAAATGATTGTAAATAGGAACGTTGTTTATAAAGAACCAATTCTATTCTGTGGTTAATTATTTTAATTTTAATTTTGAAATAAAAAAAATAGCAATCTTTTAATGAATATAGACTTAATGTTTTTACATATTGTTCTCTTTTGGTCTAGTCTAATGTATCTAATCCAATATAATATGTTATTAATATAATTATAATAATATCTATAACATATTATGAATATAATATATAATTGAAGTATTTATCTAATTGAATGCTTGTTCACCAATCACGATCAAACGGCTGGACGTTATGTTATGAAATGTGGATAATGCCTCGGAATTGAAATTGGGATACATTGTTTTAAAGGGAAACAAAGTGGAAGGTCAAAAAATAATTTAAATTAAACTGATGTTCATCCACTTGTAACTAGTGAAAAACTCTTTGCAATATATAGATAGGTTAGATACTAATAATTTGCAGCAAGTATTTAGTATTTGCGGTATATTAGGCAGTGTTTTTAATTATCAATGTAAGTAGATACATTTTCAAATATTCTTACATGTGCAATTAATAGACAATACACTGTATTGAAATAAAACTAATTTAAACGGATTTTAATCCGCCCCGTGACCACGAAGGCTGAAAAGCTTTCGAAACGTCGGGATCAAAATTTAATAAATAACCGCGATAAAATCCGTTTAAATTAGTTTTATTTCAATGAATAATATTCGCGTAAACCTAAGAAATCATTACAATACACTGTATATTCTAATGTAAAAATATTTGGTGAAGTACTTTGTATTAATTAAAAAAAAAAATGCGCCTTCATTAATGTCGTCTAATTTTCTACTCTCTTTTCTTTGGGTTACGTTGTTTGTATTTTGAAATGTAATGTCGTCTTTAAATCTTTGACGATGTTAAATTAAGATATTACCTTCAGAAAGTGAATGAGGAAACGAAATCAACTAATGTGTTTCACTTGTATGGTTTGTATGTTCTAATACAAGCAGAGATTTCGTAGTAAAGTCGATTAGCCGGCATTATGTTTCAGGCAGCAACCGGTTAGCAGTTAGCACGCAACTGAATGTGTGCCATGATTGCAGTGTCATCGCATTTCAGTGGGTAGTACGTGACCCCATCTTCTAGTAATCCTGCACCATCTGCTTTTCAAATCTTCATTTCCTTTGTTACATTGCAATGCGAAATAACTGCACTGTAGACTGCGTTAAACTTAAATTGTTCTATTCTGACTGAAATCTGCCGCTAAACACCAATAGGTGTGTTCTTGAGAGCCAGTCCCTCCACATGTTTAGCGTGGCTACCGACTCGGGCCGTATCGCCACTTAAGATCAGGTGAGATTATGGTCATAACGCTAAACCTAATACGATATAAAAATCCTCTTATTGAGAAGATAATGAAAGATTGTGACGTAATATCCTTACTAATATTATAAATACGAAAGTTTGTTTGTTTGTAACGCTTTCACGCCTAAACCACGGAATCGATTTTAATAAATTTTGATATGGAGATAGATAGGAACCTGGAGGCGGTGATAGGCTACATTTTCTAGCGAAAAACTTATTGGAAGTGAAGTAAACAGAGGGATAAACGTTGTATGACACTTTTTATTGCGTCATTCGATTTGTTTGACAAAAACAAAATTAATGCGAACGAAGCCGCACGTAAAAGCTAGTATGTAATAGGTGAAAATACTTTTAATTATGTATAATTACACATTTTATTTCTGTTTTATTTCAATAACGCAGGTAAATACTAACACTTGCAAGTGCTAATTAACTTATTAACAATAGGACTAAATATGTTTTTATGCTTACAATGTGAATTAAAAGATTGTAATTGTGTTAATTATAGTATAATAAACGTACTTTTCTATATAAGCACGAGGTTAAAATTCTTAGCCTAGTGGTCCGTTGAAACTGTTCACCGTGTTGTATAAATAGGGGCTTTCATCTGATGAAAAAACACGTAGCGACACGACAAATCGCGTGACTACGAGATGAGCAGAACGCATCGATCGTGACGCGTTGGCCACGAGCTACATGCAGGGCTGACACTGTCAATTTTTGTGTTTATAGTTTGTAACTATTATATTTTCTTCGATAAGAAATTACTTTCAAAGGGCTTTCATTTTCTCTTACCGTATCGGATTTTGAGCAAATCTGACCAGCTGTGCAGGTGGAATATCCGAATGATTTTAAATTGTATTTTCCAAACTTTTACTTGTTTATTACTTAAGACAACGTAGTTGGTGAAAAGATAGTACTGTGTATTTTTAATACTCCTCTAAATGAAAAACTTTACTGTTTATTTGTAGGTTTAATGTTAAAAGATAAAACACTACACCGATAATTAGCTTATAACTTTACATTGTTTAAATTATATAAGTATTCAATGACATATTACAAGCTAAGTGCTCGATTCCCTTTGCTACAACCTATATTTTTAGATTAGTTTTGAGACATACAACAGAGACAAATGCATCAAAATTCATTAATTAAAAATATAACTATTATCCTCTATCCTTGATAAATTCCCTCGTTTTATAGACTAAGATGTAACTCTCCTATATGTTAAAATTCATGATGTCAAATTTCATGAAAATTGTAATGGATTGAAATTACAAATTTAATCTTTAGTACCTGAGAACCGAACTTAGCTAGGTATTAATTGTAAAATATAACTATTTAAAAAAATTGAACTCGAAATCACATATTGATTAAACATCCACAATTTATGATTTTACATGCGTATAGGCTTATTATTTAAATGAGGAAATATTAATGTAATTAGTTGTTTTATTACAAATAATTTGCTTAAAAAACTGGGGTTTTATGAAAAATATAACTATATTTTAAAGTGATTACAGCTCCATTGGTAATTTGTACGGATAACGCATCAATAGACGCGAGTTCGAATCCACCTGTAATGGTATTCCGTTGTAGGAAAACATCGTGATGAAACCATAGCACGGTGGTAGAGCCTTTTGTAATGCTCGTCTGGCTAGCTACCACTCTCAAATGGAAAACCTGTCGCCAAATACCTTTAGGCGTGTTCGGCTAGTCTCTCCACTACGTTTCGTACCACATCTTCACTTAAGATAAGGTGAGGCTGTGGCCATAACGCTAGACCAATAAAAAAAAACTGGAAAACTTCATGCACATAGTGAAAAAACAGTCGCAATAATTCTCTTCTGTATTACAAATGTTCGGGTTCAGATACTGTCTATTCAACTGCTGATATGTATAGTGGTATGATTACAGGTGTATTGGAAGCTGTTTTTGTTTTTGAATTGTACCGTGCTTACGATTAAGACAGTATCGTACCATGCTTTTATATGAATATGACCCATTTTTCTCTCTATTTAGTATTTACCTATATAGGCAATATCACCAGTATCAAGTGTGACTAATGCACACTTTAAACTAAATTGCCAAATAAAAATAATGATAGGTTTTAGTATCATTGACAACCCTATTTATCTGCGGAGTATAATAATTTTAACATACCATTCAGGGTTTAGGTGAAAATTATATGCGGGACATGATGCAGTTTTATTTATGTACCCCCAAATAATTTGTACATTTTAGAGCTCTTTCAGTCCTTTGTAACTCTCAACATGAATAAAATAAGATTTCACTCAAACGTAAAGAAAAGAAATATTTCTGAATGAAACTATTATATTCTTATAAAATGCAGGAAGCCAGTTTATGTAATTAAAATTATTATTTATTTTTACAAATAATAAAATCAATATTGACAAACATTGGCGTTGGTAAAAGTAACAAACAAAAAAAATCCTTAAATATTACAAAATAAATTTTGTGGTAAAATAAAATAAAATGTATTTGGTAAATGACCTAACCAATTCAATGTCGGTCAATTTACAACTATTGTATAAACAGCGTTACATTAAACGGAAGTGAAACGTGGGTACATCAGACATGGTAATCAAAACCTGCTAAAATATTCCTGCTAGTATTGTGAGTGACGTGTGTTTGGTTTTATATTTGATTAAATGTAATTTACATGTACTATATAATTAGCTATGCCTATGGTTCCCCTTGCAAGTTTTATTACATATACTTGGATAGACTATCAAAAAAATATACTGAGACTAGTAATTATATGTCGTGTTAATTATTCTTTTGAGTTCTTATGTTATTTAATGCAACAACACATGCTAAAACTTGGTCAATTATGATTAAAAATCGTTTCAGTGATTTTTGAGTTATAAACGCACTAACAACTAAACGGGCGGACAGAAGGATATGCTGCCTTTTGAGATTTGTCACGATTATACTTTGTAATTTCGTATTTTATTTTTGTATATCTTTGTATATTTATTTTGTTTAACCATTTTGTTTAAGAAAGATTTCCACATTGTAATTTAAAAAAATATATTTCGACAGTTTATAGGAGTGAGTTATAGTTATAAAAATATTATTGTTAAAAAAAATTCATATATATTAATCAAGAAATATATATGTTATATATATAATCAATGACTACAGAGGTACTCTAAACTGCCAAATTTGTCAGTGACATCTGCTTGATATTTGAATTGTGTTTAATTAAACAAACAATATTATGATAGTTGCCTAGAGTCGGTTTGAAAGCTACGACACTTAATATACTGACTATATCTTGCTGATTTCTGTTATTTTTCGAATGCACTATACTTACTATCAGGCATAGTGCCTTTAAGTTTGTCATGCTATTGTGAAATATATTTGTGTATATATTGTATATTAAAAACGCGTCTTGAGACTATAAATGATTAATAATTGATTTTCTAAAGTCATGAATAACTTTTGAAAAAGTTCGATTTAATATTGTATTTCTACAAAAACGGTTAATACATTCCACTGTCACGTTAGAAACAGAACATCGGTTTAATGTTAAATTTAAATGATAAATCATTACAGGGCGATCGCTAATTGAAAACATAGATTACATCTCAATAGTATGTAAAACTAGCATCAATTAAGCGTTATAGTTAAGTATAGGTTAGGCACGCGCATCGAATCGGCCATCTAAGCGGACGATTCACAGGAAATGACGCAGAAAATTGCTCGCCGCCTCACGTGGACGCAATATCCTACGACGACTTCCAATTATGCAGATTATGTAGCCGTTGATACACTTACAAAGACTTATGTAACTACTTAACTACTCTATTATTACATGTAAGAGGCAGTAGAGGATCTTTAGGTGCGGTATTTTGATGAAATCATATGAAAATTTAAGACTCAAACAAAAGGCGATGATTAGAATAAGATATATTTAAAAAACGCTAATTTACATAATGTTTATATAGCTGTAGTACGCTGTTTAAAATTTATTTCTTATATAGTGTTTCGTGGCATGTTATTTAGATATGGTTATTAACATGAATAATATAAAAAAAATATTATATTATATATTCCAATTTAATAGAACAACTATAATTAGATTAATGTATTTTTTTTTCATCACGTCGGTTTAAACATATTGTGCTTGATATAAATAGCTATATTACGTATTTCACCTACTCTTGAGACAGTAATGAGCAATTGAATAAGGTGTAAATATATATTTTTAATTCGTTGGTTAAACTTAATAAGCTATAAAATGCTAATTGGTAGATGTGGTATACTTTGAATATAAAATTGTTATAACTGTACATTCCGTTATATTACGTTGAAATGATAATCATTCAAAACGGTCTCGAGGCTGATTCAGAATATTTATTTTAAAACATTAGCAAGTGGCTCTTTAATATAATTCAATCAATCAAAACAATCGAACGGGATAGTATCTGGCTCTGTAACCGATTGGGTCGCGACCATCGTAGATTTGATAACTCGTGATAATAACTTTTAGTTCGTCGTGTACACAAATCAGCAAGTGTATTCCTATGTCCTAGAGGTCGTCATGACAGTGGTAGACCCGCGAGGGATTGCTTGTAACTGGAAAAAGCAATAGTAATAGTTGGCATTGTTTTTTAATTATACTTTATATACTATGAGATGCAGTGTAGTCAACTCGCCGAACTACCATAAATGTTTTTATTCTATATAAAAAATTAAACTGCAAGTAACATGCACTACTGAGACTATTGATAATACTGACCTTACATCACAATTTACTATTGCACACTTAACAGAAAGTAACAATGCGGTTACAATGAATTCTGTTCCCTAGATAACTATAACCTAATGATTTCTTATGTTTACGCGAATATTATTTATCGAAATAAAACAAATTTAAACGGATTTTATCGCGGCTATTTATAAGTTTTGATCCCGACGTTTCGAAAGCTTTTCAGCCTTCGTGGTCACGGTTTGGACTGAGGTCTAGGTTGTCCAGAAAAGTTAATGTTACAGTGTCTACCTTTTGTTTAATTTTTAGTTTTGTTTGTGTTCCGATCTACGCAGAAAGAGTTTTCAGTGTATTGAGGTCTGGCAATTGGTCTTTTGGGTTCCTATTTAATTAAATGTATAATCGGATCACAGGCTTGTGCTAGCTTCCAACCATCTTCTCTATTGAAATTTGGATGATTTATTAAATTCAGTAGCCTCGCGAATCATCCTAGGTAGGAATCGGTGCTCTTTGGCAAGGATTTGTGGTTTGTCGAATCTAAGATAAAGTTTGGAGCCTTTTTCCGAATGTTCAGCAACTGCAAACATCGTAGAGCGTCGGTGTTTAACATCAGCTATATGTTTGATGTTAAACACCGACGGTCTACGAAGTCTGCCGTTAGAAGCTAAGTTTAGAAGCTAGCACAAGCCTGGGATCCGATTATACATTTAATAAAATCGGAACCCGAAAAACTAATTGCCAGACCTCAAGACACTGTGAGCTCGTTCTGCGTAGATCGGAACACAAACAAAATTAAAAATTAAACTGAAGGTAGAGACTGTAATATTAATTTTTCTGGACAACCTACACCTCAGTTCACCCAGTAACCACAATGTCTGAAAAGCTTTTGAAACGTCGAGATCAAAATTAATATATAACCGCGTTAAAATCTGTTTAAATTAGTTTTATTTCGATAACTATAACCAACTGATGACGTAATATATATCTAAAATTGTATTTGAGATAAAAAAAAACCTCATATCCTCTTTTTTATACGAAAAGTTCACAACACGTGGTATGCAAGAGAGCTGTAAGATGCCTAGTGAACGGGCACACGTGAATCGAGGGCCAATATGCATAATGAGAAGTCGGAGGTTATTGCTTGGATCGAAGCAAGTCTGCAATTTCCCGCTTCAATTGTTACGAAGAGCGAAGAGCACACGTTGATTCCTATAGATGTTTTATTTTTAGCTAATGTTGTTAAACTATTAGGGGCATTGAGAAATATAACTATTTTTAAAATCTATTTGCATAATATGCATTTATGTAGTAATTTGCTCAGTTAGCCTTAATTGTATTTTTTATTAACAGTAGATAAATAACTCTAAGCAAATTGTTATACTTTATGCATACATGAATATACAAGAGTTGAATCTGTCGTGTTAGCCGCAATTGTAATGACAGACTATTTAGTTTCTTACCATTCTACATACGCTTCGGCTGCCAGAAGATCTTATCATTATTAAATTAAATTCAATTAAATTCTGTGTTATAAATTATTTATTTCAATAATTTCTTAAGACAAATAGTTTCAAGGTTCAAGGTAAAATAACGAATAATACATAATTATATATTGATAAATTGCTAGGAATCATTATATCACTGGTTAAATTATAATTGTCATAGTATACAATTAAAATATCAAATAGTCGTTTAATAGATGTGGTTTACTAACATCAGAACTTATACTATATTCGTCGAATCCTTACATAAAATTGTGTAGCTTTTTTAATGACTTACAAAAATACGTAACTGATATTCGAAGATGGAAAATGCCTTTAAAAGTATCGATAAAGATTTATAAAAACGACTCCTATTCCAACAAAATGAAATAAAACGATAATATTTTTGGTATATTGGCAGTATCGTTTGTTCGGTTGACATGCCTTCCAATTACCCGTCGATTGATGGCAACTGAGATCGGGACCTGGCTCAGATCAAATTTCAACTACTTCTCACCCACTTCACCCTCGACACCTCACTTCTATCCCTTCTTCAATCGGCCAGACATAGTTGACAGATTTATCCCAAACTCGGTCGCCGCAGAAAGATTTTATTGACCGGTTATTATTTTATGAACACCACTCGTTCTTATTTCATGGGCCCTAAGACGTAGTTACAGTTTTTGTCGCCAGATTATTGGAGCAAATCTTCGTTCAACTGTAACATTTTTATTGAAACGAATATGGTGTAGAATGACTTATAGCATTGTCATAAATGTCCAGGAGTGTGGTTTTTATTCTTATCGCATATTTTCACATATTTAGGTATACGTAAAGATTCGTAGAAAGAATGATACGGATATTGAATTGTTTATTGTTGTTTTAGGAGTACATATTATTAAACAAAATAGTTGCTAGAAGGCGCTGTTCTTCTGTGGCTTATACGACAATTTTAAATTGAATGAAAATAAAAACAATAACGACGTCTTGTTGAGTTTCCTATCAAAGAAAATTATATGAGGCGAGCATAGAGCGGTGTTCTCGGTCTTTACTCCGGACCTCGCTCTAGAGCTCTATAAAATCCTTTTCCTCGCAACATATCGTTCTTTTCTCCTCAAATTGCGGTTGTCCCGCCGCGGCAGACACGTCCAGGTAATAACGCAATAAACCACTGAGATCTCCCCCCAGGAAAAACGATCGAGTTTTCCTTCAACCTTTCGGAAACTAGTTGTTCGCCGACTTTGGTAGTTTTATCTCGACGATCATTGGAAATCTAGCTTTATTTTGTTGTCGTTTATGTTGTTTGTTGTTCGACGTTGTGTTTTTAAGTAAGCGGTATGTGATCAGTCAGGTTGCCTGCCCACAGCAGTGTTTTTCGCGGTGCACCGGGCACCCAGTGCGGCCGTCACTTTGTGTAATTGAAAACTCGATGTACACTTATACGGAACACTTGGCTACAAATAAATCTTTTACGGTTTACATGTGATAGAATGAACATATGATTACATTAAATAACTTACACTTTAAATATTTTAATACAGTCATTATAAAATTAAATGTATTCGACAGACATTGTTTATGTCTTACGAAAATATGTCCTTGTACATTTACTGAAAATAAATCTATCCAAAAAAACATATAATTGTTTAATTTGTAAATATTTTTTGTATAAAATGTAAACAGTTTTATAACATGGATGTTAACAATCGTTTAAATGGTACTGAGTTATAATTAAAATCAATAATTTTCGTCAACATGTTAAATTACATCTAAAATTTAGATTAGTTATATAAATAAAAATATAATATATAATATACATAAAAAGCATACACACTAATCCACTATTATTTTATTATTAAGCGACAGAAATGTTAATATAATTAAAATGTGCAAATAACTACGTTTATATTAAACAGTTATTTAACATATAACTGTTTGATATATGATGAGGAATATATTGCAGAATATGTGCCAATATCACATATACGAGTATATAATCACATTTAAGTAATTTTCCTTGATATCTTGTATATGTATATTTTAATGGAATAGTTTCATTTCTAAATGATATTTCTTAGCATTTTTATTAACTTCAATTATGTGTCATATACGTATGTGTAATACATTTATTTTTTTTGGTTCAAGCATTTTCATTCTCTTATAAGGTTTTATTTTTATATTTGGTAATTTTCAACATAAAACGGACTCTAAAGAACTGTTCTTGTTTTCTTATTGTTCACTCTACGTCTGGCTTAAACCATTAAGTAATCTCCTCGCTAGTTTCCGAAGCACCAGTTAATGCATTTCTGTACAAGGTAGTATTTTAAGTTTTTTTAGCGTGGAAAATATTTCTTTACACCTTAAGCATAGAATTTTTCAGTATTATCAAAATTAATGAGTAATACTCCGTTCTTTTGAATTGTCACGTATCTATTACGGGAATTGAATTAATTAATACCTATGTTATTTTTGATTAAATATGAGTACTCAAAGAAGCAAGGAAGTAGGAATATGTGCCTGAGTTGATCTCAAGGATAAAGAACACGATGATTAATATCTCTAAATTATAATGTTTTTACGTAGTGCGTTTTTAAGCAATAAAAAATCACAATAAATAAAAATAAAAATTACTACTTTAAATATTAATATGTTTAAACAATATAAATTTTATTGTTAGTTGGTCAAATCCGAATGAACTGTAACCAAATAACGCTTCAACGGCTGTTATAAATATTGTTATAGGGAAATTTAAATTCATATCCCGTTAGGAGACTGCAACAGAGAGCTCGATAACTTCTTATAATGGTGTTTGTTGCTGGGATAAATAAACTAAGCCTTTCTTCTAGCTTGATCGTTGAACACGCCATAGGGCCTAAAGGAAAGCGGATTTTAATTAACGCCCCGCTTTGTCAACTGTTCCTTTTAATTTTGATGAATAAAGAAAATTATTTATTTGGCGCCGTTAGCGTTTACCGTGATTTATACCCCAAGTTACGGACATTTATAAGGCATCACCCCACCCCGGGGGAAATATCTTTTTCATAATTGGCGGAGTTTGACGCCTTACATTGCCGTTGCGCTCGGTTAGGTTGTAACGAAAAATGAATTTGTTATTGAGTGATGATTATATGTTTAAGGCCTATTGTTGTTACATTAGTTGAACTTGTTAATATATTAATATTTTATTGTTAATATTGTTAATATATATCGATTCGAGTTTTCCAAGTTTGTTTCGGAGATAATAATTATACCGGAGATAATAATATATAATAAATGATAGAAAAATATAATAATTTAATTATTCTCAGTTATTTTGTTAATAAAAAATCATACCATATATCATAGTATCATTACCATATATCATTTGCATGAAATTTTAGTTAGTCATTATTTTTATACATATTATATTCATTTTGCTGTAACCACAACCTACTTTACATACTTTTTATTTTCTATTGGTTGATCTCTAATTTTCTGTTTGTTAAAAGTTTATCTATTTATTTCGGTATATATGTGAACATAATTCAAATACGTATTTATATTACGATGATTACTTATTCGATTTAGATGTTTATTTTTTTATTCATATAAAGGTCATATGAAGAACTCATTGTGAAGGAAAACATTGTGATGAAACAACAGAAAAGTGATAGAGCATTTTTAATGTAAGCCTGTCTACCATTATCTAATCTCAAATCTGTCACCAGGCGACTATTAGCGCATTCCGGCGTTTTCGCTTGAGAACAAGTTCTTCCACTAAGCTTAACATGATATACTATCTTGGCCACATTGTTACTTAATGTCAAGTGAAAAATATTAATATTAATAAAAAATTCTTTAGCTTAGTCTTCGACACGTTACATGAAATAAGAAATAAATAATGATAAAATATAGTAGCAAATATACTTTTATTTTCTGCATATACTGTAAACTTAAATAAAAATTATAATACAATATTAAAAGTAATTAAAAATCTGTGTTGTTTAAATTGTATTATATTGTATAAATGTTGTAAACATATTATTTATTTGTAATATTTAAACACTATTTTTATTCATTCTTCCATTTTTTAACTAAACCATTTTGGTAACTAAAAATTTAATATTTGTGGTTATAATCATCTGCATATTCTGAGGGACATTTGACTGCAATTACGACAGCCAATTTTAAAAGTATCTAATTAAAACTTTGAAAATATATATTTTGGACTTCTGACTAAATGTTAACTGTCCGACAATATCAAGGCGAAACTAAACATTCTCATTGTTAACAGAAGGTGTATGTGGTGTAATAGAAAAATAACTATGAATAACTCAGAGCAAAATAAGGCACTTGTTAATTTATTCTTCAAAAAATCTTTGTTTTTATAATCTAAACTTATGTATATTTTATTCTTTTACAGGTACGTGATCGATTCGAACATTGTTGATATTACCTTCTTTGAGTGGGTGAGCTAAATCATCTGAATATTATACATACACCAAATTAAAAAGTATAATATTAGCACGTAGTATCTTGCAAGAAGTAAAATATAAGTTTAATCGTATTTTCTCCAATAAGGGTAACACAAAACTTAAGCATCACCGATACAAAAGGATTACAACGTTATTAAACTTATAGGAAACCTTCGTAGAACTCGAACCGTAGCTGCGTAGCTACGTAGCTGCCGTAGCTACGCCCTTCGCTTGTAGTAATAAATCTTTTAATCTCTTTGCAATGGTCCAACGTCATAAATTTGACATCTGTGACTTTTTTATTACGATATTCGAAAACATGCCCCTACGGTATGATAAAATCGTGTTTTATGCTCGCGACGATCGTCAGTTCATTATTTTTTATATTGATTAAATTGACGTTGAATAATAAAATCACACACACATATATATATATATATATATTTGTATATATATATATATTATGAATCTAATTTGAGTAACGATAGGTCCTCCGTAGAAATTTTCATCCCTTCAAGTATAATTTTCGCTGCAATAGGTACTTAAGTTTTTCTTCAAGGTCTAGTTCTGTACCGAATGTCATCGAAATTGTTTTAGGTCGTTAGGCGTAAAACGTAGTAAATAGAGCTACTTTCACATTCACAGTATTTGTTTGGATTAATTAGATAATGATATCTTACACGGATTAGATAAACATACGAGCTAGAATGGTGAACCAAGTTCACAAATACCTACTTATTTGTGTACGTCGTTTCCGCTTTCTAATTAACAAAGTAATTATAAAGGTTTGTTTTGCATAAAAGGTAAAGATTCACTTTGTACTCAAAGTATTATTATTGATTATTACATTGATTTTTGTAATAAAAGAGAACTCAAGGAACACAAAAGTACGTTCCAATAAGACTGAAATAGTATTTATATAAATAATTGCTGTAGCAAAACAATGTATTATTTATAAAATGTATACAACATTTTTGTTCGCTAGTTTTCTTACAATATAAGCTATACACCAGTAAATTAAATTCGTTCAATATTTTTTATCAGAATCCTACTAGATATGTAAGAAATTGTAGGCAATTTTGCATCACAATATTGAACATGTGCTAGTTATCACTATCATTTAAGTGCCCACAACATCATATGATTTCAAATATTGACACTTCCAGATAATGCTGAACTTCAATCACCTTATACCGTCTGCAGTAATGCTAACTAGGCCTAGGATCAGTAAAGTTTTATTTAGAGAGACTCTAAGATTGTTAGAAATTACGTAAATTAAGGTAGGATAGATAGGCCCGCGTTATTATTATAGACCTGTATCACTGCGACCATAGATGATATATTGTCATCGCCCCAAGTCCTGCGTTACTCGTTCACGTCTCGGCAACAGCCTAAGCCGAAGTCCGACCACTATGGCACCCTTGCGCTTCTTACCTCGGGGATGAGTGCTTTCCGCACTCGCTCTTACTAGTCCGGTGAAGCTGTTTATGACCCTCAAACTAACAGAATTTGGTCAGTTCGAAAAAAAAATTGCTAAATGGGCATTAAAGTAACAATTTGCAAATGTTTAAGTAAGGTTATAAAAAACTCCACAAAATAATTGTAAAACAATCTCCATAAACATTTTTATTATATTATTCAGTGAGAATCAAACATTAATTCTTTATTTTTATGATGATATAGCAAAAACAAACTGAACACAATATAGTTAATAATAAGCAGGGAAGATTCGGCAAAAAACGTGACATGAATGAGTAATTTCTGTTGAAGGTCGTTGTTAAATAAACATTTCTTGGATGTTTAAAAATGTTTTCAGTGGACAAAGGCCTCAGGTTACATTGTGATTTCAATACATTTTCCTTCACAAGTGATCCTATTTTGTAAGGGAGCGAGGGCACGGATATCCGATGAATAGATAATATCCATCTAGCTAACTGTAGTCCTATCATGAATTGGCAACTTTTACGAGGGAGAATGAACATACCATCAATGTATAAGGAAAATAGATATTTTTGTCATCTGAGTTCCAAGACGTTGTCGTAACTTTAATTTTACTTATGAAACTTTTATTTATATTATTAATTTGGCAAAGCTTTTAAAACATTAAATACCCCTTTTCTACAATAAACATGTAAAAATATAATAATTCAGTAGTTTACATTAATACTTAATCATTTAACTAGTAATTGTGATGAAATTATTGAAACATTCGTATTTATTAATTTAACATTCAATATATTAACTTGGTAACATATTTTTAATACCTAATAAGCAGAATTTATTTAGTTACGATGAAACCTTCTTATGAAAACACAACACAATAAGAAAAAATACAAGTTAATATTTCGACTTCAAATGAAATGAAATGAAAAACAAACATTTATAGATATCTTTTTCCTAGTTGAGGGCAGAAAATCAAAATTTAATGAGTCGCTCTTATGTTAATACTAAAAATATGCGGATTTTACAACAATTCAAAAGTTGGATATCTATACGAGAATAGAAAAAGATTTAGAAGCATAACTATTTTCTAATGTAACCGGCTTTCTTAGAAAGTATTTAGTGTTGGACAATCTACCGTGTCGTGTCACCCTCGACCCTTAGACATTTTGTGGGTCGCTCATCTCCATTTAGCCCTATCACAGTCCCTATCGCAAATTAACGATGTACAGGATTGGCCTCATGGTACTACATTATCACTGCGTACTTACATGACGATAGATGTTCAACTAGGATTTATTTCATTTTGCTTTAATTTAGCTGTTATTTTTACATGTAGCGATTATATATTTGTCATGGGAATGTAAGAGATAGCGAATTTTATATACATAGATTTTTTAATTAAAATCATTAAACTAACAGAAATATTTTTGTGCGCAGACAACATCAAACAAAAATTCAAGTTAATTGTAATGAAATATAAATATAACCTTTTATAGAAAATGTAATAATGAATTATGTCATATAATACTATATACTTCCTTATATACATTCAAATACGTAATTACTTATATTACATTTTGTAATTAGTATAAAGAATAGCGTTGTTTTTATTATGAAAGCAAATTCATCGAACATCTTTTAAATCGATACGTTCTTAAGGAAAATACTTTTGTGTATAT
This sequence comes from Actias luna, assembly GCA_039707435.1. Lineage (NCBI taxonomy): Eukaryota > Metazoa > Arthropoda > Insecta > Lepidoptera > Saturniidae > Actias > Actias luna. Next base: position 12,167,479 of record JAZHAC010000033.1, on the reverse strand, counting down.
ATTCAGTGTATATTTTTTTTTATTAAAAGAAAGAGGAATTATTTGCAACTATAAAAACTACTTAAGCTAAAATTTCGTTCGTGACTTGAATTTTGATCAACTTCCAATACATAACATTTTATATCTATATGTTTTTGTTCGTCTTATAACAAACATCTAATAATATATGATTGAAATTGGGTTAAGGTTGCAAAATTGTGAGCACAACAATTTTTTCCAGTGCGAACATATGTAGACCACAAAATCGGTAAAATGAAACATGAATCTCGGTTTTTTTATTAAAGTTTGCTGTAATATATCTTCAGTTACATCGTTGTAAATAACAATAATCTTGAATAAAATAATAACTGTATATAGTATATAGGGGGTGTAAAGCAGTTACGCGCTTTAACGTCAGTCGTAAAACGTTATTCAGCAACCATTATTCCAACATTACCTAGTTACTCAAGAACTTTGGCGTAACAAAAATACACTCACAGTTATTGCGACACTCTCTTAATACTGATTTTCTTTTCTTTTCTCCCGACTCGAGCATTTTTATGCTCATCCTCAGAACTTTTGCAATCCACTTATATCAGCCGTGAAGCGCTAAGCAAATACAAAAACTTTTTCAGGTTTAATCTCCACGTTTTAAGGATATTCATTGAAATTTTACGCTTCGTATTGCTATAAGTATTTGTCGGTGTTGTTAAATTTATTTTGAATTCAATTCATGATTATTTTTATTACATATAAACTTGAAGCTTATATACTAGCTCCTGTGACCAATACGCAAAATAAGAATATTATCCCAAAAGATAGTAATTAAAAAGTTGTTACTAATTAACAGGAGGCTCAAAAGTATTACAATTTTGTGTAAAACAAAGTTATCTCTCAAATACAGTAAGTTTAGGTCTTTTTCTTTTTTAGGCTTTGATCAATCAGTGCTAATCATGGAAAATAAACGATTTTTCTACAACATCATCGTCCTTGTTTCGAACTAATCTCATAGAACTCTGCACCCTACCTTTAAGAATAACTTTAACCCAGTAAGCTAATTGGTATCCAAACTCTGGTTCCCCCACATAGTCGCTAATCTGTCCAGTCTTAGTAGATACCTACACACCTTTATCTTCGTTTCATTATATTGCTATATAAAAAAAAGGTAAACCTGAATTCCAATTTCTGTTCTGTTACATTAGAAGTTTCAAATAACAAATACAACCATTAAGATAACATTACTGGTTTAGAATATTTATAAAACCTAAATCAGTCGCTTAATATAAATAACTTAAACAGATATTATGAATGCGAGTATAAGGAGGCGGAGTTGTAGAATTAAACATTCCCTCTTTCGGCGGAGTATTTTGATAAATGGTCGAGTAAAATAATTTCGTTCATCCCGAAACGATACTCACACAGTAGATGTTCTGGCGCGTAGGGAATTCTTATCTCGCAAACGCAGCACTTTGATTATGAAGGAAAGGAATATTTAAAGAAGCATTTGCTTGCTTTGTGTTGTTCACCGACACATGTGTAAAATTTATGTATGGAGTATGAGTAAGCATTATTCTTATGTCTTGTGGGACATACATAGTATCAAAAGTGTAGAAAACTTACAGATATGGATGTAATATATCTACTCTCAATAAAAGTTAATAAGTAAAAGTGCAAACTGTATAATCATGGAATTAAAAAATATCTGTTGATGAAAGACAGGATTTTATAATGTTATTAATGAATATTATAAACATTACCATCATAATTACCAATTATATTTTATTGTATACTCATAATTAAATGCTTTGAACTGATGACCATAAACGATATCTTGATTACTGACTAAACTAATTTAATAAGATGCTAATTTAATAGGTAATATTGGAGTTTAATATCAAAATCTATTGACGATAGCCGTCTCACAGTTGGATTTGTTGTTGAAATGAAAGTGTATTTCATATTTTGTTAAGCTTTAAAAATAGTAGCTTCGAGGTGTATATAAAAATAAAATACATATATACAAACGATAATTAAAAAATACTAATACTGAAAGTATTGCATTTCTGTTGTATTAACATATAAAACATCTAGAACGTATTTTATTTTACTAATTTTAGCAACTAAATAAGAACGGTGTTACCTCTTGAATTTGTTCCGTTGTAAAGCAAAGTTTATTACACGCATTTACTCTGATCCATCTGATATAGGAAAAACAGCAGAGCCGGACCGTGGCCAAAGTGAAACCTGTGAGATACTTATTCCGGCCATTGAAATCGGGCCTGATTCGATCGCATCCCGACCCATTCCTATCATTTATTCATCAGCCATGAATACTTAAGTCAATTTACGTGTCGTGATCTAAGCAACTGCGTACTTCACCTAATGATATTGCTGTATAATTTGCTAAATTTTGTATTCTAGCTAACGAGGCGGTTATATCTTTTGGCTTTATTTATATATTACATGGCTCGTTTTAAGTGTCCAACTAATTTTATATTGATATTATAAAGTTATAAATAATGATGATTCTTCTGATATTGTTTGTTTTTAATGATGAAATGTCACTGGCTCTCCAGGTGATATGGCGTTTCCAGTACATCGGGTGTGACATACATTATAGAAACCCACTTAAAAATGTCGCTGATAATGCAATATTAATGTTGTTATGAGATCCCTTCAGTGTATTGCATTTCAGAAGCAGCGAAGATATCGCTACCGAGAATCTTATGGCTCTACATTACAACGGTGACCGTCAGTTTAATAGACTGATGAACACTATGATTATCGTTCTTGTAGGATTGTACTATGCTTATCATAATATATACTTTCGTCTTTGTTCCTTGCAACTTTAAGAAAACACGATTAACTTATTCACTAAATTAGAATACAAATATGACATAATATTGAAATATTATCTATTGCATTTATAACTAGTATATGTATAATTGTCAATATAGTTTATCGAACTGGTAACACTCTCGGATGACGAATTCACGAATATAGTTATAATACCGAAATACTTTAGTAATGATATGAATGAGATGAAATAAAAGGGAGTAAATGAAGAGATGACGGCTGATAGAGATTTGTGAAAGAAAAAAACGTACTGCGCCGACTCCAAATGACATAGGAAGAGGACATGAAGATGATGATGAAACTCGACAATAGATCTTAAATCAGGTAGTTAAATACGTGTCTAATAAAAGTTTGTCCCTCAATAGGGCAATTAGCCCTGTATATTATAATTTTATATATTATATACTTTATTGTAATATTATACTATACATTGATGTACCAAAATAAGAGGCATGTAATAAAGTAATCCTCGACCCTTGTCGCTATTTTAGATAAATTTTGTAGTGGTAAGATAAATATGTTCATACCTCCAATTTGTGATGTAAATTATATACATTTACCTAATTTTATAGTAAATAGGACAAATATTATTTTATGACTGATTAGCTGTCAGTTGCTATTAGACATAAGCTGAAATATTGTAGCAGAACTACTACACACAATTGCCCGATGTTTCGAATAGTCATCGTTCTAGATAGTTACTAAAATTTAATTCCATATTCTAATACAGTATTATATTATATAAAGTAACACAGATAAACATTTTTTTTAAGGATTACAATAATCTATACGCATGTGTACATATTTTTGTACATGCATCTCATTTCTTTATACAGAATTGCTTTAGAAATAGATTCTTAAACAGGGAAAACTAATAGTATAAAAACATACCTTAGATTGCAAACATGTATTTTTTTTTAATTATTATGTATATATCTTTATTAGTTGAACTTATTGATTTCTGTGTGTAAACAGGATTAATTCCCAAAATCGTAAAATAAAAAAAATATAAATAAATGGCGGGTAAAACTAAAAAATATCTCGGTACGATAAATTTATGTCCTACCTACTTTGGAATAGTTACACCACAGTGTTCTTCAATCGTTCCAGGTTTATAGAACTTTTCTTAGTTTTTATACTTTAGAAGATATTTAATATACATTGTTTAAAATAGCAATAGTGGTTAGTGAACGAAATGGTGTTTAGTTTGCGTGAAATGTTGACCAGGCTCCGATACATACATAACGAAAGTAATTGTATGCACAACGACATCGACCAGGTATTTATAAAACCCAAAATTGTGATATATATATTTCCTTACGTTTAATTACGTTTAAATCGCCTTTCTTGTGACAGTGATTTAATACAAAAAAGCGTTTCAACTATAATAGCATGACAGATTGTTGTTCAATTAATCATAAACCACAGTACAATTGGATCGTAATAGATTTTACCCCGCCTTTGTGTAGGTACGTTACATTTGTGCAATAAATTTTTTGATTAATCTCTTTATATTGAGGTTACTGTAAATTTTATTATCACATGGTTAATATAACAAGATAATATCGAATTATATTATTCGGTTAACAATTTTTGGTACGGGTATCGAACATCTTTTATTTATATAGATATTTATTTTTCGTAAACAACATCCTAACTGAGTACAAGTAGTAATAATTGTTTCGAGTGAATGATGATCGAATGGGACAATCAAAAGGCGGCCACTAAATTTTTCATGAGGCTTATCTCATGAAAAAAGTACCTACTCTAATGGTTCTCAAGTTGAAAATCGGTGTTCAAGGATATTGGTGCATTACCCTTCCGGATTTGCTTAACTGCTTGACTAGTCGGTTGATTTACTTCGACGCAGCGTCACTATAGGTACGTCAATAATAAAAATTAAACAATATTCTCTAAACCTTTATACATACACCTTTAAATCAAATATAAGACTTGTGCACCTAAAATAGTGGGAAACGGAAATGATGTAGGTATATTAATTCAATTAAATAATTATGATGAAATATAAAATGTTGGATTACCTAGCCAGTCACCAAATATATTTGCACCTGACCGCAATGTGTTTATAGTTGACCGCAGCCTATTTCACTCAGTAATTTACGATGATTGTTTATGAAATTGTTAGAATGTTCCAAAGGTGTAATAATTGTTTGTGTCATAGTTTCTATATATGGCCTATATATCAAGTAAACGTATCGCAGAAAATAAATACCGTAGGATTTCGGTTACCACCCGCGTTAATTTTAATTTCGTTACAATGTTATTAGCCTGTCAGGTTGTTGAACTGCCAGCGAGTTTCCTTCTTCCTATGATATTGGGTCCTTCAAAACGGGCCTGAAGATGGATCTAAGTGGGCCAACATGACAGCGTTGACTAGCAGTGAATTTTGATTCTGTATTAACATCAGGTGCATATAAACGCAACATAGAAAAAGCCTTCATGGAATCGTATATGTACTTGTTATACGTAGTCATATATTTTCAAAAGCTTCAATAAGTGATACGACAATCCCTTAGTTCCTTCGGGTATTCATTCTTGTTATAGTGAGAAAACCTATGGTGCGCGTGCATTCGCCGTGTCACGTTACATATATTAATCACTGAATGGTTAGAGGTTGCCACCACCTGAGAGGTTACTGTTCCCAACGAGATTAACGTTGGGAGCACTTTTGTCGGCTACAGTTCTATGAGTCGTGTTTCTTGATTAGTCATTCTGGTACGATATGGGGTTATAGTGGAATATACTTTTATTTATTAGTAATATGTAATTTTTATATAACTTTAATATGTTACTTATGTGATATTAATATGGTTTTGAAACCATTTTATTTAACGATAAAATAAGTTTTTGGCATAAATGTTTTTATAGTAATTTATTTGCTTAAGCCTGTTATAGATCTGTTGTATTACATATAGCTAATTCGAATATTAAACTGATGTTTTCACGTTGATAAATAAACATTTATTTTTTTCATTTGTATTACACCAAATTTTATTTAATTGAAATAAGGCGGTTTAGAAATAAATTTATAAACGTAATTTATTTGTAAGCAATAGATATTTGTGAAAGAGAAATGATACATGACAGAACTTTTGTCAAGTGATATCTATGAAGATCCCTCGCGATAATTACTTAAAGCTAACCCTCTTTTAAGATTTTGTGTGTTACCGTCTGTGGCTCTATTGTTATTTAGTTGAACTTGTGATCAAACGCTAGACTACAAATAAAAAAAAGTACATAGACATGAAATTTCGAACACAAATCAAATGGTACCGGAGAGCCGGAAATTGATACCGCTGTGGCGAACGATGTCCTCTTCAAACATAAAGTTGCTTAAAATGTCAGAAGCAACCGTTCCATGAATCAACGTTGGGTTATCAGCACAACAATGAATACTATAACTGTGTACATTCTAGATAATTCTCTAGTTAGAGATATCTAATGCATACCACTGAAATTTATTTTATTTCTTTTATTCTTTTGCTGAAAATATATAGTTTTTAGATTTTTCGTTTTTTATTAATTTATAAAAAAGTATGAATCGTATACGTTAAAAGTTTTTACGATTGTTTTATGTGTTATGTATGCAATGGTGGCTCAGTGACGCTGTCTGTACATAACGTCAATCTACGTGAATTCAGTTCCTATAATAATTCTGAGCTTTCTGTGAAGGAAATAATAGTGATGAAACCATAGCAAGAAACTGCTAGGGCTAGCTATCTTTTATAATTTAAGATTTTATCTCTAAGTATATAAGTATATTCCGACCGCGGTATTTTTTAATAGTCAGTCATTCATTAAGCATCGTATGTTATTATATCTTGGACTATGTGGCATACCATCACATGATATATGCCCAACCGCCACATTTATAAAAACTACATATAAAAACCCGTTTTGAATAATAATACACCACTGTATGTGATTAATGTTTTTTTATTTTGTTGGATGATAAATATTAATTTAACAATAAACTCAGTTCATTAACCAGACCAACATCTAAAAATCACAAAAAATGTTGACCCGGGAAAATGTACTTAGCTTTCCAATCTCTTATCGCAGCTGCTGTTTCGCGAACCAATTTGAAATTTTAGTGAAACTGCGGAGGATGTTAAACGTTAATGCACCGACAATATTCTCGGGACGGGCTATCGTAAAAACTTAGCCCAGGAAAAGTTGCCGGTCGCAGCGTAAATAGGACGGCATCATGCACTTTAACATTGTATTAAAAGTAAATTTCAATAGCCTTAGAAGTTCCACAACACCATTCTTAGTTTAAGTATTTTTTAAGTGGCCTGATATAAATCCATAAGCCTAGTTACTACAAGTCGTTCAATTAAAATAACTCGTATAAATTACTTTAGTGAGGTAGTTTTATGGGTATATACTCAATCGAAACTTGTTTATGTCCTTAGGAGCCGTCCACGTATTACGTAACGCGAATTTTTAAGATTTTTAAACGATACTAAATGTGTATATATGTGTGTGGACCATGTAGGGTATTTTATAGTTTCAAATAATTGTATAATATGTACTCACTACATAGTATAAAACAAAATCGCTTCCCGTTCTCTGTCTGTCCCTGTGTATCTTTAGATCTTTAAAACTACGCAACGGATTTTGATTCGGTTTTTTAGTAGATAGAGTGATTCAAGAGGAAGGTTTATATATATAATACATGCATTATATAGTTGAGAAACACTGATAATTTTAGAGGTTTCTAATGTAATGTCGTAAATAAACACATTGTTTACATTGCAAACGCAAAATAATGTATGTATTGTACACCATAAAAAGGTCTACAAAAAAGTCCGCAATGGTTTATGTCTATCTATTAGGGATAACCCACAATAACCATTTTTAATCCTTTACTTATTACGAGAAATAATGCCTTATTTACGGAGCGATTGTAATTCTTATCCAATTAAGTACCTTAAGTACATTTTGCATTTAAGATAGATCAATATGGCCCTTTACAGTATGTAAAGCAATATTTTCGAAGATATTACAGATTTAAAATGCAGGGACATAGCGGTTGCGGCGGTACCGGCCGCGGGGCCAGCGGGGTGTCCCTATAAATAACGCGAGGAAATGTAAAAAAAAAGAGCAAATGGGTCAAACCATTTTTGAGTTTTAGCGGGAATGAAGAAAATCAATTTTAGGTGATACGAAGTTTACCGGGTCAGCTAGTAACATATAAATGAAAGGCACAAATATAAATAATTAATTGTTAAAAGAGAGAAAGAAAATTAAATTCAGTAAAGTTTGCACTATCAAAATACCCGTAAAATAATTATTTATAGTTAATTTTCTACAATTATAATTATTATAATTACTAGTATAGTATAATTATAATTACTAGTTGATATTAAATTTAAATTACACATTCAAATGTCAATAAAACACAAGGAGCTAAAACTTTAAAAGAATACTGTTTACACCCACCACTCTTATAATTACTGAGTTAAAATTTATATTGATTGAAAGTTTAATCACACGAAATGTACTTTTCAACAGTTAATGCTTCGGGTTAAAAATGATTAACAACAAAGGGCCTGTCATCGTTTCGATTAATGCGTAAATGTTTACTCGACACATCGGCTGCTTTACTGTATGCATCAATTAAATATACATGAATTAAATATACTTTCTCGTTCGAATATCACTCGTTTGATGCGCTTATCGCTATACTGCAGTTATATATACACAAGTATTACGTACGTAATAGTAATACTTATAACTTCTTAAGTTATTTGATATAAATTGATATATAAGTTTTGCTAATAACATGAGTAGGTCGCAGTTAATTAAAATTTCCTAGTAATCTTTTTAATCTTTAAGATTTCCGCTAGCAAACTTATTTTGATATCGGGGATAATACTTTTCATTCCATCATAATTTGCCTCCAAATTCGAGGCTGATTTTGTTTTACCTAATCCAACCATGGTTTATGTGCTATCGATATATATCTAATTTGATGTCCATTCCATATTTACTTGCTGATCAAAATTAGTTTGTCCGTTAAATGGGTATGTATTGCGCGGGAAATAATTTAGCCTTAGTTCAAAAATATGTGGATTAATTAATTATTTATCTGTTAATAAAATAAGAAATATACTAGCTTTTATGCAGGCTTTGTTCTATTTTCATGTTTTATTCCTCACGAAAAAAAATATATGTACCTATGAGTCAATTTTCAAGATGACTTTTATTGTAGTTCAGCGATTATATGTTTATAAAGACCCGGTTTTATAATTGTACATCAATACAATAACAAAAACTGTATATTTATTTAAAATTAGGTCTGTATTAATTAATAAACTAATGGATACCAACGTAAAATAAATACAACCATTATGGTGGGATTTAAACCATCTACGCTATTTGCCATTACATACTTTCTGACGCTTCACAATATTTCACTTGTTTTTGACATTTTTTATAAAATAAAGAGATGAAAGCTTATATTTTAAGTTATTAGTTATCGAGCAGAGAAAACTGCATCAAAATCCATAAAGAAGTACTTTTGCTACAGTCAACTTTAATCCTTTATCACCGAGTAGCCCTTTTATTTTCCTTCAGTTCGTTTAATTTCGGGGCCCTGACAAATTTTATAAAAAAATCTATGCAGTATTTTAGTAGTTATGAGAGTACAGTGAGACAGACAAACGGATAGATAAAAACAAAAAATAAGTTTTTGACTTCTATGTCGATACCAAAGTACATCGTAATTATAATTTTCCAAAATATATCTATTTTCTACAAAATATTAGATTTTAAGCGAAACTAAATAAATCTAATACTCTGAAGCATTAATATTATTTTAAAAGTTACTTTCTAAACCAATTAAAAACTTGTAATAGGAACGATATAAAACATTAGAAAAAAGTTCAGTATTATTCAGTATGAAACAACATTTTTGTTTACCGCCGTAGTAAAATTAATTTGTTACGCCAAGTTTATCATCCTTCGAAATTTAACGGATACCTCGTTATCAAGTAAGAAATTTATCTTCTTTCAATTTTCGTGAGGAGCTTAACCGATACGTAAAGTATCGAAGCAGCCGTCTCCCCTCAGAATATGAATTCAATAATACCCGTAGATTTATCCGCAGTCGGCCGGTACACTTGTTTACACGAATTTCACGAAGCGCGGAAGGAAGGCAGCATATTTTAAAGCTACCGCGCGCCCGCCCCGATATGTTTATCTTAGTCTCATCTCGATATATTTATTGAGAAAAGCCACGATCTGTAGCAATCTTTATTGATTTCAACGGAGAACCTAATCTGTTTATTGTTATTTTGGTATATAAATTCACCAAAATTAAAAATTATGCTTGTTTATTTATATTTCAATGAACCATTTTTAAATATTATAATGGTAAAATATACAAAGAGAAATATACAGAAAATATGAATAATACTAACAATAACCTCAGAGTATGTTAACATATGCCCAGATATTAACAAATCTATCTAATTTGCTTCATTTTCAAAATAAATATATAAAAGCTACTACTTACATATCTATTAATTACAAATTTAAGAAAATTAAATTATTACCGTAACTTTTGTTAAAACCTTTCAGTTGTCAAAAGTATTTAAATGTGAAATGAAAACTAGACAAATAAACGTACATGCGTGGAAACATGACAGGTTCTGTTGTTGGCTTTTCATCAGCATGGTAATCGTGCAAAAATATTAGGTAAAACAAGGACTCGGCGCACCGGCCTGAATTAAATAAAAATAACCCAACGAATGAGCATCAAAATGTAGGCAATGCGCACGTAATTTATGTTAAACGTTTGTGAAACAGACCGTTTAGCATATCAAAACTGTTCTACTTTACGAATATAAACTAAAAAAATAATAATATTTGCTAGAAAGCACCTACCTCATAATTATCTCATGATATATTATTATCTTAAAACGTCCTAAAGTAACGGCTAATATGTACTCCAAGAAATGTCATTAGGAGATGATTGTAATATATCCCAATTAGCTAACGAACGTCGGAATGGTCCGTGTTTATGTCTATACGTGTAGTTTTTGGTGCTTTCCCAGTTTTATAGCACTATATGTTAAGCGACACTCGTAAAAGCGGTAGCCATGTTTTACGCCCTCCGTAAACTGGTGGAAGTGTCATTGTATTGGTGGACCGTCGAATGGTGAAGGTTATTTGCTATGTTTCGACCTCAACAACATAATTCACGGAACAGCTTTTTAATTTACCTCGTATATTCTTTTTAGTAAACAGTTAAAACATAAAAAGAAAAGGAAATGTGGGGTCTAGTCTTAAGTTACCTGGTACGTATTATGGTATTGATCCAATGAGTATTTATGTGATAATAACATAAAACTCGTTTGCCGCCAAGAATAACCCTTATAGCGATCACAATAAAAAAACTATTGATAGTAAAAACGAGCAGCGGTAAGTGTGTTACTCCAGCAAGCGGCACGTCTCTAACAATTTATTACTATGGCAATGGCGTTTTCGTAGTCCAGTGCGGCCGCCGCGTCGGGGTGTTACTACACAAATAAATTTCGGTAGGACCGTTCTCTTAGGGACGGGAATTGAAGTATGTTCGATATTTTATTAGATAGTCCATTGAACACATTAGATTGTGGAACACTTTTTTTTACTTTTTGTGGTGAAATATATTTTGTAATCATTTTGCAAATTTAGTGTATCGTATATCGATGTTACTTCATAATTAATTAGTTAAGAGAATATTTTTGTTATATTTATGTATATTAATATGGGTATATTACGGATTTGTGTATTTTTACAATTTATTGAATTATTTTGCAAAGAAATCAAAGTCATTGTCTACTTCAGGTTATTATTAGCCATCTAAATACCTAAAGTATATTGCTTAACTTTTAATAATGTTTGTTGTAAACTTATTATAGAAGTGAGTATTTATGAGTAAGTACTTATATTTGAAATTATTTACAATGTTTATCTTCAATTATTCTGTATACAAAGAGACAAGTCCAGAATTGGGGCTATAAAAAATAACAATTATTTCATATATCATTCCAGTTATTTAATAATGTGTATAATGTATGTATAATATAAGTAGTCAATGGTGACACGGGTCAGTAGCGGAGACCGCAGCGGCCGCTGTCAACAACAGCTGTTCCCAGCACGAGCTTTTGTAGTTTCGTGGCTTGAAATGAATTGAACCTATTTTAATACTTTAAGACCTTACGAATAGTATTTCTCCTACAGGATTGTAATATTTTCCCACGTATATTTACAATAATTATTGTTGTAATTTTGTTTTTATTTATTTTGATATTTCATTTTCATTCAGATTATCGAATCTGAAATTGTAAAACGAATACAGTTTACTTAGGCTATTAATTGTTATAGCGAAATGTGTTACAGATACAAAATTCTGTAACAAGTAATATCTCTACTATAAATATCATAATAGATGTACTCACTTCTTCTATTTCCAGTGAAATATTGCATGTTTTTCAACCTTAATGCGGAGTATATATCCGGTACCTACACATTGTAGGCCTACGAACATCTTATCTTCAGAAAAGCTTCCCTTATTGTGCTACTATGGAGGATATGAGGAAATTGGCTGAATAGCTTTATATAAAAAACTCACGTAATCTTCACGGGATGTGAAGCAACGATATCTAGCAATATTTATGTTAAATTACAATTTTCAATGAAATTTTACTTACAAAATTTAGTTTTTATCATGATTACTCACAAATTCCGTTGCACAAACCGATAGTCCGTTTAGGTAAATACATAATTCACAGCGCTAATTCAACATATACATAGTATACAGCGAGCATAAAATCCCTTCAATGTTAATAACAGAGGACGCGGACGCATTTACATTTTATGTATACATGGACATGACACCTGGCGAAATAAAGCCTTTCGTGTGGGTAGCATTTACACGCGGATGTTTATTGTCATCAGAGGGCCGCAGATATATTTCGTGAGAGGTAACGGGTGGTGTTCGGTACCTAATAAACTACAACGCTAGGATTCCCGACCTTGCCGGCGGCGTAGCGCGACGCGGCGCGCCGTGTCGGATCACGATCCACGTCAGTACGCGCCTCCGGATATAAATTTGGTATCTTCCACCTGGAACGCTTCAACGACCGCTGGCATCGTACGCCAGTTATGAAAATTCCGACACTGGAATTCCTACTCACACTAGAGATTTTTGCTTAGCGTTGCGGTTGTCGTTGGGCGGATTTTTAAAAGAACCGGGTCTGTTACGTTTATTTCAGTCTGCGTTTTATAGAGGCGGGAATGTGCTACGCTTTGGTTTATTTGCGGGCCGCCTTTCCCATGAAATTGCTCTGTTTCATTGTTTACGAGCCATTTTGAGGTTCTCGTTAGGGCTACATTTTTTATCGTGATGTATTTTTCTATACAAATTGAGGTTCAAGGTAGCGGAATTCTTTTTATTATTTTTATCCTTCATGATATTCAAAATTAAGCACCCGTGTTCTAAATTCATTCCAATTCTAGAAAGCGTACAAAATAACAATAGTACTGTCCCCATGTTACACGATGACAAATCTACAAAGTGTCACTTTAATCCTCAAAAAATAGGCGTTACAAAATAGGTTTTCTAAAAGAAACCGTACATAAATTTTCCAAACCCATCAACCATTAACAATTACAAAAGAAAGGTAAGGAATGAAATGTTTTATTCATTCCGTTAACGAGAAAATTACCGAGAGGGCGCGGCGACGGCGGATCCGATTGCAAGAACTCCAAGAATCTTTGTCTTAAGGGAGAAGTGCCCAATGAGCTTCTCTAAATAATAGTAGGCACCAATTATTTTCACAAGTACGCTATTGACTTCTGCCACTAACATTTAAACAATCTTAAGGAAACAAGATGTTTAACACAAAATATACAAGAAAATTTACGTATAAAGATTTTATTAATGATACTATAAGTATCCATTTATTGGGTTCTACACACAGCTGGAAAATATTAATCATATAACAATACCAGCATTACTACCGAAATAGTGATATCTTTTTGCTTAAGGCGAAAATTGTCTCCCATATAACCGACAATTGTATTACCTTTAAATTGTTAGTGACGCATATAGGGTAATTTTTTTTTAAGATCATGGCAATGTATTTCTTTCTTTCGTCTTTCTAAGCGGTAATTGCAATATAAAATTACTTATAATGTAGTTTGTAACACTCGACCATTAATTTGCTGTAAGGGGAATAATTTTTGGACTCGGTTTAGTCATCTTAGAGATCATCTCCTGCAAAAATGTTTAATAGATTTATGTAGTACCTGAAAAGCGAAGGCACAGAATATAATACAAGAATAACAGCAAGAATCAGCTTTAATCCCTTGACGGTTGTTGCTGTACTAATAGTTTTTTCAAAGATTTTTTTTTCAAAAGTGTATATAGTGCAGAATATTACAGTATTAAAGACTATGTCATCATAATATAGTGAAATAATGTTAAGTTAGTTTTTCTATTTGTTAGACCACGGATCACTTGAATACTATACGACAATTAAGTTTTTGTACCACGTGAACGAATTCACGGGCACAGCTAGTTAAAAATAAAAGTAAGGAACTGTATCTTCACGTCATCCTGTACTGCATTCGAGGGTCTTCAATTAGATTACCTAGTTTAGAAGAACATATTCTACTTAAATACATAACTATTGATCAATCGTTTTTTCCTCGTAAAATATATTTTGAGAGTCGTTTATAATGTGATATTGGTTCGCTGATCATTACTTTTTATAAACAAAATCAAGCTACAATTATAATATGGATCCTGTCAGGCTAATTAATATTTAAAAATCAGGAAGTTTAAAAGATAATCCTTACTAATATTATAAATGCGAAAGTGAGTTTGCTTGTTTGTTATGATTTCACGCCTAAAGCGCTAAATCGATTGTGATGAATTTTGGCATAGAGATAATAGATAATCGATAGAAAACCATAGCATGGTGGTAGGGCTTTTTCTTATGCCCGCCTGGCTAGCAACCACCCTCAGGTAAAAAATCTGCCGCCAAATAGCAATAGGTGTGTTCCAGCAGTTACACTTGAGAGCCAGAACCTCCAATAAAGGCTGGCAACATACCCGCGATTCCTCTTGTGTTGTGGGTGTCCATGGGCGGCGGTGATCACTTACCAGCAGGTGATACGCTTGCACATTTGGCCGTTATTATATTAAAAATAATGGGCCCACGTAGACGGTGATAGGCTACATTTCTTCGCAAAACAACTTATTGGAAGCGGTGTTAAAGAGAGGAATAAACTTTGTATGACACTTTTTATTGTGTCATCCGTTTTGACAAAATCAATATTAACGTGAGCGAAGCCGCGGGTAAAAACTAGTACTAAATATAACGAAACTAGTATAAACGTGAACATTATCACCACACCTAAGAAATATATTTTCTTTCCTTTGAATCATCTAGTTACTTTGAAGTGATTGAAAAATTTATTGCGGTTCGAAGACGCACCTATCATATTTTCTCCTTTTATGTGTTCATGTACATCTTCAAAGATGTTTTAGAAGGTTCTTGCGGAGTTTGTTATACTTATATATATACCTTTAATAGTAATCCTATGGTTGACGGAAAATAAACAAGTGAATATTAAATAAGCTTTCTTTCGAATTAATATGAGTTCTATTGTATATGTTCACAGACGGCAAATAACAAGTTGTATTTAATTAGTTATACTTGCTTAGAGATCGTGAACCTGACCTAAAGTACAGAGTAGATATGCATTACGTTCCATTACACATGAGTCTAAATTAAAGGACCTTTTCAAACTTAGTCGTCACTGGCGCTTTAATGCTTAGTAAAATTTAATTTAATACTAATAATTACTTTATATATGTATGCTCAAATACAATTTTTATATAAAACTTTCACATCTGGCAGGTAAACGTTGTTCTGCCATAAAAATTAAAGAATCACAGAAGTATAAAAAATGTATAGGTAAACAAATATAACAAAATCATCGAAGCGTTTTGGACAATAAGAAATATGAACACAAGCACACCGTAATTACCTATATTTACCTTTTATAATTTACAAGTTTCGTGTTTCACCACAATCCCACCTGAAGGCAATTCCAATATCGCCTAAGATGGTGGATACGCTAAGGACAACTGCCGAAATACACCTATTGGTATTTGGCAACAGATTTTCAAATTGAGTGTGGTAGCTAGCCAGGAAAGCATTATCACGATTGCAGGGATTCGAACTCACTTCCATGGACGAGGTGCCGGTTTCACGCTACCACTAAGCCATCATGGTGTATCCAGCCATCATGTATATATTTATTAATTCTGCTTCTAATATTGAATTCGATGATTTAGTAAAACAAACTTTTGTAAAACCCAGTAAGTGGTGCTCTTGTGTATATATGTACATACACATTCATATCTTATTACATATATTGAAATGCTCATGGTAACTAACCAATTCCTATATTAAAACGGTATTTAAATAATATAATTTAATAAAAGTGATTTCATGAAGGCAGATTTAATCAAATCTAAATACTTACCAACCGCGCGACTAATTACGTTAACTTCTTTTGGGTTCAGTACAAATTCCGAATGGCCTGTAAAAAGTGAGAATTTGCATCAAGAATATTTTTCGTCAACAATTAGGGTTGTTCTGCCTTTGTCTGTACGGAGCGGGGTTCGTTTTAACGACGTTTTAAAAGATTTTAACTCGAGACCGGGGCTTATCTCGAACGTGCTGGTTGCTTGTTACAAAAAACCCTTTATTAACTTTACTAGGTCTTTAACGTATAACAGAGAAATAAATAAATATGAAGGTTTCACTTTACACCGCGGCAACTTTACGACTCCGGAAGATTTTTACAATCATGTCGTAAGCAACGCTCCCGACTTCCAAATTATTATATATTATTTTGATAGAATATAGAAGTTTACTTTTATTATTAAGACAAGTATAAAATAATGTAAACTCATTTAAAAATAGGTTTTCGTGATGGACAAGGAACTACAACAAAATGTGATTGAATTTGGATTAGTATATCTACACATATAATAAAACTTTAAGTAACCCAAATAGTCACATTTATTTTGTAGTCGAGATATAGGTCTAAAATTTTATTTTCAATCTTTCTACTTAAACTACTGGACTAACCATTAAATTTTTTCAATAATTTTTTATACAAATTAAATCCTTATTGCTATCCAATTTATTTTTGATCTGAATGACTAACCGAGAGTGTTGTGTTGTCAGATAAATGGCAGTACATTGGTAACAGAGAGATAAAAGCTAACAATAGTTAGAAGATCAGTTCCCAAATGGTACTCGGGAATGTATTACATTTAATCAGTCTCGCTGTATATCACTTCCGGAATTTGCCGTTTGATTAGGGACTACACTTATGCGTTGATATGAATGCTATGTTGATACGGATACAAATTTTTGTTCGATAATGTTTATCACCCGTTATTTGGATTTGTAAATTTATCGTATAAAAGTTTTTATAATAAATATGAAAAACTTGATGTATATTTTTTAGATTTAGGTCCAGTAAAAGTACTACATGAATATTAATTAATTGTTAAAGTATATCATTTTGAAATAAAATTAAAACTTCTTACTAATGCTTCGATTAATGAGAGAACTACATTATCTCTTTATGATAATCCTTATATTAAACAATATATTTCGGGTGGTAAAAAACCGAACAGCTTTATTCAATCTTTGTTAATACGTAACATTGTTAGTGCGAAACGTAAACATAGACATTGTGTATAGTCCTATTATCGTTGGATAAATGACTGTGCATTTGACAAACGAGCTTTCACAGATATATCTGGCAGTAAACGAGTGGAATGATCCTCCCTAACGCACTATATAATATAGGAATTCCTCAAGGGGCTTCGCGAAAATGTACAGGATTTACACAACCCCATTCTTGTTTTGGGTGTGTTTGGTGTTAAAGTAAGTCGAGTAATATTACCTGCCGAGTGTACAGTCATCTTCGGAACTAATTTATTTTAAACATAATACATACACATTTGACTGAAATGTTTTAATAAATCTTTACTTCAATATTTTGAAATCTCTCGTTTAAGTACATAAAATGTTTAACTTTCTAAATACTTACTAATATTATAATTGTGAAATGAGTTTGTTTGTTATAATTGCACGCCTAAACCATTGAACTGATTATGATGAAAGAGATAGATGGGAACCTGGAGATTGTGATAGGCTAATTTTCCTCGCGAAAAACTTATTAAAAGTGGGGTAAAGAGAAGGGTAAACTTTGTATGAAACTTTTACTGCGTTATTCGATTTGTTTGAAATCGATTGAAACAAAATCAATATTAACGCGAGCGATGTCGCAGGTAAGAGATAGTTTCATATAAAACAAAAGTTTAGAGGAATAATTTCGTGTTCTATGCTATCGATTTTTGTACTTCTAATTTAATCTTATTTGTATCTAATTTGTATTTAATCTTATTGTAAAACTTCCAAACTCATATTAGAATTCTGAGCATTAAAATGTCTTGCCACAATATTTTAAGCAGTGAAAAAAAACTACAAACAAATAAACATTACAAACAATATCAAGGGACAGTTAATATACTTTGAACAATATTAATATCAATGTTCATACTAAAACATATACAATACAAATACATACTACCCAGAACCACATTGTTCTTAAATAAGTGAAATGATGTTAATAATTTTATTCAAACTCACTCTTTATTGTTACATCTGAACAATAGTATGTAATAAAAATGTTTCAACGTTATCCAGGCCTTCAAGCGAACCTTCTGCAAGTGATACATAAGTAAAGTTATGAAGTTAAGACCTTCCTGGGACTTTTTACTGAGTACTGTTAGTTCTCACTAGTCAAGTCTCACGTACCTCTTTCCCAGACTCTTTTTAACGGATTTCCTCATAGCAACACGTTAAGGCATTACCCGGGTTCAGGACAAGGCGAGAGGGGTGTGTGGAAAGTCTCATCGGATGACAAGCTACCCAACAATACCTACTCAAAAGCATCCCGGCAACACTTCAAAGTCCCGTGTTGCCAAAGACCAAGGACAGCTTTCACACTTCCTCTAAACTTCCCTCCTAGCCTGCCAAGGTAAACGCAACAGGGAGATCCGTAAATAGATTTTGCCCACGTTTAAAAATAGGGCGTTTGATAATTTACCTATTTAATCTATAAATACTATTATGCGTTGTGTAGACGCGAGTAGAATATGAATAAAATTAGTACTTTGATTACAAGAATAGTAATCAATTTATATTTGACTAGCTATGCTCGCGACTTCGATCGCGTGTAACTAAAAATTATTTAATAATCGTTATCCGTTTTTGGAACTATTTCACTAAAGTTATGCTCCTATTAGTGGTAACGTGCTGTTAAAAAGCCTAGCTCAATGGTTGCTCTATCAAATACAAAAAAAAATTAAAATGCGACTAATTAAAATTTAATTAAGCAATTATTTTAACGTCTATTAATAATGCTAAAAGACA
Organism: Actias luna; assembly: GCA_039707435.1. NCBI lineage: Eukaryota > Metazoa > Arthropoda > Insecta > Lepidoptera > Saturniidae > Actias > Actias luna. The sequence goes on along the minus strand of JAZHAC010000033.1, from coordinate 12,148,094 downwards.
TTAGTAGCTACTGGTCAAAAAATAAAATCTGTTAACAAACAGAGGAGAAAAAGGTACTGTGCTGTTTTATATTTGCCTAGATAAAGAGAAAGATTTTTGTTTGTAACGAATAAACTCATAAACTACTGGACCGATTTTAAAAATTCTATCACTATGTGGATACTGTTTTTTTTTATCCTAGCTCGGCAAAGTGACTGTACTTCACCTGATGGTAAGTTTCAGTACAGTCCAGTAACAGTAGTGACTGCCGTAGGGGCAAATGTCCTTCGTCAGTCGGAACTGTCTTGCCGGCCCACTAAATGTTTCTTCACGCCTCGTTTAAAAGACCCCATATTATAAGAAGGAGGAAACACCCGGATCCGAAGACGTTCCACAGCTCCACTGTGCGACAAAGAAACGACTTTCCGAACTTTTTGGTTCGCGTCGGGATGGAGGTTATGGTAAAGCTGTGGCTCCATAGTCCAGCACGGACGGATCTGTTGTGGAAAGGAGAGGAGGGGATTAGCTGAAATAACTCTTCAGAGTATTCGGCATGATACAGTCGATACAACACGCTAAGCGAGGCTATATCCCTACGCAGTTGAAGTGGTTCTAAGTAATTAGTAATGGCTGGACCATTCACCATGCGAACAACCCGTCGTTGCAGCCTGTCCAGGGCATCTAGTAGGTATTTTGCGGAAACATCCCAAAGATGCGAACAGTATTCCATACATGGCCGAACCAGAGCCTTGTAAAGAAGGTACAGCTGGTTGGACGGGAAATACCGTCGCACCTTGGTCAGGATTCCTAGCCTCCGTGAGGTGCTTGATATGACGCTCCCGATGTGATCCCTAGGATTGAGGTCGCTGCAAATATCAACACATAAGATATTAAGGTTTTTATGGATTGTGAGAGACACGACCTGAAGACTTGGGAGTGGTAAGAAAGTGGATTTTTTGGTAGTGAGCGCGCAAACCTGAGTTTTATTGCCGTTGAACTGGACCAGATTTTTTGTTCCCCATGAAGATATGCGGTTCAAAGCCCGATCGACCTCAACGACAAGTTCCTGACGACACTTTTCTGCTTCTCTCCGACCGCTGTTAAGCTTACTGGTATAACACCCATGAACCGTACTGTCGTCTGCATAGCAATGGACGTTGCCCAAAGGCAGCATATCATTGATATGCAGAAGAAAGAGGGTGGGTGAGACTACGGAACCTTGTAGTACTCCAGCATTCACTGTCCGGAATTGCGACTTGTGTCCTTCAACGAGTACACATATTCGGCGATTTTCCAGAAAGCTGGAGATCCATCTACATAAGTTTACTACATACGTCTAAATAAGTTTACAGTAAGTAATTGTATTATTCCTGAGTAACATCTATATCTATACTAATATTATAAATGCGAGTTTATTGGTTTGTGACGCTTTCACGCCTAAACCGCTGAATCGATTATAATGAATTATAATCGCGAAAAATGATTATAATCGCGAAAAACTTATTGGAAGTGAGATAAAGAGAGGAATAAACTTTGTATGAAGCTTTTTATTGTGTCATCCGATTAGTTTTACAAAATCGATATTAGCGCGAGCGAAGCCGCACGTAAAATCTAGTATGCAATAAATTAGTAAAATAATTTTCAGTTCCATGCGAACGAAGTCGCAGGTATAGCTAGTATTTATTATAAATAATCTGCCATGATATTCTGTTGGATTCAAAAATATGATAAGCAGTATTTTTATTTTATTAAGTAGATAATATAATTGAATATAACGATTCAAGTCAAGACGAGGATGTCTTGTTTTTCTTAAATCTCTGTGTGAACAACTCTATTATGAGAAATCTTGTTAACATTTGAAATCATTTCTCTGCCCCAGGAATAATGAGTTCTGTGTTTTCATTTGAAACTCCGGTGACTTTTGTTTAATGGAATGATAATACAAATGCTGGCCTCTTTGTAGTGAGGGATGGAGAATATTGTTGTTTTTCCTCCGGCAGGTCACTTTAGTTCCAAGGGTAATTTCATTATTTTTCTAAAAAAATTGCTTTTTCAAAGGAAACCCTGGACAGTACAATCTTAATGTTTATTTATGCCTTTTGAAATTCACTTTGCGTGTTTCTCTAAAGTAATTTTGGAATGAATTTTTTCTCCGTTGGATTAATATTATATTTCCTTTTTGTATCTTCTATGTACTTCCAACAAAATATATACCACTGTAGATCTAATAGATAATTTTAGATGTTGGTCTGTGATATTTTTGCGTAGTTTATTTGTTGGAAAATGTACACGTTTGACGTAAACTATTTCACATTAATAATGATTTTTTCCTTATGGGTATATTGAAAGTAAGTTTTCATCTGTAGACAAAATATTATATAAACAAATTAAATTATAGTCTCGAATAAGATCCGATGGTTGTAGTCGTTGTTAAGCATAGAGAATTTTAAGAAAGTCTATTCAACAAAAGATTTTACTGCTCAGTTTAAGCGAAATATACAAGAAATAGATTACAAAGGCAAAAAAATAATCATATAACTTGCATTTTATCCAGTAAATTGTTTATTTTATTCTTATTATTTTAATAGATCTTAAAAAAAATGCAAGTTACACTTCTTAAGTCTCCGAAAAGGTACAAAAGGTTTCAGAATCGGAAAATAATAATTACCATTTTTCATTTAACGGTAATTATGTTATATGAAGAGTAGTATTAATAAAATTTAATGGCAATATATTGAGTTTTTAATGAAATAAATCAATTTCCAATACTACATGAAATAGTAAAAGAAAATAAATACCTTATCAATACGCAAAAATTATAAATATAAAAGTTACAATTTTATTTTATCATAAAATAATGGCTATGTCATGTATTGGTTATTAATAACCCAAATGTTAGTATTAACAAAGAATGATAGTATTAAGTGTTATCATTTATATTTGTTAAGAGCAAAACATCGAACTAATTTGTGCGATTTGTTTTTGGTCAAAAATAAAAAGTTTCTTATTTTACCTCACCTGCTTACTTGCACGTACTGAGTGAGCATTATAAAAATGAGGAATGTCTTAAAGTAAATAGGCAGATGAAACATTTATTTTCGAAAAATTTATTAGTTCAGTATATGTATACAATTTAGTAAGAAAGAAATAGTTCAGTATATTTATTAGTTCAGTATATGTATACAAGAGCTTGTAATTAAATTAATTCATGGGTTTATCCAAATATGTTTCATCATATTTTCTGTGGGTCCATAATCTACTTTCAGCATTAAATTTTTAAAGTGCTCCACTCCATATGTCCTTGGTAAAAGGGTGAATTGCTTTCTATTCATACACTGTGATACTCTTTTACGATTCAAGCAAAAAACCACGGCAAACGTTGGCGAAAGATAAACCCTGGGGCGGTGCGAACGCTGTTGAATTTTACGATTCCACTAAGCCGCCTTAAAGTCGAGCCCTTCCTGAATATTTTGATTTATTTATAGGCGTAAAAGGGTGGTCCAAAAACAATACAGGGTTTTGACATAACCTGCGTCGATGAATTTAATTTAAATAATTCGTTCGTATGATATCCTCGATTGAGAATTTTAACAAAAGCAATTAATAAAATCAATTGGTAACTGCAATTACCAACTTCTTAACAAATTTCACAGAAGCCCAAACAAATTTGTGCCTGTAAAGTTTTATGCTTAATTCATTAGTATGTAATATAATCGTGTGAGAATACGCAGGTCGCATTAAGCGCTTGCCGTTCGCGCCTCTAACACTTCATTGTGATGCTAATTTAGGGCAGCTCTATGAATATGGGGACGCGCTCTCAACGCGCGCACTTTTTGCCTCACCGCGTTAAATTAATTTGAATAATACCGTCGATAGGCAACGAGCTCAGGCAAAATGTCTTTTATATGAGTTTTCGACGTGAAAACTTCAATGGTAAAATTGACGTAAACATTCTATCATTCTCTCACAAGTATTTACGTAAGAGTGTTTGTATTTGTATTTATTAGGTACAACAACATTTGAAAGAAACAGATTGTAGCTAACAAATACTAAATATTTAAGAATATTGTAGCGAAACGAATGTTCCTTTAAGTAATAGAATGAATACACTATGCGAGGATGTAGCTGACAAAATAAATTTTACTTAGGTATCAGCTAATCACTTTGCTAAAACGTGTGCGCTTATTGGCAGATTTAATGGAACGAACGCTAAGACAAAATTGGCTTAAGTAGTCGTTCGTTCGGAAAATAACCGTACCGGGGTAGAAACGAGGAGGCGCGACATAGTAATGTCGCCGCCCAGTTCCGATGTGGAATGCACTCGAAATGTACGTGATCGTCATAGAAATTACTGAGGGCAATTTTTAAGTGAGCCTTTCCCGCTGCAACACTCACGGTTATTCAGTCGCGGTCCCTATACGCTACAGCACTTAAAGGAAGTAAACCTACTCATAAACAAATGAAAGCGCTTTCGTTCGTCGTTTTTACCTAACAGCAATCCACTGTACTAAGAGGCGGTGAAAATTTAATGCAGGCCGAATATGATGTATTCACTCGATGTGATCAGACACTATATATCTTTTATTGAATATTCTCAAATCCGTAATAAAAATGAGAGGCATTTGTACGGTTTATATATGAGAGTAACTCTATATATTCCGAAGTGTATAATATTCTAAAGGTCTAATATGTAAAATGTATTTTTGCATAAAACCATGTAAGAGGATTAAAAATAAAATAACTTCATAATTTTTATTGAACTGTCTCGATGTTATTTATTCGAAAATGGTTGAATTATTTAAAAATATAGCGTTCCTTACAATAGATTGGTAATCCAATGTCATATATTCTTTAAATAGTTATTAGTTTGTAGATCTTATCTTGGAACACGGTAGACGTTAATTTTAAGACTAGGCAACTAGGTTCAAATTATTAAGATACAAAATAGAATAAAAAAATTATACTGTACTGATTAAGCCAGTATAGTCGTGAAAACACCGTCGACGTGCAACGTAGGACTGTAAACCGTTGTTACATCGTCCGCGTCAGCGACAATAAGAAAGCTGGCCTGAGTCGATCTTAACCCGCAAACGCCGCGGGGGTTGCCGCGAACCTGTCCTAATAACCCGGTACAATAGCGGCCCTGGGTAAATAGCGCTCGCTTATTGCTACTCAGCACTCCGCAATAACAACCGTAAAAACAATAGTGCGGCTAGCTACTTATGATTGCGCACGTATTGTTCTATAATGGCTGCAATCTGTATTAAGTTATAATTTTAATGTTTTTGAAATTAATTACAATTATATTTTTTCTATATTTATAAATATAATGCCTTGACTTAATTAAGAGATTTATAACTGATGCAAGCTTTTAGATAAATAAAAATACTACAATCTTTTAAAAGTCCTACTTCGATACGTACGAATTTTAACTACCTTAATTTCTAGTTTTACTTAGAATTTTTTGAATAATTTGTAATTTTTTTTTTATTATTCTCATTAACAATGATAAATATAAAAGAAAAGAATGATATGTGTATGTATGTTAAATGATCCCATGATAATAGTCAGTTTCATATATTTTACTATACTTATATAAAATAATATAAACTTGAATTTACGTAATTATTAACAACAAAATCCTTTTACTTTCAGGTAAGCTTGCTGACTGAACTGGGTAAAAAATTGTGAGCAAATTTTATTATATTCATTGTAAATCAGATATAAAAAAAAAAAACAATTAATTGTAGAAACATACTAGCGGGTGAAGAATTGCCGCTAAGTACTATCATGACGGCTACTGTGTTTACTTATAAGTATTATTGTATCCATTAAAATTGTGGAAGTCAATAAATAAAATATTTGAGCAAGCCGTGAAAAACATTCGAAGCATCTAAATTAGCTTTCAACAACATAACATATATAGCGTATTACAATATAGAAACACTAAACCTAATAATAACTACCTAATAATAATAACTAATAACTACATAGCTAGCTTTTTTTAGCTTTTTGCAGCTAGTTTGTCGCAAAATTAGGACCACATAAATCGTGTATTGAACCATGACGCGTCATAGCTTCCACCATGGTTATGACTTGATCGAACCCGTGAGGTCTGCGTGAAGAGACACGGCGGTACAACACACAATATTTTCTTACACTCCACAGATTACACTTATAAACTGTCTTACTTATTACTTATGTTATGTATTACTTGGTATCGAAAGTGATATGATACTTAATAGATGACTTCGACTTAGACTTTATATACAGTTTTTTTTTCCAATGTTATCAGATTACCGTTATTAATAACTGGGTAAAACAAAATTATAATTATTTATTTTAATTAAATTCTAAAATACCGAAAATATTAACATAATCTATTTATTTTTTATTGTATTCATAAATACGACCATGTTATGTTTTGCGGCTAAATTGACGTTATCGTTAGTTTGTTTTGTACCTTATTAGTTAGTAGAAGTATGTTTTGAGGATTACTGCGATGCCTCGTATTTTTCGGTCACAACAGGAGACCGTTGGAGAGTGTAGATGGTACTTATCGCCTCGCGATTAATTTAAATCAACTTATCCCGAAAACATTATTATAGAACCGCAGAGACTTAGGCCTAATAACAGTAATAAACATGAACGGTAACGAGCAATAGGCAGCGATTCGTGCTGATGTTACAATGTTTTTATACACGACCGGTACATGGGAAAGCTTTCTAATTGCCGGAACAATGCTGAGCCGGTTATTTGCCGGCGGCATTGTTTTTGTCCGCGCCGGTTCATTTTACCCTGCCTTCCCTCGGGCGGGAGATTAATGGAATTTGAATACGCATAGCCTTTGTATTCAGCTTTACGCGTAATTTAAGCGTATACCGGCCCCGTGAGTCGGCGTTTTGCCGTCAATCTTACGGTTAGTCTCACAGGTGCAAGGATCCTTACCTATATAACTGCTGTTGTGTAAAACAACGCGTTTCTCTTATTGCCTTCACATCAAAAGAATGTTATTATCGCTCTGTCACTATATGTATTTTTTTGTTTATTATTTTCGAATTTTCCAGTATAATCGTCCTTTAAACTTGATATTTCAAGCAAGCAACTAATTTCATTTCTGATATCTCCAGAGAAATAGATACGATAGAAATTGTGATTATTTCGTTTAATTCGAAAGGTCCCCTCTGGTTCCTACATTCAATAAATGTTGGGTGTTCAAAGCATTATCAATCATCCTCCTGGGCCCTAGATACGTCAGGAAATAAAATGTATTTATTTTATTTGGGTTTCTTGGTATTGATTTTGGCTGAAATTACTTTATAATAAATGTCGTGGATAATTTGAAAATATATCTATCACTGAGCCTAGTAATTTATCTTAATACACAGTGACCTAGATTTTTCACATATTATCTGTCATTGAATAAAATATTTAAACTTCTTCTTTAAAGCTTAAAATGTTTTTATATTAGATATATGTTTGGGTACCTATTATTATTGATATAAGAAAAAAGCGGATAAATAAAGAAAAGGCTGATAAATAAAGAAATCATAAAATGTGTTTCATTTTATAGCAGTTTTAATATAGTAATCCATATAAGAGGTTTATGTCTAAGTAAAATTGTTGTTAATGTTATTAATTCATTCCGTCTTTTATTTGCTAATATCTATTTTCTGGGAAATTATATAATTGATTTATAATATAAATTTGTATACACAAGCGCTATACTTCTTAGTGTTTACTATTTTTACTAGTCAGTTAACTAAACAACATTATCTACATCTCTAGAATAAAGAGGTAAAGTTTTTGAACATTCTATTTGTTCTAAGTATTTTGAATTAAGTAATCTATAAAGCTATTCATCCGATTCTGAAGGTTTGTCTCATTTTCGGAAAATTGTTTCGACTGATATTTATAGGCGGTTGTATATTGATTACAAAGTAGGAAATACATTATGTACGTGAAAATGAATGTACATCAGGTAAAAAAGGTAAAAAAAAGGAATACATACACTAATAACATAGGTAATCGTTACAGTTGCAGATACGTTGTAACATAGTGGAAGCTGCATATCAATCAGCTGAAGATATTCCCGTTGTTGGGCATGCTGCAAATCCATTAACATAATTGAGCGACTTGTAGCCGGGACACTTCACGGTCCGTATCGTGGACGTCTTTGATGGCACATCGGAGTAATGAGGACCCGAAGTCTACGCGTCATCCGCACTAATGCATATTTACAATAAGAGCCGAGGAATTGAGACGCCATATTTCAACAAAAGCTTACGATACTCCTTATGACTGATTAATTCAGTCCCGCCATATGAATTTCGACAACCTTCGTCATGATTTTAAATAAATTTCATTATATTTATTGTAATCTTTACGGGTGAATAATACTTCATAACTAATTACAATATAGAAACTAATCAACGGATAATTTGTGTGCATTTTTTAAAGGGCGATATTTCATTTTGCTTTTATAATATATTTGCCACTTAACAACGTACTAACATACGTATATTAATATTTATTCTACTCTAAATTTAATCAAACATTCCTAAATTTGGAACAAATAAATCACAACATTAAAATTAACGGCGACCCTGCCCCGAGTGCTTCCGACCTCTTTAGTAAATTTATAATACTACCATTCAGGGGCACAATAATGTTATACCGTTGATTAGTTATTAGTGAAGTTATATGTAATGGATTTTCCACTTTCGAACAATGCGATATAATCTAAATAATATTATAATAAATACTTCTTTCATTAATGATCACGATCGGATACATCAGGGCTCACAGGAAAGGTGTATTATACGTTCCTGGTTATTCTTGTAAAGGTTTGATATCCAAATCTATTATATTGTTAAACTTTTCACAATTTTTGTCAGTAGAAATGCATAGGTATATCTAATTTTATAAATAAATTTTAAAAATAAAATTTGTTGTTAATATAGTTGATGATATTTAGTTATTTTTATTAAATTATATTACAGTTTAACCATGACATGCTGCTCTAATACATAATGAACATACAAAAATATATATTATAAAACAAATGAATACCTACTAATTTATTAATTAGAGTAGTAGTTATCTACTAGAATATGCTCAATCATCACATTACTATTTTATTAGAGAGCTTTGCGAAAACCGGTAAATTATTGTGCAGTTTCTAACTATAAAGTCATCATCACCTAGTATCCCGTAGTAGTAGCATCCCGGGTCTTCGAAATATATTTTGTCTCCTACACTATATAAAATAATATGGTATATAATATAAACCTACTTTGATCCTATGACATATATACTTGTCTGAGAAAATATATTATAATACAAATAAAATTGAAGATCAGCTATAAAATTACCATTAAGCAATCTTAAAACTACTGTTAACAACAATTATTCTGGCTAGATATATAAATATACTATTTATTCATATAATTTGTATAGGAAATAAAATAATTCTAAATGTTAATTATTTTTGGAAAACTTTACGGCTAGTATTTTAAAAAGTATTTTTCTTAAATTAAGTAGCAAAATTAATATTCAGTTTTAATTGGCGAAAGGCTGAGACCTTTTTCAAATAGGCTTCAATACTTTCCCAATTGAATAATATAAAATTTAGATATGAATAATGGAACTCGCGGTATATGTTTTGTTTTGGCAGAGGAGTGGTTTTCAACTGGCGCTGCGACACCATAATAACAAACGACTCTGTCCACTTCATTAATTGCTCGGTTGCTCGACTGCCTCTAAATAATTCACATACGACTGCCCTCACATACCGTAATCTAAAGCGAAAATTGCGACCGCCCTCCCCTGACGACTTTATTCGACCTAATTAATTTGGATTTTTATAATATCATCCCCAACACCACGGTAGATTGCCTCTCTTTATCGGAATTATAGACATTGATTAATTGGAAGCTTAATTTTTTGTAAAGGTATGATTTTATTGCTTACTTTTTACCTTCTTCAGAATCGTTGTAGGCTAAAAATTGTTCTTATGAAATTTCTTTTGTAATAATACAAAGTTGGAATTGGTATCTTCTTTGCGATAACGAAAAATTTGTAAATTACGATGTAAATATGTAAGTTAGATATGATTTATATTTTTTTACGTCGTTAATTATAGCAGATAATCGAGAAAATTTTGTAAATATTATGTCCAAATGTTTTTTTTCATGATTTATAATGATCGAATTGGGAAAATACAATCGATTAAAGTAATTCAAACTGCCAAATATAAAATAGTGTGCATCATATACATTAGTTCGCTTATTACATTTTTCACTTTTCATTTTTTTACAGTTAAGGTTTAGCGTCATAGCCACAATCTCATCTGATGTTAAGTAACTATGTCCTCAAGATGGCGGATAGTGTAGAGACTGACACTCAAGTGCAACTGCCAGAACACATCTATAGGTATTTGGCAGCAGATTTTCAACTTATAGGTGGTAGCTAGCCAGGTGGGCATTAGAAAAAACTCTACTACCACCATGCTATGTTTTTATCAAGATGTTTTCCTTCACCGAAAGCTCAAGCTCTCTCTGTGGATTCGACCTCACGCCCCTTGACGCGGCGTTCGTACATACTACCCACTGAGCTATCATCGCTCCAAAAAGTTAGATATGCATATTTGAAACAATAAATCAAATGACGTATCAAGTTGTTCTTTCGTTATTTTTTATGAAGATGCTAACAATAGATATTACAACTTTCTATTGAATCTGTTCTATAAAAATAGTAAAAAAGGGTCCCTGAATACGTAATATTTTAATCTGAGGCGTCGAATGACGATTGCGCAATAACAAGAGGTTGGATGAGCAAAAAGCAGCTGTGGGCCCACTCGTAACGCTCGTAACCAGAGCCGTTACGCAATTCGGCAACGGCCTAATTGATTCTTCGCCCTTTCGACCAGACGGGGCGTCGTCGCATTATCGAGCACAGGTGCTTCTGCTCTCCGGTTATTTGCCTCCTTGCGACAGAAGTCAGTGATATCGGCTCACCTTTGTCAAATCATCCTCAATGTTCGTTCCACGTTTAATTGTATTTCGTTTTTTTTTATGTCGTTATCAGTAACAATATTATTGGTACAGACTCCATTTAAATGATTTCTATTGTTGTTATCTTCCGTACTGATGTACTTTTATTCGTATCATAGAAAAAAACTTTATCCTGTATCAATGATTTATATAAATCTTAGAATATGCTCATCGTTTTCTGTGAGCAATCTTTATAGGTTCTAGACAAGAATATACAATTGTTTTTAGTATGCCATCTTGCATACATATAATTAAATAAAAAGTATAATTAGGAACGATAGTAAATGGCTTCGTTAAATTCAGATTCGTACACTTTTTCGCGGTTGGTTTCAGTAAATATTCTTGAGTTTGTTGAAACCGTCTTCCTTGCCGAAGTTGCGAGACGTTTGGTAAGAAACGCGGCTCGCAATTACAGTAATGGACGGTAACCTTTCCGAGCGAAATTAACGCCATTCGTTTATAGCGAATGTGAGGGCACACTCGGTACAATTAAATGATGGAGTAGAGTGAAATTGCAACAAGTGCAGCAGTGGCTTGCTATTCGCCGTATCCACACTCCATTTAACTCATTCAATCTGCGTCTCTTCCTGAATCTGTACCAACTGACCTTCATAATATAGTATATATATACACACACATATATGTTTATAATTTTATTCATATTTATTTACGAGGTTAGTTTGATAATTGTCATGTATACCTACTAGAGGGATTATCAAATTTTACAGTCAATATTTAAAGTTTTTGTTAGAAATGATGTATCTATTGTTAATCATAACGTTAGGTTTTCTTTTAATAACCGCATTCATAAGTATCTTTTTGAAGTATTTGATTATCGGTTGTTTATATTGCGTTTCTTTAGTAATTCTGACAACGACACTAAAATGTACAATTGTTTTTTTTTTTCATTCTTTTTAGCATTTTATTTAGTACGTTATTGTTGGAAGAACGTCTTCATATTGTTTTAGTGTTAGTGCCGACGTGTACAAAATCTTTATATCTATTTACTCTTGGTTTTTGAAAAATTTGAAGCACACTATTATTTCAATTTATTTATTTGTTATTTATTACATTTATAAATTATGGATGCTTTCCAGAAGTATCTTCTGACGACTACATCGTAGATTATATGTTTAAGATATAATTTTTTGTATCTGATCATGTGCTATAAATTATGTGTATCATTTTCAAATTCATAATAACATAACAAATAAACATTCATAAATATTCAATAACTACCATTGAGGATATTGATATACCTAATCATGTATAAAATTAATACTAAGACATGATTATTTGCTCATAGGCACTATTATTTAATAATAATAACTTTACATTATATTAACCCTTGAGTTTGTTTATCATAATCATTCAACGAACTAGCTACTTGTACATTTTAATATTAACTATTAAAAATTTTACTTAGTTTACTTGTAATTCTTATAACGTTACTATACATTATAATATTATAATAACTGGGGCTTATTGAGGTTTAGTAACGATTCGATTAACTATTTAATGCGAAATAATAATATTTACTAATTTGTATACCAATTGTTAAAGGTGACTTCGTAAGTGGTTTTAAATTATCAAAAAAGTTTAGCGTGATGTCTCAAGTGATAGCAATTCCAAAATCTTCGGAAAGCTTCAAATGAACTATGAAATAAAAATTATATTTAAATGAATATTTTGAAGAATACCTCTAATAACCCTACACGATAGACTTAATACTGAGTTAACAAGAAAATTACGATAACTAGACATCTGTAGACGTATGATGAATGAATGAATGTAGACGAATTATTAAAAAAAAAGTAAGTAGATGCTTAAAAGGGCTTAAGGTATGATGTTGTGAACTACAATATCCAGAATAACTAACATTCTTTACATTCATTATCTTTGCAGATCATGTGTGGAATTTCTCTGTATTTTGTTTTTTTTTAATGTTGCGCAACATAGTGAATTCACTGCATATGGTGTTAAGTACAGTACAATCCAAATCAGCGGTGACTGACATTGAACTAAAATTCACTATCAGTCACCGCTGTCATGCTGGCTTGCTTAGATACCTTTTCACGCCTCTTTTGAAGGACCCTATGTCAAGAGTGGGTGGGAACACGCTGACGGGAAGATGGTTCCACTGCTCCATGGTACGATAAAAATATAAATCGCATACTTGTTAGTTCGCGATCAATAGAAGTCATCGTGAAGCTGTGACACCGAAATCGCGCCCGCGTGGTTCTGTAGTGGAACGTAGAGGAGGGGATTATATCGAAGAGCTCTTCAGAACACTAGCCGTGGTACATACGGTAGAACACGCTTAAAGAAGCATTATAGGCATCGAGGAGATACTGAGCGGATCCATCCAAGAGCCGCGAGCAAGTCCGAACTTGGGCCTTATATATATAATAAAGGTAAATTGATCGCGCATGAAAAACCTACGCACTCTGTTCAGTATTCCGAGTCTCCGAGATATTGTGGAGATGACATTCTCGATGTGGTCCTTGAGGTTGAGGTCGGTCCGTATATCTATTCCCAGAATATTTAGGCTATCACGCATTGCAAGTTGGGTGTTCCGAAGAAAAGGGTTGGGTGAATAAGAGGATTTTTTTTTACCTAAGCTTTCTTGGCATTTAACGCAAACAAGTTACTTGCTCGGTATGTGAAAATGTGGGTCAAGATTTGGTTAAGTTCAATGACAAGTTTCTTAAGTCTCCTTTCTGTGTCTCCCCGACCACTGCCAGGGTTACTGACGTAGCACTCATGAACCCTGCTATCGTCTGCATAGCAATGAATGCACTCGAGAGGTAGCATATCGTTGATATGCAGAAGAAACAACGTGGGAGACAGAACAAAGCCTTGAGGAACTCCAGCATCCATCAAAAAGGACATGAAATCTGCGCTCATGCAGAAAGCTGGAGATCTAACGGCAGAGGTTGTTGGAGAGTCCTTACGACGGGAGTTAGAGAGAAGTGCACCGTGTTAGACCCTGTCGAAAGTTTTGGCTATATCCAAACTCACAGCCAGATGCTTGCCAGGCTTGTCAAATGCTTCCACCGAGCGGTGCAATATATACACTAGAAGGTCCTTTGTTTGTGTTTTAATAACAGAGTTGATATTCTCATATATAACTCGAAAACTTGTTGCTCTGCCAACGACCACGAGGTCAAACTATTTTTTTAAAGTGCAATCTCCGTTTTTTGCTCTTTTTGCGAGAAAATAAAGTTTTTTATAGGCTACAACATGTCATATGTTCGCAAGCATTGATAATCCTATAAATGACTCACACTTAGAGGATCTTGCGTTTCTTGCAATGCATACCTACCACTATTTTTCATTATGTAAAATTTATAATATTATAAAGCGCTAATCTTAGGAACTACCAGTCGGAATTCAAAAAATATTTTTGTATTTGATAAAACAATAATTAAGGAAGGCTTTGGGCTAAGTAACATCACGCTACCACCCATATAAGCAAAGCTTTATTGAAAAAATATACTATATTTAGTTTAGCGCGGACGAAGTCGCGGACATAGCTAGTAGTAAATAAAATGGAATAATTTCTTCGTCGTATATACTTCATATCTGTCCTATTTTGCATGCCTTATAAGCGAAGCGTTGAGGTGGGTACTACTGTCACTTCACGCAAAACAACTGATTTTTCAAATATCTCTATTTCTCATATATAGTACTTGTAAAATATTATATACACACACATATCAAGAAAAAAAACCTATTATTAACACTCATGATATTTTTGATGCCATTTTTGTTATTAAAAACGTTAAAAAGATACTTCTTGAACGTCCGTGTGTCTGTATGTGCGGATCCTGTATATTATCACGATAACGACCTAAATACTTTACTAATTGAGTTTTTTTTTCTTACGCTTCAGTATAATTAGGACTAGAACCCTATTACTTTTCACGATCTGATTCGATGAGGTTTAATTGTTATTAATTAAACAAACAAAAAAGAGATTATAAGGCGTGCACTTTTGGATATTCCAAACTTTTTGACAAGTGTTAAGATAAGTTTTGGTTCAAATTTTAGAGACTTCAGAAACCCTTTAAGTACTTTAACTAAGTAAAATAAAAAACCGGTCCGCCTTTCATCCAGCTCGATGAGATTATTTCAGTCGTAATCGCTGCTGTCCTCACCATTGCTCATTTGTAACGGTATTCACTCACCACTATATTTTTGTAAACTTAAAATAGATAATATGGCATATCATTATAAAATTGAATAAATATTTACCAATACCGTTAACTGTGTTTGATGTTATTACCCATTGAAATCATTTTAGGAATTTTAACACTCGTATTTTATACTCGAGAAGATAAATTAAGAAAATCCTTTCTTAGTCCTCACTTTTGTTATATAATGAACACTTATCCTAAATTTGATGTTTCTTAACTCATTGTTTAGACGGTATATTGTTTGTAAATAAGTTTTAAGAATCTTATTACGTAGAGAATGTCGTAATTGTAGATTTCGTTGACGTTTAAGCTATTAATATTGTCATGTTTATAAAATTTTCATTAGTATTGGCACGAGGCACAGCTGAAGAACGAATGTGCGCTTATAAATGACTGCAAAGAAAAACCATATTTACTAAAATTATATGCTTCCGAAGATTTCCTACAACCTTATATAATTACTTAAACCTTATATAATACAAAATATAACAATAACAATTATAATCAAATCAGAAATTATAAATTATATTTCACTGCTGCCTCATATTTTATTTGAATAATTTTATATACTGCTACAAAGTATTAATATTAAACCTATCATTTTCATTCTTTCCGCATAAAAAAATTATATATATCATTTTATTACATTTACAGAGATAACGTTATAGTCGTAAAAGCTTCATATGTATTAACCTACACGAATCTTGCTTTTCACAGTACTATAACATTTATTACACACTAGAAATTGATTTTTTGTATGAATTCATATATTTTAAATTTAAATCTAAACTGACAGCTACGCATAAAGATGATTTATAGGTCCAATCTAAACTATAACTTCTGTTTCTTGTAAATACACGATGCGATATCAATGTTCCTAGCAATCCTTGTTTACTATGCAAAATATAATTACTAGAAACTAGGCACAAATATTTTTCTTATCGTATTCAGGGATACCAATTTTGGGGTATACAAAAGGCAGCGAACCTGGAAGCCCAAATCTTTGTTCATTTATTTTTAGGCTTAAATTTTTTAAAGCAATCATAGCTCAGTGGTAATGTGTACGACTTCTCGTCAAAGGACGTGAGTTCGAATCCGCCTACAATGAGCTTGAGTTTTCGGTGAAGGAAAACATCGTGAGTAAACCATAGCATGGTGGTAGGGCTTTTTCTAATGCCTGCCTGGCTAGCAACCACCCTCTAGTTAAAAATCTGACGCCAAATACCAATAGGTGTGTTCCGGCAGTTGCACTTGAGAGCCAGTACCTCCACAGGTTTAGCGTGTCTACCAACTTGGGCCGTATCGTCATTTAAGATCAGGTGAGATTATGGCCATAACGCTAAACCTTAAGTATAAAAAAAAAAAAACTTTATGAATACAATTCACGGTTGCAAAAACAACATGAATTTATACCATAGACTATAGCCGTGGGTTTTAGCCTGATTACCTACTTGTTGCGTGTTTGAAATTCAAGCAACTCGATATAAATAACATTATAATTAAATATTACTTTACATATTATAATACTTTTGTATACCTACGTAATATAATACCTTGGAAATAATAAGATGATTTTCATAATTGTTACAGTGTTTGCGTTTAAATTGTCAAAATTGTTTATCACCATAAATATAGTTTTGTGGTCATAAATTACAACAAACAGTGTACACAGATGCGTATGTACAAAATTAAAGAAAATTCAGAAAACAAAAATTGTGTAGTACTTTTGAAATCGCTGGTTTTCCTAGCTGTTTCACATCAAACAAGCGGTTCCCTGTAACGCAATAAAGCTCCTCTCACACCGCTGAAATTTACCTTATTAATTTCGTTAGCGCGAAATAATCACGCTGGCTGCCTCCACTGATCCTTAAAATTATTTACGTTCACATCCCGACCTGTAATAGGAAATTTGTGTACAATGTATAGTCGTGTAACTGTACGTGTTTTAATATTAATTAAAAATGTTACGTGAGGTTAGTGCTTGATATAGCTGGGTAGAAAAATAGGTTCCACGTTAAATTTTATTACTGAATAAATGTTTCTAATAAAACCTTGTAAGTGGCGTGTAGTATCTACGTTCTGTTGTATAGTTTTGTATTTTAATTATGACGAGTATTTACAAATATTATTGTCCAATAAATATGAAGTTTAAGCACCGGCCGTTAGCTCTCTTTGACTACATACCTACCCTAACGATATAATTCCGTGCTGAATACACTTTCATATCTTTATCGAAAAATTTTAAAGCACTATTGAATACATTACACGTTATACTAATGATCTTGGCATAATATTTCTAAAAATAGATAATAAGTCCTGATGCCTTTATATGAATTCCATTTATGAAGTGGGTGGGAGATTAAAAACCGAAAAGGTAAAATACATTTACAGTTGACATCGCCAAATGTAAAATTACTGTACGATACGGTGTTCGTCGCATTTATAAACGGTTGTTTTGTAACTGCATGTGCGGTTCCTTCTAACAGTTCTCATGCAAGTTTCGAGATACCGTAGTAAAATAAAATCTCCGTCGTTTATCGCTGTCTGTAATTTTAACTGCTGAATTGCTGTTGTGTAAAGCATGTAACGTTTAACTAGAAAAACGTATTTTCAAAATAATATTAACACATATAAAAAAAATATAAGATTAATCTACCATCAATTTATAAATATTGACATTTGAAAATAGATCTAGCGTAGTCGTCTGACAAATTTAGGAAGCTGTAACGTATAACACTAGGACTGGCCTACCAGACATTCACCAGTACCTTCTTCTGAGTCACCTGTGGACAAGATTTGGGCGGTTCTTTTGGGTTCAACCACTCTGCTGAGCATTACCGATGGTCGTATGGAGTCTATTTTCCCCTCGTTATTATGATGGTTGAGTAATGTAACGCAGTACTCAATACGTGTTTGTTGGTGAGCTTTTTCACTTTCCAATTTGTTTCAAGTGAATTAAAATAATTTTATCACTCACCTAGCCTACCGCTAACTTTGACGTGAATCCGATTCCACGATCACCTTTAGCTCTTTATTGTCAATTAGGGTCTCCGACTGTCCACGGGGTTTATTCTGTGGGTCAATATTTCCTGAATGAAAACTTTGTAAACCTTGTAATGTATCATTATTTCTTTTGTACTAGCTTCCCCCAGACACATCATTGAAACTTCGAGCTGTTACTGCAGCGCTGATACCACAGTGAAACTTGTATTCGTAAATAACGGTATATTTTAAGTTTCCCATTTTATTAAGAGAATACTGATCAAAGAAACCAAATGCTGCGAAAACATTTAAATTCAATACATGCAATCCTAAATTTGAAATAGATATGAATTTAGAGTTCTTAGCCAAACGTCAGATATTTGAAATCAAAGTGGCCAGTTCGACAAAGCGGCAAATTTATATGTAAGAACCTATATATATATCAGGGTTTTCCTATTGTAAAATTAATGTATAGGTGTATAAAATGTACTTGTAGGTTTTCTTCTTATATATATCTTTTTAAGATACAAGAAGATTAGGACTCTGGATTCATGATTTAAAAAAACACTCAAGCTTAACAATGTCGAAAACAAGCGTGTTTGTCGAAAACATTTAGTTTTGACTCCACCTAAGCTCTTTTTGTCTTTACAATCTAATCAAACAACTTTCCTAGTGCTGAGTCTTTATCTTTATCGGTCATTTTGTTCGAACACGAACTTTGGGGAAAAAAAGTCTGAAAAACTGCCTTATACCATTTCAATATTAAAATATATTTTCATAGAAACAAATTATATCTCCATATCAAAAATGCGCGATTCGAACTAAATTACACCCAAACTATTGATATGACAGAGAAATAAAAAAAACTTTTTCAATTACAAATTCGAGGAGTTAGTAAAGAAAACTGCCGCTTTTTGAATAAACGCAT
The DNA here is from genome assembly GCA_039707435.1 of Actias luna. Lineage (NCBI taxonomy): Eukaryota > Metazoa > Arthropoda > Insecta > Lepidoptera > Saturniidae > Actias > Actias luna. The sequence goes on along the minus strand of JAZHAC010000033.1, from coordinate 12,128,952 downwards.
CTATGAAAAGAAATCACCGAATAGGTAAGCACGGGTAAACTCACAAGTAAACATTTGCGTATGTAAACTGGAATTATTCACGAAAAAACTTTTAATGGCGTCCCCGGAGTTCCCGTCAAACATTTATCAACAAAAGAACGAACGTACCGCAGGCGATGGAACTTGAAATGTATGGAAATTACCCAGTCACAAGCGCGAGAACAATTCACTAACGTCGGCATAGGCAAATGTTTTTGTTGCAGCTTGTTTCGTTAAACTTACTTGGATTTAAAATAAGATATTCTTAATAAAGTTTTGTATTATACAATCATTTAAAAGAAAGTCTAATAATAGACCAGTCGGCAAACTCGTTTCATAGTCCGCAAGTGATTCGTCAGATCTTCATCGTGGAGCAAGCATAGCCCCTCGTTGGGCGCCAAATAACTCGGAACGGAATAATGAACCGCTTCAGAATCTTCAGCAAACAGTCCTTATCATTGTAAATTGCGAGTGCAGAAGGAAGATTAAAAATTCATATATTTTGTAATGTAGAGTACATTACAATTATATCTTTTATTATTTTTATATCACAAAGTTAAAATTGTAGGCCTTGTTTATTTATTTATTACAAGTATTATTTATAAATATTCACAATTAAATATTTATATGATTATCCTCATAACTTAGAAGATTAAAATGAGTAAGATAGAATAAATACGTTTTGAGCGGATACTGTTTAATTTGCATTTCAATCAAAACGATATAGCCGGTCGAAAGAAAAATCCGCTTCGTCGCCTCACTTAAAGCTTTTGAAATATTCCTATGATTTCTGATTCTACGAGAAAAAAGCCGATTTCAATTGGAGAGATCAAAGTGTAAAAAATTATCGTAATAAAAAGTGCGATTTAAACGTCAAAAAAGACGTCCAGGCACTTATTATTTTAACAGAGCGAGTGTCTCGTCTCCTTACTCATTCTATTTGTCTTTTCGATTGTTCCGGTGCATAGACTCCTCCATTACTCGGCACTGAAAGGAAAGTTTTGTATTCAATTTGGTATTATAATTCCCATTTGAAGTCGTCACGCACCATCGCGTCGACATCGGCTATGTAAATGGACGTATTCGGGACTTAGTCGCATTTTCACCAAAAAGTTGAATAATTCCTGTTGGAATTCTTTTTACCTGAATCCAAGATGTCTTTAGTCCTCATTTAACTATAGTTCTAAATTTTATAATTATTTAATATTTATATAGTTTATCGTACAGTATTTTTTTATAGTTAAGGCTCAGCGTAATGGGCATAAACTCACCTGATCTTAAGTGACGATACGGCCCAAGTTAGTAGACACGCTAAACCTGTGGAGGAACTGACTCTCAAGTGCAACTGCCGGAATACACCTATTGGTATTTGGCCGCAGATTTTCAACTTGAGGGTGGTAGCTAGCCAGGCGGGCATCATGAAAAGCCCTACCACCATGCTATGGTTTCCTCACGTTGTTTTCCTTCACCGAAAGCTCAAGCTCATTGCTGGTGGTTGGATTCGAACCCACGTCCTTTGACGCGAAGTCGTACACACTACCACTGCGCTATCATCGTTTCAATCGTAAATTATTCGTTATTAATCGTATATTTTAAAGGAATTCTTCCAGTTAATATCGAGCTACTTTATAATAACAGAACTGTACACTTCGAACTTCCATTTTTTTTTTGCATTTTGCAACTTTTCAAGTAAGTGACAGAAAGATCGTCATTATCATTATGGCCTTGCCATGGCCTAAAATATAATTGAAATAACATCTGTTCATGTTGTTAAGTTTATTGCATATACGTTATGTTATATATGTGGCTAGAGTGATTGTTATAAAAGTGACAATTAAATTCGGAGAAAAAAGACAGAATTTATATTAATTTAAAAATCTTATAACTTACTGACGTGAATTTTTATTCAGGCAAATATACTGAACTCCGAGCGAGAGATGTGCAACATTTTAGAGTTTCTTTTAAATTTCAAATGGAAACTTATCCCTTGGTTACCATAAAGTCTTTGGGTATTTACCATAAAAATCCACCGAGAGCGCTATATATTTCCTTTTAACCAATGTCCATTCGCAATCCACCTGGATTTAGATCGAGTATCGGATGAACGTCGGTTTGCTGTTTTGAGGCTTAGAACTTCATACAATGAGACATGTTTCATTTTACGAGATGTTTTCCGCGATCGTTTCGCAGATACTGAAATAATAAGCATTTTACGTCACCGCATATTATGAAGCTTTTATAGCCCCTGAGCTCGACTGAAGCGCTGTTACAGTGGCTTACGAGGGTTCTCCTGACGAAATAATTAACCCAATGTTGCTTGTATTAGACTTCGCTTTCACCTAAGATTGACTACTTACATGTTTACCGTTCTATTATTGTTCTTACTCCAATATTTTAATTCTTACTAAATAAAAATAATACAAACAATTTTTTGATTGCATTATAATTCATTCGATAGAATTATTCTGGTTAAATATTCTGACATAGTTATTTCTTTGAAGTTACTACTGGTTTTGTTTGGTAATATTTTCATAAGAACGACTCAAATAGGAATATGGATGAGGGCTTCCATAACTTTTAAACAATAGGAAAGATAAGGTAAACCTTTGCCAATACACATCAACAATCAGAACTAACATATTTAGTGGAAGAACAAAATCACTGCTGAGAAATGGCTTGGTCCAACGTCTATATCCCCGCTAGAGACAAGGGACCGATAACAGATTACCCGCAAACACGTTTTAAATTCATTTCCCGACCCGAGCCTCGATCGCTCCTCGATAAAATGTGGGGACGACCCAGGGAAGCGGGACATATTTACTTTGTCTCCCTGCGACCGTCGCGCCCGCGGCCACTTCCCCGGTCAGGTAACGTTGCCAAGTGGCAAAATATTTGTCTTGGATCGTTACCCGTCTGTTCTGATTTAGTAACATTAAGCGATATCAAATCTGATTTTTTAAGCTACGTAAAGTTGCTCTCGTTACCTGTGGATTTAAAAAGTTAAAATTTTTGTAATGTTTAAAATAAGCTAAAAATAAGATAAACAGTCATAACGCTAAACATTAACTATAATACAAAATGTTTCTTTACATTGGTCACAACATTTTATTTAACAAACACTAACTATACAAAGTATTTACCTACGAGATTCCGTTTTGTAGTATTGGTGCATAAAAATGACGATACGTGGGTTCAGCGTATCCCGAGTAGTTAATCTCGATTTCAATATGATTGTGTGGTTAATATTTTTCGTGCTGCTAAAGTTATTTTTATTTCAATTTCGGCTTGTACTGACACCAAAGAAAAAATACAGTTTTTTTTTTGGAAACTTACCAATGTAAGAACTCTTTTAAATTTCTAATATTTTTTTGCGAAAACTGTAAACATTCATATTATTCGGCATTTGTTTATACTTTATACGTTTTGTATTTGGCCATAAACTCACTTGCTAGTTGACGATGTGGTCCTTGATTGTGGACAAGCTAAGCCTAGAAGCTCTCCATTGCAACTGCCGGAACACATCTATAGACATTAGGCAACAAATTTTCAATTTTATGATAGTGGTTAGCCAAACTGGAATACGAATGCGAAAGCGGTTTCTGGTCTCTGACAAGTAAGGGAGGAAAGCAAGGTCACCGTGGAGTTTTTAGTGGTTATTCCTAAATTTTCGCGCCACTTCAGTTACATATACCCCTCGTATAGCCTATCCAGACAAAAGCGAAAGGCAGATCCGTAAATAAATTATACCCACGTAAGTTAAAAGAGTAGTAACTAGCCAGGTGGGCATTAGTGATTGTCCTACCATTTTAGTATGTTTTCATCTCGACCTTTTTTTTATATATATCTGTCTTATTACAGGGATTCGAACTCACGTCTATTATATTTGTCAAATATTAGTATTTTAGTTTCACAAGAATTTCGTAATGTTAAAAGATATACGATTCTAAAATAAAAATTATTCTGAATCTTTAACAGTGTAGTCGGTTAATTGTACTGTCTAAGTTCCAATTTGAGCAAATATCTTTGTTTTAATATTAGTTTATAAATATTTGTGTTTTTATCGTCGTGCAGTAATTACACAATAAATTTTAAGTTAACAAGAAATAACATTACGTTTCCTACGTAGTTTTATATCTAATGTATTTTTTCCTGGGCATATATAAAAAGTTTAACACCTTGGAAACAATTAGTGTAATAAAAAAATAATAAAATAAAATGATGTGCAAAATAATATTTATTTCCATGTTAAGTATCTATGTTTAATATAATTTAGGTACCGTGTCCTTCAAAAGAAACGTGAAGAGTAATTCCAGCAGACACATGTGACGACGTAAATTGAACTGTAGGTATACTTTCTTTAACGAAAAAGTTATGAATAAAGAAAAAATATTTTTGTGATATTTTTTTCAAAGATGATTAGTAGTTAGTCAATCATTGCATACGGATAAAATATGGCCTAAAAATTGATAAGAGACTTAGAGAATAGAAACATGAAATATATTTAAAATTCAGTAATCCTATTTATCTTTCCGGCGTGCCGGTGGCGGTTAAATATCTGAGGCAACCTGCTGCACCAGAAACAAATGTAAACATACTGTTTGAACCTTTGAACTTTTTCCTTATACTTATCTATACGTGCTTAATATAAAGTGTTTTATGAATCGTTATCTAGTGTGTTAGGTTAGTAATGTAAGACTGTTCTTAAACAATACCCGAGAGTAATTGTGTTAATAATGGAGATTGGTGTAAATTGCTAATACTAAAAAAACAGTACTCCTATAATGTTCATGGTAGACAGAAAGGAAGTTATCATGTAATTATTACACGGAAACAAAAGTTTATTCTACGCACATTAATTGCAGAATTTATCAAACTTATAAGGTTTTATACTATAACGACTAACTTTACTGAAAATATCATAACATTTTAGAAGTTGTTCAACAAAATGTTCACTGGCGGCGTAAAACATGGCATCCATAATATAGTGTCGGATGCGTTTCTCAGAGTCAGTATCAGCATAAGCTGTGAACCGTGTCCGCTTTGATATAGTTTTGTGAGACGAAACGACTAAAGCACTGTCACGTTTTACATACTTCACAGCGTTTCCGATGCGACTGCCATTGTTACTATCAAAATATCGCAAACTTTCCGACTGTTTTGTTTTCAACTATAGAAACGTAAATTTCAAAACGCGAAGATTTAAAATGTTATTGTTACCTTTCAATTTTGCAATAAAATTGTGAGTTTCATCATCGCGTGGAATATCTGTGTCACTTTTATCTTATCTTATCAAAACGATACTGTTTTGGGAATGTTGCTTATTTTATTAAAATTGTACATAATTAAACTGACAGAATAAACTAATATTATAATTGTTAAAGTTTGTTGGTTACGCTTTCACGCCTAAACCGATGAATTGATTATGATGAATTTTGGTGTAGAGATAGATGGGATCCTGGAAACGGTGACAGGCTACTTTACGTCGTGAAAATGTAGAAATTGAGATAAAGATAGCAATAAACTTTTATACTTAAAACTTGTTTTAATAACTTTTATAGCATTTGATATAAAAAATATTTCTGTGTCGATCGACAACTAGAACTGGTTGACAAAATCAATATTAACGCAAGCGGAGCCGCGGGTAAAAGCTAGTACATTATAAGCCATTAGGTTCAAGAAATAAAATATTGCGTTGGTAATTTGTATTTTGTGATTATATGCTAAATCTAACAAATCTATAAATATAGTAGAGAGTCTTAAAAATAATATTATCTAGTACATAATTAATTATTTATACGATAATAAGTTATACATGGTCAAATGCAATATGATAAATGTAGATATAAAAAAAAGTTAATTTGCTCTGTTTGTTTAAGTGACGCCTTTCGTGTCGATATACTAGATCGGAGAAGCGTGAGAGGAGAGGGCTTGAAATAACAAACGAAATCGCTGTCTTGTTTTGGGTACGATATAACATTTGGAAGGCAAAAGGAAAATATGAAAAGGCACAATATTGCTCGACGAAATTACGATCGCTTTAGAATTCGTACGGCCCATTGAGGGGTGAATTGTTACCTTCGTACATTGCCATAAAGAATGTATTGGTTTTTCGTTGAGTCAACGAATATCAATTGTATCTTTCATAGATTTACTGAGCGGATTCATATTCCATATATGATATTAATACGAAGTAACGAAGTAATTAAAATTTCTTTGTTTTCAAAATTTTCTGACGGAGTTCTAATATATAAGACATGGATCTTTTGATATCGTTAAAGGTGATTTAGTATACAAGTAATATATTACAAACTGGACTGGAGCGAAACCTTAAAAATTACCTGTAAAATTAATTACATGATAATTTAATTTTAAATATTGCAATGTTCTATATTTTAAGCCCTGACTTTTAACATTTAATAAACATACTTACGTATACTTAAAGGGCTTTTTCTCAACACAAGTCAAACCTAACCTAAACCAACGAAGTTCTACTGTAGGGACGTTAATACATAAGTACTCAATAATAAAATCAAATAATAGATTGGCGACATATGGTTTTACACGCTCTTGTATGTACCTACATTTATAAATATTGCAGCACGGTCTCTTTCTAACAATAGCTGCGCACGTCGTCTCTCACAATTTATTTTATAGTGGCAAGTACACAAGTTTCAAAACTAATATAATAAATGCAAATGTTTATTTATATGTTTGCTACACTTTAACGCCTTAACTACAACCACCCATTATAAGGATATTGTGTGTTGTTTTATGTGAGAGATACTGAAAGAAACATAGAGTTTTTTCATTTATATCGTGAATTAAACTGTTCAGAAAATTTTAGCCTGGCAAAATCTATATTAACCCGAGCAAAGTTGCGACAAAACCTAGTATAATATTAAATTATTAAAATAATGTTATGTTTGCACTCTAAAGTTTCTAGTCTAGTGTAGTATTAATGTTTCTTTTTCACTATATAAATAGAAAATAATGTGATGTGCACTTATTTCTGACTACATTATGAGTGATCAAGTAAAATCGTATTTATGCCAATGCTGTAAACAGTGATTAATAACATAATGTTAACAAAGATTATTAGTAATCAATAATTGGCGAAGTAATTTAATTTACCCGTTTACTATATTGCCGTAATATTTAACGACTAACATTGTATGATAACTTAAAACTATAAAAACAAAATAAATAAATATCAAAGCAAATAAAAATAATCACAGCTAGATATATATACAAGCGTATTAATACTGAAAATGATAGTCAACATGCACCTTCCTTACGAGAAATGATGAAATTCATAAAACAGGACAGCACGAATTGCACTATTTATTCAAATCGTCTCGCATGCAAATGAATGTCCTCTTTAAGCGTCGCCTTTTGTTTCTCTCGCTCTGTTTTTGTTAAACTTTTATTGCACAAGTTTTCCAAATAGCAGATTAGTTTTGTTCTTAACAATGCCGTAAATTGAGGGTCTATACGTTGAAGTTAAAGGAAGTAATGATGCAATCCATCTTGTAACTTTAACAGATTGTGGTTAAAAGGTTATATTTAGTGCTACGTACTTTTAATAAATATGATATTATCGACGACAGAAAATACTTCGCTACATCGATGTAAATTAATATATCAACGTAGTTTCACAGAGTCAAGAAGTTAAAATGGTATACGATTTGCACTCAAACGGCGGTTACTGTCTGACGTCTCTATTCATTACTAAAGTAAACGGCCCCCAACAACTTTGTTCCCACAAACTTGCTGCTTCTACTTTCCCTATAAAGTAGACTTGTGACAGCGAGTAATGTCTCCTTATATTGTTCTGGGGCTAAGAGGTTTGCATCCTAGCTGTGATGAGAATTGTTAACTTTGTTTCTCCTGACGTTATAATTTAGCATAGGCTCTTTAAAATTTTTGAATATGATCTTTTAAACTCCTATTAACCTCTATTTCTTCGAACGAATTTCGATAGGTACTTGACTAAAATATTATGATGGCCTATTAATTACTGTTGGAGGTCTTAACATCGAAGTTGGGGCAAAGTGTTTCCGCAATTAATCGATATTTCCGAATATCGATTATGAAGTTAGTGCGAAAATCATCGAGCGCGGGTGGGCGCTTGACAAATGTCCGTTATAAGCGCAAAACAAATTGATGCAATTAATTACGAGTAGAGCTGGCAGCGTTGAGCCGACAAATATTATCGAGATCGTTAATTTCAACATCTTAGACTATGGCGTTTCGCTAGGATGATATTAGGAATTAGACGAATGTGCAGAGTACGTGGAGAGAATACAAGATAGCGAATGTTTGCTTATGCAACTTGCCGTAATGTAAAATGTGTTTCCTTTAACATTTTTTAATTTATTTTTTGAAGTAAAATTACACTGGCTTGGCTTCGGTTTCATTTTAATAAGTAATTTCTCACAGGCTATATTTATTTAGTTAAAGAAAACTAAACTATTTATGAATCATTTTTCAGTGTAGTATTAACTATAATCTATACCTTACGAAATAATCCGTATTATGCAAATCTTTATGTATACTTTCCTAACGATTCAATCCATCTGTGTTGCTTAAGCCCATAAAACATGAATATAAAACTGCGAGAGTAACGCATGACTCCTAATGAAAAGTATATTATCTCACATAAAAACATTTTACGCTCGTTTTCAACGTCGGTTATTAAATTAAAACATAATTTACACACACCGAGTTAAATCAGACTGTAAGCTCGTGAAATCGCAATAAAAATTATTAGACTCGTTATAGCTTTGCCACTGAAGACCCTTTTCATATATATTTTTTTCATATTAGACTCCCGTTCTCAGGAACAATGACGTCATAAATGCCGTAGCGATTTTTCATATACATCATAAATGTTCGTTTTACTTCTTTCATTTGCGTTAGCAAACTATGTTCACGTTTCATAACATATATCTATTACATTTATTGTATATATAATCGTTTACTTTATTTGATTTTTTTATAATTTGTACAAATACACGGAAAATTATAAATCCCATACTAGAAAATAAACATCTTACTGCTATCACTTTTATATTACTGATATCTATTAATTGAATTTGTTTTATTATACTATTTGAAAAAGAAGGGACTACTAAAATTTTCTTGTAATGTAAACCTTATGTAGTCTAACTATACTCAATTTCATGGTAAAATTCAGTGCCTACCGATCTTCAAATTTAAAATATCTCATATTCTGTCAGATTTATCATTATCTTAAGAAATACTTAAAATATAAAATATTGTAGTCTCTAGCAACCAGTCTAATTTCCAGTTTAAAAAACCTTTGCCAGATAAAAAGTGACTTTACAGATTTGAAAATGAATACAAAGTTAATTACATAGTTTATGTTTTTTTTTCTGTATTCTTTGCTCTAAAACCTACTTCTTATATTTTTATCAGACTATTAAACTGCATGTATATTTTTTTGAAAATTTAGTGCGATGGACACCCTTTATGATCTTCATAAAAATCGTAAGCAACTAGTTCCAGGGGCAGGCGGTTTTATTTCCGTTCATTCGCGACATGTCTTTTGTCTCTGTATTCATTTTATTGGTCTTTGGATTTACTGCAGTATCTTACGAGGTGTATAATAAATAAATTCGTTTGTTTCCTGGATAGTTACACCTTAATAACTACAGTATATTATTTGTCATTACGTTTCTCATATATAATAGTAATAACATTAATTTGATATTTTATATCGAAATAACTTATTACGTTATTTGTTTTCTAAGTTTTGAGTAATAAAAAATAAAGTGCAGACTTCAATTGAGTTTATCATTTTAATACCATTTCCAAAAGCTTTATATTCGAAAATAAATATTTATTGTCGCATTAAAATTGTTGATATATCTAGTAGTTTAACCCAGAGTACATTTTAATATAACTAATACATTACTCGTATTGATTCCTGACTCTCTATTGACTTCAGTACTTTTCTTTGGCCACGTAAACAGATCATTTCTCGTCCTTACTATCTCAAAAGCGACCCGGCTCGTTCGTCTGTTATAAGTAAACCTTTCATGTATATTTTATTTCCAATATTTTGATGTGGGATGGGTCGTATCATGATTCATTTAAATGACATATGGGTGGTACGTTCGTCTATCCCTGTGGAAAAAGTCGAGTTTTATTTTCAAAACAAAATACGTTATATTGAAGAATCAATTTATAGAATTGAGTATCCCTTTTGTACATAATGATTTTCTAAGTGATTAGTAAATTTGACATAGTGAACAATAAAAGTCCGTTCTTAGATGAAGCATTTTAATATTATTTTACAAATTTGGCTTTTGGTCGCAATTTCACCTGATGTTAAGTAACGATTTAATCCAAAATGGTAATACATTAAGTCTAAAGGTATCTGTGTATTAAATGCTTCCAAAATTAATAACAATGACAGTATAACTAATCATAATGTTTATTTAAATAATGCAAATATAAATGCTTGATAAAATTAATGCAATGGTTTTATCATGGTATCTACGTTCATCGAAAGTTCAATTTTATAGCAGAGATTCAAATGACGTCTGTTGACAAGGTGTTAACATATATTACCATGAAGTCATTATTTCGAATTCGACGGAATTAAAAACAAAAAGGCTTTTATTTTTGTGAATCTTGCACATATATACCAAAAAATACTAAATAGTTGAAGTAAACCTATTTAATTCAGTAATAATTTAAAATGAGAATAGATATATTTGGCAAAATAAATATCATTTTATTGAAGTACTATGAGTGGAAGGATTTAATCATTGCTGTTGTTTTATTTGATTACTCAGAAGTGTGGCAAACGTTTTAATTAAACATATAACAATTTCTATAATTCCAAAATGATTGCGTTAATTATATGATAAAGAAAATCGAAAATTAATCTGAAAATAAATGGTTGGAGATCACTTCAGGTGAATCGTGTAGATAATTACTATTACGATCATTATATAATGAAATCCAGTGATTAACATTTGAGGGTCTTCGTCTTTGGAATGTAAAATGTGCTTATCTTGTCACTTTGTTAAATGGTATAAAATAAATTAGAGATTTAATTTGATTCGATGTAATAATTTCGGTAATCTTTTACGAGAAAATCTTTAATATGACAGACACCATTTTGTCCAGTTATACATGTGACTAAAATCGTAATTTTGATTATAGTAAATAGAATGATGTGTACATATAGTATATTGTATTTTAATAATTAGGTGTATTTAAATACACAAATTAATTATGTCTGATGCCAATGATGTCATCTGATGTCAATGATTCCATCAAATTATGTGAGTCTATTGAGTTACTAAATCTAACCTTTCTTTATTAACTTACACATTATACTTACATATGAATATAATACGTAGGTGGGTATGGAAGAATATCACAAGATTAATGTAATTTGAAGCTAGAGTACCGGATCATTTAGATGCTTTTACTAAAATACTGTCTTCATTACGAAAACGATAGCCCATTAAGTTGAAATTTTTTATGGAAACGATAACTGCCCTTCTTACCTAACAAAATCCACCATTCTTCCGCGAAATTTCCTCTCGTGCTGTTCTTATTTTGTTGTGAAAAATGTTATTTAATTTCGGGCAATTATTACTCGCGCTCTACGAAATTACTCCGAGGAATAGGATCTCTCGAATGTCGGTTTTATTTCTGTGTAAATGGCTGTTTTTCTACAGCGAAAGCTTTGTGAATTAAGTTACCCACCGCTAAGATATATCTGTTTTTTAATATCTATGAATAAAAGTAAAACAAATCATACTAATTGACTACAGGCTTACAGTTCTTCATACAACATTGTTTTGGTTATTATAAATGCAAATCGATTATCAGCCTCATTTTTTGTTATAAAAAAGGAATATACATACATAATTCGAAAGATATCGATAAATTATAGCTATCTATAAATAAAACTTGAAGGTAGATATACTGATCAAGTAGAATATTATTTAACTTTTTATTAATACACAGAGGTATTTATTTTGTTAAGAGCTTTTTAATAATAATTATTAGTGAACCTTTCGCGTAAACGATGCGGTCGGCTTTATTAAGTGTCTCATGTGAGTGATACAGGTGATAGATATACGAGCTACGGCAGGTGCGAGCGCGGCCATATACTCGCGATACAAAATCGCGGTGTCGCGACGCGTCATTTGTACATTTGCTTTATTACGTACCGTGATTTATATGTTCGCCCGGTGCGTTTAACTGCTGAGGCCTGTCATTTCGGCGTCTTAAATTGAGATTGATCCGAGGGGTTCCGTGACGTGTGCGTTTCCAAAATTGAGTTTTGTTTTTCTTTCCTTAAGTCACAGGTGAAGTTAGCTGATAACAAAGAAGTTATAGTAATATAATTTCAGTTGGTATAAAAAATTTCAAGCTCCTCGAATATAGAATGTTATACATAAATCAATTTATTGTATGTATGTACATAATAATTCATTATTTTGGTTAAGGAACCTATACTAACATATATTTTTAAGAAGTTATGATATAATAATAATATCGATGACGAGCTTATTGTTTACATTTGATGTTTCATTATAATAGTAGACAGATTTGATTTACGTAATTTTCGTTTGTTGCAGAGAGGCTCAGACGAGCTTCTTTCGCAGAGTGGCGTCACCGTCATGGCGCCCGCCGCTCCGCACCACGCCGACAACAACAATCAGGATTCTGCCGCGAAAAAAGTATGTATTTTCTTCCAACATATCCTATTTTTCTGCAATATCAATAAGTATACTTTAAATGTATTTTTCAAGATGTTACCTTTACGGCTGGCTACATTAAACATAACCGGTAAGATTAAATAACGGCACCATACCTACTGGTAAACAAAATGCAATCCATAAAAAACGGCGATCACCGTGGTATCTTCAATTTATCATTAGTATTTATTGTCAAGCTGAACTGCTCAAATATCTCTCACGTCATGTTCGAGGATCCATGGTGCAAGTAGGTATGAATACACTATCGGGAAGACGGTTTGGCAACTGCACAATACGGTGAACTTCAAACTGATTTGTGCTGAGTTTAAGGTCACTGTAAAAAGTGACTTCTAAGCCCAACGTTTGAGAATTTGTGATGAAAAGAAGATGAAAAAATTTGATAGAGCAGCTCTTAGAACACTCACAATGTGATAGACCGTAGACGTTGACCGTGATAATGTCCCTGTGCAGCTGAAACGGATGACTTAATTTTGTCAGTATCATTCACAATTATGTACAGCCCATATGTACAATCTGTCCAGAGCAACGAGGAGATATTTTGCGGTGCCGTCCTAGAAGTGCGAACAGTATTACAGACAAGGGTGAATTTGTACCTTGTAAAAGCGTTACGGCCGATCGATTTTGAAAACCGTTGCAACCTGATCACGATTCTGCGGCTCCCAAATATGGTGGAAATGACTATATAAAGTAATCCTTAGAATTAAGTTCGTTGCAAATATCTACACTTAGAATATTGAAGCTGACGTGTATTGGAAGCAAAATATACTGAAGAGAAGGAAAATAAAATTGGAGATTTTTTACACGATAGTGCACACACCTTTTTTTATGTTGCGCAGCATAGTAACTGTGTACTGCACCTAGTGTTAAGTACAGTACAATCCAGAACAGCGGTGACTGACAATGATTCAAGATTCACAATCAGTCACCGCTGTCATGCTGGCCTACTTAAAAGCTTACACCTAAGTTTTTGGCATTAAACTTAGCCAAGTTATGTGCTCTTCATATATACTTACGGCGGCGCAAGGATTGGTCTAGCAGAATTACAAGCTCCAAGTTCTTCCTGTTCCTTTACTGTTATTCCTTACTGTATAATTAACAGCAGTGTCGTCTATATAGCAATGAATAAAACCCTGAAGTAACATATACTTGGTATCTTAAAAAAACCAATTGGTACAAGAATCCTTGTAATATACAAAAAATTTTTTTTACAATTTTATATAAATTTTACTTTTTGTAGTTCACTAAACTCGCGATTTTAATAATTCGTGATGTCCTGTTGATTGAATTCTATATAAACTTGAACATTAATAACCGGAATAAATTTAATTTATATCTTTCAATTAGACACATGGCATTGGTGTTCACTTTGTGTCTTACTAAAACGGTACTTGTTCATGGATTGCGTAATTAACCGAAAAACGATTAATCGAGATAAAACGATAAAACGACGGAAACGCGAAACCGTAATAAGTATTAAAATAAAAGGCCCGTCATAAAAAGCCAACGTGCCATAAAGGGGCTGCTCCATCCGTTTCGAGGGTCAAATTTTATTAAACTCTAACCCCAAGTTTTCAATGCTGTATGATTTTTTTTATTATTGTATACAAATTGATACTAATTATCATTCAATTGTTTAATGGACGAATATTTAAGTATTTACATTTTTTATTATGTTAAATAATTTACCTTTCACCTCATATAGTCCCAACAGCTTATATCGCTATGTATAATATATTTCTCAAAAGGACCGAACTCCTAAGAACCTGCTATTCCTGATTATGAAATTCGAATATTTTGTGAGCATTTGATTTTGGAACTTGTGTAACACATCTGTGTAGTTACCAAGCATACACTTCGGACCAGGTAGAGCATTGTTTCTTTGTGACAGCTATAGGTGTGCCGTCGGTGATTCTGCAGTCAATTCGAATCTAACAATTCAATACATTACACCAAAAATATATTTAATTAAAAGAATTCAAATTGAATTTAAACCTCTTTGTAGATATCATTTTCGTATTTGAAATAAGTACTTTATTTCCATTTTTATCTAAATTAACGATCAGCTGACTAAACATTTTTATCTTAATAAACAAGAAGAACAGAGGATTGGCAGTTGTAAACAATAAACACAATAAACAAAAAAAAACTTAAATAAATAACTTCACAGTTTTGGTTCTTTCGTAAAGCATTTGTTTCATCCCTGTATTTACATAAATACGGGTAGAGTTTGCATGCACACTTTGTTTGCCGTTGTGCAAACACGCTCTTTATTTGCGGAGACCACTGCTGCCCGCGTGTTAACCACCAAATGGATTACATCATCCATTAAAACTTAAAATAGTGTCGATGCAACGCGTTTCGATTGCAAAAGTTTTTATTTTTAATTGTTATAAATTGATATGTATTATCACTTTTTCTTTATACTTATTATTTATATTTTATGTTCATATATAATTTCCTATAACGTTATTCATGATACTATGTTAAAATATAAAGGCGAAATGAGTATCTCCTCTCATTCGTTAAGATAATTAGATTGTATAATATTTCCTTAACAGTTCGATTTACATCTCTCATACGAAAATACTTTTCACTGCGCTTTTTATATTCCTATCTTAATATTTTAAAATATATATCAAAAAGGCTAACAGGTAGGTACTCTTTTGTTTTTTTAATCTCTTTGATATTACAAATAAACTAAATTTATTGAAAATAATACACTATTCGATGTTTAGTGGTACATTAAGTATATGTTTGAACAATTAATGAATATCGTAGGATTTCTTTGTAATGTACGTTTTAAATTCTACATACGATAGAAATATAAAACTTAATTACTATTTTATATTAAGTGGAAAAAAAATAATAACTTAATAATAGTATACTAACTAAATAATAGTATATATAGACTAAACAACTTCTTACACTTTTTGAGAAGAAAATATCAGACGAAAGATAGAGAGAGGTACTTAAATATGTGAAAAATTATGGAATTGTTATTATTGTTGCTAAACTAGTACTTGCCAGGAAGTTTGAACTAGATTTAATGAGTTTAAAAATAAATGTAAGTAGCAAGATCAAAATTCTATCTATTGAGTTTCATTTTGAAACGATGATTGCTTAGTTGGTAGTGTGTACGGGTGCCGTTCAAATCCACCTGCAATGGGCTTGAGCTTTCGGTGAAGGACAACATCGTGATGAAAATATAACATGATGGTAGGACTTTTACCAATAACCGCCTGGCTAGCTACCGACCTCAAATTGAAAATATGCCGCCAAATGCCCATAGGATGAGTTCCGACAGTTGCACTTGAGAGCCAGTCCCTCCACTAGCCTTAATGTGTGCACCATATTATAAAATAGCTTTGACCATAAAGTTGGGTGTTTGCATGCGAATGCGATTCATCTTTTATCTAAATAAATTGTTATTGTTCAAAATTATTGCAAAGAATGGTTTTGTTTTAAGTAGTTGGTCCTCTAACGTAATCGTAGTGGATTTTTAACTTATAATTAGTAACGACAAAAAAGGAACGCCTAAATGATGGTTCATGCATATAACTCTAGTAGTAGGTATATAAATAAACTATCTTACGCCTTTTTTGTAGAAGTATTGTGGGAAAGTTACATATACATGAAAAAATGCAGTCAGTTTAATCTTGAAGATTTTGTATTCATGAATCAATTTTTAACCGATTTTTTATTAAATGATAGTTTGAAACCACAAAAGTTCGTATATAATTACAATTCTAACTATTAAGATTATTAAATACGGATCAATTTACATTAAATTGGATACCAAAATCCCAGTACAATTTTTGATATTACAGAAGAAATTTAATTCATGTTAATAAGAATAGCTAGCCGTTGAACCGGTTCCAGAGTATTGTCTTTTGACTTTATGTACCCATGCCTAAATATCATTTACGTAAATTAAATAAAAACTAACTGCTGAAAAGAAATACCATTTTCTTATTCTCTCCCTGAGGCAGTTTATTTTCCCCGCTGTCACCGGTCATTATGTCAGAATGAAAGTAAAATATTATATCATACCGGCTGGTACGTAAAGGAAGAAAATAATAATTCAATACAAAATAAATATGGCCAAATTAGGTTGCCAGAAAATACGAATTATATTTAATTGTAAAACGTACCAGTATTGCAGAAAATCGCTTGTATCCTATACTTATAGTAGACCTTATTTTATGGTGTTTATATATATATCTAATCTAAGTTAATTCCTTGTCTAAAATTATCATTTTTAAAAGACATTTCTATATTAGAATGGGAAATCATTAAAAAAAAATATAATTACAATTGTCTAAATTCTTATTTATATTCTTAACTATACAAGTTTTATCGTTACTATAATTTTATTATTTCTCATTTCATTATAACTCCGATGAATAATACCATAAAATATTTTTATGCGGTAATTGTACAAGTAAAACAAGGTAAATATGTTAGTTTCGCAACGTGCTTTCGACCGTTTATTCTTACTTGTTAGGACCGGGGTGAAAAAACCCCGCCACAGTAATCTTAATTACATTGTGATCTCGTTACAGCTTGGCCTTAATTCATAATTAAATGGGGCCGTGTCCCTGTGTTGTTTATTTATTTACTATTGTATGGTTTTGCAATTCCGTTGCTATTTTTTTTTCTGTGAAAAATCACTGGGTGGGCTTTCCGCGACACCCCTTCTCCTTTATTGCCGTGAATATTCATTTGGACCCTATCGGCAGAATGGCGATTCGTTTTTAAAAATATTTTTATGTTCTCTTATTGTATTGCAAGGAAAACTTCATGCTAAGAAAATATTAAAGGTATATTCAAATTATTTACTTTTTTCAACATATACAATATTTGTGCGCAAATGAATAAGTGTTTATATTCAGAAACAAGGAAACTGTAAATGTTATAACATATAACTAAATTATGTTTGCTAATGCTTTCGATAGTAGTTTATATTTATGGAAATGAGATAAATTATTAAACTAATTATAATATTTGACAGAACGAACTCGCTGAAAATACACTAATCAAGCCACGTCCTCTTTGGCCGGGTCATTAATGTCCAAATAAAGTAATTATTATGTTCCTCCGCTTTTTCCTCCATTTTCCTGACGTCAACTCGTAAAAACGTTCGATCGCCTTATGTCTTAAATATCAATCAAATATTTCAAATTTATTAATGATCGTAAATCGTTTCATAATATCAAGAACAAAATGCCTTCATAATTAAATATAACAAGATTGGAGTGATTGGTACATTCAAATAGTAGTTTAAAAAGTGTATTTTACTTTTATTCTTAAAATAAAAATAAAGTATGTGTAATTTATGGTTCAGCTAAAAGGATACTTATCCAAAATGCAGTTCATCAACTGAGTATTGGCCCATTAAAAGCATTTTAGCAGAAGCTGGAGAAATGCCCTTAGAATTTAGAAGAAAGGAACTGGTAACTATGTTCTCTATAAATATATTATCTCAACTTGAATACCCTACTTACCATAACATACTAAAACAACACCTGTAGACATAGAAAACGTACCTAACCTAACTAACCTGACTTAATACAGTCTTTATGTATCAGAGTAAATAAAATCTTAAATGGATTGAAACTTAAAATACCAAAAGTGTTTCCAAAGAAATTCCTTACCTGTGCTCCATGGGAAAACTTCGAATTGCCTATTAATCTTGCACTAGCTACTAACAAAAAAGATGATACTCCTGATTTTCTATACCATAATCTATTTTATGAAATCAATAGCAAATATACAGACTGTCACATTATTTTACACGGACGGCTCAGTTATGAATGGAAGATCTGTATGTTCGGTGGAAACTGGTGATAGTTTTTACCGATATAGAGAACGATATCAATTAAATTTTTACGTGTGAAGCAATAGCGATAGCGAAAAAGCAGATAGTACGGCGAAAAGTGCAGTTAATGAGAACTATAATTACCAATTTAATTGATCAACTCCTACCAAAATACTATAAACCTAAAAATAAAATTAATTGGGGTTATTACTGGAAAACGGGAAATACGACAAAGCTATTTAATATTAGAAAATAAACTTTTGAAACATCCTCTATATCTTTCACCTGCCCAAAAAAAAAATGATTATCACCAAATTACGTATTGAACATACGAACATGACACGTATACACCTAAACAAACTAATAGAAACGAATACAAGTGCGAACAAGATTCAACTGTGTTAAATCTACTCTTGTAAAATGTGCATCTTTTAACAAAGAACAACGATTGTATAACGATCCAAACAACCTAAAAGAGTGCTTAAACCAGGATGTACGTACGCAAACTTAAAAAAAAATCAAAGCTTGTTTAATTGTAATAGGTATTTATGTGTAGCGAAAATAATATTGTAAAGTTCATTATTCACAGTGGTCGCTAATGACCGGAGTTGTTAAAAAGCGTCCTGAAATAACTAAATAAAAAAAGAGTAATATCTTGTTAGTTGATTGACTATGTATTGTGACTAACCGACTTACGACTCCACGCACACATAAACCGAAACCGCCGTGATCTTATTTAGGAATGAATTTACCTTATTTGCTTCTTTTCTATTATTCATTGCAAAAGGTAAATGTTATTTTCTTTTTACGATCACCTACTAGATTGACGCATCGAAATGGTCGTGGTAATAAAACCATAATTGATGAAGAGAGCTATCCAACAGTTCCTTCGAAGTTTTTTACTAGATTTTCATCCACTATACTATGATTTTTTAATTACTTGATTTATTCAGATTCAAATTTATTTTATTGAAATCATAAATATTGGTTTAGGTAAACGCTAAATATATCTTTTATATTTAGTAACATATTTTAGTATCATGAAAATAATCTAATTTACTCTGGATTACATGTGTATTATTCAGGTAAAATTAGAGGGACAAGCATACTTGTTCCTATTGCACATATTACATAAAAATGCTTGAATTAAACGTTATAAGTAGTATAACCTAATACAATTAAGTCTATAAGAGAATAGCAAACGTATACCACAAAAATTATATTCCAGGTAATTTAATGTTTGTTCTATGATAAAATTGTGTCTGAATCTTAAAGAAATATCACTAACAATAAGTACAGAAACATAAATAATTAAAGCGATACTTTTTTTATAGTTAAAATTTAACGTTATGGCCATTATCTCACTTGATATTAAGTGACGATACGGCCTACACACACCTATTGGTATTTTGCGGCAGATTTTCAACTTGAGGGTGGTAGCTAGCCAGATGGGCATTAGAAAAAGCCCTACCACCATATTATAGATTCCTCACGATGTTTTCCTTCACCGAAAACTCAAGCTCGTTGTAGGTGGATTCGAACTTACGTCCCTTGACGCGGAGTCCATACACACTACCACTGAGCTATCATCACTTCATGCATTAGCACATAATTTGTATGCTAATGGAACAATTACCACCAATAAGGCACAGTGAGGTAGTAATGAAATTGAGTTTGCATAAACAACTATAGTTTTGCTAACAAAATATAATTAATAAACACATGTGAACTTCCCGCCTAAGTTTATCGCTTGTTTTCTGTAATGTATGCTTTGTCACTCGTAATGTACACTCTGCACTCCATGTTGATGTTACATATGCTAATATAAATAAATACTAATATCGGCTCACAGCACCAGTCGATGTGCCAGTGTCCGCACCACCACCGCGCCATCCGCAGAGCTCGTGCCTTGAGACGATAATTCGAGAAATGCGTCAATAGATATACTTTTATAAATCATCATACAAACAATCCATAGTTTTTATATTTTTTATATCAATAAATAACTAATATTATTGCGATGTAGATGCATGTACACTACACTTTCCACGAGAATTTGGTAATCAATCAAATGATCTCATAAAGATATTCATTGCCAGAGCACTTACAATTTTACTGCCAGTTTTAGGACTACTAAAACTATTTGGCTATCTTATTTTACGATTTCCTACTACGGGAACACGTACTATATGTTCATACAAAAACTTGTATTACGTGTGATTTAGAGTGTGGGTAGTGTCGGTTTGATATTTATTGCCTATTCGTTCTTATTTTATTTTGATTGTAAATACAATTATGTTATGTTCATGTTTAGTTCTTAGTAATTAAACATATAAACGCATAGTGTTGTTGAAATATATCAAGTTTCAGTTATTCATGCTGTTTTAATTGTACAGATTATTAAAAAAAAACAGTTATTCTTTTTTAATAATACCATCCATGAAATATGGATACCAAAAATTATACTTTGTGCACTTCATGCTGTCAAACAATTTTGCGTTTGTCTTTACCTTTCAACTATAGTTATACTTAAAATAGTACGATGTACGAATATATATGTGTTTATTTATAATGTATAATTGTACTGATGTAAAGAATCATCTTTACATATTATATGACACAAGACAAACAGAATTCCATATATTTTTAAAACACTTTTCTACCGTTAATTTGGAAACTCTGAGTACTGATAATTATTCAAATTTATAGGAAACAAAAGTTGTAGATTTAGTAATACCTAATAAAATACATCATAAATATTAACGATGCTATACATTATTATATAATACATTAACGATAGTTGTGAATGAGAACATAAATAATCGTTGTCTAGAGGTAATAAGATAAATAAATGAAGGGAAGTAGTAATGGAGGAAACGGGCAATAAAGTTCACGGGTAATGTTATGTGAGCGATCAAGCTGCGAAGCTTTATTAAAAGTTTCCCAAGCCTTACCTGTAGTACAATGCTTCACCATATTATCAACGTCATATTACTTTAAAAATTCTTAGGACTGAATAATAATTAAAGAACAATCAAATTTTATGCCTCCCATTTCACACATTACAACCATATTGAATGTTATATGAGTTTTATCTTTATTTCGAAATAATTTTGTATTTTAAAATTAGCATCTTCAATAAATGAACTTTACAGCCGTGTAGGTTTTATATAATTGTTAATTACTTCAATATCCGCACAATAATCTGCAAATCTTACTTTGTAAATGTTTTTTAACCCATATCAATGATGTTGCTGAGGCCATAACAGTTATACACTGGACTGCCAATTAAAAGTTCTGTAGGATCGGGCTTCAACGATTCCTAGTGTAATAATACTCTTGAAATTTTAACGGTGGATGAAATTCTCAGTCCTTGGTGCAAGTGATGAGATATTTATAATTTTTTTATTTGTTTGGTTTGCTTACATTACTGTCTGTTCCATAATCATTGAATTTTATATTATATGTAACTTAATATTTGCTTGGGTACTAAACTTTTTTGCTACTGCAATCATATTTACAAATTTCTTTAAACATGCAAATTACTTCGACCAAAAACTGACAAACTACTATGGAAATTTCACTATTGTGTTATTACAAAGATGTAAGTATAATTACAATAATCACTTATCAAAACCATTTATTAATACATATATAATTTATACAATATAAATCATTTTCTAACTAGTTTTATATTAATTTTAAAAGGTTTATTACTTGCACTCCCTGCTAGTTCTCTTGAAACTCTTGTCGAGTTTCTGCATCACGGAGACCGCTAAATTGCAATAACTGTTATTAGTTCTAGGGTTCCGATAACATTTTAAAATATACAAATACAATCTCTCTTACGTTGATGTTAGTAGTAATTCACTGGTATTTATTATTCATGTAAATACAATAAACAGATCAACAATAATAAGATACGCTAAAACAAGAGCTTAATTTAGAATATTAAGATGTTGCTTTCAAGCAATATCTGTATTTCAATACAAATCTATCATATCTAATTTTATTACTTGTACATACGTTTGTAGGGTTAAGTAATAACTAATGATTGTATAAATATACATAAGATATAGATTAGCTCAAACATCATCGATGTATTGATACAAATTGTAAGAATATACTAATATTTATTTGTAACATAATAATATAAAATAATAAATTAAATAACAATATAGTAAAAAAAATCCAACCACAATCCCGGTTGTACGACAAGTCAATAACTAAACAATCTGTGTGTCCATGTACGTGATAATTATTTCTCAGAATAAAAGGAAGGATCATGTAAGCCAAAACATAAATAACGCTCTCTCATTTCTAATATCAGACCATTTGTTATTCCCTTGGATACTTACACTAAAATAAAGGAAAATAAGTATGATTACAATGTTAATAACATTTCTATTAGCGATTCTTACTTACAAAGCTTGTCTGATCATATTAATATTAATATAGTGTCCTTATAGAAATAATAATTAATGCTATAAACAAAAACATTATTAAATATTAAAGAAAAAAACGTATGAAAATATAAATAAGGGAATTACTTGTGAATAAATTATTTATGCATGTATTGCATTAACTATTTAGCAGATTTTGATCAACTTTTTGCAAAATGGTAGAGATCATACAAGTTTTACATCATTGTGTGATTCATTTTTATTACGATACATACGTTACACGAGTGAAATACTTGTTAGAAACGGATATAGTATGTATAAATGGACATTAATAAATGAAGGATTATGTGGTATATTTAAAAATATAGACTTTAATGATTTATAACTATTAAAACATTTGAAAATATTTGCTATGTATGTTAGATTGCTTTATTAAACAAAAATCCATACTTATAATGTCATCTTCCAAACTTGTTCCAACAGTAGTTCGTCTGACTATCAAATAGACAGTAGTCGATATAGCTAATGATAGGACACGCCAGACGCGGCCAACTGAGAAATAGTGTTTCAATAAACACGGCCGAGGCGATCACCGGGAAAATTGACCGATTCCGGGCAATCCTCGAACGAAAATGTCATATGATACCTCTTTTTTCCCCAACAACCAAGCCAAGATTTAATATTTATGGATGAAATGTGAGACGGAGCGGATGATTTAAACTGCCTGATGTGGAAATCGTTCCTCGCAGATTTTCTGACCCAGCGAGAGTAATGTCCTTCTTTACGTTATACGTGCCAGTTGTTTCCTTTCGCTAGAAGAGAAAATATCGGTATGTACCTTGGAGGTGAGCAAGTATGTTCCGCGATTTATTCCTCCTTCCTTTTCCAAGTCACTTTGGAAAAATATTTTTTGTTTATTTACGGGGATTTGATTCTTTTGATGTCAAATGAAACGGAATTGTTCGAAAATATCATGTTTGTGAATAATATTTCCTTTTAGTTAGCGGTTTGTCAATAAGTACAAATATAAGCCTATTATTTATGTTAACTTCAGATTAGCTTTCGAAGGTAAAATATAATATATAATAGAAGCAACCTTTTTTCTCATTACACTTCAATACAATATTTTTATGTTACAATTTAATAATTTAATTTAATAATTTAATAATTAATAATTTTAGTATATGTAAGCAAAGTAATTGTACATAGATAATAATATAGAATGTTTTCCTAGATATTTGGGCTTGCCTTTGCACTTTTGTTGTAACAAGCGCCCACTTTGTCAGAACTTAACAACGTCGAACTAATAGGCATTAGACTCATTTGTTACACCTCCACGCTTCACTGCCCGCCAAAGAACGTAAAAAGGGATTGATAGATAATCTGGGTCTTCCAAAATCATACAGTTTCTTGAGGTAACAGTAAATGTTAGGTTTTTAATTAGGTTATGTGTTAATTTTTATTGCTTCTATAAATCATTTAAAATGCCGTCGGTAAGAATTTGATATTTCACATTCGGGCATTTTTCAACATCAATCACAGTTTTATATGAACGATCATAACTATAACGGTGTTCATATTAAATATTTAATAACATTAGGGGCTGAACAGATGCAATAACTTTTGTTTCATATGAATAAAAAAAGATTTTTATGAATTCACAGACTGTAATCTTTATACCTTTTAAATATAATTCTGTTTTTCCTTAAAAGATTTGTTAAACTACTCTCATGAAAACAATTGCTTATACGTATTATATTTCATTCATTATAAAAATAAAAACGTCGCATCGCAGGTTGCTCTTTTCACCTCAATAGAAAGTGAAGTGTCATACAAAGCTACAATATATTCGGGGCTCGGTTCAGGCCCACCGCCGTAATCAAAAGGCTCTCCCGTGAACAATGGCGCCCACATCGGGTTTGGGCTCGATAAGCCCGGACAATTATACTACATCGACTTTTCAATTATCCGACTGGTTCGTCCTCATACACAATACTTGGTTTATTTATTGTGTATTAGGACGGTCATTTTATACCGCGTGTTTTGTCTCGGTGATTTTTTCTGTTTTGAACTCTGAATTCATCCTTAAAAAAATTAAGTCTTTAAAATATTCACATCTATCTCCATATGTTAACTTTACTAATTGAATGTCGAAATGGAATAGAATTTTTTTTTCTATGTATGCTACTTTAACTTGATTAATTTTAAATTACAATAATTATTAAATCTCTATGTTACTCATACTTGAGAAAATATTGACTATAAATAAATGTATGAATAAACAAATAACTCTATGTATTCCTTAAATTAAAATAAATTATTTGAAACTTGGATTATTTTATATAAAATATATTTTAAGGATTTTACTATATTTTCTTCGGTATTATTTATTTGATTAATAGTTTACGGGTGTCACCAGCCGCACAATACCTATTTTTTAATATACAATTCCAAGATTGGTAATATTGTGCAGCTACAGGCCACAGCATGCAATTTAACAAGTTTTTAATAAGTCATATTGTTTACAGGTGAAATTGGAACAAAATGTGGGCAAACCTTCAAGGGTCATCCATATACGAAACATCCCTAATGAAACTACGGAAGCTGAGATCATACAGCTTGGTTTACCATTCGGTAGAGTTACAAACGTACTTGTACTCAAAGGAAAAAATCAGGTAAGACTTTCGTATAAAAGCAACATTTTACATGTGCATACATAGATAAATCTAAGAAAACTATGGTATTTAGTAATCTGATGAAATGTTGAGATTGTAGTCGATTATACTATTCCAAAAAATATATATTTTTTAAGGAACGGTGAAGGAACAGTCTTTTGTTACTATGAAATAATAACTCAGATGTACATACACTTAAGTAGAAAAATAAAATAAATAAATTTTATTTTAAACATAGACTTTACGATGACTTAGTATTTAAAGGTTAGTTTTATAGTAAAAAGAATGTTCACAAACAGAAACCGTAAAGTAACAAAGTTGCCTGCCGTCATTTAACTTAAACTATGTTTTTCCGGAGCTCAGTTGAACTTCATTGAGTTTAATGGTAGTAAAGTCTGAATTGTACGGTGCAGTTAGCGATCTCTTCATATAAACATCTCACAAATAGTTGTACTCTTAGATGACTGACGTCTTAAGTATTTAGGTATAATCAGTTACTTCATGCTTTTGTATATTTTTATTATATTAATTTATTGTAATGAATTGTAAATTAAAGCTATGATAGCTTAGCAGTACCGTATAGGGACGTTGCGTCAAAGGACGTGAGTTCCAATCCCTATAATGAGCTTGAGCTTTTAGTAAAGAAACCATCAGTATCGTGATGAAACCATAGCATGGTGGTAGGCCTTTTTCTAATGCCCAACTGTCTACCTACTACCTTTAAGTTGAAAATCTGCCGCCAAATACCTATAGATGTGTTGCTGCTGTTGCACTTGAGAGCCAGTCACTCCACAAGTTTAGCGTCTTCACCATCTTGGGCCACATCGTCATTTAATATTAGGTGAGATTATAGCCATAACGCTAAACTTATAAAGTATAAAAAATGTCATGTAAAGAATGTTTGTAATGAAACATTGAATCATGGAAAATGGACAACACACTTGAGTGATACAACATGAAGTACAGTACTAACTTTTATCGTGTAACTGATCACTACCCTCATTTAATAAATTAACTCGCTCATGTAACACGGGTAGGCACAATAGATAGAGCGCTCGCCTCCGCCGGAAAACACAACAAGTGGGTGGCGTGGCCGCTTCGGTCCACAAATAGACCAGTAACAATTGTAACAGCGGCCTCTAGCTAGTTCTCTTATATTTAGTGTGCATTGGTAGTTACTACAGTACGTAACTGATAAGCCTACTCATTCAGAGTATCACTCATATTATCAAATCATTCTAAGAAATATAATTAAAGTCTTGGAAAAAGTTAAAATCTTAATACAAAGAGGTTTTGTTGTATATTATAAATGCCTTGACACTTTTGTAATTCAGAACCTTGCCTCAAATATCTCTATAACAACAATTTGTATTTGTCATGTAATAGAATAAATGCAAGCCTATATACCTTAAAAGTGAACTGTGTTCTCAAGTATTGAAACCAATGATAGCCTAGTAATATTATTTTTATATTGGCGCGATAAAGTGATTGTAAAAAGTAATAATACTAAAGAAAATAATAAACAGATGAAATATTTTTTACACTTTATCATTTCGCGAAACATCTTTCAATATAATATAATTATCGTCGATTATTAAAGTCCATTGATTTACGTTATTACACTGACTTATGAGATGTAAGCACAAGCTAATGGATGTCTTGTTTGTTATTGTTAAATATAGTTGACACGTATTGCGTTTTATAAAAGATTTTAATTTCTTCTTTTTAGTAATAGTATATATCTATAAAATATTTGCATATCAAATTTTTAAGAAAAAATTCCGCGTATTAATTTGTTATATGTGAATGTGTTAATATCACACTAATGGCTTGGTTGAAGATACTATTTAATGTGTACTTGGAACTTTATGCGACCTTGCATCCAATTTTTATATCTGGAACATTCGATTTGAGCCCGAAAGTAAGATTGCATCTATAAATTATATTTACCGGAAATTAAAGGCGCTTGACGTCTTAAATAAATTTCAATTTGGGTCGAACAGGTCACTAGAATAAATGACAAGATAAATATCTTACTTTAACCCCATATAAAGTTTTAACACCGAGTCTATTTAGGTTACCGATTTGTTGGCGTGATTTATAAAGCATTCAGATTATACTTTATCAATTCAAATTTTAATAAGTAGCAGTCTTTCAAAAGTTTTAAACACAAGTAAAAAAACCTATCTGGATAGAAACTCGAGACTGACGGCTTATATTTTTCATTAATTCTTATATTACCTACAGATATAGACTAACACAGATAATATTTAACCACTAATAATAACGTCAAATTCGCTTTATATAGTGTCACTCTTCTGATGTATTTACTGTGTGTGTAACTTATTTTTATAATGGGTTTATAAATAACTTTTATTGCTACCTATAAATTCTTCTCTTCTTTGAGTGTATTGGTATTATTGTAGATGAGCTCCCGGTTTCGGTCTAGTTATTTTCCGTTAATCGCGCGTAATCCGTGTAATCTGTTCTTAGCGGGTGTCTATGTCGTGAAAGGGATATCCATGTCAAATTTCAAGTCAACAGAGAACTATTGACATGGTTGCATGGCATGGATATCAGACGATAGTTCTGGAGATGTCGTGATGAGTCAGTCAGTCAGTCAATGAGTGGTATTTTGCTTACATATAATTCAGGTATTCCTAATGATATACTATCGTATCTTCTATACATATAAGAATGTAAATTTATGGTGTTTGTACTTTTTTGATTTATTTGTAAAAAAATATTAGAAGTGACTAAGAATAAGTAATAAAAAACATTTATCATTTTTAGAAATGTCTATCTGTTTGTTTGTGCACCCTTCACTGCGAAAATGCAACGTTTATGATAAAACTCGACCAAGGAAATCACAAAGGCTATCCTCGAGCAACGTTTAGTTTTTCTTTATTAAAATTGGTTAATTTTGTCAAAACTTATTGTAATTTGAATGACGGCGCGAGATTAAATAATTTTAATGCCATGCGAACGAAGTCGCAGGTATAAATATAATCCCAAATAACTTTTGATGAACATCCTGGAGAAAATAGTTAAAGACGGTATAAAAATGACTAATTAACATTATATTACTGAATTATTACTTGATCATCAACTCCTTAATGAAAACAAATAAATTAAATTAATGTTCTTCTTACGATTCTGTGTAATATTAATTTATAAGTTTTAAGGTTTTTGTGTTTATTTATAACTAAAAAGGTATGATGGATACTTTAGGTACCTCGTCTACCAATTTCACGAAATTCGATATCCATATAAGGAAACTTACCCGTGAAGTACAGTTAGTAATCCATCAAAAGACATGTTCACATGATCACGCGACTCCAAAGTACCATCGGACAGGTTATAAGAAGACAGCCAGCCGGTTTTACTACTTGTTTTATGTCGAAACACCCTCGGGAGCACGTGCAAGAGGAATTTACGATTTCTTGGTGACAAATTAAAAATGAGTTCGTTTACAACCGGGAAATAATAAAATAAAAATAAATTTCTACTAAGGGACGGCAAAAGAGCAGCGCATCGCGGTGACAATGTTATCCGTCTGATAAGTTGTCTCTATAACTTATACATCGTATATACCGTAGTAATAAAAACAATTTATCCTCTCTTAGCACTAGAATATAGTTGAACCTTTGCTTAAGAACGGTTACAGTCACCCGGCTCGGTTTTTTGTCATTAAATAATCTCTTTTACTAACCGCGCACCCAGTGCACGACGGCGAAAAAGTTTTAATTTTCTTATTTTGTAATTTTAAAACAGGATATATCTAAAAATGCACTAACTTGCAAATGGACAAGCCACTTTGTATGTGTATAAAAGTGAGTATTAATATATATACGAAAATATATTTATTATTTCTGTGTACCGTCAAAGTATACAGAAAAAGACTATCTAACAAATTAACGATATATGACAAATTATAAAGTCACTAGCTTTCACCCGCGGCTTTGTTCGCGTTAATATTGATTTTTTCAAACAATTCTGATTCCGGTGCTCGCTATTTTACGTAAACTATATCAAAAGAGACTGGTAAAAGAACATTATTTGTGCTCTTAATCATTTACGCAGGTCGCTAAATATTTTAGCATTAATTACTTACACATAAAAGATGCGGCCACGGGCTTTTTTGTAGGACTATCTAAGATAAACATTTCTATTATACATTATATTCGTGTAACTCTATCTGTTTTTGCAGCGCACGCCAGAATCTCTCGCAGGTGGCAGAATATTTTCCTACTTGACTCTTATCGTTATTTTTGGACAATTCACACAATATTTTTATAAATTATAGCCTATGTGTTGTTCTGATGCATAACCTATATTATTGTACATTTTTATTAAAGTCTATTCAGTGGTTATTGCGTGAAAGAGTAACAGACATACATCCATACTTACAAACTTTCACGTTTATAATATTAGTAAGGATTGGCTAAGAATTCATATATAAATTTTGTAAAAGCATTGTTATATTATATTCTATGCACGTATACTGTAACTATAACTTCCTACTATTTATAGATAATATTTATTCCTTAAGTGCAAGATTTTTTATTTTCATTAAAGAATTAAAATGAATGGTGTGTAAAAAAATACTAAAGTACTATGTACTTACAAAGAAAAAAATAAAACAACAGTTATAGGTTTCATTGTTTAAATAAATTGCGTCTAATATTTAGACGATATAACTATATGCATACAACAATATATTGTGAAACTAACAATGTCAAATACAATAAAGCTGACCTTGTGTTAAGCTTTTAATGAGTTCGTATAAAAATGAAAAATATTGAACTTATTCGATGTCACTGCCGTTACTAGTACCATAAGGGTCCTTTTACAAAGCTGCATCCTCTGAGAGGTGGGCAAATATCGGTATAAGTGGGTGCGGACAATCGCCCACTCTCGGTGATTAAAGCGAAAGAGCCGTTGACACTGTTTTACGATAGCTCGTATCGTTACAGGTACGCTACTATTAATTTGTGTCGCTTCCATCCCATACAACGTTCAATCGGCTATTTTTATTTTTTATTATTAAAACTTTTCTAGTGGACTTTTGCTATATAACATAGGGTTTTATTATATTCCTAGCCACTTCGACGGATACGTGTCAAATTTTCATGTTGATTGGTTAATAGGGGTTGAAGTTTAGCTATTTCATAAATACAGACATACATTTTTATATATACTAGTTGAAATTCAATTACAGCTTATATTTTGAAATGTAATACAGTAGAACCTCTATAAATCCAAAAAATAATCTGCTCCCTTTCTTTCAGAGCCCAAAACATCTATTACTTCAAATACGCACCCTCTATAACTTAAACTTATAATTTCAGTATTAACCCTCAGTTATTTAAAGAAATGATTCAACAACCTATAACATAAACTGTCTGCCAATGAGTAATTTCAAATAAATGTACAGAACAAAAAGTATCTCGAAATTTATTGCTTGTAAACACGTGTTTACAAGTTAAATTGTTAACACAAACAATAAGTATACAATCACCTATTGTTTCTTTGAAAACCCAAAAAGCTGTATTTGTGTTGGTTAGGACAGCGGATTACTTGGATCATTCATTGTTGATCACTGACTAGGAAAGTGTGCTGTGTGATAAAAGTTACCTAAATAAAATAAGTTCAAAACGCAATTTAGCAACAATAACGTACGCTGATAAATTAAAGGCGATAGAAGCAGAGAAATGGATTAAAAAGGAAAGATGTTGCGGCTCAGTTTGGAATACACGAGAGTACATTATCACTTATAATTAAAAAAGAAACTGAACTCTTGAAGAAATAAGAATCGGGAGAAAGTATTTTATGTAAAAGACAAAAAAAAGCTGAATTCCCTATTTTTGAGCAATGTTTGTTTACGTGGTTTAAATAGTGTCGCAACCAAAACATGAGTATTAGCGGACCCATAGTGAAAGAAAAAGCTAAAGAGTTAGTTCGCTAATTCGCGGAAAATCCATAATTTTAAAGTTAGCAATAGCTGGTTAGAAAAATTCGGCATGATATGGCTTTCAAGTAAATCAAATCCATTTAGAAACAGCGACCTGCTTAAAAAATCACTGACATTTTCAGTTGACTAAACTTTAAATAAAGTTTTATTTTTATGTAACATATGTATGTATTTTATTTTAGCACTTCTTCTGGCGCATTTGGTTAAAAATAGGAATTGTATATTAACTCATCAATCACCCTCTTACATAAACTCCTGATAAATTAAAAAACACTATAACTTAAAATATGTTGTGTTTCCCTTGGTTTTTAACTTAAGGAGTTTCTACTGTATTTTAGTTTTTATGTAAATTAATTCTAAATTAGCTATCGAAAGGTGAAAATTATTTGAAATTTGGTCATGAAATTAACGTATTAAATCATTCCCATATCTTCTGGAAACTTTTTCGATTTATGGGATAAAAAAGTATCCTGTATATGTCAAGCGCAGATGTTATATGGTTGTAAATAGGAATACAATACCTGTAATTAATTTTATCTTTTAAATACACATTTAAGATTAGATTACACACAATAAGTTCCATGTTTAAAATTATACATACAATGTGTTAAATATGATTCTGGTGTTATTTAATATATTTATGCCCCGTAAAATGGTCCAGGACTGATTGATTCAACTCTATAGGCCTATATACTAACCGTATTATGGTACGCCGAGTTATACTATCGCTTTTACTTAACAATTGATTAACATGTAATTTCAAGAGCAATATATATTTACCTTGATAGATGGACGATAATAAATAATATAATATATAGTTATACGCTCAAATCATTGGCTTAAAGTATTTCATAGAAATGTTCACGGTCAAAATAATGTTTCGCTACGCTATTTGTATTAAAATAATTATGTAATGTATTTTCATGATATAACATTTTATTGTGACAATAATTATGAATTATATTTGGTATTATTCATATTATATATTATAATTGGTACATGACAAGTTTGTGATCAAGTTTAAAACCCCTTACTAGAGTTTTAATATTTATCACGTACTTTCAGAGATATTTGTAACAAACTGAAACACCGCTTCTCGATTGTAAAGAACACTGTTAGATATAGAGCACAGACATAGTAAGTTTCCAACTCAGTATTTTTTCAATAGTTTACACCTGATTTTAAGTGACGATGTGGCTCAAGATGGTAAGCCTGTCAAGTAGAGTACTGGTGGTAGTGGCGGTACTGGCTCTCAAGTGCAACTGCCGGAACACACCTATAGGTATTTGGTGACAAATTTTCAACTTGAGGGTGGTAGCTAGCCAGATGGGCATTAAAAATAGCCCTACCAGCATGCTATGATTGCATCACGATGTTTTCCTTCACCGAAAGCTCAGGTTCATTGTAAGTGGATTCGAACTCACGTCCATTGACGCGGCATCCGTACATACTACCTACTTAGCTATCATCGCTTCAAATGTCTCTGTCATTTATTATATTAACATTTAAAATTATTTGTACTCAGGCATTCCTCGAAATGGCCGATGAAATATCGGCGGTGGCGATGGTTGCGTACTTCGGTGGATGTGTGGCGCAGTTGCGCGGCCGAGCCGTCTACGTTCAGTTTTCAAACCACAAAGAACTCAAAACCGACCAAACACATAGCAATGCTGTAAGTATTTTACATTTTGCATCATATTCATCAAACATATTATAAGACTGTAGTTATATAAATGATCATTTCACGTCAACTTATATTATTCATGTAACGGCTTTCTTCTTCAACTCAAACAAAATTCAGTGATACTTGTTTTAGAGTTTTGTATATTCGATAGTAGATGGTTATGACTGTTTTTCTAGATATAGTTAACAAAGTGTACATGTAGAGAAACTGTATACTAATTATGTTTAGTAAATAAAAGTAACATTTAAAAATGCCAATCTATGAATACAAGTATATTAAGTTATCCGCCATTTTAATATATTTTCAAATTTATACACGGAATTCCATAAAAACTTTATAAATACAGAATTCTACAAAAACCATAAAGACAAAAATATAACAACTTTCCATTCCATTTTCCTGTGATTAATGGTAACGAATGCTTCTATTAAACGAAACTTACTATACCGCTTTTAAATCATTCGATAAATCTATTCATCTAGTGTTTCATTTATATCTATTACGAAAAGCATACTTAGTTCAATTAGACCTATTACAACAACAAGCGGATTATCGTGTGGTATGCGACCGAGCATTAAAGCCGGCTATACCAATTGGGAAATATAGGTACTATCGCCTTCCTGCAACCGACCTGTTAATTTAATCTTTGTTAGGGACATCAAGAACCCACAATTAAGATAACAGTATTCAATAAACCCGCATACCGCGTCGGGACGTTACACAAGACCTTGTTCGGATTTGATTGAGTTACTAAACCATTACAGTAGTCTATTCCATTCAAAACTGACATCGGGTCACGCGTGTAACGATTGTAATGTTGAAAATTCGCTTTGGCTGCTTTAATGTACATGTAATCTTGATAATTTTTTTGTTGAAATCCATACTACTATGTGCATATATTTCTAAATTTAACAGGTTCGTAATTCATTAATAATGCTAATATACTCATATTTGCATTAATTAATTAGTCATTTTTAGCGAGTCGTTACAGGGGCGGTATAAAATTAACGTCCTCTCTCGGTATAAAAAATTACACTGAACCCTTTTAGTGTCACCGTTTCTTGACTATATTAATGAAATTTACTTAATTTTTTACTGCTCATCTAGAAACTTATAGCGTGTTGTTTTGGCATTTGGTTGGGTTAGATGATATGGATGTAATTGAATATAGGTGATGCATAAAATTATTTAGATCAGAGATTTGTTTAAAAAAAAAGTGTAACAGTCAATTCAGTTGCATAAGTTTTTCAATCAAGAAAAGATTATATTGTGCTACTATAAAAAAGTCTTAGAAAGATAACAAGGACGCACCTACTTACAATGGTGAGATATTAAGAAATATGACATTTGTCACAGTTTTACAGAATATGCTAGTTAAACTATTTCGCAGTAAAGACTTTAGGCCTATAAATAGTCCGAATCAACATAACATTAAAACAAAGCCAAAAGTCACGTTGATTGACAGAATTAGTCACAATTCTAGGACCGGAGAATGTTATATATGTAAATATGAAATTTTCAATAGTTTAGTATTCTTAAGGATCATGTTTGATGATTAACAGCTTTCAGTGAAAAAAAACAGTGATACTAAAACCTAATAATGAAAAGGAATGAAATGAAAAGCTGATGGTGAATTTTCTAACATTGACTTAATTATATAATCATGGTAAGGTTAAATATTGATATTCAAATATTGCTTTTGAAAACCAATTTTTATTTAGGTCTTATGTATCTGGCATTTGGCCACATCGTCGCATAATATCAATAGAATTTATTTGAAAGTTAAACTTAAAAAACCAATCAAAAACACTTGAGATGAGATGAGATGAGATGCAAAGTCAGATGTAGACTTATAAATAAGTATTAGCAATACGGTGTAAAATAGAGTAATAAAATTATTGAAAGTTTTTAAACTTGGAAATACACAAGGTAGCTGGTTAGCCTGGTAGGTGGTATAAAACTATACATATTTTATGTGGGTATATTTGATATCTTAGGCGAACATCTCATCCCGCAAGCTCATCGCGAGTAAGGAAATCAATATTTTCGGTAACAAAACACCCAATAGGAGGATTAATTAAAACGCTTAATTAGTTTCGTTATCCACGAAACCTATCAAAAACAAACCTTCAACCTTTTTGATGGTTGATAGTATCAAGAAATTGTACTTACCTAAATTTAACTTGAGGAAAGTAATTGGAATCGGTGGAAGCGAGTTGATTTCTGATGGCGATAAATATCGATGAACGGCATTATATTATTAACTCTTGGAGGAATAATATTGATGTTACATACTACAGTAACTAACAAAATTTTTATCTTAGTATTAATTACTTATAATAGAACTATTTATAATAATTATTATTATTATATCAAGGCGTAAGTTACAACTAAGTTGTTTGATCCGAGAGTAAAAAGATCTTCGTTTTAATAAATTAAAAAAGACGTGTTACGCTTACGTACGTTGTCATAAAAAGAAAGATACAGCTCAACACAAGAATACAGTATTTAACATTTATAAGCTACATACTAAAAACAAACATTTTACTGTATACAATATTTTATTGAATCCAACACTGGCTTATACTTCTACTGTACAGAATTGTAGATGTACTTTAAAAAGTATAATATGATTTAATGAAGTTATTATAATGCATTCAGAAATGTTATCGCTTAATATTAGAAGATATTATTAGCTTATCTATAGAAACCTTCGCATTGTTAATTAATAAATAGTTAGAGATTGTTTGATCTAATTGTTAACAACGTAAACAAGCGCTTATGTCAATACAGTTGCTAATTAATGTGATGATTAAACTCAAAACGGATATAATTAGAGTGTCTATTATCTATTTACCTAATGCAAACCATTCATCTTGAATCAAAATGTAAATATTGACAATTAAATAAATACATGTTTCATAAAAGTCATGGTGATGATCATTGAAAGACTATTTACGTTGCGTGTTTTCTATCAATATTAAACATCATATAGAGTAATAGCAACGTTCTCTTTGTTTTTATATGTAGAAAGAACCACGCTAATTGTAATGACCGGATTGGCTCTGCTGGAGGTACAGCTGCTTTAATACACCTAAGTACTTGGCTATAGATTTTCAACCTGAGATTGGTACCGTAGCCATATGAACATTATAAAAGGGGTTACCACCATTTTATGGTTTAATCATATTGTTTTCCTACACCGACAGTCTCGGCTTATCGTTAGATTCGAACTCTTATCAATTGCAACATTGTTTGAACTCTTTATCACTAAATTATCGTTAATAATTTTTTAACAGGCATTTTGAATTTAATTTATTATTTTTTAATTTATTAGAAATAATGACAATTATCAGTAACAATATATTTCATTGTAAGTCTGCTGATTCCTATTACATTAGGAAAAGAGTAAGATTTCAATGTTAGGGATACTTAGTGTTTTTTTTTATATTTTGTGGAGTAAATTGAAAATATTTTATTGTATGCTAAAGTATGTAATTTAATAAAACTTATCGTTTTATTTTGTTACTATAACTGTATTATGTATGATGTCTTTATTTTTCATTATTTGTTAAGGAACTAGTTTTATTCCACGAATTCGGCCACAAATTCCATCGTTCTAAAAATTGAAATCGGATAAGAATTTCACTACAAAATTTTAATACCCATCCTAAAGGAACATGTTTGTTTTCTGGTGTAAAAAACATTTATGCTAATTTGTAGTGTTATTAGCAAGGTTAGTAAAATCTGTTCAGTAAATTAAAATTGATGCGCAAGCAAAGGGACGGATAAACAAAAATTCAAAATATAATATTCTTTTTAGTACAGTTGATCCCGATTATAAATTGTATAACATTTAAAATGTAAATATTTGGATTAGTTACAGTTTTCGTTATGTATACATATATTATATAGTAATTGAAGAAGGCTCTGAGTGAATCAAACATTTGAAGTGATGTAAAAATCTATATTTGGTTTTTTGTTTGAAGTGAATAATTTATACGGACTACTAGAGTGATAAGTCAGGAAATTTGTACAATTGACCCACTATTGACCCAGTATTCAGTTTTTAGTATAAATTTTGAAGTATGTATTATAAAAACTTTGATATTTTATGCAGGAGAAATACCTACTAGTGGAATCCAACTTATAATGAAAGGGAAATTATATTTATTGTTTAAAACATTTATATCACAGAGATATAAAAAGTAAAATGACTTATTATTATTATTACGATTTTTCTTATTAAGTTGTAGATTTTAAATATATGGTATTATAGGCCTATTAGTTTATAGTGCTGTGATGTATATTTATGTAATGGCTGTTTGTTACCTAAATAAATAAATAAGAATAAAAAAAATACGCACAGTAAAACTTTATATTTGAAATCATTTTTGAAGTTATACTTCTTTTGGCGCGTTAGGGAAAAATTATGAGTAAATTTTTACGATGCGCGCGCACACCGTTACGAAAAACCGACACCCTGAAGGTAGTTATAGTCAACATTTTCGTTTTTCAAAAAAAAATACCGACAAAGTAAAACTAAGGACATCTACGTATGTTTGCTTGAGAAATGACAACTGTATTCATGATATTTATTTATTCAAGTGTTTCTGAACCTACCACACTTTTTTTGTATCAGTCCGAATAAAATATATACAAATATACATAAATATATACTGTCTCAAAATATATTATAATATATTATAAAATAATATTATAATAATTTACTGTGATTATGAGTGATAATAATTGTTTTCACATATTACTTTGAATAATTATTATAAGTGATGATAGAGTAATTAAAGGTTTCTTTCTTAAAGTAATAACTTCTTACGCCTGTACATAATTATTTTTTTAGATAGAAAGAACTGTTCTGGGAATATTCCTAATTTGTATATAGATACAAATAACAATTTTATTGAAAATATAATCGTAGAAATATTTTTTTTGTATAAACCAGCCTAAGATTCATTAATTAAAAAAAAATTGTACACTCTATATATATTTTGTTATGAGTAAAGTGAAACAATTTATTTTCTTGATAGATACTATATTTTAACATGTGTCATCGTTATATCCTTCGGTGGTACCCATGGTGGTTCCCCGTAACGATACGAATAGTACCTTCTCATTTTTATCGTCTTGATAACTAGACTTTCCAATCTTCTAAAACTGCAATGCTACCTAACTATAACATCTGACATTTGAAATATTATAATCCGATTTTAAAAGTGTACACCTTTTATATAAATGCAGTTAGTATTAAATTGTCGTTTCTAAATTTCGAAATTTGGTATTTCGTGAAATGCTCATACATACAGTGTTAAATATAATACTTAGCGATTCTACAAAGATTTACTTTGTCGTCACAATTCGGGAGCTCTTTGTATCACACACTATTAAAACTTATAACGAGGGAGTTGCGACGAAAAGACACAAAGCGTTGTTATCGCGATTCACATGAAAAGAGAAGCTTTAGTTAGATTATTACTTCGAATATGTGACTGCACAGAATTCATTCAACATTATTTTTGACAGATCGAAGTCTTATGTAGACAGTCTTATGTAGATTTTTTTTTAAATTGTTTGTTAAATTTTAAAGAATGAATTGAACGCACAGCTTTGCGATCAAAAGAATCATGCGAATCAAAAGGTTTTTGTGGTGGTTGAATAAAAGTTCCCAATAGCGGTTGGAGTTATTTTCTCGCGTCGAGTCGCCGACGTCTGAACGTCAGGCACTGGTCGCGTTGAAAGATTGCGCATCTTTGCACTTCAAGACCTTTTAAATAAGTCTGCAGATAGATATACCAACATTTCCCAGGACACGGAAAACGGGAACATATTTTTTGTTTATTAATTTCATTTTCACTTGCAATTGTGTCCTGTTGGGTTTTCACAAATTGTGTTTATTTATCCTGGAATCATATTAAAAATGTGTACTTCTATGTATATTTTTTTTGTTAATTTTATGATACGCACATCTATCCTAAATAATACTGATCACAACTATGACATAGTAAGTTATTTTCTATTTGTATGTCATAATTGAAGTCGAAACTACCCAAACAAATTTAAAGAAATATTGTTGATACATAAAAACCTTAACTCGTTTGTTATTGGAAGACGTTTGTCATTTAAGAATTATTAATAATACTTTTTGAAAGTAGCAAAAGAATAATTATCAGGTATTCATACCATACGTGTATTGATAAAAGATAAGAATTGTTTTGTATAAGAAAAAAATCTTTTACTCGATTATACAAATTGTCTTTACCAGTAGTGTTTGTTTGTTTTCTAATTAAAATTGTAAATAGTAATTCCATATATTTCTAAACTGTGCATATATGTAAACGAATAATATACAGAAAAGGTATACAAAAATATAAGTTAAAGAGTAGCAAACGGGCAAACAAGTCAACGTGAATTTGTACCGAAGCCTTTGCCGTCGGCGACAGGCTTACCATGACACGGTTAAAGCCCTATTTTTGTGTCTGGCCTGCTCGCTTGTCAGGCCGTCGTCGAGCACAAAGCCATGTGAAAATATAGGATCAAAGCCCAGCTCTCGCATGCGATCGTAAACTGTAAACGTAAATACGAAGAATTTTTCTCCCTTGTCATCAATCTTATTACAGACTAGCTGTGCCTGCGACTTCATTCGCGTGGAACTAAATACTATTTAATAATTTTTGCCTTTTTGTAGCTTTTTTAAATTCAGTTTTACCCCTATTCGTTATAGCATGATGTTAAATAGTCTAAAACCTTTCTCAATGATTGTTCTATCAAATACAAAAATAATTTTTCGCCTTATAATATTAATATAGACAATAAGTAATCGATACAGAA
Organism: Actias luna; assembly: GCA_039707435.1. Lineage (NCBI taxonomy): Eukaryota > Metazoa > Arthropoda > Insecta > Lepidoptera > Saturniidae > Actias > Actias luna. The sequence goes on along the minus strand of JAZHAC010000033.1, from coordinate 12,088,764 downwards.
ACTACCTTCAAATATTTAATTAAATGTATACTCCATAAATATTATTTAAAAATATAAATGTCCTTATTTATATATCTACTAGCCGACCCGATAAACTTCGTACAACCTAACATTCAATGAATATCGTGTTAACTTTTAGCTAAACTCAATATAGGAATTTATGTCATAAAATGAATACTAAAAATTTAATCTACTATTCTGGAAGGCGACGAATCTAACAAATTAGAGATCATTAAAATCGGTTCTGCCGTTATTAAGTGTAAATAACCCAACTTTGCTCTATGTATGTAGACGGAAGATTGATACTAATTTTCTTTATAATTTTTTTGTTACTTATTTTTATACTTATTCTGCTATTGTAGGCAGAGTCTAATCCATCTAATCAGAGTTCATTAAAATCGGTTGAGGCGTGTTTGAGTATAAATGGTCTAAATAACCCGACTTTGTTTTGTGCACTTAGAAAGATAAATCCTCTTTTTTGTAATTAAAATTGACAAGATATGGATTTAAATCTTAAAAGGCATAGAGAACTTTATACATTATTGATGTAAAGATTTGATATTTTTTTAATAAATTCATTAATTGCTTTGAAATGTAAAACATTCAGAGTAACATTATTGTAACTAATTTATTAACTCGTTATCTACAGTGTTCACGGAAATGTTTTCCATAAACCCTGTGCTCCCCATGTTACGAGACAAAGTAACGAATTGTTCCCACGATACAAAATAAGTTTATGGCGCTCCCTTTGTTTGACGTAGTCAATGTTATCTGCCGGACTTCACTCGAAGGTGGTTCACGTGTGTATGAGATAACAGTTACTCGAATAACCTGAGTATTTATTGTTCAAAATATTTTGGAGGAGAGAATGTTTTTGTATGAAAATAAATGAGTTCTTATGTTTAGGTCGAATTCATTGTTTGTAGACATAGGTTTATACGTACTTGCAATTCTAATTTCAATATTATAATATTAATGTACGCCTCATACCGTGAAGTGGGTGAGGTAGTGTTGTACTCTCGACACGTCAAGATAAAGCAAATTTTGCTCTTAAAAAAAACTATTTTATTTTGCTATCTTGAAAACAACTGTTTAGTAAAATATTTTACGTGGACAAACATTTGATACAAAAGTATGAAATAAAAAAGTATGTTAATGTACTATATCACATAAACTTAATTATTAAACAATCATACAGTAAGTTTTCACCGAAATTTTGAATGCGCTATTCGTTTGTGTCCCTCCTAGGGAAACAGGTAGTGTATTCCATAATATGCCATTTGGATTAATTTTTTTATCGTAATACGGCAAACTGACAATCATCGAACCTCATGCTGAAATCTTCGAACCAACCTGCAAACCTTTCAGCAGCTGGATATACTGTGGTTGATCTCGAAATACAACAAATTTCATTACAATTCATTGTAACGACTTTATCACGATACATTAGATACTTGATAAAACTTAACTTAGTAATACTAAAGTATTATTTATGAAAGTCAATTATCTGAAACATAAATATGTTCGTAGGCATGATAGTCAAGAACACATGATTAAACTTTTTTAATCTATATTTTCTTTAGTTTAGATGTTGAGTAAGTTAGTCGTATGATGCGAAACCTTCACAACCTCGACGCGACCTAAAACTTTACACGTTTAATATATTATGTACCAGTGATACCCACAAGACTTACTGCTGTTATCCTTAATAGCTGTACTTTCAAACATATTAGAATATATTAATTTAGTGTCTTAAAAGCAGTATTATGTACTATTTAGTTGAAACTAGCAACAAAATATATAATTTTAATGTAACTGTAGCGACGATCATGGACTAGAAACAATAATTATAATTCCCACCGCTATGCCGACCCAAATGGCGCAGCAGGATAGACAGCAAAGAACCGTTAGGGATAGGTTTAAACCACTGGATGCCCTCTCACTAATACTGAGGAAAAGGAAAGCTTCACATATTTGGTGGTGGTCCGAGGTCTTAAATAATGAAGTCAGCACCAATATAGTCTAGCACAGCGCCGTCGGCAACGCACATATATAAGGATTCTGCTTGTATGATACCCAACAAAATTGTATGACGAGCCACTCGGCAGATATATTTATACTAAGTTTATTGCAAATAACTACTATTTGTACAAAGTATTTGACCAAAACGTATATAATTCTGCAGTTTTATTGGTTTTTCCGAAAATCCACAAAAACGAAGAAGAAAAAACAACTGAACGTCGCCATGATGACGCTTTGAATTCTTATTTAAAATGTTATTTTCTTTTTCTAATTAGTAGCGGTGCTATGGAGGATGGTTATACGTAGTGAGACTGATCATCCCCGTGATTCACGATAAATGATCCCGCGGTAACATAGACCCAAACAGTAATATTTTTATTCTATTACTCATTTTTTTAACTAGGAAGTATTACATTGTATAAGAAAAAAATCTTTTACTCGATTATACAAATTGTCTTTACCAGTACAGTGTTTGTTTATTTTGTAATTAAAATTGTAAATAGTAATTCCATATATTTCTAAACTGTGCATATATGTAAACGAATAATATACAGAAAAGGTATACAAAAATATAAGTTAAAGAGTAGCAAACGGCCAAACAACATTACGGCAACATTTTTATTCTATTACTCATTTTTTTAAATAGGAAGTATTACCAATTTTAACGTATTACCAAATTTAGTGGAGATTTCGGAACGACAAGATTAAATCAATATTATATCTGTACCAGTTTTTCGTATTTCTATTATTTTATTTATCAGCCCGTATTTAAGATGACATTTACATAGAAATAATATAGAACATTGTTCTTACTCTTGTCTTATTTAATAACAACATGTGTAGGCTATATAAAATTTTGCTAATGCCACGACGATAACATATTTTATAACCTAATACAAGTTCCAAAACGCTGTAACAAAATGACGGCTTCTGTATTAGGAATGTCCATTGTTAATGGTCATCTTAAAACTCAAAATACATGTTTTCATTATCATTTTTATATGCCACCTTACAATAATCGTCACCTAAAATACTATGAATATTAAATTTTATAGATTCAAATAACACAAGTTTGTAGATTTAAAATATAAAACAATACATAACAGATTAAAGTATCTTAAAAAATCTGGAACAGTGTTATTTATTCAGAAATGTTAAAGTTTGAATTGACTTGAAATTTGATATAGATATTCATTACACAGTATATCCAGACTTTAACAATCACGTGCACATAACCATTGGCTAAAATACAAAATAATTAATAAGCTAAGTGATGCGGTATTATTAGTATACTGAAAAGCAACTAACAATGAAATCATTCAACAACTATAAATATTTTCATAAGTTGTCTAAAAACAATTAACCAATTAAAACTATACAAGCGTTTTTTGCAAGCAAACAATTTTCATGTATAAATATCATGTTCTATATACATCTGGATATTTAAAGCCTGATTTTATATGAAATTACACATATCAAAAAATTAAAGATTTTGGCGAGCATTATGTTTGTAACTACGTTTAAATAAATTTTAAAATTTAATTAATTGTTATAGTCGGCGTCGGCGCAAGCAGCGTTACAAGCAGCACAGGCCATTTCAAACAGTGCAGGGGCTGCTTTAGTTGCTGGCGCAGGCGCCACTCTGCCGCCCGCGAATGGTGGAACAGAAATACAGGTAAACTAAGAAATATTCTGAAAATATATTTGTTAAAATGTTTTAAAGTCTAATTATTTAAAATTTGAATACTGAAACCGGTTTTTTATTAATATAAGGCAATTTACAAAGTTTTATATCCATACATTTTTCAACAAGGAGGCAGTATATTATTATAAAACTACCTTAAAATCGACCTCATACAAGCTGCTTACAAAAATATAAACTGTTATACACACTCATGTTATAAAATACACTTGGAATACTCTCAGTGGATGCTTAAGACCGACTTTAGAGCTAGGAAGATTCATGCAAATTGGGATGAGCATCTAAACGTTCAAGACGGATCGTCGGACTGTCGCCTCGAGATTAAACCTTAAGATCTTGCAGTTGCATAAGTCAATATGTTTAGATCCAGAACATTGTGTTCACTTAAAGATATGCGATACTATTTCTATATATATATATATATATAACGAACAAAATAGTTGCCATATTAACTTAATGACATATACGAATTGTAGTTATATTAAGTTTGTAACTCTCACATAAAAATTGAACATACATAAATGTATGTGTACTTTGTGTTCCTTAATTGTATGTTTGCAAAGTTCTCTCCGGCACGGCCTGATCCCTACTAAGGGTGTTGTCTTGGAGAAAAGGCAAATATAACACTGAATAATTATGATTTATTTATACAAATATTAAAAATTGAAGCATTAAGCAACAGAAGATTATTAAAACAATTCTTATAAAATCTTGTCATTACAATTAGAAGTAATAAAATTAATTTTAACCAATGATGTAAATATCAATTCCACACCATAAACTTATGTTTAATCAAACTTGTAAATATTTAAACCCCTGTATTATGATATTTAATATAAAGAGACGATCAAAAATAAAGCTAATACTTAAAAATGATTAATATTTTTATAAAATCTCGTCATTATAATTTGAATCTATAAAGTTATATTTAATCAAACATGTAAATATCAACATCAATCTATAAAAATATTTTTAATCAAACGTGTAGATATTGAAACCCTTTTACACTCATTTATAATAAAGAGACGATCAATGGTAAAGTTAACATTATAAAAAGACGATCGACGACCAAGCTAACAGTAGTAATAGCCGATCCATCTTATCGAGACTGATTTACGTTGAATACTACGATCACTAGTTACATCAGTTATATATATGCTGCAATAGCTATGGTGATATAATTGAGCTATTAAATTTACATTTGTATGATTTCAACTGGTACTCATATTTTTTTTCAATAACTACTAAAACACTTTTATTAAATTTAATAAATTAAATATAGCCTTCATTTGTTTATGCAAGCGATGTGCACAATCCTATATACCGTGACAAGTTTCTTGTATCTTAGCCCAACTCCGATATAAGTGTCTGTTGGGACTCTAATTGTCGGAAACATTTTCTCCTTTAGAAATAAACGTTGCTTAGTTAGCAGATGTCTTAATAGGTTGCTGACTCATTTGTTTCTGGAAAACTTTTAATTGATAGCGAACTAGATACAGTAATTCATATTCTATAAGAGAAACTGTTACAAACTGTAATCGGTGGTAAAACAGATTCATGACCACGCTCTTAAAAAAGCGATCTCCTTCGTAAAATTATGTTAAAAAGCGCTTTGTGAAAAGAGGTTAATTGATAACTAATTGTTTTATTTCTATTTACTTATGTTTATTTTTCATGTACTTTCTTTTTCTTGTTACAGGGTGGACCCAATACAGTACTGCGCGTGATAATAGAACACATGTTGTACCCAATCGTGCTCGATGTACTCTATTCTATCTTCCAGCGATACGGCAAGGTGCTCAAGATAGTCACCTTTACTAAAAATAGTAAGTAAATATATAAAAATATACATATAAGAAACTGAACTAACCTTTTTATTGCATATCGCCTTGAAAATAGCATGATATTTATGATTATGCGTTGTATTATAAACTACACCTCAATTCCTTTTACACAACAAATTACACAAGTTTTACTTGGTTATTAATAATTGGAATTTACTCTTTATAATTAATCTCGTCTTCATACTATTGTAATAGATTTTCCAAATACAACACAGGGCAGAAATCCAAGGGCGCAATCCGTTTAAAATTTAAATCGTACCCTCATGCATATCCTAAATAAATCCGGCACACAGGAGGTAGGCAGGTACGGTACATATTTGATAAGCTCTCCTTGCTCCAGTAGGCACGCTGTGGTATGGTTGCTCACTCTCGGCTAATTGTACTGGTATCTTCTTAGACCCTCAAATCGGCCGTATTTAAAAGTTGTAATTGTGATTGCCTTCGAAAAACAACTCAATTGTGTGTTTTATTTTAAATCAAATAACGTTTCTTACACATTTTATGGACAGGCCACCACCCTCGTCTATCATCGATTTCACTCCTTTTTAATTTAAGTTTTTATAAGTGAGGACAAACATGCAAAATAGTAGTGTTCTTTTTTTAATTAGCCATTCACAAACTACATGAATGTATGATTTGAATGCACTGAGCCACATTTGTAAATACCGAGTTTAGGCTACAATGGTATGTTTTTGGAGAACTCATCTTACAACTAAATAAAGATTTATAAAAGTAATTACAATATTGGTATTGTTAAAACTAAACAGATATCATTTATAGTAATGTTTTATGCATATAACGAGTAATGTATCTACTCCAATACCGTCTACTCTTTAGCTATATTTTTTAATAAAATCTGAATATTCATAAAAAACAAACATAATATTTTACATTTTTATCGAAACAGAATCACATTTGTATCGGCCATTCGAGCTAATCGGTTTTGTTTTGAAATAAAATCGCAATGTACCCTGTTGGATGAGGGCAAGTCGCTCGACGGTAAGCAGTACAGATGCGCTCATAACTTTTCGGTTATCGTGACGGCGGCGCAGCGCCTCCGTTAATGCAGCGTTTCCAATTTCCGAACGTCGCTTGCTAGACCCTTGCACTACGTCAAACGGTTGTTTGTTTTTTACCGTATTCATCACTGTCCAATTACAAAAGCTTTTGTCTTTTACACTACTTCCTATATTTCACTTTCCTTCTGAATATTCATACGAGCATGAAACATTGCTATTGGTGCGTTTTAATTGTAATTTTTGTAAATTTTTATGTAAACAAAGAACGAATCGGAAAATATTGTTTCCTACAAAAGTTTTCCATTTATTACCGTGCCGAAATTTTAAATGACCTGTATTTCACAACTGTATTTTTCGATAATATATTTTTACTCTCGACAATACTAGATATTTGAATGCACAATCCATATTTCCGTGCGACATTGCTAAACTCTAAATAATTTTATTCAATAGGAGTATCTCGGTACGCTCATATACAAATCAATCAAGCGCTTTAGGTGTTTATATTGGAGTCATTTGATACGGAACACTCGTATCTAGATTGAAGTAGATCATGTGTAGGTGTATCCGAAACGAATAAATCCTTATTTCAATTATCTTGTCTCTTGGGGAGTGAATAAACCGCATACATCGTTCGCATTTTCGTTTTCGATATTCCCAATACGCCGACGTACCTAGTAAATTAGATTTAATAGCGAAAGTATTCTTTTATAGCTGTGCATGTTCTTCGATATTAATTATTTTTCCTCGACAGTAAATGAGGTTGTATTAGCAAATATACTATGTTACTCGGGTAGAGGTTTGTTTCAACATGTATTATTTTGAATGTAAAGTTGATACAATTGATTTGACACAATCCACATTAGTTTAAATACTATAATAACAACCGCACTTCTAAATAATCTTGTAAACGATCTATTTTATTTATATTTACACATTTATTGTCATTCAAGAGTCACACTTCTTATATGAAAGCCATAACTCCAAATTTCTTACAGCTCTAATAGTTCCTGAATGTTACAGAACTTATGTTGTTTCAAGAGTTTCGCCAAACTTCATTCCATGAATATTAAATATGCATCGTGTTAATATTGGATACAGAGAGAAAATGTTTATAATGGCGGTTACATGTTGATAACAAGCTCGGCTAACCTGATGGAGGTTGCCATCAAACGCGCACCTAATCCCGAAACAAATCTCAATGAAGACCGCGGAGTCGCCATAATCCTACCCCCTCGTGGTTCCCGCACCCGTCGCTCCCTCAGCTACCCTGATTGGCTTTATTAAGGTGTAGCAGACCGCTACAATTATTATGCGTACCCTGTTTGTGGTAGGTGTTGTGTCTGTATCGTTGTTGGACTCCCTTAATTAAGGATTTGATGTTTTGCTGGAAACCGTCTTAGTTTCTATGCTTTGTTCTACCTTGACTTCCATACTAGGTTTCACCATACTTTTTTATATCTCTCATACATTACTAAACGAATGCCGCGTTAATTACTAAATGATAAGTAACTACACGAATGTTTAATTCAGGTATAAAAGATCCAGAGACTAGAAGAATTGCGGAAGCTGTCCCTGGTCTCTGGCAATACGGGAGTTTGAAGTATCGTCGTGGTGCGTTTTAGTGGGTAGTTTTTTAACACCCGATATCACCTCATGCTCTTTATGCCTTTAACCTAAACCTAGGTAATGAGTTTGCTCGTCGCGATGACGAAGTCCGTAAAGACTGGGATTTTAAACACCACGCTAGTTAGAAAAAGGTATAAAACCGTTCAATTATTTATCAAAGCTATTAGTTAGAAAGTAACCAACGCATTAAGGGTGGTCATAACTTGCTTATTTTAAAACTTGTGTCTATTGTACCTGATAGTCGTGAATAATAAGAAAACAAATATGGCTCAGTAGATTATTAGTTATCATCATAAAAAGAAATTAAATTTTAACGTCAACCAAAGTCTAATAAAACGTGAAATAATATTTCAAAAATTAATATATTGGTGTTTTCTAAAAAAATATTTCTTATTTGTGAGTTTGTTTTACAATTATGGTAAATTTAACTTATATAGTTGTGCTATTGTATAAAAATGTACTGTTTTAGTATAAATTATAGCACACTAATGTGAGCAGACTCGTAGCAAAATGAGTTTACTACCTGATCAAGCTTACGGGAATCAAGTAAATGCGACCGCTACAGGACGGGGTGTTACGGTGATTTTTGGTCCAACGTCTCTTGGCAGAATGGATGAATGCATGAAATGATAATGTAACCGGTTGGCGGCCCGTAACCAATTAGGTATTTAAAATTACAAATTGCGGATTGTAAACTTTTTAATTTCGCCATAACTTCCATCTTGTGTTTACACCGGCAATGACGTTTAAATATTCCAGAGAGTAATTGCTCGTTCAGTTGAATTTTTAATGAAATATAATGAAGAGTCGCGCGCGCCACGATTTGATTGAGATTTGAATATCTTGCGTTGAATTTGATCAGATTATTGAGTTAACTCTCGAATGCTTTGAAAATTTCAGTTAGATAAACAGACAAGAACAGTGCTGATGTATTATTTCAATGAACCAGATGGTTTATTATTATTCCATTTAAAAATATATATTTAATATTTTATTATAATGCCCAAAATAATTATGAATAAAGATGAAATTGTTATAACATAAATCATATTCTGCTGTTCTTCAGAGCAAAGCGATAAAAGTAAAAGAAAAATATGGAATAACAAGATACAGTTTTATTTATGTGCTACATTGTGTGGTTTTAGTAAGAAATATTAAAAAGTGATAAAATCAATACGATATTTGAATGCACATTTTTTTTTGCAGCGAAACATTTTTATTTACTGCATTTGTTTTCGATTGAAATTCTGCATACAAATAGGCAAAAACAAATTAAATTTGATCATTGTTCTTTTCTCCTATGATTGCCACCGGTTTTTTTTTTGTTCGACTCTAATGTTGTCTATAAAATAATTTTGAAATGTTTGTTTTTTGCCACCATTTATCAGACTTTCCTCAAATTATCAATAATGATTATAGTCAAATTTCGAATACCGGGCGAACACTAGAAGTTATAAATAGCAATGCACTAGAGTGACTACTTACATTTCCTGGAAATTCAATGAAAAAAAAAAACGTGCTTTATGATAACCGAATATAAATAAAATTATGGAAAGTTTTTTTTTTTATACATAATTAAAAATATAACAATGGTCGTATTTGTTTTCCTAAGATTACTGTAAAAAAGATAACTGGATAAAAATCTAATACTTTTTGGGTCGTATTTAAAAGAAATTGTTTATACTATCTTTACTAGAATAGTCGTAATTTTGTCTAAAGAAACTGTATCTGTACATATTTCAAATGACACTTTTTGCTTATTCACGAAGTAATTACATAAAAACTCCAATTTGCCGTAAGCCTTTTATGCATTCCATTTAACGTTCCCAAATGGCTCACCCAAAGAAAATATGGGGCCTTAAAGAGTATTTAACTATGTATGAAGGAGACAGTGCGTTACTTTTAATTTACGCCGACGTTTCTTGCCTTGAGTGGTTCTACTTTCTATATTTTATAGGTGTAAGAAAACTGTTAACAGTAAGTAAAATAAACGGGCCTGTGGGTGGCTAACAAATACCAGGATAATATTTTTGTTTTATTTTCTTTTTATCATAAACTTTTGTTAATGTAAATTAATATTAATTAATACATATTCATTCTTCCATTCCAAAATCGTAGACTATTTCAGCTCAGTTTTGTTAGTTATATTTTTTATAGTTATAAAATTGTCGTCGTCTTATATTATATGATAGTCGTCGTATATTATATGATAATGGTAATAAACCTACTGTTACAATTAGTTATGGTTAAGGAAAACCTGTACCTAAATAAGGTACATAGGATACAAATTTTACTGGTTTATATTCGATACCCTTAATTTAATTAACTATTAAGGTCAATTTATAAAATATACATACATAAGTACGTTGTAAAAGAAAACAAACGAAAAATATGAAAACCTTAAAATTTGTTTTTCAGTAAAATTACTTTCGGGAAAAGTTTTACATCAGAGCCTTAATCCATGAAAGTTAAAGTGACACGGTCTAATAGTACCTTATGTGGCCAACACAGGTGTTGCCGTCTCTCGCTCAATGTTTCCTAAAAACGTGAATTTATGTTCTCACCCAACGGACGCCAATGATCTTCGGGATTGTGCCTTATATTAGAGGGTTAATGCCTATCCTGTTGCAGTATATAGACTCGACAACCAACTATATTACTTGAGGGACTATTCACGTCAATTGTAGGAACACAATATTCAAGGGCTAATTTATTCTATTTATGTAACTTAAAAAATAATATCATCAACATAGGTTTGATTTTGTAGTAGTAGTACTTGGTATTTTTTTAGATTTATATGTAAGCACATTTTAAATATAACTCGGAACTTATATTAACGGTCATTTTATCGCTACTGTTAAAATTTATGTTTAAAGTTTGTAATACTAATATAAAAAGTATATTTTGTTCCAGATTCATTCCAAGCCCTTATTCAGTATCCAGATACCGTATCGGCGCAAACGGCAAAAACAGTGAGTACTAAAGACTTTTTTTGTTTTTATTTAACTGTTTGTAAAGTAAAACCATAAAACAAAGTTTGTATCGGCGTACGTTTCATTCACTTTAATGACTCGCTTTTGCACTATCTGGAAATAAAGGGACTTAGTCTATCTCACATTTTAAGTAGAGTATAATAGTTTCATATCGATTCTAAAGTATTATTTTTTATATATATATTTCTTTACAGTGATGGCTTTAATACAAACATCAAGTTATGTTTAGTCTGATTGTACGCCTCCTTTACCTTTGAGTAACCGTACACTTTTATTGTAGGTATATTTGTAACTAAACTTACAAATAGCAGATGTTATTAATCTCAATGTTTAAAAATTAACATAATTTCGAAGGTTTACTGAATCACACTAACCAAATCTAAAGTGCATAAAAACATATTTTTACACATTACATACATATATGTACATGTAATGGTAGAAATTTCAATAATCTCCTTTGTATCGCATTGTGATTGTTATAAAAAAATATATCGTGCTTACAAAAAAGCTTAGATAACAACAGAACGTTTATGTGTATTTAATAACAATTATATCGGAAAACAACATGGCAGCCGCGAGCTCAGGACAATAGTCCGCGCTCGGCTCGCCGAGTAGGACATCATTTTTCTCGGGCCAACTTTTCCCATTCGCTATTCATTTGCGTTAGAAGTTTGGCGTACTGCCGCCTACTGCAGCGACTGTTTTAACTTTATTTCTGATGCAGCGTTCAGGGCAAATTAAATTTCGTTTTGTGGCTTCCGCAAACACAGTGTTCGAGTATAATTATCAAGATTTTCTTGCTGACTTTAGCGTTATAAATTCGTATCATAGCTGGTTTGGAATACTTATAATATGCATACGTGCATATTTATGTAACGTAATACTTGGGAATATAATTGTGAGATGCTAGTTACTCTACCAATTTGTCGCATTTGTCTGTAATACCGTTGTCGCGGTCCGGGTACAATTCGCTAATGAATTCTACAATAGCGAGTCGACTATTCGTCCTAATTAGTCGCTCTTTACGCCCAATTCCTGTGGAGCTTAATGTTTCTGGTACAAGTTACACAATGAAAGCGTACGATACAAGTTGAACTAGAAACGAAGTGAATTAATGATATAATTATCAGATGGCTGTCGCTTCATTCGCGATTCGCTTATACCTTAGCAAATAAATTAATGTTCGGAAGTAGGAAACCCTTCGTGAATTTGAGATATCCCCGGTAAGCGCAGTGGTGAAAACTTAGCAACGCTAAGTCCCATCAACTCAACGGGCATGATTAGAGTTGGACGTAATAGGACAGTTTCTAGTTACGAAATATTGCAACTACTTCAATGTTTTATTATTATTTCAGTTAGGTGTTAATATTAAGTAGTATCTTAACAGTCAATATAATATAATTAAAGATAACCTATATGTTGTAAATAACCCTTAATATAGTGTCATTACCGTACTGTATAAATTAATTAAATTATACGATATCTAGCTTTCAAGATGTTCCAAGAACTGAAGTGTCGCAACAATATTTATAGAAGACTACCATATATTTTATATAAGTGTCATTTATTGACTGCAATACATCATTTCATTTGCTATCCCGCAAATAGATTAGATTAGGTCAAATACTAAAACCGAAACTTAGTAATACATGTCACTTCAAGATATCGTATTCAATTTAAAATAATTTATTCGTTAATACATTACTAAAGTAATAATACGTATGTATTAACGAAACGCATTATGTTGGATGCGGCGCAGCGGTAATAAGTCTGGTACTCGTTAACAGACCTAACATCGTAACTCTACTACTCAGAAGCGAGGAGCTAACGAGCGCATAGTTTCTGCTTACAATCCTTTGTGTCAAATTTATTTTTATTTATACATATTAATAAAAATATTTTATCTGAGTTCTTAGTTTTTTTTAGTCAAGCTTTTCACGTTATTGCCACAACTCCACCTAATGTTCAGTGACGTGGTGGCCCAATATGGTAAACACGCAAGGCCTAGTGGAGGGACTAGCTCTCAAGTGCAACTGCCGTAACACACCTATAGGTATTTGGCGGCAGATTTTCAGCTTGAGGGTGGTAGCTAGCCAGACGGGCATAAGAAAAAGCAATAACACCATGCTATGGTTCCACCGAAAACTCAAGCTCATTATAGGTGGATTCGAACTCACGTCCCTTGAAGCGGCGTTCTTATACACTACGAACTGAGCTATCGTCTCTTGAAAATTCGTTAATCATTTTTTTTATTTTCAATACATAACTTTTTCGGCATTTGTTTTACTTTTTCTTTTGTAATAATCAGGTTCTTTTTATATTTTGTTATACGTAATTATATTATAAAGCAACACAAGAAACACCTTTCGCATCATTTGAAATAGATATATCTGTAACTCCTCGTCAAATTAGCTAATGCTTTCACACACTTCCCCGATTGCATACAATGCGTCTATGCAATTTTAAAGCTGGACATTACATAGACTATTTACACAGTAACGTTATAGAGATGACTTGACCATTCATCTCGAGGTCTCACGTAAATTCAGCGGATCAGTTAGCTGATCGCGGATTTTTCTGAAATGAAATTAAAACGTCCCACGAGGTAAGTGGCAACACAAGTAAGAGGTACGAAGTGAAGTGAAGCCGGATAGTGCTCCAGCCACAAAGGGCACAGTCGGATGTTAGGAGCGCTGAAATCCTCCGATCCCGGCCTCTATGATCCTTGACATAAATCTCTAACCTCGCCATAAAATCTTTTCAGGAGCCGGCTTATGCGCGTAGACACGAAATGTACGATTTTAATGCACCCGATTTAATATCTCGTGTAGAAGAGTATTTTAGGTTATATAGTTTAAAAGTGGGTTCATTCATATAATACATGCATTGCCGTATTTATTTTAGTACTACTATTACATACAAATATAAACAACCCTGGTAATTTTACGGCAAAGAAAATAGAAAAATCACAAAAACATGATATTAAAATATGAAGATCACAATATACTTCTTCGATTAAGTTCAAATGTGGCACATTTTATTTTTCATATTGCTTGGCTACTAGGATGTATGACTGATCAAGCAGATTAAAATACCTCCGTTGTTCTATACTTAGTTGCTAATTATCTTTTAGTATTTAGGCTTATGGCCACAATCTCCCCTGACGTTAGGTGGTGATGTGACCCAAGCTAGTGTAACTGCCGGAACACACCTCTAGATATTTGGCGGCAGATTTTCAACTTGAAGGTTGTAGTTAGCCAGGAGGGCATTAGAAAATGCCCTACCAGTATGCTATGGTTTCATCACGATGTTTTCCTTCACCGAAAACTCAAGCTCATTGTAGATGGATTCGAACTCCCTTGACACGGCATCTGTACGCACTACCAATTGAGCTATCATCGCTTCAAAGTTGGTAATTCTGTTTATTTAGACATAACAGATAGTGATTGTCATTTCCAGTATAAAATTCAGAAATAGCATATACACCTTCTCTGTAAAGTAAACAAGTGCGAATATACATGGTGATTCGTCAAACGGTGTTGAAATGCAGTAATTTAAGTTATACGAACTTCCATTTTAATATAATATTTATGTAGATTTAAACTCAAACCTATAATTACAATATTTTCTCGTAGTAAGTGACTATCAGTTTACGAAGTACCCACCAAGGTTATAAACTATTGGGTGCCAGATTCCTCACTAATAATAATTACACATACTAATTAGGAATAAATATTGTACAGGTTTATGGATCACAAATTACGTATTAATAAAGAAAACTAATGAATACTTATCAATGAAACTACTTCTTACAATGAAATGTAATACCATCAAGCAGTTCATTTACTGAAAAACCGGGGAACATTTTTATTCCTGTAAAAAGTATTCTATATGATGATCGAAAATATTTGATCGTGTCAAATTTAATTAAAATTTTATACTGTAATTTCAAATGATGCACGTCTGCCCTTGGCAAACAAACATATATAAAAATCTATATTTAAATACGACCCAATCATAATTTCCCAAAAATATACAATGTAACATATAACTCACAGTTACATTATATGTGTAAGGTGTGTAGGAACGCCGCGTCATGGGACGTGAGTGCGAATCCAAACATCTACACTGAGCTTAAACTTTTGGTGAAGGAAAACATCGTGAGGAAACCATAGCATGGTGGTAGGGCTTTTTCTGATGCCCGTCTGGTTACCTACCACCCTCAAGTTGAAAATCTGCAGCTAAATACTAATAGGTGTGTTCCGGCAATTGCATTTGAGAGCTAGTTCTTCTAAAATAAACGCCCCTGCGATTCCCCTGGTGTTGTGGGTGTCCATGGCCGGCGGTGATCACTTACCATCAGGTGACAAGCTTGCTAGTTGTATTACATAAAAAAAAGATATGTCAATGTACTACTTAAATTCGAAGTTCATTTAAGTATCATACTATAGTGTAAGTATTCTATAGTAGTTATTAGTCTGCTATGGCGTCGTAGTTGGCCACTGTTAATCAGTCTTGGTCACTCCATCAGTGAGTTATGATTGATAACAGAGTGATTCACGCAACATTGTCACATCCATAACCGGGTAGAAGCTGTCACTGACAATACGTATAACACTGTAGTTTACCTCTTATTTCACGTTTGTTTATATTATTGGATTCGTTACGTATAAATGAAATAAACACTACTTAATCTAATAAGTAAATCGAAATGATGATGGTTCTGTGAAGAGTGTGGAGTTGCATGGAGAGGTTTCGGTTATAGAGTATATTCTACTGATATCATAGTATATTATTAAATGCCACCTGGATAACATCGTTGAATTGAATATTTATTCTCCTCAACAAACCACAAGGCTGTTTCCATAACATTTTCAAATAAAGTATAACTCATATTTTCATATGGCCATGTAAATATGGCAAGATTATTTTGTCTCGCAGGTTCAGTAAGGTAAAATCTGAGATAGCGTTTATGGACTCAAGGCGCGCGCTTTGTTTACATTTTAAAATTGCACTTTGCACTGCGGCAAGGTTTAACCGGCGTCTTTGTGTCAACACATAGACGTGCTTAAACAATGTTACTGTCAAAAGTGTTATACATCTGCGCTTCAAGTTGTCTAATATATTACGGAAAAGCGTTGTCTGTATAAACAATATGTATATATGTATGTATATATATATGTAGAGTTGAAAGATAATATTTTTAGTCGAATTTCACTAAAAATCAATAATATTTTAATTGCTCCTATGCCTTTTAAATATTCCGTTTGGCTTAACAATACCATGCATTAAATTTGATTGCTTGCTTACGTATGAATAGCATACCAATAGTCATGTACATAACAACAGTATATCTTCAATAGTTTCGATGAGAAATAAATGAACGCTATCATAAAATACGTTTGCTTTGTTTAGTACCGAAATAGGTTAATATTGTAAATCGAAAACCGAGCAATTTTTCGTTTTTCATAATCAATATTATCACCGGTCTAGTATGGACACTATTTATGGCATTCTATTTCACACTAGGCATTGTTAATGAAATTTGTAAAGTTTGTTCACTTCGGTCTCGGTTATCATAAGTCAAAATAGATGATGGTAGGGCTATTTGTAATGCTCGCCTGGATAACTATCACCCTGAAGTTGAAAATCTGCCACCAAACATCTATTGGTATGTTCCGGCAGATGCACTTGAGAACCAGGTCCCTCCACTAGACTTAGTCACTTAACATCAGGTGAAATTGTGGTCATAACGCTAAACCTTCACTATAAAAACACAACTAAATGTGATGTCTATCTGTGATTCGATTGGATCAAACGTTTTTTTTTTTTTTTGACATAGAGTATGATTTGTTATTAATGTTGCTAAAACGTTAGTATTAAGGGAACATTACACAACAATTGCTTGTTTACCAGCACAATTCAAACTTCCTACATATTTTACCTTTTTCACCCACGCCCCATACATTTAGGGTTGATAAAACAATTCCCTTTAAATACCGAACAATATGATTGTTCATAGACAAAACCGCTTCACACCCTTCCCGGGCACAAACATAGACTTCATTATTCATGAAGTCACAATACATTTGAGGCCAATTTAGTGTTCGCCTCCATAGCAAATTCGAATAGTGTGACAAGTGGGGACGGTTGATGGTTTATTATTGCTTTATTTTAGTTCGATATTTAGTCATATCAAATAAATAAAAAAGAACTATGTGTAATGTGACAACAGTAGGATAAAAAAACAGTTTCAAAAAATATTATTATCTATATGAAATGGACTGAAAATTGTATTTACTTCAAAAAGTTGCCACAAAAAATTTGGTATAAGTCGGAGAGATTATTACTTTTAAATACACACACTTATAACGTTGTGGTGAGTACTTTTTATATTGTTTGATCGGCTTTTATATTAATAAAAGCTCAGAATTCAATTCTAAGTGGTGAAATCACATTTTATATCCATTGAAAATGTTTAATGTTTTTCGATAACGCTATCAAAAAGCGAAACAATTAATATGAGGGTATTTTGTATTTTGTCGAAATTTTATTGGCAGTTAAAAGCTTTTTCTTTACCTTGTAGTGGTATTTTTTTAAATGGTTATCTAAACGCTAAACTGATCTTATATCCGTGACTACCGAGTAAATATACTTTACTATTATTATTTAACTAATCAATTAAAGTGAGATATTAACGAAATTATTTTTGATCACTTTCCAGTACATCTTCCACTTTCTTACTTTATCCTAAACCGAATGATTCCAGAAAATATTTACAAAACTGTAGTACCAGGATATTTTCATCAAACTTATGTCGTCCAGACAAAAATCAGATACATACACAGTGAAATAATCCTTGCAATTGCAATAGAAGCGCCATGACTATGCAAGGTCTTATAAATATTAAATACGAAGATACCGGAACATCCAACAAAAACGTCTATCTGGTTTCTGTAGAAAAACCACCAGAATTAGTAACAGGGGGTGGATTAAAGCGGACCGCATTTAATCCTTCACTAAGAAGGCTTTGCTTAAACGAGTCCTAACGAGCTAAAGATAAAACAATTACCGGGGACGTGATTAAGAGATACGGAGGACACTTGTTACGTCTTAGGTAGATGCCGAGATGGCTTACTTGAGCTCTTTTAGCGTGTTTACTGTAATTTGGAATGCTTATTTACCGCATTACCGTCGACCAACAAAACTATTGCTTACTTTGCTTCAATAAAAAAACCTGTCTCAAAATTAAAATGAAATTTAAGTATGAACTTTAAATTTTAGGTATTCGGTTTTAATATTAAATCTTAATACGAATTGCTGTTACTTTCTGTTATTATTTATATGCTGACCGAATAGACTTCCAGTAACAAATTATAATCTTTGGAATGAAATTTCCTTTTAAACAATTATTATTAAGGGTTTTTTGTGGCCCTCTCACACGAGCCTGAGCTTTTGGTGATCGAAAATATTGTGATGAAAGCATAGTATAGTATTGAGGTATTATTTACCAATATCCACTTGGGTGGTTACAACCCTCAAGTTGAAAATCTATAATCAAGCACTCTATGTTTATAACCAGTCATTTCGCGTACGTTATCCTAAGTACTTTAAAGAGAACTTGGGTACTGTCGATTCTTTTCCCTGCTTTATTTTTAAATATTCGTATATTAAATTGAACAAAACATTTAATATTTTATCACTTTATGCCTTTTATCGCAATTATAGTTCGATTTCGATGTGCTAATTTTAATATTAATAAGGATTAAATAAACTTGAAAAGAGTTAACTTGAAGTGCTGTAATAAATATAAAGTACCTATATAGTAATAAATTTGACTTGGCGCTTGAGATATAATTTTTCGAATTAGTAGATAGGTATTACAGTACTACTGGGTTAATTGTGATAAATATTTGTTTTTATATACACTCTGTCTGTGCCTGCAACTATGTTCGCGTAGAACTAAACGTTATATTTCTATTGTTCGAGAACACTGTTTACGTGTATGCAAAAATTCATGATTATTGGTTCAGTAGTTATGCGTTGATTCAGCCTTCTTGCTTAGTGTTCTTTTCCTTTTTGCTAATCAATTAATGGTTGTAGCGTGAAAGAGTAAGCCTATAAAATTACAAATAATTGGTTGTTAAATGCAAAAAAAACAACCTAAGAAGAATAAAAATCAGACTTGTAGTTCCTGAAATTAGCGCCTTCAAAAACTTTTCAGTCTTATTATATTAGTATAGATATTTAAAATCATATACGAAGTAATAACCCACAATTTCATTCAGAACAAAATATTAGAATAAACAAATCTCTTACAAAGTAAATTGTAGTCTTTAAATATACTGCTCACAGAAAAGCCTACTTAAATTCAAAAGTGCCCCCGAAAAGCTTATAAAAAAGTAAGAAATTAATCTGCAATTCAAAATCTTTCTTACCCTCTTATACTTTCATTTCATTTTGTTTGGAAAAATCCGCGACTTGCATCTTCTAACAAAAATCTTTACTTACAAATTGTCATCATTCTTTCTTTTGTGCCGATATATAAGTATAAAATGCTTATACATATAGGCCATATAGATTCGACTATACTGAAGCAATCAATGCAAATTTGCGAAAATGAAACAAAATCGGAAATACAGATTATACTCTCATTTGAATTTCAAAACTTATTTAACGATGTCTATTCTACGAGGGAATACATATTAGAATTGTAAATTAATTACTCATTCCCATCGCTTACGCTCTTCGCGTGCATTCGAAATCAAAATCGAATTCGGGTTTGCGACGGCCTATAAAACTAATTACGTATCGAAGTGATCTTCTTCTACGCTTTCTTACGTGCCTTTCGTATTTCCATATAAGTTGAGCTTTAAACGAGCCAATCTATTCACGTCTACACATCAGGGGGTCGCATTTGCATATAGAATAGAAATTTATTAAATCTACAGCCAATATTCCGCGTTCTGACATCGAAACTTTTACTTCTTCTACAGACTGACACTTTTAAAAGACTGTAAATAAGGATTTTTCAAGCAATTATAGTTGTGTAGTACCGTGGTCAGACATAACGTCAATTGACGCGTGTTGGAAATCTATTGTAATACTGAATCTTCAGTGATGGAGAATATCGTGGTGTAACTATAATATAGTGGTAGGATAACAATAATGCCTGTCTGTTTACTTACCATAGCAGCCTCACATCACATACAAAGAATAAAAACTACTACTTTACCAACATTATACAATTAAACAATAATCTGAGGACGCCTAAGGTTAACGAGGACAATTAAATGAATATATGAACATATAACCTTTTTTGGCTCGGTCCAAAAAATATTAGGCTGTAATATATTAGGTTAATGGACATCACTGTAAAATCGTTTCACTGGTGCTGGGTTATAAAACTCATCTAATTAACTTTTATGATTAAATAAATATTTTACAAAATAGCGATTATATTTTTTATTCCCGAAGTATATTTAAATTAATGAATATAGTATAATATAATATAGTATAGTAATTAAAAAGAATATAATATAGTAATTAAAAATATTTGGAAATATTTCTATCTATAAACTCGAATTATAAAAATTACCTTTAATATGGTAATCGATTTAAAGAAACTCAAGAGCGTATATACGTAATTTTCTGTTAAATATAGAAGATCCCTTTAATCCCTTAAATTGTTTGCATTCTTCAGTAACCGTTTTGTTACCGGAAAGGAAAATGATATTCTTAATTTGTTGAATTAATATATTTGATTGAGAATTGACTGTGGAAGACAAATTGGCGGGTTTGATAAAAACGGGACTTTTTCGTCAGCCGTTGTCGTAAACAATCTTTAAACACAATATATTTACTATATAAGTCAACAACCATTAAATTTTGTAGTACAGTTAACATAATTCTTTCAGTATAATACAGTTTGGGAATACTAGTATTTTTATAGTAAGAATATTGTGTATACGCTGGCGTCGAGCAACATAAAGCTCACCGGAATGGGTTGAGTGCTGGTGCATTTTAATTAATTCTCTTTTCTATCGCGATGTGGTGTTATCAGCCTTCCGCAGGCGTCGCGAGTAAACAAATAGATGTTGCTTCGGGGATGTAACGATTTTGACACGTTCACAATGTGAGTTTTTCTTCTTTGTTACGGATACAAACGTGTAGACATATGCTTTATTGTTACTCAAAAGTAATATCATCTTAAAATATATAATTATCTACAATTTAATTTAATTTTAACAGAAAGTGTAACTGTAAAAGTATCAAACAAAATTTTAAATATTCAATCAAATTTTACATCAGCAAAAATTTGAAAAGATCTCATTCGTTGAGCAGATAAAACTTTTTCAGCTACGGAATATATTTTGATGAGATTTATAATTTCCTCATCAAAAAAATGGACAACTAACTTTTAATGATATCGTTTGTTTTGTCCTCAGGCTCTGGACGGTCAAAACATATACAACGGATGTTGCACGCTCCGCATTGACTACTCAAAGATGACCTGCCTCAACGTGAAATATAACAATGATAAGTCGCGCGACTACACTAACCCGACGCTGCCATCTGGAGACGGTGACGCTCATCAACTGTTGACCAGTGAGTTGATGCCACTGCGGGCACGCCTCGCCTTGGCCCTGGCATCTAGGATGAGTTAGTCCTCTACTACTCCAGACACCTGGACGCTTTCATCACCGCGCTGCGTCTTCAACTATACCCTGTTTCGTAGATTCTCTTGTTTTGCATCCGACGTATGCGCAACAACTGTCTTTATTACTAAAAGTTCTGTTTCTGGAGTTCATTTCAATTTACTGATCTATAGCAGGCTCTGATCTTAAGAGGAAATGTTTTTTTTTTCAATGTTATTCATGTAACATACGAACATTTTCTTTAAGTTCTTTGGCTAATACTGTGAACAAAAGTAATATTCCATTGCTTGATTTTGTAGTTTCTCAAATTTTATTATTGAAAAAATTCAACTTATTTAATTGTTTGAGAAGTTATGCATATACATTGATTTTATTTATGATGCAATTTATAATTTTTAATGTAATGACAGTTTCAGTATGCACTTTTTAGCAAGAACTAATAACTGAATCAAGCGTATATTTTGGTACTTTTATTATGACGCGTAACTAAGGCTTATCTACTTGGCAACTAATATCTTCACATTAATCTCTAATGCACTGTAGATAATTATTATATCCGAGCATCACTCTAGCTAGCACTGTTCGTTTTTTTACTTTCGTAACTTCGATTTAAAATAAAACCGTAAATAAAAATAAAAATCAGAAGAATATGTATAAAATGTAATTAGCTTGAAATATTTTATGTTAAAGATTATAAATACACAAAGTGTTTAATTAAAAATTTACAATATAATTATAAATTATTATTGTGAATGATTATATCCATCTAGTTACCCGAAAGACCTACTGCTGGATAATGATTCCAAAAAAGTCACAATCGACAGGCTCGATGCCTTCTCGCGTGAATGAAAATTATTAAATTTCTTAAAATATTAAATGTTATATCAAAAAATGTTTATATACGTGTAAGAGACATTTAAAGTGGCAGTAAAGATGTAATGAGTGTATATTTGAACAGGTGGCGGTGTTCTTGCTCCACAATTCTTGGGCCTCGGTTCAGGCCTTGCATCGCCCTACGGTGTGGGTGTTGGCGGAGTTGGCTTGCCCGCATTCGGTGCTTTGACTTTAACATCGGCTTCTCCGGCGTTGCGTGCCCTCACTGCACCACCGCTACCCTTGGCTACAGTCCTGTTGGTTTCGAACTTAAATGAAGAGGTAACTATCACCACACCTGCCATACATCTTTGTTATTCCAACAAGGGAACATTTGTTCAGAGATTCATCATTACAATATGCAAAATTTTAATTATATTTATTAGCAAGAGAATCAGACTAATATCACGGTTTTACAGTCGACAAGTTTTGAGTTAAGTTCATAAGGCTGTAAAACATGGAACTTATGATTTTAATATATCTGTATTATATTAGCAATCATGACGCTAATGAAATAGTCAGTAACGCCTACATCCGATACAACTCGATATTGGAGTCACAAAATAAATAAATATTAACATACACACAATTCTACTAATATTTTCGGCGTTACGGGCTATTTACACTTACATTTATATTGTATTGTACTTAAACACTTTAAAAATAAGTGTCTAATTTATTTATTGATTATATGATGTCAGATCTTATACGACTATTTATAATACTGTCTCTTTTCTCTTTCCTATTGTTTTAGATGGTCACGCCTGACGCTCTCTTTACCCTTTTCGGTACGTGTGCACATACATTCCGTATTTTATATAAAACATTAATACTCCTGAGCTCTGTCGCCTGGAAGACAAATTGTCAGCTAACATTCACAATTTCTTTACTGATAACCGCATCTGACGACTCTCCGTCGAAGCTTTGCTTGATAACACTATTTGAATCTTATACGCTTTATTAACTCGTTTGACAATTTGTGTTTCAGACCACCCTAGTTCTAGCTAAGAATGTCTATTGTTTATCCAGTGTGAATTTATTTTATTATTATGTTCTTCTATGAGGATTACTGATACAATATTATATTACAATACAATAGAATCGTATTTACTCATATTGTTGTTACTTGTAGCAAATATATATTTAATATTATCAACCAAATTTATACAATGTACTTATTTGTTTTATAGAATTATTAAAATTCTTCTATACATGTTTTCACTTGTTATTTTTTTACATAGTGTTATAGAATAGTTATGCTCGTG
Source organism: Actias luna (assembly GCA_039707435.1). Classification (NCBI taxonomy): domain Eukaryota; kingdom Metazoa; phylum Arthropoda; class Insecta; order Lepidoptera; family Saturniidae; genus Actias; species Actias luna. The sequence goes on along the minus strand of JAZHAC010000033.1, from coordinate 12,064,759 downwards.
GAAGAATCGTCCATATATCCGATCAAACAGGTCCGCTGTTAACCGCTAAGGCAGTAATGGAAAGCTTATCGTGACCAATTTAGAGCTTATGTTGTTTTCTTCTTGTATCATTTCCCGACTGTCCCATTTCATAATATTAGTATAATATAGGTACTATTACCAGCCATTTACTAAAATAATAAATACTAAAATAAAAAATAATTAAAAATAATAATAAGTATACTTCTATTAGTTTAGTTCCCTTTTAGAGTCATATGTATTTTATATATAGATGATGATGATATTGTTAATTGCCTTTATAAAATCGATTTTATTGCGTAACAAAAAGATAATAAAACATATATAGGAATGCCATCGATATAAAATTCAAGATAATGCAAATAATGTAAATTTTGTATTAATGTTGAATTTTGTATTAAGGTGTGTACGGTGATGTGCAACGGGTAAAGATTCTCTACAACAAAAAGGATTCGGCCCTTATCCAAATGGCTGAGCCGCATCAGGCCCATTTAGGTATGTTTAACTTGCATCTATGTTACAAATTGCTTGTACGTTACAAATTTCGATTATTTTATATCCGTGCATAGAGTAAAAATGCACTATTAGCCTAGCATTATAAGTGGTCGCCCACCGCTATCACTGCATTGTGGGCTGTGGGTTCAATTCTCATAGAGAACAACTTGTGCGACTAACGAATGGTTGTTCTTAGTCTGGTTGTTACTTTATATCCGTTCATTATTTGTAAAGTCATCCGTGACAAAGAGCTTGATCTAAGTTCGAATGTTATCTTAAAAATGGAAAAATAAACATAGTTGTGCTTTTTTGAGACCATTTGTGATAAATTCTACCAACTTGCTTCTTAATTTTGTGACATTCTGTATAATTAATAATATTTTAAATATTTCTTATAATGACTAGTGTTCGTTAATTATATATTTTAAAGTTCACCGCGACACAGGGTTCCTTACGCGGATGTTGACATAATGAAAATAAGAAAAAAAATAGTTCTATTTTTATTAGAATATTTTATAATACATTTTTCAAAATAATTACTGAAATTTTTGTCATTTCCATACGATTAATTATATCTTTGTAAATTTTCTTAAGCGATGACCCACATGGACAAGTTACGTGTGTTCGGTAAAGCGATGCGGGTTATGCTCAGCAAACATCAGACCGTGCAGCTGCCTAAGGAAGGACAGCCCGATGCTGGTCTTACCAGGTAATTTTCATGCGATATTATAAGTTATATGTTAAGAAATATTAGTAGTTTAAATATTTAAAATTGTTTTAACAAACTCTGGTACACAAGATTTTTTATAAATTATTTTTAATTTATTCCAAGATTATTTTACAAGTACTAATTAAATAAAAAAAAACGATTAAAATACCTTGACAACCCAAAATATACTTTTTGTAATATTATTTTTATTTTTCACCCTTCAAATTAAAGAATTAATAATATTTTCAATGTAAATGATATACTTTTTCAAACTTTAATTTGTTCTTTCCGGAGACACTTCCGAGTACCTCTATATATATGTATATATTTTATAGTTAAGGCTTAGCTTATGGCCATAATCTCACCTGATCTCCTGATCTTAAGTGTCGATACGGCCCAAGTTGGTAGACACGCTAAACCTGTGAAGGAACTGGCTCTCAAGTGCAGCTGCCGGAACACACCTATTGGTATTTTGCGGCAGGTTTTAAACTTGAGGGTGGTTGCTAGCCAGGCGGGCATTAGAAAACCCCTACCAACATGCTATGGTTTCCTCACAAAGTTTTCCTTCACCGAAAACTCAAGCTCATTGTAGGTGGTTGTATACGAACTCACGTCCCTTGACGCGAAGTCCTACACACTACCACTGAGCTATCATCACATCAAAATTTTGTTTTTGTGCACAAATTAAGTGAATTATAAATAATAACTTGGCCATAATTTATTAAGTGCCATAACAATAACCCTGGGAACAGTTTTCCGTGGACATTGCCATTTGTATAAACGGGCTGCTATTAAAAAACCAGAAAAAAATAATAATAATTTAAATATAATGTAAAGCGTAACATAATACAACGCATTTGTCTTTATTTCTATGTTTTTTTTGTAAATTATTTAATATATTTATGTTATCCTCCTTTCAGGGATTACTCTCAAAGTCCACTCCACAGATTTAAGAAACCTGGAAGTAAAAATTACCAAAATATATACCCGCCGAGCGCCACTTTGCATCTGTCTAACATTCCGTAAGTTATTTCGTATTTTGTTATAATTAGTTTTGGCTTTCTGAAATCCTTTATTTAACTTAAACTCGTTTTCACAGAGCAACTGTTTCCGAGGAGGATATCAAAGAAGCGTTCACAAAACGAGGATTTTCAATCAAGGCTTTCAAATTTTTCCCGTAAGTATATCTTTATATATAAAAATTTCGTGTCGCGTTGTTTGTCCGCGATGAACTCCTAAACTACTGAGCCGATTTTAATCAAATTTTGCCTACTGTGTGCAGTTTGATCCGACTTGAGAGATAGGATAGTTTTAAACACAATAAGTGATCATAATGCGATAGATGTCGCTGTAGTCGATATGATTGTCTACTCGAAAAGGCAGAACAAGATTTGCCAAGTTCAGTACTATAAATATATACTTTAATTTGACATATTATGGCTGCATAATATATACAAATACTGATCTAAAGGAAAGTAGTTTCTTTATTACTTTCTTGTTCTGAAGCGATGATAGTTTAATGTGTATGTGCCAGTGGACGTGAGTTCAAATCCCTGTAATGAAACGAAAGGGCTTTTCTAATGCCCGCCTGCCACTAAAATCTGCCACCAACTACATATAGGTGTGTTCAGGTAGTTGTACTTAAGAGCCAGTCCCACCACAGGTTTAGCGTGTCCACCATCTTGGTCCACATCGTCATTTAACATAATTTGAGATTGTGGCCCAGTATTTGCAATTGAATGTACGTATTTGCAATTATACTTCTAACATTATTAGTATAACATTCGAGAGGGAATAAGGTTAATGGCAAATATGCTGAACAACCTAGATTATTAGTGTACCGTAGACCATAGAGTGAATCGCATGTTTCATACACATCAATAAGAAGCCTCTTGGTAGTGGTTGAGTCTGAATATTGCAGTTGTAGTTTTGTAAATGAAACTAAATTGAGAGAATACGAAATGCATTGTATTTTCAACAACAACAACAATGTATATCGCCAAATTGTTCGTTCATGTTTTTTTGTATATTTTTCTTAATCTTTATTTATTCATGGAATGATTACGAAAAAAATTTGGACGAGATTTATTCGATATTGATAATAAAAAAAATACATTTTGAATTTATTCCATTTCGAGCAATTATCTATAATTTATGATTATTTCAATTCCAGGAAGGATCGGAAAATGGCGTTGGTGCAATTGCCCTCCATCGACGATGCGGTCACGGCGCTTATTAAAATGCACAACTACCAACTGTCCGAGTCCAATCATCTTAGAGTGTCTTTCTCCAAATCCAGTATCTAAATATAACAAAAAAAATATTCTCAAAGCGTTTTTGAAATATCACAAAACCATTGTGATTCACAGCCGCTAATGGCATTACCTTTTGTTATTGAAGACACGAATCGAGAAATAATTAAAACACTTGATGCATTTCGGTATGTTAATTCTAATTGCAAACGTTTCATTTCAAACGGCATGAATTCGTTTTACATAGGTTTTTCAGCAAACATAATATACGCCGTTGTCAATTATATCTGCACCTCAACATGAAAAATTACTGAGAAATTTAAAAATATCATTATTACGCTTATTCAGTAAAAGATAACGCTATTCTATTTTAAACTTTATTGTAACGCATTTAAGTTGAGATTGTAACACATAAAGTACCTAGTAGTTAAAAAAAAGGATTTCTGTTTCTTGTGGTAAGAGCCGGATTTTCCTATAAGATAATTAGGCTTCGACCTACGGCTTCAAGATCAAGAGGACCCTACATTCGAATTGTTAGCTAATTTAAATTTAAACTACACTATTCTAAAAACAGTGAACACTAAAACACTGGACCGAAAATAAGGAGATATTCTACGCATATATAACCGATAAACAAACATATAAATTGATTACGATCAACGCTAGGCTTGAAAGGGTCTTATAAGGGTTTCTCTTCATATAAATCCGGCCCTGGTTATCCATATAATTGAAATTATTTACATTAATTTATATAATTTTATTATATAAATTTATATAATTCTATATAATTTATCAGAAATGATTGTTTTGCAATTAGATTGCGCTAGGTTCCTTTCCTACAGCACACTAATATTATGTAATTAGCAGATTTACAACCATTTCGATAGCAATGTTTAACATTGCCTCGTTTGTTTTATCGCTATTTAAATTATACGTATGAATTTTTTTTTATTTTCCACCAGCTCAGTATACATTGTTGAGAGGTATTTTTCCTTGGTCACATATAGTTTTACAGTTGATTATCATTAAATTGTATTTTATACATATATATATTTTATTCTCTATTTTAACATGCACAATTTACTATTATCGCATTTTTTTATAAGTAAATATAGCTTTTTGTACGCATACACATTTTTTTTGTCTTATTTTAATCACTTGAAAACGTTATATTTGGAAATGTGTATGTGTGTGCAATATTAGTTATAGATATAATTTACATGGTATGTTATACTTTAGAGGTAAGTTTGTTCGTACCGGTCGTACGGTGCTCTATTATTACATGCTTCCATATCTGTTTCGTTATGATGAACATTGCGTTCTTCAATACTGTCGTAGTTATTGAAAATTTAGTTAGTATATTCACAAATCTTATTACTAAGCATCTAGTTTAATATCATTATTTAAAAAAAGAGTTATGTTCATAGTGACATAACAGTGACATGATGCATTTATTTCGATGTTAATTTATATTAATGGTAGCTACAACATATTATAAATGCTCGTGAATACGTTCGGTAAGGCGGTTAATTATATAGGATTATTTATTTGTCGCGGCGTGCTCGCTGCGCAATTACGTGTTTTTTCCTAGAATAATTTTCATTATGGATATAACAGTAATGTCGGAACTCTCTCGCGGGTAAACTGACGGCATTTGTCCACAAAGTATTAGCCAGATCTGATTTCTTTCTATTACATATAAATAATAAACAGTATTCACACTAGGTCACAATAACTTCACTCTACAGTATTTTAGTTAAATATAACTCTATTCTAAATAAACAGTTCTAATAAAATAACATTAATAAAAACAACGATGAATGACTTAAAATTTTCGGACTTTACTAATCTCGCAATTGGATTTCATACATCTTTGCCTTCTTAAATTTATTTTAAAAAATGCGTCTAGTCCAATGCAAAAGAGATTAATTATGTCGGTAAGTACGTTATAAAAGAAAAAGATATAATTGTAATATATTTAATGTTTGTCATCTCGCGTAATATGAAATCATCGTGATGACGACACGGATACTTTGGCGTTACGGAAACCGAACGAAAAGAACAATCTCTGAATAGTAGGACCATATTAGTAAGTGTTCAGTTTACACGTCCAGTTTTTGTGATTAGGCAAAGCTTACGTGAAGCGGATACATGAATTTATGAAGATTTAACGGAATTTTGATTCGCCGTTTGAGAGTCGCGAATCGTTTACTGTAACCTGAGCAGGAATCGAACGGCGTCACCGTGTTAGTGACATTGTATTACATATCTCGACAATGCCAATGTCGGTATTCAAATAGAATAGTGAAACTATTAACTTAGATTTATGTGTAAGTGTAAAACGGATCGTATATTATAGGTGAGGTTAATATTGAATACTGATATCGGTTAATGTGGCACAAAGAAAAAAAAACAATGCATGAAATCGCCACATCAGTTTATCTTATCTATATTAATTTTTACATATCGCGTTGTCACAAACTATCACATAGCCAGAAAGATGAAAATATTTTTATTTTCCAAAAAAAATAACCGTAAATTATAAAAGTCACATATTTACACTATTATGAAATGTATAGTATATACATCACGTTTCATAATTTAAATAAATAAATATAGAGCTTAGTAAGATGATTAAACTGGAAAAAAAATATTAGATTGTCATTATCGTGTAAGGCATTAATAGAAAAATTTAATCTTACAAAATAAAAATGTATTAATCAGTACCTACGTATAATAAGAACATGAAATGTAGCTATTCAATTTAGATAATGTTAGGTGACCAGGGTGTGGTGATATTTTGCACGTTTTTGAAAATGTTTTATTATAAGATGCAGGACACCGTGCCTGCGTTTTGAAATGGTATGAAGAAAAAATCGTATGCGTCTGGTGGTGGTCTGTTTGAAATGAATAATGTACGAAGGTAATCGAGATTGTAAGTTAAAAAAAAAGTAATTATATATATTATATTTATGTATTATCACGTATTCAGTTGAAACAAATATCCCTAAAAGAGATTACATATCCACAATATTCAGCATAGAACGCTACACACACTTCGATTACCGTTGGGATAATATTTTGCTCGTGTATGAAAAACGTCATCTAATTGCTTATGCTCAAATGCTTAGATGTCGTTCCTAATGTGTGTAGCGTTTTGAGGCCTAAAAATTCCCCAGTAACATTCGTATTGACTAATAGATAATTTATAGGGATTTATGTGTTTAGAGAAGTATTTTAAATATTATTAGATAATATAATTATAATATTAAAAATAATTAGATCAGTGTTTAGGATGAGTTGCCAAATTTAAAGTCAATACACGCATTATTTTAGGTAATCGTAATTGAAGTAATTTTAACATTTATTGAAAAGTTGATTAAAAAAAATGTTACAGTTATAAAAAAATATATTTGAGAGTTTTATTAAGCGCAATATATGCAATTTAATTCATTGTAAGTGAACATTGTTTCAATTTGTTAGTTAAAGTTATGCGTTGATGAACGTTGTGAAAGTTATTTTCAAATGTCATATATTATATATAAGGTCCACTAATTTCTAATTATGTGTGAATCGCAAACTGTCACAGTTAATACTAAACTTTAGTGTCAGCTTCTCCAGTCTCTCGACTGTCTCCCTAGTGATGTCCTTCTTCTATTTCACGTTCAAAACATATCTCTGCATATCATTTTGGATGTGCTGATACTTTTATTGCGCTTTGTAATACATCTATTTCTTATATTACATAAGCTAAACTTAATATTTAATCTTGCATAATTATAATAATAAAGGCCAACATATCAATAACTAGAACTTTTGCTAGGGCGCATACACATAAATTGTAACCTATTCATATCCTTCAATATCGCTTTAATGTTTTCTGATTTCTTTTGTTTTGAAACGTTAAACCAGCTAAATAGCTATATACTTTTAAAATTTCATTGTTTCGATATAAGGTATTATTCGTCACCTATTTTCTTATGTTTAATTTTAATTAAGCCTTTTGTGTGTTTAGTTTCATTCTTATTTTTATTTCATAATTAAACTATTATTATCATTAATTTGTTTTTGTTATTTTTATTTCGAATTTCCCCTTTCCACCTATTTTCCTATATGATTTTTAAAAAAAGTTGTACCAATTGTCTACAGTACGATAACGATGTCAACAAAATTTTAATTATAAATTTATTTGCAACCCCAATCAGTTTTACCTTTTTATTCTACCAATTGTTTTATCACCCGGAGGTTAATGAAATATTTGTAAATAAAAATAAAAGTTAAATGGGATCAATATAATGAAAAAATGTACATTAGTACACAATTGGTATTCTAGACATATTCGTACTAATAGATCTTAACTTCTATCTATATTCTAACAAAACTACACTTCGCTTCAGAGTATCTACATTTTAAACTTGTGAATGTAACCATGATTTATGGTTCAATACTCAGTTTCGCTATATTTGCCGAAAAAATATTACGTTATTTTGTTAAATTGTAAACGGAGTAAGGGACTTAAAATATTGTCTATGATAATTATGTTTTATAATATAATATTATCAAGAGGAATATACTACGCACAGGGTATAAAGTGAATTAAATTTTATCTCTGCCCAAGGCATTTGATAGCCAGAGGTGGATATTTTTGTCCGTGCCACGTCCCTTATTCCAACTGTGTAAAAAGAACTGAACCATTCCGTATGAAAAAAAATTAACTAGCGAAGAATATTGTACAGCTGCCAATTAATATGGTGATATGTTATAGAAGAGAAAAAGACATGGTCACCTAATAATGATGTGAAATATATCACCGATTTCATTATTTAAACCGAGTCTATAAAGTGGCAGTTATACTCGTGTTATATTGATGTAAATAGTATACACGACAAATTAATATCTACAAATTAAATTTATAATATCTATAGTAATATTAAAATAATCATTAAGAGTACCCTACTTTAAGTTCAGTAGTCGCTCTAGTAAATTATACCTACTTATTGAAAACCTTACTAGCGAGTATTAGAATTTCCTTCTTTTTATTATATTTAAATATTGTTTTAATAATTGCATTAAAATAATTGAATAATGGTGTGCAAATTAAAGGGTTGTGTGTAAAGTTAAAATAGTTAAATAGATTTTAAATACCGTTCAAGAAACGAAACATTTTTTTTGGCACATGAATTTTTTTTCATAATTATAATTGGAAATGAACTTTAAATTCAGAATACTGAAGAACCAATGGTTGGAAATATAACAGGGAAATAACAATATCTAAATTTCATTAAAAATGTTATATAACTAAAACAATATGAAAATCAGAATAATATAAAACAAAATATATTTTGTTGATTCTCTGTGAAAATTATTTATAATAAAAAGCCGAAGGTCCATCACTGGTGACCCGAAGCCCATTGTCTACTTACTTTACTACAGTTGTATGAATTATAATATACACAATATTATTATGTAAGTGACTACCCTATTAAACTCTAGACTTATTCTTTGTGATTTTGTAATAAAATATAGTTGAAAATGTGTTTATTATTTGGATAATAATAATAAATAATCCTATTTCCAGAAAATTATTAACTACCCAGATCGACATATAAGAGTAGCAGGTATAAGTAAAAACATAAATAAACGTGTGGGTGTCGTGGAACAGTCGGTTGGAACGAATTTCCTTACGTAGTATATTGTTATTGATAAACGTACTTATTAACGTACTTATTATTATACTAACAAATAAAAAATTGTAACAAAGACAAATAAATGCATTATTAGCGTCTGAGAGCAATTAAATGAAACATAATAAATGAGATAACTAATAAACTGAAGGAATGGTAGGAACTTTCGTAATTAATATATTTTTCTAGTTGTGAAAATAAACATTTTACTGTACGTAATTCAATTCATAATACTACATATACCTAAGCTACGAAACTGCCGACGCATATGACGTGTACAAACTGTACCTGCGCAGCCATTGAGAACTTGCTGTCTTGAACCAATAAGCGCCGCACCTCTGACAGGGCACAACTAATAAAAAGCATACGCGCTATGGATAACCGTCTAAAATATAGAAGTATAGTGCTATATAGAACAGACTAAAGAAAGGAAGGTGACGGAAAAATCATATTTTGTTTTGTCTAACTTCCATGCGTATGGTGTGATAAGGAACTTCGTTCCAAAAAAAGGAATATCTAAGGAATGTGTGGTAATACCCTGTTTTTTTATTAATATTTATTCCGACCAACATTACCAATCCGAAAATACTAATTTTGAATAGAAAGCTCAAATAATAAAAGAAAACAGCATATAAATATTACATTACTTGCATTTGAATATTGTTGCAAAACTATATCAATTATTAGTGAACTATAAAAATATCGTATTTTAGTACAAAGTAGGTAATATACCTATGTATATTCATTATTAAAGTATTTTATTCAGGTCATTCGATTACCTGCGTGTAGTTGAATCTGATAGACACCTAATGTTATCATAGTACCTTTTATAATTGCGAATGTGAGTTTGTTTGTTGCGTCATTGCGTTTAGCATTATGGTCATAATCTCACCTGATCTTAAGTGACGATACTGCCCAAGTTGGTAGACACGCTAAGCCTGTGGAGGGACTGGCTCTCAAGTGCAACTGCCGGAACATACCTATTGATACATACATATATATTATTAATATATTAGTATAATAATTATATATAATATTCATATATATTGATAATGTATTGATATTGATGATTGATTCGAACTCACGTCTCTTGACTGAGCTATCATCACTTCACTTGGAAACCGTATAATGAGAGGTATTAAAACATGACTAAGTAATTAAAAAACGAGTAGTAGATGAGATTTTTAATAATATCTATCACACGCATATTGTAATACCTAGTTATGTGTAGTGTCGGACAAAACTATATCTACTCTCAAACATAAGGATTGGAGCTACTAAATTAAAGATTAAAGTTAAAAGACTAAGGAATTGTTTAATGGTTATAATAACTATTCAAGTTTTGTATGTTGCAAGTCATTTTTGTCGCCGCATCTAAAATATCGGGCACAGTCATATTTTCTTCACATTCACTGGAATAAGACATTTTTAAGCAAGAAAAAAAAGTACTAAAATTCTTTTAAACAAAACGCGTCAAATGGCGCTAAAACCCAGTACATCACGCGTATGCGCTAAAACGGGCGCTGCTACGGATAAGTAAAAATTCTTCTTCTTTATTTATTCTTGGCAACTCAGTCCTCTTTAGAGACTATTACTACCATTTTCAAGTGATAGGATTGAGACATTTTGAACAGATGAAATTATCTTCAACAACATGGCAACTCTCTTGGGAATTTTTGTAGTAACTAATATATCAAGTTCCAAATGATTATTTATAATTCACTTCACTTATGCTCTTCAGTTACATTACATCACGTAAAATATCGCTTATTATATTATAATACACGGATAAATAACTAAATATATGAATAAAAATAAAAATCACGACATGACAAATCAAGATCCCGCCAAAAACTCACGTAAAAATTAGAATCAAAAGTTTTAGGCTATGTGCCGATGTATACTGAGAGCAGTGTAAGATGTGATGTCAATTAGTATACTGCAAAACTGTACTGTGTACTGTTTACAACGGAATGCAGTTCAGTATACTGGCATTACTGTCGTCCATGTTTGTTTATTATTTAACTGATTGTTTTATAGTTAATAGAATACGCTTAATTATTCGTTATTTTAATTTCATACAAAGTACTGGTTTGACCCAGCAATAAACACACTATATTAAAAATGTTCATGTTTCTTTTTTACAGCCGGTATCATTGAATAACAATATTCAGTGATAATAGTAGTTATCAATAGTACAAGCTGATAAATTTGTGGACGCTGTTGATGAAGTAATTAAAGCACTCAGACTACCTTACCTCGAAAATACCAGTGCTCACAGCACAAAAATGGCAACCATTTATGACATCATATATTTCCCTAGGATACTGCGGCAGTATATTGGTAGTCATAACGGAACGAATTATTCCCCAGTAAGAGCAGTGAACAGTGTTCGCAATGTATATCGGATCACATCCTTAATAATGTATACATACGTACAAATTTGCCCCTTGTCATTGTTACCTCTAAACTCAGTAAGATAGAACCTGTTGGTTAGTTAGGATCGTGAAACGTTCGTTCGTTTTCCGGCAGTAGCCCAAGCCGAGATTCGGCTATTTTGGCACCCTTGCGCCCGCTGCCTCGAGGCTGAGTGCCCTCAGTATTCGCCTCAAAAAGGTCGGTAATGCTGTCAAAGCCCTTACGAAAAACAGCGTACGTCTGGTCAAAAAAAAAACAATACATATTTGCCCGGTATTGTATTGTTAAATCAATGTATGTTGTACCATTATTTCGTAAGAGAAGAAATGTTATAAAATGAATCTATTTTTAAATTTCGTTATTGTGTTTATAAAATATGTCAATATAAACTTGTTTCGAAGTTTATAAGCAGTGCTTTTTTAATATAAGTGTTTTATAATTTTTTATTAATGTAAGTGTGGTGGTATATAATTAAAAAAAAAACAGGAAAATTGGAAAGTGTATATAATTTTTATTGGGGACTAATACTCAATCCTTTCCATTTTTTTTAATTATTTCATGTAAATGTTGACCACGACTACGTTTTAGGTATTCCATACGAGAAGTCCAATTTTGAGCTAGTTTTTCAAGCATATCGGATGGTATCTGTCTTCTAGTGCTTGAATCGATGCTGTTTTATCGAAATAAATAAGAGATTTGACATAACCCCGGAAAAAATAGTCCAATGGCGTCAAATCTTACGATCTAGGCAAAACGAGAGATGAATTGCTCACCAAATTCATTGCCCAATAGGTCCTTCGTTTCGAGTGCTGTGTGGTATGTGGTATCGTCTTGTTGAAACCACATGTCAAGCGGATCCAGCTCGTGTATTTTGGGTAGTAAACTATTATTTAAAAAAGATAAGAATAAGACCTAAAAAAAGATACAGATCGAGTTTCTTGGCGGTTCCTCTCGATGACTGCGTTACTTTCCGAACCGGTGGTAGTTTTGACGTTCATAAGCACCTTCTTGGTGCCTGAATTGAATAAAGATTTTGATTTTATTTGATTTGAAAATATAACTATACAAATATATAATTTTGCAGGATAAAAGGAAGTCTTTAAGAAAAAAGACGTAATTTATGGTCCTGATGGGAGCACAAAAAAACTGTTATTTTTCTATACCCATGTTTTCAAAAGTAGCTATATGTCTCGCCCCTAATTCATATTTCATATGTTGTCAGTTGTCATTTGTCATTTTGTGTAATAGTTTTAGTCAGTAGTGGTTTAGTGAGAGTATTATGTCCCTTGGTAATGGATATTAAATAAAAAGAAGAGATAGATTCTACTTCATAATTATATTTAATATGTCTGTTAAAAACACCTCCGAATAGTGCAGAATGTATTTTTAACTGTATACTTACTTATGAATTTAATTATGAACAGTCTTTAAATATGCTGCGAACAGTTCTTAGATTAACACCGAATATAATTTTTCCAATCTTTCGTAAGAGGAATGAAAATGATATCGACATTATCAACGTGCCTATAGTTAAGGAGCCTAATAGTGGATGGGCTAGGGTCAAAGCAATGTACACGAAAAAGTAAGTACAGAAATATACATAACCTCAAACTTCTTTTTTAAATATTTCAAACCAAGTCAAATTATTTATCTTTGTCAATTAATTAAGGTAACAGTTGTTAAGACCATTTAGTGTTTTTTTTAATATAAAAAGTGGTTTTACATTTTACTTAAATTTATCAATGGAAATATTTATGTAAACACGACCAAAAATCAAGAAATTATCTTTGCAGTGAATTCGAAGAAGTGTCTGTCGAGTTACATAGTGTAGTGCAATCTTCATTATGTGGTGCATTTGTCGGTGCTGTGTTTGGTGGTTTTATTCATTCACGAGATGCTTACCTTTATTTCATTGAAAATAATCAGGCAACAATATTTAAATCAACTGTGGAAGCTAAGGTATAAATAAAGAACATTAAAAATGATTTTTGGAATGGAGTTCCTTATCGTACATTATCAATCTGATTTGTATGCAAACAAAGGGGCTAGAGTGAAAAAAGTGTAACAATGATATCCACATCAATCAACATCTTTTTGCAGTGATTTTAGAGGCACTTTCCAATCACCTTGAAAAATAAAACTTTTTTCAATGAATATAGCTTATTGTCAATTTAGAAAAAAATGCAGAACAATTTATTATTTTAACATTTAAATACTATTTTTTAATAATACAAAAAACTGTAAATGTTTCATTATTTATCTTTTCTTTAATCATTTACATCACTTAATACAAACACAAAAAGGACATAGTGAAAGGAACTCCGTTCCAACCAGGTGTTCATGATATACCTGTCTTATTTTTAACCAGGATATTATTGAAATGTTTATGAAAATGTCCTGAATTTTTATTGTCTGCTAGATCATTTTGCAATAGTTCAATATAATTATGCTACGGATTGGTTGTTTATACACTTGAGCAGATAATTAAAATATTAGCAATTCCATTTCTAGTAACATCTGCAGTTGTTTAAGAGTCTTTAGCCATTTATAAGATAATAAAAATCCATTATTTTCATTTCCTTATATTTTTACTATAATATAAATATTATATAGTATATAATATTATATAAAAAGAAATCTTCAATTACACTTATAATAAAGTATATTGAAAAATTATATACTAAACGTTTTTTTGGATCATAAGATTTTGTTACACTTATAGAAATTTTTTAATGTTATCATAAGGTTTATACAGTATATAGTTGTTTTAGATATTTTGCTGGTTATAATTATAATTTAATTTCACATTTTAATATTATCACTAGTTCAAAATTATCAGGCCTTTTGAAATTTTATTTTTGTATATAAAATCTAAATAATAATGATTTAATTACAGAAAAAATTACAAGATCATGTCACCGTAGCATTTGCGAAGGGAGCATATAAATGGGGCTGGAAATTAGGACTATTCACAGGAATGTTTAGGTTAGTTATCAAGTCAATTCTATGAAAACTGTTAAATAGTCAAGTTATTTGTATTTTCAAAAAATGTTTTCTAAGGTAATGGAAAATCCAATTATTAAATTATTACTATATTTGCATTTCTTTGGCACTTGTTTCTTATGGTCTCAATGGTAGATAATCTATAGATTTTTAACAAGAGAGAAATAATAATTTTGAAAATGTATTTTTATAGTTGATAGGTTTAGTATCATGGCCAAATTCTCACCCGATGTTAAGTAATAATGTGGCCCAAGATAAGCTAAGCCTAGTCGAGGGACTAGCTCTCTAGTGTAACTGCCAGTACATAGTTATAGGTTTTTAGCAGCAGATTTTCAAATTGAGAGTGCTAGCCAGCTATGCAGATATTAGAATAAGCCCTACCACTATGCTATGATATCATCATGTTTTCCTTCATTAAAAGCTCAAGCTCATTGCAGATGGATACAAAATCATGTCCATTGACACAGCTTCTTTAAACTGAGCTTCTTTAAAATATATACTATAGGATAGCTTTTCTTAATTTTTAATGCAGCTACTATATTTGTTATTAGAAAACATTTGGCAAGAATTCTTTATCATGGGGCTGTTGTGTACAGTAAATAGCCAACTAATATGAACAATCAGTGATGCATTTAGTTAAATGTGTACAAGATATGTAAGTGCATTCTAGTTTAGAATCCAGAAACTTGGACTCTATAAGTTATCTGAGTATTTTGTGTGCAGGTCTTATAGGGCCATGGTCAGTGCTACTAACTCTGCCAACTTTTTGGTAGATCTACCAACTTTTAGTAACTCCTATCTATTACTTTGCACAAAAAATCTACTTACTTTTCATATCTATGAAAAAATTTAATATGCGATCTCAAGTGAATTCTCAATTATTACTGTTATAAATTGTTATCAGGTTCAAGTAAGTATATTTATACTAATAATGGTATTAAGTATTTCGAATTCAAAACTGATAAATCTGGATATACTAAACTTATCATGATTCATTTATTTTTTTCTTGGTTTATTTTGGGAATTGATTATCAATATTTCTGCTTTCACAAGGGGTTCCTTATAAAAAGAGGTGAAATATTTGTTACCCAACAGAAATGTTAATTAGATGTATTATATTATTATTGTGAGGTCTCTAAAAAACCAAAAAAATGTAGGTGGTAGATTTACTAACTTTTCAAAGTAGGATTGCTAGGAAACTACCAACTTCTGAAATCATATCTACTTTCAAGAAAAGCCTACTCTTTGTCACCATGCAAGTAAATGCTAAAGGCTTCAACAGTTATTAGGTATAATTGTTTAATGTAAAATCAATTAATTTATTTGCAGTTTGATGGCAACAACAGCTTCTGTATATCGTGGTGATACCACTTTAGTAGATTACATTGCTGCTGGTGCTATTACTGGTGGTTTGTATAAAGCCAATTTGGGAGCTGCAGCAACACTCGTTGGTGCTGGCTTGGGTATGTCTTTAATTATGTTATTACAGAAGGCATTTACAATGAAAATGCAAGTATAGTATATAATATATAAGTACTATATATAAAAATGGAAAGGAAGAGGAAGGCCAAAGAAAAGATGGATACAGTGTGTGAAAGAAATGAGATGAAAGAAAAGGATGTGATGGCAGCTGACAGAGATTTATGGATAAAAGAAAACATATTGCCCTGACCCCAAATGACTTGGGAACAGGACAAAACTATGATGATGAACTCAATGAGCTGGGTAGGCAAATAAATGTCCATATGGAGCATCACCACTCTGTATAATGGTGTGTTGCATTTCCGGATCATATATCTAGTTCCTGTGAGGCCTGGCGTAATTTCAACGATTGGCAACATATTTCTAGAGCGTCAATGTTTTTTTTTATAGTTAATATGTTTAGCATTATGCCCACAATCTCACCTAATGTCAAGTGACGATGTGGCCTAAGATTGTGGACATGCTAAGCCTAGTGAAGGGACTGGCTCTCAAGTGCAACTGCCAGAACACACATAAAGGTATTTGGCGGAAGATAGTAGCTATTGGTTTTGCATACTAATCCGGCTATTCTGGCTCAGATCCGTTTTTTTGGGATGTTATCATAAAAAAAACGTCGTTATTTAAACGAATGTTGAAAGGTTTCAATTACGAAATCGGCGTTCTAAATGTATTTCTAATTACTTTTTCTGTTTTACATAGGTGCGGTTTTAAGTGCTGTTGCGGGAGCGTCTATTATAATGTTACTTAAAGTTTCCGGTCTCACGATGTCTGATATACGACAAGCCTTATATTCCGTTAAGCAAGCAAGGTAATTGTGGTTAATATTTTATTAATTAAATTGCTCCCTCATTAGGTCTATTATTGTTTCCACGTTGACTTTGTATTCTTGCTACTTTATTCTCTATGAGTATTTTTTAACTTTCTTGAATTCTGAAATATTTAGAAGGAAAAAGAATCTAACAAACCCACAGTCCTTAATATTTCATGTAGCACAAATTTTTTATGATTCTATGAAAAATAAAAGTGTTTCACTAGCAACTTGCTCCGGCTATGTTTTAATTATAGAATCCTAGATGTAATGCGTAGCTACAATTCAATAGATTTTTTGTAAAAAGGAATAGTTCTGTTTTCATATAACTATTGATTTACCCGAAGCCCGCTAATCGTTCTCCCAACCGGCATAACTTTTCCTATTTCTTCAATAGCCAATATCACAATACAGTCAATTTCGACAAGATTTATAAAAAAAATATACATAAACCTTATTCATGAGTTTACTCCGTCTATTCATGAAAACCGTACGGAAATTTGATCCGAAATTTTTAAATTTGTTGTGATCAGACAGACAGACATGACGGGGGAACCTTATGTTATTATATGTATAATTTGACGTATATTTGAACATTCTGTTGAATGGCAACACTAGTTCCAGGACCTTTATATCTCAACTGTTTAGTGTAATAAAGCCTGCTCCAAATCCAAATTATACGATCCATAACTCTAGACAGAGATTTTACAGTATATGTACTATATATCATATATTTATTTTTACTTTTTGATCATTTAATAAGCTATTCATTATTAAATATTCATATTATGTTAGTATATTTATTATTATATACTTATTTCACTAATTATTATATTTGCAGTACCTACAATGGTAGTATGGCATTAAGCTCGCCAGTGTACGTATTTAAAGTGCATTAAAGAATTCTTTTTTTTTTTTTGTTTACAGAGAAGATCAGTACAATCAAGTTGTAGAGAAATCTGCAACGATAAAAAATGACGACCTAACGAGGCATCACGATAAACTCGTTGAGGAAAAGGGCGAACAAAGGATAACAGAAATTTAGTTGGTAGATAATGTAAATAGGTGCAGTAGTTTTATTAATTTATTGTAAATAAATGATTATTCAAATAGATACATTTTTTGTGTAAAAGATAAAGTTTTTTTATACCACTCGAAATATTATGACTAATAATGATTTTTAAAGAGTCTCTGCCCATCTGTATAGCTATCACCCTCAAGTGGATAATCTGCAAACAAATACCTATAGGCGTGTTCCAGTAGTTGAGAACTTGAGAGCCAGTCCCTCCACTAGCCTTAGCGAGTCCACCATCTTGGGCGATATTGTCACTTAACATCAGGTGAGATTGAGGTCATAATACTAAATCTATTAAAAAAATAGACAAAAATTTGTTTTGCAATGAGCAAGGAACGTGGAAATATGTATATTCGACCATGTATCCAAGAAAGTATTTTTAAATGGTTGATATGAATATAAATACAATAAAAGAACAAATTTATAAAAGCATTTTATTGACAAATAAATTGATTGCACTGTGTAATTAATAGTATCTAAATACAAAAATATTATGAAATATGTACATTTTTCTGCATTGGTACACGTTAAAATACTCGGTTCGCATAACACTTCTTAGATAACCGGATTTCAATAAGCAGTTATTATCTATCTACTTATAAAAATATACAGTGAAGAGTAATTAAATATTTAACTTAATAATAACGTTTGATTGATGGCAAGAAAATATGTTTGTAGGCTGAATTTAACAGGAATATTATTACTTAAATTAATTTTATTGTTGTTTAGTTGTACACACGTGTTATTCTGAAAAAGGATCACTATATAAAATACATTTACTCATAAAACTAATCACAATTAAAGAGATTATAAGTGTACTCTTGTAATATATTTTAAAAAGAAAAACACCGTAACATTTACCTACTTATTGTATCGATGATTTATATAATAAATATTATAAAAAAATATGTAGATCATAAAATCGTTTTTGGTAAAATATTTTTCGAACCAGTGATACCACTTTTTAAAATAAAACCCATGTTCTTGTGCATTGTTTAATCTCGCCGATAGTTAACGTAGTTTCGAATTTGTTGAAGAAAAAAAGTACTCTTTTAAAATGAGACAAAATGTACTTTAAAATTACGTATAAAATATAATTTATATCTAAAAATGAAAGCAATAATAATATAATACACATTATGAAAGTATATCATACATAATAAAATCGCAAAGCAGCCGAATATAAATATATTTTAATATTAGGTATATCTATATTGATACATTTCTTTATAATAATAATGACTTTAATAATACTTTCGATGAGGGAAAAAGCTCATAAAAAGCCGATATAATTATAAGAATTTTAAGGGTATTTTGGCTACGAGGAGAGCTTAATGTTTATATCACTAAATATAAATCGAACAACGTAAACGCTAAAGGCTCAAACACACTTGTCCAATGATTGTTGTTTGTATTTTTCATAAGCGCCAAAATTCAATAATAATCAATGATATTATAATAGTATAGATATACGTTACCTTCACAATATTTGGCCAAAACAAGTAGCACGCTAAAGCGTATATAAGAATTTTGTAACTGACAACTTTATGGTTGCACATATTCTATTCTAAAAAAATATCAAATTATTAATAAAAACAAGTAATTTAAGCTGATCCTATGACTATTAGAAGTGTGTATTTCTTCTGTTGTTTTAACAGAAACTCACTTTAGTACTTGATATTTCAATCGGTACACAACATACTTCCTTGAACGCCGATGCGATACTAAGGTTTGAGTGTGCCAATTGACATAAGTCAGCGCATCAGTTCCGGAGTGCATATGTCGTATCTACACATTTTTACTTATAATATCATTGATAATACGTTTGCACTTATGGGTGGGAGGGAACGTCCCTTACTGTGACGTGTGACATGGGGGTCTAAGAAAACGTGACGTTCGCAGGTTATAAAACAATTTTGCAAACTTATCATGTTATTATTACAGATATTAATTTTAAAGTTTTATTATCGCAGGCAATAAATATGTACAAACATTGATATTTGCGTGTGCTATTAATTGGCATATATCATATATATGAGAGGGGTGTCTATCATTTGCGACGTAATATTGATAGATGGGTCGCAGAAAATGTGACAGCGTGACGAGGGGCGTCTAAAAAGGTAAAATTTTGCGTGACGAACTTTATGAATAGCTCCTGATCTGTAAAATGTTGTCATATATTGACGTTCAATTATTAGGATTACGCAGTAAAATAACTTCAAATTCCACAGGACGGGATGTTAAGATAATTTGAGCAAAATGTATTATTAGGTAAATGAGGACTACGCATTTTTTTTTAATGCATGAAAGCTTTCGTGAGTTTACTGTGTACTTTGGGATTTCGTGATACGTTTCGCGCCCCTGTTCGGTGGACCTTTAGGTTTGGCGAACGCAGGCCGATGCAGATTACGTTTAGGGTGTATTTCATCGTAAAGGTATTCTTCTGTTAACTCTTTACCATCGTCGATTTCCAACTGAAATTTACACAATAATAATATAATCATTATCAGGTAGGTAAATTACGGATATAAGATTTCGATTCTGGATATAGATGACTCAAGAGCATTTTGTTATTGATACGCTTTCGTTAAGGTTTGGTTCAACGTCATTCCTATTTGAAACATTTATTTATATCCGATACATATACACACATATTTTTTAAATAACTGATATCTGGTAGTTTTCGGATACGGAGTTCTAAAACACTCTTAATAATTACTGTAATGTTGATAATGTATTAATAGTAAATAAAATATAATTGAAATAAGATTAATTTAAGTACTGACGATAAACAATAATTTCAAGGGCGAATGCCCTTATAAAATTCATCATTTTTACTTTATTTTTATATTATACTAGCTGTGTCCGCAACTCCGTTTGCGTGGAACTAAAATTATATTTAATAATTTTCATTAAAAAAAGTTATATAGCCTATGTTCCTCAGGGTTAATGTAGCATTCTAATGGTGAAATAATTTTTGAAATCGGTGCGGTAGTTCTTAACTTTATTCGTTACAAACAAAAAGACACGTTATTCCTCTTTATAATTTTTGTATAGAAATATGACGGTAAATAAGTCTTTGGGCAGAAAAAAAGACAACTATTCTAAAAACTTATAGACATAAATCGCTCAATAGAATGAAAAATGGCACCGGTTGGAATATAACAACCCATCAAAAAGTAACAATTAATTAATTCAGAACTAAATTAGAATTTAATTTAGTTGAATTGACTAATTAGGATGTATATGTATACATATAGTAATAATAATCCATGTTTTAAAATTGTTTATATAGAATTCGCAAAAATATATAATTAAAAAAGTTTGTTAAATTGTACAAACAGGAAGTTAAAACACTCACCCGTTTCGCAATTTCAACGCCCATTTTCTCAATAATTTCTAAAAATTGTCCCTTGCAACTGGAATACATCATTCGCTCCTTTATACTGCAGCTGTATCCGGGCATTGAATATATGAAAACTGGAATATTTATGTAAATACTAAGCATATTTTGACAAATACTTAATAACCACTTTTAGTCACTTCTTTATTAAAATAAGCGTTTTTAATAAATATTATGATATAGTTACCAATATAACACAGCAGTTTAGATACAATTCGCAACTTGGATATGATAACTGTTGCTTTGTTAATTGTTTAATAAGGTTATTCATATATAAAAAAAAAACTTGATTTAATTATCTGTTATTCAAACTTTATCCATTTTAATATTTGTATTTTCATCAGAGTCAAATTGTATCGTAATAAAATTTGGCTTAGACATTGATTATAATTTGGAGCGGAAAGGACGATACTATTATAACACTAAGAAAAATGAAAAAAATAAATGTTACTAAAATGTTATCTATACCAACAAAAATAAGGAAGACAACGGTTAGTAATCATTTTAATGAATTCCACCAAATGAAACCAAATCCATTGTAATGAATTTTACTTAAAAATATTTATCATATTTTCATTTGCCAAAACTTTTAGAGACAAAACAGATTCTTTAACATGCATAATTTATTGAGCTATTGTATTCATGGAACTCAGTGATATTGATAATAGATTTTAATTAAAGCATAAGCTTAAATTTAAGTTCAAAATAATTTTCTGTTATACATTAAAATATTGGCCCGTTAACTAGAAGTTTGAATGCTGTAATTTGGGTTTGAGTGTTACTGTTAGCGGATACGTGACGATTCTTGTTACCCATAGAGAACTTAACCTTATATAGTCGCTATGTCGTCTTTACTTTTCAAAACTAATTCCACCAAAATTCTAGTTACTTTGATTGGTAGACAAACATAAGAGACATAACGTATAGAGCGAGAATGCGAGAATTAGTAACTAGTGAGACAGAAATGTATCATAAATATTTAAAATAAGAAACCAATTTGGTTGATCCAAGATGGATGATCTCTACCTACGTACGAAATAATTAAGTAAAATGTAAAATTATCCTTTTTTATAATTATCTTTTTATTGAACCATGAGCCATGTTAAACAGTTATTATGGAATATTTAATTTAAATAATCTAAAACACTTTACAGATGGCGAACTGGTCAGTACTAAATAACTAAAAAATATACTGCTTTTCTCGTCTATATGATTGATGTTATTTACTCATGACTCTCTTTCACCTTGGCTTCAACCCAAGCAGTGCATATAGGAGTGCTCATAAAATACGTTTGCACTTATGAGGGTAGCAGTTATCGTTTACTGTGACAATGTTACTAGAAAGGTGTAAGAAAACGTATTTGTAAATTGTACATGTTATTAAAGATATTTATTACATTTTTATTATTGCAAATGATAAATATTGTTGATAGAAGGGGTGATAGCTTAGTCGGTAGTGTGTACAGACGCCGCGTAAAGCGACGTCAGTTTGAAACCACTTACTATGAGTTTGAGCTATTGGTGAAAGAAAACATGTTGGTTGCACCATATCATAGTGGTGCTCTTTCTAATGCCCGCCTGGCTAGATACCACCCTCAAGTTGAAGATCTGCCACTAAACACCTATAGATGTGTTCCGGCACTTTCCCTGTACTAGGCTTAGCGTGTCTACCATCTTGGGCCACAACCTAACTATATTTAAATTTTATATATCATGTAGTGGTAGAGAATACCGCTGGGGTGACGCGGTGATCGCATGCAGGCGACAGACGGCCGTGGGATATTAGTGGGTATTCCCGGTGCCTAGCGCTGGGTGATTCCCACATACCCCTCTCAGTCCCCCCGGGCTGGGCTGGGATGCATAAATACATTTCCCCACGTTAAAAAAAATGTAGTAGTAGAGAAGTAGGTAGTTGAAATGTGACATCGTGACGAAGGGGGAGAGGGAATCTAAAGAGGTAAAATTTTACGTGACGTATGTTACGAACGGCCCCTAACGCACGGTGAGGAGGGAGGTATGTAAAGTGGAATTTTTAGCACAACAGAAAATAAAATTCCAGTTATAAATTAAAAAAATAATATCTCACCTATACTGTCCATGTGATCTCCTTCATGTGTATGTGTAAATATGAAGAGATGATACCGTGCTTGGTCAGTAGGCACTTGCTGAGGTAATTCAACTAACGATATCCTTGCCGCCTTCGACAAATTGATTTGTTCTTGTTCTATATCTGAAAATGGAGTCATTGTTATACATATACTGTTCGTTTTAAATTTAAATCCATGTTAATATGTATGTATTTGTGACTAATAGGCATTCTGACACAGTCAAAGTATTGCGTGTGTTTGAAAATGGAGTTATGTGTTAATGTATTGAGCCCTTAACACACACAGTATGTTAAGTAATTTTCACTATGTCTACTCAAACCTTTGGCTGTCATTCCTAAGGTGTATACTCATTTATTTTATATAATAAATTTAATGTCATTCCATTCCATGATCATGTTTGAAAAGTTAATTTTTTTATTATTACACATTTATATAATCTGTATGTATACAATGCGGACTTAATGCCTGAAGCATTCTGTACCAGGCTAATCTTGGTGGCAAAAGTTCAATTATTAATTAAAAATTATTGTAACAGTATAAAAATGGTTTCCGAGGTTGCAAATAATATAAGTTGCAGTGTAGATTCAAAATTAGGTGACATGCCTACTTCTCCTGGTCTACAATATTGTCTTAATTTTCTGGGCTCTCTAGTTGCATAAAATTTTATTATCTATAATTGTTATATTGTACATTAAAAAGGCATACCTATTTGAAATTGTAAGTAGTTATAGGAACCTTTCTGAAGATCTAAGATACCCTGTTTAGCTGAATCGGTAATTGGAAATGATACTCCGCCCATTGTAGATTGTCTGAAATAGTAAATGGAAATTACGAAATAAGTCATAATATACTCATAGAAAAAAAACATAGCCAATCTATTTCTAAAAATGATCCAAGTCAGACATTGGTACATATGAAATTGAATAAATCATTTATAATTTGATATTAGCTCAAATATACAACAAAATATAAAAAAAAAAGTAAAGTACAGAAACAATCAATATCCATTACAAAGTTTTGGCTTTCATCTTGTGTATTTATTTTTTACAAAATATATCTAGTAATTTTAACTAAATTAGATACACAAATTTGACTTGATTTTAACCTATGTATACTAATATTATAAAGAGGAAAGATTTGTATTTTCATTTGTAATGACTAATTCCAGAACTACTGGCCCAATTTCAAAAATCCCATCATCATTAGAATACTACATTAGCTCTGAGTAACATAGGCTATGTAACATTTCTTTATGAAAATGAATTAATACAATTTTAGTTCCATGTAAATGGAATTGTGGACACAGCTAGCAAATTATAAAATAAAACTTACCTAGAATCAGTGCCATAGTTTGTATTGTGTTCACTCTCTTGTAATTCTTTTAATGCTTCTTCTCTGTCAGTAAGAGGTGCTGGTGCCCCTATTCCACTCAGATGTGCTTTATATCCATTGAGACACACTTCTGCCTGTATTTTAGTAAAATGCTATTCTAATTCTAGATAGTACTCTTGCTATTCATTTTTTTTATTCTTTTAGCACAATCCCACTTGATGTTAAATGACGATGTGGCCCAAGATGATGGACAAAGTAAGTCTAGTGGAGGGACTGGCTCTCAAGTGTAACTGCCAAACACACCTATTGGTATTTGGTGGCAGATTTTGAATTTGATGATAGTAGCTAGCTAGGTGGGCATTAAAAATAGCTATACCATCATGCTATGGTTTCATCATGATCTTTTCCGTCATCAAACACTTAAGCTCATTGCAGGAGGATTCAAACTCACATCCATTGATGTGGTTTCCCTACATACTACCAACTGAGCTATCATCACTTCTATTATTAATAAATAATATTTTACTAATATCACAACATGTTATGAAAGTTGTTTACCTTTGCAGTGGCATGCATTTCATCTTTAATATGAGCAGAACCAAATTCCTGTTTAAGAGTGGCCTTTGTAGATGCATACAACATCTTCTGTCTAACAGGAGCACTATCTGGTGACCAGCTGAGAAATAACCATTCATGTCCGAGGGAATTCTTAGAATCAAACCTGGAACAGGAATATCAGAAATATTCTTTTATTTATTCTATTCCCTCTCTCGAAGATCATATACTTTTGTATTACAATAGATATTTTTTTTAAAATCACCATTCGTATACTTAACTACTATACTAAAATTAAAAATAATGAAACTAGCTAAAAAGCAAAAAATTAAATTGAAATTATAAAAAGTAAGTCAATAGAGATAAATCATATGTAATAATAAAGTAGTAAATATTGAAAGTTGCTGATAATAATATTTCAATAGAATAAGTACATGGTATGTGGCATATTATTTTGGTAAACTTTTTAATAATTCTGGTAATTGTTTGTATATTATTAATGTTATTGGAAAATGAAAACATATTACCTGTACAAAATATAGCATGGTTGTTCATCAACAACTAAACTTGGTACATATTTGTCAAAATCTTGTTCCCATGAATGTTTTGTTTGATAATGTTTTGCCATTTGTAGCTGTTCTATAGCATGAAAAACAAAAAAATATATATAAGTCTCTGGTAAGTTTACTCTATTTAAAGAAATTATATTAAGTATGAAGATAAAGTTTTATTTTATGCTCTGTATATAAAGTAGATAGAATGATTATTATCTAAAAATTGAGATTGTAGGACACAGTTGTAGTCTAGGATTAGAATAGGGATAGAAAGCATTGTTTATAATTTATACATTTCGAGTTACAGCCACAATCTCACCTGATTTTAAGTGGCAATGTGGCCCAAGATTGTAGCTACACTAAGTCTAGTGGAAAACCTGGCTCTCAAGTGCAACTGCCACATAGCACCTATAAGTATTTGGCAGCAGATTTATTATCTGACTTCGGTAGCTAGCCAGGCGTGTGTTAGAAAAAGGTGTACCACTATGCAAAACTTACCAATCTAGTTACTGTACTGGACTAGAGAGTAAAAACCATGACGATAAATTGTTTACAATATAATTTTCGTCAATACATTTGGATTTTGGGATCAGTTACTATATATACTATTATGCAGAGGTTTGTTGACTCAAAGCAGGTCATCATTGTGACTTTTTAGTCAGTAATTCTGAAGAGTCTCGTACATCACTTCTTATATCTCACCTAGCATATTGCAAGATTAGGTATGTAAATGTATTATGTCCCTATGGTAACAAAAATAAAATCAGTCTAACAACAGCAACTGTTAATGGATAGCTGATTGTTTGTTGTCTTTGTTTTATACATGGCCTCAATTTGCTGTTATAATAAAAAAATTACCATTTTCAATTGTAACTTTCAGCACACGTATTTTACCATCTCTGCATTTGCTAATGTACTTTTTCAGTTCTGCATTAGCTGTAAACAAAAATAATATTTACTTAAATATTTCTTTTATATAGTAATCCTATATGTCATTTTTAGTATTGAATTTACACACATAGAGCTAGTTTTATAATAAAGGATTCAAACTACATCTAAATTTGTGTCAAAACAGAGTATCTATTTGCATATATAGTATATACTATTAAAAATATATTTAATACTTTACTCAAAATAGTATCATTAGTGTCATAAATGAAATGAACTAGGTTGTGTAAACATCATAGGTTTTTCATAGTGTCACATTAAAGAACCTGCAATGTGTCTGACAGTCTGACAGTAGGTTACCAAACAGAGATCTGTAGTCTATATACAGTTACTATCATAGTAGCTTATACATTTCTCTTAAGACACATTGACCCCAAAACATGACAAATAAATCCAGTGACACTGTGATGCATATATTAGCTTATCTTAATGGCTCTAAATTTGGATAAGTTTATATATTCTACAATAAAAATATAGTTAACACACCCACACTTTAATAATAAACCAAACAAAAATAGCACAAATTTATATTTATTACATAACATGTAAGTGTAAGAAAACGTTAATGTAGTATTTGACATATTGAATAATATTTATATAAATGTTGCAGTAGGTATATGAAATCTTAGTTATTTATAACATGTATAATTATGAATTGAACTTTGTATCTTGGAAAGATGTTACGTTGAACGAATACCTAAAAACGCTTAAGCTTATATATAATTATATCTTTCATTTTTATAACAATCATTGTATAGAATAAAGAAATCCCAAAATTCCATCATTGATTTAAATATTTCTTGTATTTAACTAAATGTAGAACTGAAAAAAAATTTGTTCAAGGTTTTTTTTACATTTCAGTGTAATTTAAAATGGTTGAAATTGTATAATAATTTTACAAGGTTTAGATATATTAAAGTTACAAAAATATATGATTTTGGTTATAAATATCTTACCTTGAATTCCTGTTTGATGAGACATTTTAATAATATCGGTTGAAACGTATGTTATTGGAGGCGTAAATTTGTGTAAAAATTTACCGTTATTATATTTGTTTCAGTAAAAAAAAAAAACACATTTCATACAAATAAAACTAAAAACGCCGCACGTCATTCAAGTTATAAATGTCAACTTATTAGAGCTGTAACAAATCACATGCATTCGGTATTGAGTAACAAAGACACTATCTAGTACCGATACCGAGTAGTATCTAGTACGTTACTCTTAAATGCATTTCGTTAATCCCATTTTTCCGTATTTTCGTAGTGAATAGACAAATTGCGAACAATGCAATGTTAACGTAATTCGTACGCAACAGGACTCGATGCGATGCTCTTTGTTAAGAGTCAAAAGTAACGAGTAACATAACGATGTATTATTATAGTATGATTATTATAGTAACGAATACATACCGGTACGCTATTTTTTGTTACTTTTAGACCTCTAAAATTATTAACAATTTTTATTTGTTTCAATTTGTTCCTCTTTTAACAAAAGGTAAAGGTATCTAAAACCAAATAGCCAAAAGCAGATATAGTAACAAATACATACCGGTACGCTATTTTTTGTTACTTTTATACCTCTAAAATTATTAACAATTTTTATTTGTTTCAATTTGTTCCTGTTTTAACAAAAGGTAAAGGTATCTAAAACCAAATAGCCAATAGCAGACAGTATTTCTTAATTAAGAGGTTAACAAGATGGTGCTTTTCTTATAGAAATTGTTCAGGGAGTTTATGTGGCAAATAAATATCATATTCCCGATCATTCAATATTCACAAATCATTTAACTAATGCACATGCGCCATACTACATCACGTAGAGTGTCATCGATATTATATAGCTCAAACCCTAATAACTAAATTTTTAAATTAAAACACAACACAACATGATAAATCAAAATCCTACCAAAAACAAAAAATCAAAGACAAACGTCAACCAAAAATAAAACGAGAAGTTTGCTCTCTGTGTTCGTGTTTGTTAATTGTGTTTATAGGTAGCCTCTCTTTACATTGGCAAACTTGTAGAAATAGAAAGATGCCATATTAATAATAAAAAATAATTGGTCTTGACTCGATTCTGTCAGCCTGTAAACCGTCAATATTTAAATGATGAATATTATCAGTATTACTTGTTCATTATTCATTGTTGTTCATTGTTCATTGTTGATCAATATTACTTGGACTTAAATTGGACAATTGTAGTTGGTAAATAAAAATTACACGATACTTTTATTATTAGCGTACAAACTAAAGGAAGAATAAAAAGGTTTGAGGAATTTATAAGTGCACGTCTCATATCATTCATTTAATTTTTGAGAAAAAAAAAACAACCAGTTCTTGACTTATTTAATTTATTATTTTTTAAATTATTTTATTAATTATTCTATATTTTTTCAACTAGCGTGATGTATTGTTTGCCACAAAAACCCCGTAGATAGTTTTACCCACAGAATCTCTATCACGTTGAAACGCTAATGGTTTCAGTATCTTTGCCTTAGAACTTGTACATATAAAATGTTATAAATTCAAAAAGGTTAAGTTATATACCACCCATAATTTGTCGTATTCCAAACATATCAGTTTTAGTACTTATAAGTCGACAGTCGACTTTCGTATCTATCACGTTATTAACTGGGATATCGTATGAATTATTTCAATTTTCAGTATTTAGCGCACATTAATAGTGTAAGATCATTATTTATAAAATAATAATTAAATAACAAGGCACAAGAGAGCTCTACTGTAAAGTACAACCGCCTGCGCCGCCCGGACTTGCAGAAATGGCGTAAAAAACCGAATACTGAATGGGTAATTCAAAATGGGCATTTCAAAAGTACAAGAGAATATAGAAAATAACACAAAAAAGACAATTATGCCCCTAAAACGTTTTAAAATTCAGTAGGTTAACAAAAACCATTTGGTATTAATTTTATTATGAATAAGTACCTACTACTTATTTCTGTACAAAAAGTATGATATCCTATCAAAAACATAAATATAAAATGAGAGCCAAGTTCAATATTATGATAATATATGGCTTAGTATATATGCCTTTGCAAGTGCTAAGCTTTAAGTTCTTATATCATTCTTTCTAAAATTTGGTTTGCTGGTAGAATCTAGTCGCTGAACATAGGGCTCTTCCATGACTGTTTAGTAGGTATTTAAAAATAATTTATGAATTCGAACTAGCCAAATCATATATCAATATAAGAAGAAATGATAAGAAGTGATGTAACATGAACTTTTCTAGACAACCTACACCTCAGTCCGCCCCGTGACCACGAAGGCTGAAAAGCTTTCGAAACGTCGGGATCAAAAATCAATAAATAACCGCGATAAAATCCGTTTAAATTAGTTTTATTTCAATTAATAATATTCGCGTAAACATAAGAAATCATTAAGAAATGATATCATAATTATATTAAGTGGTTATAAATTATTTAATGTTCTTATAAATAAATCTCGGGACTGACCATTGAACTTGGCACACATTTAGATTTCACTTTTTTTGTCGTTGAAGTTAACAAGTAAGGCACATATCATTAATTTCACTCCGAAGCGGGCGCCATAAGAGTATGTTTAAAATAAATTGATTCTTAGGATGTTATCTATGGAAAGGAAATTTTAAAGCTTCCTATTAGTATCAGCGATTATTAAAATGGGAATTGTTGGGGTCGTATGTAATTTTATGGATCTCCAGCACTTATTTCTACAAATAAAAATAGCATTTAAGGTATTCACGACAATCTAGCATAGTCATGTCTTATGTTTGCTGGTGTACACAGAATGAATATTTACACTTTTTTCTATATTCTGAAATATCGATCATAACTAACATAGTTATTTTGACTAGTGATAGTTATAGATAATGCATATACCTACTCCAGTAAGTTTCTTCTAAGTCGGTTCTTAATAAATATGAAGCGATTATAGGTTAGTTGGTAGTCTGTACAGATGCCGTGTCAAGGGACTAGAGTTCGAATCCACCTACAATGAGTTTGAGCTTTAGGTAAAGGAAAATATCGTAAACCATATCATGGTGGTAGGGCAATTTCTAATGCCCACCTGGTTAGCTGCCACTCCCAAAATAAAAGTTTGCCACCAAATATATAGTTGCACTTGTGGGCCAGTCCCTTCACTAGGTTTAACGTGTCCACTATCTTAGGTCACATGTTCGTATGGTAAAAATGTTAAAAATTATAGCACAATTGAATGTTCATAAGGGTATTGATAGTAGTTAAGGAATAAGAACCTTATTTGCGTTTACAATTTACCACGGCTGTAGGTATTTATTAAGTAAATAGGTAGGTACACTATTAACAAACAAAATTATTATACAAATAATAAAGAACTTAATTTTTTACATCAGTTTTGCTTCGGTTCGAATGTCACCTATATTAGAAAAATATAATAAATTTTACTGTATTAACGATTACTATATACCCATAATGCCAAAATCCGAATTACTTTGGGCACAGATCCAAGTTAAGGATTCCTTTTGCTTCGTTGATTAAACATAAATGTTTCAGTTATGCTTCGTACAACTATTGTATGGCTCCTTATTATTAGCGATACACGGGTCAACTGTTTTGTAGTAAGCCAGAGAACCGTGCATTGCAAAGAATTGAAATCCACATTTGTAATGGCATAGTTTTGTTAGTATTATTAATACTACGCGGTTGGAACATCTTATTTCTTATCGTACTTGGATAGCAAAGAAATTGCTACTCAAATAAATCTTTGAAATTTTAAGAATGTCATTAAAATTGAGATGGGATCTCTATTTGTTACTACAATATTGTAAATATGGTCACTATTTATGCTGAGTTCATAATGCAATGTTCATTTGTAACGTCTTGGAATGTCTGGTATGTAAAAAAAGTCGTGCTTATATGACGCCTTGTAAAATAAACGTAAAATATGTGTTAGGCTTGCCATAGAAAGTTTTTCTTTAATTATCTGTCTTATTCTCTACCATATTGGTATTTTTTTAGGCTATTTTTAAGTATCCTTCTTTTATTTTCATAAAAAAATGGGAATTCCAGGTAATATATACTTCTACTACATTTCTAAATAAATTACCTTTTTTTATTTATAAGATGATATTTTTCAAGGTCAACCTGTCAAATCTAAAAACCCTTCATTGTACATGGTTTAAACTTCTGAATATTATATAAAATAATAATAGCGGTTAATAGGTCACTCCTGACTATTTAGACGTGAGTAGCATACATAATGTATTTAATTATGGTGAAACAGATCGGTCGTTTTCATACATCATTCTGTTAGACAAACTCCTTTTTCTAGCTATTAAAAAAATGACCTCATGAGGACGTGTCCTATGTTTAAATAGTAGATTTATTTCTTTACCAGTTGTACCATAGTCACTTTACCACAATAATATTAACGTTTTCATACATTACTAGTTTTATTATATCCGTATTTCATTTCATTGGTTTACCAAAAACTGTACAAAGACGTTCTCTTGCAAATATTGCTCGTATGTATGAAAAGTGAAAATGTATATTCGTGAAGATTTGTTATAACAACGTAGGCCAAGAAGATGCTATAAGTGGAAAATATTAGCGTTCAGTGAACTTATTTTAGTGATTCGCTACATGTTTCATAGTTTCGTATCATCTATAATTTGTAGGTATTTGTAGCGATAACTTTAGAAAGTTTGGCATACCACTAATAATAGTTCATCTGTAAGTTATATTAGAACAATTCAGAAAAATACAATTTAGGATTATAAGAGAAGCCTGGCAACGCGACGGCATAGTGTAACCCAAACCTGTATGCACTACCGAGAGATTCTCTATTTTTCGGGACTCCTCGTCCGTATGCTTAGTCTTCTTAGCAGTTGGATATACAGTGGCAGATCCCCAAATTAGGTAATCCAAAAGAGAGTCACTATAACGGGTATGTCACAGTGTGTATGAGTCATGGTAGCTTAGTACTATCACTATCACCTCGCTTGACTTCTGGTGGTCGACATTGGTTACTCGATTACGACTGATGCACAGACCAATACAGGTCCAAGTGCGTTGTTATAGTACATTTGATATATTTTGGTAGCGATTCAGTTGGATAAAACTGTTGTGTCATATCATTCCGCATCTTGCAGGATTGCGATGATGAGACGAATTTATAGTATAATGATAACCCTACTGTCAGCGTAATCAAAAATAAGAAAGCACGAGGAGGTATTGTTATTTGAAATAGTATTGAGTAATTTTAAATTAAAGTTACGAATTATATTTCATTAATACCCATTTTTTAAGTTATTTTAGTGTATATTTTTATAGTTAGTAATTGTAGTATATTTTTTAATCTTTGTTATTTAATTAATGCTTAGTTAATAGTGGTACCTTATTGATACATCTATTGGCGATTTGAATGAGTCAGTTTTCCTTTGTTAATATTATGTTATTTAAAAAGAAGGGTCGTTCCTTATGTTGATAGTATCGAAATACTATACTATACATACAGAATTCAAGGTCAGCAAAACGAAAAAGTAATCTTAACATTTGATAATGTAGCACAATATTTTGTTACAATTCTGTCCATTAGTAACGATTCAAAGCAAATTATCTACGACCGTGAGTGTTTTGCTGACCGGACACGAGCGCAGGCTGCGTTGCAGTGTTAATTGTTTTTATTTTTGCCATGGACCGATCGGTCGTCCAGCTTTGTGTGTGGATATTTGTACAGTTTTTATCGTACTTCGGTTATTTATTCGCGTGCACGTAGCCCGGAACAATCGATTTTAGATCAAGTTTTTTATAATAGGTACCTAAATTGGTTTCAATGGATTATATTCAATTGAAATTGTTTGCCAAATTGATGCTGTTGTTTCTACATTACTATTATTTTTTATTTTGTTTCGCATAAATACTTGGTTTGCTAAGTGTTTTAGCAATTCCTGTCATAGATTTTTGTAATATTTTGTGACAGTTCATTTGGGCTGAAATAATGATATTTTAACCTTTACTAATAGTTAGTATAGATATTGAACGTATAATTAGGGTTATAAGTTCCTTAATTAGGTCTAGTAGCTGGAATTTAAGTATAGTGAGGTTTACATATAGGTGTTTCATATATTCTGACATAAATAGACGAGTATTTTTACCTAATAATGTTATCATAAGAAGTCAATATATTTTAATGAAAGTATAAACATTACATAGGGCATGTTAAAAAACTTACGAGCTTAAAGAAACCGGAAAAAATATGTGACCACAAACGACATTTCCCACAAAAAATAAAAATTGAACACAAACGAACGGCTGAAAAATGTGAATCGACGAAATCTGTATAGCGCTCATCAATTAAATATTTCTGAGCCATTAGCGCAGGTGGCAAGCACCGTAATGGACGCCATTAGAGCCCGGTCACTATACGCCGCGGCCGTACCGTGTGTACCACCGCCGTCGCCCGCATTATATTTGTTACCTGCGTATAATTCCGTATAAAAGTGATTTAGAGTCTGTCTGGGAGTTTGTTAGCACCGAAACAAGATTTGATTTATTTTTTCTTTTTCTTCGCCTCTTTTTTCATGTAACGCTATATACTGACCATGAACCTTTATTTATCTGGTAGGTTTATTATACCCCATTTTTTATTATAAACTGATGTAGTTGAAACAATCATGAAAATGTGCGTTCAAAGTTTTTTATATTCATCACCAACTACATAATAATAAAAAGTAGTAGCGGGTACTGGACAAAATACGGAGATAAAGTGTTATCAATATAATAATGCTTTGAAATATAATAGTTTATTCTATGTTTGCGTATGGAAACCGTTAGCAAACTTTATTTTTTCATGCAATGATACAATATGGAAGTATTAATTTAAGGGTTCTTCACAACATGATACTTATAATGAAGTTAGTTTGCTTGTTTGTTCATACGAATTTCAGGAGTTCCCAGTCTGATTTGAAAAAGTCTGTATGTAGTTGAAAGCCTAATTGAGGAAGGTTAGGGGGCCTTTCATAAAATACGTCACGCAACATTTTTAGTTTTTCAACCCCCTCTTCCCCCTTCGTAACGCTATGTCACATTTTCTGCGACATCCTTTCTCAATATTACGTCACAAATATACCCCCATCCCTTGCATGATATGACAATTAATTGTTGTACACAATTATTACTTGCAATAATTAAACTTTAATCCTTACTATCTTTATAAATATTATAAATGCGAAAGTGTGTTTGTTACGCTTTCACGTCTAAACCGCTATATCGATTATCATGAATTATGGTATAGAAATAGATGGAAACCTGGAGAAGGTGATAAACTAAATTTTCTCGCGAAAAACTTATTTGAAGTGGGGTAAAGAGAAACTTTGTATGAAACTTTTTATTGCGTCATCCGTTTTGTTTGATAAAATCAAAAACTGTTTAATAATTATCTGTAATAACACGTAAAATTTACAAAATTATTTTATGGGCTACGATCGTCACGTTTTCTTCGACACCCCTGGCCCTCAAGTCTTATTTTGTCACAGTAAGTGATAACTTCTCCCCCCATAAGTGGGAACTTATTTTATGAACGGCCACTGATAGGCTATATAACTTCACGCTATTCGATTCTTGGGAGCCAAGAAATAAGAAAAAGAACCGTCGAAAAGGATGTCATAGTGTGAGTGAGCGATACGGCGTGGTGGGTCAATGGACAAGAGGTGTCGCTTCACGTAAACTGAGCAATATTAAGAAGAACCGAGCGATGCATGTTTATGTCGGTAAAACGCGTGGTCAGCTCCCTTCGCGATTACGTAATTTGTTTGAGGTTAGGAGGTATGTTTGAGGAGCTTTGCTACGTTGATTATTTTAAATTTTAGATATTACGGTTTCGGTAGGGTTCTTACAAAATGCATACGAAAGTACATATGGTACCTAAAAAAAATGCCTACGTCTGTCAGTTCGTTCCAGGCCTCCGGCTAAACTCCAAAGCGGTTGGACTAATTTTGAAGAGACTTACACTGAAAGATGGTGACTTAGGCTATTTTTTTTTAAATACACGTGCACGAACTTAGTTTAACTATACAATCCTCAAAACCATTTTTTAAAGTTAAGTCATTGTTAAGAATACGACATATACTTGTATTAATTTTGTATTTTTATCTGGGTAATAAATTCAACTTTCCGCTTTCCTTCTGGTGACTTCTTTGCCCTTATACAAAGTAACTTTCGTTGTTATAACAATGAATGCATTACATTTGAATGAAATATCATTGGACTGTCCATTTCTCTGTTATTGTTTGTTTTTTTTTCGTCCAAGAAATAAGTTTGTTCTAACAAATTTTCAATAATTGTGGTAGTAATTGTGACTTTGTTGGTATAAATGTTTTATAACAAAATTATTCTGGTCGCAAAGTAACGTTACTAGTAAGTAACGCTACTTACTACTGTGATTCTTTACAGAGCTGTCTGTAGTTTGTAGTTACAGCAGTCTATAAACTGCAATTACCACTTAATGACATACTGAACTGCATTTAAATTCATTATCATTCAATTTCCGGATAAATTTAATACTTTTATAAATACCTTATTACATTTTAAATATGTACATAGCAAGCTTAATGCCATGAGGCATTTTCTTCCGCTAACCAGCTACATTTTATTTTAATACTTATTTCCTTTTTTGTATTATTGTTATTTAAAATCAACGAAGAATATAATGAATCCGAATAGAATATATTTTAGCAAAAACAGCGAGTCCATGCCAATCAATTTTTTTACCAGTTTCACAAATTCTTCACACGAAATGTATATACATCGAGAAAATTAAAGAGCTAACTGGGTCAAATGTATCTACATAGATATTTTAATGACGTATCAACATATGTTAAATATATACATATACATGTAGTTAAAAAAATATATATCTTGAACAACATATCTAGTGTTGAAGTTAACTATTCTACGGATTGTCGAGGTAATACGCAGTATAACTTTTTGCAGTGCCGTAAATTGCTTTATTTTTGAAATATTACATCAATGTAATCTTCAGTCGCTTCATTTTATTAGGATAGGATTAGTTAGGTCTTATACACGTCAATGACTTTCAATCTTTAACTTTTTTTTGGAGTATAATACTTTATATAATACACCTATATCCCAACTCTCCAAAGAAAACTGTGAATCGATACCAGCACTTGATAACATACGAGGTGAAGCGTTTTACCATCAACTGTTTCAAATATTTGACGTCCCGGGAAAATGTGCCTATCCTAAATAAACATCTTCAGAATACGATCCCCGATGTGCTCCTTGCCTACATCAATGGTATATCCATATACATGGCCGCTTAATCTGTAAATATATTTTAGTCTCTATCCTTTTAGATCTTGTAAATGTAGCTACATCTATTGTAAACACTCTCAATAAAAATATTGTATTGAAAAAAAAATACAAATGCAGCGTGTTTAATAAGTTATAGTAAAATATTGCTTTTTGTATTAACTTATGTTTTTAATAAAATATTAGAGGACTATTTGGTATTATTAATAATAATACAATATATATTATACTAATATTTAAAACGAAATAGCTGATATATTATGTTATTTATCTATATTTTTGGTTATGTTGTAACACCTGTTACTAACTGAATATTTACTTGCTATTTCTTAGTTGAAGTTAGGCATTAAAAAACATTAAACCAAGCTTAGCACACGGTAAAAGGAAATAGAACAAAAGCATTTCACGACTCTTCACAAAATGCAAAGTGCAAAGCGCAAAGTTGAAGCAATTGCGACGAAATGGGGCAGGTATTTGAAACAAGGACTTCTTATATAAGCGTTCTATCTTAACGACATTTCGCAATTTTAAATATACTTGTGGGATATTGACAAATTTTCGTAGGTTCTTTTATACAAAGTTATATTGATTTAAAACACTGCACCTCAATAGGAATAAGAAAATAAAATTCGAACGTTTGTTCAGGTAATAAGATGTTATTTTGTTGGAATACATTTCAATATTTTTTCTTTTGCTGTATCTACTGTGTATAGTGAAACAACTATACTTTAAAATCGTTAAAAATGTAGCGTAACTTAAGAATATTACTAAGTTCCAAAATAGAAAGCAGTTACTTTAACTAGTGCCATGTAGCCTTAAACTAGTTCCATCAAAACTGGAGGGATAATAAATACATACCACAGTATGTTAAACATATTGATAATTCATGTATAGTTTTCTCATTTCTATATCTGTCAGAAATTTATGATATGGTATATATATTGTTAAGTATTTAATAAAAATGAATCCGTTCACAGTTAAAACAGAAAAATGAGGTTTATTAACATATATTTTTACTAAATGATGTCACGTTTACTCAACTGTTAGCACAAAGCTATGCATTAGACCGCGCATACATAATTAATTATAAACGCGCTGTGAAGTCGACAATCTGATTTCATAATATATCGTAATAGATAAATCCGCTTATATATTGAAACGTGGTTAATCCTATTTCATTTCCAAATAATTTAATAATCAGAAATCGATGTTTATTATGGTTATGGTACCAAAATCTGTTTAACATTTTGATATTAAAGTTAGCATAACTTATCTTTAATCTCATATTGCTGATGCGTCTTTTTTACTTTTAAAATATCGTGATCTTTGCGATGAGCTCGTTATAAGTTTAATAATTAAAACGGCTCTGAAGTTACTATGATCATTTATAACCGATTATATTCCACATTAATTATATAATCAAGTATTACACATAGCATAGTGGCAACGTAGTATTCCGGGGAGAAGGGGGAGTTGCATAGGGCTCTACGTCGGACTGAGTTGTGATCATCATACACCTAGTGACAAGAACGCAGTGACATTTGGTTCACGGCGTTTTGGTATTACCAACCTGACAAACTTGCAGGCCGCCGTCATAATGACAACCGTCGACAGATTACTACCGTTATTTTTGATTTGTACTGTTTTTAGTTACAGATATAGAGCCGAAATATTATATAAAAATACGAAGTAAGAATATTCGTATTCTGTATGGTCCTCGTAAGACTCTTTACTGACATTTGATAGTAATCATGACTACGCAATATTTAAACATAATTTATATGTCCACTCTAACCTCTTAATATTATGTGCACCGGACGATTGTTTGCTATCGATGTAATATAGCAAAAAATGCACTTTTTTATAATTGTAGGTCAAAAAGAATGCAGGTTACATTAGATAAAAATTCCAACTATGTATCCTACATTTTTAATACTAATAGGAAAATACTTGATAGCAATATGCCTGATTGTTAGCATAATACAATCCAAAAAACGTTTGGAAAATCCAAAAGTGCACGCACGGCTCATACCACTAATTTTATTTTTAAGAAAACAAATACAAGTCAAACCAATGTCTTATTTTATAATTATTTTATTAATTATTGTATATTTCTTAAGCAGGCATGATTTATTGTTTACCACAAAAGCTGCGTAGATAGTTTTACCTATAGAGTCTCTATCATGTTGAAACGCTAACCTTTTTATTATGAAATAACGTTCGACTCGGCTGTATGATTTCGGTATCTTTGCGTTATCCTTAAAAAGAAAAAAAATTACAATAGCAAAAACTTGTAAAATAATAAATTCAAAAATGAGGTGTGCAAAAAACTATTTTATTATTAAAATACAGGTCTAGTACCTATTGATATGAAATATGTAACTGGTTGATGTTACATCATTTTTTCGGTAGTTAATGTTACCACCACGTATATAAAAATACGGACACCCCCTTAAAATTTTTTAGCAAACAGTTTGTTTTGAATGTACCAACATAAAATAGTTTTTTTTTTTTTGTTATAAAGTATGAGATAAATTATTTGAAATGTTTTCTTGAAATACATCTACTTATATAATCGTATAAATGCACATTGGAAGTGGTAGAGGTAGTTTAAGAGCATAAAATTGCTTGATCTTGAGGTACCGAGAGTAGAGCCCAACCTCAATCGCTTCGCCGTATGAGGCGTCCAATAGATTGATCAGTGATGCTTGGGCAATCTTTCACCCGTCGAGTCTGTTAGGTCTGTATGGGTAGCGAAACCTAGATACAGTGTTGGATTTACACTAGGGGCACAAGTTATGTTCCAAGGACTCAAATAGTGCAGGATATAGATAATAGGGCGGCATTATTCATGGTGCCCCAGGGCGGCATTTTTTGCGGTGCCCCAAGGCCGTATTTTTCACGGTGCCCTTTGGCGGTACTTAAAGTAAATCTGGCCCGGGCTATATATGTGTATACTCTGGCTGATCTTATATATGATTAGCAGAATCATTATGACGAATTAAAGGATTTTTGAAAAAAAATAGATCAATTTCGGAACTAAATA
Organism: Actias luna; assembly: GCA_039707435.1. Lineage (NCBI taxonomy): Eukaryota > Metazoa > Arthropoda > Insecta > Lepidoptera > Saturniidae > Actias > Actias luna. The sequence continues at coordinate 12,024,560 of JAZHAC010000033.1, read as the reverse complement.
TAGATAGGCTTAGGTATTATTTGTGAGGTATGTGAACATGCTATAAATATTTGTTCGACTCAGCTTTGTACCACAATGTACAGTCGATTAAACCTCAAAGCTGAATGTGAATACAACGTGGAAATGCTTTATCACAGACTATGTATAAATTTATGAGATTAAATGAGCTAAAATGCACTGCAAAATGAACTCATTAAATAATTGAAACAAAACTTATTAAAGAATACTCATGAAACATATAATGGTAAAATTTTGCGTAGTTTGTTCTTGAGGGAGATGTTCAAGTAATTCAGTGGAATATCGATTTCATGTCCACAGGTTCGACAGGTTCACATTCTGGCATGCACATTTTATTCTCAATTTGCATAGATTTACTAACTAGCTGGTACCCCCGACTTCGTACGCGTTCTTCTCATCAACTAATCGAAAAGTCTTAATTTTTCTTAAAAGATCTTTGAAAGAAATATTCATGCCAAATTTCTAGTCAATAAGTCTGATAGTTTTGGAGATATCGTAATAAGAAACTGACTGCTAACTGTAGCAAGTGGTATTTCGCGTACATTTTATTACGTATCGATTTGATTTATTACTACTATCAGGTGTCGGTGAAAGGAAACAACGTGAAGAAACCTGAATACTTCAGAAATGTTCTTATATAGGGGGTAAAATTAGAACACATTGCATTCGTCAACACGTCCTGGACTGGTGTTCCGGTTAAGCGTGTACCTTTTGGTGCCAGGAAAGTATTACGGGCTGAAAATCTGGAGTGAGTAACTGAAACTAAGTAAGCCAAATACTTATTTTTATAAGTAGATATATTAACCAGAGCTTTGCATCTATAATTTCAAACAACCAAAATGTATTGGTACCTACAACCGCGGTTATCTTTTGGAAGCAGAATAAGGGATATAATGATTATCATTTGGCGTTAAAATTCTTACTGCCACTCAGAAAAGGTTGACGTTTTTCAAAGGTAGCTCCGCACTCCATATTGTATACATATCTATATGTGACATATTCAGTTACTATACATTATTGCATGATGGCCTGCATTTCATATAACTAAGGGGGTATCACCGTTTTCATTTGCTTCAACGCAATTCTACGGCCGATTCAGTCATAAGTTATACAAATTTCAAAGTATGTAATTAAAGCTTTAACTGTAATTGGATTGCAATAGATTGATAGCTCACCCCATGTTCATCGTTTACTGTCGTTGAAGAATTTTTAAAGCTAAGATAAATAATATTTCAATCTTATTATATATGAATTTATTTAATAGTATGTTGTTTTTTAAACAGCTTGTTTAGGTACGCTGAGCACTTTATTTTGTGGGTATTGAATGAAACTGAGCTGAATCGCTTTCCTACTTGACACTCGTTCGATTAAAGTCAGGGAGCCATAAAGATATAGTCAACGCGTTACTGCTATACTTGCTCGGCAAGTGTTATATGAGAATGCATAACACATTCAAGATTTAATATGTCTTATTTAATCGTTTATACTTGTATTTCGTATTATTAACCTCGCCTTGATGAAGTTTTTACTTCCGTAGTCTGATATGGTGCTTAAGCTTTTTTTTCAACCACATTGAAAACACTGCGGACAGTCGAGATTAACTAATTTTTATGCTACCAAACGATCAATTTAAATGTTTTTTTTTTTATGATTATAGTATTAGTATGCATATATGAAGGTAATTTCAATATAAAGCTATTAATAAAGTTTTAGATGTAATATGTCCTATGAATATGCTCATAAAGCAAATACGCGGAACAAGCGTTCATTAAACACTTCTGCGCAATTAAAGTGAAACTGTACGTTTGCTCGTTGAAAACATTGTACGTTTTATTTAAAGCAACCCTCGAACAAATACTGCGGACTTTCGTTGAATAAATACTATGAGAACCCAAAAAGGGTATTCGGACATTGGTCTGTATTTATCACCTGCCGTTTTTGTTATAAATTAGTAAACTTATATTTATATTGCTAAAGAGTTATATTATTATCTGTGTCTACTTACTCTGATCGCAAGCATGATAACATCATATATTTTTAGTAGAAATATATAAGAATCTACTGCTACCGAATGCTCGAACCGACTGGAATGGATATAAAAGGCTAAGTGCACAAAGATTATTAACATACTTTGACTAGTGTATCGTGGTGCAAAATGATTGACTACACTTACTAAGCATTGTTAATTTGATTTTGTTAAATATACCCCTACTTATTTAGTTTAGATAGGAAAACCGACGAATAAAAGTTGATAGTTGATTCCAACCTGGCAATCAATTTTTTGGGTTACAACCTACAAATCGTAGTTATAAGGAAGTGTTTCAGAGAGGTCCGAGGAACGAGTAATTACCGTTTTATCTCGCTTGATGACGTGCGAATCTTGATTAAAGAAAAAAGCACCATGAAACGCGTCACGACATCTTATCGTTCGAGGAAAATCGCACAGGAAAGCAGTAAAACCATAATTATTCGAAATTTGTAACGATCGATTGGTCAATCTTTTATAGAGCATCTAACCGTTCTATGTTACGTTTTAAAAACTGTATCACATAAATTTGATATATTCACTCGGAAGACCCACATTATTAGGCTTAATTTTCTACCTGCATTATTCCCGATAAAATCGAAAATATGTGAGTGGTTCTTTCTATACCATCTTCTAGGTTATATTACGCATAAATACCTTATTTTAAAATATTAGCATGACAAAAGCAAAGCAATGGACCTGACAGTATATATAGTGCATGCGATAACAACCCCGACAACCGAAAGAAAAGCAATCCATCAGTGGCTGTCGTTGTCAGGACTTCCACTTGACTAAACCTCTTGGATTCATTTTGAAGCGTAAAAGATCGAAAGAGTGTCACTATAAAGGTTCTCAAACCATGTGCATTGCGGTCGTGACGTTGTAGAATACAGATCCCTATTTCTGCATTTAATTCTTGGATGTAAACTAGCTGATTCCGGTATACGACACTTTGTGTGTCATTAAGGCGGGTGTTTGGGCCAAAAGTTACGTGGTTGTTAGGGTTCCTATCATAGTAAAAATAAGCTGTGAGCTCGCTCGAATTACGCGCGCGAGTGCTGTATCCTACCGCCGCCAGGGTGAGATTGAAAACCCCGACCGCTGGCGCCGCGGTGGCTGAGTGTTCGAGTTGTGTTCACCGCAGCCATTGTTCGTGGTAACAAAAATATTAATAAAACTTGTCAATAACTTTGAAGTGGAGTAATTATACTTGAAAAAGGGTGTAAAGAATTTATATACCAGCGAAGCGTCTGGATTGATGTTCGGAGTGTGAGTTTTGTCAATTGGAGACATTTGTGTGAGTCGCCGGCCGGCTACAAGGTGCAGCGCGAAGAAATATCCAGGTGAGTGGGCTTTAATGCTTGATTTTGCTAGGATAGGTGACTCGGCAACCACGTATAACAGTACATTCAGAACCCCAGGCGTCTGAGCTGGGAATACTTTCCCCAGGTACAAATACCATTCCATGTACCGGTTATTTTATGGCCGGTACATTGTTTTTGGTCCTTCGAGCCGGATAAATTGTTAGTATCCTGGTGACCTATTTATTATACAATACAGTCCACAGTAAAATATTTCTTGTCATAAACAAATTTTCTAGTATTCACGAAGTACTTCAGTAGGTTACCTAGAATACCTATTGAATGTAATGTTTTGATTTTGTTCATTTGTTTCAATCCAGTATAGTTTATTTGGTATTTGAACAATATAACGGGATTATAACTAAGTCATATCGTAGGCAAATAGGTACCTCAGTAGGTAGATCTGGATCACGAGATTTGTTTCTGCAAAATATTACGATTAAAAGTAAAGTTTTAAAGTACATATATATCTACTACTTAATTTAGTGTTGTTATCACATATGGTGGTAGTAAAATTGTGAAAAACAAAATAATAAAGTTAATCTTGTTGTGTTTAATGTTTTTAAATGATGAAGGTGTTCGCACAATAAGGTGATTAGTATTGAATATTAAGTATATTGCGTTTACACTTTGTATTACGAATTATGGGTTATTTTTGTTGGTAAATCTGTCCACCATTTTTATCGTTGTATGTAGGTATTTGTTTGGTGAGTTTGTGCATGTGCGCCTTCAATTTGCCGGTTGTGACGTTTCATTTTTCTGTCATTCTGTAGTTCGGCTAAAGAACGCGCGCGCCCTCTAACGGTGGTTAGTGAATATTATAGATAGTTAACTTTAATTAAATGCAAATACGTATTTGTTAAACGTTGTGCATACTTGTTTAATTACTTATCGATTAAAATTCTTAATTACAAAGGTTCTATTTCTAAAAAGTAAAGATGGCAGAAGATAGAAAGTTAAAATTAAAAATTAAATATAGTGAGAGTGTTTTACAATCTTACTTTGCACAAATACAAAGTATGTATGACTGTTCATTAGCGATAGAAACGGAGACGGAAGAAGCTAGTTTTTTAGTGTCGACTTTTAATTTAACTACGCTTAGATCGGAATTTATGGACAAGTTAGAAGAGTGGAATATGGCAAGGATGGAGTTAGATACAAAATATGAACCTAGTTTTCAAAAATGGGAAGTATTCGAGGATTTGTATAATCGTTTGCAAGATAAAATAAATTCACTAAAGTCAAAGAAAGTTACTTGCAGTTATGACAAATTAAAATCACCTAATATAAAATTACCGTCAATAGAATTACCGAAATTTAATGGAAATTTAAAGGCATGGCCGATGTTTATTGAATGTTTTAATAACACAATACATAATAATATACAGTTAAATTATGCAGAAAAGGTGTATTACTTATGCGGTCAGCTGACAGGTAAAGCACTCGAATGTATTGCGGGCTTATCGCCTACGGGTGAAAACTATGAGATAATTTATAATACTCTAATGGATAGATACCAAGATGTGCGTTCATTAGCCATAGCGTATTTAGAGGAGATTTTTAATTTAAAGAAAATGCAGGCGCCTTCTGTCGACGGTTTGAATACTTTTATTGATAAATTTTCCGTGTCAGTGACAGCTTTTGAGAAATTAATTACGGATGATAAATTAGATTTTATTTATTTATACCTTGCTTTGAATAAGGTGGATAGTGAAACCGCTCGATTATTTGAAAATTCGGTGCGTGATACGAAAGTGCCTTCGTATAGGAACTTCGTAAAGTTTATTAAAGAACAAGCTAAGATTTTGGAACGGACGGGTCTGAAGTCTAATGTGAATGAGAAATGCTCTTTTAGATCAAATAATGCTCGAGTGCCAATGGTTTTTAAACCAGTGCCGGTGCCGGGAAAATATTGTAAGTCCTTAGTGACTGCTTGTGATGGTGCAGTATGCCCTATGTGTAAAGCGAAGAATCACGATTATTTTTCAAAATGTACGGAATTTCTGAAAGTTTCATCTAAGGAACGTTACAATATAGTTAAGAAAAATAACGGATGCGTAACATGCTTAAGCGTTCATCATCGTTCGCCGGCATGCAATTCCAAGAATAGTTGTAGTTCATGCCAGTCCAGATCACATCATACATTGTTACATTTTCCGAGTGCACAGACTAGTACATCTTTAACGGTGTCTAGTGATTCTTGTTCGAATAAACATGGTGTTGATTCTGAGACCCAAGTAGTTTGTGGTTTCAACAGAGATAAGGTATCCACTGCTGGGGTTTCGTTGTGTTCAATGCATAGTGCTAAGACACACGACTCTTTGCGTACTGCTTTTTCTGTTACCGTGCTACTAGCCACAGCGAGGGTTCATGTAGTGGACCAACGAGGTGTGTCTCATACCGTCCGTTGTTTAATAGATAGTGGATCTCAAAACCACTTTATAACGTCACAGTGCTGTGAGCGATTGTTGCTGTCGTCGCAACAGACTGAATTTCCCATTTCAGTACACGGTTTTGGCGGTGGTGTGAAGCGTGTCCAGGGTGTTACGGAATTGGAATTTACATCGCGCTTCGATAACGGGGTAGCTTTTCGTATACGTCCATTAGTGGTGGATAGTATAACAAATGATTTGCCCACTTCTGGGGTTGACACGTCAATGCTGTCTTATTTATCGAGCGTTCCGCTTGCTGATGAAGCCTTTCACATTCCGGGAGAAGTGGAAATGCTGATCGGCGCAGAACTGTTTGCGCAGCTGTTACTTACTGGCAGAATTCGTGGACCGCCTGATATGCCAGATGCTGTTGAAACTAGTCTTGGATTCATCATCATGGGAAAGGTTCCAACTCTTACCATCAGTGAATTTTCGCGAACGTCAACGTATTGCACGTTGGTCAAATCACAGATCCAGGATGCAATATCTAAGTTCTGGCAGCTAGAGGAGATTCCGTCTTGTACATCCTCCAGTCTTAGTAGAGAAGAGCAGGAGTGTGAAGACATTTATAAGTCTACCACAACCCGTGATGCGTCAGGTACGTACACGGTAGCCCTACCGTTTAAAACAAATCTAACCGAGTTAGGAAGTTCTTTAAGTGTCGCACAGAAGCGTTTTTTTGCGTTGGAGCGAAAGCTACAAGAGTGTCCGCCATTAAGAAAGGCATATGATGATGTGATTAAAGAATATTTAGAGTTTGGATATTTGACTCCGTTTTTATGTAAGGACGTGTTTAGTGGGGATGCTGGGTATGTCATTCCCCACCATGGTGTTGTTCGTGACGATAAGGTCACAACTAAACTTAGAATAGTATTGGACGCTAGCGCCCATACTGATAAAGGACGGTCATTGAATGAAATGCTTCATGCCGGTCCTAATTTACAGGGTGATATTTTCACTCTATTATTAAATTTCCGTTTATTTGCAGTGGCATTTTGTGCAGATGTCCGACAAATGTACCTGCAAGTGAAGGTACATTCTAATTTCTGTAAATATTTGCAAGTTTTGTATCGGTTTAATCCTAATGATCGATTACAGACTTTTCAGTTTGATAGAGTCTGTTTTGGTCTGACATGTAGTCCATTTTTAGCGTTGCGGACGATTCGCCAACTTTGCGAAGATGAAAAGAAGAACTTTCCTCTTGCGGCACAGGTTACCCAGAATGGCCTTTATATGGATGACGTCATTTACAGTGAAGATTCAGCGACTGCTGCAACGGAGATAGCGCTTCAGCTAATTGGAATGTTCAAAGCCGGGGGCTTTGACCTCCAGAAGTGGTCGAGTAATTCGCCCGATTTAGTCTGCCAGATTCCTGAAACACAGTTGCATCCTCACGTATACAGTTTTGGCGATGAAGTTCAGAAGATTTTAGGAGTTAAATGGGAACCGCGTTCGGATATGTTTTCATTCGATGTGGCTCCTTGTACTGATTCTTGTACGAAGCGGAACATTTTGTCCGCAGTTGCTAGGTTGTGGGATGTTCTAGGATTTGCAGCTCCGGTAATTCTGTATGCCAAATTACTTCTTAGGGATCTGTGGGCATGGAAGATAGATTGGGACGAATCACCTCCTAGTAACGTCGTTAATAAATGGAATCGGTTTAAGGCGGAGTTACCCTTCTTGAGGAAGTTGGCTATACCGCGACACATTGGTGTTGTGAAGAACGGTGTTGTCACTCTTCTTGCATTTTCAGATGCCAGCGAGAAGGCGTATGGTGCTGCAGTATACATGCATTGCCATATCTCCAATGAAACCAATATAAATTTACTATGCGCTAAGTCGCGTGTGGCACCTCTCAAGACTGTATGTATCGCTCGTCTTGAATTATGCGCTGCTTTGTTGATGTCCAAGTTGGTAAGAGTGGTTTTAAACACTTATGTCGATCGTTGTGCAATAAGTCGCATTTTTGCTTTCACGGATTCCATGGTTGCACTGCACTGGATCCATTCTAGTCCACATAGATGGAAGACTTTTGTGGCGAATCGGATAGCAAAAATACATTACAATTTAGCACCATCTCACTTTTTTCATATACCTGGGAAAGAAAATCCAAGTGATTGTCTTTCACGAGGTCTTAGCCCAGCTCAACTTCTGGAACACCATTTGTGGTTCAATGGCCCAGCTTGGTTGCAAAGGGAATCGTCTCAGTGGCCTATTGAACCTTTTAAGCAAGACATGGGGGTAGTGGTTCCGGAAGCTAAAACGGTGTCCATGGCGGCAGTCGTACCGGCCGTGCCGGTGCTTTATACGTTGTCACAAAGGATATCATCTTGGCTCAAGTTGCGTCGTATCATCGTATACGTGCTGAGATTTGTGAGAAAACTGAAGTCAAAAGGTATTCCTAATGTAGAAGACTTGGATCAGGCTGAAATAGCAGTCGTTCGTTCACTGCAAGCAATGCATTTTGCTGACGTGATAAGCACTGTTCGGTCTGGGAAGTCTTGTTCCAAGCCCCTTCAGAAATTAAGACCGTTTTTAGTGGATGGAGTTTTGAGAGTAGGGGGTAGATTAGAAAATGCACCCCTACTTTGATCATAAACATCCTATTGTATTACCGCGAAAAGATCATGTAGTTAACCTTATTATTGATCACACTCACCGACAACACTGTCACGCTGGTCCGCATCTGCTGTTATCGATTCTAAGACACCGTTTTTGGATTTTAGCGGGGCGAAATATCGTTCGCTCTCGTGTTCATTTGTGTAATCAATGTTTTAGAGTTCGTCCTAGACATTGTATTCCACCTGTGATGGCTGATCTGCCTGAGTGTAGGTTGCAAGTTACAAAACCTTTTGCTAACACGGGACTTGATTATTGTGGCCCTATAAATATTACCTTAACCCGTAAACGAGGTGTTACAAGTCAAAAGGCGTACATCTGTGTTTTTATATGTCTCACTACTAGGGCCGTACATGTAGAATTAGTTCCAGACTTGAGCACTGAGGCTTTTCTTAATGCTTTAAAGAGGTTTCTAGGTCGACGTGGACCTGTAGATAAACTGTTTTCTGATAATGGAACGAATTTTGTTGGTGCTCGGGCATATTTGAATGAGCTGTATGCATTTTTGCGAGCTCCATCACACACGAAACAATGGGATAGTGAGTTGGCTAATCAAGGAATTCAATGGCAAATGATTCCTCCTAATGCCCCGCATTTTGGTGGTGGATGGGAAGCTACTGTAAAGTCGTTTAAGACTCATTTGCTTCGCGTGATTGGAGCTCAGATACTCAGTTATGAGGAGCTGTTAACCGTACTAATCCAGATTGAAGCTGTATTAAATTCTAGGCCATTAGGACAGGCGTTAAGCACCGACCCGTCGGAACCTGTGGCATTAACTCCAGCGCACTTTTTACACACTGTACCGTTACGTTCACTTCCATCCGTGCCAATTATGGACAGTATTGATAAGTTACGTTCGCGGTTCTTATTGATTGACAAGCTCGTACAGTCGTACTGGAGTAGATGGAGTGATGAATATCTAAGTACTCTCCAAGCTCGGGAAAAATGGTTGACAGATAGTAACCCAATAAAAAAAGGCACCGTGGTTTTAATTATGAAAAATAATACGGCCCCATTACATTGGCCGTTGGGCATTATCCAGGAGACATATCCCGGATCTGATCGTCGAACAAGAGTTGTTCTTGTTAAGACTAAGGGAGGAACCTTTAAGCGTGCAGTGGTTCGTTTATGTCCACTGCCTTCTCAATAAGTTAAGATATATGTGTAATTGAAAACAAATACTTATTTATGTAGTTATTGTAGTGTATGTATTTAAATAACATCTCTATATTTAGTTTTTATATTCGTTGTCTATTATTTTAACTTTTAAATTTCCTCCTATTATGGGATTTATTAGATAAATGCTTTTCCATATAATGTGTTAATAGTAGTTCATTTTATAATCTATTGAAAGGAATCCCTTTCAAGCCGGGGGCTATGTTTGGGCCAAAAGTTACGTGGTTGTTAGGGTTCCTATCATAGTAAAAATAAGCTGTGAGCTCGCTCGAATTACGCGCGCGAGTGCTGTATCCTACCGCCGCCAGGGTGAGATTGAAAACCCCGACCGCTGGCGCCGCGGTGGCTGAGTGTTCGAGTTGTGTTCACCGCAGCCATTGTTCGTGGTAACAAAAATATTAATAAAACTTGTCAATAACTTTGAAGTGGAGTAATTATACTTGAAAAAGGGTGTAAAGAATTTATATACCAGCGAAGCGTCTGGATTGATGTTCGGAGTGTGAGTTTTGTCAATTGGAGACATTTGTGTGAGTCGCCGGCCGGCTACAAGGTGCAGCGCGAAGAAATATCCAGGTGAGTGGGCTTTAATGCTTGATTTTGCTAGGATAGGTGACTCGGCAACCACGTATAACAGTACATTCAGAACCCCAGGCGTCTGAGCTGGGAATACTTTCCCCAGGTACAAATACCATTCCATGTACCGGTTATTTTATGGCCGGTACAGCGGGTATACAGTAGGTTTTAGATGGTTACGAGTCAGTGCGGTACAAATATCTTGTTTTACCATCTCACAAAATTACATGTACATTTTATATAAGTGATTTAGTTTTCGAATCCATTACTTATGCATACACCGAGTATGTCGCCGAGTTTGTTTTAACGTAGTCTTTCTAACTTTAGCCACCTTATCAAGCTGCGGCGCATTTTCAAAGCCTTCGGTAAGACCTAGCGTGCCGGACTAGTTTACAAACTCCAGTAACTTCTATAGCTTATTATTTTGTATTATTGTTATCTACTTCTCCAATCGGACAATGAACTAAAGCACTAAAGAGTATGTGGCTTCTCACAACCATATTCTATATGCTTAGATGTCCATAACTTGGCTTTTATCGCGAACGCTTATCAGTCTATACACTGTGAACTTCCATGTTTTCAGAAATCTAGGTAGGATCATACGTTGCCACCACCGTTATATATAGCTAAGATTAGATACCTCTTCAATACACGCAATTAGCACGCCGTAAACCGCCTTGGTGAAGGGATCCATAAAAATTACAGTCAACGCAATTCAAGTTCTTTCCTATGCCAGTTGTTTAATCGTATCGTACACAAGAAATTTTGAGTCTATGTATTCTTTCAAAATGTTACTTTCATATGGATATTTAACAAACAAAAAAAACGGAAAATTTTATCATTGATACTTATCATCAGGTGCTGTACAATATTTTTTTCAATTTAGTATTAAAAAAACGTGTAATGCTGTCGGCCAAATCATAAAAAAGCGGTGATCGGTGAACTTGCATATAAAAGTGCAACGAAAACGGCGATCAATTGGAAGCAAACATTTTATTTCTCCTTTAATCCGTGTAGCACATATTTTATGCGGGCACGAAGACTCTACAGTGATATGTGTAGTGTAGCTCTACCGGTAAGCTTACTATTTATTTATTATTCATTCAGAAAGAGTACTGCGATATTTACTCTCCCATTATTATGTCCTCGGAGTTGCTTTACCGACTTGTATTAAAAATTTAGCTCTATTTAGTATAGATATAACTGAGAATAAGAAAAGCATTCAGTTAATAATACGAAATATAAATAGAACTAGATAAAATTGGTAACTTTTTAATTATATTTACGTAATTGTAATTAATTACGCATCAAAGAATGTTATCAAAAATAGAAAATAGTAATAGTAATTATATCATATCTTGTAACCCTGCTTTCGAAACACACACGAGGTATTGAAAATCGGAGCATTGTGATAGGGATACACCATACAAGGCTATGTAACAAAACTTGATTTACCACCGAAATGATAGCATAAAAGTTTACTTCTGTTCTAATACCTTACGTTCTCGGATCTTTCTGTGAGTTTTCCAGTATGCTTTGAACCTTCGCAGCTTCTTAATTTTTTTTCAAGTAGCAATAAGCTTCTGTTGCTGTATCATTTAATTCGATTTATTCAGTTCGATAAGTATTCAACGATGTAGTATTTCTCACCTGTTTACAATAAATGTTTTGAACAATATCATAGAATACTTGAAGAACCAGGAACAGTGGTTGTTTTCGTATCGAGGCTCTTCAAAGCTATTAGTAAACATTATGTTTCGTTGGTCTATTATTATTATTGTTTTGATTTCAAGTTTATTATTTCTAAGCCTTATTTTGCAAATAAAGGGTAGAGAGAATATTTTAAAGAAATATCAGTATGAAATACTTCACCCGTGTCTAATAATAAGATGACACACAATAGTAGTAGGAAGCACAAACGAGTGGTTTTGTTAAATCAGCGAAATGTAAGAAATTGTCGAGTGCACGAAGTCTTTTGAATTGCAGCAATTTATTTGGTCGTAACGTTTTAGATAGCTAGTAAAATCATAATTTATGTTGTTGGATACAACGAATTGTATTTTGTATTAAATAAGTTTAATTCAGGGGATGTATGGATTTCTTAGTTTTACTTAGAAATAAATGTCTAAGAAATAAAGAGAAATCCATACAACCTAGAAAAATAAACCTCTTCTTGGTATTCAGAAGTTCACGATTTCCTCACCCTGGTTAGTGAATACAATTTAAGTAGTAGTTATGTAAAGTTTATTAAGCCTAAGTTTCGAGCAGAATGTTTTGTAAGAAAGATCATAAGAAATATGGAATCTACCTACTGTAATGTTTGTACAAAGAATGATGATCTTCATCATTTACTGATGGAATGAACAAAGAATAGGATCGAACAGGCGTCGTTAAGGAAGGTAAACTGTCAAAATATTTTTCAAAACATGTTAGTAGAACTCTGTTCGAATGATGCCAAATAGTCTACTGCTTATTAATATGGAAACTTAATAATACTACATACTTTAAGTTAATGAGAAGGAGGATAGTTGTTACACAGATTACTATATAAGTGCGATGCGCGTGCGGCTAGAGGTGTCTAGTTCGGTGAAGCTGTAAAAGCCCCTCAAGCTAACAGTGTAGATCCCTTAGAAAAAAAAAATCGGCTAGAGGTTCAGTTCAGTCAAAGCGACAGTCGAGACAAGATCGGTCAGTTCATTTCAGTTAAGAACGTTCGACAGTACGGAAGTATTGTAGTAAGCGGAAGCTCTGCTGTAAAATATAACGATTGTGGAACGAGTCTTTGAGTATAATTCAACGTAACCTCCATGGTCTGCAAAACTAGCTCATCAGAGTTTCTTCTGATTGAATATTCAAAAGGATAGAGTAAAATGCGACTAATATGTTCAAGTAAATAAAAAAATCAAATAGTAGCATAATAATGTGAAAATAAATGATATTTATTAATATTTTGTACACAAACATTAAATTTAAATTATTCGTTTATTTATCGTTAATAGCAGCTAATAATAAGGTTTAGTATGATGTTTGAATCAATCGTTTTGATGATGGGTTAAGGAGATTAAATTTAATAAACGCTTTTGAGAATTAATATGTATAGATTTTAACATTACAAATTACATGCCAACTTAATGAATACGTTGTATATTATTTGGGACATTTAATATTATCTAGCACATTTAATATTACCTAGAGTACTGTAAATATATAATATATGATATAATAATAATTTTATGTAAAATTTGAAAGCTATTAAATTTGATACAGATATTGGCTAAATTTCTTAGTATTCTTCAAACTCTCCTGTTTTGATGTATATATCCGTTGTTTACAATGTATTTTGAATTATAATAATACACTTTTTTCTTTGATGGTTAGTTATACTTTTTTTTATTAATGTGGTATTTAAAAACCTAATCCTTATGCACTTCTTCATCGCAACCCGCAAACGCATTGCCAGGGCTTAGGCCAAAGGCGAGAGGGGCGTGTGGCAAGACTTTTCGGGTAGTTAGAACCGGGCATTACCCACTAAAACGCACCAGGGCGAAACTGCAAACTCCCGTATTACCAGCGACCAGGGACAGATTTCGTACTTCTTCTAGTCTCTGCCGGGAACAGTTGGGAAACAATTTAAGGTATACATGATTGAACTTATTATATTTATATTATAAATGCGAAAGTAAATTTGTTTTTTTTTTTTTTTTTTTTTTTTTATACTTAAGGTCTTAGCGTTATGGCCATAATCTCACCTGATCTTAAGTGACGATACGGCCCAAGTTGGTAGACACGCTAAACCTTTGGAGGAACTGGCTCTCAAGTGCTGCTGCCGGAACACACCTATTGGTATTTGGCGGCAGGTTCACAACTAGAGGGTGGTAGCTAGCCAGGCGGGCATCAGAAAAAGCCCTACCACCATGCTATGGTTTCCTCACGATGTTTTCCTTCACCGAAAGCTCAAGCTCATTGTAGGTGCTTGGGTTCGAACCCACGTCCCTTGACGCGAAGTCGTGCACACTACCACTGAGCTATCATCGCTTCTAAAGGTTCTGTTCTAAAGGCATCACTGGTTACGCTTTTACGCCTAAACTGCTTAATCAATTATGATGAATTTTGGTATAGGTATAGATGGAGACAATGATAGGCTACTTCTTCTCGCGAAAAACTTATAGGAAGTGGGGTAAAGAGAGAAATAAACTTTGTATGGTACTTTATATTGCGTCATCCGATTTGCTTCACACTTTAGACAACAAACGTTTATAATGTAATCAATATAAACGCGTGTGGAGCCGCGAGTAAAAGTTAGTATTTGATAACGAAAACGTTGAATTATTTTAAATATAAAAATTGATATACTATAAAAGGCAACGACTCTCTGTTAGTCGGTCTATTAATGTTTATCACTGTACAACTTTGGAGTCAATTTACATGATACATCTTTCAAATCACAGTTGCATTAGTTAGACAGATTTAATATAGACAGTTATAATATAACAATTAGTACAATTTGAGCAGAAAATGTTAATGGTATCATTTATAAATCTATTCTAATACTAATCTATACTACTATTATACTATTGCAACGAATGAACTCAAAAGCTCCTAGATACATTTTAAAAATTATTTCACCATTAGAATGAATGCTACATTAGCTCTGAGTAACGAAGGCAATATAATTATTTTTTTAAGAAAATGATTGAATTAAATTTTAGTTCCACGCGAACGGAATCGCGTACACAGCTAATTAAATATAATTCTCATATAAACGAACTTACTATTTAAATAAACTTGTTATTTAAATCATACACGAACTAATATGTATGCATGCAAAATCGTTGACAAGATTCAATAAAACGCAAATTTAAATAGAAAGTCCTCGATAAGTGAAATTGGAAGGGAATCTGAATATTCGCCGTCAATTTTGAAAAAATATGTTAATCTATTCCCCGAGAGACGGCGACTATTTTCATAAATTGATTGCTTCGGCCAATATCAAAAGAATTGTGATATTGAATTATTGACTTTATTAGGAGTTTCTTTAATAAGCAATACGAGGTCAAAGGGATAAGCGAACGTACTAGCCATCATCAAATTAATAGATTTATTTGAGATTGAAATTAAGCTCCTATGCTTTGAAACGCAACAAAGGTCGCAACAAAAACTGTTTTTGTGTCTGTTATATTTAACTTTTTAAATTGATCTATTTCTGCCTTTACTTAAGCTGACAATATCCTAGTGGTTAGAGATTATGCCTTGGAAGAGTTACTTTATTCATTTTTAGTCCCAAGATGGCAGGTATATTTCCATCTTAGTAAGTCTCTTATGGATTGCCGTGCTTTGGGATCAGCCAGTATGTATCCAGTGTAGGTCCAGAGGTGTGTAACTGGCGTGGCAGTAACTATCACCGATGGTTTGCTGATGCTAAATGGTCATCGTTGTTTTTGGATACTGTTCTTCTAGTAGAGGACCGTCACTTAACAAGCTACTATATAAAAATATTATAATAATTAAGGATAATTTTAAACGAAAACTTTAAATACTTGCCGAGGAGGTGCATTGTTCAATTGTGGAAGTGCTACAGCCACACTTGTATTCACCACACAGCAGCGTTTCTTATTGCCGTATTCAAGCTTACAAAGTGCGGTTGGTAAGGTACAACTGTCGTTTCACGTTAATTCTCATTCAGCTATGTATGTATATCTTACTTAAATAATATCAGTGAGTGCTATAGCTATTGATAGGAGCGCAGTACTCTTTATGATAGTATTGTATGCCTATAAGTTGCAGTGAGCACTTAATATCACTTGGACTTTATGCGCCTTTTGCATTTACGATGCAACGTAGAAGAAACAAATAGGTACAGATTATTTCGCAGAAACAGTCGCTTCATTAAAGTTCATTACGGATAATTCCCTCAGTTATAAAATTATTAAGTCGTATTCGAATAAAGTGAAGGTTTTAAAAACATTGTTGCGTTTTTGTAATTATGTTAGGTTTTAATTGTTTCAGAGTTTGTTTAAATTAACGATTTTAGTTTTCTCTGTATTCTGTGATTAGAAATGGACATTACACATTTTTGTAGTATTTACTTTGTATTATTAAATATTAATAGTTTGTATTAATTATAGTTAATTATAGTGTCTCAATACGCCACCTCCCAAGATAAAACGCAAGTTCAGTTCTTATATTAATGAGTAGACTTTCTTTCTATATTATTTTATTATATAGCTCAATAAATATAGATATCGTTCGAGTACTCAGGCTCGTTAGGCAGGCTAGTTCGAGTTGTGTTTTAGTCGATAGCATGACTAATTTTAGATATATTGTAGAGATAAAAAACGTACAAGTTTAAACAAAAAATATTTTTAATATCCGTATGTTGGGAAGCTAGCAAGTAAAAAGTGTGTATTTAAATACGTAGTTCTGAAATTAAACTAAAGTTTACACTGTATTGAACGGCGAGTGTTCACCATAATTTTAGTACGTAAATGAGCCAAATCATGGAAATGCTTCAGTCTAATGGTGCGTGAAATGCATTGAATTGGATCGATACAATAATGGCGTCAATTGAAGTCGTTAGGTAAATTAGTGTGTTAATGTTCTGTCTACGTTTTAAATTATTCTATAATCATTGAACATTACGTTATGATAACGTGAAAATAATTTGCTTTTAAATAAGAAGTTTGCCATGGTAGTTTTGACTTAATACTGGATTTTGTGGCAAAATTGCTGACATTGTACTGCTAGAGACTGTTTTTCTTATGTAACATTAGAGTTAATCTTACTGCAATTTTCATTGGTATTCATTTTGAGAACACCAAACTTTTAGGCGTTTCTCATTTTATTGACATCAAAAATATTGAAATATCGCATTAAATATCGTTTCTAAACTCGACGATCGCTAAGTTATAAAGGAATTGCATTCAAGAAATCTATTCTAAAAATTTGTTCCTAGTAATATCCAGACACTACTTGTTGGCAAAAACGCGAAGGGCATACAATTATTTCAACATATAAATATAGTTAATATTGGGGAACTGCTAAACATTCAATTATACTTAAGACTAGCATTAGTTTACAGAAACATTTTTACTGTATTTTCTTAGTTAGCATATTGAGATGATAGAATAAGTCATGATATATTAACTGACTTATTGTTTTGCGTTATTTTGGAGGAATCTATACTAATATTATAAATGCGAAAGTGTGTTTGTTTGTTTATCATTTCTTAACGCCTTAATTAAGCAACTAATCGACTTGATTTTTGTCATAGAGTTAGTTGAAAGAATGGAGGGTAACTTAGGCTACTATTTGTTCTGGAAAAACTTCAAATTCCTAGGGGAGATTTACAGGAATATTCGAAAATTGTTCGCCCTTTACGTCCTATGAAACGACACATACGATTTTTTATTTTTGGCATAGAGAGAATTCCCTTGAGCTGTCAGGTGTACCCTCACATAAACTGCAATTGAAATTAGGCATTCCGGTTATGCTCAAGCGTTATTTGGATGCGCCGCTATTATGCATAGGAATAAGGCTTCGCGTCACACATCTCGGGCGGAATATTGTTGGTGCCACTATTTTGACAGGGGCAAGTAAGGCGAAAATGTAGCTGTTTCCACGGATCCCTATAATTCCCACGGATCTTCCATGTCAAACGAAAAGGCTGCAGTTCCCCTTAAGCTTGTTTTTACCATAACTATAAACAAGGCACAATCATGGTTATGGCTATAATCTCACCTGATCTTAAGTGACGATACCGCCCAAGTTGGTAGATACGCTAAACATGTGGAGGGGCTGGCTTTCAAGTGCAACTGTCGGAACACAGCTATTGATATTTGGCGGTAGATTTTCAACTTGAGGGTGGTTGCTGACCAGGCGCGCATTAGAAAAAGCTCTACCACCGTGCAATGGTTTCCTCACGATGTTTTCCTTCACCGAAAGCTTAAGTTCATTGTAGGTGGTTGGATCCGAACTCACGTCCCTTGACGCGAGGTCGTACAAACTACCACTGAACTATCATCGCTTCAATGTTATTTTAACCTTTTACGCGGGCAGAAGTTAGTCAATAATATAAAACAATAGCATAGACAATTTCAACATTGTTTTATTAAAATTGTATAAGAAAATAATTGGGTTTTCGTTGCGTTAGATTACTTATCTGAAGCCTGGGTTTTGTTATCCGTTAGTTTATTATGATTTAAATATTATTTATTGTTGTAGTATGTGCGAAGAGACCTTGCTTATAGTTTCTCGGTTGTTCGCGATATGTGGCTTAATATTACGTATATAAATATTATAATAATGAATTAATCGTAGTGGTCGTACACAGCATCGATCGACGTGAGTTCGGAGTGTACAGTGAGCCTGAACATTTGACGAAGGAAAACATATTGATGTAACCGTAGCATGGAAGTGGATTTTCTATTGCTTCTATTGTAACTTTCTAGTTGAAAATATTCCCAAGCATTTATGGATGTATTCTGGCAACGAGTTTTGAGAGTTAGGCGTTTCACTAGATTTAGCGTAACTTGGACAATATGTTCACTTAGTTTTTGAAGCCATGATAGTTGAGTTGAAATGTGCAAGGACTGCAATGAATTTGAGCTTTCTGAGAAGGAAAACATCGTGATGAAACCATAGCGTGGTAATAGGGCTTTTTCTAATGCCCGCCTGGTTAGCTACCACCCTCAATTTGAAAATCTGACGCCAAATACTATAGGTGTGTTTCGGCAGTGGCACTTGAAAGCCTGTCCCTGTACTAGGATTAGTATGTTCACCATCTTGGGCCACAACGTCACTTAAACTCAGGTGAATTTGTGGCCATAACGCTAAACCTATAAAAACATATACAGATTGTGGTATTTAATTTGAATTGAAAACTGAAATATTATTGCTGTTTTTCGGTATTTATTCTATAGTATATATTTTATAAAGACAGGCTTGTCAAACGGTAAAAGAAACCGCTTTCCGTAGCATTTTCTCTTACTTGAATACTCGGATTCCCTGAAGCGGGAAAATTCCCCACGTTCCACTGTGGTCTGTCTTTGATATGTTGATTCAAAAGAGATACGTACATAGTTTTGTCAATACACACAAGGTACACATTGTAATTTGACTACTACTCTAAACGTAATATACAAATCTGTGCTGTATATTGCGCTGATTTTATGTATGTATATAGATTTTATATAGATTTATGTAGATATGTGGCTATGTACTTATATGAATCTGTAGTTCCTAGGACTACTATCATAATTTTGTTTACTTCTTTTAATTATCCATAATTAATCACTCCTTTTTTGTATTTTAACTTCTCATAGAATATTAAGTTACTTTTTATATATAAAATTCTCGCGTCACAATGTTAGTTGCCATACTCTTATAAAACGGCTTGACCGATTTTTATGAAATTTTGTATGTATATTCGGTAGGTCTGAGAATTGGTCATAATCTATTTTTCATTACACTAAGGTTTCATTTTTCATACTTATTTTTTTTATAATGTGTTATTAAAAAATACATACAATCCTATATTTTCACCGTCCTACCCTCATCCTCTCATTTGTAATACAACCAAAGTATTCACTAGAAATGTATACTAATATTACAAAGAGAAAAGATTTGTATTTTATATATATTTCTTTGTAACTCACGAACTACTGGGCCGATTTTACCATTATAAAATCTTTCACCATTATAATGCTACATTAGCCCAGAGTAACATAGGCTACAAACATTTTTTTAAATGAAAATAATTAAATATAATTTTAGTTCCACACGAACGGAGTCGCGGACACAGTAATTTATAAGACAGAACAACGTTTGTCGGGTCAGTTTGTGATATATAATATTTGTTGAACATTTATGATCATTACATACAATTATAGCTTAAAGTCAGATACACACCTCTAAAAAAGTGACATTAACTCTAAAGTTAAATTTTTAGAGTTATGTAAAAATGTATGTTTAAAATATAATTTTATATACCCACCCATATGAAATATTTATGAAATAATGTTTTTTAACATTCATTTTAATATGCAGGATCATAATATCCAGGCTTGATGCTGAACCTGAAACTCACTATAGAAATATATATGAAAAATCTTCTATAAGACTTTAAAATATGACATTGTATGAATAAAATTGGATAAACTTTTATTGCGTAGATTAATATAAAACTTTCCTGTAATTGAAAAAATCTTTTTGCATGATTACTTATTTACAAGCATACTCTACTGAATATTAAAAAAAAACACTAGGACGTGTGAGCAGAATAATTGCAGCGGTAAGTCTGTATAATGAATGCACTATCTGAAAATGAAATATAAAAACTTAAAAAATAAAAATGTATTGTGATTATTTAAGGGTTATTCACATATTCATGTTTTCTTTTCTTTGACAAGATTGTAAAGAAGTTGAGAAGGGGTTAAAAGGGCTATTATTAATATGTCACAGGGAAATTTATTCTGAAAATGTTAGAAACCGTACTTTTAAAAACTGACAACCTCTGTGAAATACAATAAGAACGCATGGCTACAAAAATTTAATAAAAAAAAAATAATCATCCGCCAAATGTAATGATAACAACTTTTATATTCTATTTTAAACAAACAATTAAAACATATATATTTGATGTCATACCATAGTTCTAGTAAAAATGAGAATATTATTTAATATTTTACATTTAATTTTCTTTCCCTAGATAACATTTCTATTCTGCAGATTAGAGATTCCAGTATAACATACAATTATTTTTAAATTGTATGCATAAAATGTGCGATATAAATAAGAATATTATGGTTATAAGTAGATAGAGAAAATAAAAAAGGTAAATAAATATAAGGCTGATAGCCCAAAGATTTGAAGGAACATTTACGAAACTTTGTCATGTAAATCAGCTACTCAAACCTTTAGGGAGATCTCATTCAAACTGAAATATCACAAATATTTTAGAAGTGAATACCTGAATAGTTACTATTTGATGTTTGCTTTTGATATCTCTACTTTTTATGTTTCTATTTAAGTGGATCTGACGGATAATGAAATAAAAAAACATTTAAATTAATGCTAGAAAATCTACACATTTTATTTTATTAAAGCATTTATATTTTTATGATTATGCTGGATAATATTTAAGGTACTTGAATTTAAAAAAATGTCTGCTTACTGTTTTTTTATGTGTAAATATTTAAACTCGTTAAGTGCATTTGTATTTAAATGAGAACTCTCAGCTAACAAACAAAAATCATGTTTAAGTATAAGTATTTCTATTCAAATTCTTCATTAATGGTGCAGACATGCGGATCAACGTGAGATAGAATCTCTACAATAATGGTGAGTTTTCGGTGAAGAAAAATATTATGCTGAATCCTTAGCATAATAGAACATTTTCCAATATCCACCTGCTTAACTACCACCCTCGACTTTCAAAATCCAACATTAAGGACTCCGCTTTTTTTTAATGAAATAAGGGTGTAAACGGGCAGTAGGCTCACCTGATGTAAAGTGGTCACCGCCGCCCATGAATATCTGCTACAGCGGAGGGCTTGCAAATGCGTTTCCGGCATTTAATTCTCTAATTCTATAATTATGCTCTCTTCTTGAAGGTTCCCAAGTCGTAATGAAATTCAGCGGCCGGAATCAATCTAAACAATTCCTCAGAACACTCCCCATGGTAAATGCGGTAGAAGGTGCAGAGTGACCCAACATTTCTACGCAGAGCTAAAGGATCAAGCCGATCGGAAAGAGCTTGATCGTCGATAATCCGAGCTGCCCTACGTTGAATGCGGTCAAATGGAAGTAGCTGGTACTGGGGGGCTCCCGCCCAGAGATCCGAACAGTACTCCATGTGGGGCCGAATTTGTTCCTTATACAAGTTCAGGCATTGAGCCTACATGAAGTACCGTCTCGCCTTGCTGAGCGCCAAGCTTCTTTGAGGCCAATTTGGCCTTACCTTCCAATTGACCGTGAAACTGGACGTTAAAACCGGTGCCAATCCCGAGCACATGTCTGCAACACGATCGGAGGGATGCCATCGGGTCCACTCGACTTATGAATGTCCTGGGAAAGAAGTGCTTTGCTAACTGCACTTTGCCAGAACTTAACCTCCGGCATGTTAGTATCGCATCACGGGATTATCGATGGTGAATTTCCTTGGTCATCCTGAGTCGAGTTGGACGCGAAGAGGGAGCCCAGAAGATCGGCTTTCTCCTTTGCGGTATGGGCCAGCGAGTCATCCTCCGTGTGCAGGGGTGGAAAGGAAGGCTTACAGAAATTCCCTAAGACAGCCTAAGCGAGAGACCAAAACGCACGTGTTCCCGACGGGAGACGCGCCAGTCTCTCGCCAATTCTGCCGATGTACTCTGACTTCGCCTTGGTAATAATACTTTTAAAGGACTTGAGGCACAGTTATACTCCTTTTTAAATGCACTGGTATTTACATCACTAGACACCGAAGCGTCAGTCCAGGCCTAGTGGCATTCCTGCTTTCGGCATAATACCGTCTTGCAGGTTATTTAATATAACATGAGATTAAAGTGAACCGCATAAAAGGATAAAGATTGAAAAAACTTTAAAAATTAAATAAAGTACTTAACAATTTTCTTATAATATATATAATTAAAATTTTCTTATAATGTAATGCACCTACACACAAAACTTGCTTCTGAAAAAATGAGGCTTATATGAATTCATAACAAGAATTATAAAATAAAATTACTTAAGTAATTTTTATAAAGTTCAAAACACTTTTGTACTTTTACCAACCTTTCTCTATTTTATCTATATCTATCTATCATCAATATTGTTCAGTTAATTTATTTTGGGTATAAATGTTTTAGTAGAGTAAATAATTTCACAAAGTCAATCTACTTGACTCGTATATTATTTTTAATATTTTAGAGCTATATCTTTACTTTTAAGAGATTCTACAAAATATCAAACGTTATTGTTTAGTCGAACCTTATTGTATATATATAAGATTGTTTATGTTTGCTGTTCTTTCTTTCGATATATTCAAATACTTCATATATTTAAAGTTCAGATCCTATTTTAGTCAAAGTATTTGTTACTTAATACACATTGCTCGCAATACTCATATATTTGTATTTATAGTTACATGTTTTTCCTTTTTTATTTCACTTTATGTAGAATATTTATTTTTTCATTTATATAAGTTACTAGCTGAATCCCCGACTTCATTCCTATATTTTACGTCAACCGCACGTGATCCTAACATCGTAGGCATCTACTCGTACATCGTGAATGAAATATCCATGTCAATTTTTATTTTAAGATAGGTTTAACGTCATGGCCATAATTTGACCTGAAGTTAAGTGACGCTGTGGTCCAAGATAGTGAACACGCTAAGCCTAGTGGAGCGACTGGCTCTGAAGTGCAACTGCTCGAAAACACCTATAGGTATTTAGCGGTAGATTTTTACCTTGAGGGTGCTAGTAAGCCAGGTGTGCATTTAAAAAGCCCTACCACCATGCTATGGTTTCATCATGATATTTTCATTTACCAAAAGCTCAAGTTCGTTGTTGGTGAGTGTATTCGAACTCAAGGCGTTTGGCGCGACGTCTGTACACACTACCAACTTAGTTATAATCACTTCAAATTTCATGTCTATAGGTCTAATCGTTTTGGAGATATCGTGATGAGACAATTTAAGTCTACTATATATATATATATATATATAGAAGATATTATAATGTCGGTAACAGATATATTATATTGCACATACAATACGAATGCTAGATGTATATAAATTAAGTGCCTATAATAAGAAAAATAAGTAATTCACAGCATAAAATTTGATTACTATGTCAAAGAGTATTAACGTAAATTTCTATATTTTGATAAAACGAAACATTCATACATTTAGAATATAAATGTGTGAATTAGTCACTCTATTTGAGCTATGAATTCTCAGGGGTCTGATTTGCATTTCAAAGATGGAATCTGTCACAGTATGGAATGATATTTTATTGAAATCAGCGTTCGACGTTTCAAAGAAATAAACACGTGGAAACGTTTTCGTATATCATTTAGCTTTGTGCATATTTTCGTAAAAGAAATTGCGTTATGTTGAAAAAAAAAGAAACTTAGAAAATACTTTATATTTATAAATAAAATTGAAGTCTCTTGAAGAGTAACTTCTTAAAATTCTAACATAATAATATAATTTTAAATTATTATTCAAAGTATGCATTTTATTCTGTTCTTAATATGATTCAATAATTAATAATACTTTTTTCAATTTGCAGACTCTTTTCCGTCTTTTCTTGGAACTGCAGTTAAAATTATTGCTTTCAATTCGCAATGTTGTGGTAGTAGATGGCTTATACAAATATATCTGGATTTATTGTAGGCTTTGAAATTTGGAAAAACAATTCACTATATATATATATATATATATATATATATATATATATATATATATATATATATATATATATAGATCCGGTAAGATTGTGGCTATAACACCTTAACTATAAAAAAATTTAGTAATAACAAAGTTTTTTATTTTATTTGTTATCTATCCTTAATCGGTGAGACAATCTTTTTTGTATAGATTATGAGATAACAAGTAAATAAAAACGGTATTTAGGTAATAATATAATGTTAGTCGAAGTAAAAAAATATAACGTTCTTTTTCGAAAATATTAATGCAAATAGAATATTTTAAAGAAAACTACTATAAAAAAGGCATTTGTAAAAATAAATTTTAGAAGGGTGAGTTCTTATATAAAACACTTTTTCTTTGAACTTGCGTACGTGGTTCTTTTAACTTACAAAATAAGTTATTAACTGTAGTATCTAAGCGAAGAAAACATATTTAAATGCGTCTAGATACTCTAGATAAATATTTTGAATAAATGTTTCTACTTAGCTTTATTTTTTGTTTCTTACTATATAACTTTTTTGTGTTACTTTACGTTAATAGTATATTATATGAATTAAATATAGACAGTTATTCTTGGTAATTTTATTCTAGGTTTTTACTTTTTTAAATGTTTTTATAGCTATTATTTGAAGCTCACCTGATATTAAGTGACGATTGAGTTGGTAACACGTTGAGTTTTTTTTGTGGAGCAATTGGAACACACCTATGAGTGCATGCCGATAGATTTTCAATTTGAACGACTTATATTTAGGTTAATCTAATGAACAGGCAATGGTTATTTATAAAACTCTTTCTTTTATATGAAGAATAAAACTATCACTGAGTTCATTCTGTGGATTAAATATTTTAGAAATTTACAATTGCAGTGTACTTTGATATAGAAATATTGAGACCCATAATACTTTAATTTTAATATTCGACTTTCTCATCTTAGTTTATTATAACTTGAGTAGTTTCGGAGTAATGCGTGTAAAAGAATATTCCTAAAATACAGACTTTTTTAAAATATGAGACAATGATAATTAACTTTTAGTTGCTTAAAAGAAATTGTTCTTTCGGGATATTGGATAAAATTGAAAATTTTATTGAAAATTAACTTCTAGACGGCTATTGTTACAATTTTTTGTGTTCAGTAACTGACAACATAATTAAAATCTGCGCTATATTTTATTTCTTTATTTATTTTTTATATTTTTTAAAACCGACGTACGCTGTTAGCCCCAAGGGCTTTGACAGCTTCACCGAACTTTTGGGGGCGGGTGCTGAGGGCACTCAGCCTCGAGGCAGCAGGCACAAGGGTGCCAGGACGGTCGAACCTCGGCTTGGGCTGCTGCCGGTAAATGAAAAAAGTTTCGTGATTCTGACTAATCAACAGGTTCTGTATTACTAATTCAGTGATCCTAACTACGACCTTATTAGGTAAGCAGCTCAAGGGTCGCGAGGGTAGTCCCTTACAGAACCGTGTACTTAACGTGTGAGTGTGCACGAATGGTATGCGGTGTGAAGGTGTACTCTCAGTGATGTAGAGTGTCACTGTATCGCGCGAGCAGAGTCACTCGAGGGCTCCTATCCGGAGGATCGAACGTAGGCTCAGGCGTCTGCGGAGAGAGGCCGCGGCGGCTGTGTGGGAGCGAAATGTACCGCTTGGCCTCGGCGGCGAGGACGGCGGTTACGCGTCGTGTGCGCGGACACGTGCGATTGGTGGAGACGGCAGGGAGAAGCGCGTTTAATCTCGTTATTTTATCGACGGGGTTGGAGAAGCAATTGTGTGGCCGGCGCGCAAAGCCTTTGGCGTGCGGATTGGAAGTGTAGCTAACTGCGTGTACTATTTTGGGGTTGGGATGAAGTTCGGCACGTTCAAAAAATTTCTTTGTAAGGTCTTTAATATATGCATACATGGACGGAAGGTCCATATCATTATGGAGATCTACATTACGGACGCAGAACGGGGCTTGGACGGCTATGCGCATGAATCTGTTTTGCAATACTTGTAGTTTGCGAAGGGTGGTGCGTGAAGCGTGAGCAAATACGGGGCAACTGTAAGTAAGTATGGGACGGATGCATACTTTGTACATTGTGAGCTTATGTCTGAATGCCATTTTGCTCTTAGAGGAGGTGAATTTATTTCTTTATGGAATTAGAGTACTTTAAAATAGCGTATTGAAAACAAGTTTTTATGGGAACGTCGTAAAGTTAATAAGCTACATAATAAAAATAGTTTGAAATCCATTTCAGTGGTTATCTTTCTTTTCTTTAAATTTGTTAATTTTGTTTTAATTTCAATTTTTTTCTGTGACCTGGAAACAAAGTTTTTATTTAATTGTTTATAGATTCAATATCATATCGTATCGTGGTGAACAACGGGACTTACTGTGATTTCAAATAATTTACATGTAACATAGTGACGCTTCCAGCGGAATCAATGAAAATTAGAAACATAACTAAAAAAGGGAAATATTTTTTTATATATGAAATATGTCGACATGAATACCAGAAACACTCAAGTGTTGAAGCGTATTTAAAATATTTTAGAATATTGTCTATATTATTTAACCATGTATGGACACCCTTAACTCTAATGAATATGCAGTGACGGAACGCAATGCGTTTGTATGTTTGGGGTCTGTGTACATTTGAAACGACTTCGTGGAATATTCATACGTTCAATTTCGGCTTCAAATTACTTCTCAAATTCATTACTTGAGTTTGTGTAATCAAATAAGATTTACTGATATCACTTGACCTCTACTAAAATATAAAAACAATGATTAGTCAAACAATTAGCGGTAATACAAATTGGTGTTGCTGAATTTCGGAATTTGTTCTGTATATTTTTTTATTTAATAATTTATACTTTAAAATAAAGCTTTAAGAAGTGTTGTGACATCTTTAATATCCTTGCCTGGGTTTTAAGGATGAGGGTTTTCTATAGCAATGTCAACTATCGTTTAATCTTAGCAACAATCCTCATGTGTGAGACGTTGGCCGCTATTTCTATTCAATAATAACTAGTAAATGTATAATACATACCTTGTATCATAACTATAAAAACAAGGCCAATAAAACAAATATTGCAAAGGCAATAACTTGTTTTTATTATTCAAGCCTAAAGACAGTTACAATACCAAGGGTATTACAGCCATGTTGGTGACCTTAGAGAGTGTATTTTAAATCCTGTTTGTAGAGACCCACGTCATAGCTCTGGTAAATATCGTCGTAGCTAACCCATTATAAACCTTATATGTATGATAGAAAGATTCTAGAAAGTCCTGACAGTCAGTTGAACATGGAAGATGAGAGTTTGGAATGGTAATGAGGGCAAACTATCGAAAAGTTCCTCAGAGCTCTCTACGTTATAATGCTGTAGAACACACAAAGACAATTGTTCAAATGTACAATTTATGGTGGTAATTCCTAGCCATAAATAATATAAATATTATTTCTAACATTCATGTATCTTAGTCGAATACATGGACGACTAAACTATACATTAGTAAGAAGGAGGCCATCAAATTTTCTTAATTCTTGTTAAATTATAAATTTATATTACTGGCACGCGAAAAGACTTAAGGCTCGCCATATTGCATGCCGCACAATGCAATAACGCGACTTTGCTATGCGTGCAACGAAGGTGTAAGAAATGTGCAACTCTGTTTTACTATTGGTTTTTACACGTTAAACTGTTAATTTTATTAATTCCAATTTATGTTAATATTACTTTGTGATCTAATATCATGTTGGATGAGCTTAAGAGTATTTAATTTTAGTATTCCTAGTCTTCATTCATCTATCAATCCATCGGCCTATAACAACAACATACGATACAATATAGCCCTAAACTATTTTAACAAGGAAGCTCAATTTGAGTTTATAAAATTTCATTTCAATCTTGGTAGACTTTATTTAATTAATATCAACCATGTTAATTTAGTAATTAAGTTATGTGCTTACTCGGGCTATATCATTATTTTATATAAGTCACACGCTAACAAAAGCCATGCCATTAAAAAATAGAAAATATAACATTTCAACGTAGTATTTGATATACATTAAGGGCTAATAAGAACGGTGTAAAAGCGATGACAACTCAGTGGTAGTGTGTGCGAACGCCGCGTAAAGGTACGTGGGTTCGAATCCACCTACAGTGAGTTTAAGCTTTTAGTGAATGAAAATATCGTTATAAAAGGTGGTAGGTCTTTTTTTAATACCCGCCTGGCTAGCTACACTAGGCTAGGCTAGGTACACTCCCCTTAACATAACATCAGGTGAGATTGTGGCCATAACGCTAAAAAAAGCCAGTGAACGTCACTTTAGTATATAACGAAGTTTTATTACTCGCACTTCAAATTATCTTCCTAGATAAAATTCTACAGTTTTTCTACTGTCAAAAGTTCCAGCAGACTTTGAGATGAGCCCATCCATCTAGGTGGCATTTTAAGTGCTCATTTAAGTGCCTGGTTGGATAACGAAACCATTTTTAATTTTCATTGACTTTGAAAGACATTAGTTTTTTCACCAAAGTTCAAAAAATATAACTGGAGTTAGTTTAATAAGACTTTTAAGAGGTCATTGTTATAGGTATAGGTGAACGTAAGAATATAAATATGAGAATTTATCATTTGTTTATGTTTGCATTATTAAGATTTAAAATTTCCAATGTAATTTTTTTCTTATTTATTCTCTATATTTAATACCTCTCTAATCTTTATATTTTTTTGTGTATTGCATTTTATATTACCATTGGTAAGTTATTTCAAAATGAATTGTCTCTAAAGGTTTGCCAGTTAGAGATCGTTTTAGGCGATAAAGTCGCCTAAGTGTACATATATTTTAAATTGTTGCTTAATTTTATTTGTTGTCTTATATTATAATTATTTTTAGCAAGTAGCATGTAAGGCCTTGTATGATGTTTTATGTAAAGAAACTGCATCATTAGGGGAATATATTCTGCGAAACCACTTATCTCTGATCAATTTAACACTAATTGACCCTGCTAATGAGCTATCATCACTTCAAAAGAGTAGATCGACAATAATATTCTAAGGATATAATAGGTTGTGTAAGTGTTAAATATAGTTCCGACCTTAGGGTACTTGGTTCAATTGGAATATAACAACCACATATGCTTAGTCCATGGTTAGAAATGCATATCACAATGGTTAGTATTATCTGATGTATGCTTAATTGATTGGAAAGCTTTACCATAGTAATTATTATGCCGTTTGTGGGTGAATGTCAGTCGATAGTGGATAATAGTCACTATAATTATTTATTAATAAAGGTAATACTGTTGGAGCACTCATTTTTAAATCATAATTAAAATTGGTAGGCTTATTTTAGTTCCAATTTCAAAGATTGAGCTTCAATGAAGTGATGATAGCTCTGTTGATAATATGTATGAACGCCGCGTCAAGGGACGCCAATTTGATTTCACCTACAATGAGCTTGAGCTTTCGGTGAAAGAAAACATCGTGATGAAATCGTAGCATGGTGGTAGGGCTTTTCTAATGCCCGCCTGGCTACATAACCCCGTCAAGTTGAAAGTTTGCGACAATTTATAGGTGTGTTTCGGTACTTGCACTTGATTGAGAGCCAGTCCCTTCACAGGTTAAGCATGTTCGTCAGCTTGGGTCACATCATCACTTAATATCAGGTGAGATTGTGGCCATAATGCTAAACCTATACAATAATAAAAAGATTAATTCCTTGTTTGTAATTAGTAAAACAAAAGTTTAAAGTAGTGCTTCATTTCCTGATATAACATTTATTATTAAATATCTTAATTTATATTTTATGTCCGGGTTCATTACTTTCACCTAATTCAATATTTTTACGCTTCGAAAGACGATGATAACTAACATTTGGTAGTTTAAATATCTTTAATGCCTCAGAGCAATTTGGACTCATTTATTCAACACCCAGTAAAATTGTGTCGTGTAGCCGAAGATTTACGATGAAGTCATTACGTTTTATGGGCCATAATTGATAGAGATAAGATCTGAGGGCCACTGAAATCGCAAAGTGGAGTTTTCGAGCACATTGAACCCGAAGACGCGCATTAGTGTAAAGAGAAACAGCCGGCATTACCATAAACGAATGGCGTTGTGATTATTAATTACAAATTTTTATACACGAACCGCACGCGAGCTGTTTCACATTTCGAGTGCTACAAAATATAGGGGTTTGAAGTAGTTTGATATTATTATTAGAAGTATAAAAGTATCGTTTAACATGAATGAAGTACTTATATTATTACCGTTAAAGGGCTATGCATCATAATCATGTATTTCTGGTAAGAGGTGACACGAGTCGTATCACACGAAGATTGTGTTCAACTTTATCCCGACCCTCATGTTCGAGGTGCAACACTCCCTGGCGTAGTCAGCTTAGGCCTGTCACGTTATATTTCCAGTAAATTAGTGGGTAAACTAAGATTGTAGAGATCTATAGCTGACTAAACTGCGACGTCCATGTACAAGGTGGCAATCGTACGCTGAGTTCAGTTAATTTGTTTTATACCTTATAGATTTAACGTTATGGTCACAGTCTCAGCTGATATTAAGTGACGATGTGGCCCCAGGTGATGAACATGCTAAGCCTAGCGGAGAAACTGGTTCTTAAGTGCAACAGCCGGAACACACCGAAAGGTATTTGGCGGCAGATTTTCAACTTAATGGTGGCAGCTAGCCAGGCGGGCATTAGAAAAAGTCCTACGATCATGCTATAGTTATTTAATTTATCTCTAGACATTAACAAGCGTGCATGTTGGCATGATAGTCTTGATGATACTAATCATCAGGCATTACTTATATAACTTACATTATATATAATTATATGTAATTACATACGCCATAACTTACCACTAAAATAACATTATTTCCGTCAAAAGACGTCGACTACTAGAAATCGGGCTCTCGAAAAGATAGCTGCAACAACCGGTACTCCACTTGCTACGGGTGGTCGCTAGCCAGTCGGGAAATAACCTTATCACTGAGCAGTGAAGAATCAAGGGTTACATGGTTAACCGTCATGACTAAAACCAAATGTTGGACCAATATTCGCCAGAGCCTCGTCGTGCTCGAGGGTGCACC
Organism: Actias luna; assembly: GCA_039707435.1. Taxonomy (NCBI): domain Eukaryota; kingdom Metazoa; phylum Arthropoda; class Insecta; order Lepidoptera; family Saturniidae; genus Actias; species Actias luna. The sequence goes on along the minus strand of JAZHAC010000033.1, from coordinate 11,992,854 downwards.
GCGTGTAGGTGAGGTTGGCTTGGGCAACTCAGATGGTATTTGATAGCTCTTACACCCCAAAACGGTTTTATGCACAATTTAAGTCTAGCTATGTATGTCAGTTGGTGCCTTTGGTTTTTGTGTAGATCTCTTTTCTGAATCTAAATCACAGACAGAAGCTCCGAGCATAATCAAATTTAATCGTAGTAACAATATATTAGAAAAACTTGAAAAACAATATGTATTTTATAAAATTACTGGAACCTATATAACGCTATATTATTGTCTCATTGAAAGGTTATTTGCATAATGGAAATAAGTTTCAAAAAATTAAATAGTCAGAAATGTTATCTTGTAATCATATCATTAAACACTGTATAAAGTTAAAATTCGTATTATTTAATTGGTATACAACAGGATAGTGTTATAAAATAATTTTGTTAACAATGTTTTCTTTGGTTTACATCAGGAGTTCACTTTATAGCTTATTTATTGTAAGGTTTTTTAGTTTTAACAAATTACAGTCTAACCTTAATATAACGAGCCTCAATATAACGAAATCATAGATGTAACAAATTTTTTGGAATCCCCTAAAATTTCTCGTAAGGTTTAATGCAAAATATACCTTTACATTACAAATACTTTTATTCAAAACCTCTTTATAAAGAATTTTTAAATCTTTTCAGAATAAAAATAGAAGGTATCATTTGCCTCTATTTAACTATTTTTTTCAACTTATAACCTTTACATACAGAATCCTATTAACTATTCCCATTTGTTCCACAATAATTTATGGCCTGATAAGTTCAGATACGTCAAATTATTCGTAAGACAGTAAAAACAAAATAGTGTAAATTCTTTTCAAGTAAAAAATAATATATTATCTTCAGAGTTTCTTCTCATTAATTCGTGGAATTCGTTCGTTTTTGAAAGGGTAAGCAGATGAATATCTATATAATGTTGAGGTCAATAAACAAGTTTTCTTACCTTGTTAAAACGAATCGTAGTCTAACCTAACCCGTATATAACAAACCTCATTGCAACGAATTACTTGGTATGACGAAAATTTTGTAATTCCCTTCAGTTACATTATATCGAGGTTATACAGAATTTATCTTGATTTCTACACTTACTCAATGTGTATTATCAATAACAACAAATATTGGTTACGTTCTACTTAACGTTCTAAAGGTTCAAAATATGTCTTCAGCCGTTCGCATGAAGACCACGGTCTATCTGATTACAACGCAAACGTCACATATGACAAAATTATTTTCACTCATGCCAAGTTCATAACGACCTGTCTCTAAAGGTGGAGCGTAGTTTTTTTGGATCTTCATAATATACTTTATACTACTTATTAGTGATTCAACCACATAATTATTACTATTTATGTACATAATGACTAAGCAAACGTTAATCTGTTGGACCGCTTAAACTAATGGATTTTAACCATAAGATACAGAAGTCAGTCAAATCTGGTCAGTACTAATAAAGAATGTTCATAATTTATCCTCTAGCGGTGTTTTATATACGCGAGTTTATGATGGTTAACCTCATAGATCCAAAGTTAATAATAAATTGTGACTGCATTTTTTTTCATTTCACATATTTTAATTCAAGGCTTATTCTTTCCCACTTGCAAAGTCTTGGCATTAGCCATTACATTAGTACTATAATTTAATTGTTCTAACTGCAATGCTAACGGCTGTATCTTGTGGTTACCCCTGCGACTGGCATTGTACAATTCGTAGATTTCACAAATGAGCAACTAACCACAATTCAGTTTGCCTACTGTGCTACACCATCGTATCCTAAAACATAATAACAAATTGAATCGTAAAGTAAATACTTATAGGCTTTTAATAACAACCTGGGTTATTTGTGTCATATAAATTACATATAGTTAAATCATACGGAAATATCGAAATTGAAAGTTTTCAGACTTGCAATTATTTCCACTGTATTATTTATTGTTATTACAGTTTTATCATTGCATTTTTAAAGTAAAACTTGTTCCATCGCCTCAAATGTTTTCGTCCGTCTATCATATGTTGCATTAAAGTCGCACGCGGAGTACGGGTAAAGTGAAAAGCGCTCGACAAAGCCGCCAAAGCCAATATGGTGGCGCCAATGGTTCACATCAGCTGGCCGTCTAGCATTTATATTCTCACATTTTTCGAAAAAAATACACTTGGTTCGTGGCTTCATAAAGCCACACAATGTTTATTTTCAATATAAATATGATAGTTGTAAATCTTAAAGCATCAAAAATCTTACTTCATCGCGTCGCATCGGCACGCTATTTCACATTTTTTCGACTCACATATCAATATTACGTCACAAATGTATACATCATAATATACGGCAATCAGTAGCAGTATACAAATTTCAATATTATGAAATATTTATTGCTGGAAATAATAAAACCTTAATTGTAAAACTAAAATTGTTTGTAACCCTGTTCTAGGGAGGTTTTACGTAATATTGTAATCTTGTCAAGTAGTAGACGCTTCTAATATAATTCATTATACGACTTATCAAAGAGGTGTGTATTCATTGGCGTTATAAAACTATCAATAACTTTACTATGATCATCGTAAATAGTCATTGCTATTTTCAAAGTAAACAAATATATCAATGCCTTTGCAATTCAGTTAGTTCCTATAGTGATAGAGTTTTCAAGTTTTGCAATAAATGAGTACATAAAATTGTTGAAGAAGTCATGCAGGGCCTCCAACAATCGGTTATTTGCTTTTTGTTCCATCGAACTAATTAAACGCTGGTGACTTGAAGGGCTTTTAAATTTTCACCGGAATTTCCAGAGACTCAATCATCCAGAGAGCGCACAAAGCACTCAGCAGAAATGTTAAATTGTGAGCGTATTTCCAAGAATTATACCTATGTATAAAAAATTACAACTAGCCTTTCCATAAATGCGGTTACAACTTAAAAACTTCTGTTTTTTGTTCCGAATTGTAGTTTGTAACTAGTTTGTTACTATAGAAATTTCGAGTTATTATGCACCATTTCATATACTCTTGGTATATTATGGTGATGATAAGTTACGATATGGTAAGTCAGATAAAACAGCATTGTAATGATTGCTTTGGATAGTGGTTATGAAGTGGTTAGCAATTTTCAATAAAAAAAAAAAATGGTATCAGCCGTAAGTTCGTATATCGTACTTCAATTCTTCTTCTGCCGAAAATCATAAAAGATTGGGCCACCCACGTATTGCTAGATCTATAATGGCTATCGATACTGTTTTGTCCCATATTTACAGATATCCCATAAGGAAATAAAATATTTTACTATGGGAAAGGAAAATTCCCACTAGAACGCTGTCGTCAAACAAGATCTAACTTGATGCTTATTGTCAATATAGATTTGTCAATATAGATATTTGTCGATATAGAGGACATGGCGTAATATGAACCGTGCAGCGATCAAAATACTTGCCATCCCGATATGGATATGATCTAGAAATACGCAAAACAATGCTTTTTACTGGCGCAAAATAGAAGATGACTACGATAAGCAAAATAACAAAACAATAATTTAACATGATAAAAATAATAACGTTATCCTATAATAATAATGTATATTAATAATATATAATAATAATATGTATTATATATATGTATTATGTAATATGTATATATAATAATAATGTGTAATAATAATATATTAAATAATAATGTTTTCCTAAAACTTTACAAAAATTAAATGCATGACTTTAAATTGCATTTAATTTTTTAAGATATTTAATTTTCCATGCTAGATGAGTTTTGTGAATTCATTGTTACTTACTTTACATACATAAAGGTTGTTTTCGACGTTGATCCATTGTGAATAAAAACGTGACTTACTTTATTTGTGTAGGTGTCTGGTCATTTGTATAGGTATTTACGTATATTATTCGAAAGTGAAAGTGAAAAGTAAATAATTCATCTCGCATATATGATGATTACTATAAATAATAAAATGAATGGAAAATAGTGCACCTGTCTCTTTGTCTTGTCATGTGACTCATTTCAGCATGACAACTCAACGTTTAGAGTGAAAACTTGTGCATAAACTTCCAATTAATAATATAACTCTTAATATTGTATATCTAATATAATATTATGCCAAGTATTCAAAAGCTTCATATATTTTTTTTCTATAAAGGATGACTATACTAACATAATAAAGATGAGGAGTTTTTTTGTTTGCTTGTTTGTCCCGGGTACAGCTAAAATCATTATAAAAATTAATATTATTCAAGTAATATTACTTATTACTATGTGAGACATCTATAGTTTTAGCTAATTTGTGTTTAATCACTCGATTTACACTATTAAAAGTACCTTTTTATTTTCGCTACAATACCGCTAGTTAGTTAGAAGGAATTTCCTTATTTACTAACTTGGTGTTGAAAGTCTTATTCTTTACGGGATTTCTCATTGCAACGCGTAAACGTTTTACCCAGGGTCAGGCTAAACCGGGAAAGGCAAGAAGAAAGACTCATCAGATGATATGTACTCGATACTACCCACCAAAAATAACATGGTTACATTTCAATCTTACGTGTTACAGGGACAACTTTCATACTTTTCCTTAGCTCTGGCGGGAGTGACAATTTAGACTTGCTGTCATTCCGGCGTTTCATACCTAATCGGTTTGCTACAGCAGATCCCCAATAATTAACTAACGAACCGTGCCGTATGCTGTTCGCATTAGAACGTCAAGAACCTGTGCATTACTACAATCGCGAAGGGTTACCTTTACAAATTTAGCCTTCACCGCAGACCCTATCTATGGAGGCCTGAGGTAGTTCCCCCGTCTCCGACGGCCGGTTCGCCAAGCTGGGGAATTCTGGGTGATCCAGAAGGAATTGTTCTGTAGCATTTAGCTCGTGGTTACAACTGTACCTAAAGTCTCAAGTCGAATAAGATTATTCATTTATTACAGTTTCCAAGTAAATTAAGGTATTCAGAATGACTGGTGAATTAATTACCTGTTAATACTTACCTCATTGTTTTAGTAATGGGCTTTAACAGGAATTACTACATTTATCTGCACTACATTCTCCTGTAAATGCATACTCAACATATTTAGCGTCCCGTAGCTGAACTACTGTTTATATCATACATATATAATAAAAGAAGGATACATTATTATTTTACTTAATTCTTATTGTTTTTAAGTATTATGAAGCGATGATAGTTCAGTGCTAGCGTCCACGGACACTATGTTAAAGAACGTGAGTTCGATTCCTACGATGTGCTTGAGCTGTCGTTGAAGGAAAACATAGTGATCAAGCCATAGCATGATGGTAGGGTTTTTTTAACGCCCGCCTTTCTAGCTACCACCTTCAAGTTGAAGATCTGCCGTCCAATATCTGTAGGTGTGTTCCGGTAGTTGCATTTGAGAGCCAGTCCTTCAACAGGTTTAGCATGTCCATCAGGTCTAAGGAGACCTGATATCATTAATATGTCTCCGTTGTCCCACAACCAATACTTTGTTACTATAAGATTATAAGTCAAAAAAGTATAATCACGAATCTGAATACAAAAATTTTGAAATATTATAAATTTTGGAAAAGGTTTTGGGAAATTAAACACATATGTAATATAAATAACATTAGCGATATGTCATTATCTTTATTGTTGAGGTTAGTGAAATATCGTTAAGTACATTTGACTTTTAGTATTATTTTGCCCTTCTTCTATAAAAAAAATGTGATTGTTCAAAATGATTAGTCTGTGAGAAATGTTTTGAAAAAAATACATAATTTATATTGTTAAACTTATACTATTGTTAGTGGTTGCAAAAAGGGATGTAGTAACGATTTTGAAGTCCGTGAGTAGGTCATATCATTCTAAGATTAAGCTAACTGCTAAAATAAATAAAATATGTTCCATTTTAGTGCCAAATATTTAAATATGTGTAAATCAAAACCATTTGCCTGTTTCTCGTGACAATAGTTAACTCAGACGTGAACTTGTGACAATGGTAAACCATCTACATCGTTAACGAAATTTCGCCAAGTATGTTTTAGAGAGTTTGAAATTCCGCGGTATACGTGCATTGGTATCGACTTATAATCAATGTAGCTTAATTTGGCAGAATTAGTAAATTATTGTAATTAAGATTTTCAAAATAATTTAGAATTAAAAAAACGCTAGTGGAAGACAAAATCTTGTAATTTTAGCGTTAGTTATAGCTACGGCATTTAAGATGAACACTGCATTAAACCTAAAATGTTCAGAAAGGTGATAAATTTGTTTTAACTAGAATGCTGTATATGTTACACGTTTTATAAGAAAATGTATAACATATGTAAGATCATAATAAAAACATATTTTGAATAAGCTAGCTTTTCTTTTGTTAACTCGATACCGAAACAGACATAATGAAATTAAAAAAACAGATCATCCATTGTGAATTGGGTTGAAGGAGGCATTAATTGTATAAAACACAATATATTTATACAATTAATACCTCCTTCACCACAAGTCACAATGGATGATCTGCTTTTTGATATAATTATATTGAAAAACACTCTGAAACACTATTTACATGTTACTGTTTTTGATTTCCTGTATGAGTAGCAGATAAATTAGAAATTCTGTAATATTTTAAAATACAATACAAAATTACTTTTTAAAATGAAACATGTACTGAGTATATAATTATAGCATTTTATTTCAATCAAAGCAATACCATCGTTGCTTGTTGCATCATTGATCCACATCAGTAATATTGCCCTGTCGATTAACGTGAGTTGGAATCCCTGCAATGAGCCTTCGTTTTCTGCAAAGAAAAAACGTGATAAAGTAATTTTACGATAGTAGGGTATTTTTAGTGCTCATCTGTCTAGCTCACCAAATCACCTTCAGGTACAAAATCTGTCGCCATACACATGGGTGTACTTATGTTCTGATCGTTATACTTAAAAGAATATGTTTTCATTAAACTTAACCTGATAACCTTAACATTTTTAGTTACATCGTCACTTAAGCCAGTTGAGTTGAACCTCGGATGAGGTTGTAATCTATAAAATACAGTTTAGAATACCTTTAGAGAAGACAATGTGTTCAGAGTGTCTTATGGTATTTTGCTGTGTGGAACAGCAGCTGATGTAGACACCTTATTTGTTTTACAAAAACGAGCAGTTCGAGCCCTTAACAATATGGGACCTCGCGAATCATTAAAAGATACGTATTCGGAATTTGGTATTTTAACTTTGCTCTTCCAATACATTTTTGATAATTTCGTAAGTCTTTTATTTTATTTATTCTTTTTGTTTGCTTTGCTTAAGTTATAAGCTGTGTAAAGTTACTGAACTGTGTACAAATAGAAAAAAATAATTGCACTAAGTTGACTGGGACAGTTCAATGTAATGACAATGAGTTATCTGTAATATGAAAATATATAATATCACAGTTTGTTGCATAAATTCAATATTATCTCAATAATACACTTTTTAATTTTTGTGAAGTTTTCCTTTTAACGAGCGAAAAGGCTATAAGCATTTTTTAAATTATTATGAGAATAAATTCATTTATCTGGACAATTAAACTACTTTTTTAAATTGTAAAATAGACGTAACTTATTTATGTAGTCGCACTTGTTTCAATTCACACTACTGTTTAAATATTTCCGAAATAATATATTTTCAGAAAAAAGTTATTATATTGATACAGTTGCATTATAATGTAGCAGGTTTACTATAAAAAGAATGCAATGGATAGTACTTCCAAAGAGACTTCTAGATTAGCAAGATGTTCAAGTTGTTATTATTTGTAATTCTCTCTGCTATATTTATAGCATTAACTTCGGCAAATGAAGAGGCTGGCGATTATAACACCGAGGCTTCAGTTTATTATAAAAACTACGTTGATTCCCTTTATGCAAATTTATATCGTAAGTTTTATTTTATATATAATTATTTTAGTATCTTAGATTGTGTATTATATTTGGATGCTTTTTTTGAGATTATATGTTTTACTCCCATCTCGAAATATTGTGAGAAATACTTTAAAAAAATCTCTGAAAATTTGAGCCTTTAAATACATGTAAAATTTGTTTCACGATAAAGTTAATTGTCTATAATTTATAGCAAACGACGATGCTGACGATATGACAGCACATAACAAAATGTACGCTGCCAACGATCAACTTGTGAGCATATGCTTATTTGTAAGTTATAATTGAAATATTAGAGTATAATTAATATATAATATGCTTTATGTCAAAAGTTATTATCAGCACTTTAATGCTCAGGGTTCTTATGCTTTTGCCTTTTTCTGTGAGTCTTCTAATATATTCCTTTAATATTGCGCTTGTTGTGTATGGTTATTCTTACTAATCAATATATGTTTTAATTATATTAACGGCAATGTGCTTGACGGTAAAGTACAATCCGAAACCAACGCCAACCATCACCAAATCAGTAATTCGTTAATGTCGTTGCTGTCATGCCAGCTAGCAAACGTTTAAGCATCTAGACATTATACAATAGCTGATCACGAAACGCAACGTAACAAAAGTGAGTTTCTTGTACGAGTACCTACTAGGTAGATCCCTACTTACCCGCTGGATGATTTGATATGTGCCTACTGACACCGGTACTCGATACGCCTAAGTGTACTATGTGGAGGATGTTATACATCATATATGGTGGTAACGACCAATTGGACACAGTCGTAATATCCTACAAACACGCAATTTCGTGAGTGTATTTTTAATTATCTTTTCCATAATAAAATAATAAATTAATCTTTTTTTTTTTCAGAATCAAATTTCCGTAGAGCCCCATGAAAATTTTATCACTTCTCTTTACCCCTTCTTATTTCGTATAGCAATATTCGCAAAATACGCAAACGAATCAACACGCGCACGGCTCTTGCAAATAATGAACTTAGAATCTATGGATGAGGTAAATACATGTTTTTTTTATTTTTATAGTTCAGGTTTTAGCGTTTATGGCCACAATCTTACCTGATGTTAAGTGATGATGTGGTACAAGCTGGTGAACACTCTGAACCTGTGGAGGGGCTGGCTCTCAAGTGTAACTGCTCGAACACACCCATAGGTATTTGGCTGCAGATTTTAAACTTGATCGTGGTATCCAGCTTGGCGGGCATTAGAAAAGTCCTACTAATATGCAATGGTTCTATCACGATATTCTCCTTCACCGAAAGCTCAAGCCCATTGTAGGTGGATTCGAACTCATATCCCCTGACGCGGCGTCCGTACAGACTACCAATTGAACTATCGCCACTTCACAATTTAGATGTCAGAAAGCATAACTACATTCAGAAATTGCTTGTGCACGCACTTAGACTATACTTAGACTTAGGCGCATAGCATACTATGGATTACTCATAAGTAACTAGTAATGAATAACGTTATAACGAACATTTATTTTCTCTACAATTCAGGAATCCTTGTTATCATAACAACTTGTTCGTTTTTAGTTTGTACCTTTAATGTAACAGTTATTTAACAAGCGTTTTTATAATTGTTTCTTTACAATCAGTATAATACCAAATGCTATTTTGTTTTTCTTCTATTTTGAGGTTAAATTATAATTTAAAGGAAAAATGAGACAATATTTTTTCAAAGGCAAAGCGTATACAAAAAACGAACAAATATTGTAATATCTAGCATTTAAATCATTTTACAGGTTATATAGAATTTACAGGAATAAAAATTGTTTTTGAATTTCGTACTCAAACATAAATACTATTTTCAGATGGAAGCGATCATGCCACAAGAAATTGCGTATTTCAATTACGATATTCCATACAACTATACTTCAGAAATGAAACATTTAATGTTAGCTGACAATAAACATCAGTTCACTGATGATTTTAAAAATACTGTATCCTCTTTACTTGGCGGTGATGCCATTAATCTTGACTTCACAGATTCTTCTGCGGCTGCTGCCTTCGTCAATGAATGGGTAATGTTAAATAAAATATAATTGGAAATAATTGTATTGTTATATATGCATATTTAATTAGTTAATTATAAATATGTAAGTATATATCATTTACAGATGGGACAAGATATTCCGAGTTCTGAGAAAATTTTTGCAGACAAAGGTCTGATTAGCCTAAGTCACAATCATTTTACTGTAAGTATTAATATATGTGGTTGGCTTCATACATTTTGACAACATTCGCTTTATTTTAAGTTTTGAAATGTCATAAAATTTAAAAAACACTAATAACATTTACAATTTTTATTCACGTTATACAGAAAGAGTAATATTTTGAAACTTTTTAACTAAATTAGCTATTAAAATGTCACTTATAGACAATGTAGATCATGAATGGAAACTTAAACCTTTTGAATTTACTTGTATAGTACCTGCTGACTACGAAAAATACTAAGACTTATGTTAGAAAACTTAGAACTATATTAACGTTATTGTTTTTTCATCGTTTTCAGTATTACAAAGTATTTATTTTTCTTCTGCACAGATTCACTGGGACTCATCGTTTAAGCCTCAAAAGAAGGTGCCAATTAATTTCAATGCAAGCAACGGTAAAATTATACCAACCAATGCGTTTTACTTTCAAGGTTATGCAAAATATTCTATAGACAAAGGACTTAACAGCGAGGTACTAAGATCATTACAGTGACTCTTATCCTCTGTGTTTTGTTTAAACCAATTATTAACAACTTTTGATTTTAGGTTATAGAATTTCCTATGGCAGGAGATTATAAAATGCGCTTAATTATCCCAGCACCCGAATTGCAAATGGATGAGTTAATATTCCAAGCTCGCAGTCCCAGTAAATATGCGAGTGCAGTTGCTAACACAAAGGATGTTTATATTAAACTTACCGTTCCTATTCAAGAAGAAAACTATGGCTATGAAGAATATTCCAAAGGTGTTAAAATGGTGAGCAAACAATGTTTAAATTTGTTTGTAGATGACTGGCTGTGCCTGCGACTTGGTTCGCATGGAATTAAAAACTATTTAATATTTTTTGCCTGTTTTTGTTACTATTTTTAATACAGCTTTACTCCTATTATTGGTAGCCTGATGTTAAGTAATGAAAAGCCTTTGTCGATGATTGCTCTATCAAATACAAAATCCGACCAATAATTCCTAAGATTAGCACATTTAAATTAATAAACTTTTCCGAGTAGAAAAGAAAAGAAGTAGTAGAGAAACCGCATGCTATACAGTCTATGTTACTCAGGGATAATGCGACATTCTGATGGTGAAAGAAACCGGCCGAGTATTTTTTGAGTTTATTCGTTACAAGCATACAGAAATACAAATAATTCCTTTTTATAATATTAGTATTGACTAATAAGATAACGATTAGTACTATCTTTGCTGAATAGCAACACGACTTTAATTATTAGACCGTGAAAGACGTAGTAAAGCTTATAATCTTTCAAAATAATAACCAAAGTGAACCCTTTGAGTTTCGTGTTTATCATTGCTTCATCGTTTTCTCTATTGACTCCGAAAAACAAATTAATTTGCAATAACATTTTTTATAATTTTAACTCAAAAACTCGTTTATTCATCTTCATATATATATCTGTTAATAAGACCTAACTGCAAATGTCATTGTCATTCCATATTCTTGTTATACACATGTTATAAAACATTATTTTAAATTGATTGAGACAAATTAATAAAAAAATACTTATTCATTGGTACTGATATTTTCACTTGAATAAATATACTGATTTACATAGAATAAAGCAATGCTTTCTATATTTTTTCCCATTTAAGGTTAACATGATGACAGAAACGTTTGACCCTGAATCGAATGTATTCAGCAGCGCATTCATCGACGGTAATAGCTGTCAACTATCCAAAATGATCCACGTGATGCATCTTTCTATCACAGATGACACAGGTTTGTAGAAATATGTAGATTAGGGTGTCGCAAAAAAAACGACTATTTTTTTTTTACTCTCGAGTAAAAAATGTTTGTTTTTGATGTTTTAAGAGCCCTCTCCAAAGAACAACTAAAAAAAATAATTTAAGAGGTCCCTCCAAATTTTTTTAAATTTCAAAAATCGTCAAAAACCGAATTTTAAGAAATAGAAATAGAGATATTGTAGAAAATTATTGCTTGCTGGGTTAGTACTGGCATAATTTCGATTTTATAATTTTTATGATGAGACGTGTTCTTTATTTGTTTAGGGGGATTTTTGTTTAGGAAAAAATTTATTACATTGCGTCACTGACATGGTAGTGTGACCAGTGTATGTGATAGACTTGGTAATAAAACGGTTAATAGTACAAATAAGCTAAGTCTTGTTGAAATATGTGATTATGAATTAAATATACAAATTAAAAAATATTAACTTTTCGTACAAAACTAATTTAGTAAATTAAAAAAAAAACATTTTATTTCGTAGTTTTAGAATTTCGATTCTATTGAAAGTCCTAAATAACTGTAGATATATTTTTGGTAGAAATAAACAATATTTTTTCTCATTAAGTGTTTACTATAATATGATTACACTATAGACATCTTTAAAAACTTTAGTTCTATTCATATTTACCCCTTTTGTGGTCGCCTCTATATCATGTCTAATATGGGATAAGGGTAATAGTACAAATAAGCCTTAGTCTTTAGTCATTTTTATATTTACAAATAAAAAAAACATTTTTATAATTTTTAATGAATTTGCCTTTACAACTCCTTCGTGTATTACAGCATTATAATTTACTTGTTACAATTTCAGAAATGGTTTCTGAAGTCAGTAATGACTATGGATACGATGAAATAAATGTGGTAGTAGACAGACCATTCATTGCGGATTATATCTGTTTTCATAATACTAGATTTTACTCTACGCTGGTCCAAATACCCGGTAAGATCGTATTTTAAATATATATATATATATGGCGTTTTATTTCTATAAGAGTTCAGTCATAGTATATGATTATTATAATACCCGTCGTATTGTACAAGTTACTGAATCAATTGTATGAAAACTGATTTATTTTTTATTAATTTTACCAATATTATAAAAGCGAAATTTAGTTTGTTTGTTTGTTACGCTTTCATGCCTAAACCGTTGAATCGATTGCGATGTGTTTTGGTATAGAGATAGATAGGAATCTGGAAACAGTGATAGGCTAATCTTTCTCGCAAAAAACTTATTGGAAGTGGGTAAGGAGAGGGTTAACTTTGTTTGAAACTTTTTATTGCGTCATCCGATTTGCTTGACCAAATCAATATTAACACGAGCGATACATAACTCCTTAATCTGCAACTGCAAAGAAAATGTTTTGGTGAGAAATTTTATAAATCCATTCGTGCCGGTAGATATTTTCTGAAAAATATGTGTTCATCGCATTTTTATTATGATACCATGGTGTATCTAGGAGATCGTTAATTCTTAAAACTACGTATTTATAGAATCGTTAGTTTAATTTAAAGTAATGACAAATATATTTTTTACTTTCAGTTGAAGAAAACTATTAAGCACACAACACAGGAAAATCGGCAACTGCTATTATTGTAGAAGATAATCGGTCTTTAAAAATGTTTTATATATGTGTATGTAATAAATTTATTTAGCATTGCATGTTTCTTTTATTTAGATGATATTTCTATAATAATACACTGACGCACGTATACCGAAACACACATGCCCACGCGTGCACACGTAATACCGACACATCATCTTTTTCTTATTTTGACTATTTTATAAAATGATTCTAAATTTTATTGATATTTGTTCAATATGCACTAATAATGAGGAAAAAATGTAATATATAAGTATACTTATTTGAAGGCATATTAGTTCACACTGCACTTTACGCTTCTATACCCGTATAGCTAGTACATATGTATGTAGGTTCAGTAAGGGACCTTTTTTAACCACATTGCTTCAGAATTAAGATTATTAATGCTTATCACTACTGACGTGTATCTGTGAATAGTTTAGCTCAAATCGTAGCGATAAGCCAAATCCGCAGTAGTTACATGCCGGCAACTGAACAGTTCTACTAGAGGTCCGACAACGTTGGCACCTTAGCAGTACATCAATAATCCTGCAGAACCTAATTTGTTTTTATGGCCTTCCTATTACGATTTTGATCACAATTAAGTGTCCTACAAAAACAGGATAAACATAAAATAATCTTTCCCGTATTTCATTGTGTAGATGCAACTAGGGTTATTTATTTTGGAAAAAAAAAATTCTCGGTCCTCAAGCAAAATATTAATCTACATATAGAAAAAAATATCTCATCTAGTTTGAGCTGGTAATATCAATTTTAAGTATTTGCTATTTAAATTTGTAGTTTTCCCATATATATTCCAGTGTTTTTTTTCAAATTTCTACTCCTTAGCCACCTTTTACAATATTGTGAATCGGTTTAAAGTCCTTACGGAGAATTTCTAGCTATTCGAAGTGTTTTTTTATGTAACTCGCACTGGTTCGCCAGTAGGAGTCATCAAATTTCAGTTTTTTGAATGAATAGTTTTATTTTTCATTTTTTTTAACAAACTGCATAAAGTTGAAGTTATACAAAAATACTAAAACAATTTCAAAGAATATGCATTTCCCCATAATGTCCATCAAACTGATTCACAATATTGTAAAAAGTAGCTAAACATTAGAAATTAAAAAATAAATATTTTTATATGCAATTTACATGGGAAAATTTTAAATTGAAATAGAAAGTACTTAAAATTGATATTAAGAAGTCAAACTTTGTGAGATTTTTCTTCTGTATGTAGATTATATTTAGCTTGGAGACCTAGAATTTTTTTTTTCTAAATTAGATATGAAACACCCTAAGTTGTATGCGTATATTGTGCGCACACATTAAAGAATATATACTGGATTCATTTCTCTACACGTATTTCACCTTAGTTTTGTATACAGTATATATTAGTCGGTTCGTACAATCTGATCTAAACGAATGCATTCAATCGGTCTATAATAAAACCTTGACTAAACAAGTATAAACTGGCAATGTATTATTGTAATTAATTATATTCAAAATATGTGATTATTTAGAAATATTTGTGTTTGTTTACGCACTTTGCCAAAACCTTGTTCGGGTGATGACAAAATGTTTTATAACTTAGTACGGTTAGTTTATCAGCGTTTTTCAGGCCAGCTGGTAGAAAAAATACTTCCCGGCCCAATACGATAGGCCCAAGGCGATAGAAGAAAACCATAGGGTTTTAGCGGGCATTACCGGCGATTTTTTTGCCGGTTGACTCTCACATGCACCTCCCAGCCCGTCAGAGCGAAGATGCCTAAATGCATTTCTCCACGTATAAAATGAAAGACTAATACGTAAGACTAACGTCTAAATGAAGAATAAACGATGGTCTTAATGTAATTTAACTATATTTTTACTAAGTAAACAGAGTATAATATAGTAGTATTGATAGATTATTTATATCAACGATTGGTATTGATATCTTTAAATAGTTCTATTCTGATTGGTCAAACTTGTAAAAATCTGATTATAGAAAAGCATACTTCCTTGTAATTGTGACCTCAGGGCTATTGTAGAATTTAAGCACATATTGATGAATGTGCCACTTGAGTACGTTATTAATAGCTATCATCACTGCGGAGATGTACGAAGTAAAGTTCTATGTTGCATTTACCTTTTATTTTATATACAATTTGCTATTTAGTTTGTTTTCTACCTATCTCTTATTATTTTATTGAAAAGTACTATACGGATAAGCTGTTATTTTTTTATAGATTCCAGCATTGAATCAGTCGTCCAGTTATCTTTATGAGTGTTCATAAGTGGGAAATGATTTGTATTAGAGGACATCCATAAATAGGCGTATCCACGATAAAAAAGGGTGTCTATGATTAATAATTTGTACACAAAACCTCAATAGTTACATTATAAAAATGGTCTTTAATTTTTTTTTATAATTTATAGATTATTGACACAGTTTCACTTGATTTTTTTTAAATTGACATACGCTGTTAGCCGTAAGGGCTTTGACAACTTCACCGAACTTTTTGGGGCGAGTGCTGAGGGCATTCAGCTCCGAGGCAGCGAGCGCAAAGGTGCCAGAATGGCCGAACCTCGGCTTGAGATGCTGCGGAAAACAAACAAGGATCGTGGGGGTATTCCCTTACAGAACCGTGTACTTAACGTGTAGGTGTGCATGGATAGTATGCGGTGTGATGATGTACTTTCAGTGATGTAGAGTGTCACTGTATAGCGCGAGCAGAGTCACTTGAGGGCTCCTATCCGGAGGTTCGATCCTAGGCTCAAGCGTCTGCAGAGGGAGGCCGCGGCGGGTGTGCGGGAGCGAAATTATCCGCTCGGCCTCGGCGGCGAGGACGGCGGTTACGCGGGCGTGTACGCGGACACGTACGATTGGTGGAGACGGTAGGAAGAAGTGCGTTCAATTTTGTTATTTTATCGACGGGATCAGTAAAGCAATTACGTGGCCGGCGCGCGAAACCTATGGCGTGCGGATTAGCATTGTAGCTAACTGCGTGTACTATTTTAGGGTTGGGATGAACTTCGGCTTTTTCGAAGAATTGCTTTGTAAGGTCTTTGATATATGCATATATGGACGGAATATTCATATCTTTATGGATATCTACATTACGGACGTACGGAGGGGCTTGGACGGCTATACACATGAATTTATTTTGCAGAACTTGTAGTTTGCGAAGGGTGGTATGCGAAGCGTGCCCGAATACGGGGCAACTGTAGGTAAGTATGGGACGGATGCATACTTTGTATATTGTGAGCTTATGTCTGAGTGACATTTTGCTCTTAGAGGAGGTTAGATTGCGTGTTTCACTTGATGTTAAGTGGTCACGTGCCTAATATAATAGATACGCTAAGCGTAGTGGCGGGACGGGTCTCAAGTACAATTGTCGGAACACCTATGGATATTTGGTGGCAGATTTTCCACTTCCGGGTGGTAGCTAGTTAGGCGGGCATTAGAAAAAGCCGTTATTTAGAAGAGAAATTACCGTCATGCAAATACTTAATATTTCAAAATTTTCTTTACAGAAAAATAAGATGTGTCGTTACACCGTCCATCTGTCCCAAGGAAACACATTCATTGTTGGACAATAGGCCTGTTTTAAAAATAATACATGAATTTTACGCATACAATCAATGTAAAAATGTTTTATTACTTATATAATAAAGTTGTATTTTATATAATACACTTTATTTACATATGTTTCCTAATAGTGTAAAATTAGTACTAAATACAACTATAATATATATAAGATAATTATAATATTATAACAAAGTAAAACGGGTTGCTTTGTTGAATAGTTATTAAATATTATAATTAATTTCGGTAAAAGTGTAATTACAGAGTCTTAACTTTATTAACGTTGTTATTAATATATAATATGTACATTAATATCGTACCTTGTAACTAACAATCAGAAGACCACAGTTTAGTAGTATTGTGGCACCTCCGTCACTACTAGTATTAAGACCTGCATTTATATTATTTTCTTTAATAATTTTGAATATTCTTCGCTTATAAATGTATTATATATAGAATATAATCTCAATATATCTTTATATATGTACATACAAGGTTATAATTAATAATGACTGCATTAATAAAAATCTTTACTATTAAATAATTGAGTATATGTATCATCTCATTTGCAATCGATTAGCAAAGTATGATAACCAGTCTAAGACAAATATATCATTTGCATAAAAAGTTTTGAATCAAGTTGGTTGCTATCAAACTATAGCTGCTAAAATAAATATTTTAGTATAAGTTTAGCAAATAACAGATACTTAAGGGTATAAGGAGTATCGAATATCACCTGAGTTATCCAAGCCAACCTCGCCTGCACGCGGTGGACCTTGCCGAATACCCAACGAGACTCTGGCGATTGTTGCTCCCCCTTTGGTTTTGATCATAACGGTTAACCACGTAATCCTTAATCAGCCACAGCTTGGTTGTAGGGTTATTGCACGACTGGTTAGCAACCACCTTCTGGTTTAGACTGTCGAAAAATAAAGGTTGACTATGAGCCTTTGTGTTTCGGCATAGTGTATGAGAACTAGCCATTTCTGCCAAAGTCAGCAACATGGCTGTAACATCCCTGTTGTTGCAGATACTCATAGGCGATGACAACCATTTACCATCAAATGGGCCGTCTGCCTGTTTGCTACTCATTAGCATAAAAAATACTACGTGACAGATCAAGATACCTTCAAAACCACCTACGTCTATATATACCTATCTATAATTCTATATATTGGATACTTTACTTTATATATAACGTCATCACGATATGTCTGAAACTATGAGACCTATAGAATTGAATTTGATATGGATATTGTTTCACGCCCTCTAAAAGCGGATTTTACGATCACGGTTGATCACGGAAAATACACGAACTAAGTTCGCAAAAACCAGCTAGTAACCTTCGAAAATAATGTATGACCAGTTTAAAACTAAAAAAAGAAAAATTACTAACTTAAAAGCTTTTCCATAGTCAGGGATATGTGTTGAGAAATAATATAACACCGTGCTACCAAACTCAGGCCTGTTGTGGCTACAAAATTAGTCGCGAATTTTAAATGTATCATCACTGAGCAATAATTGCTTCAAACAAGTGTTTAATTTCCGGCTTTCAAGATACGTTATACGTCTCTTATAGACAAGAATACGTTAATATAAAAATTATAGTATAACAGATGATTTTCTGTCAAAACGTTTTTAAATAATTAAATGTAAATGCATTGCCTGCATGCATGCCGGTAGGTCTAGGCATTCATTACTGGATCTGCTCTTACTAATACCGAGGAAAAGGAAAGTCTCACCTACCTGATTGTGGTCCGAGGTCCAAGGTGATGATGTCAGCGCCAGTTTACTCCAGCGTAGCGCCGTCCGCAACGCACACATTCGCTTGTTATACATATTCGCGAAAACCCAATAAAATGAATTATAGAACCGCGCGGCAAATATTTTTGTACTAAATTTGTCGTAAATAAATGTTTTTCCATTTTTTATTATAGCTGAGGTTTAACTTTATAGCCATAATCTTACATTATGTTAAGTGGCAAGGTGGGCCAAGATGGTGGACACGCTTACTAATCGAGGGACTGACTCTCATATACAACTACCGGAATACCTATAGGTATTTGGCGTCAGCTTTTCAACTTGAGAGTGGTAACTAGCCAGATAGACATTAGAAAAAACCTTACCACCATGTTCTGGTTTCATCAAGATGATTTCTTTTACCGATAGTTCAGGCTCATTGTAGGTGCGTTCGAACTCTAGTTCCTTGATACGGCGTCCGTACACATTACCAACTAAGCTATTATCGCTTCAATATATTCGTAAAAAAGAAGTATACATTCTCTACCTGCGTGATCCCATTTTTTCCGAAAAAAATTAACAACGAAGAAAAATAATTACTGAACGTTGCTATGGTGATGCTGAGATTATGCTTTATTTCAAATTGGTGTCGGCACAGAGGGGGTCAGCTACAGGTTGTTAGCCATTGGCGGAAGGCCTCCAATAAAGGTCGGCCTGGTTTTGTGAGTGTCCATGGGTGGCGGTGATCACTTACCATCAGATGACACGTTTGCTCGTTTGCCCTCTATTCCATAAAAAGAAAAAGAAAAGTAAGAGATTCAGCGGTAGCAGTGGTCCAAACAAAATGTTAGGAACAAAGCGATGGCCTCCTTATTTCAACTTTCCTGCTAGTTCTCGAGATATCTCCGAATTTATGAAGCACGCTATTATTTCTAATTCACACTACTTGTGCTCAATCAATTTACATATAATACCTTATATTCTATAATAGGCTATCTAGATAACACAATATTAGGTAAAATAGACTTTGTTATAAAACTTATCACTATTACCTAAAAACCGTTTACTGGTCTTACTTTCATACATGAAATTGTCAAGAATATACTGGTAGGACAGATTTAAAATACCGAATCAATATAAAGAAAAACAAATCATGAGAAATGAGTTGACCCGGTGAACTTCGTGTCACATTACAAATCTTTGAATGTTTCGGCTTTTCTTTGCTATAATATATATGTATTATACGTATAAACCTTCCTGACGAATCACTCTATCTATTGCTAAAACTTCTAACACAAATCCGTTAAATAGTTTAAGAGATCTAAGCGAACAAACAACGGAAGCGATTTGATTTTATGTAAAGATATCTCTTGATATCTCTTATAGAGTGAACCGATTGTGATGAAACAGAAACTAAGTAATACACGAAGATGCGTACAAATTGTATCTAATATAAAAGTTATGTACATTGCTTTTGTACATTTCACGTAATGCTTGCACAGACAAACAGACACAAATTCCAAAAATGCTGAAAATTTGTTCTGTTGGTTATCCTATCCTGGCTATTTTTTTAGAAATATTTTCGATGTACAAAAACGACTTTTCTATAGATTATTATACGTATAGATAGATATCAAATAAGATCTGAGACACTGTGCTTATCGTCAAGATAGAAGATATATACTAAATCAATGTCGACAGTTATGCAGAGTGGATTGATCGCAACGTTTGCCCTTCTGGTTTGCATAATGAAAAAGTTGAATACGATTGAGAAGTATAAGTGTAAGAAGCAAAATAATAAAGCAACAAGTGAAATGAAGTTACAACGATTTTTATAGTAATGTTATTTGTAAGAAGATACATGATATAAAAATTCAAATTTAGTTTTTCACCTGAATGGTTTTAAGTTCTCTTTAGGCATTATATTTAATTATTTATGTCGGCTGAGAATTTTTGAGTTATTATTGTCAGCTCAGCTTGGTTCATTACCAACGTGTTCGTAGGTTGTTTTTGAAGTTTGTCCATAATGAATAAAAACGTGACTTACGTTATTTGTATGTCTGGGTATTTACATAAGTAAACATATGTATCATTCGAAATGAAAGTGAAGTGTAAATATTTCATCTTATATATTTGCTGTTTGCTATGAATATTAAAAAAGTGAATAGGAAATATTACATCTACCTCTTTGTCATTTCTTTGTCTTTGTCATGTGACCATTTGCAGCATGTCTACTAAACGTTCAGTGTAAACACATGTACCTAAAGTAACTTTGAATTTATTATATCACCTTGATTTTGTATACCTAATATAATGTTAAGTCAAGTTTTCAAAAGCGCCACACATATATTTTTAGATTAATATAAAAGGAAGTCTCCAACCCTAGTAGAGGGTGTACTTAATTAGGTTCGGACCTTACCGGGATTAGATGATGAATGCGAAAGCGCTCCATCAATCATTTTGGCTGGTACAGAGTCCGTAGGTTCTTAGTCAGTAAGAGTCTAACATAACCCATACTTTTGCTGCTCGGTGGAAGATGGTTGTATTATGTAAGATCTCCTTATGAAAAAAAAGTATGTCTATACTAATATAATAAGGTGACGAGATTTTTTGGTTGATTGTTTATCTAATTAGGTTAATTTCTGTAACCATTAATCAGACTCGAATTTTTTTTTCACTTTCAGCTCAATGCGAACGACGTCACGGGTACAGCTGATTTCTTTATAGGCAATATTATTATACAAGTAATATTATCTATTAATACATAGGGTGCATTATTATGCATAATAATAGGGTACATTAGTTTTAGCTCATTTGTGTTTCATTATTTGATATCCACTATCAACGATGGCACCGATGGATTTTCAAAAACAATACTGCTAGTTAGCTAGTAGGAATTGCTTTTATTATTATTAGAGTGGCGTTCAAAATTATATTTCATTCTCATCGCAACGCCTGATGCATTATGACGGCTCAAGTCAAGGCGAAACTTTTATTAAACTTTTATACTACCCACTAGTATAAAGTAAGACAAAATCTAAAGGCTGCCTACTGAAAAATCATGCTCTCAAATGTATAAAACAAGGTAATATTGTCTTCTGAAATTGTTATTTACAGACAACATATTTATTGCCTATTAAATCAATATTTGATCGAAACATATTTTAATTTTAACATATTTATGGTCATAGTGGAAAGCAGCGGTTGTAATCTGGATAGCTCAGTGGTAGTATGTACGGACACTGCATCAAGGGACGTGAGTTCGTATCCATGTACAATTAGCTTAAGCTTACGGTGAAGGAAAACATCATGCGGAAACCATAGTTTGGTGGTAGGGCTTATCCTAATGCCCGTCTGGCAAGTTCCCACACTCAAGTTGAAAATCTGCCGCCAAATATCTATGTGCTTGTTCAAATGTTTAACATCCCTGAATAAGTTTTAAGAATTTATATTGTTAAATTAATTAATGTATCAACTTTTGCTTGCAACAACAGGGTTGCAGTAACGACTTTGAGGTCCTTGAATAGGTATGACATTATTTTCTAAAATAAATTGTGTTCCATTTTAGTTGTAACTATTGAAGTGTCTGTGAAATAATTTGTCAGTATTTGGTAATAATAATAATCGACCCACTTGAGATGGATTCTCTATTTTATCTTATGAACGCGGTGTCTATATTTTGTGATATCTAGTTTTGATAGAGTTGTAACAAATTAAAAAAATAATAATGGAAGACAAAATCTCAAAATTTTAGCGTTCTTAGATGGACTCCAAAAATAACCAATTATAATAATATATTGAAATTCTAGGAAGCCAAAAATTATATATATATAATATTATTACGGTAATTAGTATACAATTTATAAAAGAATACAATCATATATGTAGGATCATCAGTTTGAATACGTTATTTCTTTGAAGTGAAAACTTCTTTCGATTCGCTGAGCACTTTATATTGTGGGTACTGAATGTGACTGAGTCGCCACGCTCGGCTTTATGCCTTTCCTTTAGGTAAAATCGGCTCGAGTAGACTATGGGAGCTAGAGAGATATACTCGAAGACAACGCGTCCTTACTATACTCTTTCGGCAATGTTATTACTTTATGAGTATAGAACAAAACAAGAGTTATATTTCATATTATTAACCTCGGCTACAAGAGTTTTCACTTTCGTCAAGTTGTCTTAAGCATACACTGTTTTTCTTTAATTTCCTCAATACCTAACAAATATAGACAGACATATTGATGTTCAAAAAATAGATCATCCATTGTAAAAAGTATTGAAAAAGGTGTTATTAATTGTAAATAACATAATAGACTATATTGAAAAACACTATGATAAACTATTTACATATTACTGTTGTTCATTTCCTGTATAAAGTTGCAGATAAATTAGGAATCCGGTAATTAACTTTTAAAAATTAAATAAGTACTAAGTACATGCAGGATTTTATTTAAACAGAAGCAATATTAGGTCAGTGGTAGTGCATACCGACGCTAGTACCGACCAACGTAAGTTCGAACATATTTCACAGCAGTAGTAACTACTAAATTTTTATATATATATATATATATATATATATAAGACCGGCGGTATGCTGGTTTGATATCCGCATGTTCGAGTAATAAAATCTAAAACTGCAATAAGTAAAAATTGTAATTTACAGTTTTGGAGGGAAGGGTATTGTTCGCTAATGTAATGAACGATGATTGGCTTACCGATTAATTTTGCTCTAATAAAAATAATAGTTAAAAAAAATACGCTTGAGTTAAGAAAAGTATAATTTTTTAACATTAATAGTGTAAATAAGAAATATAGATAAAGAAATAAGAAATATAAATAAAGAAGATATAATTAATAGTGTAAATAAGAAAAAAAAAAAAAAAAGAGTGGGGTGTTGGATAGTGAAAGGTAGTTAGTGAATATTATATATTTATATGAATAAAGAGGGTAGATAATAAAAGAATAGTTGAAAGTCGAACGTGTTTCATTGAAGATCTCTATATGGGGTACATTGTGTCAATAGTTATAAATATTTTATTGACAAATATGAGTAGAAGGATTATCATTTGGATAATATCCTAAAAAGCACTCCACGCTTTTCTTTAACTATTTTTTCTTATTTACACTATTATTAACTTAGATTTATTTAAAACACACTATTCTTAATTCAAATCTATTAAAATTTGTTTTCTATTTTTTAATTTAGTTTTCTATAAAAGTGTTTATACTTTAGTTTTTTTTAACTATTTTTTTTTTATAGTTTATAGGTTAAGCGGTATGGTCACAATTTCACCTGATGTTAAATTAAGATGCGTCCTAAGACGGTGAACATGATAAACTCAGTGGAGAGACTAGCTCTCAAGTGCAACTGCCAGAATACACATAAAGGTATTTGGCGACAGATTTCCAAATTGACTGGGGTAGCTAGGCGACTAGAAGAAGTGTGGAAGACAACCCTGGTTTCTGGCAACACGGAAGTTTACAGTGTCACCTTGGCGGACTTTAGTGAGTAGTATCCAGTGCTTATCACCCTATGAGTCTTGCTACATGGTTAGTCTAGCCTTGGTCTGAGCTTGGGTAATGCATTTGCACGTTTCGATTATGAAATTCGTAAACACCACGTTGAGAAAACAAAAAGGTTGGTAGCTAGCCAGGCGATCATCAGAAAAACCCTACCATCATGTTGTGTTTCTATCACGAAGTTTTCCTTTAGTGAAAACTTAGGCCCATTGCTGGGATTCGACTCACGTTCAATGAGGCGGGGACTGTAACCACTACCAACTGAGTGATATTTAATTTAATTCAACACCATTTTGTATTTATTTAACAAATAAATTAAATATATTTCATTAAAAAAAATGTGGTTGTCTTATAGTTACAATATAATTTTTAACAAATTATTGATATACTACTTCATAATTTAGGTAAATTATTCCGATTATATATTTTTTGGAAGATCTAAGTTGTTCATTTCCTTAATATACAGAATATCAACTCATACATTTATAATTTTCTCTTATGATGGCTATTGTAGAAAAAGACAATTTGGTTAGACATATATTTATATTTTTATATATATATATATATTAATTCATATATGCACACCGGATATACTATGTACTCTATTATGTACTCGACAAAACTAAAGACTATACATTCTATTTCGTACTAAAATTCGAATATTTTTCGTCATTATATATGTAGAAACTATCGACCGAGTACTATTGTGGAATTATTTTATCATTATGATGTTACAAAGGAAAAAATCCAGTCTGAAAACAAATTCTCATATATTCAAAAACTGATATTTTTGAGAAGTTATCCTTTATACGTTGATAAAGGGTATATTATTTTTTATAATATTATCAAATAAAACTAATTTATCTAGACAATAAAACAACTTTTTTAATTTTTAAAATACACGCAACCTGATCTTATGGTCGCAGTTGTATCCATTGTTTAAATTTTTCCGCAATAATAAGTTTTCAGAAACAAAATACTTATATTGATACAGTTGCATTATAGTCTAGCAGGTTTACTATAAAAAGCATGCAATAGAGAGTACTTCCAAAGAGACTTCAAGCTTAGCAAGATGTTGAAAATGTTTTTATATCTATATCTTTCTGCTACATTTCTAGCATTTACTTCAGCAAACGAGCAGTCTGGCGATAACACTAATGTATTAAGTAAGTTTTTTTATATATTATTTAAACAGTCTGGATTGTTTATCATATCTCAGAAGTATTTGAAGAAGTTTTATCACTTTGTTTTATCAAGATATTTTACCTTGGTGAAAACAATGTTTCCAGAATTTTCTGTATAGTTAAATGAATCTCAATTGCGTGGAGATTTATTGATTAAAATTGTATTCTTATTTTGGTAGTTTTATTAATATTTATTGAATTGTATATATTCAGTAAAAGTTTATAAATATGACATAGGCGTTTTTATAAAATGAATAGTTTTACAACTGTTATAAAATTAATTGTCTATATTTTTTAGCAAACGATAGTGCAGATGATGAGACGGCGAATAACAAAATATACGGCGCCAACAATGCTCTTGTGGGCATGTGCTTAATGGTAAGTAAAAATTGAATTATAAGAGTACGTAAATAATGGCTTTTGTAAAAGAACCAAAATTACCACATAATATAATTATAATATATTTTATGTGAAATGTTACTTCCGGCACTCTCGATTCTAATGCTCAGCTTTTGCCATAAACAGGGTTGTTTTCATTCGTTGTTTGTGGATCGCCTAATATATTCCTTAAATATTGCGCTTGTAGTATATGGTTTTTCTTACTCATGGACATATTTTTTATGTTTTTATTTTCTAACGCGGTAATTAACGGCAATGTGCCTGCCAGTAAAGTAAATCCAAAACCAACGCCAACCATCGCGCGATAAGTAATTCATTGATGGCGTCGCTGTCAAGTCAGCTTG
Organism: Actias luna; assembly: GCA_039707435.1. Classification (NCBI taxonomy): domain Eukaryota; kingdom Metazoa; phylum Arthropoda; class Insecta; order Lepidoptera; family Saturniidae; genus Actias; species Actias luna. Next base: position 11,966,625 of record JAZHAC010000033.1, on the reverse strand, counting down.
CAAACGTTTCAACATCTAGAGATTATACACTAGCTAATCTCAAAACGCAACGTGACCAAAGAGAGTTTCTGGGATGGGTTTTTCGAATGCAACCTAACCCACTAGATTCCTTGTTATGCACATACTTATCCCTAAACGTGGCATGCCTAAGTGTACTACTATTGTAGGTGTTACACATCATAAATAATGATAGCGACTATGATACGCAGTCGTATTATCTTACCACTCTGCAATTTTGTTGGTGTATTTAAAATTGTTTTTTTTTTACAATGGTAATCTAATTTTTTTTTCAGAATCAAATTTCCGTAGAGCCGTATGAAAATTTTATTACTTCTCTTTACCCCCTCTTATTTCGCATAGCCCTATGGTTACAATTCGCAAACGAACCAACACGCACAGAGCTTATGCAAATAATGAATTTTGAATCTGTGGATGAGGTAAATAAATGTTTAATTTGACATTATTAAGTAAAACTACATTCAGAAATGTCTCGTGCACGCACTAGTCTCATATATAGTATGAGTAAGTAGTAACCAACATTCATTTTCCCTACAATTCAGGAAGACGTGTTATCACAACTTGTTCGCTTTTTATTCTCTATCTTTAATTTAACCATTACATAACAAGTGTCTTTAAAATCATGGTCAGTATAATACCAAATGTTGTTTTGTTCTGCTTTTGTTTTAAGGGAAAATTAAAACAAAATTTTTACAGAAGCATAGTGAATACGAAAAAAGTAAAAAATATTGTAAATATACTCGTATACAGATATATAGAAATTTATGAATTATGTATAATTATAAAAATACTTTTTATGCTTATAGCTATTTGGCGGCAGATTTTCAACTAGAGAGTGGTAGCTAGCCATGCGAGCGCTAGAAAAAGCACTACTACTATGTTATGGTTTCCTCGCGATGTTTTTCTTCACCGAAAACTGAAGCTCATTGTAGGTGGATTATTTATCATAAATAATATCATCAAATAGGTTAAAAAAAACTTGAGTGCATGCCTAATAAAAAAACGAATAGTTTTACAGCATTACAATGAATTAGCAATTGTTATATTCCAAAATAGATGGACCGATAATTACAGTGCTACCAATAAACAAAAAACAAATTGTCAATTTCGGAAAACTTGGGTTCAATCTCGATATAGTTAACGCTTTTTATAATAAAACTAGCTGGTGCGCCGGGACCTCGTTCCCGTTATTCCTGTCATTCACGCATGACCATAATATTCCTTCTTAGTGAGTCTCTACGTCATGAAAGGAATAACCAAGGCAAATTTTAAGTTAACAGTTTTGGTAGTTTTGTCTCCAATTAATCATAATAAAAAGAATCCATTGAAAAATGTCATTCCCTATTTTACGGAAGTAGGGTATGAAATTAGAAGCGCTAAACACGTGAGTATATATTTTTATTAAGGATTTTTTATGCTAAATTACAAGTCAATAGGTGTTTTTTTTTTGTCTCACTTATATAAGCTTTGCGATCTCCATTTATCCCTTAAGGGTTAAATTTCGAAAAATCGCTTCATTGTCAACCTTTACATCATAAAAGCGAACTACAATCTAAATTTCATGTCTCTAGCTTCGTTTGTTTCGGCTGTGGGCTGATAAGTCAGTCAACCACCGTCTTTATGTATACAGATTTTAGTTTTGTGTTCTAAATAAGTACTCAAACATAGATTCTATTTTCAGATGAAAAGGATCGTGTCAGATAAAGTTGCGCGTTTCAATTACGATATTCCATACAACTTTACTTCAGAAATGAAACATTTAATGTTAGCTGACAATGAACACCAGTTCACTGATGATTTTAAAAATGCTGTATCCTCATTTATTGGCGGTAAAGCCATTAATCTTAACTTCAAAGATTCTTCCGCTGTTGCTGCCTACGGCAATGAATGGGTAATGTATATTATATATATAAGTGAAATATTATTTGAAATGATTTTATTATATGTTTGTTTAACTAGATAATTACAAATATATATTATTTACAGATGGGACAAGATGTTTTCAGTTCTGAGCAAAATTATGCAGACAAAGGTCTGATTAGCCTGAGTTACAATCATATTACTGTAAGTATTAAAATATCTCGTATGTTTAGTTTAATACTCTTTAAAAGTCTACTTCAGTTGCTTTTTTAAATGTCATAACATTCTGTGATACAAACATTTGAACCCTAATACCATTTACAATCTTTATTCATGTTGTACTGAAGTTCTAACGTTTTGAAATTCAACTTTTTAACCAAATTAGCTATTATGATGTTATTAACAGACAATGTGCATCATAAATAGAAACATAAAAGTATTGAAGTTATTGTATAGCGCTTGTTGACTACGAAAAATACTAAATAAAAGTTCGGTGAAACTGTCAAAGCCCTTAAAGCTAACAGCAAACGTCAGGTCGAAAAAAAAAATATACTGAGAGATATCTTAGAACTAGGTTAACGATATTGTTTTTTCATCGCTTTGCAATATTTTATTTGTAATTTTTTTTTTTACACAGATTCACTGGCACTCATCGTTTAAGCCTCTAAAGAAGGTTCCAATTAATTTCAATGCAAGCAACGGTAAAATTATACTGACAAATGCATTATACTTTGAAGGTTATGCAAAATATTCAAAAGACACAGGACTTAATAGCGAGGTACTAGATCATTGCAGTGACTTTCATCTTCTGTGTTTTGTTTAAACCAAATATTAACAACTTTTGGTTTTAGGTCATAGAGTTCCCTATGGCAGGAGATTTTAAAATGCGCTTATTCATTCCGGCACCTGAAATGCAATTGGATGAGTTAATATTCCAAGCTCGTAGTCCCAGTAAATATGAGAGTGCAGTTGCTAACACAAAGGATGTTTATCTTAAACTTACCGTTCCTATTGAGGAAGAAAATTATGGCCTTGAAGAATATTCCAAGGGTATTAAAATTGTGAGTAACATTATTTTAACTTGTTTATACATGACTAATAATATTACGGTTTGGACTTTTACCTGAATAGCTGTAAAGTTTGTGATATTTCAAAATAATAACCGAAGTAAGCGCTATGAGAATCGTGTTTATCATGGCTTCAATGTTTTGTCTATTGGCTTCGAATGTAAATCACTATGCAGTAACGTTTTTCTATAAATATAACTCTAGTATTGATTTATTACTCTTCATATATTTGTGTTAATCTTAATTCGACCTGACTGTAAATGTTATTGTCAGTATTCATATTCATTCGTATTCATATGTGTTATATAAAAAAGTATATATATATATATATATCTTTGTCTACGCATATGTCTGAACTTAACTGCTTACTTGATTTTTATGATAGTTAACTATTGAAAAAATTGTAAAATGGACAATCGATAGGCTATAAAAAAAAATTAAAGGATAAGAAACGATAAAAACCATAAGGCTACGGTATTACTATTATAAAACCGAGAGCAGTCAGGATGTTGCATGGAAATTAAGGCCTATTAAAAGTAAATTAATTCAGACATAATAATAGAAAAATACTGAATTTTATTTTCATTAATATTGGTTATATAATATAAAGCAATGCTTTCTATATCTTTTTGCATTTTAGGTTAACATGATGACAGAAAGTTTTGACCCTCAGTCGAATGTATTCAGCAGCGCATTCAACGACGGTAACAGCTGTGAACTATCTAAAATGTTCCACAAGATGCATCTTTCTATCACAGATGACACAGGTTTGTAGGAATATATAGATACATATATACTAGCTGACTTGGCAGACCTTATTCTGCCTTTTCAAGTAGTCAACCATATCAACTATAGCGTCATCTATCGCGTTATGATCAATTATCGAGAAAAAAGTATCCTATCTCTCAAGTTGGGTCAAACTACACATCTGTGCAAAATTTGATTAAAATCGGTTCGGTAGTTTAGGAGTTCCTCGCGGATAAACAATGTGACACGAAATTTTTATATATAAAGATATATAAAAGCATCCTAAGTGACAGTTTGCATTTCTTACAGGAGAGCTTTTTCATGCTCCATTAAAAAGTATTTATAATATCATTACAAAATTTATGATTTAGTCTTGATAATTAACGAGGATTCTATTAAAATAGTTGCTATTAATGTACCGCTACTGACCTAAAAAATAATGTTTAAGAGGTAACAATAAAAAAAAAATTAAGAGTTATGGCGCTTACACTTTTTGGGTTAACATAATGTATGTATCAGTCAATACTGGCATAATCAAGTTTGTTATAAGTTTTATAAAGAGAAGTCTTCTTTACCTGCTTTTGTGCGATTCTTGTTTAAGAAAAATCTTATTTGATTGCGTCATATATATATAGATAGTGTTCACAGTATATCAGTAGCTATAAGTGTGATATGTTACTCTTGCTAATAAAACAGTTCATAGTACAAATAAGCTAAGGGTTGTTGAAAAACTTTATTTCTACGTATACTGCCTATTTTGTGATAGTCTTTACATAGTATCATGGGTATTGGTACAAATAAGGGTTGGTCTTTAGCCATATTAATAATTACTAATAAAAAACTATTTTCTAAATTAGCGAATTAAATTTGCCTCGTCAGCTTCTTTTTTATTGTTAAGGTTTTAGTGTTATGAACCACAACCCTACCTGATTTTAAGTGACAATGTGGCCCAAGATGGTGGACACGCTAAGCCTAAGGGACTGGCTCTCAAGTGCAACTGTTGGAACACGCCTATAGGTGGTATTGTCGGCAGATTTTCAACTTGGGGGTTGTAGCTAGCTAGGCGGGCATTAAAAATAGCCCTACCTCCATGTTATGGTTTCATCAAGATATTTTCTTTCACCGAAAGCTCAAGCTCATTGTAGGTGGATTTGAACTCATGCCCCTTGATGCAGCGTCCGCAGACACTATCAACTGAGCTATTATCGCGTCACTGAGTTATCATCGCACCCGAAGTTTGCAAAATTATAATTTACTTTTCATATTTTCAGAAATGGCTTCTGCTGGCAGTAATGACTTACAATACGATGAAGTAAATGTGGTAGTAGCAAAACCTTTCATTACGGAATATATTTGTAATGATAATTCAATAGTTTTGGCCTCGCTGGTCCAAAAACCTGGTAAGAGTGTTTTTTTTTAATATTTTTTTATGTATCCATCATAATGCTCTTATCCCCTTTACATTTACATTTTGTAATATTATTACATATTAAACACAAACCTACAAATGTAAAAGTTATGTGGCAGAACATATTTCCATGGAAGGTTTACAAAAGTATTTTCGTATTCATTTTTTTTATACCTAAGGTTTAGCGTAATGCCCATAATCTCACCAGATCTTAAGTGACAGTACGGCCCAAGTTGGTAGACACGCTAAACCTGTGGAGGGACTGGCTCTCAAGTGCAACTGCCAGAACACACATATTGGTATTTGGCGACAGATTTAAAACTTGAGGGTGGTAGTTAGCATGGCCCTAGAACCATGCTATGGTTTCCTCATGATGTTTTTGTTCACCGAAAGCTCAAGTTCATTGTAGGTGGATGCGAACTCACGTCCCTTGACGCAGAGTTCGTGCACACTAACACTGAGCTATCATCGCTTCAAATATGTGGTTATAGCGTTACATTATGAAGATTGTATTTAATTAGCTAAATACTTTAAATAGGTTGTCTTGTTGTGATATGATTGAATATTTTATTTTAATAAGAGTTCAGTCATATTGTATGATTATATAAGTCGTATTGTACAAATTGCTAAATCAATTGCATGAAAACTGATAAATTTTTGATTATTCTATAATAATACATAAATCGCTTAGTCTGCAACTGAAAGTACAACTTTTTAGTAAGCAAATATTAGTTCGATCGTATCGATTCGTGTTGTTAGATTGCCTCTAAAAAGTATATGTCTATGCAATGATTATAATGGTGTACCAAGGAATTCATAAACTCATTGAAAATAATAGATATGTATTTAGTATAACTTCATCGAATTATGTAATTCTATAATTATCTATTCAGTTTCATTAGAAATAGGTTTTGTATACACAGTAGTTTATAGTCGAATCCTAGATTAAGTAAACATAGTTGATCTGTATACTTTGCTAATGCTAACTAAGCGACATGCTTAAAAATATGACGTATTGATTACATTTTTCAGTCGAAGCATAAGCATCATACGCATGGGACTGTACAACTGCTATTAGATGTAGAAGATAAACGGACTCTGAAAATGTTTTATCTATGTGGATGTAATAAATGTATTTAGCATTGATTCATTTTTTTATTTGCATAATATTTCTATAGTAATATACTTACGCACAAACACTGAAACACACATACCCACTCATGCACATCTAATACCGACAAATCACCGGTTTCTTATTTTGAATATTTTACAATATGCATCTAAGTGTTATTGTTTTTTTCGTAGGTATAAATAATGGTGCAGAAAAAGCAATAAATACTTATTTGAAAGAAATTCCGTTCACACTGCACTTCACGCTTCCACGCCCATAAAGTTAGTACGTATGTGAGTTCTATAGGAGAGCTGTTTTTCATTTAGCCGTATTAAGATCGCTAAGTGATTATCATCGGCGTATCTGTGAATAATTTAGCATAAATCGTAAGCGTAAGCCAAACCCGTAATAGTTTTTTGTCGACAACAGTCAGAGCTGAGATCCAGCAACTTTGGCACCTTCGCACGTGTTGCCTTATGTACTTGCCATAGTCTAGTGAAGTTGTAAAAACTCGTCAGGTTAACAATGATAGTCAGGTAAAATAGTAGGCAAATTATCTGCCAAGATATACGAAACCCACAGTTTGGCAGCAAGGGTCATATAAACATAAGACATCGTTGCAAAAAAATGTGTGTAATAAATTGTATACTCATAAATTAAACAAAGCAAATACTTCAATTATGTCCATATTAGTTAGCATATATAATAATTGTAAAAGCTATCCAACCATCCGAATTAAGTCCTCTCCGAACTAAGTGGTTGATTGATGTGCGCCGATTATATTCGAGCATAGATAGTTAAATGAAAGACTACAGTGTAACATTGATAAATTAGTACGCAACTACCACTTTTAGCTACGTTAAACTGACAAGTAACCGCAGCTAGCTTAACGGTCTAACTTATGTCAATCGTCAAACGTGATAATCCAATGTAGGTACACTATGTACTTACATCCACAGTAATATTGACGTTTCAATTGACTAAATACGCTACAACAATCCGGAGAAACTCTAAATATGTTTTATTTATTACCCTAATCTTAACAATTATATCATCTACAATAATAAGACGAACATAATAAACTTCCTATTATTTTGTTACATACCTGTTTGTATTTGTTGTACTCTCACATTGAAGAGTTTCAAAATAGATTCATTTATCTACACATTTTTAATTTACCTGTACACAGGATTAGTCGGTTTGTACAATCTGGTCTGAATAAACGCGCTCAACCATTCTACCACTAAACCCAGCGCAATAAAATATAAAGCAGAAACGTATACTGTATTTAATTTTATTTAAAATGTTATAGCAGTGCCTTGACTTTATGGAACAGGTAATGGTCCATAGTTTTGAACTCTAGGAATAACAGGTATACCAGTGTCATGAAATTTAACATAAGATCAATAGACCGCAGTTTTAAGATATTATATTCCAAGTTTGAAGTAAAAAACAACAGCTTATAGGCCATAGTTTTTGTAGTTTCCAAATGAGGATTTTTTTCCAGATGCCAGATTCTAGAATACAGAATTGATGCGATATTTTTGAAATTCACTGTATTCGTATTTATAGTCATATTTTTAATACTCTTGAGCAGTTTAAATAGATTTATAACTGTAGCATAATTTGTTAAATACTATTCGCGTGCTATCACTTTCTAATACAATAATAATCGAGAAAAATGAAAGGTCGTTCCAACTCAGATTTTTATTGAAACTAAAACATTTCATTTAAGTATTCAACATAAATCTGTGCATCTTTGTTTTGATCTTAAAATATCCGAAATGAATGTGTTTAATAATTTATATTATTGGTTAGAATATTATATAGAACAAATCAATTAACAATTCGCGCACCCTGACGGGAGTTGGTACGTTTTGCACCTATTGTCTTCTTTTGTGGTGGTAGTCGTTTCTCGGACTGTCTATCCGGTAAATTTATTAAACCATTTATAGACACTAAAACATCGATACGTACGCCGTATTATGCAAGTATTTATTATTTAATATCCTGATGATCCTTACCAGGATACTAGGACAATCTTCTGAAATTATTGTATTGTCATCAGTCCTTAATAAATATGCAATTATTCAAGCTGATCATTCTGATGACACTGGACAGAATACTAAGAAAAACAAATTGAATTAGTTTTTTAATTATTACCCATTCCCGATAAGTAATTTAAACTAAACTCTCAGTTTTATTTTATTTTTCATATCCTCTTGAACCTGGCATAAATACTAAGATAAACTTAAGTGGTTGCCAATCCTCCAACTACTTCTTCCGAAAATTGGTTACACCAAATCATCAGTATCAGCATCAGTAATCAGCACTAAAAAGACGACATGTAAGCAACCCATTATACTAGTCTTTATTTTATTGATGTCTTCGTGGCCCTGGTCAGGATACTAGGACAAACTTATAAAATTATTGTATTGTCGTCGGTCCTTGTTACTAAGTACGCAAAGTTTCATGTCAATTCTTACTTTTTCATTTTTTTCTATCCTACTGAAACTGATCAAGATATTACGACAATCTTATATAGTAGCCGTTTCTCAGGTTTCTTTTCCCGTAACCTCATTTTCCCCTTTAGGGACACTCAAATATAATATGTACATGACTTATTATGTCATGCTTTATTTTTCTATATCTTGGTGATCCTGGCCAGGCACATTCAGATAAACTTATGAAATTATTGTATTGTAATTTTATTATAATAAGTATACAAATTTTCAAATGCATCCATGGTCTTTTTTTAAATTTTATATTATGGTGATCCTGGTTAGGATACTAAAACATGTTTATATGGTAGCCGTTTTTCGAGTTCCCTTTCCCGTAAAATCATTGAACTCTGTAACGACACTATAAAATGATGTGTACGGAACTTTTTATACCATGCTTTATGTTTCGATATCCTGGTGATCCTGGCCAGTACACTCGGGTATACTTACGAAATTATTGTATTGTCATCGGTCCTTGATAAGTATGCAAAGTTTTAAGTTAATTCGATGTCTTGAAATGGTTGAATATCGTTTTCCATGATTCCGTTACATAGATAGATACAGGTCAAGTTAATATAAGCGTGGAAAAAAGGCGAGATTAACAATATAATAAAATCATATTTAACACTCTTTTTTCAATATTATATACAAAATAAATTAGTATAAATATTAGAGTAAGTGTAAGACTATACAAGATTACAGTAAAATGCGCCTATGATATGTTGCTAAATGAACATTTATTTCGAATACTACAATATTTATTGTTGCTTGACGCAGTGTTAAAAATAGTTAGTGCTATTTTACTAAATATATTTTACTTTAAAAAAATTATATATTGTACTTTATGAATTATTTTATTTTTGCTTTTAACTAAACATTTTCCTAAAGAGTTACAGTTCTTTAAAATACTATCTTTTTCTATCACAGAAATGCTAGAAGTAAAAGTATAATTAATAAGAACTTGTTACTGACTTGATATTACGAAAAAATATATATGAGATATAAATTGTAAATAACTTGAAATTCAAGTTTCAAATTATTTTTATCAAAGCGGAGTAGGTATATCCGAGTTAAGTCACCGCGGAACCATTATCATTGTTATATATACGCATATGATTATTACCCATATTTCCTGAGCTGCCTTTGTGTAATTATATGTCACTTAACCATTGTTAATATAGCACGTATTAGCTCAATAAATGTGTATTAGTAAAGATATGGACTTAACTTATTTGGTAATACTTTTATTTGCATTAACGCTAATGGCCAATCAGTGTTCTGGGGTGAGTATCTACTATTTTTTGTTTTTTTTTTTAAATAATAATGTAAGCATGAAGGATTTTATAAAAATAGAAATGAATAAGAATTATATATCTATTTCTTTTTGGCAAACTAAATTTCAAGGTTACTTGTTTTTTTATCATCGAAAGTGTATTTAAGTTTTAAGAAACTTGTTGGTAGGAGATAATAGAAGAGGTGTGAAAGTAGTCTCTGGCAATACGGGAGTTTGAGTCTCACCATGGTATCATAGTGTGGGCATGGTGCTTGTCACTTGATGAGTTTTTACCCCGCCCCCTTAGACTAAGGCTGGGTAGTGTGTTTACGTATTAGGAAAGGGAGCCCGTAATCGGCTTTTTGTCACCACGTCAACAAACGACATAACTAAAGGGTGTATATATATCCAGTATACGTGTGCATGTATACACAGTGATCAAGCAGATAGTTAGAAATTCGTATCCAAATCCTTGTGAAGACTATGCAAAGACAATAATAATAATTATATTTTTATTTCTTCAAGATATACATCCTTTGTGTAATACTTAAAATTAGATAAAGCTAAAAATTAAGGATATATCACTACACTTATAGCGTTGACATCTATACTAGTTTAAAACTGTTTCATAGATGCTAACGCCCACAATTTGAATATTTGCTTACTTAGGACATGACCATGCGTGTGATTGTGTAAGGCAATGTGTATGTGTTAGTGGGTGTGTGTATGCGTCGAGTATTAGCAAGAAAGAGTGATTGAGTTAAGTGTGCCAGTTATTTATGAAAACCATTACATAGATTTTATTACAATATAAAAGATTATTAATAAAAGGTTGCTGAAGTTACAATACTACGTTTACAATTTTCAGTTTACTAGCTAAGGTTCAAGCAGTTGTTCAGTTTGTATATAATTTAATTTACAAAGCCACATGCTAACTAGTTTTTCTTCAATATATACTGTAGAGCCGAAAATATTATGAGTTGTATTGACCTTATTATAAATTCCTGTAAAATAAGCCAGTCCCCGTCTTCTATTTATATTTAAGTTTATGGTGTAAGATAACGTGCTATGTATACATTTAACTGTATGGAGCACGAAGAGGCGCCTCACTGATAGTAAGTTGCAATCAGCAAATAGGTCCTTTTGTACATTACTTTTAAGAAATCTCTTTGGTTTGTGGTTTGTTGTATTTCGAGGTCAGACAGCTAACAGCCGGATGTTTGTATTCAGGTATGACACCGACATACAAATGGCATAGATGGAATTATAATTCCGCGTTGTTCACCGTTGTTTCTGAATTGTACTGAATTTACATCAGTCATAGTTCAGTTACTATGCGATAATAATTAAAAATTATGTAGGTAGGTCCACTTATACGAAGTTTTTGTGCAAAACTATTGGTATGGTGTAATTAAATTTATTTTTTATTTTTAGAAAAACATTCAAAAAAGGAGTGACGACAGTCGTGAGTAATGAAAATTTTTAAGTATTAATTTATTATGTAACCGTTATAAACTTATCGAATTTTAGGAAAACATTTTTTTATTTCCTCAAAACTATTACGTGTGCCATTACAGATGTTTTGAGTCTGTTATTCATTGCCTAAAACAAAAATTAGCACAGAACGGTTGGGTACTGTTTAACTTCGAAGGAAAATATCCACAGGTATTTTCAAGAGTAAATTGATGACTTAGAAGATATTTTTATGGTTATTACTTATATTTTTTTTTATAAAAAGTAGCATTTGTACTATGGATTATTTTTGATATGGCAGGGACTGTACAGACTGACAATTAACGGATATAGTACACCCAGACTTATAGTAGTTATTTATGGTTGTATATGGGATTCAAAACTACAGGAATCCGTACCGTGGCACCGACGAAATGACCACATAAATCAGTTGATTTTCGATATCTAACGAGACATTCAAAGGATAATTATTTATTGTAAATTAAATTATTTTGATAGTTTTAAAATTGAAATAAAGGTTAAGAGATGCTAATAGAGAATCGTTTTTATTTACAAACAAGACAACACCGATATCAACATATTCACGTTGCAGATTTAAAAAAAATGGCGCGTGTGAGCATAGCTTACAAATTGTTAATATAATGAGGACTAAAGCTTTGAGCAAAGTGTTACTATTAAAAGTTTATTTTGCTCATCCTGTTAAAGGCTCAAAAGTTGAATTTTTATTTCCAGTCATTGGATCCACGAACTTAGGAGCAACAGCCACCTTTGGAGAGAAAGGTGTTTCTGAATGTCTTGCTGCTGGAAATCCGCCGTGGAAATGTTACACTGAACAATCAGGCTTCAATCCTGATTGGTAAATAGCTTTAAATTGGCAAAAATAAATAATAAACAATATACCTGATCTTGTTGATCATTTCTTTTTTAAAATTCTTTATAGATTTAGGGCTTATCTATAATCTCCTACCAAATAATAATACTATAAGCCTGGTAGCAAATCTTGATTTTAAGTTTCCAATTATGGGAACACATCTTTAGGTGCTTAACGATAGATTTTCCTACCTGTTGATGTTAGAAAAGCGAGTATTATTAAATACCCTTGATAAGATTCCATCACAGTGTTTTTCTTCATCGAAAGTTCAACCACTTTATAAAGATGGCAACGTGTCCTTTATTACTGAGCCATTATTGTATCAGTTGCTTATAATAAGGCGTGTTATTTGCATATGATGCAGCAAGTACTCAACATAAGATGAATTGCATATCTGTGTGCATGTATTAGCGTTGTATTAAACTCATTTAATACATGTATAGCTCACCTACTTGACATACGTGAGTGAAATCATAAGTTGTCGTAATTATGCTAAATGAAAAATAAATGTTAGTAATATAGCGGTTAACACACGACTGCACAATTAATCTTTTTTTTTTAATAGTTTGTAAGTGTAGCGTCTTTGCCACAATCTCACCTGCTGTTTAGTTACTGTGTGGTCCAAGACGGTGGGCACGTTAAGCCTAGTGGAGGGCGTGGCTCTCAAGTACAACTGCCGGAACACACCTATATAAGTATTTGGCGGCAGATTTTCAACAAGACGGTGGTATCTAGGTAGATTAGGAAGGCATTGGAAAAAGCCCTACCACCATTTTATGGTTTCATTACGATGTTTTCTTTCACATAAAGCTCCAGCTCATCGCACATGGCTTCGAACTCATTCCATTGACGCAGCGTTCGTACACACTAACAACTGAGCTAACACCGCTTATTAAATTGCCATGTTTTTGAATCCTTAGTGTGCATATAACAACTAATATCCTTATATATGAAGGTATCCATAAAATTTATCTACAATTTTAGTTACAATTTCATGCACTGGTACTTGTAATTGGGACGTGTTTTGTTTCACTCCAAGCTGTCAGTGTAATTGTAAACATTTTTAATCGGTCATACTTAGCATGTTGTTAATATATAATTAACCAAATCAGAGATTTCCACCACAGTAATTAATGCATACTAATAATTTAAAGATGTTAACTAGCTCGTCTCAAAAAGTTATTTTGAAGGTCTTCCGAGTTTACAATTTTCCTATTACGTTTATTATGGTTAGCTAATCATCTAGCTCATAGCAATTTACATTGTCCTACCGAATCTTCAGATATTTTACAATTCGTACGTGCCTGTAAAATACTGATAACTTTATAAACTGTTCATTGGGTTACACGTGATTTTTCTAAGCGATATAATCATGTATAAACTAACATTTTTGTAATGTTAAATTCATAAGTACATGTTACGAAAACTGGCTAGCATGTAGCTACGCGCCAAAAACCTTATTGATGTTGTAGTATGAATTACTGTCAACCGGCGACGACTTCTTATGTTTTTGAATACAATATAAAACGTTATGATAAAATGTAGCATATAGTGCTTATAGATGACGTAATTTTCAATGTGTTAAAGTTTTATGCTAAGTTCTTGATGGATTTTAGTTTTCTCTGTTGGGTAACTTATAACTTTAATAGAAATTTAAACTGTTTCGTCTCTCTATAGTATTTAAGTACTCAAAAATAATATGTCGAAGAGTTCAATGCGATAGCCTTATCGCTGTTTTAGAGGTATTAATTATTGGAATGGGCTGAATATCTGTTAATTAACTAAATATTATTAAAATTATTCCAAAATATATTTATCGTAAGGTTTGCGTTACATTTGTGGAAATAACAGAATAATTGTATTTGTTTTATTAAGGAGAAAATGAAGCTTTGATCTGATTTTATATACGTAAACTTTACAAGGCATTCCTTCGGGTATAGACACGAAAATAATGATATCTTTCACTCCATAGTTCTTCATTTATCAGATATAACCTATGTCTTACTTTAATTCGAAAAATACACAAGATTTATTTGCACACTGTTCATGTATGAAGGTAAAATATTTTGGAGAAATCAAATAATATCCTAAATTGCAAGATTTTAATCAATTATGGAACGAAATCTTAAAGGAGCGTTTTAATTAAATAAAGGTATAAACATTACTTTGGATATTCAATTATGAATATAATAATCTTATACTTTAGAAACGTATCTTACGTAATATATTATTTAATGATATATGTATAACAGATAAGTTAATTAAATACTCCACAGAATACTAAAATTGTTTGATATTTTATACAAAAAACGTATGGGTGATTTGCGTTGAAATCCTGGATTAATGATGGCTGAAGTGGTAAATCTAACGTGGTTGTATTACCAGCTGAAATCACAACTATATTTAAGCTTATTATCAACATTATATAGTACAGTATATTATATTAGTTGATTGTCAAAATTAGTATTCAGTTACTTAGTGGTAGATCAAGATAATTGCATTCAACTGGGTCGTGATAAATCAGGTGCAGGTAAAAAGGTTAGCACTGTTTAATCCGCTATATCAAACTTAAGCGTGTCGTGTTCTGAGATCAGCCGGTGTGTATCCCACATGTCGAAAGACTTAAAATCGACATGTCCGCGAGATCTCTTGTGACATTTATGTTTTAGAACACCGATACTTTATAACGTTTAAAATTATTAACAAATTATGTTCTCAGATACGAAATTTTATAAAATATAATCTTAAGAAATTATATCTGCAAAGATTGTCAAATGACAAACGTTTATGCCAACCTCACTTTTACGTGGTTCATTCTGCTGAATAACTAACAAGAGATAACGATAATTAAGAAATAAAGGATTTATGTCTAAATCAGAGCTGCGGTATATACTTGTATAGCAAGCAACCTATTTGTACGTCACCTAGAAGCTTTGGCTTTGGTATGATTCGTCAGCTGCTCAATGTTTTTCGACAATTACAGCTGTTATTATGCCGCCCTGATTACCAAACCCCGGTTATGTCTATCGCTTTGATAAAAAAAAGTAGGTTTACCATACCTGTTGCCACCGCCGCTTCTGTTCCAGTTTCATCTACATTTATTCTAGCTTTCTGTATAATATCAGATACATATACAGGTATATCTGTTGTCAATATTCCTTTCAATTCAGCAGAGTCCGGATTAAACACCTCAGTGACATTAGCCTAGAATATATTTTGTTTATTTATTTAAATTATTTAAACTACATTGAACGGAATAAAGATGTAAGCATTTTTAATTTACATTAAGAAATAATTACTTAATATGCCACTTATTTCATGGACGTTTTAAATATAAAAAATTAATTGTGTTATTTTAAATAAATTACTATTCATGAGGATGAATAAACCAAAAAACCGAAGAATTGTTAAACTTAACCGATGCCCGATGGGGCCAACGGGTTCTCGAATGGCTACCACGTACCGGAAGACGTAGCGTGGGTAGGCCCCCACAAGGTGGACCGACGACCTGGTGAAGGTCGCGAGAATCCGCTGGATGCGGGTGGCGCAAGACCGGTCGTCGTGGAGTTGTTTGGAGGAGACTTATTTCCAGTAGTGGACGTCTTTCAGTTGAATGGATGGATGGATGAATAGATATTTTAAATATTTTTTTTCACTCATTATGTTTGATATTACACCATATACACAAATACTATTCGGTTTTAATATAAACACAGGTTACCTTTTTTAATATATCGACAAGGTTGATGTCGGTTGCTATATCCATTTTAGGCAAATAAACTTTAACAATTTCACTTCTTAACGAGTTAATACTGTTGGAGAACGTTTCAGGGTCTCGTAATTTTTCTATCATACTTATAAGCCCATTTTTCTTTTTTGGAAGTAAAATCACGCAACTGAAGTTGCCTCCCTTATAGTCTAACTCGATTATCTGAAAGTTTGTTATACATAGCAAGCATTTATTTGTGTATATATATCTTATCTTATATATTAATTATATATCTTAAGTATTTTTTTAAGTTTAAGTATTTTATTATATATCTTAAGTGATTATATTATACTTTACTGATGCTACATAGTTTACCGTATAGTTGATTAAATACTTAGTTTCTTTATTATAATAAGGATTAAAATACAAGACATATTAGTTCCCAAGCTTCAATGTTTGTTCGTGATATTATAAATATCTATCACTGTCAAACGTGTATTACTAGTGCATAATCAGTATGGTAATATAATATTAAAGTTTCATATAAAATTAAAAATTATACTCTTTTTAATTTGTAAATTACTTGCGCATTTATCTTCAAAGCTTCACCATAATTAAATGTTGCCTGTTGATACATTGTAGGTACAGACTTCTTTTTGTTTGGTGTTATGTAGAAATCTCGGTTTTTGGTTTTATTAGGATTAAATGGAAATCTCCAATTACCCTGAAATAGCATAGCATAGTATTAAGAAAAAAACACAAAACGAGGAATTTTTGTAATAGACAAAGGTATTAAGTTTTAAAAATACCTGCGCCTAATCATAATATATCTTAATATTGGGAATCTAAGCAAATAAAGCTATTATAGCAATATCTACATTACATCATAATATTTAATGTCGATAATAAAGGCACTGTTTAGGATAAAAGTATGATATAAAATAATAATTGGAGGAATACGAAAATGAAAAACATATTAAATTAATGAAGAGTTGTGAGTTATATGTGGAAAATTATAAATATATCTTAACTACTAACGTATTTATTTTAGTAATTTTAAAAAGGTAGGACGAAAAACAGAGTAAAATATACTTTACCAAAAAATATAAAGCATTGATGCAGATCAACTTCGTATCAGTATTCAACGTGTCAGGTAATATGAGATTTTTAATGAAATAGTTTGTTTTATTTGCAACCTTAAATGAAAAATAGAAAATCAATATAAATCACAATAATTACATACATTTAAAATGCTATACCTAAAATTATTGTATCTGGAAAGAAATAAAATAGAGATAGATTTTAAAGTACAGAATTAGGAATTCAAACGGTTGAATAATATTATACATGTTTGATGAAAAAAAAATATTTTTATGTTAAAACTAACCCATTCATTTATTGCATCAGCAACTTGAGTCTTGCTACTTAAGTCAATATTTTCTTCTTCAGCATTAAACACTCTTTGAGCTTCTTGCTTGAATGTATCGCTAAGTGGATAGTTTTTATTCCCATAAAATTTGTTAGTTACTTGGAAAGATACGGTTTTTTGACTTTGGAGATTCTTCAGCAGTGTCGGGAATGAATGTCTTATCTTTAAGCATGCAATTACATTTGTTACGTTTTTAAATAAAAATAGTTATGATCTCATTCAATATGAACAAATATTTGAGTTGTAAAATAAATAACATCGAACCATTTAGTATTAAATGTTGTAGTTGTCAAAAAATATGGAAACTAATTTTAATTGGTACCTGGTCCTTATTTTCGAAATTAATAATATTCAAAAGTTGTTCCAATGTTAATCCAAAGGCGTAAAGTGCTAGATGTGCAAAGGCAATTGATGCAGAGAGTGCTGTAGTTACGAAGCTCACTTCAGGTTTTGTATGAACCAATTGCTGGGAAAAAACTTATAGATTAATAAATGATGTTTTTAATTTTTATCGCGATGAAACATATGAAATAATAGCATTATCGTTGGTAATCGCGGATTGGCAAACTCTAATTTTAAGGGCTAAAACGAGAATATAATATATCACTACTAATCACCTAAAAAGGACTTCCAGAGTTCAAATACAAAAAATAGACCTTAACAATTAGGGGTTAAAAAAAATGGAATTTGGCTTTAAAGGCAAGTACCGATCAGATTGGACGAGGGACAGCTTTTGTCAAAGTCATATAACTAGAAGAAGTGTGAAGACTGTCATCAGTCTCTGGCAATACGGATGATCGAAGTGTCGTCGTGGTATTTTTAGTAGTTATTTGATGGTGCTTGTTACTCGATAAGTTACTACAATTCCCTCCCGTCATAACCTGCGTCCAGGTAATGCATTTAACGTGTTGCGCGAGGGATTCAGTAAATTAATTTTTGTCACAGAAAATAAGGATAGTCTATATGGAAATGGGAAAAGACAGCAGTTTAGTACCTTTTGCTTCTTTGTTGAGTAGCTTATTTTCTTCATTTATTTAGTCTCATCGATAAAAAAATCTAAACTATTGTTTTCTATCATTACAAAAAACTCTTTAAATTTTAAATAACGATAATGGTCGATAATATATAAAATGATAAATTTCGACAACTGGGCATATTATTATATGATACTGTTATATTTTGTACTAACTTTAGTATATCGGCATTATCAATTACATAATCAGATCAAATTCTATTTTATTATGTAACAGAACATCTATATGTTTTTACTTTAGAACACAATCTAAACTATTAAGAAAATATTTATACATAAGGATGTCATAATCAATCAAAATCCGTAAGAAAATTTGGTATGTGATATATATGTACTTACATATAATAATTCACCAGTGAAAGCCAAGTTTCCTTTACGAAATACAGCTAATTCTGAATCGATATTATTTTGATGAGTAGAAATCATAGATGTAGTTACAGCATCAGTGATTATTAAAGATATTGCTATAAAAATATTATAAGATTTTCTGTAGTAATATAAATTCCTTCGCTCACTTTATGCGGTAAAATCTCAAAATTAAACGTAAGCATTAAAAGTTTTATGCTCGGTAATTGGTCTATAAATTAAATATTGCCAACAATGTATTTTAACAAGGTATTTTAAACTGTACGGATAAATTGCTAAAAATTAAATCACAAAAAATAGAATATACTTACAACATTGCTCAGGTAAAACACATTTTCTTACATTATTATCAAAATAGAAACCATCTTTGCAGTCACATGCATTTTCATAACAGGCATCAATACATAATTCTGGTTCATTGCCGATATTATAACAATGTTTATTACAGTTTACACCACAGCCAAATGTTGCGTTAATATCCCCGCCACATGAAGCTGTAAAAACGTTTATAGATTTTTAAAGAATCTTTAAATTAATATACATTTATAATAAATTTTATCGTTCAATGGTGGTACACATTATCGCTAATTTTAAATCTAACTTTTTATTAACCGTTAAGCACTCGGTACTATAATTAAATGTGTATTAGAAAACGAATGAACTAAGTAAGTATTATATGTACTTTATAAGCGAAGTTTTTTTTATTAACATATAGGTATTTTGACGCGGTGATGGCTCAGTTGGTAGTGTGTACGGACACCGCGTCGTTTTGAGTGACGAGAAACATAGTGAAGAAACTATAATATGGTAGTAGAACTTCTTCTTATGTTTATCTGGCTAGCTACCTCCCTCAAGTTGAAAATCTGAGACCAAATAGTTACCAGTGCCAGTTACGCTTGAGAGCCAGTGTACCCCTACTATGCTTAGCGTGTTCACCGTCTTAGGCTAGATCATCACTTGACATCAGGTGAGATTGTAGCCATAATCCTTTACCTATAAACTACTAAAATATGTATATCTGTAGATAATGTCCGAAGGACTAATAAATATATTATTAATTCTACTTACGGCAAGCTATAATCGGTATACAGGTACCATTATCAGCTCTCAGATATCGGTCTTCACAAACACATCCCTCAGTACATATACTAGCCTGAGAGCATGAACATTCTAAAGGCAATCCTAATTGAGAACAATTCCAGGCTCTGCATTCACGTTCCATACAGTTTGTGTACACTTCATTTATTCCACAAACCGGTGCTGTAAACAATACTTTTACAATACACTTTACAAATTATAAGTAAAGTATTAAGGCAAGTAATTTTTATTTATGTCTATATCCATTGAAATGAAGTTTTTGATTGAATCTTTTACTGTATAACTTTAGCTAAACCTTAAATTAAAGTCTTTATAAGACACCGAGTAATTTCAGTATCACGTTATTATGCCATTTATAATTATATATTATCGATAAGTAAAGTTTTGCCTATTCCTAACGTATAATTGGTTGGCTTTCAAATAATATAAAAATATACTAAAAGTGCACTGTATATTGATTATATTCAATTCTGTTGCAAAACATGAAGCTCCAGTTTATATAAAATTAAGTATGTTTGTGAAATTAAAAATGGAATATCAAAATAACTTTTTTATCGAATAATTATTCGGTTTGAATACACAAGACATTTAATAAAAAATAATTATTTTGAGTCTGGGCGTTACTTTGCATCCCCTTAATATTGTATGTCATAAGTCCATAATAACATAAAGTTCGATCCGAAAGAAGGTGTTATATTAAAAAATAAGATAATATAACCACAAAAGTTCGAACATACTTACTGCATTCATGCGGCAATACACATCTTCCAATATGGTCGTCGAAATAGAAACCATTCTTGCAATCACATGCATTCTCAAAGCAGACATTAACGCAGCTTTCTAGTTCTTTACCAATGTTATAACAATGTTTGTTGCAGTTCACACCACAACCAGATTCAGCATTAGGATCACCGCCACATGATGCTGTGAAAATATATTTCAACTGTTTTGATACCGTTCAAGTATTACGTAGAGCAATTTGGGGCGACGGGGAGTCTGGTAAAACGTTACGATGTGTTACAAGGACGGGAGGAGGCTTTCGAACAACGCATTACTTAACGTTGTTTCTTGATGAGAAACATTTATATGTGAGGGTAAGCCTGATTGTTGGCGATGCATGGCCACGCCGTATGTTTTATTTTTCATTATGCCATATTTAATCCTTGTCGTAAGTAATGATTTTATGCATATTGCCTGTTCAAAATAATCTCTTTGCCCCACATCTATCAGTCGTCCCAAGACGTCTCTTTTTTCATTTCAAATAAAAAACTAGGCAATTAAAATTTCCCAAATTTCCAAGTCCCAAATTTTCTTTTATGTTTCAGAATCTCTGAACTACTTCTAATCGCATTGCCAAAAACTAAAATAAATAACCTACTTTATTTTAATTTGAAAGTTTATTAGTAGTAAAAATTACAATATAAGTGTGACTTTTAGATAAACATGCACACTTGGGTGTTACGTAAAGTTTGAGGAGGGCTAGAGGGGTGTACAGGAAAATGTTAGGGTGCGTTACATGGGGATAGGGGGGGTCAAGAGTCTTCAAAATTACGTTATATAATACTTGAACGGCCCCTTTTTTATTTCAAACGTATTTCAATTAATCCAATGTTTATGTTCATGCCAGAATGTCATTACGTGAATGTGTCCGCTAAGTTGACACATAGTTTGTGGTTTTGTCTATGGTCTGTCACATATGACAGTATAACTGCAAGTTCAAGGACGTTGTGAATGCAATAAACAATTAATCTCATCATTAGCATAAGCTCTCATCCATTTATCTTACAATAAATTCTTTTTGTACTTATGTATTACGCACCAGCTTAATTTCATATATTTAACCATATGCCTAAAATATTGTAAATAATTTACTACTTAATAATATAATGAGTTTATGTAGTTTATTATACGATGATATTTGCTAAAATTTAATATATTACGTAATAAAGTAAACCAAGAAATAATTCCATGACACTCCCAAAAACTTTTTGTGTATAATTGAGATAACTTTTGTATAAACAATGTTCAACAAATGAAAAAAAAATTACATAAAATTATATTTTTCTGCAATCTCGATAAAGCAATTTTAAGTCAAAATCAACACCGGATTGGAAAAAATACTGTTGCCAGGAAGAAAACGATTCTATTAATATTATGACGGAATTTTAAAAATATAATTGGTATGCTAACTACAGTTTTGATTTAAATTTGATGTCAGCTTTTACTATATAGAAATTACAGTGTATTATGGTGTATTATATGTTTAGATAAAGGCTGTTACAGAATGAAATTGTTAATTTTCTTACGAAATCTACTTACGGCATGCTATATTTAATATACAAGAACCATTATTAGCTCTCAAAAGTTCATCTTTACAAACACATCCTTCGGTACATTTAGTATCTTGCGATCTTGAACATTCTAAAGGGAATCCTAATTGAGAACAATTCCGGGCTCTGCATTCACGTTCGATGCATGTTGTGTAACTTTCATTTGCTCCACAGTTCGGTGCTGTAAATAATATTCTATATAATTAATGAATTATATTGTATTATAGCATTTTTTTGCACGCTTCCTACTGCGAAGGGGATAAGGTTGTGTTTTACACTCGACACGTCACCTATATGTTTGCCTATATACGATTGTTTGAGTAGATGTATTTGAAGAAAACACTTGAAATAATTTATTTAATATTTTGTAGAAATCATTTTTATTTTGATACCTAGAAAAAAACTGTTTTTATGAAATTTACGTTGTTGTCCGGATTGTAGTACACTAGGTGGTAATGATAACTCCTAAAGAATTGACGTATCGAGGTTTCATTTATTATCTTTAGAATAACATCAACAAGTTATCTATTTCGTATCAATGACCTAGTACCCGTACTTTAATACTAAAATCGTATTTTGCATGCCTCACTTTTATATTTATTACATTTACAAGTTTTTGGTACTGTTATTTTGTTTTTTATAATGATAAGGCAAAGATACCGAAATCATACAGCCACGTTGAACTTTGTATCATAATAAAGAGGTTAGTGCTCCAACATGATAGAGATATATAGATATAGGTAAAACTATATACTGAATTTTTGAGGCAAGCAATAAACCATGCTTGCTTGAAAAATGTAGAATAATTAATAATAGATTTTATACATTAATTAATAAAATAAGTCACCACGATTTTTTTTTAAATTAACATTAAATGTATGGTATTGTAAAATTAAATTTCATCTATGAAAACATTGTGAAGTGAAGGTGAAAACCATAGCATGGTGGTAGGGAATCTAATGCCCACCTGGCTAGTTACCACCCTCAAGTTGAAAATCTGCTACCAAATACCAATAGGTGTGTTCTTGTAGTTGCACTTGCGAGCCAGTACCTCCTATAAAGGCCAGCAAAGCACCTGCGTTTCCACTGGTGTTGTGGGTGTCCATGGGCGGCGATCATCACTTACCATCAGCTTGCTCATTTACTCCTTATTCTATGAAAAAAAAAAGTTGGTGCTGTAACAACATAAATAATATGTCTTTTGTCAATATTTTTGCCTATTACCTACACTAATATAAGTTATGTCATAAAATAATAACATGTTTATTGAAACAATGTATTATCGAATAATTATATTTAGTAAGTATATAGTTAGGGGTTATTATATTTGATGCGAATTAATACAAAGTTTAAGAAAATAAATGTGAACCAAAACTTCCGTTTTCTATACTTATTCATATATTCATCCATCTTTCTACCGACTTACTCAACTAGCACTGACCAACACTTACCCATGTACCGAATGTGCTACAAGTAAGTATAACAGTATTCAGTTTTATTTCAATATTTTCTACAATTTTTTGGCTTCAATCAAATATCAACTTAAAACATATATTTCATTATTTGTTTTCTAATTTATTTTATAGTGTATAATCCTTGGTACTCTCACCTATAGTGCACGTTAGTTGCACCTCAAGTTGGTTAGAATTATACTCGCATGCAATCACGTACGGTTTATTATGTTATATATGTTATAATTGTTTTCCATTATGACCAGTTTTGTGAAATAAATTAATAAAATATATCCGCCATACAAAGTATTCTACTCTCTTTCATTCCTTTAGAAGATATGTTATAAGAAATGTCTTTTAATATAATAACTTTAGAACGATGTTCATATTTTTCATTTATATATTCAATAGTTAGTTATTATTCAGTACTTTGTTTTGTATATTAACGAGTATCCTTTCTTCTAAACTAAAATTTGTCTATTTTGAATTTCATTTATGTTCATGAACGTTTTCATTTACAGTAATTTTAAGAACGACTTTTTGAAACTAGAATAATCATGTCTTATCTTTTTTGAATCCTCGAAGCTGTCTAGAGATGAGTGGATAATTTTATACAAAAACCTTTTATATAAAATGTTTCTTTGATTAATTTATGTCATAAGTAATATGAATTTACTCTGAAATACATTATTATATCTTTAAAAATTAATTAGTAATTAAATAAAAAACCCTCTTCAACAACTTTTAAGCTAACATTTAGTCATATACTAAGAACTAGCATAATGATAAAGTCAAATATAGGTACTTTATTAAAATAGAATAATTATATATGGATAAACTTACGGCATTTGTTCTTTGGTATGCATATGCCTTTATCGCTCCTAATATAATTATCTTTGCATACACATCCTTCGATGCAATATTTTGGATCGATGTATGGACAAAGTATAGCGGTTTCTAACTGAGAACAGTTCTTGGGACCACAGTGACCTTGAACACAGTTGCTGTAAACTTCATTTATTCCACAGATCGAAGCTGTAAACGTGTAATTAAAAATAATGTAGAATTGATTATTTAAACATACATACAGTGTTCGTGGGTATGCATGTAAGGACAGCAAAACTCTTGGAAGTTTACAATTACATTACTTTGTATCTCGTGGCCGCCACATTTTTAAATTCATGGTCACAACATTATTATAGTTTTAATATTAATTGTCTTTTACACACATTACATCAAGACGTGTTTATGCGAAAGTGACAGTATTTACCAACATTGGGGTGATCCGTATCCAATTTTATATACCTATAGAATGGTTATTGAACAACCGTTAAGACCTATCCGGCTAGCTACTATTCTGTAGTGGAAAAATGTTGTTATGCATCTACAAGTATGTATATTCCAACGGTTGTACTTGAGGACCAGTTTCTACAAATATAACTTGTCAAATTTTTACTACACAAATAATTATCAAGCAGCGAAATTTTAGTCAAACAGTCACGTATAGTTTCAAAATACAAAATTATATTAACTACTTATCAGACACAGGATTTTTTTATTATAATTTATTTTGTATTTATAATTACCAATTAGACGTATTGTGTTTTGTTAATATGAATAACTGTTATTTTTAAATAATTGTTTGTATTATACTTACTGCAGTTTTCAGGTAATACACA
Organism: Actias luna; assembly: GCA_039707435.1. Lineage (NCBI taxonomy): Eukaryota > Metazoa > Arthropoda > Insecta > Lepidoptera > Saturniidae > Actias > Actias luna. The sequence goes on along the minus strand of JAZHAC010000033.1, from coordinate 11,941,201 downwards.
TTTTCTTGTATTATCATCTAAGTAGAATCCTTCTTTACAATCGCATCCATTGGTTTTACAGAGTGCGATACAAAATTGTGCTTCTTGACCGATATTAGAACAATGTCTGTTACAGTTTAATCCGCATCCTGATTCAGCATTAGGGTCCCCACCACATGTTGCTGTAAAGATGTTCATATTATTACAAAATTTTTAATGCCAGATGCATTAAACCTTCGTAGAATACTTACAACTTTACATAAACGTGTTTCAGGAACACAAGTTTATATGTGTAGCCTGGGAATAACTAGAAATCGTCTTGACATTTATATCTACCATGGTACCTGAATAGCAAGGGTTATAAACAATATGGCCTGCTTGTCCACTCTTCTGCCCCCTAACCAAATGTTTGTATTAACTAAACTCAAAATTGATAGTTCCACCACAGTATAATTAGATCAAACTTTACTTAAATTATCAGAAAATTTAAACCAAAAATGTTTTAAAGTTGAAGTGAATGCAATACCTACATAATATTAAACTCTTGTTCTTTATACAATTTTTATTTTAACCTAAAATTATCTTTTATTTCATGAGTAAAGTAATGTTAAATGCTATATTCTTGCAATAACTTATTTTAAGGGTTATGAAATTTATGCAATGTTTCTATTAATATTTACTTACGACAAGATTTCGCAGGTATACAAATTCCATTGTCTGCTCTTAAATAGCCGTCTTTACAAACACAACCACCGTCAGTATGGCATGTTGAATTTGTGTATTCACATTGGAAAGGATAACCTAATTGCGAACAAGTTTTGACTTTGCAGTCATCTTCGATGCAGTCATCATATACTTCATCTTGTTCACAAATGGTTGCTGTTATAAAGATTTTAAATGAAAAATCAATTAAAACATTCATTGCAACCATTTTCATAACGATTTTCTGTCGGCCATAACAAGCTATTAGCGCTAGTGTTATAAATTGATTTTCTTTTAAAGTCTTTATTTATAATGCTTACACAGTTTTACGCTATGATAATATAAATTTGCCGGAGTTTTCTTATTATACTGACCAGATTATACATGTTATATAAAGTATATAAATCGTTTTTAAATCAATATATGTATTATGTCTTACGATATATAAAAAAAAATATGTAACCGATGAAGGCGTTAGTTTGTGGAAATCCATCATTAAATATTATAACGGACGTTACTTTGTACTTTGTTTGGATTTTTTTATGTAATAGCGGGTAAATAAGCAAGCGTGTCACCTAATGGTAAGTCATCACCGCCACCCATGGACACCCACAACACCGGGAGAGTTGCTAGTGCGTTGCCGGCCTTTATGTGAGGGACTGGCTCTCAAGTGCATATGCCAGAACACACCTATTGATATTTGGCGGCAGATTTTCAACGTGAGGGTAGTAGCTATCCAGCCGAGCATCAGAAGAAGCCCTACCATCATGCTATGGTTTCCTCACAATGTTTTCTTCACCGAAAGCTCAAGTCCATTGTAGATGGTTGGATTCGAACTTAAGTCCCACGACGCGGTGTTCACTGAGTTATCATCGCTTCAATTGATTAGTTGCTATTACGTTTCATGAAACAAACAAATAAAAAAAAACAACAGTATTAAGGCCATTGATGATTTCAATAAGTTTTTGAATAATCGGGTTAAAGCGACCTAGCAGCGGCCAGTTTATTTCAGGCAGAAATCTAAAGTAACGTTTACTGTTAATATTTAATAAAAATATTGTTTGGAGCAATCAAATCTGCAAAAAACATTTCGATTATTCTTCCTAAATACGATATTTCACAATTGGAGTTAGAAAAATGGAATGGGTTTCAACCTTTTTCATAGTAAATTTCTGCTTTCCCAGAAAAATATATCCCAGTTACTTACATATATGTAAGCTATTACAGAAGATATTGAATATCTCTTGTTATTATATCGTATTTTAATTACACTAGATTTTACGTGCGGCTTCGCTCACGTTAATATCGATTTTTGCACAAAGAAATCGAATGACGTAATAAAAAGTTTTATACAAAGTTTATATCTCTATTTAACCCACTTCCAATAAATATTTTGCGAGAAAAAGTAGTATATTTCCGTCTCCTAGGTCCCATCTATCTCTGTACTAAAATTCATCATAATCGATTCAGTGGTTTAAGCGTGAAAGCGTAACAAACAAACAAACTCACTTTCGCATTTATAATATTAGTAAGTATTCAGAATGATTGTTTCAGGTTTCTTAAATGGAATTTTAAACTTTTTTTATAATTAAAATTTATGTAAAAAAATAAGAATGTTATATATAGAGTATTTCATTACAGTTATTTCAAATGTAAGGCTAATTAATATAAAGTAATATTTATTTAATCGATAACTTACTGCGTATTCCTTCTTTATAATTTGTCAAGTCTTTCGGGGGACTGATGACGGTAGTATCTTCTGAAGAATTTACTGCTTCACCATAAGTTGAACTAACTTCGGTGTTAGCTGAAAACGAAGGAAAATTATAGAAAAAATTCATACACGTTAAATAGTAAATTATTTCAATGTTATTTATACCAGAAGAGAATCGGATTAATAATAAAAAAAATATCGCTAAAATAAAGACTTGTTTCAACATTATCGCCAAACTAATAGTATGTGAAGTACTACTCACTAAGAAAGTTTACACCTTTTATACCAGCTGAATGATTTATATGTTTGCACTTGATTCAATAAGAAATTTAATTTAAAAAACTTAGAGATTGTTTTTTTTTCTGGGTTTACCTGTAATGTCTATGAAGTGTTAAGATAATTTTTTATTTGTTGAAGAATGTTACACTAAGCTGTATTTTCCATATAACTGTTTGGTTTTACCCTAAAGTAGTGGAAGTTTCCATATGTTTGTCCATGTTATTCCTTCGTTATCAAATACAATTCATGTGTATTAATAATAAATTTTTACTTTCAGACAATATATTATTAAAAATACTGTATGTTAATATCGAGTTTCAAATGAATAATTTGTGTTGTTTCTATGTTAAGTCGTATGAATGACCAATTACTACGTTTGGACTACATAAAATAAAAATGTAATATTTATTATATAGATTTATTATACAACTTTGTAGACATTAATTATATTGTACCAAATTCAAGCGGCTGAACCCAGAGCCCAACACAATGTACACACAGTATGTATAATACATCTAAGTATATTTGTACGTACATATATAGCTATATCCATGGATTAAAAGTGCCGACGCTGGGTCTATCGTGTGACAGAGAGGAAAACTCCAAGCAGTTCCCGAGAGTTGTGACGCGGATGTAAGTTTAAAAGTCCCCTTTCCTACGCGCATTCACTACACGTGTTTCTCTCCCTGCCCAGCCAAATTGGGTAGCTGCCTGCTAGTGCAGCTTTTGATGCACGTTTTGATATAGAAGTTAATGCAGTCCAAGACAGGCTAAGATTTTTTAGTAGTATATAAATATATTTTAATGGTATATCTCATAAATTAACGACGTAGTGGACCTGTTCAGGTTATTTAGTAGCTAGTAGTATTTGTTTTTATAGCGTAGTGTGTTGATATATTTGTTTCCTATGGTACAGTGAGCTCAATCAGTACTATGTGTTTTTGATGTTCTAGAGAAAATAATTAAATGCGGCCTGGAAGTGGAAATTCAACATACTCTGGGATTTATATATGTAGTGATACATAAATCGATATATATATTACATAGACACATACACAAGAATTTTTTGATATTTACTATAATGACTATGTTGAAATTTTGATCATTCAGGGTCACAAGTCACAAGATTAACATTAATCTGCTAACGTAAGTTTGATTGGGATATCATAACATCCAAGTCAAAGTATTATTCATCGTTATATTATTTCATTCAACAAATCGAGTCAAGATTTTTCCTTCAGATATTGAATAGGCATAAATAAACAGTCGGTTATTGGTAACTGATAACGATACTGTTTTTTTGAATTTTCTCTGGTTAAGAAAATAATAATTTCGGTTATTTTTTTAGGGAAATAAAGATTCTGAAATCCATTTAATTTAATTTAATTCAGTCATTAAATTGAAGTATAAATGAAACCAGTACAGTATAAGAAGTGTATAAAAAATATATATATTAAAACTTGTTCGTTTTCTGTTAACACAGCTCCAGTAATAGTTGATTTGTATAATAATGTATGTTATACGTATTGTATCTGTGAATCATAATTAAAGAACATTGTTTGTTAAATATTTTTGCTATTGTTTTCTTCCACATTTATATTTGATTGTGATTTGATGAGAGTATTGTGTGAATATTATTACAGATGTAAAATTGTTCATCTATCTGCATAGTTAATATATGTTTTGTTCAGAAACACCACTGTCGCAAACGCTTCAGAACAGCTGTTAAGTTTATATATGCCTTTTTTTACTTACTCAATTTTGACATACTCATTATTAAGTTTTCACAAACCGCCTCTAATTGACCGCCTCCAAATTCATGTTTGACAAATATTTTACTTTAAACACTCGCTAACTATGGATTTTACGAGCAGGTTTTTTTTATATTATCACGATTGCCCGTGTAGGAAATTTCGCCAATGTCAAGTTAGGCGTGAATAGACATAAAATCAATGGATTCAAAGTAACACCTAGTCTCACAACAATTATACAAACAATTATTAATTAGATTCGAACTTAGAGCATGCGTCAACAGTGAGGTGACCGCCTGAGCCGCTAGATCGATCGTGCAGTCAACGATCCCGTTCGATTATATTATTTGTGAAACGGAAACGATGTGGAGGGCATCATCTAGGATAATAAAGAAAGTTTAAAGACTACGGTAATTTAAAGTTTGAGTTGATTCATACTTTTAGTTAAACTACTATAAATATAACTATTTTATCTAAGTATTATTTGTTTACGGTAATATAGCAAAACGCCAAATAAAGGTAACAGTTATATATTTGTGCCATATGCTATCGATACATGGTATTCTAGGATGCGAGTGTGCGTATTTTTCAGGCGCACATAAGTTATTTTAGAATTAGAAGGACTTATGACCAATCTTGATGAGCCCATATAAACAGATAATGATTAAAATGGATTTTCATTGAACACTGTGCCTAATAGTAAATAGGTACAGTAAGCGTATGGAAGCGATGATGAGTTAGTTGGTAGTGCGTACGGGCTCCGCGTCAATGAAACTGAGTTCGAATCTTTGCAATGAGCCTGAGCTTTCGGTGACGGAAAACATTATGATGAAACCGTAGAATGGTGGTAAGGCTTTTCTAATATCCACCTTACTAACTAACACAACTTGAAAAGTTCCCGTCAAATACCTAATTTAAACCAAAACTAATTTAAACGGATTTTATCGCGGTTATTTATCAGTTTTGATCCCGACGTTTTGAAAGCTTCATTTGTTTAAGCGTTGAAATCTTTACTTACAAACACATAGCTTGTTCAGTCGAATGTAGTTAAACAGAAGGTAGTTCCTACGCTAAGCTTATTGGGACTTGCTCTCAAGTACAACTACACCTATAAATCGTTTGCGACAGATTTTCACATTTTATACAATTTATCCTTCATGAGTGCATTACGAAGTCATCTTGAAAGTGTCGAAGTCAACAGAAAGTAAAAACATGGACCCGAATCGCGGAAACTGTCAGTTACTTTTGTCGATAGAAATAATGACAGGAGCGACTACATATTGTTGAATGACGAACAGTAAGTAGCATTTAAAAGTACTATATTTGATATTAGACTTATATGTAACCAGCTGTGTCCCCGATTCCGTTCGCATGGAATTAAAATTTTAATTAATATACACAAATGTTTTATAGCCTATATTACTCATGTCTATTACAGCATTCTAATGGTGAAAGAATTTTTGACATCGGTCCAGTAGTTCTTGAGTTTATTTGTTACAAACAAAAATACAAATATTTTCCCTTTATAAAATTAGTATAGATAAAAAGATTTGATCGTTAATACATTGATAGCTGTAATAAATATAAATATTGTGTGTATTGCATTCGAATTTTGATACTGATTTATATTATAGCTTTGCATAGAAAGATATGTACCTCTATATATCACCGGGTACTGGACAGGTAATTGTACTGTTTTGTAAAAAAAAAATGTATATGGTTGGGATGGTATTAACTTTCGCGACTCTTTGTAATAGAGGTACTTTTTGTGCTTACGCTCGAGTTTAAATCTAAGTTCGTTTTCATATCCAGCTAGTTAAAAGTAAAAACCTCCTAATTCATCGTTGTTATTTATTGATTTACAAATACAAATGGCTATTTCAAGCATATTGTCGTGTGTATAACAAATTAAATTTGAAATATGCTACTCATTTGATAAAGATTTGGGCTAGGATTTTATAGTATTATAGGTATAGCGTTTGACTATAACCTCATTTGCTGTTAAGTGACTGTAGCCCAAGCCGGTAAAGCGGACCTAATGTTATAGCGGGCCAGTGTTGCTACTGACGCATACCTATTGGTACTTGGCGACATATTTTTTACTAACGTTAACTAGTTAGATTGGCATTAGAAAATGCTGTCATTTTCTTCACCGAAAGCTCGACCTAATTGTAGGGATTCAAGCTGACGTCAATTGAACGGTGAACACCCATATTACCAGAAAGCTATAAATAATTGTATGAATTATGAGCAACCATTACATTAGATAATTCTACAATATTCTGTGTCCAAGTTTATTAGGTAACTTCTTAATAAAGCAAACAATTTTATTATACAAGCAAATGATATATTATTTCCATAATTTTTGTATAAACAAATATTACTGATTTGTTAAGTTGCTGTAACAAATAAAAAGTTTCGGATCATGTCCGAATTGTTCCAGGACATTAAAAAAAAATGTATACTATTAGCATCATTTTATTTCCCGTTGCTTTCTTATTTGCCAGGCCTCAAGACACTGTAAGCTCTTTCTGCGTAAATCAGAATACGCTGGTCATTGCGCTACATCCATAAAAATACAAAAGCATAAAAACAATAGTGTAAATCAAGAGAGTAACGGTACTTTAGCAGTTGTTTTGCTCATGCTGGCGTGCATGCCCCTTGGCAGTTGGATCTATAATAATTGTATCCGAAACATATTAAGCCAAAAGAGGCAGTTTTAGGGGCGTCTGTTATAGCTAGTATACTGTAATCGGGATACAATAACACATTCATCCATATCTATGAGGTATACTACCCGGAAAATCCGTTTTAACCTTTATCCGGTTATGTGTTCATTAAGCGTGGTATTAACAAATCCCTGTAACTACGAAAGGACTTGCGCGCCCCTAGAAAATATATACACTCGGATCCTAGACTACCGAGTTTCGATTTCCAACACTAAAATCTTTATTGCATATGTAACTAAATTTGGCTAATAATCACCCGTGACGTTTTATTAATTTTTATACAATTTTTTATTAGAAATAAGAAGGGCCTGCAGTAGTCAATATTAACTCGGCTACGTATTAGTGTAAGAATTAAGAAATAGAATTAATAGTTTCGGATATAACCTCTCTTAAAGTTACTCTACTTCTCATACCTAATAAATAATATTTTTCAAATAGTATTACTAAATTTAACTTTTATTATGCTAACTACCGACAATAGTTATACAATACAAATCTCACGTGCGTAGTACATATGTTTCATTGCTCTTAGATACAGTGCTAGAATTACAATATCCTATATTGAATTATTCATTGTTCTGTAAGTACATGTAATAGTTTTTTTTTGATAAGCGTCTATTATAAAGAATAGTAATTACAAATATTTCTTCATTTTTGAATCTATGTAACAATCAGTTTATTTGGATTTAACTCAAAAGCAGTTTGACCGATTTTTATGAAAATAAAATACGATAACTATATTTAACTCGTAAACTAAACTGCTATGGTAATTATTTTTATTATTAAAAATGTGATAAAATATACCACGATATTTTGTATAAATGCTGTAATAAATTTAAAAACCTTTAGATATGAGTAAATGTTAAAGTACTAGACAAACAAATACCAACTGCGCACCTTGGTAGTTTTGACCATAGCGAATTGTATATTCAGTTGTTTTAAACTTCCAAGCTCTTTTAAAGTATTTATTTTTCTACGCTATTCAATTTACGTTGTTTTTGGTAACCTTTCTCTTTTTTCGTTTGCTTAAAGAACGGAATGCAACCCTGCAACAGGCACTCTCGACTTCTATAATTATCAGTTAACACCACACACGACCCTGACTTTAATTTAAAAGTATTAATTACATACATTTATGTAAAATTATTGGTGAATTCCAATTAATTAGAAACGGTTAAAGTAAAACTTCTATAGAAACGAAATAATGCAAACTAACAAACTTAACTTTGCAAGTATTAGTTAGTTTCGTTAGCTGCCACCATTGTAAACTTTTGTATATTTCACCATAACAACTTGCAACTTCGTTACTAAAGGTACTGTGTATCATGAACTCGCAACGTAAAATAAGATTTCTCTTGCGTGAATAACTTTTTTAAAGTGTTATTTACATAATTATTAAACTACTATCTGAAGAAAAGTAAATAGGTACTTAGCGAAAGTTTTATAAGTAGTATCAACAAACTTTTCTTGATAGCAACTGAAGTGTTAAAATATTCAGTTGCAATTTTAGCCTGCAAAAACCTCCATTCATTGGAATACTTCCTTTGAGCCAAGTGGTGGAAGGGCCTCTCGTGATACAACAAAGTTTTGGGAAGTGAACAAAGATAGTAGAAAAAAACTTAAAGGAAGCGTTTCGTTTAAGTATTCATAGGACGTCCCTCACGTACTTGTATTACTTGAGCTATTTACTTGGTATACAGGTCTAATGTTTATTTATTAATTTTCTATATTTGAGTTTGCTTTGTCTATATGTATTTTTTCGTTATTCTAGCTCGGTAAATTGACTGATTTTATTCAATGAGAAAGTCTATCAGTCAAGAATCCTCAAGAATAATTAGTTAGCTTATTACTTTCGTATAACTCTATCTTTAACTAGAAGTATAATGCAATGAATTATTTAAAGAATAAATTGAATTATAGCACATCTAGCAACGTTCGGCGTATAAGCTATTATTTCCTTAAGATGATTATCCAACATTTGACCGGGATAAGTGCGATCTAACTCGCGTAATTTAATTTAATCCTCTCCTGTCGAATACTCATCTGATTGAGGTCTACTAATATCCGTTAATTACAAACTATTCCCAGGGAGACTTGTATACTTAGTCATTGCCATAACCGGTTATAATTGGAATTTACTGAGATAATACTGCAGATAAAACGAATGAGCTCAACTAGCAAATATTATTGTCGTTGCTTTTAGGGTTTTTTTTTTATATATTGTTATGGCCACAATCTTACCTGATGTTAAGTAAGAATGTGGCCTAAGATGACAGCACGCTAGCGTATTGGAGAGATTGGCTCTCAAGTGCAACTGCCGGCACTGTAGTATTTGGCGGTAGATTTTAAACTCGAGGATGGTAGCTAGCCGGGCAGGTATCCGAAAATGCCCTACCTCCGTGTCATGGTTTCATCACGTGTTCTTACACCGAAAGCGCAGGTTCATTGCAAGTGGATTCGAACTCGCCTCCATTGATACGGCATTCATACACACTACACCATCTGAGCTATCATCACTTCAAAATTTTAATGAAATAGTATTTTTATAGATATTTATTATCACTTAGATTAGTCTCTATTCCGGTCAGGGCGCAACCAATATCTCAACAAATTTTAATATTTAATTAACAATAAATGTGAGCTACTCATAATTTCGAATATATATGTATAATACAAACTAAATTACTGCCTTCATGGCTTTTTACAATAACGCTTCAAAATCGTGACATATATAATTATAAAAATAACACATAATTATATAAAAATATGTTTTTACTTCGTGTACTAGAAATTGTTTAACATACCAAACTTTAAAAACCTCTATTATCAATTTTCAAAGATTCAAAACGATGACGTTGAGCATTTTGTAGTATAATTCAGAGGTTAAGAAGATATGTAATAAGATTTTCATAAGTGTATAAAGGTTCGATGCCAACCTTCTAACCATCTAAGGCGATCCTTATGGGCTTTGTTGAATGGTCATTAAATGAGACTTGTGGTTTGAAGGATTATATCTGTTTTTTGTTGTCAACTAGAAACTAGATAGTTAACTATAGTATATCTCAGTGTTTTAGATTATTTTCACATCCATATCTTAAACAGTATTTAAATAAAAAAAATAAAACGTAACCTGATTATAATTGCACGCTAATATTAAATATTTATTATTTCCGATGATTTTCATAAACGTTCAATGCAATTCTCCAGGAAATATCTTGTACGTTTTCATAATCGGTTAGTTATTTAAAACAAAGTTCATGTCTCTTAAAAAGGTACCTACCTGGATACTTGATTTTTTACCGTAGCCTGAGGTTACACATCTTAAGTACCGACAATATCGACTCTTTACTTCAAATCGATTTAGTAAATTAAATTTTTAAACGTACATGGTAAGTTTATTGTAAATTCAGTATTCTTAGATTTTATCCTAACTGGTGTCTAAAAATCTTAATTCGTGCCTAAAGATCTTAATTCTAAATAAGTTCCTGTAAAGTACCTCAGATATTTAGATATTTGATCAGTCAGTAAGATTTTAATTATACAAGGTCACGTGTCTTTGTCCTGTTAAATAAGAATTTTGATTTGTAGGGCAGGACCTTAGTATCTTGTAATCATTTTCATCTCATACAAGTATCACACGTCATTGTTATAAAAGAGGGTCTTGGCATATGCACGACAGACAAACAATCAATTGTTTCTATAATAATTGTTCTGCTTTTTTTTCTTTTTTTTTTTTATTTAAACATGATGATGCTAATTGATCCAACCGATTTTGACCGTGGTGACGCCTGTGACTCCTAGTCTAATAAATAGCACTGGTGCGATCGAAGATGGCTTATGTTGCCTATCTTCGCGGCGAAACTCCGTGAAGACTAAGGGAACGTGAGTACGCCCTTATTGTAATGATATGTTATGGCAGCAGATGGGTGAGCCATTAACTTGTCGTGTTTGGTATCAAGGTCAGCTTTACGCTAAACCTCCAACTCGCGTACATGGCTGTAAAAGTCAAACATATACTTCTAAAGTACCTACTAATTAATAAAATATGTAGTTTATTTACTTATATGTATTTATAATGATGTCAGGTAAATAAATAATGTCAATAATCAAGAAAAAACAACATGTATTTCAGTATTGTTCAGCTGTGTATAAGCAAACTAACTCTTGCTTGAACCTGAAAAGAGAAATATTTCAAAATTGAATTAATAATATAAAAAAAAATGATGGAAATATTATGAACGTAGTGTTATTCAGAACTTTGAAACCGTTTTTATCTATCATATAGATTGATAATGTAACCACGCACGTAAACTCGCCATAGTTGTTATTTTATAGTTAAGGTTTATTTTAGCGTTATAGCCACAATCTCACCTGATGTTAAGTGACGATGTGGTCCAAGATGGAGCACACGCTAAGCCTATCGAGGGACAGGATGTCAAGTGCAACTGCAAGATCACACCTACAGGTATTTGGCGGCAGATTTTAACTTGAACGCTCTAGTTAGCCAGGTACGCATTAGAAAAAACTCTGCTATCATGCTGTGATTTCATCACGATGTTTTCCTTCACCGGAAACTCAAGCTCATTGTAAGTGAGTGGATTCGAACTCACATCCTTTAGCACGGCGTCCGTACACTCTACCAACTAAGCTATCATCCCTACAAAATTATTTTTACACAATATTTTTTATAAGATAATCCGAGTGATGATAGCTCACCGGTAGTGTGTACGACTTCGCGTCAAGGAACGTGAGTTTGAATCCAACCATCTACAATGAACTTGTGCTTTCGGTGAAGGAAAACATCGTGAGGAAACCGTAGGCGTGGAGGTAGGGCTTTTTCTAATGCCCGCCTGGCTAGCAACCACCCTACATTTATTAATCTGCTTAAAAACCTCCCACCAAATACCAATAGGTGTGTTTCGGCAGCTGCATTTGAGAGCCAGTTCCTCCACAGGTTTAGCGTGTCTACCAACTTGGACTATCATCTCTTAATTTCAGGTGATATTATGGCCATAAGTAATATTTATTGATTTAGGGATAAGAATTCATAAAACTATGAATGTTTTTCCTATGGTAACTAAATCTGTTTTAGTTACTATAATACTGTAGTACATATTATATTCTAGATTCCGGGTGAAAGTCTTTGTTTGCCTTAACCTCAGTAAAGCCCAAGTAGTCAAATTATAGCTAAGGTTGATATAAGGCTAAGCAATCTTTATAGAGATAGATACTACTGCTATTTTATGTATTATCCACAATGTTTTTCCTATATTTGGAGCTTACTCGTTAAGAATCTTTTTTCACATAAGGCTCTTTGTATGGAAATTCTATGAGTAGTGCAGCTAATACAAGTATTAACTCAAAAACACTGTTTTTCTGTGTAACGTACCTCGCTTTCATTTTTAAATAATTTTTCTAAGATACTATACAATATATAGAATATATAGAATTATAGTAGTAGTATATATATATATATATATATATATATATATATAGTACTATAGAAGTAAATTCCAGTCGTGCATCGGTGTTGAGACACACTTTTTTTTAAAAGAATATTTACTTTATTATTATTAATAATAATTTAAGATATTGGTAAATAAATATTAACATACCACAGTCTTTAGGTAAGACGCAGCTTCTTGTATTACTATTGTAGTAATAGCCGTCTTTACAATCACAGCCGTCTACTAAACAGACAAATGGACATCCGATTCCGCCGATCCGGATTCTTCCGCCAATATTGGAGCATTGTTTTTTACAATTGGAACCACAACCTGGTTGAGCGTTAGGGTCACCTTTACACGAATCTGCTAAAAAATCCTTAATTGAGATTTGTTATTACAATAAACCACCTAAATGTTTATAGTTTTTTTAGTATATTAAATATTGTAAAAAGTTGCTGTATTTTATTATGCTCTTTAAAAAACAAAGAGTTAAAAAAGAAAAGCACATTATTGTGTAAAACTGTTCCCGCAAATTGAAATGTATACCTAATTTATCCGTTAATTCGATAATATAAGTAACTAAGTTGAAATATACTCATATACAATTTTATAACCCGATTACAATGTGATTATGAATGAATTGTTCTTTTATGGTCTTGATCAATATTTAAAAATATAGCTGTAAAAGTAATTATCTTATAGTATTAAGCGCCGTTATTACTAAGTAAATTAGTTTTATTTTCATTACACCCTTTAATGAGTCTAATCATTGTAATTTTACAAAGGAACTTACTAAGACATTGTACAATATAAAGAAAGATCTTGAAACAGTTGATAATATTACCTACTTTCTATACATACATATAAAATGACGCTGGATCGGTGTACGTTGATAGCACTTTTCACCCGAAACGGATTGATCGAATTTTATTATTATTTTTTTTGCCTTATACGGTCACCTGGGTGTTTATATAGTATGCTTGCACACCAAACTTCTTTTTTTCCCAAAAACATATTTATTTTTTATTTCGCACACCATAACTTAATAATTATTTATTTGCTTTTGATAAGGGTGAATTTCTACAAGTTCCTGTATATTTGATATCAACTAAATACACTTACTTGGAGCACTTTCTGTAGAATTTACTGGCTGAGCATTTGTTGTAGTAGCATCAGTATTAGCTGTAATTAGAAATAAACAGTTTAATAAAAGTTGTTACAGTGAGTTTGCAAATCAAGGACATAAATATTTACCAGTAGAAAGTTTAATTAAAAACAAAATGGCCGCAACGGCTAAAACGAACAGTTGCCTCGCCATAGTTACCAAAGGAATGGTATTTTAAATGATTATTACAGATATTTAATATTTAATACAACCACTGAATGTTTAGTCGTGCACTTGTTTCAACATTAAACATATAAATTCATAGCACTTCAGTGACTATTTCATTATTGGAATTTTATGTTTGTTAACATTTATAACGCTCAAACAGTTAAATAAACAATTTGGACGATCTTTCGGCGGATTTATTTTTTAATCAGGGGTTTTACATTTTCAGCAACATTTCAGCCAACGTTGGAACATTGCCTATTACAGTTTGCACCACAAACTGGCTGTGCGTTAGGATCAACACCACATTAACCTGTTAATATAGGGGTCGTTTATAAAATACGTCACGATCAACTTTACCTTTTTGACCACCTTCCCTAGATCGTCACGCTATGTCACATTTTAAACAACCTATATCAATTTTTTTTTTGAACTGACATACCCTGTTAGCCCTAAGTGCTTTGACAGCTTCATCGAACTTTTGATCCCTATCAATATTACATCACAAATTATAGGATTCCTCCACCCCCCATACATAATATATGGCATTTAATGATAATTTTTTTTACTCCTTTAAAATGCCTATACTTATAATTTAACAAATGAATTTCAAAGGCACAGTTACAGAAAAATGTTCAATTGAATGTAAAATACGAAATCAAAGTAATTGAAGAAGAAATTTATCTTTTGTCACTGTGTTTAAAATATTTCATCATAAAATAGTTTTCTAAGTTCTTGTAAATTATATACTTATTTATTAACTTTCTTGGTGTGCTCTTTATGAAACTTACTGTCCCAGTATATATTTTAGTGGTATCAGTGTTAGCTGAAAATTAAAAAAGTTACATAAACAATCATAAATATATTTTCTGTAGAACAGCCCAATGATATTGTAACTAGAGTAAAAAAAGTATTAAAATAAAATAGTGCTTACGGCTTGTTTTTACATAATACATGTATGTGACGGCGTTAAAGACATTTGACTTGTAAACAACACGTGCAATTGTCTTTAGTAGCATGAGCTAGTAGAGAAACCAGGTACGCTGGCCGTTATAAAAGGAGGCGACTGGCTTCTGCATTCAGATTCAGAAGCATTCAGATCTCAGTGGATCAGCTAGATTCGAGTCTCTCTTTCTCTTGAGTAGGCAATAGTCGTTGACACCGCCAGCTAAGGTTGCACAGATACAATCCTTCGCATCAATTTGGTTAGTACCGCGTTCGACTCTCCTTCACGTCCTAGCAAAAACCCAAGCCGAGGTTCGGTCACTAGTGATACCTTTACGCGAGTTGCCCCTCGGGCTGAGCATCCTCCGCACTCGCCCACAAAGTCCGGTGAAGCTGTGAAAGCCTTTTAGGCTACCAGTGTAGGTCCAGTCAAAAAAAAATGCTAGGGGTTATTCGTCCAACTGTGGTGGCCAGATGCACTTGCTATATCTGAGTCACGCTATAAAAAGGCAATGTCCAGAATACGAGCCCATATATGTATATCTACTAGATGTGCCCACTGCTCCGTTCAAGTAATCTGCAAACGGTTTAGATTCAGTTTTCATAAAGAAACGGTGTTATGAGTTATTTTTATGTCTTTTTAATTTACTACTACTCTCTTTACTTGTTCTATATAACCTAACGTACCAAAACATACACTAAAATCTCGTTGGCAAAAACACCTAGATTAAAAAAGGCAATCATGTAAATCAGTTATATAGATCTTCGATAAAATTATATGTATAATATCGCAGTATGTAAAAATACGCTAAGGAGCTACACTATCAGGTGATAACTAAGTTTTAGGTCTAAAATGTAAATATACTTTAAATATTCTGTTTTTATTAAATAAAATGTACAATGCCACATTCAAATAATTATAAATCGCATTAAAAAAAAGTTAAATGTATCTATTTTATGTTATCTCAAGGATACAAATGTCCAAAAGTTTCAATTAGTTTTATTTCAAAATATTTCAAGAATGTTCTGGCAAATTGTTGTACAATAAAGTAATTTTTGTTTGGAAGTAGCGCTAAATAGTTAAAATGCCTTTACAGTTTTACCTAATGTACCAATACAATATAATGTACAATGTACCCAATGCAATACGCACATTTAAGACACAAGCGTTCTTTAATGGTTGAACCTCGGTTTGATTGTTTCCTTGCATAAAATTCTGCTTTGTATGTAACTATTTATTTATTTAAACTAATTATAGACATGTACTAATATAGTTCTCGTATATAATATAGCCCAAAATTGTTTTGCTAAAGCTAACTAGTCATAAAAAGGAATATAATATACGTCACAGAATCTATGTACTTATAGTGTGGTTATGCAAGCATGAAGTGCAGTGTGATATTGCTTTACTGGTGACTGGTAGAGTTACTATATATCGTGCATGCAATGGGGTTAAATTTCCTTCCCGGAGGTTCGGACTTAGGCTTAAATGGCTGCGAGAAGTGCTGGCGAGTTTACGGAAGCGAAGCTGATCGCCCGTCTAATACAGCCCAAGACTTGGTTTCGCTGACTCAATTGAATTAAATTCGAATGAAAACTTACTGTTTTCTGGTCCATTATTATTGATATTGTAACGAGGTTCCCCCTCGCCATATCACTAGTATTTATGTATTATTTATGATAAAATGAATAAATATTAAGAGAGTAAAAGTGTGTCTGCTTGTTACCTTAAATCTATGGCAATGATCATCTAGTCATTAGGACCTACATCTACGTTGTGAATAAAAGATATTTCTAGTATACAAGCTCTGTTAATTTGGTACTCATAAAACAACACATTATACATTAATTGAACACATGACAATAATATTAAAATCAGTTATAAGAAAAATCAAATCAATTATAAGCAAATCAAGTCTATCTAAAATCATGGTATTAATATACATAAATTGCAATAAAATCTAGAGGAAGTATAACTAGTTGTACATAAAAGTTGTTTAAAGCGGTTTTTTATTTTTATGTACTAAGATGGCCCCTCCTTCCTAAATCCCGCCTTTTAGCAAAGACTTTTTTTTATGAGACCCAACAATCAGCTACAAGCAGAATGGCGGATTAGTGTAAGGGTAAAAGGCGGGATATAAAAGAGTTCTGAAACTAGTTTTTTAATAATAATGACTCTAATGGCATTAATAGAAGGCACAAAGGTCGACTATAGTCTTCAACAAAATAAATGTAATGGGTTGTAATTAGCAATCAACGTAAAAGGTCAGCTATAGGCCATCAAATTGATAAGAAATTGTCAAGGTGACACAGTCAACCATGGAGGAAGTATGCAACTCACTTCTAACCAGACCTTCCCGCACAGTTAGATAAGGAAGCTACAGGCAGTAAGATATAGATAGAGAGGTCACAAAGTCACTACTCCTAATCCTTGGTAATTGTCCTATAACTGCATGGATCAACGGCCATAGATATATAGAAGATAAGCTACGCCCTAACAAGAATTATGGTTAGAATGGTACATCTACCTTTACTTAGTAAAACTAAAACACCTATCAGATTATATATTCTTCCCTTTTAAATGGTAGATAGAACCAATAATTGAATACTAATATCGCACTGGCTACAGAAGGAAAGTGGATGGGTAATATGGAAATAATATGTGTTGAATCAAATCAACACTGATTTGTTATACCATAACATAATATTGTAATAAAATTAGAGGACCATTTGAACTTCTGCATGGTTTCAGTCACCATTACGTTATAATGTACTAACTGACACCCACACAGAATAGTTCATTAACAGTAGATTATGCTGAATTAGAAACTGATTGTTTAGATATAATAAGGATTCATTGATCCATTTTTGGAAAGCAAAATATTACCTTTGAACAATCATGTACCATACTAATGTAGAATTGTGTTGTATGTGAAATGTTATGTATTATGGTTGGTATCAATCATGGACCGTACCTACCCTACCAATATATAAGTGACACATTATCATGTTTTATATTCTCATGAGAATATTAAGCCTTAGAACTAAAATGAAGATTAAAATTTATCATTACTTATCTTTGTACCTATGCTCTCATCATTCTAAATATAAAGTTGGTACCTACCTATATATCTTAAAGAAATTATTTACAATATATTTTACATAATATGAGAAACCTGAAGAGTTTCTAAACTAATAATTAGTTGTGTTTCATATTAAATTTAATGTATGACTTACTATTATTTTTGAATTTCTTTACTTTGTTATATAATTTAGACGTATTTTATAATCATATCCCAATAATTTAGTACAATTATTTAGCTAGACATGTACTTACATCTAGTTTATAGAATTCAAACTTAAGGTATTTTCTATATAATTGTTTAAAATAAAGATATATTCAATTCAATTTAATTCAATTCAAGCCTATTGCAAAATATATAAAAATCAGAATCTCAGTAATAATGTAAGTCTGTAGAGACAAGTGTAGTTTTATGGCTTACCGCAACAATTTATAAAACCCCAAGTGTAATATAGAACATATTCTTTTGGTATTATGAACATAAGAGGATGCCAGATATAGAGTAAGTGTCCGAAGACCACTAGTCAGAAACTCTAACAGCTTAACAATGTCTGGTACTTACTGCTATTGGGTCACTTTAGCAGAGGGTAAATTGTCTTCATACTAAACCTAACACAAAATCAAGGCAACACAATCACTACATAATTACCTTCTATATAATAAACTTCAGTTTTATGGTTCGATATAGAAGGAATAATACATGACAAAAACCTCATTTTGACTCTATAATATAATCAAAACTACGCAATTTGTATTGTAGATCATGTGTAGTGAATAAGTCGAATATTAATAGGAACCCCAGTTGGAATTCTACAATAATACATTGATTGTAAAATTATTATAATCTACAGTCTTATAGTTTTACCGCACTTCATTTCTATTTTGATACTCACAATTTAGCACTTTCAGAACTTTCTTCGAGGTTAGGTATTATTCTTCAATTCAATCAACACAGTTATCAATTAGAATGTCGTAGTTAAGTAAGTAAGTTAGTTAACTATACCACAGAATTTTTAAATGAACTGACATCGTCTGGACTACCACCTCAAAATTTGCTAATAAAAGTAGATTTTGTTGGATATTTTATTTTTATTGTGGTTAGTTGGCAAAATATGGCCAGATGAGTTTCACCATTCCATTAACTGAGCTAATTGTACCATGGGACACAAGTATACCAAAATACCACATTATAAAATAAATATAAAGTAAGTTCTACGAGCTACTTTATAACCTGAACAGGAATGGCTATGATAGTTATGTTATACGCAGTTGAAGTGGCAACAAAAGCTATATATACCAGCAATATCTATAACCTACAAAAAGATCTTGGCCTGTCTAGGACAGCAGTAAGTTCTATATTAGAACGTGTCTTTGAATTGAAGCTGCGCTAGCAGGCTCCTACCAGGGAGGGACACATGTGTTAGTGAAGATGAGTTTTGACGCGCGTCGGAAAGGGGCCCTTTAAACCTACATACAGCTTACAATTCACGGGAATACTTCGAAGTTTCGCTCTCTGTCATACGATGAACCAACCACCCGCACGTGTAATGCATGGGTACCTATCTACCCAAGCGTAACCAAAAAGTAATGATGGATACCCTATGTACGCGTACATATGCAGACAGATGCAGACAATATTAGTGAAGTCCTTTCCAATATGTTCATGTAAGCAGCGGTGGATTGTGCCATACTCTAGAATATAGTCCAAGGCTTATGAGGATTATATTAATTTGAAATGATTTAACTCCGTCAAGTTAATAAAATACAAATGTAAATAAGTAAACATATGCGGTTATATGATTATTTTCGCTGAAACAAATGTAAATGAAGAAGAATCTCAGTATAAGTAACACTACTAATACGACGATGCAATGTAACGAGACTGGCTGAAAAAAAGGTTAATGAATAAAGTTAACCATCGAAGATTGATATCAAGATAAAAACAAACGAAAGGTTGTCTTGATTTCGCGTATACTAATGATTCCAACGAATTCACCATTCGATTTTAAACGACTACAATTTCCCGTGTGACTGTCTTTCCCCTTTCTTTGTCTGTCACCCTCCCTCATGTCTTAAGCCCTGCACTTTTCAAGTTTGTTTTGGGCCTACCTTTAGATTTTTAACCAGCGAGGAACAATGTAGTACCAAATATTTTGAGTACTCCCGTTGCCAATTATTTACATAAACATACTACTGAACACTGCTGTTTTCAATTATTTAGGTCATGTCGTGGACGCTAGGCTTTCTGATACATACGAATTCGAGTTTTGGTCTTGTATATTATGGACATTCTTTTGAGTCGCAACCCACATTTCGATGCCGTGAATTGGGACTGTTCTTATAACAGCTTATAATATTATTGTGACAGTAATCGTGAATATATTTATAGATATAATATTTTACATAAGCATATAAATGATTATTTACATCATAATTAAAGCAATAATACTTAAATATTAAGTAGCTAAGCTAATTAAATTAATAATAATTGTTCTTTCTGGTTTCCTATTAGTTCTCAGAAATTCATAAGATAAAGTATTTTTCCATCTATTTGATGATCAAACTACATGTAAATGTGTACATTGTTGGAAATTCAACCTTATTGTATTAGTATATTCTAGTGATTTATTATTTCTTGTTTTATAGTTTTGTTTTAATATTAGAATTGTTTTTTTATTTATATTCCATTGTCAGTCTTCATGTGTCCAATATAAGATATACAACAAAATACATCATTATTCCTATTTTTTGCCATTAAAGCCCTAGTCAACACCCAAGCTGAGCTATCCGTAACATGCATATTGATTTAAGTAGTATTAGAAAAGTAATTATATTATTACATCACCCTCATCTATTCTTATTTCTATATTTTATTCATTTATATTGGTTAAAAAATATGTAGATTAAAACGTGTCTGATGTAATTAAGTAAGCATTGTATTTCAAGTCTTGTTAAATGCGACATCAGAGACTTTGATAATTCACAGGTGGTTTTAAGTATCTTGAATATTAATAAATGTAAATTTGTTGAATGTTATTACTTGCTTTTAAATAAAATTATATAGGTATTATTACTTGAAATTATTTTGTATTAACAAAGATAAAAAGCTATCTCCGATATGAATTGGATCCCTCTTTTGAAGTCGATGTGGAATAACACACAAGATTCTTAATGTAAATAGAATTTTGTGGCTGTTCCCTCATTGAAGCGGAAAAAGCTACTGACAAAAGAATTCAATACTGTATCTTTTATTGTAATCTATATTCAAGGTTTTATTGAAAAATGTTAAAATCGTCATATTTCTGTTGCTTATTCCGGCATATAAATACTTTATTTGGATTACAGTAGTCATAAGTAGATCACGGTGCTACCTATTGCGTTAACCAATTACTCTCTTTTTTCGTTTTTCTATGGAATTCTCTATGGAAAAATAATTTACACCTACTTTCATATTGATTAGTTAACAGGTTTTTAATTTTAATATTATATGTTCATTACAGAATTCGTTAAAGGGGAAACTATTCCTTCGTAAATTACTATTTTATGAATTTATGATTTTTCTTATGTGTTTGCTTGTATAAAATTCTCTTATTTTGAAATGAAAACTTTTTTTTTAGTGAAATGTAGAATATTTACAAAAATCGTTTCATATGTTCGTATAAAGTGATAAAGATGCTACAGCGATGAATGAGTTCTTGAAACATGGGTCCACTGAAATGGTATCTTAAAAAAACAAATTCTAAAATTAGGGTTTTTGAAATTTTTATCTTTCCTATAAATGTTAACGCTCTAATATCAATTAGTTCTAATCTACGCTCGACTTTGCGACCCTTCTGTTTTATTGAACAAATCATAGTGGATTAATCTAATTGAGTAGTATTCTAGGAAACAAAGCAAATATAGGAAGAAATTTTCAGAATTATTGTACTACGAATGTGAAACGATTGTAAAAAAATAATAGTGTTATCGTCTTTCTAACTTTGTGTGCAAATATTTTTTATAGATGTTATTTCCTAAAGATAAAACACTTTTATAATTTATTTAACGTTGCTAAGAAGATTAATTTCTAATTAGTAGCAAGAAACGTTTACAGGTGTGCACGTTAAAAATCTGACTAGTATAATAACAAAAATAAATAACAAAATAATCGAAGTTCTACCAGACCAATTTTAAATATTCCTGATCCAATACTTTAGTCCGGGGAAGTTGCAAGTGCTTTACAAACTAAATCTAGGTTTAAATTAAAGCTTGCAATGGCGATAAGTTAGTTCTGTACCTACTTACCACTTGAGAGCTTTACGACTCATTGGACCTAACTATGAACATCTAGTAAATTCGATAAGATCTATTTGCAACCTACGATAGTTATAATTTATGAATACTTTGGAATTATCGGTTGGAGTTAGAACCTATTTTACACTTCTTACATCTTGCCTTTTATATATCGAAGTTATAACACATGAGACAAACTTCTTAGAAAACTATGGATTCTTCATGCGGGTGCCGGGTTCATCCAGTGGCACAGAGGGAAACTTCGAGCAGATTTCGAAATTTACGACACGGGTGTAGGATTAGGGGACCCTTTTCCGACGCACATCACACTCACTAATCTTCACTACTAATTTTTCTCTCCTTGCCCTGCTAAATTTGATCGGTGCCGGCTAGCGCAGCTTTAAAAGCACGTTTTAGTATAAATTTATTGCAGTCCTGGTCAGGCTAAGATTTTTTAGACGATTATAGAGAGATTTTGCTGGTATTCCTCTCGCACCCACTTTGACTGCGTATAAATTAACCACGTAGCCATTCCTGTTCAGGTCATTTAGTAGCTCGTAGTATTTATTTGTTTTTATAGCGTAGTCTTAAGGTATGTTTGTTTCCTATGTTACAGTAAGCTCAACCATTACTATGTATTTATTGGTTTTAAAATACATAATTACATCCGGTCTGGAAGTCGAAGCTACAACATGTTCAGGGATTTTGTAGTGTTTTTCATACGTGTCCATTGGTATAATCTTTTTTCGAATTTTAAAACTGAGCCTTCTTGTACAAAGTTAATTTGTATATAGTCAATCTTTTTTGGGCTCTAGCTACTGAAAAATGTGTAGCTTCACGTATAATTTTAAGTAGTCTGCTGTGACGATGTTAGTAATCCCCCCTCTCAAGGATCGAATAAATAATAAATACCTTGCTGTACTTATTGCCTCACTACTAGTATAGATAGATTTTTGGAGTCATCTTAGTCAATTACTCTGGTATGGGAGGGTCATTAGGTAGGCGTTGAGACAAAAATTTGAAAAGAAAGCAGGAGAACAAACATGTATCAAGGTGCGCCACTTTAGGGTTAACGGGACACAAAACTCATCTATAGTTAACCTACGTTATGGTTATACACTATGATATTCCCGTAATAATTAGAAATACCTACGTATCAGATTCCTACATACAAATCAGAGTTTTTAATTATAGTTGCTAAAACTAATTTTTTAGTCAATTTAAACCATATTCTGTTTTTAATCCGATATACAAATACAAATGTTGATTGTAATATTATACACATTATACGTTATAAGTCATATATATTTTATAGTTTCACTAAACTATGCAGAACTAAAACATGTATTAAAATATCCTATTAATTTTATAATAACAAAACTTAACAAATTAAAGTACATTATAAAATTATAATCAAACCATTAGAAACTATTTAAAACTTCGCGTAATTGCTGCCTTCGGATATCGCTACGTACAGCATAAAAAACTTTAGTCGACTTCGTAAATAGATTTTCATTAGAGACCTTATTTCTTAATTACAAATTCCAATTTAAAGGACAAAGCTCCATTTCAGTCACGAAATGGTTACCCGAAAGCTACATGGTTTCGGGAAACCAAATGTATAGTTATATATTTAAGATGTACAAAAAAGATTAAATAAACAAAATATATTTTGATCTATCTTACCTATCAATTTTGTAATATCATATTGAATTCGATTGGTAAGCGAAATGCAAAAAATACTTTGATACAAAATACATTTCTAGTTAATTTGATTCAAATTTCATTTTTATGATAAATATTGGCTACAACAAAATAGAACTCATTGTGTCTTGGCACTCAAGTTAAAGAGTCCTTAAATTCCATTTTGATTTAAGTCATAATATTTCAAATCGAGGCATAATCATCTTAGATATTGCACTGTATCTGGTAACGCTGTGTAGCTTTTGATTGAACTCATGATTTAATGATCTCAGCGGTTGCTTTAACAATGCCGCCATGCTGAGAGTAAAGGAAATCGAATCCAGTTCTGAGTCCATATTTTGATCCGATTTTTATCTTTGTAAAGTCCCATACAAGTAACGATTTAATTAAAAATGCGAATCGTACATTTAATAAATGTCGAGAAGGAAAATAAATAATATCCACTATCTAATAAGTAAATTAATCAATTTGTTTCTCGTTTTCCGCATATGTTGCATAGGTTTTCTAACATATATGTTTATTATAAAATGGCTGCTACACAAAGAGGACTATTGTATGCCTTTCCACCATGCTAAGGAGTACAGTATTTTCCTTTTCTAATTATACTTTTATAATATTTCAATCTTAAACACACTTATTAGGTTCTTATTTATGAGGTTATGTGTTTGCTAAAATATAAATAAAAGACAATAAAACGAAAAATCATATAATTTTAAAAATTAATATTCTGTTACAATTGGGATCTAAACTATTTATTTATAATAAAAATTTAAAAAGACTATGATTGGTAAATGAAATTAACATTTCAAGAAAATAGATAATATTTTATGGATGTAAAGTGTTAAATTTTTTAAGTTATGTGTTGTTTTTAACAATTGTTTAGGATTTTAAGTCATAGTTTACAACAGATACAGCAATTTAAAATTCAGTTTACAAGTCAATAAGAAGGTAATATAGCTTTTATTAATATATTAATCCATCACCGTAAATAAACTAATAGTATATAATATTAATACAATACAATCTGTCATCAGCATAGATGATCTTCCTGTTGCTTTAAAATATTTACATTTACCTTATAGGCCAGTGAAAATACCAATAAATACCGGTTCATTTTGATTAATCAAACAGAAAGCAAAAGGAACATTAGCTTTAAATATGTATATTTCCGGAGCGATTATCGCAGCCGTAGCTCTAGCTCCGACAACAGCTGTAAAATTTAACAAAAATACTTAATTACCTTCCATTAACCTTGCATTCATTGAGTGAATCCTTCATTATTAGTTTAAAATAATTAAATCTTGATATAACAGTGAGATCAATATGTTACAAGTATGTGTGATAATATTAATAGGGGCATATTAGAACCACATCATAATCACCCTGAAAAGGGATCACAATAAAAAAGAACCAATTTGGTAAAATATACAAAATATCTGTGAAACACAACAGCTCTAATAGAAGTAAACAGTTAATCCACAAATTTTTTATACTTATCCAATAACTAATAATTTATTGATCCTACATTGAGGATAATGTAATATAATAACACTAAAACAATGTTACATAGGGTATTTATATTCTTAAATAAGGTATAAAGGATCAAAGAATATTCATTGTAAGGAAATATATACAATAATATTATGATTCCGCATGATAAAATAAAATAATATTATTAGAACATAAAGAAATATTACTAAAAATTGCTTTGGTCTACCATTTATCAGTTTTATTATTTAACCATGATACAATCCGCAGAAAACCAAGATTGTTTGATATTTTATGCAAAAAACGAATGGATGATCAGCTTTGAAAACCTGAATTTCTGGAGGTGGAAGTTGTAAGCTTAATGTTGTTACAATGAGAGCTGGAATTGTAAACATTTTTTTAATAATTCATAGATATAGGTACAAAATTATTTTCACTGATTTTTAGCACAATTACATGGAAATAAATTGTGTATGTTATTAAAAAGCAATTTTTATTTATGTCTTAGCTATATTTTAAATTGTAAATTTTATCTTAGCTATATTTTTAATTGTAAATTTTATATGTCCTGTTGTATACAACCCTGTTGTATAGCACCATTAACTAGCGAACACTCCGCAAAAAATAATATTCATTCTAAACTTTAATTCATTTTGTAACAAAACTTTATGTATTAATAAATTTATTACATAAAAATTAAGCGTTTGTTCGTGAAGTCATAAGAGCTCAGTAGATGCGTGCTCGGAAACGCGGATAAGGAAGCTACAATGAGTGAGTTTGTTGCAGAGGAAAATCATGATTGATTTACAGTATGGTAATGTCGTTTCCTATGTTCGCCTAATTTACTAAAACCTTTAAGTAAAAAAATCCTATAAATACAGGTCAAGGTATTTCCATAGTTGCGCGAGAATTCAAACACACTTTTGTTTCCGGATTGTATATATAGGGTTGATAATATTAGGGCAAATTAAATAATTATATTTTTTAAAGAGATGTTATCACTTTAAAATAAGTTTTATACCCCAATTTCTACAATTAATTGATTAATATTTATAAATATTTTATATTCATGAATGTATGTCATGTTGACTTACCCGTTGCCGCAGCTGCTTCTATTCCAGTTTCGTCTACTATTATTCTAGCTTTATGCACAGCACTAGATATGTATACAGTATCATTATTTTGCACTATACCAGTTAATCCAGAATTATACGAATTAAATATCTCCGTTACATTGTACTAGAATAAGATTTATTAATTTTATTTTTTTTAATATTTTGCAGTTTTTTTTGCATATACACATGTGAATCCAATGCCTTATATCTAACCTATTAAAAAAATAAATAAGTAATATTCTACGATTTCAACGAGTTCTTTTAGAAACGTGCGTACATTTATTGATCTCATAACATGAGGACCTATAAGACAAGAAACCAAAATAATGTACGAGAGAGTACTAGATCGTGGAACACAAAACATCTAGGCGTACAATTATGGTGAGGACTACTCCAGATAATCACAATCTAATTAACATAATTATCATACCCTATTCTGTCATGAATTATTTTCGTATATTATAACCTACATGTTTAATGAATGTAACTATTACCTTTTCCAATGTATCGACGAGATTGATACTAGTCGTTATATCTATTTTTGGTAAATATACTTGAACTGTTTGACGACTAAGTGAATCCATACTGTTGGAGAATGTATCAGGATCTCGTAACTTTTCTACCATACTTGTTAATCCATCTTTCGTATTTGGTAGCCAAATTACGAAACTAAAGTTTCCTCCGTTATAGTATAATTGTAGAATCTGAAATTCCACGAAAAGATAATTCTATTATATATATTAGTATTCCGTTATAAAAGTATGTCAAAGTAACTGCACTGAAACTAATAGTACGCAGAATACAATACGTAAGCAATGGTAATCACTGACAAGTTAGAATTCAAGTTCTAGCATAGACAGATTGAGTTATTTAAAGCGTCGCGGATTGCAAAGAACGTATTCGTCACGTAGTTTGCGGCTATGCGAGAGTAGCACCTCTGCCATATTCTGTTTACACAATTGTTTAAATAAAGAAAAAACAAATTATATAGAATGAACAAGTTGAATAGACTTAGACAATCTAAATCCACTGTAATCCAATTATTTTTTTGCTTTTCCTTTTTGTTAGCAAATTTTTAAAGACAACATGATTCGGGGCACCGGTCAAACATTCATTATTGTTGTACTCGACGCCATGAGTAATTTTATTTGGAATTTGACCACGTCACATTTCACCCTATCTTTAATCACTACGTATTAAGCGTTTGGTGTCAGGAGTATCCCAAAAAATAAATTGTTTTAGTAAATAGGACTACTTAATGCCGCGCATGTAATCTAACCAGCAATACTGCTCTTGTTTTAATATTACTGTTTTCATATTTAATGCTTGGCGGCTATGTAATACTAATTTGTTAGCAATAATTTGTCACTGTTTGTGATGTCCAGAATGCAATGAAAACAGCGCATATAGAACGTTGAACTTTCGTAGTATTTATTCGTGGTAATAATCTATTAATAACAATTATAGAAGGTCAATGCTTTAAATATAGTACATATCAAATTCAGTATCCAATGTAGTAAATTTGAGAATAAATTATTATATAGATATATTATTTATCAGCAAATTGTGTCTCTGATTACATGTAATTATTATCTTAACATGTTTGTAAGATTTAGTCAGTGTTAATTTTATAAATACGTGTTCTATTATATTTTATAGTTACCTTAGCATCTAAAGATGAATCTTCAGCGTAATTGAAACTTCCTTGTTGATACATTGTCGGTAAAGATTTAGTTGTATTTGGGGTAGTATAGAAATTTTTGTTTTTGGTATTATTAGGGTTAAATTGTGAGCTCCAACGTCCCTGAAAGAAAAATACTTGAGAATTTTTCAAATCAAATCAAAAATTTTTATTCAATTAAGGCCCTAAGAAGGCGCTTATGAACGTCAAAAATTTCTACCGGTTCGGAAAGTAACGCAGTCATCGAGAAGAACCAGCAAGAAATTCGATCTGCATCTTTTTTTTAAGTCTTGTTTTTATGCTTATATACAATAATTTAATGTGTTACAGTAGTTATTAGCGAATATACAGAAAGGGACGTCAATTCCAGTCATTACCATCGCTCACATATTGATCCACCATATAATGCCTTTTGACATCAAAACCCGTTTGACATGGTTCTTGAACCTACTGTCCGGCAATTCCTATTGTTAATTGGTAATTATTTCTTAATTGATTTTATAAATACATAACATAGAAACACTTTTTGAACACATACAAAATTATTGGTGTATTGGAGTAGCGTTATTCTGTTTGGAGCTTATTTAATATACATATTAGTAGAATCTTAATATAATAATTATAGTATACGAACATAAATAAACATATATAGATCTCTACCTAGTTAATATTTTTCTGTGTTAAAATTATAATTTTTTCGTTCAAATTTGAAACATTTTGACGATGTATAATTCTGTGATATAACGATATAGAGTTTTGTATGAATAACCATTGTCATTAAATAACAACGGATAATTACCTAATTTTTACATAATATTTAATGTTATATTATATTTACTAGAGTAGCGAGGTGAAGTGGCTGTAGAGTAAGCACTTGAGTAATTAAAGTAAAGTGACGATGTGGCCTAAGATGGTGAACACGCTATGCCTGATGGAGGAACTGGCTCTTATTTGTAACTGCCGGAATACATCTATAGGTATTTGACGGCAATTTTCAAGTTAAGGGTAGTTACCTAGCCAGGTTGCAGGTGGATTTGAATTAATATCCATTGACGTGGCATCCGTACACACTACCAACAGAGCTATCATGGCTCCAGAATTTATCGACAATCGTATTATTATTTTGTCTATTGTAGCATCTGGCTATGTAAGCAATTTAGCCAATGTCAAGTGTGAACAAACGTACAAGCAACGGATACAAAGTAACATATCAGCCTGTGAGCCTTTCAATAGTGATCTCGAAACGGGACAAACGAAAGGAGAGTCACGCTATTCTTGAGCATTTCAATATGGCAAGTGTTTAGACGTCGTATATGGTAGACGCGATATAGTTAGGCTCAGCAAAAATCATAATCAATATTTAAAATTAAAGTTTTAAAAATGAAATAAAAATACATTACCAAAAAATATACAGCATTAACTATGACGAGCCTTGTATCTGGACTTAGCATGTCAGGTGATACGATATTTTGAATGAGATCGTTGGTTTTATTTGCAGTCTAAAAAATAAATTTCTTTAAAATGTATACTTATTTATTGTTATTGAATTAATATAGTATCTCTCTCTCTCTCTCCTCTATCTTATATATATTTTATCTATCTTATGATTTATAGTTTCTTAAGAATTCATGTATCGCATATTTTTCATAGAGTTCATAAAACAAGATTAATTGAATAAATATTTATTTATTTCTTACAAAATTAACTTTTATCGATGTGAAAACTTATATTGAAATGAATTAAATAAAAGCACCAACTTGTATATATGACTTTTGATAAACATTACTTTTTTTTTAAGCTATTTGAATATAAAGTTTCTACATAAATTACTTATGTCAGTCAGTTATATTGCAGTATATAATAATATTATCTCGCAAGGTTAGTATTTTGTAAATTAATTACATACCCATGCATTTATAATATCAGCAGCGGAATCTGTGTCCTCGAAGTTTATGTTTTGTCCTTCAGAATCAAATACGGTTTCAGAATCGCTTATAAATTCCTTACTCAAAGTATAAATGCCACTAAAATACATGGTGGCTAGTTCAAAATTTACAGATGATTGATTTTGAAATATTTTTAGTATAGCCGGTATTACATCCCTTATCTTAAATGACAGAAGTAAATAGTGTTGATATAAATTATTCATCTTTATTGAAATTTATTATGGAAGACTTTGTTAATTTTAATACTGTCCATATTTAGCGTATTTGCCCAGTTTCTCAAACAAATCAAAATTACTCTATGCTCTAAGATTAAGTATAAGAAAACTGGCATTTGCCTGAATTACTTAACAATATAATGTAATTTTATTGATGGTAACTAAGCAGGTAAACATTATAAAATGCCATACTATCATGTAAACTTTCTACAGGCTTGTGATCTTTAATTAATTACCCAAATTAATGTACGTATAATAACAATTAAGTATAATATGTCAATGTATCAAATATGATTGGTATACCTGATCTTTACTGCTGAGATTAAGCAATGTCAAAAGTTGTTCCAGAGCCAATCCAGAAGCATAAAGACAAATTTCGGCGAATGGAATCTCTATAGAAAGTGGTGACGCAACGAAGCTAGTTCCGGGATTACTTTGAACTGATTGCTGTTAATGAAAATAAAAAAAAAACCTTAGAAATTCCATGATAGTTTCCATAAAAACGGTTAGAACTTTTTAAGTAATTCGAATTAGTTTTATTATCGGTATTATTAGAGTTGATTCTACCGTTGGATCTGTTATTACCAATGGCATGAATAAAAAGTATCACTGCCAGTGGTCGATCTCCGTGGAGCTGTTCATTTCAAAAAAATAATTTTGATGCGATGCCATGACGACCGTCAGTTGCTAATTTTCATTGTTGGCTGTTGTAATTCGAAAACAAAAAAAAAACATAAAATACAGCTGAATAACTATATATGTATAATGTGCAAATATACGGAAAATTAACATTTATTTTCGATACATTACGTACTAAAATATTTGCCACGCGGCTCTTCAATCTATTTTGCTGGGTTTTAACTAAATTTCTATAATAAGCTAAAACAAGTGTGTTGTGTGGCGGACGGCGCCGCGTTGGATTTTATTGGCACTACTTCATAATCTTGGACATCGGACCACCACCAGGTTAGTGACACTTTCTTTTTCCTCGGCATTGGTGAGAGAGGGGAAATCCGGTAGTGTAAGCCCGGCCTTACCGGCTTTTCGCTACCCATCCCGTCGCGCCCTTTAGGTGAGCATAGTGGTGGGAAATTGTTATTTTTATTATTCCACGTTCGCCGCTACAGGTACAGTTTTATTGTTTGAGAAAATAAATTACATTATTATAATTTATTAACTTACATATAATAATTCACCAGATAAGGCCAAATTCCCTCTTCGGAATGCAGCTAATTCTGTAGTAATGTTACTCGATGGTGTAGTAGTGCTGGGTTTAAGATTAGTACTGGTAGTTCTTGAAGGTTGTGCTATAAAACGATATTAACATATCTGTTACTTCTCTAGGATAGGTAATACAAAGAAAATTTCACGATTGTAAACATTATAAGCAAGTGCAAAATATTAAGATATACGAAGATTAGTAAATTTACATAGTCTGGTGACTTGGTATATATTCCGTGTGTTCTTTACAACTTTGTAGATATCAGTATTTCTGTATGGTCCTAAATTTGACGTATTAAAATAATATGTTTTTTTGAACCATATACATTGAAAGTTTAGCATTACTTATTACATAAAATGAACATATATTTTTGGCAACTAATCAAACGTATATTTAATGATGATCCTACTAATTATAAAATATGCTTTCACTCAATCAGTACGACAGCATCCTGGAACGCTGCTTGGGGATTTGTATGTAAAACATTGTGCTTATTTAATGTTTAGTAATAATTATGATTTCCTAAATTTTATTCAGTTAGCAACTTTATTCAATTTGTAAAGTACTCGCTTCGTATATAAATTATATACTATTCTTATTGCCCTTAAGAAACATGTTAAGTTTGTTTTATGTTACAGAACCGTGCATGCATTCGTCCTGGGATACCAAGAAGAACAGAGCTGAATCGTAATTATTATTATTGTATAAGCATCATGTAATTAATATACCTAATATTTATTCACTCATTAAAAGTAAATATGAAAAAATACTTACCTACGTATATTCAGTCCTCAGTCTTACTTATGACAAAACATAACACTTTTTTATATAGTATAACGGAAGTAAATTTCATAACTTACTTTCGCGTGTAAAACCTTACAATCCATCCATATATACACATTATCATGCATATTCATACATTACTCAGTTTGGTTTATGTATAGTTTTGATAACATCACAATTATCAGTCTAATAACTTACCTTTATTTATATTTCTAAATCTTATAATATATAAAGTAGAGCCTCTGTAGGTCAAACATCAAGGGACACGCCAAAAAATTCGAGTTGAGTTCGAGTTTTCAACTTATAGAGAATGGAGGTTTTGGTGTTTGAAGCGAAGGGAACAAAACATTTTTTCGAGATTTGGAGGTTTTCAACTTCGACTTAACGAGGTTCCACTGTCTTTCGATAGTGGTCGTACCAGATAGATATCCTGACTAATATTATAAATACGTAACTGAGTTTGTTTGTTACGCTTTTACACCTAAACCGCTGAATCGATTGTGATTAAATTTGGTATAGAAAAGGATGGGCGCTTAGGAAAGGTCATAGGCTACTTTTTCTCGCGTAAAATGTCTATTCCGTCATCCGATTTGACAAAATCAATGTTAACGTTAGCGAAGACGCAGGTAAAAGCTAGTAGATTATGATTAATAAATTTCTTTGTATATTATAACTCAAACATTCTCCATTCTGATCAATTTCAGTTTTACAGTTTGACCATCTATTCTATTTATTTTATGGATTTATTACGATACTTGTCCATAAAAGTTATATTTTTCTATTGTATTCTGTTCTAAGTTCTTTTTACGTAAACTGTGGAGATTATCCCAATAATAAATACAAAAAAAAGAACATATAAATTGCTTTGCTAATTTTTAAAAGAAAATTGCCTATTTTAAAAAGATCCCAAAATATAAAATCATAATAATTGAAATACATAGTTTACATAGATGATATTTAAATTATACGTAACATGACTTATTCATAACAAATTTAATGAATAAATAAAATAAAACATGACATTAATTTTATTACAGTGTTAATTTGTGGTACAACAACAAGTGGTATTTGAATATTGAGTGATTATTATAGTCAAAACAAACTTAAACGTAATCTATTCGATTTTTCCATCGTCAGTAAGTTAATCTCAGATGAATCTTTATGCATTTACACTTAATCTGTTCACTAATCATATTAATATAGCGTATATATTTTAACTATATTGGAAAATGTATATATGACGTCTCCTTCTTGGATACTCGTATAACTGATAAAAACATAACTTGTTATTTTTTTTATAGTGTGAACCTTCATAATATATAAACGAAAACCATAATTTTTTTACTAATTAACAATTTATCCACAATTGAGTCTATTTTTTCTGTATCTATGATGAAAATTGATGATTAAAATTTATTCGAAGTTACGATATTAAAAATATTGCCTACTTACCACAATCATTAGGCAAAACACATTTTTTAATATCACTATTGAAATAATAACCGGTTTTACATTCACAACCATTAGGTGGGCAAGCTATACGTGGGCATATTCCTTTTACACCGATACTGGAACATTGCTTGTTACAATTTAGACCACAACCTGATGTCGCATTGCGATCGCCACCACATGAATCTGTACACAAATAATTTTGTATGGGTGATAATAATTAATTATTGTGGCAAACTATCATATTCGAACAGAATCTTTATGAGATATCTTTAAGATATTATGTTCAAATAGGTACATATAGTTGACATTATTATTTGAATACTACTAAGGAATAATTTGATGCAGGTAAACATTTTTTTTTACATAAGCTTCTGATAACCATCGAGAACTTTAGTACTGAATTTAAAATTAGGAGAATTTATAGTAACAACACGAACTACTTTATTGTATTTGATAGCGCATCATTAACGAAGGCTTTAGGCTATTTAATATCACCCTACCACCAGTAGCAGCGACGCTGTATTAAAATACGTTACAAAAAGGGCAAAAATGATTATATAAAATGTCAGTTCAACGCGAACGTAGTCGCAGGAACAGCTAATAATATATATATATATATATATATATATATTAAGCATACCACAATTTTCTTCCGGTATGCACGTGCCATTTTTTGCTCTCAAATATTTATCTTTACACAGACATCCTTTAATACAATATTTTGGATCTATTCTGGGACAGGATAATGATTTTCCTAAGTCAGTGCAGTTTTTAGCTAGACATTGTCCTTGTATGCAGTCATTGTACACTTCATCATTTCCACATGTCGGACCTATGAAAATTATCAATTTTAGTAATATTTCCCTATTAACTGTAACTTGGTAATTAGGCAACTTTAAGTCAACTGAGGTAGATTATTATAAAACAAAAAAAAAATAGTTTTGTAATAACTATCACAGTACAAATCCTACCTACCTACCTACCGGCATTGAATACAATATTTTTGATCCAAACACATACATGTAATAGCAAAATATTTGCTATTTACAGTTTGTTTAACATTGTTATATATTCTTTTTAAATTTGTAGAACGCAAATTCATTTGTTAAATAGTTTGGTTGTGGGCACTATTGGCTGCGATACAGTAATATTAATGTAGTCAATGTCATGTCTTTTGTTTCTGTGTAATATGTTGTATAATATGTTATGGATTCATTAGTAAATGTATTATTATATTATTATCACGTATTAGAAAATTATCAAGGACAATTTTATTTAGTGTCATGTTCTATATTATATCTCTCAAAATTTAACTATTTTTTTCCCATACTGAACTTCTTTAGACAAATTAAACATATAGTACTTACTACAATCCTCGGGTAATACACATTTTCCTGTATTATCATCTATGATGTATCCCGGCTTGCAATCACATGCATTCTCTTTACACAGTGTTATACAGAACTGTGTTTCTTTACCAATATCAGAACAATGTTTGTTACAATTGATACCACAACCTGACTGCGCGTTAGAGTCACCACCACATGATGCTGTAAAAACATAATCAATTTTTACTTAATAAGGCTATTTTATTGTCTACAAGGATTATTTAGTATCTCTTGTAGAAACTAAAGGGAGGCTTCGAAGGGAACTCAGATAAGACAAGCTCCTAGTGATAGTGATCTTCAATTTATGTTTAATATCGTAGCATGAACGATCACAAAAGACACCAAACTTAAAATAGTAACAAGAGCTAAGGAATAATTTGTAGTAGCATTCTGTGCTAAATACAGATATCCATAGTGAAATAAAAGTGATAGCATGCTGCATTGCAGTGTTACAGCATGAAACTATGACGAACGATCAAATAAAGGTTCTGACCGGAGTTTATACAAACGTGACTAATAAGGCTTACTTACGGCAAGATGTTGTTGGTATACAAGTTCCATTTTCTGCTCTCAAATATCCTTCTTCACAGACACAACCTGCGGTACAGGTAGTCGTTTCCGAGTTTAAACATGCTAATGGAAATCCCAATTGGGAACAATTTAAAGCTTTGCATGGGTTTTCGGTGCAGTTTGTATATATTTCATTTTTTCCACAGACAGGTGCTGTAAGCAATATTGGTAATTGTAAACAATATGTATGGTATCAATATGATAATTATGTGTAATGTTACACTCAAAAGATTTTGTTCATTTTATTTTAAAAATATTCTACACATTTAATTCGATATGTATAAATCAGCTATCTATTATATGTGTATGCACGCATATGATACAAAAAAAAAAACTTAAAAAATTAAGCATTTAGCTTTGCAAGCTATAAGCATATTTAATGGTATATTTTATATCTTTCATTTATCTATAGATTTTATAAACTACTGCCCTATTTTTACGACGTAGACAGCACTTAACAACTGATTTTATAATTAAGGAGTAATATAGCAAAAGCACAGGTAAATCGGGAATTTACTCAAGATCACCAGCTAAAAATATTTATAAGAGTGAAACTTACGACACTTGTTACTTGGAACGCAAGTTCCGTTTGGATGTCGTAGGTATCCATTCGCGCACACACAACCTTTTTTACAAGTTAAAGGATCTATACATATTTTTGGATCGTTAATCTGAGAACAGTTCCTTTTGTCACATCCTCCATTAACACAGTCTGATAGGATTTCATTTTTACTGCATATTGAAGCTGTAAGCCAAACATATAGTATATAAAAAAATTACATCCGGATAATTAGACTTTGAATTTTATAACAAAGTTATTATATATATATATATATATATATCAATTATTAAAACATTTGTTTCCTTAACAATAAAGACGGAAGTTCGAGAAAATTTTGTTAGTTAACAATCGTTTAACTTGTAAAAAAATTACTTTAAGTATAGTTTCCAATGGAAAATATTTTTAAGTGTTCTCAATATACAAAAATTTTTTTTTTCAAATTAAAAATCATGCCCGCAATACTAAAAATGTTGCGCTGAGACCCATTTTCAGCGTTAAATTAAAATTATAAATAATGGAGATAGAGTTCCGGGAGCAGAGAGATTTTGAATGGAAATCTTTAGAAATCTTTATTTGAAAAATCTTAAATATTAATAGTCCATTTTTTTCATCTTCAATTGTTTATAACTTTTTCAATTGGTTATGTGTTAATACACGCTTTTGGCACAGTTTTTTTAGGCGTCATTCCGAATCCAATGAGGTATCACACACAATTTTAAGAGTTATAACTCTATTTTAGACTATTTTTAACTTGCCGACTACACTATTACTTGAATTATCATTGCGTTTAACGTATTGACGTATTGACGCATTGACATAACTGGTAAAACTGTTTTGTGCATACTGTACATTTGTTGATTGGAATGCAAGTATTATTCTCACCCCGTGCATAGCCTTTTTCACAGTAGCACATCTGGTTGCGAACTATATTTATTATATCTAAATGCGTCTGGTTTCTTTCACTCAAAGTAGCACATACATTATCACACGCACCGCCGCATGAAAAGTATTCATTCGGACCCGTACACTTTAATGAAAAATTATAAAATAAAACATGCACATGCATATTAAACATGCATATTAATACTTACGGCAGTTATCCTTAGATATACATTCATTAAATTTGTTCCTATAGTACCCCGTTTTGCATCTACAGGCTGGTCGACAATTTGTTGTATTAGTAGGGACTGGTATTAACGGACAATTGTATCTTTCATTTATGCTCTCACAGGTTTGCGGTGGGCAAGTTGGAGGGCAACTTACAAAAACCTCATTGCTTCGTGTACAATTAACTGTTAACAGACAATTATTGATATTGGCTTTAAGATATCTTTTCCAATTTTTAGATAATATGTGCCGAACGCAAAAGTCCTCAGTATAATTCTACTGGCAAACTGGCCTAACTTTAACTTTACAGTTGACTTAAAGGTATATTTTAATAATAAGTGAATATATATAAACATTTACACTTTTCAATTATACTATCATATTTTAGACTACTTATAACACATTACCATTAGACTACCATAAAATAATAAAATATAAGTTGAAATGTAAGAAATGAAAGTTGGCCAACGTAGCAAAAACAAATAAAAACGGAAAATAATATATACCGTTATAAATACATATTTAGTATTTAGATTATCGGTGCGTATGCAGAAATTATTAACGTATTTGAGTCTAGTTAATGACATCCCTTTGGCTGGTAAAGAATATCACAGGCATTAAGTCTGCTTTGTGTACAGATTGTATGTAAACGTGTAATAAAAAAAAGTTACTTTGTATACCTCAACCGGCTCATGATATAATAAATAGCTGCATATAACAACTTTTGTATGGTGGTAGGGCTTTTTATAATGCTACTACTCTCAAGTAGAACATCTACCTAATACCTAATTAATGCGTAATACCTACTTAGATGTGTTCTGGCAATTGCACTTGAGAGGCAGTCCATCCACTAGGCCTAGCGTGTCTACCACCTTGGGCTACATCGTTATTTAACATAGGTGAGACTATGGCTATAATGCTTAACCTATACGAGTATAAAAAAATATTTACATGATATTGTTTGTTATCGAGAAAGTGACTTACATGTACAATTAGATGTTGGCACACAAGTTCCGTTCTCTGCTTTCAAATAACCATCTTTACACAGGCATCCCTTAGTGCAATATTTTGAATCAATTTTTTTACACGGAATATCTCTATCTAAATCAGAACAAGTTTTTGCTTGACAACCCCCTTGGATACAATCGGACGCGACTTCATTCTTTCCACAATCTGAGTACACAAAAGAATGATGTAGTAATACCATGTGTTAATGAGTATTTGGTTTAATACATATTTTATTTCATTGTATAGATGTTAACGTGGCACGACAATATGGTGTGTGTAACTCACAAAATTTCAAATAGTGTTATATTTTGACACTTGCCGGCAAAATAAGCGGAACAAAAAAAAGACATCAATTCTTTTCTTTTTAGCTGATTGATAATACACTTTATTTGAAAACCACTTATTTCCAATAGAGAATACAACTGTGTGTCACCTTTTATGTAGTTTAACTTATCTTTGATCTTAGATAACTTCAAACGATAATTCATAGAATACCCATTATTTTTACTTTATTGAAGTCAAGAATCCATTGTGACTGGCTCGATCGTATGGGAAATTGGGAAGATTCGGATAAGGAAAAATTATTAAACCAACAGGATGATCCTAGGATTCAATCTGTGCACTGGAGTTATGCTAGTTTTGTAATAATAAACAGGAATACACAAAAAATAACGGTATTTAAAGTAAGTGTGTAATTTTAAGGATTTATTTTTCAAGTAGTTAGTACTATTAGTTTATAGGGCCATTACATCTCTAATAGACTTTAAATATTCTCTGTTTTATATTCCGTTAATTTAATTTTGTGTATATATATTTAATGTATTAGTTTACTTAGTAAATAATGTTTTTTAAACCGTACTAAGTATTAAACAGTTTTTTTTTACTAATTAACATCTTGATGATTCTGTAATTGAAATTGTAACTATTAAACAGAAGTATATATACATTTATTAACATTACACCTATAAAAACTATGATTCAAAGGTACAATACAAATGCACTACATCACTGTAATATGTATTTAAATTTGTTATTTCTTTGTAGTATTATAATATAGTTTATGTTTACGAACAGTAACTTGAAATAAACTATTTAGCAGTTGTTATGATTGTTATAAAATTGTTAGTGCCTACGCACGTTCTTCATTCTATACTTTTATTGACGAACCGAAATGTCGTATTTTCATGTAAATATATACACTTATCACTTATTACACATTATTTTTGTCTGTAGTTGCTTTAACAATATCTTTACATAAATAATCAGAGTCCCTTTACAACTACAAAATAATTTAATATTAGTTGGTAGTGTGTACGGTCGCCGCGTCAAGGATCGTGAGTTCGAATCAGCCTACAATGAGCTTGAGCTTTCGGCGAAAAAAATTATCGTGATGAAACCATATCATGATAGGGGGTCTTTTTTACTTCCCTCCTAGTTAGTTACCACTCTCAAGTTGAAAATCTGGTGCCAAAACACTATATTTGTGTTCCGATAGTTCCACTTGTGAGGCAGTCCCTTTACTAGGCTTAACATGTCCACCATCTAGACCTAAGGGTAATACTGTGATAGGTACTCGACCTGATCCGTGATAGTCACAATTCACTTGGGCATGACAATCATGTCCTATTATTCACCAGAATAACTGCTTTTAATTGTAACTCTCGAAAACAACTTATTATGCGAATATTAGGTATATGACTATATATAATAGTACACGTATTAATGCAAACTCATAAAACAATAAATTCCATATGTGCTCATGTCACTACAAACAACTATAACACCTACGCAATTTGTTAATATGGAAATTGTTTTATGTATTTTATTGTGTACTTTACTATAACTGGAAATTAATGCGTAAAAACGTACTTTTATAAATATATTAGCTTTACCTGTGGCTTCACGCGCGTTATTATTGATTTTGTTAAATAAAGTGCATGATGCAATAAAAAAGTTTCATACAAAGTGTATCCTTCTTTTTACCA
The DNA here is from genome assembly GCA_039707435.1 of Actias luna. Taxonomy (NCBI): domain Eukaryota; kingdom Metazoa; phylum Arthropoda; class Insecta; order Lepidoptera; family Saturniidae; genus Actias; species Actias luna. The sequence continues at coordinate 11,900,745 of JAZHAC010000033.1, read as the reverse complement.
CACTTCCAATAAGTTTATCGCTAAAAAAAAGTTGGCTATCACTGTCTCCAGGTTTCCATCTATTTTATATCAAAATTCAACGTAGACGATTCAGTGGTCTAGACATGAAAGCCTATCAAACATACAAACTCACTTTCTCATTTATAATATTAATAAGGATAAGGATAAATTTCTTCAATTTTTACTAAATTATGATAACTAACGTATAAAACAAGTTGAACATATTTTAGGATATCGTTTGTATCAATGGTATAAAATTAATACTGAAATAATTTTTAAATTATGTTTACAATTGTAACGTTCGTTTATTTTTGTCATTTTCGTGAAATTTCAGTGTAATTAAACTGAAGTAAGAATTTATTTGAAAATCAACTTACCTGGTTCTTTTCCCTTACAGCTTGGTGATCGGCTACTGGTACTGTCAGAAGAACTTACGGCCTCATCTGAATCAAATCCAGTGATAGCTGGAAACAAAAACAAAAATTTACAAAAATGATCAATGTACAAAAATTCATAATTTAATATTAGTATAAAAACTTTACCAGGAGGTTTTATTAAAAAGACTATAGCCGTCACGGCTACGATAAAGTGTTGCTTCAACATTATCACCACACGAATTATGTCTGAAGTGTTATCAAGGCAATTTGCCACTTTTATACCTGTTGAATGTGAATTCATGCACTTGTTTCAATATAATTAAAGATATATGTATATATATAATTCATTTAAATATAATACAATTCATTTTTGTAATGATTTATAACGTCCAAGAAGCTTGTTTATTATAAAGTAGTTGATGTTATGTGTAATTATTTATTGGTATACTAAAACTTGCTAAAACTCAAAAACACTTTGACCGATTTGTATTTTTTGTACATTTTTATTAACTATCAATCCGAATCAACCCACTAACTTAAATTCATTAATATCAATAGCACTGGGTATATCTAATATGGTTTATTTTTGGCTATTGATTTGTTTATAACACCAATGAATTGAAGGATTCATAATTATATGAAATGTATATATAGTTGGATTTGAGCCCACGTCCTTTGATGCAGCGTTCGTACATACTACCAACAGAGCTATCATCGCTTCATTAAAAGTAATGTCATATTATAAGATTTATTCAATTTGGTACAGTCGTTCGGAAGTTATCATCTGTATACATGTATAAGTAGAAAATCAAAGAAGACGCAAAAAAAATGGAATTATAAAGTTTTTTACTTATAGATTAATTTTGGTGTCTTAAGTGAAGGGAACAAAACATTTTTTCGAGATTTGGAGCGAGTTTCGACTCAACGAGGTTCTTCTGTGTATAGATTATTGTTACCTCATGTGACTTTTGAGTACACATTATTAAATATTTAAATATGTTCGCATTATTATACAATTATCTCATATTTCAGTCAATACCTCGTACTTATTTATACCTTTATACGTTATAAGTGTATATCATTAGTCTAGCAAAATAAGTGATCGTTCAGATGCCTCTTTGTTTTATTCAAAATTCATCGGAAGTAGTTGTTTTAATTTTATGCCAGCACGATGAAATTAAAAATAAGGAGGTGGAAAATCCAAGAAAATGTAATGAAAATTAGAAACAAAGAATTTGCAGACTTTCAAAACTTCCAATAAACAATAGTTGGTTAATAGTTGATAAGTTAATAAATAATTACTACAATATTTTTAACATTGTATAAATAATGGTTTATAAATAAAATAAATTAATAAACAATGTAATAACTAAATGCGATAAATATTTAAACTAAAAACTTGAAGTCTATTAATGACAAATGTACTGACTAAAATTATATACATATAGCAAACAAATTTTGAACCTAGTATTTCTACTAAGCAAACTACTACTTCTACTATCAAAATGACGTCATAAACTCTAAAAGAATATTAATATTAGATGGATCACTTACATATCGTCGTTTTTTTTTACTGTAATAACGGACCATCGAGCAAGCGTGTAACTTGATGGTAAGTGACCACCGACGCCCATGGACACCCACAACACCAGAGGGAGGGATTGGCTCTCAAGTGCTACTGCCAGAAGACACCTATTGGAGTTTGGCGGCAGATTTTCAACTTGAGGGTGGCAGCTAGCTAGGCGGGCATTAGCAAAAGGCCTACCACCATGCTATGGTTTTTTACCGATACTTGCCTTCACCGAAGGCTCAAGTTCATTGTAGGTGGTTCCTCCACACTATCAGTGAACTATCATCGCTTCATAATATATGTAGAAAAAAAGGAAATTACAAATAAAAAAAAAATGTATGTATAAAACGTATCTACGGTGGTTAGGTAAATATTTATTCTTCTGTATATCTTGATAACTAAAGCTATTTTTAAATGATATGGAAAAAATAAATGTGAATATTTTTAATCACATTTTAACCGTTTTTTTAATTATACTTTGGTAATATATATATATTTACCTGTCACCGAAAATTAATGCTATCAATGTACATATCCGGTAAGAAATAAAACTGAGGTGTTTACAATTCGTACGAGGGTCTTTATGGAGAAGTTTCTTTTAAAGTAATTATACTATAAAGTAGAAAACCGACATATAATCAACTATACAAATCATCAAATCAAATCAAAAGTAGTTACGTTATTTCCGTTGCAGAATGGCTATGATTAGTAAGTCGGTTGTCCGTATTTCCACAGTTTACAATTAAGTAACTCTAGGATTATATTTTTTATATATAATGGTCATGGTCAATAACGAATATTTCGAACGATTAAGTACACGGTTCTGTAAGGGACTACCCTCGCGGCCCTGAGCTGCTTACCTAATAAGGTCGTTGTTAGGATCACTATATTTGTAAGACAAGACCTGTTGGTTAGTCAGGATCGTGAATCTTTTTCACTTACCGGCAGCAACCGAAGCCGAGGTTCGGCCGTTTTGGCACCCTCGTGCCCACTGCCTCGAGACTGAGTGCCTTCAGCACTTGCCCCAAAAAGTTCAGTGAAGCTGTCAAAGCCCCTGGAGCTAACAGCGTATGTCAGTTCGAAAAAAAAAAAATATATATTTCAAAAAATATATTATTAATATATTTTATAAAGGTGTGTAATTTTTTCGCAAAAAATTAAGCGTCGATTCATATATACCTACGTACATTTTTATCGTGACTTACATTTTATTGATTTAGTTCACAATTTTCAATAATCACTTAAATTACATTAAACGCTGGTAAAATGCATTAAAACCAAAAAGTTATATTGTTAGATCACGATTCATATTTACTACACTGATAGTAATTTTTACATACATTCTTTAAAAAATAATTAAACAAAGGCCTAATCTTTTTCTGAAATATAGTTTGTAAATAAAATGCATCGTAACACATATTTTACTCAGACGGTAATTTGTGTTTTTTTTTTAATAGTCTATATGTTTAACATTATGGCGATAACTTTTCCTGATCTTAAGTGAAGATATGATCCAAGTTGATGGACACGATTAACCTGTGGAGAGACTAGCTCTCAAGTGCAACTGCCGGAACACACCTATTGTTATTTGGGGGCCGATTTCCAACTAGACAGTGGTAGCTAGTCAGGCGAGCTAGGTTACTGTATCGTGCGAGCAGCGTCATGAGGGATCGAATCTAGAATCAAGCGTCTGCGTAAGAAGACCCCAGCGGGTGTGCGGGAGCAAAATTAATCTCTCGGTCTCGGTTGCGGTTACGCGGGCGTGTGCGCGGACACATACGATTGGTGGAGACAGCAGGGAGAAACGTGTTCAACGTTTTGTTATTTTGTCGACGGGATTAGTGAAGCAGTTAGGTGCCGGCGCGATTTTCAATTTTTATTTAATATTTTATTATCTCCTTGGATGAAAAATATTAATTGTTGATACCGCTGACAAAAATGTGTTTTATAAAGAAGTTTTTAATGGATTAAGAACACATTGATTGATGCAATTTGCCCGATTTCGGTGCCGGCGATAACCTCAACTCCTCTTTCAGAAGCTGTCATGTACGCAGGAGATTTGAGTGCGTAAGTGGACGCGGAGCCACAGATGCCCTCTCTCGTGGCCCAGTGAAACAGATGCTACAACTGGCGGAAGATTTGGATGCAATTTAAAACACATTACAACAAGAACACACCCCTGAATGTCGGTTAGTTTTAATTAAATTAACATTCTTCAGAAACAATTTATTTTGTTTTTCGTTTTGATAATTTAAGTGCGAGGTGCATTCGATGCAATCTTTTGAGTGTAAATTGTACTGAAACTCACACCGTTTTAATTTGCGTATCAAATAGGTAGAAATCGGATGAGCGATTTTAAGCGATGGATAGTTTAGTAGTAGTTTGTAGGATGGCCGCTTCATGGGACGTGAGTTTGAACCCAGCTACCTACAAAAGAGTTTGAGCTTTCGGTGAAGAAAAACATCGTGAGGAATTCATAACATGGTGCTAGGGCTTATTCTAATGCCCGCCTGGCTAGCTACCACCCTCAAGTTGAAAATCTGCTGCGAAATACCTATAGGTGTATTCTGGCAGTTGCACTTGTGAACCAGTCTCTCCAATAAAGTTCAGCAACGCACTTGTGATTCCCCCGGTTTTGTAGGTGTCCATGGGCGGCGGTGATCACTTACAATCAGATGCCACGCTTGCTCGTTTGCCCCTTTTCCATAAAAAAAAGTAGTAATTGTAGCACGTAGGAATAACACCGAGCAGTGTCCTAGACTTGCGACTACGAATGTAGGTTTAAGGGGCCCACTTTTGACAATTGTCAACAGTCAGCTTCACAGCTCTTATATCTCTCTCTGTCCAGTATAAAACATTCCAGATAATTATTTACAACATGAATATTAAATATATCAAAACAGTCTAGTCAATCTCTTCGGTAATGTTCCAGCCTTCCAGCTACGTGCGATTAATACGCCTCGATTGCCTCGCTTTGACTGAAGGCATACCCGCGCTCGCGTCGCACTCGGTTGTTTTATTATTCCGTATGTATTAAAGTTGTTGTTAAAATGAAATATCAATCATCAAATAACAATAGCTTTTAAAATGGAGCACTACACATATAACTATAAATCAGTCAAATATGGTAAGAATATATATTTTTTTTTAAAGTGGTGTAAAGTCTCATATATGTAAAGGCCAAAAATATAATATATTTATCTGTTTGTCTCTTTGAATGCACATCGCTCTGAACCTGCGTACAAATTATGATGAAATTTGACAAGACGATAACTACAATAGTATGAAACATGTCGAATACGTTTTTTTTCATAACACGAAAAGATTCCTCCGGGATTGAAAATAAATATTAAAATTTTGTAGCAAAAGAAGTTCTTGATGGTTTTTGATACTATTTTATTATGTTTGATAGTTGAGTAAGTGCATGTATTTAAAAATAGATGTGTGCATATGTGAAACTTCTAGACTCCACAGTATTTATTTTATATCTTATGACAGTTTACTTAAACATTACGGAGGTAATTTATTAAACACTGCAAAATTATTTGCAGTCGGCATAGGTAAATAAATAAAAACAATATAAAATTAACCAAAATATATTTCTAAATTCTAATTAAGGTATAAACAACGGCCATGTAGCACGGTATCTGTAATAAAATTGTTTTTTTTTAATTTCTTTTACAACATTTAAAGTAATTTATTTGTCAATATTAAATATAAGAAACGAGACTTTTACCGTATGAAAAGTAATTAAAATTTAGGCTATAAATAATACGTGAAAAGGTTTATCATTAATGTTATAACTGGTAAACAATAGTAAAACCACAAAGTCATTGAAAGGCAGTCTCTTGAGTAAAAATCTTGTATAAAATCTAATTCTAAAATCTTGGATAAAATTTTTATGGATGTATCCTTTTATGTAATGTTGTTTGTTTTATAGTTCATAATTTTTACCATTGTACACAATCTCATCTGGTGTTAAGTGATGTTAAGTTAAGTTAGTGATGAAGATGATGAACACGCTAACCCTATTGGAGGAACTGGCTCTCACGTGCAACTGCCGTAACACAGGTATTTGTCTACAGAGTTTCAACTTGAGGGTGGTAGCTAGTCAGGTGTACAAGCACTACCACCGTACATGCATTGTTTTGTCGACAAGTGAAAATACTTAAAAACCTTAAGTTAATTATTGAAAATTGCTTTACCATATTAATCACCGGCATATACACCCGCGAATAATGGTTCACCTTGGAACATAACAGCGTACGCAAATGGATGATTCGCATCAACAATGATTATTTCAGGCGGCGGATAAACAGCAGATGTTGTTGTTACTGTAACAGCTGCAATAGTAAGAATATTTATATAATTTCGCATAAATTTTATATGACAAAATTGTAATTGTTATTAAAGTAATAAATCATTATTTGGTAACCGAATTTCGTTATGTGCTTTAAAATAAAATACTGTGTGTGCAGCTTAAAACCCTAAAAATACTTTGGGATGTAGTTAGTTTATATTTTCTAAATGATGCCTGAAAGACAAATCACGGTTGGGTATTTTCTGTAAAACAACACAAACGTGCTTGATAAATGACGTTCGTAGATAATTTATAGATTTAAAATTTTACATGTATAGTAAGACAATCAACGAAGAAAGATTTTGGTAACTATAACTGATATATATCGACCTGTAACCTTTTCGGCGTTGGTTGATCCCAAACGCAACATACCATTGAAGTATTACTCTGATGAGCGTCACTGTGTTCATGGTCGTCAGTTTACTATATGATTACGAATACGATTAGTATAGACTTATTTTATTCTATGAGATCCTAAGGTTTTATATTAGAACGAAGCGATGGTAGCTCAGTGGTAGGGTGTAGGAACGCCGCCTCATTGGACGTGAGCTCGAATCCAACCATCTACAATGAGCTTGAGCTTTTGGTGAATGAAAACATCGTGAGGAAACCATAGCATGGCGGTAAGGCTTTTTCTAATGCCCACCTGGCTAGCTACCACCCTCAAATTAAAATCTACCGCCAAATGTCATTAGGTGTGTTCCGGCAGTTGCACTTGGGATTCCTCTGGTATTGTGGGTGTTTATGGGCGGCGGTGATCACTTACCATTAGATGAAACGCTTGCTCGTTTGCTTCCTATTACATAAAAAAAGAACATGTCGCGTGCAAATGCATGTTAACAACATGTGCATTAAGACGGTTGCTTTATATTAGAAATAGGTTTGGAGAATTTTACACTCTTAAATTTTTGAAAACCTTTATTTTATACTCAATAAGTTTACCGTTATTTACAGTTTACAGTCTTATTTGATGTTGTGGGCCAAGTTGGTAGACAACCTAGCTTAATGAAAAGACTGGCTCTCAAGTGCTATTACTAGAATATACTTATAGGAATTTTCAACTTGAAGATAGTAGGTAACCACTTGGGCTTTAGAAAAAGCCCCACCACGATGCTATGGCTTCCTGACCGAAAGCTCAGGCTCTCTGCAGGTGGATTCGAACTCGTGTCCATTTACACATACACATACACATCTCCCTTTTTTCACCTGTAGCTGCTGCAGCTTCAGTTCCTGTTTCAGTAACCATAATTTCAGCTTGTTGTACAACACTCGAAACATAGAGAGGGCTATCGTCTTCCAATATACCTCTAAAGCCATCAGAACTTGGATTAAACATTTCCGTGATATTTGCCTGTAATAAAAGAACATAAAATGTTAAAGAAATTTGTAATACCTTTTGTCTTACTTCTTATCAAATTTAAACGTTAAGATACTTTACGTGTTGGAATACAAAATCAATCTTCTAAATAACAAAACCGTTTCGTCAAAATTACCTGTATCGATAGATCTTTTACGTCTAATTTGCTTTTAATGTTCATTACTGGCAAATAAATTTTAACTGTTTTACTTGTAAAATAACTAAGGCTGTTAATAACTGTTTCAGAATTTCGCAATTTCTCTACCATAAGAGATAGGCCATCTTTCTGTCTTGGTAACCACAAAACGAAGCTAAAGCTATCGGCTTTGTAAGGCATTTGTAAAATCTGAAAACCATAAAAATAATTTAATAAATAGTTACATAATAATCAAGATGTCTGGCTGTATATAAAGTGGTTGCACGATTTTTTGTTTTACTTCATTTACTATTATCCTAATATAACTTGTATTATAGAATAATTAATATAATAAAGAGTTTCCTTTAAAACAGTTCGGTTCTTCAGTTATAAGAATACAAAAGACAAGTAGGAGACTTTGGTTTAGTCATCTTTCTTCAAGTCTTTTTTCCGGCATAAATGAGATATAATAATATAAAATTATTTGATCTTCAGAAAATAAAACATTTTTTTATATGTAAATTTTACTAATTTACCATGTAATCTTGCTTTACAATGATATTTTATTTTATGAGCATAGCAAAATCTATATAAATACCTGAGCGTCAATATCTTCACTTTCGTAATAATTAAAAGAACGTTGCTGGTACATTGTCCGAACAGATTTAGTTTTATCTGGTGTCATGTAGAAATCTCTGTTTTCTGTATCGTTTGGGTTAAACTGATGCTTCCAGTTGTCCTGTGAGCAGGAAATATATATTAATAAAATAGTTTTAGCGCAAATCAAACTTGTAATTGTAAAACCTTTTAATTTGTATTATTATTTATGAATTGTAAAAAAAAATGAGTTATTACATAAAATATTTATTTTGTTATAAATGAAAGTTTTGGACAATAATGTATTCATACAGACGGTATTTATATCAAATTGTATTTAGCATTGAGTAAAAAAATGATATACTATTTGCAATTGAGAATACATTTTGATTCTCGCTATAAAATATATTCAATGACTAGTTAACTAAGTTATTTTCATACAACAGTTTTAAAACAGGGTTCTTTTTAAATTATAATTTAAGTCCAATGCAAGTTTTGTAGAAAATAAATTATAAGACTCACCATGTTAAATTTCTTTGCTATATAAATTATCATTTCTGTTTATAATGTATCTAATAAAAAGTTACCACTGATAACTAATACCAATAAAAACAAAGTAAACGTGACGATTAAAACTAGATTGAAGCGATGGTAACTCAGTAGTAGCGTATACGGACCCTGCGTCAAAGGATGTGAGTTCGAATTCGCGCAATGAGTTTAAGCTAAATTTGAAGGAAAACATCTTGATGAAACCATAGCTTGACTGTAAGGCTTTTTCTAATGACCGCTTGGCTAGCTACCCCCATCATGTTGAAAATCTGTCGCCAAATACCTGTTTCGGTAGTTGCACTTAAGAGCTATTCCCTTCACTAGCCACTAGCTTTAGCCGCATCATCACTTAACATCGGGTGACATTGTAGCAATAACTTAAAAAAAAAAAACATATATATGAAGTAATATTCAATATTTACCCAGAAATATATGGCGTTAACAAGGACCACTCTTGTATCGGCACTAAACATATTACCGTTGACTAAATTGTCAATAAGCCCATGAGTTTTATTGTTGACCTGTAATTAATCATTTATACTTAGTAAATAAATTTAAATCGGCTTATAGTATCAGTATGTACAAATCTTCGATTCAAATGGTTCGAATACGAAAATAATGGATTTAACATAAAAAGTAATGTGTATTTGTATGTTAGTTTCATAAAGTAACAATATTTAATATCACTATCCCCTAGAAAATATGTTTGTAAATTTAATTAGTAATAAGACCCATACTATATTAATCATAAAATACAAACCCAATTATTAATAGTTGTAGCAGCTTTATCGTTTTGACTAAAATCAAGATTTTCTCCTTCTGAACTGAATATTTCTACTGCCTCTCGTCGAAATGTTTCAGAAAGTATATAATTAATATTTACGTAGTATTTCATAGCTATTTCGAAAACTGCAGTTGTTGGAGCTTGATATTTTTTTATTGCGCTGGGAAAAATTGTTCTTATCTGATAAACAATAAATATATTGTTAAGTGATAAAATGAGTTTATAAATCAATTTTGTTTAAAAAAATCGTTCTTAATACTACAAGCGATCTTCTATATCTACTCTGCAAATTTTCTAATCCTTATCTGTTTTGATACCATAAACAGGACTTAGAAGAAATTTTCATTTTCAGTTTTCAGAATTTATTGTCTCTGGCAAGTTAAGGAGAAAATTCTCAACGGCTCATGCTAACCCTCTTGCATCTTGCAAGAAAAGAATATCCGAAAATCGATTTCATTACGAAAGAAAAGGTGCAACGGAGATAGATTCTTCAAAGAAAAACATGCACTGCTTGACAAACCTGTCAACTCTGTTCTAGTTTATCGCGTTTCATTATCAGTCATTAATCAGTCAATGAAAATAGTAATAGCTAGCTGTATCCGCGACTCCTTTAGCGTGGAATTAAATTTTTATTTAATCAATTTCTCAATAAATGCTACATAGCCTATGTTACTCGGGGTTAATATATCATTCTAATGGTAAAATAATTTTTGAAATCAGTCCAGGAGTTCTTAAGTTTATTCGTTACAAACAAAAATACAAATCTTTCCTCTTTAAAATACTAGTACATATTACGGATTAAATGTGATTCCACGACCTTTAGCAGTTTTCTATTTACAATTTGTTTAATATCGCTTTACACACTAGGGTGATATTTGTTGTTTTAGATATATCCATTAGTACACAGCATACTTCTTTAAACGCCGACGCGATACTGAGGTTCCAGTTTGTCAACTAACATAATATCAGCTTGCCACTTTCGAAGCGTGTATGTCGTATCTACGCATTTTGACTCATAATAGATAAAATACTATACTCGTATAAGACTGTAAAGATTGATTAGAAAACTAGGTAACTTGTATTGTCTATATGTGTCTACCAAAATACAGCTATTAAAAAGACTATACAGTTCATTTAAAGCATAAATAATTGTCTTACACATGTTTTATTTCCTACAGATTTATGTAATAATATTTTTAACCCAAGCAACTGCCAGTTATGATATAACTAAAACCGATAAATACACGATATGACATCAGTGTATCGATATATTAATCACAATTATATAAAGCAATAAAATATTTACCTCATCTTTACTATCCAAGTTTGTAGCTTTTAGTAATTGTTCCAGCACCAGTCCAAAAGCATAGAGCGACAATTGTGCGTATGGTATCAAAACGGATACTGCTGACAATACAAAACTGACGCCCGGTTGTAATTTATTTAATTGCTGCAGATAAAAAAATACTTACTATTTGATATTCTGTGAATCATTTTATTCATATTCCTATATTATTAATATATTATATAGAAGTGGTAGACAATTTTATTTACTTTTATGTGTGCTTATATTCAAAATGATAGAAATATCTACATATGTTATAATATCGCAAAAAAGTGTTGTTACATCATTTAATAAAGATCTCTACCAATTCTAAGTAGCAAAATTACTTAATATTAAATGTTTTCGTTAGCCGTGAATCACAAAAGCAGATGAGAAATATGGAAATAAAAAAGAAATCCAAGCGTGGAAAGTGAACAGAATGTTCTTCACTTACTTTTACTAATTACTATAGCCCTACTGTTATATTTATTATGAATGACGACTTATTGTTTTTTTTCGTACTGACGTACGCTGTTAGCCCCATGGGCTTTGACAGCTTCACCGAACTTTTTGAGGCGAGTGCTGAGGACACTCAGCCCCGAGGCAGCGGGCACAAGGGTGCCAAAACCGCCGAACCTTGGTTTGGGCTACTGCAGGTAAATGAAAAAAGATTCACGATCCTGACTAACTAATGGGTCCTATCTTACCAATGTAGTGATCCTAACAACGACGTTATTAGGTAAGCAGCTCAAGGGCCGAGAGGGTAGTCCCTTACAGAACTGTGTACTTAATATGTGATTGTGCACATGATGTAGAGTGTCACTGTATTGTGCGAGCAGAGTCACTCGAAGTCTCCTATCTGAAGGATCGAACCTGGGCTCAGGCGTCTGCGGAGGGAGGCCGCCATGAGTGTGCGGCGGTTACGCGAGTGTGCGCGGACACGTGCGATTGGTGGAGACGGCAAGGAGAAGCGCGTTTATTTTCGTTATTTTATCGACAGGGTCGGAAAAAACGTTTTATTGTAAGTAAATGTTATTCAAGACAACAAAATCTGTGCTTAACTCACATATATAAATTCCCCAGTCAATGCAATGGTTCCTTTTCGAAAATTTGCTAATCCGATATCAGTATCTAGTGAGGATACCGTAGACTTTGATGTATTTATAGTTAATGCTGTGAAAATGAAAGAATAATTATACAAGTATATAAATACTAAGACGGTAATACACCAAAAGTTTTTTTTATGAAAACTGCATATTTTATTGTAAATATGGAACATAATGTGTGATATGTGCTAGTGCAAATAGTGAATTAATTGCATTTTTTAAGGTGATGAATCATGTAATGTCAATATAATAAAAGACGTACGGCATTGGCTCGTGTGAACACAAGTTCCATTATCAAATCTTACGCTTCCATTCTTGTATAAGCAGCCGTCGATAATATCTTAGGGATGTGGAATTGATCGTTCCAATTCAAGATAGTTCTTAGAAGCCCATTGTTTTTCTATACAGTACCTAGCTATTAGTTTTACTTTTCCGGTAAGTTAGAGTTATTCGTTAATTTAAATTTAAATTAATGAATTTATTTAAAATTAATATCATATTAATAAAATCAAATTCTTTCAAAAGTTTGTGAAGTGGAAAAATATAATCGATCTGAGTTATAAAAAATGAAACAAACTATTTAAGTGGTTATAAGTCATAAAAGAATCAATATTTTTATTATTGGTTCAATATTTTCAAAGTAATTTTTTAGTACTGATTTTGGTCTTATGCATTTTTTAATGTAAATCGATCAAAAGTCGTTATGTATCTCAATAGTAGTCATGTAACAGAATATCAATTAATTATAAATGGTAATTAGGCACAACGCATAAAAGCTTTTTAAAATATTGTAATAATATCGTTAAAAAGTTGAAAATTCTAAATAAATAGGCATATCTACTAATTTAATGTGCTACTAGTTACTTTTCTTTTACAACTGGTTTATATTTATTGACTTCCATTACTTATTCCAATCTATATTTAATTTTGTGCTACTTAGTAAGATTAATTATTTTATTGTCATAGTTAAGTATATGTACGTAGTTTTTTAATATATATATTTTAATACAAAAGCCTCTGATCTTCGTCAGAGGTAATATTAGAATAAATTAAAAAAAAAATACTACAAATATCTATTAGAATAGATAAAATTCTTCAAATTTGAAAACAGTCCGGGCCAAGTATTTGACTGCATTGTTGACTTTTTATATATTTCACTTATCTTAATTTGCCAGATTACACATCAACTATTAACAAACGGTATTCGACAGATATAAAAACTGTCACTGGATCCAGGCAGTAAGAATACAGTAACATTAAATGTAAGTATATATACACTTCGATTTCAGAATAAGCACTAAATTCACTTAATTTCGTTTGTAACTATAATGATATTTTATGAAACAAAACAACAATAAATGGAACCAATTTTTTTTTATAAACACTATACTAAATTATTATCGTGGACTTAGTTTCAAATTTAATTTTTGTTACGTTTAGCAATTTAGAGTGCTATCGATTTTATTTGATCAAACTTATATTTTAACAATATTCCGGAATACTTAATAGTAAAGTTGATAGACCGTTGACTTGTCGCCTGTAATAGAGAATAAATAATTTATGATAAGCTACATGCCGCTGAATATTTACATTAACCACGAATGGAGAAATATAGTTATTAGTCCTATTAGTGTAAAATGAAATCAAAAGGTCAGAATTTAAATGCAAAAATAATTACAGAAGTAACTACTCACTGCAGTTTTCCAGAGGGACACATTTACCACTATTGTCGTCGAAATAAAGTCCTTCTTTACAGTCACAAGTATTTCCGTTACACATTACGTCGCATGTTCTTGGCTCTTTCCCGATGTCAGAACAACGTGTATTGCAGTAGATCCCACAACCTGCTTCGGCGTTAGTATCACCACCGCAAGATGCTAAAATAATTTATTATGAAACTTTAGTTATAGACAGATCAGATACCTTCACGATAAAGTAAATTAAAAATAGTAAACGGCTTTCCATTTTCAAACTGCAGATTATATACACGAATACTTTTTACAGCCACATGTCTATACATGCAATATGTAAATTAATTGTAAGAAATGCTTTAAATATACAAGGTTGAATGTTGAAGGGTAAAAAATATAAATCCATTATAACACATGTCATATTATATAGATCGGAGTGCTGGGCTACTACGAAGATGGATGAGTGTCGATTGCATGCATTAGAAATGTGAATGTTGAAATGAATGCGTGCTGTTACAAAGATGGACAAAGAGAGGAATGACTTGAAAGGGAATTGTTTATCTTGTATCGGACATGTCATGAGAAAAGAGAAATCATGTGGTTAGAAAAGTAATGGATATGTCAATGGATGGAAAGGAGGAGGAAGAAAAGATGAATTGAGTGTTTGAGGATTGAGATGAAAGAAAAGGGAGTGAATAAAGAGATGACGGCTAATAGAGTTTTGTGGACGAAGAGAACGTACTGCGCCGACCCCAAATAACTTGGAAACAGGACCCGAAGATGTATATATATATATATATATATATATAGTCTCCAATATAATTGAATTTTTGAAAAACTAATTCAATAAGCGGTATAATATTTACATGTAATAGCGTAAAACTTTTGATTAAAATTATATTAAAGTTCATAATTAAATTCGTCTGAATTTAATGTGTCATTCGTCGATGTCCAAGTATAGTTAAAAAACATTGACGATTGTTTACATAGACGTGTCGCATGAAATTTATGTTTTGTCAGTAAATCTTCTCGTGAGATTCTTTAAGAAAGTATTTGAACGCGTTCAAGTACCTTTTCTAAACGTTCGAGCAAGTAATGCCTAATAGCTGCGTTATTGTTTTAGTACTGAAGTCTCGCTGGTTATGAAAGTAATAACTCGCTCTTCCATTTCAACAGTAGCCGTAAATGGTCGAGGTACACCTGCTTCAATATAAATTCATTACAGAATTTTACTATAACCGTGACATTGTATTGTCGCTAACCAGTGTATTGTAGGTTCTCTATCATCGGACCGATATTTGTCACAAATTGCAATGACACCTACGATTTCGCTGGCAGACTATATTGGTGGCTTATAATCACAGGTAATGTTAATAATGTAAACTAACAACGAAACAAGTGGTTGATATTAAATATAAGAGAAATAATAAATGTGTGTAACACCTAATACGAATGTATATACCTAATTGAAGGTATTATTCTCAATAAAAGTAACACTATATCGTTTTGACGTATGGCTCTAAAAATCGTAAAAACATATCGAATTTGTTTATTTTAAACCTATATATGCAAACTGTTCAAGGGATTGGTTTTAATTACTTTACATATTGCACTATAGGGGATTAATTATTTATAATATAATTACAGGGACTCATTATGTTTTATAATATATGTGATATTAAAATAACTATTCTGAAATATAAACTAATCGTTTTGACGTGAAATGAATATCGTTTGTATATCAACGCATTGTGTTATAGATTAAGTCACATTAACAGAAATGAAAGAAAATAACTTTACTTAAATTCATGACTCTCACTAAAAAAAAAAAAAAACGTTAATAAAAAGCAATAGGTAATACTCTTACTACTTAATATTACTTACGACAAGCTTTTGCTGGTATACAAGTGCCATTATCAGCTTTCAAATATCCTTCTTTGCATAAACATCCCTCAGTGCAAGTGGTTGGTACTGCCGCTATGCACCCAAATGGATATCCTAATTGTTTGCATGTTGTCGCTTCACATACACTTTCTAGACACCCGTTGTAAACTTCATCAACTCCGCATACTGGTGCTGAATCAAATATAGATTTTTATTTATAAATAGATATTCATTTATTTATTTTACATTTTTTGTCTGTTCTTGTCTGTGCACGCGTCACGTAAAATTTACAAACCCAATGTAAATAACTTTTATACGTAAAAATTGTACGTAACTTGGGGTATATTAGTAATTGTTTCATCGCAATCGTTTCACTCTATCAAGAGGTAATACGAGATATCTATCTTTATATATAAAAATTTCGTGTAACGGTATTTGTCCGTGATGAATTTCTAAGCTACTTAACCGATTTTAATCAAATTTCAACTTGAGAGATAAGGTACTTTTTATCTCTATAAGTGATCATAACACGACAGATGTCGCTGTAGTCTATGTGACTGACTACTCAAAAAGGCTGAACAAGGTCTGCCAAGTCAGCTAGTCTATATATATACATAAAAATGAATCGCCGAATACCAAATTGAATAATTCTTTTTTTATTACTATTATTTATTTATTGCACCATAAGATAAATAAATTCTCAAGATTTTAATTGATGAGCTCGTTTGGATTTCTTTATATAAATTTTAGTATTGCATGAAAACGTATGTATGGTCATATAATCAACGAAAAATGTGTTCAAGTGACTTACGGCATTTTTCTATTGGCACACAATTTCCGTTCGGATGTCGCAAATATCCGTCTCTACAGATGCATCCTCTTTTGCAAGTATAAGGATATATGCATATTTCTGGTTCATCTAGCTGACTACAGTTTCTCCTGTCACAACCACCGTTAATACATTCGGATAATACTTCGTTGTCTCGGCAAACTTCAGCTAAAAATATTATAGTATGTGATGAAAATGTAAATGTTATGATAGTATGCATTATATTGTTGCAATATATGTAATATTCTGTAACCGCGTCGATCCATATGGATTTTATTTCTACCTTGAGTCTCAGCTTTATCGTAGACTACTTACAACTGTATCAGTATGGTAGGATACTTTCTGATGTGCGTTTGGTTACTAAATATTCACAAATCAAAATTTGTAATCAAGCACCTACGGGTGTATTTTACTGTATGCACTAATTGCTAGGTTTAGCAGGTTACTAGCTTTGGCAACAGCGTTTTTTTTTACCATTACGAAATCGTATTACATTACATCGATTACCATTACGAAAAAATTTCATATCTTGGCTAAGAACAGGTGAGATGATGGCTAAACTTTAAATCTGTAGGCAATAAAACTTATTAATTTATTAAAGAAAAAAGGAAAGTAAAAAAAATATATATGCTCGTATCATTTTTAATTCTACAATACTTTGGTTTATGCTGAGAGTGTGTAATCAGGAACACTTTTATCGCCTCTCGGGCAATAAATGCAAGACGAAACCGATTTAAATGCATACAATTTTCTTAAAGAGGTTCTACATATAATCTGTGTCATTATTTATTGAGAACATATTTACGTTATTGAAACAGCAAATTATGAATATTTCAAAAAAGGAATGATCACTACAATAACTTACTACAATAGGATGGGTCAACACATTTCTTTGTAATTTCATCGTAGTATTTTCCTGGTCTGCATTGGCAACCATTTAGTCTACATATGAGTATGCAAGGTCTGGGTTCGTCATTATAAAGATCCATGCAATGCTTTCCACATTCAAAACCACAGCCAGACTGTGCATTTTCGTCACCACCGCAAGATGCTGCATATATATTAAAAATAGTAGACTTATTAATAAATTTATATAAAATAAAATAAGGATTGTTCTCGATTCTCTGTTTACCTAAATGTATTGAATTTCTTACTTTAATTTGCAACTAGAAGGTGATTTTCTATAATTATTACTATGAAACATGTAAAAGCAAAGATAACAGTTTCGACACTTTAATGAAATAATTGAATAATAATTAAAATAACAAGAGTATGAAATAAACATAACTAAATAAAATCAAATAAAACCAATTGAGTAATTGAATATGCTAAAGTAAATATATTTTATCAGTGTTAAAGTGTCCTAATAAAAATATTTACTTTTTAGTTTAACTTCTAAATGTCGTTTAACACTTTTATTTACTTAAATAAAACTCATATGATCGTATCATGACTCGCACTTTTTAAACGTTATATTAGAAAACATAGTCAAGATTGCTTCAACCGTTTTGAAGACCTTAAAGAACATTTATAATATATATGTCTTTTATTAAGTAAGATTTAGAATATATTTATTACAAATAATGTCAATGTATGTTGTATTTCAAATTAGTTTTGTACATGTATATGAAACTATTTTATATGATATACAATTACAATTATTCGTTTACTTACAGCATTGTTTTATAGGTATGCAGGTACCATCATCGTCTCTCACATAACCGTCGTCACAAACGCAACCGGGCTCTCCTGGGCACGGAGATTCATCTGTTATAGCGGGACAACTGATTGGATATCCTAATTGTGAACAATATTGTGGTATGCAAAGCGCTGCCGGACATTTTTCGTATCTCTCATTAACAGGACACTGCGGTGCTGGTGGCAAATAGAGAAGATCTTAGTAACATGTATACATACGAGTTTTTATACGTTTATAGAGGTTTGCAGATAATTTACTATCATCAGGTGCAAGTAGAAAATTTTAATTACATATGGTCGAGTGAGGATTTTCTTAACTTTAATTGAGTTAAAAATATTAGAAGACATATAGATAAACGACAGAGGTGGTAATTTCATCTTCTGACAGTTTCTAGTTAAATAGGTAAATTATTTGGACATGTTACTATTTAACGTCCAGTTTTATCCATAAAGATTGTCATTAAAATCGTAATTATAATTTTTACTTTGGACACATACTGCATTGTTCCGGCGAAACACATTTTTTCGTGTTTTCGTCATAGTAATAGCCCGTATTACAGTCACAAGCGTTTACATTACATATTTTCGCACAGGGACGTATCAGCCCGAAGTAATCGGAACAACGCTTCTCACAATTAACTCCACAACCGGACCTTGCATTTCTATCTCCACCACAGGAACCTGAAGAATTGAAATAAATGTTTATATTATTTGTCTTACATGAAATAATTTTAAGCTGTTAAAGCCAATTTTCGGTATATTTGAGAATTTTGAAAAGTTAATTTTATTAATAAATAAATAACAGTTAGACAACAGTATCATAGAAATGTACCTTTATAAAGGCTCCAACAGAAAAGATATGTATCACGGATATGATTTTTATCTAGTTATTGTATTTCAATATAATAATGCTTTAAAAAAGTTTAAATCTGAATGTATTTCATAAACCGATCGATTATTTTTTTTAGATGTTTTGGTAAGAGCAGTTCAATTTATAGCCCGACTCTTAGTAACTCTAAATTTTAAACAATGCCTGCTCAATTTCATTCGTATACATAATTGGTATTTTTTTTTTATTAAAAATTAATATTTAATGATACTTACGGCAATTTTTCATAGGAACACAAATTCCTTCACTATTTCTTACATAATCTTCTTTACAAATACAATCTGGTTTAGATGGACATTTTCCGTCAGGTCCCAAATCGATACACGGAACAGGGTACCCGACTTCTTGACACGTTTTTGGCACACAAACTGCGTCAGGGCATTCTACAAATATCTCATTGGCTCCTGAAATATAATATGACATTATCAAGATAAAGATACACATTAATATAATATTACCTATATTGTTCACTATGAAAATGTTCTTTTGACAGTTATTTAATTAGGATTAGTATAATACGTTTTACCCTTCCACTTTCTTCTATCAGGTGCCATATCAATATTCACCCCTCTTATATACATAATATGCCTAAATACAGTTTATTCAAGCCTCTTTAGATCTTACTAAAGATTCTATCTCATATAGATTTTCTATCAGTAGTTATATCCAATCACTTTTATATTTTAGGTTTTTTTAGTGCTCAATTTACGCTTATATACTGCTTTACAATATATTTCATACTGGCGCTATTTTCATAGTTCCTCCAATATACTCTCCTTTCTAATTTTATTCATTCCACTGACACCACATATACATTTTAATATAAAATATAAAAAAAAATATAATAATAAATACTTACTGCATTTATGATGTGGGTTACCTGAAAATAAATGCAAGTACTTTTATATTAAATAAACTTGTATAAAAGGAAACATATAAGTGTAGTAAAGCAACTAACATAAAAAGTTCAATCTATTCTGATAAAGATACAATCTGGGAGATTGGGAATCCTGACCAAGGTGCCACGGTTTTACCTGCTTAGTTTTACCAGCTGTACCTTCTTTATAAAGATTAAATTCGGCCACGTATAGAATACTGTTCGCATATTTGGTATGAATGGGTAAAATACCTCCTAGATGACTTGGATATACTACAACAATGTGCTCTCCATTTTGTGAATGATAAAGACATTACGAAGAACTTGGAATTGCTTCAACTATATATGGATCTGGCCTCACTTAGCGTGTTCTATCGACTGTATCGTGCCGAGTTCTATGAGGAGTTATTTCACCTAATCCACTCCACCTCTTTTCATAGCAGATCCACTCATGATGGACAACGGAGCCATAGCTTTACTATAGCCTCATTTTCGACACGAACCATAAAATTAGAAAACTTTTATTTCTGCGCTTTGGATCAGTGAAACCGTCTTCCGACCTGGGTATTCCCTCGTTTCTATAACATTGGGTCGTCTAAAAACGAGGCGTGACGAAGTATTTAGTAGACCGGCATAACAGTTGTGACTGATTGAGGTCATTTTCCCTTACGACAGTCACTACTGTTCTACGACTGTACATCCATCCAAGTACAATTATTGGGTCGAACTAGGATAAAATAATTAAGGTACATTATATATTAAATTACATTATTCTTTAACAATGACACTATACTACATATCTACCAGTTTTAGTATGCTTTGTACCCCATAAACTGGCTGATACGCACACCCATTTGACGGAATTTTCATGGTGGTAGGGCACTTTCCAATGCCCGTCTACTTAACTACCGCCCTTAAGTTGAAAATCGGTCGCCAAATATCTATAGATGTGTTCAGGCAGTTGCACTTGTGAGCCAGTCCTTCCACAAGTTTAGCGCGTTCACCAGTTTGGGCCTCATTGTCACTTAATATTAGTTGATACTGTGGTCATATCGCAAAACCTTAACTATATATAAATAAATAAAAAACACTTCAGTACTTGAAGTCGTTATTAAAAATGTTACGATGTTTTTAAATTATTGCTACTGCCTATGTAGACAATTTAGTTGCCAAATATAAAGTATACTGTAGAATAAACAAATAAAACAATAACAAGATCGCGGTTAGGTTGCTAAAATTATACTTTTTTTGTGGAGTTTCAAAATACAAATTCGTAGTTATTACTTATAATTTATTTCACTTGTGCAGATTAATTGAATAATTTATTAAAGAGGATTTAAATAAAGATTATTTATTCAATGTCAGTAATTAACAATACAATTTTTTTTTAAATACGTTATTCTGGTTAAACCTGATAGCCGTAGGTTGTTGCATTACATGATCTATGCTGTCAGAAACACTGAAGTTGTTGTAATAATCATGAAACTATAAATAAGAAATTCTTATTAGAATTGCATGAAAATTTCAACAAAAAAGAAACCAATAATTTACTACATATTTTGTTTCGTAAAAATCTAAGCTTGAATGAGAGGTGACTACTATATATTTAACGAATATCGATTAATAAACTCTGGATTACGAACGCCAATTCGAGGAACAATCCTTTATTACATATATTATACCTATACAATTATATTAGTTATCAACTCATCCAACCCTGCTATACATTAAAGATATTTTATCTTATTAGTAATATCGAATATGGCTACCAATAAAGGTAATACTAGCATAGAAATCAGTTTTAAGGCTTTAATAAAAAAAATACCTGGGGATTCACATGAGGATTCCGGTAGCAAAATTATGTTAGCCACAAGGCCTACAATAAAAAGTGCCTTCAACATTATCAACAACTTACGGAGTTTGAATTTGTTATCACGAGTATTTTCTTTTATATATGCTGATACCAGTTTATACACTTGTTTCAATATGAAAGTCGTGTTTAAGTGTAATGTATGTTCATTGTTTTATTTTTTATTTTATGCGCATATAACTTCTATGCCATTAAAGACAGGTGTTCATTGACATAAATATTTATTGTATTTATTCTAAACGTGTTTACTGTAAACTATGTTTTTATATGTATGTAGGTTTATTAGAAATCACAAATGCTTTATATTAGTTACTTAGTTAAAGTTATATGAAAATGTGTTGTTTACGTGTACCTATTGGTTTACCAGTAAATTATGATTTACACTACATAGTACGCCTTTTGAGTATTTTCAATGCTTTAGGTATATGAGACTTATAACTGGCAACTCAAAGCAAATAACTGTTGCGGTACTAGTTTTAAACAAACAATTTTATACTTTTATTATCACATATTATGTGCACATTACGCACGAGTTTTTCTATATAGTTTATATTAATTAGGATACATAATTGCAAATTAATAATATGTATATTATATAACTCTCTCTGCCCGTGGAAGGCGCAATGTTTGTCGACGTAGAAACATCATTAAATTAATGCAGGGTTTAGGCAAATGCAATGTAGTTTGTCTGCTACCTAAAATTAACACACCTTTGTTAATGTGTATGATATTATGTATAATACAGTAAATTATGGAGGAGTTTTGTATAAAATATGAAATTATGGCTTTTATAACATAACCACGAATTTTTTGACTAAAATTAAAATTAATAATAGAACATTAATTACAATATTTGCGATACATTGTGTCTTTTCTCCTATTACACAATATATGTATATACATGCAGTATAGTATTTTGGAATTCCCTTGTTATTTCAGATGAATTTTAACGATACGTATACGTTAGTGGAAAGGCGGTGTGATGAGTTATGTAGTTTGAAATGCAATTATTTACTAATTAAATTTCTTTTTAAATTGAATATCCAGGCCTTATGTCTAAATGCACATTTACGTTATCGCCTTATATACCATATGCAGCTAATTTAAGTTTATGTTCTGATAATCTAAAGTAAGACTGTAGCTGTAAAATTTTGAACAGCTTAATGATATTTTCAGTCTATTCAGGCTTCTGTTATATTACTGATATAAACGAAACCTGTTATGAAGGAAACCTTTACTGCATTTACAATATGTATAAAATTGGATTATCTAAACGCGTTATCCATTTTCAAATAATTAGCTATACAAGTCAGACGTGTTTAAAACCAGATATTTTTTATAGGTACAATAAAATTCAAAGGTTTTATAACTGCTAAGTTATACAAGCTTGTCTTCAAATTCTTGCGCTCTATGTTCAATACCTAGAACCAATAACTTTCTTGCTCCATCTCGATGCTCGAATCTTATAAAAACGCTAAATTTCGATCGAACTTAGAACTAACTTTTAATATATTTAACAGATTTAATAAAGAATAATCTTTTTTATATTACGTTTTACTAATCTTCTTTCATTATTCAGTGCTTAGTAGTCCTCTAAAACACGCTAAGTTTAAATACGCTAAGAAGGTATTTCTGAAGTGCTTGTGTGGTATCAAAATTATTTCTTCTTTATATATTTGTAACGATCAGCGTTTGCAGGAACCACAACTAATGGAATTCTAATATGTACTTGAGTCATATCCAAATATGTATAGAAAGATACATCTAGTACGTAATAGTTGTCCAACATGAACAGTGAAACAACCAATTTTAAAAGAAAACATTATCTGGCAACTGATATTAATACTACAATCTTGATCTTATATTACAATGCAGTTAGTAACTACTGTTTATTGAAAACAGCTGCTATATAAAAAAAAATAGGCGCTTGTGGATAAATTTGCTAATTAAGGAATGATAATTAGCTAAACGAGTACAAGGAATTCCTTATTTAAACAAGTGATTGTTTCATTATGAAAACATCCTTCGCGTTTAATAATATCTGGTTTGTTTTCATACTTTTGACTAATGTTGTAGTGATTCCTGCAGAGCCTTACTTAACGTGTTTTACGATACTAAGTATCGATAAAGATATCTTAATCTTTTATTGTTATCTTTTTTACATATATTTACTTTAATAAAAGTCGTATTTGATCTATAAATTTTTTATCACATTATCATTTATATTATGTGTAAAGTTATTAGAGTAAAACAAATGCGGTTAATTATGGTAGAGTATTACTTTAGAACGTAATTTTAAAACAAATAAAATTTGGTCTTAACTTCTGTATTTGAATATTTTTATGTACATATTTTCACACACCTTCAAATAACAAGTAAGAAAGATATTTCGTACGCAGGTTTTGAAAATAATTAAATACGATGAAAACATAAAATTTTATAAATTATATTTAGCTGCCTTTAATTTACTTCTAGCTTGTATTTTGTAATATTATATAATCATATCTATAGTATTACTTTGTTTATTGTGTATGTTTTTAATAATTTACTCACATTACCTTGTTTGTTTACTTATAAAATACAAATGATGTGCAACAAGTTAACATAACTGTTTATGTATGTAATGTAACAGTTGTTAATATGTTACCACAATATGTATATCTAAATACTCGAAGAAAATTCTATATCCAATTAACAGATACGCAAATCTGTAATTTATCAACATTTGTATTTAAAGTTTCATTTTATATATATTTAATGGAATAATGGGGCAAATGAGAAAGCGCGGCACATGATGGTAAGTGATCACCGTCGCCCATGGACCCTCAGAATACCAGAGGAATCGCAGGTGCGTTGCCGGACTTTATAGGAGGGACTGGCTCTCTAATGCCACTGCCGGAACCCACCTCACGGTATTTGGCGGCAGATTTTCAAGTTGAGGGTGGTAGGTAGCCAGGCGGGCATTAGAAAAAGCCCTACCACCATGCTATGGTTTCCTCACGATGTTTTCCTTCATCGAAAGTTCAAGCTCATTGTAGGTGGTTGGATTCGAACTCACGTCCCTTGACGCGGCGTTCATACACACAACCACTGAGCTTTCATCGCTTCAGTACATGCTTCGTAATTTTATTTAAAAATAAAATAGCCATATCTATGACTCAGCCATATACGTATTTTATAACACTAAATCTTCTTTGAGGATATTGCGAACATGAAATTTAGGCTCTGAAATAAATTTCAGAATATGTTACAGTTGATTTAGTTCATAAAGTCGACGGTAGTAAACAACATTTATATTTTGTTTAATTTTAATAAATTCAAGTCTTTACTACAATTATTTTGAATAACGAACAACTTAGAATTGCACAACTATTATTTTTTTCTCTTATAGCACATATCATCATTAAATTCATATTATTCACTTGTTAGAAGTAGATATTAAATTAATTATTTGGGTACCAAGAAATAAAACATCAATTGTACCTTACGAAGGTATATATAAGGAATAAAATGTAAACTAAAATATTTATACAATACTGAGAAATCATTTTAATTTGATTATTAAAAGTTTAAATATCAAACAAATATTATACGAATACTTTTAGAAGTCTAAGTTATCCGTTATTGAGGAGCAATTTTATCAATCTTTTATTTCGGATTTCGAAGACCTGTAACAAAATTTATATTATTAAGCCTATACCTGATTGATAGCTTATATTATTGATACTTTTTATTATCTTCTTATTGTTAACCTGCCCAAGGTATGAATTTTAAAAATTATTTCTTCTGTGCTTACCTACGTTAAATGAGGGTAATCTTGTAATGTATACATACATACATACAAGTATACAAGTATACATACTTTGAAACCGAGCTGTGCGTATACATCCGTAAGCTTTAATAATTTAATTGAGTGGATGAGGTACTGGTTAGTACTTAATTCAGGAGTACTTTCGCATTATTTATCTTTTGTGATTATTATATTTTTGTATTTTCATGCACGGCTCCTTAAACATTTAAATTATCGAAAGAATCGTTCGAATCATTATAAATGAATTTACTACTTGTGAAAAGTAATGTTATGATAGTATCAATGCATTGCTGGCAAGGTTGTATTTTAAGTATTAATTTATTATACTAATATATAAATGAGACAGTGAGTTGTTTGTTTGTTACGCTTTCACGCCTAAACCGCTGAATCGATTATGATGAATTTTGGTATAGTAGTTAAATGGGAACCTGGAGATGGTGATACAAAAATACAGTCTTGTAGAAATGTAGAAACTGTAATTAGTAGGTATTTCTGAAATATTATACTGGCTGATACTCTTAATATTATTGTTACTAAAATATCAAGTTATTCGAGTGTATAGTTTGTAAGAGCATTGAATACCAATAAAGATACATCTAGGTATAACATAATACACAATAATTTCTTTGATCAATATTTCAAATTCATATTTTTCGTTACTGAAGTTGATTTTTGCAATCAGAAAAATAACAATTACTATATCGAATATAAATGTGCCGACGACTTTGGCAACGTGAAATTAATTTATCAAGACGATAGTTCATAGTTATTCCATGACATGATAGATGACGTTGGTGGTAATTATATCATAAAAAGTTGTACAATAGTTAAAAAAATTTATAATAAATTTGAGTTGGGATTACAATAACAATATAGAATAACCTATCTTTACATGATACGGCTTCAACACGACGTTATCATTACATAAAAGTGTGATCTTTTGTAAGATTCAGACTCTCGACATACTAAACCGTAATTGCTGTAAATTAATTATATTTTACTAGGATAACTATTTCGTTTAGTCTACAATAAAATTCAGAAAAGCATTCTAATATTCAGAACTATTAATATTTATATAAGTTAATGTGTTTGGTTTTTATAAAAGGAAATGTCATGTTCGTTGCTTACCTAATTCAGATGTCTTTTTTACCTTTGTTTCCCTTAAAGTTTTCATTATAGCTTCTGTAATAGGAAAAGTAATAGTACTATACTGTAATAGTACACTATGTATTGACTATTATATTCAGAAATTAGTTTATTGATGGACCTCGCTGGGAGTCTTTCTCAAGGCTTGCCATCGAATCCGATCAGCGACATTTCACAATCATTTAAAATATCTAGGTATTATGAATTAAAAATATTTTTACTAATTATTATCATTAAAATTACGGCCTATTTTACATTTTATAGATATTTTACATATTATTTTGCATAGATTTGGTATTTTAGTATTTTAAATGAAAAAAGCACTTTAAAACAACTCTTTGGTTTTCTATTCATTCTCTTTGATTTAAAAATAGTAGAAGTGAGTAAAGAGATAAATGGTTATTATATATGATTCGTAAATATTGGAGATTTACATGATTGTTTAATAAATACTTTTTTTATAGATAAGATTTACCGTTATGAAAGTGTAATATGGTACTTTTCATTTTTACTGTATTGCTTTCATACAAAAATTATACTAAAAGATGCAAAGTTAAAATGATGAATGCTTATTAACGGAATATATATATAAATTATACAAGTTAAAATTCTTACCTGTTGTAGATTTAGAGTTTTCAGTATTTTTGCCTATATGAACATTAAAAATTAAATGTACTTATTTACAAAATCCGTTGCACGGTTATTCAAATAGAGGTGCAATTAGAAAGAATAGAACGTAAATATATTAATGAAATATTAAATATATATTGCAATAGTGGTATTAAAATTACAAATGTCACAAATTTTTAAATCTTATATTTTGTATGTTATAATGAATCAGATTTTTAAACTTGTACTCAATTAAATTGATTCAAGAATTTGTGAAATATACAAAAAACTACAAATATATACACATTTATAACAGATAAACAAATAGATTATGCTTTATTAAAGTCAATATTATTTTCTATATTGTCAATACATAATATAAATACAAAACACATCTCAAAACTACATTTGAAACTTTCTTGTACGTCGTAGATATATGATGTAGAAATTTCTAGAAGCCAATTTGTTATTGAGCATATGCTACGTTCAGTGTACATAAATAATAGCCCTTGATAAGATTTGGTGTATGATAAAAAAGTCTTCGAATTGAAAGAAATGCACGAATTGATATAATTAATTCGGGATAAATCAGACTGAGTAATTTTTGCAATTCTTCTTTCATTGATAAGAAACCAAAGTACCTTTTGTGCTGTATTATGAGAGCATGTTAGTACTGACACCTTTCCCGTTATAATTTGGTTATCATCCACGAGTAAAGTACAATTAATAAGGCGAAACATGTATTCATATAAGTTTCAACAAGGGAACGGCATCTTGTTAGAGCTAGATTTGAAGATTACATTTCACATTTGATATTAGCAAAATTACTTACATAGGTTGAAGACATACCGGTTTCAAAAATTATCATATATATTTGAAATTACATTATACCTAATGTCTAGAAGGTTAGATACCTTTGGAGGGCGTTGTTGCTTCTATGTGATGTTTTTCAGGTTCTACGGATGGAGTTACTTGTGATGTGTTAGTTATTTTGGTATATTCTGCCACAGGCAATCGATCTTCCGTTTTTGTTGGTTTTGTTTCATTATAATTCTCCGTTTTATGTTCTGTAATATAGATGAACGGTGCATAATAATAATCAATTGTAAATATGCTTTAAGATATTCAACATTTAAATATTACTAAATTATGTCTATAGGTATAATTTTATTGAAAAACAACATTTTTATTATGCTTATAAAATTGGAAGTACTATTTTAATACTTTCTTTTTTTATAATTTAGGATTTAGCGAGATACAAGATACCTTTAAAGGGTATAAGGGATACAAGATACCTTTAGCTGGCGTTGTTATTTCTGTAAGATGGTTTTCGGTTTCAGCTGTTGGATTTATTATTGAAGTGTATTTTTTTTCCGTATTACCTTTTATTGTAAATGGTTCATGCTCTTTTGTTGGTTTAGTTGTTACATCATAGTTCTCCGCCTTTTTATTTTCTGCCACACATACAAACTACATGTAATATAATAAATTGTAAAACAACACACTAAGAAAATACATTACATAAAATTTATATTATTCGAAACATGATTTACAAGATTAAAAAAAAAACACTTAATAACATGGAAGATTGATGATGAAAGTAATCTTAGCGACCAATTAATAGTATTATTTCTCATAAATACTTTGGTGCTACACCCTGTAACTTCAAAATTATCTTAGTTGAATCAACCAACCAGAAGAAATAGTTAAACTTCGAGTTCAGAACTTACAGACGCAAAGAAAAGTTGATTTAGGTGATGACAAGGAGTAAATGTACAACAATAACAAACATTCCTGAAATTTAGCTTCAAATATAAGTTGGCTTATTATAGTATTTTTATTACCTTTGAAAGTTGGTGATTCCACTTGTTTCGTAGTGAGTTCGATTTCATTTGTTTTTGTAGTAATTATCTTATCTAATAAAATTAAATTAGTACACATTAGTGGAGTTTAGTGTATACATAAAAATTAGAAAATATATATTAAAAAAATATTAAACTCGAGCACCGCCCTGTGATTTGTTAGTTATTTGTGCCAATAAAAAAAAGTAGCCTGTATTGGTCGGCCTACAGCCGAAGCTTCGGAGTCTTAAATCTCGATGTTTGAATTGAAAACTTCTTTAGGCGTGTTTTGCGAACTTTCTGAACGCTCCAGTGAATGACGCGGAACCGGGATTACTCGGTTTCAGTAGTCACAGCAACGTTTTTTAGTTATCACTTCTGTCGGCAGTCCTCGATGACTGCTTTTTAATTTTATTTACTTCATTACCATCTTTATTGATAAATAAAAAAAAAACTGAGAATTACGATGAATAGTTGTTACCAAAGTCATGATTTCGTAAAACTGTTATTTACTAGTGGAATAAAAAGCCATACTCCAACTTTAATGTACGTTTGTTAAGAATGTTAAATACTATTAGAAAGGCTACAAGTTGAAATTATGTGAATATTACCGGCGAATGTCGTTTGCGGGGTAGTTGTGTTGGGTCTTTCTGTTGTTGACAAACTCTTCTGTGTAGTAGAGTGTAGTATAGTTGTATTTTCTGAATAAAAAGAAGTAACTATATGCTGAAATCGTCCATTGTTAAAATATTTTGATGATAAAAATGCACAAAGATTTCTTGTCTTCAGGAATATTTCAATATCTTTCTCTATCTCTCTAAATTTACTATCTCTTTCAGTCACTGCTGGATATAGGCCTCGTGCCATTTATACCACCTTACATGTAAAGTCAACTAGCGTTATAGTGGTCGGCCTTTTAGTCGTTTTTCAGGGGTGTCACTTCATGGCAGTCTTGATAATTTTGTTTCCAGCTTACCAACAGGTATATTTTTATATAATTATGATGATTATTATGATTATTTCTATGGTTTTAGTAAGACGAACAAGTTTGATATACAACTACCAAGGGTAGACCTAAATTAAAATTAATAATAATCCAAAACGCAAAATACTACCTTTTGTAACTAATAATGTACCTAATAATGAAGACATCGTAGAAAATTCTACTGATTCTGTTCTTGCATCGAAGTTTACTAATAAATGCTGTAGTTGTATCGTTAATATATGTAGAAAATAATAAATATACTGCTAATTTGATATTGTCAACTTCATAAATATTATATTAATAAATAAAACATGCTACGTGGTTTTATTATTATTAAAGAAATAGAATATTTTAGTATTTTTCCCTTAAGTAATGGTTTATATTGGTGAAAGCACTATTAATTTATCATTGTTATGAAAAAACATCATTTTAAATTTAACATTAACTAAAATACCTGTAACAGTTAAAGGCATTGTTGATAGAATTGGAAGTTCTGTGCTTCTCTCAAGTTTTGATTTTTCTGACGATAGTATAATATTATCTGCAACATAAAAAAAAACGAATTAAATAATTTAACAAGCACAAGAGATTAGTGAATCTAAAAATTCCGTAATTTACCTTTTTGCGTTGAAGATTTCGTTAAGTTCGTAGTATAAGTGTCTGGATATTTTATTGTTGTTTTATTTCTTTCTTCAATAATAACTTCTGTTGTAAAAACATAGGTATTTGTATAAATTTTCTTAAATTCTCGTACTACGTTCTTCGTAACGTTTTGTAGAATTTAGAAAATGTAGGTATGAATAAATAAATAAAATATGGCGCTTTGTTAATGTGTCATTGTAAGTGTGCTCCGAAATATTTTGAATCGAATTTAAGTAATTATTAATGAATACATTTTATGGCAGCAGCTGAGTCTAAATAAAATTACCTTTTGTAGTTGTAGATGTTGTTGATTGACTATATTTATCAAAATATGTTGATGTCTCCATTATTTTCATTGTTGTTGTACCATCTATTTACCAAGAAAATATATTAATGTACCACACATATTAAACAGAAACGTATTATTTCGTAATTCTAAAGCCAAAACATACCTTTTGACGACAGAGGCGTGGTTGAGTGCCTTAAAAATTCTGTATTTTTTACCGTTGATGATGATTTTTCTGTCATCACGACATTATCTGTATTGTAACAATTTATTTAAAATGAGTATAATGATTATATATTCAGTTAAAAATTATTTTTTGGAGATGCAATTATGTAAAAATACCTTTTGAAAGTGAAAGTGTTGTGGATTAAGTTATCTATGTCAGAATATTTTGGTGTTACTTCAGTTTTTTTTGTTTCAATTACGCTTTCTAAAATAAATATAATATTCACAAAATCAAATAAATTTAATTATATTCTTTATACATAACACCCAAAATCGATGTTTGAAATATAATCATACATTATTACAACTTGGATTAAAATAAATAAATTAATGATTTTTAAGTCTGGCTTGCAAAGTTTTTCTCGTTGCTATAAAAAATTACGTATTTATAAATACATTCACTTTTAACAATATTTTACGTTAAGATGTTTTCTTTTATTTCCTGCATTTTAAATTTAACGCTGTACCCATAATCTTATCTGATGTTAAGTGACGATGTGGTATAAGATGGTGGATATGCCAGGCCTATTAAAGAATCTGACTGTCGATTGCAACTAACGAAGAATTTATAAGTAACTGACGTCAACTTGAACGTGCTAGCTTGCTTGGATTTCAAATTGATAATGCCCTACCACAATGATATTGGTTTCATCACAATGTTTTGCTTCACAGAAAGCTCCGATTCCTTACAGTGATCGAACACACGTCAATTAATGCGACTCAGTACATGCTACTGAGCCATCTTTGCTTCAATGTTATTCTTCTTATTGGCGTTCGTTATATGACTTATTAGATTTTTTGGTACATTTATTTGTTTTTTTTTTGCTCTCTGGTTATTATTAAATTTAATTATTCATATTATACAAACTGTACATGTTGCTTTTTAATAAGTTTTCTTTTTATGTGTTGAGTTGCCAAACCGAAAATTGCGTGTCTGTAAACAAATAAATAAAAGTATGGGGCAGAATGAAAACCAGCGCTATGTTGTGCTGCCGCGCCACATAGCATTTGCTGAGTCTGTCCCTTTGTCACATAGTACAAGCTAAATATATGTATTTCTGTTAAAAACTTTGTTTACTGGCAATAAAATTATTATTATAATTACAATTTTTAATTCGTTAATTTGTTTTATGGTAATATGACTCATGTGTTCACATGCTCCACACTGGAATACAACATTGCGAACATTGCCTTTTTCCTATAGAAATAGGTGTGGTAGTGGTGCTTTTGCAGTAGAATCTTGAGCAGGCTTTACCATTTCGAAGTTTTAATACTGTACGGAGGTTTCCGTACAGGTATTGGTAGTTGATAGTGATAGTTGATATTAAAATGATATATGATATTTTGATAGAATTGATAGACGGATAGACCGTCGAGTGATTGGTCTGTGATTTTATTTTAATGATATACATTATTTTATTTAGAAAATTAGCGTAGAGGTACTATTACTCGTACAAAGATTTTTTTTATGGTATAGGACCACTCTGTTCACATAGAAATACAATGTTACTTTGTAGAATAATGGTTTTGCTTTTCATATTTTTCTCGTGAAATTTCATACAAATTTTATATTTTCGTGTGTATTTAATGTATAATGTAAATAAATGTTAATTTTAATAAACATAAACATCTATACAGATAAGTGTACAGGTCTTAGTTTAGTCAGCAAAATAAAATTCAGTTTAGTCGTTAAAGTTTTAAGGTACAAATTATAAAATTATACTTACTGCTGATATTTTCCTTCGACGTTTCTGTTTCTTTAATTATGACGGTTTGTTCCTCTTTTTTAGTTTCATTAATATTATTAGATATTTTTTCGTTTTCTACTTTTTTCTTAATATTTTTCTCTTTGTATTTTGTATTATTTATGGGGTTTTCTCCATCGCCAATCATACTACTTGCTGTAATATATTTATAAAAATCTTTCTTGGTTTCTTCTTTTTCATCTTTATTACGGTTATATTCAATCTCCTGTTTGTTTCTCTCCCTTTCATTATTGTTAACATGGTTGTCATCATTTGACCCATCTTTATAAATATATATTTCATAATCACCATTTTCCTCTTCATCGGTTTCTTCTGATTTAGTACTTGCTATTTCACCATCAATAATATCATCAGCATACTCATCATAATTTTCTGTTTCGTATTCCTCTTTTTCTTCTTTATATTTTTCTTTTAGCTCTGTATCTTCTTCGTTTGATTGTACTTTAAAATCCTTTGAATTTTTATCCGTATTTTTTTGTCCAAGTTGTTTCTCACTACTTTTGTTATCTCCTTCCTCAACATCTACAATTATACTTGAATCTTCTATTTCATAATATTTTTTTGTGCCTTCAACTTTAAATTTACCTTTACTTGATTGAATTTTTGAGGTTCACCGTATCTAATTGTTTCTTCATTTGTTTCAGTTTTATGTCTATTATTACTGTTTTAAAGCGATGACAGCTCAGTGGCAGTGTGTACGGACTTCGTGTCAAGTGACTTCAAATCCATCCACAATGAGCTTGAGCTTTCGGTGAAGGAAAATATCCTGAGGAAACCATAGTACGGTGATAGGGCTTTTTCTAAGGCTAGCTACCACCCTCAAGTTGAAAATCTGCCTCTAAATACCAATAAGTGCGTTCCTAAACCTTAACTATAAAAAAAATACTATTATGAAACTTATTAATCTTTATTCCTTATATGTTTTCTGATTTTACTATATATTAGAGACATACATATAGTTTTTTTTATAAATATGTTTATCGTTCTATAGGTCTTTTAGATATCTTTAATATAATTATCTTAACTCAAGAATGTGTTTTACATTTTAAAGCTCTAGCCTAAGATACTAATGAAAGACTACTGTATGTAAGTACGGTCTAATCATGAAAAATATAATATAAATTAAAATATATATATATTTCAATAAATACAACAATATGTTTGAATTGTATCTAAAATATGTTGTGTAAATCTTCTGTAACAAAGGTGCTACTTATATGATCATACTTTTCTTAATCTAGAATTTAATTTAAAGAAATATATCAAAGAATTATTTTAATTACTGGTACTTTATTTATTTATATTACTAGCATGAATTTAAAATAAATCACTCACTGTACCTTTGATACTACTAGATATGCCATCTTTATATATAAAAATTTCATGTCACGTTGTTTGCCAGCGACGAACTCCTCAACTACTGAACCGATTTTCATCAAATTTTGCACACTGTGCGCAGTTTGATCCAACTTAAGATATAGGATACTTTTTATCTCGCTAAGTGATCACAAAGCGACAGGTGTCGCTGTAGTCGATATGATTGACTACTTGAAAAGGCACAACAAGGTCTGCCAGGTCAGCTAGTATATTGTATGATTTTTATTAGGTAAAGTGAAGGCAATATAATGGTAACTATAATTCTGTTCATAAATGATAAAGGCCCCGAGTACCACCGAATTGATTGTCAACATTTCGGTTACTATATGTACACTGGCTTAATCCAAATCGCAAAAAACCAAAGGAGAGCCATTGTCACGGGTTTATGAATATATGCATGGTGTACCAACTTAGCGTGTATTATACCTGGCCGCTTACGTATCGGTTGTAGAAAAAGTGAATTAGGCTAAAGGGGCTGGTGTATAATGGATATAGTCTTTTTAATGAAACTTTTCTTACTTTATTAACTACTAAAATACAAAACTATTCAAATATTACTTTCACTTTTGATAACAAAAATGTTACAGTTATTAAATACAGTTAATTCTTATTAGAATAGTATCAGTTATTACCTTGGCATGCATGAATGGGCATACATTTATCGTCTTCGTTTAACAAATAACCATCACGGCAAATGCAGCCTTTCTCACATTTAAGAGATTTATTACACTTATACTGCGAGTTTATTTCGGTGCATTTCTTTATTTGACAGCCATTGAAACAGATAGACATTACTTGATCTTCGCCACATTCTGATTCTATAAGTAATGAATTATTATGTATACAGCTACCTTAGTAATACATAACTGAAACTAATAAAATAATGCTTAGCAATAGTTAATATGTAATTTTATTAAAATTGAACATGACTAGTTAAATTAAATTGTAATAGCTTACAGCTAGCTTAATTTTGTCTTGATACAGTTATATTTCTGTAATTAAACTGGCCTCGTTGGTTATGATTTATAGATTTATTAATCAACTAAAATCCAGTTAATATGTTAAAAAACCGTACTGAGTGAAATAAATTTCCCTTTGTCACAACTATAATCTATTTAGTCTGATTGTTTTGAAGTAGATGAAGTTAAACATTCCATATTTTTGGATTTCTTTGTTGTTAATATTTCTGCGTGATTAAAAACTTAAATATATTTTTGTACATCTAATGCCTTGATCGTAGTTTATTTAAATTTCAAGTTAAATAATGAGATTTAGAGATTATTTACGTGCATCTAATCACCTTCGTCGCTTTCGTAATAATAATCCTCTTCAGAATGTAAAGCCTCGGTGGTAGGTTTACTACGTCTGTTATCTGTAATAATAAAGTATGTATGTTAACATTATTAATGGAGTTTGACATTTAAACGGTGGTAACTAATAGTATCTTAGTCAGGTTAGAGTTTGATTAATTGTCACCTTGAGCTTGGTTTTTGGCGAAGTCGTACGACAAGGAAAGCGTCAAAGACAAGGATCATTACCAGAACACAATAAACTTTTAGGATGTAACTGTACTTATTATCTTGTATAGTGGCATCACTTTGCCGTGCTTCTAAAACTATAACTGAGAGAAAACTTTATACAGCAACATTTGATTAAATTTTTAAGGTAAAAATTAAATATCATTATCTAAAAACTTAAGTTTTTTTGGTAATTTCGGCAACAATAATACATTATTATATTACCTTTGTTTGCCTTTTCAATTACCACTAGTATTAAGCTGGAACTATGACTAGCACTGGATGCTGAAGAATCAGAAGAAATAAGTCCATTTCCTGAAAAAGTTACCCTTTATTAAATTTTCTCTCCTACCTATTTCTTAATTTAGTATTTATAATCAAAATAATTCATTTATACATATAGTAAAAGCCTCGTGTCATCAATTTGCTTTAACAAATACGGTTTACTTTTAATTAATACTTGAATTACGTGAACTTGATTTTGTCGACGTACTGTTTAATGACCGTGCTACATTTCTTGACGCACTTTCTAAACAAATATAAAGTTATAATTTAGTATGGAATGTAAATCATAAGTAACACAACATAGACAGTTAATTAAAAGAAACGTTTCTAAAAGCTTCATTAATAACATTTATGTACATAGCTAATACACCGCTGATAATTAAATAAATATTATTAAATATTTCATTGCATCTATCCTTCATTACTAAACCTTAGTATAGTTTTGAATTTTAATTTTTACATATATTATAATATCTATTTTTAATTGTTAAAATAAGGATAATTCTTACTATCTGAAGCAATGATTTGTTCAATCATATTGTAATCTAAATCTGTAACAATGAATGCGTATCAAAAATATCGTAATGATACATGACATAGGTCGTAGAACATGCCCTAATATCCATTTAGCTATATACTATCTTCAAATTTAAAATTT
Organism: Actias luna; assembly: GCA_039707435.1. NCBI lineage: Eukaryota > Metazoa > Arthropoda > Insecta > Lepidoptera > Saturniidae > Actias > Actias luna. The sequence goes on along the minus strand of JAZHAC010000033.1, from coordinate 11,863,699 downwards.
ATAACCAGGAACATTGAGGTGCCTTTAAGTGGCACGGACAATCATCTAAATGTCTTTGTATTACTTAAAAACAATCTGTTGTTTTACAATATAACTACAAACTTCAACTACACCAACTTGATATCAATTAGATCATATGTTTGTGATACACCTACCTGCAGGTAAAACTATCAAACTCAAATTTCCCAAAATAAAAAGAAGAATTAAGGACAGCCACATTGTCGCCACTTAGCAACGTGTAATGGCTTATCTTTTTTTATTACCAGGTTTTATAGACACGGTACATGACTTGAATAGCTCGTATGAAGGTAAAATAATTACTGCATTAGTTTAATAACAGTAATCTATAAATACAAATTGCCTAATTTCAAACGCTATGTTGGGAAATACTTTGAATTTGCTTTCGAGCTATAATTATAATTTTGCTTCTAGTTAAGAGTCCTAATAAATTTGTTATTCAAATGTATGTATATACGCTAAGAGATGTGAAATTAATCCGGCAATCGAATATTGTAATTACCTTAAAAGTTCGAATTTTAGATATTCCCTTTAAAACTCAAATAAAACACAGAACTTTGTAGGTGGCTTTAAGGCATTCTAAATTTCTTTGTGGCTACTTTATCTCTGTTTATATAACTTTTTTTAATACCATATACTAAAAAAAAAAAATTTGCTCAAATACCTGGTCATACGTTCTTTCATAATTAAAAAAAGGCGAATATCTAGCAGCAATAGAGGCATGGTATTGTACTTTTAATTTTAATTTTTCTTTACATATAATAAAAGGCGACGTCTCTTTGTGCGTCTGTCATTTAATGTATATATAACTGGAGAACCACTGAACCAATTCATTCACATTAACCTTTTTTATACCATGTGTATTCTATACACAGGTTTCAGTTAATTTTTTTTTTACACAAGTTACATTATATTCTATAAGTTATGAGGTTAATATCCCATTAAACGCCAAAATATGTTGACCAGCAAGTTTTTTGTAATATTCTACCTAAACCTTTATATAACATTGTCATTAATATTTGAATACAAAGCATAAACTACATAATGTTTATTTTTTATATCATAAACTAACTGGTGCCCCGTGGCTCCTTTTGCGTTATTCCTGTCAATCATGCGTGACCGTAATTTCCTTTTTAGTGGATGTATATGTCATGAAAGAAATATCTATAGCTAATTTGATGTCAATAGTTCTCATAGTTTTGGAGATATATCAGTAAACGTAATAATGAAAGATTTCCTCCTTATTTTATACACATAGGGAATTAAATTTTAAATACACTAAACATAAGTTAATTTCTTTTTATAAGGAAGTCTTTATCCTCATTTTGAAGTGGATAGCTAAAGATTTTTTTGCCTTTTGATATGGCTTTTTCTAATGTCCGCTTAGCTAGCTACCACCCTCAAGTTGAAAATCTGCCGCCAAATATAAATATGTGTGTTCCGGCATCTGCACTTGAGAGCCAGTTGTTCCACTAGGCTTAGCGTGTCCAACATTTCGGGCCACATCGTCACATAATATAGGTGAGGTTGTGGCTATAACGTTAATTATATATAAAAAATACAAAATTTATGTATCTACTGGATTCATTCATATATACTTGATAAGTTAATAATACAAAAAAATAACAATATCATATAAATAATAAAGTTTATTCTTATGACATCGTAACAGTCATAGTTTTGTTGGATTGCTTATATTCTATTGGTAATTTTATATCCGTAAAACAAATTAAAATCAACCTTAACTGCTATATATAAGTATCTTATTTTATATGCAAATATCTATTTAACGGGTTTTTTGTTTGGATATACGATTAATACTAACTACAGGATCGTAAAAACTGAAGAGCAATTACGAATATTTTAAAAGTTATCGTTAGAACTTTTACGCAATTGATATTCTAGTTACATATTCTAAACTTAACAATAGTATCGTGGGTTACTGACTGGTGTAAAAAATATAACTTCTGATAGTAAAATATCATTGTATGTCTCCCCTATACACATTTACTATTTTCCTAAATTTACATAAAAGTAAATAAATTGTATTATAATATAATTTTTCTCAATATTTTTCTTTATCTAAAACTTGTGCAAGAAAACCATATGTGCATAACAAAAGTAAAACCTTTATCAAGGCGAGGTTAATAAAACGAACTACATTTTTTTTTTGGTCTATATTCATAAAGTAACATTTACATTTGTAACGCTTGCCAAGTTCCCTTTCTCAACTCAAGCCGAAAATATTCGAATGAACGTTACATAGCTAAACGTGACGGCTTAATTTGATTCAATACTCACAAAATAAAGTGTTTTGTGCTCTTTAAGAAATTTTTATTTCAAAAATTTTACTCATTGTATTTTGAACTCGAAGATACTTTTTTTCATTTGCGCGACATATTTTACACCAACTGCTAAATAAATTAACTCTCGAAGTATCTACGATAGTAATTCCTTATGTTCTGTAATATGCTTTCCAAAATTTAATTGAATCCGTATTATGTAAAAAAAGTAAGCAAGTAAGGCATTTAATTTATTACGTTTTGCCATTCAGCAAATAATTTGTGATAAACCCGTTAGCCGCAAGGTGAATCCATGGTTTACCAGGAAGTTCACCTCTACTAGTTATATACATTTTTGTCATAATTCTTCTTACCACTTATGCTGCCTAAGTAGTAGTACAGAACATCGCCACGATTGACTGTCATCTCAATATTCAAGTATTTTTAACACATATCTTTTCACGTACGTTCACCTATACATTCTTCAGTGTTTTTCTACTACCATATCCATCCACTTTCATACTTCACACCTTCCTAGGTATATGACTTTGATCTCATTTCAAGCATATACAACACTCAACGATTACTCTTAAAATTTCCTGTTACTAGAGCTATTTTTATACTTTCTCGAATATTTTCAATTAGTTATTGCCAATCGTTTCCATTCTATTCCATATCTATATCTATCATAATATACACATGTCTTTAATGTGCGCTCTATTTTGTAGGCCAGCATTCGGATCTAAATACTATGATATTCTTAAAAACCTTTCTGCTATGATTAGAGAAGATCGATATGATCTCGAGTAGCAAGTAGGACTCACCAGCTATGAAGCTACGTCAGAAACCTTCTAAAAGGACATCACAGTGACTCACCATTCCCAGATACCAGGGACAGCTTTAAATTTTCTTGTCTAAATGTTAATCCCCTCGTGCAATGCTACAGCCACGTTGAAAATATCGGTAACTTTGAACTCGGACTTCGACATCGACAGTATGTGCAGGCGATTAATTTCATATACTTCTTTCTCTTTCAGCACCCAAGACAAAGTTTTTTGAGTACTTAGTAATGCCGCCTTCTTTATATAATACTAATAATTATTAACGAATACACACTGAATAACGAATACATTCTGATTGACAGACAATACAAAACTTATATTGTTGAATATAGGAGCATTCAATTTTGTACCGGAGTTCCTATAACACTAAGGAATTCAGTAGTAAGTTAGGATTTTTTAAAATTTATCCTTTAGCGTTTATATACACCTGCAGACAACGCACAACTGTTATTTATAGTGACTTCTCAGGGACTTCTATGTCCAGTAGCGGACATTTTTTGACTGAATTATGTTTCCATGTTTCTTTCAGTGTTCCTTGATTAGCTAAATGGATTTTAATGAAAACTGGTCAGTTTTTTTATGAATTATAATATTTTTTATCTGTTCTGTGAAACTGGCCTATTTGCCAGGAGTGAGTTTTTGACTCTGTAGTAGATTATGAGTATTTGACTATTTGTGTTTTTATTTCATCAGAACTAGTCTTAGAATGTAATTCATAATTATATTAAAATATATATTTTATTAATTATATTATATTATATATTATTATTTTATATATTATATTATTATTATTATAAATATATTTTTATAGATTCTCTTATGTTTAAGTATCAATGAGAGTGTTAATTGCAGAAAAAAGGATTGTTAATTTAATTGAAATGGCTTTATTTTTAAAGAAAATATACAACTAGGATAAATCATACACACAATTCCGCAAAAAATCTTCTCAAATAAGTCTTAATGTCGCCTCGTCTGTTTCATATTTTATATAATTTTTCAATCAGCATGTTAGTGTTTTATTCATCCTACGTATATACCGAGTAAAGGAAAGTGACCTAGCTTATTAACCAGCGGTATACGAATTTTGGCTTCCTACTAGTAGGTGTCACAGGTACTAATTTAAACTTATATTTATTCCCCGAAAAACAATATTTAAGCATTTCATTTAAGTACTTTGTTTGTTATACGGGTGGAGCAATACAATGATAAAATATTGTTATTTCGACAATAATTGTACTATTAGAACCAATATAAACTATTTCCAAATTTCGTTGATAATTTTATATTATTCCTAGGCTAATTTATTAAAACAACAGTAGTGTTGTATACAGGAATATATATATTAATAAAAGAATATAATAAAATAACTGTACTAAAGTCATTTGCGTAGTTTATGTGAGCAGAAAGTTAATATACATTAATAGTACATTATATTATACATATATATTAATTACATATATTTTACACAGAAAATCATTTTTACGCATATGATAAAAATAAAGGATCTTAATATAATTGGTTAAAAAATTAAACAAAAATTCACGCAGATTAACTCATTTAAATTCTCATATTTATAAGCCGAATTTTTATTTACAATATGTTTTATCTAAGGAAAACCTATTATATATATGACTTATATTTATGACAAGCAAATCGATAAAACACTAAACATATTTTTAAAGAATAATGGAATAGGGTCTAAAAACTTGTGTAATTGGATAACTTTCTTGTTGAAGTTTCAAATTTGCTTTCTTCACTTCGGTTGTATATTATGCAGAATCTGAAATTCACCAATTAATGACAAAATTAATTATTAAACTATCTGATCCGCCTGATTTTATTTCATCCTCGCCAGTAGCTAAAACTAAACCACAGTGCCATTTATTATTATATATGTACAATGCACATATAATTAGCTGTACCTAACCGCTACGCCATGCATCCGTTGTTTTTAACGGACCTAAATAAAATAGCGTATAAAAAACAATTGACATTAAATGTATATAACAGAAAATCGAACACAAAAAATGACAAAGGGACAACGGTATCCAAAATACTCAGTACCCTAGTACCATCAAAACAAATCCCGCATCAAACAGCCATAACTCTGTCCCGATAAGTTCAGCAGATACATATTATATTATAAAGAGGAAAGATTTATATTTTTTTGTATTTTTTTTATATTTAAAGTTTAGTGTTATGGCTTTAAGTGACGATATGGTCCAAGTTGGTAGACACACTAAACCTGTGGAGGAAGTGGCACTCAAGTACAATTGCCGGAACACACCTATTGGTATTTGGCGACAGATTTTCAACCTGAAGGTGGTTGGTAGTCAGGCGGCCATTAGGAAAAGCCTTACCGCCATGCTATGGTTTACTCACGATGTTTTCCTTCACCGAAAGCTCAAGATCATTGTAGGTGGATTAGATCTCACGGCCCTTGAAGCGGAGTCCGTAGACAATATAATTGAGCTATTATCACTTCAAAATTATGTTATTACTGCTTTTTGTTTGTAACTAATAAATTCAAGATTTACTAGACCGATTTCAAAAATTCTTTCACAATTAGATTGCTACTTTAGCCATGAGTAATATAGGCTATATAATTTTCTTTTATTGAAAATGATTAAATAAAATTTTAGTTCCGCGCAAACGGAGTCGCGGACGCAGCTAGTAAAATAATCTTCCGAAGTAAATAAATTCAATGCCTATTAAACTAACTTATTCTGACTAAAAAAATAACCACATTCAAATTTCTTTCTTATGACATTATGTTAGAATTAATGGTAGACCTTAGAAACACACTAAATACGGTTTTTTTAAGTTTAATATAGGTTTAATGATTACATTTAATATGTCCATCATTATGTAAGGGAGAAAATACCTACAATGAAAAGATAAATCTAATCTTATAATAAGAGAACCAACTAAACATTATTTCAATATAATCGATTCTTACCTGGTTTTTAGGCGCCAATTTCGTGGGTTTTCATTTCTATGATTGCATGTCTAGGAAAATAATGAGTTGTATATAATTAAGTTCAAACATAATATAATTATTCCTGTGTGTTTGATTATGTTAAAAAATCAAGTCTAGTCACAGTAATTTTTGCACTTCAAATGTTTAATCAAATATTTGCCGAATCGATAGCCCTAAATATAAGTAATTTTATTTGAAATTATGTTTTTTAAGAAACGCCACAGTAACGTTACTGTACCTGATTGTAATCATAGTACAAATAGTAACAAAATGGCGAACATCAAAAGCTGTACAGTCCATTGAGTCATTTCTACCATGCCAGCCTGCAAGCCTCTCACCAGCTGCATACATAGTCTCTCGAAACGTGCCAAGCCAGAGTCACTGTGACGATATATCAAGGTATGTGTGTGTATAGCTCAAATGTGCTACCATCTCCATTTTAAACAATGTATAGTAAAAAGTGTTTCCAAATTCATTGTGTAACATATATTATTAAACTTTATATAAAAATTAATTATATGTAAACTATTTCGCCAATGATAATTTCGTGAAGTAAAACAAGAAGGATTTATAAAGACAATTAAAAGACACAAAGGAATAATTAAACTCAGAACAATTATTAGTGGATCATATAAGTAATTGTATAGTGCGGGAGTCGAACCCACTGCACTTCGGAGCAGCAGTTGCAGCGAGTAACCGCTAGAACAACCGTGCTGTCAAGTGTATCCATACTTATTTATATATGCATATATATTCATTACTTTGAAAGCAGGAAGTATTAACTACGAAAAAAAAATATAAATTATTATATGACGATACCTACAGTATTAAAATTAAAAAATGAATTTTTAATTACCTTCCATGTTTTCTATGGAACCTTTTATGGGGTTTAGGAGTCGCTGTATCTACAAATATAATTAGTAATGCGGTAAAACTTAATTGTAGGAAAGGTTGAAATTGTGGCTCAAAGCAGTATTGAGTACGATTCGCTATATCAACGATCCAGCCAATGCGCAGATCGGGTGGTAGAAAACAATAGTTGTATCTGACAGAATACGACTACCGTATACTAAGTCTAAAAATTACCTACAGCAGCAATATGTCTTTACACCTTTGACAGATGAGCTAAGTAGTTTCCCTTATTTATAGTTAAGGTTTAGCGTTATGGTCATAATCTCACCTGATCTTAAGTGACAATACAGCCCAATTTTGTAGACACGCTAAACCTGTGGAGGAACTGGGTCTCAAGTGCAGCTGCCGGAACACACCTATTGGTATTTGGCGGCAGATTTTTAACTTAGGGGTGATTGCTAGCTAGGCGGGCATTAGAAAAAGCCCTACCTCCATGCAGTTAGAGACTGACTATAGAGACCGATACCGTAGATGACGGAGATTGGAGACCCGCTCGTAACGCTTCATGCCACACCCAATATAGTGAGAGGAATACATGTGTCGCTTACCGAGATTACATATATATATATATATATATATATATATATATATATATATATACTAATATATATATTCAGTAATTCAATTGCAATCCAAAATAAAATACAGTGATCTAAAATATAATTAAATAATCCAGTACAAAATACGGTAATTCAAAATATAATCGAGTAATCGAAAGACATCTAAAACGGGTGAAAGCATCTATACCCGGCAGAATCGCAACCACAATGTAGCTAATGATAAATTAATTACAGTGGTTTTATATTGGGTTTGTTATGTTTAGAAAACGCATTACATCAGTTATAGAGATGTTTCGTCGATTTCCCAGTGATGGCCGGCATGGATTGTACTTTCCTTACAAACAAGTATAGTACCTTCAGTTATCGTGAAACTAATAATTTAATTCTGGTGCAAAATAATAGTACTCGTGCTGTTGTATTTAGGACCTTAGACTTAGCTACACATATCTTTACACGTGGCGTTTTAACTCAGATCTCTGACTCACGATTGCAGACCGTCTAAGATTAGTTGTGCATTATTTTAGGCTGCGGTGGTCTCTCAATTTCAAGCAGGTTTTATACTAGTTTGTCGTTTTATAATATTAAAACAAGAATTACTGACTGTATTTGTATGCTTACCATTGGAGTTTAAATTTACAAGAAATGTTAGCTAAAATAAATTATTACCTGGTTTCCTCATATGTTTATGTTTGATACCTAGACAAAAAAATACTAAATAAATCGTTGATATATTTATGTTACATAACGTTTAGGCGTAATATTACGTCGTCACTTATTCTCTATTTTTAATAAATTAGCCCATGAATTAAACTTTCTGTAGCTTTATCTAGAATTTTGTATTCATGCAACAAAATCATTAATTTGACTGTACATGTGTTAAAATTAATCAATTTTAAAATATTCATTTTATTCTTTTCCCAAATTACAGAATATTAATTTGTCTTTTTAACTTCTCTAATTCAACATTTTATTATACAATTTTGATACTGTTATATAGATATAGTTTAGTAGTTCAGCAGGAGCAAAGTAAATTCTAAAACATAAGTAGGAACTTCCGTAACAAGGAAACTGTTTTGTTACTGAATCTAGGTTTCTAGCTTACATTTCATACTTAACATGAAAAAGTAATATTCCAGTTATATTAACGTTAATTGTTTACCTAATAGTTATGGCTATTCTCACTTAAAGAAGTTTAAACAAAACATAAAATATATAGTCAGTAAGAATTTGACAAAATGTTAACAAAAAGAAAACAAAAAAGTCTAGAAAAACTAGGAATTAATTCAAAATCCCAGAACAATATCAGTTCTCTAAAAAAAAAGAGCCATAAATAGTAGATATTATATAGGTAGACTGTAATCATCTATAAGATAAGTAGTACTCTCAATTATGCAAGCCCAAGAGGAAAACCGACTTTTTGTTATGGAGGTTTCTACTTCTAACTTGTAGAAGTTGTAGATGATTAAATTGACAGGACCAAGCAGTTTCTCTCGCTTATAGAGTTTTCTCAAGTTTAACTGTATATTTAAATGGAAACTATAAAATGTATACTTTTTAAAAAAAAAAAGTATAATGTTACTTTTAATACAGAATTTATTCTAATACCTTTTGACGTAGTTGTAGTTCTCGGTGTGGAAGTAGTGGATTTTCCTGTACAAAAAATAAAAATTGAGATTAACACATAGAACATATTTTTTTGTTTTCGTTATGATAGATGTCAGGCCTTTTAGCCAGCCCTTTTAGAGGCTTCATTGATTTTAGTTTCGGAGTTGTTGTCTTTACTAAACAGAAACAAATATCATTTTCAGTACAAGCGTCAAAATTATTTAAGTTGTCCTAAATATACTAATTAAAGCAAAAAGTACGTACACTTTTCATTATTCATACCTTTGTATGAAGTAGATGTAGAACTCTCTGTAGTAGATTTGGGCTTAGAGGCTGATTTTTGTCCTAAATAGAAAATAAATTAATCATTAAGAATTTTATATTTTGTGCTGATGCATTTAAGATTTTATAATTTAAAAATGTGAGCTTGTCGACTTTCCGTTTATTTAAAATCAATCAAATGTAAACGTAAATTTATTAATTTTACTATTAAAAACTTTTTTTCATATGGCATATAACATTATCTTTTTTAGCACTCTAATGCGTTTTATAATTATTAAAGATTTTACAATGTTTTAATCTAGACATCATCATTAAACTAAATAAATTATGTAATTTACAAATTATAACTGATTTCATTTTATCCTCGGGATGTTATTACAATAATGTTACCTTTTTTCGAAACTTTTTCTGTGGTGGCTGTTGAACCTGTAATAAATAAAATAAAAACATATAATATGCTCTACTAGTTGGACCATAATATTAGCAACAAGTTATTACATTATTCTTGGCCTATTTAATTACTACTGAATAAAACATATATATCAACGATACAGACCAATTACTTGACTATGAAAAGTATTCATATCTCGAACAGAATACTATCTAACATCAAATATTGTCCTAATACTCTATGCTATAATGATCATGATATCACGCTAACTTGTATGATTAGTATATTTTATACCTTATAGGATTAAGCGTTATGGCCACAGGCTCACCTGATGTGAAGTGACTATGGGGTCCGAGATGGTGGACACGCTAAACCTAGTGGAAGGACTGTCTTTCAAGTGCAACTACCGGAACACACCTGCAAGTATCTGGAAGCAGGTTTTCAACATGAAGGTTGTTAGTATCCAGGCGGGCATTAGAAATGGCCTTACAACCATGCTATGGTTTCATCACGATGTTTTCCTTAACAGAAAGCTCAAGGTGATTGCAGGGATTCGAACTCACGTCGTTTTATAGTCTTTCAACAATTGTTGATATAAGGCGAGTCTGTACGTTTCAACCATCATTGTTTTCACCACAAATAATAACTTCAAGGATGCTTTAACTGAACTCACATACTACAGTTTTTACGTATAACGCATTTTTGTTTTTTAGTATTTAACAGCTACCTGTCTTTGCATTCACATGTATCTTTCTTGGGACATGGGCATTGAGTATTTTTATCAGCAGGGCAACGTTTCTTACACTGAACATCACAACCAGACATTGCATTTGTATCTCCACAAGTTGTTAAAAATAGAAAGTAATACTTTCTTGACTTAACTTAAGAGAGGTAGTGAAAGTCAGTACATCAGCATTGATAAACACTTTGTTACGTTAGTCAACAGAAATTGATTAATTGTAAAAGTTATGGTGGCAAGGCATATTAATATAAATACTATCAATTTTAACAAAATAATAAATTATGATATTAAAGGAAGAAGCAACAATATACCAAAACAAAGGTTGTGAGATTTCAAAAATGTAAAACTTTTTACATTAAACGCATTTTACTATACGTTAAACAGACTTAAAATTTAGTAAGTACATAAACATATTGACACAGATTTCCTGCTCTTTTGGAACTAATTTCATAAATATAAACAAAAAAACTCACTATATTTATCGCCTTTTTTTGAGTCATTATTATGATCTTCTTCGTCATCATCACCATCATTTTCGTTATCATCATCATCACCCATGTCGTCTCTATCATCTTCATCGTTTTTCTCATTACCATATACATCACAACCACAGTCTTCGTTATACTCATGCTTCTTGCAAGTCGTTTCATCTTCTTCCCATTGTTTTTTCAGTTTACAAGAATTATGATCATTTTCTTCCTCGTCTTGTTCTCCACAGTGTTTATTCTTTTTATTGTCACACCCACACCATTTTTCTTCATTCGAATCATCATCGCTTTCTGTTAGAATAGTAACGCAATTTTTTTTTATATTTTGTACTGAGGTAACAAGTTGAAAAAATAATCTATGAAGTAGGCATTATAGATGTGGTTTCTAATGTGACCTTATTTAGTAAAAAAATATTTAAATTTGATTACCTATTTAATACCAATATTCAGATATTTTTTTTTTTGCAAATCATTAAATAATAGTGGCAGTATTTATTATTTCATTAATGTTATTAATATACTTATAGCTAAAAAAAATACATGAAACAATATACACTGTAGTATATGATTCATGAATATTCGGTTTTTCATATTTGTAGCTACTTTATTTGTACTTAACACAAGGCACTATTAAATAGTTTTTCAAGCCTTGTGATTGATTATAATAACACATAAAGAGGCTATTTAGACAATATCAGTCAAATATTCGAAGATAATTAAATTTAAAATATTTTTTTAAAAGACTTCGCTAGTTTACATACTAGTCTCTGTCTGCAATGTTTTCGTTAATCTATAGGTATATGTTATTTTTAATATAGAATTTATTGTAATACCTTTTGACGTAGTTGTAGTCCTTGGTGTAGAAGTGGTGGTTTTTCCTATACAAAAAATACACATAAAGACGTTGGTGGGCTGACTCATCAATGCACTGTCGAAACTGTTTGAATATATAATTAGCTTTAAAAATGAAAATTGAACAGTAGTTCCTTTTTGTACAGTATAGGCTTACTGAGAATTATTTTTTCAAGATTTAACTAATTAAACAGATGTGATAAAGTTTGTATACGGGAGAAAAAAAATCATCACCTATTAACTTCAAATTTGGCATAAAGACTCCTTAATAAAAACAAACAAACACGTGTTTCAGTGATTTTAAAATTTGATCCAATACGTGTGTGAAATAGGAGATGACATTAATTATTGATACTTTTATTGAGATATCGCCAAAACTACCAGACCTACAGACCAGAGACTAACCAGAGATTTTACGATCACGATTGATAGAAATAAGACGAACGGAGTTGCGAGACAACTAGTTACAATATAATATAATACAAAAAGAACAAAATTAGCATTTATTACTTAGAAAGAAAGCAATTTTCTACCAGTGATAGAATTATTACAAACGCATTAATAGTTTCAGATATTTATATCAGGGAATTAGTTTTGGTAAATATGTTGTGGAGAATTATAAATGTACAAATCAATGATACCATCACATTCCTTTTTTGATATGCATTTCCTATCGCCGTTTCGTAAATAGCCATCTCGGCATACACATCCTTTTTTACATTTCATCGTCTGTTTACAATCATGAATTTTTGTTAGCTCAGAGCATGTTTTCATTTGACAGCTGTTTGCACAATTCGACATCTCTTCGTGTTTTCCACATTTTGAATCTGCAAATAAATATAGTTAATTTACCAAAACATAATTTGTTGTTAAAAAAGTAAAATAATAAAGAAAGAGGCGATCTTCTTAGCAAACCATGGATTAAGCGTGCGGGTGCGCCGGGTCCATCGTATGGCAGGAAGGGAAACTCCGAGCAGTTTCCGAGACTTATGACATAGGTGGTGGTTTAAAGCGCCCCTTTGCGATACGCGTACGCACCTTTACTACTTGTGTTCCCTTCCCTGCCCAGCCAAATTTGATAGGAGCCTGCTAGTGCAGCTTTACAGGCACGTTCTAGTATAGACTTACTGCAGTCCTAGACAGACCAAGATTTTTTAGAAGAATATAGAGAGAATCAGCTGGTATACCCTTCGCTCCCACTTTGACCACGTATAAATTGATCACGTAGCCATTCTCATTCTTATTAAGGTAATTTAGCAGCTCGTAGTATTTATTTGTTTTTATGTTGTTTTAATATTAGAGAAAATCATATATACAATTTCAACCTTACCCTCATCTTCTTCGCTATCATCATCTTTATCATCTTCATTGTTTGTATCTTCTTTTTCTCCATCATCTTCGTCCTCGTTTCTCTCGTCATCTTCATCTTTGTTTTCTTTCCATTTGTAGGCTCTACTTGTATTATTTTTACCACTATTTTTTTCTTCTTTAGTCGCTGTTCTCATTGATGAATTTGTCCTATTTGAGTTTTCTAAAATCATAGAATGAACTAATCATTTCTATAATTATAATATTGGCCTTTTATATATTGTTTTTGTATTCTAAATCTTAATTACATCTTAGTCTATGAAAATCTATATATGTTATAAATCTGTAGAAAACTATTATTTGTACATGGAATATATTTCCAAAAAAATTGCCAGGGTGTTAAAGGATAACCACCAGAACCCATTTCTAGCATTTGTGTCTGTTTGTCTTTGCATGCAACACGTAAAATGTACGAAATCAATGTAGATAACTTTTATACGTAAAAATTGTGCGCAACTTCAAGTATTACTAAGTTTTTGTTTCATCGCAATCGGTTCACTCCGTCAACAGATATTGGATAATATGAATTTAAAGTGTTCTCACACATGCAATTCAGTTACTTGTAACACCGAAATAGAACTTATGTTGACAGTTGAACTCCATATTCGATAGTTGGCGTTGTGCATATGACGTCATCATGTAACACGGATATTGACAGTACTCTTATCTAAGTGATGCGGTTTTGTTTCGACAACCACAAAAACGAAGTCGCAGGCACAGCTAGTATTTAATAAAATTGTTGTTACAATATTATATGGTATAAGTAACGGATGTCGTAAAACAGATACATATTATATTTCTTATTTCCTAGAGGCTTACAAAAGGTCTATTGTAAAATTATTAAAAATCAAGATGTAATTGGTTTGCAAATTGTACACAATTATCATGTATTCATATAGTAAATAAAATACTTTACCTTCTTCTTCATCTGACGCAGTCGTTGTCATAGTCATAGTCATAGCTGTAGTCGAATGCGTAGTGCTTTTTGGTTTTGACTTTGTATCTGTAACGTTAAGAAAAGCAATTTCGGATTTATATTTTAGCCATAGTATGTCATATAAATCAATTAAACATCGTTACACATATTGAAAATAATACTCAATTACAAAATTCATATATAATTATTTCTTTTCATACTTCGCCACGACGATTTCACAAAATATCGAAAATTTAGCAAGGAACATATATACATTAAATTATCTTCCACCATCTACTAACACACTAGAACTTATAAAGTAACTACTTACGAGGCTGTAGACTGATATAACTGAGAAATTTAATGAGATATTAAAGTAAATACACGTCAATATCCGCCTATAAATATAATCGAGTTAAATCTTACGATTAACCAATTTTTTGTGAGAAAAAATATCAGTATGATATCATCAAATATTATGGTAAGAAACAGCTCTTGATTTATAAGTCTGCTGTCAAGTTATTGATTACTAGAAAATCAGGGCAAGATCTGCCAAGTTGGATATATTTTTTTAAAATACGCAATTAAGTTTGTTTGCGAGGTATAGCACAACATAAAATGAAATTCCATTACCCTTTTCTGAACTATTTTTACTAATCTCCGAAGACTCTATATAGGTACTACTTTTGGATGAACTTGACGAGGCCCCGGTGGTAGACTGTGAACCGTTATCTAGAAATAGTAAAACTATTGTGAAATTAAATTTTTATATATTTCATTAAAAACGGCTTTTACACTTGTTAAAGAATATATCAAAACGAGAAAATACTGTAATAAACCCTCGCCATAAAGATTCACAACATTCGCATGTTTTTCAAGTAATTCGTTCTACTAATTTCTACTAATAATAGTAATATCATCACGGTAAATAAGCACAATATTCAAAAATAGCGATAACCCTTAAAAGATCGTCAATTCATCGATCATTGTTGCTGAGTGGCGGCCTGTAAACCTCTAGGCATCTGGATATACTATTTGCTTATCAACTGTAACGTAAAATTTGGTTTATGGTTGGCGTTAAGAATTTGAATCATTATTAAAGACAAATATATTTTTTGATTTGTGTGAATGTATTCTTCATAACAGACAGTAGATACTTTTTTACCATTGGCATTTAGTAGTATATGGTGATAATATGGGATCTTAACTTGTTTGTTATTTCTTCATCATACATGAAGTTCCACGTGTCCAAACGAAAAACTATGATTACAAGTGAACATTATGTTGATAATGTTGTAACAAATGAAACCAAATTACCTACTATTAACACTTTACTATTATAGTGTATGCTCAATTTTTTTTTAACAAAAGTATTATTAAGAATCCATATATAATACGTTTTTATGACAATACATCTGAAATAATTCTTCAAGGATACAATTGCATTGTCATATGTAATTACTTAAAATACCTTACCTGTATTAACTGCACTGTTTGAAACTGCCGAAGCTTCTGATTGACTGGAAGCCTTTGTGATATTCTTTTTGTAAATCCCTAAAACAGTAAAAAAAAAAAAAAAAATTTATTTTGTTATTGAGCCTATATATGAACTTGCTAAATCCGTTCTGAAGAAATTAATAAAATGATGAAAGCATTTCTTAAATTTTCAATTGGATAATTGATTACTCAGTATAAAGTAGTTTTACAACACTGATTGTTTATTGAACTTATATAAGTCGTCATTTCAAAACTATTCAGGCGGTGTAAGTACAGTAAGTACACTTATTAATATGATTGAAAAAAAAATCGATTGCAAACAGAAGGTTATACAAGTAAAGCAAGAATTGCAACGTGCATTAATTATAATACGGGAGACTATAATAACATTATATCGTAAATAAATATTCTATAATTACATATTATTTTATAGACAAACATAATTAGTAAAACTTCTCCCTTGTACCAAATAAAAATTTTCTCATAATTCAAAAGCAATATCAGATAATTCATTATAACTCTAAGCGATTACGGGTTAACCTGGTCTCCTGGTCTGGTCGTACAACGTAATTGCATGTATTACAAATAATGAATTGATTTTTCTTCTACTTATAAAATTATTATCGACACAATACAATCAAACGAAACTAAATTTAAACTTATTTTGTGTTTCTTGTTTTCTTTATATTTCACGCATATATAATATTGGTTTTGAGAGTACACAGATTGCCTTTAATATTAAAGACCAAGTAAAATGATACTTCTAAAAAAATAGAATGAGATTCTACCTGCAGAAGAAACTGTCAAGGTGACGTTAGCCAAAGCCGTAATAAAAATAAGTATCTTCCACATTGTTACAACTACACTAAGATCTTTCTTTACTAAAGGCACCTTTTATACTGTGTCTTCAATACTTAATAGAGACGAATGTATTAAATGATTTTCAAGAATTAATTAATTTTATGTGATAATAAAACATTCACCAAAGAGTAATTAAAAACTTGAAATGTAAATTTACTAAAGTAACTTACAAATAGAGGAAAATATTTTACATTTTAATAATAAAAAAGTTTTCCATGTCCTTATTTTTAGATAACCGTTCAATTCATTAATCTTTCAATTAACCAATCGACTTTCCTTCACAACTTTCTTACTTACTATCAAACACTGCAGTCCAATTATTTATTAAGGCCTCTTTCAAGGTTTGTCATCGTATACGATCTCTGACTTTCAACTTACAGTCACTTTCAGCAGCCATCCGCAAGTTATTTGTCGTGGCCACAAGTTATCTGGCCATCCAACGTCATCTAAACAGTTAGCAACGAATCCATTGATCAGTTAGCGGCCTCTAACTGCAGCGAAAATACTGAAGAGGGCAAAGCACCCTGAACAGTTTTCTCACATCTCTCTAACACAACACACGACAAAGTTATCACTCCGTCTAGTTTGTTGCATATTACACTACACTTATGCGATCTCCAATGAAGAACTTTGCAGCCACAAAACAGCGGTCAAACAGTTCTTGAGGCTCCTCTTTCACGTGTTCCAGTGGCACTTCCAGCACTCCATCTGGAACACCTTTCGGCTGGAACTTCGTCACCTACCGCATTAACCATGACCGTGACAGATGGGAGTATGGATCAGGTATAAGATCTTTGATTGATCCTCTTATTCTTCTCATAGCCTCAAGCTGAAGCCTCTGTTATCTGGGACGCTTAAACCCCGCATTTCTTTTATGTAGCTCGGTCCAGTATTTGGCGTGGCTATCTTTCTTTCTATATATCATATTTTTGTAATGAGATGTTCACATTACACATATACCAGATGTAACTAAGTCCATGTAGCCACTATGGCTTGCTAGAAAGGTGTGTTCTACCGTGTGTTATGGCCAGTATCCCAAATAATGGCTTAACTAACTTAGTCTTCTTATTTTTATAACTGAATGACAATCGCTGGCTTTTGTTTTTTTTGGATGCAAATATTAAATGTATAGCGGAGTCACTCTTTCGTGCTACGATTTTAGAAAACCAATACCAATTTACGTAAATGTTTCATTACTCCCTATATATCTTTGAGACTATAATGTCAATAAAAAAGACCGGCTCTGAGTCTTATGTTAATTTTACAACAGAAAATAATTTATTTATCATCAAGCTTGGCACAAAATTTGATATCGTACTATCCAGAAAAAAATCCCAAAACATAAATCAAGAACCTCAAGTTAATATATTCATTGTTTTATAGTAGTGAACGTAACTGCTCTATATCTAATGATCTATTTTATTGAATAAATTCAAAAAACGGTAGATGCAAATGTTGTTGTATTCATCGCTATCAGGCAAGCCTGCAAGGTTTTTGGATGCTGGGTATATACCGGCTGATTATGAAATATGAAAAATAAATAAATAATAGAGTTAATGTCATCCGTTGATCATAATGTTAATTACTGCCTCGAAGCAGCCCCACAAGCCACGCAAGCACAACTAGCGTTTGATAACGGCTCATACACTGGTTGGTACTAGAGCGCGATACTATTAATACTGTAACAATGAAAGCTTTTAAATCTATTGTATAGAAGTCGTGATAAAGTCGGACACGATTATTAGGTCCTAATCACGCACGTAACACTCGAGTCACTTCAACAAATCAGTGTATTTCGTATAGTTTTTATGTCTTTAATTTAGTTTTCAGTACTATATAAAGGGAACGATGTACTTATTTATACGCTACCAAGTAGAGGCTTAGCGGTGTTATAAAGGTGTCAATATTATTATTTATACGTTGGCGTTGTATCCATTAATGCAACGTTCAACCTCAGTTGAAATATTGCATCGTTGTCGTACGCACTTTTGCGAATATTTATAACATATGTACATCTGATTGCTTACAAGTTGTTCAACGCTATTTCATCTCCTATATATAATATCGTTCACTCGATCGAGTTTAAAATTTGTAAAGAAAGCATGAAAATGCATGAAAATTGTTATTCAAAGCATTTTCATCATTTACATTAATATGTCATTTAATTTCAAATGTTTTCCTGTTCCCTATATTTGCTAGTTAAATATGTAAAATACTGTAAGAAATAAAATATTTCAAAAACTTACATTAACTTTTTCAGGTTGCCTTTCTTTTATTTACCATCAAGGTATCGTTTATATTGTTGGAAATATTATGTTTTATTTTCATTTCTTCGTTTATATGATTTTATATTTAGCTAAATGTTAAAGACAGTCCACCTGCCTGACATCAACTCTACTTGATTTCTCCATATTTACACCAGTCCGATGAAAGGTCCACTATTATCATCTTTACAGCCCTTCACTTATATTCCAAGTATAAGAATACCTATATAATCTATAAATATTATCAACACGAGAATTTACCTAATTTGTATATCCTAAAAATTCACCATAGAGATGAATAACAATGATCTTTTGATAATTAAATTAAATACATTCAGTTATGTATCAGCATTAAACAATACTCCTGTTATTATTACTATTTGGCATGATTTATTTTGTTTTCGGAAATTATTATTGATAATTGTTTATACTTTATAGTACTTACATAATATCCGCAAATGAAATTTCGTGAAAATCTTTTTTGAACACCAAAATTTTGCATTGTTTTTTATGATTTGTAACTGTTCTTTCTTTGTGGAATAAGAAAGAAGACATACATAATATATATTAATTCAAAACTGAAGGAACATATATTATTTATTCTTCTGTTGTGGAATAACATATTATTCGGAGGGTAGTTGATAACACGATTACTATATAAGAACGATGCGAGCGCGGCTATGGGTTCTTGTCTCGACGGCCATGGCCCAGTACAATCTAAATATCTCACCGTTAGATAGATTCAGATCTCGGTGGATCAACTAGATTCAAATCTTTCTTTCTCTTGAATAGTCAGTAGTCCATGACCCAGCTAGGTAGGATTGAACAGTTACAATCCTTCGCATCATTGTGGCACAGTACAGTCACTTTCAATTTTAGTTAGTACCGCGTTCGATTCTCTTTCTTGTCCCGGCCACAGCCCAAGCCGAGGTTCGGTTACTAGTGACACCCTTGCGCGAGCTGCTCTGCGGGCTGAGCGCCCTCCGCGCTCGCCAACTAAGTTCGGTGGAGCTGTGAAAGCCACTTAGGCTAACAGTGTACGTACATAAAAAAAGTGATTATGGGTTCAGTCTACGCAAAACACTCGAGATGACGACATCATAGAATTTACGTGAGATTTATATTTTGCTTCGCCGTTTTTGTTATATTTTAGTGTTTATGTTGTAAACCATTATAAGGAATGATTTATAGTGACTTTCGTGGTTGTTAATTTTTCCTTCCTTAGAAATAAGCAGATCGTCCATTAAAAACGTGCCACTGGTTCATTGGAAACGTACATGTTTAAATATCATAGTTGATGTTATTATTTTTATTATTTATTTTCGTCACCGAATGATTTACAGTTAAAACACGCTAATTATTATTAGATTTGCTTTTTTTTTCTGCCTGTACTATCCAATCTTTAAGTCACAGCATTATTGAAACAGCAGCATTATTAAAATGACCAAAATGATATTGACGATTGGCAATTAATTTAATATCCTTCGGTGGTATCCGTTAGTTCTGAATTCATTATACTTGCCGTTAGGTACAGTAGCGTCACTTTGTGTTACTACGATTTATTTTATGTTTGCGTCTATTCCAATGTAACTTAGTGAAGAAAACGTTTAATGATTTATTAAAGCTGCGGTGATTTTGTACCAAAGTATTTGATTCAAAAAGTGCGTGCTTGTATCCGATACGATCGCAGTTAAGCAAGGGGGTGTTACATGTAGCTTTTAGTAATATTTGATAACTTCATAAAAATTAGCTGTCGGAAATGAGAAAATAAATCAAATTCTAACTTTGGGTATATAATTTTATATAGTGAATCTTATTAGCATATTTTTTGAATAAGTTATTATATTAAAATATTCTAACAACATTTTTAGGTTAAAGCTAACAAGAAACAATATTTATTACGACCTAATACTGACACTACACTTACAGATACACCACTGAAATTACATTATCAATTTTTAAGTTTGCAAGAAAATGAACATCTTCCTTGAAGTCGTTCGACTCAATGTTATTCCAACTAAAAATGGCTAGTTCTTTTTTACATTGGAATTTCGAATATTCTTCCCTATAATAGTACACTAAATGAAATTTAACTTACTTCTTTTTTCAATTCTTAAAAAATATAAATCAATTTATGACTTAGATGATGAATACTCTTTTTAAGTTTACGTGTTATCTAAAGTTACAATGTACATATAAATATACATATAAATAATCCCATTGCTCGTTAATTTTTCAAATGCCTCTTTAAATCAACGTAATATAGAAATGAGACCTATATTATAATATTATAGCTGTTCAGAGAGTGAAAATATTTTTTATAGTAGGATACACGGGTACGCGCCCCCGGCTTCCCTAGCTACTGCTACTAATCCCATTTCCATCCGAGACAGTAGTAGTAGCCCCTCTAACAGTATCCCATCTATCGCAATAATTCCTCTCAAAAGCATCACATCCCTACCCCATCAAATACTCCATATGTTTTTCAGTAAGAGTGTGTTGGGCAAACAAACGAAGCGATGACGAGTTCAGAGTGGGGCAAATTTGGAGTTGGACAACGAAACTCAAGAGGGCAGATACTAGCTGATTTTATGGAGAAGGAAGAAGAGAAGGAACAAAGTTTCTAAGTTCACAAGAGATTTGGCTATAGGGCAAAGTCAGCTAACCAGACTGAAGACCGAGGATGGCAACATCGTTGTATCCAAGGCAGAGATCTTAGAAGAAACAAGAAATTCTATGAACAGTTATATACGTCGACATCGTAATCAGTCGGCAACCCAGCTAAAGACCCTAGAGCTGGATTGATTCGGCACTATTTCGAAAATTTTCCGGACGTCAGCTTGCATGAGATTAGTATGGCTCTCAAACAGCTCAAAAACAACAAGGCACCGGGTGATGGTGGAGTTACGGTAGAACTTTTGGAAGCGGGTGGAAAACCGGTACTGAAAGTCCTACAGAAACTCTTTAACACTGTCTTACTTGAAAGTACTACGCCAAAGCATGGCACAGAGCCGTGGTGGTGGTATTCTTTAAGAAAGGTGTCAACACACTTTTTAAGAACTACGGATCCATCACACTTTTGAGTCATGTTTATAAGTTGTTTTCGAGAGCCATTACGAATCGTCTCACTCACAAGCTAGACGTCTTCCAGCTTCTCGAACAAGCTGGCTTTCGAAAAGGATATACTACCATAGACCACATACATACGCTGCGGCAGGTTATACAGAAAACAGAGTATAATCAGCCTAGGATCCTAGGAGTATAATGAACATGAATAAGACCAAAGTCATGTCGAATAGACACGTAATGCTCACCCGAATACTGTTGGGAACTCTCACTCGAAGTTGTTGACGAATATATTTACCTAGGACAAACTGTTCGACTAGGTAGGTCCAATTTCGAGAAAGAGGTAAATCGCCGAATCCAACTCGGTTGGGCAGCGTTCGGGAAATTGCGTACAGTTTTTTCGTCCGTAATACCCCAGTGTTTGAAGACGAAGTCTTCAATCAGTATGTGTTGTCAGTGATGACTTACGGCACTTAGACGTGGTCGCTAACTATGTGTCTCATAAGAAAGCTTAAAGTCGCTCAGCGAGCGATAGAAAAAGCTATGCTTGGGGTTTCTCTACGTGATCGAATCAGAAATGAGGATATCCGTAGGAGAACTAAAGTTGCCGACATAGCGCACCAAATAGCACAGCTGAAGTGGTAATGGTCAAGGCACATAGCTCGAAATACCGATGGCTGATAGGACAAAAAGGTCCTAGAATGGTGGCCGCGTACCGGAAAGCGCAGCGTGGGACGGCCCCCCGCTCGGTGGATGGATGATATTGTGAAGGTCGTGGGGAGCCGTTGGTTACAGGCAGCTCAAAGCCGCACGCTGTGGAAAAAAAACGGTGAGGCCTATGTGCAACAGTGGACGTCTATAGGCTGAGATGATGATGATGACGCATTTATATTCATTTCAAAATTTAAGTAATTTTGTTATAAGTGAACATCCAAACAATTGTCTATATGTAAACCTTCGTTTTAACAGTAATAGTAACATTAACTAGTTACAGAATATCGTGTGTCATAACTCAAGAGTTGGTAGAGTTTATAATATCAGTAAATTTGCATGAGCACTTATAAAACGCATGCACGTTCAGCTTCGTAGATAGCCTTAATGGCTGAACTATTTAAATATCTTACCCGCAGTTTTATTTTTAACTTTCCGACAAGAAATGCACCGCAGAATTTTAATAAAGATATTAAAATTATATTTAACTAAGAGTAAAATTAAGAAAAAGATAGTTCTTGCAATTTTAAAACTGTCACATTTACTATGAATCAGTAAGTCGTTGTGCCGTGGGTTCGAATCTTTATTTTGTGTCACCCACAAATAATTATTCTGAGTTTGGTTGTTACTTTTTTACCGTTAATCGTTACTTTGGAGTTCGTCACACTTTACATTGATGACATTGCATATCAAGCGATGAAAGCTCAGTGGTATTGTTTACGGACTCCGCGTCAAGGGACGAGAGATCTAATCCACCTACAATGAGCTTGAGCTTTCGGTGAAGGAAAACATCGTGAGGTAACCATATCACCTTTTTCTTATGCACGCTTAGCTAGCTAGCATCCT
The DNA here is from genome assembly GCA_039707435.1 of Actias luna. Lineage (NCBI taxonomy): Eukaryota > Metazoa > Arthropoda > Insecta > Lepidoptera > Saturniidae > Actias > Actias luna. Next base: position 11,840,216 of record JAZHAC010000033.1, on the reverse strand, counting down.
CAAGTTAAAAATCTGCCGCCAAATACCAATAGGTATGTTTCGACAATTGTACTTGAGAGCTTATTTCAACACAGGTTTACCATGTTTACTAACTTGTGCCGTATCGTCACTAATGATCAGATGAGATTATGGCCATAACGCTAAACCTTAACTATGAAGAAAAAATAGACAGAAACTATATTAAATCCAAAAAAGTAACTTCTCACAGTAATAGGTACCACTGCTTATAAAAAGATTGAGGTAACTATAGATCCTTTTATTAAAATGCAAATTTAAATATTTGAGGTAAAACTTCGCTGCATGATTGATGGTGAATTACTATATGAATAGCAAAAGTTACACGAGATTTGCTTCCGGATATCGGCTTTTGGAATAAACTACTTTTTCAGATCTTTGTATTATTAGACCAGCTTTACAGTGGCTACCAATTGGTCCTGGATACTTGTAAATAAATAAATATTCTCATCGAAGTTATCTCTAAATCCCGTATCAAGGATGTTCGTTTACGGTAATCTTGGAAACAGCTCAAGGGTTATCAATGAAATCTACTAAATATGGATTACTTTGTCCAACTTCTACAGAATATATTGCGTTTTAGTTCGTGTTCTTGTCATCAGCGTCATTTAATATGTTTTGTGGTCGCTGTCTATGTCTCGGGGCGTAGTGATTGAGGGACTTTCGCAAACTAAATTTCTAATTATGCAATGATATGTTTGTATTTCAGTAGACTGATGCTGCGATTCAAAATACAAATAAACCCGTTTCTCTTTTCGATAAGGAACATATACATAAGTACATCTAGACGTATAACAATAAATAACATAACAAGAATAAAAAGATATAACAATAAAACTATACAAAATATAGTTTTCCATGTTATATAATTCTGTAACTTTTCCTTCTTATATAATACAAATAGTTAAGGAGTGTAATTCACTCCCCGATCACTTATAACTTGGAAGTTTTTAACCGAAAAGTAAGTAGAATTTGATCTGGCTCGTCTTCAATTATTCTTCATTTACATTGTTCTTCGCTTATGGTAAATGATTGTGTAATTTCGGTGACCTCAATGTAACTACTTCAACGCATAGTATATAAATAATACGCGAAGTTGTTTTAAGTCGTTCTATTAGTACCAGCTACTTTCATGATTGATTTTCCTCGGTTCTTTGAGTTCGACGGAACCATTTACTTCGTATGATGGCCCCAACGTTTTATCTGCCTAATAAGGAATGGAAACATAGAATTAAATGCTGATATAATATTACATTTATTATATAAAAGTTGTAATATATTCAATTTCATATTATAATTATTTAAATGAATACTAAACTTTCTACTTTGAATATTTTAGGTTTGTATTTACAAGACATAAATGTAATTGTTATTATGTTTAGCACTGTAGATTTTCTACATAAATGTTATTTTTCTATCCCTAGAGAGTTGTACTTTTCTGGATATAATGTAACCTACGCCCTTTTCTGTAGCTCTTTACATCCAAAATTTCATTATGACCAGTTCAGTAGTTATGACTTGATAGCGTAACAAAAAATGAATTGAGGTTCGTATTTACATTGAGATTATATTATAGGTGTTAGATTAAGTTTAATTTTAATCTAACCTGACGTTAAATTTAAGATATTACAAAATAATCACATGATAAGTCTGGAATGGCCAATTAATGTTAAAGTATATAATCATCGAAATATAATTTAAATGATTGGGAACAGGTTTTTAAATATAAATATGTCATTTGTGTAAACCCTCACTACAAAATGGTATATCACTATGAAGAGGTGGTATTCCCAATACAAATATTTCACTAGATCGAGCCTACCACAGAATGATCCCCACTACAATCTCCATATACATAGGTATCGGTATACGATTAATTAGTTATTTTTTAGGCATCAAATTTGTGTGGTTGCATCATACCAATTTTTTTTCCCACACACAACACAAATTTATAGGAAAAATAAATTCTGATCATAGTCGAAACATCTAGCTGCCAATTTATTCCATGTACAGCGACCTCGATGTCAGAAGCATTGTTCCCGTTCCAATATACGATCCCTTTGTACGCGCGTTACACTAATCCTCATAAATTACGTTTTGATTAAATTTTATTGTTGTAGACCTTTGCGCTTATTGTAAAGACGTGGCCTTTGTTACAGATCGAACAAAATATTGTACATTTCCTGTATATCTTTTACTAAATTTAAATCTGTATACTGATAGCATTATATTAAGAGAAAACATACAATTACAAAAAATGCGTTAATGCTTGGTTACATCACGAATTCAACTAACAGGCAATAATTAAAAAATGCACAAATTGGTAGTATTGAACTACTAGTCATTTACATGATAGGACCTCGCGAATCATTAAAGGCTAATCTTTCGGAATCCGGTAACATACAGTACATTTAACAACGCAAAAAGTAGGAAAAGCTGGCTTTTGCTTTTGCTTTGGCTCGTGAAAGACCATCATGATTAAAATACTAATAAGCGTGACAAACTAGATACCCCATATTTTAGACTTAGTAAGACCAGAAACAGTTTTTAGGTAATATTGTCAGGTTATACAACAAAGTCCCAAAACACATTACTGATTTGCCAGGCAGTTCTAGTTCAAGCACCATGTCAAGCGGGTTCTGATGTCAAAAGGTTATTATAGGTTAGATAATATGTGAACGATGATGATGTCTGGAATTAACACCCCTCTCTATGCATCCGCTTATAAGTATTGTAAAGGCATACATCAAAACATTATTTAAAAAAAGTGTACCAAAAAAATATGTACAGTAAACAAATCGGGTTTCTTGGCGTTTCTGCTCGATGACTGGGTTTTTTTTCCGTACTGGTGGTAGTTTTAACGTTCATAAGCCTCTTCTTGGTGCCTAAATTGAATAAAATGTCTTGATTTGAGTTATTCCGTTAATTTTAATAATCATACCTTTTTGCTTAAGGGCAAGATGGATTTACTAAAAGTTGTTAGAAGCTTATTCCCTTTTTAGGCATTAGTTGTTAAGTATTAACCTCGAAGTTTGTTCGATAATATTTTAACTTTTCTATCTTACTCGAAAGCTGAAACATGAAGGAACCAATCAATTTAGTTGGTCTCAAAGGATTCTAAACACGAAACTTTGCGAGTTGTAGCTAAGCGATGATCTAGAAAAAAATATTTCTTGAAGAATATCTTCTACGTTTGTACACTGTAATTTAGTACAAAGTTAATTTGATGTATACAATAATTATAAACTTTAGAGCGTTAAATTTTATAAGTAATATGTTCGTTTTCGAAGTATTATATATACTTATAATATCAATGTATAGGTAATATTCCATAAGTCAAATTACCTCAAGTACATTTGTAGATTTTTTTAACACAATATTGTATTTTAGGAGTGATTCCAAGCATTCGAAGTACATGTAATTATAACAACTATATCTTCATCTCAGTTTTATTGTTGAGATTAAAATTTAATAAATTTTACGCTAGCAGATTTTTTTAGTAATCAGTAATATTAGTAATCTTTTAGACATATCTTTCGCTACTCTCTCTGTATAAAACATTGGGACAGATCTTATGGACAGTGATCATTTTGAAATTAATTCTGGATAATATTAAAGATTTATAACACAATAAGAAAATAGTTTATCGCAGTCAATAAATTCAGAACAAAATAGCAATTTTGTTCTGGTTCGAACAGCATTATATCACGAAAAACGGCATCGTGTAAAGGACATTGATACATGGAATAGAGAAAATAACAAACCAGGATCGTAAAAATACATTGTAATGGTTGAAAAAAAGTAGTTAAGCCTAACAATGTATCACGACAGTTACATGACTGCAATTAACATTTCAATAGCGCGAGACGTTAACTGGTTAGTACCGATTTTTTTTCTTTCCATTTGTGCTAATAATTTCTTATTTCTATTATTATATGGATAATCTACAGAAATAAATTAAATTGAAGTGTCCATCTGTAATGTAGAACTTTTTTATAACAATAACCATTTTTTTCCTATTTACTGGTTAATATTATAGAGAGTCCTTACGCTACTTTAATTTCAAGTTACCTAGTTTCAATATAAAATTGTATATATTTGTATATACAATTATAATATGGCTATAATGTCATCTGATCTGAAGTGACGATACGGCCTAAATTGGTAAACACGCTAAATCTGTGAAGAAACTGGCTCTCGAGTGCAACTGCCGGAACAAACCTATTGGTTTTTGGCAGCAGATTTTTAACTTGGGAGTGGTTATTAGCCAGGCGGGCATTTGAAAAAGCCCTACCACCATGCAATTATATATAGATTTGTAGAACGGTAACGTTTTCAATATTACTTTTCAAATTTGAATTAAATGACGGCTACTTAGTATTGTGGAAGTATTTTTCGATTAATCATGCTCACTAGACTTAAAGAGATTGATTCTGTGTCTAAAAACCTGATAAGTTAATATTATACATGCAAGAAGTTACAAATTTATTTAATTTATAGATAACTAGTAATTTTATACATAGCCTTGTCCTAATAGTCAATGAAACCGTTTTAACTTTTAGCTACACTCAATTTAGGATTTTATTTATTTCATAAAACAAAATCTGCTTTTATTACCGCTGAAGGATCAAACACATCTGAGATCATTAAAATCGGTCGACTTTGTTTTATGTATATAGATATTAATTTTCATCATAATTATGATTTCCTGATTTTTTCTATATTTTAATAGTTATTCTGCTATTTGAGGCACACAGAAATCCAAAAAATCAGAAATCATTAAAATCAGTCTATCCGTTCTTGAGTTATAAATGGTGTAAATAACTCGACTTTATTTTATATAATACAGATATGCCTTATTCTGTGCAGAACAGATATGTTAATTTGACATAGATATTTCATTCACTGCAATCACAAACAGACCACAAGCTGACCGAACAGTCGTTCAGAGTTGTATGTCACAGTCAGATAGTTAGGTTTTGCCTATAATAGATTACTCTTGTTTCAGTTTAGACAACCGTTGTCAGTGGTCAGTTGCGAACTAACCAGCCTTCTCATAGTTGAAGAAATTGAAAGTTAATAACAAATGTATCCCATGCTAAAGTCCGCCATCCAATTTGCTAAAGTTAAAAAAATATAATATCTGCATTCCGAATATAATGACTAAGTGATGTATTCATAATAATTCTGTTAAATATAAAGATAACAGAAGCACAACAACAACATTAAGTTCATCATTATCGTCGCTTTTGCATCTATGACATACAGTTTATTAAGCATATCTTGGACACATCCTCTTATGACTGTATAGTGTTGTATACTTGATAGATTATAGATTCTATAATCTTAATTGAAAGTGATTTTGTTAGATAAAAATTAACCTATATGCGTGATATTATGAGCATAAAAAATAGCCGTATGTCAACAATTCTTCGGACGATTCAAACATAGGACATGTTTAAATGTATATATTTTATTTGAAATAGTTAGCAAAAGGCTGGTAAAAATTAGGAAGCAAATCTGCGTCAATTACGAAAGAATTAATTAAACATTTTGAGTTAGAGTTGCAGATATCGATTGTTCGATCGATCAAACAGCGGCAAGTCGGCACAAAATAAATTTATTTAGCGAATTTCCCGATGTTCTGATGACAATTGGTTGATGCTTTACTATGTTGACAGTTACAGTTAAGTGATATTTGGATTAACTTAAAATAACGGACATGAAGACACCAAGAAAAATTACATTATAGAAGAGTTTGCCGCTGCTGATCCACAACATAAAAATAGAATAACAATATTAATAATAATTATGTATATAAACAGAATATCACAACAAGTATGTCATTTATTTTATGATTTGTTTATTAGGAGCACAATATAAAATGAAATCGGTTAATAATAATAAAATTAAAATGGTGCGGACCAAGAATCTGCAGTGTGGAAAAAAGAGACAGCTGGTTGTAATATAAATAAAATATATTCTATTTATTAAATATTTAATAGGTTTATAGAAATATCATTTTAAATTTAACAATAAAAAAGTTTAATATAAAAGTCTAATCCTCACAAAATAACATCTGATATAAAAAATGTAGATTTCCTGGTTCAATGATTACTTGTTGTATTTTATTGTATCAACTTTAGTTAAAAACAAAGCATAATAATGCAGCAGACTAATAGCACGCTTCATTAACAAACTGTATAATATTATCGTTATATTAAACTCTGTATTTAGAAACTTGTGCACGCATCTCAGAGTTTATTATATACGTAATAAAGAGTACAAAGCATGTTCAAATAAACATCCATTAGTTACATGAAAAGAAAATATGTTTCAATATGAAATACATTGTAAGAGAAAAATCAAATCTGGTAGTATTACATTTCAATATAAATTAAAAGGCCAATACCTATAGTATTTACATTAAGTGCCTTCACAAATGTTAAAGACGTCATGTATAGTTTAGCTATAGATATAGTTTCTTAATTATTCACCTTAACTTAGAGGTGATGTATTATGTTCTTGTATTGTGTAATATTAATATATAAATCTAAGCTTGTTTTGGTAACCATTGTAATTTTGTGAACTCAAAGCATAAAAGCCTGTAGGGAAAGTTTCTTTGAAAAGCGGACGTAATAAGGGTAAAGTGCGACAAATATGTTTGTATGACTTTTCCTGAGGGTAAACGACGACCCTTGATAATGGTCAACGTATTCATAAATCAATATGTACGATATTTAGAATATACGGAAACAAGCCTCGAAAGTTTCTATTAACTGATAATTATTTGGGTAATATGTATAGTATGTTATTAAATATTAACTTTTTTCTATCAATACATTACTTCTAGTACATAAAACATTTGCTTGCTAAAATTATATAATGATATTCTCACCTGTGTTAAGTGACGATGTGGCTCAAGATGATGGATACGCTATGCCTAGTGCAGGAGGACTGGCTCGCAAGTGCAACTGCCGAAACATAGCTATAGGTATTTGGCGGGAATTTATTACTTGAGGGTGGTATCTAGCCATGCGGTCATTTGAAAAAGCCCTACCACCATGCTATGGATTCATCATGTTATTTTCCCTTGGCGCGGCGTCTGTACACGCTACCACCATAGTTTCTGATATTGGCTTATGGCAGTGGCCACACGTTTACGTAAATTGTTATTATTTAGCCCACTATGTATAAAAAATATAAATTAAAACAACAAAAAGGAAAAATATGAGGTTATTATCAATAACATTGTTATAAAGATCTTAACATATTTTTTTACATAAAATATTTCCACTGTTATTATTTAAATTTATATTTGCTCACTCGACCGTTGCTACAAAGGCTGTTATAATTTTATAGGAGTATTAACAGATGTCTCCTTCTCAAAGTTGCCTTCTACCCAAAGGCGACATTTATCCGGTTCCAGAACATTTATAGATAAAAGTTTTGGCTGTTTAAGACTATGTTTCTGTATAAAGGAGTTATCTTTAGACATATTATTTACTGTGTGATTTATTACAAAAGTATTTTACAAAAAAACTTTTTGTTGGGTATATATTAATATTTCAATTTTATTTTTCATTTAAGGAAAATGATTGTATAAAATACAATTATATAAAAGACACAGATTGCTCCTGGTGTCTATTTCATTTACGGCAAAAAGCTGATTACCTGATTACCAAATCAGTGATGGTATTTTTTTTTAGTATAGATATACTTTAGTAAGTCTATATTTTGCTTATACCACGATAGTAGAAAATTAACGTTTGACAGCTTGATGAAATGCGGACCCTACAGCGCATGATGACCTGCAACAAGAAGAGCATACTGAAAAATATTACATAAGTTTTGCCGACCCTTTAAAAATCCTAGGGTAAGGACATTATATTGTGGTCGACTGGAAATCAGCAGGAAGCTTTTGCTACATCCAGAGCGTTCGTGATTTTTGTAAGTATTGTAAAAGTGGCAGAGTTGAATGGATGAGACAACCTTATTTGAAATAAATAAGTAATGCAAATTATCCAGTATTACTTCTACCAAAAAACTTGTCTAGTTTCGAATTTTAAAGTTAAAATATAATTGGATAAACACATGTATTCACGACATGCAATAGAATAAACGAACGTAACCCTGACATAAACCAAACAAAACATTCAACTGTGTACGTTGTAGTCACTTGGGCGGGAGATGCCGGGCGTCCCGGGTAACTGATTACTCAAGTGTCACTTTGGAGAGCCGCTGTCAGCGGCCAGATGCGGACTTGTCACCCTTCTCAAAGCTAAAACAATTTGATGCTGGATTTTAAGCCTATACATACACATTTGCAACACAATATAAAATGTAATTTGAAAAACAATACTTAAATTTGTTTAACTATATCGTAATCTTTTTGTATTCCGCCTCCTTTATTACTTCACTAGTATATTTTACTTTTCAAATACACATTTACACAGGACTTACATGATTGATGTTGACTTAGAAACCCGTTGAATAGAAACGAATATAAAAAAATACACTTCAATTTGAGTTCATTAAATTTTAAATTGCATTAATTTCATAAAACAAGCTAAAATTTTTACATAATCAACCAGTAAAAACTTATAATAAGCTACACTATAGTAATCGTAATAACACGCTCTGCAGTTTCCACTGAAGTTGAATATATACAGCTTAACATTATTCTTAAGACACAAGCTATCTACATCGCGTAGATAGCTGTATAATATATTACCTCATTCCGTTCCGAGCGACGTCAGTATATGTTGTCTATATACATTTAAATAAATAAAGACATCGGAGATTTACCTCAGAACCTTATATTTAACACAGGCGACTTTTTTGTATTGCTTCAATTTTACTACATGTTGAAAGTAGTTTCAGATATTAAAACGACTGCGAAATTATAATTATTTAAAATTATCATTCTGTTCATTGACCTGTATATATATTCAAAATAAAACAATTTAAGAATTCATCATGCGAACTCACTCGATTCAAATCCCATTTCCTAAACCCATAATCCCCGCCGTAATACCAGGTGTCAACAAGAGCCACTCGTGACGTCATGATTAGTAAGAATCATTTAAATGTCTTTAAATGTGGCTGTGAAATGCTTTACTGGATTAAATGGGTTGACTGGCTTGCGTAACATGGTTTTGGCTTTCTCTGCTTGACTCGGTTTATGACGAAGTACTTACGTGAAATAAATTCGTTTCATAGCTTTTTTTTGTTAGTTACTTTACAGATGCGGTGATTGCATGCACGAACCCACGTTGCCCCAGGAAGGCGACAGATAGCCGTGGGATTTTAGTGGGTATTTCAGGCGGCTAGCGCTGGGTGAGTCCCACATACACCTCGCAGTCCCCCCGTGCTGGGAGGGGATGCGTTAATGTGTTTACCCACAATAAAAAGGTGTTATTTACTTAACATATTTTATTGTTCCGGTATGCTATTTTCGTTTTTCTTTTATCATGTCATTAAAGATCATTAAAAACAATTTTAATGTTGACAACACTTGATTGTTACTTTTATTTCATATGAAAGGTTATAGAAACGTGGTTATTTGTATATAAAAATAATAATTTCGGCTTAATCCTTCGATAGCTGCCATGGTCATATTGGGCTGAAAGCCTCTACCCGCTGGATATACACTTGTCGATCCTAGAATGTGACATGCCTAAGCCTAAATGCACCCCTGTGACTGGGTCTACACCTGAGCCCTAAGGATATTTGTTTTAACGTGTTCCTATAACGCGATTTAATTTTTAAAAGTCACCTCATGCTTTGATTACTCTTTACGCAAGCGAGCGTAAAAGAAGGTATCTTGGCTAGGTGCATTGGAGTAAGGTAGTCGCGATCCATTCGGACATAATATTCGTTCCCTGCCACCCAGCAAAAAATATTTAAATAAATCGTTTATAATATGATATTGAAAAATCGTAAAGGTTGGTAAAACGGAATTAAATTCAATAGATACATGTAAAATGTGATTGATTTACTGTTGTTGAATTACATTTTAATTTTTATGAAGTAAATCCTTGTAAGTTCAAGTAGGTCCTTGACCGTACGATATATTAAAAAAATAATACGAAATAAACGAAAAAAGAAACAACAAAAATAAATTCTAAATTAATTAATGTTCGTAATATTTCGTATCTGAACACCCTCACCTTGTTATAAATCAAAGCAGTAAGTTTGGCTCAAACAAAATTTAATTAAGGTCCCAGACAATTAACCAACTGCCAAAAAGTTAGGAAAAACTATTTAAGTGGTATTTAAATGTATTTATGGACGACTCGTAGATATTTTTGTAATATATCATGTTTTTTTCGGTATAACAAAGTTATAAAAGCTCTTAAATTTAATAATTTAGTAGTATTATTGTTCTAACCAAATAATAATTACATTAATACTTGATATTAAAATATTGAAATAATGTAAAACATTTAATTTTAAAATATAATGATAAATCTATTTACTTTTTTTAATCGTTTGGCTATAATTTCAGTTGATATTTAGCAATTTAGAAATAGCGACAAATTTTCAGCTTAAAAACCAGGCGGGCATAAGAAAATAGCCTTTTTTATAGTTAAAATTTAGCGTTATTTCCACAATCTCACCTGTTGTTAATTGTAAATAAGGCCCAAGATGGTGGATACGCTAAGTCTACAAGAAGGACTGGCTCTCAAGTGCAAATGCTGGATCACACCTATAAGTATTTGTCGGCAGATTTTTAACTTGAGGGTGGTAGCTAGCCAGGCACGCATTAGAAAAAGCCTTACTACAATGTTATTGTTTCATCACGATATTTTTTTTCACCGAAAGCTCAAGCTTTCGAAGTAGGTGGTTCGAACTCACGTCCCTTGACGCGGCGTCTTTACACACTACCAACTGAGCTACCCTCGCTTCAAAATCACTTCGTTTACCATAATATTATGGTTTTAAAGCGATGTTTTGCTTCATCGAAAGCTTAGGTTCATTATAGGAATTTAAATTTATGTTTTTCGACTCAGTATATCTCGGAATCATAGCCTCATCATCCGACGAAGGCTCAACTAAGGTTTATTATAGTACATAGTAAATTTATCACTACAGACCTTTTCAATTTTTCTCCATACTTTTATCCATTGCGCTGATCAATATTTGCAATAAATGCGACAAATATAAATAGAATTAGGTATTTTGACGGGTTTTATTAGAATTCATGGTGGTTGCAACCCAGTCAGGTTCTCACAAATCCCTATCCGCTTCCTTGTTCTAAATTAATTTGAAGCAACGATGATTTAATATTGGTAGCTCCTTTTTTTTATAAAGGCAACTGCCTGCAAGCAATTTCTCAATTTTCAAGTTTAAAGCATTTCATAAACACAATTAACAAACATAAAGCACTATTTACGAACACGAGCACAAAGGGACTCGAACCCACAGGATTACGACGCAGGGATTGCAGCAAGGCAACTACTTCAATCGCTACGCCAGCCGTGCAGTTCTTAGCTCCTCTTTATATGGAATATAAAAAACAATATTACCATACTGTTTGAATTATGGGCAATAATAATTGTCATTAATGCGACCGTGTGTACCCCAGGGAAGTCACCTAGAATCTCCTGGTATGAAACCCAAATATGAATATACGTTACAATTGCGATGCCGGTGCTCCCAACGGCGCTACTAGCGACTCGCACAAGTAACTTGCATCATAAATCCACGCCTTACATGATGCTTGTTTGCATAATACAAGACTTGTCGGCTTTGTTCCAAAAGTTTGATAGGTGCGACGCAAACCGCTATATATGTACTATACAGATACAGGCAAGACTATAAGGCTACCATAAGGTTCCATTATGAATAATAATAGGTCTAGGTTCATAGGTGTTGATGGAACTTGACACAAGGTTATGCCTCGTATTTGTAATAAGAAGTATGTAAGCTGATTTGACAACATGAAGCACACCCACAGCAAAACTGTGATGTACATATAAAAGAAAAAAGAAAAAGAAAATGATATTTAAAAGAAAATGCTTAGGAAACAGAATTATACAAATAGAAAATATTTGTGGGCATGAAGAGTTTATACTATAGCAATATAAATCTACCGGTTAATTATCTAATTTGTAATTAGTTTAAAATCATTTTGATAGATAACAAAATATTATTTTATAAAAGCGTGGAGTGCTTGACATCAAATAATTTAAGTATTTCATTGTTCGCTATTTATAAAAGTAAAGTTAATATAGAAATATTGTGTAAATTGCTATCCACTTTTTTAGTATTGATCAATCGTTAGAATTTATTTATAATTTTAAACTAGTGGACTTTATGTCGACGTATGTTATACCTACTAATATAAAAAATATTTCCTGTTTTCTATTTATGCAATCAAAGTTCGTTTTATTTTTACTTAAATTTACTTTCTTATTTATTAATCTCCTATCAGAACTTTCTTAACTTCGATATTTTGAAAACAATAATAGTTCAATACTGAATTCATTTTACTTCATTGGAGTAATGTCATAGAAGCAAGTAAAGTAACTTAGTGACGTATGTGATATAACATCTATACCATTTTCAATAAATTAATCATTTTTATGATGGTAATGCTGGTCAGTATGTTATGCCACAGTTTGAAAATTATAGCATTTTTATTTTTTTGAAATTATCAGATATTTGAAGTTGATGTAAATTACGTTGAAACCTTCCGTTACGTAGGTATATATACAACTAGAAAAACTGGTTAAAATATAAAATAAATATTATTCATATTTATTCAAAATATTTGTATACAATTATTTAAAAATAACCTATCTTATTTCGCTCGATAGTAGTAAAAGTAAACAAATTTAGAATTATGTTTCTTTGTTTCAGTTTACAAAACAACGATTGAGATTAAATACACAACTGTCTACACCGCAGACATTTTCATTTATATATTTACATTAATAAAATAATTTTGCGTATCTACTTACATTTTTTACAACAATTAAATTATTAGTTTTATTCAGCATTCTACTCTACCTGATACAATCTACCTGATATAAAATATGCAATTTTGTATAGAAGCTGGAAAAAATTAAAATATGCGGAGTAGTTCATAGCTGTCTTAGCGGGCATATCTCTGTTCTTAGATTTATCATCAGATCCAAAATCCAACTTCCGCAACCAAACTCTTTCAGTTAATAGCTTACAGAATGTCGTCGCTATATCTGGTTTGGGTATTTCAAAATTATTACTAGGATAAATAAATACTCCACTCAAAAACTCTTCAACTTCATCGATTGTTGATTGATTTGATCAGCCTACTGGGAATTTATTTTCCTTACTTTTACATTATGTTTGGTCGCTAACACATATTTCTCAGAGAAAGTCTTAATATCCCTGGCTGAGAAGCTTTTATTAACTAATGAATCAACACAATCATTAGTGTCACTTTGGCACTATACATCACAACCGCTAAAATACACTGGACGAAGACTTTCGTCTTCAAGGTGTTTATTGACAATAATATGACTTTTTGTTTGCCAGATATAGAGACATCAACCTCAAAACAAGAACTACTTTCTTATCATAAATATATAGTTGTATATTAAAACGCACAGTTATTTTTTTAGTAACTGAAGTAGCAAACATACCTTTCATATATCATGTGTCACTCCATATTGCTATATGTCCTATAACAGATGCTGATAGACCCTACAACTAAGAATTAAATCATCGAATGCCAATCACACTTGACCGAAACACAGTATACAAAAGAACTCTCTCGCTTAGCATCATGGTGTTGTGCAAGTAGTGTAGGATACAATTGTATTACCGTAATAAAAGTTAGCAAGATTTCTACTGTTGAACATTCATTCAATTACCTTGGATCAGCAATGTCACTTAAACCTATATCTTATTTTACATTTATATTGTAACAGTATTGCTAACATACATATCTTTATATGGGTTTAAACTACCATAGCTATGAATGTTATTATTCATTGTAAATGATAAGGATATATGTTTTTCTTTGTTATATGTGCATCGTTTAGTCGCAACTTTATCTGCAGTTAAATGACGATATGACCCAAGGTGGATAACACACTATTCCTAAAGAAGGAATAAGTCCACAAGCTTAATTACTAAAGCCCATGCTTGCTTAGTGACAAATTTTTACCTTTAGTGTCGTAGCTAATCTTACCATCAATCGCTTTCATTGATATAAGAGGCAAATATGGTATTAATTTATTCATATTAAATTTAGCTGTGGCCGATTATATATTCTACGTTACTATCTATAAATTCTTGTAAAATTAGTTTTAGCATAACACGTAATATGAATATCCTATACCAACAAATATGTACGTGGGTATAGTTAATACAGTTACTCGACGTTTACCCGATCTCACTTTATGCTGACTTGTTGTAATATAAATACATTTTAAACTAAGTGCTTATAAGCTTAAACTTATAAATCTGTTTACAAGTCAGCAAGTCAAGTAAGCCTTTTTATGGTAAACGCATCGATTGAGAGTAATTAAAATAATTTAACAATTATTTTAATATTTTTAGGAAAATAATATATTTCTACACTGAAATAAAAAATTGACAGGCAGAAATTTTTAGGAAGTATTTTAATTTAATTATTTATTATATATAAGAATAATATTATACTCATAAATTACTCTACTCTCAAAATTACTAATATAAACTCATTCTGCTCAAACGGTAATCACATTTTAAAGAAGAGATATCACTGAGATATCAACATAAGAAGTTATTATATTATAGTTGGACAATTTCAAAAAGGTATTCTGGTATTTCATTTGCCAAATACTCATTCAGAAGTCGCTCAACTCTTTTTACATCTCTATTTAATATTCCATCTACATGAAAAATAGTAAGTAAAAGTCTTTATAACTGGGTATATATATTATGGTTATCTAGTATATGTATATGCTGTAAGTAGTAAATGTATCTGTCTTCCTCTCTTCCAAGCTATATACCCATATGATGGTAGGGTCAGCTTTCATTTTCTCCTCCACTTCGCTCTATCCTCGACATCGTCTACAGAGGCTTGGCACTCCCTTATGTCCGTTTGCACTACACTTTTCCACCCCGTTTTTAGTCTTGCTCTAGATCTTGGACCGGCGACGGAAAACTGCAGTGATACATTTCTATCATAGTCAGATAGCTTTCTCTTGACATGACAATACCATTTCAGCCTACTCTCCTGCATCTTCTCGGCAATGTCGCCTACACCAAGGCTTCATCGCACGTATTCGTTGTGTATTTTATCCAGCCCACGTTTCGCTGCCGTACATAAAGACTGGTCTTATCATGATTTTATAAATCAAACCTTTCAGTTTGACCGGCATTCTTTTGTCACATATAATACAAGTCATTTCTAGCCGGTTTAGCCACGTTGCGGCTATTCGATGCTGAATGTTACGTTTCCAATTCCCAGAGATGTGCCATGAGATGTGAATTATACCACCCATAGTATTGATCACACATGGTGATTAGCTTACCGTCGATGAAAATCAGACTGTATTGGAGTTTTGGTACACTCAGAACTAGGCCACCGGTCTATAATTAATGATTCCATGACAAAAGAGCTACCTTTAACTCCACACGACTCTCAGTGCAGATAGCAATGTCGTCTGCATAGATAAAAGACAAGATGCTGAAGTTTGTTATGTCTCGGTAAGTGAGTCTAAACCAAGCAAAACAAAAAAGCGCTTAGAACTGAACCTTGATGTATGCCTTCTGTAACCACTATTGATTTCGTCTCACCCCCCACTGTCTACACCATTGATCTTGCACCCTTGTACATGTCGGCTATGATTTTTATATAATATCCGGGGACGTTCTTCTTGCAAAGATTCCAGCAGATCGTGTCTCTCGGAACCCGATCAAATGCCTTTTTCATATCCAAGAATGGGACATATAATGGTCGATTTTTAACTCGATACTCTTCAACTATCGTATTTATAGTCAACATTGGATCGGTAATAGATACGCCAGGTCCGAATAAATAGTGATTTTTCAAAAATGCGCACTTGGACCACAAACGGCTGTCAATCACTCTTTCGTGCACTTTGATAGTGTGGCTTAGTAGCTTGATCCGGCGGTAGTTATTGCATTCGTATTTGCTACCTTTTCCTTTGTAGATACTGTTACTGTGCACTGTATTGTTTGAAACTGTTAAAACTAGATTTGAAAAGTATAACGTTATGTGCTTTTCGATATTCAGTTTCCCTCACAGATAAAATAATAATAACATTAATAATAACTTTACCTTTTATCCAATTTTTAATGAGCCAACCCGAAGTACGTCTCAAACTGCAACTTATATAGATAAATTCTTTACTGAGCTTAAGACCAATGGCGGTAGTATTATTATTGAAATACGATCTGATCATAAAGGACTAGTTGTTAAAATAAATTCTCAGAATGCTAGCAGTGATCGTAAAGGAACATCTAGACTTATATCAAAAACTAGATTAGATCTTTTAAATCACTCGCCAACAATTATATTCTAAGTTTTTTAATCAAGATCCAGATAGTGACTATTCTAGCTTGCTTTATATAATAAGCACTGAATTTATTAAACATTGTCTTATACAAGTTACAAGTGTAAGAAATAAAACTTGTTTTAGTGAATGGGCAACTCCGAGCATTATCAGAAGTAGAGGTTGATTATATAATCTATATCATAGAAAATCATTAACAAATAGTAAATCATTTCATACTTATAGTAGAAAATATTTTAAAGTTTTTAAACGTGTTTGTATAGCTGTCAAAGCAAATAATTTAGGAAAAAAGGTCTCGAGTAAATAAGACTAAGATTGTTTGGCACGTAATAAATAAAGAATTAGGAAATAATAAAAGAAATGATAATTCACTTAGTTTTAATTTAGACGGAGTACATATTTCAAAAAGTTCTGAGGTTATCAATGCTTTTCAAGAGTACTTCACTAACATACCTTTACAAGTATCAGAGAATATAACTTCACCAGGCCTTGGTACCGCAGCACTTTTAAAAAATATGAGTGCACCTATAAATTCGAAAGTTAATTTTAAATCTATTAGTGGAGGTAAAATTATAAGAGCTTTCAATCAATTAAATTTGGAACACACCGAAGACATATGGGGGATGTTGATAATTGTGGTAAAGTCCCTGATTGTCAAATATTTCACCACATTTAATCAGTGTATGGTAAAAGAAACGTTCCCTAATTTAATAAAAATAAACAAAGTAGTTCCTTAATTTAAACCAGGCTGCAGAAGTAATCTTGAAAACTTCAGACCCATTTCTGTACTTCCGTCTTTAAGTAAAATCTTCGAAAAGATTATGCTCAGACAATTATTAGAATATTTCAAAGTGCATAAGTTTTTTGATTGTCAACAGTTTGGTTTCATGAAACGTAAATCTGACGCTGGTGCAACGTTCATAAGTCATATATTGGGGGCCTGGAAAGAGTCGCAGGATGCAGTTGGCGTGTTCTGTGATTTGTCTAAGGCCTTTGACTGGGTAGACCATAGAACCCTTATTCTTAAACTAAAACACTATGGTGTTTGCGGAGCTTCTCTCGACCTTCTAGTCTTTTACTTAAAGGATCGATATCAGTATGTTAGCATACATGGAGCAACCTCTGCGAGATTAGTAGCACGAATCTTAGGGCCCTTTTTCTTCTTGATATACATTAATGATCTGCCACTAATGGTTCATAACTGCGCTGACTGGTTCTTTTTACAGATGATACTTCATTTATATTTAAAGTAAATAGGAAAGATTCAGATATAATGTATATAAATAAATGTTTTAATAAAATATTTGATTGGTTTGCATTAAATAATTTAATGCTAAATCTAGACAAAACCAAATGTATTACATTAACCTTACCTAATATTCCTCGAATTGACACTAGAATCAAGATCGAAGGGAATTCAGTCGCATTAGTGATACTACTGTGTCCTTGGGTATTCATACTTAATTGAAAATTACAATGGGATCCTCACATCAAAAAATTGCCGGTAAGACTAAATTCTGCTACATTCGCTGTTCGCAAGATTCGACAGCTGACAGATATTACCACTGTTAGGTTGGTTTACTTCACTTATTTCCGTAGCTTAATGTATTATTGTAGTTTGCTGTGGGGGACAGCAGCTGAGGTAAAAAACATATTTATTTTACAAAAACGAACAGTTCGAGCAATTTATAAAAATTAAAATAATTAAAAGAATAATTAAAAGCTAAGTTTCCGGAATTCGGTATCTTAACTCTGCTCTCCCAGTACATTCTTGATAGTTTAATGTACATCAGCAAAAACTTGCATAAGCTGGATTGAGTTAAAGGCTGACATGACTTAAATACTAGAAATTGTGACAAATTGGTCACCCCAGTTTTTTGACTCAGTAAGACCAGTAAAAGTTATTTAGGTAATAGTGTTAGGTTTTACAACAAACTCCTAAAAAAAATCCTGTTTTGTCAGATAGTAAGTCCAAGCACCATGTCAAACAGATTTTAATATCGGTTTTCCTACCGTTGACTGGGATATTTTCCCAACCGGTAGCTTTTTTGACATTTCATAAGCGCCTGCCCAAGGCCTAAATTGAATATAGTTTTTTTGATTAGATTTCATATGATAAAAACCATGATCAATTTCCAGGGATCTGACATTGTAGAAGACAGCATCACACACTTAAAGAAATTAGTAATCAATACGATTTTTCTTTCGCGTAAGAATTTCCAAGATTCCACTGGTATATCGTCAGGTCCTATGGCTTTCTTGTAGGACAACATCTTTTGTAGATCTATCTTGACCTCACTCGGATGTATTGTAGGTATAAGTCCTACATTTCTAACAATTTTTGGAAGCTGTGTAGCCGCTAGGTTTGAGTTCAGTAGCTTTATCTTTGTACAACAAGTCACCATTCGGTAGTATATGTGAATGGTTGTTATACGTATGGTAACTCTCTAGTAAGTTTATGACCATATTACTGCTGACAGGTTGTTCCCGGCATGACAGCAATGACCGCCGATGACATACTGACCTTTCAATAACATTACTTATGCAACATGGCCTAAAGCATAAACATTGAGTAAATTAAAAAAGTAAAACTCGTTCTTAATATTTAGTTACAATGTACATAAAATGCTTTAATTTGAAGAGTGTTAGTTAATGCATGACATAAAATTAGATAGTTACAATTACCAAGGCAGATAACCGGTTCAATTTTATTATTAGAGTGCCAAAAAGTATTTTACAATTGAAGTCTCATACACAGTTATAAACTAAATTAAATTCATGATAATTATTTAAGTATTCCTTTGTCAATAGACTTAATTATCTAATTCTAATTAGTTTATTACTTAATTTTGTGGTTCATTAAACTGATGACTCGGAGGTATGAAATGTGGAGAGAACTATGCCGCGATAATGAATCGTTAAAGTATCGGTATCTATGGAAATTTCATCGTTACTATTGATAATTAAAATTTGAATTTAAAATAGGTACGTGGACCATGTTAAATGGATATTTTAAAAATGAACTAATTAGAAAATTTCTTGATAGCGCCAATGTACCAAGATGTTTGTCGTTACTTACTGTAACGTTACTTAATAATTATATATTAAAAATATTATTCATTAATAAATATATATTAATAATAATAATTCAGATATAATAGAATTTACAGAAATAATACTCTTATAGAAAGTATGTCATTATAATTCTGTTGTCTGCTGAATCCTAGATGAAATATTTGGGCTTCATCCAGCGCCGTAGATGGCGATTCGAGCCATATTTTTTGCGGTTCGCAATGCGGTTAATAGAGATTGTCACTGCGCTTATCTGGTTTCTTCAAATGCAGAAGATGGGGCTGGGGCTAGTTGCAGTACAGTTCCTCCACAGGTTTAGCGTGTCTACGAACTTGGGCCGTATCGTCACTTAAAATCAGGTAAGATTATGGCCATAACGCTACACCTTAACATTGCAAAAAGGACATCATAGTCAAGAGTCGCCCAAAGAAGCGATGATAGCTCAGTGGTAGTGTGTACGACTTCGCCTCAAGGGACGTGAGTTCGAATCCAACCACCTACAATGAGCTTGAGCTTTCGGTGAAGCAAAACATCGCGAGGAAACCATAGCATGCTGGTAGGGCTTTTTCTAATGCCCGCCTGGCTAGCAACCACCCTCAAGTTGAAAACCTGCCGCTAAATACCAATAGGTGTGTTCCGGCAGCTGCACTTGAGAGCCAGTTCCTCCACAGGTTGAGCATGTCTACCAACTTGAGCCGTATCGTAACTTAAGATCGGATGAGATTATGGCTATAATCCTAAACCTTATGTATAAAAAAGCCTGGTCGTCTGCGGCGCACTGGTATGAGCGGGTGCTCTCCGTTCTTGTAAGTGATTTCAGGACTGAATACAGCGAGTTATGGCACTGAACGTGATACAAAGATACCGCACTGTGTCCCTTTCCATCCTATGGAGCTAGATATTGGAGTACTCATTGCTGAATATTGATACTTAGTAGCGAAGAAAGAGACTGGGGAAACTCTGACTGTCGAGAAAACTCATGGAGTAAAGAGGGAAGTATAATGGGTGGTAAATAGGAGAAGGAGCTTTGGATCATAGCCACCATTCGCACGGTTCTGGAAAACTGAGTGCGGAGGAGAAAATCATTCCTAACGTTTCGCCTGGTGCAGATTCTTTCATACCATGTCTATTATGGATCTAAAATGCACCGTATTGCATGCAGAGAAACTTCCACCGCGTATCGTGATTACGGTATTGGACAGGATACCGTATAACGCCGCACTCTGCGGGAGTGTATTGTGTGGGACTCGCAGCGCCATGCTCTTGTCGTGGTTGTTGAAAAGCATTTCAACAAGAAGTCGAAACAAGTAACATTAAATACCTGTCAAAAGAAAGTCTTGATTACAGTAATAAAATATTTATGTAATCGATCATGCGAAAAAAGTTCACATATATCAAAATACTCCGTGTATGGTGTTTTCGGACTACTAAAACATTGTCTAGATAAATAACTGAGATACAGGCTCGGGCTAGTTTAGGCGCCAGAATACATAAATATACAGTCTACTATGTCGTAAAATAACATTTTATGTATTTGTAGTGTTTTTTTTCTATTCAGTTACAGTTATTATTATTATAACTGGCGAATTATATTAAACGTGAAATATATATCTACGTTTATATATGATTTAATTATAAAAGCTGCCATTATATCTTTGTATGTTAAAATATATACTTTACGCTGATAATACAAGAAACATCAAACAATGTTCTATTCTATGTTCACGTCGTGTTTCATTTATAGATTATTTTAGTATATTTGCCTTTATGTGTAGGCCCATTGAGTTTGGGTACGCATTATTTATACATAATATTACCGGTGGGTTTATGTTACATCCTAATGGAGTTGTACTTCATGGGTAGACCGACGTCATGACAGTGTTGGAGTGTTTTACAAAAAATAGAATTTATCTTTTAATATACATTAAAAGATTGACATTTAAAAAGTGTCATTTTCACTGTTTTGAACCATCACTGTTTTTTCATCACCAGTTAGTACATAAGTGTTCATTGTTTTCTACATAGTTTACAACATTATATAAGTTTTTTTTTCTATTACATTCAATAGCTATTGCCTATGTTTGATTATATATGCATGTAATCTATTAAAAATAAAATCAGACAAGTAGAACTTGCATCCTGAGGGTTTAAAGTTACCTACATTACGTACCGTACATTATTGTCATTTGTGTGTTTTAGAAAAATCTTGAAATCACTTCACCTAATATATTTAACTTTAACATTTAAATCACAATAAGCGATTTAATATTGAAAGCGAAATAAAACAAAATCTTATGTATTGTTTACAAAAGTAATTACGAAAATTATGAATTGAAAATTCAAAATAGCTTCCATGATAAACAGTAAGAGATCCTTTAATACTATCTTATACGGGTTTCGTTACTGACCATATGATGACAGGAATCCTAATACCAAGTTGTTTTCATTCATTGAACGGTGTCAAAATTATATTTTACTGATCTTATTTTGATCAATGAAAGTTCAATGGTCAATAAAAGTGTTCAGCTAATAAAATTATTTCAGTGCAAGTTGTGATTGACACTTTTGTAAATGATTTTGTAAAGTATTGTTGTAAGACTTCATAACTCTATATAATAATTCTTAACTTTAGTGCACTAGTCATATCTATATCTCTTATTATGTTCTTCTATATATGATTTTAACTCACTAGTTTTATCAAACTAAGTGAAATATTATTCACTATTTTATAGTGTTGGACGCTTACTGTTTATTACCTTTAATAATTTAATTCAGTGTAGGATAGGTATGTATATCCCGCCAGTCCGCTAATAAAGCAAATAATTTGTGCGGATGCAAATAATTGTCATAAATTATTGTCCAACGTCTAAAAGAACGATTTATACGCAATACAACAGCCGAGTTATTGAAATATATGTCCCCAAAGACAACGATCCGATGCGGGGATTCGCAACAACAACGAAGACTAAACTTTATAAAACAGCAAAACGGTTCGAATTCATATGTGAATGAGATCAACAATGGAAAAACAACGAAAATAAGTATTATGGTATTATTCAAATAAAACGCGAAGCAAAATGGGAATGAGTCGTTTCGATTTGAAGCATAAATCTAACAAATGGCTTTTGCATGTAGAAGCGGCGAACATAATTCATTTTACTATTGGTTCAAAGAGAGACAGAATCATTAGCAATTTAGTTCGGTTGATATCAAGATTTTTCTATTTGAACCTATAAATTTGAAACTATAAATGGTACTATTTAAAATATGATAAATTCGAGCTTTTAAAGTATCTGTTCTCTATTTATATCTCTGTATAATATTATATCTGTATTAATATGACGTTAGTCTATATTATTGGCAACGTTTTTATTAAACTAACAATTTAATATTGTAATTGTTGTTATATTTTTATTTTATTTAGCTAGCCATATTAGAAACGTGGGTTTAAATTTTCTAGGCTCCATTGTTACATGTTCCTATTTAGTTATTACTGACTGCAATTAAGCTTCTGTTTTTACCAATATTGAATGTACACGGTATTCTATACACAAGACCAAGCAGAAAGAGTATCATAGGTCCGATGGTTATTGGTAGTGGAATTATAGCGCTTTATACTTTACTAATGTGTACTACTAATTACAATCACAAAACCGTAAAACTGACACAGTAATAGCGATAAGATTCAGTTGATCTATCTATTTCTACAACTGCTTACCTTTTTGCGAATGTTATCATAAGCGCAGCAAGTGCTAATTATGATGTGTGAGAGTTTGAACCAACGTAAGAAAATACTTGAAAAATGTCGTCAACAATGTCAAGGTGAAATGGAGAATATGTAATGATAATATTCTGAGTGCATTATTGCTAACTTTAATAGGTGCCTTTGTCCATCGTGCAGGAACTGTGGCAATATGATTTTGGTATAATACTATAAGAATCCATACTAATATTATAAATACGAAAGTGAGTTTCTGTGTTTGTTACGCTTTCGCGCCTAAACCGCTGGATACATTATGATGAATTTTGATACAGAGATAGATGCAACCCTGGAGACAATTATGGGCTACTTGTTGCCTCGAAAAATTTATAGGAAATGGGGTAAAGAGAGGGATAAACTTTGTATAAAACTTTTTATTGCATTATTCGATTTGCTTCAAACTTTGAGGAATAATTATTTATAACTATTACGAAACGTGTGCATCTTTGTTTTTCAAACTACCCTTAAAAAGGGGTAGTAAAGAATTGTAAAGGTAATATACTCGTAGAAAAATCTTTACACTAAACCAACATTTTGCAGGTAGGCAGTTTATAGATAGCAGACATTAGCTAAAAAAGGGGTTTTGAAAATTCATATCTACCTGTATTGACCATTGCCCAACCTTATCTGTTTTTAGTTTTAGATATATTCTGACATTAACGTGCCTTGTCTTGGAGTGCAAGCGTCCCGCGTATAAATAGTCCAGTCATCTTAGTAAGTTCAACCCGAAGTTTGAGATGTCCAGCTATAAACTCGTATAAACTTGTATTATGACAGCTTGAAAGTTGTCTCAAAACCTATACCATATAACCTATACGGTAGAGTTACGCGACTATTAAAATATAATGTCAAAGGTCACAAAAATCGATTTTTTTGCACACTTATTGCAAATATCTATTTTCCTATGGGTTTTCCGCAATTTTGTGTATTATCAATACCGTAGAAGATTAAATTCCCTACATCATTTGTTTAATAAAATATATATACGTTTAATTGTTTTCGAGATAGAGGGTGGAGGGCGCGCGGTTCGAGCACCATTCAAGGTCAATCGGTAGGTAGTCCCGGCCAAAAATAAACCATACAAGGTTTATTAATTATTGATAAATATATAATTATTAATAATTTTCATTGCTTATTAACTATTGCATTATATTTAATAATTATTTTATTTACAGGTCTATTTTAATGAAGTATCAATTTGCTTAATAACACTTACCCGCCTGTGTCGTTACAGAATTGTTAAGGAAAATACTTTAATTATATTTCTTACTTAATATAGAATTTTTTTGAAACAATAGTTGTAGGGAATTTAAGCCTCTACAATATTAGTAGTGAATACAAATAGCGAATAATCCATAGGAAACGAGATGTGTGCAAAAATTATATTTTTGTGACCTTTGACCTTAGATTTTAATAGTCCGATACACCCTACAATATGCAGGTTTTGAGACAACTTTTAGGATGTCAGTTTATAAATGACTGCACTATAAATTGGCTTCGAGCACAAATTTTCTTATCCCAGTCTTCTTTGATATAAATGATGTAAACAGCGGGTACCGGAATCAGAATTGTTTAACAAAATCAATATTAACACAATCGAAGCCGCAAGTAAAATATAGTTTGTACTGTTTGGATATTATCTTTGAATTCATTGTCTCAATAGCTTATCATTAATACCAATTAGTAGTGGATACCAATTGATTGGTTAGTGGAGTAGGTAATCTCGAAAACTACTTTACATATTTTATTATAAGTGTTAATCAGGGACATAATTAATTAAAATACGTATAAAAAATCGTAATACCTTTTTTTCACAGATTTGCTAAATATCTACCATTTATAATAAACTACAATCTGAATATGACACTTTGGACAATTCTTCAATCATAATAAAATGTAACATTTTGACATTGAAAACTCATTTTTAATATTTCTCGTTTATTGCTATTTCGTTTTTTTAACTATAATGTACAGTATCCGCTACCTTAATAAGTAGCTCATACCTCACAAAAAGGAGGTAAAATTACGGTTTTATAGAAAAATTAAATGTAAACAGTAAGAATACCACCGTGGTAATATCGTAATAGATTTTATCTCTTCTTACGAGGCTTGATTAAATCCCACATTATTACAAACTTAGCGAATTAAAATGAGCCTAGGTAAAAACGAAAATTTTCCAAGGCTATAACACAAAATTTGAAAAGCCGTATATTTAACAGTCATAGAAATAATAAACGAAGCTTATAGAGTATTCGATGGTATATTGTGTGTGCATGCATTCTACATTATTTCTTATACATTTTAATGTTCTGTAAGCTTGCGTCTACAGCTATTTTATTCTAGAACTGCTCCAAGCAGATACAGTAAATATGTATGTATTCCTTTACTGTTATTTACGTTTTGGATCAAGATCAACAGTAAAATAATAAACAAATTTTATATGATATATTGTAATATATTTATAAATTGAATTACCTATCTGTGTTCAGAATAGGGTCACAAGTTTATGACCAAATTATTATTATTATATATTAAGCTTACGCATAATTTTTGATGAAACACCAGCCAGTGGGCCAGGGAATCTGACAGATACCTACCTTTATATATAATTATTTAGGTATGTTTAACAGAAATTAATACTTACATAAGTCCATTGTGAAAATAAACCTCAATAACGGACAAAAATCAGTACTGTTAACAGTATAAATATACGTCATTTTGAAACCGCAATCGAATGTTCCGTATGTGTGTCACATTATATGTAAAATATTTTAGTCCTGATACCTCATAGTTCATACGTGCAACAACAGTTTCTATTTTGTACCAATGGTGAGGGAAAACGGGATATAAATCCAATTTGTACCGACATATATCATGGTCAGAGCGCAGCTTACGATTTATTCACAATATCAACGCGCATCGACAGAGTGTTACCAGGTATACTTTTTTTTCTTTTAAATAGAGATTAATTATATTCGACAGTTAAAATGCTAAGATATACCACATTGAGCTTAAAGTAATAAATTTTCAAAGGATTATAGAACCATGGAGTAAAGTTTGGGTAAAATAAGTGTAGTTGTACAATTTTTCAAAATAATTCTCATAATTTTAACACTACTTACTATTTTTAAGATTTTGCAATTGATAATTATAAATAGAATACTGCTACTTTGTAAAGAAAAATATTAGTGTAAAAATATTACAACACTCTCAAAGGCCATTAAACAGATACATAGATTACTCTAAATTACTATTCTATCATAGAATTTATGTATGACTAACAATTTAAGAAATTACATTTTAGTTAAATTATATTCAAAACCAAATTTTAGTTTAATGTTACTGAAATTAATTGCACAAATCTAGTTTTCATCTTAAGTTTATTAAGTTTAACGTTTAATTTCGTTGACTCTTAGGTTATTATGACGTTGAATATGTTTGATGATTATCTACATGCATACATAAGCGTGTACTAGAAGTAAATTGTAACGATGTAAGGAAGTTGAGATTTAAGTATCAGATTATTTAATTACAATGAAGAAGTAGTGGTTTCAGCGATCACCTCACTACCGCCGCGGTGCTGAGTGCTTTGGGTTACGTATGAGAGTGCCGTATCGCACAGAAGACAATATTCATGTAATCTGCACATTATTGTTCAGAATTTGGGCTTACTTTCAGTCAGTTAGTTTTTATGTTTGTAAAGTATCACCTGAAATTAGGTCTGCTTCGTAGTGCAGAGTTGTCTTTAGAATAAAAAACCTGTCATTTTATTAAATTAATGTCCTAGGCAACACTGTTTGATACCATGTGAAGTAGTATTGGCACGTGGCCCACTTCAATCCAATTTCGTCGGCAACGGCAACGATGAAACATTTTACACTATGTTACGTGTACCATATAAATTACGTGTTTTTTACCTGTAATAGTTTTATTATTTCAACAAATATCATATTAAACTCGATTCTTCAAAGTCCAAAGGACAATTTAAGATAACACACATTTTTTTAATTTTGCTATATCATAATGACGAATGCAGGAATTGTTAACTTAATTTTTAGACATCAACAGCATGATTTAATTGATAATAATGAAATAGTGATAGGTTTATAGCTCAAAGTTCATTATCGGATAATTTTATTTGTTGTATCATTATGATCTCATCCGTCACGATCACATTTACTTTATTTTTAGTGGAAGAATTTAGGTCAATGGACAGCATAAAAAGTTACAAAGGCTATTTTTATCCACTATTCGAAGCTTTAAACTTAATTACTTGATTAGTACTCGCAAGTCATCACTCATGATGTTGAAACATGGACACTGATGTTGCGACTTGAACACAAGTAAAAAATTGGACAACACGTTAGACTTAAAAGTCGGAATTTGATAATGTATTTTATTTTAATTATGAATTGCTTAACTCTCCTATGTATCTTTTCGTAATTCCTGTTAAGTAATTAAATTAAAATCCAATAAAACTTACGTAATAAATATATGAAGGTTTAGACGTTTATAAATAAAACAAGAAGGTAATTAATTTTGTGGAGGTTGTAGGGGAACTTGTCTTTTTTATTTCCCAATGCTTAACGTTAATGATTAAGGAGAATGATGAAAATAACCTACAGTTATTTTTATATGGTAATAAAGCTATAGTAAGCTGATGTATAATCTACTTAATGCTGATAACTACTACTAAAAATAATCACAGGTCTGAGGTTATTGTGAACTAGCTTTTTTATACTTTGTAGCGTTATGATAACAATTTCACGAGCTAAGTTTACAGGAGAGACCGGATATCACGTGCATTTACCGGAACATATCTATAGGTATTTGACCGTAGATTTTTTACTCTGTATGATGGTAGCTAGCCAGTTGAGAATTGGAAAAGCTCTACTATTATCGTATGGTTTTCTCACGATATTTTCCTTCACTGAGAGCTCCGGCTCAATGCAGGTGGAGTCGTACTCACGTCCACTAATGTGGCGTCTGTACACAATACCAACTGAGCCATAATCGCTTTAAAAATATAAGCTAGTAAGCTAATATCTTAATATAAAAAAATTCGGGTCACGTTGTTTGTCCGCGATGAAATTCTAAGCTATATTAATAAAATTTTGCACACTGTGCGCAGTTTGGTCCAAATTGAGACATAGGATACTTTTTATCTCGATAAGTGATCATAACGTAATAAATTACGCTATAGTCGATGTAATTGACTACCCAAAAAGGCAGAACAAGATCTGCCAGGTCAGCTAGTATTACTACTAAAAATAATAATTGGTCTGCGGCTAATTGAGGACAAGCTTGAGCGCATTAAAGGATTGAGTTAGAATGCCTTGTATGTTAGTTCGTGTTCACGAACTATGTTTAACTACGTCAACGTCACCTTGAAAGCTGTAACTCAAGTTTTGAAATAAAAATAAGTATCGAAGTTCACTGTCGAAGTTTCTATAGGTTCCACCACTTTCAAATCAACGCTAGTATAAACTTATTAGGTTATCTTTTAAACGTTCATATATTGTTTTTTATCTTTTTATTCAGATTTCATTGCTGTTCGCAATAGTTTTCCAAAGGTTTCTGCTCCTGGAGTATTGTATTTAACAGCAAAAGGCTTTCGCTCCATATCTGCCAGCCATGTACTAATTCTGATATATCTACAATTGAAATAATTCTTTCATTAACATTTTAGACGAATTATGTTAATAATACATGTTACAATGAACCCAAACCCTGTCTTAAAATTTTTGGTGAAATATAACATCAGAAACAGGAGATATAGCGTTTTTTAACGTTTATAGGTTTAACGTCATAGCCACAATCTCACCTAATGTTGAGTCACGATACGGCTCAAGATGAGGTCATGCTAAACCCGTTGAGGAACTGGCTGTCAAGTCCAACTACTCGTGTACAATGGATTTTTAACTTGAAGATGGTAGTTACTAGCTAGCTAGGCGGAAATTAGAGAAAGCTTTACCACCACGCATATTTTGTGCTCGACTAAGTAACTTAAGAAATAATACACTCAAGTATAAAATGTGTATATAACTCTGGTGCCTCAATTACCGTCACTATTTTTCTGTACTGGTCTCAATAGATTAAGAAACATTCAAAAAGACGACTACACTTAAAATGGAGATTTCAGAAAATTTTATTGTTAAAATCTTTGTCGAGATATTAGAAGAGAAAGTACATGTTATCGAATTAATCGATAGTAACTTATATAAATGTACGTGTAGCATAGTAAATAATAATTATAATATTATATATTTCATTTCTTGGACTTTAATTTTGCGGAGAAGTCACTCCAGCAGACCGGGAGATCTTTCACATCGATCCCCAAATAACCATAAAAGTATCACTGTTATCTAATAACTGAAATTATAAGTTCCCTGCATTTTCAGACTAACCTTATCTATCATCTTGTGCCCTTTTTTTGTTATAAAAGAGCAAAGTGACGGCTTTTTGTCCAATATTATACACAGTGTAATTAAAAATAATGACTATAATCTAAAAATTAATAATCCATCAAAGGAAGTCAATCTCAGTGGTTTCAAAAACTATCAGCAACTTTATATACACTATCTGATCTTGAAATGTGACTAACAAAAAAAAAACGCGTTTACCACTATGTATATCCATGTTGACCATAAACCACTCAGGTAAACATCCCTAACACTTCACAAACTGATTTAAACAAGTAATATAAGATGAACATAAATGTTAAGATATAATCGTTATCATGCATAACTTTAACTGAGTAAATACGTTAAAATCTATATGTACCTTCTAGGATCAACCCGTACTATATGAATTAATGATGACACAGTAGCAAACGCTGATAAATCAGCTATTGTCATAAAATTCCCAGCTAAATATTTAGTTTTACAAAGAAATTCTTCAAGAAAACTATAGGCTTCGTCTATATCCTTAATTTGTTCCTCCGATATCATTTTCACTCCTTCCGTATAAACAGAATACTAAAAATAAACAAAAAATACCACGAACAGTATTAAGTTTTAATGTAATTTGCTTCAATGTGTGCTAAGTATAAATCTCACCGTCACAGACTTGAGTCTGGGAAATAGTATAGAAGTGTCAAAAAATAACCTCTGGTTTACCATGGCCCTTTTTTTAATTTCCTTTGGGTAAAAATCATCTTCTTTTGCATAAGCATCCGATAGATAAATCATTATGGCGTGACTGAAGCATAAAAATAAAAATAACATTTCATACTTGGAATTATATAAATCTATATAACCTAAGCTATAAATAATAACCTAATTCAAAATCAAAAAGGAACTCATCTCATAATGCGCAAAATGTCAAAATGCTATAGTATTCATTTTCAGCTGCATACCCTCACACTAATACTAGCCTAATATACTAGCACTGATGTCCTTGCAAGATATTCCTTGCAATAGAGATACTAAATTGTTGCACCATACTAATGATGAAGAGATGAGTTGGCTGCGATAATGAAATCATTAGGACAAATTGTACATTATTTACGGAGAATCAATAGATGTTGTAAGTAGTTTAGCATTTGACAACAACCGCATCGATTGTGATAAAAAAGAACTGTTGGAAAATTTTGACACGCTTAGCTTAAAGGAAGATTGGTCCTTAAGTTTCACTACCGAAATATATCAAAGGAGTATCAGCGACAGAAATTCAACGTAAAAAGGATTAGATAGGCAAGTCTTATAACATGCTGTATCAGTATTCCATAATATCTTAGGTTACTTAGACTCTTTGTAGAATTAGAACGATCGTTAATTTGTAGTGCTTGAATAGAATACAAAGTGGTAATCATCACTTCCAAGTTTTTTTTTTAATTTATCGAACTTATTTTATATTAGAGTAAAAATTGTAAGAATGATGATAGTTTTTAGATTAATAATAATATACAGATTGTATTGAAATATAACGAATAAAAACAATATGATACAATAATAAGTTATCACGTAAAACTCTGAAATTCTTCGGTTTGAAGACATATATTTTAGTAAGCCTGTAGCCACAACCAGCACTAATATTTTAAATGAATGATATTTCACAGTATGATTATATTGTTTAAAACTTGCAGTAAAATCATGTGAATAGCATATTTAAAAATGTTATACACACCTGTCAGTAATACACAAATCGCCGTCAATGAGAACTGGAATTGTGTGCTGTGAATTCACCTATTACAATAAAAATATGTTATCACTACTTAATCAACGTGTAAACTTTTACATTGTGTGGTTAGTTTTTCGTCTTAATAAAATTCTCACAGAGTGATCTATATACTCATATTAACTTATATGACAAAACATAACTTAAAACCTCTCCATAGAAAATATGGGGGTACAATAATCGGTTAAGTGATTTTCAAGTAATAGTAACAAGTAGTAGTAAAATAGTTACTAACGGAGAGACATGGAGAAATATGTTATTTTTAAAAATATGTTAGGCTACATTTTTACAGTAACACGGTTTGGGCACTGAGCCTTTTGATAAGCAAAGAACATTCGATAAACAACGGCAACCATCGAACGATCGGCAACCCATCGTCAGAACAGCATCAAACTAAAAGCCAAGCTACAAGCGATGATAGCACTGTGGTAGTGTGTACGGACTCCGTGTCAAGGAATGTGAGTTTGAATCCATCTACAAAGAGCTTGAGCTTTAGAAGAAAGAAAACATCTTGAGGAAGCCATAGCATTACGGTAGAGCTTTTGCTAATGCCCGCCTGGCTATCTATCACCCTCAAGTTGAAAAACTGCCGCCATATACCAATAGATGTGTTCTAGCAGTTGCACTTGAGAGCCAGTCCCTCCACAGGTTTAGTGTGTCCACCAACCTGGGCAGTATCGTCGCTTAGGATCGTGTGAGATTATGGCCGTAACACTGAACCATTACTATATAAAAAAGCCAATAATTATGAGGGCTTTATCAGCATTTATATAGTGAATGTAACCTAATCAGGTACACATGCCTACAATCCCGCTTGATTATTGGATATGCATTGGTTAATTCCAGACGACGATATCACTAAGTGTGCCATTATCGTTAGTGTAACACTTGTGCAGGTATGATGGTTGGTTACAACGTTGAATTCAATTGTCATGTTCCCCCCCCAAGTTTGTGTTTTGTTCATGTATAATTATCTACTATAAATACCTTCGAATATTCAGATTTTAAATGTTCTCTTTTGAGTAGGTTAACGTCTATCATTGTAATGGGAATCTGTAGCAAGTCTATCATCATCATAGTCGCACGAGATGGTGGACTCAAGTTGAACTTATAAAGTTTCAATGACATCTGAAACAAAAGCAATTACAGGTAGCTATGGATACTCTTGATTTTAACGAGCTTATTTGTGTAGTGGCAAATCTTTACCTTATTGTTGAAATTTAGTCGAATATTTAAGGTTCCAATTTATAAATTACGATCTACGTACATTGAGCGATTTTTGTTATGAATTAATGTACCACATTTTAATCATACACTTGGTGACGTTGATGCTAAAATGCATTTTCAATGTGCTTATACGTAAATTTGTAAAGCTAATAAAATCCTATATAGGGTCCTAATAATGATTATAATTACATACAGTATGTCTTGTTAACGAATGAACGTAACACGGGTAAATATTTAATAGCACTTCTTTATTATTGTATTTTACCTTATGTTTACAACACAAATAGTTATTTATTATTGTAGGCCGGTCACTTTCCAGAGTAAAGTTATCTCAAACATGAGCGAAATGAAACTGACAGGACTAATCTCAAATTCACTATATAAAGGTTTTCAAAATGTTGACGTATCATGACTAGATACACTGCAATTTAACAACATAGATGACTATGC
Source organism: Actias luna (assembly GCA_039707435.1). Lineage (NCBI taxonomy): Eukaryota > Metazoa > Arthropoda > Insecta > Lepidoptera > Saturniidae > Actias > Actias luna. The sequence continues at coordinate 11,806,997 of JAZHAC010000033.1, read as the reverse complement.
TATTTATTGTCATCGCCAAAATCGTACGTTACGTATTGTTTATTATTTTGACCTGTATTAGTATGCCGATCTGATATATTTATTATTTATCTTTTTAGTATTAATTAATTATAATATAGAAATTAAATATGAGTTTAAAAGGCGACTTATTTTTTAATAATTTCTCGACGTTTCGGTCTGGTTACACAGGCCGTGGTCATGAGCTGACTAAAGTGTTGCGGTGTCTTCGTTACTTGAAGAACTGTTACTTTGTTGAAGAAAATGCCTTGAGTTCTGGACCTCTTATATTATTATGGAAAAGATATGTTGATGATATCTTCTGCATACTAAAAGTTGGAAACAGTGTTACAACATCTTAATTCTCTTCACAATAAAACTAAGTTTACAGTGGAGGCGGAGAAGAACAGAACGCTTTCTTTCCTTGATGTTACATTAGTGGTAAAACCTTTTTTTTTTTTTGTGGACGGCTCCTTATCACATTCAATATACAGAAGGCCTACACACACTGATAGATACCTCTACGCCTCCTTACACCATCATCTCTACCAAATTCTCTGTGTTGTAACATCTTTGACTGACAGAGCTTACAATCATTGTGACTCTGAATATTTAGAGGCAGAGTTAGACCATGTCCGGGAGGTACTAACAAAGAAGGGATACAAGGTGAGTAGACAGCAAACAAAACGTCTGACTAGGAAAAATTGTCCCGAGGTGAACAGAAAGCCAGCGTATTTGACTTACGTCAAGGAAGTAACGGATAAAATTGGAACAGCATTAAAGAAATACTCCATGAAGACTGTATATGCTGTATTCAATAAAGTCCAGAATAATGTACGCACACCACAGGCTAGAATACGATACCAAACTCCAAGTATTTACAAAATTGACTGCAATTGTGGTGCTGCATATATTGGCCAAACAAAACGCACAATCGCAGAAAGGGTTAAGAAGGACGTAACGGCAGTCAAAAATCGACATACTCATAAGTCGGCCATAGCAGAACACCTGCTAGAAGAGGGTCTTAATCATTGGATCGAATTACATGAGCAAAAAGTCCTTTGTACAGATTGTTTCTACTATCCTATAATTGTAAGGGAAGCGATCGAATTAAAAAGTACAAAATTTTTAATCGGGATGACGTACTAAAATTATCTGCGGCATGGAATCCAGCGATAGGTCGACTCAAGCCTCAGGTGCAATCGATGCATGTATCGTCAGATATAGTGAGTGTAGTGTGCCGCAATATCATTTGTGATAATGAGCAAATAATAATAATAATTTATTTCTTCCGAATATACATCTTTTGTATGTTACTTAAAATTAGATAAAACTAAAACTAAAGAAATGTTAAATATATATCACTACACCTGTAACGTTGTAGTCTATACTAGTTTAAAACTGTTTCATAGATGCCAACACCCTCAGTTTGGATATTTGCTTACTAAGATAGATAACACATGCGTGTGATTGTATACGTGTGTGTCTGTGTGTGTGTGTGCCTGTGTGTGTGTGTGTGTGTGTGTGTGTGTGTGTGTGTGTGTGTGGGTGTGTGTGTGTGTGCGTGCGTGTGTGTGCGTCGAGTATTTACAAGAAAGAGTGATTGAGTCAAGTGTGCCAGTTATTTATGGAAAACATTAGTTAGTTATTTATAATAATATAACCTTTTATTAAGAAGAGGTTGGTTATATTAAAATACTACATTTACAATTTACAGGTTACCAGCTAGGTTGAAGCAGTTTTTCAGTTTGTTTATAATTTAATTTACAAAGCCACATGTTGACTAGTTGTTTTACAATGTATACTGTATAGCCGATATTAAGACTTATGTGGACCTTATTATACATTTGTGAACCTAGAACAAAATAATGCCTTGCTGCAAGGGCAGTCCGATGTGGCTCAACTGGACAAACCTGTCCCCGTCTTCTATTTATATTCAAGTTTATCGAATAAAATAACGTGCTATGTTTACGTATACCTGTATGGAACACAAAGAGGCGCATCACGGATACTAAGTTGCAATCAGCAAATAAGTCTTTAGTAGGGCATAGAATTGATTTTTTTGTACATTACCTTTAAGACAGCTCTCTGCGCTCGGTCAAGTTTAAGAAGAAAGATTTTTGTACGTACCGCCCCAAACAGTAACACAATATGAAAGAATAAACTGTACTAATGCATAATAAACTATTCTCAAGGCATCTAAGTGGTTTTAATTTTTTTAATATATGTATAAGTTTTCGAGTTCGGGTGGTCAATGCATTTATGTGGGTCTTCCATGTTAGTATACTGTCAATATGAATACCTAGGTATTTAGTACATTGCATTTTAGAAATACAAACACAGTTACAAATGCCAATATTACATGATTGAGTGCATTCATTGGCTGCAAATGCAAATGAAAGTAGTTACTAGAATCTGCCCTCCCTAACGAAGTCGCCGCAACTCTTCAGTCACCTCGTGACGACGGCCAGTGCAACCAAGCCGAATCGTCGAGCAATTATTAAAACTTAAGTCGCGTGTTAGACCTGTATTTACTTTCTATATTATAATTATTTTTCTTTGTTTTGATATTTGTTAATTCTAATAAGAATATGTGTTCCTGTCAATGGAATACCACCTAATTGCGTTTTTCTGATGTACTTTCACGCACTCTGACAGTTGAACATGATTGGATATTTTGTATTAGTGTGTAACAATGTGGTCAAAGCGTTAATAAGATAAGCCTTAAATAGAAATAAGTTTAATAGTTCAGCATCTAAGAAATATTCTATATATTACTGTGGTCTAAAAGTATCCAACCTATACCTGTAACTTCGTCCAAAAACGTCCGAATTACCTTTATGCAGTATGAGTGTAACAAGTAACTCTTCATGAAGTTATCAGCTACAATAGGCACTAACGAGACATGTTAGTTCCAGCGTAACGTGTTTTTATGTACTTTGTCGATTCAGCTTCCGGTCGAATTCGCTACCGTTAAAAAATACGAAGAGATCAGAACAACGGATCTGCATAGAGTTTTGTTCTAACGTCAGAAGGAGCTGTCTTGCTGCACCGAAATGCATCGAAAGACAAGACGCAAATAAAAGAACAGTACGAGCGATTTTAAAATTGGCGCACGTATGTTGATAGTGTTCCGTGGTCTGGCCGACCTACTAGCACAATAATACCGTAATTACAGATAGTTGTCGTTTGACTGTACGGTAAATAGAAGATAATCTCGGAAACCTTGTGTTTCGGGAATCTTAACCGAAACTTTAGGAACGACTCTCATGTGCGCACAATACAGTTTAAAACTGCCCATGGTAGACCAGAAAAGGCTTCGCTTGTTTTCAGCGAAACATAATTTCAAAAAACTCAGTCAGCCTCCGTACAGTTCCGACATAGACATGGATATAATAGTTTCCATAAATCACTATCATTCCAATAATGTGCCAGCCTATAACAACGTTAGGAAAATCTTATTGGTATAGCCCTTAGTATCAATTAATAATATATCTGTTCAAGTTTATGTAAGAAAAGTACTGCATTAGTGTGTGTACGGTTTAAAATAATAGGTCAATTAAACGCTAACAGTTGTCTTGATTGCGCGCTGCATATATTTAGGATCTTACGCACGTGAGAAATACGATTTGCTAAATAGTGTTATTGATTATTGTTTTATACTGTGTGAAATTTTGTTTAGTATGAAATATTGGAAGGATTATATTTTTTATCGAAAACGCTTTATATTTAATTATTATCTTCACAGAATAAGGAGAACATAAGTATTTAAAATACTGCGGCATTGGGTACCAAATATTTTAGTTGTTTCTTAAATACTGAGGTATATCACGGAAAGACCTTAGCTTTTTTTTAATTTTGAATGCATCTTTATGATACCGATCTTTATATTTTAGTTCTGGATACTTAAATAACCCATAAAAATAAAAATCTATATCCGGGGTACACTATGGCGTTGCATTTACTCATTATAGCAGGTCAAAGATCGTCTGCTTAGTACATTATTAATTCGTTGTATGGGAAATCTAAGAACAGAAAATTAAGTAATTCATGTGTTCCGATATAATCCTGAGTGTATTTTATATATTTTTGAAAGATATCGCAAATAAAAATTTATTAATTTATTTAATATTTAAAAAAATCTTTTAACTTTTTAATACTCGGAATTAGTAAACTTTATTTAGTATTATAAATCGATATTCTTAAGTCGGAATGAACTTATATGAGTCCCTAATTTCGTGGCATTGGTACACATTAAATACAGAGTGTTCATTATTTACGCAGCTTGTTAGCACTTTTGAATGGTTTTAGTAATTGCAAGAATGTATTTGCCTTAGCAAATATAAATGACTACAATATACAAATACCAGATCGAAGAAATAATCCAACATACAATGTAGAAAATAAAAATCGATATCGTTCATTAGCGAGATTAATTAACACCATTTTATTTTCCAGTTATATTTAAAATAATGTTACTTACTATGTATGTAAATTACATACTGTGACTATATTTTATTAATTATATAAAATAAGCACTGGGACTGATTTCAAATCCAAAGACTTATAAATATACTTGATTTTTGAACACCATGTACCATTCTCCCCGCCCCTTTTACTTTGTGTTTTGTACACTCGGAATTTGGATTTCTAAATCTTACCTCGGACTTCTTCAGATCTTTACATAATTTAACAGTTATATATTTATAGTACTTTATAGTAAGTATGTTTCGAAAAAGTTAAACACTTAATTTTTAATGTTCTTTTCAGTTCTGATGTAAACACCGCGGAGTTAGGTGCCTTTACCTTAGTATTAAAACTGTACGGATAATTCACAAAATCTAGCTTATCTGGTTTTTTGGAAATATACATACATACATTTGAAGCGATGATAAGGATGGTAGTGTGTACGACTTCGCGTCAAGGGATGTGAGTTCGAATCCAAACACCTACAATAAGTTTGAGCTTTCGGTGAAGGAAAACATCGTAAGGAAACCATAGCATGGTGGCAGGGCTTTTTCTGATGCCCGCCTAGCTAGCTACCACCCTCAAATTAAAAATCTGCCGCCAAATACCAATAGGTGTGATCAGGCAGTTGCACAAAAGAGCCAGTTCCTCCACAGGTTTAGCATGTCTACCAACTTGGGTCGTATTGTCAGTAAAGATCAGGTGAGATTATAGCCATTACGCTAAGCCTTAACTATAAAAAAATTGAAAAGGTAAAGTTAAAATATACCAAAGTTTTAAACATACCAACGTTTTTGAAGTTACTAAGTACACGCTAAATGTCATCGCAAAGTAACGTAGTTGGTGAAAAAGTGTAGTATTATAATCATACCAGTCACTTAAATCATCATCAGTATTTATATTGTTTGTACATATAATAACGTCTGCGAGTCGTAATCCAATTTGGTAAAAATCCATAATGACTTGCACAAAATATGGAGAGAATTTTCAAGTGATAAACTGTTGTGAAACACCTGACTCAATTCTGTATGTTGGTTGATGCAATCTGATTGTAACATAACGTGTGATTGTGAATTATGCTTTCCAACATCAGGCCACTGAATCATCGTCACTTCAAATTATCGAACGTCCATAGTTCAGCAGACGATAATACATACAATAGCTATACCTCAGCAATATGTATACTAAGCTAGCGTGTAAAGTCCAACGGTCAAGTTACCTAAGCACTTCACTGATTCTGTGAAGACACATCATGATGACGTGCATGATATTTGAAATTGCTTCTATTTGGTTACTGTTAATCAAGTTTTTGGCGTTCCGTATCTACGCAAAAGGTATCCTTATAGTAGAACGTTTTTTTTTTCTTTTAAAGAAGACACTTTTATGTACATAGTAAAAAGTACTTATCATTTTGAAAGTGTAATAACGTCTTTACAGGAACCAATGTAGCGTTAGCATAAATATAATAAGGTGAGTATACAAATTCTTTAATTACGTAAAATTTATATTTTAATATAATCTATAGTTTGTAACTAACCTGATATTTACCTACATATTATGTTTGGTTTATAAATTTCAGGTATCTTTAAAACGATTGTCATGCATATAACTTTAATCAATTCAATTTATAGAAATTACAGTCCAAGAGGCTCAGTTGTAGTAAGCAGAAATAATGAGCCGTTTGAGAATCGCATTCAGAGTTCGAACACTTAGCAGCACCAACTTTTTCTTTGAAATAAAACTAATTTAAACGGATTTTATCGCGGTTATTTATTAAATTTTGATCCCGACGTTTCGAAAGCTTTTCAGCCTTCGTGGTCACGGGGCGGTCTTAATAATCATAACTTTTTGTTCTGTTCGGTTCTAAAGTATGTGTATATAAATGAGCTGTTCTGTTACCATAGCGCATAAGCGTTAAAATGCTGTATGTAATGAAAATTGGCCTTCACTCGTGTCAAAAACATGTTTCGATCAAGGCCATTATTAACCTCAAGCGTAAGGGTTATCGACACTACGATGAGTAACACGAAGACTAAAATTGTAATAAAGTGAAAAACAATTCTATATGTTTAACATACAGCACATTTTTTATTTATTGTTTTAATTAAAGTTAAATATTAAATTTATCATGAATGTTAATAAATACTTACTTATTTATTACTCGGTGTATAATCATCAATTTATAGACTGGTATAGGAATATACAAAACAATATATCTAGTAATATGACAAAGGTAGTACAAAAAAAAAGTAATACCACTCTTCTTTATTAGTATTAAGCTTTGAGATTTCTTTGAGATTATATTTTTTATAATATGAGAAATTAAAATATTCATGTGTTTATGAATTCTTTAAATTTTCAAATAAATAAGTTATCGAACATCTCAAATACTATTAAAGTTACAAAAAATTATGTTATTTCATTTGAATATTTTGGTATATCCTCTATATTTCGCGTAACAACAACAAAAGACTGAAAATTTTGTAATTGAGTAAATCAGAAGTATAGACCCTGACATTTTTAGAGACGTGTACGTTTTGTTTTTATGATATGAACTTTAATATTTTTATTTAATTTTTGCAACCTTTTAGTGAAATAATCATAACAAATAAGTAATTAAATATTTACTATACAACAATAAACATGTTTGAATTGTTCATTTGCCGTAATACTGTGTTATAATAAAAATATATTTAAAAGTATTTTTTTTTATATACGAAAAAGAATAAACCAAAAAACTTCTGCTTAACTCAAGGTGTTGACCGTTCCGATTCCAATTTCCAAACCAATTCCAATAGTAACAAAGCTGTAGTGAAAAAAATTACAAAACGGCCAAAAAATATTAAATAATTTTTGTTCCAAGTGTAAGTTGCATGCACAGCTGGTAATTTTATAAGTTTCCAACCAATCGAAAATTATTTTCAATTAATAACCTTTATATAGTTAGAATGTACATATAGAGATTACAAAAAATTAAACTAAGTGAGATAATAAAAATCAATTAGTCAAGTTCATTCATATTTCAAAATAAATAAATTTCAGAAAGTAGTATACTGTTTAAAATATCAGAATCAACGTAACATAAGACTTATTTTGTATATGTACTATTATCATTATTTTCTCTTACCGAATCTTATTCCACACTTATCCCACATAATTCATGTTTCCACAGGTTCAGACACCTTTAATTCTTCGTCAGACCTAGATAAAAAAATGTATAAACTTTTTTAAAATAAAACATACTGTATTTTCTTTACGGTGTATTCTCATTAATAAGTGGAAATCGTTCATTTTAACAGAGTAACCAGATGAGTATCTGCGTAATCTTGAGGTTAATAAACAAGTTTTCTTACCTTGTTAAAACGAATAGTAGTCTAACCTCTATATAACAAGTCTGATTGTAACGATTACTTGGTATAACGATTATTTTCTAACTCCCGTCAGTTTCATTATATTGAGGTATTGATACATCAAATATATAAATATATCAAAATATATCATGTGACGATCATAATTTCTAAAATATCATTAAAGTATAGATGAAAGCTTACAGTTTTAAAATAATTACCCCGTAGAAGTGTTAATTGTTTCCCAATCAAAAAGGTCTGAGGGTGTAAATGGGTATTTTGAACTAAGATCAGACAGAAATAGAAAAAATCTTTAAGAGGAACGTATTAACGAAACCTATTTATGTAAGCAAACTTTATTAAAACGCGCATACATTTTTGGGTAAAATTTACAATTTGCTTATATACGTTTTAACCACTTTTTCGTCAGTAGGTATATTTATTCGAGCACAGAGGCAAATATTAATTAGTAGGCCAATAATGATATAATACTGGTCCCCTATTAATGCTATTATATGAAGAGTCATTGTCTTATTTATAAATTAATATGCTTGAAAATAGTTTGAAGACAATATTCTTGGAGTATAAAAAGAAATGAACAGTTGTCAAAGAGAAAAGTACAGTGAATTTGTCGTAGAAAAATCTGTCACTCTCTTTTCCCTTATTCTACCTAGGTAGGGTCGAAAAAACAAGTTTTCTTCTTCCACTGTATTCTATCATCTCTCATCTAAGTAATCACACCTTCTATACACGTATAACTCCCCACACAGTCTATCCATACTTTCTTTGTTTTTACTCTACTTCTACTTTTATCCACTTTCATACTGAACATACTTCTTATTATATGGCTTTCATCACTTATAATAACACGAATGTACGTAACTTCTGTTTCACTGGTGCTATTTTCATGCTTCATCCAATCCTAAGTTTAATTTTCTTTCATCCGTTTTTTGATGCCCAACGTTTTGATTCACAAATTATGACAGGTATTATTATGGTTTTAGAAACTTTTACCTTGAGTTTTAGAAATATTCATAGCTCCCATGTGATATCCGAGACCTGGCACCATTTCATCCGTTCTGCTTTCATACTTTTAAGTACGTCGATCTAAACACTAATATCTATTTAAAAAAATAACACCTAGTAATATATACTAATTACGTAATTATTTATAGGTTTTAGCGTTTTGGTAATAATCTCAATTAATGTTCGGTAACGATATCCTATCCTATCCTATATTCTAGGATAGCCTAGTTAAAAATTAGCTCTCAAGTTCAGCTGTCGGAATACATTTTCCCAAGGATTACCCCAATCTCCGATTTGTAATCCCCACTAACTGGTCAGTATGGTCTAAACTTGTCGATAACTTGTATGTTGGTCTTACGTTTTATAAATTTGCCAATATATCTTCAGAATTCTAAAAATGTTGATATTCTAAATTCTCTAAAAATTTGATTTCCTTCGTATCTTTTCTTTCAGCATGAAAGACATTCGTGCAATAATATATACTTCATTTACCTACAGAGTTACGTCTTACTGATATGCGTATATCGCAGTAATAAAGATTATATCACTTGAATATTCATTATTCAACATAATAAGTTTAATCGAAATGGTTTTGTGTTTATATATTATAACTTTTTATTATAAAAATTTATTCCATTCTTACGGTGATAACTATGTTTATACTATTATGTTATATTTATGTGTAGTCATCGAAATCACTACTATCGGTAGAGACAAAGATATAGCAATATTATATAATTGTGGGTCAACACTTATCAAATATATCCGTTGTGATAATATCCCAAATATTACAAAACAGTTATCTTCTATAATAACAAAGTTTTTAAGTTATGAAATATATATTATGAATAAAATTTGTTTATATTGTATTTTCTTTTTTATTTATTTTTTCAAATAATTGATAGATGTCAGTATTTTGCCTGATCGTGTAAACCATGTAAATATACTTTATTAAATTAAAATAAGAAATATTTAATAAACTGAAATTATTTCTTTAGAAGTCAGTTATTATTATTACGCATAAAGATCCAAAGACTGCTTTAAAATGTTCTCTAAAGTTGCTGCACCGGGTGCATTGTATTTTTGTGAGAAAGGTTGTTTTTCCATTTCGTTCATCCACGCTTGAGTTTTCGGGTATCTAAAAATAAATGATATTAATTTACATTTAAGTAACTTAAATGACATGATAGTTTCACTTAAATGATTGTACAAGAGGTTAACAATAAATTTTCATATATTACTAGCTTTTACCCGCGGCGTCGTTCGCATTAATATTGACTTTGTTAAATAAAACGTATGTGGTAATAAAAAGTTTCATACACAGTTTACCCCTCTTTTTACTTAATTTCCAATAAATTATTTGCGAGAAAAAGTAGCCTATCACCGTCTCCAGGGTCCAACCAAAATTTATCATAATTTGTTCAGCGATTTAGGCGTGAAGTGAAAAATATAAACAAACAAACTCACTTTCGCATTTATAATATTAGTGAGATAGTAAAATAAGATAAGATAGTAAATGTACATGCTGAACAAGAACATTTCCATACAAATTATGAATATTTCTTAAAGCGACTTTAGGATCGATTATTAAATTTATGTGTTGTAGTTTTGTTTTGTTTAAAATTTATTTAAGATCCTTACATATATAAAATATAGTTAAGGCCGGCAACGCATCCCTATTCTATAAAAATAAAATAAGTTATAAAAACAACAATCAATCACAAAGTTTATACAAAATAAAATGTTATGCACGTACTTTTTAATATCAAGTGGGAGAATTACAACAAGAGACGTAACATCGGCGTAAGCAGATATATCGGCAATAGTCATATTATCTTCTGCTATATATTTGGATTTCGTAAGATACTCTTCTATGAAGCTATATGCCTCATCAATAGCATCAAACTGCTTTTGTGTAACAGTTCTAACACCCTCTGCGAAGGCCGGATACTGAAAAAAGAATACAATTTTAAATTCATCATATTAGTTTCAATAAATATATATATTTTTTGCCTTATTTTGCTTGTTTCCTCATAATTTCTTCTGTGTATTACGAAACGTAATTTTACTTATAGTATCGGTGCTAATACACGAAATTTATAAAGTAAAAATATAAAAAGATTATTCTATAAAATAATTAATTTTAGTTATTTTTGACAAAATCCGGACGAGCTGTAAAGGCAAGCAACATTAGTTAGTTTAAAAAAAATCATTTAACGATTACTACAAAATACTTAAACTGAATAGATATTTTCTGATAAACTTCGAATAAGTTTCCTTAAATAATTGATTTTATCACATTAGCCTATGTGGCTCATTAAGATTATTAATATAATTAATAATATTATATATAATATAATATAAATAAGATTAATTATCTATTAAGATTTGCCTTAAATAGTTATCGTCAACGCACTGGGATACAATAAGACGATAAGATGCACATCTTATCGTCTTATTGTATCCCAGTATCAAACACACAAATATCATTTAAAAGTAAACAATACTATATTTTAGGTGCGGCTTCGCTTGCGTTTTAATCGCAAAACTTTTGCAAACGTTAAATGCTTGATAAATTGATTTTATCAAGCAAATCGGATGACGCGATAATAAGTTTATTCAAAGTTTATCCCTCTTTTTGCCCTACTTACATAAGGTTTTCGCGATGAAAAGTAACCTATCGCCGTTTCCCGGTTCCCATCTATCTCTATACCAAAATTCACCATAAGGGATTCAGCGGTTTACGCGTAAAAGTGTAACAAACAAACAAAAATAATCACTTTCACATTTATAATATTAGTAAGAATAGTAAGGATAAATAAAAATAATTTACCGAAACATTCCTTAATCTGGGGAATAAAATAGCGGTATCAAAAAACAGTCTTTGGTTCACGATGGCTCTTTTTTTGACATCCCTCGGATAAAACTTGTCGTCTTTTCCATATACATCAAACAAGTACATCAGTATAGCGTGACTGTTCAAGAGAAAAACTAAATAAGAATTCAAATGTTATTTAGTACAATATTAAATAAAACCTTATTCATGTGTCTTAAGATACATCATATTTAAATTATTTAATGGATTTTTTAAATGTGTTTTAACATTAATACGTCATATCCTAATTATTTCAGTTTTTTTTCATTGTAGACAATATCACTCCAATATATGTTTTTTCGATATTAGTTCGGAATAATTTCTGCATTAACCTCATAAGATAAGTTCAGCGCTGTACAAATCTAATGGCGACTTTCAATGTTAAATCATATTGACATTCGTCACTATTATGACGGCCAAAAACACCTATTTATGCCTCTATAAAAGACACGATATCGTAGAAGGGAATGTAGTTCTTTACAATAACAGTATTTTTTTTTGTTTCGTCATACAAATTTACCTGTCAGAGATAATAAAATCATCATGTTCCAACATAGGTACCGTGTGGACTGGATTTTTCTGTAAAACACAAAAAATTAAAGTTTACTATTTTAAAATTAGTATGTCGCAAAACCTGTTTACTATGTACGCAAAGCGGTAAGCTAATGTCAGGGTCTGGTACTTTATGTGATGATACAGGTGCAAACTATAGAATAATATTAAAATACCACGAAAAGCTTTTTAGTATGTTTGAGGTAAAAGTTAAGTGATCTATAACTATATAAATTATACTATCGAATATAGCTGTATGTAGATATTGATTTTTATAGCTTATTATCTACTTTGAACCGGAAGAGTTGTTAACAAATTTACTATTTTAATGGTCACAATATACTTATCGTATACAGTTCAATCACTTTCAAAATAATCTTACCTCCAAATATTCAGGTTTCAGCTGTTCTTTCTTTCTAAGGTTGACATCTATCATATCTACTGAAATATTTAGAATATCACATGCCATCATGACAGCGCGTGCCGGTGGGCTAAGATCCATTTTGTACAGTTTTAATGTCATCTAAAATAATAAAGTACATCAACAATCGTTATTGTATTCTCCCAATTCAAAACTTTTATAATCAATTTTCTTTTTATAAAAAAATACGCTAAGCTTAAGAACAGTACATTAATATTCATATCTAAAAAACTTTTTAGTTGTTTGTTACTTTTATGTACTATTTTCATTAACAACTTACTTTTATGCACTTTATACTGCGAATCACAAATATAAATAAGTCAGACGCCGTCTAACACACCCGTCATACTACTCATTTTCTCATCACGTCTGTATTATAAAACATTTCATATTGTTCACGTAGAATGACTACGAAATCAGATATGAGTAACCTTTGATACTACAATTATTCATGCGTAAATAAATATCCAAAGTCCAGTAATTTTTTTGTTTCTTCATTAATGTTATTAAATAATATAAATATTATAAAAAACATGATATTGCCTAATAAGTATTGATATTGCGTAATTAGTAATCTATGTACATAGCTGTACATACAGATACTAAACATCAAACCTATTTTATATAAAAAAACTAACTGTGTTGGCGACTTCGTTCGGGTGGAACTAAAAATTATTTAATAATTTTTAACTGTTTTTGTAACTTTTTTCAAGACAGCTTTGCTCCTATTGGTGTTAGCGTGGTGAAAAATATCCCAAATCTTTCCTCAATGATCAAGTTATATATATATTTTTTAATATAACTGTATGTAACTAAGGTTAGAGCGTTCAAACAAACTTTTCCGCGTTATAATATTAATATTGATATCTCATTCAGTTGGATAGACAATGAACGGGTTATTTTCTGGAAAATTATACACTTGAAAAATATCATAATAACAGCAGCATATCATAGCATACAATGGAATAACATTCAAAATTAGAGATATCTTGGCGTTTGAAATATATATGTATATTCTTTCGGTAGAGTATTTCACCATGAAATAGAATATGTATAGACTGGTACTTTATTATTTATAAATTTTAGATCATATCCAACCCTCATTACCTATACACTGCCTGTGTCTGTAGCGGCATCCCTTACTTTTCTTTATTTGCAACATTCTGATGTAATACGTACTCATATATTTTTATACCTAAATTAAAAAAAGTATTTGGTAAGTCCAATGTTGTACAGTGTTTTAATATAATATTATACTGATTTTAACACTGACTACTTATGCTCATAATCTTATTGTTTTTTCTACGTATCTTATCATAAAGTAAATAGTCACAGTTGATAACAAGTAAACATATCTTTTAAATTCCATAACAATAAACAAGTTTTAGAAGACTGATATTAGTTATATAGCTATATAAAAATAATGGTATGTAATGTTATAATTTCGAACAGATGTGTCTCTTAGAGAGAATACACAAATGGAAACAGTCCGGCACACTTTTTTTACCTGGGTAAAATATATTTATGTTTATTTGTTTCGTGTTTGCAATGTGGTAGAGCTTTTTATAGTGCCCGCCTGACTAGCTACCACCAATAGGTGTGTTCCGGCAGTTGCACTTGAGAGCCAGTGCTTCCACAGGTTTAATGTGTCTACCAACTTGGGCCGTATAGTCACTTAAGATCAGGTGAGAATGTGACCATAACGCTAAACCTTAACTATATAAAAAAAAGACAAGCTATGGTCGGGGAAAAGGGAATTAACTTGGTAGGAACCAGAAATACCTATTCAAAATCCCCACGGTAACTCTAAATGTGCCCTTACTTGAAAGAGACCAGAAGCTATTTTTGCATTGTTTCTAGGCACTCTCGGAAGTTTACCCGTTTGTGAAGCTTTTATGACATAATCACGTAATTAGTATGGTGGCCAACCCGTACACATACAGGACGAACCATGACACAACACGAAGGTCGCATGCGTGCACGCAATTAATATAAAATAACGAACTGCCTTTTCCCCGCACCACAGGTTCTGTTTAAGGAAACCTAAGATCATGCTCACGCCTTCATCGACCGTTGAGCTCTTGCGATCTCTACACCGATTTCTTTCTGGACTTGACCTCTACACAGTAGAAGAGGACAGAGTTCGATCTGCAAAACCACGACACTCTACGACCAATTGGCAGTTTCAAACACCTAGAATTTTGTAACTCTACAGTTTTCTCGACTTTGAGATATTAAACGAAAATATCTTAAGTAGATTTTCTGATCATGTATATCATTAGACAATAGCATTACAAATGAAATTCAAATTACAATTGTTAGAAAGTACATGCTAACACCCGAACCTGCAGACAACAGACCTATAATTGAGCAGTGTAGCTTTCAAGTTCGAGCGCCAGGACTGTTTTTTTAGTTCATGCTGGTTGTATTTAGTGGTACTCGGGATAAAGTATTTTTTTCGAGGTGAACAGAGAAATGGTGATTGAATACTGATACTCATGAATACTAAAATTAAATAAATTCTTCACAGTGTTGATATTGTAGGATAATGCTGCATCTTACAATAAGTCTCTACATCTAGCCATGTCAACATTATACTCGTACTAGCACAGAGCAACTACAAGTACATTAAAAAAGTACCAGAAACCATAAAAAAATATTTGTGTCAAAAAATGTATCAAGATACCTTACTGATAGTGTATTCGGATATCACTTCAATTAATATAAGTTGAAATTCAAAATTGCGCATGAGCTTTCGGTTAAGGAAAATATTTTGGTAAAACCATAGCAATGATAACAATGATACCAAGAAAACCATAACATTTTTTGTAATACACCAAGCACTTGTATATTTTGATCACGATGCCCGCCGGTTGATTTTCCTTCAGGAACCACGCCGTCACTTGACCGTACAACTATAAAAAATTATAATATACGGTTGTATTTCGACAAGAGGTATTTCCGATCTATATTTGCCTTAATGCTATCTTTGATCACACGATTTCTTAAAATCAGGTGAGATTGTGATGTCTTGTTGTTGAATCTGTCAAGTAGGTACAAGAAAGGAAAAACATTTTTTTTACATTTATAACTAATTTAAAACTGTGCTTCAAGCCATTTTTGAATGATCTTTTTTAACATTTTTATAGTTATAGTATTTCATATTAACGATTCCAGTGAGAGAGATTGAAAAATGAATACGTTACTCGAAGTGTTACTAATATATGAACAAAGTATCGGTTAAGAAATAATATCTATATTGTATAAACTTATTTTACAGTATATTTGAACACACTACGTTTGAAATTGAAGTCATTGTAAATTACAACAATTGCTAAGTTTAAATAGCGCTTATGATATAAATACTTTGATTTCCAAACACAACGTATAAAAACAAATAATTATTGGCGGGTTTTGGGAAATCAAGATGCAGTTTCATACAAGTTTGCGAAACAAAAATTAATTAATAACAATACAAGACCACCACGTGACTCAACCTCCACGCAAAGTTTCAGTACGTTTGCCTATAGAATTGTATCAGGCACTGCTTTAAACTTTGATAGCTTCGCCAGTTCAGCGAGCAGTCTCACAATGCTTAAAGTTGGACATGAGAGTCGCAATCTCGGTAACACGGCACGCGACGGCCTCGGCAAATTGCGCTGGCCTTTCAAATTAGCTTTGTTTTGTTCTATAAGTTATTCAATTTAATTAAACTTAACGTATGACTTCTTAACAATAATTTAAAGTTAGAATATATTTCTTCAAAAATGTTTTTTGTGGCTTCATCAGGTCTAATATAAACGAGCTATTATAAAATTATTTATATTATATTTACTCATTATAAAGTTTTGTCTATTAAATTTGACTTTATAATTATTGTTTAACCTTGTATTTCACTACGGGTTTTAGTTTACTTAAAAACCTAAAAGTTTACTATAGCATATTGCTAAAAGGCTAAATACATACTTATCGGAAAAATAACCTACAGTAAGCTAATAGTAAACAGGATACAAATGAAATTACAAAATAAAAACTAAATAAAGACACAGATTCATTTTGTAATCTATACTAAATCTGTAGGTTCTCCCTATACATTTAATTTTTGTTAAATTTTGTGATAAATATTCGTCCCGCCGGTGCAAAAATTCCTTTTTAAATTATGTTTGTCTGTCTGTATATCCTTTTGGCAATAAGAACTGCTTGGTCGATTTTGATGAAAATGAATACATTATAAGAACATGTGACTGCCAAACGATGTCCGTATTGTCAATATTGTATGATGTCAGTAATCATACAGATAAATTTCAAATTATTACGTAGTTGTTTGGTAGCCATATATAGTTGTTTATTTCAATGTCCCTCTACATGCGTGCATGCGTGTACGTATATAATATTATAAAAACACTATGATAGCATTATCATAGTGCTTCTATAGTTTATTAGCTGCTAACTGGTGCAGACTGACAACAGCGTGTGATCGCAAAATGAGTTCGTAGTAGAAGTCAGAAAAGAAATCTCGATGCCAAATTTCAAGTCCACATGTCTGGTGGTTTTGGATGATCGTGATGAGTCAATTTAAATGTCCTATATATGTATCTATATAGATGTAAAACTGTCACTCAACTCGATTTTATTTGTTTAACAATTGTCGGTTGTGTAAATTTGTTATGTTATCATATGTTATTTGTTTACAGATAAAAAGAAACACTAATTTGTTGTAGAAATTACCAACATATGTCACTTTAAGAGCTGTCCAATAATTATAAATCCAGATATACATAAGAATTTAAAGAATTTTAATCACGCTTCCATTTTTGATTACATTAATATCTTGTTATAATAACTAGAAAAAAGAAGTAATCTCAATTCGATTTCAAGGGTTTTTAACCAAAAATAGCTAAAACGGTTGTCAGAAAATCCAGTGGATTGTGCGTAGAGATTATGAAAGAATAAAAAAGACACTGCAAAGCTTCACGCAGAAACGAAACTGATGAACAGCGAGAAAGTTGTCATAATAATCGATCTGTACTTGCAACCTGTCACGTTTAGGGATAGCTAAACTATCTAATATCTGTATTTGTCGCAGTCAAAGTATTATAATAATATTAGGCCCATAATATTGACAAAATTTAAAATAATACGAAACATAATTCAAGTCATAGTGTTCGACGTCTAGAGCACGCCTAGTAAATATATATTCCCTAGATCTTGAAATTGTTCTAATGAATGAACTTTATACATTGTATCAAATACAGTTATAAACTCTGATTTGATAGTTTCACCAGTTCAGTTCGTGTTCTCAGAGTACTAGAGACTGAATCTTATAGAAACATAAATTAGAACACAATACTGCCGTACAAGTAGTTAAATAGAAACGGCAACTAACAGTGAGCGCAGCACTCGTACAATCGAAGTACAAATTCCTCCATGGAATGACCAAGAAGTAAACGTATTTGCTGCGACACGGTTTTTCTACTTCACTTCACACCAAAAAATATTATAAACATTTTAGTTTGCACCAAAAAAGACATAGAAACTTATATATAAAGTAACTTTTTTGCTCGTGACTAAATTTATCAGATTCATTTATATCCTTCTCAAATTAAGACTGAGGAAAGTTCCGAAAGGGGTTATGAGACTCGACTGGTGAATATCAATAATAACCACCAAAACTCCTACAGTGACTCTACATTACTCTTACTTGCCAGAAATAAGGAAGGGCTTTAACAATTGCTTCCCGTCACCTGTCGATAATCCAAAAAGAACCTATACAGTGGTTACTGTCTTCCGGGTATATTTCGTAATTAATTAAAAAATATTATACATACAATGATGTAGTTTTCGCAACGCGATCGCTGCGATTATTCAGACATAGCGAATATAAACTGTGAAATGTTGTAAAGGAGATTTGCTGATAAATAGGAATGAGAGAAATCTGGATTTACTGGGCATTTATACATACATTTACAATTAAGTTTCTGCTCCAAATTAATGTAGATGCTAAAAACTAAATTTTGAGAAACATTTAGTAAATACTGGTGGAAGATATTGGATCTCTGCTTTCTTATCGACAATAATATAAATTTTTGAAAAACTACCAGGAGTTTTGGATACTCTTCAACTTGTGTAATCAAAGTTATGATTTAGATAAAATAATTGTAATACAGTCACCTTACGAAATTGTAATGTCTTCTAAATATGTTTTTTTATATCTATAAGAATTATATTATACTGCAGGAGATCCCAAAGTGTGCGCCACGATGCCCTGCTGCCCCGTAGAGAATGAAGAAAGGCGGCAAAAACCGATTCTCTTTACCATTCTCCGGAAGTGTTCGCGGATACAAAATAAACAAACTGACGTGCTCGGAAACTGTTAATTTTATCTTCATATAAAAAGTTTGGATTCATAATGTGAATGTTTTAAATTTTGTACCTATCTACATAATTAGTATCATTGTGCCTATATATTTCGTCTAGCTTGATAGGTTAGGATAACGCGACATAATAGTAAACATGTATGTGGGCCACGAACTGAAAATCATTTAGAACCCCAACCCCTGTTATACGGTATACATTTTATCGGCACGCCATTAATCTTATCGATGTTTAACTCAAAAAATTCGATAGTATTTCGTGTATTTTAAATACTACATAAACATTGCGGTACGGCGTGTATAACCAAAACTTGTATATTATTTATTATAGATAAATCGAAAGTTTTACAACAGTTTCAAAAAAATCTGTTGTTTTAAAATTTAAACTATATTTCGTTTGCAGATTATTAAACGAAGACGCTAAGCCTTCCTCCAATTTAGTGGATGTGTGTCTAAGATAATAATTTAACATAGTATTACATCCCTTTATGTACTACCTGCTACATTATAAAAATGCATTCAACCAGCGAAATCTTTTTTGTTTGTTTTATGTATTCAGCATGTCACCAGAATCGTACCTTGCAATCTGGTCAAGGTTGTTATAGACAAAGCCTAGTAGGAAGACTGACTCTCTAGTAGATCTATCGTATCAAACCTATATGTACTCGTAGATAGATTTTAACTTGAGGATGACAACTACCATACCATAGAAAATACCACAACACTGGGACATCATCTCATCTCAATGTTTTGCTTCACCGAAATCTAAAGCCTTTGCAGGAATTCAAAATCACTATAATATCAAATCGATATAATATCGGTACATGCTATCCCTGAACCATTATACCTTTTTTTATTCGATGCAAATTAAAACAACGTCACTTTGCCCACAGATAAGCATACCGTAATCCAAAAAACAACTAAGATCATCTATAAATCAGTAAATCAATCTCTAAGCTGCATGAATTTACACAAACTAAACTGAAAATCCTGCGAACCAATGTCTTGTGGTTACTTTGAAAAACTGTACTTTGTGAAAAAGACGTGCCATTATCTGAGACAGGGTAACGCAGTTTTATTTAGATATCAAGGGCTGTATGTAATTTACCTACATTGACTGGTGATCGATGTCCGGTCTATTGGTACGAAAGTTTCCAGAACAAACGGAATATAAAAGAGGAACTCGCGTGTATACGGCCTATTAATCATTCTAGAATTCTTAGATATACATAACGTTTATAATCTAGAGGTACGTTATCGATTTATGCAATCAAAATAGGTAAAACATTATATGGCGCTTATAACACAAAGGAATAATTTAAAACTTTACAAAATTCATATAAAGTGTTCAAGAAGACTTGCTCTTTGCTAAGATAATGCTGAAGCGGTCTCGTCTTAACAAATCTTGACTTAATTGTAACTTATAGTACCGTTCAATTGTCATATGCTTCTGTTATTGACTTTAATCAAATTCACAGAAATGTCTTCTTGCATACAGAAAAACATGTATTAGGTACATAATTAAAATTATATTTTACTATCTTTTACCCGCAGCGTTGCTCACATTTATACTGATTTTATCAAACAATTCTGATTTCGGTACCCGCTATTTTAAACAAATTATATGAAAAAAGACTAGTATAAGAACAATTGTGCTCGTAGTCATTTATACGCGAGCCGCTCATTTTGGTGATAATGGCTTACACGTAAAAAATAGATATATGCTGTTGCGGGCATTTTGTAGGACTATTTAGGATAAACATTTCCATTATATATTATATGCATGTAACTCTAACGTTTTTTGTAACGCACCCCAGAATAGCTCACAGGAGGCAGAATTTTTTCTACTTACTTGACATTTATCGTTACATTATCATACAATATCTTTATAAATTATAGCCTATATGTTATTCTGATGCATAAGCTATATTATTGAAAAGTTTCATTAAAATCCATTAATTAGTTTTTGCGTGAAAGAGTAACTAAAATCCATACATCCATACACCTTTATAAACTTCGCGTTTATAATATTAATAAAAATAATTATATATTTTTATATCAATAATGTTGGAGTTCAAATATAATGCAAACTAATATCGTTCTCATTGATACATTTTTATGTGATATTTATAACACAAATATAGGAACACCTTAATCTTGAATAATTAATTGAATTGATTGAATAATAATTATGATTAAATATTATTTCTATTTCGTGATTGCTATCATAATGGCGATCAACCGAATACTATTCCATTATAAGTTATTATAATAATAATCTTAGAATATTCTTTAATTAATATCATTCTTATTTTGTATATCGTAAGATTTTTCCTAGAACACAATTTCACCAAATGTTAATGGGATTAGAAGTCTTAATATACGCTAATTCTAGAGGAACAGCAGATATTACAAAATCATTTTCCCACATACATTTTTAACTTTTACAAACGCAAGTCATAGCATGCTTACTCATAAAATGTTTTATTTCGTGTTATAGATTTTTATTAATCCAAAATATATACTTAACGTACAAGTATAAAATTTAATGTTCATGAAATATTTTTGCAAAAAATTCACCTAACGCCGTGACTCCTGGTTTGTTGTACTTTTCATAAAAATGCTGCCCCTCCATTTCTTCCATCCAAGCACGTGTCCTTGGATACCTATACAACATTATAGTCCATTTTAATAACAATATTCTTACAGAGGTCACAAAATTATACGAGAAGATAAAAATAAACGCTGCGGTTATACCAGATGATTGCCAGTTGGCAATACACCAAAAGATTTGGCAATATCACTGCAATGTAATTAAGCACTAATTATTTATACCTATAGCTAACGATCAATAGTAGGTTTGCTGTTTATCAAAATACAACTTTTCAGCTTATAGTTTTGATCTATCGCTCATTGTAAATTACAAAATGTATGCCTATGACAAAAAAAAAAACCTAATACTTTGTTGTACTACTGTAACAAAAAACCTACAAAAACTTGATTTGCACTCTTGGAAATGAAAAAACTAATAATCTACATGAAGAATAAGAAAGACTTATGCTGATGCTGGTTTTATGCTGATGACATAATACCGTGTATTTGATAGCCGGCAGTTTCATTTAAGGATTGCTATAATATTTCTTATTGTTTGAGTTTCACGACATAGACGTGTTTTACTATGATGCGATACTGGAAACTGTGATACTGGATTAGTGGTAATATAAGTTATACGATAAGTCGAATAATTAAATGGCAGGTTGTTCGAACACCATGTCACTAGTCTTTTTTAATAATATGTTTACATTTTTTTTTATGAATTTCCTCTCGCAACGTGTAAACTTGTATTACGTTAGTAGCTGAGGCCAAGGTGAAAAGCCGTGCCACGAGACCCACCGGTGATAAGCACCAATATATACTTAGTAAAAAACACCACGGTGACACTTTAAGCTCCCCGTATTGCCAGAGACAGTCAGCTTTTACAGTTTCATACTTCTAATCTTCGGCAGACGTCAATAGGTTCCTGCAATGAAACTAAGATTTTATTGAAAACATAGTGTCGAGACAATTTTTTTATAGTTAAAATTTAGTGTTATAGCTACAATCTCACCTGATGTTAAGTGACGATGTGGCCCAATATGGTGAACACACTAAGTCTGGTAAAGATACTGGTTCTTAAGCGCAATTATCATAACACACCTATAGTTATTTCGCGGCTGATTTTTAACTTGAGGCTGGTAGCTAGCCGGGAGGGCATTAGATAAAGCCCTACCACCATTATCACGATATTTTCCTTCAACGAAGCCCAAGCTCATTATAGGTAGATTTCAACTCACGTCCTTTGACGCGGCGTCCATACAGACTATCAATTGAGCTATCATCGCTTCATACCACCTTAGCATGATAGTAGAACTTTTCTAATGTTCATCACGTAAAAGACCGAAGCCAAGGATGTGCCAAGTGTGTTCCGGCGGCTGCACTTGAGAATCAATTTCATATCATCAACATCCAAATGAGATTACGGCCAAAACGTTAAAGAGTTTAGATATGAAAATTACTAAACTAAATGATATTTTTAATTAATTCAGAAATTTTTCTTCTTACTTTTTAACATCAAGTGGTATAATATAAACTAAAGTTGACATGCTTGCAATTAATGATATATCAGCTATCGTGATATTATCGCTAGCTATATATCTTGATCTCGAAAGAAACACTTCCATGAAATGGTAAACTTCGTAGATATGATTTCGTTCTCGATCTGTCAATCTGCTAACTCCATCATCAAATACTGGCCGCTAAAATAAAAATAAATTATTAGTTACTGGTATTTGAATTTGTTAGTGAGGAAGAAGAAGAAATTGTTAGCGAATTATTAGTGACTCTAGCCTTGATAATAATATGAGGATGTGCCGTGGTTGCTCAATAATAGCGTCATCTAAAAATGTGCTGTTCGATGTCTGTATGTTTCCTACAATGAGCCTAGACTTATAGTGAAATATATAAAGAAGCTGCTTAATTAAGTCATCATCGCATAGTCCAAACTACTGAAACAAGAAACATGAATTTGGACAGTAGTTTCTTTTTGTGATATAGTGACTCACTAAGAAGAGATTTTATGGAATATAACCTTCATGGAGTTAAAATGTGGTGCCAGAAATTGTATGTGGGACAAAAAATCTTTAAGTATTTGACAGTATCATTGATGTAACAATAAACTTTCATAATGAAACAACTATTTCAGTATTTAACAAATTTCATCGACTAAGTGTGTTAAATGAAGATAACGGTTTGTATTGATACTTTTATTATATTTTTTAAGTAGGCACTTGATTGTTCAATTTAAATTTTAATACTTGTAAGGGTAGAACAAAATCTTGCAGGTCAGCTAGTAAGGAACTAAAAACCGTGAAGAAACTGGTGGTACATGGTAGTAAATAATTTTATTATTTCCAATTTGTAGAACCCTGTCAATCTTAAATGGAAAATCTGGCGTCGAGCACCTTTATGTATTAATAGTTATACCTTTTATTATATATTACTAGCTGGTATCTCTGACTTCATTCATGTTTTTCTGTCAACAGCACGTAATATTGAAATGAAATTTATATAACATTGAAGTATAGTATAGTCTAGTACAGTCATTGTAATGTGTTCTTATATAATACAATTATATTATTTAATATATAGTTCTAATATTTTTGGAGATATCGGGATAAGACAATTTAAGGCTACTATATAAATATAGACGACGAGTATATAATATAAGATAGACACTTACCCCGGCATTAAACAATCTCGGAAACACGACAGTTGCCTCAAAGAATAACTTTTGATTGACTAGTGCGCGCTCTTTCACATCTTTCGGATAAAAAGTATCATTACTTGCATAAACGTCAGCAAGGTACATCAAAATTGCATGACTGAAATATATGTATAATATATGTATATATATATAATAATTAATATTGTATGTTTTTAAGGTAATTTTAAAGGCGCACGAAGTAATGTGTTTAAAGTAAGGTAATGAAACTTTCTGAAAATTAAATGTTTACAAAAAAACATTGTGACTGGCCATGAGGCAAGTCACGCGAATGAGTCACACAACCCATACAGTTAAGCTGAGAAATAACAAAGTCGATTCTCATATCCGACGTATTCTTATGTATTTAATACGAAGACATAAGCTATTATTACTTACAACATAATGCACCTCAATGTATTTGATCAAACTTGATTTTTAAATTTGCAAATAATTTTTCGACATGGTGTACTTACGTTAGTAACCAAGCTATAGTTTCGTAATGATATTTTCTTTCGGTCTCGTTGTTGGATATGAACATTCAACAATCTACGTAGTGTTGAATCATCAATGATTCACGGCTGGCCTAGCGGTTAAAGCAGTTGTCACGCTGCAACCGCCGCGCCGAAGTGCTGTGGGTTCGAGTCCCGCACAGGGCAATTATTCGTGTGGTGCCACAAATAATTGTATTGAATTTAGTTGTCACTTTGTGTTCGTTAATTGTGTAAATTACTTCTAACTTGACATTGGTAAAATTATTTACATAACTAGGTATCATATTATAGGTACATAATAAAAAAAACACTAGCTTCAATATTACTTTTTTATCACTTATCTAAACTCAGTAATTTCCAAAAGATTGATTCGATATATTTTATCAATAGACAGACAGTTATCTACCGTATGCCTCCCTACTGGCTTCATAGACACAAATTACTTTTAAATGAAACGCCATATAATAAAATTATAATGAATTACGAAAACAGAAAGTACCTACCTATCATGTAAATATATATCTCCATCTTCTAGGATGGGGACTGTATGCAAGGGATTTTTCTGAAAAACGTTTTTAATAATAAAGAAGTGATATTATGGTGCTTAATTTTTTTTATATATAAGGATAGCATAATCAAAGCAAATTAGGTTATAAAATTTACCTTTAAAAATTTCGAAGTTAAATGTTCTTTGCCTGGTAAATTTACATCAACCATATCTACTGGAACACGCAGAAACTCACATGCCATCATCACAGCACGTGTGGGTACGCCAACGTCTATTTTATATAATTTCATTTTATCTAAAATAATACAACTTAATGTATGAAATAGGATACTAATACAGTTTTAGAACAATGATATAATATTTTAGTATAAAAACGATTAGGAAAATAGTAATAAAAATAAATTGCCTATTTATATATATTTTACTATCTGATGTTCTTAATTCTCTCTATTTATACAATTTTATCAAAGTATAAATAAAGACGACTACTGAAAAACCTTTAACGAATTTCTCAGATTACTTATTGACGTATTGATTACTTAAATCTAAAACTTACTTAACAATACAAAACATATTATTTTAAATGTCACTTATTCCAATTCATATAAGAAAATATTAATTTTAAAAGTTTACTACACAATTTACAGAGATGACAGAAATAAGTTTAAATAATACTTCACTACATAGGTGAAACTGTATATAAATAATGTAGGAGATTACATTTTATACCGCTTATCTTTGTTGATAAGAGTGAAATACAATCAGTAGTACAGTTTTACCGTTGTAAAAATATCAGTTATTAATCATTTCCTTTTATATATAAGTGATTTCCTTCCATTCAATATATAGCTTAATTTTCATGAGTATTACAAAAATGGAACAGATTAATTAATTATATATGAACGTCGGAATTTATTTAGTATCAGCAGTTCAAGTGCAATGAATACAAAACATTTTAACTGAATTGCACTTGACTATAGGTGGTAATAATACCCATTGTACTAAGCCATCGGCAATATTTTACGGTTGAATAAAACAATAAAAGACTCACATGTTATTTATTTATACAATCGATGTCGCGGAAAATACAATTTATTCGCGCCATTGCATCCATGAACTCGGTAGTTTACTGATTATTATTTTCCAATATAATTACTTATTGTTATGTTATCCCACTGAATATGAAAGAAATCAAATCATACACGACGATATACAGTTTAAGTAGATTATGAGTGAGATTAGACAAGGAAATGTCACACAAAAATATACTTTAACCTACATAGATATCAACCTATAAAATAATCATAATATATTTAGTTAATAACTCCTAGTATCAGTATATCTGTCCAGACATCCATTTCTGTATGTTGAAGTACCACGGGACACTCGACACTGATTGTCAGCTGCAAAAATTAGCGAGTTACCATGTACATTATTCTACGTAAAGATAACTTAAATACAAAATGCACTACTTTTGATATCGTATAAATTGGGTGCATAAAGAATCTATATTAATATTATATAGTGGAAAAGTTTGTTGGTTTTTTTGAATACGCTAATCTTAGGGACTACGAGTCGAACTTCAATTCATTTGAATTTGAAGGAGCTATCATTGAAGAATGCTTTAGTCTATTTAGTTTCACGCTACCAACTATAGAAAATATTATTAATTTCTAGTTCCACGCCAACGAAGTGGTTACAGCTATTATGTAATATGCACGATGATAGCAATCTTGTATTATCACACAGATCGTGGTAAACGTACTAGCGACTCTTGGAGTTTGTCGCTTTTTAGCTGCCGGGAGGATTGTAGGCTGACACAACAATGGGCAAACACCTTTCGGTAGTTATCGTTTATTTTTATTATGATGCGCGTATTTAATGTGTAGTGTAATTTTGGTCGCCCCTTAATTATTCAATAACTAAGCATATTGCTGTTACATCACTGTAATAAAAATCTCACGTTCTAAATATATAAAAGTTGTTACCTTCACAACTGCGATTATGAAAATTTGTAGTTTTCATAAAGTAATTTCAACGGCACGTTTTCCGGACCTTATACTCGACATACTAATAAAAAATATTTTTACTCTCTCTGACAAGTTATTTTTCGAATTGAATTTAAGTGACGCAGGGTTTATAAGGATGCATAAAAAGGCAGTTAGTAATAAATAGGAGGTAAATGTAGCGCCATCCTAAGATATTTTAATGGGTATTACGGGTTCGTAACAGGTGAGTTCCATATATGTCTCATATAGCCTTTCCAAGTATATGAAATAGAGAGATTCGTAAATGGATTTTAGTCACGTTAAAAAAGGCATTTAGTTTTGATTTTAAGTTTACTGAACAACAAATTCTTTGGATTATACGCAATACAACAGGACACCACACAAAATATTTTGATTCAATATACTACTTACATACGCAAAGAGCAATAATTGGGTATATAAGTATATTATCAGCCAAGGTATACCCAGCTATCGAAAAGCTTACACCGATGGCTCACGAGGTAAGTACGGAACAGTTCACAAACGACGGTAATCTTCGATGACACAAATTTAATTTGATAGGCGTCAATTTCTTGCCGTACTATTCAAACGCTTCTTCGCAGTAAGGTGGAAACATATTGGCATGTTTTATTACAGAACTACTGGCCCAATTTTACGCCGTACGTGATATTTACATATTTTACAGTAATAAAGTTTAACAATACGAGAAATATAACTCTAACTCTAGTAACTCTTTATTATTTGATAACAATTCAGATAAGTAAGTATCTCCGTGGGGTAGTAATCAATCTTCCATATACAAAAATAAATGTCTGTGAGGTCGTGGTCTATGCGTTTGCTGCTCGTTAATTCTGTTTACATAGTTGAAACTTTGTACAGTTGTCACTCACGTTAAGGTGTATTAGTATCATAATTATATAACAGATTGAGCGCAAGTCGTTTCAACAAATGAATGTATTTTATGTAATATAACTGCTGTTCATCTCATATAATGAAAAAATTCGCGAATTCGCGAATCCTGCAGTTAACTAAACATATTATTGCTCCACGTAGGCAATTATTTACACAGTTTTAATTAGAATTAACACATACGGTTGATAATGGATCTAATTTGGTCTCGCAATATGTTAGCCCGTCCAATCGCAGCGGTGATTGTGTTTTAGGGAGACAAGATGACGTCATTAATCTTTCTGTAATGGCCACCGAAATGCGGACGCACGTTCGTCACGGGTCATTTGCAAAAGCGACTATGTTGCCTCGTTTCCAGCAATCCTGGCTTACCGACATACCTGTCAAAAATGAATAATTTTAATATTACCCTTTCGTATCCATAATTTGTTTGGCTTTGTATTCGTGTTTATGTCTTCTTGATCTAATTTATTTTAAACTAGCTTTCTGTGAAACAGTTTATCTATATATTCATTGTTGATGGAAAATGTTAGCTAGTTAATAGCAAATTTGTATATATTACCTTAAACACTGATGGTCGATGGACGTGAGATTAAATCACTTTAATGAGTCTCAGCTCTCAAGAAAGAAAAACATCGTGATAGAACCATATCATGGTAGTAGGGTATTTCGTCATGTTCCCCTGGCTAGCCACCACTTTCAAGTTGAAAGTGTGTGACAAAATACGTGTATGGGTGTGTTTCGACAGTTGTACTCAAGAACCGATCCCTACGCACGGCTTAACATCCCCACCAATTTGGAGGACAACGTCACTTAATATCAGACGAAAGTGTGGGCAAACACTAGACCTAAAAATTATAAAAATAAACTCTTCATCGCTTATCTCAATAGTACTTGATAGAAAACTGAAAAGCATTTGTTAATAAGTCTTTGTTAAAAAAAATATTTTTTATATAGTTACGATAACAATACACATGCCAAATTCATCGTTAAATTTCTCAATTAGAAAAATAATATTTTTTTTACAATAAATTAGCCTAGTGACGACGGAAAAGATAATTGAAATAAACTGATTGCAATAAAATTTACAGTGAGTGTTAAAATTGTAAGAAAAGTATAAAAAATGTTTAATATAACTTTCAAATTTGAAGCGATGATAGCTCAGTGCCAGTGTGTACGACTTCGCATCAAGGTACGTGAGTTCGAATCCACTTCACCTAGAGTGAGCTTGAGCTTTCGGTATAGGAAAACAGCGTGAGAAACCATAGCATGGTGGTGTGACTTTTTCTAACGCCAGCCTAGTTAGCTACCACCTTCAAGTTGAAAATCTGCCGCCAAATACCAATAGGTGTGTTCCGAAAGTTGAAAGTCAGTTCCTCCACAGGTTTAGCGTGTTTACCAACTTGGACCGTATTGTCACTTAAGATCAGGTGAGATTATGGCCATAACGCTCAAACCTAAACTATAAAAAAAATTATATATGAAATTTAAAAGTACACGAACTATATATCAAGGTTCGTTGCCGGCCTTTAAGGTATGAGCAGGCTGTCTTCTTAAAGGTTTCCTAGACGTATCGGTCCGGAAACACCGCTAACGCAATTTGTTTCCACAAGATAGTTGTGCGAGGCAAGAAATCCCGCGCAGAACGCGCCGTCGTGGATCGCCATTCATCCGGATGGTGGAGATGAAATTTAAGTTTGTGGCACGTTGTGCGGTGATGAAATCCACCAAGGTTAACAATTCTTCGGAACACTCCCCATGGTAAATTTGACGTGAAAACTGAATACGTACAAGCTATTGTGTCTGTAGGTTAAAAACGATTACGATAAAACCAATTACGATGCCGTGTTTTAGAATATTTTAGTTGTTGAATTAAAAATTCAACAAAACCTAATTATACCAACTTCAAATAGTCTGTAGTCTGAACTTGAGACAGGATAATAAATCGCTATTTCGGAGAACTGAGCTGTAGGATCTTATTCATCGTTTCACCCTCTCACGTGTTATGAACCACACATAACAAATTGTATAGAACTCTTACTTTGCTGCCAAAACGGAAGTGACACTGGTACTAACGCAGACTTTAATGTCTTTCTAATTTCTATAAATTTTATGTATTCTTAAGATGTTCCCTTTACTAAAAAACTGAAAACCTTAAGTTAAAATGTGATTTGTAATATCACCAGCTTAACTACATACTTTTGCTTATATTTTTAACTAAATATATAAAGCAGTAATATCGTTACAACGATGTGAACTGAGTAAAACAAAAACGGAAAATTCTATGCTTTTTTTATCTTTAAACGATAAGTTTAAATTGTTTGCTAGTGTTGTCTTTATAGTTCTTTAAGAGTTTCAATTAAGATATAAAAACGTTATTTTATGTATGCAAACACTGTGAAACTTAAGCCAAGATTAAAAGTATTACTGGCTTTGATTTAAACATCCTACTTATAACAGGATAATTTTGAATACAAAAATCCAATCCTTTACTTTTTAAGATTCGAATAAAATCGTGGAAAAAACGGACCAGTTAGAATTGTAGTTATTGTTTTTTACACTAACTAACAATCCTATCAAAATACCACAATTTCTATAAAATATATTTCTACCTCAACAAGCTTAACTTTTGTCGGTAGCCATTGTTTTCAATAAATACAATATTTTAACCTCTAAAATCTTAAGTAACAAGTAACAGAGAAAGTATCCATTAATAACTGTTAAGTGATATTTATTTTACTTAAAGTACACTTTTAAAAAACTTTCATTGTATAAATCAATGGAAATTTGAGCTTAGCAAACATATGTTTTCAATAAATACAATATTTTAACCTCTAAAATCTTAAGTAACAAGTAACAGAGAAAGTATCCATTAATAACTGTTAAGTGATATTTATTTTACTTAAAGTACACTTTTAAAAAACTTTCATTGTATAAATCAATGGAAATTTGAGCTTAGCAAACATATAACTTCGTCTGTAGAATGTAAATCAACTTTCATAATTTTAGCCGTTAAATGAATATACGATCGCTGGAATATCATGTCAAAGGTACCACAAAACGATCTGTATATGTATTCTAGCTGACCCTGTGAACTTCGTATCACCTAAAATCTTTTTTAAACATAACTAACTAACATAAACAAAGTCTCTGACTCTCAAGTGTAACTGTCGGAACACATCTACTGGTATTTGGGTGCAGATTTTCCACCTGAAGGAGGTAGGGAGCCAGACGGGCATTAGATAAAGCCTTACCACCATGCTATGGTTTCTTCACGATATTTCTTTCACCGAAAGCTCAAGCTTGTAGGTGGATTCGAACTCACGTCCCTTGACGCGGCGTCCGTAAACACTACCACTGAGCTATCATCGCTTGATATGCAATTTCGTCAATACCATCGCTTCACGTCAATCCGTCGTCAATACAATCGCTAAAACTAAAGAAATGGTTTAACAGGTTTTTTTTTCAACCTAGTTCTGACAAAAACGAACACAATAAAAAAAGAATTATCCAATTTGGTACAGTCGTTCGGAAGTTATGCGTATACATACATTTTGGCGATTTATTTTTAGTTATATATAGATAAAGAAAAGTTTGCGTTGATTTTATTCCCAGACGAAGCCCGAAGTCCCACGCTTCGATTCGCCCACATTATAGAACAGTCAAACTTTGCCTCGACCGTTGGCAATGTCGAAAAACTTTGAATTCAACCGAAGTAGAATCGAGATTTTAATGTATCATCAAAAAGTGTTACAAAAACTATACTATGCTTTGCTAATAATTATATAAATAATAATCTAATAGATTTATTCGATAAATTTCGAGATTATTTTTTGCGTCGCCGTGTCGTAATATTAATATGATTAAAACTCAATACCACGGAAATGAAGAGGCGTTAAAACATTCCTTCTAAAATGTCATGACCGGAAATAAAAATGACTTTAGCGGTAGTATCGTTGATAGCGGGTCGGTTATGGAAAGCCGCAGTCGAGAGCCATCAGTAGGCAACAAGTATAACTATTAGCTATCGAAATCTCGTCCGGAAACCAGATGCTACTTATTCAATTTCTCGATGGATGTGGATGTGGATATGCCACGTACTAAGACAAGCTATGAAGGAGGCTTTGCCCTCGATTCATTTAGGATACTATGATATTATTGAGTAGACTAAATTTAATCAGGCTTAAACTTTAAGTCTTTTGTAATAAAAATATAACTTGTAATAGCGAAAGTATGACAGTAAATTTATATTTAAAATAACTTGAGAGCCAGTCTCTCCAATAAAGGCTGGCAACGCACTTTCGATTCCCCTGGAGTTGTGGGTGTCCAAGGACGGCGGTGATCACTTACCATAAGGAGACGCGCTTGCTCGACTGTCCCCGATTCTATAAAAAACGGTGTTCGCTTACGATCACACGACAGAAGTCAAACATTACTATACTATACTGATAAGAAATATAAAGCCCTTAACATTGCAAGCCCGTTCAAACATAGAAATCCATTTGTAGTTATTAGGTTGGATATTAAAAAACATACTTGAATTATGAATAAGCATGGTTGGGCTCCGCGGACATTAAGCGATGTGCGAACGGAATAATGCTCAAGCGCCGACTGGACGGTAGGGATGATCGACATTAATCGATGGTGAATAAATATCGATTAATCGAATAAATATATTTAGCTGGAAAACATCAAAGTATTGATATCGATAACATCGGCACATCAATGTTATGAGAACAAAACATCGAAATGTCAATAGAACAGGAGGAGGAACAGGAGGGCCGCGAGAACACGCATAGGAACTTTGTGAGTTCGCTGTCAGGTAAGTCGATTATGCAACGGACGAAGGCTTTGCGTCACACAACTCAGGCACACTTGGAAAAGCCATACTTTTCAGATGGGTAAGCTATATGTGGGATGTTCGAGTGTGTGTGTGTTCAATGCTCGAAATTTACATGCCTTGTGTTTAATGGAAAGACATACAACATTGTTTACACTTGCGTCCTTAAATAGTGTTTTGTTCTGTATACATGTTCGGTGTCTTATTACTCCTAGGAAAATCTTTCAAATTACTACGCGAGCGAAGCCGCGGGTAAAATCCTATATTATTATAAATAAGTATGGATGTTTATTTGAACAAATTTAGTCGAAAATTGGCACATAAATAGACCATTTCCTGGCTTAACATATAGGATGCTTTTATCCCAGTAATGTATTCCATTGGGATAATAACTCAAGTTTAATGTTATTTTAACTTATTACGCGGGCGAAGCCGCTGACCGAAGCTAGTGTTGTACTAAATAAAGATGAGGTGCTGTGGAATATGAAAAGTAAATATTTTATGGTTACAACTAGTATTTTAGATCTGTTATGTTAATATTTTAGTATCTGTTAAATTTATTTCTGCATGTGTTTGGGCACAGTGTTCAGTATATGTTATGTTGATATATAAATGACCAGTATTTCATACGGTTTTGTGCTTATTTTTCTATATTTTTATCGAATTTGTGATAAAATTTGTTTTAAAATACTATGGTTGTAGTTTTAGTTTCGATTTCGGAAGCGTCACTTCCATAGTTATTTCTGCTCTTAAATGGCGTAGCTCGTGCTAGTAGGTCTCAGTTTTAAGTGTCAGTTTAAGTAATTAAAAGGCATTCGCTGCTAGCCCAATCTATCATTGACTGGCTTTAAAACTAAGTTCCTACGTTTAAAATTTTTGAACCTGAATTGAATTAATTACTATAAGAAAAATTTTCATATGTGGATCTCTAAAAATCAGTAGCTTACATTCCGCGCATACACAGTATTCCTTGCCGGCAGCAATAACAAATACATACTCCCTTTAGCCCACATGGGAATGTTCTGATTTATAAAGGCATGTAAATAAATATGTATTGTAGACATTTGGTTATATACTCGTATTACTAACTGTGCTTAGCTTAATAACACCGCAGGAAATTATTATCTTTATCCATGTATATGTAGTTTATACTTGGGATATAGTAAACGTACTATTGGCAGAATATTAATATATAAACCAGGATTTGTTAGAACATTAATATAAGGTATATCATTAAGATTAAGGGTAGCAATTCTCCAATTGTTTTTAGATTTATCGTTTTTTCATAGATGGTAATACTATGATTTTTTGTAATCAAGAGTGAGTTGCTTGATTAATTATAAATGTAGAAACTATTTTTTAAATTATATTACTTTGTATAACTTGTCCATTAACTAATTTGTTATATTTATATAGAATCATTCAGCTATTACTTATTAGAATATTGACATGTCATTGAAGTTATAAGAGGAAATAAAGGTTTGTTTCCATACAAAAAGGTCATGTGTCTTTGTTTGATGATTTATGTAAATGTTAAACCCGATAGTTTCTTTACTGTTTCTACTGTATAATGCAGAAAAGAGAATCAGATAATAAATATTGGTACAATAAACCCAACCCAATAGTATAACAATTATGTTATATGGAAACAAATAACTTTTAGTACGCTAATTTCTAATTAACTAGGTTCAATTTTGTAAGAGGTTGTCATATTTACTTATTCAGTTAAGCTTGGTCAAATAAAGATTATGTAGTGGCCTAATTTACATAAAATAACATTAAAAGTAACAATAATTCAATCGTTACGATAACAATAATGATGTTGTTTGGGTTTAAATGAACTATATTCAGACTGAACATTATAGAAATATACTGCCAAAATATCGAGATATAACATTCAACGATCGTAAACTCAAGATATGAATGCTGAACTAATTAGAGATTTTGGTTACTAGCTTACTAAAATAAAAGGCTTTTAACTGATTCATTATTTTTATGACTATTTTACGTCGCGACTGCACGCGAAATCAAAGTTGTCCCATTAAAATCTCCGAAACCTCAAACGCGACATATTTATTTTTTACACTATAATATTATCATATCTCGTGCAGCATCTCTAAATGTAACATATACTTTAAGCGGCTTGGAAGTATTCTCTATTCTTACTTTGAATAAATAATACACGTAAAAGCTTCGAAGCTGCGCTAATATTTTATCCCACTCACAGAATCTACCTCGGCCGCGAGACCAAACTAAACAATCACATCAAAACACTTATCCTTACTAATAATCTTGGTTTTAATATAGGTAGTGTACTACAATGAATAGCACGCTAAAAATATTTCCAAATCCAATTTACGCATGCCGTTATTAAATTATTTGCCAAAATTATTAATCTGTTTATAAGTTTAACATTTTTTGTAGTGTGTGTTTCAGTATACGAAGATATTATATTTATTTCAATTAATTTACTAAAGACGGCCAACACTGTATTCATTAAAGATTGTCACGCCAGCGTATATAATTGTATTTTTACATTATGAATAAAAGACTTCGTGCTATAGAAAGAAGGGTTTTCACCAGTTGGCGTAGTTGAGTAGTGTAGGCAGACCCGTCAAAACTTATTATTGTACCAGAGCTGTAAAATTATTGTACTTTATAAAACTAGTTTTATTTTAGCATCCCATGACATTAATGTATATCTAAAAATATCATTGTTATTGGTTGATGCTGTCCACAAAAATTTGTAAGCTTAGGCTTGAAGATTGAATAGATCATGAAATTATGGTACATGTACTTTGCTCGATCGACATATCTTTATTGGCGGCCGCGTAATGAGTTACTCTTATACGACCGCTTATTTTCGTAATATGATGTGTTATCGTCATAGACAACAAACTTATGTACCTATATTACATTCTATACAGGAACGATTAGAAATGTAGTTTGAATAATCCTAAGGAAATAAAAACAGATACTATATCATAATATGTTACATTTTAATCAAATTACTTTAATGAAATAACGCCCTAAGAAAGCGCTTATGACCGTCTAAACTACCACCGGTTACAAAAATAACACAGTCATCGAGAAGAACCGGCATGACACCAGATCTGTTTATACATATTATCCATTTTAGGAATGCCTAGAAGCTACCTGAAATATTGGACAGAGGTCCATCGACTATCCGAGTTCGAGATATCGCTTCTTGGACTTGATTCCTATGGAGACCCCTACTACGGCAATTTAGTATCCCACCAGCACGATGCGTTACACCAGTCTCAGTTGTCGAATCTACTATCAGAGTGATGCCAGCTATTGCCGAACCACAGAGCCACACTGTGTCGCATCTCTCGTCTTGACGAGAGTGTCGTCCGCATAGCAGACCACACTCAGATCACTGAGATGGAGCACACCTCTGTTTGTCGGCCTGCCGACACTGAAGTACCTCAGTAAAACTTAAATACTACCAGGTGGTATTAAATAATTTGAGTAATGTCTTATGGAAATAAACGATGGCTTAAGTATAGTATATTATTATGAATTAGTAGACGTTGTCGAACCTCAATGAAATTTTTCATTCCAATTCTTACTAACGATCGTAATATTATTGGCAAAATTTGTGCTATAATATTCTCATATTCAATTATCTCATTTCCTAATGTACATTCTTAATACAAATTCCAATTTAATTTTGAACTATTTTATGTGATTTAATAAAACATTGTTAGTTTGTGCCTAGAACAGAATTTGTTAGTCATTATTAAAATTCATGTGAAGAGACTAATATCAAAATTACATTACTTACAAAATGATACTATCATTGTTAGTGTTAACGTTGTGTTTTGTGCTTATACGAACAAAAGTTATAATGTTTCACATCAATATGTCACTAAATATTAAAAAAAACTATACGACCGAAGTGCTAGATTATACAGTATACTTAATGAAGTATTTTACATTCTGGTTTTCAGCAGATATCAGCGACCAATGTATTTTATTTTTATTATACTTATTTACTTGTTTTACCTGCGGCTTCGCTCACGTTAATATTGATTTTGTCAAACAAATCGGATTACGCAATAAAAAGTTTCATACAAAGTTCATTAAGTTAAAGAGATGGCTCTTTACCTCACTTCCAATACGATTGACGAGAAAAAGTAGCCTATCACCGACTCCAAGGTCCAATCTCTCTTTATATCATAATTAACCATAATCGTGAAATAAAGCGTGATAGCGTAATAAACAAACAAACAAACTTACTTTAGCATTTATATTGTTAGTAAGATTTAGAATTAATTTCGTACACGAATTTGCTGCTGCTCGGTTCGTGTAACTGCTTTTTTGAGTATTACCCGACTCTGAATAACGCCAAAAACCTTGTTTGTGATGCAGACGACGTCGTGGCGGAATTTTTGGGACTGGTTTCATCATTTAGGATTTCAAACCGCCACTAGGTAAGTGTTGCTTACCTTTCCTCGGTATTGTTGAGAGGGGATTCGTTTAAGTACATTACCATTTGGGTCAGCTTAGAGGAAAATAATTTAATTTTTTACTTCATGTTCACCGCATATGTTAAATTTCTATGTCGCAACTTCGGACATACAGTCAGTATACCATTTTCGTCTCTTAATTTTGCTCATTTCAAATTTCATTATTCTTGAATGTATTTTAATCAATTATTATAATCCTTGTATTGGGAAATGGAATACATTTACCGATTACATAATTCTTTCGAAATCGGTCAACCGGTTTGAGTTACATAGGACACGTACTAAGTACGACTTTTTTAATGACATACTGTTTTTTTCCCGAACTGACATAGTCTGTTAGGCCCAAGGGCTTCGACAGCATCACCGAACTTTGTGACATATTGGTGTTTCGTGCCCTCAGGAAATAAAAAAAAAATACACTTGGTCAGACAGAATTATTGATTTAATATTTAGTATAAATGCATTCAAATAAGTCTGTTTAAAATCTCAAACAAAAGCAAATAAAGAAATATCAAACCTAAAAATAGAAAGTCTTTGAAGACTCTTAACAGAAATAAAAACAAAACTTTAAAATAATCATGATTTATATACATTTTCAAAATAACCGTATTATTAAAATTTACAAATGTAAATGATACATGTAATTTACAAATAAGTAAAATAAAATCATTAACTGTTATATGTTTTCACATCTATTGGTATTCCGAGAAATGATCCATTATTTGATATGTACATTTGATAAATTTTTAAAAACACAAATTGGACTGTGCTAAATATAATAAAAAATTAACGGACATAATAATTATTATTAATATGTATATTATTTATACATAGTTTTTGTATTACATGAAAAGAATTACGGTATTTTTCAACATTATTTACATTGTTTGTATCACGTGACGCAAGAAGCATGGCAGTGACACGACCTTGAAGTTTTTATCCGTATAAAAGTCGCCCAAAGCGGCTAAAAGTTTTCACTTAATTAAAAAAATACGGACTATTCTACGTAATTATTAGACACATGACATAACTTTTGCAACTATATTTATATGTACCAAAGTTTCCATTTTATAAATGTTATATTTTAAACTCATTCTAGAGAATGTAACAATAATTTATTAACA
The DNA here is from genome assembly GCA_039707435.1 of Actias luna. Classification (NCBI taxonomy): domain Eukaryota; kingdom Metazoa; phylum Arthropoda; class Insecta; order Lepidoptera; family Saturniidae; genus Actias; species Actias luna. The sequence goes on along the minus strand of JAZHAC010000033.1, from coordinate 11,768,262 downwards.
AACCCACGAGAAAACTCACCTTCCACCTACACCTACATTATCTCAGCACTTATTTCGGTGTAAATATATAATTTATTAAATATACTTCTTCCAGAAACGTTAATTTTACATACGAACCTCACGCGAAGGCTGAAGTACCGAGTGTAAATTCTTGTGAATACATAAATACATTACATTGGTGCCTCCTGACTCAGCCACTAGAATTTATAACGCTCGTGAGCAGAGTTTTAAGCACATCAGCTTAATTAATTCCTTTTTGAATTTGTAGTTTTATTTTTGAAATTAAGTTCTACATTTCTGAATTTCATGGTCTACGTGGCATGATTTTTTTGATATAATGCCTTTTTGCTTCGAATAGATAAACTGATTTTATATATAATTTATTTTAAATATTTTTGCTATAATTATTTATAAACGCTACTGTCGAATTAAAAAAATATATTACTGTTACATTTTTATTCATAAAAAAACTCATCCTGCTGAAACCGCAATTGCTGTTTAAATGAGGTGAAACGTCTTCATTTAAAATATAACTTTATCAGAACATGAAACATATTAGTATACTAGAATTGAACGAGTTTAAGAAGGTTTTTAATTTGAAAAATATTCCCTTAGAACTCGTGCAACTTTTTAATATCACACTTTAATATTTCATCAACACACCTGGTAGGTAATGTAATTAATACCAAAGGTAACATACACTCTAGCATACTATACGCATACCATAGAAGTTGTTATAACGGGGCAGTAAATATGTGGGAATATATGCTAACTCTCGCATGAACATTGAAAGCTCTCTTCTTTTAAGATTGTTAATTTTGGGTTTAATATTATAAACAATAGCTATTTTAGCCTTATCAAAAACGTTCACTACTTTACAGTATTCGAATAGTCCTTTTTCATAGTTTTTATTTTGAAGTTTTATTCAATTCAAGTTTTTTAACAGTTTATAGGAGTAGTGTTAAAGCCACAATTGCAACTGATGTTAAATGATGATACCACCCAAGACGCTCCACGCTAAACCAGTGGAGGGACTGGCTCTCGAGTGTAGTTGCCGGTACACACCTATATGTATTTGGCGGCAGATTGTCAACTTGAGGGTGGTACCTAGCCAAGCAGGCATTATAAAAAGCCTTACCACAATATTATGATTTCATTACGATGTTTTCCTTCACGGAAAACTCGAGCTCAATGCAGGAATTCGAACTTACGTTCTTTGGCATAACGTCCGTATACACTACCACTAAGCTATCATCGCTTCAAATAACCCAGTCATCCAGTAGAACCGACAATAAACTCGATTTGGTTATATCTTCTTTATAACTAAAATTAAAATATATATTTAAAATAGTTTTTAGCTGATGCACAGAAAGGGACGTTAATCCCAAACATCATCATCAATGTGATTCTTGTTCTTAAATTATTCAATATTTTATTAGAACTTCAGTGTTACATTCGCAGTTAAATCTCTTAATAGGCATTGTGTGTTATCATCGTCAGTTGTATGGTTACTGAGGACCTCGGGTGAAACCAAGATAAAATACTATTGAGGTTTTGGGCCTTTAGGTATATATAAAATTATGGTACGCATGAGTTCATAATTCTTCGCGTCTCTAGTGACGCTCGAGTGAAGTGGCAAAATGACGACACTGTCCTTTGTCACTGTGAAGCCAAAATTAGAGGTTGTGAACTTTTTATTTCATGTACTACAGTTACCTCTATCTGAGATAGATTTGTAATGGTTTGTTGTATTTGGTGGCTTCTACATCCTGCTCATTACTTAATTTGTGTTCGGCGCGATAGATTTTGATTTATTATTGTTTTTACTCATGGGAACACCTGGATAGTTATTAGCTGTAGTTACAATAGTAAAAAACTATTTAATTAGCTGACAATATACGAGAAGCGAAGAAATTTACCTATATATATAACCAAAAATATATTTAATAAAGAATCTTTTTTTATATAACTAAGTTTTGGCCCGCAGACCACTGGATCCCTTTTACTAGCACGTTAATCCAACTTTCCTAGGGTATTCTAAAACCTGTGCTGAAGAACATGTCGAATGCAACCCGTTAAGTTTGTCATTACGATGAATCTTGAACTAGTATACAGTGGTCAATAAGTTGATCATAATTTTCGTATCCTATTTCCCGTTATCTTCATTTACAAAATACAAAACAATAAAAATAAAATAATAACAATTTATTATGACAAACGCTTTCGATGAATTCTTAAAATTAGCCCATTTCACATTCACAGAATATTTCATGGACTCTTTAAATTGCACGCACGTTGTAGGCTTAGCTGCCAGAGATAAATAAGTTAAGGAGCTCGATATTTCACTCGAAACCAATATCGTAAAAGGCGCAAAAAGAAAACGTTTAAACTTTACCTACCCTTCCCTGTTAGTTAGCGTTCCAGCGCGGGAATCTAACGAAAATTTTAAATCCCAAGGAAGAAATTTAAATATTTTTTTGTGTTCTTTTATATCTCAAAAGATTTATAGGTAGCAAAAAGAAGCATTATAATTTTTACCTAACATAAATCGCTGTGACGTCAAGTTTTCGTGGTTTCTGAATAGGTGAGCCTGACTTTTTATCATTACCGCAATGGTTTTCAACATAAAAAAAAACATTTTAGCCAATTTCTCAACAACGCTTTAGGTACCTACCCTGAATTTCAAATACGTTTTTAAAGATAAGAGCCATTGTTGATCTAAAATATGATTACGCAGTATAGCCACGCGAGTGCAGGCATCCCCGGCCGTAAAAATTAGAATACAACAAAGCTTAGGGGTACAAATCATGAAAATACAAAGTTTGTATTAATGACGGTACCAGTCTTTCATTTTTTACGATAGCAAATTCTTTTATTGCTCCTTCCAAGTTTTATGTTCTGTAAAATCTTTGTTCTGATATTGAATGCCATTTGTGTAAAAAAACATGAAATAATTGTGTTGTTTTCTTTAAACGAAATTACTCATAATGTTTTTATAAAGGGTGAAAGGGCACGAATATAGTGGCTTTGACAAGTATCATCCTATACATTTTCGTAGTTTACTCTTTACTAATCTATTTACATGCAAGGTCACTAGTGTAGAAAATTTATCAGGAGTGTAATTTATACAAGCGTTGGATAATTTAAATGCGTTATATTTTTGTGTGTTATGTACACACGCACCTATTAGATTGAATTCTTGTATCAAAGGTAATCGTTCTTAAGGAGTAACTCCCGTCATGCTACACTGACACCGTTTTTATCTTTTCTTTACATAAAACGATCGTTGAAAGACATCTTGGTTATGGGCTCTGACGTGACACTGCAGAGAATGATACCTACACTTAGGTGTACATATTTAGTAATCAAGCAAAATGGTAGGGATATGTACCAGCAAGCACATGCTGAAAAACCCGTCACAGCAAGTCTCTTTATTTTGTCGCATTTCGGCATCCCTGAATGTATCTTGTATGTATGAACAAGAAGCTTGTAGTCTAGCATAACAACGTAGACCGAACCTACCTTCAGCTACAATGCTATCACTTTATCTTGATAGCATATTTTTAATAAATGCCTTTTAAATATAATATTCTTTATAATAACATAATATTTATAAAGTTTTCTGTTTTTGTGCTTAATAAACAAAATTCTGTTTTTACCCGTAATAAATTAACATCCATCGCAACTTATACCAGCTCATAATTATCGTATACCGAAATAGGTAAAATGTTTACATACAATTTGAGAGAGCAAGTAGTAGAGTCGGCACTATATATGTATAATCGCGGAATGACGATTATTCATTCAAAATTTTGTTTGATATATAAAAACAAAACAATATACTTACAAGGTTTACTACGTAATCCTAAGAATATAACGAGTTTTGATTTCATATTATTTTGTTTTGAATGTATAAATTCTATCTATAAATTTAATGTGTAATTTCATAACTTTCGTGCTGGATACGTCATTATCACATAGGTGATTGATTTTAGGAAGTTATAGGTAAACTTAGTGTGAAACTATCATTAATGTAAAAAAAAATCTATTAGGTTTTTATAGGCAAAATACTAATATGAAACCAGTTAATAATCTTTTGGTAATTACTGCGTAATATATGTAACCATAGAAATAAAGTAAATCTTATTTAATGAACACCTACTTGAGGAAGTCGATTACTTACCCAACAACAGGGTCAAAGCAAATGAACAATAATATTATCTAGGAAGTGCCTGGACGTATAATACACGCCTTGAGAGTCTTAATAGCTGTTGAATTAAGATGAATTTCTGAAAATTTAACTTGTAAGTCGAGTTGAAAACATTTAGCACCAGGAGAAAGCTTAATACAAAATTCCAAATACCTTTATTATTTTAAGGTACCTCTAGCGGATTACGTCGTCTTTTGTCTATGTTACTTCGCCTTGCCTAAGGATAATTTGGAATACATAATTATTCATTTGATGTTTAATAATATTTAAGATTTTCATTGTCTCCAACTTGGTCTTAGTGAGTGTTCATTCGTGTAGATTTTTATACGAATTTATATATTATAACTACTTGAAAATGTAATCAATCATGTATGGAATATATTAAGTTTTCTAGCAAAATCTAGTTACTGCAATTTTGAAGTATATTATACTGGAAGTGCATGTAAGTAAGAAAGACAATTATATTTCTTTTTTACAATGTTTAATAAGTTTTACCTAACGTATAAAAATGCAGTTTCACTTTATAGCGTTTTTTGTATGAATATTTATTTATGTATTTCTATAGAAAACTATAATTACCTTTTTTGTAAATATGACTTAGACAAATGCCTCTGTAAATTATTATTCACATTTGGGCATTTCAAACAAAACGAATTACGAAAACCTTTCACCTCATAATCGAGAGAATAAGAACAGTTGACGGTGTTATTATATAGTATTTTTGAGTGAGACATAAATCTGTCTTAACAGCCCAGCGAGACGGTGTTAGCACGTTATTGAGTTAAAGCATCCCGGTACCCAAGAGTCACGTAACAAGTGGAAAATAAAGGTACGGTTTACACAGGTGAAATATTATCGCACGTGTTATGGCTGTTGACGAGATACAATCTGACGATACTGCAACAAACTTTGTACGATTTTACTACATATTTGAACGATAGCTTTAGAATGTAAACAGTATACAATCTTAAACTCACAATTATATTATCATATATGCAGTATAAGTACTATACTATAATTGAGTATTAATTATGTTTATTTAATAGGATATATTGTTCATTAGTTCAATTAAAATTAAAAACAACTTAAGCATATTATTACGTTTAACATAAATTTTACAATAATGTAAAGTATAAATATTTTATACTAATATTATAATAAAGCTTAAAATCTTGAAACTCGCATTTCTATTGCTAATTTCTAAATTTCTTCAATACCAGTACCTTATAGCTAAATCTACTTTTGAAATAGCATCTAATATTTATTATGTTTTAGGTTACATTAACAAAGCGATGATAATCCATGACTTCCTACTGAACGTGTTGCCTATTAATGATACCTTTTCCATTCGAGTCACGCAAGACCTAAATTAAACGCTCGATTAGTTGAACCCTCCATTTAATTTCTATTTTACGTATTAATTCTGTTACTTATAACATGTTGATATATCAATTTTCATAATAATTAGTACACTAATAACATTTTTATATAGAAACTGAATTAGGTAACAAAGATACAATAAGACCTACCGACCGATTAGAAATGCATATTTATTTTTAACTTTAACATACTTAAATTACGATTCACTAAATGTTGTTTTGAGCGAGGCCGGCATACATTTAATGTAAAAGTCCACCCAATTAAATAAAGATATCAAAAAAACAAAGTTACAAGTGATATTTTTTATATTGGTTAGTCCAAGTTTGGGCCGACTACATCGCTGTATCTCTTATCGCTGATTGCGGATAGAAACACACACACATTTAAAAAAAGAAGAATGTTTCGAAGTGTCTCCATGGCGACCATCATTTGTTATTTTTCTTGTGGTTGCTATATTTTTCGGAAGAAGGTATAAAATACAGCTGGAAAATAAAATATTGTACTAATATATCTGTCGCGCAGCTTCTATATCTATTTTATTAGGTGTCATCAGAACATTTGCAACAAGCTGAAACCACATAATATGTGTGCGTTCCGGACGGCGCTGGGTTGAATTTTATTGGCGATACTTCACTATCAGGGACCACGGACCACCACTAGGTTAATGAGACTGTCCTTTTCCTCGATATTGGTGTGCGAGGATCCAATGTTGGAAGCCCAGCTCTACATACTCTTTGCTGCTCATCGCACTACGCCATTTAGGAGAGCACAGCGATGGTAAATTAATATTTTTATTATTCCACGATCGCTGCTACAGTCTGGGTTAGTATTGTTGCAAAATTCAATCCAAAGATCATATGGGCATGGACAGTATTTAAAAATTGTTTTTCATTAACTTCAGTTTCGTCGAATAAAGTAGTGTTTTTTATGTAGTAAGAATTTACTAACCAATACACTTTTCCTAATCTTATCAATGTGAAATAAATACGAATAATATCAAATAAAGGCTATTTTGTAACCGGTAAAAATTATTATAGCACAAACTTACATAATAATTAAATAAATCGCAATACTAACACAAAACAAGCATTTACAAATAGTCTAAATTCAATTACACTGTAAACAGAACCGCATAGTTTAATACTGCAGTATTTAAAGCCACAAAACTTCAGGCACTCGGTTTGCCTTATGTGAGTAGCTAAAGTTATATGTTCATGCACACTTTACTCTGACTTTTGAACTATGTTGAACTTTAAATGAGAATCTTGAAATGTTTGTTTTGGGACACTTTGCGGTTTTGTTATTTTTATAATTCATTAACACTAGAAAAATAAATACAGTAAAATATATTTAAAGCTTCACATTACTGTTTTACTATATATTTATAACTACAGTACAAGAAGAAACTCAGAATTTGTTTTTCCCTAAATACCCTACCACAAATAATCAATATTATGTATAGTATATTAGGTATATATATAAAAATAAAATAAGAGAATAAATAACTATTCAAATATAATAATTAATTAACATATTCTATTTCGCTAACTTAGACATCCAGAACATAGTACACTAAAGCCTTGATAAAATAGTCCTTGTTTAATGTATATATATTACACCTTAACAGCACTCGACACGCAATGTCGAACCTACGTGTAAGAAGCGAGAATATCACTTACGCATCATTACCTGCGAAATACGATATTTGAGCATAAAAGGGTGATCCTAAAAATGAATAAATATAATTTTACCGATACGCATTACGATATCATCGAAACAATATATTTATGGCATTAATCATCACACACTATAGTTTAAAAGAGAGGTAAGTTATATTAATGAGCCACAATTGCTTTTGTTGAGTTTTAGTCCATAAAGAATATCTAAAAGCATTATACCATTGCAATTTTATTGATATTTCATTTTAAGGATTAAGTGCTTTAAAAGTTAAGAACTGTCTTTTCCTAGACATTTACAGATTACTTGACTCAGTAAGAAACATTTTACAAACAAATATATTTCTAAGTCAGTAACAATGAATAATAGATCAAGCTTCTTAACGACTTGTAAATGTCAATAATATTACCGTATTTATATCTTACTAGCTGGTGTCCTGGGCTTCGTTCGAGTTTTTCTGGTCAACCGCGCGTGTGTCTTCCTCGTGAAAGAATTATCAAATTTCAAGTCAATATGTCTGGTAGTTTTAGACATATCATTATAAGACAGTTAAAGGTATATCTATGTATGTATGTATACAGATTAGTTATATAGAAATATCTTGTGCCAAATTTTATTAGAAACGTATGTGTTAACGAAATTACGGACATTCATGTACGTTTACTGCTTCTGAATTTATAGCATTCATTTAGAAGAAAAATATATTGAAGACACCTGTTTGTTTCAGAAAAATTCTTGTAGTATCACTGTAAGTGTAGGTGGAAAAAGTGTAGAATTGCGGATGCCTCAATTGTTTGTAGTGCCCATATGGAGAGGGCTAGCGTGGTGACTAAGCCTATACCTTCCCTCGGCAAAAATATTTCTCTTAGCAATGTGATATTTATAGACTAATATTATTATAACTGTTATGAGAAACATCATTATGGATTTTAAAATTACTTTTATTAATACATTATAACAACATACTTTTAGTTAATATAATTTCTTTAATATGACTACAAGGTTCACAGGTTTTTATTACTGCAATCCTCTAGAGGGTAATATTTCCACAGATAAGTAAGATATGTGGACCAATGCACTATAGGAATAAGATATGGATTTTCGATAGTCCAATAAGTTCTACTGTTTTATTGTCTCTCCAATACTACTGCCAATAAAATACTCTGCCTGGCATTTAGGATCTTGCAATAATTCAGGTGACCCTTTTAATCTTAAGCCAGTTACATTATCTGGACAATAGCTTTGTACGGTTATCATAGGTCTATAAAAATAAACATTTCAATAAAACTTCTCAAAGTAAGTAGGTTTTTCCATAACCAGCACAAAAATGGGCTAAAAATAACACTTTTCAGGCCGTATATCATATAATAGCTGTGTCTGCTACTTCCTTCACGAGAAACTAAAACTTATTTGATAATTTTTGGCCGTTTTTGTAACTATTTTCAATACACGTCTGCTCCTATTAGTGGTAGCGTGATGTTAAATAACTTAAAGACATTTTCAATAATTGTTCCACCAAATGCTAAAAGATTTTCTGAAATCCGACTGGTTTTAAACATTAGTGCTTTCAAACAAACTTTTCCACTTTATAATATTAATATAGATAAATAAAAACGCTATAAAAATAATCATTATAAAAGTAGAGTATAATAAAAAGAATAACACGAAATTAATTCATACTCCTTAATTAACTTGTAACTATTTCTTAATCACACAATTTCCTAATAAAACTGTAAACTATGCCAAATCTATACATTGGTTTTATTATTTTCTGACAATTATAATCGAAATGTACTTTGTTGTCCATACACTGGCCAAAATATTTATTTGGAATTGTTTTGTTTATTTTTTGTGTGTCTCTTTGTACGTGATTTATATGCTCCTTAATTAAACTGAAAGCTAATTACTATTACAAATTTTCATATATTCATTTTATATCATAAAACGCAAGTGTTCTTCTGTGGTAGGGAATGAAACTTAAAATTGAGTACTAGATAGTTAAGTTGTGGGCGACGTGAAGGCGTTTAAAAAAAATTAAATGCTTTTATACTGTTACAGATCTCGCTTAAGACTAGCTTAATAACTAACTTATTTTCTATATAACCATCATACCACAGATAAGGTAATGGGCTTATATTTGCAAGCGTAGCGTCTGGTTTCTTAGAATACTGATTGCTGATTGTATCCTCAGTAATTGGTGGATCTATAACTAGATATACTTTTGTATATTTACATCATAATAATATGATAGAGTTTTAATATGTGTTTACCTATCCTATGATAGTAGTTGTTTTACATCAGAAGACACGATTACTGGCGCTGACTCTATCGTTGACGTGATGCTGCAAAGGATGGATTGTTTTATCCCATCCTCTATAGTATCGGTTAATGGTAAGAGCCAACAGTGGTTTGATAAGTCCTGTTCTGAAGCCACTAATCGCAAGGAAAGCGCTTTCAAAGAGTGGGTATCGGCGCAGACTCACAAACACCCTAACGCTCCATCCCTAAGGAAAAAAACCACCACCTCTCCAGAGAAGCAAAAAGGGTAATTACTCAAGCTAAATTTAAATTCATCGGTAGGATTGCCCAACGACTTGCTAGATATCGTTCTAGAAGTCGAGCATTTTGGTCATTGGCTAAGGCTATCAATGGAAATTTCTGTCAGTCGACTTTTCCACCTTTGCACAAATCAGATAACTCTCTGGCCTATTCTGCATGTATACTTGGGCCGTGCCAATATTTCTCAAGCACTTATGGATCATAATCAAACCATGCTTGTGTCTGAGACTGAGAGCTCATTGGACAAGGCCTCTAGTTGGGGTCAAGCACACCTTGTCCATTTTAATCCTGGTAAGACTCAAGTTTGTGCGTTTTCCGCTAAGAAAACACAATTTAAGTACATATGAATTTGCTGGCATATCTAGTATAAAATCTAAAAATTTAATGGTATATAAACTTTTCAAACTCAAACTGTATATCAAAACTATCATAAATAATAATTAAACATATTAATTGTCTGTCATATCCATAGTTTTTATAGAAACGTGGCGTAGAGATTGAAAGGCAAAAAGCACCTAGGATATTTATTACAATACGCACGGTGGACATTACTTTCCTTTATCCGTACTGTATATATACTGTTAGATATCTGTAGAAAAGTACGTTCGTAATAATCTTATAACAAGAACGGATGCGATGACAGGACAGAGATTATGCTTCTCGCCGAATATACCGCAGTGCGGAGCACTCGTTATTTCTACTAAACCATTAAACATAAATCCAGATATAAAATCCCTAATACAGAATCCGACTATGCGCTTATTATTGCAAACTCGAATAAGACCAATAACTTTGCATTCAGACCAGTAATATTATGAGAATCGTAAAAACATATTACGTGAAATATACTCATGATAGAAAAACCAGCTCGGTCTTGAACTTAATTTTCGGTAAGCATTTATTTAATGGAAACAAACAGCTTATAAAACTGCCCTTAAGCTTGTTATAACTAACCACTTTACGTGTTCTCAGAAAGTTTTTATTTATGTAAGTACTAGCAGTAATACCCGGCGTTGCTCGGGAAAAATACATCGCATGTATAATAGTATAAAATATGTATAAGGATCAATTTTTTTACGTAAATATTTTATTAGATTTCTATCTAAGATATTGAGAGACTTATTCGACCATTAAACATACGGTATATATAGAGTATGTCAAAAAGTAACTAATTAACAAATTGAAATTACATATTATGTTATCCATTTATATATTACATGTTACATTATACATTGACATATATTATACATTTACATTTTTTATTTTAGTATTTTATTTTTTATTTTAAATTTATTTTTACAGTATTTGGTTATACTCTAAAGGTATAGTTATATTGATCGGACTGTAAATAAATAGATTTAGAGGTGATCATACCCGTAGGTATGCGACGTATAATTAGCCGTGTCCATAGCATGGTTGCTTTAAGTCAACGTCACAGTATTGGATTGTTTGGCTCTGTACTTTGTTGATAGTTATGGTGTAAGCCAAATTCACCAGGAATTGTAAACGTTTAAAGGAAAGGGCAATCCATTTGATATTAAAGGTATCCCTGGTATAAATACTATCTAACCTTTTTCTTTACCAGTCATTATACTGGCTTCGATGATGTTATTCTGTAGCTGTTTGATGCAGAGTCTCGTACCATTATAAAGTTTAGACAGGTTCAATTTTTGTAATGAAAGAACTGGTGTACGAATTATTTAATTTAGGACAGTGTAATGGCATTCCTAAAAAAAAATGTATGAATTTAAACATTCAGTAGGAGAATTGACGCCTACTACCTCGTTTCCTTTTTTTATAGTTAAGGTTTAGCGTTATGGCCATAATCTCATCTGATCTTAATCTTATGTGACGATACGGCCCACATTGGTAGACACGCTAAACCTGTGGAGGAACCGGCTCTCAAGCGCAACTCCCAGAACATACCTTTTACTATGAATTTCCACACGATGTTTTCCTTCACCCAAAGCTCAACCTTATTATAGGCGAATTCGACCTTACGTCCCTTGACGCGGGTATATTATATCAAAGAAGACTGGTATAAGAACACTTGTGCTCGTAGTCATTTATACGCGAGCAGCTCACTATTTTGGCGATAAGGGCTTGCACATAAAAGATAGATATATGCTGTTGCGGGTTATTTTGTAAGACTATTTAAGTTACACAGTTCTATTTATACATTATATACGTGTAACTGTAGCGGTTTTTGCAGCGCACGCCAGAATAGCTCACAGATAGCGGATTTTTTTCTACTTACTTTAGACTTATCGTTATGTATTGGACAATTTACACAATATCTTTATAAATTATAGCTTATATATTATTGTGATGCATTTGCTATATAATGGTAAAGTTTCATTAAAATCAATTCAGTAATTTTTGCATAAAAGAGTAACAAGCATCCATACATCTATAGATTAATACGTCCATACTAACAAGCTTTCACGTTTATAATATAGTAATGATTTAGATTGCGTAACAGTTTTCAAGGGCTATTATTTACAAATAAATATTTTTAATATATGTTTCGTTGATTTAACATTCAATTAAATAAAAAATGCTAGCGCACTTATGTCGGTTTAGAAGCTTTCAAGCAACTGAGTTTACACTAGCTGATCTAAAACGCAGTAAAGCAAAAGAGCCACTTAAGAGTTTATCTGTAAGGGGTTAAATACTAATATATTTTAAAGATTAAGTGAATAAAGGCTATAAATTATAACCACCATTCTTTCAAATTGTACATTTCGCTGTTGATTTTACAATTGGTGCTAATCTCAGGTTCTTATTCGGTCAATAGATTTACACTTGTATTATAAGATGGTAAATTTTCTTGTCCTTTTCTATAGCCCTTTATTTTTTGAATCACTGGCATGAAATCTAACATTATTAATATGAATAATTAATTATAACTATAACAAAAAGTTTTATTCCAAAAGGTTTTTAAGAATTGGTTATGAATTGTCATTGGTAAAATTATTTTAATTACAAGATTTAAAAAATTACAAACAAAACAATTTTAAAAAATAATGTAAAAAACTTATAGAGTATAGCTAAGCATTTTAAACAATTATCAATTTCAAGACACTGTAAACTTTAAACGGCACATAATGGAGTTTTTATTATACAATGCATAACTATAAACATGCGACCCATATTTTTTCATTCCAATCTTTTAGTTTTTTATTAATACATGGTACGTTATTATGCTCATACCGCGAAATGGGTGAGGTAGTGCTCTACTCTTGACACGACAAGATCAAGTATTTTTTTGCTTTTAAACTGCCTTTACCTCAACCTATTTGCCCGTGTACGATAATATGAGTAGATATATTTCAAAAAGACACTTTAAATAATTTATCTCATGTTTTGTACAAAAAAAAAAAAACAATTTTATTATGCTACCTTATTAAAAAATAACGAAACCATACAGCTGCGTCGAACATTATTTCATGATAAAGAGGTTAGCACTTCATCATGATAGAGATTTTCTAGATAAAACTATCTACGGATCTTTGTAGTAAGTAATAAGTCATGCTTTCTTTAAAAAGTATAGAATAAAGAACAAAATAATAAATGATTATTAACATAAGTTTTTGAATTAAAATTGAAAATCGCAGATGCTTGAGCTTAGGTTCGAACCTCCGGATAGGAACCCTCAAGTGACTCTGCTCGCGCGATACAGTAAAAGTACACATCACTGAGAGTACATCATCACACCTCATACCATTCGTGCACACCCACACATTAAGTACACGGCTCTGCAATGGACTACCCCCGCGGCCCTTGCGCGGCTTGCCCGATGTCATTGTTAGGACCACTTAACTTTGTAAGTTAGGATCGCGAATCTTAGTTCGCTCTCCGACAGTAGCCCAAGCCGAGGTTCGGCCATTCTAGCACCCTTGCGCCTGCTGCCTCGGGACTGAGTGCCCTCAGCATTTGTCGTAATGGTGAAGCTGTCAAGACCCTTACGGCTAACAGCGTCTGTTGGGTAGAAAATGAAATGGATGGTATCAGGCGTGTACTTTTGGATTTTCCTAACTTTTATTTTATAATGTTCTATCTATCTTTATAGTCCAGTCATCTTAGGCCAAATTAGGTAGATATCTCGGAAAATCGATATAGCCAGTATATTACCACGTAAAAACTTGTATTTTGGCATCCTAAAACTGTTCTCAAAATATACATATAATTGGATGGTCACAAGTTTTAAAGTCAGAGGTCAAAAGTCAGAAAAATCTTTTTTTTTACATTTTTTGCAAATAACGAGATATTTCTATGGGTTTTACGCTATTTTTATTTTATATCGATGTTGTAGAGAATTACATTTTCGATTACTTTTGTATTTAACATTCTTTCATACTTTGAAATGTTTTTGAGATAGAGGGCAGAGAATCATGTGAGGTCAACTGGTAGTCCCGATCAAAAACTCGTAATATTAAGCTTGTAAATTATTGCGAAATATATACTTATAAATCTTTCTTAACTTTTTCATTAAATTCAATCATTCTTTCTAATAATACTATTAATATCATTTCAATAACATTTAATTTTCTGTAATAAAAAAAAACTAAGGAACATACTTTGAAAGACGAAAAAGAAGAAGAAGCAGAAGAAGTAGAGATTGAAATTAGAGCTTGTTCTCGAAATTTTTATTAATTTTGATATTAATAAATCTATAAAATGAAACTTTTTAATAAAAACATTAATTAAAAATTTATTTCTTTTTTCATTATTTATATAAAAAGTTATTAGTATAAATTAGATTACAATTAAAATATAATTTAAGTATTTTTCTGAACATTTTTTTAATTACATGGCCAAGTAAGTGTTATTAAATAAATTAACTGTTTATTAAAAATAGAGAAGCATAAAAAAAAAGTGAATTTAATGAAAAAGTTAAAAAAAATGATAATAATATATTTAGCAGTAATTTATAACCTTGATATTACGAATTTTTGATCGGGACTACCAGTTCACCTCACATGATTCTCTGATCGCGCGCTCTTTGCCCTCTATCTCGAAAAGGCATGAAAAAATGTTAAATACAAAAGTTGTAGAGAATTGAAACCCATAAAACGAGATATTTGCAAAAAAATGTAAAAAAACGATTTATGTGACCTTTGACCAGTGACTTTAAAACTTGCGACCATCCTATCATATGTGAATTGTGAGAAAAGTTTTAGGATGCTAAAATACAAGATTTTCCGTGGTAATATACTGGGTATGGTGATTTTCCGAAGTGAACCCCTATAATGACTGGACTATTAAGTACAGACGATTAAATTATATATAAGAGCTTTAAACAGTTTACATTTAAAGTGTTATTATGAATAATTAATTTTATACTTTTTATAAATCTACATACAAAATTAGGTATAATAAGAGCTAAAACTGAGAACTCAGCCAATTAAAAATGTTTAAGAATTCTAACTCTGTAACAACATGTAATAGGATCGTGCCGGGCTTACTTGCACACTGTGAATCTCTTTAACAATACGTAGCCGGCGTTCGCGTCTATTTAGTTTTCTTTTACGATCAGCAACCATTGAGGGGTGGAACAACTTTGTCTGTAAATTTGTGACTAGTTCACAAAACACATTTCTTTGTATTTGTTACATCGGACTTACACAAAGGGTTACAGATAATGTATGACAGCACTAAAGAGTTTCTAAATCTTCTGAATAAGACAAATATGTACGCTACTCTTATAGTTTCGAGAGTTATGTATGTAAGTATGTTATGGTGAGATTTTGAAAAAAAAAATCTTAAATTTAAATAAAAAAATTAATTACTTATATGATTTGAGAACATAGTTCTTATGAACGAACCGAAATCATCATATTATTTAATAACACGGTAGATATTATCTACAAAGGGAATCTGACTGCGTCGAGAGAATAGATTTTGTCGAGTCAGTGAGAACGCTCCGAGTTGAATTATCGGCACGTTGCCGTTCTCGTTCCGACTCATTTGGTAGCGTTTGCACTTTACCTTCAATACGAATCGCTGTAATTTTCATTAGTGACGTTGATTCTTAAAGATCTTCCACCTAAGTCGCCAAAGATACGACTTTATCAGAAAATTAAATTTTCACCGAGTGCCGGTGAGAAGATTCCAATGTAAAATGTATGTTTAAAACATATTTACGTATTCTGTTAAAAATAATCTGTTTAAAATATTACGTCTTCTACAAGTCCACCAAATCACGTATCGTAAACAGAGTAAACACGAATATTGTATTAAGTTTATATTCTGTGTCTAAAGAAATTGTAGCTGCAAGTAATCACAGTATTTAGGACAAAGTTTTCTTCTTGGTACTTTCTTTTATTGTTGAGACGGTATGTTTATATGCAGTTGTATAGTGATGGATTTGTAATTATATATGAATATTAATTAATGTGTAAGGATTCAGAAATGATTGCTTCTGCGTATAGAATCAAAATTGAAGCAAATAAACGCTTCGACACTAATTGCCATACATGATTATTATGTTAGCCAATATTAATATCATTAAATAAGTAACTATAGTTTTGATAAGCGGAGATTTTTTTATATATTTTATAGTTTTAGCGTTATGGCCGCAAACTTATTTATTGTTATGTTACCATATGGTCCAAGATGGTGGGCATGGTAAGCCTAGTGGCAAGACTGGATCTGACGGACAATACACATTTTCAACTTGGGGTGGTAGTTGACAACTTAAAGCAGTCTCTGGTCTCTAATAATGTGTGTTTGACAATGCCTCTGACTTGATGAGTCCATAAGGCCACATAATAATTATGTAGCAATAATCACACGACGTGTAACTTTAATTTCTCACCTGATTTTTGTGACGATGTTCCCAAAATGTTGCACACACTAAAATTAGTAAAGGAACTGGCTCTCAACTGCAGCTGCCAGTACACACCTATAAGATTTAGCGGCAGGATTCAACTTGAAGGTGGTTGCTAGTCAGGCGGGCATTAGAAAAGCTCTACCACCATGCTATGGTTTTATCACGATGTTTTCCTTCACTGACAGCTCAATTTATTCACGTTATAATATATACGTATATTGACAAGGCCACCGTACACACTACCAACTAAGCTATCATCGCTTCTAATGCAAATACATGACGCTGATGATATCGTCCGCTTCCAGAAAAATTATTATTGTTCCTCGAAATTAATCTCTGCTCATCTCGAAAAAGGTATAGTGAAAAAAAGGTAAAAAAAAGAGTAAAAGAAATCAAAAAAGTAAAAATTTGTTCAAAAATAAATAGCTTCGTTTTATAAGTTTTTTAGACAAATAGTATTTATAAAATGGAATATTTGAGTCAAATTATACAATAGTAGAATTATATTTTTTATAAAGGCATGAAACAAATATCCAGACATTATTGTACGGAACAGTCCATTCGAATAATAACTACGGTACCCATACGCCTCATTTAGCGTCCACAAACTCACAAGGGTTGTCTCGACAACCAATAAAACCAACTGTTCACTGGAAACGTACCAGAAAAGTATCTCTGAATAATTCATTGTGATTTGTATATATATGAATAAGATTTTTTTGTTATTATTCCGCACGGAATAAGAGTTTTGTTTCATAGTTTTGAACGACGGATCTCAAAAGATTTGTTATTTATATTACTACCCTATTCATTTTCAAATTACAGTCCAGTTAATTTTTAATATTTTTCAGTTATTCATTGAAACTAGCTAACAATTTACAAATGACAAATTATTTTAATGTAATATATATTCAAGAGGTATTCAATAAATCCTTTTTAAGAACATAACTACAGATATAGGTATTGGATTGTTGACTATGTAAAACTTGTAATATGACAACTAGACAGTTATTAAATTATATAATGCAATTATATAAATATTAAATGTATAAAACACAAAAAAATGCTGTTAGTCGGAATATCCCACGATCTCTTATTTCATTAGAAGGGCATGCTAACACTGCTCTAAGAGACCAATCTATTAAAAAAATATTTTTTAAATCATCATAAGCATTTACAAATTCGCCAGTCACTGAATTTAAGTGATTTTGAAGTTTATTTAATTCGCATGTGAATATCGAGCCATTTGATTTTAGATTATGATGGAATTAAAGAAATATACACTGCCGAGGGAAATATGTCCTCTAAGAATGACAATATCATGTACTTGTGAAATATTAACTACCCATCTTATAGGTTCATTTGAATTGTTCAATAAAGGGAGGGCGCTATTACTCACGATGCTCCTCGAACAGTCTCACCACATAAACAAGATAGAACACGATCCACAAACAAGTGGTATACTTGACGTCTCTTTGCAGCACAATTGTGTGCTGTATTTTCTTTTTTAATTATACATGGAATAGTTAAAGCTTTGTGACCTCGCTTGCGTGTTTCACAATTGTTGAATATTAACAACTCTTTGTGTATTCTAATATGAGAATAATAATTATGTCACATATTTCGATCTTTAGGTATATACAGATTATATAACTCTTTCTTTGCAGTCTTTTAGCCTTGTTCTTAAGCAGAATAAAGCAATAAAATCATTATATATATTGAGGGTTACTTAAATTATTACCAACATCATTTTTAAAGTGATTTACTTTAAATTGTTTTTACGTTACATACATTCTTTTTCATATTTGGTATTATGCGTATTTTTTTTTGTCACTGTTACTACGTCCTTTATATGTGTATATATAACAATGGAAGTTGAGTCTGTGTCTAAAAGGGCTCAATTACTCTCATAAATTTTATTATGAATCATTAAATTGAAACCATATTCACAGACGAAAATAGTAATTCATTACAGTTATATAATTAATGTAGGAACTTTCACATTTTTTTTACGCCGAGCAAAACTACACCACTATGTCTGGTGGCAAGGATCAAGAGATAAGTCATCCGTCATTGGTCAACGTTATCATGCAGACGTGAAAATCTGACCGCAATTGCATATATACAGGTTAAACTGATGCAGAACGTACAAAAAGAGTTACTGCAGTGGATCTGTTACCATCTGTATAGTGGTCCGATCCTAGTCGGATCCCTACAATCGCTCAAAGTATACGTAAAGTATGTATACGTATATATAGAATAAAGATTTACGTACGTACTTTGGGTAGTAGCATTCTGATTACAGATTTCTATTTTGAATTTAAAACGTTAAACATTGCATACAACTTTAAGTAATTTTAAAACAATATTTTAACATAAATGTTAGTCTGAAATGATTGTTTTTTTTTATGAACTTGTTTACGGTAATATTATTTATGCAATTTAATATCTGTAACATTTACTTTGACGTAATACACTTCATAATTTTAAACAGGTAATCATAATATTTAATTTATGCTTTAAGAGGGTCTGCAAAGTAAATTTTCTGTTTTCATTTTCTTAAATGAATAAGCAGCGACATCTTTTTGTTTACATATAAAAACAAAATAAAAAAGGAAAGAAAAACAGTGTTACGTATCAATCGAAGACAGGCAGTTTCATTTTGCGAATTATACCTTGTCATACATATTCTTTTCGACCTATTTGAAGCATTTCTTTAATTACAAACAGTATTAAAAAAACTGTGTTTCTTATTGCATTCTCATCAGAACAATTTTGCTCCTCGTTTCGTAGAAAATTCTCCAGGAAGGCGACAGACGGCCATGGGGTTGTAGTGGGTATTCCCGGCGCGAAGCTCCCCGGGTATATCCTACATACCTCTCTCAGTCCCTCCGGCCATAACTGCATAAATACATTTCCCCACGTAAAAAAAGGAAATTAGTTATCATTAACTTCCTATCTTTACCGCCAACATATTCTTTTTAGTAAGTATACCTTTGCCTACTATTTTTCATACAGTATCAATTTTTACTAATCAATCCACTGTTTTTGCGTGCATACGTGCAAAGTTGTGTCAAACATGTCTATTTCACTTCCGAATGATTGTCGTGCAGTAACAATGAAAGCGATTACAATCCTGCCCTACAGCAAAATTTGAGCTTGGACGCGTAAAATTGTGATTTAAAAACAGTTCCGCTGACTGCTTGCATTTCATAGCCTAGTCCAAGTGTAAAACATTTTTAACTATTTTATTTTCTGAAAATGTATATTGGCAACAACTAAATTTGATATTTAATTTGTTTACGAAAGATCTTAATGTTGATTGTATCGATTACATAATGTATAATAATAAACATTGTATATTTGTATTTATGCATTTGTTATTTGTTTATTTCTGACATAGCAGTATTATCCAAATACTCTACGACATACTAACAAATTGGTCATAATCGCTGGTTACCGTTTTCAAACTAATCTGGAAGCATCTCAGTGGCTGAATGTATAATGCCGTTCACACAAAACACAGAGATTGCAGTATGTACCTTGATAATGATAATTGCGTGTAACATATAAACGTAGCGTAGCGTATAAATGTAACGTAGCAACATATCATAGATTAAGAATATAAAATAATACATTTTGGAAAATGATAAATAACAAATGATTCCCTTGACAGGTTTACTACTATATATATATGAGGGTTTTTACTCTTTCAAGTACAGATTACAGCACAGTTCAGTAAAGAGAGATACAGTGCGGAAAAGCGATTGCAGTCGATGTCAGCTTTATTTAACTACTCTCAGTTGTAACATTACAAAATTCTCAAAAACTATGGATTCCATAATTTTGAAACGAAAGCAGTTATTTTAATACATTTAATTAAATACATGTTTCATTTAATAAAAGATAAAGGTTTATTAGGGAATTTCAGAATTTGAATAATTGTTTAATTTTTTCATCTTTCTCCATTAAGTAGATACAATTTCAAGGCTCAGATTGAAGGAAAATAAGATGGAATTCTTGATTTTATGGCACAATCATAAAATATCATTGCACTTTACTCAAATCCTATTACACTAACAAACAAAAATATTTAGACACATTTTTTTATACTCTCAAGTCGCATTGGCAAAGTAACAATCTTAATCCGGAGCACTGAGACGCATAAGTTTGTTTACATTAGAGAAAATTTGAATTTTCATTTCCATTCTGTTCAGATATGAACTAGGTTATGTATGTATTTGGTAATTGAAATACTGAAATGTTTAATCCTACTAATCTATGTTTAATATTTTGTATTTATTTTATTAACTAAATTCAAATTATATTTATTGCTTTATTCTGGTAACTGGATGTTAACTGTTGTGGCCGTGAATCCGTATGCATGGACCACGTCATGATTGTGTATTATTAGAATAAATACGGCGTTTCATTGAATACTTTGACATAATGAAAAACAAAAAAACCTAGTTTACTCTCAAAAAAAAAATTGCCTATCAAAACCATTTATTGATTTGGAAACCTAATCAAATAAATAAGCATTATCTGTCTGCTTCTTGCAAACAACCACGCAGATCTTTGCAGTATTTACCTAAATACGTTTTAAAAACCGTCTTTTAATTTCCTAATATTAACTATGTGATCCTAAAAAGCCTTTATTTCGAAACTACGGGCAGATAATTCAATTTTAATTATATGTTATTACGGTACTCTAACAATACCAATTTGTAATTGTTCAATTGCTTAATCAATGTTTGTAATCGAAGGCAGACAGTTAGCTTAATCGTCACCTAAGCTCACACTGTATTAATGATTTTATATATTGAGAAATGTACAGTTCTAAATTAAATCAAGCAGTGGTATCTATAAGTATACAATCACGTCAAATATTTGAGTTTATTTTTACCATCAATTCTTACCGCCACTAATTGTAAATTTACTTGAATATGCACAATACACGGAGTGGAAACAATCACGATGGAGCTCAAACAAAGATATTTTCGATACATCTGAATCATTCAAACACCTCCATTTAGTTTTTCAATTTCATACATTTTGTCATAATACTAAATATACTGAAACTGACATAATAAATTATGCTTCATTATAAATGGTTTCAACAATGCAAACAGCAATGCAGCGTTAATTTGTCCGGTGTATAAAATACTCAGATCGCAAATTGTAAAAAGGAATCAACAAATTGATGCCAACGTCAAGCTTGCTTCCACTTATGGCAAATGGAAACGTAAATCGTAAAACAACATAGTCATCATGAGGAATTAGACAGCAAGACAAATGAGTGTACGTACA
This sequence comes from Actias luna, assembly GCA_039707435.1. Classification (NCBI taxonomy): domain Eukaryota; kingdom Metazoa; phylum Arthropoda; class Insecta; order Lepidoptera; family Saturniidae; genus Actias; species Actias luna. The sequence continues at coordinate 11,746,291 of JAZHAC010000033.1, read as the reverse complement.
TACATTACACACATTGTGCTTGGCGTATTGTTCTCAAAGAGACTAGAATGTTCTTTTTATTTTTCCCCTTTTTTATTGCTCCATTTGCGCCAAGCTTGGCTTGTCTCTGCGTCTCTGTGTTCCCTATGGAGCTTTAATTAGGGTAGCCACACGACTAATTGAATAAAAACATTGCATAATTAACTAAGGGAGTAACGTTGGCCGCCGTTGTATGTCTGTATAGAAATACTTAGATAAAAGGTGTTCTCAAAATATTTATTATATTAATAATATAATGTGTTAGTTATTTGTATATTACCTCTATAGGTATATTTATAAAATTAATAATTGATTTATAGTTTCTCGGTTATGGTATATAAAAGAGTACATTCAAAGGCCGAGAAGTTATCAGGTATACATGACAACAATGATGGACGATGAATTACCAATATTTGGGTGATTGAAGTTGTTTTTGAGAAGGCCTAAAATCGAAAAAGAATATATTATCAATGTATAGTGTATGAAACTGTACTAATTATATAAAAATAATTGTATAAAACCAGTATTTCATCGAAACCGGTTAACGATATGGTTGTATATCGCAATAAAAGAACCACTAAAGTACACTTTATGAACTCATAAAACACAGCGGCGAGGTTTAAAGTTCATGGGGAGGCCGCGGCCGTAATGAATTAAAATACTTCGAGTACAGGTCGTTTACTAAAAGTTGATGTGCTTATACAAATGCCTGACCAAAACAGTACCCCCTGTAATCGTATATTTAATGGTTTCCATAATGACCTCGTAAAGTAGTTACTGCCACGGGCCGTTTCATAAATACTGAACTTCACTCGCGTGAACGTAGACTTTTCCTTTTTTTGTTCACAAATTTCAATTTATTATTAAAATATTACAAGGTTCACGGGCTTTTAATAAAAGTTTAGTACCCACAGTATAATTACAAAGTGATGTTAATAAAGTGTGTGAATAGTTCAAAACAATAGTCGAATTAGTCATTTTTATAACCATAACACATTCGGCAATACCCGACAAAGATATTCAATTCTTTTATCGCTCTCTGTATACGAACTTCTGTACGCTGCCTTTTTATACTTACATTTTTTTACTGTTATACTGTCAATAATGAACAACGAAATGTTTTATGACTACAATACAATTGTATGTAACGTATGTATGAGTTCAATTCAATGGTCAGTTTGGTATTAATGATACCTTATTTATAATAGTAATTTCTGATTTCCGATTAACTTTTCAAAATGCACTCTCTATCATCACGTGAACCTTTGTTCGATTGTCCATCATGTTGGCTTCTCGAGTCAGGAGTACAAACGATTCGAAATAAATAAGTATTGTGGTATTATTTTCTTACCTATCTAGTTGACCATTACTTTAAAATATATATTAACTTGATTCACGTACTTCGGCTTTTAAACCCATAAAGAATTATATAAAAATCATTAAAAAATTATTTTTTAGACTCAGCACTTAGGTATTTATATATATTTAATTCAGGTTCTCCAAACATAGAATTTTATATTGACGTAACACAATTTGTGCATTACCGCATAATGGTGTAGATGTTGATTAATAAATACAGTCGTGACGTGACCGGAACGATGCGACCCTTCAATCCATTTATCTTGTTAACCTACTGTGATCCGCTGTTGTTGTTTCATAAAATAAATATTTGACTACGTTTTATTTTTATAAACGTACTTTGCCTGTATAACTTATCAAATTTGACTGCCAAACTTAAGTTAGAGATTTGTTTTAAAATATAAAAAAGTTTAATTTTAAAATGTTTACTATTATAATAAACTATCTTTTTGATTGTAATTAACGAGTAAAGTATTTAGGTGATGATTTTTATTTATTCCAAATATTTTGATGGCATGTTGAATATGTGTATATAAAATAAATGATGAAAGTAAAATATGCATGGTGGTATTGCTTTTTCTAATGCCCGTCTGGTTAGCAACGTCCCTCTAGTAGGAAATCTGTGGCTAAATACCTATAAGTGTTGTCCGGCAGTTTCACTTGAGAATCAGTCCCTCCACTAGGCATAACGTATCCACCATCAAGGACCACATCGTTACTTAACATCAGATGAGATTGTGACCATATCGCTAAGCCTTAATTATAAAAAAAAAAACTTATTTGACCGATAATAAGTGCAAACTAACGTACACACATCGTTTTGTTCAATCAATTACCTATTAAATTTATTTCGGACTTTCGGACTTGGTCAATAAGGTTAGACAAAAATTTTGTAATAGTTTTAGTTTTGAACTCATCTCCGGAATACAATAGAGTAATTCTAATAGATTGAGTAAATAAAGATAATAATAAAATTATATTCATCTTAAACACAGATTTGTTAGTAAAAAGTAGACTCAATATTAAATAATTCGGATTGATGTCCATTTACTAATTGACGAAGAAATTACTTGATGCGTAAAATTAAATAGTTGATTCAGTTTATTATTTTTTCCAAATATGAGTACAATATATAGTTTCTGGCTTCTGTCCATATATTATATAATAATATTATATTGTTTACGTAATATGAGAGTATTAAGATTAAATTTTTTTAACGCTGTTGAACTTTTTTATTATCTGGTATCTGTCTTTTGGGCCAACGATACCCAGGAATATACATGTAAGATCGAAGTATGAACACGTGTATGGTATATGCTATAATCATGTAGATATCTGTAGCAACTTCAAATAATTGTATAAAATAAATATCATTTGCAGTCTTATAAATAATATATCGCTTAATAAACATTTGTGTCCTGTTATGACAAAATAAAACTAGTCCTATTACTAGCAAATAAGGGTTTTACTGTGTTTCAAATTAGTTCGATATTTCATTGCTGGTGGAGTTGGAAACTTCCGAAAACTTGTTCGCAGAAATTATTATTGCCCGAAATATTGAGGTTTAGTCAATGTAATGTAATACGTGCGTCGACCCACGAGCAAGCAATACTTGAAAGAGATCGAGTACAATATGTGATCAACTTTTTGACGTTGCAATCTATCGTTAATTTCCCAAGAGGCTTACCTGCCGCCATGATAAAGAAACTGTTTTATAGTTACCCACGTGCCACATTTAAAATATTATAGACGATGATGATCCTATGTACCCTTGTCATTCCTAGAACGAAAATTAAATAAAAAGCTAAATTTGTAAAATTGTAAATCTTATAAAATAAATTGAAATTTTTCATTAAAAATTAAAGAGATATTCAGTTTAGACGTCAAGTATTTAGAAAAAAAATTATAGCTAAACAAAATAGGCAACAACCGATAGTTAGGTGATTTTTAAGTTTGATTTTACTACTATCTTTAAAAGGTAATTTGACAAGTGTAAACAAATTTCACCAAGTATTTATATATAATATACTTTTTTACTCTATTAGCATTGTCTGTTTAGGAGCTGACTTTTGTTCTTAATTAATTAAATAAGCTATTTTACTTTAATAAAATTATAATATAATAATGGAGTAGTACATCTAAATCTGTTCCCTTCATCGTGTTCTCTCCTTCATATGATATTGTATCCTTCAAAATTGGCGTGAAGAGATACCTAAGCAGGCCAGCATGACAGCGGTGACTGGCAGTGAATTTTGGTTCAATTTCAGTCGCCGCTGATTTTGATTGTACCGTACTTAACATCAAGTGCAACGCAGTCACATTGTTGTGCAACATAAAAAAAAATCATAGGATACGTTAATTTTCTTCAACTGGATCGCGACCAGCATACCTTCATAGCAATAAATTCGTGGTAAAGGCTGTCTCTTGGTTTGTATATCCGGCTGGTAAGAGGCTCGGAGATCAGATGACATTACTCCGTTAGCCCTTACAGTTGTCGGTAATTTTCGTTGTAATGTATTTACTTACTGTGAAGTAAAAATGAACCAAAGAAAAAAAAATTACGTACAATACTTCAATAGAATTATACCTATTATAGAATACAAAAAAGTTGAAAAATTATTTCAAGGAGTTGGAAAGTTGCTGCGCTGCAGGCCTATAAGGTGAAATGCAGCGCTGATATAAATGTCATCATTTTGCAGTAGTACCCAGAACAAATACGGTCTAGTCATTTCGCCCTGACATAAAGTCAGTACAATCCTATAATTTATTAGGCTTTATTCGCGTGCATATCCCAAGCTGTAACTGAGTAGGTTAGCTGTTTATCATAGGATCCAATTAGGATTAGTCAGGCTCGCGGTAACTATTCGCGTCCCCGGCAGTAGCTCAAGCTGACGTCGGCTACTTTATGGCACTCGTGCGCTCGTTGTCTCCCGGGCTGAATACCTTCCGCATTCACCTCCAAAGATCGATGAAGCTGTGAAAGCCCCTAAGGCTAACAGCATATCGAGCGTTTTCAGGAAAAACATCGTAAGCGACAATTTGTTTTTATTACAGGAGAGTTTTTCATTCTTAATTAAAAAGTCTTTATATCTTTATTAAAAATTATGACTTATTGTTCATACTTAACCACCGACCTTTTAAAATAATTGCTATTATCATACTGCCTCTAATGTACAAAGATTTTTTAGAGAATATGATTTCTTTAATCTATAAGATTTTTGCTGGTTACGATGTTTTTTTCTAAATACGCTGATATTAAGTCCAACCGAAAAAAGATCAGTAATACCCACTACAAAAAGCAAACAGTTTTCGCTATTATTAATGTACCTTAAAATTAAACCAAAACTTTGATAGCTCTAATAATAAGTAATATACGGGTAATTTACTAAAAGTTTGCAAAGTAAACAAAACATTCTAGATAGGTGTGCATTGCGTGCCGACTCCCGTGACTTTTACTTCCTCTCGCGACGTAACCTTACTTAAGTAAATGAAAATAACAAAAAAATTGCAGCTCAGAAAACTCGTGGGTATACACATCTAGAAAGTTCGCTACGCTTCAGTTAGAGTCAAAGTTTTTTCTCCATGGAGTTCGGTAGAGTATTCCCCTTAACCGCTAATTTGTTTGGTTTATTATTACGAAAAACATTTATTGTTTATTATGTATTCTATTTACTGGTAACATTTTTGCCCTTGTATCATTTGGAAATTAACAAATGGTCAGTATAAAAATAGGATTAGTCAAGTACAGTAAAAAGGTAAATATCTACTTTTTGATACATTAAAATGAAATGGGCAAAACAATTGCACATCTTGAAAGAAGAGTCTTTTCAAATAAAACATTTGGGTATGTTGAAATCAATATATTTATTTGGACTAATGTAGATAAAAACAGTAAAAAAAGAGATTACCGCTTTTTGTCTTCTGATATATAAAATTCTTGTGGTAATTGCCAAACTCCTCTGAAACGGCTTAACCGATTTTTATGAAATTTTATATGCATATTCGGTAGGTCTCAGAATCAGTCGTAATCTATTTTTCGTACCCCTAAGTGATAAGGGTGGTCTACACCAAACATTTTAAAAAAAAAATTTAACAATTTTTTTTAGTTTAATTTTTTATAAAGTGGCATTAAAAATATTTACAACCCTAAATTTTCGGCCTCCTACCCTCATCCTCTCATTTTTTAATATAACCAAAGTATTCACTAGAAATAATTATTCAGACAGAACAACGTTTGTCGGATCAGCTAGTATAATAAACTATCTTGAAAGCAATAACGCCTGATGTAAATTATGTTAAGGAATAGATATAAAGAAACTTAAAATATATTTAATAAAGTTCATAAATATGTGGATATAATTTCACACAAATCCATTTCATTCGAACTAACTTATACAAAGCTTTTATTATGGTAATTAAATAGCTGGTAGGTATACTAAACACACTAGTGGTCACTCAATCATTGAAATTCAAATATAATTAACAAAATTATACACTTTGAAAGTTGCTTCTCAAATAGTATGTTTTTCATTTTTAAAGTATTTTTTAAATATTTGTAACAACATATATATTTATTTGACGATTTCATAACAGACTATATGATTGACATTAACAGTATGAATATTAACAATTAAGGTTTTATTTATTTTATTTATATATATGTAACACATATTAAATATAAATTTTAGCTTTCAGTATTCGTCTCTATATAAACCCATATTATACCAAATCATATACTTCCATACGTGTAGTATTATTATTTTTTTCTTTACGTATTAGTCAAGGTATAGAAGAAGATTTTTGACACACTGATACAACTGAGTATTATTATAATAATGCAAAATTAGCCCTGGACGGGTATCGAACCCAAGATCTCTTGGTTCAATAGAAGTATTTAATAACACTGCGCAAAAAGACTTGTTGAACAAAAAAGTTTGCAAAGAAATGTCCAAAAATCTACAAATCTGACATCAAAGTCAAATTAATTAAAACTTCTATTTTTTTTTCACTCTCGTGGTCAAGTACCTGATTATATATTATGCCGGAATTTTAAAACTATATATTGCCAAAGATAAATGCTCTAAAGTTGTTATACTCTGGAGAAAGACAACTATGAGCTCTTTTAAAACTCCCTTGCACATAACTTAATTAACACTTTACTGTGTTAGAATTTATTCTCCAAAATGTAAATTTAATCAATGTTTACTAACATTGCTCTTAAGTTTATTAAAACAAAATTATGTAAACAACGTTAAATAAATATAATAAATTTTTTTATAATCTAATAAATCATACGTAACGATTCTTAAACAATAAAAGAAAGGAAAAATACTGTATTTTCTTTTAACACTAAATATAACAAAATTTTCATATCTTATTTTGTAGTATTATGACCTAATTTATATACTTTGCACATTTGCACAATTGTTAAATATATTTATGTTAACCGTAAGAATTTTGGAATAAAAATAAAACTGAAATCGAGAATGTAATGAACATAAAGCGGGATGCATTGTTCCAACCAAGGTCCATCAATAAAGTCGACTAAATAATAAAATTGCGGCTTCTGACCGTCGCAGTAAAACCTCAAGAAACTGCTATCGGTCGATCGTTGGTACCTAATTTAATAGACTGAACAGATACTTTGAGAAAAAGTCAGTATTACCTTGGCCTATTATATTATTCCAACGTAACTACAACCTTTTTCCATTGAATTTAAATTTCCCGTGGGTTCTTGCAAGAACATAAACAAACAGAAGTTTAAGCTTTTAAATAATTAACACGTTTTATTTGTTCTATTTTTCGGTTATCTTGAATAAAGCCTTATTTTATAATAAAAAAACACTAATATTCCATTGCGAAAGAGTATATTTATAATAGTGCCTATCTAGACAGCTATTAACCACAAGGTGAACACAGCACATCACCAAAAACTTTCAGTGAAGCTGTCATAGCCCTTACGGCTAACAGCTTATGTCAGTTCGAAAAAAAAACAAAACCTTAACGATACAGTACAGCTGTACTAATGTGTCAGCTTGCACATAATTTTTTCATATTGGCATCATAAAGTTTATCGTTTCTTACACACATTTAACAACCTGAATTGAAACCCTAACCTAGCTCCACAAAATAAATTCACTATCTTTATACAAATAATTGATAAAGATATATCACATTTCATGCTCCGTTACTAGTAAATGGAGGTATAAAATTTAATAACTTCCATTCGTTTTATTGTGGAATTGTTTGGTTTATTTTTATTCTAAATTAAAACAGGTTACGAAGTTATTTCGTGATTTTTTTTTTATATTTCTTTATTTTTTATGTTCACAGCACTCTATAGAAAATAAGTTACTGATTGTAAAAAATATTTAGTACTGTTGTAATAACTAATATTAGATAAAAGTACATAATTTTAAACACTGCCAGTTTATTGCAAACTAAAGTAAGCTTTTGTTACACTAATTAAATAGTAGATATACTATTGTTAGCCAGAAAGGTGTATTGTAAGGATCACGGTGAAGATGTATTTTTAAAACTATTTTTCGTCAAAAAGTATGACTACTCGAGTATAAAATTTGATATCCTGCAATTTAAACGATGAAACATAACTTATTAAATTGGACCTAGCAACGTAACCCGCGCCATGAAAGTACTCGACGAACTACTCTTACATGGTGGGTGTTACATAGGAAAAGTTGTAAAGTGTGCATTTTCCGAGTTTAGCTCTTTATCGCTAGTTGGAAAGTAATCAGCGAGATAGGAAGCAACATATTTTCAAACTTACTTTTAAACTTTAACGAAGCTCTGCTCTAAAACTATTAGGTGGTACACCTATTATTGCAAGGTTTTATTATCGTTGAACACAATTATGTTGTATGAGCGGCGTTTATGTGTGGTTGGACAAAGCAACCGTAATCGTAACGACAATAGTGAGGACTTATGTACCACACATTATTTTTAAGACTACTGTGACCCACAAACCTAGACCACAATTATACAAACTATTACATATACGATACATATTCAATTAAATTTTTAAGAATTCAAGTTAATAAATGTCAACCAAAAACTTATACTCATGTCGAGTTTATCCATATATTCCGGTTTATTTCATATGTTATGTTATGGCGGCACAGGCGCATTTAATTCTAAACTATGTTTAACTTATGATCATCACATAGTCTTTCTACTACACTTATATATGTAGATATTAAATATTTTTGCTCATAATACAAAGGTCATTAATATCAGAGTTCCTTTATGAAGGGAGATAGAAAAACGGTAATGCGTTAATGCTATCTTTGTTTTTAAGAGCGTCCATGAGCTACGGTAGCTATAATACTTATGATCAGCCCGGTCCGTACATCAGATGCCCACTTAAGTTGTAAAAAATATGCGTCGATTAAACCGAATAGCTCTCGATTTATTAGTAAGACTCACTACCAATACTATAACTAAAGACAAATTTTAAATGACTTTAATATTCAAAAATGTGATGGCGCTTCATTATCTATACATAAAAATGTATACAACAATAATTCAAAAACTTTATAATAATAAATAGGTATGTTTACAATTAAAAGTAAATTCAGAGGTTACATGCTTGAAACAAGATGATAGTGTGTTCCATACGTACAAAGTCCTGTGAAACATAAATTGTAAGTAAATACGAGAGCGGTCGGTCCAGTAACGGGAAACAGATTTCTGAACCAATGGGTCGAGAACGTTTACAATGAAACTTTCCTAGCTGAATCACGGGAAGATCGTCCATTCGTTCAACTGTAAAAGGAGATGTTATTGTATTAGTTGTATCTTATCCTAACTGGATTTATTTAGGATGGTTCCATCGAGACCCATTCTTAGTTGCTTGGAAGAATAAACATTTTGAAGTACTCGTGTGTATTTTTAGAGTCCTATATCCAAGGGTCGTCGCAACATAGCCCTATTATTCGCGGACGATGTTTACAATACGTGGTTTGCGTTGTGTAACATTAGTCCTTCCCTGACACACTATATAGTTTATACGAAGATTTATATATATGAAGAGTTAGTCTTTGCAATAAGCTGTTTGGTTAACAAAATAAATGAGAATCCCGATATATTAACAAAACTATACATAAGAATACCAATTCGGATATAGATTAGGTATATAAAGTAGAATATTACTTAATTTTGGTAGAATATGTCACAGTTTCATTGATAACATAAAATATTAATCTCATACTCTGTAACTCTAAAACTATATTATTATTCTTACATCCTCTCAATTATAGAAAAATATAAAATTCCCTGTATACAAAGTTATTTCAAACTCAGTTGAAAAATAATAAAACAAAACTTTCGTCTCTTTACAGTTATTAAATATATGATTTCCAATACTTATAATCTAGAAACCATATACTGATTTACACACACCAACGTTGTCTAAGCCTATTTCATGTCACTGTGATTTGTTTAAAAACTATTTACCAGATATTTAGAAAAATTGTATATGTAATTATAATTAAACCTCTTTTGTTCATCATTCATAATTGTATAGATATTATACAGGTAAAAATATAAGTAAAAAACGTAATAAACCAAAGATAGGACAGGAACATTGATTTAAATTTTATATTTACATCTTTTTTTTATACTTAATAATAATCGGTGTTCTTTGTAAATTAAGAGAATGTGAGCCTTTAGTGCTTAAGTTAATGATAAAAGCGGTGAGCATGAAGGAAGCTGATATTATCCAGCGTGTAATCCTAAATATCCAACTGTAAATACCAAGCAAAACGTAATTTTACAATTATAGTCACACTATCGCACTACTGGAGATGTATAAAAGCGCCACATTAAATTAAACCTGTTACCATACCATACCAACTATTATACATTATATAAGTGTAACTCTAACAGTTTTTGCAGTGCACACCAGAATAGCTTACAGATGGAAGAATTGTTTAGTACTTACTTGACACTTATCGTTATATTTTGGACAATTCACTTTCTCTATGAATATATATTCTCTTTATAAGTTGTAGCCTATGTGTTATTCTGATGCATAAGCTATATTATTGTAGTTTCATTAAAATCCATTCAGTAGTTTTTGCGTAAAAGAGTAACAAACATAGTTCCATACAAACTTTCGCGTTTATAATATAAGTAAAGATTAAGAATGACATGAGCTCCTCTGTGTAAAATTTCATAAAAATCGGTGTAACTGTATTTTTATTTAATCCGGACATACAAGCAGACAGACGTTCCGACTTGTAATTTACTTTTATATTAAAATTTATAAATAAAATTATGTATACATACAGAATTATATATTTATTAGGCCGATAAATGATGTTATTGGATGTTTGCAGACAATTTTAAAGATTTGGATGAGATTTTGATTTCGATAACTCGAATATTAGTAATAACATTTTGACTTAAAATAATTTTGTAATGTAAAAGTGTTCTATACTGTATGAAATGCAACAATATAAAATTTCTTTCATTAAATATTGGTAAAACAAAAAAACAAAAGAATATATTATGTAAATTCAATGCTAAAAATATTAAAGAAAAATATACTTTTTTTTTGGTCACGCATAGCTTTCGGTGTTCCTTTTTATAACTCAAGAAAATTTCTGTTCCTGTAATGTGAACTCGTGCTTTATCGTGTTGCATGCCAGTTAACTCTGCGCATAGGGCTCGCAAAACGACGTTTATACTTCAGATAAAGACGATCTACATCTTAATGTATTTTATGAAAGAGAAGTAAATATATGCAGCAGTAATAAACATAAATATAAATAGTTTCATTAGTTTATTAATGAATTATGTATGTTCTTGTGAAAGGTTTAAAAGAGAATCAGTACTTTTGTTTATTACTTATTACAGAAATATTGTTATTTCAAAATTATAAAACGTCCAAATTCATTCAGCATTTTGATACATAATGTAAGGTGGTTTCATTTTACATAACTAAGTTAGTAAACAAGGATACGGCTCGCCTGATGCTAAGAAGTTATCTAACATATGGATGTTTCTAACACCAGATATCTCTCTGTTATCTTAAACTCTCATTCTTCTAGAAATAAAATTACAATCCAAAGTTATTTGGCTGTGATATTTTGTAGGGCGGACGTATTTCACCAGTCAGATTGACAATGGAAAGATAAATTTCCAAAGAACTTTTCTATGCCCTACCTCTGTTGCAACATATGATTAAAATACCTGATAACGCATCTATAAAGACTTGTTTGTGCTTCACTCAGTTATTTTAAGTTGCATTCTTACTACCGTTGTACAGTAACCGTACTGTTTTACCGATTATTCATAAGCTTACAAATATTATATACGCACTGGTGCCTTAGACTTCGTAAGCGTTTTTAAAGCAATAAGGGCAATATGCCTAAACTGAACCCCGAGTAGTTTTTTTTAAAGGACCTACACTATTAGCCAAAAATACTAAAACAATTTCACCGGACTTTACCTCTAGCCGCGCTCGCATCGCACTTATATACTGATCTGTGTTATCAACTACCCTCCGTCTCATTAATTTAAAGTATGTAGTATAATTAAGTTTCCTTATGTATAAATAGTATAAGTTGTATGTAACACTAATAAGTAGTCATGGGAGCGTTTAAATAACAAAAATGTTCATAGATAATCTAATCTCAGATGATATATGTAATAATTCACTCGATTATTTTTCGGTAATACTCACTGCTACACAATTACAATTACTCTTTGAGGGAAAGGCGGTACGGTGAACATATTTATTTGTCAGCGAAATCGCGCTTGCCCATTAGGGCTCGGGAAATCGTAAGCACGCAATAAGGACTTTTAGAAGTTACAACCGAGCATGGAGTACCTTACACCTAATGTTTATTTCATACGACTGTACGGATAAACATCATTCGGAACTGGTTCTCGTTTACTTTTTTTGTAATATCCGTTTCATGTATAAAAATGAATATTTAATGCGATAAGGAAATAAATGGATTTATTCCTGAAGGGGGCTAAACTTGCAACGAAGTTTATATTAAAATATTAATCCTTGGTGACTCATTCACGTAAGGCGTAATAATCTATGAATAACATTGCGAAGTCGCCCCTACATTTTCTTCTTCCATTTACTTATTTATACATTTAGCATTTTGGTCATAAGATCTCAAAGGCATTTCCGGGAACATACCCACGGGTGCTTGGTAACAGATTTTAAACTTCGAGTGTAATAGTTACACAAGCAGGTATTGATAATGCGGTAAGGCTTTTAACAGAATATTATTATTTTATGTCAAATATTAATTCTTAATGCTGAGGTTCAATCTCACAACTTTTTACTTCATATATACACTTAATTTTAATGAACCTTTATAGCCCTAGTTACGATACATGTATAATTATATTATAATAATTAACGATGTCTTCAATGTAATTTTAGGAAGTTTTTTATAAATTCACGGAGATTATATTAATATGCTAAATATAATCGTTTGTGTAACGCGCGTCTATTCTATCGCCTAGTGGAAATCAGTTTTTCATGAATAATACAACAGTACAGGTTATTTATTACTACGAGTATAAATACACTGTTTTTTTTTTTAGTTAGGTCGTTCTGGCCACAGTTTTACCTGATGTGAAGATGTCTCCCAAGATGCTAAGCCTAGTAGTGTAAGGAATGGCTCTCTATTGTAACTGCCGGAACACAACAATAGGGATTTTCAACTTGAGGATGGTAGCTAACCAGACGGGTATTTAAAAAAACCCTGCCACCATACTATGGTTTCATCACGATGTTTTCCTTCACTGAAAGTTCAAGCTCGTTGTAGGTGAATTCGAACTCACATACCTTAACGCGTTCGTACACACTACAAACTAAACATCATCATCGCTTCATCAGTGTGCAATAAAAATAAAGTACCGAATATTTACATGTAGGAAAGAAAACTGATGGTATGAAATTTATAGCATCCTTGTTATGTTTCTTGCTAACCAAAATAGAATTCTTACCAGCGTTGCTCTATGAATCTTACATTTGACACATTATTATTTAAGCATTTAATAGATAGAGAAATTCAAAGTATATAAGATTTTTAGTTAAGTTAATAAAGTATTAAAGTTAAAGTTATCAGCTACCGACATAAAAATTGTATCAAAATTCGTAAAATTGCATTTAATTCAAAAAAAATATTTTTATCTAAGGCCAAATCACAAACATTTCATTCAAACAAAAAGTATCCTATAAGACATTTCATAGTGTTATCACTATGTGAAATTTCATCAAAATTTGTGTAATAATTTCTGGCACATGCGAACAAACATTAGGCCAAAATATTTTGAATTTTTGAATAATTTGTAAGAACAGGTTATACCCGTTTACCCGTTTTATACGGGTAATATTTGTTGTAGAATGTAACATACATAATCACTTGTTATCCTAAAAATATTCTTGTAATTTACTTAAAATATTAATTTATAATACATCAGAAACACTCAATGTATTAGCTGTTATCTGTTCATGTGCCCACGCAAGCATTAAATTACATTAAGAAAGCGTGTATGATTTAGATCAATGTAATTTCAACGAAGAAATCTTTATGTTCTGATTAATCAAGCATAGATAGTAATGATTTGATTTTATTTATATCGTTATCAGAATATTTTTGTTACTACAAGAACATAAGAATTCCCATATCATTTTAGTTTTAATATTACATAAAAGTAGGCATTTTTAAACAATTCACAGTCGTTTTGGTAATCTTTATCAATAAACTTTGCTTCTCTTTTTTATAGCATCTGCCTATGCAGACATTTTTTCCAATGTTAATTGAGAAGGAATTTATAAACACAACATTATGTAAAGTTTTATTTTATATATTCTTAATATTTATGTTATTTTTAATTGTTAATATCTTTGGTTTTTTAAAAGTACTTTATAAGTTAGCGGTTGACCACAATTTCATCTAATATTTAGTATCAACGTAGTCCGAGATGCTGGACACGTTGATTCTAGAGGATGGATCGCCTCTCAAATATAATTACAGGTACACACTCATAGGTAATTGGTGACAGATTTTTAACTTTTGGGTAGTAGCTAACCAGATGGGCATTAGAAAACGCCTTAGCACTATACTGTGATTTCTTTACAATGTTTTCCTTCACCAAAAGCTCAGGCTCACTACAGGGATTCGATATCACGTTCATTGACGCAGTATCCTATACTATGTACTACAATTGAGTTGCTACATCATTTCTGGTAAATGTTATTATGTGGGTATAAATATTTCATATGTCATTCGGTCATGATAACGGAGTCTCAAGCGAAACGGAAAGCGCACTATTGCAACGTTGGCAGTTCGCTGTGACTTCACTTCGGTGCGCTTCCAACAGAATTTGATGTCAGCGCTCGTTTGAGTGCGGGGCATTTAGTACCCAACCTCCATAGAGTGAAGACGTCTCGGAACTGTCCTATCATCATCGTCCGTCAATTCATTCTTTTAGAGATTGTAATTTAATTAGACTACAGTGTAAAATAAAGTCAGTGTGCTAACCTGATAAAGGTTTCTTCATTTTGCTAGATTACCCACAAGATGCCTAAGAGTAGTGGCCAGATACCTGATCCTGTTATATATATATATGAGGGTGTGTCTACTGTTACAGCCGTCATATTCTTAGCATCATCTATATTCATATTATAAAACAGTACATTTTTTTGTTTGAACACGCTAATCTTAGTTGGTAGTAGTAGTAAAGTTAGATAGTAGTTACCAGTCGGATTTCAAAATTCGTTTTGTGTTTAATAGAGGAATTATTCAGGAAGGCTTTATCCCGCTATCACCAATAGGAGTAAATCTGTATTAAAAATAGTTACAAAAAACGGGAAAAATGAATTAATAAAATTTTAGATCCACGCGAACGCCGACTCAAGTGGTCTATTAACAAAATGTACCATTTCAAAACATTTGCTGATGAATGTGGCAGTTATTTTAATTTTTAAAACACAAAAGTCCCAGGCAAATTATGATGTTATAAGATCAATTATAAATTAAACTGGTTTATGATATCAGCCCTTATTATATATATAATATTATATTTTTTTATTTATACTGAGTATATTACATATAGGTAAAAAGCAGACGATACCGTCTCTATTATTTTCTAGCAATGAGTATTAGCACAACCAATATAAGTATTCTAACTTTTAATATTGCTAATATTATAATATTTGGTCTTTATCTATGAAATTGCTGTATTAAACAAAAAAATCAATCGTTTTTTTCTATATTTTTTATTACTAGTAATCAAATAATCACCTATGCAATCGATGCATCCTTGCCAACGTAATGCCAGCTTATTGATGCCCTTCTTGAAGGAATCAGCTGGACGGGAGGCAACAAATTCTTGAAAAGCTTCAAATTGTATTGCTTTTAGGGTATTAATTTTTGTCCCCGCCTAGAAGTTATCCAAATTCTGGAAAAAGCACCTTCACAGAACACATCAGCAGTAACGCTTATCTCGTTTGCTAAGAAGTTGTGATGAATCACACCGGCAATAGACCACCAAACTGTTACCGTCACTTTTCCAAAGACAAGTTTTCGTTTAGGGCATTGTTAGGGTGCTGAACCAGGACCCTACCAACTTGCTGAACGCTTGCGATTGTCAAACAGAATCTATTTTTCGTCGCAGGTAACAATGCGGTTAAAAGTTCTTTCATATGTGTGCCTGTTGAGCAGTGCAAGGCACTTCTCAACGCGTACCTAGCACTGGCGATTATTGAGTATCTGGGGCACCCATTTGTCAATCATTTTTGTCTTACCAAATTGACGCAAAAAGAACAATATTTTTTTGAAGCCAAAGTTGAAAGCTGCTGCTAATTCAGCCGTAGATTGAGTATCATCAGCTTCCACAATCGCCTTAAATTCGTCATTGTCGTCCAAAATTTTCGGACGACCACGATGTCTATTGTTCAGGTCGAAATTTCCAGAACGACATTAGGCAAACTAATAACAGGTGGTGCGTTGGTTTTGTAGAGTTAGCTCCGTAAACTTCGTTGATGTTTGCGTTGCGATGTTGCGATGTTGCGTTGCTGCCTCGACGTTATTCATATTCCATATTTACTCGAATTTTTATTGTACCCATAACGACGAAAAAGATTCTAGTGTGACGAAAACATTACACTAATCAATAAACAAATAACTATCTTTGGAAAAAGAATTTAATGTTTTTAAAATAAAATTGGAATGCTTAGGCAAACAAAAATTATTTTGATTTCAAATGGCCATTACTGCGGAACGGAAATTTCATAACTAAAGACCTATTATTACTTATAAACATAATTTCGTTCCCACGTGACACATTATCTTTCTGTTGTTGTGAAGTGGAGGTAAGGAAATATATTGTTTCTTTTCTATAGTGCAGTACATCACAACTCTACATTGCTAAACTAAAATAAATATGTTATGATAGTAATATTTATGCTATTAGTTTAGATGGTACCGGAACAGCGCTGAGATAGTAGCTCTGATATAGTTGCGCGGTAAGTGTATTATGTGCAATTTAAACATGAACTTCAAGCTTGGTAGCTTACTTGCTTAGTACACTGTTAGCTCTTTTCTTGAGTACTTGGAAGAGTGCTTTTAAAGCAACGAGGAAACGCAATTAGCTTCACACTAGGTAATTACAATTAGGGACAGCGTTCCACGCTTTATTCTGTAACTTACAGGCCTTAACAAGCAAATTTACAGTCAGTTCTGTATGTATGTACTAAAACACAATTAGCATGTTATGGTTTGTTGTTCCTGACAACATAGCATGTATTTTATTAATAATTAAAAAACAAATTAGGATTATTGTAATTAATGATTATTAATAATAAATCTATGGTCATGTCTGTACATGTAACTTGTTATAAAATATCAGTAGTTTCACTCGAAAGCTAGACCATTCACTAGACTTAGCGTGTCGACTATGTTGGGCCACAACGTAACGCAACATAACTCTAAACTTATAAAGTATTTAAAAAATACATACTTCATTCTCACGCGAACCATCCACATCTTCTTTGGCCATCTTGTATTTGTCTATGCACAATGTGAACAGATAAAGGACTAGAGTCAGACCGAATGCGGTTAGTGTAGTTGTATAAGATAGATGTAATATATACATAAAAAGTATCAATATTAAGATGACAATTTACTGAGAGAAAGCGAAAGACAGAGCTTAAGGGAAACATGCCGCGTCGCCCCAGTAAGGCGACGGATGGCCATGGAGTTTAAGTAGGTAATCCCGGCGACTACTTTTGGGCGAGTCCGTCATAACCGTTCCAATCCGCCCGGGCTGGGAAGGTATGCGTAAATGCATTTCCCCACAATAAAACAAGGGATACATGCTGTGTGTACCCAAATTGTAGTGGAAAAAGGCAAGAAGAAAAAAAACACTCTTAATGAAGGATCGTACAAAGCCTTGGTATTATTTAACGATATTTACGACCGTACACTCGTAGTTATTAAATACATACTTTACTTATTATCTAAATAAAAAAAATTGTTCTACAACAAAACTTGTTACAAATTCTTTATATTTTTTTTGTAAATAATGTCATCTACATTACTCCCAATACGTTCAATTGACCTGAAAATTTGCGTAGATATACCAAATTGAAAGTAAAACATCAAGAATGAATTTCAGTACCAAACTCGGTTAAGGAGCAAAACCAGAATAAAGTCAAAAGCACAGTCAGTATTTAGAATATGGATTATTCCACATTATTATATATACTATTATTCGATGTTTGAACATGATAACTTCCGAAATGTTCTCGCGAGTCACGCTTGGCAGGTCTATATACTTTGTTCTTTTACATTTTGGAGTTTTCATTTTAATCACACTAAGTTTGACATTTGTTTATGTTATCGTTTCTATAATACAATAATAAAACGAATTAACACCCCTAATGCACCCCTTATATTCTACTTTTTATTTTTTACCCTTAACTTAGTAAAACTTACACCTGCCTGCCTATACAGCTCTCCTTAAAAGAAGGACGAATATCGGAGAGTTGACGGTTAGTAGTAAATATCGAAAACAAATAATTTTAATACGATTTGAACGATAGTTGTCGATTAAAGTCATGGAAAGAAATGAATAAAAATAAATTCCTCTTTTTTAAGGAAAATTTATGGGCAGGGCGACGGTAGACATCGTATTCTCTAGAAGCTTTAATCAGTTGGTCGTGTCCAACAGTGTACTTCAAGCCACCGTATGTAAATATAGACATAGAATGATATCTTCGAATAAATATATTTCTATACATTGTAATAACTATAAATTAATTAATTTCAGTAAAACTATTCCACAAAAATATTCCAGTGGCGGAATATGTTATTTTTTATTACATGGTCATCTAATTGAATTGCAATTAGGAAAATATTTGGAAGACACGTTAAGAAGATATAAATCAGTATCCCATCCCATATATAAGGCGTTATGAAACACGATCTAAACGCATAAATATATAATTTTTCATCGATTTTTTATATACATTGCATACAGTTGAGTTAGATGTTAAACTGAAATATCGTTTGAATTTAATTTCTAAAGCAATGTATAACTGACTTAAAAACATGCGGATGAATGGTAATTGAGTTATGATCGCTCAACGTTTACGAACTCTAGGGATAACTGTTTATTACCCGAGACATATTTTCGGACAGCGCTCAGTATCGTAAAGCCGCTGTAAATGTTTCAAACCACGGTTATAGTCTCTTGTGTAACATAACTCGTAATATAAACGAAAAACCCATTTAAAGATAAAAGAAATATTAAAATTTGAATTTTGATTGTTTATTTAAACTAACGCTGAATGAAACTTAAAGTTACCTGTAAACTTTAACTTCATACAATGGATATATAAATACTTCATCACTTAAATCAAATTACCTCATAAAATAAATATTTAATAGTAAATTTAAATACATGATATAAAATACATTACAACGTTATTACATAAATTTGTTTTGAATCTAGGAGTCAGCACTAAATGTTTTCACACAACGGAGTTTAAAGACAGGTTAACTTGTCAAATTGAATAATTCTTTTTTATTGTGTTCGTTATTGCCAGGACAATGTCTGTATACAAAAAAAAACGAACTGATATTTTTAAATCTCTTAGTATGATAAGTAATGAAGCGATGACAGCTCGGTTTGAAGCATGATAGCTCACTTGGTAGTGTATACGGACGCCGAGTCAAGAGACGTGGGTTCGAATCCACCTATATTAAAATTTAATATAATTAAAATACATTGAATTCATTGGAGTTATAAACAACTTTCGTTCAATAACCAAAAGACATGAAAAATTGAAACGATATTAAATAACGCCAGTTCTATAGATCTTAACGAATTGAAATTGGAAGGTTGATTATGATTGATTATAGGTAATTAAAATGTAAAAAAATACAGATCAGTCAAACCGTTTTTTAGTTTAAACGAGAATAAAGAACATCGACTTTAGGTGATACGAAGTTCACCGGGTCAGCTAGTATTCTATGAAATATTCATTTATAGTGAGAATAAATGATTAAGTATATTAGAAATATAAAAAGAGATAACATTAAGATTTATTAAAATTATGTTTGTGTGGTTTTGGTACAACATGCATATCGATAGAGGGCTCGATTTCAACTGTTGTAGATTTTATTTGTCTAAATGAAGACCTAGGCGTATACGTCAAATTGTTTATTTAAATTAAATAAAAAAAAACTGGACCAGATAATAATCTGTTTCAATTGTGTTTACACTCAATTAATTTATTTAAATATAATATGCTGTACAATGAAAATTGTAGAAATCAAGAAAACTATTAATTTTATATTTTATTAAGTCAATTTCTACAATACATACAAACTTCGATTCCCGATAATTGCAAAAAGAAAAACTACATTACAAGAAAACACTTTTAAATAATACATATTATGTTTCAAGAAATTGTGAGCCATGGTGGGTTGTGTATTTTTTATCGATTTCTCATGTTGCGTTAAAAGGGCTCATTTGGTTTTATTGTATGAAATGGATGGAAGTATAATTTGCATTGAGCCGGTGGTCACGCACGTCGTAGGGCGTTTCCTTTTTATTATTCGTTTCTTAGGCTTTAGCCTTACCTTAATGCTTTGGGTTACTAACATGACCCACCTGGTTACAAAATGCTTACCTTAAATGCTTTTAGTTGTATTATCACTAACCTATTTGTATTTCCGTGTTCGTTGTACAACATACATATATTTTAGCAAATGAAAATTATACTGAACAAGAATAAAGTTATAACTTTGCACATCTCTTAGATGATCTGCTAGTAGATTTGAACTGTTAAGTACATACATGTTATATTAGTTTATCCTAAAAAATCAAAAAAGTCTTCTCATTTGAAAGAATATCAATGACATTGAATTTATTTGTCGTGCAATTAATTTGGACAAAATTCGAAATTATTTAGTTTATTCCCTTTTTTCGACCTGACACGCTTTGAGCCGCTACACCAAACTTTTTGGGGCGAATGCTGAGGATACTCAATCAAAATCGAGGCAGAGAGCGCAAGGGTGCCAAAATGGCCGAACTTCGGCTTGAACTGCTGCCGAAAAACAAACAAAGATCCGCAAGCCTAACTAACCAACAGATCCTAACTTACGAAGTTTAGTGGTCCTAACAATGAAATCTGGCAAATCGTGCAAGGGCCGTGGGGGACATTAGTTCTTTTTTAGGAGGAATTCTTCCGCTTTATGGGACTCGCTTTACATCTTACTAGCTATATATATATATATATATATATATATGTATATATATATATATATATATATATATATATACATATATATTAATACCAAGTCTTTATTAAGTCAGCTTGCTACATGCTACCTATTTATAATAGAACACAACGAGATATACTCTGTTTATACAGTTTATTCAAAGTTTTGGATACGTCCCCCCGATTCAGTCACGTTAACTAAGTTTAATGGGTAATGTTTGCATCATGTAAATGTATTATTATGTTATGCAAATATTACCTCTACGCGTACATATCTTGATGCTCTTATCTCGAATAAATAAACTTAGTACTCAAATTAATTTTAAACCTTAATATTTAACCTATTTTTACCTTAAAAATTAATTTACAAATGTTTTCGATTACTACTAATAAATGCATTTATATCTAGTTGGCTACATCTTATACTACATATATTAATGTTATAAAGCGGAATAGCTTCAAGTTTGAACACGCTAATCTTAGGAACTACCAGTGGGATTAAAAAAATATTTTTTTTTATTTGATGGAGTAACAATTGAGATAGGCATTAGGCTATTTAACATCACGCTGTAATCAATAGAAGCAAAGCTGTATTGAAAAAGTTATAAAAACGGACAAAAATCATATCATCACACTAATATACATTCGAAAGTGAGTTTATTACTCTTTCGAGCCTAAACCGCTGAATTGATAGTGATGAATTTTGGTACAGATATAGATGGGACCCAGGAGACGGAGAAAGGCTACTTTTTCTCGCGAAAAACTTTTTGGGAGCGGGGTAAAGAGAATGAGTGAAACTTTTTATTGCGTCATTTGATTTGTTTCAAACTTTGGAGAATAATTACAACTTACAATGAAAGTCTGCATATTTGTTTTTCTAACTACTCTTAAAAGAATTGGAAAGGAATTGTAAAGGTTGTATAGTAAAATCGTATTTATTAAGCTAAAATTTGTCAGGTAGGCAGTTGATAGACATTAGCAAAAAAAGGATAACTTCCCGATGAGCTAGATACTTGAAATTTGGACCATAGCTCATAACTGGATGACAATGGATGAAAATGTGGAAAATGGTGTCTTTGGTTTTTCGATTAAAAATTATAATTGATTTACAAGTAACTTCTCGATCAGCTATACTATACTTGAATGTAGCGCAAATCTGACTGAGAGATGAATAGAATATATCAAAATTTCATAAGCATAACCCTAAAACACAGATGAAAATAATAAAAAAAAGTACCATGTTTTTATAACAGGCAATAAAATTTATAACTTTCTAAAAACTTATTTATAAAATAAATTTATAATATAAAAACTATATATAACTTTCTTTAAAAAATGATGTAGTCTCTCTTGAGACTACTTAGTTTTTTTCTCGCAGTGTATTTCGAACCTTGCAAAATATATTAATTGTTATGGATACAATTTATCATTTTCGTTAATTATACCTGTCCTTGACGTTTCAAGGATAGAGCTTTGTAATAATTACGATTGTCATTATCATGTAACAGAGTGTAGCGTTCAAAGTAACCATGATTATACTACTAGAATATAATTATTATTTTAGTTGTATATATTGTTAATTGTCATCGTTGTTGTGGTCGTGGTTGCTAAGTTGTTTCCAATAACTCCACCAAAGCGCCACCTATGACGCAAAGGACTGATATAAGAACGATCTCTATGAAAAAATACATATACCATTTTCCATGATAATCAGCCAGTGTTGACATATCCACTTTTTTCTTCTATATGTGATGGACTATTTCGTTTTATATTTATCTGTACAAATCTGTACTACTAATTATCTGCACAAATAAATAAAATTGAAATATCTGTTTGTAATGTAAAATAACAGCTTTTTACTAAATGCTTATGAAAGTATATATGTACCTAAAAAAAGATATAATCATGCAGATCAGATTTCTTGCCGGTTCTTGCCGATGACTGCTTTACTCTCCGAACCCGTGGTAACTTTGATGTCCATAAGATCCTTCCCAGGGGTTAAATTGAATAAAGATTTTTAATTTTGTTTAATGTATAAAAAAAAAACAAAACAAATTGTCTTTATCTTCCGGGTAATCTCTACAGTGGCTGTACCGATGTTGACGGGACCTTCGCTGGCAGATAGCCTTTGTTAAAAGGAGTAATTTAGACTACTTTTATTATAGAAAAAAATTCAGTTCAGCAAAAAAAAAAAAACTAAGTAATTTTGAGTTCCACGCGAACGTAGTCGCGGGCACAGCTAGTCTTCAATATTTGTTATACTATCACGTTTCATTAAAAAAAACCTATCCTAAAAGAAATAAATATATATTTATATGTATACTATAATTTCAAAGCGATAATGGCTCAATTGGTAATATACACGGGCGCCGCGTCAACGGATGTATGTTCGAATTCACCTGTAATGAGCCTAAGCTTTCGGTGAACGAAAACATCACGAGGAAACCATAGCTTGGTGGTAGGGCTTTTTCTGATTCCCGTCTGGCTAGCTACAACCCTCAAGTTGAAAATCAGCCGCCCAATACCTATAGGTATGTTCCGGCAATTGCACTTGAGAGCCAGTTTCTCAGCTAGGCTTAGCGTATCTACCACCTTGGATCACATCATCACTTAACATCAGGTGAGATTGTAGCCATAAAGATAAACTTTTAAAGTATAAAAAAGGCACCAACACTTATTTTTTAACTATGCATAATTAGCAGAATCATGAAAAAAGTACGGACTCGGTTCAGTAACGGTGTTACTCTGTATGAGTGGTATATCACCATATGTATGGTGGTCTAAGCCTATTCTGATATAAATCCTTAATACCGTATTCTTCTTTTTACCCTTATCCCATCGAAGTAGTATCGGTACGAAATATATCCCTATTCTACTCTCGCTACTATTAACTCTCACATCAGTATTCTAACTTTTAAACTCATATTCGCGCATTATCCTATTACAGTTATTTTCATGCAGTTCGCATGTTATGCCAATACTACGTTAATCTATTATTTATCAACTTCTCTGTCACTAGTACAACTTTTATTTATTATTAATGTTTATTATTAAATAAAAATATAATATTTTTATTTTTATCTAGATACTACTTACATCAATTTAATAAATATATCACAATAATATACATATATATATACATATTAGTTTATATTCATAATATTAGCTATTTATTTATGTAGTTATAACTGTAGAAAACACAACAGTTGACAGGCAGATAAACAATAAATAAAATTGTAATATCGAAAAGTGCACACCTCATACTATTCTTTTAATATTTACGAAAAAAAAACAAGCCGTACGATTTACTTATTTCATTAATTATTCTATATTTTTTAAGCAAGAATGATGTAATGCTTGCTACAAATCTCCGTAGATACATAGTTTTAACTAGAAAGTCTCCATAATGTTGAAGCGCTAACCACTTTATTATGAAATAACGGTCGACTCGGCTGTATTGTTTTGGTATCTTTGCCTTTTACCTATCTTTGACTATTGCTACAAAAATAAAGAAAAATATGATAATACCTAGAACTTGTAAATGTAAAATGTAATAAATTAAAAAATACGGCTTGCAAAAACACATTTTATTATTAAACTACGAACGAGTACTAGGCTATTGATAGGAAATAGCTAACTGGTTGATGTCATTCTAAAGATAATAAACGAAACCCGGTCTCGATACGTAATGTTTTTCGGGAGTTATCGTGACCACCTCGTATAAAATAATCCGGACGTCCACGTCAAAACTTTTTCAAACATTTTTTTCAAGATTGCAGAATAAAATGGTTACGAAACACGATATAAATTAGTTGAAGTATTTTCTTGAAATACATCTATCATTTAAAAGCAAATTGATTGTGGTAGATGTAGGTAGTTTAAGAGTAAAAAATTGCTTCATTGTGACGTGTCGAGAATAGAGCACTACCTCATCCGTTTCAAGAATAATAAAAAGATGGACACTGAACTGAAGCCCAAATAAGTGTTAACATATTGGCAACTTAGACTTTCTAACAATATTAAAAAGTTATTCAAAGTAACATTAAATATAGAACATTGGAAATAAACAGTAATAATAATAATAGAAATTGGAAATAGTATAAATTAATACAGGAAAAAACTAAAACTAAACCCTGTGAAAGAAAACAAAATCAGAAATACAACTAAGATTAATAAAGAAAAACTTCATATACAAATTACTTGATATTCAATTAACTGATTTATTTACAAAGTCAAGGATATAGAATGATTTTAACTGGTTTTCTATATTTATAAGCTCGGTGGTCAGATATGTCTAATGAGGTGTGTTTGGTTGCAACCTCATTGTACAAGCGAGTCATACACACAATAGGTTTGAAGTAATAGGTATTGTTCTTATAACTGTTAAAAATAGATAAGGAAAGGGGTATTTAAAAATGGTGTTGAAATTTAAGATTCTATCAAGAAGAAATATATGATAATGCAATAGTTTGTGAAGAAATACAAGATCATGATGATTTCTTCGCATATGTAATGGTGTATTATTAAATTTATTTATCCTATCATTGTATGAAGAGACATGTCGACCATGTCCAATTCGGTTTAAACTTGTCTATATTAAAATAATAACTCTTAAAAATAAATAGATTGTGAATTTGTAATACAATAATAATACAGCAAAACATGTCTTTCATTGTTATGAGTGGCCTTGTGTAAACAATTTCATATTCCAAACTAGTCGAGCAGAGTCCTGGTAAGCTGATTATTGCTCACTGACCTTTTAAATACAAGCTTAACATTGATATTTGATCTGTAAGCAACGAAAAAAAGGAATGAAGCAAATTTTTACTTACAAATAGCAAACAGTACTTATAAGTCGAAGTAAAAACCAACACCAATTTTTTTTTCATTGCGTTGGCAAATTTTGGCTTGTCGTTCAGTTGTAAATAAATTATTTTAATTAAGCTAACTTAAGCGAGAGCGATAATTTATAAAATATTATACTTCAGTGTACAGAAGTGGAATAAGCATTATACATATAGACTTTATACATCAGCCTCCCAGCATACCTATTACTAAGTTTTCTATAAAATAAAATTTTATTAGATATAATAGGAATAGGTTTGTATATTCAAATAGGAAAACCAATGAGAAAACCCTGGGCTTGTACAGCGCAAAATAATTTAACCACAACTGTTTGGATAAATTTTATCGTTGGATCCTCTTATCACCAATCACGTAGATAGGAGGTCTCACTACCTGTAACTGATCGCCGTGGCGCTACCACTAATTAAAAAAGAACGACTTAAATAAGCATTCGAAGTATCCGTTTAGTTGTTATTTTTCTTCATTGATGTTTGATTTTTCGGAAGAAAACAAGAAACACATCTGGAGAATTATATACTTCTTTTGTCCTAATATTACGCTAAAATATAAGTTATTTACAATAAATTTTGTACGACTATATTTGCAGTACGGCTCGTCAAACTATTTTGTTGAATTTTCCCCGTATATTCATAACAAGCCGAAAATATTTTATGTGTGCGTTGTGGGCGGCACTGTGCTGGACGATATTGGGGCTAAATTTATCATTTGGTGGTACCTACAACCACCTCGGTGTTGATGAGAGGGGATCCGGTGGTGAGAGCCCAGTTCTTCCGTCTCTTTGCTGCCTGTTCTGCCGCAACAATTGGGTCGGCATAGCGGTGGATTTTTCATTTATTTTATTCCACGATCGCCGGTAAAACTACAATGTATCAATGTTCTTTAATACCTGTAGTTATTTAATTCCATGAAGGTTAAATAAAAATAATGTAATGTATTTAAAGTAAGCCACTTATATTAATGAAAAATATGTATAAAAATTGTTGTATGTCAAGAACAGTGCTACGTCAGGTGTGGAAATAGCTAAAACTATAAATGAATCGCAATTGAGTCATCTAAGATTCGCAGATAATCTAAATCTATTGAAAAAGGACCCAGAACTACTGACATACTTGATAAAGACCTTAGTTGAAGGGAGTAGAGAAGTAGTGCTTGAAATCAACTTGAGCAAAACTAAGGAATTAAAAAATTAAAAATAAGAAATAAAGTAAAATGCATCAAATAACTTTCATCGGAATTTACAGTGTGACGACAAACTCGATCGAGCATATTTTTAGGTTATTTAACTAAGACTGTCCTTTATTTTTTCGGAAGCGTTTTGTTTGACTCCGTGGGTTGAAATATTTATTAATGTAACAATACTATAGTCCTATTCAAGTCGCAAACAATACCATGAAAGAGATTATATATACAAACGTTTCAAACATCTCTCTCGATGCTCATAACCGCGACGTTCGTACCCTGAAACATGGCACAGCACCTCAGGGAACATTATTTCAAAGAGTTGGTGAACACGCTCGTAAACCACTAACGACTGCCCGACGCCGATAATGAATTCACTCTACACACCAAGCAGCCTCGCACATTTGATTCTAACGAGGGTTTAAAATAATTCTATGTGACTTTGCAGTTCACGTGTTAACTCAAAACTGAATGTATAATAATATATTCGTCAGTGTTAGAAGAATTATTCTCTTTAAAAATGTTAGTAAATTCTTACACCTGTACTAATTCTACAATGTCACTAAACAATGAAACTGTAGTTTATATGCGGTGTACAAAAAATGCGATTAAATAAATGAACTAAATAGAAATAGCTTCGTACTTAATTTTTAAGTGGTTGCAGGTTAAGCGAGAGGCATATTAGTGAAATCTCTGTATAAGATATTAAAAAATGTTGGCCGGTCTAGAACAGTCTATTAAATTTGACTGAACAGGGAGAGAAACATGAGTAGTGAAGGTAAATATTGACGCGTCCCGGGATCAGCTCGAGCTTCCTCTGCCACACGATGGAGCTTACTCTCGCACGTTAATTCCATGGATTAGTACTAAGAAATTCGTTTCACTATAATAATCTATCACAAAATAACAACAAAGAAAAGATAAATATAGATAATTACTTTATTTACTATACCTGTGAATGACAGAATAATGTATATATTTAATTGTGTAATTTGAGTTATAAAACAGATTTTAGAATGTTCTCCAATATTATTTATTTTTGTTTAAATAGTTAAACCAATGCAATGTGATATATTTTTCATACTGTCAATAAAAACTCTCTTGTTGTGTATTAAAAAAATTAACTTATAAATGCAAATATTATTCTCCAAATAGTTTACTTGTAAACCTGTGTTGCGAATAACTTTTAACCAAAGTTAATCCAGAAGCATCCCTGCTTTAATTTATTTAAAAAACATAAATTATATACGTGTTCGGTTAAACGAGTTCATGTCTATGAAAAAAAAAGCGCAACCTAACGTAATTAAACCTCGAGGATAAACTTGTTACATTTTTGAGAGGCATTAAAAATTCCCGACGTTTTCTGGAACGACGGGAAGCGACACAACGTGCCGCTAACATTTTTACCAGCCACTGAGGTATAAACATGAAAATTTCCACCGTAACGCGATAATGAGACGGAAGACCAATTAATTAAACAACTTCTTCTATTCTATCAACGCTGTCGCCTAATTGCATTAGACGTACTTTAAGTATTAGCTAATTATTTAAGAACATTAACATTAAATAAGTAATTCTTTGATCGTCTTATGGGCCTTTTTATACGTTCGTTATTAACGTTTTAATATTACATCGTTTGATGTAAAAATGTCTACGTAGCTGAAAATGGTAATATAATAGATTTAAAACGAGAACTTTCTTTCAAAAGTCTTTGAAGAAAGGCATCGAAAAGAAATAAGTGATAAATTGTCGAATTTAAAGTATCCGACTTCGCTACGAGGGATATTAATAGATTATCACTTCAAGGCCTAATGGACCCAAAAGCCTAAGAGGTAAGCATCGATAGGTTACATTACAGTAAACATTTATCGTCATTCTACTTTTAAAAAGGTAATATTTTTTACAAAATATATAGTATTATTTTTGCAGCTGTTGATTATTTCCTCATAATAAATACTTGCTTCCTAACATAATTTAAACTGATTATTAAAACTTTTTTTTTAATAAAAAAATGCACTCTCAATTATTGTTATCTTTAAAAGAGTCAAATTCGTGTTACACATGTGAAGGTAATATGTGGCTACATATTTCTTTCTTGCATTATTTAAATACACCGCGATCAATATTAAAAATATTCTACAAGTAGAACTACCTTGGGTAAAATAATTTGCATAAAGCATTTCCTTATTTTATGACTTGGCTCACGGCATCTGTAATGACGGAGGTGGTGTTATGCGACGCCTTCGGGCCTGTAATTAGAATCTGGAGTATAAAAAGCCATGAAGGCTTTTATAAATTCTGTTAAGAAACACTGCCATCGCCGAGATTTAGTCGTAATCTTATAAATATGCATGTAGAATTTTTCAAGATTTCGCTACAAATTAAGTTACATATTTATTGCCTATTTAATAAGTTAATGGATATTCAGATAACTTAGATAATTTAGATTTGGTAAACTACTGGCACAGAATTAGTAGGTACAAGAATTAAACGCAGTTTATTCATCACATGTTTCAGACTTAACAATAATAATAAAAAATTTAATATGTAACATTCGGATATAGGTTTCATGAGTATAGTGCTAATTTGCCAAAAAAGCTCAAGGTTCATGTCAAGCAAGTATGTTTATATATGAATAATGCTAATATCTGAAAATTACTTCATCTGGTTGGAGATTTTACCATCAAACTTAACTTTTACTAAGTATTGATTGACTTAAGTTTCAATAATTTCCCTATGTTTATTATTAATACATAGTGGAAGTGTGGCTTAGTAGTAACGTGTAAAGAAAAAGTCTCAACAGACATAAAATTTGATCTATCCAATGAGCCTTAATTTTTATAATGTGGTGTTGATAATCCCATTTGTTCCGGATTTCCTCATCGCAATGCGCAAACGCATTACCCGGGCTCAGGTCATAGGCGTGAGGGGCATATGATAGCTCTTCAGGTGCTAATCACCCAATACTACCCAGTAAAACGCACCAAAGCGAGCCTTCAAACTCCCGTATCGCCAGAGACCAGGGTCAGCTTTCGCGATTTTTCTAGTCATCCGTCCAATGAGCCTGAACTTTCAATGTAGAAAACAGCGGGATAAAGCCATAGTATAGCAGTAAAGCATTTTCCAATGTCTATCTACATAACCAATACTGTCACATTTATTTCTGCCGCCAAACACCTATGAGTGCATTTCGGTCGCTTGAGAATCAGTTTCCCACTTGGCGTAGTGTATTACAATCTTGAACCATACTACCACTAAACACTGGTGACATTGTAGCCAAACGCCATATATATGAAAAAGTTTTATTTGATACTGACACACGGGAAATATGCTCGGGATGCTAACATTTGGAGGCGGCAATCTGGTCGTAAACATGATACAAATATCGCTGTGTTATAAAATATATTTCTATATTAATCAGTACACATTTCTCTTTTTTTTTTGCAGCTGTCACATGTTTTATACTGAATATATGCCTACCTAAATACATTAAAATTTAAATAAAATACTAAGATCATTATTGCAATTAAAACCTATGAAGCGATGATAGCTCAATGGTAGCGTATAGGAACGCCGCGTCATGAGACGTAAGTTCGAATCCAACCACCTACAATGAGCTTGAGTTTTTGGTGAAGGGTAACATCGTGAGAAAACCATAACATGGTGATAGGGTTTTTTCTAATGTCCGCCTGGTTAGCTACCACCCTCGAGTTCTGCCGCCAAATACCATTAGGTGTGTTTCGGCCGTGGCACTTGAGAGCGTCTCTCCTATAAAGGTCGGCAACGCACCTGCGATTCCTCTTGTGTTGTGGGTGTCCATGGGAGGCGAAAATCACTTACTATTAGATGACAAGCTTGCTCGTTTGCTCCTTATTCCATAAAAAAATGTACTTTGTATTTGAAGAACTCCCGGCGTTCGGATTCTCCAACAACCTGTGCCGCTGGATCTGCCACATTCTGCATAAACGGAGTTTCTCAAAGCTCTGTTTTTTCACCCACGTTGTTTCTTCTGCATATCAATGATATGCTACCTTTGAGGCGTATACATTGCTACGCAAATGACAGCACGGTTCATGAGTGCTACTTCTGTAAGCCCGGCTTTGGATGGGGTGTCACAGAAAAGAAACGGAAGGAACTTGTTATTGAACTTAACCAAGTGTTGACCCTCATATCCACATGGGGAGCCTGTAACTTGGTTGAGTTCAATGCCAAGAAACTCAGGCATGCGTCTTTACTTCTAAAAAAATCCCCTTCTCACCAAACCCTACTCTTCAGAGCACCCAACTAGCAATGCGAGTCAGCCGAAATATCCTAGAAATGGATATTCGTAGCGACCTGATCCTTAGGGACTACATTAAGAATGCCATCTCCACAATATCTCAGAGACTCGGAATCCTGAACAGGGTGCGACGGTTTTTCATGTCCGACCATATGTACCTTCTCTTTAAAGCCCAAGTTCGGCCGTGTATGGAATACTGCTCGCACCTCTGGGATGGATCCTCTAAATATCTGCTCGATGCCTTAGACAGGTGGCAGAGGCGGACTGTCCGCATTATAAATGATGCAGATACCACCAGACCCATAGAACAGTTAAAATTGCGATTGGACATTGCCTCGCTAAGCGTGTTTTATCATATGTACCCCGGCGAGTGTTCTGAAGACTTATTTGATGTAATCCCCTCTTCTCCGTTCCACAATAGGACTACGCGTGCGCGGCTTCGGTCTCACAGTTTCAGTGACGCCTATTGAATCGTGAACTAAAAAGTTCGCTGATTCTTATTTTTGTCGTACCGTGGTACTGTGGAACCGTTATCCCGTAAGCGTGTTCCCTCCTTCCTATGACATTGGGTTCTTGAAAAGTGGCGTGAAAAGGTGCCTAAGCAGGCCAGCATGATAGCGCTAACTGGCAGAGAATTTGGGTTACTGTACTTAACATCAGGTGCAGTGCAGTCACCATGCTGAGCAACATAAAAAAAACATTCATGTATGTTAAGGAGTGGCATTGTGCTTTTTCGGCAATGATGTATGAACTTAATAAGGTACTAGTATAGTATCAGGAGGTATGAAGTAGGGATAACGATCTGATATCGACTAATAGAAATATCGATTTTTAGGTATAAGAAATTCAATTATTTAAATGAATTCATAGACCTGAATCGATTCAGTGATTCAATATTTCACCCTTAAAAACCGTGGTTTGATTACAATCTATTTTCATAAAACATTATTTACAATTCTTTAAATGATTTACCCAAATATATATAGAAATGATAATTTTTGATATATTTAGAATGATAAAATTGTTTATTGTGGTGTGGTTTTTTTTTGTATGATTGAATTCATAATGAAAAAATAAGCTCGAAAAGAGAATTAAAAAAAACACTATTTTTTGGGAATCTATTATTTCATTTCATTTCGATCGATAAGGGATCGACAATCGATCTCTTTCAGAAAGAATCGCCATCCCTATTTTGAAGGTCATAGAAATAAAAAAGTGTTACATTGTGTATCATTAAGGAAATGAATGTAAAGGATAAAAGGATTACGGTGTAGAGGACGACATAAGAGAAACTGAATGAATTTAAGAGGAATGATTTGTGCATGCTAGGTATTGGTAACGGTGTTAAAATGACCAGTACTATAATAGAGCGGAACTGAAAAGCATGTTCTAACGCCTCAACTTAGGTGGGATTAACAGAGAATAAAGATTAGGTAAGGTCAGGAAAAAAATTACAGCATATATTATAATATGCGTACATAGAATAATTCGTACTAATAGAAATATAAAATGTTAAAATACAAATTTTCTACCTTGTAATGTATGCGTTGGTAAGTTTTTTTATACTATAACAATAAACAGTATGAGCACTTTATGAATATCTTATAACAATTTACGTATAGTTACAAACTACACAATCAATAAAGTTCATAAACTTCAAGGTACTGTTTACGATGCGACTGTATCTAGAAGCTTCCGAACAACATTTTCATAAAACATATAAGCCATTAAGCGTCCACGACAATAATTCCTTGACAGTGAAAAATAATACCTACCAGCTACGCTTTCCACTGGCAATATAATAATGTGGGTTCTTATACCAAATTACTTCATAAGTCTAAAGTCGAATCCGGGAATCGGGCAAATTCAAAAGGTAAGGTCATAAATATCGGTCTATTGTTTTATCCACAAAGGGAATACTTCTTTTTATTTGACCCTTTTGTGGGCTAGTAATAAAATGCGGTCGAAAGTGGTAAATAATAATCTGGTTTGCGTCGGTTCGCTGAGTTCGAATCCCGCGGGACTAATAAATCGTTATAAAAGAACAACAGTCGTACTGATATTTTACATTGATTAAAACAAAAGCTAGTATTTAATAACACAAATACGATAATATATACAAAATAATAAATAACTTTAGATTTAACACAGTTATATCACTTGTATAAAATTATTTTAATCACAATTTTTTTTCTTTTTTTTAAATAAAAGAGTAGCTATGTTTGCGACTTCATTCGCGTGAAACTAAAAATTATTTAATAATTCTTGAAACTTTTTCCAATACAGCTTTGCTTCTAGTGGTGGTAGCCTGATGTTTAATAGTCTATGAAGTGTTTAAGTTAAGAATGAAGAGGTATTATAATATATTCGTTATTTTTATAAAATAATTTACTTAAAATAAATTATTATTAAAGTGACAATACATTCAACGGAAGCACAGTATAAGGGTGTCCATTTAAATGTTGTAACAATATAAATAATGTAAATTTTAATTTTAGATATAACATTTAAAATTGGCGAATTTTTATGGAAAATATTTGTACTAATATAGTATTATGTCATGAAAAATACATTTGTATTAGTTTTATAACAATAACAATACAAAGATTCATGGAATCCAATTAAAACATAGCTAAACAATGACTTCCTACAAGACAATAGTAGGCATAAGAAACCTGGTAGTCAGGAGTTGAAAACAACTGTTTGTAAATTATATAAACATTCGATTCCTATAAACCAAAACTTGCTAGGAAATAGTTTGAATTCAATTTATAAGTTGGTAATTAGTAGTCATTAATTAGGTTATTTTTATTTATTTACTGTGTGACCCGGTGAACTTCGATCACATATATTCGATGTTATTTATACTCGCTAATACTCGAAAACAGTTTGACCGATTTGTATATATTTTTTTTACATTTTTATTCGCTTTAATCAATCCTAATGAATCTTTAATCTTCAATTCGTTAAGACCACTGGAACTGGCTATAACTAATACCGTTTCCGTTTTTCATTTCTTTTGGTCATTGAATAAAACTTGTTTATAACTCCAATTAATTAAATGTATTTATATCATATAAAATTTAAATATAGTTAATATAATGCTTATTGATATACTATATTTTTTATTTCTTTTTGTGATGTGTAATATACATTTTTTTTCCGACGCGCCAACTTACGATACTAATTTGTCCGATCACGAATGTGGAAAAAAAGTTAAGTACGCAAATTTCTAACGACTGGTTTTGATATTTGTTAATTTTCTACGCAATACACAGCCGCACGGGAAATTTTAGTCGCTTAAAATCGAATGGAAAATCCGTTGGAATCATCTTTATACGCGAAATTAAGACAGCCTTCCTTTATACTTTTCCTTGAGCGTTGCTTCTTTGGCGTTATTCATTAGACTTTTTTACAGCCAGTCTCGACACATTGCATAGTTGTGTTAATGTTGGCCAAGAAATGGTTAGAATCACTTCCCATCTCATAAACTAATAAGCATAATAGATCTGGTTTATTTATTGTTTGCAGATCTAAGTAGTTCGCAATCTTTTGGAAAAATAGTATTTAACATTTTACATTCAACGTAAAATAATACATGATTAATAACTATATTTTGAACAATACACACAACACATAATTAACATTTTTTACTTTACTTTTTCTGCTAATTTTTTATGAGTTCGCTATTTAGATCACAGAATGCTGTAATATTCTAAATTGTATGAAAGTGTCGAAAACGACAAAGTATAGGTTTCTGGATAATGATTCTCATGTTGTAATTTGGGATGACTGACGTAGGCGTCTTCATCGCCCGCTAAACAAATTTGCCAATCGTATTGTCGAAGTCGTCTGTCTTCGTATTAATAGGCAGATTGCCAGTCAGAAAAACCTATGTCTTAATATTACTATAGTAACATTTAAATAAAAAATCATTTTAAAACATTTGTATATTATACATATATGACTAACAACATTGTGACTGTACATACGAAAGGATTGCCACTACGACCGAATAATGACTCACGATGACCTGAATAAAACCTATATCCTCCAGTTAACCTCAATGTAGGAACATACACAAAATAACATACAACTTTCTGGCGCAAAGTTGCAGTTACCACATTTTTTATAGTTTACTGCCTGATCCGGCAGAAGTTGTTTTGCCCTTGTCGATAGGTAATAACTAGATCATTGGGCATCCTTCATATCAAGGTATATCTACTATCTATCGTCTCGATAAAAGTCATACAATACATGAATTTTACTTCTGCCAGTCAAATCTACAAGATTTTTAAATATAAAGATAGGGTTAGCGTTAGGTCCGACACTCTCCTTATCATAAATGAGGATGTGGCCCAAGATGGTAGACACGCCAGTCCTAGTGGAGAGAGTGGCTCTCATATACAACTACCGGAAAACACAAGTATAGGTCGACGACAGGCTGTCAACGACAAAGTGTCGTCGTGGTACGTTTTAGTGGGTAGTGTTTGGGTGATTACCCTCCCATGAGTCACCACATGCTATTCACGCCTTTCACCTGACCCCGGGTAATGAGTTTGAATTTGCGTGTTGCGATAAGGAAGTCTGTAAAGACTGGGATTTTAAACACTACATTAATAAAAATATGACGATAGCTAGCTATACAGACATTTAAAAATACCCCTTCGCCATGCTATGGTTTCATCACAATATTTTTCTTAATTGTAAGCTCATCACGTTTATTATGGAGATTCGAATTCACATTTGTCGATGCGGTGTCCACACACTCAACCACTGAGCCATTGCTTCATTTTTGTAATTTACCTACTTCATTATTTTAAAGATGCGTTTAGACTTAGTAAACAACTCACAATAACATTTTGTTATAACAAAGTTTAGTATAACGTGTATTATAATGTGAAGGCTTGAGAAGACTAACGACATGTCGACGTGACCCCAATTATTTTTATAACAATGGTTGTTTTGTACTACTGATTCCGCAAGCTCCACGAAATTTGCATTACATAGCCTAACACCAAACACATTTGTTTTGTGAAAGCCCAAGTGAATTCAGCTTTGGCCCTTACATTTTTTTGTATGAACATAATCCACTTAGAGCTCTCATGCATGGACATTCATAAAAATGTAGCAGGGCTGGTATAAAATACGATTGTGTTTTAAAGGATATTAACAATCTTATTTTTCAACCAAAAATCTATATATAGTAGATCATAACTAATAGTTCTCGAATTATTTTGTATCATTAAGTTTGTACTATCTAACTATGATTACGATAGGTTTTTGGTTACACAATAGTCACTCCTTCTACATTACAAACCAACAGGGATAACAATTTCTCTAGTCATTTTTATATGCTTAAATATAAAAGTAATGTTGACTAGCGATACAGTCGACTAGTCTTCGTATCTGTGCTCACTACATAAATCAAATATAAATAAAGGACCTCATAAGCTGTCAACGTAATGCCATTCAAGCCAGGCTTGGGTGCGTAATATCGTCGAATAAATCACGTTGAGCTAAAATATGCCTCAATACCCACTGTTGAATATGAATTCGCTCTTAACCATTTAGTTTGAAAAGACCTGATTTTAAAGAAATCGACTTAGGTAGCGCTAGAAAATTTTCAAAGAGGTATTTGTAAGAGTGTGGTTTTTATTTTCAGCTTAGGGTATAGGAAATAATTAATTTTCTTCAAATATATTATTAAAATGAATACGCAGGGACATTTTAAATAAGTTCTGGCTACTATAATATTTTTAATAATATAGTAATACATTACTGGTATTACTAGGTGTATACAAACAATAAATTTGTACAAAGGGCTTGTACATTTTATATTTTTGTTCAGTTTTACGTTGTGGTAACACATACTTCAATTCATATACTAACTGACCTGGAAGACCTTATTCTGCCTTTTCGAGTAGTCAATCAGATTGACTCCAGCGACATTTATAGAGTTTTGATCACTTATCGACATAATAAAGTATCCTATCTCTCAAGTTGGACAGTGTACAAATTTTTATTAAAATCGGTTCAGAAATTTTTATATATAAAGATAATTATATACCATATATTATAAATCATATCATTACTGAAATTGGTTTCTCGGAACTCCTATATACATATTTGGATGAAATGAAAAATATATTTAAATAAAGTTTTATATTTCAAGTTAACTAGATTTTTTTTCTATTGTAAGAAAACAAACAACGTTCAGTTGCTCGGCTATCTGTTAATCGATTAAAGATTATTGTCTAACTTGGGCCCTGGTTACCGCTCGGAATCCGTGAAACTATTTTACAAGGTTAATAAGATCAAATCTTATTATTGATTTTGAGTTCATTTTCGTCCTATGATCATAATACACAATCATTAAAATCGTGCATTTCGTGTATTCTATTGGCAATGAAATATGTAATTTTTTTTAAAGATTTATTTAAATTTTCTATGTGAGCAGGTCTGGACTATACTATAATCTTTTAAAAGGTTTCATGTATGTAGAAAATTTAAATGCATTTGCATGAACGTTTTGTAAGGCTAAGTACAAAAATAAAGACTCGTGTTATCATGCCACAAATGTTTACAGTTGCATTGAAAAATGTTATTAAGTCTATGAACTAAAAACTATAGAACATCAATCACTCACGGGTCAATTTTTACAATTGAAACTATGCAGTACCTTAATGTAGTTAATGCTCGATGATCTTAACAAAACATTTTAACTAAAACTATCTTATAATTAACAAGAATAAGACGAAGATTATGTTGAAAGTTCATACGACATCATCTCTCGTAAAATCAGAGGCTGTGCTTAAAGGTGCTAACTAAGCTTGCCAGGGGTCATTTTGATGGATCCACTTTTAAAAATGAGATAAATCATATAATTTTTCTTGGCTAAATAGCATCGATAGAATAACTTTTGAACAAAATACCAGCTTTTAAGACATTTTGGTGTGTGCGAATTGCGCAGAACTGGTTCCTGTGACGATCTTCCGAAGCGTTCTTCGTCATAAAATAGATTAGTATTTTAAATAGAACTTTGTAAAGTTGTTATCCTACAAACTAAGTAATGAATTGCTAAAATTAAATTTCATATTGCTATAATAATATGAATAAAAATACTCTATATTCTGAATTTTACACGCGTCAACTTAATTAAAAGCTGAGAAATAGTTTCATTTTCATGTAAAAAAAAGGCGTAGATAAGTAAGCGATTTTAAAATCTAAATAATTGTAAAAAGACGTAAATAATTAAAGTAATCTTCAAATCTTGAATAGATATTACTATAACTATTAATATAAACAACCCATTTAGCGTCAACGTTTGCTTTAGAATTTGTTTATACTTATGCGTGAGGATTTACATCAGTGCGATTGTCATAGGAGCAATAAATTTAAATTGAATTTATATTATGTAAAAACTACATTGCACTCTGACATGAATCTGACAAAATTATCAAAGTGCCACAAATAGCGCACGGTATAACATGATGATGTATTCTGGAGAACGCTCAATAATATTTACTCGACGTTATTCTCCCTTGTGAAAATCTCTTAGATGCGATCATAAATCGCTTCGGTTGACATAATAGCGTAAAGGGAGCGGCCTGGATTTATGCATGTTTGATTTAGAGGGAGGTGAGGCTTGTCATTTCACCAACGTTCCCACTAAAAATATGGAACGCTTACTTTCGTGAATATTATTTTCAAAGGTGAAGCGTGTGCGGCCGTTTTTGCACAGCCGTTACGAGTATTTCATTTCCACTTCTATTTAAATAAGCGCAGAAATTTTCATGAGAGTTTTGAAATATCACACGCGTAATATTACAACGCATAATAAATATTTCGTCAAAAATGAAATCTTTTTAGTATTTCAATAGATACGAAAATTTGTTATCTTTATAACCATTTGTAAATTTTATGACGATCTCGATTTGATATGAA
This sequence comes from Actias luna, assembly GCA_039707435.1. Classification (NCBI taxonomy): domain Eukaryota; kingdom Metazoa; phylum Arthropoda; class Insecta; order Lepidoptera; family Saturniidae; genus Actias; species Actias luna. Next base: position 11,706,860 of record JAZHAC010000033.1, on the reverse strand, counting down.
AATATCGTAAATTTCATTTTATATGCAGCACGTTTTCTTTTTATTGTTAGACTCAAATTTGATTATTGAATACTAAAAATTTTAGCGAATGCTTTTAATATTTAAGAAATGTAGAATTCATTTTATTCTCGTTGTTAAAATGTAATAACTCAAGTCCATCAAAGGATAAACAGTAAAATACCTAAGATTTTTTCCTTTATTTACACTGTATCGAATGACTTCTCACTAGGAATTTATTTAACCTGAATATTGAAGGACTGAGAATTAAATTTATTTGAGTTCCGAGCTCTGTTTATTACGATACTGATTGGAATTGAAAGATCCAGACAGAACAGATTAACAATTTTCGAATTCCAAACGCAAGGTCTCGAAATTCAAGACACGATTCAAATTAAATGATAAAGCGATGGCAGAGGCCCGACTGAGCCCGCTTGTCACCCGGTAATGCCTAAAGAAGCGACGTGTCCTCAAGTCCATTACCAACCCTCGCTGCATCTTAACCAATTTGTTGAAGAATATTTTCAACGTTCATCATTAATAAAGTAGTAATTGGAACCGATTAGGTGCTACTACAACTTTAAATTACTTTATTATAGCATTTGATTTGAATCAGAGAATACGTGTTGTTTATGAATGTTTGAATATTATAAGTATTCAATTCACGCTACAGTTTTTCCTATAAAGATTCATTCATATTCAACCACACATATGTGGTTCACAAACAACCTTACGAGTTACAATAAAAATGTACTAATTAATGTACATGCTTCACGACCGCAAGTGTTAAATTTAATTTGAAACTACTGGCATAAAATTATTCATGAAATAATATATTTTAAAAATAGTAGGACTTTCAGAAAATGCGCCTACAAAAGCACTAAACCACTACACTGAATGATGCTGCAAAGTTGTTGTGGTTACACTGATGTGAACCTGTGCTTATTGTTGATAGCACACCCCGGCATATGAACCCTTCCGACTATATCCGAAGTAGCAAATTATTAAGGGCTGGCCTCTATTGATACTCCGGTTTATCTGAAGATCTTAAACTAGCTAATGAATTTATAGACTTTAATGAATATTTTAATGATAATTAATATATTCTGAAGTTATCATATTATAGTTTTTTTTTTCAAAACATCATTTAATTTTAAATAACGGTGTGGTTTGAGCTTTTTTATTTGGGAAAGAAGAAAGTCATCACTTTAGGTTTACTTAGTGATAACCCTCAATTTCAGCTGATGTTAAGAAACGAAACGATCCAAGGTGTCTTAGACGCTAAATCTACTAAGGAAACTGGCACTCAGATAGAGCTGCTGAAATACACCTACAAGTGTTTGGCTGTAAATATCCAACTAGAATATAGTATTTAGATGTTTTAATAAAATTAAACCAAAATACATTACTTAATTAAGGCTCTGAGTAGGCCATTATGGACTTCTAAGCAAGCGCCGCTTCAAAAAATAACCCTGTCATCGAGTAAAACCGGTAAGTAACTCGATCTGGTCACATTTTTTTTTAAATAATGCATTTACAATAATTATTATCGGATGCACAGAGATAGGTATTCATTTCAAACGTCACTATCGTTCACATATTATTGATACACCCTATTATACCGTTTTTATAACCCTTTGGACATCAAAATCCTCTCGACATGGTGCTTGAACTCACTGTCCGTGTACTTTGTTGTAAAACCTAAGTCTATTACCTAAAAAACTATTACTGGTCTTACTGAGTCTAAGATATGAGGTACACCAGTCTGTCACAATATCTAGTATTTAAATCATGACGATCTTTTTTTACTAAATCAAGCTTCACCAACATTTTGCAACATACATTAAATTACCATGAATGTATTGGCAAGCCAGAGTTAAGATATCGAATTACGAAAACTTAGACTTTAATGATTCGCGAGGTCCTATATTGTTAATGGCTTGAACTGCTCGTTTTTGTAAATGAAATGCAGCGTCTGCCTCAGGTGGCTGTCCTTTACAGCAAATTATCATATGAAATTAAGCTATGGAAGTAAGCTAATGAGACCAACCTAGCAGTGGTAATATCTGTCAAGGCGAACTTTACGAACTGCGAATGCAGCAGAAATTAAACTTCCCGTTAATTATTTAATGTGAGAAATACTTTGTAGTTTAGAATAAAGCGTAATACCCAATAACACAGTATCATCAACTAAGCCTAGTATATTCCTTTCGATCTTAATTCTAGTGTCAATTGGTGTAACATTAGGTAAGATAAATCCTATACGTTTTGTTTTGCCTGCATTTAACAATAAAATATTTAATGCAAACCAATCAATAATGATATCGATTTAGTTAGTCAAATGGTTATGGGTAATACCGTACTACCATACTGTAATACCAAAGAATAACGAAATAAAACTATCCAGAAAAAGATTTTGTGATACAAAATAAATTACTACAAACGCTAATCTTACAAATAAAGACAAAACGATCTGCAATGTATTGAAAGGAAATTCTTAATCGGCTATCGATACCTTACTCAGAAATTTGTAAGGGATAACGGGAAAACTGAAGGTGTTTATGATTTTACGATGCTACTTCATTCTCGTATATGGCATCGTACAATAACGATAAAGTGTTACGACTTACCCAATGCGTAGAAAAAAACTTCGAGCTCACGTCCCGCTTATAAAGGATACGAGAGCTAATGACATTTTACCTTAATAAGAGGAACATGTTCGAATGACATCATATTTTAATATGAGAAAACTGGAATAAAGCTCTAAAGAAAAATAAACACTTCTTTCACTCACTACGACTTTAATATTTGATAAGCTTTTTAGAAATGTACGTACTATATCATTATACAGATAAACAGACTCAGTAGGCAAACGTTGTCCCGATACAGATTAATAAGACTTGAATAAAAATGTACTGAATAAAAACATATTCATTCATACTCATTATGTGTTTTTTACATTAGAAATTAAAAAAATGGTGAGAAAAATAAAACAAGGCCTTGTGTAGAATGTATTACCATCATCGCAAAACAGAAACTACTTGTGTACCTACTGGTGTTTATATTCAGAGCAATATTAACAGCATTGTGCAGTGGTGCAATAACATTAAAATGTATTTGAAGGTAGATAAATGTTTTTACATTAAATACACATGAACAAAGTGATGATCGCGGGAAATGGATTGAATCATGACCAGGTCCATGAAGTATGCGATCTAGGCATCATTATAGACAGAAAACCGTCTTTTTGGACTTTTATTGATTATATTGTAAAAAAAAATATCGAGACAAATGCTTGTTTCATTTTAAAAAGTAAACCTTAAAAATATATATATACGTTGCCAAAAATTCTGCTATACAGTTCATTGGTACGTATTCACCTAGAATTCGTAAGTTCTGTTTGGAATATTTTCTATAGTAGTCATTCACAACATATTGAGGGAATACAGAGGTAATTTAGCAGATTTTTTGCATTCCGAGCATCAGGACTATCGTATATAGATTCATATAATAAACGGCTCTCATACTTTAAAATGTTAAAACTTAGCGATAGACAAACTATAATGACCTGGTATTACGTCATAAGATCATTGAGGGTCGTATAGAGAGCCATTCAGTTTTAGAAATGGTTAAGTTTAATACTATAACCCAAGAAAAAGGCTATATGAAACTTTTTTTGTACCACTATATAAGATAAATCTTGGGATTACTTCGGCTTTTATGAGAATGTCCAGGTGTAACAATTAAGTTAATATTATATTAGAGGATTTGGTTACATTTGTATTATATTCTTCTACTTCTATAAACAAAATTGAAAATCACTTCATTGAAGCTCTTAAAAGAAATCAATTTATTGTTTGTATAGTATTTCCTTGACCGTTTTATTGCAGAAGTATTTATATAACTGTTATCTTTTTTCATTCTAATTACATGGTCGACAAGATCTTCTTTGATATCTAACCATTTTTTTAAATTAATTTTGTCTTCATGATGCCTGTTTGTGAATATTTGTGTTATATGAAAGTATGGGGTGTCTGTAATTAGTTCACATATCATAATTAGATATTGTGAAGTAATATAGAAGTCATATAATATGCCCACTGTTGGTGCCGCCTTTGTGAATAAATAAATAAATAAATGTTGAGGATAACGTACTAAAAGTTTTGATTTTACATTTTAAACATCGTTTAACATAGAAATTCTCAAAATTCAACCTCCAAAAGTGTGAAAGTGGATGTTGAAGTTTGTGTAATATAATATATTTGTTTTGGCTCATATATGTTGGAAACTTCGTTTTTATATATTTTTCAATATAATAAATCAAAACCAAAAAGGTGTATCGGTTTTTTTTTTAATTTCTATCTTAGGCAAAAAAAGCTAAATCAGTTTGTATGCGTAGTATTATATTTCGTGGCAGATTTATGTGTAACCTGTTCCATACTCGGTTTATACAGGGTTTGAATAATATTATCGCCAAGTATATAAATATCACTATAATAGGAAGAGTACCAAATTCAATTCTATCTATCAATATATGTCGATATTTCTGTATAACCAATAGACATAACAACACATAAAAACGTTTAAAAAAAAGAACATAAGCCTCTAATAAAATTTATATTAAAATATTATTTAGAAATAAATAAACACGTCATTAGAATAATAAGAGAAGCTTCTTTAATTTACTTTCTGTATCCACTCTTGACATGGAAATAGGTTGCAATTAAAAAGTTAAACCACATAACTAATGAGTTACAGTTGAGTAACAAAGTCATCGAAAGCATGAACCGTAAACGACACTATCAATATAAAGTTTTTTCATGCGAACCAACGTAAATTACCCTCCGCTTAATGATCAGAGCGGACTGGAACAAGGAAATTAAATTCTTTATAAACCTATATTAGCTTTAAGAGAATAAGAAGCTGATTATTAAAAAAATATAATTATATTCTTTATGGATGAATATATGTTACACGGGAGATATTAAATTTTGTTTTCTAAATGCTGAGAGCACTAGTAATTAATGTATCTCTAACATCTTATCTTATTGTTACCTAATAACTTTAAAATTTCGATCGGCAGCCGTATTATCATTTAACTTTATGTGTTATTATGCTTAAAATATAATTAAGAAATAAACAACATAATTTGTTAATGTTCTATATAAAAAATAAGATTTGATCTTAGCTGTATCATAATCAAGTACAATGTTTTATATTAAGTATATCATCTTTCAATGCATGATTGCTATCATTATACTTATTAATGATTCAATTTTATTAAATTTATAATTAGAAAAAAATATCAACTAACTGTAAGGTTAGGAAAATATAATAAGCAACTAAGCACTGACGCCAGATGGGTGCGGGGCGAGTTGCAAACGCGCCCCAAACATACTCGGTCTATACTTTTAACTTCAGTTGTGTGCCAGCTATTGCCGTGTGCGGACGTATCGCTGCGTTAGATATATCAGAATTAAAACCCGAGTCTACAACTACTAACGAAACTACCTACATGATTAATCACGAGTGAACAAAGTGAAGACTTAATGAAGAAATATATTTATTGTGATTTGTGATGAAACAGTTTCTATAAAATATTTAAGAGGATGTATATCTTTTTGGCGATTATTAGTGTACTAATAAACGGTATGATTAATTATTATAAACATAATTTTATATTCATGTCTTGGCTTTTGTGAATGGGAAATGAGTTTTAAAGTATTTGATCATTGATTAATAACAGCATTAAAATAACATGTTGGGCGCTAATATAAATTTAAACGGGTGGACAACGTCTTTGTCACTGTATTTATATAATAACAGTAAATACAAATTAATTTAGAAATAATATTTAAAATTGATACCCTCTTTTGTGTGTTACGAATTATAACGCTAAAGAATAATTTGTAATGGTCTCTTCTCTTTGAATTTGTGGTATTCATTCAGGAAGAGGAACATTTTTTGTGATGGAAATTGATACTGTCATATTGATCTTTATGAGATACATTTTATTTCTTCCTTTCTTTTAATTTATAATCATCACTTGATATTATTTGACTAAAGAATTTATTGCACTTGGTAAGTTTTAACTGCTAAAAAATAGAATAATAAAACATTACAAATTATGTATTTAGAATTGATACATCGATGGCTTAGTGGTAACGTGTTCGCACAGCGTGTCGATCAAAGTGGGTTGAAATTTTACATAGGGTCTGTCCTTTCGGCGATTGAAAACATAATAAAACGATAAACTATGTATAAATTAAATCTGAGAGACAATCCGCCACGAATCTGAGTATATTACCGTTTTGGCCTACATGTTCGTTTAACATTAGGTGACATTACGAGTAAACGCTGTATAAAATATAAATCGTTTAAAAATAATTAAATTAATATAGAGGAGTATATATCAAAATTTTTAGTAACGTAAATAATGTTCAAATTAAAACTAACCGATATAAGAGCTTTTTCAACTCAATTCTCAGAACTACTAAAATGGCAACCTATAATGCGACTATTTTACGAACTTATGGTACTTTAAGTGTATAGTTATACGCTACACTGACCACTTAACATCAAGTGGACTGCATTGCTACTTCATATAATACTAAAGTTATAAACAGTAATTCCAGTGTAACCATCTATTCATTCTACTCGCCCTAAGTTTCGACCACTATCTGTAAACACTACAAAGCTGGAACTCGCTTTTAATCCAGTCACTCTACATATTTGTTCATCCCGAATTCCTTTTACTGAAATAAGAAAATGTCTTATTCACTCATATACAAATACTAGTGATAACATGCCCGTAATTTTTCATAACTGATTAGTGGATCACAGCTAAAGCATATTAAATTAAAATTTAAACGAATAACAATAAATATTTAAAATCTTTTACCTATATGTAAATGTTTTTAACATATAATGCATTAAACTTTTGATGATCCCAAAATAATAAGAGCTTGGTTTATTTTTATTACACAGACTGTCTTCTTATTGATAGATAGATGGTTGTTTACCTTATGCTGGATATATTGTTATTCCTTAAAGGCCGTTTCTAACATGTTTAGATCGCCTAAAAATTTGAAAGCTTCAAATAAAAATAAGACTTGCAACTTATTCGCTTCCGCCCTTGAATTTTTTAACAACTTTTGACTCAAAATGCGCTAGCCTTTTAAAACACTTAATCTGCCTCTTTCACGTTGAGTGAAATATAATGGAGACAGAACAAAAAAATATATATCTTACTCTTTTTTTATTGTAGTTTATTATTCTGTTATATTCCAAATATTTATACGGAGCCTCTAGAATATTTTTGTATTTTATATGAGTTTGTTTACAAAATTTTATATATTTTCTGTATTCGCGTAAAAGATTATGATATACATCATACATCATTTCTATCATATAGGTCATTGATGTGTCTATAGCTCGAAACAATGCATAGAGATACTAACATACTAAATTAGACTTGGGAAAATTACTTGGGAATTGGGAAAAGCGATAAAATATATAATGAATCTTGTGCAATTTCCTGTTTATCATTCGTAGTATGTTTGGTGTTGTAAAATTTGCTATTGTGTTTTACACAACTTGAAAAATTATTGATTACAACAGGACATGTATGTTTTTATCTTACTCTGGCCATTATAATACAAAAAGTCCTTTCCTTTCTACCATAAAAATCATGTTTAATATTTGTCAACATATTTAACACTTATCAAATAGGTTTGTTATTTAATGTTTGATCAACCAAGTTGTATCAAGTTTGATGTATGTATTTACCTACTATCGTTTTTGTGATAGACGCGGAACATAATAGTCGGAACCGTGGTTGTTGCAAAATACAGCACATTCCAGATTTATGTCAAACGCACAAGTTGTCACAATTTATTTTAAATTATCTTGTTGAGAATCTCTTTGTTTTTTAAGTGTTTATTTGATGATTTCCCATCCAAAGGATCTTCTAAGATGAATACAGAATGCGAGTGGGTTTCTGGCATTTATAAACAAAATTAATGAAACACCGTCCCAAGGTAATACACACCACTCTCTTGCTATGTATACTTAGCATGAGTGTTTTGTCTAGACGTGCGTGTTAGCCGACTTTCATTCTTCATATAGTTTACATAGTATATACATTTAATAAAGCTAAACAAGAAACACGTTTCTTATGTTCGCTCCTTAATAGTTTTGCTTTTTTGAATTTGTATTAGATTATATTTGTAATAACATGATAATAACATGTTTTCAAATGTACAGACAGTTCGTAAGCGGTAAAACGACTAGCGTAGGTTTAGTAATATTTTTTTTTTTAAATGTCTGAAGGACATCACCCACCTTCGGTTCGCCGACTATATTGTGGTCATAACAGAATCCCTGGAGAACCCTGGATGTTGGACCAACCAATGTTGGAGAACTAGTACAATGCTTGATAGTCTCAATAGACCTTCTCAACGAGTGAGCCTCAGAGTGAAAATGGATAAGACCAATGTCATGTCGGATAGCCACGTAATGCTCACCCCAATAACTGTTGGGAACTTCTACACCTGAAGTTGTCGACGAATATATTTGCCTAGGACAAACTGTCCAACTAGGTAGGTCCAATTTTGAGGAAGAGGTTAATCGCCAAATCCAACTCGTTTGGGCAGCGTTCGGGAAATTGCGTACAGTTTTTTCGTTCGTAATACCCCAGTGTTTAAAGACGAAAGTCTTCAATCAGTGTGTGTTGCCAGTGATGACTTACGGCACTGAGACGTGGCCGTTAACTATGTGCCTCATAATAAATCTTAAAGCCGCTCAGCGAGCCATGGAAAGAGCTATGCTTGGGATTTCTCTACGTGATCGAATCAGAAATGAGGAGATCCGTAGGAGAACTAAAGTTGCCGATATAGCGCACCGAATAGCACAGCTAAAGTGGCAATGGGCAGGGCACATACCTTGAAGTACCAATGGCCGATGGGGCAAAAAGGTCCTAGAGTGGCGTCCGCGTACCGGAAAACGCAGCGTGGAACGGCTCCCCGCCCGATGGACGGATAATATTGTGAAGGTCGCGCGGAGACGTTGGTTACAGGCGGCACAAAGGCGTACGCTGTCGAAAAAGTATGATGAGGCCTATGTCCAATAGTAGACTTCCATAGACTAAGATGATGATGATGATATACAAATATACTACTATGAATGAATATGACGATGATATTTTTATAGAATTATTACTAAATTTTGCGTTTAAAAAGAACATCCAAGTAATTTTTTCAAAACATTAATAAATTAATTAAATATTAATGCTATCACACAGTTTTATTAACAAACATACAAAATGTGCAACGAATCCGTGTATAATGTGTTTTTAAATGTATTATGTGAAATTAATACGTACCTAGTGAACAAAAAGCGGCGAGAACAAAATTGCAAAGTTAAATCTGTTGTTCCGCATGAATACTTTAAGTGAATATTATGCCTTCTGTACTTTGAACTTAGCAAGTAACTTACCCTGACATACATAAAACCTTAATATTGTTTAATAATGGTATATTATACTTTTATTAATAAAAGTTTGGCAAACGACTATACTTCATGTGATATTGAGTACAGTTCATATCCAAGATTTACGGATTATTTTACAAGATTTGCCAATTATTACAGATGTTTACTATAGATTGTTAGTATATGATTTTTGATATACCTGAGATGGCGAACAATCATACAGCTTGTCTGATGTATAAGGATAATCGTAGTCTAAAACGTTTATAACACCGTAGATAGCAACTACTAGCACGCTATAAGAAGTGTGATTTACTAGAAGTGTAAAACCTATTCTTGGTTTCTGACAGTATGGGAGTTTGAATCTCGTCATCATGTTTTCTTAGTGGGTATTTCACGGTTTTCACCACCCAATAAGTTTCCCCACACCTCTCTCTCGATGGCATTGCGGTTATACATTACGAGAGATAGTTATTCCACTGCGATCTTCTGAAAGGTTGAAGTATTTGACCAGACGAAATGTCTCAAGTAGAGAGAAGTCTACATAAATTTTGTACTTGGGATATCTATCTTGTACTTGGGATATCTGATAGGCATTCATCTAGTTATTTGGCTAAAATACACTGTTTAGTCACTCGAACCCAATTTTCTCCTATTGTCGCTGTATGACTAAGCCATTGAAGCCGATCCAATGTAAGGCCGCTATTTAAAAGTGGGCCAGACTCGCCGATAATGTTTGTCTCACGCTAACAACACTTATCACGCCGATATTTATATCATTAACTAGATTTTACGTACGGTTTCGCTCGCGTTAATATCGATTTTGTGAAATAAATCGGATGACGCAAGAAAAAGTTTCATACAAAGTTTATTGCTCTCTTTACCCCACTTTCAGTAAAGATTTCGCAAATAAAAGTAGGTTTACTCCGTCTACTGGGTCCCATCAATCTTTGTACCAAAATTCATCACAATCGATTCAGCGGTTTAGGCGTGAAGGCGTAACAAACAAATTCACTTTGGCATTTATAATATTAGTATGATTTTTTTTACCTGCTTATAAGTAATTACAACTTACAACTACAAATTAATTAATTGAAAATACAATAAAACAAGTTTTTTTTATATATTTACGCGCGGTATCTAGTGATGTAGTTAAACAGCTGCGAATGAAATCTAGCTTATTGACATTTTTTGCAATTTTCTTTGTTATTGATTGAGATATTCGTGGTGACATTTTGTGTTAATTTTTCTCTTCTACACTGCTACTCTAACTTTATAAATAAATACAAGGTAAAAAGGCTACATACGAATATAAAGCATCGATAGTATCGTATTAGGGATTGTATACTATACATTATTATTATTTAATAAAACAATGTCTGCCAACAGAAATTGATATTTTTTAATGCACTTGTATTTAAAAACTATTTATTTTGCGAATCTTGATAGATGTCCCGTTAAGCTACAATATTTTCAAGCCACTAGCTTTATGCTAATACCAAGTAGGTTTATAATTACATCATATAACGAAGGTAATTATTGTTGGACTCGACTTTAATAGGCAAGCTTTAAACAGTAAGTCACCTAGTGACTGTTATCGTTAAGTTAGTGCGAGTTTCAAAGATTAAACAGTACAAGTTTGTTAACGTTTAATAAGGTTCCCGTCTGTTACTCCCGAATGATTGTTGTTAAGTCCAGTTTCATGCCTCCAGGGAAATATAAGAGATGGAAATATTTGCGCAGCGGACCTTTCTTTTGTCTTTGAAATTATAATATTTTATTATAGCCTCAGGGTGGTTTCAGATTTTGCTTTCGTCAAATCTTTTTTACGCAAAAATATCTCGAGAAATGGACTGAGGGTCTAGTAGTTATGTCAAATATTAAGATGAAAAGACATCGTCCATTTATTTCATTGAGTATTTGGGGATAAGAATAGCTATTTCGCCCGATGTTATACATATGAATATTGTACATATTTCAATAAGTGTATTTACTAAGATAATTATGTATAATAAGATTAAAGAATGCTTTTATCATTATCAAAATTATAATTTATAAGTAATTTTAGTACTTTTACAATGTACACCATCTTATACTATCTTCACTCAATAATAATTATCAGGGCTAAACATAACTTTTCATTTATGTTTTGTTTTTTACAAAAAAATAATTAATCTTGCTAATCTTTATGTATGTATTTATTTTTCGGAAAAAACCCTATTAACCATATACGTCTACAGTACGCCATATTTTGCAACATTGGTTCCTATCCCACTTCTGAGATTTTGTATAAAATTATAAATAAATATTAAACTATAAATATTAAAATTACAGATCGTAGATTTTTTAATATAACATAATGTTACAGTTGTGTACTAGGTACAATATAATTCAGACATTTTTATTCAATATATCGGTCCTCGTATTAACCTACATGCATACCTACCTACATTGATTAATAATCAAACCCTCAAAAGTTTATTGTAAGTTCTCTATATATTACCAATTAAATAATACAGTTGTTAGTAATAAATAAATAATATTTAAATCCTGATGAAAATTTCAGTAAGCAAAAGATTTTTTTTATATATGTGTATGAGTAACTGCGGCTCTCGACGGTGCTGGATTCTATTCACACAATATATTTTTATAATGAATAATTTTCTTGACACAAATTTAACAGAATGTATTAACTGTTGATTACGTAGAGATAATATATTTTAAAATAAATATAAAAATAAAACGAAAATATTCTGATTTATGATAATAAGGACAGTTTTTTAGAAATAATGGAATACAGTCTGTTCAGAAACAATTAATAAAATTTTGTGTTACTCGTATATGGTTAAATTTAAAGACTTGTTATATTAATATGTTGGGTTTCAGCGATGAAATTGAACTAGGCTAGTCATAAGTAGAGTGCAAGATGAACTGTAAAATGCTTTATGTTAGATGCTGTATATTGTTCCGTAGATGATATCTCAATCGTTTATTATTCTTTATTACATTGTAATAACAATGTGGCTCAAAAGAGTAACATCCTAAGTATGGAAAACTGTCTTTCATGTTAAACTGCCAAAACACATCAATAAGAGCTTGGCGAGAGTATTTCAACTTGAAAATAGAAGACAGCCAGAAAGGCATTAGAAAATAACCTACTATCATACTATGTTTTCATCACGATGACTTCCTTCACCAAAAGGACGAGCTTATTAGCGGACTCACATCGATCAGCGCTATGACTCAGATATGGTTGATTCAAAGATGGTGAGAAAAAGTGGACCGCTTTTTATAAAGTTATTAAGAAATTACAATGGAAGACAAAAAACAAAAGAAGTAAAAACTTTGGCTTAATATTGTGATTTTCATGGCTAATTTAATTTACAACATATTAGGCAAAAATCTATGATTTTTAAACAAATATACACTAAAATATATCCATACTAACACATATCTCCGACTTCATTCGCTTTTTTCACGTCAGCCGCGCGTCATCGTAAATTATATCGTAAATGATATTAATGCTGTAAATCATTATCGGGAATTACTTGTACTGGTCAGAGAGAAAGAAACACGAGCAGTAAGGTGAGTATTGACGATTGTCTGCAAGAGGCCCCTTAAACCCACATCAGTGTCGCAAGTCTCGGACACTGCTCAATGTTATCCTCTCTCTGCCATACCATGGACCCGACAACAACACGGTGCATCCATGTTTTGCTAAGAAGTTCGTATCTCATCCTGTCATTATTAGTGATCAGATTATTTTTATAAAACTACTACACTGTTATTCTCTCGTGTCAATTTTATTATCGGTATTTTCTATCTATGCTACATATATAAAAATATGAATCTGTGGTACACAAATCCTATTCAGTCTACTCGATGTGTATATTTACGTCAATATAGCTACTATACATAAGATAATAATACAAACATAATAACAATGAAACTGGAAAATTTCGGTATAATATCTCAATAAGTCTATTTCCTATTCAATAATACGATATACAAAAGCCCAGCTAGTATTACCTGGACACAGATTATACCATGAACTAAATAGACTATACAGCATGTCTTTGTAGTAATTCAGCCTACAACTTTGACGTGTTATGTTAACAAGTTGCACGTACGTGTTCGAAGTTCTGTGCATTCCTATTATCTATACATATAATATATTATAATTAAATAGGAAGGTAGGTAGGTATTAAACTGAAATAATAATAGAATAATAAATTAAGTGAATATCTATTACCTACTAATATAATCAAGCTGATTCTTTTTAACTTTTTAAACTTTTAGCTAATCTCCGAAGCTACTAATCTGATTCGAAAACTTATTTTTGTATACGATAACCGAATTCAGGAAGAATAGTGTAGGGTATTTTTATCCAGAAGTACGTAATGTTGCCGTGGTATAGAAATATAACACAAAGAAAGACGCGTGTACTGTCAATGTTCTATAGTATAAAATAGCAAACGAGCATACAGCTTGCCTGACGGTAACCGTTACCGTAACCTATGGACGATTATAAGATCACACTAGCACGTGATCAACGCCCTTCAACCTTTTCCCGAGAAATTCTAGAAACTGTACTTGCAGCTTACAAGTATTTTATCAGATAGGTAATCTTAAGTAGATAGAAATCCCATTGGATTTTTTTATATACCCAACCTTTATTAGACTGCAAACGTAACCAATGTAAAGTAAGCCTCCATGAGTTTATCACAATGGAAATAGCGGTTACGATCCATTCGCCTACAGATCACTACTGTTGGATTCCTCGATAAACACGGCCTGATCCTGCAACTCGATACACCTAAACATGCCTTTAAGAGATGTGATGCTCCTGATGTATTGTGGTTATATTGGTCGTCCCCTACCACACGTATATATTAATCATTTTCAAAATCGATAAAAGACAGTTATCTTTGTTTGCATATACAAATTTCATTACATTTATAATAATTTATATTATATTATATGTTATGCTATTAGATTCGCTCGCGAAAAAAGCTACCAATTTTTTTTTTTGACAATTATGTTTTTTTGGTAGATTTATCAATATCATTTGCATCGACAAATAAAATATTATTATATTTTATTAAAAATCTATTTTACTTTTGGAACCTATCTTATTTAATCCAAGATCATTAACAATAGCTTGGATAGTTATTTTATGATACTTGACTGAACTCTTAACACAAGCGATTTAAAAGGTATTGTTTGTAATTTTTGTATGGACTTGTACTGCTTTTTAGGTTCCCCTATTTTTTATTATTTTAATTATAATGTAGGAAACACACCTCTCTCAGGTTTCATTACGATCTTCGAGTTTGCACTTCCAGCCGTTAACCGAAATTTCAATTTCTTTACTTTTTTTTCTTTACAGACATAATTCCCAATATAATCAGCACAACCAGTGATGATTTCTTAAACTACAATAATGTAAATAGATATATTTATTGTTTTTTTTTACAGAATCTCTACTGTTAAGGATAGTTCGCGTGTCCGTACCTACGTATAGGGTGCGAGGTCAGCCAGCGCAACTCGAGTGTGACTTCGAATTGGGAGCAGACAGGCTATATTCTGTCAAATGGTATCGAGATAACGAAGAGTTCTATAGATATATGCCCAAATATGAACCGCCGAAACACGCGTACAAACTAGAGGGGATCAAAGTTGATGTAAGTAATTAATGTATCCGGTGGCGCTATTACTAAAGTATTTGGTTCAAAAGTTTACTTAAAATTAATTGTTTACTATCTATAGTAGGCAACTCTGATACAATTATAGTCTCCGTAGCAGCTCTGAATTTTATTATTCAATTTCCTTTTTAATTTTGATATTTAAATGTAACTAATTATTAAATGAACAAGAGCTATAGTTTCTAACCCTTTTTTTTTAAACAAGGAGATACTTTTATAATTTTTTTTGTTAGCAAGCACCTCAGAGTTCAAGAGAAATAAGTAGTAATATTCTAAAGATAGACGTTAAACATATTTGATAATATGCCTTTACTCCGACTACTTAACAATATTCATTATGACTTTGTATGCTGCTATTTTGTTCATATTATACAAAGAATACATATCTTTTGTATTCACGAATTTTTGACCACTTGACGAAAATATTGTGGCAAAGCCCTTGTAATTTTGCTTTTCGTGTTTGATGCATGAGATTACTAATTCACAGAATAAGAAATGATAATATCCTTTTACCATATCTTATAATTAATACTAACAATTCGTGATAATTCACTTTTTGCCATATCTTTTAAAATATAATTAATATGATAAATATGTGTACATTATTTTCGTTTTTGGTGTTTCTAATATAAACAAACATGGTTCAACTGATTCAACACTATTTTATTTATTTTTTTATTTATTTTATCTATTTTAAGTTTAATGAGCCTCTGCGGCTGCGCAGGGACATCCTTTCATTAATAGTATTCTACCGCCTGGATCATGGCGAATGTTTCGAAGAGCTGTTCAGTCTAATTCCCCCTTTTTCATTTCATAAAAAACCCACATCCGCTGGGCTTTCGAAGCCATAGCTTTACAGTAACCTCCATCCCGGCAGAAACAACGCAATTTGGTATCTCAATTCTACGGAAGTAGGTACCTAATAAACCGTCTTACGGTTAGTATATTCCAGTCTTACCTAACTCATCGTGTTATTCAAATGTAACGTGAAGAGATAATTACGCAAACCTGCTAGATACAGCGACGAATTTTAATCCTCTCTATGATCATCGATGTCTGATTTACATTGTATTTTCTAATGGATACAGTAACCTTACGCTACTATACTACGAATAAATGGGAAATTACGAAGATGATCAAGTACACGGATTTTTTTAACTTTAATACTTTAACTTTATATTAGCTATCTCAGTTATCTGTGGAAAATATTTTTGCGTTTTGTATTAGGGTATATTAATAAAATGATGTACTAAATAAATAGAATTCGCAAGCACGACTGAATGACTACATTACGCTAGATATTACATGAGGCTTATAGATTTCTATTAAAATACTTTAAACTGTAAACGAACTAAAGTTTAACTTGAAAACGACTTCATTACGCACGTAAGTTATATTTGTGTAACTTTTTGTTATATTGAACTCAAACTATAATTTTTATTGACATCGGAAAATGGGTTAGATACTTATGAAAAAGGATCAAATAACACACGTTGACATTTTACTGACCCACGCGTTCAGCGTTACACATATGTTATGAAAATAAAGGTTACAAAGTGAAAATAACAAGTCGAAAATACACAACGAAGCGACCTATAACCTAATATACTTAATATACCCAGTAAACTTTTAATGACACAGATAATCATCTTTTGTGAATAAAGATATATAAATATTTATAGGTATTGAAAACATGGAATAAATAGTAGACTTTCTTTCTTAGAAAAAAAAACCGATTCTGCGTTACTTTTGAGATTGTCTATGAAGTTGTTTTTAATATTTCTATAATGGTTTGCCATTAGAGTTTAATGGTCTAACCATGGATTATAAGTACAACATTTAACAGATGGTAAATAACAGATCATTTTAATTTAAAATACGTCTTCTACTATAGTTACTCAAGTTTTTATTTGTGTGGTTTTTACTAATATTATCTAAATACAATGAATACAATGCTTAAAAATAAGATTTCAGTAATAATCTTCTATATTTTTATATAGTTAAGCCTCTTGAATATGATCAATTGAGAAATAAAATATAAAGTTCCTTTTAGTCAAAAGGTTATGCTATAAATTAAAAATTCTAGAATTATTGTCCTAAGGCATTTAAAAAAAGTTTTTTGAGAAAACTCTCACGTTATAAATTTAAAGCCTCGTGTAAACCACTCGTTTACAACAAACTATACAAGTGTACTCGTAAATGAATACACGTTTTATATTTTAAAATGTTACCTCTCTTGTCAGTATTGCTAGGGTTTTACGATTTCAGTATATGAGTAGGTAGATTCCTCATTCATTGTAACTGATCCGAGTTGGTGAGATTTTCAAGTATGAACAGTAATTATAATTCAACAACTGCTTGTAATAGCGACTGTATTCGTGGGAACTCGAATAATTAAATTTATCTCGTCCTAAAAGGATGATTATTCAAAACACAAAACATTCTTAATTTATTTCTAAAACCCATAAATATTACTTTTTATATCCAAGTTAATCGAAATTAGTTCTGCGGATTAGACATCTAAACATAACAAAGAGATGAGTTGTTATCGCATTTATAATATTTCTTTTAAACCGAGATAATCTTGTACAGTGGGCTGGTTATATTAGTTTCGAATAAAATTTACTTTGATACTTAAAACCAATTAATATAAATAAATATATATAATATATATAAATAAATGTCATGGATGTAAGAGCCAAACAGCATATTAACTAGACTGATATTGAGAAATTCTAGAATAAACTATTGTAAAACATAAAGTGTATCAAGATTATTATTGATTTTTTACACCTGGAAATATTATCTCCATTTTACTAAATTTAAGAAAACCTAAAGGTATGACTGCTATCTAGAGCAAATTATATCCAATAAGTTGAAAGGTTTCTGGAAATCTTATTCTCTAAAGAGGTATATAGTTCAGTTATCTATTCTCCGAGTACAATAGCGGAGGACGGCGAACACTGACAAAAGATATGAGGACAGAAATGAGCCGAAAGCCACAAAATCCATACGAGCATTCTGAAGTATCTAACCTAGTGGAAACAACTCAACAATATTACGCGATGTAGACAGATGTCTAAGTAATGTATTGAAAGGGTATAATAGACGGTAATGTGGAATATGAAGAGACATCCCCTAGCCATCTAGAGACATTATATTTCACTAATGGTTTTTATTATCCCGATATATCTTGGATACCCGATATATACCTATTACGGATGGTTAAAAATAGTTATAATAAGAATACTACAAGTAGCTTTTTTAAATATTGTTTGATTTTTTTCATTTATTTATATTCATAATTACCTAAATTCATAATTGCAATAACTACTACTATACAGTCTTCAAATGGTTTCTGTTTTGCGACTTTGACGGTATCTCCAGTACTATGATTTTAACACTCGGAGAAGTACCTCTATCAGTCTGTTCCTGTTTCCACTACCTTGGGTCACCTGTGCAGAGTGATGGCGGGATCCACCGAGAGTTAAGGCAGAGAATAAACTCAAGATGGATGAAATGGTGGCAGGTCTAGGGTACAATCTCCGACTGTCCCTTAAATTGAAGGGCAGAATACATAAGTCCATTACGATAGCTGTTATATTGTATGGATTGGGATGCTGGGCTAGTATGAAGACGGATGAGTGTCGATTGCATGCAGCAGGATGGAAAGGAGAGGAAGACCAAAGAAAGGATGCATTGAGTGATTGAGGAAATAAATGTGATTAAATTAAGACACGGCGGTTGATAGAGATTTATGAAAAAAATACAACGAATTTCGTCCAGCCCAAATAACTTGGCAACTAGTATAAGAAAATGATTGAAAATAGTTGTCCCCTTTCATATCTCTCGGAAATCACAAGAACAAGATGTGGTGAATATGAAAGATCCTCAACTATTTCAATAATTGCAATACAGACTTAGTATGTAAGCTTGCAGTTATCTCCGCGTTATAAGAATATATTTGCAAGTTTTCTTAACCCTTGTTTTTCATAGATTACAAAATTAATAGAAATTGGCCTTAAATATGTTTGAAAATTTATATTTTTTGTTTCGTATTTACGCATTCTAGGAACCCCACGCGTACATACCTTTTGTATTCAAGCGTTTAAAAGTTGTAAATACTGTCGTTTATTTTATTAACATCCCTTGATACAACAGTATCCGAAAACGTGCTTAATTTGACCTGCTTGGACTTTTTATCTATATCATATTCTGTAAATGTTAATTAACTTGTTCCACGTTTAAAAATATAGTACATATACTTAACAACAACGTTTTGTTTAATTTTTCTATTTTCTCCAACACTCTACAAAAGAACATCAATCAAATGACACTTATTTAAATAAAAGCCACATATATTTATTTTTTTTGTAGTTAATGGTATTTAACTTTGCCAGGCAGAATTTTCTTTTAAATATTCGTTCTGAAATCTTTCATGTTTTATCGAACACTTTTTGTTCAATATAATGCAATATTTAAACTTATGGAAATATATATTGTATAATATATGAAATAATGAGCATGAGCTTTCGGTGAAGGAAAACACCGTGAGGAAACCATAGCATGGTTGGAGAGCTGTTTCTAATACCCGCTTGGCTAGCAACCACCCTTTGCTTTGGGGTTGTGAGTGTTCATGGGCGGCGGTGATCACTTACCATCAGGTGGCACGCCTGCCCGTTTGCCCGCTATTACATAAAATAAGGTACTTAGAAACGTATATATGTAAGTTTTTTTTTAATAATCCGCTCCATTCTTTTAATTTACACAGCTTTACTGAAACATTTAGTATTATAATTAATTATGGATAATATAAGTATTATAAAATATTAAACAATGATGGCATGAAATTAAGGTCCGTATTGTATAATACAATTAAATAATGTTATCTTTGTGTTAAATTAAGTAACTTTACAATTTGGTATTTCAGTAGTCTATCTACAAAATTTGTAGCACCTCCTACTAATTCAACTTATAAGTTACCAATTTCTAAATAAACGGTGGACTGTAGACTAACTTTAATAAATCAACATTAAACGTTTGTTTATTAATTAATACCTTCGCAGCTATTCTGTTAAGGCGGTGACAGAGAAAATTTATGAAATCGACTTTTCTTAATGGCAATTTATTAACGTAAAACAATCGACCTCACCAAATTTAGTTCAATTACTTTGATCTGGTCATGAGAGATAATATTATGAAAAAGAATGTTGAAGATTTAATTATATCATTCTAAATATTAAGACTATTTACTTTTTGTATATACTTCAAAAATTACCAGCACAATATCCGCAAGCAAAAGCAACCATCATAAGACTGAGGATCTATCGTAACACGTCGCTATCACTGCGTTCGTATCGTCGTAATCGTATCAAATGAAAGCAGACATATACATAAATATATTGTTACAATAATTTTACAAGTCACAATAATTTTTTAAAATAAATATCCGTTTTTTTTAATGTATACAGTTACAAAAGTCCGATGACAGAAGAGTGGTACTACATCAAGTAACGCTAAAATCGACTGGCGTTTACCGATGCGAAGTCTCTGCGGAAGCACCAAGCTTTGCTTCAGCTGCTGGTGAAGGAAGAATGGAAGTTATTTGTAAGTCTAACTTTTCATTAAGCACAGTTGCGTAAAATGTAACTATTACTAATTTATAAATACTATTAAGTAATTTTAGAATATTTACGACGCAACGAAAATTAATGTTTAAATGAGTATGGGAGTATCTAACCACCAATTTGATTCATAATTATGTATAAAACCGTTGGTTGACTGACATATCAATGCTAGAAACATGAAATTCGGACTGTACATTCTTTTTGTAACGTAGAGACATTTTAAGAAATGATTTTATAAAATTCAACCTTGTACGGGGCAAACGGGAGTGGCAAAATTTATATGAGGAAGAAAAAAAATGTTCACCCATTGACTTGTAATTTAGCATAAAGACTCCTTAATAAAAATATAAGACGTTATCAGCGTTTTTTTAATTTCATTAGCTTCCCATGCAAAATAGGGTATGAAATTTTGTATTGATACTCTTCCTGTGATATCTCCAAAACTACTAAATCTATTGATTGAAAATTTACCATGGTCATTCCTTTCACGATGTAAATACTCACTAAGAACGCAGGGCTGATCGACAGATGAAGTGGGATTATTAAATAACTATGTTAGACGAGAATAACACGAACGAAGTCGCGGGAATCAGTAACTTTATAAATATAATATTCATACATAAAAGTGCCTTATTCGAATCTAATAAGATTTAAAACTGAACTGGCGCTCTACAATGTAACATTATACATCAACTATGTTTTAACATTATTAACTAAGGACAAATTTGAAAGTTTGTTGATGTAATACTACCCTTAATTATTAATTTATTATTAACGCCATATATTGAAACGGTTTAAAAAGTAGGTATGAGTAGTCGGTACTTTGTACCAAATACATATTAAACCATAATAAGTATTGACTGGAATCAATGTAGAACATGAATAATATTCCGTTCACCGGAGAGACTAATTTGGATATAAATGTTTTCTTTGATCACACAAGCGTATATAACAAAAGGAAAATATTTCAATTTCGTATATATTTTATTTGATATTCAAGCTTTTCGACAAATACACGAACCTTGTTAAACATTTCATATATCTCGAATTTATTTTTATGAGTTGTACAAATAACGAGATAAGTTAACTTAAATTTTATTTTTGACTTAAGCGATGGTAATCATCAGTTATATCTAAATTTATACCTATTCATGTGTAATACTGAATATTCATGTTGACGTTTTATAGCCCCAAAAATAATAAAAACAATTCTATTAACTGTAGATTTACCTAGAGAAGGCCCCAGAATAACCGGAAATGAGCAAGAGAATAGAAGAGGGGACACAATGTTCTTAAACTGTACGTCAGGAAGGTCGTACCCCGCGGCAGTTTTGAGTTGGGACATTGACGGTGAAAAGGTAATTTTTATTTGTAAAACAACATTGCGGCTCTTTTGTGAATGTTACGTAATTAGTTGGTTACAGAATATTTTCCATGCGGGGCTTAAACAAAACATCAGTATTTGTAGCCACAGCTTCATAAGCCACTGTTTACTTATGGAACAATATTTTATATAACCTCTAAATTTATGTAGGTACAGCTAATTTTAAAGATTGTCTTCATGTACTGAACACTGATCTCTTTTAAAGCTTAAAGTATTAATTTCTATTTCATAAGTATAAAGAAGACATATAGTACACAGAAACAGTAAACAACAATTTGATACTTACTACAACTTAAACGTAATAATCTTGGTTTTAAGGCAACAATTCATTTTTGTCGCTTCTTTCTTCTTGTAATGGTAGTAACTATTATATAACCAATAACCGCGACATTTATTACAAATTCGTGTATTAATATTATTATATTATTATTTCTAGACTAACGGGGTTTGCACGGGAGTGATTTACTAATAAATAAAATGAGGAGTGTGCTTACCAAACTACTAAACTATATCTTTTATATATTATTATAACGTTTATTTATTTGCTATTGAAAACAGTTGAGCGTCTTTGGCAATGTAAGCATACGAAAACAATTTTCTTATCAAAATATCTTAATAATTTGTACAAAATATTTACTAATTATATTATATACACACATCTTCTCCGTTTATCGCTTGATCTGTTGTGAAAACCATATCGTAATCCTGTTTCGTGGTTTAGAAGATAGCGGCGGAAGAAGCGGCGAAACAGATAAAGACAGACAAAAACGGCTTTGCTTTACCTATATTATTCAAAGATTAATAATACCAATAGATTAGATTAAGATTAGATTCAATACCAATGAATTAATTGTATCTGTGTATGTAATAAACTCGCAAATTAAGTTTAATTTAGGGACGAGCCAAGGAAGGATCTATGCATGTACCTAACAGTAGCTTCGTTTTTTGCAAGCGCAGTCATGAGACAGAGTAACTCTTTTTAGTACGTCGGTTTTGTTTCGGTCAGTGTACACCCAAGTGGGTGAAAACTTTCGCTCTGGCAGGTTTATACGAACATTAGAAACGCATGAGTACTGTGACGATTATAGAAACAGAGCAATGCATTTGTAAAAACGGCACTACTAATATACTTTGCATCAATAGCTGTTTAGTTTTAGTTATTTAATGAATAATAAAACAAACCTAGGAAGAACATCACATATGTGGCACGAAGTGCAGCCATAATTCGATTGCAGGTGTTCCGTTCCGCTACGCAACATACAAATTATTTGTGATAGGAACGGACATATTTGCCAAAAAGAGCTGTAATTACTTTTTATTCAATTCGAGATATTTAACGTGAATACAAATGGTAACAAGTTAGGTTTTGTTATGTATTGTTTTAAGTTTATTTATAATTGACATATTATTAATCTTAACAAGTGTGATGCTTATTTCACCATTTTTTTAAATAAAAACAAAAAATATGAAATGTTTTCTGTGCTCTTTCTAAATATTTTGAGTTTTCAATTTATAATATTTATTCAAATATCAACAAAATAACTCATTATCTTATATAAATACTCATCGGATAATACTTTATAAATAATTATTTAATAGATACTTAGGTACAGCCAAAGTTTCACGTGATGGTAAGTAATAAAATAATCAAAGATATTACATATAACACACGTTGTGAAACCTATAGAATGGATCAGATTTTGGTGCATCTACCGAAACGCTTGATGATTAGTAATTTCTAATGATGTATGGATATGACTTCCTCTCTTAACATGCTTTACTATAATATTATATTGGCTGTAATTTTTTTTTAATATATTTAAGGTTTAGCGTTATGGCCATAATCTCACCTGATCTTAAGTGACGATATGGCCCAAGTTGGTAGACACGCTAAACCTATGGAGGAACTGACCCTCAAGTGCAGCTGCCGGAACACACCTATTGGTATTTGGCGGCAGGTTTACAACTTGAGAGTGGTAGCTAGCCAGGCGGGCATTTGAAAAAACCCTACCACCATACTAAGGTTACCTCACGATGTTTTCCTTCACCGAAAGCTCAAGATCATTGTAGGTGCTTGGATTCGAACTCACGTCCCTTGACGCGAAGTCGTACACGCTACCGCTAAGCTATCATCGCTTCATGCATTAGCACATAATTTGTATGCTTTTTACATACTAAAAAAGAATAATAATGTAATTGAGTTTCTTGCCTGGTTTTCTCGATGACTGAGGTGTTTTTTAAACCGAATAAAGTGTTTAACTTTCATAACTAATTTTCTTAAGGGTTTATATAAAGTTAACAAGTTAAATAAATTATTTTGATCCATGTTAATTTTGCTTTTTGTAACAGCAGTAGAAAGTTTTGATGCAATGATAGCTCAGTAGTAGCGTGCACGGACGCCACGTCAAAGGACGTAAGTTCGAAACCTGTAATGAGCTTGATCGTTCAGTGACGGAAAATATTGTGATGAAACCATAGCAACGTGGTAGGATTTTTTCTAACGATCGCCTGCCTCGCTACCACCCTCGAGTTGAAAATCTGCCGCCAAATACCTGTAGGCGGGTTCCGGCTGTTGCTCTTGAGAGCCAGTCGTTCAACAGGCATGGCGTGTGCACCATCTTGGACCACATCATCACTTAACATCAGGTGAGATTGTAGCCTTAACGCTAAACCTATAAAAGAAATATTATATCCCTATGCCTATCCCTAATATACATCTAAAAAAATATTTTTTCAGCATGGTATAGATTAAAGGAAAAACTATTTTTTCTATTTCCAATACTGTATACAACAAGCAGTAGAACTTGATATAGTATTTTACCTAAACTATAAAGGATTCATTATATTAAAATGAAAATCAACCACGCGCTTGACAAATTTACACTGTTCAGTATTCAAGTGTAGATCGTTATCATAGTTTATATGGAAATATCGTCAGGAACTATTTCAAACTTACGTGTCTTGTTTACAATCGTTAATTACAAAGACGTGAAACTTAAAGTTATGTACATCATTTCACGCAAACTTCCTGAAACGGCCTGTCTCTAAGATGTAGTTTCATGGGATAACAACTTTATTGAGAAACTCGAAGGCTTATTTAATAATACTATCTTATAATTACTATAATAAATTGCACTTTATATGTTTAATAGTGATATTAACATATATATGTAAGTTGGGTGTTACTGATAACTCTCAAATAATAGCAGTCTCAATATTAATCATTACTGGAAGTACATGGTTTTAATTTTTAAGCCAACCAATGAGGTATAGGCAATTTTAAATGCTAAGAAATATCCATAACTCAATTTTTTGGCCGCATAAAAGACATTTTTTAATCATTGAGATTTCATCACGATGTTATGAAATTCCTTAGTCGTGGAACTTGCGATCATCGAATCGAACCACTCGACGTTACATTTGTTTGTTACGCTTTCACGCCTAATCAAATCAAAAATCTTTATTCATTTTAGGCCCTAAGAAGGCGCTTATGAACGTCAAAACCGAGCGGTTCGGAAAATAACGCAGTCATCGACAAGAACCGGCAAAAAACTAGATCTGTATATTTTTTTAGATCTTATTCTTATCTTTATTATATATAATAGTTTAGTGTGTTACAGTAGTAAATTCTAGATATCATGATAGCTCACATCCACCCTATAATAACCTTTTGACATCAAAGCCCGTTTTCATATGGTTCTTCAACCTACTGTCCCGCAATTCAGTATTGTGTTTTGGGACTATATTATAAAACTTAACACTATTACCTAAAAAACTGTTACTTGTCTTCTTACTCAGTCTAAAATAGGAGGTGACCAGTTTGTCACGCTTTCTAGTATTCAAATCATGCTGGTCTTTAACGAAATCTAGATTTTGTAAGTTTTGTGGACATACATTAAATGATCAAGAATATGTTGGGAGGGCAAAGTTAAATTACCAAATTCCGAAAACTTATCCTTTAATGATTCGGGAGGTTCTATATTGTAAACCGCTGGATCGATTATAATAAATTTTGGTATAGAGGTAGATGGGCCCTTGGAAACGCTGATAGGCTACTTTTTGTTGTGAAAAACTTATTGGAAGTAGGGTAAAAAGAAGAATAAACTTTGTATGAAACAATGTGTTTTATTGTGTCATTCCGTTTGAGAAAATCAATATTAATGTGACCGATGCCACGAGTAAAAGCTAGTAATACATAATATTAATGATGAAATTTAATATATGTACATATTTCAATTGATTGTTCACGACAGGTAACCGATCCGTCGCTGTTAGTGGTGTACCCACCCATTGAGCACGCACATGGCCTCTTATCTACAGCATTAGGGCTGCGAGTGCCTGTTGGACGATCGATGGAAGTGCGCTGTACTGCCCGAGTCGCACCCGCATGGCGGGAAGGAAGTGAGGCGGTCGTCGGAAACAGCCAATTGGCTGACAGTAAAGAAGCCATGCTACTTGGCAAGTATTACCATGGTCCCTACATCCAAAATATTTCGACTATAAGTGACATCTTTCATATATAAAAATAATGCGCCACGATATTCGTTCACACTAATCTTGGAAACAGCTCCACCGATATCAATGAAATTTTGTAAATGTGTATTGCTTGTATCAAATTCAGAGATAACTTTAATCCCGTTTAGTGACTCTATCGCTAAACCCGATAGGTGGTGCTATGGTGAGTTATTGATTATTGTAAAAGGGAGACCAAGGTCTTGCCGGCCAGCCAGTAATTTATAATTGTTTTGGTTAGTATATAAAGAATGATTTTATAAAATTTCAACTTTCTCAGTAATTTCAGTTCACTGTAAAGTTTAACAGTAGAGTAAGTATAAATGTTTATATAAGATTATGTATAAGAACATTTTATCAATAAGTTATAAATAAGAAAAAAGGACACATTAAATAAAGTTGCTAATCCACTAATATTTTTAAAAGACAATGTATTATTTACATATGTATTCCCTCCTTATAGCATTCATGCAATTTTCCGTAATGACATGCCAAGTATTGGCTACCATAAAAGTAAATTCTATTTTAAAATGACAAAACCTTTTAACCTTTGTTCGCGTAATAACTACTGCTGCATTTTCTTTATCAAATATGAATAACGAATTACAGTCATAAAACCCCCTGCCGTAGGTATGTGGATATAAAAATGAAATATGGGCACTTATAATTTTGTATAATAAACATAAACATATTGAATACAGGAAACGGTATACACTATCTGAAATCGCAACCTCAGAATAATTTAATACTGCCGACCCCTGCCGCTGCTTTCATAACTATGTTTGTTATAAACGGATGTCGATCGAGATATCTCAGACCATTAACTTCGAGAATATATACTTATGTTTATAGTTATATTGTAGCAATCAGTTGCGGTTTTAATTGCTATTAGGCTTGTGTTACCGTTGAGGTGGAACATAATTTATAGATGTACATTAATATTGTGTGAAGTCGCTGATTGTAACTAGATATCTTTGCTGATTATTGAGACCATTAGTTATAGATTAAATTGATAACTGTAGGTATAAACTAATTGTTGGTCGTAATTCGAATGGATTGTATACTTGATGAAGGTCTTTAGTAGGAGATTACGACTCATTTATAGAAAGAAAGAAAGAAATAAATCAATAAATTCTTTATCGTTGGAAGAACCATACAATTAAAATAAATAAAAAAAATGAAAAGAAAAAAAAATATGTCCAACAATTGGCAAACCCATTCAGCAACAATGTGTAGTACAGCAGTACTGCAACGCTGATTTTCAATGGGAGCCCATATGATGATAAACGGACGATTAGTCGGTCTTATGTTATAGTACAAAATTAAACGAACAAACAAACAAATAACACAGACACACATAACACGTCACAGATGATCACATTAAATATATATAGCTACTGTAACTACAAATTCAAGACTAAACAAAATAAATATAGTTATAGAATAACAAATACACACCAATAAACAAAGCTTAAAATAGATCTTCTGGGATCAATTCAGAAACATTTATTGTGAAACCATTTTAAGTTTGTCTGGTTCCATGTGTTTAAATAAATGAAGTAGTTATTGTTACTGTAAAACAAAATTAAGTAGTTTTATATTACCCTTGGTATCTGATATTGAAATTTGGACAATTTGTATCGTGACCACCATACACCAGGTTACAACTGATTCAGATGCATGCTTAGCTGTTTTGCGTTGTGTGATTATCCCATGTATATCAAATAATTCAGTAAGGAGTAGGGATTTGTACCCGACTGACTCGCGACCACTGGGATAAACTCACCATAGTGATTCTCTCTTTACTTGTTGCATTTTGGGATCGGCCTCGGCTTTCGGTAACTGAGAGGATTGTAGGCGGCCATGGCAACGGCGAATGGTTGTTGTTTTTGGGTTGTACTCTGCTTACCGAGAGGCACATTACCATCTCTTTGACCTAGTTCGATAACAAAATAAACAGTACATATATGTACTTCACACCCAGTATACAATGAATGTATGAATTTCACACTATCAAATCATTTGATATCGTATTTGTTTTGTTATTGGAGAATAAAACGAACAGAACTAAACAGTCTTTGAACGGGTCAACAACGTACCTATGATGCTATTAGATTTACCATCGTATGAACGCTTAATTTATATAAATGTTACTGTAACCGCTTACTATTAGGTGGATCGCATACATATTAGCTACTATCGTATCGCAAACCGGAAAAGTAGTAAGGTGTTTAATAAGCTTTATGTCATAATGGTAGTATCGCTGCGAGATCCTGGATTAAATAGCTACTCCCTAAACTAAATTTTGTATGTTAAGCATAATTTTCAGTTATGTCTGATTGTTGTATATCTATATTTATATGTGCACAGTATCAACTGTTAAGTTATCAAGATACAAGTTTTGCTTATTATATAATCAAATGACTACTACTTAGATATTGGTATTATTGCATGCCTCATACCGCGAAGCGTGTGAGGGAGTGCTCTACTCTCGGCACGTCAATATCAAACAATTTTTTGCTCATAAACTGCTTCTACCATAACCAATTGCATTTATACGATAATATAGGTAGATGTATTTCAAGAAAACATTTCAAATAATTTATTTTATATTTTGAAAATATATATATATATATATATATTGCTACCTTGAAATAACACTGTTCAAATTTTTTTACATGGACGTCCGGATTTTTTATTCTTGGTGGTCAGGGTAACTTCCAAAAAAATTGACGTATCGAGACCGGGTTTCGTTTATTATCTTTAGAATACCAACAACCTATTTCATATCAATATCCTAGTACCCGTAGTTTAATAATAAAATAGTTTTTTGAACGCCTCATTTTTGAATTTATTACATTTTACAATTTCCAGTTACCAAGAGGTATTATCAATTTTTTCCTTTTAATGAAAAGGCAAAGATGCCGAAACCATACAGCCGAGTCGAATGTTATTTCATAATAAAGAGGTTAGCGCTTCAACATGGCAGATAGAGAATGTCTAGGTAAAACTATCTATGGAGTTTTTGTGGCACGCAATATATCATGCTCGCTTAAAGAATATACAATAATTAATAAAAGAATAGATAAAATAATAAATAATTAATTAAATAAGTCAATGTTACGAGCTTATTTTTTTTTCTTAAGGCGTGCTCCGTTCGATTTCCAAACTTTTTTATTATTTACTATTGTTCCGTAATTTACATAAGTCCTTTACAGGAACAGATCAAACGTCACGTCTATAAATAAGTAAATGATCTGTGGTTTTTTGTTGTTTATTACCTTCGGCATACAGAATAACAAAGATTGTTTGTTCCAGTGAGGAGTTCAAGCGAGGCATCTACGTTAAGTGTAATGCTGTTAACACTTTTCCTTGCCGTGTTTCTCAGATCCCTAATGCAATCAGAAACGTGATAAATTATCCCATCTCTTTTATTACCAAAACGTGATTTAGCAGTCGACGTGATTCTGAATTACTACTACGAAAATAACGTGGCATATGAACAAACACTTCCTACGTAATCTAGTTAATCCGTTTTCTTTACCTAAAAAAATACTTTCTTTTAATGGATTTTTAAATTATGTAATAACAATGTTAGGTAGTAAATTATTTATTTTAAAAAATATTTAAGATTTTATTGCATATCTATACTTTTTATTAATACTTTTTCTTTGTAAAAAATTACAAATGGAAGTCAGATTTATTTTGTTTACACATTTTTAGGAATAAATATTGTAAATAAGATATTTAGAATCGCCTTCTTAGATGTTATCTAGTACTGATGTAAATAAATAAAATTAAAAGGAATTCTTTTTGGAAGATTATTAAATGATCTCAGAAATTTCCTTTACAATTTATATATTGGGAATGTTATTTTGGTATATGGCTGCATATACTTATATTTATATTTAAAAATACGATAATTATTGAATTAATAACAATAGATTATTTGTTTTTTTTTTTTCGAGAAATGATTGGAAAGTTCAAAATAATATATTTTATAAGTTTTAATGAAAAATGAAGCTGATATGTTATTCTTTATAGCGAAGTTAAATTAAATTACCATTATATATAGTGCTAATTTATTATAAATGGAATATATAATTGCATATCTTAAGTATGTAATACATATCCTTTCGCTAATATCACATTTTCCAAGTGTACATATCGATCTAAAAACACCATTGCTTTTGTTGTTGATGTGTAATGTAACTAGTCATTTTCTGGCATAATTTTGTTAAAATAAATTGTAATTTGTTATTTATTGTGGTTTATTTTTATAAATATAGAAATCCTGTCCCATGATATCCATCCACGCTAATCTTGGAAACCAAAACATTTTGTAAATGAGTATTAAGTGGTCCAACCTAAAATAGTTTTAAATAATTTATATAGATCGTTTTTATCCATATAAGTGATCCTATCCCTGAAAGGTACAAATAGCACTTTGGTTTAGTTATTAACTAGCTAAAAGCGCAGAACAAGGATTGCCAGGCTAGACGATAATTACTGTATATTTTAAGATTACCGATGTAATAATATAAAACATAAGATTTATGATTTATGTAATAGAAAATGTATATTTAAACGTATATACAACTTGCGGGCTAAGTTCACCACTGTTTGAGAATTATAGCTTTAATATACCTATCTCCCAGGCGCTAAATAATGACAGACATTTTACATTCAGCTGTACATATCGGTCCTGTTAAGAAGTTGTACTCTTTCCACGACCTAGGTACTACTCAGCTGAATCCCTTGAATTAATCTAACGCTGCGAAAAGCGACACATCACGCTCCTATTATAACCAAATTGGCGAGATACCTTGTATTGATTTGTTCCCACTTTTAGCATTCTTATAGCACTCTACATTTCATCAGCAAACAAATGGAGTTGCACAATGACAAAAAAAAAACAATGAAAAAAGACTAGATTACTAATGTCGTTAAAATATTATAAGTGAAATACACACTAAATTTATCAATTGACTACATTTATCAAAGCAATTTAAATTTATCAAGGAACATACATGAAATCAGGGTAAATAATTAACTTTTTTTTTAAATAAAAAAACATCACATTCGAGAAAGTTATATTTTTAAAATCCGCCAGTATGTATTTTTGACAATGAAAGAAAAAGAACAAAATTTTACTAGTAAAAAAATGAAATATCAATTAATAAAAGCACTCTGCTGGATAACCCGCTGTGTCCGCTGGAAATCACCTGCGAGTGAGACGACCACTACACCTAAAACCTAAAGACATACGATTGCCCCAATGTGCTGCAAACTGAGATTCAGTGTTTCAATCGCTTGCTTGTGTGACATTGTGCATTCGTCCCACACGATCTATTTGCTTCATTGCAATAGAGCACCGCGAGTACTGCCTTTGCTGATGTTGCAAGTGGGCGTTCCTGCGCTTGCAAGGTCTAGTGGGAGCTTGACCACTGAGTGAACAGTTCTGTCAATACTCGGTAGCATTGCGGTTAGTCTAAAGGACACAACAGCCAGCGTAAAATTTTTTTGCACGTTTATGCCAACAGCTAGTTCAGTAGCAAAGTAGTTTCGGTGCCTCCTGGTACGTTTAAGATAAAAAGACTCCATAGGCCGCCAGTCACGCGATTTGTTATTAAATTGAAAATTTATTTTTACTCCGGTAATAACAGCGATTTTGTTTGAACAATTTCTTCTGATAAAGCATTTTTTTACTTGTCCCATAATTGCCGGGGATTGGAGAGTTCGCAGGGGCTTACAATAGAGCTCCCTCCATGCAGATGTTGACTGGCACAATATGGCGTCCTCCATCGTTGCGTTTCCGTGGCCGTCGTCTTCCAGCAGTCCTATCGCCTCACGCTTATTGAAAAGTGGCCTTGTTTTAAGAGACTGAAAACTGATGGGGTCTCGGACTCACTAGGACAGCAATTATACACAATATCATTCAAATCGGGTCATTTGTAGACTATAAATTCTGTCCGGAGCACCTGAGTCCACACCAGGCCATTCTTCGACGGCTGCACCTTGCAAGCGGCCATTTCTTTTCCATGATGCATTCTACGTCTTTAGAAAAACGTCCGGGCACAGTTGTAATCTTCGAATAGGCGGACAAATGCAATGAGGGTGGTAGTAGGTGGTCTTGCAACTCGGTCTCGCAGTACAATACACGCACTCATCGTTTAGGAGGTGCACAGCAAGATGATTAACAGTTGGGTGCTTTTCGTGCAAATGTAAACCAAGTATTCTCCATGCCGCTTCGTAACTGCTCACATTTCGGTTCGCTCGAAACATCTGAACCTCGTCCTTTAAAAATGTTCATCCTAATAAAAAAATCATACAATACTGTCCTTTTCTTTACCTCACTTCCAATAAGTTTTTCGCGAGAAAAAGTAGCCTATTACCGTCTCCAAGGTCCCATTTATCTCTATACCAGAATTCATCATAATCGGTTCAGCGGTTTAAGCGTGTAAGCGTAACAAACAAACAAAAAAACTCAGTTTCGCATTTATAATATTAGTAACGATGATTAAACAAAACAGTGGCATGTGATTATCACTTAATTATACCAACGCTCATTAAAATTATGGATTAAAAGTAATATATAAAACGTAATAAGGTTTCCATATATAAGTACACACCAAAATATCATGAGAAGATAGTGTCACATACAAATTATTTAAAATATAAAGTTCAATGTTTTACAGTATTTACGTTACGAGTGTATACTTTCTAGTCTATTGATGCGTGCATAGTGCCTACGAAGTTGGCACGACCTACTGATAAAATCAGGCACCGATTAGGCCGTCCTTATGCTACATTTTTATTCACACTTTATTCAAATCGACAAGAGCGAACCGACAGGGTGTAAAAACTGATAGGCTAGTAGTTTACTGTCTGCGAGCATCGTAAGATAGCGGCCAGCGAACTACTTCGACTGCGGAATGGTCAGATAATCTGATAATGCACAGTCGTGTTTTGTCACGCAATATTGCCTTCAGATAAGTTTTAACAGGATAGTTGGTTTGCGACTGGAACCCTCGTCACTGTTATAAGCTTATCTACCTGTACCCGTATAATATAACTCTACTCCAGAGACGTAATCAGACATCCCGCAGATTTGTTTACTTATCAGTCGCAGTGTTATACAAATGCTTGACTCTTACGTGATTTATACTGTTTTGACGTAGATGTAATATTACAAACAATTTGTAACCTGGATGTTTTAGAGAAGCAATTTAGAATAATATGGTTATATTATTCTTTGTTAAAATAATCTCACAAATGTCTTGTATACATATGTACGTATATAACCCCAGTTACTATTTAAACACTGGCTAGAATAGAGATATTTTATAGTACTCACTTGGCTTTCTGTTATCCGCCTATATATGAAAAGTAGTCGCAACGTCACATTCAATATTTTTATCACATGACTTCATAATAAAGTAACTTTGTGGGGAAAGTTATACATTTTAACTTGCCCATTTATCTATTATGAAGTACGAAAGTAAAGTTTACGTGACTCTTTGTAGTATTCATGAAAGTCAAAAAAATTGTCATTTTATCTTATGGTATGTTTGCTGTTAATGATAATATTGTGAGTAGATATTTGTCCATACAAATAGGTGAAGTTAAACTTTATTAGCTTTTTAAAATTGAATACAGAAATAAATTTCAGTGGACACAAACACACTTTCTTCATACGCAGTCAAATCATCCATCATATTTTGCATTATTATAGTAGCATGGCAAAGTGATAACGTAGTGTGTAATAATTATCACAATATTGTTTGTTATGAAGCTTAGAGCTTGACTCGTGAGTTGAATTTACACCGAATGAAACTTGACACGATTCGTCTATGTGTATCAATATGTTATTAGATGAATTAGGATAGGAATCAAATCGGAAATAGATATCGTACCTTATCTCATAGTAACATTCATATTTCTTATATTCTTAATAAAACAACGGCACCTCGAAACAAATTTTGTTAGATAACACTTCCAAAAGAGATATCTAATTTTATCCTTACTAAAGAAATGTTTCGATCAGTACTTGTCGCACAAAGAAGGTAATTCGTACCAGCTGCTGCCTTCACAAAGAAGTGAATATAACATAGAAGTGTTCGATATCAGATAGCGGTCAACATCACAGTATTGCTTAATATTGCGTACAGTAAATTAGGCATTGAAATTGCCAATAACTCGTAATTGAACAAATTTTGTCACCCACTGCAAAATGTGAACGTTAATAACGTGCATTATTATATTCTTATCTTTAAATTAAGACATCAACTCTATATTTGTATACATATATATATATATATATATATATATATATATATATATATATATATATATATATATATATATATATATATATATATATATATATATATATATATAAATTATAATATGTAATTCCTTCCTTACCTGTTCCTTAATATTTTTAAAGACTTTTTTACTCATCTGGTATCCGTAATATTTTAAACAGGTCGACTTTTTCGATGATTTTTTGGAGCTTGTTGTCTTCATTCGACTTTAGTTGATGAGCCTAATTAAAGCCTAAGCCTAATTTTGCCAAATTCAAGTGGGACAAGTACACGTTTTTAACTTAATTGCAATTAATTCAGCGTAATGTAAAATATATTGTAATGGTAAAACACCGGATCCCCATAAAATAAATTTATTAATGAACCTACCCTGCTAAATTATTAAAAATATTTGAAGTCCTAAATATTATCTATTTTAATTAATTCCTTTACTTGCTTCCGACAATAATTTCAAAAATGTATAATGCTATTTACTATAAGAAGTTTAAGTATTAAAATCAAAGTAGATGTTCTCCAAACTAGGCATAAACTCTATACTTGTAAAAAGAAACTCCTTGTATCTTTGAATAAATTCTGGATTAAATTACCTCTACCTCTACCTCTACTTTAACTGTACCTTAAATTTATTTTATAAATGTAATATACACATAATTTTCGATCATTATAAAGATAATAAAAATGTATCTCGCCATGTTTAAATAGTTTATATATTCAATACTTTACGTACTCAAACAACCGTTTGAGATCGTTATATCAAGTAATTAATAATCACAAAGTCAAATATCTTAAAATTGTGATAATGGTTCTAGTTGAAATAACAAAATAATATTTTGTTTTCGCTGCTTACAATTAGTCACACTTTGGAATAAAACTTTATTTACAAAATGTCAACATACTTAGTTTTATTAAATATAAATGCAGTTAACACGGGTTTTCTACAGTTTCAAAAATAATACTCTAAATAGCATATGATAATGTCTCACACTGTTTTTATAGTAATAAATGTGAACAAAGCTTCTTCGTTATACCAGCAACCCGAGCACACGTGTAAATACCATCTCCAGTAGTTAACAAATCAACCATAATACCAGTATTCACGTTCAGAATAGCATAAAACCCTTTTTCATAAATGTATACATACATGCTTGTCCAATTTTCATAACGTTGGTCAGAAGGTGTTAAAGTGTAGCGATATCTATATACTAATATAAAACTTTATATGTACATATTTAATTGTAGTCACTGGTAATACATATTTTAAGTTAAGTGGTCAACCGTCGAACTTACTTAATCACTCTGTCAAAATTCAACAAAATAGAGTAGTACACATATAAAGAATTAGAGAGAAATAAAATGAAACTCAATTTATTTTAGTACGATTTGGATATCAAAGTTCACCCAAGTTATAATATTCAAAAAATAGTGTATGTACCGATATATTCAGAAATATATATATTAAAATGTGTATCTCAAGTAGAAATATCCTTTATAAAATCTACCTTAATATATAGGTTCAATTTCTGTGTATACTATAAACGTAAATCTTCATTTCTTTACAATTACATCCGTAATCAACGAGGGCAAGAATAGACGGAAAATGTAGTAAACCTAGATAGAACATAATTAACTGAATAAGTTACTATTATATTAAACACAAGCTAGAATACATACACTCTTATAGCGTGAAGAGTGATATATTTAGCTCAGTTAATTTTCAGTTCCATGCGCACAAAGTCGCAGGCACAGCAAGTTCTATATAAAAACGAAAAGGGGTCCTTTTTTAAAACAAACCTGTTTCTAATAAAGTCTGCTTATTTAGAATAAAACTTACTTCAAAGAAAAATTAATAATTATAAAAGAAGTTGTATAAGTGCTTAATTATTGGAAAGTTGTTTTAACATAATGCATACTTTGTAATGATTTGAAAATTTGATTAAAATTTATATTAAGTAATGGTCGCCGAGTGGTCGAAATTCATGCATTATTAATTTAAATTATAAGTCTGAACATTACTAAGGTTCTATTGTCAAAGACTCGTATTAATATATAGTGTTATGTTTGACATTCAGTAAGGCAAACAATATTAATCTGTAATCTATTCTCAATTTGACCGCCGGACTTTAACAATAAACAAAGGAGTATATGGGTGATTCCGTTCTAACTGTGATATTCAATGTCAGGTATTGTTTGTTCTCACAGGTCATTAATTAATAATCAAATAATTAAATTTTTGTGTTAATTGGATAATTATGAACATATTTCAACATTATTTTTATATTATACAACTTGCCACTTAGAGAAAACTTACAATATATCACTTATGTCAGTATCGTGTCATGACGAATGCACCGTACATGGTTGTAGGGCTTTTTCTAATGCCCGCCTGGCTAGCAACCACCCTCAAGTAGACAATCTGCCGCCAAATACCTATACTATAGGCGTGTTCCGGCAGTTGCATTTGAGAGCCTGTCTTTCTAAAGGTTTAGCGTGTCTACCAACTTGGGCCGTATCGTCACTTAAGATCAGGTGAGATTATGGCCATAACGCTAAACACTACTATAAAAATATATAACATATAAATTATTAATTTTTTGTCGCAATAAATTGTTTAATCTAATTACCTCATAAATTCTAATGTTTATGAGCAAAATGAAAAAAATTGACACACTTTTTGTTTAATGTATTAACTTAACATGGAATTCCGGTTCAATAACCTTTATGTTTAAATTTGAATGATTTTTTTGAATTTGTGTGACTCGAGCGCCATAAATAAATAAATTAAATTAAATGTATGTGTTTTTTCAAAAAAAATTAAGATTTTTAAATTTTAATGCATCTTATTTATCTATTTTATTGTAAAAATAAAAATCTGTGAGGATTTTACTACAACTTCACAGTGTCAAGAAATAAAACTTCAAATATTACGTTCCAAGGTACTGACTGACTTATCCACAGTGCTGAAATAAAATAAATTCAGTCGAAATTAATTGAGAATATCACTAAATCTATTTATAAATAATATTAACAACTATTTTATATATATATTAACACAATTTCAACGGAATCACCCATATATTTGTGTGTTTCAAATACATGGTGATGTGTGTAATGTTTTTTTTATTGATTTAATGTATTTTTACGTAATAAAAAAAATATTAGCGTTCTGCACTCTTTCTCTAT
Organism: Actias luna; assembly: GCA_039707435.1. NCBI lineage: Eukaryota > Metazoa > Arthropoda > Insecta > Lepidoptera > Saturniidae > Actias > Actias luna. The sequence goes on along the minus strand of JAZHAC010000033.1, from coordinate 11,668,642 downwards.
ATAAGCTATAAGGGTGCGAAATTTCATATTCTTCCGTCCGCGCAATTTTCCTAGAAAGGGGTACAAAGTTTGTGCTTCACGTATATATGGATAAAACGAACGAGGGTCATTGTCTACACGTGCTAATTAAACTATCGTAAGAAATAAAAACTCAATGGTTCAATCATTTGTTGTACTGAATTTTTGTTATTGATAACTATAACATTATAAAAATGAAGATTAATGCAGTATCTAAACTGTTGTACCTCTAGAAAACAATGCATAAATATAATTAAAATTGAATTTTATTCATGAAACAATGAAAAAAATGAAATTCAATCTTGAATATACTTTTACTGAATGAAAAAGTCATATTTACCAGAACTTACTCTTGATGTGTTTATATTGAAGTGGAATAAGCTTTATATTAGATACTGTTTGAAAATATGTACAACTGATATATGTAAAAATATACCCTTTCCACGCTGGATAATTTCGTTAAGCAGTAAAAAAAGGATTTCACTGATATATTTTATACAATTTCAAGGTTCAGTCCTGGGATCAAATCATAGACGAATCGATAACTTTGTATCCCTTAAACCATCTTTTAGTTTCTAGATAATAACAATCGGATGTAAGTAGACTATTGAGTTACAAGGCGGGTGGCCTCTATTGGACTCTAAGCAAACAAAGATGCAATAAACCCGGGAAAGTCGGCTGTTCTCTCGTACCATCCTAATAGCACTTTTATCCATCGCAAGGAGGTACACATGTCGCTTTGTGTACATCTTGAGACTACAATCTATTCAATTTTGTTTAGAGCTTGAATGTTCAGTGATATTGTCTAACTTTGTATTCTTATTGCAATAAAATATAGATCATTCTATATGTAATATGGTAATGTTATCTCACCGTTAATTTAATTTGTATGTACTTATATTTAAAATATGTTTTATCTTTAAAAAATAATATTAGTAGAAGGAGGGTAGTTGATAATACCAAGTGGCGAGAATGCGATGTGAGCACGGCTAGCGGGAAGCATTCAACGCAAGGCACCCGAGACGGCCTCATCATCGAAGAGAAGTAATATCTATATTTTTCGATTGTTTAAACTGTCTTTGATATTTTACTCGTGTATGCTGTAAATAAATATTGGAAATAGCTTGTAGTGACTTTCGTGGTAGTAATTCTATTCTGTCATCAGAAATAACCACTACGGTCATTGTAAGCGTGCATACTTAGATATCATAATAATATTATCGTTCTGAGTATTATTTTATACTACTTCGCTTAAAAAACTGTTACTGGTCTTACTGAGTCTAAAATAGGAGGTGACCAGTTTTTTAGTATTCAAATCATGCCGATCTTTCACGAAATCTAGCTTTTGTAAGTTTTTGCGGTCATATATTAAATTATGAAGAATAATGGGGAAGGTAAATTTAAAATACCAAATTTCGAAAACTTAAACTTAATTGATTCGCGAGGTCACATATTGTGAATGGTTTGATCTGCTCGTTTTTGTAAAACAAATGCGGTGTCTACCTCAGCTGCTGTCCACCATAGCAAAATACCATAAGACATTCCGCTATGGAAATAAGCGAACTAAACCAACCTAGCAGTGACAATGTGTGTCAGCTGACGAAACTTACGAACAGCGAATGCAACAGAACCTAACCTTTTCGCTATTTTTTTATGTGAGGACCCTATTGTAGCTTAGAATCAAGCGTGATACCCAAGAAAACAGTGCTATCAACTTAGCCTACTAAATTCCCTTCCATCTTGATTCTAGTGTCAACCCCTAACGCCACGTAACTCTCCCGCACGTAACGCACAGTATCATTTTTCTGTAGCACCCCCTCCCTTCCTCAAACGTTATGTAACACCCAGTGTCCATTATTACCTAAAACTCTTAATTATGTTATGCCATTTCTACTAATAAACTCTTAAAATAACGTAATATAACAAAAATATAAAAATACGTAATGTCTTACCAGAAACCTCCCCCTCCCCTTCTTCCCAAATTGCGTTACGTGTTACTTGAACGGCCCCTTAGGCAAGGTAAATCTAATACATTCAGTTTTGTCAGCATTTACTTAATAGTTGCTTTTTGCCTATTCTATTCAATTATATATCTATGTCACTTAGTAACAATACAATTCGACCCACACTTTGTCACTTTTAGAGGACGGTACCGTATCGTGTCCAAGATGGTTGAATGGAGCTCTGTAACGGAAAATTTACTTTCTTTAGCAGTCGTAACTTATTTGCTTTGAGCTCACTCTATATTCTGGACATCAACAAAGTTTATAACAGAATAATTCTGCAGTATATAATACATATATATGTATATATATATATATATACATATATACAAATATATACCATAAAATGATGCTTTATGTATATGTCAAAAATTGTACAAACTAGAAAATAAATTATACAAACGTTAGAGATAATTATTAAAAGAATCGATGGAATAGTAATGCTATGATGTTTTATTTATAGACCTTTTAAGGATCAGGCAAGCAGTCACTTGTGAAATAGATATAGAATTATTATTCCAATACCAAATATATAAAAGTTATTATGTATGAGATTGAAAGCAAATAACATTTTACTTTCTTTTCATAACAAAAAATTAATAACTGAACGAAAGATGATATGACACAATATTATATTGTAGAATATATTTTTCTATTTCAGTGTCAGCTATCAAATAACTAAAAACTCATATAACATGTAGGTATTATTAACATTGATGAATTAACCTCAATAAGCGAAGGTGATACAGAAAAAAAAAAGGTTATTGCTGCTAATTTTTGAAATGAGTTTTATTTAAAAAATGAGGGAATATTTAATACGGTACAAATGTATAAATATATTTTCATCAGTCACACTTACTCGTCATGTTCCTCGTAAATACATGTAGGAATGTGTACAGCAAAACTAATTGTGTCACTACTACAATTTCCTATAGCAGTAATATTAGGCTACAGTTGTCTATCAGATTTAGTGTACATTATATATAGAATTGTATATCGAAGCTATGATGGCTCAGTTGGTAGCGTATACGGACGTCGCGTCAATGGACGTGAGGTCGAATCCACCTGCAATTAGCTTGAGCTTTCGTGGATGGAAAGTATGTTATGGCATGGTAGTAGGGCTTTTTTCTAAATACCCCTCCATTAGGCTTAGCGTGTTTACTATCATGGCCCACATCGTCGCTTAACATCAGTTGAAATTTTGCCCGTAATTATTTATTTATATATTGTTAAATTGTTATATATATTAAATATTGTTATTTTTTATACTTTATAGGTTTTAAGCGTCATGGCTACAAATTCAGATAGTGGAGACGCTAAGACTAGTGGAGAGACTTAGTGGAGAGGTTAATCAGGTGGGCATTAGTTTTTTTATTTATTTTGAACTGACATAAGCTGTTAGGCTTAAGCGCTTTGACAGCTTCACTGAACTTTTTGGGGCGAATGCTGAGGGCACTTAGCCTTCCAGGCTTAGGCTGCCAGAATAGCCGAACCTCGGCTTGAGCTGCTGCCAGAAAATAAACAAGGATTCGCGAGCCTTACTAAACAACAGGTCCAAACTTACTAATTTAGTGATCCTAACACGACCTTATCGGGCAAGTCACGTAAGGGCCACGGGGGTAGTCCTTTACAGAACCGTGTACTTAACATGTAGGTGTACATGGATGGTATGCAGTGTGATGATGTACTTTCAGTGATGTAGAGTGTCACTGTATGATGCGTGCAGAGTCACTCGAGGGCTCCTATCCAGAGGATCAAACCTAGGCTCAAGCGTCTGCGGAGGGAGGCCGCGCAGGGTGTGTGGGAGCAAAGTTAACTGCTCGGCCTCGGCGGCGAGGGCGGTGGTTATGGATATATGCGCGGACATGTACGATTAGTGGAGACGGTAGTGAGAAGCGCGTTCAATCTCGCTATTTTATCGGCGGGGTCGTAGAAGCAATTACGTGGCCCTCGCGCAAAGCCGTTGGTGTGCGGAGTGGCATTGCAGCTAGCTGCATATACTATTTTGAGGTTGGGATGAACTTCGGCTTCTCGAAGAATTTCTTTGTAAGGTCTTTAATATATACATATATGGATGGAAGATCTATATTTTTATGGAGATTTACATTACAGACATAGGGATGGGCTTGGTCGGCTATACGCATGAATCTATTTTGCAGCACTTGTAGTTTGCGAAGGGTAGTGTGCGAAGCGTGAGCGAATACGGGGCAACTGTAAGTTAGTATGGGACGGATGCATACTTTTGCTTTTGTCTGAGTGACATTTTGGTCGTGGAGGACGTTAGATTGCATAGCAAGGCCATAGCCGTAGAAGCCTTTTTTCTGTACGTAATCTATATATTTGTTAAAGGTGAGGTGCCTATCTAAAACTACACCACTGTATTTAGTTTGGTTAGCTCGTGAGATATAGATGCCGAAAAGGTGTAATGTTTCTTTTATGTTCATCCTTACGTGAGGGTCGAACATGATAGCCGCATTTTTTTCTGGGTTTATTCTTATACGCCATTTGAGGCGCCAGAACCCGAAGGTAGAGATGGTCCTTTGGACGCGATAGTATACATGAGTCCTATGCCTGCCGGAGCTGAAGATGACCGTGTCATCTGCGTAGGAGCCTACTGCGGCGTTGGGGAGTTCGGGGAAGTCACTAACAAACAAGTTAAATAGGCACGGCGCTAAGATAGAGCCTTGCGGGACTCCTGAGCGTATCGGGTGAGGCGAGGATAGGACTCCATCCACTCTATAGCAAAAGGAGCGATCCGATAGGTAAGCAAGAATTATCTGGATTAGTCTGTCCAAGACTTGAAAGAGATTGAGTTTAAAAATGAGACCTTCGTGCCAGACCTTATCGAAGGCTTTGTCGAAAAATACGGCAAGCGTGCACCTAGAACAGTGTAGCTCCGTAAAATTGGAGAGAATATGTTCCGTGAGGCGGAGCACTTGGTGAGTGTACGAGTGCTTCGGCCGAAAGCCGAATTGCTCGTGTGGTAAAAGACTTTTGTGTGAAACAATGTCTTGGAGCGGGTCCAGAAGAAGCCGCTCGTAACTTTTACCTATCGTATTGAGGAGGACGGTAGCTTTCCGTAAAGGATGCCTTTTTTCCGGGTTTACGGATACCTATTACCGTTGCCTTTTTCCAAGCGGCTGGAAAATGGCAGTGAGTTATAACCGCATTAAAGATGCACATTAGAAGAACTATAAGCTTATCAGGGAGAATTATGAGCGCTTCGTTACTGAAACCTTCGGGACCAGAGGCTTTCTTTGGTTTAAGGCCTTTTATAATCGCTTGGACTTCGTTAGTTGTAACCGGGTCTAAGTTTTCGATTGTAGGGGGTCTCTCTTATTGATTGAATTATTCGATCGACTCTCCCGATATGTCCGGGATCTATAGTATAATATTCATAGGGATACTGATACACTATAGGAACACTGTTATGCGAGAGTAGCCGCGAGGTACTCTACCTTGTCTATACGTTCGAAGGCGGGCGGATTGCTGGAGCCTCTTTCTAACGAGGGCATAGCGGACGAATAGGTGCTCTTCTGTTTACGAACGAGATCCTAGAAGGTGAGATGAGACGGTATGATTACATCTAAGAGGCTCTCCTATCTTTGACCGTGGAGTTCAGAAATACGAGATTTAACTGATCTTTGTAGGTTACGTAGCGTATGCGATTTTCCTCCGTTCTACCATTAGTGGTAGTACGCGGGTTATTGTATTTTTATCAATCAGAAGCAGAAATTCTTAATAAAAAGAAACCACTTTGCTATGGCCTAACGCTAACGCAACACAACTGATGTGCACGCGACGAACGCTCGGAACTAAGTGAATGCATCGGCGGTCTAGCTGCCCTTTTATAGGCAGTGACTGTAAGCAGTGATGAGGGTAGTTGTGTCGTCGTGGAGGACAATTGCTAACACGGCCTCTCCTGACCAAGTGTCGCCCTCGACACAAGCTCCGTGGCTGAAGCCTGGTCTGGTGCCGTTTTCATTGACTGGCCAAGTCTCTGCCTCCAGTGACAGTGGACAGTGAATCACTAACAGTGATTCCTGAGCCTGGAATCAAACTGCTTGGACCGACAACAACGGCAGCTCCAAGATCTTGGTCTACATTTAGGGAAGGCACAGAGTAACCGGCCCCAAAGCGTGATGCGCTATTCTGTGGCTCGTGTGCAACCGTATTTTCATCAAGCCCAGGCATTTTTCTTCGTAGATTCAGAGCTTTTATTGAGCTTCCAGTTGTCACTATCCAGGCTGTGTATGAAAGTAAAACGTCAAGGCAGATATGCCTGAAGTCTAATGAACGCCAAGACCATGTTAGGTCTGTAGTTCATCGAACGCCAGGGCAATATGCCCGAATTAGGATAATTGAACGCCAAGGCCTTACGCATGTAGTTCAGATAATGAACGCCAAGGCTTAAAGCCTGTAGTTCAGAACGCCAAGACCATGTTAGGTCTGTAGTTCAACGAACGCCAGGGCAACATGCCCGAAGTTCGGACAATTGAACGCCAAGGCCTTACGCCTGTAGTTCAGATAATGAAAGCTTTTACATACCCTTAAAGAAGGCTGCACATAACTCAGGGCACCACTCGCCACGCCAAGGCACCATATACTGCGCCGCTGCTTGTGTAGTTTTTCATAACTGCCGCTATGCAGTTTCAAGCTCATATTCTTCATTTGGTAGAACCTTCACAACTCTGCCGAACGTTCTCAGGAACCGGTGAATTTACAAAGGCCTCGACCTTATGTGGGCTCGGCCTCACCTGACCCTGACTCAAAACCCGCCCGGAACACGTCTGGGGTTCCGGTGCGTAGTGTCTGGACACGTTCAGTTGAGACGTCACCCCGACCTCAGTGGTATCACGCACGTTACTAAGATCACAACGCACTATTTTCTACTACCACAGGAACGACGCCGTAACCGACAATTCCGCGTTTGAAACACTCGATCGGCTAGGCTACGTGACCGATACCGCGACCTATTATTACTAGAACGACGTTGCGGTCTACGACTGGATCCGCCAGTCATATTTACTAAAACTACTTAGTTCTGTGGGCTAGAAGTTACTTATCCCACTTCTGATTTTATCAATCAGAAGCAGAAATTCTTAATAAAAAGAAACCACTTTGCTATGGCCTAACGCTAACGCAACACAACTGATGTGCACGCGACGAACGCTCGGAACTAAGTGAATGCATCGGCGGTCTAGCTGCCCTTTTATAGGCAGTGACTGTAAGCAGTGATGAGGGTAGTTGTGTCGTCGTGGAGGACAATTGCTAACAGTATTGAATGTGCCCCCTATTTAGATCGCTAGCCACTATAACAGAGTCACCTATCTTTGACCACGGAGTTCAGAAATACGAGATTTAACTGATCTTTGTAGGTTACGTAGCGTATGCTATTATCCTCCGGTCTACCATTAGTGGTAGTACGCGGGTTGTTGTATTGAATGTGCCTGCTATTTAGATCGCTAGCCACTATAACAGAGTCACCGAGCGTGAAAAGCGTCTCCAGGTCCGAATAGAGGAGAGTTTAATTAGGCAAAAGGTACGTGGAAACGATAAAGATAAAAGGATGACCGGTCATTCTCACTCAACACACCGAGATTTCTAAATTTGTAAGTTCGTGAGGATCTATTGGCATGCAATATAATGACTCTATAGTATAGGAGCGTGCCGCCGCCTCTTACGTCGATACGATCATTTCTTACTATCTTGTAGTTCGCAATCGAGGGATTGCGAACGCTCGGTTTTAGAAGTGTTTGTTGTACTAGAAACACGTCTATTTGCGGCTCTTTAAGGAAGCTAGCTACCAAGTCGCGTTGGGGTTTCAAGCTACGTGCGTAAAAAAGGACAAAGATAGACCTCGAGGTCTTATCTTATCCTCCACTGCGAGTTTATTTAGGAGAAGCGTGGTTAAGGCGTTGCATTGGGCATTAGAGAAAGCTCTATGTTATATATAATATAGTAATTAATAAATAATTGTGTCTAATTCAAAGATTCAAAATATAATTTCATTTGTTAAGCATGTATATTGGTACACGCACATGTTTTTAAATATCCTGTGTGAAAAGGGGAGAGGTGCTCAATTAAGTAGCAATTTGTTATTAAAAAATTGTTGAACTTTGTATGCAACAGACGAGCTGATAGATGTATTGGCACTTTAAAATTTTGTTTAATTATATAAATAAACATCACTCGGGTACCACAGGCTATGGTGCCGTTTACTAATTGCTTATATATTTAGATAATATATATAGCTAAATTATAAATTATACCTATATTAAATGTATACCTAATTTATCTACTCAGGTAAAGTATTAATATTACATTTGATAAATGAAAAGAAGATAAATAATCATCACAGATATAGCAAGGTCATTATTATAAGTTAGTAATAGGTTGTAACTTAATAATTATTCGCTGGCGTATATAATATGAAATAACTTTTAGGTTAGGTACCTACACACATGTGTTACGATTCTCCAGGGAATAACCCGACTGGATTGCGGTGAATTATCATTGTGTTGAAAGTGATTTTTATGTACATTTGTCCTTGGAATATTTATGTTTTTAATGTGATTTCATAACTTTATTATCTCTAACAATTGCAGGTAACTTTTATAATATTATTATCTTTCAGAAGTGAAATAATAATTTAAAAAATCACAAATCTATTAAATATTCGCTTAATTAACAATTAATTACTAATTACACCTATTTACGCGTAATTTTAAAGAAAAGCCACAACACTAATAATTTTCAACCTAAACCCAACTAATTTGACAACTTCGAACATTAAAATCACAGTAACATTAAACCTAAACTAACCAATACTAATGAACTTTAGAGAACAGACGCAAAAATGAAAAACAATACGACAATAGTCAGATGCACGTCCGTCTCGTTTGCCGTCCGCTCGATAAGTGAGTCCCTCCATTTTTTTTTTTTTTCGACATGACATACGCTGTTAGCCGGAGGGGCTTTTACAGCTTGGCAGGACTTTTTGGGGCGAATGCTGAGGGCACTCAGCCCCGAGGCAGCGGGCACAAGGGTGCCGTTGTGGCTGGCCCTTGGCATGGACTGCTGCCGGAAGGGAGAATATTATATAAAGTAATAAGAGCTGGCCTACTGGAGTAGGCCTTTAGGTAAAATACTAATTTGTTAAGTGTTAAAAATACTAATTGTTAAGAGAGGCAAGGAAGTCGGTGGAGTGGATTGTACTGTACTGTTTTGGATTGAGTTTATCGGTGTTGGAAGGACGTAGTCTTCGCATCAAAACGACCGTGAACTACCGTGGTCTAACTAGTATTCTGGTGCTTGTATATCTGAAATACTTAGAAATTAATCAATTGAACAGTGAAAGGTTAACAACAATAGCAACCAAAAAGATCCAACCAAAATAAAAATAAAAAAAAGTGCCAAACAACTGGCAGGGCCACAGGTTTTTGGTCCCTTACAGAACCGTGTACTTAGCGTGTGGGTGAGCACGGGTGGTATGCAGTGTGATGTTGTACTCTCAGTGTTGTAGAGTGTCACTGTATCGCGCGAGCAGAGTCGCTCGAGGGCTCCTTTCCGGAGGATCGGACCTAGGCTCGAGCGTCTGCAGAGGGGGCCGCGGCGGGTGTGCGGGAGTGAAATTAACCGTAAGGCCTCGGCGGCGAGACCTGCGGTTACGCGGGCGTGTGCGCGGACACGAACGGTTTGAAGAGACGGCAGGAAGGAGCGCGTTTTCCCTAGTGATGTCGTCTACGGGATCGGTGAAGCAGTTTCGTGGCCGGCGTGCGAACCAAACGGCTTGAGGATTTGCAGTATAGTTGACTGCTTCTACTATTTCGGGATTCGAGTGAGCTTCGGCTTTTTCAAAGAACTTTTTAGTGAGTTCGCGTATGTAAGCGTATATGGACGGGAGATTCATATCCTTGTGGAGATCTATGTTGCGGGCGTAAGGCGGGGCTGGGACCATTGTACGAATGAATTTATTCTGGAAAACTTGTAGTTTTTCCAGGTTTGTTATTGCTGCATGGGCAAAGACTGGGCAGCTGTAAGTAATTAATAGTATTGGGCGTATACAAGTCATGTAGATTGTAAGCTTATGTCTGAGTGACATTTTGCTTTTCGAAGAAGTGAGATTACGTAGCAGGGCCGAGGCGGTGTTGGCCGTTTTGATTACGTAATCGATATGGTGGGTGAAGGTAAGGTGTTTGTCGAGTACTGCGCCTAGGTATTTGGTTTTATTTACCCAGGCGATATCGACACCGAATAAGTGTAATGAGCCTTCGAGTGGCTTGAAGTTATGGGGATCGAACATGATAGCCAAGCTTTTATCTGGATTTAATCCTATGCGCCATTTGAGGCACCAGGAGCCGAGGCGAAGATGGCTTGTTGAACTCGATTTCTAAGATTGGCTCTGTGCCTTCCCGAGCTATATATGATTGTGTCGTCGGCGTAGAGGCCTACTTGGACATCATCGAAGATTGGGATGTCGCTGACATATAGATTAAACAGACAGGGCGCTAGAACGGAGCCTTGGGGGACTCCAGAGCGAATAGGATGGGGTGAGGAGAGAGCTCCGTCTACTTTGTAGCAGAAGGAGCGGTTGGATAAATATTGTATGACTAAGTGGACAAGTCTGTCCGGAACTTGGAATTGGTGGAGCTTATATATGAGCCCTTCGTGCCAGACCCTGTCGAAGGCTTTGGCGACATCGAAGAAGACTGCAAGAGTGCGTCTGGGGAGGCGTAGCTCCGTAAAGTTGGAGACTACGTGTTCCGTGAGGCGGAGAACTTGGTGGGTGCATGAGTGTTTCGGCCGGAAGCCGAATTGCTGGTCCGGAAAAAGATATTTGTCGGCTACGACAACTTGGAGGCGGTTTAAAATAATCCGCTCGTATATTTTGCCTATGGTGTTAAGTAGGCTAATCGGACGGTAGCTTTCTGGGGAGCAGGCTTTTTTGCCTGGTTTCCAGATGCCTATGACGGTGGCCCTTTTCCAGACGGCTGGAAAGTGGCAGTGAGATATGGCCGCATTGAGGATGCAGACCAGAAGCGCTATGAGTTTGTCAGGAAGAAGCTTTAGGACTTCATTCCTGATACCATCAGGACTGGGAGATTTTCTAGGTTTGAGTCCTTTAATTATAGAGAGGACTTCGTCGGTGGTGACCGGGTCTAGGAGTTCTGCTGGGGGGTCTCCCTTATTGAGTGTATTGTTCGGTTGACCCTTACCCAGTGTTCGGGATCTATGTCCTGATATTCGTAAGAGTTGGGGGAGCATTGTTCCTCTAGGGTGTTAGCGAGGAGTTCCGCTCTCGAAAGCAGGGGGAAGAGTGGGGCCTCTGTCTAGTGGGGGTGTGGCTGAGGAGTAACTGCTCTTTTGTTTGCGGACGAGCTACCAGAAGGCCAGGTGCGATGGCTTGAGATCTTCCAGGAGACTGTCCCATCTTTGAGAGCGAAATTCAGAGATATGAGATCTGACCTGTCTTTGTAGGGCGCGTAGCCGGACGCGGTTCTCTATTGTCGGATAGGCGTCGTGGGCACGAGTCGCGGCGTTCTTCTCAGTGATTGGCCTCCGAATGTCGTCGGGGAGTATAAAGCGGCGATCGTTCGCCGCTTTTACCTCTTTCGAGGTGGCCTCGACGGCACTCTGGAGGTGACTGACCAGGGAGTCGACCGCCAGATCGACGTCGGCCGGCGAGTCTATCACGTCTGGAATCCTGTCAAGCTCGGGAGAGGAGATATTAGCAGCCAGGTATTGCCTGAGTCTAGGGTAATCGGCAACTTTGATGGGAGGCAGGTTATGCTCGTCGGGCTGGCCGAGGAGTAGAATTACTGGGCGATGGTCTGAGTCGAGTTCGTGAGCGACTTCGATGTGTCGCACCTGGAGGGCGACCCCTTTCAGGATAGCTATATCTAAAACTGAGGGTCGACAGTTGGTCTGAAAGTGTGTTGGCTCTGGAGGAGCTATCACATCGAAAGTTAGCTCGTGTTCCAAGCGGAAAAGTATTCTACCGTTGTCAGTGGTACGCGGGTTATTATAATAGATGTGCCCGGAGTTAAGATCGCCGGCCACGATTACCGATTCACCGAGCGCGAAGAGCGCTTCCAGATCTGATTTGATAAGTGTTTTCTTAGGTGAGAGGTACGTTGAAACGATGTGGATCGTGGGATGACCGGTCATGCCCACTCTGCATATAGATACCTCTAGGTTGGTGAGTTTAGGAGGTTCTATTTGCGTGCAATACAGAGATTTTTTGAAATATATGAGTGTGCCTCCGCCTCTTGCGCCGGTGCGATTGTCTCTTATTATTTTGTAGTTTGCGATCGCAGGGGCGCGGAACTTCGGTTTAAGTAGTGTTTCCTGTACGAGGAACACGTCGATTTGCCGCTTCTTAAGGAAGCAGGCTACTAAGCCGCGTTGGGGAGTTATGCTACTCGCGTTAAAAAAGGATAAAGAGAGGCCCCGGGGTCTAATTCTATCCTCCATTGCGAAAACTATTTATGGAGAAGCGCGGACTAGGTTTTGCACGGCGCGTGCAAGATCCGGGAAAGCGGCTACGGCCTTGAGGCGGTCAATTCCGTCGGCAGAACTGATTATATGATCGAATGCGATGATGTCATCGACATCGAAGCTTTTCAGGAGGCCTGCTATCCAGTTCAGGCCTTGAAAATCGTTGGAGCTCGCGGGCTTTGGGGCTAGTGGCTTGGGCTTAGGGGCCCATGCCGAAGGTGGGGCTTCTGCGGTTGGTTGCGCGGGAGTAACTCGCGCGGCGGGGCCTGGCAGGTTCGGGTATGCCTGAACCGATATGAGTGGTGGCGGAGCGGGGCGCGCTGTCGCGTGACGTGCTAGGGGCGCGTGGTGTAGGACGCGCGTGCGCGTGCGTCTCGTGGGTGGGGCACGTTCACACCCGCGATAGTTCGCGGGGTGTCCGGCCTTGCCGCATAAGACGCAGCTCGGTGGATCTATCGTTTCCGGCATGCGGGGGCACTCCTTTGTGGAGTGATCTCCTAAACATTTAACACATCTCGCCTTGATGTGACAGTTTCTCGCCGAGTGTCCGTAAGATTGGCAGTTGTGACACTGCGTAGGGGCATGCTTTTTATGCGTAATCTCTACGGTTATGCCGGAGAGGCCGCAGACCGATTGGAGGTTGAAAATCTCCTTGCCCTCCTTGGAGCGGTCCAAGGTGACAAGGACGAGGTCGTAGACCTCCTTTGTGAAGGAGTGATACATTCGGTGTACCTCGTCAACGGGTAGGTTTTGCTCCTTAAGGGAGGCAAGAATGACTTCCGTGGGAAGTTCTTTAGGAACGCGCCTGATTACTACGCGCAGAAGGCGCTCTTCTTCGGGTGTGTATGTAAAAAATTGAAATTTACCTTCGCGGAGGTATGATGTTAGATTTTTATAGTCCGCGATTGTGGGGACTTTAATTTGTATGCCGGATGGGGTGCTCCGGGCGTGTGTGTACCTGATTTTGGCGGCATTCAGCCGCGTGGAAATGTTTAGCCACGCTGCTTTGTCAGCTATTGTGACTGGGGGCGGTGGGCGCACCGCCCTTTCGGCGGGAGCTGCTGTTTGCGCAGCATGAGTGTCGCGCGATGTGGGGACGCGGTTATTGCCGGCACGCATGGTTTTTGCGGCGGCTGGGGGTGTGGTTTCGGGTGATAACACCCGCTTTTGCTTGAGCTTGGCCCTTGAGACGGTGATAAATCCCGTTTCGGGATTAGTTGTGTCCATCTGTAATTCCGGTTCATTCTCCGGAGTCGGGTCCGGCGAAAGCGGCGAGAAGGAATTCGCTGTAGGTATCGGTCGGGGCGCGAAGGATATTTTTTCCGAAAACGGACGAGGGGTGGGTGCGGCGGCGGCGGTCGCTGAGGGCGACGGGGTCCGCGACGAGGTAGTAGCGGGTGAAGCGGGTGCTACCGCATGCCGGATGATCGGCGAGCACGGCACAAAAACACTGAGAGATATCTCTCAATTTAAACACCACGATAACCAAACAATATGGTTAAAGAACAAAGACACTGTATCGCGGACAAGCAACAATAGCCGGTTTGTTGCAGGTGCGTCGTCGCAGGTGCGAGAACAATAGCGGCGCGGTAAGGCGCAGCGGACGAATCGTCAGAACAATCGGCAGACCTCACGGACACGTCCGTTCACTGTGGCTGATCGAACCGAACTCCGTGAGTCCTTCCACCGATGTCCATCCTTTTTATAGGCTGGCCGTGTGACGTCACGAGTCCCCCCACTAGCTTACAATATAATATTAAAACTTCATATAAATTCTATACCAATCAGAAACAATATTATAGATGTTTAATAATGCCAGATAATATAGAGATTTTGTTTAATTACATAGTTATTACATGTATAGATAAAAGTAATAACATGTTTTGCAATAAATAGATGGAAAGGTAACTTCATGGCTCCCTTGTGGTCGTGGCCTCGGCCTGAGTGCCTTAGTAATTGCCCCAACAGCTCGGTGTAGCTGTGAAAGTCCTTAAGGCTAACAGCATAATATGTCCAATCGAAAAAAATAATCTTAGCATTAACAAAATCATTGACACTTGGAAGTCACTACGATAGGGATATGTGCTTACTTAGCAACATCTAAGTTCTCTTGTAAGGTAAAACAATATGGTAGGTTTCTAAAATATTATGTTCATAATGTTAATATACACATTTTTAAGTTCATTGCAGACGTATCATTGTTAGAATATAAAAACGTCGTTTACACCCGATAGTAAAAGAGAGGCAGGGCACCTGGGCAATGACTCTAAGCATGAGTCGATGGCCACAAATGTTTATAGTAGTTACTAACAATCCTACTTTCACAACAACCCTTTTTTATTATATTTTGTAAATGAATAGACCACAAGTCAATGTTAAAGTAAACATCGTAAAAAACATAGTGACTTAAAACTAAAGAACATTGATTTAGATGTATACTTATTTATACTTCGAAAAATGTGTAAATGAAAAATACACAAATATTCTGTTTTTTTTTTTTGTTATTATCAAGAAACGGAGCTTAAGCCAGCTTACAAGCCTCGGCACTGAAGTAAAGGCTTACTTTCGCATCCCGGCGCCGAATACACTTAAGATGGTGGTACTACGTATAGCTCGGAATGATATATGTTAATTATGAGAGTTATTCTTACGTCCCATAATTTACAACTATGCAAAATTCAATATGCTGTCTTGTTTTATATAAAGCGTGGTCGCTAAAACACACACATAAACGTAATCAAAATGAATTTATTTGACATGTCAAATACAATTATTGTTTACCTACATAATAAAAATGGTTACCAAATACATTTTTGTTCAATACGAAAGTTTTTAATAATTTGTTTATTTCGTAAACAGTCTCACTTATTTCCACAGCTTATAAATTTTAATTATATTGAATTATTATTGAATTTTAATTATATTGAATTTGCATACAATATCTATTTTTTAATGATTAACTTTAAAAAATATATTCACTTTTTATAATTTTTTATAGAAACAGTTTTTATTTCAAATGTTTTGCTTAAATATATAATTTTAGTATCTCATACAATTAACAATGGTACGGGTACATAATACGTAAAAAATATATATTAAAACACTTAAATACGTATAATCTCTCCCGGCCTTTTATAATTACCCATCTAATTCAATAGTGATAATGGAATTTACGGTTAGATGTGATATTTTTTGAAAACTTCAGTAACTTGAATTCCATAATAGACAAATATAGTTGTTCATGGACAGTGTAGTGTGTGCTTCTTAATCTTTGTCGAATACGTAGGTTAAAAAATATCTATGTTTATTGTGTACATAAGTGTGGCGGTCTCCACAACAATTAAGAGTAGCAGTGGCCAAGGTGATTGTTTTGTTATGTACAGCGTTATGGCCATAATCTTACCCGATCTTAAGTGACGATACAGCCCAAGTTGGTAGACACGCTTAACCTGTGCGCGGGACTGGCTTTCAACTTATGTGCAACTGCTGAAACACACCTTTTTTTAACTCATGAAATCTACGTAACTTCAATCTTGTTGTATAGAATAGACTATCCAAACAATTGACAATTAGGTATGTGAAGAATATATTATTATCTTTTATTTTTCTGTACATTCACTATCCTCCGATATTTATTTTGTATTATTAACCAACTTCCAATGTGAAATAGAGCTGTATTTATTTTGTAATATGCATATATTCTATATATACTTAGATTGTATTTATTTTTATTTGCCCCGTCATTTATCAATTAAAAAAATTTAAGCGAATATAAAATCGAAAACACTGTCAAAGATAAAATTCTTATAACCAGAGTAATGTATGAAAAACAAGGGAGACGATTAAAATTGTATTATAAAACTTACGAAACATCTGAAATACACAAAATCATTTTCATAAAATCTTTTTTATATAATTTATTACAAAAAGTACAACAATTTAAGTAGCTGTCCCATGAAACTTAATTAAAACATGAACGTACATCTCCTTTTGTAATACATATATGAATGTATACCGTTTCTTAGAGAAACAAAAGCTTAATGCTTGTGTTAGATGAAAAATAAACAAAAGAACTTAGCAATCTTGTGACGTGATTACGGGTTAATGACTTCGCACTACACTTTGCATTTGTATAGATGCCGTTGCTCTGTTGATGTTTTTAATGAGACCGGGTGAAAACATGCTGTACCAGCTCAATGGTTTACGTACAACATAAAAGGTGATACCATATTATGTATCCAAGTAGAGCGACCAAATGAGAAAGTATAATTTTTTTAACATTCTGGCTTTCTAATTACACAAGATTTAGGTAACTTCAGTTACAGAACTACCCTATGTTTCCATTTAACAAATAATTTATAAATTTAAATTATATTTATCGATGTATTATTGTATTGAATTTTTGAGTGGTTTTTTTATCGTAGAACCGTAGGTAGAATTACTGTACTATACATTATCACAAATATAATATAATCTAAAAGCATAATGACCTCCGACAGATAAATAATCCAGTGGAATCATCATACGCTCGTCTTCAGGAAGATGGAGATAAACTTTGGTCGATCCCGGAATGCGACAAATCCAAAGAATCTCAGTGAAGGATTTACCACCATAGGTATGGTTTTCAAATGGTTATCTCGGTGTCAAATTTCACCAAAACCTATCCAACACTTATAAAATGGAGCCCGTACAAAAGACAAGGACAAATATGAAAAAATATTTTTGCCCTCTGTACCGATAACAAATGATATCCCAATCATAATTGCCTAAAACCACTTTGAAGTATAGCTTTGGCTTCGACACAGTTTTATTATATGTAAAGTTTTCTATAAAATAATATATTCTTTACTTATACATTTTACAGGATATTATCATAATATTCCGCCGAAATTTAAGTAAACGTGCGTTCTATTTGGATTAAGTGGTCAGTAATGAAGAGGCAAAGCGTGTCTATTATGTTTCTAATCTACAAAACGAGGTGTCAGGAGGCAGGTTGAGGTATGAGGTAGTGAGGTAGCGTGCGCTGGTTCTGCGTGACCAGGGCCCATTGATCACGAGGGCTTGAGGAGTACGACACGAAGGACATTTTTTAACATTAAATGCCCACCTTAAAGCCCGCAATGTCCATGATACATTGTACCTTCAGGTGCATACTTATTTTGAGAATAATGTAATCTATGTTTTGTTTGAAAACGCTTGTTTATTTTGGGATATGTAATATAAATAAAACGGTGAAATTTTATACAAAGAAAAATTGAAAATTTTTATTTGTACTGACAAATACTATTATTTATATATAAGTAGGCAGAGACGAATAGTTTACTACCTTTTTCTCTCTTTGTAATTTTTTTTTTGTATTTATTGTATTTTTCTACACAAGGATTACAAAATGTTCAACAATAATTATTACCTAAGAATAATACCTAATAATAATAGTAATAATAATTACCTAAGAATTTCGAACACCAGACGATATTTAAAGAGGTATTTAAAAGATAAAAAAATATTTTTAAAACGCTATATCGTTTAATATCATTTTACAATTATTGTTGTTACTTTTTCAACCTTTATAATAATAAGAATAATAGCATCTATAATTTTATAAGATTATATTTGCATTGAAATCGCTAATAGCTGTCTTTAAATGTCGAATATATTCAATAGTTGGTATCGTAAGTAGTTACTGGTTTTTACACAATCCCAGTCATGATCAATTAATACTCATCTATTCACTAAATATGTATGTATATATATATATATATATTATAAAATGTGTTCAATAGGTTTTAGATATTACAACATAACGTAAGGATTTTATTTATTTATTTGATAATATTCATATCCATGAAGATTGTAAATCATTAACTATACGTATAAACGCACTATTAAAGAAGATAATAGTAAAATATGTGGGTATACATATACGCACGTATGTATTTGTATATTTTTCATTAAAGGTTTAGAATTACTTTGGTTAGTGAAATATATTTTAAATATAAAGTAGGTATTTTTACTCATTCATCTACACTAATAGTATAAAGAGGAAAGATTTGTATTTTGTTTGTAAGGAATAAACTCAAGAAATACTACCGATTTCAAAAATTCTTTCAGCTTTAGAATGCTACATTAGCCACGAGTAACTTAGGCTATATAATTGTTTTAATGTAAATTATTGAATAAAGTTTTAGTTCCACCCGAACGGAGTCGCAGACACAGCTAATAAATGATAATCCTAGATTTACAATACCATTCCCTTTAAGAATATTTTTTTCAATAATCGGTCCATTGTGCTTACTTTAATTAATAAATAATTACTGCGTTTATTTTTATAATTCTATACACAATGGATTAAGTTCAGCCGTGCCTTTCTGTAATAAGATTTTTTTAAGATAATTCATGTCAACCACAATAACACTTTTTATTCATACACAGTTTTTTATCAGATGTAATGCCGTCACTTTGCCGGGTAAATGGATTATACCATATAAATGGTTATACAACATATTTTAATATACATATCCAATAATGCGATAATAGTTAATATCGATTGTCGCGTTAGCGCTGCTGAACCGTATTAAATGTATTACTACTAATCTATATTAACTAGATACTGAATGAAGTGAACGTTAATAACGAAATAATAATAATTCGTTATTACGTAATATCGTAATAATTCGTAATAATAGCTAGGGTAACCAATGTAGATACTTGAAACGATAGAGAGCTGCCATTCTTAAGTGTTTGTTGCTGTTGATGGTCCTCAAAACGAAAACAATAGGTAAGCCCACGAGGGTTATAATATAGTTCAATAATCGATAACCGCTATATTAGCATGCTTAGGCATGTTTCGTTTTAGGTGCAGCTGTTATATTTTCAGCAACCATGTGGATTGGTAAGAATATGCACCTGAATAAGTTGCGACCACCAAGCACATAAGGATAAACGCATCACTCTTACTTAGTTTTGTGCGTTTTATTGTGTTTCGTTGCCAACTAGTGTATATCTAGGCTCCGAGAGGCTGACTAGACGAAGTGCGAAAGTAGTCTCTGGTCATTAATATGAGGGATTAAGAAGCATTCTGTCTTTTTATTGTATATTTGATGGTGATTGTCACCTGATGAATTTTGTCACGCCCTGCTAGTGACCTGCCCGGCAAAATGCACAATGCATATTGCCGGACGAATTACGTAAATATATTTATTGACCATGATAAAAAAAAGAATCTGAAAAGCTTTCTGGTCGATATGATAAACACGATACATGATGGTTTGCAAATTTCTGGGTGATCGACATTATTTTTTTTAATGTATTGTTCAATCACCAAATTCAGTGCCGTCATATTGCCGTGGTATAATAAAAAAGTAATCATGTTCAACGAAACCAATACGCCATAAATGTAATAAAATTAAATACACAAGGCAATTAGTCATCTATCCAAATTTAGAACAGACTGAGATCAACGAACCACAGTACGACTGCAGACAATTCAGTTCATATTAATTCCAACGAATAAAAAAAGAAAAATAGATTCCATTTTCGAATACAGGTACTGAGACGAGTGTCTACTACAATCGCTGAACTATGTTAAAGTGTTAATCTTCTTGATTTTTATAGAACACTGTTTTATCTGTGCAAATTATTTTATTTACGTGTATTTTCATAACATGCCCCATTCGATTGCTGGTGACGATTAAACTGAATTATCAGTAGCTTGGCAACTGGTCTAACTCCAAATAAGTCCACCTACATATTAAATTTATTGTTTCCAGTGCAAATGAAAGTAATACAATAAAATGTAAAATAATGAAAAGAACAAATTGGGGATTGACCGAGTAATGTATCCATGTATGAGTGAGTATGTGTGGGTTTGTATTTTTAAATGTATGCCATATGCGCATTTCAGTGTGTTTTTTTATTTTATTTTAAAACTCCTGTACCTCCAGTTTCTCTCTAGGATTTATTCATAAGTAATTTTTTCCTTATACCATATATATAGACTTGACTATGATATACATTTTTTCCTTTCTTACTTATTGCATTTTGGTAACCCACAGACGTAGGCATTGAGTTTAATTTACATATTGAAATTCTGTGGGAAAACGGACTGTCAATGCCTTTTACCGCTAAAAGGAAAACTATGTTTCTAATTTTAGTTCTTTACAGCTCTTCCCGTTTCAGTCACAAACGATCATTCATTGGTCAAAATTTATTAACAACAAAAAAACACATGTTTGTTTTTTTTCATTAAATGTATTCAAGAAAATTCAGTCTACTGCAATAATAAACATTTCACTATGTATACTTAATGGTCGATATTATCTAATATTCTAAACAATATTAAATTTAAATTCAGTATCTAATTTCAATTTTACTTTTTTTATTATTTACTAGATTTTACGTGCGGCTTCGCTTGCGTTAATACTGATTTTGTCAAAGAAATCAAACAACGCAATAAAAAGTTTTAGATAAAGTTTTTTCCTCTCTTTATTACACGCCCAATAAGGTTTTCGCGAAAAATAGTAGCCTATCACCATCTCCAGGTTCCCAACTATCTCTATATCAAAATTCATCATAATCGATTCAGCGTGAAAGTGTAACAAACAAACATACTCACTTTCGCATTTATAATATTAGTATGATATCAATGTTTCTCGTTTAATTTTACGACGAATGGTTTTCGTTTTTGTCAAGAAAGTTAGAACACAATTTCCGTACAAATGGATTTCCACTGTCAACGGATACTTTCTTTGATGAGCGTGAATTTCTCAAAGCGATACTACGTCTCTGTGACTGTGAAGTTTTCATTAAAGTGTTGTCTGCTATAGAGTTGACGGAATATCATAAGCCATTGTTCCGTTAATTTCTTCTGTGTAGCTTGAAAATTTCAAACAAATAAAGAACATTTTTTGGGCTCTGTTAACTAGGGTCTAATTTTCCTAGGACTTATTGACAGGATTTTTTAAAGCGATGATATGGCCCAAGGATATTGTTATTACTGATACAATTTATTACTATTCTTGTAAAGATTTAGATATCTAGCAAACTTGTGGTAACCTTTAAATACATCGTAATAAATTATTGTAATTCTAAATCGATGGTATTTTTAAGTTATTGCACAGCGTTGTGGGTTATAACCAAAACTTTTGAGAGCAGGTCTAACAACTTAATCCGTAGCTGATACGCAATTTAATAAGTCGGCATGTTATCAGACATTGGCATTTCCTGTAACTTCTTTCAGCAATAATGTTTACCAAGAGTAATAAAAATCCCTTAAGCTAGGTATTTCGTACTGTCTCCCTCCAAAGAATAGAAGAAGTGTTAAAACTGTTTCTGATCTCTATCTCTAATCTCTGGCAACGCATGAGTTTGTAGTGCCGTCATGCTACTTTTTAGTGAGTAGTGTAGTGAGTTTAGTGAGTCCAGCTCACGTTGGCCTGAAATATAGAATAGGATTTTTGTAAACATATTTCGCGCAGTAGATTGTTTTTTTTCCCGACGTTAAATAACGTACCGTGATGAAAAATAATATGAGTGCAATAGAATAATTCTGGATAACAATGGCCATAGTGTCAAGCTCACCCATGTTCCAGGATATATAGCTTTTGTATATCCAGTAATCAAGCCGAGTCTTAGGAATTTGAACCCGACTGAAGACTAAATCGCGAACGCAGTGTATGTGGTGATAAACCAGTCAGTGATTCTATACGTCGTGGTTCTATTCTATAGTAGTCGTAGTAAGAGTTTATATATTATACAGTTAGTCGGGGATCATACTATCTATGGCACTAGGTAAGTAAAGTCAAAATCTAATTATATTCACCTAATAGGATACAAAATAAAAAGTAAGTGACCTCAGTAGCAAAAAAGAGCACCTTAACCTTTATTTCTATTATACTCTCATTATATAGATTAAGTCCCACAGCAGACAATTAACTTAATTCCGTGATTAATCCTTATTTATTTTAGAAGTGCAGTTATAAGGACAAGGCAACAACATATATGATACACTACATGATACAATAGTAA
Organism: Actias luna; assembly: GCA_039707435.1. Taxonomy (NCBI): domain Eukaryota; kingdom Metazoa; phylum Arthropoda; class Insecta; order Lepidoptera; family Saturniidae; genus Actias; species Actias luna. Next base: position 11,646,095 of record JAZHAC010000033.1, on the reverse strand, counting down.
ATTTTGTGGAATAAGATCAATTTGCTTCTCAAAGTACAATAAATGTCTGGAACACTAGCATAGGATAGCTGACAAAAGATCCGTTGAGATGCGAGCTTGGACGATTTGTAAGAGATGGTCAGATAAATATGTTCTTTGTGGATCTTTAAGAGAGATTTATTCTAACTCAAAGACTCCTTCGAATTCTTACCGATTTAGCAATATTGAATAATATCTTATATAATCTACCACTATTATAGCAAAATAATAGACAGTTCAATTTATATTTTCACTTTCAATGAATATTATTGAATAAATAAATACTGGAATTTATAATACTACATACTTAAAATGTGCGATATTACTAAATTTGTTGTATATAAGCATATTTTTAAACTAGCTGTACCTGTAACTTTGCCCATAAAGACATACGTTTCGCATAATTTAGGGGATATTTTTCAACTTTTTGAGTATTATATTTATATTCCAAGTATAAATATTACTATTACAAACTTTTATATGCTTCATGAACCCCAGTCACATTTTTATTATAATATATCAAAAGTTATTTTAACTAAAAAGAATATAAGAACCTAACATGATAATAACCGTACCAAACTTCATCAATATTTATACAGTAGTTTGATAACACATTTATTGTGTAATTTTGGTCTAGTTACAATTGTATCATATGTATAGATATATAATTAGCTTATCGAAAAGGTCTGTAACGATAAGGATGTTATTTTATATAGGTAATACTTTAATATTCATGTTAGTTTTTAAGCTAAGCTTATCCGAACAGATTAAAAATTTATATATACCTAAACACGATAATGAAAGCTTCATTACAAATAATACCGAATAATTGTATAGATATGGAATTTTATATAGTACATGTTATATAACCTCCCTTATTTTCCAATAACTTATCAAGGAACTAATCAATTTTTGTCAACGTCCTGACACTATTGTTTGGATTGCCTCTTAAATATGAACTATGCAGCATTTTTATTGCTAATATAATTTTATATTTCGTATTTTAATTATACATTAAATAAAATAAGTAACCATGCAAGCTTATATAAATACACAGGACCAAACAAATCTCGGGTGAACATATTCTCAAGCTGCTCGCAAAAGCGACATGCGTAATTTCAACCCAATAGATAAAAACGTTATTAAGATAGTGGAATCGTTTTAGTTGCTTTCAGTTGTTCGTCGAAAGTTGATGATATCTTTTTGTTCAAAATTTGAATTATTACAATACTAGCTAACCCGGTGAACTTCGTATCATCTAAAATTCATGTGCTTAATTTGTGCTAAAACTAAAAAATGGTTTGACCGATTTGTTTTTTTTTTTACATTTCCTCGCTTTATTTATAGGCACGCGCCGCTGGTCCAGCGGCCGGTACCGCCGCAACCGCTATATCCCTGCATTTTAAATCTGTAATATCTTGGAAAATATTCATTTAAGTTACATGCTGTAAAGAGCCATATTGATCTATATTAAATGCATAATGTATTGAGGTACTTAATTGGGTAAGAATCAATGCTGTATTGCTTAAAATTGCTTCGTAAATAAGCCATTATTTCTCATAAAAAGTAAAGGATAAGAAATGGTTATTGTGAGTTATTCCTAATAAATAGACGTATACCACCGCGAGCTTTTTGTAGACCTTTTTAAGGTATACAATGCTGTAGTACATTATTTTGATCTATCTCGTAGGGTTCAACCAGCGTTTGCAATGTAAGCGTAAAAAATTTGTTTATTTACGACATTACATTAGAATTCTCTAAAATTATCAGTGTTTCTTTACTATACTATGCATGTATTAAACCTTCCTCTTGAATTTCTTCATCTATTTAAAAAAAACCATCAAAATCTGTTGCGTAATTTTAATAATCTAAGCATACATAGGGACAGACAGACAGCGGGAAGCGACTTTGTTTTATGTGTAGTGATGATGATATATTTAACTAGTCATTACAATACATAACAAAATGCACAACTTTAAAAAAAAAAAGAGAAACATTTACTGTAATATCATTTGCTACAGAGCATTATATAATAAAAAATTAATGACAAAGTACTTATATCCCAAGTTTTGAATAGTATTGTTTCTACTTTTTTAATTTAATTTGTCAACATAAAATAAAAGAATCTTGTTTGAAGGAATTTCAAATAAACAGCGGCCATATTTAAAAGCCGTAATAAAAATATATCTCCAGTTTCATGGTCCTAATAAAATGGAAGCTTCATTCTATTCCATTTTACGTTTCCTATAAAAATGTTTACAAATAAAAATTAAATACAATAAAGGCTTAACTTTCCGAATGAAGAGAAACATTTATTACTTACAGGGTTTTATTTTCTTTTATAATTAGTTTAAATATTTTGTTTTTAATACATATATTTAGATTTACAGACCAAGTGCGTAGACTTTTTTCCACCACAGACCCTAGAAAAACAATATGATCATGCTTAAAGGCTACTTACTATGAGTTAATTAAAAATATATATCATAATAAATCCGGTGGGAAAGTTAAAAATCATTCAGTTTTTGAATATAGCAGCACATACTGGGATCAAATACAGCATACGACCATCCTGCCTTACGTTATGACCAAAAATAGGCAACCCTAACGACACGGTTGGCCTAGCGGTTAGAGCAGTTGCCTCGCTGCAAACGCCCCGCCCAAGTGCTGTTGTTCGAGACCCGCACAGGTAAAATATTTTTGTGATCCACAAATAATCTGAGTTTTGTTTTTACTATTGTGTCCATTACTTGGGTTTGACATTGCCTATGTAGGCATATGCAATTGTAAAAAAAATGGGTAATCTATCGGTGCTAGTCGTTGTCTTGCTGGCCTGCAAATCTTTTGAGTGCTTAATATAGACTAGCTAATTGCGTTACCTTGAAAACCAGAACACAGATACCGCGATAGACTAATCAGCATACATGTGATACTAGAGATTCAATTGAGTATAGATCCCTACCACATCGCTTTATGTTTAGGAATAACCGGCTTATTCCAAAACGCGACATCATTTTGGCGGGCGTTTGTCGAAATCCAGACATAAATAAATGTAGTATTAAATAAATAAGATTAATGTATATACAATAATATTTGTATACGCAATGAAAACCCTCAAAACTCTTTAAATAAAATTGACATTATAATATACTAGCTTTTAACTGCGGTTTCGCTCACAAAATATTTATTTTGTTAAATCGGATGACGCAATAAAAAGATTCATGCAAAGTTTATTCGTTATTGTACCCCACTAATAATAAGTTTTTTGCGAAAAAACTAGCCTATCACCGCCTCCGGGACCTTGGAGGTGTGTTTATCTATCTCTATACCAAAATTCATCACATTCAATTCAGAAGTTTAAGCGTGAAAGCATAACAAACAAACAGACTAACTCACTTTCGCATTTATAACATTAGTAAGATAGAATAAGATGATTAAATTATATTTATCGGTAACAAACGACTGAATGAATCGACAAACCTCGCTTCAGCCGTCATTATAAAATTCTCATGTGAATTTCGTCAAGATTGCGCCGGACACTTTCCTTTCATTTATTCATAAGCAAAGGTGAACTGGAACGGCTGGATAATACATGCCTACCTAAGCCTTAATAATTTAAGAGGAACGCCAAAAAGTACGATATTGAGGTGGTCTACTACGATCAAGTAGTGGTTTTTTCATACGATACTGTATGCTGAAGAAACTTTTATGAGCCATAATATGTTATGTATGGGTTGCAATACAAAATAAATGTAATTTTATAAATTTTAACATAGGAAATTCTTTTTTTAATAAGTGGGCGAAACATGTTTTGTGAAAATACAGTTTATATTTGAAGATTTGTTTTAATAGTATAGTACCGAAGTAGAAAATCAGGGATGTACAAAGGAAAACAAAAGGATACACAGTATTTATTTGAAAGTAATTAAGCTCTGGTATTATTCTATTCAATTATTATTTCAAGGTCATTATTCTATTCAAGGTATTAGTATTAATAATATTTTACGGAAGGAAATAGTATAGTGTGTATTTATAGCTTTTTATTATATTATAGTACTGTAAAATCTATTTAATCATAATTAGTTTATTCTTGTTGTGCGATTAGATGTCATGTGCAAATATTCTGCACGTTATCATGATCAAACATCGAATAGAAGTTTTAATAAAATATTAATCTTAAAACATTAATTTAACTTCAAGACATTAATTTAAAAACTTTCTCTTTTTTTCTGAATGGCCATGAATTTAGACTTTTAAACGATTAATTTGACAAGAAATTAAGAGAATAGCGTTAATATTTATGAAAAATAATAATTTGAGATTATAATACATATTACTACATACACATTAGTAGATTAAACTATCAATCAATATTATTCAATCATTTCATACTTTAAATAAACCTGTTAATTATTCATGCATAAATAAAGTAAAAAATATCGAGTATTATTTTGATAAATATTCAAAATTTCACGAAAATCTCTATTGATATAAATATACTGGAGCAGATTAAGAAATTATCTGTATTATTTTAAAGGGTAGGTAACGATGATGGTTCTGATGGCAGTGCATAAGGACGCCGCGTCAGTCGAATCTCTGCAATGAGCATGAGCGTTCGGTTAAGGAAAACATCGTGATGAAACCATAGCATGGTCGTAGGCCTTTTTCTAATACCCACCTGGCTAGCTAACACCGTCAAGTATAAAATCTGCCGCCAAACACCTTTAGGTAAGTTCCACGCCGTCACTTGAGCCACATCATCACTTAACATCAGGTGAGATTGCGGTCATAAAGCAAAACCTATAAACATAAAAAAAAACTACCAAAGCTATACAATAATTGTTAAGTTTATCACAATTTGATCATTTTAAAGATAAATTGAACAATACATGTGACTGAACTTTTATTTCTATTTCGAAAAGACGTACGTTACTGCGGAATATGGAGTTAATAGCTGTCATGCATTTTGATTGAAATTAATTAACAACTCACGTCAAAATCCGTAAAGGCTGCCTTAATTATTATTTACTGTATAATAGCCGTCACTAAAACATCCACATTAATATTTGTAGATATTTGACATGACTTTTATTATGTTAATGAAGTTACCTTGACGAGCGAAATGGAACAAGCTGAAGCTTTTAAACAAGGTACCTATTTCCTTTATTTAATCATGACTGATGGATGCCGCGCTAAGGAAAACGTAATCTACACAGGTACTTCCGTACCGTTGAGTGGGAAATTAGTGAGAATCCTTTACCGAGTGTATGAAATATTAAGCCTATTAATTACAGGAGATCACAAAAGACTCGCATAGTAAGCACTGTCATGAGAGAGGCTTAAATGTCTTAATGATCATGTGATCCGTATTCTCGAGAGGTTTTGTAAAGTGTATGAATTATATTAAGATGTGTACCAATTTAATTATTACCGCTAAGTGTTTACATAAAAGTGAATGTACAAAATATAAAATCTACATATGTACCAGATATTTTACAATTAATTAAGTTTTATAAATATATTAATCTAGGATCGTAATAGATAGTAGTAATTGTTGTTAATGCTCCAGTTGAAATAAAAGTGGCGGTTTTATAGTAACTCGGCAAAACATCAGCACTATATCTGAAGGGTAACCAAAGTAAAATCAAAAAACAACAACTACAATTTACAATCTATAAATATATACAAACAATATTATTCAGTATAGTAATGTTTGTGATCCATTCTGCTACTCAATAGTCATGATTAATAATTATACTTATATTTATATTATAATGATAATATATAATTTAATAAACTTAGTTTTTGCGATACACTGATTTTCAATTATTGTTTTATAATTGACGTTAACGTTATGACCACAATCTCACTTGGTGTTAAATGACGACGTGGCCCAAGATGGCGGACACGCTGGAGTGGAGGAACTGGCTCGCAAGTGCAATATCCGGAACACACCTATAGGTATTTAACGGCATATTTTTATTCTGAGGGTGGTAGCTAGGAAGGCGGACATTAGAAAAAGCCCTACTATCGTGCTATGATTTTATCACGATTTTCCTTTTCCATCACCGAAAGCTCAGGTTGCAGAAATTCGAACTCAAGTCCATTGACGCAGCGTCCATACGTAGTATACACACTACTAACTTTAATAAATGCAATCAATCATTTTCTAGATATATAATAATATATAATTATTTAATTTAGTTATTCATGTTACGAATGCAGATAACACCATTACTTAATTAGTATAAAATATTTTCTAATTATTTTGTGTGTTTGATCATCTTGTAAAGCAATGGGGTCCTAAACCTTTTAATTCCAGACGCTTGTCATAATTTATATAGCTTACAAATATGCGATTTTGTTCATGCTTTTAGGTTATTCTTGCACTAAAATTATATAAATTCTTTCGAACACGCACCCTAGTCCCGCCGAGCCTTTGACATAGAATAATGGACCGCACGATCACTAAATGGAAATATGGATTATGATAAATCATAAAGTTTTGAAATTTGGTTTACTTTTCAATTGATATATTTTACCAAATATATAAAAATTAAATCTGTTATTATTTATGATAAGATGCTAAGGATTTTGGAGATTTATTGAGTTTGTTATTAATACGAATAATGTGAATAAAATTAAAGTGAAATATAAACTACATCTTAACTCTTTTTATTTAAATATTTAACCATTGTACATTCGTATAGCATTGTAAATAGTTACTGTAGTTACAATACATTAAATAGACGAAAAATTTCTTTAATTCAGTACACGAAAATTATACCAGATAGCTTTTTATCAAACTGAATTTCAATTCAAATCCTATAATTTAAATGTTAAATACATAAACATATTTTCCTTGATGTGTATATGATGGCCCATAACGATGAACAAAAAATATTCCACATCCTAGTGCAAGACACAACAAAACTTTATTCCTTATATATAGGAATAAAGATTTCTTTCACCTGATGTTTAGTGAAGATTTGGCCCAAGATGGGGTACACACTAATCCTAGTACAGAGACTGGCTCTCAAGTGCAACTGCCGAAACACACCTATAAGTATTTAGCCGCAGATTTTCAATTAGAGGGTAGTAGCTAGCCAGGCGGCCATTAGAAAAAGCCGCCATGCTGGTATAACATATATAACGTAGAGTAGTTTCTACTGTCTTAGTATCCAGTAAGGTGGTCAATAATATAATTTATACCAAAAATAAATTGCCATAGGTTTTATCTTTTTACATTACATTGCGATTTTCTAAATATAATAATTTACATATAAAATTTAATAGTTTTAGTTTAATTAAATATAATGTAGCAGGCATTATACCAACTAATTAAGAAACTTTATTCTCAATAATGATTTTATTGCTCAGCGCCCCTGTCGTTTCTTTACTAATAAGAGCTATCAGCTGGTAATGATAATAAATGTCTTGGGAGGTGTCGCGTTTTATATTATTGTAACACGCAACAAAATCCAATTTAGGAATTACAAATCTCCAAATCTTTTATTTATTTGATAACATTAGACAAGTATTTGACAAAGTCACATTAGAAGTGAAGTAAAACTGTATTATAAGATGGCAAAGATAAAGCTGAAAATATTAAAGTTATTATTTAAAAACAAGAAATTTTTCTCTATAATATAAAAATGTATTCGAAACTTATCTACACTACTAAAGCAACTAAAATACATTATTCAAACGTAAAGCCTCACAAATCAGATATATGTAAGAATCTTAAATAAAGTGTTACGAGTCCCAAGTAAATGACCAAACTACGAGGGTCGTCCTTAATTAAATTTTAATTATACGTAGACTATAAAAGATTAATAGATTTACCATATAAGGAAATCAACAAATTTTCCGAAAGCTTATTTGATTAAATATTAAGATTGGGGTTTTTATAACTGTAAAAAGAACGACCGCGAAAATTCATAATGTACTTCCATATTTTACATATAAAAAAAAGAAAAACTAGGATGATATCATTGTATTTCTTTTTTCTTTTAAGTTATTATGACGTTTATTAGTGCACTGTATAAATATACCAAAATTTAATCAAACATGTAGATATTAATAAGTACCATTTACATATCGATTATTTTAAACTCCGCCTTTGGTTATTACTTTTTTGAAACGGTTTTGTGTTGAATTTATAAAAATCTTTCCGTGTATTTCTGCTGCCAGCACTATATCGTACTTTACTAAGAATAATATTTGTCAAATAACATTTAATATATGCAGACCTATATTACACGGTTATCGTTTAATCTATAACAAAAGTTAATAATGAAGACAAATTTATCAAGTTTAAGCCATTAAAAATAACCAACAATAAGCTACTGTATGTAGTATTATTATTCTTTAATTGTTTGTGTACGGTAAAATAAAAACATTTTACAATTTATAACTCCTACGAATAAACTGCAAAAGTATGTGCAAACGTCACAAGTCTCACTTTAGATCCCACAAAATGGCACTTAGGTTCCTTGTCACCACTAGTGGGTACTCACGAGTTTCTCGACGCACTCCGACCCAACAGTTTTAAGTGTAGTCAACAATGCGTCTACTTAGTCCAGCCATTTAGATTTAGACCTTATTACTAACAACTAACGTTCATTTGCGCTCAAATATTCAACTCACGTATATAATTTTGGCACGGTTTATAATGCAGTTCGCCAAACATATGAAGGTCTGTGAAGAATACGATGTCGTATATAATTCGAAGTTCTACATAAATCTGTTGCTGTAAAAAATTAGAATTCTTTCAATTCGTTCATTGGCCTGTTTGGCCTTTTTTGTAATTATATTGCTACGAAGTGGGTACTTTAAACACCAAACAATTCAGAATTCAGGATATTTAAATGAATATATTATTATTAGTTGTATTTTTATTACTATTATTATACTTAAAATGTGTACCTGTGCAGCTGAACTTTAATAATTTACAATTGAAATAAAATCGTAATTTTTTAATAATTTAAGAGTGGCAAACCATAATAGTTAAGAAAAGGAAAGAAATACCGGTATTTCTTCATCTAATAGGCTTTATTTAATGTCAATCATGATGTCACTGTACAATTGTGTGTGTAACAGTAAATTGTGAGCGACGTGACGTGATTGAATATAAAGTTCTATCAAAGTTTTCGTCACAATATTTCCGCTAGTTTTATTATGAAGTTAGGTGGAATTCATAATTGATGACTTCGAGAATGGAAGTTAAGGTAAATAGGGACTTTACGAACTTACATAAACTACTATTAAGAAAATATATAGTTTGAAAGAGATGATCGCTGATACTACTGTAGCGATTTAAAAAAACTTTATTACTGTTACAGAACTACATCATCTTTGTTTTTATATACTTTATAAGTATAACATTTAGCCTTTATCTCACCTGATGTTAACTGAGATGGGGCCCAAGACGGTGGGCACGCTAAGCCTAGTGGATGGACTGGTTTTCAAGTTTAGCTATCGAAACATACATATACGTGACAGATTTTCAGCTTGACTGTGGTAGCTAGCCAAACGGGCACTTAAAAGTACCATACCACCATGCCATAATTTCATCGCGATATTTTCCTTCGCCGAAAGATCAGGCTCATTGCACGGCTTTCAATCCATTTTATTTGTATAAATTTGAAGCGTCTTACAATGTGGTATATGTTACATACAGTTAGCACTTCTATAGTAGTTACACAATTCAATATATGACATAATAGATAAGCTAGAAGTGATAACCTGCATTTTTTTATGTACATTTAATATTTTGTAATAAATTAAAATGTCTTTATCTTGCTTTGATGATAATTGCATCTAACAATTTACATATAACATTAAGCACTATACATCTTAATAAGTATTAAAAGGTTTCTGAAAACTTTTATATTGACTTTGGCACTTTTATACCAAATATAGCGAATAATCTAGAAGCAATGTTGTAACAATAATAGAGCATCTGGTAGGGTATTGTAGTTTTACATTGCTAGTTGCCACTTAGAGGATTGCACTTTTATCGTAATATATTCAATAATAGGTAATTTGTGTAAAAGCATAACAGTAATTTCATATTTTATACTAAAGGCGATATTACCTTTTGCAAAATAGGAATTAAATTAATGTTATTATAATTAAAATACTTGCGAACAATTTACACAATTACTTGCAAAACACTATGATATAACTGAAATGACGAGATAGAAGTTTTACGATATTGTATTTGCAAGTAATTTTCTTGACTGTTTGTATCCATGTAATTTGATAAATTATACAGAAAGTATCTAACGTATTTAATTTCGTGTAATTAATTTAAGTGCTTGAACTATGAAATTATTGAAATTTAAAATTTAGAATAGAATTATTTAATTTTCAAGAAGTTATGCTGATTAAATGCTGATGAATTCATATTTTTTTATCAATTCAAATCACTAAAATTATCTTCCGTTTTGTTTTAAAGGAATTAATATAATAAATAGAAATAATACATAAACAGTTTAACTCCTATTTTCTATTATAGTGTTGATCCTCTATATGGATTAATTAAATTATAATTTTAATCATTTAAATCGGTAAGGGTCTGATATGAATATACTGTATACGGAATTAAGGTACGTTAATTTCTCGTTAGTTTTCAAACATTTCAATTTAATTTGGGTTTTAACGCTGTGCATGTGTTTACCGACTCACAATTTTTAAGCTCCGACTTAAGCTGAACCGTTTGCTCGAACTAGGTCAGCAACTTATCGATTATGGTTTTATTAGAACAGTTGTTCAAACACACTCTATAGGAATACACCTTTTTTACTGTATAAATGAGTATATGATGCTAAAAATATCAATAATAAATACTGATTGCTTAATAAAATTAAAATTCATTACATTCCTTAAGACTTTCTTTTTTAAGTACATTAACACAATAATTTTTTTTCTATAAAACTTTAATATAACAGTAATACTAAAACCGCGTGGTTTTTACGCGTCGGCCGACCGCGGCGTGCGCATGGTGATCGCTTGCGCACATAGGTCAATAATTGTACCGTAGAACTTATTTTTACATTTTTATTGGTAAACACTGGTTCAAATAGTAACATTTAAAAATAAAATCGTTGGTGATAAAATACTGGGTGGTAAGAGTTGTTTCAGAATGGATTGCAATCATCTTACATCAGGCGTAACGGCCACTTTATTATTACATTTATTATCAGGCTGGCTGCGTCCCAGGGTACGGGATAGGATCTGTAGTCAATTAAATCGTGACTACCATGCGCATAGTGATAAGCTTGTTATAGTAACATTTTTTTTAGTTTGTCACTTTTCTGGATTAACAAGTATACACCCAACTGCGAAAGATATACAGACTGGCTTGACAAAGATGAACTCGATGGATTGGGAATCTAACAAGAGTCCTTATACAAGTTGTCTTTTTCTACATTGATTTACGTAAAGAGTAATTAAAAATATATGGAATGACATTTTTGCTTAGACAACGACATACCTTAAAATAAAATACCGTGATCAGAACCTTTTAAAGAAGGGCGTCTTTACTATCTGTACTGTGTGGGTGTTATTTCTGCGATAAGTCGTCGATATTATAAAGAATATTAATATCCCATACATTTTTGACTACTCTTTACGCAAGTGAACGTAGAAAAACAACTTGGTTAAGTAATCACATATATTTAAGTCAATGTTTACTCATGTTTAAATCAATCATGCCTCGTTATTTTAATAACTGTTTCGACAAATTACTTGAGATATTTAACACCGTTTTCTAAGTACATTTAATTGGTGTTGACTTAGTAATTAACGAGCACAGTGAATGTATATCAAATTATACACGCTTAACAAACATGCGTAAAGTGACAATTCAAAATTGCTTTTCTCTGATTGCAGATGTTTATCAAATGAAATCACCTTAGTAAAATGACAAAAATTGAATGCGACTATTAGGCCAAACAGAGTCAAATTTAATTTATTGTTCGTGGATATTTCAAGTATTTTTATATTACGTCATAATTATTGGAACACTTCAAATAAAATCAACAAGGCTGTTTTACTAGCTGGTGGTCTGCGACTTCGTTCCCTTTATTCCAGTTAATCACGCGTGATCGTAATATTCCTTGTATGTGGGTGTCTGCGTCATGAACATAATATTCCGGGCCAATTTCATGGCAATAGGTTTAGCAGTTTTGGACCCGTCTTACTAAAATATTTATGCAAATTTTCATTCTATATTTAGTAGGGCTTTTCCAAATGCCCGCCTGGCTTGCTACCACCCTCAAGTTGAAAAATCTACCGTCAAAGATCATTAGATGTGTTCTGACAGCTGAACTTGACAGTCAATGCCTCCTATAAAGGCCGGCAAGACACCTGCGATTCCTCTGATGTTATGGGTGTCCATGGACGGCGGTGATTACTTACGATCAGGTTATACGATTGCTCGTTTGCCTCCTATTCCATAAAAAAATGTGGAGAATTAAAATGAAAAAAATCTGATACACGAGTTTATTTATTTTTATTTAAGATTACTTGTGTTAAATTTCAAGACTCTTTTTCTCCTCTATACAAACTTTTCCATTTATCTTCTTAAGGATTGAATTTCGAAAAATTGCTTCTTAGCCTCTACGCCACAAAAGGCAACTACAGTCCCAATTTCTTGTTTCTAGCTTCAATAGTTTCGGCAGTGCGTTGATGAGTAAGTCAACCAAAGTCTTTATATAAAATATAGACAAGATCTGATTTCTAATGTAAGATTTTTTTTATATAGCGCCATGTAATAAATACAATATTGAAAAAAAAAAAGGTATACGCCAATGTCAGACTTACTACTGAAGCTCAAAATATCTTAACTTTAAAACGCTATTTCTTAGCACTCCAATTCCCTAAAAAGCGTAGCTTAGATTTTTAATTATCTTGTCTGCCATTTAGCAGAGAAAAATGAATCCGTTAAGACTTTTACTATGACATAATACTTTTTCAATACTCATGCCCTTTTATAACCCTAGAAACGTGTGTGCAAAATTTTATAATGGTCCGTTGAGTAGTAGAACGAAGGAATAAACACACATTTGAATTTATAATATGACTAGTTAGGATTTTAATTATTGTCCTCTTTCCCGGAGATATCCTTTTGTTTTATGTAATTACATTTTTTCTGTATATTGGTGTGTAATATTAGTTATCATCGTGCGAAATTATTCAAGACGTGTCTGGTAATTTCAAAATGTTGCTCGTACAAGGGTAGAGACAAAAACAAAACAAATGTTTTTTTTTTTTTACTATACGTTGACACATTATACAAAATACATTTCAAAATACTTCACGTACAGATTTGAACCAATATCTATACAGTTTTATTATAATATAAATAGAATAAGTTACTAACGTGTCATTTCTCAATCGAGGACTTAAGATCTGTTTAGTAGACTAAGTTATTTTAGCTACGTAATTTTTATAGGTTTACCCAATACACGATGCAATGCGAAGCGATGATAGCTCAGTGGTAGCGTGTCGAAATACCGCGCCACGGAACGTGGGTTCGAATCCAACCACCTACAATGAGCTTGAGTTTTCGATGAAGGAAAACATATTGAGGAAACCATAGCATGATCGCATGGCTTTTTCTAATGCCCGCCTGGCTAGCAACCAGCCTCAAGTTGAAAATCTGCCGTCAAATACCATTAAGTGTATTCCGGCAGTTGCACATCAGAGCCAGTACCTCATATAAATGCCAGCAACGCACCTGCGATTCCTTTGGTGTTGTAGGTCTCCATGGGCGGCGGTGATCACTTACTATCAGGTAACACGCTTGCTCGTTTGCACCCTATTCCATAAAAAAACTACGGACCCTTTAAATGGCTTTATTATCCAATCATTGGCTAGATAGACAATAGCTGTTTACAGAAAAAAAAAATTACCAAGTTCTGAGGTAGTAGGATATGTTAAACAAATTACGACAACAGAGTAAAAAAAATAATTTAAATTAATTTTACTTTCAATCCCAGGAGAACGAACGGGATCGTGAGAACTTCCCGCGGCTGTACCGCACTAGGTAAATGCCTATTGTAATGTACACACGATTTGTTGACTCAAGAAAACCCATTACTGAAGCGGCACATCAGATTTACGACTGTTTGCTACTAGGGACTCACATAAATTGTGTGTTTTTCCTTTAACACCTCACGTGGATTTGGGTTTTTAATTAAGAACGGTTGTTGTGTTTGTGTACACACTTGGGGCTCGTAAAGCACTTCATTTACGACTTTTCAACAACTTTTTTCACTTTATATCTCATTCGTATAGATTAGCTATTCGTTTGAATAAAATATTTGATTTTTATTGCTATCTTTCGAACCGCCAATTTTATTTAGCGGAGTCAGATTTTGTTTGTTATACATAATTATATAAAGAAGGTGACTTAGATTAAGTAAAAATACAAGCAAAGAAATAAATATATATATGTACATACATTTTTTAGTACATAAGTTCTGTACACAATTATAATTATATCTCGCCGTAATGAGAGATACGAGACATTTCTTACTTTACATTACAATACAATTATTATATTAATGGTAAAACCAACGACACTGTAAAATGTATAAAATCTTTATATTTAATCAAATTCTTTATATTTATTCACCAACTAAGCAAATAGAAATATCTAATAAAATGTATAACAAGTTCAATGATGTTGCCTTTGAAACCAATTGGAATTGGTCGAAATTCCAGTTGCATTTCAATGTGGTAGTATGGGAAATCGATCGTGGAGTCAGTGAGAGATGCAAATGTATTATTGACTAAAATTTGACCTTTGACCTTTAATATTTAAAGTGTTTCCAAGAGTTTTACGATATTTTGAAATACTGCACGGATAATATTTTATAATTGCAATATGTAATGATGATAACTAACATACCTAAGGTTGACTCTTAAAGTAACGCAAAATTACATTAAAATTATTTTATGTTTAAAATGAAGTAAATATATTTATTTAAAAAAAACCCATGTAAAAAGATTAAAACCAACGAAACACATTTTTGTCGAAATTAGATCGCAGTACCTACTCACACGAACATCACGATATAAGAATTTCTAACAGATGTAGTATATTTTTGAGTCAAAGTAAAATAATTTTAAATATTAGCATTGAACTATCCCTACTTATACTAATATACTTACTAAAATAATAAACGCGAAAGTCAGTTTATTTGTAACGCTTTCACGCCTAAACCGATAAATCAATTATGATGAATTTTGCCATAGAAATAGATGGGATCTTGGAGATCGTCATAGGCTACTTTCTCTCGCAAGCACCTTATTGAAAGTGGGGTAAAGAAAGGGGACAAACTTTGTATGAAATGTTTTATTGTCATCTGATTTGCCTGACAAAATCAAAATTAACGCGAGCAAAGCCGCTCGTAAAAGCTAGTCTATATATAAAAATCTTGTGTGTGTCTGTTAGTGAACCCGTAACTTCTAAACTAGTTCACCGATAGAAATAAAGTTCGTGTAGTATATATAAATATATATACATATATTATATATATTCTTTTTTGCAGTGATGGCTCGTAACTGTTTTTGTGTGTAGGTACGTAGTATGATAGACTTCTCCTCCTAATAGTCCACAAGCTAAGTTCTACTCCTGTTACTTCTACAAGGCTCTTCTTTAGATCCACAATAGAGGCCTTACGATTCCGCAACGCGTGAATCACCAAAAAGCAATCGTCACGTGGTTCTCTGCATCGGTTTCTTCCCGAAACCAGTCTTCTTTTGAAAGAATCGGTTTTTTGAAACTGTTACCAAGTCCTTTGGACAAAAACGAATCACACTTAGTCGCTAAGACTCATAGATTTGCGAAAAACAACATTAATTTTATCGGCCCTTATCGCTTTATCCTCCATATCAAAAAGTTAAACTTAGTGTAGAAAAAAAGATTGAATTGTTTAGTTTCCAAAAAATACCCAAAAAGTTTTATTAAATGTAGTAATCAACAAAAAAAAAAAACAGTAATTCACGCCATTAGTAAAGCAATATTAAAATGATCATTATTTTTCTTTTGTTAATTTAATTTTGAACGTGAGAAATCAATCCAGGATGCTTGAAATAGCATGTAAGTACATCGTCAAAATAATAAAACCACTTTCTTATAATATTCATTGAAGTAGAGAAAAAATCCAGAGTATCTCAAAAGTATTTATATACTTAAAGCATTGACCAGATCTTACATAAAAAACAAAATAAACTTGCAGCAGTTTAAAATATTTCACTGTAAAAAAATTCACAATCTTTTACGTACCTGTAGAAATAAAAATAGTATTAAAGCTTAAAATAGAATATAATGATGCCATGTATTGCATCTGATTGTATTGGCTTTTGGGTATATTGATTTTCATTCAATACTAGGAAACCGGATGGACAGTTTTGTCCTGCCACGGACTTAATATTTCAATTACATTTAAATATCTATTTTGGTACCACTTACTGAGATCAACTACAGCTAAAAAGTCTCCAAAATAAGTACAATAACTATTAAAATATATTAAAATTGGTCAAGACGCGGAGGTGGAAAATAATCAAAACCACATAAACACTGAAATTGTGTACATAAAGGTAAATGTGTTATATTATTAATATTAAAAAAGACACAAGATACAAATTATTTTTATCTGTACCAATAAACAAATCTTTTCCGCTGACAAACATACTTCTATCTAAATGATAGGATCGCAAAAACAACGGATATCGTTTTGTGTACACTAGGCAAATAAATCAATAGAGCAAGAGCCAAAATTCAAAAGTTTGTGATTTATCATAATCCGGATTTCCATTTGGCGATCCGGCGGTCCATTATTCTATGTCACAGGCACGGCGAGGGTGCGTGTTGAACAGAAAAAAATATAGGTATTTCTCACGACGTATAGAATTCTTAAGCACCGCGTTAGTACTCCACGAGATTGCCTCAGCAAACCAGCTGAAATAAAACTCATATTTATGTGTAACATTAATACCGGTGTCTAGGTCGTAACTATTTCTTTATTAAGAAAATATGGTACACTATATATGTTTTCTGGCTAAAAATGATAACGACAACAAAGTATCCACACAATTGCTTATGAAACTCTCGTCGAAGTTTTGCAGTAGTTTATATTTCTATTATCCACCTAATAAAAACCTAATGAAAACCAATCAAGCCTGTGTGCATGTACTGGAGTACCAATGAATCAAGCAAAGTTCAAAAAAAGAGTTGTTTATAAAACTTGATTAATATTTTTGATAGTTTATCTCCTAAGGAGATTAAATAGAAAGTTCAAAAGGGGTGCATTTCTGAGTTACTCCCGGTACAAATCTCATTCCGCTTACCTACAGCTATTTCTATTTAATAGCCAAATATTGACTGCAGAGTGAAATTCCAAGAATTAAAGCCATGATCTGAAATAGTGGTAGCGGAATGGTAAAATTCTCATTTCTGAATGTTGTATTTCTATCAGTAAATACTGTATTCAATTATGTACTTAGTTTGTGCTGTGTGCACATACTGATGTATCGACGACTATTGTTGATAGTATAGTTTTCTTTTTTGATATATTTGGAAACTTATGCAATATACTTATGACACCCCAACTTAAACTTAACTTCCGAAACATACATTCATTACTTTACCTAATTACTTACTTCACTGCAATAAAGAGAATAAAACGAATTTAAACGGATAGTTTTATTTCAATGAATAATATTCGCATAAACATTAGAAATCATTATAAAGAGAATAAAAAAAAAAAATACGAAATAAGTAAGAATTTAGAATGAAAGAAATATTTAAAACTAGCTTTAAACTGCTCACGTTAATTTTGATTTAGTAAAAAAATTTGATACCTTTACCCGCTATTTTAAATCAATTATATCATAGGAGACTGGTATAAACATTTTAAAACTGATTTATGCTCGTAGTTATTTATTTATATGCGGGCCGCTCACTATTTTGGCGATAATGGCTTACACAAACAAGATATATGCTAACGCTAGGTTTTTTGTAGGACTATATAAGATAAACATTTCTATTATACATTATATACGTGTAACTAAAGGTTTTTGCAGAGCACACCAGAACAGTCTTTATAATTCAGAATAATCCTTACCTGATAGTTGTAGTTATATTTTGAACAATCCACACAACCTATGTGTTATTTTGATGCATTCGCTGTTATTGTAAAGTTTCATTAAAATCCATTTAGTAGTTTTTGCGTCAAGGAGTAACAAACATCCATACATCTATACATCCATACCTACAATCTTTCACGTTTATAAAATTAGTAAGAATACAGGCAAAATAAAACTAATTATTAAAGAATTGATAATGACTTCGCAATGTCAATAGAGTATGTCTAAAGACATTGGTAGTTTGTGATAGATGTTTTCTTTTTACGCCCATTGTTCTTTTATACTTCAGACCGGTTCTTTCTAATGTCCGCCTAATTGGGTACCACCCTCAAGTTGAAAATCTGCCGCCAAATACTTATTAGGTGTGTTCCGGCAGTTCCACTTGGGAGCCAGTTCCTTCACAGGTTGAGCATGTTCATCAGCTTGGGCCATATCATCAATTAATTTCAAGTGAGATTGTAGCCATAATGCTAAACCTATAAATTATAAAAAAAATGCAGTTTACCTAACCTGATAATTTAAAATAGTAATAGTAATTCCCCAGATTTTATTGAAAGTAATTAATTAAAATGATAAAAAATTGCTTCAAAACTCTTTATTAAAAGCAAGACACTTAAGTTTTGAATTAAACATCTTATCGTCAGTATAGGATACATTATAAGCGACTCTGTTAGAAATAAAAATATATACATTATTAATACTGAACTCTTTTATTTTTGTAAACCTTGCTACATGTATATATATATATATATATATATATATACAGTGCTTATACACTTTCTAACTAAAATATGTCTTATACTACTATTTCAGTATTTCGTGGGAAACAGTAATTAGTAGTTGAGACTGATGTAAATTAGGCAAACAGTTTTCTTTTTATTGTTTCATATTTTTAATCTCGAAATCTAAAAAGATTGAGATATTTTCTTATCAATATAAAAGGGTAAAAGGCTATTGCGTGTTAAGGTTTTTATTTAATCTATGATAAGCATATTTTACATAAATTTCATTTTTAAACAGTATGACATAAATTTAAACACACAGTAGTCACTAGGTAGTAATATTCCTTGGGCATACTATTTTGTAGATGGATTATTCAACGTGCTCAAATTGTGGATTAAGTGATGAATAAACTAAAATTTCAAATAAATCTTAAATCTAAAAGAACTGTGAGTGAGCTTAATCTGTAAATTAAATCGTTAAAAAATCATATTCATGGTATATTGGTTCGATTTAGAAACCAAAGATAATTTAATTCGAATTTTAGACTGTCCTCTTATACGCGCAGCACTTTGTTACAACTACTAAACAGATTTTAATGAAATTTTAACCGGACATAACTAATATTAAGGATTAACATACGAGTATAACGTGATTGTTATCTCATAAAACAAAATGATTCTATCGCGATAGGGTTTCGAATTTAAAATTATATAATAAGACAACTTGTTAAGGGATTTTAATATCACATTATTTGTTGTATTAGCTGACAAAAAAATTTTTAAGCTATGTAGAGCCAAGCTGTTGATAACAAAAGACACAGAGCTGCACTCTGTGAAGTAAGTTTGCAGAGACCATAGTCCAGCAGTGGACGTCCGTAGACTAAAATGATTATGTAGGTGCAAAAGTTTTATAGGACGTGACCATTCAAGTGGTAGATGCTTTTATATTAAAACAGTAATTAAAGCTAATATATAGCGTTCGCTTTTGCTGATAGTTCATTGAAATGGTTTTGGAAATCAAGCATTATTATTATAACCAACTAGAATTGAATAAACTAAAAAAAAGACTTCGTTTCCTTGACGTAAATTCATAATAAAATATTATTTTATATTTCTTTTTTTTCGATCTGATGTACGCTGTTAGCCCCAAGGGCTTTGACATCTTCACCGAACTTTTGGGGGCGAGTGCTGAGGGCACTCAGCCCCGAGGCAGCAGGCGCAAGGGTGCCAAGACGGCCAAACCTCGGCTAGGGCTGCTGCCGGTAAATGAAAAAAGATTCATGATCCTGAGTAACTAACAAGTTCTGTATTACTGAATTAGTGATACTAACTACGACCTTATCAGGTAAGCAGCTCAAAGTCGCGAGGGTAGTCCCTTACAGAACCGTGTACTTAACGTGTGAGTGTGCACGAATGGTATGCGGTGTGATGGTGTAATCTCAGTGATGTATAGTATCACTGTATCGCGCGAGCAGTGTCACTCGAGGGCTAATGTCCGGAGGATTTTTTTTTTTTTTTTTTTTTATAGTTAAGGTTTAGCGTTATGGCCATAATCTCACCTGATCTTAAGTGACGATACGGCCCAAGTTGGTAGACACGCTAAACCTGTGGAGGAACTGGCTCTCAAGTGCTGCTGCCGGAACACACCTATTGGTATTTGGCGGCAGGTTTACAACTTGAGGGTGGTAGCTAGCCAGGCGGGCATCAGAAAAAGCCCTACCACCATGCTATGGTTTCCTCACGATGTTTTCCTTCACCGAAAGCTCAAGCTCATTGTAGGTGCTTGGGTTCGAACCCACGTCCTTTGACGCGAAGTCGTACACACTACCACTGAGCTATCATCGCTTTAACCTATCGAACCTAGCTTTATATATCTAGCTATTACGATCAATAGTCGAAGATGTTACATACCGAAAGCATACCTGTTAATTTGAAAGTAAAATACGAAGTCAAACGTAGATGTCATAATAAAAGAGCAGCCACTTAAATTACAAAGCGTATAAAATATGCGTTACCTCCGGGAAATCTTCTCGACGCCAGGATGTAGTCGCCTCGTAAAACCATCTAGTAACGAAGGCCCGTAGAGAGCACACGCTGTGTTTTATTTTCGTCAAAAAGGACATCTACATAGTCAGTATGAACGCTCGAGTGGTATAAAAAAATTGTAATCTACGCGTTCGCATGTTATTTGTTTGTCAAGGGACGAAAACTAAGGGCTGCACGCATTCTCCTTAAAATGATTAAAATCTGATAATTTTATTTCCATTTACACTTCCCAGAATACTTATTCTATAACCTAAACAATAATATAGGGCCTTAATTTCTATTTCTTAAAAGAATCAGAGAAATAAAAGCTTTCACAAGAAATCTGTCACTTAGCGGTGGAATAACAATTCAAGTAGCTACACGAAGTAATGCCAATTGAATTCATTGATCATTATTAGTTCAAATAAAATGTAGTTCATAGTAATATGACTAGAAGAATGTTAATTATGAATTGTTTGGATGTATGGACTGTGCGTGGAATTATATCTGTATAGAAATGTAAATACTGCGAAGATTGCTAATAAAGTGGAAGAAGAAACTATGTTGTGCCTACCCTACCTACGTAGGATAGTGATTGTGATAAAGAAGAACTTCATGTAAATACCTACTGCCTTGAATTTTTAGGTATTTCTTGGCTACTGGAATTTTATTTATACTTGATTGATACTTGTTGTTTGGTTGGTTACTTAGTTCATGTTCCTAAACCTGTAATTATTAAACGTGTTAAATATTAAATTATTCCTTACTGTTTTTCATTATTGACAGGTTTAGAGTTTGGTTACTTGATGTTAAATGAGATTATGACTAATACGCTAAGACTATTGGGAAAATGATTCTCAAGTGCAACTGGTGGATCATTGGAAGAATAGTCGTGTGTCATTCGAGATAGATTTTCAATAGGAATATTAAAAAATGCACTACAGGTGTTTTATGGTTTCATTGATTTTACAAAAATACCGCTATTTTTTAGAATGGGAATCATTATATGAATAGCTACTAGATACAAAACAGAAAGGTGTAGTAAATATAATTTAAATAATCTAAAGAATATCATAATAAATTCGACGTTGCACTGTGAAATATTAGACATGTATGTTAATTTGCATAACTTTGAGATGCCCGACGGTAAGAGTAGAAAGCTGATTTGACAAATAGGAATACACACCAGAATAACTGTTATAATTATTATTACTAGTATATAGTACTAATTAATTTTACATCGTTTTGTAACACTGACGTGTTATATTTTTGTTGCAATATGCCAAAATGCTAACAACAGTACATACAATCCAAAGACAATGGTGATCACTGGTGTACAGGAATGCGTTCCAGATAACGATCACAACAACGCTAATGCTTACGATCGCAGTTTTCCATTCATTATTTTATTATAAATTGCTTATTATGTATCAACAATCAGCACGATTACTGTGGAAATGTATAGCAACTGTAACAAGAGAATATACTATAGACGCTGAGAAACTCATTGCGCTCCAATCAGTGGTGGATTTATCAATAGGCTGAGTAGACTGGAGCCTAGGGCGGCAAATTTTGGAGGCGGCTTTAGAATCATCTTTTAAAGTCTCAAAGAAATTTAAAAGATGCCTGTTAATAATACCTACATGTTGTTAGGTCCCCAATAACAATTAAACATGAAATTGTTCACCATTGAGAATCTAATACTTATTTAAATGTAGGGAGGCCAATGTTCAAAAAAACTAAATTAAAAGCAAAACATTATTGATTGCATTACTTGTGGTGTAATAAAGTTAAGATGGCGGGGAAATGTGTTAGTTGTTTAAAGTAACATACGTAAAGAAAATTATAAAGTGATTTAAAAAAAGCATAGCTGTCTAAATTGAAAAAAAATTCCCCTAGAAAAATTATATTTTTTCTCCAATTTGCGTAGTTGTAGTTCGAAATTAATTGCAGTGCCATGTAGGGGTGGTAAAATCTGAATAGCTTACAGGCGGTATTTATATAAATCCGCCCCTCTCTCCAGTTCAATATATATGTTACAAAATATTACACTAAACAAAAATAGGGGTAGTACTTATTTCATGTCATTTAAAATAACTCACTTTAACTAATTGTAAAGGTGGGGGCCGTTAAAACAAAGTTAACAAACGTCATGAATAATATCACCAGCTGTTTATTGCAGAAATTTATCGCCTAACTTTCTGCCTCAAAAACTCTTAACTGAAAGCGTAAACAAGGGATAATAGCATAAATAAAATCATTAATTCTCTTCTCTGCTTTTACTTGAATTACGTAAAAACTTGGTTTACATATAACGGGTGCTATTAAATAACAATTTATGGAGCAAAAATTAGGCTATATTTTTTGTATGGTAATAACTTAAATTCTTATGTAATTACGCTACTGT
This sequence comes from Actias luna, assembly GCA_039707435.1. Taxonomy (NCBI): domain Eukaryota; kingdom Metazoa; phylum Arthropoda; class Insecta; order Lepidoptera; family Saturniidae; genus Actias; species Actias luna. The sequence goes on along the minus strand of JAZHAC010000033.1, from coordinate 11,622,758 downwards.
CACTGTTCTTAAACAAATTACAAAACAATACTGAGAAATGTAACTGTTTGACATAAACTTTTATATCATAAGAAAAATAATATAATGGCATTAAAATATAAAATATATTACTAGAATTCAAATTTTAACGTTGTAAAATAAATTGTAATGTATCATTAGTTTGTATCATAGCCTTCTATAATATTATCATTATATGTATGGCACAGTATTTATTATATATTTTTATATACTTATATATAAACTTCTCATGTGACAATCTTAGTTGCCATACTCCCCTGAAACGGCTTGATCGATTTTTATGAAATATATTCGGTAGGTTTGGGAATCAGTCGTAATCTATTTTTCATACCTGTATTTCATACCTGAAAATATTTTTTCTCACATTTTTTTTTATTTTTTATGATATGGCTTTATTAATACATACAACTCTAAATTTTTAGCTACCCTAATCCTCTCATTTTTTAATACAACCAAAATATCCACTAGAAAGAATTTATGAAACAGAACAACGTTTGTCGGGTTAGCTAGTTCTTTATATAATACTTCTTTTGTTATGGCACTATGTACTACGTACATTTAAATATTGATCCTTACTCTAAATACTTGGCAATAAAGCGGATAAGACAATATAAATATTTATAAACATAAATTTGTTACTATTGTATTTGGCAATATTATCTAAAGAGGCAAATGTCATATTAAAAAAGTACTGGCTTTTCAAATAGACTTTCTAAATCAGTAAGCTTGTATAAAACTGTAACTTTGAAAACATTCAACATAGTCGTTCTAAACGACCCTTCAATTTTTTGGTAGGCACTCAATACTAAGTTTAAATTTCAGGATAAGAAAAACATATATAGATTCCATTAAAAGAAATGCAAAACGAAATAATAAAAAAGACTATTCTACTAGTAATAAATATATTACTCTCAAAGTTAAGATTAAAAAAATGACAATGTAACATTACGCTATTGCGAACAATAGCGGAGTGAGGCTGTTTATAGACGTCTCCCTTTTTATTCAACGATATTAACATATAAACGAAATAATGGCGTAAAGGCAATGATAATTGGAGTAAAAAATTTAATTCTTATTATACGAGTTCAAAAAAGAAGAGTTACTGTGTTTAGTTGTATGTATTTTTTTATGTATTTTAGGTTAATAACTCTAATCATAAGTTATTAATAATTACATTTCAATTTCAATTTAGTTTTAAAATATGATATAAAATTAAATACTAGTCGGATGTAATACATATTAAAAACATTCTTAAAAAGAAAGTTTCTTAGAAATAATACGCGTAATACTCACGTAAATATGTTTCTCTTAATTACAGTACACGTCATTACATATACTAATATCAAGCTAGTCTTTTTTTTTTCGAATATACTTATGTTGTTAGCCTTAGGAGCTTTCACAGCTTCACCGAGCTTGTGGGGCGAATGCAGTAGGCACTCAGCACGCGAGGCAACAAGTGCGACGGTGTCATGACGTGGCCGAACCTTGGCTTGGACTGTTGCCGAGGATGCGAGTAGATGCCGCAAACCTGACTAATCCTAATTGAATCCTATGCTAAGCAACTAACCTACTCAGTTACATCGCGGCTTGAGTACGTGAACCCAATCCTAAACTATAGGATTGTACTGGCTTTGTCTTAGGGCGAGATGACTGGACTGTACGTTTCCTTCGCTACTAAACAGTGATCAACAAATCAGTAAAAGGCCAAGCTACATTCAGGGCTAGGGCGGTCCATCACAGAACCGTGTACCTAACGTGTGAGCTCAAGTCATTCTAAGTTAGCTTTTAAGAAATATAAAATTGTTTATTATATCACAATACCCTTAAAATAAAAGGAAGATGTCATTATATGCGATGCAGAAGCGATGATAGCTCAGTGGTAGTGTGTACGACTTCGCGTCAAAGGACGTGAGTTCGAATCCAAGCACCTACAATGAGCTTGAGCTTTCGGTAAAGGAAAACATCGTGAAGAAACCATAGCATGGTGGTAGGGCTTTTCCTAATGCCCGCCTGGGTAGCTACCACTCTCAAGTTGTAAACCTGCCGCCAAATACCAATAGGTGTGTTCCGGCAGATACACTTGAGAGCCAGTTCCTCCACAGGTTTAGCGTGTCTACCAACTTGGGCCGTATCGTCACTTAAGATAAGGGGAGATTATGGCCATAATGCTACTAAACCTAAAGTATTAAAAAAAACCCGAAAATATTAAAATGCACCAACGACAATATATTTTAAGAATAATAGTTTAACTTTCTATGGATATATCATGAGGAGTTGTAGAATGCTTAAATGTTTATTGATGCATTTTGCTGATGTGTGTAAAATTATAAGTACTGAGATAAAAATTATTAGAGCAGAGGAACAAATTTTGTGCCGATGACAATAAGAAAAATGAGTTTATTAACTGCTTCTTCTTCTCTTTTTGTTATTTTATAAAGCTTCTTATCCAATTATATTATTTCAACGTTTATATTTTACTAATATAATATTCATATGTATATTTTCACAAGACCTGCAAGTGAATGCCGCTTCTAAAGATATTCCGTTCTATTTCCGTTTCCGCAAATGGCCGGAAATGAATTCAAAACAGGCTGTAGTTGTAACCGATATCTTACACGATCTATACATACAAACGGTTTTGTATGCTATTGCATGGACCGGAAAACAGATTTAGATGTTGGAAAAGCTTAGAACCCTCTATGAATAGTACAACTTATGTAACATTCGCTTTACATTATTCATAGCGAACACTTTAAAAAAACCCCACTCTTGAGATTAGTTTTATATTTATTCGATATAGTATACATAGTGAATAACTTGAAATAACATCGAAATTGACGAATAGGGATCAATTCAATGCCTACATCTGAATGACTTAACTGGAGCCCAAAATGAGCTGTATTTATCTAGGATTACTTTGTAAATAAAATAGCTAATATCCAATAACCACAATATCCGCATCAGTCTTCGATTATTCTAAGCGAAATGTTTTCGGAACTCTCGAAGTCTTTAGAGATCTTAACTTTCTGAAGAACAAAGCCGCTGCTAATCCTGGCTTACTCGACGAAACTTCGTCTTTCTATTAGGGGTAATCGATTCTACACTTATATTCAATGTTATCTTGTCACTTTCCTGTTAATCTCAAAATAAAATATACGCCAAATATAAATTGTTTACTCACAGATATAAAAACTGTCATTAACTCTAAAAACATTTTCTTGTCACGTCATGGTTTGAAAAGAAGCCTATTTATTCCAGATAAGGTTATAGCAGCTGCTTAATTTGATATATATATATATATATATATATATATATATATATATATATATATATGTAGTATATATATATAGTATATATATATAGTAATAATTATAAATGGATAGAAATATTAAATATATATATATTTTAATATTTCTATCCATTTATAATTATTACTTAGCCAGCAAGTAAAATTGTAGTGTCAAACATCAATCCACACACATTCATACGTAAACACTGCTTAATATTTCAAATGTAATAAGTATTATTTCTTAATTGTCGCTTTTATTTAATATTTGTATTAGCTTTACATGTGCTGTGAAGTTATTCTGAAAAAAATAAATAAAATATCACCGCTGGAAAATTACGCTAAAACGATAAAATTTTGGTTGCATTATTTCTATCAAACGCACCAAATCAATTAATTGTACATATTAAATAAAACGCAACTGTGTTTTTTTATACTTATTTATGTATAACACTTTTTGATATTATAAAATAAAAACATGAAATCTACCTAATGATAAGCGATCATTCTAGCCTTTATGTATTTTTAAATAATGATATTTATTAGTATGTTATTATATCGACGACAAGGTTGGACAGTCTCTTGTGCCAGTGAGTTTGGCCACCACACCTTCGTAGAGAGATCCTATTTCTACTATACGGTAGAAATAAATGTCCCAACATTGCTCAGGTATTACGACTCCTGTATACAATAGATCAACAAATATACATAAAAAAATATATTTTTTGTATGTCTATACATTTTTCAATATTTTCTAAATTAAATCTGCACAGAGCTCTCCTCTATGGATATATTTTTTAAGATTTACATATTTAATGTAATTTTTACTATTTGTATTCATTACATGTTTGCATATTTTTCATTATATCTGTTTTATATGCCTATATTTTATAGTACCCCAATTAAAAAAAGGCATTTAAAAAAATATTTTCTTTGTTACGTTCGAAAAAGTAAATAGCTTTCGATAGTTATGGAAATCAGTTATCGCAAGTTATCACAATGCATATGTAACATGATTTTTATTAGATCTCTCTTATTAGCCATTAAATTTAATCATAATCACTGAAATTAAGGAGTAATATTGTAGGAACAAGAACAGAAGTAGGTAATAAGAAAATAAGTTAAAAAAGATTTATATTACCAATTATATGTTTTATATTTAGTTGTCAATGTACAGCGCTTACAAAAATATTTCTTCCGATTGATATTTATATTTATATTATATGTTCTTAATGATTGTTAATAAAAAACCATGTAATCCACCAATTTATCGTAAAGAGTGTTGTGGCCCAATTAAAGAACTTCTACCCGAAAACGACGGCAATCCCAGCACCTCAGTAATCCGAAGGTAATGACATCACGTATTATTAAGGACACATGCCATACCCTGAGAACAGTAAAACAAATTGCATGGATTACGTACTTGACGCGTTCGCGTTATAAAAACTTGAAACTCAGTAAGGGTATTATGAAAAAATATACTTTTAATACGTAATGGGAAATGTCAATAAGCACAAATTCAGTTCCATCACAAATATATATATATATTATATACTTGTGTTAAGTATTTTGTAACAAACATGTGTATCATTAAATTTGTTCCAGAATCCTTAACGGGATCTCGACCCACGCTTAGTTTGAATTTATTACTACAACCATATTAACGTTTAACACTTATGTGAATTCTTATTTGACTAAGAAGCAAAACAAAAAAAAGTAACGAAAGTTATATTTGCTGCTTTTACTCTTTGTTATATATTCAAAACGCTTTGTAAAAATTTCAAGTGATGACTTAGTTCAGTTAGAAATATACAGTCGTTTAAATGTAGGAGCTATAACGTAGGCATAGGATTAGGGTTCTTCTACTGGGAAAACAACTTCTGAAGTATTTTTTCTTAGGGAGTGAATAGAAGATTAGCTTGTTACTATGCTGTAGTTGTGGTAAACTAACTTCTATAGTGTTATACAAGTAAAATAGCAGTGAAGACGTATTTTTTTATTTCATTTGATATCAGGAGTGGGAATCTCTACTTATTTTTGTTTATTTCTTGTATGTATTCGACTTAGTAGTAACGGCTTTATTGATTGAGATAAATGTATCACATTTAACAAATATTTCTCAATTCTAGTTTCCCCAGTGAGGTTTTATTCACAGCATTGAACTGCTGAACTTAGCTTAAAAATTAGAGTTTAATTAAAAAAATATTCTATAAACTTCCTCCTTTAAAATGTCATCAAATACGGAGTTTATAGTTTATATAGTTGTAGACTTAGCGTTTGGCCAAACTCTGACCTAATGTTTGGTGACGATGTGGCCCAAAATGGTGATCACGCTAAGCCTAGTGGATATACTTTCTTAAGTGCAACTGCGGGATCACTCCCGTATAGGTATTTGACGACAGACATTCAATTTGAGGGTGGTAATAGGTGATGCAGGCATTAGAATATACCGGACCATGATGACATTGGTTTCATCACGAAGTTTTCCTTCACTGAATTTTTTTAATTACAGGGATTTCTACTCACAACATGTCATCTATAGTAAGGATTAAATTAAGAAATAGACAAAACACATGGAAGCTAAGTAGGTCGTTCTACTTTTGGAAATATTTCGAAAAGTATATTTGGTAAATATTTCCAATAGTATATTTGGTAAATATTTTTGTTATGTTTTTCATACAGGGAGTGTTAAACGAGATGAAAACTAAGTAGATGGAGCAGTTGTAAATTTTATTTACATATAGAGTGTTTTTTCTCATGGTTTTATCTAGATTTTAATAATGAAATGACTGATTTTGAGAAACGTGAGACAGAGGTGCCATGAATTTATTATTATATAACGAAAAACAAACAAATCTCCAAATGAAGTTTAATAAAATTTGTGTTACGAAGTCTAAGTTTGGGTACTGATCATGTTAGATACAAAAATACTTGTATAATTATATGATCTCATTTTTCGTAAGAAACGTTTTGCATTTTCATTAATCGTGTGGACAGCAAAGGAGTAGAACTCGTTTCCAGCGTCTATTTGCCCGTGTACCTATAATTTGGGCGTCTTCAAGACAAGAGTAAAAAGGCATCTCTTAAATTTGCGCGCTCCATCATCAGCCTCATCTTGTAAAACTATTTAGTAGTCGTTTTTAATCATAATTTCTGGGCAACCTTGCTTAACTCGGTGTTTCACAAATAAAACACTCGAAAAGTAATACGTTATCTAAAGACAAAATCTCTTCGCATTCTTTACGCGGGGTAAATGAATTAGTGGTGAATTTATATATATGGAACGTTCACGATCTATTTCTGTTGTGGGTTTACTGTGCATATGTGAAGTATACCTTGTGAAGTATACCAAGTATCAGCATTGTAAATACTATATAAGCCTCGTTCCGATCATTTAATTTTGAATAAAAAAAGAACTGTATCATTAACTAATTTTATTAATTGTTAATTATTCTATTTATTAATTATCCTATATTTTTAAGCAAGCATGATTTATTGCATGCCACATTGACTTCGTAGATAGTTTTACTTACAGAATCTTTATCATATTGAAGTATTATTGAACTTGTATGTGTTGCAAATAACTATAGCGGACTGTATTCATGATGATAGGTTTAATTATATAAAAAGAAAAATTATAAATCTAGTTTTATTGTGTTGCGACCGTCGCGCGTCCCTTCTTTTTTTTCTTCAATTCTTTTTCTGCTCTCGGTTGCCACATAACGCCGGTTACCGATATACGACCTCATTTTCGACAGAAGCGCTAACCACTTTATTATAAAAAACGTTCGACTCAGCTGTATGTTTTCGGAACATTTGCCTTATCCTAAAAAAGAACAAAAAAATACAATACCTATAACTTGTAAATATAAAAAGTGAAAAATTCAAAAATGCGGCTTGCAAAAACCATTTTATTATTAAAATACGAGTATTAGGATATTGATATGAAATAGGTAACTGCTTGATGTTATTCTAAAGATATTAAACGAAACCCGATCTCGATTCGTTAATTTTTCGGGAGTTATCGTGACCACTTCGTATATAAAAATCCGGACGTCCACGTAAAAAAATAATTAGTTTTTTTTTCAAGTTTTCTAAATAAAATTGTTTTGTATAAAATATGAGATAAATTATTTGAAGTGTTATCTTGGAATACATTTACTCATATTATCGTATATATGCAAATTGGTTGTGGTAGAAGCAATTTAAGAGATAAAAATGGCTTGATCTTGACGTATCAAGAGCAAAGCACTACCTCACACCCGCTTCGAAGTATGAGGTGTGCAAAATTTTGCTCAAACACAAGTAATATACGTGGCAGAATCAGTTAGGCATATTGATATTTTTTATTTATGGAATAGGGGGCAATCGAGCAAGCCTGTCACCTAATGGTAAGTGATCATCGCCGCCCATGGACACCCACAATTCCAGCATAGTATGATAGTAGAGCTTCTTCTAATGCTCACCTGGCTAGCTACATACTCTGCAGTTGAAAATCTGCCGCCAAATACATATAGCTGTGTTCCGGCAGTTGCACTTAAGAGCCAGACCCTTCACTAAACTTAGTGTATCCACTATCTTGAGCCTCATCGTCGCTTAACATCACCAAAGATTAGTCATAATGTTAAATTTATAAAGTATTAAAAATATGTTACGAACATGCATACACTTGTTAATGTCGGGTCCTATTGAGTAAGTTGATATGGTTGCTCCTCATATATTTTCTTTGTACAAAAAGCAGGGTAAGTGCAGCACTGCGTTTTCACAAGAAGCGCACCAACACATACGATGCGTGTTGTTAATAGCGTTTATACCTGTTTAAGTGTACAATTACATGTGGTTAAGAGACATAGTAGGGAATTGAGGTATAGATTTACTAAGTACATATTATTAACTGCATATTCGTGAATTATATTACTGATGTGTATAGCATAATCTTAACTGATGGAACCACAACAATAATCAGAAAAAGTCAGCCAAAAATTTTGAAACTGCTAACCCTTATACATCCTCGCTTGACGTCTCAACAATGGCACAAAAAGGGCATAAATACCTGAGTTGAGATTTCATCATAGGCCTTATAAGGCCAGAGACAAGGGTCTTCTTTTCTCACCTTATTTTTGTTTTCTATTAACCGTCTTAAAGCTGCCTGTGCCGCAAATATTTTTCACTGTTAATGATGACACAAAATATTTTTACAAGTGCCGCGGCGAAATAAATTTTAGGACATATGATGTAAAGTGTCCATGTGTCCAAGTGTGTATATACGTTTTTTGGTTGTTTAAGAAATTTAATATTTCAATAAAATAATATAGTAACAAAAATTGCAATTGTTCGAAGCATTTAATAATTTTATATAACACGGGAACAATCTGTAGAACACAAGCTTAAAGTAAATTAAAATACACGGTCTATTGATAACCGAAAAGGGCCTGTGATGTATGAATACATAATACAAGTGATTTTTGTTTGTTTAAATTATCACATATGAGATCCACGTGTCTTGCCTTCACGAATTGCTGATAATATTGCCGATTCCCCTAGAAAAATGCTAATTGCAATCAACTTTCAAATTATATGCATCTTATAGAATCAGTTTTTATTTACAAGATTGTATATTTTTTAATTTCTGTTTTGTGTATTATATTTTACTGTCATAATAAGGCAGGTCATACGTTAGTGTCTATAGTAAATTACAAATTCACATAATAATTTACACTTAACTAAGAATATATTTATAAGAATAAATAATATGTACATATCTTTTACACAATAAACCGAATTATTGTTATTCAACAAATGCTCTAGTTACACATTTAACTGACATTCTCTACTTAAAAATGTATAAACTTCATAAATGAATAGATCAATTAAATTTCCATTAAATATTATAAGTAATATATATATATATATATATATATATATATATATATATATATATATATATATAAGTAAATGAGCGAGTGGTGACAGACATTTATTAATACTTAATTAGATTACTTTATATTCAGTTGAACTTGAATAGAATGAAAGGCATTGTACAGATATATGTGTTTTATACTATCGATCGTTAATGGTATTAATGAAAATCTGCATTGAAATGTGGCAAATGGATACGATGACGTTCGGTTCTGTTGCAAATCCATACAAATATTATATATGCTGAAATGAGTTTATTTGCTTGTTTGTTACACTTTCATGCCTAATGCGCGAAATGGAATATCACAATTATTGGTACAGAGATAGATGGGAACCTGAAAACGGTGATAGGCTACTTTTTCTTGAGAAAACCTTATTGGAAGTGGGGTAAAGCCAGGGATAAACTTTGTATAAAACTTTTTTTGCGTCATCCGATTTGTGCGACAAAGTCAATGTTAACGTGAGCAAAGCCGTACATAAAATCTAGTGAATCAATAATTCTATCGTATATTCTAGATATTGTTACCTGTGGAAGCGTAAATTTGGCTACTTAGATAACTGTACTCATATTTTAAAAGTCATCAATTAATTCCCATGAGCCAATTTATTTACTTAAGCTTAGAAAAAGTTTCAACAATGGGTAGACCTAATTACAATTAAAATTACCACAAAAATGTTTAGTAACTGACTTCGTTTTATGTAAATATGGCAATGGAAATAGCGCATTAATAAAAATTATTGTTCTTCTTGAACTTCTTTAAAAACTTCTTTTGTTATGCTAATTAAAGGTGTTGTTTTCATATTCATGTCTATATAATACAAAACATTATCTATAAAATTTTCTGTAATATGGTTGTTATTTTTATTTTATATGTATTATATATACCTGAAGTACGTTTGTTTGAATGAACAGGCTCTTAAGAAATTAAATATATGGTAGTAATAGGATGGACGTTGTATACTTTTTATTTTGACAAAAATTGTATTATCCTAAAGTATCATTTGACGTTAATTGCTCAATTGCTAAATATCAAGTTTCAAATTAATGAAAAGTTCTCTAACAAAATATAGTGTTAATTATTTTTGGTAATGGAATAGACACTACGACATTTATTTATTGTTTTGCAAAACAGGCAAATAATCCTATTTTTTGAGCCAGTTCGACCACATGATCTCTTAGCGCCAATCACAGGTATAAGAGGTCTCACTATCTATAACCGACCTCCGTAGTACCACCACGAATTTGAAAAAGAATATTAATTTAAATATGATTCTAAATAGCAATGAAAAAATCCTTCTTTTGCAGATTTACCTATATTTAAAAAAAAGTATTTCATGACAATTTAGTAAACGAATAACTACCACGCAATTTTTTAGATGTTTTATTGAATGTTAATGATACTCGAATACCTGCTAAAATCCTTTATAGCATTGTTACGGTCGGTGCTGTGGTGGAATTCTTGGCGCTGGTTTCATCGTCTGGACCTCAAACCACTACTAGATAAGTGAGGCTTTCCTTTCTATATCTATATTCTATATTGTATCCAGTGATGACAGCCCAGCTCTGCCGACTCTTTTTTACCTATCTCGCTGTAACATTCAGGTCAACTTATTGGCGGAAATATTTTTTTTTATTCCGTAATCGCCACTACACATACCCCTGTTATATACAATTTTATAGATAGTCCAATAATATAAATTAAATAAGGCTATATTTTTAAATAATACTGTAATACTCAAGTGCTTCGTCAGCAAATCATTTAATTAATAAAAAATAATAATGAATGTAATCGATATAGTTATCTTCAGTGGTTGAGTTGATTCCAATAAAAATATAAAATTATTGTGGTTTCACATTGAACCGAATTAGTTATTCTAAGAATCATTTATCGAAATACTTTTTCGTTGTTAATAATTATCATACTTTGTCTTTTTAAAAACTAATAAGTTATACGTTATCAGAAAAGGAATGGAACAATTACTTTGTATATAAATTCTATTTATTAAAAAATACATATATATTTGTAATCACACAGGCTAAGAATTAAAATAAATAGTTTTCGCTCCTAAATTAGAAGCTTAAAAGCACTACGGCAACAAAGTGGCTGTTTCAAAAGCACGCTGACCAAGTGCCTCTTCAGCTTTCCTAGTTGCTATACGATTGCGTAATATTTAGGCTTGCTCTCAGTTTTATCAGAAGATAGATAAAATAATTATCGCTTGGATATCAAACCAACTAAGTGGCTTATCACCGTACCCACCCTGATTTTTTCAAAATTGTTTGGTAGAAGATTCGTTACAACTGTTGTTGTACCTCTCAGTGTTTTATAGGATTCACTTTGAAAGATGTGGGCATGAGCTCCACGATCTAATTCCACCATCTTCATGCTACCACTGGACGACAAGACGCCGCGAGGCTCTCCACCCGTACCCGATTCACACGAAGCGTTTTGCAGCCTTCTTTAGAATGCGTCAACAAGGGAATAGAATTCGTTACCGGCGTCTGTCTTTCCTGCATCTTAAAATCTGGGAGTCTTTAAACAAAGAGTTAATCGGTACTTGCTAAGTAAGTGCGATCCATCATAGACCTATCGTCACTTAAGAACAGGTGGGATTGTAGTCAAGCGCTTACGCATTACTTATAAAAAAATACAATTCTAAGTAAACGACGAGTTAATTAATAATATATGAAGTATAATCGTTAATAGAAAAAAAAATCATTTAGGTTAACTTACTTGTAAATCACATAGCTAATATGTTGCTTAAACGTTTCTTGATACATTAAAACTATAATCACCTATTTCTAGAGACGTGTGTTCGAATAAGGGTATTGCAATAGTCAATCTATAATAAATTTCATTTTTTTTATTACTTATAACTTGTTTCATTTAAACCATTTCAATATTGAACTCAAACAATAACTCATAAGTTCGAATACATGCAAATCTCTATTTACTTTTTTCCCTAATGTTCGCTTAAATATGATAGAACCAGTTCAAGGTTGTAGTGTGGAAGCACCGACGGAATATTAGTTTCTACACAAAGTATCTATCCCACATGACCACGTTTCAGAGTCAACGGCTGTGGTTTGCAATTCATACCATCTTCAGATAGCACATGCATTATCTACGACCACGTGGTATTGTTTATCTTATATCTTATATTGTTTATCGCTACTTGTAATTAAGTTATAATATGTGTACAGTGTGTTGAGTGCAATGAAGTGCGTCACAAAGGCAATTTTCTAGACTGATTTTACTATCAAATTTCTAGAGTATTGGCCAGTATCAATCACCAATGTGGTATACAAAGTAATATGCTTTATTAAATTGTTTATATCTACAACTTTCTTTACATATAGTATGTTCCTTTTTCAATCAATTTTATGATTTATATATGAACTAACAGCTCGTCCCGACTTCGCACGAGTGGACATTTATTTTTTCTAACATTTTGGGATAAACGTAGAGTAAATGTATCTTTACGCAGAATACTAGTAGTTTTTTTTTATAAATATCTATATTTTTCATATTAAATTATATACTTAACCTTAAATCTGGTTATAGTCTCAAAGTTAATTTTTATTATTTTTACATTTTACTCACTGCGTTGCATGCAGGTACACCGGTCACGGCGCGGAGCGGAGACGTTATATCCCTTTAAATACTGAACAACATTTTTTTTAATTATCATCAATAACTTCCGCATCGCATGCGATGAAAGACATTCTATGGCAAATTTTTTTACACCTTGGGTCACAGTATTGAAGTTTTAGAAGGGGTCCCTAATTTTTTCTAGTAACAAATATAATCTATGTTACTCAGGGATAGTGTAGCATTGTAATGTTGAAAGAATTTTTGAAATCGGATTTAGTAGTTTTTGAGTTTATTCGTTACAAACATATAGAATTACAAAACTTTACTCTTTATAATAATAGTGTAGATGTTGATAATACAAATAATAACATACAAAATCTATTGAAACCAAGCAAGCAAGCGGAACTGCGGCCACACATCTAATGTTATACAAAGATTGTACAAATTAAACACATCGTCTTCAAAGCTTTCGTTTACTTTGTTTTATATATTGAGGTTATATCTGACGTCTCTTTGAAAGGAAAATAAACATCTGGCGCAGTAGATACCGCTTTTTTTTAAATCAAATGGTTTCAAAGGATCCACAAGGGTTTACTTTAGAACGAAAGGTGATTCCTTCAAAAAACAATTTCTTCACGGAGCGGATAATAAGATCTTATTTATTTGTATTCATTATATATATATATATTATTATATAAGAAAAGATTGGTTCATGACGCACAAAATCATTCTTTATAATTATGATAGGTGATTGTTGTGATGATTGTTATTGTCTACAATAATATCATTTGACTGTATCAAGTTATTTTAAGCAAATTAAATTTAAAATATAAACAAATATTCACTTCTTTTATAGTTAAGATTTAGCCTTATAGCCATAATCTCACCTGATCTTAAGTGAAGATACGGCCCAAGTTGGTAAACATACTAAACCTGAGGATGGGCAGATTCTCAAGTGCAACTGCCGGAACACACTTATTGGTATTCGGCGGCAGATTTTCAATACGAGGGTGGTAGCTAGCCAGGCGGGCATTAGAAAAAGCCCTACCACCATGCTATGGTTTCATCACGATGTTTTACCTTCAACGAAAACTCAAGGTCATTGCAAGTTTTCGAACTCCCGTTCATTGACGCAGCGTCCGTATGCGCTACCAATGAGCTATCATTCCTTCTCAACTATATATGGTATCAGGTATTGTGTAGTCTCTTTGTCATATTACTGTAAAACATAAAAAATATGATTAAATAAATAAAATTGTAAATGTTATGATTCATGTCAAATTTCACAGGTTATTCCGACTATATGAATCTTTGTTGGAGATTTATAATTACTACCCGACTTTCGTGGTTCAATTAATTAGGTTAGAACGTTGCGTGTATGTACAGCTTGAACAAAGCTAATGATATCATTACCCCAATGGTATACCGCATTAGTTAGCCACTAAATTAAGTAGCTTTTTTGGTCGGCTTTTATTTTATAACGCCGTCCTTTATCGCTTTTGTTTCGTTTTAAGGTTTTTTTTGTTTTTATTTGGTGTTAATTATAACATCTGGTTCATACTGCAAGTAATTTCAGTAATCCTTAATTGCAAGTAATCCTTATACAAACTAATGTCAATGATATTCTATTATGTTGGAAGACTGACATTTAAAATACAACATTTAATTTGTTATATACAATCTTACGATGAAAATGCGAGCTTAAAAATGTGCAGTATTTTTTGTCGTAATTAATAATAATAATTATACTGCAAAAACTTGCAAATAATTCATAATCTCGTAAAAATAAGCCGTAAGAGACGAAATATTGTTACAGGTTGTATGCGCCTTTAGAAACCTGTTGAGTTAAACGGATTTTTGCTTGAGTCAGCGTGCTTCGTTTAGCGTAACCAATAGATCTTGTGTTACAAAACTCGAACGGCGCGGTGGTCCCGCCCGTTGGGAAATTTAGCAGTCGTTGTGGACCACCCGCCGCGTCCTCAATGGTTTCATGTAGTTAGAGAAAACATTCCCAAAATGCTCTATTTTATAACAAAACTCTTCACTCTACAGGCTATTACTAAATAATAAAAAGTTTACGCATTCTTTTATTTGTTTTCCATTTTATAATCTTCTAAAAGATATTGGCCTGTCTAGGACTGAAGTAATTTCTGTACTATGACGTGCCTCTAAAGCTGTGTAAGCAGGCTCCTATCAAATTTGTCTGCGCAGGGAGAGAAACACGAGTACTGAAGGTGAGTGTTGACGCGCGTCGGAATGGGGCCCCTTAAACCTACGTCCGTGTTACAAGTCTCGGGAACTGCTCGAAGTTTCCCTCCCTGCCATACGATGGGCTCGGCTCCCGCACGGTGAATCCATGGTTTGCTAAGAAGTTCATCTCATATAAGATTTAAAAGATGGCAGAAAGTACAGTAAAATACATTAAAAATAAACTTGAAACAGTTCGAGGAAAGGTAAACAATATGACATCTGATGGTGTCTCGAACACTTGTGATGTAAGCCATTACACGCATGGTTTAGGTTGATTGTATCTGTCAATATAGTTGCTTCAGCAAGATTTTATAGCAGAATTTTATATTTGTTAAAAAAAATACGTATTAGTACGACAAAATAAGGAAGAACATTGTGCTTGATGTTATTTTCCCTACAATCGAAAAACAACGACAAATACTAAAAACTTTGTCTATAAGCTTTTATATAATACTATATTTTATTTGCGGCTTCACACGCGTTAATATTGGTTATGTCAAACAAATCGGAAGACGCAATAGATAGATCATACAAAGTTTATCTCTATTTGTAGCCCCCTTCCAATAGGATTTTCCCAAGAAAAAGTAGCCGATCACCGTCTCCAGATAAACCAAAATATATAATAAAATATATAAAACTTATAAGTAACAAACAAACAAACACACTTTAAGTTACATTTTTTATATATGAAGTCATTTTCAGAAATACCGAACGGTCAGACAGACAGATATATTAACAATAAAGTTATTCTATAAGTGTTTCGTTTTTTCATTATGAGGGCCGAAAAACCGAAACTGTACTAATAGAATGATTTCAAATTTCACAAGTAAAGCTTTTTTCTATTGTACTCAGCACTGAACTAAACCAATAATCTTATGTCGTAAGGCGCAGCGGTCTCACCCGTTGGGAAATTTAGTCGTCACTGTGGCCCGCCCTCAACCGATCCACGACCCGTTGATATACTTCAAATAAATGTTACGAAATATTCGGAATGAATGTCATTAGTGTCAAGGATTGCCAATACATAATTGATTTTTTTATACTTAAATTTAAGTGATGATGGCGGGCAATGGTGAACACGACAAACCTAGTGGAGGGACAGGCTCTCGAGTGCAACTGCTGGAACACACCCATAGGTATTTTGGGACAGATTTTCAACTTGAGGGTGGTACCATCATTTTATGATCCATAAATCATGCTATGATTTCATCATGATGTTTTCCCTCACCGAAAGTTAAAGCTCATTGTAGGTTGATTCGAAGTCATATCCTTTGACGCAGCGTTCGTAAACTTCCGACTGAGGTATCGTCGCTTTAATTAAGAGCATTTACACAAAAAAAAAACCTGTGTCCGAATTGTGAGACACTGTTGACACAATGAATTTTAGATGTCTAAAACATAATCAATAATAATTTTACAATAATTCTAAATATATTAGAAAACAATTCGTTACTTAAGGTAACAACAAAACAATTCACGTGCTTTACTGAGTTTTATTGCCACTAAATTAATAAAAGTACCCATTTGTTTTTCATTCAAGTGTACACATCTTCCGTACATATATAACCTACAAGTGATCATTCTGTATGGTAAACTTTCTATAATCAAACGTTTCTAAAATGCACAAGTGTCCCATTTGTTATGGTCAAACAGATAATTGGATAAGCAAGCTATAAATTGAGTGACAAAGAGCATTCTTACGTGTAATCAAAACCGCAGACATAGTTCACTTCACTTAACTTAAATAAATCAATATCTATCTTTGATTTTTTGACGCTTACATTTTTACGAGAGTTCTAGAAATAAATTCAAATATAAATCAACGCGAATCCATGGCGGTACAGCTTTTAATTAATGAGTTTTCATATAGAAAATTGTTTCCGCTCCTTAGCACTGAGTATTGAAATGTATACATAAATCGTGGCGGCGCAGCGATAACTTGCCTACACCAGAAACATTCGCCTTTACTTAGAGCCCTTCGTTTTGTAATATTACAAGGAAATTTATAAGTAACTATGACCGCATTTTATCATCGTACCAAGAACAGCAACCCTGCAAAATAAACAACAAGTTTTACGAATTTAACACAATATCTCGATAAAAGTTTTCTCAACATCTGCATCCTGCTTTACCATCGATATGGAAGGTAAAATTTAAAACCGCAAAATTTATACTTACGTGTTTTGTTATGCAAAGTAATATAATTATAATACAATCGCATAAATCGGTATTTACCACAAGAAAATGAATTGATATGAAAATATGATAAAAAGCGGATTATAATGGCTACTTATTTTTCATGTACATATCAATAAAAAGTCAATAGAAATGCTCGTTACTAATAGTTTATGTTGCTGTTTTTTTACCACTTAGTAAATTAGAATACCAGAGTAGACTTACTGTAGTGTTATTATAATTCTCTGACGAAGAATAAAAAAAAATATATTTATTTTAATATATATAGAACAATAAAGTGTAGTTGGAACGTCCTGTGTCAACATGCATGCTGCGAACTTGCAATCAGATCATTTTTACTTTACAGCAAAACTAAGTATTTTGTTGTGATGTTATCGTAGTTAGTTCTTGCATTTTTAGGTGGATAAAAGCCCTTTGCCAATCTTCCCTCCCACCTTGCGTTTGCCTATTTAGGCTTTTAAAAAGATATATGAGACTTACCTGTTTCACACCAAAAATACGCACTAAAAACTCTCACAGCGACTTTACATTTCCTCATTACTAACCAAAAACATGAAGAGCTTTCACATTGCTTCCAACCCTTATTCTTGAGCAATTTCTAACAATCTGTACCACAATTACTCTTGTTAAAAATAAGGTTTAATTTCATGCAATCAATTTTACACCTATGTATTTTCGACAACAAACTTCACTACAAGATTATCATTTTATTTCCTTCTCATATAGAACATACCTGATTGTTACGCCCAGGACATTCTACGAATGACAAAGTATTTTAATCCACGTAAATTTCTATTACACTCACGCTATATTTAACTGATGCTTTGGATACATGTAACTTATGTGGTGCGTGATTTATTTTCACACTATTCATATAACTAGTGAAACATGATATCTTCTATGCATATTTTCATATGAAGGTTACAAGGTCAGTCGACTAATTAAATATTTTATAACAGTGAACCAATAGCAGAAATCACTATATTTCGGGTTCAAAATTGTATTTTCTCATTATATTGGTAGTACATGATACAAATTTGGCCATTTTGAAGCAAATGTTGACCGATTTCTGCTATCACTTTGTTCTCGTAAAGATTACCTTCGGTGGATTTATTTATTTGTTCCTTTTAATAGATGCAATAGAATAGTAGTATGTCTATGATGATGTAAATACATCCTACAAACGTTAATTTAATATTCCAAAGTAAGAGTTCATGCAATACGATATTATGATAAAGTTTAACATCGAGTAATTGAAGACAAATGGTTGAGGTGACAAGGGACGTGAGTTCGAATCAATTTACAATGAGCTTGAGTTATAGGTGAAGGAAAACACCATGATGAAGCATAGTGGTAAGCCTCTTTCTAATGCCCGATTCTCTAGCCACCACCTTCAAGTTGGCCACCAAAGCAGGCTGTCTTTACTAGGCGGTCACTCTTTCTCTTTATGCAATCGTTAGGGAAAAGAGAAAATAAAAAGTGTACGGGGTGTCATTCTAAATACTGTCGCCAAAAACACACACAAAATAGACGACATTGTGATCAGCGTGATTAAAAAAAACATGGTGTTTTACTACCGGCTGCGAAATAAATATCAATGTTGTATCTCAAATGTATGTGAATTTCAACGTTTCTAACAAGCTCTGATCACGAAATTTAGTGTTAGATGTGTCACCGATGTAGTGTCTAGAAAATCATCCTGATTATAAAACATTTTTTTTTACTATTTCTAAAATAATGCCAATAGTCCAAAATATATATGTCAGCACTGTTTTAGGTAACTTAATTAACTGAGGTTCCAAAAAAGAATTCGTCAAATCTATTCAATATTCGAAAGGCAAAAAGAAATAATAACAAACCAAGGAACCGTTTGTGGGTGACATAATTAATCAGGAAGTAATAGGTCGGGAGTAACTCTATTATTAATGGCATCTCTCGTCTCGCTTGCTCAACGTTATTGCATGTTTCTTTCCTCTCAGTAAAATATTATTTACTTTCTTATTGGCCATGTATTAATCAGAAATGTGGTTTGATGAAAATAATATTTCTTGTCCATTTCTGTAACTAAAATGAAAGTATTACAATATTTTTTATATTTATTTTATACACGAACTCCATTCCCAAGGCTTTATAAATTATAATTACCTAAAATTGAGTTACATTCTTTGAAAAAAGACTTAAGTAACTAAGAAAATTTTGAAGGAACTACGCAAAATTTTAATACCTACTATCAGTATCTGTTTTACGTAAATGCTGTGATGTACACCTTGATCCGACAAAGTACAATAAATATCTTATTAATATTAACATAATATACAATTCTTATTAACTAACAAATACAAGTAAATATTATTATTATAATTGTCATGATGTGCTTTAAAGCGATGATAGCTTCATGTTAGCATATTTAGAAGGCGCTTATGATCACTAAGTAGGTTTAAAATTCACAATGAGCCTGAGCTTTCGATAGTAAAACATTATGAAAAAACTATAGTGAGGTGGTTTTGTAGTGACGACCATTCTAAGTTTGAATAGCTCTTTTCTAGTTTTACCACCTTACTCCATATCATCACCTAACACCCAATAAAATTGTGGTTAAACCTATCATATAAAACAACTAAGCACAACAATATTAAATATATCTAAATAATTCACATTCAGAAACCTAACGCAAATTTTCTGTATATTTGAATCATTTCTTTACAGTAAACTTAAGTATATCTGTATATTTTTATTATTATATCATACAAATTTATTTATCAAATAAATCAACATTTGTTTAATCGTAGCGATGTAACATAGTAGGTACATCATATTCGAATGATATTTGTGCGTTCCCTATTATCCACTCGTTCGTTGATAAATGATCCGAAACAGTGACATAAAACAGCAGAAAGATGATAAATGCGTACTGTTATTATTCGGCCAACACACATAAGTGGGTTGACAGCCTTACTATTCGCTACAATTAATAATAAAATTATTACATAACCTTTTAAAAGCTTGTTGGCCACGTAAAATTCAGTTCACGGACCATAAAGTCAATATTGTTCGTTGCTAATGACTTTACTGTCCTGAATTTGCTTATATTGAAATTAATATCAATAGGCATTTTACAGGTACAGTACTTACTGTGGCTCATTATTTTCCTCGTAAATGTATTTAATTAGTTCATTACACATCTTTTATTATTGAATATTTTATTAAAGTCGTGTTTATTACACCACAACGAATATTAAAATAAATTTATTAATAATACGGTTTAGTCTATATGGTTTTTATGTACATTATGATTCTAATATATAATATCGATGACAATGACTAACATAAAAAAATAAAATGTGAATTACGAATCTCAGCTTTAACGGTAAGCAATATACATACCAAATATTTAGAAAATATTGGTTTAGCTATATTTATTTTGTAAATAAATAGAAGAAATAAAGTCTAGCTATATAATTCAATACTATATGCATAACAAAACTAAAATTCAGTAAGCCTGCCACAATGTTCAAAGGCCCAAAAGTTACTTCGTTCAATGGAACATTTCATTCGCATCTAAGGACTGACGTCTGGTAATGGAGCTCTCGCTCGTTAGCTCCTTTGCCACTCTCTCCATAATAATCCGATTTCATTGGTAGTTCCGACAAATTTGCGGTCGGTTGCGTCGACGCCGCGTACCCGCGGATGGGCTACCGCGTTTCGAACCGTGGAAGGATTACCGACTGTCACGCTCGCACGTATCCAATGAGAAAGAGATAAAATAGTGACCAAAGATTTGTTTCTCATTCCGATATGTGTAACTTTAATAGAACTGTTCAGTACAAACATTCTGTTAATCTGCTTACGTAGAATCTCGACGTGGATGGAAAGGTTTGATAGACTTGAAACAAATTTAGGACTAAGTGTGATTTCCGTAAATTGAATGAAGAGTTGAGGTAGGTGTTTTATTCATGAGGGGTTCCGTGCGGCACGATTCTGAAATCACTAATCGGATTCAACACCGTTGTTTGAAGTTATTTGGGCTTAATCCAAATAATCTTTGGCAAATATTACATTATTATAAAGTGTTATTTGCTTTTTATTTTTGCGCATTTGTGCATTTACCTACTTTTAAATATATTTTTATTTAATTTTTGTAATAATTATAGCAAATTCTAAATGCAACTGAGTAAACGTTTCAATTATATGAATATAACCAAATATTATTTTCAGATTTCTTTTAAATGATTTTAAATTTATTCTCTTATAAACAATTTACAAGTTGGAATAACATTTAGTGCGAAATTATACCTCAAATATATTTTGTTTTGAAAGTTTATATCTTAATATATATATTTTTAATTGTCGCACGATATAATGATGGTAGTCACTGTACCTGATAGTAAGCATACTACCATCCAACAAACAGAGAAAGCTCAAAGATAAGCAAATTCATCAACGATTATCGATGTCCTGTCTGTCGTCCTACAAAGTTTGTTGGCAGTTGGATATATTTTGGCTATTTTTGGAAGGCGACACGCCTAAGTCTCACACTTAGGTGAGTTTGGTGTCAATCAAATGCTGTTGTTCTACCGCCCTGCAAATTCATTTTGGAACACAGTTCCTTATCGCACGATACAGATGACGTCCAGGCAAAGAAAAATGTAAGATTTCTCCGCCACGATCCTTTCTTTAGTCCGTACTATATTAAACTGTAGTGTAGACGGTTATCCATAACGCGCATGCTATTGGCTGAACCCTGTTATTGGTTCGCACTTATTGGGTCAATGCAGACAATAAGATCGCACCGGCTGCGCAGGTATAGTTTGTAAACGACATACGCGTCAGCTGTTTCATAGCGTATTACCTATATGAATTAGATGAATTAAATCATGTACAACAAAATGTTTATTTTCACAACTCGAAAAAATATAGTAATTTCGTACTATGTCTTGAAATCATTAGTTATTTCTGCGTTTCATTTAATTGCTCTCAGACGGTAGTAATTCATTTATTTATATTTGTTAACCTATGTTAATAATATAAAGCAGAAGAGTTTGATTGGTTGTTTGTTTAAACGGACTAATCTCAGAAATTACTTGTCGGATTAAAATATATATATATATATATATATATGACAAAGCAATAATTGAGGAAGGCTTAAAAAAGCCTTCGTTCTAACCGAATGTTCCGCGACACTCATTTTCTTGTTTTAAAGTCTACGTAAAAATCTTTCCTGTACATAAATGAAACATTATTGAACCTTAAATTTGAAAACGAAATTATCTTCTTTTAATTATTAAAAAAAACTCGTGGTCAAGTATGGTACAGGCAAGTATTATTATTTCAACAATTGATAAAAATAATCCCGTGACCTATTTCATTTAATATTTTTCATATACATTATATACATTTATCTTATACATTTATAATATGTAACTGACTGTATATAATATTTAACTGACCTAGCAAACTTTTTTGTCCCCTTTTTAGTAGTCAGTAACGTAGAATTAGTAAATAGTAAGAAGTCGAACACGGCACCACCATCAGGTATACCAAAAAAATTGCAATTTACTAGTAAAATTTTAGAACCGTTGTTCAAGCGGTCTTGGTGTTTGGTGTTTTACCCCCTACCCCAGAAGAATATTTCCGTTTTATGGGATAAAATTATCCTATGTGTTAATCTATATTATGAGTTACCACCATGTTATCAAAATCAGTTTGGTACTTTCAGATTAATGCGCCTACAAGTGGGATAGACAGACGAGAATAATATTTGACCTTCATTTTGATATGATAATAAAATAAATCCTGATTATTTATATTTTTTAAATATTTCATATACATAGTTTTATTATATGTATAGATATTAATAGTTAAACATATTGTTCTCAGTTACATAACCGTTTATTTTAAATTCTTGCATAGTATATATACATGGGTATTCTCTCTGATATATCAGACAGGCTGGAGTTAAAGCCATAGCTGGAGGATTATCTAAATGGCGCGGGAAATTGAAAGATTAACTCGTTTGCACGAGTGAGTGAATGTAAATCGTATTCACTGTCAAGTATCTTCAATACGTGATACACAGGTGTAGGTACACTAATTTAGACAGTTCAATTTCTTTTTCAATTTTGAAGATAATCTCTCGTTTCATTTTTTCCAGAAATGTATTCGTATCTTTATGTACACCTATGGTATGGTTTATTAAGTACAATAATATCTATTTCACATAAAGCAACAGTACAATAGTTAATTGTGGATATACCAAGTATACGCGTTCGATTTTATATATCAAAGGCAAAGCAATTGCTAATTCATCAGAATCTCAAGGGGCTCATGACCTAAATTTCAATTGGTCATATGTATTATACATACATAGATGTTATTGAGGAACAAATGAAATTTGATAAATGTATGAATGATGTTAATTATCACTTATGTATTTACTGAGATAAAACTGATAATATGATAAAACCTTTTAATCTGCATGGTAATGAGAAAAAACTTGGATAATAGAGCTCAGATTTCTATATGTAAATGCACCGTTTATAATGTAACTATATTTAAAATACAATTTTTAGTTTTACTATAATATAACACCTCTGTCACAATAATAATATAAAATCCATTTTACTTTACCACTCCCGGCTTTAGCACGATCATCGCCGTCCATCATTATGAATTCGTGATTAGCGCCACTCAGTCAGGGGCTGGCAAACAGACTATTCTGCGTAATCGGCTCTTTGCGTGGCCCAACCCTGACACTTCAATTAACCAAATTGACAATACTAAATGCAACGAGGCGACGAACCTAATACTTCAGAATTCGTGAAAACGACTTGAATCTAAAGTTATGCGATTGAGTCGTATTTTATAATTATATGTTTCATTTTAAAAAAAATTTCTAATACTAAAACAGGTAAGAAAACAATAATTTCAAAACGTTTATTTCATGTAATGTCATTATTAACCTTTAAATCTGCATAATGCAAAACATTCAGTATTATTTAACAGAATATAAGTCACAGAGTAATTTATAACTTATTTAGATATTAAACATTACTAAACTTTTATAGCAAAAAAAGAATTTACATGTTTGGTAAAAAATACATAATTATAAATAAGGAGTATTAGAACAAACATAAATATAATTTTTTCACGGTCTGAGCCGTTGAAAACAGTTTTCGAATTCACAAAGTTCGACGGAATACAATGAAAAGTGCCGTAGTCGCATTGCAAATTAGCGCATTCGACCAGTCAACTCGAAACACGTCTGTCCGTCCGCTTACCACACCATTTGCTTTCCAACGATTTCACCACACGCACAGAGCTTCGAACTAAAATTTTGTTGATTAATCAGCTTTCACTATGTAAACTGACTGGGCGTAAAGGTTCGCTATATTGGTCTCTATAGGATAATGTGCCCTATTTGTTTAAATTCGCCAAAAATGGTTTAAGCTTTAAAATTAACTTTTCGGTAATTATTATTTTTTAACTTTTAATAAACATAAGTAGCAATTTTTTAACGAACATAACAAAGCTACTGCAAGTGGAAACCACAATTGATACTCTGTTTCATACAGTAGTACTAAGTAAAACCAAAGTACATATTACAGAGTAAAATCATCAGAGTAATATCATCTTTGAGTTTTTTAAAGCAGTGTTGTTTCTTTGATATCGTATCCAGCATTGATCGACATGGGAAGATATCGAAATTAAACCATTCTTCAATGTTAGTGCGTTTTCCATTATGCATTTCTTCAGTTATCACAGTTAAGTTGCAAGTCTGGGACAAGCACCTACAGGTGTTGCTCCCTTTAGGTTTTAAGAATTGTCGCTATGGGCCAGATCAACACTTAATCAGGTAGAATTCTAGATGTACTAAGTCTATACCTTATGAGAATCTACAAATTAATTTGAAATAACTCAAGATAAAACGATTTATCCGACGGTAATCTTTTTTTTACAAAGAGTATTTGTGTCCTTACGGTCTTTGTTGTTTAATGTCTATATAATGTGGCATGAGTATATTTCAAATAATATGGTCTCCTATCAAGCTCTGCATGTAGAATACAAAAACTCTTGCAATAACAAGATAATTACAACCTATCAATAGTTATAGATAACGGAAAAGTTTGTTTGTTGGTTTCAACACGCCAATCTTAGAAACTACCAGTCGGATTTAAAAATGGAGTTTTGTAGTTGATAGTACAATCATTGACGTAGGCTTTAGGCTATTTAATATCGGGCTATTATCAATAGGAGCAAAGATGTATTGAAAAAAGGGTCAAATTATTAAATAATTTTTAGCTTCATGCGACCAAAGTTGCGGGCACAGAAAGTTAATATTATATTTGGTTGCGACATTGTTGAAACTCTAAATCTAAAAACTTACACGTCAAATTCAATTTATTTTCAAACTTGTTCCAATAATTTACTAAACAACACAAATAAAAAAGTACTTTCATTTTGTCTAGTCTAATATTTATAACTGAAATAATAGGTAATCTGAAAAAAAAAACAGTATCCAAGTATCTCTGAAAAGTGTTTTTTTAAATAATTTTACATTATATAAGACAACTATTGTTATATTGTAAAAACAAGAGTCAAAAATCTATCTTAAATACAAAGACAATTACAAATCTCAAAATACATATTAGTGATGATATACTTTGTACAATTCAACCGAGTCTTTAGGTATATTCGTTGACTTCGACAACCGACTAGAAAATAAGACATAAAATAAGAAATTAAATACAATCACCGTAAGTGCACTTTCGAAACGATGCGGTCAGAATTTCTGAAAACATCTTAACTCGAATTTTCAAAACTAAATATTTATACAGAATATTGTTTTCTTGATAAAAGCGATTGGTGTCAAAAGAACAGAGAAGTATCTTAATACACTTTACTTTTCTAGAATTGTTTTAAAGGTATTTACTAATGTCATTGTAATAGAAATATGTTTTTGTAAAAGTAAGTACACATAAGGCAGTTTATTGATTCATTCCATAATGCGATGAATTTAATTTCATTAGAATATACTACAAACAAAACTTCAAAAATATAATACAGTTAGCATGTAATTTGATTAAGCTACAACATATTTTGAAATACTGCCGCTGGTTCATAGCTTATTTTATATTATCTAAATAAAAAAGCTGAAATAAAAAACTATCTATATATATACTACAATATAAATACAGTCTTTAACCAATACCTCACCTGATGTTAAGAGATGATTTGGTCCAAGATGATAAGACTCTAATTCTAGTGACAGGAATATTATTTCGTCGCGATATGTTTCTTCACCCTTCTCCGAAAGCTCAATTTCAATCCAACCCAACCACCTACAATGAGCTTGAGCTTTCGGTGAAGGAAAATATCATGAGGAAATCATAGCATGGTGGCAGGGCTTTTTCTATTGCCCGCCTGGCTAGCAACCACCCTCAAGTTGAAAATTTGCCACCAAATACCAATAGGTGTGTTCCGGCAGCTGCACTTAAGAGCCAGTTCCTCCCCACAGGTTTAGCGTGTCTACCAACTTGAGCCTTATTTGTTCGTTTTGGCCATAACGCTAAACCGTAACTATAAAAAAATGCGCAGCTGTATCTGAAACTGTCACGACATAAACTTCGTGTTATAAATATTTTAGCAGTTCGTCTCTGCGGTTCGCAATATATTTTATATTAGTTTTTACGTGCAGCTTCGCTCGCGTTAATATTAATTTTGGTAAACAAATCGGATGACGCAATAAAAAGTTTCATACAAAGTTTATCCCCATCTTTATTCCACTTCCAATAATGTTTTTGTAAAAGGTAGCCTATCACCACCTCCAGGTTCCCATCTATCTCTAAACCAAAATTCATTATAATCAATTCCGGCACCTATTTAGGCGTGAAAGCGTAACAAACAAGTAAACAAACTCACTTTCAAATTTATAATATTAGTAAGGATTTCACGGGATACCGGAGCTGAATATAACACCTGTGGGATTTTATTTATAAGTACTGGATCAACGGAGCTATGACAGTCATTATTTTTTTTTATTTTTTTTGTCTTTTTCGACCTGACTTATGCTGTTAGCCCCAAGGGCTTTGACAGCTTCACCGGACTTTTGGGGGCGAGTGCTGAGGGCACTCAGCCCCGAGGCAGCAGGCACAAGGGTGCCAGGACGGCCGAACCTCGGCTAGGGCTGCTGCCGGTAAATGAAAAAGATTCATGATCCTGACTAACCAACAGGTTCTTTATTACTAAATTAGTGATACTAACTACGACCTTATCAGGTAAGCAGCTCAAGGGCCCTTACAGAACCGTGTACTTAACGTGTGAGTGTGCACGAATGGTATGCGGTGTGATGATGTAATCTCAGTGATGTAGAGTGTCACTGTATCGCGCGAGCAGAGTCACTCGAGGGCTCCTGTCCGGAGGATCGAACCTAGGCTCAGGCGTCTGCGGAAGGAGACCGCGGTGGGTGTGCGGGAGCGAAATTATCCGCTCGGCCTCGGTGGCGAGGACGGCGGTTACGCGGACGTGTGCGCGGACACGTGCGATTGGTGGTGACGGTAGGAAGAAGTGCGTTCAATCTTGTTATTTTATCGACGGGATCAGTGAAACAATTACGTGGCCGGCGCGCGAAACCTATGGCGTGCGGATTAGCATTGTAGCTAACTGCGTGTACTATTTTAGGGTTGGGATGAACTTCGGCTTTTTCGAAGAATTGCTTTGTAAGGTCTTTGATATATGCATATATGGACGGAATATTCATATCTTTATGGATATCTACATTACGGACGTACGGAGGGGCTTGGACGGCTATACACATGAATTTATTTTGCAGAACTTGTAGTTTGCGAAGGGTGGTGCGTGAAGCGTGAGCGAATACGGGGCAACTGTAAGTAAGTATGGGACGGATGCATACTTTGTATATTGTGAGCTTATGTCTGAGTGCCATTTTGCTCTTAGAGGAGGTGAGATTGCGTAGTAGAACAATAGCCGTGGAGGCTTTTTTCTGAACGTAATGTATATGTTTGTTGAAGGTTAGGCGCCTATCTAAAACTACACCAAGATATTTAGTTTCATTAGCCCAGGGGATATTGACGTCGAATAGGTGTAATGTCTTTTTTATATCTCTCCTCGCGTGAGGATCGAACATGATAGCCGCACTTTTTTCTGGGTTTATTCCTATGCGCCATTTGAGGCACCAGGACCCAAACATAGAGACGGCTCTTTGGACGCGGTGGTATACGTGAATCCTATTCCTGGCCGAGCTGAAGATGACTGTGTCGTCTGCGTAGGAGCCTACTGCGACGTCGGGGAATTCGGGGATATCGCTAACGAACAAGTTGAACAGGGAAGGCGCTAGGATGGAGCCTTGCGGGACTCCTGAGCGTATAGGGTGAGGTATGACAGTCATTAAAAACATACCCGATTTATGGAAGTACCAATTGTTAAACTAATGACATTTAAAATGTTTTATTACGGTCGTAATAATCTATATTATAAATTAAGTGAGGTTTTTTTTTAAATAATATATTAAACAATATTTACTTTATTAGTCAGAAACAGACTAGTCTATTTTGAATCAACAACTTAAAAAACATATTTTTTTAAGCAATTTCTGTACACACACACACCCACAGTATATAGTTCACTTAGGAGTGTAAAATATATAAACACAACTTTTTACTAAAAAATGGTAATTCCTTTACTTATTGTTTTACTATCAATACTTGATGAACTCGGTCTCCTATCTTAGATTCCAGACATTTGCAGAGTAGTGGAACTATATACCCGGCTGAATCGCGACTACCGCGGACTAAGTGATAAACCCATGTCAGTAACCCGTAACATGTTGGTTTGTCACGATTTGAAATTAACTAGTGCATATTAAGACCCTGAGTGGCTTACAGACCGGATCTTCAGGCTAGATTGTTTATCTCTCGATGGTGGGGTATTTTTTGGATTTGTAATATGATTACATTTGCCGTCTTAGAATGAAATAAAATGGTGTAATTTCTTGCATTGTTTTACTTTTAATTTATAGTTTTTAGTTTTCATGAAAAATTTATCATATGGTTAAAGTGCCAAAGCTCGTAAAATTATAATGCCTCAAGGCTTTACGCCATTGCTACTCTTTTATATTCTACTTAGAAAGTCTATCAAAGAAATCTTTACAACACATGACACGGTATTAAAATTATAATAATTTTATCAATAATTATGATATATAAATGTTAAAGCAAATCATTTCCAATTTTAATTTATATGCATACAGTTAATGTAATATTTGCTACTACAAATAGACAATGAACTTTATGAACCAAATACCAAAGCAATTTTAAATATTTTATGCGATACGTAAAAAGCTTGCAAAAGCAATATCCAAAGAAAATCAAATTTCGCTGAAAAAAGTGGTAGATATATGACTCGTCGATTCTGTCTGTCGACGAATTCGGAACAGATCTGATATTCGAATATAACTCTAATGCGAGTATTCTATCTCACGCTTGAACGGGTGATGCATATTTGATTTGTTTCCCATTTACACTCCGTGGGTATGTCATAGAAGGATTACCAATTTTGTGCAATGTATAAGAAGAGAACTACAAAAAAAATATTAAGTATTTTTCATCATATTTAATTCAAATAAAAATTTCTAAATTAAAGAAAATATATCCAATAATACATTATATATATGTATAGATTATGCAATTAATCATATTAATATTTACATTGACGTTTTTATTGTTTGTATATTGAATAAAAACTATGTATGTAACAACATTAATAAATGAAATTAAAAGGCTAATACTTTCTTACAGAATTTATATACAAACATATTATACTAATTTAGCATGTGACTGTTAAACAATAATTAATACAATCAACGACAATTTATAAAAATATATTTTAAAATGTACACTAAGATTTTACGATTAACATAATACGAGTTCGTAACAGAAGAAGATCATAACAAGAAATAACAAAGGTAAAGAGCAACTTTCACAAAGGAATAGACTACTTTATTTTATACTATCTTTTGGATTAAGAGTCGTTTATACGAGTCAAACAACATTTGCGTCTTTGTCGACTGCACTGCTCCTTGGGTAAACACATTTACTTTGACAACTATAGACGGAACAAATCACAAATAAGAAACAGTGAATAGAATGCAATCACTGAAAGTGCACTCCAAAACCAACACGGCTATTTCTATAAACGTCTTCTCAGCTTAGGTACATATATTTCCGACTGTTTAAGTTTCCACATTTGAAATTTGAGATACAAAAATCTTTCATTTTTCACTTGATTGCGGGCGATATAGAGCGAATGTGAAGTACATTCTTACTGCAACAAAATTGGAGGAAGCCGTGCGTTTATTATTAATCTAGCTATGCCCGCGACTTCAATCGCTTTGTATAAAACATATTTTGTTATACCTCGAAAATCATACTTATTTTCTAGATGTTTGGTGCAGTATGTCCTTTACTGTACTACTAACAACTTGTATGGAAAACTTCATGATGCGGATGAGAAGTTAAACAAAATTACATCTCCGCACTCCACGGATCACGTTGCTGACAAATAATAATAAAATATAATAATTTATTTTTATTACGATAAATAATAGTTAAAAAAAACTAAAAAAACATGCTTTTTATAGAAAACCCAACTAAAAGTAGAAAATCAATTTTAATAATTTTGAGTTAAAAATAGTGTAAATAACAAAAAAATGTTTTTTTTTTTTTTTAAGCATGGGGTGCATGCTGTCAATAGCTATAAATATTTTATTGGCGGATATGAGTACAATGATCATCATTTCGATAATATTATAAAAAAATCAGTGATCAAAATTTTATTATTAGAGATTGGAGGAATTTCTTGACAAATTGGGAAATAACTGTTACCGAAATTTGATTATTGATAACATGAAAGTTCTTCAATAATCGCAAAACAAAAAAAGAAAGTCGCTTGACATACAAAGGAGGTAAAAATATACTGATCTGTTCTTTTTTTGGCTATTAAATTTACTTTGAACAAGAATATAGATAGTTTCAACATTTACTACATTTAATTCTTATGGTACACTAGCGCCAATGTGGTAATTTATTAAATTTGAAACTTATGATTATTGTTGGAATTTTTGTGAAATTAAAAACTCATAGCCAATAATGATAAGTCCATATTTCCATATTCCTGAATACGTACAACAGTTAGAAGATGATTCCTTTTTTTCCTTTTTTTTTTTTTTCCTTTTACTTTCCTTTCTGTTCTTTTCCGTTCCTCGGCGACAGATTTTCAATTTGAGGGTGGTTGCTAGCCAGGTGGGCATTAGAAAAAGCCCTACCACTATGCTATGGCTTCCTCACGATGTTTTCCTTCACCGATAGTTCATGCTGATTGTAGGTGGATTCGAACTCGAGTCCCTTGACGCGGAGTCCGTACACACTACCACTGGGCTGACATCGCTTCAAAATGTCTGCCAGGTTAGCTAGTTGCTACATATAAAACTATAAAACATTTATAAATTACTAGATGACCCGGTGAAATTTGTATCACCTATAATCGATGTTCTTTATTCTCGCTAATTCTCAAAAACGGTTTAACCGATTTGAATAACTTTTTTTTTTCATTTTGATTAGCATATTAATTCTAATCTACCTTCTTACTTTAATTCAATAAGATCAACAGAACTGGCTATATCTAATATCGTTTCCGTTTTAAATTTCTTTTGGTTATTCAATGAATCTTGCTTATAACTCCAACTGAAATTTAATTATCGTTAACATGATGCTTATTGAATAACTGTGTTTTTTGTTTCTTTTTGTTGTGCGTAAATATACATTTTTTTTATCGATTAACGATATCAATTCTTCCGTTCACGAATTTGAAAAACATAAGTACGCAAATTTCCAACGACTGGTTTAGTTCTTTGTTAATTGCCCACGTAATAGACAGTCACACAGGAAACCGTAGCCGCTTAAAATCGAATGGCAAATCCGTTGGAATCATCTGTATCAGCGGAGTCATGATAACTTCTCCTTTATATTTTCCCTTGATCATTGCTTCTCTGACGTTATTCATTGACTTTTTTACAGTCTCATTACATTGCACAGCCGTGTTAGTAATGTTGGTTCATCCTGAGATGCTTTGCCATTTGCATTTATTACAGAGAGAATCTATTTTATTAACTTGACGACGATAAAGTATTCCACATTGATCCGATCCTCATAAGCCTTGAAATATTGTGGAGACTATGACACAATTCAATTACTGCGTACATGAACATCTTGTCTTTTAACTTCACCTTCACTGCTTGTGTGTCTCTCCCTGCCCAGTCAAATTTGCTAGGAGCCTGCTAGCGTAACTATAGAGAGATGCTCTAATATAGAACTTATTGCTGTCCTAGACATGCCAAGATCTTTTAGTAGGTTATATAGACTTTAGAGGTATACTTCCTGCTCCTTCGACCGCATATAATATAACTTCGTAGCCATTGCTGATCAGGTTATTTAGTAGCTCGTAGTACTTTATATTTATTTTATAATGTAGTCTCTTGGTATATTTGTCCGCCACGGTACAGTGAGATGAATGAATGTACAAAGATATAATTATCTTTTTTTTATAACTAATTAGTTTGTATTTGTTTTGGTTTTTAATATATTCTAGGTTTTCTGCAATTATATACATATTTTAATATTTATTTTCTTACAAACCTTGTACAAAGTATTACAATTCTTTAAAAAAATTAAATCGGTTTAGTCGTTTGTGAGTTTTAGCGAGACTAACCAACTGCGAGTCATTCTTATATATTCATAGATTCCTCACAGTCTTCTTTCTCATTCATTCCGATGCCGACAGAAGTGAAAACTTAAAACTATAAACAAACAGTTGTTATTTTTGGATATCTAAATTAATTGGTTCATAGTAAATCAAAACTGTTTATAGCGCAATAAGTTATACTAAAAGGAACAGATATAGTGTTATCGTTGACACGACACGTGACCATGTCTATGACGACTTACACTAATTTACTGCCTATCCAAACCTTCATTTAGAGATATTCACTTCAAAAATGTTCGTTTTTTTTCTGTTATACAAACTATTACCTGACAATTACGAACACAAAAAATTATCCGATTGGTTCAGTCGTTCGGAAGTTACGTTTATACACACATTTCGGAGATTCATATTTTATATATACAGATTTTCTAATGTTCAGCTCAACTTCTTTCGGCTAACTGCTGAGTTTTTTTCATATTATATCTATTTATAAATATATTTAGTTAAAGATCCCTCAGATGTACCTTTTTTCACCATTTATAATATGTAATATCGGCTAATTATGGAGGTTTTTTTAATGACACATGTAAAAATATAAAACTGTATTTGTAGAAAAATAGAAATATACAATGTTAGAAAAAATAGAAATAAACAAACATACACTTGTATAAGTTTAGTGTAATGTTGAAAAATAGCTTATGTTTTAGATATGAAACACAAAATTATATCAAAATTTGTGCAGCGGTTCGTTTAGTAGATTTTTTTACTTTAATCTCTTATCTCGCAGGAACCCTATCGTTTTATGGAACAAAAAGTATCCAAAAACAAAAAGTAAGGCTTTTTCTAATACCCATCTGGTTAGCAATCAGCCTCAAGTTGAAAATCTGCCGCCAAATACTAGTAGGTGTTATCCGGCAGTTGCACTTGAGAGCTAGATCCTCCATATGTTTAGCGTGTCTACTAACTTAAAAAATTGATGTTAAGACTCTTGATGTCTGAAATTAATGTTTGTAGAAAATAAACGATAGTGTAATAGCAGAAATGCGTGTGCGACAAAATGTTAAAACTCATAGCTGAAGAAAGTGCTTTATTGGTTTTCCATTTTGATCTATAACTAAGTAGGTATATATTCTTCTTAAATTTTAGTAATTTATTATCATATTGTGTGATTCTTTGGTAACGTTAAAGTTCTTGTCGTGTAGAACTTGTATTAGTCTCCTAAATTTTGGAAATGGTTAAATGTTCAAAAACGGGCCTGAAAAATAATAAATATAACGAAGGCGCAGTTACAGCAACAGTTTATAAACTTGGCGCTTCGCCACACTCTAACTTGATGTAAAATATATCTAGGTAGGTATTTTATATAGGTTCTATTGGTAGATTTTATTTTTGCTAACTTAATAAATAGAGTATAAGTATAGAGTAGATGAATCTTAGAATACAAAGTATAAACATATAAGACGTTGATAATATTTATGAACAGATAATACGTACGTACTTGTGCAATTAAATTTATATAAATAATTTATTAATATTGTTAGTTTTTTACGTTTTTGTAATAATTAATAACATTGTTTATAATATATAATATATATTATAATTTAGTTTCCTGTACACACAATTGTTATTGAAAAGTAATATTATTATCAGAAAGTACTCCTATCCTAGTTATCCTATTCCTAGTAATGTTATAATACATAGTACACTACATAGTACACTACATAGTAAATGTTGTCATCGATTGTTGTAATTACTACAACAAACTACATATCTTCACATCTTAATAATGATCAGCAGTGTACCACTACAGCTGATGGAGCTACGTCCGGGCTGTCCCGCGTTGGTGTACACATTGTCAATAGACAGGAAATGGGAGAGATCCCGATGAAATAGCCTCACGATCCGTTTTGGTCGTGAATGCAAATTAATCTCTCTAGCCGCTCGCCAATCGTCTGTAGTGTCTTCTGACGTTGAATACCAAACACTATCTACTAATACCACTACTAATCTCTGTTAGTACGTTTTAAGAATACTAATATAGGGCAACGTGAAACAGACGGAATCCCAACGCCGGAGGAGGTCCTGTTTAATCTACCTGAATAATATTAATTTCAACAAATCCTATTAGTAACATTTTACTGATTTTAAGCAGCTTAAATTTGTAAGGTGCTCTTTGTGTATATTAATTTATCAGCTTTATTTACTCCTGTTATAGATACGGAGCAACGGGAATAATCCAACATAACAGAAAATTTCTTATATTCTTAGTATTTTACAATGCCAAGTACACATTTTAATTAAAATATAAGTATAATGTTGCACCACTCTCTACAGTAGATATTAAATAATGAAGTTACCTAAGATAGGTAAAATTATAGCTAAAAGGAATGAATCGAATGTATTGCTGACAGAATATGCGAGTAAAAGCCGTGCATTAAATTGTTTCGATCGAGAATATTATACATCAGATTTAATAGACTCCGTAGTGAGTTTGTGCGTATCTCGTTCCATTATCAGCCGGTGTATATGTCGTAACCAAATAGCTTAATTAGCCGTTCAATTAAATGTCTTGCCTCTTTACTAAACAGCGCTGTTCAACTAACAGCCGTGTAACTAGCAATAATGATGGGTAATAAACAAATAACTTGTAGGCGGAGTATGTAGCGGTGAGGTGGTCGCTGTAGTAGAAGTTAGGTTAGGTTAGACAGCGCAACACGACCGCGGGAGCGGTCGATGAGTACCCCTTTATTATAAGTTGGAAATTCGGGTAAAATATTATACTGAATATTGTAGGCAATTAATTGAAAGGCTAATTTAACTAGTTGGCTGCGACATATACATACAGTAGTCAAGTGACCTGGCAGGGAAATTTATTCGACCGATTCACGATTATCTATCATAGTCATAATTCCAACATGTATTTTGCTAAAAACTGTGCAAGCCAGCATGAAAATGCTATCGAAAATACTAATCTCAAGATAGTTGTAATTTTTTTATATTGTACTCTATAATGTGGTATTGCACCATCCCTTAGCGCTTGCTACTTCATAAAAACCATTATGCCATGATTTCATCAGCTTATATTTTCTATAATTATTTAATAAATAACCTAAGTATTAATACAGGTACTTTTTATTATTCTCAAATTGTTCTCTTCCTATTAATAATATATTACTTTTTATGCGTTTGAAGATGACTCTCTCGAAGTTTTGCATTATTATTTTTTTATTTTTGTTATACTTAAGGTTTTTAGCGTTATGGCAATAATCTCACCTGATCTTAAGTTACGATACGGCCCAAGTTGGTAGACACGCTAAACCTGTGGAGGAACTGGCTCTCAAGTGCAGCTGCCGGAACACACCTATTGGTATTTGGCGGCAGGCTTACAACTTGAGGGTGGTAGCTACCCAGGCGGGCATTAGAGAAAGCCCTACCACCATGCTATGGTTTCCTCACGATGTTTTCCTTCACCGAAAGCTTAAGCTCATTGTAGGTGCTTGGATTCGAACTCACGTCCCTTGACGCGAAGACGTACACACTACCACTGAGCTATCATCGCTTCAAAATATTCTTTACAGTCAGTAAGCCTACTTCTCTTAGAATCATATATAGAGTTCTTTTGGAAGCGGGTAAATAAATCTAAATTCTGTCTTGAAGTTTTCAAGCTTATTCGTACACCCTCTTTCGTAAAATCAGCTTTCAGCAAGTATCGTTTGTGCTAACTTGAATTATGTTTCTCATCAATTTTAGGACCTATATTTTAATATTTTATTGCTGCTCAATCTCATGGTCATTATTTCAAGACAAGAAAAAACATCACTTTGATTGGATTTCCACAATATTTGCGATGTATCATTAAATAGATCCCAACGCTACTTAAAAAACGAATTGTCTATATGCCACTTTGCCTCTCCATCATCACAGAGATGAAACATTTTAATGAAATCATCTGCTACCAAACAGATGAATCAACATACAATTCCATCAAGAAATTATCTTAGTACATTTTAACTTGTACCCCATATGCCACAGGAACATTGTAGTGTTATGAAATAAAACCTATATTACATTAATCCATAAATACTGGTTAGCATATTTTAAAATCTTATACAGATTTGCCTAATGGTTTCAAAATTATGCCCGTACAAGGTGATGAACAGACAGAAACATAGATGAAACCGCAAAATAAAATATTTTGAATATAGATGCAAGAAAATTTTTAGTGTTATAAGGATTATAGCTTTCCTTATTCTTTATAAGTCTCGTTCTCAACCACAACCTCATTCGATGTCAAGTGACGTTCTCCCAAGATGGTAATACACCAAGCCCAGAGAAAAACTGGCTCTTAAGTGAAAATCGACATGATTATCCCACCGTACTTTAGAATATGCACTATCACAATAACATAGTTTCATCACGAAGTTTTTAGTCGTTGAAAACTCGAGCTTATTGCTAGGTTTTTAAATTACGGCGTTCGATGTGCTTACCGTTCGTGCTGCCACTAAGCCGTCACTGCTTAATACATTAATTATTTTCAATATATTGACAAATTTAAAACATTAAATCTCTTTTAGGGAAAGATGAGTTACTTTAGTGATTATTTGAAGCGATGATGGTACGATTGTAGCGAGCTTGAACATCACAAATAATAGAAACATTTGTAAAACACCTCATCGAGCTAGGTGAACTGCAATATCTCGACGAAAGCTAGCGTCAGTCGGGCGAAGTTCGAGTCTTTTCAGATAAAGTGACGAAACATGTCTCGCGGCGTACTCTTATAGTTGTGTTTGCATTACGCTCACGTACTCGCAGCAACCGACGTCGGCGACGATCTTTCCAAAATAATGTAGCATTCTCGGAATAAATTTGTCGACACGAGAAAAATGTAAAACCTAAATATATAAGGTACTATTTGTTATCGGCACTTTAATACTATACATACCACCCGAATAAAGCTTGATAATTTTTCTATAATATAACAAGGTAGTTTAAACTTTTAGATTCAGAAAGTTTTTAATTTTAAAGACAACAGAATATAATGCGTATTCAAGTCATTTTAAAACGAACATAACGAGGAATCGTGTACAGACCGGCTAGATAATGATTATGTGAAGTCTTCAAAGACGTTATCAACTAGGTTAGCGTATCTTAGGACGACATGACTTCTTTGCTACTCTTCACTTAGTTAGCTATATCAAGCAATTCAAGGAATTTAAAGAATCTGGTAATCCTAGCGAGATTTTTGTCAACATTTTTAAAAATTCATTTTGAATAATTCTGTATGCCCAAAGAGTCTATAGTCAAATAATTTCACCAAGCATAGATGTGAGTGCAAAAGGCAATCAGTCAAAATAAAAACCAGCACAAAGTAGCATTAGCCAACAATTTACAGCTCGAGATCGAACCTTGCATAAAATTCTGCAAAATGACGGTATTCAAGCTATTAACTTTATTTTTTGACAGTAAGTTATTTCTTTTTTCACCGCGACGTATTCATGCTAACGTATATTTATTACAGAACTAGCTGACCCGGTGAACTTCGTATCACCTATAAATCGATAATCTTTATTCTCGCTAATACTCAAAAACGGTTTGACCAACTTTTATTATTTTTTTTACATTTTGAATAGCTATAATCTATCCTAATCAAACTTCCAATTTCATTTTATTAAGATCAATAGAACTGGCTATATCTAATATCGTTTCCGTTTTACATTTCTTTTGGTTATCGAATGAAACTTGTCTATAAATCCAATGAATTATATGTATTTAAATCATATGCAATTTAAATATAGTTAATAAATATAACTCTTATTGATAAACTATGTTTTAGTTTCTTTTTGTGGTGCGTAAATATACAGTTATTATTATCCGACGTTCGAACATGCCACGTATATGTATTTGTCCATTCACGAATCTTGGAAACTCCTAATTAAGTACGTAAACTTCCAACGACTGGTTTTGTTATTTGTTAATTGTCTACGCAATAGATAATCGCCCGAGAAGTTGTAGTCGCTTAAAATCGAATGGCAAATCCGTTGGATCATCTGTATACGGGAAATTAATAATAATAATAATTTATTTCAGTTATTACAACGTTATTAGTGTCAGTACACGAATTCTTAATCTAGTTTTAATATTATTAGTCACTTAATTATATTATTTAATTAACTACATATACGCCTTGTCGTACATGTAGTGTATCCCAATAGATAAGAAAAGAACTTTTCAATCTACTAACTAGTACACCCAGAATGCTATTAGGACTAGTCCTGATCCGCTTCAGCATTGAAGCCGATCGCTAACGCATGATGTCATAAAAGTAATCGACATCACATATCCGAGATACTTAAAGTGAGTCACAATGCGTAAGGCAGTACTACCGTGTAATGTTAGTTCAGGGATAAATAGACGTGTTTTATTCCTTTCCTTAAACAACATTAGTTAACTCTTTGGAGCATTGTATCTAAAGCCATGGGAATTAGCATACCGCTACGAGATGTTTAATAACTTCCTGAAACCGCTGATTGACGAGCTCAGTAGAACCATATTGTCAGCATAGCTTAAGTTAAGACAACCTCCTTTATACCTCTCCGTTATATTTTCCCTTGATCGTTGCTTCTTTGACGTTATTCATTAGACTTTTTTACAGCAAGTCTCGTTACATTGCATAATAGTGTTAGTAATGTTGGTTGCTACTGAGTTACTTCGTCATTTGCATTTGTTAAAGCGAAAATGACCATATAACTGCCTTT
Organism: Actias luna; assembly: GCA_039707435.1. Lineage (NCBI taxonomy): Eukaryota > Metazoa > Arthropoda > Insecta > Lepidoptera > Saturniidae > Actias > Actias luna. The sequence continues at coordinate 11,582,964 of JAZHAC010000033.1, read as the reverse complement.
GTTTGCTTATTTGTATTTCTACTTTATTGGCTGAGTAACTAAACAAACTTTCACTTCGACCGCGTATACAATAATTACGTAGCTATTCCTGTTCAAGTTATTTAGTAGCTCGTAGTACTTACTTTATATTTATTTTATAGTGCAGTCTTTTGGTATATTTTTACCCCACGGTACAGTAAGCTCAATCAATGGAATCAATTTCATCTGGCCATATTTTGTCAACTACCCTCAATAAAATGTACACATGTTGAAGACTCCGTTTTTACTATTCAACAGAGTACATCCTACAAAATCTACTTTTATTAGCAAATTCTGAGGTGGTAGGTCAAGCAATGCCAGTTAATCTAAAAATTCTGTGGAATAGTTCACTACGTCATTCTGGTGGAAAATTGTGTCGACTGATTTGAAGAATAAAAACTGACCTCTAGGAAAATTCTGAATAGTCGCATTGACATCGACAATTTTATTTTTTCCGCCATCATTGCTCGTTCTTTCTGAATAGTAGCGATTATTCACCTTGTGATGAAATTGTTCCCTACAATATACGTTGCACAAAACGACGTCGTTTGAATACAACTTTTTTATTTTTTAATGTTGGCCAAGAAATGGTTAGAAACACTTCTTATCTTATAAATTAATAGGCGTAATAGATCTGGTAGTGGGACCAATTGTGATCATTTTACTTCTCCACCTGCACAACACAATCCAAACTCATTTTATTGTCAGTAATAGTCGAACACAATACGGACATACCAATACGATTATTCTTAATAGCTGTCGTGCGCTGGTCATCAGCTCGGTTAACACGTGAGGTAACTTGTCCCATATCTGAAAAAAATAAAGTAGTTCGTTTACACGTGACATTTAGCACTTCGTTTAGAATGAAAGTAAAACTAATGTACCATTCTGTGACAATTGCGAAATGTAACGACATTTTATAAAATGTACAAGGATACAATTATCAAATTTTTATAAGTAATTATTTTGTATTTCCCTTAAACTTCTCCTGATAATAATTAATACAACCAAAAAATAATTAACGAAATTGTTCCACCCGTTCACACGTGATGCGATGATCAAGGGGAATAGACAATCATTTTCATATATAGAACAGAAAGAAGTAAACAATTTAAAAAGAGCAGTAGGACCAATACACTGTTCTTATCACAAAGTAGCAGTACTTTAGTAGTAGTTGGATGTTACCAAATACGCAATAACAAAGCACAATTGAAGACGGAATCTTCCATTATAGATTGTGGGACCCACAAATTGCTAGAGAGTATTCATATGTCAATTCACGAGTATCAAGAGAGTGTCGAGGAAGTTTGCCGTCGACTTCGACCATAATGCGCGAGGGCCAGCCTTAGCACTTATAATGACTGCCCAAATTGTTGGTAAAAGGGAAGGGTAATTTTATTACAGGAAAATTATGTATTTACAGCATTACTGAAGATGCAACGCCAATTATTACATCATAATAATATACGTCAACAAACCAGTTAGGCATATTTTTCTACAAAATGAAAATCACAATCCTCTTCTTTATAAGATATATACAATTCCCAGTAATAATAGAATGTTAATTACCAGTAAAACATGTGTCCATATGCAACAATAATTTACTCATCTACGCAACAATAGAATATATAATAATATCCTATCTTGTACATTGTCATGGTGTTAATTAATTATCAGATATCTCCGTTTAACGTGCCAATAAACTAATTGACATTCTCTTGTAGAGTGAGGAATTAAGCTAGATCTATCAGTATTAATAGGAGTCTATAATGATCGTGAAACTATATACTAACAATAAATACGAGTCCGGTGATAGTATTATATTAAACAATGAATGTATTTTTATTTACTTGTAGTTTATGAAATATACTTGTAACCAAATATATTATAAAAGTGTAGATACTTTACCTTCATAATATTTAGCTAAAACAAATGCCACGCTAATATCCAAATTATTTTTTCGATCTGTCATATGCTGTTAGCCCTAAAGGCTTTGACAGCTTCACCGAATTTTTTGGGGCGAGTGCTGAGTGCACTCAGCCCCGAGACAGCGGGCACAAAGGTGCCAGAACGGCCGAACCTCGGCTACGGAACCTGACTAACCAACAGGTCCTGTCTTACTAATTTAGTGATCCTAACAACAACCTTATCGGGCAAGCAGCTCAAGGGCCCCGAGGGTAGTCCCTTACAAAACCGTGTACTTAACGTGTGAGTGTGCACGAATGGTAGGCGGTGAGATGGTGATAAACGTATCTTTTTATAATGGAAAATTTACGGATGGACATATTTTATTCTATATAAATACGAAATTATCATTGAAATTAGTAATAATTACGACTGAAATGTGATCCCATGACCTTAAGAAGTTTTGTTTATATGGTTTGTACAATATCGTAATACACACGAGGCTATTTTGTTTCGTTTTAGAGCATTTGATATATCAATCGATACACAACTTACTTCCTTGAACGCCAACGCGATACTGAAATGTAAGTGTGCCAACTGGCATAAAATCACTGTACCACTTACGGAGCGCATATGCCGTATCTAAACACTTTACTTATAGTATATAGTATAATGTAACAATGATATACTGAATCTTTTCAAAATTGCGTATGACCTATGTAGGTATATATGTGTTGTCTTTGCTCTTTGTATATACTTACTCAGCATTGAATTTCTTATCAACATTCATAAAAATGTTATTGAAATGTTATTTCATTCTTGTCCCTGAGTTAATTATTACAGACTTTTTCATTTTCTTGTAAAACGTTTTAATTAATAACCAATATTTAACCTACTAATGATTAAGCAACGTAATTGCTATAAGCCAGCTTACTTCTTAGGTTAAGTGTTAAGGCTGTGGCTCTACGTAAGTCTCATAATTCAAGTCGAGATTAAGCCTTAGGATAATGTAGTCGGAGTTGTAATGCCAAAACGAGCTCACGTCACGATTGTCGTGAGCACCTCTCTACCGCAATAAGGCCCACTTAATTTAGTGATGCGATACATAACATTTTATATCGACTCTAATGATTAAGAAAATATTACAAAGGAATTTATTGTTACACCCATAAAAAATGCATATCACTTAAAATCTAGATTATTTCGAGTTGAATCCTGTTCGATAAAAGTATGTCACTATTTAAGTTTCCAGTTTACAATTAAAAAACCAAATAAATATAAATTTTCAAAAGACCAATATTAATTTTCGCAAGGGCGAAGTAACTTACTGTATGTGAATTGACTTCAATATTCTTTTAAAAAGGTATACTAAATTTTTAATAACAAATTCAATCAAGAACTTTCACAGTTCCGACAGCTATGGTTTTGAGTATAAAATAATGTATGTATGTATATACATATTTCATGTACGAATTTATTTCTGTATTTTATACATATAATTGCCACAGCTAATTTCAATAACTGTTAAAAACTTACCATAAAGACTTTCGACTAACTATGATTATTTGCCACAATTACGATAATGATTTCTTACTTTTACGCGAATATTATTAATCGAAATAAAACTAATTTAAACAGATTATATCACGGTTATTTATTAATTTTGATCCCGACGTTTCGAAAGCTTTTCAGCCTCCGTGGTCACAGGGTGGACCGAGGTGTAGGTGGTCCAGAAAAGTTAATGTTACAGTGTCTACCTTCAGTTTAATTTTTAATTTTGTTAGTGTTCCGATCTACGCACAAACAGCTCACAGTGTCTTGAGGACTGGCAATTGTTCTTTTGGGTTCCAATTTAATTAAATGTATAATCGGATCCCAGGCTAGTGCTAGCTTCCAACCATCTTCTCTATTAAAATATGAATATTTTTTAATTTCAATAGCCTCGCGTATCATCCTAGGTAGGAATCGGTGTTCTTTGGCAAGAATTTTTGGTTTGTCGAATCTAACATAATTTAGGGCGAAGAAGTGTTGATACCCCGCATCCCAATGATACCAGCTAACGTATCATTTGAATTTAAACGACTGGAATTTCCACTGCGGCTTTGTTTCGCAATTACCATAAATAGATTACAGGGTCAGTCTTTAAGTATTTGCGGCGTTAATCAGGAAAACCCATGCTTCAGTCATGGACAGTTGTATGTTGCCTGCTCCAGCGTAGGGAAATCTTCAGCTTTATTCGTTGACGCACCAAGTAATCAACAAAAAGTATTGTATACCAAAAAGCATTAGAATGAAAATTATCAAATTTATAAAGTACTGCAGTCTACAAAATTGAAAAATTATATTTGTAAGTAATTGTCACTTATTGTTGAGATACAAATAACGTGATCAGTCGAAAAACCTTACATTTATTTATTTTTACTTTTAACTTTTGACAGGACAAAGTCTGTGAGGACAGCTAGTCAACAATAAAATACAATTCATTTTGGGGTAAGAACAAAGTAAACCTCTTCCATTCCTAGATGTTTTAGTTATCCGTAATCCTGATCAGTCTTTAGGCCATACTGTGTATAGAAAAATGACCCGTACAGATAAATACCAAAACGGTGAATCTCACCACCATCCGAAACAGTTAGCTACCGTGGGTAAATCTATGTTTCAGAGAGCACAAGGAATCTGTGACGAGGAACATCTGGCTGCTGAGCTGCAACATGTCAAGCAAGTATTGCGAGATAACAAGCTCCGAATTCCACGCCGCCGTCACGGAAACCGAGTGAAACCAGCCACAGTTGAACATGTACCTGTTATTTTTTTTTTTTTATGGAATAGGGAGCAAACTGGCAGGAGGCTCACCTGATGGAAAGTGATCACCGCCGCCCATGAACACCTGCAACACCGGAGGGCTTGCAAGTGCGTTGCCGATCTTTAAGGACGGAATACGCTCTCTTCTTGAAGGTTCTCAAGTCGTAACGGTTCGGAAAGACCGCCAGCGACAGCTGGTTCCACAGAGTGTCTGTGCGAGGTAGGAAGTGCCTTACAAATCGCACTGTTGTGGAACGCTGGACATCGAAGTGGTGTGGGTGAAATTTTTCCCCAATTTCTCCAAATCTTCCAAATTTTTCAATCCAAACAATTCCTCAGAACACTCAGAACAAGATGCAAAGTGACCCAACATCTCTACGCAGAGCCAAGGGATCAAGCCGATCGGAAAGGGTTTGATCGTCGATAATCCGAGCCGCCCTACGTTGAATGCGGTCAAATGGAAGTAGTTGGTACTGGGGGGCTCCCGTCCAGAGATGATAACAGTACTCCACGTGGGGCTGAATTTGTGCCCTATACAGGTTCAGGCATTGAGCCGACGTGAAGTACCGTCTTGCCTTACTGAGCACACCTAGCTTCTGTGAGGCCAATTTGGCTTTACCTTCCAATTGACCGCAAAACTGGAAGATGCTCGAAATATCGACGCCAAGCATTCCGATACTGGCTTTGGCAGAAAGGGGAGTATTCTCAAAATGAGGAGTTACGAGAAATGGTGACTTTTTAGCGGTTAACTTGTGTCTTCTTGGGGTTGAATTGGACTAAGTTAAGTCGACCCCAGTCGGAGACTTTGGTTAACAAAGACTCGACTTCAGACACAAGTTTGTTCCGGCTCTCGTCAACCTGTTCCCGAGAAATATTAGCACGGCCAGTGTACAGTACATCCACAGTGCTATCGTCTGCATAGCAATGAATGTTGCTGATTTGCAGCATGTCATTGATATGCAGAAGGAACAGAGATGGAGAGAGTACGCAGCCTTGTGGAACATCAGCATTGACAAATTTAGGATCAGAGCATGCATCGTCGACGACGACCTTAATGCTCCGATCTGCCAAAAAGCTGGTGATCCAGTTGCATAATTTCTAGGGAAGCCCATAGGAAGGTAGCTTCGAAAGAAGCGCTTTGTGCCATACTCGATCAAAGGCCTTCGCTATGTCCAAACTGACTGCAAGCGCCTCCCCCTTGGTCTCAACTGCTTCTGCCGTACTGGCGGTCACTAATCAGCCGGTGGTCCTCTAGGTACCGCAGGAGCTGGCAGTTGATAACGGTCTCCATTATCTTGGAGAACAAGGAGGTGATGGCGATAGGCCTGTAATTGGACGGATCCGAGGGGTTGCCTTTTTTAGGAATCGGGTGCACTAAAGCGGACTTCCAGGATATTGGGACTACGCCTAAAGCATAGGAGTGCCGGAAAAGACGCGTTAAAACCGGTGCCAACTCCGGAGCACATGTCTGCAACACGATCGGAGTGATGCCATCGGGCCCACTCGACTTTTGAATGTCCAAAGAAAGAAGTGCTTTGTGAACTGAACTTTGCCGGAACTTAACCTCCGGCATCATAGTACCGCACCGCGGGATTATCGGTGGTGAATTTACTTGGTCATCCAGAGTCGAGTGGGACGCGAAGAAAGAGCCCAGAAGATCGGCTTTCGTCTCCGCGGCATGGGCCAGCGAGTCATCCTCCGTGTGCAGGGGTGGAAAAGAAGGCTGACAGAAATTCCCTAAGACAACCTTGGCGAGAGACCAAAACGCACGTGTTCCCGACGGGAGACGCGCCAGTCTCTCGCCAATTCTGCCGATGTGTTCCGACTTCGCCTTGGCAATAACACTTTTGAAGAACCTGGAGGCAGAATTATACTCCTTTTTAAATGCACTGGTATTTACATCACTAGATGCCGAAGCGTCAGCCCAAGCCTGGTAACATTCCCGCTTTCGGCGTGATGCCGTCTTGCAGGCGCGACCAAACCAAGGCTTGGATTTGCCTCTGATGGGCACTGCAGAGCACGGAATAAAAAGCTCTATACCCTGAAGCAACACATCGGTGACAGAGTCAGCAACGACATCTAGATCATCCAGTGAGAAGCAAATCTGCCCCCATGGATAGGATGCAAAGAATGATTCCATCCCGTCCCAACCCGCTGACTTATAATGCCATACGCGGCGGCGGCCGGCAAAGCGAGGTCGTATTGTACGCGTAACCGGCACTGTACTCCGGACAAGACAGTGGTCCGACAAACCAAGAGGGGGATCGACGGAAACCAGGTAGCCGTCTGGATGAGAGGTCAACAGAAGGTCCAACAGGGAAGGTATATGATCATCCACATCTGGGATTCGCGTAGGCTAGGTGACCAGTTGTGTCAAATTATGTACCAAGGCGATATCGTGAATAGAGCTACCCGCATGATTGGTGGTGCGTGAACTAAGCCAGTCGGCGTGGTGGGCGTTAAAGTCGCCGAGAATCACGATCTCTGCGGATGGGATCTGCTGCAGCACGGAATCTGTAGCCATTTGCAAGTGCTCAATTAGTCGGTCAGTTTCGGCATTACCACTATGTGACCTATACAAGCACGCGTAGGTTCGCGGATGGTCATCGCAGTCTACACGTAGCCAGAGGATGGATAGGTCCTGCCCTTCAAGGCTGCCGAGGCGACGAGAGCAGATATCCTCTCTGACGTACACGCACACCCCAGCCCGTGGCACAAAGGAATGTTCCAGTTTGTACCCCGGGTAGGAGAGGGAAGAGGTGTCAACTGGAGAAGATATCTGAGTCTGGGTAAGGAAGAGCAAGGCCGGCTTCGCTGTCTCAAGATGGAAGTGGACGGCGTTCAAGTTGGAATTTATCCCCCTTATGTTGCAAATGTCCACAGCAAGCGTGGTAGGGGTAGCCTTATGTTGCCTGCTCCGTTTGCCCCGAACACAGAGCTCAAAATTGCCCCCCCCCCCCCCAGAATACGAAGGGCAGCCTGAACATCCACGCTTAAGTAGTGTGCGATCTGAGCGTGGACGTCCAGAGAGGGATTTTCCACCGCGATGTACGCTGGTAGTACCCTCCTGGGGTAGATCAACCAAATTTTGCACTTTCGTAATATGGGGGAGGGATGGGGAGTGGGCTTCCGGGACTCTCACAGGCTGAACGAAACGCAATGTTGCCACTTGACGTCAGTTTTCCGTGAGAGAGTGGTTTTTCCCCGGACGTGCCAGCCCATTCGACTGCTACCCGAAGGTGCGCAGCATGGCACTACCACTAATAACCTATATAGTTACCTTTTGTAAGAGGGGTCACAGACAAGATTAGCTATGTACTGAGGCGTGCTTCAATTATAACTTACTTCAAGCCGCCCAAAAAGATTAGTCAATTTTTACCACCTGTCAATTGTCATATACCTCTACAAGAACACGGGGTATACAAAATCGAATGTGATTGTGGCCTCTCCTATATCGGCCAAACCAAAAGAAATATAGGGGCCCGCGTAAAAGAACATATAGATGACTTCAAACACCGGCGCTCTACGAAGTCTGCAGGTGCTGAACATTCAGAAGCAGACTCCAAACATTATCTTAGATTCGACAAACCACAAATCCTTGCCAAAGAACACCGATTCCTACCTAGGATGATTCGCGAGGCCATTGATATAAAAAAATATCCAAATTGAATTTGAATTTATTTATGTATAGAATACACATGTATAATGTATATCTTTCTACAATGCTCGTGCATCGATGATCATCAATCATCCTCCATTTAATCATATAACCTAAACGCATAAAAAGCAAAAATAAAACCCACTTTTAGGTATGAACTTGTATCGATATGTAAATATTTCAAAGATAACGTGCCATTCCCTACGCAGTAAAGCCAATACGTATAGTAGCGGTGTGTTAGGAACAATCTCGACTGCACTATACTTGAATTACAAATGGTATATTATTACTAACTGCATTTGCAGGAATGTTAAGGTTATATTGCCCATAAATATTTTCACTTCAAAAGTTCTTAATTTGTTAACATCTTTAATTTATGAAAAACTATATGTACATACAAACAATCGATATAATTTGCAACTATTAGGTACTCCGATAGTTAGTTACTATAATAAAAACACAAAATTTCTTTTTTATTTTAAATTTTGAAATAAAAATGATGTATTTGGTGTTATATTAATATAGTTTTATAATATAATTTATAGGGTTAGCGTTACGGCTACAATATCACCTGATATTAAGTGACAATGTCGCCCAAGATAGTAAAAACGTTAAACCTATAGAGGGACAGGCTCTCAAGTGCAACTGCCGGAACACACTTATAGTATAGGTATATAGCCACAATTTTCAACTTGGAGGGTGGTAGCCAGCCAGGCGGGAATTAATAAAAAACCCTACCCCCCATGCTATGGTTTCATCACGATATTTTCCTTTAACGAAATCTGAAGCCCATTGTAGGGATTCGAACTCAGTCCTATGACGCGGCATCCGTTCCACTACCATAGAGCTATCACCGCTTCATATTATTTACATTCGTTTTGTTGATATAATTGAAATAAAATATAAACGTGCTTCATATCATTAACAACCCGGCTTCTTTGACTGTTACCTGTTACTGTTACCAACTATTATATTGTCTTCGCTCTCAATACAAGTTTTGTTACAGAAAAGCTACCAATTATTGAATACTAAATAATATGATATTAACAAAAAATGCGCAAAATAACCCTAGCGAAATTAATACAAAATTATTTATCTCAAGTGAGTATTTAAAATGTATCGTGTGTACACAAATCACAAGAATTGTTTTATTATTAAAATAAAACCAAATTCAAATATTTTCACATGGTTTTACATATATATGATAATTTAATGTTTTTATGATTTTTACTTTTTTTATGAGTGATAAAATTATGTAAATTTAATGAGATGTGTGTCTGCATATCTGTGTGTTTAGTAGATGATTGAGTAATATAAGTTATTTAAATGTTTGTTGTGTTTTCATAAGCTACTATTTTTACGGTATGAACTGTAAGATATATTCAATAGAAAAAGTGAAAATTAGTCTATTATAGTTAAGTAACTTTATTCCTGGGTACTGTATGTCATTTATAATTGTTGTTTAAATTTTGTGTGCACATAACTCTTTCTTACTTTTCAACGGAAACGAAATTTTGAGCAAATATTATGTTATGTCATTCCTAGACATGCATAAAATATAATAAATAAACTATAAGTATTTATCTAAATATAAGTAATAATATCGTCGATACCTAAAAGTGTTTTCTCTTTAAGCTGGAGTATTATTTTGCGCATAGAATAACATTTATTTTCCCACAAAGATAACCATTTCAGGTAAGTTTTTAGCTGACTTCTCTTTTCTAAACATCTGAACCTCAAACACTTCGCAACTGTCCGAATATGGTTACTTCTTTTACTTTGGAACATTCTCAAAAGGCAACTTTTCAAATAAATCAGTAGACATTGCAACAGAATCTCTTGAAGCGGCCGGAGGGCACTTACTCTTCGTTATCTGAATACAGGTCGACTAACTTTATGAGAATAATTTTTACATTCCACATATTATTCTGAATTACATTTATTCTAGTAATTTGTAGATTATTTAAGTTCTATAAATCGTAGTTTCCCATTGTCTCACACTGACTAGCTGATTGAAGTTTATTTTCTAGAATTTAAGATGACCGTAAAGGTAATAGACAATTGGAAAGGTCAAATCAAACTTCACATTTAATCTTTATAAGTACGAAAAACAAAAAAAAAAAGAAAATTATTTTTCTATTTAGTTGCAAAGTGGCGTTATTGATAAACGTTGGTGATAAGTGCAGTACAATATTAAAACTATAATGACCACCGAGAGATCAACAATCTAGTTTTTCGGCTGTTGAATGTTCATGACTGATTCCGAAATACAACAAAATAATAGTGACTGTAACAAGTTTGTTGCCTTGTAATCATGGCCCATTCGCGTATAGAACCCGACTATTCCTCTTGATTACTGAAGATACATACACCGCTTAATCCCAGAACGTGACACGCTTTGGCGTACCACTGCGGTGGATGTTACACCTCTGCCCTTGGCCAAGTTGTCTTTTAACAATTGATAACGTTAAAAAAAACCCTAAAAATCATGGGATAACATATATCAAAGTCGAGTTTGATATTTTATATTGCTTGGCAAAACATAATTTTTTTATGTAGCCAACTTTTGAAAGACAAAATGACTAGGAGCACTTAAATGCAATGCTAGCTAATAATACAGTAAAATACAATCCTCAACGAGTAACCCCGTAATAAGAAATTCTTGAAACTATAGTATGTAATGAAGTATGTGTGATTTCGTATGTATTTAAATGTTGAACGATTAGTTTGATTGAATAACACAATTATGAATTCACGACTATAGTATACAATAGATACATACATATAGAATACAGTGCCAATATTTTCTCTTTCATTCGACATCTTGAATATTTTACGGTCTTTTGTGCTTTAAGGTTACTTTATACTTATTATAAATTCATCTCAGTTTCTCATAGTTACCTAATTTAATTAGTTTATTAAAGTTAAATTAGTAGTCGTTGGGTGAACTTGTGAAGTTGGGAAGTATAAGAGAGGGTTGCGGCCTGTGACCTTAATATTAAATACAGTGAATGATAACATAGCGGGTAGTATCCAGAAATCAAAAGCTGTGGTAAGGACAAGTCCCAGCAAATTGGTGAATTCTCTTTTATCATTATTGTTTTTGGATTACATTGTATCTACCATTAGGTACTGTGTATAGTACAAAAAAGTACTACAGTAAGTATTTCTTTCCCACTAACTAATATACACAGATGCGATAAATAATTATATTTAAATTCTTGATATAAATATTTTATGCGCATTAAGTAACTGGTAGAACCTTTATTATGATACTATCTAATTAATTATTATTGATGGGCCACTTTAATTACTGATAACCTATTCATTTATTATGGGTTATTAGTATCAGTGCGAAAGCAGCTTCTGGTCGTTGGCAAACATGAAAAAGCATAGTCGACATGGGGAGGAATGACTAAGTATTTCCTAGTGCACACCGCATAAAACTCTTGGAAAATTTTTGTACCTTTACGTAATTGAAGTAACAACTGCTTTCAGACCTAATTCTCTAGAAAGGAGCTCCCAAACACGCTATTGTACTATATAGTACAAAACTATTACATTGCACCTTATACATAATTTCTGTCAGGGACCCTTTTAAACACTTAGACGTGGAAAACGTTTATCAAATAAACAAAACACATTTATGTATAGTATTACATACTTCAAAATAAAGTCCCCCACCATATCTGTCTGTATGTCCAAACGCTATCAACTCAAAAATAACCGCTCGGATCTTGATACTATGGCATATAATTTATATATGATATGATAGGCACATAACTTAATTAAGTTGTATTTAAATTGCCGGCAATATTTGTTGAAGAAATCGTAAAAAATAATTCTGACTAGGAGCGTTACTAGCGTGAGTTGCGTGTGATGCTATAACCAATAGTTTTGTATGAAAATATTATACATACAATGTTGTTAGTATGCTCTGATAGTTAATCTATACAGTTATATATACAGTTCGAAGAATTGTATTCACGGTAACAGACCACTGCGGCTATTTTGGTACCTTTGCGCTAGGTGCTATTTCAGATGAATGCATTTCGTGCTAACCAGTTAAAAAACACTGCTAGACGAGAGTGAAAAAAGAATATATGCTGTGTTTACCTCCGCATAAAGAATAAGTGTAGAGAGATGAAATGGTTTTAGAATTGACACCACAGCATTTAGAATACCTTAACTGACAGCTAAGCTTTGTATTCAAAATGTTGGCGTATGTGTTCATAATTTTTCTCCTTTCAAACAGTTTCATGAATTTTAACAAAAAATAATGCGTACTATTGAAGTCATCTTAATGATGCCGAGCTATAGTTGGGTCCAGTATGTAGCGATTTTGTAGACAAGTATAAAGTTTTTATTTTCTTTAAAATTGCTTATACTTTTCCACACATTAATAAAATCCTCTTCATTTTCAGCCTCTGAGCGCGTCTAAATATACCTATCTAAATACGATATTTTATTAACCTGTGTGAATACAACGTCTGCTTCCTGGGTTCGCTAGTGTGCTAAATGATTTTAATATTACGAATATCCCTTAGGTTCCTTAGTGACAATATGTCATAGCCATATATAGATATAGAATAAAAGGCCTTTGTAAACAAGTACTGTTTTTGAAATCTGCCAGTTTTTTTTTGTTTACGAATCATAATCTGATTTTTCAAGTAATTCGGTAAGTCGAAGCGAGCCAGGGACGGTCGGTGGGTCACAAACAGGATTTTAATAAAAGTTAATTTATTCAATAAAAGACCCGGATATTCCGGGCCCGTATTTCGTATGAAATTGGAATTTAGATTCGCTTTGGATCCGTCAATCGACGATCAATAGGTTGAAATTATAAATACGTTAAAGGTAAATTTATTTAACTTTCAATTGGATAGCAAACCGCTCATCGAAATATTTTGAGAATTAATAGAACTAACTTTGATAGAATCATAATAATTTGAATCATTGTTATTGACATGTTTTAATTATGTTTCAATTAAAATTAGAATAAAGTAACTTTTAACAAATATTAATCTTTTTTTTTAATGTTAGCTCGGCAACGTGACTGCACTGTACCTGATGTTAAGTACAGCACAGTCCATAAACAGCAGCGACCATCGAGAGAACGACAATCCATCGCCAGACGCTACTGTCATGCCGGCCTGCGTAAGTGCTTTTTTATGTTTCTCTTGAAGGACCCGATGTTATATGAGGAAGGGAATACATGAGCCGGAAGACTGTTCCACAACTTCACGGTACGGCAAAAGTACGACAAATCAAACTTTTCGGTTCGAGCCGTATAGGGGTTACCGTGAAGCTGTGACTCCGAAGTCCAGCGCGTGTAGTTCTATTGTGGAAAGGAGAGGAAGGGATTAAATTTAATAGCTCTTCAGAGCACTCACCACATAACAATACCAAAGCGTGAACTATAAAAATAATAGCTTTATATTTTAAAATATAATAGCTTCACAGTTCTGATTAATTAGTTAGAACGCAGAGTACATATAATTCCCTAGACGAAGTTGAATGCAATTATATGTAAAGTTAATTCGTTAGCATTAACCTGTCATTTATAGTTAGTCATTTAAAGTAGGAGTAATTATATACTGTAATGATATAAAAATGAAATTGTATTGCCTAATACTTTCATAATTTTTATAAATGTTAATAATTTAATTTAATTTTCATTAATATTTCTTTGATGTAACGATAATATTCTAACAACTTTATAATTTTGTTTTTTTATTAATAGGTAAAGTACCTATTTATAAAAAACCTTTACGTAATTACGACGTAGACTGCAGCTGAAATCAAAAAGAGAATGTACATTATATGTATCTTATGATAATAATCTACCAATATTAGTTTAAATAAAAATTAAATTAATATTATAGTTTTTGTTTTGTTTAGAACAAAGAAGTCGGTTAAATAGATGTTAGTGTCTCACTGATTGAAACCAAATATAATAATATATCATCAGTAAATATTATCTGGTTTTATTAAGTATAGGAAATATTATATTTATAAAAGTAAGAAGCTTGTCTTTTTTATTGTTATTAACTAGCTGTGACCGGTACTTCCTTCGCATGGAACGTAAAATTATTTATAATGTTTGTCCGTTTTTGTAACCTTTTTAATACATATTTACCACTATCGGTGATACGTGATGTTAAGCCCTAAGCCTACCTCAAATATTGCTTTATCGAATACAAAAACAATTTTTGAAATTCGACCTATAGTTCCTAAGATTAGTGCGTTCAAGCAAAGAAACAAACTCTTGTACTTTATAATGTATTGACAAACCTGGTTAAACTAATTATTCTGAAAAAAGGAGAACCCTAATGTCGACAACAACGCTATCTACTGGGTCTAATTACTAAAAACTATACTGGTATCGTAAATATCGTCAAAATCAGTCAAGCCATTCAGAAGAGCTAAAAAACTAAAATTTAATGTACAGATTTGGTTTCGTTACAGTTTTATTATATATATATAATAAATATATATATATATATATATATATATATATATATATATATATATATATATAGACATGATATGATAAGATAGATATATAGAGATGATATAGAAGACTAGCTGTGCCTGTAATTCCGTTTTCGATTATTAGGGAATTACTTCTTGATCTCGTGTTCTAATCTTTATTCATAGCCTATTATGTCTAAAAGTATAATTGAAAAACCTTATAGCATATTATTGTATGAATAGAATATAATACTTTCTGCGATTTATAATTATGCAAAGCAATAAGGTAATCCGTTTTTGAGTCAATTTTAGATATTAGAGGAACATGCAGATATGCATATTCACGTCGATATTTGGATCATAAATTAATGATATATACAGAGAGAACTACAGATTTATTAATATGAATACGAATAATATTTTAGAAAAATATTCACATGGAACACATTTATAACTGAATTCCTTGCAACGCTATTAACATTACTATTGAAATAAGAGTGGTATAGTGATTCAAATAAATATATTCCATTCTAAAAAGACATGTCAAAACCTGTCCCTCTGTAAATTCTTGTGATGTGATATTTGATATCGTTACATACGTGCTCATGACAAACCAACTCGAAGAACAGGAGAGGAGTTACTCGCAACACTTTTACAAAGAAGCTACTCCACGCAAACTTTTACTTGACGTGGATTCCGAACGAATGTCGCCAGAGAGTCGTTTGAATAAAGTTAGTCCACTGATTTATGTGAAAACTTTTATGTAGGACCCTGAATGTGTGACCGGCTGTATTGTGTGTATCTTTAGGTGTTTATTCCCGCAGTTTTGTTATTGCCCGATTCCCGCGGGTGTGTCCGTCGTCGTGTTGACTGCTTTTGTGAATAATATCTCGTATTTGTTGTCTGTACAATACTTTTATGGTTATTATTATTGCGTTTTTTTTTGTTACGGCATCTACTTCTGTATACAATTTAGCTAATGTGAAGTGAGAAGGTCTTTACAAACATAATTATGGAACACAAAGTGACAACCAAATACAGAAAAATAAATCGTAGATTACGCAAGCAATATGATTTGAAGCGATGGTCACTCACTTGGCAGTGTATACGGACGCCACGTTAATAGACGTGAGTTCAAATCCCTGCAATGAGCCTAAACTTTTGATGAAGGAAAAAATTTATAATGAAACCATAGCACGGTTCATCTGGAGGCGTCGGTGCGGACGGGCCTCTCTCTGCCGGGCGTGGTACAGGCCATGCTCAGAGGCGAGGGATCACATGAAACGCAATGGTCTCGCAGAAGGAAACCGCGAAAAGGACCCGCGAGGCTGACCCCAGGGGGCACCTGCAGGCACAGACGCTCGGTTGGCATGAAAGGCCGACACGCTCATGCCCTTCCGTCACCCTAAGCTGGACTGTGAGGGGCGAATCAGGGAACCCACCTCTTATTGTACCAGTCCGGCCGTCTGAAAGGGCAGCTCACCAGGCAGCCCGGACGGGGCCCGGCTTATTACCAGGCCGGGCCGGCCACAGTGGCGGAGCAGTAATTGCATATTCAAACCCGCATCTCTCCAGCAAGGCGACAGAATGCCTTGAGGTTTCAGTGTGTATTCCCAGGGAATAGCGCCGGGCGAGTCCCACATAACCTTCCCAGTCCCCCCGGGCTGGTAGGGTATGCGTTAAGACATTACCTCACGATAAAATTAATTTTAAAAATCAGCATAATTACTAAAACAGTAATTTAGAATATAAAAAAAATTCAGAATGCCGAATATTAGTCACAGTAAAATTTAATAATACGTTATGTACTTGTTAAAATCCATATATTCACTTAATTTATCTGATCTGTTTACCTTTTTAACTAAATATCTACAAGCATACATCAAAATAAATAATGATTAAACCACAGAATTAAAAGCCCTAAAAAAACTTTTCCAAAGTTTACGGGTCACAGTCGATTAGTCACAGAGTCACGTTAGGCGTAGCGTAAAAAGTTACCAAGTTTCCGGTAATTAGAACGTTTGTGTCCGCAGCGCTTCTGCTCAAATACTGACTGCTCGTTCACTCTAAAAGTGAATGTTTTACTTTAGTTTACTACAAAATTGTACCCCTACTGGTCGTGCGAGCGTTTTTATTTAGTTTTATTTTTAACCGCTTTTGTGGAATTTATTTTTGTACAACTATATCTATGAATTACTTTATCCTGGTGGACTCGTTAATTACCCGACCAAATAAGAAATACTTTTCAAAAGTGTTGATATTAAATTGTGGGCATCGCTTAAAAGGGCATATCTTTAAATTGAGTCTCTGTATTCATAAAAAATGAGGCTAAAATGTTTAAGGAGATTATTATTTATATCCATAGTATTTTCCGGATTAGACCTATTCTTTGTGATTTGCTTTAGAGTAAGCCGAAATAACAACAAGCTAATTTTAACCACAAACAATAAATCTAATATTGAATGAGGTCTAAAAAGAACTAAGCTATATTTAATCCTTATTACTATTATAGGTTTTTTATATAAATTGGGTACGTGGTTTACACAATTTTAAGTTTAATTAACACCAAAAACTGTAACAATTTATAGTATAGGTGAGTCACACTTTGGATGAAAAGTTGCTTCACTGTAAAAAGTGCAAAATATTCCCTTTAATAAGTATATAATTTTGGTACTCCATTACGAAATGCGTTTGTTAAAAGTTACTAAAATAAATCGACGAATAAGTTTTAAGATAAAGCATCATTTTTCAAAACACCCAGCTATATTCAGTATAAATCCGTTAACATAGTACTGACGGTACAGTACAACAGTTAGATAACGTAATTATCACTATTACATGTAGATAAATAATATAGCTGGATGGCCAATACTGTATTAGCTCAATGTCAATATTGAGTATTACTAAACTTTATGATGCCTATTGATTCCCTTCGCAATAAAATACGCCACTCACGTTGGAACCCACAAAGCGTGATTGGGCCAAAAGGTCTTCGGTAAATCGAAATAAACAGGGGCATCATCGAATTCCCATTCCGTTTCTACATTTGATTTATCTGCTGAGTGGGATCAAGTTGAGCCGTAATTTATTGCAACCGAGCGCCTCTTCCGCCGTTAATTCTGGCGACAGGGCAAGATAACGCCCTCGACACTCTGCTAAGGCACACTACAGATTCTGATACATATGTCTTTAAAAATGGTAACGGCCCTTATGGCAAATATATAAATACAAAAAATAACTATCTATTTGGGATTCATCACAATATCGTTATATCTTAAAAAAATATGTCGACCATATACAAATAACTGTAATAATAATATAATATTATATTATAATATACTACTATAATATAATAATAATCGTTTTAGTATAACTAAAAGTTTTTACTGAATCTTAAACAGTTGACAACATCTATTCACGATAACCAAAGAAAATCACGTGATTATGTTGGAAAATAAAAAACTATCTATAATTAATTGTAAAACAGTATTAAGATTAAATAAATATCGAGGGTAGGTTTCTGTTCACACTCAAATTGTTAAGCATAGGACTAAGTGAAGGACAATTTACGAGAGAATCTCGGCCCCGTCGCCACTTAATTCCGTGCAGAGTCCAGATAACAGGCTTGTGGCTCGATTTATTGCTTTAATCAAACCTAGAAACGTATGCTGACAAAAACTAAACAGCTAATGTTCCTTATTACTATTTTTTTTTCATTTGCAAGAATTCAGTTAACTTTTCAATATATATTATTTGATAAAGTTTATGTTCAGTGATAATACATATAATAATAATACAAAATACAGTAAAAATTAACAGATATTAGGATTAGGATTAGGATATTTTAATCAACATAACAGTTCCAACGGTGCAGAAGTTCTTTATGTCTCGTTAATATCTCATGTATGTTTATAACTTAAGCAAACATTAAAAAACCTGAGCTATAAAAAATCGAGAAAAAAAGAAAATCTGTTCTATCGATGTTCCCAAAAGTCTGATCAAAGAAACTTACAAACAATATCCGCCTAGTCCTAAGTCCTTACTAATATTATAAATGTTTATTACGCTTTTTCACCTAAATTACTGAATCGGAGATGATGAATTTTGGTACATAAATAGATGAGACCCTGGAGTTAGTTCAAGATACCTTTTTACGAGAAAAACTTATAGGAACTAGGGTAATGAGAGGCATACATTTGAAAATGTTTTCCAATTTCCTTCAAACTGGAGAATAATTGTTTATAATTAATAACAAAAGTATGCGTATTATTTATTTAACTATTCTTAAAAGGGGTGTAATATAAATGTAAATGTAATATAAAAATGGTATTTATAAAGATAAAATTTGTCAGATAGGCAATTGATAAAATAAAAATATCTTTAATCAATTTAGGCCCTAAGAAAGCACTTATGAACGTCAAAACTACTACCGGTTCGGAAAGTAACGCAGTCATCGTGAAAAACCGGCAAGAAACTCGATTTGCATCTTTTTTTAGGTCTTTAGATAGATATTAAATATCGATAGATAAAAAAAGGGATTTTGAAGGTATCTACCTGTCTTTAAGGGTTCATATCTATTGACCAACATCCCGAAACAAATAATTTAATAGCATTTGATGAAAAAAAAACATTTGATAAAAATAATGATTTCTCTATTTATATTTTGATAAAATAATAACTTTGGTAGCAAAAGTTATTCATCATTAGCGAGGATTCACGTGGTGAGCAATGTTAGGCTCGTTGACTTTTCAGCTTTCAGCTACTTTTTGTTGATAAATAGCAAGGATTGCATTTAATCTCGCTAACAAGTATTCCTAATAACATATATTTGGGTTACGATGACTTCCAGCACCAATAAAAACATTGTAAATTTTATTTCAAATGATTTACAATTTCTACTCATATTTTTTAATTGTCTACCGGCAATATAAATGTGCTATTTAGAAGACTCCTATATATTACCTATAATAATGAGTTTATGGTAGTAATGTATATTCATTTTGTAATATATATGAATTATCCCTCTAACACGTTTCCTCTGAAATTATACAAGAAAGTTTTGTGATCCAAACGTGTTAAAACATGTCACCTTTACTATCTGCTGTGAAATAAATATTAATGTTGTGTTTCCATTGTATGTGAATTTTAAAATTTTTAAGATGCTCTAATCACGGAATTTAGTTTTGAGATACATATTTCATCGATATAGGGTTTAAATTTAGTGTTTATCTCGTAAATGTTTTGTATTTTCCTTACACTACCGATTGTAGAACACGACTACTTGATTAGGGATATATGGCTTATCGTTCTTATCAAATATCGAAGAAAGCTATAGTGTTCTCTATAATGTAAGATGTTGTATTAATATTATTTAAAATAAGGTATATATCGAAAAGCATTACCAAAACTACGGGTCAAGAGTCACTGCTGGGTTGCGAGCCAACTTTGGGTGGAAACGGCAAAATAAGACCTTCCATTATTTATCATCCATTCCAGATCATCAGATCATTCCAGTATTCAGAATAAAGGTGAAAAGCCGCTTCTACATATAAAAGAAAACCAGAAATTATGAAATTTCTTTGAATGGAGGCTGTGTTTAATTAAAAGTATATTTGAATTCAAAACCATCGTTTAAAATGTATAACATCAGTTCATTAGCGAGTATTCACGGCGTGTCAGCGGTTTGTAGCCTGCGATGTGCTGCGGCATTCATTTTATATTATATAATTATAACCTAAATTTAAGCGTTTAGGTTACCTTACTTAATATCAAGTAAAATGAGCGGTTGGAAGCTTGTAACTACAATATTATATAAAAGTTTTCTTATATTTAAGGAATGTTTACTTCAAATGGGTGAATATATCTTGTAGTATGTGAATTTACTTATACATTTATTATATATATTGTAAATGTATTTCTGTTAGATGTATAATTTTAGTTTTTGTTTATGTAATTTAAGTATTCAAAGATGTTATTATTTCAGAAAATATAAATAAAAATGAATTATAATTGTAGCCTTACTTATGATACAAATGTATTAATGTATATGGAATAAATACTGGTAGTAAAATTTATTAATAAATAATTATGAAAGTTCTTATTAACTATGATACGCTGAATTGGTTTTTCATTCGCTTACTAACGTACAATAAAACAAACTTAAAAATAAAATCAAAATACTAAATACATTATGAAATACTATTATTATATTTTTCATAACAAATCCATTGAATTTGCCTTTTATTTGAAAATTTCATAATAAGAAATAAAAATATTAAACGTTTAAACGTTAAACATAAGATCATATATTATTTTAATTCGGTAAATTAATTCACAATTCCACTTGATATCAAGCATGGGTATGGTTTAAATTAAAGACTCATTGTGTAGGTTTCATAGCATATCAAAAATAGACGTGATTCATAAGTAGCGGGTTTAGCTAAGTAAGGCTTTAGCGGGTTAAAAAGAGTTTGATTTGGTACTGAAGAATTAAAGATCACCATACGAGAAATAAGAATATAGAGTAATATTTGTTATATTGTGGGGTGATAGTAATGCGGTGGGTATATGAATTACCATACACATGGTGATAAACTCGACACATTGACTCTGTTAGTTTATATCTATTCTGTGGAAAAGTTTACAGGCATGATACGAAAACTAGTCATGAATGGATCGCCGTTGTTTTGTGTTTTACTCTGTTTACAATGTTTAAAATGCCTCCATACCTCAGAAAAATATTAGCAAATTTGCTATCCGTTCTGTAAATATATTTTTCACTGCGATTTTCGTGATAGACGCCTACTATAAAGAACAATAGTGACATTAAAAAAATCTGTATGTTCAGAATTAACTAGACCACGCCGTTTTGGCATTAATACTTTTAGAAAGGATAAAATTTGTGGAAAAAGAAAACAGGAGACAAAAATAATTACTGCGTAAGAAAAACGTATCAAACTTAAGGGTACAATAAATTTTGTTATTAATATATTATTCTAACATATAACATAATATATTTCGATATATACCTAACTATAATTTCATAGTATAAATGCATATGGGAACTATTTAACACTGTTATATTAATAATAGTAAAAATAAACTGAAAACTAAATATAGGGGCATATTATACCCTATTAGAGAAAACTCGACTTAGTAGTAGTTTATAAATTCGTATTTAAATACTACCGTTTTATACATAAGCGTCACAAAAAAACATCAAAGAGTACTCCACGAAACGCACTTTTGCTTTCTTCATTTATTCATGTCCGCTCAGGGACTCAAGACTCAAAGCCACGTAAACACACGTTATGTGCTTTGTGATATATTATGGCGGTGTGTTCACAATCCCTGCGCTGAATTAAATCTAAATGAGACTTAACCTTTTACGTGTAAGCGATGTTAAAACACTGCGTATATAAATATTCATAGCTTTGCTAGCTCAGTCACTAAATCAACTTTGCTAGTCGTACTATAAAATTCATCAATAACCCATGTTTTGAAAAACGTGTATTTAGTATTGTGTAGGAACAAGAGAAATGAACCGTCAGTCAATATTATGTGCATATTTGTAATATGTTGTACACTGCACACAAGGCAACGAAAATTAAATCACTCTTTAATTTCAACCCAAAAAATAAATGTAAAAACATACGAAACAAAGCATGACTAGACTTGCATGACACGCAGCGCTGATCCTTCGCGTCTTGCAAATATAATTTATTTAAAAAACAATTTTCATCAAATATGAATTGAGAAAATATTTACTCTGAACGTTGGACAACATTTGTTCTTGCATGAATTAAGCAAGAAATAGCAAAAAGGTAGCACATACACAAGCACGGTACGATAAAAAACAATGGCAGTCAACGAGATATCAACAATCCATACAAAAGCGTCTCTGTCAAGCCATCTTACAAGTCTCTTGGCAGCAGAACATTCATAGCTAATGCCGATACGCGACAATAATATGACGAATTTATCGCCATTTACATTTTTACATTACACTATTTTCTTTGTAACGCTGTTGTTCCACATTTAGGGTCTCCCTTTATGATATGGGGTTTGTAACTAATCCAATATATATAGCCAATATATAGCCAATCTGCTACTAAACTGACGGAAGGCTCAGTAGTACCAGAGTCGCGATTATAGCAGACCTCTAATGTAAAATAGCCGAACGGTGAAGTGACAATTTTGAATCCTTCATGACGCTCCCGAGTGTTCGACCACCAACATTGATTTCCAAAGTCGCTGCACCATGCTTTAGATATATATATATATATATACTTAAAGTTATTGGGCCATCACCGACGAGTACCACCGACGAGTAGCTGTACGTTCCAGAATAAAGATAAGTGGATTTGCGTTGTTAGTTGCCGACCTTTTATCATCTTGAGGTACACTGAATACGGAACAGGGGCTAATCAAAATTATAGGTACTTCGATTGAAAGTTTTGTGGACCATAATAAGTGGATACACAGTAGTCATGTACAGATTTCTACCAACTTATGACAGGTGTAAGGTGGCCGCGCACTGGTTGGAGTTGATTAAATTATTCTTTTATTTTGATTTTGAATAGTATGTAAACAGCAATTTTTAAACATAAATATGACTACATTCCTGCAACAGTATGGACTAATAACTAATATAATATATAGGACATTAATAAACAAAGATACCCATTCTATTTGTTTAAGCCAATTCCACAGCTAGATCTCTAATCACCATTCACGGAGATAGCTACCCTATAACTAATCTCCATGATACCGTCAGAGAACGATTGAAATAATATTCGATATTGTTCGTTGTTGATTTTTCGGAAAAGACAAAATACACGGCTGGAATATTACATACTTCTTTTGTGCAAATATTATCGAAAAATAGAAGTTATTGACAATAAATTTTGTACAAATATATCTGTCAGGCGGCGCGACAAACTGTTTTGTTGGGTGTTATCCAATTATTTATAACTAACCGAATCCTTATATGTGTGCATTGCGGAAGGGGCTATGTTCAACAAATTGGTGCTGACTTAATTATCTGGGCCCTCGGACCACTACCAGGGAAATAAGGCTTACCTTTTTCTCGGTATTGGTGAGAGGGGATCCAGTGGTGTAAGCCCAGCCCTCCAGCTCTTTTCTGCAAATTTCACTATCCTATTTCGGTCGGCATTACGATCGGATTTTTTTAATTTTATATCATGATCGCCGCTATACTATTGTACATGTAAATGGTAGGAAATTTACGAAGGAGTCGTGTATAAGTTTATTTAAATATAAAAATTCTATTAAGGTGTCAGTCGAGTCTGTTAATACAATTACCTATTAATATTAATTTCAACCAAACAGCAAACTATTGAAGATATCGTCCCTTCTCTGTTTTAAATATTTTATCACTCTTTACAAAAATGTTGATGCCGACATTTTATTTGTAATCAATTTATTGACGTTAAACAACAATAAAGTAAGTTTCTATTTAGTCTGGGACCCGGTTAAATCCTCTCAATACGTGATCTAATCAAGAAAGGGTCCCCAGAATGTGGTTAATTAGGCAAATAGAAAGTTTTGAAACTCTCCTCTCCGTTCAAGACCCTGAGTAGTGTAAATTTGTTTGATTTCAAACAACAAATTTGATCTATTACTTCCAGTGTGTCTATGTAATTAATTTAATGATACTGTGATAAAGACATACATTGATGACTTCAATACACTTACTTTTTTTTCACCATTCCGCCCGCGTAGATTTTAATGTGTGTGCAATTTTTTTGAGATTGAACATTTTTGTTTATTTAAGTAAGGCAGCTAATGGCCTATATAGCAAAGCGTCGATTTGTTGAATAATTAAATTTACTTTAAGTGCTTTTTTTTTAATTTATCCATTGAAAACTACGAAAGTAGCAAAAATAATTAACAAGCCTCAAAACAAATAAACGGTCGATATAAAAAATTAGGAAAACAGTAGAGTAAAAAGACTATAAAAATGCTGTCAAATTGAAGATAAAATATATAAAATAAATTGATATGATTTGTATTAGACACTAAATTTTCAATTTAAATGTGAGCAAACATTATTTTTCTATTCACTTCCCAAATCGTTACATAATTTTGACCATTTATGGTGTCTATTTTATGTTTGTTGTTCATAATATAACCGTAAGGTAACAAACTATGCAAACAGTGTTAGACCTCAGTTATAAAAATAAATCCATTAAGGCTCTTTTACTTACAGTTTTCTCTTAAGAGTTGAATTTTGAGAAACCCTTCGGTACAAAATAGATCCTGCCAAAATTTCATACTTCCTACACTGGACTAGTTAACAATGAGTCATTTAACAATTAAGTTACGAAAACAATAAAGTTATCAATTAAGGTTTTTAATCATCGTGACATCATACTAATATGATAAATACGAAAGTGAGTTTGTTTCTTTGTAACGCTTTCACGCCTAAACCGCTGAATCAATTGTGATGAATTTTGCTACAGAGATAGATGGGATCCTGGAGACGGAGACAGGCTACTTTTTCTCATGAAATACTTATAGGAAGTGTGGTAAACAAAGGGATACACTTTTTATTGCATCATCCGATTTGTTTGACAAAAACAATATTAACGCAAGCAAAGCCGCACATAAAATCTAATAATCTATAAATGATAAAAGTATTCAAACACCTTACTCAATTTCCATGAAAATTTATCATTCACGACCATAAAAGCTAATTAAGCAAATAGAAATGCGTTTAAATTCACAATCCGTACGATTTGGCACTGAACTAATTCTAGTCATGTAATATCAAGTGATGTGAAGTAATCTAGTTATCAAGTTAGCTTTAAAATAAATTCAACGTGATCACGGATACCTGGTTTTGTCTGGAACGGTGCATTGCCGTACGTGCGAGGAATTTAGACTGTCCCACCAGATACAAATTTAAAAATGATAAAGCTTTCATCGGGTATGAGTATTTTAAGCAACAAAAGCTCAATCCGCCATGCCATTTACCTTTATAATATTTTTTCATGCATACAATAGGTTTGTATATAAATAGTTTTATTTATTTATAAAGAAATGTGTATTATCATCTGGGTAGAGATTCCAATGCTTATTTAAAATGGATCATATCAATATTAAAAAAATAATGTTTTTTTAATAATTTTGTGAGGGAGGATCTCGATTTTTGAACTAATTATTTATCTGAGTTTAATCCAATTATATAGCAAGACAGATTTTAATTATATTCAATACTAGCATTCTGCCCCGGCTTCGCATGAGCTGCGCATATATGCCTACTATTATCTTTGTATATATAATTTCGTGTCACGTTATTTGTCCGCGATAAACTCCTAAACTACTGAACCGATTTTAATCCAATGTTGAGCACTGTGTACAGTTTGATGCAACTTGAGAGATAAATTAGTAAGTAAGTACTTAAAATTGGTATTAAGCTCAAACTTTGTGAAATTTTTTGTTCTATGTGTAGATTCATATTTTGCTTGAGCACCGAGAAAACAAATATTTTTTCCCAAAATGAATCACTATCTAGCTTTACAAGTGTAATATTCTGAAATGTTGGGAAATAGGAAAAACGTGACTTTTTTACAAGAAAAAACTTATATCTGAGTTTTCTTGGCACCGAAATCCATCGGAGTTTCTTTTAGCCCATGAGATACAAAGAACTGGTTGAGAGGGATGACAAGGTCTGTTTGTGTGTCTGTCTCTCTGTATCAACCAGATTATAAATGAGCTTATTTCTATAGCACCCGTAAACCATGCTATCGTCTACAGAGCATTGAATGCAACCACACTCTAATTTTTCATTGATATGCATAAGAAACTAGTTGGGTGAAAGTACAGAGCTTCGTAGAACTCCGGATTCAACAGACATAAGCTGCAAATTATACCCAGCGACGACGACACATATTCTGTGCTCATGCAGGAAATTAGGATTCCACGAACACAAGTTGTACAATAATAATTGAACTAAATTATAAAATTTATTGACATGAAACATTTTTGGTGTGGATTTTTCACTTGTAATGTTGGCATGGTGGTAGGGTTTTTTCTAATGCCCGCTTGACTAGCTACCACCCTCGAGTGAAAATCCACCACCAAATACCTATAGCTGTGTTCCAGCAGTTCCAACTGAGAGCCAGTCCCTCCACAGGCTTAGCGTATTCACCATCTTGGGCCATATTGTCACTTAACATCAGTGAGACGGTGTAGCCGTAACCTTCATAACCAAACAATAAAACAACTATTTAACTGTACTTTATTTACGGTAGTAAAAAGGTTACGTCCATCCATCAGGTTTACTCTTCCCACTATGCCGTCATGGTTACAGATTAACATATGAATACATACGTATAAATTGGTCCACCAATTTAATATACTTGTGACAATGATACTGATGATGATATGATACTGAACTGTATATCTATATACCGATATAGAAAAAACCGATTGAATAAATAATCTTAACTAGACATGGTTACAATAAAAAGGTTTATCCTTTTGTCATCGTTTTTTTTTTTTAATTATATTGACACTAGCGTCACGTAAAACGACAATCTGGATTAAAAACCAACTCTGTCGCGGGCGAGCTCACTAGCGCTTACAAAAAGCTTTGCTTCCTTTGTTGTGCAAAGAAGGGGAAGGGAAAAAACGTTCCGCTAACTTGTAAGAGAAAATCAAGCGAATTGCTGCAAGAATTTTCTTAACGTGAATTAATATGAAGTGATACAAATTTATATCGAATCCATTTTTCTTTTCTCTTATTTTGTACCGTTTAATTTCACAAACAGCAAAATTATCAAAGTGTACGGAATAATATTATTTCAAGCATTTACGCCAGTTTTAAGTTTTAAGTTTTAAGTTTGTACTGTCTTAAAGTAGAGAAACATATCTTATTACAAATAATACGTTCTATTACTTACTACAATCTTAAGTAATATATAATACTTATCTATATAACTCGATATTTACAATATCTACCCCGTGAATATTTATTGTCTGCCACTGAATAAGTATCTACTAACAATAACTTAATTATTATCAGGCCAAATACTATACAGTTAAAAAAATAATAAACCCGAATTATAATAGATTATATTCGACATTTCAGTATAATCCCTCATTTACGGAATTGTAGGAGACGTTGTTTTGAATCGCAACCCCCACCAGACAATCAGAAGCCAACATGCTTATGCGTGTCGCATTCCGAAATAAGCCGGTAATTCGGAATTAAGAAGAACAAAGCATATTAACTAGTATGCAATACCTGCAGCACGGAATCAAGCTTTGTGTTGCGAAGGACTTTACAAACATACAATTAATGGACACAAAATAACATCAAGACTCAGAACAATTATACATCGTATAAGTAATTGTCCTATCTAGGAATCGAACTCACAGATACTGGCAACGATGAGTCGACTGCTGAAACCAGTTTAAAATAATCCATACCTTGTACATGGTGATAAACTCGTCACAGTGAGTTGCTTTTAGTTTTTCACATTTCTAAATCACAATCACCAAGTGTATAATGTGAGAACGGTGACTGTCGATAGATTTTGGACATCTCGATGGGTCATCATTGTATTTGGATTGCGCTGTGCTTACCATCAGTAAGAATGCCATCATAACATATACATATTTACTACATAGAAACAAAATTAAACTCATATGAATGTAATCTCTATATGTGTGTATTGAGATTACATGATAATGTGATATCCTCACACTTATTATAAGGAGCGACAAGTTATGCTTCAATCTCAACGTAATAAACATTCTGGCAGCTGGCACGTGCCATTCCGGTCTTTGCTCTGCAAGCGTTGAAACAAAATTAAGAAAAGCGTTATCGATTTTCTTGAATTCGTTCTAGAGTCTGCAGTAATCATATTATGTAAGTGTATAATAACATCTAAAGTAACTTTTTAAGCGGTGTGTTGAACTATGTGATTTAACGATTACGATTTTCACTGCGCATATGGTAAAATAGAAATTTAAGAAAAAAAAATTGCATCTGTCCGTTATAAAAATTTCAATTTTAGTGAATTATGCAAATCTTGCAATGCATAGAAAAATGTATAAATATCATATTTATGAAAATGTTTATTCAACGTAATTTCTTCCGCTTACTTATTAAGTTTTAAGAATAATGTGAATTTAAAATTGTTAGGTTATTTTAGTACAAAATACTATTAAATCATGTAAACATTATATATCAAAACAAAAATATTTTGAAAATACTTCTACTTTTTTAACATTCGTAATATCAAATACTTTATGCTATATCCGTTGTTTTCAGATTTCAATGTGCATACCGTCACTTTGACGTGCTAAGATAAAAAAATCAACAATTTCGTGTTTACTATAAAATACGATGTCAAATATAAAATTACCATAATAAACTACTGTTATTATTGTATTGGAGACTTATTTATTATACGTATGTAATGCCGGCAGAGAATAAAAGAAAATATTTAAGTGATGATGCACATTATACATATACATTACTTTATCATATATAGTTCATGTTAGATACAACACGATTCGTAGTAAAATTTCACTATATCTAACTCACCTGCTTCCCCGAAGCAACTGTAATATTAAAAGGTTTTATAAGTGCTATTTGAAAACTCCTCTTGCAAACCGTCGCGTCGGACCAACGCGGCAACGTGAGACGTTAACTTCGCTTTTTTACAAACTTTTGTTTATTCTTCACTCTTCTGGGAACTTTTTAATTTATTATTCATTTCTTCAGCGATGATTTTACTTGGGTTTTCTGCGTTTATTGATTTTACTATATGAGATTATAAAATTTTCATAGAACAACACCGACAGTTACTTATCTTTCTTAAGTACTAATTTATTAATGAACCTCTATACCTGTACCTTTGTAATGTTTGATAGCTTTGTGTAAGTTTCATTGCAAAGATACATAAAAAATGTAATAACTAATTAGATGTGTTCATATTTTTAGACACAGTCTGTCAGCTGTTTACTTAGAGGGCCTCACCGTACTTTTCGGGCGACCGCGGAAGATAGTCAGTTGAAATGTTTTACCAAAATAAATTGTTAACTTCTTTATAAATGTCCAACACATCACGAAAACTTTGGATCATGTTAAACAATCCAATGTCACATGTATTGTACATGTCTACTAAGGTTAGACTTCATTGTAGAAGGCTTTTTGGTCTATTTTTTTATGAGTTCTCTATCATGGTACGTCAAGTGTAAATATGATTTTTTTAATGACTTTTTTATTTTCAAAAAAATGCAAAAGTTTGTAATCAAGCATAACAACGGTAGATTAAACAAATGACCAACAAAGAAATGTTATGTTATTTGAACTGGTAACTTGTTATATAAGTTTGACGCAATCCATCCATCATTTTCAGAAGGAACGTGACTTCTTAAAGCTTCAATAATTGGAGTGTATTCCGTCACGTATCAAAAATTATAAGCAATGTCGCTTGCTGATACAATCCGATGTCGATTTTATGATTGGAATTATTTATAAAAGCTTTTTACATAACAAAAATAAAATAGTATATATGCTCTTTTAACGGTTATAATTATGCCTGTTTTGGCCTATTCTACCACTGGATCTGTTATAGCCAATCACGCGAAAAATAAGTCTCACTACCTATAAACAAACTTCGTTGGTGCCGCCACATTTTTGAAAAAAGGAAAAATATTTAACGAT
Source organism: Actias luna (assembly GCA_039707435.1). Classification (NCBI taxonomy): domain Eukaryota; kingdom Metazoa; phylum Arthropoda; class Insecta; order Lepidoptera; family Saturniidae; genus Actias; species Actias luna. The sequence continues at coordinate 11,552,401 of JAZHAC010000033.1, read as the reverse complement.
TCGAAGTGTTACCAAAGCTAGTTCAGTTGTTTTTGGATCCCAATTTTTGAATAAAATAAATAATGAATACAAAGCTGGAGGTTTTTACACTTCTTATGTAAATATTTTATAATAAACTTGGTAAATGAATATCTGCCGCACGGTTCGTCGAACTTTTGATTTGGGTGTTACCCGATCATTAATAACACAGAAAATCTTATATGAGTTTGTTGCAGACGAGGCTGTGTCCGAATTTTTGACGTTGGTTTCAAAGTTTGGGATCTCAGCCCACCACCATGTATGTTAGACTTTACTTTTTTTTTCAGTATTGGTGAGAGAAGATCCAGTGGTGTAAGCTCAGCCCTACCGGCTAATTGCCTAATCCGCCTACCGTTAATGAATTGCAGACCTCTCGTTGGTCTCTGTTATTTTTATACTCTGGATTCAACAGCTTTGCCATTAAGCTTATTGCTATCACTTTACCTTGCAAATGTAACAGTAATATTGACACGTTTCTGCACACATACTCTGTTGTCTTACTTAGCCAAACAATTATTTGCAAATAAAAAAAACCATATATTACTAAGATATCTATTTAGTAGAAGTACAAAGATTTAATATATACAATTCATATATCTAAAATAGGCAGGACCTTCTATACCTAGTATGCAACAACGGACTAGAAGACATGTGAAGTTGTCCCTGGTGTCTGAAAATACAGGGCTTTTAGTATCGCCGTTAATACCTAATGAAAAATTATAATTCAAAAGAAATTCAAAAGCTTATGCTCTTCATTTTTGACAAAATATAGACAAATAAATAGTTTAAAATTAATGTTCTCGTCGTTAAAATGTTGGTAATTAATATATTTTTATAACTAATATTTTTTTAATTAATTTCCCCTCTTAGCTCGGCCTATTCACCATCTTGGGCTGTGCCCCAACATCGTTATTTAGCATCAGGTGAGATGGTGGCCATAACGCTAAAACTATAAATTATAATAAAATACTATTCTGAGATATTTTTGTACAGTCTTTCAAAAATGAAGTTAAGTATAAGGAATAAATAATCAGGAATATAAACATACCGTGGCTTTACTCATTTTGCTACCGATTTATACAAACATATTTTTTGAAATTAATGTTATGCTTCACGTATTTTATATATCATTAGCTTGTGGACGAATATTGTAAAGACAACGAGCGAAAATATAAAACAATTTAACATAATGGGAAAGGCGGAACAAAACATACGAGACCATAACAGAAATCCTTCATAAGTACCCGCGTGTTTTTATATGAAAATGAATACGCTTCGACATATTCAGAATATGGGGCTAAAATAATATCGGGAGTAATTTAATATTACACTAATATTTTTTTATATGAGACTCAAAAGAAATGCTCTATTGAGTTGGTTTAATTAAAATTTAATAAAGATAATATATTTTTGTCAATTGTCCTTGGTTGCAATATCGATATACACGAGTATATAAATATAATATTATTTATTTAACACAGAAATGTATTGAAAAAGGCAAAAAGTAAATCTATATAATGTCTTTTTTTGTACAAATTTACATGCAAGTTATATGTACTTTTTTATATAAAAGACAATCAGGTGTACCTACACAGCCTGCATATTTTGCAAATTTAATCCAGTTTTTAAGGTACGTAAAAGTTCTAATGATAAAATTGCAAAGTTTAACGTGAATGCCCGCATTACACTAAACGCAGAAAGGATATATATTTATGTAAATACGATACCACACCTAGGCGGTGAGGCGTCGAGCACCCCAGATACTGCTTAATCTTGCAAATTTATGCAAGCAAACGACAACACGTCAAAATGTCTTCGCATCGTGGATGTGAACCAAATCCAATTGAGTGCGTTATTTTGCCAACAGCAGTAGCTGACGCACATATCGTATAATTCTCAAGTCTCTCCAAGGGCACGGTATACCTTGTCATAATATCGATTTTACTATTAAAACACATTATAATAGTAAGAACTCCTATACATGCAATAAAATCCAAAAATATAGCTATAATCCATAATATTATGCACTATAGATATAAAAATATGATACTGCTTGTTGGACATCGGATTAGTATTCAGAAGTCACTCCTTTTTTCAAATATACTATTTATTTTTAATAAAGTTATATCAAAACAAAAGTATTTAATATTCTGTATTATGAATAAACTAACACGTAAATTATATTTAAGTAATGACACGTAACCTCGCATAGGCTCTACATGCCTCGGACGAGTAAGAGTTTTTAAAATAATATATATTATGGTTCATTCACGATATTGTTTATACAAAAGATGAGATTTTAATGTAGGGATCCGAGCCGATCTTATTTGACATGGTGTTATACGTACTATCGTCGAATCATTATTCTATAAAATATTCTTAATATTAACGAATCAATAATTTCCCCAGAATAATAAGCTAAATTTTTCAAACTCACGTTCCTAAGAATAATGGTTTTATATAAACTCAATAAAGAACATTGTCAAATAGAAACAATTTTAAGTACGTCAAGTTATAGAGTGCTTATTTTGCAAAATATAACATAAAAACGGTTTCGTTTCTCAAATCCCGATATCGCTAGAAACCAATAAAACTGCTTACAATATTCGGTACAACTTTTGCACTGTTCAATAGAGATATGAGACTTATAGTATATCTTAAATCGATCTTACCAGTTGACAATTTCCTTTTCAGAAAAAAGGATACTAATATCTTATTCAGAGAGACATCGTTAGAAATAAACTAACAATTTTATTCTTTATTATACAGTTCATATTTTGTATGTACATATTAATAATAGTCGCCTTGACAATTATATTTATAAAAAAATATAATTATGTTCATATAACAATAATTTTGCAATTAATAGTATAGTTGTATTTACCTTTAGATACGAAGAATTGATTTTGAAGCGATGAGAACTCAGTGGTAGTGTGTATGGACTCCGGTTCAAAGGACGCAAGTTCGAATCCACCTACAACGAGCTTGAGCTTTCGGTGAAGGAAAACATTGTGAGGAAACGATAGCACGGTGGAAGGGCTTTTTCTAATACCCTTCTGATAAGCTACCACCCTCAAGTTGAAAATCAGACGCCAATTACCAATAGATGTGTTCCGGAAGTTGCACTTGAGAGCCAGTCCCTCCACAGGTTTAGCGTGTCTACCAATTTAGGTCGTATCGTCATTTAAAATCAGGTGAGAATGTAGCCATAGCGCAAAACCTTAACTATAAAAAAAAATCAACAATTATTATATTTGGTTCTTAAAAGTAATATTCGATTATTTGCTCGATATGCAACATTATATTCCTCAAAGAATAAATAACATCAGTACAGTATGACTGTAATTGAACATTTCCGTAACAAAAACGAAGATAATAGATTCCATCGGTCATTAGTGTCGTGTCTCGTTTTTCTGTGATGTGTCGTGCAGAGAGACTGACAGACGTTTTTGTACAAGTTATCGTGATATTGGACTATACTACATGAATTTAGCGCTTCGTAACATATTATTACGAACATGATATGTTGTATGTTTTAGTATGTATTCAATAAGTTTTATTTTCATTTTAGTATTTTACTACTTTAAAATATTTATAGCTTTATTTTTAATAAGTCATTATTTTAGTCATACTTAGAAACTATCTACATCTACTGACTTAGTTCAGATAGTTCACAGCTCCGTCTACTTAAAGTAAAAAACAGTGTTTATAAAAAAATGAAAGAGGATATTTCAAACCCATATATATATCATAAGACTTCTATGTATATAGTGCGTATTTCCAAAACAATGGTACTACTACGTGAATGATTAACTACGTGTTGTAAAAAAAAATATAACATTTCAAGATGGCGAAACTAATTTATCTTTCCGTGTTGTGTGAAATATTTTTAATACGATTTTTAATCAAAAAATGTTCCGTGCAATGTAAATATGAAATCTTCATTTCGGTAACTATCAATTTTTTTTTGCCTTTTTGTATGTTAGAAATAGGTCACTGGATTATACTAATTATCAATATTGCATAATGCTTTTTTGCCAGCATTTACTATTGTCCCTATAAAAAGTAGTAGTCCTATTTAATCTAACAAAATATATTAAACTTAAACTTCGCCAGGTAATCCACCTACGATTTAAAGATAAACCATTTATGTTAAGTGAACTCTAGTTATAAATATACTAACAGACACACGATGAAACCTGCCTTTAATAATATCTGCAAGGATATTAAACCATTATAATATAACTAAAAAACTTAGAACACTAGTAAATATCTTTGTAGATTTTTCTCCAATTGGGACAACACTTTTTTTAAAACCCTCCACCGTACAGATTATCGAAAATAATTTTGTAATGTGTTACTTCGGTGAATGGGCTAAGTAAGATATTTGGCAAAGTTATACCTTTGTTGCATTACCTATACTTTTGATATTAGAAGCGTCTATGAGGTACGGTGACTTTTAATATTAGACTTATATATAACCAGATTTTACGGTCGGCTTCGCTCCCGTTAACCTTGATTTTGGCAAACAAATCAGATAATGCAATTATAGTTTCATACAAAGTTTATCCCTCTCTTTACTCCGCTTCCAATAAGTTTTTCGCGAGATAAAGTAGCCTATCAGGGTATCCAGGTTCCCATCTATTTATATGCTAAAATTCATCAAAATCGATTCAGCTGTTTAGCCGTGAAAGCGTAACAAACAAACAAATAAACTCAATAATAAAAGATGTTTTTCTCCAACAAATAATATGAATACTAAAAAATTAGGGTATATTTACTTCTTATACTAATAAATAATTTCATTGGAATTTTATAGTATGCAATGACACACAGATACTAATTTAAATTGTATGTATGAAAATCATTACATATACAACATACTACTAAAAGTAAAATGACCGTCAAATAATTATTTTTTTGAGAAATAACAAATTCGTCTCGTATGTATACTCAATTTTATTTATATATTAATTTATTTAATATCAATTTATATATTTTGAAATTATGATATTTACTTCATTTGCACAAATTTTTATATTAAGCGATCCATGTTTGAGCCATAGCCATAGCCATGTTTGAGCTTCTAGATCGAAACTAATAAGTAAAACTCTTAATTGTGAAGTAACACAGACTAGGAATCTGTTAAGAAGTTTGGAAAAAGTGATAATATTGATTACTCGTGAATAAAAAATGATTTTATCACATTTTTTTTCAGTCCAGTATAATTTTATTTCAAGAAACGTTTTACATTACACATAAATAATGTTAAACTTATTAATTACCAGTTTTAATAGTGGCTTCCATAGGTTGACGTTGTCCTACTACAGAAAAAAAATCTAGATGACATCAACAGCACTGTCATCATATACCTACACACCCTACATACACGAAGCCTAATAAGTATACAAAAAAGTGTGTTTGTGTGAGCTCCAATGCCTGACTAGAGTTTACATATGAAGTATACACACGTGATTTCAACAAGTATGTTTACAGAAAAACATGACGCTTTTGAGTTAACGTTTATAATTTCACTTCACATAAAATATCCACACCGCGTGTTATATGAACAATCGATTCTTAAGGAGTAAAATCAATCAAACCTTTTAGGAGGATAATTTCAATTAAACCCATACTAGAAATGTAAACATGAATATATACGAGACAACCTAAAAGCAAAGTTTAAAATAAGATACCTATCGATCCTGTCATGTTTGACAAATTTAGTGGTCTATTGCGAATTTATAAAAAAATAAATAATAAAGTTTGCAGTATTCTATGTTTATGTTTTTAGACAACGCAAGACTGAGCCTTAGGTTGTAACCCGGTCGTAAAAGAGCGACCGGACAGATCCTCTTATAAAGTACGCTTTCAATTGCAAATGGGTCGTGAGGCCAGCGAAACGCCAAATTTACGATCACGGATGTCGAACGAGCAAGTTATTCTAAGTTCTATGAAGGAAAAAATGTGGATAAAGAATTGGGACATTCATTTTTCATAGTTTTATTTATGTGTAAGTCCATTCGTTGACATCTTACGATTCAATATAATATTAAGAGCTTATTCTGTTGGGCGATGCTTTGAACGATACGTCATCTCAAGTAGTAGTTAAGTTTATACCTTCATAACAGTGAAATGTGTGCCGATGTAGATATACTATAAAAGTAAATGTGTTATTACTACACAGATAAGTCTAAATAACTGATACTTTATGTTCGAAATAAAGTGGATTACTATATAGTATACCTTTTATTTGCACCAAAATTTATAGCTTAAAAAATATTCAAGACTCGATTTATATTTGTTTATAGTAGCGGTAATGAAATGTATGATTTTGCGTTGATGATATGTAAGTCCAGTACAATCTCATTTGCCATTGTGAAGCATTTAAGTAGATGGATATACACTGATGGATCACGAAATGCGACACTAAAAAATAAAAGAGTCATTCAGACAGATGTCTATAATCCTATGCGTGGTGGTACTAATCACTATTTCCTCGTTTGATTATTTCGTAATCTAAGTATTTCACTGCAATTTTAGTATGCGGTAGTTCTAAGCGTAGAACTAAGGCGAATTTTTCAACTAATATCTTATGGCCACAATCCAGTCTCTCCTATTAGTATGTTAGTCCTCTCATCTGAAAAGGATACTAAAAAATAATAATTCCATTTTCCTATAAGAAATAGAAGAACAAGTATACGTGTTGACGTGTAACGATATTCGGTACAATTAATAAAAAATGAACACGAGATTATAAGTGTTCAGATTTACCGGTATCATGACCTGTTTGTCCACATAGTCGAAAGTTAAAATTTTGAAATAATATCTGCCTATACTTTTATTTGAAAATCATATCCCTTATATCGGTTTTATTACTACTTACTATTATCCCACCTATTAAGTAGAGTCAACAGAACATGAATTGACCTTTCCACTCTCCTCTAGCAGCTCTTATCTCAGTATTCACACATTTCATAGACATGCCATCCTATCTTATTTTTTTAAACTACAACTTTTTTTAACGTCTATAGATATAATTAACAAAATAATTGATGAAATTGACCTATCAACGATTTATGCTATCAATTAGCAGTAAACAAAAACAAAACTTATCCTAAATTCTTTTTCTATTTGAATCATAATTTGTAATAAATACTAAGCTAACAATAATGTCCCTTGTGTTAATTGACGAATATTTCAACAGACATATGAAAAAGAAATTTACATTCAACTATAAATGTCAAAGTAGAGCAATAACTGCTTAAGCAAATATTTTGGCTTGCGAATGATAACAAGCTGTATGAAACGTACAAAGTTACCTATTTATTATTCATGTATTTTATTTATAATGTTTTAATTAACGAGTTCCAAACACTGTAAGCCATAAATAAAGAAATAAGTATTTCCAAGTTTTTAAAATATGGTTAAATATCGTAAATATTGAAATAACCGAGATAAGACGAGAACGTATGCATTTGTAGTTATTGGGTTGTCCAGTGTTCGAATATTAACCGTATTTTTTTACCCAAATTCCTATATTAAAGTACTTGTCAAATTTAAGGTTTTGTCAAAAAGTTTGAAGACATCATTACATTACATTTTTGTTTCCTGTACTTCTTCTAAGTGTATCAATTTTAACTATGCCAAATCTCACAACTCTACGTACGTACAATATGCATAAAGAGTAAAAAATGAATCTTTTCTGCGTATATATGGTTGTTCTTTCTTATATAGATATAATGTACTGACGGCATGTCTTATCCTGATAATTTAAATATACCTCAAACTATCATTAATATCTATTTACATTAATTTATGCCATTTCTAGAACCAATAACATAATAGATTGTGCACAATGCATAATATATTTGTATAATTTTCCTCAATGCTCAGTTGAAATAAAAGCACGACCTAAGTCACAAAAAACCGCGCCCGAAACACTGTACTATTTTATTTGCCTAGAAAAGAGAAGTAAGCAAAACCATTTCATATCCCCCAGTGGCTTGTAGATCGTAATTCACTTGTTTATTGAGTTACATTCACTGAACTAACATCCATTACAAATTATATATTTTACTTTATAGTGCGTATATCACGTATTTCGTAATAATATATCTCCAATATTATACGCATACTTTAACTATGTAAAATATTTTCTACAATCTACATATTTGCGTACTACTTTTATGATGATTAAAAAATAAAACAATCATACGCATACATCGATTAAGGTGGTCATTTAAAGTCGAGGAGCAATGTAGAATCGTAGCCGTTATGTCGGCTGCTTAAGTATTAGATACTTAATATTATTACATATTACAAGGTGCTAAAAATAACCATTATAGTTATGTTCATATAATTTATTTATCAAACCATTAAAGTCAAAGAACTATTAATTATAGCAATTAGTACAATTTCAACTTATGTTAAGTAATAATACCCTAACCTTAGTGAAGTCTGAAAGCTTTCAGTGTAGCTGCGAGAATAACACCTACAATATTTAGCAACAATTAGTGTTTAGTGAGAAGTATTCGATAATTGGTAGACTGATTTATCGAAAATAATCCAACACTTTCATAAAATAAAATAAATATAATATAGTTAGTTATTCTATTAATAATTATTTAATAGTAACTATAAATTCTGAACCCTTTATATTTTAACTCATGTACCTACATGAACCGAACTTCTTCACCAACTTTAAGCAATTTTTAGAACAAATATAACAAATTAGGTGCACCAGCTTGCACGGCACGGTGCGGCTTCCAACGACTTAATCTCGTAGTGCTACAGATTAGTATTATATACTCATGTGTTTACATTTTAAATACATTCGAGGAGTTTATAAAATTAATTCTTCAACTATCTCTATTACTAATCTACAGAACAGATGAACGGAGTAATAATCTATATTAAAATATAATATAGTATTTTTTAATCATGATTTAATGATGCCTTGTTATTCTTATGTAACATATTTGGTTACTTTGTACCCCCATTATTATATATTTATTTATTTATGTCCCTATACATAATACCTAATGGTGTATCTTATAAGAAGTATCTAATTATTTTACTGCATGATATATTTCTTTTTACTTTTAATATGGCAAGTTTTTTACTGTTTTTTAATATACTGTTTCGCTGTCTTGTTCATTAAAATTAAATGATTTTTTTCTTTCTTGGTAGTAAAGGAATTCATAAAGAAGGATTTTAGTGTTATTAAATACTATACATTTTATAATAAATCATTTTTGTATTTTTTTATATGTAAATTTGCGTCATTTGTGCAAAAAGTGCAAGATTAATAGTTTCATTTTTATAGGTTTATCGTTTAGCCACAGGTTCACCTAACATAAAACTGGGGCTTATAATATTTGGTTTATAATAATATGCTCAGTTTAGTTAAGGAATTTAAAGTGCATCTGCTGAAACTCCTCTATATAGATGCTTGATATAACTAGAAATAGGAAATGTTTATGTTTAAGTGTTTAATGTATCCATCAGTCATCTGGAATGCGTATTTTTTTAACTTCTATCTTAAACGTTCCAGCCATGATTGCAAGTATTATTCAAATCAAAAGTTAAGTAAATTCAAAATGAATATTATACGTGGACTGGAAATGAATACAAAACTAAACATAAAAATTGTAGTATTTTAAGGTGATTATTTTGTTACTATAAGGAATTAATAATTTACTGTAATGATACCTACATTAATTAAAATGAGTAAATTAATAATCCTGGTTATTTATTAATATAAACCGTGAAATTTGTTGGATAATTAATCATGAGCGCCACCTGCTAACAATGAGCTCGCTGACACATCGCATGTCCGTAGATTAATCGTCCGGACACTTAGCGATTAAGGCACATTTATACTTGCATAAAAATGGCATAGTACTAACATAATGACGTCGATATTTTTCAAACCATGTTGACAAAATATTGTTAATACAAAACTTTTTAATATTCAATTTTGAATGTTATTTTTTATGAATTTAACAATATTATTAAAGTGAAAACTTGTTCAGGCGCGCCGTGCACTTTATTTTGTGGGTATTGAATGAGACTGACTCGTCACGCGCGGATATGTTACGCTCGTTCAGCTATAGTCAACTTTAGTCGACTGAAAGAAATATAGGTTACAATTATTATATTTCGTTTAATTAACCTTTCTTTAGTGAAGTTTTTTCTTGTGTCGTGCAGTCTTAAGCACACGCTGATTTTTTAAAATATTATATTAGCTGGCCCAGCACACGTTGTTCCCGTCCTTTTAATAGTTAATAACTTAACCATAACGCCATATCATGGAAAAGCTATAAAACATCGTCTCGTCAAAATCTTTTTTTTTTTAATTATTTATAGGTTTAGCGTTATGGACACAATCTCACCAGATGTTAAGTAGCGATGTGTACGTGAATTAGATGTGGTAGGACTCGCCAATTGTATCTGAATGTATCAAACCGCAATACATAAGTGTAACATCAACCATAATAGAATGCTTAGGCGTGTACTGTTCCGGGATTTACCGAGGTATATCTTGTAACTAATCAAGATAGCAGAGATTTTATATTATTTTATTTCATATTTTTATTCATTTTATTTCATAGAGATGACAGATGGTGATAAAAACGTCACAGTGAGCCTATTTTATCTCTTTTATCTCCCCTATTTTAGTTCTAGTCTCCAGTGTTTATTTTATTAATGAGAGATTTGTAGGTCTGCATGACAGCGATAACTCCGATGATCCCATGGTCGTCGTTATTTTTAGATTGTACCGCCTAGTAGTTTTGTCATTTTGCTATGATACCACAAAAACTATCGCATTCAATGATAAAATAGTTTAAACATAATATCTAATTATACATATGTTTATGAGAACAAACGAAGATTCCACTATAAAAGCGCTCCTATACGACATATTTCTGCAGCAAAACAATGAAGTTCACACTTCAATGTTGTAGTCTGAAAGGTAAATATGTACTAATGAAGAACTTAGAAGTAGTACTTATTTATCAAAGATTGATTATCGTTGAAACTGTACACTTATTAACCAATTAACTGCAGTATATTATTCATTCAAAACACAACGTTAGACAAAATATCTTATAATCCTCAACACAACACACACGAAACTAGACTGTGTGGTTTTATAAAATTTAATAGGTCGATAAATTTTTTTAACATTTTTAGTAGCACATTTTTATTACAAAAATCGTAATTATTATCATGAAACTAGATAAATACAATTGCTTATAGCTAGCACCGTGCCCAGCCGAATTCAATTCATATCAAACATACCAAGTGTAATGTATATGATCTTCACGGTACAGAGCACCATTTCCTTGATCTCAACTGATAGACTATCTATGTTAATTTCGTTGCAGAACGGTCGTTATAATTATTTTTGAAAATCAATTATTATGTTATACTTATTTAAGAGTACACAAATTCATTTACGGAATCAATGAACATATACGTTATATAATTTCAAAACTAGTATATTTATTATTTTTAATCATAATATTAGGAGAAATCTATGTGGTATACAGAAAAAAACAAAATAGTTTAGTACCCTTTTCTCCCCTTTTTAATCCCTACAAATATTTTCTCAAATTAACTATATGATGATGTTCGTATTTCGACTATTACGGGTAATATGTTACATACATATATATATTTCGTTTAAAATTATACACTACAAAAATATGTAAAATCTAGTTGTTCTCAAATAACGAGATCGCAGTTTAAAAGTTCAAAACTGTACAATCGCTGGAAAGTGTCTGGAAAAGAATGCTATATTTAAAATTTACGAGTAATAACTGAAAGTTACTGACCCAAGCCAAATACCGAGGTGCGACGATGCTAACTAGACATTACGATTTACTAATACCCACTATGGTAGTGAGGAACGATAATATTAAGAATTAAAAATTTAAGTATCATTAAATTGTGATTTTTTTTATATTTTTGTTTCTGTTGTCAAACAATTACAGTTACCAGCCGAAATAGTTTGAAATTCTTGATTTTATTATTACTGTTTAGTAATATTTGTTTCGTGAGAAATCAATTTCATCACACAACAAACAATGTCATCTTTCTTTTTATACTAAATACCATTTTCTGATATGACTGATAAAGCGATAAGCTGATAAAGCGGTAAAATTATAGCCCTACTTGCAGTAAATAAAATTGTTCGCAAACATATGTGCCGCAGTGGCTATGTATGAGTTATTCAACTATCCAAAGGACTTGGCAACGGTATCAAAAGACTGAATCGGTCAAAAGTAAACCAAGTTCGTGAAGAAAACGATGCACACGTCCACGAGATACCTGCTTTTTAGTGACTAAGGAATTCTGAGGCTTCAAGTGTGGACCTAGTTAAGACCTTTGAATAAGTAAGAGTAGCAGAAGTTAACTTGTAAACGGTCAAGAAGAGATTTTTGGCTGCCAATATCAGCAGTTATTGCTCGGCCCGGTGCCCTAAATTACTCTGTGTGCCATGTGTTGTTCGACTTCAGTTTCCTCAAATCTGTGCTTCGTGGTCTCTGGAAGACTGAAACAAAGTATTGATTTCTGACGAAGCTAGAATCTCTTTGTGTAGAGAGGACCGACGTCGGCGAGTGCTGCAAAGACCACGGGAAATCTATATGGAAGTGTGTTACGAAGAATTCACTTCATATGTCGCAGGCTCCGTTGTTTTTTGCAGCAAATAATTCGATAGCCCGTACGGTGTTACTTTTCTTATAAAGTGCACATAGACACACAATGGAAGTCTTAACTCCACATGCACAGCGTGTGTTGATTGCTCTTGTGGAAGATTGTAGAAGAGTGGGAATGCATTCCTCAAAATTTTGTTATTCCTCAAAGTGTTTGTTTTTAGCAAGAGGAAGTCACATTCTTTATTAGGTTTCTACATAAGTAATTTTATTTAATAAAAAAAAATATATATCCTGTCTTTATTGCTGACCACTTATTAGTTTTAGACGAGTATATCGGTTTTAAGATATTCGTTGAAAATTAATGAATATAATGCTAGAATTCATTTCATGCATATTCATTTAGGTGATTATAATTATACAATCTACTTCAAACAATTAAATTCAATTAACTAAAATCGACTTTATCACGTAAACTTCCTTCAATAGCCATTTTTTTGTGTAAAGGAGTTTATTACTTGTGGCACATATTTTGTATTTTTATTAATTAAGAACAGATTTTTTTAGATGTACTTATCCAGTTTTACCTTTAACAAAATAATCAATTAGATAAGTAATAAGGGACTTGTACATAATGTCGATAATTGATATTGACTTAATATCTTTACTGGAGCCAGATTCTCATAATACGTTTGATACCCGAACGCATTAAAACTCGAGAATCCTACTAATGAGAATATCGTAGATATGTGCAAGTAATACAAGAAGTAATATATTTTTCGTGGTAAATGTTTCTTAATTAAACTATATTCAATCATAAAGAAATAATATTAACAATATCGTATTTATCTTTATCCAACTTATGACTTTCTTGTTTTTTTATTAGTAAGAAAAAAAGATATATCGATTAGTGAGCATATATTTAATCAAATTTAAATGTCAATATAATGATAAGAATTTATCCTCCGTTTAAAGGAAGAATAACATTGTCTTGTTGTACCGGTTTCAGTTAATAACACAATACATTTGTTAAGCATATCTTGAGATAATTACTTAGAGTGCAATATGCGTGTTGTAGTTGTTCAAACAGTTTGTATTGTTTTTGTTTGTTTATTTCAGGCGTAACAAACTATCGCGAGATAGGCTAGAGGTGAAATCAAATAGTCCCTCGTACATCTACAGAATGGTTCATGGCTTCATCGGTATTGTCAATTATTTTGAAGCGATGATAACTCAGTTGGTAGTGTACGGACGCCGCGTCAAGGGACGTGAGTTCCAATCCATCTACAATGAGCTTGAGTTTCGGTGGAGGAAAACATCGTGATGAAAACATAGCATGATGATAGTAGGGTTTTATCTAATGCCCGCCTGACTAGCTACCATTTTCAAGTTGAAAATCTGTGGCCAAATACCTATAGGTGTGTTCCTGCAGATGCAATTGAGAGCCAGTCCCTCCACCAAGCTTAGTGTGTCCACCACCTTTGGCTATATCATTGCGAGATTATAGACACAACGCTAAATCTAAACTAAAAACAAATATTATGAAATATTATAAGGATGTAAATATTTGATGAAATACAATTAAGTTATATGGAAATAACTTCAATAGATATCTTAATATTTACGTAATTATCAATACACAATATACAAGTTTTAGAAATCTTTGATTTTATCAAATCATTTGAAAGATTAAAACCATGTTAAACCAATCGAAAATAATCAGTCAAACGTTTTTCAAACTTATATAACATAAAACTTCAAAATTATATTGCTTCCAAGGAACTTTCTGGCAATAATACTATGTACAAAGTTTTACAAGTTACTGAGCACCCTTATAAAAGTTTATTTGTTTATCACAAAAATACTGCTACCCAAAATAAACTAAAATATTAGCATTAAAAATATATTAAAAAAATAGATTTCTACTCAAATTAAATCAGTGCATGATATTTTCATTCCAGATTGATATTAAAATATGAAGTTTACTTATAAATAAATATATTAAGAGAATTACTTAAATTACAGTCAACGATTCTTTACAGTATTCATCTATGCTCTATTATTCCGTAATAATGTAAAGTCGTAAGTCATATTATTGGAACAAAATAGTATATGAAAGCCCGTTTGTATAGTATCCGCTTTTAGTATGACTTGGCTCAACAATTGGCTGATGTACCATTTAATATCTATTTATCGAATGAAAAATAAAAAATCACACTGACCTTTGACCTTTCCTTGACCTGATCTAACTGACTGTTGTTACAAGATTAAAAAAACGCGATTTCAATTCTATCCTTAAATTATAATTTATTACTATCTATATCCAGCAAGTGATTTGTTGTAGCGATAAATATCAATCTACGTACGAAATGTTGACCGTGCACAAAGCTATGTTTTATGATTGATGGAACCATTAACTTCGAGGTGCGTTGTATTTAAACATAAATGTTAGTAATATAATTCAATCAATCAATTTAGTATTTGTTTTTGTTAAAACATATATTTTTAATAGTTTATAGGTAATAAGTGACTTTTTTGTTTGTCTCTTTGTTACACTTTCACGCCTAAACTGCTAAATCGTTGTGATGAATTTTGGGTATAGAAATAGATGGAAACCTGAAGACGGTGATAAGCTACATTTTTCGGGAAAAACTTATTGGAAATTAGTAAAGAGGGGACAAACTCTGTCGGAAATGAATATTAATGCGAGCGGAGCTGCGGGTAAAAACTAGTGTTATTTTAAATCAACGTAACTTCGTAATTTAAACTGTAGGAAAATAATACTGTCATAATTCTGAAATAAATGAAAGCCATCTTTTTCGATCTATCGGCATTGCTTATCGACGGCGGACGAGAATGAGGATCATCCTGTTTGTGAATTTTTACGTCCGGAATTTCAATTTTTTGTCATTTGCAATGTAATGTTAATAAATATCAGATAAAATGTTCCCTTTTATGTTTTGAATTTCATTATAGATAATTCCGTATCATTTATTTGCGTAGAAACTGTATATTATCTTGTGAGAGTCACTAATTTTTATTTTCAAAAGCTAAAACCACCTATGATATTTATTTCACAACGCTACACCATTTATTAATCGGCTTTAGAAAAAAAGGTTTATATTTTTCCTAAGTACGTTAGTGAGCGTTTGATTTTTTTAGATCTGTGCAACGGTTTTTAACAGTTATCTCATATATTTATGAGAATAGTACAGGGGTTCCCAATCTTTTTCAGTTCGCGGCGCACATACATATTTACTATTTTGGCGCAGAGTGGCGCCCTAACCTATCTAGCTGGTCGAAATAGGTACAATTATACAAGAAAAGTGGTAAGAATCGCTTTACGGCACCCTTCTTTTCTTCCTACGGCACATCAGGGCGCCGCAGGGCACACTCAGGTAACCCCTGGAATAATATGTGATATATTCGGGTACCATTAGTTATAAGTCACAGACTTATAAACGTAATAATTATCGGTTTAAAATAATTATTTCTCTTTTGTATATTATACAGTGTACTGCAGTAAACTATATATACTATATATATCTAGATATAAAGATAGAGTAACGTCTGGAGGTCAAGTTTGTTTTTTTAATATAATGACCTCGATGTATCTGATGTTACGTATAATTCAAAAATAACAACAATTTACAAAAGATCAATAATCTAACGAAGGTCGTTACTATCATTCCAACTCGCAAGTCTTTCGGCAGCTGGATATACTCCTGATTGATCCAGGCACTAACGAACTTAATGAGAGTCAATCTGACGGGTATTACCTTCATTAACATGATGGTTTTGACTCAATTTGTCATGGATCTCAAAATTTTGTTTTTAAATATTTTTATATACTGTTATGTAGAAATGCAATAATGTTGCTAGCGCATCCTACAAATGAGATTAGAACACTTATACATTTTTAATTATCTTGTAAAATAATTTGCTATGAAAATCGCTTGCTTTAAACTAAAGCTGTGAATTTGTGAACTCACTCATCATGAAATTTCAGGAACTATACGGCCGATTGACTTGAAATTTGGTAGGAGTATTCCGTCCGCGGTGTAGAGGTCAGCTAAGAACGGATTTTATGAAACTCATCCGGCAAGGTAGATAACGGTAGCGTTAAATTAAATAAAAAAGTTTTCAACTATTGATTCCATAAAATGAAAATGTTCCTAAATTAAATGTAGAACAAAAACAAGTTTACACTGAAATTTTAAATTCAATTGTTTCTGATTCTGGGCAGTTATATTTTTTAAATGCCCAGGTGGTACTGGAAAAACGTTTTTAATTAATTTGCTGCTCGCGAAAATAAGGAGTGAACAAAATATCGCTGTGGCCGTTGCTTCTTCAGGAATTGCTAACAATTTCGCCAATTCTTTGTTTTGTTGTGTTAATTATTGTCAGGAGAAAGTTCATACGATGGAAAAAATTAAGGAAGTTGAGCGGAACATTAGAAGATCTGTATATATACAATATAAGTCTTCGTAATGTATGTACGCTCATAACTTTCGAACGACTACACCAAATCTGATAATTCTTTTTTTATTGTGTTCGTAATTGTCAGGACATGGTTTGTATAAAAGAATAATGAACGCACATGTTTGAAGTGAAAACTTCTAAGGGTGGTTTTAATAGGGAGTGAATTTATGTAAATCGTCATTGAGTGGTCTCGTGACGTGTTAACGATAACACTATATCTGTTTCTATTAGTATAACTTATTGCGCTGTAAACAGTTTTAATTTAAGATCAAACAATTTGGATATACAAAAACAACAACTGTTTGTTTATTTTTAAGTTTTAAGGCAGTTTTTAAGGCAGTCCTCGTGACTGCTAAGAAATATTTTTTTCAAATCTCATTATGTGAAAAGTGAGCGAATGAATGGGACAGAAGATTGTGAGGAATCTATGTATATAGAAAAATAAATCGCTTTTCATTAGTCTCGCTAAAACTGACAGACGACTAAACTGATTTCATTCATATATGTTTTTATAGTGTTCTAGTACTTTCTAAGGTTTGTAATGAAATAAATATTAACAAAATTGCGAAGTAAATTATGTAATTGCAGAAAACCTAAAAAACAAAAGCAAATACACATTTATTGATTTAAAAAAAATTATAATTGTACCTTTGTACATTTTAGAAAATGGCGTTAAATTTCGCAACTGCCACGGAGTGATACATTAGTTTTACTATCATTCTGTGTAATATCGAGTAAACAAATTACTTTTATTATTTCAAATGTGGGATGAGCCACTTCACTTGTTAACCGACCTGATTATCAGCGTGCGACAGATATTGAGAATTGTCGCATTGGTACGTCCGTATTGCGTTCGAGAATTACTGACAATAAAATGATTTCGGATTGTGTTGTACAGGCGGAAAAGTAAAATTATCACAATTGGTTCTACTACCAAGTCTATTACGCTTATTAGTTTATGAGATAGCAAGTAATTGTAGCTATTTCTTGGCCAACATTAATAAATAAAACAATTGTATCCAAAAACGTGATTTGTCGCAACTCAAATTGTATAGGACAATTTCATGACAAGGTAAAGAATCGCTACAATTCAGAAATGGTGGCGTAGAAATATATAATTGTCTTACTCAATGCGACTATAATTTTCTTCGATGTCAGTTATTAATCTTTAAATCATTCGATACAGTTATCCACCAGAACGACGTAGTAAACTATTTCACAGAATTTTTAAATTAACCGAAATTTCCTGCACCTCTACATGACAATTTCCTAATAAAAGTAGATTTTGTTGTATGTAGGTACTCTGTTGACTAGTAAAAACGTAGTCTTCAACATGTACACATTTTATTGTCGTTTTTTGACAAAATATTACCAGATGAAATTGATCTCACGGTACCGTGGGAAAAAAATATACCAAAAGACTACCTACAAAATAAATATAAAGTCAGTACTATGAGCTACTAAATAACCTGAACAGGAATGGCAACGAAGTTATTTTGATAGTCGAAAAAGGAACGAGCGGTATACCTCCACAATCTATATAACCTATTACAACATCTTGGCCTGTCTAGGATAGCAGTAAGTTCTATATTAAAGCGTGTCTCTAAAGGTCCGCTAGTAGGCTCCTAGCAATTTTTTCTGGGCAGGGAGAGAAACACTATATATATAACTATACTTAAATTTTATATAATTAAAAGACGTTTACTTAATTGGAGTCATAAACAAGATTCATTGAATAACTAAAAGAAATGAAAAACGAATCAATATCAGATGTAGCCAGTTCTATTGATTTTATTGAAGTGAAGTTGGAAGGTTGATTAGGATTGATTTATAGTTAATGAAAATTAAAAAAAAAAGTATATTCAAATCGGTCACACCGTTTTTGAGTGTAAGCGAGAATAATGAACATCGACTATAGGTGATACGAAGTTCACCTGATCAGCTAATTTAAGCTTACATTCGACTTTTTTTTTAATATATTATCAAACCTAAACTTGTGGTATCATATCAATTAAGTTACTTGCAACAAATAGTCACCTAACAAGATATTTCGTTGATTTTACTGAAAAATGTATAGATTTGACGTTGCAAGTTAGAAATTCAATCGGAACGCGTATGGAATCAAATGTTACGTATCTAATTTTTAATTTAATATAGGTTAAACTGGAGTAATTGATTGAATATATAACAAACTGAAATACCGTAAATTGATACTACTTGATTTGGGTATATCGGATAGTGAAACTTTCACATAACATAACTTCACAATGTTTTTGACGTAATATTGATTAATACATTTTAGGTTTAAAAAAATAAATATGAATCGAAAATAAACCAAAAATCATAAAAAAGATACAATAATATAAAAATTATAATATCATATAAATTTTTATACATGAAAATCTTGTGTATACTAAATATATTTCTTTTATACGTACGTGAGATGCCAATGTGTTGAGTTGTTAACTACCGAAAAGGGCAGAGTAAAGTCGGACGGCACCGCTAGTATACTGTACCTTATTAGATCGTTAATATACCCAGTCATGCAGCTGATACTTGTCACACAAAAGCATGTTTTGAGAGGGAATCGAATCAGCGATATCTTACGTATACTGGACCACGTGAACTGTATTGATTCATCAATATCTGACAACTCCTGCGTAAAAATAGCCAGGAATATTTATGACTTATTAACAACAGATACATTAGCAGAGGTATTTGATTTATGTCAACCGTATGTTTAATGTAAAAATAGCCCTAACCAGTATCTAACATGAGAAATGGTGAAAACATATATTTTAAGTAGGTAATCTTTGTTACCACGATAGTTAACAACGACCGTTCTTTCATATCGAGTAAGCACGTAACTAAAGACTTACCCCTGTTGCCTCAATCACGCGAAACACCTATTAAAAACCTTTCAGTTCTTACCCACGGCTTTATAATTAATGTAAAATATGATGTAAAATAATGAAATCGGACCATGTATTTATATAACTGTAGGTAATTTGAGACTTAACATGTTAACTTTTTTTTTATCGAAGTACGCCAAAGTTGCGGTACAGTCTTTTTTATAGTTTGTAGATACAGCGTTATGGCTATAATCTCAACTGATGTTAAGTGATGATGTCGTCCAAGACGGTGGACAGGCTAAGCCTAGTGGAGGAAGTAATTCTTAAATTCTAGCTATCACTGATACTGAAACCTAAGATACCATCAGATGAAAATCTGCCGTCAAATACCTGTAGGAGTGTTTCGGCAGTTACACTTGAGAGAAGCCCCTCCAATAGGCTTAGCGTGTCCGCCATCTTGGGCTACATCGCAACTTAACGTCAGGTGAGATTGAAGCCATAACGCTAAACACAAGACAAGCTTTAACAATTACGTAAAAAGACGTACCTTTAACAATTTTAAGACAATTGTCCGTTAATAAGTGACTAGTTTTCCAGCGTATAAGCACGCATACAGTTGAAATTATTGCTTAGAATATTTCCTCATTTAAACTGTGTAATACACCTATTTCGTTAGTAGTTTATTATATTATACTTGTTATTTAATATTGAAAATATACACGTGGGTAACCGATACTCATAAAATAATTTGTATTTATAATTTTTTACTTACGACACCTAAAATGTGTTAAGAGTAACTTTAGGTGTTTATCAAAAAAGTTTATAATCAATTAAGCCATAAGAGTCTTTCTACTTATCAACAACAAGCCACTATCCATGACTTCATGAAAATAATAGTTATTATAATAATAAAAATATTATAATATATATTACAATAATTATAAAACATTTAGAACAGCCCTAAATAGTTCAAGATCATAATATACTTTGATAAAAGCCGCTATATTGTAGCGCTTACGCTTCAGTACTGCCAGTATTGCCAGTGTTAAGACACCATGTTTTTTTTTTTTGCTTTATCTTTACGCTAATTATTACAGAATATGACAACATGGCCAGGGACACAGAAGCCTAAATGTAACTTTCTATGAGTAAGGTTTTAGAAATCAAGTCAAAATTAGCTGAGACTATCTCATACAGACGCATTTATGAATTTACCTTCTTACAATAGTATCGTATGTAAATAATCCACAGAACGCAATTCTTAAATGATCCGAACTTCTTACAATGATTTTCTTAATTACGTTCGTTGGAAAAGTAAAAGGTAACAATATAAGGGTCGGTTTGTACCTATCAATACCGTTATTTGATACCATCTGACATTCGGTTTATACAAGACATGACAAGGGATAATGATGAGTATTGTGAAATTTGTAAAGGCGATACGTTATTTATGAACAAAAATATTACTATATCGTAACAGTTGTTGTCCGTTTACGGAACTATAAAGTGTAATATTTTCTAAGTCAATTTTTATTTTAAGACTTTCAGCTTCAAAGGTATATTACTTCCAACGTCACTTATACTTAACTAACCTACAAGAAATAAAATTACCAAATCGGATCTCACCACAAAGCATTAACTAATGCAAAAAAAAAAACAACAATACTTGGATAAGGTTAGATCTCAGTTCTTCTAAAATGCTGTGGTACGCGCCCTCATCCCAAATACCATAATAATTATGTCACTCTGTTATTATAATTTCTGGAACATTCCATCAAGAAATTATGGATATCATCAATCTTACCACATTCGATGCGAAGTGATGAATCTACTATTTTCATTAGATTTACCACTATACTTCGAATGTTGTAAGATTGATAGTTGATCTGTAATATATTTTATACCATAATAATATTAACTTGGTGTAGTTAATGTACAGTACCTGATGGTAAGTATTTACGGTACATTCCACAAAGTCAACACAGATCTCATCAACAATTGTCGAAATCATACCGACCTGTACAAATGCCTGTTATATGGTTTTGCATTTACAGCTATTAATTTGGTATTATTTACATATTTTCTTTACAAACATATAAAAATCAAACATGTTTTTATTCAAATAAGTCTGCGAGCATTCGTGTGTTTATTAACTTAATTTCACGATTCAATGCGTTTGATATAACTTTGTTGCGTGATACAAAACACATTTTTTATTTTTCCTTTTTTACAAATTTGAAATTGAACTCATTTAACGGTTAACTGGGTAAGAAATAATGTAAAATAAATGTTGTTGTTTTTCTTTAATTATCTTTTTGTAGTTAAGGTTTTAACGTTATGGCAATAATCTCACCTGATATTATGTGACGATAGCCCAAGTTAGTAGACACGCCAAACCTATGGAGGAACACACCTATTGGCATTTGCATAGCCAAACTACCACCATGCTATGGTTTCCTCACGATGTTTTCCATTACCGAAAGCTCAAGCTCATTGTAGGTGGATTCGAACTCACGTCTCCTGACGCTGCGTCCGTACACACAACCACAAAGCTATCATCGTTTCAAAAATGAATTATGCGATTATAGTGTTATTACAATACAATATAATACAAAAGCAAAGGTAATAGTCGATAGACCAGTATTCCAAGAACATGTGTCGCTGTCTAACATTTAGAAACTAAATTTACCTTAGCTTCCCCCAAAACCTGACAAACTAAAAGACAGTCACTGTTACTAAATTATCATTGTAAATATAATATTTATGGCCTAGAAGAGAACTAATCCCCACTTACCCACATAATCACTGATTCCTACACACTTAGGTATGATTTTATGGTAGGTGTTACAGTTGGTATATGGTCATAATACTGTTGGTTATTATTGGGGCTGTCTCGATACTATAACCCGTCTGTTATGTGTACTCAATGAAGCTTTGATAATTTTTCACGTGATAATTTGTAACAGTGTATTCCTTGATGGTTCAACTGCGTGGTAGCTCCAATGGTGTCTTTAAAGTATTTTCAGATAGGCCGGACAATTTGTTTTGTCGTCACTGGATGGAATTAATGAAAAGTGTGTACACCTATGCAAGTTACTAAGAGGTGTAGCCATCTACATTAATATTATAAAGAGAAAAGATTTGTATTTATGTTTTTACTTTTCGAGGTTTTAGAGGTTATCTAAATAACAGAGCGTAATATATAGACCGTCCAAAATGCTAGTTACCCTATTTTAGCTTTCTAATATAAAACGTCCCTTCATTCAGTATGACCTTTACCTTTAATCACTTATTTTAATATTCTGATTATTTATTTATATTATAAATTAACATCTCTTACCATTCCAAAACAGAGTTTGACAATAATTTGACATAGTAATCAGTGAGTAGTATGGTACAACAGCACACATATACTATAACCACCGTGAAGATATAAACTCTCTTAGTGTCGTGTCAAAATTAACGCTGGAAGACATATCACCATATTTGATTATAAGATAACTAGTGGTATATTTGCTAAACTTATTATATGAACATTTTTTTTTTCATTTATTCCACCATTGAATACAATCTGTATACAAGGCGGGCTTAATGCCTGTGGCATTCTCTAAAAGTCAACCAAATTAGGAAATACTTTTGTCAACCGATACTATTAGTGTTATCTTCCTTTCATATTTGCTTAGTATTATTTTATTAATTCTGTTTTAATTTTTATGATTTCCTTCTAGTCCTAGACTACTTATTTATTCGCGTTTTAATTTCACTAAATGTAGTCACTTCCCGTCTGTTCACGGCACAGTATTTTCCACCAAGCTAATAAGATTTAAAAACTAACTTATGTAATACCTCAAAAAGGTCTTTTATACACAGTCAATAAAAGACCATAAAACTACGATAATCAAATTTCAATCACGAATCTGACGTTGGTGGCAAAAAAATTAACGAACCTTTTAAAATGCTAAAATAGTCGATGAAACGTCGCTTCGGCGATGAAGCGATACGTACATTCAGTTAGCCGTTCGGTAATTATGTTGAAGAGGGTAGACCATTTTGCTGGGAAATTAAACGAAAACACTCCACCTCGCTTCTTGCCTCCAGAACGTTAGCTGTGAAAAAATAACTCCATACTGAAACTCAAATCTTTTAACACTGATTACTCACAAACTAGAAACGGTACTATGTGTACACTATTTTTTTTAATATTATGACTAGCCGTTCCCGCCCACATCGCCGGGCAAATGACATATTAAAAGAAAATACATCTTTTGTTGTTATTGGAGGGGAAAATGTTCATAAAAGTAAAATAGCAATAAAATGATGAAAGATCATTGGTATCCAAATAAAAAATTCGCAGCGAATGCTCATGATCTCAAGTCGACACGATAAGTAGTTTTGAAGTAATTGCAAACAAACTACAAACAAATATCATTATATATCTATAGATAGACTAGCTGACCTGATAGACCTTGTTCGAGTAGTCAAACACATCGACTACAGCGTCATCAATCGCGTTATGGTCGCTTATCGAGATATCAATTGACCTGTAAACCTTTTGGTTACTCAATATATGTACATCGGTTGATTCGGAAACGCGACCAAGTAAAAATCAGTCAATGATGGGGTATCAACAAGTGTATGTTAGTCGCAACCCAGTATAGTGTACAGTACCTCCTCGCCTGGTTACTGAATATACGCTGTTTGATCTCAAAACAAAACACATCAAAGCATGCCACTATGGCGGCTATCTATATCTATAATCTGCTATTGTACATTATTATGACTAAATAACAATTATTAATAATTCTTATCCGTTGTAACCAAAATAGTGTATTAATTTATATGTGAATGTTTGTATATTTGGATAGTTGTTACTCAAACATGCCAAAAAGAATAAATGGATAGAAATAATTAAATTCATTATATAACTATTAACCAGATAAATTGGAAACTCAGGCAATGATATGAGTAAATTATCACCTGGAAAATGTGTTTTTCATCGAAAAATATCATTATCAAAACTAAACACACTATATCTGTAATGTCTTATTTCTACAATACATATAGGCCATAACTATTCCGTCGCTTTCAAATAAATTTCAAAGCTAAGAAGCTGATTACTTTGTATATAGTCCTCATATCGAACCTATATGCAAGTTTCTTAAGTCACGGGCTTAAGAGAAAGCTTGAATTATATATCAAAATATAGATAATTTTATAACAAACGTGATGGTATAGCATTGTTTACGATAAACCTATCATTCATTATCATTGCCAGGATTTCAAGTTTGAAAATCGGTGCTTGCAATGGTGTGCAAGAAAGAAAGTCGAGCTGCCGAAGCCCATCCATTAGAATAGGGCATAATATAACAGCTGTGAGTGCAATATTCCCCAGATGTAAGCTACTGCGTATGCTCTATCTTATCCTATGAAGCGTAATTTTTTTTTATAGATGCCGGTACAAACACATTAGGTCGCTTTTAATTCTAAATCTAAATAAGCAACATGTGATATAATTTATAGAAATCTTAGACTAGGTAATTGGTTTTTAACTATAACATTATAACTTTAATAAGGATTCGTCACGTTTAGTAACCAATTTTATTAAAATATATTACCATAACGTACGTAACTGAAGCTTTTATCACGTAACATTCTAGTGCAATTTATGTTGCAGACCCGAGTCGCTCCACAATTTCGAAAAGTTAAGAGCGCACTGTTACAGAATGTAAAATCGCTTCAAATTTATATACTGCTTAAAATAATTTTGGAGTTAATATTTCCATCGGCTATTCGCTACAGATTTATGCGTACTAAAACTATGTTTTGTATTAGTTGGCAAGAACAAGAACTAGATTTCGCGGGTAGGTCCTATTTAAAATAAAAATCATTTTATGAGTAAATGAGAAGCTTCAGGCGTTTTAGGCGTAGGCGTTTTACGGCATATGAATAAAATTAAAAAAAGTTACACTAATCCATTAATTTAAATTTGTAACTGTAATTTCAGGTACGCTTGTGATGTAAATTTGTAAGTATGATGTATTTGTGATTGAAATTATAGCTGTAATAAACTTTTCAATGGAGTGCATTATAAACTACGTCTTTATCAAACGTAGGTTGTATAGAGTTATATGAAATGCACTTACATAATATATGTAGGTGGGTTTTAGACGGCCCTGTAACTTAATCTTATAAATGTATGCAAGTAGACGACAACACGTCAAACTGTCTTCGCATCGAGGACGTGATCCAAATCCAATTGCGCGCGTCATTTCGCTCGTAACGCGGTTCAGCATTTGGCACATTTGTCGAATAATTCAGAGCTCCTCTGAGAGCTGTAGATACCCTGTTATGACATCAATTGTTATTCACACCAGTTTCACCTGTAGAGATATCAAATTCTTCAAATGTTAGATATTATAGTGAAATTAAGTAACAACCAAATTTTTAAACTACAAATACTGTTCCATACATGACCTTTTGGGCCTCTTTAAATATCTTAGAGATTCTCTAATTGATCTTTTAAACTTATTAAACAAGGAATCAACGAGAAAAGTGTTTTAATTGTCTTCTAAGGCAAGTTTTGAAATTACATTATTATACGAATCATCATTATATAACATCTTTAATATATGATCACGCGACTCGTTATATCTCCTCATGTCTTGCTTACTCGAAATTTATAGATGTGAGAAAACACAAAAGACATGTAATTCCATGTTTAAAAATCATTTATTAAGATATATTTTGTCAAGTTAAACCTTACTTGCTTAATTGATTCTTGATTGTTTTTTTTTTTTGGTGATCGTATCATGAAGTTACCTGTACTAGACGTATATTAGAATAGACTCCATATTGTTCCCATAATGAGAACTTAAATTATAGATATTATTATACTATTATACGAACAATTCTTGTCTGTTATATAAATATAATTAATTAGTTTCTTAGTCATTGCTCTAAACCATTCAATGAAATTTTGTATTAAATATATTGTATTTTTCCAGTTAATTTGGTTAAGTGTCTGTGATCTCTAACTCATTACATTTCGATGAAAGACAGAGTTCGTTTCGGTCGCCCCGTATACCTACTTTATAATTATAATATGACTAGTTATGCCTACGACTTTGTTCGCATAAACTTGAATTATGTTTCGTATAATTTTAGCACATATTTTGTAACATTGTGCACATGTTATTATTATAAAATATGTTTATAGTACTATTATACACTTTTTATAAGCCAATTGAAACATAACTGCATTTTATAACATAATAATGTAACAGTACACAGGTACAAATTATAAAAAGGAGACACGCGCAAACAAAATTTTAAAAGCAAGAAAACATGGAATTCAAATTGAACTATTCTTACAACATGCCTTTACAGAGTTCCCGCCGCATCTCAAAATAACTTTTTAACACCTGCTACAAAATCATTGAAAAAGATGGCACACCCTGCATTTTTATATATTTGAATGATACACTACCACTCGGAAAATATAAAATCCCTCAAGAAGTATACATACTAAAAAAATCAGCTTTTATACCTGATCACAAAAGACCTCTATCGTTTAATGGGACAAACTTTAAACAGAATTCTATTTTTTAACCCAAAATAATTATTATTACTGTATCAAATTTTTTCAAAGTAAGTAAGGTTTCAGAGTATTTGTATACTAGTATACAAGGTATACACATATTACACAGAATATTCTTCAGAACGTTATTTTTGTACATTGCATATCAAACAATACGCGACAGTGTTCATGTACCGACATGCATTTTTACTTTCACGTGTTCGAATTTACGCCGTGAGGGTAAAAAATATGTTTTCTAATATATAGGATGTTTTCATTATGATTATTCGTTATTGCTCACATATACAACCCATACCAAAGCATATTCTCTACAATTACACTACTTCCAATCAAAAATGTTATAACACTAAAATTATAGAGGAAATTATTGCGTTTTTTTAAGTAAGAAAATTAGAACAAAATTACGTACTATTTAATATTAAATGTAAAAAAAAACCTTGTTGGAATAATATGATCCATGTAACAAACATAGAGGCCGATAAAGATACCTTTGTGTTTTATAGAGATGTGTTTAAGTGTTTATACATATAGTTACACTCAAGCACTTATAGTTTTACAAATATCCCGAACGCTACACATTTTTTTGTTAGCAAAAAATCCGTTTCTGTCCCTAAACAGATAAAGCGATACAAAGTTGGAAATTCGAATTGAAAAACTTGGTGATTATGTTTTTCAGCGTCGCCGCGCAAGTTGGTTATTCAGTATAAATCCTTTATAAATCCGCGTATGTGTTCACGGTCCGCACTCCGCAACTCTCCCCAAACCCGAAGTAATCTAAAACAAATAAAGATGAGTGGAAACCCTTCAGACGTTACACGCATATTGAGTTCCTCTTTATGTTGAATATGAATAGTAATAAATTTTTGTATTCAGTATCTTGTTTTAGACTTCATTAAAAAGTTTATCGTACAAGGATTGGCTTCCGTCAAAATTCAAAAGCCTTGGGTATTCAATTATTCATCTAATAGATGATTATTATTAACATAATTATATAAAGCTTTTGATAATTAGTGATGGTAAATTGAAATCGATATTTTATGTCTTCATTTTATCTTCTCCTCACCAGTCCTGTCAGTTAGTTAGTTAGTTAGTTTTAATGTCAGCATGGTAAAGCGTTTTCTAGAGCACACATGGCTAGCTACCATACTCAAGTTTAAAATCTGCCGCCAAATACCTACAGATGTGTTCCAGCAGCTGCACTTGCGAGCCAGTCCTTCCACTGGGCTTACCGTGTCTACCATCTTGGGCCACATCAGGGTAACATCAAGTGAGATTGTGGCCATAAAACTAAACCCATAAAGTGTAAAAAAAATAGTATCAATTACTCTATCGCAGTGTGCTGCATGTTATCTCGGATATAGACCTCTCACAGTTGAATGCAAAGTACGGCATTTTAAAGTAGAAGACCGCGGAGAGAGCTCGCGAAGATGATCCTTCAAACAGCCCAACTACTCTGTCGCAGTATCCTACATGTGAGGAACTTCATGACTGTTTGATCTCGAATGTAGACCTCTCACAGTCAAGCGCAGAGTACGGCACCTTACAGTAGAAGGCCGCGGAGAGAGCTCGCAAAGATGATCTCTTCAAACGGCCTTTTCTACTGCAAACAGAAAGCGGTTATTTAATCTTCTTCATGCGCCACCTTATAGCTAAATCAAGTAGGTAGTAATCGGAGAACTTCTCTTCCCATTACTCTAATTTGGCCATCAGTTTTAGGCTCGGCTTAAAATCTACCGGGCCAGTCGTTCGGAACGCTGCGGTCTACGCTTATGCAAACCAGTGCCTCTCTATATAGCCAACGGATGGCATAGACATTAAGTTTTAGTATCTTGCCTCACCAGACCCGATAGGTATTCACATGATGGGTTTCCCTAGTACAAAAAAGATATTATATGTCACTGTTAATTACCATTAACCAGTTACTATACTTCTACAGCAACTATTATAATCGGTTAATTTGCACGCCACATATCGTCAAGCAAGCTAAGCATAGTGGAGGGACTGGCTCTCAAGTGCAACTGCCAGATTACAACTATAGGTATTTGGCAGCACATTTCCAACTTAAGGGTAATACCTAGCCAGATGGGCATTAGAAAAAACCCTACCATCATACTTAACTCATTATTATATTGATCTCCACGAAAGCGTCAAAGTATCACGGTATAATAATTCTACTGAAACATTATATTAAATCTACTTTATCCTTGTAAACCTTCAAATGAAAATTTCTAATAAATGCGCATTCGCTACCATGACCTTAATAGTGTTCTTCTCAACAGTAATTAAAGGCTGTCTGTTGTTTACTGTAAGCTCAGACATCGTAATATGTTCTCTTTATTAGATATTTAATTTATATTCGCTAACGAACAAAATTTAATCCCAGATTATTATATTTGTATTTTTACTACAACGCGATACAATATAAAAAATTAGGCACTTAGTGTGATGAACACCAAAGGACCTGCGAGTACGGGGAAATTAAAAGTATAGGGATTTACGATGTCTTGCATCTGTCTCGTGAGTTATGTTAATTCTTTTGTACCTCTATACTAATATTATAAAGAGAAAAGATTTGTATTTTTGTTTCTAACGAATAAACTCAAAAAGTACTGAACCAATTTAATAAAATTATTTCACCATTAGAATGCCCCTAAGTAATATAAATTAGTTAAATAATTTTCATTCCCATGCGAAGGAAGTCGCAGGCACAGCTAGTTAGTTATATTTGTTTATCATAAGCGTTGAAATTTTTATTTCGGTTGAAACGTTAGTGATATGTTATATTTGTGATGCGTCTTAGTACTCGAGAATGTATGTGACTTTTTGTTTATTAATTTGTTGCGCCTTGTGTGATATAATCTCGTGGTTTTAAAAATATTTTATTTAAAATTCAAACAAGTTGTTTTACCCTTTAGTTTCAACCCTAGATTAATAAGTAAGACCAGGGCAGTATTATGGATATAAAATTCATAGTCATTATAACTCAACTTTTACTGAATTAATATTATTATTATTATTATTATTTTATGTAATAATATTATCATATAATAAATATGTATAATAGATACACGGTAAACAGTTAACAATTCCGACCGATTAGTATTTGTTTCTTATTTTAATGAAAACAGCTAATGTGAGTATAAATTAATATTAACGTAATGTGAATGAATATAAGATTTCTGATCTGGAAACGAATATCTTAAATACATAAACACTTAAGATTAAATTGGTTTTGGCTGTGGATACCAATATAAAATAATTTCATATATCCGATATTACCGTGTGATAGAGTTTTGTTTGGGCCAATTCTACCACTGGATTTCTTTTCGCCAATGGCGGGGACAAGAGTTCTTACTGTCTGTGGCGGACATCCGTGGTACCGTCGCCAATTTGAACTAAAGAACGTTTTAAAGTATGTCTATGGCAACCGTCAATTATTATTTTTCTTCTTATGGTTGTTATTTTTTTCGGAAGAAGATAATAAAATACAGCTGAAGAATTATATACGGTTTATGTGAAAATATACGGAAAATTAACAGCTATTTACTATTAATTTTGTTCGAATATATCTGCCGTGAGGCATTTCATTTTATTTTCTTGGGTTTTACCCGAATATTTACAACAAGCTGCAACCACATATGTGTGCGTTGCGGACGCCGCTAGGTTAGATTTTATTGGCTTTAATTCATCATCTGGGATCTCGGACCACCACCAGGTTAGTGAGACTTTCTTTTTCCTCCATATTGCTGCGGGGGTATTTGGTGATGTAAGCCCGGCCCTACAAGTTCTATTCGCCGCGCAATTTAGGTCGGCATAGCGGTGGGAAATTATTATTTTTATTATTCCACGATCGCCGCTACAATTTTTTTAAGTTTTTCAAATAGAAACTAAATTTAAATATTCACAGGCAAGCAATACTTTACCTTTTCATTTATTTTTATCCATTCCATTTTAGTTGCATTTAACAATAATTTTTAATATTTCCCTTTATACAGTAGGTATGGCTAGCCCTTAGCAGTTTAAGCTATTTATTGCCTTGTCGCCGCACCACGTAATGTTTAGACCTCGAATCTCACAAAGGATAATTATTTGTGGGTTGAATAGATGATTATGGTGAGCTTTATGTCTGTTAAAGTAACCTGCGATATAGGATTTGAACCTAGTGAGAAAGTTTTTTTTTTAATATTCTTTGATACGGTTTCCGTTTTCCTATATTTTAAATATCCTAGTTACGGTTACAGAGTTTTGTTATAACACAGATTGATAGTTTTACCTAGTAGTACTATATTATAGAATATTGCCAATATAATCAATCCCTTTCTTTCAAAGTGTATATCTTCTTGATAAAACTTACCTATATAAAATTATTTGTTAAACATTAAAAGCATAAGTCCCACCAAAAAGTCATTCGTTATTTTTATTAAGTATACCTAGTAGAATAATAACTATATTTGTAAAGTAATGAGATAAAATTTTGGGTGTCAGGATAAAATGCTTACATGTTTAAAAAATTAAAAAGCAAAGGCCAAAAGGCAAAGGCCATACCGTCGTCGCATTTCGGAATACCACTCTCAAGAGGCAAACATGTTCGTAATAGCGTATCCATACCTTCAAATTTATACATATAATGGCTACACATTACAGAGATCGAATGTTTTGAATCTTTTTGCTTTGTGCTTTGTGATTTATAAAACAATCAGTAAAAATGTTTAATTCA
The DNA here is from genome assembly GCA_039707435.1 of Actias luna. NCBI lineage: Eukaryota > Metazoa > Arthropoda > Insecta > Lepidoptera > Saturniidae > Actias > Actias luna. The sequence goes on along the minus strand of JAZHAC010000033.1, from coordinate 11,520,070 downwards.
TATTACTACTATTTGCCTATAATTAAAGTTATTGATTACAATAAAACCTACTATAGTCAGCATTCTTTTACAGTGAGAATACATAAATATTCTTTATTGGTTCATATATTACATTAATGTAGTACCTTGTAGGCCAGTACCTTAGATATAAGGATGTTCAGAAGAGACATATGAAGCAATGCAGCATAAAGCCTATATGCTGGGAGTCTATAGCACAGAACCGCACTGAGTGGAAGATCCTTGGTACAATGCAAAGTCACTGATTTTGAAAACAAGCGAAGGCTAACACTTGATATAAAACATAACGAACAAAAAAAATAAACCGCCTGCAAATATAACTTACAACTATGAAAATGGAATCCTAACGTGCCCACAATGTAATCGTACGTTCACTGCTAAAATAAGATACATTAGCCACATAAGAGCGAAACATCTGATCTCTTAATCTATTTCTCTCTCCTTCTAGTAGAATAAGTCGCTGTAGCCGAAATCGGCAAGGATGATGATGATGATATTACATTAAAGAGTAATTCTTAATTTTACAAGTTTTATTTAATTTGTATTGTATGTTTGCCTTGGTTAAATCTTGCTACTGAATTTTAAAGCAGTTATCCTCAACCGATTGAGCTTAAATTTTGGATAACTATATAGTTTGAATGACACTTGTAATGATTGGCTTTAAACCAATTTCTTATATCCAAGACTGACGTTACTTTTCACGTCCTATATCTCCGAACTCCTGATTTTGATTGACAGCTAAATTCTTTTGTCTATATTCTCGACATTCGAATCTTCGTTCCAAATATATAATTTAAAATCGTTCTTTTATATACGGCCTTCTCAATGAATCTAGTAAAACTGACGTTATATAGGCCAAGTGCATGCGTTAAAAATATTCTATAAACTTCTTTGATACTTGACAACAAAAATAGTAAATTAGTAAAAAACCTTTGGGTTTACTTTATGATATAAATATAATATTGAAATGGTAAAATATAAATATTAATAATATAATAAATGCTTTATTTGGATAGAAAAAATTGGTTTGAAGCCAATCATTACACACTGCATGATTAAGTGACGTTATGACACGTATGACTAGAATAAAAGTGACGGTTGTCCCTCTTCTCTAGCAATACGGAGATTTTAATGTCACTGTGGTGTTTTTGGTGGGTATTTGACGATGCATGCTACTCTCTACGAACAACCCTCTCGTCTTGGCTTAAGCCTAGCTAGCGCGTTTACGCATTGGATGAAAAAGTCTGTAGATTACGTAGATGACCACGTTGACAAAAGTTAAGTGTCATCATTCTAAATACAATATGGCGGGCTAGTTATTTTTCATGCACTTCCATGATATGTATGAATTTGCTGAGAAGATTACTTATAAAACACATGTCAAACGATAAGCTTAATATCATAACAATATTATAATTGCGAAAGTGAGTTTGTAAGTTACGCATTCACGCCTAAGCTGCTGAAGATTATGATGAATTTTGGTATACAGATAGACGATAACCAGAAATTAACTTGAAATTGAATCAAATCTATAATTTTACTTCATTGCACAATTTATATGATATACTTAAAAGCTTGTTTTGAGATTTATCTGTGTAGATAAACCAGGTTATAATAATATACATATGTATATCTTGATCTTGACATATGTTGACATGGTGGTAGGGCTTTTTCTGATGCCCACCTGGCAAGCAACCACCCTCAAGTTGAAAATCTGCCGCCAAATACCAATAGGTGTGTTCCGGCAGTTGCACTTGAGAGCCAGTTCCTCCAAACGTTTATCGTGTCTACCAACTTCGGTCGTATCGTCATTGAAGATCAGGTGAGATTATAGCCATAAAGCTATGCCTTAACGATCAAAAATAAAATAAAAATTAAAACAAAAATGTGTTTTCTTAATCAAGTCGGTACATTACGCGATATGTTTTTATATCATATAAATTGTTTAATATAATAAATTTATAGATTTGATTTTATTCATAGCTTATCCTTTTATTATTAGAAAATTTAAATTAACACTTATTAAAACAAATGTGTTTACAATTTATTTTTATTCTATAGTTGAACGGAAAATCAGATAAATCAATACAAAAGCTATTCAATACATACAGTATCTGCAATAATAAATTATCAGGATACAAAATTCTCGATCAAAGCGGTGCGTCATCCTGGCACTCAGCTCAACAAGATCTAAATCTATCAGTACAACCTGTGGTTATCTTTATATATAGAAATTTGTGTCACGTTGTTTGTCCGCGATGAACTCCTAAATTACTGAACCACTTTTAATCAAATTTTGCACACTGTGTGCATTTTGATCTAACTTGAGAGATAGGATACTTCTTACCTCGATAAGTGACCATAACGCGATAGATGTCACTGTAGTCGATATGATGTCGAAAGGCAGAATAAGATTTGCCAGGTCAGCTTGTTTTTTTATAGAGGTACAAATACAAACATAAAGCATTATATATGGTTGGTAACATACAACATAACTTATTAGTATATTTAAATAAGATCCTAAAATATTTATTACTCAGTTGTGTACATTTAATTATCTTTATGGTTATTTTGTTTGTGCTTTCACTTGATTCTTTCAATATAATAACAACCACACACTGATGAAATAATAACAATAGTATAATTCCATTTATCTTTATGGATTATCTTTATTATTATTTTAGTTGAAAAATAAATAAGTTCATATCGAAATACACACCTTGAACACCTTCAATTCTCTCTCCTACAATTATAGTCCTAATTGTAAATATGATATTTAGATATATTGTATGTTATTAATGTTTTATTTAGTATAGAAAAACAAATCCTAAAAACGTTACAAGGGTGAACCTAACCTATGTATATATCCTATGCTTTAACCGTATCGGATAGAAAAAGAGTGCGTAATCCTCGCTCTAAACTGTAAGGATATATGACTATGTCCGATCATGTAGCTACGGGTTTATTGAGAATAAGCTGTCTGCAAATCAGAGAACTTGTTCAAAGAGATGACTGTAGGATTTATGTACCTAGTAAAGATAAGATTTTATGCCATCGAGTTGAAATAGCGGTTCCCGAGAAATGATCTGTGGTAACTATAACCCTAATAATGTTTGTACGTGTGAGAACACTTTTTATGTGCATTATTTTTGCCTTTTTGTAGTCAGATAATATGAAAATGGCATTCTGGCTTATCTATATATAATTAAAATCGATAGACCGCAGGAGATACAAACAACTATTATTGACTTTTATGCCTATAACAACCATTTTATTCATAGTTTTTTGGAACATCTCTTTACGTGAGTGTAAAAACAAATCTGAGAGCGATGTTGTTCACCGGTGGTGATAAGAACACAAAAGAGGCGATTTATGTACAGCGTGACCAATTCTAGACAACGAAACCAGCCTTTACCTTGCTTTTCGTCCATCATACAAACATTTAAAAGTATTAAGTCCTTGAACCATAAAAACGGCTAATCTCTTTTTATAAATAGCTATGGTGAACGAAATTACTATGCACAATGAACATGTCTCAGCTTGCGCAATTTTCGTTATCTATTTCAATATCGCCATAAAACGGGCTATGCAATATTTAATATCTAAGACTCTCGTTTATGACTCTGTTCTCCAAAGTGTAACCTAAAGTATTTCGTAGCCCATGATTATAAAACATGTTACATCAACATATTGCAGAAGAAATCTAAACAATGAGTTATACATATGTATATAGCAATTTTTTAATAGAAGTTATTATGATTATTCAGAAAAAACTTTAGGCTTTAGCTTTAGGTAATTTAATATCACGCTACCACTAATAGGAGCAAAGTAATATTGATAAAAGTGACAAAAACGGTTTTTTTTTTAATAAATATAATTGTCATATCTGGGATTCGAAACCAGAACACTTCAGCGCTGCGTTAACAGCGAGACGACTGCCTTAGGCCCTAGACCAACCACGTAGCCACGTAACCACCACACTGCATGGTTTACTTACATTAACTATTTTATATTTTCCTTTTTTCATTAATAATACTTATTTTCCGAAGGTCTTTTATCGACATGTTAATGTTAATCTTATTATAATAAAATAACTTTTTAATTATCTTGAACATGTAATAAAATCCAAAATTTCATTTTATACTCTACAATTTCAAAGATCACACTGTTCACTACTTATAGGAGATTTGAACACTCGATGGCCTAACGTTTATGGTCTTAGCCTCTTACATCGCTGGACGTGAGTTCGAACCTCCGTAACAATCTTGAGGCTTTCGTTTAAGGATATTTTAACTTACATATATTAAATCACATATACGGTTCCCATATAATATTTAAAAATATAGGTACATCGTCTTAACGTTAATCGTCCACGGGTTAATTGTCTTAAGTAATTAGTTATGTCCTAAACTTCTTTCTATACTATTTTCTCACCCAACGGCGGCGAAGTATAGCCTTATAGAAAATAATAGTCAATTTTATTTCCATATATCACTTCCAGTGGGATATGTCGCTGCACTAATATTTTTATCGCTTTTATACGTGTAACTTTTTCGCGAGGAAATTAATCGAATGTAGTTCGCACTGCGTACATTTATGTCACGCTCGAACTATATATGTACTTAACTGACTCTCTCGATGCATGTAATTAATATGCTACTTAAGATATTTTATCATTATTTATATAATTAGTGTAATGTGATATACATATATCTATGAGTAATAGTAAATAGGCTTCAGAATTCGTGTCTTTACTCTCTCATTCTTTTTTGTTTAAATTCTCTCGGGAATAAGTTTTTTAATATTGTGTTAAGTAATAAATTATATTAAATATAATTTTAGGTACAACTTTATAATCATCTCGACGTATGATTATCTGATATGAAAGTAGTCACACGACTATAATCGATTTAAAGGGTTTCATCGCGTTCCCTCTTGAAGTGGTTTTGGTATAGTAATCGATTGTCGAACATGTTTTATATCGGTAGTGTGATGTCTATGATACAATCTATAGAGTGTTATTAGGCTTTACATGTTTTGCGTTGTAAGCTACATAGTTTAAGCTTTATATTGAATGTTTACTTGCAATACTTCGTACGGATAAATTAACAAATATAATAACCATAATATTAAATTTTTATACGAATAAGAGTATAATATCCTGCTTTGACTGTATTTCTAACTAATACTCCTTTATATATTTATTTTCTTGTCTCTAATACTGTAAAGTTTACTAATAGTTTTGTTTGCAGCTTAAACCTATTGAGGAACCTTGTTTAATCGCAACTATAGTGTGTATTTACTAACTTCAAATTAAACGTATATAAAGTACCTAAATGTATATAAATAAAAACGAAATGTTGTTTGTTACTAACTTCATAACTGTTAACAGTGACTTAAACGAATTGACTATTTTTCTATAATGGTTCGTGATAGTCCGAATAAAGTATTTAGGAAAACAAATCTTGGAATCTTACTCTGAAATTATAGTATTCGGAAAAAATTGAATACGTTTTGCATATAGAATTTTGTATGAACTTAAGAACTTCAAACTATTAATTGGGGTAATTTATTCTGTAGCTTAGACATCTCTGAAGCAGTGGACAAGTTTTATATGGTTTTAGAAAGGATTATACGTTGTTCTATACCCACTGCTATAACAAAAACATCTTCGAGATATTCAGTATTGTTTTCTAAGTCGTTAAAAAAGATAATTTCTCAAAAATGCAAATATCACAGGAAATGAAAAACTTATGGACACATTCATGATTATGACACATTTTGTTTATTGAGAGAGCGTCAAAACCGCGTTCATTGTGCTTGCTATGAACTATATCCGAAAAAGTGAATATAAAATAAGCAAACATAGTAAACATTTCTGGTTATTTGTGAAATCAAAAAAAACCACAGGTGATTTACCTGATTTAATGTATTATGGAGATTTATCTTTCTCGAATGGTAAGGAAATAAGTCATTCGTTTAGTAACTACTTTCATTTGGTATTTATAAAAGATACAACCAACTTAATGTTCGTAACAAATACTTCAGAAAATAATAAAAATAATAACATATCTTTATCTTCCGTTCAAATATCCCCGGAAATTATATTAAAATATCTATAAAACCTAGACACAAATAAGGGGAATGGTCTATAATTCCCTTTTTCCTTTTCTTAGGCATGTGATTATTAACTTGCAGCATGGATTTGTGAATATAAAATCCATGGAATCAAACTTATGTGAATTCATTCACCGAATCGCAGTAGCATTGAATAAAGGCTACCAGGTGGACGTGGTGTATACCGACTATTCTAAAGCATTTGATAAGATATCTCACTCGCTACTTATTCGAAAAATCGAAGATATCTGTCTACACGGTGATCTCCTTCGATGGATAACCTCATACCTACGTGAGCGTAGTCGGGCGGTTACTGTTCCTTATTTGTGCCTGTTACTTCTGGAGTGCCTCAGAGATCTCATCTGGGACCTCTCTTATTTAATATCTTTATTACCAAAATCTCTCCTATATTCATTAACTCTAATATTATTCTCTATGCCGACGATATGAAAATATTCAGAACTATAAAATCAGTTTCTGACTGTACCCACTTGCAGAATAATCTAAATAATCTATGCAATTATTGTGTCATTAATATAATTCACTGAATATAAATGTGAAGAAATGCAATGTTAATACGTTTTCTAAAAAAAACAAACTTATACATAATTATCATCTAAATAATGAATTAGTAAATCGGGGTCATGAGGTGAGAGACCTGGGAGTATACCTTGATAATAAGCTTTATCGGTTTTATTTTGAGAACAGGACAATACTTTAGATAACCTTCCACCCTTGTTCTTCTCTATAACGGCTTCGACGGTTCTATTCTAGAGTATGCCGAACTGTTTGGAACCCGCAATACTCGATTTACATAGAAGGGATCGATAAGATTCATATTTTAACGATATCGACATTTTTAGTCACTCGATTACCGCATATTAAAAAATAATTAAAACCAAGAGTGAGAGTATTACATATGAAATGCATAAGTGATGGGTGTTTAAATGGTTTTGTGTATGTAATTTAATTTAATTTTTTAATTTATTTTCTTATTATATCTTAAATTTGGAATATTTCTTAATCTTATGAAAATGTTGTTGTAGTTGTATTGTGTCTCATTTTTCTATGTTTTATTTACCAAAAATTAATATTATTATTAATTTTTTAATAGATTGATACCTAATAATACGCTTGACATTGTATGTTTCATGATGTATGTGGAAACTTAATTGGAATATAATAATTTATTGTTTATACATTTATAAGGATAAAGAACTGTATGTTTCCCACATAGATAAATAAATAAAAGACCACAATTAGTTATTTGAACGGTGAATATCTGTCATTCGTTTTGTATATGGTTTTGTTCTTAGTCCAGGTAAACGAAATCTAGATAATTGCAAAGGAGAGTACAAAAATTAGGATAGACTGCAAAAATCACAATTATTGTAATGACTGAGATAGCATGCAATATGAATTATACAATTCGTTTTTTTTTCAACTGCAACAAATATCGAAGATCTTTAAAATAATCTGGGGAAACGTGTTACTTTAAGGTACCATTCTTATATATTATGATTAGTCACAAATCTTTGTCCGCTATCATTATTACTTCCTACATATACCTATAATACAGTATAACATAGAACTATCATAAACAAATGTATTAACTTTCTTCCAGAATAACGTTTGTTGAGTGAACTAGTATAATGTAATTAAACATAAATTAATGTTTATTGTTAAAATATGTTTAAATACCGACATGCATAAATACTGCTTCACGCTACGCTAATGAGTCCGATGTCACGTGTACAAATTCCACTTCACACCAAAGTTCCACCAAAGTGGGTGATGCCTTAGAAAGCATAGGGATTATTCTAACGGTACTAAAATGCATGAGTTGGCGAAATTCTTCGTTCCACCCGATATTATCGTGGTATAATGTCAAAAATACCATTGACTTTAAGTCTGATACGTAAAAAGAATAGGGTCAAATATTCAAAATATTTATTTGGTCACATCTTACTTTATGTAGCAAATATTAAAACAATACAAGTGCCTATACTAAAATACTGCTTATTCAAAATGCTTTGGGAGTTCGATTTCAACCGTGGTCTTGAATAGACGTGTCCGTGAACGCTCATGGATTGTTGTCGAAACCGATCGCTACGTCTTACTGCGCCGTTTATTATTTCCATATGTTATTGTTAGTGTTATCAGAAATAATCCCTATATTATTGCCGACAATCCAGTTCATTTTACTGATAATTAGCGCTTTGTTAAATATATTCTATTGTTTGCTTATCGTGTAAATCTTATTTATGAGAATTCTCTTAGCTTGTTATTGTGTGAATTCCGAGTATTGCCTTTGTTTATTGTGAAACAGTGTAGTGATCAAAGTGCCACCGCTGTAAGTACGCCAGACACCGGCTGTCAACAAAGGTAAAACTAATTACTTTTAAATCCTTAATTAAAAGTCAGGTCTTAGGTATACAATATTTGTTTTTTTTTTATTCTCCGCAATCATGCACGTGCAACAGATTTATATTTAAATGCCACTCCGCTAAATTTGGAATAGTTCGACAGGTTCTGCTAGCCGCATCCCCCTGCCCCCCAGGCAGGGAGGTTTTTACTAAGGTTGACATTATTTTTCCTGCCTCAAGGCCGCCACCGAAATGGCCAACAGAAACGAGTTGGTAAATGGTAGGTTCTGCGCGTTAATAGAAAAGGAAACACCCAGAATTGTTCCAGAAATTTCTCGGCTCACAAGATCCCACACGTCCGCACACCCGCCGCCGCGGTGAACGCGCCGATGCGTCACCGCCCAGTATCCCCAACACTCACTCCGCGCTCGCATCTTTGCTTACGCTCGCCTGTACTTTGCTACGTACAGGCTTACTCCTCGCCCACTATCAATATGATGCACGCACCATCGCCTACAGTCACACCAGCTCCCACATCCACATTGCGATGCAAAGATTTAATTTCTTACGCACTGCCCCCATTTCCTACGGTGAACTCTTTTTCGGTGCTCTCTCGCCCGACCCGGCCCACGTGAATGAAGCCAACATGGAGGCCGAACCTTCAGAGGCCCAAAATATTTCTGAAAGCGATTTCACTGTCGTAAGCAAGGCACGCCCAAGAATAAAAGGGGTGTTATCACCATAGACCGTAGGCGCGACAACCGCAAAAGCTATGCTCGCCGACAACAACACAGACAACCCGGCCACGTCCTTCTTCAACCTTCAACGTCCGTGCCTCACACTCAAGACTCCGCAGCCCCAACCTAAAGAGCGGTGCGCCCATCGCCCCCTGTCACAATCACCGACAAAGCAGCCTGGCTTAATATATCCACTCAATTAAATATTAGATAAATTAGGTACACGAACGCCCGTATTACCCCTTCAGGAATCCAAATAAAAGTCCCCATCTCTATAGAGTATAGAAATCTCACCACATTCCTCAGGGAAAGAAAACATCAATACTACACGTAAAACCACGAGGAAGAGCGCCTTCTACGCGTAGTCATCATATGGGACCAAAAAGAGCTCTCCGAGGAGGTTACTTTTGCGTCAATTCCACGTACCCATCTCTTCTGCAGAGACCCGCACCAGCTCCGACCACCGCGTGGGCCACCAACCCACAGTCTCCGAAGGCTAAACCAGCCCCACCGACCCCAGCCGGCCCGTCCACTGGTTTCAGAGGCATCGACTGGCTCGCGGAAATACTAGAAGAACACTCCGTCGATGATATCATTGCGTTCGACGATACGATTAGCGCTAGTCAGGACTTTGACCTTTTAAAAGCCATTAAGTGCTTCCCAGGCATTGCAAGGACCATGCAAGGCCTTATCCGCGCTTCTCCTAAATAAACTCGCAATGGAGGTTAAGATTAGACCCCTAGGCCTATCTTTGTCCTATATTAACGCACGTAGCTTGAAACCCCAACGCATCTTGGTAGCTAGGTTCCTTAAGGAGTGGCAAATAGACGTGTTTCTAGTACAAGAAAGACTTCTAAAAATGAGCGTTCACAATCCCGCGATTGCGAACTACAAGATAGTAAGAAACGATCCTATCGACGTAAGAGGTGGCGACACGCTCATATACTGTAGAAAGTCACTATATTGCATGCCAAAAGATCCTCACGGACTTATAAATTTAGAAGTCTCGGTGTATAGAGTGGGAATGACCGGTCATCCTTCTATCTTTATCGTTTCCACGTAAATTTCGCCTAATTTAACTCTCCTTTTCGACTTGAACTTCCTTGACTCTGTTATAGTCTCTAGCGGTCTAAATAGCAGGCACATTCAATACAACAACCCGCGTACTACCACTAATGGGAGGTCACTATACTGGCTAGAAAATGCACTTACCTTCGACGTAATTGCTCCCTCAGAGCTAACTCATTATCAAGCTAACTGCCACCCTTCAGTTTTAGACATAGCTATTTTAAAAGGGATCGCGCTTCAGGTACGGCAAATTAAAGTCGTACATGAACTAGATTCCGGCCACCGCCCAGTAGTTCTGAACCTACAAAGATCAGTTAAATCTCGTATATCTGAACTCCGTGGGCAACTCGCCTTCTGAGATCTCGTTCGTAAACAGAAGAGCAGCTATTCGTTCGCGATGCGCCCGTTAGATAGAGGCCCCGACAATCGGCCCACCTTCGAAAGTATAGACAAGGCAGAGTACCTCGCTGCTACTCTAACACAACAGTGTTCCCTAATCCCTATGAATATCACACCATAGATCCCGGACATATCGGGAGGGTCGATCGAACAATTCAATCAATAAGAGAGAAAAATCGAAATAGGTAATATCGGTAATAGGTATCCGTAAACCCGGAAAAAAGTCACTGTTTCAAGTCCCGGACAAACTAGTCCGTATAATCTTTGCTTAGCTATCGGATCGCTCCACCTGCTATAGAGCGGGCGGAGCCCTATCCTCGCCTCACCCGATACGCTCATAAGTCCCGCAAAGCTCTGTGTTAGCGCCTTGCCTATTCAACTTGTTTGTTAGTGACTTCCCCGAACTCCCCAATGTCGCAGTAGGCTCCTATGCAGATGACACGGTCATCTTCAGCTCGAGCAGGCATAGTACTCATGTATACTACCGCGTCCAAAGGGTCGTCTCTACTTACGGGTCCTGGTGCCTCAAATGAAGCATACCGTATTATAAATGATACAGCTCTTACCAACACTCTAGAACCGCTTCAATTGCGCAGGGATATTGCCTCTCTAAGCGTGTTCTATCGCTTGTATCATGGTGAGTGTTCTGAGGAGCTCTTTGAACTCATCCCCTCCGCTCCTTTCCACAACAGAACCACACGGGCAGGGCTTCGGTGTCACAATTTCACGGTTTCACCTATAACATCCAGAACCAAAAAGTTTGCTGACTCTTATCTCTGTCGCACCGTGAAATTGTGGAACCGTCTTCCTGTCAACGTTTTCCCTCCTTCCTATGATATTGGGTCCTTCAAAAGAGGCGTGAAGAGGTACCTAAGCAGGCCAGCATGACAGCCGCGACTGGCAGTGTATTCTGTTCGCTGTCAGTCGCCGCTGATATGGATTGTACTGTACTTACCATCAGGTCCAGTGCAGTCACTTTGCTGTGCAACATAAAAAAAAAAAAAAAAAAAAAAATAAACTTACACAAAAGCGCGGCTATCATATCCGACCCTCACGCTAGGATGAACATAAAAAGTTTGGGCCAACCAAACTATATACCTTACTGTAGTGTTAGATAGGTACCTCACCTTCAACAAATATATAGATTACGTACAGAAAAAGGCATCCACTGCTATGACCCTGCTTCGCAATCTTACGTCCTCCAAGAGCAAAATGTCACTCAGATCTCCATACCGATATGGATCTTCCGTTCATATATGCATATATTAACCTTATAAAGAAATTCTTCGAAAAAGCCGAAGTTCATCCCAACCCCAAAATAGTACACGCAGGTAGCTACAATGCTAATCCGCACGCCAAAGACTTCGCGCGCTGGTCACGCAATTGGTTCACCGACCCCGTCGATAAAATAACGAGATTGAACGCGCTTCTCCCTACCGTCTCCACCAATCATACGTGTCCACGCACACTCCCGCGTAATCGCCGACCTCGCCGCCGAGGCCGAATGGTTAACTTTGCTCCCGCACATCCGGCGCGGCCTCCATCCGCAAACGCTTGAGCCTAGGTTCTATCCTCCGGATAGGAGCCCTCGAGTGACTCTGCTCACGCGATACAGTGTCACTCTACATCACTGAAAGTACATCATCGCACCGCATACCATTCATGCACACCCACACGTTAGGTAAATGGTTCTGTAAGGGACTACCTCCGCGGCCCTTACGCGGCTTGCCCGATAAGGTCGTATTAAGATCACTAAATTAGTAATCTAGGACCGGTTGATTAGTAAGGCTCGCAATACTTGTTTACTTTCCGGCAGCAGCCCAAGCCGCGGTTCACCGTTCTGGCACTCTTACGCTCGCTGCCTCGGGCTGAGTGCCCTTAGCATTCGCCCCAAAAAGTTCTGTGAAGCTGTCAAAGCCCTTAAGGCAAATAGCGTATGTCAGTTCAAAAAAAAGAACAAAACTCTATCACATTTTTTTATATTTAAACTACGATTGACCCATTAAAATTTATATCTGTCCTTAAAGTTTATAAAGTATAAATTATATTTTAGAAAAAATAAGACCGTAAAAATGTTATTCAATATATTCAAAATGTAATTTAAACTTAGTTTGGTTTCGATATCTTTGTCCAGTTAACCGTTAAATAAGATTGAAGTAAACTTAATTTAAAAACATCGAGTGAATGAAAGTTTCGTTTGAAAACATTTAAACATGTTTTAAATTTGTCCAACGAAATTTAATTTGCAATTACAGTGTTTGTTCTTATTCACTTCGACTGTAAATTAATTATTTGTTTTACTAGAGTCTCACGAGATAAATTTTTTTTGTCCTTCTAACCTCTGTAGTCTATAGGTCAAGGAGTCTGATAAAAATAAAAGAAGTCGTGTTTTGGATTTCCACTAGGTCTAACTAAATAATGTATGTGGTTGTATTAGGGTTGAGAAAACTAGTCTGTATTTTGTAGGATAAAGCATACCTCAGAAGTATATACATTTCCCAAATGTATCGATGACGGCTAAGTAATATCATTTTAAGGCAGACCGACAAATGTGCGTGAGTTCGAATATAAGATTTTTTTATAGTTAACTAGCTGACCTGGCAGACCTTGTTCTGCTTTTCAAGTAGTCAATCACATCGACTACAGCGACATCTATCGCGTTATGGTCACTTATCGAGATAAAAATTATCCTATCTCTCAAGTTGGATCAGAGTGCATACAGTGTGCAAAGTTTAATTAAAATCGGTTCAGTAGTTTAGGAGTTTATCGCTGACAAACAATGTGACATGAAATTTCAATATATTAAAATATTCATTCTATAAAATTTTGTGTTGGTCGGACTTTATTAGAACATAAAAGTACCCTTTGTTTTCTTACTTACTTTGTGTCACTACACAAATTAACACTCAAACTCTGAGCAATCAGTTGATTATACAAATAATTGGCACTTGAACCTACAGTACTCATCGTGGCACCAACAATGGGGCAGACGCTTAAACCGTGTAGTCACGATTGTAACAAAATTGAACAAAATGTTGTCAATTTGTTATCACATTTATCTATCTAGACCCAATGATCGGCTTGTAATTACAACAGATCTAGTTCAAATGTTAAAAAGTTTTGCAAATCGCATTTACAATTATTACAGATTAGAATTATTGATTAAGAAATAATGACTTACGAAATTTTCAATGGTAATTTTGAATATAAAAAATTGATTAATACATTATGGGTATCATGACGCTACAGAATTGTATCTGTAAATTCCTGAACTTTCGGATAAGTTATTTAATAAGGATTATGCCTAATTTAAGATATATAAAAATGGTGCCCTTCAAAACGACTAACCCCGTCTACAGTCGTTAAAGGTATTTAGAATGTAATACAATTTAAACGATTATTATTATAACGACTTTTCTAAAGGCATTGTTCATATGCGACAATAAAGCCCAAACATTGACGAAGAAAAATAGAAGCGAATTCAATCAAGCTCAACCTGAAGGCGGAGACACAAATACTGACTTTGTATGTAAAATAATAAAAATGTAATTTCACAGTAGACTCGTAATAGATATTGAAATAGTATTATGAGATAAAAAGGATGCAAGTGAAACCACACAAACCTTCATTATTATGTCCCGTCTTGCGTAAACAAGAAAGCTAGATTACCTAAATTACAGTGCAGCCCTAAGTAAAGTAGTTAAAAACTAGAGATGAGTTTCCATCAATAAAATATACGACTATAGACAGCCATAACGTGAAGCACCAAAGGATCCGTAATAAAGAATATTTAAAAATGTACATGATTGTAGACACACGTTGTGGGCAGGTATTTTAGCACCCTGTTATTACATAAAGTAACAACAAGAAATATTTACTATCTCTATCGATCACCACTAACAGTAAAGTAACATCGTTGCTAGTGTTAACTTATTCAGCAGTAAGCGTGCGACCGCGCCATTTTTTATTAAGTAAAAAAAATGACTAATGAACAGTGTGTATAAAGAACGGTCGCCATAAGCCAGGCAGCACGCGAAACACCGATCAGCCACCAATGAGTCGCGCGCCCCAGTAACAAAGTCAATCGAATTTATTCACTAATTTCCGTCCACGTAATATCAATTTTTGCGGAATACCAACTTGTCGAACTATATCATATAAATATAATTATAAACTAAGAAATATATAGTATTTCGTAATTGTTTTTATATAAAGATATAACAAATAAAAAGTGGAAACTATAAATATAAAAATATTAAGATAAACTTAATGGTTACATCCTGATTAATTATAAATCATACACACACTCCGATATGTATGTAGGTGATGTATTTTCAAATCGAACATAGTGAATTAGACTAACAGAACAAAATATGATACAAAAAATTACAAATCTTCGGATTATTAATGTTAGGCAAAACAGAATCGAATATTTTTACTAGCTGGCTCGGGAAACGTTGTTTTATATTTATTCGTATTCAATAACTCGGTCTGGCAGCCATCTGTCTTAATTTTTTAACTAGAAACTTTTCCAGGAGAATAGCAACAATTTTTCTTTTGCTGTAAACTTTTTCAGACTCCTAGGTATAATTGACAAATAGTTAAATTGCTCCAACTGTTCTTAAGTGATGCGATAAACATCAAACGCTATTTAATTTTTATTTATATTGATAACTTAATATTTAAACATTAATCTACCCTAATGTAATATGACGATATCACCAGAGATTATAATAAGCTAAGTTTAGTGGAGAAACTCAAGTGCAGCAATCGGAAGATACCTATGTAAGATACATATATATTTAGCGACATGTTTGCAATTTCATGGCAATAGCTACTCAAGCAGAGATTACAAAATGTCCTTTTAAAATTGTATGAATCATCATGATGATTTCCTTCAACGTATCTTCAGGCACGTTGTAGGATTTTAACCTACAACAATCTACGTAGTATCCAAACAACTTACATTTAACCATTACTGTTTAAATTGCTACGTATTTATTGCAAAATACAGAAAACTTAAGGTCCTATATGGTATACATCGTTGCGTAGTAGTAGCAAACCTTTCCTATTGAGCTGCTCTCAACTCTGGACTTGTTTTCCCGTCCACGACTGATTCTTATATAATGAGTAAAACTCTTAATTAATTAATTATAGGTATATGAGGTATAAGTATGTATATCAGTTATTTAGTTACCTCAATATAAACTTGATCAAGTTTGGAATTGAATACTCTAGTACAATATATTCATTTATTATTCATATACCTTAAATATCTACAACAATGAGTATATCAATTTCACAAATGGACAAAGATAAATATTTTAAATAAATCTAATATTATTAATATTACAAAAACAGTACAAAAAATTTACAAGTAATTGTGATCTTTAACTTAAAATATACAAGTGAATAATTACATTGAGGAGTATTTAAGCACAGAAAGGTCTTTTAATCGTCGTATCGCGTGAGCGAGGTACAACGACATGACGCGTCGTGCTCTTCAGCTACGTGCTACCTCGATAAGAAAGGTAGCAATGCACGTAACTACGCACCGAATAGACACTGAGGTAACTAGGGTAACCAGTTTTCATGTAAACTTTTACTTAAGTCGGTTGTTTGGGAAAGCTCAAAATTACATGTTTCTCATTTATTTTTTAGTGTATTTACTCTAATCCGTATAATATAGAATATAGATATATAAAGATAGAATAAAGTATGTTCTTTTACACAAATATCATGAACATTAATTTTAAAATATTCTGCCAATAACAATCAGCCTTAAAAACGAATGCAATTTTGTATCTAATTTTTATTTCCTCAAAAAATATTCATTTAGTTAGGTTAATTAATTCTGATATTTAATCTGAATTGCACTACTCAAACGTTACTGGCATTGGATTTGTGTCTAGTATATGTATACCGCTAGGATTTATCGATTGTAATATCTAAAAATGGTTGTTGAGCACATAACAGGTTAATAGTTAGTGTTTTGTCGCGATTATATAATTATATAGCTGAAATACGATTTAGAAAAGTAATTTAAAAAATAAAAGAACTTGAAGCTCCTTATGAGTAATGCATAAATTAAAACTAAATTTCAAAACCCCCAATCCCACGCTTCATACCGCAAAGCGGCTGAGGTAGTGCTCTACTCTCGACACGTCAAGATCAAGCAATTTTTTGCTCTTTAACTGCCTCTACCACAACGCATTTACATTTATACCATAATTTTAATAGATATATTTCAATAAAAAAGATGTTTTGTAGATCGATTAACGATTCTACAAAATTCATCAGTCAGTATTGGTTGAAAATCTGAAAATTCGGTAACGTGGCATTATATTTGAAATGCAAAAAAAAAATAGAAATGAAAACTATTCAACACACCACACACAAACAATAGACTCATGGCAATAGAGAAGTAGTCATGATCCATGACATCTAAATGTTGGTTACTTACTGAGATACCAATAGATAAGTGTTTTTCAAACACACAATAACATTATAAAGATGGTTTGCAAGCTGGAAGCTCCCAATATATTATGTTTCATCGCCTATTGGTTATAAAACGAAATAAATTCTAGTTAGCAAATTATGTCAATACTTACTGAGTTGGGAACTATTAAGCTATTAATCATTTCATCTTTCTTATTTATGCATAAATACTGCATAATATACGTATTTAAGGCTGTGGACACGGCCAAAATACTATATAGAGTAGTAAAATACGGAAATTGTTTCGAATTAGATCTCAGTCACTATACACCAGATGAAGATGTCACTGTGACATGCTCAGACATGCCGCACTTTGGGGTTAGCTGGTGTATAGCCCGCAAACAAAGTAGTTAGTGAATATTTATATCTCAGTAGTTCACGACCACTACGTATAAAAACCCTCACATTGACTGTTTTTTTATTTATCAGGTAATAAACCAGTATTCAACTGCCAAAAGGCAAACACAAAAAATGAGAGCAACAATTTCCAATTGACTCTCTCTTCTTCCAACTTTTTTCAATCCTTCTCGCCTTAATTTTTGATTGTACTGTACATAGCATCAAATACAATGCGGTCATTTTGCCGTGCCAGATTAAAAAACGCAAAAGAACGTTCGCCTGATATTTAATAGAATTTGCTTACTTTTATAGCGCATAGATATACTAAATTATAGCGAGCCGCGTCCAGCGAAACGAAGCGAAGTCCAGCGAAGCGGGTAAGCACTACCTAGTATAAATAAAATGTTAACCTTTGTAAAGTTCCCCAAGCAGCCGTAATGTCATTTAATACAATGACGTATGGTGACTCTACTACCGTAAGGCGGTATTTATGTTTTTAATCCGCACTAAGAGCCGCGATGACTGTTCCCAAAGTACCGATCGCGATAATAGAAGCCTTTCCGGCCTGTTTACGTGTCGACGATTGTCGCGTTACTTAAAACTTAAGGAACTTCATACACCTCGAACATTCGTAAGTAAAAATGGGTAGGTCTCTGCGCTATATTTGCTTATCTAAACAAAAGCGGTAATTAAGGTTAGCTGTAGGATAATTAATAAGGTTTACAGTTGTTACTTATTTAACTACATACTTTTTACATATTTTTTAGATAATAGTTTAGTTTTTTTATAAAATGCATATGTATATACTTACTTTATTACAAATTTTATGTTAAGAGTAGCAAATTTGTTTCCGTTGCCTACTCTTTCTAACTTATATACAATATGTAACCCATCTTTCACAGGCCAAAATGTTATAAAAAAAAATAGTAGACTTTAAATCAAAAACTGACAAAATATTCATAACTATACATTTTTCATTCATAGCAGGTTAAAAAATTTACTGCTTTTTATTTCACTTCGAAATGAAGTTACCAAACTCTCGATCGAAACTGAAAAGTTAAATTGAAAGCCATTAAAAGGCAATCATCGTCAAACTTTTTGGGGTTCCATCAAATTATAGAGAATCCGCATCTATCCATTACGAGGAATGGTGTTTTCAAAAAAACGTCATGGAGGTGAAACTGAACCGATATATCAAGCGGTCGTGCGGGACTGAGCTCTCGGCCACGTCTTGCGGTGACTGATGTCCCCCACTCATTTATAAATTGACCTCACTTTCGCTGAGCAGTTAAAGATCGAACCCATGAGGATATTTTCTATTTCAGGATTGACGAATTAGAATTCTATTTCCTGATAAAGAATGATTACATATTGGTTTCTACGTCGAAACTGTATCTAATTTCGGACGGCTTATTTTAAAATAAAGACTTGGGATTTTTATTATTAGTTTCAATGAACCTTCTATGCGCATAATAAAGGACAACATTGATGAAAGATTCCGCTGTTAAGCAGTAACGGTCTACAATTCTAAAAAGGTAATATTGATTACCTATCACCAACGACTTTTTACTCAAATAAAATGAAATGTTCAAAATTGAAAATTTTTATCTAATAATACAAATCACCTTATTATTCCATATATAAAAAAAGCTAACGTTTGATGAGTTTCTAAAAGGTAAGCGTAAATAAGATAAACAACACTTGCGCTTAAAAAAATAGACTTGAAAGACACATGGAGAAGTACAGCGTCAGGTTGGAGAAATATTTTACTGTAGAACTTATTTTTGTGCGCGGCAAAATTCGTATTTAGATTAAGATTTCGATATTTATTTATAGTAATGATTAAACATAAATACGTTATAATAGCAACTTTAGAGTACATCAAAGCATAGCAAAACTCTGAAAATGGAGTTTTGAAGCAATGATAGCTCAGATGATAGTGTATATAAAGGCCGCACGGCGTCAATGGACGTGAATTCGAATCCCTACAACAAGCTTGAGCTTTCGGTAAAGGAAAACATTGTAATAAAACCATAGCATGGTGGAGGGCTTTTTCTTATGTCAGCCTGGCTAGCTACCACCCTCGTTGAAAATTTGCCGTTCACTAGACTTATCGTGTTCATCATCTTGGTTCACACCGTTACTTAATATCAGGTGAGATTATGGTCATAATTAAACCTATATACTATAAAAAAAAGATAAA
The DNA here is from genome assembly GCA_039707435.1 of Actias luna. NCBI lineage: Eukaryota > Metazoa > Arthropoda > Insecta > Lepidoptera > Saturniidae > Actias > Actias luna. The sequence continues at coordinate 11,500,325 of JAZHAC010000033.1, read as the reverse complement.
CCATAGACGTCATATTAATTACTATGTAATAATTCTATGAATTCAATTAAGTACACTAGTTGCTGTAACAGAAATCGATTAAAATTTGCATACGCAAAATAATTAATAAATTATTAACACTAACCTACATAAAATTTCTGTTATACTATATCTCTAATGACCCTATTATTTAAGACATCACAAAATATATATCCCGTTCATTCCCAAAATACCTATTAGTAAGAAATCGTCCGTATCGTTTGGTTATAAATTGCCATTACATCGCAGACGACAAAGCATTGAAATTCCGCCAATAAACTTGACTGAACGGGATCCGCCGTCGAGTCCCCTGTCGATACGCCGATAGATCCCTCGGGAGAGAAAGATGTCTTCCACTTATTCCAGAATTGACTTCGTTTTATTTCCCGCATCTTCTGTACACCGCGCCTCGCCGTCGCGATAATGCTAAACAACGTACGCTTAACAATTTAAAAGAAATGGCAGAAAGATTGATATATTTACTTGTATAAACAATATTTATTTATGTGCTGGTTGATTCTGTCGACTTTGATCTTATTTCTCCGTTTAACTGTGCGTGATCGCAAAATCCATTCTTACTAAATATCTACATTATGGAAACAATATGCATACTTGATGTATATTAGTCAGCATTATGTATTCATACTATATTATAAGTAAATCAGTGATACTTATGTATATAAAGAGGTTAGTATTCGTAGCGAATGGTCCCCTATTTCAGTTACCCTATTTTGAACTAGAGAAATCCTGTCAACCATACTGCATAGTATATAATAAACTTAATCAAATTTCCGCTAACATATCTCGAGTGAGCTCTAGTTAACTACTCAGACGTTTGATGGCGCACTAAGCACCACAAGTAACAAGTAGTCTGGCTAGAGCGAATACATATGCTAATTTCATTACAAATTTAGATATCCGTTTACCGTACAGTTAATATAGACTACCACTAAAAGTAGGATACCGATGCAAATTTTTATATACGGCCGATATTAAAGAATAATAACAATAGTTACCAAACGCTTTATAGGACCATAATAAAAATCGTAATAACCCTTGGAATATTGAAATCAGACTTTATAATGTTTGGCGGATCTCACCTGATGCTAATGGACATTGTGGCCAAAGATGGAAGCACGCTAAGCCTAGTAGGAATTTAAGTTTCAAGTACACCTGCTAGAACATAGCTACAGGTGTTTAATAACAGGTTTTTAACTTTTTTTATTACCATCATTATATACAGTTTCGTTATCGAAACTTTAAGATTGTAAAATCCGAAACCACGTTGAAGAAGCAATGTCCGAACACGCCGTAATCTATTTAAGCAATTTAATACTAATGTATGACTCATATCACCTAGTTGTATTACCTAGATTTAAATGTCTCGTATATATGTAATTAAGTACTTCTAAGTGAACAATACATGCTTTTTTTATGATAATCACCGGACAATCTAAAAACAATGACGAGCGCTTAAAGTGTATCAGTCCATCGAGGGTTGCTAATGGCATAGTGTACTGCAAACCTGAATATATACTAGCTGAATTTACAAGTCAAACTGAGTCACTGTGGGGGGTTTATCATCATGTGCATAGTGGTCACAACTCAGTCGAACACAATGGTCGTGTCCTACCACTCAATATGTACTAGTTTGTCGGAATCTACTACAATAATTTAGATGAATTTTTATATTTAGATAATATTTTATATACCACATTTCCTAATAAAATTTTATTATATGTGTAAGACACGAGCAAGGTTTAGCCACCTAGTGCCTGTAACTAAGCCTAATTGGAATTGTCCCAGCTGTAAAATAAAAATCCCTCGGAATGATAATTCATCCAAACCTATTAAAGGACTAGTTTTAATTGATAATGAGCCGAGTCGGTCATTTGAACTTGGCACGGCTATTTCTATGAATACTCCCCAAACCGGCGAATTATCTGCAGTTGATCGCGTTATGGACGCCGGCTCAGTTTCCTACAAAAATTTAGATAGGGAGGCACACAGAGGTGATGATGTCAAAAATATTTATTACTGGCACTATAAATTCGGTACTTGAGTAATTAAATGATTGCAATAAGAACTGAGATACGCGTGTACAGTCAGGAGATCCGCAATATTAGAGTCGCATTAAAAACATTGCAACAGCAAGTATATAGTTTAGGGCAAAGGATTAAAGTCATGGAAAAAACTAAGTCTGAAGAATATAATAAATACGCTAACATCTTTGATACAAAAATTGAAATGCTCCAGAATTAATATTTATAATCCCTTACCAAATATATGACGGATTAAATTGCCATATTAAAACAACAGCTTAATGCCCGTGATCAAGAACTGCTTTTAAATGATATTGAGATAGCTAGTATTTCAGAATAAACAAAGCAAAATTTATATCATATCACAAGTGTCATGTCTTCGAAGCTGGGCTTGAATGACATCGTTTCTGTAGAACGCGCTGTTACAGTTCACCGAGATCGCCCAGGAGGTAAAACCGCATCCGATAATGATTGGCCAAGAAATGTCATTGTTAGATTTTTTCGTCGAGCTTTACGTGAGCAATTTCTACAAGCAGCACGTGTGCGTCGTCATCTCACCACTACCGATCTTGATATACCTGGAACTGCGCAACGAATATATGTCAACGAGCGCTTGACTAATTTTAATAGATGACTCTTTGGGAAGCTGCGTTATATAGGACGTCGACATAAATACATTTGTATAAAACAAGGAAATATATATGCTAGAAAAATGGATCAAAATACGTGGAGCGAATACGGGTGAATCGGATATCAATAGAATTTTTGGGTCCAATTATATTTGTTGTTGTTATTTCTCTACTTCTTTTTGTTTTTTACCATATTCATAATTGTTTCGTTTGCATATTGTTTTCTTGGATATATAATGTTTTGTGCGCGGCAGTATTCATAGACTCCACCCCTTCTTTTTCATATATTTTTACATTTATAAATTCATTAACATTTATTTATAACTATTTATTGTTAGGTCAACACTATGTAACACTTAACAATTACCTTGTATTAGTTGATTTATTATTAATCAATCACACATTTACTTAATTTTACATATTAATGTTGTCAAAATTAATTAACATTGGGCTTTTAAATGCGGGTTTACCTGGAACTAATCACAATGATTTTTTTAGAAGCGATACAGTTCATAAATATCTACGTGATGGTTGTCAATAAGACATGGCTAAGGCTGGATGAAAATGTGCCCGAGCACCCTCAGTCCCCGGTTACCTTCTGCGTCATATACCGAAACCGACTGCCGTCCGTGGTGGAGGTGTGGGTTTTAACTTAAAGCGGGGGCTAAACGCTCGTATACATACGCATCCTGTTGATACTGTGAATAAATCTGTTGAACAAATGTGGTTTAGTCTAAAAGTTAACAAAATGAAACTCGTAATTGGTACGGCATATCACTCTCCTTGGCTTGATATTGATTTATTTTCTAACGCTATCACCGAATCTATAAATTCAGTAACCCACTGTGACCGTTTAATATTATTGGGTGATTTTAACATAAATGTGCTTAGTGAAAACGAAACAAGGTATAATAAGTTCTGCAACTTTCTAAAATATTTTCATCTATCGAAATTAGTTAACTCACGTACTCATACAGAACATAGTTAAACTGTTATTGACGTCGTTTGCTCCAATTTAACTGCACGAAATGTCATAGTAGAACCTTTAGCAAAGATCAGTGATCATGCAATTATAATAAGTAAATTCCATAAAAGACAACCTAAAATACCTCTAAATATAATTTATTACAGACCTCTTACGAATATATGTATGGATAAATTTGTGAAGGACATAGATTACAGGCCATGGGATATTACTTCTAATATTACGAATATAAATAATATTATAAATTTTATGAATATAAATATTATGACTATATTTGATATACACGCACCCGTAAAAATTATTAAAATATATGAATGGAATCAACCTTGGATCACTGACAACATAAAGTTAAATGCGTCATCGTGACAAAACATATCAGCGATATATAAATAATAGGTTACCAGCTACGAAAGCATATTATAAGGATTTAAAGTATTTAGTGTCGCGATCTTTGTACTATGAAACAATTGCATATTTCAGACAAAACGTAAATAGTAAAATGAAAAAATCCAAAACTATTGTGCAACAATTTAAAATTAACATTACTACCATCTAGAGAATCAAATTTGCCTCCGCATTTTACAGATGCTGATGCTATAAATAAGCAGTTTTTAGATATTCCAGGTATTGTACAAACTAATATATCATAATTAACGTATTTCGAGTTTAACCGGTTTGATGACTCTGTTTTTTCATTGACCCCAGTTCGAAGCGATGAAAGAAGTTTAAAAATGTTGTTGCTGAATTTGCCTCAGTCATCCATTAGCTATAACTAATGTAATTAATATTTCTATCTGTACGTCTGAATTTCCACTTTATTGGAAATCTGCTATTGTCCACCCTATACCTAAAAAGCCGGATGTTAAAGATTATGATGATCTGAGGCCCGTAAGTATTTTACCATGCTTATCAAAATTTTTGGAAAAGCTTGTTGTTGCTCAAGTATTTAGCTTCATTGAAAAAATAATATATTACCTCATGCTCAGTCAGGATTCAGAAAGAATAGGAGCACGGTTACTGCATTATTAGATGTTACCGATAATATTCTATCTGCTCAAGACACAGGTATGTGCACCCTCTTAGTTTTGTTTGATTTTTCTCCCGCATTCGACAGTATTAACACCTCATTACTTCTGTCAAAGTTAACCTTTTATGGGTTTGACAGAGCTGCTATTAATTGGTTTCATAGTTATTTAACTGATCGAATTCAGACTGTTGAATTAAGCTTACCTAATGGGTCAACTATATATTCTTCATCCCGCTCTATTAACAGAGGAGTCCCACAAGGCTCTGTGTTAGGACCAATTTTATTCACACGGTATACCGCTGACACAACTAAGGACAAACATAACTGATATAACTATTACATTGCCACTATCACATCTATGCTAATGAATTACAATTATATTTATCTTTTAAACCCCAAAATTACTGCTGCTGCATGTGATCCTTACTTACACGTAACGTTAAAAAGAAATAATAAGAAAACATTTAACCAATTTTATACATGTAATTAATTTAATAATAATTACATTTACTAGATTATAGATGTATGAACGAGTTACCCGTTAAAACAAAAGCCGACACTGTACAGAAAACATTAATTAAATTTTTAATAGCAAGACTTTTCAGAAACATATTACGCTACAAAAGCAACTTCATAAGAAGAAACAAGTCAAATAATAATTCCGTACTTAAATATGCTTTAGCTTCTTTGTTTGAATGAAATTTAATTAAGCTTTAACATATTCAATATTCTACGTCTGGAAGATGATTCAGTGTTATCTGGAGCGTAATTAATTCAAATATGAAGATAATGATTATGAACTGATAAATTATTTTCTTAAAGGGAGGGCTGTCGGTGATGTCTGCTAACGAAACTGCATGTTTATATTTTGTTTTATGTAATATTTCATATATTGAGCATTGAATTTACTTTTAAAAGTGTGGGTATTATATGTGTAAGTAAACATGGGACAGCCTAAACATAATCGCAAACAATCGAGGGGCTAGCACTCCTCAGTATTCATCGCTATAATACCGGTCTGCAAGTCTCTTAAAAGGTGAATATACTTAACAGACTCTTGCCAACCCAAAAGAAAGCTTTATCACCATGATCTTAGTGCTCGCATCTCAGTCCCTACCACTCGCTAATTATCTGGATATAGATCAGCGTGTAATACATGCTTTTCACAGTCGCAGCTGTCATAATTAACTATAATTCAACAAATATTGTGGCATACCACGTCGCATATTCTTTATTTCCACTTTAAGGGTTTAGTGTTATGGACACAATTTCACCTGATATTAAGTGAATATGTAGCTCAACATGGTGGACACGCTAAGCCTAGTGGACTGAGCGGAAGGACTGACTCTCAAGTGCAACTGTTGCAGCACAGCTATAGATATTTGGCGACAAAGTTTTCAACTTGGGGTGGTAGCTAGACAGGCGGGTTTTAGAAAAACCCCTACCACAATGCAATTCTGACATATCAAAATGATATTTCGTAAATAATCAAATTATATATTGTGTAAATTGGACACAGACAATGTTTAAAATGGAATTGGTCACCTTTTACATATTCTCAAGCAAGTTATCAAAATAGTATTCTATTCGTAGATGTTTTAAAAAAGAAATTTGTTAATTTTTAAATATCTGACGCATTATTATGGCGGACGTATTTTTGCTCATTAGAGATACGTCGCTCCGCCATTACAGCTAGATTAATGACATCTCCGACGAAAGTGTAAACTTGTTCAGTCACTTTTATCTTTAGACCACCAGTTAAACCTATACAGTTTTTTATACAAAATTAATAGTTTTAGTGAACAAAGTAAAATATATATTCACAAATTTAGTTATTTTGAAAAATAGATTTTTTTTAAACCATTACGTTATTTAAGGTCTCAAACATACGAAAATTGTAATTCAATATACAAATAACCATAATGATCCGTTAATTAAATACCATTATTTAGTTTAATTGCTTTTACCTAGATACATTATTTAAATTATTTACACTTTTTGTGTATCAAAATTTATTTTAAACGTAATCTAGTAGATAGTAGATTAAGGACTAACGTATTGACACCATAAATGACTTATGTGTTCCGAAAGATGAACTTATGTACTAAAAACGAACCCGGTAGGTGACATTGTTCTACCACAAAACTAAAATAATTTTAGTGCGTTACCCAGTCGCTGCAACTATAACTAAAGTTCACCCACATGACTTTATTAGTAGTACACATGAAAATCATTAAAATCAGTTCCAAGTCGATTAAGAGGCAAATAACAACGCTGAAACACTCATGGAAACTTTATGCATACAATTGATAGATACAATTAGTTTACGGTTTTGCAGATGCTCCAGATATATTAGGAAGATTGTCCTATTGCATTCTCCATCCTTCAACTCGCATATGTAACCTCAAAACATTGACTCTGCCATCGTGAACAACTAATTTGGGTTTACATAGTTCTATGTTTCGAATGTGCTCTTTGTGTAATAGTATTGAAAATATATATACCTCTTTCTTCTTAGTCCTTTACCCTCGTTCAAAAACAAAATATTTTCATAATATATGTTTCAGGATCGTTAAAGTTTTACTACCATTGGTCTTTACTGTTATTAGTTGCAAAGTGTTTTTTTTTCTTTTCAAATTAGGTGCTTTTCTTTATTAAATTGAATCCAGTTTCGCAGACCTTAAGAAGCGATTATTGTTATTTTCGTATATTGTATTTTATTCAGAGTAATTATAAGTGTTTATGTTATTTACGCCTACTGTCAATTGAAAATTAAAAACAATACGTGAACCAATTATTATGAGAGAAATTGGCAAATGTTTTACATTTTACGTAGGAACGAGACAGTGATATTGAGTGGATGCTCGAGAACATATCTCGTTAACCCTCCAATTAGTATCCGGATCGACAACTGAATGTTTCATTGATCGACGTCATAGTACCGGTATAAATTTATTGTTTGTTTACTTGTAAATTAATAAACTATATCAGTATTAGTACGTGAGAAGCTATCATCGCGCTTCACATTTTTATTTACTTGAAATTATTAAAAAATATAATATAAGTGTTAATTTGTCATTGAAAAGGTAACAAAAAGTTTCTTATTACCAAAGAATACATCGGGATACAATATAGGTACTTTTAACATGATAATTTTATTTTTCTTTTAAGTTCTATTACGTATAAATATAATAAATGTAATTATATAATAAAAAAGAAAACCAGGAAGTGAAAAATTAAAGAACAATATAGCACACTATTATAGACTAGAGGAATCAATAAGTTATTACTTTTTCTTAGGAAGCTGAAGCTAAATTACATTTAAAGAGAATTTCAATAATTTAAACTAAATTATCAGCTTTATCTCTGTGACGTTCTCGTTCAGACCGCAATAAACAATCGCATTTATATCCGCCTGAACATTAAAGCATAATTATCATGAAAACCAATCACGTAAATCGCTATAAATAAATAGCTATTAGTGTTAAATATAGTCGGATTTTGTAATAAAGTACGGTCCTGTTAATCGCAAACGGATCTAACTCAAATAGCCTATTCGGCTTTGTTACACATATCTACTAATTGATTACTTACTACTCCATCAAAAAGGCTAGCGGTCAAAAGGATCAGTGAAAACTTTTACTAGGTCGTAAGATTAATCAAATAACCCTTTGTTCATTAAAACAATTTAACCTTGTTTTTACTAATTAAACCATTAGTAGAGTAACGTTCTTTAAAGTAGCTCAAAAAATATAGTGTTTTTTTTTTTAATTTATACATTTCTAATAAACAAAATATAGAAGTTTTTGTCGGTATGTTGATCTGGCATGTTGTGATTTTTATTTTTATTCATATACTTAGTTATTTAGCCCGGTATTGTGTAATACAGGCGACATTTAACGTGATGTAGCTGAAGAGCATAAGTGAAGTGAATTATAAATAATCATTTGGTACATGATATGTTAGTTGCCACAAAAACTCATAAGAGAGCTTCAACAAGAGAGTTACCATCTTGTTAAAGATAGTATCATCTGCCCAAGTCTTATCACTTGAAATAGCAGTAATAGTCTTTAAAGAGGACTGAGTTACCAAGAATAAAAATAGAATAAGAAGAAATAAGATATGAGGTGACATCCGCGTTTTAACGCGGACGACCAGCCTTCTCGGTTGCATAACTTGTATGATATAAAGATATTTAAACTAGTTTTTAATAATTATAAGTTTCAATGACTAATCAAAAATTGTGTGTCTCCACAAACAATTAGTTCTGCTGCGCTTAAATGATTACTTTATTTTGGCTTATTTTTTAAACAACATTATATGCCAATTATACGATACACAGTACTATCAAACATTAGCTTATTTTTAGACTTAGAGGAAGACTAAAGGAGTTATGGATGCATTGTGTGAGGAAATAATACAGGATAGTGTAAAACGTAAAAACGTTGTGCCTACCTCGAGTATATAGGATAGCAGTAAAATGAAGAAGATTAGGGAAAGTATAGTAATCACAATAAAAATGGACAGTCGCTGTGGCAAACGTATTAAGTAACGTAAAAGATATAAAATTGCAGCTCTCACTTTTAATTTAGCAACGCTAATGTAGTACCTAAACAAACCTTGCATACAAGTCATAATCTACGTAATGCTTTACTCATAATAATAACACACTTTGTAACTCTGAACTTAATATAAACCTCACCATAACAACGCTCCGAAAGTAATTAAAAGAACTAAAATACTCTGTACCTAAATTGGTAATAAAAGCTATGAAATTCCAAGAGTATAAATAACGTTGTGAACAATGCTATCATTCATACAACAGGAATACTGCGAAAAACATATTTCATTTGGTATCTCCTATTTAATACGAATTCAATCATTTGTAATTTTCTCACTTTTCAATTGCCTGTGTGAGATTCCTAAGAATCGATTGCAAAACCAGGTTAGTATTTCAAATAACTTGTAAAATGTTATATGGATCTAGATATGTATGCTGTGCAAGAGTTCTCTATTATATATGCAAATTCATATGAAGTTCTTCTAAATTGATTATCCCCAACTTTGTGATTTCTTTTATGTTTTCTCTGCTTTCTATTTCTGTTGTAAGATTTATAAGTTTTACAGAGCGTATAAATTTAGTTATAAGCAAAAGCTACAAATAACAATTTAATTTCTATTAAGCAGTTATCCAACACTTTCGTTCGAGCAACAGGTTGATTACTATGTGAATCAATAAAAGAAACATCAATGCGCCATATAATGGGTGAACAACTCTACCCACACGTCAACGCTCTAAGGATTCATTGCATACAATACGTTTTATGCAAATGTGATCTGGTTTGGAATGAGTCGCTATAAACAAAACCACAATTTCCACGAAACAACAGCTTTATCGAGCAATAAATTTGGTTGTACCAAGTAAATTTTGAAATATGAAAATTATTTTTATGATCACAGTATAAGATCTATTTTATAGAAAGGGTACCTAAGTTATGAAATGGTTAATAAATTATTAAATCAAATTACAAAATGCCCCTTGGAATATCAAGTAATGTTAAAATTATAATCGTTATAATAATATAATAATATCGTTATAGTAAGTTATTATAATGTAGCAGTTATTTTTCCAGGTATGAAATGTTAAAAATAAATGTTACTATAATACACCAGTTATTTATCTATATACTTGCCATAGAAATAATATTTATTATAAATTATTATATCCTAGTGTGTAATAATTCAACCTTTACAGTGCGAAAAAGTAAATAACTCGTGGGCATTCAAGAAATTCTTTTTTAAAACGTTTCAACAAGACTATTTTATTACATAAAGAAAACATGTGCAAATAAAAGTTTGAAGAATTGAACTTAGTGCATTTACTCATATTACTTTTAAAGCGAAGCCAGGCAGGGTCAGCTTGTTACCGAATGAAACTTAATCGGCAGAGCATGACCTTATTCCATATTGAATGGTATACATTTTATAAGATAAAAGTAATAGTAATGCCTAACAGTTTATATATATCATAAAAATGTATATCGGTACAGTTATACAATTAGCTACTTCTCCATTATTACTAGAAGGAAATAAAATTTGCGCATATGTATTGTAGTAAGCAGTTGCTGAAACTACAAACTTAATTTTTTCATCGACAGACTGTTTTTAGTTTTTAGATTGCTTTTAGATTGATGGTAATAGTCTGTGTTTTATTTTAGCACCTAAAATGAACGAAAATGAATCCAAGGGAAACCATAAAAATACTTTCAGCAGCTGCATACACAATACTCGGAACTGAAACGCCACAAACAGAAGAAGAGTCATTATGACGGATTTATACAGGGTAATAAATTCAGTAGTCGGAACTCAGTAGGGTACAGCCATTTACCACCCTACTTAATTCATCGAAATAAACCAGCTAACCATAGAACTGGACAGCATGCCATTATGACTACTGTTGCACCTGGGGTGTGGTGGTCGTGAACTATTCGAATACAACTATCGTAACATACCACCTCTTTAACCCTACATTTTATTGTTATTACATTTTATACTACAATTAACCACAGACTAGCTTCAGCTTTCTGCTTTTCAGCTTTTCAGCTTTTCAGCTAAGTTTAAAGATAGCTAGTGTCTAAATTCGGATAAAATTCAGTATATAATTTTTTACGGAATACGGATTGCATTTATGACTGAACTGAATTTTTTTTTATTGTAGATATTTATAAATTTTAATCAACATTCGTTACTGTATGGTCAATTAATATCTGTAAGAATATCGTAATAATAATTTAAATAAAATTATATTATTAGGGACTGTACATTGAATATCTATAATAAATAATAACTTACATTATGTACGAATACTACCTTTATGCATAAATTCTCAAACTTTATACAGTACCAATACAGTACATATTATTCTTTATATTTTTATAGCTGTGTAAATAAATGATAAAGTAAAAAATGGTAACATACTAAGCCTAATGGGGGAACTGGCTTCCGAATGCAACTGTGTGATACACCTGAAAATATTTGGCGACAAATTATATTCACTTTACAATGATTTCAGAAATTCAGACACTTTACGTGATTCAAAGACACGTCAATCGGTATGGTGTCAGACCAAGCTATCAATGAGCCGTCATTACTTGAAGAATTTTTAAGACTTTAAAAGTATTTAAACTTAGAATTATAAAAAATAATTCTTTCATAACATCGAGAGCAATATCCGGAGCAGTAGTTCCAATTATCGTAGTCTGCGGTCGTGTTCAGTGAGTGGTAAAGCTGTTGCTAAATGGAATTGCATGGGCGCGATGCACCGTCTATAACTCGATGCACAAACGTCAGTATGAACATTTACATTTCAAATTAATATTTCATGTTACTTGTTATAAGTTGTTTTCAATAATTTCTTAGCGTATTAACCTGAGATTATTTTAGACAGCAATCGAGTGCATCATCATAATCATCACAATTCAACAATACTAAAATAATAATACTGATCTATAGAAGTGTGACATCGGCGACAATCAATAAATCGCCTAATACTCCATGGTCTTCATCGTTATCCAATCAGAATAAAAATCTTCAAGTCTGATTAACACAACAGGAATAGAACATTAGGTAACCGATAAACGTACGGACGGGTAAATGGCCAACCCCATACGCTCGTTAACCAGATACATCTCCGCCCACCGCCTGTCCAATTACGTCTCGGATTTACTTCCTCGTCTGTCCGCTAATTTATTATTACTCCAAAGTGAATATTCACAAGTTCCTTCGTGATTAAAGCGAATAAAACATCAGCTCGAGCTTTGCCGCCGATCTCTGCTACAGATATTCCACTGACGCCTTCAACGGCAACTCGAGAAATCGTGTGCTTTGAATACATTATTACATCACTTACAGCTATTACTAGTAACCTCCGAGAAGAAATTTACATTGTTACAACTTAAAATAAGTAAAAACTTCGATCCAAAATACGAATAACATGCAGGGTAATTGTTGTTATTTTATATATTTAACCATAATTAAAATATTCTGTATCTCAGTACGCGAACTTCAGAAAAATTAACCTTTAGACGAAGATAAACAAGTTTTATGAATATTATCAAAAGAGTTTGAGATTATGACGGCGGTATAGCAACTTTGACAGGCTTGCGATCGTCCAAGTTAGTACAGAATCCTGCTACAAGTGAAGTTGGCTGTGAAAACCAGCTAAGTTGTAAACGTGGTAAGAACTCGTTATTCCAAATCGGCCACTAAAAGTCGCGAAGCGAAAATTCTATCCAACTTCAATTTACTTTTATTGTTCTTACTCTTCCTATTCTACAAAGCTAAAGTTTTTTTCCTTAAATTTTAGACATCGTCTAAACGCATTTTTATACTGATTCAAGTAAACACGACGCAAAAATGTTACTTTTGACTTTCTTCGTTTGTCTATATAAAAAAGGTAGACTCTCCTTTCTCAACAACGCAGAAAAATGAACATTAATATTCAAATTATTTCATTATACAGTACAGAAGATGTAAATAGGGTAAAAGCAAGTTAGTTTATAGGTTTAGTATTATGTCTACAATGTCACGTAATGTTAAGTGACAATGTGGCCCAGGATGGTGGACACGCTAAACCTACTGGAGGGACTGGCTCTCAAGTGCAATTGCTGGAACACACGTATAGTAATTAGAAGGCAGATTTTCAAATTGAGGGTAGTAGCTAGCCAGGCGAACATTAGATAAAGCCCTACCACCATGCTATGGTTTATCCACGATCTTTTCTTTCATCGAAAGCTCAGGCACATCGCAGGGATCCAACTCACGTTCATTGGCATGGCGTCCGTTCATACTACCACACTCCACACACACCACCAGCTGAACTATCATCACTTTAAAGTATAACAATCCAATTGACTATTTTGAATACTTACCAATTTCTACTTTCAGTGTAGCATTAACCATATAGATATGTACATCCTAAATTTCATATACCTAACACATATTTATACTTTCCTAATTTCTGCTATTTTTTCTAATTTAATGTATGTTAATAGCATTAACTATTATATTTAAACTATAACTAATATTTTATAAACAAATTCATTATATGATTTTCTTCGTAAATCAAATTTTCGTAATAGAAACGAGCTTCTTAGCAATCTATGTATTCACCGTGCGAATATCGGGACCATCAAATGGTGGAGAGGGAAACTCCGAGCAGATCCCAGGTGTAGGTTTAAGGGGCCCTTTTGCAACGATCGTCAACACTCACCTTCAGTACTCGTGTTTCTCTCCCTGCCCGGACAAATTTGGTAGGAGCCTGCTAGCACAGCTTTAGAAGCACGTTTTAGGACAGAACTTATTGCAGTCCTAGACAGGCCAAAATCTTTCAAAAGATTATTAAAATTGCTGGTATGTCGTTCGCTCCCACTTCGACTGCGTATAAATTGGCCACGTAGTCATTCCTGTTCAAATAATTTAATCGCTTTATTTGTTTTTATGCCGTGGTCATTAGGTATATTTGTCTCTCATAGTACAGTAAGCTCAACCGATTTAGGTAGGTATATATGGTACGTATATATGAACTTTGTTAATTTTTGTTAGAAAGTAACAAATAATATTTATAAAAAAATATATATAATAATGTCTGCAATTAATCTCTGTCGACTATTCAAATCATAAACCTAAGTAAAAATAACGATACATATTAAATTATGTGCAAGTGTTTATGTATAAAGTATACAAAATACCTAATCCACCTATCTAAGTAATTCGCATCTAGATGCCAATATTAGATCTAGTTTCGTTACTATATTTATTAATAATCTACATAGTTTATAATTTATTCAATAATAATAATGTGAATTAATTAGTATTCTCTTGTTAGGTTGATTAAAATAAAACTATTTTATACTATGTTCTTCGTATTAATTTCAGGTAAGTTTATTTTGGACGTTTTATATTAGATTTAAATTATGTTGGTAATGATCGTTGAAGTTGAAGCGATGATAGGTCATTGGTAGTGTGAACGGACTCCGCTTCAAAGGACGTGAGTTTGAATCCACCTACAATGAGCCTGAGATTGCGGTGAAGAAAAACACTGTGAGGAAACCAGAGCATGGTGGTAGGACTTTTTCTAATTCCCGTCTGGCTAGCAACCACCCTCAAGTTGAAAATCTGACGCCAAACACCAATAGGTGTGTTCCTGCAGTTGCACTTGAGAGCCAGTTCCTCCACAGATTTAACGTGCCTATCAACTTGGGCCGTATCATTACTTAAGATCTGATGAGGTTATGGCCATAACGCTAAATACCTGTTTTGAAAAGTGTAAAGTAAAAGTAAAAAAAAAAATGGTTTTTCACTTTTCCTTTTGTAATAAATACATTACCGTACTTTTGTATAGCTCCACACATTAATCGTCAATTTATTGATTGAAGTTATCCATTCAGTAAATAATTAATTATTTCATCGCATGTTAACTTAATAACAGTTCATGTTGATTTTTAACGTTATTTCGTGTCTAGCGGCTATTGTTACAAAATGCTCAATTAAAACTTAGCCTATTATTATTTTTCTCTGATTAATTGACCACTTAATTAACTAAGAACGATTTGAGAATCTCAATTACTCGACAATTAAATAAATATACTAACTTTATTAGTTAGACGATTATATAAACACACTTATTTGAATTTTTATTAGAGTATTTTCACGAATAAAACTTACAAGTTAGTCGAGATATATGTATATCGGCCTTTATTATTTGGAGCCATAGTTAATTTCTGAAGAGATTAATTTATAAATGTATGTAATCGTAAATAACCTAAATATATAATTTAATATGGTAATATATCATTTTATAAATATAATCTATAATATATTTTTAAAGTGTAAGCTTAGCACCCAGTTTATACTAAAAATTACTGTTATCCCTAACTACCACCTGCTGATACTAGAACATGACAAACTAAATGAGAGTCCCTGTAACAGAATTATACCCATGTGCATGATGTCAAACCCAGTCATGTACAAATCCTTACATAAATATAGCAATACCATCCTGTAAACACTCCAATGCTGTAAGAAGACCTCTTTCCAACAGAATGCACGCTATTAATCACCAATCCAACATAAAATATTTAATAATAAAATGCTATGATTAATAAAAACTAATCGACTCATGAATAGACGTAATTTCTTATATGATACTAACTGTGCCCGCGACTTCATTAGTGTGGAACTAAAATTTGTTTTATCATTTTTACCCGCTTTTGTTACTTTTTTATACAGGTTTGCTCCTATTGTTAGTAGCCTAATGTTAAATAGCCTTTCTCAATAATTGCTCTGTCAAATACACAAAGAATATTTAAAATCTCACTGGTAGTTTTAAGATTAGTGTGTCCAAACAAACAAATTGTCCGCTTTCTATAAATAATATAGATTATAAATTCCCACGTCAAATCTGATCAAACCTAGAACATTTATTAAGCACTGTATTTTTGTCTCGAACTTAAAGCACTTCATTCGTCTATTATTTTACGACGTAGAAAGTTAAAAATATAGATATTTCTATAATGTAATGATCAAACTTTAACTAATAATTTTCCAGGTCGCTGAGCTATAATTCAAGACAAAAACCGAAACCTCCATTATGATATAGCTATTGACATGAAATTTGGCCTGGATATACTTTTCAAGACGTAAACGACCACTCAGAAGGGATTTTACGATCACGCGCAGTTGACAGGAAAAAAAACGAAATAAGCCGATGTAATCAGCTAAATAGAACATTATACGAAAGTTAATTTGTGAATAATGTTTTTTTGTTATTTGTAAAAGTTATTGTTTTTTTATAGTTTATAGATTTAGCGATTGATTATACTCTCGCCTGATGTTCAGTGATATGGCCCATGATGATGGATACGCTAAACCTATTGAAGGGACTGGCTTTCGAGTGCAATTGCTGCAACACACCGATACAGGTTTTTGGTAACAAACTTTCAGCTAGGGTGTTAACTAACCAGGCGAGCATTAGAAAATACCCTACCACCATCTATGGTTTCATCAAATGTTTTCCTTCACCGAAAGCTGAGGCTCGTTGTAGAGATTCGAACTCATGTCCATCGAAGTGGTGTTCGTACACCCTTTTTTTTCACCATTTGACTATAGACCATAGACCATTCTTTATAAATATCTGGCGTAGCAAGCGCTCATAGACGGCGACAACCGCTTATTATCAGAGAGACCATATGGTCTGCATATGCAACACACCATAAGCATATGGTTATTACCACTATCGTAACATTTACTCCTGATAATTTTAGAAATCGATCGCCAAAGACTCTCAAGATCAAGTAGGAACCTGTGCGGGCGAATATTAAGTAAATGGTAAAGCAATCTATATAAATTAAATGCTCCTCGTTGGTAAGCACATCCGTCGAGAACGACTGGACCGTTCCGGACCGTTTTTTAAACGATAGTATTAGTCTGAATAAAATTTTATAGTAAATAAAAACACGAAAAGTTGTCCGGGCTTTTATGAGTACTAGAACTTATGTTTGGAATGATGGACACTTAATTTTTATACTTTTTGGTTAAGAAAAAGTTAGTGTACAGAAATAGCTAATGTTGTGTTAATTTGTTGACAACTAAAGAGAGCTAAACTACGTCTACTGGGTTAAGTAATTAATAGATATTAAAATTAATAATTTGCAATAATCCTAGATAATTGTATTATTTGCATAGAATGTAATACTATTCACTGCAAATATTATATAAAGATATTTAATAATTTCAGAAACATAAAGCTAAGCATTTTCATAAGAGTTCTTTACACACACCACTTTCTCGGGCGCTTCAATTTACATAAACATGCAAAGTAAATTCAAAACGTACAGTTTTGGTAGTGTAAGGGTGCTTCAAAATGAATAAATATCTGACACACAAATTCCCTCACATTCAAGTGTTATGTGTGAATTTATTTAAGTTCAAATTGTTTAACTTTACCTAGTATCAAACGCAGGTCTAGAGATTATTTTGTTGGAAACTCAAACCTATTAAAATACAAATAAAATTTACCACGACCAATGAAAATATTGATTAGATTTTTTTTTACAACTACAAAAAAGGAGCTATGACTCCTACAACCGCCCTTAGATTTGTATCTACCGAATATGAATCAAACACTTTTAAACATAAGTTATCGAACATAAACACAATAATAGGATTTATAATTATAGTTTTATTTGTATTTTACTATGGTAATATAAATATGCTAATGGTAAACGTTTTATATAATTGATTAAATTTAATTTATTGAAATTATTTGCAAAATTATTGCACATCATTCAATTAATCCAATACATATATGTATCATACACTACGAAACAGCTGACCCGTATGATGTGTACAAACCATATCTGCGCAATTGTTGAGAACTTACTGGGCGTCTTGAACCAATAAGCGTGCACCTATGATTGTGCATTCGCGCTATGGATAACCGTCTGCACTATAGAAATATAGTGCAATATATAACAGACTAAAGAAAGGGTCGTGACGGAAAAATATTTATATTTCATTTGTCTGGCTCCCACCCGTGCCGTGCAATAAGGAACTTCGACCCAATAAATATAAATTTGACGTAATAGAATCATTAATATACTGTGTTATCGTACAATCATATATGTCATAATGTGATAATAATCATAAATGTGAATTAGTGACGGTTTATTTGGGAGGTACTTGGACTCTCTTTCACATAAAACACTAGCAAAGTGTACATTTGTGTTATAAGTAGATAAATACCTATATATACATATATACATGTTATATATATATATATATATATATAACGCTCTTCTCGCAAATATATAATAACCGCTGTTATAAACTATCCTCCTAAAATTCAACTCTAACAATAAAAATATATAATATATATTTGAACTGGATAAATACTAAGCTGTGTGCAAGATGACTAGTTCCACATCATGCTTAGGGAAACTCAAAACTGAATTTAAAATGTCAAGGACTCTGCGACCGCATGGTATATAACTGAATGTTCTGAACGTTTAATATAGTATGTTAATAAATTTAATGCAAGTTCTATGGTGTGTAATACACCAAGGATTTGTAAACAGAAATATGGATGGTGAAAAGAGAGGACAACTACGTGCGATGTGCCGAGCGGTACTGATCGGTGTTGATTGATCTTTGCGCTCAATTATTTGTCTTTGTGCACTTCACTTTTCATTACACTGTCCCCACAAACAGTGAGCCGGCGCCGGTTTATTATATTTATTGTTTATATTTTCTTGAGGATCATAGGTTTTATTACATCGACGCCAATACATGTTACAGTGAGTGAGGTCTGTATTCCACCTTGGGTAATAAGGTGACGATACTTGTGTATCAAGTATGTTTTGTGAGCTAAAACCTGGCGTGATCATTCCATATGCACAAATATATGCCACGTAGTTAGATATCTATACCCGACTGAGTTGTGACCACAATGGACATGATAATCAGCCCGTGTATAATCATAAATCGTGTATAAACATGATAATCGCGGGAGTCTTTCAGGTTGCCATGACTAGTGTCCGACCGAAACAGCATTTTCAGCCGAAACCCAAACTGAAAACGAATCTTCAGCTTGAGCCTTAGTTTCGGCCGAAACAGAAAATTACCTAAAATTGAGAAAAATATATATACTATACTGAAATTTAGTTTATTTTTCACACACATACAAATAAGTAACTTGTTTGAATAAACAACGGTAGTTAAGTAACAACAAGAATTTTTATTTACATTTTCAATTTAACATTATTATATTCATGTTCATATATTCAGGACCTACTTTTATATGTAAACTTAAAAAACGTTGACAATTAGTACTTAAAGATTTACTAATTGAATATTGTTTATATTGTGTTTACAGTATTCTTAAGGCTTACGTATTATTCATTAAGGTCTTGTGTTTAGTCCTAGAACATAAAATAATAAATAATCTACTCGCAACTATCAATCACAAAAAAAGTTTCAATAGTATTAATTACAAGCAAATACTTAATTAAAAAATAAACATACTTTAATGACTTATAAATAAAAACAAAATTAATTATTTATGGATGTTAACAACACGAACTAAAATCAATGACGGCGGAAAGATAGCTATATCGAGTCGCGAACTCACCCGAACGACGCGCATTGTACACTAAGTTTCGACGCAGCAGAAGATTCGGCTGATTCTTGGCTGAAACCAAAACTGTTGCAGGAACTAGATTTTTTCTCCGAAACCATCCGAAGCTGAATCCAAACCTTCGGTCGGTTTTTAGGCATGACAAAGACCTCGGCCGAAGATAGATTGAGGATCGATGATTATCGATCATCGGTCCTCGTTGTTGTTTTTGAAATGAATTGCGGCTACTGTTAGATAAATTTTTAATTAATTAACCATTTAATTAATAATGTTAATTTACAATATGTCATACTCAAAAGAAATAATATAATGTTACAACAGCAAGTATACACGAAGCTTAATTATTAAGCCATTTTGTAAGCAATAGTTTTGTTTCCTTACTTGAAAATACTATTTTACATTATAGTAAGTTATTATAAGTTACGATTAACCGAATTATGTAACTTAAAATATTTTGTTCATAAATGACAACGCCGCAATATTTAATTAATAAAACGCTTTATTTAAATGAAAAATTTACAAATATGTAAATCTAGATATAGAGTTTTATATTAAATAATTGAGATCAGTAAACAATACTCAGAGTCAATAATTCTGGAGTCTCCATAATAAACGAACCTTTTGCAATAATAACAAATAAATGGTTAAGTCGAGAAGAGACACGAGCAAATTGAGGACGGAGCAATTTGTATCCTCTTGTCATACTTTTTAATTTCATCCCGGGAAAAACAAATTAGTTTCGCTTGAACACTTTGCATATTTACAAATCTTGAACGCTGAAAGCAGAGCTTGCGGTCGCTTTGTTGTGCTTTTAATAATTCCTAAAACTTTTGTTTGGAACAACGCAAAATTTCATTTGAGCATCTGGTGAGTAGCTATTAACAACGTTTAATTTAATAATTATTGTATATTCAATTTGTCTTTTATTAAGGTTTTTTTTGCAAGGTTAATATTTTCAGAGCAATGGCAATGTTACCTTTGCTTATCTTATACTATAGTAATACCGCAGATAAATAGTCAATAAATACACAGCACCGATGCTAAGTGTTGGTTATTTTCTTAAGTAATTAACAAGAAACCTTCGTATAAAAGAGTTAATGTTGCAATAAAATACGACCCCTAAATTCTATATATACCGACCTGGCAAATATTGTCCTGTACATTCTAATAACTGAATAACTCGGTGGTAGTAACACCTATCGCATTGAGGGATAGCAACAAAAAGTCTAAGTAACACACATCATTTACAGAAACGCCATATTTTATTAAGTGAAATTATATTTTTTTCCTAGCAAAGAAGATCAGTACTATGGCTGGTTGTAAAATAGATCTTTCTTAACTTTGTTGTGTTTTCATAAAAATAAATATTAATTATTTTTTTCCGTTTTCATCTGTTTTTGTTACTTCATAAATTTGGTATTTATTTCACTTTTAGCATTTGAAGACAATAGTAATATCGTTTTATTTAATTGAAATATTTTTTACGTCATTGGGCGACGCCGATGAAATGAGTGCTGTAGGAATACTAGCTGTAAAGCTGTCCCTGGTCTCTGGCAACACGGAAATTTGAAGTGTCGTCGTGCTGCGTTTTAGTGTTGTATGATTAGCACCCTATGAGTCACCACATGCCCCTCACGCCTTTGACCTGAGCTCGGGTAGTTCGGTTGCGCGTTGCGATGAGCAAGTCCGTATAGACTGGAATTTTAAACACCACGTTTACCAAAAAAAGGATATACACCATGACAGTGACTCAACAGTGATAGTATGAGCAGAAACAGGTAACAGATGAACGTAGTTCATTTTTCTATACGGCAACACGAACGCTGAAGTTAACTTGACGGACTTACATTGAAGATGTTCTCGGGCCTTATATCCACCAATTTTCACAATTACTTGACTTAGATTTTACGCTGATGCATGTTATTTCACGTTAACATACAGCTCGGAAGACCAGTACCTGTTTGGCAATGGGAAACATTCGGGTACTGCTGTAGTCTGCACATTCGTTTTTTTTTTTTTTTTTTTGAATTGACATACGCTTTTAGTCGTAAAGGCTTTGACAGCTTCACCGAACTTTTTGGGGCGAGTGCTGAGGGCACTCAGCTCCGAGGCAGCGAGCGCAAGGGTGCCAGAATGGCCGAACCTCGGCTTGGTATGCTGCGGGAAAAACAAACAGGGATTGTAGGGGTAGTCCCTTACAGAACCGTGTACTTAACGTGTAGGTGTGCGTGGATAGTATGCGGTGTGATGATGTACTTTCAGTGATGTAGAGTGTCACTGTATCGTGCGAGCAGAGTCACCTGAGGGCTCCTATCCGGAGGATCGATCCTAGGCTCAAGCGTCTGCAGAGGGAGGCCGCGGCGGGTGTGCGGGAGCGAAATTAACCGCTCGGCCTCGGCGGCGAGGGCGGCGGTTACGCGGGCGTGTACGCGGACACGTACGATTGGTGGAGACAGTAGGAAGAAGTGCGTTCAATCTCGTTATTTTATCGACGGGATCAGTGAAGCAATTACGTGGCCGGCGCGCGAAACCTTTGGCGTGCGGATTAGCATTGTAGCTCACTGCGTGTACTATTTTGGGGTTGGGATGAACTTCGGCTTTTTCGAAGAATTGCTTTGTAAGGTCATTGAAATAAAACTAATTTAAACGGATTTTATCGCGGTTATTTATTAAATTTTGATCCCGACGTTTCGAAAGCTTTTCAGCCTTCGTGGTCACGGGGCGGACTGAGGTGTAGGTTGTCCAGAAAAGTTTATGTTACTGTGTCTACCTTCAATTTAATTTTTAATATTTATAGTGTTCCGATCTACGCAGAAAGAGCTCACAGTGTCTTGAGGTCTGGTAATTGGTCTTTTGGGTTCCGATTTAATTAAATGTATAATTGGATCCCAGGCTTGTGCTAGCTTCCAACCATCTTCTCTATTGAAATTTGGATGTTTTTTAATTTCAATAGCCTCACGAATCATCCTAGGTAGGAATCGGTGTTCTTTGGCAAGGATTTGTGGCTTGTCGAATCGAAGATAATGTTTGGAGCCTTCTTCTGAATGTTCAGCAACTGCAGACTTCGTAGAGCGTCGGTGTTTAACATCAGCTATATGTTCTTTTACGCGGGTCCCTATATTTCTTTTTGTTTGTCCGATATAGGAGAGGCCACAGTCACATTCGATTTTGTATACGCCCTGTTCTTGTAGAGGTATATGACACTTGACAGGTGGTAAAAATTGACTAATCTTCTTGGGCGGCTTGAAGTAAGTTTTAATTGAAGCACGCTTCAGCACATAGCCAATCTTGTCTGTGACCCCTCTTACAAAAGGTAGCACAACAGGTACACGTTCTACTGTGGCTGGTTTCACTCGGTTTCCGTGACGGCGGCGTGGAATTTGGAGCTTGTTATCGCGCAGTACTTGCTTGACATATCGCAGCTCAGCAGCCAGATGTTCCTCGTCACAGATTCCTTGTGCTCTCTGAAACAAAGATTTACCCACGGTAGCTAACTGTTTCGGATGGTGGTGAGATTCACCATTCAGGTATTTATCTGTATGGGTCATTTTTCTGTACACAGTATGGCCTAAAGACTGATCAGGATTACGGATAACTAAAACATCTAAGAAAGGAAGAGATTTATTTTGCTCTAACTCCACAGTGAATTGTATGTTATTGTTAATGGAGTTAAGATGATCTAAAAATGCAGCTACTTTGTCAGATGGTAAAATTGTGAAAGTATCATCTACGTACCGTTTGTAAAACCTGGGGGTGACGGGGGCAGTGCTTAGGGCTGTCTCCTCGAAGTCCTCCATGAAAATATCGGCGACTAAATAATTGTGTTGAGAATAAGTCCAATGAGTAGTGGTAGTGCCATGCTGCGCACCTTCGGGTAGCAGTCGAATGGGCTGGCACGCCCGGGGAAAAACCACTCTCTCACGGAAAACTGACGTCAAGTGGCAACATTGCTGTCGCGTTTCGTTCAGCCTGTGAGAGTCCCGGAAGCCCACTCCCCATCCCTCTCCCATATTATGAAAGTGCAAAATTTGGTTGATCTACCCCAGGAGGGTACCACTAGCGTCCATCGCGGTGGAGAATCCCTCTCTGGACGTCCACGCTCAGATCGCACACTACCTAAGCGTGGATGTTCAGGCTGCCCTTCGTATTCTGGGGGGGGCAATTTTGCGCTCTGTGTTCGGGGCAAACGGAGCAAGCAACATAAGGCTACCCCTACCACGCTTGCTGTGGACTTTTGCAACATAAGGGGGCTAAATTCGAACTTGAACGCCGTCCACTTCCACCTTGAGACAGCGAAGCCGGCCTTGCTCTTCCTTACCGAGACTCAGATATCTTCTCCGGCTGACACCTCTTTCCTCTCCTACCCGGGGTACAAACTGGAACATTCCTTTGTGCCGCGGGCTGGGGTGTGCGTGTACGTAAGAGAGGATATCTGCTCTCGTCGCCTCGGCAGCCTTGAAGAGCGGGACCTATCCATCCTCTGGCTACGTGTAGACTGCGATGACCATCCGCGAACCTACGCGTGCCTGTATAGGTCCCATAGCGGTAATGCCGAAACTGACCGACTCATTGAGCACTTGCAGATGGCTACAGATTCTGTGCTGCAGCAGATCCCATCCGCAGAGATCGTGATTCTCGGCGACTTTAACGCCCACCATGCCGACTGGCTTAAATCACGCACCACCGATCATGCGGGTAGATCTATTCACGATTTCGCCTTGGTATATAATTTGACACAACTGGTCACCTCGCCTACGCGAATCCCAGATGTGGATGATCATATACCTTCCCTGTTGGACCTTCTGTTGACCTCTCATCCGGACGGCTACCTGGTTTCCGTCGATCCCCCTCTTGGTTCGTCGGACCACTGTCTTGTTCGGAGTACAGTGCCGGTTACGCGCACAATACGACCTCGCTTTGCGGGCCGCCGCCGCGTATGGCATTATAGGTCAGCGGATTGGGACGGGATGCGATCATTCTTTGCGTCCTACCCATGGGGGCAGATTTGCTTCTCACTGGATGATCCAGATGTCGTTGCCGACTCTGTCACCGATGTGGTGCTTCAGGGTATGGAACTTTTTATTCCGTGCTCTGCAGTGCCCATCGGAGGCAAATCCCAGCCTTGGTTTGGTCGCGCCTGCAAGACGGCATCACGCCGAAAGCGGGAATGTTACCAGGCCTGGGCTGTGGCTTCGGCGTCTAGTGATGTAAATACCAGTGCATTTAAAAAGCAGTATAATTCTGCCTCCAGGTCCTTCAAAAGTGTCATTGCCAAGGCGAAGTCGGAGCACATCGGCAGAATTGGCGAGAGACTGGCGCGTCTCCCGTCGGGAACACGGGCGTTTTGGTCTCTCGCCAAGGCTGTGTTAGGGAATTTCTGTCAGCCTTCTTTTCCACCCCTGCACACAGAGAATGACTCGCTTGCCTATGCCGCGAAGGCGAAAGCCGATCTTCTGGTCTCCCTCTTCGCGTCTAACTCGACTCTGGATGACCAAGAAAATTCACCACCGATAATCCCGCGGTGCGATACTATGATGCCGGAGGTTAAGTTCCGGCAAAGTGCAGTTCGCAAAGCACTTCTTTCTTTGGACATTCATAAGTCGAGTGGGCCCGATGGCATCCCTCCGATCGTGTTGCAGACATGTGCTCCGGAGTTGGCACCGGTTTTAACGCGTCTTTTCCGGCACTCCTATGCTTTAGGCGTAGTCCCGAAATCCTGGAAGGCCGCTTTAGTGCACCCGATCCCTAAAAAAGGCAACCGCTCGGATCCGTCCAATTACAGGCCTATCGCTATCACCTCCTTGTTCTCTAAGATAATGGAGTCCGTTATCAACTGCCAGCTCCTGCGGTACCTAGAGGACCACCGGCTGATTAGCGACCGCCAGTACGGCTTCCGTCGGGGTCGCTCAGCCGGTGACCTTCTAGTTTACCTAACTCATAGGTGGGCAGAAGCAGTTGAGACCAAGGGGGAGGCGCTTGCAGTCAGTTTGGACATAGC
Source organism: Actias luna (assembly GCA_039707435.1). Lineage (NCBI taxonomy): Eukaryota > Metazoa > Arthropoda > Insecta > Lepidoptera > Saturniidae > Actias > Actias luna. The sequence goes on along the minus strand of JAZHAC010000033.1, from coordinate 11,474,433 downwards.
GAAGGCCTTTGATCGAGTATGGCACAAAGCGCTTCTTTCGAAGCTACCTTCCTATGGGCTTCCCGAGAAATTATGCAACTGGATCACCAGCTTTTTGGCAGATCGGAGCATCAAGGTCGTTGTCGACGGTGCATGCTCTGATCCTAAATTTGTCAATGCTGGTGTTCCACAAGGCTGCGTACTCTCTCCATCTCTGTTCCTTCTGCATATCAATGATATGCTGCAAATCAGCAGCATTCATTGCTATGCAGACGATAGCACTGTGGATGTACTGTACACTGGCCGTGCTAATATTTCTCGGGAACAGGTTGACGAGAGCCGGAACAAACTTGTGTCTGAAGTCGAGTCTTTGTTAACCAAAGTCTCCGACTGGGGTCGACTTAACTTAGTCCAATTCAACCCCAAAAAGACACAAGTTTGCGCGTTAACCACTAAAAAGTCACCATTTCTCGTAACTCCTCATTTTGAGAATACTCCCCTTTCTGCCAAAGCCAGTATCGGAATACTTGGCGTCGATGTTTCGAGCATCGTCCAGTTTCGCGGTCAATTGGAAGGTAAGGCCAAATTGGCCTCACAAAAGCTAGGTGTGCTCTGTAAGGCGAGACGGTACTTCACGTCGGTTCAATGTCTGAACCTGTATAAGGCACAAATTCGGCCCCACGTGGAGTACTGTTCTCATCTCTGGGCGGGAGCCCCCCAGTACCAGCTACTTCCATTTGACCGCATTCAACGTAGGGCGGCTCGGATTATCGACGATCAAGCTCTTTCCGATCGGCTTGATCCCTTGGCTCTGCGTAGAGATGTTGGGTCACTCTGCATCTTCTACCGCATTTACCACGGGGAGTGCTCTGAGGAATTGTTTGGATTGATCCCGGCCGCTGAATTTCACCATCGGACATCGCGTCAAAACAAAAAATTTCACCCTCACCACCTCGATGTCCAGCCTTCCACAACAATGCGATTTGTAAGGCACTTCTTACCTCGCACAGCCACTCTGTGGAACCAGCTTTCGCCGGCGGTCTTTCCGAACAGTTACGACTTGGGAACCTTCAAGAAGAGAGCGTATTCCTTCCTTAAAGGCCGGCAACGCACTTGCGAGCCCTCCGGTGTTGCAGGTGTTCATGGGCGGCGGTGATCACTTTCCATCAGGTGAGCCTCCTGCCCGTTTGCCTGAGTTAAAAAAGTTAAAGACAGAGTTATCAGCATTTGATTTTCAAAATTGCATCAACGCTTTAAATAAACGTGAAATAGCGAAATTGAATGAATGCAAAAACAAACAAATCATAAAATATGAAAAATTACAATCTAAATCAAATGCCAGAAATCTTAGTAACATCGAGTGTAGGAACGGAACGCACCCCACCATAGACAACGAACACTCACGCGCAGATGAACAACGCGCTGTCATTAATCTGTTAAAACAAACATTGGACGATAATACAATTCAGGTTTTATCAAAAGGATTAAATTTTGCCGTAACACCACGAAGGATACCGTATGAAGACATTATTTGTAACGTTGAGAATAGTCTCGTGAAAAATAATTTGCAAAAGGAGGATTCGGAGGCGATACGTCAAGACATTTCGTCAATATTACGACAAGTGAAAGCGCCCAAACCAAATCTTCCAAAACAACAATATATCGCTTTAAAGAACTTGCGTTCACAGAAGGATGTAACTATTCTCCGTGCAGATAAAGGTAATGCGACAGTAGTAATGGATACGTCAGATTATAATAATAAAATAGAACAACTTTTGTCGGATGAAAGTACATACAAGAAGGTTAAAACAGACCCAACCAACAAAGTTTTAAAGGCTACTAGCTCTTTAATAAGCAGTTACTCCGACACATTAAATCTTGACGTAAACTTACTCGTCCCATCGTGTGCAAAACCTCCTAAACTGTATGGGTTACCGAAAATACACAAGCCAAATGCTCCACTACGTCCCATCGTGAGTCAGGTCGACACACCAACCTACAGATTGGCTCAGCACGTAGCAAAAGTGTTATCACCACTAAGAGGCAACACTAGAGCATCTGTGAAGGATTCATACCAATTTGTCAGTGATATTAAACATCTACAATTAGCTGACAATGAAACCATGGTTAGTTTTGATGTCCAGTCTCTATTCACAAGCTTACCAGTACAAGACTGCATTGAAATTGTGTCTAAGAGGTTAGCAGATAATAACATGCCCATAGAATATGCAGCATTACTTAAACATTGCCTCACATCTGGCTACATGTTGTGGAGGAATCAGTTTTATGTACAAGTGAATGGAGTAGCTATGGGCTCACCTGTATCTCCAGTAGTCGCCGATATTTTCATGGAGGACTTCGAGGAGACAGCCCTAAGCACTGCCCCCGTCACCCCCAGGTTTTACAAACGGTACGTAGATGATACTTTCACAATTTTACCATCTGACAAAGTAGCTGCATTTTTAGATCATCTTAACTCCATTAACAATAACATACAATTCACTGTGGAGTTAGAGCAAAATAAATCTCTTCCTTTCTTAGATGTTTTAGTTATCCGTAATCCTGATCAGTCTTTAGGCCATACTGTGTACAGAAAAATGACCCATACAGATAAATACCTGAATGGTGAATCTCACCACCATCCGAAACAGTTAGCTACCGTGGGTAAATCTTTGTTTCAGAGAGCACAAGGAATCTGTGACGAGGAACATCTGGCTGCTGAGCTGCGATATGTCAAGCAAGTACTGCGCGATAACAAGCTCCAAATTCCACGCCGCCGTCACGGAAACCGAGTGAAACCAGCCACAGTAGAACGTGTACCTGTTGTGCTACCTTTTGTAAGAGGGGTCACAGACAAGATTGGCTATGTGCTGAAGCGTGCTTCAATTAAAACTTACTTCAAGCCGCTCAAAAAGATTAGTCAATTTTTACCACCTGTCAAGTGTCATATACCTCTACAAGAACAGGGCGTATACAAAATCGAATGTGACTGTGGCCTCTCCTATATCAGACAAACAAAAAGAAATATAGGGACCCGCGTAAAAGAACATATAGCTGATGTTAAACACCGACGCTCTACGAAGTCTGCAGTTGCTGAACATTCAGAAGAAGGCTCCAAACATTATCTTCGATTCGACAAGCCGCAAATCCTTGCCAAAGAACACCGATTCCTACCTAGGATGATTCGTGAGGCTATTGAAATTAAAAAACATCCAAATTTCAATAGAGAAGATGGTTGGAAGCTAGCACAAGCCTGGGATCCAATTATACATTTAATTAAATCGGAACCCAAAAGACCAATTGCCAGACCTCAAGACACTGTGAGCTCTTTCTGCGTAGATCGGAACACTATAAATATTAAAAATTAAATTGAAGGTAGACACAGTAACATAAACTTTTCTGGACAACCTACACCTCAGTCCGCCCCGTGACCACGAAGGCTGAAAAGCTTTCGAAACGTCGGGATCAAAATTTAATAAATAACCGCGATAAAATCCGTTTAAATTAGTTTTATTTCAATGAATAATATTCGCGTAAACCTAAGAAATCATTATGCTTTGTAAGGTCTTTGATATATGCATATATGGACGGAATATCCATATCTTTATGGAGATCTACATTACGGACGTACGGAGGGGCTTGGACGGCTATACGCATGAATTTATTTTGCAGAACTTGTAGTTTGCGAAGGGTGGTGTGCGAAGCATGAGCGAAAAAGGGGCAACTGTAGGTAAGTATGGGACGGATGCATACTTTGTATATGGTGAGCTTATATCTGAGTGACATTTTGCTCTTAGAGGAGGTTAGATTGCGTAGTAGAGCCATAGCTGTGGTGGCTTTTTTCTGTACATAATCTATATGTTTGTTAAAGGTGAGATGTTTATCTAAAACTACACCAAGGTATTTAGTTTGGTTAGCCCAGGGGATATTGACACCAAAAAGATGTAATGTTCTTTTTATATTCTTCCTCGCGTGAGGATCGAACATAATAGCCGCGCTTTTGTTTATTCCTATGCGCCATTTGAGGCACCAGGACCCGAACGTAGATACAGCCCTTTGGACGCGGTAGTATAAGTGAATCCTATTCCTGCCTGAGCTGAAGATGACCGTGTCGTCTGCGTAAGAGCCTACTGCGGTGTCAGGGAATTCGGGGATGTCACTAACAAACAGGTTGAAGAGGCAAGGGGCTAGGATAGAACCTTGCGGGACCCCTGATCTTATTGAATGTGGTGAGGATAGAGTTCCGTCCGCTTTATAGCCGAAGGTACGGTCTGATAGGTAAGCGAGGATTATGCGGACTAGTCTGTCCGGGACTTGAAAGAGATTGATTTTAAATATGAGGCCTTCGTGCCAGACCTTATCGAAAGCTTTGGCTATGTCGAAAAATACGGCAAGCGTGTGCCTAGGACGGCGTGGCTCCGTGAAATTGAAGAGAATATGCTCCGTGAGGCGGAGCACTTGGTGGGTACACGAGTGCTTCGGTCGAAAGCCGAATTGCTCGTGTGGTAAGAGACATTTCTCTAAGACAATGGATTGAAGTCGGTTCAGATGGAGCCGCTCGTATATTTTACCTAACGTATTGAGGAGTCTAATTGGGCGATAGCTTTCTGGAAGAGATGCCTTTTTCCCGGATTTGCGGATACCTATTACCGTTGCCTTTTTCCAAGCGGCTGGAAAATGGCAGTGAATTATGGTCGCATTGAAGATACAGACCAGAAGAGCTATAAGTTTATCAGGGAGAAGTTTTAGGGCTTCGTTCCTGATTCCATCAGGACCAGTGGCTTTCCTTGGCTTAAGGCGTTTTATGATCGCGACAACTTCGTCGTTTGTGACCAGGTATAAATTTTCAACTGGTGGGGTCTCTCTTATTGATTGAATTGTTGGATTGACCGTCCCGATGTGTCCGGGATCTATGGTATGATATTCATAGGAATTGGGAGAACACTGTTGTTCGAGAGTGGTAGCGAGATACTCTGCCTTGTCTATACTTTCGAAGGCGGGCAGATTGCCGGGGCCTCTATCCAGCGGTGGCATTGAGGACGAGTAGCTGCTCTTTTGTTTACGGACAAGATCCCAGAAGGCAAGATGAGATGGTTTGATTTCCTCTAAAAGACTGTCCCATCTTTGACCGCGGAGTTCGGAGATACGAATTTTAACTAATCGTTGTAAGTTACGTAGCCGTACGCGATTTTCCTCCGTCGGATAAGTGCACATTCGTGCACAACGAATGTTCTAGAGAACCTACATGGAGTATTAACAACCCAATAGCTGAAAGATTTTTTAAATTCCATTGATTTGATTCCATCGATGGCCGCAGAATCAGATAGACAAACCTAAATTATAAAAATATGTCGTAATTTTTTTTTTTTAAACCTGAACAATACAGTATCGTTTTAATTTTTATTTCATGCTACGTGTGATATGGTATACATATTAATTATTTCAATTTAATGAAAAAGTTTGTTACTTGAGTCACTGGTTCATCAAAAATTCTTGATTATTATTGTATAATTATTATATAATATAAATGAAAAATATTATATATTGTATAAAAAATCGTTAATAAGTTCAAAAACCTACATACATGTTGCTTAGACTATTTTGATGTGTACGTATACATATATTTGGCATCTATATCTAAATATATTCTATAGGGTTTCGTAACTAACTTGAAAGTGATTGATTTCGTTATATTTAAAATTAGTATAGTATACAAAAAAATAGATGTGCATTAGAGCTTGCATGGTATGGTCATTCGTATTGGAAATATGGCCTAGGCGGTGAGACGTCCGGTTAATGGACCGGACAAAGAGCCAAGTGTGTTACTACATTATTAACGTATTAATAGCAGACCAGACAAGTGCAAACGATGAACTGGGAAGCTTTAAAAGCGCTCTAATTTTTGTAATTGAGAGTTTTTAATATCCGTTTGTATATAACTTTGCATTAACTTTTTAGTATATTTTGTTTCCATTCTGAATAGTACAGGCTATAACCGGGATAATACTAATTAATATTTTTTTTCGTTTTGTTGTTTTGGAAGCGGAAAATCATTGAATATCGTACAATTTTTTACAGCTGCTCAGCGAAATGGCTTTTTATGAAATCAACACTGCAGTTCAGACACGACAGCACTGTTCTTTTTTTGTCCGTGGTAAAATGCATTTACGCATTCCCTTCCACCTGGGCAAGGCACTGGTAGAGGCATGTGGTACTCATCCAGCGCGAATCACCGAAAATATCAACTAAAACCCCTACGATGTTCTCCTATCGCCTATTGGGCGTGGGACCAGGAGCTGTGTTCACATTGCATCTGCTCAACCTACGTAAATACGAGTATCTTATAAAGGATTATAAAGGATATCTCAGGAATAATTTGTTCCTATACTCCTATGCATTGCTTTATATCACATCTTTATTTATTAAAGATTCAGTTACATGAAACTTAGACTTTGTAATAAAACACCTCCTTTATATTATTTTATCTGGTAGCAGCGTACATTTTAAATAACAACTATAAAATATCTTAAAACCAGCATATTTTTATTCACAAGCAGATGTTGCATTTCCTTTCTGTAGATACTTTGAATTATTAGAAGGAATGAGCATTTGTAATGATGGAAAATATTATATTACTAAAGAGAATATTCATAAGTTGAGCGCAATATTATTGGACGTTGCACTGTTACATAATTATTTGAAATGTATTGAAATATAAAAAGTACCTATATGTACTACAAAATGTAAACTAAATAAATAAACATTGGATGATAATAAAGTCTGTGCAATAATAAAAAATTGTTGAATAAGAGCTTAAATACAATTACCATTAACCAATTGGAAATTTTACACAACATGCGCATATTACATAAAGAACAGTTATTGCAGAATTATATTCTTCATCGTTTCAATAAAAAATTTACGCCGAAAAAGTTTACGTAGCAAAATTAATTACTGTAGATTAGGTATTAAATTTTACTGAAGAATATTATTCGTCTGTAGACGCTTATCTATTATCAATATATAACATTCTAAAGTTGAATAAAAATAATATCGTGTGTATGAATCGATGTATGTTTAGCTGATATATAGTACGAATGTATTGACCTTGGTATAACAATCTATCGGAGTATTTAATTATTAAGATTTGATAATAACAATTTAATTTGAATACAAAAAAGTTGAAGCGATCATAGCTCAATGGTTGCGTGTACTGACGCCGCGTCAAATGACGTGAGTTCGAATCCCTCTAATAAGCTTGAGCTATCGGTGAAGTAAAACATCGTGATGAACCACAGCATGGTGGTAGGGTTTTCTGTAATGCCCGCGTAGCTAGCTACCATCCTCAAGTTCAAAATCTGCCGCCAAATACCTATAGGTGTGTTCTGACAGTTGCACTTGAGAGCCAGTATCTCCACAGGTTTAACGTATTCACCAGTTTGAGTCAAATCGTCACTTAACATCAGGTGAGATTGTAACCATAACAGTTATAAGTAAGTGAACTCCGCCTACTATAGTTTTACTTGTAATGTAGAAAGCAGTACCATAATAGAATGTAGAACGTTTACATACAGTGTAATAATAAAAGTATAGTAAAATAGTTAAATAAAAGTATATTGTATGAAAAATCCTAAAAATGATAATATTCTACTATAAACATCACATTACCATTCATTTTCTATGTGTATGATGATACTCGTTGGCAGATAATTTCCAATATAACGAATAAGTCTAAGTATAAATATATTTTATTTAGTTCGGGTATGTAGTGTAAATCGGCGGATGCATATTTTTATTCGTTTTAGCTGCATCAGAGTTGGCGCTCCTCTACGTGATCCGAATACAGATGCTCGATGATTAACGGTGAACCGACGGTGATAAAAGAATATACAGTGATGAAATATTTAGAGGTGGAAACGGTCTGTTAACTGATTTACGTACGTATATGAAACTTATCAAAACATCGCGTGTAATCATAATAATACAGGAATCTGCAGTAATCTTCGGTTTAGTCAACACGATTAAGCTATAAATACGACGTTTGGCAACTCTCGATGTGTTTTTATGGTCTAAACTTGTATCGCTTAGCACCTTTGTCTAAATTTCTTTTAATATGAGATATGATTCTTATCAAATCAGATTCTTATACAAATAGTATATAGTTACCAGGTTTTAGCTATTTCTTATTGATTGTTGAGTTCTGCTTGTTTTCAGTACGACTTAACTAAATTTCTTTTATAGTGATCTAATTATAGTAAGGGTATCTTAAGTAAATATAAAAATTATGTATGACACTTGATGAAGACGCTATGGCTTTTATTGTCAATAAACTAAATTATTTCCACAAAAAAAGGCCAATTACTTGTAGTACAATTCAAGCCTTCAGAAGAAAAAATATTTTTGCACGAAACAGGTCATTACCAAATAGATGATTAATAATCTATCTATAATTCTTATAATAAAGGGTTGAACTAATAATCAACAATCTCAAAAAAATATTTACCGTTTATTTAACTTAACAGCTTGTTTCCAGGTATATTTAAGAAAGTTCTTTTTTTTTCAAGATATTTTACACTTCGTAATATGTAGAAGAATCAAAGTACCAAGATATTCCTTCACTTATATTGCAGAAAATTTGTGGTCTATAGAGTTATTTTATATTTTGTTATAAAATTAAAATATGAATTGCATTATTAATTTGGATTTAATTAATGTTGGTATGCTAAACACACTGTGTATATTTGAGCAAATTACGGACAAAAGTTTTACGCAATCAATCATCATTATCTCAAACGAATCCGTTCACTGGATATTTTTCTGGGATGATTTATAAGTTCGCACTTTGACAGCCGGCTGCCAATAACATAACGTATTGTAAATGGAAGCTTTTGTAACCGATATAGTTTCTGAAACATAATACTAATATAGAATAAGTGGTACCGACATTGAACATATTTTACATCAAATTTACTAAAGTATTCGGTATATTGAAGCCATTAGTGGTCAAAATTTATATTATATATATTTTACCAACAATTAAAAATTTTGAAACGTATTTGTTAAAACGAAATACAAGTTAAGTTACATTTAAGAAATTAGAAAATTCTTTCAATGTTATTACATCTTAGTGTTTCATTACAAACAACAAACATAATTATTTCTTTTGTGCTTGTTATTACTTATTTCATTTGGCTAAATGTTTCTTACAGCTTAAAGCAGCTAAATAACTTTTAATATTTTTTCTTGGAAGCCATTTGTTATACCTCCTATTTGTAATACTTTCTTTAGATGCCTGGGAATTCTTTGATCACTATACTGAATAGTTACTAATTCGCCACAAACATAAAAGTACAGCCATAAAAAAAGAGTAGTAAATAACTAAACCTGCTCATTAATTGTAATAAATAGATGATATAATAGGCGGTAGGTATAGTAGGTAGATGACAAACGCAAGCAATCTATTAATAATTTGTGACTACACTAATGGTTCCTTAAATGCAATAGTTACGATACTGTCCAATATATATTACTTTTACGGAGATATAATGACGTCGAAAATATAGAGTCGATTATATAGAAATATGATCGTCATCAAGTAAGTTCAGTACTAAGGATATATCCTTGTTTGCAAAATATCAACAATAAATATACGAAATAAAATTATTCTTCCGGAATCATGTCACTGTGACACGACTATGGCATGAGAGCAACAATTGAAGATGGATTTTAGATCCGTTGTATTTGGATTGCACTGTTGCTTTCCATCATGCACAAAGCCGTTAATTTTTCCTGATACGATAGATAAATTATCTGACTCTTCATGTCCTTAGTGAACATTTGTGTGGTCATTGCAGATATGGCATTACCAGATACTATGTTTGCGTTACTATATTTGTATGTAGCGTTGTTAATTTTATTATCTAACGGTGACATTTTACATTATTAATAGTATTCTCACATAGTAAACATATTCTTGCTTATGAGTCATCTCAATAATTGAAGATTATTCACAAAATATTTTTATGATGTTGTTAATAGTAATATAAATAACTATATTGATATTCTAGAATCAACTATCAACTACAGGCATATATTGGAGTAATGGGGGATTACAAGTATCTCGGATGGGGCCCAGCTTACCACCAGGTCGGGCCGGTCGCTAGCCTGTCCGGATGATTATATGGACGGACTCGTGTCAGCCCAGGAAGGCGACAGGTGGCTGTGGGACTTTAGTGGGTATTCCCACTAAATAGCGCCGGGTGAGCCTTACATACCCCTCTCAGTCCCCCCGGGCTGGGAGGAGAGGCAGAAATGCATTTCCCCACCTTAAAAAAAAAAAAATTGTCGTAGTAGTAACAGTTTGTCATGGAAGATTCATATAATAACTTTATGTGATAAATAAAGGCCATTGAAGTCGATACTTGTAAAATGTTATCACCTCAGCAGTCTCTTAACTAGAGCAACTTTGTATACAGTTTACTATGCATTGGTAGATTCATTGCTTTCTTATGGACTTACGCTAAGCTATTGATAGCATTTGAACAGTTTGATAGTGACAAATTTAAGTACCCACCTCCAATAATTATTTTGGTGAAAGAAATAGACATGGATTTTTATATTCTAATGCTTAGTTCCTAAATTAAGTAACAAATTACCGTTTACCTTGAATAGTAATACTCAAACAAAACGCATATTTAAAAAGATAAACAAACATTTTATGCTCGATGGTTTAAGTATAATTATTCAATGTTATTGTATATAATTATTTATGAATAATTGTTATATAATACCTACCAATTAATTATATATTTAGAGCCGAGCGTTAAATCTGCCAATAAACTGTCATGTAGTTTGGCAGAAGTAAGGTTTATTATAATATTTTGTGATATGATATGAATAAACACTTTTTCTTTCTCTTCTATTCTATTCTATTAGAAATTAAAAATCAGACAAGTTTGTTGAATATACATAAAAGCGGAAGAATATAGAATCTATCCGTATTCTGATGTATTGATCAAAATATTCTTAACTATCCATATCGACATCAGAAACGTTCAGAATAAATAAAATGGTTTACTTTCGTAATTTACATAAATAGGTATTCATTAAGCTTGATCGAACAAGTTTTATTTTTATATTTTTAAGCAACAGTAAAAAGTAAGAATGTCTGAAATTACTTATAAGCTAAATATAATGTCTTCTCTATTTAAATTTTGATCAAGGTCTATTTTGAAAATCTCATTCGAACAGAAAATCCACTACTCGGCCACAATTACTATAATAAAATAAAAAGCTGAACTTTTGTCCTGATACAATATTATTTGTAACATAATAAAAATCGCGAAAAGGTATTCTCGAAAATTAATATCAACAACGACTATAGTATAATGTATAGTATACATTAGTAGTACGACTAATGATTTCCTGGAAAATGTACATATTGGTGAATACTGAAACAGAACTGTGAACTTTTATACAGTACTTCAAAAATATATTTATTTTGTACACCATATATCGGGTATTATCAGACCTATAATAACAATCTCGACGTCAATTTCTAATAATTCATCTTGAGTGGGTACGGCGGCGGAGTGTTCAGATTCCAACTCATTTTTCAACCGTTACAACGTAATCGTTTATGAATTCGTAACATTTTATTCGGTAAGTAGGGAAATTTTTATAACCTTATCCTATTCGAAGTGGTCGAGCGTTACATTTATACTTCTCTCTCTATCGTATTTCAGTACTTTTAGTAATTGTTGGTTTTCCAAGCAGTATACTGAAAAGAGTTTTTACTCTTTGATAGCGTCAATAGTGATGATATTCAAACTTCATTGTTCTTGTTTTTTTATAGTTGTTTGCCAATGTGGCGGCACCGGTGGTGATGAGATAGCTAAAACATATCCGTGATAGTTGTGTGCCCGCAAGAATCCAAACCATCACTTTAGAACTCAAGCGCTAGTTTCCATTTCGACTAACTACAGTGAGTACCTTCTGCGCTCACCACAAACTCCAATACAGCTATAAAGGCCCGTTAAGCTAACAGCATGCTGAAGAAAACATAAAATAAATTATCAACGTAATTCTATTCGCGTTTTACAAATTAAAACTAACCTAATTAGATCGTGTTCATAATACCTATTGCTTTACCTCTGAAAAGTCTATCACACACAGAATTTATTATTTAGACTTTATTCGGTCAATTTAATTAATCAGGTGACGTCGCCAATAATTTTAACTTTTTTGTACAATAATTTAGCATTCAATGAATTATTATTAGAACATAAATTTCTATGTAATCCTTTGTTATTTAGAAGTGGTTATTTAAAATATTGCAATTTAATGAACATAACAATTTTAGTGTGTTTAATAACAAATTTATATCTTCTTTGTAGTTAAATAATTTCGTGAACTGATTTCAGTAGGTATAAGATATAAAAAATACTGGCGCATTATTATTTGTTATAGCATATTGTAGCTATAGTATGTTTTCGTTGTATAATCAATCCAAAAGGTATTATATGAAATAAAACATAGATACCACGAAATCGATTTATAAAAAGCATTTACTCTTAAAGTTAGAATTGCTTCATTATGAGTTTAGGTGCATCGTACTGTATTTTATTGGCCCTCATGAAGCAGAATTAGTAGGCACTCTTATTAAATATATTTATTTATTTATTTACACTTTATGTTTGTTACAATGGCGGCCTTAATGCCATAGGCATTCTCTAACAGTCAACCTTAAGGTGGTGCTGAGATAAAAGACGTTAGGTGTAAAGCAAACAACAAATGAAAAAAAAATCTATCTACTAGAATACTAAGACTTACTATGATACATATATAAACTTATATACTATATATATAAGGAAATACAATTAATAATATATTATTAAATTTTATACATAAATACCAATATATAAATAAAATAAATATAATACGATATAATAAATACAAATAAATAATTATATCAATACTCATGAAACATACTGAAAAAGTTTAATGAACTATATCTGCCAAAAGAGTCTTATAAAACTGACGTAGCTTGGCTTTGAAGCTCAAGCGATTAGTCGACATCCTGATATCTAGTGGAAGCGCATTCCATAAAAGAATAGATTAGACATGGAAAGAAGAGTGTACAAGACCAGAAGTATGAACTGGACAGTGTAGGAGACTATTATTTTAAGAACGTAGATTTAAATAGTGAGTAGAACATAAGAACTGAAACTTTGGTGTTAAGTAGGAGGGTGCATCAGGTGAAAATAAAAGAAAATAGAGTTTTGTCAATGCTTGCAAGTTACAGCGCTGGCGTATGGGCAACCAATTTAATTCTAAATACAGGCGCGATACGTGATCATATTTGGGCAGGTTATAGACGAATCTAAGGCAATTATTGAGTAATCGATCGAGTTTGTTGAGCAGGTCCGCATTCAAGTCGTAATAAAACACATCACCATAATCGATAATTGGGAAGATCAAGGTTTGCACCAGAGTTGCTCTGTTTAACGGGAAGAAAGTTTTTCAAGCGGTAGAGAGATCTAAGGGTTCCAGTAACTTTCCGACTAACATTGAAAACTTGAGTTCTCCAATCCAAAGCAGAATCGATGTGTATGCCTAGATCTTTTACATCAGAGCTAAATGGGATGACAGAACCATTAAACATAACCCGGGGTAGTGTATTAAAGTCTATTCTAGTTGTCATACGTGGGCTCCTTATAATAATAGCTTGACACTTAGAAGTATTAAATGATAAGCCAAACCTATCAGACCATTCTCTTAAGGAATCCAAATCTTTATTTACATTATCGATCGTTGTTGATAAATTTTCTACTTCAGCCTGCATATATAACTGTAGGTCGTCAGTGTATGGATGATACTGATATTTGAGTTGAAAGGTTAAAAGGTTAATAAAAAAAGAAAAAAAAAGAGAAGAGATTATGCCACCCTGAGGAACACCAGCATTGAGCCTGCACTAATCAGACATCATGGTAACCATCGACGCGAACTAGTTGTTGTCGTCCTTGAAGATAAGAGGCAAACCAATCCCGTGCCTCAGAAGTGATTTTAAAGTGGGACAGAATAGCCAGAGGAATTTCATGGCAGACAGCATTGATAAGCATTAGAAAAGTCTATCGAGACCAACGCGGTAATCATTTTATTTTCAACTCCTGTCCTGCTATCACCAGTCATTTTAAGTAAGGCTGAAACAGTGCTATGCCCGGGCCTGAAGCCTGACTGCAATGGCCTCAGCATATTATTAGCATGTATAAACGAAGATAGTTGCTTGTGCACACACGCTTCGAGCACTTTAGAAAGGAAAGGAAGAATAGATATGAGTCGCAAGTAACTCGTAAGGGAAGGGTTGTCAATTTTGGGTAAAAGTCGGACATAGGTTTTATTCCATGTAGAGGGGAAAACCACAGAAGAAAGGAAAAAGTTTATAAGGTAGATATAGTAGGGAGAATCTGGCCAAGGATAGTGGTAATCATTTGGCTAGTGATGTTGTCATAACTTACGGCTTTAGATCTTATTGAAAGGACAGCTTTTTTGATTTGATTATATGTAACCGAAGAAAAATTGAAAGGGTCAATGTCGTTACATGGTAAACCGGCTATAAAGTCTATAGTATTACGTTTACTAAGATCACACAATTTATCAGTACCAATTAAATGTCGATTAATGTCATCTAATCCCATCGTGATAGGTAGATCTATATGTCGAGATTTTCCAATACCCAGAGTTCCGAAAAACTTCCACATATCGGCAGGTGATGAAGAAGAAGAGATATTACTATAGATATATCGGCGTTTAGCATTGCGTATTATCTGGTTACACCGATTTTTAGCGGTCTTATCTAAACTGTAATTTATATCAGATCGATCTTTTTTAAATTTGCAGAAGGCTCGGTCTCTACGTCTCATCGCCATCCGGATCCCAAACGTCATCCAGGGCGCCGGCGGTCGCTTTACTTTAACCTTCTTAACGGCTGCATGAGTGTCATACAACTTAGTGATAAAATTATTGAAAATACGAACTTTATCATCAATATCATTAGCACTCAATAGTGGTTCCCAATTGATTGTTAAAGCGGATGCTTGAAGCTTATCGACATCCATTCGTGCAAAACATCACATATGCAGTACTTTTGAAAGAAGTTTAGGTGGCCTGAGAATATAGGAAGACGGCCCATCTGTTGGTATATGGTTACCATCGCCTATGGACAGCCGCTACACAGGAGTATTTTAACCATGTTGCTGATCTTGGCGGTAAGAACTGATTCTCGTTAACAATGCTGGACTACAAAGGCTCATACTGAACCTTTATTTTGTGACAGTCTAAACCCGAGGGTGGTCGCTAACCAGTTGGGCAATAACCCTATCTCCAAGCTGTGACAGATCAAGTATTATATGGTTAACCGTCATGACCAAAACCAAATGTGGGACCAAGAATCGCCAGAGTCTCGTCGGTAACTCGACAGGTTGCACCGCGTACAGGTTACGTTGGTTTGGGTAACTTAGATGGTATTTGATACCCCTTAAAGACCAAGTTTTGAGTTAAAGTCAGTACAATACTTTGGGCAAGGAGGTTAGTTCGCGTTCTTAATCCGCGTTGTAGTTGAGTAGGAAATCTGCTTGGTATAAGATCCTATTTAGGATTAGTCAGGACCGCGCATTCTTTTCGCATCCCCGGCAATAACCTAAGCCGAGGCTCAGCCACTTCATGGCTCCCTTGTGCTCGTTGCCTCAGGCGGAGTTCCTTAGTACTCGCCCCCACAGCTCGATGGAGCTGTGAAAGCCCTTAAGGCTAAACAGCATAACAACATATATCCAATCGAAAAAAACTTTACACAATTAGGAATTCAATGAACGTGTATGAAATTTAATCTCTATATTATTATATATTCTTACTCATGATATGTTGAATCAGATAGTACTTAAATTTTGTTTATATAAATTCTTTATGCCGTACCTACAGAATAATGCGATCTGTAAACCATAACAGAGTTTACGTGCCAAGTATCAACCTTATCCTTATACATATAACGTATATTTACAAAACTACACAAACATAAATAGTTTTTGAGAAATAAAAACGCAAGTCATTCAATGTATTTTATTTCAATACATAATATTGTACTCAGGCATATGGCCAGAGATCAAATATTCAAAATAAGTAAGTTAAGTTATTTACTGTATTGCATTTACTTTTCATACACTAGTCTAACATCATAAAGCAGTCTTATGCAGTTATTCATCGTATAAGTATTATAAGTAAAATTGTGTTACAATAACAACACAAATCAAATTTAGGTGGGTATTTACTTATTACTAAAGTATGCACCATTAGTATATAATATGGAACAATAATATTACTAACAATTATTTTCATATTTACGTTAGATGTTTGACTCCAATCTGGGATGATATCCAAGTTATGTTATGGCCATAGCTAGTCACATGTTAAGCTTAGTCAGACTAGCTCTCCAGTGTCACCATATTAACTTTGCTAACAACATGCTAGCAACTTAGCTAAGAAGGTGAAATATCAAGAACTGCACTACCACTATTCTGTGATATTATCACGATGGTTTCCTTGATCAAGAGTTTAAGTTTTGAATTAAAGTGGAGTCCGACCAACACTATATAGAGCCATCATCGTCCGATATGATATCTTTTAATAATCTTTCCTTGACTTTTAGCGTTAAGTTTCTACAAGGTTTCTTAGAAACTGTTTTCCTTGTTATCAGTCATAGTTTATGTTATTACCCGCTGTTACTTTTGAATATGATGTACACTGCTGACGTACATTATAATAAATATGTATTATGCAGACTAATAAACAGTTTTGCGAACATTGGCTACATAATATTTGCACACCTACGTCTGAATTACAAAAACAGTTTGCGGTAAATAAAGAAATTAACCTATAATGGGTCACTATACAAAAACTTTTCGGTATAATACCTGTATGTACAACCTGGATACTGCAAAGGAATTATTTGCTTACTTTATATAATAAACTAAATAATCATATAGAGAACAAGACTATTGGATAGTCATATAGTACCTAACTAACTATAATAGTAATATTATTGTATAATAAGTAACTTTTAGACATTTCTGACTTAAATAAGCAAAAAGATTGGGTTTATTTATCTATTTGTGTATTTAATTCATCAACAGAATCTACATCAACATATTATTATTCAAATCTAATCAAAATTTCACCGGGTAATAATTTACTAAGTAAGATTTTTTTTCGACCTGAAATGCGCTGTTAGCCGTAAGGGCTTTGGCAGCTTCACCAAACTTTTTGGGGCGAATGCTGAGGGCACACAGCCCCGGGGTAGCGAGCGCAAGGGTGCTAGAATGGCCGAACCTCGGCTTAGGCTACTGCTGGAAAACGAACAAAGATTCGCGATCCTAACTAACCAACAAGTCCTAACTTACTAAGTTTAGTGCTCCTAACAATGACATCGGGCATTCCACGCAAGGGCCGCGGGCGTAGTCCCTTACAGAACCATGTACTTAATGTGTGGGTGTAGACGAATGGTATGCGGTGTGATGATGTACTCTCAGTGATGTATA
This sequence comes from Actias luna, assembly GCA_039707435.1. Taxonomy (NCBI): domain Eukaryota; kingdom Metazoa; phylum Arthropoda; class Insecta; order Lepidoptera; family Saturniidae; genus Actias; species Actias luna. Next base: position 11,456,866 of record JAZHAC010000033.1, on the reverse strand, counting down.
GTGTTACTGTATTGCGCGAGCACAGTCACTTGAAGGCTCGTATCCGGAGGATCGATCCTTCACTAAGTGAGGTGTGACTCTAATTACAGACAAAGATCACGTGCACACTAAATTTTTATACTATAAATATTATAATAATCAAGACGTTAAGCAATGAAACAAGAATAATTCTAAGAAAATAAAAAGGATACCATAGATAATTATATTACTAAGAAAAAAACTTGAATGAATGCAATTTATAATAAATTACAAACTTCTGATCAATAGCAAAGATCAACCTTATCAACCTTCTCTGTATTGATTTCGTTGTAACATTATAAAGTCGTATGTTTATGAGTAAAAAATTATTAAGATTTGTACGAGATTGTAATCAGTTTCTTAGTTCTTACAAAGGTATTTTTCAAGCAAAAATTAAGTAAACTCAAAGTAAATTAAGAATAACTCTCTTTCTAAAGCTATTTGACAAGTTAATAAAAAATGCTCTTTTCTCTGTCCTAATCAAAATATTAGAAACGTTTCGACTTTGTAGTTTTGTCAACAAAGATATACATATTAACATTATGTTTAAATTATTGCATTATTTAACTTGATAATAATGAAATATAAAAATGAATAAAAATATATATGACATAAGTATACAAAATGATTGAACGATGTATATTAAGTTTTGGTCTCGAATATTCGAAGTCAAAGGATATATTGGATATCCAGCAAACATTTAAAATGTTCAAGTCAAACAGAAATTTCGTAATCTCTTCGTGAGTTTCGAGTTTGAATGTAGGTATCTATAGAGTCGGGCCGGCAAAGGGTCAGTCCAGCCAAAACTTTTCTGTGATGCCTTATCTAATTTATTTAACAAAAGGATTAATTAAACTTCAAACTCTGTTAATTAAGTGGGTGCGACGCTTAATAATCGAAGAACCAAAATTCTTGAACTAAAAACCGAATACCTCCTTCTATAAAATTAAATTTGATTGAGTTTAACTTTGATCATGATCATGGTGTAAGTTTTCATTAATCATACTAACGTAAGTCTCTCAGGTTTGACCTATATTTGAAATATATTTTTAAATAATCTTAGTTTACTGAGAAGAGTTCTTACGTAATCGGTCAAAATTAAATAAGTATAAACGTACACTCAAAATTTATACTTTGATCTGAACTGACCATACTAAATAAGTATGACACATTGATCAAAACGGCGACATGTTATATCACTAGTTCAACGAACAGTGTTTTTAAGTATTCAATTAAGGTGGTAAACAAGCTTACGAATAGCCTGATGGAATGCGGTGACCGTTGCTTATAAATAACAGTAACACAAAAGTTACCTTTGTCGGTTTTGAATCCCCTTTCTTTAAAAAACTCCGACAACTACTCGTCACAATAAGATAAGACAAGGTTGTTTTGGTGTAATTGGCGGTAACTGTGCCGTGTGTACATAACCCAACCGAACTACCTCAAAATTTTTTAAAGAGATTTATCCGTGTCCTAACTCTTTAAGTAATCATGTAAACTGAATTGTTTCATTATTCACTCGTAATAGTTATTAGCTAGTTTTTGGTATAAAAGTATTTTTTAGACCTTTTGATTATTATGAAAAGTTATCTTTATAAAATTTTCCCTTCTGACTAGTAGTTCGAATCGTATCACCGACGCAATACCTGTCCAAGTAGACATTACTCGTCTATATCTCATCGCCTTGTCCAAAGTATTAATTGGATTAAACTTACAATGGACTTACCGGAGTCCTAGTAATAAACATTTATAACAGTATTTCAGTGTAACTTCTGTTTACAACCAATATGTATTACAATTTTATTATAGTGGGGTCACAATGTCACTTTAATTGCATACTACTAATAATATATCCAAATTTTTGCCAAACTACTGTCAATAAGAGGCAAGCTCATAATTACAACAATGCCATTTTGAGACCCAAGTTATTTTTAAATAAAGTCCGTAACACTACAAACATCGTGGAGAGATGAACTCTTGCATCAAGGGATGAGTTGTTTTAGAAGGAAGTCCTTGAGGACAGCGTTGGCACAATACATAAACTCCAAAATTCACTAGTACGAAAAAAGACAGGTGTTGTGCACAACCATTTTTTATTCTTTTAGTGATTACTTTAAAAAATAAATTATACATAAACTATGTAAATAATATGCATATTCTTAATTATCTACATCTGTACAGTTTAATTTTTTTTGTTTAACGATACTACGTTTAAGTTTAATTGATACTACGTGAACACCAGGAGCACATTGAAGTTCGGTCATTTTGGGTTATCGCCATGTCAGTTGAGTTTCTTCTGCGATCTCCAGAAAGTCCTGTGAGTCTATTAAAGTCTCTCAGGCCAAATATCGTTAGTCGTACGAACTAAATAAATATTTAAATGTCACATATAAAAGCACGCTTAAACAATATCATAATAATCCTTTGTTTTTGACACTGCAATTAATATTCGTGACCCACATCTAAGCTAAGAGTTATATACAATATATTGCGGTATAAAAGTATGTTTACTGCAAAAATTACATACAAACGTTAATTTACCCTGTTGATCAGACAGTTGTTTATTTGTATCTAAGGTTCGTTTTTTTTTTCTAAATAGGTGTTTTGAACTTTTTTAGAATAATAAATTATTAAAGTGTGTGTGTATGTGAAACTGAAAGTGAACATATATAACGAAGCGCTCGACTGATATCATCTTACAGCACAAAGTGACATCATCCTCATATTTTTCCCTATCCATATCATAAATTTTTCACAAACAAAACACAGAAGTTTTGAAAAAATGTATAAAAAAACGACAAACGTGCAACAAACTCGCGATTTGTACGTACTATGGAACTGGATTAAACTGATTCGCTGGGTCAAACTAAGCGTCGCGATGTCGCCTGAATTGTATAAAGGTGTATCTAATTATCTCGAATGACTTATTCCAACTTATTAGCTTTTTATAAGACTTCGGCCGATCGTCTTGGCAATTGACAGGATTCTCGGTTTTAATTACACATTTTATTAGACACCGTTTATCGTTTTCTACTGCGCCACTCAAATATCAGATTGCAACATCCCCTTCAATTTAGCCCTTTATTAAAAGTTGCTTTGATGTTTCCCGAAAGATCCTTTATTATAACGTCTTTGGATAGGCATGCTATCTGCGAGCGCTTAAATTACATTTAATTAAAATTTAATAACACGCACGCATATAAGGTACTTTGACGAGTTTGGTAAAATCTCTTTTGAACGAAGTAATTATTTACATATAATATATATTTACCTATAACAATAACATGAATTATTATTTTTCTTAATAATTAATGTACAGGTCTAAGACTATAATTCATAGATTTACAAAAAAGTAAAATAAAACCCTATACCATCATACTTCATACAAATATTATAAATACACAAGTGAGTTTGTTTGTTACTGTTTCGCGGCTAAACGATTGGATTGGATGAATCGATTGTGATGAATTTTGGTACAGAGATAGATGGGACCTAGGAGATGGAGATTATCTAATTTTCTCGCGAGATGTTTATTGGAACTGGGGTAAATAGAGGGATAAACTTGAACTATTAAATTTTTTATTGCATCATCCACTTTGATTGACGAAGCGAAGCCGCCCGTATAATCTAGTAATAAATAAAGACAGAACTAAATCTAATAAATAATTATTTCAGAATGCTTTTGTATATAGTGTTATTTAGGTTTAACTTATACAAATAAATAGACTGAAAATGGAGTGTAAAAAGAAGCATACTGTTCACTAATGATGATTTACTACAAGTAATTATCTATGAAACCAACATTATAATAAAAATCAACAGAATTAGTTCTTTTTTTTATATATTTGCCTTGTGAATATCACATTCACTGCATTGTCTACTAGGCATACAAACATATTCAATTTTTTTATAGTGTATAGGTTTAGCGTTATGGCTACAATATCACCTTATGTTAAGTGATTATGTGGCCCAAGTTAGTGAACACGATTAACCTATGGAGGGACTGGCTCTCAAGTGCAACTACCGAAATACACCTAATTGGTAATTGGCAACATTTTTTTAAGTTGAGTGTGGTAGCTAGCCAGGCGGGCATTAGGAAAAGCCCTACCACCATACTATGGTTTCATCACGATGTTTGCCTTGACCTAAAGTTCAAGCTCATTGCAGGGATTCGAACTTACGTCCTTTGACGCGGTGTCTGTACACGCTACCACTAAACTATAATCCCTATAAACTAAACCATCACCTGAATTAATATCTTGCTTTACCCTTAAACACCAATAGAAATTTTAAATTACTGATTCAATTTGTATGAGTACTATAAATTAAGTTTAAATATTTAATAACTTTTCTTACATTAACTAATCAATTATTGAGTTACGTCTGGGCTCCCCCATTTATGTAATTATACACACAGTGGCAGAGTTGGGCTACAAACTTTTAGTCTGAACCACAAAATTTTCTTAAATTCTAAATGTCCTTAATTAAAATTAAATTAACTTATTCTGACTTATTCCTTTTGGTTTTGATATAGATAGTCATTTATTTTACTATGACATAATTCATATAAAAATTAACAGTGAAATGCAAAAAATGTACTCGACAAATGTCAACGTTTGATTTTTTGAAAAACTATAGTTTATATCTTTAAATAGATGTTTGTGTAAAATACATCTTTTCAAAAATATATTAGTCTCGCAAAAAAAAGGATTCAGTTTTTGTCGTTGCTTTAGTACTTATTTGTTCAATTCATCGCTGGTTACATTTTATAGAAGAAGTATTATTGCTCCATTTTGTAAAGAAAACCATTCTTTAAATTGTTCAACTCGTCCTGCGACAAGCCAAGTAACTAATCATATGATAATTTGGTAGAGATCTTTAAAATAAGACCAAAAAATCTTCTGTTATACACTGTAACCAATGGTGGATCTGAATAAGTAAGGCGACGAACTGTTATCGCATTAGAGACCAAATTACTAAAATATTTTACTGAATAAAACATTACTCTACATTAAACAAACTATTGTTACAACCTTAGTTTCAAATTTACGCTACTTATATTTCATTCTAGGCTCGCTCTTTATAATACAAAGTACACAAAAGCCGTAGCACAATATAGTGGACATTAATTACGTTGCGGTGTGATTCGAAAAGTCAATATCGTCGCCTAGAACACGTCGATCATACACCAAGTATATCACCCGGCATAGTAAAAAGGTCCACGAGCTTCAAAAAATTTTTTTTGATTGATTCATTCAAAAGCTCTTTTAGAAAATTTAATACTCTTTAATTTCACGTATTTGCCGCGGAGTTATCGTCAATCAAAGCAAAAAAGTTCTTTTTCACTTTGATAATCAATAACTCCGGAAATAATGATCGTATAGGAATTGAAATTTTTTTTTTTCAAATTTCTTAAGCAGTTAATCTTTCTGATCAAAAAAATAGAGATTTTGAATAGAAAAAAATTTTTTTCCATTGAAAAAAATAATAAAAATCACAAAATTGTTCATAATGGTGATTTTTGCAAAAACAAAGAATTTGAAGCTTCGGGGCACAATGAAAAAAAAATCGCAGCGCTTTGAATTTTTGAGGGATTTTAGGGGACACTTTGAGGTTAAAAAACTACCGACGATATCCTTCGTTCATCCATTTTATCCAAAGTTATACCAAGTTATCCAAATATCCTTAATTATGCGAATTTTTGTCTTTTTTCAGTCCGAATTTTCAATTCAAAAAATTTTTTTATAATTTTTTTACATTTTCTGATAGAGAATATTGTGCAGTTTTCAAAACTCTCCTTTAATTTCCTATACGATCATTATTTCCGGAGTTGTTGATTATCAAAGTGAAAAAGAACTTTTTTGCTTTGATTGACGATAACTCCGCGGCAAATCGTCGTACAGGCTTTTTGAATACGTCAAATTAAAGAGTATTAAATGTTCTAAAAGAGCTTTTAAACGAAACAACCAAAAAATTGACGAGGAAAAAAAAGGAAAATTTTTTTTTTGGTAGTTTTCTTAGTATTTCTCCAGACCTGGATGTGACAAAAATTTTTCATAGTCATATCTGAAAACTAGATACATGGAGCTACAATTTACTTTTTTTGTTTTTTCTGTACGATCATTTCCCTCGGAGTTACAGCTCGTTGAAAATCACCCAAAAATTTGGATTTTTTTTATATCCCTTAATTTTTGTGTCTAGTATATATATATACACATGGATATATACATATATCCATCAGCCAAATGGCTTACAGGCCGACACGGCAGCCACAACCTTCGATGAACTTCTGTAACTGTGCCGTCATTTTGCCAGGCTTTTATAAAAACTATCGAAGCATTTTTCTTTCTGGATTTTCCTTTATTAGATTCCTTATTTGGTGAATAAGTGATTCTATGAAATTCAATTAACATTATTGTTACGTAACTGCAAAATATAGAGTCTTGTATAAAATAAGTACTTTTAAGTTTCGTATTTAGTCTAAGCAGTTTAGTAGTAGTCTAAGCAGTTTACTAGAATTAGTTTCACAATACCGGACAATGGACAATTACACATAACATTTTATAGTGAAATTTTATTCAGGATAACGTAAATTCCCTTTTAGAATGTTCGATTCACAAAACAACTTACTTACTCATGGTGAAACTTCCAGGTACAGGATATTATTTTAATCTATTTAAACACTAGATGAATCCGCGACTTTAAATTGAATAAACTGAATTGTGTTACGTATTATTTAAAAAAGATCTACTTTTAGTACATGATATTATTATCCATGCATATTCTGAAACTGTATCTGAGCAAAATATGGACATGAAATATTCTCTTAATTATCCATGCACGCAATACGTGGCTCTATGTACAAGTTAACCACTACATAAAAGACCTAGACAGCATCTGTTAGTCATCTTCGAGTGATATAAACGAATTTAAAATGTAATTTAATTTAGAACACTTTTTTATTTCTAGGATCTTTAAAAGGTAATTTATAAAATCAAAATTAATAACGTGAATAAAAATCTTTAATATTTCCTGTGTCACACTTATAATTGAAGTGCACTTTAAATTACATTTATTGATTAAAACTTTTATAAAACAAATTAATGTTTAGAGACTAAATCTACAGATTTATATAGTTGTAGATTACTACGAATTCGAACTACAGTCCTAAACTATTTCGATCAAAAAATATTCAGTGATTACGATTCCGAAGAACCAAAATGATTGGTAAATATTTAAGATTTTTTTCTAATATCATTGTTTGTCACATTTTGTGACATCAATCATTATGACTAGAATTGTTGTTAACATGTCATATCTAGTCAAACTTTAAACATAGCTATTTTAAATGGGATCGCGCTTCAGGCACGGCAGATCAAAGTCGTACATGAACTAGATTCCGTCCACCGCCCAGTAGTTCTGCAACTAGGTCACCCTGGTGATCACACACCGGCATTAGTCAAAGTGGCTGACTATCCAAAACTCAGACACTATATCTCAAATAATCTTTCCTCTCCTCACTTAGATAGAATCCCCGACGAGATAAAGTTTGTGACCGATGCCGATGTGGCGATTGACTTTCTGGTCGGTCACCAGAATGCCATCTGGATAACCTAGAAAGTGGTATGTATGTGCGGCGAACGATCGCCGCTTCATACTCCCTGATGGCATTCGAAGACTGATCACGGAGAAGACGGCGCGACACGCGCTAATGATTCTTATCCGACGAAGGAAAAGCACATACGGCTACGTAACCTACAAAGATAAGTTAAATCTCGTATCTCTGAACTCCGTAATTAAAGATAGGTCAGCTTCCTAGAGGAAATCAAACCATCTTATCTCGATTTCTGGGATCTCGTTCGTAAAACAAAAGAGCAGCTATTCGCCCGTGATGCCCCCGTTAGATAGAGACCCCAGCAATCCGCCCCACTTCGAAAATATAGACAAGGCAGAGTATCTCATCTCTCTCTCCCACTATTCAATCAATAAGAGAGACCCCCCAATCGAAAATTTAAGCCCGGTTACTGACGAAGTCCTCGCGATTATAAAAGGCTTTAAACCAAGATAAGCCCCCAGTCCCGACGGAATTAGGAACGAAGCCCTCAAAATTCTCCCTGATAAACTCATAGTTCTTCTGGTGTGCATCTTTATTGCGGCCATAACTCACTGCCATTTTCCAGTCGCTTGGAGAAAGGCAACGGTAATAGATATCCGTAAGCCCGGAAAAACGGCATCCCTTCCGGAAAGCTACCGCCCGATAAGCCTCCTCAATACAATAGGTAAAATTTACGAGCGGCTCCTTCTGAACCGGCTCCGCGCACCCACCAAGTGCTTCGCCTCACGGAACATATTCTCTCCAATTTTACGGAGCTACACTGTTCTAGGTGCACGCTTGCCGTATTTTTCGACAGAGCTTTCGATAAGGTCTGGCACGAAGGTCTCATTTTTAAACTCAATCTTTTTCAAGCCCCGGACAGACTAATCCGCATAATCCTTGCTTACCTATCGGATCACTCCTTCTGCTATAGAGCGAATGGAGCCCTATCCTTGCCTCACCCGATATGCTCAGGAGTCCTGCAAGGCTCTATCTTAGCGCCGTGCCTATTTAACTTATTTGTTAGTGACTTCCCCGAACTCCCCAACGTCGCAGTAGGCTCCTACGCAGATGACACGGTCATCTTCAGCTCGGGCAGGCATAGGACTCATGTATACTATCGCGTCCAAAGGACCGTCTCTACCTTCGGGTCCTGGCACCTCAAATGGCGTATAAGAATAAACCCAGACAAAAATGCGGCTATCATTTCGCCCCTCACGTAAGGATGAACATAAAAGAAATATTACACCTTTTCGGCATCAATGTCTCATGAGCTAACCAAACTAAATACAGTGGTGTAGTTTTAGATAGGCACCTCACCTTTAACAAATATATAGATTACGTACAGAAAAAAGGCTTCTACGGCTATGGCCTTGCTATGCAATCTAACGTCCTCCAAGACCAAAATGTCACTCAGACATAATCTTACAATATACAAAGTATGCATCCGTCCCATACTTACTTACAGTTGCCCCGTATTCGTTCACGCTTCGCACACTACCCTTTGCAAACTACAAGTGCTGCAAAATATATTCATGCGTATAGCCGTCCAAAGCCGAAGTTCGTTCCAACCCCAAAATAGTACGCGCACTTAGCTACACTGCCGATCCGCACGCCAAAGGCTTCGCGCGCTGGCCACGTAATTGCTTCACCGATCCAGTCGATAAAATAAAGAGATTGAACGCGCTTCTCCCTACCATCTCTACCGATCATATGTGTCCGCGCACACGCCTGCGTAACTGCCGCCCTCACGGCCGAGGCCAAGCGGTTAACTTTGCTCCCGCAAACCCGCCGCAGCCTCCCTCTGCAGACGCTTGGGCCTAGGTTCGATCCTCCGGATAGGAGCCCTCGAGTGACAGCTCGCGCGATACAGTGACACTCTGCAACACTGAAAGTACATCATCACACCGCATACCATCCATGCTCACCCACATGTTAAGTAGACAATTCTGTAAGGGACTACCCCCGCGGCTCATAAGCGGCTTGCCCGATAAGGTCGTGTTAGCGTCACTAAATTAGTTAGTTAGGACCTGTTGGTTTGTTAGGCTTGCACATACTTGTTCACTTTCCGGCAGCAGCCCAAGCCGAGGTTCGACTATTCTGGCATCCTTGCGTTAGCTGCCTCGGAGCTGAGTGCTCTTATCACTCGCCCCGAAAAGTTCGGTGAAGCTGTCAAAGCCCTTAAGGCTAACAGCGTATGTCAGTTACAAAAAAAACAAGTAACTGATAGGTGACGACATATCAGTAAAATTGCTTTGTGTACCTATTAACATAGGTTGCGTTCACTAATAATAATCGCTGTGTAGGCTAATAAAAATAGAAAAAAAGAAGAAAGAGGTATAAGCCAGATTCGTGATATTTGCATGACGACAACAGCCCAAGCAAAACCAGTCATTTTCACACCCCTGTGCTAGTTTTCATTTCGGATGACTACCTTCTGCGCTAGCGCAATAGCGCGGGGAAATTTGTTAAGGTCTGTCACAGACCAACAGTGTTAGTTAGGTGGAAAAAAATGACATGACAAAAGCTTCCCAGAGTAAAAATATCTAAAACACTCAGAAACAGCCTGGAGAGTCAGTTCTGATTCCGACTTCACTCACGGTCCAATCTCTACAGCTCGGTATAAGCGTACTTTTATTTAAAATACTACCTGTACCAACAGAAAGAATATATAAATAATAAATAAAACCATTAGTTGGATTTTGTGTTTCAAAACAAACCTTACAACAATATTTTTCTTTTAAGTAATTGCTGACATCATTTATGTTTGAATTTAACGATGATGATGCGTAACGCTCATAAATATTTAAAATTAAGAAACATTACAACATAATTGGCAAACAAATAAAATATATTTATATTAAATAGATATGTGTGTTATATCTGGTAATCAGATGTTACTCTGGAACAAAACGATGTTGGATGTCAGCAGTAACACTGTTGCTAAGATCTATTCAAATTACCCAATTCATACCAAAATAATATTGAAATCGATCAATTGCTTGAGTGGAAGAAAAATTACAAGAAAGCATCGAAACATACATAGCATGTTTAAACAGAAATATAAAATTCCTTTATGTATATTGAGTTTCATTTTAAAATTGGAATTTCAATTAGTATCTTATTTTTTTTTATAATGATTTCTTAGGTTTACGCGAATATTATTCATTGAAATAAAACTAATTTAAACCGCGATAAAATCCGTTTAAATTAGTTTTATTTTTTTTTATTCTTATTTTATCACGGATAACGAGTCAGCACGGGTTGCCTCACATTTTTTTTTGAACTGACAACCCCCCCGATGAGCAATCGCAGTCCCACGTGACAGGATAATGAGCTCACGTGACCCGTCAACTCCAGCCGTCGCCGTCGACAAGCCTACAATTTCCGGACTCTGACGAACGCGTTTCCAATTTTAAACCTCGGTAAACACTTTCGATCTTTTATTATTTCAGTGCTTTGGAATGGAACCTGATCAGATTGCTCCTTTTCAATTGATCGCTACGGGCTATATAGGAAAATATAACACGTAATCGTGATCTCAAGAATTCAGTATGTACTTTTTTTTTTTTTAAATACGTTTCATTATTAACATTCAAATCCATTTATATGAACTATGTAGTGAAGGGATGGAAAATATAAAATGGAAATGTAAAAGGCTAATATTTTCCTCTTTTAAACAACAAAACAAATAATTTTTATTGTCGGACATTTTTGCAGATTTGTCGGATAAATCAAATACTTTATTCCTATGCAGCTGGACGGAATTCATAAAAGTATATGCATCTATACGAGTTACTGATAGGTGTAGATGTATCAATAAAATGCCTTTGTTATTAATCTAGGTTACGTTTACTAACAACAATTAATGTGTAAGCGAATGAAAACAGAAGAAATATTTAATTACAGCTACCTATTACATGAGTTTGCTAAAATAACACCTCATAGATGCGATGATAGCAAAGTTGGTAGTGTGTACGGATGCCGCGTCAATGGACGTGAGTTCTAATTTACCTCCAATTGGCTTGAAATTTCGTTAACGGAAAACATCGTGATGGAACCATAGCATGATAGTAGGGCCTTTTCTAATACCCGCCTGGTTAGCTACTATGCTCAACTTGAAAATCTGCCGCCAAATACCTATAGATGTGTTCGGGCATTTCAACATGAAAGTCAGACCTTCCGCAAGACTTAGCGTGTCCACCATCTGGGGCCACATCATCACTTAGCATTCAGAAAGATCGTGGCTTTAACGCTAAACCTACAAACAATACAAAAACATACGAATACAGTATACTTGTAGGTAAGGTGGCAAATCTGACAACTAAAATTCCATAATTTAAGACATAAAAACACTACTTATGCGATTTCGTATTTCTAACGTCATGTATCGAATTTCTTCATTAGATTCACTAGTTTTCCCAGAATGAAAAACGAATTTAAAATATCATTAACAACATTTTACTTATTTGTTTCTTCTTCTGAAATGTAACCTTTTTAATGTCGTCAAAATCAGCCAGATACTAATAGAATAGCCGAAAAAAATTTATTACAAATATATACTCGCGTAATATATGCGAAAAGACAACGTCGTTTATTTTCATAACGTTGGAGTCACCTTGAACTTGTAATGTCATTCTTTCAAAGGTTATGTGCAAAACCACAGATTCTGTGTCAATTGCGCGGGTGCCTTCATGTCATGACATTCTATCATGATCACATAGCGCAGTAGCGTATCAGCAACACATTACGCGATACGTGTAATAGCCGCACATGTAATCAAAGCGGGACCTAATTTTACTTTCTTGTAATTTCTAATCTCGCAACCACTAATTAAAAAACCAGCCTTGTTTTTAGCCTAAGATGATGCTAACAATAATGCTGTTATACATGTTCCATAATACTGATAGTAAAAAGTGTCAACATCATCTTAGGAACCTCCTATATAATTATTTTGTTCAAAACATGTTACAACATCTTACGTCATGTGAGATTTTTGATTCTTCTTTTGATTTAGTCAGTCATTTCATTAGTGCGTTACTTATTATTTTGAAGAATATTTGGAAACATCGCATTCAATTTTAATCGGTTGTGAAGCAATTATGTTGCTTTAATGACAATATCATTTAAGCAACATTGGGAATATAAAAAAACTCAAAATACTTGTACATAAAAATATACACCCGTAAGATGTAACTAAATTCTTCCTTTTCACAGTAGTTAATTTGAAATGCGGTTATTCGATAATAATTTTTAAAATCATTGATAAAAGTATAATACTAGTACATATAGTGTAGTCATCTCGATGCTACACAGAATGCAATAATAAAACCTTCTTGTAATTTTTCTATTCATTGAGGATACTACTTTTATTCTGGGCAAACAGGATTCTGTAACCCTGACAACATATTTGCTTTCGTTCATAATAATTGGTTAAAAGGTAAAAGCGTGAAAGCATAAGAAACAAATAACATTCATATTTATAGTATTAGTTAGGAAACGAAGTGATTTGTGATATACATCAGAAGCATCAGAACTATGGAATTCGTTATATCATAAGCATTTCTATTTTTGGATCAATTAGTATGCTAGCCATGTGGTATAAACTTAAAATTTAATATTTCGTGGTAATATTTACGTGATTCGCATTTAAATTTACGTGGTGGTATTTTTTCGTGATCATGATGCCAGTCATTTAGACTAGTATAATATCGACAAGTTCGAACACTGGCATGTACCAACGAGTTATATATATATATATATTTCCCCGGAATATAGATATCACTGTTTTAGGCCCACCGATTTTAACAGTGTGTTGTCTACGAGACAGACTTAGCACTTTATTAAGTATACAATAATAATACACGAATTAAGCAATATGATATTCTTACAGAATTATCTATAGTAAAACTCCTAACTTCAGGTATAAAGATTTAAATAAATAACCGATAGGACATAAAACTATTACCAAGATCACAACTAGTCTAGCCTTATCGCTTTATTTGTAATAGATGTTATAATAATTAATCTTTCGCATCTTGAAAACTTCGACCATTTCATTAATAACGGTTTCTTAGTAATCTACATTTAAAATAAACTGCACTTTGAAAATGTACGAGATATTGCAAACGGAGAATGATGTTATTATAACAACTATAATTAAAGAATTAAACCGTTCATATACAATCTGCACATTATCTATTCGTTAATTTCACACTGATAACACTAATGACCTTGGCTCATCTGACCGTAAGATAAAAAAATTAAAACAAAAATGCTACCAGCAGTAATATTCTTTGTAAGCAAATGTAATGCAATATGTTTTCTGTAATATAAATATTTCTTTGAAATGGTTCCCTTGTAATATTACGGTGTTTCTCAAATAGCATCACTGGTCAGTCACGTCATATTAACCTCCTATACAGAACTCATATAAATAAGTGAGCTCACATTAACGGGTTAGTGTTTATCCGGCATCTGAGAGACACGAAAGTCGCCGTCAACATGAAGATCATCATTCCCTGTAAGTGGTAAATAAAATAACCTTTAAAATATTATCAATAATATATTTATCTACCTAATGGATTACTTATAATGTAATATTAATACAAATGATTAATTGTTGTTTAATGTCTTAATATTTTATATTACTCATAATGTTATTATTCTTTAACAGTTGTAGTTATTCTTTTACACTATTTTAAATATGTATTTATCAGCTACTTATTAGAAGATAATAACTACTGTTACACGCGTACAAAGTTATTTATTTTATTTAATATATATAAAATAATTAGAAATAACAGCAATCATCATCTTCCTTAACATCCAGTTTATTTAAAAATTTTAACGTATTTAGAATTAGAATTTAGAATTTATATAAAATAACCTATGTTTATTTCTTTTCATTATACAACTTTACGACGTTAACTTTTATTTTGAAAACTTTTAATATAGATACGAACATAAATAATAACATAAAACTCTGTGATCATCACCGGCCACAATCATTGGGATTCCCTAATATACAAGAGCAGACTCAATCGTTACTCAACCGGTTTTCCTTATATAAATACTCACGCTGCATACATAGTATAAAGTCGCTTCACTTATTTCTATAGAAAACTTGAACCGGTATAATAACAAACACATGACTTAAGTTTTTGCAGCGATTAATATATTGATAAGTAAAATAAGTGTTAACATTTTGCGATGACCTTAACAACCAAAACGTATACGTCAACCAATTACCTACACCTGATGACATCACATAATATATTCATATAATTAAGGTTAATGGTTATTAAACATAAATCACTATTTTGCTGTTATCGAAGTAATGCCGTCTCGGTTTAACAACAGTGCTGCTGTCACACTGCAATGTTCAAAGTAACATATGAAAAATACCTACACCTTAGGATATAAGTCAAGTGCATATTGATCTATCTAGAAAGTAAATCAGATGAATATCAATTTAATGAGGTCTACATGCAATTTATTGCCAACGTCACGCATAATATATGTTTCATATTATTTTGCTTAGATATCCCTGGGTCCCTGTTTATTATCTATGGGTTTCTATTGCCTAAGAAACAATGTTACCTTTTATAACTTTTGTGAATTTTAAAGATAAACCTTCTTAATTTCAATATTTTAATATAAGTTTGCTTTAAATATATATTATTAAAATTATTGTGTCACAATGTTACTTTCCATACTCCTTTGTAAACGACTTAAATAATTTTAATGAACTTTTATAAGTACATTCTTTAGGTCTGAGAATCGATCGTAATCTATTTTATTGATATCGTGATAAGAGTAATCCATCCAGCCACACATTTTCTATAACTTTTTGACAAAAAAAAAAAATTTATAGTGTAGTATTAAAATACGTACAATCCTAAGTTTTCAACTTCCTACCCTCATCTTCTCATTTTTTTATACAACCAAATGATTAACTAGAAATCAAGTATAAGACAGATCAACATTTACACAATTCATTCTGAAACTACTTGATTGATTTTAATGAATCTAGATACGGTGATAACTAATATTCCAGCATATTGAATGAAAGTTAAAATTAAGAAGTAATCAACTATATGACGGATTTAGATAAAAATTCCTTTGACCGATAGCTGACAACATAATTAAAAATATAAATTGTATAAAACCGGATAATTAGTGAAGAAAAAATCCTGCATACATAAACAACCATTTCCAATCTAAAGTAATTGATATCGTAATGCCGATCAAATTACCTTTGTGTTATTTCGACGCGTCGCAAATCAAAATCAAAAATGCGTTTTTCACGTTGCTGATAAGGTTCTTAGGAACGTGAAAACACTACCATCGGTTCGAAAACCATCTTATTATGCAACAATAGCCGGTAAAAGTCAGTAGCGTTTATCATCTTTTAATGTTTATAACCGAGCAATTGATATTTAAAATCATTAAATTATATTATGTTTTCACTAGATTGTGAGCTGTTCTTATTTTTTTGGTAGGTTATAGGTTTAGCATTATGGCCAAAATCTCGCCTGATATTAAGTGATGATGTGACCCAAGATGGTGAAGACACTTAGCCTAGTGGAGAAACTGGTTCTCAAGCGCAACTGCCGGAACACACATATGGGTATTTAATGGCAGATTTTCAACTCAAGGATGGTAGCTAGCTAGACGGGCATTAGAAAAAGCTCTACCACTATACTAAGGTTCGATCTCACGTCCCATTTCACATGCGTGCGAACACACTACCAACTGAGCTGTCAACCCCGTGACCACGAACGCTGAAAAGCATTCGAAACGTCGGGATAAAAATTAATAAATAACCGCGATAAAATCCGTTTAAATTAGTCCTTCCGTTTAAATTATTTCCTGGAATCAAAACTAAATCAAATATTAAATTGTGTATCTTCGGTGACCTTTTCAATGGAATCGTAATCCAACGATAATATGACGTAGGTATGTTTAACATCACCCATTTATCGTAAGTTCTTCTCAAATTGCGTTTTTTTAGTTAAGTACAATTTCGTAACTTTATAATAATTTTTACTACGTGTATAATGTATGATGATATTTACTCAAAATAACTTACCTACTTAATGTTTACTATAACGATACAAAATCAATTTAATATACAGCGCGAATTGTTAATTAAGCGTTCAAAAAGTAATATAAAACGTAAAAAAAAGGTTATTAAATCCAGCGGAAAAAACAATAATAATACCTAAAGCCTAGAAATCTGAGTTTGTTAATGCATTTTATTGCTTATGCATTATACCAGCTCGTTGGACAGAACTTGGTGTACTCTTTTCCGTATTCCATAAAATCGACCACAGCAATACTATTCATATAATAAATACACTAATAACAGCGTAATAAGTCTATGTATATAATATATAAAATAGAGTTACCTGTTTTGGTACTTGATTCTTTCCGAACTTAAATTATGATTACATTCTAACCTAATCTAAAACTAAGATATATTAAAGATGATAGTTATAACGAATCAATCAAGTAATTTTACAACAAACAATTAATTACTATATGATTGTTTTATTTTTCCAGTATTTGCCCTCGTGGCCTTGACTTTGGCCGATGACACAAACCTACAAAAAGTACTCAAGGATGGCAATGATCAGTTCACCGCACAGATGTTTAGTGTAAGTAATAACTAAATGGCCGACAAATATCCAATGTTTTAATTTTATGATCTAATTAATTATGATGCAGTCATATTACCAACAACTCACATGAAAACTAATATAAAACACTTTTGAAGTAATTAACAATTATATGGTTTATATAATATTAACGATTATTTTTTATACAATACTCGAATCTGACCTCGGCTTTTCTAAAGTAAAATTTGAATTAGGGACTATAGGCAAATAACATTTACTAGTGTTGATCCAGTGGTTAAAATCATGAATTCAA
The DNA here is from genome assembly GCA_039707435.1 of Actias luna. NCBI lineage: Eukaryota > Metazoa > Arthropoda > Insecta > Lepidoptera > Saturniidae > Actias > Actias luna. Next base: position 11,439,318 of record JAZHAC010000033.1, on the reverse strand, counting down.
TTGATAATAACATAACATTTCTTAAAATACTGTTTTAAAATAAAAATTAATCAAAAGAATCTGTTATTACATTTTATATTCTTAACTAATGTTAGTATATCAGGTCATTAATTACCATAGTACAAATGGAGCATTTTAAATTAAATGGTCACGTGTGTTGTCCCAATTTTATTTTGTTTAGGATATTTAAAATTATTGTAATTGAACAACATTAACTAATAAGCTATACCTAACTAACAACTATTGATATCCGATGACTTTAATTAACTAATAAGCTATACCTAACTAACAACTATTGATATCCGATGACTTTACAACAATCTTACCGATAAGAATAATACGACGATATTTAAAAATAACAATAGAAAATAAGTGATCTACGAAAAAACCAGGTGTAATCGAATTCAAAGCTATTAAATGTCACGTCACAATAAAACACGTGACCTTAATTGAATATCATACATAAATTATATGAGTCGTTTTTATAGACTTTTTTGTTTGGATGGTACCTACCTTCCAAACAAATAAAACTACAATTCCGATTAATACATTAATATTCAGTCAACTTATAATAATGTATTAGCACTAATTTTTATTTACGTATCTTACTTTTTATTACATGTGCTCGAGTGAATTAGATTACAGGAATATCAATTCTATATTCCTAGCGATAATAGAGAAATCAATCGATGATTTATTCGAATATAAGATATTCTATTTATCTATACGATTAAATAAAATAAATTTAACAATGGCAGATTTTTTGGAACTCGCGTACATTTGCTAATTCAAATTTGCAACTTTCTCAGCTGACAATGAAGGAAAATATAGGGAAGGAATTTAAATGCTTCAAAAAGGTTCTAGTCAGCACTATTGTATGTAAGGAAAATTTAGACCGGTGGTTTTATCTACATTTTAAGATTCTTCTTCAATACGTCGTGGATTCACGTGATAATGGATTGGTGTGATGGTTTATCCAGCAAAGGGCTATTTAGATATAATAGTAACTTATTTACTATTTAGTATTTTAATCTATTGAATATAATGAGGTTAGTTAACCATTTTTGTTGGGTAATTGTAAAATTGTTAAATTTTTTAAACATCAGTAATTAAGTACAGTTGATTATTCGTTTTCTTAATTGCGAATCACAGAGACATCTTTCATTTTATTAAGCATACTTCTACAATCAATTCTACAAATACCTTTTTTTCAGTTATACGACTTGTTCATAGTATATAGCAACCGATCGATTTTTTGTTTTATTATTATAAGTAATTGAAGAAAAACAGTTCATATATGTAATAACACTATGTGATCTTTAGGAAGTCGTCAAAGCTAATCCAGATACAAGTGTCGTACTGTCTGCATTTTCCGTCCTATCACCGTTAGCTCAGCTCGCGTTGGCCTCTGTCGGAGAATCACATGACGAACTTCTTAAAGCTATACATTTTCCTAATGATAACGTAGTAAGTATAAATCTATTTTAGATATATGTTAAACTAATCATTCTTAAAATATTATATTTCATTACATAGGTGTTACTTTTTACATAAAGAAATTAAATGAACGTCAGTATTTCAAAATTAGTAATATTCAATAAACAACCTGTTTTTCCTGTTACAAGTCATACATTTATTACTATATTCGTAATTACCAAGAAAGTATATATTAATAAAGTCACATATTAAAATGTAAATAGAAAGTATTCATCTTCTTATGTTTAATTATTACAAAAGGAATACATTTTTAACACTGTCATTACATATTAGCTACCTGATGATGACAATGATAATATTACAAGAATGAATTCCTCGCTAAATCTTTTTTACACCTCCCCCTTCCGCAATTGTAGGCACAATGTCGCCCATCATGCTGCTGGCCGCCTCTAACATACATCAAAAGGCGAATACCACAATTAAAATTTCGACAAATGACAAATTTAATATTTTCTAAATTTACATTATACATTAAATTCATATGACGTAATTTATGATTGGATAAATATTAGACATATTAATTTCGCAGCATTGCATGCCAGCAATAGCTAATCCGGTATTTCTTACACTAGTCATATCGGCTGATTGTTTTCTGCTCTCACCACAAGACCTAGTGAAGCTGTCAAGCTTCATTAGATTAACAACGTTAATCAGTTCAAATAAAAATCCACCGTAGGTTCATAGTAATTTATTTAAATAAATTATTTTAATAGATTTCAATTTATAGGATAATGTAAGCTAATAATAATAAAAGGCGGTAAGTGTGATAGAACAATTGTTGTTTTTTTTTGTAATCCAATTATACTAAAACGTCTGCATAGATTGTAACAAAATTAGACATAGAAGCTGATTATATAGAGTAGATTATAGGATAGACATTAAATTATGTGTATTGTGTAATATTTTGCAGACTAAAGCTGTGTTCTCTAATATAAACAGAGAATTAAGAAATGTCAAAGGAGTTGAACTCAAAGTGGCTAATAAAATATACGTTGCTGAAGGTTTTGAGTTAGATAATCAATTTGCTGCTATTTCTAAAGATGTGTTTAACTCTGAAGTTGAAAACGTTAACTTTGGTAAAAGCGAAGAGGCCGCTAACATTATTAACACTTGGGTAAGTTAACTTAATCATCATGACCTATAGCAAAAACGGCGTATGTACCGTCATTAGTTCTCTTTCTTTTCTTTTTATTCTTGTTAGATTGAGGACTTGGCTACAATCTCATCTGAAGTTAGGTGTTAATGTGGCTCAAAATGATGGACACGCTATGCGTGGTGGAGGGATTGGTCGACTCGCACGTGGACTGCTGAGCCAATATTGCAGGCGCGGATCCAGCCCTAAAAAAGGTTGTGGTCACAGCTACCTGAAAATCAGGCGATTACGTGTGGGCATATGAACTTGCTCATGATGAATATAGTGTATTCCTACAAAGTAGATGTATATAAAATATACGGGCTTGGGCAAACCTGTGTGGTAAACATTTACCGTGAAAGGTGTGACGTCACAAGTCTATTAGGGTTGTGGGCATGCCCATCGTGGCCACAAAGTGACGGTAGATCCGCGCTTGCAACATTGAGCCATATGTTCTATGATTTATATATGTATAAAATTGTATTAAAATGTAATAGGATATCTTTTTTAAGCTATTTTTATCGTTCACTTCTTATTCCTTTTATATTACATTTATTACAAAAATATATGCAAATATGATAAAGTTGAATTGTTTCGGAAATGTATATTAATGGACTGTTCATAATTGAGGCAACTTACACGTTAATATATTAATTAATGTATGTTATATTATCTGAAATAGGTCGAAGACCACACTAATAAACGCATCAAAAATTTGGTAACTCCTGATTCATTAGACTTTAGCACCAGCTCTGTCCTTGTAAATGCAATTTACTTCAAGGTAAGCAATTTTTTGTATTCATGAAAACTTTTCAAATAAATTGGTAATTATAAAAATAATATTTAAGTCGCAATAAACACACGTACTTTGTATACAAAGTATATAAAATGTGTATATCTTCTTATGGCCGTTTATTACAACAACACGAAAATTATACACATATTATATTTGTTTTATCAAAACGATAATATAAACGGTTCGATTAACAATAACAATTTTTGATCAAAGTTGAAATGTTAATATTGTTTCAATTGTATAATCAAACATATATTCATTATCACAAAGTCTCAACAATAGTAACTGTGACTTGATTAATTTCAATTCTCACCCACAATTAAGAAACAAGTAGTTAATAGGAATAGTCCGATGTTAGATATTGCTACACGAACCACTGAGGTAATACCAATTTATTCCTATATATATATATATATATATGGGTATTATATTAAAATATACATTTTACAGGGAATTTGGAAAGACAAATTTAATAAGGATTTGACCCAAAACCGTCCATTCCACGTTAACAAAGAGAAGACAATAGAAGTTCCTACTATGTTCAGACAGGGAGATTATTTATATGGAGAAAGTTCCGAACTAAATGCTAAGGTTAGCTAATGTATTTATTTAACCTTATGTATTTGAAACTAACAACTTTGAAGCGATGATAGCTCACTGGTAGTGTGCACGACTTCGCGTCAAGGGACGTGTGTTCGAATCCAAGCAGCTACAATGAGCTTGAGCTTTCGATGAAGGAAAACATCGTGACGAAACCATAGCATGGTGGTAGGGCTTTTTCTAATGCCCGCCTGGATAGCTACCACCTTGAAGTTGTAAACCTGCCGCCAAATACCAATAGGTTCCTTCAGGTGCACTTGAGAGCCAGTTCCTCCACAGGTTTAGCGTGTCTACCAACTTGGGCCATATCGTCACTTAAGATCAGGTGAGATTATGGCCATAACGCTAAAATCTTAAGTATAAAAAAAGCTAAATATTATTAATGAAAAACAAATGTGTAGTCATACTTACTAATATTATAAAAGCGAAAGTGAGTTTATTTGTTACGCTTTCACCCCTAAACCGCTGAATCGATTGTGATGAACTTTTATACAGAGATAGATGGAATCCAGGAGATGGAGATGGACTACTTATTATCGCGATATCTTTATTGGATGTGAGGTAAATAGAGGGATAAACTTTCTATGAAACTTTTTATTGCGTCATCCGATATGTTTGACAAAATCGATAAAACGCGGGCAAAGCCGCACGTAAAATCTAGTATTTGTTATTAACTGCTTAAATGTTATTTAAACATGTACATTTAAACATGTATTTTAAAGGTCTAATTGTATTTTTCAGCTAATCGAAATACCCTATGAAGGTGAAGAATCATCATTCTTTATTATACTGCCAAACGACGTTGAAGGCATTCATGCACTTACGGATAAGCTTAAAGACTCACAAGTTTTGGAAAATGCACAAAAGGAAATGTACACAACTGAAGTCGATCTTTACCTTCCCAAATTTAAAATTGAAACTACTACCGATCTGAAACAAGTTTTAGAAAATGTAAGAACATTATGAAATCTTAATTACTTACTTTAGTAAATAAGGTGTTTCTTATAATATATAAAAACGAAAATATTTTCATTAATATGAATTACTGTTATGTTTTTCAAGTTTTTAAAAGGTATATTTTATATGTTATTTTATATGTCATAGAAATGTGTCCTTAATATTGTTTACAGAGTTAATAATATATTTTGTTCATTATAATCGCTAGGAAAATTGGTATTTTACGTTACGTTACGTTCGTACGTTACGTTCCCCCTCATGAAAACCTATATTTATGTGTAGAAGAAGCATGCATTGAATTCGACAGAATAGTTTAGTCTATAACGATAAGGCAAAACGATTCTTAACTATAATTTTAGCCGGTAGGTGGTGCGGTTATCGACCATTTGAATTGTTTTTTAAATTCTTCTACCAATTTTTTGCCTGCTACAAAAATTCACAACCGCACTTACAACATAATATTAATAATATAATATGAATAACAGATAAGTTAATTAAGGTAATTATAAAGTTAAATGTTATAAATTTAAATCTTAAATAAATTATATCAACATTATACTACAAACGTTGGTTAACTTTTACACGTACTATTTGGTCATAATTGTAAATATTCATATTTTATATTTGTCTTGAAATTAAGTTTCTCTTTGCAGTTGAATGTCAAAAAATTATTTATACCTGGCCAAGCACGCTTAGAACATTTATTGAAAAATGTTAAAAACCTTTCAGTCAGTAGTGCTCAACAAAAAGCTTTTATCGAAGTAAGCGAAGAAGGAGCTGAAGCGGCTGCTGCTAATGGTAACTACAATTATAATACTTTTATAATTTAGAATATATGAAATTTTTATTTGTAGGTGAAACATAAACTGGTATTTTTGCATTACATCATGTTGAAATAATTAATGAAATTTATAAAAGTATTCTCGGATTTGTAAGCGGTTAAAAAATTAGTGATAATAGTGTAAAAACACAAACCAATAAGTCGTTACAATTGATTTGATGTAATAACAACAAAACATTCATATAAAGTTGAGTTGATAGTAAACAGAAAAGAAAATTGTATAACTTTAATTTGTTATTTTGTTTTTAATGAAAATCTTATAAATTATAAGAATTGAAACATATCTATAAAATATTTCAAATGTAATTATTTGTTTTGGCGTAACCATTTTATTAAATAAATTTCAGCATTCTTTTTTACGCGATCAGCAAGGGTATTCCAAGGTATACCTTTCATCATAGACCGACCTTTCTTTTACATGCTGAAGTACAAACAAATTAGCCTATTTAACGGAGTATACTTTTAGGTACAGAATGTCTCATTTGATTTATATGACATTGGCATGCGCTTACATATATGAATATATGTATAAGTAATAAAAGGACTGTATATTTTACAGTAATTGAAACACGATAAAAAAATGCATGCAATGTACTAATGATGCACAAACATTTTTTCACTATCTACATTACCTACCTGCTACATAGTAACTATGATCATACACGAAGATCAGCTTAATAGATGAAATATATTAACAACGTTTTTATTAAACACTGATAGATAAATAACATTGAAATTAAATCAAGCACAATATCCGAAACATTATTTTATAATCCGTGGCTCAGTTATGAGCAACGTCCGCTCTAGCGATTACGGCGGCCCGGATAAAAAGACAAATTGTCGCCCCTTAGGAAATATATAATTTTCATTGATCAGAGAAATACTATATATCCATTCCACCGAATGTTCAAATCAGTTCAACCATCGCTCTTTAGAAATTTAAAAATACTCTTTATATATATACAATATAATTTTATAGCAAACGAAGGGACTGATATCAAAAATGTTGTATTTGTGGCTAAAATTTACCATATCAATTTTACAACCAAACGGCCATCGCGGCGCCCTCTCATTTTGGCGCCCCGGGCAAATGCCCGACTTGCCGTCCCCTAAGGCGAGCCCTGTTATGAGAATATCGCAACACAAGTACCGGCATTTTTTAATGCTTGTATAGTTAGTTACTACTCCCAAGTTGAAACTCTGTCGTCAAGCTCTCATAATTGTGTATTGGAAGTCTCATATACTTATATATAAGAGCTAGATCCCCACTAGAGTCAACATGCTCCGTCAGATACACGTTGTAGTACAAAACCATTTCTCGGTCTCTGGTGGTCTAGGATACTCTTATCCCCTAAAACGAAATGGTAAAAAAAAAAAGTTAAAAGTTAAAATTTCAACACGGTTTGACCGAGGCGAGCAAATCCATATCAGTTGTACGTATAGATACATATATATTTTCTTGAAAAATTGTTTTCGACTATTCTATCATCTTTATTATTCCATTATACTGTGCTGTACATTAACGATAGTAATTTCACCTTGCCACGAGATTATACAAATTTATTTTAAAATTGATATTGATAGTATGGATTGACTAGTATGCAAAGATCTAAGATTAAGATAAAACTGCTCTAACAATTTACAACTAAGTAAATTTAATATCTTGTCAAGATTTTTTGCGTTACATGGACCTATTTAAGTTCATTTTTGAGCTAACTATTCTTTATAACGAATAAAACCAACGAAAATTGGTTTGTCTTAAGTTGCCATAACTGCGAAAACCTGCGAAAAAACCCTTTTTGTCAGATCTAGTGACGCACTGGTAGAGAGTGAATTTTGTCTGATTGTCAATTGTGTTTATTATTCTTCTAGTTGTGTTATGTGACATATCTATATATGTACCGTTGGTTAATTACCTTATAACAAGCATCACATAGTTGGAATGAATTTGTAGAATATGTAATTCTGTCCCAATGTTATGTATTATTTTTTTGATTATACATATAGTAATGATATATTTTATGTATTTATTATTTTTACTTAGTTGTATTAAAGACCTCTACGGCATTCTCTTATTATGATCCTGACAAGATACTCGTACGTAGAGCTCTCACCAAATTTAATTATTTATTTAATTTATTAATGTAAATATTTTATTATAAAATTAAACATTTCTAGAAAACAACCAATGGTTATATATCCCATACACATAATACTAATCTTTTCCATATCGACAAAATAAATTATATATTTTTCTGGCTGCTATATACCTAATAATCGAAGTTTTTCAGTATTTCTTCTGGAAGCTGCTAGTTTTCACATCCCATTACAGTTTAAAGCAGATAGGCCATTTTATTATGTTCTTACACATAAAGACCTATCCCTATTTAACGGAATTTTGTATGAACTCAACAATTAAAATAATGTATATTAAGGTATAAATTTGTATATGTTCTTGTAAAACGCATGCCACGATCATTTATAAAACTGCATGTTTATCTTAAATCATATTATTAATTCATTGTTACGCGTATTTATACGTATGAAATCTCAGCGATTATTAAGCAATTGTCTGTATATAGTCATTACGTGCACCAAATATAAGTCTGTCTCTTGAAATATAATATATGTGAGATAATATCAAGACAATATTTTTAAATCATATTTTGATTTTGGAATTGAAATCGTTGGTATTTGTGTTATAATATCGTTCTTATTTATTGTTTAAATATATTTTTTTTATACGGTAACATACGGCGGGGTTAGGAAAGCACATACTGCCGATGAAGTTTCGCATATGAGTCGTACAGAAAAACAGAACTCATACTCTTGATATTTTTGAGTTTATGATGCAAACAATTGGATACAATGAGATATAATATACGTAAATTTTCTGTAACTATTAAGCGTCAGGAAATTAAAGCTATTTCAATGTCTCCATTGTTTTACCTATGTACATAACTTATAAGGTTTCGATAGTCTGATTACCGCCATTGTTCCTATATACACAACTCTTGTATTACCTTTATGTACGAATTCTTAGTGATGATATTTCTTCAAAAAGCAAATGTAAAGGAGATTATCTGTGCACGCAATTGCGATACTTTAATTATATTAACGCTTGGCTTAATTTTTTGGTTGGTTTTTGGCTTAAAAACATATTTCGAACTGTAGAAACCCATTTTCCTAATTAAGTCCAAACGATTTGAATCTATTCAAATATTTAATACAAACCGTTTAGCTTTTCTAATCGGTACAAATACCTATAAATTACTTATTGCTGTTTGTTCTGTTCCACTCATTACGTTATGTTTTTGTTTTCAGTATTTGTCGCAGTAGTTGATAGTATTGACATTCACATCCCATTACAGTTTAAAGCAAATAGGCCATTTTACTATGTCCTTAGGCATAAAAATATGTCATCACTGTTTAACGGAGTTGTATTCGAACCCAGGATTTAAAATAGTAAATATTCAGGTATAAAACCGTGGTCTAAAACAATGCTTGCACCAACATTAATAATATGCTTGTTAACTCGAAACATATTATTAACACCCCATAACAAATTTATTACTCCAGCAAGATTATTTATCTAAGCCGGCGATTTCTAACTTTTACTGAACAAAGTGTACTTTGTTTTTTCGTTATAAGTAGACACCATAGGATTCAGAAAATACACTACATCGATTTAAAAATAAATTTAATCAAACCTTTAACATATTTAAATACTTGCCCTGCTCCACTTACAAAGCTTTGGCATTACTTTTGTAATAAGGTATAATTGATAGTTTAAAAAGTGATAGAAATCTTAAAGTTCATTCAGGATCTTTCAAATAATTCAGAGGTATATCAATAAAGCTAAGAAATATTTCATTATATATCAGAATAATATTTATATGTTTCATTGCAATACCTACTTTAATATATTGTTTTCATTCAAATTTCTAAAAGGATAATATTTTATTAATTAATTTTAACTTCACCAAGTCAAGTTATACCTAAAATCATATTATATTGTATAAACAAAACAACCATTTTATTTATCGAATCTTCCATCATATTTAAGAAATGTATTTTATACTTAACCACTCGCAACTTAGTTAAAATAATGTAGTATAAAATTAAATTCCTGTTTATAACAGAACTATTAATAATCGGATATTGAAGATCTAGAAAAAAAAAATGAACAATAGCAGCGAACTACTTTTACCAAATACTAAAAAACTAAAAAAATGGAAAGTAAATAATCAGGTCTAATATAAATATAATACTTGAAAACATATTCAAAAACATAGTTCGGCAATTCGGAAAATTGTGATATCTCATTTTAGCCGAGTATTGTGCAATTAGCTGTAGAAAAATACATCTGTTAATTATTCTATCACTACGAAATTACTGCGTTTTATTTATATAAAACGAATGTTTTACTCAAATTATGTACGCATGTACTTAAACCTATAATGTATATCGTTTTCTAGACACCGTAGTGAAACTCAGTGGTTTATATATTAAATATTATGTACCGAATAAGACACTATGATGAAAAAATACTAATTTATCTTTATTATAACAACTCTAACTGTTTCAGTCGTAAACAGCTTAGAAGGAACTAAGCCTATTGACAAAAAAGATTTTGTAGCCGATAGACCTTATTATTTTGAAATAAAACAAAAATCATCGCGTATTTTCAACGGAATCTTTACAGCTGCGTAAATATAAATATGATCAGGTATAAAGGATGTGAAAATTACTTTTATATAATAATCTTTCATTATTTTCGTACGTATTTTTTATTTTTCTACTTTAATTAACCTGGGGTTTTAAAATTCAATAAAGATATGTAACTAATCACAGGTAATTACGACTTTTTTTTGTTGTTTTTTTTTTCATTTCTTTAACTAATTTTTAATTAAAGAATATTTATATAACTAGTGTTTCGAGGGGTCGTGATATATACATATTATTAATAAGATCTGTATTTAATTCGTTATAGACCTAGGCATATGTTTTACTGTTTATAAAAATATCACTGAGTTAAAAATGTATAATCTATTTATAAAGCTATGTTGGATGCGTGTTGAACCCTGCAATGGTCCTAATTTTTGATTAAAAGAAAATATCGTTAGGAAATCATAGCAGGGTACTAGTGTCTTTTTAGTACCAGCCGGTCTAACATATTAAGGTTAAAAATCTAGATGTTCCTACTATTATTCTTTATAACTAGTTTCCTACTAAATTTAGCGATCATAACATTTCCTTCCATTCGCATAAGTGTATAGGTTAAATTTTTCATTTGGGTATATAATGCAATAAGGAACCGTATGTATACAGTATGTAAAGGGAGTTTATAATATGATGGGTGACTTAGAAAAAACAATCACAAAATAGTTTAATAACATTATAATAGTTATTAATAATAAGTATTTAAGGAAAGTGATATAACCTAGTATACTGATATATTTTTTAGTTTTTAATATAACTAACCGATGTTAACCTTAGTATGTACTAGCCACAATACCTACATTGTATACTTTAATAGATGTGACTTTTTAAATATACCATGATTCTTAGATTGGAGATATAGATGCGTTAATTATTTTTCACATTTAAAATGAAAGTATACATTTACTTTTGGTGAAAGGTTAGTTTTTTGGCTGATTGTAATAAGCGACAAATCCAACGAGAATCACTATAACTGGTTCACCACAACTTGAACAACGGTCCCTACTCAATCCCATTGATTATTGTATAATATACATCGAGTGACCCTAGACCGTGCGCCCTCTTATTGCATTATAGCGGATGTAAGACCCCGTATATGGTGGTCGTATCCAATCGAATACAATTATTGCAATTAACCTTAAGTTTGTAAAATGTAAACATACTGTATAAAATACCGGCCACCGTCAATATCTAAGAATTATTTTCATGTTTATAATTGTTATTGTTTAAACATTGCAGTGTTCGAAATTACATATCTGAGTGCAATTATATCCGAGCGGAAAATATTTAAAGCAGACCGACCCTTCGTTTACTTCATTAAAGAAAATAAGAATATTATATTTAATGGAATCTACAGATCTTAGGTACTTGCTAATTCATCTGCAAATGTTTATTGCATCTACATATCGTGATAGTGCATGGTGTTCTGGCATATGTATAATGTTATGCTTAAAAATTAGGCACCATGAATTTTGTATTTACACTTGTATATTTATTAATATACCTTCTACATTATTTTTACTTCGCTTTATATAATAAGCATGACAGGTTATCAGGATTTCCATATATTCAGATTACAGTCAAATAAACACTATTACTTGTTCACAATTATTAGGCAAATTATAATTATATAGAATGCCATAGATCGTTTACACCCTTCTATGCTTTTATTATTTTTATTTTATTTTATTATTTTTGATAATAAATTTATAAAATATATGCAAATGAAATCTAATACAGACATAATACCTATTGACAATATTATCGTTGTTTATATATTAAGCTGTTTTTCCAATCCTTCTTTATTAATACTATCAATAATATCATGATAATCTTTTTCACTAACATTATTATTATGCTTGCCAAATTACTGCTAATTGTAATGTAAGACTAACATCATATTAATAAGAAAACTAAAAAAACCTAACCAAGAGGTGTTCTGTATTTTACGTTTAATGAAAAATAATACTATATATGTAGTTTCGGCTCAGTAACAAAGTATAAGGACTCAGTTTCATCGCCGTGACTTTTAATCTCTGCAATGAGTTTAGACTTGAAGAAAGCATCATGATAAACTGTAGCTTATCTTACTAGATCCCATCCTCAAGTTGACAATGTGTCGCTAAGCACCTATAGGTGTGATTCAGCTATACCACTTGAAAGCCTTATCCTTACTAGGCTTATATTATTATCATCTTTTCATCATCATTTTTTACGTCAGGTAAGATTGAAAAAATCAAAAGATATAAATAAAATGACACTCTAAAAAATATTTTAACTTTATTACCTAATGATATTTCTTCTAAAGGAAACCTTTTTTTATATGTATTTACTTTTTGGGACGGGACAAGGAACTTGAACTGCCTAAACTACATTTTAAAATATATTTTATATTTTTCAGGTAGACTACCATTTTCAGTAATATATAATTATTACAATAATTGTAGAAAACAACTCAAAAATGTGTGTTCAAGACAAATAAATAAATTACTTAAACACAAACTGCAATTTCATTTTTTAATACCTTTCATAATTTGTTCATTAAAACAATCTGCCTCTCATGGTTCATTTTCGACTCTACTATTGGAGACTATGTTGCTGGGTTCAATTATCTTAGAAGTCAACAAGTTTTTAACCAACTTACACAACTGACAGCGCTAAGTTACAGCTCTACATAATGCGTCAATTTTTCGTTCCATATAAATGTGCCTTAATTATATACACATTATAAATCAGACTGGCGAGAATTTGACTTGGCATTTTTTGTTGTTGTTGTTTTTAATATTAGAATATGTAATTTTGATGGCATTTCCGGAATATATTTTGCCTATTGTCCTCAATTGAAATAAATTATAAAACTACCAAAAATACATCAAGTTGTCACAAACCCTTAGACAGTTTTGACATAGTAGCAGTCATCTTGTTGCAGTTAAATTTGAGTATTACTACTTTCACTTGTCATTGACACTATTGCCAACATACGCAGAAACCATAAGTTAACATAATAATAATCAAAAATGAATAACGTTTACTTATAGCTTTTGAAATATCCATAAATCTTTACAACTGAATTATAAATATTTAAATTAAAAATAATAAAGGTACAACAACCATCGCATATTTTGAAATTTATTATTATTTACTAAGATAAAGATAGTTTAAGCTTGTAGGTTGTAACAAATAGTTCCTTATTGTAACTATCAGAACGAAATTTAATAAAGTCGCCTAGCTGTGTGAAGCAAGTAAATAGTGGCTTCCATATTTCCGTTCGGAAGTGCTAGCATTGTCTGACCGCTTCCTACATTACCCCACCAATTTGTTAAGGAACATCGCTAAGGAACTACCTGATAGACAACGCCTTTTGTGCCCTAATGAATGCTGTCACACGAACAAACGTTACATCGCCGCAAGACTAATGTGAACCACGTTCCACCCTTGTTATCTTTGTGGCCGTACTATTGTTTATATTGAGCGATGTCATGATTTACTGTCTAAGTTAAATGAATCCTTTTAACTTCGTGTTGGTTCGGGATGATTCTAAGACGCCCGTGAACGGTTTGTTTACTTAGAAATAAAATTAATATTGTACAAGTTCCAGTGAAAGCAACCGTTTTAATATAGTAACAAAGGACTTTGTCTAAGTACTTAATAATCCCAAAGGTGTGAATAATTAAATCAGATCTAATTGACGGTTTTTATTTACCGACTTGGAGTAGTCGATATGAATTAGTCTGTTTCATAATAGAAATTAGTTTTTAGTCTACTAAGTCTACTAACAAACAAAAATAGAATATTTTTTACTTATTACTGTGTGTAGTTGAAGACCGATTTGGCTGCTTGTAGTAATTTTGGAAAATTCATTCTTTATAGCCATTAAAATAATTTAGTGAAATACTTAATATTTACTTTTATGATAATCGCTGCAACGACCTCAGTGGTAGCGTTTACGGACGCCGCGTCAAGGGACGTGAGATCGAATCCATCTATAATGAACTTGATCAAGCTTTCGGTGAAGGAAAACATCGTGATGAAACCATAGCATGGTGGTGGGGCTTTTTTCTAATGCCCGCCTGACTAGCTACCACCCTCAAGTTGAAAATCCGCCATCATATACCTATAGGTGTGTTCCGTTTGCTGCAATTGAGAGCCAGTCCCTCCACTAGGCTTAGCGTGTCCACAGGTGTCAAGTGTTATTGTATATATATTGCTAAGTCTTAATTATAAAAAAGAATCTGTTCTTTACTATTAAAAATATAATATCAAAAGAGTTGTATATTTAAACGTGCACGACACAGTTTAACAGTCTTTATAAATTTTATATTATAACGAGTTTTGGCGATAACTTTTAAACGATGAAGATTATGTCAAATCACGTTTTTATTACGCAACAATTGCAGAATAGATTAATTGCAAATAGTTGTATTCAAATTTATACTTACTTCAAAATACAAAAGAAGATACTGAACGAAATTTTCTTCATTAAGTGAA
The DNA here is from genome assembly GCA_039707435.1 of Actias luna. Classification (NCBI taxonomy): domain Eukaryota; kingdom Metazoa; phylum Arthropoda; class Insecta; order Lepidoptera; family Saturniidae; genus Actias; species Actias luna. The sequence continues at coordinate 11,424,285 of JAZHAC010000033.1, read as the reverse complement.
AGTACAGAACCAGTACCAGTACAGAAATAACTAGTTATAAAGATTTTCCAACCAAGAAAATTCAGTAAATAGAAATGAGCCACAAGTAAAATTTCCAGATACAGAACTAGGTTATTAACTACCTGTAAACTTCAAATGCAAACTATTTACGTTTCAATTAGCGCAGTCGCTATTGAAAATTTCCGACCAACCCCGCCGTGTCGGATACGCTCCGAATGCGGAGTTGTCAGGTTTATTTACTACAATTTACAATGTACCTAGTCGAAAATATTAATAGTAACAGTTTCATTTTTAAACAGTATACTAGAGGTGTTTGCGACTTTGTTGCCCGTTTATGTAATTTATTTCAATACACTTGCTCCTGTTAGTGGTAGCCTGATGTTAAAGAGCCTAAAGAATTCCTTAATGACTGCACTATTTAATATAAACATTTTTTTTGGCATGCAAATGGTTCCTAATATAATATTAGGCCGTATAAATAGACAAACAAATAACCAGTTCACCATATTGGGCCACTTTGTCATTTAACATTAGGTGAGATTGTGACAACAACGCTAAATCTATAACGTATTAAAAAAATCACATAATAAAAAATCTGATGCAATTTACCATACCCTTCCCTTTATAGATATTCACACGGAAGCTTGATCTAAACTCACGAGGATTATACGTGTTACTATAGCTGATACTATAGTTGTTTTATTGAAACAATACAAAAGCGCAACCGGCTGAAATACTGCATATTCCGGTTTGATACTATAATAAAGCATTAAACTACCATATGAATGGAATTGTAATTTACATACATAATATATTTGTCTATAAACTTTTGACGAAAGTCGTATTAAGTTACAATTATTTTTTACGGATGAAACGCTTTAGACCAGGCAATTTACTCAGTGTATATAGTACAGGAGCAGCTTCAATTAAGAAACAATGCACAGAAGTCTTACTAACGTTTTCTTGTTCGTCTCGGTATGAAAGAGAAGCAATTAGCCCGTAAAATGGATACAGGAGACAATGGAAAAGTGAGTTTGTCTAGATTATATGAACATACGAGTTCGTTTCTTTTATGAGATTAAAGGATACTAACAGTAATCATGACTTTCCCTGTGAATAAAATGAACTGAACTTTTCAATATGAGCACAGTTCTAATAGTATTTATACAATTAAAATACCGTTTCTATTACAACGAATAAGGACACACTTATTTTATTCCACTAAGGGTTCGATTCCGAATTAAGCATTCTATACGATTAAACGATTAAAACAGGATCCCAACGAGGAACCAGGAATGGTAATGATAAATATAACCCACTAGTCTATACTATACCAATTCTATATCCTATACTACTACCAACGATTTGAGGGGAAACAATATCCAACAGTGTATGTACTTATCATAAGATGATGATTATGAAACGATAAAAAAATGGCTTTCATAATAAATGTAATTAAATAAAGTAATAATACTTAACGAAACATAGTACCTGATTTTCGTGGAGAAATCCATATACAGGTACTCTTTTGTCCGGGAAGTACAGGGATATATCGTCTCAGCAGATGAGAAGCGTCAGATATACCCAGTATAACCTCACGGCCATTCGCCGCCATCTCGGGGCGATACGGGTTCGAACTAACAATCACCGCGGCCCCGGCGGCCGGCCCAGCCTGAGTGTAATATTGTAATTGTTTTAAACATTATTAAACAATAATTACAAATTAAAATACTATGCAGAAATATTACAAAAAATATTACCAACTTCATAGTGTCGAGGACTGTGCATAGACATGAGGTACCTAAGTTTTTTTATGTAGCTTGTTGATTAAATGTATTAAAATTTGTGGGCAAAATAAGCTACACAAAATAGTAATTCTAAGCAGATGAAGTTGTGAACACCAGATAGTACATACGTTAACTTCTCAACAGATCATCATTAAATTTTCTACACAAGGGTACAGAAAAGAACACTGGGCACTTTTTATCCAGGAATGTTTTACTTAAATAATTGTTAGTTGCATACGAACGAAGTCGCGGGCAAACTAGTAATTTTAGTTTAGATATTTGAATCGATTATAATTATTAATTATCAATATTTTATTTATTATCAGTACCAATTGGTACTGACCATAGCCATTGGAAAAAACCGGTTTCTTAAAAAACTTTTTTATATTAATATACTAAAAAAATAATGATCACTCAGTTGTCTGTTAATACGAACTATTCAGTTATCCAAACAATCTTGTTGAGACGTTCTAACAAACAAACAAACCGATACAAAGTGCTAAGAAAGCTATTCGCGGAAATTCGGTGAAACCGATATGTACCGAAATTAACCGCAACCCGTTTAAGACCCGGATACTTGGTTTCTATTATTGTGAAGTATCATTTGAAGTATTGGGTTTATCCGTATTTGGAAAAACCCGATTTTGTTAAAGTTTTCTTTAAACCGGTTTTTATTTTAAATCTTTTAACGCGGATGAAACAGCTTTCTGCACGGTACTGACCGTATCGTATGAAGGTATGTAACTAAATAAACTCGTCATATTATTCAGTGAAAATCACAAAAGTGAACACAAAATTACTATATTACAATGTTAGCTATATGCAAAACAAAATAAAAGGAAACATGTTTAAAAACAACGGTGAGCGTTACTTCAAGTAGTGAGCAAATAGGTTTTTTCCGTACCTACCGTACGCGAATGCCCTTCTTTTATTTTGTAACTTGTACCCTCGTTTATTTCATTTTTTATTCTACCGTCAATCCAGCAAACCTTGAGTTTCGAATTTATTATTAACAGTATTCAGGTAACTCCATTGATTACATAGAATTTGTGTTCTATTTCGGTTGCCCCTTAATTATTTTTATTCAAAGTCAATATATGGACATGTAAGGATATAATTTTACAAAGTACGGTATAGAATGCATTCAAATTAACAATGTGTGCAGGAAAATAAAAATGGAGCTAGACACGAGATTGTGGTATGATCTGTATATGGGTTACGCAGTTGTGAGAAAATTTAGCTGCAAATCTTGTGTTTATACTTTTTAATTAATTAAACACTACTTTTTTCCAAATAAAATAATCACATTAATAGCGATCCTGGCGCAAGTGTATATTCTTAATTAATATACTTTGGGTAGCCACTCGTCCCACGATAGCTGGAGCCAAGAATATGTTGAAGCTAAGAAGTCCTTTTTGAAAGAAACGACCTGCAAAGGATGGATGTTTAATTAAATCAACACATTTGTTCTGCCGGTATTAATTTATGTCTTTATTTAAATAGATTTTTATTATTTGTTTTCGAAACAATTGACTTTATAGGCGCACAACCTGGTACTATAAATACGAATGTGTGTACTTAAACTTGAACACGGTTTGATTGATATATTTAATATTTAAAATCTTATACATTACGTATATATAATAAGTAATTTGCAAATGATTTATTCATTCATTTATTCATGAGACGGTCACACTACAGTCTCATGAATAAAGAATCCTATTAAAAATGCCTATTATGTCTGACCATCCGTATACATTCCCATTCACAAAACTCATAGGGTAATAACTTTAAAAAATGATTTTTGTATTCAATCACTTTAAAAAAATGTGTGTATTATGCCGTTGTTTTTGTTAGATTGTCTTCCAAAAAATTGAAGTTTAGTTTTATATAGTGATGTGTGAAAAAATTGACGTACAGAGACCAAGCTTCATTCATTATCTTTAGAATAATATCAACCAGTTACCTATTTCATATCAATGGCTTAGTACCCGCAGTCTAATAATAAAATAGTTTTTGTACATCTCATTTTTTAATTGATTACATTTTACATTTACCAGTTCTTGATATTGTAATTTTTTTGTTTATAAGGAAAAAGCAAAGATACCGAAACCATACAGTCGAGTCGAACGTCATTTCATTATAATTTCATTAAAATGGAAAGATACTTACATAGCGGATTGTTGTATATTTGATTTCTTAATCGTGAGTCTTTCCAACAATTTTTATTGCAGTGAAACTTTCAATTAAAGTTAGAGGTAGTCGTAAATTTTGAAGCGCACGTTTAAAGATCCTTCCGATTCTCAAATCATTACAATTATTACCGCTTTAATGTTTTCACACAGGTACAACTCTTAACACTACGATCACAGTATTCTATAAAACAACTTTTTAATTAATTTCTGCATTTTGCTATCTATATAGCAATGTTATAATAGGTCGGGGGAAAAGTTTGTTCGCATATAGTATATATAAACTTGTAATAAAATGTCTTTGGCTTGTAGGCTTGTACTATTTATAAGTAGCTGATTTGATGGCATTAAAAAGCCTTAAATAGGTTACATTAAAAAATAAACGAATTTCGTAAAATGTTGTTTCCAGCTATTTTTCAATTATTATTATTTCCGTGAATATGAAGAAATTCGATACATTTTATAATGTTCTTACAAAAACGCAACACATACCAAGATAATTTTTTAATTTTAAGCGAATAACTGTTTGTTTGAACGGGTTAGGTTAATGTTTAATAGACCAATTATTGTAGAAGGTTATTATTTATTTAACATCTCTCTGCCACCAATAAGAACAAAGCTGTATTGAAAAAATATCGAAAATATTAAGTTAATTTTAGTTCCACGCTTACGCAGTCGTGAGCACAGATAATGTATACAAAAATATCAATGAATGGACTAAAGTATTGTATCAACTTTGTTTCTATCAATTTGGTTTTTATTTAATTGTTAAAAAACTGAACTATACTTACTGGAGTCATTTGTTGAACTCTTAACGTAAGCTTTTTGCTGAAAACTTTTTCAGTTGAATACTCATATTTAATGCTTCATCCTTAATTCTATATTCTTAAATACATCATACAGAAGTTAAAATATCGACTGTTGGTCTATAAAATTATTGAATTAATAACGGAAATTGTTGTACGCCACTTGTTGATCTAAAGATTCTTATCACTCAGTAAGCAATACAAAATCTGTTTGAATGTCACAGTGCAGTGATCAGTAGTTTGAGTGAATCTAGTTAAGGTAGTGTGATCTGGTAGGTCGGTCTTAAAATACCACTGGCTATAAAATTGGTCTTGCACTGTGACGGGTCTCGACGTCTGGGCCAGACATGTATTAATTACATCCCGTTACGACGACACGTCTGTTCCAGCTCCTACAGTGGAGAGCCGACCAATACCGGAGCCGCCAAGAACACAGAACAGTATGTCTACTTGTATAATTTTAAGTAGTGGTTAAGAACATATAAAGTTATTGTATATGTACACTTGAATCCTCGTACACTCTTAAGTTACGGCATATGTATGTATAGTTTTATGTCGCAGCATGCGTACCCTCGGATTCTCGTATAGTTTTAAGTTTTGCGGCAAACATATCCTCCGATCCTCGTATAGTTTTTAGTTGATGTCTAATTTCAATTTACGGGTACGTCTAATTTTATGTTGAGGCTAAAATAACCTCTAAGATTATAATATTTTCTAACGGTGACGTCGTAATTATCTTACTAATAAAATTTATTTAGAAATAATTTTTAAATATACGATTTTAAGTTGAATTCATTTAAAAAAGTCTAAGTGACAAGTCTTTAAGTGTGGTCGGCCAAAATATTGTAATTACGATGTTAGAAAAAATCGGCTACAGATGTTTGTTTAGCATACCAAAACCGGTAAATATGCAATCAAGTACTTTTATATGAAAGTTTAATATACGATTAAATATGAACTTATTTAAAAATCTATTGCTTTAAATTGAGGCTAAACCTATAAAAACCATGAAAAACATACAAGATTGCTATTCCGATGCAAACGATTTCAATGCGATACAGCTACCGATAAGAGCAAATTAAGTAAAGTAATAGATCATTTACAAATATAACATTGATTGCATAATTTTTACCCATATTTTTATCGTAAAATCTTTAATTTTCTTATCCAACAAATTAGTTCAGTGACTTATCAAGCCTGCTTCATATAAGTAAAGAATCAAATATAATAGTTGCATTTTCATCTTATATGGTGATATTTCTACTTTTTTGTTATATTACTGAATCGTATACCGTTTAGTCCATCCTGCTTCACATAAGTAAAGAATCAAATCTAATAGTTGCAGTTTGTCTTATATGATGATATTTCTTTTTTTTTTAGTATTACTGTAACGTATACCGTTTGAAGCAATAAATAAAAAAAATGTAAAACCAGTATCAAAGCGGATATTCTTGGTATTAAAACATGCAGGTAGATATTTCGCGGTACTCCTATTATTCGTGGTAAATTATTCATGAAGCCTGTGTCTCAGTAACGAGTCGAACTGAGAGCGAAACTCGCTGACGATAATGAACTAACGTTTTATTATACAGTTACCAATTCTTCGCTTTCAAATAAGATAAATCGACTGACGAAAAAAGTCAAACAAAAAAGCTCTTCTTAAAGAATTTTTCTCTGGAAATTTTTATTATCTATTTTAGATATTAGCCTTGTCTGAGTATAAACTCAATTTTCATGAACTACTAATAAAACTAACTTACTGAACCTAATTTATTAACATCTTAATCATAACCTGAAATGAAACCTTATTCATCCGTTCATCTGTTCTGTCAAAAAACATTTACTTCTGGACCCAAGCTTTTTCCAAGAATCTTTATAACGACCGGTTGTGGTATGGTGGTGGGTTGTTGAGGGGAGAGATCAATGACGGGACGTGTTACTCAGACAACAGTTTATTCACGACTGACTAATTAACACATTACACAATCCTTCTCTGCTCATATCTATAACATTTCACCAATCTTCACTACCTTATTGTCAGACCAATCCATATAGTGTCTTCTGATAGGTTCGAACCTCAAAAACTTTGCGGATCCATCGAGCGTCTGTTATACGAGTGCTATGCCAAACCTTAAGTCTATACATTTTTGGACCAACATTTATCAGTAAATAGTTTTTCTAAAGATCTTTTCATTGTTCTTTAAGTGAGCTTGAGAGTATTCTTGATACGTCCATTATTACTGAAGAGCATGAAGCTTATAGGTAAAGCTAATAACGTATTATTGTAATTATAGATTTTTTATTTATGCCCTATAGGTTAACTACAACTCTCAGGCTGAAACTCCGGCTAAACCCCTATACCATGGTGTGTACCAGTAGTGGCACTTGAGAGCTAGGCCGCAGAATATAAATTTAAGCAGTAATTTTCCAGGCGAGCATTGGAATAAAACCCTACCACGGTGTCCTCAAGATGTTTTCTTTCACCGAAAGATCAAGCTCATTACAGAAATTCGAACTCACTTTCATAAGCGCAACACGCTACTACTGAGCTATCACTAATTAATAGACAAATAAGTAAAGGAACTAAATAAATATTAGTATTCATCTAATTAGGAAAGTTAATAGTATTAAGAATAAATTATTTTTTATTAATTGTAAAAATAAACCTTTCTTATTACATATTACGTATAAAGCTTATCCTACTCGTAGAAAGCTGGTATTATTTGAGAAGAACTTAAGAGTAATCGGTTTATATAATCATCTATCATCACATTTAGTTCAGACCGTTAAATAACGTTTCGCAACCCGTTAATTAATCGCACAAAAATTAACGTTCTTCTTCTCGTGAAAATGTTTAGCATGTGTTCAACATATACTTCAGGAGCTTTGACTCATTTAGACCGCATATAGCTTATGACGTAATTTGTATTCAGATTCCTGGAGACATATAATTCTGATCAGCTACGGTATATACTACAATTATTATGACATGCTAATATATTATTATAATTGGCAGTCATTAATATAATTGTACTTTTTGCCATTTACTAACTTTACAATATAACCCAATAAAATAAGGGTCTGTTTGACTTTCTTACAATTCCCTTTAAAATGTATCGACTGGTCGTGTGTTTACTTTCTAATACCTACCTACTTTCTAGTATACTTACTTTCTAATATATCTTATCTAAAAAGAACTTGTAAAGTAGGCAATAAATTTGTAGAAACGACATATAAACTTATCAAAATACAATTGATTTATTCTGCTATATACCGACTTATATTGTCTTTTATAATTACATAGTAACCTCATATATTATATGTATAAACATATATTTTTAATTATTTTAACTTTATAATGGTACATTTCATTTTATAGTTTCAATCAAAATTTAATTCTGTAGTAAGCAGTTCATACTGTCGTTAATGGAGTTTCTTGTGAAATCATTTCCACTACATTCAAGTGTGCCACACGATTCTTTCCTCTTTAATAACTGATATTTATCTAATTGTCACGGATATCTAGCACAGAAGTTAAATAATTTTTAATTTGTAGAATATTGGATCTTCAGTTCAACATAATATATAAACCTTTTTTTTCGCTATCTTTGCAGTATAGTTACAATTAAATTAATGACTTTACGAGTCATTAATAATAATAAACGAGTCACAATAGTGTGTTAATATTATTCTTGGGATAACACCTCAAGAACTTAAAAAATCCTTAACAACATGTTTATTGAAATCATGTCTAAACATTCAATAGATTCTAATATACCTATCTAAGTGCTATTGAAACGAAGAATATGATTTCGCTTTTCAAGTTCTCTGTCATTTATTATCACAAGGTACACTTACTTTATAGGCGATTCCTTTCTCTTGCGTCGAGCTTTTATTAAAATTAATGAGCGGACGCGACCGCAGATTTGATGGGACGATTCGACAAAGTGAAGACTTTGTTTACGACTCGCCTAATTTGTAATTAAACAGGCCTGGCGGCTGCTGAAAGAAACTTTTGTCAGCTAATTTACTTATCATTGGTATTTATTATAGCATTGTTTAAAATCTCTTAATTCATACTTACATTTTTTACAATTTTAGCTTTCTAAGCGTAATATTTTGTTAATGCAATCCTTTAAATGCATCCTGTGACAATTAGTCCACGACATTGTTAACTCTTATAGTCAACATTAGTAAGAACCGATTGAGCATAATTGGAGGATAAACATAACAATCATACTGTTATATTTATAATATATCTTTGATGAAATATTATATCATGGGTTAGGTTTAATAAAAATATCACGTAGTTTTCTGTTTTATAATTTGAATATTTCCATTATGCAATAGAAGCGTAGGGATATTATAGCATATATAAAACAAAACTTAATGAACACAAACAAAAGGTGGTTTATATTAATTAGTATTTTATATTATTGTAAGAAATAAAGTCATTTATTATTTCAAAAAAGTGAAATACACATATGTCATTAATGTATTAATGTTAGTGAGCCGAGAAATATAAATGGAAAGAAAGAAGTAACGACATAGTATAAGCCTTAATATAATTCAAATATGTATGTTTTACAGATATTTTAGTCTGAAGTTTTTTTCTGTTATTTTCTGTTACTGATCAGAATTAATTTAAACATGTAATTTCTGCCTTAAATCCCGTCTCTCCATATCAGGGTAAGATGTGGTTTAAGAAAAGCACGCAAGTCATTAAAAAATATTTGAATGTGCATCATAGTACTTTAATTAAGAACTCCAGGCTTATTGACTACTAATTTATCAGTACTGAAATATACATACTTTTAAAAAACAGTCAGCCCAAACTGCATAAAACAGTTTAAATATTGCTTCGAAATTAAATTCTTAACAGTGATTCACATTTGTTAAATTTATCTAATTAGTCTCAAATACAAGGAGTATATAAATAAATTGATTTTCTCTCAACAATTTCACGGAAACTTAATGTACAAATGTGAGGTAACTCACTTGTACAATGTCTAACGAAGTTAAAGCAATAATTTTATATATCCCTCGGGAAATATTTTTTAATTAGCCGTCGGGAATATAGTTGAAACTTTAAAAAACGAATTAGTCTTTCGCTAGATGAATGATAAAGAAACTCTAACCGTTTAAAAACTAACGCCGGATCTGAGGGAGCATGAAGCCGACGAGATTAAATTGTCCCGCCCGACTCGTGTCTCTTAGTCCACTTAGACTTACAATGGGAAAGTTCGGACGCGATTATCTTGTTATCTTTGTAGTTAATTCTGTTTCGTCCATCACCGGACAGTTTACAGTCAATCCATGTAAAACGGTAATGTAAATTCAGTTGTAAATTATAGTAATGTATTTCATTTCATTTTTTAATCCATAAAAACTCAGATGTCCAGATAAGGGTGCGATAAAAAAATATGTTTTTTTTTGCATATAACAAATATAATTAGTCCTTATACGAACGCTAAAAAGTCAAAAATAATTATAATACATGAAAACAATATAAATAGATAAGTAAAGTGATCTATTATTAATAACCCCAATTTTTTTATGTGTATTGTGTCTGTTGAAGTTATATTGTCGTTAAGTTGATTTTAGTTATTTTTTCTTTATAGTTTAATAGGTTTAGCATTATGGCCCTTACCTCGCCTGAATTTAAGTGACGTTATGGTCCAATATAGTGGACATAAACCCAATGGAGGAGCATGCTCTCAAGTGCAACTGCCGGATCATACCTATAGGTATGTGGCAGTAGACTTTTAACTTGAGGGTAATATCTAGGTAGACAGGCAATAAAAGTTTATTTCAACACGATGTTTTCCTTTACCGAAAGCTCAAACTCATTGTAGGTGGATTCGATCTCACGTCTCTTGACGCGGCGTCTGTACATACTATCGACTGAGCTATCTAGTTAGCTAGATTTTTGAGCTATCAAAAATCTGTGAAGTGTTAAGAAAATTTGGAACATGTATAAAATTATATTTCATATGTAGATAATATAATACAGTATTTATTATTTGATTGCCTACTAAGCTTGATACTTCATAATAATAGCAATTATATTTATTCCTGCATCATAACCAATTCAACTAATGTATAACATAGAGTTACTAATATGATTTCCTTATTGCCGTTAAAAACATGCTGAACTCTGAAGGAAGCGATATCAGCATATCCGCTACCGATTCAGGTCAGTGGCGCTTCATCTTGATAAAGGCTCTCATATGCCCATTAAATATAATAGGCCTAAGGTCAGAAGCTACAAGAAGCTTACATCACATGCTCTTGTCAAATTAACTATCTGTACTCAGTAATCTATTATTCGCAACCCAAGATATCCATCGAAATTCTGTACATAATACATACTATAACGTAATTTTATAGTTGTATAATTTATTGAATTTGATAATTGTTTGAAAGTACTACTAACAATTTTAATTAAAAGCATAATGGCACACGTAACGTTCTATAATAAATGAAGATATGATGCTCGTTGACACCAACGGTGACACCAATGGATGACGCTACTTTTTTATTTTTTATTGTTTAGGTTTAGCGTTATGACCACAATCTTACCTTTTTTTTGTTGCTCAACAAAGTGACTGCACTGCACCTTGTGTTAAGCATAGTACAATCGAATTCAGCGGCGACAATCCAATTCAACATTCAGATCAGCGGCGACTGACATTGAACCAAAATTCAGTGCCAGTCTTCGCTGTCAGTCTGGTCTGCTTAGGTACCTCTTCACGTCTCTTTTGAAGGATTCAATATCATAAGAAGGAAGGAACACGCTGACAGGAAAACAATTCCACAAGTTCACTGTACGACAGAAATAGGAGTCGGAAAACTTCTTGTTCTAGATGTTTTATAGGTGAAAGCCCCACCTGCAAGGTTCTGATATGGAATGGAGAGAAAGGGATTAATTTAAAGAACTTCAGAGCACTCTCTACGATACAGACAGTAGAACATGCTTAGGGATGCAATATCCTTGCGCAAGTGTAGCAACTCTACGGTGGTGGGGGTGTCTACATCATTTACAATACGAACAGCCCGCCTCTGCAACGTGTTTAAGGCATCGATGAGATACTTCGCGGATCCAAAACAGAGGTGCGAGCAGTATTCCATGCACGGCCGAAATTGGGCCGTATAGAGAAGGTATAACTAGTCAGGCAGAAAAATCATCGCACTTTGTTCAAGATTTCGAGCCTCCGAGATGTTATGGAGATAATATTCGCGACGTGGTCCTTAAAGTTCAGGTCGCTACGAATATCCATTCCCAGGATATTTAGACAGTCAAGTGATCAGGTAACCTGATGTTAAGTGACGATGTGGCCCAAGATGGTGGACACGTTAAGTCTAGTGGAGGGACTGGCTCTCAACTGCCACTGCTAGTGCACGCCTATAGGTATTTGGCAGTAGTATTTAACTTGAGAGTGGTAGCTAAAAGCGGGCATTAGTAAACGCCCTACCATCATGCTATGGTTTCTCATGATGTTTTCCTTCAACGCAAGTTATAGTTCATTGTAGATGGATTCGAACCCACGCCACGTCCCTTGACGTGGCGTCCGTACACACTACCAACTGAGCTATCATCCCTTTGTTTTACACTTTTTAAATAAACATTGTGACATGTTAGGAAATGGTAAGTATGACGATATAAGTTTTTTGGTTTATACGAAGGTGAGATTGAAACTCACGTGTTAAGGAGTACGTGGCAGAATTAACGTAATTGGATCACAATATCTCCTTTAATTGGTGATTATTGATAATTAAAGGTTGTAATGTTAGTTGGTGATTTGTATACGACACGGGGTAAGTCCTAGTAAATAGCAATTCAGCTACATTTATTCAACGTCATGGGGTATGCGTAAATGCATATCCGTACGATTACAAAAAAAATAACTCGTGTGTTAAATTTCAACTAGAAGGTGTCGAACCGTTTGGTAACGATAGGTTGATAAATATAACTAAACGTAGTTTTACAATTCGATTAAATGTCGTATAATATTTTGTTTTAAAATAAAAATAAATTCAATTTGTTTATTTATTCGACATTATTCCTGCTTCTATATAATATTTTCGTTACTTATTTATAATTTTAATTGCTTCTATGTACGCAATTTGACCAGCGTCCACTGTCACAAATCCACTGTCACCGCCAGTTGCATACTAAATCCAGAAAAACGTGATGACAGTGCATTTAGACATCGCACTTGCCCATATGTAAGAATCTTACAATAAATCCGAGTTATTCGTACAACAAACCTATGTTTCTAAAGTCTTGTCAAAGCCACCGCTATAATAAAGCAAACGAAGCCAATAAATAACCATAGGTCAAACTTTCAAGCAAAAACGAGTTTTCTTCGGTAACCATATAAAACAAGACATTTCATTATGAAGAAATGAGACAGACCTCGATCGGTGTATATTATGACTATAATTTATTCAATAGCCGTTATCTCGAAGTGGGAGGCGGTACAAACGGTAATTTACTGCTTGGATCGCTTTTAAATTTTCAAGACTACGAGAACAAAGGACCGGTGCGACGGAGTTTATCAAACGATGGAGTGAGTAAAATGTGTCGGTTGCAGAAGTGCACGGAACACAGTTTATCGTTCGCAGTGACACCGGTACCAGCTGTTTCGCTACATACTAACAGAGGCTTTCAGCCACCTTGTAAGCTTTGTACATTAATTTGGTTTCACAAACTGTTAGGCAACTGAGTTGAGAGGTTAACAATTTAAGTAAAAACGAATACTATACCTACAAGGACGCCTTTTTTATGTATGCCTTTTTATATAGCTGTTCCTCTGACTTCGTTCGCGTGGAAATATTTTTTTTTAATCACTTTTGCCCTTATATGTAACTTTTTTATACTGTTGCTCCTATTGGTGGCGTGATATTAAATAGCCTAAAGCCCTCCTCAATGGTTACTCTTTCACAGCGATACTCAAACTTTATGGGTGACGGATCCCTTTTGAAAAGTGCAATGTTTGACAGAGCCTAAAAAAAAACAAATTTGTTTTAGAACATTATTTATTAATAATTATGTTCAAATGTAACAGTTGCAAAGTAATTAAATATCTAATGACAGCTATGAAACTGTTTCTTATTTTTCATCAGTTGGTTAATATCATCAGGCTTGATAAAAGAGAGTTGAAATCTCAGATCAGGTTCCGCGTCCAGTCTATTTCGGTATTTTGCTTTTGTAACTGCATAGGCTGCGTCCGTAGTTACGTGAGGAGTATTTTTGATTTTTTTTCTCATTATCATCAGTATTCTCGTAGAGCCCCCACAGCGGCTTTGGGGAACTCTAGGGCTTCGCCAAGTCCAATTTGACTGTGGCTGCTCTATCAAATACAAAAAGTTTTTTGTAATGCGACTGGTAGTTTCTTAAGATTAGCGCGTCCAAACAACTCTTCTGGCTTATAATATTAATACAGGTATACTAGCTAGTATATTGCCACAGTGGCTAACTTGAAAGTAATAATACGTTATTACATTAAGATCGATAAATTTAAGAACTAAAATGTTTTATAAATAGAATCCGAATCAATATACTTATGTCACAGAGCCCACACACTTCCTTTAATGCATTTACAACGTTCTTCGTCTTCATTCGAAATTTACTACTTCAATTCACTGAACATATTTAATTTTTTGCACAAATACATTGAATTGAAGTGAAACTGTAAACACTTTATATGAACCCTGGATTACGTATTATCAACATAATATGGTTGACTATGGTTTCGGATGTAAAGAAGTAAATATAAAAAAGTGAATACTTAAATGGCCGCTGAGAGAAGAGAACAGATAGTAGAAACTTGTTTTTTTTTCTCCATGAAATGGAGAGGTACCACAATGTATAGTAAGCGCAGTGTAATTAAAACATAATGAAATATTCAATATTTATTAATAATATATGGTGAATAAAATATAACATAATATATAACAGAAAAATATAATATATTAATTTAAATATAAAAACTACAAGCAGCTTCTTTTGACATGTAGAGGTTCTTCGTATAATATGAATTTTTAATAGTAATTTAATAAGATAAAAGTATACTATATTGATCAAACACTGAAATTTTAATTAATCAAAGATTAACTTTAAAGTTGAATCATCGTTTATCCTTTTTAAGATTCAAAATTTTTTATTTTATGAAATTTAATCTGTAAGCTTATATTTCTTTACCAGATGAACTTGACTTGTCTTTTACCACAAGTCAATGATAATATTAATCTTAGTGTCATGCATACCACAAAAGCTGTTAATAAATTATGTATGTATGCTTTAATAGAATTGTAACTGGGCAAAGACTGTAATTTTTTTTTCAAAATGTAATATCAGTGTAATTATTTATCGATATAAAGTTCAAAAATACTTATTTTATTTATTATTTTTATTTTTGTTTTTGTTTGTCTTTCCCCATGTGCGAGCATCAAATTACTGGATAGAATTTGATGAAAAAATAATATGCAGTGATAGCAAATACTAAGTATGAACATATAGTATATTTTTAAAAACACGAGATTGATCCTACGGTAATAGGAAATAAAATTTAAATTTCAACACCGTTTGACCGATTACTACGAAAATTGACTCATAGGTACATATTATATGTATTATTATGTAGAAGCTTTTCATGCTATTCCTAAAAGTATTAGATGGACATGTAGTCGAGTTATAAATCACTAGAAAGAACAGAACAAAATCTGCTGAGACAGCTAACTTGAAATAAAAATCGCATATTGTAGAACTAGTAAAACACAGCGATGATAGCTCAGTCAGTAGTGTGTACGGACGCCGCGTCAAGGGGCGTGAGTTCGAATTCACTTGCAATGAGCTTCACCTTTCGGTGAAGGAAAACATCGTGATGAAATTATAACATGGTGGTAAGGTTTTTTCTAATGCCCGCCTGGCTAGCTACCACCCTCATGTTGAAAATCTGCCGCCAAAAACCTATAAGCGTGTTCCAGCTGTCGCACTTGAGAGCCAGTCCCTCCACTAGCCTTACTGTGTCCAGCATCTTGGGCCACATCATCACTTAACATCAGATGAGATTGTGGCAATAACGATAAACCTATTAATTATACAAATATATAAATATAAAAATATTTTATGTAATTTTGTTAGGTTTCCCAAAATCTTAAATAAATTAATTAACAATTGCCCCGTACAATAAGTGCAAAAAATCGATAAACACGATCGAGTTACTTAACGGCTCTTCTCAATGACTGGGTTATTTCCGAACTAGTGGTAAGAGTTTAGACATTCATGAGAGCATTATCAGGAGTAAAAATGAATAAAATACTTTTAATTTTTTTATGGAATACAAGGCAAACGAGTAAGCTGGTCACCTGATGGTAAATAATCACCGCCGCCCATGGACACCCACAATATCAGAGGAATAGCAGGTGCGTTGCCGGCCGTGCAGAGTTATACGTTACGTCCCAAAATATATTAATATTCTTATGTAGGATGATATTATGACAAATTGAATAAAACCTATTAAACTTATATTATTATTCTTCACATTATAGCTTTCTTTATTTTCGATTACAAAATAATGCAAAAATTGCAGTCCAGAAATAAAAACTCAACAAAATTATTATAAGGACGAATTTAATTCGACATTAGACTGTTTTAAACGAATCTTTCATCTCGATAACTCCAACATAATGTGGAAAATAAGATGACATTCAAAAAGAAAATATTGCTATTAAAATATCTTCAGTAGGTAAATTATACATAATATACTAAGGTATCAATTTAATTAACCGCGATAAAATCCGTTAAAATTAGTTTTATTTTAATGAATAATATTCGCGTAAACATAAGAAATCATTAAGGTATCAATTACTTAAAATAATTGTTTGTTGCCCAAATTCACTTTCTTAAATAATCAGCTGATTTTGTTGATGTTCAACAAATGAACCATTTGAGATTATTTGTTATTGTCGCTAATAATGCCTACTGTCACATTATATACTTCGTTAGGTTTATTGTAAAGTTATTTGTATTACTCTAAAAACAATTACTCATGTTCGTAGAAACCATAGCGTAATTAAAATAGGCCTTACAATACATATATTGTAAAATTAATATTTTGTGTCATTTAACTTATTACAAATATATTTCTTGCAATGTTTTAATCTACATGTATAAACATACTAATATACATCTTTTGAAATTGTTAAAAAAAGTATTGAGAAGAAAACTGAAAACTTTACTTCATTTGGATCGAGGAGTAACTGTGAAACCTTCAATTTGGAAATTATCCTAAAACGTCTACTGAATTATTCAAATCTTGTATTATCGACGTGAATCTCCTGAATACAACATTTCCAGAGAGAATTATTTATGTTAATTTTACCGACTCTTAGTAGTCAATTTTATTTAACTCAGGTTTTCTAAGAATTTAACTATAAACTATATAAACCTTTACCTATAATTTCAGAGAAAACTATGTAGTAATGCAATCTGCTTTATTTGTGAATATATAATCTTCCTTTCATCTTTATATTTACTTTAGAAAACCGTACCATATTTTTAACTTCCTACAATGCACAGAAGTTGTTACACTTAAAAGAGTGTACGAATCAATCATGTGGATGTACTACTAGGTCATCTGTACGTATAGTAAACTTGAAAATTGGTAGTTATTTATTTTATATAATATGTAATGATAATCCTTTTTTTAATAAGGTACGTTAGCAATCTATTAAAGTGGTTCTCCACTATAAGCATTTCTTTGTAATGTAACAGCTCATATTCAAGCTTTAATCAATTAAATAATCAATCAATAAATCAATGAATGCGGCCACTGCGAATTACGTGCGGTAATGTAAGCCAAAATCGAACCATTCATGGATTATAATAGGTATTTGCGAATGCTCTTAGTCAAGGACTATACTGTAATCTCTCTTTTTTTTTCAAACTACAGAATGACTCATACAGACGATGGATTTATATTTGTCTCAGAACAAAAGGGATTTAAAAAAAAAGATTAAAAAGTAATTTGAGCGAATAATTATTAATCTAGAGGTCATTAAAAATGTACCGAACCTATCTTTGCATACTACATAAATATTACACATGTAACGTCAAAGGCCGGCTTTCTCAGGTGCAATTTCGGCCCCCTGCCGAGTAGGGTATGTCTTGAGGGAATCTGATTAATAACGCCACGCCTTCAACCCCTTTGAATTATTTCTATACGGTATAAACATGCCAAAGCTTCTTAAGTTTACGTTTAACGGATGCTAAGATTTCCTCGGGAACATGCGTCTTCGGTTTATTGTGTAATTAATTAACGCGACACGGAGCTGCGTTCCGCGGTCTGAGCTGAATGTAATAACAGGCGAGCTCGAGAACCAATTACTCTTAAGCTCTGCAAAAAATACTACCAGCTTCTAATACGGTCATCTTTTCCTTAACAAGATATAATTATATCAACATTCACTATAATCAATTATTTAGGGAGCATACTAATATAATTATGTTATTAGATTTGAATTAGATATATTGTGTACATGTTCTAATGCGAAACACAAATCTATGCAATTACAGATTATAGATTAAATACTTACTATTGAAGACATAGTACAGTGACTGCTTTGTACGTAATGATAAGCGAATTACAATCCAAAAACAACGTCGACGACTAAGGGATCAGCAATTAAATGATAGTCGTCAATGTCATGCAGACCTGCAAGCCTCTCAGCTACTCGATATTATTTGTTAGATCCCAAAAAGTAACAAAATCTAGAAGAAAAATAAAAGCTCTCTTTTATTTAACCACATTTCGTAGCGATACCTTACTATGGATTGCTGATTCGGTGGGGGTTGAAATTGTTTTTAGATTGCACTATGCTATGATTGTATGTAAGTATACCTTACTTAACTGAGTTTTTGTGAAAAAAATGGTATGAATATGTTACCATATAAAATGTAAAGCCTACAATATTCTTATAATAAATTAATCTAGAAATAGTATCAAAGTAACAACTAAGTTAAACCACACGTAACACCCTCAAGCTCGCTTGGTCAATATTCTGCAACTTTTCAACGTTCACGGACTTCAAAGAGTAAGTGGTTACTTTGAAGTCTTATGCAATAACACAACCGTTGTGGAAGTACTGTTCCTATGCAACACGTCAAGTTAGCGATTGTTAGCACGACACTTAGAGGATTTAATTATACACTATGAACAATTAATTAATCTCTAAGCAAAATGGGTATACTAAAAGGGTGTTTTTTTTGTTTTGAATAGATAAAGTGATAGCATTTAAAAGTAATTTATATCTTAAAGTTAATATAAGGCACAGATAGCAGTAGTGAGCTAATATAATTTATCAGTTATAATTTAGTGTAAAATAGTGTAGTTATTGTAAAATGGTTAAAATCAATAAATAAACTCATCAAATAATTAGCAATTAATTTATCAATAAATTAGCTAATGCTCATAACTGTTTCCAAAGATATTCATCAATATATTTTATATCTAAAGACTATATTTCAGTATTAAAATATAATTGTAAAAGCAAAATAAAAGATCACATATACTGATACAGATAAATTACTTATTTCAAGACACAGGCAATCTACGATTTCTAAACCTGTTAACCTTTTATATACATATTATTATATAATTTTTATTGCTCTAGCTTTATCACTGTATCGTAATACTGAAACTTGGGTTTTTGCTTAATTTTATTCATCATGTATAATTATTAAATATTAAATTTAGCTCAGATAATAGATATATGTAGAATTATGACTCGGTATTCAAATATCAAATCTTTTAAATATCAATTTATTATTGTGCATAAATATTAAATTCTTAATTAAAGTGCTATTAAACCTATATTACAGTTTTGACGTATATTATAATGTTTTATTGATATCATATTTGATAATGTAACGAATACGAATAAAGTCACGGTTTTCTAATTATTACATAAAACAGTCGTTTAATCAGGAATTTATTAAACGATATTCAGCGGTAAATTTATATATAGCATATAAAACATTAATAAAAGTTTTATTATCAATATTATATATATTTTTAAGACATTGACAGCAAACAATGAATAAAATTAAAGATGAACAGAGTAACAAAAAGTTTCGAATAGGGAATGATGGCAATGCATAAAGGTTTATTACAATGAGGAATATACTACATAGCTAAATTAGATTACTTTTAATTTGTCTCAAAAAGTATATTGAATTCGAAAAACTAGTGTATGCAAATTTGTACCTATTACTTAAAGTCATATATTATGTAGGTTTACCAATCCTTTTCTCAGAAACGTACTCAAAGTTAATTATAAGCATTATATTAATTACTGGCATTAAATAAAGTTTAACTCCTACATATATTTATCAAATGCTCTTTGCAGGCTTACGTTACGTTGTTACCCGACATAGTAACAGCCTAAATCAAATGAAATACTTAGCGAAATAATTCTAACTGGAAGGCGGTAGCTATCCAGGTGACCATTCCAATTGATGATGATTCAGTTTGTATTGTGTACGGACGCCGCATAAATGGACGTGAGTTTGAATCCCTGCAATGGCTAGAATACACACATAAACTGAATATCTGACGTCAAATATCTATACGAGTTTCCAGTAATTGCACTGGAGAGCCCCCACTAAACTTAACATATCCACCATCTGAGGCCACATCGTCACTCAACATCAGGTGAATTTGTGGCCATAACGCATAAAAAAAGAAATATGTTTCTTATGCATTATTGATCACGCTTTTTTAATACAAGAAAGAGTCCAATATCTAGCAGGTCTAAGTTAAATGGACAATTTAAAGCATTTGTTTTATGTAAACTGCTATGCTGCTATGTAACTGTTACGTACACGTAATATATTAAACATAAGCATCAAAGTTATAGAATTATCTTACAATATTATTTAGAAAGTAGAAACTTATCAAGAGATATGAGAAATATTTTCAAGTAATAAAACGTAACAAGAAAAATAAAAACAAGAACATGTTAACACAACAACGTCCAATATCATAAACAACGTCAAAAGACAATCACATTAAAATTTGCTAGAAATAAATATAACACAATTAGAATATTTTTGTCAGTTCTATTTACGATATCAGGAGCTTTCAGTTTTCACTTTCCAAAATGAATGAGGTGTACATAGTTTAGTTATTC
The DNA here is from genome assembly GCA_039707435.1 of Actias luna. NCBI lineage: Eukaryota > Metazoa > Arthropoda > Insecta > Lepidoptera > Saturniidae > Actias > Actias luna. The sequence continues at coordinate 11,403,303 of JAZHAC010000033.1, read as the reverse complement.
TCGGTAGATACTATACCTGGTTTAAGTGTTATTGTTAGAACTATATGTAGAAACTTCCTCATACGATGGGCATGTATTCTTAGTGGGTCAACAATAGTTGTTTGTAAAGCAATTTCGCGATCGAAATTAGCATCTTTATAAAGGCAGCGTAAACATTAGGCCTATAGGCAATCGTTTTAATGTCAGTATAATCGCAGGGATCCACGTTGGTTTGCGCTTTGAAATTTACGACCACTTTTAACGGTTCATTGGAAAGTTTTGTAATAAAAATTGTTTGATGAATAAACGATTCAATTAACTGGTTTTATTTTTATTATTTTAATACCTTACAACAATAAAGTCGTGTTGCCTAAAGAAGCCACTAGCTGTCTTAAATACATATGTCCACTAATTGAAAAAAAAAACGTATCTAGGTATATATAAAAGGGTTTCAAAACGAAACATATACAGAATCGTAAACAATATAGTATCTTTATAAAAATCGAAAATACAAAATAGCTACCAAAAATCTTAAATGTTCGAAACCTTTACGGATACAAATAAGAAGTTAAAACAGAAAATTATAGAGCCGACCAGCAAATAATCGTTAATATTGAAAAAAACCAAGTTGGCGGCTGTAAGTTAATTTTAATAGAATTTAGTAAAAATGTATATAATAAGGTGATTAGCAAATACAAAATCACTTTTTGGGTTGCTCATTAATTACTTTACTGAACGGGTTTATATTTATTCTATATTAAAAACTTATTTTTTTTACCTGACTCCTGTATTTTGTACATTCTCAAACATAGCTCAATACTTGTCCCAAAGGTTTTACTCTGAACTCTCCGTCCACCTTTTTCTCAAATTTTTGCATATTAAGCTATTGTTATATTGACTACTAATAGTGACAAAAAAAAAAACAAAATTATTCTGAAATATGGCCGCCGGCTTATCCGTCAACTGGTCAATAGCTTTTTAATTAAATTCATTATTATTACGACTAAACCCACACATAAAATGTATTATAACTAATTATTTTGTGTATAAATTCATATTAAAAGAAACTTAATGAGTATTCACCGCAAAAAGCCAGATAATATAATAAAGGTTTTTCCTTCCGTCATAAATCTCTGTAACCGACCAAAAAGGGAATGAAAATGGTACAATCTTTAACTTTCTGACAGTTTAATAAGATGATAAAAATAGATTTAACAATGGTTATTCAACCTTTTTTCCTTTGATAATGTTTAAATACAGTGATAATTGAGATGTTTCAAATCAGAAACAAGTTTTCCAAATTAAAATGATATCGAAACCAGATTCAATTTTGAATTTATTTAGGGTTATAGATAAAATTATATTTAAAAATATTATGTATCTACCTAGGTTATTACCTAGAAAACAAATGTGTCAGAAAATATGCAAACTGATTACAGTAATCAAAGATACTTTTATTTCCCTAGTAAAGATTTTATCAATAAAGATGATATTCATTGATACGAACTTCTTAGCTATCCATGGATTCGCCGTGCGGGTGCCGGGTTCATCGTGTGGCAGAGAAGGAAACTCCAATCAGTTGTATGTAAGTAGGCAGCGGATGTAGTTTTAAGGGGCTCCTCTCCAACGCGCGTCAACACGAGCCTTCACTACTCGCACCAAGAAGGCCGAAATACCACCAGAGGCAGCCGCTGCAGTAGAGACAAACTTCAAAGCAGCACTACAAGGACGAATAACCGTTAAGGCGTAATTCCAGAGGCTAAATAAAGTCCTGCTTTTCGATGACAGGCTCCAGAGGCAAGAAAGTAATAGAACTAAATAAGTGTGCGACCCCAAGATCGGCTCGTATTTACGGGCTGCAGTAATACCACACCAAACTTGCCACCAAATACCAATAGGCGTGTTCCAGCAGCTGCCCTTGAGAGACAGTTTCTCCACAGGTTTAGATTGTCTACCAAAATGGGCTGTATTGTCACTTAACGTCAGGTGTGATTATGGCTATAATGCTTAAACTTATAACCTTATTAACGCTTATAACCTTAACCATAAAAAAAACAACCTAGGTGTTGCGGCTGTCTATAGACGACGATAACTATTTAAACAGTTATAGTCGTCGGCAGTCAAGTTAAAATAAAAACTTAATATACAATGTAGCCGAATGGATGATGACATTGATATGTAAATTTATATTGTTAAACTCGAATTTTTGTTAATATTCAAAATTGTGTTGTGAATTTGTATGATGTCAATCTCATTAAAGACACACTTTTTTCTGTTACTTTTTTCTGTAGAGTTATTGCATCACCTAATATACTACATTATTCAAATTTATTTAACAACGTTATAGCGTTATAACGTTATACCGTAGTATTAAAAAGTATTTAACCGTAGTCGCACAAAGGTCTTGAAAATGACTTTGAAACGTATCTACATTTCTGTCCACAGGTAGTATAAAATGAATTTATGAAAAATAATATAAAAGTCTTTATTTATAAAAAGTAACAGAATACAAATAAACACAGATGCTACTAACAGTAAAACACGTATTTTTTGTGTATAACATAAGACATTATACTCAATAAATATGTGGTTTGATATCGTAAATCATATTTAGACGAGTCCATTAGGACTATTCAATTATCAATACTTCAGTAATTAACGAGCGCTCGCAATAACTAATAACAAAATAATAATGGCCACAGAATCATCAAGAAACGTAACATCATCTTCTAAATTCATGTTTTTCTTAACGAACAAATATTTCAGTCAACCATTTATACTGCATTATAAAAACATTTATTTGTCCTTCATACTAGATATCCGAAGTCTAAAAACCATATATTTTAGAATTATGAAAGTATTATAATTAATAAAAAAACATAAACCAAAAAATATATTGTTTCATTAGTCTTAACGCAGTCAACATAAACACAAAACAAAACAATTCCAACATCACAATAAAAAAGTTGACAAAACAACAACGTTTGACATAAACGCGTTGTTGAAGTAATGTAAAACAAACTCGGCTACGTGCTGCTCTAGTAGATATGTATTTCAGTTACAAACTCACTATAGTGAATCCAGTTAGTTGGCAACTCAATTGAATGGCATTGTATGTGGCATGGCCGCAAAAACTAGTTGTATATAGCTTGCATTGCGAAAGTTGGCTGCAGTTATTTATTAGGGATCGAGCCAGTCGACGCGATCACTCTGTGTCCCCGGCCAGTATGCCAGCCCATAAATTCTGCCAAGGCACCGACTGCACTGCAGTCCCCTTCCGGTCTCGTGCACCCTCGACATTTTAATAAACATAGTATGACTTTCGGATGGTTCCTAAAATAGTCAATATGTTCGTAAATTCTCTGAAAAGGCCGAAGAAAACACAGTTGCTATACAATCCTAACAAAAAAAATTATAGTTTAAAAAAACTAAAAAACACGCTTTTTATAGAAAACTGAACTAAAAAAAAAGAAAATAACTTTAAATAAATTTAAATTAAGAATAGTGTTAAAAATTTCAATAAACATAAATTAAGAATAGTGTTAAAAATTTCAATAAATATAAATTAATAATAGTGTAAATAGAAAAATGTATTTTATTTAAAAAAAGCGTGGGGTACTTTTAAGATTATCAAATGGTAATCACTCTACTCATACCTGTCGATAAAACATTTATAACTATTGACACCAAGCACCCCACACTTTTTTTTTAAATATTTATTTTTATTTTTTTAACACTATTATTAATTTAAATTTATTGATTTTTTAATACTATTTTTAATTTATGTTTATTGAAATTTTTAACACTATTCTTAATTTAAATTTATTAAAAGTTATTTTCTATTTTTTTAGTTCAGTTTTCTATAAAAAGCGTGTTTTTTAGTTTTTTTAAACTATTATTTATTTTCTACTTTTTAGTTTGCTTTATATATAATAGCTTGTTTTCTTAAAAAAAATAATTAAGTTTCTTGCCTTATAGACTATAGATGAAAATTATATAAATTAACAAAGATCTTATTTTGCAAATTGAAAAATGGAATAATTTTATCAAATTAGTGTATTGTCATCTCGGTCCTTGATAAATCTACAAAGTTTGAACGAAATCTGGCCGTTTAAAGTGGGTCAAAATCGCGCCCAAAGAAGTCGGTTACAAACATACAAACAAACATATGGGTGAAGTTAATAAAAAGCGTGTAAAAATATGATTTTCATACTCACTCTATTCGCGTGTTGGTATGGTATGGTTCTTATTTACTTTCTCACATTTCGATATCCGCCGGTATATATACTACAGGCAGCAGAAACGATACACAATGGATTACCGATTTCTCGCTGGTCACAGATTGTTCTAGATTCTATTGTACTGGATTCGCTGTACTGGATACAGATTGACGAGGTTTGTACTGTGATCTAATTAAGTGCCGTTACTGTTGTATGACAATAAAGAAAACACGTTATTACATATGTATAGATAAAACAGAGTAGGTAGATAATTATTGGTTTAAGACTGTGACGGTACCCTATTTTTTGAGTTTATATAAAGGTTATCATATTTAGTCGCAAAAATTACCATATTGAGCTTAAAAAGGGGAATATAAAGTATTTAATATTTACTACTAGCCTTTACCCGCGGCTAAGCTCGCGTTAATATCAGGTCACGCAATAAAAAGTTTGCCCCATTTCCAATACGTTTTTTTACGAAAATGTACACAGTCTACAAGGTCCCATCTATATCTATACCCAAATTCATCATAATCGATTCAGTGGTTCAGGCGTGAAAGTTTATCAAACAAACAAACTTACTTAAGCATTTATAATATTAGTAAAGATTTTAACGTTTCTAGACTAAAAACTTTATTTTAAACTGCTAACTGCTAACTGCTAACTGAAAAACTGCTAAACCTACATAACATATATTCTAATGAACTTGGTAGTTCATTAGACAAAAGTATATAGACAATACATACTCAGTTATTACTTATTCAAAACGTAAGTTAGAATTTGATATGTCTAAAAATAAGTTATTCGACCGTCGTATCTCAACCCGGGGCTGAAACTTCGTAAAGTGAAAATACTTGCAAAGATCGCTTTTAAATATTCATTACCACGGAAACAAAGCACCGATGGAGCTTATTAAGGTAATAATCAAATAAGAGAAATTTCCATAGTTACGTGTAGCATAAATAGTATTTATTATGTTCACACACCTTCGCAGTTTATAATGTTTGTTCAATGATACTGCGGGCGTAATAGAACACGATAATTGTGTCCAAAGAATCCCGACCACCATACACCAGGTGAAACTCTGGTTAAAAGAGACATATTTAAGCGTGTCGCGTTCCAGAATCATCTGGTGTACTATATCCCGAAATCAAACGGGATGGTAGGGATTTATATCTGGCTAGGACTCGACCATTATACACTTAGCGGTGAATCCATCATTGAGCCTCCCTTTTACTTTGTCACGTTTTGAGATCAGCTAGTATGTCTCCAGCTGCCTTAAGACTTGCAGACCGACATGACAATGACGATTCTGGAAAGATTGCTGACCTTTCGTTGATAGTCACTGTTATTGGATAGTACTGCTCTCTTTATCAGTTCTTCAATTTACCTTACACGAAAATAATAGAAAATTTCAGCAGTTAATGACTTTTATATTTTTGAATATACATACCTATATGTGAGGATAATATTAAAAAAATACGTTTATTATGAGTTTATGTTTATGATTTTTATGATTAAAAATTATCTCGTATGATTTTTAGTATCCAAATTCTGCATATAAAGTTCGTAGAAATGAACGTAAATTATTATTACAATAAATACTCTCTTGTAGACGATCATAAAAGTTTATTTAACTTTCCTTCGCAATCCAATAAGAGTGCCTCTCAACGATCCGAGACCTATAACAGTTTATTCCCAAAAGTAACTACAATCAGAACACCCGGAAAGAAAGTTGTTACATATAGAAACACAATTCTATAGTACATTGCTTGTTACAAACTACTTTTGTTAGGCTATCTAACTTTTCGAGATTCGAAGCAGAGACGCACTCGTATCGACATTGACTATATAATAAATATGAACCTAAAAACGAAACATACGTGTTATTTTAATCAGTCCGTTCACACAATCGAAACATCTATCTGATTCGAATGTCCCCGATTCGATTTCCAATCGAAATATATACTCTAGCAAAAATACAGGTCGGACCATAAGGATCGCTATCACTACAGATATATCATTTTTTATCAACCAGTCTTGATTAGATCCATAGATTGTTACGCAGTCATCTTGTTCCTTGGACTTTATTTTACTTTCCATCACTTGAAGTGTAAACATTTCGTCGAGTTTTGATAAAAATAATATAATCAAGTATTATGCCCACAGTTTTGTTGTTTTCACATATTATTATATTGCATAGATTTTTGCTCCTTCATATGAACGTGATTATGAGACGTCAAGAATAACTCAATTAAGAAATATTTTAAGCAACACTTTGCTATAAATGTCATTTTAAAATTATTAAACCAAGACTATGAATTTTATACGAGTGAGCTAGCTACTACTAAAAGACAAAATCCAAGAAATAAATATAAAACTTCCAAGTTCACTTCTGTTAGTGCTGTGCTGGTAAATTTATTTACTAACTCGAATACTTTAAGCACTGTTATGTCGGTTATAAAACCAATGAACATAGACACTTAACATTTTTGTGTTAGTATAAACTTTAGAAGTGGGCGTGTCAATGGCAGACTTTAATAACAACCTTAGGAAATTATAAATAAACAATAAATGTTAAAGTATACCATCGAATCACTAATTAAAGATTTAAGCGCGCTTGTTTTCTTTGGAGAAAAATGATAATAAAGCTGACACCGAGGCTGTTTTGAAAAAAGTATTAAATTTCAGCAACTTTTTTATCTTTCCTTTTCGATCTTGATTTAACGTCCTTTGAGGTCCTTACTGAGGCTCACCGGAATAGCTTCGCTTAATGAAGTCGTGAAAGAAAATTGAGTTGAGTTAAAGGGGCGAATTTAATTCGATTTCAAACTTTTTGAATGAATGTCACAGTTGGAAAACGCCGGTATCCTGAAGTTAGCAAAATAAGATGGAAACGAAAAATGGAACTCCAGTCATTCGTGGTTAATTAAAATAAAATATTCATCGGTTTCTTAAATAAATGAATCGATATCTACGTTACTAATTGAACTCAGGCGATTTGCAATTTATCCGAACACTGTTTGAAACGATTCGGGATAGACCTATTATAATAGTATCAACACATAACAATGTATAACCTTCTTGTATTTTATATACAATTATATATAAGTAAAACTACTTTATTCTCCGCTAAATGTATAGATTGATAAAAATGCTATATTCCTAAAGTTTTTGTTTCAATTAAGCTTAATACGTTACATAGTACATAGCTTGTACGTTGTGTATCCGATACGAAAATCTACATATAAATATTGGAGAAAAACCTAACTTAATTAAAGTCGACACGTAACTGTGAAACCTTCAATTTGAGAGTTACCTTAAAACGGCTCCTGAATTATTCAAACCCTGAATTATCGACGTGAATCTTTTGAATACTATGTTATTAAAGAGAATTATGTTAATGCTTTAAGTACTTAGAGTCGCATTTTACCATATCTAAGTAGGAACTCTATATCGGAAAAAAATATGAGCTTTTCCCAATTGCTTTAATCTAAGAGAATTGAGGTGATATAATAATTGAGTTCTTACTGAACCTCGTTTTATTTGAAGTATTTATTACATGTACTTGTAACGTGTATCATGGACAGAATAGAGATTATTTTGTTTTTAAATTACGGTAATTATGTATGGCTTCATTATAGTTGTACTTGCCAAAAAGAGACACGAATTATGCTAATCGACATCTATAGAATCATTGATCTTCGAGTTTTTAATAGTAATAAATCATTAATAATTGAGAAACTCTCAATATCTAAGTTTCGATCCAATACCTGGCCAGAAGGCGTATTGCTCCTGGAAAGTTTTTATCTCGCAGCCCCTTTAAGATCTTATTACAGCCATTTATAACATTTAGAAAGGGAATTTTGGATCGCATGATTACAATTATTTGTTATGTATTCACCTCTCAAAAGAAAGAACGTATGCTGTTGATTTTTTTATAATAACATTGGTACGCACTCCCAAACTTAGAGAATCTCATGACCCAAGACTCAATAACAAGGATTTAAACGAAGTGTTCTTTTACTTTAACAACAAAATAATTACCTGTATACATATCATTTAAATGTAAAAAGGGTACCTGCGTTCATTATAACTTATATATATTTATGTACAAAGCTGCAATATATAATAAGATGTTTAAGAAAAACATTCATCTGGTCGTCCATTCGTCCAGAACTGGATAATGAATCCTAGTTCTCTCTACATGCCCCTTTCGTAAATCCCTACAAAGAACAGGTACTTGCTTTTGTAAACTTTACAATGTTGCAAGATTACAATTTACAAGATCTTTTCATTTCAAACAATATATGTGCCTACTTATACAAACCTGGTAATCAATATAAAGCGGTAAAGTTTGTATCTATGAAGTAATATCTCAGGAAGTACTTAATCAAAATCAAAATCAAGACATTAATGTCTTAAAACTTTTTTATGTATGTTCAAGATCGACCCGTTAATTACTTGTAAATATCATAAACAAATATAATCATATCATAATCATAAAATATATAAGTTTTGCTTATAATAAATATCCGTGTTTTATTTATTTTCGGCTTAAAGCGGAAGATTAATGCGAGTTACTGAGATACAGTCGAAGAAAATCGCTTATCAGTTTTAGGTTAATTGTATTTTTTAACATTATACGTCAAAACTTTCTTACACCAAATATAACAAGGATGAAAGTAAAAACTTTAGTAATATATTTGATGTACACATTATGACAATGTAACTGAGTTTCGATAGATATATTTCTATAATAATAATAATTGATTAAAAGATCCTAAAATATACGAAACAGAATTTCAGCCCACGTAAACGAAGTCCCGGTCGGAGCTCGAAAAAAAAAAGCACTCATCGTTAAATGGTACTTCCATTGAAAATTCATTGAAATAAGAGAAAAACGTGATGATAGTAGCAACGATAAAATAAAGCGGTAAAACTTTAACAAAACAAAAGAAAAAAAAAACAGATAGTAAAAAAAAATGATACAGGAATGAATGATCAGCCAATTTTTTTGACTCAGTAAAACCGGTAGCTATGTATAGGTTAATAGTGTTAGATTTTACAACGAAGTCTCAAATTACATTTACCGATTTGCCGGACAGTAAGTCAAGTACCATGTCAAACGGGTTTTAATGTCAAAGGGCTAGAGGCTATTATAGGGCGGATCAATAATTGAACGACGGTGAAGTCTGGAATTAACACCCCTCTCTGTATGTCCAGTATTAACTATTGTAAATGCACACAAATCGAGTTTCTTGCCGGCTCTTCTCGATGACTGCGTTACTATCCAAACCGGTAGTAATTTTGACGTTCATAAGCGCCTTCTTAAGGCCTAAATTTAATTAAGAATTTTGTATTAATATGATTTGAATGACAAAAAACTTATTGATAATTCTACAATTATTGAAATAAAGCCTAACAAAGCAATACTCAGTATGTCTATTGGTTTATGGTTGTTTTTGATTGATTTGGTAGATAATAGTTTTAGGGTGTAATTCTATTTTATATATGTATAAATAGAATCTTGTATGTATTTTTAGTAATTAACTTTTGTATTTTCTACCTTGAGTAAACTAAAGTTTTACATTATATCTTGTTAAAAAAATAATAGTTGTAATTAAGAAATAGTGAAAACTAGAAAGGGATAGGTAATGCTGAAAAACAACAACATATTGTGTGAAAATATTAAGCACAATAAATTGAAGTATTTGCCACTCGATACAAAACTAACAAATAATTTTAAAAGGTTTTTAATGAAAAGAAGTCTAGTTTATATGAACGTATTCATTTGCAAGTAATTAATCAACAATATATAAAATTATTTACGAGTGTGCATTAAATAAAAATAAAACATGAACAAAGATATGAGTTTTTTACTATTGTTTTCTAACGAAATGTGGTTCATGGATTATTTAGATAATACATTTGTTAATTTTCAATTCCCAAATTAACCCAACTGTAACATAAACTGAATATATATAATTTGTTCATAATACAAATATTTTAATGCTGGAGGTATTAATCACATTGGACATAACTGTATTTTTATATAAATACAATTAATTTAATAATTTACTTTTTGAATTTAAGATAAATAAACAAGTATAAAAAATTACACTTATGTTATTATTCAGGCATTTTCGTTTGTATAATGTTGATATTATGATATTATTAGTTATATAAACAAAGTATTAATTACATGTTATAACTTAGCTATAATTACTTTTCGTATATTTTTCCACAGATAGGTAAACTAAAAATTTTAATGAAAGAGTACCTAAATCGCCTTGGTGATTTCATTATTAAATTTATGTAAACAATATTATCAGGTATATACAAAACTTTTTTTATTACAAATAATTAAAAGGGTAACTATATTGATTTAGATAGATAACAAGTAGTTTAATTTTTCAACTTAAGTAGTAATTGCTATGTGTCTGTACAAGTATATGTATAGTACTAATTACTAAATATATTGTTACAGCCATCGAAAGATTCAATATATTTTGTATGAAATTTATATTTTAAGCAATAAAACAATGCTGACTATAAATGGAACTGACTGAAATACAACTTAGTAGTTGTGGCGTATACATTTTTTAATCAATTCCTTAAGCCAATTCGATAAGTAACTAACTTGATATTTATGAAACGAAGTAATTTTTTTTCGTAATTTCCATCGTTCAAGTCTAACTAAAGGTATAGAGTAAAGTATAAAGCAAAGTATACCTAAATTAATCTAATTCCCGGAATATGAAACTTTACTCTTCTTACCTAATCGATATACCTATTATGCCAACGTAAATTTTCTTAACTCTATTTGTTTTTCCTAATCATTCTACAGCAATGCAAATGACAAGTTAAGGATCGTATCTAAGTTATTATTTTAAGACTTTGTTAACATTTACTATGTAATTTAATTTAATTTCAAGGTTTGCAGATATACCAAAATACTACTGCGTAAACACAGCATGTTAATAAGATAAATCATTAAAGTCACATAGTTTAGGGAAACACGTTTTTAAAATTTGTGAATAAAATTCTTAAATAACTATTTATGTAAAGTTTATTTTACTACAATTATTTTATTGTCCATCTATTCATCTTACTAAAACGGATTCACAAGTGATTTGTATGTAAAATGTAAACAAGTAAGTAAAATGCGAGCAGTATTTTAATTATCCACGGTTGAACATCCCCTGGAATCAGTTGTGTCGTAATTTCTAATAAATATGTATATATATATATATTGACGTATTATTCATGTAGCCTTATTAATGGTAATAAACATTTTGTAAAGTAAATATTTTTACTGCTACGTCGTCACTCAAGATGACGTGTCTTTCTTAAACCAAGTTTTACTTACTTTTGCGAGAAGATTGTCATATGGCAAAATGTATCTTCTTCGTTGCAAACGTGTACGCGATCTCTTCGCAACAAACTCGTGTTAATAGAAATATGTCGGTGTCGAAATAAAGACCTCGTTTGAGTGAAAATGAGATAGAATATCACAACCTTCCTAAGTTACTCATATTAAGGCGAAAAATTATGCGGTTTTTACAGAAAATAAAGCAAACTTTTCTGATTATTTGTGTTGTTGATAACTCAGAATCACTGTTTTTTAGTTACGCCGTTCTTCTTGCAAATAAGCGATATACATATATGAACAGGGGTAGGTCATACGTTGACTTTTTTTTTCATTGGGGACATGTTAAATGCATTAATGCATACCCTCCCAGCCCGGGGGGACTGGGAAGGATATGTGGGACTCGCCCACCGCTAGGCACCGGAAATACCCACTAAAGCTGCACGGCCGTCTATCGCCTTCTCGGGGCGACGCAGGTTCGTGCTTGCAATCACATAAGCCACCTAATGCAGTCTGGCGAGTTGCCCTTTCAGACGGTTGGACTGGTGCAATAAGAGGCGGGACCCCGACCCGCCCCTCACAGTCCAGCTTAGGGTGGCAGTAGGACGAGCGTGACAGCCTTTTCTGCCACCCGGGCGTCGGCGTTGGAGAGGGTGCCCGCTGGAGTCAGCCTCGCGGGCCCTTTCCGCGACCATTGCCATCCACGGTCCCTCGCTGCTGAGCATGGCTTTTACCACGCCCGGTAGCGAAAGATGCGTCCCCACCGACCTCACAACACACTCGCGATACATTTTTTTGCATTAGACGAATATTATTCCTCATATAAAAACAACAAATAAAAAAAACTAATATATTATTATATAAATTAATAATATGTACAACAAATAACAATCTCATTATTTTAATTATTATTATGTGGACCGTTTATTTTGAAAGTGGTGCAAGTCCATTTTTGAGAAAAATGAGCTATCACGTAATTCATGCTTAATTTTATGTAATTTTGTTATATATAACTAGTCCGTATTTAATTTCTCAAAAAAATCCCATGTTTTGTACAACTTAAAATCGGTCGGTAAATGAAATTGCATTATCAACAAATATAGTAACCTTTAATTTGCGCGAAACAAAAGAAAATGGACTTACCCCACTTTCAAAATAAACGGTCCATGTCTCAGCTCTTATAGTCCTTACATTGTTGTATCTACGACAATTTTTGTTCTTATAAAAATTATAAATGCATACACGTCTGCTTTCTATGTTCAATTATTTCTCAAAACTTTACCTTTATATTACTATAGGTACGTAATTTCTGTGTAAGAAAGTGTACACTAAAATTTTCTCGCATATATGAGAGCTCATCTGAACTCATTCAACGCAGACGGTGAACAAGACACACAGAATTCGTCCCGCCATTACAAAGTATTAAAGGAGCTCAGGAAGGTTTTAGAAAACAAAAGACTAAGCCCCGGGAGAAACAACAAAGTGCTCTGATACTTTTGCGGGTTGTAGTCTTCGCGGATGACATTTTAGTTTAGACAGACGTATCTTCAAGGAGAAAATTTAATGTTTGCCTCTAGCAATACAACTATAAATTATTAACACATAACTACATCATTTAAGTAATTTATTCAAATCAAAAATATTTGATTATATATATTCAAATAAAAAAGTTCAAATATTACGTAACGCAGTTTTTGAAGATTTTTGACTCTTCCTCCCCCTATGTAACGCGCCATAACTTTTTTCTGTAAACCAACCCCCCCCCCCCTCACTACAACGTGTTACAAGACCCCCTGCACAAAATTGCGTAATACTTGAACGAACCCCAACTCAAATAAACTTTATAACTAGAGAAAGTACTAAACTTGAAGGTAGAACTTGTGCACTTTGGAAATATGATACAAATTATATTTATAAATGTGTTACCAAATTTAAGACTATATGTCAATTTATGAAAAATAAAACATGAAGATATATCTATATGTAATAGAAAGAAAGTTATGTAACTAGGGCCGGTTTTCCTATAATATAACTAGGTTTCCGCCTGCGCCTCAAAATAACAAGGGGACTACATTCAAGTTGTTAGCAAAATTAAAGTTACACTATTCTAAAAACAGTGAACACTAAAACTGGACCAAAAATAAGGAAAAATTGTACGTATATGACAAACAAACATAAAAATATATTAGTTAAGAACAACGCGAGAGGTGAAAGGGCATCATACTAAGCGGAATAGCCTAGGGCCTCTTTTCATCTAAATCCAGCCGTGTATGTAACACTTCTTTTAATGATACAGGCAGTTCTAAAATATATTCCTAACGAGAAATTCTTGTATAGGTAGTTTCTTGAAAATTATTAATATATTTTATATTTAGATAAAATTTAATTTTCCGAGCTTATCCAGATAGACGATTTTTTTATTGCAAGGTCTCAAGCATATTTCGGTGTCTTAAATATTATTTAAATTCAAATATGAATTCATTATAACTAACGTACACTGTCGAAAGCTGTATATGATGACAATTTTCCGTGAGTAAATTAAAAAATTATAATGAATATAAATAATATTACTAGGTTTGCTCTCGGCAACCGTACTTTTTATGCAACCCAACAAAGTGTTTTTTTTTTATACTTAGGGTTTAGCGTAATGGCCATAATCTCACCTGATCTTAAGTGACGATACGGCCCAAGTTGATAGACACGCTAAACCTATGGAGGAACTGGCTCTCAAATGCAGCTGCCGGAACACACCTATTGGCATTTCGCGGCAGATTTTCAACTTGAGGGTGGTAGCTAGCCAGGCGGGCATCAGAAAAAGCCCTACCACCATGCTATGGTTTCCTCACGATGTTTTCCTTCACCGAAAGCTCAAGTTCATTGTAGGTGGTTGGATTCGAACTCACGTCCCTTGACGCGAAGTCGTACACACTAGCACTGCGCTATCATCGCTTCGAAAAATTATTTTTCATATTTTTTATTAACTTATTACACTGCACTAGAAGTTAAGTACAGTACAATCCAAATCAGTAGCGAATGACAATGAAACAGCATTCGCTATCAGTCACTGCTGTCATGCTGGCCTCTTTTGAAGAAGCCAACATCATAGGAAGGAAGTAACACGCCTACAGAATGACGGTTCCACAACTCCAGGGTATAACAGAAATTAAAGTCAGCAAACGTTCTGGTTCTCGTTAGCCCCGCCCGAGTAGTGCTGTTGTGGAATGAAGAGGAGGGAATTAGTTCAACATGCTCTTGACAACACTCGCCATGATATAGCCGGTAGAATACGCTTAGAGGCAATAATTGAGGATTCTCGGTTATTTCGTGTCAATTTTCGGCAGGCGCCATAACAATAGACATAAACTCTATGATCAATGAATCTACTCTGTGTATCTAAATATATCAAAGTATGAAGAATACATGTGTACATACATAAATTCTAAGATAGTAAGGTTTCAGCCCTCATTCGAAAAAAATTGGATTACAGTACGTTAATTTCAATTCATTATAAACATGCACCTTTGAATGTAGAAACAAACTTAAAGACTATTAAACATTTAATGCTTTTATTTTACAGGGTAATTAATTGGGAAATACATGCTTTATGAAAGACATACATTATGTATTGTATCTAAACAAACCGTACGCGAATGTTTTATTGCTGATAAAATCACAGCTGATATGCAGAACGTTTACGTTATTCTTATGCGATTATTGCCATTATATTTGTATTGTACTGTAGTTAGCATCAAACACCAGGTTTGTAAAAAAATAGCACGAGTTAACAGATATATTATTAATATCAAAAGTCCACCATGCACGACCACTATGGATTCCCAACCGTTTAACAAGAAAGAACCACTAAAATAAAAGAGACTAACTACCGTACGTAGGTCATAATGACTTCCTCAAAAACGTATATTTTTAAAACTAGACAATTATTTGGCTTATCATAACACTCATCATTAAAAAAAAAGTACCGTCGGCACACAATAGCGTAGTGTTTATTCAAGCAGGCGCGTCTTTTAAGTGTCACCCAACCAACGTACAAGACGCACTTGTAAATGATACAATCTTTAATCTTCGCACCTTTTCGTGTGGTACCCGCGCTCGGCACTCGCCAAGCTGTTTATAAATAGGGAACCGAGGCCGCTTTGTGAGCTGAAATGAGACTAGCGACAGATAACAATCTTGAAAGTGCTCCAACTCTGCGGTGAGCCCGGAGTCGAGTCAGCCCGCTCCCGTCCGCCTCAAGGACGCTTTCACCTACATATTACTATTTTCATTTCAAAATACTACTCCATTATCTACACTAAATATAAAATTGGAAGTGTGTACGTACTATTTGAACGCTGCGTCAAGGGACGTGAGTTTGAGTCCACCTACAAAGAGTTTGAGCTGCGTAAAGGGAAAACATCTTGACGAAACTATAACATGGTGGTAGAGGTTTTTCTGATGCCCGCCTGGCTAACTACCACGCTAAAGTTGAAAATCTGCCGCCACATAGCAATAGGTGCACTTGCACTTATGAGCCAGTCCCTTCACTAGGTCTAGCGTGTCCACCATCTTGGATCACATCGTCACTTAACATCTGGTGAGATTATGACCATAACGCTAAATCTTAACTATAAAAAAATGAAGATAATCGCAGTTAGATTATCCGATACAACTCAGTACACGCCCTTTCTACAGTAGCCTGGCAACAAGATAGCTCTGTGCGTGATTGTAAGTAAAAACAAAATTGACTGCCGAGAGATGCCGTTAATAATCGTCAATATCATCCCAACATACAAGTTACTCCGTATTCTCATTTCCCATGGATTTCCTTGACTAATTTCAAAAAACTATTGAATACTTTAGTCACTATTAAACTTTTATCGAAGAAACATATATTGGTTGCGCGGAAGTCGGCTACAGAACCCCCTACCATCCCACTTCCATTTAAACTGACGCTGGAGCGCGACAAGTTTTGGACGTACATTGCAAACGTTACACTTAGTGTGTAGTGAATAGTCAGTGTTATGCATTATCCCTCTGCCTCTAATATTTTTAATCAATTTTAGGTATCAGACTCTTTTCCCTTATGAAAACATTATTTTTGTGCATGGTGGTAGGGCTTCTTCTAATACCCGTAAATATTAATTGGTGTATTCCGGCAGTTGCACTTGAGAGTCAATCTCTCCTCCTGGCTTAGCATGTCCACCGTCTTGGGCCACATCATCACTTAACACCCGGCGAGATTCAGACCTATAACGCTAAACCTAATAAACTTAAGATTTTTTACTTAGGGAAATGAAAAAGAAAACAGCGGTGGTTTTGAATCTTATTTATTTGTAAATGAACTAGTTCTGAAGCGATAAAGTTAAAATGAATCGAAGTGAGCGCTCGCACCTAACAAACTTTCCTATCACGCAGTCCTTTCACTTACCAATCTCCAACATCTCTGAGCGCTCCTCAAAAATTTTACATACTGACGAAAAATTTAAATCAACAATACAGCAGTGCATTTATTACAATACGTGAATAAAGTTACATGAAAGTAATTATATCAAATATTCGTTACATCACTGGTGAACGAGAAGAAAATTTATATTTTATAAGTAATTCTCTATACACTCTACGTAGCCTCACAGTGAAATAACTACACAACATTTACTCGATATAGAAGTATACATTTGAAGATATACTAGAGAAGATACGCGTTGATTTGTACAAAGCGACGGGTGTTGGTGTTAATCCTTACAATGTGCCGTTCACAACGGCGGTAACTATCCGCGAACTAAAGCTACACTTAGGGGCCGGATGCTTGCAAAACAAATCAATCGACCACGAGACGCTAAATATACTATATAATTTATTATTTTACTATATAGTGCAATCTACTTTACAATAAGTGCACAACTGTAACATTATTTCTATCTAATAATATCTTAGATAATATCGTTATAGGAGTCTATTTATTTATCCAGAAATAAAACTCTAAAGGGTTTCCATGTATCGAGGGACTTATCGATTTTGTAGAAGTAATAGCATTCGATAGATATACAAATCTAGAACAATACCTTATAATTTCCGTCCAAATAACTTTAATTATATTTAAATAAAAAACAGTTTTAACCAAAAGTCACGGACTAGCAACAGGAAATAGTGAACATGAAACCCGTTTTCGAAATCAAATATCGAAACTTATGACATTAAGTTTTAATAATATATCGTACGTACATGTCCACAATACAATATCGAAATACAAATGGCGAATCTACGCTCTTACTGACATATAACGAGTAATCTAATATACCAATTTTATTAATAATTAATATTATTATACACAACATAATATTTTCAGAGTGGAGACTGCGTGATAACTTATATAAATCGTTGCTAAAAGGATAAAAAATAATTTTAAACAATTTGACAAATTTAATGTAACACTACAATTAAATAAATAAATAAGGATTTATCTAACTAACCTATCTATCTAGTCGCGAAAAGAATTACAACGAAATACTGACAGTAACGAGAAATAAGATTATTAAAACATTATATTATTATATTATCGTTCGACGAAGAGATAAGTCATAGTTAGATTTCGAATCGATTTTAAATATTGATAATGATTACAAGAGAGTAAAATGGCATTGTTTTGTTTCGTTTTATACGGTTAGTTATTTGTTATATGTGTGAAACTGATTACCTACCAATTGCATTATAATTTAATTTTGTTCTTATGCAGGTGTAGTGTTGGATAACTTGATGATTTTAAAGCCTATATATTATGTAAATTTGCCATTACTGGTGTGACACGAATATTGGGTATGTGATATTTTTATAACACGCAGAATTCATCGAGAAGATTCTTTAACTCCTTATTGTGAGCTGCTTTGGAACCAGTGGCTGGTGAAGCGGCAGTCGGACGCCCGTTGTAGCTGAAATAACATGAACCATTGTGTAAAAGTATTACGGAACTCTATCACACCACATAATACAACCAATACGTGTAAGCAGATAATTTAAAGCAAAGATAATCTTGTAAACAGCACAACCGGTATATCTTGACAACCTTAACAAAATGGACACCGAACGTGTAGATACTCATATAACATCCATTAATGTAAAACTTGCCAATTTTTTTTAAATAAATAACAATAATTAATTAATATTTTCTAGGAAAAATGTATTATTTAAACAGGTTGGTAATAAACATTACGCTTTCAATATAAATTAACTGTTCGTGGTAATATAAACTGCTATTAAGAACTCCTTACAGCGCGAATATTAAAAGTTAACTTTGGTCTTTTATATTCTGATGATAATAATGTAAATCTCAAGTCTTTATTCTCGGTCGAACATTTTAAAAAGATAAAAAAATCAAAGCAGTCATAGGGGCTGCAGACAGAATTGAAAACTTAAAACTATTTATAAACAAAAAGTTGTTAATTTTGATTATCCAAATTAATTGTTTTATCTTAAATTAAAACTTGTAAATCAAAACTGTTTACAGCATAACACATTATACTAATAAGAACAGATATAGTGTTATCGTTAACACGTCACGTGAGCATGTCGATGACGACTTACATGAATTTACTAGCTATCCAAACTTTCCTATAGAAATAATAAAAAATTAGCATCTATAAATGTTGAAAGGGGGCAATGGTTAAGCACATTCATCTATCATAATCTCTCACCTAATGGTGCGCGGAACTGTTTCAGTATCCTGACCGACAGACTGTGTGGGCCTCTCGTCTCGCCCAAACAGTTGACTTAACCAACTGCCCCCCTGAGATTGGGACTTAGCCCTGCAATCAATAGCCGATAGTTATACTAAAACAATTAATTGTAACAGGAATATCTAAAATAATTTAAACCGATAAAAAGGTTCTATCATTTGCCTATACTTCTGTCATATCATGGGTACTAACGTAGTCCCTGAAAAATTAATCAATGAAATCTTCGTCAATATATAAAAATCCCAACCTAAATTGACATTTCACTCCACGCCAAAATTGTAATACTCAAAAATATAATTAATAAACACGCTTTTATCAAATAGTCCGCAGAAGAGCACTTCAAAATTTTCTAAACTCATCGAGCCGAAAATAAAAACTTGACAATAGTATTTCTTTCCTTCCAGTATTTAGTATATCTAGATATCATTGGAATTCCCCCGACAGAAACATTTTACACACACACACTACGCATGCACTGCATGGGTTTTCCTATGATGGGTTTCACAATTTAAAAAAGCAATCCTTAGAATAATACTACCTAGGTGTTAAACGGTTTAGTAAAAAAAGGACATAAAAAAAGACACTTCTCGAAATTTCTACATTGTTTTGTACTTAATACATGATTGACATGGGTCTATGGTATAGTTATTTATTTACTTCTCACACATACATGTAATGTAATGTAATGTAAATTACTGAAACAGTAATATATTGCAGTTAACCCCAACAAGCCTGATAGGTAAAAATTTTTTTTTTAAATATTGTATATTATATATTAAATAATAACAATTTTGACATCTGATGTCTATTTTTACACTTTTGTTCAAAAGAATATAAGCCAATGATAACATAGATACAGCCAAATATTAAAAACAAGTCAATTGCAAGTTCACAAAGTGATTTAAAAGTCCGGTATCAAATTTAAAACCTTGAGCATTTAAGAGTTAAACTCTGTCATCTCGTCATCTCTTCGCAACCGCTGCTGATTGCTGTGGGTTCGTATCCGACATAGAACGATTATTTATGAGACCACAAATCATTATTCTGGATCTGAGTGCTATACTTAGTATTTGTTAATTATTGTGACTTATTAAAAAAAAGAACTGTGCTTTAGAGCACAAGACTAAAGTAAAACTTCTCTGGCTATGAAAGAAAGAGAGAAAGAAAATGCCTGCTCGCATCTGTCACTCTTGCCCCTATAGTAATATACAAGACATAACTCACTTTCTATCTTCACTAACTTATATCTCCCTCTCAACTTCCGTTCGCCTCGCCCGATCAAACTTTTCGTAACGCTCTGATCACGCATTCACCAGTTTACTCCCCAAGTTAAGCGTGTGTAAAGAAGTTTTACTTCAAAAACAACTTACCTAATCTGTTTCTGGTTCTGGAGAAGAGTGCGGAACCTCGGTTCGATGTAGCTCCAGGATCCTTGGTTCTTATGTTCCTCCTGGCTCCATACGAGCTGCGCGTTCGGGTACTTCGCCACTTCAGCATTGATCAAGTCGTATGGGAAAGGCGATATCTGTTCCACTCTAAAAGAGGAATTTATACATTCATGGGTAAACAACGTTAATTTAATTACTAGCTAGGTCCGAGATTTCGTTCGCGTGCAAGTAAAAATTATTTAATATTTTTTCCCGTTTTTGTAACTTTTTTTAATCAATTTTGCTTATATGGGTAGCATGATGTGAAATAGCCTAAAGCCTTCCTCAATGATTAATCTATCAAATACGAAGATAATTTTTGAAATACGTATGGGGGTTCCAAAGATTAATGCGTTCAGACAAAGAAACCATACTTTTTCGCTTTAAAATATAATATAATATATAAAGAATAGTTATGTTGAAATGGAATGACTGATGACACAAGTAATAAGACTACAAGATTGGTGTAAATGGATGCACTCATAGAGGAAAATCAAAGTTATAAATAAATTATGCGTCGTATCACATATGTATTAACAGGTATAAATACTGTAAGATCACAGTGGACAGATAAAAATGGAAAATGAAAACATTCTGCGTGTACTAGACACTAGACTAGACGTAACACTTAGTAGTTTGGGATAAAAGCAAAAAGAATAATTACAATGGATAAACAAACAGTAAAAAGTTCATTTACGTAATATATAGTTGAGCTGAGGAATTAAGCACTCATTTGACAGTAATTTTAAACATCCAGTAAATGAAATAATGAAGACTGACAGAGTAGCAAGTAATGAAGTATTTTTTATAGTTTATAGGTTTACCGTTTTGACCAGAATCGTAACGATTAAGATTGTGGACACGCTAAGCCTAGTGAAGGGACTGGCTCTCAAGTGCAACTGTCAGGACACAACTATAGGTATTTGGCGGTATATTTTCAATTCGAGAGTAGTAACTCTTCAGGTGGGCATTAAAAAACATCGTACCACCATGCCATAGTTTTATCATGATGTTTTCCTTCACCGGGGGCTGAGACTCACTGCAGGGATTCGAAATCTGGCTGAGCCGTCAGTACATTGTGGTGTAGTGTTGGCTTACTGACCTGGCGATAGCGATATCCTTTTCGAGTCCCCGGTCACGCCTTTCCTTCAGCATGTCGTAGTAGACGCGGCCCGAACAGAAAGCCAACTTGCGCACATTCTTAGGGTTGTCAGCTGCCGGACCCTCTTCAGGGATTACTCTGTGTAATAAAAACAAAAATAAATTCCAGTATATTATATGTTTTACGGTTCAACAAAATAACATCTTATTATGTACATTGTACTAGTGACAACCCATAATTATATAGTATTAAAACTGCAATACAGGTTTATTTATCTTAACAAGTTATGTTATTTAAAAAAATACTTTAACTTTGTAACCCATGATGAATGAATGATTTTGTAATTTATACTGTGTTTATTTATATATTTTGCGTCAAAAAAGGGCAATATTATTTTTTACTCTTACATCTATTTTACATAAAAATGTCAAGGTATGAACATTATAAAAATGAGTAATTAGGAGTACAATAACATATTTTCTGTTGATTGTTGAAATACCAGATATTGTGATACTTCATTACTTCATTTTTATTATTTTGTTTTATATAGATTTAGTAAATACTTGCTACATGTTCACGTTCGTAAAACCTGAACAAATTTTGACCTTATTTCACAAGCTGGGAACTAATGTAATGGATATTATAAATATAGAACGAAAGGGTGTCTCGCGGATAAATCATTAAAATTTTGTAGTACATTCAGTACTCCGTAATAGTGTGATTAAGTTTTAATAAGTATATTAAGTTTATGATAATTATAGTTATATTAATCAATTTTCCCACAGTTAAAAATTGGTGATAAAATTATATTCACCTCAATTCAAATTCACGCAAAGAAAGTTTGTAGCCATAAGTAGCAAATAATTTAAATTGCAATATATGATCATATTTTTTCATGTGGTACTATTAATAGTTATAAACTATCTTCAGATAGTTAAAAAATTGATGGTAAAATGAAACAACACGAAAATTTCGTAAAACACGAAATTCACATTAAAATCCACGCAAATAAAATTACAGTTATACCTAGTAAATAATTAAAACTGCAATATATGAAAATGTTTGTTCTATAGTGTTGGTAGAGCATAATGAGGAACCTTCTGAAAGTGGTGCCTTCCTTCATATCATCGAAGGAGGACTTGGCCTCGGGGTGGCGCAGCAGTGACTTGGGCGTCATCAGTATGAGCGGCTTGCGGAACGGCAACGCGATCTGACGCCGCAGGATGTGGAAGTACGACGCCGGCGACGAGCAGTTCGCCACGATCCAGTTGCAGTCGTGGAGCTGACGGACTATACCGCAAATACATCATTTAACACGATATCTACGCTTTTCTTAACTTAACAGCTACTCCTTAGTAATTTTTATTTATAGGTTTAACAATTTTCAACAACCTCACCTAATATAAAGTAACATCATCCAATATAGTGGACACACTAATCCTAGTGAAAGGATTGGGTTTCAAGTGCACTTGCTGGAATACACATATAGGTATTTGGAGACAGATTTTGAAGGTGACCAGTTAAAGTTTAGATAATACCCTAACAAAAGCCTATTGTTTCATTACGTTGTTTTCTTTAACCTAAAGATTAGGTTCATTACAGAGATCCGAACCCACGTGCAACGACGCGATATCCGTACACGCTAACAATTATTAATTTTTGCTTCACAGGCTTAGTGTTTAGCAAAAGGTACACCTAATTTTAAGTGACAATATAGGCCGAAATATTAAAACAGTAATCCTAGGACAATACTGGTTTCCAATTACAACTGTCAGAACACAACTAGAGATTTTCGATAACGGTTTCTAATTCTGTAGCATTATGTTATAATTGTATAAGGAATATTTTACTTTATCGAAAGCCTAAGGCTCATTACAGGGATTCAAAACAAGGTACAATAAAGATTATTATGTACACTATGAACATATATTTTTCCCATTATCTTGTGACGATTTTAGTGTCCTAAGAAACCAGTGACTCTTGAACATTATAAATATATTTTATAAAATTTTACAATTCATATGTCTGATTTTATTCCACTTAAATGATGTACAATTACACACCCATACAATATAAGATTAAATTACACAATAAAATGCCAAATAAAAACAATCACGAATAGAATATAAATTACTACATAACAGATGCCATGATAGCTCAATTGGTTGTGTGTACAGAGGCCGCATCAAGGGACATGATTTCGAATTCACCTACAATGAGCTTGAGCTTTCGATGAAGGAAAACATCGTGATGAAACCATAGCATGGTGGTAGGGCTTTTTGTAATGCCCGCCTGGGTAGCTACCGCCCTCAAGTTGAAAAATACCCATCGATGTTTCCGGCAGTTGCACTTGAGAGCCAGTCCCTCCACTAGGCTTAACGTGTCTACCATCTTGGGCGATATCATCACTTAAAATCAAGTGAGATTGCGGCCATAACGCTAAACCTTAAGTATAAAACTAAATAACTTAATGCTGCAATAGGCTCTAAATCCAACAGCATTACAAATAACAAATACGTGTTTTAAAATTCAGTTATGTGGATTGTTCTAGAAAAGCATATATACTCCTAATAAAAGATGGAACTTGACATGATCTTGAAGATGTACTATAACTTCCGTTGACATGCCCATTTATATAGTTTCTTAAGTTTAACAAATCAATTACCTTCATAGTCAGGACTCTCTGGTGGCATGTAGTCTGGATCATCAGAACACATCTGCAAGAACCTTTCCAAGCGAGCCGAGGAGTGTTCAGGACCCTGGTTAAAAAATTAATAATATTATAATATCCAAACAATAAAAAACGTCTTAGCATTGCATTTCAAAAAAATACATTAAACAAGGGAATATTACAGGCCACTAAACATTAACGAGTATATATATACCAATAGTCAAGCAACATGATAAGAGTCTGTACCTGTTAGACACTAATAGAGATATACAACATGTTCCTGGTCTCTGGTAGTACGGGAATCGAGTGTAACCGTGGTGTTATTGAGTGGGTATTTGACAATGCTTACCACCTGATGTGGTCCACATACCTCACTTGTAGCCCGCTTGGCATATCGCAAGTGGATGTACGTAATGTTTTTTTTCATCACGGTAAAAAATGCACAGTAATATTTCTATAGTATGCCGCTATAAAAAAAAAAAAAACGATTGAATTGAAGCAATTGACCACACCTACCGTGACATTTTTTTTTTATAGTAAAGTTTTAATACTATTGGCACAAACTCACCTAATGTCAAGTGACGATGTGGTTCAAGATTATGGACATGCTAAGCCAAGTGAAACTACCAGAGTACACCTATTAGTAATTGGCGGCAGATTTTCAACTTGAAGGTGGGCTAGCCAGGCTGGTATTACAAAAAGTCCTACCTACATACTATGATTTCATCTCGATGTTTTCCTTCACCGAAAGCTCAAACTCATTGTAGGTGAATTCGAACTGACGTCCCTTGACGCGGCTTCCGTACACACTGCCAACTGAGCTATCATCGCTTCTTACATCGGATGCCCACTTCTGATTCAGTCGGTCGTTGTTAATATTGTCAATGATTGAAAAGACTAACCATTCCCTCCATGCCGTGAGGCTGCAGCAACACAATGCCGGACTGGCGGACCCACTTGGCCTGGCCGCTGGAGATGAACTGGTCGATTATGCACTGCGCCACGTTGTTGAAATCACCGAACTGCGCCTCCCACAGGACCAACGCGTTCGGGTTCGTCACCGAGTAACCGACTTCGAAGCCGAGGACACCTGAACATTGTATCAAACTTGAGAGATATGTTTTTTTTTTTATTCTTGGCATCTCAGTCCTCTTTATAGATTATTACTATATTACATACATTTTCGAATGATAACATTAGGGCATTTTGGGTAGATGAAACTATCATCAACAAAATGGTGACTATTTGGAATTTTTGTAGCAACTAATATATGATATTCCGAATGATTATTCATAATTCACTTCAGTCAGACTCTTTAGCTACACTATTTCACGTAAAATGTCACATAAAACGTATATTACATAAAATAAAGCTAAATAACTAAGTACCTGAATTAAAATAAATATCACAAAGTGACGGATTACCGCCAAAAACTCCGGAAAGATATGTTACTACTACATGTTTTTTTAAGTGAAACTTCTTGTGGAACAGTGCGAATTGGAATTTATTAAACGGAAAAGTGTGTGACGAAAAATAGATAGCTAATGTATGTATAGGTTTTAGACTGTAAGAGAATTAGATAGAATGTTATTATGAAAATGTTAATGTTATATGCTTTTCTGGAAAGTTATTTTTATATACCCTTATTGAAGTAAAAACTTCTTTAGACGGGCTGAGTACTTTATTTTGTTAGTATTGAATCAGACTGAGCTGAAACGCTAGGTTATGTGACGCTCGTTCGGTTAAAAAGGGCTCGAGTCGACTAAGGCAGCGAAAGATATACAGTCAACGTATCACTGCTATACTCACTAGGCGAGTGTTACATGAGAGAGCGTAACGCATGACTCGCATTCAGTATCGACAAAAACAGCGTACGTGGTGTGCTAATACATTTTATTTAATATGTTCTACTTTCCTTTTTTAATATTAACCTCGCCTTGATGAAGTTTTAATTCCTGCCGTATGTTAAGCACACACTATTTTTTATTGTAACTGGCTAATTGAAATCTTCATAAAAACCTTAAAGTTTATTATCCATTTAAAAATCCCAAGCATATTTTTCATAAATAATATGACCTTTTAATGCAGAGATTAATTTTAGTTATGGTATCGATACTAAAATTATCTTTATTTTTTATATATCCATAAAAGCGTATTTCATTTCGATAAATAACCAGAAATATTTTATATGACAATGATGTCTAGTTGTCAGACCAAATTGTTTTTTTACATATATAATACAGTTTATTTTTAATGTTGTGTCATTTAGTATTGTTATACGTATATCTAGTAATGTTTATTAATCCAGCTCCATCCGCGCTCGTATGTAGGCTTGGATGTAAGAATATAGTTAATTTTTCTTTGGCATCGACTGGCTTGTGGCAGTTACCTTTTCTAATATAAGTTTTTGTAATTTTATATTCTAAAGTATATTAATTCTAGTGTGATTTATTTCTTTTTTACAACTACTTATATCACCGGAACCCATATAAAAGTATGACCAATTTGAATGTTGGACAAATTCTACACCAACACAAATTGTACAAACAAAATCATACTTATAAACAATATCAAAGTTAAATAATTAAAATTGAATAATAGCAAAGTAATACATACCATACTCAGATAGGGAACTGTTACAAACAGTGTACGGAGCCTGGTCAGGGTACAAGTGTGCGAGCGGGCAGTAAGTAGCCTTGTCTACTTTCTGGTGATGGAGCACATGATGCCTGAAAATTTATTACGATTATAGATCACTAAGAACCACGCGCGACTTCATTCCTTATAATAACAATACAACATTTACCAACAGTAAAAATTTGCTTTACATGCAGTAATTAAACAATTTGCTATCAATGACTAATTTCTCGAATCTAACCAATAGTACTCGAAACTAAGTTCTACATGTCACATTTAACAAATAAATAACACAACACATAAATCATTTTCATAAAACTTTCCAGTTCTACTAATTTATTCTCAAATTGTTTTACTTTTTGTGACTAAGTCATATCATTAGGTATTGTAAATTCAATATTGATTATAAAGTTATTTTAAAACTTATGTTAAACGTAAGCGAGTAGTTTAAAATAAAGTGTGTGGTAAACAAATGAACAAAATGTAAATATAAAATATCATGGAAATCAATTAAACTAAATCATCACAGAATGTTGTTAAATTATTATAGACTGTTATTTATAAAATAAATAAACACAATCAACTAGGTATATATTTAAGTAACTTAGTGTTAATATTCATACTGGTCAGCAGTTGTCAAATTTGTGGTAAACTAAGAGTAGTATGTGATTTCAAAATGAAATTATATTTATACCAAAGGGGCGATTCTTAATAAACATTAGCACTTATGGGGGGTGGGGGTTCTAAGAAAACGTGACGTTCGCACCTGATAGAAATATTTTGTAAAGTTCAAGAAATGTAGCATAGAGTGACGAAGGGGGACTAAAAAGGTTACATTTTGCGTACCCCAAAATCAAAAATATAAAAAAATGTAAAGTTTCACCTGTGCGAGAAAGTGCCACGTTCAACGTCTTCCCCGGAGAGCCTAACGTGAATCCCCTCCTTGAGCAGAGAGCCGAAAGCCATCGCCTCAGCCAGCGCCCAGTCTACGGTGCGGTTGTCCACCATCTCCATGCGGGACCTGAGGATGCGCAGCAAGCCCTTGTGGATCTCGAACTCGGCTGCGTTGGGCGGCGGCGACGAGAACCGTCTGCCGATGTGCACCAGGGTCTCCTCCACCACACCGGTCGTCGACATCTGAATAAACAATACGAATAATTACACTTTAAACTTTCACGTATTGTATACATTATAATATGCGCGGGTTAAGTGTGTCAACCAATTTGGGCCGTATCGTTACTTATGTCAGGTAAGAATATTTATGGTCATAACGCTAAACCTACAAACTCTATACAAAAAAGTATAGATATTAATTGATGGTTTAACCTGGCTTGTGTTATCAGTGTGTAACCAGGACTAAATTTAGAGCAATTAATAAAAAAAAGTCGCGTTTTAGATTCGCATTTAATATCTATAATATAATACAAATCATACTAATATTATAAATGATAAAGTGAGTTTGTTTGTTTGTTACCCTTTTACATCTAAAGGGCCATTCAAGAATTATGTGGCACAATTTGAGGGGATCTGGTAAAACGTTACATTGTAAATAAAGACATGGTAAATGAAAATATAAGAGTAGCATAACTTTTTAACGTTTTTTTCCCAAAAATGTTATTATTTCAGTTGTGACACTATTAAAGCCGAGGTGCGATATATACATTAGTCTTCACCCACTGGCTAAGCTAAACGTTAATTTTAATCTATACATTAATCATCAAAGATTCTCCAAAAATATTTTATTTTATTTTAATCTATATTATAAAGAGGAAAACTTAGAACGCGCTAAACTTAGACCCCACCGGTCAGATTTAAAAAAATCTGTTTTGTATTTTGTAGAGCAATAATTGAGGAAGGATTTAGTCTATTTAAAGTACGCTAACACCAATAGGAGCAAAGCTGCATAGGAAATAGTTACTAAAACAATCAAAAATTATTACATAATTTTAGTTACGCGAAGTCTCAGCCACAGCTAGTATTGAAGACTAATGGTAACAGAATAAAATGCTCGACTTTTGTTTTAGCAGCTGAGATAAATGTCTATAAAAACAAACTAAAAAAAGATGTGCCTATGGAAACAAATAAAAAATAGATTAGTACCATATATTAATGCTTCCACTTCAAATGATCATCCCATATTGATACGTGCAGTGGATTATATACATAGAAATAAAATGAAACTTCTATCTATGTATGAATTAAAGTAAAATTTAGTATGGTATGACGTCCACCAATAAAATTCCACAGTTAAAGCGACAGTCTGTTTAAATATATATAATACACGAATTGGGATAGAAGTATAACAATTATAAGAATATTTATTATAATATTTGTTTTTATCACTGCAATAAAACAGCTTTTATTTAAAGCAAAAATAAAGTATTTTGTACAATCCTAATTTATCCTATTCATTTACTAAGATATATCAAATAAATAAATAAAATAAGGATCTCCAACAACACACTGATTAATAAAAAAAGTGTTGCACTACCTTAAGTGGGTCTTTTCCCTCAAAGAATCCAGACCATGGGGAGTCGAGCCAATCCTTGTACTTGATGTGGGTTTCCTGTTTTGCCTGATTGTAGGCATCCTCGCATATTTTTTCATACTTGTCCTTGACATCTTTTACCTCTTCAGCAGTGACTACACCCTCTGTGATAAGCTGATCGGCGTATATCTCCAAAACTATACATCAAAATAATTTAACATATATTATCAACGGCTATTTAATTAGTATATATATACATACATAATAAGTACAATATTAACGATAAATAGCATATATATCATAAATGTAAATTAATAAACTAACATTAAATAAATAACAGCATAGAATCAGTTTCCCCCAGAATATGAAAAGGGGTTCAGATACAGAATGAATATGATATGGGATTGAAATACGATCTCTAAGGTCAGCAACATGACTATTACACCCCTGATACTTCGGCTGTCCATTAGCGACGGTAATCATTTACCACCAGATGGACGGTCTGCCTGTTTTCTGTCCTTTAGTATACAAATATTAAGACATTTATTTACGTCCGTTTAGCAATTAAATTAGTTCAGGCCTACATTTTGGTAAATATTACATCAGAAGCTAATCCATTAGATTCATAGAACCATACAATTAAATGTCAATAATCTCATCAGTGAAGTTTACAGCTATAAATTAATTTAGATATTCTATATTCTCTTACATTTTCAGTTCAAACAAACGTACCTATATAGATGTAAAATGGGTATTGTTTAAACACTTGCACGTAATTTATTAAAAACAATATTAGGACATATTTCAGTTATTTAATATTCGGTTGCGGCTATGGAGTTACATAATATCTATTGACTTGAAATTTAGTATAGACTCTTTTTTAAAATTGCAAACCCCACGTGTATAAAATAGAAAACGAAATTTTTCATTGACGCTTTTACTGAGATAAAGTACCAGACCTATAGACTTGAAATTTAGTATGGTAATTCTTTTTACAACATAGAAAACCTGTAAGAACGGATTTCATTATGACGCGTAGTTGACAGGAAATACCATCTTATTGTTACTGTCCGACCGAATCAAGTACTAAGTATCAACATTTTTTAAGTTTACTTACAAAAGTAAGTCATGAATATATTTATCCGTATTTTTGTTCATATTAAATTGAAAACTTAACATAAATAAATATTCTTGTTACATACTTCAATTACCGTTGTTCATTCAAACAAGTTACTTCTTTGTAAATGCGTGAAAAATATCCAAAATTTCAGTATACAAAACAAATTTATCCAAGTCTAGTTATGTTTCGAATTCAGCCAAAACTAAGACCTATGCCGAAAGTTCTTTTTACGTATTGGCACAAAAACCTGTTTCGGTCAGACACTACTAATCTATACTAGTATTATAAAGTGCAAAAGTTAATTTGTTTCAACGCGCTAATCTTAGGAACTACCAGTTGGATTCTGAAAATTCTTATTATATTTGATAGAGCAATGATTGAGGTAGGTTTTACGCTATTTAACATCACACCACCACCAATAGGAGTAAAGCTATATTGACAAGAGATACAAAAATGGAAAAAAAATTTAATACAAATTTAGTTCCACACGAACGATGTCTCGGGCACAGCTAGTTGTATAATATTTTTTTATAGTTTATAGGTTTAAGCGTGATGGCGATAATCTCGCTTGATCTTATGTGACGATCCGGCCCAAGTTGGTGAACACAGTAAACTTGTTGTGGGACTGGCTCTCAAGTGCTAATGCCGGAACACACCTATTGGTATTTGGCGGCAGATTTTCAACTGAGGGTGGTAGCTCGCCAGGCGGGCATTAGAAAAAGCCCTACCACCATGCTATGGTTTCCTTGCGATGTTTTCCTTCACCGAAAGCTCAAGCTCCAGCAGGTGGATTCATATGCACTGAACTATCACCGCTTCTATCGGTTATATATTGGCGGTTAAAATAGTAGTTACCTGGTTTAGTTTTCCTTATCTTCTGGTACATGAGGGGTTGCGTGAACATGGGCTCGTCGACCTCG
Organism: Actias luna; assembly: GCA_039707435.1. Taxonomy (NCBI): domain Eukaryota; kingdom Metazoa; phylum Arthropoda; class Insecta; order Lepidoptera; family Saturniidae; genus Actias; species Actias luna. The sequence goes on along the minus strand of JAZHAC010000033.1, from coordinate 11,371,637 downwards.
TTGTGGCCGTTGCGGCGGTAGGACACGATGTCGATGACGACGTCCTTGTGGAAGGTGGCGCGCCACTCCGCCGCCACGTTACACACGTGCATCACCGCCTCGGCGTTATCGCTGTTCACGTGGAATATCGGCGCGTTTACCACGCGGGCCACGTCTGTACACACAATCAAATCAAATTAAATCACTTTATTCAATTTAGCCCCTGAGGAGGAGATTATCAACGTCAAAACTACCACCGGTTGGGAAAGTGTTTTAAATAGTTTGAAGCATTGATGCGCGGCCCTCAAGTTCAACTGCCGGAACTCACCTATAAATAATTGGCGGCAGATTTTCAACTTGAGAGTGGTAGCTAGGGGCCATTTAAGTATTACATAACGCAATTTTTGAAGAATTTTGACACTCCGTCCCCTCCCCATGTAACGTTCAGTAACATTTTCTGTACAATTCCCCCCTCCTCCTCAGACTTTACGTAATGCTCAAGTGAGCATTACTACCTAATGTTTTACTAAATCAAGTTTTACTTTTTTCTAGTAATAAATTTTTAAAATAAAATAACTTATTTATCATAACTTTCGGTAATGCTATTAGAAATAGTTGCGAACTTGGGAAATTGTGATTGCCTAATTTTTAATTTTAATATAAAAAAAAAACAAGTTGCATTACGTAATACTTGAACGGTCCCCTAGCCAGGCGGGCATCAGAAATGACCCTATCACCATGTAACATGCTACAAGCATTTTGCCAATTAAATTATACTTTATACAATATGAGAAAAATAAAAAGATTTTAGTTTACCATAATTGATCACAGCACATTTTTTTAAGTTTTTGTATATTTTATTACTGACACAACATACGCAAGATTCGACTGAGACAGTGCCAGTACCACATAGATTTCTACTACAAGCTAGACGTAGAAACATTGTTGTCTTCTATTCCTAATGGCTAGCAGTGGATACTGATACATTAGAAGTTTTAACGCCTTTTAACGCATTTGACTGACGAGATGTTATGACTGACCTCAGAACTATTGTCCTTTTAAAGATGGATATACATAACTATAAGTCTCAAAATCAAACAGACTGTATGCCTGTTTACTACTTCACAAAATAGGAAATATAAACTTAAACACAAAAAACCCTTATTCTTTTACAATGTGTCTCACGTACCAGTACAATAGGCAGATGAACGAGAATGTCTTGGGTCGGTAGTGAAGCCGATTTGATTGTTTACTACGATGTGAATGGTGCCATGGGTGGTATAAGCAGGCAAGTCAGACAAGTGCATAGTTTCGAACACTACACCCTGACCAGCGAAGGCAGCATCACCGTGAAGCAGGATAGACATCACCTATAAAAACATTTGTTTTAGTAATGTAAGGTTACTTTATAATTTTTACACCAATGCACAGTTCACACTATCCATCTGCAATTTGTTCCTAAATATGAAATGAGAATGAAATATGAATGATATCATAATAAACTACATCATCCCGGCGTCTCAAAGTCTAATCGAAGTTACACATTTGGTCATAATCTCATCTGAGGTTAAATAACGATTTGGCTAAATATGGTAAAAACTAATCTTAATAGGGAAGATTCTCAAATGCAGCTGCCGGAATACACCTATATGTACTAGGCAACAGAGTATTAGCACGAAGGTAAACTAGCTAAGTAGGCATTAAAATGTGTATAATATTTCTCAACTCCGAAAACATTAAAGTTCATTGTAAGGACTTGAGCTTACACAAAGCTATTATTACTTTAAACCGCAACATATATGATTTTTAATTGTATATTCATTTTATATATGATAATAGTAATGACAGGGGATTATATGACAAAACATAAACATTATGATATATATTCAGATATCTGTGAAAATTTATTATCCAAATTTTATATAAATCCGTCTGCCATATTTTACCGAGAAATGCTCACAACAGTAGAAAGTTTTAAGATTATAAAGAGTTATCTAGGAAATAAATAATAGATAACGATTATTTTCTTACTATCCCCATTCAGAAAAATAGATAAAATATTGGCCATAAATCATGAGATAGTAAATTCTTTTACATTCAATAGAATAAGAATAAATTAATAAATAAGTCAGAACATATGTGTTTGTTTGTATGTGCCATACGTGCGTAGATATGATAAGCGAGAATAAACAAGTATGTATTGCTTTATACAATTGGATATTTTTCAACTTTCAGATACTTAGTTGTAATTGTCGGGTAATGATAACGTTGGTGAAGGCCATAAAAACTATAACCTTACGATGGTTATTAAGAACAAGGACAAGAAGGTAGTAAAATCATTAAGCAACATCACCACACGTCGCTTGCACTAGCAAAATACTAAACTGACTAAGAGGTAAACTAGAAATAAAGTATATTTGCATATGTACACGCGTAACATTTGAAGATTTATGAATTTAGTTGTTTAATGTCATACATAGATTTTTGATTAAACTTGATGATCCGGCAAACGTTTTTTTTCAGTAATTAAGATCTCTTCCACAGTGCCCTCTATTGCGTTCCAAAATTGTATAAAAACCTTCTCAAAAAAAAAATGCATACGGGTACCAATATTTTATTGTAAACGGATTTGGAATTTAGCGTTTTAACCACGATGCCGATGATACCTTTTTATTTAATGGGATAAAAAATATTCTATAAAATGACGTACGCATAAGATTAGTTAACTGTGTCAAATTTCATCAAAATCTGTTGTACCATGTACCAGAGTGATTCACGTACAAATAAACGAATACGCTAATATTTTTTTTAAATATATTATTTTGATAAAAAAAGTATAATAGCCCAATGAATTTATAGAAAAATCTTAGTCAAAATTTTGTTATAGATTACCACTACACGTTTTTCTAGATTCATGTACCATATACGGGTGAAGGCCTTTTTTTCTTAATATTGTAGTAGATTTTTCTAGATCGTGCCTAAAGAAGATTTATTTGAATAATAAAAAAAATATTAATATGATTATAATACACATGGTTAAAACAATAAACTTCAAGAACTGGCCTACTTTTATATTATATTTCAGTGTATTTTTAATAAATATAAAAAGTAGATATTTCGTAATGGATTCTTAATATATCAAAGTGCTAAAAATGGTTAAAGTTAGTCCTTATTATATAATGATTAAAGTTCTAATTTACAACATAAATATGATAGAAATTTAATGACAATTGCGCATCTTGTTATCGATCTGAGAGGTGAACTCATTAGCATCAATATTTTCTGATTGATGTACCCACACGTGATTGGATATTTAATTAAATTTGATTTTTCCTCATGTTTGTAAACAAATGGTATATTTCTCATGTAATTATATTTTCATTGTAACGCATGGAACACGGACGTTGTTCTTACATAATGTTTATTTATATAATTAAGATCTGTTAACCGTCATATAGTAAGCAGTTAAGATGTCTATAGAAGCTGTAACAACAGAAGTATCACTAGCGTGTTGCACGGTTTTACCCAAGGTTATTTAGCTGCATGGAGGTACTTTAATAGTCGATATCGTATAAACCAATATGAACGACACGTCATTAAAGGTATGGAAGATTAAAATTGAAACTATTTTGTTTATGGAAATACGAAAATAAAACTAGTGCTGCCCATCGGGGATGCACGTGGTTATGCCTGTGGACAGCTGGATTTACAATACCTAATTCCGAAACTTAACAATCGAAAGAGAGTCACGGTAACAAGTTTATTATCATCAGTCGAGTACAGATCCCTACCCTTTAAATGTTCTTAAATCGCTCGGAATGTGAAATGTTTATGCTTGTGGTATTTATTACACCAGACACCCCAAGCCAAGTTTTCTTTATCTACAACCATTAGTATGAGAGAAAACATGTATAAAATTTTTCGGATTTCATTGTATATCTATATTATTAATTTAATCGGAAAAGTGTGTATGTTTATTAGTTTCAACGCGCTAATCTTAGAACTACCAGTCGGATTTCAAAAATTCTGTTTGTATTTCATAGAACATTCTTTGAGGATGGCTTTAGGATATTTAACATCACGCTATCACCAATAGGGGCAAAGCTGTATTGAAAAAAGTTACGAAAATGAGCAAAAAATTTTAAATAATTTTTAATTTCACGCGATCGAAGTCGTGGTCACAGCTAGTAGAAATCATCCGATACATTTCTTATTGTCTGTTACATTATGATAGTAGGAAAAGATAATTAGACTAGGGGCAATGATATGTATATTCGTCGCGATACAGTCGGAAACAATCGTAATGTCCCACTAATAATTGATTTTAAAGGTAGAAATTTATATTGTTATTAGAGATCTAAATTTCGTGATATTAAACATATTTAAATTAAGATTTCCCTACTAACCTTCTTTCCTTCATTGTCACCCCTGTAGAATTGCTCGGCCCTGGTCTTGCCCTGTACCACAGGGTCCACAGCCTCCAGATGCGAGGGGTTGGCGCACACCGCGAGCCTAATGTTCTTGTTTGTAACACGGTTCAGACGTTCGATGTATGTACCCAAGTGATACTTCACGTCACCAGAACCCTGCAATTCATAAACAACATATACTAACACCACTTCATAAAACGAACAAGTTATAAAAGTCAAATCTCCGACAGTTCTAATGTGGAATAACATATTTTGTATTGAAATGACATTTTCAAGTGGACTATGTTGTCCAGAAATTATCCAAGACATAAACTGACCAATATTAACGATAATTCCATATACTATCGAAAGTGATATTTATTTTTATGACAAAAAGATTGATTTCATTTTGACAACTAGATATCATTGTCAATGTATCGATACCTTTTAATAATATCTTTACTTTATTTTTTGCCCATTTACGAGTGCCGTCCTTTCTGCACAAACAAAAAATAAAATAAAAACCAGCCTGATGGGCGACAAATTGCTCCCCAAAGAGCCCTAGAGCTTAATCAACACGCCACCCAATATTAGTAATTTCAAACTCTAAGATAAACATTTCTTAGTAATTTTCACTCCGATATTTACTTTCCACTTTCAAGCGACAGTGTTATTTATTCGAATTTATCAAATTACACAAGTTTAAAAACAATCGTTGGTATTTGACAGAGTGCAAATCGATATTACGCTTTAAACTACTCGTTCACTGCAACATTTTTGCACAGAACAATTTACTTAAATTTGAACAGAACATAGCACTCCTCAAAAACACATTTACTGCATGCAACATTAAGGGCTTGCGTGTATTAAAGATATTTTAAAATCCTAGAGGAAATAAATGTCACCTCAGTCATTGATTTGCTTCTTTATGCTAATGATCTATTTAAACAGTTAATACAAAATAGGAAGTCTCAAATACAAAACATACATTTCAATTTTTGTTTACGGTTTATTTTCTATATTAATATTATAAAGTCGAGAAGTATGTTTGTTTAAACGCGCTAATGTTAGGAACTACCATTCGGATTTATATTTTATACAGCAATCATTGAGGAAGGCTTTAGGCTAATTAACATCACGCCTGTTTAACATCAACAAGAGAAAACTGTATTCAAAAAATTACAAAATCAGGCATAAATGATAATTTTTTAGTTCCACACGAACGAACTCGCAGGCAAAGCTAGTCTCTTGTAATGGCAGTATAAAGATGATAGTTTATAAGCATAATGACAAATAAAAAACGTGGCTTAAGTATAATTGTGTTTGCAAAGATATGTCATAAAGGCATCAAAGAAAAAAATCTTACATCGTCCTCCGCTTCGAGCCCGGCGAACTGTGTAAACAGTTGGTGTAAAGGTTTGCGGCAAACATTGGCCAACACATTTAGACGTCCTGTAAAATACAATCATATGAGTACATCTTACAAAAAATTTAATTTGCAATACTCAAAATATTCAATTATAATTAATCAAATCAAACAATCATTGATATTATTGTTCATTTTAAGATCCGTTTACATAAACGTGGTTTATTAAAACTATATTCATGTTATGGACTCAAAAATACATTTACTGAGAAAAGTAATTAAAGTAATTAGTAATTTTAGTTATTTATAACAATATGATGATAGCCTAATAATATCATGAAAGAAAATGTCTTCGTTTCTAAAACTAATTTACACTAACCGGCTACGTCTATTTTTATACAAAATAATACATACATTCTCTATACTAAAAAGACTCGCCGTTTTGATAAATTAACATAACGAATTTACCGTGCAAAAATATCTAATTAGGAGTTAATAATACATTACAATTTTTGTCCTTTGATGATAGATATAATGGGTATACATTAAATATTATGTTGCCAAGACATTGAAAAAGTATATAATTCAAGAATGTTGTCAAGAAACATACACTGATTATCAATTACTCAATGCCATTTTAATTAAATTAATCACCAAATCTCATAGTACAGGCTGACATTAATAAAGCTTTTACCAACACTGAGGGACAGTCACAGAACTACAAGCTACCGAAGTATAAATACCGTGTGATAGGGTACTTTACCTCTGTGCGGCATGCCCATTATGATAGACTCTACTCCAAGGCGTGTCGATACGTCGATAACCTGCTTCATAGCTGGAATTAAAATCTCGCAACCCTCGAGGCCGAAACGTTTTTCGGACGACCATTTTTTCGCCAAGAAGTTCTCAAACCTGTTTACACATAAATTTTACTTTATAAACCGTTATATATTGGCATTAAATTTATAAAAATCGATATTAATGTATTTAAATTTCATACAAATTATATGTAAGTATAGTTTATTCTTCAATCATACTAGGTGTGTCTGTATTTTATTCGTTTCCTAAATTATTTTAATATCTCTCTGGAACAATAGTTTTTTTTCTAGACGCAATGATAATCGCTTGAGTAGTTACAACAAAAATATCAAACACTCCGCAGGTGACACTGTTGGGAAATTAATAAAATAACAAATGTATTTATGCTGTGTCGGGAGCTAACGTAGTATTAAATTAAGAGTTATTTCGGGTATAAATGCAAAAAATATATATTTTTTTCTATTAATAAATACGTAGAAACTATCTGCAGGCATTTATCAAATAATAAATGTGTCCATAAAATATCGGATGTAGTCGAAGTTTCGCATTTTTTAATAATACACATGGCTTAAACGAAAGTTCGTTCTGTAGTCGGAATTCGACTTTATCAATATTAAATATTTGTTCATATATTTCCCTATTAGTCATTTAGGGCTGTTGGTCGTTCTTGTTGTAAGGTTCGGCGTTATCGCTCTTACTATACCACTGGCTATAAAATTGGTATTCGTATCATAACACGCCTGTCGGCCCAGGTCGCCGGACCCTAAAAGATGTATTCATATCACAACTTCGCTGTTGTAGTCACATCTATACTAATATTATAAAGCGGAAAAGTTTGTTTGCTTGAACGATTTTTTTTAACGAGTTATCAGTCTCATTTCGTTCAACCTTTGTGTTTTTTAATAGAGCATGAAATGACGAAGGCTTAAGGTTATTTATTAACATTACGCTGCCACCAATAGAAGCAAAGCTGTATAAAAAAAATTTAATTAAATTTTATTCCAACGCGAACGAAGTCAAAGCCATCGCTAGTACTTATATATTATATATATATATATTATCTATATATTGTATAAGACTCAGCCGCTCATAATCGATCAGTGCCAAACATATCAGTAGTATCTAACTAAATCTAAGTCAACAGCTGCCAAGTGTGAATTTTATATTAGCTTAAACAATGTATCAATTCAAAATGCTGACAGATATTTATGACATTTTAGGCCAGATTTATTAAGCCATTGTAATCTATATACACCCGCTAAAATAATAATGTTAAATTTTATTTGAAGTCCCTCCACTGAGCTTAGCGTGTCCACCATCTAGGGCCACATCGTTACTTAACATCAGATGAAATTGATATACTAATTGATCCGATGACGCGATACGCCAAGTGGTTGGTTACTCACTGTACACTAATGTATAATATCCAGTCGGTCATAATGTTAACGTTTTACTATCTCGCATAAATTGTCGGATGTCAACTAAGGTTTTACCTCAGTGAAATAATTAAACAATATATACATTTACAAATATAAAGAACAGTAAACTGAACACCTTACACTGTATAATAATATTTCCGCATTTCAAGACCAATATCAATCGAATGCCAACTAATTTGTTTTCACTGTATTTATATAGCTTCATTAATTATAACCTTATAAGGATAAACTCTCTAAAACGTCAAAACTACTTGATTTTAGTTAAGCTTATCTTGTTCTCCATGCAATAATATAACCTCTCTCTATTTAATAACAACTCTCAATGAAATCACTTTGTTCAATATAGGCCCTAAGATGGCGCTTATAAATATTAAAACTACCATAGAAAGCAAAATAGAGCCATAAAATGCACAGGTCCTTAATATAGAGTTTACACTATATTTGTTAATAACAACAAAACGGTAAACGATTCAAGGTTAAACGAAAGAATCATGTGTGTTTAAAACTGCACGTTTTCCTACAAAAATACAAACACGTTTTTGTGAGTTTTTCCTCATTGCTTCCTTATCCACCTTTATGGACAAAAATATTAAACTACCTCACTTTATGTTTTTTTTAAAGAAGACTAAAATTCTCGTGAATTTCCAGTTCTTGAATACGATTATGCGAATAAAATATTGTCTTATCTGAGCGAGATCCTTTGATAAAATAAGAATAGAATACCTTTCCAAAACTGAATAATTGATAAGTTATATTGTACTCGGTTACGAAAGTAAAGCTATTAAAGCAAGATTATCTATATTAATATTATAAAGCGGAAAAGTTTGTTTATTTGTACAGGCTAAGCTTAGGAACTACCACTCGCATTTCAAAAAATATTTTTGTGTTTTATAGAGCTATCATAGAGGAACACTTTAGGCTATTTAACATCACGTTATCGCCAATAGAAATAGCAAAGCTGTATTGAAGAAAATTATAAATACGGGCAAAAATCATGTAATAATTTTAGTTCCATGCGAACGAAATCGCGGGCACACCTAGTACATTTATAGAACGCGACTACCGAGAAATATATAGGATTTTATTAACAGAGAGATAATACTTTGAAATACCTACAAGTTACAGATACTGTACACATAGAATATTGACTGTTACACTTACCCAGTGGATCTTGTAAGACGCGCCAGTATTAACCGTTTCTGATCGGGGTTCATCTTTGTAACATTGGGTGGTTCCATACGTTGCCTGATCCAATTGCACTGTTCCAACGAGTTGATGAACATGAATTCAATTCCAATGTTGTTACAGTAAGCCTGTTCCAAACGATTAAGGATCTCCCTAAACGAAAAAAAAACAAATTAAAGACGATCTTTATTTTAAAATAGATCGTAAAGCAATTTCTAGTAATAAAGTTTGATTAACCGAAATGTTATTATTTGTTATGCATAGTCATACAATATATTTTGAAAGCTATCATATTACAACGACGTTATTGTCGAAGCGTACATGTATATAATTTAAGATGGTGTACGTTCGAAGGCTTTTCGATTACTATATATTCCAAATTACATACCATATAATCAATAATTTACGTTCAAGTGCGGTTATACACAACAATTGTATCCGACCGGTCCCCTAATTACGTAGTTTGCAACAACAAAGTGATAGCAAAAGTCGCACATAAAGATCTAAAGATCATCAGCTATAAATTGGTAATTTCAATTTATTTTTGGTACACTAAGGCTAATACAAAATACTATTTTGATATTTTAAAGCAAACATTTAGCGACTTTTGCTATCGCTTTACTTTTGGGAAATATATAATTAGAGGGTAGATCGCGAACATCATACACAACGTTTATCGCTCCTCAGTGGCTCGTCGGTACTCGGATTTGAATTCACGTCCCTTGACAGACACCATGTCTGTACACACTACTAACTGAGCTATTATCGCTTCTGAGCTATTATTTAAATAGTACATTTTGTAAAGTTGCATACTCATCACGATAAATTAAACGGTGTTTATCACGAACTAAAGATCAAGTGAGGCCATTTCAGTATTATATAGGCAGAAAATTAATAATTTCTAACCGTCTTCTCCCCCTTGACAGGAAAGGTAGCAAAGTTCTTACCCGGTCCCTCCTATACTTATGTAAGCATTGATATACATATACCGTACCGCTTATGAGAACGAGCAAGCATTAACAAATATTTTATGAATTCCCTAAACATTCATTTCGCTATCGAGCATACACAAGTAGGGTTACAACATTCTATTGTATTAAATTTTGCAAAAAAATCAAATAAAGTAGTTAAATAAATATTGCTCTTGATCCGAATCCTAATTTAATAGTTTTTGTTACATTATTATTATTTTTAATTTTATTACATTCTGTCGCGTATCATCTATTTCTTAAGTAACTCTTAATACTAAGTACAACAACAGTTATTGATAACTTAACACTTTTTTCTGATTGGTTTGCTGATGATAGCTTATTTGGTAGTGTATACAGACGCCATGTCAATGGACGTAAGTTCGAATCTCTGTAATGAGCTTGAGCTTTAGGTTAAGGAAAACATAGTAATGAAACCATGACATGGTCGTAGAGTTTTTTCAAGTGCCCGCCTGGCTAACTACCGCCGTGAAGTAAAAAATTTGCCGCCAAATACCTAAAGGTATGTTACGGCAGTAGCAATTGAGACCCATTCCCTCGACTAGGCTTAGCAGACCACATCATCACATAATATCAGATGCGATGGTGGTCATGACGCTAAACCTATTAACTATGAAAAAAAATAATTACAATATAGATTACCTCAGCGGCAAGGCTTTTTCCTTCTCACCAATGAATGTCGTCGAAGGTAGCTTAAACACTCTGTCCATATCAGCTTCATCTATAATACATAGGGATCATAAGAGAAGGAAGGTTCACTCTTCTATACATAAAAATAAAAACAATCTTTGACTGGTTCGAAATACGAAGATGAAGCCGAAAAGAAATGAAGCACATAAAAAGCGGATCCGAAATTTGAAATGTCATATCCCTTTACTAGCATTACCATGATCACGTGACAAAATGTAAAATATATTTAATAATACAATAACTTTGTGTAATGTATGAAATACTGAATATAGGTATACAAGTTTAAAATATATAAATGTTGGAAGTACTATTAACTTTATTATAAGTAATATAAATATATTCGTATAGTTTAAATACCACCAACCTACTAACCCAGAGTTATAGTTCGAATTATGGTGTTTCCTTTTTTTAGGTGTTTGACAATATCATGATCGACATATTAATGATTATAGATACTTTTGAAATAGTAACTCATTACATAAAATACCCGACAATATGGGATGAAAATAACATAGCTTTAATCCAATGGTCCCTTGAAGCAAGACAATCATTTGGCTTCAGTCCAACACAAACGTAGATGTGCTATAGAAAAACAGACGTAACGATCTCAGTTCACCCAACTCAATGCCAAACAACATTGTTACTTGCCACTAAAAATTTTAAATCATAGGTACGATTTGCGGTTTTTCGATAAAATATATAAAAACAGAGAAATAGACCCATGCGGTTTATGTTACATTCTCGTGCACTAACATGCATCATGTGTATCATACAACGTACCCAAAAACCGGGTTGTGATCCCGATATACGAGACAACATGTAATGATTAAATGAGCGTGCATGCCGAGGATCACGTGCATTACAATAACATTATTTATATATGTACATGACTTTACGTAGTTATAGCTTACAGCTTTTAAATAATTCGAATAAAAGATATCACTGATCCTACAATAAAATATACAATGCAAACAAAAATAACACTAAAACCAAATATTTTATACCCCAGACTACATTAAAATTCGCTTGTCGTTCAGGTGTCCGATTTGTTTATAAAGTATTCGTCCATGACCCGAATCTCTGTTCGCAGCGTCATTTCATTTAACAATAATATCTTGTAACATATTATATCAGCCAGTAAATGAGTTACTGCTGGGTGAATGTATCTTCCCGAGGGAAGGCAAGAACATAATCGCCACGCTATGAAATATTGGCGATTTCAGACGCCAAGAAACTTACATTTCTAAATTTTCCCCACGTTCAATAGTACAACAAGAACGTTTATCAAGCGTCTAAGTTTTTTTCTCCGACGTTTCCCTTCACCGTGAAACGATATTATCACTAATACAAATTAGTATAAAAAAAGTTCGTAAATTCAAAAACACCGTTCGTACTTGGTTGGGTTCAACTTATATGCTTGGATTGGGTGCAATCGATATTCCGCTAGTCTATGCCACTCGACCACGACGGCCATAAAGTTTCATTTCAAAGATAAAATACGTTTACTGTTCCGCCATAACCACTGTACATGAGACAACATTAATCGACCAGGGTGCTTTCTATATGATTCGGGTTCTGTTGTCTTCTTACCAAACCTGTAGCTGTTGTATATCACCTCCCGCGGGTTTTTACCGGCCAAATCGCTGTTCGGTATCTCCAATGGATCAAGTTTTGCTATATGGTGTCCCCGGATCTGTTTTTTAGTTTACAACATACTTCCTTTAGTATGTGAGAATACAACTACGCATACTATTTTTAATCATTTCATACACAAATAAAATAACAAGCCAAAATAATTGGGTATTAATAATTCAAGGTTATTAAAAGAAACATAAAACATTAATTACCATTATACATAATCGTGAGAGCTACGGATTGTTATTAAAACTTCAGTGTTACATATATTAGACGTGGTTAGAAAATTTAATTGTGTAATAGGTTAAAAGTAACGAGACACTATTTTATACACAAAGCAATGCGTAGCATGTAAACTGCAGATCTGTGACACTAAACCGTCCCATCAGTTCTTATTTGTTTTACATTTGCAGTAGGTTTTTTAATCTAATACGAAATCATATTTTTAATATAATTTATAAAATATTTTAGACTGGTTAATTGCCTCGGCTTGCCATTTGATAAATTAAAATGTTTTTAAAACTTATGTTTTTTGTCATTATAATGCAAAAAAGCCTGCCACTATAAAACATGGTGGTATGAACAAATAAACACTAACGGGAGGAAACGTTATCTACACTTCCCGCAAATGTGCACGGTTAAAAGCATTTTTCTTGAACATATTATATTATTACTCAACCGTTCAGTAATATATTCATACCGTTTATTGTATATAAACATAACCAACCCATCACAACGCCGACGAACTAGAAACACCTATTGAAACCATGATCAATCTGGTTCAATGTTAGAAGCCGTAATACTAAGTACAGTGGCAATCTACATACAAACTTCGTAAATACATGTGAATTTAATGATTAAAAATACATATTTATTTGACTTACTACACGATATTATAACAATATTAGTACTATGTAAACGATGAAATGGTGAGTGTGGTGATAAAATTATGTAAATTAAAACAAATTAATAATAGAAAACGTCAATACCACAAGATTTTCCTTTTTATATCTACATATTTCTAAGGGGTTTTACGTAAAACCATAATTCGATGTGTTGAAATGTGTCCAATCATAAACTCTCGTCGGTAATTTAAAAAACCTAAGCGTTTCAATATATTTAGATTAATTATTTCTTAATATTCAATCTATTCTAGTAAAGGAATATGATCATATATGTTAGTAAAATCTTAATAAATGGTATAATAAAGTTTGATGCACATACTATTTACATTCTGTAATGAGCATTTAATAAAATGAAAGTTAAGATGTTTATTTGTTTATGTTTATTAGCACTCTTTTAGTTTTTGACCGAGTTATTCAAAGAGCTAGTCTCAATTTTTGACTATTTGATAAGTACAGCCGATCATTTTAAATGTATTTATAGTCAATTAGTACTCCTGTCTAATATGTCGAAAATTCACAATAAATAATAATATCCAAGTACGAAGAAATTACGATTGTGTTGAAATACACTTATATATAATTAAATGAATTTTAATATGATTAAGGGGAAACTATACACCAAGCACCAAAACGTACCTAGCCACTAAGGAAGTTTAATTTTCTATAGTTATGCAACAAGTACAAAGCGAAACTAAGAACTACTACAGATCAGAATAGAGTATAAAGACCCTTATAAAACGTTAAGCAGAATATTCTAGAGTATTTCAGTGCTGCTCGATAACGCGTGCGACCGAAATTAAAAACCCTATACCAATTTAGAAATCATATTGCCTATTGTTTATTAAAAGAACGTGAACTGGACAAAATATAAGCTGTACTTAAGTACATAAGCTTAATAATAGCGACACCATCATTGATAATGTTAAATCCATTTATCTCGTAATCTTATCGTGGTAATAACATTGTAAATGATAATAAAACATTGTATTAAACAGTGAAATCGATAAGCGTACATCCTAATGAGAGGTAAAGTAATGACGGCCAGTTAACATCCCTGTAATAACAATGCAGCAATACCGTAGGATTAAATCGTTCATACCAAATCGTACATGTTGTCTAATTACAGCTTCATTAGCGAAGGCTCGCATGCCGCCGTGCCAGTCGCAGCTCGATACCGGATCACCGGTTGATATTCCCAGTGGATCGAGCTGAGCGACGAGGTGACCCCGTGACTACATCGAGTGTGGAAAACAATCCTCATAACAACAATCATTCTCAATAATTACTTCCACCATATAGTCCAACCCATACACAAATTAAAGTATCCTTTTTCCAGAGAGAACTAATAACAACAACCCCCTCTTTCACTACATAAGTTTCTCTTTAACTTAAATTATTACGGTTAAATAAACATTAATAGAGATATACCGTGTTAAATAAAGAAACAAATCGTCAACTAGATAAAAGACCTAGGAACCTATTTGATTTATATGCACAGAACTACAGATAATTTTATTTTTCATCGAATTTATTTTTAATTTTGTTGGGTTTTTTTTTTTTGAGACTAGCAATTCTCATGGTCGGTCTGTACGACAGTTAGTTATAAGAAGAAATTTCACACAAATCTGATTAATCATCATTATTAAATTTACAAATAACACCGCCGATGATAACGAGGTTTATTATTAAAAACGCCGGACGTCAATATTTTTATATTGTTAAATTTTTTTCAACAAACTCAATGAGGATATGCACAATTGACTAGAGAATAAGATTTCAAATCAATTTTAAACGTAAATTGTGTTTAAAAAGTCTCTTTTATAAGTAGGATGCGGCTATAAATAAATTTTAAACTTTGATTTAAATCACTTGTGCCTAATATTGAGTGAGTTAAATTGTTTAGGGAGTCTAATGAGAAACTACTGCAAAAGAAATTAAAACTTGATTCTTATGAAGAGCAAATTATCACACATGCAATTATTCTTCCTTAGTGTGTATAAAAAATGATATTATAATACCAAGTACTGACTGATAACATTAAATACATCTATATTAAATGTTTTATTTACTCAGGTTATTCTATACAATGATATGAAAGAACCAAACGAGTAAAAGATGAGATCCATTGTAATTAGTATGCAAATGACAATTTTTAGTAGGTCGACAACATCACTTGCAATTGGTCGAAATAAGTACGTGTATTATAATATCGATCAATGCTCAACACAACAATCATTGTGCAGGCAATTTAATATTCATGTAAATTATTCAACAATGCGACTGTGATTGCTTCCAAATGTAGTCGACAACAACATTTTTCATGTTTCCTGCGTACCGAAATTGAAATATTTCCTCATGATGAGCTCGGAGCGAGGCGCGCGCATGCCCAGTTCGGGCAGGTTGGCTGTCTTGATGCCGAGCGGGTCCACATCGGCCGCCAGGTGACCGCGAGCCTGTCACGCACCCGCCACCACGTCATATTTGTAGCCCAAATCATAATAACGACCTAGCGACTTGAACCGATCAAAACGCTTTTTGGCACCCGTCACGATATTCAACATAATATTGGCCCATGGTGTAACACGTTTATTTTATTTTCAAATACGGCGCCGCTAGGTCGTCTATTGCAATTTGGACGCGTTCATTCCAGTCTTGTAACCGCAATGCTCATATATAAACATGCTGTTGCAATGTCCAATGGCTTATATTTCTATTTCCCAATTGAACGCATCCCTACCGACCACAAATTACTTTTTGTTATTTTACAGAACAATTCTTGTTATGAGTCTTAAAGTATGGGCTAAGTTTTATAAGCTTGCATATAAATCAGTGAAACGAACTGAAATTTATTGTAGCATTTCATGATTCGTTATGAATATGTTTACGCTCAACAGTATGTGCAATAAGTCACGTTTGATTACTTTGTTTATTAGCTGCATATTTTACGTATCTTATGAGGTGTAATATGTAGCTTTATACTTATGTATATTAAGGTTTTCTTGGCGCGTACCTTATAAGAAAGTATTTGTGTCTAGACATATAACAAATAGCAACATAATATAGTATTTAGTTATACGTGTGTGGGATAAAATGTGCAAATAAATAACGAAGATAGACTATAGTGTTGAAGAACATCTTTCACCTGATAACTTCTGATGATGGCTTGAACTGCGAGATGGTCATCGATAATTTTCTCGTTTATTGGAGACCCTGTAATAATTTCTCTGGTAAACCGATGTTCTTTTTTTATTTATTTAATATTCCGTAATATATATTTTTAGTCAATATGTAAATAAACAAACCTGCTGAAATGGATGGCATTCCGCCACTGGTTGGCACGAGCGACGTAAGCGGTACTTCATTCCTGTTATACGGTGCCAAATTCGGCGGTGGAGTATAGGCTGCACCGGGCTGAGCGCCATTAGTCGCATTGCGGAAAAATGCGTCCCACGACTGCACAGAAGGTTATATCATTAATGAGTTATATTTTTTGTAATTTCTCTTCAAACTTTTTCAAGTTATTATACTAACTAATGTCACAATTACGAACGTGAGTTTGTTTCTTACTCTTTTAGGTATTAACTCAATCATGAAATTTTGAATCGACGTTGTCAGACGTACCTACAGAGAGACATAAGACATTTTCATCCAGAAAAAGTAATATTAACGAGGAATAGAAAAAGAAGTTTTAGTTCCACACGAATGAAATGACGGTCACAGATAGTAATAAATACTTATAAGGTTATATATACCTTACAACTCATAAGTTTATATAATTGAACAAGTACTTTGTATCTATAGGCTATGCAAAATGAAAATATTTTACCATGTAACATTACAGAATATTTTCTCAATATTTGTAATGGAACTCTGAAAGTAGGTTGACGACAAAAAACGAGAATTATGATTAATATTTATCATTATATTATGACAATTCAATTCAAGTAATAAAGGTGTATAATAGCTAATGATAAAGAATCAATCGCAGTAAAATGGTGATCGACATACATATTCACCAGCTACGTTAAAACATTATCACTGACGTATGTCGAGATGGAGGCGGAACTCATGTGAGATGACGTCAATGCGCCAAACCCGAGTACTGATACACTTATGCATATATGTTAAAAAGTCTAATACTATTAGGTGAGCATTTCTTGCATGTGTGTATATATATCTACAAACCTATTGAAAAGAAATGTATTTACTGTTTTTTTTTTGTTAAGATTGTAAGGAGACAATTCCGCTTCGCACAGAGGGTTAACTCGCGGTCAAGCAACATTTACTCTGCATAAAACCGGATCGAATTAGAAAAATCTGTAAATTAACCTTGCACGATTTGACAATTTTGTCCGTTGCGGTCGTGATCTCTTCAAACTTGTGAGCATTGCACACTAATTAGATCTTATTTTCGAATTGTATAACCGTTTCGTAGACGAGTAATGGACCTTGACTTAAAAGAGGTCAAATTATCTACCCTCTAGTATAATTTGTATATACAAGTTAAATGATACTTGAGAAAAAACAACCTTACAGAATAATATCTAAAAATCTACCTTGTATCGTATAGCAAAATTATAATTATAGGCGTAACAAATTTATTAAACAAGCCGGTTTTATTTGTCAGCTATAAAATTAAAGATCATCAATTTTTTATACAAATAAATTACAACTTAAGATAACCCATAATTATGACCTTGGACCTAAATGTATTATCTGTTATTTTTTTATGTTACTTTACTAACACTCTAGACTTCGTCTAGACGAATCGACGGATCACTTCATTCGTTTACAATTATACTGGTATAAGTGTGTTCGTTTTATCAGCATATAAGTGTTTATGCGTCACTATATATCAGCAATAACAATACGCTATCAGTGTAAATGAAAAACCGTGATTGTCTCTAGTAAGGACTTCTATAAAAATATTTCCAACAATTAATATGATACTTTATGAAACATATAAAACTGATGAAATTTGTCACATTTACATTTTAAGATATTTAAAAAAAAAGATTAAATTATTTTTACATTAGGTAACATTATGGAACGTAAATAAACAGTTAAATTACTTTTAATTATAACTGAAATTAAAAGGAAAGTAATAAAAAGCAAAGGCTAATTATATATTTACCAAACATTACCAAAACTATTTTAGTTTCTACTATAAATAAGTATAGTTTTTAAAATACTTTTTAAAACAAACTACAAAACTATTTACACGTCACATATCAGTTGCCGTCATTTAAAATTATTTCCTGTTTTTGACAGCGTTAGAATACGTAACCAGTAAGGTAATATACCTTCTAAATTTCTTATATGAAATTTAACCTTGAAGGCCATGAAAAGATATTCAGTTTAGACAGGACCACAATACTATTTCCAGATTAATAATAGATGGATTGTTGGCATTACTTCTGAAATAGATTGAAGGGATGATAGCTCAGTGGTAGTGTGTCTTCGCGTCAGGAGACGTGAGTTCAAATCCACTTACAATGAGCCTGAGTTTTCGGAAAAGGATAACATCGTGAGGAAACCATAGCGTGGTGGTAGGGCTTTTCCTAATGCCCGCCTGGTTTGCAACCACTCTCAAGTTGAAAATCTGCCAACAAATACCAAATGGTATGTTCCGGCAGTTGCACTTGAGAGCCAATTCCTCCACAGGTTTAGCGTAACTATCAACTTGGGCCGTATCGTCACTTAAGATCAGGTGAGATTATGACCATAACGCTAAGCCTTAACTATAAAAAAAGGTCTAATACGTCTGTAAATATTATTACCCACGCCATTTCGATACTAACAGCTACTTTAAATGGTAAAAGGCGTGACGATGGTGCTTTCGCAATAGAACCTTGCAGTTTTTATACTACCTTGTTTATATAATCTCTATCTCCTATTTGCATGATGCTCTACCATTCGAACCTTGACATTTTTATGCTACCTTGTTATATAATCATTATTTTCATGGTGCTCTCCGCAATGGAAACTTGCATTTTTTGTATAGTAATTTATTATATACAGTGGTGGATTTACAAACGTGCCGTCTATGTTGCATTCCTTACAAATTTAAAAATGTCTACTCCATTTTCAGTGGTTTAGTGAAATTCCATTATTTACGGGGTTCCTTATCGCAACGCGCAAGGACATTATCAGAGCTCAGGCAAAGGAGAAAGAGGAGTGTGGTGAGTCATCGGATGCTAATCACCCAACACTACCTACTAAACACACACCAAGGCGATATTTCAAGCTCCCGTGTTGCCAGAGACCAAGGATAGCGCCCACACGTCTTCTAGTCTCTGGTGGTACCTAGCCTTCCTGATAATCCGCTACTGATTTTATACCTATACCTTATTATGTGGGTACTTAAAATTTCAGAAGTATAGATACTGGCTGATAGTTACTAACTATTGCAGAATATTGCAATACTAACTATAATGAGAAATATTCTATCGTTATAATTCTCTTGCATAATATATTTACTGATAATACGTAGAATGAATTTAACAATAACATAAATTATTACACTTCATATAAAATATCTTGGCGACTAAAGTACGTAGATAACGGCAATATGGAATTTGTTTGTATGTTATAATGACATAAATTACCAAGAGGAATTGAAATTAATTTAGTAAGAAATTAAATATTTTTATGAAAAACACAAATGAAAAGTACAGCAAAAAAAAAAGAGAAGTTCAAAGTTTACTTTTAAACATATAATCAAGGACCAATTGTAGAAATATCACTCCTAGACACTTCTACGTAACCTTCTACAGAACAAAAACAGTGCTCACATTACATTATTCCACCCTAAATGATGTGGCTAACAAGCGGTGGCACAGATGAATTTAACCTCAAACCCAGTGTTTGAATTATCTCAATAAAACAGCATTCATGTGTAAGTTGTTACCGCTAGTCTTAAACTATAGTTACAACTAAGCGTTTGAGTAACCACATATAAAAATGCAGTACTGTTTGGGTTGGTTATATCTGGTTAGGTTCTGTATCAACCACGTAATATCAGACGAATTGTATACCAATTAACGAATTAAATTATTTTAAAAGTATATAGTGTGCAGTATTTATGCTTCTCAAATTGTTAAAATACAAAATTCCACTTACCGCATGTACTGAGTTGGGGTCAGTGAGCCATGCATTGTACATGGTTTCCACATATGCTGAACTGGATCCATTGAGAAATGGTTCCGCCGCTGTTGAACTTTTGAGCCTGTTTACGTTCACTGTTACAGCGACATTCTGTGTACAAAAACAATACGGCATTACTTCTGTTTCTACGTACGTTTCAGTTAGCGCAGCGTTCGCTTTAGCAATTACGTCGCATTGAACGTTCAAATCAGTTCAAGCAGCGCTCTTTAGAACTTTGAATATACATAGTCTCAATTTATATTACATAAACAATATAATTTTGTAGCAAACAATGGGACCGATATCCGAAATATTGTCTTTCTTGGTAAAGTTTACCATATCAATTTTAACAACCAAACGGCTACCTCGCCCCGAGCTTGCCCCCCCCCCCCCCCCTAAAAGCAGTTCCTGGTTACCGGTAAAACTTAATTACATGCACAATTTATTTTTGTGTGTGCAGATATCCATTTAATTCGTATATTAAAATATGACATGACGTCGACTTGCCTGAAGGTTAATTATATTCACAAAATCAACATGCTATATTTCTCTGAACTAGTAAAAAATTAATATAATAAATATCCGACATTTAGAACGTAAGCAAAAATATGTTTGCACTTAATATTAGAGCTTTACAAATAAAGGTAATTTTGTCTTCTTTGAAATTATATAGTACGGTTGCAATTTTTAATATATTATATACTAAAATTGGAAATAAAAAGAGATGTTCCACTTGTACTTGGTATAGTAGTGAAAAATGTGGTAATAGTATAACTATATATTCCATCGACATCTAGCGTCCATATATATACAACACAAAACTCATACTTTTTACGATTATAATTTTGAAATTTTCATTGTATAAGAATAACTCTTTTTGTATGTAGCCACAATGAGGAAATTGTTTTAAAGATATTCTAAGACAACTTGTTATTCCAACTAAATCTGACAGTTTGACCTTGAATAAATCATGAGATAGATTACTTTGTAAAAATACCTAATGTTATATTATCAAAATAGATGTTATCACAAAGATAAATTGAATTCAAGTATTATGATAAGCCCCTGCAATTTATATCTGAAATAACAGGAACCAATAACAATGAAAGTATCATAAGTAAACACAAATAACCTTCAATATACTATAATGGGAACCTTAAAAAAGCATCAATAAGCGAATCTCA
The DNA here is from genome assembly GCA_039707435.1 of Actias luna. Taxonomy (NCBI): domain Eukaryota; kingdom Metazoa; phylum Arthropoda; class Insecta; order Lepidoptera; family Saturniidae; genus Actias; species Actias luna. The sequence goes on along the minus strand of JAZHAC010000033.1, from coordinate 11,349,891 downwards.
GCTACGCTGAAAAATTATAAACTTTCTATATTTCACAAGCATTTTGCAAGACAATAAAATAATTTTAGACTTTAAGATAAATCATTCTAAAATTTGATGACAGGTGTATAAAACTGTGGCTTGTCCTATAGCAGCAACAAGTTAAACAGTTTCTTATTAGGTTTAGCTTATTACCATCTTAGGCCAATCGCCACTTAATATCAGATGACATTGTAGTTAAACCCTAAGTGTATAGAAAAAAAATAGCACTGTAGGTAATATTCAAACATTACCTTTACACACACACTAGTTATTTAAAAGAAGAATATTTTTCTTCAATTTTTATTTTTAAATTTAAATTGAAATAAAACTAATTTAAACGGATGACGTTTAAATTAGTTTTATTTCAATGAATAATATTCGCGTAAACCTAAGAAATCATTATGTAAATTTAAATTGTTAAAGTTAAATTTAAATATATATTTTTTAAATAAATGGTGTATTGTTTTACATTTTTAAAGAACAGCTGGTGGACTTGGACCACTTAGAGACTGGTGTTCACTTATAAAAAAAGATCTGACCCACATTTTTAACTCTCATAAAACTTGAGATATCTCCAAAGTAAACTTTTAAGATTATGCCTTTTTTGTATAAGTTCTAACTACCTCAACTTGACACTGCATTTCTGGTTATTATTATATTATATACCTAATATTTCAAATTTGTTCATAACAAATTCATCAACAAGGATAATTGTTTAAGACAATAATATAAAAGGGTAATAATATAAAGATAAACATTTAAAAGATAATATAAAATTGTTTAAGGAAGAAAATTGAAACAATTACACTGGACATTAAACTGATTATTACTAATTTTCATATTTTCAGTAAAATATGAAAAGAATACAAATTCAAATAAATAGTTGAATGTTTAAACTTGCCTGTGGTTTGTTGAGGAGCCATGATGCAAATCTCTCATTGTTGCCAACTTTAGATGCTTGGTAAAGGAGTCTTGCACGATGCATGTCTACTTAAAGTTAATCTGGCCCCTACTTGTGTCAGATCTGAGAATATAAGAATATATACAAAAAAAACTATTCTAATTACATTCAGTTAACAAATATGAACTCATACTTAATCATAGTAATTCATTGTTTTTTATTATTCTTGTCAATATAGATACATGGTTACTGGCATTTGATGATAAGGTTTGTATTTATAGTGGCTTTTTTCACAAGCTCATACCAATTTATTTAATTCCCAATAAAAAGCATACATAATGAAAATTAATACTAACTTTTATAATATGAAACATTGTAGAATTTATAATAGTCATTTAAAAGAAATAACTTAAGATAAAGACCATATTATAAATAATTAATTTGCATTTAACACATTTAGTCCACTGAGGTAAATGTTTTACCAAAGCTCACCATAATTTCAGTATTATTTATGAGAGTTAATTAAAACAAAAAATTTAAGTTTAATAGAACTAAAATTTAGGCCAATTAAATGTAAATAGAGCACAATGTCAGTGAGCCTCACACAGTATCACATATCATCTATATAAAATTCTAACCCAACACATATAATAGTTAATTGAAAACTGTGTCTTTACAATTTATATTTATTGTTATACAATTTATTGTATACATTTAGTTATTTAATTTACAGACTTTTTAATTTACAATTTCAATAATTATTAAAGTTTCATAGGTATTATGAATGACTTCACTGCTAGCAAATGAGCTAAAGCATTTTTATATATACAAGGCCTTTAGAGTAAGCATATATATAAACTACATTTCTTTCAAGAACACATTTGAAAATTATCTTGTTTTGTTTTGTGATGGGGTTTTTAACTAGAATTTAAAAGAAGGTATTTATTTTGAGATATCATAAATTAAACCAGTCATAGTAATAAGAATATTGACACTGTTTTTGTAAAAAAACATCAGAGTAACAATTATAACATACTTAATATTTTTATTAAAACAATAACAACCAACAATTGCATCTTTAATCAAGTTCCTAATTAAAGTGAAATTATGCATTAAGAGTAAGTGGCAAGAAGTTGTTGGTTTCAAGAATCTTGTGGATGAACTTGAGTTTTCAAACCATTTTTAAAACATAATAACGCAATAGCGTCTTAATGGAGGATTTCTAATAATTGGTATTGTCATATAATTTGGAAAGGTCAAATAATTGATGCATTGCATAAAATTTCAATTATTGGAACTTACCTACACTCAGCCTTGATCTAACCTCTAACAATTTTAGGGTGTTACGTCAACGCAATTATGAATTACCTATAAATTTATTTATTAAAATACCCAGCCGATTTTTAAGCAATTAAGATATAAACCATGACTTCTCTGATCAATACTTAGGTCCCGTGATTCAAGGTTATATAACGCACTCCTTTCTAGTAAAGAACAATTTCGTGTAATTCGTACCGCGTTACTACTCTGAGGTGTTCTTTTACCGAGATATCACTTCATCGAATATCATGACGTAGATTCTTTGCAAGGTATTTTGCTAGAATTATGTTATCAAGTAGTATTTACCTTCGACACAAATCGCAATCAATACAATACTGGCAAGCGCAGACAATTTTGATAGATATTGGACAATTTCAATTCAAACTTCAAAGCAAACTCATGCTTTTATCTGATTCGCTCGTTGTCGTTGTTCACGATGGCTACAAACTGTCAACGTCAGGCAAACATGAGCTTAATCTATGTTTCTATGTTACAGAGCAAAGAGGTGAGGAAAACTAATTTATAAGAAATATATATATTTATATTTTTATAGTGTTGTCTCTGGTCTCTGAGGAGAACCGATTTTAACCGTCAATTTTAATTTTTTCTTTATATTTGTAGCGGTCAACCTTTTTGTTTGTAACCTTTTTCGGTATGTGAATTGGAAAAAACCGAAAATAAATGCAATGAAGCTTCTCTTGTTATACCAAAATGACATGTTTTATTTTATTTGTAAGTAATATTTGATTATAAATGTTATTAGAGGGTTATAACACCCTCAATTGGTGACCCCGATTAGTAAAAGTGCAGTTACATAATAATTACCCTCAATACTGAAAAATATACACAATAAAAATAACGACTCACTTTTGTACAGCAGCTTAATAAATTCATAATTTCTTCGGCTCGTGCGTTTGACTGTCGCTTCTTCAGTGACTGATGTTAATTTTGATAAAACATCGATCCGTTTATAATGAGTAGTGCTCGTTAGAATTTCATTTCTGTGGGGAGATTCGCTGTAAGGAGAAATCCTCAATTGTCTTCGGGTGTTCAACCATGCCGTGCACTGAGACGAGCGAACACACATGTCTTGAGCACATGCACAGTCCTCTACAAGAGCACGACCGACGATGCTGAAAAAAACTACTATTAATGAATCAAGTAAATAGGCAGTCCAGAGCAATAGAATAAGAACCTAAAAAAGCTATCGATGATTTGCGTAACTTAGTCATCAGTTTGCAGGCCAGAGTTGACTCCTTAGAATCTTCAGGATGTGCCGCTGTTGTAACTGCAAAATACCCTGCCTCTACACCTACGAGTGTCCAAGGTGATGACGAGAAGGAATTAGATGATAATCTTCAAAAATCTGGGATCAATAAGTTTATAAAGGGAAATATACAAGCCTGTCATTTTCTTAAATAGTTTCCACTCTGCGGAGCTGCTAAGCCATTCATTGGCCATCCTAGCTGTGGAACTAAGTACATCATACAAGAGACGCCTAAGTGAAACCTCGCTCCTAGGACTTTCGCAGATGCCTCTAATGGCCACATCGGGTCTCATTTTCAGCAGTGAAATTATGGGAAACAAACGGATATAATTTAACGCTATAGAAAATGTCATAATTTTCATACTGCTCTTGTATATGTTCAGTTCCCTAAGTCTTTCGTCCTTCGATTTCCCATTTTTTCCTCTTCGTGGTTTCTCCTTCTCCGGAGAGGGGTGGTGTGGAGGTAACCTTTTTGTTTGTAACCTATTTTGGTATGTTTTTTTTTTTATACTTAAGGTTTAGTGTTATGGCCATGATCTCACCTGATCTTAAGTGACGATACGGCCCAAGTTGGTAGACACGCTAAACCTGTGGAGGAATTGGCTCTCAAGTGCTGCTGCCGGAACACACCTATTGGTATTTGGCGGCAGGTTCATAACTAGAGGGTGGTAGCTACCCAGGCGGGCATTAGAAAAAGCCCTACCACCATGCTATGGTTTCCTCACGATGTTTTCCTTTACCGAAAGCTCAAGCTCATTGTAGGTGCTTGGGTTCGAACCCACGTCCCTTGACGCGAAGTCGTGCACACTACCACTGAGCTATCATCGCTTCAAAAAATGTCAATTGGAAAATACAGAAAAATAAATGAAATGAAGATTTTCTTGTTATACCAAAATGACGTGTTTTATTTTATTGTAAATAATATTTAATTATAAACGTTATTAGAGGATTAAAACACCCTCATATTAGTAGTTATTTATATTAACAATTTTAAATACAGTAATCTAAATGGATACGGTGGCATTTAAATAATGCAGAAAAAATTATGCAACTGTCATACAACGAACAATTGTATCTGGTGTTCTTTGGTATGGTGTACCTTTGATACAACATTCCAAACAAAATAAAACACTATGATGCAGCAAATTTTATAAGAATCATGCAAACTAATAAATATATATCACCACATATATTTTTGTGTTGTCTACAAATTTGCATGACATGGTTGTCTTAAGAGGTCCAGTGTTATTTTTTTTTCAGAATTGACTCAATTATAATTTGTAACTGTTGTAATGCACTGGCCACTGGCACTGACCAGTGCTATATGTAATAAATATGATCTTGACAGAGGAACCATCCAAATCATTTCTCTAAAATCTAAGCATAGACTCATAAATAACTTTACATCAATACACAACAGTTGTTATACGCTTTGAAATAAGTGACACGATGGTTGATATGATGATGATGATACTTTAAAGTAGCATTATACTAGAGCCTAATACGTACTGAACTACGGTCATGACACCAAAGTCAGCCAGTGAATGCTGAAAATACTGCTAAAGTTCATTTTCACTCGACGGCTTTATTTCAAACAAACGAAACGAAAGATTTCAAACGCAAATGTCTTACGAGTTTTGACATGATTAAGCTAGATATTGCTATAAATATAGTTTTAAGTTTTATAAATACAATACCTGTCAAAAAATTTACTCATTTAGTAAAAGTATAAAACACTAGTTATGTCCGCGACTCCGTTCGCGTGGAACTAAAATTGTATTTATCATTTTCATTTAAAAAAAGCCTACGTTACTCAAGGCTAATGTAGTACACTAATGGTGAAAGAATTTTTAAAATCGGTCCATTAGTTCTTAAGTTTATTCGTTACAAACAAAAATACAAATCTTTTCTCTTTATAATATTAGCATAGACAAAGTATCGAGTATAAAAGTATCGATATCGAAATGAAAAGAATCATTCCCGCAAAGTGTCGATATTTCTTTCGTGACCCTAAATGTGTATTTACTTATACTATTCATTATATCAAAATAGGAGACTTTCAACTTAGAATATATTCTACTCGATACATTTATTTTATGAGTGTTTGGTGTGCTTTTAATATTATCTACAATGTATTGTACAATTGTACGCGGCCTAAAAATAACAAAGAATACAACTGATGTATGGAAAATGTCAACTATTAGGTCGACATCAAAAGTTTTCACTTCAACTGATAGAACTATTCACGACCGCAACATTATAAATACCCAAAAGCTTCGCAACAATCACGAATGTCCATACAGATATAACTTATATAATTTGGGTTATTCAATTTTACTAGGAGCTACTGCGTATGCTTCATATAAATTCTGGTAAATTGTTTTATTATGAATAACTATGATCTTTATATCCTTTAAATAGACTTTTTGTAACCATTGGTAATAATAAATACTAGAAGGTTAATATATTAATTGAGACAAACTCCTTTTATAAACAAGTATAATAAAAAAACAGAAATGTATAAACTGTAAAATTCACTGTATTCAAGACAGTAAATCCTATATAACCAAATTAATCTACTCATAGCTTTAAGAGTGTATGTGTACTATGATTCAATAATACATATAATTCAGTTACAGCTACCATTAAAATTCCTCCTTGTAATCTCTAGGTTATTTGCTTTTTATCGCTGTTACTATTATCAAATAAATTATCATTGTTTTATAAGAATATACACCCATATACTTTTTACTATTATTTTGCTGTCAATAATTTGACTCTTTTACAGGGTCAAATATAAAGTATTTCCCTATATAAAAGCTGCTGAAGAACTTACAGAATCTGATAATGAAATTGATACAAAAAAGAAAAGATTTCGAAAGGAAAAAATTGGATTCAGAGACAGAAAGGTAAGTCATAAATTCACTATTAATATATAATTTTTTTATCTGTGTAATTTTAATTCCTATCTTCTAACTTGTTTTTATTCTAAATTTATTTTATTTCCTATTATTTCCTAAAATTCAATTTGGCTAAACTAATTATGAACAATATTGACCAAAAACATATTTTTGTTTAATAGAATATAGTGTTTGATTACATAAAAGTGTGCTTCACTATTTGTTCGATTAAAAATAAAAAATCTAACGTATTTTTATAATTGTTGATATGAGCATTACACTTTTTTTCTAACCATTATTTTATTGGTTCTTGGTAATATTAATAGTAGGACCTCTATGAATCAAAAACTTTCAAAACTCAACTGTTGTTCCTTCCCTACAAGCACTAAAACTTCTATAACTCAACATATCAACCCTCTATAGGTCTAATTATTCAGAGCAACCCTATTAACCATTTGTGTAAATATTGAAGTCCGTAACATGAAAAAATTAATTATACTTCTGTAATCTCAAACCTGTTTGATTTTAGAACCTTTACAACTCATTAATTTAAAAGTAATTACTTCTACAGGTTGATGAAATATAAGTTACTAACTTTAAGAATTTGCTAACATTTCACTTGACATCATAAATACCGATTACTAAGGTTATAAAATTACTGTAACTAAAATTTTAATTTTTTCAGGCTTCTGACTCTATAGTGGTTAAGAACGAATATTAATCTCACAAGCCAAGTTATTTCTAACAAAATCTACCAAAGTCAAAGACTCTATAGCTCAATTGTTTTCTTGTTTCCCCAATGTTTTACTGGTACAAGTTTTCCTCTGTAGCAAATACTTAAAAAGTGGAATTTTCAATTTTTTTTGGATTTGGAATAAACATTTTATAGGTCATTGGTTGTTTGGTCTAAAATAAGTACCAGCTGTATATTAAATTTGGTAATCATATACTGCTTCATTTACTGTGTTTTGTTATCACCAACATAATAATTTTCTTCAAATACAAATACAGTTTTTACTTTTTAATTCCCCAGATAATTGAATATGAAAATCGTATGAGATCTTATTCAACTCCTGATAAGATTTTTAGATATTTTGCAACTGTGAAGTTAACATTTGGAGAAAATACGGAAATATTCATGACTCCAGATGATTTTTTACGAGCTATAACACCTGGCATGAAACAACCTGATGGTATTATATTTTATTTTATTTTTATTTGTTTCAATAATAACCTATAACTATATTTTTATAGTTTTTTTTTTGTTTTTTCAGTCTTGTGTTGATTGCATATTACTAACATTTAATAAACCTTATGCAGAACATGTGATAGAATATTTGAGTAAAAAAAAAAACAATTTTTATTTAATTAAGGATAGACCTCGTTATTAAAATAATTAAATAGCTACTTAATAATAAACATAGAAATAATATTCATTAAAAACCATAATAAAAAAATGTTTTAACTACTTTGAACAGTATTAAATTGTTAACATATTCATATTAAAAAAAATAAGAATAAAAGAAATAGACTAGTTTAAAGTTAATTTTGAGGCTTGCCAATTACATATACATGAATTTTACATATACCTTTAGATGTGTAACCTCTAGCCCTTAACAACCCTATTCTGTGTCTTAATATACCTTTACTTGTGTGATCTCTAGCTCCTAACAACCATATTCTGTGTCTTATACAGGCCAGTTAGAGGCATGCTTTTTTCTATGGAATAGGGAGCAAACAAGCAAGCGTGTCACCTGATGGTAAGTGGTCGCCGCCGCCAATGAACACCTGCAACACCAGAGGAATAGCAGTTGCGTTGCTAGCCTTTATAGGAGGGACTGGCTCTCAAGTGCCACTAGCGGAACACACCTAATGGTATTTAGTGGCAGATTTTCAACTTGAGGGTGGTAGCTATCCAGGCGGGCATTAGAAAAAGCCCTACGACCATGCTATGTTTTCCTCACGACGTTTTCCTTCACCGAAAGCTCAAGCTCATTGTAGGTAGTTGGATTCGAACTCATGTCTCATGAGGCGACGTTCCTACACGCTTCAATCAATTTTCCATATACACCTGCTAGTAACTATTTCTTTTAGAGTTGGCTAAATACACCAAGAAATGTGTAATTAAATTATCTTATAATACTTGTAAGCTATGTGAGATAACTTGATACAAATGTTGTAATTATTTAAAATATATCAATAGAATTATTTTATATTACAATAAACTACAAATACAAAAAGCCTTCTATTATTGGTACATATCTGTTGTATGTTGTACAAATGAAATTAATGTCTGAAGTATTGTTGGTGATTTTCTTTAATGTCTCTGACCCCATTTCTGTCCATGTCATGTGATGAATGTAGTCGCAGTGATAGAGGTATTTGTAAAGAATAATAAACAGTTACTGATAAGACTTAATGTGTTTCACATGGACAAAGACAAAACCAACAATGAATAGGCAGATGACGAGACAAAGATAACAAGAACAAAAATCTTTTTTATAGATGGTAACTTTGATTTATTAAATTGTTAACTAGACTTTCATCATACCCCATATATATAACTATTATAATTTTATTATAACATATACACATAATTGTCTTATTTATGTTTATCTTGGACGCTGCTGGATAGATCATCGAATATGAAAATCGAATGCGTCAGTATTCAACTCCAGACAAAGTATTTAGGTACTTTGCAACTGTTCAGGCTCAACATCATGACCAACACGAGGTGTTCATGACTCCAGATGACTTTTTACGATCCATGACACCAGGGGTCAAACAACCAGATGGTAAATTAACACAGAATATGATGTTTTCTCCTTACTTAAAATAATGCCAAAAATTATGATCTAATAGTTTATACAAACCAGTTATCAGTTATTCTTAATACTATCCGAGCTATAGAAAGATGTATTGAAATTGAATTATTAAGTATGTCATATTTTAGTTTAATACACATAATGTTAAATATTGATATAAGTATGATAAAAAATATTTATTGCATTTGTTAACCTAAATACATGTATAATTTATTTTTTACCAGGCTTGGGCTTAGATCAATATAGAAGATATGATCCCAAGGTAAGCACTCACATGTTTTAACAGTATCAACTAGAAGAACTATTATGTGCAATTAAATAATAGATAGAAATGTTTACTCTAACTACTTAAAATAATAATAGATACAAAAATTCAAAGAAACTGAACCTTTAGTGAATAATACTTACTTATAGTTTCGTGTTTGATGTAAAAAAACTTTACTATTTATTTGTTACTATCTATTTATCTCTAATATAAAGATGTATTGTTTATGATTCATTCATAAATATCTTAAGTATTGAATTCAACCCTACATTTAACACATGTGTAGTACTGCAAGCACATACAGAAAACTTTCAGAAATAACATATTTGCTACGGATTGCACTTCTGGCACCATCTTTTCTACCACTCACTTCACTTTCTTGTCTTTTCAGAACATCGATGAGGTACTGTCTTACTCTTCTCATTTCTGCTCCTCAAACTGTAATATTTTAATTTTAATGTGCACAAACTTAAAGTTACTTCCCATTATATGCTAATGCCATATAGTGATACCTACCACAAGGTGCACTTTACACCAAATACCTAGATTAGATTTTAAAAATATTAGTTTTTGAAATACTTAGTTACGGGCTTATTAGTTGGGTTAAATGGTATCAGGGATAGTGAACCTTGCTTTAATTTTTTGTCTTATTTTAAATAAGTTAATATTGGTCATAGCATAATAAAGTTCCATTTAATAATATTGAAAAGAAACATTACCATGGTACTTCATGCTCTATATTTAAAAAAATCATATATATTTAAACAAAAAGTGTGCTTTTTCTCCATATTTCTGCTTTTCTTTCTAACAAATACATTATACAAAATCTAATTTTGACAAGTTAGAACCAGAAAAAAATGTTATTTTGTCATATTTCAATGTCAATTAAATAATACGTATTAGATTGTAATAGTAAACTTTTCAACGTATTTTCTTACATTATTTCTGGCGTGATTTAGGTTTGCTATCCCTATATGTAGCATAGGACCTGCGCTATGCTTATTCTGCCGTTTAAAATCAATATTTCTATTAAATTTTTGTTTTGAATATTTAAAATCACTGCATGATATGCACTTCTGATTGCTTCTATATTTTGAATTTATTAAAAAACCCGGCTTCTTTACTAACTTCTTTATTTCATAGAAAGTATAGACACAATATTATTTATTAATTATATATATATATACATTCATTAATCAAAACATTTTCTAATCTAGATATTTATTTATTACAAATGAATGATTCATATTAAGGGTACCAACAATTTAGCATATATATATAAGTTATTAAACAATTAGTGTTATCTGTCGACGCGTTATAGTTTCGGTGCTTTTAATCTAGAATTAAGTAATTAGGTTATGTGGTATATCAATTGAACGTTATTGTATACAGAGTATAACACAGCGCCTTAACTTGGACTTAGATGAAGATTCTATATTTTACAAACTTGGATCATCTGGACTCATCACTTTCAGTGATTATATCTTCCTGTTAACAGTATTATCAAGTAAGTTTTTGCAAATAACAAATATATTACTATATAAACTAATTTATTTTTTGACAAATGATCTATAAATACTTGGATCGTACCCAAACATTTCAAAATCTATACCATATATTTGTAACAAACCATCCAATATTTTTTGATCTAGTTGACCGAAATAATGTTTCATTAGCGCCATTGTATTCTTTCCATCTCGAGACTTGTTCATGACTGTACGGAGTCTGGTTCGCTTGTTGCTCTCAGTTCGACCTAGCACATGTCCAAGACCAAGTTGCTGAATTACATACGAAGAATCTCGAGATAGAGTTTCTACTTTTCCAATAACATTAAAATTGACTGCACAAGGTGAACAAAACTTGTAGTATGGAGCCCAATGTTCATCAAATGTAAAAGCTTTGTCTGTTGAATTGTACTTTTCGATTAAATACACTACAAATTCATAAAACGTCGGTCCAAAACTTTTAATTGGGCCGAATTTCTTTGTAGATTGTTCTCTATGATCTGCTATTATAGCTCTTGCCAATTTTCGATAGTAAGGTGGAGAAGTGTTCTCCAGTTTATCACGATAAGCTGACAGTAGCCTTACAAACGGTTCTCGCACCACTATTAAGGTAATCATGCCTGGCGTATTTACAGTTTCTAGCAGTTCTTCTACACTGGGACGTGGAAATTTTTTTCTTGCTAAAGTTAAAGGCGTGTGTCTAGTTCGCGCCAAAAACTTCTTATCATAACCACCTGAAACAAAATACGGTTTATTTAAGAACAAAAACAAAATTTGTTTGTACAAGAGTATAAAAATATTTTACTGTACCTAAAATATTAAATTTGTATAACCAAGATGAGCTTGCTGCTTTGAAAATATTACACCACACAATGTTATGACTGTAATCAATAAAAAACTCTTTGTTGTTGATCATTTGAGATGTGAGTGACCATTCTTCACAAACCTTTTGGACTCTTTTAGCTCTTTGCTCTAAATCAATTAAAGTTTCGTTATCCGGCTCCTGCCATTTATTTAGATTATTATCTGGTTCAGGTGTATCATTGCCGATGATCGGTCCCTGTAACTGTTGACATCTTATTAGTTTAACTATACTTCTAGTTCATTTTAAAATACAAATATTTAAAAATATCCAAAGTACTTTCGATATACCTGCCACTTGGTGTAATTATCAAGTGCCGTTGGCCAGTCTTTCATCGGCATATTTTCGGTGCTTTTGAATATGGTCATTTTCATTGCAACCATGTAAAGGGTCGCCCAAAACATAAAAGTCGCAGTTTTTACACCACATCGGAGACAGTAAAAAGCTTCCGTTTTTATCCTTGTTCTTAGTCGTTTCATTGAAATTAACATTTTTATGCGTCATATGTTAGAAATATTTAAGGTTAAAAAAAGAATTAAAAAAAAAAAGAAATTACTTTCTCGATGTTGTGTAATTTGTAGGAACACTATAAATTCTAAAAAACTGTTTTGTATCAGCTTTAATATGTGACACGACCTCGCAGCATCCAAAGTGCGAGCGGTACGGGGCATGAGCGGATTTAATGATTTTTCTCACCCTCTCTGTTAAGGATGTATCTCCATAGTGAGGTAGATCATGGTTGATCTAAAATGCTTAGCTGTCATAATAATATAATATTTAGTTTCTTTTTCATTAGTTTCTCCTTTTCAATGTTTTTTTCTTTATCTTTAAATGTTGTTATTAACAAGAAGAAAGTATGAGCGGTAGATTTAGACTCTTAATATTGAAACGAAGCACTTTTCTTTTACGTTGAAAGAATTGCTATTTAAATGACATTATTAAGAGTTTTTTTTCTTTTTATAACTGAACTCCATTTGTTGTAGCCACGAAAATGCGTTTTGATACAAAATTTAGGATCGTTTTTTTAATATGTTAAATGTAAAGATAAAAACATAATTAGTTTTAGATTCACTATTTTAGGAACAGATTTTGAAGACTTTAATATATTCATACTTCTTTAATAAATAATAACCAAGGATTTTTGATGGATTAGTGACTAAAGCAACAGAATCTATTCAATAAGAATAATTAACAATATGTATACCATATCATACTTATAACGAAATAAAGTTTCTGAAAATGACGCGTGTTGCTTAGAATTTTTTATCAGTATATTATGTTATTTTATTTAAGCTTCTCGCCGCCATTTCGAAATAGCATTTCGTATGTTCGATTTAAACGGAGATGGTGATGTAGATTGTGAGGAATTTGAGAAGGTTGCAGCACTTATCCGACAACAAAGCAGCATTGGATCAAGACATAGAGATCACGCCAATACCGGCAACACTTTTAAGGTTAATTACTTTTTAAGTTACACTTTAGTTAGTAACAAATATCGAACTCGTTAATAGATGACATCATTTTTTGTCCATATATTACTACTATTAAGAATGCAATTATAGCTACATATTGTAAAATAAAGTCTCGAAGTAGCGAAATGCAAAAACACTGAAATCTTAAGATAGATCCTACCGAGTTAAACTATAAGTAAAAACTATCGTAGTACTAAGTGCACAAGAAAATTATAATAATCGGTCAAGCCGTTTAGAAGGCGAAGAATTACACACTAGTAGATACACCGGAATTTTATATGTAAAGATTAAACTGAAGTTTTAAAAACAAAGGACAAGAAGTTCAACTGTTCCATTTACTATGTATCTGAAAAAAAAAACTTTTAAATAAAATGTATACAAAGAAAGGGCGTCACTAAGTAATTTTATGTTTAGTTAATTAATGAAATATAATGAAACCATTATTTTATACATGTAAATTCGAAGAAATATTCTAACAATTTGCTTGATACATTCTATTTTTTATAAATACAGGAGTAAGATTAAGCTCGTTATCTCTGATTATTCTCATAAAATACTGTTTACGTTACAGGGTATAAACTCGGCTCTGACGACATACTTTTTTGGGAAGAAATTAAACGAAAAGTTGACTATCGAAAAGTTCTTAGATTTTCAGCAACAATTACAAAGAGAAATACTATCTCTTGAGTTTCAGAGGAAACAGCCAGGTAATTAGATCAAACGTTTAATTATTTTTTCTAATTTAATTAAATAATTAATAGTTTCAAGACATGAATTTGCTTAAAACAAATACGTATTCTTTTATGGCCTTATTTCTTGAGTATTGACAAAAAATCGTGTCTCCAATTTTGCATATCGTTAGGTTATATATATACGCCTATTTGTTAACGTAGCAAAAAAAAAGTTTGGATAATCCAAAAGTGAACGCCTCATTTCATTTTTTTATTTATTTGATAACAATTAAACCACATCGAATCAGACCGTGAAAAGTAATAGGGTTCTATTCCTAATTATGCAGAAGCGTAAGAAGAAAACAGACAGATATGTGTGTGTATATATTATTTTACAAGTGCAATATATGAAAAATAGAGACATTTTAAGTTTGAAAAATCAGTTGTTTTGCGTAAAGTGACAGTAGTGCCCCCCCTCAACGCCTCGCTTATGAGGCGTGCAATACCTAAAAACAATCGATAACATTCGAGAGAACAGTAGTTTACTGAATTGTGATTAAGCAGGTGAATAATCACGGCTTGATGGCGAAATGCATTAGCTAAAATATAGTCACGGTGGCGGGTTTATGATGGGTGGATGCAATTGAGTTTGGTACAAATTTCTACCACCCCTCCTTATAGTTGGGAATAAATGGATCTCGAAACAAAACATGCCTAGATGTGGCTCCACGATAGTATATCCAGTCGAACACCACTTTTGTCTACTACAGTCCTGCAAAGACAGAATATTTCGTATTTATTACTTTTATCACCAGGAATTTGCACTATTTATGTGAAATTTAATTAGTGATTTGAAGAAAATGAATTTTATTTAAGATTTTTTATGACAATAAATATCTATATAAGTAATAACAGGAATTTCCAAGAATAGTGATGGATTATATTGTTTCAGATGAAAATGGACGCATTACGGAAGCTGATTTTGCTGAGCTTCTTTTAGCCTACGCTGGTTATCCAGCTAAGAAAAAGGCGAGAATGCTCAAACGAGTTAAAAAGACGTAAGCTATTCTTAATTAGAATCCGCTATGTTTTCACTATATATGTATACTAACTTTTACCGGCGGCTTAGCTCCCGTTAATATTGATTTTGTCAAACAATCGGATGACGCTATAAAAAGTTTCATACAAAGTTTATCTCTCTCTTTACCTCACTTCCAATAAGTTTTTCGCGAGAAAAAGTAGACATTCACCGTCTCCAAGTTCCATATATTTATACCGAAATTCATCATAATCGATTCAGCGGTTTATGCGTGAAAGCGTAACGAACAAACTCACTTTCGCATTTATAATATTAGTAAGGATATATGTTCTTTTACCAAAAAACTTATCTAATGTTAAGTTTGATGTGGTTCAAAATATTATCACGTTAAGTCAGAGGCAGGCCTGACTCTCGGGTGCATCTGCTGGAAGGCAAAATTTAGACACTTGGTGATAGATTTTAACTTTGGGTCAGTGTCTTGCCAGATGGATATTAGAAAATTGCCTATCACTATATTATGGTTTTTCACGGTTTGTTTGTTTTTTTTTTTTGTACAAAAACGGGGGCAATGTTTGATTTCAAATTCACTCCGATTGACGTAGGGTCTACGCATACTACTACTGCATTATTGATACTAAGCTATTATACCTTGCAATTGTGCAGATATAGATTCGAGCAAATACATTTAATTACGTGACGACTACGTATTGTTGTACGTATTGTGTAGCATTATTGCTGAGAGCTCGAAAACTTCTTAAAAGAAATACAGGAATATTATTGATATAACTACTATAAATAAAATAAAGTGTGTAAAACACAAATCATATTGATAGTACAATATTATATCATACATACACTTACATATGCAATAACACTCTTGATTGTTTGTGCATTTTATGTCATTAATAAGAATTGTCGTTAAATGGAGAAAAGATATACATCTCTGTATGGACAACCAAGCAAAGTTAAGAAATTTTGACGTCGCGCATTTGATGGAAAAAATATATAAAGTATTTTTTATACTCAAATGGCTTGACCCTATTGTTTCTGTTTATGGTTTTTATATCTCAAGTTGTTGATATCTCAAGATGTTTTTTATTTATTTTTTATGTGTGTGGCAGGTTCATGTCTGCCACCTGTCTATCATAAGTCACATTACTGAAATGGTCTTGGTATGACGTGATAAGATATAAATTAATTGAATGCGGTGATTGATTTTATAATAAAATCCCTTACGCAATATGTGATCTGCAATTATAATAGTTGTAAATAATTGTAAAACAAAAAAATATTAAAAAAGAATATTATACAGTTGCAGATTATTTAGCAGATAAACGTGCATGGGATTAAATTAGTGTTAATATTTTTAAGTTCGGACAATTGTATATGATACATGATAAAAAGAGCGATTACTGAAGAGTTTCCTTCGCCGTTTCTTCTGTTCCAGAACAACATGTTGTTTCCGAAACGGTAGTACATTTTTGACTTCAAAAAAGTGTTATTATTATCCTATTTTTGAGAAATAAACGATTTGATCTGATGTTAGTTTCCGCGACCACGGCGTCGGTATAACGAAGGACGACTACTTGAAGTTCTTCCACTTCCTGAACAACATAAACGACGTGGACACGGCGCTGACGTTCTACCACATCGCGGGCGCGTCCATCGACCAGCCGACGCTGCGGCACGTGGCGCGCACGGTCGCGCACGTCGACCTCGACCCGCACGTCATCAACGTCGTCTTCACTATCTTCGACGAGAACAGTCCGTACTTTCTCCATACTTTTTAAATACTTTTAAGCGATCATAGCTCAGTGCTAGTGTGTATCCACCTACAATAAGCTTGAGCAGGAGAAACATCGTGAGGTAACCATAGCATGGTGTTAGGGCTTTTTTCTAATGCCCGCCTGGTTAGCTACCACCCTCATGTTGTAAATCGGCCGCCAAGTATCAATAATTGCGCTTGAGAGCCAGTCCCTCAACAGGTTTAGCGTATCCACCAACTTGGGCTGTATCGTCACGTGATGTTAATCAGGTGAGACTGTGGACATAATTCTAAAATCTATAAACTATAAAAAATATTCTCATGCACCCCTCACTTTTAGACTGAAACTTCTTTAGTCAAGATATAGAAAAATTCTGTAGGATTAAAAAAAGGCATATTTCACATGTTTAGTATTGCTGCTATAGAAGAGTGTAATTTAAATTATTAATTAAATCTTGTAACTTAATTAAAATTATATAACCTATAAAAATTCATCTCTACCCGTCTGCACTGATATACGCAAACTTTCTTATATATTATAAAACAACACTGGCTAATCGTAAACAGAATATAAAAACAACAAGTCCCAAGCTATGGGCTGTTCCAGCTCAGTTACCGTCCTGCAACTGAATATACACTACTTGATACTGACGCGAGGCCAACTAAAAGAGACTCACAGTGACAGGTTCATTTGGGTCACAAATCAATCAGTAAAGACCTTATAACTCCACTTAGGTACTGCATAATTCTTCGTTGATTCCTTAACGCGGTAATCCTGAACTTACCAATGACTATGGCAGCTATTAAAACTAATATCGCATCGTTGTGATGCAATCAGACACAATTATCTTATAAGCCCAACTGATTTAACAGTTTTATAGCAGAACCCCTAGTCAAGTTATCTTTTTCTGCACTAGCGTAAGAGAAAACGAAAAATGTACGGCATGACATTCGGTTCATGTTGTATTTCTAGCATAATGCATGACATGGTGAAATCTAACAAAATGGGAACACTAAGCTTAGTAGTACTGGCTTACACATGAAAGAGCTCTCAAATAATTGTATGTGTAGCATGAATTACAGTATAAGAAATTATGAAATTCTGTAAAGAATGCCATCCTATACATTTTTTGTTTCCTATTCAATTGCAGAAAATGAGAAATTCGATAGGGGCTCAGGTTATATTTCTAATATTGTATTGCAATCTCACACCAGGTATGGCAAGAACGTGGCTTTAAGTTGTTACACTAAGCCTTATGGAGTACAGGCTCATGTGAAAATGTTCTCAAAACGTATATATTTAGTATGAATTACAATATTACGATGTATTTATCAAAGTTATATATTTTATACTAAATGATGATTATATTTCTATGCATAGTTGTGTTTATACCTGACTTCTGATAACAGAATGGTTAGATTATAAACCTATATAAATATTTTGTTGTACACAGTGGACGGGCAGCTGAGTAACCGCGAATTTGTAGCAGTAATGAAGAACAGGTTGCTACGCGGCTTGGAGAAACCAAAGGATACAGGTTTTGTTAAACTAATGCATTCACTTATTAAGTGCGCTAGGGATACAAAACCGGCTATACTTGATTTCTAGTCACAAAGGGAACTTCACAACAAGACACAATTGAATTAATTAATTGGACATTAAAATAAGTCGTTGTGGAGTTTAATATTAAATATATATTATAAGGTATTTCAGTCAATATAATATAAATGAATTTGTTTCACATTTCGGTCAGAAAATATATGCCACAAATTATATTCACGTAGGTAATATTATCAGTATAATAATATCATCATGTTGTGTGGTAGAAATAAGCATAATTTTATTTAGTTAACGGTTTTGAGAAAAGCCTGGTGCAGGACATGGTTTAATCGCAAACAAAAAATACTAATCAGAAGCAAATATTAACTCGCCTCAACATTGAAAGGTAACGTCATGCGTCGGAAACGCTGTTTTTTTTTCTATTCATTTAGTGATAATAAGTGAGCTAATTTTTACCAAAAAATACATGTATACTTCTTTTATACCCAAGCAAGATTAATATCTACTTGTCAAACACCTATAGCTTAATGCAGCTTCTAAATTCGTTACTCTTTCTTCATTTGCTTTTATCTCAACTCTGTTGTTAATGTTATATTTAGGTTATTTGCATTGAGGCTGTTTTAAATGATCGAAACGTTATGATAAATTACTTATTAATAATATCATTGTTTCTAAATATGCTATATTACTATATTTGTATTCATTTAGCTCTCTATCGGTTCTCTTTTTTAAGATTTTAATGCTTTTACTGTAAATGTACTCATTATAATACGTAAGAGTAAGTTTTGTTATATTTTAAAGTATATTAATTTTAATGTGTTTTGTTTTAAAAATCTTTGTAAATTATTATAACTCAAGGATCTAAAGAATTATTATCTTGTAAAGTTTTAACTTCAGATGTTACGGATTGGAAATAGTTTCAGATATTTTCGGATTCAGTTTCAGATAATTTCAGTTCTTGATATTAAATATTTAAAACAATGTATTTAGACGTAAATTAGGGCTTATTTAAACACTTGTTCTGCAATTTCTAGTACCCAATAAATCAGTTACATCGATAACATATTAACCTTTACTATAAAAAATGCATATATTATAGGGATTAATTTAATTCCAAATAATATCTGTTGTCACTAATATCTCACTCGACTTTATCCGAAATCATTCAAAATATTTATATCGGATACGGTTACGGATATGAATATTTTTCAATTCGTTAGTTTCGGTTACGGATGTCCGTAATACCCCTAGTTTTAACTGCACATAAATTCTACGTTTTTAAGTCATTTACTTCATGTTTTAATAGCGTGTAGAAATCAATAATTTATTATGCGCATAAACGCATTTATAACATAACATATATATTTTTAACGAATTATTATTTTTATTATTATAATTATGTACATATTGTACATTTATATTATGTACTTTTAAAAGTGTATTGTACATTAATTTGAAGTTAATTTTGTTTTGGATAACACAACGTCTTGCTGGGAATTATGTTTGTATTTTTAACAAAGTTTTATTATATCTTAATAAATTAGTTCAAATAAATATTTAATGAGTTATTATTATTGTCCTTTACTATTTTATGTAATATATAAAGAAGGTCTTATTTAGATATATGGGTATTTATTATTGCTCAGGAAACTGCTATATTTTGATCGGTTACGTTCTTAAGGAAAGTTATCTTAAAATTTGTTAATTGGATACAAATCTTTAGAGTAATTACAAAGAAAGTGGTTATATTACTACATTTATATATTTAGATATTTATATAAAATATCTGTACTGTATAGAGTGAAATATCAAGGAACAAATCATGATCGTCACCTACTACTATTATATGCTTTTTGCGGCTGTTTTTCCCAATGTAGGTATCACAAATGTATTCCTTTCTTATTTAATTCTGCTGCTTTACTTCTGTTGTTGTAACCATTCACCACTTGTATACGTTCGGAATACAAAATCTTTTGCAGCCTTTTTTGGAAATCTTCCTTGATTTTTACTGGTAATATTTACATTTACATACTGGTAGATGATTTATCAAACAACCGTTTACCGTTTTTTAATCTAGCCAAATATTTCTTTTTTTTTTGTGATTTGACCATATTCATACAGACATGAGTATACATCTATATCTATACTAAAATTATAAAGCGGAAAAGTTTGTTTGTTTCTTTTTAACGCGGTAATCTTGGAAACTACCAGTCGGATTTTAGAAATTATTTTTAATTTGATTTGATTTGAATTTTGAACAAAATTGTAATTGATAGAGTAATCATTAAGGAAGGCTTTAGGCTTTATAACATCACGCTAGGGCTAATGGGAGCAAAGCAATATTGATAAAAGTGACCAAATTAGGAAAAAATAATATTTCTGTAGGCTTTCTTCACGTGCGCTGGCTTATATTATTAATATTACAATAATATAATGAAAGAGAGAAATATTCATGATTGAAAGTTCTAAAAGTAAGTTCGCGATAGCATATATCATCTCTGGTTTACTTACAGTATAGCTATAATTACAAAGTACAAAATAACTATAAACAACAACCATAGATGTTACCCAGGTTGAAAAATTATTTTTTGGATCAAAAAAAATAATTAGTATATGTGGGATTCGAACTTGCAACACTGAGGCGATTCGTTAGTATCGAGACAACTGCTTAAGGTCCTGAACCAACCGTGCAGTCACATTGATACTCTATACACCAGATAGCTGGTATAATTACATTAACCATTTTTATGATATTTTTTTTAATAATACTTTATTTATCAAGGTGTTTTATCTACGTGGTAATAATCTTATTAAGAATAATTTCTTAATCATCTTGAACAATTAATTTAATTCAAAATTTCATTTTATGTTCTTCAATTTATAAGATAACACTGATGACTATTTATATGAGTTTTTGAACACTTTCGAAGCGATGGTAGCTTAGTGGTAGCGTGTACGGATTCCGCGACAAAGGACAGGTACTCGAATCCCTCCAATAAGGTTGAACTGTTGGTGAAAGAAAACATCGTGATGAAATCATAGCATGGTGGTAGGGCTTTTTCTAATGTCCGCCTGCCTAGCTACTACCCTCAAGTTGAAAATCTGCCACCAAATACCTATAGATATGTTCTGGCAGATGCACTTAAGAGCCAGTCCCTCCACAGGTTTAGTGTGTTCACCAAATCGTCACCTAATTATATAAATTAGATGAGATTGTGTCCATAACGCTAAACCTCTGAACTATAATTACGAATTGTATATAGCCTACCGTATATGGTCTTAAGTCTCATATCTATGGACATAAGTTCAAACCCCCGGAACAATCTTTAGCTATACGTTAATTTCTTTTTTATTTGTGCATCACAAAAAGATATGCACAGAAAATTTGCACACACGTTACCAGTGGTACAGAAAGGGCCACTGGTCACTGGCACACTTTTTATTCAGAAAATAAATAGCTGGCACTGCTAGTTAACATTATAAAGCGGAAAAGTTTGCATGTTGGTGTGAACATTAGGAACTACAGGTTGGATTTCAAAAATTGTCTTTGTATTTGATAGAGCAATAATTGAGGAAAGTTTTAGGCTATTTAATATAACGCTACTACCAATAGGAGCAAAGCTGTATTGAAAAAGATTACAAAAATGGTAAAAATGAATAATTTTTAGTTCTACGTGAACGAAGTCGCAGACACAGCTAGTAAGTTTATATATTATCTTAAGCTCAGATAATAATAATAATCAAAATATTTGGTTATCATCGTTCATCACAAAAACAAATGAGAACAATGAACCCAATCAGAGCCGTTTGAGATTCGACTGTACGGGTTATTGCGGATTTTTATATTGGCCCAGAAACAGCCCGAGACGCTGCGCCTTGTAAATCACTCGAATCACGTCCCGTTGTACCGACGGCCGCTGCGATCTCAGATGCGAAAAATAGACATAGTTTGATGTTGCCCGGATAATTCGAGATAATAGAAAACGGCACTGTATGTGCGGCGCTGAGGAAGATACGACGCGACTCCACGCCCTCTGGTGAGTTTTGCGTCCCCTGCATTGTACAAACTTCGAAACACTGCCCCCCACTCAAATTTTCCACGTGGCGTCTAACACTAAAATTTCTTTGAATGTATGCCCGTCCTTGAGCATGGGGATCGCTGAATTATGGTGTGGAAAATTGCCAAACCACCTACGCTAATGTTATTGTATTAAACAGGTTTTCTATTGGTTACCTACACTTATTGAATATAAATTATATTTTTATTTTCAAATACTAGTATTAGATCATAATATTAGTTTCATACAGTTAAATGAATTTTGTTTTGCAGTTTTACTTATCAAGAGTATAATATCTGCTAAAATGCCAATGTACCAGAGACCTCCATTCTGGCGAGTACCACATCAGCGCACGGACCCTGAAGATGAAGTTCGCGACTTTGGGCAACGTAGAAAGGTACATAGTATTATATAATATTTAAATTGTAATGAAATGATTTACTTTATAAAAATTTAGAAAATATAATATGCTCTTGCTTGTTAAGCCGAACTTAATCCTTTCTAAATCAAGTTGTTAGAAATAAAATGAACAACGATAAGGACACTATGCAAAAGGAGCTGTATAAATCATACCCTAATTGTGATATTAGATTTTAGAAATCTGCTTATCGTTACTCAGTTTAAAAAAACAGTGAAATAGGTTCACAAATACCGAATGATACAGATGTATGTCTAAAGTATGTTATTTTGATTGGTACAAACCACTACTTAGGTATAGGTGAAAATTAATCGTAAGTGATAAAAATGCATATGCATTCAATTGAATAGCGTTTGTTAAAAAAAAATCATGCTTCAGAAGAACAAAATTATTTATGATATTTTCACGAAGTTCTGGCCGTATAGAATTATGTAGAACATTTCGAGTGTGTTTACGTGTTTGAACGTACTAAATGCCTATCAATAACATACGATTATCGTATATAGGAGCTTTACGATCGTGATGGCAGGGTTACAGGAAAGAAAGGGGAGGTAGGGGGAGGGCGGAGGGAAGGTAGGGTGCGGATTTGCGGTGAGGTTAATATAGCGCGCACAACGTCGCGTATAACCGGCGCGCTCGCACAGGTTGGTAGCGCGGTACACAGTGCATCGCGTAGTGCAACGCACCTGTCCGTAGCAGTCCGCGCAATGGGCCGTCTGCACACGTTCGTGGTCACGCTACGGCGGGACTCCCGCGACGTCAACTGGGGACTGCGCCTCGTCGGAGGCTCAGACCTAGCCACTCCACTCATCGTCACCAGGGTACCCGTCCTACTCTTTGGAATTATCACACGTGATTACGTTAACAAATGGATGCCGGTGTAAACAAAGGACGCCGGCATTACGCTTGTTTTATTTACATCTACATTGTACGCGTCACTAAGATAGTTCGTTTTGAAAACTCTATGCGAAATTTTATAGAATTATATTTATTTTCGCTTTAGACTGTTACGTCCTAAAATATTAGAGCGTTAACTAACTCGGAATTATTCTAATGAGCTCGACCTAGTTAAACTTTTCTGTTTTAATTTAAGATATAGAAACTAAAAAATAAAGATTATGTAGTGTCATCAGATTATCTAGAACGATCACGATGTTTCTTTATGACCGATGTATTCTTGGACATGTGTCGGTCACCACTCGTTCTACAGCTGCGGACTAAGATCACTAAGATGTCGTTTGACCTAATTGTAGATATATCTCAAAACATTCTGGAGTTATCTTTGAGGTTTTGAGGTATCTTTGAGGTAGTCACATTCGACTCTGATACAATATATAAATTGGTCACAGCTTCATTGTAATTTTATACTATAAGTATGCAGAACGAATGGCTGAAAATTAAATTAAATAAGATAAAGAAGCCAATAGAGCTAATATTATGAAGCCAATAGTCTAATATTATGTTAATATCAACAAAATTTTAATTCAAAGTAAAAGGTACATGAAATGGCACACCTATATTTCAATGGTACATTTCTATTCCCTCGTCTGCTCGAATAAATATTCCAACTTTTGTTGGATTCAGTATATCAGGATTCTGTTTTGGAAATGTTAGGTCAACTCTTTAACTGAAATAAAAACGTAAGTAAGATTTTCTAGAAAATATTTTGTATCAAAAATATTTTAAATTTCATGAGCCAGCTATGTTCCGTAGCCAGCAGCGCGGGCGTATATTGCGTTTATTTATATCGTTATACAGTACTGTGGGAATATATACAGAAGTAATAGACGTTAAGCGTGGGACCACAAGAAATAAATTACTTGCCAAAAATTTGCACTTTATATGATTCCTTTCGTTTATTATAAAAGACTGGCGTAGTATTCACAATTAGGAAGAAACAATTTTTCAATAATTTTACTATAAAATCTTTTTAATTTTAATACATTGAACACATAAACATAGAATCATCTATGCAAAATAGACGTCTAATTAACCTATTGGCCAAAATGCAAGAGTTAAATTCAAACGTCGATGTTTTGTTTTATGCTAAATGTGTCCTAGTTATGGTTTGGCAACATTGCCGTCTGCCTAAGTCACATTAAAGTACATTATTCACCATACTGCAGCGAATCCGCTGTACAACTTAAAACTCCAATGCTGTGAGGTGCAAATGAAAAATACGGAGATAAATACAGTATCAGTAATCTACACATAGGTACTACTTGTTCTTTGATCAAGTAACACTTTATAAAGTATTTGTTAGTACATTTTACTGATAAGAGGCAAAAAATTATTAAACTCAAGAAAGTAGAAATATACAAAGTAATAACAAGCTCAGTCGTAAGGTATAAACGCCAGTTCAGAGTAGGTGTACTTAAAGTTAAGGTTATTTAAGTACGTTCTAGGGACTTAAATGTCACGAACGTATACCTAAGTTCTCAAAATCATAACTTGGGAACTCCTATTCATAAACAATCCAACAATATTGTGATAATTATTCTTCTTATTTTACAAATTATTGGTATAACACCTGGCACTTACGGTGCAGTCCATAATTATGGGCCCTTCCTAAGAGTAAAGAGATAAACGTTCACCGTTGATTATGAACTGTACCGTACGTGCCAGGTACTATACCGATAACTTGTAAAATAAGAAGAATAAATATAACAATATTGTTGGGAACTCATATTCAGAAACAACCCAACAACATTTCTTTGTTACGATGCGAATGACACAACATTATTGAAAAAAAAAACATGTCATAACTCTGTGTAATAGTGTATAAAAGTACGTAGGCCGTCGTCCTTTGCACAGATGTAATTTACACTAACCTCTGCCAATAACGTCACTGCATACAGAGGGGTATAAACATTGCTAAAAATATATATTCGTCTTAGTAAAATACCAAAAAACAATTCACAAACACTTTTTTTAAAGGTCCGTAATTTATAATTGCTTGTATATATAGATGGCTCGAGCGAGTGACACGTTTAATTATTGTAGGTTTATTTGCATGGTGGTAGGGTTTTTGCTGATGCCCGCCTGGCTAGCTACCACCCTCAAGTTGAAATCCTGCCGCCAAATACTAATAGGTGTGTTCCGGTAGTTGCACTTAAGAGTCAGTCTGTCCAAAATAAAGACCGACAACGCATCTGCGATTACCCTGGTGTAGTGGGTGTCCACGGGCGGTGGTGATCACTTACCATCAGGTGACACGCTTACTGGTTTGCCCGCTATTACTTAAAAAAATGTAGCTGTAGTAATATTTTTAATCAATAGCCTACTTTTGCATTTAATAATCGCAGTACCAACTGTGATTATATATCGTTGTATGATTACACTAGCTGGTGCCCGCGACTT
This sequence comes from Actias luna, assembly GCA_039707435.1. Taxonomy (NCBI): domain Eukaryota; kingdom Metazoa; phylum Arthropoda; class Insecta; order Lepidoptera; family Saturniidae; genus Actias; species Actias luna. The sequence goes on along the minus strand of JAZHAC010000033.1, from coordinate 11,323,681 downwards.
CGTTTGCGTATTTCTGTCAACCCTTCGTAGAATCCATTCTTAGGGGTTTGTAAAATAAATAATGAAATTTAAAGTCCATAGGCTATGTAGTTTTGGAGATCTTGTGATGAACGTATTTCACTTATATATGCAAGGTTAACAAATTCTTACTGCTGTTATTAAAGTTTCATTTCATAATTATGTAAAAACGTAACTAATATTAACTATAAAGATTAATATTCTTTTAATTCATCATTTGGATGACTAAATTAAAGACAAATTTTCGCTATACTGTATAAAGGGGCTGATGTCATTAAAAATTATAAAGAGTGTGGGTAACAGTTTTAAATGTAGTAATAAAATTATATATTGAATCATATGCATAAATAACAGTGATACTAAACTGCATATTGATCAGTGTTGGTATACTTACGTATCATATATATTCACCTATGCAATCCTCTACATACATCTGTAGCCGTGACGATTATATTTGACGGACGATCGTGACTTAAAATATAATATTAAATTTTTCATCTACATTTTATTATAATTTATAGGTTTAGCTTTACGGCTACAATCTCACCTAATTTTAAGTGCTGATGTGGTCCAAGATCGTGGTCACGCTAGGCCAAAATAATAGACTGGCTCTTAAGGGCAACTGCCGGAACACACTTGCAGCTTTTCAACTTGAGGGTAGTAGTTAGTTACATGGCCAAAAAGCAAAAGGCCCTACCATCATGCTATGGTTTTATCACTGTTTTGAGTCATCGAAAGATAAGGTTCATTGTAGGAATTCGAATTCACGTCCATTAACGTGCGAGTCCGTACACACTACCAACTAAGCCATCATCGCTTCATAACATTTTTAAAGCACTTTAACAAGCAACGTAATATTTACAATTTAATACTAATAAAATAAAAATGTACAATGTTTTTATAACGTACTCAAAGTGGAAAATAAAAGATTAGAAACAAAAAACATGGGCGGCATGTTTATAGTTATATATGGCATGTATCCCATGTTTTTCGTTTCCAATCATTTATTTCCTGCTTTATAGTCCGTTTAAACAGTACATCTTTTTTTTATTTTATTATTATTTTCTGCTTTTTAGGGTTATATAAATGAAAATTTTGATATATTATTTAGTTTATCAATCAGTTAGGGTTGAGCTGCATTCAATTATATAGCTGATAGACAAGTTATTAATAGATTATAAGATTTTTATCAAAAAAAAACAAAGACATCATTTTTTCACATTTTCATGCATTGTCTTACACTTCTGAGCTATGGTCCGAATTTCAAGTATCTAACTCATCGTTAAATTACAAAATTCCACCCGGACAGACATACAAAAAAGGTTGTTAATAAAAACATTGTAAAAATCCATACTTACATTTTATTTTTACAGGAATAACATATATATAATGTGAGTCATGTACTTATATTTAGCTATTAATTCCAGGTGTACATTGTGATACTCGTTCCTGATGAGTCTGTTTTTCTTCAATCTCTTGCACTCACTTGTTATCTCAGAACCGACTTTCAATAAATTTTCCAATACCCAATCGCAACCTTGATCCCGTTTTCTTTGCGTTGCCATTAAAATGATTTCATTACTTCCTTCACATGTGGTTTCGGTGAATCGTCAATCAATGCAATTTTTGTAAACAGAAATAAGGATAAATAATAAAAGGTTTTAATTTCCTGAAATCATAGGCAGTGTTTTTATTTTACTGATAACTGACCGAAGTTCTGTTTATGGACTGAGAGGTAAACTTTGCAATTGAAATAGAAAATCCAAAAGAAAATATGTGTTAAAATAAAACATTTCACGAAAACTCACAAGATGAATCTTTCCACTCACACGTCAGTCTCAAATGATGTCAGTTGTCATTTAGCCTAGTAACAATATTTAAAGTAAGATGGACAGTCTGAACAAGACTTCGCACATAAATAAGAGTACGTTTATCTATGAACTTACAATTAAGCGCACGATTTACAATATAATTCTATAATATCGAAGTAAGATCTAAATTATTGAACTACATATTTTTCAATTGATTTTATTAGCTACTATCTACGCCCGCAAATTCGTTGGCGTGGAACAAAATTTTTATGTAATCGTTTTTGCCAGTTTTTGTAACTTTTTTCGATACAGATTTGCTCCTATTGGTAATAGCGTGATATTACATAGCCTTTCTCAAAGATTATTCTACCAAATACAAAAATAATGTTTGAAATTCAACTGGTAGTTCCTAAAATCAGCACGTTTAAACAAACTTTTCCACTTTATAATATTAACATAGATAACTAAGGATCGTATTATACTAACCTATAACCAGATTATTTCTCTATAACCGTTTACTCAGCAATTTCCCTAAAACTAATAAATATAAAATATACCTACACATTATCAGAGACTAGAAAAATAGTTTAATTGGATTAATCCCTGTCATTAGGTATTTTTAGAAATGAAGTCGTCGACCTTAATTTATTTTTGTCATTATTTATAGTTAATAATAATTCCAAATATCTTTTAGATACTTTTATTAGATCCTGTTGTAAACACAAGAAACAACAAAGTTTGACCGTAAGGCTTCGTTTATTTTCTTAAGTACCGAACCCTAAAAACATCAAAGACTCATGTCCACACTGATGTATAGGAATAAATATACTGTTGTCCTCGCCATTGACTCGAGGAAATATGGTAGACTTGCGCAGGTCGAGCTGTCGATGCGACGGGACGGCTTCCATCGGATCTGTCAGTCATTTTCAATAAAAATGTCAGCTTGGCGCGACGTCGCCGCTTGACGCATTTAGCCTGGCTCACAGCCAAACACAGTGCATACATCCCGCGCCTTCTGCTCATTTCAAATACAAGGTTGTCCTACCTTTCTCATGTAACGTAATTTGTTATCATTTAGGTATAAACTGTAGGGCTAAATAAAGATGCAAAGTTTAAAATTAATCCCATATCTTGAAGTGGTTAAAAAATTGTGTTCCAAGATTCCGTTACATATATAGATAGATACAGGGCGAGCTAATATAAGCGTGCTAAATAGGCGGGAGTTTTTAAACATAAATAATACTAGTTGGTCCGTTAGACATTGTTCTACCCTCACTTGTAGTCAATAACTCGACCTCATCGCCAGCTAGCATAGCATAAAATGTCAATATTTATGGTAATCGGTCAAAGGGTGTTGGAGCTTCCTGTCTTCCCATGAACATCAATTTTTATATGTACAGATATTCTATATTGTATAACATTGACTTATGTAAGAAGAAAAAATGGCTTATTTTTCCAGGACATTTATCTCTGTCCCGTTGTGCTTCTATAATGTTATATATTTTATAACATAATCAGTGTGATAGAGCGATGAAATCATAAATGATGTTCCTTTTGAATATACCGACCTTTATGGTTACGATTACTAAAAATAAAAAGGTACTAAATTGATATTTTAAAGCGCGTACGGATAGTGGCATGAGAAATGCTATTTAACCTTGCTCATGTCCAAACAGATTGGACGCTTCACTCAAACTTCAGAATGTCACGGTCCGTAAACTCAACCTACTAATGCTGTAATATTTTGTATAGCGTTATATAACACGTGCAATTTTTAGAAATAGGTCAAATATTACATAAATTAAGCACACGTTTAAATAGTTTGATTATTTGCAACAGCGATACGTCGAATATATTTAATTTTTAAGCCTATATTACTTACCTACTGCTTAATAATTAAAGCGACTTTAAATATTTAAATACAATCGTTTTAAAACATTTAATTAATCAACAAAACACTACTAAAACAACCCGAAATAACAAAACATAACGGTCCTACCAGTCTATCAACTATGGAAGTATTTATAATACTCTTATTAGATAGATTAAATTTGTTAATGTGTCAGTACGTAATATACACATTATTATATAGAACTTATTTTTATTTCATTAATGGTAACATATTAATTATACTAACTTTATGTTAATAAAAAATATAATATTATATATTGAAAGTTGAAACTACACTAGCAATATCGAAAGGGATCATCGGGGCGTTTTTGTGATTACTCAAATATTCATTTAGGTAATTCATTTTACTTATATACACAGTATCCAAAATATATTAGGCAGATTTTTGTCGATATTATTAAATAGCTAGTATCAATATCAATTAGGTCATCAACAAGTACGGCCGTCTAAAGAGTTTTGGTAAGTATTCTTAGTGTTTAGCACAAGGCGAGTCCTACTCGCCCCGCTTATTCTCCGGCTCGATATGCAATACATTAATGGATTTCAAAAGTAAATGACTAGCAGTGTCAAGTCGCAACAAGTTTGTCGTAAACACTCCCAGTAATTAAATATTTAAAGCTTTATGCTAAGGATATCTCTATATGTAATTTGGTGAATTTCCAGGTATTACCAGGCACACCTGCCGGCAAGGACCTTGTCCGTGGTGACATTATTGCGAAGATTGACGATTACGACGCACGAGACTTACGACATGAAGACGCACAAAACCTCTTTAAGAATGCACCAAATCAGATCAAGCTAGTTGTACAAAGGTGATAAGCGAAATGTACTCTTTACAACTCTTAAGAATACCCATTAACAACGAATATTTGCAACTTAATTTTAAAAATATATCCATCGATTGTATTGAAATTTCATCATAGTAATAATTTAAAACATTTGAAGGTATTTCACTCATATTGAATAGTTTTAGTATCTGGTATTTTGTGATCAAAGGATTTATAAATTGAATTCTATCAAGTGGATTTCAAAGCTGACGCGTCACGGCACGGCGTGAATATAGCGGCTGTCATGAATTTGCAGATAACTGCTGTTCTCTTAACAGCACTGTACTTACCATCAGGAACTTTTGATAAGCTTTGATAGAAAATAAAATAAAACAAGACTACAACTAAAGTTTAACGCGTAAAACAAATTAAAATGTCTTACCTTCTAAAATTATTGGTATTTTAAAGTATATTTTCAAATCGTAGGAAGTAGGTATACATAACTCATCAAGTTTTTGTTTAATTACTTAAATCTCTTTTTTCCAGACAATTTCTATCATACATATAATATATTTGATATTACCATATTTACTGAAGATATAAATCTGCAGTACCTACCTATCTTAATTATTAATGTCATATTCCTGTTTTTAGATAATTATTCTACATTTAATGCATTATTTTAGTTAGTCACGTATGTATTGCGTCAAGGAAATGTATTACAACTGATAATTCTAAAATACCAGTGGAAAATAGCTCTAAGTCAGGCCTTAGCTAAATTCGAAAGTGGTGACACTATGCATGGTAGACAAATAAAATGAAATGATAAAGGATCAGTATGAACGCAGGGGCAGCTCGACACCTCACCAATTCTCAGTGCCGCGCACCACTGGCAGCTATGTAGGGCGTGTACCTACGCCTACATTTTATCACGAGCTTGCTGAGTAAGAATTTACGCACTAGGTGTCGTATCTGTTGGCCTGTACCCTAGGTGCTAATTATATCTATTGTCGTGGAACAGAATATAAAAAGAAGCATTTGTTATACTATTTAAAAATTGTTACGCAAATTTCTCGTAACACCGCGTTAAAGTTCTATTATCTTAGAGAACTCTTGTCATCAATAAACTTGCTAAAGAGACATTTATAGTCTCAGCGGAAAATGCTGTTAACTGGAATATGTTATAAATAAAAAAATGTATAATTATTATGCTCTTACACAATAGTTCTGTACCACAAGATATTTAAAATAAATATGACCCCTCTGAGATTTCAGTTATAGAGAATACCTAGAATTTATGGTCTCTCAAAAGTAGATGATGTTTTCGATGTTATAGTTAATGCTCGTACGTCTTGCTAACGTATTAAATATAAATGCATGATTATATACAGTTGTTTCTTGACAATGAAATTAAGAAAACGAACGCAATGTTGTCACTCCGCACATCCTGCATTATTTGCATGAACAAATACTTTGTATCCAGCTGCCAACTATCTTTCTCTTCTATTATAAAAATAAATGTTCGTCATATAATTTTGATATATATCCTATCATAATAAATCTGTGTCTATCCGACGTATACAACTTATTTATTTTAGTAAGTTATCGACCTATAAAATTATTAAGAGTTTTCTATATGACTTGGTTATATTTACCATAACATATTAAGATAAAAAGTCTAGGAATTAGATTGTATATAATAGGTATTTAGAACTAAAATAAACCCATTCTATAAATTTATCCTTGCATTTATTTATACCCGTGTCCAAATTTGTATGCCGTAGTTCTGTATCAACAACGCGTTTGTAATGTTAAAGATTCGGTATCTAATAAAATAAACTTTTAATTTAATACTGAATTATAATCCTTGAATGTTAAACTAATATTTTATAATATGCATTTTTGTAGAATTATAGTAAATGCGAATATCGTGTTGACTGATTATTACATTTACATAAGTAATATCATTAAACGACTCCGGTGTTTAGGGACGTGGATCGCGACGGATCACGAGGTACGCCAATGGCACCGCGCTCACCCATCCCGAACGCATCCGCAGCACCATACAGGTAAACATCTTTCTATCCATTAAAAAAAACATATCCATATGATAAGTCATGTCGAAACAAATGCAGGAATCTCCCTATTTTACACTTTTGAAATAAAGAGGTAATAAAACATTTGTATAATACGAGTAATTGAGTACCTATGCTTTTTCTTTGGCGTCTTGGAGTGCAATAGACGTATATAGTTCAAAATACCGTACCCTATCAAAATGACAGTCCCGCCTTTATTTCTATATGACTTAAATATAACCGCCGCTATACTTTTTCTATAAATACTAGATAATAATTGCGTAAATTTCGTTCTTCCATATCAAGTTTATGATAAACTATTAAAATGCATTTCACTTTGAAGTTTGTTTAACATTGGTTTGGTTTATAGTAAGCTTCCCTACTGAAAATTTTAGTATTATCCTAATTATATCTCGAAGGCTAAAGTTTATATAGACGTGCGCGAAGGAATAAGTTGACTCGGATCAAATTTAATATATTGAAGTTATTAACCACTTATATAATTAATAGCATATTATTGCAAAGGCCGTGAAATAGGCAATTGCAGAGACTTCACTAATACCAGACAGGCAATTGCCATTTCCGCCGAAGCATATATAGTGCTTTTCTTAAAAGAATGCAGGGAAATAAAACATACTTTTTATATTATACATTTAATTTAATTTAATTAATATATATTTGTCGCTAAATATGTATAATCTGGGGCTTTAAATAAAAATTGCTTTATCATTTCGCCAGTCAAAAATATCGAATTTCTAATTTTCCAACTCATAAATTTCTCATATATTTTTCATGAGAATACATATATCATGTATTTTTCTTTTGAAAGGTTTTCCATTGCCAATTTGGCTTCTGATCTTAAATCTGGTGAAGTACAATCAATCTCCATTTCACTCACTGAACCGTTGAAACTCATTTTAATTATAAAATTTGGATTTATTAAGTATGTAAATAACATATCAAGACGAATTTTCAGTTTTGCTGACAATTTTCTATTTATCATCTGTGCCGAAAGGCAAGCGCATTTATGGCTATACAACCATATGAACGCAATTTGTACTAAGTAAAGAGACTTACTTTGGTATGCTATGAATGATAAAAGAGATCCATCCAATCAATGGGTATTTAATAACCCCAGCACGCCGTTTTATACAATATTACTGGAGTATTATAATGTTCCAAATTAAAAAAAACGCTCCTGCAATGGGTTTGATTTTCTTTGTCCATAAATTCGATACTTCGCGCGATTTTTTTCGAAAATAATGACAATAATTCCATGCATGTATGAGAAAAATAATATGCCTATACATTGAAATTACATCCAGAAATTTTAGGCATTGCTATATTGGCTACAGTTACATCACCAGTGACATTATTTTAATAAGTAGTGGAATTCTAAGTCCATTTAACAATTGTAAATATAGTCTGCTTGTGACAATTGGGATAGTTCCTTACAAGACCACCATTAATGCCAAGAACCGAATTTCCGAAGGACTTAGGGAAACGTCGTAAGTTAGTTTGTTTAACTAATTAAATATACGCTATAACACATATGTAGTCAAGTCAAGTGAATAAAAAAGTGAAAAGGTCATCTTTCTTACAAAGTAACAAACACGTTTAGAATATTATTAAGGCTATCTCTTAAGGATCCAAGTTTAGCCTGCCAATTAATACTGTAGGATTACACTAAATGGCTACATTGGAACACTGTGTGCACATGCGTGTTGTTGCTTGCACTATTCGAACCAAAATAGAGCAGATATAAAAATCTACCATTATTTTTTCTACATTTGCTCTGTGATATTTCATCCATACTGTCGATATTCATATTGATGTTTTACTTTCCATTACTTGTCATCATCTTTCGGAAAGCCGTTGGATGCGAGCATCACACGACCGGTATTTGTGGCGAATTTTGTTGGAGCAATATGTTTAACATTGCGTATATGTTCGATTGTGGTATCTTGGTTTGTTTTCGATTTAGAAACCTAGAATACCTGTTAGGAAGAGTTTGAAGTTTAGACAAAGGGTTATGATTAAAATTTATTATATGTATTGTCTAATAGAACACCGAGCCCACTGCCCAGCAGCGGATGGCGCGGCCCGGAGTCATTACCACGGAGTACACCGGTGCCACCAGCGCATTTTACGCCACTTTACGACAACGAGTACCGCACGTTAATGCTGTCTCCCACATCCACGCGCACTGATGACACCGTTGATGAATCCATCCAATCTCAGGTTAGTTTTATTATTCACTACCTGACCCGGTGAACTTCGTATCACCGATAAACGTTGTTTTTTAGCCCCGCTAAAACTCAAAAATAGTTTAACGGATTTATATTTTCTTTTCGTACATTTAATTTTATTTTTAATATATATATACATATATATAAACATTGTCCTGACAATAACGAACACAATAAAAATAAAAATTATACAATTTGGTGCTGCCTTTAGAAAGTTTTGCGCGTACATACATTTCGGCGGTTTATTTATATATATATATATAGATAACTTTTTATGGAGTGAACTGATTGCGATGAAAAACTAAGTAATACTCCAAGTTGCGTAAAACTTTTACGTATAAAAGTTATGTACATTGGTTTTGTACATTCTACGTGCCACGTGCATATACAAACAGATAAGCAGACAAAAATTCCAAAAATGCTGAAAATGTATTCTGTTTGCTATCCTTAAACACCTATTTTTTTGGGAATATTTTCGATGTACAAAAACTACATTTCTACAGATTTATTGCTCAAAGAATGCCTAAATTCCTGGAACCTTTTATATATAATTAAGTCACCAAAATCATTGATGACTATAACTTTAAACGATGTTCACGTTATCACGTCAAAACTGCTACCGAAAGATGGCTTCGGAGTATTTCCTTCGAAGACACGGAAAATATACTTAAAGTGATTAGTTAGCCTGTTAAAATCAGTCAAGAATCTTCTAAATATACCCATTTGCACTCAATATGCACACACACACTCATATACAAACCTTCACACAGTCGCATTCACGTACACACATACGCAACACAATATACACATACACTTTACACATATCCTTACATTTACACAAACTTAATAACACGATTACTAATTTTGTCCTTGGTGTTAATAATATCTTTTTATTTTTATTTTTTGTTTCTGTGTTGTCTGGTCCCAGGTGACATGCGCCACCAACTATTATATGTATAATTCTGACAGTATGTTAGGCTTTCGTATGACAGGCATTGCCTAGTTTGGAGCTCTAAGCAAGGCATAAACCATGTAAATGTTTCTGGAAATAAAATATTTGTGTTTGTATATAGACAGACTTGTAACGCTATAAACGGACTTCTCTACGTCAAAAAAGGCTCCATTAGCTTAGATGGTTAAATCATATTCTATAAACTATCTCAGCTCAAACAGTAATACATCTCATTGTTTTTCTCATTAAATGTTTAATGCGTATTGGTGAATTCACCCGATAGGACAAGATGGCTCTGATAGAATCGTTTTTTAAGGTCACTATATTTGTAAGAGATTACTATTCCTTGTTTGGCTAGTAATGTATACAGACGACCTACTACGAAGAGGTCAATCACGCTTAATCACGGTTTTAAAATTGTGATTACTCTGTAGGACTAAAGCTAAGTATTTTAAATTTTGAACCAACTCCGCATTTCGATTAAAGAGCCTAATATTACCTCAAGAGTTCTTTATAAAAAAAATATTATGCCCACTTTTCCGGGTACCTACATTTTGACTCGGCGTTTCCGTATATGCGTTTGTCATCGTTTACGAAATATTCAAAATTTAATAAGGATCTGATGAAGAAGTGTAGAGAACACTGCCATATTGAAAATTAAACAAATGCATACAAAGAATAGAGGAGAGGTATTAGGATAAAACCGTCATTAAAGTTCACAGTTTACGTAGAAGCTTACCGAGATGTAACTCTAATTAAATATATGTGGTCGATGATCCGAAATGCGTTTGTAAAAATAATATTTTTAAGCAAACACTTCTATGTTACTATGGCTGCTATGATAATCAAAAAATGTATTAAGATTTACTCTTAATGAATTCCAAAACCTCCTCGCGCCATATGAATCATGAATCCGTTCCTATGCCTAAACATATTTACTAATTGTAAAAAAAAATTAAGGCAAATACTATGTTATTTATTATAATGTGTTCGATGTCATTCGATGTTGAATATTCGAGAAACTACTATGTACGATTCTTCTGAAACTTAAACATAGATCCCGACATGCTTTGCTAATGGGTTATAAATATTTTTAATTTGCTTATAGTCAGTCTGACAGACTGACGGACAGAAGTGGAATATATATTACGTAAGCAGAATATACTTAAAATACTTTTAGGCAAAATTCACGTTTAAGAACTCTGTTGTTTGTCTACCTACAACAATAATCAGCTTGTCTACATCAAAACTCTTCGAACACCAGATTTGCGTTAATGCTTTGTATGTGACGCCATGTTTGATTGCAAACCATTCTGTTAGAGACAGTTATTATTTCGAGAGAAAATGCCAGGTAAATCTCACATGTGTACGTCATAAATATGCTAACGTGACGTCTAATCATACTGTTATTTTTATTTGGTTACTTGCCAAATAACGCTTTTAGTGTAGAGGCATCTATTACATCTTTGTTACACTAGACGAGTATACTACGAGTATACTATTCAAAGAGTCGCTTGCAAGCACAAAACAACAAGGGTTATGTTCGTTATAAAAAGATCGAAGCAATATATGGGTAGGCAATATTCGTAAAAATTATATTGTTTTATTAGTACGTAACTTTTCAATATACAAAATGATTGTACTTACTGCATGTCATGTTAATCACAGTAAACCTAGAAGTTTTTCGGTAGCTGTATATATACTGGTTCATTCCAAAATATGACAAACCAGAAATGGATCATTGCAACGAGTTTATTACCAATGCATTGTGGTTACAACCTTGTTGGGTACACATTCTTACCACTAGATATGCACCGGCTAAGAGACGTCTAACCCTACCACTATGACAGATATTACTGTTGGTCATGATGCAATTTTCATACCCTACCACCCAGATTCGCCTATCTCAATTATCTCTAAATAGATCCATTTAGATGCAAGTACACCAATCTATTACTATACTATATGAAACTATCTTCACATCGACTAACAGTTGGTACATAATCCTAGCTATTCAGATTATAACAGTTTCAGCCTCCAGCAGCTTCAAGTTCAAAATATTTATCTCATACACGAACTGCTTCACAAATTATCATACAGTAATAGCTCTTTATAAAGTAGTTTTTCTTTTGATCATAAGTGAGTCTGAGTTGGAAATTCTAATTTATCACCATTATATTATACAATGTTTGAACAAGTGTATCATACCGTCAACCGTCACCGCGCGTTGTCTGTGCATACAATTACGAAAAAGATGTTCATTATGTTTTTTTATAATAATCGAGGCTTGAATGTTGTTACTATGCAAATAATAAAATGTACTTATATCACAAAAATCTTATAGATTTAATGGTATTCGGTTTTTAATTTTAACAAAAGTCGTACAAGTCCTACAACTGAACCTGTATTGTATTTTTTTTATGTAGTTTAAAGAAATATAATCAATTTACATTTTAAGTAAACTATTTATTTAGCTTTACTTTGTTATTTAAATTATATTATATAAATCATCGAAATACATTTAGGTACTTTACTAATGTAATACACATATTTTGGTTGTTTATAAAATAAAGATAGATACTATTAAATATATAATTAAATAGACACCTATATTTCATTTGATTTGATTAGATTAACACATTAATATAAATATATCGTCGTTGTCAAAGCAATAGTTACTATGTGCAAAAAATATATTTTTGAGATAAAATAGCAGCTTTTATTCGACAATAGTTTAGATGCAGTATTTAGAATTGTTTTAGCGACCATAGTTCAACATACATTGAGACCACAGATGATTACTAAAACTAGTCATAATAATGTAGTTAAAATGTTGAAATCTCTAAAAAGTGCACATAGGTTATCAACCACGCTATTCAAAGTGTAGGCGACCTTGAACACTTGTGCCTGTTAAGAAATATCGACTGATTTTATTGTGGTTTTCCCGAAATAGGTTAACTGAACCACAGCTGCTGTGAACGGAACAGTCTGGATTCCTGCCAAAACTTTATTACATTTAATGATGTTAACTTATTAATTAGAACAAGTCGACGACACTACACGCGTACATTACGGACAACCTCCACACTGTAGGGTAAATAATCTGGAATGTAGTAATAATTCATCGAAGTTTTAGAACATTCCCGACGCCTAGCTAAATTCGTTTTCTGAATCATGATTCGCAATAATAGACGATTGCGGTGGCTGTATTTCTATGTTGTTAGTAGTGTGTTTTATTTCAGACCATGTAGTTTTTCCAGTGAAATTTTATAGCGTCATCAAAATCGTACACGGACTGCAATTTTTATTCGTGTTATCCAGGAAAACTAAAAAAAACATCATACTGGCATAAAACAAAGTGTTTTAGTTTCAAGAAAATTATTTGTTTAACAAATAGATATTTTTTTGCTAGTCAAGAAAAAACTGATTAACACGTATCACAGGCAACACTATTATTTTAACAGATAGTTCAAGTCTCAAGGACTGCAATATAATATTTGCCAATTTCAGCACCGAATAAATTGTGATATATTCTTAAAGTTATACAGATCTTTGTTTAGGAATACCCGTTACGTATGCATAAAAAAAGTCAAATACAGTTTATTTCGTTTTACAATCTATGTGTGTTCGAACCCCCGAAATGTGCCTTAGCTGTCAGATAAGGAAAACATCGTGATAGAATTATAGTACGGTAGTAGAGTATTTTCTAACGCCCACCTGGTTAGCTACCATCTTAAAGTTGAAAATTAGTCTCCAAATACCTATAAACGTATTCCAGCAATCGCATTTGCAAGCCATACCCTGTTTGAGGTTTAGCGCGTTCACTGTTTTAGGCAGCAGGTGCGATTGTGGTCAAACGATAAAACTATGAAGTATTTTAAAAAGCAATTGATATCGCGCAACAAACAATTTAATAATTTGTATAAAAAAGCTAAATTTAGCACTACCTACCTGAAAATGTTTAGAAGGTACATAGGAATAGCTATATGTAATGTTTTCACAAAATTAGGAGAATCAAAGTTTGCCAATGGCTAAATGTTACCAAAAATTATCATTCGCCTCTACTGTAAACTTTTATTTTTATAGATATTTATATGGAAGGTTATCACTGCTGTCTTGACTACTTTAATGCTATTTAAACTGTTTGTTATAGGTCAATCAACCTTCAAATGAAAGCAGTATATTTAAGCAATAGATAATTCCGATTGTCTATTCAATCGTCATTTTTTTGTAGTCGTATGCAAGCAAGTTGTAGTCAAATTTTCCTGTTTTTAAGGCGAAATAATAAAATACTATGAAACATATATTTATAATAGATAATTAATAATAACTATGTTTTTTTTTTTAAGTAAAACCAATTTAACTTTATAGTATAACACGTATGTTTTTAGGTTAGAGCAGTGTCTCAATAAGCAATTTGTGAAATTCAAAATAATTATTTCATTTTTCTTCTTTTCATTTCAATTCAATCTTTTCCAGTGTTATAATTATTAGTAATATAAAATAATACGTATAACAGCACCCTGTATTATATCAGCCCTAAGTGTATGACGACATAGGATCGTATTCGATTCTGCTACTATTATAACCAGACATTTTGAAATTTCGTATTTGTTGTAAACCTGTGATAAATTACAATAGTGTCTGATATGATTATCAAAAGATTAAAGTAGTAATTACCCATGAATCTTCATACGCTTCTACGCTTTTGAGCTTAATTAAATCTGTAGCCAAAAAATATAACTGTTTTATATGATACTAGATTTTACATGCAGCTTCGCTCGCGTTAATATCGATTTTATCAAACTAATCGGATGATGGAATAAAATTTCCATACAAAGTTTATCCTTTACCCTTCTTCAAATAAAGATTTCGCGAGAAAAAGAAGCCTATCTCCGTTTTTCGCGCCCCATTTATCTCTGTACCTAAATTCATCACAATCAATTCAGCGGTTTAGGCGTGAAAGCATAGCAAACCAACAAACAAACTCACTTTCGAATTAACAATATTAGTGTGATGATACATTTAGTAGAATATTCTAATACACATTTAAGCGTGAAAATGTGTCATATTTTTTTAGTTACGAACACCTTTTTAAAAATGAGTAATTCTGAAATTCAGAATATTCCTCATAATGTTTTTGTTATAATAAATCAAATTTTATAGAGAATTTCTTCAAGGCCCTCGTTTTAAATCATGCTGTAAAAGCCAATTTATAGGATGACCTATATTACATCTAGGAAAGGTAGACCTTTATATAAGAAATTGACAGATAACACTGTTTACATTACAAAATTTTATAGATCATCGTAAAATGTGTAGATTACTGGAAAATAACTTATTAAAGCTACCGTATTTATATCATAAAAAGAGAAAATTACGATTAAGAAGGTATAAATTTATGTTTCATTATTAGTAAGAATATTTTTTATGTAGCAAGGCTGTGTGGCTCGAGAGGCTCTCGCCCACTCGAACACCTATTTACCCGCCTTATTTCTAAAATAGAATGCATTGAAACTCCGTTGTTTACTGGCGAGGGAGCGACTGGAGCGGCAGTCCGCGATCGCACACAGTACGAAACACGTCCGTGATATAAAGTGTTCAAACGATGGCGGTCAACCCCAATTTCTTCCCCAACGGTTACCAGGACCCCAAGCATCCTGAGGACGAAGTTGTCACGAACTGGGTGCGTGCCTCTTACTTTAAACGTAATTTACGCATTTATTTCCATATGTAGAAATTTCAGTCGCAGTGAATTACAAATATGTACCAACGCAGTTTAAATTTAAGTCAGTGTGTGAACGAAGAGAATATGCAAGCGATACGTTATATTCGAGGGTAACCTAATTGTGGAACTCTTGAACCGCGCGTAACGTTACACATATGATGTAATATCCTCAGTTCCTATTTTATTTCTGGGAATATTTCTTATATTCGTCGTTGTACGTAATTTTAAATTTTACAACTTGCATTTAGAACAGTTAAATAAATTTGAGGGAATACTTTTGAAATTGTAGTTAATAAATGTATTTTTATAGCGAAGTTAACATAAAGAACAGGATTTATTCCCAACTAAACTATTTATTATGTTTTTCCTATCTACGCTTTCAAACGTTTTTTATGTACAAAATAGTGTGTTGTAGCAAATCGAACATTGGGTAATACGGAAACGTTTGTCATTTAGTGTAATAAAGATATAGTACAGCGCTTTATCAAAAAAATCGACGAAAAATTTTTTTTTAGACAGTATATGTAAGGAATATTATTGTAGCTTTAGAACAAACCAGTGTTTATGTTAGTACAGCTGCTACAAAATATCAGTATATACCTACTGGTATACAGTACTGAAGATGAAATGCGTAGATAAATTCATGTCATTAAAGTACCTATCAAATAGCATTAAATCTGTGTTTCTCTTTTTTAATGATTTAATAAAAATAATATATTTATTTTCATATACAATACGATATGCAATACATATTTTCATCTATCTATCCAATTCACCGATCGTTTGCGAGCGAGCATTAAACCCGCACCATCCTAGGGTTTCTGGGCAGCTATCCGTTCATTATTCATTTGTTGTTTTACAATCGAATTGAATTTATTTATTATATGTTTGGTCATTATATATTATGCCATTCGTTTAAGTTATATATTTTCAGTAGTTAACTTCTGCAATAACGAAAATTTTCATTTATAATCGACTCGGATTAGCATATTATCTCCACACCTGTGCTTTTTGTAGCTTATTTAAGAGACTCTTTATTTGTATTCTCTATTTTACAAAGTGCGCTGCCGGAATATTATTTAAATATCAATTTCTTTATATCAAACTGTTTAGTACACGCATTTTTCAGTGTTTAAATGTTGAGTGTTTTCGTACATTATATATTGATTACGAAAGTTTAAGTATTATTTTTATTATCTCCAATTTATCTTATTGCAAATTATGGCAAATTGATCTGCGACAATATACCTAATCCAAGACCAAAATAAATAAAGACGACTGAGTCATTTGTTATTGAAGAATATGATCAATACTTCATTCGATTGACAGCTGTGATGACGAGGAGCTTTGATTGGAATTCTGGCAGTTTATCATACGACCCATTTTGATATTAAATCGTCCAGCTGTCCAACTATTTTTGTATCAATGTCACATGGCTAACATTTTTACACCCACTTGACCCATCAACACGAATGAGTACCGTGGACATGTTTGTAACGCTTATGAGAATTGAGCATTACCACTCTTCATGCCAAAAAATAAAACGTCAAGTGCGATTTGGAAGACACATTTCCTACTTACTAGAAATAAAAGGCGGAAATAAAATGTTAGCTATCGCAACATTTCTTTATCTGAAGTTGGAGAATACACAGATGTCAGTTAAATTCATATTATGGTTCCAATTTGAATTATACCCAAACATATTACTTTATAATCGAATTAAAAATATTCTCAAACGCATGTCAGCGTTTTTCCTGTAAAATATTTTCATGGCCACGCACGAAAAACGTTATATAAATAAAAACGGTGTAATGGTCTCAATTTTTATTTTATATTCAAGGTTAACCTTGAAATTATGTTAGTTACTATTACTGATAGCCTCATGTGTCTATTAGTCCAAATCGACCGGCACTAGCACGGCGTGTCTATCATGGATCTCTTTCTTAGCACAACCACCGAACAGAAATGCATGTGTGTGATCGATAAATTTAGTATCTTTTGCTAAAAACTTTTTTATAATTATTAAGTATAGCGTTATGGTCACAATCTCCTCTTATGATAAGTGACATTGTGACCCAAGACGGTGGACACGCTAAGCCTAGTGAAAGGACTGGCTCTCAAGTGCAAATGCCAGAACACACTTATAAGGATTTGATGGAAGATTTTCCACTTGAGGTTGGTAGCTAGTCAGGTGGACATTAGAAATAACCCTACCACCGTGCTGTGTTTTCATCACGATTTTTCCCTTCACCAAAAGCTCAAGCTACTTGCAAGTGGATTTGAACCCACGTCCCTTGACGCGGCATGCGTACACACAATGCCAACGGAGATGGCACTGCTTCTAACAACAATTCATATAAAATACAAATTTCTCTCAATATCCTACTAGTAACTGAAATGTATTAGGAAATAAAAAGTCAGCCAACGTGATTTGAAATATGATAGTCAAACATTGGAACTTGAGAATGAATAAAAATATATTTACAAAAAATATTGTAAGCCATTACTATTCTTATGACTCTTTTTGCAGCGTTCTGATACATTAATTATGGTCAATACTAAACGGAAACTATTGTAAACATTACAGGATCGACAAACATAGAACATTGCGTCAGTAGCGAAAGCTTTGACTCTTATAAACAAGACGTAAATAAACGGAGCTTTTATCGTTCAATTACTTTACACCAGTCCTTTCTACCACTCTGTTCACAACATATATAACAACTGCTAATGTGATTTACACACATTTTCTTTTATTTGATGTGCATCACATGATTCGTATATTTGATAAAGTTTTCCATGGCCTACATTCGTCCAACTGTATAAATAAAACGGGGTCGGTAATCATAACCTACATGGATCGCCTTCGCTATTAAAATTAAAAGATACGCATGAACTTTTTCTGTTAGAATACGTTACAGTGAATACATTCATTTAATTATTTAATATAGAACTTATTTTACAGTAAAAGGAAAGTAATAATTATATTAGATGAGTAATCATCTAATTATACTTATATAAACAAGATAATATAAATAGTTCTTATAATTTTCCTTTAATTATAATTTGAAAGTATATTAATGATATAATATTAATAAACTACGGTTTATTACTTTTGCAGAATTAGAATATAGGTACAAATTTTAAATAATTCACTTTTCGATGTAGCCTTTTGTGTAAATCTGAATGTAATCGCAATACTTAAATTTCAAAGTGTTTACGTCATGTTTTCCCATAAGTTCAAATTGAGTTACAACTTTCATAAAATAAAGTTCTACCTACTTGCATGTTGTAAAATATTATCACTACAAAAAAATCTTGGTTTTACTTACGAAGGAAATAATTTCAATTATCTTCTCAATAACTTCTCAATAACAAACTATTTTCGTCAACACGCGTAAGCAACCTCTACTTTCGTAAGCTTATGTACCTACTTGAATACATTAGAGACAGTGGATAAAAATTGTAACATTTTAAAAGAGGTAATATTGGTACCTGGTAATTAAATGTACATGCTTCTCCTCATAATGTTACGTTACTCAACGGGAGGTGAGCAATCAGCCTTAGCTGTATATATAACTCGATAAAATTTCCTCAACCGTTTTTACGATGCATCACGTAAGCTACTATTTCAGTGTTTCTGCTGTGATCCAACTATTGCAGATTAAACTATGTAAATTTACAAATTCATCGAAACTGATTCAAAGTAATAAGTAATCTAATTCAATGTTTAGGTACTTATATTTATGCTTTTATGGAAACAATGTGTAATACATCCAATTAATTCACAAAATATTTTAAATGTATAAAAAATTACTCTATTATATCTCAACAAAACATTATATAAAGTGACTGCTTTGTGTTGTGGGTGGTTTTGCTCTTAAGTTGTTATTCTATAGTATACTGATCATTTGGTAATGAAATTGACAGTATTAAATTATTTTTAATCCTGATGTATAGGTATTTATTATAGCTAGGGTTGTATGTATTTTTAATGCCACACAAAAAAAAGGTTTGGGGTGGACCTGTTATCTCTTAAGAATACACTATCACTCACTATCAATATCACTTAAAAATAGACCCATTCTCAGACCTACCGAATATATATATATATATATATATATATATATACATAGGTATATTGGAGCTTATATTTATACGTACATTGTTGTAAAAGTTTAGAAAAAATATGATTTTGGAGATTTTAAAGGAACTTATAATTCGACATTCTCAATGTTTGTTCCAATCTGTGATGGATACATTTTCAATATGAGCGATGATTATATGTACAAGAGCACTTAATAGAGTTGGCTATGCGTAGACATAGCAAACTGTAGTAATTTACGATAAAGCCAAAGGCTTTAAGTATATCAAAAAATATTCGATTGTGCCTGACGTTCACGAAATTGGTTATGCAACTACATTTTCTACAAGATCAAATTAAATGTTAATTAAATTAAACGGCTGAAAACCTCAAAAAGTTCTATCTACCTAATCCACAAACAAGACGTACCAAATAAAATTTCTAGAAAGGATCCTTCTGTGTTTGATATTTATGATGTAATCGTGATAACCGTTTCCGTGTCTGTCGTTCAGTAACAGTGTCTGGGATATTATTACATTACTAACATTGTATGTATTGTTTTATAGCCTTACCGCACAACACCTCTGGTGCTGCCAGGAGCGAAGGTCCGCCGCGAGCCTGGCCCCACAGAGAGCTACTTGCGCCACCATCCTAACCCAGCTATGAGAGCGCCCCCCAACCACGATTACCGGGATACACTAATGAAACAAAAGGTAAATTTTGCCGTAATTATAAATTTACAATACATCCCGAAAAAGTTGATAGAGCAGACACATTTTAAAGTGATTCAGTTTCCTCTACAATTATTAATTTTCAGTTTAAAAATAATTAACTGAATTTTGTCAACTTTAGTGAAAGTGTTATTCGATATCGGTTCTAGGTTACTTTCAGATGAAGCGATATCGTATTATTGAGTTCTCTTCCGTTGGACTTGTAAACAAAATATGTGTTCAAGCATGGAACTTGCACTAGACTCGTACTCCTCTCAACATAAATCTTGGCACTTGGACCGACCGCTCTGTTCGCGCTTTGGTAGAACTGTCCTGGTGTCAACTAAATTTTTTATCGGTCTAGTTCAAATATGAACTTACGGGTATGAAATTATTGGACCCCGTGTTTGTCAGATACAAGATGAACTATGCTGGATATTACTTTTATATACTATACAGTATGATTTACATAGTCCATGTATACGTGTATTTTCCTCAATAAAAAGATAGATGCATAATAAGAAATAACACTTTATTAAATTGAATCAGTAGAATAACTATGTTTTCTTCCATCTCTATTTCAATACTGAGATACACACACGCATCTGTACACACATATACCTGTCTTCCTCCCATCTTCATGCATTGTAATAGAATATGACTTTATAAATTAGTTTTTGATATACTATTTAATGAATGAGAAAAAAAAACATTTTTCCTAATTTTATTTACAAACAAACATAATTGTAAAGTACTTGAAATAAAAGTAGCTTTAGTTGCTCCTTATAACATCAGCTATCTATCAATGAAAGTCCCGTCAAAATCGGTCAAACCGTAGCGGAACTTTGCATTTTTTTTGCTATTCACTGTGTCTAATGGTCTTAGCTGCTAGCGTGTTCAATAACCTTTCTCTATGCGCAAAATACTAAACATGCGCAAAATAATTTTCAAATTCGACTGGTACTGGTACCAAGTTAACAGAATTCAAACAAACTCTTCAACTTCATTATATATTAGTGTAGATTTAGCGTTTAGCTAAACGATATTTCTCAACGAGTTATTATTGTACCGGATACGTACATTTTCAAACAATAGTTGTAAAATTTCATCTCGCAGCTGTTCAACACCTACTTATAATATTACACATGACTCATATACATAGAATCAAAAGGTGGCAATATTTCTTTTCAGACTTTTAGGATAAATAGGTAATCAAATAAGATGAAATAAATGATTTTTCTGATATCTTAGCATACGTAAGATTTAGAAAAAGACTTATTTTAAGAAGAAAACGTTTACCTAGCTTATTTAATCCAAATTTGTCAAAAGATGAGATTATAGCCTTTTTTTCCGTATGATTCAAAAAACAATAGCTGAATTTATAATGAGATTTAATTACAATTGGAGTGCTCACTTGTGTTTTTTGATAAACATCAGGTGGCAGAGTCGGTGTTGCAGCGAGTTGTGAATGAAGAAGGACCTAAGGTGGTTTATTAAAACTCTTGCCTGAGAAAGCGTTAATCAGCTTCAAGCATGACATACGACAAACTTCTGTTACGAAGCCGGTCTTTTTTATCATTTCGGCGATGCATTGCATGACTGACTGGACCTACATTTTGAAAAGAATACTGAATACTGCTAAATTGTGTCTAGTTAAAGTCAACATATTTACTGTTTTTTAATTTAATATTTCTGTATCATTACTTCTACTGCCTTTTTTCCATTTCTTTTTTGTCATATAAAAATAAGTCACTGAATACAATATTATCACCGAAACGAAATTTTTCAACATTTCAATGGTTAAAAAATAACCGATCACTTAAAACTTTCATGCATTGTATCGCTAATTCCATATTTCCATATACCCACATCATCTGTATTAAGCTTCATTTATCGTTGTTTATTTATATCTGCGAGTCACGTCCAACTTTATCTGGATCTGAGTTTACGAAAATTACTTCTCAATTATATTAGATTTTTTAGTTCGTTTACTACAGTTGATTTGATTTATTAAATTGACTTAACATATTCTCCATTTAATAAACTTCAAATTAATTTTTATAAGTGCATCAGGTACAAACTATGTCGATGTTTGTTTTTGTATTTGAATAATAATTATAAGTAAAATAATCTTTATTAAATGTATATACCTCATAGCTATATATCTGTAGCGTCATGACATATTCGATGTTAATAAATTTTATACTATCTTAGAAACGTAAAAAATATATAATAGACAAAATTGTTTGACTTCTATCGCTTCAGGTGGTGCACAAGCAATTCAACTCGCCGATCAATCTATATTCGGACCAAAACATCGTCAACTCGATCAGACAACAAACGTCCCCTTTACCGTGAGTATCTATCCTTACAGCTATTCAAACATCCAAGGTTCAAAATAACGAACCAGTTATAGAAGCAACTAGATTATTAACAGAAATTTTCAAAGTTCAAGTATATGTACTCATAACGTAATGCAATCGACCAAAGGCCACGCATTTCTTGGCACTGATTATGAACAACATGGCCCAATGCCAGACTGAAAATTACCTAAGAAAATAACCTTCTGGAAAACATTGTATACATACAAAATTATCGTATATAGATTGAAAAAGATTTCCTACGCTTTACATTACATGGATTGTATATTTGAGAGTACATGGTAGTACAACAATTACAAAGCACGTTTGGCATTATTAATTAGTAAGTGGCGAGATATAATTTAGTTATTGTCTTAATAAAATATTTTTTGATCACATAGCGCTAACGGTTATTACGGACGGCCGCACGTTGTCAAGAGGCAAGTGTTTTACTAAAAACACCGTAATACAACAGTCGACGGCTATTACCCCCATGACGCATTAATGCTTATTTTATTTTATTTTGCTATCTATCAGTTCTCGCAAACTTTATATACTCTATGCCACGCTCTCGTTGTTGTTAAGCATGATGACGTCATGTCGTCGATCTGTTGCTAAATGATCTTCAAGCCTAAAAATCATTGAACATTTACTCGTCACAATCGCCTTACATAATCTGTTCACACAGTGAACAGGTAAGGCACATCATTTATCACACCAGTATTTTAAGCAATTTATATAATCGAACTTATTTAATGATAATTAAGATATTGAACCTGTTCTACATGATTAATATTAGTATATTTATTGACCTCTCCTTCCTGAAACACAAACACGACTAAACGTCGAACGTACGTACTTGTACTAACGGCTTCTGCGTCCCTCTCTAACGTCCTACGTTGTTGAGTCTAATGTGTTTCTCTCTATTATTGTGTTGCGCCCGCTAACTGACTAAAAACTAACGCCCCGCGCCTCGCGCCCCACACTCCCGCGACCTCGCACCCACGCGCCCCGCGCCCCGCGCCCCGCGCCCCGCACTCATATTCACCGGAGCGCAGTAACAAGTCCGCGGTGCCCTACGACCCCGCCAAGTCGGAGACCTACCGCGCCCTACAGGAGGACGGACTCGGCGACCACGTGCAGGAGGTGCCCACGCCTGTACAAACCAAGGTCTTCCAGACACCAGTTAACAAGGTATACTATCTTATCCCATTGAATATTAACTAAGTAATTTTAATGTTGTACAATGTTGATAGTGAACAAGTTTGATATAAATAGCCACCTCAAAATTCATTGAAATATTAAGTGTTTTTTGTAGAGTTGCCCCCAAATATCGGTCGACATGAGTTCGAATCCAAAAATATCTTAAAATTTAGATAAAGGAAAACATGGTGATGAAACCATAGCTTGTTGATAGGGCATTATCTAATTCCCGCCTGGTACATCTTGTAATCTGTTCCTAGTATCTGTAAGAGTATTTTAGTAACTGCACTTAAAAAACTAGTCCTCCCACGAAGCTGATTGATACCTTTGACCATATCGTCATTAAACATCAAACAAGGTTGTCGTGAAACAGGTGTAATATCCGTAACACAAATAACGTCCCAGGACTAAACTTTAAATTGGACAACTCATGCCTGTGCATGCACAATCTGCCTTACGATTTAGCACACTGCGAGAACTACAGCTATATCAAAAGAATCATTCACACATAATTTTTCCATATAAAGCTAGTTTTACTCTATACAGAGGCCGGTGCCCACTCCGAAACAAACGAAGCAACCCGACGCGACTTCCAAAGGAAAACAAACGACCTTCGTAAGTTATATTAACAAGTCTTAATACTATTACGTTTGAAATAATATTTGTTAATTAATTTGCAAAAACTTTGATCTTTGCGAAACATTTTGACAATAGAACACTGTTTGGTACAGTATAGTTGAAAATACAATCTTTGGGTGTGTTTCATGGACAGTCCGTGTTGTACTGGCCTTATGTTATAACGACCTGCATATCAAACCAACCTGCAAGTGTTTCGGTTCCTAGTATCCCAGGCACGTGGACTATCGATCATTCGTTTGAAATTAGAACACTCCATAGGTGATTTTTAAACGCATGCAATATAGTGAATTACATATGTATATACTCGTATATGCCGAGGAAGTTACGTCGCTATATTTTCATAACTGTTGAAGGAAAACCATTTGCTTCGCTTTCCAAAAATTTGGTAGGTCTAGGGTAGATCTATTTATAATGCAAAATAAAATTATATGTACAAATATTATTGCAGTAATTCTGCACGTAACACTTCGAATAGAATTAATAATTTTTATATCGAGGACTATTATTACAATATAACTGAAATTATTTATATACGAGTATTCATATATCCGTTATTATTTACGTTTATACGAATAGGATAAAATACTATGGAATTATTACATGCACTTACACCAAATTGTTGATATCGTTTTAGATCGTGATTTAATGCAATTTCTCGTTTCAGGTAAATTCATTACACGAAGAGCATATCCAACAGTCCAACTCGTTTAAGCGCCTCATGTACAATGTACTTGGTGACACCGAGTTTTAGCGGAAAAGGGGACGCGAGCTCTCCCTACATATTCACGGGATACAATGACCATCTTATATATGTTCCTTTATTTAACGGCAAAGAAACTTTAACAAATATTAGTATCCATTAATTAAATACAAAATTATGAAAATCAAAATTAAATGTAGTATTTTACCTCGTTTCTTCGACTGATTCAGGGTAGTTTTATGGCGGTTAGTAGATGGTGCAAAATTTTAGACATTTTAATTATTTGTTAATTGACTTGCTCTATAGCAATGAATAAGACTAACAAAAATTAATTATAGGGTGCTATTGTAATAATACTCCTGGCAGTGTGTTATATTATTTTTCGGTGGGTTTATTGTTCTAATACTCGAGTATTAGTGATATATGTATATTTACAATAAGTAGAAATGTAACTATAATTAATAAGTGTTGATTTTCTGTTTGTACAGAAATATAATTGTTTATGTATAAACTTTGAGTGTACCGTCTAGTCATAGCGACCAGAGCTCCGGTCCTAACGAATATGTCTACAATAAATATTTATTTTTATTTACAAATTGTTTTACTTATAAAAAAACATCCCTGATGTTGAAAATAACTATATTATATAACTCAAAGTGACAATGATTATAAAACAAAATAATAATACAGTCTTAAAATTTCATTTATATAAGTACGCAGATCATAACAGAAAAAAAATCAATTTTGAGCAAAAAAATAAAATTTAAAACTTATCACAATATACAGACACAGGTGACAATTACGAATTATGTGCTGAAAATTATACATATATTTGGTTTTCTAAAACGGTATTCAAACATTGAATAGTCCGTTTTATCCATACATACACTTATATAACATCAAAACGATCGGCAGAATTCTCTACTCAAATTATACTCATCATTCTATGACTTAATACCTCAATATACTGACGATACATTTAGAGTTAGAATACTGATCTAGACTTAGAATCGGTTGGTACAAGTTCACGATGAAAGGGGTTGAAGAAACTTTAATCTTTTAGCCATAGACAACAACGCCTGTTGTTTCCAAAGAGGCCTGCAACGAATTTATAACCTCTAAATCCAAAAAAATTTAGTTATCAAGAAATAAATTCTACGTAGCAATTAGCATATTACGTTTAATGCAGTGAATATTAGGACGTGCCGAACAAACGTGTTGCGAAAGTCGGCCAGTACTGCTACGACCAAATTTGAAATTCTGCTTTAAGGTTATCCTTGGATAATAGTTTCAAAGAATAGAGGCGTATCTTATCCAGCATTCCCGTTCCCTCCCTCGCTCCTCAGCATTTAAAAATAATAGCGTCATATCCACAAATTTGACCATGAAACTTCAGCTCAGGGACCATCTATGAATTACGTCACACGTTAAGGAAGTGCAGGGGTCGACGTATTGGGACATTGTGTGATAAGCGGGGAGTGGGGTCTTAAATTTAGTGACGTCATATTCCAAAATCTAATATATTTCAGCTGTCAAACAGGAAGTTACAATTTAATAAAAAGCTTTTTATTAACTTCACCTGTATGTTTGTTTGTTTGTATGTTTGTAACCGACTCCTTTGGGCGCGATTTTGACCCACTTTAAACGGCCAGATTTCGTTCAAACTTTGTAGATTTATCAAGGACCGAGATGACAATACACTAATTTGATAAAATTATTCCATTCTTCAATTTGCAAAATAAGATTTTTGTTAATTTATATAATTTTCATCTATAGTCGATAAGGCAAGAAACTTAATTTAATTTTTTTATAATTTTTCTCTATAGTCGATAAGACAGAAGTTGATATTTTAATTTGCAATCACTATCTTTAGCCGATTTCTCTAATATTAACAAATTTTCGAATACTAAAAAAAATTTTAATTCTACAAAACAAATAATAGTTTTAAATAAAAAACAACACGCTTTTTATAGAAAACCAAACTAATAAATAGTAGATTAGAACAAATAGTAGTTTAAAATAAAAATAAAAACAAGCAATTATAAATAAAGTTAACTAAAAAGTAGAAATAAATAATAGTTAAAAAAAAACTAAAAAACACGATTCTTGTAGAAAACTGAACTAAAAAAATAGAAAATAAGTTTTAATAAATTTAAATTAAGAATAGTGTTAAAAATTTCAATAAACATAAATTAAGAATAGTGTTAAAATTTTCAATTAATAATAGTGTAAATATAAAAAAAAAAAATTATTTAAAAAAAAGCGTGGGGTGCATGATGTCAATAGTCATAAATTTTTTATCGACAGATATGAGTAAAGTGATTATCTTAATAGCACCCCACGCTTTTTTTAAAATAAAATACTTTTTTTTTATTTACACTATTATTAATTTATATTAATTGAAATTTTTAACACTATTCTTAATTTATGTTTATTGAAATCTTTAACACTATTCTTAATTTAAATTTATTAAAACTTATTTTCTATTTTTTTAGTTCGCTTTTCTACAAAAAGCGTGTTTTTTAGTTTTTTTTAACTATTATTTATAATTAATTGATGTTATATTGCAAAATATGTAACGACACACTAGGGAGGAAAAGTCTCACAAATGTGAGAAGGTCGAGGGGAAGGTCAAAAACATGAAATTCGTATGACGTAATCGATCCCAAGGTTACCCTGGCATGGAAATGGGGTCGGAGATTAGCGAATGCACTCCAGCCTACCTATATTTAGCGTGCCAAATAATTCAAATTCTAGACCAGATTCTTTACAAAAATGTCTTATATTAGAAGCTAAATGTAACTTTCATCATTTTTATTACGATGCAACATCGACGGGCCATCCAAAACATACAATACTCATACCATCTTATCACTAAAATGATACTAATACATTTATTATTAAAAAAAAAACAAAGACGTTGATTCATTTTATCAAATCTAACTTACAAACATGCCATGCAATCTGTGAGTACTTTTAAAAATAATCCTTAATCATAAAACTTTATTTCAATAATTAATAAATAAATACAGACATTGCGACAAGGCATCGAGCCTCCTAAATTTAGATTTTTAAATCAAGTGCGAGTAAACGAAACATAATCCGTATCATTTTTCCATTTTTAGATTATTTTTTTACATAAGCGGTTTACTACAGAACAGTCATCACATAAAGAGATTTATATTGTCATTGTTGTTAATTATATTTATGAATATTTCCAGTTAAAATAAAGATTAATTTCCAAACAATAAAACACCATACTATTAATGGGTTATTTCGTTAGCACCAAAGAATATTCATATTATATTTACAAACAAATATTATTACAAATAAAAAAACTTTTATTTTCCAATTACATGCACATTAGGGGTTCATAAATTATAAAATGAATTAAAAATGAAATAATGATTTTAATACATACTGTAAGGTCAGGGTACGATGGGACTGACATGTCCTTTTTGGACCGAGGTCCCTAAAATAAATATAGAAAAGATTTTTTTTTTTTTTTTTCAAATTTATAGACATATCTAGTAAGAAAACTATGCACATGTGAGAAAGGAAAAGATATAACACGCGTTAATGTAATAATAGCAGAGTCGTTAATATAAAAACTGAATGTGAGTTTAAATTATTATTAGTATTTTATAACTAAACCATCCTAAATTTGCATGTAGATGATGACCTGTTAATAATAATTAAGTTAAAAAGGTGAATTCGTAGAGCAAAAGCACCAATAATGAACACTATAAGAAGTATTGTCAGCATTTAATTTTTATAAACCATAACTTAAAATACTTTCAACAAACGAGTTTTTTAAATCATTATTTTCACTGATATAGCAAGAAATAACATATTATTTAATAATTAGTAATGATTATAACGAAAACAATATTTATATTTAAATATTAAAATTAATGCAAAACCATCGAAGTTATACATTTGTTACTATAAGATATGTCAGATAAATCGAAATGTTATTTGTCTTCTTTACCAATACGTTTTTTAATAATCGACAAACTCAATAAATTATGTGAAAATAAATAAATAAAAACATTTTAATGAACTAGTTCTCAATAATGCTCTGCTTAAAAAATAGTATCTTTCTTTACACTTCTTATCAAAAATTGACACAATTTTTTTTATATAGAAATCCATCATTTTATAAATACTCATTATTTATTCGATTTTAAATATATAATATTCTACATTTTTTTTACCTATTTATAAATAGAAACGTTTAAAAGGAAATGCAAAATGCTTTTTAAAAGTTAGTTTTTTTAATCAGCAACAATTCATTTTAAGTTCTACGAATTAATAGTTGGATTAAGATAGTTATTAACATCAAAATAATGGTAATAGTTAATAATTGTACGCACGTTCATAATTTATGCTTTTACCCTATTTACAATGCAGGCCGGTTTTTTGGAGGTGTTTCTAACTCAATATCACCGAGCGACTCATTTAGTAAATGTTACATATTTACAGGTAGATAGATATTAGAGATGAACAAAGCTTTCCATTATATATATATTAATAATAAAAAATTAAAACTTCATAGTGGTAGTGGACAAATTTGCTTTAATGTTTTGGTGGGATACTTTACGGCCTGAGTGTGAACCGCCATGCCTCATTACAATATTATTGGCAAATAAAACTATCCCAGTTAATTTACTTCAGAATTATTACATCTTGGGGGCCGTTTATAAAATAAATACATCACACCAAATTTTACCTTTCTACCCCTAAATTTTACCCCTTCCCGTCACGCTGGCACATTTACTGCGAAACCCCTATCAACATTATGTCACAAATGATAGGGTTCCCCCCCGTACATGATATATGACAGTTAATAGCATTACACAAGTTTCTATATTTTTAAATATTTATTGCTCTGTGTCACATTTTGTCACAGTAAGCAACTCCCCCCCCCTCATAAATGCGAACGTATTTTATGAACGACCCCTTACTTAAACTTTGAAGTGGTTGTTTTGTTATTGATGTCCATAATAAAATCATGAACAAAATTAAAGTTAACAAACTTAATATTAATAATCCAATATCGAGAACCCCTGTATACACATTATGTCCAATAACATGAAAATAAAAACAAAGGTTATTAAAATTTTGAGATCGTTACAAAACTCTTACTATTTTTGTTTGTAGTTTTGTTTGTCTGAAAAATAGTTAGCTCATACAAAGGATCCAATTCAGAACAGTCAACCATAAGATTGTGATTATTGAGTGATGTCATAATACACGAATATTGTCACATTTAATAAATATTTCTGACCAATGAAATCAAAATCGCAGTAGTGTACTTTAAAATCTTAATTAGGATATAAATATACAATTGTTGACTGTACAAATAGATGGTTTCACAATATTTATTAAATAATTTATTTAGTACACTAGAAAAGTAATCAACGAACAGATTTGGAAAAGAAAATACTGTATGCGAAGATCATTTTAACATATATTCTATTTTTAAATTTATAACAAATGTAAAGCAACTAAAATAGAGTTCCAGAGTAAAAAAGTGAAATGCAGATAAGTGAGAAAAAAGTTCGATAAAAAGGTATTCATATAAACATCCTGGCAATAATGTCGCTCAAATAGATTTTCACATATATAAGGTATACAACTGACAGCAATATTATTTTAAGGTTTTTAGTACTAGATATAGTATTTATAACTAAAACAAGCATAGGACGCAAAATTTGTTGACCAATAGCGATACTGAATGTTCGCCACGATTTGATAAAAAGTGAATAAGAATTCAACAGACATGACTATAGATAGAATACAAAGGAAACATACCAGAATGAGTTAGCAATTCGTCAGATACATCTATTCATTTAAATTAATACTAATATATTATGATGATAAACAGATTGAATAAAAAAATGGCACATGTTACATATTTCATGGGTGTATTTAGTTGAAATGGCACACATTGCCTTTCTGCCTTGCATTTTTGTTTCTATGAATATTTAAATATTATAATTTAGTCGTTATTAATCATTTAAAAACATGTAATCTATTTCGTAAATCGCGAGTATTTTTGTATAAAGAAAAACAAAAAAACAAGCAATATTATTATGTCGTTAACTATGTAGTAATAGCAAAAATTAACACATACCAATTTTTATATTCCTATTAGTTTTGTAGAACTTTTTAAATAGTAAAATTCAAAAAGAGTCTAATCTTGATATTGTTATAACAGTTAAAATATTGATATTTATATTATCACTAAAGATATACTGGAAATACGTCAAGTATCATGTGATAACATTAGACATTGATTGTTGAATTGAGAATATATGAAACAAATATTTTATATGTCGTATTTTATTGAAACCAATTTCGATTAACTTTAACCCATTAAACACCGACATTATTAGTCGTAATGTGTGCTACTATGGAAGACAACCTGAATTACGTGAACTATTACTATTTATATTAATAAAAAACGTAACACATACAACACATAAAAGTGAATTCAGTTATCTTCACCCATATAACATGTATACATCATAAAACATTTATATTCAGATAATCAGCACTCACTACGCAACAATGACTGTATTTTATAATAGTACAATTGACAATAATTGATAAAATAATCACTCCGTTTATTCGTTTCAGTAAATAATGATCATAATGTCACGATGAAAAAAATGGGTCATTAACAATCTACAAACAAGTAAAATAATTGAATATAGAATTTAATAGTTGGTCCATTTACTATTATATCAAATAAATTCCTGAAACCTGACAATTCGCTTACAGATAGCTAATAATTTTTAAAATTTACATCACATGAAGAAGAAATGGGAAAAATTGTTTCATTTCTAAAATGAACAGGAAAGAACACTTTGACAGTGCCGATGCGACAATGGCCACGTTTATAACTCTTGAATATCTAATTATTATTTACAGATTCAATACAGCTACATTTACATATAAGTACAAGTTGTTCATCAAACTCACAACGCATCAGCGACCGCATAAAGGCGGAGCGGGCCGCGTGCGGTACTAGCTCACGTCTGGATAAGAGTATAGTTCAAGCTGAGAGCGAGACGACGCCGCCCTCGGGACGACTCCTATCCAGGGGAGTTGATTCCGGGACAGGGTAGTGCGGTGTATGCGTACCTTAGTAGACGGTGTCGTCAGGGTAGAGCTGCAGCGGCGCGGGCGGGTGGCCTCAGGACGGGTGCGGGTGCGGGTGGGGGCGGGGGTGGGGGTGCGGAGCGGGGGCGGAGGCGGAGGCGGCCGCCGCCGGCAGCAGGCTCTCGCGGCTCGTACGTAGGTTGGGGAGAGATCGCGCCGCCCTCGCCTGTCGCCGCGCGTCCAGCGCCAGCAGCTCCCGGATGTCTGCCTCCAGCGGATCAACCGCAATGTGGTAGACACCGCTCTGTCCTTTCTGCAGATCAATTTAATCCTCTTTTTTATGTACAAATGATACAACACAAACCCTGACAATTTTCGAAGTAAAACTTATTATGGCAGCACTCTAAAATTCTGATCCGCAACCTTTTTGTGTAAATTCGTTCGAGTACAGTCAGCTCGAGTCGACTAAGGGAGCGAGAGAGATATTCACATCTGTCGTGTAGTCGTAAGCGCACACCGTTATTTTAATACCTTATAGGTTTAAGAAATAACGCTAAAATTAGTAGCTATAAAGCTACAATCTCACCTGATCTGAAGGGACCCAAGATGGGGAACACGCATAGCCTGGTGGAGGGACTGACTCTCAAGTGCTACTACCACAACACACCTATGAGTATTTTGCGGCAGGTTTTCAACTTTAGGGGAAAAAGATGCACTACCATACTATGGTTTCTAACAACTAAAAATCGGTTTTGTGGATAATAATAATGTATCTGCTAATATCGTTTTCAATAGCTCGGTAAAAGCCTCTTAATTTTGGACCGGTTGTGCACTGAGTTATATCTACATAATATCTAATTCTAAAATTACTAATAAAGAAGAAATTTGTTATAAAAATAATGTCTCAGTCGCTGTTCACGCATGTCGCTTTTTAACTTTTCTAGTTTTAAGATCAGCCGATTTATAACCTAGTTAAGAGTAAGATAGTAGAGATATCCACACTCCTAGGTTAAAAATAATAATAATGGGAAACCCGTTTCTAGTCGTGAAAATGTTTTAGTTATTAAAAACCGGTACAAAGAGTTTATAGAGATCCGGAGTGCGACCACTTTATTAAGTATTCTTTTAAGCAATGACCCAGACAATTAACGCCCTAATTTAATTGAATATTTATTTACCCGTTATATAAGTCTTGGACTCCCTGACATAATTATGGTAAACAATTTTCATTTTATTTATATATTTTTTTAAATTATTAGCAGCAGGTATAGTAAATCATGCGATTTTATTTTTATTATAGACTCGATTTATATTACACTAGTAACTTGTAGTAACTAGTAACTAGTAAGTTGTAAATAAATTATAAGTACTATAACCATAACAGTATAAGCAAATGATGAGTACACGTAGACTGTATGAGTAATGTTGTGACCTGTGCTGCGGGTTCGAGGAGCACGCTGACAGGTTGCACGAGCCGCGTGTCCGAGAAGCGCCTGGTGTCGTCGGGCGCGTCCGGTGCGTCGGGCGCGTCGGTCGCGGCGGTCGCGGCGGGCGCTGCGGGCGGGTCGGAGCGGGAGAGGCGCCGGAGCGGGTTGCCTCGGTACGTCTCGAAGCCGCCGCTCTCGTCCTCCTCGTGGTATGCGGCGGGCGGCGGCGGCGGCGGAGGCTCGATGTTCGCGACCACTTGGCCGCGGCCGCTCCGCTCGCGTCGCTTCACGCGCACCGGTGGCGATCCCCCGCCCAACGGCATCTTCTCCGGTGCGTTTTGTATCAATAATATTCTATAACATTACACTATAGTGAGAGATGTGTAGGCGACGTAATATAATATTACACGATCTACTATAACCATTTGTTGCTATTTATTAAGGAAGGTAATGGAATGAAAGTCAAGTATTCGTAGTGAATTTATGCAAACAACAAGTTACAATATTTCAACGCCAGACCTTTAATAGTCCGTCATTCATCCATTAAAGTCGGTCCATTGGCCGCTTCGACGCAGATTTTAATATGGGCGTGACTTAACCTATTATTAGTTACTGAGGTACATTATTTTCTTATCTCGTGAAGGAGCGTTTAGACGGATTAGCCTACTATCTTGTTTTAATGGGTGAAGTACGATCGCTACAACACATTTGTCTTTTATTTACTTCTTTATAATGTTGACCACAAAACAAGCAATAGATGAAGCATTTATGAAGCGATAATAGCTCAGTTAGTAGTGTGTACAGACACAATGTCAATGAACGTGCGTTCGAATCCACCTGCAATAAGCTTGAGCTTTCGGTGAAGGAAAACATCGTGGCGAAACCATAACATAGTGGTAGGGTTTTTTCTAATCCCTGAGTGGCTAGTTACAACCCTCAAATTGAAAATCTTGCCGCAGAATGCCTACAAGTGTTCCGGAAATTGTACTTGAGAGCTAGTCTCTCCACTAGGCTTAGCGTGTTCACCATAGTCGGTAACACACCAGCACTTAAGGTCAGATGAGATTGTGGCCACAATACTAAACCTATAAACAACAAAAAATAAAGAAAGCCAGCCTCAAACAACGAAAGTTACAACGCACGTAAAATGAACAAAGAATAGATTCTAGGATCAAGTATGTCAAAGGTCAGTCGCAAGTCGTCCGGCCGCGATACCTTGTTTTACATAATTTTGTTTTTTGAGTGACATCATCTTCAGAATTGATAATGAATAAACGATTTTAGCAAAATCGTTATGCATTTACTATTAACACTATTATATAAAACCGATGTAAACTCGCATTTTTAACTGTATTTAAGTAATTACCAGAGTATTATTAAAATCGATATTTTCATGCAGTATCGTAGAACTAAATTCAAGATCGTCGGTAAATGTTCTTTTTAATGTATTTATTTTGTCGTGCATGGCCATATCTACATTTATCGTCACAAAGCTTCGCACACTAATACGACACCTACTAATAATTTAACCGGCAAGTATTGGCTATCGTCATGAAGTTCGTGCTATGAAATAATTATCACTCGAATAGTGTTAAATAAAAGAATTTCATTGTATGATCAGACCAGCGTTTTTAATTTTAACTAAAGCTGAAGAAATGCTCTATCTTAAAAACGGAGTGTAACAATAAGAGTTTTTACACATTTTGAAAACTTAGCCTACCATATGAAATTCAAATAATTACCAACTTAAAAAATAAACACTTAGCGGCCAATGAATAGATCATTTAATAAGTAATTAAGTTTTAAATTATAATGTTTTGAAATTACAATGTGGATTAGTATTATAAAGCCAAAAAGTTTGATTGTTTGTTTAAACGCTAATCTTAGGAACTACTAGGAAATTATTGAGGAAGACTTTAGGCTATTTAACATCACACTACAACCAATAGGAGCAAAGCTGTATTGGAGATAGTTACAAAAACGAGCAACAGTTATTTAATAATTTTTAGATCCACGCGAACGAAAGCGAAATCCAAAGCTAGTTCATGATAAACACTATAACTGATTACGGGCTTTGTTTCGTATCGTTTTCATTATCATTAAAACATTTTTCACATATTTTTCCTCATAATGTTAAAGTAACCATTAGATAAACATTATAGTATGAAATTAAAAATAATATATGGAATTAGAGAAAACATATTTTCCCTACATACTTGTTTAGAAACAATTTACTAATATAATCTGATTTCATTGAAAAAGATGCGAATATAGCGCATAATGTGTACGAACGAATTATATGTGCGCATAATGAATTGTGAGTTCGAATCCCTGCAATCACACTGCGCTTTCAAAGATGGAAAAAGTGATGAAACCATGGCATGGTGATCGGAATTTTTCAAATACCCGCCTGACTAGCTACCATCCTCAAGTTGAAAATCTGTCACCAAATACCTATAGGTGTATTCCAGCAGTTACACTTGAAAGCCAGTCCCTCCACTAGGCTTAGCGTGTCCACTGTCTTGGGTTACTTAACATCAGGTGAGGTATTGGCCATAACGCTAAAATCATACAGCATTAAAATAAACATGCTTTTGACATTTTAGCACCAAACTAAAATCAGAAAACTAGATCTAGTGCCAATGAACCAATGTTAACCTTTTTTTAAACGCAAATAAAATATCTAAAAACTTCCACTCTTTATGAACAGCAAATGTAAGCTTATGAATTTTAATACTATCATACTATTTGAGGTTACGTATCGAAAATAGAAAAATATGGACATGAGAAACATCACAAGATGATAAATTTTTGAAAAACTTATTACAAACCTATTGTGAGCTCTCCAGCGATTGCACAAGTGTAAGTACTGTCGACATTGTATATACATAAAAACTGCTCCTCCTGTAAATCCTACCGCCACAACCACAAGTTTCGTCCAGAAAGGCCAAGCTGCAACAGGAAATAATTTAACATTATATTGTTGTCTGCAATACCATTCAAATTTTAAAACAACGTAAATACGATAAAACTGATCAAAACTTATAAACATTTAATATTTTAATTATAATCAGAGTGTACTTTGTAATTGATATAGAAGAGACCAAAATTTATTTTTTATTTCTGTCTGTCATTCTGTCCTATACACATCACTCTGAAACTGTTGGATAGATGATGATAAAATTAGACACTATGATAATTGGTCAACATATGGGATACTTATTATCATATAGAAGGAAAGAGTTCCTCTGGAAAAGGGGATAAATATTTAATTTCTATATAATTTTATTGATCACCATCAAAATTTATATAATTAGATTGAAATATATTTTTTTACAGAGAAGACTTTATATCCTATTTTAAATCTTTACTTTTAATATCTACCTTGTATGGTTAATAACTTCACCAGTAGATGGTTGATGAATGCCATTAACAAAGTTAACAATACAGATTGTAATTTTTGAGAAATAAATCTTTTCTGAGGGCTGGCTATATTCTTAGTTCAAAATACTTAGTCTGTCGCTATTCAAGTCAAGTTGCGAGGTTATGTATATTTTATAAATATACACCTTGTGCTATAATTAAGAACTCAATATATTTTCAATAGCCATTGGATACATAATTATATCATAAATGTTTCAGCCAATTGATTATTTTTTAAATTTAACATATTTTCATCTCCTACCTTAAAATAATATTTAATTCACGATGGGACAAACTCAATAAAGCAAATATTATACAGTTGCATCCTTCGCCATACATATTTTCCTTACCAATTAGTCCACGGTTAACCTCTTCTACTGCTCGTTCAATGAGTACAAATAAAGACCACATGACACAGAGAGCTGCCACACAGTGAAATAAAACTGCACAACATAACCGTCGTCGTTCTACACCAGACATCTCTAGTAAACGCCACTGAAACAATATTAATTTTAAATTTTATTACAAATATATAGATAAGTTTATTTATATGTAGAATGAAATGCATAACAATCTATTCTAATAAAAATCTACAATGGCACATTGTTTTCATTATGAGATTGGATATAATTCCATTTATAACTCTTTGTCCTTGCAGTCAATATTTAAAACAATATTTGAAACTTACAAAAAAGACATGTGATGAAAGGAAACTGCATTTTTTTATAGTCTAGAGGTTTTAACATTATGGTAACAATCTCACCTGATGTTAAGTGACAATGTGGCCAAAGCTAATGAACACGCTAAACCTGTGGAGCAAATAACCCTCAAGTGCAACTGCTGGAACACACATAGGTATTTGGTGGCAGATTTTCAACTTGAGGGTGGTAGCTAGCCAGTGGGGCATTAGAAAAATCATACCATCATTTGAAGGGATTTGAACTCAACTCCTTTGACGCGAAGTCCGTAAACACTACCACTGAGCTATAATCACTTCAAAACATGGTGGTAAGTTATATTCTAAAGTTCATCTGGTTAGTAAAAATGATTGCGACTTGAGAATCAGACTCACCCAGTATACTTATATGTTACTATATTAGGCCACTGGCCACATTATCACATAAGTTCAGTTAAAATTTTAAAGCTATGAAATATAAAAAAGAACAAAATTAAAATAATCCAATGTCTTTCCTTTTTACAAATACAGAAATAATCAGATGGCACATATTTATAAATGCATATGCATTGCTTTGTAATAGCTTGTTTACAACATTTTTTTCAAGTATGAATTGACTTCAGCAAGCTTCACTGCTTTCATTGTCTAATAACATTTGAATCATTAACAATTAAGCTGTTGAAATATCAGCTATGAAATTATGAATAAATAAAAAAAACTCTAATAAAAAAAAAGCACCCAACACATACATTAGTTTCAAGAAAATCAAATTTTTTATCAATTACTGGGAAAACTGAAACATTGATTTAATTATTATACAAAATTACAGACTGCAGTATACAATAATACATTTACCTCATTGAAAGGTTTTATTTTTGTGTGCATTATGAAGTTAAACTTGCACAACTCACAAGACCTTGTATCAGATGCTGTCAACCATTGTTGAAGGCAACTTTGATGGACATATTTTAGACTTCCTGCAATTAAAACATTACATTTATTTAAATATATATAAATTTATATATCTAATATATACAAATAACTAATAAATACAGGGGAAAGCTGTTAACAACTGCATTAATTTTACTTCAACACAACAATTACAGTTCACCTAATGCAATTATTTAGTGTTGTGAAATTTATTTGTGTATGTTTTTATAATAAAATTGTATAACCAACCATCTTGTCCATAATATATATAGGGTAATAACAGAATATAAATAAGAATGATGTTGCTTAATATATACATACACAAAGAAGTTTTTCCCTATGAAGTTGCAGACTGTTAATTTTAAAATGGTAACTAATAATAATTCATAGAAATAATATTAAAGATCAAGAGGAGTTCAAACAAACAAGCTAAATTATATAACAGGAAATAGGAAACAATAAACAAACAAGACTTACTTACTCAGTTCAAGTACATATTGCAATTTGCACTGATTTTTTTTATTTTTTTTCATTACAGTTTTGTTCCTATTAGTCATGCCATAATGTTAAATAGCCTAAAGCCTATCTCATCTCAACTACAAAATCTTTTTCTGAATTCCAACTGGTCATCCCTAAGATGAGCATGTTCAAGCAAACAAAGTTGTCCACTTTATAATATTAATATAGATGAAGCTACATAATATACTGCCAGGTGGTATGTTAGTCATTCCAAATTATATTGTGACCAAATTCTGATACACAATGACAAATTTAGTTTCACGATTAACCAACAAACTAGATGCTGGTATATTGTTTGTATTTGTACACTAACATAATAAAAGCAGTCACTAATTAATTATCATGACTCACAGATTGTACCATATTTACTATTTTATGTTACTACAATGCATTGTTTATTATTATTATTAAGTGCATTAATTTTGCCAAGCTACTGTAAAAAAAGATTATAACATACAGTCTACAATGAGCTTTCATCTGAAATGATTTATTTTTTTATTATTCATGATAGCAAATTACAAATATTAATCTTTTTCCCATATTTGTATGGCTAATGAATAACCTTCATGTTACTCTACATTATTAAAATATATGTTTTTTTTATTATTATGTCTCCTAATTTTTCATTTGCACAACATTTTTATTACAATTACACATATTTCTTAATCATTACTTAGCTTAGAATAGCTTTCAAAACAAGCCCTATTTAACAAATCATAATTTTTTAATTACCAAGAAATAAAAAAAAAATATTTATATAGTAGGTTTGTAAATTGTATCTATAAGGTATTTTCACCTGACACTGAATATATGTCATGAATCACATTCATACAAATTTGATTTAATTTTTTTTATGTCACAGAAATATTTTCATCACTAGCATTTTCTCATAATTTACCTTTTATTGTCAGTTGCTTTGAAATTATAGCACATACATAAGTAGCATGTTAATATTTGAATGCACAAAATGAAGATACTTTCATCAAAGTTAATAAGTTACAAAGTTCCCTTTAATATGTTTACATATCATGATATAAATCAAATATTTTCACTATAACACTTCATAATATGTAAAAATAGTAATACATTATTATTATATAAAATTAAAATAAAATGATTATGACTTAACATTTACATCAACACATTGGAAAATAAGATTAGAAGCATACAAAGAATTTTACAAAGTATTAAGAAAATTAATATTATTAAAAGAGATGGTCATATAATAAAAACTAAGAGTATAATCATGTATAATATATCTGAAAAAGGAATAATCAAAAGAATGTTGTTTACTTTACTAAAGAAAATTCATGATAAGCCTAATAGTAATATTTTATATACTTCAAAATAAGATTCTTTAAGATATTAAATACATATGTTGATTAAATTGTGAACAAAACTAGATTTTACCAGAACAATAACATGGTGCTAGCAAGGGATTGTGTACTTCAGTTTCACAGTGGCATATGCGGCAGATATCTCCACTGGAGTTACTGCACGATGTATGACTGCTTCCAGATCCAGTTCGTGTTGTTTCTCTGCCACATCCTCCACCCCATTCCCAACTTTCAATATCAGAAGAGTTCTTCACATTAATTTGCTGAACAGGCATTTTTGTCCTTCACAATTAAAATTATATCAGATGGGTCTACTTGATGTTTCCGATTTAGATGAACTATTTACGAAAAGCATAGAATAACGACAAAGCAAACTAAATTTATACATCGCTCACAGAGTATTAATGTTTATAAATAAATATATATTACAAATCAACACAATTGAGATAATATTACGGACATTAAACTTTGATTACGTCTCTCGATAAAACATCAAAAGGTATGAAAACATGAAGAACATAGTAAAATAATTATCGTTATACAGATATACACTTTGGTGATTTGACAATACACAAGTGTTGCCAATACGATTATTTCGGATTCTACTATGGACTCTCCTGCAGCCACCTACATAGAACCCATATCATAAGATGGTACATCCTGCTATGTTCTTCATAACGGAGACCTAAATATGCCTGTTAGCCGATACTTCTTACCTACCCAACCTCAGATACTTTCTTGAAGTAATATTTGTAGTAAAAGTTACTATACGTGTGTATTAGGGATGCTACTAAACTTCGACTGCGATTCCGAAAGGTCGGAACTTCCTATGGATTTTACACCTCCGACTCAGACTTCAATTCTTTTAAATGTAACTACGGCTAGAATAAGTACGTATAAATTCTCCTTGTAGCTCAGGGAATTTCTTGATTTTTCAAAGGATTACTCTACAGAGCTTTTCCTTAAGTTTCATGGAAGATACCATATTTCATCGCTTGTTACAATTCCTAGTTTCGAATAATATATTATTTATTTATTTAACACATATTTCTTCTTCTCTACCTTCATTTCGCATCCGACTCAGGCTCCAGTATACCCAGCTCCGTAACATCCTTAGTGTGTAAGGTCACATGCGTGTGTTGTCACCGTTTGCACTAATTATATGGAGCAGCATTCTTTTTCATTCCATTGGAATACGTGGACCTAAGTTTATATGTGGGTCTTTACAGATTTCTTAATGGACTTAATTATATAGTTACTTGGTTGTTCAAATATATAAGCAGAGTAACAGACAATACACAGGACGACTTTCCTACTGCGAAATTAATTCTAGTCTTACATGACATTAAAACACGTTGTAAATAGTGGATAGTTTTTTTTAAGACAGATAGTGCAAGATGAATTGCCCACACCATTCTCGAATAGCTAACGTCATAAGTAATCGGCACTCTGTGCTGGTCCTCCTGCTGAAAACTATCCCTATAACAAATTTTATTACCAAGAAATCAATAGCTAATCATTATGTTGTTATCATAATTGGACCAGGGTACACGCAGACAAGATTTTGAAAATGTCAAAGCTACTTACACTAAGACGCCAAAGTATGCAAGATGCCTTATATAAAATAGATGCTCAGCACACCGTACGAATTGAAGATGAACTTGTAATTTATACGAATAATAGTCAAGGCTCGCCAAAGCCAAAGTCTACAAGATATTTTCAATCCCACAGTATTATTACCCCTAATAGGATGTTTAATGGTTATGGGAGGCTAGGGGACCAGTGGTCTACGAACCACAAAATAACGCTTAATTACTAGAAAATCTCATTATAACTAAATGCCACGTTTAATTTAATGATGTAACAATATCTTATAATCAGTTTAAATATTGTGGCGTATATAATGATATATTCAAAGTGACCTTAAACCCAAGGATTATTGGGAATGTATTTTCCTTTACATCTCGCAGATTCGGAATAAGGTATAGAGTATGAACGTTTTTCACAATACAATTTTATGTGTTACCTTGTATGAAACCTCCGAGACGAATTCATGAGACCGCTGCAGTTTCTATAGGTTGAACAGATGCAACAGATTAATGAAAAAGACTATTTGTATTCTAATTACTACTTACTAATTTCTGAAAAGATATATAATCAAGCCTCCCTTTTCAAGATTCATAACATACTCACACACATTGGGCTCCGTAGCGTTAGTTATACAAAATAACTTCCATTTCAGCATAATGTAAAAAGTTTGAAATATATCGTTTTTTTGCAGTAAATACTCTGATCAATCTATAAAATCA
The DNA here is from genome assembly GCA_039707435.1 of Actias luna. NCBI lineage: Eukaryota > Metazoa > Arthropoda > Insecta > Lepidoptera > Saturniidae > Actias > Actias luna. The sequence goes on along the minus strand of JAZHAC010000033.1, from coordinate 11,280,743 downwards.
TCTTTAGGCTAGGATATTTCCGCTTACCTGCAGCACAGAGTATTTAAAAGACTATTTAAATCGTATGATATAAAATAATAGATTTACAATTATTAACATGCATATAAGTATTATTAATGCTATAATTACTTAATTCATATTACAATATATCATATAAATAGCCGTTTTGTTTCTTGTGACAAAACCTAACTATAGCTAAAATAAACTTAGTAATCTTAGTATTAAATAAACAGAACTATTGAATCCCTTACACTCAGTAATTTAAATACTTCAGTAAACATGTTTGTAAAATCAAATAATACATAAAGTTTTAAATGTTTTTATTCTAAAATAAATCTCTACATTCATATTTGTAATGGTAGCGTAGTATCAACGTTATAGATACATTATATATATATTGTATAGTGAATTATTAGTTAAATATTAAATATTCTTAAATATTTTAATTAAATTAAAAAATTATCTTAAATATTCATTATACTAATAGTAATATTGTATAGTTGAAAATAGCAACATGTAATACCGATATTAAAAATAATGTTAGCGATAACGATTAAGTAAAAAATAGCAGGTATAACATCTCTATGGCAATGCCACTCAGTTTTAAGGCTTTCGGCGTAGGTCGTTAGTAGGGTCTTGTTCTCTGTACTGTGATTTAATACAAATAGCGTGAAAATGGGGGTTACACAAGATGCACAAGCTGAAGCCCTGTCTTTAGTTCACCAGTTTATACACAATATTGATAAATCGTTGGCTCAAAAATTTTTAGAGAAAACTAAAGTGGTAAGTTCTCAATTGTAAAACCACGTGTGTTTCCGGCGCCACACGTGTTCATGATTTTTGTGTTATTTTCACACTATATTCGATACTACCGTTAATAATTACTAGTGTTACTTTATAAGAATAATTAAATATATTATTCTCTTATTTCATATACTAAAGATTCAGGTTTTATTTACTCAAAGTTAGTTATTTTATTTAAAGTTCCTATATATTTGATATTCAATGGCGACAACTTGGTATGTTTGATATATAGTTAATAGTTTAAAATGAACACATGTTTTATTTTATCTATTGAAGTCATTATAACCTTAAGAAAATTCATAAGTTTCACAATAATACGTTTTGTAATATATATATTCTAGGTTAGGTATACCAAAATATAATAGGTACTTTAACTTATAATATTGTTCCTATAGAAACCTCGTGGAAAGAACTTGCCTACCCTTATTGACATCATTACAAAATATAAAGCACAAAACCAAGCAGCTGATAGGTAAGTAATGTGTTTGTTACTATGAATAAAACCAAGTTTTATGTTTTATAAAAATCCACCTTTACAAACTCTTAATTACATTGTTGTAAAATTTAAATTAGCAATTACCAATATACATACAGTCTTTAGCTTTTAACAGCTACAAACACTAATAATACTATAGTACCCCATTATGATTAATTCTAAATTAGACTATATCTCCATATTTAAAAAAGTAAAAAAGGTGACATGAGTGTTTTTTAATTTTGTACTATTTAGAAGTATCAATTTTTATTACTTTCAACTGTAAAACATTATACTTTTGTACAAGTGTTTTTAAATTTATGATTAACTTTCTATTTGAACTATAGTTGAGGTGTTGAATGCACATAATGTTTTAAAAAATGGTATATTCTTTTACTTTTCAGAGAGTCTAGTGATGATGAAGGTGAGAAATCAAAAAAACCTGTAGCACAAGTTAATGGTAAAGTACCAACAGAAAAGAAAAAAATGGTTTCATCAGATTCAGATAGCTCTGAGGATGAGAGACCAAAACAGGTAACTGTATGTTTTTGTTTGTTAAAAGTTTCAAAAATAGTGGCAATGATGTTAAAAATGAATCAATGAACTTACATGATTTTAAATTAATCTATTTTCGTCACTACCTCTGAGCTTATATAAAATAATATTTTGTCAATAGTTATTTAAATAAGAACATTAATAGTATTGACATTTTGTAGGTAACAAAACAAGCACCAGTAAAAAAAAAGTCATCTTCTGAAGACAGTGACAGTAGTGAAGACAATGCTACATCAAAACCTAAAAAGCAACCTATAAAATCACAAACTGTTGCTACACCGAAAGCACAAAAAAAACAATCATCATCAGATGACAGTAGTGAGGATGAGCTACCAAAAAAAGTTATTGCTGCACAGAAACCTATTGCAAAAACTATACCTGCAAAGAAACCTGAGACATCTGATGATAGTGACAGCAGTAATGATGAAGCAGAGAAGCCAGCGGCAAAGCCTGCTGCTACAGTTGGAAAACCTAATGCAAAAATTAGTCAAGCCAAAAAACAAGATTCTTCTTCCGATGAAGATAGTGATGATGAAAAACCAGTACCTGCTAAAAAGCCAGTGGTAAAAGCTGCACCCACGAAAAAACCAGACTCATCATCTGATGATAGTGATGATGAAGAACCTAAAGCAGTACAAAAACAAGTTACAAAACCTCAAGGTTCTACTGCTAAGACTCCAATAAAGAAAGCACAGGTAAGCAAAAAACAAGAGTCGTCATCAGATAGTGACAGCAGTGATGAAGCTGGCAAACCCCAAAATAAAGTTGTTCCTAAAGCACAGGTTAAATCAGCAAAACCTGTTGCTAAAGTTGCAGCACAAGTGGCTTCTAAAAAGCAAGCATCATCAGATGATAGCGATGATAGTAGTGAAGAAGAACAACCAAAACAAAAACAAGGTGCTAAACCAACTCCTGCCAAGAAACCTGTTGGTAAACCTACTCCAGTAAAAAAACAGGAATCTTCTGATGATGATAGTAGTGATGAAGATGATAAAAAACCTGTACAGAAGCCATCTACTACACCGGTTAAGCCAGTCATGAAAGTTTCCACAAAAAAAGTATCTTCTTCTGAGGACAGTGATGAGGACAGTAGTGAAGATGAGAAACCAAAAACAGTACAAAAGAATCAAACTAAACCTCAAGTCACACCAGCAAAAGTCTCAGCCAAAAAAGAATCTTCTGATGATAGTGATGACAGTAGTGAAGATGAACTTCCTAAATCTACACAAAAATCTAACACAGCAAAAGCAGCAAATATTAGTAAACAAGTAAAACAAAAAGAAAGTTCCGACGACTCAAGTGATGAAGATGAACCAAAACAGAAATCAAAACCTAAAACAGTATCTAAAAAAGAATCTTCAGATGATAGTGATGATAATGTTCCACCAACAAAAAAGACAAAACAATCAAATAAAGAGGAATCATTTGAACAGGTAATAAAATGCTGTATTTACTTTGTTAATTTTATTTTTATAAACTACATCCTTTTCTATAATAATACATTTAATGGTATCTCTTTTTTTACAATTATGATAAGTCTCATGTTATAATTTTACTGAATACAGATAATTTTATTCTTTGCCTGGATAATTTAAAATAGTGCGGTATTTTTTATTCTGACAACTTATTTGTAGTAATTTTAAAATATCACACTTTAAAGTGCTAATTATAAAATGGTATATTTACATTTAGGTTGCACTAGCTTTCACAACACTGCAAATAAACCTTCATCTGGCCCTTAGATGACCATAGTTGTTGTGGTCCTGATGTCAAACTCGCAACAACCAATTTTTTGCTCACTAGTCAATAACATAACCTAACTTAAGAAAAAGTTATATATATTTGTTTATATACATTTCAACTTAACCAATAATTGTTTAGGTTTATGGTTAAGATTAATCAATAAAACTTAATCTCTTTTAGAACCAGCTTTATTTTTTGAATATCAATATTTGTAATGTGTATAAGAGTAATGACTGTAGTGCTCATAAGCAAATGAAATTGGATAAACTGTGAAATGAAATTTTGAACTGATGCAAATGAAATTTGAATGTGTGTGTTTGTGTATTTCCATACTATATTAATTAGAATTTAAGTTTCTCGTATTTCTTCTGAAACTAATTATAACTAGAGTATTTACTATTACAAAATTGGTAAAATACAGATTTTATATTTCCAACTTCAAATTTGATAATTTTTTATACAGTTATGGTTTTTTTTTATATATAAAATATAGGCTTAGTAATCTAAAATCTATTTGAGTTTATTGTAACTGATACTCAATAACCTTTAAAATATATTACAGTATTTCTTCTGTACATCAGTTTTATGATTTGATAAAATAGAAACTTATAAAAGTTTCATAGTCCAAGATGTGTTAATGACCCTGTTTTTATTATATTTAATAAATATTGTTGACTGTTATATTTTGATATAAATTTGATGTAACATTTGTATGAAAAAATTATCAAAAGTAACAATTAATGGCCTTTTTAGAAAAAATCTTTTAACTAATTACCAGTTTGGAATTTACATTAATTGCTCGAATTTTTGCAATAGTTATAAAAATTACTTAGTATATTTTTTACAGTTTGAATGTTTCTAATTAATAAATGAATACCATATAATATATAAACAAATATGAACATTATTTCATTTGAATTTGTTTTTATATTAATTATCTTTATTTTGTCAAGTAGTGAAAACATTGTAATCTGTAGAATTATATGAAAATTTTTAAAAGTAGCAAAACCTGAAAGTCTTTTTTGATTTACAACATATTTTATTTATCCCTGAATAATCTAATTTATTTTTAAAAAAGATTTACAATATTAGTATAGTATATTTTTAATTACAGACATTTGAGAAAAGCTTCCAAAGCGGAAAGAAGAGGAAAGCTTCTGAAGGGGATTCTGTGCCTGCTAAAAAACCATATAATAACTTTGTAAAGGTATGAAATATTACAATAAATCACTAAACTCTATTATTGATATTGTGCCCTATTAATGTAATTTATTTACCCTAAAGAAATAAAAAAAATTTGTTTATTGACTTTTAGGGCACTAATCATGTTTCAACTCCTAAAGACAAAGATGGCTTGATTGATAAACCAATTCCATTTCGACGTGTTGTAACTGAAAATGTGGAACTTGACCCTAGACTTAAGGATAATTCATTTGAAGCCAAGGTAAATGCCCTAAAAATTGAAATGCTAAGGCAATTCCATGTGCCGCCGAAACATTTTGCCCAGGGCTCAGGCCTTTGGTTCAAAATTTTGGGCATTTACCTTTGTTAATAATTCGGTCTACACATAGGGTTGTCTTAGTGTTTTTAATAATATCAATATTTCTCCATCAGGAGGGTGAAGATGGAGATGGTGAAGATAATGAATCTGAGGGAAACAGATCTGGAAGCTGGAATAACAGGGGCCGGGGTGGGTTTAATCGTGGTCGTGGGTTTAATGATAGGGGCAGAGGCGGTCAGAGAGGTCGGGGTGGATTCGGTGATAGAGGAGGGTATGGGGGTAGGGGTGGTCGAGGCGGATTCGGTGATAGAGGTGGTCGTGGAGGTTACGGTGACAGGGGAGGTCGTGGGGGCTTTGGAGATCGAGGAGGTAGGGGATTCAACAGGGGAGGTCGTGGGGGAGACCGCGGTGGACGAGGGGGTGATAGAGGAGGTAGGGGAGACCGTCATTCTTGGGGAGGTGATAGAGGAGGGTTTAATAAAGGAAGTTTTAATGACAGGAAAAGTTTCGAGGGCGGCGATAACAACTCCCAGAATAAAAAAATAGTTTTTGAATAAAAATAGGTAAGAAATAATTTGTAGTACAATGTTTAGATATTGTTAATCTACTAAAAAAGTCAGGTGTATAAAACTTTTGATCAGTGTCTGAGGCGCCTTCGAAGATGAGATGAATTTTTTTTCAAACAATGACTCCGTAACCAAATGTATGCGAGAGAACAAATACATAGTGAATTCCATTAATTTAAACTCCCTAAGAAAGGCCGAAATTACTTTGGTTGGTTTACCATATTGTCCATACATTCTGTTCATTTAACGACAAGTCTTTTCTTCAAGATCATTCAATGCATAGTGTAAAGTGCCCCTTAGGTATCAATACTTGCAAATACTAAGCTGAATTCCAGGTCTAACTGGTATTTCTTTATCTATCATTATATCATTCCCATTTTGTTATTAAATAAACTACATTATTTGCATACAGTGGTAACTTGAGTAATTCTTAATACATTACTAGCACACTAAAATTAATAATTTTTATTTATATGTTAATTTTGGCGATTACAGAGCTAATCGCAGTAAGATTTCATTACAAAAGTAAAACATTTGACTGAATGAACGAAAAAAAAACAAATGACTTTGTGATTTGTATGTTTAAAAGTAATTTTTTTTTTTAGGCCGGAGCTCGTGGATCTTGGGGGGAACGTGCTAATATAGACTTGAAACATACCCGCGGGAAGTCGTTTAAGCACGAAAAGACGAAGAAGAAGCGAGGTTCTTACCGAGGTGGCGCTATAGACACTGGCGTTCATTCTATAAAATTTGAAGACTAAATAAGGAATAAAAAACAACGTAAAAAGCATATTGAACACGTATTCAATTACTGCGACACTTATTTTTAATATAGGTACCTGTTACTCTTAGCGATGGGTAATTTGCAAACCGCAAATTACAATATCTAATACTTTTTCTTGATTTTTAGATTTACGTATTTTGTATTTGTTCTTGACCTCTACGGATATAATATTATTCTCGTTCATTTCGGTATAATACAGAATAAATGTGATAAATGAATGTTTCTGTTGCGATGAAAATTAATAAAAATAAAGTGACTTGTGCAATTGGTAATTTTCAATTATCTCATTATTGTATTAATATCGAGCTACTTATTTTATTAACAAAATTCAAGAGTTTTAGTTTACTTTTAATATAAGATTTTTGCATTTTCCTGTCTAGTTAATAAGTGTGCTATAAAAATAAGTTTTAATGATTTGTGTGGTAAGAGAACTAATTTACGTTGACATAAACAATCTATGTTTAAATGTAAATATTAGTTGTGAAAGTAAAGTATGAATACTTAGTGTATATATATTTAAGACATAATTATTATCTATTATAAAACTAGTGTTAAACTACGCGGACTAGTGATAAGAATATTAATATTCCGATTTAATAATATACGTTTTAAGCTATTACTTCGAAATATTTGCACTTTTATTACTTCGCCAGACTTCATTAGAGACAAGAACCCTCTCAGAATTCATATATTTTTAAATATTTCATAGGTTTTAGCGTTGTAGCCACAATCTTGATATTAAGTGACCCTATAGGTATAGGTAGACCTATAGGTATTTGGCGGTAGTTCTTCAACCTGAGGATGGTAGCTAGCCATTGGGGGCATAAGAAAAAGCCCTACTATCATGCTATGGTTTTATCACGATGTTTCACTTCGCCGAAAGCTCTTCAGATGGATTCGTACTCTCGTCCCTTAACGCGACGTCCGCAACTAACGACTGAGATATCATGCCTTCATAACTTCGGACCGAAAGATGAAATTATGAAATGATGAAAATTTTGTGTCGAAACGGTTAGGTTTTATTGTGGGTTTCTTCGGACTTATTAAAGATATACCTACAATTTGACGACGAGATAGATTATAATATGTAATTACGGTAAAGTTGTATTTATTACAAATGACAAGTGTAAATATATAGTACCTAATATAGGTGTTGTAATTGAATTTTAACCAAATGTTGATTATGGTCGACATTTTTGTAGGCTAAAAGAGTGGTTTCATTTAAATAATATCAAACCAACAGATATCAATCAAGGAACAAGGTGGCTTCTTTCGGTGTAGATACATTGAATGTAATTTTTGATCTATGTTATCCAGTGAAACCGGATATCATCGAGTTTAACGATATTGTGATCATTTAACATCGAAATGCTGTAAACAAGTAGAAAGAAAATCAATATCATAATATTTATTGCACTTAAAAAGGCTATCCAAGGTTTGTAAGTTTTTAAATAATAAAAACCGAAAAGAACAATTCGTTTTCGGTTTATTTAGTGAACATACATGGCAAAGGTTACTTGTAGATGATAAGTTAACTTTTAACCGTATGTTGGAGTGGCCGTGCGAGCTTCTTAAACTGGTGAAGGCAGTCGGCTAGTCTTGGACAAGATCGGATGTACTGTTCGCACAAGAGTCACAAGTCAACAGATATCGCATTCAATATCTCAAACTGATGATAGTGCCGCGACGTGTCTAGGTGCTGCAAGGGATCGACGCTGTGTTACCGATTTAGTGGGTAATATCAAGCAAACCAGTCGGTGATCATTTATAAAGAATGAGTTACGTGACTGTTGCTTATTGTATATAATAGCACATCGCGAAAGTTGTGTCGTTTTCACAAATGTAATACCATTAACCGTCCGAGTGACGAGTCCAACAAAAGTGCTGGCTTAAGGAGTACAGAGGATTTCGAATCTAGTAGAAGTGGATACATTAGTTGGAAGAGGAAAGTACCCAGTCGAGCGATGACTGCTGGTTGGTATATTTAACTGTAGAGGCTGATACCGGCGCGGCAGTAAGCGTTTTATTTTTATTTATTACAGGGAAAACTAACAGCTAACATTAAGAACATAAAACAAAAAAAGTTTAGAAGTTTTCACAAATATTAATAAAAATAAATACATATTAAATAGTGCATAGGAAACACACAGTTTTAAATTAATATTACAATGAAGAAAAGTATTCATTAGTGAGTAGTCTAGTAAGTTGACGAACCGTGGTATTCAAGATGTCGATATTCGCGGTCCTAGAAATTATGTCGAAACACTTGCACTCTCGAATAATGAAGCTGTTTTGTTACACCGTGATAGTGAAGTATGCAAAATGTCAGACTGTCTTAGTGCTAAACAAGTGGGTTCACAATCCGAGGTGACCGAGCAGTTCTGGACAGTCGACTGTACCATTTGCGATGTTTATTACATCGAGAAATATGGCTGGGTAAGAAAGTGTTTGTACGGTATTGTAAGTATCGCAAAAAGCGCTTTTGAATACCTTCGATGCGTGTCCTATGGATATCATAACAGGGATTCCATACTTGACTAGCGTATTCTAGGTGGCTACGTACATATGCACAGTACAATATTTTGATTGTTTTTATTGAGCAAAACTCCGATGACATTCTTAATACGAATCCTAGCCTAGAGCTTTGGAGGCTTTGTTGACAATGCTATTGACGTGATCATTGAAAAGTAATTTAGAATCAAAAACGACTCCAAGGTCTTTCTTTTATAGTGGAAACTCTTGAGACAGACTCACCTTTTAAATTATAATTAAACAGAATAGTTTGAAATTTACGCGTTAAAGAACATACATAACATTTCGATGCATTGAGATCTAATTCACTAAGGTAACAGTAGTTTTGAAATCGTACTGTGATTGCACACATGTCCCGCGCCACGCGCCTTCAGCGCGTGTCGTGGCACCAGGCCCCGCCCCACCGCCACTTACGTCGGACCAGGCTTTCCCGAGCCTGCCAGGATCCACGCGCGTCGCTCCCGCGCAGCCAACCACTAAAGCCCCACCCACGGCATGGGCCCCCAAGCCCAAGCCACAAGCCCCGAAGGTGCCTTCAACCTCAAACGAATTTCAAGGCCTGACCTGGATAGCAGGCCTTCTACAAAGCTTCGACGTCGATGACATCATCGCCTTCGATCTTATGATCAGCTCTGCCGACGGAATCGACCGCCTAAAAGCCGTAGCCGCCTACCCGGACCTAGCTCGCGCCGTGCAAAAGCTCGTCCGAGCTTCTCCGTAATCTGCATCCGCCGTCTCTTCAAACCGTTCGTGTCCGCGCACACGCCCGCGTAACCGCAGGTCTCGCCGCCGAGGCCTTACGGTTAATTTCACTCCCGCACACCCGCCGCGGCCTCCCTCTGCAGACGCTCGAGCCTAGGTCCGATCCTTCGGAAAGGAGCCCTCGAGCGACTCTGCTCGCGCGATACAGTGACACTCTACAACACTGAGAGTACAACATCACACTGCATACCATCCGTGCTCACCCACACGCTAAGTACACGGTTCTGTAAGGGACCAAAAACCTGTGGCCCTGCCAGTTGTTTGGCACTTTTTTTCTATTTTTATTTTGTTGGATCTTTTTAGTTGCCTTTTGTTGCTAACCTTTCACTATTCAATTAATTAATTTCTAAATATTTCAGATATACAGGCACCAGAATACTGGTTAGACCACGGTAGTCCACGGTCGTTTTGATGCGAAGACTACGTCCTTCCAACACCGATAAACTCAATCCAAAACAGTACAGTACAATTCACTCCACCGACTTCCTTGCCTCTCTTAACAATTAGTATTTTAACATTTCACAAATTAGTAATTTATCTAAAGGTCTACTCAAGTAGGCCAGCTCTTATTATTTTATATATTATTTTCTCTTCTGGCAGCAGTCCATGCCAAGGGCCAGCCACAACGGCACCCTTGTGCTCGCTGCCTCTGGGCTGAGTGCCCTCAGCACTCGCCCCAAGAAGTCCTGCCAAGCTGTAAAAGCCCCTCCGGCTAACAGCGTATGTCTAGTCGAAAAAAAAAAAAAAAAAAAGAAAGTTTTGAAATCTATACAAATAATGATGCGTCTGCTATGGATTTAATTGGACATAGAATTTTTAAGTAGTCTGCGTAAAGAAGATTTTTTGAAAAACGGAAGCAAGAGAACACGTCTGGAACTCTAGAAGGAATACCCATTGGTGCAGATGTATAACCGTTAAGAACTACTATTTGACATCTATTTTTAACATATGACGAGCACCATCTGAATAGGTTACCTCGCATGCCTGTAGCAAACAGTTTTGTAACAATCGAATATGAGGAATTCTGTTGAAGCATTTACTATAGTCAGTTAAAATAACGTCTACTTGACAAGGTTCAGATATATGTTTTGACAAAAATTCATTACATATTAAAAGGTTCGATGTAGTTGACTTACCTTTAAGGAAGCCGTGCTGATTGTCGCAAAGAGAATGTATTAAAGAAGCATATAATTTGTTGTAAATAATCCTTTCTAGCACTTTAGCGAAAATACATAACTTAGAAATAGGTCTATAATTAACTACTTCGTCATTTTAGGACCTTTTTTGTGTATAGGAGTTATAAATACATATTTCCAGATCTCCAGGTACCAAGCCTTCTTCATGTAAGGATCGCTTGAAGAGAATTGTGAGTGGTACAGCTAAACTTTCTGCACAGTTTTTAATAAATACCCGTGGCAGGTTATCAGGACCGGCAGACTTGTTTAAGTCCAAAGAATTGAACAGTTTTAGTACTTCCGATTCTGATACATCATCACATAATATCTGCGAAAGGTTCAAACAGATTGGAGAGATTGAAATCATCAATACACGGAATGGTTGAATTGAAGGTTTCTAAAAAAATTGAGTGAAAGTAGTCGCTGAACATATTACATATTTATTCACCTTGATCCGACGCACACTGCCTAAATTTGATTACTGAAAGGTATGCGTTAGATTGCTTTTTAGTTTTTATGCACGACCAAAGACATCTGGGATTTTTGGTTATCATTTTTTCAATGTACTTTATATAGTCCTGGAACATCTCATCCTCCATAATCCTGGCTCAATCTCTTAAGATATTGAAAGAAATTAAATCATGGTTTTTGCTATATCTCTTTTGTGTTTACTTCGATGATTGTTTTTCTCCCTTAATAGTTTAATTAGTGGAATTACTTATACTTCCTTGTTTATTATATGGAGAGTAGAGACAAGGACCACTATCTCTGTGTATGAAAGGAATCGTAAATCGTGTCTCCAATAAGGGTAGAGGCGGTAGTCTAAGATACATTTTAAAGAAAGTGGCAAAAGTAATTACAATAAGATAGAGAAATAAACAAGGACTGACCTATTTCCGCTTGGTAAAATATGAATTTATCTTAACTTGTTAAAAATCTATATGTTGAAAGAAAAATACTAAGCCTTATAGGATTTTATTAATAAGGTGTAAATGTAAAATAAATTAACATGCGGGTTCAATTTTTTTTTTCGAATGGACCTACACTGTTAGCCTGAGGGGCTTTTACAGCTTCACCGAAGTAGAAAAGCGGGTTCAATTTTTTTTTTTTTTACGGGACCTACACTGTTAGTCTGAGGGGCTTTTACAGCTTCACCTGAACTAGAGGGGCGAGCGCGGAGGACGCTCGAGCCCGCAGGACACCCAAAAGCGGGTTCAATAGATATTCAACGAATATATATTATCAAATTCAGCAAACTTCACTCCGTCTATAACCGCTAGTGTTACCAGGTATACGGTAATTATCGTAGTTGCACGGTATTTTTGACCAAAAGACGGCCTACGGTAAAGTACTATTATCGTGTTATTCTCTAAGACATTTTTGAAATAAATTACAGAGTAAACTGCCCCACTCCAAAACTGCATGTGAGAGATTGTTCAGTCAAGTAAATAAAACTAAAAGAAGTAGACTGATAACAAAACATTTAAAATAAACATTTTGACTCAATAATGTGTTCAGCGAAATATAACTTTTATTTTATAGTGTATGTATGATAATGATTTTTCACCATCAAATTACTTCTTTTTATGACCAAGAAGTGGAACTTTTGAAAGAATAAAAAATGCAAGACAAAAATTACATAAAACGTTTTATTTTCTTTTACACTGATAAGATATTATACCTTGTAACTTAAAAATAAATTCCAATAAAGGCTGACGCGGTACTTTGAGATTTTTAACTGGTAACACAGACAAGAGCTATGTTCATATCGTAGTTTATAGGACATCAGCGCTATCCTGGCAGGTACTGGAATCTCTATTTTCAGTATACAGCTGGACACATATTCAACTTTACGCCCATATGAAGTGGTCGTCCTTGTCTCTGCTCTCCATAGTTTATAACAAAACATAAATAATATTATTTTTGATACTTACGTATTAACGCCATCGCAGTTGAAATTCGTTGGCTTAGGTTAGGTTTGATTGAAGTCGAGGTAGCTAACTGAAGTCGAGGTAGCTAACTAAGTCGAGGTAGCTAACTAAGTCGAGGTAGCTAACTGAAGTCGAGGTAGCTAACTAAGTCGAGGTAGCTAACTAGTCGAGGTAGCTAACTAAGTCGAGGTAGCTAACTAAGTCGAGGTAGCTAACTAAGTCGAGGTAGCTAACTAAGTCGAGGTAGCTAACTTAAGTCGAGGTAGCTAACTTTTTCTGAGGTTTCTGTTGTTCTGTTGTTGTTTGAGATCTTGCTTTTCGTTGACTCTTGCGCGTATTTTTGGATTCTGTGTTTTTTTTTTTTTTCTTTGATCTGACCCTGGCTATTGTTATTTTTGGATTTACGATAACTCTTGCGACTTGGTATTTCTTTTGCTTCGGCTTTACTTGTTGGTTGTTGAGTGGGGGTGTGCCCCCCACTCTCTAGGTCATTCAGCTTGGACGCTAAAGCGCCCCGGAAGGGGCAAAATGTTAAGACGGTTCCAGTTATTTTTGACTCAGAGGATGAAAAAGAGATTCCTGGATCACAGAGACATATAGAGATTGCTACCTATAGTAATGATATCAGCAGGACCGATTTGAGGAAACGCAGTACGGAGCGGCAACTTTTTGAGTCTGATACTGAAATTGAAACTATGGAGGCTCCAAAAGTTTCCCGGGCAAGCAGGGGGAAGTTTCGGAGTTCGGGCCGCATGACCTCACAGAGGCGTTTACTTCTAGGGGAAGCTGACAATTCCTATGATCGGGCTTTGGCCAGCAGCGAACATACGGATGATGTGACTGACGAAGACTCTGCTTTCGTCCCCGCTGTGCTGTCTTTTGCACAGGTGGAGACGATGGATGGTTTAGCGATAAAGGAGCATGCGGGGCAGCTGATGAAGTCGGTATACAACGTCTGCAAGACTTCAAAGCGGATTAAGGGAACGCATATTAAGCATTTGAAGGATGCGGCCCGTGTTATGAGGGACTTGGCGGATGTGCTTGCAGAACGTGTAGAGACGGAAAAATTTAAACGCCTGAGCCGAGATAATAAACTACTTCGTCAGTGAATAGACGACCTCAATGAAGAACTGAAGACATGGAAGAAGATAGCTGAGGAAAAAGGGAAGAGGCTCGAAAGGCGGTGGAAAGTAGTGGGTCTCACACCCCGCAAGACTGGCAGGAGACACTAATAGCTGCGGTCGAAAAGATGGGACACTCCCTCGGGCACTCCCTTCAAAAAGTCTGCGGGGATATGATTAATGCCCGAATGGAGACGTTTGAGGAGCGCTTACTGCCAAAAAAGGTGGTACGTCCCCCACTAGCAGTAGATAAAAGACTGTCTGCTTCGTCTCCGGTGAGAGGTGCAAAGCGACTCTCTGCGAAATCGGGTGCAGGTGCAACTACTATGTCGCTACCGGCAGATAATAATGTGGCTGCTGCGGGCCCCCCACTTGGGGATGAGTGGACCCCGCTTCCTGCTGGGAACCCAGACTCCAATCCAATGAGGACGGAGTTAGAGTCATGGTCAGTGGTGGCACGCCGCACAAAGAAGGTACCGGCCAAAAGCTTGGCAGCAGTGGCAGAACCTGTGCCTGTGCCGAAACCAAAGCCGAAGCTTCCTGCTCCCCCGCGGTCGGCTGCTGTCACTATTACACTGCAGCCGGGAGCAGTGGAAAAGGGGGAGAATTATCGAACGGTCCTCCAGAAAGTGATGGAAAAGGTCTCCTTGGTCGAGTGTGGTATAACGGACCTGTGCCTACGCTCTACAGCCACTGGGGGCAAGATAATTGAGATACCTGGTTCTCTGGGGGAGGAGCGGGCAGATGATCTAGCTCGTAAAATGCGGGAGGCTGTGGGGGAGCTAGTTGTAGTAGCGAGACCCACTAAAAGAGCCGACATACGGGTCGTTGACATTGACGACTCAGTTACGAGGGCTGAGGTGATGAAGGCCGCGGCAATGAAAGGCGGGTGCGAATTGGCTCAAATAAGAGCTGGAGAGGTTCGCGACTATGGTAGGGGAATGGGATGTCTCTACATGTCCCTGCCTGTCTCTGCGGCAAAGGTCTTGGTGGATGCTGGGCGCCTAATGGTGGGCTGGAGTATGGCCAAGATCCATACACTTGAAGTGAAGCCCCTACGGTGCTTTAAGTGTATGGGTATTGGTCACACACGTCCCGTGTGTCCGTCTAAAGTAGACAGGACAGAGACATGCTTTAGATGTGGGGAGGCTGGTCACAAGGCGGTCGTCTGCAAAGCGGAAAAGCTTCGATGTGCAGTGTGCTCCGAGGCAGGTCTACCAGCAGAGCACGTAATGGGAGGGGTAAGCTGTAAACCCTCTCCCTCAATCAAAAAGACAAGAGGAATGTCAGATCTAGCAGCGAGAGGTGACTCAATTCCAGTGGCAGGAAGTGTAAAACCGATAGTAGAAGAAGGAGGGCATAGGTTGGAGGAAACTAGTATGGATATTTAATGGATTACGGCCATACTAGTTTCCTTCAGAGCAATCTAAACCACTCAGCTGCCGCCCAATACCTTTTTCTGCAAACGGTGGCTGAGTGGAGAATTGGAGTGGCAGTGGCTGCGGAGCCGTACGTGATTCCCGACCGATCTCATTGGGCAGGGGACACGGCCGGCTCCGTAGCCATTGTCAGTGGATCTGGATCGCCACTCTCCTTTAAGGAAAGAGGCTCAGGCTATGTGGCGGCGGTATGGGAGGGGTTGGTGATTGTAGCGGTGTATTTCTCCCCAAACCGACCCCTCATAGAATTTGAGGGGTGACTGATTAACTTGGGGTTGGTGGTGAGACGGCTTCTGCCTCTCCCTATTGTAGTTCTAGGCGACTTCAATGCCAAGTCACGTGCATGGAGAGAGGTGGCCACGGATCCGCGTGGGGTTGCTGTTGAGGAGTGGGCGGTTGAAATGGAGCTGACCCTTCTCAACAGAGGTTCGGTGCACACGTGCATGCGCCAGAACGGAGGGTCCATTGTGGATCTCTCATTTGCCATGCCAGCGGTCGCACGCCGTGTGCACGGATGGCGAGTACTTGAGGAGGTGGAGACCCTATCGGACCATAGATACATACGGTTCGAGGTCTCCACCTCCTCGGGCATAGCATTGACGCCGTCTCCAAGTAGAGCTCGCGCGGCATTTCCACGCTGGTCCCTTTGTCGCTTAAATCGGGAGTTGGCAGAAGAGGCTGCAATAGTGCAGAGTTGGAGAGTGCCGACTCCCGAGTCTGAAGGTGTAGACGCGGCCGCGATACGTTTTAAGACCGCCCTTACAGAGGTATGTAATACCTCCATGCCGCGGAGCATGCGTCGCCCCCGGTTGGAGTCGGTGTACTGGTGGTCGCAGGAGCTCGCTGAACTTCGTGCGACTTGCTCTGCGTCACGACGGCGTTATGTGCGTAGTCGTCGCCGCCGGCGAAGGGACTGGGAAGAGGAGGCTCGACTGTATGCATCATATAGGAAGGCGAGGAAGACTCTGCAGGAAAGCATAAGGCGGGCCAAAGATAGAGCGTGGGAAGAGCTCCTAGAGTCATTGGAGAGAGACCCGTGGGGGCGCCCGTATCAGATGGCGAGAAGGAAGTTTAGCCGTGCACCCCCAGTTATGGAATCTCTCCAGCCGGCTTTTCTGATCAGAGTTGTGGATGCTCTGTTTCCTGATCCTCCGGAGTTTTCTACGCCTTCCATGCCTTCCCATCCTCGGATGGAAGAGGGGGCGAGTGATCGCCTTATCCCAATTACAGATCAGGAGTGGGAAGCGGTCACATTGCGCCTGCGCGGTAGGAGAAAAGCACCCGGTCCGGATGGAATTCCAGGTCGAGTGCTTAAATTGGCGCTCCATTTTATGGGGACAGAACTTCGGCGACTGTTTGACCGATGTTTGACGGTCAGACAGTTCCCGAAGATATATAAAGAGGGTCGCCTGGTTTTGTTAGTTAAGGAGGGCCGGCCCCTGGATCGTCCGACCTCTTATAAGCCCCTCGTACTGCTGGATGATGCGGGGAAGATGCTGGAGAGAGTGGTTGCCTCCCGAGTTGTCCGGCATATGGATGAAAGAGGGCTAAGATTATCAGATGCGCAGTTTGGCTTCAGGGCTGGTCGGTCCACAATTGATGCCTTGACAGAATTAAAGAGGTTGTCCACGGATGTAACGAGCAATGGAGGTAGGCTGTTGGTGGTGTCTCTTGACATCGCGAACACCTTCAACAGCTTGCCGTACGGAGTTATACGGGAGGCGCTTCGATTTTTTGGAGTGCCCCTGTACCTACGCAAGTTGTTGGAGGACTACCTCCAAGGACGGTATGTCACCTTTGTGGACAGTGAAGGGCGAATGATCCGGCGTGAGGTGCGATGTGGAGTTCCTCAGGGGTCGGTCCTGGGACCACTCTTGTGGAACCTGGGCTATGACTGGGTACTCCGCGGTGCGTTACCCCCAGGAGTGCGCATCATTTGCTACGCGGATGATACACTGGTTATAGCCCAGGGTGAGGAATGGGAGGAGGTGGTGCGCCGAGCATCAGAGGCCACGGCGCATGTCATAGAGAGGATCAGGATGCTTGGCCTTAAGGTGGCGGTCGAAAAGACTGAAGCTATTCTCTTCCATGTGCCCCGGAAGGGACCGCCGCCGGGAGCCAGCATCCTGGTGGAAGGTGTCAGGGTTCCGGTCCGGAGGGAGATGCGCCATTTAGGGCTGATTTTGGATGGAAGGTGGCGGTTCGAGCACCATTTCAAGGGGCTCGGACCGCGAATAGTTGGTGCAGCTGCAGCCCTGGGGAGACTTCTCCCAAACCTAGGAGGTCCAGGAGCCACTTGCCGTCGCCTATATGCGGGAGTCGTCAAGAGCATGGCCGTCTACGGAGCACCGTTATGGGTGGATGCCCTCAGTGCAACGAATAAGCGTGCGCTGTGTGCGGCGCAACGCGTGGTGGCACTGAGGGTGATTCGAGGATACCGGACAGTGTCCTCGGCGGCGGCCTTTGCTCTTGCTGGCTCCCCGCCATGGGAGCTTGAGGCTGAAGTACTAGCCACCGTATATAAATTCACGGCGGCAAGGAGAAAGAGAGGGGAGTCTCCGGCTCCCGGTGAAATCAATGGCTTTCGGCGGCAGGCCCAGTCGGAGATTATGCGGCGCTGGAGGGAGGACTTGGCGGGCGCACACTATGGTCGTCATACTATTGATGCTGTCCTCCCGGTCCTCCAGGAGTGGTGTACAAGAGCGTTTGGTACCCTGACGTTTAAGCTGGTGCAGGTACTGTCGGGACACGGGTGTTTCAGACAGTACCTGTACCGGATAGCACGACGTGAGCCAAGCCCCATATGCCACGAGTGCGGCGCGGCTGTTGACACGCCGCAACACACTCTGTCGGAATGCCCTGCTTGGGAGGAGCAGCGACGCACTCTGGTAATGGCCGTGGAAGCGGACCTCACACTCCCCACCATCGTGATGGAGATGACCAGGAGGGAGGAAGTGTGGACAGCTATAGCTTCCTTCTGCGAGGCTGTAATCTCGCGGAAGGAAGCGGCAGAGAGAATGCGTGAGGGGGATCCCGAAGGAGATCCTCTCAGAATAAGACGAAGGGGTAGCAGGAGGGAACGGTATATTCGTGCCCTTCCTGCCCCTTAGGGGGGCCAAGGTGGGCAGATTGGGGGATCTGCCCTCCATTGCACTTGGCCCGTCAGAGGAATACGGCACTTCGTACTAGAGTGCCAGACGGGGCTCAGCTTCACATCAGGCTGAGCCGGCCGCCGGGGTGACGTGGTGAAAGCGGTAGACCGATCTCGGGTCGCCCCGGAAATGCGGCAGATGGTACCGTGGGGTTTTAGTGGGTATTCCCGGCGGCTAGCGCCGGGTGAGTCCCACATACCCCTCTCAGTCACCCCGGGCTGGGAGGGGATGCGTAAATGCATTTCCCCAAGTAAATAAAAAATAAAATAAAAAAAAAAAGGTTAGGTTTGATTCATGTTGAGAAAAAGGGCATGCCTACCGCGGCAGCGGTCGTGGAGCGTCGTATATATTTAGATAGTTAGTAATAAATGAAATATTTCTTTGTCGTAAAGATATACGGCGCACCCCGACCGTTAGCGCGGCCGACGAGCGCTTTTTCTCAACACAAGTCAAACCAACCTAAACTAACGAATTTCTACTGCGATGGCATTACCTAGTCAGTAATAAATGAAATATTTCTTTGTAAACATATACGGCGCTCCCCAACCGCTGCCGCGGCTAAAATAATTTCTATTGCGTTGGCATTAAAAATATAATGTGAATCGGTTCGATTCCGGGGTTCATGAGATATTTCAGTGTATTAGTACAAAGTTCCAAATCAATTAACAAATTTGATTATCAATTTATTTAATTTATAATCGATTAGCCTGGCATGCATTAATGTGTCGCTTGAAAATATATTTCCTTACTAGGGATAAGTAATTCCGATAAAGATTGATTCTTAAATCGATTCGTATTGAAACTCAATGGATCGATTCATAAAAATATCGACATCTAAATGTTCGATTTTCTAAAGATTGATCTTTAAATTTTAGATGTCATTTTTTCTTGAATTGATTCGAAACGAAACCTAAATAGTTGATTCATAACAAAATCGACATTTAATGATTGATTTATATAAATCGATCTTTCAGTTGGCAATAACTCTTGAATCGATTTGAATCTAAACCTAATGGATGGTTTCAGAATAAACCGACATATAAAATATCAATTTTTAGACTTTGACTTAACACTGACTTTCTAAAAATCGATCTTATAAATTACCATTTCTTAATGAATTGCTTCATTAGGTTAAGATTGGAATCGATACAACAAAAAATGATACCTAAACGGTTGATTTCTAAAAATTGACATTTAAAATATCAATTTTTAGAAAACAATATTTTAGATGTTGTTTTTTATGGATCGATTCATTATGATTTAATTCAAGAATAATCGTATTAGGAAGTAATTAAATGACACCTGACCAAATGACGCATTGTCAACACCCTCCCCTACTGATTAAGGTGTAAATAAAGGTATCTAAGACCATGCTGCTGAGTCGGACATTATAATAAAATCATCTAGCCAGTTTATTATTAATCATTTCCGAGAAGTATAATAGCATATTGTGTTTGAGTAATACTTTCAAATAATTTACAAATTAATCTATAGTTGTTATCAAAATGTAAACAATCAATGAGCAATTTTTAAGGATGAAATATCGATTCACTGTATCGATACAGGGACGTCAGTTCGTTTAATAATTCTTTTATTAATCGATGTCAGATCGGCATCCCTATTCCCAAAGAGTATAGTAACTATACATATTCCTTACCTCACTTGTGCTTATACGTATATATGTATATTTAAGAGTTTTACTTTGAAAATGATTGAATTACAGAGAATTAAAACGATGATATTCAGTTATAGAACGTACCGAAATTTTGGCCACAAAAGTGAGCCTGTACCTGTAGTAACTGTACTTTGGCAAGGTTTTCTTACAATGACATTTTTAGGATTATGTATTGAATGGAAGAAGTATGTAACATTTATTATAATTACCGCACATTATTCGAAACATTATTACCGCCTAATTGATTATAAACTTGTTAGCATATTCTACATTGCAAGAGTAGAATCGAAAGTCCACTTACTGATATTGTTTGTGCGTCGTTTTTAAAGATTGAAGTTTTCTATTCTGAGTCGTTCGTTTACAGATATTTTATTACTTTAGAAAACATATTTTGATATTTAATCAGATATTAATTTAATTTCCATGTTTAAACAAATTGGTGATGGTTTTCATGCATCTTAATATATTGCTTTTATGTTTTTTTTTAACTGGTCAAAGGTGTTTGCCGAAGGACTTAGTCAACTTTACTGGAGTTGAGTTTGAGCTGTATAGCACTTATTCTAATTGGAACTAGTATAGTGTTCCAAACTTGCCAAAAATTGGCTTGAGCAGTTCCTAGTTGTTACGGATGACATTTTAAGTCTGTATGTGGATAAAAGTGTTTCAGAAGCATTTAATTGATATTCTTTATGGGATAGTGTAACTTCTTATATATAAAGTCTTAAATAATTTCAATTATACATATCACATTTTCTGAATAATTTTATTTTAAATTAAAATATTAGATTATTACTAGCTGACCTGACAAACATGTTCTGTCTTATAAATTATTTTTAGTGAGTACTCTGATTGTATTCAAAAATGAGAGGATGAGGGTAGGAGGGTGAAAATTTTGTGTTGTATTTTTAAATGCCACATCAGAAAAAAAAAAAATTCTCAAAATATAATATTTTTAGGTGGACCACCCTTATCACTTAGGGGTATGAAAATTAAACCTACCCAATATACATATAAAATTTAATAAAATTCTGTCAAGCCGTTTCAGAGGAGTATGACAACTAACCTTGTGACCAGAGAATTTTATATATAAAGATTAGGTGTAATTACATTTTGCGTATTGTAGTGCCTCCTTCAACATCATACCTATTTGAAATTATTAAAAAATATATCATATAGGGTTTCTGCAGTCCTATAGAAATACAATTAAATATATTGAAATTTAATTCATTATAGGGAATATATATTATATTCCCTTTAAATTGACACAAAAATAGTAAAGTACTTAGAATTTGACTAAAACTGCTTGAGTTTAATATATTCTATTTTGTCCATTTTTTAAGGAAAAGAAATAACTTTCTTAACCTATAAAGTTTTGTAGATTTCCGTCAGTCGAAATTGCCTGGCAGGCCAGCCTGCTAATAAATATAATGTCAAATATACAGTGCTTTGATTAACAGATGCGAACTATCCTTGTTCTATAATCCAGTTTCATAATCCATCAGTATATAATCAGTATAATCCAGTGGATTAATCCACAACACATATATGTTACTTAGTATTTTCTACTTTCAGGATTGGAAAGTTAATATTTGGTGATACTGAAGAAAAAAAAACTTTAGCAGAATCGTCTAATGAAAAGCCTGGTAGCAGTTGATTTGAATATTGTTAATTTAGGTACCTACTATGTAAATAATGTATTTGTATGTATTAGTTGCAATAATTTAAATTATATTTTGAAATTATGTACACTTTTATTTACATACCACTAATAGGACCAAAGCAGTACTAAAAACAGTTATAAAAACGGGAAAGAAAAATGTCAAGGGAAAATAATTATACACGCAACAAACACAAAGTAATGTCCAGACTTTGAGCAATCATTTGTAGATTACAAAAAAAAATGTTCTTTTCTAGGATTTGAACCTACATCACTATGGAGCAGCGTCAGCAACGAAACAACCACTTAACTCCTCTTTCCCTCATGTAACGCGCTGTAACATATATCTGTACCCCCCTCCTCCTCCTCAAACTTTACTTAACATCCAAGTGAGCATTTTTACCTAAAAGTCATAATTATGTTTTACTTTTTTTTTACTAATAAACAGTTAAAATACTCTATATTTATAATAACTTTTAGAAATGCTATTAGAAATAGTCGAGGGATTCTTCGTAAAACATAAACATGCGAGCTTGGTAAATTTTAATGGGCTAGTTTTTTATTGAAATTAAAAACATTGTTACGTAACGTGTTGTTGGGACGTGTGGCGTTGTCCTGCCCTTGTAACTCATCGTAACGTTTTGAAGGCCCCCTCCCCCCTAAATTGTGTTACGTAATACTTGATTACAGTAACCATTTTTGTGATTTATAAATTTGTTCTATAATAATTCTTTATTTGCGAAGGTATTTTATCGGAATGCTATTCATCATTATTTAAATGAATTTGTTAGTCGTCTTGAGCACTTGATTTAGACCAAAACGTCATACTATTCGATTCAAAAGTGTACCTTAATATATGTCGCACATTTAAAATAAATTCCAAGGTAATATTTACCTAATCTTTACATTAGATGGCGCTGTTCTAAAAATAGCGATTCAACATGATTATATTGTTGTTTAAAATGCATATAATATTTAATAACCGATATGATTTTATAATCAGTTATAAATATATTTTTTCCGACAATCCAAACTCCCATTTTGCCGGAGACCAGGGACAGTTTTCACTTTTGTTCTAATAGCTAAAAAATATAAGCTATGATTGAACTTTAAACCGTATATATAAAAAAGGATGTTTGTATATAAGAATTTATTAAACTCCAAACTTGGCCGATAGATGTCACTGTAAACAACTTATTAAATATTTGAAAATTGAGACAGCTGCCGGATCTTATTATATTTAAAAAATGCAAGCCAGCCTTTATTAAAATTACATCGTATATTTAAGATAAATACAACTCTATTAATTGTATTGTTTATTTCAAACGAACCACGATTGTAGTAGGCATTGTAGTAATATTGCAATTAGTCGTATAGTATTCAACCTAAATTAAACAATAAGCTAAACGGTAGCATGAGGAATACATGAAATAACAATCTATATACATATGTAATCAAACTGTAATTGACTCAAGTTTTTCGTTGTATTGAACATAGAAAATCGCAACATTTAGTTATTAAGTTTTTAAGTCATTTTATGGCGTTATAAGTAAGTAACCTATATATACATATATTTCAAAATGTATATAATAGTTTCAGTGTTTATCGTATAAATAAGTAGAAGACATTTATTCGTTATAAATAATCTGTACTAGCGATGTTACGGAGCTTCGACTCCGATTCCGAAAGGTCGGAACTTCCGATTGATTTTACACCTCCGACTCCGACTTTGGCTTCGGTACATTTGAACCGGAGATCGCAACACAACACGTAACTGCGGCTAGAATAAGTAGGCACGTACAAAATGTAAATTGTAGTTCAGGGAATTGCTTGATTTTTCAAAGGATTGCTTTACAGGGCCTTTTATGCAAGACACCAAAGTTCGTCGTTTGTTATAATTCCTAGTATCGAAGAATATTGTTTTATAATATATTTAACACATTTGTCTACTTCTCTATCTCCGTTTCGCATCTGAATCCTACTTCACCTCCGAATTCGACTTCGATAAAGCAGATTATAAACCTCCGGCTCCGGAATACCCACCTTCGTAACATCCTTGGAGCGATGATAGTTCAGTGGTAGCGTGCAGGGACTCCACGACGTGGGACGTGAGTCCAACGAGTGAATTGAACCACCTACAGTGAGCTTGAAGTTTCGGTGAAGGAAAACATCATAAGGAGACCATAGCATGGTAGTAGGGCTTTTTCTAATGACCGCCTGGTTAGCCAACACCCGCAAGTTAAAAATCTGCCGCCAAATACCACTAGGTGTGTTCCGGCAGTGGCACTTGAGAACCAGTTCCTCCTATAAAGGCCGGCGGCACCTTCGATTCTTCTGGTATTGTGGATGTCCATGGCTGGCGGTGATCACTTACCATTAGATGACGCGCTAGCTCGTTTACCCCCTAATCCATAAAAAATATCCTTAATCTGTACTGATAGTAATAATAATAGAGCAAGTTTTGGCTTCTACACTACCTGCGCTACGAACCAGTACTTAGTTGATATACTTTTTATAACTGAAGGCCGTGGAAAGATTTTTTGCCGAATTAAAATAAATTAATAACAGCCCTCCTCAAGAACGTGTTGATAAGGTACCGTTCAAGTATTACGTAACGCAATTTGTGGTGGAGGGGGTTCTTGTAAAAGTTACGATGTGTTACAAGGGCTAGAGGTGGCTTCGAATAACGCGTTACGTAACATCGTTTATTTATTTAAATAAATAACTAGGCAATTAAAATTTCCCAAGTTCGCAACTCTTCGTTTATGTTTTACGGAGAGTTCTTCAACTATTTATAATTGCATTGCCAAAGGTTAAGATAAATAAGTTATTTTATTTTAAGAGTTTATAATAGTAGAAAAAGGTAAAAAATAATTATGACTTTTGGGTAAAAATGCTCACTTGGGTGTTACGTCACGTTTAAGGAGAGGATGCAGAAAAATGCTACGGCGCGTTATATGAGGAGGAGGGTGGGTAAAAAATTACGTTACGTAATATTTGAGCGGCCCCTATGTGGTTGCCAACCAAACCCCCTACAAGCCAATTGTGGTGCTCCAGGTTTTATGATAGGATTGATAGGAGTTTTGCGTATTTTTATACCTTCTGCCTCTATATACCTATGTATAATAGAAATGAAAACTTCGTTATGATATAGTTATCAAATGATAAAAAGAGAAATAAACAAACACCTTAAAAAAATTAAATATTTATTAAGCTCAATATTGTGAAGCCTACATTGTATTATAATTGCGTTAAAGGAAGTCAAATAAATAGGCCTTATCAATTAAGATTACATTTCATATCATATTGTCCATATAGTAATTTTATTATTCAATAAATCTTTTGTCTATACGAAGAAGCAGTATACACATTACACAATCATTGTGTACAAACATAATATAAATGGCACAATTTTATGTTAAAATTATATTTTAATAAACATAAGAAATAATTTTCATTAAAACGTCATCTACCTACACATAGTCTAAGTCACCTAAATGTTGGTGCACCACTAATATATACTTTTGAGCTTAATTATAAGTGTTATATAATTGATCAATTACAATTAAGAATCACTGTAGAGTTGTTAGTAACAGTTCATTGCAACATTCCGTAAGCTGTGTACAAAGCCATATTTAGAAGAAATGTCAAGCAGCACTGTATTGTAAACTTTATAAGAAAAGCACCACGATGTTAATGTAAACAAAATGTGATGAAAAGAAAAACAGATTACTGTAACTATTTACATCTCGTTTCCTTAAAAAACACATGTATCAGATACAAATTATGAACAATAACAATTATGCAATGACTAGTTTAACGCATATATTTTTTATTGATTACATCGTAATATTATGTAGATTTCTTATTACCTTCATATTTTTGCTTAACGTACTGATATATAAGGTTGTACACAATTAAAAAGAAACATAAAATGGCCGCATGATAATGTATAGGCAAATTATAAATAACTCGCTTAAATCTGAAATAATTGTTATGGTCACTGTTCCTTTTCGCTTTCAACTTATTCATATCTATTGCATTTTTCTGATTTTCAAACTTATTGTTAGTTTCATTAATCGCTTCCATCACTTCGCTATGGTCAATTACACTTTTACTAGGTTTCATTATATTTTCGTCGTTATGGTTCGACTTTTGTTCAGCAACCATCTCTAATTCACACCCTGCACTGGTCATGTTAGTTTCTGCGTTTAATGAAATAAAAGGAATATTATCTTTACCACCAGAACATATCTGCTGACTCTCTTCCAATTTAGTATCTATTCTAGATAATTGCTCAGAAAGTAAGAAATTTGCTAAGGGACTGTGTTCTTTGATAAGAGCTATTGAGATACTTCCTTCATTTGCATAACATTCCCTTAAGACCTTTGTTTCCGGTAAATCTAATTCATCTCTATCTGTCCCAGGTTCCAGATTTTCAGGGCCTGGATAATCTGTTAGAGATTTGTTGTTTTTGTGCATAAATGTTGAGATATTTAATTCTTCTGAAATTTCTTTCGTTAAATTATTTGTATCTATAAACCCTGACGTATCATTTTCTGCTTTTTGAGTATCAAATAAATTGGTCTTGCACACGGAATTAACAATCTTGTAACTTTCTAAATCTTTGAAATCATCCTTTAAATATTCCACTGGAGTTCGGTCTCGTATTGGATTTGCTTGCATGGAAGTGAAGAGGTACGGAGATTCAAGTTCGCGTTGCACGGGAGTGAATTTTACTGTGATTACATCTTCATTAGTTATCTTCTCGGTTTTAAGTATGTCATCAACATAATTTTTTTCATCATGATGTACAGCGACTCTCGGTGAGTCGGTGACATCACAATGTGTGGATCTGAGCACTCTATCTACTGTTACTTTACTAAGTAACTTGCCATCTGTGCTTCTAATATCGGAAAATAGTCCTCCATCGAAGTGGAGGGGTGTTTCCAGTTTTCTTGTTCTGTGCAATGGAATTACGTTAAATGGTGGCGGAGTGATAGGAGATGGAGAAACTGGACGAAATGTAATCGTCGAATAAACAGTGTCGGAATTATAAATAACTTGTGGCGATTTAACGGGCGTGCGATTTACAGAAAGGTCGCCCTCCCTTGGCGAAGAAACTTTGTCCTTCGAGGTTCTTTTTGCACACCTGTAAATATTATTAGAAGTTAAGTAAATTATTTGTCTTTTAAGATATTTTATGTCGCATTTAATAAGCGTGCATAAAATAATAAAAATGAATGTTTTTACTCATTTATATATATTAAAACTTTAGTATAAAGGAGGTTGAGCAAATTAATAGTGATAATACATAATAGTAGAATTTGCGGTCTATTTCACAAGTCTTTATCTTTAATTGTTGACATAGGTAGAACAAAATTAATACGGGTTATGTAAAAAGTAAGATGGTCAATAAAATCGCTATTTATTAATCTACCGCTACATCAAAGATAAAAATTGATTATTTCGATTCCTTCTTCTTCTATTCTAATAAAACTACAATTTGGAGCACCTACAGATGTAATTACATTTAATTATATTGTACAATATTGCTTGAGAGGCAATAAAACATTCTTTGACACTACTTGATTGTTTGTTTTTGTTGGCATTGTTCGTTGGCATATACTAAATAGCCGTAGCAAGCATTTGTTATATGACATTTAAAAAAAAACTTGATAAAAATTAAAATGCAGTGATATATAACCTCCGTATTGTATTGATTTCTTACTTCTTACATAAATTTTAATTACGAGATTTATCAAAAACTGTTGGACTAATATTAAATAAATTTTGAGCTTGTTATCGATACTAGCTGGCACCCAACATATTGTAGAAAAAAGCTTCCGTAGATTTGTATACTTTCTGCGACCTTTACATTGACAATAATCAGTCTTCATTTCTATAGCCATATAACGATTTCTAAATTTATGATATGGTTGTAACGTAAAGACCCATTTTACCATTTAAACGGAGCACTTAAATGGAGATCCGGGAACGAAGTTACGGATACCAGCTAGTTTAATGTATGTATAAATTAATTTTACTATATACACCCACCTTCTGTTTAATGTATGGGTGCCAATCATAACCACAATCCCATTTTTTATTAAAGACGTTACCATAAGGGTATTAAAATAGACGCCATTTCAACAGTAGCTTCCTCAAAACACCTATAAAGGGTCAAAGACCTTGGAAAGAAACATTTCCAGCTTGAGAGCGCCAGCTAATAAGACGGATGTTTGAAATTACTACCCTGCCATTTTTTATCACGATGTTTTCCAGCACTGAAAGTTCAGGATCAATTGTAGAAATTGAATATACCGCCTCCAAATACGATAAAAACGTAGGGTTCACTATCAGATACTAACTCCGCTGATCTTAGTCATTCGACTTCATAGACTTTAGTTTTTTTAATGCTTAAATTATATTCGCTATAATAAAACCTAAAAAGACATGGTAATTTTTTAACCTAGTGTACCTGCCGCGCTCGAGATGCAGTCAGACACGAGAAATGTCCTTTACCAGCTTGCACTTTCATATATAAAATATAACATAAAATAGCCAAAACTACTCAAACTCCAACCATCAAATGGTACTAGGACAAAGCAATCTACAAGCATCATATCAAACACAATAAACATGTAGTAGTAACACACTCCTTTTTAAACTTTCTGAACTATGGAAAGTTTTAAATAATAAAAAAATATTGATATACTTTATTAATACGATACGTATTTACAATACATAATATAATAACATAAATAAAAATGAATAGTAATAATTATTCAAACAAATTAGAAACACATACCTAATGATAAAAGTTTAATATGGCATCGAACACACTACGCACACATAATAGATATATATTATTATTATGGCTGTTATTAGGATTTAAATGAATACGGCGTGGCAGCGTATGACGAGGTATGTTCTTGTTTATGATTATTATTTATTTGTACAAAATTAAAAAAGAGTGTGCTCTCTGTATTCATTATTATTTATTATTTAACTTGTACATATTTAAGTATTGTGAATTTAGGTGAACCATAGTTTAAACTTTATATGTTATCAATACATTTTTTATGGCAATCGCTTTATAATGTTTATCATTTATGGATTAGGAACATAAAATTATGGAAAAGGGTTTTTCAAAAGGTTCCCCATCGTGAAATAAAATAACTATTAGTGATGTACAACATAGATTATTTTTGTAAATTCTACAATAGACTCTCATATAACGGATGCCATAATCGTTGCCACAAAATAATCAATTAGTTTAAAATTATACAATATAAAATAAAATTACTAGATATTTAAATTATCATCTTCCTCTTTGCAAGAATAGAAAAACAGTCACATAATCTATGTAGGATATAAAAAAATTACGGATTATTGATCCGCTTCTGCAATATTGACAGTATATGGATGTCGCCGATGGTGGCATTATATTAAACATAGAATTTTGATTGATCCGTTTCAGTGACTGGAACACAGAAGATCTCCAAAAGGAGGCTACTCAAATAATGTTAACTACTATTATGTATGAGAGTTGCAATTTTTTGCATAAAATGACTCCAAAAAACTAATAAAATGGTTTTAAAAGCTATAAGTTCTAATTAATTGTCCGCAAAAACAACAACATGCTATAATAAAAGGTTGACAACGGAATTATACTTTCTAAAATATTTTTCTAACATATATTGTTACTCACTTTGATAATCAAAATAATGCATACCATTCACGAGCCAATTTTCTTTTAATAGGTACATATACGTTTGAATAAATCTCAGAATTTGTCACGTTTAATGTTAAATAAGATATAGGTTAGAAGTTACGGAATAGATTTTTCTTATAATTCGTAATATTCAATCATCAATTTTATGAATCGATTCTGTACATCATTAACAATTATTTTTAAATGGAAGGTATGGAGCTGGGTTTAAAAATCTAACAACTTTTTGCAGACTTGACTGATAAAACAATGATTTCTACATAGGTATAAATAATTATGGTATGTATATAGTTTACAGTTTGTTGTCATAGTCTGATTATAGTGTACTTATGTAATTCTATATAACTATGTATGATATTGAGTTTCTTGATAGTAAATAAATAAAAATAGAAATCTCATTATTATATTTATATAATTTTAAGCTTATTATAACTTTAAGTAATTGACTATTTTATGTTATTATTGATTATTATTCGATTTATTTTGATTTTTATTCATTATGTATGTTGAGAGTAATATGTGTGTAATACACGAGAATATGTATTTAGTGGGAGTCTCATCATACGCACCGTGCAGTTGAAGCACTGACTGTGGTAGTTATTGTTGAGCGCCTCCACCCACCTGTCGCCCGCTTCCACGGGGAACCCACACGCAAAGCATTTTGTCGTAAACAACTCGTTCCAGTCTGAAAAATTAAAACCTTATACGTGTACTTCAATAAACACAAAACGATTGGTTTAAATATAAGTTTTTCATTTAGATAAATATAGTTTAGTTAACTGTTTACCAATTATCGAACATCTCTGTATGAAACTAAAATGTGATAATATGTTTGTTGTGGCTAACTATATTGATGTTATGTGATCTTCAATGGTAAATCTCTAATAAATAGAATTTTAACAATAATAGCTCTTGTTACGACTGGTTATCGCTAAACAATGTAATAATTCTCGTCTGCGTGAAAATAAATAATTATTAAGTTTGAAACTATAGACAAAAATTACCTGCTTCACAGTACGGTAGCCCGTCTTCTAAGAAGAACGGATTATTGCCAAACAGCTTTCCACAATAGACGCAGTTGAAACATTCAGGATGGAAATGTTTTCCAATAGCGTTCAGACAGTCCTAAAAATATCAAACAATTGAATATATTTTTATAAAGCACTTTTACATTTTTTATTCTCTATTTTCCGATACATGCTAAAGCAATACTTACGCCTTTGATTTTGGCGTGGCATTTGTCGCAGGATGGTGCAATGTACTGTTCAAAGCAGTACTCGCAGTAAAGTTGCCCATTTTCTTCAACGAATCCTATGTCTTGCAAAGGACGTCTGCAGGTTGCGTTCACGCAAATGAAGTGCTCAGGACACCAGATGCGTCCAAGTGCCGTAATAAATGGTCCTCTGCAGAAAACAAATTATAAGAAGGTTGGTACATACGTATAGATATTTAGTTTTATGTCCAAGAAAAGTTTAATATTTTGTAATAAATTTTAATAAAAATCACAATCATGCTTTCATTGCCGTTAATAAAGGCATGCATTTTAACTATGACTTACTTTTTTATTCCCTTTAAGAAATGATAACAAGTAGGTACTTTACCTTGTTATTTCTTTGTCGCATTTATGACAAACCGGATAAAGTCCATCTGTCACATCAACAGATGTCATTGTGCTTAAGGGTCTAGCAATAATATGAGAATCTCTTCTTCCATCATCGTTCCGATTATTATTTTTCTGTCTTCGCTTAACAACAACTTCTGGTTCTGTATTTTCATGAATATTATTAATAGCTTCTGAATTCCTTGTTTCTTCGTCCTCTTGATTGATAGCCCTTATTTTTGACTCATTTTCACATTTGCTTGAATTAAATGACAGGTCACTAAATTCACTGGTAAATGGTATAGTTTTAATGTTTTCCGTGTTTTGATGTAGATTCTTTATTTTGTCATCAGAATTTGAAGATAATTCATAAATATTGATTTTATTTTTAGTGTTAGTATCCAACGTATTAGTAATACAGCTACCACCTTTGAAGCCGTTATCTGAATTTAGTGATGTATTATTATTTATTGGATCTTTATTTTCAAATATTTTCTTTTTAGTCAATGTGTTGGAGTAGAAATTATTATCAAAGACTAATTCTGCTTTTTTAATATCTTGGTTTATGTTAGATCCATTTAAAAACGATTTTTCGTATGATTTTTTTCTTAATGTATTATTGTCTTTGCTAGAGTCTTCACTGCTAGAATAATCACTACTATTTAATGATTTATCAATATGTTCCAACTCAGCAATTGGTGTAACGTGACTTGTATGATTTTTAGGAAAACCGTCCGATTGTTTCTTTATACTATACTGAGTAATAGTATGTAAATCAGTAGGTGTGTTATGCACACTAAATACAGGCATGGGAGAACTAGGTAACGGTGGAGGAACTGGTGCGCTACCGTCATTATAACTATTTTTTACTAAATCAGTATGGTACATTATATCCTTTACTTTATCAGCAATGCATGTTGTGCTATCATTCAATTTATAGCCTTGATCTGATAACTTATTAGGTGATCTTTTTAGTGTATTATCGTGGCTGCTTTCTCCAGAGGATGTGCCATCAGCATTTAGAGGATGTTTCGTGACTATGGTATCCTGAATCCTATCAGCCATAGATTGAATATGGTCGGCCGGCTTAATTTTTCTTTGTATTCCTATCTCATAACCGTTTAATGCCATTTTAGCCATTTTCCTTATAAGCCTTTCCTCTGCTTGACTTTTGTATTCTGTTTTATATGGGCTACTCGTGGACTGCGGTTCAGTAACTGTTAGAAAAGCAAAAACACATATTTACAAACGTCAAACAGCGAATTTCATATGTTAGTAAAGATTATAATTTAGTACTAATAGCACATTTCAACATTGATTATCTAAAAAAAAAAAACAAAAAAACAACATCAAATTAAAAATAACTGAAAATCACACAAAAGTCAAATATTTATTTTATAACGCACACATATTTGTAGTCGTAACGTTTTATTTTAAACTGACATGCAACACTCAAAGCAATTTCTTTCGGTTTGATCATTATCACCTAATGTTCCCATTGCAGGACGCACAAAGAGGCACGCGGGAACCGGGGAGCGCAGCTTTATTCAAAATTCCCCGTCCTCGCTTAGGGGCCGATGATACACCAAAAGTTTTACCGCGAGCAGTTGTACCTCCTACACTCGACGAACCTGTCGATGGGGTAGGATCACACACTGGACCTCGGTTAGCACCAGAAAACGAAGGCTTTATCTGACAAGTTTCTATATTTCTACTAGCGGTTGCAATATTTTCGTTAGCAAGATTAACAGATGAACTGACTGATGCATTCATACGGGGATTTGGAAAGCTCTGGCTAGGAGATGAAGGAACTTGTTTAGTGTTAACATTATAAAATTGAATGTTAGGATGTAGTAATTGATGTTCACCACAAGAAGATACACCATCTTTTCTGATTTCGATAACTTTAGCAGATTGAGTACGCTCGAATTCCTCAAATGTTTTTCTTGTTGTTTGTACAGTAGTATTACCAAACTCTGAAATATTTTTTGATTCCGTTTGCCTTTGATTATAATTTTGAGTTATCGCAGAATCTTCTTTAATATTTAAGTCCCCTTTCAAATAATTGTCTGTTTTAATCGCCATAGTTGATTGTTGTTGTTCTTTAACTGTTACAGGATATTCTTGTTTCTTCATATCTGCACTATATCTATCAACAAATTCCATGTTACTTTGGAAATCACTTTGAGCAATTTCATGTTCTTTTCGTAAATTTGACGTAGCTTGCGTTAGAAGCGAATGACGTTGTGGTGTAGTTTCTTTAAGGCGAGGAGCCTGTGCTTTAAGTGGATTTAGTGGTGGACCTGGTGCTGGAGATCGACATCTTAGTTTTGGCGTTGGTGAACGACTTACTTCAGGACTTGAAGGTTCATATAAATGACTCTCCGGTGCTAAATACTCGACCGCAACCAGATTCATTTGATAATGAGGAACAATAGGCGCGGGTTTGTTAATTAAACTTGGTGTAGAAGGTCGACTGCGACTTGGTGAGCTTCTTACAAAATTATCCTCTGTAACAGGCTGAAAGGTCATACTTATTGGAGTATCTTTTGGTACTTGATATAATTGAGGATAAGTCAGTTTCGGGGCAGTTTCAGAATGCGATTGTTTAATAAAATCAGTTTCTTTTGATAAACTGGAACACTTGATTTCTTTATTTTTGTTTTGTATGTTATTTTGAGAATCACTTGTGGGTGTAACTGCTATATGAAATTCTGCAGGATTTCTATACATATCAGGCGATATAGCTCTTTGCGATGGTAATTGTTCAAAATTCATCTGATATGAAGGAATACTATCAGGTTTATGTAATCCAGATTTTGATCGTTTAGCAATAGATGATAATGACTGTTTTTTATCTAAATTCTCAAAATAGTTTTGTGCTGATTTTACTGATGAGTATCTTTGACGATTTAAGGAACTAGTTTTGTATGACGAATTTTGTTCTTTCACAGATTCAGATACCAACTTTTCTTCTTCACTTTTCATAAACCTTGAAAAATTAGAACTTTCTGATTTTATTGTTGGTAAATTTGAAGACTTATTAAAATCTTCGTGTTGTAAAAGCTGTTTTGATACAGGCTTAAAAGCAGACGTATCCGAGGATAAAATTGATACATTTTGTGAATTTTGCATGTTACAAAATTCCAATGTTAATTGATCAGAAAAGTATGTTGATGTTTGAGTAGCAACAGGTCTTATAATTTCGGGTGAAGAACTTATAACCATTGTTGATGATGGTATAAATTGTTTCATAAAATTTGATGGTATGGGGCTAAAAGGTCGGTCTGGAGCTATTGTAAGTGCATCTCTAAGTGAGCCTCTTTCTATCGAAACTTTGTTTACAAACACTGGAGTATATGGTCGATCAGGAGCTGTAGTCAATGCTTCTATTAATGGAGTACGAGTGGTCTCACGTGATTGTTGTGGTTCTATTGTAATTTTAAAATCTGGAGGAATATCCGGTTTTGTTTCTGGAGGCATAGGTATAGGGGGTTCCGTATTTTTGGGTGGGTCATATGTTTTAACTACAGTTATAGGAGTATTTGAAAATGTCGGTGAGGGTTCTTCAGAATATTTTTGTGGCTGTACAGGACACTCTTCTATATTATTGGTTTCTTGTGTGGTTTGTTGTATTGGTATTGTATGGGTATCTTCTGGGAATGTTTGAACAAGTAGCGTATTAAAAATATGTGTTGGTGTTGGTAAAGGTGAATACGGTCTCTCTGGTGCTGTCGTTAAAACTTCAACCATACTATTGTCTAATGACTTATTATTTGAATTATGTCCATTCGCAATTTGTGGATTAGTCGTAGTCGTCTTATAATTATGTTCTTTATCATAAGCTATTTCTTCATGAACAATTTTTTCGGTGCTGTTTTTTATTTCAATATTTTTCTCATTCACTATAGTTTGCCTATGTTCGGAATGTTGATTTTGTAATTCTTTAGTTTGGAATAAATCCATATTTTGTTTATCAGAACTTTTAATAGATAGGTTTTGTGTATTCAAATTAGGTGTTTCATTTTCTTGAGCGCATTCTGCTTTATTATATTTAGTTTCGAATAAAATTGGAGGAATTTCTGAATTTATTTCTTCGTGGCTAATACTCGGCTTCGACTTATTTGTATTAATATTAATTTCAGAGTTTTCAAAAGATTGAGGCGAATTATCATCATACTGATATACAAAGCTTTCATTCTTAGCAGATTTTTGCGAAAAAGATTTTACAGTACGACTTGAACTTTCTTGTACTATTTGACATTGTGAATTTTGAAAAGCGGATTCTGATTTTAATGCTGATGTCGATGATACAGCAGCAGCTGAATAAGCCTGATTACAAAATTCTTGTCTTTGCTGAGAACCAGTATGTACTTTTTTCATTGTCTGCTCTTTAATATTGGCAAGTTCAGAATCTACTTCAGCAGTAGTAACATTATTTGCAACATTTTGAGGACGTGATTTGTCCTCCTGATGAACTGTATTAGTTGGTACTACACAAGCTTCATATTTTTTCGATTCATCTTCAGAGGGATTAGGTGGGGGCCACACAATGGTTTTCACATTTTGAGCTATTAGTACATTAATACCAAAGGTTGCAAAGGGGTGGAAAAAAATTTATGAAAGTAAATATTAGCCAACTAGAAGAAGCAATCGTAACGTCGAATTTGAATTTTATGGAAGCGAGAATGATAAGCATCTAGTTCGTATGATATAGGTCTTCTCGCATAGTAACAATGTGATTTAACAAACATTTTATGCTAGGTGTGTTATTTTAATGCTGCGAATGGTTGATCGCTTAGCGCATACACATTATCAACATAGTCTCTGTAATCTATTTACAAACATCAATCTATTATATAAGTAGCCATATTAAGCTGAACTGCGTATATTTATAAATCCTATTCAAAATTTACCTTTAAAAATCGAAACTGGATATTCTGTTGGAAATAAATGATGACCTTAATCTTTTGTATGAGTATTTTAAAATTAATTTCATAGTATAGATTAATTAAATAGAAGCATACGTGTAATACAATGGAATAAATATCACTTTCAGTAATAAATTAACAATATTATTATTTCTTATTATATCGCTATGTACTAAAAATAACTATTATTCATACACAGTTCATACTGTATAGCAAACTCAGTTGTCAGCAAAACATAATTACATTTTTATTGATTTATCAACCACTGCACAGTTAAATTTTGATTAATCGAATTTTTTTTTTACTATCCCACCTCAGAATTAAAATGTCACAATTTCAATATTCATAAATATAGTGTTTTCTAGTAATGTTTTCGAAAGAACCTAACAGTTTATAAGAAAACACCGATTATCACACTTATAATCTTAAAATTGTATTTGTTAAAATGTCTGCTTTTGGAATATTTGTTATTAATACACAACTACTATTTACATATTTATAATAAGTTATTCAAATTGGGAAATTCTACTGTATTTATATTTATATTGCAACACTTTAAATAAAGGTAAGGTATGTAAATATTTTATAACAAAATTAACTTATTAACAACATTAATTTCTTATTTAATAAAATCACTTATTTTGTCACAAATATCGGAAATCGGATATCTTTCAAGACAACTTAATTCCGTCAGTATTTGATTATATATAATCAAATGAAAATAAGTTTTACAA
Source organism: Actias luna (assembly GCA_039707435.1). NCBI lineage: Eukaryota > Metazoa > Arthropoda > Insecta > Lepidoptera > Saturniidae > Actias > Actias luna. The sequence goes on along the minus strand of JAZHAC010000033.1, from coordinate 11,243,871 downwards.
ATGTCAAAGCGTCATCTTTAAATAATCACAATGTTTAACGTATAACAATTTATGATATCTTGTTATTTTTTTGTTATAATCCTCAGATGTTATTAGTCATTATTTTGTTCATACTTAATTATATTATATCATAAATGCTAAGTAGGACGTATCTATTCACTAGCAGAATAATTTAAAAAATAAGAGTAGCAAAAATTACCATACCAGGAAATTGTGATATGAATTCATAACGTCTCTTCTGAAATGACTTTAAATAACCTTATTGATTATAACTACGTTATCATAGTTAATTTCTAAAACTGTCACCATATTTATATCTAAATGCTTTCTGATAATAAAAAATATACATTTAATTATCACAATTATTAAATATGTAACAGTGACAGTTTTAGATTAAGTTTTATCACTAAGTTACCAGTGGCAAAGGGTGGATAAGTGAAAAAGGTAGCCGAGTATATAACAATGTTTTTTTTTTTGTAATTGTAATTCAATGAAATTATACTTCCTATAAACCTTTTTTTTTTAAAGCCTTGTTCGAATTAAGCTAGTAATTTAGTCGAATTTAACAACAAAAATGTAGTCGCGTAGAGTAGCACATCATTTAGTCGAGTCGATCCATTTCGTTCCAGTTTCTTTAGCGAGTTACGCTTCCCACCGTGCGTCACTACTTACTCGTTCATTTGTTAAACAAGTCTGAACCTATAGTTTTAGCCGAGTACATTTCCTACCGCAATCTCTTTGTAATTTCTCCTTGTTACACAAATTTCTTCAACCACCTATTCTAAAATAGCGATTACCAGTAGTTTTAGTGGCTTATTTACTTTATTGCAAAATTATTATACAAATGAAATTGCAAAACACCACTTGTGTAATGTACTCGACCGTAGTGCGAACGATTTTTGGGGGCAGTAGCCAATATTTTAGCTACTAAATTACTCGGTACTTGATTAATTACTAGCCTACTGCAAGCGAGGCTTTCACAGCGTCACTGAGTTTGGAGGCGAGTGCAGAAGGCACTCGGCCGGGTTCCTATGAACCTTCGAAACGACGATAGCTCAGTGGTAGCGTGTACGGAGGTAAGTTTGTATCCCTGCAATGAGCTTGATCTTTTGGTGAATGAAAACATCTTGATGAAATCATAGCATGGTGGTAGGGCTTTTTCCAATGAGTGCAAGCTCTTAAGTTGAAAATCTGCTACCAAATACCAATAGGTGTGTACTGGCAGTTGTACTTGAAAGCCAGTCCCACCACAGGTTTAGCGTGTTCAACGGTTTGGGTCTAAAGGAATAACGCAAACACCTATAAACTATAAAAAGAAGAACCTTTGCCGCTGTACGTTACATAGCAAAAGTGACTCTCTTACTGGGAGCGAATGGCGCCTGTGGGGGTGCTGCGGATGCGAGAGGCGCTAGGGGCGCTTGCGGCGGGGCGGCGACGGGCGCGGCGACGGGGCGCGCCGGCGACATGGGGGCGGAGCGCGGCGATAGCGACGGCGAGTACGCAGAGCCCACGGACGAGCCGAACGGCTTCGGCCCGGACAGGTTGCTCGACGGCTGTATACAATATTTATTTATTTAGGACCGCCAGAGGTCAGTGCATTACAACAGTTACAAATTATAATTGAGTCAATTTCCAAAAAAAAATACACTGGATCTCTTAAGGCATCTACGACATGCAAATTGGTACATTGGCATGTAAAAATAAAACCAAAATACAAATAATTTGTTACGCTAAACAATGAATAAATAACATCAAATGTGATTTTAAAAGATAGCAAATAAAAACAAAAAATTTTCAATGTGTAAAAAATTATGGCAGTAATTTATAACTTATAGTCCAGTAACATTAGGCCTAAAATTAAAATATTCCGTTATAAATACTGATTTATAAATAAAATTTGTAATTTTTTTAAGTTAAAGGGTTTATTGAAAATTAATAATGTTTTAGTTTTGTTTTTTAACTATTATTTATTTTCTACTTTTTAGTTTGCTTTATTTATAATAGCTTGATTTTATTAAAAAATTATAAATAATTAAAATTAAGTTTCTTGCCTTATCGACTATAGATGGAAATTATATATATTATTTTGCAAATTGAAAAATGGAATAATTTTATCAAATTAGTGTATTGTCATCGGTCCTCGATAAATCTACAAAGTTTGAACGAAATCTGGCCGTTTAAAGTGGGTAAAAATCGCGCCCAAAGGAGTCGGTTACAAACATACAAACAAATATACAGCTGAGGTTAATAAAAAAATAAATAAAAAAAAGCGTGTAAAAAGTTAATAATGATGTGGATAATGTACTAATCGCAAAGAAATAATTCGGTAGCTCTTGGGTACTAGTCAATACAACACTCTACTCATATAAATCTAGGACATTAGTCAGACAAAAAAATAAAACCGTAGGGCGCGTGAAATTTTTACCAACAGTCAAACACTCATACGATACGAACTAACTCATTCCACCAACCAAAGATTATTGGATTATTAGATATAAATGAGATGAAATATCCTGTAGTTTGCTTTTTTGCAAGTATAGATTGTTTTATCTTTATTTCCGTTACTTATTTAAGAAATGTTTAATATCGAAATTGAATCTGTTTCCTGTCAATTTCCATCATTAAGTTATTTAATAAGATATCTTTCAACTTACACTAAACAGGGACGAAGATCCATTGGTATAGTTGTTGGTTGCTAATGGCGGCAACGGAGTCGAGTATGTATTAGTAGGAATACGGCCACCACTGTAAATTAAGTTATTTTCTATAGTGATAATGTGATATTTGTACGTTACATTTCAACAATAGATAACTTAAAGGGAGGCTCGGGAAAAAATCAAAAAGACACGCATATAACTGCAAATTATTAAAAACTTATCAGCCGCAGTGTTACTCTCCTGGATTATAAGATGGTTTCAATTCTTTAAATGGAAATGAATTTATATTTTGTATGTTTATAAATTTGAATCGATTAATATTATTTTCCATAACCCCCATTTTTATGCTTACAATATAAGAGTTCTTCAAAATTGTAACCCTTGTAGTTTTGCCTGGGCATTGACCTTTATATACACTAGCTGTGCCTGCGACTTAATTCGCGTCAAACTAAAAATACTTAATCATTTTTGCCTGTTTTTATAAGTTTTTTCAATACAGTTTTAATCCTATTGGCTGTAACGTGATGTTAAAAAGCCTTTCTCGACGATTGCTCTATCAAATACATAAATATTTTTTGAAACCAGACTAGTAATTCCAAAGATTAGCGCGTTCAAACAAACAAACAAACTGTATTTGATAGAGCAATGATTGAGAAAGCCTTTAGGGTATTTAACGTCACGCTACCACCAATAGAAGTAAAGTTGTATTGAAAAAAGTTACAAAACGGGCAAAAATTATTAATTAATTCATGTTTAGATCTACGCGAAAGAAGTCGTGGTCACAGCTAGTATAGGTATAAAGCCACCAGCAATGCGTAAACCGGTCAGTTAGGTTGAATGTATTTGTTCTGATTGGCTGCTTTTCTCTTAGATGGTCAATAAATACTGTTAAAAAGTTTGCAAGAAAATTGACTGATATGTATGTATAAATAGTATATATAATAGATATGTGTAATGTAAAAAATAACTGTTCTCAAATAATTTGTTATATCCTATTCAGGGTTCATGTATAAGGATATTATAACATAAGACCTAAATGTACATACATGAAAGAGAAAATGATTAAAGGCAATAACTTACGGCGGGACGGTGACCGGCTCGAGGTTGGCCGCTGGTGGGTTCTGACGTGCCACTAGTTTCGCGTGTATGTCGCAATACAGTTTTCCGTTTATGTTGTAGTATCCCTGGTTCTTCAGTGATGTACCACAAGTTGAGCATTTAAAGCATTCCACGTGAAGGTTCTTGTCCTTGATACGCACGAACACGCCGCTAATATGAAATATATAAACCATATAAGTATATATATATATATATAAATACTTTACCCTTACTTTACTTTACAACAACCCCATAATTATAACGATTACAAAACAGAAATTAAAAATTTAAGTTTATCATGTAATTACAAATGCATGTATAAAAAAGGGGCTTTACTTTATACTAAATTTTGTAATATGGAAGATATTGTATTTCAGGTTAAGATTTCTGTTTTATTTTAATAAATAAAAATATTTAGTTTCTCGTTAATAATGAATTTGAGGACTTGGAATCATTTAATATGTTTCAAAATAGTTTTATCTCAAAAGGTACTAACTATTTTTAGTATATTGAGGTGGTTTACACAGACAATTCTAATAAATGTTCTGTAATGGCTTAAACATCGAATGATTTTGTACAAATGCGTTGTAGATACCGGTGTGACGCGAGACATGCTCACTACATTGCTCGTGCTAATCCATCAATCTGCCAGGCAAGAAATACAACGGTGCTCGTCTAAGTATATGGACAATGAAGTGAGGGCATGCTAGATATTAATCTAAATAATATACATTTAAGATACATTATCATAATAACAGAAAATATATCATTCCGTTTAATACTACGTAACTACTGATTATTATATATAGATGAAAAATTAATTAATTAATGTTTAGAGCATTCGCAAATATCGTATATGTGAGAAAATATGACTTTGAAGACAAATTCAGTAGTTATCATTACAGGAAATTTTCATCACAACACAGTATTTGCATAGACATACACATTTCGATTCCTCTTTACACTATTTACTTATCTAAAATAGAAAGAGAAATCGTAACGAGTAAACATTAGATTAAGTCAACTACACGATAGAAGTAATGCAGAGGTCGACACGGTCGCAAACACGGTAGGGCATTCCGGGAGATGCCTCTTACATAATGTAGCGGTTACAATCCGAGCAATAAGGAGTATCGTTGAGGACCGAGACGGGCGTGTTCTGCGGCTGCGGGCTCGCCGGCGCGCCCAACGCGATGCGCCCGTCCGGCAGCACCTCGTGGCACCCGACCGGGATGCTGGCCCGGTGTGCCGGCTCGGTCGCGAGCAGCTGTTGTGCCGGGGCCGGGACCGGCGTCTGCGTGCCGGTGGAGGAGCGCACCGGCTGTCGCGGTGGCGCGGCCGACTGCGGCGTCACGGTGACGCGCGGCGTGCGCGAGCGCGACCGGTGCGTGCGGTGCAGGCTGCAGGGCGTGCCGGCGCGCGCCACGCTCGCGCGCGAGTAAAAGTGAGAAGGCTCTGCTGGCCCGCAACACATTGTTATATTTCTCCATTCTATTTTATTGAACGTCCGCTTTTCCGTAGGCGGTATTGTATATAACAGCGCTTACTTCTAAGTACCGGAAGATGAATTGATTCCTAAACGATAGAAATGGTTTGATCGCGACCACAGAAACCTCGTTGTGATTCGGGTTCGACCTTGCGAGTTTGCCACCGTGTCGGTTCGCGCGAGCTTTCCGACTTACGTGATGAGCCTCTCGCATTCCTCGCAAATGTTCTGTCCGGGAGGCAAACCGCCCGTGTTGTTGAGAGGCGCGTCAGGCCGCGTGACGGGCGCCTGCACGTGACGGAGCCCGCTCACGGGCGGCGGGACGGAGCTCGCTGCCGGCACTTCGACTACATGCCAATTTCGATATTCGGTTTAAAAATTTAGAAAATATTGATACACAACTAGTAATTTTAGAAAATGATCTATTATAGCCGTGAAGATTTTGTTTTTAAAATTTGTATGTATGTATGTATACACATATATTTAACATCTCGGTCTATCTAGATATTCAATGTTATCTACGATTGATAAAAGTATTAAAAAAATCTACCTATATTTTAAAATTTTCAAAAAAGCCTGATTAATTACCTACTACAGTTAACTGTTAGGTTATTTTGCAAAAACTAAAATATATACTTAAACATAAGTGTTTGTATACTTAATTGTATATGCTTTGAATTTATTTTTACTTTTAATCAAATAATTTACCTGCTTTTTATAAATATACCTTTATAGATTAAAGGTTTCATCACAATTTCACTTGATTAAGGCTTTTAAATAAATTTAAAATTTTTACTATAAGGCTACTAGCAAATCGTTACTCGCTAAACCCTAATGGGTAACTGGCTCGCTGTTCGTTTATATGTCTTTTAATTTTTTTCTGTAATATACAATCACATGAGGCATATTTCATATATCAAGTGTTATTAAAAACTAAAGGTTTAAGTAAATAAATAAATATTATTATAGGTACTCACTAAGATATTGAAATGCAAATCAAAAATAACATTATATTTAAAAATAAACAGGTCACTGTTTATGTAATCTGTTGTAGCTATTTGATGGTAAACTTTTATAAGAAAAGTACGTTACGTCATCGATACAAAAATTAGATATTATTTTTAAGAAAGATTGTATTTTAATTACCTGGCTCTGGATCATTTTGTTCTTCTTGCAGAACTTTGAAAACTGCACTCTTCTCTGCGTCATAAGTCTTCTCGTTTTTTTTAAAGTTGACTCTGAAAAAATAGTATAGTATTTTTGTTTTTTTTACTAATTATGATTATTAATAATATTATCCAGGTATACTGTTGACATCAACAACAGACTATATATTCGTTTTTATGTTTATTAACTATTATTGTTGCTATCGTACTATATCAAATAAAAAGTATCATAAAAAATTATTACATGGGATATATTAAAACATTAACACATTAAAACATTGTTAAATAAAACTTACGAAGAATTACAAAAACAATGAATAACTAAGATCCAAGGTGCATAAAACAGCATTCTTGAAAATTACAGATAGGCAAAATATGGTGTAAATTTATTTATTTAACTTGGATTTGCTCTCACCCGAGTACACCGCCAGCAAGTACTTCAGTTTGAGCTGAGAGTGTCTCGGCGATAGTTTTGTCACTGTAAATATTTACGGGCGTGTTGTACTGTTTATTGACTATGCTCTTAACAGGGTCATTACCATTCATCTGTAAATAAAAACGCATCACTTATTACTTCTTGTTAGTAATACCATCCCACATATTGAATTACCGTATTGATTACACGTGTTAAATACATACACCTAGGTGTGATCAAGTACTATTTACCATATTTATCATAGTATTCATTATTCGCTTTTTAGAATTACGCCTATTAATAAAAAATACAAAATAAGAAATATTCTGAACACCAATTTAGTTATAGGAGAAATAAATTTAATAATTAATATTCATAATAACGAAAACCGAAAGTACAGAAAAATATGTTTTGAATGTAAATTATTATTAACATTGTGATTTTTTTTACACTATTTCTATTCACTATTTTCTTTAATCTTCCAAAAAGAAGTGATGTGATGTGAAGTGAATTACGTCAAGTGGTGTCTAAAACAAGTGTTATGCAGTTATTTGAAACTGCAGATGTTACGACTTTATTTAAGCATTAAAAGGGATGTTCACTTACATAACCAAATGGCTTAGCGACATTGTTGTGCCCAGAACCAAAAGCTCGCGAAGGTTGAGGCGTCGCCTTCAACGAGGTGTTGGTGACAGGCGTTGGTGTCGTACCCAAGGGACGTGAGCCAGGCCTGGGCAGACTACCGGTCGGAGTCACCGTGGGACGCCACGTGCCACCACCACTGGCCAACATAATTTCAGTATTAAAAATAAATAATATAATAAAATAACCAAAATAGCCATCTATATACAATCGAATTATATGTATCTATATTAATACTGTAAAGGGAAAAGTGTGTTTCACCGCGCTAATCTTAGGAACTAACTGTCGGATTTCAACAATTCTTTTGTATTTGATAGAGTAATCATTAAGAAAGGCTTAAGCTATTAAACATTCCGCTACCATCAATAGGAGCAAAGCTGTATTGAAAAAAGTTACAAAAAGGGGTAAAAATTAAATATTTTTTTATTCCACGCCAACGAAGTCGCGGGGACAGGTAGTGTATAACATATACGTTATAGATTATATTATTAAATGGTTATATAATGGTTTATATGTAAGTTACCATTGTGAACAATATTTTTTCTCCGTGTTCTTATAATTGTAATAATTTATTGATACAGATGTAATAAGAATATAAAATTTAATAACCTTTTTTTGAGGTCGGTAATATATTATAATTGTACATATCACTATATTTGCAATGCTTTAAAATTTAAATGTTCCGAATCTATAGGTGTTATTTAGGTGATGAATAGTAGTTATGTGAATTTCTCAAAAAACTATTCCAACTTCGGTTTATGAAACTTTTTTATATAATATAAAATGAAGTCGCTTCCCCTGTCTGTTTGCTTAGATCTTTTAAACTATTCAATGGATTTTAATGCAGTTTTCAGTAATTGATAGAATAATTTATGAGGAAGGTATTTATTATATGAATAATACATACATATTAGAGTACAGAAAATCCTAAAAATTCGATTTGTAATGTGATACAAAGTTCACCGGGTCAGCTACTATGTTATAAACAAGTAGGTAAATTAAATTAAACAGGTTAAAGGATTCTTATAAAATCCACATTATCATTATCATGTGTCATTAAACTATAATGTTACTAATAACTTCTCTTTTACTGAGGACATAGGTCCATGAATATTATAAAAGAGTTTCAAAGTTATCTAATATGGACCTGAATTCGGATCGCTGCATTGAGCCTGAATCTCAGATGAAGGAAAACATCGTGATGAAGCCATAGCATGATGGTAGCGATTTTTCTACAGCCCTCCTGGCAAACTACAACTCTCAAGTTGAAAATATGCCACAGAATACCTTCAGGTGTGTTCCGGAATTTGCACTTGAGAGCATATTCTTCTACTGGGCTTGGAGTGTTCACTATCTTGGGCCACATTATCACTTTACATCAGGTGACATTGTGGATAGACAGCTAAACCTATAAACTATAAAATTTATAATTTTTTTCCCTACACTGTAGTCTTCTGTAAGAGTTTGAGAAAAATTAGGACTATGTAGACTTTAGAGATCTTGACTTGAATCAATTTTTATAAAGAAATTGACCTAGTTACTATGGAACTTTCTTGGAATATTATTTGGTATTTTTTATAGTTAAGCTATAGTGTTATGACTACAATCTCACCTGATGTTAAGTGACGATGTGGCCCAAGATTGTGGGCACGCTAAGCCTAGCGGAGCCTAGAAAAAGCCCTACCACCATGCTATAGATTCATCAAGATGTTTTCTTTCATACTTCCGTACATACTATCATCTGATCTATCATAGTTTCTCCTTTGCACTAGAATTGTAGGGATGTATGTGTTTGTTAGTAAAGCAGAATTAAGATAAGTCCAATTACCGTTGCACGGTGAGTTCTAAAGCAGATCCAGCAGCACGGATCGCGTCTTGCGCATCTTGATGGCGCAGCGAGTACACGTCGGTGGCGTTGACGCGGATAAGAGCGTCTCCGGCTTGAAGGCCAGCGCGCTCTGCTGGACTACCACCATTCACCTGCTCGACAAATTTAGATCTCGTATATAAAAACCACATTAGTCTACTCGCCTAGTTCACATACGGATAGTATGCCAAAATACCCCCATTATAACGTACACGTAATAGAGTTTAAATTCAATTGACAGATGTTAAATTCAAAGAAGATAAGTACCTAATAATTAAAGGAACGATGCCTGATTCTACACGGGCTAGTACCTATTTAATTTTATTAAACATATACACAATATACATTGTGATTAAAAAATGAATAAAGAGCTGTAGATATTTCATTCTAATTAAGTAAAATATAGATTACGAATTTACGTTATTTGACTTTTCTATAATAAATATTTAGTTGTGCATGCACGAATAAGCTGTAACGATATAAATTTCCTAATAGTTATACTTGTTAACATGTTTAAAAAATTAACGTCAAAGAAACTTCTATGTTCAAAACTGTGAAGATGAATATGAATACATAAAGCTGTTGTGAGATACGAGCATAGCGCTTTTGTATTCTATATATTAACACGTGAAGCAAAAACTTTTGACCCCTTGTTACGAAAATTGCGCGGACGGAGGAGTATGAAAATTTGCACTCTTATAATTTATATAAAGAAAAAGTGCAGAACGCTATTTTTTTTTATTATGCATGAAAAATACAATAAAAAAACTACACACACTACCATGTATTTGACACACGCACGCATATAATTATACTCTTTTGTTTATTGTTAAAGTTTGTGGACAAATTGGTAATAGATTAATATTGTTTCTATTTACTGAATGTCAAACATAACCTTACAAGTCTTAATAATGTTCAAACTTATAATTTAAATTAATTATGATCGGATTTTGACCACTGGGCGACCACTAGTTTGAATAAATACATGTATGGAAAAATTCACTATCGTTTATCTTTACATTATACCTAAACTAAAAAAATATAAGGTACACTTACAAACTGATTATGGTATTTGATATGTAAATTATTTTCGTCATTTTAAACAATTTTAAGTGTGACTAACGAGTTATTTTTTAAATAATTTATAGAGTACTAATTAATTAATTATCTATACTTCTATGCTAATATTATCAAGAGGAAAGATTTGTATTTTAGTTTGTAACGAATAAACTCAAGAACTGCTGGAACGATATCAAAAATTATTCATCGTTAGAATGCTACATTAGCCCTAAGTAACATAGGTTATATAATTATTTTTTTATGAAAATGATTAAATAGGAGTTCAGTTCCACGCGAACGGAGTCGCGGGTACAGCCAGTGTTCAATAAGTAAAACGAGTGTATTGTTTCTTGCTTATTAAATTCTCAATATCTTAATAAAGTTGGTAAATAATTCTACCTAACTATTGCTGGTCGACAATCTGTGTTTTTGATATTAAATGCGCAGTCTAATACTCTTTCAGATTTAAATTTAGTCAAACGATTCACCAAGGAAATTTTAATATAAAATTTTCAGAATATAGACTGGATAGACTTGAAATAAGTTCTTAAATCTTTATGAATACAATACAAAGACATAATAAAAGTGAAACTGATTTCAAACCCAACGATCATTAACGTCCATGGGGTATATATTCCCGGAATGCAGTGTATGGGGCGGGGAGTAAAAGGAAGCTGCAATGACGTCAGGATGAGATCAGCGTTCGCATAGACCGTCTGGACGGCAACGTAAAAAGGTAACTTTATGCATGTGTGCTTAGTTTGCAACCGGTTCGGTTCGAAATTATATGAAAATTTCATACCGGTAATTACATAAACACTTTAAATCCTTTATGCATATTAATTTTAGCTTATCGATTAACGCACTCGTAACTATAATTAAAATGAGCTTTTGAAATATATTATAAATAAATGACAAAAAATATTTAGTAGGTACCTACTAATATATGGAGAGCTGTGTTATTTATGCCAATGGAGATGTGCGTTTCCGCGCAGTTTGCTATCTTTCCTTATTGAGGACAAGTTTTATCTATCGCTTGTCTATTTTGAATAAGCTAATTTTGTACATGTACGATCGAATAGAAATATGCAAAACCTTTTATGTTTAGAAGCTCCGTTAAATCATATTCTATCCAGACACTGTTATTGACATGTATATGTATACGTACAATATTGGAATGTAGTTAAGTAGTTACATACGAGGTTAGGTACATGGTTAGTTATCCAATAGAGATTTTGCTAACTCATTAACTGTTACTTGACCTCGTTGTACTACCTTTAATACATTACACTTTTGAATATGTATACTATTTAATATATTGTAGAAAAAAATATACCTACTGATTTTTTTGGAAGTTACAATAACTATTGAAATTATCCTTATACTTACTTATACTATAAATACGAAAGTGAGTTATACCTAAGACACGGTGATAGGCTACTTTTTCTCGCGAAAAACATATTGGAAGTGGAAAAAAACAGGAATAAACTTTGCATAAAACTTTTTATTGCGTCATCCAATTTGATAAAACCAATATTAACGTGAGCGAATCTACGGGTAAAAGCTAGTTTAAAATAAATCTGTTTATAAATGCTTAAGTGTCATTATTTTGAAAAAGATAAAGATAGAGATGAATTAACTTCGCTAGGTTATTCCAATACTGCATCGCATACATATTAACCTCACAGTCTACATCTGATTGAAATAATTTAAGAGAGAAACATAATTCTCTAAAATGTTGACATCGCAAAAACTTTTTGACTGTGTTACAAAATGTAATTTTTGAAAAGACTTGGCGCGCTCTGACTGCGGTAAATGTGGAACTGTTATTCACATATACCGCGTAAGTATTATACAGCGAAGTGAGTTATTATAATAAGGAGCCATCCACAAATTAAGTCACATGAAATTCATACTTTAAACCCCAGCAGTCCTTATACCAGCTGGACACATTTGTGAGATACCTTCCTTCCTAGTGTGACGTCACATATTTTGCAAATTTTAAATCAAGAAGTTAATAAACTAAAACAGTTTACATTTCGTGTTTTACTGCTTTAATATTATTAGATTATACTTAATATAAATATAAGATTTAGAATGTGAATAACAAAAACTTTAGTATTTATTACCCACTTCATCAACCCACTCCGCACCTTAAAGTGAGACGTAATTTATGGATGACACCTAATATTCAATATCAAATACTAATGTGTAACGATGATGAATCCCCAAATGTTCAACGGTACTTTTGCTTGACTTTATTATTCATAACTAGATGTGGAATTCGTGATTGTACGATTTGTGTGTCTGTTAATTCAATTCAAAACAAACATTATTTGTCAGGTCAATGTACCAAATAACTACGATAGGTAGTGGACGAGTTCAATACAAGTTTTAAAGACTGGGTTACTTGATGCACGAGGCTATTTAGATAATCTAATATGATAGAACATTATTCTATAACTACTTATTTAAGAACATACACTAATATGTATCCAGGTCGTGATAAAGTGATATTGCTTAAAGAACTTATTAAAAAAATTGTATCTAAAAAATTAAATTTAATATCGAAAGTAACCGTCTGCTCTTTAGCATTTTCTGTTTGAAATTACTTGCAAATTTGAAATTACTTTTAACCCGCTATTTAATATGATTTGTCAAAAATCCTTTCTTAGTGGTCACCTACATATATAAGGTATACTCGTGCAAATGATTGCACTTCTTTAGCTTTATTTGTGCGTTTCCTGACGCCTTTAAAAATAGTTTGAACTCTATTTTGTATTAATTTTAGGTTAAAAAACAAAAATAACTGTAAAAAAATTATTTATAATAAAAAAAAATGGTTGAGTGGGGTATTTCGAAAGGTGGCAAATATTTTAGTGTTTACGCTGTGGGTTTTATTACTACCACAAAAAAATACCGAGCTGTTAATCTGCGTATTAGTAACTTTTATGCACTGTAAAAATAAAACTTGACCTCGATTCCTTTATAACTTACACTAATATGGAATTTTTGCATTCATACGCTTTCAAGTCATGCTAATAAAGCAAAAGGTATAGAATAAAAATAAAAATTGAAATATCTTTTTTTTAATTGCAATAATTCTATGGCTATATGTTTCGTACATATTAAAAAAAAACCATGTAAGAAACAAAAGGTTAATTCGACAGAATTAACATAATTAAAAGACAATACTTAGATTAAACATGTTAGAAATATATAGACATATTGTACATAGAATTTGTAATTCCCTAATAGTGCTATTTGAAAGTTTAATAAAAATAAACCGCTGTCGTGGACTAACGCTGTTGTTTATCCCAAAACTGTTTTCGTGTTTAAATATATTTGTTCTCCGCCAGCACAGACTCATAATAATGACTATGTAGAGTACCAGTTTAAATCTCATTAACCGGAATTGCACAGAGCTTAGTACCGGGTGCTTATTACGCAACAACGTATTCGGGTTCTGTCGTTTGCATGGAACAATCTGAGTCACGGACTCGAAGGGATTTGTTTTGAAATAATTAAAACGCGTAACTGAGACAACCACACCTTTAGAAAAATTACGTTGTCTGTATAAAATAATACATAGCATTATCTATATATATATTAATATTATAAAGCGGAAAGGTTTGTTTGTTTCTTTGAACGCGCTAATCTTAGGAACTATTCCTTCGATTCGGTTCAGAGTCGGATTTCAAAAATTCTTTTTGTATTCTATTAAACTATCGATAAGGAAAACTTTATGCTATTTAACACCACATTACCACCAATAGGAGCAAAGCTGTTTAGAAAAAGGTTACAAAAACGGGCAAAAATTATTAAATAATTTTTAGTTCACGAGAACGAAGTCGCGAGCAAAGCTAGTAAATCTATAAGTTGAATATAACATAAACTCTGCTAAAATTGTACTTTATATTGTTTTAAAAGTGTACACAGGAATCTAAACAGAATTATAATATTTCAAATTACTACATAAAAATAAATATCAGTCTTAGCTGACTTATAATCCCAACACAAATTACTCAGGATAAAAATTTGAGAAGGGTGTACATACATACAGGGTTTACATAGTAGACGTTTAAGAAAGGATTTCTCAAAATGTAACACGTAAGCGGATAAAAGGAGATGTAAAAGATCGAACAGAAAATAATATTTTTTGGGTTCGCATCATTACCACTATATTCTTGAATATTACTATGTAGATATGTATATCTAAATAGTAATAATATATATATAAGTACCTATGAGTATTTATACTCTTAGGTATAATTACTAAAACTAGGATATTAGCATTAATTTTAAGATAAGTCAAAATTCATATAATAAATAATATTAATCGCTTTAGAAATGTAAAAAATAATTTCAAAATATCTGAATGAAGCCACAGGTGGAAAGCCTGACACTTCAGTATAAATACAATGTGAAGAATTGAAGACATTTAATTTTACAAATCATGCTCCTTTTGAAGCATAATTAACACTTGTTGCATATTTGATTCATACACGTAACAATGGATGATATTTGGTAATTATAATGTATAAAAAGCTGCTTATTTAAAAAATAAATAGGGAACAATGTAAGAAACACAAATGGCGCGGCCTCGTGCGGTCGGCGTCTGCATTTAGTTTCTCATTCTTGTATTTCTGTTACCATGTATGGATCACGCGTGCGACGCTGGTCTCAGGATAGCCTTATTCGAAACTCTTGTATAAGTCTTATATAATTTGCACCGTAGCCATAAATAGTTGCTATAACGACTCTGCACATTAAAGTCTATTTAATTGTAAAACTTAAATATTTTAGTATTATTTTGATTTAATTATTGTGTATAACCTCTTGCTGTTTATTTACTTCAATTTTTTTTCTGTAAAAATGACATCTTCAAGCCTTAGTGTGATCTAACTCCAACATACTTATTAAATTTATTACTATATGAAGTATCTTCGACTTGTTGTCACAGACTTTTATTCACTCGGAATCCCTTGGCAAAAATACTTATTATTCTATAAAACTACAGATATTATTTATTTAGAAACATAACTATGCTCTACGGTAATCTTAAATCGACTGGTATATAAATAGGTGGGAAAAATCTTTAAACCCTCTCATTTGTGTAATTAGTAAGAAAAGCGAAATAATTCACAAGCGAGTACAATAACTTTAATGGTATGCCAAGTGCATTAAAAAAATCCCATTACAAAATAGTCGGACAAAGAAGATAACAACTTTTTATTTTTGTACCAAACCTTGAGATATTACCGCATTCTAACGTAGCTGTATGTTATACAACGGGTATGCTAAAGAATACCAATGACCGAGACACCTAGGATATATTATATAAGATTACAACCGCAAATCATTTGTTATTGTAAAGATTCCTGGGATTTTCTATAAACTAATATGTAATTATTATATGTATATGTATATTATTAGTATATGTAATAGTGCTCAATTACATTTATTTATATACAAATGTTTATAATATTTTTTATCAACCGATTAAAAGATATATCACATTACCACTATTTTCAAAAAGAACACTCGTGTTATGAACATTATGTGGACGCTGTAAAACATAGTGGTCCTTACCACCTTTTCTAAGGTCTGCGTGGCTAGCTACAACCCTCAAGTTGAAAACCTGCTGCGAAATACCGATTGGGTGTGTTGGGGCAGTTCCACTTGAGAGCCAGTTTTACCACAAGGCTTAACGTGTCCACCATTTTGATTCACATTGTCACATAACATAAGGTGAGATTGTGACCATAACGCTAAACCTCGTCGTATCTCGCAAAATTGGACTTTACAGGAGAGCAATAAAACTTTTTCTTTAATTCATATTATAAAATAAATAAACCATTTTTTTATTGTTATATCAAACATATTTTTATTTAATCGCAAAACAACCGAACCAAATTCAATCGAAACTATCTGAATCAGCTATCAGTATCCGCATTTTTGCAGATACGACATATATATGCTTTCTAGCGTCGATATTACGCTAAAAAATTCGTATTTTAAACCCTATATATAACTCAGACTACATATATTACCCAGGCTAGACTAGTAAAGTAAATTTTTCATATTTGTATATACATAGGTACGAAGACCGAGTCAAGTGAGAGTACGTTAACATACCGGTTTTTAAACTTTTAAAGCTTTGGAATTCTATACAAATCATGTTTATTTTTGTAGAAACTTTCATTTAATTAAAACAAAATTAAATAATTCCTATTTCAAATAAGATATCAATATAAAAATATGATAGCGGATTGAATTAACAAGCAAATTTAATTTAGAGACTCATAATATAGATATGAAATCATCATTTCCTATGATTTTATTCAACAACCTTTACGATATTCGACAGTGATAGTTGACTAACCTTTTGAACAACAAGAGGGGTGCCGAAGTCTTTACCGCCTTGTAGCCTGATGCCCAACGGTTGGTGGTCGGATTTATTAACCCGCACAGTTACCAACTGTGCCATCTGTTGACAAATAGAATACAAATATTAGCGAATATAATAAATTAATATATACTGGCCATCTACCATAACAATATTAGTAGAAAAAAACCTATAATATTTTATAGTTATGAAAGTATTTGATAAACGTCAACCTTCGACTAATAATTGTCAACTACTCAGTAGACTAATAATGTTTTTAAATCGTCGAATTCAAGCTTATGGCTAATAATGACCCAATATACATATAATCAATGTCCGTTCTAGCGATTACGTCGCCCCGGACAAAAAGACAAATTGCTAATCTATAGAACCGAATGTTCAAATCAGTTCAAGCAGCACTCTTTATAAATATGAATATAGTCTCATATTATGTCATTATGTCATATGTATATTACCTAAACAATATATTTTTTTACCAAACGAAGGGTCTGGTATCCGAATATTCGTCTTTGTTGGTAAAATTTACTATATAAATTTTTACAACCAAACGGCCACCGCGGTGCCCCTTGCAAATGCTCGGCTTGCCACCTCTTATAATACCTGAACCTGATATAATAAAACTAGCTGTGTTCGCGACTACGTTCACGTGTAAATAAAATTGATTTAAAAAATGTTGCCCGTTTTCGTAACTTTTTCACTATAGCTTTGCTCCTATTAGTAGTAGCATCATATTAAATCATGTTATGTTAAATGATAACAAAATTATTCTGGTAGTCATTTCAGTGGCTTTTTGAAGTAAACCATCGTGACAATGGGAATAAGTAATATAATGTGAGGGAGTGAGCGAATTAGTCACCCCCAAAAGTAATTGGTTAAATATTAAAAAGATCACGGTACACCATAACGAGCAACCAGGTTATTCAACACTGAGACCGAATAATATGCAGACATCTTGCGATCTGTTTAATCTTGAATCAAGATCTAAGTAACATCCAAAAGGCAACAGTGAAAGGAGCCTTAAACCTCATTTATTTGTACAAGTCCCAAATAATAATCAAATCATTCATGTTGTTTACTCAACGTCTTAGACGTGACTTAAAAATGTAAAGCCGACTAAATTATGTTACATTATATGACAACTATTTGCGAGTTAAGTATTATCAATTATCCGTTCAAATATATACAGAGTCAAACCTCTTGTTTTATTTAAGGGCTAAATACTTTGGGACTTTTCTACACTGCCTTCTACACGAAAGTCAATTAAAAGGCCACAACACTCGTCAACTGTCATTACATATTCAATCAATTAGTTTCAATGCGCAATAAAAGTAAACAACAAGAAGATAACAATAAATCAATCCGTAATGATTCTTTATTCAGGTCACATTTTAAGAAAAATACATGTATTTATCAATACCGCAAAATATACTGTCATTAGTGGTTGTAGTTTCGTTGTCAAAAACAATTTTACCGGCGTAACAGGAAAATGTCATTTATTATATTAATATGCTATTAAGGGTCGAACTCTTATTTTTATGTACTTCCTTCATGTTCTTAATATTTAAGTCGCTCTTATATAACACAATTATATGCAAGGATCGCGCAATGATTCACATAATGATCTTCCTTGGTTGCACGTATTACATTTAATTTAATGATAATATATGAAATAAGAGCATGATAAAGAGGTAGTTTAAACTATATACATGAGTTTTGCATTAATATTGTTCAAATCTCAACTTTTAGTTCAATATAATATTCGGATATTTACACAGAAATTATAGAATTATCAAAGTTATTGATTACGTATTCATTTTATACAAACACGTGCGTCTGAACAGTTTAGCAATAAAAGATGGAAATGATTTATTAACTTTATTGTCTTTCATTCTACATATAATAAAATTATTATGCAGAATATTACAGTCTCTTCAATGTAAGAATATTATACATCATAAATTGAAATGCGCGAATGCATACATAGAAACATTTCCGTATTGATTTACCTACAATAATCTCTTATCTTACAGGTATTGTTTATTGTAGCGTCCGTAGTGTCTTCTCGAAGCCTTTGTTCGTGATTGAACATCGTTTACATGTGACTGTCTTATCTTTGGAATGTTATATATGAAGTGCATAACAGTTATTCCAGTTCTAATATTATGAGAACTGTCCCAATACGTTTTATTGTTTCTATTGGCTTCTCTGTAGATTTTATAATTGTAATAGTATATATTTATAAAGGGCATATACAGTATAATTTAGATAGTATGTTCACCTGAATTCTAAATCGAAACAATGAAAATAATCAAGGTAATATCGAGTATAGAAAACTGAAATTTTGGGTGAAATGTTTTAAATGTAGTTTTATGAATTAATCGCTGGGCAACAATACATATAATTATAGGACTCCTTATATGACCTAATACAGAAATTACACCTACACAGAGTTGAGATGAGAAACTATTGAGATCTCATGTTTTATTGAAATATCAATTACCATAGATTTTGATAAATGAATATAGTAATTTAATGCTTTAATGTATTAGTATATATGCCAAACAATGACTAACAATCCCACTATACTCAAAGCAAATACCTAACCTTATCAATTTAATAACAATTGACTGGATCAGATTGTCAATAAGTCGACATGGAATTATTGCTAGACTTGATAAATGATACAATCATCTGTGAAAATAAAGGAAATCAAAATGTTTACACAAACTTGCATATAAGATTACATTACGTCGTTTCGTAGTATTATCATGTGTAATTGATGACGTCATCAGATGAGTAACCACAAAGGACCGTGTGCGTTGCCGGTCACAAAAAGCGATTATCACGGTATTTAGGTGAAACGGAGATTCCTTGCTAGATATGACCGGGTCATAACTTGACAAGGTGATCAACAACATGTATTCATAAATAAATAACTCAATTACTTAAAAAATTTACTCGAAAAAAAGTCTGATTGATTGTTTATATATAGCTGATTTCGTGGAAGTTTAATAATAAAATTTAATCAAATCTCTATGTCAGAGAAAACGGGGTGTAGTCAGTCAGTGATTTATCACAACCAGTTCGTGATTTTAATGCAGGTAAATGTTAATTGTGAAGCCCAGACGATATTCATCAATTAGTGATGTGACCTAAATTAACGGATTTGCGTTACAAGATTTATTCGTACGATTTGTATGTCAAGACAACAGACTTTTCTTTGTTAGACATAACTACGAATATAAAATATCATAAGTTAATAACTAAGTAAGCAAAACATGAATTAGCTATAGGCAACAAAGACGTACACCACTTTTCTTGTGTTTATGAATATACATTTCTGTAAAGAAAGTTTGTACAGAAAGACAGTTTTAAAATAAGATAATAATAAATTAACTACATATATCTTATTATCTAAGTTAAATGATCACTAATTAGTACTTATTGACTATGAGTAATTTATTAGCACTCGGTAACGTATTACGCGTTATTTATTTATAACTCGCTATGTCCGCGATTTTGTTCGCGTTGAAGCAAAAATTATTTATGCCTATTTTTGTAAATTTTTTCATTGTGGCTTTGCTTGCTCTTGGTAGTGTGATGTTAAATAGCCTAAAGCCGTGCTCAATGATTGCTCTAACAAAAGAAATATTTTAAAATCCGATTGGTAGTTCCTAAGATTAGCGCTATCAAACAAACAAACGTTTCCGTTTTATAATATTATAATACAGATAGAATATAACTTCTATGTCTTTTAATCTATTACGTAGACTTCCGTCAATGACAAAACTATTCAGATATTACTGTTATTACGAACTCTATCCAGATTTAGAAATTTTACTTTTTTATAAAATTGCTCTACATATGGTACAATTTACATTTGTACGCTAAAATTGCGTAAGATAATAATAAAGTGGTAAAGAGAGTATTTATTGTACTTGATTTTGAAACAAAAGAATCCTTGTCCTATATTTTAGAAGAAATAAATACTAGGGCCCCTTCGTATTACGTATCTTTGGTTTGTTAATATAAGCCACTCGAGAACACGAGAAATATGAAATTATTATACTGATTTTAGACTCATTACGTTATGATTGTATCTACTGTATTTCAAGCACGTACTAGCTCACTATTATCACGACTTAGCGATTTCTATTGATTTACTGATATGATAATAGTTATATGATATATTCAGCTTCTTTATCAGATTTATTGCTTAATTGTTGAAAGAACAAATACCTCGTAATATATTATCTACGACGAGCATGCGCAGGAAATAGTTAAAAAAGTAAAATTAGGGTTGAAGCGATGATGGCTCAGCGGTAGTGTGTTCGACTTCGCGTAAAGGGACGTGAGTTCGAATCCAACTACCTAAAATGAGCTTGAGCTTTCGGATAAGGAAAACGTCGTGAGGAAACCGTCGCATGTTGGTAGAGCTTTTTCTAATGCCCGCCTGGCTAGGTACCACCCTCAAGTTGAAAACCTGCCGCCAAATATCAATAGGTGTGTTGCGGCAGATGCACTTGAGAGCCAGGTCCTCCACAGTTTTAGCGTGTCTACCAATCTGGGCTGTATCGTTACTTAATATCAGGTGAGAATATGGCCAAAACGCAAAACCTTAAGTATAAAAAAGTACAGTTTGTTGAAAAACCTAGACAATAGAGTTTTCTTTGCTCGTATATGTATTTCAAGTTATTGGCTGACTCGCGTGAGTATTTGTCTTCATATCCTGATCAAAAACGTAAAAGTAATACACAAATGTTAAAATATGCAACTTTAATTAATAAAATACACACGAAAACAATGTTTTTATAATTATTTTTCATTAATAACGCAGAAAAGATAAAACATTATTATTGAATTGTCGATTTTTATAAAAAAATAAGGGAGATATGGCAATGCAACAAAAATACTTTTAGGAAATATTATAGGGAAATTTGTCGTACCTACCATTGAAATTGTTGGAATAAATATGTACGTTGTTCACGTCTTTTCTCAGTTAACCTAGTATAGTTATTTGACACAAATAAGTGAAAATCAAATACTTGGTCACATACCTGTGTTATGTATGTATTTAGGAACATAGCGGGAGCTATCGTGGGATGCGTGGGAGTCATCCCACAATATAAATATAGAATAGACTATCGATTAAATTACCGTTACACGTCAATTCACATACTCTAGCTAAATGAAACAGGGTGGCAGTTTCGTATCTCGCAAGCAACTACATACATAAAATTATTATTAACGTCGGAGAGAATTGATGTCATCGCTTTAATTGTAAAATACAAATATACGTATGTTTGCACAGCTGAGGGTGGTTGCGGCCTTCTGAGGTCGAACTCACAATGGTATGTAAATCGATATAGTTACTACAAAATAAAAGTATCGATTGCCGAATGTGACAAGTTTAAGAGCCGTGTAGCTTATGATACATAAGTTTATTGCATACCCGAACACAGTCCGGTCTGGGCAAGCATTGTGGCGCGTGTCGCAATACGGGCATTGCCTACCGTCTGCTCTGTGCTGCGTTAAGGTATTCAAAGCAGCTGACGGCGACCGCGACGCGACGTGGCGCCAACTTTTCATTATACGTTGACTACAATGTTTATTAGGCTCATTCAATTATGATTTTCGAGCTTCGTTATAGAGATAATAAGTTTCGTTAATACGTCAAATAGAACTGACATATGACATTCTTTTCTCATATTAATAAAAAAAACCGACCTTTTGGTACATTAGTAACAAGCTTTAGAACTTTATTCCTCACTCATAACTTACATTCGTAGGATAAGCACTCATACAGTATATACAGTATATATAGTTATAATATGTATAGGATAAATACATAATGAAGTACGTAAAACACATTTTTTACTAAATCGAATGCGTCGTCCATAGATAACGCAACTGACAAAAAAATTGACTTGTGGTCATCGTCTAAATCAAAACCATTGCAATTCATTTTCTTCGATAGTCTTTTATTGAAGAAGTCGGACGTGAGATACACATCAAGGAATTTATACCTGATTATATTTGGGGCGAATGCTGAGGCCACTGAGCCCCGAGGCAGCGGACGCAAGGGTGCAGAACGGACGAACCTCGACTTGGACTGCTGCCGGAAAGCGACCAAAGAACTGGGTCATTACTTCTCATTGCAAGAGCTATCGAAGAATACTCGGCAAAGGTGGATCTTAAATCCGTTTTTAAATGCAGCTATAAATGAGGCAAATTTGGCAACTAAGCTCAAAGAGATTCTGCTGGATTTATCTGCCGATGGGATGCTGCAATTGGAATTTAAGTCTGTCAATTAGCATACATTTTGGTTACAAAAGGAAATCCGAATACCCACAATTAACAATAGAGGCTTTGAAGTGTTTGATTCTATTTGCCACATCGCATTTGTGCGAGTTGACATTTTCATCAATGGACTAAATAAAAAGTAAGGAAAGAAATCGCTTAAATTTGGAAAACGATTTAATTCTACATGTAGCAAAACCGGATCCACGATGGGAGAAATTGGTGAATGAAAAACAAACGCAACCTTTACATTAAGAGTTCTCAAAAATTTATTTTTTATTTTTTGTTAATTTGATACAAATGCTTATGATGGAAAAGATCTCATAAGTTATTTTTATTTTTGTTTATTTCATATAAATGATAATGTCCTTTAGTTAACATTTTTCTTAATAAATCTTTTTCAAACGTTATTGTTTTTTTTACTGCATTAGCTTTCTCAACCTTTTGCAACTCCGCTATAGAAGCTTCGCGACCTCCCAAAAGAGCCTTCGTGACCCTCCGGGGGTTCGCGACCCACACATTGAGAAACACTGGCCTACAATATAATGTACTGTCCGTTACTGGCACTGGTTGTTGATACTCGCTTCCTCGTTTTAGAATGAGTTTATGTCAACATTTATGTTCTATTATCTATTACAATTTGCAAATAAATTCTACCATTGCTGATTTGCTGATTTGCTGGGTTTTGTAAAATCACTATATGGACATAACATATTTTGAAATTCTTTTTTAATTTATCATTACATCTTTACACTTGAAATCTTCGTAATTTTTTGCTCGAAAGACCAATACTAGTTAAAAAATAATAAAAATAGATTAAGTAGTTTTTAATAACGCATAAACATAGAGATAACCGTTAATGATTCTTAAAAATCTGTGCAAAATTATTTTACTAAATACTTGGGTGACTAAGCTCCAATTAATGTCTTCAATATAAATATATTTCTCGAGTTTACCTAGGTAAAGTCGTGAAGTAAAATATCATCTAAATATAATATTTCATCCAAAGATCCAAATCAATATAGCATTTTCTGAAAAACTAATTACATATTGTATATATAAAAGAATTATTCACTTACTAGTTTATTACCGGTCATTTCGGACAAACTTTTTATAACTTTATTATTATAATGCCTATACAAAACATTAAGATTATGTTTTTTTTCTGGGGATTACGCGAAGTCCGTCACTAATTAGATAGTCTTCAGGTATCGATCCTAAAGAAACAAACCTTTGTAAACAGAAAACCTTACTCATTATATCGTACCAGCATAAGTTTTCTTTTATAGTTCATCAACCCTCCGTTTTACATATAATTTCGTATTTACATAATATTGTTGAAAAATATTATAACTTTATTATTTTGTGACCGGTAGACGTGGTTTATGTAACCTCGTGTTATTTCTGTGGCCACAGTGTCGGGCGCGTCACTGCCATAAACTTGGCACTTCACAAACATCGCCCGCTGTCAACATTGCTACATGACACTATTCCCAGGATTCTATATACATGTTAAATATAGCCAAATATAATACCAACTAAACTGTATAGAAATTATAATATATATTTTTCGTTGTAGGTATTATTTTATAGAGTTTAATAATGGTTGGCTTAGTGGTTAAGGCAATTGCCTCGCTTCAATCGCTGCACCAAAGCGTTGTGGGTTTCGAGTCCCGCACAGAACAATTATTTATGTTTTCCACAAATGATAAAAATGTTTTGGGTTTCGTTTTTACTTTGTGTCAGTTAATTGTGTTTATAAAGTCCTTCACACTTGAAATTGGTGAAATTGTCTACACAGCCAAAATACGTTTAAGTGATGAAATATTAGGAACTCTTAATCAAGTGTGTCTATTACATAAATTATATAACTTATTATATAACGTATTAATGTCAATAACCCTAACAAACTGCAGCGTAGGAACCTTGGCGGATAAATTTAGCGAATGGTTACTAAAGTTTTGGCTATCAGCCATCCACAGCTCTGCCTCGTTGATAACTATAGTCGCAAAAATTACTGATGCATAATAGTTATCATGTGTGAAGTAGATACTTTTATTTGCTTATTACGTTGATAAGTTAAACTGATATCGACCAATAAGTTGCGTGATAGAGAAAAATATGAAACCGAATCTGTAAACATGTCGTGTTTAATATTATATACCTATATATATAATACGTAAAGTAAAAATTGTATACCGCTTTTTACGAAAATTGCGCGGACGGAGAAGTATGAAATTTTGCACACTTATAGTTTATATAGAGAAGGAGTGCAGAATGCATTTTTTTTTTAATTATGCATAAAAAAATATGGTCGAATTACGACCACTGGGCGACCACTAGTATAAATTATTCAACGACTTATTATATTATGTAACGGAGCTCAAAAAAAAAACATTTAATTACTATTAAAAAAAAATATAGGTCAAATTCTATTTTAGCTTATCTTAATTGTGGGTTCAAAATATAACCTTGTATAACACAATTCAAATCTTCAAATTCCAACCGTTTCGACATACTAAAAATATGATAAAACCACAAAGCCCTCTATTCTTGGTATTATTAAACAAATAAAAGCTAATTGAAAATACTACACATATTTAAAATCTATGTGATTAAACTAACATAAACTTCATACATTTTGCCTTCAAACATAATTAACAAGAATCAATAAATACCGCAACGTTATCAATCACGTATGTCTACAGCTACTTGTACTTAATGTATTTGAAAATATAGCCTTTATGCCCACAAGATAACATGAATACACATTAAAAATACACTTATAACTTTTTCGGCGGTACTACCACATGGCAAAACGACATAACTGATACAAAGAATGCTAAGTCTGTCTTTATAACAAAAAGGGTTATCCGACATTCTTCAAAATTGAGGTTAGTACAGTTTCGGAATTAAGGAAAAATATTCTCCCTTTTCATTTAAGAATTACGAAATATTTGTTACTTTTGCATTACAAATAGTGCGACGTTACTACAGCTAAGTGTATGAATATAAAAAAGCCTTCACACTACGATTTCACGAAAATAGATAGCGTAGGTATGTTATAGTACGATATCCTATTCTAAACTTAAGTAAAACAAATAATTTTCATACAAAAATAACTTTCATTGATGCAAATAGCAAGTTCAATGTTTTCATGTTTAAAATATTCTACGTGTTACGTATCTTTAGAATTATTTCTAAGTGTCATTGAAAACTTATCGTAATACTGTATGTTTCTCGCATGTTTACTGCAAGAAAATTGCTATTAATAGAACGGTAAATTTTGGCATACGCCCAATGTATACGAATCCGTCTATCTCCACCCGTGATACTTGCGAAATTAGAAGTCCTCGTAACCGTGAAATTAAATTTGTGTACGAGATCACTTTATCTTTAACAATAGGTTTTACCGAGGAATAGTAAGTAGTTTATATGTAGTTAATAAATTTACTATGATTATACTATAACACATATTATCTTAAATATTATGAATGTCAACATCTGTCTCTCTGTCCGTCAGTGTGTCCGTAATTCGAGTACAACTGAACCGATTAACATTTTTTTATTTTATTTATAAGTATATTCTTTGGCCAGGTTTAGTATATTATATTCTGATACATTAAGTAACTTATATAAAACACAAACAACAAAAAGAAGGTGAAAAACCAATTAAAATTAACCATGAAAGGTAAGGTTTTTTTAATTACCTAACTAAATAAAGAGTAGGTACTACATATAGGAATTTTCACTTCACTCAGGTATTCCGACCAACCTTACAATGTCGTCTAACCATCGGACTGGTGGTCTGTTCCTAAGTCGCCGTCCGTTTCGGGGATACCACTCCCCACATATTTCTATCGCAGCAAAAGTTTTTTGTTTTTAATTTTTCTTTGTCATTATTCTATGAAACTATCATGTTTTTGTATGTGGCTGTAACTATCATTATTTGTAAAAAAACATATAGTTTTAGAATTTTATTGTTTCTGTAAAATAAATATACTCAGGTTGTTATAAGTTAATTTTAACATACGAATATTACAGTAAGTGCTTGCGGGCGGACCATTTTTTTTAAAACACAATATTACATATTAACTAATTGTAACTTAATTTTTACGACTCACTTAATAAGTTCCTTATTTCAGTCTGTTAAGGGGTTTATATTTTAAATAATTTTATTTTTCATATTTAATCGAAAACTTCAACTTCTTTTTTAGTCACCTTACTTTGAAAAAGTTTAAAAAATCCAAAGGTGCACGCCGCATAATCTCATTTTTTTTGTTTATCAATAACAATTAAACCACTCCGAATCAGACCGTAAATAGTAATAGGGTTCTATTCCTAATTATACTAAAGTGTAAGAAAACAGATATACTCGATTAGTGAAGTATTTCGGTCGTTATCGTGATAACATACAGGATCCGCACAAACAGACACACGGACGTCCAAGACAGAACTATTTAAAGTTATTTAACTAGTTTAAATAACAAAAATGGCATGAAATTATCATGAGTGTTAAAAATAGTGTTTTTTCTTGATATGTGTGTCTATATTATTTTATAAGTGCAACATATGATAAATAGAGACATTATAAGTTTGAAAAATCAGTTGTTTTGCTGGAAGTGACAGTAGTACCCACCTCAACGCTTCGCTTATGAGGCGTGCAATAATATTTCATAATGAAAAATCCAAGCTCCAACTTTCTAGCATTTTTGGACTTGTAGTATTTGGTTTTTAGAGTTTCGGATTGTATTATAGAATTGGACTTCTTCTAAGGTTACTTTATTATCGGTTAGTATATAATTAATGTTAAAACACTTTGCTATTTCAATTCCTTTACTACCTAATAAAATATAGTAATCCTAAATATTTCTTTTAAGATATACATGGTATTCAATAGTTAGATATGAAATTTCAAGGTT
The DNA here is from genome assembly GCA_039707435.1 of Actias luna. Taxonomy (NCBI): domain Eukaryota; kingdom Metazoa; phylum Arthropoda; class Insecta; order Lepidoptera; family Saturniidae; genus Actias; species Actias luna. The sequence continues at coordinate 11,215,850 of JAZHAC010000033.1, read as the reverse complement.
TCATCTGCACCAAAACATGTAACGCATATCTACTTATAATTATATTCATGACGCCGTTGGATGAAGTCATTGTAGAGATTAAAGTTGAAGTGTAGAAAAACTCTTTAAATTTCAATTCAAAATATTGGATTTGAAATATACTTCAAAGGTGTCTACTGATACGCTTGCAAGTAAAGCTCTTTTAGTTTTGTAGCAGAATAAGTCATGTACTCGAACCATAAAAGTAGATTCGCAACTAGCTCGTATAATCTTTACAAATTTCTGTAACCTGGAAAGTTTGACCGATAAGGTGGTTAACCTGGTAAATAAGTATATTCAACTGAATTCCAAAGAGCATAATGTTTGAACAGAGTACTTATTGAAAGTACATATTAGGTAGAAAAAGTAAATCAATCATTCAATAGTAACCATCCGTAGCTTTGTGCAGACATCATACAAAATACAAACGTAAACTTAATAAACATCCGTCTGCACGTAGCCTTCTTTTTTGACCTCGACCTATCTAAATAGAGACGGCATATGTTTTCTTTTTCCACTTTTCTCTATCAGCTGTCATTCAGTATTTATACCCTTTATACTCGTATCATTCCTTACACAATCCATTGTCGCTCTCGTCAGCATTTCATCAGTAAAATGATTTTAGAAAACAGCTGAGTAGTTCAAGGCATTTGCTTAATTATATTTACAAACTGACTTCTTGTAAAACTGTTAACAGTGGCGGATTTATAATTTTGCCGCCCGTAGGCTATACAAATTTTACGGTCCCTACCTACCTCTACAAATATATTCCACATAGGACAACGTAAATTGTAGAAAATAAATGACATAAGACTTAGATCATAAGTGTCCTAAGCAACATATATATTATATAGGTATATGTATAAGTATGAATCATTTCAGTTTAAATAAAAACAAAACAAATATACCTCAAATTTGCCGTCTCTAAAATCTGCCGCCCTAGTCTCCAGCCTACACAGCTACTGGTAAATCCACCACAACTTAATTTAATTAGACAAAGACTTTGCTACTATTTTAATTTTGCAACAGTAACAAATGCAATACTAAAAATAATTAACAGTGTTAACAGTAAATTTAAATTTAGAAATAAACACATGTCTAATCTTCGAATGATTTGCGGCTCTGCGTTATGAAGAATACTACGTCACGAATTCATATAAAGTGACGCTTACGTCATTAACATGAGTAATAGGTAACACAGTGAAATAGTCATGCGTGTTATTGTACGAATTTACTTTACAAATTATATAGTTTTGCGTTATCAATAAAGAAAATATATTCTGTTTGTTAAGTGACCAGGGATGTGATCAGTTTTGTTCCTGGAAATCGTTTTATCCCGTGCGTATAGGCTTTTATACCATAGTTAATATACACAATAATATGTCCAAGACAATTAACAATAGTATTATGGTTTGTCTTACAGTATTTTCTATATAATTTATAAACATAAATTTAAGAATTCATTACATATAAATGAAAAAAAATATTTAGTCGTTTATGATCGATATCGAAATTTTATATAACTAGGCTCATACATTTACTAGATTAAAAATAAAATTATTGCTCACTTCCTTGGTGATGGAAATAGTTAACAGTACAAGAACAAGCATACCGATAATCCTGATTCTAATAATGATTACAACAGTTTACAATTTTTCCTGCGAAACTAACTATGATTTTCGATAGTTGAAATTACAATAATTAATCTGAAAATTCAACATATAGGAGACTCCTTATTTCGAGCCGAGAATTTTGTTTGGCAGCAATAAAGTTAATTTTGATCTTTCCTTTTCGATTCGTTATTTAGATAATATTTATTGAAAAAATATTGTGTAACAAGCTATACAATTTTTTTTTATTAAGTACAAAACGGGTATGTATCTGCACTCGATGTCATTTACTAGGCAAACCGGCATATACTATCCTTGTCAATGCACAGAAAGAAGTTATAACAGTATTAACCGATTTTCTAACATGAAATAGTGAATACATATATATATTGCTAACTCTAGTACCAATAACCGTAATATACATTTAAAGAGCGGATGTGTACCATTGATCCCGGGGCGGCGCGCGGCGCCATACTGCAATGTTTATGAATAATTACACTGAACCACGTCTGTGTGTCATAGGGGCATGCATAAATGTCGCAATTTTATGCATGCGTTCAATATTTTAGTTCCTACCTAATAATCGTTAGGTATTTTATAATTATGTACCAACATCCAGATATTAAATATAGCGACAAACAGATCCATAATGTATAGAAATATATATATATTTCAATCGTAATTTATGTAAAATCTTTTAAATAAAAAAATACTTTTGACCTTTATGATATATGCTATTGAAAATTACTAGTCCTAACAATTTATGTTATTCACAAACTTTGGCATTAGCATATATTTTTCACGACAATACTGCTAAATTTAACAAAGCCAAATCAAACCACATATTAGAAATATTAACTGACCAATGCCTGTCGAGCCAACGACCCTGTGATTCATTAAACCGATTCTGTACGTATATAGATATAAGCCTAATACTATTCTGTATTCGAATACGCGTAATTTATCACGCATAATATATTAATAGTTGTATTATTTAATAATACTATGAAGTGCAATCGTACGCAACATTGATACTGGCAAAATAAATTATATATACATATGTTTACACATTTATATATAAGTTTATTCAATTTAAGAATTAAGGAGCCACTTACGTTTCATTTACCTACTTTAATCTTACCCAACGGCTAAAATAAACATTAATAAGCGAAACTTGGATAAATATTAAACATTACTTTCAAGAAAAGTACAGTAGTGTACCATCTACATTTACATTCGTCTAAAATCTAAAATAATAGATAGACATAATATAGAAATCTAAAATAAAATAAATGTCTCCAATAATTTCGGACAGCAGTGAAGTGTAGTGGACGCGGAACAACGGTTTAAAATAAAGTTACTATTCTTCGTGTACAAATGTGTAAATAGTATATGCAATCTATTATTGATATCGATTATGTATTCAATATCTTAAAACACCCAGATTCGAAATTTCATATGGGTAGATCTTACTTAGAACGCATATTAGACAAACCCACGTTTGTGGATCGCCTGAGGCTTATGGCTTCTATTACTTCGACACACCTACCCCGAACTATCAATAATAAAAAACTCACAATGTTAAAGGATAATGAAATGATAACAGTTACGTATCTTCCTCAATCTAAACTGGTTTACACTTAAACTCAATAACTTCTGATGGAAAGTGAAGATAATGTCGAAGATGTAGCGCATTTGCCCGGTACTGGTACATAAATGTCATAATTTCTTGAATTATCTTTCATCTAATTGATGGGATCTCACCAAGCAGCTATGCACAGAAAACAAAAGCATTTTTTAAAGATATGATATTATAGAACGCTGTGAGATTGCTCTGCATAGAATTAACAAAAGTTTTGATATAAGCAGATTTATTGACATGCAATTCATAAAATTATTAAATATTTGGGCGACCGACCTATTTTATGCTTCTGACAGAAAAAAACACCTATCTAGGTATACTTAGATCGAAAACGTTATTCAAATACAAGATTTTCTCCATATTAGATTAGTTAGAGGGTTCCGAAAACAGTTATTTACATTTATATTTAATAGGTATTATAAAGTAAAAAGTTTGTTTGTTTCATCGGGCTAAACTTAAGAACTACTAGTTGGATTAAAATTTTTTTTTTTGTTTTTGATTGAGCAATCATTGAAGAAGGCTTTATCATCACGCTACCAACAATAGGAGTAAAGTTGTATTGAAAAAAATTATAAAAACGGGCAAATAATATTAGATTAGTGTTAGTTCCAAGCGAACGAAGTCGCGGGCACAGCTATATGTTTATAAAATTAGTCACTCAGATACATTATTACATACATGTATACTTTATTTATTAAACTAACTAAATAATTATCAATGTTATTGGAATAAGTACAGAATCCATACCATTGATAGTATAAAAGAATTTCATCAATATTTATGTTTATACACCAAAGATAATGTTTAGGAAGTTAACATGTTACCCTCCAATGACTACGTCGTCATTTAATTACAAGGAAAACAAGACCATCATTTAAACAGGTTGTCTGTTACATGCAAATTTAAATAGAAGTACATAAATACAAGGTATAATGACTCATAAACATAAAAAACAGAAAATCGTGAAAAGTTAACACGACCTTAAGAACACATCCATTACTAATATGCTTTGTTAGTTATATCTATATGAATCAGTAATTAGATTAGTGTGAAAATTATATTTCGGACACATAGTGAGCAAAGATACAGTAGACAGACATGCATTTCAGTATTAACACTGTTGTCTTTGGACATCTCTTGTGAAACTAAACCTTACAATTCAGCGCAGCGCCTTAAACCACTACGCCATCCATGCAGTCAAATTGTTCAATTCTAATATCACTAGTAATTTGTGTAGAAATAATATTAAAATTAACTATGTATTTGAAAAAAATATTCATCAGTCATTAGGGAGTGTTGTTACTATAATCTAGTTTTAGTATCATGATTCAGATTTATGCACATAACATTGCGTTGAAAGGTTTATTATTTTTGAAGAAAATTATTTATCATTTACTTAGACCATATCCAATCATACCCATATATATACATACAAATTATAAATTAATAAAAACAAATTGCAAGCCCATTTCTATAGCTAATACTACTATTAATAAAAACCCATGGAATCTACCTCACATTCTATTCTAATCACATCTATCTAACATTTACATTATATAATCCAAAACTATGTTTTTAATTCCTTTATTTTTAACATATGTGACAAACTGTTGAACGTCTTTAATACTTCTATACCTCCAAGTTAAGAGAATTGTATTCGCATATAATATTAGTACTGCATCATATACCTATGTTATGAGATTCTAGATTCCGAATAGGATTCATCCCATATAATTAAAATCATAAGAACTGTTCTAATGCAAAGATTTTCTGAAAGACGATTAGTTAATTTTTCTATGTATTTTGCATAACGTTTCCTAGAAATATACTATCGTCACGTCGGGCTCGTTAAAACTGCGCAAACTACACGAAACCAATAAATATTGTAAATTAAGCTTCCTAAGACTCACAAGACTCCGTTAAAATAAAATTCATGGCTAATTAATCCATATAATACGAGTATACCGTTAATTAATAATTAATATAAGTTATAGTTTTCAGTAAATAATATGACTAAATTAGCTTACGATGTCATAGTAGATGTAGGAAGGAAAAACAACAATTGCTCCTGCTATTTACCTACAATAAGTTGTACAAAACAAAATGATGTTTATGCAAACCCTTTCAACCCGTGAGGCATTATGACTCGAGGGTACGATGCACCCGTGATCAAAAGCTTTAAAATTTCTAATCACTAAAGTTTAAAGCAACGTTACGCATTTATTTGGTCGTAAAATATATGGAATCTAAATATGTATGTGAACAAAAATATTCTGAGTATATGAGTTTTAATTTATAATAATCTAAAAAGCGATACAAGATATATGCAAAGCTTGCTAAATATTGCTAACTTGGTAATGCTAACTACATGCCTTGTGTTCGTTTGTAACTCGCTATTATTAACTGAAATACTTTCAATCACTTCATTAATTAATTTAATACTAACGAATCACATTGTTAATTAAACTAAGTTATTGTAGTTTTTCTATAGATACCATATTTGGTACCTCCATTCCAATCAACAATTTTATAAGCGCCTATTGAAAGTAATCATTATAACAGAGCTACAAATAAATACGTACGGATTAATTTTCAACATTACGAAAAATTACATTGATCCTTTTCCTTATGTTTCTTTGTTTCAGTAATGAATAATGTTTTATTAATGTACAAAACAAGAGCTCATATAGGTGCAGGTATTTAAACATGTTGACATGGTTCTACAATAACATAAATATTTTGACTCATATTTAAAAACTTTAAAGGAAATTATATTTTATTAGTGTTTGTAGTGTGGCTTACGTTTTCATTAATTTCAGTCAGTTTCCGCAGTGAAACCTTATCTATAAGCCGAATTCAATCTTCGAAATATTATTATGTTGAAAGTATTTTATAAACACACATCAACAGAAACATAAAACAACTTTCATGTATTTTCTCATAGAATCGGCAATAAAATGAAAATGGCTTGCAAGTATAGACGTTTTAAAATTCCCTTTTGGGACATTGCACTCTGACTGCGCGACTCGTCTAACCGGCCTGCTATCAGTCCGTGGTTCGATTCATCGTGAACTCGCCCATTGCCAATGTTGGGATATCAAAAGTCGTTATTTCACACCACTCAGAAGCACGTGGAAACTTTTTATAGATATATAAAAATAAAGTAAATTTTTCATATATAGTAAAGTAAACAATATTTCCTAAACCAATGATCAAATTAGATTTCAAACAATGTTACAGTAAAAATAACTAACATTTAAGCAAATCATACTATTGCTTTCTTAGATTTTGTAAATAACAAAATATCCTCCTCTATACTTCAACCGTTTTAGAGAGAATGTTTATTTTATACGTTAAAACGCACCTGTTGGAGACGAATAATGTGTTTTCAACAAAGAAATTTACCGCAAATAGCCTTGTAATGTTTCATATGATTCAAAGAAATCGTTTATATTGCATGTAGCTATTACAGAGCGTAATAATCATAAAAAAAGATTTAAGTTGAATACCTACATTAAGAAAAATCATCCTTGTTAGTCTGAATGTGACAATTCAAAGGGCCAGATAATTTGACCGTGTCAACTTGCTGTATAATTGCCAATTAGTTTTGTATCAGTTGCCAACAAATATACCTAGCTCTTTATTGACCATCGCTAAATAACAGAATTGAGTCAGTACCCTCACAAGTCACACGGCATTCGACCAACATTTGGCTCTTATGCAATTGATCAGGTTCCAAGACTGGATTTGGTTTCGTCAATTTCTATCTCTTAAATGCGAATATCTATCTGCCAATGGTTGACATTTTTATATTGTTTATTAATATTAAAGTACGACAATATATACCGCATAAAATTTAATAATGCTGATGAATGATGGGAATTTTTCCATCAAAGTAGTATTTCCTTATCAATTGTACGCATTCCTTTTAACTGTGTATTCATATTTTATATTGTTTTCTAACAACAGCAAATGTTTTTTGCTTACAACCTTCATTTTCAAATATTTTGTATTTAATGATCATATTTTTATAAATGCAAAAATAATTTCTAGACCCAAAAAATGAAGCAAAATAATACTGATTATTTCTTGTTAGATTCTTATTAGTTTTATAACACTGTCATATCCTTTGGTATCTTATCTACATATGAAGATGCAATATTGTTTGATTATAAATACGAATGTAATATATTCTGGCAACACCACAAACCGTTGATATTGATATGTCCGCAGTTTGAAGTTTTAGCCACCATCGGCAACACACCCCAAATTAGTACATTACAAGCGCTATTGATTCAAGGAACGGTTATTAATACTAGACACATGATGCTGTAATAAATTAGAAACATCGCTAGGATACTTACGTCTGTAGTGCAAACCTTGTCCGTTCAGGGAGGAAGAGCTCTTCAGGCGGCACTGTCAATCACCGGATCAAAACACGGCGCACGACCGTTTCCAAATTGGCGATCGTGCTCACGAGATATATTTAGAGCGGTAATACGACACCAGACACGGGCGTTGGTCGTTCGATCGTGAAGTAGTGGCGAGCTGAGGCGCGCGAGTGCGGCGGCCGCGCTCCGCCATCCGCGACGCACCTCCCCCGCCCCGCCCCACGTCCAGCCTGCTGCCACCGCCGCTACACCGCACCGCACCACACTCCACAATCCCACACAATACGACGCTTGCGCAGCCTCCGGCACCCGAGGACGATACCCTCGCAGGCTACCCACTGAACGTGCCTGCCTTCTCACCCCTTTGTGTCTCTTAGACCGTTCATTGAACGCGACATTATTTTATCGATACTTTCCGAAAATAAACTTATTGTATCTCTGTCTATCTATTGGATTTACTAAAAATACACAATAACTAATCAAGATTTTATTTAAATGTAAAAATGTCGGCAGTAAAATAAATCAAAATAGTTAAAAGGATAAATTCAGTTATATTTTAATAATAAGAGCACCTGCCATGATTATTTATCATTATCCGATTTCTCTACTGAAGTAGGTAGATACGATAGACCGCCAAACGGTCTCATCTAATACATTTTTTTTTGTTACATCAAAACACTTTAAAAATTTCGTATCTATTACTAATTTTTCTGCGTCTCACTTTTTTACGTGTACGTAGTACTTTTTCTGTGTAATCTGTGTAAATTAGCCTTGTTTGTCCTTACAATCTACGTCATGTTAATTCCATTTATTCATTTCCATTGCTTCTGTTTTTATATCTTGTGAGTTCTCATGCAATGTGATACGTATATTCCACATATTGGTCAACAAGATTGCATGTTTACTAATATCCTACCGAAACAGGATGTATAGGCGAAATCGAAACCGAACGAATAATAAACGCAAGTCATAATGGAGCAATAAAGATGAACCTGCTCAAAGCACTTCGAAAGCCAATATTTATCAAAAAATGGTGATGCTATCTGTTTGGTAGGTTTCCAAAGGAATAGTTTTTTTTGAACTTCTGCCGAACAACAAGACGATCAACTCTAAAGTGTACTGGTATCAGCTGAACAAATTGAATGATGCACTTAAACAGAATAGGCCAGCATTGATCAATAGAAAAGGTGTAGTATTCCACCAAGATAATGCGAGACTTCATACAAGTTTGGTAACTCAAAAAAAGCTTTTACAGCTTGGGTGGAATATACTACCACAACCACCATACTCTTCAGATCTAGCACCGTCTGATTATTATTTGTTGTGGTCTCTACAAACATTTTTAGACAATAAAATCTTCACTTCTAATGAGGAGGAGAATGATCTGTTAAGCCTCCAGGTCCCTAAAGCAGGCGGTGTTTGATAATTGAAAACGAATCAAAAAATTATTATATTTTGCAGTGGATAAATAAATTTCTAGAGTCTTGTGAAATACCACCACTTACAGACGCTAGCTAGCGTATTTCACAAAATAGGCTGCCTAAGTAAATCAGGCGCGGATACAACCCTCAATAAAGGTTGTGATTACAGCCACCCGAAAATCGGCAAAATGCGAATCAGCGTATGAACTTACTCATAATCGATATAGTGAATTCCTACAAAGAAGATTTTGATAAACTAATATGTGGGCATAGGTAAAGCTGTGGTACAATCACTAATAAGTTAATAAACCTACAAAATGTTAGTTGTTCCCTCACGAAAATGACAAACGTACTACAAAAAGTATCACAATGTTACATTTACTATTTACTATTAAACCGATCTTTTAGATTATAATATACAACATTATCAGCCTATCGATCTCAACAGACCATGAAAGTGTTATGACCCAAGTCTAAAAGTGTTGTGGGCATTAAACAAATTAAGCTTGGGCTATGTTTTTGCTTGAAGTAGGGTTTTTAAAAACCTGGTCAGTCCACCTTATAGGCGATCTTACTTGTGGCCTGGTACCTCAACCTTTCCCTGGACCACACGTCGCTCAATAGCCACCTTCCCTCGGCGGCATACGTGACAAAACCAGGTGAGGATACGGGACTGTACCAAAGATGATAAACGCTGCTTGATGCTGAGTCTCGAAGTATAGTCGTTGGTACGGAATTCAGTCCACGATACTCCTAGCATTCTTCTCCAGCACCACATCTCTAAGTAATAACTTTGGTGTTTGTTCAAACTTAGTTATTTAAAAAAATCTACCAAAACTTATACGATATAAAAAATAATTCAATTGTTTTAATCACTTCCCATTAACGGTTACCTCTATTAATGAATTCTCGTTTTTCATCTCCTATTTTAAACGCCTACCAGAATTTTTGATTACAAGGCTTGTCACCCATTCGCTAACTTTATAATAAGCACCGGGTAATCAGCCAAAAGCAGGGAACCAATCACTAAAATTAACAATTTTGACTGGACTCTACAATTGACAGTATCTAGATATAAAATAGCAGACTAGATCAATACTGTATACTTAAATTATTTTTTCGCATTTGCACCTGATTATCTTCGTTGTACGTATCATTGTAAATATGTCAAATATTTTGATTAGTAGCAGCGTCCGCTGTAGCGATTACGGCGCCCAGGACAAAATGACAAATTGCCATCCCTTTGAAATTTTAATATAGTGGCAATATACAAATATCTTACATAACCATTATAATTTTTTAGGGGAGAAGGGAATGAAATGTGAAATTTCTCTTTGTTACTAAAATTTACCAAACAAATTACAAATTTATGCAAAAAAAAACGGGCGTCACATCGCCCCTAAATTTTGACGCCCCGGGCAAATGCCCGGTTTGCCCCCTAGAGAAGGCTCTGTTAAAACACCGTGAAGTCAGAGTTTGGGAACTTCTTAACTAAACAATTAATTCATAATGAAATAAATGAAACGAACATACTTTTTGAATATAAAATTTATATTCGCTTATTCTCCGACATACAAACATGGATTCCGCAAACCCTTTCATAATAAAATCTATAAAAATAAATAAGTAATTTTTTACTATTCTTCTTCTACTTCGTCGTCTGTTGTGAATTCACTTTCATTGTCTCCCTGCAGGAAAAAAATAATTGTTAATACATATTTAAAAGTTACCACCCTGACGGTAACAGGTAACTACGTGAAGTGGTGCTGTTTAATAAACATAAAAAAATTATTATCCTGGGATATGGAAAACAAAGGCACGAAATCGAAGAAAAAGGTTGAAAGTTCATATAATATACAATGGAATTAGTTCGAAACTTTAAGGAAAACAACGTGTTGATACAACACCAGCATTGATATATCCCACTTCTGAAAAAGAGTTCTACTTAAAAGCATTGTTAGGCAAATATTTAATTTAGAGATTGTTACTATTAGTGATATTGAGGGAACATTCATTACGAACACTGTTAATGACTGGCAATTTTATGTACGAAATCTTACTTGATCATTATTATCAGTGTCCGAATCACTGATATCCCACTGCGGATGTTCAGCAAGAACCGCGGCCGCCTCCTTCACGTCCAACTTCATATCTTGTTGCTGGTCCATACCGATGTATGAATCTATTCGCAAAAAATGATTTTAACTATAATAATTTTTATAACATCGATACTTAGAGTAAATAATCAACAATTATTAAATTACAGAGATAGTAAATATCTCTCAATTCTCTCCCTAATTATATATTTGCAGTGCAGCGATAGCTGCAATGACTAAATTTCAATGGTGTTATAATGCCCCCGAATAATCCGAAAATATCTGAAAACGTAACCGTTTCCTATATATATGTTATCATATAATTTAGTGTAGAGATGAAATTGAAGTTCAAGTTTAAATAATAAAGAAATATTGTTCGTCTGAAAATTTTTCTAATATGTAGTTATTGTAATGATTGACTTTAATTTGTTTTCATCCCAATAGTCTATTATCTATATTATTGTTATTTATATTTTATTTTTTCATTATTATATTTACTTCATAAGGAAAACCTGAAGGTTTTCTGCTATTAACTTAGTATTTTGTTGTCATAGAATTTTATAGAATATTTTAACTCGTGCACTTTGCGTATATAACGTCAGAGTTTACTAGATTCATTAAGGAGGCCATATATGAAAGAACGTTAAAATTTGATATTTCGAAAGAAGAAGAAGACGTTGAATCGAATGGACAAAAGATTTTGATTGTCAATCAAAAGAAGGAGTTCGGAGGAAGAGGACGTGAAGGGAAAACGTCAGTCTTAAATACCATACAAGATTGTATTTAATTATACTATTTTTAACTTTCATTTCATTACCTATTAATAGATTACTTGACACCAAAATTAAATTTAGTTGTCCATGTGACAACGATACGTTACGTTGAATACGATTTTTTGAAAAGTATTACAGTTGTAGCTGTTATACTTAACCATTTCAACTGTAATATTTAACACGTTTTTATGTTTAGATCGTAACGCGTTCACCGTGAAGACATTGATATAATACTATAAAACATTACCAAATACAATAGTTACAATCTCTACTGCTTCTGAAATAGTCAAGTAACAAAGCTGGAAATAAACAATCATAATATAGCTATATTTTGCAAAAAACATAACGCTATATTATTTTGTAAAAAGCGAGGTGTGTTTAATGTCAACTGTTATAAATAATTTATTTAAAGATATTGGTAAAAGTACAGCCATTATAAAATACCATTACATGCACCCCACACTTTTGAAAATGAAATAATATAAAATGAAATAAGCATTTTTTTCAATTATTTCCTTTCCATTAAAACGATTTCCATACTAAACTTATTGAAGACTATTATTTAGTTCAACAGACGATTATCATAGAACAAATACACAGTCGAATTGCGACCATGTTTCATAATTAGGTAAAACGTTCTAAAGAAAATTTATTGCTTCTTTTAAAAAAACACTGATTTATAGCGGACAACAAAACAAACGGTATAAGTGTAAAACAGGTAAATGTATTTCGTAATATAGCTTTTAACTATAATCTAAAACAACACATGTCTTAAATCAGGGTCATACTAATGGAGTCATTATAAGTTACGGTACTTCTTTGAAATTACATAACGTATGTAGACGAAGCGATGATAGCTCAGTTGATAGAGTGTACGAACACCGCGCCACTGGACGTGAATTCGAATCCCTACAATGAGCTTGAGCTTTCGGTGAAGAAAAACATCGTAATGAAACAGTAGCATGGTAGTAGGCCTTTTTCTATTGCTACTGGCTCTCTAGTACAATTGCCGAAACACAGCTATAGAGGTATATGGCGGCAGATTTTCAATTTGAGGGTGGTAGCTAGCCAAATGGGCATTAGAAAAAGCCCTACTACCATGCGATGGTTCCATCACAATGTTTTCCTTCATAGAAAGCTTAAGCTTATTGTAGGTGAATTCGTACTCACGTCCCTTAACGCAGCGTCCATACACCCTACCAACAGAGCTTTAATCGATACAAATTCAATTCTGGTAAGTGTGCTAAAAGGTTTTACTAATTCTGTGGTAGTTTTATTTTGTGTACATTTGGAAAAGTTAAGGTAAAAGTAGCAAACTAAATCCGCTAACAATCAAAATGGAGCATAAAATCGTATGTTAAACTAAACAAACATTGGAGTCGGATAAGTTAATTCATCTACATTTTTGATATTTCCATCAGTGATTGAACAGATGCACAGTTGAAAACAAAATTCTTACGTCATGGAATCAGAAGTAATTGGTTTAACGTAAACATATTCTGAGTGTTAAAATAGGTTATTTTAAAAAGCGGAATTCATGGCGATTACACTATCTTACGTATTGGAATATATATTTATGGTTTGATAAAAAGCCGTGCTCCGTGAAAAGATCTTCATATTTGGAATTCTTTTAAACTCGATAAGATGTCTAAGTTTAAAACCCGTGAAGGTGTGACTCCAAACTCTTTTAAAATAAGAACAATGAACCATAAATTAATAGTATAAGTATTTAAATTAATAATATAAGTTTTATAAAACCGTAGTTTGTTACTAATTAAGTGTAAAAAAAAATTAAGATTTTCAATTTGTAGTATATCGATTATTAAATTTTGACAAATGTTTTTTTTTTTTTATACTTAAGGTATTAGCGTTACGGCCATAATCTGACCTGATCTTAAGTGACGATACGGCCCAAGTTAGTAGACACGCTAAACCAGTGGAGGAACTAGCTCTCAAGTATAGCTGCCGGAACACACCTATTGGTATTTGGCGGCAGGTTTACAACTTAAGGGTGGTAGCTAGCCATGCGGGCATTACAAAAAGCCCTACCACCATGCTATGGTTTCCTCACGATGTTTTCCTTCAATGAAAGCTCAAGCTCACTGTAGGTGCTTGGATTCAAACTCACGTCCATTGACACGAAGTCGTATACACTACCACTGAGCTATCATCGCTTCAAATTGAAATATACCAATTGACACAATACAAGCATAAATAAAAATTAAATGCTGTTCGTGAGTGAGTATTATACTTGAAATACGGGTTACCTATTTTTTTTAATGCTAATAATAATCTGAATTACATTTTTAGATAAAGAATACTGAAATAATTTATGGAAAATTTTAATTTGTTTTCGCTCCTTCTTTCGAAAGGTTTTTAGGAAAAACTAGATAGGTGGAACAGTGTTCGAGTAAGTTAACTACCGGAATACTGGAGCAGCTGGTAATTGAATAACATTCGTCTCGGATGAACACATTGATATTGTAATTAACTTTAATGGAAATAATTTATGTAAGTCTAATTACCACTTTTGTAACATTTTGTTATCTTTAATATCCCTTAAAAATCAATGAATATTTACCTGTTATCATACACGCTCTCTAATTACGTAATACACAAGATCAAATACAATAGCACAGAAAATGTCTTTAAAACAGATAGCGCTCTTCAAATTGATGAACACGTTTATGTTTTTTTCTTTACTAAGCGTGCCCATGACTTAGTTCGCGTGGAAATTTTAAAGTATTTCATAATTTTTGTCTATTTTTGTAACTTTTTTCAATACAGCTTTGCTCCTATTGGTGGCAGCATGATGTTAAATAATTTAAATCCTTTTTCAATAATTGTTCTATCAAATACAAAAACAGGTAGTTCGTAAGATTAGCACGTTCAAACAAACAAACTTGTGTATAACATAATATAGTTATAGAAATATTCTTTTCCACACGAACGAAGACATCAATTCACAAAGTTATTTGTTTAGTGGATGATGTGTGGAACGTACAGTGTAGATGATTAGCGTCCGTTCTAAGGATTACGACGCCCCGGACAGAGAGATAAATTGCCGCCCCTTAGGAAATATATAATTGTCATTGATCAGAGAAATACCATATATTCACAGCGCCGAATGTTCAAATCAGTTCAAGCAGAAGTTTGAATATAGTAGAACATAAGCTATACAGTAGAACCCTAGAGGTTAGTAGGAGTAGAATAAGTCGAACATCATAGGGAGACACCAAAAAATTCGAGTTATAGAATTTTCGACGTATAGAGAATAGAGGTTAAGATGTACGACGTTACGACGTATAGAGAGAGGAGAGGGAATAAAACATTTTTTCGAGATTTGGAGGTTTTTAATTTATCGAGGTTCGACTTATCGAGACTCTACTGTATAACATTTTTATGAAAATTATTAGGTAAAATTTTAGTTCCACGCGAACGAAGTCGCGGACACAGCTAATAAAAAAAATAAAATATATACTCATACAGATGCCTTCCCCCCAATAGAACGGGCCCTGAGATGATGTATGGTAATGAATGATGGTGGGTGGTTACCAGATCGCAGACAGCAGGCCAGCGTGTAGAGGCCGGGCCAGCGCGGCGCCGTGAACCGCAGCTGCAGCTCGTGCGTGTCCACGAGCGCCGTCACGTGCGCGGGCGTCGTCAGCAGTGTGTGCGACTTGCGGTCGCAGATGTAGCACCACCAGTACTCTTGCTTCTCCTGCACAAACACCATTCAATGCAACTAACACTACCGAAACACAACTATTCACTACTTTTATGGACTCTAAAACTGTTTACATCCTCCTATTGTTTGCTCTTTCTGAGAGTTATTAGGTTTATGATCTACAACAATTATAAATCTATATACCAATTCCAAATATAAAAAAGCAATCATGAGGACTGCCGACACAAGTGAAAACTTAATACTATAAACAAGAAAAATATATGGACCGTTTATTTTGAAAGTGGTGTAAGTCCATTTTTGAGAAAAATGAGCTATCACGTAATTCATGCTTAATTTAATGTCAATTTTTGTTCACCCAAAAAGTGCTCAACGCGCCTAAAGAAGTTTTCACTTCAAAAACTTGAGGCATTATTAATCTGATTGATGAAAATGTTATCTACTTTATTAAATCTCGTGAAAGATTTTTAAAGATCCGTTAATGAAATAGTTATATCCTAAAATAGATTTAATGTGATGTGGCACAATTTTCTAGAATTCTATAAAAACAGTATACTTTTAATATAATAAACGATAACTAGTAAAAAAAAAAGATAATATTTTCGTAACGAAGCGTAGACAATATAGACAGTAGCTGACCTTATCGCGATATCTAAATACAATCGATTTCGAATTTTCTAGACTTTCTAAGGAAATTTTTAGAAATAAAAATTACATGGTACATGACCAGATTCAAACCCCGCGACATACCAACAATTTTTTTGGAAACGCCGTATATTTTCTAATTTTAATCGGCAACACTATCGGCTGGTGCTAAAAGAAAAGTTTGTGATAAAATCTGAATTCTTGAGAAATGTTCTTGTAATACTATATAGAACTGTTAATTTGGTGTCGTTTGAAATTTCAATATGTAATATGTTGGCGAGGCATTAACCCCTGTTTTTACTGATATTATTACTACCATATTATTGTTATGGAATATATGTATTACTAAAATAAACAACAATATACGAAAAGCAATCTATAACCTTACCAAAACAATTGATGGTGTTCTAACACCGATTGACCTTACGGTCAGAACTGTAGTCACGCTATAACTATTGTACAAATACATTCTGAGACACCATTGAAATTGCAACATCACAAGCGTGTTTAGTTCGTTAGTGTAATTTAATTGCGTAGTAATTAAATCTACCGGACAAGGGATTTGTATTAAACTCCTTGACCGATAACTATCTTCTAGAAGTTTCACTTATAAAAAAGGTTACTACTGTGTTAAGGTCACGTCTAAACTTACACAAGTATCTAAGTTATTGTAATTTATTCATAGATTTAATTGATCAATTACTCAGCAACTTTCGTGTTCGATTATTTGTTTCTGTTTGTTTTGTAAAGTCACATATACATCAATGTGAGTGTATTTTTTTTTACGATGTATTTATTACAAATTCGTATTTTAATTTTTTATATTAAATCATCAAAACATCGTAAGTGAAATGTTCAATCCGTTCTCTTACTGAATACACATTAGGACACATCATTGGTAAATAATTATTAATTATAATTATAATTAAAACATGATACTGGCACGTGACGTCATATGTTTACTAGTTTTGAGGACATACGGATAAGGGTCATTCAAGTATTACGTATGCACCAAAAAGGGGCGGGGGGTAGACCACACTTAGCTTAAAATAAGCTAAGCATAGATGCTTAGTATTCTATGCTTAGCTTATTTTTGATAACATGGGGACAGAAGGGGTCAAGATGGTGATTACGTCTACAATATTTTCTTATGCTAATTTTCTTATAAAATTTAATAGGTTTCGGCAAACCTAGTTACCTATGCTAGAAAACAAAAAGCATATTCGAGTTGTCTAAAATAATAATTGTTATTGCTTATTCGCCGTGATGCATAGTTTTATAAAAATTACTTAACACATACCAATGTTTACGCAAGAAAAGGATAAAGTAAGAGCTTTTCTTACTTTTGCTAACAAGGGTCAAGAAATTACTAAAGTTCTGGCTACGTGGTACCTGAATGGCCTCTATATCTAATAGCCTATTAAATAGTTAAGTATTATGAATAAGTAAACGTACCAGTGGGAAATACGGACAATGCACTGGATGTGAACTCTTAGAACGGCCTTCAAGCCGTTCCCGCTTCTGCAGCCTCTTCTGGAATTTATCCCACTGGTCGTCGTCGTCGTTCTCCACGGCCGAGGACTTGTCGCGAGACTCGTCTTCAGACGCGGAGCTGTGGGATGCTAGCTCATCTGAACTACCGATATCCGAGTCCTCACCTATGGACAAATAATCATTCGTTATAAAATATTTTTAAATAATCTATAGGTTTAGAGTGACGGCCAATGTTCATTTTATGTAAAGAGACAATTTGACCCAAAATGGTGGACGCGCCGAGCCTACTGGAATACTGGCTCTCAAGTGCAACTGCTGGAACACACCTGTAGGTATTTAGCGGCAGATTTTTAACTTATAGGTAGGTAAGTCCTACCTCCATGTTATGGTTGTAACACGATGTTTTCCTTCACTGAAACTTAAGCTCATTACAGGGATTCAAACTTATGTCCATTGATGCAGCGTCCGTACATATTATTATTTTTTTATTTATTCACCGCAAAACACCACCTGAGGACGTGGAAGGACAAATACTTTATGAAATTTCTTAACATTCTTTTCATTATCGAACATAGACAAGTAGTGTTACCATATTTAGTCTATTAAATTTTGCAGTTCAATCAGAAAGTAAAATATTGGTGATATAATCATCTTCTGGACCCCCCGCCCGCTCCATTTGATCAAAAATAAGCTAAACAACGACCCTTCACTCCTTTGGTGCTTACGTAATACTTGAATGATTCCACAGCGTTCACAACGCTCAGGCCTCCACCACGTTGTTTCCCATTCCGCTTGCTTATGAGCGTTACAGTCATTAACTCAAGTAGAATGAAGTATAAGCCCACATTTGCAACTGGGTCGTGGTAAGCTTCGCATGAGTAAATATAACGACGTCATTAACATTTTCGCCACGACCACAACGACCATGGTCAAGTGTAAGGCAGGCTTTTAGCGTTGTGAAGGTTAAATGGAATGTAGCTAGCCAGTAGATATATACTAGATGATACAAAAAAAAATCAACAGTTACTATATCAGTTTTATCATCATATCGATGCCTCCTAAGTATAGTGAGTCAACTAACATTTTTAGGTATTTTGACTTTTTGACGTATTTGATAGTTAAAAGATCCTATATATCAACCTAGGTCACAAAATTTAAAAAAACACAAATAGATTCGAAGATTATCTAACGTATAATGCTAGGGCAAGACGTATGCTTAATTTACTCAATATAAAATGTTTACTATATGAATCTGTTAACGATTATCCAGTATTTACATTACTTTTATTTACTAAAAATACTGTTTTAGCTAAATACATCGTAAATAAGAGTAGGTGACCGTTAACTCTATGTTTACTATGATATATTAGACGTAAACAGTCAACTGCGTTATATCATAAATTAAATAAATTAGGATTACTATTGAAATACCCAATGAACCACAATGTTATTTTAATACAAATTTAAAAAAATATAGTCCTAGTACAAAAAATAACAAAGTTATAAAAAATTTATCCATTAGCACGCTCTCCTGTAAAATTAGAATTTTGCAGATGACTCACTGTTCGTAGGAGCCATCGATATATATGGTGGTCGGAACCCAGTCGACGACAGATCTCTAATCCTGCCTTGATTTCTGGATAGGAGCCATTCATTAAATACTTTCGTACTTATGAGAATGTCGATTACTGTGATAAACTGTGACATAGGGGGCCGTGGGGTCTAAGAAAACGTGATGTTCGCAGCTATTTATTTATTTTGTACATTTTATATTACACATATTTATTAATATATTGAAATTTTATTATTGCAAGCAAAAAATATTTCAAAATATTGAAATTTGTGTACTGCTATTTATTAGCCATGTATCATTACGGAGGGAGTCTATCATTTATGGCGTAATATTGATAGGGGACGCAGAAAATGTGTCATACCGTGACGAAGGGAAGTAGGGGGTCCAAAAAGGTAAGGATGTCGGAACAAAAATACCTAAACATACCACTGTAGTGGCTGTTTCATCTAGTGTGTGGTGGTCGCGATTGATTTGGGAACAAGTGTCCTACCACAACCCTTGGATTTACAAAAGCTGTATGAACATAAAATATAAGATACAAATAGTGAAACAAAGTGTATTGTATGTATGTATTAGAGTACCTTCGTCATCTTTTTTCTTTGGTTCCTTAGTTTTCTTGACATCATTGGTTAGCGGTGGCGGTGGCGTCGAGGGAGCAGCGGGCTGCGGTTTCGTTTGCTGTTTGTTCACGACAGGTTTCTTTGATCTTTTAGATGGTGCATGTCTCTTCGTCTGTTTCATCCACACCGGTCTTTTGAATGTCTCCTTTTTATCGTTCTTGTCATTTTCTCTATTTTCGGTCTTTTCTGAATTCTCAGCGCCACCTTCCTCACCTTCTCTACAAAACAGTATACATAATTCCTTTAAAATATCTGTTATGTATTCTAAGTTTACTACATTGCTCTTATATAATTCAATATGCATATTTTAATCAAGTTACCGTAATAATTATTGGAAACAATCATTTTTTAGATTTTATTATCGAACTGAAAAATCTTCGGGTTGCGATGAGAAAAAATGTCATAGTCGAATTTGAGTACCACGTTTGTCAATACAACTTATGTGATGCAAAATTATGGATAATATGTATATGATCAGAGATCGAACCAACAAATAAATAAACGCAATATAATAAGACATGAATAAGTATACAGAAAATCAGACAATGAATTAAATGGATTATCTAATAACTACTTATATGCCACTCAAGTTCCACTACTATTATGTGTCCCGAGTTGTACGCGTACTAATTTCTTTTATAGTTAAGGCTTAGCGTAATGGCCATAATCTCACCTGATCTTAAGTGACGATACGGCCCAAGTTGGTAGACACGCTAAACCTGTGGAGGAACTGGCTCTCAAATGCAACTGCCGGAACACACCTATTGGTATTTCGCGGCAGATTATCAACTTGAGGGTGGTAGCTACCCAGGCAGGCATCAGAAAAAGCCCTACCACCATGCAAAATTTCTACAGGTTTAGTGGAATATATGATAAGTATAAATACAAAAAAAGGTAAACTTAACAGACGAACGCGTATTTTACCATACTAATTTTCCCCGTAAAATAGGTCCTTTTCAAAAACACTTTATTACCTATGCCAAATTTAATCCGAATATCGAGATATTTTATAACCGGCCCAAGCAAAGCCCTTAATATCAACTTAGTTAAAAGTTTGATTTAAACGGATGAATTAATATACTTTCCTAATGGATATACTAAAGCAACGCTAAAATATATAATTCTAGTCATTGTCGCCACATTAAAAATTAAATCAATAAAAAAGAAATCAAAAACATAATATCAAGATTTTACCTAAGACAGCATAGATATTAAGTAACTGTACAAGTTAATTTAACTGTGAATTTACCTAATGTTATTCTTTTCTTTAATTGTGGTATCTCCAAACAATTCCTTCATATTTGTCCGTCGCAGGAAGACTGTGACCGTTACAATGGCACCGGCAGTTACTACCGTCGAATTCTCGTCATCAATTACTAAAATATCAACAATTATTTTAAACACATTTAATTTATTTTACATATATCTGTACCTTACTGAAAAAGTAGCTATAACACAAAAGGCTCATCGAATTATAAATATCTCAATATATTTTTTGTTAATTAGTTAGTAAACAATATCTATGTGCTCGATGTTAAAGACACTACTATTAAAAATAAGAACATCCAATGAGTTATGATAATAAACGTATCGATAGTCATCGCTAATAAGTTGGACTGCCAACCTCTCTTTGCCAAACTAAAAGATTTACTGTGACGGATTATCATATTTGAAGCAATGATAGCTGTAATAGTGTGTACGGACGCCGCGTCAAGGGACGTAACTTCGAATCTATCTATAATGAGCTTGAGCTTTCGTTGAACGAAAGCATCGTGTTGAAAACATAGCATGGTGATAGGGCTTTTTTCTAATGCCCGCTTGGCTACCTACCACCCTCAAGTTGAAAACTTTGTGTGTAGCAATTATATATTCATTAAGTCTCTCACGATATAAGATTAGAACAGTTGTTATATTTTATTAAGATTTTTTTTTAATATACTACAATTCGAAACATTGTACTAATAATGACTTACCTTCAGTATTAACTTGGAAATGAATGTAAGGCATATTACCCAATGCCTTCATTAAGTCATCATACTGTTTGTCATCTAAAAATCTTAAAACTTGTCGTCTTTCTTCACCGGGCAACTGAGCCAACTGGAGCAGAGATTTGATGTGCTTCTTACGATTGGAAAAGTATTTCAGGTGATCTTCTGTGATGTACGGTAGTTGAAGTAACGGTGATTTGTACTCCCAAAGTCCTTGCACGATCATTGGTGAAAGTTTCATGCAATTTTCAATTGTTTCGATGGTCGGTAATCTTTGTACTGTAAAATTAAAAACATTATAAACTTACTACTCTTCTATTTTTGAAGTGATGATAGCTCAGTTGGTAGGTTACTAAGGAAGTCACGGAGCTTTGACTTTGATTCCGAAAGGTGGGAACTTCCGATTGCTTTTACACCTCCGACTCAGACTTCGGCTTCGGTACTTTTGAATCGGAGGTTATAATGGAGATCACAACAGACCAAAATAACTGCGGCTATAATAAAAACTTACAAAATGTAGCTTGTAGCTCAGGGAATTGCTTGATTTTTCAAAGAAGTGCTCTAAAGGACCTTCTCTTGGCCCTTCTCTATGGAAGATACCAAATTTCGTCGCTTATTATACAATTCCTCGTATCGAATAATATTATTATATAATATATATTTTATTTATTTAAAACATTTTTTCTTCTCTATCTCTGTTTCGCAAACGACTCCGATTCCGCCTCCGACTTCGACTCCGATAAAGCTGATTATAAACCTCCTTTTCCGAATCCGGCTCCGGTATACCGAACTCCGTAGCATCCCTAGTGTGTACGGATGTCGCGTCAAGGGACGTGAGTTCAATCCCTGCAATAAGCTTGAGCTTTCGGTGAAGGAAATCATCTTGATGAAACCGTGGCATGGTGGTAGAGCCTTTCCTAATGCCCGCTTGGGTAGTTACCACCTTCAAGTAGAAAATCTGCCGCCAAATACCTATAGGTGTGTTCGGGCAGTTGCGCTTGACAGCCAGTCCCTCCACGAGAGTTAATGTGTCTACAATCTTGGGCCACATCGTCACTTAACTTTATCATCAATGTTACTAAAAAGTTATTAACTATAGTTTTTAGTGTATTAGGTCTAAACTTATACCGACTAGGTTACACAACTGCTGGAACACACCTATTGGTATTTTCTAGGTATATGTAACGAAATACTGGCTCGCCCAATATTGGAAAAAGCCAAATTAATTTCTGATTTGGTTGCCATCAGTATTGCGCTCAGGAAATGATTGTAGCATGCGGTACGGATGAGGATGGCATGTTCTATCTGAACAAACTTTCCATGAAAATAAGTTTAAGAAAAAAACTTGATGGTGGTAGCTAGCCAGGCGGGCATTCGAAAAAGCCCTACCGAATGCTATAGTTTCCTCATAATGTTTTCTTTCACCGAAATCTCAAGCTCATTGTAGGTGGCTTCGGACTCACGTCCCTTGACGCGGTATCCGTGCACACTACCATTGAGCTATCATCGCTTTAAAAATAAACAATGTCAAAACATTTTATGACATTATTTTATTGGTTATCTACCAACTCAAAAAAAATCATCGAAGAACTACAGATATATTCCGGTAATGTCACTAGAGAGCAACTAAGTTACATATTGGACCACATCATCACGTAACAACAGGTCATATTGTAGTCTAAACATTATTTAATATTGGTCAAAATAATTTGCATGACTTTGTATTGTATTGTAAGTGTAACAACAATTTAATAAATGTTGAGCATACAAAGGCTACGTGCATCGTTACAGATGTACAGTACTAGTTTTTTTTTTTTTTTTGTTTATTATAGATTTAGCGTTATGGCAATAAATTCACCTGATCTTACGTGAAAATAAGACCCAAGTACGGACACACTAAACCTGTAGAGGGACTGGCTCTCAAGTGCAGCTATCGGAACACACCTAGTGGCATTCCACGGAAGATTTTCAGCTTGAGGGTGGTAACTAGCCAGACGGGCATTAGAAAACCCCTACGCTTTTACCACCATGCTATGGTTTCCTTACGATGTTTCCCTTCACCGAAAGCTCAAGCCGATTGTAGGTGAATTCAAACTCACGTCCCTTGACGCGGAGTCCGTACACTCTACCACTGAGATATTATCGTGCACAGATAGCTCATTAGGAGCTTAGTGTAAATGAAAATAATCGCATCATTAGTGTTTTTCAACGCTGGACGGTGGACTCTTGTGGACCCTATGCTAAGTTTTACCCTACTTTATTAACCCTATTTTATTAAACCAGAATACAAACGAAAATAGTAAAATTACATTGACGGATAACATTAATTTAATTTTACAAACTAAAGAAATTTAATAAATGTAAAAGTAAAATATTCTCAAAACCATGAGCTAGTATATGGTACATCGAATGTATTCATGACAAACGTATCTTTATAGAAAAACAAATGTTTCACAGTATTTTTTTAAAGCATATAATTTGTCTGTATTATAAAACTAGAAGATAACGTCAGTACTTTGTATGTGGTATTAGCACAGAAGAAATTATTACTTTAATAATTTTTGTCATCTGGCACACACCTATTACATGATAATTTTTCATTAAATAAATTAACATCAGTATCTCATTCAGGAAGGTAATTATACAATTTTTAGGTCCGCATAACGCTAAATAAACAATATAGTGAATATGTAAGTAGAAAAAATGTTTTTTTTATAACAAAACGTCTCTATAATTTAATAAATTGGCTATATTATTTTTGCTGTATATATATTCTATTAATCAAAAACGAATTTACGCTCAGGATCGTAATTTTTATACATTTTTGTTTATTTTTATACACAGATTAGAAACATATAAAGTTATAAAATAATACTCTACTGAAACATTTTGAAGAGATGATAGCTCAGTTGGTAGTGTGTAAGGGTGCCGCATCAAAGGACGTAAGTTCGAATCATCCCACAATGAGCTTGAGCTGTCGGAGAAGGAAAACATCATGATAAAACCATAGCATGGTGGTAGGGCTGTTTCTATTGCCCATCTGGCCAGCTACCACTCTCAACTTGAAAATCTGCCACCAAATACCAATAGGTGTGTTCCGCCAGTTGCACTTGAGATCCAGTCTCTCCACTAGGCTTAGCGTGTCCACTATCTTGAGCCACGTCGTCCCTTAACGTCAGGTAAGATTGTAGAGATAACGCTTAACCTCAGCTATAAAATAACAATTCTAGGGTACAATATAGAATAAATCCACCACCTACCAATGTAAAATTATTAAAAAATAGACATAAAAAAGAAGCATATATAATGAATATATTAATTTGAATACATACTATAATATATGCATAATAAACGAAATATAAATTTTTGTTCTCTTTTTTATATAATGAATTCAATTTCGGGTTTTTTTTAACAGACTATAACTAGAATTTATAAGTATTCAGTAATAATTTTATTATTCACGAAATAAAGCACTGAATTGGTTAATACAGATGGTGGTAAAATTTAAACAATGAATATACTTCAATCTTTCCAAATGTAATAACATTTATTAAACAAAAATGAACATATTTATTGAGTAAATTGTTTGACTTATAATTCGTAGATTTATATTTATATAATTTTTTTGAATTTGTTGTATATAAAGTTAATTACTTACTTCTTCTGGCATAAGCGAGTGCGATAAGCTGGTTTACACAATTAACCATCTCGACGATGAGATCAGGACACCGCGACACCACGTACCGTCGGTCACATTCAAGGGTTTCTTGTGGTAGTCGCATGCGTGAAAGATGTGCATGCAATAACGCACGTGCCTTAATACTGTACGGACGACAAAGTGGCTGTTCTTTATTTTTCTCACCAAGATTAGGCAAGTCACGTAAGAGCTGTTCAAAATAAAACAGATTTAATCAAACCTCACAAAAAATTACACACAAAGACTGTGATAAACAAACATTTTACAAAACTTACCATCGGAACTTCTTCATTGTCAGTTACTCGTTCAACAATTTCAGAATTATGTCTTTTATCAAACTCGCAAGATGCTGCTAGAATCATCAGAGCCCTCTTCAAAGGCATTGATGGTGTTTTGTGGCAGAAGTAGAAGTACATCTGAGTTGTATCCAGTAACACTTGTTCTCCGGAAAATCGAATGGAACGATACCACCATGTGCCCACCTAAATATAACAAATTGTAGCTCAATTTAAATAGAAAATACAATTTCATCCTGAGTTTTATTTAACAAATTTCAATTATGGTAGATATCGAAATTAGCCTAACCTACATAGCATGGTCAAAACATGGTTCTTTCTAAATATAGATTGAAGAAATAACTTTGAATGATGCTATCAATCGTGTCTTACTGGGTCACAAGCAACCCGCCATAGTAAAATGTTTGAGCATGTCGCATTCCTGGACCAAACAGAGTATGGATACACAACAAGGTGGGTATAAAACTATGTCCATCTGGGTTTTGACTAACATGCATGTGACAGTGGATTACTTTTCGTTTATCACATTTTAAGATCAGCCAGTGAATATCTAGCTTCCAAGAAATTTTAGGATGGTATGAACAACCTTTGATGCATTACTAATTTATTGCTGATTGTCATTATTTTAAGTCTGTACTATACTTGTATCTTCCTGTAGTTGCTTGATTAGTTGAGGTATTAATACATATTTAAGTACAAATTGTTAATATAAACCTAAAAACTTACAGCTGTAGGAAGTGCAACCATAAATACAAGTGCATATAGTCCGAGAACCCAAACACTGTTTTCCTTTTCAACTATCCAACTAGGCAATGCAATTCCGAAACTCATAGCTCCAGGACCATCTGGATTACCATATTTTTCCCAATTACGTCTTGCTTCTTCATCAGTGAGTGCCTGAAATGAAAAGATTTTCATTTCAAATTTTACTATTTTATAAAATGTTAATGCATATAGAAATAAGGCATAATTTAATAGATTCAAACAGTATAATGCAATTATTATATATAAATAATAACACTGTATTAATTAATATTGTTTACATTACAAAATAATTTACATGTAATATGATATCAGATATAAGATAATATAGTATAATATAATGGCATTAACAGTAAATCAAAATAAGCATAATTCTAGTTTTAATAAATATTTATCAACTATTAAAAGACTTTTATAGGCATTAAGTATTCTGTCATTGATATATTCAATTGTAATGTTAAAAAATAACAGTTTAATATTTGTCATTTTTATTTTGGGAAGAATAATAGCCTAGCAAGAGCCTATTTATATTATAAATGAGAGTAATTTAAGTAATCTAGAATATAAGGCACCACTAAATTACTTACAAACAAATTTCAAGAATTTTATTATTGTAAATTTGCTCTCCCTATGCATAGATTTCATATAATTAGTAAAAATTAATTTGATATCCCTATCTATAAGGCTAATAATAGTTTTATAAGTAACTAGCTTTTACCTGTGGTTCCACTCATGTTAATACTGATTTTGGCAATGTTTCATACAAAGTCCCTAGAATCCCAAAATTTATCCCTCTTTACCTGCTTCCTATATGTGTTCTTTGTCTTTTTTGTAAGAAAATGGAGCCTATCACAGCCTCCAGGGCCCATCTATCTCTGTACCAAAACTCATTATAATAGTTTCAGTGGTTTATATGTGAAAGTGCGAAACTCACTTTCGCATTTATAATATTATTAATGGTAATTTTTATGATAAGTTTCATAAACACATTACTGATCTATTGAACAAGTTTAAAGACCATGTCAAACAGGTCAGACAATCAAAAGTTTACTATAAGCTGAATGATTATAGTGCATCTTAAAGTGACTTGATCTTTGTAAATTCACAAAATAATACAAATATTAACTGAATATAATATTTGCACAAATAAAAATTATTTGATCAATTTTCTCACTGGCTTTTCTTAGTGACTGGAATATTTTTTAAACTAGTTGTATTATGGTACCATTCATAATTGTCTTGTTATGGCCTAAATATACATTGTAGAAAAACATTTTTATAGAAAAAATAATTACCTGGTAAGCTTTTGTGAGCTTCATGAAAGCCTTTTCATCACCAGTCTCCTTGTCAGGATGAAGTATAAGAGATTGCTTGCGATATGATTTTTTTATTTCAGACTGTGTTGCACCAGGTGGTAAGCCCAATATCTCATAGGGATCAAAGTTAGACATTTCATAGTCAAACTGTGACACTTTATATGCTAAGAATCCAAGCAGCACCCACCCAGATATAATTGCAAGTTTGATAAAGAAATTTTTAATATCTCTATATGGTTGTGATTGTTCTATTATAATCTGCTTATGTACGCAATTTGGACACTGGCATCGTTCCGCTAATTTAGCCGGATCTGAAAATAAAATATTTATAATATCTTTTAATATACTTGAAATTTCAGTATAAAATCTGAAGTATACATTTACAACCACATTTAATATAAACTGATGTATTATTATGTACAAGATAAACCAATTAAAATTTTATGTTGACATTGCAAGAAACAGTTTCAGTACGTAAAAAGTATAATAAAACATGATTTGTGATTTACCTTCTTTCCTTTTTCGTGGCCAATAATAAAACGTTGCCGGTACTAATATTAGAGCAAGAAATGAAAGAACAAAGTAAAAGAATGTAGAACCACTTTCATCATATTCAAATTTTTGTCCACCCATCCTCAAATATTAAAAACGCATTTGGACTAAAAATTACACGCTACACAGAGTACATGTAGGTACTTCGAGAAGAGGACGTGTCAATTAGACGTGTGTAAAGTGTGACCAACAATAAATAAGTGACCCTAACAATATTTGTTTAAGCGTTTACCAAAATCCTCCAGATAACATAAGAAAAAAAACAATAAATAATGCATATTTTTTAATAATGTAATAAATAAAAATATATTATATTTTCCTATTGTTACTATCCTTTTTTCATATCAAGACGAAATAAACAAAATAAAACTAAAACTTTATACTATAACATTGATATTTATTTTTACCTTCAAATGCTTTGGAGTAACTATCAAAAAGTAAGACCGTCAACCAAGTTTTCCTCGGTTTGTCTTTTTTTTAAATAAATAACTCAACCCGAACGCCACCTATACCGTTCAGTAATAGTATACAACAGTGGTCGGCAACCTTGTGATACAAAAGAGCGCAATATAGACAATACATAATTTAAATTTACTCAATCAGCCATTTTTTTAAACTTATGCTTTGCTGTAGTAGGAGACATTTTTACGGAAATAATTAGGATTAAAAGTACACTCTCAAGCTAGCCTATGTCAAACAAATCTTAGTTTAACTAACAGTAAATTAAATTAAATTTGGTATCATACTAAAAAAAAAAGATACTCTACTAATGTGAACATTGGCCTTGCATTTCCATGGAAAGTAAGTAATTAAAGTAAAATTTTTACATGTCTCTTACAGAGTGAGATAATAAGTAATATTCCGTGCCTGCACTAGACATTTCATGGGAGAGCCGCAGCCGAAAAATCAAAAAGCTTCCATACGACTCGCAAGCCGCGGGTTGCTGACGACTGGAATAGAACCATCACTTTGAAAACATACACATACCTGCAAATTCTCATGACATTCGGTCAAATAATGTTGGGAGTATAGCGAATTCATATATATAAACATGCATTATTATAGATACTGATATAGTAGATACCTATTCTTCTTAAAGTGGTGAAAAAATAGAAATCTCACAATATGCTGAGTTTGCTACAAGAAGGGTGTATGGAAGACACCGCATGAGAAACACCTAAAATACCTACTAAAAAGATCACGACGTCCAATCTCATTTCTCATTATCACCTTGTTGCCACATAGCTGGTATTGCTTCTAGTCTACAGGTATATTATCTACTACGTACCTATTAAGTGAAATTTCATAACGACCTCACCTCGTATTAAGGCTCAAAATTCACTTGAATGGAAGATAAATATAAAAAAAAAATTAACAATATATTTCCTACTTTTAAAATATAAACTTTAAAATGAATCTCAACAATTAAGAACGCTCTATTACCGATTTATATTTAAACTTTTTTTAGCATGGTAAACATCCGGACATTCTAGACCTGAAAAGCCTTTACAATCTTTTTAAGCTACAGGCCCCAAATTTCTAATTTTACCTTTTTAAATAGGTGAAAAGTATTTTTTTATATAATCTATCAAAATAATAGAGATATATTCATCGGTAACGGAGACACAGTAAAGCGTCTTTTGAGTTAATTATTAGATATTAGCAACCTAACTTTTTTTCTCTTTCAAAATTATGTTAACATTGCATTTTTAATTTACGTTGTACTTATTTTTGCATGTAAGATGATAGTTGTTTGAAGATATAATCAGCTGTAATCTTATTCAAATAACAATAAACATCGACTATATAATAGGTGATTATTACTTAACACATCCATATAATACAATTCATCTTGTTAACTTTGTTTAAATAGATTGAAATCTTTATATGTCAGAAAATACAAGCTTTCAATAAGTCACAACATAGATATTTATTTAATCGATTTTAATTTAATATAATATTTCACTGGTTTTGTTATTGTGAAGGTTGCAAAAGCGCCATGGTTTAATAATTTTTATTATGAATGTTATGACTAGTATCAATTTTCATAGTACACAAATTATTAGTTAATCGATCGTTTATACCTATAATGAATAGTATGACAAACATCAACATCCCTGAATTGGCCCCAATCCAAAATATTGTCATTTTGACTTTGACTTTGGTAACAAAATTTTGCCTGTATGAAATTGAAAATTCTGATATAATAACTTTAAACTATGTTATGTTAAGAACTTTTATATGAAGGTGGTTATCATACCTAAATCATCAATTAACTTTTGGTTTAGAATTCGGTAAAAAATATTACAGGCACCTACGCACTTAATTTGTTACATTGTTTTTTTTTGCATTAATTTCAGATGGCTACTAAAACTATAGCTAGCGCTACAGTGCGCGCTGTTAAGAAAAGGGTTCTACCTTCAAGAACTGCGTTAGTACTGACACCTTCAGCTGTAAATAAAGTGAAAGAAATAATGAAGAAAGAGGAGGCTAAAGGTTACATAGGTTTAAAAGTGGGTGTCCGGCAAAGAGGGTGCAATGGTCTATCTTACACATTAGATTATGCGAAAAATAAAGACAAGTTAGATGAAGAAGTTAAGCAAGATGGTGTCACTATTATTATTGACAAGAAAGCTCAATTAACATTGTTAGGTAATTTGGCTATATCATTTTATTTCAGTTACATATAAAATATCTATAATCTTTAAAAATTAAATATTAAAGTTTAATTAAATACTAGCTTTTACTCGTGGCTTTGCTCACATTAATATTAATTTTGTCAACAAATCAAATGATGCATTAAGAAGTTTCATACGAAATTTATCTCTCTCTTTACCCCACTTATAATAAGTTTTTCGCAAGAAAAAGTAGCCTATCACTTTCTCCAGGTTTCCATCTATCTCTTTACCATAATTCATCATAATTGATTCAGTGGTTTTGCCATAAAAGTGTAACAAACAAACTTATTTTTGAACACATTTATAATATTAGTAAGGATATATTGAGTGTACTATGCACATTTTTGTTGATACATAGGTTCACTTTTCCCCAGTACTATGATATGGGCTTCTTCCAAAACGGGATTGATATGTCATCTCCAAGGTCAGCAAAAAGGCTGTAATATCCCTAGTGTTGTGTCTGTTCATAGGTGACAGTAACCATTTACTATCACATGGGCAGTCATGGCTGTTTGCTGCCCATTAGTATAAAAGAAACTCTCTTACATAAGATTATAGTTTCTATGTAATATTTAAATAAAATTTCACTATATAAATAACAAAGTAATGAAATAGCCAGACAAAATAAGTATTGGTTTTGTTTTTTCCTTATACAATGTTTTAACAGATGTGCAAGATACCTTTGGTAATATATTAAAGTTGTCATACTAGTTTCAAGTTAATTACACTGAAATAAGCTCCATTTTTCTATACAATGATTCTATTTTTTGTTTTCAGGTACAGAAATGGATTTTGTGGAGGATAAACTATCTGCAGAGTTTGTATTTAACAATCCAAATATAAAAGGAACATGTGGCTGTGGAGAATCATTCAGTATATAATTTATTTTGTTGTTATTGTTAGTCAGGATTATATTAAATATCATGCAATAGAAATTGCTTATTTAATTGAATGAATTATGAAACTTAGTGATATAGATTAAGATAGCTTAACGTCAATATGTGTGTGTCTTATTTCACGTTACTTATAATGCAAAGTGATGTATACATTTTTTGTTAATTCGATTTTTTTAGTATTAGATGAAAAGATTGCTCCAGTTGTGGCTTTGAGTAGGTAGATGCATTTTAATAATCCATAAAGTTAAATCAAAATTTATTTATGATTTTTCTTAAATCCCATATAGGTGATAATATAGTAATGATTCTTTTTCTCTCATCTCCCTATCAAAAGTATATAATGGTGGTTTATAGTAATAAGTATATTAGGGGTTGATCATAAAATATATTCACACATATGGTGAGAAGGTGTTGCTTACTGTGACACAATGTGTAATGAAGGGCCAGGGGGTCTACGAAAATGTGACATTCGCAGCTTATAAAATAATGTTGTAAATTTTACATGTTATTACAGATATTTATTTCTTTTCATAAAGTTTTATTATTGTCAGCAATAAATATTTAATAATAATTGTATACTGCTATTAATTGCTATATATCATGTATAAGGGGAGGGTTCTATCATTTGTGACGTAATATTGTTATGGGGGTCGCAGAAAACGTGACAGTGTGCCGAAGGGGTGGAGGAGGTCCAAAAATTACATTAAAATACATACAATGCGATAGGCCATGCGTGTATAAACGTAAATAATCTAACAGCTGTCATATTAGTTAAATAGATGGTATGCTATGTTATGGTAGTACGGAATTCTCCTAAAAAAATAAATTATATAAATAACGAAAACATTTTTATACTATTTACCTATTTGTTGTCACTACCGGAAACATAAGCTTTAAAATGATGACTAAGACAAATTATTAATCTGGAAAAAGAATAAAGGATTTATGCTGTTGCCACAAAAACATCTATAAGAAATATATTATAAATTTAAGTTGCATGTGTATCTCAGAAAAACATACTGGGCACTGATAATTTTCTAAAAAATATTAGATTGGAAATTATAGGCAGTAATTATTTGATTCAGAGCATTGATTGTAATTTATCTGATATAGACAGTAGAATAGCAATATTGTTATTAGATACATAGTTTATTTAAATAATATAGAAGTGTTAATTACTTGTGGTTTTATTCAAAGTTAAGTATGAAAATATTGTATTTTTAAAACAATCATGATCGCCGCCGGCAGGAATAGCTATGTGTTTAGATTAGGTTACGATCAACATGCACATATAGAGATGTAAAGGCGTCTCAGTGCCTTTATGGTTTGTTGCGTTTCTTACTCAGCCAATGTTTTTCCAGCTGATATAAGAATATCAAGCCAGTATGACTGCGGTGTATTGATAATCTCTTAGCCTTCACTTTAGTTTTATGGACACAGTACTTTCTATTGCGCTAAGTAGCGTCGTTTCGGCGTATTAATGTATTTTAAAGAACTGTTTATGTTTGTGTAATATTTTGAAGTTAGTATGATATAGGTTGTGAAAATTGGTTAGTCAGCTGGCTTATAACTATAAAGTCCGCCCCGTGACCACGAAGGCTGAAAAGCTTTCGAAACGTCGGGATCAAAATTTAATAAATAACCGCGATAAAATCCGTTCAAATTAGTTTTATTTCAATGAATAATATTCGCGTAAACCTAAGAAATCATTAACTATAAAGAGCATATAGAAAGTGGATTTTCTATATCAGCATGGGGTAATACACGTAAAATTAATTTCAACATCGTACCTACAGTCGTTTTTGAGATAAAATATCTTGTCACACGGACAAACAGACGTACAGCAGTGACTCGTCTGTAACAATGGTGTTATGAAAGTATACATATGTTATCTTTGAAATATTGGGCCAAAACAACTGTACCACTAATGCGCACATAGTCGTGTTGCAATGAACGGGGAATAAAACAATATGTTTTTATACCGGGCGCGAAAAAGATACATGTATACATAATGCTATGCATCGTCCAAAGTAACAACGTTTTGATTTGTAACGGAAAAAAATGTGGATGGATATATAGTATTTATTAATTATATCAATATTTTATTACTAATATAATTATTATCAATGAAAATAGTAAGTTTTCGAATTAAATGTGATTCCAGAAGAATTGTTTGTATGCCTAATATCGCATTTCATACGAAGCCATTTTCTGTTATTTTAGGGTAACTGATATATCAATCGGTACAATTGAACGCCGACGTGGTACGATTGAACGCCGACGTGATACCGAGGTTTGCCAATTGACTCAAAATCAGCGTGCCACTTTCGGAATGTATATGCCGCATCTACACATTTTTACTGATACTATCATTGCCCTGCAAAGTTTCTATTTTAACATTATGAAGTCGACATCCCTAAAATTTTGCAAAGTAAATAATATTTCACAAAAAAGAGGCTAACTTGATTTGTACGTAGATAATCTCACAGTACATAAAATCATTCGAGGCTGCCCTTGACCTGCTGATGGAATACTATCAGATATCAATATCAGTGGTTTTTTCTTTAATTTTAGTACTACCAGGACCCACTCTAGGGGGCGGCAAGCCGGGCATTTTCTTGGGGTGCCAATATTTAGGGGCGCTGTGGAGGCTGTTTTTTTGTACTGGGCGCTGTAATCTCTAGAACGGGCGCTACCGTACTATACCTACTTGTAGGTACGACTAGTACAATCCAAAAGTAATTATGACGGATCGAGATATAAGCAATCCATTGTAATTCGTCACTGTTATGCCTGCCTGCAAGTTTCTCAGCTATTGGACGATGGCACACAATTATTTTCAGTATTTTTATATAATTTTGCTTGTAGCTTATTTAAAATGGCATAATAAAATTAAAGTAAAAAATAGGTAAATTATATATAAGGTAATCAAGTAAGATAAAATCTGCATACTATATACGACATTGGACATTAAATGAAAATAAACCGAGGTGGAAAGTGTTTGATAGGTAAAGACGATATTTTCGGTAATTAACTGTAAATAGGTATTTTATTACTATAAACATTCTGAACAGATCTTATAATCTCAACTGCAACTTTGTTAAGATTTCGTTAGTTTCTGATAAAATAACCTGTAATGAAATGATAAATATCTCATGACAAAAAAAGCGTTATTAATAGTTGTATAAATATTGAAAAATAAGGACGGGACCCGTACATTTCACTATGCAAAAGCTATGAAGAAAAATAAAAATAAGACGACTATAAATTACTGGCACATAAATTTATTAGTAGCTACAGATACAGTATAAGTATGTAGAAATTATATAACATATTACTTTATTTGTCATTTATTCCTGCCATAAACACACGAAGATGTTGACATCTTGCCGCTAATTTGGAACGACGAAGTGTAGCCGGTCAAAGAAAATCTGTCACAACTTTACTGACATCAAGTTGTCGAATTTCAGAGATATACAAAATTAATAAACATTTCTTCATTTTATGGCTATACCTGTCGCGACAACGCGAGCTTTCGCCGAAGTCCATTTATGTGGCACCACGCGGCAGTACCTACCATTCATTCATTTAACCGTTTTTAAACCTATTGCAATGACAACTGTTTTTGGAGCTAAATAGTTTAGGTTTAAAAAAAACTGCAGATTTCTGCCTTCCTGCAATTCAACGACTCATCTTTGCTATCGATGTATTTCACTCAGATGTGAAGTGTCTTCAAAGCAATGGAGATTCTATTAAGGGTCAAGGACTATTAGTATGAATAAAAAGCAAACTAAAAAGTAGAAAATAAATTGTTGTTTTAATTTTAAACTATTATTTGTTCTAGTCTACTATTATTTAGTTTGGTTTTCTATAAAAAGCGTGTTTTTTATTTAAAACTGTTATTTATTTTGTAGAATTAAAATTCTTTTTTAGTATTCGAAAATTTGTTAATATTAGAGAAATCGGCTAAAGATAATGATTGGAAATTAAAATATCCATTTCTGTCTTATCGACTATAGAGAAAAATTATAAAAAATTAAAATTAAGTTTCTTGCCTTATCGACTATAGATGAACATTATATAAATTAACAAAAATCTTCTTTTGAAAATTGAAAAATGGAATAATTTTATCAAATTAGTGTATAGTCATCGGTTCTCGATAAATCTACAAAGTTTGAACGAAATCTGGCAGTTTAAAGTGGGTCAAAATCGCGCCCAAAGGAGTCGGTTACAAACATACAGGTGAAGTTAATAATAAGCTTTTAAAAAGAGTGTAAGTAGAACGATATAAAAGCAAAAAATTAATAAAATCAAGAGTAAAAAAGTTTCCTCACATATTTTCATTTACAAATAAATCTTTTCTGGGTAAACTTAGAACGTTAAATATTAATAATATGAGATATTATCTAAAGCATATACAATGTTAGTAAATTATTAATACGTGAATTTCGGGTGTGTTCGGGAGTCCGTATACTAGTGTCATTGGCAACACTGTAATTTAGAATTAAAACATGGTGGTAGCGCTGTGAACTTAACGAAAATATTTTCTTTGTTTACGTGTCGAATAAGTTAACGATTTACTAGCTTGCGAGAGTAAAATATATACTTTTACGTGTATGGAATTTTGTCATTAACCTACTTAGAAATATTTTCTATTGTAAAGGAAGTATTAAAATGAACAACGGTGAAATCGGTGGACCTAGAGGCAGGGGCCGCGGGTGGCAGCAGGCCGACATTCCACCACCAGCACTTCGTCGGCCTAGAAATGTTGCTGAGGATTCTAAAGGTTTGTTACATAAGACTGAATTATATTGGTTTAAAATTAAAATGCATCACAGCGTTATTTCACTTGGCATGTGTGTATACACACTGCTCTCATTACAATTATAATAGTTCAGGTGAAAGTAAGGATTTTCATTTCTAATGACGTCGCTCGATTTCATAAATTTGTTGTAATTTTATCTATTTTCCATACTTTACGATAATCTTCATATTTTATTGCATACTTTGTATTATACAGAATTATTTTTATAAATACATATATTTTTTACAGTTGAAGCTCCAAAATCAAATCTGTCAGCTGATGCAAAGGAATGGTATCCACCAAACTATACTCCACAAACAGTACCAACATATACATCTGACCTAACTCATAACAGGCTCCCTCGCTTCTCAGTTCAAGATCGTCTCCGTCAAGCTCAAGATCAGTATCCTTACAACTTAGATGATATATCTTATTCACTTGAAGAAGCTGAAAACATGGATTTACGGGTATATAAAATAGTTTCTCAATATTTTAATATAATTTATAAATACATTTATAATAGAGTTATTATATTATTTAGGAGAATATAGCAAACCTGATAACTGTTATGTGTGAGATAACATTTGAC
Organism: Actias luna; assembly: GCA_039707435.1. Taxonomy (NCBI): domain Eukaryota; kingdom Metazoa; phylum Arthropoda; class Insecta; order Lepidoptera; family Saturniidae; genus Actias; species Actias luna. The sequence goes on along the minus strand of JAZHAC010000033.1, from coordinate 11,178,304 downwards.
CCTGGCAAGTTTGACACATTATGTGGTCCACTGGTGGATTCTTTCGCTACAACTTTACATGATGAGAGTTACACCAGGCCATTAGTTGATGCTATTGTTAATCAGGTAAGATATGTCTATGCTTAATGATATTGTTTTTTTTTAGTTTAAGCAAAATATTCAGCTGTATTCTTCATTAATAATGTAATGTTTTTTTTAATTGTTTTGTCTTCATTCAAATGATATGGTAAAGCATAATGTTATGTAGCCCACATTCTTTCTGTGGATTAATTTCTATACTAATGTGATAATTAAAAATTGCATTTTTTTATTGTGTAATTGAAAGGGATGAATTGTTTTAGGTTTAGATCATTGAATCTGAACTGTGGCTCACTTTACATGCACAGAAGTGCTTCTAGTTTTATATGAATCTGATATTTTTACTTAAATTGTTATATTTCCTTTATATTTTTTTATGTAGGTGAATAATTATAATACTGGTAATTATTAAAAGTTCAGTTATAGAAATTTCTGAAAGCTGTTTTCATGATAATGCTTGGTATATTATGAAATCTATAATAGTGTTGTCTGTATAAATATCCTAGTAAGTAATGTAATATAGAAAAAATAGTAGTATAACCAATTTCTTCATATTATAAATGGTTTTAAAAATTACTTTGGTATATACTAATTTTTATCCATTTAATATCCTCCTAAATGTTATTTTTTAAAACTTATTAAATATTATTAAGAGCATATATTATTTGTATTTGACATTACTTCCATTTTTTATGTATTTTTATCCATCCAGGTTTCCTTACAGATTAGACTAGCCAAAGGGTTATTATACTTACTAATAACCAAACATGTGGCATCTAGTACTTTTACAGGGCAACATAGGATCATGTGATAATGCACTATTGTGTGTTTGGCTAGCTCAGTACATATTAGACTGTACTCCAATCAAATAGGAATCTGCCAAACTAGTGCAATGGAAAAAGGGACTCCTGTGTTGTTTGGCCAAAGCTAAAAAGGACACCAATTATTTGTACCTTCCTGCTGGATCCAGCAAAAATATCTTTGCAGAAAGAGACCATGGCAGGCAATGCACTGTCACTATCATGCACGGTTTTCCCCACACCACTGAAATACCACTCTTAATCATTCCTACTAAGTGTGCTGCTCGATATCCTCTACGTCATCGCACTTACGACACATGTTACATATATACACATGTAAGTACCATCCGCAATAGGTGGACAGAACAGGACCGGCACCAAAAGACATCAAATGAATTATTTTTCTCCACCTACTTTTTGAAGACTGGGTAAATGGCATGTATACTGCATGCACTCACTAAGTTTTCTTTCCACCTCAGCACTTTTCTCTCTGGCTCTTGCTTCAGACCTACTAGTTCACCATGGAGATGAAGGTTCCTTTCTATTTTTTGCGTCACTTTAATTCGATAAAAGACGATACGCATACTAGAGAGCAGCCGTCTTTAGTGGACATGGCGCTGTATTTCGGTATCACCCTTTGCTACTGTGCGCAATGTCATATAGATTGAATACAGTTTTCTGTCACCCGCCCTCGGCGCTCTGAATTCGGAATGAGTCGATTAAGCACATCTCCAGCTTCCATTGCCCCCGGTCCGAGCCCATAATATTGAGGCTCCAATCGTCATCGACGATCCTTTTATGCCCAGATACTTTATGCTGGCGTCAACCCAAACATTCTGCTCATTAAAAAGAATGTCGGAGTCCTAGGGCAGCCTGTCTCAAGGCCTATCAATGAGGCCCTATCATCGGATTTCCTGTCACTCTGAGGACCAAAATTATAATTCGTCCGACTATTTGGCCAACTTCTACATTGTCCCGACGCACTACCTCCTCCAACTCTACGTCTAGGTCAGCGTTCCAAATGGTATGCACCCCGAAGGCGCACTGCGGAGTACCCAGTTGTAGACCAAGTTATTAAAAACAACCCTAGCATGTTGGATTATACCTGCTGGTTTGTCCCCGAACCCGGTCCCGTAGGTATTTCTTCAACACCCGCTACTGTGCTGCAGTATGTTTTGTGTGTGGCAGTATTTTTAAACAAATTACACCTAAGTTGAAAATGTAAAATTGATCAAGTATTTCTATTTTTGTATATAAGTTGATATCATAGTACTATTTCCATGACGTAACTATCACAGCTTATAACTATTAAGAATAAATTTTCATAATAAACTAATGATATTAGCATATGACCAAATTTACTAATGAATTGAATAGTCCATAGCCGAGGCGAACTTTCGCTACAATGGTGCACGACTGTGTTCGATGTACGATTCAGTTGAACTGCCAGAGAAGTCAACATTCCGTGAGTGTTTGCTCGAACGATGCTCAACTGAAGAGAATAAAATAATCAGCAACAATGAGACATCAGAGGAAAACATGCGTGGTTTTGCGATGTTCTTGGCGGAGATATACACGCAACTTGAAGACAGTCAAGTAATTGCCGCAACATATTATTTACCTTTAAACATATCATCATTTTGGTTTTCAGAGGATTTAATGTCTAATTTTTTCTGATTTATTTAAATAAAATAATATATTATAAATAAGTTATCACATTAAAGTCTGTTTCAGGCTTGCTCTATTTTTGACTAATTCTACTACAGTTTTGTTATCAGTATTAGAGGATGAATTCAATCCAAAAAAATAGGAAGAAACTTAAATGAGAGTGTTTTTTTAATGTTGTCTTTTATTATTAGGGAGGAAGAATAAAATCTCTGGGAGAAAGCCTTTGCAAAGTTCTACTACATCTCTTGGATACTGACAAGGAAAGCAACATCAAAGCCGTTTGTCAACTACTTAAAGTGAGTTTAAAAAAAATGATATTAAATATTATTATGATTATATTAGTCAAATCGAACATCTCCATGCATTCATAGAATGATGGTAAATAATGCCCATCTAGCTACCTACCATCTTCAAGTCGCAAATAGATTACGTATAGATGTGTTTGCTGCTTTCGAGCACTGCAATATCTATTTACTTAAAAAAATACCACTTTTCGACTGAAGCGTGTTCGCTTTTACCCCTCTCAATGAAGATATCGCTAAATAATCTAGACCCCATTCATGACATCAAAAATAAGGCACACAAAGACCGCTCCACCCTCTTTTGGTGCTTACGTAATACTTGAATGACGCATAAGTGTAAAAGATAAAAATGATTTTGTGATTTTATGAAACCACGATACAAGTGAAACTTTTTTGACAACAGTTGACAATTTCATTATTTATTATTAATTAATTGTTAATAATTTGGACATGCCATGAGAAGAGAAGAGAAGAAACGCATGTGTTGAAAAAGTAATGGATATGAATGTTGAAGGATGGAAAGGAAGAGGAAGGCCAAAGAAAAGATGGATAGAGTGTTTGAGGAATGAGATGAAATAAAAGGGAGTGAATGAAGAGATGGCGGTTGACAGGGTTTTATAGAAGAAGAAAACGTACTGCGCCGACCCCAAATAAGTTGGGAACAGGACAAGAAGAAGAAGAGTACACAAAATATCTGCTACACGGTCAGCTGATGCGAACTATGGGCCCCGATATATTGTTCTTGGTTGCTCTGCCGGTCGCTTTTTACTTTATCCTCACTCCGCGAAGTAATGCGACGTGCGATAATTGGACGGAAAAAATTGGAGCGAAGGAAAAAAGTTTCACTTTATTAATGTTTTTTTGTTGTTTATAGTCTATAGATTTTCGTGTTATGACCATAATCTCCCCTGATCTTGAGTGATGAAACCGCCCAAGTTGGTGGACACATTAAACCTGTGGAGGGACTGGCACTCAAGTGCAATTACCGGAACACATTTATTGGTATTTCGCGGCAGATTTTTAACTTTAGGGTGGTAGCTAGCTAGGCAGGCTTTAGAAAAAGCCCTACCACTATGCAAACTTGTTATTATAAGCAGATCTTTAATGTTTTTATTACTTCTTGTAATTTTTACAATTATTGTTATATTTTATTACAGTTATTACGTAGATATTTAATGTAAAAAAAGCCATGCTATGGTTTGTCGCCATGCGTTGTTCATCACGACGTTTTCCTTCACCGAAAGTTCAAGTTCATTGTAGATGGATTCAAACTCTGTCCTTAAACGCAGCGTCTGTACACACTACCAAATGAGCTATCATTGCTAAATCACCTAGACACCTTCCACCCGTTTTTGGTGCTTACGTAACACTTGATTGGCGGCTAAAGGCGCAGACCCAGCGCGGCGCTCGAAAAGGCTACGTACGTGTGTTAAGCTTCGCTTTTTAAGAAAATGTATTTGTTTGTGTCCACTGTATTAATTGATGTCATTGATACATGCGTGGCTTTCTGGAATAGACGTTGTGTATGCGGTACACGGCTTGAACCACAAAGCGTATCTCATCGGTGGGCCACACTGCAGTTGTACATAGTAGTGGGCTTCATATTCATGTATAGTGAGTACTGCAGTGGAAACGTAGGCCCACGTTGACAAACAAATGAATCCACGCAGCTAAAATGTGCCGTGTGTTCGCTTTAAACGCAATATTGTTGAATCAGCTGTCTGGCATCGCACTGGACGCGGACTGTCCGGCGGGTATGCACGCGACGTTCGAGCGCTTGAAGCGGCGCGCGTCGCTGCCGTGCGTGCACACCGTCGTGACGCTGCGCGCGACGCGATGGGGGCTCGCGGACACGGAGCCCGCGCTCCCCGCCGCCCCTGCCGCGTCCGCTGCGCCCTCCGCCGACGCACGTCGCAACCAGAACTATTGTGAGTCGCACCATCAATTAATCACTACGCAAATTTAGTATACATCGCCCCGAGCAAATGGCAAATTGCCGCCCCTTAAAAATATAATTTTCAATCATCAGTATATCCATAGCACCGAAAGTTCAAATAAGTTCGAGCAGCGCCCGTTAGAACAATACATTTTTAGCGAACGAAGGGGCTGATATGCAAAATTTTGTCCTTATTGGAAAAATTTACAATAGCAATTTATACTATCAATATGCATATGCCCGCCTTGACCGCCTCCCCCCCTAGAGCGGGCACTGAATCTATATTATATTGTTCTAGATCGGAAAAGTTTATTTGCTTGTTTGTTTGAACACGGTGATCTTAAGAACTACCTGTCGGATATCAAAAATTCTTGTATTTCATAGAGCAATCATTGAGGAAGACTTTAGGCTATTTAACGCTACCATCAATCGGGCTAAGCTGTATTCAAAGAAGTTACAAAAACGGGTAAAAGTTATGAAATTAATTTTAGTTTCACACCTAGTTATACTAATTTAGTGTTGCTCACGCAATAAATATGAGCTATACTCGCCTATAATTAACGCTATGTCCTTGAATTTTTATAAGTATTTTTAATGTTAAGAATGTCGTAATGTAAACCTTGTTGGTGATTTATACATAAAATATAAAATAAAATTATATTATAAGTAAAAATGTGTAGATACGACATATGCACTTCAAAAGTGGCACACTGATTTTGTGCCAATTAGCACACTCGGATCCCAGTGTCGCGTCGGCTCTTAAGGAAGTATGTTGTGTACCGACTATCGATTGATATTTCGAGTACCCTAAGCCAACATAAAATGCCCCCTCGTCGTATATAATGCGATATTGTACAAACTAAACAAAACTTCGATAGGTTATGGTATCACATTTAATTCGAAGTTTTTGGTATTTTCATTGATAATTTGATATTTTTATAAAATAGAATATATATCCCACACTAAAAATTTCCGTTACAAAACGATATGTTTGTAGTTTAGACGACCTTGATCGTCATGTGGTACGCCTGAAGGAATGTTGTGAACGCCAAGTGGGACGTAGCCTTTGAACGTCACAATTATTTTAACTTGTAATCAGTATAGTTTTTTAATTAAAGTTTATATCTTTATATGTTTATTATAATTAAACTAATAATTTAAATAAAAATAAACTTTCGTTTTTTGTGCTTTATAATCACGGTATTTCTATGGAACCTCTTAATAATTGCCACTTTTTGACACATTTATGTAAAAGAGGCAAAGCAATTGAAGATATTAATATTTTTTTTTTTTAGAAAAGTAATCTGTCGTCGTGAATACTTTTAAGTATTTTTTTTAAGTTTAGTTTATTGTATAGTAACAGAAAAAAAACGATTATTTGTACAGATCCAATTGTGTAACCCATTTAATTAACATGTAAATAATGTTGCCTTTGCTTCTTGACGCGTTTGTTAGATATTTAAATTTTCTTCTTTTGATTATTTGTTTACTTTAAATCTGTATGAATTAAGAATATTAAAGAAGACAGAGTTCTGTTACAGAAACACATATACAATAATTTGTTTTCCTGTTTCTTTACTCAAGTAAAGTCAAGGAGGTAAATGAGAACTCTAAACAATACGTTATCCTGTCTATTTATACCTCTGACTTCATAAAACCTTTTAGAATATATTGAATAATTCCTTCTTCGTGCGCGTTTAATAATTAATTGAAACAAAATTAACGATTTTCAGATATGTCGGACATGACACGTAATATTGTACTTACAGTCATGATTACTTGAAGTTCTTGATAGAAGAAAGATATAATAGGTATCAGAAAATAATTTTCAACTTTATTCAAAATAGCAAACGGCGAAGTGGAGATTGTGGACGGTGGTTTCATGGCAGACGGGCACAAGCTGACTGCAGAGGAACGTGCGTTTCTGCAGAGTAACCTGCCGCCCGGCAAAAACGCTGCACTCGATGAAGATATCCTGTAAGTATTTTGAAGTAAAAACTACTTCATTATTGTTGTCATTTGACACTCAATGAAACGACAGTAAAGAGAAGCAACCCCACACATCTATAGGATATAAAGTTCGAGAAAATGGAATAAAAATATCTATAGAATTTAATGCGCGAGAGAATGAGATAGAAGGCTTTATACAGTGTTTCTTACAGGATTCGAACGTTGTACGTTTGTTAGTATGGTGTGCGTGTGTGCACGCGTACGTATTACGAAGAGATTCTTTTAAGGTTTCACTTCTATCGCGTGTGAACTGGACACACCATTTTTTTCACCTTTGCTCCAATCTGTTTTTTTTTTTTTTTTTTTTTTTTTTTATTATAGTAAGGCTTAGCATTATGGCCATAATCTCATCTCATCTTAAGTGACGATACGGCCTAAGTTGGTACACACGCTAAACCGTTGGAGGAACTGGCTCTCAAGTGCAACTGCCGGAGCACACTACTAGTATCAAAGTATCAATTGCGTAAAGCAACATGATTAAACCTAAATAATATACACAGTTTATATAATACAGTAATATATTATAATAGTTGTAATGTATGATATAACGGTATGCGGAGTGGTAGTGCATAACATTTGTGTGTAGCTGAGTCCCGACCACCACACACATGGTGATAATCCAGTCATTCTTTTTATTTATTATGTTTTCGAATCAGCCAGTGTACATATATCCAGCTGCCGGCAGCTTGCAGAGAAGTATGAAAACATGTTCCAATTCATTGCTAAGCTTCATTGCCCATCAATGGGCGGAGTTGTTTTTAGATTGTAGTTTTGTACATCAGGAACAGGGTCGTAATGTTACCGTGCTACAATACAAGAAACAGAAAAAATATATATATGAACTTTATAATGATGGTTTTTCACAGCGAGGAGTTGGAAAACGATGCTTGGGATACTGGAATGGACCCAGAAATGCGAGTCAGCTTCCTCGAGTTCTTAAAGATGTCGAACCAGATAAAACGATAACCGTGCGTCTCACGGCGCACCCAACCTCTCGGGGGGCAGACCAAACGTATTTTAATACACTAGACAAGGGAGATAAAAAAAAACAACAAAAAAACATATAAAATATTACAAAACCATAAAAATATTTTAAGAGAGTGAAGTAGCCTTAGCGATGATTCTAAGAAAGTACTGCAATGGCTTGGGAATTTACTGTATTCTTTCATAATTATTGTTGTGACGTAAATGTGAGTCAATGTGTAGTTGAAGCAAACAATACGCTTATAACCGATTCATATTCATCTACATCACATGTACTATGTCGATTTTCAAAATATATTAAGAGAGAAGTTAAGGGCCATCCATAAATTACGTCACATGTTAAGGAGTTGAGGGGGTCAACGAAGAGTGACAAGAGAGAGGGTCCTAAATTACATGACGTCACATTTAAAAACCTATTACATTTAAACAGTAAAACACGACATGTGAACTATTATTCTGCTGTTTAATTTAATAATTCCTTGATGTAAAATTGCAAAACATGTGGCATCACACTAGAGGAAGTAGTCTTACAAATGCGAACAGCTGTAATGGGGGCTTAAAAACGAAATTCGTGTGACGTTATTTGTGGATGGTCTCCAAGACTATTGATAAAGTCACTAAACAAACATTGCGCACACGTCATCATAATAAAGTAATATTTGTTATAATATAGCATGGCGAAAACTAAACTAACTTCAAGGTTAAAACCCATTAACTTTAGATCGGTTATAATATAGAAAAAAAAAAAACCAGTTTTACTTAGAATGAGCCAAATGAATACACCTTTCATTAATGTATTGTTTCGTTTTGTTATTAATTTGAGGTAGTTATAATTTTTGGTCTGCCACACCCAGAGGTCGAAGCTGTGTTTACGTATAATAAACTCTTTTTTTTTTCAATTCGAGTTTTAATTTCGTTAATTTGTATAATGAATAGTGTATTTCAATATTTTATTTGTCAAATTTCTACGTCATTATTATTGATTCCGCAGACTTCATGTAAACAAGTTCGCAAACAATAATTAATTTTTTTAATCATCACATATGAATATTTTAAGATTAATGTCTGTGAACTCTTCTGAAAATGAATTTTAAACCATTTTATGTAGGTAATAACGTGCTATCCCGTAATAAGATAATTTTAAAAGTTATTTCATCTAGGCCTTAAATAGACCATATTTAAGACCTAGATGATGTTGACAGATTTGCAGAACACTTGACTTGTTATATATTTTTTTTAATATTTACAATTAAAGCTATTCCCTATAACCTCAAAATTTGATGACCATAATATGTTTTGAACTTTGTTTACATTTAGTCTGTGACATTTATTTAGTGATCTCATAGATGCATCATTTCTTTCCATAACAAAACAAAGCGTTAATTTTTTTCTTCTAAATTGCAACTTCTATGATAGAACTAATTTCAAGTAAGAAACCAGCTTAAAACATAAAACATGAAAAATAGTGATTTATAAATAAGGCAAATCTCCATTCCAGTTAACATACTCGTTTGAAATTTGAAAGAATTATTCTGCATTAAATATAAGGCTGAGATGTGCGATAATTTTTTTTTTATATTATTAACAATTTTATTAATTTTAGTAATACATATTTCTAGAATTTTCGTATTTTCATTTTTAAGCAAGTGACTTGGCTTTTATAGTGATTTGTGTGGCACAAATCATCTTCCTGTTTTGTAACTACTTAGCATTTGATATGATACAAGTATATTTCGACCAACAAAAGCGATATTGGAAATTGTTTGCCAAATTGTTTGATTTAGTACCGGCTATTTCGCCAAACAACTTTACCTATTGACATGAGTGAGATTGCATAATAGTAGCTTTATATGCATAATAGAATTTAATAAACGTTTTATTGTTTTTTTAACGAGCGACAGACATGAATTGATCTAGACCAAAACCTAAAACCTTACAATAATTTAACTATTTTTTATTTTTCTTAGCTACTGTAACTATAGAATTCATAATTCATTTAGCATGCGTTATAAAGCACTATAGTAGTTTATTCATTATAGTTATTATTTCGTTAATGTTTTGGTCTCGATTTCTTAGTGATAATAGTGATGTGTCAGTGTGTCAGGCTACTTTGTTTCATACAGTGGTTACGCTGAAAATACATGAATACTGAAATGACGAAAAACCATTATTTAAAAAATATGTATATTTACCGGCAACTAATGACATTTTTTTACACGTTATATATTTTAACAATTACTATGTATTAGATATTTTTTAAAATTGATTATGAACTGATTGAAATTAATTTATTTGTATCGTTTAACGTATTTGTGATTAATTTTGTTTATTTATGAATAATGTTTACTTTCAACTGTTGTTAAAATATACACCATACTCGTCCATATAAGTCGTATGATAAACAGGTTTTTATTGTACTGTTATAATCAATAGTTCGTTAAAGAAGTGACATGAATTACAATAAAAATATTTACCCTGACACATCACTGAATATTAAACCGATATGTAGCAATAGATATTAAAATGCTAACGTAGGTTACATACGAAATACGCATTGTTAAAATCTTATGCGCAATAAATAATTTTTCGAATACATTTATGAAATACCGTATTTATTTATATATGATGCAATTAGGAAATGTTTATAATATTACATTGTATTTTTTTTTGCAGTGATATTATGAATGTTATAAGAATAAATGGATATTTTAATAAAATTCACTTTAAAAAATATATGTTTTATATAATTTTCCGTCATTCTAGATACATGGATAAAGTATTCCAATGAAATGTACGTAATACAAGTTAACAAAGATTTACTTTGTGGAAATGAATACTATAAGTCATAGAATGAAAGCAGGCAATCTTACATTTTGGCGATTTGCGCTAAATAAAATAATTGAAAAGTTTGCGTTTAAAATAAACGTATACTTCAACATTTCTTTTTTATTTGCGTATGACTACTTTTTCGCCTGATGTTAAGTGACAAGATGATATGATTTTTTTGGTGACAGATTTTCAACTTAAGAGCAGTAGCTAATAAGGGCTAATCAGAACATGCCTAATGTCAAATTATTTTGCTTATATATCTCAAAAGAGTTTAAAAAAGATGACTAGTTTTTTTTATTTAAAATTGTGATATCTTTGCCATGAACTGTTGAATTTAAACAAATTTTAGAACTTAAGGGCTCTCGGGCAGCACTTTATACGGGTTCAATATTCCGTTTGGGTCCATAAGCAGTTTTAAGTGTTTCATCAATTGCAGCGCCGATATGTCCTTACTATAGTGAATGAACTTAGGTTTACGGAATCCAACACCGTGTTCTGCACTTATAGATCCATTAAGCTTGCTTACTTCCTCGAATATATACGGTTCAAGCTCTGCGCATATTTCTTTTGTATATTTTGGTACCGTTACATTTATATGAATGTTACCATCACCTGTTGATATAAACATTAATGATAAATTTTTGGTACAGCTTCTAGGCGTTGATTTTGTTTATACATAGATTTACAGATATACCTATATATCAACAAAAAATTAAAGCTTTTTTAAAAACAACTTTAGTTGGCAATGGTGACTTCGTGTAAAGACATGACATAAAGCTTTAAAAAGGTAATACTTTTTACTTTTACGCGATATCGAAAAGTTTAAATTTGTCTTATATAAAGTAAATATCATTCAGAATTATTTAGATAAAAGATATTATCTTTCTGAAAAAATACTCGAGAAACTGAAAGTTACAAATGCATTATTCTAAAGTTAGTATACGTCAATAACAATAGTAGTTTGAATATACGTCACTGTGATTTCAGAGGGGTGATTTAAAATTTAATTTTTTTTCATTATACATATATGTATTTAAAATATAAAAAAATACTTACCAACATGTCCATAACCGCATACAACCAGAGCCTTATCTCCAAGTTTATTCCGCAACCGTGGTACTAAATCATAGTACTTCCTAAGCGGTAGAGAAACATCGTATTTGAAAACGTAACCGTCTACTAAACCCGCACCGGCAATACTTTCTCGTAGATTCCAGATAGTCTAAGACAAAGGTTAAAAAATGTTAAAAAGATTCTTATATACTTAGATTCTAACAAAAACCACCTAAAATGAGCACAAGCTCCTTTCTTCTTTAGGGCCACACTCTCATGTGATGTTAAGTGACGATGTGGCCCGAGATGGTGGATACGTTGTCTAGTGGAATACTGGCTTTCAGACGTAACTGCCGGAATACACCTATAGTTATTTGGCTGTAGATTTTCAACTAAAGGGTGGTAGTTAACCAGGCCGGTATTAGAGAGAGCTATACCACCATGCAATGTTTTCCTGCACCGAAAACTCAGGCTCATTACGGGGATTCGAACTCGCGTCGATTGTCCGTACACACTGCCAATTCCTTTCACAGAGACCCGTAATAATTAATACGCACCTGCATCTTGGCAGGTTCAGAAGTAACTGTGCCATCTATTATAAGTCCACTATCCATCTCTTTTGTTAGGAATCTGTTCAGTTTTTCAGCGTCATGCGTATCGTCACTGCCGTGAGTTTCAACTAATACGTAAAAGGGATAGTCTGCTATTGGATTCCTGAAATGTAAATAAGAACCTTCTTCAATTTATTTAATTTAGAGCTTCGCGAACGTTTTTTTAAATCTATTGTTGTTAATTATTCAGACTCTTGGTTCTTCTCCCTTTTTATGCTTTAATTTATTACCTACTAATAATTGCTTAAAAATATATAGGTATATTTGCTTGTAGCTTAAACTAATCGTGAGTATTTGGACATCTTAGCTTAAGTATAAATTTAATTTTGGTTTTCATAGAGTTCTTAAAGTTATAGAGTTTACACTGTACAAAAATTTAATTGTTTTTTTTTCTTCAAAACATACAACATCCTTTGTAGATTACTTCAAATTTAATTAAAGAAAAGAAAAATAAAGTCAAGGATATTACTACACTTGTAACGATGACGTCTATACTAGTTTAAAATTATCACATATAGTTGATTAAATTTAAAGATTGCGACGAAAGAGGCTACACTTACGGCAATTTAAGATTCGTTACAGTAGTGTTGATTGACAAGAAATCTGCCATTTCAAAAGCTGATAAAATTTCTCCAAGTTCAGATTTAGCACTTTTGTAAAGCTGCAGTACATTTTCGAAAGTTTTCACTCCTAAAAAAAAAACATTAGTTCCTAAATAATTTTAAATATGTATATATTATATCCATTGTAATTATGATATTATTATCATAATATAATGGCATAACTTTTCGAGTTCAATTCGATATATGCTCACATATATGCCAATGCTCATTGTAGGCTCTTGGAAGAAATTTAACCGTACTCAGAACATAGTATAATAAATATTAACAAGATAGTTGTTACTTTAACTAAAAAGGTAAAATTAGTCTTGAAAATTGATATTTTTATTTAATATGAATCCTAATTGTGCATAAAGATAAATATTAATATTTTTTTGTACATTGTATTATAGATTGGCCTAAAAATGGTTACTTGCTGAGTAAGCGGCCTAGCTCTCGGATGTATTAGAATACATCTAAGGTGCTTAGAGGCAGATTCAAAGACTTAAAGATACTTTCTTAGAAAAAAAGACGAGTCTTAACCAGTGTATGGTTTTATATATATACTATGATATAAAGCTACAGTTTACCAAAAAATCCCACGGTAACAGCCTTTGGTAAAACTGGACAATGGATGGCGACTTTCGTGATGACTCCTAAGGTGCCTTCAGAACCAATAAATAAATGCTTTAAGTGATAACCAGTATTATCCTTTTTCATTGCTCTGAGGCAGTCTATTACTGTACCATCTGCTAAAACCTGAAATTATAGTATTCTTCATTGGCGGGTTGAAAAGATAGCACACATCCCTGTTTTCTAAGACAAATTTGCTTAATACTAGAATCTTCATATATTGTTTTTACCATAGAATTGCTACAGTACCACATACATTGTTTTCATGTAGGGGAAGCAGGGGTAATAGCACTCGCCGGGTAATTACGTATACCTCTATAACTCTATCAAATTGATATATATAACAACATATAACGTCAACTTAAATGCGGCTGGTGGGAGATGCTAACAGGCAACGACACGTATGGGCAGTCAGTTCGGAGCACATGACCGTGACGTGAGTTTCTTTGTAGGCAACTGCACTGATCTAATTTTCGACTCAGTGTTTTAGTATGTAAGTCCAGCTTTTAATGATTATTTAGTTGTTTATTTAACTTTTTTCGGTTACTACACAATTATATTTTGTGGTAACGTAAGTAATTTTTAACAATTATATCTGAATGTTTTAAAATTCCAACTTAAATTAAAAACCGCACTTTGGGGTTATACCGGTCGCCACAACCCGTTAGTGTTTTTTTTATAAATGGCTATAAATCACCAAAGAATAACCGCTAAAGCGGCTTGGAGCGAAATAGACCTTCAAACTACTAAATCTGTGATTCAAGAAGAGAGGCCCAAGAAACAAGCTATTAATTAATATAACAGTGAGTTTAAGACTGCATCTTCTTTGGCAGATCCATCAAATAAGAATCAATACTACAAATCGAATTTGATAATATTCTAAGTTCTGCTATTCAGGAACTACTTAACATGAGCGGTATTACCCAAAGTCAGAAGCAATGACGCTCAAACCTATTTTTTTATAAAGTTGTACTACCAGTAATAAGCCAAAGTTGTATACATTTAATGTTAAAATTATGATAACTTAATAATTACACTTATTGTTATTTTTATAAATTCAGATAAAAAACTAATATTTTAGAAAATACAGCGTGTTTTCCTTAAGTTGACTTACTCCCCCTGCTAACCCTAATTTAATTGGTTTATGCCGAGCACGCCGGTAAAGCATCCTGTTAGTGAGATTTTATCCAATTTCTTTCATAACCATCGTCATATTTCAGCCAATTTATACAAAACCTTGACGAGAAGTTACTTTGTGAATCAGTCCCTATATTCATAAAAACCGTATAAATATGACAGATAGTTTTTGAGTATATCGCAGTTAGACAGAAAGATATGACGAGGGACTTCGATTTGTGATATGTAGTGATATTTTTAAGTAGTTACTTTTGACAATAAAAACGTATAGACACACCTATGCTATAAAATGCAGTTTATCCACGCGTACATAAAACTTAAAATGTTGCTCAGAATTTTTTATAGTGTTAAATCTTAGAGTAATCTCCATCTTTCTCTTTTTGCACATCTCTTTGGACATTTAAAATATCTCCACACTACAGAAGATAGGAGCCAAATAACTCTGTTTCGTGTTTCTACAGTAGCTAAGGTTTTAATAGCTTCATGGGAAAGGGAGTTGTAAGTTAAGCAACACACTACCGTTACTTTTAACCCTATGAGTCTAAAAGCTACGGTACCCTTTAACATCAAACAGGCCGGAAACTTGCTTGAACTTTTACTTGTGTAAGAAAAACATGAAAGTACCTCAACATCAGTTCGACTTACTAATATAGTCGGAAAGATGTAACAAACATCAGTTTCACTTTCGCATTTATTACCGATTCCATTAAAATATAAAAAATTAGCTATTTAAACAAAATTAATTGTAATTTATTTATATAATAATGGGATAATTTGTGAATACTCGAGAGAGACCTATGAGTTTCCTACGGTACATTTCACACTGGTAGACTGTACTGTATAGAAATAAATCGGAATACCAGTCGGATTTAAATAAATATTTTTGCATTTGATGTAAGAATCATTGAAGACGGATTTAAGCTATTTAATACCATGCGTCCACCAATAAGAGCAAAGCTGTATTGTAAAGAGTTACAAAAACGGGCAAAAATTATGAAATAATTTTTAGTTCCACGGGATAATAATAAATAAAAAAAAATGCTAATTTTTGCTTAACCGATGTAATTTTTGGAATGTGTGGTACCTGTTCCGGTTACTTACAGCTTCTATGCCCAATATTGAACCGTGTAAATTCCCGTAACGCAACAATCTTAATCCGCCCGCATTAGTACTAGCGTTTCCTCCAATATGACAAGTTCCTTTTGCACCTAAGTCTAATGGCATTATGAGATTGTGCTGCTTGACGTAGTCATCTAATTTCTCAAGGATACAACCCGCCTCACAAACTAAAGCACCTGCAAGCAAAATACTGTATATATAGTTGACTATTTTTATAATTATGTTGTATAAAACTTTTTCAACGTTAATTATATTGTGTAGTGAACCCTCTTTATGCTCATTGGAAGAAAATTTTCCATCAGATTCGTCTGACACGTGCTCCCGTCACGGCTATACATATATGTATCTGAATGGATGAGTGAATATATGCATAGCGTAACAAAGCGGTGAGCGCTCTATAAGCCGTTTCACAATTCTATGAGTATATGTGATATACGTGTATAACAAAAGCGGGAGATGTACCGTTTCTTTTCATTACTATAGTAAATGTAATTAAATATATGGCTTTAATTTTTAATTTATATAAAATGGTAGTAACCTAAAAATATTTCACTTCGCGTACATATATTACACATATCAAATTGCCACACTTTTTTTAAAGAATTTTTAAAGAAAAGAATAAGAATTCATCATATTGTAGATTCGTTATTACACTCATTTATTAGAAAATTTTCCTATTTAATTCGATCAAAACAAATATGCATAAATAAAGCTAACTTAGAAATATGTAAGTCCCTTTATTTTATTTTTATTATTTACTAGCTTTTAGCTGCGACTTCGCTCGCGTTAATATTGATTTTGTCAAACGAATCGGACGACAGAATAAAAACTTTCATATAAAGTTTATCCCTCTCTTTACCCCAGTTAAAATAAGTTTTTCACGAGAAAAAGTAGTCTATCACCGTCTCCAGGTTCCCATCTATCTCTATACCAAAATTCATCATAATCGATTCAGTGGTGTAGACGTGAAAAAGTAACAATCAAACACATTTTCGCATTTATAATATTATAGTGAGGAATATAAAATTAGGTAGAGCTTATGAAATTAATTGGTTGGTTACGTGTGCCACATATACTTTGTATTTTTTCCTAATTTATTATTTTGATGTATTCAATATCTTTTCACTTTCAGTTATTTTGTGTAGCTCAAAAAAGACTATACCTTATTGGATACCTATTCTTAGCGAGTGACATACAGAGATTATATAGAGAGAATTAGGCAGCGACTTGGCTGTGCCCCTGGCATTGCCGAAGTCCAGGAGCGGCGGTGACCGCTTACCATCAGGCGGGCCGCTTGCTCGTCTGCCTATCAAGGCAACAAATAAAAAAAAAAAGATATCTGTCTGTACTCGATCAAAATTATACGATGTTCCTGACAATCCTTACACATCTGTGATATAGCTGCGAGAATTGTTTGTGTCCACCTGCGGCCCCGTGAAAATGGGGGCTTTACTACCTTATCATGGTCTCCGTAATCGAATAGTCTTTATCAAACAATACTATACATTTGGTTAGAATTATCGAGCGGACAGGTATTTAACGGCAAATTTTCTATTTGAGGATAGTAGCTAGCCGGGTAGGCATTAGAAAAAACCGTACCACCCTAATATTGTTTCATAATGATATTTTCCTTCACCTCAAACTCAGGCTAATTGCAGAAATTCGAACTCTCGTCCATAGACACGACGTCCATACACGCCACTAACTGAGTCATTACATTGTTAATAATGAAGCAATCCAATAATCTTAACACTCGACCGTGTTTTTTTAACTTATTCTTAGGCCAGGCCCCGGCAAACTGCAGCTTTTGTGAAGTTTGCCCTATCCCGGTGCATCGGTATAGTCAAAGGTAATCAGAACTTTCTAAGAGTCTTGGCCTGAACTACAGTTGTATAATTCTGAAGCACAAACATTGAGTCGCAGGATGACGTAATGTGTTCCTGACTGGATTGGAGATAATATACCATTAAATATAAAACATGGCATATTGTGGTTACCAGAAAATTAGACCTAAAACGTATTACTGCTTGTATTGTTATAGTATAGGCAAAACCGATCTACGTGCAAGTCCGTGGCGAATGCTGATAAATACGTATTCGTCTTTCTTCGCGTTCCTTGTTCTTGGAATGCATATCACATTTAATTTGTAAGGATAGGTTAAATTACGTGCAAATTCTTACCCGATATCTCGTCCAAACTAATAATTTTGTTCATAAGGCCAAAATTAAGCACGATCTCATCATACACGGGAACGGAACCTCCTACAAGACCTGTGTTTCCACCTTGCGGACATATTGCCAAACGTCTGTCGTTGCAAAACTTAAGAATCTGCGAAACTTCATTAGTGCTCTTTGGCTTAAGTACCACCTTTGACTGTCCTAAATTACCAAAAAGTTATAATATTATACAACACCATAATATACTTTAGAGCACAATTAAACAGTTATAAATAAATAAATAAAACAATACTAAATAAATGTTAGAGTAGTAAAGATTATTTTCCATTATGCAAATCTTATTTTTATATTATATAAATAAAATAATATTAATACTATAAACTGTACAGTTGCATTTTTTTTACTTAATTTATTTAAATATTAACTACTTTTTAAACAATCAATACACCAGAAAATCTCAAAATTTTAATTATAGAACTATATATATATATATATATATATATATTTTTTCGAACTGACATACGCTGTTAGCCCCAGGGGCTTTGACAGCTTCACCGAACTTTTAATAGAACTAAATGGCCGTGTCTTAAGTCCAAATCCGAGAAAGAAGATATAATAAACTATTTACATAAAGTATTTAAAATTTTAGAACTAATTCAAATTATGTACTGTTTTATCTTTTTATTCGTGCATGCACCTTATGCATGCATCACTATGCATTTGATGATTGTTTCATGAACCTTACCCCTGCAATTCTTGATCCAATCGATGTTAAACGGTAAAACATCGTTTTCATCGGTTACAACTCGAGATTCGCTGAGAACTGATTTAAAGTAATCTATATCCGCTTCTTCAACTGTGTTATAATCTTTCCTAATTACATTATATTTTTCCTGAAAGAAAGTATTTAATAAACCTAAACCGCAACTTAACACATACAATATATTATACACATATAATTATATTACCCAGTATAAGAATTAATACATTTTGAGTTTTTCAACACTAACATTTTAAGTTGATGTATTTAGAATTGTAGACAACTCTGCCATAGCATACATATACAATAAGACTTATGTTATTAAATTAAACATACAAGGATCATTTAAAATATCATAAATAAATTATTTGACCCAGTAAACAAGAATTCGTTAGCTGCAGATATCGTAGGTACTTTTTAGTTTTCGAAGAAATTCTAACATTAAATAAAGTTTTCTAGTATTGGTTAGTATATTCTAATTTCTTAGAGCAAAAAGATTCTGTCCATGGGAGCCAAATCGAGCTATGGTACGGCAAAAACTTAAAATAAATATGAATCTTCTTTTTAAGTATTTTTATTAGGCAAATGTTAATATCCCTATGCTACGTGTAAGGTACAATAATAACGTATTTATCCTATGTAAACGAGTTTTTAAATGTTTTCTCCAAATTGACTTACTTCTGTTATAAATATAAAAACCCTACACTATCCTAGTAATAATTGCTAAGTAATATTCGTTACTTTAAATAATTTACTAGCTTTTACCCGCGGCTACAATCATGTTAATATTTATTTTGTCAAACAAATCAGATGACGCAATAAAAAGTTTCATACAAAGTTTTTCCCTCTATTTACCCCACTTCTAATAATTTTTTGGCTAGAAAAAGTAACCTAGCACCGTCTCCAAGATCCCATATATCTTTATCCAAAAATTCATCATAATCGATTCAGCGGTTTAGACGTGAAAGTGTAACAAACAAACAAGCTCAATTTCGCGTTCATAATATTTGTAAGGAAAAGCAATCCCCACATCGTCCCAGAAGTCGGCCCGGCCTGAGTCGTCCTAAGCCGGGCCTCCGTCTAGGCAATCTAACGGTCTGCCTCTCCGACCGTAAGACTGTAAGGACACCGTGCCGTAACCTCGAATCACCACCAGGATCACCTTACGCCACGTAATTAATGGGCCTCGAATCGCTATCGTCGTTCCATGCTGAAGCCTAGATGTGTGTCTGGGCTTGAAACCTGGACTCTTACTCCGTTTATTAGAACGCTGGCTTACCACGAGGCTCATGAAACGATAAAACTTCCGTTTTCTACAGTTCTTCCAGATACTCCTAACCACGGCAGTGGCAACCCCCGCCACCCTCGTCAGATATGACATCTACCTTCGTATTTGAGCTATATTAAATTAACACTTGATTATATCTAACCAATTTAAAATAGAACAACCGTTATATCTGAAGTCCGATGTAAGGTGCTGGACCCGAGAACTAAATTGTATCAACTATTAGTAATTTTTCATTGCATGTTACTCAAGACACATAATTCGTTCAAAAGTATTAAGTACTTTTTAACCAATAAAAGAGGTTTAAAAAATACTTATCACTAACGGCTCTCTAGTGCAACTGCCGGAACAAACCTATAGGTACAATTGGTAACAAACCTATAGGTATATATGGCAGTAGATTTTCAATTTGAGGGTGGTAGCTAGCTAGGTGGGCATTGGAAAAAGCCCTACCAACATTCTATATTTTTATCACAATGTTTACATTTACCGAAAGTTCCAGCTCTTTGCATGAATTCAAACTTAATTATAACTAGAGTTTATTCGACATATTTATCGTCTGTAATTGTTACCTAGTTCGGTGAAAATTTAAAAATATTCTTTGATATGTGCAGTTGCTCTAATCAATGTATACGACGATGTACAGAAGAGCTGAGGTTTCTTGAATTATTTTATAAATAATAAAAATGTATGTTAATCCTTTTTTTGTTTAAACTGTAAGTATAAGTATATTTATATTTCAAAATTACATATATATACAATTAAGAGATAGCATTATTAATGTGCAAAATATATATTTAATAAATTTGGTAGTTAAAACTGTTGGATAAGTTCTAATGACAACGTTAATAGTATAGTCAAACATATCGTGGAATACAACATTGTATACTCGTCTCTACTTTTTATAAACCTATACTTCTTTAATTATCATTAAAAGTTAGCGAGTAACAGCTAGAAACAAATAGCACTTCAAACAGGTGTAATAGGTTTACAGCGATAAAATGTATTTTAGCCAATATACACCTACGTACTGTAATTTCCATGTGCTGCTACAAAGCAGATATATATAACAATAGGCAATAACACTTATTATTCTTACCGATGATAGTTGAGGGAGTACTTGTGAAGCATAACGAATATGTTCCAATAACAAACTTTTACCTTTACACTTAACAAAGAATGCAAACGATTTCAACATTATGCATGTGAATATTTATATGAACGATTCTATGTTGGCGTTCGAATAATAATAACCTTGGATTTAATAAAATATAGATATGATAATATATTTTGGGATATTTGGGTTATAAACGCCGTGTTAGTATGTATCACGTTCACGGTATAACAAATCTATTTACATTTCCCCGTATACGTAAATCACTGAACGTCAAAAACAACCTCTTAACAGTGTATAAATCTCATTTATATGCTATTTTAATGAAAAGTACTAAAAATATACGTATAATTAAAAAAATCTACAGCTATCAAATGATACGCCGCGCTCTTCACGTGACCTTAATACTCTATTTTGTTATTTAAAGATTACGTCAATGTAATATTATGTCATGCACAAATAAGCCATTATCTAAGATAACGTAAACGTTCGACTATATAAAAAAACGGAATAAAACATAACGTAGATGCATTATTTAAACTTACAGGTGGTGTAATTCAACAAAACCGGTTTCATATCATCCTAGCGATACAAGAATAAAGAAGGGAAGTATTCAGCATAGCATAACATTAGTACCTACAAACAAATACATTTAATAACACAAAAAATATATATATATTATAATATAAATTAATATACAATATAATATAAATGAAACCAATTTAGAACAGTATATATCACTATGTTTAAATAAAATATATTGACATCTGAGAAGGTTCTATTATTTTGACTATTACCTAATATTGCCCTAACTCGTTAAAATCATCTGTGCTAGGTAAAGAAAAAACAATTATACACTTAAAAATAGAATTTACATTCATAAGGGTATTGGTAACAGTAAAAACTGGTAATTTCTTCTGCTTATTATTTTGTGACAACCTGTTTAAACACGATTAAGCCAATATCACGTAGAGTGGTAGAATATACTACAAATCTTTAGAGTTTACATAGCGTGGCGCAGTTTAATATCAAATGTAAACTACATTTAAAATGCTTGCCATTTGTACATAGCAGTCAGTTAAGTTAGTATTAAGGACTAGTGATATGAAAGTTAAATAGATGTTGGCCGTTACGGAACACCTAGCAGATGTAAAACATTTAATTAAACATCTTATAAACAAAACATTGACACTGACAAATGCTTCTGCGGTGCCTAAACAAGAAAAAAAAATGAATTTATAACTAACACCTTGATCTGAACTTTATAATACTTTGAAATGATTTTATACTAGTGTTGCTAGAAGGTATAAACATCTAAAAATAATGGGAAAATTTGTATTGTTGTCCAAGTGAGCATGAAACTTTCCTTGCTTACTTATCAAAATTGTTCAGATTTTTTTCAACAATACTTCAAACATATATAATAATATAATGTGAATCGATGTGATTTAATGTGTTAATACTTTGAACCACTTAATCAATTTAGTTTTTCAAATCGATTTAACACATAAATTATTTTATGGGTAATAATCGGTAAACGATAATCGATTATAGATTGACATGCATGCTTCATTCTAAAATTTAAACGCCGCCCTAACTTTAGTGTTCTTTAATTTTATACAATACACGTGGGTAACGATCGAAAAATGGTTAAAGTAAAAACCAAAAGCAATAAAAAAACAATTACACAAGATGTTAAAAAGAATGAAGATAATGTTGTTATATTACCTCCTGTTCGTATGTCTGATGATCCTACACCTAAACAGGTAAATATTTGGTTTTAGATCTTGATTAGCTTTTTTGTAAGGATAAGGTTGGTATAAATATATAAGTGATAAAAATTAGAATCAGCCCGAATTTATAGAATTAATGTAGTATATTAGTGCAAAGAATATATCGACAAAATTTACCAATTTATAAACTTTACTTACCATGAAGGCGAAAGCTTACTATCACTCAACTTTAAAATAATGGACATGCAAATGTGGGTATATTTTTTAGTTAGCATTGTGTTGTATCAAGCAGATTTAAAACATGAAACTGTTTCTTGTAGGTTTATCATCAAAATGATGCTAATATTGTTTCCTCAATGCGAGTTTTTTTTTGACGTGATTAAACACCTAATTTTATCGCAGGTAAAGTGGATCAACAGGCAAAGAGTTCTCGTTTTTGCAGCCAGAGGCATTAATCATCGGCATCGCCATTTAATGGAGGACATAAAAAAACTTATGCCACATCATAAGACAGAGTCTAAAATGGAGAGAAGTAAAAATTTATATGTTGTCAATGAAATCAGTGAAATGAAAAACTGCAATAAATGCATTCTCTTTGAGGGTAGGAAAATGAGGGATTTGTATATGTGGATGGCTAATATACCCAATGGACCGAGTGCTAAGTTTTTAGTTGAAAACAGTAAGTTTAACAAACATTCTTTGTAATATATCATTATTATTATTATTAAATACTAACTGCCCTGGTAAACTCTGTATCATATTACAAATGTTTGAAATTTTTTGCTTTTCTGTGCTATATGTATACTACACATAAACCTTCCTCATGATTCACTCTATCTATTGCTGAAAACTGTATTAAAATAGTTTAAAAGTTCTAACTGAACAGACACTGGAAGTGACTTCATTTTATACTAGGTAAAGATATCTCTTGATAGAGTAAACCAATTGTGATGAAACAAAAACTAAGTAATACTTCAAGTTCCATACAGTTTTTTATAAAAGTTATCTACCTTGGGTCTGTACATGATGCATGCACAGATTAACTGACACTAATTCCAAAACTGTGTTATTGTTGTTTGCCCTTTATAGGTTTAGTGTTTGGCTACAAGCTTGCCTAATATTAAGTGATAAAGTGCTTTAAGATGGTGGACATTTTAAGCTTACTAGAGAGATTTGCTTTAAATTATAATTACCCAAATACAGCTCTAGGTGATAGACTTTCAACTTGAAGATTGTATTAGAAAATGGCTTATTGTCATGGTAAGGTTTCATCAAAATGTTTTCCTTCACTAATAACTCATGCTCATTGCAAGGGTTTAAACTCATGGTAATCAAAGCAATGTCCATACATGCTGCCATTGCTTCATAATTTCATTATGGTATTTTTATGGAAGGTATTGGGATAGGCACCTAGGACTTAAACCAAGATAATATATTCATAAAATATATTTCTTTACAGTTTATACTATGGGAGAACTTAAGATGACAGGCAATTGTTTGAGGGGTTCAAGGCCACTCCTTTCATTTGACCCACAATTCACAAGAGATGCCCACTACACACTCCTAAAAGAGTTACTCACCCAAGTATTTGGCGTACCTAATCACCATCCCAAAAGTCAACCTTTCTTTGATCATGTGTACACATTTATGATTCTAGACAATAGGATTTGGTTTAGGAATTATCAAATACTGTCTGAAGATGGAGCATTGGCTGAGATTGGACCTAGATTTGTATTAAATCCAGTAAGTATTCTAAAATTGATTGATATATAATATTTAGTTAATTTTCTGTGTTGTTTATGTATTATCATTTCAGGTAAAAATATTTTCTGGGTCATTTGGTGGTATCACTCTTTGGGAAAATCCCAAATACATTAGTCCTGCAAAATTAAGGCAAGCTATATCAAGAAAAGCAGGTGACAAATATGAGAGAAGAATTGAGAAAAAAGCTATATTTGAAGCTACAAAACCAGAAACTGGTTACCCAGATATTGAAGGGGCTGATTTCTTCAAAGGTGATCCTATAATAAAAGCAGAAGAAGCCATTGTTAAAGGTTTGTTTATTTTTATATAACTTTATTGTACAGATACCAGAACAATACTTGTCTTTCTGAATCAGATGTCATTTAAAAATTAAAACTCAAAATTACACTACCACTATAACTGTATTGTAGAAAGTTGCATAAAATTATTTACAAATTCAATATTAAATTTAATTAAGTATTAAAATTTTATAAATGTTTTTTAAACTAACTTACAATTTTGCAGAAGAGATGACAGATGTTTCTGCACAAAAAGAGTCTACAATTAAGAAGCCCAAATTTAGTATGAAAGTTACTGAAAGTCGCCCTGACAAAGTAATTAGAAGAAAACAGCTCAAAGCAAAAAGTAAAGCTATTTCCACACAAATTAAAAAGAGAAAACAAATGAAAAAGAAAAAACCTGCTAAAAAGTGAAAATTATGTTAAACTTTCATTGAATAATAAAATATTTTTATACATAAACAATTCATTTATTTAAACACAGCATACTGTTTTACTAAGTTATCTATAAAATAAAATACAAAGGTAAAACAAAATACAATATAATATCAAACAATGGAGTATTAATGAATAATTGATGCTTTATTTTAGAAACAACAGGAAGCTTTTATTATATGGTTTAGTGTTGGAGATATGAAATATGTTCTTATTAATACTGACATATAGCCAAATGACTTACAAATAAATGGACGGTTAGATTATTATCAACTAGTATGAATTTCAGAAATTTATTTTTAAATACATTTAAAACTACTCTCTTGTTAATAAATTATGTCAGTCAATGATATAATTATGAACAAACAGATTGAATAATACAAATAATTTTGGAGTACTACCAAAATCGCTATTATTATAATGCCGCTACAATAGTATTGAAGTTACCGCGGCCAATGCCAATGAATTAAAAAAAAACTCGTGAACGATGTTACATGATGGGAGCTTTTTGGTATACATTTTATGTCACTTACGATCTTGTTACTTATGAAAAGGAATGACATGTGATGGTAGCAATAAGTGAAAATACATTCAATCTTTATTTATGATATCTTATAAAAATATTAGCAGCTCCAATAACTTCTAAATAAATTGATAAAAATTATTCTTATTTCTAATATTACTGGATATTCAATTATCATTCGAAGCAGGTTTAGAGTTTCATTGATCATTAAAAATTACTGGTTAATTTTGAAACTCTGGTTTGAACATTTTTAGTGGCAGAGTAACTAAATAAATTATTATTACATAGTTATAACCTTTGTGTTTATGTAATTTGTTTGTTTGTAATTTGTTTCATTTTTGTTGTATACAAAATTGAGCACAATAATTGGAATGGAGTAGTAACTAAACCAGTGATAGTTAGCAAGAGTGGAACTCAGGCCAATAAAATGAGGTAGAGCAGAAGAGGTAAATTATGTTATACTGTACCTAGTGGTGGTGGGGGATTATTAATGTTTAGGCTGTACCTAAAGAAAGCAGTAAGGGGCCGTTTATAAAATACTGGGGTGTTGCTTACTGTGACAAAATATTACATTTGTGAGTTTTACATGTTATTACAGGTATTTATTAAAGTTTTATGGCAAGCAAAAAATATTGAAATTTGTGTACTGCTATGAATTGATATATATCTTGTACGGGGGTTCTATTATTTTTGATGTATTATTGATAGGCGAGACACAGAAAATATGACATAGCGTGACGAAGAGGGTATAAAAACATAAAATTTTGCGTGACGTATTGCATGAACGGCCCCTAATAATTAGAACCTTCTAGATACGCAACTTTTTTATTTAGTATTTCCTACACGTCAATTCAAACTTCGACTTATGATCGTACACAAAATACATAGTAGATTTGTAGATAATTGCTACATTGAAAAAATGTGTTGGTTTTAGTATTTTTTTCCTAAACAACTTTAGGTAGGCCTCTCTAATTACTTATGAAATGTTGAATAGGTAAAACCATTTAAGAAATGCTACCAAAATTATTATTATTCATACGATTTAATTGTGCCTTTTTTCTGTTCGACTGGAAGCATATTTTTTATAAGGAGATCATTACTTTCTTATATTCCTAACAATATATGACATAAACAAAAAATATACAGATGATTCGCTATCTTTCAGATATGTTTTTTCTATAATGTTACAATTAGTTGCTGATGTTCCCTAGATAGGGCTTTGAATCTCAATTTGGGTACCTTAAGAAAATAATACATCGGTTTGGGTTCTGTATACGAATATAAATTTTATGAATTTAGATATCCATCCATAGTTTTGAATAATTTTACAGATTACTTTTTTTGCAAAGAAATGTATTTAAACATTATTTGAACATTTATAAGTAAACAGCATAAACTTTATATTAAATTATAAGTTAAATTTCATGGTTTCGAATGTGTCACATTCAACTCACTGCCTATCAGGTAAATTATACGAAACATCTGTATCAGATTAATATTGGGATACTTTTTATTTGTGATTACCGATAGTTACAGTACCATAACATCCCTGGCTATCCTGACTCATCGAAATTACTGGTCTGATTTGATACATAGAACTGCATAGATAAAAATGATGTTTATCTCAATGAATACATTGACTTATAAATACAAAGAGATTAAAAATTTATTACATTGTACTTATGAGTAAAATAAAATTTATTATGTGTGTAGTATTAAGTGTAAATTCGTAAGTATAAAAATATATCTAATAAAACTTAAAAAAAAGGTATAAATAACTCCATGGGTTTTCAAAAAAATTAAATAATCATTGATTACAAGTTAAAACATCAGTATATAACAACTTTCACTAATTGATTCAGATCTGTTCCGTTATTTATAAATTGCATCTTTGCGCATATTAATACAGACAAAATATTCAATCACAACAAATTTACATTCATATATATAAATTCAAATGCAAGCAAGGATTAATAACATAAATTAGCTGACTTCGACATCAGTGAATATAACAACATACTATTTTTTTGAAATTTTGGGCCTATTATACATCAAATTTTGCATTTAACTTGGTTTGGTTAAAATTTTATCAAATATTATAGACACAGTGACGATATTTTGAATTCAAAACTATCTTAATACGATTAGGTATATAATTAAAATGAACTTTAAAATTCGAGCGCTTGATATAATAAAGAATTCATAAAATTGTATAAACCTTCATAAAACCTTTTTACTTATAAATATATATATTAAAATATGAAAAACATACTTTGTAAAAACTTAGAAACTGTAAAGCGTTTATAGTGTACTGGCTTTTACCCGCGGCTTCGCTTATGTTAATATTGATTTTGTCAAATCGGAAGACGCACCAAAAATTTTTATACAAAGTTTACTCCTCTCTTTACCCTATTTCCAAGAAAAAGTAGCCTATCACCGTCCCTAAGGTCCCATCTATCTCTATACCAAAATTTATAGCAATCGATATAGCGGTTTAGTCGTGAAAGCGTAACAAACAAACAAACTCGCTTTCGCATTTATAATATTCGTAAGGGTAAATAATTATTTGTTCGCTGATCAGTAATTGTCTCAATAAAAAACGATGACCGATTATTAATAATATTGGAATTATTCACTCTTTTAATCCGTAAATAATTTTCACCTGTAAAAAAAAAAATATTCTATAGATACTTTTCAAGTCAATGCCGGTTTTAGTGTGGAATCGACTTTATGGAGGCGACCCGGGCCAAAAAACAAAGGGATAGTCTGAAGGTAATGCATTTTAGACAATATTAGGAAAAACTGATTAAAATATTTTAAAACCATTTTTTTATAGTTACGGTTTAACGTTATGGTCACAATTCATCTGATGTTACGTGAAGATATGCCCAAGATGGTGGACACGCTAAACCTAGTGGAGGTACTGGCTCTCAAGTGCAACTGCCGGAATATACCTATAGGTATTTGGCGGCAGATTTTCAACTTGAGAATAGTAACTAGCCAGGTGGGTATTAGAAAAAGCTCTAATACCATGCTACGGTTTCATTACGATGTTTTCCTTCACCAAAAGTTCAAGCTCATTGTAAGTAGATTCGAATTCATGTCCATTGACGCGTCGTCCGTACACACTATCAACTGAGAAAATTAATTTACTCGATTTCAATTATAGATTTGGATAATTTTAATTACGATAATACAGGATATTAAATAAAGAAAAGTTTGATAAAGTATTTCTAAATAGAATACGTGTTTTCTCTTTATAATGTCTCATCTATCCATATTATTGTCACAGATTTCGGCGTTGACTCATAGGTCTGTCTATCTAGTATGTAAGTGTGGAGGAAGTCATAGATTAAAATTTCTAGGAGATTCAATATCGAACATATGATGATTATGAATACGCTAATAAAATATTGTACGTTACATGAGGATTCGTTTTAGAGTTATGACCACTAAATTCCATATCTACTGGCTTATACTATCTTTTAGCCTGATCCCTAAACATCAATAGCCGACGAAGTAGAAAGAACAATAAAGGTGTTACAAAATATTTTTTACCTGGGTCGTTGAGACAGCTAAACCGGCACTGATTAAAATTCAATGACTAATTAACACCAAAGAGCAAGTAAATCTATCGAACACTTATACAACAACCTGAACCTGTATATAAATATCACGATACAACACAAACATTCTCTTGTACAACAAGCAAATAGCAAAACTGTGTGAACCGATTTACAGATATTAATAATATTTGTACTGAAAATAATAACCATGAAGCAAAGCTTTTACTAAAATAGAAGATTTACTTAATTTAAATAATAAACTATATACATATAGAATTTACTGTATATACTCTATTTAGCGATATTTAGGAATTTCGTTATTGAAAGTAATCGTTAAACTTGTTAACGAAAAAAATAAAATTTTGGCTGAATAACGTGATACGACAATGCTTACGAAATTGGGATTTTATTTAAAAAGCCCGGTAGCTGATTTAAAAAACGACCCATTAGATTTTTGGAAACTGTTAGAATCCACCTACCCAAATTTAAAGAAAATAGCTATTAAAAATTTGTGTTGCATAGCTTCAGAAAGGGCTTTTTTCCAAAGTTGGCCGACTCGTCTAGTAGCAACGGGAGAGACTAAAGGGAAAACACCCAACAAAGTTAATATTTTTACAGAGTCAACATCGGTGCTTTTCTAATAACGATCATACCTACTTTAAGCGTAGGCATTTACTTATTATTTATTAAAAAAGCAACGTCATGCATAATTGAATAAGCTCAATACTTTTCCTGCAAATCTTGTATTTCAGTGGCGTCTTGTTCGACGCCGCGGCCCCGCTTATGGCCACCGAGTTCCGCGAGCCTCGAACTTTTCCATTTACCCTCATCACCGTTCAAATTACGATCCTCGCAGACGCACAAGAATAATGAATCAACCACCATCTAGCAAAAACAAAATGTTATTGATATTTTTAGATACTAATAATTAGAAATTCATTGGTTACCAATTTATTTTTATATATAATTAAGGTTTAGTGTTATGGCCACAATCACACCCGATGTGTACCTGATGGTTGAGGGACTAGCTCTCAAGTGCAATTGCCATAACACACCTATAGATATTTAGCGGCATATTTTCAACTCGAGGTATTTGAAAAAACCTCACCACCCATGTCATCTTCATTTTTGAAGTGTACTATAAACTCTTTTAGAAATGACTTACCTCATATAGAGATAGAATGCAATGTGCGATGAAGAACGAGTAAACGCAGATAACCAGAGTGGGCACAGCGAAGAAATGCAAGTCGGAGTTACGTTTGAGCAGCAACAGTCCAACGATACCAGTGACAGCGGTCACTATACACTTGCCCAAGAATAGTATGAAATCGCCAATGCTGTTTATTGTAGCCACTTGCAACGCATTGTTCACTATTGTGCTGAATGCCTGAAAAGTGTTACCATTAATATTTTTCTATTATTATTAAGTTAACAACTCTTGTGCATAATGTCCGAGCGTTCGAAGCGATGATAGCTCAGTAGTCGTGTGTACGGATGCCGCGTCAAGGGACGTATATTCGTCTCCACCTAGAATGAGCTTGAGCTTTTAGTGAAGGAAAATATCGTGAGAAAACCATAGCTTGGTAGTAGGGCTTTTTCTCATGCCCGTCTGGCAAGTACCGCCCTCAATTTGAAAGTTCGCCGCCAAATACCTATAGGTGTTGTCTGGTAGTTGCACTTGAAAGCCAGTCCCTCCACAGGTTTAGCGTGTCCACCATCTTGGACCGTCACTTAAGATCAGATTATAATCATAACGCTAAATCAATATATTTCCATATGTTTTATGGTACAGATTTATTTATCTAAACATATAATAAGAATGTAAATTAAACGTGTCTGTACTTTTTAAATGTATGTTTAAACAATTACTGCATGTGAGTAAGAATAAGTAATAAAACACATTTAAATCATTTTTAGAAATGTATGTCTGTTTGTTTGTGCACTCATCACTGCTAAAGCACAACTTTTATGATAAAACGTCACCACGGATATCACATAGCTCAATCAATAGCGTATCCTCAAATAACATTTAGTATTTGATGATTTCTTATGTTTACGCGAATATTATTCATCGAAATAAAACTAATATAAACGGATTTTATCGCGGTTATTTATTAATTTTGATCCCGACGTTTCGAAAGCTTTTCAGCCTTCGTGGTCACAGGGCGGACTGAGGTGTAGGTTGTCCAGAAAAGTTTATGTTACTGTGTGGCTACCTTCAATTTAATTTTTATTATTGATAGTTTTTTTTAGATATTTGTATTTGTTTAATTAAAACTCGGTCAACTCTATCAAAAGTCGTAATTTAAATGACGGCACTATATCACAGACAGACAGACCGACGCAGCCGTGGATTTTTTTATAATATTCTACATTTTGCGTGCGGCTTCGCTCGCGTTAATATTGATTTTGTCAAAGATATTGGATGACGCAATAAAAAGTTTCATACAAAGTTTATCCATTTCTTTACTCCATTTCTAAGAAGGTTTTTGCGAGAAAATTAGCCTTAGTAGGTTCCAGGTTCCCATCTAACTCTATACCAAAATTCATCATAATCGATTCAGTGGTTTAGACGTAAAAACGTAGCAAACAAACAAACTCACTTTAGCATTTATAATATTATAATAAGGATAGTCAAGTCATCAGTACCTAACTGTTTTTGAGTCATACAGAAGTAAAGACAATCTTTTTTTGAGTTCAACAAATAAAAAGACATTTCTTCAATATCAAGTATGAAATTTTTATAAGTTTCTACGGACGCCGAGTGAATGGACGTGACTTCGAATCCCTGCAATGAGCCTGAGCTTTCAGTGAAGGAAAACATCATGAAACTTCGTCGTGAACTTAATTTCCTCTCAAATATCCATTACTAATTTTACTCATTTTAGATACACCACACATTCATATTTACACATATGATATTCTAGTATACAAACTTATCAAAATGAAATTATTTTGTATGAGGCGCTTGTACTAAATACAGCAAGAATCATCATCATTATGTCCTGTTCCCAAGTTATTTGGGGTCGGCGCGGTACGTTTTTTTTCTTCCACAGATCTCTATCAGTCGCCATCTCATCATTCACTCCCCCTTTTCTTTGCCCTTCCTCTTCCTTTTCATCCTTCAATATTCATATCTATTAATTTTCTCACGACATGTGTTTACTCTCTTCTGTATGACATGTCCGAACCAAGACAAACGATTCCCTTTCAACTTCTCTACCACCTGGCATTACTTTCAAACTTCCTCTAACATACTCATTCCTGACTTTTTCCATTCTTGTAACAGCACACAGCCATCTCGATATTCGCATTTCTGCTGCATGCAATCAACATTCATCCGCCTTCTTGCTAGCCCAGCATTCCGATCCATAAAATATGACAAATCTTATAATGGACTTTTATATTTTTCCCTTCAACCTATAAACACAGCAAGAATATTATAATAAAAACTAACCTTAGCGGCAGCTTTACAGAAGTGACACCTTTCGATAGTTATTATGGTGTAAGCATTATGGTTGAGGTAACGTATGAATTTTTCGAGGCAATAGAAGCAGCATATACCACATTTGAGTCCGCATTTCGCACATTCAGATCCCTTTTCAGCTCTGGTTGATAACCTGTAATTGAATATATGCAATATTTTAATAATTATTTTTAATTTTGAAACATCCTTATGTTTGTTACAACACGGTGTCTGTAGTTCTATCAAATTCTTGTAATCTATATACAATACAAAAAGTATCCATATACAATTATCTATTTTTATCTTTGTTGCGCATAATTATTGCATAATATAATAATTACTACATTATAATCTACTAGCTTTTGCCCGCGGCTTCGTTCACCTTAATATTGATTTTAGATACAAATCGCATGACGTGATAATAAGTTTCACATAAAGTTTATCCCTCTCTTGACCCCACTTGCAATAAGTTTTTCGGAAGAAATGTAGTCTATTACAATCTTTAGATTAGTATTAATGCTATATTATATATTAATTTTAACATATTTAAACGTTAAGAATAATATACTGTTAACGCTTTTTCTTATTATATTTAACACAAAATATGAAAGACACGAATATGATAACTTACTTGGCATGTAGGTACGTCAAAATAAGTCGAGGAATCTTGAACAACGTTATCAAGAAGGAACCCTTTGCCACTGAACCCAAGTGATACTTTACTAATTTTCCGATTGAGTACATAACAGGGGACGAAGCATTCGGACCTCTGAAAAATAAATTAAATATTTTTATTCATTCATTCATGGCAACACATTTTTATTTGTTAGACTCATTGTAACACTAAATGTTGTACAGTTTTCGCAACCAATAAACTCAGGTAAGGAATTATATATTTTAATGGATTAATAATGCACCATCATTTCTAATAAATTTACTACTAGTTCATCACTTCACAAGATGCTATTGCAGTAAATTATTTGCATATCATTTATAAAAGCTAGTTATGCGATCGCCAGGACGATTGATAACAACGACTTCCCACGGAATCGCTGCGTAAGCGTTGCGATTCCAACTAGCGCGCTCGTATAACTCATGGGAACGATTACAATATAGTTTTCGTTTTTAATCATAGTAAGATAATTAAGGCAGTTGTTCTGGACATCTGACTCTGTTCAGACGATTCATTAAATAATATTTGTAACAGTAGTAATAATTAAATCTTTGTCATTTAAGTTTTTTTATTACGAAGATCGCTCCGTAAACTTGACTAGCTACATTTTAAATAAATTCGTGACTATATTTTTTGTATAATTATAATTTTTTGTATAATTTTGCATTAAAATTATAGTATTATAGGAAAACAAACTTGAAAAGTGCCATATCGGAGTCGCTAGACAGACCGCCCAAAATACTAGCAGCGTTGCCACATTGTATGACAATGCCGACTTACTGAGCAAGGTAAGCTACCATTTTGGTCTTGTATCGTCTCAAATATACAAATAGACCTTATCCGATTGCTTTATATAGAGCGTATAAACAAATTTACATATACATTTCCAGGTCCAGTATGATAGCATTTTTTCCTTATAAACAACTTGACCGAACTTTATTTAAAAAAAGTATAATTATAAAATTCCATCTGTATGATACTTAACTGTACTTGGACCTGACAACGTTGTTATTATCGACATCCAGAACTGTATATATTTGCCAAATAATTCTGGTAATAAATTTTTGTATTTAAAACAGGCATAGCTTGACCTATTTTTTTTTATATATTAGTCATCTGGTAACATCCGCCTACCAGATCCACCGGTGATTTATAAAGCACTATTTTTAAAGCGATGATAGCATAGCCCAGTGGTAGTGTGTACGGACGCTGCGTCAAAGGACGTGATTTCGAATTTACCTATAATGAGTTTGTGCTTTTGGTGGAGGAAAAAATCGAGAGGAAACCACAGAATGGTGATAGGACTTTTCTAATGCCCACCTGGCTAGCTACCACGCTCAAGTTTAAAATCTACCGCTAAACACTTAAAGGTGTGTTCCGGCAGTTGCACTTGATAGCCAGTCCCGCCACAAGTTCAGCGTGTCCACCAACTTAGGCCGTATCGTGACTTAATATCAGATGAGTTTGTGGCCATAACGCGAAACCTTAACTATACAAAGAAAAAGAATAGAATGTAATTACCTAAAATACCAGTGTGAGACTGCACCCGCGATGGTCATCTGTTGGCACCCCAGAATGAATTCACTGCCCCACACCAGGCATATGAGGCACATCCACCACATGCTCTTCACCCACATCGGATCAAATTCAATCGACTGCTGTATAGTTGCTGAAAAGCAATGCTTGTTGAACATGCAGCTTGTTTGCGCGCTTTGTTGTGCTTGCTTGGCCTAACAATTTATGTCTAATTTCTGTATTTATTCTTTTTTAATGAAGTCAAAATTAATGTGCTGAAACATTTGCGAAATCATACCAATATTATAAATATTATAAATTGAGTTTGTTTGTTACGCTTTCACGCCTAAGCCGCAGAATCGATTATGAAGAATTCTGGCACAGAGATAGATGGGATCCTGGAGACGGAGATAAGCTACTTTTTAGATAAGACTTATAAGAAGTGGTGTAAACAGAGGGATAAACTTTTTATTGCGTCAACCGGTTTGTTCCGCAAAATAAATATGAACGCGAGCGAAGCAATATGAAAATTTTAACGTAAACAAAGTAAAAACTATAAAAGTCGCGATAAAGTTTATTCGTTTGTACTATTTTATAATGTACTTCAGAATGTCTACCTACACACCATAAAATGCCACTAATATCACCTACTATACTGTCCGAAAATATAGTCGTGTCAAGGTGCTTGATAATAAATAAATTCTAAAGATATATAGCTCGAGACGCGTTTTATTTTACATATAATGCCAATTATTGGAGGGTCTGGCTCTCAAGAGCAATTACCTGAACACACCTATTGGTATTTAAGTTTAATGTTATTTTAACTTCTTACGCGAGCGAAACCGCATACAGAATCTAGTTTCCAAAAATATAAGTTACAAAGTTTTTCATTACAGGACATAATAGGAAAGAAGATAGTTTTTCGTTGTAATTAAATAATACGTAACAATTGGAGATGTTAGATATATAATATTATAATTATATAATATGTAGTTATATAATAGTTCGGGAAAAGTCTTTTGTAGTTGAAGTTAAATAATTGTTATTTACAGCCTTATGAGTAAATAATATTAAGTGTATTTTATTTCACTCAATATAAGTAAATATTATTAAAATTGAAAGGCAATTCACACATTCAAAATCGATTCATTGTACTTATCTCTATCTAAAATTATTCCAAATATATTTGTAACTAATAATATTACAGTTTTGTATATCAAATAGATTCGGTTACGGGTAGGGTTACCAGATCCGAAAATTAGTTTTCCTGGAAAAATCCCTCCCTTAGAAATAAATTTCCTGACATTTCAGCAGCAAAACTATCTTATTTTAAAAACTCGCGGGTAAGCTTGAATATGCATGCGAGATGCGTGGTACGAGGTTCAGATTAATAATTAACAAATAATCAATAGGTTAATTGCTGGCTATTAGATTTTTACTTTGATTATAATTTTATTTCTTGTTTTTCTTTTTTTTAATTCCTGACAATTTGCAATTTTACCTGTTTCCCTGATAGACAGCTGAAATTCCAGTCATGTCAGGAAAATTCCTGTCACCTGGTAACCCTAGTTACGGAGTTCTATATAACTACAGGAAAAATGCACTATCGGGAACTAAACTTGTTCAAGTAACTTACTTTTCCAATTAGTATTTTTATTGATATTTTGAGCGTCTATAGCAGCTTTATCGGCGTAATCAGGACCCGCCGGGGTACCGTTTATGAAAAAGTTCGTTTTATACGGTATTCCTGGATAATTCGCCGTTGCGAGACATACCTAAAAACAAATATTAACAGTTTGATAGAAAGGCAAATATTGTATTGTGTGGACATTGGCGAATTTGCCTACATAGACAGATGTCATAATATATAAATTAAGTAAGGTAATATATAAATTATAACACAAACTACACAATAATGTCTTCCAGATAGCTAGATCGTAGATGTTAATAGTTTACAAATACCTATATAATTTACGTTTCTCATTTCATCTTACTTTTTATGCTAATAAAACATATGTAATAAATTTAAGTATGTATTTTAACATAAGTAATGACATCAAATCCATATATACTCGTTTAAAAATCTATCATCACGCTATTTCCCATTAAGGATAATCAATGAAAGATAATATAATTTCTCGTAATAATATATACCTATATATTTATTCATTTAATAAGTTCCATTTATAATAATATTATAAAGAGGAAAGATTTGTATTTTTGTTTATAACGAATAAACTCAAGACCTACTGGACCGATTTCAAAATTATTTTATAATTAGAATTAGATTACAACTACAATTACAATTTGAATAGAAAATTTGAATTAGATTAGTCCTGAGTAACATAGGTTATATAACATTTTTATACGAAAATTTTAGTTCCACGCGAACGGAGTCGCGGACACAGCTAGTGTTTTATAAAACCATTACTTTATCTGATTACCGTGCTCAGTTCTAGTTGATCTATTTTTTCGAAATGGTGTATTATCTTTACATGTGAACTTCTGATAAATTATTTTAAGCAAGTAATTACTTATGACTAGCAACCTGTCCCGGCTTTGCAAGGCTAATTGAATTAATCATGGAAGGTAAAAATATAGCGGTGCTACACTGAATTGACCTTTTTAAGACAAATAATTATGTGGTACGTTGTTTTCATACATCTCTAACCCTTCCTGGTGAATCACTCTGTCTATTGGTAAAAAGAGAGGCATCCATTAATTACGTGAGCCGTTTAGGGGAAAACCTCGGCAGATAACACGTATTTTTTTTTCGGCAAGAAACAGTGCAATGCGAGAGAAAATTGTGTTAAAATGAAAAAAAAAATTTTTTTATATTTTCAACATATAAATTTCTTGTCACAACAATGCTCAGCAAATTAAATAAGAAATATTTCTCCAGGTCTCCACTAAACGTAACTAGTTTGAATTAAAAAGAATTAATGAAATAGTTTTATTATTGTTTTTTTAATAATCATAACGCAATCATACGCAGATTAACTTATTTAGA
The DNA here is from genome assembly GCA_039707435.1 of Actias luna. Taxonomy (NCBI): domain Eukaryota; kingdom Metazoa; phylum Arthropoda; class Insecta; order Lepidoptera; family Saturniidae; genus Actias; species Actias luna. The sequence continues at coordinate 11,140,246 of JAZHAC010000033.1, read as the reverse complement.
TTGAACGCATGCATTTTAAAATTCTCACATGAGAATAAGGGGAGGGGCTCGAAAAAAATCGCCAAAATCACTTCACGTAATTAATGGATGCCTCCAACCTCCGTTGAGTAGTTTAGGGGCCGTTCAAGTATTACTATTATTACCCAAAAGTCATAATTATGTTCTACCTCTTTCTACTAATATATTCTTAAAATAACATAAATAACGAAACATAACGTGTTACCAGAAATTGCGTTACGTAATACTTGAACGACGCCTTATGTGTTTATCGTGAACAGACGAGTCAGTAGCATAGTTTTATAATATGTAATGTCTGAGCACAATACATAATTATACAAATGAATACACAAGTTACTGATCTTACCACAACAAGAGACCAAAACGTGAAGAACAATATAAGAAAGAAGAAAGTAATAATTGGCTGCAAGAATAGAGATGGTATCGATCCCAAACAGTGAGCGGTCTCTTTGAACAGCGCTGCCAAAAATGATACACGAGATCGCATCACCCATACAAGAAGCAACAGTATTAACTGAAAAACAAAATTATACATATCAATTTCAAAATATTTTCACATTTTTCATCACAATACAATTATATCAAACCATATCTTACCGTTATTATTGTGGCTATAATTGAATACCACAAAAATGCCTTTTCATTCTTAAGTGATTCCTAAAACAAATAAATTTGTTAATAGAATTCTCGAAAAGTTTGGAAATTGCAAAAGTACATTTATTTAATTTTTAAGAAAACTAAAATTGTTTTTTTAATAAACATAAGATAAATTATTTGAAGTGTTTTATAGAAATCCATCTACTCGTATTATCGTATAAACGCAATATGGTTGAAGTAGAGGCAGTTTAAGAGCAAAAAATTACTTGACATGTTGAGAGTAGGGCACTACCTCATCCGTTTCGCGGTATGAGGCATGCAATATTATTGCTATATGTTACCTATAATAATTGTTGCGTTTTATTTTTTGTTTTTATTACATATTCTGTATTCTTTAATGGGAAAATTGAACCTTGAAAGATTTTAAATCATCTCTGACAGCTATGACTAATTATTTAACAATGTATTTACTTTGTTAAAATTTATAAATTCTGTTAAAAAATATTAATATAATATTATACATGCTCTTCGACTTCATTAGCAAAAGTGACATCATGCAACTTTTAAATAGTTTCCCATATTATAAAATAAGAAGCAAAATGTTGTTGACTAAATTACCAAAAATCTTGGTTTATTATCAAAAAGTTTAGTCTAATTTTAAAAACTTCATGTAAGTAACACATTACCAACTTACAGACAAAAATGTATCTTCTGCAAAGCTTCTTTGCTTGGTCCTTAATTCATGATAAGTATACCAGAGTAAAGCTGTGCCAGCAACACTTACAATGGACACAATTATCATAAAGATCCATGATACAAGAGTTGCAAGTAAGTGAAGAATTGATACCATTAATAATGAACATACTGCAAACAAAAAATCAATCTATACTTACAATAAGAATGTAAATTTAACGTGTCTGTACTTTTTAAAATTATTTAAAACAAAACAATATTCCTAGTGACTTTCTAATGCCTGACTTGCTACTTGAGAACCGGTCCATCTATTTGGTTTAGCATGTCCACCATCTTGGGCCACATCGTCACTTAACATCAAGTGAGAAGGATAAGTAATAAAATAGGTTTTCATCAGTTTTAAAAATGTCTGTCTATCTGCCCGTTTGTTTGTGCATGCATCAGTGCTAAAGTACAATGTTTATGACGAAACGTTACCAAGGAAATCATAAAGTAACATTTAGTCTTTGTTTCATTAAAATCAGTTAACTCTATCAAAAGTTATTGTAATTTCTCAAATCAAATCAAATCAAATTGTAATTGTCAAATCTGCAACCTCTTAATTCAACAGTAAGCCTAAAACTATACCACAAAGCCATTTAAAACTAAAGAAAATGTCAAATATAAATAAACAAAATGACCCAAATAAAAATACATTGAAAATACTAATTGTATTGACAATTTTTTATATATTGTTGTTGTGGTACTAAAACTTTTGTTTTAATAAATTATTGCTTATTTGTGTAATCGTTTTTCAAGACAACTTTGCTCCTATTGGTGGTAGCGTGATGTTTAATAGCCTAAGCCTCCTTAATGGTTGCTCTATCAAATACAAAAATAATGTTGTAAACCCCACCAGTATTTCCTAAAGTTAGCATGTTTAAACCAACAAAATTTTCAGCTTTATTATATTAATATAGATTATATTTTGTTTAGAATCTATTGCATTTACTGAAATATGAATACATATAAGTAGAAAAAAATTACTAAAAATGGAAATATCCTTGAAATAAGCAATTGTAAGGTTATTAAGCATTGTTGAGTAGTCTAAACTACACTAGGGTTAATCTTACAAAACACCTACTGTGTATCCTACATTACAAATGACATCATAGCTCTGAGTCAGATGTATTTGTTCAATGCCATCTTACACAATTATTATTTTTACTCTTTCTGATTAATTGGAGTAACCTCAGGTATTTTCAAAATGGCATTGAGATAAATGACCATTTTAATTACTGACCAGTTGTATTCTATAACTTTCTTTATTTCTTACAGGTTGTATGTCTATAAATAAATAGTGTAAAATAAACACAAAGTAAAGAATATACTGAGCCATGAAAGACTAAATCTGGCATAACAAATGTTCACTACAAAGTTTAGAACTCTACCCATTTATTTTTTTGTTTTTGACATTCAAGTTTTTAAGGCTCTTACAGAATAAAGGTAAACCCAAAATTAAATTTCTAAAGAAGTTACCAAATACAGAATGATGAAAACTACATTAACATCCTCAAGCACTACACAATTTTAAATTTTATCCACTATATCAGTGGAACCCTTTCATTTTATCTAAACAATAGTATCATGTCAAGTTTTAGTCAAATTTAGCCAGTAATTTCAAAATGATGTCTGTACAAACCAATATACATATAAAAGTGTATAAATATAATGATCACATAACACGCTATGGATATTATAGGAATCTAAAAGGGTTGAAAAAAAGAATTGACCCCAATGTAAATAACAAAGTAAAATATTTTTTTTTTTTCAAAAAGCATGTACAATTTATATTATTATCACTTTTATTATATGGATAGAAATTGATATTGATGAAAATTAATTACTATCAGAAATTCATAATTGTTGACATAAAATACCAGTACCACATATAGCATTATATGTTTTTTTACATAGATTAATCAATATTAATATATTATTGATTAAAATTTGATGCAGCACAGTGTGTTATTTTATTTAAAATGTTGTACTAAAGGATGGTACATGACACTAATCAAGATTCACAAAACAATATTAAAAGTATTTATTACTAGCTTTTACCCACGGCTTTACTCACATTACTATTGATTTCATAAAATAAATTGGATGATGCAATAAAAAGTTTCATACAAAGTTTACTTCACTTCTTTCCACTCTTTACCCACTTCCAATAAATTTTCATAGGAAAAAGTAACCTGTCACCGCTTTTAAGGTCCCATCTTTATCTATACCAAAATTCATTATTATTGATTCAGCAGTTTAGGAGTAACAAATAAACAAACTCACTTTTACATTTATAATATTAGTAAGAATTTTACTTAACAAGATACTTACTAAATGCCACAATAATACATATAATCATTTCCTTCCAAGATGAATATAAATCCGATAGCATTTGTTCAATAGTATCCCAACTATTTAATATTTCATAAAAATCAGTAAAAACTTTCTTTGCCAAATCGTGTGCTGATTTAGGAAAACATCTATTGAGCAGCGGAAATGTCTCATAAACAGGTAATGTTGGACAAGGTCCTATGTATTTGTGCAAGTCTTGTGAATATATTGTTGTATTTAAATTGATATCATAACGGCAAAGATTTGATCCTGTTTCATGATAAAACTTTTTTATATCATCTAAAGATTCCAGTCTTTTGTTGGGACATTCCTTTACACATATTTTTAAAGATTTTTTCAACTCTTTGACATCCATAAAAAATAAGTATTTATTTTCATATGTGTTAATACCCGCAACAGAGAGGTTTAAAAGCTTCTGATTTGATTTAACACCACATGTATTTCCAAATGAATCAAAACCATTAATAAGTCGTTCAGGATTACCATACACAAATGAAATTGCGGCTACAATTAACTATAAAATAAAAATATATTATTCATTCACTTAAAAATTATAAAAATCACTTGTGTATACTGAATTAACTCAAATACATAAGTTATAAGCTATTTACAATAATCTTACCATTAGTATCCAAAACATTATATAAATAACAAGCCAAAGGACATCAGTACATCCTTTTCGTGGCGTCTCATTTTGTGGAGATATTTCACTTTGTGTACAACCCATAATTAAATTGTTTTGTTTACTAGTCGAAAAATTGTATTATATGCATATAACAAATTTAACAATTACCAGCAACAAACACAATATAACATTATCTTTAATTAAACCACACCTACTCCACTAAACTACAACAACACACCTATGTTTTTAACGAAGACCGGAAGCTTATTTACAGAGTACTTTACAAGAAACAATGAACTTAGAAACTATTGCTACTTTATATAATAGCATAGCTGTGAAATTATATATGTTTATGACAGCTATATAGCTTGTGATATTTATTTATTTTAATAAGCAAAAACCCGCTATATATAATATTATAAGTAGAGCCGTAACAAACTGTATGTATTCGGTACTGAGTAACGGGTACTCCGTCTAGTACTGAGTATCAAAAGAAATGCATTTCGTTACTAGCATTTTTCGTATTTTCGTTCCGATGTTAGTTTATTTGATTTTTTATATAAATATAATGTTGCTTTTACTAACAAAGCAATAGCATTATAAGCTATTTTAGCTTGCGCTAACTAATATGTAGAAACTATTTACTAGAATTTCAAATATATATTTTACAACGAATGTAAATCCGATGATATAACTATCTTGAATAAATGTTTTATAGTAAATAATTATAAAAATAATTTAATATTAAGAGCTGTTTGATGATAATAAAATATATGTAACTGTTGGGAAAAATATATCAACCAGTAAAAATAGTGTAACTTTCCGCTTAATTGTCCTGGTCACATTGTAATGTTTATATCAACCTTAGTTGAGTACAGGATTTCACCAACCACCAACCACCTTCACCAACCAAGGACAACAGACTCTGCTATAACTAAACTTGATGCACCTTATAAATGTTTTTCACACTACTTTACACCCGAATTTCTTCAAAAAATTGTTCATAAAACCAACTTATATGCAGTACAAAAAAACCCTTCAATATCTTTCACTATTAGTTTTGGGAGCTACAAAAATTCATAGGAATTCTTTTATTTATGTCAGTGGAGCTTTTCCCTGGTGTACGCTCATATTGATATTCCAAGTTTGGGTACGATCCTGTAAAGAGCGCAATGCCGGTAAATCGGTTTGAGATGATTAGGAGCTACTTGCATTTCAACGATAATAGTAAACATCTTCCGCGAGATCATTCTGATCACGATCGCCTCCATAAGATTCGGCCTGTGATAGAACAGCTAAATACGACATTTTTAGCAGTTGCAATAGACCAACGACTTTCGATAGATGAACAGATGTGTTCACGCGAAAATTGCATATTTTCTAAAGCAATATTTACCAAATAAGCCTCACAAGTGGTGTTATAAGCTTTATGTTCTCTGTAATCTTATGGGATATGCTTACAGATTTAAGGTCTATTCTGGACAAGAAGAAAAAAAAGGCAAACCAGCCGATGAGCCTGATCTCGGAATAACAAATAACGTCGTTATACGTTTGGCGAGAGCTATACCAAGGATGAACAATCATATTGTATTCTTCGATAATTTTTACACATCCCTGCCTTTGGTAAATTATTTGAATAAATAGGGTATACAATGTTTCGGAACTATTCAGCAAAACAGGCTACCGAATTGTCGACTCGCTGACAAAAAGGAACTTATGAAAACTTCTATCCCGAGAGGTACGTATGAGGAACGCGTTGCTCATTCAGATGGAGTAGACTTTTCGGCCACTGCGTGGAAAGATAATAAAGTCGTCACTCTATTATCGACTTACGTTGGCGCCGAGCCTGTTGGAAAAGTATCAAGATACGATAAGAAGGCTAAACAAAAAATTGACATCCCTTGTCCCAAAATTGTGGAAGAGTACAATATGCATATGGGCAGAGTCGATCTGATGGATAGCTTTTTAGGACGCTATCGGATTCGAATAAAGAGCCGGAAATTGTATTTACGGTTGTTTTATCACCTACTGGACCTCACTACGATCAACTCATGGGTGCTTATGAAAAAAAATTTGATTGCTACAGGTGTCTCAAAAAAGCAACTGCCTATTCTTGGGGAGTTTCGTAATTGTTTGGCTGACACACTGTAATATAGGTATGTCTGGTGGTAGTAAAAGAGAGCGACCTAGTACTTCCTCTCTAGAACGCGAGCTTCAAATAAAAAAGCAAAAAGGTCCGCAACGTCCACTCCCGTCAAAAGATGTGCGCGTAGATCGATTCGAACATTGGCCTGTATTTGCCAATCGATTACGGTGCAAGATGCCCAATTGTAAGAGCACCACACAATGGTCGTGTACCAAATGTAATATACCATTGTGTCTAAATCAGAGAAATAACTGTTTCAAAGATTTTCATTCAGTGCAATAAGCCTAATTCGAAGACAATCGTATAATAGAATAGTAGGTACTTAGGCTACATTATTAATAGTAACTGTAATGCATACTGATGTAAATCTACATCAGTAAGTTTTGTTTATAAAAATATACATTTTAGAAAAAAAATATGTTTTCTTTTTTTTCCCTTAATCTATGTTTAATTATCTACCTGTTTCAATTTATTGTATTTAAAAAGGAAAAATCATGCATTTAAGGGTTAAAACACAAACAACAGTGATTACAATTCATTATACAAATATATTTTTAGTAAAAAAGGAAAATATTAATTGTGTATAATTTAAGTTTTATTTAAAACTCAGTAATACTTAATGTACGTGACTGCAAAACTTTTCAAAAATAGCGTACCCGTATGTATTCATTACCGTAACAATCAGTATTCGTTACTATCGTATCGTTACGATACTCCTTACTTTTGATACCTAACAAAGAGCATCACATCGGGTCTTGTTGCGTATTATTGCGTATGGTATAACATTAACACTGCATCATTCGCGCGATAATTTGTAATATCACAATAACATCGCAATCTGATTTATTAGTATTAAATTTTATATATATCAAATAATGGTTTATTTTATTTTTAGAATTACGTATATCGTTTTCATGCAAATACCTAATTCACACATCAACAGTACTTGCACGAAGTGAAACAATTGTAAACAGTCAGTGAAGCTAACATCATTACGATAAAATGCGCGTAACGAAATGCATTCGTAACGTTTCGGGGTACTTGTACTAGATGGTGTACGCGTTACTCAGTAACGAAAAACGAATACATACAGTTAGTTACAGCTCTAATAAATCTAACCTAATAATTTATTTTTGTATAAACTCATAAAGATGAACAAAAACTTAATGAATATCAGCAGTATTTTACTAAATTATTCATCAAAAAGATATTTCAATAATAATGTGGCTAGTATTACAAAAATACATAGAGAATTATACACCAGAATGTACCCTACAGTAGTAGTTTTAGCTGATGGGTCTTCGATAAACATTAGGTATCCTGAACCTAGAAAAATTATTAAGGTTAGTATTATTGTAGTAATTAAAACCTTCAAGTAACGTCATAAATTTTATTGTTTTTTACCCTTTCTCGATTTATGCAAGGTTTCGAGCTATATTTAAACCATTTATATCCCTCTATGTGAATTCGACACGCGAAATGCGAGAACAACTATAACTCGGTTTCCTCCTGTGTGTAAATTTGGGGTGATGAAATGTATGTTGCAAATAAAAACAAACTTTAGGAATAATCTTTTTTGTAGTAATTTGCCTATCTTAATTATAAAGTACAGTGTACTAATATTCAATATGATGACATGAATATCTGATGGATTCATATTTTGATTAGTGAATCTCAAAATCAATTATGTTTATAATCTATTTTTAAAAATATTTTACAATCAAACACTATTATATATTATAACATGTTCTATAAATTGTTACAGCTACCGTTAGATTTGTCACAGCTTCCTGAAGAAGAAAGAAAGTTAAGATTAGATAAGAGAAAACCCAAAAAGAAAGTCAAAATTACAGATGATGTGGAAGACGACTATAATGCCAAAAAATATTTAAAATATCTTAAAACCAATAAGTGATAAATATATATTGTGTTGATAACAAATTTTACATGTAATATTTTGTTATGTAGTGTTGTTACTAGTTTATAAAATATAATCAAAACAGTGGATATTTAAAACTTTAGTGTATTAATTACTATAACATTAATTTGAAGAAATTTATGTAGAGTATAGTTACATACATTATTTTGTAAATAATTAATTCATTAGCATTTTTGTTTAACTTGTATATAAAACAAAATCAGAAGAAAAATAAAAAAAATGAGATTGTTTTTACTTTCCTTGCACTTACTTCCTTACACCTAAATACTGACCTCAATTACTCACAAAGACATTTTAATTGTTTCTGATAAATATTTGATCTCTACATGATTGATGATTTGATCTGGCTACTTCTAAAATCTTAAAATAACTCCATAGATAAAATTAAAAAAAGGCCAAGTAACAATATTTTTTAAGATTTAAAGTGTCTAATGAGAGTTACTATAAAGTAGCAGTATTCATAATGAGTTAACAATAATATATAAAACATACATCAAATTCAGCACTCATACTGTTAGAAAAGTGTAACATTTGTTTTTGTCTGGTACCTTTAAATTGATTATTGCCCCAAATTTTTAGGTGTACATGCATATAAAACCAATACAAATACTTTTGTATCCTGCCAATTAAGTGGGACTCCTTGGACTTTGTACTCCAAGCCAACTTGCTTTTGAACGATCGTTAAAGTAAATAAAAAACAAAAACGTATGGGATGACAAATTTTGAAATCATTTTGGTTCTGGACTGGTTGCTGATACGTGCTATGGGTTCGAAACCCACACGGTCCAATTGTTTTTGTGATCTACAAACAATTGTTCTGAGTCTTCTTTTTATTTAATGGCCACAAGTGTACGCACACACATTTACTAATGTCATATAACGATGAAGATTGTATAAACCAATATTTTTTTCTGTATAAACTATATCTAAACCAGGCTATCTACAAACAAATAGACAAGAAAAAACAATACATGCAAACTTCATATAAAATCTAATATTAGGGTTCAAATATACACCCCAGAATGACACTAAAATCTTAAAGTTTAATTTTATTACTTATAATAAAACTTGACAAGTATTTTACAACTAAGTGATTATCCGTAACCAGAGTTAGGAGACACATAATATTAATAGGACGGAGAATAGAGGGAGGTTATAGAGAAAAACTGTTGCTCGAACATTTAAAAAATATGTGGTCAGGGGATCAGTCCACTAAGCCACATTCACAAAGAAAGCGATCCCTACTTCTCAGTTTACCCAAATGTACCGGTATACAGGCGTGACCAAGGCGAAGACGACAAATGATAGAGGTAACATTTTTGCATAGCTTTGTAACTTTAAAAGACCAAGGCTTTTGTGGGATATTAATTTGCAGAGAGCTATAATATTTGCCCTTTAATTTCCTCTACAAACTTCAGCACTTTTGCCATGCATCAAACAACCCTGATTTGGATAGTAAACATAAATCCGTCACGTAAACCCTGTAGTGATCCAAGGACCCAGACTGGATAGCACATTTAGCGAAAGTGTCTGCAGACTCATTGCCCTAGATACCACAAAATCGAGATCAAGGAAAAAACCGTACTTAAACCTAAATTGTTAGACACGTACAACGGTTCTCTAATTTTTTGAGTCTGAGTGTTCCTATATGTTTGTTGCTGGTATGATTATTCACACTTGACATTGACGAAATTGCCTATATAAGTAGATGCCATAATAGAAAAAAATTGATATATTCGATATTTATGTTGGAAATCATTATCGGTAATTATTTATACTGGACAGAGAGAGAAACACGAGCAGTGAAGGTCAGTGTTGACGATCGTCGACAAAGGGGCCCCTTAAACCTACATCCGTAGTCGCAAATCTTGGATACTACTCGGTGATACCCTCTCTGCCACAGCTACAAGGTTTAATAGGTGCAATATTAAGAACACGATTATAGTTGTAAATAATTATGTATATTGTATTCGTATTTTCGGAACTATTAGTATAAGTAAATAATTATTCTAAGTGAATACATTTAGAGTGAAATAATTTGACAGTTTATTACTGTAGGTAGTATTAGTGAACATTTTATGTTGTGTAGGTAGAAACTGTGAAGTACATTATAAAATAGTATCTATAATGATATTATAAAGAGGAAAAGTTTGTTTGTTTCTTTGAATGCTCTAGTTTAAATTAAATGCTCCATTTCGATTTTTTTTATGGAGAATTCATTGAAAGATTTTAGGTTATTTAACAACACGCTATAACGATAGAATCAAAGCTGTATTGAAGGAAGTAACATAAATTATTAAATAATTTTCAGGTCCACACGAACAACGTCGAGGGTACAGCTGGTAGATAATAAAATACCTAATAAGGTATCTGGTTAAATTGAATCTTTGCTGCTAGGTGTGTAGATATCACTAAAAGTGTACAAGCGAAGTCTGTAAATATATTTTTTCACCTCGATAACAAAAAAAATGAATGTAAAGGACACCCTAGCAGACTGTCCCGCCTGGAATTTGCTACACCGCGTTCGGTTAACCGCGGCCGCTGACATTGATTTCTTGTTTCAAATTGTAGATTAAGAAAAAAAACGCCATACTCAATTTTTATCAAAAAACATCAAGTAGGTAGTAAAATACTGACTTTATTCTTCATTGGGTGACTGGAATATTCAAATAATATCAATAGAAAACAACAATATTTTTAATAAAACTTGTGTTCTTACTTTTATTCTACTTATGCATCAAGGAACATAATATTCTCACGAGTTACGTTTTTTACAACACACAAATATGGACATTCGAAATAACATTCGTACTTTTTTCATATATCGGATTTATTGGGAGTCCAGTATCGATAACAATACATCGATGTTATCAATATTCGAACACATTGTTGAAATTGACATTTTCATTCAAATTCCAATGCATAGATCATACACCAATAGATCCAATGTGAAATTGCGAAGTATACATTTCTGTGTAGTGTTTATAGCTGTGTCTATTTATATTATTGTATGAATTCTATCACGAGAGTGAGTTTAAACTATCGATAATTTTATTGCATTTTGTTTAAATTTATTTATAGTTTTATAAGATTATTATGTAACTACCTTCCGTTGTTTTTAAGGTGAAGATGCCTGGTACAATATAACCACCATATTAGTAAAGTATAAGTCTTACGTAAGTCTCAAATATGGGTAATAAAGTATCAGCAGAAGCCGGCAGTAAGGCACCAGTTGGTTTGAACAATTCAATTCCGCCACCGGAATGTCCTATGCATCAAAAAGTAGATGAAAATGAGGTTAAAAAAACCAAAACCGTATCCGAGTGTCCTATCCAACATGACAACAAAGACATTAACCCTTATAATATGGTAAGAATTTATATCTGTAGTATTCTCCAATAATTTTCATTTGAAGTCTATTCAATTGATGTGATATTATCATTTTTATATATTCATGGGAATATATATTTTTACCAGCGTTCAATAACCTATCTCTCTCATGTTGTGATTTGCTGAAATAAGCTTTTTTATCTGTTTTACATTTTATAAACTAAAGAACATGCTATCAAATAAATGTCTAATCTGATCGTATAATATAAAAAAATTATTCAAATGTAAAATTATTTATAAAAATAATATATAGTAAAATACCTCAAAGTATTATATTTTGTCATAAGGATATATGCTTTTCAATATTTATATACTATTGAAATAAAACTAATTTAAACGGATTTTATCCCGGTTATTTATTAATTTTGATCCCGATGGTTCCAAAGGCCTTCGTGGTCACGGGGCGGACTGAGGTGTAGGTTGTCCAGAAAAGTTCATGTTGCTGTGTCTACCTTCAATTTAATTTTTGTTATTTCTGCGTAGATCGGAACACTATCAATAACAAAAATTAAATTGAAGCTAGATACAGTAACATGAACTTTTCTGGACAACCTACACCTCAGTCCGCCCCGTGACCACGAAGGCTGAAAAGCTTTTGAAATGTTGGGATCAAAATTAATAAACAACTGCGATAAAATCCCTTTAAATTAAGTTCATTTCAATGAATAATATTCGCGTAAACATAAGAAATCTTTATTTATATACTAATAATATTCCTTAAGTTAATTAAAATAAAATAATTCAAGAAAATAAAGAAACTCAAAATTTATATTAATTTCCATAGCAAAATATTATTTACTTTAAATTAGTCTGTTTAACATGTGTTACTTATAAAATAACATAAATATTAACTAACCATAATAATTAACAATCCTGTTATACAGCAAACATATATTCTATTTCAAAGTACAAAATTGTGAAAAATGTTTTTAAGTTTTTTATGTAATTTATAAGGAATTTGTTATTAATTATTTATCTTAATATTCACACAGATGCCTCCAGCTAACCAACAGCCAGCACCTGATCAACCATTTCCTTTACCAACTCAGCGTCAAGTATCATCAATCCCTAGAGCAATGCCTGATGGTTCTACTGAGTTCTGGGTGTATCCAAGCCAGCAAATGTTTTGGAATGCTATGCTACGTAAAGGATGGCGTTGGAAGAATGAAGATATCAATCCTAAAGACATGGAGGACATTATCAAAATACATAATGCCAATAATGAACAGGTTATCAATTATTAATAAATTTATGACTATGATTTTTCAAATGATTAATTATATAAAATTAAACACAAAATAATTCTTGTAAAATTGTATTACAATAATGTAATTGTAAAATCAGGTGGATTTTGCACACAAAACTATGTAACTACTGCATTTTTAATTATTACTTTATGTATACTGTATGAGCAGGTGCACTGCACAAAACGGTAATGATGTGAATGAAACAGTATTACACTTTTTCTTGAGTTGAAAACTGAATATACAACACACACACCCACCCCAATCAATAGGTAGAATCTGATTTCAATATAGAAGGATTAACTGTTAAAAGTTTTTCTGTTTGGTAAAAAAAATGTAAATGAGATTTGAACTATGTTTTTCCTGGTAAAATATACACACATACATAATGATTTAAAACCATTTTATGTAGTATATGAATTAGATGAAATTTCAAGGCAAAGAAAAAAATTGCAATCAATGTTAAAAAAAAAAACATTTAATATAGAAAAGTTTACATCTTGCCTTATTGTTTCACTATCAACTATAGTTTGCTAATTTTTTTTGGAATACATTCAATTTTGATGTCAAAACAATTTTATCTTAACTATAATGTTTAATACTATAGTTATTTTCTATCCTGAATAATGGTATTGAGTAAACAAATATTGCATTTTAGGCTTGGCAGGAAGTTTTGAAGTGGGAAGCATTACATGCTAAAGAATGTGGGCACCCTAGACTAAAGAGCTTTGGTGGTAAAGCCACAAATTATAGTCCAAGAGCACGCATTCGTTCCTGGCTTGGGTAAGGATTACAAAATAAAACTATCATTCCATTACTAATAAACTTCTTTTTGAAACTAAGCTTCTTCTGACTCTAAGTTTAATGTCAAATATAGAATAAATAGAATCTATCATATTATGGATATGAATATAAGATTACTTACTTTTGAAAAATTTGGATAATTTTACAAAGTGATGGCAATTCCCTTACAAAAACTGTACAGGAAGTTTTTTGGCAACTAATTCAACCACCACATTATTATTTATAATTTATTTCAGAAACATACATTTAAATGCAAAATGCCAAATAATATGTGTACGAATTAAAATAAAATCCATAATTATATTTAGACGCTGCCAAAAACATTGCTCATTTAATTTTTTTGGAGCTTTTCTTGTTGAAGTGGTAGTAAAAGGTCAACAAATGAATTATGACATAAGTTAATATCCCTATAATACTTTCTATTACATAATTTTAATTCTTTCAGATATGAGCTACCCTTCGATCGCCACGATTGGATTGTAGACAGATGTGGAAAAGATGTACGTTATGTTATAGATTACTATGATGGTGGGGAAATTGACAACAAATATCAATTTGCCTTACTTGATGTCAGGCCAGCATTGGATAATTTGGACAATGCATGGGATAGAATGAAAGTTATGTATATGAGATATCGTTACGAATTTCTTGGAAACAAAGAGAATACTAAATTGACAAATTAAAAGTAATCAACTTGTTTTGAAATTAATTACAGTAGTAGCATATTTAGTATTATTGTAAACTCCAAGGACAAGTTTTGGTCAGAACAATTTTCATGTTGTAGCTAACAAGTTGATTGTAGTATTGTACAAAGTTAGATGAATAATTGTTTAATTAATAAATTATAATTTTAAAATTAAGTTCTTGAGTGGGGTTCCTCCGTCGGCAAGAGTCTGTCACTGTAGAAACTCTTTGTGATGTAAATTTAATTGGTATTGAACTTTTCTCAAAACTACTTATCATTTCATGCCATGATAATCTCAAACCATTTATGACAAAAGATCCTAATAGATTTTCCGTACCAACTCATTATTAAGACAAGAGACACAACAGTAATTATTTAAAATTAACATATTTATTTAGTTTAATAAGACAGAACATGCAAATTGATTATTAAATTGTAAATTACTAATTAATTAAACTAGTAAATTAAATTATTACAAAATAGTATTGGTTTTCATTTAATTAATTTTCACAAATTTTCTGTATTTTTAATTTGAGTACTTGATTTACATTCATTCTTAAAAATTTCTACTTGATTCTCAATAAATTCTTCAAAATTATGATATGGACATGATGATAAAACTTTTACTTTGGGTTTTCCTTTGCTGCAGTGGTACACAGACCGTAATGTCAATATTGGAGGCTTTTCTGGGAAAGTACCTAAAATGTACAAAATAATTATCACATATTGCTACATGGTAGAATAAATAATTTGCTCAATTTCTATATATATCAATGTGTATTATTGTTATTGTTTTATACAGCTAAGATATTCAAATTATTAAAACAAACTTGTAAATAAATAAAATTAAACTTTGCTGTGTTTTTATAGAACTCAATAATAATTTCATAATATCAAGTTGACAAACCTATGTCTATTTGAAGAATCCAGTGAAAATCACTTGTTTCAAACAAGAAGGCAGCACTATTGTTATCATGTTCAAGCACAGCACCTTCATATTTTACAATTAACTGTGCTAATAAATCTCTTTTTAATTTTTCATTATTAAGTAAATCTTCTATCTGAAATATAATGAAAAAATACTGTTGTAACATGAAATAAAATATTAACATTCTTATAAAGAATTTAAAATTATAACCTTATTGTTCAATAATTCTGTTACCATTGGCACATAATCCATTAATACCCCAGACTGATGCATTCTGAAAATTAAGTATAGAATTATTAAGAGAATATTTTGTACTTTTTAAACTATGAAGAAACTACAAAATACAAAAGAAATAAAATGTATGTACCTTTAGTTGTATATTTAGGAGTTAAGTAAGACAAATTTTTCAATTCATAATTTCTTAATTACCCTATAATTTCTTAACCTGAGCCACCACACATTAGATTGCTATCATTCAAACAGAATGATATAATATTCGATGAAATAGGTTTTGACTTAATTATGTATGTTATGTAGAAGGACATCAGGAATTTGTTTCCTGATGCATTTTGCAGTGTTACTCTTAAAATTGAGTATGAATACACCATTTTTATATGTGAAATACAGTTATTTATTATGACTTCTAGATGAACACATTTAAATATCTTAAAAATTCCTTGATCTAATAGCCATTATTGTAGATATATACAAAAACGAAGGTCAGGTTATTTACAGCCTTTATAACTTTAGAGAGCTAAACCGCTTTGTTGGATTCAACCCTGTTTAGAAAAGTAGAATCAATATTTAGGATTCATTTTACGATATAACTGTTAGGTTAGGTTAGGGGTATGAAGTTCAACAGGTCAGTTGTAGATAAATGTGTTCATTTATAATATGTGAAAAAATATTATTTTTGATAAATAGAAATGTATTGTAACATACTGTGGTAAAGATATGTTTCCAAGTGTCTTTGTAAGTAATGGAGACAGTATTAGCTCTGCGTTTGTGGAATTTGGATATCTCACAAGTAATAGAGCTGAATCCAAGCCCGGGTTTTCTTCAATGCTAAATAAAAAAAATTGCATGATTAGAATATATGTAACAATAGTAAATACAATACAAGATTTCATTAAAACACAAGGCATTTACACAATTTTCAGGAATATCAATAGGTAGGAGATTACTTTCTGAGGATTTAGGGCATCCTGAGCTTAATTGTGTATAAGTATAGGTTGCACTGATCACTTGACCTTAAAAGAACTAAATGACTACTATTTTACACCTTAAAAAACTTTGATAATAAGCTGTAAATAAAATATTGAACATGTTCTGTCATACATACATCTTTAAGTATTAAAATTAGGATACAATACATAAATGTACATATTATCTATAGAAATAAATAAAATTAAAGTGTGTTTATAATGGCAATATAATAGCTTTTTACAAAATGCATATGAAAGCACATAGCTTCCTTATACAAAATAATAATAATAATTTTTGTATGTCTGTTATGTCTAATCTCAGAAACGGCTACACCAATTTTGATGTGACTTTTGCTGGCAGACAGCTGATGTTACAAGGAGTAACTTAGGCTACTTAAGAAAAATGTTAGGGTTCTGTGGAAAAACTTACAAATATTTTATAGATACATGTGAATGATGTCGCAGTCACACCTAGTTCTCACATATGAAAACAAACCTTTAGAAATTTGTTACCAACCCATCATTATACAGTTCAGGCAATCTTGAGACATCCACATTCAGCTTAATCAGAAATTCTACATGATTACCAACCCACACTTCTATATCATTTTCTGATGTAAGAGCATCACCAAGAAGGGCACTATATTCAAATGAGGCACGTGAGCTTTCATCTTCATTTAATTTCTTTATCTATAAACATAGATACATTTAAAAGTATGTACATATAACTACATTGAATGGTTACTTGTGCTTCTCTATTCAAAATAAGTACACCAATTATTAATAACAAGTACAAGTAGTATAATAATTTTTTACATTAGAACTTAAAATATTTCACATAACTTTATCTACTATAACATTTATTCATGGACATTTTTATTTTTCAATTTCTAGTTAATAGTAGATAAATATGATTTTGCTATTTAACTTGCTCTTTATAACTTACTTGCTTACGTAAAGCAGGTACGGGCGATAGGCTAGGTTATACAAGTTCAGCCAAAAAACCATGTACTTGGTTAAGTGATAATAACAATACTTTTGAAAATATGGAAAATCAATACCCCAGGTCACATATTCAGGTGCTGTGCTGACCCAACTTTGTAGTGTTTTTTTTCAATGCTATTGATTAGTCACAATTCACATAAATGTTATGGCCAGTTTAGTAAAAAAAAAAGTTTTTCTTAAGTTATGTTTAAAAAACCTGTTGTCAGATAACTTTGACATTTAATCTTTAAAAAACAAAGTTTACTATACTATCATAGGTAAGTTATTTAAAAAAGTGGCCCATTTAATCATGATTTCTATATGGTGCTTGTTACACTTGCTGCTTATCTTTCCATAAAAAATATGATTGCTTATATACTTGCAAAAGTACCTTATTTAAAGAAAACTTTTACCTAAATAGTATGTGATAGAGAGTGAAACTGTTCGAAGTGCACTGGAGTGAGATAGACTGATATTTTTTTAGAGAACATGAGACAGACAGTCAATTGATTATTATTATTTATATAACTTTCATACTGACGATTTTGGCTGAGTTACCCTAGACTTGATATGCATTTGTGTTGACAACTTTGGCTATGTTTACCTGGACTCAGTTGTTTGTGCAGCCAATTGTTTTAGCTAGTATTTAGCAATAAAAATGTTTTGCAACATGCTGTGTGTGTTCAGTGGAAGAATATGCAAAGATGCATATTATCATATTATAATATATGCATATTATTAATTGTAACTAATCAATAGGATAGTTATTTAGGATTAAATTGAAAATATTAACACTACAAAATTGGGAAACTTGTGGTCACATCACCTAAATATGTGATCTTTTCCTTCCATATTTTCAAAAGTATTCCTATTATCACTTAATAAAGTAACATGATTTTTTTAATATTTTCCTGAACTGGTATAACCTAGCCTATTGTCTCGTACCCGCTTGACATTGAGTTTCAGGATACCTGTATATTTATAATAAAACTGTGTTGTTTCACACCTGATGAATCTTATACAACTCGATCAGTTCTGCAATAACATTGCTTAGCGATTTAGGATCATTTTCATTCCACTTTGCAAGGCTGGGTACTTTATTTTCTAAATATTCTTCATCAATGTTGGAAAGGAAACATTCATCGTCGAATCTAAAATCCGGCGCAAACCATGGAGTTGATGGATCAAATATAACTTCCCACTTTAGCTTTTTCGAACAATAAGGTAAAATTACTCGAAACTGGCTGTCAGTTTCCTCTGTTCCACTACATATTCTTTCAAAATCAACTTTAGTATGGCAAAGACCTGTGTGTCATAAAATAAATTATTACAATAGAAATTAATATAAGACGAAGAAAATAAAATTAAATATTTACCTAGTTTCAGATCTTGACAAACGTTTTTAACGTAGGGGCGAAATGCTGGAGCTAAACCCCTTAAAATATCATAGCCCTCCGTGCACATGCTGCTTTGTTTGAAATTTATATTTTCTTATTAATCCAATATTTTGATTTAAAAAATGTAAAACTTATACTTATAACAACCGCTGTTATATTTATGCCTGTGTTGTCAATGTTATTTATGTTATGCGTACTAGAGATAGGATCTTAAATCAATTAATTATAGAATAAATTTTAAGGGTAAAATCAATTTTATAAATCAAGTTGTAGTACTAAATCGATTCAATGAATTTATATTTCAACCTTGAGAATTCCTTCTATCTATTTTTATAAGTCAGTGTTTATAATTATTTAAAAGTTTTACCTGAATAAATATATAGAAATGATATGTTTTCACTTAATAAGTCAAAAACTCACTATATGGCTGTGTGCCTAGTTGCCTTCGCCTTTCAACAATAGATAAAAAAGAAAGTTCATAATCTATGCTTGTGGGAGTTTTTGGGTTTTTGACATTTTTGAGCTCCAAAGTAAATCGTTGCCGGGTGTTTTCAACATCGTGCACTTATCACGCGTCATCAAATACTATCGCTGGCATCACCATGATAATTAGTGTCATCATACTCATCTCCATACCCCGAAATATATGCATCACTGTGCCCCAAAATTAAGTGCTCTATTGTTAGAGGGCCTGTGTGTGATAAGCTAAATTTAAGACGAATTGCACGTATTAGAGACGAATTGAAGAGATGATAGCTTAGTTGATTGGTAATGTGTACAGACGGCGCGTCAAGGGATGTCAGTTCGAATCCACATACAAGAGCTTGAGCTTTTTGTGAAGGAAAACATGAAACCATAGTATGGTGGTAGGTTTTTTCTAATGCCCGCCTGGCTAACTAGCACCCTCAATTTGAAAATCTGCCGTCAAAGACCTATAGGTATGTTTCGACAGTTGCACTTGAGAACCAGTCCCTCCAATCAGTCCCTCCACTAGGCTTAGCGTGTCTAACATCTTGGGCCACATTATTATCAGTTGAGATTATAGACATAACGATAAGCCTTAAATATAAAATCAACAAAAAAAATTACGAACCTAAGTGTATAATTTTTACATCGTACCCTACGTAATACAATGGGCATAAGTTGTATACCTGGGGTAGTGACGTTTTTATTTTACACGGTGTTTGAAATACATGTATATTTGTCATATCAGATCTTTTATTTTGCACTTGTCATATACTTTTTAATCGTAACTCGGCATCTTTCTTTAAGCGATTTACCATACATATTTATCCTCTCCTATTATATATTAGCGACTATTGGGCTAAAAATTAATGAAAATAAAAACGGAAGTTGAAAATCCTTACATTTCTGCACGAAAGACGGTGTGTGTTGAAGCGTCAGAGTACGCGGGCCATAGTTCGAGTGGGACCTATTTAGAGTGCGGTGTAGTAAGGGTGATCTTG
This sequence comes from Actias luna, assembly GCA_039707435.1. Lineage (NCBI taxonomy): Eukaryota > Metazoa > Arthropoda > Insecta > Lepidoptera > Saturniidae > Actias > Actias luna. Next base: position 11,119,731 of record JAZHAC010000033.1, on the reverse strand, counting down.
CTATTAGGGTCGGTCTTGCTGTTAGGTCGTGATTTCACCCCTAAATTATGAGCAAAGATACTAATGCCCCGCACTGCGGCATGGTTTGCGTTTAGGTAATGGGGACTTTGCTCGTGCAGCCAGGCATCTTTATGGCTGAGTTAGTAAATCATTCTCCTATAATTACAAAAGGATTCGGAGCCATTAAGGTAGAGTTCAAACTTGACTTTTTCATTTTCAGGTCAGACGAGCTTCTCCGTGTCCGAGTTAGTTAATTTGTTCTCCTGTAATTACGAGGAGTAGAAGCGACTAAAGTGGAGTTTCCTTACTTGACCTTTTCTTTTTTAGATCAACCGGGTTTCTCCTTGTCTGTGTGCAGCCAGTCGTCCTAGAAGTTGCAGCTAGTTTTTAAGAGTCGTAAGTTGCAGTTAGTTTTAAGATGTATTGCGGCTAGTTTTTTAAGAAATGTAGCGCGGTTTGTGTTCAAGGAATGTATTACGGCTAGTGTTCAAGAAATGTATTGCGGCCAGCGTTCAACAAATGTAGTGAGGCCAGTATTTACGAAATGTATTGCAGATAGTGTTTAAGAACGTATTGGGGACATGTGAGCGATGGTGATGTCTATTGTAAATGGAAACATTAAAACTATTATGTAAAAATGTACCTAAAAAAAGATGTAAACATGTAGATCGAGTTTCTTGATGGTTCTTCTCGATGAGAGCTTTACTTTCTGAACCAGTTGTAGTTTTGACATACATGAGTGCCTTCTTAGTGCCTCAGTTGAATAAAGATTTTATTTGATTTGACTTCATTTTAACTTAAAAATATCTAAGTATATCTAATACCATTATATGGTTTGATCTTCGTACCTCTATATGCAATAAATAATAACAAAATTAAACATTTTGGAATATAATAAAAATAAATTTTATAATATTATTATTGTATATAAAAAATTTGTGAAATAAATGTATTCTTGTATACCTGATACATTGATGTAGTTGTAAGTAAAACTTTAACTACTTTAAAAATGATAAATTACCGATTATTGTGATATTCATTTGGTTTTCTATGATTGAATATATATTTAAGTTATAAACACGAAAAGTGAATCGAAAAAAAAAACGATTTTATGAATCGATCTTTAGGACCTCAATACTCTAATCAATCCAAGAATCGATCTTTTTCTAAAAGGATTGGCACTGATTGGTTCCCTAATGCATACTCGTACCCATATAATATACCACCAATACCAGAGATCAGTATAAAAATTCCAATACGTCGAAATACAGAGTAAATACAAACGTCTCTTTAGGTAATGTTACCTTGTACTAAAGTTTGCCTTAAATTAATAATTATAATTGGAATTAATATACCTAATGCAATTAAGGACTTGCATTTTGAAACTACAATATTAAATCCTTATTTTATAGATAATTAGCAAATATTATAATTATTTTATATTCATTTTGAAAAACCGTAAAGCAACAGCCATAATATGAAGAAACAGTTCAATCATACGCAATTAGAAAAAAATTGAAAAATCCACAAAATATGATACAGTATTTGTGTGTGGATTTTATATGTTATTTTTTTTATAGTTTACAGCCACAATCTCATCTGATGTTAAGTGACGATGTGGCCCAAGGTAGTGGACACGCTACGCCTAGTGAAAGAACCGAGTCTCAAGTACAACTACTGAAACACACCTATAAGGTATATGGCGATAGATTTTCAACCTGAGCATTACAAAACACCATGCTATGGTTTCATCAAGATGTTTTTTTTTCTCCGTAAGCTTAAATTCATTGCAGGGATTCAAACTAACGTCAATTGACGCGTCATCCGTACACGTTACCATCTGAGCGGTCTGCGTTTTAAAATAATTTATATAAATAATAAATTTGTGTTAGCTAAGGTAATTATGAATGAATTTTTATTACTTCATATTTAAGGAAATAGCATGAAAATAATTCAGCACACGAAAATATGAATCTGCGTTACTGTACATTAGGCTGAGACAAAATAAAGTATATATATGTTATTTCTTTTATTCTCCGTTCAGTACTTGTATTAGTCATAAAATAACGAAGCGTAATCAACAATTTTCTGTAAATATATTAAAGCAAATTTTCACTTATCACATGTGAAGTAGCAGTGATAAAAATGTAATTTTGCTTTAATACAATTAGACTAGGTTGTAATTGTAGCAGGACTTAAACTTTACATAGAACATTGCATACGTTACTGATTTTATGTCATAAATTATTTGCCACTCCCGATATATCATTGAAATATACCCAGTACATATAGTATGGGTATGATTTTTTTTCACATGGCATACGTTATTTGACAGAAATTAAACGAATGTTAATCTGAATGGATACAATATAACCCTGATTTGTAACATTCAAAAATAAGCACAGACGTTATGATAATAAATATTACGGGTTTAAAATAAAAATCGGTCTTTTTATCTATTTTCATCTATTTTGCTATTATTATCGTTATTTCACACCGCTATAATTAAATTAAAATAGCTATAATTTGCATACCTAAGTCTAACTAGAATCAACGACCATAGAACCGCACCGTATAGTTTTGGGGTCATTATTATAGGTTTTACTATATTTAAAATAAACTTTACGCTTTTTAATTTGTATGGAATTAAAGTATGAAAGATATGAATTCGTCGACACAGAATAACATTTCTGAATTATTGAAATTAGCGAGAAAATTCAACTGTTTCTATCTTTCAGGTAAGTTTCTGGAATAATTTTATTTTAACTAATGTATAAAAAGAGGAAATTTAACATGACCTTTGTTTTGTAGGTTTGCATCAGGGAATATGTAAGCCTTTCATAGTAGCCGGTCATCAAGTGGGTCTGGTGCGACCAGATGTTTTGAAATATTTAAATAAGTTTCCTGAGGTAGGCTGCTGCAAAAAATCATTTTAACGACATATATTAGTTTTTGGATACCTACTATTTATTACCACTATTCCATACTAATCTTTACAAATCCTTTTTATTTTTTAGTAATTTGCTTATATGTAATGTATACAGCCTTTTTATATACATTAGTGTCTATCATAATTATTTTGTAACTTATTGTGTGGTTTGGCCATTTGAGTTATTTTTACAATATATATAATTACTACTTAGATACTGTTACAATGCTAGATATAAAAATTACAATTTGTGTATACCTATGTCAACCTCTTTAATAGTTTTGATAATATTATTTTAATAATTTTACAGGTATTCTGTATTGCAGGAAAGTATGTGGAGTTAAATCCAGCTTTCAGAGATTACAAAGAAAGAACTACAAGAGTGGCTGATGTGTTGGAGAAATTGAGAAAAGAAAATGAAATATGTGCTCTAAAGGGCTGGAGAGATGAGGTAATTTATTTTTAATCTATTTATAACTACACCTCGCCAGTATGAAGTAGAACTAGTTTTGTATATGATTGGTGAAGATGTTACTTAGCGGAAAACAATAATTAAATGTTTCATTAATCATCTACTTTGCAGTTCAATTGATTGTCCCACATACCCACAGCTGGTTCAACCATCCATCAAATTTGAGTCAATCACATAGCAGCAGCCAATTAATTTGAAGTGTCAAAGTAGTATGGTATTCAACATTTCAGATTAGTTGCAAGGGCACTTCTATATTGATCTCATTTTAATAAGGATACAGCTAACAAGGCCAATACATTAAAAATTGCAAAAAAAACTACAAAAAATAAATGTGATGTTGAAATTACATCCAGTTTCATATGCATGATTTTATACTTGTATTATGTTAAAATTTTAATATAATTTTGTATTTTAGTGTTTTGAAGTTAGTACTCCATTTTATCATGAGAGCCTCTTGGAAATGGACAGGAGTGCTATATGCCTCTTTGGCATCAGAAACTATGGTGTCAGCGTCACTGGATACTTGAATCATCCTACTAAAGGTCTATGCATTTGGTTACAACAGAGAAGCTTTACAAAGCAAACATGGCCTGGTAAGTTAATAATGTATATTAAAATATATGTTATTTCTTGGAGGTGTTTTTGTAGCAACTCCATATCTGAAAGTTGATGTTTCAGACATCATTTTACAGCTTTTGTTTTTTTCTGATATTGATGATGGATACGTAAATAATTAAAAAAAAAGTTTTTGAAGTGAAAAGTTATTTAGCTTGATTGTGATTTGAAACTCGAGTAAACAAAAAAGAGACAACCAAATGCATTTGTAGGATTTAATGTAAGAGAATGAGTTAGAAGGCATAAAACAATGTTTCTTACAGTGTTAGTATATGTGTGTGTGGGCATGTATATTATCAAGCGAATTTTTGATGGTTTCACTTCTATCACATGTGATATTATGATATAATTATTTTTAAAAGGGTACTATCATTACTAATCCCATAAATATGTAAGAGATCCTGTTTATTTAACTCTGATGATAGCTGCAAGATCAATTTACTCCTAGTTACAAGTGTAATCTATGAAAATGAATTGTTTTTATATATATTGTCAGGGATTCAAAATAATAACATCTTTCATTCAGTGAAAAACTACTTACTGTTCCTGAAATGAAAAAAAAAAAAAAAACTTTTTTTATATTCAAAATCTATAATAACATGGGCATAAGCTAGTTTCTTGTATATTCTTTTTACTAATGGGAATGCTAAGATTGGTTTGAATGGGATTAAGATTTAATTGCACTTATTTATCGAAAGTTAAAATTAATAAACCCAACAGAGTTTCTCTAATATATGATTGAAATATAAGAGGAAATATACAAAAACAGTAAATTTACTACTATATTTTTTGTTTGTGAATTAAACTGTAGATGATAGGTACACTAATGAATGAAAGTGTACATTTTTAAAGTTTTATCAAGAAATGTTTTTTGTCATTAAATTAAAATAAATAAGAAATGTTTTGTTTAGTTGTCACACAGCAATACTTTTTTTCAGGTAAATGGGATTGTTTTGTCAGTGGTGGTTTAGCTGTCGGGTATGGAATTCTTGAAACTACCATAAAGGAAGCTGCTGAAGAAGCATCCGTAGAAGGTGATTTGGTGAAGAAATTAGTACCAGCTGGGTGTGTTAGGTATGGGATATAATTAACACAAACTGCTAAAATATTAACTAGTACTGTGATTTGCAAAAAATCATATCTATTAACCTTGTATGTAAAAATATCTAATTCGTCAAAATTAACAACCAATGTCAATAGAGACCACTTCAGAATATTAATTTAATTATGTAACTGCAAAATGAGGCCATATTCACAAAGAAACACAAATGGCAAACAAAACACATACTTTATAATTTGTTGACCTTGTTGAGGCTCTTAGGCTTATGTAAACAGAATAATATTGTATATACAAGTGAACCAATATTTTTTTTTATTGTATTAGGAAGTTTTGTTTTCTAAATGCTAATTTTATTTCTAAAACTGGTTTTTTACTAAAAGAAAAATGAAAATAAAGAGCAAACATTACTTTTTGTAGGGATAACATTCTAGATAGGGAATAAATTTCATATCTTAATACTAAATCCTGTGATCAGAAAGTCTTAAAAACTTTAAGATTCACATACATGTGAATCACACCATTAATCTTTATTTCAAAGCTGATAGTAAGGCTCTAGAAAAATCAAGGCATTAGAAAAATGCCTACCAGCTACTATGATTTCATCACAATGTTTTCCTTCACCAAAAGCTTAAGCTTATTGTAGATGGATTTTAATTCGTGTCCCTTGATGCGGCGTCCGTACACACTACCAACTGAGCTATCATTGCTTCACAAAATTAGTAATTTGAAGTTTCAAGAAATATTTTTTTTCAGTTTCTATTTTGAGAGCGAAAGAGGTTTATTTCCAAACACGGAGTACGTTTATGATCTCGAATTACCTTTGGACTTTGTTCCACAAAACGCTGATGGAGAAGTTGAAAGCTTTGAGCTACTAACAGCCGAGGAATGCATACAGAGGGCACTCTCTCCGCATTTCAAAACCACTAGCGCTCCAGTTTTAATAGACTTTTTAATTCGTAAAGGATACATTAATCCGGAGAATGGTATGTTGAAATGTTTACTTTGTTTTTGTTTTAGTAGAAGTAAGTAGTGCCTTGTACACAGTACATCCAAGCAATAGATCAAATCGCTGTCGTTGACGTGTCCATTAGCACATTGTGTTCAAAATCTACTTGTGGTGTTTATAGAACCACAATTAAATACTGGATATATAAGGGCGAATTCTTAAAATTGAGACCCATATATGCACGTTTTTTACTTTGAGAATTTATTCACTATGTCGATTATTACCGCTGGTGTATGGTGGTCGCGAAACAATTATAGTGTCTCATCACACATTAGAATTGTTAAGACCACACAGTTTGTCAACTTCTGCCAAAACTGGATCTCAATTCATTAAAATATGCATTAAAAATTGCACGGTGGTAGGGCTTTATCTAATGTCCAACTGACTAGCTGCCACCCTCAAGTTGAGAATCTGCCGCCAAATACCTTTAGGTGTGTTCCAGCAGTTGCACTTGAGAGTCAGTCCCTATACAGGTTTATCGTGTCCACCATCTTGGCCACATCATCACCTCCTATCAGGTGAGATTGTAGCCATAACGCTAAACTTATAAAGTATAAAATATATGTATATATATATGTTTTAGAAATTTCAATTTTACATTATTATATAATATAATACATTATTTTTCAATATTTTTTAAATAACTTACGATTATTACTTATGTCGCTTTAACTTATTTCTATTATTACATATTCATCTATTCAAACAACGGACTCTTCTCTAAAAATATTTTGAAATGTGTGCTCTTTATTGTTTCGTAAAATATTATTTGATAAAATTCTTGCAATTAAAATTTATGTTAAATATAATAATTCATTTGAACTTAATAACTTTGATTTGCAGTATTTAAACTGTTCCAGAAATAGACAGTTTTCGCTTTATCAATGTTTATAGTATGAAAATTTAAAAAAAGCTAAAAATTAAAAATTAAATTGATGCGATGATAGCTCAGTGATAGCGTGTACGACTTCGCGTCAAGGGACGTGAGTTCGAATTTAAGCACCTACAATGAACTTGAGCTTCCGGTGAAGGAAAACATCGTGAGGAAACCATAGCATGGTGGTAGGGCTTTTTCTGATTCCCGCCTGGCTAGCTACCACCCTCAAGTTGTAAACCTGCCGCCAAATACCAATAGGTGTGTTCCGGCAGCTGCACTTGAGAGCCAGTTCCTCCACAGGTTTAGCGTGTCTACCAACTTGGGCCGTATCGTCACTTACGATCAGGTGAGATTAAGGTCATAACGCTAAACCTTAAGTATAAAAAAAATAAAAATCTAATTGACAATGAAAACAGTTCGAAAGTATATTGAAATATTCTCTTGTATAAGTTACATAATACTTTAAACATAAATCATTTTCTTGATATTTTAAAAGAACCGTTTACAAAGAAATACACGATTTAATACTTTCTGAAATAACTTGGAAAAAATAAATACATTTCGTTTGGCCTAGTTAGTGGCTAAGCGATTGCGCATGTGCGCCGTGGTAAGTAATGTGCATTTGAATCACAGTATCCCACGCAAGACAAATCTGTTTAATTCTAAAATGTTTGTTGTACTTTCTGTTCGTTCATGATTTGTTTGTAAAGTTCTTCGGAATTAATAAAATAATATATCACCTACTTGAAGTTCAGTCAAAATGAAATCATTAAAAACTACCAAGCAGTGTTGGCACATGTACAATTATTATAGTTCATGTACCATAATTTAATGATCTCTTCAATCTTCAATCCTAAGCGTACCAACAATCTTTTTGTGGACAGCATCAGCCAATAACAAATATATTTTTAGGCATACATTAATATGTTTGGTTAATTTTACACTGGTCAATGTTAACCTAGTATTTCAACAAACTACATTTTTAATCAATAACGTTTTAAGGAAGAAACTATATATGATTTTATATTGTGCAATAATTTTGTTGAAAGTTTTATCGAAGTAATGATAGCTCAGTTGGTAGCGTGTACGGATGCGGCATCAAGGGACGTGATTTCGAATTAATCTGCAACGAGCTTGAGCTTTCGGTGAAGCAAAACATCGTGATGAAACCCTAGTGCAGTGCTTTAGTATAATTGTATTTGTTTTAGAACCGAACTATCGATACCTGGTGGAATTGCTGCACGTTCCGCTGCAGTCTATCTACAACTGGCCATTCACTGCTATAGCCGCAGCCTCTGTTAATGGCGACGATCAAGCGCTACACAATACATAAACATAATAATAACAGATCCACTTAAACATAGCAAAGATGTAATCAAAACGAGTCTTATTATTATTTAACTGGCATTACCCAGTCTTTGTTTATTCCTCGAAACTTACAATTCCCAGTGATATCAATAATTACTCGAAAGTGATTTTATTATTATTAATGAAATTTGACATTATTTTATTTATATTGTATTTCGAATATTTACATAACATGATTAAGGCCTAACATTTACCGGCCTCGTGATTAATGTTTATAATGAATAAATAATAAAAAATGATAAGCGTAGAATAAACCGCAAGTATTTCCGCTGTTACGATAACTTTTAATTGTGTCGGTGTTTGAGGATAATGTACACACTGAACGACCAAATTCTTGAAGTTTTTTAATAAATTATAATTGAAAATGTCATAGTTTAGCTAGTATGGTTAATTTCTGTGATACTTTACCAATTTGGTATAAGATATTATACAAATGTGTTAGATTCCAGTTAATCAATTGCTACTAGAGCTGTATAAGCGCCTGGTCATGCTGCACGCGGATGAATTTATTCTATTTATTCCAACAGATTTTTGATTTATATGTTTATAAAACATTTTCGTAAATATGATTGTGGAGTAGATAGTATATTATTATAATAATAATAAATGTATCGATCGTTTGAAACTGTAGTATAATTTAGTTACTAGGTGCTACGTCCTAATGTAAACCATATAATTGCGGGTCGAAGAATTTTTATCAGTTGGTTTTTAGATTGAAACGTATTATCTAGTCACATGACGATGAAAACGGCTGCGTTAAATGGTTATATTTTTCTGAATCATTTAAGTTACGATATAATTATTGCGTAACATAAAATTAATAAGAATAGTTTAAAGTAAAATCTATTTACTATTCTAGAATAAAAATAATCGGTCTGAAGAGCAAATAATTTCATAAATGAAAATGCAAGATTGATTAGAACGATGTTTAGGATACACAAAAGTGATTTATAAATCGATTTGTCGCTTGGATATATTTACTTTAACGTTAAACACGCCATTGCATTAATGTGAATGCGAAATATTGTATATTATTTTAAATATTCCATGTCATACCATTTTTAAGGTTGTTAACGGAGCGCTACGACGACGTGCTGCTGTATGTAACTCTTATAGACACGTTTGAGTATTAATGGTATTATTTTTATTGAGATTATTGTATGCGTAGACAGAGAGCTATCGACGGATTTACCTACGGTGTATTATCAAAATTAACGAATATATTGCAGATTCTTTAGAAAATTGGAGAAACGCAACAATATTCTGCTTTTTGATTGTTGACCTTTGTTAATTTGCACGTTATATAGGTAATCTGAGCAATAGTTTGACATCTGTCATTTAGTCTTCTACTCTTGATGAAAAACTTGGTCGGCCTCCTGTGCCTCTGAATTTAAGTACTGCGTACACCTAAATCTTCCTAAAGCGTCGAAATTTGCTGGCTTGGGCTGATTTATCATGTTGTCCATACAAATCTCAGAAACACATATAAATCTCGCCATTTAATAACTTTCAATTATACATTTAAATTTAAGTCCTTTAAACGGAGAGTTTAAATGTAGAGTTAACATTGTATTACATTCCTTATACTCGACAGACTTCGTGGCGCATTGTTAATAAGGTTTACAGATGCACTAATAAGTCGCGAGTTCATACTGTACTTAACTTCGTACAGGCAGGGCCGAATTCTCCTATAGGCTAACTAGGCTTCGCATAGGGCCTTAGGATCAATAGGGGCCTACATTCAACTTGTTAGCAAAATTAAAATTACACTATTTTAAAAACAGTCAATACGAAAAGCGAAAATAAGGACTAATAAACAAACATAAAAAGGTATTGGTTAAGATCAACGCGAGAGGTGAAAGGACCCCATAAGTTAAATAGCCAAGAGCCTCCTTTTATCTAAATCCGGCCCTACATATCTAGCAGTTATATGGACTGTTTATTTAATTGTCATAACTTCTGCTCAATTCGGAATAGATCTGCTGTGTTTAATTGTCCCGTATTTGTATGTATTTATTGCTTTCAACCAGTGGTTTCCAAACTTTTTAGATCAGCGGACACAAGGAAAATAAACTGTGTCAATCAAAAAATAAACTGAATTAAACATTTTATTTGCTCATTATTTTATTAAATCGGATACAAAGCAAAATTTAGGTATATCTTGTAAATCACTAGTTATTAGCTCTAAATATAATACCTTAACTTTTTGTATAAAATATATCGAAACAGTGTTTTTAATACATTCATAAAATTGTAATAGTTAAATAATTATCTTTCACATCAATTCTTTTATAGTTAGTAATCGTTAGTTTTTACTTTTGTGGAGTATGCCTTATAAAAGCAGATATTTTGTAAGTACATGCCTCGATAGCTCTTGACCAGGTTAATATAATAATGATATAAATATATTGTGGCAAAACACTTAATTATTTATATAAGAGATATTTTTTTCAATACACGGTTTTTCACAACGAAAGATATCTAGTAGTTATTTGGATATATTTCTTTTTTTAATGTCAATAGGAAAAGTTTTTTAAAGTATGTTTTTTAAATCTACCCGTGTACCTATAATTGTTTTAAAATGATTCATGACCAACATTCGTCAAAATTATATTTCAGTTTTAGTTAAATTACATTTTATATATGTGTAGCAAAAATAAATCGTGATGAGTACATTCAAATAATTGATTATTAATATTTTGTTTATATCATAGTCATCACCTTTTTACATTTCTATGGACCGATTTTGATGAAAGTTTTTGTATCGATATTACCCTTTAAAATATGAATGTAATCGTTTGTATTTGCAATAGAGATAAATAGCGTTTTCTTACAAAAATAAAATTTTTAAACATGTTGAGTTTTTTATTTACATTTTTATTACAGTGATAAATATGAGAAGTTAATACTAAATTTTAACCATACCTGCTATTAACCGACGTTTTGGTCGAAGCTGGTACCCCTCTAACGTTACAGGGTGACTAGTTCTCAAGTGGCTGCCATAACAGTACCTAAACGTATTTAGTGATATTGTATAGGTGGAAATAAAAAATAACCACCACCTAATGGTTTTATGACGATATTTATATTACATATAAATACTGTCAAGTATTTGGATTCCTTGTTAATTCCTATTTAAACAAATGTTTGCCAAATGTAATGCCCAAATATATACAGAAGATATAAAAATGTATTATTCCTTTAATATACAAATTGTATTATTCACGGCATTCAACATGGCGAAATTCCTTTCATTATGAATGATGGTAATTACAACGTAAATCGGAAACAACGGTGACCACTGATATATGGTAGTCTACAATCGTCATTATCATGCCAACATACAATTATTAACTGCTTATACAACGGCTGCGCCCGGAACGTGATACTCCAGAGTATGCCATTATATACCCCCGTCTCTAGCTTAGTGATCGGCTAACCGCGGCTTTTTGACTCCTTGGCCGTGGTTCTTCCATTGGTGGCTTGATATTTAGTGCAGGCAAGGAATATTACTTACTATCTTGTAATAAACGAGTAAAAATCTTACTTTACTTACTTTCCAAGGAAATGTAAGCCCAATATTCACATAAGTGAAGTATTTGTAGTGTAGTTACTTCTAAGAATACCTTTTAGGTATATTATTTATCTAGTTTTATTTTTTAATAAATATTATCTTTTCTTTAAGTATGAGACCGAATTATATTTAATTTACTGTTAGTTAAACTAAGACTTATTTGACAAAGGCAAGCTCGAGAGTGTACTTTTAATCCTAATTAATTTCGTAATAATGTCTCCTATTAAAGTTTAAGTTTGAAAAAATGGCCTTTTGAGTAAATTGTGTATTGTCTATATTTGGCTCTTTTGCTGGTAAGGTTGCCGACCACAGCCCTAGCCATATTATCTTTCAAGAATTGCTAACGAAAAGAGAAAGGTATAATGTCATTTCATACATGTTTTCTTTTCTTATATTTCTTTTTACGTTAGCAATTGTTGAATGAACTTGACTACGGGCACCGGTGTCTGATTGTCTTGATGTCGGATTAATAATTAATAGAACGGTATGTACGATTATGACAATCCGATAAGAGTAATTTAAAACGGCATAAAAATTTATTTCTGTATTAAATAAGCCTGTTATTTTTTAAGTTTTTATGATAATAACCGAAACTCTAAAGTCTTTTAAACTGTATTGTAAAGATAAATATTTAAGGGTATTTTTTAAAACTATAATCTCACCTGATGTTAAATGTCGATGATGCCCAAGATGGTGGACAAGCTAAGCCTAGTGGAGGACCAGCTCTCAAGTGCAACTGCCGGAACATACCTATAGGTATTTAGCTGTATATTTTTATCTTGAGATTGGTAGTTACATAAGTGTGGATCAGAAAAAGCCTTACCATTACCACCATACTATGATTTCATCACGACGTATTCCTTCACTGAAAGCTTAGGCTCATTGCACAAGTTCGTAAACACTACCAACTGAGCTATTATAGCATCGTTAATTCATTAAAAAACATATATGGGTGTCAGATGAAAAATAAGTATGACCTTTTATCGAAATGTTTATAAAATAAAAAACGTAATCCAATACAAACAGTGCTTTATTACAAACTTTTGTAAAACAAAACATTACCAATAGTAACCTACATAATGTAGATGTATTCATTAGGGATGTTACGGTCGTGCATATCATAATAATTTGTTTAAATTTAAATACGGATATAAAATAATTTCGGTATCTGATAATTTCTTACTTAAATACTTATAAATGAATGTTATTAGTTTAATTGTACATAATTTTTAGTTAAATTTTATTTTATTTTTGGTGGTCGATAATGTCTTATTCGAAATAAATATATTCGATTATTCCATAACATCCCTGGCATAAACGTAATTAAGCGGTTTACCATGGGATTAGTATTTAAAGAAATTACATCTAAAATTATGATTATTACAAATAAAACCATCTAAACATGTTTTAATTATTATGCGGGATATTATACACAGTCCTCTTGTAGTCTTGTAACCGTAATATTATTTTAACTCAGAAGTAAGATTATGTGCCACATTTGTGTATAAAAGCTATACAGAAGTAAAGTCTTCAAAATCCATTTTATTGAAAATGATCAGTAACCAGTTTGGCTGCACTGATGAAGTAGTGATTTAAGCTGTCGCCTCGGCATTTCAGCCGTAATGAATACTGTGGGTTCGAATCCGACAGTATCAAATATTTGTATGATGCACAAATAGTAGTTTTTACGTTACTTTGTGTCCGTTAATTGTGTTTTTTGAAATCCGGCCAAACCAGTGTTTGATCATTAGTGAGCGAAACTTATTACAAATTACCTTCTTGTTACATACATATATAACAAAAACCATGAATTAATGCCTAATTAAAAAAAAAATCCAAAACAAAAAAGAATATGTTGCTCCCTCTACTTCTTCTACATGACTTAATGTGTTCTTTAAAATGACTCTTAATGTTTTATGGATTCTAACTCGTTATAGTATATTAATGATGATGTAAATATATTTCTAACACTCAACTTACTTTTGCTTGACTGAAGCCGTTACAATTTCTGAACAACATCAGGTATACTGAAGAACCTGGTAAAGTTGTACTTTTGTTTGTTGCACGTTTTTCTTTCAATATTTGAAGTAGTGAGGAATCTGATTCTAGAAAATACACTTGCGTATTTAAATCTTTTTATAGTATATATTCCAAAACATAAGAATATATATTATAATTTGATAATAAAAAAAATTACTTGTATGATATTATTTCTAACAGAAACGCATAAAAATAATCACTGGACCGGTTTTACAGTATACCCAACAACATTAAAAATGTGATTATTGAATGTAATAATATAAACAAAAAACACAACAAAATCTTTAAAAACAAATATTTAACCCTCCTGCTCCTTCATGGTAGTTATTTGATATGTCCATAACGGTGACTCGAAAGGCATAGGTTCCAAATAAATTTAGTAAAAAGAAAGTAAAACAATTATTGGGAAATAAATTTTGATTACAATGTAATATGCATAATGTAAACATATGACATATTTTCATTTCTATTCACATTATATAATAACATTAAAACGAAAATCACTTCGAACAAAACGATAGAAAACAGTATTAGTGTTGCAATGTCACTTTTTGAAATAGGAGAACCGGCGGCGGCTATTTTAAGTTTTCTTTAAATTAATATTCATGATTATGGATACAGTCTTTCAGTCATATAAATTGAGTTGTAAATAGAATTTACACCATATTCTATTGAAGGTGGTGATTCTCTCTCTGGTTAAAACTGTCCAAGGCTGTGTTTGTGGCACGTAATATTTACGTACGTTGTTTCAAATCATTATTCACAATTCACTTATGCGCATTAGGTGTACTACATCAAGTAAAACGTGACCAATATCACACAACATAAGCTGAATAAGTTAGTATATGAATAAAAATAAAAATATTACACAACATGGCCTCATACTGAAAACCAGCGCTGCAGTATATACCGTAAGGTAAGTATAAACTGTAGCGAGTGCCTGTGAATGGGGCTGATTGTTAATAGCATTTAATATGAGATTATTTTGTGTTGTATAATATTGTCCAACAATTTTTTTTTCTATGCCAGATCAAGAGCTCACAAAAACTCCCCATTTTAAGAAATTTCAGTATGAACTGGCATATGTACTGAGAGGGGCAGCGGAGGGGTTAAATGTAAACAAAGGATAGATTGGCAGTATTTCACTGCGTTGTGCCGCTGCTAGTAATCGTCGCCGCGGGAGATAACTTCTTTACACGTGGGACGGAGAAGGATAGTGTGTTCGAACTGGGCCGTGTAGCAGCCCTTGATGTCGCAGAGCGGCGGGTACGAGTCCACCACGCCCTTGTCGCAGAGGTCCTTGAGGGCCATGGCGTAGCGCACGGCGCCCGCGCGTTCTAACCAACGCTTACAGAACGCAAGAGTACCAAAGTTCTTGTTGATTACATTCAGCAGTTGTTTCGATGACTGTAATCTACCGTGGTCAAAATGTTCAAATTGTTCATTTCCACATAAAAATATATATTTTTTAAATAACATATTGGAACTATTTTTTTTTATATAGTTTATAGGTTTAGCGTTATGAACATAATCTCACCTGATCTTAAGTGACGATACGGACCAAGTTGGTAGACACGCTAAACCTGTGGAGGGACTGGCTCTAGAGTGCAACTGCCGGAACACACCTATTGGTATATGGCGGCAGATTTTCAATTTGAGGATGGTAGCTAAGAAAAATCCCTACCACCATGCTATGGTTTCCTCACGATGTTTTCCGTCACTTAAAGCTCAAGCTCATTGTAGGTTGAGTCCGTGCACAATACTACTGAGCAAAATTTAATAATATTTATCCTTTTTATGTCTTTTGTTCAATACATTAATGCTCCTGTTGGTGGTAACGTGATGTTAAATACCCTAAAGCAGCATTTCCCAACGTGTCGGTTGCAGCCAAATTTTGGCTGGACCCTAAGAAATAGTTTATATGAATGTCCTGGTTCACAAATGCCCCTTTTTTATTCACCAACCAGAAGGTGAGACCCGAATTTCAAAGTTTTTGTTAGGTTAGTCGCAGTCCAGTCACCATTGGAAACCACTGTCCTAAAGCCTTCATCAATGACTGCTCTATCAAATACAGAATATTTTTTTTGAAATCCAACTGGTATTTACTAATATTAGCGCCTTCAAACAAACAAACTTTTCCGCTTTATAATATTAAGATAGATATCTCTGTCTGCAGAGGAGGGGGCCTCACTATCACCATCACTATAGATAAGTTTGTACTTTAAAGACATAATTGTAAATGTTACCTCAAAGGTACGAATTGCTGGTCGAAGTTCTTCATGTAATGCGAGCAGTCCATGTCGTCGTGCACCTGCCCGCGCCCCGTCGACCCGAACGTCTCGATGGCGTAGAACTCGTTCTCCTCCATACGCGTCGTCTCGCCGCCCTTCACTATGGGCACCGTCTTACCCGCGTGGATCCCTTTAAACAACACACATTCTAAACTATGTTCACGGTACACATTATCTCATTTTATCCGCTTACTTCAAATTAAAATGGTTATTATTAACAGCAAAGGGGCCGGTTCATAAAATAGGTCAGGCAAAATTTTACCTTTCTAGACACCCTCTGACCGTCTGACGTCACAAACGATAGGCACATGGTATATGGCAATTAATGACAGTACATAAATTTAAATATTCTTCGATATTTATTGTTTGCAATAATAAAACTTTAAAATAACATGTAAAATTTACATAATTGCTTTTTGATCTGCGAACGTCACGGTTTTATTGACTCCCCCGGTTCTCTATGTCATATTTTAACAAAGTAAGCGCTACCTCTTCAACCCCATAAGTGCGAACGTATTTTATGATAAAAAATATTTATTCCGAAAAGACAGAAAACATAATTATTAGATATATACAAGATCTGCATAAAAGCAAGTCAAGTCGCAGACTAAAGATAGTTGAAAAATATTAAATTGTAAACTCACTATACGGTCCGATAGAATGTCCATTAAGATTACGAATCGGCTTGACTTGATACACTTTTCCATCCAATTCAACTTCATGTGACTCCATTACCTGTATAAATATTATTAAACTAAGCTAAAGGGTACGAGTGTACACTTGTAATAAGAAACATTTTTCGGGCTGTTTTTAATCGATTAAAACTCAAAAAACACTGCAATAGTGATACTGCATTGTATATCTAAAAGTTTTTGTATATCACAGATATTCAATCATACATGCACCTGTGACGAGGAAACGTTATGGCGAAATCTGATAGGCAAACGTGCCTTTTTTAAACACTGCACTAAATTTTCCCATAACTTGCTCAAAGAAAATATATTAGAAATAGTAGTTTAAGAAACCATTGCATTATGGAAGGGTATTTATTAAAACTGCAGTTTCATACACTACTTCATCTATTCTCATACTTTGGGATTGAACCTACTAAATAATAAAATATCAAATTTAAAACAGTAAGATATAATTATTAAACTTTTAAAATATAAAAATATTGAGTGGGACCAAATTTTCTTTATATTTTCTGCTATCAGAGATTTTAAGCAGGAATAAAAAACCCATGAGACTTAGTATCTCACAAAACAATAAAAGTACATCACTGTGCATGCGCTGCCACGGATAAGTAAAATTTGGAATGAAAACTTTTTTGTAATACTATAGAACTTTTATACCGGCATCATATTGATGTAAAAAAAATTGTAAGTGAAAGTGAAATATCATTCCATATTTAAATTCCGGAAATTTGTTTATAAATTACTATATATAAAAATTCGTTTTGAAGTTTATAATTTAAATTTTACGATATGTCACTAGATAAAATATATCAAGCCTTTTCAGGAAAAATATCGTAAACGACAATTGCACTTTTTACAGGAAAATGTTTTTACATTTGATATGTTTATTAAAAGTTATAACTTGTTGTTCATAATTGACCGTTGATCTATTAAAATAGTTGCTATTAACATACTGCTTTTAATTTACAAAGATAATTATCAAGATTTTTGTCGCTTACGATGTTTTTCCTAAAAATGCTCGATATTATAAGTGTTACTTATTACCTCTTGAACTGCAGCGCCGACATCGCACAGTCTGACGTCAACACCAGATGCCTTAATGCCAGCTTCTGTGGCCTCTTGTACGCCTTTCACCAGGGGATCGTAACGTGGATTGAAGTGTAAAGTAAACGCACAATCAATGATACGTCCGTTTATGTGAGTTCCGAAGTCTATCTTCACCACGTCGTCATATTCCAATACAGTGTTGTCACCTTATATAAACATTGTTATTGGGTTTTATAATAAACATTACAACAATACACATTTTTATATAAAGATTAATTTTATCGAAACGGCGAGTAACTGGGCCAACTGACACAAAATCAGCGTTTCACTGTCGGAGTGCTTATGCAGTATCTACACATTTCTGCTTATAACATCATTGCTTAACATGATAAAATCATGTTCACGTAATGGAAAAAAATTATTATTATAATTATCTATAAACCAAATATCTTCTAAATTTAATCGAAAAATAAGATGATTAGTGAAATAATAATAAATTAAAAAATATGTACAATGTTTTTATTAGAAAAACAATCAAATCAATTTTATCACGTTTTCATGCATTGTGATCCTATAGCTATGGTCCAAATTTCAAGTATCAAACTCATCGGGAAGTTAGTTTAAATCAATTACAAAAGTCCACCTGGACAGCATTACAAGAAAGCGAATTAGTAAAAACATTGTAGAAAATAATGAAAATACAAATTACCGGTATTTGGAGTATAATGTGCAGCACAGTGATTGCGACTGCAACCGGTGGGGAAAGCTAGTCCTGCTTTCAGCCCATCTTCGCCAATTAAACGTCTTGCTGTTGACTCTAGTTCTTCGCATATTTGAATCATTGTCATCCCTGGTTTTATCCAATCACGTATATATTTGCGAGTCTGTCAGTAGAAAAATATTATTATTCCACTTAATAAAACAATCTTATAATAAATACAAAGTAAACTAATAGAAGCTCAAAAAGTTTTAAGTTTTTAGAAAGGGTCACTTAAAAAGGGGTGTCGCATACTTAAAAAAACTTAAACTTCAAATGACTAATTTTGTGAAATAATGACAACTCAGTTGGTAGTGTGAACGGACACCGCGTCAAGCAACGTGTGTTCGAATCCACCTACAACGAGCTTGAGCCTTTTCTAATGCCCGTCTGGCTAGCCACCACCCTCAAGTTGAAAATCTATTGCCAAATACCTATACATGTGTTGCGACAGTTGCACTCGAGAGAAAGTCCTTCCATAGGTTTAGCGTCTTCACCAGCTTGGGTCACATCTTAACGTAACATCAGATGAGATTGGAGCCAAACACTAAAACCTATAAAATATAAAAAAAAAATACCTTTGCACTTACGGGGAAGGGGCTATCGCTTACTGTGACAATATGTGACTTGGGGGCCAGGGGAGATTCTCAAAAAACGAAGTTCACAGCTCATAAAACATATTATTAAATAAGTAAATTTAACATGTTATTAAAAATATTTAAGGCAAGTCGCAAAAAAAGGAAATTTACAGTAAAGTTTTTGCACCCTGACATAACATATATATTCCAACCTATGGACCAAAGTGTCATTGAAACTTTAAAGCGTTTATACAGACAGCAGCTACTGCGTCGTCTTTTGTCAGCAGACAGCAGTGAAATAGAAACGATGTTGAAATTTTTAAAATAAATTAATTTTCAAGATTCTTGCTATATGCTGGTAGATGCGTAGAATCGCAAACATTAAAAAGTGCACGGAATAATTTATTAAAGACTACATCCAATTCTTCAATTATACCGCACGACGATTTCAAAGAAATAACAGAAGCAATGAAAATTATTAGTATTGGTAAATGATGTTATGAAGAGAACATCAAGGAGTGGTTGAACTTCGATAGTGAAGAGTCAGGATTCCAAATTTAAACTAATGAAGAAATCATTAACGCTTTGAACAGTAACAGTAATATGAAGAAGAGACTGAAACTGGTGATGTATGCGAAGTACCCTCTCATGCAGAAGCTTTTGAAGCTCTAGATGTCGCTTTTAAAAGGTTTAAAAGATAGGATGAATAGGATTCCATAAAGTTATTACAACTAAAGCGCATCAGGGACTTAGCCGCAATGAAAAGACATGATTCATTATGTCAATGATTAATCACAAATTATATTAACCAAAATTTTAAATTACATTGTTTACTCATTTTTTTTTAAATCATACCATCTAAATGACGTACTTAAAACCCATTCTATAATATATTTTTTTATTATAATTTCATTATTGTTTTATTTGACTTTGAAATTGATTATCCAGATTAATCGGGTTTCTACTGTACTTCTATTAATTACTATATTTCATGTACAGAGGGGGGATGAGTCTATGCTTTGTGGCATACTATTGATAGCTGGTTATAGAAAATGTGACTCATAGAGAAGTTGGAGGGGAGAGGTCTAAAAAGGTTGGGCGACATATTTTATGAATGGCCCTAAACAAGATACTGATTTTGTGGAAGTTACCAGAGACCTACACAATAGTACTATTATACATTGACTATTAATGATGCAGAATTAAAATAATTTTAGATGTCTTGTTCTCATTACCTGCCTGTGAGCTTCTGCAGCCTGTCTGATTTCCTGATAGATATCTTGATGCATTCTATCTAAAGCCCTCTTCTCTTCACTTGAAAATCGATCTTTGGCAGTTCTTTCATCAATCCCTTCAGCTGGCCCATGTTCCATAATTTGACCCTCAGGAAAGTTGCCTGTAGAAATTATAAATTATGTGACATTAAATCATAAATTTAGTATGATAGAACTGTTTTGATGGTTTGAAAAATTTATAATATTGTTTTATGTATAATTTAAAGTATCTATGCTCTATATAAATGAATTTATACAACCAAAACATGAACAAGGATTTTTTGTACATTATATATTTTAATAATATATGTCAAACTAGATAAAAACTAGATAAAATATACAAAAATAAACTTCAGTAAAGAGGGACATACATAAAACATCACAATTTTAGAACAAAAGTCCACTTAAAATACAAAGAGTCTTAATAGATTGATTTTCTTTTTCATGTGAAATTTATTTATACATGTTAGTGAATGGATTACTAACATATTACAAAAAAGTTACATTTACTTCTCATATTTGCTACTTACAGATATAGACATAGTTTCATATCATACTTTCAGCAGAGTATAATTAAAGACTGTAATTAATTTTAAATGATATATAACATAATGGAATTTCCTTTATGAATGTATTCTGTTATACACTTTTTATTATTATTTTTCTTAGTCATTTAAGTAACTAGCTATTTTTATTATTCGAATTTATAATATATTAGTTTAACTGAGTATAAACAAATAGGGGAACCATTGTTCTTTACTAGATCCAAAAACTTTGAAGCTCTTTTATGTTAAGACTACTTCACACAGTATAAAGATAATCTGTGGTATGTGTTTGGACACAACAACTATTTTTAGCTGAATCAAACACTGTACAGTGAGTGTAACACTCCCCCATAGTAGTAGGCTTAAGCTTATTGCATTCTAGGATTAGCTGATGATTGAAGACTACCATCATGTATATGGTTGTAACACAATCAAAATTATACTTCTTTAGTTTCCTGTGTTCTGGGCTTTACTGTGTATCTTCAGTAGTCAGGAAGATCACAGGCCAGCATAGCAGCAATACACACTAGATTACTGAGAACTCAGTGGTTGCTGTTATTTTTGGAATATACTGTAGTTACTATCACATACAATGCTGTCACTTTAAATTACTACTAGAAATTTCAAGAGTAAAAACAATATGATATTGGAAACTTTTTTTCAAATTTAATATGAATATACTGAGCAAATATATACTAACCATCTGGATACAAATCAGCTATGGGTATTGTTGGTGGATTAGTTTGCTCCTTAACAGGGCCTTTTACAGATTTATTTTTGTTTTTTTTTTTCTTCTTCTTTTTCTCATCCCCTTCCCCACCATCTTCTGCGGCAGCTAGAGATGTATCTTTCTCTAATGCATTTTTTATTTCAGTTACATCTATTTCTGTAATATTACTTTCTGGAAATAAAAAGTTGTTTAAAAACCTTTCAGACTTTACCAGGAACCTACTAAAGTGGATGCTCATAAATCTTAGACTACCAAGTATGAGATAATTACATTTGAAAGATGAATTATCTCAAGCTTGCTGTAAAATAGAAAACTTGGTTCTTTTACTACCTCTGTTGATAAAAAAAACCTGTTAACTAACTTACAGTTTACTAGTCTTATAAAATACAATATTAAGAATAATAATACAGGGATTTCTAGATCATATTGTGATTGAAAAATCTTTAAGTTTCTATGTTTTTATAGTTACACAAAATTTTATATAATCACTATTTTATATCAGTTAAGTCAACAGTTAAAAGTTAAGTTCAAGTCATTCATAAAAGGTCTAAAAACAATCACATATGCACTTTTGTGAAATGAAGAATTGGCTAAATACTGATACCTTGGCACACCAAAAATTCTTTCTGAAAGTTTTTAATCTTACTTGAGGAGTTAGGCTAGTAAATGTATAGTTAATTTTACCACTTAAAACAGGTGCATATATATGCCAAGCTGTGCAAATCTAACCATTAACCAGTGATTTGCACTACAGATTTATAGTTGATAAATTTTACAGCAAGAGATGAACAAGCTTTTTTTGTTATGTAAAATGAATGCATTTGTGGTAAGCACAGTACCATACACATAGCACAGACAACTGTGAAAGATCTATAAAATTGATAGATAAAAAGTCCAAATCATCTAACAAGCAGAAAAGGAAAAGAAAAGCTAGCGAAGTAAGGGGATAGCTCCTATCTTTTGATATAACTCATGAAACTTACTTGTCTTGACCTGTTTGAGTTGAAAGATTGATTACTCGATATTTTTTAACATAACCCAACACACTATTGTTATTCAATGATTTAATTTATGCTAGACCTTATGTTAGTCAAATTTATTTTTCATATTTTTTATAACACACAGGTGTTTGTTCATAAGTAGAACATAAGAAGTTCAAATTGAATTGCCTATTTATGAGTTTGTTAACTATTTTGCTAAGTTTAATTGAAGAACTATAAATCGTTATACAAGATTGCATTACATTTTACGATTTTTGTACGTGATAAAGCAATATTCAGTTCTTGTGTTCAGCTAATATTGTTTAAGGTTAGAATATTTTTCTCTTATAAATTTTCTCGGTAACTATATCACCTTTGCAATGATAGTGTTAGCACTATAATTAAGTCTCAAAAATCTATCGATTTGAACTCTTTCTCAACTCAAGTTTGTGTCCAATGATACTAAGTCCTACTTGTTATTAATAGGTTAGGACACTTTACTACAGACGGACAGATACTTTACCCTTTCATGTGTGCTGTATAATTACACTGTAATACACAAAACAAATAATTTTCTATCTGGATTCTTATATGTATCCATCAAAATGACATTTTATCAGATATAAAGTGCATTTCATTGCCTTCAATATACAAATATATAATGATAATAAGTCACTAAGATATGTAGTCCGTATTTAAATAAACATAGTAACCTATATTCTTCTTCTTTTTTTTCTTCTTCTTCTTCTTGGCGGGATCTTTTGTTTCAGTTTCATCTACTAGATCGACGTCTTCCGTCTCACCATTCTCCAAGACTTTTTCACTAGTCATTTCGGTATCTACTTCCACAGCGGCCATGATGTTAAAAACAATCAATTAGAACAAAAATAACTTCAATAAATAATGATTACCACTGACAAAGGTGAAAAATTACATGCGTCTTTTCAATCATAGGGATTGTAGCACAGATATTAAAAGTGTTCGTCTCTGGTGTTATAATCGATTGTTTATAACATCGTGATAATCTGTTGCTAGGAACCAGTAAAAAATTATACTATACTATTAAAACAATCGATAGTTTAGTTTTTCTGTAGATTTTCGAAGTTTTGAATATTTAAATCGGAGTTTTTGGCGGGATCTTGATTTGTCATGTTGTGATTTTTATTTTGATTTATATATTTAGTTATTTAGCCGTAAATTGTGTAATATAGGTGACATTATACATGATGTAGTGTAGCTAAAGAGCATAAGTGAAGTGAATTATGAATAATCATTCAGAACATGATTAGTTACCACAAAAACTTCCAAGAGAGTCACCATCTTGTTGAATATAGTTTCATCTGCCTGAAAAGCTCAAACCATTTGAAAATGGCGGTAATAGTGTAAAGAGGGTCTAAATTGCCAAGAATAAAAAAGAAGAATATAGAAATCTGTAGTGTTTTTGTATTATTTTATTAGAATTTGCCGCTTTGAAGAGCTATTGAATCCTATTCCCTCGTCTTTTTTCCACAACAGAACTACACGAGGTGGACTTCGGAGTCACAGCTTTACGGTAACCCCCATTCAGACTCGAACAAAAAAGTTCGCTATTTCGTACTTTTACTGTACCGTAAAGCTGTGGAACAGTCTCCCAGTTCGTTTATTCCCTTCCTCTTATAACATCAGATCGTTCAAGCGAAATGTAAACAAGCATTTACACAGGCCGGCATGACAGGGGCGACTGGCGATGAATTGTTGTGCCATCCATGGTCGCCACTGTTTTTGTATTGTGTGTGCTTAACATCAGGTACAGTGCCGTCACTTTGCCGAGCTACTATATATTTTTTTCCCTAAAAGGAATGTTAAGGAATGACTAAAGTGGTTTTATTATACAAGAACTGTTAATATATCCGCTTATATAGTTACTGTTGTGGTGAAGTTTTTTCTTGAAAAATTATTAGGTAAGTAGGTTTTAGTTTTGACAGATTGGTCCTCAAGTAAGTTTTGGTAGTACTAGTCCACATATTATTTTTAAAACAAAATAACTACCTAAGTTCAGCTAAGAACATTATATAAAACACTCTGTCTATACTTCAGAAAAGTTACAACGATGCACGTGGTTGGTGTGGTTATATGCGCAAAGCGACTTTATTAGTGATACTTTGTGTAGAGCTTTTTATTTGTTCTGTAATTGCACTGTGTCCATAATAAATTTAGAATGTATATAGGCTAGTCTACAAGTTGAAAATGGTCTAAAATAGAGATACTGCTCTTAAAATTATGTGTGATATCTCATTGTATCTGGAATATCTGCCTAGAAAAATGTTTGAATAATGGTCGTAAAATTTTTTCGCTTCGTGGAGCATTTGTTATATACATACTTAACAAGATCACGCGATAAAAAAAAAAATATATACTTGTTTATAATAATTTTGTTAGTTAACAAAATTACTTGGCTTTCTCATTTACAAAAAATATTATACAATAATAACTTTTGTGGCGTGATCTTGTTAATTTCATATAAGAATTTCAAATTAATTGAAATAAGACATAATAAAAGATCGTATACAAATTCAAATAAATTGTTAAGATTTAAACTTATTCATACGAATAGGATCAATTTTAGAAAGTATCTATCCTTTTGGCTATTCTCTCTATTGAAAATTCTCTGACCTGATTTTGAAACTTTCATGATGTTATACTATCGCGGAACCGCAAGCTCGGAGAAAATAATTTAATTATGAAATATCTTGTTAAGCCTAAATTATAATTTAATTATGAAAATGTAATACATATGCTTTTCAAAATTAAATTTATTACATGTTTAACTAAAATACACACAATATTAGTAATATTGTTGAGTCAATGCATACACTTGCAACAGCACGCATGCTTCTTATACTTCGTTCCGCGATCTTTAAATTAACTACCCTCAACTGTCATTATTAAGTATTCGCTGTTTCTCAAACTTTTATTACTACCATGTTTCGATGTAATCGCTGTGATTCTGAGTTTAGAGACGGAGTGCAGTGTACCGTCTGCCTGGGTCGCTTCGACTTTCCATGTGCTGGAATTACTGAGGCTGGATACCGGAAACTCGGGGACAGAAAGAATTCATGGAAGTGTACAACTTGTAAAACTTCAGAAGCAATAAGCCCACTTCCTGTACCAACCGGAAAAGCAGGTTCTTCTAAACCAGCAATAGAATTAGAGAGCATCGCGCTAGATCTAAAACGTCTATCTACCCAAATATCTTCACTTCCAGATGTAATGATGAGCATGAAGGACATTCAGTCAGATATTGCGGATCTCAAAACGTTGAAATAGGATATCGCGGACCTCAAATTAATGAAACTTGATATGTCGGACATAAAAACTTCTGTTGAGTTTGTGCACAGGACAATTGAAGCTCTCACAGAAAAGGTCTCTATCATGGACACTCAAGTTCAGACCCTTCTAAAAGCCAAAGAAGATTTGGATCGCCTCCAAAGCCAAGTGGATCAACTTCGATCAGCAACACATGCACAGGATCAGTGGTCACGTTTAAACAATGTTGAGATCAAGGGAGTTCCGATATCTAAAACAGAGAACTTGATCTCCCTCGTACAAAAGATAGGCGATATTATCAAGTGTCCGATTTCAAAGGAACAGTTCAACTACGTCGCAAGGGTACCTATGAGGAATGATAAAGCGAATAAATCGATAATAGTGGCTTTACATAATAGGTACATCAAAGACGATTTTGTGTCAGCTGCAAAAACATGTGTTCTGTTCCCTAAGGATCTTAACCTGGAAGGCAATTGTCGAATTTTCGTTAACGACCACTTAACACTAGAAAATAAGCTTCTACTGAACAAAGCTAAGGCTATTGGTAAGGAACGAAATTTTGCATATACATGGGTAAAATGTTGCAAAATTTTTATGAGGAAATACTTCTTCCGTAACTGGTATCAAATCAGAACTCGACTTAAAGAAACTCGAAAACTAAAAATTCATAATGTGTCAATCTTTGTAAAGTTTGTTGTTTTAAATATTTATTTATTTTTTTACATCTGCATGCTTAGTTTGAGAAGCGCTTGCCTGCTCATTAGTTCACATTGTTGTTTTTACATTGCACCATTCACGATTGTCTTTTGTTCGCTTATCGCTCCGAGGCGCCCGCGGCCGGTCGATTATTCGTTAATGTTAGAATACCTTATTTTAATTTTATGCGATGATTTATATTTTCTTTCATATTATATTATAATTATAGTTATTGCCAATTCCTAAGATTGTTACCAGCGAATTTAACTACAATTGGTAAGCAAAAGGTTATTACTTAGATACAAAAATGTCAATGTTTACCATTTTGTACCAAAATGTTCATGGCTTACGTACAAAAACTTCAGAATTTTACAAAAACGTCTGCCTTAACGATTTCAATGTTATCTGTTTGACTGAGACATGGCTTATCGAAGGTATTAGTAATAGCGAATTATTCGATGACAGATATATTGTGTGGAGACGTGATAGAGATTATCTAGCGACCGCAGAATCCTTAGGAGGAGGTGTACTAATCACTGTTAAGCGGGATCTTATTGCCGAATAGCACAGCGATTGGTGCTCCACCGCTGAAGACATATGGGTAACACTTACACTCCAGTATAATAAACCGAAAGTAATACATAAAATACATATTTGTGTCGTCTATATGTGTATTCAAAACTTAGGTAATTCATTGGCTATATAAACTATTAACTTTGCCAATAATCTATCTAACATTGTTTTGAATCATCCTTTAGACAAATTTGTGATATTAGGCGACTTTAACATGCCTAATTTAATATGGAAACCATCTGAAGACAGGGCCACATATCAAGCCCACAATATCCGAAGTGACTATCAGTCGGAAGTCATTGATAATTTCAGTCTTTGTAACTTATACCAATACAATTTAATCTTAAATATAAATAATAGGATCTTAGATTTGGTTTTATCTAATGACTATGTGACCGTGACGCAAGCTAGTAGTCCTCTAGTCTCAGAAGATCCACATCATAAATCACTTAGCATTACCGTTGATTTTGTAAAACTACATACCTTAGAATGCAAACCTTATGTAAAGTACGTTTATCACAATGGTGACTACGAAGCTATCTCGTCTGAATTGAATTCCATAAATTGGCGACAGGATATATCCAATATTCCTTTAGATCAAGCCCTTTCCTTAGTTTATGATACTTTAAATGAATTACGTAACAAATTTATTCCCTCTAAAACTATCGCCTCAAAACGTAAATACCCTCCGTGGTACAAATCTCCACTAATCATACTATTAAGGGAGAAAAACAAACATTGAAGTAAACACAAGAGATATGGCAATAGACATGATTTAATTTCTTTTAATATCTTAAGAGACCGAACCAGGATTATGGAGGATGAGATGTTCCAAGACTATATAAAATACATTGAAAACATGATTACTAAAAATCCCAGAACTTTTTGGTCGTACATACAAACTAAAAAGCAATCTAACGCATACCCCTCAGTGATTAAATTTGGGCAGTGTGTGTCAGATCAAGGCGAACAAATATGTAATATGTTCAGCGACTACTTTCACTCAACTTTTTTAGAGACCTCCACTTCAACTATTCCGTGTATTGATGATTCCAATCTCTCCAATCTATTTGAAACTTCTGCAGATATAAGTGATGTTGATGTTTCAGAATCGGAAGTGCTAAAACTATTCAAGTCTTTGGACTTAAACAAGTCTGCCGGTTCAGATACCACCGGTACTTATTAAAAACTGTGCAGAAAGTTTAGCTGTGCCACTCACAATTCTCTACAAGCGTTCCTTACATGAAGGCTTGATACCTGGAATCTGAAAGTCTGCGTTTATAACTCCTATACACAAAAAGGGTCCTAAGGGCGAAGTAGTTAATTATAGACCGATTTCTATGTTATGTATTTTCGCCAAAGTGCTAGAAAGGATTATCTACAACCAATTATATGCTTCTTTAAGACATTCCCTTTGCGAGAATCAGCATGGTTTCCTTAAAGGTAGGTCAACTACATCGAACCTTTTATTATGTAATGAGTTTCTGTCAAAACATATATCTGAACCGTCTCAAGTAGACGTTATTTATACTGATTATAGTAAATGCTTCGACAGAATTCCACATGTTCGATTGTTACAAAAACTGCAGCAAAGAGGCATACTAGGTAACCTATTCAGATGCTTCTCGTCATATGTTAAAAATAGATGCCAAACAGTAGTTCTTAACGGTTACACATCTGCACCAATGTATATTCCTTCTGGAGTCCCTCAAGGATCGCTTTTAGGGCCTCTCCTTTTTACAATATTTATTTCTGAAATATTCTCTTGCTTCCGTTTTTCAAAAATTCTTCTTTACGCAGACGATTTAAAAATTCTATGCCCAATTAAATCAATCGCAGAAGCATCATTACTTCAAGAGGATTTGGATAGATTTCAAAACTACTGTAACCTCAATGAATTAGATCTCAATGTATCGAAATGTTATGTATGTTCTTTTACGCGTAAATCCCAAACTATTCTGTTTAATTATAATTTAAAATGTGAGTCTGTCTCAAGAGTTTCCACTATAACAGACCTTGGAGTCGTTTTTGATTCCAAATTACTTTTCAAAGATCACCTCAATAGCATTGTCAACAAAGCCTCCAAAGCTCTAGGATTCGTGTTAAGAATGTCATCGGAGTTTTCCTCAATAAAAACAATCAAAATATTGTACTGTGCATATGTACGTAGTCACCTAGAATACGCTAGTCAAGTATGGAATCCCTGTTATGATATACACAGGACACGCATCGAAGGTATTCAAAAGCGCTTTTTGCGGTACTTACAATACCGTACAAACACTTTCTCACCCAGCTATACTTCTCGATGTAAGAAATTTCATCTACTTCCACTCAACGAGAGAAGGTAAATAGCAGATCTAACGTATCTGTTAAACATCGCAAACGGTACAGTCGACTGTCCAGAACTACTGGGCTACCTCGGATTGCGAACCCCTTGTTTAGCATTAAGACAATCTGACATATTACATATTCCAATATCACGGTGTAATTATAGGCAAAACAGCTTCATTATTCGAGCGTGCAAGTGTTTCAACATAATTTCTAGGACCGTGGATATCGACATCTTCAATACCACGGTTCGTCAACTTACTAGACTACTCACTAATCGAAACTTTTCTTCCTTGTAATATTAATTTAAAACTGTGTGTTGCCTATGCATTATTGAATATGTATTAATCTTTATTAATATTTGTAAAAACTTGTAAATAGCCCTTTGTATTTTTTTCTTTTATTTAAGTTCTTAATGTTAGCTGTTAGTTTTCCCTGAAATAAATAAATAAATAAATAAATAAATAAATAAATAAATAAATAAATAAATAAATAAATAAATAAATAAATAAATAAATAAATAAATAAATAAATAAATAAATAAATAAATAAATAAATAAATAAATAAATAAATAAATAAATAAATAAATAAATAAATAAATAAATAAATAAATAAATAAATAAATAAATAAATAAATAAATTAATTAATTAATTAATTAATAAATAAATAAATAAATAAATAAATAAATAAATTAATAAATAAATAAATAAATAAATAAATAAATAAATAAATAAATAAATAAATAAATAAATAAACAAATAAATAAATAAATAAATAAATAAATAAATAAACAAATAAATAAATAAATAAATAAATAAATAAATAAATACTGTGATAAATGAAAATTAAATTACAACGTGACGATTTTTACTGGGGGTCTCCCCATTCCAAAGAATTTGCCACGGGCATCAGGTGGTATAGTTATGCCACTGATCATATATGTTCATGGGTGACAGTGCGTTTGTATCTACTGACCAAAATGTTTTAGTGCCTGCCGTAGGGTTAAATGTCGTTCGTCAGTCGCAACTGTCTTGCCGGCCCACTAAATGTCTCTTCACGCCTCGTTTGATTGACGCCTGGTTTGAATTACTTCATAACAATTTAACATACGATCAACTAATACTTAATTATCGTTTATCGTGACTCAGACGAATCCTAGAAAACTTTGGAAAACTTGCGAGTTCTACAAAGACCTCTAATAAGTTAAAGAAAAATGCATACATACATGTTAGCTCCCGCCAGTATATTCATAAATTTGTTTTTGTATTATATTTGTAAACAATGTCATCCGCGGAGTGTTTTGTACACACGTTGACAAGGGTATAGATAAGTACATAAAAGTACTGTTTCAAACTGATATAAAATTATTTTTAAATATCAAGCAAACGAAGTCGCAGGCATGGCCAGTATCTACTATAGGTACCATACTTAGTAGTACTTAGAAGTAGTAGACTTTTCACAATCATACTTTATTATACTAATATTATAAATGTTTGTGATCAAATTCGGCACAGAGGTAGATGGGATCCTGGAGACGGAGATAGACTACTTTTTCTCGCAAAAAACTTATACGAAGTGGGGTAAACAGAGGGATAAACTTTGTATGAAACTTTTTATTACGTCTTTCGATTTGTTTAACAAGATCAATATTAACGCAAGCGTAGCCGCACCTAAAATCTAGTTAATGAATAATTTTGCTAATAACGTAATTTTTATTTTGAACTTATTACTTTTTTTAGTTATAATAGATTAGTAGATTTATCGTGTTATAGTAGAATATCGGTGTAGAACAAACGCTACATAATGACAAGTATTTCCTACTTTTTAGTTCGGTTTGCTATTTGTTTAAGAGTGTTCTTCGAACTATATTTTCTTACTTTTGTAAAGCCCAAAACGATATTCTTTGTCGTTATTATCCCGAAAGAACCGTCCGTCTAAAATCCGTCCAGAAGGTACCTAGTTTCAGAGTGAGGTATGTACCTACAGGAGACAGATAAAAAGCAAAATATTTTTCACTTCTATTTCGATTACAAAGTACAGCGCAATTATATGTTCCTAAAACTAATTAATGTTAATTAAATAAAGTACGTAAGTAAGTAAGTAAGAGATTCAGCTCCGTTTCATTTTTATAGTTTGTATAAACAGCAGTTGACAGACACGAAGTTTTTACATTAAAAATATTTGTTTTATTCAGTACAAGTACAGTTTTATCTTCGTTAATAAAATTTTCCATATTATTTTTTATAATAGAAACGGCCACTGGGGCGCCTCCTCGTTTTGGCTCCCCGGGCAAATGCCCGGCTTGCCCCCCTCTCTTAAAACGGGCACTGATACGACATATACAATTAATTCTATTTGTCTTATGATTTAGTATCTTTAATTCAAAAAATCTTTTAGCTATTTAGCTTTTTGAAAATAAAATCTTTCACGAGATATTTTATTATTTTCTATTGCACCGCTAAGAGCTATGCGACGAATTATTTTGGAACGATGGTTATATAATTGCTTTTGTCTAACATAGATTTTGTCTTTATGCGAAATAGAAACGTATAACATTCTAAATTTTCATATCAGGTTATTAATTATGGTTTTGCGCCTTGTCGTCAACGAACTTAAATCTTTAAATAGCAGCTACAGGTGTTTGTCAAAAAAAAGGTTTCGTATTCGTACCATATATGATGATCATTATTGGTTTAAAATATACATATATAGGAAATATAAACATATAGTGTATATAATTAAAATGCGTTTGCATTTTTCTCCAATATCTTTTTATTCTAAATACATTAATATTTTATAATTCAACTTAAATATTCATTTAAACTATTACAAGCTATTTTTCAATTTTAAACATAAATAATAATAAGTAATGCAAATGACCAGCATTGCATACTTTTACCTTGGTTTTAATATTATCTAAGTATTTATTATTCAAATTTAGTGATAGTTCTTCATATTGACAAAACACGACACTGAAAAACTTTGCCGAAAGTAAATGTTGAATTAATACGACGCTAATTAAGCATTGATTGTTGACATGCCAGAAGCGCTTATCGAATAATTAACATCAAAGAGGTTCACCAATATCGGCTTTAAAGAGATAATATGATTTATTTTGATGTTCTTAATAATTGAGAGCGTGTCTGGCGCGCAACAAGAAACAAGTTTAAAAAGACGTAGATTGTTTACTAAGTACTAAATAGAACATGATTTGAAATTAAATATTTAACACGAGTACACAAGTCTATATAGTTAATAATACATTTCGTCCAGTTTAAAAAGTGTACGTTCGATAGCTACACAAGTTTGTCCATAGTATGTGAAATATTATTTTGTATACCTTAGTTAAGCACTGATCTAGTCTAGCACGTAGATATTTTTGTCTATTCAACACAATTACGGACAGGCATGTTATTACAACATAATTATTTCAATCACACTTTTTATTTTAAGCATACAAGTATTTAATAATTTTGGTTATTTATGTAAATTTGTAAACATGTAAAAATTCAGGGAGGGAAGTAACACCTATTAAATTAAATATGTAAGTACAAAATGCTACTACAGATTTTTAAGTATATATTTTTCAAGTGTAATTAGTTTCTGAAGTTTCTATATGTTATAGAGACATATATTCACATTTTTATGTACTACCTCTATATTAATAATATATAAAGTTGCGAAGACCACCGATTTAAATCTAAAATTTATAAATTGGCCCTTTCTTCTTGACAGTAATGATTAAAAATGCAGAAAATTTATTAAACACTTCTTTATTATAATACTCATTTCAGAGATTAGTCGAAATAATAGAATCACAAAATTGAAAGGAACTAATAACCCATTTAATTATTAAACAAATATCTTTTGAGTACATTATTTAATAGAGACCAGCTCGTAAATAAAATAAAAATATTATAGTTACAATAGCAGAGGAGGGCTACATTGATGAAATACATTCGTAATACAGTTATCATTCAGTATCTAATGCTTGTTATGATAATTTTATATAATTTTTATATTACTGTAAAGTTTTCTGAGTGCAGTAATATGTCCAATAAAGGTTTCTACGTATTGTATTTAAATCA
Source organism: Actias luna (assembly GCA_039707435.1). NCBI lineage: Eukaryota > Metazoa > Arthropoda > Insecta > Lepidoptera > Saturniidae > Actias > Actias luna. Next base: position 11,085,900 of record JAZHAC010000033.1, on the reverse strand, counting down.
ACAACGCGATCAAGTGAAGAGATCGCGTGTGATGTTGATATAAAATTATTATTGTGCGATTAGAATGTAACTGAAACTGTATACCATATGTTGCTTTACTTGCATGAATTGCAAGACCCGACCTGCGCGCCTTTAGTATTGACAGGTACAATATGTTTCACAAGTGTAAGATTGAAATTTGTTCGAACAATATTATTATTGATACTCACGCAAATGTTAGTATTATAATAACACTTCAAGTTGTTAGTGAATAAAATAAACACTACAGGTTTAATTTTTTTTAGTTAAAGAAAATCTTAACAAAAACATCACCTATAATAATTACCTACGAACAAAAGTAAACAGATCGCCAGCGATCCTTTATAATAAATGAGGTGAACTTGATTATAAAATCAGATAAAGCTATCTAATAGGATGAATTTGGTTAAAGTGTCTTTTTCACCCTGATAATATGTAACACCACTACTGGTACATTGACCATATTCGCTGCCTCGATAATAATAAAAATGGATAGAATGCAATAAGATTCTTCGTATGTTTACACATTGTTATTAAATTAAAAGTCGGTGGTTTTGTAATGTTTGGACTACAGCAATAAGAGGCTGGCCGAATATTATATATTCAGAAAAAAGACACAACAACAACAACTCCGAAAGGCAATTTTTAAAATTTACCCTTAAAATACTTTTACATTTAGGATACCTATTATGTTAATATATATATGTATATATTGGTGAATAACATCATTATCGCAAACCCGTATTATATATGAGAGACGTGGATGATATGACAATATAAATTACCCTTTCATACCAATTAATAAGCGTTTTCAATGTCCTTAATTAATCGACCCGATACAATCACGGCATCGACGACTATAACTACTTACACGACTTTTAATTTTACGAACCGAACACTAACTACTTACAGGGATCTTTAAATGATTCTCTTTGGTTAGACAAAACGAAACAACAATACAAACACTAGATAATCGAACGTTACAGTCATTGGAGGGACATAATTATTAGGTATTAGGTAATTCTAAACAACATCGCATAGTAATAACATAAAAATAATCATAATCGAAATGTTACGATACACTCGCAGATCGTTCCATTTCGACGGTAAGCGTCAACAAGTAATTATTATTCAACAAAAGGATCAAGCCAAATCTGCCGGCGAGCGTGAAAAACGGCTTTATGTGAAACGAGCGTCGAAGCGCGTGGCTATTTGACTGCAACGCGCTTTATCTGCGTTGTTTCAAAAGGCTCCACGAAGTTTCTCCGCTCTACTGCCAGAGTTTCCACCAAACTTGCATCTTCTCTGAGAGTTTCTTGCAGATTCCCAGTAGTTTCCGTCACATCCCGCCATCACCTTCGCCTTCGCATTCTTCTGAACCTTCCCCTTCTTCTAGTGTTACCTGTACAAGTACACAAGCCCTTATTAAAATATTTTCATTTAAACATTTAAAATCGACGTTTTTAATGAATACATTTTTGAATTTCCATATGGGAAAAAACAATTGTACTTTATTAACTAAAATAACTATTTCTAGTTGATCGAAGTTTATTTAACATACGTCAACGTTAGACAACAATTTCAGTTGAAATTAAGAGAGAAGAAAATCAAAACATCCTATGCCTAAATATCAGTCTAATAATGAGCTTATGGCTAATGTCTTATGGTCAAATTTATGTTTATAGTAAAAATCAGAAAATATAACACGTCCTATTAGCATGGTGATGTGATCCATCACATATGCCTCATTGTAAAATAGCTTCGAATCATAATAGTTATTATTAGTTATATTTGTTAAACTTGAATGATGTTTAAATCAAACGAGGAAAACTCACTTGAAATCGTATTTGTTCGGGGCGGTCATCGTCAGGACCATGGGATGCTTGAATGGGGGCCGGTGGTGGCGATGGTGGTATCATGCTTTGGTAATAATCACGGTTCTCTTCTAAAGTATCTAGGATGTCTTGAGCATCTGGATGTACAAGATCTGCCCACGTCTCCCACAGAGGATGTACAATATAGTCGATGAATCCGACTTGGGATTTCTCTATGGTAGAGTTGTGCCTATCACACATAGGACTAATATCCATTCCGTGCTCTCGTTCTCGATCTCCTTGTTGGAAAAACTCTTCCATTAACAAAGCAACCCATCTCTTGTAGAGAGGCAATGGTTTGGTGGGATTGCTCAGATCGGCGCAATGTACGAGATTTTCTAATACCTGTATTCTGTCTGTGTAATTATCTAATAATAGTACTCCACTGCCGGCGACTTTTTTTGTTTCCACCATAGTCTTCAAGTCGGCGAGAAGGCTCATGTGTTTCGACATGTCCGTCGAAAGCACCATGTCAATTACCATTTTACGCAGAGTCTGCCTTTGTTTCTTGTGAAGATTAACAAAAATGTCGCAGCCTTCGTTCTGAAGCAACTTGAAGGCTACGGCTAGATGGTGATTTTCAAGCACTGATTCGTCGTTATACATCAGTGCGAGCTCTGAACTAGAGTTCACTAGGAACTGGTTAGTGAGACCTGGATGGTCGACGTCATGAACACACGCTGCGAACAACGCAGCGCACACTTCCAGCGGAGTAAAGACTGCATCAAGGGCAGGGGTGTTTAATAACACATTAGTTGACTGTGTGACGTCGGCTGCATGAAGAGAATTGTGAAACGGATTGTCACGGATATAATGCTCTTCAAGTGTTACCGCAAATGCCAAGAAAGTGCGCGCAGGTATTTGCAGAGTTGTCAGTAGCTCCCTAGATGTGAAGGCTGTATATGCGACAGCGGTAAGTGGTCTTCCACAAGAAAGATCTCCAATACGGAAGATGTCAACTCCCCAACGATCAATTTCTCCCAGAAGTTTGCCCAGTTCCTCTTCGTGTGGAGTTTCTACTCCGTATCTTGGTACTCGTTCTCCGGTAAAGCTATTTGTGTGAGTCAATGTTCGCTTAACACCCGAAATCTGTGAAATAAAATAACAAATTAATACTGTTCCAATATTTTAAACAAACTAATTTATGATTGTTACATGCTATTATAAACTTACTTGTGACATGGTAGTAGCGGGTCCGCCATGACGAGGCTTTTCTTTCTTCTTTTGACGTTCGGAGCTCTCTTCAACTTGCAAAGAAGGAAGATCAAGTTCTTGTTGTTTGTCTAGAAAAAAGTGGTTCGTATTTAAAAAAATATTTTGGAATATCTGTTTAAAACATATTATCTGTGTAGATAGTATAGATACGAGTGTACGATGATGACCTAGTAATTTAACGTATATATATAATACATCCTCTGGATTATACTTGTTATATTTTTTCATTATTTAAGCAAAATGGTGTCAGTAGGTAACAGAGCCAAAAAGAATGTGGGTGAAAATATGAAGTACTTATAATAAATTATATGATACTGTTTTAGGTCAGCGGATACAATGTGCATTGTAGATAAAACTGATTAATGGTGTGAATAGGCCAGATACTTATAAATTATTTACTTTTTTAAACAATTTTATCTACTGATGTTCGAATATTGAATTAAAATTGAAGCTCCGTTTTTTTTTATATATCGTTTTACGTATGTTGTATTAAAAAATGAAACATGCTATTTAATCAAAGTCAAATAACAATAACTGTAAATAAATAAAATAATGTTTTCATTAGAGCATGCACATATATTCCACTTATTGTAAATACTCAAGCGATTACATAAGCTTAGTAAAATATATTTATCTTATTAAAAGTGTCACAAAGCAAACAAAAAAAGAAAAGTTATTATTAATCGATTTTAAAAAACGAAGACGTACTATGTTCGGCTGTATGTATTTTTTTAGAAACATGATTCATTTTAATAAAGCTATACTTTTTTAACTAATAAAGTTTATTTTTATTAATTATTAATTTATAACAAAAACATAAAAAAAAATTGGAAAACTTATGCCTAACTTATTATACATAATATCAAGATGCACTTAATTTTCTGCAAGAATTATTTTATTGAATTAATCATATGTAGCATACGAGGCTAAAACTTATATTAGTTCCAGCGATGGATGCAACTATGGAATTAATTTGGTACAACATTGAATCTATGTTGTTTTGCAATTCATGATGAACAAAACATCTTAATTTAACTAACTACAAGATTTACCTGAATTCCCAAACTAGGTTCGGGGATAATTTCTTAATAAAGTGGGTCGTGTTGTATTCTCATAAGTTATAGTTTATTAAAAATATTCTGTCTTTTAAGACTTCAGAAACCCTTATGGTGAGTATAACTATTGTACTGGAAATATAACAAGGCTCTTAATAGTTAATAACAGCGTTTTTTACGCCAATCTTAATGACATTCCATGTTCGGTTGTATAGATACTTTAAGTGTAGCTGTAGTGACACTTTGAAGAGAATGTAAGAGATCAATTATGATAAGATTTAACCTGATTAAGATAAGCCTAATTATAGTTAGTTCTAGTAGAAAATGAAGCCGCGATCTCATTGAACGTAAGTTTTATATAGCCAACAAAATAATAATATTGGAAATACATATATCGAGATATATAGCACTTTTATAGGAGAAAGTTTTTTCATTCGTAATTAAAAAGTATTTATATTATATTTATAAAAAATATGACTTGCTGTTCATAATAAACTACTAATCTATTAAAATAGTGGATATTAACATACTACTTCTAATTTACAAAGATATTTTTATGAGCTTACAATAAATAAACATTTATAAGTTTTCTAGCCCTTGCTATGTTTTTTCTGAATATGCTAGATTTGTATATCTATTTATTTTATCTATGCATGAGAAATTTGAAGAATTTATTTATATATATATACAAAAAAATGTATAGATTCAACAATAAAAGTACAACCTAAAATCAGTGAACATCTTAACGACTACGTATTTGATGATACGGTTTATTTGAGTCGTGAGTAAGTATAGATTTGACAAACACGAAATCAGCACGCATTGGCATGTATTTAAAACTTATAACGACTTCTTGTATTTTCAATCTAAGCTGATGATCTTCTTATAAAATTAAGGATAACGTACTCGTGAAAAAATTCGTTATTTTATATCACAAGGATAATTATTTCCTGTTATCAAAAATTAAACAGAATTTTAACGTTTAGAGACATTTTACTTTTAGCTTAACACGTACAATAAAAAAATACGAATGTAAAATTTTCATTGGATTTGATTCACTCATAACATAAAGAAAAATCGAGGTTTAGTTTCAAGAAATTAATTTAATTTTAGAAAGAAGAAATAGAATTACGGACGTTGAAGTTTGTAATAAATTTCTGGAATAATTAGAAACAAATAAAAGTATGTTTCTATTCATGAACAATTTTCTGTGCGGGCAAGGTTATTAACTAATTAAAAGCAGGCCAGTGTCATTCCCTTGGGCGGGCGGCGCGACTAGGCTTTGACGTCAGAGCATATAGAAACTATATTTATATTATCAATGCATAGAAATATTTACAAATATCAATATATAAAAGTAAAATCACACATATTTCCAACTTTGAAGATGGACCTATAGTTTCAACGAATAGTTACAGAAATGTAAATAGAACATTTGTTTACATTTTCCATTTATATTTAGGTAAAAAACCACTTTTTTCGTTGCTAGCATGTCGTTTGCTTCTTAATAACAGTTTTTGTATTAATCTAAATTACGGCCATTAATATATTTTTATTAAAATTTTTACCCATAACGAAAAACGGTTATCAATAAATTTAATTATGTTAAATATATATAAGCTTTTTTAAATTAACAACTTTAAGGATCTTTATATGTTTAAAAAAATTACATTTAAAAATATTTTCATTGTGAAATATATTCGATATAAGTGTTTCATAAAAAAGACCCATAAATATTTTATATAGCTTTTTGTATTGGTATTCGTAAAACAACTTACCCAAAAATGTAGAGCAAATGTACTCCGAGATTTGGTTGCCGGACTTGCTGGACTCTGAGAAGTGACTGAGTTCCTTATTCAGCATCCGTTTGAACTGCAATTGTAATATTTCTATTGAGTTGGCCATCGTGGCAACCCGAGTTTGCATCCAGCGAGCTGGTGCAGATTTAATATTTGGTCTTTCCGTGCACAAGCGCATTTTAAAATACGATTTGACAAAACTAAAATGTAAATCACTCAAAGGCACGACTACGATTATATATTTATTATTATAATTCAATGTACAAATAAGAACGTGTGATATCTGTGAACGCTATCGTAACACTGAGCGCTGCGGAGTAGCGCTTTTTGATTAGTCTACTCGGCTGCGGTCGCGTGTCGTGTCGTCATCACACGTGCTAATACAAAGACCACCCTTCTTAGTATTGTTGAAATTCTGTTTCACTTTGATTACTTTCCTCCTAAACTATATACGAGGAAAGTCTACATATCTGGTGAAGTTACGCGCAATAACCGCTATGGCATACGATAATTTTCCTTTGTACTTGTTCGTAACCGGCTGACTGAATAAACCACTCTATATATTCAGTTCTTGCCTGAGAACGCCGCTTTTTACCAGCTACAATCTGCTCAATTACTCGGGACATTTGTATATTAATCACGAAGTCCGGTTAGTGCATTATCTTTTCAACTGTATATTAATATTTTGTGATATATAATTCTAATATGTTTTCCTTTAAAATACGATGGCGTGGGTAATTATGTAGATTAAGCATTCGATTACAATATTAGTAGACTCGGGTCGCACCCAGTAACAAGATAAAGTGGTATAGGAGCTGTTATAATATAGTTATTAAAGAAAATGTTATTGTAAACGCAGTTCCAACGTACTAGGATATTACATGTGGGAATATTAGAAAATGGGCATATTGTTTTACTATTAAATATTTATTTTGATTAAAATTCCACTTTACTGATTATGTTTTTAACGTGTACCTAACTCCGCTAAACTCAACCTGCGGCCCGCCGAACTTTGTGGTTGGCCGACTTGGTATTGATTGTTTTAAATTACCTAAGGACCTATAAAACCTAAGGAAACTATTACCTAAATATTTTTTGTTTGCGGCCCGTGACACCATGACTAACACATGTTTGTGGCCCCTATAGAGAAAAGGTTGAGTATTTTTGACCTAACTGAAGAACGTTTTTTTATGAATCTTGTAAATAGTTTTAAACGGTGAAAGCTGAGTGACAGAAGAGTGGAGTGGATCTACGTGGATTCAAAGCTGAAAAGTCAGAATTTTCAGGTAACGCAAATATTGTGATGATGAGATGGTATGGTTATAATTAGTTATAAGTTTTAGTAGTAGCCTAACTTGAACCCGTATCAAATGGTAAATCTGACATCAAACACTAAAATATGGCGTGGAAGCTGCACTCAAAAGGCAGTCGCGTCTAGTTTTAGTTTGTTACCAAGTTTGGCTAAATAGTTACTCGATATTTCTAAATAAAGTGATATTATGTCCAAATATGAGCATGTAATTCTATAAATACACATAAATAAAAATATTTTATTATACGACCACTTATCAGAATTGAATTATTTATTTATGGATCACATTATACATTGAAATAAAAGTTATTTTAAAATCAAATTTATATTATTTCATATACGGGTTAGTCCGCATTTTTACCAGGGGGTTGCCAAGAGCAAATTGTGAAAACAAAATCGGAATTAAATTAATATTTTTACTAACTTTAAAAAAATATTAAGAATTGTTAGTTAATACATATGTTATGTGATTATTTTAAAAGTGAGCAAATTTGTAATATTTAGTATGATTCAGTGGTTTATGAATGAAAGTCTTTATAAATTGATTTCAAAGAAAATCAGATACCCAATTGATTCATTGCCTATGTGATGGAAAACGGACGTTGACGAACATCCGCAAGGAAGTCATTATGATATGATGAAATGAATGATTTTTTCCTGAAATTCTTTGTTGAAAGTCGACGACAATAAAGATGGATCGTAAATTATCAGAACTGGTATGTAAAATATATGCGTAGTAAATATAAAAACTAGTATTTAGTTTAAAAATTCATATGCGTCCTAGAAAATTCGGTTTCGTTGTGTTTTTGTATTTCTAATAACGTTTGTGTCGATATGTATTGACTGTGAAACTTGCCTCAAATAAATCACTACGGATTTTGACGTCATGTGACGTATGGTGCAGATGTAACAGTGAGTTCGTTAGATACCTACATACATATAGTAATTGTACTGTGTTAATGTACGTTCGCCTTGACAAATAGTTTATGTTATAATTTAAAGGTCATATCGATTGTATGATTATGACGCGGATCGCGGATAATGTAATTACTAAATATACAACTAAACTATAAATATATAATTATAAACGGGATTTAGACAAAAAAAATACATACTTAGTAAATAAATTTAGAAATACAATGGTAGGGATTTTAATTGTGTTTTATTTGTTTTATCGAATTATGGAACATTTTATCTATTTTTGACATCTATATCTATATTAATATTATAAAGCGGAGACATTGGTTTGTTTGTTTATTTGAACGCGCCAACTATCCGTCTGATTTCAAAAAATCTTTATGTATTTGATAAAGCTACCATTGAGGAACGCTTTAGGCTATTTAACATCACACTACCACCAATAGCAGCAAAGCTGTATTTTTTTTTTACAAAAACGGGCAAAATATAAGTAATTGTTAGCTCTACACGAACGAAGTCGCAGGCATAGTTAGTGTTTTATAAATTTCCTATAAGATGGTTCACACGGCTGACTATACCAGAGAGAAAATTAAAATTAAAATGCTCTCGCTCCTTGACTCATAAGGATACGATAACTTAACACTTTACAAAATTTTTCAATGGCAAAAAGTATTTAAGCCAAATACTGAATAGTTTAAATAAATCCTTTTGAGTTCAGAAGGTGATACGATACAAACAAGAGAATCGTTTAAGTAATTCAAATAATAATACATTCTATAGAACAGCTAGTTCAAACAAGTAAATGTTACTGGCTTAATTATTGCAATAGCTTTTTGGTAACAAATTGTATAAATTGACGATAAACTGCAATCGAAAATAGATGCCCAAACTAATGCCCAATGTTAGTCAACAACAGTCTGCAACTACAACAATAATCGGACTAGAGGAACTATTGTCGATTTAGGTGAATAAATATACAAATAGTTGAATAAAATTATTAATATACTGTCATTATGTGTAGAACAAAGTTCAAGTTTATTAGTAGTAGTAACTTAGTAGAGAATTCAAACATAATTTAATAAAATATAAATGTATGTATTTCGAAATAATGCGAGTATTTTTACCATATTATATTCTACTAGTAGTTCCTGCGACTTCGTTCGAATGGAACTAAAACTTACTTATCTTTGCCCATTTTTGTAACCTCTTTGAATACAACTGCTGCTATTAATTAGTGGTAGCGTGCTAAATAGCCTTTCTCAATGATTGTTCTATGATATACACTTATAATTTTTGAAATCCGACTGGTAATTCCTAAAATTAGCGCGCTCAAACAAACATTTTCGATGTATAATAAAATTATGAAATATAATAATAAGATATTAACTCGATTATAAGTAACTATACCGCTACGCTACTAATAACTCCAGATTGTGTAGTTTTATGACCTCGATTAGCTAGATCGTTCAAAAGTTATATAATAACTAAGAGGTATTAACAATGATCTATATATAAAAAATGCTGTTCGTTGGTAAGCTCATGACTTTAGAAAAGCTGGATTGATTTAGAATTTTTGGTAATGTAAGCAATAGTCCGACTTTACGGTTATCAGTGACAGAAAATATCCGGCAAATGGAAAATATTGAGAAAAATTATCAATTGTATTTGCTTTTGATTTTCTTTATATTCTTAAATTCGTAACTATTTCAATAGATACTAACAGTACGGTGATATTCAAATTTACTGAATTTTAGACAGCATCAGTTCTATCAATAGATAAGTATATAAAGATATTAAAAAACACCATAATAGAAAATTAATATTAAAGATAATAGCCTAAATATATTAGTTATCATTTAGTCAGTTTGATGCGTGATTCTAGCTGCACCGAAAAGCTTGAAATATTAAATACTCATATTCACTACAATTATAGCTACTACACAGCATTAATGTGTAATACTAATTGAAAGGCTACATAGTGGGAGTTAATTCCCAAATATTAGTATTTCCTATACGTAAGGGTAATTCGTATTGAAAGAAGGATATTATAATAAGGAAAAAGTAGATGCTTACGTCAACAACTAATGAAATTTTCCCAGTGGATACTTTCTGTGTGACGGGTAAATGTGTACTCTATTCCTATGGTTAGTAGTATATCATGTTTTTTACCTTGAATTTTGTAAAGTTAATGACGTAGAAAGATATAGTAAGGAACTTGTATGTATTGTATATTGTTTAGTATGATTGTGCACAGTATTTCATTGTCTTAATGTTTTCCACAATATTTATGTTATAATTAAATAAGCTATGATATTATTCTAGATTAAATTATTTTTTGATGTTTCTAATAGGAACATTCAAAGGCCTAATATATTAAATTAATAATATTTGAATAATTAAAAAACAATATTAGGGTGATATACGAATCATTCTAACTTAAAAAATATACTAAACGTAGAGAAATTAACCACATAGCATAAATGTGGATTTTGATTAGCATATTGACATAATATATTGCTTAATAATTATGAGTGACATGACATAATTAGGTATTTTGATAAACATTTATGTTAATTTTCACTTATTAAAAAATTAGGTAGATGAGAACTGTCTTTACAAAAATTAGTAAAATATGATATACATAAAAATAAAGAGCCAGGTAAATCTAGTACAAGATTTATCACAATATAATAATAATTTTTTGTCTCGTTTTGGTTCAATTTTGTTATTAAGTTTCGATTAAGATATAATGTTCAAGTTTATTGTGTAGAATTTCTGTACATATTATAAAACGTAATGTTTTCTGGTATAACGTTAGTTTGCTTATATATCAAATATTAGTTAATATGACGGTTGTTTAGATCATAGGTACATCCCTATTGCGGGAGTAGTACCTATATATTTCGTTGCATTAGGTAATATACAGACCAAATTACAAATATAACAGTAAATTGGGAGGACGACATATTAACAAACCAGTAAGTTTCTTGTAAAACTGTACCTAAAGTACATCTCTACCTGTTTGGAATAACTCATTAAACGTTTAGTTTTATGCTTTAAACGGTGTATGTACTAAAAAATAGCGTTAGTGTTCAAACTCTTTATCGAACCGATTCATATCGTTATATCATCGATGCTTCTTATTACTGTGATTGTAAAACGTTATACACATTGAGTAATCAGTTGAGTGATAAGAATGACAAAGATCGTAATCAAGAATTTATAATTTTTTTAAATATGTATTTAAGGAATAAGACACTTAATCCGTTTTATATCTTATGTTAATTATGTTATGTATGTTGTAATTTATTAACTAGGACTTTGATTATATTATGATAAGATACAGGCGCACAACTGATACATAAAACAGTGGATACCTACCTACCTATAGTTAATCAGTTGTTTGTTCGCTGCTCATATCCTTAACCTACATTTTAATGTTGCTATAGGATCGTGATTTTTTTAGGCAATTCTTTAATTATTTTATTGATCCTTTAAAATATACATAATATACCTTTAGCAGAATGTATCGTTTGTAGTAGTAGCAGTAAAGCAGCGATGGCTCAGCTGTAGTGTCGGCGGACACCGCATCCTTTGACGTACATTCGAATCACTGCTTTGGGGTTGATGTTTTGGTAAAGGAAAACATCCTTTTGAAACTATAAATATCGGACTGGCTACTACACACTCTCAACTTGAAAATATAACTCAATGTTTTTTTTTATTTTTTATCGGTTTAGCGTCATAGCCATAATCTCACCTGATCTTAAGTGACGAGACGGTCCAAGTTGGTGGACACGCTAAACCAGTGGAGGGACTTGCTCTCAAGTGCAGCTGCCGGAATACACCTATTGGTATTTGGCGGCAGATTTTGAACTTGAGGGTGGTAGGTAGCCAGTTAGGAGGACATTTGAAAAAGCCCTACAACCATGCTATGGTTTCCTCATGATGTTTTTCTTCACCGAAAGTTCAAGCTCAATGTAATTAGATTCGAACTCACATCCCTAGACGCGGCGTCCGTACACACTACCACTGAGCTATCATCGCTTCAAATGTAAGTAGGTAGGTGTGACATCTCTGTCAGAGCGTGGAGTTACATGGGTTTGAATCCCACACAAAACAATTATTCGTGTGATCTACAAATGATTGTTCTGAATCAGGATGTACTCTGTGTGCGTTTGTATGTTTTTGAAGACCGTAGTGCCAAAAAGTGTTTGAAATATACTGGGAGTGCTCTTTTGAAAAACAAAAAATTTAACAAACTTTCCTAAATAAAATGATATTTCAACAGTTGTATCAAAACCGTAAAATATATTTTAAGTTAAATCGATGCATGTAATGATTTTATATGTAAACGTAAGACCCCTTAGAACAGATATTTTATTGAAATTAAATATTGTATTGTGGCAGACTACTTTCTATCGCTTTCATCTCAGTACCTCCACAGTCAATCTGTTACCGAGACCAACCAGTGTATCCACACTAGTAATTACACTTGAGGATCACTTTACTAACTGTTTTAAGATTAAATTGATAAACTAATGGATAAAAAAATATATTACGAAAAATTGTACACTGCAGTACTTCATCTTCGTCTATATGGCTGGTGCCAATGTCTTTTTTACTACTGGATTTTGACGTTTTACAAATCTTAACTTTTAAGAGTTCCTAGATATAACAATATATTTTAGGTGCTTTTTATATAAAGTCGATAATAATAATAAATATGTTAATAATAATGCTCTAATCTAAATCGTTTGATAGAATTTTAAGTATAAATGTTAGGTATAGTAGATAGTCTTTTAGCTTTTATTGTAAGAGTAGTAGCAAACGTGACGAGGCGTAGTAGATAAATCTCTTTTAAAGTTTGCTTCACAAAACATATTTCTCTATATTTATCTATCACTCGGATTATCCGCTATCATTTTATTACATACTTGATTATGTTTACGCAGTGTTTCACGGATATTTTGCTCATAAAGAAAACAGTGGTGATGCGATTTCGGAAACATTTCACTATACGCAGAAATATTCAATTAATTTTTGTTACATGGAATAATGGATCTCATCTATGCTGTAGTCATTATAAGTCATCTGGTTTTTTCTTAAGATTACAGTTTTAATTTAGAAATTCTTTGTAAGTATATATTAAAATGCGTAGTTTTTTGGTGTTCCGCGAAATATTCTGGGTTTTCATGAGTAATGACAGATCATTTGAAATCTTTGTGTATAATGTATATTAGAAGCAGATAAGTGCGTCACTAATATTTATCTATTTCTAAGTGTTGTGTAATATTATTTTTTAGGCTTATTGTATTTTATTACCTGCATCAATATCATTTCGTTTTCAAATTTAGCGATACAGTTGTTGACGTCACAGTTTATATAATATATTATTAATTAATTAATACTTTATTGTAGTTTAAATATGTACACTGGCGAGTTTAATGCCATAAGGCATTTTGTTCCAGCTAACCAGCAGTAATGTAGTAAGAAAAAGTAAGTACCATTTTACGTACGTATTAAGGCTTTAAACAAATTTTATTTATTCAATTTAAAAAAACGGAGTGAGTAATGAAACTAGTAGGACATGACAATTGTTTTAACTGGATCACCATACAATGTGTAGGTATAAGCTCTTTATAGTGGCACGATTAGGCGTGACCTGTTTCGGGATAAGATGATGTATATTTAGCAACTAGCTGATATTCCTGAGCACATTCGCATTTCTCTCGTTAAGAGCGCGTGATCGAAGAACTCGTTTTTAGTGGATGTTTACGTCATCGAAAGGAGTAACTATGCTAAATTTCAAGTCAATCGGGTGTATGTATAGTTTTAGAGATATTGTGACGCAGGGATATTTCACTTGTATATGTATAGTGTATACATTAAGCTAGGTTGTAAGGATCTCGATTTGGCTATGTACGCGGCAACCGATTGCATAGTGATGAGCTCGTCGTAATGACTTATTTAGGCTTATCGAGTTTCGAGGTTAGCCTAAGTAAATCCACCTGCCGAGATGTTTGCAGGTCGGTATGACAGTAATGATCCCCTGATCCAGTGATTGCTGTTGCAATATAAAAACATTAAAGATCACTTATACATTATCATTATACACCTGTGCCTGCAACTTCGTTCGCGTGGAACTAAAATTATGTAATCTCGCGCCGTCGTTCAAATTACAATAACTTTTGATAGAGTTATCAGATTTTAATGAAATAGACTAAATGTTACTCGAGGATACGCTTTATGATTGTGATTCTTGGTGATGTTTAATCATAAACGTTGTACTTTAGTAATGATGCGTGCACAAATAAACAGACAGACATTTCAAAAAAATATGTAAATGTTTTTATTACTTATTTTTAGTAAATTGCAATATTTTTTTCACATAAATCTGAAAAGTGCCGCCACATAAAAGTTACATTCTTATTATGTGTATAGGTTATATGAGATTCTTAGATGAAGCTACATAGCGTATCTTCCATTCTAATATTAATAAACAGATAACTAGTCCATATAAAAGTCTGTCCTCTCTTTATCTGAATTAAATTATTTCTTACGAAATCTGTACGCCATATAACAATTATACGGTTAATATTCACCTTGAATGTATATACAACTATTCTTTTGTATTTGAAAATGTTCATATGTGGCGCACTGTTTTTATGTTGGAGGTCGAAACAGACGTCACTCTTTCTAACCAGGTCATCGGATAGTCAACCCACTGATCGACTGCTCATATAAAATATGTATGTACCTCAGCCGTCAAATATTCAGTATTTCATTCGCAATGATTGTTAACGTTTTCTATGTAACGATCACAAAAACGTATTTAAATAACATTTACAAAACAATTAAAATACAAATTACAAATTAATTAAAAAACAATAGCTTTAACTAAATAAAACAAATAAATATGTACAATACCTATTCTTGGGAAGAACGGAGCTCATAATTTACATAAAATATTTGTATATGAAAATAAGTATGATTTATTATGTTTTGTTTTTATTATAAATCCAAAAAAAATAAACACATCACTTTGAAACGGATGTGTGGCGCCGCAGTTTATATGAAAAAAATATCGTTCGTTTCAAAGAAGTCTGAGAGGAAAAATCTACAAGTTAAACGTTAAAATTATTTCGTTGGAAAAATGTCAAAATAATACCATTCCTCTCATCGATCTTCTGATATTGTTTGAAACGTAAATACGCTCACGTCAACTTTACTTGAAAGTACGGAATAAATGATGTTATGATTGTAATCTGAGAATTTTGCACTACGTTTATGTTCATATTAATTATATAAAAAAGGAAATATATTGTAATAATATATCAATCCCTTAAATATCTAAATATTATCTTATAATATTATTATCATATAAGTAAAAAATATCATGAAAATTAAATTTATGGAATACAATTATGATTCTATATATACATAATTAAAAAAACAAAACAAATACGAATCAAACTATTTTGATTTCAAGAAATGACAGTTGATTGGTCACAGGTTGAATCGATTTATAATAACATAGGTACTGATTAAAATGTTACTTTTATTAGAATGTTGTTCTTGCGCAGTGGTGGAATATTTACAGGTTTGTGTTATTACTGTTCATAAGCATGATAACTATGTTTTATTTTATTGAAACAGGTTGTTTATAAAATAATCCAAAAGACTAGTACTTTGTTATTAATATTATAAGTATCAGAGTATTATGTACTTTACTTACGTCGTCTACTATCATCAATATATTATTCTGTAATCGTCTTGTAGCTTCCATGACATAAATCATTTATGCCGCAACTGCACTTTGTTATAAATTATGTATTTTTTGCTCAGGTTTTTCCATAATATACTAACGTTGGGCAATTAACATATAGTACGTGTTTTAGAAACTTTTGAAAAATTGCTTATAGAAGCCATATTTAAAAAACTTACATTGTAATTATTTGCGTTAGGTAAAAAAAGACAATATAGGGATGTTGTATTATGTGTTGTAAAAGATGAGGAGTGTAGGTCATATGATCTTGTTAGGCGGGCGCAGCCCTTCAATGCGTACGTGACTGGAAAGGCGTACGGGCGGGCTCGGGGCACAGCGACGTCGGTCTATAAAGACCTTCACCCGCATATAATACAATAAAATTGTTTTATGTTTTGTCATAGCGCAGCTATGACGCTGCGAGCCGGTTATATAAACCGGTTTGTTATCCTGTCGATCTCGTCAATGCGAATTACAACTTTGTTATAACTCTTCTTATATCACACTACACTTTGATCTTAGCCAAAAAGCCGAGAAGCGATAACAAACAAAACTTGCAATTATACTTTATGAACATTTCGTTGTAAGTTGGTATTTTTAATTTATACCACAGAGTGTCATGTTTATTTTAAAACTTTGAATTTAATCTACTATATGATAGTTCTAGATCTACTGTATGATGATGTTATGACATAAACAATGAGAGTTATTGGCTGGATCTTTGTCTATCATATTGTGCTTTAATTTCAATTTATAAACTTTTACTATTTGATTCTATATAATGTAATTATCGCGACATTTTGAAGGGTGTAGTTTAGTTATTGTAAAGAAGTGAAAATGACTATACATTTCAAGTGTGAGTATGTATTTTATGTTGTCACAAAAACAGTCCGGACACAACGTTTGAAGACTACATTTGACATTGGCAATATTGCTTACATAGCCAGAAGTTAAAAAACAGAAAAACACATCCATAGTGAAACGAGACTTATCTCTTGATGTAGCAATGTTAATGAGAAGTAAAATAAATGACGATAATCAGATATTATCTGGTTTTAATGTACATTAAAATAAAAGTAATAATTTTTCTGAATATTTATTGGAATATTATTGTAATATTTAACAAAATTTGGACCAACGACTTATTTATGGAAATAACAAAAAGATAAATTATAATGAGTTATAACGGTGTATTGTATAACATATGGCACCTATTTTAACTGTTACTCCGGGATTTGCATCATAGACAAGGGTCTGTGCCTTTCAATTTTAATTATGTCAGTCACGCACACGGTTCTTTACTATGCTTTAATCAGCGAGTTAACCAACATGTAGCTGCAAGTTCCGTTAAGTAAAAACTGACGTCTGCTATCGTACCTCTTTATTATTACTGTAAGCTCAAGATTAATACATAGCTAAAATACTAACGGCAAATAATAAGTTTATCAGGGAGAGAAGCATTTGTAGCAATAATGTTGATGAATGTCACGTTCAATATCATGACAATAAAAAGGCAGGGCACATAAGACATTATAACATTGTAAATAACTATCTGTGACGTCAATGACCTTGATTATTGCTAAATACATCCTCGGTCTTTGGAAAAGGAAGATAATGTAAAACTGATAGGTGCATTATCATTTGATCAAGCTCTGGAATCGTATTACCTGTTACTCATCACTTATTACTGCCTTCTCGTTATCCGTTAATTAGCAATACTTTGAACTGGGCTTATTTGGAATATTTATATTGATTCCGATAAGTATTTAAATGGTAAACGATACTACTAAAGCTCGAATTTCTTCAATTTGAATATTATTTAATTTGCAGAGTTTTCCTCACTTTATGTAGGCAATATTTAGACTACTTGGTACTCGGCGGTCGCTACCGCAAGACGGCAAGCTCTCTGTCTCATATTACAAGAAAAACTTTTTTTAGACCGGGAAATTCTACATGGATAATGCTCATGGCACAAGAGGTATCTTAGACTCCTGCTGACTAAAACTCAGCGGTGTACCATATTTTTTTATGACATGGTAAAAAATTAAGTGTTACTAATTTTCTCCCGCAATGCGTAAAGGCACTACGTGGGTTTAGATCCTGGTGACAGGTGTGTGTAGAGAAACTCAATAGGTGACAAACCCCGTAAATACTCACTAAGAACCACTGCAGGGACACTCAAACCTCGTATCGCTAGAGACCAGGGACAGCTTCCATACTTCTAGTCTCTAGCGGGAGTAGACCTCCAGACATTTTCAGTCTTTCCGGTAACACCTGAATAAACGGTATGACTCGGTAGACCCCCACAAATCTACGGACAAAACCGTGATGGATGTCGTTCGCATACTTAACACCTAGGACCTGTTGCATTACTTTAGTTTTATGTTGCACAGCATAGTGACTAAACTGCCACTGATGTTAAGTACAGTACTGAAAATGTACAGAAACAGTACAGAAAATGAACTAACATTACCGTCAGTTACCACTGTCATGATGTCCTTCTTAAAAAATCTCTTTACGCCACTTTTGAAGAACCAAATGCCATGGGAAGGAGGGAGCACGCTAACGGGAAAACAGTTCCACGGCTCCACGGTATGATATAAATACGAATCAGCAAACTTTTTAGTTTGCGATTCAATGGAAGTCACCGTTAGTGACCGTGAGTCAACCGTGGTTGGGTGTATTGAGGAGTAGAGTTAGGTGAAAATTACTGCTATGGTGAAGGGCCGACCAATAACCCTTAACCGTAAGTCCCGTCTAACAAGGTCTGAGATCATAACCGTGCCGTCTTGATAGAGAGCATTCGTGGTTCATCATCGCTAACAAGCGTGCAGTCTGGTATAACTTCAACTGTGAACACTCTAGCGGCCTTATCAATGGAACGGGAAGATAAAGGCCCACTAGAGTGACAGAGAATAACAAGAAAAACTTTACCTAACAAAATGAAACCATTAAAGTTTACCGAGGTAATTTTTGAAATATAATAATTTTCTACGTATTGAAGAATTGCCATATTTGATTTGCACGTAACTACGTAAAATAACTGATTTCTACAGTTCAGCTGTAATATCTATGTATCGCCAAAAATTATACTTCTTATTTACCACTTCACTAAATGAGGTATACTTCTGGGAAACGTAAATAATATTTGAACTTTAATAGAGGTGTAGGGAATTCGATCGAATAAGTTCATTGAGGCCCTTAATATGATACTTCTTTGAAATCATTAAAACTTTCCCTTGAAATACAGCCTTTGAACATTCGAACGCGGTAGGAGATCGATAACGTAAAGCTAATCTAAAGAACTGTACAAAGTCCACAAAATATATAAAATATACTATTTATACAAAAATATGTTGTAACATATTACATTATATGTGTATAATATCTGTCTATATGTTAATATAACAAAATTTTATAATAATATATTTACTATCCGCTACGACTGTTAACCAATAAGTTAAGAGTTAATACGAAATTAAAGTATTTTATTTTAAAGCTCACACTGCCCATTATTCTTATAGAACAATGAGCCGTAACAACAAGGACAGTACCAACTACGTTTTAACTCGAATTTTTTATTGGCACAAATGTTGCAGTAAAATGAAACATGATAATAAACACGACACCGGCAGACACAAAACTGTTGTTTATAATTCTAATCTGAAGTATGAATATTACTCGAATATTTGTAATTTAATTTAAAAACATTTATAAAGATACTTATACAAAGTTGACTTATATACACAGTTTACTATACGTATATATAGTTCTTAATATGCTTTCATTAAAAATTTTGGTCATATTGACATAAAAATTCTAATTTTTATTTAATCCAATTAAATCTTATGTATTTTTTGGACGTCTATTTCATTAGCGGAACGTAGAGTTATTAAAATTTAGAGTACAGAATATGATAGGTATCGGCTGATTGTGCACATATCCAAGATTTACATTTTAGTTTTTTACAAATAGAAAAATTTATATATTAATACGTGAAGCAAAAACTTTGTACCCCTTATTACGAAAATTGCACGGACGGAGGAGTATGAAATTTTGCACACTTATAGTTTATATAGAGAAAGAGTGCAGAATGCTAATATTTTTTTAAAATTATTCATAAAAATACATTAAATCAATAAAAAAAAGCATTACACATACTACCATACTCTTTTGCTTATTTTTAAGTATATGGTCAAATTGAGAATAGATTATAGATTAATATTGTTGGTCTTTACTGAATGTAATCATAACCATAATAAATTCATTTATTACAATATATATGAAGTTCAATGGACTAATTTTTTTTTACCGCATGGTTTTTGTTTCATGGTAAAATAAATAAGAAAAGGTATTCTTTATTTTTAACTTTTTTTTTTACTTCAAATTTCATATAATTTGTTAAAAAAAAAGGCAAATCAATAATGTAGCCTTGGCGAAATCTGTGATTATAGAAGTATAGTCTTTGACAACAGAACCTTAATAACGCTCAAACTTCTAATTTAAATTAATTATAGTCGAATTTAGACTACTGGGCGACCACTAGTCATGATAAATTCATATGGATAAATGAGTACTGTGTGAATTGTGTGAGTACTTACCTTAAGGGAAGCCATATCGGAGACCGAGCGATGTGTTTGTATGGTCTCTAGCTGGTCCAGACACCAGTCCAATTCTTCAACCGTTTCTAGTGCAAGCTTCATGTAGGCTTCGTCTGTAAAATATTAAAAGGATTTAATTACTCATATAAATAAATAAAAAAACTATAAACCGGTATTATTGTTTGCTCAGATTTAGTCAAGACTAATACATAATAATATATGTATTATTTTTTAAAATAAAAAGATTATTTCTGTAACTTATACTTTAAGCTATAGGATAGAATATAAGATAAGCAATAAGTATATACAGCAAATTTATCAATACATTTTTGTATGAATGAAGCGAATTTGAAGCGATGATAGCTCAGTGTGTACGGACTCCGCATTAAGGGACGCGAGTTCGAATCCACCTACAATGAACTTGAGTATTCGGTGAAGGAAAACATCGTGAGGAAACCATAGCATGGTGGTAGGGCTTTTTCTAATGCCCGCCTGGCTAGCTACCACCCTCATATTGAAAATCTGCCGCCGAATACCAATAGGTGTGTTCCGGCAGTTGCACTTGAGAATCTGCTCATCCTCAGGTTTAGTATGTTTACCAACTTGGGCCGTATCTTCACTTAAGATCAGGTGAGATTATGGCTATAAGGCTAAATCTTAACTATAAAAGAAGTGAATATTTGTTTATATTTTAAATTTAATTTGCTTAAAATAACTTGATACAGTCAAATGATATTATTGTAGACAATAACAATCATCACAACAATCACCTATCATAATTATAAAGAATGATTTTGTGCGTCATGAACCAATCTTTTCTTATATGATTTATGGTATTTGACATATTCTGATCTTTATTATGTAGTACATATTATTATACTAACTATAAAATAAAATAAAAATATAAAATAAATATAAAAATACTACTTTCTCCCGTATATTTGTACTAGTATTGATGACCGAAGATATTAAGATACCAAACACGTGAAGACATAAACTGCAGGTAGATTGATGCTATATTTACTTTGTGGACGTTGATAGTGATACGGTTACCTGGTAAATTAGCAGTAAAGCAAACGAAGCACGTTGAACCGACTATATATTATTCCAATCTTTATTAAACGAATGTGAACTTAACGTTTCCAATCGAAGTTGACCAACTTCTAGTTGCTATTAAAAGTCACAACTGTATTGAATCATTTATATAGATTTATTTCAATATACTTTAGTTATTACTTGCACTTTATTTATAAGTTACTATTATCGTCAATAAGCTATGAATCATTGGTTTTTGATTTTTGCGCTATATCATGTAGTGTGTTCCATTGGCAGATTTGACGTAATTTTTACTAGCTTGAATTACTGACATTCATAAAATGACTCATGCAAAACAATATTATTTTTAGAATATTATTTTAATATTAATGTAGATTTTCGAACAGATTTTAGCAACTACTTTTTTCTAGATGAAATGCACGTAGGTACTCGATGTCTTTTTCTATGCACTTTGTATATGTATATTTTCTTTATAATCGGTACAGTAGTTCAGAGTTAGTTGTGAGAGAATTAAAGAACACATTCGCCTTTCATATCGCTACAAAATAAAGCGTGAGGGCGACCCGCGTAGCCATTGTTAGAAAAACATCCCGTTGCAATTTTCGTGATTGAATGCAAAATAATACATGCAGTAAGAGAGTGTAAATCATATGACGCTGATCTATGATTTGATTTAATTATTAATTACAATATTTGTTATCCATTATCGTCACAATATAGCGATGTAATCACCTCATGTCCAAAACCTAGATTTTATATCATTTGAATATGATACACTAATATTATATGTGAGAACAAAATGGCGTCATTTCTATCAGGACAAATACAATTGTAACACCATAAATAATTCATGAAAAATGCATTCTGTCGTTATATTTTTATTACTCTGTATACCATCCAACTGTATCTAAGTATTGTTGTATCTAAACTGGTGCACATACATAATTCTCTATTCTGGTGTTCCAAAAACTACGTTAAATGCAGTAATATATTTAATTAGACGCTTATTATAATCTATACTGCAAATCATTAAATAGGTACACCTCAAACGTACCGATACAGCTATGTATGTTTAAAATATGATGTGTCGTTATTTACTTATATGAATTATTTTTAACTATAATCGTCTAAATCAAATCACGGAGATGACAATAATCATAAAAAGAAGTACAAATAATATTTGACAATCGCAATACAAAATACCGAGCATCCTACGATTTGCTGAAGCTATAAGACCTTTTTTTGTATCCTGGCTCGGCAGAATGACCGCACTTCATCTGAAGACAAGCTCAATACGATCCAGGGACAGTAACGACTATCGAAAAAGAAAATGGACTCCGTTAGTTGCAGCTGCTATGCCCATCATATAAACACTCGTTTAAAGGACCCAATGTTATATGATGGAGGGAACACCAGAGCGTAAGATGTTTCATAACTCCACAGTACGACAAAGGTATGAGTTTTTAAACTTTTTGGTTCGTATCGGCATAGAGGCTACAGTATAGGTATGGCTTCGCTACCAGCGCGGGTAGATCTGCTATAGAAAGGAGAGGAAGGTGTTAGGTCAAATAACTCCTTAGAGCACTCGCCATGATACAGTCGATAGAATACGCTAAGTGATGCTATATCTCTACGGAGTTGAAGCGGTTCCATGTTCTCAGTAATGTCTGTATCATCAACAATGCGAACAACCCGTCGTTGCAGCCTATGCAGGGCATCCAGGAGGTATATTGCGGATCCGTCCCAAAGATGCAAACTGTATTCCATAAATGGCCGAACATGAGCTTTGTATTAAGAGCTGAGTGGACTTGGTAAATTAAAAAAGGCTACGCTAAGACCACACGACAGAAGTGAAAATTTTATTATTATATCTCTCTGGCAACCTTAGTCGACTCGAACCGCCTTTACCCGAACGAGCTTTACATAGCCGAGTGTGAAGGCTCAGTAGCATTCAATACCCACAAAACAAAGTACTTCGAGCGCTTAAATAAGTTTTCATTTCAAAAGAGACGTAGAATCTTATTCTTAGTACCGATAAAGAGTGATTTCGTATAAAAATAATAAAGCCGTATCAAATGTATACAATAATTTATGCAACTAAACAAATATTAATATAAAGTTTAAAATATAAAGTATAAATGTAAATGATAGAAAACTCATGCACATATTGTATTATTATCATGAACACCATTGAAATTATGACATTGAAAGAAACAATTCAATGTGCCTACCAAACAGCAATGAAAAAAATAATTTGTAATTTATATTTATGATAGCTACAACGTTTCAAAACGTCATATTATATAAGGAATTCATTTGCGCGATTATGTGTTCTTACAGTGTACCAACTCTGATAAAGTTCAGTCAAGCCTTTCCTAAATTACAAAAGGAAATACAGACAGCTTAAAAGATGTCTGTAGTAATATAGATATTATACGTACCAATTTTCATGAACATCTATGAAATTGTGTAGGAGTTTACGAGTTATATACGTTAACCCGAAGAAACTATCATTTTACGGCATGAAAAGTATTCTATATGTTGATCCATTGTATCGTCACGACAAATTATATTAAAATCTTTTTGGTAGTTTCAGAGCGGTGTGATCTGTACAATTTCTAAAGTAAAATGAATTGTAAAAACTTTCTGAAATATCCAATATGTTTATTTACAATCAGCTGACCTGGCAGATATTGTCGTACCCTTTCTAGTTTTTTTAAAAATACTTATGATTTAGCGTTATTGCTACAATTTCACCTGATGTTAAATAACAATGTGACCCCTAAGATAGTGGGCACGCAAAGTCTAGTGGAGGGACTGGCTCTCATGTACAACTATGGGAACACACCTATAGGTATTTGACGGTAGATTTTCAACTTGAGTGTGGTGGCTAGACAGGTGAGCATTAGAAAAAGCTCTAACATCATCATGGTTTCATCACGATGCTCCATTGACGCGGCGTCTGTGCACGCTACTATTACGCGATCAATGCAACGATCTTAATAACTACTGTCAATAAATAGGCCATGACGCAACCTATACCGTTCAGGAATAGCATAAAAGCCTTATACACGACAATACATATACGTGCCAACTTTTATGATAATCGCTAAAACAGTTTTAGTGTTTATCGTTTTGTTATTTGACTTTTATATACAATCAGTATAATAGTCAAAGTTGGTATTATTGAGAAAAAACAATTAACTATCCAATACTTATAATAGGGTTAACATATAAATGAAGAATAATATAATGTTCACATTACATATTTATGCACATACATAATACATACACTTATTAGGATAAAATATATACTGTATGTTCATTTATACTATGAGTTATTCCTTTTGTCAAATTTAAATATAATCTGTCTTGTAGTTTCAATGGGTTGCGCGTACATGGGATCAAACAGACAGACATATATTTTTAAAACGCATTTTTTAAATCTTGACAAAGTACATACATAGGCCTCGAACGCAGTATATTTCATTGGTGAAAATACAAAGGCGTATGACATCCCACACTCTTACGTTTGTAAGCAACAGCTGATGTCGTTTGTCATAACACTTCTAGCAGGATCACGTTAGTTTCATGACGATATTGAAATTAAAACATTATGTTGCTACGTTGCACGCATGTTATACTGAGCGAGCGATGATTTCATATGGTAAATTCAAAATATGACACACCCACCAGAGATCGTTACACACCTACTATTATTTTGTGATAACAAGTAACAAACAGTTACATTATTCATATATTATTCTTATATAACAACGGGATTTTATGAAGACTCGAAACATAGGCCACAGCTCATCTTAAAAACTCAAATATTCATTTTATATAATATGAAATAAATTAGTTACCAAATAAGTTTTTATATATCGTAAGCCGTTCATTTCAGCAATTACGAGTTTTTAACTTTTAAACTTATATGTAATGTAATAAAAATTTTTTTGCGACATGGCTTTCGTATGGCAGTTTGCCTTAATATAATTACTCAAATGCCATATTAATATAAAATACGTATTTTTTTTATTGTATATAGGTTTAGCGATATGGCCATTTACTCGCTTGATGTTAAGTGATGATGTGGCTCACGATGGTGGACGCGCTAAACTTAGTCGAGGAGCTGGGTATCAAGTGCAACTGCCGGAACACACCTATAGGTATTGGGCGGCAGATTTTGAACTTGAAGGTGGTAGCCAGCCAGGCGGGCATTAGAAAAAGTTCTATCACCTTGCAAAATCCTGCTATCCAAACATATTTAGAATATTAACGGCATTTATCGATGCATAGTGTATTTCATAAGTATAAAATATCCTTGTGGTTACTATGTGTCCTAGTTTCGATACTGGGAGTTGAACAATTCATTAGTACTTCTGTCAAGCCCCAAATAGGCTGACCATGTTTTGTATCTGATAATATATAAATCATCTATTAAAAAATGTAAATCATTTATTCACGATTGGTATAGGTAGATGGTATGGAGCAGCCGCATCGCTATCAATGCCATGCTGGGTGTTGTGGGCTCGAATACTATACACGAAAGTATCGTTGTTTGTCTTAAAAAGATTGTTCTAAGTCTCACTGTACGTTTGTAAATATCCCTATCAAATAGGTCTGTTTTCTAGTGCCAGTGTTATCTTTTAAAAAAGTACTAAATAAACTAACGTACTAAGCTACACTAAACTGTAACAGCTACTCCGTTCATGTAAATTAAAACCATACCATAAACCATAGTTAACATTATGCAAGATAACGCATAAGTTTCTTTGATTTTTGTTGCCTTAATTTAGTATTAACCTTATAACTTTGTTTTGTATATTACACAATATATATTAAAACCTGGTTGGAAGAAACAACTATGGTCACAAAAGTGAGTAATCTAACGAATAGACAGGGAGATGTTGCCTTTTATAACAGCACTTAACTCCTAGCGCAGCTATAGCTTTAATTTGAGGCAAGAGTCTTAAATACAGGTGATTATGTTTTTACTTATGACGTCCTTCAATAAACGGTAGTGTTCTAAATATAAATACAAGCAATCACTTGAAAATTATAGTTGAGTTATATGTACATATGTTTAGTAAATTGTCAGCATGAATACAGAAATATATTTAATCGTTTTAGTGTTCCGGAAGGGAGGGGTCCCGACCCCTTAAACCGTTTTCTAATACACGTACAACCTAGGGGAAAAATCTTTATGGAAACGTTAAGAAACTATCAAGGCCCAAATTTACTTAATGTAAAATAAATATGGTGCTAAAAAAAGCGTTTTGTGTCTATTCGCTACTATTATTCAAACTTTAAAGTAGAACTTCCTTAAACGTGTATGATTACTCGTATACTATTTTTTTTTGTTGTTTAACTGAATCTGCAGACACATTGTTCGCATCTATATTTATTGCGCTGTCTTGATTCTATGATGTTCACAATATTGTTCCCACAATATTCTTCTTGAGCTTCTAGATGGGTTATTATTTTTTATTGAAATATTACTGTAAGTTTATTATAGTTAAATAAGGAAAATTTGCGTTATAGAATAAGTTAAACTGTATTTTTTAAAATTAATTTTATACTATAAAGTAACACATAGGCATATAGTTCGTTTGATACGACAAGCTTACTATCTGTAGCGAATTAAACTGACCGCAATTATTTGTTTATTTATAATAGCTTATTACTCCTTAATATTTACTTATAATACCTCGAATGCTGGCCACACCTTTTGAACTGGAATATGAAAACGCCAGCACTGCTGCTTTGCATCAGAAATAGGAGTGACGTTGGTAGTTTCGCAGTCAAAGCTTGCAGAAATATCATTACTATTCCTACATACTATATATAGCTTTGAAATAGCGTTATAATAGGAATAGAAATAGAGAGATATTGAAATTGACTCGTGTGTGTTATTGCGGAAAAACACTAGGGGTATATTTTCAAACTATTTAAGAGACAAACACTATAAAATAATCTAGGACCATGTAAAATACGCTATACAAAATAAATACAACAGTTAATAAATAAATACGACCTACTTATTATTTAAAGAGACAGCGACTGACGACTATTACGAACTTATTAATACGAATTTATGATAAGCATTGACTATTTTATTATAAGTGTTAACAATAAAATGTATATATCAAGGAAGATAGACAGACAGAGTAGACAAATAAGAATAGTATTATTTGAATAAATGTTAATTATTTACCGTTTATTTTTCACCCACTTATACACTTTTTTACATATATACAATCACTGGAGGACATACAGTCCAAGTGACATCATAAAACTTACAGTCACATCTCCAAGATTTTTACACAATTTTTACACCCGCTAACAGATCAATAACTCTGATGAGAACAATTGCCTCTAATGTACTGACGACATTGGTTTCGGTAAATGGAAATAGAATTTAGCAATGAATGTGACAATTGTTTTGTCACGACATTTGGTTCGTTTTCGGCAGATTATATGAATTTATTATTAAAACTATCAGTAACTTACTACAGCTTAACTGATTACAGACGTATTTGTGTTTAACAATATTAATAAAATTCGATATAACAAGAAAAATTTTATGCATTTACTTTAATTATCTCGTTTTCTTTGCAATTAGTTAATCAGTATTTTTTATTTGACTGCCGCTGACCCTGTATCAAATTGGCTCATAAATGCAGTTTCTATTTTGTATTTATAAGATTTGTTCATTGAAGAAACAATATCTATTGACTCATTACAAATATATATAATAGTTACAATAATACATTTGAATTTTAGCAATTTAAGTTTCCTAAAGGAGTTCAGAATTGTAATTGTATTCTTATTTTACACAAGAATACAATTTTTATATGTTGGACTATTTATTTACCAAATGCTTCAATGATCATACGATACGATAATTTTTTTTTATGCGATGATAGCTCAGTGGTGGTGTGTACAGACTCCGCGTCAAGGCATGTGAGTTCGAATCCACCTACAATGAGTTTGAGCTTTTAGTGAAGGAAAACTTCGTGAGGAAACTATAGCATGGTGATAGGACTTTTTCTAATGCCCATTTGGCTAGCAACTACCCTCAAGTTGAAAATCTGCCGCCAAATAACAATAGATGTGTTCCTCAACAGGTTTAGCGTGTCTAGCAACTTGGGCCGTATCGTCACTTAAGATCAGGTGAGATTACGGCCATAACGCTAAGTTAATTATAAAAAAACCAAAGCTAGTTAACATTATTCATTTTAAACGTCATTGTCGAGTACAAAGATTAACGTGTCATTAGTTAGTTACCACAATAAATCAGTTTAAATAAATAACGTAAAACACGTTTTACTTGTGACAGATGTTATTTAAAATGTGTTAAATTACAGAATGAAGATCTTATGACCCCATTGGAAACTGCATAGATGTCACACATAAGACAAGGAATATACGGAATCCGTTACAGCAACTCAAACTGTCATATATCTGAATAAATAATAAGAATTCGTACCTATACCCCGTATCATAGTTTCGAATAACAAACGGGATTTCAAATTATGTACTATAAGTTAATATTGTATACCTAAAAGTTTTCATATACCTAAGCGATATTGCTTCTAAATCCAGTTAATTGTTAAATGTAATATCAAAAGCATCGGATACATAAAGTAATATATCCTTGTTCGTAATCGTAATTGACTAAATACACCTAAGACACGAAATTTCATGTCTGTAACAGGATAGGGATCCTATAAAATTAACGTGTGAAGCGAAAACTTTGGATCAATACAGAAAGCTAAAGTTTATTTTTAACAAGTATTATAAATAGGTAGAATTCAA
This sequence comes from Actias luna, assembly GCA_039707435.1. Classification (NCBI taxonomy): domain Eukaryota; kingdom Metazoa; phylum Arthropoda; class Insecta; order Lepidoptera; family Saturniidae; genus Actias; species Actias luna. The sequence continues at coordinate 11,056,463 of JAZHAC010000033.1, read as the reverse complement.
ATTAAATTAAATACAACGTTCATTGTTGTTTACATTCATATTGCCAATGTTAAGGACACAGTCTGTTGTGAAATATTTGTTCAGAACAGAGATTGTAGCCAAATAATATTAAAATATTGTTGAATAATACCTAAAAAGGACATAAGACTTTTAATGATATACTTTTTGACAAGTAATTTTAAATTTTAATAATTAAGTTAAAATTTCAGTATATTTGCGATCAATATAATAAAATAAATAATAAATGTTAATAAATAACTGTAGTAATTATTTGCTAAAAGCAACATATAGACATACATAGCTATATCCGTGAATTTGTTCGCGTGGAATTAAAAAATATTTCATAATTTTTGGCTGATTTTGTAACTTATTTCAATACAGCTTTGCTCCTATTTGCGATAGCGTGATGTTATATAGTCTAAAACTTACATTAATGATCGCTATATCAAATACAAAATGAATTTTCGAAATCCGACTGATAGTTCCTAAGATTAGTGCGTTTAAACAAACAATCTTGCCCGCTTTATAACAATAATATAGGATATCGATGTCGAATACCGAAAGGATATGACGAAATATATTATCTAAATCAATAAAAACGTATGTTTTTATATGAATTTTATATGATACTAAGTCATTCGTACTATTAAGATGAAAGTTTTATGAGTTGTTTTCGGTACGCCCACGTTGGTTTCTAGTAAAAATATTTTTTTGTCTTCATTGCAACGTATATCGGGTACAACTAGTAATTCATAAATATATAGAACACTCAGGAAATACATTTGTTTACGAAAAATGCCGTCAAAATAGATGGATTATCGCCAAAACAAAAGATTGTATTTGATTAACGGCAATCACCTGTGTGGGAGTCTAATGTCCGCTTCCGAGAAGTCATACGTTTTTAGGTGTAAATACATGTTCATTGTTTAAATATAACGAGGAAAATTTGCTTTGAAATAAGAAATTCAAAATTACGAACATAAAGTGTTTATAATATATTTATTTCATAAGTTCAAATCGAGCAACCTATGTACTTCCTGTATTCACCTCCTTATCATTGTAATTTATGTATGATTTATATGTAGTTTGCGATCTATGTAGTGCTCAATACTACAAAAAAGATAACCAATTTTATTCTTAACTGTTTGTTTGTTACATATCTATGTGGTTACGGAAAACGAAGAAGTTTTGGCTAAATTATGTGAGAAGTTAAAAATTGATTTTTTTCGATACGATATTTATGCAGATTGTACAAAAAGTAATGAAAATAAGACCTATCGTCTTCAAGCCCTAATTTTAACAAGAGAGAAAATTGTTTTTTTTTTCTCAGAGTTAAGGATGTGGAAATGATATTTACGAGGTCTTTTAAAATTTACAATTCAACGTGACATAGTTTTTGGAAAAAGCTCCTTTATTGCAATATTTATTTATAGAAAGTGCTTTTTTTTTTTTTTTTTTTTTTTTTCTTTATTTTGTTTAGGGGCTTTTAACCGTAGTTATATCAGCCCCATCGTAACCTAAAATAATATTATAATTTAGCTCTTTCATACATCCTCGTTCATACCATCATCTTTCACTCATTTCATACAGCATTTTAGCTGCCTCTCTCGAAGGCTTTACTAAAATGCTATGAAACATGCCCATATTTAATTTATTCAAATTACACTTGTTAATTAATTTATTTCTAATAGTACTATTCTTAATACATTCCATCAGACAGTGGTGCACATCATCAATTACTGCGCATGTAGTACAAAGTGAGGAAGAACGTTTCTGCATTAAATATCCAAATTTTTCTGATGGAATGTGTCCAGAACGTAACCTGTTTAAAGCTACAATATATGACCTATTTAATGTAATATCATCAAACCAAGGCACTCGAGGAGGCTGATTTTGTATAGTCCTATACCATATACCCTTTTCTTTAGATCTTTCGTCAAAATATTCCTTCCACATATTATAAATTGTAATTTTACCGATACCTAAGAATTCTGAATAATGATTATATACATATACTTTTACACCAGACGACACTGCTAATTTTGCCAAACGGTCAGCCTCCTCGTTTCCCTTTAGTCCAGAGTGTGACGGAATCCACTGGAGTTTGCATCTTATACCGTTAAGTTGCAAACGATAAATTTGTCTTAAGACAGTGTAAGCTATCGGTACTCCTCTGATTCCAGAGGTGCAACGAGCTAAATGTTGAAGTGAGCTCTTACTATCCGTCAGTATAACAAAATTACTGGAATTTAATCTGATAGCGTACGCAAGAGCTTCTGATATAGCAAACAACTCGACTGTCATGATCGATACATTATTTTCTATTTTAAATAAACCTGTGGTTTGCCCAAAACTGGTATAAAATGCTGCACCATGACCATCCACACTCATTGAGCCATCAGTATATATTTTTGTTCAACCATTATATCTATTTTGTATTTCTTCTATTAAATTATATTTCATGGTATTAAAATTTTGACTCCTCTTAGCTCCTTTTATACAATGTAAGTTCATTTCTATAACATTTTTAATATCAATATTATTGATCCATATATCAAGCGAAAATATATTTGATGTATTATTCGCAAAAACTTTTAATGACTTTGTATCATGGTATGTTTTAATAAGTAAGGGTTTTGTTTTTTTGTTCCAATATGTACTATGACCAAGAGAACTGAGATCTTTCAGGTAGTTGACATTTATATTATTTAAAAATGATTTAGCTTTAATACAATACTTATAAGCCAAGTAATACCTTCTTAAGCTAAGTGGTGGAATGCATAATTCGCTTTCCATTACGTGTATTGGTGAGCTTTTAATATATCCTCCAATAATCCGTAATGCTTGGTTTTGTACTCGATCTAACTTTAAAAGATGTGTCTTGGCACAACTACCGTAAAGATAACATCCATAATCCATTCGACTCCTAATTAACGACGTGTATATGGTCCGCAAATGCTTAGGATGAATACCCCATGAAGGACCGCATAATGTTTTTAGTAAGTTTAAATATTTTGTTGTTTTTTCTACAGTTTCATTAATATGTTTGTTCCAAAGTAGTGACCTATCAAGCCACATACCTAAATATCTTACATAACTAACTGTGGTTAATGGAACATTTCCGATTTTAATATTTATTTCATTTCTTTTATGACCTCTACTAAAAACACAAACATGAGATTTACTGGTAGACAGTTCTAGTCCAAGTTGGGTTAATATCTTAACCATATCATTTAGCATATTTTGGATTAAGTTTGAACATGAGTTAAGGTTTTTGTGACTAATATAAAGTACATAATCGTCTGCATATTGACACATATTTACATTTTGTATTAGTTGGCTAACTTTTAAGGTTACTATATTAAAAAGAAGAGGTGAGATAGGATCTCCTTGTGCTAGTCCGTTTCTTGTCCATCTATGTAATATACCATCACCTGTTAATTTTTTTATTATTAAATGTCTTTCACTTAAAAATTGCCAAAGGTAATCACAAATTTTTGATCCAACATTTAAGTCGTCTAGAGTTTTAATTGTTTCAGAGATTAAAATATTATTATAGGCATTTTTTATATCTAAAAAGCACGCTAAAGTGGGCGTATTTTTGGAAAAGCCTATTTGGATATAACTAATTAATCTAGCTAAGCAATCTAAGGATGACTGCTCTTTCCTAAATCCGACTGTGTTTGGAGATAAAATTGATTTCTTTTCTATAAACCACTCAAGTCGTTTTCCCAATAAAGTATGTAAAGTTTTGCATAAACACGATAAAAGAGAGATGGGTCTAAGTTTAGTATCACTGTTATTAGCAGTAATAGAGTTTGGTTTTGGAATTGGAATGACAAGTATGTCTCGCCATTGACTTGGGACGTAACCGCAGTTCAAAATACTATTATATAACTGTAATAAATATTTTTTTCCTATTTCTGGAATATTATTTATCATAGAAAAAGTTATTCCATCATATCCTGGAGAAGTATCTTTTTTTTTAATAATATTTTCTAATTCTTGTAAGGAAAAATCTTTTTCTAGTAAATTATTGACTGATTCAAAAGAAGGACGTGAATTTGATACATAGTCAGGTGCCAGAGAAGTTAAAAGTTCATATTTTTTGTACTCATCAGCTTGATATCCCACTTTTCTGTATCCTTTCACCCAACGCATTCGATCCCACATGACTGACGTAGAAGTGGATTCACTAAGTTCGCTACAAAATTTATTCCAACTTTTTAATTTTGCTTGCTTTAAGAGAATTCTAGCTTCATTAACTTTTTCTTCCAGCTTTATAAGGTTATTAGGTGTGGGGTTTCGACGAAAATTTTTTAATGCTAATCTACGCCGAGCTACCGCCTCAGATAATGCTGCACTCCAATACGATTTGGGCTTAAAATTTGTTTCAGGACTACTACATATTTTTATTAAGGGAATCGATTGATCAACTGCGCTATTAATTAAACTAATAAATTGATCATAGTTTTTTTGAATACTAATACCATTATTTTCTATAGTCGGTAAATGATTAAGAGATTGCAACAAACATGTACGATACTTATACCAATCAGCTTTTTTAAAATTCCGTCTTATAATGTTGTTACCGAAACTAGGACATTTTATTGACATTATAATAATGAGGTGATCGCTACCTAAATGTTCATTGCTTATTCTCCAGTCAAAGTTTATTGCTATATCTGTCGATGCAAATGAAACATCAGGAGATGTTTGTTGGAGCACATTATTAACTAGTTTGATTCTTGTAGGGCCACCCGTATTTAAAGTAGTAAAGCCATTATCTAGCGTAGCATCAAACAACTGTAAGCCTCTAGTATTTGTTGTGTAGGACCAATTTGAGTGGTGAGCGTTGAAGTCACCAGCTATTAGAGATTTTACTGGAAACTGAGCAAATATTGCACTCCAGTCCATTAATTGTGTATGCATAGAAGAGGGACAATAAAGAGATATGATATATTCAATTTTTTTAAGATTATTTACTTTTATTGCCATTATTTCTATACCCGGGTTTAAATTGTTAATATTATATATTTGACTACTAATAGATTTATGTACCAAGATTGCAACCCCCCCATAAGAGTCTATCCTATCCTTTCTATAGATGTTATATCCAGTAACCTTTATTATTGTATTAGAATCCAACCAAGTTTCACTTATTAAGGCTATATGAATTTTTTCCTGAATTAAAAGCTCACCAAAACAGCCTAACTTAGGTTTAAGGCTTTGAGAATTCCACTGCAATATATTAATACCTTGCTCCTTTATAGCCGCCATCATTTACAAAAGGAACAAAATACTTTCTGTAATATTTCTCCATCGTTGATAACTTTTAATACTAATATCTTAAGTTCATCAAAGATTACTTTTAGACTTAATATTAACTTATTTTCAAAACTTTCTTTTGTCAAACATATATTTTTTAATTTATTTAAAAAAACTGTGAAATCAAAATGATTTTCCTTTCTACCCTCATTATTTTTTCGTTCATCGTCTTTTTCTTTCTGAATTATTATTTCCTTTTCAGGTACCACTGAGTAATGTTTTCTAGTACTATATGCATTTTCCTGAACTTTCTTTAAATTATTTGCATCTTCAATTACTTGTACTTCAACAATGTCTTCATGAAATTCCATGTTGTTCGTATCACTCAAGCTTTCATCCTCGAAATCTTGTCGATTTTTTAACACATTTCTATAAGATTTTTGGCGTTCATCGTGATTCAAGTGTCTTGAGACATTATTGAGATGTTCTGTAGGTCTAGGTGCTGAATTTGCCTTTATATATAAATTTAATGCCATACTGTACGTTACGTTATTCCTACTCATGATTTCTCGTATTTTTTTTTCTTTGACAAAAACCGGACACTTCCTGTCTAGTGACATGTGTACACCTTTGCAATTAACACATCGGAATTCTGTAGTCTCACAGCTCACATGGTTATTTCCACATCTAGGACATAAGGATTTTTTTGTGGGACACATCTTTTTAGTATGTCCGAATTTCCAACATCCAGAACACTGAGACACTGGGAAAATATATGGGTCAACCCTAAACCGGCATTCATAGGCGTAAACGTAACTAGGAACCGTAGGACTTTTAAAAGTAACTCTAACCGCCTCACTAGTTACCCATTTACCTTTTTCCACTGCCCTGTTTAATCTCCTCACAGATAAAATTTCCTTTTCACATTCTAGTATCTCTAAGATTTCTTTCTCACTCATTTCTGTTTCAACACCTCTAATTATACCATAACATGTATTAATTTCATTTGTTAATTGGCTTCTATATCCCATTTCCATAAATTTCAAACAATTTAACAGCTTTTCTGCGTTTAGACGGTTATCAAAATCGATCACTATTTTATATGGGTTCTTGTATTTTATATATAAAATATTTTGTATACCTTCATTTTTTAATAATTTTGCCATCGCCATCTGTTTAGGTAATTCTTGTAGCGAGGTAACTGTAACTTGAAATTTCTGATTTATTGTTTGTTCTAACATAACTTCCTGAAGGTTTTCAGTGTTACTTTTACTCAGACGTTTTGATTTTGGTCGAGAAATTGTTGTAAAACTATCTTCAGTACTCTCATCACTATCTTGTTAAGTGCTTATTTTAAATATAACCTATATTATGAGATATAGAAAAAGATAAAGAATAGATATAGCTACAGATTTTTTATACTATGAAATTTTTATAACTAAACATTTGATTGTAAGTAAAGTAAGTTTAATATGAAGAGTATTTGATAGCTCTATTATTGAAGAAAGTTATAGATTATTTAATATCACGCTAAAACTTTTAGGTGCTGCGCAAAAAGAATGCAAGGCGAAGAAGAACGAATAGCGTGGGTGAGCGATGTAACTACAGCTACAGAAAAGAACAATAAATACCAGGAATCCAGAAAATAATACTGCCTTGAGGGATGGAAAAATATTCTTATGGACCACGCGTACGAAGTTGCGGGCACAGCAAGTCTTTTATGACAAGAACATTAATTATGATTGAAAAAAGAAATGTGTCGTTGAGTCTCAAATAAGTTATCACATTATGAAAATTTAGTAGCTTTTTAATGGGCCAAAATCAAAACCGATTTCAAGTAACCGTGCGGCTAAAAATTGTAACACTTTATTATAAGAAGGTAATTGTTTCTCAAACGTTACTTTGAAGCGCTGATAGGTCAGTTGGTAGTGCATACGGACGGCCCGACAACGGACGTGAGTTCGAATCCACCTAGAATGAGCTTGAGCTTTCAGTGAAGGAAAACATCGCGGTAAAACCGTAGCATGCTAGTAAGGCTTTTCCTAATGCTCTACTGGATATCTTCCACCCTTGAGTTGAAAATATGTCGGCAAATACCTATAGGTACTCTACAACTCGTATATAATATCCAGCAGAGAAAAGGATTCATAGGATACTGATGGCCAATTAGGCGATCTAGTTCTCTTGCCTTTCTAAAATTAGGTGTTCATCATCACAAATAACAAGCGTGACGTTAATTAAAAATATACAATCACTATGCAAAGAATGCTTTTTTTTTTATTATCGAAAACGCGCTTTCGGTATGTGCTTTGTTATTCCGTTAACGCTACTGTCATAAGTTCATAATATAGTATAATACCTAGTACTTTAAAATTTAACGTATATAGGCAATTTGTCATATTTTTATAATCATTAAACTGACCGGTATGATGTATTAATCTGATTAAGCTATTTATTTTTCTCTACAGTTATTAGTCGTGTGTGCGTCATTAAGTGATTTTGTACCTTCTTAATTAAATGACCGATTACAGTTATTCTCTTGTATTATATATTTGTTTAATTGAAATGATGGATAATAACTATTCTAAGATTTGATAGATGATTTGTGGTAAATAACCACTGAAAAGGATAGAACAACGTCTTCCTGATGCGCGAGTTACATATAAATTATTCTTAACAAAGTATGAATATAAATATTATTTTGTCTATATTCAAAAAACGTAGGGACTCTTTCTATACTTCAATCTTTTTGAAGTAAATCATTTATGTGACCACTGATAAATATTAATAAAATACACCATAAAGTTATTTTTGCAAAAAAAGTCGATGATATATACTATTATATGTTATAGATAAATATTTAATTATACAACAGTTAAAATCAAGTTTTTACAGGATAAAAAACAATGCACTATGCTAGATATGTATAAATATAAAACTAAATATTTGCTATATATGCCTGAAAGATACAGAAGTAATGATAGCTCAGTATTTATATAAGTTCGTGACGTACATAAGTTTGAATCCGTTCAATGAACTTGAGCTTTCCCTGAAGGGAAACGTCGTGATGAAACCATAGTATAGTAGTAGAGGTTTTTCTAATGCTCGCCTGGTTATTTATCATCTTCATTTTGGAAATCTGCCGCCAAAACCCTATACGTGTGTTGCGGCAGTTGCATTTGAGAACCAGTTTCTCCACTAGGCTTAGCCTGCCCACCGTCTTGGAACACATAATAAAGCTAAACCTATAAAGTATTATTTAAAAAAAAAACAACATTGCATATAAGTGAAAAGGCGTAGGAACGATTTTATTATACCGTACTTTACTGAGCTAGCACTCGATTGTATTTTTTATACAACCATGTTATGCCTTTTCTTAGTATCTAATATAATGTAAATGTATACACGAGTCGCTATCGGTGTGGTGTGATAAACACTTCTCCGTAATCTAACGACATCGCATATGGAAAATATATAATAACGATGCTGGGGAATAGTATACAAAGTTTTGATTCATCGAATACCGTGCATTCTTACCCTCATTTACTATGATGTATCATATTATATTTGTTTGACAAATTTCATTATCAAAATGTAGTTAATAGAATTTCATGATAAAATAAAATATTTATATAAATATTGATAAAGTTACTATTAATATTTATTTACTTCTGTCATTTAAATTACTCATCATTAGCGTTAAGTACAGCACAATAAAACGTTTTTAATGTTTATTTTTTAAGAATCGAATTTCATATAAGGTCTCCGGTATTTTTTTGAGGAGTGAAATTATTATAAACGATCTTATATGTAATAAAGGCCGGGGATCGTCGCTTTCATGCCGGCTTGTAAGCCTCACGGTAGACGGATCTATACTGGCTGATATCGAAACGCAAGCAATGCAACATACGCAGGTGTTCTACCTAGTGTATGGTGGTCGCATCCAGTCGGATAAAATCGGCATGTTTCTCCAATCAACATCATATAGGAGTCGAATAACGATTTAATGATGTTATTACATATAATAATAGGCAACGTGGTAGGTCTTGTTTTCGATTAGATTTCGACCAAATTACACCAGATATAGTTTAGTTATTAAGCGATCCTGGACCATCCAGTGTAATCCAGCAATCGAACTTAGAAATGGGTATCTGACGGAGACGTGAACACCATACATACGGTGAAAGAAGAGTGATTCTCTTTTCATTCTGCCATTTTCGAAGTCTTATAGTGCGGTATGACAGTGACGACATCTGTATGATTGATAACGTCTCTGAGAACCTCGTTAGATTTTTTTTATTGCTTACTTAATAGTATGTTTTTATTTTATTTTAAGGGAAATACCTAGAAAAAGAACTATAAGTAATACGGTAGCTGTGAATGTGCGGCAAGGAACGCCGCTCGGGTACATATATGTAAACTTCGCACTCTCGTAATTTTCGTAATCCTTATAAGGAGAGCTAATCCTTGGTCCATGTAATACGGACTCCGATGAAATCACTGCTAGTATTTTTTTTTTATCTTATCACTATCTTTGTAATCTCGCCTTCGTAAGAATTCCAATCATTCCTAAAATACAAAATATCGGCAGTGAGAACACTTATTTTATCAATGATTTCACGTGCTTACATGAACTGCATATATTTTATAGATATAATTAATATGCATACTGATAAAATTGTACTAGATACAATTTCCAAGTAGATAAATACTATAAATAGGAAAGTAGACAATAGAATTAAATAATTCAGACAATATCGAAGCAACAGTCGCTCATTTGACAAGCGTAAGTTTTAGCTTTGGTATGAATCAACGCATTAGATTTAACAAAATCACGGATATTTGCAGGTTATAATTTAATTGGTAAAAACATCGGTTAACTGCGAAGGAAAACATTTGAAATAAACTTAAACATCTTTGAAATTGTTCTTGTCTTATGTTATGGAGTAGGAAAAAATAGAAATATCCAAGTCGAAGTGTTTAAAATCACTCAATACACTTCGTAATTTGGCACTATGAATAAGCCTGTTCTGATCCGTAAGAATGTGTCTTTGTTCAGCAGCAAGATTTACAGGCAAGTATTGTACTGGTATTGTTACGCAGTCTTTTCACCGCCATAACAAAATATTTAGGAGAGCCATCAATAAGTTTCGCGTGTCCACTATCTCGGTCATCCTTACTTAATATCAGGTGAGATTGTAGCCATAACGCTAAATCTATAATGTGTTAATAAAACTCATTGTGGTACTCAAAACAAGTTTGAATCATTTAATAAAGCCTAAATAAAGTACACATATAGAATATACCCATAAAATAAATATCATGTATGCAACGACAAAAAACATTTTGTACGCAAAACATTCAGAACGATGTTTGTATCGCTTATTCGTTTTATCTTGATAATGTATTCAGTGTATTTAATTGATTTATTTTATTGCTTAAGTACGTTTGTACTCGAGGTTGCCATTTAGCCCTTAGTATATATCTATCTATAATATCAATAAATACTACCTGAACATGTACTTTTTTGAATTTTTTAATAAGAGTATTTTGTTGTCGATGAATCTATCATCACTAAACAAGAATACGTCATTAAAAATATATACATAGGAAGTATATAGTAAACAAAATTGATAGTCAACAAGAAATATAGAAAATATTTATGGGAATTATAAAATACGCGAATTAATAAAGATACGAGACGAAAATAACTACTGCGTATATAAGCTCAGAGTCACAGGACAACGCAAATATATTTATAAAACACATCTTTTAAGTTGTATTTGTAGAGGTCGACTACATAATATGATTGTTTTATTTATGTAATACATAACGTTTGCAGTAATATAAAAAGAAAATTAAAATTAATTATGTCAAAGATCATTGCACTTACCGCCTGGATTTAGATTTTTCGGCTGCGGAGTTACAGCACTTGCTGCCCCTGAAGATCTTCGTGATCTGAAACGACAATATTCACCGTTTTAATATCATATTTTTATTTATTAATTTAATTATTTTCTAATACTCATAATCACTACCCGTAGATGATTCGATAGATCAGTAGACAGATCGTGTGTTCAGTCAAATTCAAGTAATATATTACATCTTTATAGATACATTTAGCATATGTAAAGTAAAAACGATATTCTGGTTCAGTTTTGTAATATAGCACGATATTGTGAATAAGTAATGGGTCTTCTAGAATAAGGATAGTAAATGTATTATTTGATTATTTGTAATATATAATAAAATAATAAATTCGTAGTTCTTGTACATTTTTTTTCTGATAAATAGCTTTATTCAGTGATTTTGAATTTTATACTTGAAACATTTTATCGTATTTCTGTTGGTCTGCACATCTACATTTAATTCATACACAGTTTCACTGATTCATATGAAATTTTGTACACATTTCCTTATTCCACAATACTCTCTATAAATACTAAGACAAGCATATTTGCAAGAAAATAATTTTTATTTATTCATTCTCATGAGTCTTCAACTTTTGCGATGGTGGATATAACATGGATGTTCGACAATACTGTCAAAGGGTATACCGCGGACATCGAGCATTGCAAAAACTTCCTCCATGGTGTACTTATATTAAAGGTAATTCAATAGTGAATGGTGTACTCGCTGTTTATATTAATACTCAGCCCTTTTAAGCTCAGAATAATTTAGGACAGCAATAACTGGACGGGCATATCATTATTAGAATAGATGGATGAAGTGGCTGAAGAGTTTTAGAATGGCTGCAGGTGGAAAAAACGCAACGTCGCATCAGCGTGCCGATGTACCGTCACAAAATAGACCATCCGCTATGTTGAAAGTTACGGGAATTAAATCCTATTATTGGACGTCTTTTGGCTTTATAAAACGATGGAGTGTGCTTTATATTGGAATTACCGATTATAGGTTTAATCAAAAGATAATTTTAGTCTTAACTGTTTGCAAAAACCAGAAGTGTGGTGACCGACGCAAAAGTGTTTATCAATATTGGTAACTGTTATATGTTGGATAACTAATATCACATCGAAGGCTCCAGTTTATACACATTTGAGAAATTAACCACCTCACATATTGTTTGCTGAGTACGGTATTCATACGATTTATTATTCAAAATAATCTACAGTAAGCTGTTGAAATCAGGTTCGATGTCATTTGACATCTCTTAGATCACACAGTTATTTTATGATTTATAATATTTTTGTAATACGGGACTAACAGTCTTAAAATTCTCGACAAATTAAATAATTTAGGAGATACAATACTAGTTTAAAAATAATATAACATGATTTAACATAAGTAGTTCTCTTAAGTAATGTACTTATTTTAAGTAAAATACCGAACTAAATACAAAAATATTAAGTGTTGAGTTGTATTGATTTAGGTATCCTCCAAAAGGTGGACATAGCTTTCCTTTTTTGTGTCTACAATGTAAATACTCTCTTATTGGATTTTTGTAAGTTTTACCGTATGGTAACGTGTCACCTGGCAGATTGATGACATGGTGGTAGGGCTTATCTAATACCCGCCTAGCTACCACCCTCAAGTTGAAAATCTGTCGCCAAATACCAGTAGGTGTGTTCCGGCAGTTGCACTTGAGAGTCAGACCCACCAATAAAGGCCGGCAACGCATATGCGATTTCCCTGGTGTTGTGGGTATCCATAGGCATTGCATTTTTCCATAATATATTGCATTTTTTTATGGAGTTAAATAGTGCTACTTATAGACTTTTGAAGATAAAACTTCTTTAACCGTTTTGGTGAATTTTAAATAGGTCAAAAAAACTTTAAACAACAAAGTAACGTTGAAAATTAAGTTAATTATAGTTTATAAAACTACAACTATTATTTATAAATACTATGAATATATATTAATTATCATTACAATTAGGTGTTATTTATATATTTTACGGCTTCGGGATTTATATATTTTTATTTAATTATTATAAGAAGTAGCAAAACCTACTTATCTTTAATTCTTGTAAAATTAAATGTTACCAACCTTTGCACTAACATTTCTTTCCTAATATTTAATGTTGTTTAAATTTATAACATATTTTATATGTTATTACATATTAGATATGTAAGTCTTCTTACTCTTTCGATCCAATTCCACCCATTGTTATTACGTTACTATGTCACTAACATATTATTACTATTAGGGCTCCCCTCGCTTACGCTATCTTGTTCGATCCCGTGCTAGGATGAAACTAGTCTGATCCATTGTCTTTCAACAAACCTAACAATGCCGTCTGACCATCGGCTAACGTATCCTACTAACTCTTAAACTTTTTTATACTTATTTCTTGGAGGTTTTCTTACTCTAGACTACCTAGAGAGATATTTTTGTTTTGTTTTGAATGTCTTTTAATAAAATCCTTTTAATAAAATCCTTAGTTTACTTAATGACAACGTATGTCAGAAACATTAAAAAAACTTTTTCTCGGTAGTAGGTGACTGACTGGACTGCGATCACGGTTTCATGATCAACCGGTGTATACCCAGTAATTTATGTATATATAGATGATTGTCCTTTAGATACTTTTTTTTCGATTGCCGGTGACTAGCTGTTGTTTTGTTTTGTATTTTACCATGTTTATTATCAGGTAAAACAAAAGAAGAAAGCATTATTTCCAATAGGAAAAAAATTCTTCTTCATACCTAGGTGGGGTTAACCCAACATGTCTTCTTCTTCCACTTTACTCTATCACCTATCATTTCATTATTTATACACATTATTTCCAACACAGTACATCCACATCTACTTCGGTTTTCCGAACCAGTGTGGCCGTTCCAGAGGGCAGCTCACCAGGCTGCCCGGACGTAGGTTCGGCTTACCATCAGACCAGGCCTGTCGCCGTAGCATGGCGACAAATGGCCGTGGGATCTTACTGGGTATTCCCGGCGGCTAGCGCCGATCGAGTCCCGCATAACCCTTTCAGTTCCCCCGGGCTGGGTCAGAATACGTAAATGCATTTCTTGACGTAGAAAAAAATGGGACAAATAAGTAATTTTATGATACTAACTACGCAGAAAAATTACCTCTCTTATCCATTATCTAGGATAAAGCAATAATTTATACGTAGTGATATGCACAACGACTGCGTATTAACATAATCCTAAGATAATAATATATATATCGCAAAGCCCTGAAAACACATGTTTACTTAGCATGTTTAGATCGTAAAACAACTATCACAAACGTTCTATTAATAGAAAATACAAACATTAACGTCGATCGTCTATTATTAGCGTGCAGTTACGATACGGTATATCATTTTTAAAAGGTAGAACATGTTGGGAACGACATATGTTCTTAATACGCAATATAGGTGGATCACATATCAAGATATATTGTTATTGATTAATTTATTTTATAATTAACTATGTTTCAGCCCACGGTTTCGCTCGTATAGATGACATATATATACTATCCCTTTGTTGTTTTTTTTTTGTAAAGAAATAACGAGTATTTTCTGGTTTATTTATTGTTTATATAGGAGATAGAAAGAAGTCAATGAAACAATTATTTGTAAATCACATTGATGATTATTCAGTCTATGTCTATAATTACCAGGCTACAGTTGCAACTGGATTTCGATCAGGAGGGCATACAAATCAGAAACATCTTATTTCCCCTAACAGTTTTCCTCCGTTTTTTACCATAATGTATTGTATTTGAGAAAAACTATCATATACATGTATAATAATAATATATAATAATAATTATAATTAGGTGTATTCATACCATGATTAAAATAAAACCTATTTGTTAAATATTATTATTTATAAAAAATGCACATATTTTCCCACCGTTAGAGGTTGAATATCCAAAAATGACATAGATATCGATTCTTCTTCAAACTACGCAAACATTAAATAAATAATTTAAATGACACAGTTTAAATTATTGTGTTTTAAATACTATTCTGTTTTTTTTTTTTATAAAACGAGGTTTATTTTGTTTTTTCGATTACCAGTATCCATAGTCAGTATATATAACCACTTGTTATATTCGAGCTATATAGAAATATATTTATATATAATATAGATAGATTAATTATCAATGTAAACAAGGTAAACCAAAGATTTGTTGATAAAATAATAATACCATTTTGATCTTATGATAAAGTAAACTGTTTGGGAAGATTAAACTGACGTTCGAAAGTATTTATCATATACATACGAGGCCAGGATATAAAATATATTGTATATTTCTTCTATAATTAATAAAAAATAAATCAACTACTTGTTACTTAATTGTTTTGTGGGTGTTGAAAATCATCGATATCATGTCAAACGAAAGACGTCTATTGCTAGACATAGGCTCCGTTGGAAAATATCCGCCACGACGGGTCTTATGTCCCTCGTGTCCAGCAATGATTTCATCAAAATTAAGATACATATATAAATATCATATACATCAAATGCTTAATATGCCAATGTTATTTAAGTATGATAATGTAAACATAATTAGCTTAAATATATTTCAAAAACCAATGGCTGAATTACTTACGTGTGAAGATAATTATAATTATACGAAACCTAACACCGCAGTCAAATTTCCGGGTGCCAGTTCGTGTTCTATACTTTCTTTAAAATCTGGAGCTTTACTAGTCAAAAATAACACTGTATTGAGTTATCGTGTATACAAACATTTATATGCAATAAAGTATTCGTAAAGGTTAAGGGTTCCGTTTGAGATGTCACATGTAACCTTTTCAATGATCCACTCTTCTCAGGAATTCAGAAGAAGATAGTGCTGCAGACATTCCGTCTATAAAATTTACATTTATATTTTATTGGAATTATTTGAACAGTTTATACTTTATATGTAGTTTATTCGGAATACTTCAGTTTTATAATAAAAAAACTATCCAAGTCATACTGTATATTATGTAACTTAGGTTTACATATTGCCTTTGTAATAAAACTATACTATATGGTTAGATATTTGCCTCGACTTTGCGTAGTTGTAACGTGACGGGTATAACCGAGTCATTCATATATTCATTAGAAAATCGTACAACTAAACAAAGTATGTAGTGTCTTTTTGGAGTAGCCATTGATCAATAAAATGGCGAACCAAATTATTTTACGTAGAAATATAAAACATAATTATTGATACGATATTATTCTAATTTATTTAAATATAATTTAGGTTTGACGCATTAGAATCAAGTTACAAATAGAAACGACGCAAATAACTGATCAGTTATTCATAAAACTAGTGTATATAGCATCAGAAAGGTGGCACGAAGTGGAGAACGATATGCAAGGCCGTCAACCTGAGCGCCTGATTCAACGATCGCGTGCTCGCTCGTGAGAAATTTGTCATCGACCACGAGTTACGTCGCTACAACGCGTCTACGTCATCAAGTGCTTCGTGAGTCACATTCAACCACGAAAAATGGACACGCTACGTAAACATGTATATAATTACCAATAAAAAAGTGTGTTATCCCAGTAAAACGAACGTATGAGGAAAATGAGTCGGAAAAATCGTTTTTATTCTATTCGTTTTTAATCAATGTCTGTCAGGTTTTGTATGGTTTTCGCCGATTATTTTGCATGAATATAAAATCTGTGCTTATTATATTTCAGAATGCGTATGATATGAAAGTGTATTAATTAGTTTTTGTTTTTGTAGAAGTGTTTGCAATTACACAGAGATGCAAAGATATATAAATAAATCAATAGAAGAGCAGTAAAAACCTGCGTCCACTAAAATATTTTACATATGTAATTAAGTACTTCATTCTAATATTAAATTTATATAAAAGTCTATTTCTAATTTTATTTTATCTAGCGCGCAATTTTTGATAGAAAACAGAATGAGACAGCTGCAGCTGGGTTTTTTCACACACAATCAGACTTACTTATCTCTGACCTATCAAAAGCTTTTAATCACATGATATATATCGCGATAAGTATATATATCTGTTAAATTACAACAGTAACAGTATGTATTCTTATTAATAATATCATGTTTTCAATATTACTAGTTATGTAATAAGTATAACAATCAATTTGATATAGGGTTTGTTCGATTATATAATATTTATACAGTATAATTTTTATCTTTACATATACAAGTGAAATACCACTCCCGGACCCATCACTATATCTCTAAAACTACACACTCGATTAGACTGAAATTTGGCATAGATATTCTATTCACGACGTGTATACTCGCTAAAAACGGATTTTCTGATCACGTGCAGGTAACGGGTAAAACGTGCATGAAGTCGGGTTAGTAGTTAGTAGCTGCATATAATTAAATAATTTAATTCAGTAATATTAACTAAGCAATTTTGTATATTCACACAGTTTATCGGAAAATGTTCTATTTAAAGTAATATTCAATATGCGAGTTTATCAAAATAGGTGTTTTGTGGAAGACACAAGGTAATTTCTGTCGCTTAGAAGTATAACATATTAGTTATATTTTTCAGCAGTAAGTAGTCTGTGAGATGTCTTTGCCTATACTAATATTATAAAGGGGAAATATTTATATTTTTGTTTGTAACGAATAAACTCAAGAATTACCTGACCGATTTCAAAAATTCTTACACAATTAGAATGCTACATTAGCCGTGAGTAACATAGGCAATATAAAACTTTTTTTTAATCAAAATGATTAAATAAATTCAATTTCCACGCGAACGGAGTCGCGGAAACAGCTAGTAGAGTGTAATAATGGAGTGAATTTTAATATAAATGTTGTCTCATTATCATTTAGAAAATATTATAATTATCTGAAAACACAAAGAGAGCTTTAAATGCCGTATTACATGTTTCAAACATCCACGATAATTATGACCTTGCGTTTTCTCACTCGCATTATAACAATATAAACTATGACGAAGGCATTCACGAATACGTAATACATACGGATATTTTACTTGATAATTGCATACTATACACAGTTCGGTGGCATTGATGCACTGTCATTAAAATAATACTTATTATACATTTCTCATTGTCTTTCAGTGTAAATACCAGTTATACCGTTAAGTAGTTTTAAACAAAATTAATTATGAACCTATTAGGTCTTTAAACTGTCGATTTATTGCTACTGAAAAGTTAACAGCGCACTTTGTTACATCATTAATTACCAACCATGTACCATATATCACAAGAGTAAAGTTTATTAGGTATTTACTTATTTCGTTTGTCTCGATAATTGCACATTCGTCCTTTGTGACCTAAGTAATATATAAAGCTTGTAGTTAGAAACTCATTTAACTTTGACTTTATATTGCTAGGAATTTAATATTGTATAAATATATACGATATAATCTCCTTATCTCCTTTCCACAACAGAATCTTCGATATAATTCCCTCCTCTCCATTCCACAACAGAATCACGCGGGCGCGGCTGCGGTGTCACAGCTTCACGGTAACTCCCATCGAATCGTGAACTAAAAAGTTTGCTAACTCGTATTTCTGTTTTACCGTGGAACCGTCTTCTCGCCAGCGTGTTTCCTCCTTCCTATGACATTGGCTCTTTCAAAAGAGGCGTAAAAAAGTATCTAAGCAGTCCAGCATGACACCGGTGACTGGCAATGAATTTAGGTTCATTATGAGTCGCCGCTGATTAGGATTTCATTGTACTTAATATCAGGTGCAGTCCAGTCACTATGCTGTACATCTATATTTTTTTAGGTGAGCAAATCAATTAAAAGTAACAATTGTGTAATAAAAAAAACTTTAATAATGTTTATCGATGAGCTAATATAACCCTTTAATGTTTAATAATTATTTTTCTAATATTCTTCACGAATATGCAAATTTCTCAAATTTTTGTTATACTAATAATCTTATTACGTAATTGTAGGCAGCAATACGTGAATAATATATAGAATAAAACGTGGTAATCTCACTTACTCATATTTTGGGTTAAATAGGCAAAATAATAGGATATGGTATGATAAACGTCTATTTCTTAATCGTGTTTTCAACATATCCTGTGTTGCTTATTTAGCTCAAAAATGCCAATAGTAATATTACCGCCATTACCTTAGTTACACAGTACTTTTAATTTTAATATATTATCATTACACGTGGTAATAGTTGGTTCTAGCCGAATTAAATACGTATAGGCAAAGAATAGGTAAAATCACGTCGCTTCGCATCGCTCCAATCGCATAAATTAAGTTATTGACCTTGTCATATTGCGATGCTTCTACATTGTATGGAGGCACGCATAAAACAAAGGAAAAGCTCTCATCTCTGAAAAGACTCGACGCCAAGCTGAAGTGAATTTTGGCTTCACCTTTGCCTTATTCAGAGATGCCCTTCAAGTAAGTGTCTTTTTATTACTTTGTATAATAATTATATAATAATAAATAATTGTTATGCGTTGTCTAATAGGCGTGATTCCTCATAACTAGACATTTATATTAATACCAGCTAATTAACTCACAAAATATTAATTCACATTTGAAATTTAATATATATTTACTATATACTTTTATTTAATTAATTTACTTAATTATGGTAAGTTAATCTCTAAAATATTGAAAGATTATATGAAATTATGCCGGTTCATCAACTGGGCATAGTGTATCCACTATCTTGGGCCACATCGTCACTCAGGTGAGGTTGTGATCAAACCTAAACCTAATAGGAATAAAAAAGAAAAGTGCAAATTCCTATTTAGATGTATTAAAATTGAATATATTGTTGTAGGAATAATTTGCTATGCTTGCACGTAAAAGTATAAAATGAATCAATATTGATACTAAAGTTTTCTTAAAATATTACAATTTACTTCTGCACTGTGGACGCCTGGTGGTAAACATTTGACTATAATGAATACAATTTATTAAGGTTATTGAGATTCTTTTGTCAAAATTCTTGTGTAAAATGTGTATATTTCAATTAATTAAATTATAATATTTTACATTGTCTAGTAATATGCAAATGTTTGACTACACTCTATAATGCGTTTGACATTTGTTAGTCAGTTCACTAGAAATAATCTATAATCGTTAATTTAGTGCGACAATAGCTACATATTGAAATAGGCATTTAGTCTACTTATGGTTTAAGTGGAATGTTTATTTTGTAATCTTTGCAGAATAATACATACAAAGTAATAAAATTTATAGTTTTAATTAACTTATAGCTGCAGATTATTGAATTTAAAATTAAATTTCATATGTAAAATATACTATTCTAATTATAAATTATGTATATAACAATGAAATAAATATTGATCAGTTGTATTTTTCCGAATAAAATGTTTGTAATAATAAGATAACGAATTATTATATAATAAGGGAAAATACAATTAATTATATTATTTACTTCTACAGTTACATACAAATTAATGTAGTAAATTTATTTCTGTATAAAAGTATATTTATTACCTTTGGAAAAGTTAGTTGAATACATTGTAAACATATTTGTTTAAGGCAACAAATAAAGACCTATAATATAATAATACTACATGCGAAGTTATTCGTTAATTGATATTTAAGAAGTTCTTTAAAAGTAAAGAGCTTATCATCGATCTGGAGTTTTTTTTTAATTTTTTAGCGTAGAGAAATCCATTTATGGTTACCCTCTCGCCCCGGGGGGATGAGCGGGTTATGTGGTACTCACCCGGTGCGAACCGGGAATACCCACTTAAACTCCACAAAGTATGTCTGCCGCATAAATTGGAGCGACCCGGGGTCGAGCTGACAATCACCGCGTCGCCCCAGCGGATGGCCTAATTGGGCCCCGAAAGTAACAACAGTAGAAGTTTTTTTATAGAATTTTTATACACCTGCACTAACGATTCAGCCCGATGAAGCGAGGATCGTTAGAAACATAATTAACTGATACATAGTAAGATCTGGACTCAAACAATCGTTTATGGATTGTATAAATAATTACCTGGTGTGGAATTTTAATTAACAAAATTTTGTTAATATTCAATTTCCTTTTTTTATTTTAACGTGAAGCTATTAACTTCAAAGACTGTTGGCCTTACGACAGTTTGTAAAAGAAAAAATAAACGGATTCCACTTACTAATTCAAGTACGGGTCATTTAACAAAAGTTATGTAATATGCTACTTACTTGGAAACTGGTACATTAGTCAGAGATAGGAAGTTATTGCGAACACTGCGCAGGCTCGCCAGCACCTGCGCGAAGGGCGTCACAATCAGGTCTTCTCCGTGACTGTGAACAAAAAACATTTTTTTATAATATGCGCATGTTTCAAAATAAAGACTATATAATAGTAGCGGTAATTATTAACAAGTAATACTAGTAGTGGTTTCGTTTTGTTGAATGATTTCAAAATTCCAATCAAACAAATTACACGGTAGTCTGTTAAGAAATAAACAGGTATACAAAAGTAGTGACGAAGGTGCTAAAAATAATGCTTATCAATTCTGTTACTTCTTTTCATGTCTTTTATTTTATTTTTTATTTGTTTTCGTTAGTACAATAACAAAAGAAAAAATAATATATTTGACAATATTATTAATTTTATTTTAGAGGTGCTTTAAAGAAGTATAAATAAAACAGTACTAAAATACTATAAAATTGTAAACACAATATTATACAGTTAATGATTAAGGAATCAATATTATACATTGTTTTTAGCTTTACCAATAGATATGAAAATTCGTGGTCGCGCAACTACCACGATATATTCAACGCGTGGCCCACATCTATTAGCTTTATCCGTTTAGAGGTGTCTTTTATGACGTTTTTATATGTAAAACGTTGCGGAGAATCGCACCCGCGTAAACAGCACTCAAACGGTGTATAAATTAATATCGGCCAAGAGCTTTTACGTGTTCCGTTATTTGCTATAATACTTGGTTGAAGAGTACAAAGAAATTGTATCGAGCGAGTAATCACGTTTTATCCGTCGTGGATGGTATTAATATTATAATTTAAGAATTTTATGCTAATTTCATTAATTGTATACAATGTTAGAAGTCGTTTTCCCTTTTCTGTTATATTTTTCTAATAAATAAGGTATAAAATAGTATTTTTTTATCTTTTATTGCTTCAAATATTGTTCAAAAGTTAAAGGAAACTGATACTCGATGATTATTTAATTAAACCAATATAATAATTGTGTTTATCAATCTACTCCTTTTTGAATTGTATCATAATCTCGTTATTATAATTATAATGTAATAATAAAAGAACAAATACTTTATTACTATTATAAAAAACATATCGTATCATATATAAAACAGTTTCAATGTTGCAACATTTAACGATTGTATATATATGTCGTATGGAAAAATATTCTACATTTATTCATGAAAGTGAAATATGTATGAGAAGAATGTGTTTTGTAGGGTGTTAGGGGGATACGCTGGTTGGGAGCATTTTTTCATTAGGTAGTACACAAGGAAAAAAGGAATGTAAATATAATATTATGGATTTACAATTTCATCTCAAGCTTTTAAGTGAAGAGTGAGGCCTGGAATGAAGAATAAATATATTAACGGACGAGATAAGAAAATTGTAAAGACGAATAAGCCTTACTAAATGAGTATTTTTTGTAATAAAGGTTTATGGCCACTATGGCCACAAACTTACCTGATGTTAAGTGACGATGTGGCCCAAAATGGCGGACACGCTAAGCCTAGTGGAGGGACTGGCCTAAAAGTGCAACTGCTGGAACACACCTATAGATATTTCGCGGCGGATTTTCAACTTGAGGTAGCCAGCCAGGTGGGCATTAGAAAAAGCCTTTCCGCCATGTTACAGTGTCGTCAGGATGTTTTCCTTCACAGAAAGTTCAAGCTTATTGCAGGTGGATTTGAACTCAGGTCTATTGACGCGGCGTCCGTACACACTACCAACTGAGCTATTCTAGAATGAAATGATAGATTCCGTAAATACAGACTACATTGAGGTTTTATTATATAAAGATTTTTGTAGCATAAAAAGCTGTTTAGATAGGCTACACACAAAATAATATCTGTTTCAATGCATAAAGGTTTCAATGAATAAGATGAAAATAAAATATTAAATATCAAGGAAATGATATTGTTTGTGGTTTTTACCTTCGCATTGGATAGCACAAGAGCATGTAGGCGTTTGTGGTTGTGTGTCCTCGATTATAACGTGCTGTTGATAGGGTAACATCTTATATTGCACCGCTTATACTATTAATATGTACGTATACATGTCTACAAACTTATATATATATATACCTTAGAAGGTACTTATTATTCCATATTCTTAATAGTAATCTCTATGGTAGCACGGCTTTGTAAGTCTTATATTACCATCATTGCGGCACAATTTACGTTACAAATACAAGTTATTCATTGTCTAAAACATATATTATTCAAAGTGCAGTATTAATTAAAACATCTTATCTCCTTAATCCGGGTATCGGTATAGGATTAGTTTATAAACTTAATTAGCTTTTACCTGCGGCTCCTCTCGCGTTAATATTGGTTTTGTCAACCAATTCTAGTTGTCGATCAATATATATATTTTTTTTTAATTTAAATGCTATTAAATTATTTATTTCAGGATTTTGGTATATACAGGTAAATATGGATTTAACGAAAATTTGATATTATAAGTAATTATTCTTTAAAACTTGAAGCAAATCTTAAGACGCAATAAAAAGTTTCATACAAAGTTTACCCTCTCTTTACTCTATTTACTTATACTTATAGGAATAAGTTTTTACCGAGAGAAACAGTAGCCTATCACCGTCTTCAGGGTCCTATCTATCTCTGTACCAAAATTAATCATAATCTGCGGTTTAGGTGTGAAAACGTAACAAATAAACAAACTCACTCGCATTTATAATATTAGTAAGAATAAGGATAGGCATTAATTAACTATAAGATAAAGCTAGCAATGCTAGTAGACAACAACGATTGTCTCTGACTGGATCGCGACTAGTATACATGAGGTGAAAATTACACCATAGTGGCAAGCTCAGGTATTTCACCTTCCAGGAGCTGGCGTGTATCTAGTAATACACCGGAGTGCTAAGGATTTATACGTGATTCGGTCGACTATTATATACATGGTGATAAATCTGGCACAGTGACTCTGTTCTGGTCTACAACGTTACAAGATCAGCCAGTATCAACTCAAATTATATTTAGTATATATATAGACACTTAGATGATTGCAGGCTAGCATGATAGTGATGATTCCCCGTGACCTAGTCAATGGTAATCATTGTTTTTGGCGTGTACAGTTTATACTATCCTACTATAGAGCTATAACTATTATACGATGTAGCTGGCCAAGCTTTACTTGATACCTAACAAAAAACCATAAATCGGTACAGTAATAGTGAGAAACCAATTACGTGTATATTCCAGACTGAATAATATTAAATGGATATACTGAATAATATTGGATAGGTGGATATAAATAATAATATATGTAAGTGGTATAGATACACTATTATTATAAAGAGATAAGGTTTATGAATAAATTTGTAAGATGTAATATCTTTGAAACTACAGAAACTGTTCTGAAAATACTTTCGCTCATAGAAAGCTTTATTATCCTTTACTGCTATAGGCTATTTTTATGTTATTATGTTTTGGATTATTATTAGTACGTACGAAATTGGTTGCTAGTTAATTAATTTCATTAAGGCTTCTAATAGTTTTTCAAAAGGTATGTATATATCTAATTGGAAGGCTATTAGTTTTTTCCATTAATTTGTCGTTTGTATAGTTATAATAAATTGTATCTATTTATTTGTAAGCAATTAAATATAAACATTATAATATAATATAGTATATCAAGCATTATCATATCTAACATTGTATTACAGCAATATGTAATGTTTAAACTTTCATATATTTTTTAATACTTGATATGTAATTATATACCTATGTTTTCATTTTAGACTAATACTTCATTTCATATTAGGTGAAAACGTGGCGCCAGGTTGAGCTGGTTCTCAAATACGGTTGCTAAAACATGTGTATGGATGCTTAACGATAGATTTTCAACTTGAGGTTTGTAACTAACGACATGGGAAAATATCCTACTATTATGCTAAGGTTTCGCTCACCAAGAGTTAGGGCTCATTCCGAGATTCGAAACTAGATCGATTGACGATCTAAATACGCTATTTATAAGGCGCCATGTCATGTCATGTGTTATCTAAAGTCATTATATAATAATAACATTTTTAGTTTATGATTCGTTTCCACAACAATTATAGGTATTACCGTTATTCGAGGTAAAGTATCACGTGATTAGAGACTTATATAAAGTAATAAAATTTGGCCAAGACACTTGGAGACATGCCCAGACGGCTGTCGTGATGATGTGACCAATAGCTAGATTGAGTAAGCTTATATACAATGCAACCGAACATGATGGTTCTCATAAATTATGAAAACTTTATAGAAAATTATAATTTACATCCCCTAATAAAAATACGATTGAATTGAATATACAACATATGTATTTAGACTTTCTCTTGTGCGTAATTCGAAAAATATATTTCTAATAATTTTTTGCCCAACAAAAAACGTTTCAAAGCAACATTCAGCTAAATATAAATAGAATGTGCAGATAATTGAATGTAACAACAAATTCTGATTTCCACTAGATCTGCTGTGAATAAAGTTACAGTAAGATTCGGTTGCTCCAAGATTATGTAGTTAACAATTGATTAATGAAAATGATTGAAATATAATGATTTACTGATTTAATGATTTATTGATTGGTTTTACTTATGGATGCAGATATAAAATTATTTCTGACTACCCGTCCCTGCTACTTCGTTCGCGTGGAACTGAAAATTATTTAACTAATTTGTAGCCTCAAGGATAATATAGCATTCTGATGGTGAAAGATTTTTTTAAATCGGTCCTGTAATTTTTGAGTTTATTCATTATAAACAAAAATACAAATCTTTTCTCTTTATAATATTAGAACAGAGTAAAGATTAGATATCGGAGAGTTTTGAATAATTTGCAGTTATGGATATTTCATTATTGTATTATAATCTTTACAAGGACAACACGAATGAATTGAACATTTGTAATTGAACAATATTAACTTTAGCTAAATATTAGTTACTAAATATTCGAAAAGGCACACTAAGCTAGATTGCTACTCTAAACAAATTTTATACTGTATATAACTATGTTATGTAAGCAAAATATGATTAACAATAACATTGCACAAATGTTGGTTACTATACGGCAAATGTATAAAATATTAAATATTTCTGTACAATAAATTCAATTTAGGCACCTCATTTAAAATACAAACAGTACAATTTATAAAGAGTACTATACTAACAAATACAAGGAATTTAATCAATATCAATATTAACAATTTCATAAAGATAGTTTAGAGTAAAGTACCGGAGCTAATGATATTGAAAATAAATGAGTTCCTATTAACAACAAAACCCTGTTAATATTGCAATTTTATTAGGTCAAAAAAAAAAAAAAGAAACCAATGTTCAAACGATAATAGTTGACTGAAATCAATGGTCATACAATTCATACTGCCAAGCAAGAAAACTTTAATAAACTTAAATATTTAAAGGAAAGATAAAATAGCTCTTATATTGATCTCTACGGCAATTAATTAATCACTGAACATTTGTATTTAACTAACAAAGCTTTACATTATCATCATCATCATCATGGATAGCTCTTTTCAACCCACTGCGGGGCATAAGCCAAAGCTCTATATGCTGACACTAAATTAAGAGCCAGAGAGAAAGGCTTTATGTATGTTTGGATCAATATTGGTTGAATGCACATAAGTAATCGGGGAATAAATCCTTACTAATATTGTAAATGCAAAAGTAATTTCGTTTGTTTGTCGAAACAACTGAATCGATTATAATGAATTTTGGTATAGAGATAGATGGGACCCTGGAGACGGTGATAGGTTACTTTTTCTCGCAAAAAACTTATTGGAAGTAGGGTAAAGAGAAGAATAAATTTTGTATGAAAATTTTAATGCGTCATCGGATTTGCGTCAAACTTTAGTGGAAGCGAGCGGAAGCACGGATAAAAGCTAGTGATATTTAATATCTTAGGAAATTATTTCACAATTAGTTATTTACTACGTTTAGCTTTATATACTTGGTTAATTATAAGTACATGCTTTACCAAAATACCAGTGCTTTACGCACTAAAATGGATGAATCCTAAAAATAACATTGCTTGTAGTAATTCGTATGTTATAATACACATATTCACGATAACTGACTAAAACGCACTACAATTAATTTTGATTAAATTAAATTTGATCAAAGAACAACAAATTTCGGTGTGATGGATTTTTATAATTATTCTATAAAATTATAGGTACAGATAGATGCATACTGATTGCAATTTAAGAAACAATAGCTCTATAAGAATATCTTCATGATAAAGTCAAGGAGCGCATCTAGTTAATAATAGAAAATTAAAAATTATTTTGAAAATCACAATTAGCTATCTATGCTTAATATCTCTTATTTACTACTAATAATAAAGCAATTTGTGTACTATTGCAATTTCGATTTTAATGAATTTAAATAGTATCGACCTAATTCATTTACTTGACTTTACCAGGATGAATAGTTTTAGGTAAATAAATAAAATTATAACAATGTATGTAGTATTACCAAATTCACCATTACGTTTATTAACATGGCAAATGATAATTCGATTTATATTATACTCCGGTAAAGATCCGCTTTCGGTTACATTCTGTACCTATTTCTAGGAATATATAAAAATGTACAAAGTAGACTATATGGCAATGACTAAACACATAATAATACATAGAAATACATTATTTTTGAAAGAAGAACTGCGGAGAGTATGCCGTGCATGTCCTTTTTGGTCAAATCGATGGAAAATTCAATTGATACAATTTACAATGTACATATACATTTTTATATATTTTATAAGTCGATCAACGTATTATCATAGTACCTACGCTGTATACGGATGTAATATTATTTACGTAACGCTTAAGTTTTAAAATACATAAACAATCTAGGCTAAAAGCTAAGCGCTAAAGCAACAAGCGATGATAGCTCAGTGGTAGCGTGTAGGAACGCCGCGTCAAGGGACGTGAATTCGAATCCATCCACCTACAATGAGCTTGAGCTTTCAGTGAAGGAAAACATCGCGAGGAATCTATAGCATGGTGGTAGGACTTTTTCTAATGCCCGCCTGGCTAGCTACCACCTTGAGGTTGAAAATCTGCCGCCAAATACCTTTAGGTGTGTTCCGGCAGTGGCACTTGCGAGCCAGTCCCTCCTATAAAGGCCGGCAACGCACCTGCGATTCCTCTGGTATTGTGGGTGTCCATGGGCGACGGTGATCACTTACCATCAGGTAACAAGCTTGCTCGTTTGTCCGCTATTATATAAAAAAAATCTTTGACGAGTGTGAATGAGTTCCAGTGAAAATTCACATTGAAATGCGAACCAATTTAAATTTATTGGCATGATATCCAGCAATCGTTGTACATAAGTAAATATACGAAACGGCCGGAAAAATAAAATTCAAATTAATTTGTTAACATAAAATAATTTTAATGAAAAAAGCTATTAGCTGAATGACAAGATAACTGCTGTGTATTTTTACGTCAATACTATTAAAGCACTAACTACCTGGTGCATATTAATCACAATTTATATCCAGATTCATAATGATTACACACAATGTCTATATCATTCGGATCAAATAAAATTGTCGCCAGGTGTTATGAATCTGATAGATTGTAATTAGGAAATCTTAGTAATACTGAAAAAATACTACAACAATGGGTTAAGACCTATTCATAAATAGAATGAGGTCTATAGAAAATATCTGTAAAATATTAGATTTTAGTAATAACATTAAGTCGAAAATGCCTGTTACATAATGTTCGCAGTATAAAGCTCTATTAGGTTTAATGAACGACAGAGGCCGATGACCACTTTTCTCGTTTACTGCCATCCTGTTTAAGAGATATAATTCAATTACTACAAATGGGATAGGATAATATAACAACGACAATATGGGTGACGTGGGAGCTCTTGTGATTATAAGCCAATATGACGGGGATATAACTTTTATATACATTGTGAGGCATTACAATTTGCTTATTGTTGAATGACTATGCAAACTACGCGTTAATTATGAAACTACGCATTGATTAGAAATGAAAATAGACAACATATTGACAACAGTGTTTTATTTAATTTTATTATTAGAAATATTTCTGTTAGCGTTGTACAACATTCGTTATAATAGAGCAGAGTTTCATACAAGACTGTGGATGCCATAATATATAAAAGGAGCAGAGTTTACAGATTTCAGAGTATGATCGATGTAACGAAAATTTGTATACCACTGTAGTGTAAAAGTATATAATGAATTGTTTATATTTCTTCTATTAAACTCGAGTTGGAGGAGATCTAGTCTTAAACGTGTTATTTATTTAAATAGCACTTTCCGAGAATATAGCGTTTACTTAGATTCGTAAATTGAATCTTTGAATACACGGTTTTCAATTAATTGAAAAGGAATGTACGCTGAGATATTTCGTTTCTTAAATAAAAAATACTTAGCTGTAGCGGTGAAGCAGTTGGAGATAACAAACGTTAGATGAAAAGTAAAGTAAAATATATTAAATAAAAGAGTAATTAACGACTAAATATATATCTAAGCAATCTTTGATCTTGTACCCGATCTCCGTCACAATAAATGAAAGAAATTGTAAAAAATATTTAATATCAAACAACAAAGTAAATAAAAATTATTTATAATAATCTCGTATAGCAGGAGTTCAAAAAACTTATTCCGTCCACGGCGCACTTACAGATTTAGTAGTTTGTCTCGGCACCCTAGCTAGTTGAAATAGGGTACAATGATACTAAGTAGGTAGGCATGAAAATGAAATCATCCATAATATGAAGCCGAGATTTTATATTTATATATAAAAAAATCTTTATTTTTTAAGAAAAATGTGAAATATAATACAATGGCAACTTAGTCTATGTGACGTGTGCGCTTGGTGATCTCCACACATTTTTTCAAAGCGTGGTATAAAGCTTGGCACCGCTACTCTAATTTCTGCTCCACATTGATCTTTGAGCAATATTTGCTCTTTATTATAGCTACAACTGAAAATCCAGCTTCAAATCAATAAGATGTTGCAAAGGGAAAGAGAATTGTTAGAGCTTTTGAACTGAAAGTTGGATATGCATTTTGGATCGATATCCAAAACTTCACCAAGTTAGAACACGTAAACCTTGTTTTAAGTCTGCTGTCGAAAGAGAGTTCAATGAGAATCTCTTCTTCTTACGAAATGATTTCTGGTGACGCTTGTGCATGGAAAGGCTTTTGGATCCACGCAAATTTTTCGACATTGACTTCACAAAGTATTTCGAAAACCATTCAGAAAGCTTCGAAAGGTGTTCAGTGAAAAGTCATCAAGTCTTGTGAGACAACAAGCTCATTACAGGCCGCACATTTTTGGAATTACGGGAAACAATTCGGACCTCCGTCTTCTTTAATTTTTTTATCCACATTTGTAGTTTTATCGTAAACGCCGCAATTTTCTCCGATAGTTTCAATATGTGCATGTCCGTAACCTTTCAGAGACAGATTCAAATTATTCAGTCTGCCAAATATACCGCAGAAATATGCTAGTTTTAGCAATAAGTCTGTTTCGGTAAAGTATGTGGAGTTTACATGATCTGCGTCTTGTAAAAATGTGTGAATTTCTTCATGTAACTAAGAGACGAAATAAGACTTTTCCTGTAATATAGCCGCTTGTTCAGTTCCCATATCCATGCATAGTTTTTTGAGTCGATACACTTTTCCTAATCTAAATCATTTTATGTTATAAATTTGTCAAGAAATTCAAACAAGTTTTGAGCCTTTGCGCTTTCTGTAATGCTTTTACAGAATAAAAAGTCTTCAACGATAATATTGTCATAGAATTGTAGAGCACACAGTAATGTTGTATGTCAGCTGTGTGTAGCTACAGTCCCGATCAATACGATGAAATCAAAAAATCGACCTCCTCTCGTCTCGATGCCTAATTTTAGTTTTCAGAGAATGGTAGACTAGAGCGCCTCACGGCGCCCCTCTGTGCTCTCTACGACAAACCAGTGCGCCGCGGTGCACTGTTTGGGAACCCCTCAACTATAGGTTTTCCCAAGTTTATCCCCTTCACCACAGAAAGTATGAGTCTTTATTGATTTCTTAACCACTGAGATTGTGCTTTTAAACATACACGGTATGCATAGAAAGGGAGCTGTTATGCATTCAGTTATAATAACCGTTTATTAACGTTATATAATACCTGATTGTGCCCGTAATTTTCTTCACTCGTATTTTAATTATGCATCGTTTAATTTTAATGCCTACTTTTCTAATTTATGAACATTTTACTATTATGTTAAACTATTGACAATTTATATCACAGACTTTCATGCACCTATACAAGCTCAAGCTCACTAGCCCAATGTGCAATATAAATTCATTTAACTACATTTTTTTATGTTTATCATGTATCTCAGAAGTACCCTTTCATTTTATAGGATACAGTGTGTACATAATATTAGATATCATAGTATCGAATTTCATTAAAATTTGTTTGGTTGCATCACAAAGTAATGCGCGTACAAATGGTCAGACAGACAAAAATATTAAAAAATGGCCTGTGTATCCACAAAAAAGGCCAGTCTGATTATAATTCCAAAATAAGTTATAGGCAAATTTGACTCAGTTAAAGTATTACTACAATATAAAGACGTACAATGAAAATTGAAATACTGTCGATAGTGGGAGTAATATCATGTCTTTTTATCATTAAAGTTATTTCTTTGTAAATAATTTCCTGTAGCGCAAGGGGCACTTCAGGCACGCTAAAATATATCTATGTAATATGATAGGTTTTGTACTTTAAGTTGATAGATAACAGACCGCGTATGATAATGCTATACCATCTTGGTATGGTTTCATGACAATTTTTCCTTTTACCAAAAGTTTAAGTAACGTATTTGGTGGTTGATAGTATGGAATCGTATCATAGCTAATGGAATATTTTCATTTAAAATGTCGTTATTTATATAGATTTGTACCGAGTCTACGTACAATAAACTATAGCTCGTTAGTCCCACACAGCTTATTGATAACTTTAAATATAAAATTGCAAGTTAACTAGACATAGTTTATACACGTTTGTGCATACTCTAAACTATACATAAACTAGTTAGAAAGTGTCCACGGCTGCGAGTCAAAAATATAATTCTTAGATAAAGACACATCAATTAGTTATTAATAGAAGTTTTTATATACAGTTTTATTATTGTAGAAGGCAGTTCACGGAGTTTACACTCACAGAAACTTTTTTTTGTTTTATGGTAGCTAGAGAAAGTGACGGCATTGTACCTGATGTTAAGCATAGTACAATCCAAAAACAGTGAGGACCATCGATGGAGCGATAATCCATCGATCGCCAGTCGTCCCTGTTATGCCGGCCTGCGTAAACGCCTCTTTATACTTCACTTGAAGGACTCGATGGTTATTGGAGGATGGGAATACATGGACTGGGTGACTGTTCCACAGCTTTACGGTACGGTAAAAGTACGACATAGCAAACTTTTTGGTTATGGTCGCAATGGTGCTTACCGTAAAGCTGTGATTCCGAAGTCCAGCGCGTGTAGTTCTGTTATGTAGTCTAGTATAAACTAGAAAAACTAAGGCAAACGTGTCGGCCGACTCACTTATTGCTCAATTCGCAAAAGCAAAGCGTTAGCATAAATCGCAAAATAATTGCATCAAATTTATATTTTTTATCAGCTTTACTGTTCTTAAATTGTCAATTAGTTGGAGATTATTTGTGGCTTTTGCTTTAGTTAAATACATAATAAGAGGATGTATCAAGACCACAATTATGGCTACAATCTCACTTAATGTTAAGTACCGATGTGGTCCAAGATGGTGGACACGCTAAGCCTAGTGGAGGAACTGGCTATCAAGAGCAACTACCGGAACACACCTCTAGGTATTTGGCAGCAGATTTTCAACTTGAGGGTTACTTGAGCCCTACCACTGTGCAAAACGTGTAACAATCGCTATAGTGACACTTTTAGGCAAGTAACGTTCCTGGATCAGACGGTATATATCCACCAATCAGATGGGATGGTAGAGATTAGTATGCGACTGGGTCACAGCCGCCACGGCCATGGTTATAAACCTGTTTGTGTAAATCTTTTAATTATCATTTTAATCACTCTTCGAGGTCAGCCAGTTTATATACAGATGCTTGCAGTCGGGCATGATGTCGATGATTTGTGACTGCTGATTTCTCGGTAGTCGTGGTGGTTATAGATTTAACTATACTTAATATGAGATAGAGTGGTGTTACTTTGCTTACAAGTAGGTATAACAAAACCAATTTATTTCAGTGGTTCCAATTACAATTATTCATTGAAATCGTATACTGTTATAATTACGTTCATTCTCATTTGTACATTGTCTCTTTCATTATTTATATTATAGAATAATATAGTATTAGTAAAAAATTATGTTTCGCGTATTTGTATATATCATGTGGTGTGTTTTCTAAAGATAATATTTTATCGCTATAAACACGACTGATTTCTACATTTCATTCATAATTACAATTGCGTTTCGTTTAAATATTGTCAGAGATAAAGAGCTTATAATTATGTATTTCACAGTTTCAATAATAAGTATATTAAGGTGAAAAAATAATTACTCCTAGTACATATTCCTGCTATACTCTATAGGTTCAATATGATAATGCGGAAAAGTTTGAACGCGTTAATCTTAGGAACTACCTGTCAGATTTCAGAATTTATCTTTGCACTCAATAGACCAATTATTGAGAAAGGCTTCAGGCTATTTAAAATCACGCTACCACAAATAGGAGCAAAGCTATACTGGAAAAATTTACAAAAACGGGTAAAAATTATTAAATAATATTTAGTTCTACGCAACTGAAGTCGCAGGTACAGCTATTGTACCTATACCACAAAATATTTGGCTTGAAAATAAATAACGTAACGTTGAAAAGGATTTCCAAGTAAATATAATTTGTGGTTAAAGCTAGCTGAGCTGCTGGCACAGTCAGTTTTAACATATAATACGAAATACGTATTAAAATTGCACTAAATTTTAACCGCTATCCTGATTTACAATATTAATTAAGTACGAAACTTTCCTAGCTAGTATATACAATATTAGTTTACTAAACGTATAGTTACATCAACACCACGCTATTTGTTAACACAATACACTGAATTATTTTACATCATGTCGACTTCTCCTATGACTACAGCTACATCGGTTCAAGTAGATTATAATTACTAATATCGTACCGTGTTTTAAAATAGCCTGTTCTTTGGCTTATAGCTGCGTGCTATTTTAAAACGTCAAATGGGTTTACTGTGTCGCTACTTAAATAGTATACTTTAAAAAAATATAACAAAGATAGTATCTAATTGTTTGGGGCAGATAAATCTCAGAACTTTAACTGGTCCTGTTTACTACGTTGTCCTTTTAATAGAGAAGTGACACAAAAAAAGGTGTTCTTAAATCCTCACAAATTATATAAAACTTTAAACAATGCTAATGATACACAGGATTAAAGAAAGATCTTAATTTTCGGCCTCCCACCAGGTCTAAATATTTTTTATTCGAATATTTATACTATTAATTTATTAATCTGTGGTAAGACAACGCTTGCTTAATAGAATAGTTTTAAAGAGATTAAAAACATATTATAAATATATATTTATGAACTAACAATTTTCTATATAAGAGGCAATGTGTAAATTCATATAGTCGGTGTTTTAAATTATTATTGAAACTTATTGATTCAGAAAAAAAAAATTACAACCGTCATTGCTTATTCAACATTTACATATCTTAAGTTTGAACTTAACAAACAAACCTAAATACCAAATTTTTAATACCTATGATATATTAATTCGATAGAACATTATAGCTTTAACTACAGCATTCCAACTATTGAAGGTAGTCAACATTTAAATTTCATAAATTATAATAATCTGCTTGCGTAACGAGTAAGGTCAACGATCTAAGTAAACAGAAATATATAATTTTTATAATTATTATTGTTATAGTTACTCTGTCTAGGAGTTACAGCCAAAGCAATACTCGTAAATGCTAGTCGTAATTTGAAGTTTTAGTCGTACATTCAGGAGTAATTCTAATTATTAGTCGTTTTTAGAACAAAGGACCGCGCCAAATCACGTACGCTCGCTAAATTAAATAAAACATCATTTGGAGATTATGCTGTTACTTAAGTTTCCTATAATTAGACTAGAGGACAATAGCGTATTAGTGCTTGATGCTTTTAGCAAGTATTCCATTAATTACTCGTCCAAATTAAATGCTGATCATTATATAAAATACACATTACCTCATGAATAGTGACAATACGCTTTCTCCTTTTCAATGTAGAACTGCAAATTTATAGATTACTTTGACAATCGATTAATGCTATTCTGACTTTTATATTTTTTTTTTTTTTGACAACGGTTATTTCATGAGAGGTCTATTAACATTATAATTTGATAGTATGTATTGATTTTTGATTTGTAAAATAAACATTTGTAGGAAAATTTTATAACTTTTAGAATTTAATTTTGTTGTACATGTATTATATAGTGTTCAAATAGTTCTTTAGAGGTTAATAGTATAAATACGTTTTTCTACTGCTGCTGTATGCGAATGATAAAATAAAAATATCGTAAAAATTCCATAAAATCTTTCGATTTCGTTGATTATTTACCGATAAACGAGAAAACAACACTTGTAGTCCTAACATATGTTTATTTAGGTAATAACATTTATCCGTATAATTTGTTACTTACTATTTTTTGAAACGATAACAGAATTAAAATAGCATATTTAACGTTGCCAGCGTCAATTGCAGTGCTACCTAGGTAGTTTATGTAGAAACATTAGACATGTTCAGTGATTTATCTTTAAAAAAAATTGTTAGTTTCTATAAGAAGTTATGGCAAGTTATAGGACAACTCAAACTCGAATGTCATATGATATTATGTAATTATAATTCGATGAGTCTAGAACGAGGAATAATGCTTAGAAATTCGTTTTCCATTAGAAAATATCTTACTATCATACTACGGTATCATCCCAATTTTTGTTGCATCGGAAGCCCAAGATCTACAAAGATTCAGCACCATGTCGATTGATATAATGTTCGAACACAACAGTATTATTTATGCTAGTCATAGTGGTAGGGCTTTTTTTAATGCCCGCCTGGCTAGATATCGCTCTCAAGTAGAAAATCTGACGCCAAATACCAATAGGTGTGTTTCGGCGACTGCACTTAAGAGCCAGTCCTTGCAAAGGTTTAGCGTGTCGAACAACTTGGGTTGTATTGTCACTCAAGATGAGGTGCGATTATGGCCATAAACCTTAACTATATAAAAATATTTTTTATTTTGTTTAAAATAATGTTATAAGTGAAGAAAATTATACTCACTTTAGCTTTTAAGTTTTTAATAATTAATAATAAGAAAAAATATCTCAACTATTAAACTTGGTCACGATGATATTAGTTAGCAGTAAAAGTTTATTATTTAGAAACAATCATTCCGATTTATTTATAAGTTCATTTTAGAATAAACCTTTAATTATTATCTGTTTATACTATGTGACTAAGTAGATTAACGTACGATTAAACATTTAGCAGTTAGTAGTAAGCAGTCTTTATGGGATACTATTTACACACGAAATGCCAAAACAAATGCAGAAATGTGTGAAAAAACTGGCGCCGGAGAGTTGAAATAGATCGGTAATTTTGATCTCACTCGCAGGCCGCAATAAATTACAATCGAAAATAAACGGAATTGCTCTGATAAATAATTGAATTAGCACGTAAAACACAAGAGGTTTAGGCATACGCAATAACAGTTCCAAGTTTTTTTGCTAATTAGTTTAGGTGTGTATTGATTTTGTATTTTAATTATAATATCTTCAGACATTGAGCAAATAGAATGGAAGCACGGTTATGGAAAGGATAAAAAATGAAGTCTTTGGGGACTGCTGTTAGAAGTGAAAACTAAGTAACAGAGAGATATACTCTTTGTATATATATCATGTATACTAATAACGCACGAAGGTATAATAACGATCTATGTACATGTATACACAGTATACATAAAGCTTCTGGAAAGCGTGCGTGCGGTGACAAGGGCGCGAGTTTCATTCTTTTTGTTCACCTAAAAAGTACACATATATACACAGTATACATATAACTGATGAAAAGCGTTCGGTGACGATGACGCGAGTTCCATGATTTTTGTTCACCAAAAATAAGTTTTCACTGCAAAAATGTTTTTATTAAAAGTATCGCCTCACCTTTGCATTTTTAGTCATAAATTGATCTTATTATTTTGAAGCTTCAAATGTTCTTAGCTTTGTTTGAAAGATACTCATACTTACTTTTAATATTAATTACAAAATTCATATTAAAGCAATTTATTTCTTTAAACATATATATTTGATGCGTTGATTGATTTATTGACTAATTAATGGGGTTTAAGTAGTTATAATATACATTATCAGTTGATGAGATATTCAAAAAATCGAACACGGATTGTAAATATCAATAGGTACACAAATGAAATTATTACTAAAAATTAAAAATATTAGTTAAACTTAATTTTTCTATAAATATGTTGGACCGATAAATTTTTTGTAGATCTATTGTCTCTGTAAAACTAAATTATTAACTAAATTGTATTTAAGTTTTATTTCTACGATGCAAATTTATAGATTAAGTTATCTATCCTCTTAATTTAATAAATTAGATAATGTTTACCGAATTGTGAAACGTATTTTCTAGAATAACTGATTTGAAATGTGTTCTCATTTTTATATCTATTTCATTTATAAAAAAGACTAGCTGGGCCCGCAACTTTGTTCGTGTGGAAGTTATTTATTTTAAAATATTTTTTACCTATTTCCTTAAGCTTTTTCAGAACAGCTTTGTTCATATTGGTGGTAGCATGGTTTTAAGTAGCCTAAAGTTATCGCCAATGATTGCGTTATCAAATACAAAAATAATATTTTGAAATCCGACTTGTAGTTCCTACGATTAGCGCGTTCAAACAAACAATCAAACAAACTTTTGCGCCTTATAATATTATAATATAGATTGCTCATTAAATTACATTATTAATGAATAATACTCTTTATTGTTGTTTGTTGTTGTTGTTGTTTGATAAAAATAACATGTGCGACTACGCATTGAATAAATAAACGGAATCTTTTGTTACATTGATTAAATAAGGAAAAGCATGAAATAAGAGTTCAATAATTGGATATGTTGATGAGCAGAATTGTAATATAGAGACTGAAGAAGACATGAAAAGAAAACTTTTGTGCAAAATCGTTTAATAAACGTTAGGCAAACTTGATTAAGAACACGTACTTAAGTTTAAAGTACAGTGTAAACTCTATATACCAGCAGTCGATTTATCGACGAAGTAATTAAACATCGAAATTACTTGTCTTTGTTGCTTTATTCAGTTGTCCATACAATGATATGTTCTGTCAATGTAACAACTCTCAATAACGCCATGAAATACTCAGTACGTAAGGTGTAGTTATAGAGAGTTTATATTGTATAATCACAGAAATAAAATCCATGGTAAAGATTCAATTCAGATTTTTTTTATACTTTATAGGTTTAGCGTGATGGCCACAATCTCACCTGATGACCAGTAAATATTTGGCCCATGATGATGGACACGCTAAAACTAGTAGAGAAATTGGTTATCAAATACAACTGCCGTAACACATATATAGGTATTAGGCGGCAGATTTTCAACTTGAGGGTGGTAGTTAGCCAAGCAGGGATTAGAAAAAGCCTTATTACCATGCTATGGTTTCATGACGATATTTTTAGTTCACTGAAAGGTCAGGCTCATTGCACGGCATCGAATTCACGTCCATTAATGCGGGGTCAGTACACACTACCAACTGAGCCATCATCGCGTTACAATTTATTATTTATTTTATTTTTTATTCTTATTATTGCTAAATTTTGTATCGAAAATCGTAGTTGAACAGATGAAGTAAAATGTAATCCAACGCCCAATTAGGAAGAATCAGTATAACTTGGATCACTACTATTGTGTAGATGGCGATAAGCCCATCAGAGTGAGCTGTCAGTGGAGGAAAATATCGAAATGAACCCATAGCATGGTGGTATCCTTATTTGCTATTTTTGCAACCGCCGATCCGAAGTACCATGGGTTCAAGTTTTGCAGAGAACAATTATTCTTGTGATCCACAAATTGTATTATAAAGTCCTTTTCACTTGACATAAGTAGAAATTGCTTACACAAGCATTCCATAATAGAGATAAAATTATATGTATGAATTACTATTAGTATTTTATTATGAAGAACAGTTTATTTGGAGGTTTTAATTGGGCGTATTATATATATGTTTTTTGCAGTGTGTTTTGAAGAAATATATTTACAAAGATACAAGGTAGATCACGGTATCAGAATTTACATAGCCTTATTGTAATATTGATTAGCCTAGATAAATTGTTACCATGTTAGATGCAATTTCGCAGTGATCGATTTCAAATCGCCGTATCCCATTTATTATTCACGAGCAGTTGCGGCGGTATCAGTTACACTTTCATATATATATATCATACCCCATGTCACACTTACAGAGAGAAATACGATCGAGAATAATATTTCAAAGGAAAAAGGTATCAAGAAGAAAAATGTAGATAATACTTTTTATCTATAATGTAAAAAGTTTACTAATTAATTTAGGGTGTTTTTATAATAACCTACACGGGATTTTTTTTTGTAGTTAAGGCTTAGCGTTAAGGCCAGAATCTCACCTGCTGTTAAATGACGATGTGGCCCAAGATGGTGGACAAGCTAAGGTTAGTGGAGGCACTGGCTTTCAAGTGCAACTGCCATAAACACCTATTGTTATTTGGCTACAGATTTTCAACTTGAGGTTGGTAGGTAGCCAGGCGGGCATTAGGAAAAGCCCTATCACAGCTC
This sequence comes from Actias luna, assembly GCA_039707435.1. Lineage (NCBI taxonomy): Eukaryota > Metazoa > Arthropoda > Insecta > Lepidoptera > Saturniidae > Actias > Actias luna. The sequence goes on along the minus strand of JAZHAC010000033.1, from coordinate 11,016,143 downwards.
TATGGTTTTATCATGATGTTTTCCTTCATAGAAAGCTGAAACTCATTCTAGGTGAATTCGAACTCATACCCCTTGTTGCGGCGTCCGTACACACTACCTATTGAGCTATCATCGCTTTATTATTTTTACGGAAATCATATAGATCGGTAAACTATTGGCTATTGTTACTGTCACACGAGTTTGGAAGCTTCTTACCAGCTGGATACACTAGCTGATCCAGAAACGCGATCTACCAAAAGGTAGTGACTATGTCAAGTTTATCATCCATGTCCGCGCCAGTTGCAATTCAGTCCGGTACAAATTTTAACCGTTGTGCATGATTACAAGATATAAGGCCTGATTTCGGCATACGACACGCCCAAGTGTACCACTATGGTGAAGTTATTAACGAACACAAAATAACAACTAAACTCGGTACAATAATATCACATAAATAATTGTTCTCAGTGCGACTTAAACCTACAACACTTCGACGCGGCGGTAGCAGCGTGATAACTGTTTTAACCCCTAGGCCAGCCGTGCAGTTTAATACCATAATACTCCTTGACATTATATTTTTCGTTTCAATTCATGTAATAATAATTAAACTATAGAGCTCATAGTTAAATTTCTGGTATATGTCTATCGGTCTAATACGTAATCTACAACTTTCGATGAAAACAAAAATGATTAATTGTAATATTTAAATTATTACTTTGTCGACTGCTCTCTAATTTCTACATCTGTTGGACAGAAAGTATATACATATACTGTTCAGTTCAAAATAGATTTGTATGTATCTTATATGTATTATAACAGTGTATGTCTTATATTACAATGTAAAATAATATTGATAAACTTATGATAAAAAATAGAGGTAATTTTGTTCATGGTAATGCGTTCGCTTGTTATTATCACAGCGTATCGTCTCACATATTTCACTCGATATTGTATATGAATCCTGAATGGCGTTGTTCATATTGTGTAACTTAGAAACTACTTGTTTTGAATTGAAATGTTTACTACATAGGTATCTAAACCTTGATAGTTTATTGCACTATGTATTTGTTAGATTTATTTCGAGTTTAACTATTAATAAGATTTCGAATCTACTGTGAAGCACATGAATATAGTTAAAATAATTATTTTCCTGACATATATACCTATGTGTATATCATTCTTGATACTGTTTTCTTAATTCATATATTAACTTCTAAAAAACGATTAACAAATATTGATAAAAGTAATGTGTAATTGATTGCTTGTAAATTTCCATTTCCAGAAGAGGAAGAATATTAACTTTATTAAGAATGTTAATTTTTAAATGTTATCTTTCCTATTAACTGAAAGGAATCGAGCAATGTACCCTTTGGTTACCGGCTTGGCTATTAGTGAACGTTATGCGATAGCAGGGTCCGCTCTAGGGGCCGGCAAACCGGGCATTAGTCCAGGGCGCCAAAATTAAGGGATGCTGTGCCGATCATTTTTTTTGTAAAAAAATATAATTTGTATGGTCAACTTTATTAACAAAGAGAAAATTTCACATATTAATCCTTTCTTCGCTAAAAAAATGATAATGGTTATGTTATATATTTGTATATTGACATTATATTAAAATTTCCATGGGGCGGCATTTTGTCTTTTTGTTCTGGGCGCCGTAATATCTAGAGAAGGCGTTGGCAATAGCGATGATTTGTTTGTATTTCAAGAAAAAGTATCGATCTACTTTTTACTACGTATCTCTAAATAATTATGGGTGACCTGAAAAAGAGTTAAATTCGGATATCAACATATTTTAATATCGAAATACACTTAACAGAATAATCTAACAGTGATAATTCAGGCTAATTGTAAAAAGATAAAATCATATTCCTGCCTTTACGTTGATTTAACCACATGGTTATTTTCTTATAGTAGTACTATATTTTTTATTATTATCGCAATATGCATATGTAGGCAATTACGCCAGTGTTATGTATGAAGGACTTTATATTCACAGTCAATGTTGATAAATGCCTACTTACTTCACATCTAATTTGTGTACATACCTTATTTTTACTTTTGTTTTTTATATTTTTCCTGCGATGCCTCCTACACATAATCTAATGTTACTGTCTTTACTTTTTCTTCAACAACAAAAAAACAAAAGAAAGTCATTATGACAGATTTATTAATATGTACTAGGGATCGTGCCATTTCGGGTGTAGATTCCTACCCGCGTCCTTACTGGATATATGTATATTTTCTTATTCCTGAGGCCGCAATGTGTTACTGTATTTTGCGAACTAAATTCATTTATAAGACTAGATTTGTCGTTGTCGTCGCGGTGAAGATCTACGATATTAAAAGTGTTATTCTTAAATATTACCGCTTACGTTAGTAGCAGAGTAATATTTATGTATAATAATATACCAAGGTGCGGTTACAAGGTTTTGTTTTGTTTTATTATATACACATTCCTTATGCTACGATAGTTTATGTAGTGACGAGACGTTACGTTACTATGTTAATTGGATGTTTGCCAACTATTGTATATTCATGCACCATCATTCTTATCTGGATTATTTCACTACGAAAAGTCAATTAATACTTATAAACTTACTATCAGAATATGTATACTCTTTTCAAAATATGCCTATATTGTTAAATAATTAAGGTAATATTATAATCTATCATTTTTGAACAGTTAATAAAAATAATTGAAAATACACGCGTTGACTTCGTCCTTCACATTTCAGTTTTGTAAAGAATATCCTTAAAGGTATTTCTGCTAACTTATATGTTAGACATTTGTTGCTAAGGATACTTCGGAAGTGTAAGATTAAAAATATCTTTTGGTCTGTTTGTGAATCCTAATTTAAATAAAAAACCGCTAAATAGGTTTTTATTAAATGTTGTATACGTGAAGATCCTGTTATTCTAATATTTATAAGTTAGAAGGGTATCAATAATACTTTTTTATAAATAAAATAAAAATTTGGGTAAAAATATGATTATTTATTTATTCCTAACTAGTTTTATTCGAAAATATAGAAGTAGTAGTTACTAATATTTTTAGAAATTGTAGTTAGACGAAATAATAATGAAGGTCTGCCGAATTGTGCGTGTATTAACACTATTTATAAATTTATATTTTTTAACATACATGCTTGTTTTTATAAATTTCATCTATAGAGCATGGATATAAAAAGAAACAATAATTCTTTCAATTTTCAGACAATACTCTTAGAATTGATTTTGCTCAGATCGTTTAATATCACCATTAAAACAGATACTTTTTTATAAGTTTGTAATTTTATAAGTTTGTAAGGACAAGGTTTAGACCATACTAATAACATTATTATTTTAATTAAAAGTATTTTAATATCAATTCTATTTATAGATTACACAAGCTACTCTGTGCATCCACGCGTTTCCAATTAACACCCACATTGGAGCGTTGCTATGTAGGTGCCGCTGTCAGATATGTATTTCTTTGAAATAAGTAAAGCTTTTAAGAAATAATTTTATTTTGTTAAGAACCTATGTAGGTAGATATATCTCTCCCTTGCTCTGAGAAATACGAGCCGATATTATCTTATTACTCGCAATGGGAGCTGTTATATACATCGTGTTTTTTTTTTTTTTGTAAAAAGATTTATGGGTCTCTGTAAATTTTCTTTATAAATAGCTATAATCAGCGGTAAGAAATCTACGTATTATGTACGACACCGTTCGGTGTGGCGCGGCCGTACCTTTCGAGCCCGGTCAAATATTTTTATTTGTACATAATATAAAAGGTTTTATTATGGGGATCTTATAGAGTAGTCAGTTTTATATTTATTTTCGACTAGATCATACCTGACTATTTCGCTGGATCTTTTTTCTGTATTCATAGTTGTAAAAAATATCCCTTTACTCTAATAAATAACCGGCTTCTCTATACTGTTTCATAAAATTAGGCTAGCCATTTAGATGAGATTAGTGGATATCCAAATATATTGTTCGAATTATAGATCATATAAAAAAATAATTTGTGTTTTTATGATATGTACTGTAAAAAACATTGTGATTCAATACTTAATATATGTGGCTATCTATTTATTGTGTCGTAAATTATTTTGAGAGATTACTTTTAGTATCTAAAAAGAAATCATGTATTCTATGGAAATCAATTAATCTTCTAAATTGAAATCTCTTTGTCAGCCATTTTGTCGGTTTGTTTTGAAACACTCGATATGAAAGACGTATTCGAAATTCTTATGTCGCTCCCTTTATGTTTTCCTTGTATATATATACTTAAGGTACCTCAACGAATTATGTAGTTGTGAGCCCATAAAATAGAAGTGTGTATTAAATATTTTACACAATTTCTTTCACCTGCATGGAAAATGTCTTTCACAGGCTTTTCTTAGCCCATCGCTATTGAATTATTTTTCTGGAAAATCACGCTACGACCTTTGAACTTTGCGATATCAACTAGAGCTTAGAGAGCCCTTTCCGCTTTGCTAAATGAAATAAATTCACGAAGAATTGGATATAATTATGTTGTTAAGTATTTCATTTGATCTTAATATTGTTAAGCAGAACGTACCGAATGTATATTTTTACTGGAATATTCAGATTAAATATAATACAACATAACAAACTTGTTAAATATTATTGATTTTTTGTCCGATTTACTTGACTAAATATGTATTTTTTATAGTTAAGATTAAGTGGCGTTATGGGTACAATTCCACCAAATGTTAAGTGACAATTTGGCCCGAGATGGTGGACATGTGAAGCCTAGTGGAAGGACTGGCATTCAAGTGCAATTGCCCGGACATACCTATAGGTGTTTGGCGGCAAATTATCACTTTGGTGGTTTTTTTTAAGGAATAGTAGGCATTCGAGCCTGCGTGTCACCTGATGGTAAGTGATCACCGCCGCACATGGACATCCAAAACTCCAGGGGAATCGCAGGTGCGTTGCCGGCTTTTATTGAAGCGACTGAGTCTCAAGTGCAACTGCCGAAACACACCTAATGATATTTAGCGGCAGTTTTTCAACTTGAGGGTGGTAGCTAGCCAGATGGACGTAAGGAGAAACACCACCACCATGCTATGGTTTCATTAGGATGTTTTCCTGCACCGAAAGCTCAACCTCTTTGCAGGTGGACTCGAACTTACGGCCCTTGACACAGCATCCGTACATACTACAAACTGAGCTATAATCACCTCATCATTTTAGTGTTTATTTCAAAAACAAAACTTTACAAGGGCGCGAATCCATATAGGGACGAAATTATGTATATATGGCTACAGCCATCTGTCCAGCCATCATCTTATCTAATTAAGCAATATTCAATTCACTTTATGAACATAGTATGAATATATGAAGACAGTAATATGAACGAAAAATAATATAAAGAGCGATTGTAAAGTTTAGATTTATAACGCCGAAATATGTTCAATCGATTTTGAGCCCACCGTTATCTATTTATAACGCGAGCTCTCCTGGTTTTGGGTTCACTGTCAAAGCTTATAGAACAGTTTTCCTCATTTCGTGTAATAAGGAAATACCAACTGGAAAAGCGCTCGCGACTTCGAGTGGTACTAATAGTAATTTTTCTATCTCTCATGAATAATGTTTATCTTTGGGTGAAAAGTAACCTATTCTATAACCCTGACGATGTACATTAATAATTTCATAAAATCGCATTTATTTTTGTAACTATTATTAGTTGGCTTTCCCAGTAGACATTTTCAGTATTTGGACCACACTTAGTGTTTGACTGGACCACAGCACCAGAGTGTTGAGGGTTCAGAAATAACTAGAAACCTTCTTCACGAAAAATAAACATATGCAACAATGTTCATTATATAATATTGATACATAATATCAGGTATCAAACTTCACGAAAAATTATCACTTGTCTTCAGAATGTTGCGCGTACACGGAACAAAACGTCAAAAATTTAAAAATATATATTTTTAATGTACATTTCAATTATAATTCTCAAAAAATATTAAATTTCCTGTACAGGTCACTCAATTACACTTTTATTATATGTTCACTCTTGTTCATTTATATACTTAAATTTCTTTATTAATAGATTAAATATGAGAAGTTTCAAATTTTTTTTAATATATCCTATTATCCTATTATGAAGTACTATCATGTTCAGCCGTATAAATATAAAAAACGGTGATGAACCTAGTCTGGATAAAGTATTTGTTTGGCTAGATTACTATAGTTAATTATCGTAGCCGTAGCTATAAAACCATATAGTTAATATATAAACACTTATACATCGGCTGCCGCAATAACCGACGACCAGTAATGTGTATTCGTTGAGTGGTTATTGTACAGTTTAATTGCATTTATCCCGCCGAACCAGTACAAAGTCCTGTTTGTTATTTCAATGTTAATCAATACCGGTTGCAATTATCAATATTTTCCATTATAAGCGTAATAATTTTTCTTTATGTTGTCAAATCGAGATTAGGTATTAGCCTTAAGGGCTTCTTTACGACGACGTTGAAATAGTAGGCATATAGCAGATATGAATATGAGTGGCATTTTGGAATCTATTAAGCAGAATGCAGTCATGACTATAAATTCATTACATGAACAATCAATTCTACTATTGCTAAACTGCTATGTTAAACCATAAATGATAGTAAATAGATAAAGTGAGTAAGTAAGACAATTAAAATAGAAAATATATATACATTTAGAATTATGCTTTTTTTAATAGAAGTGTGAGATTTTATTTGAATAACCTGTAACATCAAAAGACAACATTTGTATAATATTTACACTCAAATTTTAATTCATGAATACACTTCGTTATTGAATATCGTCGAGTAATATTCAAAGATAGAATATGTATGAGAACAGGTGAATTATATAACTGTATTTCAGTTAAAATGCTCCGCTTTTTTAAGAGGCGACGATATTTCTATGAAAGTTTTTTTACAAACGTCCCAAGTTTTGTTGTTATTTAGTACTTATTAACGATAATATTTCTTTTTATATAAAGTCTACATTAGTCTTATCAGTATTATCATTGAAACATATTATTAGATGTGTGCTTAATGGTATTGATTCAGTAATTGAAATATAATTACAAGGATTATTTTTACAATTAGGTACAACAAGTATATTTTGCCTTTAAATGTCAAGTAAGTGTCAAATAAGGTTTTTCTTGTACAGTAATAAATGATTTACTCACGTATCACGCCTTGTACGCTCGTCCCAGAATTTTTCCCAAAAAGTTGATCTGTTTTTGATTCTCAACACGCTGGTACTTAGGGTACGTGGTAGAGTTCCTCCACTAATATTTCCTGTGACTCCGGTGGACATGCTGTGTTCTGAGGCGGAACTCTTTGCGATAAACGCTGTGCTGCCGCTGGCGGCACTTAGTCGCTCTGATTGAGATTCTGAGCGCTGCATTTTTATGCAATGTTTGCAAACAAATTCACTACATAACAAGATGAATTTACAGTACTCGTGACTAAATAATTAATTTAAAAACATCTTCAACTCATGCAAGCGATACTAATCGATTTCATTAACTCATTCTAATTAAGTTGACATTTAGATTATGTATTAGCTCTTAAACGACGTTAATAGTCTCTCTTTATTACAGTGCAATATGAATAAAAACAAAATAAAATTCATCATACGTATCTTCTAAAACATTTTTTATCACATCGACATACATATGTTAGATAACTTTATCTCACTCGAACGTTCTATCAACGACACTACTGTAAATGAAATTTGCTTTTTTTATAGTTATATTTCTATGTTAGCAACAATCACAGCTATAATATAATCACTTAATTTCAATTATTTGAAAATGCTAATACTGTTCCAAATTCAACGATAGGCCTAGATGATTTGTCACGGACGTATTTATGTGAGCAGATCTCGTAGAGATATTGCGTGTGCGTGTGGAGTCTCCGACCGACTTATTCTCAGCGCTTTCCAGACGCTCATCTGCGAGCTTTTACACTCTTATCAACTATTAGAACGTTTTTAATATCATATTACCATGCGTACGTTAAAACGTTACCACTTCACGTTATAGTAATATTGACGATATTAATAAGTCACATTTTGTTATGAGTTTGCGTTAGTAAGGGGTTTAACGGCGAATGAAGACTTGTAGCATCGCGTGTCGGGCGGCATGAAGATAGCGTGTCACCGGCAGCCCGCGCGGACTATCAATGGAAGCGAGCGAGGCGCGAGGGAGCGAGGCAGCAAGGTAACGAGGCAGCGAGGCGCAGTAGCGGGCGGCGTCCGCATCCCACTTGCTCGCCCGGTCTCCGCGACTCTCCGCTCCGCATCGCCGAGAGCGCGCGACGCCGCCCGAGGATTAATTTAGCGCTAATAGAAACTGGCGACTGTGGGCACCGGTAATCAATGTTTGCGTGGAAATCGACGGGCACCAGGCATGTTATCACAGCCAAATATATTTGAGGCATGTCGTCTTTACGCGTGAAAAGTGAATCTCGTAAAAGTAAAACGTCGCAACGCACTATATCGATCGTATTGAGAGTAGGTAGCTACACCGACTTAAACCTATGTGAGAGGTCACGGTGGTAGCTTGTCCACGATTTAATTCATTAGGATATGGTTCGTTTGGATTTTTATTATAATGATCAAAACACTGAAAGGTTACTTGATGTATCACATTTTATGAGGTGATGATTGCAATTTATACGTACGTTTACGTTTACGTAATGTATAAGTACGTTGTGCCTTAATATGTTTTAAGTAAAAATTACCGCATTATTTCATTCAAGCTTATTTAACGACATAGCTTACTTTAGTAGCTACATATTATATTATTTTTTGTGTATAAACATGAAACATTGGAAAATGTTTTAATTTTTAGATGAGAAACTTACACGAAAATATTACTATTACTAGTATTGTCAGAGACATAGAGCGTCAAATATTATATAATATGAATTAGTTGAAAAAAAAATTATACATTCTGTAAACATGATTGTTCCCAAAAGTTGAGTAATTTCTATTTAATCACATATACCAATCATGATAATATTGCCGAGTAACCTTTTTACCCGGGAGAAGAACTATAGGTTACGATAACGTCGACCTATTATTTTTTCCTTTCAGCGTCGAGTGCAAATGCCGTGATGTCGATAGAACTGTATACCACTTATGTCCAATCATAATAATAATCTATAGCCGCTAGTTTATGATTTCATTAAGAGATTGAATTAGACTGAATTATAAATAAGTTTTTTTTTTCAAAACGATTTGTCGCATTATTATGCCAGTTGTTGTATATAACTTTAAAGATGTTTCATAATGTAATCAGTAAGTTTGTATATTTAATGCCAATATTTTAAGAAGTTAGTAAACTATTACATTTACTAATATTTTAAGAGTTTCAGTTTTGAATCAGTTTTCTAAAACGTTACCATTATAAATATTCTACGAAAAACCACAAAGCTACTAATTTGGAGATTACATTGTACTCATTATCAAGACTATAATTTATCAGCTATAATATTTTATCTGCTCAAAAAAGCAGTTGTCAAACCAAGAGATTATAGGTTCAGTTTGAATAGCCTTGTAACATAATATACCTTATTGATGAGACCATTATTTAGTTTGATCAATACTCTTTGTAAGAGAAATGAAAACTAATGAGCACAGACTTAATTAAGGCTCAATATACTGCGAGGCGTTAGGGATCTGTATGTGTTATAGTGAATAGCTTTTGGTTTGTCTATACAGGTAAATGTTAGCCAGTGTCTATCCAGCTGCCGAGAAGCTTGTAGGCCGACACTAGCAGTAACGGTCTATGATGCGATGCTTATGACTTGAAAGTTATTGTTGTTTTTGATTTCTAGGTACTGTGATTGTCATGTGGTATAGTGTAATTAATTTATCAATAAAAAATATAATGTATATTATTTTCCCCAAAAGACAGAGTTCATTTGGACATTAATGGGACGTCTATTGCTATTTAGACTTTGTAAAATTACAGGTAGGTACAGGTACAAGTAGTACAGGTAAACAGGTAGATAGGTACAAGTAGGTTTTGTAGGTAAGGCTTGGCCATGATTCCACCAAATTTTACATGATGATGGGGCCTTAGATGATAATACAATGAGCATAATAAGACGATTGGTTCTCAATTTCAGTAGCCGAAACCATTATAGGCGCTAAGCAACAACATATACACTTGAGAGTAATAATTTACTATAAGTGCAAAATGCTCTATCACCACTTAGAACATCCCAACACCATCCTCACTACAATATTCCAATTTAAATTATTTTTTAAGTGTTTTGTTCTTCTGTTGTAACCTGATGATTTCAAACAAGATTACGGAGATTAGTAGAAGTATCACATACGATTTACCGTTCCTTTAAAAACCTGTGCAAAAAACATTTACAAAGTGTAGATCTATCTTTTTGTAAAATATCTAAAATAACTAACTATTGTCTATATTAACACTAGGTACAAGATATACATTATTTACACTATTTTATAATGAAAAAAATTTTTTCGAATTATTTCGAAATACATTTGTGTACTATTATTTTTACCCGTATTTGTTTCATAATATTACATATTCAATGTTCTATTTGCTTATCGTTATATTTCAGTGGTTTCGTGATGGATTCATGTTATATCAATGTAATAATAAAAATACTAAGAATTAATAATCATTAACATTTTTAATGATCATCCATTCTTAATATTTTTTTTAGTATTCTTTGGTGTTTTACCAATCTCAAACAATCATATTTCAAACGAAGTGTAAACGAATTCCTTGAGAAAGTTCAAAATATTGAATGCTAACAAATTTAAAGTAATAATTTCTTGTATTTATAAATTTCTTTGTTGTTATTTTAAGCTCATTCAACCGGTTGAATACAGTTGAATCGAAATCAAATTGCATCAAAATTGAAATAGGTGTGTTCCGGCAGTTACACTTGAGAGAGAGCCAGTCTCTCCACTAGGCTTAGTGTGTCCACCATCTTGAGCCACATCGTCACTTAACGTCAGTTTAGAATGGCCATGACGCTAACCTATAACAAATAAAAAAATTGTTTAAACAATTTCATAAATCATTTACACTATCTCTTATATTAAGTATTATAATAAGATATGGATAAATATATTTAGTAACATAAATGTATGAGCGTTTGTAGATAGCAAATTTTTGTTTAATATGCGTAACTCTCAACTCATTTCTATTTTGTATTTTGATAATTTTTATACTTTACAATTCAAGCATTCCACCAAAATCTAATCAAGTGTCAAGCGTCAATTGTTTGAAAGTACATTAAGCATAAAAGAGTACTGGCTCTCAAGAGTAGACACAGATTCTCATCTCTACGGTCGCTACTTGCTAGGCGGGTATTAGAAAATGCCTAACCATCATAGTCTGGTTTCGTTACAATGTTTTCTTCATCGTAAATTCAGGCTCAATGTACCATTCAACATTCGTTGAATGACTCGGAGTCCCAATAGACTCGCACGGGCTCATTGTCGCAAAAACTTATATAAAACTAAAGAAGATGCGCTGATAAATACAAGACAACGAATATAAATATAGTCATGATAAAGACATAACAATAGAAGCTTCACTAAGATATAAACACGGGGAAAGCAAGCCAAGAAAACTGAGACAATTAAAGAAAGCGGTGCGGTACTAGTAAATGTCATGTGCGTAAGTAAATATACGTACGCTCTGTCCAGTTGCGCCGCCTCAGCCTCCTTGAATCTGCAAGCAATTAAATAATAAGGAAAGAAAGAAGAATGACATCTTAGAGAACACAGTTTTATGCCACCTAAGCGGGTTGGATCATTCGAACAGTATGCGGGGTTGAGTTCACATCGAGATATACTGTGCTAGTTGTGTGGTGAAAGGCTCTTTAGAGGTGATAGGTCGCAGCGATAGCATCAAGTGAGAACATCGATTGTTATTGTTTTTGTCTGTAGTTTGTAGTGCTTGAGCAACAGACACAATTTTCAAGTTAATATTCATATGTGGGTTTGCATGCTATCACCAAATGTTGGCTGTTTGTGAGTAAGCTTGCTACTTATTAGTTGTACACAACATACACACGGCTTTAGTGAATAAATTATAATGTAGCTTACTTTATATCTGCATCCGATGTTATGTGACTGCTGAGTGTCTTTTGTTTCATGTGGTAATGGTTTCTATATTTTGTATATTTCGTCAAATCCATTAAAACCTCGTCAAACTTCAATAAAAATTATTAGTTTAAAATTAATTACTAGATAAAACAAGATCATTTTTGTCTGGTTAATTTGTCAATGTGTGTAACATTTTTTAATGAATATCATTTAGCTAAGAATATGTGGTGTTTAAAAGTTCGTATGTGTAAAATACTATACGAAAATCTAACGGAATTAACATTTTGCATAAATACTATGTTATTAAAATAGATGTTATGTGACTGTTTAATATAAATATATTAGATTAATAGTACTTATTGAAATGTATTTTTTAAACAATAATGAAGGCTACTTAATTAAATAAGTAATACCAAAATATCTAACATAATAAAAAAAAAAAAGAAATATAAGGAACTATAATGATTTATTTGCAAAGAGTAGTTTACAATAAATACAATGATTGATTATGCACAATTTGAAACGTTATAAAAAGAGGTACGTAAACAGCTGTATATTTATTAAAAATCGATACTTAAAAACAGTTTTCATTAAATAAATTGTGAAATATAACATATTTTGGCCTATATACCTAATATACAATTATACGAAATATAATGTTATATGGAATGATACTGACTTTAGAAAAGAACAAATTAAATTGTAGTTATAGATTGATGTTTGATATGTTCGATGATTGTGTTAATATGTGTATGAGAAATGATTTTTTTAATAAAAATATCATTGATATTGATTGCTATTATATTGATATTATAAAGCTGAAAACTTTGTTTGACCGCACTAATTTTACGAACTACCATTAGGATTTTAAAAATTATTTTTGTATTTGATAGAATTATTATTGATGAAGGCTTTAGGCTATTTAACATCATGCTACCACCAATAAGAGCTAAGCTGTATTGAAAAAAGTTACAAAACCCTTAAATATTTTTAAGTTCCACTCGAATGGAGTCACGGGCCCAGCTAGTAGTACCTATGTAGTATGTAAGCAGTTATATAGTACTTTGAATATTTAACAAAATATATAAATTTCAAATATATTATTTAATTGAATAAACTAAATAATTTAAGTCTAGAACATTAAACATAACATAGGATTTTGGAAGATTCGTGACGGAATGAATAATTTATTATTTAAATGTTTATGTGTGTAGGTGTTTTATCATATAATTTTATGACACTTTTATCGCCTTTAATCTATATTAATATTATAAAGTGGAAAAGTTTGTTTGAACGCGCTAATCTTAGGGACTACCAGTCAGATTTCAAAAATTATCTTTGTATTTGATAGAGCAATAATTGAGGAAGGCTTTAGGCTATTTTAACATCACGCTACATCCAATAGGATTAAAGGTGTATTGAAAAAAGTTACAAAAATAGACAATAATTATTTACAAAAAATTGTTCTATGCGAAGTCGCCGGCACAGCTAGAAAAATAATAAAAATTGTATGAACAGTAAATACGTTCGTATAATAAATTTGTACTATAAGGTTTTATTGCTTATTTGTAAGAGGTTGTCACCGTTGGTTTTGAATTACATTGTACTTATGGTTATGCTGCTTGTAGTTGTAATAATTTGCCGTGTAGCGTTTGTTGTAAATAAAACGATGATTAACATAAGAATTAATTGTAATCACAGGTAGTTGTATTGTATAGTCTCGTGGTCGATGAATAGTCAAGATTACTAAAATACAAGGTTCAATATTAACGATTGTTTTGGAAATCGCATATATTTATTAATTTTAATATAATTGTTAACTTCAATCTAATTGTTGACGAAGGAAAATATATCGTAAGTAAATACTTAAGAAACAATTGTAACAGCACTGTGTAATTGAAACTTTTAGAGTTTTGAAATTTTCGTGGGCTAGAGTAATATTTATTAGAGGTCTTGTTTTTAATATGAGAACATCCGCATTACAAATAGAACACTGTGGCACGGTTTCTATTACAAAAATATAGACGCATCACAGACGGAAAGTGTATCTAGATTGAGAATAGTAATCATTTGTGGGATACACAAACCGTTGTTCTATGTAAGCTTCAAACTCATAGCACTTAGATCGACGACAGTTGTAAGTCGATCGCTTAAATAACTGTCTCATACGTACTGTCAAATTAAATAAATTTCTTCCTTCGGAAGGAAGTCTTTGCGCAGCCGTGAGACATTTGCGACTTGGATATTTTACAATAATTAGAATTACTAATTAATCATAGTAAAGATAAACAGGAAGTTATACAAATTACATTTTACGAGTAGCACATTTGGTGTAATTGTTCGTGGATTAAGGATGGTTTATATTTATGGGTAATACCAGAATTTTACAATTTAAGTAATGAAAATTCTTTAACCATTACTCATTCAAAGAGCTTGCTTATTCAAATAGTCAGTATCTAGAAACCTATGAACGTATAACGTGTAAAACGAGCAAAAATAAAATTCCACAGTTTTGGTAGGTATCTACACCTACCACCTCGACCTACATACGATGTACAAAATATTTAAAATTCTAAGTGTTTCCAAATAACAAATAAGTAATACATTTTTAGAATTATACTTCTATGTTTTTATGTTTGCTTTGTCATTAATAGTAAATGTAATACAAAATTATGAACAATTCAAAAATATAATACCTGAAACCTATAAACGTATAAAGTGTAAAACGTGCAAAAACAAAATTACACATTTTTGGTAGGTATTCGATCTACATACGATATATACGATATGTATTTGAAATCCTACATGTTTCCAAATAACAAATTAGTAATATATTTTTAGGATTATACTTCTGTATTTGTATGTTTTCTTTGTCATTTATAGTGAATGTAATACAAAGTTATGGACGATTCAGAAATATAATACCTATTTAACTAATTATATAACCCATAGATTAGTACCTATAAACCATATTTATAATTATCACTGAGAATAGAAGAACACTATCTCCATGCACAGTTTGAATATTGTTGTAAGACTATGAAACTTAAAAAAGTGTAATATAACATTATTAATGTCGTTGGAAACGTTCCTAAATCGCCACTAAATAACCGCTATAATTTATTACATAGTAAGCCTGGCGAAATAAGTATTTGACAAAAATAAGTGTAGTTCTTCGTTCAAATTATCATTTTTTTATATAGGATGTTATATACTTACTTCAATTGTTAAAACAGTTTTCATTCAAACGGAATAAAGTATAAAGTAAAATAAAGTTGTTATAAATTTTGGATAATCGGAAGTGTTTTCTATTTATACAGTGTATGTTAATTAGATAATCATATTCACGTGTTTACAGGTGTATTTGTGGCCAGGGATCTATTATTCTACATAATCTATATAAAATTAATTATAGATAGATTTATAATAATACAGTAGCGATAGTACATATCTATTGCTAGATAAAAAGAATTGAAGTATCACATACCTTTCGCTGGCGATGGAACTGTTCCTTGACATAGATTTAGGTGACATCTCGAAGTCAGAGTCTGAGCGGTAGAGGAAGGACTCGCGGCGCTGCGGCATGGCCTGTAGGACGAGTGCGGCAGACGGAGAACCCCCTTCGAGGGGTGATCTCGCGCCGCCTGCACCAACCCCCGCACCGCCACCATTCTCGACATCGAAGCTGCAACAAATGATTAAATGCATATTAATATGTCTTTATAATTGTGAACTGAGTATTTTTACCATGTAATATTTGCTTTTTTCAGTATTATAACATTTATATTATCGATCAAATAAATAAAAAAAAAATCAATAACTCACATACATTACATTAATATAACCGTCATATCTTACAGATTAGGACAGTATTTTAAATTTAACTCGGATATACATATTAATACATCTCATAAAGTGTAAACCGCTGCTACGTTGAATAACAAATAATAAATAAATTACTGAAATCCAAAAACAATGTATGCATTACGTATCAAGTGATATCGAATGATAAAATCATTATGTAGACAATTTAAGTGGATGTCTTTTTAATTCTGATATAATCTTTCTATGTGCAATCAAAAATATGTATGCCTAAAAATAAGATGGTTCGTGCGCTTTTCAACAAACCTAAAACGTTTCCAAAAACACTATCATTTCAAACAGATCACGAATCTCATATAATAATCTCATAAACCAAATTCAGGAATAGAAGTTTAAGGAAAAGTACTATATTATATAGGAATATAATATGAATGATTACATTATAAATGTTCTAGCATTTAATCATATTATAGTATTTTTATGATATTATCATTAGATACTAATTTGCATATTAAAGTATAAAATAACTAATTTGTGACTCATAATAAATGTTTATGAATTCCCCATGCTTATCGTTTCCAATATTTTATTGTCTACTTTTTAGTCCATTATAAATACATGGTACAGTATATTGTTTTTTTAAGTCTAGTTGACAAGTTGTAAATGGTCTAAAATAGAGATACTGTTCCTAAAATTATGTGTGATAGCGCATTGGATCCGGATAGCCTATTAATATTTAAGAAACTTATGTCATCCGCTTCTGAATTATGGTCTAAATTTCAAGTATTTATCTCTTCGTGAAGTTACTTTAAAATCATTTACAAAATTCCACCCGCACAGACGTACAAGAAAGTGAGTTAATAAAAACATGGTAATAAAATAAATACGCATATTCGTAAAACTATACCTATCCTAATTTCTGTTGTACATTAACAACCATACATGGTAGGGAAGAAGGCTTAAAATTATAAATTAAAAGCAATCATAAATTGTTTCATAATAATCAATTACATTACAACAGTAGACGATTCAATTGCGAATTAAAACTTGTTAAAGTATTTGATTAATACGGAAGACCGATAAGAGATTATGAGTATTTCGCATAGTCATTCCACTCTATAGTGTCCATGGTTAGTTTCACGGTAGGTAAAAGCGAATATTTATATATGTAGTAGTAATTATCTAATTATGGACCATCCACAAATTATGTCACACGAATTTCATGGTTTTTGACGCCCCTGTTCAATTGTCATAGCTACACACTTTTGTTCCTCTTCACCTTCCTCCTTAGTGTCCATATTTTCTATTTTATACTAACACCTTTTTAAATTAAAACAGTAAATTAATAGCTCACCTTTCGGGTTATACTGCTTTTACTTTAGATTTTGAAATGTAACGTCACGAAATTTAGAACCCTTCCCACTCTTTGTCACAATTCGTCGACCCCTCAATCTCTATAACGTGTGAAGTAATTTATGGATTGCTCCTTATTTTCAATGCATATAAAATATTTATCTTGAAAGAGTGACATCTACAGGAATACTTCTGTATTTATGAAGAATTATATTAAATAACTATGTACAATAGTTTTAGTTCTACATTTCTCCGTGAGAGGTCCCAATATAGATATTACATGATTTTTAGTATTACCGATTTGAAATATTTTTTATTCATATGCTAAAGTCATGAAACTAAATAATAACTATTTTATTATTTAGAATTAAATTTTTTCGTCTAATTTCATTTTAATTAATTATAATATCGATTAATATCTCATTTTCATAAATATGTTGTAGAAGATAGGAACATAATTTATATGTATTTTGTGTATCATTGCAGTTAAGTACATCTTTTTACATTTACTTTCATATTCATTAGATAATCCAGGCTCCTGTTGGGTTTTAACTTATGAAATCTACGGCCATGGAATATATTATGAAATAAAATATCTAGTCTTTTCCGAGTAAATTATCTTAAGTGACAAAAATCTTAAAAATATATGTTTATTTTAGCTAACCCCCTGAAATTATCCTTGTAAATTAGAAGCAGTATGCTAATATACTTTGATAGATCAGTGGTAATTATGAACAACAAGTCATAATTTTTTATAAAGATATCATAAATACTTTTTTATTAGGAAAGAAAAAACTCTCCTGTGAAAAACTACAAATTGTTGCTCACGATGTTTTTCCTGAAAAGGCTCGATTTATGTATGATATTATTGAGATACATTAATTAAAATAAGAAATTACATAATTGAATATACGGTATTTGAATACTACTTACTGTTGTTTGTTACATACGTAGAAAATAAAAATGATGTTATTAACACCGATAAAATATATTAACGTTCCTACTTGATTTCTCAATAGAAAATATTTAAATCAGATAAATGAAAGCATTGTGATCATGTTTGTGGCTGTATGAAATTAAATATCTTTATTTTTACTCCACTAGAAAATATAACAATAACATATAGCGTTTTTATATACTAGACACAAAAATTAAGGGATATAAAAAAAAATCCAAATTTTTGGGTGATTTTCAACGAGCTGTAACTCCGAGGAAAATGATCGTACAGAAAAAACAAAAAAAGCAAATTGTAGCTCCATGTGTCTAGTTTTCCGATGTGACTATAATTTGTTTTTGTCATGTCCAGGTCTGGAGAAATCCTAAGAAAACTACCAAAAAAAATATTTTCCAAAAAATTTCTCGTCTAAAAAATGGTCCACGGGCTTCAAAAAAAATTTTTTGATTGTTTCGTTCAAAAGCTCTTTTAGTAAATTTAATACTCTTTAATTTGACGTATTCAAAAAGCCTGTACGACGATTTGCCGCGGAGTTATCGTCAATCAAAGCAAAAAAGTTCTTTTTCACTTTGATAATCAATAACTCCGGAAATAATGATCGTATAGGAAATTGAAGGAGGGTTTTGAAAACTGCACAATATTTTCTATCAGAAAATGAAAAAAAGACAAAAATTCACATAATTAAGGATATTTGGATAACTTGGTATAACTTTGGATAAAATGGATGAACGAAGGATATCGTCGGTAATTTTTTAACCTCAAAGTGTCCCCTAAAATCCCTCAAAAATTCAAAGCGCTGCGATTTTTTTTTCATTGTGCCCCGAAACTTCAAATTCTTTGTTTTTGCAAAAATCACCATTATGAGCAATTTTGTGATTATTATTCATTTTTTAAATGAAAAAAAATTTTTTCTCTCTAAAATTTCTATTTTTTTGATCAGAAAGATTAACTGCTTAAGAAATTTGAAAAAAAAAATTCAATTCCTATACGATCATTATTTCCGGAGTTATTGATTATCAAAGTGAAAAAGAACTTTTTTGCTTTGATTGACGATAACTCCGTGGCAAATTGTCGTACAGGCTTTTTGAATACGTCAAAAAAAAGAGTATTAAATTTTCTAAAAGAGCTTTTGAATGAAACAATCAAAAAAATTTTTTTGAAGCCCGTGGACCTTTTTTCAGACGAGAAAAAATTTGGAAAATTTTTTTTTTGGTAGTTTTCTTAGGATTTCCCCAGACCTGGACATGACAAAAATTTTTTGTTTTTTCTGTACGATCATTTTCCTCGGAGTTACAGCTCGTTGAAAATCACCCAAAAATGTGATTTTTTTTTTATTTCCCTTAATTTTTGTGTCTAGTGTATTTTCTTTGCAACGGTTAACTATATGTTATTATTATTTTAATTAATAAGTTTATTTTCATAAACAAATAAATGAAGTCATGTTCGGTCGATGTATTTTACTGATAATTTGAAATCGCTACGACGATTTCTCGAAGCTGTAGATGTTACTATAAGTTGTAGCTTTTGCATAGCATAGGGCTTAGATAAAAACGATGAATTTCTCTAGTAACTTTTTATTAAAAAAAATACGGGAACGCTCTAAACTTAAATTCCCTTTTGCTACGGGATTTAACTTTGTAACTATTGTAGCAAAATATATTGCCTATTTTAGAAATGTACTCCGACCTACAGTTTTTTAAGTATCTAGTGTTGAACGATCGTTTAAATTTTTCTACTAGGTGTGCGCGTGTTATCAACGATTGTATCAATTAATGTAATATAATATCGAAGAGAGTGAAGTATAAATTAAATATATATATATATATATATATATATATATATATATATATATATATATATATATATATATATAATATATTGAACTGTACATTGTTTGAATTTTTACAGGACACTTCATTATATCTTGGAATAATTCTATAAATGACTACTATTGAATTAATACTACAAATTTATATTTATATAAAATAGAAAATATGTTTGTTTCATACGTGGATGATGAAGATTTGTATTGAAACAAATACCAAAAGAATAAAACAGCATAGGTATAATGTAATAAATTGCTAACAATAAGCTAAGTTTTGTGGTTATAGTAATAATTCCAGTAGTAATATTCTAATAAATAGTAGTAATTCCAGTAATTTGTGATAGTTTTGATAGTGATTTAATAAATAACAATACAGTTTTTGTAATGCAAAAGATTTTAAATATAAAATCATTTTACATGATATAACGGTATAGGGACCCTTTACTTGTTATACTAAGCGAAAAGTCGTTATCGTTATTAACACAAACATTGTTTTTTAATGCATTATAACAGAAACTTCCTTCAAATCATAAGTGTAATAAGAAATTAAATAATTATATTAACTTCGTTCGCTTAGTGCTTAAAGTTACCTTTAATATCTCTCTGAAACAATCGTTTTTTTTTGGGCGAAAGGATGATCGGCTGAGTAGTTAAAGCAAAGAACATCTCAACAGTCCCCAGAAAATATTGATGGCATATATGTTACTACATTTACAATATATTTATGTACTGTCGGGACGAAATGTAATATTTATATATTACTTATAATGCTATTTTCATTTTCATGTTATTTTCATTTAAATTATATATAATTCTGATTTAGAAAGCTTCTTTTTTTTCAAATTATGAATACGTTCGAACTGTCTGCAGGTATTAAATAAATAATAAAAGTGTCTATAAATTATAGCGTAAGTTTCGCATTTTTATATAATATGCAAAACTTAAAAAAAAACTAATGTTCGCTTAGTGCTCGAAATTCGACAATATCATTAAGTGATTGGAGAACGGTTTTGGCAAAGCAGAAAAACTCTTTTCAAAATTTGTTTATTGTTAATACTAAAGTTAAACAGAAGAAATAAAAAGATACTGAACAGTTTTGTCTCTGTTTTGTTTTGTCGGATAATTATATCTAAATACGTACCTATGCCGTAGTCCCTCCACTACCACGCTACTGGACCACATCATCACTTAAAATCAAGTTCTCAGTAGAGGGTGTCTAAGTGTCTTTGTAAAAGGAATATGCAAACCCAATATCAACTCAATGCGTCGATAGTTTTAAAGATTTGTTGATGAGTGTATCAAAGTGGAATTCGCCTATATTCAGAATGTTAGGCAACTGCTCCCGAAAACGAAGACAGATGATAGTACTGATGACACCTATGATGATAGGGCAGAAAAAAATCGATGCAGATAGAAAAAAAAATGAATTTTTGAAAAGGTTTTTTAGCATTATTCACACATTATGGTAGTATTTCAAAAAGTCATTTTTTTATCGTGGTAATTTTTTTCTGCCACATCATCAAAGATATCATTAATATTATCATTTGTCTTCCTTTTCGGGAGCGGTTGCCTAACATTTTGTATATATGTAGGTATTGTAGTGATTCTTTTTAAAAGCTATTGTTATACGATTTAACTATTACACTATTTGATTTTAACAATAACTTTAATATATGCGGAATAATGAAATAACTAAGGTAAGTTACGGAGGAGGCTAGTTTATTAACACCGATTGCTATAAAAGCGCGATGCGAGGCACTCGAGGCGTGTTCATCGTACGTAGCTGGAGCGTTAACGATAGGCCGTAAGATCTATTTTTCTATTATTGCTTAGACTATTTTGATATTTATGCTGTAAATCATTATCGAGAATGATTTATACTGGACAGAGAGAGAAACACTAGCGGTGCAGGTGAGTGTTGACAATTGTCGAAAGGGGGTCCCCATAAACCTACATCCGTAGTCACAAGTCTCGGACACTGCTCGGTGTTATCCTCTCTGCCACAGCTACTAGATTTATGATTACAAACAATATTAAGAACACGATTATAGTCGTAAATAATGATGCATTATGGTATTTATATTAACGGAACTATTAGTATTAGTAAATGATTACTATTATAAGTGAATACATCTACAGTGAAATACTTTGACACGTTTATTACAGTATATTAATGTAATAATATGTTTTTACCCTCGGTTTTGATGGCGTTAATATTGATTTTGTCAACCAATTCTGGTTGTGGATCGACACAGAAATAATTTACCTATCAGATGCTATTAAATCATTTATTTCAGTAAGTTGGTCTATACAGGTTGATACGAGCTTCCCCAAAATTCGAAATTATAATTAATTATTCTCTAAAGTTTGAAGTAGTCTATCACCGTCTCCAAGTTCCCGTCTATCTCTATGCCATAAATTCATCATTATTGATTCAGCAGTTTAGGCGTGAAAGCGTATAAATCAAACAAACAAACTCACTTTTGCATTTATAATATTAGTAAGGAAGTAAGGATAGAACACAGAGGTGCCGCCACTGCTTAAAAAATCTTGCCTTTGACATGCTATTTTTGATACAATAGAGAGGTGAAACAGCTTAGATTTCTTCTTAAGTTGTCGGCTATCAAACAGAGAAAAGTGCACCAAAATCCGTCAAAGGCTTAGTCAAAATAAAATATTAATTTTATACCCAATACCAAAGAAAATGTTTCGTTTATGGGATAAATAATCCGATATTTTAATCCATAATACTCGATACTAATCGACGTACTAATTGATTCAAATTCAGATGCATTATATCTATAGGCTCAGTATTGATATAATTAACTACTTGCTTTTTTTTCAGCGGTTAACACAAGGGACTTAAAATTGAGGCCGGAAGAAATTCATTAATGAACAGTGTGTTGATAACTTTTATTTTCTTTATATGTCTTATAAAATGATTTGTTACATAAATAGCAGAACTGCTAGTATTTTTATTACCAAAATATAATTTATATTTCCTATGCTTAAAGTGTCATAATATCGTGACATGAATTATAAATATTTGACGTTTTAAAAAATATATATTACACAGAAAACTATAATAGACTTTGGTGGATATTCTTAGGTATAATCTAGAAGAGATGTAACACAGTTTAATCAAGGATATTGCTGTTTTACGATTAATTTGGAAATTAAATAAAGGGTAATTTTTGAGATGATAATTAATCGTCGACCATATGGATTATAATAAAAAATAGAAAACGCACAAATAAATATACGCAATGTGGGCATTGCTACGAATTTATGTACATTTACCTAGCCATTTGACAAAGGTAAAGATGTGTGAATACGGTTTATCACCGCAGAAATTGAAACCGCAAGGATTGGTCGACGGCACAGCCTCAATATGACCATAAATTTCGTATGCATAATAATTAAAATTCACAAATACCAAACTATTTGCTCTGTAAATGCTGTATTTGATCATAATCATATGTTTATTTACCAAGTGGATATTGCGCTTATGACTTCATATGCGTTAATTGTACTATATTGGACTTTATAATTAGACGTATTTACGTAAACCAGAACCAACCCATAACTCAGCTGATTTTGACATATCTGTAGTGTTAATTGCTTACATAAGTTTTTGAGACTTCAATCGTGTTTTTAATATGCTCTAAAATGATGTTTAAAAGGCTTTTGCTGATCCAAATGAATAAAAAAGGTAATCTGAAGCAATGATAGATTGGTGGTAGCATGTAGGAAAATCATATCTAAGGGGGGAGGGGGTAAAGTTAAATCGGCGAAAAAAAAACCCAGAGCATCTTTTTGCATTTGTGTACGTAAAACTCTGCAATCTTTGCTATCGTGGATAGGTTATTGCTCCGCTCTGCTAATTCGATTCTCCTCTATACGCGCCCATTCATTTCACTCCGAGATTTTTAAACAAACGTTAAAATATTCGGATAATATAATCCATCCTTCCATGTTCCATAAATGTTATATTACAAAAAAAAAAAACAAAAAAACGAAACTGAGCGAACTGTGAACATATACGCACAGCGTAATTTAAGCGTCGCCTAGAACTGTTCTGTGTAAGTTGCACTTCTAAACTAATTTATATACACTACAAACCTAATATATTAGAACATTAATATACATGCCTGTAAAAACCCAAAAATTTGAAAGTCAGAAGGGAAGGGACAGTAGAGAACAAAACATTTAGATAAGTGCGCTTGGCAGCCAGTGAGCTATACAAAACCTGATTGGAGCAACGGACGCTTAATCATATATTTTCGTTACTTTTGATTCGATGTGTTTCAAATTTTGACACATCAATCCTAAGATTTTGTACAATCATATTAAATAATAAAAAAAATTAAAAAAATATATTTTAGAACGTCCCCCTTAACAGGCCTTTAAAGTCCTGCAATGAACCTGAGCCTTATGGGAAGGCAAAATATCGTAATGACACTATAGCACGACGGGTAGGAAATTTTCTAATGCCTGCCTGGCTAACTAATCAGTTATTATTCTCATGTTGAACATTTGTCGCAAGCATCAATATTTGCCTTCCAGAGCCAACCACTCCATTATTTTTAGCATTTTAATGCTGAGCCACATTGCCAATTAACATCAGGTGAGGTTGCAGCTAACTAAAACTTATAAAAAATTAAAATATTTAAAAAGTGAGATATGAGTTGGTTCTTGTTAAAAATATTACGCCCAATTAATAAAATATGTTCAATGATTTTAGTAAACATATGTCAGGTAAATAGGTTTGTCATTTAATAATAACAATTAGGCAAATTAAAACTGTGTCATACATTGGAATTACAATTAGAACACATCTAACAAAGATGATATAAGACTTATTGCAGAATAACTTATTTATTATTTATTATATACTTATTTTCTTATTTAGTTGTAGAATTATTTAATTTTATTCGTAATTGTTACAAATATTTAAATTAAAATGTTTTTCCTTTACTTTCTAAACACAATAAGCGTCTCTTGTAGTTTTATTATTAAACTGTAAACATAACTGATAAAAGAGAATAGCTGCTAATAGTGGTATAACTACAGAATGTGGGTTTTATCATTTTCCGTGAGCTAAACTTATGGCAGAAACTAGTATGTATACCTGCCAGTAGTCCGTCTCCGTGCGGACACAGGTGGCCTCCTGAGTGGTCGGCGACTAGCACCTCGTGCACTCCATCTCCGAGGAGCTTCGCTCCACCTGAGCACAATCCCTCATAAGCCTCGACCAGCACCAGTGCTACCATGTCTTAATTGACGAACTTAATAAGTGTGTATTATTTATTATAACTATAAACATACCATAAATGTTATCTACCGCTCAATATTCAAAAATTTAATGTCTTTATTGTGTAAATTGAAAAAATAAGTAATATATTTTTATTATTTCTATAGTTATATAATAAGTGGCTTCAATTATTTATTGCTACGTGTAATTACGGAATAAAATGATTAAATGCATAGCAAATGTCTATACATTTACTGTAACTAAATAAATAACAATAATATAATATTTCACTAGAATATGCATATTAATTGTTATATCCATACCGTTCTAGGTATGGATCAATAAAAACATTGAACTGCAATTGACAAATTCATGGAATAGATAAAATTTATTGTAACGTTCGCAGGTTATTTTACAATGAGAGTTTGACCTCTTGGAATATTCGCCAGTACTAGTCTGACTGGAGCTGGTGGTGGTCGCGCTTAGTGTGGAGAGGTCGCTGGATGCGCGCGCTGAGCGTAGCCGCGGCAATACTGGCACCTCTTCCACTTCGGGAGAGGTCGCGACCGCCTCGCATGCCCAGCCCAGCGCGCGCACCGCCGACCACATCGCAAACACGAATGTCAGCATGGCGTGGTTATCGGGCCACGCGTTGTACGCTTCTCCGATACACTCCCCACAAGCACTTTTGTGACGTATGCATCAGTTTCAGTTCATGTACGTATTACCGTGCACAGTCTCGTGTAACTGTCAATCACTACTGACATTTCGGATCATGGGCGACTATGACTATTGTATAAGATGTGCATGAAGCGCGGTACGCGGTCCGCGCGTTGTTGCTGCCACTACTATTTGTATACTGGGCTCGACGGCGGTGATGAGCATCCGCCGCACGTTCTTTGCACACCGACACTCATTTTGTTGTCGTTATTATTGATTGCAATTAATTTTCCTAATTTACATTACGATTGATTCGGCACATCTATTCAGTAAGGTCAATTAAATAATATGAAATTGTAAATTATTATAATTTATTTAAGTGGAAGCCTGTATACTGAACGATCTAATCTAATAGAATCCGTATGTTTATATTGAAATGAGTAATCTATGCGAATGTATAAGAGGAGTGCGTGAATCGAGACAGTTTTGCGTGAGACGGCCAACGATGTTGACGACGCGGAGCGGCGCGGGGAACACGAGCGGTCGACGTCACTCACTGCTTGGCTCACCCGCGCCGCCTCTCACCGAAAGGGCACGTTCTCTATTTATAAGTGACCCACAATCACACCACTGTTAAAAAATAATACATGTGCTTAATTTATGGGAACGAGTATTGAAAGGATATCACTTGTTGCACGCGTGTTGTGTAGCGGCGTGGCGGTCGAGCCGTTTAACTACGAAAGATAAATCGATCACACCGGCGGATGCTGTGCGGATATACGTGTTAAGGTATATCGCACGTTGAGAAATCGTGTCAACTTCGTTTCGGACAGGAGCACCGTAACAGAGCATCCTGCGGCTGCCCGGCGGCCATGTTGGCACCGCCATTTTGCCGGGGGTCGAATGGGACGAGCCGCATGCGTACGCTAGCACGCAACTCTTATATAGAAAATGACGCAAGTTGCCTCCTTGTTGGGCTAAAGTGGAACTTATACCTGCGTCCTAAGGACTACATTGATATAGAGTACCGTTTGCTATCATTTATAGGTCAGACCAAAACTCAACCTTACGTCTTTACTGAAACCTGCTACGAATCACGGCTGATTTCAGTTTATTAGATTTGATAAGCTAAGCTTTGTAAATTGTATGTTCATAAATGTCTTCTTTTTTATGTACACAGCAAGCTACATCATCCTTTTCTATCCTACCACTATAAAATCACAAATTGTTAGACTGTTTATAAACGAGTACTCAAAATTCATTGTCAGGTTTTCATTTATAAAATGCCTACACTTTTTGTCAAAAAGCTTTTAGCGTATACCATGATGATAACAGCATTTATAAATTAAATTATCGAAAACCCATGCTAATTACATAATTGTAGTTTTAATAATATTAATTTATATTTTTGACGTTCGGCAGATTTTCTAGTGCGTTTTGTTTTGACCTTTATTTACAAATTACAATCATACTCAAAATACTATGTCGTCAGAATTGTAGGTGAATTTGTTTTATTGGCTTAGCGCAGAGATTTACACACGTGGCTTATGAACTTGACCGTTGACGTCACTGCCCTTTACTTAGAAACACTCTAACAGAAATTATAGCCCCTCGATCATTTTCAAATAACATATTAATCTAATGTCATTTGAAGTATAATTAGTATTAACGTTAATTCAGATAAAGATATATGTTATTGTTTCATAAATGAAATATCATTGAATCAGAAATATCATAGTATACTTATTTTTTACGCTACGTTCCACAGAAGATCCTTATTTTAAAACACCTGGATATTTTTGAATCACTAATATTTATGGATAATATACTACTTTTTATTCAGGTCCATTATCTGACCTAAAATATATGTTTGAAGAGTACGTTGTACCTAATTCTTTCGAGTAAATTTTGTTTTGTACTACTTGACTTTTGCACGTTGCATTTTATGAATAAAATGTAATAGTAAATTAATTGCCTTTTTTGGAAAATGACGTAATACTTTACGGGTCTTAACACCTAAAATAAACTATAAATTAACAGTACATAATAACCAC
This sequence comes from Actias luna, assembly GCA_039707435.1. Lineage (NCBI taxonomy): Eukaryota > Metazoa > Arthropoda > Insecta > Lepidoptera > Saturniidae > Actias > Actias luna. The sequence continues at coordinate 10,988,121 of JAZHAC010000033.1, read as the reverse complement.
CTACGCCTTCGCGTGTAATTTCTTCCATACATAGTAAAATACATAATATTCACTAAAAAGATACTATAAAAATATGCCATTGATTTCTAGAACTTAATAATACTTTGAGATAAATTCATTTTAAAAATTCGCTATGCACGTATGTTCTGTGGAGAGTTATTCTAATGCTTTATACATTTATTGTTATTAAGTTGTATAGTTGTTGTTTGTTGTTTATTGTTATATATTAATGGCAAAATTTATATTTTATAAATAACAATAAATATATACATTTTACTTATTAATGATATTACCTTAAATGAATTTGATTCGTTTTGTTATTAATAAACTATTTAATATTTAAATCATATTTATACTGTTCAATCAGTTTTAAAAAATTATAGAGTTGGCCAATAAGAATCATAGTTAGCGCGTAGTTTAGCTTGCTATTAAATATTATTATTATGTGATTGCACGTAGACACAATTACTGTACGGCAACAACGAACTGTGACATGCATACTATATATACTATTCAACACAACTTCTAAACTGTCTTAACTATTGGTATTTCGTATGACAATATAACACAATGTTGGCAAGGATTTTTATATCTTCATGTATTGTTCTAAAAATATACCAAGCTTGTATTATCTGTAGTGAATTTCGAAATAGGTCCTATTATTTAAAAAATATTAAACGTGTTTCTTGATTCATATTGACGATACGTTAATAAATAAATTTTACATAAATGATTCTAAAATATTTATTAAAATATTTGTTTGGTGAAGTAATAATACAATAAGGAAAGTTATATTTCGCGTCTGGTAGTTTTAAAACCACTTTCTATCCTTTGGATTGGACTTGGCTTGCAACGTAGACACCTACTATGATCGGATTTTTTTATCCGAACAACGATTGACGGAGAAAATGTAAACAAAATTTAGGGCACGAGATAGTATATACATTTGACATGCGATTCAAATATAACAACATTTTGTTGAACTGCCTCCATAACTTGAGAATTTTAAATTAGTAATTTTAATATCTCGAGGGCAAAATTAGCAAAGTATCAATTAAAAAAATGTATAGTGTACAAAAGAACATCTTTGAAGTAATTTTTACGGTATAGAAATATAAATTTTATGAAAATCCTGCAAGTGTAAATTTTGTTCACCTACCTCAAAAAATCTAAATAAAATCTTTCTTTTATAACCCCAATATTTTAGTGTCTTCCTTGAAGTTCGAAATATCGAAATTCTAAAGTATATTTCTTAAGCATATTACTACGATCTTGGTAAGAGGTATGTATATCTACATATTTTTGTACGAAAATAAGATTATATTAAATATAATTAAATTAAACGGAAGAGGCCGAACCGAGTAACCGAATGTATTTAAAATTTAAATAATCAAGTGCGCTAGTGTGTGTATGTAAAGTTCTAAGCGACACAAATTTGGTCAGGCGTTAACAGTATTGTTGAATAACATCATTATAACGCTATTGTAGTCAGGCTAATGTTCTCCATCAAGGCTGGCATACAGCCGGGGCCATTGTGTGTTACGGAGAGGTTAGGAGCTAATCGCATTGCACACGATGAAGGCCATTAGGATGCAATTATCCACTTGCCACTAGCCCAGCGTTGTGTCACGCACCTCACGAGGGAACCGTATTTTACCTACTTCATTATATATAGTATTTATATAAGTACATTTTAATAAACAGTGCCTACGTTTATATTTTTAGTTTTTCAAAAAAAAAAGCGTATAGCTCAATATTGCTTTTCTAGTTAAATATGTTAGAAATATCTCTGGAGGTTTCTTTCTACTTAGGGCAGCCCTATATATGTAATACCTATATCACACACACTCGTTAACTATTTAATTTTAATAAAATGTCATGTCCAGCTTTATTGTATAACTAGCTTTTACCCGCGGCTCCAGTCGCGTTAATAGTTATAGTAATAGTACGTTAATATTTAAATTAAAATTAATAACAATATTTAATTTAAAAAATCGATGCCACAAAGTTAGCATAAATGGAGTAACCTCTGCGGGATCGTTAGCACAAATTGGTGTCCCGCAGGGCTCCATCTTAGGGCCGTTTTTGTTCTTGGTGTATATAAATGATATACCGCTAATGGTACACAACTGCGCTAACATGGTTCTTTTTGCCGACGATACTTCACTTATATTTAAAGAGAAAAGGACAGATTCAGAGGTTAGGTATGTAAATAATACTTTAAATAAAATTTCTGATTGGTTTGCAATAAATAATTTACTGCTAAATGCAGACAAAAGTAAATGTATTAGATTTATCTTGCCTAATGTCTCACGAGTTGACAGTACAGTCAAAGTCGATGGGGATTTAGTCAAAACTACAATGGAGTCCACACATAAAGAAAATGGCGGGAAGGTTAAGATCTGCTGCATTCGCTGTTCGTAAGATTCGACAGCTGACAGATATTGCCACTGTATTTTGTACTTTTTGCTGTGGAGGACAGCATCTGAGTTAGACACCGTATTTCTTTTACAAAAACGAGCAGTTTGAACCATTTACAATATGCGACCTCGCGAATCATTAATGGATAAGTTTTCGGGATTTGGTATTTTAAACTTTGTCCTATTCTTGATAATTTAATGTATGTCTGCAAAAACTTCCAAAAGCTAGATTTTGTTAAAAACCGCCATAATAGAAATCGCACCAACTGGTCACTCCCTATTTTAGACCGAGTAAGACAAGTAATAGTATTTTAGGTAATAGTGTCAAGTTTTATAATAAAGTCTCAAAGCACATTACTGAATTGCCGGACAGTAGGTTCAAGAACCATGTCAAACGGGTTTTGATGTTAAAAGGCTATTATAGGGTAGATCAATATGTGAGCGATCGTGATGTTTGGAATTGACACCCCTCTCTGTACATCAGCTAATAACTACTGTAACACATTGAACTATTATGTAAAAAGATACGAATAAGATTTAAAAAAAAAGATGCAGATCTAGTTTCTTGGCGATTTTTCTCGATGACTGCGTTACTTTCCGAACCGGTAGTAGTTTTGACGTTCATAAGCGCCTTCTTAGGGCCTAAATTGAATAAAAATGTTTAATTTGATTGATTTTGTCGGCCTATTTTAGTTGTCAATCGATACCGAAATCACTTTTATATCAAATGCCATTAATTGATATATTTGAGGATGTTGGTCAATATAGGTTGATATGAATTTAGAAAAACCGTTTTTCAGCTAATGCCGACTATCTATCTAATGCCAATGAGCCAGATTTTAGCTTCATAAATACGATATTTATATTTAACCTTTACAACCCTATTCCACCCCTTTTAAGATTAGTTTGAAAAACAAATATGAATAATTTTATTCTTAGTTATAAACAACAACTCTCCAAAGTTGGAAGCAAATTGAATGACACAATTAAAAGTAATCTATAGCTGTCTCCAGGGTACCATCTATTTGTATACCAATATTTCACATAATCGATTCAGCGGATTAGAGGTAAAAGTGTAATAAACAAACAAACGAAATATATTATGTAAAAAGGAATAACACTGTAAATAAGGTCTAATAATAACCTAAGAAGTGCAAACTATTAACATAAAAGGGTAAGATAAAAGGATTTTACACTAGGAATTTTTGGAAGTAAATTTCAATAATCGATTACTTTTCATAAAACTAGCTGTACACGCGATTTGGTTCGTGTAGTACATTTTTTTATCTAGATGAAAGGTAGCCTTTGTTTTTTTTCTTTATAAGAAATTTCGGGATGTACGGTTGAGTAATTAACACGTTAAAGTGTAACAAACAAACAAACTCATATCTGCATGTATAATATTAGGTAAGATTGTTTACCCATTTTTATCATCATGACATATATTATATGAAAAGTACAGATTATTTTTGTAATATGACTAATAACTAATCTATATAAATTATTTCTAATACATTACATATGTCACACTAAAGTAGACATTAATCGTTGATAGTATCCTATGATAGTAATTATGAATATCCGTTTACAATATTCCAAAGATAAGGCGTGAATTTTAAGTAATTTATACATAGGTAATTATGTATCAACAATTCTGTTATTAATTATTATATATTATGATAAATATTATTTATTTAATTATGTTATATAATATTTAAATATAATTAATTAGTTAGTATTATTATAATTAATTTGTATTAAATATAATGGTATATTATGGTGGTACTTAATAAATAAATATTCATCAATTTTCCTTTCTTCTTTACAAATGTGATGTGTAAATCAAAATTTTACTAAACTTTTTTTACTAAATTTACAAAGCGCTGATAGCTCCGTTGGTGGTGGGTAGGGATGCCGCGTCAAGGGACGTAAGTTCGAATCCACCTGCAATGAGCTTGAGCTGTCAGTGAAACAAAACATGGTGATGAAACCATAGCATGGTGGTACGACTTTTTCTTATGCCCACCTGGTTAACTACCACCCTCATGTTGAAAATCTGCTGCCAATCACCTAAAGATGTGTTTCGGTTGTTGCACTTGAGAACCAGCCCCTCTATTAGGTTTAGCGTTTCCACCATTTGGGCCACATCGTCACATAACATCAGGTCTGATTGTGGCCATAATGCTAAACTTATAAATTATGTATGTACATATTAGCTTAATATATCTTGAAGTAAATTAAATTGTATTACTGTACTATCACTGTAGATTGACGTTAGTTACAAGAGGGATGTAGTTATACCAATACCTATAATTTTAGGTTATTAAGCTATCTTGTAATATGTAATAAGGGGCAAAGTCCAAATTATATAATAAAAGATAAGTAATGACTTGTGAGGTTAAGATATATAAATATCAAGTGTTTTTTTGCAATTTGATAAGTATAGGAATCTATTTTTACGTTAGAAAATTGTAGTTAATTAAACCAATACATAGAGTATTGATTTATTCGTTAGCGAAGTAGTTGGTTTTCAAGTGAAACTGCCGGAACACACAGGTATTTGGCGGCAGATTTTCAACTTGACGATGGTAGCTAGCCAGACGGGCATTAGAAAAAGCCCTACCACCACAAAACAGTAACAAATGAAACCTAAAATATTAATAGGTACTTGTTTTGTGTAAACCAATTGCTAGAATTGATAAAGGGTAAATTCACAGTATAATAATACTGTAACAGAACATAATAGTATAATAGTAGCATTAATTAATTTGATCCATACTACTATTTCCATCTAATTTTATCATCGTCATCGACTTGTAGGTGTATCACGATAACTTTTGGTATAGGTACGCAAACGTGGGTTCATGCATACATAACCGTTTGAATGTAAAATTATTATACAAATTAATTTTTTGTGTAAAAATTCTGACTGAACATTTATTTTATTCTTGCGTATACCTATAGCTAGCCGTGCCTGTGACTTAGTTCGCGTGGTTCTAAAAATATTTAACAATTTTTGCCTACTTTTATATTTTTTTAATTCTGCTTTGTCCTACTGCTGGTAGCGTGACGTTAAATAGCCTAAAGCATTCCTTAATGTTTTCTCAATCAAATACAAAAAGAACTTTTGAAATCTGACTGGTAGTTCCTGAAGATTAGCGCGTCGAAACAAACAAACGAACTTTTACGCTTTATAATGTTATAATTAATATTAATATAGATAGTTGTATTATAAATTAGCTGGCCCGGCAAACTTTGTTCTGTTCTTTCTATAGTCCATAACTTTACCACAGCGAGACCGGCTGCGTTCACAGATAATTTAATTCACTATGAAAAAAACACTTAGATCTAGTTTCATGTTGATTTATGAAACGGTTGTAGGGTTTACCTATCTCACCATTGTTTACCTATAGTATATAGTTCCCGCCACTGCTCAAAAAATCTTATCGTCGATAAGCTATCTTTTGGCACTACAATTCTATGAAGAGGCGTAGTATAGCTAAGATTTTAGGTTAAATTGTTTTTTTTTTTAATACTTAAAGTTTAGCGTTATGGCCATAATCTCACCTGATCATAAGTGACGATATGGCCCAAGTTGGTAGACACGCTAAACTTGTGGAGGAACTGGCTCTCAAGTGCAGCTGCCGGAACACACCTATTGGTATTTGGCGGTAGGTTTACAACTTGAGGGTGGTAGCTAGACAGGCGGGCATTAGATAAAGCCCTACCACCATGCTATGGTTTCCTCACGATGTTTTCGTTCACCAAAAGCTCAAGCTCATTGTAGGTGCTTGGATTCGAACTCACGTCCCTTGAGGCGAAGTCGTACACACTACCACTGAGCTATCATCGCTTCAAATCGCTTCTACCGAATGGTGAACATTGCATTATAATTCGTCAAGAAGTTGTTATACTATACAACTTTGTAACTTATCAGAACTTTTTCACTTTATGAGATAAATTTAACCGTAAATTAAAGAATAATAGTCAGCACCATTTCAAATTTCTGGAAAATTTGTGACGTAGTTTCCGAGTAATGTGCGTACAACGGGAGAAACAGGGCAAATTTCAACATAAGTTAATTTTGGCTTCTATATTTATAACAGAGTATAGCTTGATTATAAGTACAAGAACAGGATTGTCAAATATTTAGATTAATTACAGTTTTATTATATGTATAGATTCGACACAGATTACATTAACTCTCAGATTGTTTCTTTGTTATTAAGTTTATGGTATTTTTGCTGTATGGAAGATATGATTTACCGGTTTTGAGGGTGATCTTCCTGACTGCTGCTGCGCTTCCTTTTGCGTCGGAAGCACCAGTCCTGGCCCATCGCATCACAGCGCGCGCGCCGCGAGCCGCCCCCGCCCAGGGCGCGCCTCACGCGTGCCACATGGTTTCCAATTGAAGTACACACGTCGCGTTATTAAATTAAATACTCTTATTAATTGTTATTTATAATCATAACTGTTTCTCTTATTTGTTTCATTACTTCCACTTTTTCAATGCAATAATATCTTCGATTTAAATAAGCTGTTACGCAACTTATTTACGAGAACTGTTGGTAATATAATTTTGTGTTAATTCTCATGAGATTTTAGTAATGAATACAGACACATAAAAAAGTTAAATCTTTAATTTTTTAAACATAGTTTTGGTGACAGGTGTACTGGCTCATATAGATTTATGAATTTGTGATATAAATAAAAAATAAAAAAACAAAGCAGTTTGTTTTTATATTAAAATAACATACAAAATACAGAATGAAAACAATAAAATAACGAAATTCTAAAGAATTTGTAAAAATGCAAGGATTTTTTTATCCAATGAAATAGAACTTTACATTATATATGTATATAGAATACAATCCTACAATCATTTGGGTAGCTTGTTATATGTAACTACTCAGTAGACTGTTTATTAATGATCTCTATCGTGCAGCTAAGTAATAGTGAAAAGGTTAATTGACAAAATAGATCGGCATTGGTTCATCCAACTTGACACGTCAAATATTTTTTGTCAATTAACTGGCTCACAGGATAGCAGAATATTTACCATTTTATTATAATTCCACGTAATTTTTCTTGAGAATTAATTAAAACAACAGCAATCAAAATATTGGCACGTAATTTTTTTAATATATCTTGCAGTACTATATTTATATAATATTATTAAACTCAGACTTTACATTAGTGGATATATGGAGTGTATTGGTTTGTCTCCAGCAGTGTTGCTTCTAGCATTACGAAATCTTACCACATATTTCCATTAGCTTCTAACATTATACTATACTTTTATATGTTAGTTAATGGATATATGGTACTTGGTCTACAAGTCGAAAATCAGAAAAATTATAACGTTTCTCAGATTTTCTAGAATCTATTTTGTTTATATTTGTTGTTTTTGTTAGATTTTTATAATATTCCCAGTAAACCATTAAGATATAGATATAATAAAGATTTTTAAAAATGTACGATATTTATTATAAATTTTACGTAAATATTTATTTTTGTAAATTATATTTTAAAATTATATATTTTTGTATATGAAATAATAAACATGTGTACGAGATTTCCAATATTCATGCAGGTATATCTACAATCATAGGAAATTTATCTTCTATATTTAAACTACATTTATAATGGCTAAATGAAAATGTTGTATGGAAAGTATTGAACGCACAAGCTCGTCAAAATTAAAATATAATTGTAGCACTAACTTCTATAGTACTAGATTTCGATAAGCGTAAAATGCTAATTAATTAACCTTAAATATAAGTGTCTGATTGGTAACTTTAACTTGATGTTGGCTATAGTGTAAAGAGTGTATAATCTAAAGCTATGTCAGAGATAATATATATTAAAAAGGATAATTATATTAAATTCTTTTATACATAATTTCAACAGTATAATTTGCCGATTTTAAATACTGTTTACTACATCATGACGAAAAGTATTTGTAATATCTGTGATTACACGTGTGATAATTTTAATGATATCTTATATATTACTTGAGTTTTATTGATCTGTTGTACAACATTTAAAAAAAAAAAAAAACGCCCAAGGAAAGCCCAGCTTCGTGTAACGTTTACGTGAAGAAGTAGCGTACCCGAAAGTAAGGATGGTTTTAGCGCTTGTTAGACGATTTGTTCTACTTACGTGTATAGTTACATGAATATAGTCTCGTCCTCAACTGTAATAAGCCCAAGGTCAGTGTAGATAGAAACAAAATTGGATAGAGTGATGTAACGAAAGTATGTTTTACACTAATAACAAAAAAATATAGGTTTTGAAGCTGCAGCATTCAGTACTTCGAATCATCTTAATAATATTGTACTTCTCAGGCGTTATTATCATCAACAAAGAATTCAAACGAAAAGTGTAATGACTTATTTGGAGAAATTGTATGGTTTTTGCTTCTATGTTGCTCAGATAAAGATAATAAAAATAAAATAATAATTTATACGAGACACGAGACACGAGGCTTATAAGCGATAAGTATGTCGGTACTCACAAATTTGCGGTACATTGCTTATTTTCTCTTATATAGTGTTATTTAAAAACAAGATCAATCAAAATATTTTGTCTTCCAAGGACAAAGCTGCACAGAGAATGACATGCAATTTTTAGTAAATATACTAATTCCATTCTCCACTGAGTGTTACATCTATGACGACAAAGTACAAAACGCTCTTAATATGCAACTAATATATTTTATTTGTACATATACCTTGTATTATCTGGTGCTCCTGTAGCCTTCTTATCAAATCCTAACCAAACTAGGTTAAGTATAATTCAGTTCTTTATATCGTGAATTGGATTCAATGACTTTATTATAGTTAGATATAATGAGTGTCATGGCATAAAATATGAAAAATGGCAAAAATCATGTTATGTTATATATTTATAAAGCGGAAATTCTAATATAATGTAATATGTATTAATAAAATATCAAATTATTATTATAAGATTTTATCGTTTTTTTTTTATTTTATGAAAAAATATTAACTAAATAAAAAGTCTAGACAGTTGCTTTCTGTAGTGATTTTTACGAAACTGTAGTAACAACAACATAACCTGTTGATATAAATAGTTAACTTTTAAATATTGCTTGTTTTTACTTACTTCACTGAACGAGTATTTCAAATACATATTATGTACTACTTGAATGATATATTATTTATATTTATAGAAAATAAAAGTGGGAAAAAATTAGTTTGTTTTTAATATGGGATGCATTTTCATAATTTTAAATACCTAGCAGGTAATGTTTGCGCTGTGATAATTAAATAATTCATATATTATCCCTTCAAACAAATTTACTACCTAAACTCACCAGGTCACTATATAATCGAAGGTTAAATTGGCGACCTCTTAGCTCCATAAAAAGGCTTAGTAACACAGCACTACAGGGCTTGTTTATATGTTTAAAATGAGTTTACTCTGTAGATGTTAACAACTATGCTTGTAGGCTTATGGAAATTGTATATATATATATATATTAAGAAGCACTAGGCCAACGTAAATAGTACGAGAAATTTTCTATTCAATATATTTTAAGTTAATTTATATTATAATATAATTGCCTCTCCAATCTCAACCTATTATTAAAATTAATAACGAAATTGGAGACTTTGAAAGGTTAATTTAAATAAAACTCAAGCAACATGAATAATACACGAGTTTTTGTTGAACCCGTGACAATCGATCTGTAAAGGACTGTTTAAGTTGTTTAATTACACAAGTTTGGTAATACATAAGTAATACCGAGCTACTTGATCAACATTTATTTTAGCTATATATTTTAAGTTTTGTTAAAAAGTTATGACAAATTCTCATTTTGCTACAGAACTATAAAACATACAGCTACGTAAATATAATCTTTTGATCTCTAAAATAGAATCGGGTGCTGTCGACATTTGTAGGTATCTGAATGAATAATTATAATAAATCAAATAAAACAAATTTATAGTATCAAAGACTATTTAAGTTTTTTTTTTTATGTAGAATGGCGAAATAACGACACTGCTTTTGATGTAAAGTACAATAGCGAACATAAGTACAAAGCGACCACCGAAAGTATAGAAATCCACAAGTGTCACTGTTGCTATGCCAGCCTACTTGCTCTTCTATAGCTGGTTATGTACACACTGATCTCGAAATGCGACAAAGCAAAAGAAAGTGACAATGAAGGGCTCACACAGGTGCATGGTGGATGCGACCTTTTTTATTACAGTGGTGTCCGAAATTCGCTTACAGATTTTCTTATCGCAATGCGAAACGCATTACCCGGGCTCAGGCCAACGCGAGAGGGGCATGTCGTAAGACTCATCGGGTGATAAGCAACCGACACTACCCACTACAAAACTCCACGACGACACTTTAACTCTCGTGTTGTCAGAGACCAGGTATAGCTCTCACACTTTTATTAATCTATAGCGGGAACGGTGGATGCGACCTAATCGAATACAGGTCTTTACCGATCCTCTTAATTACTGGATACATCATCTAAAACCTAATATATGCTTGCGATCGAAGCGGACATCATATATTTATAGGTATTAAATTTGTGTTTAAGCTTTCGTTCGAATACAAACTGATGCAAAAAGTACTTATTTCCATATGCTCTAAAATAAGCTACGTGCTATGTTTCCTAAAATAATTATATTTCAGAACTTTGTGTTTTGCATGATAACTAGCTGACCTGGCAGACCTTGTTCTGCCTTTTCGAGTAGTCAATCACATCGACTACAGCGTCATCTATCGCGTTTTTTTTTATATAGTCAAGATATAGTGTTATGGCCATAATCTCACCTGATCTTAAGTGACGATAAGTTCGAATCCAAACACCTACAATGAGCTTGAGCTTTCGGTGAAGGAAAACATCGTGAGAAAACCATAGCATGGTGGTAGGGCTTTGTTTAATGCCCGCATGGCTAGCTACCATCCTCAAGTTAAAAATCTGCTGCCAAATACCAATAGGTTTGTTCCGGCAGTTGCACTTGAGAGCCAGTTCCGCCATAGGTTCAGCGTGTCTACCAACTTGGGTAGTATCGTCACTTAAGATCAGGTGAGATTATGGCCATAACGCTAAACCTTAAATATATATAAAAAAAATTGTGATCAATTTTCTTTCGTCTCACGATAAAAATGTAAAGTAATTGTGAACTGTATCAATCTTTGGTTCGCAGATATCATTGGATCAAAATACTATAATTTATATGCCATATAAATAATTAATAATAAAATATGTAACATAAAGATAACTATAAAGTCATAAATAAATATTAAATGCTAAAAATATATTTTTGGAAAAGATCTACTGTATATATATATTTTTTTAACCACTGTTTAAATTCTAGTTCACACAAATCATTTTTATTTCATAATTTATGCACCTAATGTGATAGTTTCTGTGAGTTCATAGTAGCATGACCTAATAATCAAATGATTGTAGAAACCCAATAATAATAGGTTTGGTCTTTATAAAAGTGTTACAGGTAATATACTTATTGAGATTAAATTGTAAGTATGAGACGTATTCAAAGATAGGTGTTTGAATACAAAAAAAAGAGATAGTTTATGGTAAAAGCTTGTAGATGGCGCTACACACAATATTAAAAAATGTAGTTTGTTTTAAAAAAAAAATTGTTGATATGTTTCATATTATGCTTTTATGTTAATTTATTTACTCATTTAAATATAAATAAACAACGAAAATATGTAGTTCGTAAGAACGTTGAAATAACATAACAAAGTATACCAATAACTATTTTTTTTAATGATCTTTAAGTGTTTTTAATACTGTAAAGAGTTTACAGAGAAACCAACAAAAACATTTTAGTGATCCTAATATATTAAAGAAACTTCTTCTTATGCGTGGACCACACAAAAAATGAGATTATCACATAAGTTATCATTAAAATATAATTTTCTACGGTACAAAATATTTGCTCATTCAATGAATGGCCTTGTAATTTTATTTATACTACTAGCCATCTGTCAGAGGCATTAATACGTGAATTAGGTCAGTTATCTACACTAAGGCAAGCTATAACTATATGTACTATCTACATAATACTCAGAATGAATGGAAAGTATGAGGAGCGCGCGCCTTCACACAATGTAACTGTCACGTCATGGCAAGCACGTGGCAAGATGAGCTCGCCGGTTATTGTATGCTGTCACAAGGTACCCGTATGTTATCAATTTGTTTGTAACTGAGAATAAAAATCAAAACCTCGTCATCGTAAATAGTCGGTTTTAGGGCGGGAGTAACGCGTGAGTGGTCGCGCGGTCGCGAGAGGCACTGGCGCGATGCCCCGGGCGCGACATGTGACGTCAGAACGCACCCCCGCTCGCGCATGCGTGAAACCCGACATCAGGCATACTCCAAAACTCCACGAGTACCCTCCACCTCGAGACCTCAACTCCGCTTTGGAACTTAATCGATTTTTGAGCCGGGGCTTCACAGAGTTCAAGTGCTCGCCCAAATTGAGCAGCTGAGCTTGACTGAGCGATTGTAAAAACTTCGAAATCTGAATTACACGAATCAAACCTAATTTTATTACTAGTTAGGGTCCAAGGGTTATTGTAAGATCGAAAGTTTAACAGTATACCTACATAAATCGCAGGTTTTTTTTGCCAAAAAAGAACAAACAGTCCGATAGTGGTGGTAAATAGTTACTGTTGACTATGGATAAATACGTTAAGAGGAGTATTACTACCATATTGCCAACCTAATTGATAGTATATCAAACGGTATGTTTTTACGTAATTTGTGTTATGAAATAAAGCTTTTCCTTTGAAGAAAGAATTTTAATATATTTAATCGTAATTTGTCAACTGTAGAGAAGTCGCGCGCGAATTTCTAACTGGATCACACAGTCATCATGTGCTTAGTTCTCATCATCTATAGGTGTCTTTCGGTAGTTGCACTTAAGAGGCTGTACAAGCTTAGCATATACAACATATTAGGCCTAATCGTCATTTAACATCAGATGAGATTGTGGTTATAAGATTAAACTTTTGAAATATACAGAAAAATATGTAAAACACGATTAAATATTGTACATAGATACGACTTCATTATTTGTGGATGATTGTTAAAATTATTGCACATTTGATTTTGTTAAATTCCTTTTCAGATTTATTTTGATTAGGGTCTTTTATCAGCATTTATATCAGCGCCATCATAACCTAATAATACTAATTACAAACTCTTTCGTACATCGTTGTTCATAAATCACCTTTCACTCATTTCATATAATACTTCACCAACCTATGTAAAATGCTATGATACATACCTATATTCAATTTATTTAAGTTAAACTTCCTTAGTATCTTAATCCTAATAGTTCTATTCTTAACAGTTTCCATCAGACACAGGTAAATATCATCTATAATACCGCAGGTTATACAAAGCGGGGAAGGATGTTTCTGAATCAGATAACCAAATTTTGCTAATGGAATGTGTCCAGAACGTAACTTTTCACGTTAAATATGGTTATGTACTTATCTAATAATAACAAAACGTGGTTATAGAACAAATACAATATAGGATTTGTCTGCCTTGCGCCAGGCTACGTCATGCTACGAATCATGTACGCGTCTCTACGTGCGGCTACGCGCGTAGGTTATTTCATTCAACATCAATAAAATTATTTGTTTAATTGTTTACTCTGCCGTTTATATGGCGTTTATAAGATATAAGTTATACATTTTATAACATTTGTTTGTTCTTAAGACTATTTCTGTAACCGTTATTGACAGCACAAATTGAGATTGATCACTGATTATATCATTAATTTTTGACGGCGGTAAACATTAGTTTATTATAAAGTTCACTCACATGTACCTACTAGATGACATGAATTATAAAATGTCTATATATATATTAACACGATGTGCCTATGACTTCATTAGCATGGAACTGAAAATTATTTAACTAATTTATAGCCTATGTTACTCAGGGATAATATAGCATTATAACGGTGAAAGAATTTTTGAATTTGGTCCTGTGGTTTTTGAGTTTATTCGTTAGAAATAAAAATACAAATCTTTCCTCTTTATTATATTGGTATAGATGAATAAAATTAAGATGTATAAAAAACTATTCTCTTATATAATAAATATGATAATAGTATGGCAGAGTGACCTTATGATAAACACAATACATTTATATAACAGTACTGACCACCCTAGGCTTAGTGATTAAATACAAGTCTCGTTTTATATATTACTAGCTGACCCGGTGTACTTGGTATCATCACCTATAATCGATGTTCTTTGTTCTCGCTAAAACTCAAAAACGGATTGAGTGATTTGTATTTCTTATTTTAAATTTTGGTTAGTTATTATCCATTCTAATGAACCTTGTGCTTCAATTCGTTAAGATCAATAGAACTGACTATATCCAATATAGTTTTTAATTTCTTTTGGTTATTAAATGAAACTTGTCTATAAATCCAATGAATGAAATGTATTTTAATAATATGCAATTTAAAGGCAGTTATTGTTTTAGTTTCTTTTCTGGTGCGTAAATATACAGTTATTATTATCTGACGCACGAACACGCGACATATATGTATTTGTCCGTTCACGAATCTGGAAAACTTCAAGTTTAGTACGCAAACTTCTAACGACTGGTTTTGTTATTTGTTAATTGTCTACGCAAAAGACAGTCACACGGGAAATTGTAGTCACTTAAAATGGGGCAAATCCCATTGCGGTATAACCGAAATCAAGACAACCTTTCAACACAATAAAAATCTGTGGATTAGTTTACTACGTCAGTCTGGTTGATAACTGTGTTCAATCATTTGAAGAATAATAACTGACCTCGAAGAATATTCTGAATAGTCTCATTGAGATCGACATTTTTATTTTTCACCGCCACTATTGCTCGTACTTTCTAAATTGTAGCGCGTATATACCTTGTCATGAAATTGTCCTTTACAATATGCGTTGCTCCAAATAATGTCGTTTGGATACAACTGTCTTATTTTTAAATGTTGACCAAGGTGTGGTTAGAATTACTTCCCATCTCATAAAATAAGTAGCGTAATAGATCTGGTGGTGGGACCAATTATAAAAATCTTACTTTTCCATCTGCACAGCACAATCCGAACTCAGTAACTGTCGAACGGAATACGGACATACCAATGCGACTATCCTCAATAGCTGTCGTGCACTGGTCATCAGCTCAGTTAACACGAGAGGTGGCTCGGCGTACATTTAAAATAATAAAAGTAATTCGTTTATCGTTATTACATAGAATGAAAGTAAAACTATTATACAACTCAATGATAATAGCGAAATGTGCGGTATATTTGTAACATGTACAAAAAGATACAATTATGTATTTTTTTAAGACTTATTAATTTGTATTTGTTTTTCTCTTTAATGCTTTTTAGGTTTTCTGAAATCATGCACTCGCTCATTTTTCATATTATGAGATTTAAAAAAATCAGTTCTCTTTTTTTGTTCTATTTTTTTTATTAAAACTTTCCGTGTGTCTTAATGAACATCCAAAATAAATTTAAGCCGAGTTGGTCGAGCCGACCTCGAGTTTTGCGCTTAGTAACATTTATTTTTAGTCATATATATAAGATTATGGCACTATGTACACAATTTCGCCACTGCGAAGTATGAAGGACTTTATAATCACAATTAATGGGCACAAAGTGCACGCATCTGCACACAGCAACGCATCTGCGATTCCCCTGAAGTTGTGGGTGTTTATGGGCGGCGGTGATCACTTACCATCAGGTGACATATTTGCTCGATTGCCCCTTATTCCACAAAAAAAAGAAACAAAATAAAGTACCTGTAATGGGTTATCATCATGGTAGTTGCAACTCAGTTGGGTATAGATTACTACCATCCCGCTTAATTGCAGTATACCATTTTAGCAAACGTCCGGGACGCAATAACGGTTGTGTGCCATTGTGAGGATGTTGAACCTGACGTATAGTGGTCATGGTTTGATCGAACACAATTGACGTCTTCACAATTTCAATTAAGGTTATTTATATCGTAAAAATCCTTAAGTATATAGTGATGTAATTCGTACTTAAATCCGTACTTTATACTTTCATTTCATTTTTTTAAGGAAAATAAAATGAAAAGCACTTTTAGGAGTTAATACTAAATTACAATTTTACAAATATTTAGATAAATATAAGACAACCGAAATAGAGACAGTTGATATATCGATATATATTGTTATAACTGTTAATGATTCCTTTCTGTTACTAACAAAAGGTTTTTTCTTTTACTATTAAAAAGGTTACAGGTTTAGCATTATGGTTATAATCTTAGCTGATTTTAAGTGATGATACGGCCCAAGTTGGTAGACACGTTAAGCCTGTGGAGGAACTGGCTCTCAAGTACAGCTGTAGAAACACACCTATTGGTATTTGGCGGCAGATTTTCAACTTGAGGGTGGTCGCTATCCAGGCGGACATTAGAAAAAGTCCCACCACTATGCTATAGTTTCCTCATGATATTTTTCTTCACCGAAAGCTCAAGCTCATAGTAGGTGATTGGCTTCGAACTCACGTCCCTTGACGTGAAGTCGTAGACACTACCACTGAGTATGGAAACTTTGCTTTGTCCTTCGTTGTTTGTTTTTTGTTTGTTTCTTAGTCTGGTTGCATGTTCGTTACATCACATTTAAACAAATAGTAGAAGAAACATTATCAGAGTATTGTTATTTGAATCTCAGTGTCCAATTCAGAATCCAGTTTTAAATATATATTGCACGCCTCATAAGCGAAGCGTTGATGTGGGTACTACTGTCACTTCACGCAAACAACTGATTTTTCAAACTTAAAATCTCTCTATTTATCATATATTGCACTCGTAAAATAATATATATACACATACCAAGAAAAAACACTATTTTTAACACTCATGATGTTTTTGATGCCATTTTTGTTATTGAAAGTAGTTAAAAAACTGTTTAAAAAGTTCTGTCTTGGACTTCCGTGTGTCTGTATGTGCGGATTCTGTATGTTATCATGATAACGACCGAAATACTTTACTAACTGAGGGTGTTTTTTCTCACGCTTCAGTATAATTAGGAATAGAAACCTATTAATTTTCACGGTCTGATTCGATGTGGTTTAGTTGTTATTAAATAAACAAAAAAGAATGAGATTATGAGGCGTGCACTTATGGATTTTACAAACTTTTTCTTAAATTTCTGGGGTATTGTAACAAAATAATTCATTTGAAAAGTGTAAGAAGTTAATTACTTGTTAAGAGTCAGGATGACTTTTACATATTTATTTTTAAGTACAATCACAGTTGAATATGTAGTGTATGTTATGGTGCGAGATAAGTTCCCCACCATGAGTGATGGTAACACAAGATTGTTATATAATTAAAAACAAATGTCATATAAGTTCAATAATAGTCTTACTTAGTACTTTTTATGGTGTTTACTGACAAAAACACAGATTTTCGAATCAACCTATTTTGTAATACAATATATTCAATCACAATTAGTATCAAATAATCCCCAACCCACGTTTCGATTTATACAATGAAATATAAAAACAATCTTGAAGCTAGAACGTTATTATTTTAATCATAGTATAATTAATGTTTGTAGATTAGTGGAGAAAGTTTAATAAAAAGTTTGTTAGCTAAAAAATATCATAAATAAAACTCGCGTTTGTTAAGACAAACAACAATAAACAAAGATATTAATGTGGTCTGTAATAAAATTCGAAATTATAAAGACTTATACACGTTTATTTATATATCTATGAGTAACTACATATTTCTATTTATCAAACCACTTCAGCTTTTACAGTAATTGGACAAGTTAAAGATAAAACATTGTGTCGTGAATTCAATTCTTTACATAGTAGTAATAAAATTACTTTCTTCCAAGGGCGTAGGCTGTACACAGTTCAATGTACCTTTAAACTTTGTATGTAGTATCACTTAATGGATGAGTCATCAACTGGGGTTCGTTTATTTAAGCTTGATTACGCTTACGTGAAAACTAAGAATAAGTAAAATTTAATTTATGTAAGGCATGCTTACTGAATTCCAATGCATTTTCTTTATATATAAAAATCACGTGTCACGATGTTCGTTCGCTCAAATGGTTTCAATGAAATTTTACTAATGTGTATTGTTTGGTTTAAATTGACAGATATACCGATATGTGACATTATCCCTGAACGTGATAGGTAGGGCAGTGGTTGAGTTATTGCCTATTAGAAAGGGCAGAACAACGCATGCTGGGCCAACTAGTAAATAATAAACTCAAATCCTTATAGGACTTATTTTTTTATATTTTTAACTATAATTTAGTAAGATTTGAAATTTGAACCCATCCTTAGCATGGTGGCAGGATACCTTTCGGACAGGCATCTGATAATACAATATCATCCGCCAATTGGAAATTTAACATCAAAAACCTATAGAAGTATCACGGTCGCATGGTAAAGTAATGGCATTGTACCTGTTGTTAAGCACATAGAATTGATTAACAGCGGCACCCATCGAGTGAATGATAATCTTTCGTCATCATTTCTATGCTGCTCTGCGTAAATGTCTCTTTGCGTTTAATCTTTGGAAAGAGAAAATATACTGGCCGGGAGATTTTTCCACAGCTTCAAAAAGTACGACATTGTCTTTTACTTCACAAGAAATTTTACTATTTATTATAATTATTAATTAAAAGCAATTAAAATAAAAAATCAAAGCTTAAACTTTGAACGTTTCAATATATTCAAATATACTCAGATAAAAATCATAATCAATTTTATTAGAAACTCTACAATGTTATGAAAGTTAAATATTTGATGACTATTCAGCAATGCAACCTTCAATTTTTTAAAACTAATTTAAAAATATTACAGCAACAATCCAAATTAAACGTTCCTTTGTATAAATTATGAAACATATTTACTTAAGATAGCTTCTGTTACATTTTCATGTACATTAAATTAATTAATGCGTTATATTTTTATTTTGACAATGTAATGTTGTTTCTGAGTTGAAATCCCTGGATCGGGGTGGTGTGACTGTTTGAGGGTGAAAGCAGGTGGGCTGCTGACGTCAAGCGTGTGACGTCAGTGCTAGGAGGCGGGGCTCCGCGGCCGACGACCGAAACTAGAGAACTCACGTACTGCAATATATAATTCCCCATCCCACACACGGCTCGATGAAGTATTGCAACAACCCAAGTGTGCTTATCGTATAGTTTTTGTTTAAACTTGTATCAATAATATTTTGCCTGATCATAAGCATTGTAGAACGAAATGTCATTTGAGATTTATATTTTTTACCATGGAACCAGATGTACAGTGACGTGCAATGTAAGTGGATTGAGGTACGTACCTATTTATTACATACTAACTGACCTCAATATTATTGTCCTGTTTTTGGAAAGCTAAAAGCTGCAAGACATTTATAAACAAATTTCAATAATAAAAATATATTTCTGAGTTATCTAAATATCTAGCCTTGAAATAAATTCGTTTTCCCATATTATCTTTAGTTTTTTTTTTCAATACAAAATGTGAACGTTTGTTCCAGACTGACAAATTGAGTTATTTCTATGCCGGGACTCGTCAGCAGTTTGAAATGGTATGCGGGAATATCTTGCTTCAGTTCCTTCGCGGCAATACTGTTTTGCGGGGAAAGATCCTTCAGCTGCAGCCGAGGCTGTTACCAGCGAGATCAGACTTGTGATGGAATACTATATTCCTTCTTCTGAGATCTCTGGTAATGGCAGTGGACGCTCCTGGTACAACCGTGAATGCGCGGATGCTGTTGGCGAGAAACTTGTAAGAGATTCTATATCAGGGTGTAGGCAGAGCGCGTCGCACGCACACCTGGGTCAGGAATTAATACACCATCCAGAAATAGTCGAGCCTACTGGAACCTGACTAAGGCAGTGTAAACCAATTTCTGTCGTCCAACACTTACCTCGTTGAGATATTCGGATGGATCGCTGGCTCAAAGCATCGTTGCAGGTAAACCTCTTCGCGGCTAATTCTCGGATCGATGACCGTAACGCTATTCCATCTACATTTCCCAGCTGTGGAGTTACAATGCCTGACATTTGTATCAGAAATTGTGACGTGCTAAGGGTGTTGCGATCACTCGACACACGTAAAGCCAGTAGTCTGGATGGTATTCCAGCCGTGGTACTCAATAACTGTGCAGCCGAGTTGGCTCCAGTGCTGAAGCATCTATACCGATTGTCCTATGATTTTGGTATCGTACCTAGCGCTTGGACAGAAGCTAATGTGCAACCGATCTCTAAAAAGGGTGATCGGTCCGACCCGAACAACTACCGCCCGATTGTCGTAACCCCAGTACTGTGCAAGGTTATGGAGCGGATCAGTAACACCAAGCTTTTCCGCTACCTGGAAGACCACTCGTTGATCAGTGATCGTCAATATGGCTTTCGGCCAAACCGATTAACGGGTGAACTTTTGGCTTACGTATTGCACCGCTGGGGGAGGTAATTGACAAACGTGGCGAGGCCTTAGCGATAGGTCTTGACATATCCAAAGCATATGACAGCGTCTGGCACCGTGGTCTTCTCTCCAAACTATCGGCGTACAGGCTTTCCGACAACTTGTGTAGATGGATCTCCAGCTTTCTGGACGAACGCCGAATACGTGTGTTCGTTGAGGGGCACAAGTCGCAATTCCGGACAGTGAATGCTGGATTACCTCAAGGTTCAGTACTCTCGCCCATCCTCTTTCTTCTGCATATCAATGATATGCTGCCTTTGGGCGACATTCATTGCTATGCAGACGACAGTACGGTTCATGGGTGTTATACCAGTAAGCCTAACAGCGGGTGAAAAGAAGCAAAAGAGTGTCGTCAAGAACTTGTCGTTGAGGTCAATCCAGCTTTGAACCTCATATCTTCATGAGGAACAAAAAATCTGGTTCGATTTCAACGGCAATAAAACTCAGGTCTGCGCGCTCACCAACAAAAAATCCCCTTTCACCCCACTCCCAACTCTTCAGGGCGTCCCTCTCACAAACCGTAACAACCTTAATATCTTAGGTTTGCAGCGTATTTAGCATTTAGCATATTTGCAGCGACCTCAATCCTAGGGATCATGTCGGGAGTGTCTAATCCAGCACCTTACGGAGATTAGGAATACTGACGAAGGTGCGACGGTATTTCCCGCCGAACCAGCTGTACCTTTTTTACAAGGCTTAGTTCTGGTCATGTATGGAATACTGTTCGTATCCTTAGGACGGTTCCGCAAAAAACCTCCTAGATGCCCTGGTCAGGCTGCAACGACGGGTTGGTGAATGATCCAGTCATTAACAAGAACTTAGATCCGCTTTAATTGCGTAGGGATATAGTCTCGCTTAGTGTATTGTATCGACTGTTTCATGGCGTATGCTGTGAAGAATTATATCACCTAATCCTCTCCTCTCCTTTCCACAGCAGATCCACCCGTGCTGGACTACGGAGCCACAGCTTTACCATAACCTCCATCCCGAAACAAACCAAAAAGTTCGAAAAGACTTTTCTTTGTCGCACAGTGGAGCTGTGGAACCGTCTTCCGATCTGAGTGTTGCCTCCTTCTTACAATATGGGGTCTTTTAAACGAGACGTGAAGAGATATTTAGTGGGCCGGAAAGACAGTTGCGACTAAGGAAGGACATTTGCCCCCACAGCAGTCACTACTGTTACTGGACTGCACTGAAACTTACCATCAGGTGAAGTACAGTCACTGTACAGAGCAAGGTAGAAAAAATATAGAAATGATATGATACATTATACTAATTAGCCCTAGAAAAGTAGTTCTGGCCTTCTCAGTAGTCAATAACACGAGCACAACGCTATAAATTCCATTTGAGAGTAAATCTTCTCCACTATAAAATATATGTATCTGTTAGTTTAAAAAAATATTAAAAAGTTACAAGATTATAGGTCTAACGGTCAAAAATCTGGTGTGTCGCAATTTTGACAAATAATTTTTTTATATATTCGTAATAATCATCATCATCATCATTTACTACATTATTGCCACGTTGTATTTTTTCTCAATATTATATGGTTTCCAATACAAACTACCTTTGGCTATGTTTGTATAATATTATATATCCGTGTATGGATAGCCTGGAAGTGATTACTTTCAACAATAGATAGCGTATAAAATACCTACTGCCAAAAATCTGTTATGTAGACTGTATGGTCAGTACAGCGAAACCAATTACTAAACTACTTTTAGATTTTTTTTAGTAAGTAATGAAACAGTAATCTAATGCACAGTTCACTATTCTTTAGAACGTCACAGCGTTTATATAAAATTTAACTGTGATATTGTACAAAACGCTTCAGTTTTAAGGACTGAGGTGACATTTAAAAGATTTTAAGTAAAGATTTCTTGGAATGTATATTTCTAAGTGGATTGAAAGAAAGCTTCCTTTATATTTTTTTTCTCCATTTTTATGTATAATTTTTATATTATAGTAGTTATATTTTAATATAAAACCCACAGTGCATAGAAATTGAGAAGAAATAGAATTATTATAAAATTGTTTCGCGTGTACACCGCCATCTACAAGATGTATTTAGAACTTGAACCTTTGCCAGTTATCGAACTAGCGACGATGTTAGTTCTTAGTAGGTAACTCGGCTTTGCCAGCAAGAATTTTCAGACAGTTTCAACTGAGTGATTCTATTTTCTTGTAGATGGCGTTGAAACACTTGTGGCGGAAAGTTCTGTATATTTTCGTTACACAAAAAAAATTTTTTGGTTTTAAATAGTAGATGTATTAAAAGTATGTTAGTGAGAATTATATGAAAAATGTTATAGATCTATGTTAAGAAAATGTTATGTTGATGCTTTGCCTATACGCATATAATTAAAGTACAGAAGTGTAATCACTTGTTGACATTGTTGTATTTCGCTTTATTGTAGATTAATAATACGAGTCAGTCTAGACATAGAATCTATGCAAGATATGCAGGGTGATAACGAAATGCTGGGGACATGCCGTAGTGGATGTCCTCATTTTACTACTTAATATATATTTTTTTCGCAATTTCCGGGAACTCAGTGGCGTTCAATTTACAAGAGCCTTACGAAAAACCTTTTTATGGGAACCAAAAAATAGGACCTTAATATTTTATGCAAGCTTATTATTTTGTCAATGTTTTTAATTAAAAAGATCCTGCTTTATTCATAATAGTACAACACAATGTTTTACTATTTACATTTCTAGTTGCTATAACACATTTACTATTAAACTATGTGTGAAATATCCTATATCCAGCTAACATTTTGCAGGTAATCTTTTGGGATTCATTGGTAAAGGGTGTTTAGACATTGAAATCAAAACCTAGAACAAAATATATGATATTTATTATATGCATATACAATTGACAAGTTTCATGAGCAATTACACAAAAGTTAATCACGAGCGATCATTCAACCTACGACTTATCGGCTCAACAATAAGTACTACTACGCCGACTACATTACTGGGCCTGTTAATTTCGATAATGTTTGTACAGTTTTTTATATGTATGTATAGCGTACTAGCTGTATAGTTACCATATTACAATAATTATTATGTTAGGAATTAAATAAATATATACGTCTGAAGTTGTGTACCATATATTTATTATTATTAAATGTTCCGTAGAATATAAAAGTGCCAACATCTTAATTAAATTATAACAAGATTTTTAGTTGTATCTGAAAATAGCTTTATTTATATCGGCTCTATTTATAGAATAAAAAATACAGAATTAAATTAAACAAGAAAATTTTTATGTAACTGTAAACTGTTCCTCCGGTTCCAGACTCATTACTCTGTAATTACTTTCTCGTTCCGAAATTTTGTTTCTATTAAATTTGGATTCAGTTATTTTTTGTTGTTATTTTATAAACTGTCAATTTCGAAAAAACATATCCTGAAATTCAACATATAGAAAGAGTCAGTGTGAGGAAAATATATACGAAGGATGCAATACAATCTAGGCCTCCCCTACGTTATCGCTACATTTGATATTTTCCATGTACAAATCTTATAAAAATTAATTAAGGCGTTCTTGATTTAAATTCAGACGTACAAATAACACAATTACACAAGCATTACATACAAAGTTATAGATTAATATCATCTTGGCATGTTTAGGACTACAGTAAGTTCTATATTAGAACGTGCCTCTAAAACTGCGCTAGTAAGCTCGTACTAAATTTAGTTAGGCAGGGAAAGAAACACGACTAGTGCAGGTAAGTGTTGACGCGTGTCGGAAAGCAGTTTCTTAAACCTGTATCTGTATCACATATATCGGGAACTAATCCATGATAAATCCATGGATAGCTAAGTAGTTCCTCTCCCTCTCTATATATTTATACAAGCAGTGCCCGCGATTTCGTTCGCGTGGAACTAAAAAATATTTGTGCCCGTTTTGTAACCTTTTTCAATACAGCTTTGCTACTATTGGTGGTAGCATAATGCTAAATAATAGCCTTCATCAATGATTGCTCTATCAAATAAAATAATAATATTTGAAATCCAATTGATAATTCCTAAGATTAAGGGCTTCAAACAAACAAAGGATAGCTTACAAGTTCGTCTCTCTCTATCTTTATATATATTTATACAGACTTTTATTTTATTTTTTATAGTTAAGGTTTAGCGTTATAATTACTATCTCACCTGACGTTAAGTGACGTTGTGGCCCAAGATGGTGGACACGCTAGTGGAGGGACTGGCTCTCAAGTGCCACTGCCGGAACACACCTATAGGTATTTGGCGGCAGATTTTCAGTTTGAGGGTGGAAGCTAGCCAGACGGGCATTAGAAAAAGCTCTACCACATGCTACGGTTCGATCACGATGTTTTCCTTCACCGAAAGCTCAAGCTCTTTGAAGGTGGATTCAAACTCACGTACCATGACTCGGCGGCCGTACTCTACAATTTTCGGCAGTTAATCACTCGTCCCCAGCATCAACTATCAACTCATAGAATAGCTATGAATTATTCTTTCAATAAAATAAATATATACGTAAATTATGTGAGCCATTGTTCAACTTGTTTATAAATTACGCGATTATTAACACCCGCACACAATATTTTAATACTTAATGATTGAGAGACGTATATTGTATATGTACAGTACAGTTCGTGATATTAATCCATTACTGACAGAACGCTGGGCCAAAGTAAATAAACTTATATTATTATTGGTCACGGACGGAGATAGCGGGTAATACAATACATTTCTCAAACATACAGATTTTCTCACGACGTTTTCAAGAACCCATTACACTATACCCCCACAATTATTATATTTTTTTTATTGACAATTCAATCATCTTTAATACTTAAACACATTTTTTTAAGTAATTATTTACCGAGCTACATTAATTTTCCTTGAAGCATATTAGCCATTTGCTGAATAACATTAAGAATTACGTAAAACAAGTGTTATTATTGATATGGTATTGAGTGTATCGTTGCATTAATGATAATGACTTCTGAGGATGACTTTGTTTATCTAAATCCACTAATGTAGCCAATACCGAAATGGTTAAAATTATTTGAAAAATTTAAACCAAAATGAGTTTCCTGTTGGCTTAATTTTAACTATAGTTTGATATAAATTTTTAACATTTACAAGTGTCTTTTTAGGTCTAAATTATTTTCTTTTTTTTTTTCAATATATGAACTGAACTGTGGTTACAGCTGGCAACGCTTTTGTAAGATTTGATTGCGGAAGCCTCACTCCCATTACCATTTTTGCTCCGAAGCAACCATGAAATCATAACATAAGTAGAAACAAAACCCTAAGCTGGACTACGAGGGGCGGGTCGGGGGATCCGCCTCTCATTGCATCAGTCTGTCTGTTAAAAAGAGCAGATCGCCAGGCTGCCTGGACGGGTCGGGCTTACCATCAGGCCAGGCCGATCGCCGGGGTGACGCCGTGATTGCAGGTACGAACCCGCGACGGCCCAGAATGGCGACGGATGGCCCCGGGGGTTTTTTTAGTGGGTATTTCCATGAGTCCCACATAACCTTCCCAATCCCCCGGGCTGGGAGAATATGCGTTAATGCATTTCCCCACGATAAAAAAAGAAGAAGCAATATTGGCATTCTAGGCTTTCCAACGTGTAACAACCATGCATTAGTTGGTTTTGGTTAGTACTGCAACCCTACTGTAATGGTTGGCTATATTTTATCAAAATTAATCATATTATTATTATTATTTATATTTCATTATTAATAAAGAAAACTCGATGGATTTCTATTATTTTACTATTTTCTCTGTGAATTATCAAACAGTTTTATAGAATTATTTTTTTGGGGGGTTTCTTTGTGAAATAAATTTAATAATGAAATAGAAATAACAATTATATAATAAATACTATATTTGGATAGAACAAATTGGTTTAAAGCCAATCATTACCATTCTCCGTTTCCCCGGAAATTTGTTCGATTCAGAGAAAATTTTTGAATATTGAATACATATTTATACTTGAATCAGTTATAACAGCTAGATAAAGACTTCATTTACAACTTAACATCAGATAGCCTGCATACCTCTTTTCTACCTCATTTTGAAATAAAATTGGATGTGTGGCATGAAAATCAGAGTAAGGGTCAATGAACGTGTTATCTTAAAATAGCTTGCGCGTGTTTGATCTAACGTAACCATATATAGAGTGAAAAAATTATATTCACTTGGTTAAAATTAATTTAAAAATTTCTCACGGAACAATTTACTTCATTTTACAATAGCTGAATATAAAATCTGTATCATCTTGAGGTTCCTTTATTGTAGTTATTTTAAATTAACTTAGCCCGTTACAATTTTAAATTTCTCTGACAATTCTAAAATAATTTTGCAGTAGTACGCTAGCTTATTCACTCCTATTGATCTAAGATCACCAGTAGTAATATAAGGTGGGGTAACCTGAGGAACAAAACTTTCTTTTACTCGCAAGAGCAAAATCTAAACCACAAAATCGACTTCACATGAAGGTTAGCTTTTGAAAGTTTAAAATAGAACATTGCTCCTAAATGAATGTAATTTGCTCTCTTAATAAGGCTCTTGTTTATTTAGATGTTAGGAGATTGAATTAATTTTCGTATCCGAAAATTGTCTATTGAAAACGGAAGATTAATTCATAATTTAGATATTTTATTTATATGTTAAGCCTAATCAACAAGACTTACAATAAGAACCTGTGGTTATGAATTCTAACGTCATATCATGTTAGTCATGATACCACATTTTTAGTGAAGCTTATATTGTATTGGCATCAGTCGCACTATCTAGGGGTGTTAGAAGATAATTTTAGAATTGTATTGGAACGACATACATATAGAATATTTTAACACACACACACAGTTCTTTCACAGTCATAATGACTCAGAACTAAAACAGAGCATATAGAATTATAATTAATCAAATATAAAGCTGCGTAAGCCTATAACTTCATTTATATCAGTATTTAATTAGTTAATAATCAAATGACAAAAATAATAAGGTGTGAAAAATCAAAGTTAAAACATTATCCCGGCAAAAAAAAGTGGTATTCCTATGTCGATAATTTGAATTTCATAATTTATTGAAGGATTACTCATTATCACTCACATAATTTCCTTTATCACAGTTTATCGTGATTTTAATTATTTCGATATTTATATAACCTATTTATATATTTGATGTTTATTAAGTATAAAAACAAAAATTTGAAAACATGAGTAGTTGACGTAAGAATATGACAGTTATATTACCTAAAAGAGTGCTGTAGTGTATGTAATAGTTTTCTTTATCCACTTTATCAAAATAATATACTGAACAATTAATTAGGTAATGGAAATAAATTTCTAATGTAATTAAGTTCATTGTGGTTCAAGTTTTGTAATGTAGATGAAGATGTTCGTAATTAAACACATTCATTCACATATTCGTCAACTATCTATGTGTCTATAATGTCAATTGGAATAAGACAAAATGGAAACTAACTGTCAGTTAATGAAAAGTTAGAAGATTTCGGCAACAAAGAATTTTGCTTTAGTATTTAGCTGAAATTAACCGACATACTTGTTTGCAAGGTCAATAACTAAATAAAGACTATACTTCACTGAATATAGTTTATATTATAATCCTTATGTGTAGCCATTATAATAGTAGGGGCATAAAAGGTGCTTTTTATTCACAAAGCTTGACTGATCGGTACTCGATAGGAAGTCCGCACGAGCACGCTATTATCTATTGGATCGGATATTGACGAGCTGATTTAGTCTTTGTAAAGGCTTTACAAGGCTATAGAAAACAGAACGCCGCTCTGTGTATATAATATTAAAAATGATTGTGTTGAGTTTATTTTTATATGCGTTTTACTCTGTTTCTTTTTCAATTAAAATTTTTATTGTTATTTAACATTAACTTTAAAATTTTTTTCAATATCATGGTTCAACGATGTGATATATAATATTTAAACATTTACTATAATAAATGTAGAGGAATAGTATAATATTAAACATATCAATATTCAGATCGTAACGTAAGTGTCTAGTTGAAACCAGCGATTATAAGATCAGTCTTGATGTATCTTTGTAAATGTGGGCCGTGACCCAAAATAATTTTTCTATTTAACTATTTAAGTTCTATAATAGTATTTTACTATTCAAGTTGCTAAAATGAAGATGCTGAGATGGATGTGTAGCGTAACCTGGCTACATAAAAGTCGCATCGAGTATGTGCGAAGAAGCTTCAGGGTGCGCGATATCGCTGATAAGTTGCAGGAGAGTAGGCTGCGATGTTATGAAAACGTGAAGAAGAGGCCACCTGATTACGTAGGGAATTTGGCACTGCATCTATGCATTCCTGGTAAAAGATCGAAATATAGACCCAAAACAAATTGGAAAGTGTAGTGCTGAAGAATATAAGAGGGTGCAGATTATGTGATGAAGATGTCAAAGACAACACGAAGTGGAGGAGAAAAATTAGGAAGATTGAAGCCGGCACCATGTGGGTTATACGCCCAGGAAGAGAGAGAGAGAAACCAGCGATTACGTAAGATATTTCTGTATAAGCAAATTTCAAATATTACGAAATGTTTTTTACTGAACTTTTAATATATAAGAAGTATATAAGTAATTAATATATAATGTATTGTTTATTATATTACTCACGTTATGAAAAATATTATTAACATTTCATAAATGCTGTTGGTTCTGCATGCTTCTTGGAAACTTTAAAATCTAATAGTACCTAATATTTTGCGTGATATTCTATCAAAAGTGACTTATTTCTAGAGTTATTGTAACATATTTTTTAATAATAACTATTTATAACATAAGAATATCATTAAATACGTTACTAGTAATTTTTACTTATATCATTGCAATTTAAGCATGTGGAACGTTCGTTTTACAATGATGTCTCAGCCTAGAGATTTATTAAAGGCAATGTCGTATCACGTCGTAATTGCTTGCTGGCTTTATCATAGGATTGGCCTACATCCTGCTGAAAAAAAATGAAAGTTAATTTATTCTACTAACGCAGTGTTCTTGTTTTATAGATTCACAGGTGTTTTTTCTTCAAAAAAAAAAAATGTGTTTATTTAAGAGTTACAAATTACATATTTACCAATTAAAATAATAGGTTCTATAAAAATATATCGTATGAATGGCGACCTAACGATATCATCAGTACGCTAAAGGAACACGTGCTTTTTTTTTTCGACCTGACATACGCTGTAAGGGCTATGACAGCTTCACCGAACTTTTTGGGGCGAATGCTGAGGGCACTCAGCCCCAAGGTAGCAAGTGCAAGGGTGCCAGAATGGTCAAACCTCGGCTTGGGCTACTACCGGAAAACGAACAAAGATTCACGATCCTGACTAACCAACAGGTCATAACTTACGAAGTCTAGTGGTTCTAACAATGACATCGGGCAAACTGCACAAGGGCCGCGGGGGTAGTCCCTTACAGAACCGTGTACTTAATGTGTTGGTGAGCACGAATGGTATGCGGTATATGATGTACTCTCAGTGATGTATAGTGTCACTGTATCGCGCAAGCAGAGTCACTTGAGTGCTCCTAACCGGAGCTCAAGTTCAAGCGTCTGCGGAGGGAGGCCGCGACGGGTGTGCTGGAGCGAAATTAACCGCTCGGCCTCGGCGGCGAAGGCGGCGGTTACGCAGGCGTGTCCGCGGACACGTGCGATTGGTGGAAACAGCAGGGATGAGCGCGTTCAGTCTTTCTATTTTGTCGACGGGATCGGTGAAGTAGGAACACGCGCGGTAACGTCATTATTTATTAGATGGAACATGATGAAAATAGTAGGTAAAAGAAATTTCTGGTAAGGGTGCATTCACATTATGGATAACTACATAAAAGAAAGTATAACGTATAACATGTAAAATAATAATAAAAATTTCAAATTCTAAAAATATATTCTTCAACTTTAAACTGACTTATGTAATGCTCTTCAATGCATATTTTAATATCTACTAATTGGTATCCATTTTCTTTGTTTTTTTATACTGTTATAAATATTGTATTAATATCTTATTACTTTAGCCTCTTGATGAATGGACTTCTACATTTAATTTTACGAATATATCTAATATTACCGTAATCTAGCACCAGATGGTACTTTTGGGATTGATTTGCGCAATAGATTAGATTTGCAGATAGAATGTAAATAATTTAACTTGTTGTTATACTAGTTAAATAGATAGCGCCTCCAGCATGTTGATGGGTTTGCTAATATTTAGCTACGATTTTTAATTATTTTGACAATGCGGGAAACATAAAATACAAAATAATATTGAAATTACTAATTTTGACAAAGATATCATGCTATGCTATCCAGCTATGTTATCAGCTATGTTATCCCCACAAGATAATACATTAGAGTAAATAATATCCATTGTAAAAATCATTTAATGGCACTCGATTTAACTCCTCAAAATACCAAAATTATTCGACTTTGATTGGTTTGCCTTGTTGTACACACATTTTTTTTCTCAAAAAATGCGCACACCCTAGGTCTATGTATAGCTTATACTGTATATGATGGAAATCACTCGAGCTCTTTAAGCGTGATTGATAGTCATTTAAAAACTCACTGTTGTACGATTGCAATAGGTACCTACGACTTTAGGCACAATTCTTACAACTTAAGAAATGGTGTGTTCACCGTGATACAATACTATTATTGACACCAACTTACATGTATAACGTGCAAAGGTGCTACATAATTTGTTAAATTATAAATAATTATGAGATAAAAAACGTCAACGTTCTAAAATGAGTTATACTCACGAGATTATCAGTGACTACCATGAGTTTTTCACCATTAGTCGACGTAACAGAATCGAGCACAACCGCTCTCGCACCCCGATAACGCTATCTCATCATTTGTTATTTGGAAGGGCGTGTATACGATTATTATATAAGGGGAATGACTGACGATTTTTGTATTAGTGAATGAGAAAAACTCTACGGGGTTAACTGTTGCCTAAAGCAACTATAATATTAAGATATAAAATATCGAGTCAAGACAAATCTATAAATGAAATATATAATGTCGGAATACACTAATACTGACCCATGTCGCTTCCAACATTTTTATTCCACACTTCATATATCCACTGTGGTTATGTAATGTGTTCATTAATTGATATATTTTCTGTACTTCCACTTGAGATACAGGATCACCTAGTTCAGGTGGGAGCGTTCATAATCTGTGTGAATTAACATGATTATAGTACAGAAAAAAAAAAAAACATTAATGATTTGTACAAACAGTTTGTGGGCAACTCTTTAGTTTGCTTATTCATTTGCACCATACAACATCCCCTTCGTAGGGACATTTACCTTCGTCAGAAAAGATATTAAACATTTAAAACTTCAAGAAATATATTGTTTAAATAATTTTATACATACCAGAAGTAAACAATACTCTTCAATATTAGTATATTTTAATGAAACTTCTAATACACGTATAATATCTATACTATATATGTTGAATAATATGAATTAACTACCTGTAAAGTCGTCTGTCAACCTGCGTTTAATATGAATATTATGCTACTCATCTGAAATGCTTTTAAAACATTTTCTTATGTTGTTAATAATTTTGAGAATAATGTTGTATCACAAAAACATTGTATTACCGGGAGCGCTTATATTAAATGTTTAAGTATGAAATGTTTTACCATATTGTTTAAATTGTGAAGAGAAACATAATTTCAACTTTGTTACTGGTTAGTTGAAAAGTGAAAAAGTAATTTTCATCAGAAATGTTGGAATACATTTTTATAGCATTTGAGTTAGAATAAATTATCCCATTTTCAAATGAATCTGGACGGAGACAGTTTGAAGTATCTAGATATCTTAATGTTTATCCTTCCAGAGACCACTGATATTGATCGGGTCCCAATCGTCATACAACAAAACCTGACTTGTACTAAGCGTTGATTAAAATTTGGTTAGTCAGTTTTTATTAATCTTTTATGGGATATCTATTGATTAGATTCAGAGAATTCATAAAAAGATGGTACGCGGTTGTGATTCTGATTTGACCTCGTTGAACAAATACTAGGGCATTCCAGTTAATAATACAAAATAAGCGATGAATGTAGAAAATACTTGTTTTTGTCCATGACAAGTCAATTTTGTTCCTCCTTGTTGTAATCCTTTATGTATCGTAGTATATGCGACTGTATTACGAGTATTGAAGCAACATTCCATGATTATAATATGATATGAAAATAAAAACATACAAATCAATTTCCTTGAATTCACTTCGATTTCAACATTGAATGGTATTTTAGTTTGATTCCATAATAACCTTGAGGTTTGGTTTATCTCTCACGATATGCATCTTCAACTTTTGATAGTATAACTATCAAATACTATGCAATTCAATCCAGTAGGAGTAAGAACTTAAAAACAACGTGTTAACTTTGCGGTACTGCGTTTCATTGTGCTATTTGGCGAGGACGCAGTTAAGAAATTACTTCCCAAGCTTTAATCACGCATGTACTGGTTTGATAACTTGAGTATTCAGAGCATATAGCTGGTAGGGAAGCTTGGGGACGAGCGAGATTTGTAAAGGGTGTATGTATGGATGATAATTTCTTCGACCTTTTGATCGGCGAGAACGATGGTCTTTGTTCTTTATAAAAAATGAAGAACAATCATGGCTAAATATTTTATTTCTCCATAAAAAATTAAAAAGAATAAACTAACAAAGTGTTGCGTGGCTATAAAAATGTTATGAGTATGAAAATAGGTAATGGTTTATCGAACTATTTGAGTAGGCATTATGTAACAGATTTCAACTTTAACCATATCCACGCGAGATATGAGGCAATAGGTAGTGACGACTTGGATAACGACGGAGCCGCGCCGAGGCAATGTCATTCCTCTTTACAGTAAATGGAAAAGATTATTAGTATATTTGTACTTACATTGTAAAAAAATTGTACTCAACATCGCAATGTTTTTAACAACCGCTTCATCAAATTTGTGACTTACCTGAAAAAATAAAATGACTACAATTAGAAAAAACCTTACGCTCTTCTCTCAGATTTACCTATTATGTTCTCCCGTCATGGCGATAAAACAGTGTAAAAAGTAATTCTTTTAATAACTAAAAATTATATATAAACTAAAGATGTTCATTTCATTCGTGTATACGTTAATACACACACATTTTGGACCACAGTACTAACCCTTTTAAACACCGGTGTTTTAATTAGATTAAACGAACTAAAATCTTAAAACGTTTACATAGAACAATCGAATTAACTAAATCATTGAAGTGGTTTATCAAATTTGTAATGATTTAAAATTTTATATTTTTAGATAAAAAATATTATATAGCAAGGTAAAAAATGAATGTTGTTAATATTTTAATATTGAAAAAGTTGTTATTATTTTAATATTAAAATGACAAGTTTAAACAGATTTCAAAATGAGTATATTTTTTATCTTTTTTTTTTTTTCGACCTGACTTACGCTTTTAGCCCCAAGGGCTTTGACAGCTTCACCGGACTTTTGGGGGCGAGTGCTGAGGGCACTCAGCCCCGAGGCAGCAGGCACAAGGGTGCCAGGACGGCCGAACCTCGGCTAGGGCTGCTGCCGGTAAATGAAAAACATTCATGATCCTGACTAACCAACAGGTTCTTTATTACTAAATTAGTGATACTAACTACGACCTTATCAGGTAAGCAGCTCAAGGGCCGCGAGGGTAGTCCCTTACAGAACCGTGTACTTAACGTGTGAGTGTGCACGAATGGTATGCGGTGTGATTATTTAATCTCAGTGATGTAGAGTGTCACTGTATCGCGCGAGCAGAGTCTCTCGAGGGCTCCTGTCCGGAGGATCGAACCTAGGCTCAGGCGTCTGCGGAAGGAAGCCGCGGCGGGTTATTTTTTATCTGATGTGATCAAATTGAGAGACAATTTGTTTGCATGTTTTAATTAAAATAATTTTTAAAATCTATATTTAGAATCAGACAACATAATTTTATTATGTTAAAAAAGAATTTTGGTGTATAGGATAGAGAAACAACTTACATAACTTCAAAGTAAAAACAAAATGCAATTATGATAACGAAAACTAATATAAGTATAAATTGTCATAATTTTAGTGTAGCATTAAATATGTATCAATCATAATGAAAACAATAAAATAAATTGTATGTGTTTTTATCATGTATTATTTAATTTTAACAATAATTTGTCATCTGAAGAGAGCTGTAAAGCTAAAAATAAGTTACTTTAGTGTTCTGATCTTTAGGAAATAAATTATATAAAAATACTGCGAAATTACGTTGTCTACGTTGAGTTTTTACTTTAATGAATATATATGTAGATACGATTTTCATGAATGCGGTAACATCACACAATTTAATATATAATATAGTTATAACGGTAATAAACTTTAGGCATATAATATAAATTTTTTCCGAGTTTAATTATTGCATTACTGAGTCGAAAATAAAAAATATTTTTTATCTCTTATTGTCTAGTGATCTAAGTCCTGTTTTTTTATAGTTAAGGTTTAACGTATTGGTCACAATATCACCTGATGTTAAGTGACGATGTGGCTCAAAATGGTGAAAACGCTAAGCCTAGTGAAAGAACTGACTCTCAAACGCAACTGCCCGAGCACACCTATAGGTATTTGGCGGCAGATTTTTAACTTGAGGGTGGTAGCTAGTCAGTCGAGCATTAGAAAAAGCTCTACCACGGTGCTATGGTTTCATCACGATGTTTTTCTTCAACAAAAGCTCAAGTTCGTTGGAGATGGATTCGAACTCACATCCCTTAATACGGCGACCGTATACGCTACCAACTGAGCTACATATATGATTATTAGACACAAGCAATAAAATATCTAAGGGTCGTGTTTATTGTATAAAATTCAGTGTTATTTAGTATTAATTGAAAAATATAAATTAACTGTTCAATTAAGTGTGTAACACATTTGCTACTCTGCGTATGCCACTCTCATTCCTCAGTGTATTGTTTTTTATGTTACAGTTTAAAAATAACGGCTACCACTGAAAGACTGGAACATGTCATCTTGGTTAAACTTCAATTCTCTTAGCACCTGAATATACACTGGCTGATTATGATTCGTGGTAAATCTTAAGAACCTTGTAATTATGGTAATTGCGACCTAGTCGGACCTAAATAAAAATCTTCCATAACGCTTGTAAAGAAAATGTATATAAGAAGATACCGTAATTTATAAATTTTAATAATTTCAAGTAGTGGTAAATTCTGTCTTGTACATAATAATTATACAAAGATACGCCTATATAAAGTATCGTCTTCGCAGGAGATAAAAACTTTTATCTTGTTGCTAAATAAAGTGTAATCTGTGTAATTATATCTGATAATAATATTTGAAGTGTAATAGATTAGATACATATCTGTATTTATTATTATAATTATTTGTATGTAGTTACAATCATTATGTAACTGTTTTCTAGTACTATTTTATTTATGTATTAATAGAAAAATAACTCTTTCTATGTAGTTAAAAAACTGCAATACTCGTAAAATACTTGTATATCTAACACTGTTGGAGTTGCGGATAATGTAATACTGGTGAAATAATGATTCAAATTTGTTTTTTCCAACTATGAAGCGAGGTGGTCAGCAAACCTTTGACAGCCTTGATGCCTTAAACCTACGTAGGGGCATTGCCTCTCTATGCGTGTTCTACCCTATGTACCACGGCGAGTGCTCTGAAGAGGTCTTCGATATACTATTCGCTTCTCTCCGTTCCACAACAGAACAATGCGGGTGCGCCTTCGGTGTCGCAGCTTCACGGTGACTCCCATTGAATCTTGAACTAAAAAGTTTGCTGATTTATATTTTTTCGTACCGTGCAGCTTTGGAACCGTTTTCCCATCAGCGTGTTCCCACCTTCCTACGACATGGAGTCTTACAAAAGAGACGTGAAAAGATATCTAAGCTGGCCAGCATGACAACGGTGACTGACAGTGAATTTTGGTTCAATGTCAGTCACCGCTGAGTAGAATTATAAGAAACTTTATACTAGGTACAGTACAGTCACTATGCTGCGAAACCTAAAAAAACCTCTACTATTGTGACGAAAGGTCACAGCTTTCAATCTCCGCAAATAACTAATTTTGGTGTCATAAATATAACTGCCAGTTAGATCTGGGTGTCAATTATGTTTTTACCACCTATTATTTAATTATCACCTGTTCAGTTGCCATAATATTATATAATACGGGACACAATTTCACACATACCCTTTTTTAAAATAAGCTTTTTTTTATAGTTAAGGCCTAGCGTAATGACCATAATCTTACCTGATCTTAAGTGACGATACGGCCCAATTTGGTAGACACGCTAAACCTGTGGAGGAACTGGCTCTCAAGTGTAACTGCCGGAACACAACTATAGGTATTTGGCGGCAGATTTTAAGCTTGAGGGTGGTGATAGGTGGTGCTAGGCGGGCATCAGAAAAAGCCCTACCACCATGCTATGGTTTCATCACGATGTTGTCCTTCACCGAAAGCTCAAGCTCATTGTAGGTGGATTCGAACCTTCGGCTTTGACTTCTAAATTTAGAATAATTTACATCTATTTAACACTCTTTCTGCAGAAATTACCGAAAGTCATGTTCATGAGATAATAACAATTGCCATCTTAACATATATAAATTATCATTTTATCAGCACATGGCATTAAAAGAGCCGTGTTCGTGATAACTATAATTAGCTGCGTGAAATTAAAAAAACAAAAACAACTTTCTTAATTAAGTAAAATAAATGTTCTTTATCTTTAGTTTCCAACAACATGACATACAGTTTTTAGGCTGCCGGTGTTTTAAACATTAATAAGACAATGTTCTAAACAATTTCAGTACTAAGCATGCTGAAACTAAATTTTACTCTATGATTTATGATTAAAAATACAAAAATCAAAACGTTTTCTAAATTTCGAGAATATGTACTATCGAACAAATTATTGTTTTTCTCTTTATTATTGATGGCTGTTATTTAATATAACATTAAAATAGAAATATTTTACTTTGTAATCAATGAATTATTCATTAATAATTGAAGTTATACAAAGCAGTAAATAAATGCAGTGATAATATCTATTATCATACATAAGTATTTGCAGCCATATCGTCCATTTATAACTCTTAGCTCAGAAATGAATCCAATCGAAACTAACGCTACTCACCGATACTCATTTATTTATGCTACTCCCCATAAATATGTTATCTACACTTCTGTACACTTAAACATGTATAAGGGATAAAGGCGAACTTCAACGCCGGCGAAGGGCTTCACATTTTGTAATCTAAAAGTTTCTACCTGGATTCTTAAAAGAACTTTTCAAAATAAAATTTGCACTTTTAGTTATATATAAGAATAATAGTTTTAAAATATCAGAATGTCAAATTTAACGAGACTGTATAAATCCTCTTATGAAGAGGTCCACGTCCATACCAGACTTTTGTATGACTGACATAATTGTTAATTGTATGTTCAGTGTTTGTATAGATAGTATATTAGTTACTATGATACAATCTTTGCTTAGCTTGGGGTTAAATTATTTATTCTCAAATTGTGTCTTATTTTTATTATCAAAAGTATGTATTATTTATTTACTTTACTTTAAAAACTTTAAAATTTTTATTTTATGAAATTATAATCTACATTTCAATTCCAAAATGTAATGAAACTTAAATACTTGTTTTAGCGGCTTATTGAATTACAACGTTCAAACCTCATAATTCATTAACGTGGTTAACATTCTGAAATATTTACTGAAGCTATCTTAAAATGTAATCATAGGTTATAAAAATTAAGCAGATTTTTTGTTGGCATTTTAATTATTAACTAGTGGTTTTTATAAACTTACTTCATTTGACCCTATATTATGTAACATTGGTTACTATTTCGTGATATATTTCGATTATAAAGTGCAAGCTTAGTAAATTATTAAAAAAAAAAAACTAAAAGCATACATTTTCAGTTGCCACAAAAACCCTCTGGATGGTTATAACAACAAAATCGCCAACTTGATAGGGCGTTGCTGGGTTTATAAAGATTGGAAAAATAATCTACCTATGGGCTATTGGAGGCATATATAAATGCATATTGTCTTAAAATCAAAATAGAATATTAAGTATGGAGGAAGTTTGAGGATTAAAGTAAAGATATACTTGGAGATTCTACTTGGGATAGCTCGAATGAACTTTGTGTTGTGTTCTTGCAGTGAATAGGATTTCCTCCTTTGGTCCGTAACAGCTTATAATCAGGCATCCCTATAGGCAGGCATAGGCATGTTTACTGATTTAGTTATATAAAAAAAAGTAAGTGAGCAGTATTGTTACTATTAAGTAGTTCAAATGGTAGAAAGCAGTGATACTATTACGATTTGTATCGAGCTCAGCGACGGGCGGACACTATAAATGCAAATGGCGCATGGTCCCATAGTATTTGATCATGAGTTTTGATTAACGTCCATAGTTTAAAGTATCTTTGTAAACTGATACATAGTTGTGAGTAATTACTTTATATTTTGTTACAGTCTTTAATATTGAATAGAGTTTAATAATTAACGTTAGATAGATTGCCATATTGCTATATACTAACTAGTTGCATTCATAATGTAAGACAAATTGAAAACAAAATATTTTGTATAAGCTTAATTATAATAATATTATAAAAATAACCTTTCGATTACGGCGGTTTAATAAGTAAGTTCATTTTAACACTAAACAAATTCTAACTGCTACTTAATGTTCTGGTAATAATACTTGTAAAAACCAGGTTCAATTTTATATAGGTTAAAAAAGAAAATTGTGTTCTTTCTTCCTCTTTATTCACTCAATGTGTGTAAACATTTGTTTCTAAATATTCTTATTAAAGGGTTTTTAAATTTGTTACGTACCTAAGATAACGACATAAAGATACGACATGTAATAATGATGTTCATTAATTATTTCTGTACTAAGATGTCTAAAATATATACGTGTAGAAGAACTACATAATAAATGTAAGGAGGATTATAGCGTGGTGTCAGCTCGTGCTGTTCAGCTGAATGCGTGACGGTAATCCCGGGTGTTCATCACTGGTCCTTTGTTTATATAGTTTCTCCGACCCCCAACAATACAATTCAACATGTTAGCCTATGTTATATGTATGTTATAAGAATACACTGACTGAGACGTACATTTATAATAAGCTCATTAAATTTTGTTTTAGTATTTTGTTTATATATTTGCATATAAAACGTATAAATCACAAGATGTATTTTATATCTTCTTCCGAAAAATGCACAAACGCAATGATAAAATAATAACTGGCTGTCGCCATGGAGACGTTTCGACAACGTTCCTTTTTTGCAAACCACGGAAGTCGGCCAAACGCAGTAAGTCCTCTTTTCACCGCCATTGGTGATATGAAATCCAGCGGTAGAATTGGCCCAAACAATGTTGCATATGTAATTAGTTGTATTTTTATTTTTTATTTATTTTATTTTATTGGTTTTAAACAACATTGCCTAAACTAACTACAAACAAAGTAAAAATGTAAATCTATTCTCTAGTACATTAGTCGGTATTTTCTTAAATTAAAACAAAGATTAGCCCTTGTTAGGGTTTATTTTGTTACAAAGAGCGTGTGAAATAACGATGCCTTAAATCAGCCATGTATCTTTTGTCCATTGTAACTATCGAGAAATATGAGTAGCTGTGGATTAAACGTCAAAAATAAAAAATGACAGATGCCTAGACGACTTTTTCACAGCGCCCAGTATTGGAAATCCGTTTATTATGTTGACATAATCATTATTTTGAATAACATTATGTATTATATTTTATATCTAATGCCATTAACTGAATAGTTGGTTTTTCAAAAGCTACTGTAACGATTTGGATGACGTTTTGTATTGAAACTATATTTAACATCTGAATTTAATCACATTGGAGTATTTTTGTAAGATACTGGGCAAAGCTTGATCACTCATATATTGATCATCATCATCATTGAATAAGGGTCCAGCGCGAAACATTAATTTGACGTCATAAACTCACATTTATATAAATATCATAAACCTAATGTTTAAGACCTCAAACATGTCATTAGGTATTAAATTTTTAGGCTTTCACACAATAAAGATTCAGTCTCTCAAAAATATCTTTTATCATAACATATATAAAAATATATGTTGTATATACTGACAACATATATGCTTAATATTTTCTAATTTGGATATCTTATTTGTATTATAATACGAGCTACTGTTAGGAGTATTACTTGGTACAAATCAAATACGTTGGTGGTGTAAAGATAAACAAATACGTAGTAACGCCTAACGAAGGTGAACACATAAAGGCTACCTTTTACCCATCTTCATAAAATTACGTCTTATTTCATATTATATAACAGATCTTAAAATTAATATTAACGTAATATCGTTTTAGCTATATTTCAACTTGAAGAGCTTGTATATAATATAATAAATTTTTATCCTCAACTTCAACTGTGTAATTACTGAAATATTATTATCATAGAAAACATAATGTTCTACAAACGGAAAAATACAAAAATTTCCCTTAAATAATTCAGATTTGAAAATACAATTTCGCATTATTATAAATGGAATATCAATTATGAAGTTAATTATCTTGAACCTAAAACATTAAGGTACCAATTTCATAAAACACAATCAGCATCGAGACAGTTTGACAAAAAAAAAAAATTACTTCTTAATATTTTTATCGTTGTCTGAAGGGAGATTTAGAGGTTTTAATTTTATTAGCTTATTTTACAGCTGGGAATTTTCATTGGAAACAAAATCAAATATACACTGTAATTATCAAAATAATAAACTTGGTCAATATTTTATTTAGAAACGATAATATTTTATAATTTATCTTTGCCACTGGTAAAACTTTACAGAGCAACGAAGTGAGGTAGGAGCGGGCTTTTAATAGCTTCCGTTTAATCTGGGCCAAGTAAACCGTCAAACATGGAAGCTGTAATAGTCCGACATTGCCTCGTATGAATTTCCCTTTGGGCATATGTTGTCGGAAAGAGCAAAAATGTATGTTATCGTAGTAGAACAGTTATTCTGTGATTGTGTAGTAGGTATAATGTTTGTACAATTAGTATAGTGCATAATAGTTGATTTCTGATTTCATTTAGGAAAACGTTCGTCTTTTTAAGTTGCCCACTTATTGATATATAAACTACATTACTATTTGATCTTGTTTGAATAGATGGACGAACTTGTAAAGTAAATTTCAAATATTAATATATTCTCAAAGAAACCTCAAACTATATTTCTTAATACAGTTGCATGAACAATTATTTTAATTAGGGATTAACATCTATTAGTTCCTCAGTAAAGTTTCATTATAATATTAAAGGTGCTATAAGTAAATGCTTGATCACATGATAGTGATGAATTGTTCGCATCTAAATAAATGAAGCTGGGCTAGTATGCTGCTCCATTGTTTGCGTTTTGAGGTAAGCGTATGCCACTGAATATGACAGTGAGATACGGCTGTGGGTGTGTTTAGTTAATTGCATCCAATCCACTGTTGTGTTGAAGACCTAAAAGAATAATAATCTAATAGCACGAATTTATTAATTTTGTTAAATAATTTTAAAGAACGTATATGAAGTGTCTTATGTATATGAATTGATTGAAGCGACTTTAAGCTACAAAATATTGTTAGTGCATCCTTGTGTTTATTTTAAACTAAATTAATAGGTCATTGCTCCAGTACTGTAGCGATTTCATTATTAATATATAGCGTGGATTTGTCCATATAAAATATAAGTAATTACTTTTGAAGCCTTTCGTGTTTGTGTTGGTTTATTTATGTTTGGTGATCACGAATCGAACCTTGATAATCTAAATTATTTTTATGTCTTACGTAATATGCTTAATTAAAAATTGATTATGTAACCCAAAAATCAGGAATAATTACATTTAAAAACTTTAAAATATATTATACAAGATTGCTAAAGAAATGTGAAAAAGTGAAAATTAAAGAAACAACTGCTCTATGAAAGGAATGCAATGTTTCTTTGAAAGTCTTATTGGTGCGCATTTGTCTAGTTTATGAATATTACAATTCATTTATTCTTATAAAGTAGTAAGAAATGTTTGTATAAGAGAGTTTTAGCAGTATTAGATAACTAACAATTTAACCAAGTGAACGCATTCAACCTAATTACGATTTTTCTAAATAAACAGTATGTTCCGGACAGTCTGAGAGTTTCTATACTCGGCAGTAGAAACCAGTTTTACTAGTGAAATTAAAATAGTATTAATTATATACAGTATAATTTCAAATTCAGGTTTTTATCGGAATTTGTTTCTTGTTTATGTAATTTCTTTTTATTATACAAATACATAACGCAACGCATAAAAATTTTTTTTTACAACAATAGTCAATTTCAGGATAACTACTTTTAAGGTTAAATTGTTAATATTATTGTGATTGAGCTCTTATGGTATTTGAATGATTTATGGTTTATAAGAAACGGAAGATTGAAACGGAACGGAAGAACTTGTAAAGTTCAGAATCATACATAGTTTTTAATTCAAAGATTTCACTTTTGACGTAGTTTTGAAATCCGAAATTTGTATCTGATGGTGTTTCGACCATCCAGTGTTACATCCACTATGGCACGTTTAGCTGTTGCCGCGTTTAGAGTTTATTCCAACTGGCGAGAGTCTTACATGTCGACATAATAAAGACGTATATAAGTAAGTTACTAATATCTAAACGGCTATTGTTTTTGGATTATACTGCACTTATTCAGCACACTTTTGTTTTATTACTCAGTTTATTTAATGATTTCAACGTATAAGGCTATATTGTATCGATTACAAATAAGTATCCTCTATACGTACCGTTAGTAAGATCATCATATAGAAAGAAACCATTTTTAATGAGAGCTAGCAATGATATCAACAATGTTTCGAAAAACATTGACATAGGTCTGAATCACGCGGGATCTCTCAAGCTTAAGAAAGTTATCACGAGTAACTTTTTTTTGTTTGTCTAAATAATTCTACTAAAATAAACCTTTTAGAATATTAATCATGTAACTATTGTATAGTCTTATATATCTGTCTGACTTTCAAATGGCATTATTGATATTATTACCTAATTGCTATTCGCTTATTAGCTATGTGATCGCTATGTACCTTAAAATAAAATAAAATTGCTGTCAGGCATAGTGTCGTAACGGCTCCATGCTTCTGGATAAAACATCACATATATGTATATTTAGTTTTTGTATATGTTTTTATATATTGTATATGTAATTCGTATACATAAAAAGTCCACACAAAGAAAAAATACAATTTATAATGTGTAATGAGACCCTAATATTAGTGAAGGGAGATTTATAAAAAGGACAAAAGTTGATACTTTAAATCTTCGTGCTAATTATTATTTATGTACCTAGTTCATTATTTTATTAGTTGAACCCTTTAAATCACTGAGTTATTTTGTTTAAAAATTACACTGGAATTACATTAACTTTGTTTACAAAGTACTAGTCATAACATAATGATTTCTTAGGTTTACGCGAATATTATTCATTGAAATAAAACTAATTTAAACGGATTTTATCGCGGTTATTTATAAAATCGGGATCAAAATTTAATAAATAATCGCGATAAAATCCGTTTAAATTAGTTTTATTTCAATAGTCATAAC
Organism: Actias luna; assembly: GCA_039707435.1. Lineage (NCBI taxonomy): Eukaryota > Metazoa > Arthropoda > Insecta > Lepidoptera > Saturniidae > Actias > Actias luna. The sequence goes on along the minus strand of JAZHAC010000033.1, from coordinate 10,943,457 downwards.
ATGTTTGGAAATCAAGATGATCGACGTACAAAGGTTCGATTCCTACACAAAAAATGTGTTTTATGAAGGGCACATCACAATGACGTATGACGATAACGCATGTAATTCAATTAGGTATTTGGAAATTAATAATAATTACGAAAAAATGCAATGTCTACTTACAAGTAGTTACTTGTCAATGTTAAAAATCTGTCAACTGACTTCTGTATTTTAGTATGATTACTTTAGACCAAATAATATTCCGGTCAAACCTTAGGCCTTTAAAGTATTAAAACGCTTTTGGGGTGTATGGCGGATCGGAGACCATCTGAGTTACCTAAGCCAACCTCACCTCTACGTGGTGCATCCTCCCAAATAACCGACGAGGATCTGGCAAATATTAGTCCCACATTTGGTTTTGGTCATGACAGTAAACCATATAATATTTGATCCGTCACAGCTTGGTGATAGTGTTATTGCCCAACTAGTTAGCGACCACCCTCGTGTTTAGACTGCAGCAAAATAAAGGTTCAGTACGAGCTTTTGTGGTCCAGCATAGTGAACGAGAACCAGCCCTTTCAGCCGAAGTTAGCAACATGGTTGTAATACCCCTGGTGTTGCGGTTGTCCTTAGGAAACGGTAACTATTTATCATCAGATAAGCTTTTTGTTGTCCATTAGCATACAAAGGTGACTACAACTACTAAGGTTTTATATGATGAGATCTACCTGATGGGTCAAAGCGACTCATTTGTCTACATAAATTATACGATGTTGTCTTTACTTAATTATAGTTTAAATAGTTATTGCATAAAACGTGTTGTAAAACGTGATCGGAGGCCTTCATAGTACAAAGCCAAAATAAAGAAACGTCCATGTGAAATATTTGTAGCACAACGATACAAATTTGTATAGTTACACATGCGAGTAGGTATTAGTAGACTGTTTACTAGCAAAACACTTGTGTACACATAACAGTTACATTACCTCGCAGGTGTAGATGAATTATTGAGTTAGATGTTCTTGAGAAATTTCTAGCACGTATATAACCTAAAATGTGGTAAAAATTACAATACAGAATTATTTAGGTAACATGTATCTGGTATTCATTTTAGCAATATAAAAAGATATAAACTTCAAAAATATCTGTTATATGGCAGATTATCTTGTAACAATTTGAGGGGTGGTAGACATCTGTACCTTTTATATAAATAGGTATATGATACCATATATATTTGTAAAAAAAAATCGGTACAGTGACTCTGTATTAGTAAGTAGTAGTAATGCACTGTGCATTACTATTCTCTTTATGGTCGCCTTTGTTTTACAGACTGCGGTGGACTTATTCAGACGTAATGTTGCAAGTTTGTTATGCTTCTTAAAAAATAATATAATCAAAGAAGACTTGAATATCTAAAAAGATATATTTGACTAGTTTATATTACTACAATGAAGTATTTCTATATAAATATTTTCGAAAACGTGTAGTCATTATATATTAAAAGTAGCGGCATCTATAATAAGAGTGAATTATGCGTTACCTACAGATGATCACAATAAAAATTGTCTGAGGAATATTATCTGATGAGTCAAGTATGCCGTCGTAATAAAACACCTGTGATAAGGTTTTTCTTTGCCATATGTTTCTGTTGTGACCAATTAATAAAAATACGTTCAGCTCATACATAATGTTGTGAGTCATTGGTTGGTTGTTTGGTTTGGTTGAGTGTTGGTTATGATCACAATTTTGGCGAATAACATTATTCATAAATTTATAAAATAACATACTTCATTTATATGCAAATAATAAAGATTCATCTTGAAAAGCATATTATGGAAAATACGATATTTTTGTATGAAGATTTCTGCATTATTTTTATAGATATCAAATAGTACATAAAAGCGTCTAAATCTCATTTAATATGTTTAGCCAGAAAGTTTTACTGTTTAAATATTATTATTATTGGGTAGATTATGAGGAGAATCTGGTCATAACTTCAGCTTGCTATATTTGCAAAATGATAAAAATTTATATTAACAGGAAAGTTTATTTTTATATAAAAATAAAAAATAAATCTTATCGAGTTTTTATCAGTTCTCGAGTTCTGGCATATTTTTGAACCAGTTACTGAACTGAACAAAGTATTATTAATTCTAAGTACTAAGCGTTATGGTGAAAAAAACACAAATTTTAAATTAAATTTGCCGTTAAATTAAAATGTAAATTTGCTTTTTGTTTTGATATAATATCAGTGTGGTTTGGTTTTTTTACGAAGTTTTACTAGACTTAATCTATATTAAGATGTTGGCTTTTAAAATAAGAAGTTTAATATAGTAACTAGTACACTGCTATAAGTATTTGACAAAATGTCTATCTGAGGGATAATAGTTATATGGGTAATACAAATTGTCCCACTTCTACTTCTTTCCAATAATATACGTGTGCAATATGTAAATAGCCTTTGTTTCGTTATTGGTAGTATATGTTTTATATTTTATAATCTCAGTTGCTATTCTCTGTCAATATATTGTCTGCTTCTGGGATAAACCACACTTAACAAAATCTTCATGTAATTTACTCGTTTTGGAAATATAGAAAAAAGTAGTAATGTCTTGAAGTATATTGGATATAGTCACTCAGAAGTTATTTTGAACTAAAATGGAAACTCTAAACATACAGTATTATAGCTTTTCAGTGGTTAATAGGTAATTAAAAAAATTATATATCAATATTCTGGGGCATAATCGATTCCAATGGAATATTGTATTATATTAAAATCAGCTCAGCCGTTTGAGCCTGATTGATGGAAGTACTTTCACATTTGTAATGTACTGGCGGTGCCCGCAGCCCTGCATGTGTTTATTGAGCAGTAAATTCTTCGTTCCGTATTTTTATTTTTACTAGCATTTTATGATTTCTAAACGTATTATTGACAATTTTTATAGCATGCCCATTCACGAATAACAAATAAATCCCGTGTGTAAAAACTTTTCAAAATTGGTTGGGATAATATATAAATAAGATTTTCTCACATTATTTCAATTTATGTTTTGTAACATAAAATGAAATATTATATCTCAAATTGAGCATTATAATAAATGAAGGAATCTTTTCGTGAATAATAATTTATGACAAGCAATTTATTTTGTAAAATTTATATAAAAAGGCAGACAAGTCAACACATTAATAGACAAAAAAAACTTATATTCGTGAATAGTGCTAAATATAATAGAAATCAAACACATATCTTGGATAAGATACCCATAGAACTACTGCTATATTGACATAGGTTCACAAAAAAACATTACTACGTATAATTTACATGAATTTTTCTCTCAAAATTATGCTTCAGTTTTCGCATAGAATCTCATCATTACTACATACGTTTGACAAATAGATTAATTTCCGTATTTTGCATTGAATTAAAATTTGATTGGGATGTTTCGATGAGTGTAATTGTGCGAGAGTCTCCGAATTTATGCTGGAATAATTTTAGCTTTCATAAATATTCTATAATAGAGTAAAGTTTTATTTTATACATAAGCTCTATTCTATCCTATCTATTCTTTATACTATATATTCGCTAATGACTTCGTAGAAGGCTGATTGAATACAACATTATTGGACTTGTTTAAATCCTATTAAGCCTAGTAAGCCTTAGCGTCTAATGAAAGACAATACGATATAGAAATGAATGTGTAGAATGTTGCTAAGACAGGTTGATTGCGTTTACTACCACGTTTGAAATTGAAATAAAAATCTACTGCCGAATATAAATACATTGCAATGGGTTTACTTGACAGTTATTCCAATGTTTAGGGTTTTCTTGTTCCCATTTTCTGCTATATTGTCATTTAGTATCAGACGAGATACTGGCCTAACGTTAATAAATAACTGACTTAATATATATCTAGATTCCCGAGCCATCAGATATTGTCAATGAATATTTTTATCAGGTCAGACATCAGATAGATTTAGACACTGATAATATATCTACAACAGTAGGTATACATGTTTATGTGTATTTATCTATGTAATTTTGTATGAACTATCATGCACATGTCGGTTCTCGTGGCTGCATATCTATAGGTTATTTGATAAACTGTGAGTAATAGTGATAAGGTAACCATATCAATTACATTTTGATAGCGGTCGGTTTATCAGTGATAAAATGGACTTTACTAGGTTTACTATTATTTCTTAGTTTTCTTGTTAATTAAATTGTTCGTTTGTTTTATCAGTATCTCCGTATATTTTATCTATGTAGTTGTAGTGCTATACTTGATAGTAAATGTATGAATCTGTTGGAGATTCATAAAACTATTTTTTTGTAAAAAAAATTTTTTTGTATCTCGCAATATTAGTTAAGTAACGTTTCTTGTATTAAGTAACTATAGGACTTCTTAGTGGGATCTTAATATGTTATGTTGCAATTTTTATTTTAATTCACACACTTACATTATTTGACTCCATGTTAAGTAATACTGGTGGTATACTAGTGACGTAATTTTGTTACTGTGCATAAGTGAAGTGACTTATAAGTAATCAGGGTATGGTATATTAGTTGCCATAAAAACTCCCTGAACAATTTCAACAAGAGAATCATTATGTACTCTGAAGGTTAGCAAAATATTCCATCAATCTAATATAATTAACATATTTAGCTTGCTACTAACTAAAAAAATTAGAAATGGATTGGATACAATACTACGAATTATTTTATAATTTTTATTTACTCAAGCAAATGTTTTTTTTAAATATGTGAGTATATTATAAAATCGGAACCAGTAATTTCCATATTCAAATAAGTTAATGAAATGATATGAGTTAAGATGATTCCAAATTTAAGTGTAATGTGTATTTTATATTTATTTTTATAAATATTTTAGGTAATTGTAGTAGTTGCATAATACTGTTAGTTACAGTATGACATATAGATATTTATGAAGATACATATTGTCAATTTTTGTAGATTACTAAATAACACAGAATCTATATTTTGTATTCGTAGTAATTGCGGATTCCTTAAATTATTATGTTTGGAGATTTTTTAGCTAATTCTTCTGATTACGTATAGGTAAATAAAAACAATATACTCGATTTATGGTTATATTCACCGGTAAGATGAGTATCATAAAGACTATCTAATCTCAATATATAGAGAGTAAGGATAAAAGGCTTAATTTAAGCTAGAATTTCCTTTGTAATATAAGTACCGGCTTATCGTAGATTTTCAGAACTATAAAACAAGCATGTAAGTCTAAAATTACTCATAATGATACATTTATTCATCACTTAATGTAACTTATATTGCTGGTATGTTTCTACCATATTTTTAAGGAGAAATAAATATAAATCAATTTATGTTTTTAATAAAAGTTTAAATATTTTGTTAGTATAGAAAATATTCATCACTTGGGTATTTATTGCAGCAATTTCCATTAACTAGACCGAATTAGTGATATTACGTATATGAGCTTTTGGACTTGGATATAGATATCTTAATGAATATATCCACTAGTTAAGGACAAAATCAGTTATAATTTCCCAATTTTCCTATTTAGAATATTTTTGAGAGGAATATATATATATATATATATATTTCAATGATGAATGAAAATATATCAATATATTTCAATGAATATATATATATATATATATATATATATATATATATATATATATATATATATATATATATATATATATATATATATATTCATTGAACATTTATAGCTCAACAATATAGCATTTATTTTAGATAACCATTAGTTAAACTTTAAGTCATTCTTGGTTTTCGACAGACCATCATTTGGCAATGTTTTTTTTTAAATAGTTTTTTTTTTGTCCTGGCTCAGGCCATTGCAAATTAAGATTTTCTGCAAATTCAGATTCTGAATTGCAGATTCAGGTCGTTGCGATTATCAATGCCTAAGATGTTGAGGTTGTCACGGAGTGTGAGCGAAATGCTCTGTAGAGATAGGAGTGGGGCAAAAGGAGATTTTTTTGCGGTGAAAGCGCACACCTTGGCTTTCTTTGCATTCAACTCGACCAGATTCTTTGTTCCCCACGATGATATAAGGTTCAAAGTTCGATCGACCTCAACGACAATTACCCCACGAAACTTTTCTTTTTCTCTACGACTACTGTTGAGCTTACTGTTGTAGCACCCATGCACCGTACTGTCGTATGCATAGCAATGGATGCTGCCCAATGACAACATATTGATATGCAGAAAAAAAAGGATGGGCGAAAATACAGAACCTTGTGGGACTCCAGCATTAACTGTCTGAAACTGCGACTCATGACCCTCAACGAGGACTCGTATTCGGCGCTCATCCAGAAAGCTAGGGATCCATCTGGACAGGTTGTTTGAGAATCCGTACGCTGGTAGTTTAGAGAGAAGACCACGGTGTCAGACTCTGTCAAAAGCCTTGGATATGTCGAGACCTATCGCCAAAGCCTCGCCGTGTTTATCAACTGCCTCTCCCCAGCGTTGCAGTATGTAAGCTAGAAGATCACCCGTTGATCGATTTGGCCGAAAGCCATATTGACAATCACTGATCAAAGAGAGGTCCTCCAGGTAGCGGACTAGTTACGTGTTAATGATTCGCTCGATGACCTTGCACAGCAGTAAACCTGTGGAGGAACTGGCTCTCAAGTGCAGCTGCCGGAACACACCTATTGGTATTTGGCGACAGGTTTTTAACTTGAGGGTGGTTGCTAGCCAGGCGGGCATTAGTAAAAGGCCCTACCACCATGCTATGGATGTCTCACGATGTTTTCCTTCACCGAAAGCTCAAATTCATTGTAGGTGTTTGGATTCGAACTCACGTCTCTTGACGCGAAGTCGTACACACTACCACTGAGCTATCATCGCTTCGTGTTTGGTTTAAGTCAATCACCCTTTTTAGGAATCGGCTGTACATTTGCCTCCCTCCAAACACCAGGCACGATACCAGTATCGCAGGACATTCGGTATAGGCGCTTCAGTACTGGAGCTAACTCGGCTGCACATTTCTTTAGTACCATGGCTGGGATACCATCCGGACCACAGGCTTTACGCGTGTCAAATAACCGCAACTCCCTTAGTCCGTCACTATTTCTGATACGAATATCAGGCATTGTGACTCCACAGCTGGGTAACGTAGGTGGACAAGCATTACTGTCATCTAGCCGGGAATTAGCTGCGAAGAGATTTGCCGGCAACGATGCTTTCTCCTGCAGCCTAGAAGCCAAAGATGCACCTGAATATCTCAACAGGGTAGTAATGAGCGACAGCAATTGGCCTGCAGTAAGCATGACTACTAGTAGGGTGATTTACCAATTCCTGCCCCAAGCGCACGACACGCTTAGCGTCCGCTCTGGTGTAAGCTTTCTTGCATGCTTTTGTGGCGGCATTAAAAGCTGCCTTGAGGTTCTTTAAGTTTGATCACTAGTAGCGCGATCCTTGGTCCAACAGTGGTACGCGGCTTGTTGCTCACTAAAAGCATTCGCGCATTCACGGTTGTACCAGGAGCGTCCTTTGCCGTTACCAACGATCTCAGATGAAGGAATATAGAGTATTCCATTGCAATTCTGATCTCGTTGGTAACAGCCTTGGCTGTCGCTGAAGGATCTGTCCCTTCAAAATAGGATTGGTGCCAAGGAACTGAAGAAAGATATTCCCGCAAGCCGTCTCAGTCTGCTGACGAGTAGTGCCATACTCTTCGCCTCATCTTTACTTTAGGTAGAGGCTGAGTTTGTGGCACTCTCGATCCAACCAGACGGTGATCTGAAGTCCCTAAAGGGGAGTTGATTGATATGCTATATCCAGTTGGATGGCTCATCAGCAGAAGGTTAGGCAAGGAAGGGGCTTGGCCAATCACATTAGGTATCGGGGTGGGCTGGATCATCAGTTGACTGAGGTCGTGGGCAAGGGCGAAGGCGTGGGCAGTTCGTCCTGCATGGTCTGTCCTGGAAGAACCCAACCAATGCTCATGATGAGCGTTAAAATCCCCCAAGACAACCCATTCCGTAGATGGAAACCGCTCCTATAGTCGCTCGAATAGTCAAGTTGTCTCGGTATCCCCTTTATGAGTTCTGTACAGGCGCACGTAAACACGGCTTTGAGTTTCTAAATGTACATATAACTTGAGAGCCAGTTCCTCCACAGGTTTAGTGTGTCTACCAACTTGGGCCGTATCGTCACTTAAGATCAGGTGAGATTACGGCTATAACGCTAAAACCTTTAAGTAAAAAAAAAAAATATATATATATATAATCAAAGGATGGAGAAGGAAGAGTCCTCCATGAGTCGTAAACGGCGCGAACAAACGTCCGTCCGCACGTACACATATACCCCGGCCTTTTTTGGAATTTTGTCTTGGAAATTTTCCTCGAGAACGTAACTAGGGTAGTGTAAGTAAGATGTGTCAGCCGTTCGTCGTATCTGGGTCTCCGTTAAGAATATAAGTGCAGGCTGAGCCGTCTCAAAATGTTGGTGGACGGCATTTAAGTTGGACTGGAGTCCACGGATATTTGTGAACTTTACTATGAGAACTACGCTGGGGTTGTTCACCGCTGTATATTCTTTTGTTATATTCTTGTTTGCAATCATGTTGGTTGTGAAGTAAAGGAAGAAAGCGTGAAGAACGTGCGACTCTCTTTGGGACACCATTAGATTACAGGAAACCTCTGCCGCCGATATTCCTGACTAAAAGTACAGCGACTCGACGGATGGAAGGGCCCCTCTGCGATAGATTGCCGGAACCTCAGTTTAGTGTTATGGCCACAATCTGACCTGATGTTGAGTGACAGTATGATCCAAGATGGTGGAGACGCTAAGTTTAGTGCAGGGACTGGCTCTCAAGAGTAACTGCCGGACTACACTTACCTATAGTTATTTGACGTCAGATTTTCAACTCGAGGCTTATAGCTACCCAGATGGATATTAGAAAGCAATCTTATAGAAAACCAACAAAATGCGTGAGTGCCGTGGAACACTCGGTTGGCACGAATTTTCTTACGTAGTATATGGTTATTGATAAACATTAAATTATTGATTGACAAATACAAATAAAGTAATTACTAGTGTCTGAGAGCAATTAAATGAAACGCAAACTAATGAATTGAAGGTATGGTAGGAAATTTCGTAATTAATATATTTTTTCTACTTGTGAATATAAACATTTTACTGTACATTATTTAATTCATTTAATTGATTTTAATACATATAATAAATACGCTATGAAACAGCTGACGTGTATGACTCATACAAACTATATCTGGGCAGCCGTTGAGAACTTACTAGGTGTCTGGAACCGATAAGCGCGCACCTATGACTGGGCACAGCCAATAGCGTACGCACTATGGATAACCGTTTACATTATAGAAATATAGTACAATATAGAACACGCTAAAAAAAGGGTTGTGACGGAAAATTCTTACATTTTCATTTGTCTAGCCTCCATCAGTACCGTGCGATAAGGAACTTCGTTCCAATAATTAATTATTTTAAGTTAAACTTTTATAATAAAATCTATATAAAATATATTGGTTGAGAAGATTAACGTAACCCCTGTTAGGCCTATTTTAACCCTCTAAGTTATATCATTGTACCTAAGGTTCCTTTTATTACGCGAATGTAATACCATTTCAGGCTCGTTTGGAGCTAATTTATTTAATAAGATAATTTTAGTGGTAACTTTGATATAATTCAGCAAAGAAGCAAAATGGGCATGTGAATCTGTATTTGTCGTAAAGATATGAGAAACATGAAAAAGTTGTGAGATATATTGTCTAGGTTTATTTATAACCAGCAGGCCTTCTAGACATAACTTACATTTTACAGTAGTCAATAGCTGGACCAAAGCGCTATCTATTGCATTCAGGGATAGGGATAAGATCTTTTTATTAAAAAATAATCATATATGTGCTAATGTTTATGATAATCGGTCTAGCAGTTTGGTGTTTAACGTTTTAATGCATAAACTGGAGGAATCTCTTCATTTTGTGGAATATAAAGTATCCTATATATCGATCCACAATTTTAGCAATCACCATGTCAATTTGCATCAAAATTGGTACGTAGTTCTAGAGTCATGTACTTACATGTGGACAGAAAGGCATAAAAAAGGACAAAAAAATTATGGTCTGTATATCAACAACAAAGGATAACTTAAGTATAATTTAAAACATATTTATTCTACAGATTTGGTCCTGTTATTATTTTATCATATACATCAAAATAAAGTAGCATTTCAAAGTCAATTAAAATTAGTAAGAAACTTATGTTTTAGAGAATGACTATGCTCCTGTCGTGAATAGACAGTAATATCCTAGCCATTTGTTAGGTCTAATAACTAATAGCTTTATTTCGTGTTGTAGGTGATTAGAGAAATATTAATTTATTTGACACAATGTACCGTTGAAATTTTGCATTCTCCATAAAATTGATAACTTCGCAAAAATGTTTCTAAAAATACTATCATAAAACATATATTCTATACAAAACATTTTTTGTTATGGAAACAAGACTATTTCAAACTTAAATTAAGAATCTTTACCTAATTGTATAGTTTATTTAGAAAGTCTTATTTTCGTTTCCGTCCGTAATTAGTCGGAGAAACATGAGTCGATGCGCAATTCCGAGAATAATGTTTTATTTTTACTCAAGTTCTTGGGTCATTTTTAAAATGTAATCAAAATGGTTATTAAACAAAGTTCAGTAATATCTGTCTTACACATCAATTAATTTATTAGTCGTACAAAGAAGAATTATTGGATTAATTCCAACTTTTTTTACGCGTGTTTTTAAAGTATATAGATAAGATGAAGGTGTAAGTGTATTTTAGCTTATGATCACTTACCGAGATAAAAAGTATCCTATCTCTCAAGTTGGATCAAACTACACAGAGTGTGCAAAATTTGATTAAAATGGGTTCAGTAGTTTAGGAGTTCATCGCGAACAAACAACATGACACGAAATTTTTATAATGATTTCTTAGGTTTACGCGAATATTATTCATTGAAATAAAGTTATTTTAAACGGATTTTATCGCGGTTATTTATTAAATTTTGATCCCGACGTTTCGAAAGCTTTTCAGCCTTCGTGGTCACGGGGCGGACTGAGGTGTAGGTTGTCCAGAAAAGTTGAAGGTAGACACAGTAACATAAACTTTTCTGGACAACCTACACCTCAGTCCGCCCCGTGACCACGAAGGCTGAAAAGCTTTCGAAACGTCGGGATCAAAATTTAATAAATAACCGCGATAAAATCCGTTTAAATTAGTTTTATTTCAACGAAATTTTTATATACAAAGATATTCTGCAAATATGAACTCTTTGTGATGTTAATACATATATACCATTCAACTATATATTTTTAGAGGTATGTTATATTTTGACGATTTTAATATGTACAAAAAGATTAAAAGCGGATTTTTATTCCGAATCTTATAAATGATACAATTTCAAAACATCAAGAAAACACGAGAAATGATTTTATAAAAAAAAACCTTTTCACATATTTTTTAATCAGTTCTTGACTTAAAATTGATGTTCGATAAAATGTGTGTTCTGTTATTTTATTGTGGAAAATTGCATTAGAACTAAATTTAGAATGTACCTATATTGAATACTTTGTTGCCAAGTAACTAAACAAATATATCTGGCACCTTTCAAAGAATACTTCCGATGCGTCAGAGTCACTCCGAGGCAGGATCAGTTTTGGCAATACCATCCCTTTCTTACGCCGTCCACGTATACCAGACGGTGCCGGCCACTGGAGCTCTGTAATTGCCATTGGACTATGGGGGCTAAGTATCGTCAATCTACGCTCAGGTGGTGGAAGACTAAGTTGCTGCATTGCACGTCGTTCTGTGTTCGCAAATAAGCCTCGTCTTTTTTCAGCAGAGTTTCCCATATCCTCTCCCGATAGCGCACGTCGAGCAGGCAGACCCCGAGATTCTCGTACATCTCGTTCACTGGCAGTTAAAAATGAGCTGCGATGAGTGCGGACGGTTGTGCAAGAGCTGGCAGGTCTAGCTGGAGCAGTTTCTTTAGTTGGACGGAGACTTTCCATGGACCGAGCTGTTTCAACTCTAGTAGCAGCCAAGTATTGGCCACTGGTGACTGTTGTTTGCGCTATCTCGCATTCTTCTTGACTAGAACTAGAAGTACCGCTACGGGAGAAAGTGCTCGTTTTAGACACGAAACTCCTGTCACTGTACTGAGCTGTCGATATACTCGAGCAAGTATTGGCATCAGCGGATTCTGAAGATGCTTGTTGACGTATATAGCCCTCTTCCATTGAAGAATGTATGACACGAGTGTTCAAAGAACTAAATGCAGCAAGATTTGGTCGCCTGTTCTTTCTTTCATCGTCTTCGTCCTCCATTTTTAAGTTCAATACACTTTTTTATTTAATTACCGGTACACATGTAAATCTTAAAAATAATACAAATTTAAAAAGAAAGATTTTAACTTTTGAATAATATTATTTATTGCACTTGTTATAAATTATGATTATATCATATTAACAAAAAAGGAACACTGGACAGTCTTTATCACTCTATGTAACCACCGAACGCGATTTTAAGGCCACCTGTAACAAAATATTTTTGTTAGAAATACTTACTATATACGTGCTTGTGTCGAACTTTATCATAATTTTTGTTTATAAATTCTTTTCTATTTTTTTTTGTAATATTACATAAAAATATGATTTCATAAACATAGAAAATAGGAATGTAGTGGAAGGGAAATTGTGTAACTCGAACGTTAATATAAAATACAATGGTTGTTTGTTGAATTTACCAAACAGATTTAGGAGTATGAAAGCCCTAAAGATCTATATTTTAAGTCAAAAGTAGGTTGCACGAAAATTAATTGCTATCATATTATTTACGTGTTTTAATTTGCAGATTTGGAGTCAAGAGCCAGTTGTCCCGCTTCGTTTGCGCAGTCGGTAAGAGCTTTCACTTGTTCAGCGTTAAGTCCAGATGCCTTCACTTTAACATCAGCACTTCTAGAATGTTCTTTGCTTTCGCTGCTGGACTCAACCCTCTTTGTAGTTTCGTTTCCAAACTGATCAGTAAAAGTTTCTTCTTCGAACTCTTCCTCATAGCTTTCCTCATAATGTTCACGGAATTCTTGTCTTGCTTGAATGCTGACTCTTTCTGTGGTTTGCTTTTGTTGGATAAGCTCATCCATTGTCTTCTTAACGAGTTGTTGGCCAGCCTCGAGATTCTTTGTTTCAGACATCTTGGTATGAAGTTATGGAATACTAAACTGTTAAAAAATATTTATTATCAGTTACTATATGTAACAATACCATACTTCTACATTGTTTTTCATTTATTTGCATTATTATTCAATTACATATTTTCTTATTAATGTTGAAGTCTATTTTTAAAATCTATATACTATTATTATACTTATCTATAGTTTCATTTAATAATGAATTTTGGAATAGTTTTAACTGAAATGTAATTTTTATGATCAAGAACAAAACAGGGAAATAAATGAATAAACGTGGTGCAATATCAGAAAGTCAGTTCGTTAAAACCTGTTGGTGCTTCCTGGCAACTAGCCAGCAGCGAATGTTTGGACCGCATTTAGCTTTACGCTGTAAAAGAAATTCGAAATATCTTCGTTCTTGCAGATGTTAATATTTGTTTTTCTCAGTATAAGATAGGTATTTTCATTGAAATAGCAACATCCTTTCGAAAAGATGAATCCAACTAGCTCAGATATGTAACATAGAAAAATCTTTAAAATGTTCTAAATTACACTTGAAATTATAAATTTTTGTTTGTATATGAATGTAGCAATAATAAAATAAATATTCAAAAGCCTCGTCAAATATTATTAGGATATTCTCATTCATCATTCATTCTATTTTTAACAAATATTATTTCCAATAAATATATATTAGTAGTATACACCAGGTTTAAAAATTTATGTTTGAATAGCTATTTTTAATATTTCAATTAGTTATATTTTAAATTCCTAACTATGTACTAGACAATATAAATATCTGTCTGTTAAAAACACGCGAATACCTGAGTACTAGTGACCTAAATTATCGTGTCAGACGCGGTCGGTATGGAAGGTTTCACGTTTCTTTTTACAATTCTTACCTAAATTTGTCTGATATAATACAAAGAAAGAAATTGTACAGTCTCTATTGTTCCCTTAGCCTGATCGGGTAACAAATATTTTTTTACATATGAAAGTACAATTCGTCTACCAATAAGCGAGTTTACATTGCGTATTGCAATACATTTAATTTAGATTTTATTTTTGATTTTTATCTAAAATATCGTGTTGTAGAATGACATGATTATTCCTATTGTACTAAAATATAAATATTTATATTAAAAAAGCAATAATTCACTGTATAATAGATAGTTCATGGTACGTTAAATGACATCTCCAGAAATGCTAATAAAATAACTATCAATTGTTTAATTAGTACGAAATCTACTAATAACAAATATTGGTATAATATTGATGGATTAAAATATACCTGGAAAACTTCAAATGTATGCGATATAATATAGTTGGTCCGGAAACACTTTCGAATAAAAAATATATATTTGATTATTTGGTGCTACAGTTGTTTCCTTTGGGAAGCTCGCGAATGGACTGAATGTTTCAGACGCGGAGTCGGGCTTTGTTACGACGAGCTTTGCGTGGGCGCATACGTCACAATTTTACGGTGCGTCGTCGCATCGCCGGGCGGTGACTTTACTGAAATACTTACGACGTCCCTTATAGTCTTAGCAGATTAATTAAATTAATTTATTATTACTTGAAATAATCATGATTCATGTTTGTATAATTATGGTCTTGATTTTGATATGATGACCAATTGTGTGTGATTTATATATGATGTCGTCCGTATTCTCATTGTTTGATAAATACTATAACAATGGTTCTCCTGGTAGCTGTATTCTCGCAAATCGATAAGAGTTGTTCAGTAAATTCTATCCTAAAATAACTAAAGCGTCAGACGGGGAATCGTGAGGTGATGACTCCATAATGGAGAGAGCGATAAATAAATGGCGTTATGAATAATGATTGGCAAAGATCGAGGGATCATTCTAACTATACATACATTCTGACTAAGTCTATCATTTCGTGTTACCGCTAATAAAATACCCACATGATTTCTTCTGACGTGGAAATATATTGAATTCGCTGAAATCATTGTTTACCAGAAAATGAGAAATTAACAAAAATAAGTACAGACGTTGTGACTCATTTGTTTAAGTTGATAGTCTCTAACGTTGTACCTATTTTATCCATTATTTGAGACACATACACGAAATACTTTTTTTTAATCAACCGTACGATGTTGGCCTCAGTCACACCTGATGAAAAGTAAAGATGAGGCCGAAGATGTAGCACGTTCGTGCAGTAAAAATTGATTTACTCTTCGTTTGAAGATTCCGATGTTATACATATACATACACAATAAAACATACGCTGGTAGTAATTTTCAGTTTTTGACGGATCGCGAAACAAAGATGCAAAGCGTTTCCAGCAAATAAATGAAACAACAACAACATATGGCCGACACATGACGACGTCGAGTAGTTCTGCAATGGAGGAATTAATAATTGTAATTGGTTAGTGGTTACAGAAAATTTCACTTTAAACCCATTTGAGGCAGATATATGTATTCATGCTGAATATACTGGCTAATTATATAAAAACAAAAACAAAAATATATAATTTAAATAAATCTGTAAACCGGTTGTTAGAGACTCTTAACAAAATGCACAATAGCACATACATTTATTTATTCGTTACGAAATTAACAAATATGCTATAAATAATCCCATTGGATCGTAACTGCCTGACATTTCACGACCACATCTTCGCAGCATAGCTCGAACAAGCCAAAATTGTAGACACTTGATAGACGTTTTGGATTAAGATAAACACAATAAAATTAATCAAAAGTATCGTGAGAGGTTTCAACGCAATAATTGAGAGATTATTCCAAAATATAACTTTATATACCTATAATTGTATATTGTTTTGCAATAAACCTTCTTTTTTAGCGAACTTAATATTTGTTGCTTAATTACCTATGAGAAATAAACAAACTACACAACATACTAGACGAGTAGTTGCTGCCTATCCTTTCCGGTGGACGATAAATCGTTAAAGAAGAAATCTCCTATGCACCCTTTCGCTATTGATTTTATACTGAATCGAATTAGAATCCCCTATTCGTTTGGACATTTTTAGTATAATTAAAGCAAATTAACCTTCAGTTTTATATTCTATGTCTATACTTTTTTGTTCGTTTGAATGCATTGACATCCAAAACTGTAAGATTTTCTTATAAATATCTATTTTTAATTTATAACCCACTCGTCGATATAAGAATTAGACTGTCTAACATCAGGTTACGATTCTTATGATCGTAGCAAATCACCATAGAATTTTGTAGATCCGATAGGCAGATACAGTGTGGACTACGGGTGGCAAGAGAAGGGTTGATCGTTCACAGAGAACAAAATAAATATACGAGTGAAACTGCGGTACATATTAGATTACAGAGCTAAGATATTAGACCGTACTCAGTTCAGACAATTAACATTAATTAGTAGTTAGCCCCGAGCTTCTTAAGGTTTTGATAAAAATGGGCTTTGTTCAATTAGTTGTTAATGACTTTCTGAATAAACTAAAATAAGTGCCTAATCTGTTCAAATTATTTATTTAAAAAGTTTAATTTGTCTTAATCAATGTTAAAAGACTCTTGAATGATTAAATTAATAATGTTTTAAAATTAAAGTTAATGCATTCATGCATTCCCTCTCGGCCAGAGAGACCGAGAGGTATATGTGGAATTCACCCGGTATTAGCTGCCGGGAATACTCACTAAGACCCCACGGCATCTGTGGCCTTCCTGTGGCGAAACTATGACATAGGCTCCGTTTAATAGTTGTTTTTTATCTGTAGCTGTTGGACGTATAAGTATACTTGATAACGTACTTCATAGTCTCTATATTACTATAATAAAACTAAAGAGTTTGTGCATTTATTTGAAGCGTTAATCTCAGGACCTTTGGTAATCGTTTTTTTATATTTGGCAAATTTTATACGCAACTTAATGCTACAACCTTCAGAATCCGAGCAAAAAGAAAAGAAAGCTAAACTAGAAGAAGGGGCCAATATTTAATTGCTTGAGCGATCATCTTGAAACTTTACATACACGTTGTCAGGGATACAGAAAAGAACATACGGGTCTTTTCACGCAGAAAGTAAGTACTGTTTTCGAGGGAAATAAAAATAACTTTTAGTTCCACGCAACTAGTAAAAAGAGAATTATTATTTCAATCTGTGGCATTAATTAATTTCATAATGCGGATAATGAGATTTCGCAACCATTGTGTATGATAGCCAGTACTGGTAAGATTTTTTATTTTTTCTTATCTCTTCTCAACGATCTGTGTGTTTTATAAAATAATATAGTCAACTAGTACATCGCCCACTTGACGGTGAGAGAATTTCGTGGGCTGTAAACGCTGGCAATATAAGAGCCAAAGCTACTTGCGCCTTGACGACAGTAAAACCCACTTCCCTAAGGAGCTTTGGAGGCACTAACTGTACTAATATTACAACACAATGTTATTTGGCTGCTGTCCTCTGTAGACTGAAGGTCAAAACCTTTAGTGTACAGATTGAAGACTGACTACAAAAGAAGACTGAGACTACACCAATCAAACTACCCAAAGTAGAGAAACATTTTAAGAGATTCCTTTATAACTCACTTTTAGTTAAAATTTACATAACTATATTTTTATGTTGAAGAATTGACAGCAGAAAATGCTGACGTCGCATAATGTTTAATGAACATAATAATAATTCACCTAATAGCTAAAAACTATACGAAAAATAACATATTAAGTTATCATGAACCCTATTATATTCAGATTCGCGAACGTTCCAACCGACAATAACTTTGTAGATTTATTTATGGAACGTTTAACCTTTGAGCTAAGGCCGTTGATAAAGTGCACCGTCGTAGAATAATGCAGGCACGCAAAGGCGGTTATTTCCTACGATGTTTATCTATTATGTAACAATATATCTACGATATGTAGTTACAAACGTTTCGCTATAATAGAAATTTTCCCAACCACCAGCTGTGTAAGTTCATTTGATTAGAACTTGTTTATAAATATTACATTTCAGTTTAGTAATTTATTACTCAAAAATAAATAATTCATTTCATAAAAATATACATATGTATCTTCATTCAATGCACAAAAGTAATTTCGTAATGTAGTCTCTTCTTCCTTTTTAACTCATGCTTGCTACTATTATCAAATAGGTAGTGTCTTAATGATTTAAGTTCTTAGCAAAACTTAAGTTCTTAACATCTCAATATTCATGGTTCATATTATCTTTATCGCTTTACAGAATAACTAAGCTACATTACGCAAAACACCATCTATATTATATTATATAGGATCAAATAAGCAATCTCATGAATAAGATTAAAGCTCACTACATAGACTAAGATACCGGCCAAAACTCGATCATGGTCTGATATTATGATTGAAAAGTATAAAAAATTATATAGGACCTATGAAAACTTGCTATAATAATTAATTATTTAATATTGCTTGTCTAGGAAGTTATGAGGTGTTCATAAATAATATCTCAAAAATAATAGTATTGGAAATAGTAATAAATGTACTCATGAAAGGATTCATACAATGTACCTATTATTTGTTATAGTAATTATTTTAGTACGGACAATAATAACAACATAATAATATTCTTAAGTTATCAAGTTTGTAGGTAAGTTATAAATTGTAAATAACAATGTTGAGTGTCAGTGTCACGCTTCTGGCACATATTGGATTTTAAGGTAAATTTGACACTTACAAACTACATCAGATAAGACTGTGGTAGGCATCTGAATAACAAAAATTTAATAAATATCTAATTGCAATTGAACATGTTCAGTTTTTAACGCTCAGTTGTTAAACATGAAGTCTCAAATTTCAGATGATTTACTACATAGAACAATATAAACTGTAATACTTATTATAAATAGTATAGTATTTTCGTTACTTTAACCTCAGTCACATTAAAATATTACACAGATTTGACTGAATTTTGGTATTGCGGTCGGTTGTTTGCGCCTTAAAATAACATGTAGGACATTTTCTTTCGCTCAGTAAAACTGGCAGGCTGTATCTAGCAATATAACGTATGTATAAAAGTATATCCTCTAAGAAATTTAATACGTACTGTAACAAATCCATTCCTAAAACCTATGTATATTTGGAAAAAAAATATATATGATATATTTAACTCCATCTATTTAATATTATAACTACTTTTTCTCAATTTATGCATGTAGGTTATAGGTGATTTAAAACATTTGAAAAAAATTTTTTAGAATGAATTAAATGTTAGAAAATATGTATTATAAATCACCATACAATTTCAAAATGTATAGTAAATAAAATAGAAAGTCATCATATTTAGTTTATACAATTCTTACAATCATAGACAAACGATGATTTTTTCTTATCTTTATGGTTAGATATATTTGAATATTTATGATGTTATGAAGCGGAATTAGGTAAAAATGAAGGATTTTAGTTTTACTATTAGATACAAGAGGGAGTTGGTTGAGATTTGAAGAAAAAATTAAAGGGAGAATTGATGAATGAAATTGATATGCTATGATAGAAACAATGGGGAAAGTTCGAGAAAGTAATCGGGATTCGGGGGAAGTGCGCAGAGAATAGGGAGTACGAGGTTATATAAGACCGCAGCACGGGGATTTTAAGAAGACACTGGAGAATATGAGCGGAGCGAGGCACTTGAGAGGTAGGCCGGTGCAGGGCACTTGAGAAGTAGGTCGGAGCAGGACACTTGAGAGGCAGACCGGAGCAGGGCACTTGAGAGGCAAATCGGTGCAGGACCACTTGTGAGGCAGGCAGGGACGGCGAGGGCTTAAGAGAGGTGAGGAGAAGTATAAACATCGCTAAAACCTACAAAACTGAAGGTACATTATGATATTTGTAAGTTTCAGATACAGAAATGTTCTAGTTTTATAAATTCGGCCCAGTATTCATATAAATATTCTACATGCTCACTACACATGATCTACTGTACAAATCAGATAGTATTGATTTGACAAAGTCGAAGTAACGTTGGCATGTGTTATTTCTTTAATATCTGCTGTAATTAAACTGACGTGAATCCAGCACACAAACTTTTAATCATCACAGTTTTATTTACCTAGTCCCAGTAGGCGTCAGATTAGAATAACGCCTAAAGCAAAATGACTCGTCATTCAAGACTTTTCCTCTTTTTCGTAAAATTATTTTGCTTGATAGTGATGCTAGTTCTTGCTGCCTGGAGATTTGCAGGGTGATTATTTGGTTATGTTGCTTTGATTTGGTGTTCGGTTTAGTGTGAAGGAAAACTGCCTTCTACTAAAGTGACCTGATAGCAGTAATTACCAGATATTGTTATCCTGTCATGTCTTCTGCCTGGTGGTCTTTGGACATTTTATTCTAAATTTGGCATCCTCTTGTGTCTATAATACAAAAGGAATGTGTTCTGGATTTCACTGGAAGTTTTGTAAATAATTGTGATAAGCCACCTCGCTACACTTCTCCATGCAGACTAATTTCAGGCTCTAGGTTGTCATATATACGGTAATTGCCCATTAAATTTATCTTTTTTTAAATAGTTGTATAGAGAATTTCTTGGTTTTGATTTTTTTTTAGCTAAGGTAAATAATTGCACTAAATTATATTGGTGAAAATATATAACATATAAATTATAAAATCAAATGTTTAAGCATTGTGAAGAAAGTAAACTATAATAGTAATTGATACATTATTTGTAATTTGAAATATAACCGTTAGCTAGTTTAGAAACTCTTCATGTTTCCTATATTATGTAAAGTATGATATGAATAATTTCTTTAAGGTAAAAATGTACCAATTCTACATTTACAAGTATAATTGCATAGAGATTATAAAATATATCTAGATTATAGAACTAAGTAAAGAAAGTCAAATATAATAATAACACATACTGTAATTTTGATATAAAACATAACTGATTACTAGTTTAGAAACCCTTTACGTATTATGTGACTTATGAAGTGAATAAATAAATTAAGATATATGGGTACCAACTTTTATAGTTAAAATTATAAGTATATAGGAACAAAGATAAGTAATGATTCATTTTAATCTTGATGTTAGTTATAAAACATAAAATTTTCATGTGAATGTACAACATAATAATGTCATTTATATATTGATTATACATTGATGAATATGTAGGGTCTATGATCGATACCAACCATAATTCATAACAATTCATATACAACGCCACTATACATTGGTATTGTGCATGATTGTTCCGAGGTTATATTTTGCATTGCAAAAAGGATCAAAGAATCCTTACTATATCTTAACAGTTAGCATCCTAACCCATTGTTTATGTGTGTTGCATAGAGTCAATGCTAGTTTACTTAACAAGCTTGTTTGGCTCATAAACAACTACCCGGTAATGAATTATTATATTTGGGTATTTGTTATTACATTAAAGTAATATTAACTGGAACCAAGCAGAAGTTCAACTGGTTATGTAAATTTATTAAAATACTATTTTATAGTATAACAAATCAGTCTTGATTTGGTTCAACACATATAATTTCCGGATACCTATCCACTTTCCTTCAGGAACCAGTGCGATATAATATTGTGTATACTATTGTTAGCTTTATCATTGGTCCCCGCTTTGTTTTTAGCCTTATCGTTGATCTTCTCTATACATTAAATGTCATATTGCAGGGGTTTCAATATTCACACGTTAGTTCAAAATAACTTTGTGGATTTAAATTAATATTTACATTTGGTTATATTTAACTTTATAAATTCAAATTGTAATGAAGAAGTTTTATATAAATTGTTTTAATAATCTATTTCAAGTGTTAGGCTTTTTCATTAGTCGCCTCTTTATTTTTGCTTTATCATTGATCATCTCTTTACTTTAAATTTCATATTACAAGGGTTTCAATATTCACACGTTAGTTCAAAATAACTTTATAGATTCAAATTGATAGTTACATGTTTGGTTAAAAATAACTTTATAAATTCAAATTGAAATGACGAGATTTTATAAAAATTGTTTTAATAATCATTTTCACACTAGTTCGCTTTTAGCGCTTTTAGTTTCCGGTTGTGGCAATATAAATATGCCTTATAATACTGAGGCAGATATAGTGGAGCTCCAGAACGAATCAGTGAACTGAAGTATTAGTGATATGAAGAACCGAATAGTACGTGCAGCCTATTAAACAAGACGGTTAAGATATAAGGATTTTTACACTATGTGTGGGTAGTTATACCCTTCTAACCATAATAAAGGGTGTCCAGTGGCAGATTTCAATGTTTGGAAAATTGTAAAAAAAAAACTACAGCTCTAATACAAAGTAGGTTTACTTTAATTTAATAACAATTAACGCGGATTTCATTTTTTAAAAACTACGTTCTCCAAATGGCGGCCCTCAAGTCTGACACACTCTTCGAGTCTAGCACGCATGTTTTCGAAAACGCGTTTACAGAGCGACTGGGGAATTCTGCTGACTTCGGCTCGAATATTTTCTTTAAGTTGTGTCACAGTGCTCGGATTTGTCTTGTAAACCATGGATTTTAAGTATCCCCATAAGAAAAAATCACATGGGCTTAAATCGGGTGACCTAGGTGGCCACAGTATGGTACCGTTTCGGGATATGTTATGTTTTTCAGGGAATAACTGCTGCACTGCATTCATGGACACATTAGCAGTATGAGCTGTGGCCCCGTCCTGCTGGAACCATGTGTTTCGGTTGAAGGATGGACTATTCTGAAGTTCTAATCTGAAAAAGTCATTTAACATCTGGGCATATCTCTCCGATTTAACAGTTACAGTTTGGCCACGTCCATTTTCAAAGAAATAAGGCCCTATGATTGCAGATGCAGATATGGCACACCAAACTGTTACTTTAGGCTTATGTAAAGGCTCTTGATGCATTTGTCTTGGGTTGCGGACATCCCAGTAACGGAAATTCTGCTTATTTACATATCCTCCGATATGAAAGTGGGCTTCGTCACTGAAGAATATGTTGCCCATCCGAGTAGCAGTAGGAAATCTCAACAACATTACCTCTGCGTAAGTTTTTCTTCATTCAAAGTCAGAATCGTGTAAATCTTGCACGATTTGAATTTTATATGGATGAAGCTTGAGTTTTTTTCGCATTATAACCTGCAAAGTTGATTTCGGAATTTCCAATATCGATGAACGTGCACGCAGTGATAATCGGGGATTTTCAACGACAGAAACCATAACACGCTCGCAATTTTCATCCGTGGCTACCGAGGGCGTAGGTCCTGGCCTGGGTCTATTTAACGTTGATCCTGTAGATCTGAACCTTGCTACCCATGACTGAATGAGGTTGATCGATGGTCCATCACTTAATCGACGAATACCGTAACGATTATTAAATCGACGGCGTGCTTCAGTCAGCGAAAATCCACTCGAAATGTACGCCTCGACGGCAAAAGCGCGATGCTCTCCACTCCACTGTTCCATGGCTACTAAAAAATCCGCAGCGTTTGCGCTTCTAAAGACGTCCCCCGCGCCCGTCTAGCGTGTTGCGTTCAAAAACTATGTTTGTTCAAAGTTTGAAATCTGCTACTGGACACCCTATTGTCAGGGCGTAGCTTATCTTCTATATAACCACGTCCGTTGGTCCACTTAGTCTTAGGAACAATGACCAAGGATTCGAAGTAGTGACTTTGTGTCCCCTCCACCTATATTCAACAGTCTGTAGCTTCCTTATTATACTGTGCGGGGAGGTCTGGATTGAAGTGAGTTGCATACTACTCCTTGGTTGACTTTGTCACCTCGGGGCTTTCTTACCACTTTGAAGGGCTATAGCTATACTATTACTATGTTCGCTAATTACTACTCATTAGATTTATCTTGCTGAAGGCTATAGTCGACCTTTGTCTCTTTTATTAACACCATTAAAGTCATTGTTGTCAAGGAACTGATTTCAGAACTCCTTATATCCTGCCTCTTACTCTCAACCTGCTCTGGCTTTGCCGATGATGCCGGTGGTTAGATTTCACTATATTAAATTCTAAAAAAAATATTGCTTACTTAAAGAGGCGGCTAATGGGACGGCTGGGGCCTAATCTTTTAAATATTTTTTTTTTATCTAAAACTTTGAACAACTTTCATATATGACTCGTTATATTGCTTCTAGATATAATTGCAAGTCATTTATTATAATACTATAATCTTAGATTAATATGTTTTTCTTATAATTGATTTGATATTATTGTCATGTGTTCGATTAAGTTCTAACATTACTTACTTCGGTTGTTATGTTTTCCGAGTACCAGGTTAAAAGAATTCGTTTATTCACAACGTCAATATAGGTCCTAATTACTAGATAATCATTGCCATAGGTATAAGGCAACAAGAAGACACTCTCTTGATATTCATAATATTAATTATTAATTCTATCATTTATTATACAAATAATAAAATAGAAATGATATATCTGACGACAGGGCGAGATTCGTCACAGTACTGTAAGATATATCTACTAATGTAATTTTATATATTACAGATTTGGTATAAGGCAACAAGAAGACACTCTCTTGATATTCATAATATGAATTATTAATTCTATCATTTATTATACAAATAATAAAATAGAAATGATATATCTGACGACAGGGCGAGATTCGTTACAGTACTCTAAGAAATATCTACTAATGTAATATTATATATCACTGATTTCTAAAAAGAAGTAAGTAAAAGAAAACGGATGCATGTGAATAAGAGGTCTATAGTATTGAACTCTTTAACGCGCGTAATTTAAAACCTCAACGCGACTTAGTAGCTGGCTTCCTTAAGGAGCGGTAAATAGACGTGTTTCTCATACAAGAGTCACTTCTTAAACCGAGCGTTCGAAATCCCACGATTGCTAACTACAAAATAGTAAGAAATGATCGTACCGGCGTAAGAGGCGGCGGCACGCTCATATACTATAGAAACTCACTATATTGCATGCCAATAGATCCTCCCAAACTCACCAACTTAGAAGTGTCGGTGTGCAGAGTGGGCATGACCGGTCATCCTACTATTCTTATTGTTTCCGCGTACCTCTCACCCAATGAAACTCTCCTTCAGTCGGATCTGGAGGCACTTTTCGCGCTCGGCGATTCGGTTATAGTGGCCGGTGATTTAAATAGCGGGCATATTCAATATAACAACCCCCGTACCACCGCTAATGGTAGGATGCTTTATTTGTTAGAAAATGCGCTTAACTTCGACGTGATTACTCCCTCAGAGCCAACTCATTACCAAGCTAACTGCCGCCCCTCAGTATTAGACGTAGCCATATTAAAAGGGGTCGCGCTTCAGGTACGGCAAATCGAAGTCGTACATGAACTAGACTCCGACCACCGGCCAGTAGTTCTGCATCTCGGTCACCCGGGTGACCACACTCCCGGTTCAGTCAAAGTAGCTGACTATCTAAAGCTCAGACAGTATCTCTTTAATAACCTCGCCTCACCTCACTTAGATAGAATCCCCAACGAGATAAAGTCTGTGGCCGATGCTGATCTGGCGGTTGAATCTCTGGTCGGTCACCTCCAGAATGCCACCTGGGAAACCTCGAAAGAGGTAAGGGCGGTAAACGATCGCCGTTTCATACTCCCTGATGACATTCAAAGATTGATCACGAAGAAAAACGCCGCAACACGCGCGCACTATTCCTATCCGACGGAGGAAAATCGCATAAGGCTACGTAACGTACAAAGATCAGTTAAATCTCGTATCTCTGAACTCCGTAGTCAAAGATGGGACAGCCTTTTAGCGGAAATCAAACCGTTTCATCTCGCCTTCTGGGATCACGTTCGTAAACAGAAGAGCAGCTATTCGTCCGCGATGCCCCCGTTAGATAGAGGGCCCGATAATTCGTCCGACTTCGAAAGTATAGACAAGGCAGAGTATCTCGCTGCTACTCTCGAACAACACTCTCGAACAACAGTGTTCTCCTAATCCCTATGAATATCATACCAGAGATTCCGAACACGTCGGGAGGGTCGATCAAACAATACAAGCAATAAGAGACACCCCCCGATCGAAAACTTAGTCCCGGTTACAACTGACGAAGTCCTCGCGATAATAAAAGCCCTTAAGCCAAGGAAAGCCCCCGGTCCTGACGGGATTAGGAACGAAGTCCTCAAACTTCTCCCTGAACTCTCAAACTCATAGCACTTCTAGTCTGCATCTTCAATGCGGCCATAACTCACTGCCATTTTTCAACTGCTTGGAAAAAGACAACAGTAGTAGGTATCCGTAAACCCGAAAAAAAGCATCTCTTCCAGGAAGCTACCGTCCGATAAGCCTCCTCAATACGATAGGTAAAATATACGAGCGGATTCTGTTAAATCGACTACAAGCCTTTGCCGCAGATAAATGTCTTTTACCACACGAGCAATTCGGCTTTCGACCGAAGCACTCGTGCACCCACCAAGTGTTCCGCCTCACGGAGCATATTCTCTCCAATTTCACGGAGTTACGCCGTCCCAGGCGCACGCTTGCTGTATTTTTCGACATAGCCAAAGCCTTCGATAAGCTCTGGCACGAAGGCCTCATATATAAACTCAATCACTTTCAAGTTCCGGACAGACTAGTCCGCATAATCCTTGCTTACTTATCAGATCGCTCCTTCTGCTATAAAGCGGACGGAGCCCTATCCTCGCCTCGTCCAATACGTTCAGGAGTCCCACAAGGCTCCATACTAGCGCCTTGCCTGTTCAATTTGTTCGTTAGCGATATACCCGAATTCCCCGACGTCGCCGTAGGGTCCTACGCAGACGACACAGTTATCTTCTGCTCGGCCAGGAATAGGATTCACGTAAACTACCGCGTCCAAAGAGCCGTCTCTAATTTCGGGTCCTGGTGCCTTAAGTGGGGCATAGGAATTAACCCAGACAAAAGCGCGGCTATCATGTTCGATCCTCACGCGAGAAAGAACATAAAAAGAACATTACACCTTTTCGGCGTCAATATCCCCTGGACTAACCAAACTAAATACCTCGGTGTAGTATTAGACAGGCACCTTACCTTTAACAAACATATAGATTACGTACAGAAAAAAGCCTCCCAGGCTATGGTTCTACTACGCAATCTAACTTCCTCCAAGAGCAAAATGTCACTCAGACATAAACTCATAATATACAAAGTATGTATCCGTCCCATACTTACATATAGCTGTCCCGTATTCGCTCACGCTTCGCGAACACCCTTCGCAAACTACAAGTGTTGCATAATAGATTCATGCGTATAGCCGTTCAAGTCCCGTTCTATGCCCGTAATGTAGATCTCCATAAAGATATGGAACTTCCGTCCATGTATGCATATATTAAAGACCTTTCAAAGAATTTTTTTGAAAATGCTGAACTTCATCCTAACCCCAAAATAGTACACGCAGTTAGCTACACTACCAATCCGCACACCAAAGGCTTTGCGCGCCGGCCACGCAATTACTTCTCCGACCCCGTCGATAAAATAACGAGATTAAACGTGCTTCTCCCTGCTGTCTCCAGCAATCGCTCGTGTCCGCGCAAACGTTCGCGCAACCGCCGTCCTCGCCGCCGAGGCCGAGCGGATAATTTTGCTCCCGCACACCCGCCGCGGCCTCCCTCCGCAGACGCCTGAGCCTAGGTTCGATCCTCCGGATAGGAGCCCTCGAGTGACTCTGCTCGCGCGATACAGTGACACTCTACATCACTGAGAGTACACCATGACACCAATACCATTCGTGCACACTCACACGTTAAGTACACGGTTCGGTAAGGAACTACCCTCGCGACCCTGAGCTGCTTACCTAATAAGGTCGTTGTAAGGATCACTAAATTTGTAAGACAAGACCTGTTGGTTAGTCAGGATCGTGAATCTTTTTCATTTACCGGCAGCAGCCCAAGCCAAGATTCGGCCGTTTAGGCACCCTTGTGCCCGCTGCCTCGGGGCTGAGTGCCTTCAGCACTTGCCCCAAAAAGTTCGGTGAAGCTGTCAAAGCCCCTGGGGCTAACAGCGTATATAAGTCCGAAAACAAAAAAGTATTGAACTCTGCATTTATGTCTCTCTTTCTGTCCATTTGTATAGGGATAATTACTGGACAAATTCTCCGGACAGTATAATAGTTAAAATATTTCACTAAACGTTCATAATGGATTTGGGTGCAATTCTTTCCGTTCAGTAAATAACAACTTAACTGAACATCAAACCTATATTTTGTGTATGTATGGTGCGGGATTGCTAAAAATGTGCCTAAGACAAAATAAGGGACGGAAATTCTGTAATGACGTATAGTAAGAATGGTCTAAACTTTACCCCGATGTTTGTCTATTTTACCTTTAAGTTTTTGCTCCATTGTTTTTATTTACTATATCTAATGTGTAAGAAATAACCTGTACTTACCGTTATATTTCTTAAAAAATTGGCATCCATTAGGCGCCAGCCTAGGCGTGCGCTTCGCAAATCGTTATTCACCGACAACAAAAAATATTGTAATTACGTATAATGTAATTGAGCATCAATATGTACATAAAATGTCGGTGAAAGCTTACTACAGTCACAAAGTTGAAAAATAGATCCCAAAATAATAGTGAACAATACAAATACACGCGAAAATGTCTCGAACAAAGCTACCTATTAATAGAACTTATACATCTTTGGTGTTAATACGACGCCTTAATGTTTCAAGGTGAAATGGAGCATGTTGTGTCTAATTTTATGGCTAAGCATAACGACAAAGTCGTCGTTACGGTGCGCCATGGAAATTATTTTAGATCTATAATTTGTATGTTTCAAAGAATATGGTATTGTGACCTTTGAACACGCACGACGGTGATTTCAAACATAGATTAGGGTTCTAGATTTTATCATTATTGAATTTGGTATGACAAATGTTTATCGTTTTTTTATTTATATAGAAATTTATATTAATTATTTATTATATTCTGAGATTCAAAAATAAGCCCTTCTCAAAAAATGAATAGGATTTCGTTCATAGTATAATTTTATCTTATATTATATATTTTACTAGCTGTGTCCGTGACTTTGTTTTTGTGAACGAGTTGTTTCTATACCTCGGGAAAAAGTTATTTTTGTGCAAGAAATATACGCTATACTGATGAATCTGGCTCTGGCTGGTTGTTTTTTTATTGTTAAGGTTTAGCGTTATGCCCACAATCTCACCAGATGTTAATTGACGATGTTACCCAAGATGGTGGACACACTAAGCCTAGTGGAGAGACTAGCTGGCAAGTGCAATCGCCGGAACAAACCTATAGATATTTGCCGTCAAATTTTCAGCTTGAGAGTGACAGCTAGCCAGATGGGCTAAATGCCTTACCACCAGCACTGGCATAATAGACTCGGTCATGGGGAATTCAATGGCTGTGGATTTGGTTATGATATGTTACTTTTGAAGTATAACTTTGCAAGTTCAAGGTGACACTAACACAATAAACAATTAATGTAATAAACCGGTGCTGGCTCAATGTTTGTGGGGACAGTATAGTAAAAAATCAAAGAGTGTATGAGAACAATAATCCAGCTTAAGATCAATCGACACCGCTCAAGAGCATCCACGCTGATCAACACATTGCAAGTAGTTAGTCCTCTTTCTCATTCTTCTTATTACAAGTCCTTGGTGTATTACGCACCATACTAGTTGATCAAAAACCGGGTGTTATACTTACTACTATATAAATCATGAATTCAAAACTTGCATTCGTTACAGCCATAGAATTGAATCCATTTTTTAGATACTAATTTAAGTTAACAAAATAAAATTTAACAAATATATATACTGTACTTTACTAATAGAATTTATGTTTTGAGAGTTGTATTTGTGTATTGTACCTAGCTATATGAAATTATCGTACCAACAGAAAGCACTTTGCGTTCTCAATAGATATGCACCACTCTGTATACGCAAACTCGATTACTATTATCGGAATTCGAATACATGGTTTTAAAGCAAAGTTTGATCAGAAGTAACATATTTTTATGCTGCGTTTATTAACGTAGATTTGAATGCAAAGACATATGTAAATTTCGGTGAAGGAAAACTTTGTGCTGATAAAGTATTTACTAATAACCTGTATATTGGCCATTACCTGCAACCTAAGAATCTGTTACCAAAAACCTAGCATCAGGCTTTGCACGTTCTCATCTTGGGGCATTTTGAAATCAGTTGAAACGAATTGGCCAACTTTTTTTAAAATGTGTGACAACCGATAAAAATTTCGCGAAAGAAAAATTATAGTATATATACGAGAAATAATATAAGTAACTATTCTATAGAATTTTTGTATGCGTTCAAGTTCATAATTTATAATTGTAACGATTCGTCATTTATTTATATCCTGTCAGTCATTTTATTGAAAAAGACTTCAAGAAAATAAATCACTACAAGTACCGCTATGGTCAAGTGATCTACTATCTAAAACGCTAATAAAATGTCTGCCATACCAGCTAATAATGAACGAGAAAGAGATGCCACTAAAATTATTGTTTAATTTTTAACTTAGTAGCTTTGTGGATATTTATAATGTTGTAAAAAAATACAATTTTATATTTTTTCGTGTAATAAACACCTTGACAAAGAATAATAATCAAGTATAATATAAACTGAAAAATAGAAAACAGTGAAAATAGAATTGCTTTATTATAGCAAGATCTCTCGATGTTTTTATAAACGAAATTGCGGCGATGATATTTTCATAAGTTGAGCTATATTTCTTGCCGTATATGTGATTACGATTATTTCATTTTTATGTTTTGCTTGCTATAGATTACTATAATAATATAACATTTTCTTGGTCCCTAAATTCCAAATGTTTTTGTTAATACTCGAAATTTACCTTTCTTAGGTAACGTTACGTTTTTTTTATAGTTAATGCTTAGCGTTATGGCCATAATCTCACCTGATCTTAAGTGACGATACGGCCCATGTTGGTGGACACGCTAAACCTTTGGAGGAACTGGCTCTCAAGTGCAACTGCCGGAACACACCTATTGTTATTTGGCGGCAGTTTTTCAACTTGAGGGTGGTAGCTAGCCAGGTGGGCATCAGAAAAAGCCCTACCACCATGCACTTGAGGGTGGTAGCTAGCCAGGTGTATTAAATATTGAAATATTTCAAATAAATAATTTTATTAACTATATTTTTATAAAAATAGTTAATATGTAATACTTTATACTACACAAAAATGCTCATGTCGCATCTGACAATCCAATCGCAACTAACAAATGTAATAATTTGAAAAGATGAGCTTTCTAATTAAAATAAAACTGAAAAAATTCATTGTTGGCAAATTCTGCGGGCTTTGATTTTTACCTACGTGTACAGTAAAAAAAAAAAATATAAACCATTAAAGTCATTGTTCATAGTGTTTCAAGTAAGGTTTGTTTTTATTAATAACTTAACAATATAGTTTAATCGGTTACGTATGTTCATAGATCGCAAATTTCTTACTAAAGTATTATGGAATTTGAGTTTCCAAATAAATAAACCAAATAAAATAATGAGATCTGTCTCATAATTTTGGAATATTATAGAATGACTTAGAAAATAATGGTCAGTAAATAACAATAATCTATATACATTATGATCCTTAGTTTTTTTAATTTTGCCTTTGAAAATTATAATTCATAAATTCTAAGTTTAGTTTGATGGTTTGATGTATGCTGCAAGATTTAAAAAATCTAACTTTATTAGTTTTTTTTAGAAAATGTATATAACTATTATTTAAATATTTCCAATAATAAAATTATAATAAATCTTTTATTGTTATGTGAATTGTTGGTATCAAAGTTGATGTTAACTTATATCATTAATTCAACAAAAGTGGCAAACTAACTACCAGACTTATGGTAAGCGATTTCCGTAGCTTGTGGAGGCTTATGACACCAGAGGTGCCATAATCAAGTTTCTCACCATGAATGCCCTAGTCTAGATAATGTACTTAATGTACTCAGCGCAATAATACAACACATTGCTAGTTAGCCGCGATTTTAGGCAGCATGGGCACAATTTACCAGTTAAGCTGCTCCAAACTTCTAATATTTCTTTAAAACTTCTCTAAAAATCTTCAGATATATATTCTACCTCTACTGAAATAACTGAGGGTTATTTACTTAAATTATAGCACATTTTTGAAGTGTTTGCGTTCCTAATATCTGAATATATCAGGTGATAACCCTAGTACACTACTAAAATAAATGGATACAATTCACAAGGTTGGACAACGATAAGAATGAGTGACAGTTTGATTGATGCGATGTTTCGTAAATAAGGGGTCATAGTTGCAGGTCAATTCGACTTAAAATATACCTACTCTATTAACTTCGTGGCTGTTTGAAAATATACGCGTTTTTTGCACTAAGCATGCACTAAAAAATTGTGAATACAGTAGAACCTTTATAAGTAGAACAACAAGGGAGACGACATCTTTCCATTTGTTACAGGTTTCAATGTTGATACTTGCACTTTCCCCACAAACTTTTTTAAAACCAAGTTCATATCTTCTTTAGAACATTTCTAGCCATTCATTACGGGCTCTTAGCGAGCCCCAATGATTTAGAGTATATTTCGGCTTTTTCTTGTAACAGTGGTCCACTAAAACTGATATTTTGGCTCCAACACTGCACATACCATTTAAGTAAACACTCCTCCAATCCCGGAAATTCTGCCATTCCTCGTCTTTTGCACGACAAACTTTGACCGTTTTGGAATTTGCACATGATGTCTAATTCATTTTTTGTTATTATTGACAGAGTATTCATTGGTAGGACAAATTGTTCAGCAACATCTTTCTTATTTTGACAGGTCTTCACAGCTTCGAGCACTTCAAATTTTTCAGCGGGACTCAAAGTTTTCAGTTTACTTTACATAGTACTCATGTTTCAACAATTTTATTTGTAAACTGTTGTACAAATTGATGTGTATTGCAGTAGAACTAAACTACTTCTGACAATATTTCACTCGACAACAAATGACATGCTTCCCTAAAGTTCAAATGAAATCAAAAATAATAAAATTAAGCAACTGACACCAAACAAGCAAACACCTGTTAACGTGAGACATAAATTCGTAGTAATTCTATTCATTGTATACTCCTAAATTACTTTTTAAGAAACAATGGTGTACTTACACTGTCGGCGAATTCTTATAGTCGGTAACTTACTTTTCTTCATACTATAGAGGCTCAAATAATCGAGTTGTAAAGGTTGTAAAATAAAACATTAGTATGTTCGAGATACAGAGGTAAATTTTAATTTTTCGAGTTATGGAGGGAAAATATATACCAAAATGGCTTGAAGGGACTGATTATTTCGACTAACAAAGGGTTGAGATTTCGAGTAATGGAGGTTTTGGTGTTTGAAGGGAAGGGAACAAAACATTTTTTCGATATTTGGAGTTTTCAACTTATCGAGGTTCGACTTAACGAGAATCTACAGTGTCTTGTTTAGCATTACTAGAGTATTATATTAAGTAAGTTTAGTGTTAAAGAAGTAACATTTAGTAAAAATAGTAGCAATTAGAAGGTCGTGTTGTTTTTTATCTCAATAAGTCAAATCCCATATTTAATTACACACGGGCCTGTTCGGTAAAAAGCAATTGAAATGTTCGACTTGGGTGTTCAGAATTTCGAAATGAGAATGCGATATAACGTTTGGGGACGGTAAATACTGAACATTCTTAGAGTCCGAACGATGTGGAATCCTATTGAAATTACCCTAAATTTAGAGGGTTTAATATAACTTGTTTTGCTAAAAATTGTACAAATGGGTTAAAAATCATATTATTTCTTTTATTTCGTTGTGTGAATGTTATTCTCGCATGTTTATTATTGAAATAAAATGATTATTTTAAAACTGTGTACCTACATTATGTTTCAGTTTAGATCAGTTTCAGTAAATTCTTTATTTTACACGTATTTAATCAATGACACATATATTTGAACAGTAATTGTAAGACAAATAAAATAGTTAATAATTTTTGATTTTGTAAAATAAACCTATTCTAATATACAAACGGTACTTCAAGGTTCTTTGGAGGCTTTTACGATTATTATTAATGACTGGACAACCCTATTTCGAATCACCTCCATCATCGGTTAATATATTTAATATCGATTTTAACTAAGTGGGGCTCAGCCGATTGCAGCGCTCGCCAGATTGCGTTCAATTAAAATTTATTGCATGGTATGAAGTTGTTACGGAAATACATGTTAGTGCATAAATATATAGATACGACATTATTAATCAACTTTAAGTTCAACAAAATATATGAAAAAGCATTATTAAAGCGTAATCATTACAAACGATATAATATTATCCATATATAAACGATGGTAGTGTGTACGGACCCGGTGCCAATGGACGTGAGTTTGAGCTCTGCAGTGAGCTTGAGATGTTGGTGAAGGAAAACATCGTGATGGAATCATATCATAGTTATAGGGCTTTTCTAATGCCCGCATGGCTAGCTATTAACCTCAAGTTGAAAATCTGCCGCCAAATACCAATAGGTGTGTTCCGGCAGTTGCACTTCAGTCACTCCTCTAGGCTTAGGGGCCGTTCAAGTATTACGCAATGCATTTTTTGAAGATTTTTGACCTCGCCCCCCTACGTAACGTGCCGTAACATTTTTCTTTATCACCCGTCCCCTTCAAACGTTACGTAACACCAAAGTGTCGTTTATTACCTAATACTCATAATTATGTTCTACCTCTTTCTACTAATGAACTCTTAAAATAACATAAATAACGTAATATAACATACATATAAAATAACGTAACGTATTACCAAATCTCCCCCTGCCCCCAAATTGCGTTACGTAATACTTGTACGGCATCTTAGCGTGTCCACCATCTTGGGCTACATTGTCATTTAACATCAGGTGAGATTGTGGTCATAACGCTAAGTATATAAACTTACAAAGAATCTCTGTTTTATGAAACTTCCGACTTGCGAATCCCAACTGCTAATTTTTGTGCAAAATTATTAAATATTTTATGATGAAAGTAACAATTTAAAAAAAAAAAAGTGTACAAAAGAATTTATGATCAATTTTTAAAATACAATAGAGAGTCTGAATGAAGATGTTGTATGATTCATAGTGGGTGTATTATATAAATATTCAGTTAGTTCATTCCTTCGAAGTCACGGATGAACGATTTCTTTCATTAGCGGCAGGTCGTGAAACAGCTGTGCTCGCAAACAGAATAACACCACAAATTACTATTTACGTGTTCTGTGGCATTCCGTGTTACTCTGTCATTAATTACAAGAAAAATAATATTGTTTCTTGTAAGATTGTGTAATCTAAGATTGTGACTGATTTTGGAAAATTATTAACTACAAATACTGAAATCGTAACGATTAATTTAGTAAGTTTAGTAATGGTATTTATTCAATTTTATCTTTTGTAATCTTCTAAACTAATGTTCCTTCTTTGGTTTTTAAATACATACGTCCACTGAACAAGGCTAATTATATATAAATTTGTTGAGTTGTAGGTATTTTTTTCAGTCCAGCTTAGTAAAAGGAAAACAAACAAGGTCGGAGAAAAAAGTCATGAGTATTTTAGTAGTAAATAATTATCTGTAAATTACCTTTTGTCTATTTCCTAAGAAAATGTTGGGTACAGGGCTAAGTAATGTTATATTTCAACAGTCGACCAATATTAATATTAATCGTGATGAGGCCATAGCACGATTTTGCTAATACCCGCTTGAATAGCTACCACCCACAAGTTAAGAAACTGCTGTCAAATACCTATAAGTTGCATTTGCGAGCTAGTTCTCCCAATAGTCTTATCGTGCTCACCATCTTGGGCCACATCACCACTTAGCATAAAGATATCATAGCGCTTTATAAAGTGATGTAAATGACTTCACGTGAAATATGTATCTCTTTTTTTGTAAGGAAGTAGTAGCTAGATAAAGTGATCACTAGATTTTTTTTTTTCAATGTTGCGCAGCAATGTCACTGAATAGGCATTTTAAAAAAGACAGTTAATTCATAGGCTGAACGTTGAACAACTATTACCAAGTTTCATTATATATTTACTGAAAAGTATAATTAATTAAAAATGTCATTACTGTATGTCTTCTGGAAAATTTATCATTGCGTGTATTTTTCCAATTCGAATCGAACGCTAAGCCTAGTGACAGGATTAGCTATCAAGTGCAACTATAGGAACACACCTATAAGTATTTGGCAGAAGATTTTCAAAATGAGGGTGTTAGCTAATCAGACGGGCATAAGAAAAAGGCTTATCACCATGCTATGGTTTCATCATGATATTACCTTCACCGACAGCTCACGCTCATTGCAGGTAGTTTCGAACTCACGTTCCTTGACGCAGCGGCCGAACACTCTACCAATTGAGCTATTATCGCTTCATATCTAGCACTAATATTAAAATAAGCTATTATATTAATATTAAACAACTTAGTACAACTCTACCCGCTTTCGTTACATACTTGAGTAAATCAATCATCATAAATTAATATCTTCACATCGTTTGGTTCTAGTAATTTTTATGGAAATAAGTTTAAAATGCTATTTGTACATACTTCTTATTGTATAATTCATAGTTGAAGTGTAAATCTTTTTCTGAGTTTCAAGTCTACAAACGTTCCACTATATTCTTAAATAACACATAGTTTGTATTACAATCGTGGGTCCTTGAAATAATGATTTCATGCGTTGTGTAAGATCTGTAAAGGCCACGAACACGAAGACTTCAATAGAAAATTTATGACAACTGATATTAACATACTTTATGTAAGAAATATCGTTAAATAATTACTATTTCCAAGATTCTTTCCGTTTAACATTTTTATCTAGTTATCTGTAGAAAATTCAACAACTGTAGTGCTAAGATATCAGCTATGTTATTCAACACGTATTTAAGGAACTGATTATTTTTAAAGAAAAATAAAGAAAGTTTGTTCCCAAAATGCAGCCCTAAGGAAAATTTTTCCCTCTTGAATGACGTTTGAATTAATTAAGGATTTTGGATATTTCTTTGAGTCATATTATGAAGTATTAAAAAGATTTTTTATGTGTTAAAGTTTAATGTGAAAGATGGTTTACCCGATATATTTTAAAAGGATTTCTTTATTGTCTTGACATATATTTCGTATATATCTGTGTTAAAAATTTAGACTTAGTAACAATAGACAGCTCCATAAAACCGCTTAGAGAAAATACGTGTCTATTCTTACTTTAATCAGTTAGAGATGATATCTTGTTGATATTAAATTATCTTTACGCGTCTGTTTTGTTTACACTATGCATATTTAACTTATAGAATACTTGTTACTTGCATTCAAAATTATATTGCATATGTAAATGTTAAGTTGATCTCTGCTCCTGTATATTTTTGGTATCCCCGTGAGAAATACTCGAGACAGCATGAAAATGGAAACCTAAGAGAACAGTTTTAAGGCAAAATAATGTACGAACATTCGACTTCATTAATTTTTTATATAATTTCTTAATGCCTACGATAGATTAATCAATCAATTAACAATCTGTCTAAACACATTTAATCTTTAGAGAAAGTATTAGTGTATTCAATTTATTAACGAAGTTGGAAGTCCCTTAGATAATTGCTCAAAATCCGTAAAATAAAAAAGGAAAGAAACTTACTCATATTATAACATGAGTTTTCCAACCTTATAATTTCAAAGATTGTAAACAGTTTTGTATGTAATCTTGTAATTTTCAAGTATCAACATTTATTTATTAGTTAAAACATTAAACTACTCTTTAATTAATGTAGAACTTGGAAGAAGGTAATATGTTTAATTTAGAATATATCGTATAATTCCTTTTCCCTAGGTTTTGTCAACCTGTTTACTGGTTAATTTCATACTTTACTGAAACATAATTATGGTATGAAAACATACGTTGTTATAGTATGTAAAAAAGAGTATAAGGTTCAGAGTTATTACAAAGCTCGATCCGAACAAGTAGCTATTTGTCGACGAACGTAATTTACGTGTATTATGTAATATTTTCCATTTTCCTGAATACAAACAGCTATCCACTGTTTTGTTCGCATTAAGTCTGATATTAAAATATATGTATGACTCAAATCAGATACCGTCTTTAATTCCTACAAATTATAATAAGAGTCTATTTATATACAAACAGATTCCATAAAAAATATTGCGTCACTAAAATTCAAGACATATGTATTCAATAAAATTGCAAATTAGTCAAAAATGTGTTTTTCTTGTATTTAAATATTTGTTTGTTTTATTTTTTGTTCTATTTTTCAATACCTATTACATGACAAAAATTATCTACTGTAAATTATTCATGAAAATCTAGCATCTAGTAGAAGATAGCTTAGTGCGCTTCACAAACCGTTACTCACCCACTATAAACATTTTTAACTATGAAAATTATATTGAGCTATAAAAAGTACACAAAAACTATGGAAGTATTTATATACATTGAATAAAAATGCTAAGTCCACAATGTTAGAATTCGGCCCCAAAATAAAATAAATTCAAGGTCAATATTATAGAAACAAATTTAAGTTGATGTGAAACAAATTGAGGGAACAACTAGTGAATCACAACTTTGTACTTTTCACATCTACTTATCACAAGTATTTTAGCCACGTGCAATGGCGTAGTAAAATTGCGAATGATTTATGCTTCTTAGGTTTTCGTTTGATATGTTGTTTATGTGTATATCGAAACTAAATATACTTGGTAAACGTGATCTATGGTTTCTTTTATGTCATATTAGCGATGCTCGCTACTACGCTTACGTGAAAATGCTTTGACCGGGACCGGTACGTGTTAGCGGGAATTAAACATTCTTTTATTTTCTTAATTATTTTATATTTTGTTTGAGAATGTAATTAAATGTAGTCTAAAATGAAAATTACATTCGAAGAAGAAAAACTATATGAAAAACATATATTTATTTGTCGAAAAAAATGGTTACGTTGATAGCATTATGCCGAACCATACATAGTTTCATAATAATCGATGAATGTTCCAGGGACACATAGAATAAAAACCTACAGACATTAATGTTTAAATACATTTAACATATTAAATGATTATAAATGGTTACGAGGGTCGTGAAATAAAAAAAAAATCGGTACAAACGGTTTAAAAGTTAAATAGGAAAAACTGACTGGACACATTTCATTATCTGTTTGATACCAAAAAATAAATAAGTTAAGTACTTTATGGTTCTTCGAGATAGGTTTTGTTTGGGTTCTGATTAATTTACTGTGTTAGCTACCTTTGAACTACGAGTGGTTTTAATATTACTTTAACAAATTATCACAATACAAGTAAATCAAGTAAACAATACGTGTAGTTTGTAGTATTCCACAGTTGCATGATGGAGTACCGAATTTAGACGTGACAGAACATCCATCAAAGGTTACATAAGCTTGGGACACCTTGCGACAGCTTTTATCGAATAATTGATTAAAACAAATCGAATAAACTATTCTAGTTGATCGTTGTACTGTGACACGCTTCATTACTGAGGAAATATAGATATTCACAAGTAGTCTACTAACATTTTATATAGATATTTAAGGATAAATTAATTTAGTAAATGCTCACTGATACGTAAAAGCGATCAGATTGAATATCTCCCAGCCCTCTTTGGAATTAGTAAAATAATATCACTATAGCTTTGTAGCTCGGTTTACAAAGATGAATAAATGTGGCTTCGCTATTACGACCCTGAAATTAATTTAGTGTCTATTGAATTCAGATCTGTTAATAAGTATTTTAGGAACCATAGGCTCGCTGTCCTGGAATAATCAAAAGGTATATAGTGATATAAATATAGTGTTTTAATATCATATTAATTAAGTTATGGAATCCAGTACGTTGTATGAAGAAAAATACACAAATTCGCCAAAATAAACTGGGAAAATCTGTAAAGACTGCTTTGTTTCATCTAGATAACGCCTGGGCTCACACGCCTTCGATCACATGCGGGCTTTGAAATATTTGAGCTTCTACCATATTCAGCAGACCTAGCTGTTAGTGATTTCTATTTATTTCCAAGGTTATAAAACTGTCGGGGAGGACGGCCATAAATTTGAATATTTTGAATTAATAATCACTACAGTACAAGAACGTATAGTTGCTTGCTAGAAAAGTTAAGTTTAAAAAAGATATCCCGAGTGTACCCATTAAAACAAATTATGACTATTATGAATTGTATAAAATTCTTTTTCAATTTTTTTTATGTGTTACTTATTTTTACTCTGATATTAATAGTTATAATAAATAAGAGCTTCATAAGCGTAAGGTTTTTTTTTTATAGATATACTCGATTACTGAGTTTTCCTGACCAACATTTTGTCTTGTTTTCTTTACAATAAGGTCGTAAACGGAAAATATATGTAAGTGTTCTTAGTAGAATTTTGACCTGTGATTTTATGGTTTTACTCTGGTTAATAAAATCTTTTAGGTGAATTTTTTTTATAATATTAAATAATATAATAGCTTTAATTGTGCAAATGTGAAGGAAATCAATTATAACAACAACCATGATTGTTTTTTATTAGACGGATGCTTTGATCAACCAGCCACTGCCAATATATCCTTTAATATATAGAAAAAAAAAGTCATCCGGTAACTGAATAGTCATTGGACGTTTTAGATACTCTACGGGTCGGAACTAGTCACTAGTATCCTGACTTTTATCATCAACCGTATCTAACAACATCGATGTTCACGGTTATAGCCGTAATTTCGAAGCCATACTTTATTGTGTCACACGACATTGATCCGAAAGTATTGTCTAAATTCACACTATTTTGTCGGCACTTCGTTCATGTTTTTGTGACCTTAATTAAATCGACTGGTCTCTTGTACTCTCTAATTTTAGTTTCTGGCATACTTTGAATACAATATTGAGACATACTTCAGAAAGCTGTAAAATATGTATTTTTTAGTGTTAAAGAAAACTTTTAACATACGTGTCGATTAAACACCCAAAAATAACTCCGACGATATAGATTTTACTATTTTATGACACCTGGTTACCAAGATAACTAAAGTTTGAGTAAAATGAGTCGTTTCTTGTTTGAAATTTCAAAGCGATCAACGTGCAAATACGTTATGTATCGACATCATACGTACCTAGTATTATACACATTTAAAAATGTTGGTCTTTCTTTATTCGGTCTTTGTTTTTTGTATAATAAACTTTTCTTTGTCAGTGCGTTAATATCGCTTTCAATTTGTTCCGAGGTCTTAGAGCTGAGAAAGGTTCACGTTTTGAATTTTCATACATGATACTTATATGAAATTGAAATAAACACTTCACAACTTACAATATATTTATTTGATATTTCTGTTAGAAATGGTTCTCTTTTGAATTCAACGAGTATAACTATATAAATTGTATATATATATATATATAATATATATATATATATATAATAAATATAAATATATAAATTGTATTTATTATGTTTGTTACAGAATTATACAGCGGTGCCTGGAAATTTACGTTACAGAGATTTACACGGAATGAAATACAAAGCAGTCACGTTTGAACACGTAAGTGTAAACAGCATACAATATGACTGATTTAGTAAATATGGATTTCAGTGTAAAACATACATCTATGTTGTTTGAAATTAAGGTTAATTTTTTTATTCAGCTTTTTGCTTTTACTCAGCACTTTTAACAATTATTTATTTATGTTATCAATCAATACACTGACGTATATTTTTTAATCAGAATACAAGGTACATAATGTTCTTGTTTTAAAATACCAGGGATAATTTACATCGGCACTTAACATCGTATGATATTGTGGCCATAACGCTAAACCTATAGTCTAAAAAACGACTTAAAACGAAGGCTTTGTTCCATTATGCCATTGATCACCTATATTTCATTTTACAGTTTATACGATAGTCTTACTATGTATGGCGTTCAATATATTTGTGTTTGAATGAAAAAGTAAATAAAGCTTAGAAAACAACAAGTCTTTAAATGCTCTTAACTTTTTATTTTGTATTATTCGTTAGAATATGAGCCATAATGATATATTCTTTGAAAGTTTCAACCCTCTTCTTATAACGGTTCAAGAGATAAAATCCATTTAAAGGTAGGCAACGGAAACTTAACAATACGTTTATTTTTTGCGAATGGAACTCTAGAAGTAATTGATTTTCATTCATTTATTTACTACTCTCCACTAATTAGGTACTCGATGATTAAGTCCTGCTACAGTAAAAATTCATTAATCAATTTTTGGAAAGGATGCTGTTGATATGATATTTTAAGTAAGTATTAAAAGTAAGTCACCTGCTAGTGTAAAGGAGTCATGTCGCAGTCGGACTCTATATCCTTAATACTTCGTTTGGTTACTCCAGAAAACGACAGTACT
The DNA here is from genome assembly GCA_039707435.1 of Actias luna. Lineage (NCBI taxonomy): Eukaryota > Metazoa > Arthropoda > Insecta > Lepidoptera > Saturniidae > Actias > Actias luna. Next base: position 10,900,938 of record JAZHAC010000033.1, on the reverse strand, counting down.
GATACTAAGGCATGATATTACGTCATAGGTTACAGAGAAAGACGGACTTCTCAGCTATTTAAGTCACCCTGGATTCACCGTGTGGGTGCCGGGTCCATCGATTGACAGAAAAGGAAATTGCGACCACTTTCCGAGACTTGCGACACGGATGTAGGTTTAAAGAGCTCTTCTTCACTACTCGTGTTTCTCTCGCTGCCCAGACAAATTTGGTAGGAGCCTACTAGCGCAACTTTAGACACACGTTCTAATATATAACTTACTGCAGTCCTAGATATATGTTGGTTGCGATCTAGTAAATCAGTTATTTTGTTTTACAGTGCCACATTTATAGTGGCCCGGATTAAAGAATGCTTTCCGAATTATAATTTGACTATAATCAGTACCTTAAAAAGTAGTTCTTAATTTAACAACAATGAAACACTAACAACATCCGTGTAAATAAGTTAGTAAAACTAAATTTATAATGCTTATGACAGTTAACCTTTAGTTAAATATTCTCTTTCATGATTATTGTAAACTTAGATTTTTGGTAAATGAATACCTAAAACAATTCACTAAAGTAAATAATAAAACGTTTCAAAAAATGTTACCAATTGTAGGTAAAGTTGTACCTATACGCTAACACAAGTACAAAGACAAGATGCGACTGCCCGGAATTTACTTTGACACTCTGTCACAATCCATTCCCGGTGTAGCTGGGTGTGTGTGTACCGGTAACACTATTTTCGTTATTTTTGTCGTTTTATATCCTCCAATATAACCTATATACATATGTGTTAAAGTTAAAATAATAATGTTTGTAACTGTTATTATTATTGTTGGAACTGAAAATTGAAGCAGTTATGACAATGTGGCAACGTGTACCGATACCGTATAGTAAGTTTAAATCCCTGTAACAAGACTAAAGTATCGGTTAGGGATAACATCGAGGTGACCCGTAGCATGATGGTGCGGTATCTTCTAATGCATAGTCGGATAGGCACCTCCCTTAAGTAAACAGTCAGAGCGTTCCTTGGCACGCAGTCACGCTTCATCTGTATTGTTTTTGTCGACAGCTACTTTCGACTGAGGCTGAAAGTAAAGTGGGATGTAGCATTGGAGATTTTTAAGGAGTCTTATTGGTCGATGGTACCAAATGAGTCCTGTAGACTTTTCTCGTAGCCTAGTCTGGCAAAGGCGCGAGGGAGTTACGTAAATGGATTTTACTCATTATAATAAATAATGAGTATAATAAATAACAAATAACACAATAACACGTAACACATCGTTAGTTAACATCAAGTTATACACCTATAAAGAATTTAAAATATAGTTTTTATATTGATTTTATTATATTCTGTCATTTTTGAATAAATACCGTCACCCAGTAGCCACTGAAAAATAAAAAGTAGTTACTGTAGAAATGTGCAAGTGTTAAACGTTTGAACGAAATAGGAGCGTGATTTGAACACGTTTCATAAATAAAGCGCATTAGCATAAATTTGCATGAATAAATTACAGATAGCCGGTACCGACACTAATTATGACCGTCCTGACTGACATTTGAGGATAAAAGAGAGCCCCAAACACTTTGTGTTAAAGCATGACGTGACGCATTAACATACGATTTATTTCACTGATACTTGAGGCACTTCGCTACTACTAGTATATGTATAATGTGCTATTTTATTTTATGCACTTAAAACTAAAGTGAAAAATTAAGAAAAATAAATACTAAATTATAGAAAACGGCAAAAACACGATGGGAAAAAGAAGGGAAGAGGAAGTGAGAAAAGGGTATGTCGGCACACTACTTGATGGTGATTACAGTAAATCATATGACCACCGTGAGATAAGCAATCTGTCCGGATTCAAAATTTGAATACGATAGCTAAGCAGATAAGTAATACAAAAGGTCATAACAAGATGCTATGGTTTTATTACTACCTTATATTTTATCAAAAGTCAAGTACATTATAGTATGATTTAAATCTACGTAGTCTGACGAGACGTTCAACCACATTGCCATTGACTTATAATTATTGTAGAGCAGTTGTTTGAATACGTGATGACCATAACAACCATACCACTCTCTCAAGTTCAAAATCTGCCGCCAATTACCAATAGGTGTGTTCCGGCAGTTGCACTTGAGAGCCAGTCAGTCCCTCCACAGATTTAGCGTGTCTACCAAATTGGGCCATATCGTCACTTAAGATCAGGTGAAATTATGGCCATAAGCCTTATCTATAAAAAAGTCTTTCTTTATTTTTAAGATGACAAAACAACTTCGAGCGTGTAATAGATTATCTTGATAACCTTCATAAATTTTTGCGATATTAAATAATACGTTTTGAGGACTAACTGTTTTTTTTTATAATACGTTAATTAACTTTTTATAGTTAACTTAAAATTGTTTAGATCGGCGATAGGAATCTAGTATGTTAGCTTCTTACGCATCAAGAAAATACAAAGACGTGTACAAAGCTCTCAGTGCTCCACCTTTAAACCTAGTATTATATTTCTTTATTCCACATAAAAGGAAAATATGATCTAACTATACAATACAACGCGTTGTGGAAAAAGCTTAGCAATTTTATATTTTATATAGATAAAGGAGTCTAGCGATGAAGTTGTTTGAGTTAATTAGTGGTATGAATAAAAAATGGTTACTACTTTAGATCCTCGTTTAAACATGTTGATTGATTTTTATAGTTTGTAGATTAGAGTTTCACCACAATGTTAACTGACGACGCTGCCAAAGATTTTAATACGTTTTACGCTTTTATGCTGTATGAAAAGCACTAAAAATATTCTACCAGGATATAATTTTAAACTCATTGTTCAATTGAAACTTACGTGTACCTATACTACATCCGAACGCACCTATATAGTTATTTTCTTCATACACTCTACTTCACTTCATTGATAAAAACATAAAGCCTTTTACATTTTTCTTAACGAGAATGCGATAGCAGAAATGACTAAACATCAGCTTGAAAATGACAAATTCGCTTTAGCGCCTGCCATAATATCTGAACCAAATGTTATGTGAATTTGCCATTCTAAAGTCGGAATTAGCTATTTCTGCTATCGCTTTTCTCTTGCATAAACATAATTAGCAGAGAGTTGGGTTCTGTTTATAGTCGTTAAAATTATGAGTAATATTAATAAATAAACTATTTTGTATGAAATACGTGATATAGTTATTCCAGATAGTAAATATTAGTTAATTAATTATTATAATTCAGTTTATAAACACATGTATATGATAATATGATTTGTATACAAATTTAAAATACGCGTTGTAAAGATACTTTTTTGCTGCAAATAAAAAATAATGCTAATATTATATTAATTTTTAGTAAATTTATCTCAATCATATAACCAATAGTTTAGTGATGATGTGGCTGGAAACGCTTAACACGCTCGATAAAGTGAAGCTGTTCCTTTTCTTATTAAAATGCAGCTCGTAGAAAACAACTATGTTTGTAGGTATTCGTGAGAAGTTTTTCAACCAGAGGATACGAGATAGCAAAGCCGGGTATTAAAAACAATGATAAAAAAGTAGTAAAATTATAAATTATAAAAATGTTTCAGTTAACATATTCGACAATCGAAATTTATAACACTACTAATTATTAATAAAAAAAAACGATCACATAATTAATTGTTCGATCACATCATTATGAAGCGTTCGAACGTACAGAAATGAGCAATTCACGTTAAGCTTATTAATAATTAAATAGGTACGCACCCACCTTGACCCTTGGCTTTGTGTATAAAAGTTAGGTAATTTATGAACGCCAAATAGATTGTGAACAAAAAATGTGATCAATAAATTCACAGCTTGAAAAAAAACAATTTAATTAAAGTATAATGTAGTAATAAAAAATATCGATAGCTGCTACAACTGTGTGAAATTACTTGTTTCGCTTTTATATTCTTGCACCGGCTTAAGTAAATTATTCATGACGCGTTCTCAGATGAAAGATGTTTACTTCGTTCGAGTAGACTGGTTAACCTATATGCATAATTTTATGACATGTAATGATAACAGCATGGCTTTACGATCTATAAATCACCTAACAACAGCATCATAACTGGTAATTGTGTTTATTATGAAAAGTAATTGCTTCCTTAAAGTATTAATTTACGTCAAAATTTAGTGTTCTTTTGTCAGTGTACCAAGAGTTTGATTGATAGTATAATTTAAAAAGAAATGCGTGACGGTCTCTTGAAAACGCAAATTTAAATTGATATACTTGAATAATGTCGTTAACTTACAAATATAAAAATTGTAAAACATTTTAATACAAATTTAAATAAATTAAACAGTTTACCGTGTGGTGGAATACGACTAAAAATGCGTCTAAATTATTATACTCCCACCATAGTGTCATATTAAGGTAGACGAGTAGTCTAGTTAAATAAAAAAAGGTGGTAATTCTGTGTTTTTCTTTGTCTCGATCACTGTACACGTGGTGATCGTTTCAGTGACATTTGTAATGGTTTGTATAACTCAGAAATGAAAATGTTGTATGCTTTAGCAAAGATATGCCTCCCCAACGAGAAATCTGTTTCAAATACAAGCGATTTCAATTAATTAATCTCAAATTAATAAAATTGAGAACGTAAGAGAGAACGTTTATCCGTTGCTTTGTATTTGAATTACATTAATTAACAGCATTAGTAGAAGCAGCCAGTGAATAATACTTTTTATTTTTCTTATAATAACAATACCTCTCTGTGTGAAGTTACTTAAATAATAAATTGCATAGATATTACATGTGCACATGAGTTTAGCAATTGACGTCAGTATAAAAAATAGAAGAAAATTTACAAATTCCATTATATAGTTAATAATATAATTTACCAGGCAACAATGAAATTAGACCATTGTTGATATGATCCTTTGATGCAGTTAATATGAATATTATCGTTAGGTAACCAGTAGCCAGTGTATTAACACTGGCTATTTTCTAATGAAATAATTTAATCAATCGTTAACAGATGTTTAAATGTTGTTGAAATTTGTTGGTTATGTTAACTTGTTTAATAGGAACACACAGATTTTATTTATCTGGAAATGCGACTTTTTTTCAAATCAAATCTATCACAAAAACTGTAATGAAGTCTCCTCAGACTGATGACTGATTTAACGAAAAGCCAAGATTACTAAGGCTGTGTGAATAAAACTTTTACAGCGCAACTCTATTGTCACATGGACCAAGACAGTTTTTTTATCAACCCTTTGGTGATTTAAAAAGTGAAGATAGGATGAAAATAAATCAAATCAACTTTTACTTCAGAAACACGAGTAGTTGTATATACTACCAGTTACAAAATATTTTGAGTGTAGTAAATTGTTGAAACTGGGCCTCAGTAGTCATACCATCCTGCAAGCATGTCGACTGTTGGAGGTAGATTGTTTGATTCACAAACGTGAGAAACCGACCGATACTCACAATGAACTTGCAATGAGCTTGCAATGAGCTTGAGCTTTTGGTAAAGGAAAACATCGTGATGAGACCATAGCACGGTGGTAGGGCTTTTTCTAATGCCCGCCTGACTAGCTACCATCCTCAAGTTGAAAATCTGCTGCCAAGTATCTATAGGTGAGTTTTGGCAGTGGCACTTGAAAGCCAGTACCTCCACTTGGCTGAGCGTGGTCTCCTTCTTGGGCCACAAACCGTCACCTAACATTAAGTGAGGTTGTGGCCACATTGCTAAGCCTATAATCTATATAAAAAAACAACTGTTCCGATGTAATGTAATTAATTAAAAAGTAATTTTCAGTTAATGTTTATTATAATTCATATTGAATTGATTTACATCGGGTCAAGTTCAATGTCACAAGATGAACATGAAACATAATTTACATTTCTGACTACAGAAATTTCGGGTACAAAATATTTTGCTTTAATAAGAGTATAGAACTACTAGCTAAGATTAGGCTAATTTATTTACGTATATGTCGGTTAAAACATGGAAAAAAACAACAGAAAATATTATTTACAAACGGGTAGTCATGTTTTATTATCAACTATATAATTCATTGATATAATATTAATCTAAAATATGGGTTTGATAATTTTTTACTAAATATGTACTTCATTATCAATTTATCGTTAGTGTAAAGTTGTTGACAATTTTTTGTTATCCTGCCTGTTATTATGTAAGTCGTGAATGTTACAGATTATTATTAGCGTGCGTAAGTTAGCTTTACACGAAAACAGTATCTCATTAATCTTGATAAGTAAAGAGGATTCAGGTTCATCTCAAGGCCTAACATAATCACACCAGATAAGTGAGTCAGTTAAAAATTTGACTTTGAATCCTTTCTAAATTTGTCTTTACCATCTAATTACACGCATTTTACTAAAACTATTCGATTTCTGTTGCAATTATTATACTTAGTATATAACTTATCTTCGAGGGAGAATTCAATGGCATATATAGTACATTTATTTGGCGTTACATTTACAACTTAGTACCAATAGATAACTTCTATGTAAAAATGAGTTTTTAGGGTCTACATAGACCACACTTTTTGCTTTATAATTTAAAGAATTTGAATTTAACATAATAAACGGAGATTATTTTATTTGAGAAAATGTCGACGTTTTTACCAAACATCTTTCTATAGTGTACTTATTTTTAAATACAAAGTTGTAAAACTAAATTAACGATGTAAATCAGTTGTTCAAACTGTTATAAATATTAATTTTAGAATCCGGTTTAGTTAATACTTTCAAATATTTATTTATTATTCCTTTATTAATTCTTGAGAAGTGCCTCTGAAAGTAATTAACGTACGTAATAAGATGTTTGTACCGCAACTGTTCACTATATAAAAATAAATCTTGAATAACAATAGCACTTAAATATTTTTGTTAACACTCCAAATCTGCTGGCACTTGACACATTTTATAGTGAATTGTTTTTAATTTAGTGCTTGTTAAAATGTCGTTCGAGTATACAGTGAGGTAGGGAATTAGGATCGATAATAGAAAACGGAAGTGATATTAAAGATTGTTTACCTTAGGATACGACGTGTTGTAAGGCGATCGCGGAGGCGCAAGCGAAGGCGGCGGCGGCGGCGGCTTAGGGCCGCGATAGGCGCGTGTGGCCGCGCGTGCCAGCCAACTGTGACTGCCGGCGAGATCCGCCTCCAATGCGGTTACGGTACCAGCGCGGCACCAGCGGCGCTTTGCCCGGTCTGCGCTTATCGGTCGCGCTACTACCACTATGCACTCTACCGTCCGATAACGATTACAAGCCCGGCTTGTATTTAGAAAGAATTCATTCGTTTCATTAGTGCAAGAGGTGCAATGTGTGCACAAATGGTTTATGTAGTTTTAAGCAATTTCACACAAATTCGTAGCAAGTTATTTTTCAGTTATAGCAGTTAAAGCAAATTAATACTATGTGTATATCGTGAACAGTAACAAGGATGTAGTGTCGATATAGCGTTCGCGGAGCGGATCAGCGAGATGAGAGTATCCAGAGTATCCGCTTTACCTACATTAATATTTAATTGACTTAGTAATTCATAAACAGGAACTGCTGTATCAAAGAGCTCTTCTTGAAAATATTTAAATTTCATAGCTAAGTAACTAGGTTACATCAATTTTATACTATATTGCTATATGCTTATTGGAGAAAAGCATAGCAATTTGCGATAACTGAAATTGGATATTACTTTTCCTTTAGATACTAGACATTTTCTATTCAGTGTTAGCTAAAAATGAGGATAAGAAAAAAACATAGTATACCAATAAATATGTAAGTTGTTTAAACGTTTAATATTATGTATAAAAGTAGAACGTGTTTATTTATGTATATTGTCTACATACATATTATTCATAACTCAGCCTTGTTGTTTTTAACTGCGTACTTTACACATTATTTAATGTAAGTAACAAACACAAATGAACCTAAATGTGAATATTATATACTTAACGTTTGCTTTTTAGGAAATGTTATGAATAAATTCAAACAACGTTCCTCTGAGTGTATTTGGTAATTTCTGTTTAACGAATTGTTCAGTTGTAAAAAATATTGTGTAACCAATAATCACAGACTTTATTGTCTTCATGTTTTTGCTCGTTGACATTATAAAGACCGACAAATTCTATTCATAGTTATATAAAAAATAAGTTACTCAATAGACACCTATTTCTGGTCTATTAATTCATAAATATTATGTAATTTTAATATAGAATTTATTATTTATTACATTATTCATAATTTATGTGAGTAGTTTATTATTTATTTTGTATGAGTTGATTGTAGTCGTTCATGTCTTTTACCATAGCTTTTTAGGTTGATGTCATTCAATTTAGGTTTAATAAAAAGAAAGCGAAAGAACCTTGTTCTTTTTTATTCGTTAAAATCTACAATACAAAACATCGTTGTCTGTGTATATTAATTGTTAAGTTCATGTATAATTGTTATTAAAAAGTACAGAATGTTTTGTAATTCACCTAAAATTCATATCATAAACGATCAAATCCCTTATGAAATCCTTAAATTCATAATCATTATAAGTAGTAGCGTAACAAAAAAAAGTAAGAAAAATTATTTCATTACTTATGAATATAATAATCTTGGATCATGAAATAAAGTTCAAATATTGTAGTCTTACTGTTGAACTTCCTTATAGGTTCGTTCATAATGACGCAAAAAACTAATCATTATCAACAGTATTCATAAATCAATCTAAGATTAACATCATTTATATACGTATATATTTTTTGGTATACACTAAAAAATAGATGAACAGTCATAGTTCTATATACTTTCAGATATGTGACAGGAAAGGTGTCAGGAATTACACTAATTGTAAGAGTGTATAAGTCCTACTTATAAATTTTCAGTGGTCTTACTAACGTATTGTATTAAAGTCTTCGATTCTTCAAGTATATTTAATATCTGTTTAATAGTATATATTGTAATAATGTAGGCAAAGAATACTATTTTTACTTTGATCACAACACTACTTAAGGCCGCAATTTATTAATTGAGTGTTTCGTGTTACAAAGATGTCAAAACATTCCAGAGAGCCTTGAGATGTACTTGCTGGGTGTAAGTCTGGGTATCTTTTGTCCGCCCAGTATACAAAGATTTCATTCACTCGAATTTGAAAACATCTGCTCATTGCATGGATAAATAATAAATATAAAATCACAATATTCCGGAGGTTTACTAAAAAAAATAATACATAACAATTTATAATGATATGGTTTTTAATAAAGGAAGAGTTCGCAAACGATTGTTCGTGAGTATACTGTTTACCTGTATATAATATCACACATAATGACGTGCCTAGGTTATGCGGAAAGGGCGGTCTGACCTAAATATATTAAATCGTATCATGACATTATGAAAAATCGATGAATACGTACCTATACGTCATAATTATTTAAATAAAAATACGCATTGATATATGTATATATTGGGATTACAATTCTTTTAAATTTTTATAAACGACTTGTTAGTAAAATTACAGTGGATAGATCATAAAAGTGGTGTAATTGATAGCTATTTGTGACAGAATATTTTTTTTAGTTTTTTTTTATAGTTCATAGGTTAAGCGTTATGGTTACAAACTCAACTGGTGTTAAGTGTACAGTGTGGCTCAAGATGGTGGACACGCTAAGCTTAATGGAGGGACTGGCTCTCAAATGTAAATGTAATAGGTATTTGGCGCCACATTTTCAACTTGAGCTTGAGCAGGGTGGTAGCTAGCCAGGCGGGTATTAGATAAAAATTTCAATAAACATAAATTAAGAATAGTGTTAAAAGTTTTAATAAATATAAATTAATAATAGTATAAATAAAAAAAAAATGTATTTTATTTAAAAAAAAGCATGGGATGCATGGTGTCAATAGTTATAAATGTTTTATCGACAGATATAAGTAGAGTGATTATCATTTGATAATATAAAAAGCACCCCACGCTTTTTTAAAAATAAAGTGATTTTTTTTTTATTTATACTATTATTAATTTATATTTATAGAAATTTTTAACACTATTCTTAATTAATGATTATTGAAATTTTTAACACTATTTTTAATTTAAATTTATTAAAACTTATTTTTTAATTTTTTAGTTTAGTTTTCTATAAAAAGCGTGATTTTTAGTTTTTTTAAACTATTATTTATTTTCTACTTTTTAGTTTGCTTTATTTTTGATAATATCTTACAAAGCACCCCACGTTTTTTTTTAAATAAAATACATTTTTTTTATTTGCACTATTAATAATTTATATTTATTGAAATTGTTAACACTATCCTTAATTTAAATTTATTTTCTATTTTTTAGTTTGGTTTTCTATAAAAAGCGTGATTTTATTTAAAACTATTATTTGTTTTGTAGAATTAAAATTATTTTTAGTATGCGAAAATTTGCTAATATCAGAGAAAACGGCTAAAGATAATGATTGGACATTAAAATATCAAATTCTGTCTTATCGACTATAGATGAAAATTATATAAATTAACAAAAATCTTATTTTGCAAATTGAGAAATGGAATAATTTTATCAAATTAGTGTATTGTCATCGGTCGTTGATAAATCTACAAAGTTTGAACGAAATCTGGCCGTTTAAAGTGGGTCAAAATCGCGCCCAAATGAGTCGGTTACAAACACACAAACAAACATACAAACAAACATAAAAACAAACATACAAACAAACATACTAACAAACATACAAACAAACATACAAACAAACATACAGGTGAAGTTAATAAAAAGCGTGTAAAAAAGCCCTACCACCACGCTATGGTTTCATTACGATGTTTTCTTTCACCGAAAGCTCCAGCTGATTGCAGAGATTTGAATTCACATACATTAATGCGGCGTCCGTACATACTACAAACTGAGATATCATCGCTTCGAATTTTATATTTTAATTGAATAGAGATAATATATTTTATATAGTAGAATAAATACATCTGATGATTTGACTAGAAATTACTTAAATCTTTACAAATTATGTATTGGGATAACTTTTGAATATATATAACTATATACTTATTTTAATTTATTTACATATAATATAAACAATAAGATAACAATCCAGTTTCTAATTAAAACATACATATTTATAAAAATACATACAGAGTTGTCGCAGTTGTGATTTATATGCTGAAGTTAGGTAGCTCGGCTTTATGTCGAATGGTTCAGATTTTACGGCCAAGTTCTACTCAGGTGGGGATATTAGAACAACCAGTGACCACCTTACAATTTCTAATAAAGAAGTATACCTCGTATACATAAATAATTTTTACAAGCATGACTAAAATATAGATTTTAAAATGTTTTGTACAGGAATAATTGCAAATTATACATTTACATACCTTTATAGCTTATAAACTCTTCACATTTAAGTCTTAAGCACTTACCTGAAATAAAATAATTTATTAAGAATTGATAAATTAATTGATATACTTATTGACACTAAATGATACTTAATAATATAATAATAATACTAAATGATTAATATACTTATTTATTATTGTTTAGAAAGTGGTAGAGGCTATAGGCAGAGGCAAATGATAAGAAATAATTAATTACCTAAGTATACCTAATCCTCCATTATTGCAAATCATATTATTCGTATACTATTTATGGATATTATATTTTTGTTCAATAAATACCACTTGTATTTTCTGGTTGTGGAGTGAAAACACAATAACAAACATAAATACCTACTCTAATAATATCCGCATTGAGTTTGGTTACACGAACAAAACGCGCTTCCGACCCGAATTATGTTAGGTAGATTCCCAGTAAAAGGGAATGAGGGTTAATAATCTTATCCATAAGTTTGATAAAGGTTGAGCGAAGTGGAAAAGACTTACCAAGAATAATTCTTGGTGAAGTAAACCTTGAATTAGTGAACATAGACACAGCTATATCCGCGACTCTGTTCACTTGAAATAATTACTACATAGGTTGATAGAATGGTACGACATGACAACTGAGTTTGACCTTATCGTCCCCATGGCGTTTCGTTACTGTTACTAACGTATTACATATTGACTTATATGTATCTTAATAAATCGTAAATATTATATAACTAATAAGGAATTATTGAAAGAAATTGAGAATTCGATAAATCTATATAATATTTGGGGGTGGGTGCTGTTCACGTCCGTAGGCTTTACCCTCGAGTATACACGTGACCCCTGGGTGGTGCTAATAGAGCAGCTGCGGGGTGGTAGTTATGGTGGTGGTAGTTAAAGTACAGTCACTTTGCCGAGCTAGGAAAAAAAAATCCGTATTTTAATTATTTAATTTCATATAAATACATAAAAACTGTTAAGAATAAACTTGATTTACATTTTTAATTTACTATTTAATATTGTATTTGTGAATAAAACGTACTTATTAAGTAAAGAAATTTAAAAATCACAAATATACAATTTTGCAAGAAGCAACAACAGTTATGCTATTTATTTGTTGCTCGAAGTATTAAAGGCTCATTGGTGGTAGATTTTCGGCTTGAGGGTGGTAACTAGCCAGGCTGACATTAGGATCAGCCCTGCTACCATTAACACCTGTATCCTACCAGAGTTACACGTTTAGGCGTATCGCAATATTAGGTCAACTGGTGTATATAGATTTGTTCTTATATATCTACTGGTCAAAACGGATGTCTACCAACTGGCTCCACTATTACTTGTTTTGCACAAGCAATGCGATAGCAGAAATCGCAAATAATCTCTACTATCTATAGTAATATTATAAATGTGAAAGTGTGTTTGTTCTTCTTTCACGCCCTAACTAAGCAACCAATCGACTTGAATTCCCTAGAGTTGTCCGGTGTGCCCTCATATAAATTGTAATTGAAATTAGGCGTTCCGGTTATGCTCATGCATAATTTGGATGCGCCGCGATTATTAAACGGAACAAGACTTGGCGTCCCATAACTCAGGCGGAATATTGTTGGTGCCACTATTTTCGCAAGGGAAAGTTAGGGTGAAAATGCCAAGACCAGACACTATAGGTAGCCGGGGTACATTTGGAAATATCGTGCTACTCACATGGGCAGCTATATGTGGCATGTTCGCGTGTGTCCAATGCTCGAAATTTACATGTCTTACCGGTTAACGGAAAGACACAACATTGTATACACTAGCTTCCTTAAATAGTGCTCTGTTCTGTATAGATGATCGGTGTCTTATATCCCCTGGCAAAGTTTTTTCAAATTACTAAGCTAGCGAAGCCATGGGTAAAATCCCATTATATTATAAATGCGAAATTATGGATGTTTGTTTCTTTGTTCCACTATCACGCCTTAACTGAGTTGTTCCAAACACATTCTGGAGAATTCTAAACAGCGTGCCACTATATTAATACAGCGTTATCAAACATTTAACTATGTTGGTACTGCAGATAAACTTTTTAAAACATAATTTTGTATTTTTGTTATAATATTTCGATATTAAGAAAAGAGTGTTAAATTTAAATTTCTGTTGAATTGTAAATTAAAAATCAAAGTATTTTCATATTTATTATGGAATAGATTTATTATTTATAAAGATATCCCCACTAAGACGATGCGCGCGATGTAATCCCGCAGAGATGAAGCGGGATTTACGACTGTAGGCCCAAGTTTGCAATGTTTGTTATCTCATATCTACCTGAGTTTGTTAGCTGATAACTTTAGATATCCCTGCTATTTATAAATTTATAGGAAGTTGGTCATTTTTATCTTTTATACTTTGAATTATACAAGTACTAGCTTTCACTCGCGGCTTCGCTCACGTTATTATTCATTTTGTCAAATTGTATGACACAATTAAAAGTTTCATATAAAGTTTATTCCTCTCTTTTCACCACTCCCAATAAGTTTTTCGCGATAAAAAGTAGTCTATCACCGTCTCCAAGAGCCCATATATTTCTATACCAAAGTTCATCACAATCGGTTCGGCGGTTTAGGCGTGAAAGCGTAACAAACACACTTTCGCATTAATAAGATTACTAAATTTTACCTGTAGCTGCGCTCGCGTTAATATTGATTTTGCCAAACAAGATACATAGAGGAATAGATAGAAGATAGATACCAAAATTCATCATAATCGATTCAGCTGTTTTGACGCCTAACAAACTAACAAATAAACCCCTCTCTCTCATTTATAATATTAGTAATGAATATCTAGACGATTTCCAAGTATGTACATCAATCACACATAAGCTTTTAAATTCATAATCAATTTTGGATAACGACTATGTCAGCACCAGCTAAACAATATTTAAACATGTATGTGGTTTATATATATTTTAAGTGATTTTGTCATATGTTTGGTTTCATTTTAAACTCACATTTATCTTATAAATCTTTTATCTCTGTAGAGTTATTTTATTTGAAATATTAAGACAGTAATGATAACATTAGATTGAGGAAAAGGAATATGTCTTTTTGGTACGTAATCCAGGGTAAAACGGGCTCGAGATCGTGTAACATCGATCGTCATTACGGGTGTTTGTACTTCTGTCCTAGTTATTTTAACGTGTAACATCTGAACACTGAAGTTCGTATCTATACTTTTGTTTACAGTCAGAGATTAAATATTTTCCTTATAGATAATGTTCGTACTTTATTTTCTATATTTTATTTAATGTATGAAGTATGTATAACGTAAGGCTTGCAGTCTATCTGATGTTAAGTGGTTACTAAGGTACATAGTCATTTATAAATGGGCTTAAAAGGATATCCTTCTTTTTGTTAGACTGAAGGCTCTTATAGCTATAAGCTATGTATATGACAAGCGCAGAAGGCATATTATTAACATATATAAGACGTATTTCGGATGATATAACTAACTTTAAATATATACATATTTCAGATTGTATGATAAATTAATTAAGTTATCTCACCATTATTTTCTAAGTATATTTGAAGAAAGAGTGCAGGTATAAAGAGCTGTGTGATGTGTGTTGGGTTGTTGTGAATGTTGGAATAACTGTATCGTGTAAAAAATTGGATTGAGGAGTGATAGAGGCTATATTCTTAAAGCCAATCATAAAATGTTTATAACTATTAAGGACTGAATAGGAAAAATTTTGTACTGGCGTGTGTCGACAACTATATATATAGCATTAATATCTAGCACCATAAATAACTGTATTGGTGGTGCTTCTACAGTAGAAACTTGAACAGGTTTACTTCATTTGTTTGTAAAAAATTGTTATGTTAAAAATATATGATATAACACCGATAAAGAAGTAATGAACTTTTTTATTGGTTACCACTATACCTTTCTGTTCTTGTTTAATATTAAATCAACTAGTGTAAAAGGTTACGCGTGTAGTAATATTCTATTAATCGAGGAAATCGGAGTGTATGTAGTTATCTGATTCTATTAATTCTCTGTATCATTTTTAAAAGTAAAATGTTTACCACTTGCACCTAAATTTCGTTAGCGTTCTTTTTTTTTAAGCCACATTCTCATTGGGTCCACTCTTTGTTGCAGAGGTCTTTCAAAATATACATTTACCGGACCTACAATACCACTAAGATTCAAAACAATAATTTCTTCATCGAATAAATCTTGTCCAGTGTGGAACTCGAACCTACAGTATTTTGCGTAGCGGTAGCTGAGGCAATGGGTTAAATCACTAAACCTATGTAAGGTTTGACTGATTTTCATAACGGTTTAATTGTTACCGCCATAACGCCATACCATTTAAGCCATACCGCTGCCACCGTATTGAGTGCTCGGAGCTCGAATTTCAAACGGAATAGTTATTTGTATAATAATTCACATATTATTGTTTTCAGTCTGAGTGTTAATTCCTAAATCTGATTGTCTTTTTTTTTTTAAACAAATAAGAAACAAAATAAATCGGTTGTCGCTCCGGGTAACCAAACGTAGTTTTCACCCGTGAAAGATTTTATAATCGGGGTTAGTAGGTTCAAAGTTTACAGACAATAAACAAACACACTTTCATATAATTATAATAATAGCTTAGAACAGTTATAATAATTATTATTATATGTTTGAGCGAGGTGTGTGTATGATGTATACATGAGTACATTAATACTAGAAAAGGACTTATACTCTGAACTCTTACAAGTACTACAAGACAAGCGAGAACAGTAATAAAACTGTAACACATAATTACGGCTTACTTATAAGAGATTATTAATAACGCACTTATGAACATATGTACGATATACAAGCATGCACTTAGGTTTATATAAACAGAATAGTAAGATACGTGTCTTTAATCAATCAGGAGTTACGTGAAGACCATGTGTGCGTTATGTAGGCATATAGTATATCGAGCCTTTTTAGGAAAAACAACGTAAACGACAATTTGCACTTTTTACAGGAGATAGTTTTAAAGTCCTAATTATTTTATAGTTTATAGATTAAGTGTTATGGGCACAATCGCACCTGGTGTTTATTGACGATGTGGTTCAAGTTGGTGGATGCACTATAGGTATTTGTCGCCTGATTTTGAACTTGAGTGTGGTAGCTAGCCAGACGGACAATACAAAAAGCCCTATGAACATGCAGTATTTATGGTTAAAAAGTCATGTATTTAAAATAATTGTAGGTATCTTTATAAAATATATGATTTGCTATTCACAACTAACCACTGATCTCTCAAAATAGTGGCTATTAACATACTGCTTCTAATTTACAAAGATAATTTTCATAAGATATAAAAAAAAAATAAGATTTTTGGCGCTTACGATAAATGTCGAGGCACAATGTATTTAAATGCTCGATGTTACAAAAAATTACTCGATAATATTTTCAGAATTTTAAAGTTTTTATTTTGTTATGGTCTAAGATTGTGTAAATACTGTGATTTAGTACCCAGAAATACCAAAGGATTACCGTTGATTCAATCTCATTAAAACATGTAATACTGCGTCACGTTGTAGATTGAAATATTTACATAAAATATCGTTATCATCTCTTTACATCAAATAAGTATTTTAAAAACTTCTTCTATATTAAAGGTTTTATCCAAGTTTTACATAAGCCTAAATGATTTTATAAATACTGTAATACAAGATATATTTATTAACATTGTATAATTATGTTTACTACAAAAATAAGGAATTTATATATTAACTTAAAACGCTCTAGATATTTGAAAATGTAAATTTATGTATTTATATGTAAAGGTATAAATAATACCTGAATAAGTGGTGGGATGAACTTGTAACGTTGTATACATTTATTCTCAGGAAAGTAAATTAAGCACGTTCTCTGTATAAGTTAGTTATAGTCGAGGATTAAGTAAAAAATGATTAAATGTTTTATTCTTTTCTTTTTAAAAACTATTTCAACTTTAGTGCTTCTTTAATTCTTTACGGTCTCATAAAATAAATTCTTAAATAAAGCGACTTTTATGTACTGTCAGTACGGCTTTGTGTCTAAAATAATATAAGATTGATACAGTAACATAACCGAATTGTCAAGTGATGTATTACTGAAATGCCGCGCTGAGCCAGAAATACTACCATATAATGTTCTGTATATTTTTTACAAAGGTCAAAGTTCAATGTATACTTCTGTATTCCCAACGACTGTAGCCTTGAGATTAACAATAGTTGTAAAAGGATTGCTAAGTGGGGATCAGGGGATGTTTCCGACACCCCGGTGCGCGCCGTATATTCTAATTTATTGTGAAGCTTGCGCTTTTTGGAAGATCACGGAGACCACTTAGTTTTAGTTTAGTTAGTTTTATAGTGTGCGGATCAATCTAATTAATATGTAAATTTTGTTGTTTTTCAATAATAACACTACAACGTGATGACATAATAATAATGTTTTATGTGGAAAAATGTTTTATGCATATCCTCCCTGCTCAGGGGGACTGAGTAGGTTAAACTCGCTTGGTTCTAGCAGCCGAGAATACCCACTAAAACTCCACGAACATCTGTTGCCTCCCTGGGAACGCGGGTTTCAACTTGTAATTACCGAGTTGTTTCGGCGACCGGTCCAGCCTGATAGTAAGCCGTTCTTCATCCGGACAGCCTGGTGACATGCCCTTATAGACGGTCAGACGATAGTAAGCACAATGTAATCCCAGAGATAGATAAGCAGTTCATCAAGATATGTCGTAGCCTTTTACTATGAAAGCTTCTCAGCACATGGATATACATGCACGGGTTGATGAAAAGAAAGCCACTGTGACGAATGACACACTTATTTTATGGTGGTCATAAACCAGTCAAACACAATTGTAGTGTTTATTTCTTAATTACTTTTAAACAAAATAAACAATTTAAAAACAGAAATGTGTCGAAAAGTGAGAATTTTGGAACATATTGTTAGCTTTATCATTGGTCGCCTCTTTATTTTTAGCCTTATCACTGATCTTCTCTATACATTAAATGTCATATTGCAGGGGTTTCAATATTCACACGTAAGTTCAAAATAACTTCATGGATTTAAATTAATATTTACATTTGGTTATATTTAACTTTATAAATTTAAATTGTAATGAAGAGGTTTTATATATATGGTTTTAATAATCTATTTCAAGTGTTAGGCTTTTTCATTGGTCGCTTCTTTATTTTAGCTTTATCATTGATCGTCTCTTTACTTTCAATATCATATTACAAGGGTTTCAATATTTACACGTTAGTTCAAAATAACTTTATAGATTCAAATTGATATTTATGTTTGGTTAAAAATAATTTTATAATGATATAATGATGAGATTTTATAAAAATAGTTTTAATAATCATATTCACACTAGTTCCCTTTTAGCGCTTTTAGTTTCCGGTTGTGGCAATATAAATACGTTTTATAATACTGAGGTAGTCATAGCGGAGCTCCAGAACGAATCATTGGACTGAAGTATTAGTGATATGTAGAATCGAATAGTACGTGCAGCCTATTCAACAAGACAATTAAGATATAAGGATTTTTACAATATAGAACAATTAATGGAATGTGAACACAAATCCTGTTCCACGGCCCAATGAGCAATAGAAGAACACCGTAGGGTTTCAGTGGGTATTAGTGAACCACTAGCCGGTTGAGTTCAACATACATCTCCCAGACCATCAGGCAGCAGATGCCTAAATGCATTTCATTGCGCCATATGATTGCATGCAAACATAGAACAATTATTAGAGTTTTATAGATTTATTTTAAATTACGTATGGTTATAACCTATTATTAAGCTCATTATTTCATTCTATCTCACAAATTCTTGTAATTGCTATTAGTTTTTTTAACAATTGTCGAAATCCGATACTTTCCACAAAATTTATGGGAATGTCCTGCAGAGCAATCATTTCAAAATCAAGCTCTATCTATTTTAATTGATATAGGATTAGAAAAATCCCATTTTTGATTGCTCATCAATATGTTTTTAAGAGTAATTTGTTTTTTGGCATCTTGAAGAGGGGTTGAAGTCGAGGCTTGGTGTTTTTTTTTTCAGTATCTTGTTTAAGACAGTCTTCGAAATCGGACACATGCAACGATTTTAAATGAACTTTTGAAAAAGTAGTTATACCTCCTTTTTTGAACAAGTTTTCTTACAAATTTTACAGTTTGCTGTGTTTTGCGTCAATTTATCTACAATAGTTCCATATAATACTAGTATTGGCTTCACTGTATTTAGTATTTAAATAAATTCGTATTTAAATGAAATACATTTAGAATAACACACTAATATAACAAATTATTAATTTATTTTCACAACTCATAAGTTCAGTGGAGGTTCAAATACTCATCTAACGAACAAATGACAAAACAAAACAAAACAAAAAATACACAGAGACAGTGAGGGAATTTCCCGAAAAACAAGTTAAATCTTGTACGTACTTATTCTAGTGGCGGTCACTCGTTCCCTTTCGATCTTCGTTATAATCTCCGATTCAAACGTACCGAAGCTGGAATCAGAGTCAATCGGAAAATCTGACCTTTCGGAATCAGAGTAGAAGATCCGTAACATTCTTAATACGAATCCATTAATCGATTGATTTTGTTTTAAATGTCTATGCTTTTCATTACAATTTCATCCTTTGTTCAATTAATTTATTCAATTCGTTAATAGTTTCTGCGCAGTTTGTTCGTTTTAAATATTTTATTTTAACTTGTTTCGTTAATTAGTGTACGAATATTCTTGTATTTATTAAGTTCAGTTAAACTTTTAACAATGTCATTCGATGTTTTGTTCTATATTGTGTATAAACCCGGGCCAACTTTTGATACGGCCCATAACACATTTTATTTTAAAATCTTCATCGAAAAAAGGAAACATTTCAGAACTTAGAAGCACATAGAACTACTTTTCTATGATGAGAACATTATATTATTCAACCATTTTTACCAATGCTAATTAGGAAAATTCTGCATTCATAAATAAGGAAGAGTAATTATAATATTGGTTAACTCGTCCCTCAAGTTGAAGCTTAAATTTAGCTTAGCAACTTAATTTGGATTATACTTTAAATATAACACTGGATATATAATATATTATGTTTTTTTATGCAATAGGGGGTAAACGAGCTAGCGTGTCATCTGATGATAAGTGATCACCGCCGCTCATGAACACCCACAACACCAAGGTAATCATAGGTACGTTGCCGGCTTTTTTGGAGGTACTAGCTCTCAAGTGCAACTGCCGAAACACACCTATTGGTATTTGGCAGCAGATTTTCAACTTGGGGGTGGTAGCTAGCCAGGCGGGCATTAGAAAAAGCCCAACCACCGTACTATGGTTACCTCACGATGTTTTCCTTCACCGAAAGCTTAAGCTCATTGTAGGTGGTTGGATTCGAACTCACGCCCCATGACGCGGCGTTCCTACATACTATCACTGACCTTTCATCGCTTCAAATACAAATTCATATCGTTTCAAACACAAATTCATATCGCTTCGTATACAAATAACCTGTTTAAATTTTTTACACTACCTACATCTGTTATAACAATATTACCCATGCAACGTACACATATACAATATTACAAACCTTACAGATGTATAAGTATAATGAAGAAATTTAGACGAAAATAACTTGACATAATATCATCTTACTTCCGTTATATGCCGGTAAGATGATGGATGAATGGCGATTGCGTGCGGCAGAAATACGAATGTTGAGATGGATGTATGGACACGAATGGACAAAGTCAGAAATGAGTATGTTAGAAGGAATTTGAAGGTGGTGCCAGTGGCAGAAAAGTTGAAAAGGAATCACTTTCTTGGTTTGGACATGTCATGAGAAGGGAGGAAACGTATTTGGTAAGAAAAGTAATGGATATAAATGTTGAAGGATGCGAAGGAAGAGAAAGACTGAAGAAAAAATGGATAGTGTGTGAGGAATAACATGAAAGAAAAAGCAGTGAATGAAGAGATGAAGAATTTGTATAAAGTACTGACTGTGACCTGCGCTTTTACCCGTATTAAATTTTGTTCCGCTCCTTAAGATGGTTGCAGAAAATATTATGATCTAGAGCCCGCCCCAATAAATAGGTTTAACATAATACACTTATCACATCGGATCTGTAGTACTTGATATTTCGTGTCAAAATATTTATATATAGATTAGTTTTATTATATAACAATAGAATTAAATATATGTAGATATATTGTTAAAGTAAACATTATATTACGTATCCATTTATTAGCTTTTATGGCCTTTTTACTTAGGAATCATCTCTGAATGTTAATTATATTACCGACGGAATTAAGTAATATATAACACATATAAAATACGGCATTTCCACAAGCACTGACTGTAATCCAATTTTATTTTTCAGTATTTTTTACTACACTTCAATTGTATATATTTTCTAAATTCATTTAAACTGTAATATAATATAAATAGTAATATCATTTTCTTCAAAGTATATCTTGCACAGATCACTTAGGCTTCATCAAAGAGTTTATTTGTTCAAAATAAACATTAAATTTTAGAATTCACCTATTTACATATGTATCGAATTCTTTCCCTCTACCTATGCATATCTAGCGACGTAAAAATTGAGAATCAAGATCAAATTAAAGTTTGCATATTTATACAACTTATTGTTGAAAGTAGTAACTAAAAGCGATTAAATAAAGTTAAGATTAATATTCCATCACATACGTTGGACGGCATATTGAAGATGGCATATAGAAATGCTAGATCAGATTTCTTAGGATAATAAAATATTAATTAAAATATACTTTTTTAAGTATTTTTTATAGTAAACTAATTGGTCTAATAGGCCCACCACCCGCGGTTTTGTTTGCGTGACTAACAATATGCAAGGTAACAAAAGCAGGAAATAACCTGTATCACTGTAGAGTGTAATTTCTTATAAAAACAAAATGCAATCACGACAATAGTTTCAGATATTACTACCTCTTACAAACGTCACAATCTTTATAGCAATAACATAGATAAGTATAAAAGCGGTATCAATAGGTAATATAGTATTAGAGGGTTTAGTCAGCTTATCATCGGCATTCGTAGTCAACGGCCGTACAAAACTGAAAACTTTATCAGTGACCTGACATAGCACTACCCATAATACAGTGTGAAAAAGTGGGCTACTGAGAGAATTTGTACTTTAAAACGCGAAACATCTAATACTAAAGATTAGGTACAGAATTCCAGAAAAAAGAATAAGATGATAAACAACAATTCAAGAAAGGGCCAATGTTCGGGTCTGGAAAATTTGCTGAAAAATGCGTAACATTATTATAAATATATTCTAGCTTATCTGGCAGATCTTGGTCAGTTCTTTTCAGAAATCAACCACAGTGCCATGTATTCAGGTATAGAAATATTTATCTATACATATAACTAATTTGTAGGAAGAGACAGCATGAGAGGTGTCAGCGAGACGTGACGTGCGGTGTCCCACAGGGGTCGGCCCTTGGCCCACTCCTATGGAACATAGGTTCCGACTGGATACTCCGCAGTGAGCTTTTCTGTGGTGTAATTGTCGTTTATTATGCAGACGATACCCTTGTCATAGAGCCTTGTCACGCTAAAGGCAAAACACACCACGAGGCTGCGATTTTGATCACGATTGGGATGTCTAAGGTCATTGACCGGATCCCGTGTTTGGGACTCGAAGTAGCTCTGCAAAAATCCGAGGCCTTATGTTTTCATGGGCTGCGGAGCGGACCACCAAGTGGGTTAAACATCATCGTTGGAAGTATTCCTATCAGTATCGAATCAAAGCTGAGATACCTGGGTCTCATTCTCGATAGTCGATGGATCTTTTTAGAACATTTTCGGCAGTTGATTCCCCAACTCATGGGTGCTGCTGGCGCAGCTACTACCTAATTTAGGTGGTCCAGAATCAGCCTGCCGAAGCTGTACATTGGGATCGTGTGATCTATGGCCGTTTATCGGGCAAATCTGTCGGTCCGTAATCTCACTGCTCTACGGAGACCGCAAAGGGTGATGGCTGCTAGAATAGTACGCGGGTATCGCACGATTTCCTTCGAGGCGGCTTCCTTACTAGATGGATCCCCGTCATGGGACCTGGAGGCAAGGGGCCTGGCACTACTTTATGAGTTGCGCAGAGAAATGATGGCACGTGGGTTGAGACCTACGCCTCGGGATATTGAAGCTCAATGGTTAGAGATTCACCAGGTCCACATTGTGACGGAATGGTGCTATCCGAACTCATTAGAACTCAGGTGTGATGACCGTTGAGGCCCTGAGACCAAGTTTTATGGCCTGGACCAGACTGCGACATGGTACTCTCACCTTCCGATTGACACAGGTGCTCTCGGGACATGGATGCTTCGGAAGCTTCCTGTGTCGCATAGGCTGAGAAACAACACGAGAGTGTCATCATTGTAGTTGCATTCTTGATAATACACAGCACATATTGTCGGACTGTCCCGCATGGGATGTGACACGCTGTGAATTAACCGAAGTAATCGATTCCGACTTCTCGGTACTGGCTGTGGTTAGATCCATGGTCGACAGCGAGAGCGGATGGAATGCCGCCGTGTCTTACTGCGAGCAAGTTATGCTCGAGAAAGAGGCGGCGGAGAGGGAACGGGAGCGGACCACTACGCTCCCTTGCCGTAGGCGACGAACCGGGCGCCGAAGGATCAGAATTGACTTCCGGCCGCCTTAGAATGGCCTGCAGCGGCAGATGCAGGAACATCTGTCGCGATTGCAGTGCAAGCCCGAGAAGGAGCCTGACGAAACTTTGGGCGCACCTCTCCGTAGATTTTATCTGAGTGTGCCGATCTCCAACCCCATTAGACGGAACCCTTGATTAGGTTTGGACCTTACCAGGATTAGATGATGAATGTGAAGCGCTCCATCAATCTTGGTGGAAGGTACAGAGGCTGTAGGTTTTTTAGTCAGTAAGAATCTGACATAACCCATACTTTTTTGCTGTCCGGCGGAAGGTGGGTATCATATGTAAGATCTTCATACGAAAAAAAGGGTGTTAAAGAATAAAACAGAACCAATTTTTAGTATTTTTGGAATTTGTGTTTGTTTATCTGTTTGTCTGTACACGCAGCACGTAAAATGTACAAAACCAATGTAGATAACTTTTATACGTAAACATTTTACGCAACTTGGAGTATTACTTAGTCTTTATTTCATCGCAATCGGGTCACTCCATCAAAAGATATCTTCTATATAGGTATAGAAAAATGAATTGCTGAAATGTTTGTACGCGCATAACTTCCGAATGACTGTACCAAATTGGATATATGCTTTTTTTTTTGGAATCGTTATTGTCAGAACAAAGTTTGTATAAATGTTTGAAAAAAAAAATACAAATCAGTTAAATCATTTTTGAGTTTTAGCAGATTATATGTGATACGAAGTTCACCAGCTCAGCTGGTCTATTCTATCTCTTTAAGTCGGACCAATCAATCAATATCAATGTACAATATTTCCTTGAAATCAGCTGAGCAATTTCTGAGACTAGGCGTCGACAAACATCGTGACATTGAATTTTTATATTGGTATAACGACATTAACTGTCCGCAACTTCGTTCACGTGAAACCAAAAATTATTTAATAATGTTTGCCCCTTTTTTGTAACTTTTTTCAATACAATTCCTTCTTTCCTCAATGATTGTTGTATGAAATATTAAAATCACTTTTGAAATCCGACTGGTAGTTCATAAGATCTCCGCGTTTAAACACATAATCAAACTTGTCCGCTTTATAATATGAATATAGATATTATAAAAGCATATCCGTAACTATTCCTAAAGATCAATGTCAAACTATATGTAACTTCATTTTCGTAACTAGTAAGGTCGTAAATATCTTACTGCTCAACTCTAATTAATACCTAGAGTTGTAGATCCCACTGCGCCCTCTGAAAATATTTCTGTATAGTTTGCGAACAAAACCACGTCGTCGGTTATCGTGGTTATCTGAATTTTGAAGATAAGAGTTAGATACGTAAAAGTTTTCTTTCTTACTTTTAAGAAAAACTACTAATTCACCTAGTTGTTTATTCGAAATATATCTTAAGAGTTCTATGTATATATATGTATAATGTATATATAATATAACATTGGTTTCTTGGAAATTTGGATTTGGATAAAAATTTATGTTTGGATAATGTTTACCCTAATTTTTTAATAATAATATATATATATATATATATATATATATATATATATATATATATATATATATATATATATATATATATATATATATATATATATATATAATAACCTGCATATGTAAAAGCAGTATTTTGAAATATTGTGCTATTTCCAAAAAAAAAATAGTCATATAGATCAGTTGTTTTTAACCTTTTATCGTATCCTTTGATAAAAAATTTCTTTTATGAGTACCTCTCTCCTGATTACTCCATACCTACTCTTGAAAATGTGTCTCGTTTTTCTTAAGGGCTATCGATTGGAAATCTTAACTTTGAAATATACATAGTACTCTCTCTAGAGACTTGTGATCTATAAAGAGTTACCGTATGAGTCCCCTTACGTACCCTTTGTGATCATTTATTTATTGTTTTCAAGGATCTTCTTATAACAACTGATGGTACAGGGTTATGCTATGAATTTGGACAGAAATAATTTCATTTTTGATCTGAAACATTAATAAACTAGCCTATTTATATCAATTTCAATAGTTTAAATCTTATACTTAATATTATTTTAAACATAACTAATAAGTAATCAAAATAATTTTGTCGAAATTTGAAAATGGCAAAGTTATAAGGTTTATTTTAAACTACATATTTATACATTATAATAATGTTTATATGGGTGATTCTCTGTAAGGATGTTTTTTGCTGTGCCGGGCATTTTTTTATTAGAAAAAATATTAAAATGAAAAAAAAAAAATTGTTTTTTTTTGCTATAAATTCGTAAACCACCGAAATATCAGTCCCCTGGGCTGTCCCACTCCCAAAATTAAAATTTTAAAATTAAATTCTAAGTTAGTCGTCCATGATATATAATTTTGTCCACAATGTTTATATACTTACTTATTTAACTAACAATATTCTTCAATAAAAAGTACCGAAAATAAATTTTTTTCATTCAATTCATTAAACCAAAGTTTGTCCCAGGCGTTTCATGTTCAGTCCCCTGCCAAAAGTTCAAAGCTAAAAAAAAAAAAAACCTGCGCGCTATTTTATATTCTGTAGGGTTTATAGGGACCTAACTAGCTTTAGGTTAATAACCGTGGCGCTGTTAGCGCTTTGTTGTCATTTTATTTAGTGTCAAAACACCGTATGTGTTGGAAACATATGTCTGGGCCACTTCAAAACTCAGTCCCCTGGTAATTATTTTTATCTATAATTTATTTATAAATCTGGATCCATAAGTCTTAATAGCATACTAATTAATGTAAGTATTCATTAAGAACTTAAAAAGTTGAATAAATTGAAATAGTTTGCTAGATTTTTCTCAATTCGATTAAAATCCTCAGTCCCCTGGCATATTATGTGGCAGGGGACTGTTTTTTTTCCAGGGGACTGTGTTGATTTGACAATGGTAATTCTTTTGAATTTTATTTCGTTATTTATACTTTAATAGTTTTAATTATTTGTTGTAGGCTTGTTGTGATTGTCCAGCAATGTCAGACCTAAATCAAAAATTATCTAGAGCAGATTTGTTAGAAAAAAGAGAAATGCAGAACGTTTGAGGTATCAACTTCTAAAAAATACTTCAGAGAAATGGGACCAGCAACAAGCTAAGGATAAGATGAAATATCAGAGAAAGAAAGAAAAAGGACAGAGAAAACTTGTAAAAGATATGACTTGACGTGAGCACCGAGTTGCTAAAAAAGTTTGGAAACAACACCAAGAGGCTTGCCGGACCAAAACAAAGTCAGCAATTAGTGTTATTATTACATTGAATCGTGAAAACATCTTATAGATTCTGAAAGACCCATACCAGTTTCAGTAGACTTAACACCAAATACTTTTAAAATAATTTGATACTAATAAGAAATACTTTAAAAAAAAAATATAATATTAAGAATATTTTAATAAAAATGTTATTCATGTGTGGAATATAAAAATAAATGATTATAATAATGTATATGTGGTTTTAATGCATTTATAACAGTCCCCTGTCATACTGGTCAGTCCCCTGTCACCAGTTTTGGGAAAGATGCTAAAATCTCGAAAAAAAAAAAAAAAATTCGGCTGTCTATTAATTATCATTAAGCTGATAGTTTTGTAGCCCTTAGTAACTTTTTTTTTATAAAATCAAAAATAATTTCGTCGGACAGTTTTGTACAGATTTCAGACGTCCTTACAGAGAATTCTCCATATACGTTAGCTGTTTTAAATTGTCAATATTTTTGCCATTACCAATACCAGTCCGGCATGGCAGTTGCACCGGACGGAGGAAATTTTCCCTTTCGGCAGTCGCTACTGCCTCTGGACCGTATTGAGCTTATCATCAGCTGAAGTACGGTCGTTATATGCCGAGCCAGGATAAAAAAGAACATATAATTTTCACGTAGCCCTAATGTGACCCCGCGTAGGATTAGGCACAATACAAGTTAGGAATCGCTTATCTAGATGCTGTTTAAGACCTATATGGTATTGACTCATAATTTATTATTCATTTGGGTGAACATATTATTACATAACTTGACACTTTTGTTGAATCCGTCCACTAAACACGCTATACAGTCTTTCGTACAATATATGGTATACGCTAACATGGATCATTACTATATAGCATAACAATCACGGATTATGCTGTTTTACGAATTACAGTTTGAAAATGTTTAAGATGCACTTGAGTCAGTAAATATCCTGGATGTACTATAGTACTAGGGCAACTAAAAGACAAGGTTGACATGGAATTTATTCATCAAGGAAACAGTAAACTGCAAAAAAGCAACGAGTATGATCCAGATTATTATTTTATTTAGCAATTAAGAATAATTAGGGTAATAACCACTCGACAAATATTTTTTTGTTGAATACTGTATATAGTACTGTATATGTTTTGTATATAGACTTGATTTTGTATAAAATCGGTAAAAGCTTTTGAGAACTGCCTTTAGGTGTCCAGTATTGAGTTGATCTAGTACGATATCATAAATGTTAATATAATACATAATAGAACAAAATAAAGCATAACATTCGTGCAGGCCCTTAAGATATTGGATGTTATTAGATATTAATAAAGTTAGAAAATATTCAAATGATTGAAATTGCAACATTTAGTTTGTGAAAAAATGCGTATGAGATATTGGTAGCTTGAAAACGATATTTCAGTAATACGCGCCATAAAAATGGTGTGAAAAATTAAACGCATTTTTATTTATTTTAAATGTAATATCTAAAAATACCACAGATCACAGTTGTTCGATGTTTATACAGGGCAAAAGGAGTGCAGACGTTGAAATTTATTTGAGGTCATACATGAACTCATTATTAATTTTACATTAATACTGTACACTTTTTAATAAAAAAATATAAACACGTTTTAGTAACTCATGAATAATGGATTTTAAGGGCAACAAATGTGTTTACTTCAATATTTTTATTATGAAAGGGATTATTTCTGTCGTTTAAATAAAAAGTAATGAAAAATTTTTTCTATCGGAATTAAGATACGACTATAATATTAGTTTAATTATACTTCTGTTTTTTCTAAATTATACATTTATTTACATTACTTAAATATGATTGTAAAAATCGTTAAAAATACTTGAAAAGTAAATAAATACCTATAGTAATAACACTAAAGGCTGTTAATGATTAACCAATGATACCTCTATCAAATACAAAAAAAAAGTCCTAAGATTTTTCTTTAACTTTTACGCTTTATCCGCGGGGTGTAAGGGGCTATCAAATACCATTTGAGTTACCCAAGCTAACCTCACCTGCACCCGGTGCATCCTGCCGAGTAACTGACGAGGTTCTCGCAATTGTTGGTCTTGCCATTTATTTTGATCATGGCGGTTAATCTTTTAATCCTTGATC
This sequence comes from Actias luna, assembly GCA_039707435.1. Classification (NCBI taxonomy): domain Eukaryota; kingdom Metazoa; phylum Arthropoda; class Insecta; order Lepidoptera; family Saturniidae; genus Actias; species Actias luna. The sequence goes on along the minus strand of JAZHAC010000033.1, from coordinate 10,871,553 downwards.
CGTCACAGTTTAGTGGTAGGACTGGTTAGCGACCACCCTTGGGTTTAGATTGCCACAAAATAAAGGTTCAGTATGACCTTTTATGCTACGGCATAGTGAACGAGAATTAGCCATTTCTGCCAAGGTCAGTAATATGACTGTAACACCCGTGGCCTTGCAGCTGTCCATAGGCAGCGGTAACCATTTCTATCAGTTGGGTTGCCTGCCTGTTTGTTGATCATTAGCATACAAATAATAATATTAATATAGATACAAGTTAATGAGCTGTTTTCCAAAATATGTTGTTCTAATTTTCTAGTCTCGTACATAAGATCTACGAGTGTGAAGTGGTTTATCGTAAAGTGTGAATAATACAGACAGCTCATACCTACTCGGCTCCGCCCAGACTTTACGACCTATGAGAATGCGGAACGATCGGTATGATCTTATTTTGTAATAGTTATGCATAGGCGACAGACAAACAACTTTCAAGTCTAAAGAGAATCGCGACAAACAAAAGAATTTGATTATTTAAATGTTATTACCTACTTGTATAATGAAAACTTTCTTTTTGTTTTAAATACACATATGGTGTTAACATATAATTTGGCTTTGAGGAATACAAATGTTGTACAATGTAAACGTAAATAAAGCATTTATTTTGAGAAAACCTAGATTTTCCTTCACGACAAATTATTTTTTATAGTTTATAGGTTTAGCGTTATGACACAATCTCCCTGACGGTAAGTGTGAATGTGGCCCAAGACGGTGGACACGCTAAGCTTAGTGGAGGGGCTGGCTCTTAAGTGAAACTGCCGGAACATACCTCTAGGTATAAGGCGGCAGATCGTCAACTTGAGGGTGATAGAGTTTTACCACGATGTTTTCCTTCACCGAAAGCTCAGGCTCATTGCAGGTGTATTCGAACTCCCGCGCTGAACCAAGGGAAGGTAGGTCGGCGGACCTGTTTTCCCATTGCACTCGGTCAGCCGTCTGGGGGACAGTTGGGGTGTACCAAACTGTCCCTCTTTAGCGCCGGGGCCCAATTAGGGCGAGCCGCTGGGGCGACGTGGTGATTGTTAGCTCGAACCCGTGTCGTCCCACTTGACGCGGCAGAGGTACACCGTGGAGTTTTAGTGGGTATTCCCGGCGGTTAGTGTCGGGTGAGTCCCACATAACCCGCTCGTCCCCCCCGGGGCGAGAGGGTATCCATAAATGGATTTCTCCACGTATAAAAAAAAAAAAAGGTGTATTCGAACTCACGTCCACTGACGCGGCGTCCGTATACACTACTAACTATAGCATCATCGCTTCGAAAAAGATGGAGACATTTGTGTTGTGTACATAAGATATTAATCAGATGTTGATTATATAGGAAAATACTCTCATTTGTTTGACTTAATTATTCCGCACAAAATATTATGTTACTCGGCAGTTGCTCTCAGAGGCATTAACTTACTCTAATTAGCATAAATCGAAACGGACGACTCACAAGCCGCATGGCTTGGTCGCTTAATTTGCATACCGCCTGCGTATCAGCACAGCCTTGCTCTGGTGCCGGATTGGAACTAAACTAATAAGAGAAGTTTTAGCAACATAATATCAAATTGAAGCGATTGTAGCTCAGTGGTAGTGTGTACGACTTCGCGTCAAGGAGCGTGAGTTCGAATCCAACCACCTACAATGAGCTTGAGCTTTCGGTGAAGAAAAACACCGTGAGGAAACCATAGCATGATGATAGGACTTTTTGTAAATATCCGCCTGACTAACGACCACCCTCAAGTTGAAAATCTGCCGCCAATTACTAATAGGTGTGTTCCGGCAGCTGCACTTGAGAGCCAGTTCCTCCACAGGTTTAGGGTGTCTACCAACTTGGGCTATATCGTCACTTTATATCAGGTGAGATTATAGCCATAACGCTAAACCTTAACAATAAAAAAAAATCGTAAGTGTAGTTCTGTCAACGACTTAAAGTAATTGTGTACGTACACAGTAAAATTATTCGTCTTTTATTATTCCACGTGCAAAATTAATTTGACTTAATTTCATTGTCATGGTATAATTTAGGTTATACAATAGAATGGAAAAAGACAATAGCCGATTTTTTCTATCACGTAGGAACAGCACTTTTTACTACACTTAAAGTGCCTTATTTACTGTATCCTTTGACCAATGTGTATAAAAATTTCTAGATGATCGGTTGAAAAGATGAGACGAGAAACATTAATGAAATTAGTAAATTCACTTTGGCATTAATGATATATACTAGGATTAGAGATGTGATTAAATCTTTCATAACTTTTACCAATTACTTACAGAGAAATATGCTCGAATTTTAAATTATAGTTTTACTACTTCAGCAAAGCGGTTTGTGAATAAAGTTCAGTTACATTTCCAAGATATATGAGGTTAATCTTTTAATTATGTTAAAAGCACTGAAATCATAAATTATGATATCTATATCGTTGATAATATCTTAATAATGTAAATGAAACTGATGTAATAAATGATAGACATACAATTACATATCATTATCCAAAGACACTTATAGATATCTAAAGGCGAGTACGTATTTTTACAAAGTTTGGGTTTAATTATAATTAAAATCGGGACGTTAAGACTTCAGCAAGTCTTGATTGTAACAATTTATTCTTAGCAAAATATTACATATATTTTTACCGCTTTCGCTTTAATTCTATAATCGCAGCATATCTCGGGCATGTGACATAGTAATGTGTCAGTCTATATCCGTAAGGGCAGATTGCCAACAAGCTCGGGTTTGTAGCGTGTCATCTATCACCTGAAAAACTAACGTTCCACGGTGACACACCGTTAAAATACTCTAGGTTTGAGTATGACTATTGTTTACGAAATAATATATTTTTTATGACACCCAAGTAAAAATTTGGTGTAAAGGCTACCCCTTCTTTGTGTTATTATTTATCATGGTCACCATTACCTTTTCATGTGTAACATTTTATAGATGACTAAGAAGATCTTGCTCAACCAAAGACACATTGTTACAACTCTATTTCAGAAAACGGCTGAATTTAGCACTAAAAGACCTTGATGCAGACCGCTTGCTCAAAAAAACATCCTAAGCGTTGTGATCCATTTTAAAAGCTATTTAATTATTTAACTATTTCATTTTAACAACAACTTTAATATGTACGGAATTATAAAACAACAAAGATAAGTAACGGCGTGGGGTAGTTTATCAACAGTGATTGCTATATAAGCGCGACGCGAGCGCGGCTTTGAGTTCAGTCAAAGCGAAGCACTTGAAGCCAGATAATCACGTAAGATTTATATTTGCTATTATTGACTAGACTGTTTTGATATATTTGATATTTATGTTGTAAATCTTTATCGGGAATGACTTATACTGGGTAGAGAGAGAAACACGGGCGGTGACGCGATGTTGACGTGTGTTAATAAAGGGGCGCCTTAAACCTACATCTGTACCTCAAGTCTCGAACACTGCTCGGTGTTATCCTCTCCGCCACAGCTACTAGGTTTATGATTACTAACAATATTAAGAACATGATTATAGTTGTAATATGATGTAACATGATTAATGTTATAATAATTTGTATTAACTGAAGTATTAGTATAAGTAAATGATTATTATTATAAGTGAATACATTCAGAGTGAAATACTTTTACTTTTATTACATAAGGTTATACAAATACACTTAGAACTACTGTGCTGATTTACACTGTATACCTAATAATTTCATTTTTAAAATGAAATTAGGTTCCGCGGGCCATATTCTCTTGCAACTCCGAAGCTGATTTTCAATTGCGACACGACAATTTCATCGACTTGATTGCTGTCACAATACACCCGATACGGGGATTTCGTAAAATACCTGCATGTCTTAAATACTAGAAATCATAACAAACTGGTCACCCCATATTTTAGACTCAGTAAGATCAATACTAGTTTTTTAGGTAAAATAGTGTTAGGTTTTAGAACAAAGTTCCAAAGCACATTTCAGCTGTAATCGGATAATACGTTCAAGCACCATGTCAAGTAGGTTTTGATGTCAAAAAGCTATTATAGGGTGCATCAATATGTGAACGATGTCTGGAATTAACAGCGCTCTCTGTGTATAGGCTATAAACGACTGAAAATTCATTTGATTTCTTCTTTGTTTAAAATATGTACATAAAAATAATAATATCACTGGGTTATTTGGTTAAACTGGCTGGGTTAAAGTGGGTTATTTTCTGAACCGGTGGTAGGTTACACATTCATAAGTGTCTTCTCAGGGCCTAAATTGAATGGAGTATTTTGATTTCATTTGCATTTATAACACCCATCTTAGGCGTGTCGCATTACGGATCGGCTTGTCTATATTCAGCTATTAAATGGTGGTTGGGATCTGTAATCGGATGGGTCGCAACCAAATAACACGGACTGACTGACTTTTGGTGTTTCATATTACGGAATCAGTCATGTAAATCCAGTACTAAGAGGTATTTTTTACCTCTTAATGGTGGCCATTGTTTTGGGTTTTGTAATGCGCATACCATCAGCTATAGTTTATACATATATGTAACTATGTTACTGTGTACTACTATGGTCAATTTGTATATTATATACTTAATCACTTTGCCACGCTAAGATAAAGAATAATAGTTACTACGTTTGAGTATTTATAAATATTAATTATACACAAATATTCTGAGACAAGTTTACGATTTAAGGCAAAAAGAATAAATCAAGTTAATTTAAGACCGGTGAAACTTGTTAAAAAATATTAGGAAAAAATTTAAAAGTACTTTTTATAAAATTACAGCTCCTTTGAGACGACGCCTTTGTATACGTTGCGAGGGACATCCGAGTTATTGAATTATCCTTCCTGAAAGTTAGACCTTTCTTTTGTAAAATTTTCTTTTCATCAGTAAGTCCTGCGGTTAGGTTATTGTGTATTTCAATAGCTAATGGAAGTAATAAAGATTACTAAATAACTTCTTCTTTAGGTCGTACACTATAGTTTTATTACATCTATAATATTTTATTACACGTGGTTCATCAAACGTAGTAAAATTTGCAATAATTAATAAGCCGTAAAGTAACTTTATTATTATATAAAGACATACAGAACTCTTAACAGCAAAATACAGGATAGATATAAAACTTTTATGTGTTATTTGCGCATATATTTGTTACGACTCTGCGAATAATATTGCATTATATAAATAGTAATCTCTAAAAATTATAAATACTAAACAAAATATGGCATGTTTTATTTTTAAAGGCGATTTCTTATATTATTATGTAATATACACAAAAGTTAGGTAATCACACACACATATATACAATATACTATATATTTTTTAAGTATTTAACATATTTACATTTCCGGTACATTTGTGTTGTAAGCAACTTGAGCAATTTTGATGATTTTTGTGTACTGGGGGGGCCAAATACATATCTTGTAGCCATAGTTAGATGTAGTATGAGGCACTTTTATCGACATCTACTATATACCTACTTTTTAATTCTCTCACCCAACATTTATAAATATATTTTTCGAATTTCACTCGTAAAAGAGCACAATAATTAAATTACCTAATTTTACAAACCATATTTCAATTTCAATAAGTTTTTAATCATGAATAATTCATCTAATACAATAAAAAGTCTGCCCAACAGTTTCACTGTATTTTTAACCTTTAAAAGTTTTGTTAGCAAGCGCTCTAGGTATTAGAAAAAAAACTACTGTTGCATTGTACAAATATAATAATGTAAAAATGGTAAAGTCTTTATCTTCATTAAATACTTTTTTATGTACTTATTTTGTACAATTACTACCTAACCTTACCTAACCTAATGGTAAGTACATTTCAATTCTGAAAAATGAGCGGCGAAGAGAAAAGCGTCCATCGATTTTCTTGCCGTTATACCAAATTAAAAGTAACAACGAAAACGTTTATGTAATAGGAGGATATATATTGGTTAATACTGAAACACGATACCCCGTGGTGATCAATATGAGGTTTTTTTTTCATATGTATCATAGGTTATGATCCGACAGAAAGGTGAATATTCGAGTTTGGAATCGTTCGTGGGTATTTTCTTACACCCTAAATTGGGTTGTGAAAAGGCAATTTTGTACATTTCGTGAATTGTAATAAATGCAGTTAACCTAAACTATTAGTCGCTCTATGTTTTGACGTTACGTGATAGTATTCACTAATAGGATGCTAATGGTTAGTTGTAGTTTCTCTGTGCTGAACTGTTGTAAATAATTAAAGCAAATATGCTACGACTTGGTATAACATTTAGAGTCAACGAAGTGAAATTCTAGTATGCTTAATATTGCGCATGGCCGACACCTAATTGCCAATTAGAGCGCCTCCAAAAGTTGCTCCCGGATAAAACCCAAAGTTGATAATGCTGGAAACGTTGTATTAAAAATGTTTTGAATAAAAGTGCTACACTTATCTCGACAACCTCACCTTTGTATGAGAGCTTCTTTATTTAATAATTCAACATTCTTAGGTGTCTTGTTACTTTTTTAAGAAAATGGAAATGTTTGTATTTTCATTTGCAAAGTTTAAATTATAGATGTAAAATATTGAAATTTAAATATTACCTGATTATAATACAATATTAATAACCATTACTAGTGGATAGTAATAACCTGTTAATGTTACCTCTTCTTATCAACATTCTGTTTTTCTCCTTTCATATTTATTTCTATTAATTTTCACTACGATGTGTTCCATCACCAGAACCCGATCGGATTAAGGTCAAATAAAAAAAAAAAAAACACTTTTATCTGTTCTTGCTAAAACTAGCGAACATCAGATTAATACTCTAATATTCTTCCATAATTATCTCAAATACATTTTATGGTAACTAAAATAAATATTAAAAGTATGTAAAGTCTTTAAATCATCATGTGCTATTCAAAATTATTTTGATGATAGGAAGTTGTAATAAAATATCAAATTTAAAAGTGAATGTGATTCGTATGTTTATACCTACACAAAAACAATTGTGTAAAACGCCATCTAGCGAAGTAGCTGTAACTCACCTAGTTTCAGACCCTACTACGGTCCAACCCCGCCTACGACGCACCGCCCTCATTTCAGCTGTAACGATCCGGTCGCGGGTTTTTCTATGGCGATTTGCGTTCATTGATGACGAATCCGTGGTGGCGCCCTCGTCTGTTTCGGCTATAGGCAACATCGCGTCCACAGATTTGTACGGTATCGTTCACAAGTTTCAGTTAATAAACTGTAGATGACATTAAGTACTATTTTTTTTTGTTTTTAACATTGTTTCTTTCTAACTTAATTTAATTTAAAAAAATATTCGAAAATGTATAAAATAGCAAAATAATATTTCAATTCTATTATAATATTCAATAAGTTTCAATATACTATGATATTTTTATATGTAGGTACTAGGTAGATAAAATTAGTCGAGATTGTAACTAAATTTTTACATAAACTATGTAAGATATCCTTAAATTATATAAAACTATAATACTTTAATAAAAATCGATTATGGTACACAATTTTAGTTTTAAAAACATGAGTATTTTTTTTGTATCACAGGATATAATTATAACTAACAAAATGTCTATTTAGGACTTGATTGCTTTTAATAAATAACCACGAGCTTATGAGTGTAGAGCTCAAAATTAAACTTAAAAAGAATTGAACTCATAGGAAATTAATTAAATTTATGATAACTTTTTGACACCAGCTTTTAAAGGTTTTGGAGTTCTTTAGCTTGTATGAAGGTTATTTTGCATTTGCGTTTGCATGGGGATGCCTCTTACTCCACAAAAACTCCTATTCAAGAACTTTTCAATTCAATCAATGGTAATTATTTATTAATCTTTTTATCGATTTCTTCATTATTTCAGTATCGAATATTATTCCTTCTTATTATGTCGATAACCGTTCTCTTCTTTTCTGTAAGCAATTATTTCTGACTTTATTTTATCTCCATCGATGTGACATATCAATGTTAAAAGGACGAGCATATACGATATTTTGCTAAACTTCTTAATACAATAAGTATTTAATATATTTTTGCTATAAGTATCGCTTCTAAGTTAATTTCTTATCACTAACTACTTAATTTCATCTACTTACTATATTTTATATATTTTGATAAAATGTAAGGGTTCATTAGTATCCAATACAAAAAGTATTCACCGTCCTTCATTATTCATAAACTTGGTATGGATCTCTTTCGATCTCATATTAAGTTTCTTAATTTGAACGAAAGTTAAGGTTTCACTGGTAATATATGTAACAATCGAAAAAATCTTTTGTTGCATCAGTAATATTCGTGATGTTATGACTTCCGACTGTTTTTCTTAAAACTGAAAGGCCTGTGTATTAGTAATTTTCTAATCGGATTTCACGTAGATAATTCATCAGTACTAGAAGCTTTCAGTTAATTATTCGTGATATATGTTTCCTATTATTAAACGACCATTTACAAAAAAAAAATCTACACATTCATGTCTTTAGTATTCGTCTTATAATTTTGTACGATTCTTAATACTTGTAAGACTAAATATTATTTAATAAATGACTAATTTCTATTGTACAACTATGCCTTCTGTCCTTAAGTTATTGTAAACTTTTTTGTAATTAATATTTGAACACGAGTTTTTCACACTTAAGTAGGGCAAAATTTAGTACGCCAGAGCTCACAATAAAAAAATGTCTAGTTTTGATCTTTTTGTTTATTAAAACTGTTTATAAGCTTCGGATGAGATTCGAAGTAATTTCATGTGCGTATACCGAAAGGCAAAAATGTTTACCGTACATAGTTTAATTCTATTTTGAGTTTTTATTATCTACATAGCGATTTTTTCTTTTATTTTCATACTAATATGCAAGGTCAAGATCTCCAGTCTTTTATGTAAATAACAACGTGCAGAATGTGTGTTACAAATTTCAGCGTGGTACACAGAACAATGAACATGCATGTTTACATAAATTCAAAACAACAAATGTGGCAAATACATAGGTGAAATCTATTTTTCTACACAACATTAGGAAACGATTCTGTAACATTTTTATTTATCTTGGTCTTCGGATCTATCGCGTATCGAGATTGGCCAATGCATATTTAGATGCTGCAAAGCTCGTATGTCGATATGATACTTCATTCTTCTGTTGTATGTTTCTCCTTGAGGTGATCGACGTTGTTTCCTTGTTTGTACTGTGCTTATTATTAGGTAGGTCCAGTTTGGTCACTTAACCGTACTACTATAAACATTTAGAGTAGAAGTACTATAAACAATTAGAGTAAAATTTGTGTAATTTAACAATACTCGAAACAGTAATAATTAAAGAGATAGAAAGCAAAACAAAATGTCAGTTTACTATAATAGCCAATTTTAAAGAAATAAACTTATTCTATACTATTTACACTATGATAAACTTTTTTTTTAAGTTTAGAAGATTTACTAAGCATTTAATTGTATGAGTAATGTTATATTATATTTTTTAATATAAACCATGACTTCAACATTTTCTCGCAACGCACGTCTACATGGTATAAAGATATTGTAAATAATTATAAATTTTGAACAAATTTAATCTACGATTATATAAATATAAAATGTTATACGATAACTTTTCTCACAAGTCGAATGAGATCTTTATAAATCAATTCTAATTTAAGAGATTTAAAGCTTCAAAATTATAAAAATACATAGTTAAATTTATATTCGTCTATCCAATGCTCATTCCTTTTAACATAATAGTATATTATTTTGCTACTTTACCACGTGTATTTTATATCACACTAAGAATTGCATGCACATCACAATAAGTACACGTACACAATAAATGTCAACTGACTGCACTTTATAAAAGCTTTTCATCTGTATCAATTTATATAACGCAAAACTCTGCTCATAAGATAACGGTATTATTGTATACTTTCTCGTTATGATTTAATTTCGATCGACGTTTATAGTGGTCGAAGCGTGGTTAGAACTGCGCGTGCGGCTTGGCGAGTAAACCGCCGCATCTCAATCTAGCGCCACGACCACATTGGCATGATACTATCAACGACATGTACCTGTGCGACTCCTCAGGGCATCACTTTATTTGAAAAATTTACCTATATTAATCACTGTTGACTAAAAGTGTGACTCAAGCGGCAACTATTGTAAATTATGTGAAAGATAAATCTTTGTTCTCTTACCTGATGTTAGAAGTACCTACTTGAAGTTTATTTCATTGTTATCTACTATACTGTATAGGTAAGATAACTCGTAAATATATGGCTTTATTAAATTTTGTATCGTTCCTTAATCCTTTTGTCATTAGCAATCAAATGACAGCCACTATACCCTCATCATACATCATACCCTAAAAGTTAGATAGCATGTGAAAATAATATAAGTTTTCTCTTACAAAAACGTTGATGTCCTGAACAAAAGCTTACTAATGTTATTTGATTTCTTTAATGGAATAAGGGGTAAACGAGCTAACGTGTCACCTGATAGTAAGTGATCACTGTCGCCCATGGGCAGCCACAACACCAGGGGAATCGCAGGTGCGTTGCAGGTCCTTATTGTAGGGACTGGCTCTCAATTACAACTACCGGAACACCCTTATTGGTACTTGGTGGCAGATATTCAACTTGAGGGTGGTGGTAGCTGGCCGGGTGGGCATAAAAAAAAGCCCTACAATCATGATATGGTTTCCTCACGATGTTTTCCTTCACCGAAAGCTCAAGAAATTCAAACAAAAATGACGACGACGCTGTTCGCCACCCGTCACGTCTCGTTCCCAAAGAAAAGTGGGCGAAAAGTAGGCTGCAGATAGCCACTTTGCTACTTTAAATGTTAGAGGTGGTATGAATGATAAAATTGAGGAAGTATGTGATATGATGAGTGAAAGGAGAATTGATGTTCTTTGTGTGAACGAGACTAGGCGGAAAGGGTGTGATACCACCACACATAAAACATACACATCATATTGGTCGGGAGTTCTAGTAACGACTAGAGGGTGTCAAGATGTTGGTATATTTCTTTCTGCTAGAATGAATGAATGTATGACAGAATTTGAATGTGTAAGTCCTATACTCATATGGGTGAGACTAAAGGTTGGTCTTGTACGTTTATGTGTGAAAGGTGTTTATGCGCCGCAAAATGTGCGTTCCAACCGTTATTTGAAATCCGAAATTGAAAGAAAGGAGTCCTGGAATAGCATGAAAGAGGTTTTGAATAAATGCAAACAAAACGAAAAAGTAATAATGATAGGAGATTTTAATGGTTGGATAGGAGTGAAGCGAGATGGATATGAAAGTGTGCTTGGAAAGTTTGGTGACAATAGAGTGAATGAAAATGGAGAAAGTCTGTTGGAAGTGTGCTTACAGTGGAATCTTGTGATAACCATAAAAAGATCCATTCGTACACTAGAGAGGAAGGTAGTTTTCGAAGTATGATCGATTTTGTTATTGTGGATGCAAGGTTAAGAAAGAATGTGATAGACACTCGAGCATATCGCGGAACTGGTATCAGCTCGGACCATTTTCTGGTGATAAGCCGAATAAGAGGTTTATTTAAGCGATGGCGGCACCGTGTGAAAGAGCCTATTAGTCTACTAGAACGTATAAAAGTTGAAAAACTGCAAATGAAAGAGGTGAGAGAGGAGTTTTCAGTAAATTGAGTGAAAGATTCGTTACATTAGATGAAGCATGCAAAGTTGAAGAATTATGGAAGCCATTTAAAGGAGGAGTTGTGGAAGTCGCTATTGATGTATGTGGTGTGAGACAGAGAAGAAAAAAGTATAAATTAAAGACTATGAGTGAAGAAGTAAATCTGGCCGTGACTGAGAAGAAGAAAGCTTGATGGAACTGGTTAGCTGCAAGAGCTAATCAAAGAGTACATAAAGCAACGCATGAGGTTGTATACGAGATAAGAAACGAGTATAATAGATTAAAGAGTTTGACAAAAACTTGGTAAGGAAAAGAAAAGAAAATGATAGAAATGAATTTGATAGGCAGTTATCTGACGACTTCCAGAACATTAGTAAGTTGTTCTGGAAGTCCATAAGGTCGGCTAGAGGTGAAAATATAACCTCGCAGCTAGACAAAATCAGAAACCCGGATGGAAGTATTGTGAGAGGGGAGGAATGTATTCTAAAAAGATGGAAGGAATATTTTGAAAGTTTCTTTGAAAAGAATGAGGAGCAACTCAGTCCGTATTATCCGTTGATAGAAACGAGGGATGGGATGCTGATGATATTCATATGAAAGAAATTGTGGAAGCCTTGAAAGGCATGAAGTTGGGTAAGGCTGCACGGTATGACAGAGTTACGGGCGTAGTTGCTAGTCATCTGTACTGTCTTTTCAATCTGTGTTGGAGGAGCGGCAAAGTACCAGAATACTGGCGCAAGGCCGTTATTGTGCCGCTTTATAAAGGAAAAGGGTCACAGCAAGATTGTAAAAACTATAGGGGTATCAGCCTACTCAGCACCGTCGGCAAACTGTATGCAAAAGTTTTGGTTAAAAGATTGGTGAATGAGACGGAAGAGAAGATGTGGGATGTATAAGCGGGATTTAGGAGAGAAATGGGATGTATGGATCAAACCTTTTCCTTACGAACAATAGCCGAAAAATTTTTGACTTACAGTCAAAAGGTTTATTGCGCTTTCGTGGACTTGGAAAAGGCTTATGAGAGTGTGGTGAGGAATGAATTGTGGGCAACGTTGTCTATATATGGGGTGAGTGGCAACTTGATACGAGCACTGAGGTCACTCTATGAGAGTTCTAGTGCTTGTGTCAGGATTAACGGAGCCTACACAGACTGGTTTAGCATCGATAAAGGTGTTAGACAGGGATGTGTAGCGTCGCCATGGCTGTTTAATTTATATATAGACAATTGCTTGAAAGATTTGAAAGAGAGTGATTATGGACTTAAAATGAATAGTCTGACTGTCAAATGCATCATCAGCGGAGGAGTTGCAGGCGATGGTCAGTATTTTGGAAAGAGCCGTAACGAGAAAAGGAATGAAAGTGAATGCCAGTAAAACGAAAGTAATGGTTTTTGAAAAGGAAGAAAGTATGACAGAGTGTGCAGTTTTGATTGATGGAGAACGAGTGGAACAAGTGGAATAGTTTGTATACTTGGGGTCAATGGTTATCAGAGATGGAAGGTGTGACCGTGATACTGAGCGACGAGTTGTGTTAGGGAATCGAGAAACGGGGCCCTGCGTAACTTTATGTGCAGCCGGAATGTGTCTACAAAGGCACGTTTGGCTGTGCATCGGGGTGTGCTAGTCCCTACACTTATGTATGGAAGCGAGTGCTGGGTCTGGCAGAAGAAACATGAATTCAAGATTAATGCAGTAGAGATGAGAAGTCTAAGAAGTATAGCTGGCATAAGAATGATAGATAAAGTAAGGAATAGTGTGATAAGGGAACGTTGTGGTGTGGTAGAGGATGTAGTGACAAAGATAGAGAAAGGGATGCTTAATTGATATGGGCATGTAGAGAGGATGGATGAAAGAAGATTAACAAAACAAATTTGCAAGGCGAGTGTGAATGGGCAAGCTGGTAAGGGTCGACCCAGGCGAACATATCTCAATCAGATCGAGGACGTTCTGGAGAAAGGCCAGGTCAAAAGTACCGGTAACTGAAGAGCATGTATGAAGGTGCTTATGAAAGTAGAAGCGACAGATGTATGTCAAGATCGTAGCAAGTGGAAAGATGTTGTCTCTGCCTACCCTTATGGGAGAGAGGCGTGATAGTATGTATGTATGATAGTATGAAAGCTCAAGCTCATTGTTGAAACTCACATCCCATGACGCGGCGTTCCTACACACTACCACTGAGCTATCATCGCTTCAAATTCGATTTCTTTATTTATAGTTTTTTTAGTATCAAGACCCTCATTTATAACTACACAGTACATATACAGTCAAACTATGACAAGTTCTTTGTTATTCTGTCTCACAAAATTATTGAATTGTATGATGATTTCAAGTATTATAGAATATTAAATCGAGTATAGAATACAGGCTAAACTTTTGGTATATATTCGGATTGTTTGAGATATCTATGATAGAGCCCGACGATACTGAGTTAATACGAGTCTTCACACGCACGTAAATTTTGGATTACACTGAAATTTTATATATCATCCTGAAATATAGAATATAAAGATGAAATACATTGTTGGAAGCTGCGTAAATCATACATTACGTAAAAAATTATATGTTCTTTATGTGGAATATAATTTACTTACGGAGAAAAACTAGGACATTCCATTTATTCGTTTATGTTCATTGTTATTTTTTTGCAGTTTTAAAGCACAACGATATAATATGATGTTTGAACTGTTATTTTTTTTTAAATAAGCCCATGTTCGATTGTGTGTTTATTGTCGGTAATTTTTTAGGCAGTGATAATGTTTCGTGTTTATAAAAGTTCTTATATAGATTAAAAAACCAAATGAAGCTTCATTTTAGCTCTTCAATATCATAAAAATGTTACCATTCACGAAGATCAGTGTGGATTGGAATATACAGTTATTTAAAGGCACAAGGTTAGAGCAATATGGAGCATATATCCCACATAGTCCCTATGTTTTTCGGGAAGTGACCAAAGATATTTTACGGTGAAACGATACATTTACGATTTCCTAATACTGGACACTTTTCGTCTTTTTGAGTGTAAGCCACTGTCTTTACTGATTAACATTGTTATATACTATTCACTTTGTCTTACCAATTATGAATTTTATTTTGTAAATAGATCAATGTTAATGCTATTGCATTCTGTCAAATGAATTTACTTATGTAGGTAAATACCTTACCTACACACTATTTTCAATACTACTTTACATCGAAGGGTTCATAAGCATACACAGCACATAACTTTTTGCGTGTTTACGATGCCTTCCTGCCTTTTCGTAAATTATACAAGACAAGTCCCAAATACGAATTTTGTTTTCCATATTTTAAAGGAGATAAAACCGAAAGTAAATAACTAATCGATAAACTTTTATACTGTTTATAGGCGGAAGTCGAAATATATGAAAAAAAAAAACAATATAACTGAAGTGCATTAGAATAGTGCAATAGCGAAATGGGATAAATATTCGAATCTTCTCTTCTGCTGTTTTGTATTTATTATGTTATTTTATTTTACAAGAAAGAACATAATCTGATTTTGATCAAAGGCAATCATCGTTGTAATGATAGTTTAGGAAATATTTTTGCCAATTACAACAAAACCTTTTATTCAAATAATGTCGAACAATCATATTGCAACACTATTACAAGATGTATGTATGCAATGACACTGATACTATACGAAGTAACATAAGAGCTCGGAGGTTAAATTTGCAAGTAAGTACTCCATGTAATTGAAAATAAATTGCAGTCAGTGTGTAACCGAGCAGGTGGTGGCTTCTGAAGACTGTCTCGTTGAATATTTTAGGTCACGAGAATTAATACGCCTAGAACAGTTAAATATATAACAGTAGCTGTTTAAAAAAATAATATATTTAGTTAAGAGAATAGGGGGAGATAATTAACTATATAACTGCAACAATTAGACCCAGTGAGTAGGGCTTTTGATGACGTTTTGTTTTTTTTTATGGTTCGCCTTTCGACGATAAACTGCGGATTTTTGGTATTTGTTGGTGTTTTTGACTTGGACTGTGATTATTATCTGGCACAACTCCGTCAGTTTATCATACCTTTATTTTATTTTAATTTTAGACAATAAAATATGCTAGATTTTACACCGTAATATCAAGAGGGATTTCATCTAACTATAGATCTTACCATGTTTTTTATAGTTTATATGGTTAGCGTTATGGCTACAATCTCACCTGTTATTATGTGACGATGTGGCCTAAGCCTGTGGAAACGCTAAATCTGTGGAGGGAATGGCTCTCAAGTGCTACTGCCGGAACACAACTATAGGTATTTGGCGGCAGATTTTCAACTTGAGGGTGGTAGCTAGCCAGACGAGCATTAAAAAACGCCCTACCACCATGCTATGTTTTCATCACGTTGTTTTCCTTCACTGAAGCTCAAGCTCATTGCAGGGATTCGAACTCACGTCCTTTGACACGGCGTCCATAGATACAACACTGAGCTATGATAGCTTGAAATTATAAAAAAAGTAGAGCTTCTTAAATTTATTACGATATCATCCCTGAGTCTTTTACGTTATTACTTATTATAATCAAATTTTATATTATAATTTTTCACGGGGGCGGTTGCGGTTGTGAGAATACATACGAAACCAAAGTAGTTTACTGTACAATAATTATTGTAAATTATAATAATATCTATAAACGTCGACGTGCTGGTGTTTACGCGCGACCGAGGACCAGAATAACCATGGCAGAGTTTCAAATATGTCGCCTGTCTTTAACCACATCCCAGAAGAATTCATACGTTTTAAAACTTAATAATTGCGCCCCTGGAGCATTCTCGATAAATGCCAAACAAATACAAAAATCTCTTTATAAATTCGAATTAGGTATACAAAGGTTACACCAAATTAAATTTGAAAGAAAAACAATATTTCTTACGTACTGTATGAACATTTAATAAATCTTTTGTACGTAAAGTTTACTCTTTGTTTGCCAAGAATTTCGAACTTTTTTTCCCCAATACGTTTTTACTAGAAATCATCGGGTTTAGTTGACGACAACGTAAATTTGACAAATGACTGTAAATTATTGAGAAGCGATTCTATAAATTCTTAAATGGGTTTTAGATTAAATGTTATATTTGATAACTTGTTCCACTTAGTTCACAGTTAAATGACAATTAATATAATTGATTTCAACAACTTATTTTATATGGTTTCTAACAAAACTGTGTTGTTTTGTAAGTTTTGATTCACAGAAAGTTGTTTCAAAAATATTACTAATACATTTTTTAAATAATATTTAAAGTTTTGGACAATAAATGTGAATGTGGGATTTCTATTTTTTTCTCAATATTATTGTATTTGCTTATGAAGGTAACTTGGCCAATGTTAAGTATGGCATACACGTTTTAAACTTACATGGCAAGTATTTAGAATAACGTAGGATAACCAAAAAATGCGCTACTCAAAATTTTATAACCTGTTGTTACAATCAACGAAACAGCTAATAGTTATATATTGATGTATATAATGAACATTAATGAGTACCTACTCACCGAGACCCTAAAGGTGCATCATACGTATTATAAAAAAAAAACGTGTTAATTTTAAGTTCTTAATAGGAACTGTAAAACAATATTACTATTGTAATAATATGAAAATCGGATTGAACTAGGTAAATTATATAAAAAATGTCTATTAATTGATGAAATGCACGTCAATCATTTTGTTAATACAGGTATTTTAATAAATCTCATTGTGGCCATTTTCTTTTTCTTTACTGCTTTTTCACAGCATGGTTCAATATAATTTATAGTACGTTTAAATAATTTATGTTATTATTAACACTATACCATTATTAGAGACTGAAAGAATAAAAAATCTATAATACCGAAAGTACACTCCATCATTTATAACGTTAAAAAGCTGCGACCGTTTTATTCCAACGATGTATAATTTAGCACAAACACTCAAATTAATGTATTATTATATAGACTGCTCTTAGCCCTGATAAAAAACGTAATAAATTTATCTCTACACAGTGCCAATATTAGCTTTGCATATTTCGAATTTTATTACATTTCACACATATTTAAAAAACGTTTATACCTAAAACTTAATATATTGTAATCGTATTATATTATTTACAAGACCACAAACATGTATGATTGTTATGTATTTACAGCAATTTTAAAGATTTGTTAAGCCCTAATTAGGTAGATAGTGCTAAAATGATAAATAAATTGCAGGCAGGATAGTTAATTGTGATCGGAATAAAAAGTGATTAAGATACTGTCTTCACGATTGAATAGAGTAAAATCTTCTTAATTCATATGTTATAAATCTTCTATGAAATGAAGTATGAAAAACATATAAATGATATGAGTTAAATCAATAATTATAATTTCTTACGGTTCACATGTTTAGAAACTTATGATCTTATATTAAAATTTGTATTAGAAAATTAATAAATAATGACAGAAGAAAACAACATTTTTTTTTCAATAAAAAAGGATTGTATATACTGTAATTCGATAAAATATATAATAAGATGAGAAATTATGGAAAATCTGTATTAGGACATTTATAACTACAGCACAGTTTCATTTTTATGGACCAAAGTGAATATGGTCAGACGCATCGTCAAACACTACAGAATTTCAAGTCCGTAATGGCGGCCCTTAATAATTTTGTATGTTTTGTGATTCTTTTTTTATGTTTTATAGTACTTCGCCGGATTACGGGTATATTGAGTTTTATAATAGGTGCATATATATGGAGTATCAATAATGTGCTAGTGATATGAAATTTTCTGTTATGAAGTGATAAAACCGCCTGCTAGATATTTATATTTATATTCATGTGCCTAAAATGCCCAAACCTTTTCATTTGAAAATGCCATTAATATATTCTAAAGAGGACTGAGTTGCCAAAATTAAGAAGAAGTAATAAATGAAGAAGAAGAAAATAATGAATGTACTGTTAATGCATGGTGGATATAGATTGCCAGTTTATTATATGAAGAAAGATTTTTTCTGTTAGTACAGTAACATAATTTCTTTGATAATCTTTAATAACACGTAAACATAATTAAATGTTTTAGGCTATATGTATGTACAAGTATCCCATATATATTGATGCCGGCGACAGTATCGAACTAATGTAATCAACCCAACAGGCTTCGACTGCGATGAGGGCACTTTCCGTGTATACAATATATTAATTTAGTTACAGCAACCTTCGAAAGTTATACGAGCGTAGCTCACTCTGCTAATAAGATATTATTTGACCTAGACCCCTGTACGTAGCTAATAAGGGGATTTTTTTATCATATGTGTTAAGTATTGTTAATCAAATGAGAATACAAACTGGTAGACACTTCGCCTCGGTTCTACTGCTTAATCTCTGCGGTATTATATTTCGGCAAGGTGCGAATAGACGTGGAATCGAATTTTATAATGAGTTTGAGATTTGCCGTGAGAGCACACGTTGTATTCCTAAGGAAACCCTTAGCGTGATTTAGGATGTTTTCTGGATCCTGCCGAACTTATTACCATCTTCAAACTAATATATGTGAACATATAACTACATATGTGTTCCGGTAACTACTCTTAATAGCCCGATCCCTCGCTAGACTTCGCATGTTATTATCTTAGAGCACATTGTCATTTAGTGTCAGGTGAGATTTTGGCCAAGTGCTGAACTTGTAAACAATTTTATTATAAAGAATTTAAGAGCGGTAATACAAAATGAATAATAATTGTGTGTACTAGAAAACATTTTTCTGCACACAAATCTAATAGTTGAAGTATCGCTCATAAAGTATTTCGCTGCCTAAAGTGTTTTTGAATCCTTGTATTTATTTTTACAAAACATTGACGATTTATTATATCAGTTGTTCGTTTAAAAATGTCAAGGTTTATTCAATAAAGTATGAGTGTAAATATAGAAAGAGTAAAATCGAACAGAATGAATCTGAAATATATGAAAGCTTACGGTTATAATATAGAAATTAAATACGAGTCTAACACACGACTTACTTTTTAAACCCGTATTTAATTTCTATATTATAATGCATACAATACGTGAAAGTTTAAATAAGCTTAAGGTTATTACTATAATTAAAACAAATTAGAAACTATCATATTATTCATACTTTGTTAATTCCTGATAACAAAAAGATGCACATTATGGGCATGCAACGTCAACAGGTTATTATGGATTAATAGTTGTATGAAGTATACTTTTTATAAATTAGAGTAATGGAGAAAGTTTCACGATTGGTCATATAAAATTATTTTATTTGTTGTTAACTGGGATATAATTTATATCACACAAATTTTAAATCCTTGTTTAAGTTTTGTACGTATTATATGTATCTTCTGTTAATTACCAAAGAGGATGTGGCGAAAGGTGGTATGATGAGTCCTTGACTTCATTCCGAGTTCTTAAAAGAAAGTTAATAATACATTGATTTGATTTATTTCAGTAGTGCCAACCAACGTATATCCAAATACCTAATTCTAAATATGATATCTTATAATTGTACATACAATATCTTTAATCTTTAATTACGTAATGATTTCTTAGGTTTACGCGAATATTATTCATTGAAATAAAACTAATTTAAACGGATTTTATCGCGGTTATTTATTAAATTTTGATCCCGACGTTTCGAAAGCTTTTCAGCCTTCGTGGTCACGGGGCGGACTGAGGTGTAGGTTGTCCAGAAAAGTTTATGTTACTGTCTCTACCTTCAATTTAATTTTTACGGTTTTTAATTAATTACGGTTTATTCTATTTAGTTATTTTTAGTGAAAACCATAGCCGTCCTTAAAAAGGGATGCAAAAAAGCTCAAGTCGCTCCCCAATGTTAAAGGAATTAAACGAATTTTTAATTTTATATAAAAATACTAATAATTTTATTTCCATTTGAGTGTTTAATTAACAATTAATATCATATTTTTTTGTCTACCTTTGTGTTCATTTTAATAATTGCGATAAATCTTCTTAAGTACTTACCTATATAATATACGCAAAAATATTGTCATTGTATGAATTTTCGAATAAAATAAAGAATAACAGTATTATCTTATTGCATGGTTTTTACGTAAAAAAGTAACTAAATATATAACCAGAAGTGCATAAGCAGAACCAATAATAACACTCGGGCTTTAGTATTTCAAATTGCACTAATATTGATCCATTCGTTCGTATATATTTGAGGAAATTCTTGTAAACGTAAGTAAAAAAAAAAGATTATTTATAAATTTTAAACGTCTAAAGCTCATGAAAACAAAGAAAGAGAAAATCTGATGACAACTGACAATTAGAGCAGAAAATTGTACGTAACTGTTTTTGTCTTTACTTAATTATTAGACAACTGTAAAGTAATATTGTAAAAACATGTAGATCCACGTTAATACTCGTCCGTGTTCATATATTTAATATTTATGCAGTCTACCTGATGTATATGTGTCTAAAGGGTAAAAATTTGATCTGCGTGGCGGCTTTAACCGAAGTCAAATGTAGATTGCTACGCTTGAGAGAGTTTAGATTGTATTACTATCAACACGCTATAAATCGGCATCTTATATAGGCTTTCATTTATAGGTGGTTGCACTGTAACTAAATATTTATTAATTATATACTAGGTTTCCGCTTGCGGTGTCACTTTGAGAGCTGACAAGGTTTTTAATTTTAATTTAATGTATGTCTAATTGTACAGTGTAGGAAGCTAGTTTACGGAACAAAACTGCTGACAGAGAGATATAATAAAATAAAGCATACTTTTTAGTGTACTATTCCGGTGAATGTTCTGTAAGGTTCTAAAATCACAACATTATATCCTAAACAAAATTAACCATCTTTCCTACTTTCATCCCTTTGGTCTGAATACTGACAAAGTATGTCCCCCATTTCATATTAGTCATACGAAGAGCGGATATAAAGTTTGAAATAAATATCAACTAAAAATAATGCTAACTACATCCTGGTCTTTTGCCCCCTTGGTGGTTGAATTTCGAGAAATACTTTCATTGACAGTACAAAGTGCACATTTTACTAATTTTCCATCATTTGAACCATAAGTTGGTCAATGGTTGTACATACTCGTATACTAGAAGTTACCAGTATAGTAATTTCAACTTATTATTATGTGTCTTTTGTAACACCGTTTGTTTAAACAAATTTTAGTGTAGATAGATTAAAATTGATCGAGAGAGCATAAACACTGCTAAAAGCAAACAGAGCGGTGGAAGAGTAATTAATTGGAATCAAACACCTATTTCCTACATCACAGATTGATCTATTTCCGACTTTTCCTGTTCATACGCTTTCGTATGGTTTCCAGGTAACAAAACGTTCATACATTTTACAATAGAATATATAGATATGAAAGACATACTTGTTACGTTGAACTATTGTTACTATCTTAGTGTTTAGATGTATCTAATATATTACCAGCAAATGTTATTAGTTTTTTTAAATAGTTAATAGGTTTAGCGTTATGGCGACAATCTCACCTGAAGTTAAGCGATGATATGATCTAAGATGGTGGTCAAGCTAAGCCCAGTGGAAGGAATAGCTCTCAAGTGCAACTATAGATGGAACCCATCTATAGGTATTTGGCGGCAAGTTTTCAACTTGAAGGTGTTAGTTAACTATAGGGGCATTAGAAGAAGCCTTACCACCATACTATAATTTCATCACGATGTCTTTGTTCATCGAAAGCTCTAGCTCATTGCAGGTGAATTTGAACTTACACAGGTTCGTACACACTACCAACCGACCTATCATCGTTTCTTCAAAAGTGTAGATTTAATGTGTGAGTTTATAGTTTTTAAGGTTTACATTCTTTAGTATTGTTTAGTTGTTACTTTTGAGTTTATTCTTTTGGTTATAATTTCACCTGATATCATAGGTAAATTTGACCTAAAATGGGTTACTATGGGTTGCGTGTTAACGCAAAGCCTGGTGAAGGGCATTGCGTAGAATATGCTAGTATTTCTTCACGACATTTCCCTTCACTGAGTCGCTCTTGTTCAGTGTAGGATTTCGAACCGACTTCGATTGACACGGTTCCGTAAATGATGTAATTATGCAATTAGTCGAATTAAAAGTCAATATCCTAAAATAATCCCAGTTACGTAAATTTATAAATATAAAGTGAGTCACTTGTATATTATTTGTTCAACAAATATTGACAGGATGGGGCGAAGATAGATGATATCAAAATAAATGACAAACAACATCAATGCCAAGTGACCGGCACCAAATGTGGTTAATGATCTCAGGAAGATATATACCTATATTTGTTTTACAAATATGTACATTTGCAGAAATCTCTGCGATTCTTCTGGAGTTATATAAAAATATATCATAAAAATATCTCTAAAAAATAAGAATAAATTACGTACATCATTTGAGAACGGATGAACAAATTCGTTTATTTATCTTATTTCTCTTAGTTATAATTCTTAATAGTGAGTATGATTTTTAGAGAGAGAGAAATTGAAAACGAAAAAAAATCAAAGATACAGGAAGTTTTGTTCTATGCAAACTTCGTACAGTATTCTTAAATACTTAATTTATAATAATAATAATTTACATACGATTGGATTGCCATCATTATACTATAAAGTTCAGGGCACATGAGCCAAAATGGCACACATAAGCATGCTGCGTGCCGGTAATTCAATAGTTTGTGAGAAGTAATTAAGTGGGGCAGAAAGATCTGTATTCGACTGAGTCGCGGCTGGTCTACACGTGTTGTTAAACCTATCGTAGTGACTCTATCTTGGTTTGTCTCATATTGGGGTAAACCTATGTATACCCAGATACGGAGAGGCATGCAGAGTTGACCGACATGTCTGTGATATTCCTGATCGTTTGTTGGTGTCTTAGTGGTCATCGCTGTTTTTATACGTACAATGAAGTCATTTTGTACAAATGATTACTGTTATTTTATGGTCGTAGAAGTTTCAATAGCAATCGTTACTTAAAACAAACAAAGTAATATGTGCATTATTAATATTGCTAACACAAAACACAGATATCCAACAGATTTGAAATTCGATATCATGAGATATAAAGAATAATTCTGAAAACATTTATATCGCAAATTATAATAATATCCGTTTATCCTACCTACTGTATCATAAATCTGTATACTACAATATCGTATTATGTTGAAACCTAGAAATATGGAATAGATTTCTATATAACTTAACCAATAAGTAGTAGCCGAAAGTTCTCCACACAACCTAAATGATAATACCTATTTCATAGTATATTTCCACTAACACAACGAACTACTATGGTATACGAAATAGTTAAAGACAGAAATCTCTAACACAATGGTCAAAGTTAATAAGGATGAGCGTTGACGTGGCCAGCTAGCTATTGTTGTGCTAATGTCCGGGACGGACCAATGTCTCCGAGTCTTTCATGAATATTAACTGACATTTGTCTAAGAGATAGCCGTTTACCACTAAAATATGTGTAGACATCAGTACCCACGGAGTTACACTGATTTGTAGATATTGTAACAAATCTGATTTTAGAAGGATTTTATTAAGAGTTATTTTTATTTACTTTAATTTTACATATTGAAGGGATAATAGCTCAGTTGGTAGTGTGTACGGATGCAGCGTCAAGGGATGTGAGTTCGAATCTACCTACAATCAGCTTGAGCTTTCGGTGAATTAAAACATCGTGATGAAACGTAGCATGGTGGTAGGGCTTTTTCTAAAGTTGAAAGTCTGCCACCAAATATATATATGTGTGTTCCGGCAGTTGCACCCGAGAGCCAGTTCCTCCATTAATGTTAGCGTGTCCAACATCTGGGGTACATCGTCATTTAATATCAGGTGAGATTGTGACCATAACGCTAAACCTTAAATATAAAAAAAAGCTAATAGAGTAAAAATATAATCTATTATTTTGCATTATATAAACGTACTATGATAGTTGTGTGAAAACGTTTAATACTGTTGTTGTGATAGTTTATAAGATAATTCGTTTGACACGCAATTTTAAAAGAAAAGATTATTTTTACCTGAACTTTAATATTTTTATCTGAGCCTTAAATAATTTATATTTATGATTAGGTACTTTGCTACTTACTTACCCACATATCCAGGAGTGCCGACGTCTTGGTATGGAAGCGAGAGTAAGTGCGAAGGGAGGCAACGCTGCCGGAGAATCATCACCTTGCGCCGGCGCTCCACTCACGCGCACCTCCGGTACGCGTAAATGTCGACCACTCATTACAAATCACAATTCTTTCTTTAAATAATTATCTTCATCATATGTATATATTTCCGAAGCATTCAAAGGTTATATAATAATTTCTAATATGATTTACGCACTGTAATATTAATTGGTTGTTAGAAATTTACTCGTTCGAATATTGTTATATAATTACATATCTTGGAATGTGTTGCTGAAATTAACATCGGTTTATAATGGAAGTACATTTAAATATATGTTTTTATTAAAAATTAAAATAAAAGCATAGTACTAGATAGAAAGAATACATAGAAAGATAATGTATTTCCAAAAAGAATATAAGTTCATTTAATAGATGGGAGTGATTTCTAAAGTACAAATCAACTTTTGCTTTAGAATTATTACGTTTAACTGCAAAATGTAAATAAATGTAATCACAATAATGTTTAAACCATGCATATTTCAATGGTAATTTAAATAGCACCGTGGTCAGACTTGCCTCCACAACTAAAATCACCGATACAAGAGAACATGACTGAAATATTTCATATAAACTTCTAGAAGTATTTCCATATTTTACAACCTCTTCTCTAAACAAGAAAATTGTATTATCTAATACCGAGAATATTAAAATTTGGAATTTAATATGCATCGAATACACAAAAAATATAAATAAAAAGGTGTAATCGACACCGGACGGTCTCATATTTTATATTACTTTTACGAAGAAAGAGTTTATTAAAGTCTCATTGGGTCTACAGTTGTAGAAACACACAATGTTAATTTACATTCATTGTTTGTAATATTTTCAAAATTCTTATTACGTTATATACAGATCTTATTAAAAGTACGGGAGAGATATACCTATACTTTATTCGTAATCCTTACTAATATTATAAATACAAAAGTGAGTGTGTTTGTTACGGTTTCACGACTAAAACGCTAAATCAATTATGATGAATTTTGATATAAAGATAGATGGGAACTTAGAGACGATGATAGGGGACTTTTTCTCGCGAAGATCTTGTTACAATTGGGGTAGAGAGATGAATAGTATTTTTATTAACTATTTTTTGCGCAATCCGATTTATTTGACAAAATCAATATTAACGCGAGCAAAGCCGCACGTAAAAGTTAATATTAAATAATAAAACGATTGTGACATGGAATCACGAAAGTCCTTGTAAAATCCAAAGGAATTGCCCTACAACTAACAGAGCCTTATGAGTAAACTCGCTACTTTAAAATCTTATAATAAAAACGGAAAAATTAAATTATCAGTATGTAAGACAAACATTTTAATAAAATTTAGATCGTTTAAAAAAATAAAGATTACATTAGAAAATTCTTGCGAACGATAAGAAGCCTTACAGTGAAATCGGCTTATGGCACCGGCGCCAATATGGAAACCTAGATTAGCTTTATTGTGCTACTGCTTTGATACATAAAGGTAAAACTAATAGTAAATATATTTTAAAATGCAATATGAAACGAAACTCTTTATGTTTCCTGAGACAGTAATCCCAGAGAACACGATATATAAATTAACTCTATATGATAATTTCTTTGGACCACATTCTTTAAATCACAGTTTCTTATTCAATATTTTATTTGTTGTTTGTATTTTTTCCGTATTACAGCAAATGTTTTAATTTGACAGCTTTTTAGTCGAGTGAACGGTCAAAATTAACCGACTGCCTCGTTCGAGTAGGTCACTCTGACGAAGATAATTTTTATTGGGTAAATATATATTGTATACCTACGGATACTAACATATATTTTTTAATATTTGGATTCCAAGATCTATATATTAGATTTTAAAACGTTACATTACACAGCATTACATTTCATTTACATTACGTTACGCAACACTACATTTCATTTAATTTGCTTAGGTATGTTTTAATAAAAAACGTCATAGAAATTGTAATTAGTGTTTTATTTTATTTAACCGATAAAGTGGATTCATTTTCGTATATTTGTATATACCTACACCAATAATCTCGTGTATTGTAATATTTAGAGTAGAATAAATAAAATCAAATGAATTAAAAAATATATTTCATTATAAAAGAATTAGAATCATACCTGCGATATATACCTTCGAAAGCGATGATAGCTCAGTGGTAGTGTGTACGACTTCGCGTCAAGGGACGTGAGTTCGAATCCAAGCACCTACAATGAGCTTGAGCTTTCGGTGAAATAAAACATCGTGAGGAAACCATAGCATGGTGGTAGAGCTTTTTCTAATGCCCGCCTGGGTAGCTACCACCCTCAAGTTGTAAACCTGCCGCCAAATACCAATAGGTGTGTTCCGGCAGCTGCATTTGAGAGCCAGTTCATCCACAGGTTTAGCTTGTCTACCAACTTGGGCCGTATCGTCACTTAAGATCAGGTGAGATTATGGCCATAATGCTAAAACCTTAAGTATAAAAAAAAATACCTCAAAAAATAAAACAACTACAATGAACGCTGAAAAGAGTGTCGAATGACAAAAATGAAATAAAGATAAACCTGTGTATATGTTCGACCGGAACTATTGTCCCATCTGTTGGCTGAGTGCCTAATACCTGCGCCAGAAGTCGCGAGCCGACCCTGACCTCTTTCAGAACATACTTCTGTGAAAATAAATGCGATTGGAAGGGTAACGAAACATTATGACGTGGAACAAAAAATATATTTTGTTATTGTAGTATTTTCTCTAACCGGTTTCACTGCATACTTTTACTTTTTAATTCAATTGTTTTAAGAGGAAAGACTTCTTATTCATATTTCATGTTTAGTATTTAATATAAAATTATATTTTGTTTTATATTTTGTATTTTTAATTTTTTAAGTTTTATATTTTGATGTAAAACTCGAAAAAGTTAACACTGTAATTTGTAGTTCACGGCATTACGTCGTGCCACGTCGATTAGGGATAACACTTCCTAGCATATATCAATTATTATTATTATTATTATAATCATCACTGCTCCTCAGGAATTTTGTAACCTTATCTGCACCTATCAGATATCGGAAACCGTAAGCGCAATTGATATAAATATTTCCGATAGAAACGAATTTGTATAAGACATTGTCGCATACAAATATGACTTAGAATTTTCTAAAATAAGATATATATTTTTCACCTACAAATATAATTAAGTAATACTAATTTTACGTTAACTACAATTCAATAAAATATTGAACAAGAAATCTTGAAATTATAATAAAAATAATTAATGCTCGTAAGATATCCATATTTACATCTGATATCTCATATTATGGATTTGATATAAAATACGTAATTGTTGTACCACTATCTTGTATCAACAATTTTTAAGTTTAAAAAAATGTTATTTATTCAGTGATTTTCTAAAAATTAATAGGTATTTCTATACATATTTATTACACACTAATAGCATGTGGTGTAGGGCTTTTCCTAATGCCCGCCTGGATAGTTACCATCCTCAAGGTAAAAATCTGCCGCCAAATACTTACGGGTGTGTTTTCCGGTCCGGCACTTGCGCTTGAGAACCAGTCCCTCCGCTAGGCTTAGCGTGTACACTATCTTGGGTAACATCGTCACTTAAAATCAGGTGATATCCTTTTTTAATAAATTTCTAAAATGATATTCAATTTTTACAAGTTAAGGAATTTTATCGGTACTAATTTAATTAACTTCAAAATTAACGAAATTATCACATAACTAATTTAGCATTTCCAGTTATTCATAAGTTGAACTGAAAAATTAAAACTTTTATTTATAATACAATAACTTTACCTACAGTTTTAATAAGTTTTAACATTCCTCAGTTCTATGGAAAATATTATAAGTAATCATGGTAAGGCATAATTTCTTACAATATATTTTATAGTAAATAGGTATATAGGAAATATTTTAGAAGTTTGTAAGTAATCTAAAATGGCTTAACTATACAATCTTCTAGTTTAATTATATATGATCTCAACTAATTACATTTAGATGTTTTCGAATTAAATATCTTGATAGACAAGTATACTTAAAAATATCCTATAAGAACTAGTTTACCATGACTTCTGGTTAGGGTCCCTCAAAATATGTCAAACAAAGAAACAAAGTATAATGATGACAATGCGGTATTTCTTTGATTATATTTGTAACCAACTTAGTCCTTAATAATTAAAAAGTAGCAGACTTTTTGATGGTATACTTATTGTATTAGTGCAATATTATTAGTGTAAACTTATTATATTAGTATAATTAACCCAACGGTTAGCTTAAATAGATTTAAATAATTGAATTCAACCTTTGCTTTCTTTCTCGAAATACTTATAAGTTTAACTTTAATTATTATCGTAAATGTACATTGGTTAAAATAATATTTTTACAGTTTTATTAAAAATCATAACTAAACACGGTTTAAATTGCCATCTGTTAAATGCCTCTTCAATTTTACATGTAGATATGCCAATTATGGCATGCATTAGAAGAATACCAACATACTATAGCGATTATAGCGATGATAGCTCAGTGGTAGTGTGCACGACTTCGCGTCAAGGGACGTGGGTTCGAACCCAAGCACCTACAATGAGCTTGAGCTTTCTGTGAAGGAAAACATCGTGAGGAAACCATATAGCATGGTGGTAGGGCTTTTTCTAATGCCCGCCTGGGTAGCTACCACCCTCAAGTTGTAAACCTGCGACCAAATACCAATAGGTGTGTTCCGGCAGCAGCACTTGAGAGCCAGTTCCTCCAAAGGTTTAGCGTGTCTACCAACTTGGGCCGTATCGTCACTTAAGATCAGGTGAGATTATAGCCATAACGATAAAACCTTAAGAATAAAAAAAAAAAACTACCGAATTTATATGTAATTAACAAGGTATTATTAGGTTAATTCTATAATAGAGTATCTTAATCATAATGTCGACTTTTATTTTTATTTTTCTTTACAATCCTTGATCTAAGTATCTACAAAAAACGTTGAATATGTTCAACTTTATTCTAAATCTTACTGGGGATACTCAGTACTCTTTCAGTCTACTGTTTTATGAGGTATTTCATCAAAGCTTACGATCCAATTTCACTGAGGTGTATTGACGATCAGACATTTTGTCTTGAAAAATCTGTGCACGAAAAAAAGGTGGATGCGAGCGGAATAATTTATCATTTTATGCTGCGTGGTATAAAAATTTAGTCCTTTATATTCCTATTTTCGACTATACCAATCTTGATCATATCTTTGTCTTGTGAACGAGAGAAAATATTATCGATATACACTCGATGTCTCAAACTTAGAATTCGTGCATGGCTTAGCTTTAAAATATGACTTTGGGCTTGGCATGTGAAGCGTCGTTAAATTTATGCTATTTGAAATATAAAGATAAATATTCGGTAAGGTAAGAGTTGCGAATATATATACGGGAGGAAGTGTGTCAATGTATTTTTTCACCATGAAAACAAATATAAAATAATATTCTTTTGTAAATGATAAAATAATGATATAATTGAAGCGATGATAGCTCAGTGGTAGAGTGCAGGAACGCCGCCCCATGGGACGTGAGTTCGAATCCAACCGCCTACAATGAGCTTGAGCTTTCGATGACGGAAAACTTCTTGAGGAAACCATAGCATAGTGGTAGGGATTTTTCTAATGCCCGCCTGGTTAGCTACCACCCTCATGCCTCATACCACCCTCAAATCTGCCGCCAAATATCATTAGGTATGTTCCCGCAGTGGCACTTGAGAGCCAGCCCCTTAAATAAGGGCCGATAACGCAACTGCGATTCTTCTGGTTTTGTGGGTGTCCATGGGTGCGCTTGCGCGTTTGCTCCCTATTCCATAAAAAAAATACAAATTTGGAAATATTCCGGTATAATAAATTCATTTTATTAAACAATAATTTACTAAAGTCTTGCTGAATAGGCAGACATTGTTCTGTGGAAGAAGAAATTTAAGTTTATTCAAAATTTTCTTATTGCTTGGACATTTTTTTTATTTTCCCTTCCTTGACACCTTAACCGGGCTATTACAAATATTAAAAAAATCCTGCCTTAGCAATGCATTAATTTTTTATTTATATACATTTCAGAGTAAAGTGTAAAAGACTAAAGTGCTGAAGCCCTTGAAGGACATGAAAGAGTACAGACTTTCCGAAGCAAATGTGAAAAATAGAGCAAAATGAAAAAGGAAAATCGTGTCCATGTGTGATCTATAGCCAGGAGGAGAGAGAAAGAGTTCAAAGTAAACATGTTGTGCTGTAATTAACGACTAACAAGCAGGTATAAGTATTTTTAAATAAACTATTATTAACATTTCGCAAAATATTATTATTGTAATACTGAAAGCATCTAATAATGATTCATACAAAAAATATGATTCCCATGATACGGTTCTAGATTACACGTTGACCCATATATTAAGTAGCCGTATTTTGTAGTTGTCAGTAATTTTATATTTGTTGTAAATGGTCCAAAACATCACATCTAATTACATCACATTACATCACATCACATCTAAGTACAAAAACAGAGTTATCGAAATAAATACTTTTGTCGAAACTTCAGATATTTATCGGTGTAGGGG
Source organism: Actias luna (assembly GCA_039707435.1). NCBI lineage: Eukaryota > Metazoa > Arthropoda > Insecta > Lepidoptera > Saturniidae > Actias > Actias luna. The sequence continues at coordinate 10,840,177 of JAZHAC010000033.1, read as the reverse complement.
TTTGCACATTTCGTGCAGAACAGCCATAACGAGGATGACAGTTTCGATGTGACCTTGCGGCCCGACCTTTCTATTTATACCCAAATATTACTGATTATTAATGGCATATTTACGATTGTCATGCTATTTAATATATAGCTATTTTAGACATCCTATCGATATTAATAGCATTTATTGAAATGAATTAGACATTTGTGACTATTTACAGTCTGTAGTCCATACACAGTGTGTCAATAAAGAATATGCATTATATGACACAAAAATAAATATATAAATAGGGTGAATAAAGTTAAAACTTGAAATTGTTTATGAATGACTTTTCTAGACAATACGTAAACAAAATTCAGTAGATTTTATGTGAACTACAATATAACCTTTTGTAATTAAAAACCTCCAAAAGTAGTTTTCTTTTATTTTTAAAAAAATGTAACATTATTCACATACAAGTTCAAGTAACACCAGTTTTCCTTCTGAATACATTTGTTTGAATATGAATTAGAAAATTATCCGAAACTATCTGATAACCGTAACAATTTCATATACACGACATCCCTGCTTATTATTCTACTACGGGTTAGTTTTGGATAAGTTTTCAGGTAACAGTAAACAGAATAAAAATGTGCAATATATAAAAAAGTAATCTATTAAGGTATATTTATTCCTTTCAATATAATATATATTTTATGATATGTAAAAATGTTTTACTCATCAGTCAAACCGGTTGATATATTTTATCTTTAAAAAGTTTTGACCATATTCTTCGTGTCACATGAACTCAATAATAATAATATTCGGACGCAGCCAACAAAGTGACAATAAAGTTCGGATAAGCGGGCTTATGGACCGATTAATCGCAGATCGTGACCTTGTCGTGCATTAAACGCCTAAAGTAAGAATCGGACGAACATCGCCTCTTTTGCATTTGTTTACTAGCAGGCGCTTGCTACATTTTGAACGCAATTTTTGTCATGGAATCTGAAAATGGGAATTTATTAACGTAATAAGTTCAATATTATAACCGATTTTTTAAGACAACAGTCATACTAATTCTTAAACGTTTATCAACATAAATTAACGGACAAAAATTATTTTTTATCTAGATTCAAATTCATACTTTATGGCCACAATCTCACCTGAGGTTAATTTATGATGTGATCCCAGGTAGTGAACACGCTAAACCTAGTGGAGGAATTGGCTCTCAAGTGCAACTGACGGAATACACCTATAAGTATGTAGAGGTATATTTTCAACATGAAGGTGGTAGTTAGCCAGATGGGCATTAGAGAAAACCCCTACACCCACGCAATAACCTGGACAAAGAACAATTATAATTTATGAAAATATACCCTGTGTGGGATTATAAACCATAGCATTTGCACGAGAGTCGCTTAAAACTTAAGAAATGGGAAACAGGTTTCGGTCACTTATTATCTATTTCGCAAAAGAAAAACATTAGCAAAGGTCGCAAATAATCGGCAATATATTGACAAAAGAAGTACTAAAGCTGATATATAATTCGAATTTGCCAATTCGAAGCAAATTTTGTGAAATTTTTGCTATCCATTTGCGTTTGCGAAATGCGTAATATGTGGGCCGGTCTCAAGAAATTTAGCAAACAAATATTATTTTTGTTAAAAAATATAATATATTATATTACGTATTTTAAAATTACCACGTTATTTAACAGTTTTTACTCGTTTCAAATATATATTAACATATAATTATTTACATAACGAATTCATGACAATAAAACCAAAAACACCTAATAAGACTGTTAACAAACCATGTTCTAAAATACCGTTACAAATTTCGTGAGCCTAATGAAAATAAACAATAACATGCACGGAAGCCACGGACAAATTAGCGAACCGTCTATAGCATTCTAAACAAACTCAAAACAACAATGAGTAATAAAGTATCATAATAGTGTGTGGCCTATAGAGTTAAAACGGTTCTCTGGGTACAGTAATGGTTTCGCCAGACCCTTTTGCGTTAGCTTGGCCTTGTGGTTCTTTTAACAAGGGGGCACTCATATATATGTATGTTTTATAACTTTCTGTATGCAGAAAGCATGTCTTGATTATTTAGGGTTTATTTAATGCAGAACTGATTTTCTTATATACATTCTGATAATAATAATAAAATACTCTATTGCACACTATGGTAATACACAACATTAAATAATAATTTAAAATATAAGTCTACATCTAGGTGGCCTTATCGCTTTTTGATTTGATTTGAACATTTAAACACACTATTGATCATATATACTTAAAAAATACATACTACACACACTACATGCTAAAAGTGCTTGTGAAAGGCAAAATACTTTTATTGTCTTGTTTCATTCTGGTTTCGGCATTTTAAGTATTATTTATTTAGTTCATTTATTTTCTGCAATAAGACAACATTCGCGCGGAGTCAGGCTTTGTATCGTAGATGAGTTTACAAATACAAATAACGACAGAATGTAGATCCAGGCTCGAACCATTTATGGATCACATATATAATTTTCCTATAGGAATTCGAACTCACAGCACCCAGCGAAATAGCAGCGGCGATGGGTTTTCTCTATCTAATAAATAACTAAACATCTGAGCAGTCATAACAATAATTTTAATAACCTTATATTTGATGTACTCGTATGTATAATTGTCGCGACTTTATTATAAACAAATGTTCATTAGTAGAACTCGTAGTAATATAATTCGTAATAATGTTATATGGTGACCATAATGTTTTATATCTTTGGGCATCAAAACGCCCGTGTATGTGAGCGATATAGGGTTGTGGTATTAGTTATAAGAACTATAAAAGGAAAAAAATTGGAATGCTTATTTTTGTATTCGCCAACCAGTAAGATGTTTAAAAGTTCTACCATAATTTACTAATGTACTCTTCCAGAACCAGTTTTCATGGTACGTTTGTGCCTGACTACTTTATGTCAGCTTTGTATTACCGGGTGAAGGCTTACATTTATTTTATTGCTGTTGGGGGAATATCACTGTATTGTATAACTGATACTCATGGTCGCTTCAAATCATAGTTTTAACGTGTTTTACTAGTTTTACGACTTATGTATAAAGAACTGAATATGTGTTTTTATTCTTTATGTTTGAAATGAGTTTCACAAACGCGTATTTAGGTATAGCTAAATACTTTAGCTACAGCTAAGAGAGCATTATACTTCTTACTGCTTGCTGAAAAAATGATTAGAGAACCGCATTGGGATTATTATAAAGTAAATAGTTATATTGTTTATAGATAGGCACTCTCGCTTCAAAGAAAGCGAAATGACCTACCATGGTATTAACAGCCCAAATTATCACAATACTTTAATACAGAAGATGCTGTCCTATTTACATTACATTTCGTGCATTATTTGGCCGTATTTTAGAGAAATATTGGTTGTATATAATGCTCATACTCTTCACCATCTCTCATTCTATTTATTAGTGCCCTTATAATTCAAGAGCCAGTTAATCGATATCCGTGATTTTTTTATAGATGTGATATTCATTATATATAGTCTGTAATACTATATAGCAGTAATCAGGAAAAATAACGATGAAAATAGAAAGACAAATCATAAAAAATAACACAATTCAGTTTTCTTAGTTAAATATGGTCTGTAATACCATATAACTGTAATCAGGAAAAATAACGATAAAAATAGAAAGACAAATCATAAAAAATAATACAATTCAGTTTTCTTAGGATATGCTACTAACATTTTTAAAATAGGACAATATAAATACATTTTTGTATAATATATTGGTAATTAGTATAATCTACCAATTCAACGACCTACAATGAGCTCGAGCTTTTCGTAAAGGAAAACCTTATGAGGAAAGCATAGCATGGTGGTAGGGCTTTTTCTAATACCTGCGTGGCTAGCAACCACCCTCAAGTTGAAAATCTGCTGCCAAATACCAATAGATGTGTTCCGGCAGTTGCACTTGAGAGCCAGTCCCTCCAAAAATAAAGCCTGGCAACGCCTCTGCGATTTCGTTACCTGCGGCCGTTAGAAAAAGCCGTACTACTATGTTATGGTTTCCTTACGATGTCTTACCTTAGCAAATGCTTAGACTCATTGCAGATGGATACGAACTCACGTCCATTGCTACGACGTCCATACACATTACCAACTGAGCCATAATCACTTCGAAAGTGCAATGTTATATAGTTTTTTTGGCCTCAGTACATCGTTAGTCGAACTGACTTTGGAACGTTAACCGGACTTTTAGAGTAGAGTGTAAAAGGCACTCAGCTGATCGTTATGGGGATACCTTATAAGAAACATGGTGTATTTTAGTGAACTAAATCTTCTGTAACAACAGCCATATGTATGATTGTTATTACATCGTAAGAAGACCAACACGCTCAATAAATCGTAATGATAAATGCTCCGGGAACGTTTGTATATGTCACCATCTGTTATATATGAAAGCCGTGGGGAAAATTTTAAAGAGTTTATATATTTAGTAGCATATACAAATGCTACTTTGATAGTAACTAGATCTATCTTCAGTGTCAGATATTTAGTGTTATGAATGTAAAAATAATGTTTAATGGCGACTTTATGGTAAATATAATCCATTCGAAGAACTGTTATTAATTATACTTATAACATCAAAGGCTGACTTTTTTTTAATAATTTCATGGTTATATCTTTGTAAAATTGAGTTTAATTTTACCTACTGACATAACATCTGAGAAAATAATGTCATAGAATTTTTTTTCATACTAAAGTAATTAGGCTTATACTATTGAAACCAAATATTACATTAAATATGTGCAGTGTAAACAATACTCCATTTCATTTAACACGATTTAATAACAAATTCTCCAAAATGTCGAACATACTTGACGTTAATTTGTTTACCTTCTTATCCATACAATGATAATTACTTTACATTTAACGACCACTTTCAATAACGAAATAAAGTCCTTTAAGTATCATTACATAGAGTTTGCACTGTATACACAACACAAATCTATAAACATAAAAAATAACTAAACAATTTTCTATGGTTATGTATACGAAATAGATATTTTATGATGTCAGCATTAGCTTTGAAGAACTAATGAGCGTGCTGACATTCGATAAATCCTTGTCGTTTATATGCAAAAAATACGTTGATACATGTTATGTTTCTAATGACATTAGACACGCAACAGGTAAATAATTATCCAACTCGAGTACTACACTACATCACAATGACAAGGAAAAGCCAGAAACCATTAAGAGCGAAAACAGTTTTATGTCCAGCATCGTTGGATTTAATAGCTGGGATTAAAGTATTTAATGACTTTGGAAATATTCCTGTGAGTTTATTTTATGAGGCAAGAAACTGGTCAAAGATAAGAAATGCGATCTATTCCCGGTTGTAAAAACGTTTTAGTACTATATACAAGTCAGTACCTTCACGTATAAAATTACTAAGTTTATATAAATGTACTTTACTATTATGTTACAATGTTAAAGAATGCAATTTTTTTAGTTGCCGTTTACAGTATATAAGAGATAGGTATCATGAACAGGAGGTAGCAAACCTTAGGCCCGGAGTTCGAACTCCGCGTACGACGAAATTTTGCGTGGTGAAGATAACTGTCAGCCCCTTTGAGTATTCTATTTACGGTTTTATATTATTGAGCGTACTTTAGTTTCAAATAGAGCACAATTTGCGTGATAATAATACTAAAGCCTCTTCTCTGTAAGTATCAGAGCATAAACTGAGAATCTAAGGAAAGCTCCAACTTGTCTAAAAATTTTGCTTTCACACATAAGCATTCGCATAAATAAATTGAAAACTTGTATTTTTCTGTAATTTTTTATTTTTTCTGAGTTTAATAATCAACCGATCCTAAAATCTTTGCGCTACGACTATCCCCTATTTCATAAAAACATTAAATTGCCTTCAGTGTTACTCATTTCTTATTATCTTAGTAAAATTAAATTATATTATAATAATCTAGCCTTAAAAAATAATACTGACTCACGAACTCAGTAAAAACCTCAACGACCCTCACCTAAGGTGAGGGCAAGATCACGGACTTGTAGACATTGAATTGAAATAGTTTTGTCTATTTATAATTTGTATATCAATTCTAAAACGCTTAAATTCAAAAATATTAACTGTAGATGGCACTTGAAGTTGAATAATATGATGCATTTAAATAATATAGCTAGACAAAATAGTACAATTTACGTTAATGAAGGTGAGGTTTATTAATTTACTTTTATATAATTCAATACTTTTAATACAATTACTGTAGCATCGCACACTACTAAGAAAATATTTTGAAGGAAGTACCTACCACATAAAAAAATATCAGTGATATAAAATAATTTCTAGCGAAATATTAAATTTCCGATTAATAAGTTCGTTATCTTTTTTATAGTTTTCTAGTTCTTAATGTTTGCGGGGTGGAAGATTTATGACTCGACTGCCATCCAGGCAGTGAGCGCGAGAGTGCTCAAAGCCAAAGGGGCTTGAGGGGTTTAAAAAGGAAATAATATAAGCTCGCTGTACCTGCCGAAGATAAACAGCGAGAAAAGCGCTCTCAATGAGACGTGGTTCTCAGAATACTATCACCTTCCGAGGACCAAGTGCGTGGACAGGGTTGTGGTCGACTGTTTCCGTATTCCCATTACTATTTCATATACTCTATGCTCATGAAGCGGCCGTGGGGTTTCAGTGAAAATTCCCATTAACTGTCGCCGGGTGTCTCTCAGCCCACAAGGAGGGTGTCCATTAGAAGATTTCCTCACGAAAAAAAAGTAGGTATATAGTGACATAGTGACACATGTCATGTGTCAGTGACATGAATATATCGTGATCCAGGAACAGCCAAAGTATATCCAGCACTCGAGTGGGATGGTAGGGTGCTCTACTAACATGGGTTGCAACTAACATGTATAGTTTTGTTAGGTTTCGGAGTAAGCCAGTATATATCCAACTTCAAAGCGGTTGGCAGGCCGACATAACTGCGAACATTTCTGATGAATTGCATATATACTATATCTAGATGTTCGACGTAGTTTTCGTATTGAACTATGTTTATAGTTAGATACAGCACCGTTACACAGCCAAATTATTATAAAATAAAACAAAATTTATCCGTGATTCTGAAATACCTACCAAAAAAGAACGTCGGTTACTTAGTTTAATTTCGCATTACTCGGTACTAAGTAAAAACTAAAGATTGGAATTTGAATGCAACAGTTACGTGTCGTTAACATACGTTTAAATCGTTTTTTCTTTCATTACGAATTAAGATTAGGGTCACGAGAGAAGCAAAAGGTATCATCCAACATCTATCACGTAGTTTCAGTAGGTTCGGATATATTACTATGTTCTTTTAGTAATTAAAATAATGTATCTGACCGCGGTATCGCTTTGTCACCAAATTTTGCGTCATTTAAGAGGTAATTCACAATAACAATGATATACGTGTTTCAATAATTATACCCATGAGAATTAATATCATGCTGCAATTCATATTAACCTGTAAAATATTATTTTCACTATAATTTTTGCCTCACCCTTTCACTCCCTTATATACTTCCAACACTCTCCTCCAAATATCAAATTTCTAATTATATAGTACTATAGTTTGGGTTGGGCGATGAATAATTAGTCAAGACTTTAATTCAATAAAATATAGATTATTATAAAAATAAAATTGGATTTTTACAGTGCTTTAAGTAAATCTATTTTAGATGACAGTGATTCAAATTAAGGATAAACAGACAGATCTGTTTTTATTACATTTTCAATTTGACGTTAGCCAGTAGCCTGGAACCTCAAAGCAACATAATAATAAATTAATATAGTATTTGCATTACCATGTTTATTTTCGCAGAAAGTGAAAGCGTATGTTAGGATTTGAATCAAAGACGTTCTATGAAGCTTCGACTGAGTTTTCGCTCAATCATCAACTCGTTGCTTGTTGTTGTTGTTATTTAAAACTCAGCATCATGCCATAACATATAAAAAGATTCAGCATATTTTAATACTTTTACGAATATCTACAAATACACAAACATACAGATCAATTTTCTATAACGTAATTAAAATGAATACGTAATGTAGTACACAAAATAGATATCTAGCAGAATTTTAATACGACTTTTGTGTACCGTTTCGCTATATTGCACCAATACTTTTGAAATTTTTTATACCAGCACAAGGACCTTTATTACCAACATAAAACCTACATTACAAATGCTAAATTATCAGTGGGGAATCTACGATTTAAAACAGTGTGAGGCAAAATTTACTGCGATATACTTCGTTTTCAAGATCAATCTGGAAAACTAAAAAGAGAGCGATATTGGTAACCATTGAAATAATGTTATTTCTACCGTCATTAGCATACATGATAGCAAATGGTTCAACGTAATTCATTCTAAGCGCGAGCACCAGAACAAACACGCTGAATGTCGTTTCTCGTAAAACTCGTTTTATTTATTCAAAGGGTGCTATTGCTCCTACTTCTGTCTTAATTATAATATTGGTAACTAGTTTCTACTATAAATGCATTCAAAAGAATTATTTAAATTGTTATATTAAATACTCGTACTTCGTATCAGCTATTATCGACCCTATTAATTGAACCTATTATAATTATATATAAATTTCTAACATTCTTCTGTCACATTCACTCACCCACTTTTCATTTTATGATATTAAAAAAAACTAAAAAAAAAATCCTTTACAACACAATACACACACAATAAAAAAAAAAAAAACTATTTGGTACAGTCGTGCGTAAGTTATGCGCGTAGATATATCTCGGCGATTCATTTTATATATCATTCATTTTTATATAGATGTATTTAATGCTGTTCTTTGGAAACTAAGTTACTTGGTAACAGATGAACTGATATGGCTTATTTTATGTAAGTAACAGTCTTGATAAGATTTTAAGAGGAAGTAACCAGTAGTAGTTTGAGAGGTAGTCCCTCCACTAGGCTTAGTCTGCACACCATCTTGGACCACATCGTCACTTAACATCAGGTGAGATTGTGTCCATAACGCTAAACCTGTAAATTATAAAAACAAATTAAATTTGAATTTTGTTTGGAAAATTGAAAAATTTTAGAAAAACAGAAATTACTTTGGTTCTGGAGGCAAGATCATAACTCAGGATTTGTTCAATGGATTCACGATTTTTTGTTTGCTATGAACTTAGAATTTAATGAAAAAATTTAGGGAAGGTAACAATACTCTAGTCAAGTTATTGACTATTGGCTTTCCAGCAGAGACTGTTCTTTATCAGATTAACGTCTGGCGGATTAGTTACTACCAAAATAATTTATTCATAAAATAGCTTTTTAATATTTTACAAAGAAATATTTACCTAATGCTTGATAAGCAACCAGAGCATATATAAAATATTATTTCAGTAGTAAATGTATCCTTGCTTTCGTAAAAGACTCACATATTTACCAAGTTCGTATTACAACAAACAACGAGTAAACGACACGCCGAATGAGCAACCATGTAGAATATTTTTGTGAAATTGATGTCAATATTTGTTTGGGATTATACAGAATCAGTGCTTGCAAATATTAAGGTTCGTTCAGGTAGCAACGGTTCGAAATACGTTTAATTGCAAAAGCTGATCGTATCATTTTATAGCGGTCTCTACAATGGCAAACGATGTAATCGCATCGATATATTGCTGATTAAATATATTGTGTTACTAGATATCAGTGAGTCAAATATTTATTTATATTATTATACTTGTTTAATGCAATATTTCTGGCAAGTAATTGCAATTATTAAGCAAGAGAGTTTAACAAAATAGGAGCCATTTTTTAATAGTTTTATTTTCGCAAATAAAAATGTACAATTAATAAAATGCTTTTATTTCCTTGCTTTTATTATCAATTCATGTAATATATTCCTATCATTTTTTATCAAGAACTAGAATGTTTAGTTAAACTAGATAGTGTAACTAGAATACATACATGTTTATCTCTGCTGATATAATTGACTGAAACCTAATTTTGTGCCAAATATACATGTTGAAAACACTTATTAATTTAATGCATGTTTTTAAAAATATGATATAATTATTTCAAATGCCTATATGGTATAATAGCGACTATAACTTTGAAATCCAACATAACATTAGTACGATTTTTTTTTGCTTAACGCTTTAGTATGCAGTAAAACGATTATAACGCTGGAAAATAATTAATCACATTGCATTTATGACAAGATTGATTGTGATGAATCTCTTTGGAATGTTTGAAATCTGATCGTCACTCGAGCCCTTTCTGTTGGGACTTTTCCTTATTAGAAATTCCGTCGCACTATCCTTTAAAATTGCATAATTTTTGGGACTTAATCCCATAGACATAACATCTATTAAATATATGTTAATACTCATGCAACGTAGAGCGCGAGAGTGCACTTTTAAATTTATAACTTTGGAGTTTTACAACATAACTTGATATTCAGTAACCATATGACCCAGGATGGTAACACGGTAAACCTGGGCAGAAGAAGCTGACTCTAAGTGTAGTTATTTGTACACTTGAACAGGTACTTGGCGACTAATTTTCATGAAACTATAATAATACATTAATTAAGAATAAATTTCCCAAACAAATCTTTACAACACAGAGGAACTACAATTATGCTATTTAACCATGAACTCACTTACTACTGCAAATATTATATTTTATTATAGAATAGTTGTTAACTATTTCATTATTTATGATGATTATCTGTAATGTATATTACGATAATGTTGTGTTGCTTCAAATACAATCAAACTAGTTTTGGCATTAAGGGCATACATAGGTCGTTAAGTATTGCAGGCAAGGTCGCTTGACACCACAAAGTTTCCATTTGTTTGAAAATACGTTTGTAGCACGTACACTGCCACGACTGTGTACTAACACGTGGCAAATCATATCAATCACGTGCTATACAAATAAAAAGTTAAGTTAATAAAGTTCAGCTAACTCGTCTACGCATTCATATAGCAGCATTGAATTTATTAGCATGTTATATGTTGTATTTTTGGCTTAGGAGACGAGTTAAACAAATATCAGTTATTAGAATAGAACGTAGCGAGGGAGGCGCGACTCCTAAGTACGGCCCTTTATATTTTAGCTGGTTTTGTTGCAACCTCTGTACAGTGGTTATAATTTATATATAACACAAATAATAATTCATTGAATAGTAAAAATACCCTTTTAGTAAATATCATTTAAAAGTCACTATTTAATAAATATTTATATAATAGACCTTGTGAAAATGTTGCAAAATTATTTACCTATCTATATGTTCGATATTTAGAGTAACTATTTCTTTCCAATAGGTTCCATTGATTATCAAACCAGTGAGACATTGTTTTGGGCTTTAGTTTCTGTAGTTCAGGCATCATTCATTATTTAAATTCGGTGCCGCGGAGGAAACACTTTATAATGTACTTTTTGGGATGTGACTTTATTCATTATCTTTTTCAGAGGCCTTAGGAACAATATTACAAGATTTAAAAATAACACTTGATCGTTCAAGTTCAAGGCTATCTTCTTGAGAACCCGAAGAAAAACTTTAGCCGTTTAATGTGAGCAATTTTAAAGATAGCCCATAGTTATAAGGAAAGGTCGGCTAGCTAGCACTAACAGATAGTGCGACAATAGCACTCGCGGTGGGAGTGAATCGGCCTTGTTGCTTTCCACTAAAGCCAGCTAATAGACTACAATCTACAATCAATGATATATATCGGCAAGTATTCGTAATGAAAAATATGGAGAATTGCTAGAAGAAGTCGGAAGTAAAATTTAAGAGGAAAATATATTCTGCAAAGGGTTTATTTTTATGTTTTGTGAATAGCGTCAGTAACAACTTATAATTTAATAAGTACTGAGTATCGACAATGATTGTAGTGTATTATCTTATTAACTATAGATCCACCTACTAATCATAGCTATGGTAGACCCACCTTCGTATACATATACACGTTATCCTTTCGTACATTGAGTACTGAACGCTGACAGTCTTATAAGAACAGAGAATATTACGACTCTGCGAGTATGACTGATAAGTAATTTTGAAATGATAAATATAGATCCTTCTACATAGTATTAATGTGAGTTCAAATGAGTATTTTACTAATCATGGCGCGTGGTTTTAAAACAAATTGTGTTCCCAAAAATAAGTTTACTAACAGATGCTTGGCCTTTTTACTAGTCGTCATAAATGCAGAAAACATTCTATATTATTACGGCTACAACGTCTGTTCTGTAAAGTTTGATTAGAACCCATCTAGTCATTTGAGCATGATGGGCGAACAAACATTCAAACAAAGTATTCATTTTTTAATATTTATATTACTTGTTACCTGCCCCCTTAGCTGAGTGCTATGCAATATCTATGCAATTCCATGACAGTCGAGTTCTATGCCAAGTTACATATGAATTATTTTAGGCTTAGATTGATTGACATCTATTTGAACTAATGTAGATTCAGATTTCTATTATTTAATCAGATTATTTTTATGACAAATAAACTTAAAATTTACTAATATCAACAACACACAAGCAAGTATGTATATATGTATACTAATAGATTGTAGAGTAATTGAATCAAACGCTTTTTACAAGAAATTTATTCGGTTGTCTACTGAAATGGCGCCTTACGAAGATATATATCACTGTGTTATCACCATATTATATGATGATATCATTGGATGACCGATTGATCACAATATAATACAATTGATCAATTGGATATTGATCAATTATGATACCACATCTCTTAAAGAAAGAAAAATAAACATGAAAAAGATCTTGGCATAGAAATATTTTCGAATGATATTATCATAATCTACTTATTCATATTACATGTATCTTGATATTACAATCATAATCATTTTAAAGCGAGATAGCTCCGTTGGTAGCGTGTACGGACGCCGCGTCAATAGACGTGATATTGAATCCACCTGCAATGAGCTTGAGCTGTAGGTGAAGGAAAAGGATACTGATGAAACTATAGCATGTTGGTATGGTTATTCTAACGCCCGCCTGGCTAGTTATCACCTTCGAGTTGAAAATCTGTCGCCAAATACATATAAGTGTGTTCCGGCAGTTATACATGAAAGCCAGTTTCTATAGGCTTAGCGTGTCCACCGTCTTAGACCAAATCGTCAGTTAACATCAGGTGAGATTGTGGCAATAACGCTAAACCTCAACTATAAAAAATCATTTAAATTGATTTTAAAATAACTCTAGAAACGCTGAAAAATTAACAAGCATCTTAAACACATAAGTAAGTATATTTAATCGTAACCAGAAGAGATTCATGGTAGCAACCTAACTGAAATATCTATACATTTCTCCAAAATGGAACAGTAGATTATAATGAAGACATAGATACCTGTAAGTTACCGCTATGTAACCACAACGATTTATAACATGCCTCGAGGCTTCAGAGCCTGTCCTTAATCACGCCCACAATTACGTATCCACATTACCAAGAAATTAAATCTGTAAGCAATTACGTTCGTTTCTTTGTAATTTAAACAGATAATTATGGGAATTCAACTACTGAGTTTATATGAAATTATCTACATTCGTAATATAATAAAATATAATACGATAAAAATAAGTTACAATTTCGATAACAACGCCATTTGGTTCAACTCTATCTAACCATCGAAGTGACCTTATACGACGTATAGACGTATTAAAAAAAAAAAAAATCTATCATGCCGTTTATAGGGAGAATAATTACGGATACACACGGATACACACGGACAGACACCGGAATTTTATATATGAAAATATTTTCTATAAAGATTTAATAAAATCAATTTATAGGTTTTATTTAAAAACTAATATATACCTTGCTTTAATCTAAGACAGTTCGGTTAACCTATCGGATAAAACAGTCGCCTCACCTCTACCGTCGCATTGAGTATTGTGGGTTCAAATCCCACATAAATAAATAAATGATTATTGTCCTGACCGTGGAAGTTACTTTGTATCCCTTAAATATATGTTTGTAATGTTCTTTACGATACAGCGTTTAGCCCCTAATGCGAGTATTGTCTTGTAATACATATGTGGGTGATTCCGTTTTAATTGTGATTTTTTTATTAAAGATTTTAGGATTTTGAAATTAAACTTTTCAATTTCTTTACGCATATTATTTATCTATTTTACTGTAAAACTAAAAATCTGAGAGGATTTTACTACAACTTCAAAGCGTCAAGAACGAGAAACAAATTTCATATTTTACGTTCCACGGTACTGACATAAAATAAACCAGAATTCAATGTTAACTTAATGTGACAAATAAAAAGTGTGTCAATTTTTTCAGTTTGATCATAATCTCATAAGTTTATAATTATACAATGAACACAAAATTTTTATCAATTGATTATTGATTAATGATTTGTGTGAACATACAATACAGGACATTGAATATTACAGTTAGAACGGAATCACCAACATATAAATTTATTAGCTGTGTATCTAATATATGCTTTCGTCATGAGAGGTCCTCAAATTTTTGCTGGCAAGATTAAAATTTCGCTAATATCTGTTTGAGAGAAAACGGAATATTTTATATCAACAATAATAAGAATAGTATTTACTGTTTTCGGATCTTTACCTATGACACTGATACAGTCAAATCATTGTTTATAATAAAATATATTATAAAAAAAATTATAAAGAAAAAATATATAAAATATAAAAAAATATTATTAAATACGAGGGTCCATAAATAAATTTCCTGCATACTTAATAAAATAAATAACATGTAAGATGTTCGAGCAGAAATTAAGCTCTTGTCAAGCTAGCATGTTAATATCTAAACTTAATTTATTTAGAGACATGCGAAATATACAATTTATGTTATCTTGTATGTTTATGTATGTCTATGTATGTTGTATATCTATGTAGTCATTTACTTCTAAAAAGAAGTGGAAAAATAAACATTTGTGGGTTTTTGTCACAATTTTAATCAAAAATAAATGATGTAATACGCATGTTTTATTTTAAAATGATACTTTAAATTTATGTACATTAAATTTTTCTATCATTGCATATTTTAAGTAGGTATGCAGGTGTCTAACTAGGTAGAAATAGAGAGTGTAACCAACCCAAGTTTGAGTGACGAAGGTCGAGCGGAACTTTGGGGGATTGACTTCCAAACGCAACTGTTAAAATTTCCCTATAGATATTTAGGAAAGGCTTTCTACTTAAAAGTGCTAGAAACTTGAAAATAGTATCAGGTAGAAACCAGATGCAGATTATAAAGTCTTAACATCATCACCGCGTTAACAAAAAAAAAGCTATCATCACGCTGTTCTACTTATCTGAAAGCTTACCAAATTCTAGCATTTGAACTCGTATCAACCGACACGTTGTCTGAATGTGCTGTGTCACAAGTCATCATAAATGACCCTTTTTTCTTTTTAGGTATTATATTACCTTAAAGGGCTTTCATAGCTTCACCGGGCTTTGGAGGCGAGTACTCAGGCACGCAGCCCGGCGAAACGAGCACAAGGAAGCCATGAAGTGGCCGATCCTCGGCTTGGGCCGTTGCCGGGTACGTGAAAAGATACCGCGGTCCTAACTAAGTAGACAAACCTACTATACTCTAACAAGAGCTAAGAGCGCGAACTAACCTCCTAAACAAAAGGATTGTACCAACTTTGTATCAGGGCGGAATGACTGGGCTGTACCTGTCCTACACTATCATCATAAACGTCACGGGGATTACGAACAAAACCAAAAAAAAAATTAACGTTCTATATACATTACTACAATATTAATAATATTTTAAAAAACTACACAAAACATACATAAGTTGTTGGAATGTACAACAGTATGAAGTACCTAATGTGTTTTCGATTTAATTGACATTATTTACGCTGTTTATGTAATATGATGACATATTCCAAAGAAAAAATATAAGTCACGATAACACATACAAATACGTATTATAAATTATAATTAATTATTATTTGCTTTTAACATTTGTCGATTTATTTGCAAAGTTAACAGTATCATAAATATTTAAGTCCATGTATAACTTTTTATCGCGTTTTGTATAAATATTTAAAAAAACAATGTAAAAGTAAAACTCAAACTAATGCGATGAAGATAATAAGTCTAATATAAATTTGAACACAGTTATTCAAATATATTAGAATTACAATGGTGTTTTTTATAGTTAAGGTTTGTCGTTATAGCCACAATCTCACCTGATGTTCAGTGACAATGTTTTTAAATTTAATATATAATTTGCATATAATTATAAAATATAATTTACTTATTATAATAGGTAGCGTCTCTCGATCTCTCCGTAACTGTGTTTGTAGCTAGAGAACGATTTTTCCTTTTGACATCATGATATTTTAAATTAATATTTATTTAATAGTTCACAGGTTTAGTGTTACGGCCACAATCTCACTTGATGTTAAGTGACGATGTGGCCCAAGATGGTGGACACGCTTAAGCTGTGGAGGGGCTGGCTCTTAAGTGCAACTGCCAGAACACACCCATAGGTATTTGGCGGCTGATTTTCAACTTGAGGTTGGTGGCTAACTAGACGGGCATTACAACAAGCCCTACCGCCATGCTATAATATATACTCGTTGATATACGTTGACTCGTATATATAGTCGAATACTCGTTGTAGGTGGATTCGAACTCATGTTCCTTGACGCAGCGTTAGTAGACACTATTCACTGAGTTATCATTGCTTTAATCGTGAACAGTAACAATATATTGGTAACTCTCAACATACTTGATACATGACAAAATGGTTACTAATGGTTATTTCTATAAATTTATAAAAACAGTAAGTAATTACAGATAAATATTGAAAGGTCCTGCAACTTGTAAATATGAGCGAACATAAGATTTACATTTTATTTTACGTATGGATGTAGTCTGGAACTATTGATTTATAATAGTCATAAATATTTATTGCTGGGGTGGAATAAGAAAAAAGGAAATCAAATATCAGGCGATAATGCTAGCAAAATAACAATAACAATTTATTTAGATGAGATACGATTTATAAGGATACATCGAGGTTATAAAGCGGTCGATCTATGAATTATACAAAAAAATCGATTTGAGATGTATATATGACGTACGTTATTACCTTCGAAAAATAATGTATCCAGTCAGATATCAGACAAAATGCGCAGAATGTTCAAGGTAGTAACATTGTATATGTGCATGCAATTTCTAGTCAGCCAAAAGAATATTTTACGTAATGCGTGCACTTTGTTTTCTATTTATATTTGATATCAATTTCTGCCAGCAGCTACATATGCCTTACGATACAAAAATAGTATATTCATATTATTAGATTTTCTCCATTAAGTAATTAAATGTTAAGTAGATAGAAATCATTTCGTTAGAGAAATTCAATAGCTCTGTAGTTTCACAGTTCACAAATATTTAGAGTAGTGTAACTTTAAGTTTTGTTTAATATATGATGATCCAAAAAAGAAAATGTAATTAATATTTTTGGTCGTTAAATATAATAAATAATATATTGCGTGTAATTACTTTGTTAGTGTCCACTATGCTTATTTTCGATGGGATTCGGCTGCAATGTCCGATTTACGTTTTGCGCATTTGTAACAAGAAAATAATCAATACGTATTATTTTAGACCCCTTTATTAAGTTAATTAAGTTGATTTTAATTTATTTCAATTTCCTTTACTTTTCTAAATGTCATTTATTACCAAACGCTAACTCTAGAATTTTAAATGAAGAAATATAATTCAATATTGCACCTTCGATTTTTGTTCGTTATCGGTTTTATCCATCTCATTAACCCTTGGGAATAATTGTATGCGCTCTCAATCACCGACACAGCTACACGTAAATAACATTACAACGGTCCCGTGGGTTAATGTTGTTTTATATATTGGTTTAATTTGTAAATATCAAGAACTATTACAGTCATAAGAAAAACTATTGTAAATAATTATTCACATTTCACATTATAAGACAAATAAGAAATGTAAATGTTATTTTACCTGGTCTTAGCTTGAATTATATGATTAACAGAAAAGCATTTAATTAAAAAAGTTAAATTGACTGTGAGCGGTTGCTGAAAGATACTTAAAAAAAGTATTAAACATTTTCCTAAAGCTGCTATTTCATTTTGGAACTTAAAGCGTCATGTTGTCTACCTATTCCTAATGAGGGTCATCGTAATAAAATGTGTACTAAAATCTAACTAGATAATAAAAAAAATTTAAAAGCCAGGCGTATTAACGAATAGACAGACAAAAAGACATTGTTAATTATAAGTGCCTTATGTGTACATATAGTGTCTTAAGTTTATTTACATCCTTATATACAAAAATTCTGGGTCGCGATGTGTCCGCGATAGTATCCGTAAATGTATTTAACAGATCTTATTGAAATTTCGCAAAATGTGTGTAATTGCTTCTAATTTAAAAGATAGGATAGTTTTATCTTGATTCATTGTGCGCCGAGCTCGTGCCGATGTGGTACTGATGTAGGCAAAACTGCTCAGTCTAGAGTAAAGAAGTAAGGTAACTTGTGTCTCAGTATTATAGAAATTCCACTTGAAGAGTGCGCACAGGAATTACATGATATAATTCCGCCTTATCCGTTTCACCACAGGACAACGAAACACCGCAAGGGTTTCTACCCTTATGTGGTAAAAGTACCAATAATTCGTACGAAACGATGTGCATCTTCTTTCATCGTGCGCACATCAAAGGAGTGGAACTTATTCCCGACGTGTGTATTTCCCTGTACCTATAATCTGGGCATCTTCAAAACAAGACTGAATAGGTATCTCTTTAAGTTTGCGCGCTCCATCGTCGGCCTCATCTATGCTTACCATCAGGCATGATTGAGATCAAGCGTAAACTTATAAAGCATAGAAAAGTGACCCTATCGTGATAAGTGGCACTATGATTGAGTTATCGACTAATGGAAAGTGTTTTTTTTTTTCGACCTGACATACGCTGTTAACCGTATGGGCTTTGACAGCTTCACCGAACTTTTTGGGGCGAATGCTAAGGGCACTCAGCCCCGTGGCAACGGGCACAAGGGTGCCAGAATGGCCGAACTGAACGAATGGAAAGAATTGGACTAATGCCGGAACACGAACAAAGATTCGCGATCCTAACTAACCAACATGTCCTAACTTACTAGGTTTAGTGGTCTTAACAATAACATAGGGCAAGCCACGCAAGGGCTGCGGGGGTAGTCCCTTACAGAACCGTGTACTTAATGTGTGGGTGTGCACGGATGATATGCGGTGTGATGATGTACTCTCAGTGATGTAGAGTGTCACTGTATCGCGCGAGCAGAGTCACTTGAGGGCTCCTATCTGGAGGATCGATCCTAGGCTCAAGCATCTGCAGAGGGAGGCCGCGGCGGGTGTGCGGGAGCGAAATTTACCGCTCGGCCTCGGCGGCGAGGACGGCGGATACGCGGGCTTGTGCGTGGACACGTGCAATTAGTGGAAACGGCAGGAAGAAGTGCGTTCAATCTTGTTATTTTGTCGACGGGATCGGTGAAGCAGTTACGTGGCCGGCGCGCGATGCGTTTAGCATACGGATTGGGAGTGTAGCTAACTATAATGGAAAGTGCAGAACAGGATCTGCTAGGCCATCTAGACTAAGGGTCTAATCAGACGTAACACAACTACACCATGTCGACGCTACCATAAAACTATCAAACGGCTTGCACTTGCAATAGAAGGTGAATAAGCAACATGCCTGCCTTACCATTCATACATGAATTTTTAATGTAAGTACTTCTCGACTCCTGTCCCTACAATCAGTCTGATCGCGCGTTTCTGTCAGTGGTTGTCTCCGTTAAATTAGTATTTAATTGCGGTATAAATGTCTAATTTTGCAGTGAAAACTTGTAAAAATCATTACAGAAAGAAAAACCAAAAATCCAATGGTATCTCTTTGCATGACTGATTGACTTTCATTCTATGTAAAATAAAATATTAACTAAACAAAACTGTCATGGCAACGCATTATAATTATGTTTAAGACGCTGTAGTGTTGTGCCTACTCTGATTGCATCGAGCATCTATAAATGAGTTTTAACGATTCTAGTAGATACCATATTTGCTTAATATTGTCTTTAAGCATAATTATATTAATGTGTACTTTCTAAAAAATATTATACGCAATAATCATTTTATTTATTATTAACTGATATTTTTTACAATTTTGATTATTGTAGTAAAATATTTTATTTATTATTTAGGCTATATAATGTTTATTTACTTATATATTTTTAAAGATATATTCTATGACAAATATCGTAATATTACAGCTTTCCCAAGAACCCCAAGACAAAAGGAAGATGTTTTTTTTTTAAATAACGATGACCTCGATGTTAAGCGAGTCAATAGCTTGTATTGAAGAATGAATTTGTTATTTCTCTAATGCGTTTTTTTGTTTATGTAGGATCAATTTGGTTAACATGCTCTGCCTAATTAAAGCTATTATCGAAATATATTTATACACCAGAATTTACTACATTGTTAAAGATAAAGTCAATTCAAAGAAGCAGATTTACAATAAACTCGTTTTGTTTCAAGGTTTTTAACTATAAAATCTTTAATTTCATATAATTTTATTAAGTTTTTAGTGATTAAGATAATAAGTTAATATTATTATTATTATAAATATAATGAATCATTTTTTGTCGATCTTTCTTCAAAATAATCAAAATGTCGATACAGTGCCCATAGCAGCAGTCCGCATGCACATCACTTTACAAATAACGGACGAACCTCTCATAATCCCCTCGCCACTCCTTACACCCGCACAACCGATTCGTACTGTTTCTATACTTAAAACCTATGTCGCACACTCTATGGACCGCTTACAGCTATGCTACTTACTCTATGGACGTGACCAAAGGTGGTCAAGCAGTGGTTACGTGTGAATAGTGTCGCTGCAGCTTTTTGCAGTTGCGTTCTCGTTCCTAAAAAATGTGAATGTGGTTGAGTTGTCGGTAGTAGTTGCGGCCGCTTACTCGCGATGTCTCTGGTGGTTGCGGTGTAGTCGATATTATCCACACGGTTGCGTTCAAAGACAAAATGTGGTCAGAGTGAATTAAACTATTCATTTTAAATAGTTCCCGACTACATGTTTTTGTTGTGGTGTGGTTGTAGTACGCCTTAATAGACCCTAAGATCCACTTAGTGTACACAGACCTAGAAACATGCCTTCAGCCGTTACACGTGCCGATTACGGTCATTGTAGTCACTAATGACGTCATTATTTTCACCCACACTAATCTCACAACGACACATCTGTAAAGATAGTTGCATTCCCCATTACACTTAAGTTAATAATTCTAACGCTCGCAGGCAAGTGGAACGGAAAAAACTGCGCTCGTGAGTCGTAAGCATTAGCGTAGTGAACTCTAAATTGAACATAGCCCTAGTAGTTTATAATGCATAAGAAAACAATGAAAATATTATATGTTTCCATTTAAGCTTTATAGTATAATTTAATTAGAAGTAATTAGAAGCGATCATAGCACAGTGGTAGTGTGTACGACTTTGCATCTAGGCACGTGTGTTCGAATCCAATCCTATCCTCCGAATCCTACAATGACCTTGAGCTTTCGGTGAAGGAAAATATCGTGAGGAAACCATCGTATGGTGGTTGGGCTCTTTCTGATGCCCGCAAGGCTAGCTACTACCCTCAAGTTGAAAATCTGCCGCCAAATACCAATAGGTGTGTTCCGGCAGTTGCACTTGAGAGCCAGTTCCTCCACAGGTTTAGCATGTCTGCCAACTTGGGCCTTATCGTAACTTAAGATCAGGTGAGATTATGGCCATTACGATAAACCTTAAGTAAAAAAAAAAAAACATATTATATTTTGAACCCACGTATAGAATAAATTCTGCTAACGCTCTTTGCTTTGTTCATGTAGGCATTTAGTATAGAACAGATTAGGCGAAAGAAGTTCAAGGTCCGATTTAGAATGTAAATTAGTAAATTATGCTTTTAAATGTTACTTATAATACTACTGAAGTTTATTGTAATAATGTATTTTTCGTCACACCTTATGGAACTTATGGAAGAGTTCATATTTATATTCAAAAGAAAAACATCTTTTAAGCTATACAATTTTTAATAATAAAATATTGCTGAGGAGAGCATGACGTCATTTTATTTACATCATTATACACACAATGCATAACATATATGTAAAATGTTTGTTTACTTTTGTTAATATTACAATTAGCTACATTGTTCATAAAATGTATTCTTCCGTTTCAATTTATGTCGTCAGTTCATGTTCACATATAAATTTTTATTATTTACAATGGGATAGCAACAGTAGGTGACATTGATATAGGAATAAATAACAATGTCATGCGGTCTAGTTTTCGGCGCTACTCACCCTAAGGGTCTGCAGAAACCTTATTAGTTTCGGTAGCCTGCTCTTATCCTTTTTGTTACGAAACTGTAACATGAACGGTCAATGAAATAACCTTTGTGCATGCGAAGTTATATATTACAGGCCTTATTATTAGCAGTTATACATACATATCATCAAACATGAGTGAAATTTGTAAAACGTTAGTTAATTGAACAACTTGAATTTGGAATAACGTAATTACATGAATAATCTAAAATGGAGATTAACTATTGTATATAATAAATAACCTGAAACTGAAATAGCTGAAAACATCTATTTGGTGGTAAGGCTAATGCCACCTGGTTACCATCTACCATCCACAAGTTGAAAATCTTGAGAGCCAGTAACCTCACTAGGTTTACCGTGTCCACCTCTTGGGCCCCATCGTCACTTAACATCAGTTAAGATTGTGTGGCCGTAATGCTAAACTGGTGAAATATAAAAAAAAAAAAAAATATCATCATGTAAAACGGCAAAATCGTTCTTTAGCTTCAAACACAGTTACGAAGAGACAGAGAGACGCTACCTATTATAATATATAAATTATATTTTAAAATTATATGCAAATTATATAGTAACAGTCGCTAAATAAAAAAAAATGAATGATAATATTGCAATTTTATATTTATAATTGGTATATAATTATGTTTATTGTGTCTGAATAAATAGTTTATTTATATATCTAGTTAATGCAAAAATCAATATTTTACACTATATTATGTATCTTTATTTTAAACAAATTATCATATCATTCGTGCAATAAATGCAATTCGGGCAATGTTTTTACCCACTGTCATTTTATATTCTTCTAAGGCAATCTTTCACTACTACGTCTGCATGCGTATTCTTATATATAAAAAACCATGTTAAGGTTTATGGTATGTCATCTCAGTACCTGTTAAACCAATTTTAATAATATTTGTATTTGTTTGGTCAAACTTGAGAGAGTAGTTTTATCACAATAAGTTAACCTATCTCTGAACGCGATAGACCACCTAAATGACATAAACATATCGAACAATCATCAAAAACGCCAAAAATATTAACAATGTTTTTTTTTACTATTGTAACCTTCTACAATTTTTTTTGTTCATTTGAAGCAGTATGTTAAGAGCCTCTATTTTAATAGACCAGAGGGTAAATATACACAACAAATAATTTTTTGAAGTGAAAACTTCTTTAGGCACGTTGAGCACTTCTTGGGTGAACAAAAACCATTGAACTCGAATTATTGTCACCGAACGCTTTTACCTCTTGTACCTTCGCGTAATACCGGAAAGGTACATATTATTTTATCACAGCGGTAACAAACAAAGAGATATGTGAGCCAGCCGACGTGACAGCGGCAATCTGCGATATACTAGAAATTTCTCTATGATCACCGTTGCTTTTAAATTGCATTCCGCTTCTTATCAGGTATAATATTGTCACTTTCCTATGCCAGAATAAAAACATGATAAACTTTGAATACATACCTACAATATATACTTTTTTATAGTTTATAGGTTTAGTGTTATGGTTACAATCTCACCAGATGTTAAGTAACGATATGGCCCAAGCTGTGAAAACGCTAAACCTGTGGAGGGACTGGCTTTCAAGTGCAGCTGCCGGAACATACCTATTAGTATTTGACGGCACACTTCTAACTTAAGGGTGGTACCTAACTAAGTAAATATATGAAAAAGTCCAACGCCATGGTATGGTTGGCATAATACTTCTTAGTGTTTTATAAATTATGTTTTATGCTCAAAAAAGAAAAATAACTAGCTATTAGCATATTATAATGTTATGTAGTAATTCTACGTATTCTTAGTAATATTATTAAACAACTAATTTTATATATACGTAATTATTATTTACTCAAGATCCGAGTCACGACACGTATTTAGTTATCCCCTTGAAACGAGATGTGAGTTATAAAGAGCACTCAGAAAAATCTCTCTGAAATGCGAAAAGTAAAAAAAGATAGCTAGTATTGGTGACGCTATTTTTCAGATACAGAATGAATACTAAGTAACCGATATCGAACTTGCTGAATACTGAAAGCTGTGTAGATATTTATATTAATATTTTCTCATCTGTATTAAATATTGCGCCCCTGTTAATATAACTTTTTCTTGCCTTTATTGATATCTGTTTGTTACGTTTGAATTATATTGATATACGTCTTGGTAAATGTAGCCGTACGTATAATCAATGATAAGAGTGAATATAAAGGTCAAATCATGCAAATACAAAGAGATTTGAGATAAATTATGCCTCAGCCCGTTTTCAAAGCGTTTTTCAAAACAAATGAAAAATTTCAAAGCTAAATTCATATCTTATATCCATATCACTATGTAAATATAAAATTGTTTTATAACGTACCTGACTAATATGTACGTACCTACTATTAGTAGTAGGTATATACTATATTTATAAATATGTTTAATGGTTTACTAATACTGCTACATAGGGTTACTTGATAACAAAAAGGTTAATAAAATGTCTACAAAAACTGATTTTTAAATACAAAGTCTAAGATTATTTAATGATTATTATTATCCTCCTTTTTGCTTATTTCTCTACATTTCCCCATAGTGTTATGTTTATCTGCCATATGCGTATATAATAAAAGATATATCAATGTGTACAAGCGACTTTTTCGTTAATCTTCCTAAGGGGATGGAATCGCCATCGATTATGACTTTTTTTTTAATAGGCTGCGAACGAGCAAGCGTATCACCTGGTGGTAAGTGATCACTGCCACCCATGGACACTCACAACACCAGAGGAATCGCAGGTGCGTTTTGCGGCTTTTATAGGAGTATTTAGCGGTATATTTTTAAATTGAGGGTGGTAGCTTGCCAGGCGGGCATTAGAAAAAGCCCCTACCAACATGCTATGGTTTCCTCATGATGTTTTCCTTCACCAAAAGCTCAAGCTCATTGTAGGTGGATAGGATATAGGTTGGATTTGAACTCACGTCCCCTGACGCAGCATTCCTACACGCTACCACTGAGCTTTCATCGCTTCAACTTGTATCTTATTCAGCGATTTTGCTTTCATTAGCCTTGAACAAAGATTATCGCGGTTATATATCTTCCCGAGCTCGCCCTTGAGAATTACTCAGCTGAAGACACTCGACGTCCTATTCAGTGTTCAAGTAGGCATTGAACGCTATACATTAGGTACATGAGCCTTCAATCGTTCTCATCAGTTTCGTAACGTAGGATTACCTACCATATTGATAGAAATCATTTCAAACTATTCTGGTTCCGAACGAATTAGTAAGCTCACGTACGACCTTGTTTATTCTTATTTCTATTCTGGTTATAAAAATTATAAATGTGTGTGTCTCACGTAATATTAAAAACATAGTAATTACTATAATTAATTAAAACGATTGTTCTAAGTTTGGTTGTTATTTTGTATCAGTTAATGTTGTTTATAAAGTCCTTCTCATATTCTCATTGGAAAAATTGCATAAACAGGCAGATGCCATGTTAAACATAAAACTTTGGTTTTTGTAACGCAAATGGTATGCAATTTGAACAAAACTTTAAATTTACTTGGTATGATGAATAATTTTAATTCTACTGATCTAATTTACACTTTTATATAATTATTAACTGATATGATTACTATCAATAAAATAATTATATTATATTATAACAAGATATTGAATATGTCAGTGAAAGACCTAGCTCATATTTCGGCATATATCATATCAAACTCGACATAACTCTGAAAAGGGTATTTCGACGGCCCCTACCTCTGTGTACATATGTAAACCTACCAATGCATCATTTCAATGAGCAAAGTCTCTTCTGTCAATATTACCGGCGAAAACAACTACCTACAAATTCGCGGAATTACTCGTATGTTAAGCCTTTACTCATAACCAGAAAAATAGTCAACAAAGTGATTCTATTAGGTATGTGCTTTGTCTTTATGACATTCGCAACCCAAAAAATAACTCGTTACAATAAAATTGAAGTCGTATAATGAGAAACAAATTCAGTTTTATTCTATAATTGTATAAATTCTTGAAAGGTTGTGAAATAAAAATGTAAATTGCGTTTGAAAGTTTCTTTTTCGAAGTTATATTGAGGGACGGAAAATGTGTTTTACTGTCGCTGATGTTCAACAGACCTGAGCCCCTAGCCAAGTTGGGTTTTTGTACATTCGATGTTGTAAAGAGTAATCAAAAAACATTCCTGGTTGGAATATCCACGACATAACTTTATTCACATATTATGTACATTTGAAACATAATCTATATTTATTTCACAGCTGATAGTAAAGACGCCATATTTTTAAAACACTCTGATCACGGGATTTAATTTCGAAAAATGTTGTCAATATTGTAAACAAGAATGTCAACTCATATATATTTTATTAAACTTTACGCAAACGATTGTAGAAGAAGACAACTTGACTAGGAGCTCTATTAGTTTTACGAAAAGCTAAAGGTTTGAAATAAAACTAATTTAAACGGATTTTATCGCGGTTATTTATTAAATTTTGATCCCGACGTTTCGAAAGCTTTTCAGCCTTCGTGGTCACGGGGCGAACTTGACTAGGAGCTCTATTAGTTTTATTTCAATAAATAATATTCGCGTAAACCTAAGAAATCACTAAGCTAAAGCTTAATTGTTTTGTGTTAGTTTTTAGATACCATAATTTTAAGTTTTATTATTTCACTGATATATTGTCTACAATACACTCATTGATTTATACACGATATTTACGATTATTATTTATATTGTAACCTAATATTACTTAACTTAAAACTTTAAATTTACAAAGTGTTTAAAGACAATAGTTAAAAAAAATACATAGTATAGAAGAGGCAGTAAGCAAAAGTATTTTAAGTAAATGTAATTTAAGTGTAACTTAAGAGGTTCGATGTTTAATACTGACATGGATTATGTATCCTATGTTCATTAGCAATGAATGTGCTTTCGCTATGTGCTACCATTACAATATCATTCATATTTATATATTTATTTGTTGTTGTTTGTTTGTTTATAGTATAAACGATCTTTGCAAGTGGTCGTAGTTCGTCTAATTTCGTAAAAGGCGTCCTCTTAGTATGTTTCCAGAATCATTAACGCTTTATGTAGCCTCTTCATTTCATGCGGTTTTATCCTTTTTTTTTGACCTGATACACGCTGTTAGCCTTAACGGCTTTAACAGCTTCACTAAAATTTTAAAGGGCGAGTGCTAAGGGTGCCAGAACGGTCGAACCTCGGCTTGGGCTGCTGCCAGAAAACGAATAAAGACTCGCCAGCCTAACTAACCAACAGACCCTAACTTACTAATTTTGTGATCCTACCTACGACTTTATCGGACAAGAAAATAAGTAAAACTCGTATACATATGTTCAGGTTTGGAACCTATATTCATAGGTTTTATGCTAAGGTTTACCAATACGTAAAGACTTCTTTAAGCCAAAAAATAGAAAATAAATGGTACACGTCTTGGTACTATTGTTAAACTTGAATTATTGTTGAATTTATTACACTGTACTCCTTTGTTTAGTACCATTTTAACAAAAATAAACTTTTTATGTTATGATATAAACTTATTAACTGAATTATTTAATTTGTTTCTACTTCTGGTATTTCCAAAATCAACTATTCTATTGGTTTATAATTTGGCTTGGATATTCCTTTCACCATATTGGACTTTCAGTATAAACTGATTATACGAACATGCGCAGTTGGTACGAGAAAAACGTGACAGAAGTCAAGAACACCGACAAGAGCAAGTGTAAAATTTCATTACAGTTGAACAGTACGACTATATATTGTGTTTTATATAGAAACACTGTTAAAGAATATGTAGAAATGGAACAAGATATTAATACTAAAGGCTACAGATACAAAACTAAAACGAGAGAAAACAAATGTTCCAGTAAAACTCATATATATATATATAATATACAACTCATATATATATATATATATATACACTATATATTAATTTACGAAAATTGAGTAAGTTGTGTTTGTTTCATTTGAGTTAATAATGAATAAAATATAAATTTATAAAGGATTTATAAAATAAAATAATATAGGGTTAAATAGATGTTCTATGAAGTTCAAAGACTAAATTATTTATTTATTCGCTACTGGAGGAGAAATATTTTTTTCAAGTAATTTAGTATAAAAACCCACACTCCATTACCATGATTTTACTGTTTCTTACAAGATAGACGAGAAAGGAAAGAGCACATTAACATACCTAATAGTCGTGCCAGCCACCGTTTTTTATATAGTTTCTACCTACGTATGTAATCTTGCCTAGGTCAAGTATGATAAATACAAGTTTTAAAAATTAAATATTTAATGTTCACAGAATAATCTAGGATAAAAAAACTCATAGTACCACAACACAAGGCCAGTGATTTAAATAATTTTGTGTCATAGAAGTTGATTTTTTTTTTATCGCTGCGATAACTTTTCTTTGTTATAAACTAGCTGACCCGGTGGACTTCCTATCACCTAAAATATATGTTCTTTATTCTCACTAAAATTCAAAAACGGTTTGTACGTATTTGTATTTTTTTTAATTTTGTTTTGCTATTGTTACATACCATGAAGTTTGCGACGAATCATACTCAGAGTTTCGTTTCACAATAGTTATATTGTACGGCATATATTTAGTACATATAAGCATTACAATTTTACAGCATATAATATAATTTTTGTTAACGTTGTATGATATCAACAGCTGTTATAGTGATATCCTGTGTGAGTGAGTCCTGAAGAGTTCAATAGTTTAACAATCCTATTATACTTTCATATTCCCAAACTTCTGAAAGATATAACTATATAACTAGTAAACAAATAGATACAAAAAATATGTATACTTTTGTATCATCGTGAAAGTGAAAGATATCGAAGGAGATAGTGGTAGTGAACATTACCGTAGTTCTCGTGTCTTTTACATTCAAATTTCTATATAAATTGCGTTCTTAAACCGGGTCGTATTGTATGGACTCGAATCCTATGCTAAGACTGTTTATGGTAAAGAATAACATCGTCATGAGACCCTTAAACAATGGTGAGATAGTCATAACTCTAGCTTGGTTAGCCATTTCATTCAAGATAAAGTCTGTAGTTGTCCGACTAGTGGTGTTCTCGCTATCCCCTTTAAGAAGAATCTCAATTTATAGGCCTGATGTGCACCATTTTTCCATTACAACTATAGATAATGTGATATATATAACTGATACTGATACGTATAACTGATATATATATATATATATATATATATATATATATATATATATATATATATAACACGATATATCTATAGATGTCTGAATTGCTGAATATCTGTTGCACATTCATGTTTAGACACATGCATCAAGACACTTGTTGAATGTTCATTATACTCCGTTCCATTTCTTTACTGCATGTTCAAGTTAACCTAATCTTGAACGTCGTTATAGAATTCAGAATTTAGAGTATACGAATATTATTCATAAATGAAATTTAGAATATTTTTTAACCTTACAAGATAAAAATATGTAATTTTTTAGATATGACGACATGTGTTGATGATTATGGAGAATCTTAGCATCCGCTAATATCGGGCGCTTTGAATTAAAGAAAAAATATAAACTAACAAGAACAAAGTAAATTTATTGTGCCATTATAATATCACGATTTTCTAAGTGTGATCATAAAATACATCGACATATTGAAATCACAACGATAGCTAGGTAAATCTAGTAGAACTTATACCTGACAGACTAAGTTTGACTTTAATTAGCATGAAAATGACATATTTACGAAAAATGACAATTTACTTTCTATGATTACGATTAATACGAAATGCTTTTGTGTAACATTCACTTTATCTAAAAATATACTTCTATTATGCTGTATTTTTATTAAGCTGTTCCGACGACTGTTGGCTTTCTCTTTTATTATATATACCTACGTTATTTAGTTAACAACAAGAAAAGGAAAATAGGAACCCGAATAATAAATAGTTAGTCCTAACATTTTACGCTTAAAAGTTTCATTCTAGTTTATTTCATAATGAAAATATGCTCTTATGTTTATGCTAATTGAGTAGCACATCTACTTTCTACACAGTACACAATACTATCTTTATCGTTACTAATATTACTAATTGGGAAAGTGAGTTAGTTTGCTTGTTTGTTTGTTTGTTACGCTTTCATGCCTAAATCGCTGACTTGATTATGATGAATTTTAGTATAGAGATAGATGAGAACCTGGAGAAGGTGATATACCACTTATTCTGGTATATTGAAAGTGGAGTAAACAGAGGGATAAGCTTTGTATGAAACGTTTTATTTTGTTATCCAATTTGTTTGCCAAAATCAATATTAACGCGAGCGAAGCCGCAGAGGAAAGCTAGTCTACTTATAAAAAGATTATATTAAATGCTTATCGAAAATTATCACAGACCTCAAACAGTAGGGTAAAATAAATAATTACATAATTAAAACTGTCTTTGGAAAATTAAATTTGAGAGATTTTTTAAATAACAGAATAAAATTTCTTGTTTAAAAACAACTTTGTTAGTCTTCTGAACTTGTAAACAACAATTCTGATGAAAATAGCAATACTTACGAAACGACTACTTGGTATAATACTTCACTTGTGTAAGCTTTTCACTTTTAATAGCTGTCTCCATTTCTTAAATTGCTTGCATTCTTACTTAGTATGGTGGCAGGGCTTTTTCTAATGCCCGCCTGGTTAGCTATCACCATTGAGTTGAAAATCTGCCGCCAAATACCTATACGTGTGTTACGGCAGTTGCACTTTAGTGTCAGTCCTTCCACTAGGCTTAGTGTGTCCACCATCTTGGATCACATCGTCACTTAACATCACGTGAGATTGTGACAATGACGCTTAACGTACTAACTATAAGAAAAATCTGTTTGAAACATTGCATGTTAATAAACCATGTATTTTTCCATTATATACATATGGTGTTGTTATACTAATATAATTGTTATCACAGTTTTCTATATACCTATAGACGTTCAATGAATCAATAATTACGACGTGCTCTTGCAAAGGGTAACTAAAAGTTTTCACTATATTTTAAATGATGCCTGGTTTTTAAGTCAGTTATTTATTACAAAGTAGCTTTTAATTTTCTTCATATTTTTTATATTTTTCTGGTATTTTAATTAAGAGATCATTAAAATCGTTAAAGCCGTTCTTGAATTGTAAATGGTATCACTATCCCGACTTTGCTTTATGTACCTATATAAATATAAACAATAAACAAATGAATATTTAAAGCTAAGAAAAACAACCGCCAGGTTAGTATTTGGATCATTCTTGCTATGTACCAACATGGAGTTCCCGACGTTGGTAAAAATTTTTGATTTCGATTCGAATTTTTTAGTACTCCGATATAATACAGTACTGAAATATAGCTAAGATTTTGATAAGTTGTTAGCTGTCGGTCAGTGAACATAGCATTCGTTCAAAGACTCATTTACTATAAAAAATATCTGGAATGCTGTATCCCGAAAGAACCGAAAGAGAAACGGAGATAGTATAGCCGTAACATAATATAAACGTCATAAAATCAACATATATTAAACATACAGTTACCATCAAATTATAATTCATATAATATAAACTACATATATCACAAACATAAAAAAATAAACTATGTATTAGGTTCATTCGAGGTTAAGATATTGAATTCTCGCGCTAACTTTTCTTTAAAACTGTTCCTTTTCCACGGTGCTATTCGACGCACTAAAGTTTTAATCTTAAAAATTACTTTTTAATTTTATAAATTGTGTCTCTGAAAATTGATGTTGAAAAGTGTCGAAAGAGTTCTAAAGATATAATAGTAACATTTAAAAACGTTGTTAAGTTCTAATTAGTCTTTTACTATTACGAATATTTTTATTATTTTTATGAGTGATGATAGTATGTTAAATTTATTTTTATATAAAAAATTGATTTCCCGGTTATAAATATTTATGATTACTTCATTTTACTGACATTAATATTTTCTCATTAACATAACTTATTTTACGATTGTAGGTAATTCATAACACGTCGAAAATGTTTACATACCATGATCCATAACTGAAAAGATTTTCTTATGCATGGTTATTTCTTTGGTTTGTTTTCGCAGAATTCAAATATGTTTAAAAATTTCTTGTAAATTATACAAACATGTAACTGAAAAATTTCGTAGTTTTTCAAAATACGGGTAAGTTAAAATTTATATTTTAATGATCGTATTTCGTTCAATAAAATTATTCGTAATAAATAAACTCTCGTATTGATAATATCAACTAAGAGATATCAAAAAATCAAAATTTTTTCAATGGTTCTATGTTTATAAACAATTTTAACTATTCTATGACTTATAAAATAATTGAAGATGAGCTCAGAAGATAAATAGATTTAAAAAAGTTTGTAAAATCCAAAAGTGCACGCTGCATAATCTCCTCTTTTTTGTTTGTTTATTCAATAACAATTAAACTACATCGAATCAGACCATGAAAATGAATAGGGTTCTATTCCTAATTATACTGAAGCGTAAGAAAACAAAAGAGACCCGGACGTCGAAGACAGAATTTTTTTAAACCGTTATTTAACTGGTTTAAATAACTAAAATTGCATCAAAAATTACATGAGTGTTAAAATAGTGTTTTTTTCTTGATATTTGTGTGTATATATTATTTTACAAGTGCAATATATGATAAATAGAGACATTTAAGAAAAATTAGTTGTTTTGCGTGAATTGACAGTAGTACCCATCTCAACGCTTCGCTTATGAGACGAGTAATACTGATTATTCTCTGAGAAAATATATAGACTTTGAATAAGAACCTTATTATGTCGCCTAAACTGCTTAAAAACCAGTTTTAATTTTATGTTCATCATTTTTTTATCAGCTCTAATGGGAAAATATTTTTTTTATAGAAAATAAAAAGATTTGTTTATTATAATTAGATATATGAACGTTTTGGACAGGCGGACTAAGAATTATATTTTTTTTTCTAAACTGTATACAATATTTACTTTTCTCGTCTTTTACCTAAGGA
This sequence comes from Actias luna, assembly GCA_039707435.1. NCBI lineage: Eukaryota > Metazoa > Arthropoda > Insecta > Lepidoptera > Saturniidae > Actias > Actias luna. The sequence goes on along the minus strand of JAZHAC010000033.1, from coordinate 10,806,673 downwards.
TACTTTCGCAAAGTAGTTTGGTTTAGGTATTTAATATACGTTTTAAGTTATTATTAAAGGTAGTTATACAAGTGCATGCTTTTCATTCCCATGTGTAAACAATCATAGTATATAGTACTTATTGCCAAAAAAAATTTGGTAGAAAACAAATCTTATTCAAGTGTTTTAGTTATTAAAAAAAAACAAAAGCATATTTTGACTATTGCGCATCCCACTTTAAATATACCACAATTAATAAATAGTTGATACCTACTGTCAAAGTACCTTTATAGCTAACTGAGGTAGGCAGGGTTGTATAGGTTATAAGAAAATCACTTAAATGTGTGACTGCTCATAAGAGCTCAGTTATTAAATTACCACTCTATTTTTCAACTGAACTTGAAAAAAAATTAAACCTTTTTTTCAATTTTATTAGATAAAAACTTAAATATGTTTCTAATAATTTTTATCACTTGCTTATAAATTTATTTAAAACTTAAAACAGTGTATACGGTAATGATTAAATGAATAAAGACTTTATTGTATTTCTGACACTAGCCAGTGTACTAACATTGGCGGCTCTAAAGTCATGATATTTTCTAACATTCAGTAGGACTTTATTACAAGCCTTTAAAGCTTAGTAAAATAATTTTTATAAATTAATTCCTTGGTAATTCTTCATGCCTGAAACCAATGTGCTACCCATTTCCTAATAACACAAATGATCACACTATAATATTTTTTTTCCAAAAGTATAGCAATATATATCGATATATCTCGATTTCTTTTCTTTAATAACTAAATGTTTTCCTTATAAAAACCTATCACCGTTATCTGATCCCAAAGTACGAAGTACAATATCAAGGTTTCCATGCTACATATGTGCGGTGGTTGGGACCCATTTGTCTCTCTTTTTACCATCTATTATTTAGTAACACATACAATGTTACAATTGCGTTTCTCTTGAAAATTAGTTATTCAGCATAACAAAAACATCGACATTGTTTTGGCATAGCAGGAAAGATGAGTAATACAAACACACGTTCTACGTGCAATTGGCTATGTTCGTTTGAGAAAACATTTTAGAACATTGTTTATAGAACTGAAAGTGCGTGTTACATGTTTCTTTGTACAAAAAAAGTATTAAGGCATTTAAGTGTTTCATATTGAAACACTAATACACAACTTCTTATCTGTTATTGTGTTACTTTTTAAATTAAAACTGTGGATTTTTTAAGCGACAAAGATTTTTCAAATGTAATGAATGATATTTCGATATTGAATGATGAAATCAATATTACAATATAAAAATAGTAGCGAAAATATTCAATTGGTCATAAAAGATGTTTGCGGTATTTTTATTTATGTATTCCGTAATATAACTATTTATATGTAGGTAAGAAGTTTGAATGCGGCAAGTTGCGTATAAAAAGAAAATATTTTATTTCTACATGTTTTTTTTTTTAATTTTTCAATTTAGATAAGTAAGACTAAAATGACGGCAATGCATCTAATATTAAACGTAATGCAATCCTAAAACAATGTTCACCACATCATTAAAATATCATGAAACCATCACTAGTCCTTCTATAATACGAGCCTGCATTTTTCTCTTCAACTGGATATATAGAGATTTATCCTAAAGTGTGTAAAATTAAAATAGAATCACTGTAACATATTTATAAGCTAGAGCATGGTTCCTACCACGGCTCTTGTTTACTAGATATACACTGATCGTTTCCGGATTTACAGACGCTGGTGTTCATATGATGTCGTGTGTGGTGGTAGTCGCAACCCAAATGAATACAACAGTGTAGTTCTACCAAACTGCAAAATATTTATTCAATCCTTCTGTTCCCAAAAAAAAACAGCTCAATCGGAGTTGTGCTCAGCAATCATACAGTTAACAATAACGATACGAGTTATATTACACATATAGGAAAGTTATGTTTGGAGTATTGAAAGAAAAAAACAATTTACAGAGCGATCTCGAATAAACACAAGTCTTCGGTTCTCACTCGCTTCGATATTATAAACGGATATGGAAATGTTACTTAGAACCATAACTTTATTTGGCATGATACAGTGCGTCATTAATATTTAACCGGAGGTTCTTTGACTAAGTTAAAATTCTCATAGTAAAGTAGAATTACCATATTTAACACCCGAACCGAACAATAGTGGCTGACATCTAATTTTGTACTTTTACGCGAAGTCAGATTTCTCAAAAGTCTTCTAATTTCATAAGGCTGTGAACGACTTTGTAAATACAAAGTACAACTTTGAAATGATGAAAGTTACTACAGGTTTCTCAAAGACTTGTCTGTAAAATTGACACCTCAAATCATTACAACAGATTAGTTGCTTAATAAGTTTAAATATAACAGATTGTTTGTATGTTAATGTATAATTGATATGTAAAATGTAGAACTGATGAATAGATTTGCATAATTCTTTATTTAATGATAGTCATATTTATGTCTGTTTAAGTATTTATTTTGTTAAATCAGGTAATATAAATACTAAGTTAATAGAACAATATTAAACTAGACCGGTAAAAAATGAATCAGTTAATTTTCTAGCATAACGGTATTGTGCATTGTACGTGTACACGATGTATGTAAATAATTAACTGTATTTTGACAATTTTATATAAGGACAGCCGCGTAATCAACTATTTTACACACATTTTACTTAATTAAATGCAAAATTTGTATTTTGTTTACAAATCGAATGTAGGTGTTCTATCTCTTTTTATATTCGTTCATTATTATGTATGCTAATATACTGTAAGTTATTTTTAATATGCTTTTAATATGTCCATATAAATAGATATTTTTCGGTTTACAACATAAAGTAACATTATGTGTACATTTAAAATAATATACCCCGTAAAATGAAAACAATGATGAAACAAACTTTACAACGTTGAACTAATCCTCGTATTCATACGCTTGAAATAGTTTTATTAGTAAACTTCAAAACAATAGACAAACATTCAAGAGTCGGTCAACTGAGATTTATTTCCGCGTCTTAAATATTTCACGAGTCAGAATTATTATAATAAATTTTTGTTTTGTGTTCATTGATGTAGCGTAGACATTATAACTGGTATGGGTTATATTTTGTTTATATTATATTATAAAACGCAGAAACAGTGTTAGTGGAGTATGTAATGAATTTATCGGTTTATTGCTCAGTTTTCTGTTGAAATGTTTAAATTTCCGATTCAAGTCTCTTAAGTCTTACCGTCAAGGCCAGAGTCAGCATCAGATCCGTAAACAAAAACCGGATTTAATACGTCACATCCAAATCCATGTATGCACATTCGTCGACACTGCAAGTTACAACAAAACAATGCATGTGACAGTTGCATTATTTCCTGCTTTACTCGCAAAAGAAACACAACAACACACAATACATGCACAGCAACACGCGATAAGTAATTACCGGTAACGGAATTAATAAAAAAAAAACAACAAAAAATAGAATGAGACTCTTGAGTGACCAAGGCTGATATTTAAAACAACACATTCCATATATGTAATAGGAGCACGTTATGTCTTACTTGAAAAAAACTTCACTACAAAAATATTGCAACTCGATAATCGTAACGATAATAACTACGTTAACAATGCCGCGCACTGGGCGTGCTATTTGGCTGTGTTAATGGCTAATCAGACGTTATCGGGAAATGTAGGTAGGTGACATTTCGTAGGCATTTGCCCGCTACGGTGAGCGGAGGGCGCGCCGCAGCAGGCAGCGCGCTCACTCGCGGTTAGGAGAGGACTGTGCGTGCGGTTCGGTTGGGTGGCTAGTTCGGCGAGTACCAGAGACAGCGGACAGCGGAGCGGGCGGCGACGGCAGCGGCTGCCTAACCGAGCGGAGCGGGATCGACGCGACGCGACCGATACCTACATTCTCTCTTCGCCTGGCTGGTGAGGGAGCGCATCGACCTGGATCATCCCCCGTTCGTTTACACACTTCACATGTCTTCACCAGACTACGTTCGCCACTAGTATCTCTACTGATGTTGACGTCATTTATCTTTATACTGTTACGCTAATTAAATATCAATGCCTTTTGGCTAAGTAGTATCGAATATGCATCGATAAAGAATACATACAAGATAATTACATGAAATGTTTCTCTATACGAAAACTGTTCCGGCAAATTAATCATAATATTATTTCAGAAATGACGTGTTATTTGTTTATATACATTTAAATACAATATTTGTACATTATACAGATTGTATACATCGTAATCAGTAAAGAGATATAAATAATATAATTTTAATAGTATTCTAATAACAGAGTTTTTCATTTAGCCATGTATTACAATTAACTAATTGTTATTCATTTAGTGCTTTAGGATTATTTTCCGTTTAATAGGAGTCACTATAGATTATATAATAATACATTAACCCTAGTATACCTTACTAAATAATATACATTAATATAGTACAAGTACAAGTAGTTACAATTATTTAAGTATTTTATCATTTATTTTAGTTTATGGACATTTTTATTTTTCAGTTTTATAGTAAATTACCGCATGACTTGTAATGATGTTCTCCCGAAAATATTCCGAATACGTGACATATATGTTCAATGCATAAAAATATTTTACTTACTGTACTGTAATTAATTTTAGCTATAAAGTTATTGTTTAATTCTTGTTGTTATCAGCTTGCATGGTGGTCGGGCTATTGCTAATGGCCGCCTGGCTAGAAACCATCTTCAAGTTTGAAAATTTGCCGTCAAATAGCAATAGCTGCACTTGAGAGCCAGATCCGCCACAGGTTTAGCGTGTCTACCAACTAGGGCCGTATCGACACTTAAGATCAGGTGAGATTATGATCATAACGCTAAACCTTAATTATTAAAAAAATCAAAGCAAACCCACACAAATAAATATAAGTAATAAAAGAAATCAAACCCTATTAAATGGAAGTATATTAGTTTGGAGATTGTACTTTATAGGTTTATCGCTGAGCAAATCGACAGTTGTCATCTCTATAAAAGAATGGGTGTCAAATGTCTGTTTTCATGGGCCAGACCGTCGCGCCACATCGTTTCATCGCCCTTTTGTGTTAGACTATAATACTATACAGACGGAGTTACTATGCCTAACTAAAAATATATAGTCATCGACCCTCATTAGAGCTGTACAATGAATATTGTATAGGTGAACTGATTTTTGTAAATATATCCTAAAAGAACATTGAAGTGATGGTGTCTCAACGGTAATTTGTTTGGAAATCATACTGATCAATGTAAATTCGAAACCGGTAATGTCCTTGATCCTCTGGTAAAAAAAAATCTCGACAAAACCAAAACATGGTTGAGGGTATATTTTTCAGCTTGCTTGGCTGACTACCGCGCTCAAGTTGGCAATCTGTCGCCTTGCGTTTATAGGCGTATATTTATTTTGAGAACTAGTTTCTTTAGAGACTTCATGTATTTATACGTTTCAATTACAGGTAAGCTTTTCTATCGAATAGCAAAAAGAGCAGGGGCTGAAAGGACAAGCTACAATCGTGAGTATGAAAATAAAACGTCATCGAAAAAAATACCGAGAAATAAAAACCTTGTTAAAGTTAAGACAAAATATACTTATAAAAATTATCGTCAAAGTAAACCTTAATCTGTTTAAAATTGTTATTGTTTATTGCAACATACGTATATATTGTACAGATACAGAGCAAATTGTTCATTATTACGTAACTTAACACTCGCACACTCATAATTCAAATATGATGTTTTTTTTTGGAACGGTGTACGGACGGAAGCTAGACAAATCGAAATGTAAGATTTTTCCGTCACAACCCTTTCTTTAGTGTGTTCTATATTGTTCTATAGTGTAGAAGGTTATCCAACAGCCCATATGATATTAGCTGTGCCTAGTAAAAGGTGCGCGCCTATTAGTTCAAAGACAACCAGTAAGTTCTCAACGGCTGTTTCATAGCGTATTATATGTATTAAAATGAATTAGATGAATTGAATGGTGTAGAATAAAATGTTTATTTCCACAACTATAAAAAATATATTAAGTACATTTCATACCATTCCTTTAATTCATTAGTTATCTCTGTGTTTCATTTAATTGCTCTCAGACGTTAGTAACTAATTTATTTGTATTTGTTAATCAATAACATGCACACACACATAACACACACATTCTTTTTGTAGCACTGACGAAATTGGTTAAATGTTATCGATCCTAGTACGGTTGTCAAAATAACTATTAATATATAATACCCAGTTGTCAAATAAATGTTATATTCTATTTTATTATTATTCAAACAAAAATATGTGCGTATGTTATGAGCATATTGTAGAATAATTGCTATGTATGAAATAATGTACAAGAAGTAGTATCAAGAAGTAGTTTCAGTACACTAACTTTATTTGAATATTTAAAGGAAAAAATATAAAATACAAATATCTTGTATGACATTATACACTTTTATACATACATACATACATACATCACGCCTCTCTCCCATAAGGGTAGGCAGAGACCACATCCTTCCACTAGCTACGATCCTGACATACATCTTTCGCTTCTTCTACTTTCATAAGCACCTTCATACATGCTCTTCGGTTACGGGTACTTTGACCTGGCCTTTCTCCAGAACGTCCTCGATCTGATCGAGATATGTTCGCCTAGGTCGACCCTTACCAGCTTGCCCATTCACACTCGCCTTGTAAATTTATTTGTTAATCTTCTTTCATCCATCCTCTCTACATGCCCATACCAATTAAGCATTCCTTTCTCTATCTTTGTCACTACATCCTCTACCACACCACGTTTCCTTATCACACTATTCCTTACTTTATCTATCATTCTTCATACACTTTTATAAAGTGTCAAAATATAATAATTTATTCAACTACTCTAAATGAAGCTTATAGACAGACCAGTTTCGAAAATTTATTAATAATATATGAATAAAATCTATCATTGTTTTATTAAACGATTAGTTTTCTAAATTGTTGTATTTATTCATCTCCGAAGAAATAATATTAATTAATACTGACAAAGTTTCTTATTAAAAAATAATATATGGGATCAATATGACAAAACTATTAAGAAATCCAATAAAGCTTAGTTATTAGTGCATATTTTATGTATTCATTCTGTTTTTATTATATAAATTTTTAATGATGGACATTAATATCTGACATTTATTTTTGATAACAAAAAAGCTAGAAAACTGATATAAAGTCAAAGACAAAGTATTCATTATAGCAGATACATATTTAATCATAATATTAATTTAAATAATACCGAAATATTAAAACTAAATGTTTTATTTTATTATTTTGTGTAATAGATCAACACCGGAATTAACAAACTAACATAATTTATCTGCGTGGCTTGATCCTTGAAATTTTTTTTGAGCAATACACTCTTAGATGAGACTAATTACTTGCAATTCGGTAATATATATTAACTGACATCATGCGTCACTATGTTGGAGCAGACAAGTCAAATAAAGTATGCTTTAGTGGTTAGCGGTAGCTTAGTGTAACCTGTACGGACGTGAGTTGGAAATGCTGTAATGAGCTTGTGCTTTCGGTGAAATAAATTTATCGTGCTGAAACCATAGCATGGTAGAGCTTTTTCTAATGCCCACCTGGTTAACTACCATCCTCAGGTTGAAGCTCTGCTGCCAAATACCTATAGGTGTGTTCCGGCAATTTTACTTCATAGCCAGTCCCTCCAGTAGGCTTAGCGTATCTACCAACTTGGGCCACTTCGTGACGTGAGAAGTATAAATAAAAAAAAAATACAATTATATACATTCTACCGAACTTTTGTTCCTCTTGTAATTATTTTAAGTATTTGTGCTAGTACGAGACGTAAACTAATAAGAAACTAAGATATAACGGATCTTATGAGAGAAGTACAGATCGTAGGAAAAATAAAATTACAAATATCGGTGTGGGCATACGAGATTAATACACGTGAAGGAAGTATATCGATTTTTAACTTTTATGTGCGTATCTATACACTATTTAGTTGAAATATATAAGCTTAAGTAGTTTGTAGTTAAATTGCCGTGATTGGCATTGTATCCGCTGCGCCTACACATTCCAAGTCAGTTCGGAACGACCTTCACCATAATTAGGTACATCTACCTAGTCTTGATTGTCATAAATCTACCAATATCTGAATAAATATGCATTATCTTATTTGTGTATAAGGTACAAATAATAACACACAAATAAAAATTAATTTGTATAAGATAAAATAATATGTATTTGATTTTGGGGAGTTTCACGATACACTTCTTATTTGGTTTTCAGAAGTTCCCTGGTGTATCGAAATATAATGTCCTATAGTAATAAAATTAAAGTGAGATATCATTTACAATAGTTCCCTATTTAATAACATAAATAAATTATAAATGACAAAATTCAGAGGTAACAAACATTTATAAAACATACCACCGAATCGAGAACCTTCATCTTTTTGAAATGAAGTACGTTAATTTGTTAAAAACAATATATACACGGACAGAAACAAGTCCAATTCTATAACAAATCTCTAGAATTATTTTTATTATTACAACTTTTATCAATTTATTGTATGACTATTAGCTTTTTATTATTTTAGCTAGACGTTATTTGCTGGAACTACAGTTGGTTTAGATACAGTACATCAATAGACAACTTTGGGAGTCATTTTTGTCATTTTAATTCATTAATATCCTCATAACTTCTTCATATATTAGCTAAAATAACAAAAAATACCAAAACCTAACTATGGAATACAACTATCTTTTAAAAAACGATCATCCGAATTGATTTACTCGTTCTGGATTAATAAACATACAAGGAGACGCTATTTTTTTAATATGCAAGGGAGAATTATAGCTATGGGTTATTATATTAGGTTATTAAGTGTCTTGTTATAGAGTGGCGTTAAATTTCCTAGGAAATCGTTCGAATGATTAAAAATATTTCAAACTCCGTTAGGCACTTGTCAATCGAATTTAATTAATAAAGTTCATGGAACAAAAGCTCGCTTGAAGTATTCTAATCAGTTAAATGTCAAAACTGTGTTATTGATAAAACTACTTACATTAACGGGAAACCTTGCGCTGTAGATAACTCAGTATTATGGATTTCTAATACGTCTCTACTGTCATGCTATGGTCGATCAATATTTACCTGTTAAGGTAGAACTCGATGTATCTGAATATATTGACACTTACCTGGAAACGAAATAATTAATTTATTATTTGAATAATTAACCTCTTATAATTGTATATAAGTGATTAAATTCGTCGTTTTATTCTGATGAAAAAAATCCAAGATACAGTTCAATCTCGAAAAAACGCAGTGAAGGTAATTTTAAAATATTCGTTATACCAAGTAAATCGTTACAATGAAGTTTGTTATATAGAGGTTAAGTTAGACAAAGATTCCTTTAAATAACGTAAGAAAACTTGTTAATTAACCTTAACATTATCTAGATGTTGAAATGAACGATATCCACTAATTAATGACTGACTACACATTTGTTTATTTTTTTTTTTTTCTTCGAATTGACATTCGCTGTTAGCCGTAAGGGCTTTGACAGCTTCACCGAACTTTTTGGGGCGAGTGCTGAGGGCACTCAGCTCCGAGGCAGCGAGCGCAAGGGTGCCAGAATGGCCGAACCTCGGCTTGGGATGCTGCGGATAACAACAAGGATCGTGGAGGTAGTCCCTTACAGAACCGTGTACTTAACGTGTAGGTGTGCATGGATGGTATGCGGTGTGATGATGTACTTTCAGTGATGTAGAGTGTTACTGTATCGCGCGAGCAGAGTCACTTGAGGCCTCCTATCCGGAGGATCGATCCTGGCTCAAGCGTCTGCAGAGGGAGGCCGCGGCGGGTGTGCGGGAGCGAAATTAACTGCTCGGCCTCGTCGGCGAGGGCGGCGGTTACGCGGGCGTGTACGCGGACACGTACGATTGGTGGAGACGGTAGGAAGAAGTGCGTTCAATCTTGTTATTTTATCGACGGGATCAGTGAAACAATTACGTGGCCGGCGCGCGAAACCTTTTGCGTGCGGATTAGCATTGTAGCTAACTGCGTGTACTATTTTGGAGTTGGGATGAACTTCGGCTTTTTCGAAGAATTGCTTTGTAAGGTCTTTGATATATGCATATATGGACGGAATATCCATATCTTTATGGAGATCTACATTACGGACGTACGGAGGGGCTTGGACGGCTATACGCATGAATTTATTTTGCAGAACTTGTAGTTTGCGCAGGGTGGTGTGCGAAGCGTGAGCGAATACGGGGCAACTGTAGGTAAGTATGGGACGGATGCATACTTTGTATATTGTGAGCTTATGTCTGAGTGACATTTTGCTCTTAGAGGAGGTTAGGTTGCGTAGTAGAGCCATAGCTGTGGTGGCTTTTTTCTGTACATAATCTATATGTTTGTTAAAAGTGAGATGTCTGTCTAAAACTACACCAAGGTATTTAGTTTGGTTAGCCCAAGGGATATTGACATCAAAAAGATGTAATGTTCTTTTTATATTCTTCCTCGCGTGAGGATCGAACATAATAGCCGCGCTTTTGTCTGGGTTTATTCCTATGCGCCATTTGAGGCACCAGGACCCGAACGTAGACACAGCCCTTTGGACGCGGTAGTATAAGTGAATCCTATTTCTGCCTGAGCTGAAGATGACTGTGTCGTCTGCGTAAGAGCCTACTGCGATGTCAGGGAATTCGGGGATGTCACTAACAAACAGGTTGAAGAGGCAAGGGGCTAGGATAGAACCTTGCGGGACTCCTGACCTTATTGAATGTGGTGAGGATAGAGTTCCGTCCGCTTTATAGCGGAAGGTACGGTCTGATAGGTAAGCGAGGATTATGCGGACTAGTCTGTCCGGGACTTGAAAGAGATTGAGTTTAAATATGAGGCCTTCGTGCCAGACCTTATCGAAAGCTTTGGCTATGTCGAAAAATACGGCAAGCGTGCGCCTAGGACGGCGTGGCTCCGTGAAATTGGAGAGAATATGCTCCGTGAGGCGGAGCACTTGGTGGGTACACGAGTGCTTCGGTCGAAAGCCGAATTGCTCGTGTGGTAAGAGACATTTCTCTGAGACAATGGATTGAAGTCGGTTCAGAAGGAGCCGCTCGTATATTTTACCTAATGTATTGAGGAGGCTAATTGGGCGATAGCTTTCTGGGAGAGATGCCTTTTTACCGGATTTGCGGATACCTATTACCGTTGCCTTTTTCCAAGCGGCTGGAAAATGGCAGTGAATTATGGCCGCATTGAAGATACAGACCAGAAGAGCTATAAGTTTATCAGGGAGAAGTTTTAGGGCTTCGTTCCTGATTCCATCAGGACCAGGGGTTTTCCTTGGCTTAAGGCGTTTTATGATCGCGACAACTTCGTCATTTGTGACCGGGTCTAAATTTTCAACTGGTGGGGTCTCTCTTATTGATTGAATTGTTCGATTGACCCTCCCGATGTGTCCGGGATCTATGGTACGATATTCATAGGAATTGGGAGAACACTGTTGTTCGAGAGTGGTAGCGAGATACTCTGCCTTGTCTATACTTTCGAAGGCGGGCAGATTGCCGGGGCCTCTATCCAGCGGTGGCATTGAGGACGAGTAGCTGCTCTTTTGTTTACGGACAAGATCCCAGAAGGCAAGATGAGATGGTTTGATTTCCTCTAAAAGACTGTCCCATCTTTGACCGCGGAGTTCGGAGATACGAGTTTTAACTAATCGTTGTAAGTTACGTAGCCGTACGCGATTTTCCTCCGTCGGATAAGAATCATGGGCGCGAGTCGCGGCGTTTTTTTCCGTGATCAGTCTTCGAATGTCATCAGGGAGTATGAAACGGCGATCGTTTGCCACCTTTACCTCTTTCGAGGTTTCGCTGATGGCATTCTGGAGGTGACCGACCAGGGAGTCAATTGCCAAATCGGCATCGGTCACAGACTTTATCTCGTCGGGGATCCTATCTAAGAAAGGGGAAGAGAGATTATTTGAAAGATAGTGTTGGAGCTTTGGATAGTCAGCCACTTTGACTGAAGCCGGTGTGTGGTCACCCGGGTAACCTAGTTGCAAAACTACTGGGCGGTGATCGGAATCTAGTTCATGTACGACATCGATTTGTCGTACCTGAAGCGCGATCCCTTTTAAAATAGCTATGTCTAAAACTGAAGGGCGGCAGTTAGTTTGATAATGAGTTGGCTCAGAAGGAGCTATTACGTCGAACGTAAGCGTATTTTCTAGCCAGTATAAAGTCCTACCATTAGTGGTACTACGCGGGTTGTTGTATTGAATGTGCCCGCTGTTTAGATCGCCAGCCACTATAACAGAGTCACCGAGTGCGAAAAGCGTCTCCAGATCCGACTGGAGGAGAGTTTTATTAGGTGAAAGGTACGCGGAAACGATAAAGATAGTGGGATGACCGGTCATACCCACTCTACATACCGAGACTTCTAAATTTGTAAGTTCGGGAGGATCTATTGGCATGCAATATAGTGACTTTCTGTAGTATATGAGCGTGCCGCTGCCTCTTACACCGGTACGGTCATTTCTTACTATCTTGTAGTTCGCAATCGCGGGATTACGAACGCTCGGTTTTAGTAGTGTTTCTTGTACAAGAAACACGTCTATCTGTCGCTCCTTAAGGAAGCTAGCTACTAAGTCTCGTTGGGGTTTCAGGTTACGTGCGTTAAAAAAGGATATAGAAAGGCCACGAGGTCTGATCTTATCCTCCATTGCGAATTTATTTAGGGGAAGAGCGGATGAGGCGTTGCACGGTCTTTGCAATGCCTGGGAAGCACCTAATAGCTTTAAGACGGCCTAGATCCTGACTAGCACTGAGCATTTCGTCGAATGCGATGATGTCCTCTACTGAATGTTGGTCAAGAAGTTCAGCAAGCCAGTCGATCCCTATTAGACCAATAGACGGGCTGGACGTAGTGGTATGTGAGGGTTTAGCCTTTGGAGGCTGCGGTTGGGGCGCCCATGAGGTGGTTGGAGCTAAAGTGGTATTCTGAGACGGAGATGTATTCACGGAAGTGACTCGCGCGGGTTTAGGCAGGCTCGGAAAAGCCTGAATTGACTTGAGTGGCGGTGGGGCAGGATGTGCGGCCGTTGTTTGCGCTGAGGGCGCCTGATTAAAGGAACGCGTGTGTCTTGTGCGATAGTTCGCGGGGTGCCCGGCTTTACCGCATAAGACGCAGCTCGGTGGAGTTGAAGAGTCACGGGTGCGAGAGCACTCCTTAGTGGAGTGGTTTTCTAAACATTTGACGCAACGCGGGTTGATAAAGCAGTTGCGAGCGGAGTGGCCGTATGCTTGACAGTTATGGCATTGAGGTATGCCTCTTATGGGGGATCTCTACAACTATGCCGGAGAGGCCGCAGACGGATTGGAGGGAGAAAATTTCTTTTCCTTCCTTGGATCGGTCCAAAGTGACTAGAACTAGGTCGTATAGTTTTTTTGTTATATTATGGTACATTCGATGTACCTCGTGGACCGGGAAGTTTTGCTCCTTAAGGGAGGCTAGGATTAGCTCCTCGGGGAGCTCTTTAGGAACGCGCCTAAGAACGACGCGCAGAAGGCGCTCTTCTTCAGTTGTGTAGGTATAGAACTGGTGTTTTCCTTCCCGGAGAAAGGACGTTAAATTCTTATAATCTTTGATAGACGGGACTTTAACCTGTATCCCTGAAGGGGTGCTGGTGGCCCTAGTGTATGCAATTTTCCTTGAGTTGAGCTGGGCCGAGATGCTTACCCAGGAAGCCTTATCGCAGATCGTAACGGGGGGCGGTGGGCGTACCGCTTTCTCAGTCGAGCTAGCGGATGTGGGAGGTTGTGTCATTGGGGTATTAGCGTTCTCGGATGCAGTAGGGACGCGCCTTGTTTTTGCGACAGCAGTTTCAACTGTTGAGGGTGATAGCACCCTCTTGTTCTTGGCCTTTGTGACTATTATAAAGTCGGCTTCAGGATTGCTTTCAGGTTCCAAATCGAGGTCCCTCATTTCAGCCTCGTTTTCGGGGGTCGGGTCGGAGGATAATAGCGAGAAAGAGTTCGCCGTTGGTATTGGCCGTGGTGCGTACGAAATTTGCTCCTCGAAAGGACGAGGCGCAAGCGTAGGGGTGGGGGTCGCTGAAGGCGACTGTGTACTTGTTATGTTGATAGCAGGTGCCTGCGAGTGAATTAACACAGGCGAGCGGGATCGGGAGCGTGAGTGTGGAGATGCTGGGTGACGCACCGGTGCTGTCGCTGCGGTAGATGGGGTGCGAAGGGGTAGTAACGTAGATGGGGGGGACGCCGGTCGAGCACGAGTTGGTGCATTCGCTGCGGTCGGTGGAGGACTACACATTTGAAGAAATATAAGAAATAGAGTATCTTTTATTTGAAACATGTTTGTATAATTTTCTGTCACACTGTTTTACAAAGAATTTAACGTCTCTGGACCTGTCAAGATATGATTTATAATGCAATAAGTGGGAATAATTGCTAGGATTCGTTATGTAAAGATTATAAGCTGAAAAACTTTTTCTTTAAATAAAGGTAAATGATACTTTCTATGTATGTGCTCTGCAATTATTAAAATATCGTTATAAAGAGGTTTTTGGTAAATGTAACTGTAATGTGAAGATATATTTTGCATTAGCTCTTACGGCAATTCTAGGGGATTTTGAACAAAATATTATATCGAGGAATTCGTTATATTGAGCTTTGTTATATTAAGGTTACACTGTATATACTTTTGATAATTGTGTCCAATTGAATCGAGACCACTATATGTAAGCAGTAACAGTCGTCATACTCCGTTATAGGTGGGTGTATATTCAGTAACTTCTGATTGAGTTGCAACCATTACAGATATGCCATTTAGCCATTACGCGATCAGCCAGTGTATATCTAGTTGGTCAGAGATTAACACGTCGGCATAATAGAAGTAACCGTTAGTCGATGTATCAGTGGTTACCGTTATTTCTGGGTTGTAGTTACTTACCACCATCAAGCACAATGCTATGCTACTGTAAATAATTAAACAAAATGAAATACAATACAACCGTAAATCATTATTAGATTTACATACATGCATTTTGCGATAACAGAGATAATTAAAAAAACATGGGGGCGAGAGGGATATATAAAGGCGACTTCGCACTCAAAGTACTTAGAACTCATCGAGCGGAGAATGTGTTACTTATGATAATTTATAGTCATTTACCATGACCCTATATAATTTAGCATATAACTTTGTTTATCACTACTAAACATTAACATAGATATGGTCATAATACGAAACACATAATATTTATTTCGTATTAAGTAAAATGCCAATAGTTTAAAACGTATAAATTGTTCGATTTACGGTCCTTTTTTCAGTACTTCAATTTTATTCGATACGGTAACTCTATGACGGTCTTGTTAACCTTAGTCAATTTGTTTTAGGTATACTTGAAAACGAAACTAGATTTACTGACGATTGTAAGCTGTAAATCCATATTTATAAATTGCATTATTTTTAGTTTTCTGTATACAACTGACGTGGTAAACAATCGAATGCTTAGTCAGATAGTTAAGCCTATGGACGCTCTATAACCAGACATAAAACTATATGAGCTTTATTCTTCTAGAAGCCGTAAAAACTTTTTTTTTTGTATGGTGGGGTTATTTCACAAGTCGGTCTGACTTAAGTAGAGAAACATCTCCAAAGCCAAATAGTAAAAATGTTGGCATGACGACATGTCAAGGAAATCTTATAATCATTTAGCTATCCAGGTGCGGTTTTTTTTGCTGTGAGCATTTAAACATCTTGAGAAATTAAATTTTCATTTCATAAAAACTAGAATAACGTTAACATTAAAGAATTGTGGCGCAATAGGTAGAAACCAAACCCAGTTTATTTATCTATTTGACTACAGAACCAATAAGATTTATGTAAATGCTAAAAAGTAGTAGGATTTGTGCTTGTCGCGGCTGTTCAGACACACAGGGTGCGCCGACCGCTATCGACCCGTTCCATGACGTAACCAGCGGGAAGCGAATCGGCACATTCGGCACTGAAATATTTCACACAAATCTTACTTTATTGTGAAAAATATATCAGAGAAATTAAACTAAAACAATTCGTGTGAAACTGACTTTTTGTTAGCTACTTTGAGTGAGTAAACGCGTTGTGGTTAACTACAATTAAATGCCGTTATTTGACGATGCGGTTGGAAAAGATAATAAAATTAAGACCAGCTTGGCCACTGTTAGAGCAGTTGATAGATCACATCAAATGTTTACAGATTTTTGACTAAAGGTTGGTGATAAGTAAAGAGATGTAAGTAAAAAAAGGCCTTGTTGTGTTTTTATTACGGTATTAAAATATTGAATTGCGTAATGGGATTTAATTCGTTATTCAAGCTCATTACTATGACTTCCATATAGATTGTTCTGTATATAATTTAATCAACTAAGAATAGGAAACATCTGAATAAATGGAATGAAATATATGAAATGTCCAGATTTGGTTGTTCATCATTCGTTAAACTGGTTAACCCACATAAATAATACGACGTATCTATCTATTGATAAAACTTGTACCTGTATTCAGAAAGCTCAAAGAATATGTTAAAATAAAAGTATTACTCTGCGTCTATGAAGCCCTAGTGCAAGAACTTATTGTAGTACTGAACTGTTACAGTTTGAGACGAGAACAAAGAGCACATATAAATTCATGCTTGGGAAACTACCTATGTATAACAGAGTTCCCTTGTATAAAGTTTGCGATACACTTAATTATCTTAACTTCTCGTAATATATGTTACGCTATGTACATATAAATACAAGTATCGAGTACAAATCGCTCTATAAACATCATTAGTCTAAAATTTGTATAATGAATTTCTTTCTTGGCATGTCAATAACATATTCAGAAAACATCATAAAGAAACAACAGTTCGCAAGGTTAAAAATCTCCGTTGCAATTTGAATGTGTTTTAATCAAACTAATCACCTTTTGCCCTAAAATTTAAGGCTTTGAGAAAATTAGATTGAAATTTCAACTTACAATAACTAATAAAATAATAAAATAACTTTTTTTATGAAATAGATGGTAAACGAGCCAGCGCATGTCATCTGATGGTAAGTGATCACCGCCACCCACAACACCTGAGGAATCGTGGTGCATTGTCGGCCTTTATTGAAGGGACTGGCTCTCAAGTGCCACCATTGTAGCCAAGCTTGAGGGTAGCTAGCTAGGCGGGCATTAGAAAAAGCCCTACCACCATGGAAATAGATAAAGGAAAAATAGTCAGTACCTTTTCTTCTCTGTAAGTCAATTTTTTTGAGTAGCTATTGACGAGCGTATCCTAGAAATATTTTTGGAACAGATTACATGATCATAGTCAAATTTCGGCTAAGAAATGAACACTTGTATATAATAAGTCTGCATTATCTCTCCGGACTAGAAGTTTCATTATAAGCTACCAACCCACATCAATATTAATGCAAGAAAATCTGGAAGAGGGTTTTTAAGAATGTTATAATTATATAGATTATTAATCTATACGCATAAAAGGCAATGTCCTGACTTATTCATCAATGTCCAGCTTAAAGTATTAAGGAAATTTTAGATGGATATTCCTTTTTATATTGTATGTATCATTTAAGAAATGATTTCCAGAGATTCAACTCTCAAGATTAAGGTTTGCATGGGAAATAATATGCTTAATTCAGATTTATTTTAAGCTTGAAAAGTAGCTGGCTATGTTTATGTAAATAATATTTCCGCAACGAGTTTGCGCCTGTTCTAATATCACTTCTATTGCTAAACTATATTAATATTAACTTATTGTTTGCAGCTTTTTCCGCATAAACGAAGTACACAGTCAATCAAAATTTAATAATATATGTATGAAGAATAAACTTAACAAACTATACATTTAATAACGATAAAATATTATAAATATTTACAGTCTACGCATGTGAAGTCATAAGTAAAAATTTAATGTATTTTAAACAATAATTCCGCAAAAATCACATTTATTCTTAATGTTTTTAGAATCCATAACTTTTTCTTATAATATATGATCTGGAACTAATATTTTATAACTTTAATACATACATACTTAAATATAAAAAAAAATGAGTATATGCACTTTGTCGTTCCTTAAAAATATTTTTATTAATATTTAGCACTGGCTTATGTTAGCAAACTTCCAGACGTAGTATTTTTTTAATACTTATAATAAAATATATCAATTGGTTTATTACAGTAATAAGTTTTTGAACCTACGCTTAGTATCTAGTTATAAAGTTCGTTAAGAAGGCATAAAAAGCGTTGAGTGGCGGAAACCTTTTTTTTTTGCACTGATTAAACTCCCTCGGATGCAGAACGTCGCGCGCCGGATTGAACAACAACTTCACCAGCAATCGTTTAGTTCAGACTACTATGATTAAAATCCGTGTTGATTTTCATTGTCTACTCGATTTGATGATTATATTTACAGAAAAGTTACAGACATTAATCTTCCTAACTGTTTAAATTGAATATCACAAAAAGACGGATCGCTTAAAAAACTTTATTGATATCCTCCACGAATTTTATCAATACCATCTTTTCCTGTCATTACAAACATAAATCTGTCTTATAACATATTTTAACATTATAACTTCTTTCAGACCTAGGAGCTGACAAGACATTGTTATAAGTAGAATATGATGACGTTTTAATAGCACGTTTCGGCAACGCTGCTAAACACTAATCGGTTGTGTATTTCATAGTTGTGCCCGGTCTACGCTGCTTTATATTATTATAATTTTGTAGAAAAATATTTCTACATATGTCCAATAGGAAAATCTTGGGTTTTAATTTATTTTAGCTATTACTGTTTTGACGTAAAAAATAAAACGTTTGTATCATAAACACGATTCACATTATATCAAGGAATATAAAATATAAGGTTTATAAATTATTTCCGTATTGTTATTTTAAAGAAAACGCGTTACTTTTTATTCATATCATAAATGTAAAATTTTAACTTGTTTACAATTATGATATTTTCTAAATTTTTTATTAATATTTAAAGATGTAGATACTTAGAATTTGCAATTAAAATAATCCTATTTTTTCCATATTTGTATTATTCATATTAAGATAATAAGTTAGGATTAATGAACATGATGTACTCTTAATTTATATGATTCTCAAACATTCGGTAAATGTAGATCGTTGAAATAAAACTTACAGACCCACATTTCCGTTTCTGTACATAGTAAAACCATGGAAATAACGCTTTATTGGGATCGGTATTAATGGTTTATCGCGTTAATCGTAATGTTAATTCCATTTGAATATTTATTTTGCTTATTTACAAACGATTTATTTTTATTTCATCTATATTCAAAAATAAATATAAATAATATAGAATACAGAAAAGTTATAATAAAGTAACAATTACGCAAGATAGATCACAATTGTCCCAAACTAAAAAGCCTGCAATGTTATACGGTTAATTTGTGAGCAAGGCTATCCCAGCAACTGAGATTCCTTTATTGAATTACCTAAAATTATTAGAGTCCAACTTATTGCTAATCGGTAATGAAAATACTAAAAGCCATGATACGGCGTTTGAAATAATTGTCATCTTCTAGTGTATAATATCATATACCTTGTTTAAGTTAGCTTATTCTCAATACATCTATATAGAGCAAGTTACACAAACATATGTAATAGAAGTCATAGTGATTGAAAAAAGGACAACGGAGAACGAATATGGAAGTGAAGCAATACTGAAGAACGTATAGATACATTATGTTAGAAATAATAAATATTACTACTGAGATTACGTCTGATAGAGCAGACTGGAAAAGGAAAACATTCTACAGACAAAATGAAGAATATACATAATAAATATATGAAGTATACCATTAAGCCGATCAGAAATATGCTACTAAAAATTTAACATAAGACTCAAATACCTTGTAAGGTACAAGGTGTAAATATATTTTGATTGTACTTAATAATTTGTTTACAACAAATTCATAAACCTCAAATATACCTACGTAAAGATATACAAAATATCAAAGAAATTATTATATTAAATATTCAGTGTAATTCAACACGACAGTAAATGTAAACGAACGAAAAAGAAAATAAGTAAAAACTGACTTTAGTTCCATTAACATACATACTTCGCAACCAAACACGCTAGAAACTATCATCTTTCACTACGCTAGACATAACAGTCTTTGATGATTGCATTAAATAAACACAAGACATAAAATGTTCACGCATCAATTCAAGAATAATATTTACAGTAATACGTCGTTTTAGTGACTAATTATGTAATGATTTTTTTCTTGTTGAGAGAGTTATAACATAAAATTTTAAAAAAGGTATGATAAAGTAGTCATCGGAATACTGGAGCAGCTGTTAACTATTCAAAGCAAAAATTCTAAACACTATTGCTAATATAGTTTTAAATTATATTGATCTGACATACTGATACAATATTTTTATAAGAAGCAAATAAAAATATAATTTGTAAGGTAAGACATTAGCATACCCCTCGAGGATCAAATTAAATATTAATACTGTAATTTTATTACGATATATATTATGTTTTAGGCGAATAAATACAAATCCTTTAATGGCAAATATAGAAAATTGTTTAAATAAAAATAGTAGCCTTACTGTCCTAAAAAGTGCAAGTAACGAGAGTAATTCGGTGTGAGGCCCTCGTCGAGAGTGACAGAGAAAACGTTCGTGCGGCTTCACGATTTAATTGCTTTGGCGCTGTTCCACGTCGGACAATGACATAACAATTAACTAGAAACGTCGGAAGACTCGGTTGTAATCGAAATAAATTAAACTTAATGTATTACTTAAGAATATTTTCATTTCAAGGTTATGTTTGAATCATTAGTATTTTTATACGTTCAGATGTTAATTTTATGCGATGCACCGTGAACTGGAAGACTGTGTTTCTATTGCATATAGTATCTGATGACAAACGTAAGAAACTGTTACAAAATCTGATGAGGCTTGAGTAACAATGATTTAAAATATTAGGAAACAAACATGCTCATGCACGTAGACAGAAATGGTAACTATAGAGCCCGAATATATATAATTTGTACTTAAATAAAAAATAAATTTCATATATTATATGCAGTTAAAACTGCTTTGGGTATTTTTGATAATACCCATATAAATCTGATCGTTTCATAGATTTCATAGTTCAAATTCATGATTAATCTAATAATCTCAAAAAGAAAACGTCAGTACGAGTAAAGCCACAAATTAAACGACTTTCACAACTGTAAAAAAATGAAAGAGATTTTTTTACAGAATATACAAATTGAATTAAATTAAGTTAATTTGTAATTACCACAATAACGTTGTATTACAAAGAGAAACAACTCCTCAACACGTCCTTTTAGCTCCTTAGAAATCGATTTCCTTTGTTAACTTGTACATTTTTTAGCTCCACTTAATATACACATATAATCTTTAAAATGGTCTAAAATATATATTTTAATAGTTTAAAATGTTTTTAATATTTTCTGTAAGAGGTAACCTCTGGAGTGAATGAAGTGATTTAAAAAAAAATACAAGTTTCTAGTTATAATAGAATCGCGAACATGATCTGTATATATCCGTGTCGTAACATCGAACTACATTCCTACTTAATGTATACAGGTATGAGTTTTCAGTTTTAAATCATTTATTACGTGTGAAAAAAGAGGACTTCCGAAACCAATATATTTTACTTAATTTTTAATTTTGTAAAATATTTTATAATTCCACATGTCTCGAATTTCTATTTTTTTTTATGAAACAATTACGTAAATAATTATATTGAATTATTTATTATAAATTTTGAAGGAAATAACAAGAAAAGTAAATTTTACCAGTTTGTAGATCAAGATTTACAATCGAAACAGGCTATGTAAATAAAGAAAAATATTACAATTTTTATTAAATTTAACAAAAAACTAGGTATATCATTTACATATTGTTATAAGCGTTGTAGCAACGTAAGGGTAACGCGTAAAATTTATGATATAAAATATTTCCATAATAGAGAGTGTCACTTCCAGACTGTCAATAAAATCAATTTCAGGGATATCACTCTTTGGCTCGTGTCCATGTAGGTAGTTTGGTACTTAGAGATTTATCTTATATAACAACTTTCCCACCGACATATGTTTACCGTGACGTTTCTCAGGCTCTTTCAGATTCCTTTGAAATTTGTGTCCCATTGATCCCTCCTCAGAGTGTTCAAAGAGAGATATTTCTTAATTCATTCCCCTTTATCTTATAAACCTATGTACGCCTCAATTCATTTTACAGTAAAGTTTGTTACAGTCGATTTTACTCAAACTTTATAATTTTCGTAACTTCACATTATAAACAATATAATTTCAATATATAACAATATATATTGTTTCTAAATTTCATAGTAAATACATTAGGAATGTTTCAGAGCTTCCAGTCAGATTCCGAAAGGTCGGATCTTCTGATTGAATTTACACATCCGACTCCGACTTTGGCTTCGGTAATTTTGAATCAAAGGTTATAACGGAGATAGCAACACAACAAGTAACTGCGGCTAGAATAAGTACGTACAAAATTTAATTTGTAACTCAGAGAATTGCTTGATTTTTCAAAGCATTGCTATACAGGACCTTCTCTTACTTAAGTTTTAGGGAAGATACCAAATTTCGTCGCTTGTTATAATTCGTAGTATCGAATAATATTATTATGTAATACATAATTTATTTATTTAACACATCTGTCTTTTTCTCGACCTCTGTTTCACCTCTGACTCCGACTCCGATAAAGCAGACTATAAACCTCCGGTTCCGACATACCCACCTCCGTAACATCCCCAAAAATACATATATTATGTAAACAGTTAGGAAATAAATGTTAATTAATAGAATACCACAAATATTCATCAATAATGGTAATTGAAAAATATGAAAACCTTCAATAATACGTTATATTTCAGTAATTTATTACATCACAACAATAATAAATTACTATTTCCTTATAATAGTACAAATATTATAATACTATAAACGTAGTTCACCAATAACTAACAATGTGTATTGTATTTCTAAACGATACTAAGTCTATAACCTTTAATAATAATGTGAAATTTATTCCAAAAACATTGACCCTCAGCAGGTCGGGATTTTATACAATAGGTATACAAAAGGGTCGTTTATAGTCCCCATAAAGCTAAATTATGATCGAGTAGAGTAAACTTAAGGGTCATTAAGGTAAAGTGAAGGCAAATATTACAATTTACAGTTTTTTTTATGTATATTAGAAATCGTTTTTTATTACATGTACGAGAATATAACATACAGGAAAACGATATTAAATCAATACAATGTAAGATCTGTATGTATATTTAAGGGACCGTACATTTTATGGTTTTAATGAGAGTAGGCGTTAAATAGAGAGAAAAAAAATTGTATGGTCAACAAGATAAATTAACCGAACTGAAGTCATTTCGATATTTTAACAAGTTTCTCGTTAAATGAAGGTTATAGTAAATGTATGCACAAAAGGAATCTCTTATAAGAAATGATTATTTTATCCTAGTGCGACATAACGTAGGCACTATGTCTGATATTAAGTACTGTACAATTCAAAAGCTGCAACTGCCATTGAGCGCAAGGTAACCCAATAAAAATCGTTTACATCATTCTTGCCTGCAAGCCTCTCGACAACAGGATAAACACTGACTAATACCGAAATGCGATAAACCAATAAAAAATCACTGTGATGGATTTGTTGCCATGAGTATGCTAGTTGCGACAAAGTCGGATATAAATCCCTACCAGCTCGTTTTGAAACTAGTTACAGAGTAGCAGAGTACTTTATATCTCTAACCGTGCCACAACCGTACTGCCACAAATATCGTGTTCTACTATGCATTGTGATAGAATCCAGTTTTAATATTACTGCAAGTTTAGCCTAGCAGTATAAGAAACCGTTTACAGAAAAAATATTTTTGTTAACCATAAAGGATTATTCGGAGTGTCAGAGTTACTTAGAGTTCAATAATTTTGTTTAAGTCTCCCGCGACACAGAGAAAGATTCCTAGAGCAAGTATTAACGATAAGATTCTATTGTTAACAAGTGAAGACAAGCCACTGAAATTCTGAAGAAATCTTGGATACTGGCTCAAAATACTAATGACTCTGAATAAAGTACTGAAGGAGTTTAGTTGCGCACTATAATTTCTTCTTAAGTTTAAACACGGAATAATAAAAGATACTAGAAAGGGTTATCCACAAATTGCGTCACACGAATTTAATGATTTTATGACCGCCCCCCCCCCGTCCTTATCACCGTTGGTCATATTTGTGACACTCCTACTTCCCTAGTTTTAAGTTTATTAAGTTAACACAGCAAATTAATAGTTCACATTCCGTGTGTCACAAAATTTAGAACACTTCTCATCCCTTATCACATAATGTGGCATTTCGTAGACCTCTTCCGTCCTTCTTCACGTATGCCGTAATTTATGTATGGTCCCAAAATATTAATCAATATTATTGTGCGTTCCTTATGTATACTTGAAATACAACTTCAATGAATTTAATTAATTTATAATTTACTAAAAACAATTCTGTATGACTAAAGAATGAACCTTTTTAAACTACTGTACAATCTAGTCCAAATTGAAAGTAAAGTTATTTTTTTGTATACTATGGCATCTGCCCATGGAGGCAACTTCGCCATAGTAAATTGTAACAAAACATGTTTTAACATGAATTGCCAAGTATTCAGTCTAAACTAGAATAATTTTAAAATAGACACAACACTAATGGATTAATTATCTGTTATCATCAAACCTAATAACCAACTTGTACATTCAACATGATAGTTTTGATATATCTATAAAATATTCATAATAACACGTAATGTTTGCCAGCCCTATCGAGCTTACACTTCATAATATATATACATTTGTTTAATTTTACATCTTATTTCAGTAAGGAGATGGAAAAAATAAAATGTAATGTCTCAAGGAAGATAATTTTATAAACTTTTTGAATTACTAACCACATTCTCCATTTGTATTGCGTGCTCCATAACAACCTATGAAACCAATTTTATATAAAACTAGCTGACCCGGCAGACTTCGTACTGCCACAATCGATAAATAAAAGAACTAAACTTTTCTATAAAATAATCTTAAAACAAACAAAACGAATCCGAATTTAATAAAAAAACATTTTTTGAATGAGGCATGAAGTTTTATTATTATTTTCTACACATCATGTTGCTTAATTACAAAATAGAGTTTTCCTGATATACTGACTATTTATAAGGTTTAAATTTGATATTGACAGACACACTGTTATGATACAGTCTGTTAATCAATTTTAAGCTTACTCATAAACGATATTTTTTGTTTTGTTTTTTGGTGCGTAAATAAACAAAGAAGACGGTTTTCTGACGCGCGAACACGCGACGTATAATTGTCCATGCGGGAAACAGGGAAACTCCAAGTTGATTCCGCAAACTTCTGACGACTGTCCTTATTGTCATCGCAAAGGCCAGACATACTGGAAATTGTAAGCGTTTAAAATCGAATGGTAAATCCGTTGGAATTATCGGTATCCGCGGGTTCAAGACATCCTCTCCTTTGTATTTTCCTTTTATGATTGTTGCCTCAAGACGTTATTCATCAGCTTTTTCACAGCCAGTCTTGTTCCATTGCACAGTCGAGGTTGATTAGTGTTACGCAGCATGATGACAACTGACCCTAATTTTAACTACAAATTGTGAGGTGTTAATCCAGACAATTCCAGTGAATTTAAAAACTCCGTGGTATAGTTGACTACATCATCTTGGTTCATAACAGTGTCGACTGATTTGAAGGAAACCAACTGGTCTTGAAGAAAATTCTGAATGTTCGCATTGAGATCCTCGACATCTTTATTTTTCGCCGACAATATTGCTAGTTCACCCATCCAATTATGGTTATTGAACTTTTGCGCTATATCTAGGAAAACATGCTGAATAAGCTCCTTTTTGAGTCTGTGATGTGACAGAAATCTGTGGGTAATGTGATGAATCCGGTCGAGTTGTCCACTGCTACTTTATCATTTCCAATGTCTAATAACTGCTTCGCAAACACATTTGCAGTTTCATCTTGTAGCAAAAATACTCGCATGTTAGTTGTTAATTGGAGTGTCTTTACATACTGCCACAAATTCGATGATTTTAGGCATGCATTTAGTTCATCAGCAACAGTTGATTGGGGGATAACTGGAAGAGTCTGACGAAAATCACCTGACAACAGAATGATGGCCCCACCAAAAATATTTTGGTTGTCACGAACATCTTTCAACGTTCTGTCCAGTGGCTCCAGT
Organism: Actias luna; assembly: GCA_039707435.1. NCBI lineage: Eukaryota > Metazoa > Arthropoda > Insecta > Lepidoptera > Saturniidae > Actias > Actias luna. The sequence goes on along the minus strand of JAZHAC010000033.1, from coordinate 10,780,299 downwards.
GACCAGTAAGATATTGGCCATTGCGCTATTTTTAGTGATGTTGCAAATAGGTGTTTCGGTGATTTGCACGTTTAATGGTAATTTCAAGGCAGAATGTGCAGTTCGCCTGCCTTCTAGCAGAGTCGCAGCTATTCCAGATGAAGCAAACGCTAGAGCAACATCATTTCGCGATCTGATCTTCGCCAAAAGCAATGAAATTAAGAACGTTCTTCCGGTTCCTCCGGGAGCATCAAGGAAATAAATTCCACCAGATTCACTGTTCACAGCTTCTATCAAAGTATTGTACGCAATTCTTTGTTGTTGATTTAATTGTGGAACATTTGCACGAACTGTTTCGGTCAATGATTCAATGTCGTACTGTTGTTCTCTTTGCAACTTGTGGTTTAATGGGTCGTGCATATGACGATTTGGTGCTGTCATTCCCAAACAAGACATTACTTTATTTACCATCAATAAACACATATCTTCTATCATAATCAATGTCTCATTGTAAATTTCTGCAGTCATTTGTAGTGTAGGATTGAAAGTTTGACGGCGCACACGATGCAAAACATCCTCAGACATGTCATCTCTATACTTAACCCACAAATCTTTTGGATTCAAGGGGAAAAATGTCGATATGATAATCGCAAACAATGTACGAATTTGATGCGGTGATGAAGATATTACGGAATCCTTGAGCGTATCAGCTCAGTGCGAATCGTTCTCAAGTAAATGTAATAGTTGACATGCCTAACGGTAAATCGCACACAGCTGTCCATTAACTGTTCTTAATTGTATAAACGATGTCGGACCACGAACATTCACCAACAACAACCGCAAATAATAACATTCATCGTTATTTGGATGTACTGTGTAGATACGACCCAGAGCGTCTAAAGCAAATACATTTGAATGTCCTTCAACTGGTGTTCCTTGTTTTCAACGATGAAACGATTTCGATGATGCATTCCAGTGGCATGTCAGCATACAGCAAAGTGCGAGCAAAATCATCAGTTTGACAGACTGTGAAGAAACTTGTTAATGTTGTCAACAGTGGACGTGCCGCTCTATCTGCCGCGTTCGATTCATTAAAATAAACTCGTTGACCATTTTCTAAATGGACTGCCAAATGGACCACTGTAGGGTGTCTTTCATGGATTGCAAATGAAAAGATACGCCAAATTGCTTGTCTTTCATGGAATGCAAATGAAAAGATACGCCAAATTGCTTCGTTGCTACTTACATAGCGATCCATCTGGTACTGTGATATTTCATCATTTGCATTGGTTACAGCGAAGACAGCTATATCGCTACCTTCGTTAACATATTTACATATGTACTTTATCCACTTCACAGCTTCAAAAGTCCGCAAGGTCCATGTATCATGTGTTTAGTAACTACTGCATGCAATTTTGGGTCAACTGTTTTATCTGAAATTTCAGCTGAAATTATGGAATCAATCTCATCTGGCCTTATTGCGTCCACTAACCAGACTAATATGTACGCATGTGGCAATCCACGCTATTGCCATTCTACAGAGTACATCCAACAATGGACTCGGCCATACACAGAATGCTTTATTAAGAAATTCATGAGTGATTTTGATTTTTGGTTTAAAAACTCTGGCAGTTATGTCATGTCTATCAACTGGTGTTTGGCTATGTAGCAATAAATTTGTAAAAATGGATAATCGGCATCTGGTAAAGGTTACAGTGCCCTCAGTAAGTGATAAATTTGTCCTTGTATCTGTAATTAAAAAAAAAATGTCCCTTAATTATTTCCGATATATATATTTCAGTACATATTGAATATTATATAGAAATATTCTCGTATAATACCTTGAAAGTGGGCATGAAATTGTCCCGTGTAATATGTGTAGCGCCAAATGATGTCATCTGGAAACAGCTGTTATATTTCTGAATGTTGGCCAAGAACTGCTTAAAATCATTTCCAATTCCAGAAACTAAAGATCGTAAAGGATCTGGTGGTGGGACCAATAATGGCAATTTTACTTTGCCTCCAGCACAACATAATTCAGTAGATTCACCAGTGTATTTTAACGCCTTACAATATTTACAAATTATTTTAATTTCCCCAACTGTTACCGATTTATCGGCACAATAATCAATTGCCGGATCATAGTGGAATGCAGCTCGTCCAAGAATCACAGGAGCACTCCGTCTGCTGATTCGCACAATTTCATTATGTCGTGCTTGCTGTTGTTGTGTTTGATGTGCACGAACTCGTTGCATTCTAAGCTTATCTACTTCATTGTCACTCACTAAATAACGCAATTCTGAAATAGCAATACGACTATTTTCTTGACCTGTCTCTCTGTGGTCAGTGCGGTTAGCACGTGAGGTAGCTGAGTAGCTGTTAGATTGACTGCGACGACCTAAGTTAGGTCGTCTTCCCCTCGGCATCGTAAATTGTAAATAATAAAAGAGTGAGAAAATTTCTCGCTCACTTAGCAGTAAAGTGTCACAAATAACAGTAAGTAACATATTAGTTGGTTGTCAAATCTAATGTCAAATATTATAGTTGCGTTCAGAAATTTAATGTTTTATTTTATATACTTAATTTAATTTTTTTTAATTAATTTTAATTTTTCTCACCTTTTAAACCTTCCCTAGACCTCCACGAACATTTCAAGACTAAGATGAGATAAATCCGTTCAGCCGTTCTCGAGTTTAAGCGAGACTAACGAACAGCAATTCATTTTTATATATATAGATTCGTTGTGAAATTGCCATTGCCAATGAGATTTATTTTTATTAGCCTTCTCTTTGTGGTCGCCTAAACTACTTTGTTGGGATACCGAACGGTCCCAGATAGACCGCATAGTGGCGGTTACTATTTCAAAGACCGCGTGATTTGTTATTTGACACACTTTATTTTTTTTTGGAATTTTGGCCATTTTGGAATTTTAAATATAACCTTTTTTTAAGAAATAGGATTTCATTTTCCTTAATAATTGTTTTCCATTCACAGTTCCTTTCACTTAGACCATTTGTACCTACTGTTTTTTATATTTCATTTGCATTCCAACAATCTATTATTCTAATTATGTAATGAATCCTATCTAATATCATAAATGCTTATGTGAGTTTGTTTGTTTGTTTGTTACGCTCTCTTGCCTAAAGTACACAACCGACTATCTCATTTTACATATACTTAAAGGAACGTAAAGTAACTTTACATTAAAATAAAATAAAAAATAATTTTAGAGTAATAGTGAAATAACTTTTAAATATATAGTTTTTAAGTAGTATAATAAGATTTAATACGATTATTCCATGTCAAATTCACGAATAGAAGCAAAAATGTATTGATAAAAGTTACAAAAAAGGCCAAAAAGTATTAAACAATTTTTAGTTCCACACAAACGAAATCGCGGGCACAGCTAGTATGTTATAATATAACAAAGCTGCCAAAAGAAAGCACACGATAAGCACATTTATTTGTACAACAAATTAGTGAACTAACTTTGACATTAACAATTGTTTATTGGTTTAATCTCGTTATTTGCCTTCACTGAAAGCGTAAACTCATTTCATTTTTGTTATCTATGTGGCATGCAATTGATACTTTTATTGTATAATGATTGTTCTACGCGTATATAATGATGTTACAATGCTTAACGCAAATAATAAAATAATAAGGGTCCTCAAATGAATATACTATCTGCAGAATAATAATAACCATTTTAGGCTAATAGAATGGATCAATATAGCTAGCTAGTTGTGTAATTTTGTAAATTGAGACCCGAAATATACCCGCGGTCCTACGGTTCTTATCGACCGGCTTCGTCTCGATTATATAACCGAGGGACGGAGTGTGAGCTTTTGCGTGCTGTCTGCATTTCTTATACCTGTATTGTGCTTTAAGAGATAACACCCTCGCATTAAGATACTAATCTTCTAATAGCATCCGAAAAGACGAGAAAACTTTAAAATAGATTATAACAAAAATGGTCTATTTAAAAAAAAGATGTGCTAATTAAAGTTTTGATATGTATGAGACGAACTTTATGGCATGGTTTACTTTATGGTTTATGGGGCCCCTTTCCGACGACCGCCAACACTCATCTTCACTATTCGTGTTTCTCTCGCTGTCTAGCCAAATATAGTAGCAGCCTGATAGCGTACCTTTAGATGCACGTTCTGGTATAGAACTTACTGCAGTTCTAGAGAGGTAAACCGATGTATTAATTATGATGAATTTTAGTATAGATAGAGAAGTATCCCTGGAGACGGTGATAGGTTACTTATTTTCGCGAAAACCTTGTTGGAAGTAAACTTTGTATAAAACTTTTTATTGCGTCATCCGATTTGTTTACAAAACTAATATTAACGCAAGTGAAGCCGCGTGTAAAAGCTAGTAATTTTATACAGTAACTATTGTATAGTCGTTTTAGTATTTTATTAGTCATTTCGTCAATTTGGATACAACATTAAAAAGAGACATAGCTGAAGTTTAACAACTCATCTGAAGTTACAGGCACGTCCTAGAGAAATACATTTAAACTGAGAAGATCAGTGTGTGTTATGTTAATATTTCTGGAAACTAAACACGTATGAATTACACCAGCTTTATTTTATTGTTCAGTCAATGTCGATTTTATTGTCATTATAAATTCATCCGAATTAATTATCCTAACTTGTGCATAGTTGTACAATAGTAGCTATCAAATATTCTGGTTGAAAATAAATTTTGTTTATAATTAAATAGAATAGATGTTTTAAATTTACATAGAAATTTATGACTCAGAAATAATTTTTTTACTACAATCTTCTAATTCGTTTTTCAATTATTTGAAAATTTCATGACTTTGCTTCTCGTGCTTGAAGTTTATAGATTGTATTTATAAAATTAGTAGTCGAGTGGTAGCAGTCGACGATTGTATAGTAGAGTTTAAAGGGATTAGTCGGTGTACATTGAGTAACCAAACAAGGTGCTAGAAATTAATAGGTACTCGCTTGGTTCACTACCACCATGCACATAGTGATAAATACGTCGCCTTGGTATTTAATTTGTCCCGTTTAATATCAGCTTATGTATGTTCAGTTGCTGAGAAACTGATGATAGCTCAGTTGGTAGTGTCACGTCAATGAGCGTAAGCTCAAGTTGTAAATTTGTCGCCTAATACCTCTAAGTATGTTCCGGTAGTTCGACTTGAGAGCCAGTCCTGCCACTAGGCTTAGCGTGTCCACCATCTTGGGCTACATCATCTCTTAACATCAGGTGAGATTGTGGCCATAACGTTAAGCTTATGATCAACAAAAAACATCGATCGGCAAAGGATTGCTGATTACTATGCCATCGCCGTTTGCTTTGCTAGCACTGACCTTACCATAAAGATTTTTTAACTATAAAATATAAAAGCTGCTACTTAATTACTAACTGAATTTAAATCGTGTTGGTTTCATTTTTGGGTAATATCAAGACATCGTACCGAGATCGAATAGAAATAATATCATAAGTTTAAGAACGCTAGCTACAGTAACTGTACAATGGGAACATTCGGTACCCAATGTTAACTGGAAATCGATATAATGAACACAGACTAATTATAAACATCGTTTATGACGTGAGACGAGGGAATAGTTATTTAACCGCAGTGTGTTGTTCATTAAATTGTGTTATATGCCCGGGAATGCAAGAGTTCCTTGGACACGAGTTACACCAGTAATAGTATTTTTTATTGTCTTTTGTCCGATGTAGTAGTACAGGACAAATTAACTTAATAGATAGTGATTCAATTTGGAAAATGTATACTTTTATTTCTATAGAACTTTTACTAATTATCCATAAAGTAGTAAGTACTTCTCTTCACAGTGCTTTTTTTTCAAAATGTAGTTCCTTAGGAGCACTCGGCACTAATTGTTCGTCATATAAACCAACGAAACTATGAACTTTACTACTAATAATATAAAAGTAATTAAGTATCAAAATATGTTATTTTTGACTTTATAGTAGCTAATTGCTATTACTGGATATAGGAATTCAAATTTGTCAGCTACTTCTTTGTACTATGTACTATTCAGATTAAATGTAAAAGGTTTGGAAAATCCAAAAGTGCACGCCTCATTCCATTAATTTCATTTATAACAAAAAAAAAACAAGCCGTGCTATTGACTTATTTAATTAATTATTTAATATTTTATTAATTCTTTTGTTATTTTATTAATTATTCTGTAGTTTTAAGCAAGCATGATTTATTGCTTGCCACAATAACTCCGTATATAGTTTTACCTACATTGATATGGAATAGGTAACTGGTTGATGTTATTCTAAAGATCATAAACGAGACACGGTCTTGATACGTCAACTTTGTCAGGAGTTATCGTTACCACCTCGTATAAAAAAATCCGGATGCCAACTTACATTTTTTTAAACAGTTTTTTTCAAGGTTTTTTTTTAAATTATTTTGTAGAAAATATGAGATAAATTATTTGAAGTATTTTCTTGAAATACATATACTCATATTATCATATAAACGCAAAAATTGGTTGTGGTAGAAGCAGTTTAGAGCAAAAAATGGTCAAAAAATGACTCTTTAAGTGTCGAGAGCAGAGCACTACCTCACACCCGCTTCGCGGTATGAGGCGTGCAATAGCTGTTCTACTAATGTTAGTATTATTAAATTCTTTATGTTAGAATATGTATTAAATACATGTACAATATAATACCAAGATATATTCAGCCTACTTCTCTTGAGTTTTCCTGGCATTTTAATGCTGAACACATGATTTTTAGAGGTCGAACGGCTTGTTTTCCGTTTTATCATTAATGCAAGTTCGAACTTCTTAATTATATAGAATAACTTGTGTCCGCGACTTTGTTCGTATAGAACTAAAAATTATGTATTTAATCATTTTTGCCCGTTTCTGTAACTTTATTCAATACAGCTTTGCTCTTATTGGTGGTAGCATGATGTTAAATAGCTCAAAACCTTTCGCAATGATTGCTGTATCAAATACAATAAGAATTTTTGAAATCCGATAGGTAGTTCCTAACATAAGCGCGTTCAAACGAACTTTTCTGCTTTATAATATTAATATAGATAGATAAATACGTTGCAGCATAGACTTTGTGACTTTGTTGTGTGGCCATTTGGTATGCAACAATAACCAAATTTCGTTCATAACTACGTTCCACAAACTGCTACTTAACTCTGAAGTTTCTTGTTTGTGGTACATGACTCGCATACGTTGAGGACAAGGGCTGTGAGAACCTCGGTTACTTTGTTAATACTTTTATCATGGTACATGTTTTAGAACAGTACATGTGTACAGAATGTACAGGTTTTAGAAGAAAAAGTCTTTTAAATACGTGTAAGTATTAAAATAACCTATACGTACGTTATTAGTGTAATTTAAATTAAATAAAAAATAAATTTAATAATAAAAAATAGAGAATTCATGAAATTTACAATAACAATGTTTTAAATGTAAAAAAAAACTCTTGAAATGCATGTAATTTATGGCAATATACGATTGTAGTATACTTCTTCATTGAATCGGTTTTAAATTTAATAACACAAGATAATTATTTTACAGAAAGTTTTAAAACGAAGTCAATATCAACAGTGTGGAGCATAAGGGAATAAAATGTGACTATTAAAACTAAAGAATTATAAAGGAATAACAAAATTGAAACTTAATTTCATTTTCATTTGTACTTAAATATTATAATATCAAGAAGTTCATTATTGAATAAAGCTTCGGCGTTTTTACGTAGTTACGTAATTATGTTGTGTTTGAATATCAATTACGTATTTTCAAACCACAAAACAAACGGATATAATTTTAAATATACATGTTATTTTTGAATATAATCGTGGTTTTAATTTTTTTATATAGTGACGCTATTGTGAATAGTATATGAAATAATTTTAAAAATACCACACGTTGCGCATAATTTCTGTGATATTAAATTTCATTATAACTTTAGAGAATTGGTATTTTGACCACAACCTTACCCGATGTTAGGTGAAGATGTGGCCGAGGATGTTAAAGCGCTAAGCTTCTCAAATGCATCTGCGGGAATATACTCATTGACCTGTAGAGGCAAATATTTAAATTATTTATTTATTATTTATTAAACAGCCGGGGATTAGAAAATGTCTAAACAGTGTAGAAAGATAAATTTTAGTTGAATAAATTAAACATTGATTCTTTACCTGATGTTTAGAAGAAACTACCTATACCTACCTAGTTATATAGTTCTGTCAAATTGTCAAAAGTACCAATATTTAAGTCTTAAAAAAAAACTGTACACGACAGTGTTTCCATGTGGCGTGAAGTGCTTGTTGTGATTTGATAATTTAGTGGTTCTGCTAAGACAGGTATCTGCATTATCATTATGAAATTGCAGAATTTAAAAGAAAATATAAATTATCCGTCGATAGAATGCAAGTTTTACGTATATGTCACAGCGATAGCTATAACATTTGCGTTACTAACATACGTCCACATGTTGCATTTATTGCTAATATCTACATACAAGTGGATATAGATGGTACACTGTAGAAAGGAATGATGCCAAAGAAACTTATAGCGAAATGTCACAGCTGCATCGAAAAAAGTTAACTCATGCTTATTGATTTTAGTTTGAGAGCCAGTCCCTCCACATGTTTTAGCGTGTCTACCAACTTGGGTCATATTGTCACTTAAGATTAGGTGAGATTTTGGCCACAACACTAAAACCCTAACTATATTTTTTTTTATAAAGTTGTTTACAGAATAACTATGTAATGGTTATAACTTTATGATATCTTAAACTTGTATACATATGCTATAGCCATTTTTTTAACAGAAAATATAAAATACGTATGATATAAAACACCGTTTACATTCGAACATAGTAATATTACGTATACATTAAAATTTTATCAGTACAATCAAAATTATATAACTGCTCAAATTTTTTGAATTATTTAGCACAGTTAAGTTCGAATACTAAGTATGCATACAAGACTTTCTCTTACAAATGTTTCGCAAGAAATTGTATTACATAACTGCTTATTTAATGTTATTAAGTAACAAGTAAATAAAATATATTAGTTTACATATAAGTATTGACTTGTGTGGACTTATAGTAGACATAATCTTTTTATATCCTCACCGATCTTTTTGGAAAAACCTTTTTGGCACTGAGGTTAGTTCTGAAAAAAAAAAGCGAATAAAAGCAATTGCCTTTTACCTTTTATATCTTTTTATTTTTCAAACCAAACTGGATTGTTCAAAAAGGTCAAAGATGACATAAAAAGGGTCTGTCAAGTATAGTTCCTACAAACTTATTTACAGATGCAAATGTGGAATAATTCCAGTTCATAGTGTCTCGCATGCAAAATATTAGTAATACGGCTGACGAACCAATTATAAGAATGAATACGAAGGATTAGTTACTTATACGAATCTATATAATATATTTTTTGTTTGTATAAATGTAAAGTACAAAAAATATTTATTCTTAGTATCTACACAATTACATAATATTGAGAAAGGCTCCTTTTATAAAGTAACTACAGTACAAGGATCAAAGGTTTGCATAATATTAATTTATAATGCAAGTATTTCTTAAAGATAACAATAATAACTACGATCTGATATTACTTGAGATTTTCCGATACATCCCTTTTGTATTCTACAATTTTGTACTGGAAGCACTTAGCATGTTTTATGAGCTATAGCTTTACAGTAAATAAAATTATCGATTGTTAACATTTATTTTCTGCATAGTATATACGCAAATTGACAACGACAATATTAATAAAATTATTATGACGATTAATATATTACAATTTGAACAAAACGGTACAATACTAGCTGTGTTAAATCGTGTCCTGGCCAATAGCGTCCACCTTCTTGCTATTTACCAAAAAGGTCTACATTCTATTGAAAAAAAAGAGTATAACAGAAGTAAATGCTTGATGGGTCATGTACAGTAAAGTAAGAAATGTTAAGAAATGTGTGTGTGCATTCGAACCTATGTTAGCGTGTTGTATTTATAACTGCGTGTTTAAATGTAGGATATGCAGGTTTCGATTTTCCTGTAGGCTAACCAGGCTTTAGCCTAGGGCCTCAAGATTGAGAACACCTACATTCAAGTTGTTATCAAAATAAAATTTACATTATCTTAAAGACAGTGAACAGTAAAACACTGGACCGAAAATAATGAGAAAATTTACGCATGTGACTAATAAATTAACAAAAAAAATTTATTGGTTAAGATCAACGCAACGGGTGAAAGGACCTTGAAGGCGGGCGGAAAGGGCGGTGAAGCTGTCAAAGCCCTTAGCGCTAACAGCGTATGTCAGTTCAAAAAAAATGAAAAGGCCTCATAAGTAATATAGCTTAGGGCCTCTTTTCACCTTAATCCAGTGTAGTCTATGTGTAAAAGTGTATATCAAATTCTATTACTTTGCAAAATATTAATAAATGATTTCTAAGATATATTATAGAAGATAAGAAAACTGATTTCTGAAAAAAGACGTATATATTTTAGGATTAGCTCATAGTTTTCAAGAGAACAGTTTTGTGACGACAATGGTTACCGGGTCTTTCTATCGTAATAGAAAATGTACTTCATACGGTTTCATTTGTCAATGGAAGCTCGTACTAAGCTACAAAGTGATTGAGTTGCTCTTCTTCGCGTGGCGCAGTATTCCAATCTTTTCATATGCTTTTTACAGACAACAAATAAAACAATAAAATATCTTATATCACGCATTTATTTAAGAAAAATATACTCTAACACGAGAATTGATTTTATATTTATTAGAATGTCGTATTTTCTTGCAATATGTTCGTACACAAACGTATGTGATCGAAAAATAGTTTATTGTTATACTACTAGTACCCGATGATATTTCATTTTATTGTCATTGCTAGTACCTAAATAAGCTATAGGTAGTTAGATGAATATTTATATATTATTTCACTATGAAGCGATGATAGCTCAGTGGTAGCGTGTACAGATGCCGCGTCAAAGGACGAGAGTTCAAATCCCTGCGATGAGCTTGAGCTTTCGGTGAAGGAAGACATTGTGATGAAATCATAGCATGGTGGTAGAGCATATCATATTATAAAAATATAATGCCCGCTTGGCTAGCTACCACTCTTAAGTTAAAAATCTGCCGTCAAATACCTATATGTGTGTTCCGATAGTCGCACTTGAGAGAGCTAGTCCCTCCACGAGTCTTAGCGTGTCCACCATCTTGATCCACATAGTCACTTAAAATCAGGTTAGATGGTGGCCATAACGTTAAACTATACTAGGCAACTGTAAAAAAGTGATTTTGGTTACTAATTATTAAATTTTAATAATTTTTTACTTATTCTAGTAGTCGTAAAAAAGTTAGAAAGTTATTAGTAATATACATGGCCCTGATGATATATTTGTTGTAACAGTATATAATCCTGAATGTTACTCTTTATCAATAAAATAATTAAAAACAAAATCCGGATCTGTGAATGTAAAGATTATGTAACCTTTTATATAGTTTATAAGTTTTAGCGTTATGGCCACAATCTCACCTGATGTTAAGTAATGTCGCTCAAGACGGTGAACGCACTAACTGGCTCTCATGTGCAACTACCGGAACATACCTATAGGTATTTGGTTGTAGATTTTCAACTTGAGACTAGTAGCCAGGCGAGAATAAGAAAAAGCCCTAGTTTCACTACAGTGTTTTTCTTTCACCGAAAGCTCGAGCTCATTGCGGAGATTCGTACTCTCGTCCAATAACGTGACGTCCATACACACTACAACTGAGCTATAGTTACTTCATTGAAACTTCTACACTAATATCCTAATTTAATCAATTTATAATGATTTTTTTTAATGCTAATAGGCAACAAATTGGCAGACGGCCCATCTGATGTGAAATGGTTACCGTCGCCTATGAACAACTGCAATACCAGGGGCATTACAGCCGTGTTGCCGACCATGGAAACCGTACTACAATCCCTTTTTGAAGAGCCCCCTATCATAACATTGGGGGAAAACCGTACCAGGCAGTCCGTTCCAACGATCTAATGTTCGCGGCAGGAATGTTCTAGAGTATCTAACTGTTTTCACAACCCGGCCAGGTTTTAAAGTATCCGGATGAGCAGGTAACCAACGGCGAGAGGTGCGGCCTTGAAACTGTGATGAGGGCACCATATCAAATAGTTCCTCAGAGCACTCCCCGTTGTACATGCGGTAGAAAACACAGAGAGATCCTATGTCCCTACGTAGTTCTAAGGACTCTAGACCGCGTGTTAGTACAGGGTCGTCGACAACACGGATGGCTCGCTTTTGCAGTGAATCCAAAGAGGCAAGCTGGTAGGTAGGAGCACCGGTCCAGATGTGAGAGCAGTACTCCATGTGAGGCCGTACTTGCGCTTTGTACAGCACAATTTTGTAAGCATTGTAATGTAACGTATTTGTAGATATAGTATTATCATAATAATAAACTACTGATATAGATACTGCCTTACATATTATAAAAGTCAAAGGTTTTTTTGTCAGTATGTAATACACTTGTAAATCAAGATATGAATCAATTTACTTAGTTTTTTTTACCATAAGTGTATTCTGTTTTTTTTTTTAGTATTCGTATTGTAATATAAGGTAATATGTGGATTATACTATGAATATAGTAGTTAATGAAAACGGCAAAACGATTAATATAAACTATCCCATATAATATTACTTTTATTATATATTTTTTATACCATTACCATATTACCATATATTTTTCTTAAATTTATCGTAGTAAATAACCTTATCGTGATACTTTTAGATTATCCGAGGGGACGTAATGTGGTATATTGGTGTACGTAACAATAATGAAGTGTTAACAACAGAGAAGGGATGAAAGATGAGAATGATTCACAATTTACCATTACGATACGATAGAAAACCAAGCCCGGATCCACCGTTGTGGACACGATGGGCATGCTCACAACTTTAATAGACATGTGATGTGACTTCAAGGTTAGTGTCAGCCTCACAACATTGCCCATGCCCAAACAAAAAAATTTGTAAACATATACTTTGTAGGAATGCACTATATCGATCATGAGTAAGTTTATACGCCGACACGCACTTGGCCGATTTTCGGGTAGCTGTAACCACAACCTTTTTTGAGGGCTGGATCTGCGCCTAAATAGGACAATCCTAACCACTGAAACAAACTATTATTCTAATTTTGGGTAAGATAGTAAACTCCTAGACTCATCTATGTCGTTGTTTATTTCGCTAATGGATTTTTTTTCGTAGCTAAATCTATTTTTGGTTATGTTCAGTTAGCTTAGGCAGACCACGAGTGAGGTACGTGAGACTGTACTGGTGGGAGCCTGTAATAGTCAGTAAAACCCCATAGTGTCCATTACAAAATAGGTTTACAATTTACATACAAGAGATTTGTCCATGTATAGTCCTACTTATTTATTAAGTAGAATGAGGTACATACAAAAGATCATTGAGGATTCAATGGATTTGGGAGCAGATGATGCAACATTTCCACTATCATAATTGGCAACTTCATGTTCAATGATATAATAGTTGCTTGTTTACAGAGTTTATTTACTTTTGTCAGTGAAATTACTTTAATTAGTGTTCATCCAGTGTTCTAAATTCGACCATAATCATTCAACCCATTATAATAATGATTGAAAACTTGAAGAAATTCTTGTAAAAGTCAGAAAAATCTTCATTTTTTTAAATAAAATAAAATAAATCTATTTAATAACGCCTAACAAAAAGAAATTTAGATTGCAAAAAGCTGAACGACCTCTCCAAACTGCCACCGCGGCGCTCCCTTATTTTGACGCCCCGGGCAAATGCCCGCTTTGCTGGAAGAGCGGGCGCTAACTATAGGTTGTAACTAAAATACACATAGTGATAAACGCTTCACAGCGATTCTTTTTGGTTTTTCAAGTATTCGGACCAGTTAGAGTACATCTAACTCCTGAGAGTCCAGTTAACATTTGACGTCAATGTTATAAATGTTATATAAGTGTTATAGTCTATAGGTCACGAATGTCATATTTAGATATAGCTACATATTGCTCAAATGTTAAGTTAGTATGATAAGTTGAGTTCATTCGGGAGGCTTGCACACTTGCATGGCATCGGTAAATAATGACTTAGTAGTCACTGTTGCTTTAGAATTGTGCTTTACTTATTTTAGGAATGGTACTATCACTTTATATACAACATACTTACTTACACGTAAACATACTTTAACAATGCCTATTCTCTGAACTTTTATATTAGGTTAATAAATAATATTCTAAAAAGAAAAGTAATAACAATTAACCTACTACACTTTAAAGTTTTTGAAGATTGTAATATTAGTAATATGTTATGGATACTAGTGACATCTGTTGTATTTCACTTAAACTACTGCGTAGAAAGAATTAGAAAACGTACTGTACTGACAATTCTCTCAGTTAACAAGGAGTTTTCTTTCAAACACTATATTAGTTCAATAAAACCACCATAGATGGCGTTGAAACAAGTCTAAAATTAAGACTTTAAATGAGAATCATGAAGCTACCGACCGAAATTTTCACCGTCAATTATTATTTAGCAAGTCAAGATTTTAATTAAAATAAAAACTGGACTTCTAAGTAGTTATTATGTAAATTATTAATCAAAATAAACGTAGATAATACTAATATTGTACCAACATATGGCTAAAAACTAAACGTAATAAATTAGACAAATACGCGTTCAATTATTTGAAAGTATTTTTATTAACTTCAAAAAATTATAGAGGTGAGACACTTGCCCAATAACATTTTACAATTCACCACAAACTGTTTTATATAAAACTATGAAGGCCCGATGCCAACAATTTTTTATATTTTAGTCTTTTATGACAGCACGTGAGAGAATTAAGTCCAGCGACAAATGATTATTATTTCTAGTTCACGTAAACGGCCACAACTGCGTCACTAGAAGATGTTTTATGTTTTTACATATTATGAAAATAGAATTAATTTATAAAAATAAAATATCCACTTCGAATGAAGTATATGTCGATATTTTGAGATATCTAGTGAATAACAGGTACTAACATGTAAATTTACCAATGATGGGGTAATGGTTACTTTGTAAAGAAGGACACCGATTTATTAACTATATATAGAGTATATATAGCTCTCACAACACGACGACTTAGCAATTTTTAACCCCTACATATCTACAATTCTCTAGGTATTTGTTCATTTGGTTGTTGTTTAAGTACATTAATTCTCAAGTGTTCATAATTTCTCACCTTTACCAATTTAAATTTACAATATTAATTATATTACAAGAACTTAGTGTTAGACGTTGATCAACTATTATCATAAAACATACATGTTAATGAACATTGTAATTATTGGTATAATATAACTGTGCCGCCGAATTCGAAAACAATAAAGCTTAAAAAGATTTATTAAGAAAAATGTTAACTAAATTAATAATAAAGTGTAAACATAATCATCTGTATGAAATAAACAAAAAATAAAAATGACTTATGAGATCTCTTCCACCTTAGACATTGATATCAAATTAACAAAAAATAAACTTATGAGAATTCTTAATGCAAAGGTTGCGTTTGTTTTTCATTAACCAATTTCTCCCATCGTGGATCCGTTTTGCTAGATGGAGAATTAAATCTTTTTCCAAATTTAAGCGATTTCTTTTCTTGCTTTTTCTTTTGGTCCATTGGTGAAAATGTCAACTCGCACAAATACGAGGTGGCAAATGGAATTAAACATTTCAAAGTCTCTATTGTTAATTCTGTGTATTCTGATTTCATTTTTACCCAAAAGATATGCAAATTGTCAGACTTAAATTCCAATTGCAGCATCCAATCGGCAGATAAATCCAGCAGATTTTCTTTGAGCTTGGTTGCCAAATTTTTCTCATTTTTAGCTGCATTTAAAAACGGATTTAAGATTCACCTTTGCCGAGTATGCTTCGATATCTCTTGCAATGAGAAGTAATGACACAGTTCTTTGTTCGTTTTGCGGTAGCAGTCCAAGCCGAGGTTCAGCCATTCTGGCACCCTTGCGCCCGCTGCTTCGGGACTGAGTGTCCTCAACATTCGTCCCAAAAAGTTCAGTGAAGCTGTCAAAGCCCTTACAGCGTATGTCAGGTCGAACAAAAAATTGTTCTTTTAACTTTTCTAAAACCATTTTCATACCAGGTATAAATTCCTTGATTTTTATCTTATATCTGACTTCTTCAATAAAAGACTGTGTCAAAGAAAATGAATTTAGGTGGTTTTGATTTAGAGACGATGAGCACAAGTCAATTTTGCTTGTAAGTTGCGTTATCTATTGGCGACGTATTCGATGTTAGTAAAAAATGTGTTTTACATACTTAGTTATATATTTATCCGAACCCTAATTATGAAAATCAATAAATATGATAGATTGAATATGATTCACAAAATAAAATACATAAAACAAAAGCAACAGGTATGCGGGTCGCGAAATATTTCTTCATACTAAAGGGGCCGTGTCATGAAAAAGATTGAAAAACACTAGCCTAAAGTCTTTCTCAATGATTGCTTTTTCAACTACAAGCTGTGTCAAAAATATAAATTTTTCCTTCATTATAATATTAGTATTGAAAAAAACAATTTTTGAAATTCGACTGGTAAATCCTACGACTATCGCGTTCCAACAAACAAATAGACTTTTCCGTATTATAATATGAACATGGATTAAATATGTACATTTTTCATTTGCATTTCATTTACATACGTATTTTCCCATTCCTGATATTCATAAGTGTATATCAATATAACATACGTTTGGGCGTTTGAAACGAGATCTGAAATCTTTGAAAACTGTAATTAACCTTATCGGTGGAAAAGTTAATATCGTCGTAAGAATACAACACGGAAGATACGTAAACAGCAAGGGCGATAAGTATAATAAAAAAAAAAACTATAAATATATTTCTCTAAGAAACGAGTTTCTTTAAAATTTAAGTAGAAACTTTTGTAAAGAACTAGCTGGCCCGTCCGATAACGTTCTGCCGTGTCTAAGAGTCAGTTATTTGACCCGCTATCTAGCCTGATTTTTTTCTGGAAATTCATACCCAAGACAATAGAGAATTAAATGAAAACGGATTTTGAATGTCCATTGTTGGAATGGTGAGTGGTAATAATGATTCTTAGAATCACTTTTACTTTTTCCGAATTTTCCAAATCTAGGACAACTTTTAGAAATTTTCCATGTTTACACAATTATTTACACTATTACTTAGAAAAAAATTACAATAAAAAAAAAATGGCCAAATTAGTCTCGCCGTTCGTAAGTAATGCAGCTACCAACGTACGGTACATCATTTTTATTTATATTGATAAAATTTACATTAATATTAGTAATGAAGTATAACCTATTATTATATACTAGCATTTACCCACGGCTATGCGCGCGTTAATATTGGATGACGCAGTAAAAAGTTTCATACAATGTTTATTCTTATTTTTACGTCACTTCCTATAAGTTTTTCGCGAGAAAAAGTAGCCTATTACTGTCTCCAGGATAATCTATCTTTATACCGAAATTCATCGTGAACGATTCCGCGGTCTAGGCATGAAAGCGTAACAAACTCACTTTCGCAATTATACTATTAGTAAGAATTGTCTATGCAAAATAGGTATATTTGATATATTCTTTGATTTAATATATGCATGAAATCAAAAGGAAAAAATTGTATTGAGACATCGATTAACGATATAAAGACCCTTTAATTTACTAGAGCTTGTCTTTCAAATAAAAGAGAACGAAAATGTAAAAAAATAAGAATTTTTATAGCTTGTGGTTTTAGCGTTATAGCTACAGTCTCATCGGATGTTAAGTGACGATGTGGCCTAAGAAGTAGACACGGTAAACCTAGTGGAGGTCTGGCTCACAGAAAGCCAATACCATATAATATACTAATTAACATATACTTAATACAATACACATGGTGGTAGGGCTTTCTCTAATGCCCGCCTGGCTAGCTCCCACTCTTAACTTGAAAATCTGCCACCAAGTACCTATAGCGAGTTCCGGCAATAGTTGCACTTGAAAGCGATTCCACCATCATAGGCTACATAGTCACTTACATCAGGTGAGATTGTGGCCATAAGGCTAAATCTATAACGAATAAAATAAATTATCTTATATTGTTTTTATGAAAAAGTATCCTTTGAATTATTATGAAAAATAAAATTATAAAATAAAATATTAATGATCGTATGGCTGCTAATGGAGTATATACATTGTAGTAATATTCTCATAAGAATTTTGTTTTATCGAGATGCTGATTTATAATTATATAGCTAACAGGTTCGCTAGGCTCGAGTTACAATACCAAAAAGGACAGGACAATATCTGCGAGACCAGCAATATTATATTTTTTTTTTACATTTGACGAGAAAAATAGGACGAGCACAGTCCAGTCATCCCGCCCTGCGGTAGAGTCAGTACAAAATATTAGGAGGTTAGTTCACGCTCTAAATCCGAGTTGTAGCTGAGTAAGTATTCTGCTTAGAATAGGTGCCTATTTACGATTAGTCAGGACCACGTTTCTTTTTCGCGTCCCTAGCAATAGTCCAAGCCGAGGATCAACCACTTCATAGCTCTCTTGTACTCATTAGCTTAGGCTGAGTGCCTTAGTACTCGCCCCCAAAGCCCGCTGAAGCTTTGAAAGTCCCTAAGGCTAACAGCATATGTTCAACCGAAAAAAGACGAGAAAAACGATCGTTACATCAAAAAGATATGTGAATATCATTATATGAATTTACTTAATTATGCGATTATCTTGATAAGACACCATCATGAAAACGAAGATGTTATTATTACGTTACCTAATAATAAAGTTACAGCGACAGATTTCTCACCGTCATGCGTCATAGAATTTTATAACATCGTATATTGTTGTTATGGTCACACCAGAACAACTAGTTGTATGTAATAAAATAACTGTATTATATTTTTATATTCAGACTGACAAAAGTATTATATTTGTTTGCAATATACACGACCCTCTGTTTATCTCAAACACAATATAAATTCATATTTACTAAATGTTATTATTTTATGAGAAGAGCGATTAAACTCCGACGCCATGCCGAAACTATCGTAATCGTATTCGACATAAATAAATAATTTCAGATAATGATAATGTCGAATACAACACAGTCTATTGAAAAAAAAAACAATATATTTAAAATTTTACTTCTCACAATTTCAAGTAAAGATAATGACGTTCACCTTTAAATTGTCATATAATTTCTATTATACTTCTAAATACGTAAAATTCTTTGAAAAATGTAACATCTATAACTAAAATTACGCAAAATTCAGACACTGTAAATTATTTTAATTCTTTATCTATATCTAAATTCATTTTCATTATCTGTATTCATATTCATATCAAGATCCAAATCTTATATCCGTAAACATTGAAGTTGTTATATCCGGTAGTGTTTATTGAGTATACATTAATACCTATTTATTTAATTCGAAATTTGTAAAATGCATGTTTCTAAATGTGCTAGAATGATACGTCATAGTACAAAGGATACGTTTAAGGTATGTGTACTATGTTTATTACAAAGGTGTTTTTTGATTATATTCATAAATAAACAACATTTAGAGGATTAGAATTTGGTTGTTTTTTTTTTCGGGAGATACTCTGACTTTTATACCTCTGAGTTATTAAACTTAATGAGTGTGTTAATGTTTGATTAGGTTTCTTTAGACTTAAGACTTAAGTGATAGTTGGTATAAAAAGTGTAATAGCCAGTGTTGCGAATAGCTCAGATAAGGTCTCGAATAGGGCTATTTCATGGGAAACAAGAATAACACGATTTTTTTATAGTTAAGGTTTTAGCTTTATGGCAATAATTTCACCTGATCTTAAGTGATGATACGACCCAAGTTGGTAGACGCGCTAAACCTGTGGGGTTTTATGTTATAGTAACTACATGAAGACTGACGACAATAGAAATAATTCGAATGTTAAACAAAAGTATAAAACAAAAGGAATAAAAGTAAATCATACAAAACTAAAATAATAGGCAAGAAGGTTAAATGCTCAACAGCCACAATAAGTTTACTAACCTATTAAATGCCTATTATTAAAGTTTGCTACTAAACTTATTACCCTTGGCACATACATACCAACGAAACAAAAATTTAATATATTAATTAATTTTTTGTGTTAACATAATTATGTTATATCTAGGTATATAAAAAAGTAATGTAAATTTAAATAAAGCTGCAACTAGTACGTGTTATTAACTATTTGATGAATACTTGATCCACAAATAGACCATAAGCTCTTCAAACATAAACAAGAATCCATCAGAAATTATATGCTAAAGTCAAATCGAGTAAAGCGATCGTATACTAAACTAGATTGATGACTCGCGTGTTTTTAATGTGGCTACTTGTTGAGTCAGTAAATAACAATATCAGGTCAAGACTACGATTTATTTCGTGTTATATTTTTAATGGTTTATTTCATAAGTTCTTGTCAAAATCTTTGCGTATTTCATAGACATTTAAAAATGTGTTTATAGAATATCTCGCGTTTTCAGCAAAAACATCGTAAGTGACAGTTACAGTTTGCACAAGAGAGAGCTTTTTCATTCCCAATTATAAAGTAGTTATTATATCTTTATAAAGAAATATGACTTCTTATTCAGCTAACCATTAATCAATTAAAATGGTAGCCATAAACATACCACTTCTTATTTACAATGATCATTTTTATATTTTTTTAATACATAGTAATAAAGAAGCATTTTTAAAATGTTTGGCGTTTGCGATGTTTTCTGGAAAAGGCCTATCACTACAGTGACCTTCTTTTGATTTAATTCGTTTTGGGATCCGTTAGTATCTCCAGCAGCTGAGAGGTTTGAACGGCAGCTTGATAATGGCAAGTAGCGGTTGGATCGTTGATCTCTTGCCAGTTGGATTGTACTTTACTTACTATCATTCATATGCCTACGAATTACGTAAATTGCCTTTAAATTATAGAAAGACCTTCATAATACCGGGACAAAATGATTTTGTATGACTCTATACATACGTATTTTCTATACAAGAATTAAACATTATAAGTAATTTTAGTTATAATTAAGTACGTTTAAATGTTTTACGTTTTTACCACTTTGTACACATTGTAAAAAAAAATAATCATCGTAAAAACTAGGTAAACTATTTTAAAACTAGCTATAAGTTTTGAAGAGTTAATGCCGACCTCTTGGAAGCTGTTAATTATTTTCATTAAACTTTATTCAATACATGAGATGAGAGCTGTCAAGTCTTTGCTTTGAATTAATAGTTATTTGAATTCTATCCAAGATCGAAGCTTTAAATATTTATATTCTAGTGTAGGGAGTTATGAAATATACAGACTTCAAATTTTTTTTGTAAACTTATTTAATTAATAGATACTTATAATCTATATTAATATTATAAATGTGTGTTAGTTTGTTTGTCCTTCCTTCACGTCCGAACTAAGCAACCAATCGACTTAATTGCATAGAGATAGATAGATGAAAGGATGGAGAGTGACATAGGCTACTTTTTATCCTGGTAAAACATTGCATTCCCAGGAGAGATTTACAGGAATATCGGTAAAAAGAGTTGTTCGAGCTCAAGAATATCAAGAATTGGAATCAAGAAGACAAGAGCAAGCAGAGCGTGGACCCGTTTTAATAGCCGCTAAATCACTGGCTCAATCCCAACGACGTTTTCAATGAACAGGCTGATCACTAAGCCGCTTTGAAAACAGTCAAAACGCCTACTCAAACAACTCCGTTTGAATTAATAGGCCGAGCCAGCTTGGGAGCTGCTGAAACGAATGATCAAACCGAATTTTGCTCCAGAAAATCGACATTTGTATCCAAATTAATAATGACATTCTAAAAGAGATTCCTTGTGAAATGACCGAGTATTTGTCAGTAGACACCGTCATGGATACAGAACAGAGTACTTATTATCTTGCAGAGTTCTTGAATTTCCTAGAGTTGTCAGGTATACCCTCACACAAACTGAAAATGCAATTAGAAATCCTGATTATGCTCATGCTTAATTAAGATGCGCCGCAATTATGTAGCAGAACAAAGCATCGTGTCACACAACTCGGGTGGAATATTGTTGGTGTGTCTATTTTGACAGGGGCAAGTTACGGTGAAAATGTAATGAACCCCTAGATGCCTATAATTCCCACGGATCTTCCATTTCAATTTAAAAGGCTGCAGTTCTCCCTCGAGCTCAGTTTTGACATAGCTATAAACAAGGCACAAGGCCAGACACTACTGGTAGTTGGGGTACACTTGGAAAAGCCGTGCTTCTCACATGGGTAACTATATGTGGCATGTTCGCGTGTGACCAATGCTTGAAATTAATTTGTCTAAGCGGTTAATGAAAAGGTACACAATATTGTTTACTCTAACGTCCTTAAATAGTGCTCTGTTCTGTATACATGGTCAGTGTCTTATTCCCTCTGGCAAAGTTTTTCAATAACAAATATACCATTTTCTGGATTAACAGACAGGATAATCTTTATCCCAGTAATATATTCCATTGAGATAATAATTCAAATTTAATGTTATTTTCACTTTTTACGCGAGTGAAGTTGCGGGCAGTAGCTTGTCAATACTTAAAAATAAATATTTACTAGTGCTATTAAAGAAAGTTACTTTTAATATCTTTGTAATAATTACTTAGTATGTTATACCTTGGCCTATAGCGTATAGTTATACAACTTACAACATAAAATAGGAATATTCATCCACCACGAAATCTCTCTGGAACAATAATGCTTATATTAGGCACTTTAAAAAGATGTCAACAATTTGATCAAAATGCACATTATGTATCTAAAGTCGGTTTTTATGTTGTAACAAAACGCGTTCAAAGGCCCCACTGTGTGAAGTTACCCCTCATTACCCTTGATAGAAGTTATTATATAATAAAACTGTACTCAAGCAGCTTTATTGAGCCTAGCTTCAGTAACTAAGCCATTCCTTTGATTAAATGAAATTCAACCTTTTCCGTATTGTTTTGAGTACATTTGTCCCCAGATAAGTAACGAACTAATCTATACTTATATTATAAAGAGGAAAGATTTGCATTTTTATATCTTTGTAACGAATAAACTGAAAAACTACTGGACTAATTTTAAAATATTCTTTCACTGTTCGATTGCTATATTATCCCTGAGCAGCACACGTTATATTTATTACTAGAAAAAATTAGGATCCCTACTCGAAAAATTAGTTTTTAAAATATTAAAATAAAAATTATTTTTGTATTTTATAAAGCAATCATTAAGGAAGACTCTAGGCTATTAACATCATGCTAATACCAATAAGAGTAAATCTGTATTGAAAAAGGCAAAAACGGGCAAAAATTATCAAATAATTTTTAGTTCCAAGAGAACGAAGTCGCAGGCTCAACTACTAATGACAATAAAGTCTACGTGTTCAGTGTATACGCATAATATGAGAAATATTTTAAGGTCTTATAGATATAATATATCTATTGTTACACATTAATGATAAATGACAAGACGCATGTTTCGCATGACGACAAATGATATGACGGTCTGTTATGCTGCCATGACCCCTTTACGCCACCGCTCTTGACTCCCTTATGTGTATTAGATACATTTCGATGCTTCTCTGTGTATACTGTTTCTATTTATAAATATACAGAGTCCGCGACTTCGCTCGCATGGAACTTAAAATTATTAAATAACTACCTGTTACCCGCGGCTTCGCTCCCGTTAATATTGATTTTGTTAAACAATTCTGATTTCGGTAACCACTATTTTACATAAATTATGTCATACGAGACTGGTATAAGAACATTTAAGCTTGTAGTAATTTTTACGCGGGCCGTTTGCTAAAACCGAAGCATAGGCTAAACTTTTGTTACAGTGTTATAGATTAATCGTGTGGAAACGAATATTGATGAAAATAATTAGCATTTTCTTGGCTTATTAAACATCTGATAACTTATTTTTGTAATATAAAAAGTATTCATAGCGGTGAAACTTGTCGAAGATTATGAGCGAAAGAACTGGCAAACTGACTTATTTTATTCAGTTTTGTCTCGGAACGTAGAGACCCAGATTTTTTTAACGCAGTTTATCCCGTAAACAACAATACAGGACATATTCTTTTCTGCGTATATAAAACGATTTTTGGCTCTCGACACACGCGGGCAACCCTCGTAGTACTGCTCGTGGGAGATGCAGCGGGTGCCCAGGTGGAAGTCAATTATTTTAAGAGTTTGTCTTTGACTTTTATTTATCGTAATAGAGAAAACCACGTTCAAAGGAAATTGCAAGCGCGTGAGCTGGAATGGCAAGTCGGTGGGTATTATGGGGATTCTAGGTATCAATACCCTCTCTCCCTTGACCCCTTTGGTAAGGATGGTGACCTGTACAATGTGCCGTTTCAGCTGTATACCGCGTAATATAATGCTTTTACACAATCTAGGCACGTCCAGGTTACGATCAGTATGATAGGCACACTAACTTTGAGCTCCAACTTGTTGGGGAGCACCCCTAACGGGTCGAGACAATTTAAGAACTCTACTGGATACGTAGTTACGTCGTCAGTTATTATTACCGTGTCTATTGATATGTAGGTCCTTACCTCACCTGGAACTTGCTCTATTATTTTTTTACTAAGCTTTCCCACTGATTCGTTTTTTGATGCCGCGATAGCTTTTTCGCACAACCACTTCTCGTCAGTCAGCTTTTGATATAAGCTCGGAAATACCTAATTGATAAGGTTATTTTTCAAGCTATGTATTCCCAAGCTATATAAGGCACATTACTAAATCAGCTGTCGAAAGATATCTGGCTGTTACCGTTCATCGATAAGTGGCCTTCGCCGACCTCGAGAAGTGTTTGTGCAAAGAGCCCACACTCCTAATCATTGAAGAGCTGGACCCTCATGTTGGTCTTAAGTTAATCCCTCTTCATTTTGTCCCACAACGCCGAAACTTTAAGGCACGCGTTTATCTTATCTGCCGCGGTACCCCGCTCGATAACCGGTTGCATCTATCGGAAATTACCTGCGGGCAAGACTACCACTCCATCTATTCGATAGTGCCGAATGCCGTGGAAGCTGCGATTCAGTCCTTTAATCGCTCGCTTATGTGACATCGCGAATTCGTTCAACACAGTCATTTGCACCATTGCTATAAAGCACCGCAACTACTGATTTTGCTGATATTGGAAGTGGGTGTTTCTTTACATGCAAAATTCAGCGGGATCATAAACACTGAGTGTGCGTTTATACTTAGCAAGATTGCGGCTATTCCGGCGGACGCAGCAACCTTCGTATCCATTTTGTCTTTGTGCCAGTAGAAAAGTTTTAGCAATGCGCTCTGGCACGTCTAAGAAAAAAAACCCTTGTCTACTAGCTGACCGGTTTGTTACTAGATTGAAAATTTTTCTTTGCTCCGGTAATATGATTTTTTTTTTTGCTCCAGTAATAATAGGGGCTTAGTTTGGACGGACTAACTGACTTAAGGCCCTATGTTGACAGTATCATAACTAAGCTTCTGACCGATTCAGTAGTCAGCCCTGCTATTTTTTGTGGGTTATACATATTGAAATCGCATTGCAGTTTCCCGAAATTAGTAAAAGTTTAGTTCTCTATAACTCTTAGCGCTTCATTAAAAAGTAAGTCGTTGACTTATGCAGTCCCTTGGGATTTCCAAAGAATGTCTTCTGATAAAGCATTGTTATACTTGTCAAATAATTGTCAGGGGTTGGAGAGTCCGCAGGTGCTTACCATAATCACAGAGCACTCTCTGAACGTAGTTGTTCATAGGCACAACATGGTGTCCTCCATCCTTGCATGTCAGTGGCCGTCGTCTTCCAGCTGTCCTATTCCTTCACACGCTTCTCCGAAAGTGGCCTTTTCTTGTCTGTTGATAATTTTAAGACCCTGAAAACTGGTGGGGTCTTAAACTCTAGTGAGCAGCAACCGTACACAATATTACTTAAATTGTGTCATGTGTATACTATAAATTCTGTCCAGAGAATCTGAGGTCAAACAAATTCGATGAGGGTGATAATAGGTAGTGTTGCACACCTATGTGTTGGTGTTGGTACATATGTGTTGCAGGTTCGCAGTTAAAATACATATTACGCTCGCCGTTTGGGAGGTGCGCAACAAGATGAGTAACTATTCCGTGTCTTTCGGGCAAAGGTAAACCGAGTATTCTCCATGCCGCTTTACATTTCGCAAATTCACTTTCATATTTATAATATTAGTATGGATAGTAAGGATACAGGAGTACAGGTAAGTATGAACTTTCAAAAAACCTTTTTTCGCTAATGTCTACAGTCTATCAACTGCTTACCTGCCATATTTTAGCTTAATAAATACGATTTTTCTATATAACCTTTATGTCTCCTTTCCACTTTTTTTTAAGAGTAGTTAGAAAAACATATATGCAGACTTTTACTGTTAGTTGTAAGCAATTATTATCCAAAGTTTGAAGCTAATCGGATGACGCAATTAAACGAAAAACGTTTCATTTAGAATTTGTCCCTCCCTTTACCTCGCTCCCAATAAGTTTTCGCGAAAAAAAGTATCCTATCTCCGTCTCCTGGATCCCATTTATATCTGTACCAAAATTTATCACAATCGATATTGTGGTTTAGGCGTGATAGCATAACAAATACACCCACTTTCACACTAATAATATTAGTATGTTGTATGATTTTTACCCATTTATGTAATTTTATTAAATACAGCTCTGCGCTTATTGGTGGAAGCGTAATGTTAAATAGCTTAAAACCTTCGATTATTGCTCTATCAAATACTAAAATAAAGATGAAATCCGACCGGTAGTTACTAACATTAGCGCGTTCAAATAAATAAACAAATATACAAACAACATTTTCCGCTTTATAATATTAATATATATGTATACATATAATCTGTAATAATAATAATAAGGAAATATATAGATTTCATTAAAGAAACTATATTATTTTTTATTCCATATTTTCTTTATAGTTTTTATTCTTTACTATAAATTCAAAAATATACTTAAAAGTTTCAACACTGTTTCGAAGTGGTATTTTTTTCAATTCAATTTTTGTTTTTACACTTGTTTATATTATTACACTGACTACAATTGGAACCTAATTATCCAAAAAGGTAACTGTAACGTAACAATACCTAACGTAGTGTAAACACGCACTTTGTTATTACACACAGCACTTAGAAAACATATTTTTTAATATTATGATGTATTTCGTTTTAACATGAAAACTACATAGTTACTATGTTGTACATTAGAAAATAACAGATGTGATTTTGTCACACATATCCTTTATATGAACCTTTCTATTTTTTTGTTGACGTAGTGAATAATATCGTTTTACGTCTACGCAACGGTGTATGAAAAGATACTCAGGTTTCAAACACTATCAAAAATCCACGGCGACATGTATATCCCCGTAGTTCCAGAGACCAGGGACAGCTTTTACACGTTCTAGTACCTTCGTAGGGACCTACTGGATTATTGGTTACTGGGACTACTTTAATAAATTGATGTGCAGTTAAGTAATAACATGAATAATAAGTGTTACCATTTTACTAATAATACGATACGTCTGATTTGTGTATTAGTTTTGCATTTTGCTATACAGTTTATAATATTAATTATAATATAATATTAAGATAGATTCATTTAAACCAGGCAATATTCCAAAGACAGATACAGACCAATTTCTATTTTACTTGTCCTATCTAATATCCTGGACAGAATATTAAATATTCGGCTGATAAGTATCCTGGATAAATTTTCTATTCTTTTCAGAAATCAATACGGATTTCATAAAGGGATTTAAACTGAAAAACCAGTATTAGCTCTTACTAACTCTGTTGCCGAAAATATAGATAAGAAATACAAAGTAATAGGTATATTTCCTGATCTCTGTGAAGCCTTCAATACTGTTTCTATCCCCATACTTTAAAGAAAATGGAATTGTATTGGATACGAGGGCAAGCTAATGATATGTTTAAAAGTTACCTCAGTAATCGAAGTCACTGCGTCAAAATAAACGGTTACACTAGTAGCGAAAATAGTATAACTTGTGGAGTCCCACAAGGTAGTATTTTTGGTCCAACTTTGTTTCTTTTATATATAAATGAGCTATGTGAACTAAATATTCCCTATTGCGCCATTTATACTTACGCAGATGATACTGCCTTAATTATTAAACGAAAAACTTGGGAAGAAGCTAAACTGCATGCAGAAAAAGTCCTAAGTATTGTGATGAACTGGCTAACTACAAATTTAGTGACATTGAACTTCGATAAAACCAAATACATCTCTTTCTTTTCTTCTAAAATATTCCAACCTAAATATTTCACCCTACCTAATATTAAGCATGTTTTGTGTTTCTTGTATTTTTATATATATGAAATAAATTATTATTATTATTTATTATATACGTATCAAGTAAGTACAAGTAAATTAAATGTTTTAATTATATATTTATATCATTTAAAAGGATGCGTTATTAGCACGCATGTTATACATACGTCATTTAATTTTGTATAGCAAATCTAATTCCAATGTGATCATTTACACAGAGATTATTTGTAGGTGGTAACTAAATTTGCAACAATATAAAACACAACAATGAAAGAAATTTTTTACTAGTAAATAATAAAATAAAAGAAGTTTGAAACACTAAGAATTCTTAAAATAACTGCCGTTTTTAATAAACAATACACAAGTTAAAAAGGACAAGTATGTGGAATAGTTTTAAATAATTGTGGAATATTTCATATGTTTAAGAAGTTGAGTAGTATTAGTACAAAGACTGTAAATGATTATATTATCCTGGATCCAGCATCTCCAGGAAGCGAGACGAGATTGATTAAGTAGGACAATGTTTTTGGCGATATCATCTTATCTCATTTTGTTTTTTACCGACTCATTCATCATCCGATTTCGATTTTTTGGTCCAGTAAAAGACATAAAGCACGAAGGGAAATGAGAGTAATAACAGACTTGAGAATTTAGATATTTTAGATGGTAATCATTCTTGTAGCGCTTCGGTTCGCCACAGCTCATGCCCGGGCAACCCTATTCATTCAATTTGGGTTTCAGTACGACATTGATTCTATAGAGAAGTTGAGGGAATATTTTACTTGTTTTTAGCACACAATTTGTTACAGATGTGTATTGTAGTATTTACTATAATGAAACTTTTAAGGCAGTTTCGGCAACAATTTTGGTTTCTGTCAGAAATCAGTCAAATTTTGATGAGTTTTAGGCCAGATGAGTTTTAGAAAAATCCCTACTACCATTCTATGGTTTCATCACGATGTTTTCCTTCACTGAACAATCAAGGTTATTTTGGTGGATTCGAACTCATGTCTCTTGAAGCGGTATCCGTACATAATACCAGCTTGAGCTGCTATCATCGCTTCATAACGACCAAAACTCAAAATTATATGAATGTCATATAATTTTTTTATACTAATGGGCAGCAACCAGGCCGACTGCCCATCTGCTGGTAAATGGTTACCCTCACGTATGGAAAGCCGCCACACCAGAGGTATTACAGCCATGTTGCTGACCTTGGAGACTATTTCAATTCCCTTTTAAATATACCAATATCGCAGTTCTGGGGGAAAACTGTGCTGGGTAGCCGATTCCATAGACCCAAAGTACGCGACAAGAAGGTTTTGCAAAACCTAACTATTGTCGCAATACGGCCACGCTGTAAAGTAAGATGAGCATCCAATCAACGGCGGGTAGTGCGATTTCAAAACGATGATGAGGGTACTATGCCAGAAAGTGCCTCAGAGCACTCCCCATTATACATGCGGAGAACACACAAAGAGATCCTATGTTTCTACGAAATTCTAGCCGTTCTAGACCGCATGTAAGTACGGGGTCATCGACAATGCGGATGGCTCGCTTTTGTACTGAATCCAAAGGAGCAAGCTGGTACGTAGGAGCCCTGGCCCATATGTGCAAGCAGTACTCCATGCGAAGTCGTACTTGCGCTTTGTACAGCACAAGCTGTTTCCTCAGTGTGAAGTAGCGCTTGGACCAGTTAATAAAGCCATTTTTTTTAATTTTAGATAACCGATAGTTTATATAATTTTAGTAACGAAAATTATAGTTTTTTTACTATAGAATTATATTCAGAAGATTGGTTATTATTTAAACTTTTGTAGGTTTTTGATAATAACTTTATTTTAGAAAACTGTTAGTTACATTTAAGTCACAGTTACAGTTTAAGTTAATTTGAAGCGATGATAACTCAGTGGTAGTGTGTACGACTTCGCGTCAAGGGACGTGAGTTCGAATCCACTCCACCTACAATGAGCTTGTGATAGGGCTTTTTCTAATGCCCGCCTGGCTAGCTACCACCCTCAAGTTGAAAATCTGCCGCTAAATACTACTAAGTGTGTTCCGGCAGTTGCATTTGAGAGCCAGTTCCTCCACAAGTTTAGCGTATCTACCAACTTGGACCGTATCGTCACTTAAGATCAGGTGAGATTATGGCCATAACGCTCAACCTCAACTATAAAAAATAAAAATAAAGTCTTTTTTCTGCTCGATAGTATCTTATTATACGCTTTCCAAAACTTTATATTATTTATGTTAAATAAAATATAAAGCTACTGTATCGAATTAAATAACTTTTTGCTTTGTAAGCTTTTACTTTCACGAAATTTATCCAGAGATAAGAGAGTTAACTGGCGCCGCGCGTCGCACCGTGCTACAGGTGTACAAAAAACGTTGGTCGACGGATCAAACTTAACGTAGAACTGCCAGCCACAGTCGTAAAACATGTTGTTAAGCTCACAATATTCTGCGTAATTTGATATTTATATTTTATGGTTAATAATTTACATACGGACATTGAATAAATTATATATTCCATTTATAAATATTTATCATCATTTGCAATGTTTTAAGATTTTGGTATTTCAGATGCCTTTCTATTTTTTAACAGAATACAGAAAATATTAAAAAAACAAAAACGATTTTTAAATGATTCTTATTTAGGTTTAATTAGTGATTCTTACAAACATTGTAGTTTTTTTTTTTAATCTTGACGTATTTTAATTGGATGAATTTCTGAGTTGCATCTTTAGATTTCTTTTAGACTATTTAGATTTTTTGTTAGAAGATGTGCATTTGTCTAACGATATTGCTTATTAAAATTCAAAATTTAATTACACAGTATTCTACGACATAAAAAAAGTATATAATAATACTTATTATATAATTATACTTATTAAATATGGGTTGTTTCATATTTTAGCTGAAGCACATATAAAATTTTAAGTATGAACTAGATTCCAATGATGAGTTAATTCTATTAAAATTACATTAAATAATCATTAAATAGAAAACACGAAAAATCGGGAAAATTACCATCAATTCAATACGAATAATTGTACGTAATAAATATATCAACGCACTACCTCCGGCTACGAGAGAGGTATGTGAAACTCAACCTGGTCCAGTATACCCACTAAAACGATCCCACGAAAACTGTACATACTTCTTGTTGCTACCGTTCTCTATACTACTATTATGAAGAACTAAAGTATGTTTGTCTATACTAATATTATAGAGAGAAAAAATTTGTATTTTTGTTTATAACGAATAAATTCAAGAACTACTGCACTGATTTCAAAAAATTTTTCACTATTAGAATGCTATAACAGCACTGTGTAATATAGGTTATATAACATTTTTTTTTACAATTAAATAAAATTTTAGTTCTACGCGACCGGAGTCGCGGACACAGCCAGTAGGAAATAATCTTGGATAGTACTGAGCCCACTGTGAAAAATCTGATTCTACTACATTCTTCATAAGTACTATTTTTATAGTTATTAAATTAATTTGCTACATAAATAAAAAAATAATATATCTATCCTTATTACGTACCTATGTGATTATATTCCGTTTATTCAATTGTGATGAAAGTAAAGAAACTAGTGCAAACGTCTCTGCACGTTTTTGAACTAATATGAGTGCTAATGCAAAATAAATGCCACGTATCAACAAATTACCAATTTATAGATTTCAGCGGCAGTTGATTTGTTTAGAGTTTATGAGTATGAGAAGCTATATAATGCTAACTACATAATCGTGTTAAACCGTAGATCACATAAAGTCGCGCGAACGAACATACATACTTAATATAACAATATATTTGATGTTTACTAGTGTGGTAGAGCATGACAACTATGCTCGACTAGATCGCGATTACCACATACTACATGTAATACCATACATAGTTACACGGTTAGGCATATCGCGTTCCGTTCTAACAGATTTTTACTAATGACCTGTGAAATTAAATGCCAGTGCCTAGCACATGAACAGGTCGATGAAGAGCCATCATGGAAGTTTGCACCAGACGATTGTCAAATCTGTGGCCCAAAGTGAAAAATATTACCATAAAGGGATTTACCATCTTAAATAGGGTGTTTACCTAATATTTATGGGGTGGCACGAATCTACATATATCTACAATCTATAGGAATCTACAATTGTGTCGGAATCATCACGCACACGATGACAAAGTTTGCATGTATACAGCAATCAAAAGACTTGCAAGCCAGCATTATTACAGTGCCCGCCGATGGGTTGCGAATCTTTGTATGCTCGCCATTATTTTTAGATTTTATGATGCTTACCATCAGAAACAATTCCGTAACTTTGGTGTACTATTATAAAGATATATATCTAGGTAGAATAAACCATATTAGATGAGGCTGAAATTAAGGATAATACTGACAGTTACAAGAAAGATAACATAACAAACACCCATCATTTTATTTTCTTTTATTACGTCTCGCAACAGAATTTATTTATAAAATAACCCAACACTAACGAGCTGTACATTAAAGTAAGCACCGCAAAAGGTAATATTTATTAGCTCAAATAATGGCCATGAGACAGGTAAAACTTAATAAAAACATAATAACATCACGCCTGTTTTTGGACAAAGCTTGCTCATTTGTTAGGTAAAACAATAAAGATGAAATAAGCTTAACAACCCCTGCCACGTCGCCACTTTGATAAATAATTATTACCCCGGGAAAAAAATATTTGTAATAAATTGAATACATGTACACGAAAATAATTAACGGTTTACCTTTGAAAATTCATTTAAAACCAAGTAACCTACGGCATGGATATTTTTAAACATTACAAATATAATGTGTAGGGTACGGCATATGCGCTTATATATTTTCTATAATCTATACCCTTATAATATAATTGATAGGATGCATTCCTTCATAACAGTTGGTGCTACGTCTGAGAGAACAGATTTTATATTTCTAACACGGAGCATAAACACTTAAATAGCCTTCTATACAAGACATTTCCTTCAAAATTTACAATGTCGACATTTAACTTTATTGTTATTTAAATTTCAAAGTGGCCGTCTGGCATCATAATGAAGAGAAAGCGAGAACGCCAGTTTTGAGGCTAACTCAAAGAGTTTGCTATAATCCTAATTTCATCCTAATCCGGTAAACGAATGGAATGAGAGATATGCCTTCTCCAATCTAATCTTCCTAGTTCGGCTTGCAAAAGAACAACACAAATAAACGCCGTTAATTCAACTTTTCCATCAGTACTTTTTATAGAAGATTTTCTAATGAGTTCTGTTAGAATCTCATTCAACTGTTATCAACTATACTTTCTATTACAACATCTAGCCAACGCCTATTTGAGCTAATTACTGCGGCTCATTGTGTGACCCTAATTTTGTACAGTTTTTGTATTAATTGACATTATTTCCTTAACCCCTACAATGTACCTAAACTTGTCCTAAAGGGTAACATTATGACGTAACTAAGATGTTTGGGTATTAGGAAGTTTTTATTACTATCTATAATGTTCTATTCAAAACTGTCACTAATGAAGTCGGTTAAAAATATATTCATCACTAGCTGTGCCCGTGACTTCGATGGCGTTAGCTTCAATTAAATTTCATATAATTTTAGAACCAAGTTATCAGTTTTCCGTTTGTTAAGTGTAATGTGCAAAGTATATATAACTGTTACTATAACAGACTTTGTATATATCTACCAATTGTAGAAAATCCGCATTACTATAATTAGAATGTTTTTTCCTAGTCCTTGACAAATTGGACCTATTGGATACTAGATCCTTGACAAACAATTATTAATGAATTATTATTCAAATTCAAATTATTATTCCAATAATATTTGTTATAAATTAGACATTGAAAAATAAAAACAAACTAACAAATATTTAAAGGCAAGTAAGACAACCTATGGGATGGCATTTGAGCCATTCTTACAATATGCCGTTACAAAGCTCTCAAAGCTTCTGACACTATCATTGTTTTCGACGCGCTATTTTTGGATACTTCAACACTACAGAAACATTAAACATAGTTTAGAATAGTAGTTGTCAGCCACCGAATAGAGTCGACTGCATTAAAATACAACAAAGTATTACCCTACAATAAAATTTAAATTTTATCCCTTTTATCCTGAAGAAATCCTTTCTTTATATAACATAAAACATACCCTATATTACCAATATAAGGTGTAGTTGTAGCCAGCTACGTTTTAGTAACTAATAATATTAATTACTACAGTGTCAAATTTATTTGAATCTGCCTTGTAGTATCAGACTGGTACATATACAAAGAGACAGACAAAAATTTTAAATATAATTTTTTGAATTTGATTTTGGTAACGAATTACACTACTATTATAAATTAAAAAAAAATATACAGAATATGGTTCACTAATAAATTTATTATATCTGTAGATATTTCTAAAACTATTCTTGAAACCCTTTCCATGTATATGCATTGTAACGAAATCATTACAAAAAACCAAAAGAGATTGTGGTTAAACAATCACCTGTGATATAATACACGGAAGTAAATTATAGTCTAGTATCCGTGTAAGATGTAATGTAGGTATATTTTGTGAGAGACCATTAGGAGGCATTATGGAGGCATTTTATGCGATTTTAAAACGTTCATGACATTTGATATCACTCACTTTAAAAAATTACTCAGTTCTACATGTAAAACATCCGATGTCCACATTTTTCGACACCGAATGTTTTATTTCTATAGTAATAGTTATTTAATTCGAATTACTTCTACATACGATAATATCTTTAATATAGCTTTTTGCATTCTTTCAATGTACGGCTAGAACGTAAATATATTCACCATCGCATTGTAAGGGTATTCAGTAGGACTATCAAATAAAGTATACTTAATAGGGTATAGCTATTTTATGCGAATGCATTAAACGTACTGTGTTGTAATTATAGATTTGTAAGTAGCTTCCATCAATTGCTCTTGTTATTTTACATTACAATAAAGTACATATTTGCAAGAATAACGAAATAGTAAAGTGATTAAGCAAAACGTTGGAGTTACAATTCTAAACATACGTTTCTTTATGGGAATTACATAATTATTATTAGGTTTAAAACTTTATACTTGGTGTTAATGAAGCATGTAGTCTAATTAACATGTCGCATTTAAATACGTTTTCTTTTGAAAACATTGCATTTTCCTATCAAAACGGTATATCAACACTCGTCGGAAAAGCGCCCCAAATTATACGGCCTGACTATAAGAGCAGTATCAAAGTTTATGTTCGTAAAATACAAATCCTTAGGGATTATAACACGTCCAAACATTTAAGTTTCAATGTGTAGCGATTATATTCTTCAGTCGAAAGTGTTTCAATTTCAAATAATCTCGATGGAACATTAATAAATTCCTGAATGACAGATTTATTTGCTGTACTGAATATAGCTTCATTTTATAACATTGCAGTACAGTTGAATAATTTGAATTACGACTGCCTGAAAACTCAGAGCTCAGAGTTGCAATTATGTACAATGCATAAGCGATAGTAGGTTGACGTTGTATTCATTTTCTTTAATCTCAATTTACACTTTATTATTTCTCAATATAATAAAAAAAAAACCTGATTTCATTTACTTAACAATCCTAGCAGCATTACAAACCATAGTTTAAACTAAGATTTTTCATCGTGCAAACTAGTAAACATTGGTGAAGGAATTTGCAGGATGCACTAAAGATCGGCTTTACCAATAATATTCAATCTATTAAGGTTATCTATGAAGAATTTCAATTAAATTTTAGCGTAGCTTAGGGTTTAAAATTTAATAGGTGACGTACGTATTCGCTATTCTCTATTAACCAGTCATCGTTCAAGATATTTTAGCCAAACATTGCAACAGCTGCTTAATACGGTAGTAGCTTCACGTCGGACCAGGTGTAGACAATATTTAAAATGCAATAAAAATCAGAATATCAACAACAATCAAACATGAGCCTCTAATACTAAGATACTTTAGTCGTAATGATATCGTTAATTAAAAAGTTTGCCTGCGACACCAGATGAAGAACAATCCCGCGTGTTATGACATAGCCTTTGGGTGTTACTAATTTTATAACTAAGACAGATTTCATACTTCGTTCTATCGTCATAGAGAATAACTGTTCACATCTTTATGTGATTCGAATACTTTTTAAGATCGCGATTTAAAAAAAATTGGTTTATGTGACTGCCTCTATACGTATACACAGAAAAGTGCAATGTCAATATATATGAGCCAATCGGTATTTCAAATCCAATACAATTTATCAAAAATATTGATCAATTTCCACTGATAATGTATGATGAAACAGATGATATGGTTGGTATATATGCATCTATATTAATATTTTAAAGCGGAAAAGTTTGTTTGTGTAAACTCGCTAATCTCAGGAACTATTACTTAGATTTCAAAAAATATTTTTTATTTGATAGAGCAATTATTGAGAAAGGCTTTAGGTTATTTAACATCATGCCATCACCCATAGGAGTAAATATTGGAAAAATTACAAAACGGGTAGAAATTATTAAATCAAATTTTAATTCCGCGCGAACAAAATCGCGGAGACGGCTAGTAATAAATTACGTTTTAGTATATAGTTTAGTATATTAAATCAATATAGATTGTTCATAATTTTATAGACCTTCTTCAATTGTCGACTAATTTTTGGCAGATAGCATATATAAAAGTAAACATCAGTATAAACATGATTTAATATGTCATAAAACCGTTTATAAACAACGGCCAAATCTCATCACAACAACATAATTGAATACTAAACGATCCATAAGGAAAGAAAATCAAAACACAACGATGGATTCAATTGAGGTTAATTTTATTTCATTATTCGCCTGTTCGCCTCACGTGATAGAAGTAAAATTGTTGTCTTTGACAGATGATCTGAAAAAAAGTATTTGTGAACGCAAGCCAAAAGAACGTATCAACCTACCGGGATTAATATTTCCTTACTTTTGTATACGTTTAAAATTAATTATCAAAACAAAACTATGATTTGTCATATATTTTTTGGTTTGCAGAACACCACTTTGAAAAATAAAAAATGACGTATAACAGAGCATAGTCTACTAATACTTTTAACATATTACTAGCATCGCAAAATCGCTTATAACCTTACATAATATTATTTCGTTAAAACTATGTAAAAAGTTTCGTAAGTACCACTCAGAAACCACGGCAAAAGAAGACAGTCTAATGAGCACTTTCTACGAAACCACGCTCCGAATTTAGTGACCGGGCAGAACAAGCTTATACTTTTTGTTATTATAATTGTTATATTCTATAATAATCAAAGGGTTAAACTAACAGTTTTTATTTATATGGAAAATCAACGATTTAAAACAAAACATATTTACATTAATTATAGTCAGTATGCTTATTGTACTAAAAGAAGAATTACATTTTTATTATTATATTAATGAAGTCTCTATCATTACATGTATACTTTTAAAGTAAAATGAAGAATACAAAATATACTTTACTTAATGGACGCTTTAATTTAATTGTTTTTAAAAATAATACCCAAAAATTATGAATTATCTATTCAAACATATTATTATAACTCTTCTTTTAAAAGCTTTGTTTTTGTTTTATTAAGAAAATGCAACACACTGTATGTCTCGCGGGCTGTATTTTCCGTACCCTGTATTACTCCTTGCCAGCCTTCGAGAACCGCTTTTGCATTGCTTCCAACCTTTTAATTTTTTTCGAAAATGAATCCGATGTCATAGGATGGTGAAAAATAGCGGTCACAATGGCGCTGTTTTATTCGATGTAGGATACCACCGTGGATATGATAATAAGTTCATCACGCCGACTGTGTCATAGTGTGTCATGTTTCGCTAACAGTCAGTATATAACCAGCTACCATTGAGCCTTACGTGCCATCATGACATCAACGACAGCCGATATATTGCAGATCTAGTAGAGATAGAGCATTATTTATTGTGTAAAACATCTATTGGCGTGCGTTGTCCTCACTTTACTGTGCTACTATAAAAACATCTAACCTATAATCAGATCGTCACACTATTGTATAAAACAAGGTGCATATAAGCGTATGGCGTCTTGGTTGCCAATATTTTCTGTATTGCAAACTCCTTTTATGTTTCATTTCTTACTTTTAATAAGGAACATCTGAATTCGAAAAATAGAACGTACTCAGAATTGACCCTCTAAACCGTCTCACCAAATAGAGAGGACCCTTGTCTCGGCTGCTAACATTAAAACATGTAGACATACCACAGTTATACAGTAGTAAAATAATTAACAGTAGTTTTATTTGTGAAGAAGTCGCCTGTAAACAGGCTGATCATGTCATCGATCCCCAAAAACGAGTTATTAGTGACATCAAAACTTGACTTACACAAATAACAATGTACTCTTGCAAATTTGAAATTATGCATAACATAGGTATATA
Organism: Actias luna; assembly: GCA_039707435.1. Classification (NCBI taxonomy): domain Eukaryota; kingdom Metazoa; phylum Arthropoda; class Insecta; order Lepidoptera; family Saturniidae; genus Actias; species Actias luna. The sequence continues at coordinate 10,741,428 of JAZHAC010000033.1, read as the reverse complement.
GATTTCATACAAATAATACTAAGAAAGCTATTAAATTTAACACATTGAAATCGGAACAGCTTTCCAGTTCTAACAGAATAAATTAGACATACTCAATATTAACTTCTTTATTCATTACCATTCTTACGACAAAATAATGTAGGACAGTCTACAAACAGAAATTTTTACAGCATTGAATAACTCATTGGAACGTCACTTATAAAGATAGTTACGAAACTTTTCTCGAAATGACAATATATTAAGCTTGTGGATAGTCCTTTGATCCTCGTCGGGGATTCTGCGAAGAGTCACGGAATCAGATCGGATTTTTATACGAAGTGACAGGAGATTTAAAGCATTCAGGGTGTTGAACATATTTACTTGTCAATTAAAGCGATCGTGTTATTTTCGGCATTTATTTCGGTAATGTTGCGAAAGTCGAATAGTTTGTTAAAGTCCCTGTCAACGCCTTTGGGTGTGATTAATAATTTAGTGACTGGTTTTTGTCGCTTCTGCGTGTTGCGTTTCTGGATCGTCTTGTTACTTAAAATGTTTTCACCGCAGTATTACCTAACCTACACACTGATAAATATTTTAGGATAATGATATGTATTTGAATATTTATTTTCAAATAAGAAACATTGCCTATACAAAAAGGATTTGATTATAAAGGATTATTTTAAAGTTTTAATAGTGATACTTAGACAAGATTAGTTTTATAAATATTAGCTGTACTGGTGGATTTAAATTATTATAGTAAGTAAATAGTATGTATAATTGTTATTATCACAAATAGACAGATTTTACATAGCTATTGAAGTTTAATTACAAAACCATAATTCAAACGTACGTTTTGTACTAGTCAGCGCGTTTGATTATCACGCACATATGCAATCGCTTAACAGATGTTATATTTTGCATGAAAACATAACAATACAGATATAATATACAACAAAATAGGCATTGGAAAATAAAAATCCATTAGCGAATTAGTTTCTAAACTATCCTGATTGTATGCCATTACATAGCTTCCGGCGTTGCTCACAAAACATTTTATTCCAAACGATGTTTATTAAACCTTCAATATAATAGACAAACATAGCTTACAATTTTATTTTTAGATTGTCAGTTGCCGAATTGAAAAATCATCAATCTGCTAACAACATTTTTTTCCCCCATTCCGAAGGCACCATTTTCTTTTATGGGATAAAAATTATCCCACATGTTAACAAAATTTGTTATTACCGTGTCTACTTTCTAAAATAAATGCCCAGTTTCGTCAAACTATGTGAAAAATATATAACTTTGAGACATTGAATAAACCAACAGTTTTCATTTGAGAGAGATAGAGATGATAGAGATATCCTGCACATATTTTTAGCGACCATAGTTGGTGGTATAAAGCTTAGTCACATAGCAGTCTTTTTACATGTAAATATGATTAGTTAATTAGTCATAATGGCAAAATCTCCAAAAAGTACATATAGAAATTTAGATTCGACAACGTTGATATTCAAATAATTTGCTTTAATTATCTTTACAGTATTCATAAGTACATTACGTAGAAATATTAAATACTAACTATAGATTTCAGTGTGTTTCACGTCTTTGGTGTAAGTATCACAACTTATCGCAAAGCAGTTTAATATGAAAGAATTCCTTTTAAAATAGTCTGTTAACAATGAAATCATTCATTAAATATTTTATAAATGAATATTGAGGACTGCATAACCGTATATACTAATATAGTGGCGATAATGCCATAAAAAAAAACCTACCGCTATACCGACCCAAATAGCGCAGACGGATGGGTAGCAAAGAGCCGGTAGAGCTGGAATTACACCACTGAATCCTCTCTTACCAATAAAGTGGAAAAAGAAAGCCTCATTGACTTGGTGGAGGTACCAGATAATGAAATCGGCGCCAATATAGTCTAGCACAGCGCCGTTCGCGGCGCACACATATAAGGTTTCAATTGATTATGAATATTCCGAATAAAGCCCAACAAACCAGTTTGACGAGCTACGCAGCCGATATATTTGTACTAAATTGATTGTAAATAACTTCCATTTTTTCTAATATTTCCATAAAAGTAATAGAAATTTCTCCAGTCGCGTCTTTTTGTTTATGCCGAAAAAATCAACAACAACGAAGAAAAAATAACTGCCTCTTATCCCCGAGATTGGGTATAAAAAGTCGCGATAGAATTGGCCCAAAGAAGTGTAACATAATTAGTTGGTTAAGCAGCTGTGCAGATATCACATAATTCGAGAAGGTTACGGTACGCCTATAAAAGTTTTGTAACTTATATCATTTATTTATGTACACATACATTCCTATGTTAGAATCATTGTTTATTTTGTGTAATATTTCGCTTCTACATTATATTAATACATATAGATATAAATGATGTTAGATAACTATTATAAATATATTTTTTTAAGAGACTCAATATTAAAAAATATATACTACATGACTCTCTCATTCCGACTAACTAGAAACTAGTAAAAAAAGTGGATAAATATTATAGAATGATCCTGTCATCACTATACATATCAAATTGGCTTGATTTTATATGACATCTTTTCATCCCAGATGATATATATCCAGCTACTAAGTATATTTTACAACATTATTGGTATATAGTTTATAATTTATTTTACAAAAGTTTGTTTAGGTACCTTCAATAATATAGATATTAGGGCAGACTTTCTTTCATATTTGAAATAGGGACAATGCGCTATTTTTGTATACATTATTCTTAAATTATATATTTACAAAATGAAATATTTTAAAATTTATCATTAGATATTAATTTTTCACTGTACCTATAATATTATCTTAATTATAAATCTATAGTACTTTAACGCCCAAAAATAATAGCTAAAATATGATATGATGTATAAAAACTTTTAACTTATTTTGTATTAGAAATATTCATCAATAATAAAAAATAATAGCTCTTAATTCGCATACATTTACATATTGATTAATTGATATAGATTTATTTAAATTAATATTAAAATAAGAAATTTAGGTTCGTCAAAGAATTTAATAACTGAATACTGATAAAATTATATTAAAGCTCAAACTAAAAGATATCTACATAGTACTATAATCATATGCATATCATATCCAATAAATAAAACTGAATATAAGTATTATGAGCTAATTTTATAGAAGTTTTAACGAAACATAACTTTGGAACCAAGAAACACTACCTATAAAATATCAAAAGAAAATAAGTCATAATACGTCATTTCGAAACGTACCAAGAACGTAATTTCTGCTATTGGATAAGCGTGTGTCCATGTTCGTGTTTCTATGAGTAACCAATTTTTAACAGTGATCATTTATATGGAATTTCTTATAACTGCTGATCTACGCTTATAAAAACAAACTGTATTTGATCTCTCCTCATTGTTATTATTCTATTATTATTGTACACAGATACCCACTAGCATTGCTTTAAAATTAAGGGAAGATACGAAATCCTGAATATAATATTGCTGTGCTATGAAGGTGACGTCCTACTTAGCGCTAATATTGGTCAAAATATGCCTTCAGCTGGTCCGCATTATGACCACGGTCGTTGTGGGTGAGGTGAAAATTTTTTCCAATGACGCCAAGTTCATACCGACTGATGAATTGTTCCCAGTGGACTGTATATTTTGATTGTTAATAAAAGATAGAATGCTGGTTGTACGTTTCTTATAAATACTAAGAGAATGTTACCAAGGTGTAGATAGGTGTAGACGCACGCAGAGAGTGATGTATTACCACATAGTACATATACATATTTTTACTATACATTAATACAAATATGTGTTTACATTATTATTTATTAATCTCCAAAAACGACCCATCTGTAGTAGTGGATGTATACTCATTTTCAATTGAGACAATGTTTGTGACGCTCGCAAGCAAATGAAATGGAAAAATCCGAGGGTGTGAGCACGAGCGTTCTGAACGCTAGATAGCTAAAATAGCTGAACAGTACTCGCCAAAAAAAAATCCAAATTGTAGATAGTATTATGCCAAACAATAGTTTATGCCATAACTGTGATGGTTATGCAAGATAGACCGTACCTATGTATGTTGATTGACAATGTCTGTTTCAGTTAATAATTGATATAATCTAAGAGATTCGTAAAATGATAAGTATTTGCCATTTAGATTATTGTACGATAACAGATTGATTGGTTTTATCCATACACTTAATCTTTCTACATGGTGATTGTCAGTGCGTATTCTGTTTAAACCAAATCAAAGTATTCATTCAATGTAGGCCCTGACAAGGCACTTACGAACATCTAAACTACCACTGGATCGGAAAATAATCCAATAAACGATTTTTTTTCCGACAGGACATACGCTGTTAGTCGGAGGGGCTTTCACAGCTTGGCAGGACTTTTGTGGGGCGAATGCTGAGGGCACTCAGCCCCGAGGCAGCGAGCACAAGGGTGCCGTGGTGGCTGGCCCTTGGCATGGACTGCTGCCGGAAGAAGAAAAGTTTCATATTAAATAGTAAGGACTGGCCTACTGGAGTAGGCCTTTAGATAAAATACTGATTGTTTAAGAAGGCAAGGAAATGGGTGGGGTCCAATCATCGAGAAAGCCAGCTAGAAAATCGATCTGGTTATTAGTTACATGGTTAAAAAAATGCATTTAAAATAGATTTTAGTGGATGCACAGAGAGCTGTGTTAATTTCAGATATCACCATCGTTCATATTGATCCAGAATATAAATAGCCTTTGGAAATCAAAACTCGCTTAACATGATCCTTAAACATACTATCCGACAAATCAGTAATGTGCTTTGGGACTTGGTAGTAAAACGTAACATTATTTTACCTAAAAACTATTACTGGTCCTACTGAGTCTAAACTAGAGTCGAAAGATTCATGTATCACGTTTTGTCAGATTAAAAAATAGTAAAGTCTATTCTTCTTTTATTACTTTATTTAAGTAATCGCAATGAAACATTTTTATATATAGAAAAGTGACGACACTGTGTCTAACGTAAGCACTGTAAAATACAAGAAAAATGAATGAATTACAAATGAAAAAAAAAGTAATATGAGAATTATAGACCGAGACCTTGAAACTTTTCGGTAGCAATTACCGCAACGGGACAATCAAAAACATTGTTGCTGGGACGGATCAATCACCATGTACACGTTAGTTACGATCCAGGTGAATAAAAACCCTAACAACCTACAAATTTACTAATATAGTAAGTTGTAGTAATGTAGGAACATAAAGTAATACCTTCTCATAAAAACGAATAGTATACTTATATGAAGTCGATTTATTATATTCGAGAATTGGTTAACAACAAAAGAAAAAGGTTGTTGTGCTCAAGAATTAAAATACGCATATAAACGAAGGCTTAGAGTATCGCAAATTTCAGGTCTATGTATGATAGTTAAAAATTGAGCTATATAATTTCATGCTGTTACCCTAAGGAGCTGAACAGTAATGCCACTGTAATGAAATCGCAGATGCACAGTTATTGTATTTACAAAAACGTTACTTTCCATAGCATAAAAATCACTCACTTTACAGTTGTACTTTGATATAACCTTAACACAATGGTTATATAGACATATGACATTGTTTATATAGTTACTATATATTTAATGCACAAAGGCATATTTAATGCATAGACAGCTTCGCTGATGCGGACACGTGTCACGTTTGCCGGAGGTGCGAGTAGCAAAGCTTATCTTTTACTCTGAGCTCAAGAGTGCAAGGCGGGCAACTCCTGGGACACAAAAATGTGCTGAAACGTCACAAGAAACACTGTGACATTGACACCTCAAAATGGAAGGAGCTGGCAACAAAACGTCCGAATTGGAGAGCTTTGTAGGCAACGAAGGGTCAAGCCTTTGAAGTACAACGAAGTGCTACACTTGATACCAGACGTGATGAATTGAAAGCCTGACCACCAGCGTCATTCAATTATACCTCTAGGAACGGTGTTTTCTCATGTCAGTGAGTCAGAAAAAGATTGGCTATATTGGCCCATGAACACCAGAGTTGACACAGTCTCTGTGGCCGAAAGCGGTCAGGAATTCATCATATATCTATACTAATATTATAAATGCTAGTGTTTCTTTGTTTTCCTTCATGCCCTAACTAAGCAACCAATCGACTTGATTTTTGGCATAGAGTTAGTTGAAAGGATGGCGAGTAACATAGGCTACCTTTGGTCTTGGAAAAACTTCAAATTCCCTGCGGAGATTTAAAAGAATATTCTTATAATTGTTCTTCCTTTGCTTTCCTTGTATCAAACCAAACAAACGACTTAATTTTTGGCATTAAGACAATTCCCTAGAGCTGTCAGTATGCCCTCACATAAACTGCAATTGAAATTAGGCGTTACGGTTATGCTCGTGCGTATAGATGAGGCGCGGTTATGCAAGAGAACAAGGCTTTGCGTCACACAACTTGAGCGGCATATGTTTGGTGCCACTATTTAGACAGGGACGACTAGTACGGGTGAAAATCTAATGATCCCCAGGATCCCTGTAATTACTATGGATCCTCCATGTATATTCAAAGGGCCGCAGTTCCTCCTTAAGCTCAGTTTTGCTATAACTATAAACAAGGTACAAGGCCAGACACTACAGGTAGTCGGGGTACACTTGGAGAAGCCGTGCTTCTCACATGGGCAACTATATGTGGCATGTTCGCATGTGAAGAATGAAAGACGAACAATATTGTTTACACTAGCGTTCTTAAATTGTGCTTTGTTCTGTATTACATGGTGTGCCTTATTACTACTCCAAAGTTTTTAAATTAGCACGCGAGCGAAGCTGCGCGTAAAATCCTATTAATATTATAAATGCGAAAGTATGGATGTTTGTTTATTTGTTCCACTATTACGCCTACACCGTTCAACGAATTTAGACGAAAATTGGCATATATATAGACCATTTCCTAGATTAATACATATGATACTATTCATCCCGGTAATGTATTCCATTGGGATAATAATTAAAGCTTAATGTTTTATAGGATAGTGTAGGATTTCAAATAATTCTATTTGTAACGTCAAAAAAGTAGCTTTTACTAAATGCATGTGAAAGTATACATAGCATAATACATAAGCATACGGTACTTATATAAAAATCTATTTTTAAACTTTATGGATGTCTCTCTTTCAGTCTATTTCTTCCGTCTAATCTTTAAAACGACTGGAGCGATTTTAACGGGGCTTTCGCTGGCAAATAGCTAATGGTAAAAAAGTAAGTTAGGATATTTTTATTTAAAAAATAATATGGAGTTCATCGAAAAAAAAAAATCAATTCCACGCTAACGAAGTAGTTCCTTGTATAATTTGAGATACGTAGGAGAAAAATCAAGTTTTTTTTTTAATTAAAATTTTATTATAAATTTTAGATATGCAATATAACGAGATCCAAATTCACATAAATGATTCGCACTTCTATCGACATCATCTGGTTCATAGCCTATAAATTCTTACGACCGATGCGTGTGTACTTATCATTAAATTGTAACGACATACGCTTCTTATACACTAACCTTACTCTAGATATTATTAGCTTTTCAGTAAAGTACATCCCCAGCTGAACATTCCATTTATAAATACGGTTCATTGTAGAGCCCCAGTCGTCAAATACATAAAAGAACAAAACACAAAATGAAGAAATAATGCGTATTTGATATGAGTCAGAATGTCAACTACAATATTTAAAGACAAAATATTTTATTCTTTTGTGTTAACTGATACATACTTTGTATCTTTTTAGTGTGGAATGACGTTTTTTTTTTTATTTCATTTAGTACGAATACTGTCGACATCATTTTTTTCTATTTCTTTGATAGTATATTTGACACATATGTATAATTGATAGTATCTTTGATATAATCACATAAATAATAAAGATATTTACACAAACCAGCCCGATATTGACTAGATGATGTTTTACAATTTAGTTTATGAGCCCTAAAATAGTAGCATGTTAAGTCTAGTAAGTAGAGCGAGACTCGTGTGCAGCTAACTAACACAAACTACTAAAAATGTTCTACCACAATGCTATGGTTCCACCATTTTAATTCTAATGTTAGAAACTTTGCCCATCGACTCGATTATCGAACACGCTACCACATATATATATATTTTTTTTTTTTTTTTTTCGACCTGACTTACGCTGTTAGCCCCAAGGGCTTTGACAGCTTCACCGGACTTTTGGGGGCGAGTGCTGAGGGCACTCAGCCCCGAGGCAGCAGGCACAAGGGTGCCAGGACGGCCGAACCTCGGCTAGGACTGCTGCCGGTAAATGAAAAAGATTCATGATCCTGACTAACCAACAGGTTCTTTATTACTAAATTAGTGATACTAACTACGACCTTATCAGGTAAGCAGCTCAAGGGCCGCGAGGGTAGTCCCTTACAGAACCGTGTACTTAACGTGTGAGTGTGCACGAATGGTATGCGGTGTGTTGATGTAATCTCAGTGATGTAGAGTGTCACTGTATCGCGCGAGCAGAGTCACTCGAGGGCTCCTGTCCGGAGGATCGAACCTAGGCTCAGGCGTCTGCGGAAGGAGGCCGCGGCGGGTGTGCTACCACATATATTATACTTTACTAACGTATACATGGTTTTGTAAGTAAACAAAAAAAAAATATTTGCATACAAAAAACCTATCTTTACAAAAAAAGGTGTAATATTCAGCTTGAGACGCATGAAAGCGCAAAATAATAAGGCGCTAATTAATACCATTTTCTGCCTCTTCAGACTATTAATAATTACTGTACGAGAAATGGGCCAACATGCTACACACACAAAGGTGTACATTTTGGATTTAGCTTATCCTAACTTATTTACCAATTTATTCAAATCCCAGATGTTCTTTCATGCAGTTTTTATTTTTAGATTTATATAACGAAAATACAATAAGTAAGCTAAAATAGAAAGTTATTAATCATATTAATGAAAGATAACTAAGTGAGGGCTCAGAAGAAATGAAATTGAATGAATAATGAAATGGGAGTTTATTCATATGGAGACGGACGAGTACCACTTATGATATCATAAAGCACATCTCACGAGCAGCTACGCCTGATTTAGTTTTTCTTTTTATTACCACTTCAATTATTCACTACGTGGTCTCTTGCCCTAAACCGTAGGGGAAGTATCTACTCCAATTTGTGAAACACATTGATTCTCTCTGACATTACAAAATACATACGGGTATTACTTTTTAAATACATTGTGGGTCTCCATATTGCTATGAAAATAAAAGTTGTCTTTTCCTATCCAGAGTTTAATAAAACAACCACAGCACTAGGTTTAAAATCGTTAGATTTCATTTTCATTTTCTGCTTATGGTGTCATCAATATTTCGGTTAAATTACAATCTTGCGAATTCACTTCATACATTTAAGTAAATTATTTTGAATCTAAAACAAATTTAGTTAGGCAGTTATTTATAGTAGTTTGTGTTTCGTTCTATATTAATACAGAGGGTCTTTAAGGCCATAGTCAATTATTACTTCGCGAAAAGATTATACACCGATTACTTCCCAGAACAGTAACGATTCTGAAGCGATGATAGCTCAGTGGTAGTGTGTATAACTTCGCGTCAAGGGACGTGAGTTCGAATCCAACTACCTACAATGAGCTTGAGCTTTCGGTGAAAGAAAACATAGTGAGGAAAGCATAGTATGGTGGTAGGGCTTTTACTAATGCCCGCCTGGCTAGCAACCACCCTCAAGTTGAAAACCTGCCGCTAAACACCAATAAGTGTGTTCCGGCAGCTGTATTTGAGAGTCAGTTCCTCCACAGGTTTAGCGTGTCTACCAACTTGGGCCGTATCGTTACTTAAGATCAGGTAAGATTATGACCATAACGAAAAACCCTAATTATAAAAAAATAAATAAACAGAAATTGTTATATTATTATTTATTTTAAAACAAACGTAGATTCATGATTATTTTTTATGTATTGATTAGTTATTACTTTATTTATAAATGGTGTTAAATATTGAAAAAACATTAATGTTGGTACGAGTCTGATTACATTTGTCAAAGAGTACACAGTATCAAAGAAAAACGAGTAGAAAAGTTATATTTCTCATATAAATTCCAGCGAAAATGTTCATATCCTTAAGGGTTAAAACTCATAAGATCTCATCTTAAAACGTGCTTAAAATATAAAATCACACCTTTCCTGAATGTCACATGCCTAAGTTTAGTAATTTAGACTGGGCGATGATGGGTCAAGGACAAACCCTTTTTTCTTTATATATAGACATTTAATTATTATTAAATTCATTTTAGAGAAATTATTTCTAATTCAACACAAACCAAAACTATTCAAACTCATACCAGAATATAATTTGAAACGATGATAGCTCAGTTGGTAATATGTACGAACGCCGCGTCAAGGGACGTGGGTTCGAATCCACCTACAATGAGCTTGAGTTTACGCTGAAGGACAACATCGTAATGAGACCATAACATGGTGGTAGGGTTAGTTTTAATGCCCGCCCAGCTAGCTACCGCTCTCAAGTTGAAAATATGCTGCTAAATACCTACAGATGTGTTCCGGCAGTTGCACTTGAGAGCCAGTCCCTCCACTAAGCTTAGCGTGTCCACCGTCTTGGGCCACATCGCCATTTAACATCAGGTGAGATTGTGGCCATAACGTTACTAAACCTTAACTATAAAAATAATTCACAATCACCCAGTTGGTCTTGTAATCGTTACCTAATAAGGTAAATATTAAATAATAACAGTTGTGTAGTTAATTCAAAATAAATATTATTAAGAAACACCGATATATAAAAGGAAAGATGATGTCTAGACAGATTATCAGTAGTCTAATATAATACATTAAAACATGCAATCCAACATCATTATCGGTATACGTTTCTCTCTAGTCAATATAATGAAAGACGCAAGAAATAGGACGCTTCCGGTTTAGTGCCTCATAAATCCGCCGAACAAGAGATAGAAAGAGCGGTCATTAGCCTAAAACTTGCCTATTATACGTAACAGTTTTTATGCAACATTGTACAATATCAAACTTTTATTCTAATATCACACAGTCGATTATGTCTTCGCTTCAAAATAGCCGTGTTCTTTATATAGTTTCCATTCAAGAGAAGAAAATTTAACTACCTATTCATCGTCAAATATTTATATTTTATCTATATTTATAATATGGATAAAGCACACCGGTAGTACATCGTTATAAGATTAGACCAGTATTACCCAAAATATAGGTTACTAGCTTTTGCCCGAGGCTTTGTTTACGTTAATATTGATTTTGTCAAATCGTATGAAACAAAGAGTTTCATACAAAGTTTATTCTACTCTTCACCCCGCTTTCAATATTTTTCGCTAGAAAAAGTAGCCTATCACCGTCTCCAAGGTCCCATCTATCTCTACACCAAAATTCATCACAATCGAAACAGCGATTTGGCGTGAAAGAATAACAAACAAACTCACTTTCGCATTTATAATATTAGTAAGGATGATTAAATTTGACATTACCTCGTCTCGTTGGCTTTGATTTATTAAATAATAAAATTAATTTAATATTTTATTGCTATGATAAATTCCTCTCTAATAGCAATGATTATAACTTATGTCAGATATTTATGTCTCTCTAATATTCTTAGTCTTTGTCATTTTCATATAACTCATACGCGTAAACGACGAGAAATTGAGTGTAATGTTCATAAGAATATAATTGAATGTCGAATCTTCGCGCTTTTAAAGCAACGAGTAGGTACCGACGTTATCTGAATCGTGCCAGAAAATTGTGCTTCCAGCTGCTGTTTGTTGAAAGAATCCTAGCTGAGAGCGAATATTAGTTTACTGTGGGGTTACAGTGCAATTAATTGTGTAGACGACAGGACTTCACGCCAATAACAACGATGCTATACTTACAGAGCAATGTTAAACATAGGCATACTTGTATATTGTCTATATAACATACGCATATAGAATAATAATGTTTGATAGTGGTTTATATAAGTTAGTTCATTTTATTAATTATTGTTTAACTAATCGTTTTATTTAAATACACATATAAAAGGATTTATAAAAAAAGTGGCGTTCAAAAACTTGATTAGTTTTTTTTTGTTAGTTTAATTCAAGCTAATTGTAAAATTTAAACCTATATCAATCGACGGACATGTGACTCATGTACAATTTAGTGGTGGTAGTCTCACTTTTTTTAATCGTTTAGTTAAATAGGTAAACCAATTGGATTTGTCGATAAATATCTTATTCTGACAAGTGTCAAAGATTACTTTTATTTCAATATATCCACGTGTTATCTTTATATATAAATATATCGTGTCACGTTGTTTGTCCGCGATGAACTCCTAAACTACTAACAATTTTAATAAAATTTTGCACACTGTGTGCAGTTTGATCCAACTTGACAGATAGGATACTTTTTATCGCGATAAGTGATCATAACGCGATAGTTGACGCTGTAGTCGATGTGATTGACTACTCGAAAGGGCACAAAAAGGTCTGCCAGGTGAGCTTCTATGTCTTATATAATTTTATTCACACGGTCAAGATAAAATTAGTCCTTTATGTATTCAGCACATTATGCGCACAAAATACTTCCTCAACGGATTCTACTTATGATTACTAATAATTTAATAACGCCCAAACTTTATTGTGTAAAAAAACCGATGTTGAAAGTTGCAAGTTTATGATTGTACCATTTCAGAGGGAATATTTACACTATTAAAGCACAGGTTCTAAGAATTAGCAAATTTTAAGTAATTTTAGGTGCAAATCGATAAAGAATAAGTGAAGGTTAAAATACTATAATAATTATAATTAATACAGACTACACAAAATTAATTTGATTGTGATTGAATATTGTTACAATTGTAGTTAAAAAATGTTGAGCAAATAATGGAACTTAGATTACCAAACGATTATTTTTCAAAGTAATCAATTCGGAGAATAAAAAAACAAAACAAATAATATGCTAATAATATTTTGTAGATATAAAGAACCTATAAGAGTGTAGCAAAAATAACACGGGTGCAATAGCAGAGTAACAGACGTAGTATCCTCGTGCTTTCGTATAAACATGGTGGCTAACAGATCAAGAATAGATCGATGTAGTATATTTATGCAATATTATTTTCGAATATACAATATGTTTACAAACTGTTTATCAATGCAATTCTATAAAATTATCCTAACAAAAATAGACACGGACCAATATGATATACATACATATATTTACGTGTATATAATACTTAGGAACGCGTATAAATATACCTCTATTTTCTTAGAAACATATAAGATAATGACTACTGATGATGAAATGAAAAGATTAATCCACTCAGAGTGTTAAAAGCTCTCCTACACATTAATTTTACAGTAAATACAAAACAGACGTGTTTTAATGATGTCGTAAATTACAATGTTATTCTTAAAATAATTTAGAATAATATAATTGAAACCATAACAACACGTGGTGTTTATATCACCAGCAACAGGCAGTTTCGGTTCACTGATGAATTAAATAAAATTTCTAAAATAAATGACTTAATAGTTATTATAAGTTTGTTGAATATATTTATATTATTTGTAAAGCCAACTGTATACAAGTGTAGATATTATATCTCTATTCGAAGTATGTATAAAACGTCAGTTTCAAATAGAGTAATTCCACAAACTGAACCGTTGGTGGTTTATGACGTAAATAGCCATTCCCACTATACGCATATTTAATTTTGGTCACGCCATCGTCACGCCCATATAAACACCGAACAATGAAGTAGCAGCTTTAACGCAACAATGCTATCATTTTTTCTTTAGGGTTCCTTCATCCAAAATTACTGACCCTTTGACGAGAATACCATGTTTTACTAAATAGTGGGTATAATTAAATTGATAGCACTCTCGATGTATTATTGAATATGTAAAATTAATATATGGACATTATAATATATAAAGACAAAATAGTAAAATGTCTATGACGAATTTTATGATTGACACATGATCATCAAACTCAAAGTACAAAGAATAGAATATATGAAATTTGAAGCGACTTTATGTCGGACGTATAAGAAGGCATTCTTTGAAATTAAATAACCCTTACTAGGATAAAAGGTACCTACCAAATTTGTATGAAAAAAACAACAATGTTTAGATGATTTCAAACTTTAATTAAATATATATCAACGCAATGAATAAACTACTTTCATATGATATGAATGAATGAAATTAGATTAAAAATATATAGATGTCATGCCATCTCACCGGTACTGAGGTAGGCGCGAAGATATTGTAGATATAAGTGCTTAAGTCTTCATCATATACGCACTGGTTTGAAATCGATAGATTTTACAGCACATAACAAATAAATAAACTTAGAGACGATCAAGGTGTATACTGCATTCAACGGCGGTCCCGCGAGAATTGCGACGATCGACTGGCTAGCGCAAGAGCTGGTAGTAATAATAACAAATCAAGAACTACCCTCATTGGCTACGATATTTATCAAAAATAAATGAAATGAATAAGCTCTCGGTATATGGCTGTAACACATACATTTCAGCGTTTTTGAAACTGTAAATGATAAAGTATGGATAGAGAGAGAATGTTTCTATGAGAGGTATGATTTCTCTATTCAGAAAATTCAATTACAATGAAAAATTATAAATCTCTATACTTACGCGAATAAAGCAACGGGAAAAAAGCTACTATAATATGAAGAGACATCTCGGATTAGCCAATTTGATTTTTAATTAATCACAACTTGTACTAATATATCAATATTTTTTCTCCTACAATACCATATTGTGACTTATGTGATAGAGATGCTACCGCGGACTTGTTTTAGTTATTCTAAGAAACAATATTTTTTGTACACATTATATTTACGTATCACTTAGTTTTTTGCTAGCACACGCGGGTAATATATAGGCTTGAAAACTTATTTGTGTCCCTTAGAAACTGTCATCCGCTATATAACATTGTCAATTTTTATTGTCACGAAGAAAGTTGTCTTTGTCCTTCTTCAAGGTCTCTTCTACTTCTATTGCAAATTCACCAGATAACGTACATGTAGACAGAGTATTTTTTTGCAGTTAAGGTTTAGCATTATAGTGACACTAAGTGACGATTTGGCCCAAGTTGGACACAAACTAAACCTGTGGAGGAGCTGGCTCGGACTGGCTGAACTCAAATGCATCTGCCGGAACACGCCTATTGGTATTTGGCAGCATATTTTCAACTTGAGGGTGATTGATAGCTAGGCGGGCATTAGAAAAAGCCGTATCACCATGCTATGGTTTTCTCACGATGTTTTCCTTTACCGAAACTTCAAGCTCATTGTAGGTGGTTGGATTCGAACTGACGTCCCTTGACGCGGAGTTCGTAGACACTACTACTGAGCTATCATCACTTCAATCGCTTCAGTTACTTATATAATATAACTGTGACTACGACTTCGTTCACATGATTTTTTATTAGGCATTATAGGACCAATTTTTCTACTTCGTAGCACGATATTATTTAGCTAAGAGTAACTGTTTGTATCACAAACTTTTATATACATATTCACTAATACACTGTTCATTTTATTTCTATTTATATATATTCATAAATAATATAGGAGTACAATTGTATACGTAATATTAAACTGTAACGGACCGAAATTGTAAAATACTTCAATAAATTATAATTGGGATTTATTATCTATACTAATATTATAACTACCCGTTGCTTTTTTTCATGTAATTTAATTTGTGACAAATATTAAATCCAACATATTTATTCATTTTCATAATTAGGGTTCGGATAAATACATAATGAGTTACGTAAAACACATTTTTTATTAACATCGAATGCGTTACCAATAGGTAATGCTACTTATAAGCAAAATTGACTTGTGGCATGGTCTCTAAATCAAAATCACTTCAGTTCATTTTCTTCGACAGTCTTTTAAGTCGGATGTGAGACAAATATCAAGGAATTTATACCTGGTATGAAAATGGTGTTAGAAAAGTTAAAAGAACCACTTTTTTAACCTGACTTACACTGTTTGACCTAAGGGCTTCGACAGCTTCACTGAACTTTTTGAGGCAAATGCTGAGGGCAATCAGCCTCGAGGCAGCGAGCGCAAGGGTGCCAGAATGGTCGCACATCGGCTTGCACTGCTGCCGGAAAACGAACAAAGAACTGTCTCATTACTTCTCATTGCAAGAGATATTGAAAAATATCGGCAAAGGAGGATGTTAAATCCGCTATTAAATGCAGCTATAAATCAGACAAATTTGGCAACAAAGCTCAAAGAAAACCTACTGAATATATCTGCCGATGTGATGCTGCAATTGGAATTTAAATCTGTCAATTTGCATACCTTTTGGTTAAAAAGGAAATCAGAATACCCAATATTAACAATAGAGGCTTTGAAGTGTTTGATTCCATTTGCCACCTCGTACTTGTGGGAGTTGACATTTTCACCAATGGACCAAACAAAAAGCGAAATTGGTTAATTAAAAACAAACGCAACCTTCGCATTAAGAGTTCTCATAAGTTTATTTTTTGTTAATTTGATACAAATGTTTAAGATGGAAGAGATCTCATAAGTTATTTTGTTTATTGTTTATTTCTTACAAATGATTATGTCCTTTAGTTAACTATTTTCTTAGTAAATCTCTTGAAGCTTTTTTACTGCAGTAGCATCACAACATTTTGCAACTCTGCTATAGAGGTTTCGCGACCCACCAAGGGGTCGCGACCCACACATTGAAAAACACTGGTCTAGGGGCTTAGGCATTTACCTCGCTGCTAACGTAGCGCCGAAGTGTTCTGGTTTCGAACCCTAGATATGACAATTACTTTTATAATCCACAAATGGTTTTTCAGAGTCTGGGTGTTAATATATGTTAGGTGTCTATAGTTATTTTCGTTTGAAGTTTACGAAATTTTCAACAAAGGCAGATTTTATAATAAAAAAGCCAGATATTTTTATTGTTGCGTCGTATATTTTGAATCCGTGATATTTCCTAAGTTGCTGATTTAAATAAATTAAATACTGTAAACTGACAATTTGTTCTAAATTAAATGCTCCGAATGATTAACAAATTCATTTACATAAAGATGATTACATGTTGATAAAGCACCTTCATAAATTAAGGGTTATTTTGGAACAAATATTTAAGTCATAAAAATGGTTATTGTAAATAAACCACAAAAGATAAATGTATGCTATCGCCGACTTATTTTTATAACTTTTTACGTGGAATATTTCTCTCATAAATTATATTAATCTAATTTTAATAATATAGCTATTGCCACGCTAGAGAAGTTTTTTGAAAGAATATTTTTCCCGCTTTTCTCACTTTTATCAATACTGCTTTGCTTCTATTAGTGATAGCGTTATTTTAAATTTCCTAAAGCCTTCTTCAATCATTACTCTATCCAATACAAAAATAATTTTTGAAATCCGACTGGTAGTTTCTAAGATTAGCGCGTTCAAACGAACAAACTTTTCCGTTTTATAATATTAGTATACATTTACATCATTCCAATGAAATATATAGCTATTTCACATAGAGGTGAAGTACGTTGCGCAATGGAACGTAACGCATTTTTTTTAATAACGCTCGATTTTACTCCTCATAAATTTTGATACCACGGGCTATAATATATAAAATTGTTTCATAAGGAGTAAACACCAAAAACCTGAGAAAAAAACGAGTAAACTTAACCTACATTTGTTTTAAAATATAATAAAAGCCCATACATCAAATATCCATTAAAACTGAATATTCCTAAATTTAACGCATCTCTTTGTAAAACGTTCAGTCGTGCAAATATATACACAACGTTTAGCAATTAATATTCCCGTACTAATGGTTACGTCTATTAACATATGTTCTGTGAAGTTGGCGAGCGCAGGTGCTAAATCTCCATTTTAGTAGGATTTCATTTATTTCCAAGTAACTTGAAACATGTTATAGATGTAACGCTTGTTTGCGTGCTCGCGGCGGCGCCTGTCACAGAAATCTTCACAATTCACTCGTAGAGGAAGCGTATAGGAAGTCTAGCTTTATAGAACTCGCGCCTGGAGCGGAAGCCTGAAGGCAACTCATGTAAAACTTTCATGATACCTACTTTTGTATCTTAAGCTTTTAGAGTAAAACGATTTCCTTAACTTCACTTTATACATTTTTCTATTATTCCATTATTTTCCTTTTTATATATCCATGTGTCTTTGTTATTTTACCACATAAAAATATTTGTTGTTTTTCTTTCATAGGATCATCATCACACGTTGTAAATGTACAAATCTACTACTTGCATAAAAACCTACGTATTATTTAAACAATCTGTAAATTTATATTAGAAATAAAAATATGAATGTTTAAATTTTGCACACAATTTCACTGTAAAACACTGCGAATAGCTAAATATTGCTGGCTGTAATACTACGTCAACGTTATCAGGAATAACATATTTCGAATTTCATTTCCATTTATAAATTGTTCATGTGATATTTAAAATGAAATCTACGTACGTATATTCAGGTGATATTGAGAATCAATCATACTGCTTAGTCGATCAATCATCAGCCTGTCTCTCATATATTGTAGTGTTAGCCCTCTGCCGCTCCCTGTGCAATGGCTATTTGATATATTAGCAACATTTTATTTTTGGCAATATTTCAACATATGGTCCAACTATGACAAACTTTCTTCCAGTTGTATTATCTAAAAACTCTTGTTAAGTCTGTATAAATAGCAATAAGGGTTCTTTTTGTGAAACAAATTGTTTCATTGCAAAAAAAGTATATTGAATAAAGCATCTGCATATTAGATCTTGACTCATGAAATTACCTTATAATCAGTATTGTTATTAGTATTATATTGATAAGAAAAACCGAAATTGAAAATCTAGTAGAATGAAAAATATATTAAAAGTCTGTGCACGTTTCTTATTTTTTTTTACAGGATGACCAATTACTTGCTTCATTTCTTGAACCCACCTTTTATAACCACCTCATGCCTGAATTTTCAGTTACGAAAATTTGTTATATAGAATAAGTTTATATTGAGTAGTAGTAAAGAAAGAAAAGAATACGCCAGCCGTACTTTACTGTAACTTAAATTTCTGGCGTTATCTGTCCATTTCCATTTAAGATTAGATTTGCAAGTGCTTCATCCGTAAATGAGAGGTTTTGTTTTTGTTTATTTTATTTACAAAAGTTACGTTGCTTTAAAAATATTTCATATAAGAAAGAAAATGCTAAAGTTATTTTTCCTTTCGAAGCCATATTTCGTGTATATTTATTATAATGTAAGCACAAATAAGATTAAACCTATTATTACTATCCTCGACTACTAAGGTAAATTCCAACTTTACCTGAACTCAATAAAAATATACTACAAAAATAGTATCATATTTTGCTTCGTACTGAAAGTTATAAAAGATAAGTAGGTTCACCGATTCAGCAAATCTGAGGTGACCCAAATGATATACCCGAATTCTATAGATTGTTTAAATTTATTCTGCAAGGAAATTCCGGGGGACTTTTTAACAGAAACTGATTTTTTACAGTGATTGATATAATTTGATAGTGTCAACTATATACGGATAGTTATGGTAGTTTTGGCTAAACGAAATCAGTAACTAAATTACTGTGTTTTATATAAAATTGAGTAAGTAGACTGTGATCAGCATCACATTATTCTCATCATATCATAGGTGTATTTATGATTAATAATATTATATTTAGCTAAAAAACTGCTTAGATTGTGCATGACGATGAATACCATATAATTAAGGAGCGTGTTTGAAGTGAATTTATCTAGGTTATGAGAAGCTCCAATTTGGTTCAACTGAATCGCATTCAGCATGTACTAGGTATAACATAATATATAGTGGTACACTAAAGCGCATCGTATTCCGGAACCAACCAGTATATATTCAGTACCTAAGCGAGCTGGTAAAAATCTGTACCCGATGGAGTGGTGACCACCTTGAGTATGCAGCTAAACCTGTCATAGTGACTTTCTTTTGTTTTGTCACATTTTGGGATCAGCCAGTTTGTAGACAAATTTGCATGCCAGCATGTTAGCTACAACCCATGATGAATTGTTTATATATTAGTGGTACCAACATATACCGTACTGTCATGGTACCGTAATCTTAATATATTAAAATTTCGTGACACGTTGTTTATACGCGATGAACTTCTAAACTACTAAACTGATTTTAATCAAATTTTGCACGCTGTGTGCAGTTTGATCCAACTTTTTTTTATAGTTAAGGTTTAGTGTTATGGCCATAATCTCACCTGATCTTAAGTGACGATATGGCCCAAGTTGGTAGACACGCTAAACCTTTGGAGGAACTGGCTCTCAAGTGCAACTGCCAGAAGACTCCTATTGGTATTTGGCGGCAGATTTTCAACTTGAGGGTGGTTGCTAGCTAGGCGGGCATCAGAATAAGCCCTACCACCATGCTATGGCTTCCTCACGATGTTTTCCTTCACCGAAAGGTCAAGCTCATCGTAGGTGGGTGGATTAGAACTCACGTACCTTGACGATAAGTCGTACACACTACCACTGAGCTATCATCACTTCGTATCTCAACTTCAGAGATAGGATACTCTTTATCTCGATATGTGATAACAACATAATAGATGATGCTGTAGTCGATGTGATTGACTACTCGAAAAGGCAGAACAAGGTCTGCCAGGTAAGCTAGTACTATACATACAATATATATTCAAAATTAAAAGAAATTGTAATGAAAAAATGGCGTAGCCGCTTATCTGATACTAAGTATTATGACTGCACGGTTGGTCTAACCGTTCAGTATTCCAATACAAGTTAAGTTCTAAGTTGAATATCTGCCGCCAATTACCAGTCAGTGTGTTCCGGCAGTTGCACTTGAGAGCCAGTCCCTCAGCAATTTAGCGTGTCTACCAACTTGAGCCGTATCGTCACTTAAGGTCATGTGAGATTATGGCCATAACGGTAGATCATAACTATAAATAATAGACTACAACAGGATAGCATACAGTGCAGCACATTTACTATGCTTGAAGCTTTTTCAATCGACAGCAATTAATAAAATTGTTGACTATAAACAATCCTTTCAATTAATTACATCCATCGGATTTACGGCCTTTACGGATTTAGGAACGTCGCCTCAAGGAACGTGAGTTCCTATTCAACCATATACAATGCAAGCTTTGTTTGGAAAATAATAATCCGTACCTTTATACGGTTGTAGAAATCATGTGTTAAGTTTCTTATGACTTTTTCTTCACTGATAATTGTGTGCGACTTAATTGCTACTACATACACCAAGAAGCGATGATCGCTCAGTGGTAGTGTGTACGGACTCCGCTTGAGCTGGCGGTGCAGGAAAACATTGTAAGGAAACCATAGCATGGTGTTAGGGGTTCCACTAATGCCCACCTGACTAGCTACTACCCTCATGTTGAAAATCTGGCTCCAAATTCTAATAGGTCTGTTCCGGCAGTTGCACTTGAGAACCAGTCTCTCCAATAAAGACCGCAATGCACCTGGTACTTCTGATTCCTGATTCCTCTGGTGTTGTGGGTTTCCATTGGTGACGGTGATCACTTCTCATCAGGTGTTGGGCTTGCTCGTTTGCCACCAATTCCATAAAAAAAAAATATACTTTACTATATTTGAATGGAATTTGCTACATAATTTCAATTGGTTATTATTGGTCACAATTATCTGAGTTTGATTTGATTACAACCATCTGATACATGGTAAAAGACTTTGCCTTATATAAACTTCATTTCGCTAGCCTTAGCGTGTTCAGCATCTTGGTCCATTTTGTCATTTAACGTCAATGGATAATGTGGCCATAACGCTGTAACAGAGCCATCCCTTGTACCTATGTATATTTGTAAGAAAAAAAAAGATATATTTTACTCCATCTAGTTAATAGTATAACTACTTTTTTTCAATTTATGCATGTAAGCTGTATGGGATTTCAAACATATGTAAAAAAAAGGAACAAATTATAAAAATTAAGAAGATATGTATTTTAAATCATCATAACATTTCAAAATGTTTAATAAATAAAATAGAAAGTCATCATATTTAGTTTATACAATTCTTACAATCATAGATAAACGATGACTTTTTCTTATCTTTATGGTATGATATATTTGAATATTTTAATTGGCCAATCAGAGATGATGTTATGAAGCGGAATTAGGTAAAAATAAAAGGTTTTTAGTTTTGCTATTAGATACAGGAGGGAGTTGGTAAAGTTTTGAAGGAAAAATGAAAGGGAGAATTGATGAAAGAAGGAGAAAGAGGAGGATATGATATCAAAGAAACAATGGGGAAAGTTCGAGAAGGTAACCGGGATTCGGGGGAAGTGCGCAGAGGATAGGGAGTGCGAGGTTATATAAGACCACAGCACGGTAATTTAAGGAAGACACTGGAGAATAAGAGCGGAGCGAGGCACTTGAGAGGTAGGCCAGTGCAGGGCACTTGAGAGGCAAACCGGTGCAGGACCACTAGTGAGGCAGACAGGGGGCGCGAGGGCTTGAGAAAGGTGAGGAGAAGTATAAAGATGGCTAAAACCTACAAAACTGTAGGTACATTATGATATTTGTTAGATTCAGATACAGAAATGTTCTAGTTTTGTAAAAATCAGCCCAGTATTAATATACATATTCTAACTGCTAACTACACATGATCTACTGTACAAATCTGATCGTATTGATTCTATTAAAAAGTCGAAGTAAAGTCTGGCATCCTCTTGTGTCTATAATACAAAAGGAATGTGTTCTAGATTTCACTGGAAGTTTTGTAAATAATTGTAATAAGCCACCACACTTATTATGCAAACTTATTATTCAAAATCTAGGTTGTTATATATTAAGTAACTTTCCAATTGAATATATCTTTCTTTTAAATAGTTATATAGAGAATACCTTGGTTTTGAATTTTATTAGTACATGCCTAAGTAAATAATTGCACTAAATGATATTGGTGAAAATATATAACATAAGTTAAAAAATCACAATTAAAAAAACAAAGTAAAGAAATTAAATTATAATAGTAATTCATACATTACATATGGCTCCGTTTGCTTTGTAGCAGAAGTAGCGGTCCGATAGGTAGGATACTCGGGCCGGAACTTGAAGGAGATTGAGTTCAAATATAAGACCTTCGTGCCAGACTTTATCGAAAGCTTTGGCTATGTCGAAAAATATGGCAAGTGTGCGCCTAGGGCAGCGGGGCTCTATAAAATTGGAGAGAATATACTCCGTGAGGCCGAGCACTTGGTGCGTGTACGAGAGCTTTGGTTGAAAGCCAAATTGCTCGTGTGGTAAAAAGTATTTGTCTGCGACAGTGGGTTGGAGGCGGTTTAGAAGGAGCCGCTTGTATATTTTACCTATCGCATTGAGGAGGCTTATCGGGCGGTAGCTTTTAAGTAGAGATGCCTATTTCTCTGATTTTCGGATTCCTATTACCGTTGCTTTTTCCAAGCAGCTGGAAAATGCAGTTAGTTATGACCGCATTGAAGATGCAGACCAGAGAACTATGAGTTTATTAGGAAGAAGTTTGAGGGCTTCGTTCCTGATTCCGTCGGCATCGGGGGCTTTCCTTGGTTGTAGGATTTTTATAATCGCGAGAACTTCGTCAGTTGTAACCAGGTCTAAGGTTTCGATTGGGAGGGGGGGTCTAACTTGTTGATTGAATTGTTCGATCGACCTTCCCGAATCATCCAGGATCTATGGTATGATATTCATAGGGATTGGGAGAACACTGTTGTTTGAGAGTGGCAGCCAGATACTCTGCCTTGTCTATACTTTCGAAGACGGGCAGATTACTGGGGCCTCTATGTAACGGGAACATCGCGGACCGGGTGACCTACCAGAGAGTCAATCGCTAGATCGGCATCGGTTACAAACTTTATCTCGTCGGGAATTCTATCTAAGTGAGAAGAGGAGAGATTATTTGAGAGATAGTGTGAGCATTGGATAGTCAGTCACTTTGACTGAAACGGGAGTATGGTCACTCGGGTGACCTAGTTGGAGAACTACTGGGTGGTGATCGGAATTTAGTTCTAAACAGCTTTGGTTTGCCGTACATGAAGCGAGATCCCTTTTAAAATGGCTATGTCTAAAACTGAGGGCTGTTGGCTTGATAATGAATTGGCTATAAGGGAGCAATTACAGCAAAGGTAAGTGCATTTTCTAATCAATAAAGTGTCCTAGCGTTATTGGTAGTACGTGGGCTGTTGTATTGAATATGCCCGCTATTTAGATCGTCAGCTAATATAATATAGTCACCGAGCGCGAAAAGCGGATCCCGATCCCACCCGAGGAGAGTTTTATTAGGCAAGAGGTACGCGGAAATGACAAATATAGTGGGATGGCCGGTCATACCCACTCTCCACACTGAGACTTCTAAGTTTTTAAGGTCGGGAGGATCTATTTGCATGTAATACAGTGACTTTCTATAGTATATGATCGTGCCACTGCTTCTTATGCCGGCAAGATTTTTTTTCACTATCTTGTAGATCGCAATCGCGGGATTACGAATGCTTGGTTTTTAGTAGAATCATCGGGTTTTGTACGAGAAACACATCTATTTTGCGCTCCTTAAGGAATTTAGCTACCAAGTCCCGTTGGAGTTTAAAGTTACGCGCGTTAAAAAGGATATAGAAAGGACACCGGGTCTAATCTTATCGTCCATTACAAATTTATTTGGGGGAAGCGCGGATGAGGCGTTGCTCGGTCACTACAATGCCTGGGAAGCACTTAATAGCTTTAAGAAGGCCTAGATCCTGATTGGAACTGAGCATTTCGTCAAACGCAATGATGTCATCTACTAGCTGTTAGTCAAGGAGTTCAGCAAGCTAGTCGATCCCTTTTAGCCTGAGTTTGGTCTTCGAATGATGCGGTTGCCTGACCCGTAGTATGGTCGGGGCTAGTGCGGGATTCTGAAGTAGAGATGGGTTTACGGATGTGACTCGCGCTGATTTAGACAGTCTCGGGAAGGCCTGAATGGACATGAGTGGCAGTGGCACTGTACGTGCGGCCACTGTATGCGCTGAAGGTGCTTGGGTGGAGTAACGAGTGCGTCTCGTGCGTGGGACGCGTTCACACTCGCAAAAGTATGCGGGGTGCCCGGCTTTACCGCATAAAACGCAGCTTGGTGTTCGAGAGACTCAGTGGTACGTTGGTATTCCTTAGTGGAGTGGTCTTCTAGACACTTGACGCAACGCGGCTTAATAAAGAAATTTCTGAGGAATGGCCGTACGATTGGCAAATGTCGCATTAAGTAGGGCTATGTTTTTTGTACGGTAACTCGACTGTGATGCTGGAGAGGCCGCAGACGGGTTTGAGCAAAAAGATTTCTTTGCGCTCCTTGGAATATTTTTTTATTATTCCAATTTTAATTCTTTGGTGACGTTGTGGTATATGAGGTTCACCTAGTGGACCGGCAAGTTTTGTTCCTTAAGGGACACAAGAATTTCCTCTTTGCGAAGTTCTTTAGGGGCGCGCCTAATATCAACGCGCAGAAGGAGATTTTCTTCCAGAATGAACATGAAAAATTGGGGTTTTCCTTCACTGAGGAAGGCGGTGACATTTTTATAATACAAGGGCGTGGGGACTTTAATTTGAATTCCGGAAGGGGTGCTACGGGCGTTTGTGTAGCGGGTTTTCTCATTATTAAGCTACGTGGAAATACTTAGCAAGGCTGCTTTATCAAGGACGGGTGACGGGTAGCAGTAGTTGGTACCTGGGATGAAGTTATTATAGGAGAAAAGGTAAGTAACTGACGATTCACAGGCCATGTTGGGGAGCGCGATCGTGAGCGAGCGAGCGAGCGAAGCTCTGAGCAGTTTGCTATTCCGGTGACGGGCTTGAGGCGGCGTAAGTATTTAAGTTAAGGGGAGCCTGAATAAAACTTCCCTGCCTGAGGGAAAGAAGGGCGCAGCTAGCAAAAGTTAAACGTACTATCCCGAAATCGGCGAAATAATATTTAAATACAATCTGTTGCACGTGCAAAGTCGGAAAGACATTAAAAATATATATATCTAAGGCCTGGCCTATAATAAAGACTTAAAGGAAATTAAGTTTTACATTTGTTGGCTGTCGGTTATCGGCGTACTTACAGTGGCGGCACTTTGATCACTGCACTGTTTCACAATAACAAAAGGCAAAACTCGGTATTTACAATAATAAGCTAAGAGAATTTTCACAATATAATATTTACGCGCTAACCTAACAATAGATTGAATTTTACAAAGGACTAATTGTCAGTAACACGAACTGGATTATCGGCAATAGTAGACGGATTATTGCCGATAACAAGTAAGAATAGCACAACGAAACAATAGGCGGCGCGGTAAGGCTCAGCGATCGGTTTGACAACAATCAATGAGCGCTCGTGGACACGTCCGTTCACGAACGCGGTTGAAATCGAACTATTTTTTTTAAGCTTATGAAAAGTAATGTAGCAATAATAGCTCACTTAGTAGTATGTACCGACGCCGCGTCAAGGGACGTGGGCTCAATTCTACCCATATTTAAAGTTGCCTCATATAATTAAAAGACATTTAATTCATTGGAGTTATAAACAGGTTTCATTCAATAACCAAAAGAAATGAAAAACGGAATCGATATTAAGTATAATTAGTTCTATTGATATTAAAAAAATGAAGTTGGTATGGCGTTTATAGCTAATCAAGATGTTAAAAAAAATACAAAACGGTCATACCGATTTGAGTTTTAGCGAGAATAAAGAACATTGATTTAGGTGATACGAAGTTTACCAAGTCAGCTAGTATAACATAAAATGTAGTGCTGAAATGACATCTAATAAAACCTATTCTAACTAGAAAATTCTCAGTGGTTAATTATTTTTTCTTCTATCTAGGTAAACCAAAGCAAGTCTCAAGGGTAATAGTAATAGGTTAATAACTATAAACGTTCTAATTTTATATTACGCATACTTAGTGTCACTATTTTAATAGCTTTGACGCAGTTAGTTGAAGCTATTAAGCTCATTTTATGAGCACGAGTTTATAAACAAACGGTGGAAGACTATCTAAATTCATTATAAACCCTATTTAGCTGCACAAACAGAACAATCCATAAAGTGTTTAACAGTACGTTTACTGTATATTTATTAATCGATCGGTTAGTGGAGATCTAGTCTTTATTATTCAAATGCGTAAAATGGTATTGTATATGTTATTTAGCATTCAGAAAAGATATTTTTATTATCTTTATATATAAAAATTTCCTGTCACGTTGTTTGTCCGCGCTGAACTCCTAAACTACTGAACGGATTTTAATCAAATTTAGCATACTGTGTGTAGTTTGATCGAACTTGAGAGATAGGATACTTTTATCTCGATAAGTGATCATAACGCGATAGATGAAGCTGTAATCGATGATGACTATCGATGAGATTGACTAATCGAAAAGGCAGGAAAAGGTCTGCCAGGACAGCTAATAAATACTGTAAGTAAATGTATTTAATTTATTCCATACTATTTATTATAATAGAACTATGGTCACATTTTTTGTGGAAAATTGCTGTCTTTTCAACCACGGTTGTTATTTTTCTTTAATATTGTTAAAGAAAAATAACAACTTTATTTAGTTAACAACAAGCTTATTTCGTTATTTTTTGTTTGGAAAATATTAATCAGTACCTTTATACGGTTATAGAAATCGTGTGTTAAGTTCCTTATGATTTTTTCTTCAGTGATAATTGTGTGCAACTAAATTGCGACATACACCAAGAAGCGATGATTGCTCAGTGGTAGTATGTACGAACTCCGCGTCAATGGACATGAGTTTGAATCCACCTACAATAAGCTTGAGCTTGCGGTGAAGGAAAACATCGTGAGTAAACCATAGCATAGTCGTAGGGCTTTTTATAATGCCCGCCTAGCTAGCAACAACCCTCAATTTGAAAATCTGCTGCCAGAATATAAAATTTCACCCACGCCATCTGGACGTCCAGCGTTCCACAACCGCGCGATTTGTAAGGCATTTCCTACCTCGCACCACCACTCTGTGGAACCAGCTGTCGCCGGCGGTCTTTCCGAACCGTTAAGACTTGGGAACCTTCAAGAAGAGAGCGTATCTTTCCTTAAAGGCCGGTAACGCATTTGCAAGCCCTCCGGTGTTGGAGATGTTCATGGGCGGTGGTGACCACATTACATCAGATGAGCCTCCTGCCCGTTTGCCCCCTTATTTCATAAAAAAAGACAACAATAGGTGTGTTCAGAAGTTGCACTTGAGAGCCAGTCTTTGCACAGGTTTAGCATATCTACCAAATTGGACTATATCGCCAGTTAAGATCAGGTGAGATTATGGCCATAACGCTAAACCTTAACTATAAAAACAAAAAACCAACTATAACACCCGCCATTGTGACTTGCTAGTCCGTTCTCGTTTCTGGATAGGTCTGTTGAACTGTGTCACTACTATTATGTATTCTTTTGGTTAGTGGCGTACTTGCCTGCTGGTATAATAGCAGCAAGCAACAAAGGATCTCTCGATGGTCGCAACTGTTTTATTTGGCACTTTATTTTGCCTTTAGGCACAATACCATCATTTCACCCTATTATAGGTAAAAAAGTTTATATTAAATATACATATTTACTTAAATGTCTCCTTCAAGACACCTATATAAAATCATTAAATTTTATAAAATATTTAAAAACGTTTCGTTACCTAATGCAAAGTTATATTAACTTACCGAACGTTTGCGAGAGTATGACGTCGGCTTTTAAGGTATCTTCCATGATATTTCTGGAGTTCACCGATACTGCCTTGTTCAGCCTGCATCTTGTGTGGTAGTTGTAATGCAGGCGATGACTCTTCGCCCGCTCCAGCCTGATTAGGCGATACGCTAACTCCACTGGCGCCACGCTTACGTGCTTTGTTCGACTTCCTAGCCGCCGCAGACACACATATTTTTACAGAAGATGGACTACCAAAACTTCTTTTCTTGCCTGAACTTCTAGATGATGTAAACACAGTATCGGTACTGCTTTTTGTACTTTTGTAAGAAGGCGTTATAGTGGCATCTGTGGCGTCTTCGAGAGGCCAGTCAGAATCGTCCTCCTCTTCGATTCCCGGCAACGGAGACTGCTGACCGAGTGGACGCGGAGAACTTATTACAGGCTCAGGAACGACTGCAAACAATCAGTTCAAATCTTAAACAAACACTACGATGAGTCACAAAGATATTCGTAATTCTGTTCAAATATTTGAATAAATGATTACACACGATAAAAATTTGCTAAACGCCCTCCGATATAATATTAGTTTTCGATATAGTTATTCGATATATTCGATAGTTTTCGATATAATTTAGTAATTCGCTTACTTCAGATGTCTGTATGAATTCCAGGTACATGTTATACACCGCGCATTATTTAAAAAATCAAGTAAACAAATATTATGAAAATTGTGTACAATTGAATGCTTTTAACAGTTAAGAGAAGAAAAACTCTCAGTAAATTTTTTAATATAACTATGTAATGTAAAAAATCCTTTCAATGTTGTTGATATTGGTAAAATAATCCCCACAAACTCTTTTCTACCATCTTAATAGCTATATATTTATACCTTAATAGGTATTTTTGTATCATCAATAAAAATCATTTGTATCAATACAATACCTAAGTAATATTACAATTACGTATTCAACGCTCGTTGTTTCGCGTTCGATGATACGATTTTAATGCGTAATTTTCGTCTCCTTTGAGAAATTCGAATTGAGGTTTCAGTAGAATATGAAATGAGAACTTTTTTCTCAAGCCTATGAAATCTATAAAGAACAACAAACTGTCTAATATTATATTCAATAAAAGTTTTCATCCTTTGCAATGAAATCATAATTTTCAACGTATTTTGTTTTGAACTGCTCTTTCTGTTATAAACTGTTCTCTCTTTTTTAGATTATAGGTAAATACAGATTGATTGAATAGATACACAATGGTAATATGTATCGAAGAAAATACCGAAGGCGAGCGAAGTTAACCTGGGCAAATCAGAATCATGAATAAAGAATGAATGTAGGAATGGAAATCATACAGATCCCAAAATCGATAGATATTTTTTAGAATAGAATACTCATTGAAGTAGTTTCAACATAGTTATATTTTTGCTTATTAAAATTTATAACTTCAACATAGATGTACAAACATTTGATAAAGATAAGTACTTAGCAATTATCGAACATTACGTAGAGACCAAACGTAATTTCTATGTATAAGCTATTTACAAATTGTATATCGTAAATATGTACAATTAACTCGGAAAAATTGCTGTACATCACCCAATTATAATTAAACTATAGTCCAAAGACAGTAATTAACTGGTCGGTACCACAATTACTGAAAAACTTTTTCTCTCGAGATATAAAGATCACAAAGACCAATTTAATGAATACTTTTATAGTCTTTATGAAAAAAATCATAAGGACACAGGATAATACAAATACATCATACAGGATTTTTAGTATTTAAAATATCAAATACATTTTGCATTGTCCGCAGAATTGAACCTGTTTTTGCATTTAAAAGGCACATATATTGAGACATTTATTGAGCAATATATGCTACACATAGACATTAAGTAGGTATTAGCATATATGTATCTTACTACGTTATTAGTATAACATTTATTTCAACATTCAGTTTCAAGGATAATCTAAAACGAAAGAAAGATGTGGTAATTACACACTCAAGAGCTAATCACCCGATAAATTATAAGTTTAACCCACAGTAGTGCGCTTGGTTGTAAGCAAACTACGTTTAAATATTCACTAGAAGTCGTTTCGACAATCAATAGTATAGGTGAACTCGAGTGTCGTCTAAAATATACATACCTACGTTCTTTTGTGCTGTAATTAATACTTTCCCTTCAATAAAAACATATCTTATCCATACAACGATAACATTAGGCAATTTTAATATTTCATCCACCTATATATCAACTTTAGAAATTCTAACAGAAATAAACCCCAACACATTGGAACGCAGTACAGCTATCAAAAAATTCCAACACCCGCAATCTCCGCAAATAGGATTTCTCTCGCGCGGAGAACTCTCAAATTTAATCAATTTTACTGCCCTGACTTACTGTAGTTTGTCATTTAGTATAATCTAGCATACGTGTTCTAAAATGTTTACTATACGATTATATTTAAACCTCTCATTTCTTATTATTGTATTGGGAACCACACTATATTTTGAATCAACTATATTATAATCATAATTTAAGTAAAAAACTATAGAAATCGTAAGTCGATATGACGTATTTTAATACTTAACAGTCGAACGAAATAACACGTTGGTTTTTAAGATGATATAGATACACATTATTAGTAACGGAAATATCTTTGCGGAAAAAGATAACAATTTCCCTCTGTCCTGCTAAAATACTTGAATAAATCATCCGCTACAAATGAGTCACAGTTTTTATTGTACATAATTATTTATGAACAAGTTATAAATATTTAAGATTACCTTGTCAAAAGTAACATAGGCCTAGTTAATTAATTTATTATCAAAGTGTCAACAAACAGTACAGAGAGTGCGTAAAATTATAAAGTGATTACTGAAGTTATAAATTACTGTCACTTTCGATGTAATCACGCTTAAATATCTAAATTGTGACATTTAACAAAATATTTTCTTTTATGTTTTTTCTTACATATAAAATTACATTGATGTCAATGTCATATTATAAACGACTTCATTATTTGATAATTTCAGCATGTCTCTCGGGAAAAAAAGTATATTTTACCATGTCTTTATTAACTTGCTCTCTTGTATGTCTATCCGAATGGAATTTTGTAATTAATTTTAAACTAACTTCCCGATGAGCTAAATACTTGAAATTTGGACCATATTTTTAAATGTACATACAGTGTTTTTATAATAGCACGGCGGAGTGATAACACTGTACAATTTAAAAACAATGGCAACCACTGTCGGATTTGCAATCTGCCACTAATCGTCGTTAACATATTGGCATAAAAGCCTACTGCCAGCTGGATATATGTATACTGAATACTCCCAATCGCTGCAATCCAAAATGGCTCAATGTGAGGAGTTTACACCACATGCATGTTGAGTGCGACCCACTTTGGTACAGATCTTTATCACTTTCCTGCAATTTAATCTATTACAAAGTATGTACTACTATTGTTATTAAATATACATAAGATATGTACTCTTCGAAGTAATAAGAACAGCGACAATGATTCACGCCATTACGAAAACTTCTAAGACTTCGCCTTTTAGACAAACTTTATGTATAAACAAGCAGTTTTTTTCACTTTAAAGAACTAGCCTTAAAACTTTTTTAATTTAAAGTAAACAAAAGGGGAACACTCCGTCAAAATACCGTGTCTGGTATCTCGAACTCGATCGATCCACTCCAATGTCGTCTGCTCCCACTAGTATTTAACTAGTTAAATACAAAATTTTGGCATCATTTTTAATTTACGAATCGAAAATTATTTGACTGATACTCATATTTTCTTGTTGATGTTATTCTTACAAGTTTTATTTATAATGTTATGTATATGTTTAGAAGTGTAATTTTATTAAAGAATTAATCAAACACTGATACTGACTGGTCGAAAGTAAAGTCACAATAAAATTTGACCAGTATAAATGTGAAGCTGAAGTTGTTACATACATACATTACAAGATGTAGCATACATACTTACAAGTACTCGATGACAAATTGTTAACTTGAGGGATGTAACTAATGAAGTAAAACTAGAAAATATTATGTCACATTGCTACGATTTTATCGCTGTTTATCTGGTACTTTTTTAAACTCAGAGATATTCAGGGATTCAGACTCACGTTGATTGGAGCACACACGCTTCAAAATCATCATATTTGGTAAAATCGATTTCTAATCCTTGAGAAGTATGAGAAATAAAGGCTAAGTAATTTAAATCAACCAGTACCTAATAGTTATCATTTAAAAATAATTTACTCATCAAAGAATTAAAAATAGTGGCCATTAATTTTGAATTTTCTATCAACAAGCGATGGAGATGTTGCTTATAGTTAAAATTACCTTATATTTTTTAAGTATAGGGAGGTAGCATAACATAGTTACTTAAAATAATACTTTAAAGAGAACATTAATTTATAACATTTTATTGGTATTTTTTTTTTGTTAAGATATTCCTTGAGTGATTCTAGTATATTAAACATGTATTCTATCATATTAAACACATTTTATATCTATTTATATTTCATAGATATACTAATAACGCTACTATCAGAATTGTAATTGGAATCGAAATTGAAATTGATAATGCGCTATACGAAACATATCGGTTATTTTATAAGTCCATATTAATCTATGCCTACAAAAAGATACCTAACCATAATAATTACAAGGATTACAAATTAAAACTCTTTTTCCAAGTAATAAAAACCTTAGTGTATTTGAAGCACGAGTTTCAGTTCTATAAATCCCAAATTTTCTAATATATTTTTGGCTGAATACTATTTCTTGTGTATTCATAAGTAAAATTGTAATAATAGCAATATTATATATTGATTAAGCCCATGATTATTACTCGCAAATCGAGCTTGAATTATTGTTATAGGTGATTAAATTTGAATTAGGTCCTATTCGTCTCTTATAAAATTAGAACATCTTCTAAGATAAATTCTTAGAGAAGAATAAAATACAGTTACCAGTAATGAGTTTTTTTTATTGCAATCTCAGCAATATAACTGTTCTTTACTAGATAGAATGTATAATAAAATTTCCAAAACTGCAAGAAAAATGGCAACTGCTTAGTAACCACACAGATTGAAGGGACAAGCGGGAGTAAGATTGCATACAATTTAAATCCCATTGCTTTTAATGTCAATCGTCACTAATTACACTCATTTGAAACCTAAGTTCCTAAACAACTTTAGCAAATAAATTTACTTAATTTATGAGTAAATAGCATTGTTGCGAGTTTACTCGTGTTAATGATTTAAAAAAAAAATCTATCCCTCGACAACAGTCCATAAAGTAGACTGTAGACAAAAGTTGTAATATTTTATATCTGTTTATCATGATGACTGGTTGAGTGCTTAAGACGTGAAAGCGTAATAATCAAACCTATATTCCCATTTACAATATTACTGGTTAGCATTCACGTTAAATTACACAATCGTACGTTTTGGCTCTCTAACGTCGGTTGGATCAATGACGATGTTATGTTGCTTCACACGCGTTATAAAGTTTTGTTTTGGTTTATATTACAAGCATATTTATAAATTTTGTTACGACCCGGAAAATTGTAGAGCCTGATATACGATAATGTTATTTTTTTTTGTAACAACACTAGGCAGTGCGAAGAATTGGGCAATAAAATGATACAGGAAAGACGTGATAAATGGCTAATAAAGATATTAATAAAACAAATATGCAAATAATTCCATTAAACCTACGTCGAACAGTCTAGAATCCCGTTTTTTAGACTGACTTATATTTATAAGCAAACCACAGGTCGCCTAGACACAGTTCTAGTTTGACATCGATGCGTCAACTGCAAGCGGTCCAGGAGAGGAAACCGACTAAGTGAATAGTGTAAATAGTGAATACTCTGACATATAAATAGTATTTATGATCACTGAAAAATAATGAATGTCTAAAGTGTAGCAATTTGTAGTATTTCCTTTACCCGTGAGCGATAACAAAATTTATATACCTCTTAACTACATATTGCGCGTTCTTTATTCTCTACTACATACAACATAGATTACGAGAGAGCTTTTTATACAGATTACTACAGCTTTTTATACAATTACCACGATAAACAACCATGTCATCGCACCGGTAAGAAATAGCTACAGCCTGTAGTATTACTAATATAATCATAGTTTTTTTTTATGAAAATTTTATTATTATAATATACATTGTTATCGTTACATAATCAATGGATTACGAAATTAGAAAATAAATTTCAATGTCAAAACCAACAATGCTTTTTTAAGCGTATATAATCGCCGAACTTACCAACTAATAATTTAATATCGTTTAGCAAACTTTATATCGTGACAGACCAAATTATATAATTCTACTAAATGGAGAACAACTTATATTATTCAAGCTTTTTCTCTACTACCATTTATTCTGATTACCTATACAAGTATAAAGTATTAGAAATTATAATTATTAGTAAAGTATAGTATTAGTAATTCATTAATAATAAATTATTTGTTACATTTTATTTTTACCTATTATTATGAGAATTTGTATCATAATTACAAATAAATACTAATGACTCATATATAAAAAAGTAGGTCAAAAAACGTAACATAGTTAAACAAGTTTAACGTTGAACAACTTGAAACAAAATGCAAATTTCTTCATGTACCTAATAAAGTTTCATTTTGAATTCGTATAAAGGAAAAACCAAGCTGAACATTTGAGTTTTGCTCGTACAAACATAATAATTTATGCGTGTTCATTTTGAACTGTCTGGAATATGAAAATATTTCAATTTGCATCTTAATTACTTGTTTTTAATATTTTGGAATATCATTTATATATTAAACTACTAACTAAGCATTGAATTGTTAACTTGTCTAAGGTAACTTGTTAAATACACCCTGAGGAAGCATTTCGTAATGCATTCATGAAGTTGCATCAGTTTTAATTCGTATTGAAATTTTGTCTCCAAACAATTAATTGTTCCGGCAGTTGAGTTTTAGTTACAGTTCCATGTAAGTTTAACATGTAAACTTTTTTATTACATCGTCAATTGATACCACTTATGTAGTCAAAGAGTAGTTTACTCTACATGTGTAAAATAAATAATCATATTTTAATTTAAATAATGATGATACTTACGGAATTCATCATGAGCTTCTTTAGGGCTGCCCTCCTGTAGGGCATAGTCAGCGTCGTCGAGGGGCGCCGCCGTGCGCGCCCCGCACCAGGGCACGCAGCAACGGAACACCCCGCCTCCGACCACCTTGTTGCCGTGCGCACCTTTCGAGCCAACGCGTCACTCAACGCACAACACACTCAAATACGTTGCAGTAACATCAATAAGCGGAATGCACTGATACCATTTATATTTTCACTGATCACAAATCAAATTTCCAAATAAGAAAAATTTGTTGAACACTGTTCGACAGTACCCGATATCATAAACAAATAACAACAAAACTTAGACAAAGTTTACTGTGTTCAGATTTAATTATGAAACTTCAGATGGTTGATATGCAGTTAATTTATATCAATGTTTGTAACATTTGTATTCAAAGTTAAGTCTCTATACTACTAGAGCATAAGGAAAGAATTAGAAAAGCCTGGTAAACTTTATATAGTTTTGTTCAATGATTTACTCATGTGTTGTTCATAATTTTCCTAAAAAAAAATTTTTGTGTATTTTATTTTCATATTTCAAATCATCGTTGTTTATTTATTGTATAAAACACCAAACACAATTTTGTATGCTATCGATTCAGTTGGAAATAGTTAGAACGTAAATTATTAACCCTCTAACATATAGGTAACTAACGATGGAAAATGTCAATACTTTAATATATACAAAGCAATGTTTTATTGTATGCCTCAGGGAATTTCTGTACAATACTAAGTCTTAATTCAGTTAATTACATTTTCATTGGAAAAAGACAACTATATCACAGTTTAACAAATGTTATTTAATTTAGGTAAATAGTCCAATATAAAAGTTTACTATAGTGAGCAATATCATAGTTATTATACCCGTCGTCATAAGTGACGTAACCTCTATTCTATTAAAAATAATTATATTGTAAGCGACGTAAAAATATGATCAAGATGTTGAGATAATAAAACGACAATTGTGTATGGTGACTTGATGAGTGGTGATAAATTACGATACCTACTGATTCGTTATTATCTGAGTTATTACAAATTAGCAGATCTGACTGTAATAAACCTTGTCTTTCTGTAAATTACTATAACAGATAAGAGAAAAGCTCATATGTACGTAAACAATATATATAACTAAAATGAAATGTTATACGTTCTAATGTAATCTATTCTACCTACCCTTATTGTTTCGAGCTGGTCCGATCAGCCAAAAATAAAATTCGACTTATTTATTCGACTTATGATCAGCATAATAAGTTATTAGGAAAATACAAAAATCACCGAACAACGTATTAATCTTATTTGTCTTAAAAGTTACGTACAAACGTAGTTTATTAGAATATGCATTTTGAAAATAGTTCTGAAATTTACAATAGATTCAATTTATAGGTATAAATTTTTAAAATCAAATCAAATTAAAAATGTACCTAACCATCTCCTACCCATCTAAATAATTAATTAATAGGTGACTTTCACGTCAGAAATTAAAGCAAGCTATAAAATTACTGCTTCATTAATGGTTACAAATTAAGTTACACTACAAATAAATTAAAGTATGGACTCAAACTAAAATGTTCTTAAATAAAAACCATAAACAAATAGATCTTTCCATAAAAATAAGGTTATTTTTATTGTTTTATAGAATAGATATAGTAGAAACAACTCATAATATATTTAAAATTTTAACTTTGAATTTGCTATACAAGTACTTACCTGTAGCATTTTACATATTTAAGAGAAATATGAGGTTTTTTTTCTATACAAAAATATAGTCTATAATAATTATACAGATAAAATCATATAATGAACTATTAACATTCGCTGTTATTATTAAACAATTTATTATTAAACATTACATATACTATTAGATACCGCTTCGCAAATCAATTATTTTAGAGTCGTCTGTACTCATAGCTAGGCCATATACTATGATTAATTATATTGTCTGTTTGATAAATTCGTAAATATATAATAAAAATATATAATAATAATAATAAAAAATAAGATCACATAAAGATTTGATTAATTGTCTAAATGTGTATATTATGTGAAATGCTCTTATTGAAATTAGTCGGCATTCCCCAAAGCCTGTGCGACAATAATTAAATAACGAAAAGTGTTGTTAGGTTGTGTTATTAATGTTTCTAGTGTTTGCCATATGTTCTAAATTCGGTCAATATTCAAAATCTGAGGAAATTCTAGTAAAAGGGAAACGTGGAGTTTTTTATTTATTGAGAAGATTAAAATTCGTCAATAACTATAATTTGTCAGCATTTGTAATTCACAGGTAATTGTTCCGGGTTTGTTTGTTAATCTGTATCCGTTAATTGTGGTTACAAATTCCTGTACACTTGACATTGTCACAATTGTCATCATAAGCAGATGCTATAATAAAAAAATAAGGCATCAAGTAACAAAACATAAACTATCTACGAACTTGATTAAGATTTATTGAAATTACACATATGTAATAAAACTCTAAGCTAAATCTGTATATTAAATATTTACTAAAAATTAAAGTCAAGATACAGATAGATAATAATAATAGATATAAATACATTGTAATCGATATAGATATCAAATTATTTTTCTAATTCTTGTCTATCTGTCTACTTTTTATCACATTAAACGAAAGTTCTTTTGTTATAAGAGTTATATTTAAAATTTTATAGTGGGTATTAATGGATTTTAATGTAATATTTTCTGTTAAGTTTGTTTGTTCGCTTGTTTGAATGTGATCATATTAGAAACTATCAGTCGGATTTTAATTTTTTTTTTGTATTTGATACAGTAATTATTGAACAAGGCTTTTTAAACCATTAACCTCATATTACCATCAACAGAAGCAAATCTGTATTGAAAAAAGTTACAAAAACAAGCAATAATTATTAAGTAATTTTAGCTACGCGCGAATGTAGTCGCGGTCACAACTAGTTATATATAGAAATGAATAGTGAGATACCATATGTAAGAGATCGATAAACTCGAAAACAGTTTGGGTGTTCTCAATGAAAGTTTTATAGACAAGTTAGTTATCGATAAGTGGTGCAGAGGTTGAGTTATTTATTGGCTTCTACAAACAGGAGAATAACGTTGGCTGGCCCAGATGGTTATAAATACAAATTATCACACAAATGGGAATTCATTACACAAAATGGTAATATAAGATTAAACATTAAACAAACATTTTGCACTTGCATAAAGACGAAATTACGTCCAATAGAATTTTTTTTTTCAGTCCTTTGATGGAGTTTTTTATAAAATATTTAAGATATGTACAGGAAAAGAAGCAAATTGCAATTATTTTAAGTGAAAAAATTTTTTTATAAAGAAAATCCTTAGAGTTGTTGAGTTTGACTACGTAGCCGAAGACATAAGGTGGACAGACCCTTCATATGGTGGACCGAAGACCTAATGATACTTGTAAAAACCCGTTAGATACAAGAAGCGCATTGTTCGTCGTTGTGGAGACTTTTGTGGGATGCCTATGTTCAGTTGTGAACGTTATTTAGTAGAATATATGAACGAACTAAATTTAACTACCAACCTTATAATAATATTCTCATTCTTAACCTTGTAATATCCTTTCATTTTTTTAAATATTGCAGCAAATATTGGACCTGATGATAAGTACAGTACAATCCATATCAGCGGCGACTGACAATGAACAGAATTCACTGCCAGCCACCGTTGTCATGCTGGCTTGCTTAGGTACCTCTTCACGCCTTTTTTGAAGGACCCAATATCAAAGGAAGGAGGGAACATGCTAACTGGAAGGCGGTTTCAAAACTTCACAGCGCGACAAATTAAAAGTCGGAAAATTATGTAATCCTTGCTATTAGTGAGAGTGGATAATGAGATTTGTTTGTAAAAAACGAACATTGATATTAGTTAAACGCATACTTAGTCATACAACCAATTTCAATAGTATTGGTTCGGTCAAGGTTGTAATAGAAATAATCAGTGATGATAGGCAGCGATGCCAAATACGTTGTGTTTTGGCTGTGTCTATCGTTATACTGTTCATTGATGAGTGAGTTTTATTCATCTATTCAATAGAAACAATGATGCATTAATTGTTATTAATATGACCCGTATAAGAAATAGCCGACACAAATAGCGACCAATAGCGCAATCAATTACTACCAGTTGAGCGGTCGCGAGTCGCAATTGTAAAGGCACTTTCGTACTCATTTATTGTCAACTACTAGCTGGATGTAAAATTACCGAAGAAACTGGTTTAATCCTGTACTTTAGAATTAAATAAAAGTTGTTTTTTTGGTATTTATGCAAAGAAAAGGGTTCTGATGTCGAAGAGTTGCTTGCTGTTAATTATTATTCAAAAGGACTCGGAAAGTTAAATATTATTAAAATGTGCCAAAAATAACTTTTCTGTCGAATTATTATTTGATATCTTCTTTCAAATTTTGTAGGGCAGCTATTCATTGGACACTTTTTAGTAGTTATTAAATAAAATACCGGTTTGGTTTTGTAGTAACATATTAACATTATGACTTATATCATATGAAAGAATCGTGATGTATTGTTTATCTAGTTTTTAGTTTAAGCTGAATAGTTATAGTTGAAAATGTATTCGAAAAAAATATTTCTATATAGATCTCATCACCTCATACTCTATATGATATCATCAATAAAAAAATCCTTGTCGTTTGTTTTTAATGCGTAACACGTTTAAATATATAGGCATCGTTATTTTAAACATTTTCATATGACAACCAATGTTTCAAAATCAAAAACATTTATATAAAAGTCTGTGCTTAATAAAAACCATATCATGAATATTTACGAATTTGTATTTAGTATAAATTATTGAGTTTCAATAATTATAGCTAATTATCAGATCTCACGTGAACTTAATTAAAACATGTAGCTACAAATCTATGCCAATCTATAACCATAACAAATATATGCATAAATCATTTGCGAGCGAAATACATGAAATCGACTGCATATTAATTAATGTATTATGTTATGTTACTTATATATGGACCGTTTATTTTGAAAGTGGTGTAAGTCCATTTTCTTTTGTTTCGAGTTTCATTAAATTACTATATTTGTTGATAATGCAATTTCATTTACCGACCGATTTTAAGTTGTACAAAACATGGGATTTTTTTGAGAAATTAAACACGGACTAGTTCTATATAAAAAAATTACATTAAATTAGGCATGAATTACGTGATAGCTCATTTTTCTCAAAAATGGACTTACACCACTTTCAAAATAAATGGTCCATATGTTCCATTTTAAACACGTCTAAAATACATTTTTATTCTATTTCCTCCTAACGAATTAATTATTAGAATATCTCAACTTTACCATACATCACTCTAAAACCAAAGTTGGTGGATGGGATACCTTTTATTTACTAATTGTAAAGTGATTCAATTTAATAATTTTTTACTTCCAGTAAATAAACTTATATTTTAATATTTACATTTTATGTATTAACAAATCTATATTAATATTATAAAGTGGAATAGTTTGTTTATTTGAACGCGCTAATCTTAGCAATTACCAGTCGGATTTCAAAAATTGTTTTTGTATTTGATAGAGTAATCGTTCAGGAAAGTTTTAGACTATCTAACATCGCGCTACTACCAATTAGACCAAAGCTATATCGACAAAAGTTATAATAACGGGTAAAATTGATTAAATAATTTTTAGTTCCACCTGGACGAAGTTGCGGGCACAGATAGTTATTTATAAAATGTTAAAGTCATTTGAAACGGTAATATTGTGTTTGTAAAGGTAGTATAATGAGTCTTTTGAATATGTATCAACTAAATAACTGTATCGCTACGACTGAATATTATAGACATGTCGCGAGAGACTAGTCAGGGTCAGATTTATATAAATAATTGCCTAAAAAGTGACAAACATCACGACTGAAGAACTTCTACGTCAGAAAGGATGCGTTAAAAATAAATATTTTATTAATGTAATAAGTGTGTAGATGATTCGTCACATATCGTAATAAAGTTTACTTCATACAATTAGGTTAATTATAGTTGAGATAATGCTAATCCGAGATATGGCAGTATTTTCTATATGACTTTATATATGCATCATTAACCATTATGATTCTATTAGTTAGATATATAAATATTTAGTGATTCGGTTAGTTATGAATATTTTTCAGTTACAAACAAACATTCAACAAGTTGCAAGTAAAATCAATATCGTCCGCCAGTTATAAATTCGAAACCATGAGTTTAAAGGTCACTATTGTGGTACACTTTTATTAAGGGTTCTACATAACATTTTCTAATTATATTTGCATATTAAGTTCTTATTATGCGTGTATACACATGAAAAAACAAAATAAAGTCCTAAAGTACTCTTATATATTTTGGACTGATTTCCTACATATTTCATTTGAAAACCGCATTTACAGAGTTTTATATGACTGCAATTTTGATCATATATTGGATAGGGATTTGATATTGTCAATAAAATATTAATGTATATACGTAATGACATTCATATTTTTATTACACCTATAATTATACATATTAAGTGCTTTCAACGTACAACCGTTGCTGCGTAAAGCGCTAATGCATGTTTTTTACTGGGTGACATTTGGATTAAACTGTTATCTTATATGTCGTAACTCGTTACAATGATCGCTGTGCCTGAATAAATTCATAGAAATTGCAAATAATATGTTCCAGTGTGAATCAATAGCATACCAAAATCATGTGGGTTTTTAAAGATCACAGTTTAACAATACTCCAGTGGCACGGCACACGACACACTGCACTATATACACGAGAGCGTAACGCGACAAAAAGACGAGTACGGAGGTAGACGCAGTGTGTCTTGCGAGGGTACCAGTGAACGATGCTGGTGTTCAGCAGTGCATCTCACACGTTTCCCACATACGCGGCAAGGCGGTCAGGCGGAGAGCGACGCGGCGCGATGGTAGAGCGGCCCCGAGCGTCGCGACGGCCGGCAGACCGCGACTGGAGCGTCACTGGCACACTGCGCGTCGCAGCCTAGGGCGCCGAGTGAGCAGGACGAACATACTCCCGACGATGCGCTCGACCTACGATTCTAGCCCTTGAACCTTTCCTCTTGATTCCGATTTACCTTGTTGGTAATCTAGTCTCTTATGTTTTTGTATCGTCGCTAAAGGGTTTTCACCCCGCGAAGCTTCCGATCCCTAGTGTTACGTAGTCGCTAGAGATAGAGATGCTGTGTGGCCTTTCGAATCCTATGGGTTGTTTCGATGTTATTTAACTATTGAGCGTTTGTGGCCCGTTGTTTGGCCGTGAACGTATTTTAACCGCGCTCTCATTTCGCTATTATGATATAATTTATTGTCCAACAGGGACATACATGACGCACATTGTCTTATTGTACGTAGATACGTACAGATGTGAATGCATATATTGAGACTCTGCCTGTAATACAAACACGTTAGAAACGCGTTACACCTAAGTTACAAAACTTTGATTGGTTATTATTTGAAGATAGTTTAAAGATTCATCGCTAGTCTATAATATTTAGAAATAATTTTGTATTAAACGTTGATTCCCTTCACGTTACGACAAAATAAATTTGTAAAGACAATACTGAGTCAAGTCCTTGTTATTAATAGTAATTACGGCACAGAACAATATGGATGGGACCCTGTGTTTCATATATTACTTACACTGTCTGAATAGAAGGATCGCGCCTTATAGAACTAGGCAAAATATATATCCTTAGACCTTCTTTACTATTGTTGATATATTCTCTTATTTCAATGTTAAAAGCTCATCTCACATTAGAGTTAGGTATTATTATATTTATCAGGTACAGTATAAATATACTGTCCTACTTTTCTTGTAGGAATAAAGATGACTATATATAATGAAAAAAGGTAAACGCATTATGTAGCTGACTAATAAAATTATTATTTTAATCAGTATTATTATTTATTAAAGCCAATAAACTCTTATCAAAGTTTATTGTAATTAGCTAAAACTTTATGGGTAATATTTAAAGGTAATTATGAGAGTTTTAAATTTATTTATTTATATGTTTTAATTTGCTATACAAATTATATAAATTAACATGAACTATGTGTATTTTGGTAGAAACTAAAGAGTTTGATTTGACTAAATCATAATTACTTTATATGTTTGTAACGTTTACATAGTTTGTATATTCCCTTTGAATTGAATACAATTTACATAAAGAAATTCGTTAGTACTAATTCACAATCTTCAAAACAACAATAAATTATACTCATAATAATATTCGAACCCTTTAGTTTTCCTGTTTAAGTAAAACGCCAACTGTCTGTCAGGCCGTTAAAATCGAATGCCTATTAAACAGAACGTCATGTTTCAGTTACAAGTTGATGGTTCAGATTCATTAATCAATCACTCTGTAACTCGAAGTCGGCCCAACAATTAATTTACTACAAATGTCAATAAAGTGGGAGCCTGAAATTTAGTAAAAATTTGTTTGACGAAAAACCTTTCATCAGGAAATATGCTGTATTGACAAATTCGTCTCCAGTTAAAAAATATCATTGTAGATGATCGCCTTGA
Organism: Actias luna; assembly: GCA_039707435.1. Taxonomy (NCBI): domain Eukaryota; kingdom Metazoa; phylum Arthropoda; class Insecta; order Lepidoptera; family Saturniidae; genus Actias; species Actias luna. Next base: position 10,696,969 of record JAZHAC010000033.1, on the reverse strand, counting down.
TATATTATTTATGTGTTTAATGATTTAAAAAAAATAACAGTATATATTACAAATTAACTACAGAAATATTTTTTATATTAATTCTGCAAAATATCCACACATCATATAATAATAAACTCACTAAAACCTAACAACCCTTTACAGACAATGATAAAACGTCCTCAGTGTATCATAGGTTATCGGCGTGATACCCACCTTCCCCGATATCACGTCGGTATTCGCTGCATTCAAAAAGTGATGTGTACGAAAATGAGTCACCATATTAGTTTTGTCACAGTATGTACACCGGTCACGCTCCAGCCAACCACGAGTGCTTTATCATCTCAACAAAATTGCAATTTTCTCTTCTGTAATATAAACTGCGTGTTGGTGTAACTGACAGAGGAATTTTTCCACTATTATCAACACCTGAATTTTTTATAGAACCAAAAAGTTTTACTGTTTTATACGCATGTATACAAGAGAGAGGAGATAGTAAATGGTTTTCACTATTATTGCTGAACTGAAACTATGAGCTACGTAGTTTTTGGTGTAATCTTAATATGTGTTTTTTTTTCACATGCATTATGTGACTATATGTTATGTTATATTAATAGCATATTGAGTGAACAGTATGGCCGTTATCCGCAAGTAAAGTGGATTTGAGTTAATACAACAATTCCCTTGATAGTTTTAACGAGCAAGCCAACCCACTTTTTATATCGTTATTTGAACTTCGAAGGTTAGAAAAAAGTATCCACATGATATTAGTTATAAACGTGTACAAAGACACGTTACTACTAAGTAACAATAAGAAGAAGACAAATTGCTTTCTAAACACCACATACTTTTCAAATTACTTAATTTGTGTAAGAATTAGTAAGACTATAATAATAAGTTGACGCCGTGATACTAAATGTAATCGATGTTAACAAACGATACGAATGCTTATACCACCACGTTCAAAATATATTTCATTATGATTTCTTATGTTTATGCGAATATTTTTCATCGAAATAAAACTAATTTAAACGTATTTTATCGCGGTTATTTATTAATTTTGGTCCCGACGTTTCGAAAGCTTTTCAGCCTTCGTGGTCACGGGGCGGACTGAGGTGATCGTTGTCCAGAAAAGTTCATGTTACTATGTCTACCTTCAACTTACCGATAATACCAAAAATTGAAGGTAGACACAGTAACATGAACTTTTCTGGACAACCTACACCTCAGTCCGCCCCGTGACCACGAAGGCTGAAGAGCTTTCCAAACGTCGGGATCAAAATTCATAAATAACCGCGATAAAAATCGTTTAAATTAGTTTTATTTCGATGATATATTTCATTTCTAACTAATATTATTCTAGTATCTTAACTGAAACTATTTGAGTAAGAGTTATTGTGAGTCTTGTGAGCATATATTCTGTATAAAATAATATTAAAAGGTAAATATAAAATACTAAACTTCTTATATGCCGACTTGATGTATTTACGTAAAACTGTAATATGTTCTATCACAATATTGTTATTGGGATTTTATTACGAATAAAGATAAACATAATTTTACAAGAAAGTATTTGTTTGCTGGAATATAAAATGCTCAATGCATCAAAGATAATAATGAAGACAAAGAAATGTATAAAACAAATGTAATATAAATCTAATTGTTTTTATCTCAATTAATAACAAATCTTGTAAATAAGCTCATTCAGGCGTTGGAAAAAGTGAAATTTGAAGATTATTATGAATAATTTTGAGTTCTAATAGAAGGACCTGATTCTGGAATAAAAGAAATATTACCATATATTCTTCGCCATTATATTTTGCTTACTTGTGATAACTAGAAATTTGAAAATCTTACCTTATTATAAACGCCTACAATAATGTGACATAGTTTCATATTAAATGTTTCATCAGGTACCAAAAATCAGAAGATGTTCTTAGAGACTTCGAGACACGCGCAATAAATTGCAATAAATGTAATCTTATGTAATTTAAAATATATGGGACCCTACAAAGTGAAGGAGTCAAATATATAGCTTCAAACCTTTACAGTTGAACAGTTATATCATAGGATGCGATCGGGCTGGACACACATAACCAATTAAATAACCACTAAAACATTCCGGATGCCTAGCAGTCGACTTGCCAACCGTACTCACAAATATCTTGCATAATTTCAACACATACGTTTACAAGGACTACAAACCAGATCCCATTCAAATTAACAAGAAGATGAGCAACAGAATTGTGATTTCGGAATTTATCGAAAACGATAGAAAAATAAAGCGCATAGAGAAATTGAATGTATTATATTATGGAAATCACGAAGCAGAAGTGTTCTTATTTCTATACTTTGTTTCTACTACTGTTAGGGAAAAGTTTTTAAGTGAATACTCTTAAAAAACGCTACAATCGTTGTAGTAATCTATGTTTACTCTAAGCACCGTTAAATTTCTATGGTGTGCGGCTCTAAAGTGTAAATTTATTGTGTCAAAATAATTATTTCGATTTGTCATTCTTCTCTTTGAATTACCATTATTTCGTACTTTTTGTTAATTACAGCAATTAAATTAAAACTGCTATTTTTCCACTATTAACGAAGGTCAGAGATAAATAATAGTGCGTTATTGGTTAGGTGGTGGTTCATATGGTAGTGTGTACTTACGCCACGTCTAGGGAGTTCGATTTCAACCGCGGTCGTGAACGGACGTGTCCCTGAGTTCTCGTTGATTGTTCTCGAAACCGATCGCGCTGCGTCTTACCGCGTCGCCTATTGTTTCTTTGTGCTGTTCTTACGTCTTATCGGCAATAATCCGTCTATTATTGCCGACATTCCAGTTCGTGTTACCGATAATTAGTCCTTTGTTAATCTCAACCTATTGTTTGGTTATTGTGTCAAGTTTATATTGAGAGATATCTTAGTTTATTATTGCGAATTCTAAGTATTGTTTTTCGTCATTGTGAATTTAGTGCAGTGATTAAAGTGCCGACACTGTAAGTACGCCGGTCACCGGCTACCAACAAAGGTAAAACTTACTTTCCCTTAAGCCTTTTATTACAGGCCAGGCCATAGATATTATTATTGTTTTTTTTTTCTTTTTTTCCTTTCTCTTTCTGATTTTGCACGTGCAGTAGATTGTATTAAATGTTATTTCCCCGAACTTGGGATAGTTCGTTAATTTATTTGCTAACCGCGCCCCCCTGCCCTTCCGGCAAGGAGGTTTCACCTAGGCTTACGTGCAAATTTTCTCACCCCAAGCCCTACATCCGTACCATGGCCAATCGTCCGGAAGATTTATATTTAAGGCTACGTGCCTTCATAGGTAGAGAACAACCAGACTTGCTCAAGGCGTTCCTCGCCTCCCAACCGGTCCAACGCGTTCGCACCCCACCGTCCGCAGCGTATGCACCAAGTCGTGCTCGACCGGCGTCCCCCCCATCCACATTACTACCCCTCCGCACCCCATCTACCGCAGCGACAGCACCAGTGCGTCGCCCAGCATCTCCACACTCGTGCTCCCGATCCCGCTCGCCTGTGTTAACTCACTCGCAGGCACCTGCTGTCAACATAACACGTACACAATCGCCTTCAGCGACCCCTACCCCCACGCTTGCGCCTCGTCCTTTCGAGGAACAAATATCGTATGCACTACGGCCAATACCCATGGCGAACTCTTCCTCGCTATTATCCCCCGACCCGACCCCCGAAAACGATGCTGAAATGAGGGACCTCGATTTGGAAGCTGAAAGTTATCCTGAAGCCGACTTTATAATAGTCACCAAGGCAAAGAACAAGAGGGTGCTATCACCCTCAACAGTTGAAACTGCTGCCGCAAAAACAAGGCGCTAATACCCCAATGACCCGCCTCCCACATCCACTAGCTCGACTGAGAAAGCGATACGCCCACCGCCCCCCGTTACGATCAGGGATAAGGATACGTTATAAGGCTTCCTGGATAAGCATCTCGGTCCAGCTCAACTCAAGAAAAATTGCATACACTAGCGCCACCAGCACCCCTTCAGAGATACAGGTTAAAGTCCCGTCCATTACAGATTATAAGAATTTAACGGCCTTTCTCCGTGAAGGAAAACACCAGTTCTATACCTACACAACTGAAGAAGAGCACCTTCTGCGCGTCGTTCTTAGGCGCGTTCCTAAAGAGCTCCCCGAGGAGCTAATCCTAGCCTCCCTTAAGGAGCAAAACTTCCCGGTCCACGAGGTACATCGAATGTACCATAATATAACAAAAAAACTATACGACCTAGTTCTAGTCACTTTGGACCGATCCAAGGAAGGGAAAGAAATTTTCTCCCTCCAACCCGTCTGCGGCCTCTCCGGCATAATTGTAGAGATCTCCCATAAGATGCATACCCCCACCCAATGCCATAACTGTCAAGCATACGACCACTCCGCTCGCAACTGCTTTATCAACCCGCGTTGCGTCAAATGTTTAGAAAACCACTCCACTAAGCAGTGCTCTCGCACCCGGGACTCTCCAACTCCACCGAGCTGCGTCTTATGCGGTAAAGCCGGGCACCCCGCGAACTATCGCGGGTGTGAACGCGCTCCACGCACAAGACATACGCGTTTCTTCAATCAGGTACCCTCAGCGCAAACAACGGCCGCACATCCTGCCCCACCACCACTCAAGTCAATTCAGGCTTTCCCGAGCCTGCCTAAACCCGTGCGAGTCACTTTCGTGAATACATCTCCGTCCCAGAATCCCACGCTAGCTCCAACCACCTCATGGGCGCCCCAACCGCAGCCTCCAAAGACCAAACCTTCACATTCCACTACGTCCGGCCCGTCCATTGGTCTAATAGGGATCGACTGGCTCGCTGAACTTCTTGACCAACATTCAGTAGATGACATCATCGCATTCAACGAAATGCTCAGTGCTAGTCAGGATCTAGGCCGTCTTAAAGCTATTAGGTGCTTCCCAGGCATTGCAAAGACCGTGCAACGCCTCATCCGCTTCCCCTAAATAAATTCGCAATGGAGGATAAGATCAAGACCCCGTGGCCATTCTATATCCTTTTTTAACGCACGTAACCTAAAACCCCAACGAGACTTAGTAGCTAGCTTCCTTAAGCAGCGACAGATAGACGTGTTTCTTGTACAAGAAACACTACTAAAACCGAGCGTTCGTAATCCGGCGATTGCGAACTACAAGATAGGAAGAAATGACCGTACCGGTGTAAGAGGCGGCGGCACGCTCATATACTACAAAAAGTCACTATATTGCATGCCAATAGATCCTCCCGAACTTACAAAGTTAGAAGTCTCGGTATGTAGAGTGGGTATGACCGGTCATCCCACTATCTTTATCGTTTCCGCGTACCTTTCGCCTAATAAAACATTCCTCCAGTCGGATCTGGAGACGCTTTTCGCGCTCGGTGACTCTGTTATAGTGGCTGGCGATCTAAACAGCGGGCACATTCAATACAACAACCCGCGTAGTACCACTAATGGTAGGACACTATACTGGGTAGAAAATACGCTTACGTTCGACGTAATTGCTCCTTCTGAGCCAACTCATTATCAAGCTAACTACCGCCCTTCAGTTTTAGACATAGCTATTTTAAAAGGGATCGCGCTTCAGGTACGACAAATCGATGTCGTACATGAACTAGATTCCGATCACCGCCCAGTAGTTCTGGAACTAGGTCACCCGGGTGACCACACACCTGCTTCAGTCAAAGTGGCTGACTATCCAAAGCTCAAACACTATCTCTCAAATAATCTCTCCTCCCCTTTCTTAGATAGGATCCCCGACGAGATAAAGTCTGTGACCGATGCCGATGTGGCAATTGACTCCTTGGTCGGTCACCTCCAGAATTCCATCAGCGAAACCTCGAGAGAGGTAAAGGCGGCAAACGATCGCCGCTTCATACTCCCTGATGACATTCGAAGACTGATCACGGAAAAAAAACGCTGCGACTCGCGCCCATGATTCTTATCCGACGGAGGAAAATCGCGTACGGCTACGTAACTTACAACGATTAGTTAAAACTCGTATCTCCGAACTCCGCGTTCAAAGATAAGACAGTCTTTTAGAGGAAATCAAACCATCTCATCTTGCCTTCTGGGATCTTGTCCGTAAAAAAAGAGCAGCTACTCGTCCTCAATGCCACCGCTGGATAGAGGCTCCGGCAATCTGCCCGCCTTCGAAAGTATAGACAAGGCAGAGTATCTCGCTACCACTATCGAACAACAGTGTTCTCCCAATTCCTATGAATATCATACCACAGATCCCGGACACATCGGAAGGGTCAATCGAACAATTCAATCAATAAGAGAGACCCCACCAGTTGAAAATTTAGACCCGGTCACAAATGACGAAGTTGTCGCGATCATAAAACGCCTTAAGCCAAGGAAAGCCCCTGGTCCCGATGGAATCAGGAACGAAGCCCTAAAACTTCTCCCTGATAAACTTATAGCTCTTCTGGTCTGTATCTTCAATGCGGCCATAATTCACTGCCATTTTCCAGCCACCTGGAAAAAGGCAATGGTAATAGGTATCCGCAAATCCGGGAAAAAGGCATCTCTCCCAGAAAGCTACCGCCCAATTAGCCTCCTCAATACGTTAGGTAAAATATACGAGCGGCTCTTTCTGAACCGACTTCAATCCATTGCCTGAGAGAAATGTCTCTTACCACACGAGCAATTCGGCTTTCGACCGAAGCACTCGTGTACCCACCAAGTGCTCCGCCTCACGGAGCATATTCTCTCAAATATCACGGAGCCACGCCGTCCTAAGTGCACGCTTGCCGTATTTTTAGACATAGCCAAAGCTTTCGATAAGGTCTGGCACGAAGGCCTCATATTAAAACTCAATCTCTTTCAAGTCCCGGACAGACTAGTCCGCATAATCCTCGCTTACCTATCAGACCGTACCTTCTGCTATAAAGCGGACGGAAATCCTCACCACATTCAATAAGATCAGGGGTCCCACAAGGTTCTATCCTAGCCCCTTGCCTTTTCAACCTGTTTGTTAGTGACATCCCCGAATTCCCCGACGTCGCAGTAGGCTCTTACGCCGACGACACGGTCATCTTCAGCTCAGGCAGGAATAGGATTCACTTATACTACCGCGTCCAAAGGGCTGTGTCTACGTTCGGGTCCTGGTGCCTCAAATGGCGCATAGGAATAAACCCAGACAAAAGCGCGGCTTTTATGTTCGATCCTCACGCGAGGAAGAATATAAAAAGAACAATTCATCTTTTTGGTATCAATATCCCCTGGGCTAACCAAACTAAATACCTTAGTGTAGTTTTAGATAAACATCTCACCTTTAACAAACATATAGATTATGTACAGAAAAAAGCCACCAAAGCTATGGCTCTACCACGCAATCTAACCTCCTCTAAGAGCAAAATGTCACTCAGACATAAGCTCACAATATACAAAGTATGCATCCGTCCCATACTTACCTACTGTTGCCCCGTATTCGCTCACGCTTCGCACACCACCCTTCGCAAACTACAAGTTTTGCAAAATAGATTCATGCGGATAGCCGTCCAAGCCCCTCCTTCGTCCGTAATGTAGATCTTCATAAAGATATGGATATCCCGTCCATATATGCATATATCAAAGACCTCACAAAGCAATTCTTCGAAAAACCCGAAGTTCATCCCAGCCCCAAAATAGTACACGCAGTGAACAACAAAGCTAATCCACACGCCAAAGGTTTCGCGCGCCGGCCACGTAATTGCTTCACTGATCCCGTCGATATAATAACGAGATTGAACGCACTTCTTCCTACCGTCTCCACCAATCGTACGTGTCCGCGTACATGCCCGCGTAACCGCCGCCCTCGCCGCCGAGGCCGAGCGGTTAATTTCGCTCCCGCACACCCGCCGCGGACTCCCTCTGCAGACGCTTGAGCCTAGGTTCGATCCTCCGGATAGGAGCCTTCAAGTGACTCAGCTCGCGCGATAAGGTGACACTCTACATCACTGAAAGTACATCATCACACCGCATGATCACACCATCCATGCACACCACACGTTAAGTACACGGTTCTGTAAGGGACTACCCCCACGATCCTTGTTTGTTTTTCCGGCAGCAGCCCAAGCCAAGGTTCGGCCATTCTGGCACCCTTGCGCTCGCTGCCTCGGAGCTGAGTGCCCTCAGCACTCGCCCCAAAAAAGTTTCTTACTGCTTACTGCTAACAGCGTAAGTCAAGGAGTTCGATTTCAACCTCGGTCGTGAACGGACGTGTCTGTGAGCGCTCCTTGATTGTTCTCGAAACCGATCTCTGTGCGTTACTACGCCGGCTATTGTTCATTGTACCATTGTGAAGTGTTATCGGCAATAATCCCTCTATTATTGCCGATAATCCAGTTCGTGGTACCGATAATTACTCCTTGTTAAATTCATTCTATTGTTTGTTTACCGTGTAAATACCACATTGTGAAAATCTCATAGTTTATTATGTGAAATCAGTGTATTGTTTTGGTTACTGTGAAACAGTGTTGTGATTGAATTGCCGCCTCTGTAAGTACGCCGGACACCGGCCGTTAACAAAGGTAAAGCTTAATTACCCTTTAATCTTTTTTACAGGCCAGGACCCGGTTACGAAATTTATTTTTTAATTATATTTTCTTTTTTCTTTCCGTTACTGCACGTGCAACAGATTTGTACTTCAATGTCAGTTCGCCGAACTCGGGATAGCTCCTATAAGTTTTGCTAATCGCGCCCCCCTGCCCCTCAGGCAGGGAGGTTTTATATAGACTCCCATTTTTAGCTTTCTCTGCTCCATACCCGCCACTAAAATGGCCAGCAGCCGTATAGATTTAATAAATAGTAGGCTCCGCGCTTTCATCGGTAAAGAGCACCCGGACCTGCTAAAAGAATTTCTGGCCACACAACTCCCACAAACACAACACGTGCGCATGCCCACTGCCGCGATAAACGCGCCGACGCGTGCCAGCCCAGCATCCCCAACACTTTCTCTGCGCTCGCGCTCCCGTTCCCGGTCACCAGTGATTCGTCCCTCGCAGACGCCTACTGTATCCGCAACATCAAAATCACGCCCCACATCGCCGTCAGCCTCCTCCGCTCCTACATCCACGCCTCGTCCTTTCGACGAGCTAATTTCGTTCGCCCCGTGTCCGGTACCCACAGCCAACTCTTTTTCGCCGCTTTCGAGCCTCGAAAATGAGACTGAAATGCAGGACCTCGAACCTGAGGCCCAAACTAATCCCGAGGCCGGCTTTACGCTTGTATGTAGGGCCAAACCTAAAAACAAAAGGGTGCTATCACCCGAGACAGTAGAAACCGCGTCCGTGAAAGCTAGACGCGACGAAAATTCTCGTGGGCCTCAGACACCCACGACGACCGCAATCCCTAAAAATCCAATCGGTACTACGCAACCGCAATCAAAAATACGCCCACCTCCCCCGATTACGATCAAGGACAAATCCAAATGGACTGTTATCTCCGGTCAACTAAACCGGCTAAAAATTTATTACACCAACGCCCGGAGTACCCCTTCCGGGATCCAGGTCAAAGTCCCTACAACAGATGATTATAGAAAACTCACAACCTTCCTTAGAGAAGGAAAACATGAATTTTACACGTACACTTTAGAAGAAGAGCGCCTTCTGCGCGTTGTCCTAAGACGCGTACCAAAGGAAATACCTGTCGAAGAGGTATTCGCGTCCATCAAAGCGCAAAACTTTCCCGTCCGAGAGGTACACCGCATGTACCACACCATTACTAAAAAACAATACGATATGGTCCTAGTAATCCTTGATCGTACTCGGGAAGGTAAGGAAATCTTTTCGTTAAGCTCAGTCTGCGACCTCTCTGGCGTCACAGTAGAAATTCCCCGAAAAAAACATATTCCAACACAATGCCACAATTGTCAGGCATACGGTCACTCAGCACGTAACTGTTACGTCAATGCACGTTGCGTAAAATGCTTAGAAAACCACTCCACAAAGGAGTGTACGCGTACCCGCGACTCTCCGAATCCACCAAGCTGCGTCAACTGCGGTAAGGACGGGCACCCCGCGAACTATCGCGGATGTGAACGTGCCCCACGCACGAGACACGCTCGCGTCCCTCAACGAGCACCGTCAGCGCACACCGCGGCAGCACGTCCTGCTCCGCCACCGCTTATGTCAACCCAGGCCTTCCCGAGCCTTTCCGGTCCTGTGCGAGTCACTCCTGCGCACACATCCGCACAAGCCCCATCTACCGCGTGGGCCGCCAAATCGCAACCAGCGAAAGCTAAACCCGCAAGTTCCACCGCATCCGCATCGTCATCCGCCTTCCAAGGCCTCGATTGGCTCGCAGGCCTTCTCAAGGAACACCTTGTCGACGACCTCATCGCGTTTGACGATATGATTAGTTCAAGTCGCTATTTCGACCGCCTCAAGGCCATTAAGGCCTTCCCTGACATCGCGCGCTCCATGCAACGCCTCATTCGCGCTTCTCCGTAATTAGTTTTTTCAATGGAGGATAGAATTAGACCCCGTGGCCTTTCTTTATCCTTTTTTAACGCACGTAACTTAAAACCCCAAAGAGACTTAGTCGCTAGCTTCCTTAAGGACCGGCAAATAGACGTGTTTCTCATACAAGAGACACTTCTTAAACCGAGCGTTCGTAATCCCGCGATTGCAAACTACAAGATAGTAAGAAATGATCGTACCGGCGTAAGAGGCGGCGGCACGCTCATATACTATAGAAAGTCACTATATAGCATGCCAATAGATCCTCCCGAACTCACCAACTTAGAAGTGTCGGTGTGCAGAGTGGGCATGACCGGTCATCCTACTATTCTTATTGTTTCCGCGTACCTCTCGCCCAATAAAACTCTCCTTCAGTCGGATCTGGAGACGCTTTTCGCGCTCGGTGACTCTGTTATAGTGGCTGGCGATCTAAATAGCGGGCACATTCAATACAACAACCCGCGTACTACCACTAATGGTAGGACACTATACTGGCAAGAAAATGCGCTTACCTTTGATGTAATTGCTCCTTCAGAGCCAACTCATTATCAAGCTAACTGCCGCCCTTCAGTTTTAGACATAGCTATTTTAAAAGGGATCGCGCTTCAGGTGCGGCAAATCGAAGTCGTACATGAACTAGATTCCGACCACCGTCCAGTAATTCTGCAACTAGGCCACCCGAGTGACTACACACCCGTTTCAGTCAAAGTAGCTGACTATACAAAGCTCAGACACTATCTCTCAAATAATCTCTCCTCTCCTCACTTAGATAGGATCCCCGACGAGATAAAGTCTGTGACCGATGCCGATGTGGCGATTGACTCCCTGGTCGGTCACCTCCAGAATGCCATCAGGGAAACCTCAAAAGAGGTAAGGTCGGCAAACGATCGCCGCTTCATACTTCCTGATGACATTCGAAGACTGATCACGGAGAAAAATGCCGCGACTCGCGCTCACGATTCTTATCCGACGGAGGAAAATCGCGTACGTCTACGTAACCTACAAAGAACAGTTAAATCCCGTATCTCTGAACTACGCGGTCAAAGATGGCACAGCCTCTTAGAGGAAATCAAACCGTCTCATCTCGCCTTTTGGGACCTCGTTCGTAAACAGAAGAGCAGCTATTCGTCTGCGATGCCTCCGTTAGATAGAGGCCCTGGCAATCCACCCGCCTTCGAAAGTATAGACAAGGCAGAGTATCTCGCTGCTACTCTCGAACAACAGTGTTCTCCCAATCCCTATGAATACCATACCATTGATCCCGAACACGTCGGGAGGGTCGATCGAACAATTCAATCAATAAGAGAGACCCTCCCAATTGAAAACTTAGAGCCGGTTACAACTGACGAAGTCCTCGCTATCATAAAAGCCCTTAAGCCAAGGAAAGCCCCCGGGCCCGACGGAATCAGGAACGAAGCCCTCAAACTTCTTCCTGATAAACTCATAGCCCTTCTGGTCTGCATCTTCAATGCGGCCATAACTCACTGCCATTTTCCAGCCGCTTGGAAAAAGGCAACGGTAATAGGTATCCTTACACCCGGGAAAAGGGCAGCCCATCCAGAAAGCTACCGCCCAATAAGCCTCCTCAATACTATAGGTAAAATATACGAGCGGCTTCTGTTAAACCGACTACAAGCCTTTGTCTCAGACAAATGTCTCTTACCATACGAGCAATTCGGCTTCCGACCAAAGCACTCGTGCACCCACCAAGTGCTCCGCCTCACGGAGCATATTCTCTCCAATTTCACGGAGCTACGCCGTCCCAGGCGCACGCTTGCTGTATTTTTCGACATATCCAAAGCCTTCGATAATGTCTGGCATGAAGGCCTTATTTATAAACTCAACCTCTTTCAAGTTCCGGACAGACTAGTCCGCATAATCCTTGCTTATTTATCGGACCGCTCCTTCTGCTACAAAGCGGACGGAGCCCTATCCTCGCCTCACCCAATACGCTCAGGAGTCCCGCAAGGCTCCATCCTAGCGCCTTGCCTGTTCAACTTGTTCGTTAGCGATATCCCCGAATTCCCCGACGTCGCAGTAGGCTCCTACGCAGACGACACAGTCATCTTCAGCTCGGCCAGGAATAGGATTCACGTATACCACCGCGTCCAAAGAGCCGTCTCTATGTTTGGGTCCTGGTGCCTCAAATGGCGCATAGGAATAAACCCAGAAAAAAGTGCGGCTATCATGTTCGATCCTCACGCGAGGAGAGATATAAAAAAGACATTACACCTATTCGACGTCAATATCCCCTGGGCTAATGAAACTAAATATCTTGGTGTAGTTTTAGATAGGCGCCTAACCTTCAACAAACATATAGATTACGTTCAGAAAAAAGCCTCCACGGCTATGGTTCTGCTACGCAATCTCACCTCCTCTAAGAGCAAAATGGCACTCAGACATAAGCTCACAATATACAAAGTATGCATCCGTCCCATACTTACTTACAGTTGCCCCGTATTCGCTCACGCTTCACGCACCACCCTACGCAAACTACAAGTATTGCAAAACAGATTCATGCGCATAGCCGTCCAAGCCCCGTTTTACGTCCGTAATGTAGATCTCCATAGAGACATGGACCTACCGTCCATGTATGCATATATTAAAGACATTACAAAGAAATTTTTTGCAAATGCCGAACTTCATCCTAACCCCAAAATAGTACACGCAGTTAGCTACACTTCCAATCCGCATGCCAAAGGCTTTGCTCGCCGGCCACGTAACTGCTTCTCCGACGCCGTCGATAAAATAACAAGATTAAACGCGCTTCTCCCTGCCGTCTCCACCAATCGCACGTGTCCGCGCACACGTCCGCGTAACCGCCGTCCTCGCCGCCGAGGCCGAGCGGATAATTTCGCTCCCGCACACCCACCGCGGCCTCCCTCCGCAGACGCCTGAGCCTTGGTTCGATCCTCCGGATAGGAGCCCTCGAGTGACTCTGCTCGCGCGATACAGTGACACTCTACATCACTGAGAGTACACCATGACACCGCATTACATTCGTGCATACTCACACGTTAAGTACACGGTTCTGTAAGGGACTACCCTCGCGGCCCTTGAGCTGCTTACCTGATAAGGTCGTAGTTAGTATCACTAATTTAGTAATAAAGAACCTGTTGGTTAGTCAGGATCATGAATCTTTTTCATTTACCGGCAGCAGTCCTAGCCGAGGTTCGGCCGTCCTGGCACCCTTGTGCCTGCTGCCTCGGGGCTGAGTGCCCTCAGCACTGGCCCCCAAAAGTCCGGTGAAGCTGTCAAAGCCCTAGGGGCTAACAGCATAAGTCAGGTCGAAAAAAAAAAAAAAAAAAAAAAAGCGTAAGTCAAATCCAAAAAAAAAACAAAACGCCACGTCTATATACGTCAATTCAAATCCTTGCAGTGATCCTGAGCTTTCAGTGAAGGACAACATCGTGATGAAATCTAGCATGGTGGTAGGACTATTTCTATTACTCACCTGGGTATTTGCCACCTTTCTTTTTCGCTCAGATTAAAGGCGTGATTGGCATGTGGCGACTTATTGGCTGCTAATCACCCAACACTACCTACTAAAACGCAACACGACGACACTTCAAACTCCTGTGTTTCCAGAAACCAGGGACAGCTTTCACAATACTTCTAGTTGAGTAATTACCACCTTCATATTGAATATTTATAGGTGTATTCCGGCAGTTGCGCTTGAAAGCCAGTCTCTTCACTAGTTTTAGTCTGTCCACGATCATGGAACACTTCGTCAATTACCATAAGTTGAGATTATGGTCATAATGCTAAAACTATAATATATAATTAATATAATTATAAGCTTTATGAACTGTTAAATTTTATTTATTTTCTTTATAATGTAATCATTATTTAGAACTTAATCTTTCAGTTGCTTTGAGACAAAGGAAAATTGTGACTTGCATACCTCCAGCGAGTTGTATTGAGAAAAGTGGTGAGCTCCGCTATTACCTAGACTTACTGGTCAATAACTCGAGAACTAACAATTACAAACTCAAAGTGAATACAAGATACATATCTAAGAATAAGACTTATGTAATGTTACTTATTTGGTTTTGAACTAAAAACAAAACAAATTTTGGGAAGAAGTGTGAAGTACAACAAATATATTACCTTACTTCTTGTTTCAATTTTGTCTGAATCATTTATCACAGTTTCGATGCGACTGCCAAATCAATAACTATTAATAGTGGTCTGCACAAATAACTTTAAATGCCGTAAGCGCTGAATTAAGGCGACAGGTTCAGCCGTTAAAATAATTTAAATTATTTCATAAAGGCTCAATGCAGGTTCCTATTTATGGTTATTTTATAATACATGTTTTTAACATTACTTTCAACTACATTTATATTCAAATAGATAACCTTGTTAATTTCTCCTTCACGTTGTGGTTTATTATCAACATTTCAACTTTAAAATAGTTGTAAATGAACACGGTAATCAGACTTTTAATCAGTTTTACACTCTGCAGTATTAAACCACATTAATTAGTCAAAACGTATATATCTTCTATATAACGAACACGCTCTTTTTATAATTCTAACGTTTTTTATGACGTTACAATTTAAATATTGTGAGCCTTCCAGATAGCGTTCGCAACACTCAAAACATGCCTTCAGCCTTTCCACAAGACGACCACAGTCGCTGTGAATTTGACGTCTTTATCTCTATACCAAAACTCATCATGATCGAATGAGCGGTTTAGGAAAAAGCGTAACAAACAAAGAAACTCGCTTTCGCAATTATAATATTAGTAAAGAAAAGTATAAAAAACGTGAAATACTCATTATGAAGAGACATGTATTAAAAAAACGTTGATGTAAAACAAGACATATTAATAATAAATAAGCCCATCTCTACTGATGACATTACCATAAATGTGTTTACGTATGTAGGATTCATGTTTTCCTCGCTCTTGTCATGATTAATGAATATATAAATATCATCAAAGCACATTAGAGCAACATTGCCTCAAAGAGTACCTATGTAACATTTACGCACTGTGATTAAAAGGTTATTTTTATTTGTAATTTCAACATGTTGTCCTAACGATACATACATTAACAGATTTTTTTGTGTAAGCGAGAACTAAATATCCATAGCTAAAAAGTTGAAAAGTTTAATCGTAACATTAAGTAAACCACTGGAAAAAAGAAAGGAAGTCTGATATAGTTTCTCATAATATTATGTTTTTAATGTAACAACTTTAAAATGATTTGCTATTCACTTTGTTATATTTTCTCGTAATGAGTTCTAACTACAAGGAAGAAATTTTGTACTTAGGTATCTCTTCATAGTTAAGCGTTATGGTCACAACCTCACCTGACGTTAAGTGGCGATGTGTCACAAAATGGTGGACAAGATAAAACTAGTCCCACGACTTACTCTCAAGTGCTTCTGCCAAAACACATCCACAGGTATTTGGCGGCAGGTTTTCAACTTGGGGGTGGTAGCTTGCCAGGCGCACATTGGCAACTTCAGGCCGGTAGCTTACCAGGCACACATTGGAAAACCCCTACCACCATGCTATGGTTTTATCACGATGTTTTCGTTCACCGAAAGCTCAAGCGCATTGTCGGTAGATTTGAACTCATGTCCGATGACCTGGCGTTCGTACATACTACCAACTGAGATATCATCGCTTCCAAATATTAATCGTCCATATTACATTTAAAAAAAAGAACATTTAAATAGAAAGAATTGATTGAAAGAATATAGAATTATTACTAACAACGCAACAAAAACTATAAACAAACACGTACTCAGTTAGTACTGACTAAGTATCTGAGAGAAAAGTTAGTAAGAATCGAAATTTCTCTTTTCGCTTTTGTGATACTCAATTGAACGAAAATAGCAAAAGAGGGTCGGATGAATAACGGATAATCCACGACCATATGTTCTACAAAGATACGATACGTATGTGATTGATGATCTTCAAGAATACGTTGTAATAAATTATAATATATATACTTTTATTATTACATCAATAACAGAACTAGAGTATCAACCAGTGGATTATGATGGAAAGGAAGGGGTTTTCTCTTGAGACGGAGCCGTGTGATTGAAATCGTTTTCGTATTATAGAAATTTTGAATTATATACGAATTAATAATCTTAATACGTAGGTACTAGGTAGGCATAAATTATGTTTTCATGAACAGTACAATAATAATTTACAGAGAATGTTTAAATCTAATACAAGGCCTATTTATTAGTTATTTTTAATTTGTTTCAAATTGTTAATTTCTACTAAAGTGTAGAGAACATAGCATCAAATCGTTGGTGGAAATCTGACGTCACAACACTGACGTACAACTGAATCTTGACCACCACCCCCTTTGTTTTATATGGACCTGTGCATTGACTCTATTGCCGGGTGGCTAGCAACGCGGTATAATAATGGAAACCGTGACTGGATTGCTGATAACTCGTTGCTATTCATTGTTTTTGTATTAGCATGTACATACAGTGCCTGCTATGATATAAAAACTACACTATTGCAGCAAAACGGCCATCTGCGAGGGTTGCTCGCCAGGCTGCCAAGATGGGAGGCCCGGCTTACCATCAAACAGGGTAATTGCTAGTTCGAAAAAGCATCACCCCAGCAAGGTAACAGATGGCCGTGGGATTTTAGTAGAATTTCCAAAAGTCCCATCACTAAGCAGAATATTAAGAACCGTGATATATCTTTAAAATTACTAATACGGTAGCACAGCATAAGGAGTTACATTACAGAGAATATGTTTGCTTTGCGGATCAGGATAATTTCGGTTATAATAGAATTATTACATAAAGATAACTTTGCATTGTCTATTATATTTTACAGTTTATTTAGACTTGGCGCTTTACACGCGTATACATTTATTCGCAGTGCCACCGCTTATACTAGAATTTTTATTTTATAATACCTTTGTTATATTTTTCGTAATTTTAGTATGCTATATTTTCGATATAGAAGCCAAAAATATATATCATTTGTAATTTTTCCCGTGTGTCTGTTACACGCATTGGTCTGAAACTACTGTACAGATTTTAATGAATATAATAATTTTTATCCCATTAAACGAAAGGGCTTTTCCGGGATATGACATAAAACGTTAAAGTTCAATAGCCTTAGACCAGTTACTGTGGAAATTGGCACGTATATTGTTGCATGAAGAAGGATCACACAAATTACCCTTAACGCAATAGGCGCCGCTGTGATAAGTAGAGGTCTTAGTTACTGGCAAGAACAGGACAACGTTTGCCGGGTGTTAATAGAAGTTTATAAAATATGATTCATTTATTTTTAAAAGTATTGTAGTTCAATTTTTACTCAACAATAACTAAATATATAGTAAGAATGATGTCTGTATTATGCTTATTGCTAAAATAAATGTTTTAACATTTACATTTATACCAGCACCTAAAATTTTCACCTGTAATAATGTTTATTTATAATTTTTTCCGAAATATAGAATTATACAAAACTTTAAAAAATGTTAATAGATTATACATTGAAATTGATCCATTAAAATGATAAAATGTGTGATTATACTATTATTCGGATTCCCTATAACTTTACTTTTAAAAGCCATGTCAAACTGTCTTTTCGACATCACAACCATCAATCTTCTGTGTGTAATAGTCAAGTCTCTTTAATCTCTTGAAAATATAAGAGAATATTTTTTTAATATTCGCATTATTCCTACTCTAGTAATAATTTCATTGACATCATATTTAAAAAAAAAATATCTTCGGATTGGTGATCGTATGCACTACGACTTATTAATACCTAACACTGTGTAACGAAATACCTAAATAAAAGTGCTAACATAAACTTTTCTGGACAACCTACACCTCAGTCCGCCCCGTGACCACGAAGGCTGAAAAGCTTTCGAAACGTCGGGATCAAAATTTAATAAATAACCGCGATAAAATCCGTTTAAATTAGTTTTATTTCATATCATATCGTACATACTTAATTATATCTTAAATCATATGTCTATTCGGTGGCTATGGTAAGTATATTATTTTGTTTCATTAAATAATATATAGAATAAATTATAAATATAATAGTAAATTAAAAAGACAACAAAGTACTACCATTAAATCTTCTTGCAATTCTGTATATAAACATCTAATATTCTTCATCATTAAATGCAAGGATATAAAATAAATATTGTAACATACATAAAAAGGTATTTTATTAAATAACTCATTTAATGGAGTCTCTGAGAGCTATGCTACCGGCGCAGGCAGTATTTAGTAAATCACGTCACGTCACGTATTTAGTATGTCACGCAAAAATTATATTTGATCGCTTTTTAATTTCACTGTGATTTAAGGTTCAACAATTGTCAACAATATAACAGATCCATCCCTAGTACCTATGTATATTTGTAAGAAAAAAAAAGTAAAAAATATATTTAACTCCATCTAGTTAATATTATAATTACTTTTTGTCAATTTGTGAATGAAAGCTATTGTAAGCTATATAAGTGATTTAAAATATTTGTAGAGAAATATATAAATAAATTAGAATTAATTAAAGGTCAGAAAATACATATTTTAAATAATCATTAAGCTTCAAATGTGTAATAAATAAAATAGAAAGTCATCATATTTAATTTATACAATCCTTATAATCATAAACAAACGATGACTTTTTCTTATCTTTATGGTAAGATATATTTCAATATTTGAATTGGCCAACCAGAGATGATGTTACGAAGCGGAATTAGATACAACAACTAAGGGTTTTTAGTTTTGCTATTAGATACAGGAGGGAGTTGGTAGAGTTTTGAACGAAAAATGAAAGGGAGAATTGAGGATACTATGAGCTACAAGATGATATACTATCAGAGAAACAATGGAGAAAGTTCTAGAAGATAATCGAAATTCGGGGGAAGTGCGCGGAGGAAAGGGAGTGCAAGGTTATATAAGACCGCAGCACGGGGATTCTGGAAGAACATATCAGAATAAGACCGGAGAGGAGGCACTTTAGATGCAAACCGGAGCAGGACACTTGAGATGCAGACCGAAGCGAGGCGCTTTAGAAGTAGGCCGGAGGCGTGAGGGCTTGAGAGAGGTGATGAGAAGTATAAAGATCGCTAAAATTTACAAAACTGTGAGTATTTTTTGATATTTATTAGATTCAGATAAATAAATGTTCTAGTTTTGTCAAAATCAGCCCAGAATTAATATAAATATTCTAACTACTAACTACAAATGATCTTCTGTACAAATTTGATAGTATTGATTCTATTACAAAGTCGAAGTAAGGTATGACATCCTCTTGTGTCTATAATACAAATGGAATGTGTTCTGGATTTCACTGGAAGTTTTGTAAATAATTATAATAATACGTAGGTAGGTGTTTATATGACGAATTGCAAGAAGTTTATATTATTTCTCTAGTACTCGAGTCTTAATTTTAGATTGTATACCTTTGTCACATTTGAATGCACAAAAAAACTATTGTTAGATAATAAACATGGAAAAATTAAGCAACAATTTTAATTATCATATTTTAATTAAATCAATATATTTATGTAATATTATGATTTCCTATAGTTAATCATAATCAACCCTTCAGCTTACTTTAACTTCTATCTTACCGACTTAATCACCTAGCGTTATGAAATATACTTTACGACCTATTCTTATACCTACTAAATATACATAAAAAAATCGGTCGAGCCGTTTCCGAGGAGTACGACCATGCATGTGATGTCATTATTATACGTAAATAATACATATTTAATTTAAGATTTTTGAAATACAAATTTCTTTACTTAGTATAGCTTACACTCTTCAGTTACAATTACTTGAAATGAGGCGCACCTGCTTTCGTCTGATAAGCTGAAAGCTACCACACCACACTCAACAAGTGTGTGTCACGTCACTCTACAAGAGTAATGCGTTTTATATTTAAATACCTACAGCTCTGAGTAATATTAAAGTTCAAATATAAAAACAAGTAATAACTTCGTTTTCTTCCATATAACAAATATAGCCAGTGCTATGGTTCATAATGATTTGTTTGTATTTTTTTAGTATTTGTATCCAAGTACAAATATTATTTCCAACAAATATATAACTTAAAAGTTATAATTACCCAAATAAATATTATAGAATTGCCTCATCATCATTACTTAAAGTAACAAAAAATGTATGTTATTGTTAAAAACTCAATGCCAATAAGAATTTATTTTTATTTACCAGTCAAAATGTAAACACGAATATCCTAATTTATATTTATAGTAATACTAATATTATAAATGCGAAAGTGAGTTTGTTTCTCGTTTCACGCCAAAACCGCTGAGTCGATCGTGATGAATTTTGGTATAGAGATAGATGGGAACCTAGAGAGGGAGATACGCTACATTTTCTCGCAAAAAGTTATTGGAAGTGGGGTTAAGATAGGATTAAACTTTGTATGAAACTTTTTATTGCGTCATCCGATTTGATTGACAAAAGCAATATTAATGCGAGCGAAGCCGCTGGTAAAGTTAGTAATATTATAAAACAACATAGAAATAGTTATTGTCCGTTTTGATTGAAAAATACATTATTAAATAAAAAATATAGTTATGAAAATCTTGTAATAAACACTGTTAAATTATTCAAAATAAGAAAATAATAAATACAAAGTAAGGGATTGATTGTAAACCCAACGTTAAGATAACTATTTTGTTTTTACAGGATTTCGCTTCTCTTTAACTTCTTATTTCCAATCATAATTACGATTTTATAAATGTAGTATACTAAGAAATACGTCGTGCAATAGCTTGAAAATGTGTCTGATATTATTATCACTGTATCATTAAATATTCAAGCCCCTAGGAATATATTCAGTAGGCGCTCATTAGTGAAATTAAAGCTTTGTAACAAAGATAAACACTATTACACACGTACAGTACTGAAACTTCTCGCATACAATAGTTGCCAACAAACCAGGGAAATACCAAAACACAACAATAACAAATTAGTAATATCGGAGTTCATTTTATAGTAATAATAATATTATTTTAAAGTATTAGAGTTACATAAAAAAGTTAATAAATTATACAGTTTTTATTAACGTTTCAAATGTAAAATGAAGATATTCGAATACGTACATGTCGCCAAACGATTTAAAAGATAAACAGATCTGTGAAGTTATAAATAAAGAAATAGGATAAGTCTACGCTCAATGTCACAGTTTCCTGTTGTATATACCTACTCGGTTTTCTCTAAAAATTCTTTTGCGGCGCGCTGAAAACAAAATTTACAACTCATTAGTTTTAAATAATATGCTTATTTCACACTAGCTGTGTTTTACGGTTTCACAGACGTTTATTAAGCAATAATTTATTACTCTTATATTTTTATTGCTATTCATATTATGGCAATTCCTATATTCTATACATTTTAGAATTACTTCTCGTAATTCTCATTTCAATTCTCGTTTCTCATCAAAATCGATTCAGTAGTTTTTGACTTAATTCGGGACAAACAAACAGCCAGGATTTTTTTTACGTTGTATTCGTGTTTTATAATATAGGTTTATTAAGAATTAGGAAAACAAATATATACACTATATATGACTACAGATTTATAAATATAGATAAAAATGAGGTAGTTTTAAATGTTTTTGATGGACATTTTGACTATAAATTGGACACTGGAGACAATTTATTTATAAGTATTACGAACACATATTTACTAACCCAGGGTAAAAAAGTTAATAGCAATTTGATTTAAACCGACTTACATACCTTTAAATTTATCTTTTTTTAATATACCATAATTTTGATAATATCTAAGATTATTTGTATGTAATAAAAACATTCCTTAAAAGTAAATTGAGTAAATTGTCGATACACCTTCAATTATTCCTATTTTAAAGACAAATTAGCTTGGCGCACACATATTCACTAGTATTTAATGTTAGGCACAGCGAAGAGCTCGCAAACAACAGGGACCTCCATTAGCTTTGAACATACGATACGTTTATTCACCTTATACTTCCCTTATAAATCCCTGCACGTACTATAATACTCAATATTAAGTGCGAAGTGTTGACTAAATTTACTGGTGATATTTAATATTTTTACTAACAAATTTTATCATAATCAAAAACTAGCATAACTGATTATCACTGATTATCATCATTTATTACTGATCTATTTATCACCAACAAGCTAATGTAATATAAAAAATATATATTATTACTTTACTACACTTTAAGACTACAGAACAGCTAACGAAGACCATATATTTCATCTTACAGATATTATAGGCAAGTATTACATTTTGTTTAAAACTTTATACCTATACAGTTTAGGCCACAATCTTTCCTGATATTAATTAACGATGTGTCCCAAGATGGCGGACACGCTAAACCTAGTGGAAGGACTGGCGGTCAACTGCAACTGCTGGAACATATATAAGTATTTGGCAGCTGATTATTAACTTGAGGATAGCAGCTAGCCAGGTGGGATTTAGAAAAAGCCCTACCACCATGCATACTACTATGCATAAGCATGAATACGCATATATATATGCATACTCTGCATATATGTATACATGCAGCTACCCGCGCCCGTGTCCTTGCGCAAACAGACATAAATAAAATAAAAATGTATATATAAATACAATTATAAATTTCAAAAAATATTTAATCTACATTTTAGATTTACAGTCTAGGTTTGAACAGTTTTAGCATAGGTATAAATGTATAAATCAACTTATACTTTACCTTTCTTCAAAACATACATATATTTTTAACGGAACGATATCATTTTATGTTTATCTTCGCAACATTAAGCTATAAGTTCATCTAGCAAAGATTTTATAAAGCAAAACAGATTAAAATTATGTCTATCACACCGCATAGTTCCAAACAAACACTGGAGCATTACTTTGAGTAAATGAAAATTGAATCCTATAGATTAATTTTTGTACAAAATTGTTTCAGGTCAATGGTTAATTGCTTAGGTTCAAAGTTATCAAATAAAGCTTGTAAAGTTAGATGGTCCAAAAATAATTTTATGTACGTCTATTTCAAAAGCAATACATAGCAGTATTTTGGTTTGGTAGTATTCATAGAGATATAAAGTAATACACTTTGAAATGTTTTAAAGTGAAAAATTGAATCTTTGGCGATTTTACTGTAAGCTATTATTTCATCAGTTGAGGCGAGTCTGCCTATTTAACAAAGCGATGAGCCTTGGAGAGTATATTCTTGCATAGTCTGTTAACGTTTTCACTATTGTATGATTAATTCAGAATTATCTTTGTGTAAATTATATGTTCAAGTTCAAGCTATTTATATATAACATTAGCTCCGATACCTAACTTTTTAATATTTATTTTCCTTAACCCACAACCGTATAATACTCCCGTAACTATTCTGAACCAACTTTTTTAGTAATTAAGCTTCATGAAAGTCTTGATTGATTAGTAAGTTTTCAGATGACTTATCAAAAGTATTCGTTTTGTAAAAACTTTGTTACCTTGCGATAATATTTTTTTATAAATGTAGTTTTGGTTTGTTCTCGGTATTCGTAATTATTATCTTAATAAACGGTTACACCGGTTATAATGAATAGTTTTTTTTTGTATTTATGAGATCATCCAAGTGATTGTTTTCTGAGAGCCAGTTCTTCCACAAGTTTAGCGTGGCTACAAACTTGGGCCGTATCGTCACTTAAGGTCAGGTGAGATTATGGCCACAACGTTAAATCCTTAACTATAAAAAAGAAAAATAAATGGTTGGAATTAGTATATAGCGCCGTTACCATCATCCATTTTTATTAATTGCATGCCTATATTTTTGACTTATCACTTAAGAAAAATGTAAATATATTTATGTATATATAATTCTATGTTTTCTGGCATTACTGTTTACGCTAGTTAATTCATATTAAAATTTCAGAAAATTTTACTAGGTAGTATTTGCGTGCTAGGGAGTGGGATTTTGCGTGATATACTATAGTTTATTGATTTTATTTATATATTTAATCTTTTTTTGTACACCTTATACCATATAATTATACATAACAAATGATTTGGTTAGTACAAAGGGCGGCCTTATTGCTAATAGCAATCTCTTTCACACAACCTTTGGATGGATATGGTCCATGGAGTAGAATCAAGGGTATTTAGGGTGTATAACTACAATAAAACTTAATAACATACATATTAATGACATGTGAACTATAACATAGATATGGATGATACTACGATATAAAAGTATATATAAAATACGGACTGGATACTAATAAAACACAAATGTGACATATAGCAATACATACCAATATATCACACAAGCGTAAAATTTACATATAGTACTTGTGTTAAAAAGGTATTTAGTATTTTTTGGCAGAATTTTTAAAT
This sequence comes from Actias luna, assembly GCA_039707435.1. Lineage (NCBI taxonomy): Eukaryota > Metazoa > Arthropoda > Insecta > Lepidoptera > Saturniidae > Actias > Actias luna. Next base: position 10,672,169 of record JAZHAC010000033.1, on the reverse strand, counting down.
TTGCCCATTGTTTGTGCCTTCCTCACAGAAACAGCTAATGCATTCCATAATTGCGCAGCTTGGACTGCGAATGATTTTGCACAAAAAATTGTGGAGTGTGTCGGAACTACAAGCGTTTTATTTTCTGACGATCTTAAATTGCGTGTATGCGTATCGCAAAGGAAATTAAAACGTTTCTTTAGGTAATAAGGTGTGGTAGGGTTAAAAAGAGTAGTATATAGCAGAAAAAGAGTACGAGAATTTCGGTGGAACCTTACAGGGAGCCATTTCAGCGTTGTACGAAATTCTGATACAAGGTACAAGTAGACGGTAGAGATACGTTAAGATAGAGATGTATAGCAAGTAGAGTATCAAAGTCTATGGTATTGAATGCATTACAAAATCAAGCATCTCAAGAACCGTAAGTTTACCCTGCTCCATGCCTGACCGAATATCGTCAGTTATATGTGTCAATGCTGTAGCGGTGTTGTGACCAGGATGAAAACCAGACTGAAAAGGATTGAGAAGATTATTTTTGCATAGGAAAGCATTTAACTGCGTATACACAAAACGTTCTAAGGCTTTAGCGAGAAATGGTAAAATGGTAATAGGGCGATACTCGGAGAAAATACAAGGATTGTGTTTTATAGGAATAGGGATGATTTGAACATTATTCCAGGCAAATGGAAATATGCCACTTGATAATGAGTGATTGAAAATATGACATAATATGGAAAGTATTTCTTCAAGCATTAGACTAATAATTTTACGACTGATATCGTCGCAGCCTAGCGCAGCGCAGCGTGAGATGTTATTGTCATAATGCTCGTTTTAACATCATTAAGGAATAATTGTGTAAATTTGAAATCGGAATGTTCAGGCATCGACAGTTATGAAAGATACGTAGTGTGTTAACCTTTACGCTTCCATCAAAGTATAAAGATAAAGTAAAGAGAAATGTTCATTTATTGACTCGATGTCTAGGTCTTTAGGAGTAGTAGTTTGTCGAGTTTTACCAACGTCTATTTACCTAAGGTATTTTCAGATATTTGTTGGGTCACTAGTTGCAATAGATTCGTGAATATATCGACGTTGGGCATTCCTACATACTTTATTACAGTGGTTGCGTATGTCTACATATTTTTGCCAATTCTAAGCGCTTGAGTGACATCTATATCTAGTCTTGGCCACTAATTTTTTATGCATGATTGCTTTGATATTATCAGTTAGAATGAAAAATGTTTTAGTTTTATTGAACGTATCGGTGCATGGTTATCATAAAGCTATAGTCGAATTAAAAATTTGAACCTTTTCGTCTACGGAATCAGATTTCGTTAGACGGGACCAAACAACATTTCTGATGTCTTCACGCAGGAGCTCTGGATTTAAACTATTAGTTTACTAGTTTAGCTATTACATATAAGTAAAGTGAATATATAGGTATGGTTTGTTAGTTACAAAAAACACTTCCTGCGCATTTTTAACATGGGAGCCACTGTCTTGTTAAAACGTGGTATGAATCTTGATGCTTTTGCAAAAATCCAATACTATCATATAGGAACTGAATAACTTGAGGACGCCTTAATCTGTTGAGATATTTTTCTTAAATTATCCGCGATAGTTTAAATAAGATTTAAGGAAAGAAAAATTGGCTAACGTTTACATATAAAATTTAAAAATTATAAGATTTTTTCTATAGAAATCTTATATGTAATGAAAACTTACTTTTCGAATGATCTTGATCTGTTTCATGTATTTACGTTTAAAAAAAAAAAAGAAAAATTACATAGGTAGGTAGGTAGTTTAACTAACTATAAAAGTGTCATATTAACTTGATGTTTTTATAACTTGTACTCGTGGAATGATAGTATTTTCTATTAACAATAGAAATATCGGAGAACAGAAGAATCTTTCACAAAAAATGTGCTTACACAATTGTAATATTTTCTCTCAAACACGTACACAAACAAATTTACAGAATTTTCGACAAGACCTCTCGGCTCAGCTAGTTCAATGATAATTATTAATCAAAAAGTAAAACTAATAAAAAAAATACAATGGAAAAGGTTGATATCTCGATTTCCTGCTATCGACAAAAATGATAATAACGTAATATTGCTTTAAATTTACAGTTTCAGAATACTATTTAAACGATAGTATTCATCATAGAACAAAATTATTTATTCAAATATAAGTATTATGTATAATGTTTAATATGTTTAATTGTTTAATATGGAGTTTATTAAGTTTGATTGTTGTTATACACCCAAAATACCCCTCATTCAACTCCATGGAACATATCCATCCAAAGGTTGCCTGGAAGAGATTGCTATTAGCAATAAGGCCGCCCTTTGTACTAACTAAATCATATGTTATGTATAATTATATGTTTTAAGGTGTACAAAAAAGATTAAATAAATAAATGTTTATCAATATTTAGTATTTTTTATCAAAAGATTCCATGCACAATTAGCTAAAAAACAAAATAACAGCTTGAAGGTAATTACCTTCAGTACAGATTTCATCTTCCTCTTGGCTTCTCGAAATTTAGTATATATATTACATACCTGAAAACAAAGAGTTTAAGTTAGAACGCATTTATCATATATATGTATGTCTTAACACATTTTATTAAGGTTATACCGAAAATGACATATTTTGTTACAGTATTGTACTATTTACCTTTTCTTTTCAAGAAAATCCTAATTAAAAAAAAAAAACCACATTCAGAACAGGAACTATTTCATCGTAAGAATAAAAAACACACCAAGTATTACACTTTTTTTTCAATTAGATCAAATCTTTTTGTTTTTTATGATGTGATCCTATAAATAAGAAAGATTTAAAAAGTAAGCCAGTTCTAGCATGTATTTAGAACAATGTTTTCTCATTGTATCAATTTAAAAACAAATATGAAGTTTATTTAAAACAAATGTATAATATATTTTTATAATACATAACACAAGGTAAAAAGTACAAAACGTAGAACTGAAATTAGTAATAAATTGACCGTAGCAAGAACGTAACAGCTTGAAAAAAAATATTTTCTTCACGTGACATCCTATGGACTATGAAGAACGTATTTTCCAATCTTAAATTATAATAATTTTATCACAACAAAATATAATATCTTAAGATCATAAGCCAAGAACATAGATTTAAATGAACTATCACTGCTCAGATATTATTTAAATCTGTGCTGCAATCTACTTCACGGCGAATGAAGGGGGAAAACACCGCTCTAAGATTTAACTTTGAAGATAAATCACTGGATAATTGTCGTTGAAATCCGTCAGGACTCGAAAGAAATAAAACGCGCCCACCTGTCCCCGATGAATAATATCCATAACTAAATTCATAACTAAATTCAAATAACGATCTATATGTCATAAATACAATATCGCACGAAATACTGGTCATAAATTTAAGCAAAGAAATGAAAACATTTTTTTTTTTCATTTTTGATTACGTTTGTAATATATTTTTAAAAGATATTCGTAAAACAAGAATTTCATTTCCTGTTATGGTTTCTAAATGTCTTTATAGAAAATATCTAAATATTGTATATTACATAGTTCTGGTAACACAAATTATTGTATAATTTATGATGCCTTGATGAATAATTCAAGAAGGGGTTGAGCATTTCGGTAATTTTATTTTGACGTAACCGCACCCCTAAAGTAATAAGTTTGGGCACTAAAGTTAATTTCAAGCATGACTGAATGTCGCAGCCGTAAAAAGTTTGAAAAAAAATAATTTATAGGCCAGATGCTACAATATTTTGTAAAACGTAATATAATCTATGTCAGAAAACATTACCTATTTATTTTGTATTGCATCATCTTTTCCAAAAGATCTCCATAAATATTTCAAACTAAACAGTGCACGCGACTTCCTTTTACGTTTTTTCTTCCAACTACGGGTGATCGTAAAACGTAAGTAAACGTAGTTTCTACCTTGTAACAGGAACATGCATAAGAAATGTCAAGTCACTTGAAAATACCGAGATGATTAAGTCTGTGATAGATGGCCTTCACGTTTGTATCTAAAGAAGTTGAAACATAACACGTAGGTAATATATCTATATATTTTAAACCAGAACTTTTTTTTGTAGTCTGTTAGAGTACATATTACTTATGATGGTTTATAAACCATCTATCAGATTTATGGCATTTTACTTCTTTCTTTATCATATAACTAGCTGGCCCGGTGAACTTCGCATCACCCAAAACCGATGTTCTTTATTCTCGATAAAACTTAAAAACGGTTTGACAGATTTGTATTTTTTTTTTTACATTTTGATTAACCATAATCAATGCTAATCAACCTTCCAACTTCAATTTGTTAAGATCAATAGAACTGGCTATATCTAATATGGTTTCCGTTTTTCATTGCTTTTGGTTATTGAATGAAACTTGTTTCTAACCCCAAAGCATTAAATGTATTTTAATTATATGAAATTTAAATATAGGTGGATTTGAACCCATCCCTCTTGACGCGGCGTCCGTACACACTACTAACTGAGCTATCATCGATTTAGGATTTAATTTCAATTATTAGAAAATGCAATCATAAAACTAATCATTACCTACATGTTATTTGAAAATCCATAAAGTTTCATTTTGCTACTAAACGTTGTAAAATAATTTATTCCAAGAACGAATAACATAAATGGGTTTGCGTAGTTGTCGCAACAATTTTCTCGAGAAAGAACGTTTGCCTTTTGTTTTACATTCAGATTAAGGTATTTTTAAGTCATATTACTCGTCTAAACACTACATACGGATATTATGTTATTTGTAACAATCATACTACGAATAGTTTACGAAAATATCGAGCACGCCTCTAGATTGATATATGGGAAGAAATGACTTCCGAAGAAGCTGCAATTTTGAAAAAAAAAAAAACAAATCTTAGAAACACCATGTCATATCAAATAAAAACATTTTATTCAATTTATGCCCTGGGAAAGCGCTTATGAACGTCAAAACTCCCACCGGTTTGGAAAATAACCCAGTCTCATCGAGAAGAATAAATAAGAAACTCTATCTGGTTATATATATTGTTGTTAGGTAGGTATATAATTAAAGAAGGAAAAATTTAAATACATTTACAATAGTTTTAAGACCGATCACAGAGAGGGGTGTCAATTCCAGACAACCCCATTGCTCACATATTGAATGAAATGAAAATAGAATTACAAATTTAGCGGCTTCTCGTAGAAATTCATAGCTTTCGCCGTTAGCTGGCAACTTATCTTCACACTCTAAAACTCGAATCACGACAACAATGAGGTTCTCTAATGTTAAATACCACGTCTACTGCTTATTGGCATGGAGACATAATGATAATAGAAACATAATAATATTACATACTTTTAATTAATTAATTGATTCAACTACGAATAATAACTATACTTTGCATTTATAAAAGATGTAGTGATCTTACAGTTAGTGTAATGACTGTGAAAGAAGTTGGTTATTTGATTAAGTGTTATCTTGGGTAGTAACGCAACTGGGTGAGGCAGTTAAGTTAAGAACATTCGACAGTACGGATGAAATCTCGCATTGTAATGGAAGCTCTGCTGTAGAATATAACGATTGTGGGACGAGATTTTGAGTATGATTCGACGCAACCTCCACGATCTCTAACACTAGATCTCTAGAACTTTCTCGTTGCAAACTATAGGGCGGTGGAATTGTTTACTCAGCATGGTTTTCTAAATAGGCTTGAAATAAGATTTCTGAAGAACAAGTCAACATAGCTGTAACGGCCTTACTATTGCAGCTATCCATGGGCGACAATACCCATTTATGATCAGATGTGCGGGCAGCCTATTTACCGCCTTTTAATATTAAAAACTCAAATGTATATAATGGATTAGTTTCACCCGAAAAAGTGATACCCTGTTAAGTATAAGATAATGTTGTAATATTACGGGTAGATTACGTAAAGAATAATCTTCATATCACTAATTCTTCAAAGATAATGACACCGAAAGTTTCAAAAAATCCTATCTAGAAATATTGATACACATGTCGCTTGAAATATGTCATGTTGCATGCATGTAGTTACAAATTGAGTGTGTTTATGAGCTGGAACTAAGATTACATAAGATTCTTGTGTAGCACACTACCATAGAAACCTTAAGCAACAATAATTTAAGGTCGAAAAGATTGGAAATAAAATGATTTTAAACGATTAAGTGTATAAAAATTTGTTGATATTTAGATGTGTAAATGACTATTACCTTGTACATGAATGCGAAATAGATAACTTTTTGAACCACAGCGTAATATTTATTTTAATTTCTATAGTTTTAACTAAGAACATTTAGTTACTGTATACATATTAGTTTTGCGAAGAACTTTACACAGTGTGAAAATTGTCATTTCAGGCCATATAATTTATCCTTAAAAGGTTTAATTGTAGTAGTTTCAACTAAGTCTTTCTTTCGTAAACAAAATATATGAACATCTGAATTATATATGTATTTCTTTACGTAGTAAGTACAAGGAAGCGTTGTTTTTAATTTCCCTGACCTACTTATTTATACTATTATATATATTATATATAGTATATATACTATGTATGTATGTTCAATACAATAACTTAAAGACTAGAAGAATATAGTAAATTCGAAGAAATTCACCTATACTTAATTTTTAAATAGAAAATGTATATTTTAGGCAAAATCAATGACTACTTCTATTAAGGCTGTAATATAACATCATTTTATAGGTATTTTTTTTTTTTCAGTATAAATGAAAAAAGGCCAACGATCATTTGTATACCGACGACCGTTACAAGGTTAATGCAAACATGAATGTCGTAGTCAAAATATCTAGATAGAATCTGAGTTGTACTAAGCCTTTTGCTTTGATGAATCGCTATTCTGATATCACTATTATGAAATGGGTATTGTTAACAAGTTTGTTGTATACACTAAGCCTTTATTATTACTGTAATATTGCGATGAGCATGCAAGGATTAAACCTACAATAGAAATACAATATGAAAGATGAACATGTGGTTATTGTTGTAAATTGAACTGTACTGGTATTATATATTAATGTAAGTTATTATTATTTAATAGCAATATTAAATAGAGTATGCTATATTTGTTTATAACTGAATATTTTAGTCTTTCCTTAGTTAATTTGTATTGAGTTTAAATAAAACTAAAGATTTTAATTTACACAATTTAACACAAATTCTCAAATAATATGTCTAATAATTGTATTCTCGTTGAGGAATTGTAATATTTTTTTTACAGTTAATAGATTTTAAGTGACGATGTGGCCCAAGATGGTAGACACGCTATGCATAGTCGAGGGACCAGCTCTCAAATCCAACTGTCAAAATATACCTATAGGTATTTAGCAGCAAATTTTCTACTTGAGGGTGGTAGCTAACCAGATGGGCTGTAGAAAAAGCCCTACCACCATCCTATGGTTTCATCACGAAGTTTTCCTTCATCGAAAGCTCAAGCTCATTGGAGGTGGATTCGAACTCTCGTCCATTGACACGTCCTCCATACACACTACCAACTGAGCTATTATCGCTTCCAACGCAATATTTATTGCATGATAATAAAATATAATCAAAAGCAAAAAAAAAAAATTACTCATTTTTACATTTTCAAAGTACACTGATACTATCCATATATTCTACATTCATTTACGCCGATACCTAACAGACCCAACGTAGCCTTTAATTTGATCACAATTTAGATACAATTGCTAGTCTCCAAATGTTGGTGCCAATTTAATAATCATTTGTGACAGTAGTTTAACGTCAGTTTATCTTAAAGTTTGGTGGAATTTGTTATTACAACAGATGTATATATGCAGAGTAATTAATTGTGCAAAAAATATATATCTATATTAAAATATTTTAAATTCCAACAATATACCATATTTTGATAACAATTTTTTGTTATATTGATATAACAAAGTATTGTAGACCTTGATTAATTTGATTGTTACTGTTCCGCTTAGTTTTTTATAAAACATGTATAAATGCATTTGTTACGAATTTAGCCATATAAATAAAAAATAATAGCTCTTTTTTGATATTCTTGAAAGTATGGGATTGTATGAAATAAAATAATATATATATGTTATTTCATAAGTTAATTATTTATAAAAAACGAATGATGAGATATTTGTGATAAGTATTTTATGCCCGCGGCATCGATCGCATAGACTATAAATTTTATATATTTTGTTATTGTCATTGAATTTATAAACTTTTGTATTAACAACACTTTAAAATAACTTATTTACTTTAATGTCACTGAAATAGATTATACAGATTGAACATGACCCGGACTAAGGGAACCCAACTTATTTCTCATCTTTAGAGGTAGAATTTCATAAAACATTTAAAAGTGTTTGATTAATCCCATAAGAGCATATTAATAGCAAGTTTGAAATAAACTAGATATTAAAACAAAAATCCGTTAAAAACTTGCCATATTTTCTCATCTCTTTAGAAATTAAATCTCCGTTTATTATTTCTTATACTAAGTCTAGAATGTAAACTGGATATCCATTTCAAGTTTATAGCACTTTAGACAGGGCGATAATATAAAATTCAAGACTTTACTTTACATATAAAAAATATTCTTATAGGGGTAACTTATCTGTGTAGAATACTAATTATTATATACAAAAATCTGAGCGAAGTCTTGTAGTTACTTATATATATTCGATCTATGAGCGTTTATGTATATAATCAAATATTAAATATACTCATTTTTTTATTAAAATATAATTTAAAAAAATCTACAGGCTTTAATTAAAGTATTAAAATTTAATTCAATGGAATAAATTAACGTCGGGTGACTCACTTGGTCCTTCGTGGTCGGCATTAATTGAAGCCTCGGTGCCTGTTAATGTTGGAATTCTGTCATGTTTCGCTTAGTATCGTGTAAACAGGGTTGCAATTGGACTTAAATAACAAATCTATATACAATTCAAACAATTCTAATTTATTTACCTAGTAACAGTTATCATGAAATCTAATAAAAAATACACGACCGAATAAAACATAAGTTGATTACTGTTCGCGATTTTACATATAGTCGTAGATATCATCATATCTATAATAATATAGTTCAGAAAAATATATAGACTTTATAGTGTGTGTCAAATAGCATAATAAGATATAGTAGTGTATAGTTTAGAAATACAGAAAAATATAGAATTCACAGGTGCATGTAGTTTATAGAATATTTAAAAGATTTTTTAAAATAAAGGTACGGTGGTGAGTACACACACCAGAATTGTTGCCATCTTGGTCTATTAATATTAAGTTCCGATCCGACACTATATAGAACTATAGAACTAGTACAATACCATAAAGGAAGGGACAAAATGGGACTTTAGAATATGACCGGGGTTGCGAACAGTCAGTACCAGATCGTTTTCGAGTTCGACAACACATCACTAGGCAGAATAGTATAAATCTTATATTATCTTAGTTTTTTATTAGTAGTAGTTAGTATCTTATATTAGTCCTATATTATCTTATCATAATTGTTATACATGCAACATTTCTCCAAACAGTATATAATATAAATATATATAGTAATTTGAATGTATGGTTGTTAATTAACTTTAACAACATAGCTTTAAATCTCCTGTTTGGGTTTGTAACACTAAGCAACTTCTTAAATTATCAAACCAGTTTAATCGGAATAATCTGATTGCGTTATTCAAAGTTATAAATATTTAGAATGAAATTTAATTCTGTTAGAATTAAGTTCAGTGGAGTCACAGATTATTCTCTTTTATTTTATGAAAATACTGACAAGATTTTCACGTTGTTTCTTATATTTAATTTGTAATTCGCATAGAGGGCAGTAATAAAGGCATTAACTAATAAGTAAAATCTTATAACACATATAGCAGCTCGAGTATCAGTAAATGTGTATAGATTATCATATGTACAAAATTATTATATATAGTTTACAGTAACTACGAAGAAACTAGTCAACGACAAAGTCCATGACGATATGAACCTCTTTTATACTAGTAGACAGCAAACAGGAAGACGGCCGATCTGATGGTAAATGGTTCCGTCGCCTATGGACAGCCGCAATTTCAGAGGTATTACAGCAATGTGGCTGATCTAAGCGGGAAGAACTGGTTCTCGTTCACTATGCCAGAATAAAAAGGCTCATACCAAACTTTTTTTCTGTCAGGCTAAGCCCAAGGGTGGTCGCTAACCTGTCGAGCAATAATCCTACCACCAGCTTTGACCTATCAAGCATTATATGGTTAACCGTCATGACAAAAACCAAATGTGGCACCAACAATCGCCAGATACTCGTCGGTTACTCGGCAGGCTGCACCGCATGCAGGTTAGGTTGGCTTGGGTAACTTAGATGTTATTTGATACCCCTAACACCATTTCATTTCATTTTTTCAGTACCCATCAATTTCGTGTATAAAAGTAGAGTCAGCAAGGGACTACATTAAATTATTTATTTGAAGATCCCATTGTATAAACATTTCCATGGGATAACGTCAATTATATTATAAGTAAAATTGTGTAGATACGGTATATGCGCTACGAAAGTGTCCCGCTGATTTTGTGACAGTTGGCACACTCATGCCTCAGTATCGCATCGGCGTTCAAAGAAGTATGTTGAGTACCGATTAATATATTATCTGCCCTAAAACAATATAAATTACTCCCGTGTGTAATGCGATATTGTGCGAACTATACAAACAAAACTACTGAAAGCCAGAAGAACACTTTTAGTTAGTAATTATTACTTTAAAGTATAACCATCCGTAAAATTATCTGTAACATGAAGAAACGTTAACATTTTAGACGATACATAGTAATGTATAAATGTCTCTTTTTCGCGCCCGGTATAGAAAAAGCACATTGTCTTTCCACTCGTTCATCGTCACGACAACAGCTCAAGCCGATGTTCGGTCACTTAGTACTATTCTTGTGCAAGTTGCCCCTCGGGCTCAGTGCCTTCCGTATTCGCCCACAGTGTCCGGTGAAAAGACCCGTGACTAACAGTGATAGTCCTTTGAAAAAAAAACTGACCGTTCATTGCAATACTATATGACACTTGTTTTGGCCAAATATTATGAATGTAACTTATATCTATACTTCATAACATCATTGGAATAACAAGCAGTATCTAAAAACCTAAACAAAAACAGGTTTCCCGGTTATAATTTAGTGGTATACAATAATATTATTATTACGATTCAAAGAAAAAGGAATACGCGACCTTTTTTCTATCAAACAAGCGTGTTGTGTGTTTTGTGTTGTTAGCAAACATAATAAAATCATAATATTAAAAACAATACCCTATGTTAAGACCATAAGTAAGATAGAGCCATGTGTCCAATATAAATCTATGCATAAGAAGTCAGAGGATACTCTAAAAGCCTTGTATTCTATTTGAAATGTATAATTGAAACCGCCGTTACTATAAGTTCTAACATCTACCTAGAAAAGACTTTTCGTGCAAGGTTATATATTTTTAAATCAGTGTAGATGATATGAACCTGCTGTTTATTATCCATGTTAACTCATGTTTTATCTGTAAAATAGAAGAGATTAGTAGTTGCGGGACGCCTTTTGAATTTATTTTATAACACAAATTTATTTTTACAACATAAGAACATTTGTTTATAAAAATACATCGAGTGTTACTTTTAATGAACTTAGCACCCGCACGGTGAATTCGTGGAATGCTAAGAAGTGTGTCTCTGAGCCCTATAAACCTTTCCTCAATTTTTAAGGAAAGTAATAAAATGAACTGAAGAAAAGTAAGGATTTATTTGTTTTGCTAAGTTTTCAAAATAGTTTATAAAAATATGTGTATTTTAATACTACTAGATCCTTTATTAGTTTAAAGAGATTTAGACCTGTAACGTTTTTATACTGAACGGAAGTTTATAATGTAATAAAGAATGTGCAAAAAATATTTCTACGATAGTATGACAAATTTCAATTTCACATATATACGGTTTTTCGTCAAAGTTCAATTTACTAGGATATTCTGAAATATTTGTACGTAAAATCGTCACATACGTCTAAAATTGCTTTGGATCATCCATACTAATACTATAATTGCGAAATTGAGTTTGTTTGTTGTGTGTTGTTTGTTTGTTTGTTATGCTTTTACGACTAAACCGCTAAATCGTTTATGGTGAATTTATGTATAGAGGTAGAGGGAAGCCTAGAGAAGTGGAGACGGTGATAGGCTACGTTTTCTCGTGAAAAACTTATAGGAAGTGAGGTAAAGAGAGAAATAAAACTTTGAATTAAACTTTTTACTGCGTCATCTAATTTGCTTCAAATTTTGGAGAATGCGAGCGGATCCGCGGGTAAAAGCTACTACTAATGGATATAGCTTTGATTTTGTATAACTGTTTACCTGGCACATAATAAAATAAATTAAATATATATAAGGAAAACGTTTTATTTTATGTTCTCTTAATTTTTCTTTGTTTTGATATTTCAAATAGTTGGAAGACCATACACGAATAGTTTATTGAATTTAATTGAAGAAAACAATATTGAGATATCCTATAATTGAAATTATTGATTAAAAGGCTTATATTTAACGCTTACAATGTTTGTGAACAATGAATACTCAATAGAACCAACACAATAGGTATAGGAAGAGTATTTCATACAGAACGCAAATAAGAATTTCTTAACGAAGATGACCTGTTGTTCATTTTATCCTAAATCCATTTTTTTGTCTTTTATTTGTACATATTTGTGAATTCATACAATACCTAGAAATTAGTAATAAAATTAAATTGCCTTAGAAAATAATAATAATAGAGTTATGCACTATGCACAATGCACAAGTAGAATGCACAATTGTAACGGCTACATTCAGCGTAAAAGCTTCTGAGGCAGTAAAACAAACGTAGCTAGGTTGAGAACGTACATACATATTCTTTGTCACGGCATCGACTAAGTACCGACCTACAAAAGCTTTCTTTTATTACTGGCTGAGGTGGTCAGAGTAAACATTGTAACCGCTTCTCAAATAAGACTGACGAAATGAGATTTTCGCTTTAACGTATAAAAAAAATCACAAAACAAGAACGAATTGTTTAAAATATACTCTCTCTCTCTCTTTTATTGATTATGTCACTGATTGTATTTTTTAGTTCAACTTATTGGTTTGTAAAAAAAAGGAAGGAACTAGCGTCAAAACTTATTTCATTATAAAAAAAAATATAATGAAGATATACAATTATCAATTAATTGCTAAAAATGTTTACAGAGAACATTTCACACATCATACAGCATAAAATTCAAGAACTCAATAAAGGTACGGGATTAATGATCAAATCAGCTCAGGATTTATTACTGATTCTTAATTCAACGGAGTAAACCATTATTCTGTAAAATTTTGTTTTATAATGGTTGTGCTGCGTAAATATTGTTTGTTTAGATTCCGTTCAATGTACCTAATATACCTAATATCATAAATAAAAATGTTATTTCAATGAGAATATCAATCAATAAATATCACAAATCAATATCACAAATAATATAAAACTAATAAATGAATACTAAACAAGTTATTAATATCATAATGCACAAATCTGCAGATTTTGAATTGAGGAATTTTTAAATTATTACGCTTTATACTCATTGTAACTGATATTTAAAAACAGGCCTAAAACACCTTACTTTAAATTCGGTCGACGATTCTACCTGCTGACACAGATTGTAGTTATGAATTGATTAAATTTTGGTAATTATTTATACTTACTTACCTACTAGATAAACGTAGTAACAAAACTGAGTAACTAAAACAAAACTCTATGTAACCAACACACCGATAGCATCACGTCAGAAAAATTTCGAACAATTTTAAAAGAAACACGCGACCTAAACTCATTTTTTATTACATTCAGGAATTTAATATTAGCATCTCGAATTTTTCAAGAAGTCCCTTCATTTAGTCAGATGTCGACAAAATTTGTAATCAGTTCTGTCGTACACAGATTTGACTTCTCGCTGGTTAAAGCCAAAAATTTGCTTGCGTTTCGCGACTACATCACACAGTGAGATTAAATGCTAAATGTATTGTATAAGGTAATATGTATATAGCTAAGGTTTATTTTATATAGGGTAATATTAAAGGAGAAGATTGAAAACCACAACTGTGTGGTAGTGCTCGCTATATAGCACCAGGTGAATCTGTTCTATTATCACATAGCGCAAATGATATTATTATTTTTTTGTATCTACATATTAGTTTTATTTTATTTTAAACATATCTCAATAAATATCATTATATTTATGACATTATCAAATTCCTATATTTGAACGGAATCTAAACATACATTATTCTAGCAGCACGACTATTTTTGGTCTACTAAATAAATCTTTACTCGTCATTTAGAATCATTAATAGATACTGAGCTCATGTGATCATTAAGCTCGTGCATTTCTACGTACCTTTACTGAGTTCTTAGAATGACATTTATAACAGTGATAGACTAACTATTAGAATTATATCATGCCCTTGAGATTTTTAGTGATTTCAACCAGTATTTTTGATCCCAGCACTTTTATTAAAGCAAAAATACGCCCCTTTAGAAGCACTTAGTCTCTAGACAAAAGCCTGCTGAAAGTAACGTGACATTTGAATATGCAAATGTAAGATTAGTTTAATTTTGAGCTGACATCTGGATCGTTTTAATTCACCCGTTTTGTTCCGTAATGGTCGGCCGGTATGTGTACTTTATGGCATATACTGTTAGACCGGGGCTTGTCATACAAATGATTACCATTAAACATTAAAAAAAATATTCTTAAATATAAATAAAATGTTATTCGATTAAATCAAGACCATCATAGTTCAGGTGTGCGTTATGTATATTCAGCTATCGAGACGCCTAAAGGCCGGTGTGGTAATGATGATCGCCGATCGCCGTTATTATTAATAACTTAATGGTCGCCGTTGGTTTTCGATGTACACTATACTTAGATTAGTTAGATACAGTCATGCCGCTTTGTCATGCCACAATAAAAACAATCGATTTGCGCCAACAATTATAGTTTCACCTATGTATACCAAAACGATTTACTACTAGTATGTTTCAAATAATACTGTACTTAAGTTAACAAGAGAACACTCTTGTTATATTTATTAATATGAAGCTTTACTCGTCATCAAACAATTGTTCATCGTTTTGTATTGTCGTGTGAGAGTAACTGTGGTACACTAGATGATCTTTGAAGCGATGATAGCTCAATGGTAGTGTGTATGACTTCGCGCCAAGGGACGTGAGTTCGAATCCAACCACCTACAATGAGCTTGAGCTTTCGGTGAGGGAAAACATCGTGAGGAAACCATAGCATGGTTGTAGGGCTTTTTCTAATGCCCGCCTGGTTAGCAACCACCCTCAAGTTAAAAAGCTGCCGGCAAATACCAATAGGTGCGTTCCGGCAGCTGCACATGAGAGCCAGGTCTTTCACAGGTGTAGCGTGTCTACCAACTTGGGCTGTATTGTCACTTAAGATATAACATACATAATACGTATCTTTATCTCTATAATATGTACTTTCTGTGCACAATTTTATACAATATTGGTTTTAAATTACTCATATATTATTCTATAAACATATTTATAATTTGTTAATACAATTTTATTAGAAAGTAGTAAAATATGGTTGGCAATAATCACCGGATTACAATGTGTTTCTACTCCATACACTGCAAACTCAAGTGTTTTATTTAATGTTTTTAAGCAATACACTGAGGTGTTTTTTTAAACTAAATGTTTGGTTTTAAAACGTTTTAAGTGATTAATAAAATTATGTTAAACATTTTAGCATTTTGTTTTAAAACTCTTTATCTGTTTTACCAATAAATATACTTTAAACTGTTTTATAATAAAACATTTTTAATTTGTGAAACGTTTAGTATACGGTCTAACGTTTTAAAACTAATCAGGTATTAGCAAATAAAACGTTTCTAGAAAAAAAAAAACGGTTTATGTGTACATCTCTACACATATAACACATTGACGCTACGCTGCTTCTCAGCTGGCGCTTGTTACACACACACGCACGTACGGCGTTCTTATTTTGATTTCCCGCTTTTAAGCTGCATTCCATAATAAGTTTAACCCTTATCGTGTTAATAACAAATGAAAATTTATTGTTACTAATAATTAATTTAAAAAATAGAATACGTTAGAGTATATATTCCTAAAGTAATTTCTTTATTAATAAAAATTACAAAAATTGACAAAAAAGTCTTTTGTTCTTTGCAAGGGCGTTCAAAATGTGTGAAGTTTCAATGTGATCCAAGTGTCTCTGACGTTGCCATGATACGAGAAACAATTCGTGACATATGTAAACGCGATACGTGTTTAAAAAAGTTTATTGAAAATAAAGTTATTGTTGTCCAAAAAAAAGATAATGATGAAGATGTGTGGATCGACGTGGAAGATGATGGCATTATTGAAGATAGAGACAAGTTGAATATTCTTTTACTGCCAACACCTGAATCTGCACCTGATGTTTTAGAAGGAAATGATGGAATTTTTCCCTATAAAATTCTATATACAGAACCGCTGAATGATTTAGGGTCAGAAAAATTTAATTGAAAATCCAAATCATGATGCATCAAATGAAGAAAATTCAAAGGTTAGTAAATTGGATTAATTTTTAAGTTAATCAAACTTAATGATTGTCATCATCAATTAAAACTAATATGTAATTTATTGATTGCTTCTAACTGTTATTTATTTATTTAACTTTATTTTTTTTAGTCTCAAATCGTGAAGTTAAAACCACATTAAAAAAACAAGGAAAAAAAAGAAATGCAGATACAAATATCAATCATGTCCTGAAAATGTCTAAAGTGGAAATATCAAATGAAACGTATGTTTTAAATAATTCTACAGATAATAAATATTTATTAGATTAAGAATGAACATGCTTTTTTATAGATATTATATTTTTTTCACTTGAGAAATGTTCCTATTGAAATATTTTATTTTGAAAGGTATTTTGATTTTGAAAACAGCTGACGAATTTCTGTTGATAAGAATTTATTAAGCATAAATCTCTTTAGCCAAATATATTTTCTTTATAAAAATATTTTTTTCTCTCAGTACTTATGATTATTTATTAAAATTATTTGTAATAAATGAATTAAATTTTCTAGATCTGAGGTTTTGAAATTGACCTTTTAATCAAACTAAATGATGCTGTGACCAGAAAATTAAAGAAAGAAGTCAAGCCTTTGTTTACTTTCAAACGAGTAAGGTTTATTATATTTTCTATTATTATAAAGTGCATTTATTAATTAATACTCAAGTTGTATAGAAACTATAACTTTAAAAAGCTAGATCATTTTTTATTGTGCCTATTATATGTATTTAAACAAATAAATATTATGAATATAAATATAAAAGACCCCGTTATTGACACTGGCCTAGTTGTTTGACACTTGCATTTTTATTTTAATTAAAAAATTAAATGTTCTCAAAAAATCAAATATTTTAAAATTTATGTTTTAAACAATATATTTATTAATTTATTAGAGTTGATTTTTTTTAATTAAAATAAAATTTTAAGTATCAATAACTAGGCTAATATCAACAACTGGGTCTTTTACCCTACTAAAAACTTATTTTATTACAGACAAGTTCATCTACTGATTTTCTTGTGACTGAAGAGAACGAGTCTCCTCGAGCTATTATATACTCTGATAATAAATAAATCAGCGCTGCTTTTATTGTGGCTGATACCAATGTCAGAGTTCAAATTTCGATTCCTACAGTACCAAAGGTGGTAGCTACTTTATAAGCAGCTTATTATGTTTGGGACACGGTATTTCCTAAACAATACTTAAATATGTTAGAGAACATCGACAGCCAAGTATTGAGAACACTGATTCAAAAAAATCAAGTTTTGTTGAAGTTCATTCGAAAACGAGAAGAAAAAGAAAAATAAAATAAATAAGTAATGTATTGGACTTAATTTTTACTTCGATAGTAACCAAGCATTTTATTTAATTTTAATTTATTGAAAAAAAAATTAACTTCTTTTTTTATTAATGTAAAACTCAGATCGTTAATAGATACACGAATACTATAAAATAGTTTCTATAAGAAAAACATATAAGTTTTAATAGAAAAAAAATGATTTGGGTTTGGAATGTGAGAATCTGAAATGTTTTTTATTTAAACGTTTTCTCTTTCTGTTATCATTTAATTTGACTAAAGATTATTTTTTATTAAAAGTATAAAACAACAGATACTTTACAAAAAATTCTTTAATAGTTTATAAACAACAAAAATGTAATTTGCATGTACAAGAGAAATTTCCCTAAGAATATTCGTTATAATTTTATGTAATTTCAATTCATTTATAAATTAAAACTTAAAATAAATAAATAAATAATTCTAAAAAAATAATTTAATGATTTTTATTTTTTTATGTATTAATAAAAATTTATAAAACGCTTAAAATGTTTTAGATCAGAACACACTTCAAGTGCTTTAATAAAAAAACTTTTGTGCATTAAAATTAAACGCTTAAAACGTTTCCATTACATAAAACACCATAAAATATTTAAAAAGTGACTACAAGCTTTTAAACATTTTATGTGTTTAAAAGTAGTTATAACAAAAATGATAAGTTAATTTTTAGTTTCACGCGAATGAAGTCCCAGGCACAGCTAGTTTTTATTATAAATGGTTAGGTAGATGTTATAAATAAATAACTGATAAATACCAGCAGACTGAATGCTAATAAGCTACTTCGTACACATATACCTTCTATAACAAGCGATGACCTGGCTAACCCATTATCACCTAGGCCAAAGTATTGAAAAAGTGACTTGAGAAATATTTCAGATTTATAAAGTAGGCTTAAGAATGAGCTTGGCTAAATTCAACCTTCAAGGAAGTGAAAAGAGGCGATAAAATTTGTTCTTATTTGATGTTGTAGAGAATCCAACAAGCAAACGACCCATCTTATCGTCTATAGTCAACTGCAACACCACAAGTTTATTTTTATGTTATTTACAAAGGAAGCGACTGAATTTGATGTAATAATACTTTTCAATACAATTAACTAAACACTTATTAAGGCATTTTTATTTTAGCATTGACCAGTACAACCATAAATACTGTAAACCAAAAAATTAATGCTCTATTCAATTCTAATTTTCTCTGCGCACTTTTGTTAACGTAAATTAGATTTAGTGTACAATTATACACATACATATTTATTCGATTAACATCTAACTTGTGGCAACTTTGCAATCTGCGTGATCAATAACTAAGAATACGTAATATTTATGAATATTAAGTTAAAATGCCGTCGTTATAAGTGATACCAATGTAGTCTGTATACTGTAATTAACGGTTTCATTAAATATGCTTATATTTTTTTAAATCTAAGTTCGTAGCAACGAGTATAAAAGCGGCACATCCATCTTAATTATTCATGCCAAAGGTATTGATCTCGCTTCTCTACTTATTAACCGGTAGCTTCGCGCTTTATGTCTATTTTACGCTTTCTTGTAAATATCACCATTCGTTTATTTTATATACAAACTGCGTGAGCGTGTGTTTTTTTGTTAAGCTTGTACTTAATTATGATATAGATTTAATTTGAACTTTAATATCATTAAACCACTATCGACTACAGAGACATCTATCGCGTTATGATTACTTATCGAGATAAAAAGTATCCTATCTCTCAAGTTGGATTAAACTGTACACAGTGTGGAAAATTTTAATAAAATCGGTTCAGTAGTTTACGAGTTCATCGCAGACAAACAACGTGACACGAAATTTTTATATATAAAGATAATACAATTATGAAATAAATTGAAATATAAAATATATGGTAGCTAGTATTATTACTATTATAGTATTATTGAACTATATTAAACAGCCAATATTGATACTGCTCAGTTTATATTAAGCAAACAACTGTTATAACTTTGAAGTGATGGAATAATGATACAGTACAGAATAAGCACTACAAACCATTTATCTTACAACTTTACAAGTTAACTCACATAACCAATTATACATACTAAAAATTGTTTTCGGTTATATTGCAGTTCAAAGTATATACCTAATAACAAAATTAAAAGATATCCAAGTTTTAATTTAAAAATTCATAGTGAAAATATATATTTAGTGATTATCCAAACGAAAAAAGGCTAAAGAGTCTATAAATGAAAGAAGTTCACGTAAAATCCAATCCATTTGGGTATCGCTTTACGCACCTCGCAGCCTGTACACATTCCCACAAAAACTCGAAATTCTTACAAACCTATTCATACCTTTGGTAAAATTTCACTGGAATTTATTCATGCGAGTTACATTGATAATATATCTTAAATTTATCACAGAATCATAATAGATTAGTATGGTTTTGTATAATTCTTTTCAATAAAGGTAATTATAATATTTGTTTAAGAATTTGAATTCAATTTTTTTATTACAATTGTTTTTCTTGTATAAATATTTATAGCAATGATAGTGTAGTTGGTAGTATGTACTGACGCCGCCTCAAGGAACATGAGTTCGAATCCACCTACAGTTGGTTGTGCTCAAAATGCACAAAAAATGCTCAGTCTAGAGCATAGACGTAAAGTAGCTTGTCTCTCAGTATTTTATAATTTCCACTTTGGAGAGTGCGCGCAGGACTTACATGATTTATTTCCACCCAACCCGTTTCACTACAGGACGACCGGACGCCGCAGCGGGTTTCCACCCTTATGTGGTAGAAGTATCCATGATTCGTACGAAACGATTTGCGTCTTCGTTCATCATGCGGACAGCAAAAGAGTGGAACTCTCTCCCGGCCTCTGTCTTCCCATCTACTTATAATCTGGATAGTTTCAAGAGAGGAGTGAACAGGTATTTTCTAAGTTTGCACCCTCCATCGTCGGCTTCATCAAACACAAACTTATAAAGCATAAAAAAAACAAGGGGAAAAAATGAGAGGTAACTGTACTATTCTTTAAATAATTATATGTATATTATTGTAGAATATTTTATGTATTACGACAAATAAAGTATACTTATTATTATAAAATAAACAACTACAGATCATTTTTTGCTAGGAAAATTAAAGAGACAAGACAAAGTGGTATAATAAAGAGTTATTTTTTTATCGTATTTTAATAAACTATTATTAACATTAAATAACATACTATAGAAATAATAAAGTATCAGACGTTATTAAGCTTATATATTTATTTATGAAAATATTATTGTATAAGTACCATACTAAATAACTATACATATATTATTTTAAAAAACCGGTTACATTAAATTATCCAATTATCACTTTAATTTTCGATAACAGAAACAGTAAAGACATTTTTTTCAGCAATAAGTAAACCTGAGTACACCGATACATTTACATATTCAAACATACACACATTCAAAACCACCTACACGAATACATTTTGTTTAGAACTGGGACAGGGGAAATCTGTTCCGAGGGAATATTGATTGTCTCAGCATATTATAATAAGAAGTCTCAATACAATAACGTTAATTCTGGGATACAAAGAAAAAACGGGTTACTTCACGAATATTACAATTTCTGGATAATATACATTTTTTTACTATAACAACCATAATTCATCTCTAAATTCGGCTTTGAAGTACTGAAAACAGTATTTTTCTTAAATCTGTTTCAGTTAACACTATGATATAATTAGAGAAGTAACAAGGTGCCACTCTTAAAGCTACATATTCCTTGAAATTGAAACTGTATTAGAAATATAAGGAGTGACTCATTATTTCACATCGCTACATACGTGCTAATCTATTAATATATCCTTTGAAATATTTGCTTTCAGTTTCAAACAAACTTTATAAGTATTTTTTACAATTGTATACTTTTTTTAATAAAGGTTTATAAACGTCTAATTTCAATTTTTATTGCATTATAAAAACGGTGTCGTGCAAACGCTCCTTTTTATGTAATTTGAATAGCACGAATTTTACTTCGAAGTTATTAATACGTAAGCGTAAAATTACTTTTAAAATAGCATTTTAATATTCAGCATTTATTTATCTTAACACGTCTCATTTCTCAGTTAATAATTAAAATATAATATATAATTATAAACATTAATTATATTGGCACCTTCTAATTAATGTTATCGCTATACATCTCAAATCTAGCTATACACTATTTGTTTAAAGGTTCCGAGTGATATAAATAATTGATTTCATTACCAATGGCATGAGAAATTACTTATGTAAACTATTCTATTATTTACAAGTAAGGTAATACCCGAGACTATTGATTTGATTCGATTCTAAAAATTATCTTACTAATGGGAAGCCAAATTGTTTATTTTAAATAGGTTTAGAGTTTGACTATAATTTCATTTGTTGTTAAATGAAGTTGAGGTCGAAAATGGTAACACGTAAGCCTGCCGTAACAAACCCGTAGAGGCTTAGCAACTGATCTTTATTTTGATGATTGTAGCTAACAAGACACGCAGTAGAAAACGGCCCATCACTATACTTTTATAAAGACGTTTTGATGCAATTATTCTAATTTACGTCGATCGATGCGGAATCTTGACACTACTACTACTGAACTATTATTACTTTAGTCATTATTACTCTATCATCCCCGGTGATATAGGTTATTACTTATTCTTATTAAATGCGGTAATGTAATTTCTACAAACTTAATCTTTGCTAATCTATATTATGTTATAGTTTCTGAACATGTTTCAAAGAAGTTATATCCGAAGTATGGATCTGTTTTGGAAAAGTATTACACTTCTAGGGAGTTAAATTAATTAATACCTTATTTATAGCTTTAAGATATTTGTACCCTTATTGCATTTTATATTGTAATGGAAACGAATGTAGTCGCGAGTGTTTATTAAACATATATTTATATTACAAGTACTGTACGGAACGACTTTGATTGAATATGTTATTGGGCGTCTGTCCAAATTGACAGATTAATTACTTTATTCAATTTAACATATATAGTTTAGATTTAAAAGTAGATATTATTCCATTTTATGTGATACATTTTTCTTCAATTATTCTTCAAAATTACTGTTAACGCTTAAGAAAAATACAAACTTGAATAGATTTAGCGACCAAGTATTGAGCAAAGAGGTCAATTTTTTTTTTAATGATTATGATAAACTTTTGTGTATTATAATTATGATTAGTAGTAATATTTAATGTGGCATTTCATATACAGTTTTAATTGTCCTATAATCGTAAAGTGAAAATTAAACTTCGTTATGAGTAAATGACGGATTATCTATTAAAACCAGATGGCTTGGCTTCACCTAGATATGCTTTTATTG
This sequence comes from Actias luna, assembly GCA_039707435.1. Taxonomy (NCBI): domain Eukaryota; kingdom Metazoa; phylum Arthropoda; class Insecta; order Lepidoptera; family Saturniidae; genus Actias; species Actias luna. Next base: position 10,648,834 of record JAZHAC010000033.1, on the reverse strand, counting down.
TATTTTTTGAGCAGTGATGATTTCTTTCCAACTTCAATCTACTGAGATGATGATATTGAATTATTTTTAATTCAAATTAATTCAATTTCTTTTATTTACACTGAAGATAAATAGAGTTAACATTCAATTTGAAGTATTCTAATAAACTTCGTTTTCGGTTTGTTGTTCCGCACGTAAATATACAAATATGATAGCTTTTAACGACTGGCTTTGTGATTTGTTAATGGTCACCTCAAAGACCAGATGCATTGGGAATTACAGACTTTTAAAATCGAATGGTAATTGCTTTTGAAACATCGGCATATCCGGAATCAAAACATCCTCTCCTTTGAAATTTCCTTTTATTATCATCGCCAGGTTGACGTTATTCATGTGTTTTTATAGCCAGTTTCGTTCCCCTGTATAGGTGGAGTTAGTTTTAGCACTTAAAATCGAAACCTATATAAGGTTAATGTAACTGGACCTGTTAAATTAACCTGTTAGTTTAATAACCATTTTAATGTTGATCCTGACCCTGTGCGTTTCGAATATAATTATGTTTTATATATTATTCTGACAAGTAAGCATGATATTAGTAGAATTATATTGTTCTGGAACTATAACAACATCCATTTCATCCATTGTCGGTGAATTAAATTTTCTCGCGTGCTCACTAACAGCTTTTTTGTCTGCCCTGATGATGATATTATCTCACATGTCATATGATCTAATGCCAATTAAATAATCTCCAATGGTTACTGATCCATTCACACTAAAGTCGTTTTCCATATCGTAATGGAATTTCGCTGCATTATGGATCACAAGACTACACATCGTTCATGTTTATTTTGTCGTGCTGGCTGTGGTTGCGAATAATGCCCTCAAACTCGATGCGAACGATAGGTTCGCCATTAATGTGAAAGTAATCTAAAATGACGATTCTTATACAAAATAACTAAATTTTCTTTTTTTTTTCTTTGTCATAAACCACCCCCGTCTTAAAAGTAACAAAACAGATCAAAATTAAAATCGGTCAAGCCGTTTCGGATTTTAAGCAAGACGAACACAAAGAAATTGATTATTATATATAGCTTTATTATAATCAAATCAATATATAGTATCTTCGGGTACCATGAAGATCAACAGAATTTCAAATCCTACAATGAATTTGAACTTTCGTTTAATGAAAATATCGTATAATAAAATCACATTATAGTAGTGGATATCTAGGTATATTCTGGTAGCCGCACCTACGAACCAGGCTCCCACTAGACTTAACATATCACCGCCTTAAATCACATCGTCACAGAATGACAGATGAAATGGCAGTCAAACACCAAGCCTGCACAAAGGTAATGAAATTGATTTCAGATAACCTAATTTCGAAATGCTTGGTCCTTGGATTGTGCAGGTTGTGTAAATATAATATGTCTTTTAAAAAAAACTGTATACATTAGTGGATATAAAAAGGGTTTATTCATTTACATCACTATCGCCAAATCAACTACAATTTTAAGTTATATTCTTTACAAGATAATGTTATGCCTAAAAATGAAAAATAAATTTATTATACGTTGGTTTAATCTATTTTGTATCTAAATATATTTTATACACCGGAAAGTTAGTATAGTGATTATGTTTATACATTTTTATATTCCAGCAACAAGCAGAAAGTTAGATTAGCAGTCGGTTGTGAAGAGATTAAATATATGGTGCAACTTGGGAACGGATTAAGCTTGGCGTTAGTCGATCGAGGCAACTTGATTACTGGCAACTTACACTATATCGTATATTACATATTCAGAATAGCTTTATGTATATATACTTACATTTATGTATATATGAGAATCTAATTTGAATGAAGAGCCGAATATAAAAGTCCATAATATGACTTGTCATATTTATGTATCGGAGTGCTGGGCTAGTTAGACGCCGAATGAGTGTCGATTGCGTGTAGCAAAAATGCGTATGTTGAGATACATGTGTAGTGTTACAAGAATGGACAAAGGCAGAAATGAGGACGTTAGCAGGAGTTTGAAAGTGGTACCAATGGTAGAGAAGTTGAAAGGAAATCGTTTGTCTTGGTTTGAACATGTCATGAGATGAGAGGAAATACATGTGGTAAGAAAAGTAACGAATGTGAAGGATGAGAAGGTAGAGGAAGGCCAAAGAAAAGATGGAAAGAGTATGTGAGGAATGAGATGAAAGAATGAAACGGAGTGACTGAAGAGATGGCGGCTGATAAAGATTTATGGAAGAAGGAAACGTATTGCGCCGACACCAAATAACTTGGAAACAGGACATGAAGATGATGACATCTACTTGCATGTTGTATATATTTAATCATTTTTGCGTGTTACAATACAACGGTACAGAAAAAATGGCTAATGAGAAACGAAAACAGACTAAGAAATCGACAAATATTTTCGCAAACTTTTAAATTTTTTTCTTTACTTTACTTTGAACTTCCATATAAAAGTTAAATAAAAGGTTTGTCTAGTGATTTCTGGCCGGAGGTAACTGTTTTCTTTAAATCGATAGGTACTTTTATTGGTTATTGTAATTAATTTGTATGCTTATGTTTTTATGTTTATATGACCTCATAGCCACCAGTCATTCATAAGCTTAGTGACTTTTTACTTCAGCTTTAATCCAAGTGAATTAAAAATTAATATCTAAATCCGTCATCATTCTTTAGGAAAATCAGTAGGTTATCTATTAAAAGTTTACATTTATAGATAGATGTCAAAACAATAGAAGCACATCATTCACATTGTATTTATTATTTTAATGGATTAACTATTACAGTTCAAACTACTGAAGAATATTCTCAAAAAACTCATATTTATTACGAATAGACACGCAAGCGATATAAATCGTTTGAGCATCTCTTCACACGGAAAAATCTGGCTTTGACAAGATGCGTATCAGCATAGTTCTATCGAGATCGCGTAGCCGCCAAGATACATTTCTAAGTTTATAAAGTTAAACAAAGCGAAACCTTCAGAGTGCTATCGTTAGAACTAAATTCAATTCAGTATTGTATATAGTAATTTATTTGTAGAGTTTGTTTGCTAGATACGGATTTTATTTTGTTTGTTAAAAAAATAAACGTAAGATCTTAATCTTAAGTGTACAGCCGTAGTGCTATCATTTATGACGTTTAAAACTATATAAAATTTAGAATAATTAAAATTATATCTTGTATAAAAATTATTTTTATTATTATTATACGTAGAGCTTTTTAATTATGTAATATTGTAAACCAACTTTATAAATAAAAATATCATGACATTATTAAATAAAGATGAGAACTAATGTAAAAAAAAATAATTTGCAAAACTCGCCCGGCATGAAATACATCCCCTTATTAAATAAGAAAATTTAATATTGGAAGCGAAATCGTGCCTCCAGTGTACGAGGTATACCGTTCACAATGACGTAAAGACGAGGTATAACGTGTTCTTACTCTGGAAATCGAGAAATCTGACTCTCGAATCTACCAGCAAGTTTATAATATAGTACTTATCTTAATATTGGAATAACTGATAAACCTCTTGTTTATTCATTTTATAAATACGATTAGAAGAGATAGTAAAGAAATTTCTGTTTATAAACCTTTCAAACATACTTGTTACAACATGTTCACATTATACAAATACACATAGTAAAAATTCTTTCCTTTTTTTTAAGTAAATTTTACACACTTATGTCGTACAACTATGTCCTAAAATTATTAATCTTTTCTTCCTTTTCAATATTTTATAACTCCGTTTGAAAATCGAGGTCAAACTTGAAAGCGATATTAATAAAAATGCTTTGTTTTAAATAGATTGATGCCAATTTTTCCTGATCAGTTATTCCATTCTAGGGCAAAATTGTATTGTCGTCGGTTATGAGCTCATTTTGTATTTCATACAAAACTATATACTTTCAAATTCAGGATTAATATTTTTTTGTTTTATAACAAATATAAAAAACATTTATATCATACTAGCAGCAAGGGTGAGCACCTCTAGGGAACGGATGTAAATTACCCAATTAGTTCAATGGTATGAAATACTTTCTAAAAAACAAGGCGTAATGTAATGTTGAAACGACTAGTCTGTAGTGTGGATAAACGGTGGCGTTGCGCCGCGGCGCCGCTCGTATCGACCGGCCGCCTGTTGAATGCCGTCAACCCCCTTGAACCCAACCAACCACCCTAAGACCTTACCCCACCCATTCTACTTTTCACTTGCTTAAAATAGAAGCGTGCAATGACGATATTTCAAACATTAGCCGAGCACAGGACACTAAGCATAACTAATTTACGGAACCCACACACAAAACCTTTGTACACATGCAGATGGCTTCATTTAAATTCAACCTTTATTTTCCAGTTCAAGCGGAAATTAAACTTAACGGAGACCTAATTATTGGTGTTAGTATTTATGCCCTAAAAAAAAGGGGATTATTTAAACAGGAGTGTACTTCAAGTATTTAGCTTTTATTGTAACTAAACGATTGTAAAAAAATATGTTATGTTACTTTTTTCATATTGTTGTTTGTGTGTTGTAAACAAATATTAAGAGTATAATTTATACTTTATAACTACATAACACTATTTAAACAATTAAAAAAAAAATGTATGAAAGTACATTCGCCTATAGCACTGATAAAAATTATACATATTATATATTTCTCGTCCAAATTATCTAAAGGTGATAATTTAAGATTACTTTGATAATAAGGAAAAAAATATATCTGTACATAAACTTTTCTATCAGTATTCAGTGGAACATCCAATGTATGTACGATCTTGCGCTTATAATATTTGCAGTTAATGGGTTGTATAAATAAAACATCGGACTCGAAAGTATTTCCTTACTCCTTTATCAAATACAAGTCATGCAATCTACCTGCGACGAAAAATGTAATTTGTGTTAACCTGGATCAAACAACTTTCTTCGATTCTTTAGAGTTTGAAAGTGATACTTGTACATGCTTCTATTTGTTTTACCGTACGCATTCTAAAAGTCACACTAACAAGCTATTGAAACTTTACACACAACACAAATCAAACTTTCGTTACGAACTGTATTGGATGAGAAAATGATAACAAATTGCTCAATATACATATTATTATTCCGTATACCATACCCTAATATAATTTATATCGATATGTTTTAAGCTTTAGTATAAATTTATTACTATTCATAATTCAGAATTATGTAAGCTACATCTGAAATGCTTCATTATACATATGTTTATACAAGAGAAGTATGACGATATCTACTTAGTGTAGATAATTAGTAGATACTACTTAGTAGACGAAATTATTTGTTAACAAAATGTCTGTTTGAATTCTCTTTATAGCGACCATAATGAAATTGTCCTTTACAAGAGATAAAATACCTTGTAGTAGCTGATGTTATTAAAAAAAGCGGGCAGTATTTGGGGACTGGCGATAGAAGTGAAAATTAAGTAACTTGTAAACTGTATAGTCGAGATATGTAGAGAGATATACTATTTGTACATATATAATGCATACTAATAACGCGCCTGAAGAAGTTTTCACTTCAAAAATCACATTGGAAACAATATTAACCCTTTTTGAATGGAATTCTAAAGTTTTTTGTATATACATTATATGCAGTCATTGTTAAAGAAACCAGAGTAAAATCAGAACATCTCATGTAGAACTCTCTGTACATACTTATATATGTACATAGATATTATTACAAAGCTATTGCACAATGGGACCACCACGAAATAACGAGCCCGGGTTTATTTAGTAACCGGCGGTCAATTTACTTGAATACCCTCGACTGACATATAAGTGATTGAGAATGTAGATATAATGAATAGAATGCTTTGCGGTCGTATTTTTTTTATTGCAATGATATTTTATTTTAAGTACCTTAAAGAAAAATTGAGTATGGTGTTAAAAAATATATGTCACGTTTTTTCGCCATATTAACGCATCGCAGCTTCACATGTACCCATATAAGTGATCATATATGGCACATATTTCTACTAAAACTAATACACATACAACTTAGTGACACTGTTATAGAACAGTATAGTTGCATGGTGGTAGGGCTTTTTCTAATGCCTGCCTGGCTAGCAACCACCCTCAAGTTGGAAATCTGCCGCCAAATACCAATAGGTGTGTTCTGTTAGTTGCACTTGAGAGCCAGTTTCTCCACAAGTTTAGCGTGTCTACCAACTTGAGCGGTATTGTCACTTAAGATCAGGTGAGATTATGGCCATAATGCGAAATCTTAACTAAAAAAAAAAGTATAATTCAATATACTTGTATATTTTTTAAATCAGTTTCATATGATATATAAAATTCATTTTTACACGTCTGTAGACGTAGATTGTACATTGATTGATACACTTTTTGTTTTTCTATTGGGAATCCGATTTTATACAACTGCGTCTATAATAATTAGTCACGGCCATGCATAATAACAATTTTTCTAATGAATAATTCAAAACAACGTGTCGCTATTCAGATAGTTAAGATTTTTTATGTACATGTATTGAATTTATTAATATTCATATACATAAGAACAAGATTTATATGGTGGTAGGGCTTTTCCTGGTGCCCACCTGGCTAGCTACCACCCTCATGTAGAAAATCTGCCGCCTAACCGCTAAAGATGTGTTCCGGCAGTTGCACTTGAGAGACATTTCCTCTACAGGCTTAGTGTTTTCAGGAGCTTAACATAACATCAGCTGAGATTGTAGCCACAACGCTACAGCCTGTAAAAAAGCATCCCATCAAAAACATATATGTGAAATGAGAGCCGAGTTCAATATTATATATATATATATATATATATATATATGCCTTAGTTGTTGACTTCAACGACAAAAGAAGTGAGATTCTAAATGGGTGCCAAGTTCAATGGTCAGTTCTGAAATTTATTTAGAACCACTTAAAATGTCATTTTTTCTTATAACTTAGGATAATATATTGAAATCTAAGGTTTGACTTCGGTAGTTCAAATATATTAATTATTATTAAGTCGTAACTAAAACAGTAATGGAATGGTTCGATGGCTAGTTTCTACCAGCAAGCCGACTTAGTCAAGTCAGACTTTAAACTTCAATATGTTATCCTAAGTTGTAAAAAATATTTTATGTTATTATAAATAAATTTCAGGAATGACTATTGAACTTGGCACTCATTAAGATCCCACTTCGTTTGTCGTTGAAGTCAATAACTATTGAACTTGGCTCTCATTTCATTTGTATGTTTATGATGGGATATCATTCTTTTTGTACAGAAAATAAAATTATTAGTATTACTTATTCATTATAAAATGTATAGTCCAGTGATTTACTCAAAAAAAGAAGTTATCTGGAAAGTTTTCCGGGAGATTTGAAAGTGGGTAATATCATAGATTTTGATAGCAGTTTTTTGATGATATCTTCTTTCTGACTTAATCTACGATAAAAACATGTATGTACAAAGTAAACTAGAGAAATATTTTACAACACTTTTTTCATAAAATCAATAGTTTCGGCATATGAGCGCTATAAAAAGTAAGTGTTCCTAATAGAATCAAGCAATTGAAAAATTATAATAAAATGATAAAAATTTACTAGTTTCTGATTTATTCCTTTGTATTCACCCAACTACCTATATGGGTGCCATATTTAAACTTTGTAGGTCACCTGGAACTGGGTTACAAATGTGATCTATAGGTCAGTGTTAAAAATTTCGATTTTTGGACGGTAATATAAAAACAACTGTTTGAGATGTGTTAATAAAATTTGGAACACATATATGTATCTCGCAAGTCTGAATATATGAGCCAAATTTGACATGTTTGTGTTAAATAGTTTTGGAATTGTGAGGGTGTCAAAAGTGGCTCCAAAAGGTTTGTGTAATATTACATTGAACTTGGCTTGACACGCTACCGCGTTTTTAGGCTAAGAATTTACACTATAGTTTTATCATGTAAGAGAGTCAAGCCAAAAAATATGGGGTATAATTAATAAAGCTGTGATGGCTGACTATGTGGATTCAAACAGAAAAATAACCCCGATTTTCTGGTCAATAAATAATCAGTAAAATAATAGGCAACTTTTTGAATGCAACGTTGCACGTAAATAGGCATGGGAGCATGCTTAGTTACGACTCTCAAATTGAAAGCCTTTCGTTGAATATCTTTTGGATTTTTATCTTTTTACTTTTTTTTGTTACTTACGAGTCAATCCCATAGAGTTAAAATGTGTTAATATCTACCACGTCTTAACTTGCATATTATCTAGAGATATGTGAGAAATAATTAAAATGATAATAATAATATAAAAATTAATTGACTAAGTAATAATGAGACCTTCACTAAGATTCTCTGCAGGCTTTTAAAAAACTTATCCGGTTTTATAACTGTAACTGAGAGATTAAAAGGAAAAAGGGTTTTCATTGAAGCGAATAACGGGTAAAAGAGCTTTTTATATCCACGATTATTGAGAGGATTTTATATATGTCTGTATAGACACATGTAAAAGGGAGTACATGAGCAATTATTTTTTAGCAATAATGTATGGAATTTGAACTGTATTAATAAAGTATAAAAACTTAATAAAATTTTTGCAGTTCACGTAATGTAGTTACATTAGTAAATATTTAAAACCTAATAACTCGAACTGCGAATCGAAACACTCGTAGACATTTTAATCAAATTGTTGCACTTCAAACCTGCCAGTCTACAAACTAGGGTCGCATAAACATGACATAACTCGTCTGCGCAATTGGTTATTGGTTTGCAACAGTTACCCAGTTAGTAGTCCTCATTGTTACTGTCTATTATTAACCCTTAAAATTAAATGGGTTGATTACTATAGTATATTATACTATAGCTTTCTTTACAATTATTTCATACGTCTCTTAACCTAGATAATTGCAATATTTTTGCTGTCATTCACATACTGGGATCATGCGATCATATTGTACGGATAATTGCAACATTTAGGCCCATTTTTCTCATTACAAATATATATTTAAACGTCATCTCACAGTATCTAACATGTCTCTAAGTGTATTTATAAAGACCTCGATGCACAACATCTTCAATAATAAACGTTCTAAGAGCTTCTGCCTACATTTTCAATTCTTTAAAACAATAATACTGTACTTCTAATCCTGAAGCTAACAATGTACTCCCTTAAGAGATATATCAACTACATCATCATCAATTATCTTTACCTATCTTACTTGAGACTATTGTATATATCGCCCAATTATATACCTACTTGTGACATGATCGAAATATGTTTTGAATACACTTATCCCTTATTTACACAGAAGATATGTTCCCGACAAAACCGTGTAAAATAAAATTTCCGATTTTTCTATGTAAGGCCGTCTAAACCGAAATAAAATCACAAAATGTGCTCAATTCGATCATTATTTAAGTAGAACACCTTACAGGACCTACCAATTGAATTCATAATAGAATAGGAATAAAAATAAATCAAAGAAATCTTCAAGAAACTGAATATGTAACAAGTTTATAATTATTATTTTTTGGTATTTTTTTGTAGTGGCTTCATTCATGAAAAATTATTTTACAATATTCTTTACTCTTTCTCTATTACTTAAGCGATCCAATATTTTAAATTTGTTTTCAAAGATATAACTTTTCTGTACTTTGTATTTTAGTCGGTGTTTCTGGCATTGTATGAGCTGAATTGACAGAAATTAAGCATAAAGATTACAAGAAGGCTGTAAAATTACCTGTTCTAATACATAAACTCGCACTCGTGGTAAAAAATATAAGCGTTTTTTGCTTACTTTCACATGGACTACTTTGCGTTTGCTTATGTACATATTAAGGGTACCTAAATATTTTCCACAATGTATATTGTATTTCACAATACTGGAAGATCCCCGTTATTGCCATCAGTTTTGCTGAATGAATGAGACCCAAACATATTTTTAACGATATGTATCTGCAACCATATATACTTATCTGTTAATTTATAAACCGTGTAAAAGCGAAATCTTGTTAAACAGGTACCGTGTAAACACTATAAAGTACAAAATATTTGTAATATATATTTGTAACAGTTTTCCAGTGACTACTATATTTTTGGATATTATAAATCGCAAGGTGCTTATAATGGAGCAGTTACGAAATAAATTGAGCGAAAATGGCTGAATATAAAATATAGTCTAGTGAAAGATTAATGAACCTGCTGAAATGTTCTACGTTTGCAATAACTAAACCAATTCTTTCTTCGCTTTAAATTAATAAGGTAACGTCGTATAACTGCTAAGTCAACTCATAACCGGCGCTTAATGATCCACAAGTACATTAAATAAAATAAAACAGTACTTATTTTTGCTGTAGTATTATTTTAATACCGTTTGAAAGTTTTGTTTCATCATTCCGAAAACATCAAAACCATTTTTACTCTTTTGGGTCAGCATTTGAACACATTCCTTCAAAATATGTTACTTGATAAAGGAAACACTCTTAGCTTAGCAACAGAACTACTTGTACAAAAAACTTTTAGAACATAACTATTGGTAGATCCTCATTTTAGTGATAGATTATTTTCAACGTTCACTGCAGAACATAAGTCATCACTGCAATCTATATATTGTGAACCCTAAATAAAAAAATCATAATAACAGAAGTTTTTATTAGGAACTCAACATGCCACGTTCTAACCGTGGCCGCAGGAACACATATGTCACTCGAAGCCTTTGTCAAGGCAATGGTGGAGAGCAAAAGTGGATAGAACTCAGTTTTCCCTTTTTACGAACAGGTCACGTCCGAAAAGAATATGGAGGAGTGATCGAAGATGCTCAACATGGAGCTCCCATCTCGCGTCCGTCAATCTGATCGACGAAGGCGTAGAAACAATCTCAGGCCTTCTTAAATAATACCTGTAATGAGAGACTTGTGCGTCCCGCCACCTTAGCCGTCATGTAGTGGGTACTTGGCGTTCGCATGTCAGTTATGCAGTAACGGTTCGATCGCAATTTGGGTCTGCCGTTGTTACGGCTACGATTGAAGGCATTGTTACGACTGATCAAGTATGGCGATATAAAAATCTGAATAGTTCCTCCCGCCAGAAACTCGAGGTAGTCTGAAAGCATATCCGGGTCTCTGGTAATCAGGGGAAATACGGGTAGTCGTTGTCTTTTAAGTAGGTGATTGACGGTGCTTCTTACCTAATTTGTCGCAGACGCTCCTCTCGTAACCCGTCCAACATTAAACAAGTAGCCAAACGAGTAAGCAGGAAGTACATCAATCTATATTTTCACCACATTAAAAAAAAAGTGTTCTCACTAGTTCCTTATCTGGCATAGCAAGTTATCATCGTCGACCACACTGTACTTAATAACTTAATGCGCATTTGGTTTCATTGTAAATAAACGTTACCCAGTTAAAATCGTTTCATAATAATAATGCTTTAAAATAAAATTGTCTAAACGTCATCTTTTTGAAATATAAGAGATTTTATGTTTATGACGTTGGTTGAACACTCACGCCATCTTACAAACTTAACCGATAGCTAAAATTAGTTCACAATCCTTCGAAAAACATTTCTCTCGATTTAATAGCTGTACGCACAGATGGCGCTAAAATACAGTGAGTGGGATATAACAAAATATATACCCACTAGCAGACCTGGCAGGCCTTGTTCTGCCTTTTCGAGTAGTCAATCACATAGACTATAGTAACATCTATTGCGTTATGAACACTTATCGAGATAAAAAGTATCCTCTCTCAAGTTGGATCAAACTGCATAGAGCGCAAAATTTAATTAAAATCGGTTTAGTAGTTTAGGACTTTATCGCGGACAAACAACGTGACAGGAAATTTTTATATGTAAAAATAAACAACTAATGATCATTTTCGATTTAGTATAATCACAATTATCATTTAAAATGTAATGTAAATAAAAAAATACTAAATAGTACTTTGGTCAGAACGTAGCTTCCTATTTAAAAAATAAATGAAAACTGCTGATTGAATTTCATAATAGAACAAGCAATTCCGAAGATGACCTCGGATCTAATAATACCTTTTCTTATTTTATGATGTGGTGTTTAAAACCCTATTATTCACGGACTTCCTCAACGCAACGCTTAAACGCATTAACCCGGCTTAGGCCAAGCCGAAAGGGCCTGTGTCGACAAAACGGGTAATAATTACCCAACACTTACTAGATAACACTTAGTGGGTGCTAAAACGCACTACGGTGACAAATCAAACTTCCATTTTGCCAGAGGGCAAGAATTGGGCCCGATCTAATCATACCTACTTTATAGTAGGAGTATAGGCGATTATTCGCCTCCATACATTAACTCTAGGATGTTAAAAGAAATGTAAAAATAAATGTTAAAGAAGAAATGTAAAAATAAAAGTTAAAGAAGAAATGTAAAAAATCTGTTTAGTTACTATAAACATTTATATTTCACCGTTGTCTTCTTATCATCCACTTATAAGGTAAACACCTTTTTAAATAGAAACACAATTAATTAAAGGCAGAATACGATATAAAAACTTGGGCGATAACAGTTTATCGTAGGCTGTCACTGTTGTGGCTAGCAATCCAAAGATAAGCATAGATAAGCAAAGATAAACAAAGATATACACTGAATAGCTAATCAAGAACGAATCAAGAATTAAGCTATCTAAGCTAATCCAGAAACGAGTAAAATGAAAAAAAAACGTACATTGTCAGATTTATCTCATGTGTGTATGTGGTGATCGAGTCCTATCGGGTACATCTCTACCGCCCCACCAAATTACTATACATAACTACACCTGCTGACTGCGGAACATGAGAGGACTAAGCGTACATTATAAACAGTGTTATACGTAGTGAATGGTTGTGATAAATGTTACTTTATAAATCATACCTAGATTAGTAAAGTTACTTGTGTCTGATTGTACTTAACAAAGATCCTTGAAAGAATGAAACCATAACGTATTCTTTAGACTTATTTTTCATTGCTCTTGAATCAGTGAAGAAGAAATGCGGTCACAACTTTGCTACACTGCTTACAATGTGTATATAGTATATTGTATAACTTGGAGACGTATTTATTATATCGTGCCGTCACAACATTTTATAAGCAATCAAATTTTGATCGCTTCGTCATATTTGCGGAATAGAGTGTTTGCTTTCTGCTTCGATTATAAGTAGAAATTACATTTAGGTAAAGAAATATTACTCTCTGAGTGTTTTACTTCAAATTACTGTAATAGCTATGTGAATGTAGTGTAAATACAGTGTAGTGCATAACTAGTGTTTAAAGAAATATTTAGTTACTATTTTTAGCCATGGTTAAACAATTGACTTCAAATTTATACTGGAAGTCCAAAATTTATAGTTTTTGGCTATACACACACATGTTTTATTTTACCGTCACAACGTAAATAATCAAATTTCGATTGCCTTGCCAGGTTTACGGAATAGAACGTTTGCTTACAAGTAGCTCGATTACAAGTAGAAATTAAGTTTAGTTAAATAAACATTTCTTTATGAGTCGTTTAATTCAAATTGCTGTAATATGCTTCGTTCGATCAACAATAGCAAGTAATATGTGAATGTAGTGTAGAGTTATAGTGCATAAATGGTGTTAAAAATAATTATAGTTTTAAATTACTATTGAGCCAGGTTTTATAAAACCATTGACTTCAAATTTATACTAGTTTTCAGAAATATACTACTATGTTATTGACTTCTGTGTCAGAATAATTCATCTATATTATTATTAACACTCAATGTCAACATTTCAAATTTGCGTAAATTAACACACCATTTTCCCAAATTGATCGAACAGACTATGAATTACACCAAAAGTCAATAAAATCCAGTGTTTAATATTTAAGTGAAGTAGTTATACACAAACATATAACTAATTTAGTATTAAATATATCCTACATATAAATTTACGAAACAATATTATATAAGCTATTTAAGACTGTAAGGGTAGGTATTACAAAAAATATATGATATTGCTGTTTCTAGTTTTACAGAGATGTTTGATTTTTTTAATGTAGACATTTCCATTCGTTTATGGACCCAGGAAATACTCGTTATTTACAAACTACAGCACGTAATTAAGAAAAGTTCCGAATAATTATTGTCAGTATTCTACGATGCCCAAATGAGGATGCTAACATTGTAAGTGATCCACAAGTTGAGGGTCAACAATCTTATGTTGTAAACAACAATAAAATAAAACAGTAGACGGGGTCAATCGGCATTTTTATAGTAAAATACTTATTATTCTATTCAATGAACTATTAATATTATCATTATTACTATGAGTTAATTTCGAATCTGTAGACTCTCCAAAACTCATCAAAGTATCCGAGTTGGCACTTACAAATTACAATATTATACAATAACTTTCTATCCAGTTCATACTTTTTCACAAACAGTGTTATAATGAGTGTATTAAAAGCATTTTGGTTTCGTAATATCTAATAAAATATTATATGAATTATCCAACCATGAAATTATGAATTAACCAAATGTATAGAGTTAGATAATCTTATTCTTGGGTTATATAGGAAAACAATTTGATTATATATATTATTAATACATGTAATAAAATTGTAATTGAATCAATCTGTAAATTAAATATCTTTTGAACATTATTAACTTTGTTCGGCAGCAAAATATAAATAAAAATATAAGCTATGTTTAATTTCTTTATGACATTGAAGTGCTAAAAAAATAGGGTGTGGACCATAAGTTTTTAAAGCCGCGCTGCATCTGTCTAAAGGCAGTATGTAGTGGTTGTGCTTTTTATTTTGAAGTACTGGTAAGTTTATTCTTATTTACCTTATACTAAATAACCTAAATTGTTATATTATTCATGAAAAACCACTAAGAGTTAAATTGTTATTATGATAATGTGTTTTTTTTCTAATATGACTCAGACTGAGAATTATCATCTGTAGATCACACAAATAACTATCCTACTCAATAGATATATAAAATTTCTGTAACAGTTACACTTAGCAGGATAATACCGGGTCTACAAAGTTAAAAATAGCTCCGAAAATTACACGAAACATAATTTAAGAACACGCGAACGAAATTGCGTTCGCTGCAAGTGTTAAAATTAAAGTTGTCAGAGTAAAACGATTATGTCATTATTGTTTTACTTATTTAAGCAAAAAGTGAAAAACTGTTGGTATTATCGCTTTCGCTTATTAGCCAATAATCTATATGACTCATACCAAAGTATTGAAGAGTGTTCTGTACATTCGAAAAAGGAAAATGTTATATAAGAAAATGTGAAGTCACAAGAAATATTTTCCTAGTAACAGAGACTGATACATGTAATATAGAATTAAACATTTATTGACATGTGAGTTTTAAGGGTATAAAGATGTCCTTGCATCTGTGAACAAATATTTCCTTGTAATGAAACATTTCCTTTTATTTATAATAAGCCTCTTTTAGCTTGATTATTAAATTAAATCACCGCAACTGATACCGAATACGTTTAATTATAATATACAATGAACATAGTGAAATAAAGAAAATAACCTATTTGTGTACATAGAATTTTCCCTGAACTTTTTCTCCGTGCAATAGATTCTCGATCAAATGATAAATATGGTCTCCATCTGGTTCGGAAATTTACAGAAAAATCTGTTAGATATAATACACACCGATACGAGGGATTCAGATTCGTGATAAAATTGTTATGAACCTTTTGCTCATAGTTTTGCGTTAAAATGTTCAAACTTATATCTGTAAGCTCATACCAATAACTTAGATAAATAGTAATGTTGTGAAGATTGTAATGCAGCTGTAATAACAATATGAATGCAATATTAGACTAATTTAAATATGTTTCTCTGTTTTCTTTTAGTAGTACGCCCTCAAGAATATTAATAATTTAGACGCAAATAAACTGTAGGGACCGGTAATGATATGTTATCATAGAGCCTGTCAAATATATTTGTTATAGTAATAACAAGTAAAATAATTCTAACTTCGATGAAAGTATGATTTAAATTATTTTTATTAAGGTAAACCTTAATCTGCCGTCACCCATTATAATGCTAAGAAAAAAGAACTTTGCCCCGTTTTTCTTTAATAACGATCTGTAAATGGAATCGTGAATGCGTGAAAACACACTAATAGACATTCTTACTAAATGCTAGTACAATAAACAAAAGGCTTTTATCGGTGTGAAAGGAAATAAATTGCTTTTTGGACTATCTCTATCGCCTAATGAAATGTCTAAATTATCTTCAACTTGTATAAAAGTGAACGGAGAATAGAAGATTGGTTTATTTGTAGTTAAACTTAAAAATACAAACAAATCAGTGACCGATTAAAATTCGTTTTTCAGTACACACCTACCTCAAAACATTTTATCTAACTCCATGATAACTGATTTTATTCAAGCGATTATTGTCATGATTTATTTGTGCTAGTTAATTCAATTTTAAAAATATGTAAATGTATGTTCATCGATCGGAATGAATAGTAAAATCGTATAATATATTATTCATGGAGTTAGGTTCTTCAATGAAACAATAATATACTCGTTTAAACTTGTGAAATCCGATCGATGTCACTGGTGAACTTCTTAAAAAACAAAGACTATTTTAAGTAATAGTTACTAAATTAGGTAATTGTTATAAAGCACTCTCAAATATGTTACACATTTTAAAGTAGCTTAAATTAGCTAATAAAACTCACAAATCAACATTAAATTTGTACGTTTTAAAACATCTGTACCTGCCTAAACAAATGGTACAAGGAAGAAAAATGCTTCAAAACTTATTGTACAACATAGTGTCCAACTTTCAAACTATTCATATTACTTCGTGGGTTAAAAACAAAACTAAGTAAACTTAGTAATTTATTAGGAAAAAAGTGCTGAAACTCAACCTCAAGTCGGAACAGGGCGATAGACTGGGTTTTACCAGTTCAGGCAAAAAAAAAAAATGTTAATTGATTAATTTATCATAGGAATACTTTTGAAAATGTGAAAAATCAATACCTAGATCACATATATTGGAATTTTGATCACAAATTTCCCAATTTTGTAGTGTTTATTTTTTTCAATTTAATCCTAAATAACTATGCTATTGATTACAATCACAATTCGAATAATTAATATGGTCAGTTTAGTAAAGAAAAAAAATGTTTTATTAAGTTATATTTAAAAACCGTTTTGTCAGATAACTTCGACTATACATCTTTAAAAAGAAAGTACTATAGTACCATAGGCATGTTATTTAAAAATATGGCCCAAGTACTCAAGATTTCAAAATGGTACAACACTTGCTATTTGTCTTTCTAAAAATAATATTGCTTATTTAGTTAAGGTTTAGCGTTATGGACACAATCTCATCTGATGTTAAATGACGATGTGGCCCAAGATGGTGGACATGCTAATCCTAGTGGAGGGTCTAGATCTCAAGTGCAAATGGTACACTCCTATAAGTGTTTGGCGGCAAATTTTCAACTTGAGGGTGGTTGCTAGCCAGACGGGCATTAGAAAAAGCCATGCAATGGTTTCATCACGATGTTTTCCTTCACTGAAAGCTCAAGTAGGTGGATACAAGCTCACGTTCCTTGATACGGTATCCGTACTGACTACTGAACTATCATCGCGCCAAAATTCGCTGGAAACAATGAATAATATTATAATAATTTCCCTAACGTTTACATTCCTCAATCTATGTTTGTTTTCGTAACCGTCATATACAAATATTTTACAGGACTGTACAATATTAAAAAATATATAATTCTAAAATTCATCATAACCGGTAACCAGTAAACAGAATCATAAAACGGAACGAGCCATCGATCATCACAGACTTTGTGTTACATTATAATACAAAAAGACTGCAAATAAGCCGTTAGCGTTCATACTGATAATGTCAGCTTAATGATAAACCGCTATCTCTTGAAAGGGTTAATGACTGTTTATTTTATTTATGTATTCTAAAAATATATTTAAAACAAGAACCTTATAAATCATTTGATCCTGAGCAGTTTATTTAAATTTATTCAAACAAAACTATTTACGTATATCACTATAGCTGATATTAAGTTTTATTAGAGTCGAATTTTTTCAATATTTTGATGTTAAATAAATCCCTTCAAAAACATTAATGTGAAATGAGAGCCAAGTTCAATATTATGATATATGCCTTGGTTGTTAACTTCAAAGATATAATAAATGAGATCTAAATTAGACCTGAAATAATTTATAACAACATAAAATATTTTATTACAATTTAAAATATCATTTGTTCTTATAACTTAGGATAATATATTGAAGCCTAAGGTCTGACTTGGCTAATTCGAACTACCTATCTGGATGTCAATTTTGAACTTTCTAGGTCATCTGGAACTGGGTTAGTGTTTTGATCTATAGGTCAGTGATAAAATGACAATTTATGGACGTTAATATCTAAATAACTGTTCGAGGTGTGTTGATGAAATTTGGAACACATATGTATCTCGCAAGTCCCAATATATGAGCCAAATTTGACATGTTTATGTGAAATAGTTTTTGAGTTATAAAGGTTTCAAATGTGACTCCAAATGGTTCGTGTAATATTACAGAAGGTGCTGCTCCCCAGTTCTGTTAGCTTGGACTTGGCTTGACACGCTACCGCGTGTCTATATATTCGATTTAGTATACATTTAGTATAAATTTACGCAGAGGAATAAGTCAAACTAAGAATAAATTGATATGATGGTAGAACATTAGTTATATAATTGAATTATAAATACATCCACTAAAATATAAGTAGCTTGTTCAAGTAAAATACCTTCGTTAACGTGCAAAAGCGTTTAAACTATTCAACAATTCTATAATAGTTAAAGAAAATAAAGAGACACAGTGGATTTATTCAATAGATTATTTAGTTTTAATACAATTTCGGTAATAATATAAGAAATTTTAGATAAAAACATATAAGATTAAATATAAGGAATTTTAATTTCATGTTGAAGGTAAATGCGTTTTATCAAGCTATTTTAATGTAATTTATGAGAGCCTATTATTTAATAGGAATATTAAACCTCGTAAATTTTTTTTGTTGTAAAAGGTAAAACCAAAAAACTAACACCTTTGATTATATAATTTTTTCATATCAATTTTAAGGTTATGTGAAAAAAGTGTAAATACAAAAGTTGTAGATCTTTTTATTGACATTTAACTTTTTTCCAAAGGACTTGTAGTTTTGCCGGAAATCGAAATAAACCATTTACCCTTAAAAACTCACCCCCTTCCCTTCCCGACCTCAGATCGCCCTTAATTTATTTCTTCTTTCATTTTTGTTACATTTTCTTCTTCTTCCAATGGATTTCATTATTCTATAATTTTTTTATTTAAAAAATTATCAACTTTGGTATAATTGTCATATATTTTATTACATTTTGTCATATATTTTATTATATTTTTGCTATGTTGTAAAGTATTGGAAGTAAAACATAATTCGTTATTCAACTTAACTGAGTTACTTAAACTTTAAATATTTCCGTACTATTCCGGAACTATAAATAATTCCGTAAATAACATATTGCGATAAAAGAAGAAGATACCTTTAATCATATTCATAGGTTTTTTTTTCGAATCTGTATTAAATTTAATATAATAGTTTTAACGCGTAGGAGGCGTCGGTGGAGCCAATAATAGATTATGATTTTAATACCAGGTGTAACTTTTAAAAACAGATCAGGAATGTTATTGTTTAGATTGCATATACAAATACTTGTACACATTAGATTATTCGTGCTTATAGTTCATGTTTAATGCCTAATTGTATTATATAAGTTTTGGTAAACTGGTTTTGCTAAAATAACACAAATTATGAAAACTAATTAAACGGTTTATGAGAACAAGTAGTTACTATACACGTTATTTACAAAAGTCTGTGGTATACTTTTAAGAGTCTCCTAAAATCAGTGAAATAAAATCATTAATAGTATAGGTTACACATTAAATACAACAGTTTATCAGGTCTTCGACTTAGTTATATACAAAAGAAATTGAGAAATATTGTAGAAAAAAAACTTCTCCGTTACCGATAACTTTACAACTTTTATTACCTGCACCCTATATAATTAATTTGGAGTGTAATCTGCAGAAAGTTAGTAGAAGTAGTAATAGTAGAAGCTAGCTATAATGTATATATAATACGTTCCACAAAATAGTAAATGAAATAAATCATTATTTTTACATTGATCCTGATAATGTCACACAATATTCACATACAGTACAGATAGTCGACAAAGAATTTAAAAACTTCAGTAAATTAACAAATTAAAAAAAACATACAAGTATACTATTTAAGGTATGAACCTTAATAACACTCGATTCAAAATAGTACATTACGCATATATTTTATGGTGTTGTACACAAATTATAACATCATTTAAAAAATATGTCTATAACGCGTCTTACGTTAAAATTAGCTCTACGTTTTGGCCTAGTTATATAGGTCGTGGTCACAATGCGACTGATGTGTTTCGATGGCCTCGAACCCGCGGGTAATTTCTAGTGGCTACGCTCATCTGTTCATCTTCTCTAGAGACATCCCGGTATGCTATACTCACTGTATTTACTACGACGTCCGCCGATCGCATGTAATGTTTTGCATTCCACACCAAATATAATCTCATTTCGTCGTCAAAACTTTTAAGTTTTGTCTTTTATCATTTAAATTCCTTCTGTCACTAACCCACACAAGTGGGGAGAATTTTGGGCTCATTAAATCTAACGCTTAGAGTCTTCGTAGAGTAAGTAGGTGTGCCACTACGGCTAATTTGTATTTGTAAAATTTTCAATGCAGTTATGTATTCTTTGTCCTTTTCCCTGGTTATACATGCTGTTTAATCAATATATGCAGCGTCTTAGCTGTAATATATTGTGTAATAACCTGAAGTCTTCGTTGAACTTAAATTATTCTGGACCTTATTAAGAGCAGCGTGTACAATCTTGATGGAGTATTTCTACATTACTGCCAATTTTGACCGTAACTCTCTTAATATACATAATAAACATCGAATGGTTGTACAAGTCGGTTTTTTTTTTATGAATACATCTAAGTTACCGTCTTCTCGCATTGTGTCTATTTTTATATCGCTGCCTTCCGGACATGGTGTACCGCTACCTCTATATTTATGGAGTCTCATTAAGCGTTAGCTATGTCTGTCAGCGAGTTTACAAGAGAAACAAATACAAGGTTCCATCGTTCTCAACCTCCACATAAAATTTTATTTTCCTTTAAAGATAATTTAATTTTAAACAATCTTACTATGTACCTTTGAATGTACAAAATATGTTATCAAGATAACTTTTTTTGATGTACAGGTAGTCCATGGTCCGAAATGTTTTATTCAAAATATATGATCCAGATCTTAGCCATAACGAGGTAACCGGACTCCTCTTCAATTTCAACGATCTGGAGCTACCTCCTTTTAACCTTTTAATATTGATATAAAAGGCAGTTACTCTCTCTAGACAGTGTTTCCACTACAAAACTTTGATGTATTGAGAAGGTAACTCATTTTAAATTAGCTTCTACTTATGTAGGCAATTCCTCCAATGTCAAATGTGAAAGACTTTATAAACATAGTCAACGGAAGCAAAGTAACAATCAATCATTTCTGAATCACACAAATAACTGTTTTGTGTCGGATTCAAACCTAAGGCGCTTCAATGCAGCGGTTAGGTTGAAGCAACTGGGCTACTGCTGTAACCGTTAGACCCCGTGTAGCTAAGACTAACTGTGCATGGTCAGGTCGAAAAAAAAACCGCCTAGCTAAGATAATTTCGTGTATTACATCAACACTCTATATTACTTTTGTAAATAACAACAGAAAATCGACACCCACCTTTAACTTGTAAAGTTCTAATTTTATGGTCTATACAAATTGGTGAAGTGGCGAGAATCGTTAACGAAGGATGATAATCCGCCGCTCACAACAAGCTTAGCAAAATCATAAATTGAAAGAGAAACGCATTCTCGATTTATTTTTAATATATAGTTTTAAAGTACTAGCTGTGCCCGCGACTTCATTCGCGGGAAACTTAAAATTGTTTAAAGTTTTTTGCCCGTTTATGTAATTTTAAATACAACTTCACTCCTATTAGGGTTAGCGTAATTATAAATAGCCCAAAGACTTCCTCAATGATTTCTCTCTTAAATACAAAAGATTTTTATCATTTTAATTTTTAGGAATTAATCCTAAGATAACAGCATTCAAACAAACAAACATAAACTTTTCCGCTTTATAAAACTAGTATAGGTGTCCGTTTATCATCCAATTTGTGATGAAGGAAAAAAAAGAGATATTTTTCAGGAGAAAAATTTATACATCGTTTTGTTAAATTATTTTTATTCAGTAAATATACGGAAGTTAAGTACATCTGAAACGTAAAAAAGGTATACACTGACAAATATGGCTTCTGCCCGCGACTGTATTCGCCATGAAATGAATGGTAACATTTTATCCCTTTCAAATCATCTATAGCAAATACGAAACACGAATAGAAAGGAAACTTGAATGTCATTCGATCCTTAGGACCATTGTGTCTAATGTATTTTTAATATACAGAAAGTAACAAAAATCATCCAGGTTTCAATAGAATTAATCATCTGAGTGAATAGTAAGAGATTAAGGTTTGCGATTATATGTCGTAGACGAAAATGTTTTTTTTTGCTTTGACAGAAATGAAAGCTCGTGATTAACTTGCATTATTTTCAATATTTTTATTTACTCGATATATTTAATTCTATTTATTTGACGAAATAGTGAGATTAAGGTACGTTTTAATACGTTTTAGTAAGAAGATTATGTATAAATAGTTTAATATTTTAGTTTAATATTTACGCACGAATGATCTATACAGAGCCTTATTCATTGACGTATACATCAATAAAAATTACTTTTGGTGTCTGTAAATCATTAAGTATATTATAAATTTTAAAATGAGTTTGTTTGTTTGTTACGCTTTCACGCCAAAACCACTGAATCGATTGTGATGAATGTTGATATAGAGATAGATGGGACTTTGGAAACGGCGATAGACTAGTTTTTCTCGCAAAAACCATATTGGAAGTGGGGTAAAGAAAAGGATAAACTTTGTATGAGACTTTTTATTGTATCATCCTATTTGTTTGACAACATTAATATTAACGCGAGCGAAGCCGCAGGTAAAAGCTAGTAATATATATTTTTCTTATCTTCCGTACAAATTTGGCGTTTAGCCACAATCTAATGTGATATGAAGTGCCGATGTGACCCGAGCCGTTAAAACGCTAAGTCTAGTGAGCGAACTAGCTCTCAAATGCCGCTGCAAGAACGCACTTATAGATGATTAATGAAAGCTTTTTAACGTAAAAGTTGTAGCTTTTAAAACTATCATCCTCAGTGAATGTACAATTATTTGTAGAAT
This sequence comes from Actias luna, assembly GCA_039707435.1. NCBI lineage: Eukaryota > Metazoa > Arthropoda > Insecta > Lepidoptera > Saturniidae > Actias > Actias luna. The sequence goes on along the minus strand of JAZHAC010000033.1, from coordinate 10,625,430 downwards.
TGGTAGTTACGTCAACCAACGCGATATCCCAACTCGCATTCAGTAAACACAAACTAAAATAATGTAACACTAAAACTGAAACGAAGATTAGACCAGTTCTTACGAAACGATAGCGCCATATCTTTGGCCTCGTCTTCATTTTCCATTAGATGTAACTGAGAGCAACTAAAGTATAAAAAAATTAGGTATATAAAAAAAGAGTCCTATTATTATAGATATAACTTTAAGAACACCAACATTGTCATTGTCATTCAATGCTACTTTATGCGGAACGTACTACCAATAACAATGTTAACGGTATATGCAATTGTTGGTTATGTCAGCTAACTTAGTAATATTAGTCAACAAGTAATAAGTACATAGATCAAACAATGACCAATAAATACATTTTTATTATCCACACTGGTGTTGTGTAAATAAAAGATTAAATTATTATATCAACCTAGAATTATAATAGATACGGAGGGTTAGAATACAACAATTATCTACGACTCAATAGGGACCATCATATATCAGAGCCCATAGCCAACTTGTCTCTTTCTACATTCGCTTACGTAAAGAGTAATCAAAATTGGGATATCATTCTTGTTCATAAAGTTTGGCGTGACAGTGAAACGAAACAGGTAAATATTTAGACTATTTTATTACCTGCACATATTACTAGAATAGTATAGTGATCTTTAATCATATAAGATGATAAAATACATATATTGAATAAAAGGGAATCAAAATGTTAAAATAAACATCATGAAAAAAATTAAAGGTAATCAAAGTCGAAAAATAGCCCAACAGAATAATAGCAAATGCTCTTATATTTTTTTTATTAAGTCCCTAAGCCCCTATTAAGCTATAAAATTACCTTCAACGTTATTACCAGAATCTCACCGGATGTTAAATGGCAATGTAGCCCAAATCGGTGTATACGCTAAGCGTAGTAGAGGAACTAGCTCTCAAGTGTAACTGCCGGGACACATCTATAGGTATTTGGCAGCAGAAAGTTATGGTTTCATCATGATGTTTTCCTTCACCGAAAGCTCAAGCTCATTTTTACATATAAACACTTATACTAATTGTATTGATTGTAATAATGTGATATTTTTTTTATAGTAGCCTGGTAAAGTACAGTGCTATGTATGATAGTAAATATAGTACCTCCTGTCCAAAACCAACGGCGCCAATTTAAAGAAAAATCAAGTGATACGTTTATCGTCCTGTACATGGTATTCATGATTCGGGTACATATCTCTGTCGCCCAGGTTATTTATTAGATACACGCCGGTTGATCCCACAACACGACACACTGGAGGCGTACTACTAAAGTGGGTGTTAGATCTGCTGTGTGGTGATCACAATTAGATCCAACATAACTATCGTATCCTTCCATCCAGCAAACCTTATTTCGGCTCTGTGGATGACAATATTCATTAAGTTCAATAATATTAGACAGATAAACTTTAAGTTAAAGCGAATTTTAAACTGCAGTTAGTTGAATATAACTTACTCTTCCTAATCTAAAATAATATGTAATTATTATGTCAATTCATTATACAAATAATTTTATAAAATGTAAACTATATAACGGTTACGCTCTGCAGTAAATAGCTTATTGTCATGCCTTTGCGTTGTTAAAAGCGTGAAAAAACTATTAATCAGTAAGTATTGAAATGTTTGCAATGGCTTGGCAATAAACGTAAAATGTGAAACGACGGTCGAGTCACGATCATGCTAAGGACATGATAAAATATTACTCAAAACAAAAATGCTAACCGGATTTATTGCAGCTCCAACTTGATTTTTAAATTATTAGGAATATTCGAATTTTACGCATATGATAAAAGGTTCGCCTAGAAGTTTTTTTTTTATGTTCCGCAGCATAGTGACTGCACTACACCTGGTGTTAAGTATAGTACAATAGAGATCTGCGGTGATATTTAACCAAAATTCATTATCAATCAACGCTGTCATGCTGGCTTGCTTAGATACCTTTTTACGCCTCTTTTGAAGGACCCATGTCATAGGAAGGTCGGAACACGCGGACGGGAAAACGGTTCCACAGCTTTTTATATAGTTAAGGATTAGCGGTATGGCCATAATCTCCTCTGATCTTAAGTGATGATATGGCCTAAGTTGGTAGACACGCTAAGCCTGTGGAGGACCTGGCTCTCAAGTGCAACTGTTAGAACACACCTATTGGTATTTGGCGGCAGGTTTTCAACTTGAAGGTGGTTTCTAGCCAGGCAGGTATTAGAAAAAGCCGTACCTCCATGCTATGGTTTCATCAGCTAAAGCTGATTGTAGATGGTTGGATTCGAACTCATGACCCTTGTCGCGAAGTCGTACACACTCCACTGAGCTATCATCGCATCAATACAACAAAAATATGCATCAGCAAACTTTTTAGTTCGCAATTCAATAGGAGTCACCGTGAAGCTATGACACCGAAGTCACGCCCGCGTGGTTCTGTAGTGGGACGGTGAGGAGGGGATTATGTCGAAGAACCCTTCAGAACACTGGCCGTGGTACATACCGTAGATCACGCTTAAAGAGGCAATTTCCCTTCGTAGTTTCAGCGATTCTACGATGCTGGTGGTGTCTGCATCATTCACAATGCGGACAGCCGTCTCTGCAACCTATCTAAGGCATCGAGGAGATATTGAGCGGATCTATCCCAGAGGTGCGAGCAGTATTCCATGCACGGTCAAACTTGGGCCTTATAAAGAAGGTACAACTGATCGGGCATGAAAAGCGACACACTCTGTTCAGGATTCCTAGTCTCCGAGATGTTGTGGAGATGACATTCTCGATGTGGTGCTTGAAGTTTAGGTCGCTTCGAATATTCATTCCCAGAATATTTAGGCTGCCACGCATTTCAAGTTGGGTTTATCTAAGGAGTAGGGTTGGATGAAACACACACAATGCGTGTATAAAACGAACAGTTGAAAGGCGCAAATGGATCCCAATAACAATTTAATATCGTTCACACCGCTTGTGTTATTTCAGTCTCCTACAGGATTGTAATCAAAATAAACGGTGAATTAGATACTAAAATGTTCTATGGCTGCACTGCGTATGTGTTCATCTTTCCATATTAGTTATAGTGTAACTTTTATAATTGGAAATGAAATAATAATAGGTTACATGTACAGTTTTACTGAGTGATTACGCTAAATGTGATACTCACAAATAATAATTCTTTAGTGTATTGCACTTAGAAATCATGGAGATACCTATGTTGTTAGAATCTGTAAACCGTTGGCTCACAATTACATGGTTATTGGCCCGTCTTAGAATCTTCCTATGGTTTAATGCCTTTCAAGATCAACCATTATATCTTCCATCGTAGCTTCCAGGATGCTTATAAACCGATCTGTCACTGAGCACCATTGTATTTAAATTGCACTGTACTTACAATTAGCCTTAATTCTCGCAATTTGCACGTGATACTATATAAAATTCCAGTGGAAATTAGACTCTTGAATATTATGTATTTGTTCAATTGATCAGTATTATTATGAATGAAATGAAATTATTATAATACTATCAATAATAAAAATTAAATTGAAGGTAGACACAGTAACATAAACTTTTCTGGACAACCTACACGTCAGTCCGCCCTGTGACCACGAAGGCTGAAAAGCTTTCGAAACGTTGGGATCAAAATTTAATAAATAACCGCGATAAAATCCGTTTAAATTAGTTTTATTTCAAAAAAATCAACTTTTATCAGTTCTCCTGTATATAATTTAATCATTTAGTACCAAAGAACTAACTGTATATATAAAAATCCCGTGGCCCCATTTTATATATTCTTATTGTTTAATCGAACTTGAGTAATAGGATAGTTTCTATCTCAATAAGTAATCCTATCTTAAAGGGTGATAGGTTGCGCTGTAGTCTAGTTATGAACCAATCGAAAGGGCAGAACAAAGTGTGCCAGGACATCAAGTATACCAGTAAAAATAAACTTTGCTGATGTAATAGGTTCGTTAATGAATCATTAATATTCTCCAACATCAGTAGTAGTACCGTATAGATTACAACTCAAATAAAATGTCTAATATGTATCACGCATACCTATGTAATATAGTTCGTAGTTATGCGCAGTTCAAAGAGAGAACTTGATTAAAATTCTGAAAAGCAATCACGTTGCATTAAACGGGATCATAAAATTATACGCTAGCAAGTATTAGCTAAAACTCGTTATGGTTTATTTTCTTCTTTTGGTATACCTACTAGTTGATGGTAAGTATGGTCCAGTTCAGAAATGACGACGACCGTAAAGTATTTAAACAAAGAGAGAATCGGTACTTGCTAAGTAAGCGCGATCCATCATAGGCTCATCGTTACTTATCATCAGGTGAGATTGTGGTCCAGTGTTTACTTATTATCTATAAAAAAAGTATATAGATTCAAGCGGCAGTCGTCTATATCATACCGCTCTACTTAAATACGTCTTGTTTGAAGAAAGCAATATCATTATTGATGTTAAATCAACAATAATTATAGACGTAACCGCAAATGTCTTTCAATCCCCAATGGACGAGACTCTCTTATTGCGATTTCAAGGCCGTTTTAATCTAAGCATTTACACCACTTGTAATATGAATGCGAAGATGTTTGGGTTAATATACAAATGCCTAACAAAACGGTGTTAATATTGATGTCACCATTTGCTGTGTTTATTTTCAACTACCTATAAAACAAATCGTCTTTGAACTTTTCATTGATAGTGCGAATCGAGCATTCGAGACTCTTGATCACTCTAGTGCGATTATTGTTGGTGATTTTAACCAAAGCAAAATTCAATGAAATACCCTGTAAGCCGATAATAATGATCAAACTTTACATGCTACAAGTACAATGCTGATGGACTTCCTATCTCTACATTCGTTAGTATAATATAGTGATTTTTGTAACCATCAAGGTAAAAGTCTTGACTTGATTTGTTGCCAGATTCCTATTTCTAATTTTAAAAAGTGTGATCCCCTTTTATTATTGATAGTTACCATCCACCGCTAATATTTTATCTAACGTTTTCTGATGCGGCAGAGATTTTAAATTTTAATGAGGAAGCAAGGTATTATTTCTTTAGAGGGGATTACGACCAAATTATCAAATAACATAATATTTTTTCCTGGATTGACGAATTTTCAGCTTGTGCAAACATCGATGACCTCATATCAGTTTTGTTATGGTATTCTACACAAAATTATTATTAAGTATGTACCTAAATCAAAACCTACCAGCTTAAAATATCCTAAATGCTTTACTGTGGGTAAGGTTTGAACCTTTTCTGACATGTAGACAATCTCGTATTCTCGTAAATGGTTTTTGTTCTTCTGAATACTTCCTGGTGAAATCCGTTGGTACACAGGGTTCCCATTTGAGCCCGATATTGTTCAATATATCTATTAATGGCATCAATCAATGCTTCCATAATTACACGTTCTTCCTATTTGCCGACGACTTAAAACCATTAAATATCCGAACGATTCTCGATTACTACAAGACGACATCGACAACTTAACAAAATGGTGTGATGGCAATGAAATTACCCTAAATGTTGATAAATGCTTTTGTTTACATTTTTCTCGAAAAAAAAGGAACTGTAGGACCGTACACTATTAACAATACGACGCTCATAATATTAAACTCGTTTCGGAACCTAGGGATAATACTTGTCTTCAAACTATAATTTCATATACCTATCGATGACATAGTAAAAAAGGATTTATTCTGAGAAATTGTACAGTTTAAAAAACCACAGACTAAAATTTTACTGTATAATACTCTTGTTAGGACTGGGCTAGAATAGTGTAGCACTATGTGGAATCTCCATTACGATGTCTACATAAAACGAATAGAATGTGGTCAGAAAAGGTCCCTTTGGCACCTAGCATACAATGAGAATATGGTCATCAAACTCAAGAGCTACTCAGGTCGATTACAATATTTTAATATGAAATCTCTCAGTGACCGTAGACATTTATTAGATAGAGTATTTCTCTATAAATTCGTGAACAGTTTATTGAACGTGCCACTACTTCTATCAGAAGTAATCATTAGAATATCTCGCAACATACCTCAAACGGGATCTTATAAATAATTTTGCAAAAACAGGATCGTACAAATTATGGCCCTTTTTTCTCCGTTAAACATACTCATGCGAAATTACAATGTTACATCCAATGTAAAAGCAGGAAAGGTTGACATTCATCCCACTTATAATACGTATTTATTGATATTGTTAACATCATAATTATTACATTCGTTATATTTATATTATTATATTAGTCAGCTAAAATAATTATAATTACAAGCCAGCGTTATTAAATAGGTAACATAATTTTTATATAGTTAAAAGATTTAGCATTATGACTACAAACTCACCTGGTGTTAAGTAAAGATGTAGCCTCAAATAGTGGGCATGCTAAAACCCAGTAGAGGGACTGGCTTTTAAGTGCAACTACCGGAACACACTTATAGTTATTTGGCGGCAGATTTCCAACTTATGGGTAGTAGCTAGCTAAGCGGACATTAGAAAAAGGCCTACCAACATGCTATGGTTCTATCACGATGTTTACCTTCATCGTAAGCTCAAGCTATTAGCAAGTGGATTCAAACTCACGTTCCTTGACGCGACGTCCGTAAACACTACCAACTAAGATATCACCATTGTATTCTTGTTCTGTTCCCAATTTATTCGGGGTCGGCGTAGTACGTTTTATTCTCCCAGAAATCCCTATTAGCCGTCATCTCTTCATTCACTCCCTTTTCCTTCATCTCACTCCTCACACACTCTATCAATCTTTTCTTTGGCCTTTCTCTTCATTTCTATCCTTCAACTTTATATCCATTACTTTTCTCACAATATAAGTTTTTTTTTATGTAATAGTGGGCAAACGAGCAAGCGTGTTACCTGTTGGTAAATGATCGCCGCCACCCATGAACACCCACAACACCAGGGAAATTGCAGGTGCGATGCCGGCCTTTATTTTGGAGGGAGCGGGTATCCTATCTTCTCATGACATTTCCGAACCAAGACAACTGATTCCCTTTGAAGTTTTACTATCACTGACGCCACTTTCAAACTTCCTCAAACATAATCATTCCTGACTATCTCTATATATATATAAAACTTAAAAACTATGTATATTATAATAAGCATACAAGTATATGTACGATCTTAGGGACTTAGTTCAGACGTAATGCCAATATTCAATCCATAGTACACCTATTTATGAATTTGTAAACTGATGGAAATACTCATGTTGTAGCAGTTTGTAATACATTTTACAAATTTCTTTATTCTTTATACGTTAAAATAACTATCTTTATATGGTAAAACTAAAACTGTATTATATTATGAATTCTTTATGTCGAGATGATATATTTTTAATAACTCATAAGTACTACAATTTCTGAATAGAAATATTTATTTTAAATATAAATTATAAAACATTAAATAGATTCTTAATTAAATCACCATTTATCATTCACATCTATTAGGTACGCTCTATGCCTTTTAAAAATGGGATCAATATTACCCTCTATCTTGTGATCTAATCTAATAAATCTTGTGACGTACTCGGCGATAATTAATTAATTGCACAAACACAGTACCCCGAGTTAAACACCCTCGAAATGTATGTCACAGGCCGTTTAATATGTCTCGACAGGTTTGGCAAACAATTAGTCACGCAAGTGGAAAGTGTCTACATTCATGACATTAATATTGGAACGTAAAGTACCTACCTGTTTTTATTAATCTTTTGAGACGACGGTGTCCCTGAAATATGTATATAGATGGAACATAAGGTCACAACAAAAAATATGCGACAACAATCAATATACTGTTATTCTTAACGTAACAACTATTTGTATACTTTAGAATGTTTTGTTAAAATTTTTATTAATATTTCAAATGAAGCCCTTCGTATTTTTTTAATTTATTATTGTTTATTTACTGAATAATTTCAAGGATTTCATTCTTTATAGGTTTAGAGTATGACCACAATTTGAAGATTTGGACAGGTTACGGCTTGGTAGAGGCAATTGTTTCTTAAATGCAGCTGCCGATACATATCAATAGGTGTACTTATCACAACTTAAAACATTTATTATGAGTATACTTAATAAAAAAAATATACGATACAGGCATACGAAAATATATTTCATTTTATTTTACGCTAGAACTAATTTTTTTCTGTATAAGCATCACTCACTGATTTTTCTATTTACAAACCGAAAGTAAAACAAAATTTTGGGCTAATTGAAATAAACTAATGCAAAGTGGTAATTACTACCTAGAATGCCGTGAATATTTTTGCAGTAAATATTGATATAAGTGACATGTGCAAAGGTGCCCCATCTTGTCGCCTAGATTGTTTTTCGCGCTCGCCTCAGTTACTTTAGAAATGTGTCGTCACTTCATTTAAAAATGTACTAGTGTATTTTTTTATCGCATTTATTATGTAGAGAATATCGCCAGTGTCTAATGTAAATGTCGATGAAGGTGTTTTCCATCTTTGGTTTTGTTATGACAGTTAAACATTTATCCTTGACCCATTACTATAGTAAGTTTTTATAGTAACGAGTAAAATAAATACAAGCAATTATGTCTATGCCACCATACACATTTAAATCTTGCTTTTCTATTGCTTTCTCAATCAGCGATTTTACGATACATTTAGATAACACAAATATACGTTAATTATTATAACGTATAGTAAAGCTATGTAGCAGATTAAATGTAAAAGCTAGTGATTACTTATAGTCATTTAAACAAACATATTAACAAAATAATCACCTATGTAATACCTATTTTACGTACATAACATAGAACTACGTAGAAATTATAAAATTAAATTATATATGAAAGGCAATATGGCACAGTATCAGCGAGCTCTACTATTGAGCAGTGAAGTCTCTAGTTGAATTGACTTTTGTGTGTTGGGCATAATTGTCAGTAGTAGACCTTGATGGTAAATATCTTAATATTTATAATATATCAGCTATTTAGTTACCATAATATAAGCTTTGATGAATTTGAATTTAAATAACTATTATTGTATAGAATGCAAAAATAAAGCTACTAAAGATATGATATGAAACATAGAGTTCGGTAGAGGATGCAGGCAGTGTGACGTAATTTTGGCACCACGCCATGTAGAGACACCTCTCTAAAAATCTAATTAAGCGGTCGCTCCGCGCTATATGTTCAACCGCACTGTCTGACAAATTATGATGATAAAATTCATTTCAAATGGATTAGGAAGATGTACTGGAGCTTATTAAACGTTTGTGTAATCCAACTTAATAAATGTTTATTTAATAAATAAAAAGGTTACAAATTCATTTATCAGAATACAATTGTGCCACAGTGCGCTGCGCTGCGCGCAGTAAACGTTTGTTGGTGGCACTGAGGGCATCCGCCCACACCGGTGCCCCGTAGGCGACCATGCTGCGGATGACCCCTGCGTAGAGCTGGCGGTACTTTGCACCGGGTCCTCCCGTGTTAGAGAGCCGGCCGAGTGCCGCCGCAGCCTCCAGGATTTGCAGTCCGAGCGCCTTGAAATGGGGCTCGAACCGCCATCGACCGTCCAGGATTAGGCCCAGATATTTCACCTGGGCCCCAACCCGGATGGCGTGCCCTCCTCACAGAGATGCTCACCCCAGGGGGCAGACCGCGCCGAGGACCATGGAATACCATGGCCTTGGTCTTATCAGCTGCGACCCTTAAGCCGAGCATCTCTATGCATCTGTTCACCAAAACGGTGCTCTCTGTGACCAGGCGCGCCACATCCTTCCATTCTTTTCGCTGGGCTACGACGAGGGTGTTATTCGCGCAGCACAGCAGACGCACTCCACCAGGGAGCACACCTGCCGAGTCGCGGAGCACCCAATGGTAGTCTATGTTCCACAGGAGGGGTCCTAAGACCATCCCCTATGGAACCCCACACTCAGTGCAACGCCGGACCCCGGCGCCCTGCCTACCCGCGAAGACGATCACCCGATTGTGGAAATAATCCTCCAAATAACCTTCCCTAGAAAATAACCCGAGTTGAGTGTTGTTTTTTGCCGTTATTTACTAAACTATACGTGCACATAATATGCTTTTAAAGGCAATATATTTGTAAAGTTATTTACTTTTGTAACTCTCATTCAAAATAATTAATATGCATGCCCACTAATATATCACATTTCAATTTTCAATATTTTTTCTCACACAATATCTTATTATGACTTATGTGATAGGGGTATGCTACCGCGGACTTGTTTTAGATATCCCTTAGAAACTGTCATCCGCTATATAACATTGTCAAGTTTTAGTTTCATAAAGAAACTTGCCTTTGTCCTTTTTCAAGGTCTCTTCTATCTTTATATAAAAATTCATCAGATAACGTACATATTGACAGAGTTTCTATCGCATATATAATATAGCTGTCACTACGACTTCGTTTGCATGAATTTTAATTAGGTATATGTCGTGTACTTATAGGACTAATTTTTCAAGTTCGTGGCACGATATTATTATGCTAATCACTATCACTAATACACTGTTTTTTTATTTCTATATCTCTATTTCATAAATAATAAAAGAGTACAATTCTATACGTAATATTAAACTGTAACGGACCGAATTTATAAAATATTTCGATAAATTATAATTGAGATTTATTATATATACTAACATTACAAAGAGGAAAGATTTTTATTTTTGTACCCATTTAAATTGAATACTGTAAATCGAAAATTTGTTCTAAATTAAATCCTTCGCATGATTAACAAATTCATTTACTTAAGGCTTAATGCTATGTTAATAAAATATCTTCGCAAATGAAGGGTTATTTTGGAACAAAATTGTAAGTCATACAAATGGTTAATAAATAAAAAAAAATTAATATATTAAACTATTGCGGACTTTTTTTAGAACTTTTATAAGCGGAATATTTCTTTTAAATATCATATTAATCTAATTTTAATAATACAGTTACCGCACGCTAGAGAAGTTTTTCGAAAAAATTTGTTTTTCCCGATTTTGTCACTTTTAACAATACTGCTTTGCTCCTATTAGTGGTAATAGTGGTGGCGTGATGTTAAATTGCCTATAGCCTTCCTCAATCATTATTCGATCACATACAAAAATAATTTTAAAAATCCGACTGGTAGTTTCTAAGATTAGAGTGTTCAAACCAACAAACTTTTCCGTTTCATAATATTAGTATAGATTTACATCATTCCAATAAAATATATAACATAGAAGTCAAAGTACGTTGCGCAATGGCACATAACGCATTTTTTTTTTTGATAATGCTCGTTTTTACTCCTCATAAATATTGACACCACTGGCTATATATGAAATTGATTCTTTAGGAGTAAACTCCAAAAACGCATTAGTTCTCTCATAGTTTGATATCATATTGATTCTTCCTCGTGTCTTCAGACTTCATATTCTATAAGAGATAGTTTACAATGCAAGGTAATTTATTTTTAAACTTTATGACCATCTGTGTATGTGTATAGCTGTATGTGATCGTAAAGATTGGTGCGCTTTACGAATTATGTGTGTACATGATTTTTAAAATAACATAAAAAAGTCAGTAATAACAGTTCAAAGCAGACAAGATTAAATAAAATATATGTATTTCTATATATCAATTCGGAATAAAGATTTCTACCATTTGGACCTAAACATCTGACTTTTATGAAACTTTTGTAATAGTAACACAGAAAAGTGACGCAACTGTAGCTGATACTTCGCTTAGTATAATTTAAAACAACGACAACGATCGAGAGAGTAGTAGTGGTAGCTGTCATGCTGGCCGACAGGCTTTTCGACAAAATAAAAAAAAAACAATCTAGGCCCTGGGAAGCGCTTATGAACGTCAAAACTACAACTGATTCGATAAATAACCCCATCATTGAAAGGAACCTGCAAGAAACTCGATCTGGATATGCTATCTTTTGTATGTAGGTAAATACATATTTAAACAAGGAAAAATTTAAATACATTTGCAATAGTTTTTATCGGATGCCGATGCGGATTCGAATTTTAGGCGTGTCGATTCCAGTCTTCACTATCGTTTACATATCCATCTACTCCGTAATAGCTGTGGCAGATGGATATACTTTGACTGATCTCGTAACGCAACAAACTGAAAGAGAGTCACTGTATCTGTTTTATTATCATGTATATCGTCGTTGCGTTATACACCGACTGATCCCGGTCTATCTTGTATTTTTTTTATTATTATGGCATTTAATTTCTGCAATGTCATTTGTGATAGACTTTAAACACATTTAACGGACATGCAGCAATAACCAAACTAAGAACAATTATTTTTGCATTACACAAATAGTTGTCCTGTACGGGAATCGAATCCATAGCACTTCAGTGCGACAGATGCAGCGAGGCAACTGCTTTAACCGCTAAGCCAACCGTATCACATCAGGTATATGGTATTATATTCTACCTACAATAATTAAGTATACCAATAGAACGATCTTATGACTAAAATTACTTAAATCTTACATGTTGGAATTAATTTTAATAATCAATCAATTAATGATGTTATGAATGATGACTGATGATGTCATCTGATGACACTGACTAATGAATGATGTTCAAATGATGTTATATAAAATTGAGCCCAATACTATTTCAAGCCCCTGTATTCAGAATTACATACGGACTCTGCGTCAAAGAACGTGAGTTCGAATTCATCTAGGATGAGCTTGAGCTTTCGGTAAAGGAAAACATCATAAGGAAACCATAGCATGAAGCTAGGCCTTTTTTTAATGCACGCTTGACTAGCAATCACCATCAAGTTGAAAATCTGCCACCAAATACCAATAGGTGTGTTCCAGCAGTTGCACTTGAAAGCCAGTTCCTCCACAGGTTTAGCATGTCTACCAACATGGGCCATATCGTCACTTAAGATCTGGTAAGATTATGGTCATAAATCTAAAACCTTAACTATAAAAAAAATACCTTCGACATGATTGTGGCGCAACTGGCCAGCTTCGCCGTGAACGTAGCACGAGGGCCACACGAGGCATGGAGCCGTGAAGGTTGCTCATCTGGGGCGCCGACGTGCGTTTCCGACTCCACCCGCGTCTTCCGCTGTTCGCTCCCCACAGGTGTGATGCGCCGTGTTCTGCACCTATAAATAAAGTATTATGTATCACATAAAATCGGAAAAGTGTTTTGATTCAATACATTTTGAAATGATGATGTTGGTTGTTATTACGGACTCCGCGTCAATTGACGTCCGTTCGAATCCATCTGCAATTAAACTAAACTTTCGGTAACAGAAAACATCGGGAAGAATCATAGTATGGTGGTATGATTTTTTCTTGTTTCGAATTGGCTATCTACCATCCCTTAAAATTAAAAATCTGCTGCCAAATACTTATAGATGCGTTCCGGCAGTTGCGCTTGAGAACCAGTCCGTCCGCTAGGCTTAGCGTGTTTACGATCTTGAGCCAATATGTCTCTTAACATCAGATGAGAATTTAGCCATAACGCCTGACCTAACCTACAATATAAAAAATGTAACCTTAGTGATTTCAAAAATAAGAACAGTGTATGAGAAAATATAAAATCTGTATCTAAATAACGAGGCATAATTCTACATATTTTCTGTATACTAATAAAAAACGATATATATATATATATATATATATATATATATATATATATATATATATATATATATATATAAATGCTATTAAATGAAGTGAAATAGAAAATATATACAAAGAAAATTTAGATAAACTAAAGATGATTAGAATAATCTGTAGTCAGTAAGATGCTTTGACTATTAAATAAAAAAATATGAAGCCTTTTTGTTTACACACGACATAATAAATTACAATATTGTCCAAAAATTTTATCTCATTACCAAAAGTATTTATATACAGTTCGTTTTAACTCTGATTATTTTATTTAAAGAACTTTTTATTTTTTAGTCACCTATATATTTTAACATAACTGTAACACATATAATTTTAAACTCAAAATTGTTATATGATAAGTCCTATCATAGATATAGAAATCGATCTTTATAACTATAATTATCTTCAACTATTATAATTACTTACAATCAATTTATTACAAAGGCATTAAAAGTTACAAATTGAGCATCCGTGATACGTATGCATAAATAAGTGAAGGTATAATTTATTGTTTTGTGATGAACTATCAATTTGAACACTTCACATTTTTATATTTTCCAGACCTAACATGATGAAACATTTTCCAAGAATTTAAAATTTTGTATACATCTGTTGTACATCAAAAAGATTGATTATAGTGAAATATTAATTTGTTAAAAGAAATATATTTTCAATAAAGATGCGTAAAATCAACAACGTAGATGCCGGCCAATGTGACGATAATCAAGTAGCATGTTGATCACGTTATCTATCTCGGCTCAAAGATTTTCGTCACCTTTTTATGTATAAACCATCACACATAAAGGCCAACGCAATATAGAATCATTTACAATATAACAATTATTATTTAGTTGTTAACCTAGAATCGCTCGTATACAGTGAATCGTTACTTTTATGGACGCAGAAAATTTTCTCTAAATCACTGTGTTAATTGCCAATTATTTTCGATATTTATTGTGCCGTTTGATGAAACATCTCTAATGGATAGAAAATAGTTAATTACTGAAGATTCAAATGTTCATAATGAAAAAGTAAAAATCATCGATAACATAAATGCTATAATATATCAGCGAGAAAGAATCCCTTTGACAATAGACTTTAACTTTCCCATTTCAGTTGATACCTCGTAAAGTTCCACAAAGTGTAACTTTACTTTCAGGAATTACACTAGCCTGGTGTAACAAAGGTTGTTTGTTATGTTTACCAGTCATTTTTGAAGCTATACCATAACGAAGTTCATAAGTAATTGTACAGAAAATTGACCATACTTATATTAGAATGTTTATTGTTTGTGACATATTGAGACAACAAACTAAACTTAGGTACTTAAATAGAATAATATAATTATTCTCCTAGGTCATTCTAGTTTGTTATGCGTGTTTTATAACAAGATAGACAGAGAATACCTATATGACTGTATCATAAATCATCATATCATATCAAGAATTTTTATTTACAGTAAGATAGTTTATTCACAATATACACGCTTTCTTATACCCTTCTACTACATGCAATTTAAAAAAAAAATGTTACTGAACGAATATGGGTCTAAGAACTAAAATAAATATTGTGCGTGCGAAACATTTTTCCCAAGCTTTATTTTTCAGGTATTTCTTTCTAGGGTTCTTTTCATCTGATTGAAGTCTTGAAATATGATAAAGGGTTTTACAATAAATTATATCTGACATAAATAATGGTCGCCATATATGAAATAAATATAATAAATTTGATTCTTTTAGTCAACTTGTTCAAAAATTATATGATTACTGACAGACGTACACAAGATTTTGATATATTTATAAATATATTTTTTCGATCTAGTTCGACCCTCTAAATATTATGACACCTATTGACCTAAGAAGAGTACTGCTAGTAAATTTATAAAAGGGACCATTTAATTACATTTTGAAAAAATTGGAGAACGCAAACACTATACAAGAAAAGCGTAAAACAAATTTAAACAACAAAACGATGCTAAAGGCATTCAAATATAGATTTTTTACAAAGTGCATTATTTACAAAAGTGCATGCATATTAGCTACAAGACATATATTGCTGCATATGTCAGTAAACGGTACTCACGCATGTAACCTAATCCTGGATGGGGACCCTGTTCTGAGCAAGCTCTTCTACCTCGAGCACTCAGTAGTACTTCTCTGCGAGGAGGCTCGGTTACCATGTTATCATCATCAACCATTTCAGTGAGGCACGCGCCACCACCCTCCTCCCTACCCTCTTCAACAACGCAAGCAGACATTACTATTTTAATCAATCGTCTGATGTCCACTTTATTAATATAGAATTAAGTCTTCTTTAGTCAAATTAACACTAGTAATAGTATCGATGTACGTAGTTTAGTAATTAATTTACATAGGCTAATATTAATAATATGAAATTATATTTTACACGCAACCTTCGTATTCGTCCTCAAATACATCCATCTGAAACAAAAAATAAAAGTGCTTATCAGTGTTCATTGTTGATTTTATAATTTCATGAATATTCAATCGTTCATATAGACGAATCCCTTCACATTCGATACTTTTACCAAATAAACAAAATGAAAAGCGTAATAATAACCAAATACTTCCACTATAGTATGTATTTAACAGTTACTCAAATAACTTTTTTCAATTATGTCAAATTTAGTTTGTATAAATTTAATTCCATAGCATAAAAATATTATAATGAATCATGCAAAACTTACATTTAGATTAAAAATAAAGTGGTGCTTTGGTATAACTTTGAATACACTGTTATTTTTAAAACAACGTTTATTTTTATGTTTTAATTTATGTAAATATGATTTACAGGCTTCGTTTTTAAATAGTAACCGCATACTTACGAACTGTATAACGAATATATATAACAGGTTGTTTATAAGTATTAAAGAATTTATTATTATAGAGAACTTGGAAATAAGGCCTAATTCGAGGGAAACTTTTTTTTTTTTTTTCCCGTGGGGAAATGCATTTATGCATCCCCTCCCAGCCCAAGGGGACTAAGAGGGGTATGTGGGACTCACCCGAGGCCAACCGCCGGGAATACCCACTAAAACCCCACGGCCATCTGTCGCCTTTCCGGGGCAACGCGGGTTCGTGCATGCAATCACCGCGTCACCCCAGCGATCGGCCCGGCCTGATGGAAAGCCAGGCACCATCCGGGCAGCTTAATGAGCTGCCCTTGCAGTCGTCCGGACTGGTGCAATGGGAGATGAGTCCCCCGACCCACCCCCCTCAGTCCGGCTTAAGGCGGTAGAAGGGCACGGGCGTACCGGCCCCTACGACCACCAATTCGTCTACGGTGGAGAGGGTTCCCGTGGAGGTCTGCTTCACGAGCCCTCTCCGCGGCCTCCTTCTGTAACATAACATGTTCACAGAAGGAGGCCACCTCATTCCAAACACTCTCGCTACCGAGCATGGCTTTCACTACACCCGGCAGCGAGAGGTCTGTCCCCACCGACGCCACCAGGGCGCGGCGCGGCCCGGACCACGCAGCACATTCAGACAAAGTGTGCTGCGCAGTATCCTCCGCCTCACCGCACTCATGGCAGATGGCGGTCGGCTTCTTACGCACGATCTTGTGCAGGTACCACCCGAAGCATCCTTGCCCGGATAGCACCTGCACAAGACGAAACGTCAGGGAGCCGTGCCCCCTACAACACCATTCTCGGAGGACCGGGCGAACAGCGTCTATGGTGTATAGTCCATAGCGCTCGTCCGCCAGGTCCTCCGCCCAGCACCGCACCAGGTCGATGCGGGCTCTTTTCCTCCTAATAACTAACTCCGTGGAAGCCGGAGGTTCTCCTCTTGCTTTTCTTACCACCGTGTCTGTGTACACAGCAGCAAGAAGTAAAGCCTCCAGCTCCCACGGCGGGGATCCAGCCAACACTATGGCCGCCGCTGAAGATACCGTACGGTATCCCCGGATCATTCTCAACGCCACCGTGCGCTGGGTAGGGCGCAGCACACGCTTGTTGTGGGCGTTGAGAGCGTCCACCCAGCACGGTGCTCCGTAAGTAGCCATGCTGCGGATGATCCCCGCGTACAACTGGCGGCACTTCGCACCAGGTCCTCCCGTGTTCGGGAGGAACCGAGCAAGCGCCGCTGCTGCACCCACGATACGCGGCCCCAGTCCCTTGAAGTGGGACTCGAACCGCCATCGTCCGTCCAGGGTAAGGCCCAGATATTTCATCTGGGCACCAACCCGGACCCTTACCCCGTCTATGTAGAGGCTGGCTCCCGGTGGTGTCCCTCGACGAGGCCCATGCAACAGCAGGGCCTCCGTCTTCTCCAGGGCCACCTTGAGACCCAGCCCCCTAATGCGCCTGACCACTGAAGTAACACAATTCGAGGGAAACTTAACAAACAAATAATTAAAAAACACAAAGTAAAATGCCGAATCAGAACTGATCACACGAGATGTGGAGAAATTTTCCTGTATGGGTTTCGTACTTAAAGCATAACAGAAGCGGTAAACCGTCCTCGGAAGTTGCTAGACTAGACGTGTTGTTATTTTATGTATATTTTTTTAAATATATAGATGACTAGATTTTACGTGCGGCTTCGCTCGCATTAATATTAATGTTGTCAAACAAATCGAATGACGCAATAAAAAATTCATACAAAGTTTATCCCTCTCTTTACTCCACTTCCTATAAGGTTTTCGCGAGAAAAAGTAGCCTAACACCGTCGCCAGTTCCCGTCTATCGTTATACCAAAAATCATTATAATTTATTCTGCGGTTTAGGCGTAAAAACATAACAAACAAACAGACTCACTTTCGCAATTATAATATTAGTATATTTTATCATTTTGGAGCAGTCGTTTTTAGCATTGATACATTAAGTTTATAATACAACGCTCGTCTACAAAAAATATTTGTTTTAGTACATATTTATCCTCCGCCTACAATGAGCTTGAGCTTTCGGCGAAGGAAAACATCGCGAGGAAGAAATAGTATGGTGGTAGTGCTTTTTCTAATGTCCGCCTGGCTAGCTACCACTTTCACGTTGAAATCTACCGCCAAAAACCATAAGGTGTGTTCCGGCAGTGGCACTTGAAAGCCAGCTCCTCCTATAAAGGCCGGCAACGCACCTGCGATTCTTCTAGTTTTGTGGGTTTCCATGGGCGGCGGTGATCACTTATCATCAGGTGACACGCTTGCTCGTTTGCCTCCTATTTGTTCGTTTACGTGGAATTAAAATTAATCTCGCGCCATCATTCAAATATTACAATAACTTTTTATAGAGTTAACGGATTTTATTGAAACAATACTAAATGCTACATAAGGAGAAGCTTTATGACTTTCTTGGTAACTTTTTATCATAAACATTATACTTTTGCAGTGATGCGTGCACAAACAAACAAACAAACAGATAGACATTCCTAAAAATTATGAAATTGTATTTTATTACTTATTCTTAGTCATTAGCAATAAATGTTTTCGAATAAATGTAAAAAGAATATATACGTTAAATTTAGATTATTATTATATGAATAGATTTTCTATAAATATAGAAATTTATTGAATAGAGAAATATGCCTAGTAGCGAAGACACTATAGTAAAATGTTAATGACCTTCACAAATCATAAACATTCATTGTAAAAGTAGAATATTCTGAAATTTGACACGTTATGCTCCGTCATCTCAATATATACAATTTTTATTAGACAACGATATGGGGCGCCAAACGAAACAAATCTGTTTCTTCAAAATACATTCGACTTAAAACGATATCGTAAACTATTTTCAGATATGCGAAAATCCGTAAATCTTTCGAATGGTAAACGGATTTATTAGAAACAAGACCAGATTTAAATACGTGTTTGTTAAAAATATACTACAATGTATCACTTTAAAACGTTCGCACTTAATTCAATGTTAGCGTTGAATATATTCTAAGATTGAAATACATTGAATACGTACATAGATATATCTAACGATAATCGTTCTCAATATTTATAATATTTTCAGACAAGCCGTTTATACAGCAGTAACTACTATTAACAACTGACATTTAAACTACATTAGTTTAATGGTGTGTCAGTAAAGTGGGAGTAGTCAATGAATTTTGGAGAAAATCAAAGCAAGACAAGATTTTTTTTACATATGAAATTACATGTATGCTAAACGATCCAGCGAGCAGATGTTGTTTCTCCTTGAACCTTGAAAATTAAATATATGTCACATATCCTGAAATAAATAGAAAATGACAAAAAATCTAAATGTCGACATTAGCGTTAGTGTATAAATATAGCTAACAACTATCTAAGTCACGCCGAAGTTTTATTATTTACATATAAAAATATGAAACATTTTTCACACATTATTAATTCACACATATAATAGTAAGTTAACCGACCTCACCTAAAAATGTAACCTAATTAAAAAGATCCTTATAATAATAAATATCAAACGCCATAAATGTTCATTGTTTTCCAGGAAGTAAAAGTGCATATAACTAACGTCGCCTGGGTGTAAAAATGTCGTAATATCACGCAACGAAACAAAACAGTAGTAAAAATAAATGTTATCACACTTTGATATAGGCGTAGTGTTGTTATTTGGTAAGCGCTACATCCGAATTTTCTACATTCGTCATAAATAGAAAAGTTTTATGCCCTTTTCAGATGCTAAATTGAGCGTTAAACTCTTTAATATAGGGGCAGATTACCTATAATTATTTTAAATATAACAATTTCGGGTATAGCATCTGTTATCTAGAAAGCTGTAAAAGGTTCCAGCTGCCATTTGAAATTTACAAGCAGGGTGTTTAATCCAAAATTTGTTTGTTTTCCAACACAACATAATTACTCGCTATATCTATGGATTTCCGATCTGTCGGTGGTCGGAGTTGTTTTGGATTATATTGTGTTTACCATTAAAGATAGAGTCATCACTTAGCCGTGCAGCTATAAAAAAAATATGTTTACTAATATTATAAACGCGAAAATTAGTTTGTTTGTTACGTTTTCACTCCTAAACCGATGCATCGATTACGATGAATTTTGTTAAAAAGATGAAAGTAAAAGAAAGGAAAATGAAAGAAAGTAAAAGAGAGGTAAAGAGAGGAATAAACTTTGTATGAAACTGTTTATTGCTTTATCCGATTTGTTTGACAAAATCAGTATTTACGAGAGCAATGCCACCGCGGGTGAAAGCTAGTATGTATATATAGTGGTGATAAAGTGTATATATAGTGGTGATCAGGTACAGACTCCGCTTGGTAACTTCAACTACACAGTCTGCTACCAAATCGTGACGCGCCAAAGCGTGCGCTAGGGTGAATATTATAATTAATTTATATAGATCGGGCCATTTGGTCACAATTACTATCGCGTCTTCCGATAAAGAAAGTGCTACTATTATATAGCGGAAAAGTTTGTTTGAACGGAAGATTTCTAATTATTATTTTTTTGCTTGATAGAACAATCATGAAGGCAGGCAATAGGCTATTATTTAACATCACGCTACCACCAATAAAGTTGTGTCGAAAAATGTTACAAGAACGCGCAAAAATTATTCAATTCTTTTTAGTTTTATATAGCACAGCTAGTTTATATATAATAATAATGTCTGTAAGATTTTTCAAGATAACTTAAAGATCGCCGTAACAATATTTTTATATCATTAAGCATTTAGTTTTGACAGTCGGGAAATAATAATATTTTAATTATATAATAAGTAACTATAGTAGAAATCCTAAAACCTTACAAGAAAAGTCGTTATAGCTATTGTTATACTTAAACGACCTCTCTACAAAAGTTTTGACTTAAAGCATAGCAATACCATTTTTATATAGTGCGACTTATTTAAGAAATATTCAGGCTAGTACATAAGTTTAAGGGCAACTTACTGAACTAGAGCTTGGGTTTAATATATTATGAAACGTCAATAGATATGGGGGTAAAAGGTAACGTGGTTTCGAAAGGGAAATGAAATAACCTCTGTATTCATATAACGGTCTGAGATTAAATTATACCTTACATGAAGTTGTACAATACTGGATTGGGTAATAAATTTAGACCACTGGACAAATTACTTTGCACAGATATATTATTAGTATCGAACGTATGTATATAAAATATTTATGATATTAATACATGTCCATATGGCGAAATATCCCATTACACAAAAGATTGGACATTTCTTGTACTTTATCGGTTTAGCGTTGTAGCCACAATCACATTTGATGTTAAGTGATGATGTGACCCAAGCTGGTGAACACGCTAAAACTGTGGAGGGCAGTCTTTCAGAGTCAGTACTCTCAAGTGCAACTACCGGAACACATCTATAGATATTTGGCGAAGAACTTTCAATTTGAGGCTAGCAGCTAGCCAGGCGGGTATTAGAAAAAACTCTACCACCATGCTATGGTTTCATTACGATGTTATCCTTCAAGAAAAGCTCAAGCTCATTGTAGGTGGATTCGAACTCACGTCCCTTCACGCGGCATCCTTACACACTATCAACTAACTTATCATCGCTTCAAGATCTTAGAATATCTTTTAACATGACAAAATATAACAATTACTTGTAGACTATATGAGCATGACACTTGTAAATTATTATATATATACCATTGTTGTATACTTACTTTAAGTATTTGCACATAAAATTTATTATTTTCGTATATTTTATTTGACTGTATTAGTATTATTATTTTCACGTGGGCGAAAACGCTGTTACAAGTAAGTACCCTCATAAATCTTTGACGATGAAAAGCATTTGACAAGGCCAGTAGCTTCGTTTTCTTCTATTTCCAAATACACACAATTTCGTATCTAAATAACAAAAGATTCTAAACTGAACAAAGACGTTTAAATCGATGTCAACGGCTTTATAAGGGAATCCTTTACCTGTTTAGTTATTATTCATCGGAATATTATCCGTAGAAGCAGCGACAGCCATTCTTCTATTGTTTGTAAGAAAACGAAAAATCTATTATCATTGATATTTTCCATGAGAGGTAAAGTTTACAATTTTTGCACATTTATCAAATACAGTTAGAACGCTTAGTAGATGTGCGCCAGTTTTTCTTGGCCGTAATGTCGTGCAGATAAGAAAAATCTAATGAAAGTTTCTAGCCTAATCCTTATAATAATATTATACAGCAAATCACAATTTCACTCCGTAAGTGAAATAAGAGGTGAACTCTACAACTCTAACCGCTAAACCCTAAGCCACCATTTTACTTCTATCTATAATAAATAACTGAAATAAGTATCTGAATTAATAAAATTTTTTGGCCATTACATACAAAAATAAAATAAACAACGAATAATAAATTCCTAATATATATTTTTTTTATTTTATAGAACATAACAGGGAATCTTACATTTGTTTAAAAATGTGTGCCGAATTATATGTACTTATATAAATAAGATCGACTAAAATAAAAGTTTTTACATATCTTCATGGATCATTTTTTTAATTAGTATTGTTTAGGGCATCTATTCTTCCAAATGGAAATACAGATAATTTAAAAAGAATCATTAAATTAAATGTAAATATATTGTACGATATTTATTAAAATGTATGATTATTATATTAGTTACATTTTGTGATGAATGAATACTTAGAGTAACAATTAATCTAAACATTTATTTTCGATGCATAAAACCCGGAAAATTTAATTGTAATATCTGGTTTTAAAAATAAGCCATTCAACTGTATTAGTATTCCTATAAACTGCGATATCAACTGGAGTAGAAATTAATATTTTTGGAAGTTAGAAAAAAATGTTTGGGTGTGCAAATCACACACGGTAGAAGTGAATCTTCTGAAAAGTCCCTGATTAAAAATACTTATTGAAAAGTATTGAAAATGCATATGGACAATGCTTAGTAGACGATAGTGGGGACGCTACGAAGCATCCCACAAAGACGAGACCGAGAACGTGTAATGTCTTCTATCTCATTCTCACGCCAGCTGAATCCTATAGTATCTCTATGGACTCGAGTTCGATTTCAACCGCGGTCGTGAACGGACGTGTCCGTGAGCTCTCGTTGATTGTTCTCAAAACCGATCGCTGCACCTTGCCTATTGTTTCATTGTGCTGTTTTTACGTCTTATCGGCAATAATCCGTCTATTGTTGCCGACATTTCAGTTCGTGTTACCGATACTCAGTCTTTTGTTAATATCAACCTATTGTTTGGTTATCGTGTCAAGTTTACACTGTGAAAATTCTCTTAGTTTATTAGTGTAGACTGCTGTGTAAAGGCTGCCAACAAAGGTATAACTAACTTTTCCTTAAGCCTTTTATTACAGGCCAGGCCATTGATATTGTTTATTGTTTTTTTCTTTTCTCTTTCCGATTTTGTACGTGCAGTAGATTGTGTTTAAATGTTATTACTCCGAACTCGGGCTAGTTCGTTAGTTTCTTGCTAACTGCGCCCCGGCAGGGAAGTTTCACCTAGGCTTACGAGTAAATTTTTCCGCCCCATGCACTACATCCGGACCATGGCTAATCACCCGGAAGATTTATATTTAAGGCTACGTGCCTTCATAGGTAGAGAGTAACCGGACTTGCTCAAGGCATTCCTCGCCTCCCAACCGACCTAACGCGTCCGCGCCTCACCCGCTGCGGCGAATGCACCAACGCGTCCTCGCCCAGCGTCCCCCCTATCCACATCATTATCCCTCCGCACCTCATCTGCCGCAACGACAGCGACGGCGCGACGCTCGACATCCCCACTACTCCCACCACACTTGCGCTACCGATAACGCTCGCCTGTGTTAATACACTCGCAGGCGCCCGCTGTCAACACAACCCTTACACAGTCGCCTTCAGCGACCCCCGCCCTCACGCCTGCGCCTCGTCCTTTCGAGGAGCAAATATCGTACGCACCGAGCCCAATACCCACAGCGAACTCTTTCTCACCATTATCCACCGACCCAACCCCTGAAAACGAAGCTGAAATGAGGGACCTCGACTTGGAGAAACAAAATCAATCCTGAAGCTGGCTTTACAGTAGTCACCAGGGCCAAGAACAAGAGCATGTTATCACCCTCAACAGTTGAAATTGCTGCCACAAAAGCAAGGCGCGACCCCAATGCATCCGCGAACGCTACTACCACAGTGACCCGACCTCCCACATCCGCTACTTCGACTGAGAAAGCGGTACGCCGCCCTTCGTTACAATAAAGCCTCCTGGGTGAGCATCTCGGGCAACCTCAACTCTAGGAAAATCGCATACACTAGGGTCACCAGCACCCCTTCAGGGATACAGGTTAAAGTCCCAACTATTTCAGATTACAAGAATTTAACGGCTTTCCTCCGTGAAGGAAAGCATCAGTTTTACACCTACACAACTGAAGAAGTGCGCCTCGTTCTTAGGCGCATTCCTAAAGAGCTCCCCGAGAAGCTAATCCTAGTCTCCCTTAAAGAGCAAAACTTCTCGGTCCACGAGGTACATCGGATGTACCATAATATAACAAAAAAATTATACGACCTAGTCCTCGTCACTTTGGACCGATCCAAGGAAGGGACAGAAATTTTCTCCCTCCAACCCGTCTGCGGCCTCTCCGGCATAATTATAGAGATCTCCCATAAGATGCATACCCCCACCCAATGCCATAACCGCTAAGCATACGGCCACTCCGCTCCGCTTTATCAACCCGCGTTGCGTAAAATTTTTAGAAAACCACTACAGTAAGGAGTGTTTTCGAGCCCGCGACTCTCCAACTCCACCGAGCTGCGTCTTATGCGGTAAAGACCGGCACCCAGCGAACTATGGCGTATGTATGTGTGTGGCGGGTGTGAACGCGCTCCACGCACGAGAAGCACGCGTTTCTCCAATCAGGCGCCCTCAGCGCAAACAGCGGCCGCCCATCCTGCACAACTGCCACTCATGTCAATTCAGGCTTTCCCGAGCCTGCCTAAACCCGCGCGAGACACTTCCGCGAATACATCTCCTTCCCAGAATCCCACATTACCTCCGACCACTTCATGGGCGCCGCAACCGCAGCCTCAAAAGGCCAAACTCTCACAATTCACTGCGTCCGGCCCGTCCATTGTGCTAATAGGGATCGACTGGCTCGCTGAACTTCTTGACCAACATTCTTGGACATCACCGCGTTCGACGAAATGCTCAGTGTTAGTCACGATCTAAGCCGTCTTAAAACTATTAGGTGCTTCTCAGGCATTGCAAGGATCGTGCAACGACTCATTGGCGCTTCCCCTAAATAAATTCGCAATGGAGGATATGATTAGACCCCGTGGCCTTTCTAAATCCTTTTTAACGCACGTAACCTAAAACCACAACGCGACTTAGTAGCTAACTTTCTTAAGAAGCGGCAGATAGACGTGTTTCTTGTACAAGAAACACAACTAAAACCGATCGTTAATAATCCCGCGATCGCAAACTACAAGACAGTAAGAAATGACCGTACCGGTGTGAGAGGCGGCGGTACGCTCATATACTATAGAAAGTCACTATATTGTATGCCAATAGATCCTCCCGAACTCACTAACTTAGAAGTCACGGTGTGCAGAATGGGTATGACCGGTCATCCCACTACCCATATCGTATCCGCGTACCTCTCATCTAATAAAACTCTCCTACAGTCGGATCTGGAGGTGCTTTTTGCGCTCGGTGACGCGGTTATAGTGGCCGGCGATCTAAATAGCGGGCTCATTAAGTACAACAACCCGCGTACCACCGCTAACAGTATTGGTTAGAAAATGCGCTTACCTTTGACGGAATTGCTCCCTCAGAGCCAACTCATTATAAAGCTAACTGCCGCCCCTCAGTTTTATACATAGCCATTTTAAAAGGGGTCACACTTTAGGTACGGCAAATCGAAGTCGTACATGAACTAGACTCCGACCACCGGCCAGTAGTTCTCCAACTTGGTCACCCGGGTCACTTCAGTCAAAGTGGCTGACTATCCAAAGCTCAGACACTATCTCTCAAATAATCTCTCCTCTCCTTACTTAGAGAGAATCCGCGACGAGATAAAATCTGTGACCGATGCCGATCTGGCGATTGACTCTCTGGTCAGTCATCTTCAGAATGCCATCAACGAAACCTTGGAAGAGGTTAAGGTAGCAAACGATCGCCGCTTCATACTCACTGACGACATTCGAAGACTGATCACGAAGAAAAACGCCGCGACACGCGCTCACGATTCTTATCCGACGGAGGAAAATCGCGTACGGCTACGTAACTAACAAAGATTCGTTAAATCGGATATCTCCGAACTCTGCGGTCAAAGATGGTACAGCCTTTTAGAGGAAATCAAACTATCTCATCTTGCCTTCTGGGATCTTGTCCGTAAACAAAAGAGCAGACACTTCTCCACAATGCCATCGCTAGGTAGAGGCCCCGGCAATCTGCCCGCCTTCGAAAGTATAAACAAGGCAGAGTATCTCGCTACCACTCTCGAACAACAGTGTTCTCCCAATTCCTATGAATATCATACCATAGATCCCGGACACATCGGGAGGATTGATCTAACAATTCAATCAATAAGAGAGACCTCCCAGTTGTAAATTTAGACCCGGTCACAACTGACGAAATTGTCGCAATCATAAAACGCCTTAAGCCAAGGATAGCCCCCGGTCCCGATGGAATCAGGAATGAACCCCTAAAACTTCTCCCTGATAAACTCATAGCTCTTCTGGTCTGTATCTTCAATGCGGCCATAACTCACTGCCATTTTCCAGCCACTTGGAAAAAGGCAACGGTAATAGATATCCCTTAATCCGGGACAATGGCATCTTTCCCAAAAAGCTACCGCCCAATAAACCTCCTCAATATGTTAGGTAAAAAATACGAGCGGGTTCTTCTGAACTGACTTTAATCCTTGGTCTCAGAGATATGTCTGTTACCACACGAGCAATTCGGCTTTCGACCGAATCACTCGTGTACCCACCAAATGCTCCGCCTCACGGAGCATATTGTCTTCAATTTCACGGAGCCATGCCGTCCTAGACACATGCTTGCCGTATTTTTCGACATAGCCAAAGCTTTCGATAAGGTCTGGCACAAAGGCCTCATATTTAAACTCAATCTCTTTCAAGTCCCGGACAGACTAGTCCGCATAATCCTCGCTTACCTATCGGACCGTACCTTCTGCTATAAAGCGGACGGAGCTCTAACCACACCATATTCAATAAGATCAGGGGTTCTGCACGTTCTATCCTAGCCGCTTGCCTGTTCAACCTATTTGTTAGTGACATCCCCGAATTCCCCGACGTTGCAGTAGGCTCTTAAGCAGACGAAACGGTCATCTTCAGCTCGGACAGGAATAGGATTCATTTATACTACCGCGTCCAAAGGGCTGTCTCTACGTTTGAATCCTGGTACCTCAATTGGCGCATAGGAATAAACCCAGACAAAAGCGTGGTTATTATGTTCGATCCTCACGCAAGGAAGAATATAAAAAGAACATAATGATTTCTTAGGTTTACGCGAATATTGTTCATTGAAATAAAACTAATTTAAACGGATTTTATCGCGGTTATTTATTAAATTTTGATCCCGACGTTTAAATCTTGACGTAAACTTACTCGTCCCATCGTGTGCAAAACCTCCTAAACTGTATGGGTTACCGAAAATACACAAGCCAAATGCTCCACTACGTCCCATCGTGAGTCAGGTCGACACACCAACCTACAGATTGGCTCAGCACGTAGCAAAAGTGTTATCACCACTAAGAGGCAACACTAGAGCATCTGTGAAGGATTCATACCAATTTGTCAGTGATATTAAACACCTACAATTAGCTGACAATGAAACCATGGTTAGTTTTGATGTCCAGTCTCTATTCACAAGCTTACCAGTACAAGACTGCATTGAAATTGTGTCTAAGAGGTTAGCAGATAATAACATGCCCATAGAGTATGCAGCATTACTTAAACATTGCCTCACATCTGGCTACATGTTGTGGAGGAATCAGTTTTATGTACAAGTGAATGGAGTAGCTATGGGCTCACCTGTATCTCCAGTAGTCGCCGATATTTTCATGGAGGACTTCGAGGAGACAGCCCTAAGCACTGCCCCCGTCACCCCCAGGTTTTACAAACGGTACTTAGATGATACTTTCACAATTTTACCATCTGACAAAGTAGCTGCATTTTTAGATCATCTTAACTCCATTAACAATAACATACAATTCACTATGGAGTTAGAGCAAAAGAAATCTCTTCCTTTCTTAGATGTTTTAGTTATCCGTAATCCTGATCAGTCTTTAGGCCATACTGTGTACAGAAAAATGACCCATACAGATAAATACCTGAATGGTGAATCTCACCACCATCCGAAACAGTTAGCTACCGTGGGTAAATCTTTGTTTCAGAGAGCACAAGGAATCTGTGACGAGGAACATCTGGCTGCTGAGCTGCGATATGTCAAGCAAGTACTGCGCGATAACAAGCTCCAAATTCCACGCCGCCGTCACGGAAACCGAGTGAAACCAGCCACAGTAGAACGTGTACCTGTTGTGTTACCTTTTGTAAGAGGGGTCACAGACAAGATTGGCTATGTACTGAAGCGTGCTTCAATTAAAACTTACTTCAAGCCGCCCAAGAAGATTAGTCAATTTTTACCACCTGTCAAGTGTCATATACCTCTACAAGAACAGGGCGTATACAAAATAGAATGTGACTGTGGCCTCTCCTATATCGGACAAACTAAAAGAAACATAGGGACCCGCGTAAAAGAACATATAGCTGATGTTAAACACCGACGCTCTACGAAGTCTGCAGTTGCTGAACATTCAGAAGAAGGCTCCAAACATTATCTTCGATTTGACAAGCCACAAATCCTTGCAAAAGAACACCGATTCCTACCTAGGATGATTCGTGAGGCTATTGAAATTAAAAAACATCCAAATTTCAATAGAGAAGATGGTTGGAAGCTAGCACAAGCCTGGGATCCAATTATACATTTAATTAAATCGGAACCCAAAAGACCAATTGCCAGACCTCAAGACACTGTGAGCTCTTTCTGCGTAGATCGGAACACTATCAATAATAAAAATTAAATTGAAGGTAGACACGTTAACATAAACTTTTCTGGACAACCTACACCTCAGTCCGCCCCGTGACCACGAAGGCTGAAAAGCTTTCGAAACGTCGGGATCAAAATTTAATAAATAACCGCGATAAAATCCGTTTAAATTAGTTTTATTTCAATAAAAAGAACATTACAAGAACTTTTTGCTGTCAGTATCCCCTAGGCTAACCAAACTAAATACCTTGGTGTAGTTTTAGATAAGCATCTCACCTTTAACAAGCATATAGATTATGTACAGAAAAAAGCCACCACAGCTATGGCTCTACTACACAATCTAAGAGCAAACTTGCCCATAGAGCAAAATGTCACTCTGACATAAGCTCACAATATACAAAGTATGCATCCGTCCCATACTTACCTACTGTTGCCCAGTATTCGCTCACGCTTCGCACACCATCCTTCGCAAACTACAAGTTCTGCAAAATAGTCTATGTCCGTAATGTAGATCTCCATAAAGAAATGGATCAAAGACCTTACAAAGAAATTCTTCGAAAAAGACGAAGTTAATCTCAACCCCAAAATAGTACACGCAGTTAACTACAATGCCAATCCGCACGCCAAAGTTTTCGCGCGCCGGCCACGTAATTGCTTCACCAATTCCGTCGATAAAAGAACGAGATTAAACGCGCTTCTCCCTACCGTCTCCACCAATCGTACGTATCCGCGTACACGCCCGCGTAACCGCCGCCCTCGCCGCCGAGGCCGAGCCATTAATTTTGCTCCCGCACACCCGCCGCGGCCTCTCTCCGCAGACGCTTGAGCCTAGGTTCGATCCTCCGGATAGGAGCCCTCGAGTGACTCTGCTCCCGCGATACAGTGACAATCTACATCATCACACCGCATACCATCCATGCACACCGACACTGTCGAAAAGGTTGTGCTAGGATCACTAAATTAGTAAGTTAGAACCTGTTGGTTAGTTAGGATCGCGAATCCTTTCTTCACTTTCCGGCAGCAGCCCAAGCCGAGGTTCGGCCATCCTGGCACCCTTGCGCTCGCTGCCTCGGAGCTGAGTGTCCTCAGCACTAGCCCCAAAAAGTTCGGTGAAGCTGTCAAAGCCCCTAAGGCAAACAGCGTAAGTCAAGTCGTAAAAAAAGTCCATATGGACTCGCTTTTTCGTTTCATCGAGTTTGAAATCACAACGATTCTAAACAAGTTTCACTTCAATAATTCGTAGTAATGGTCATTTTTTTTCAATTATTTGTAGTAAACTATGTAATTTTGGCTTTCATTAAATTCCGAGTTTATTTATTAATTGGGTTAATTCTGAGGGCACTGAATTTCAGAAGAAACTTGTAAAGTAGGGATACCTTTAAAAAGAATAAGGATATTTTTCTATGCTATATAAATAATAAATATTAAGTGAGAACTTGTTTCATTGTGTGCTTCTACAATCGTTCTTAAATCTTGTTAATGGTTTTACTAACAACATTCATATATGTATTTTAGTTAAAAAAAATATAATAGTAAAACAATATTATATTCTTGCGTTAAAGAATTTGTTAAGGTAAAAACCGAGTATACTCGGGTATATACAGGGTACAGTAATCTCTTATTAAATAAAAATAGATTTAAGTACATTGTTTTATAAAAGAAACATTCTGATGTATTTTTTTTATTCGCAATGTATTCATAGTAATCTACATGTATCACAAATAAAATGAGCACTTCATAAAAAAATCCTTTACACTTTTTACAATTATAAAACCTCTGGTAAGTTCAATAAACACTTTCATTATGAAATATCTACAGGCAAAATAAGAATAAGTATTAAATCAATTTATAAAAAAAAACTTAAGGAGATTAATCAAATTAAAAGTTTCAAAGCCGTTTGAATCGCAGTTAACAGGGATATCATACAAACGAAACCAGCCGTCTCATTTATTTTATACTCGTTGTGGTTGCAATGTACGTAGTAAGTTCAGTTAAATACAATCGATATTTGAGAACCAATTTTTTTATAGGTTATAGGTTAGTTTTATGGTCACAATCTCCCCTGATGTTAAGCGACAATATGGCCCAAGATGGTTGACACGCTAGACCTAGTGGCTACTGACTCTCAAGTGCAATTGCCGGTACGGACCCACAGGTATTAGGTGGCAAATTTTATGGTTATAACTAGCCAGTTGGGCATTAAAAAACCCCTGCCACCATGCAAGTAAATACAGTAAACTAAGAAAACTTCAGTAATACAAAAACAAATAACACGAACCAATAACTAAACCAAACAACTAATTTACCGATAATTCTATTTACAGTTACGCAATTAGTACTAGCAGTTCGGAAAAAAAAATACGGCGTAATAAATTGTAGTGATTGTCTGAAAACTATAAATTTAGGTAAAGCTGTATTTTATTTTACTGCCGTAATTCAACGATACGTAGACAACAGTTGCGGATATCGACCAGCCATTAATATTTGGGGCAAGAAAATTAGAGTACAAAAGTTAACGATTCCTTTTAAAACCATCGTCTATCCAAATTAATTACTGACTTCCAAATTTATGTTCAATGAAGTGATAGAGTCACCATTTTTTACATTTACTTTATAAAAATATAATTATTAAAAAAACAATAACAACCCATTGCTCGTAATAACAATATTTAAAACTAATCTTTTATTACCTGGAATAATTAATACACAGTAGAATGATATACAAAACTTATTTTAAACTCATTATAATATAGAATCAGAGCATAGCGTGTGGTACAGTATTTTATAATTCCTGCTTGTCTAACTACAGTGCACCTATAGGTTAGTTCCAGCTCTTGTACGTTAGAGCTAGTCTTATTACTAGATAATCTTAGGCTACATTGCCACTCATATTATATAAGATTGTTGGCAAACGAAAACCATAAAAAAATTAGTGACCCGCCCCGGCTTCGCACCTATAATTATGTTATTCATAGAAGATAGACATATACTATTGCTAGTGTTTAATAGACCTTTTTAAAATGGATAATTTCGCAAATCATTGTTCTTATAACTCTATTGATTTACGCAGAGCACGCCAGTAAAACTCTCGGTAGGCGTGATTTTTTCCAACTTCCTTAACAATCATCATATTTCAACCAATTAACACAAAACCATAATAAATGATATTCCGTTTATTAATTAAAACCGTACGAGATTTTTTGAATTCATCGCGTTCAGACGGACTTATGGCAGAGAACTATTTTATAATTTGTAGTGATAAACCTTAAAAATATCCTAACGTAATTATTTTATCTCTAAGAATATTTAATATCACAAAAAATCATTAATCTATATTAATATTATAACTTTGGCTAACTTAAAATATAGCCTATTTCGATCAATGCCCTTTTTTATGGTGGGGATTGAGAGGGTTATGTGGGATAAGTCGCCGGGAATACCCACTATAACCCCACGGCCATCTGTCGCCTGGCTGAAGTGAAGCTTCGATCAATAACCGTGAAATATTTATTGCAAATTTTTATAACAGCATGGTCAGCTAGTATGATATATATTTTTAATAATTTAATTTGCGAATCAAGTATATTTTATTTATTATAATTGTCGTTGTCACACTCAAGAATTGCTACGAGACTAAATTTAATTGGTACAGGTGTGTGAACTGCGTTTTGTAGGGTGAAATCTGGCCGCGGTAGTCACCGACCGTCGCGATACCCCAAACATAACACTAATCACAGTAAAAGCGCTCGATACCGACCTACTTACAAACAATACCCCGAGGCATTTCATAATATTTGGGAGCGTCCCTATATCGGCTATTGTCATTTCACTACAGCGGAAAAATAAATTAAGCTTTCTAATCCTCATGACACCTTGGGACTGGAATATTATTTTAATAAATGGTTCACTTACTGTTGCACAATGAGAGCGTTTATGTAATTAGTACCTACTTATTAAATTCACGATTTCTAATTTATAGGTACATAAATATACACGCACATTTACACGAATAGATGGACACATGCATCTGTACAAATTAATAAAATTAAAGTTTCTGTTTGTAATGTGAAAATACTAAATGCATGTGAAAGTATACATGGTACTTATATTAAAAAAACTGGCAGAGAGCTGATGATATGAGGAGTAACTTGAGGAGTAACATTTATTATAGAAAAAAAAACACGATAAAAAAAATTAGTTCTACGCGAACGAATTCGCGGGCACAGCTAGTCTATACTAATATTATAAAAAAAGAAAAGGGTGCGAGTTTAAATGTTCTGGGTAAACTCGAGTTCAACCGATCTGATTATAAAAATTCTTTCACTATTAGGAAGGTATATTATCCCCGAGTGCTATAGACTACTTTTATTTTTGAGTAATTATATATTTTCAATAACTAA
Organism: Actias luna; assembly: GCA_039707435.1. Classification (NCBI taxonomy): domain Eukaryota; kingdom Metazoa; phylum Arthropoda; class Insecta; order Lepidoptera; family Saturniidae; genus Actias; species Actias luna. The sequence continues at coordinate 10,591,389 of JAZHAC010000033.1, read as the reverse complement.
TCACAATAAATTTAATTGAAGTCAGCAAAAAATTCTACGGTGTATACTGCCTAAACGGTTTCAAATAAAATGTATAGCAAAATATTCTTTACTTTTAGCTTTATATGAAACATATTTAATTCTGAAACTTAAAAAAACATAATAATGAAAACTATAATTGTAAATTAAAATAAAACTAAAATTTTGATTACTTATTTTATAGACATTATTAAAAAAATACTACATTAATATTATTAGATAGCCAATAAATATCTCCCTCCTATGGTCACATGGTGATCAGTTAACTCAATATAAATATAGTTAACCAACAAAATTATAAGAACTAAAGATCCAGAATAGCAGAAATTTCGAACACAATAGAAAAATACCTAATCGTATGTGTATACCTCTTGTATCTTTATACAGAAAAGTAATTTTTGTATGCCACAACTTTTGTTGTACTTTACGAAGATTTCTCAAAAATTCAAACTTAATGTATGCTGTATCAGGGTCAAGAATATGTGTTTAATTTGCTATAGTCAGAAAAGTAATGTAGAGGGTTTTGATCATAGTGACTGGGTTGGTAGTGATGACCGTAGGTCAACAACAGGCAGTTGTTTTAAGGTTTTTGGTTGTTCAGTGATTTGGTTCACAAAAAAACAACAATCAGTTGTACTGTCTTCTACTGAGGCAGAGTATGTTGCTTTAAGTCATGCCACAAGTGAAGCTTGTTGGCTTCAACAATCAGTGTTCGTTTTTGAGTTTTCAGTTGGGCCTATCAATATGTATGAGGGCAATCAGTCAACTATGAACATAGCCCATATGGCTAGTAATTGTAGAGTCAAACATTTAGGTATTCATCAAAGTTTTGTATGGGATGAAACAATAGATGGCGCGGTAAGACGCAGAGATCGGTTTCGACAACAATTAACGAGGGTTCACGGACACGTCCGTTCACGACCGCGGCAGAAATCGAACTCCTCCGAGTTCAACTATCACTGCCTCAGTATTGTAAGACACATGTACACATATTGCCACAACCGGAAACTAAAAGCGCTAAATGCGAACTACTTGAAATAGATTATTAAAACAATTTTTATAAAATTTTGTCATTACAATTTCCATTTACAAAGTTATTTTTAACCAAACGTGTAAATATCAATTTCAATCCATAAAGTTAATTTTAATCAAATGTGTAAATATTTAAACTCTTTTATATTATTAATAATATAAAGAGACGATCAACGATAAAGCTAACATTATAAAGAGTCGATCAACCACCAAGCTAACACAAATAACTAAAGTAAAACAAATAAAACAGCATGCATAATCTTTATTTACATAATTCTGTTCATACATTGTTCGTGACTATAGGAGCTTCCACGGTGTTACCAGACACTGATTTATTAAAAAAAAACTTTGTTTTCTTTGCTTTACCCACAACTTTGTGGTTTTTGCTACTGTCATTTATTGGTATATTGTTTGTTATTTATATAAGTACTAACTCTGACAAGGCTTCGTTGGCGTGCAACTAAAACTTATTTCACAATTTGTTCCCGTTATTGTAACTGTGGTAAAGGTTTGTTCCTACTGGTGGTTGCGGGATCAATAGAAGTGGGCTTACGTGATTAATTACTCCGAACCAAATCATTAGTAACTAAGTAAATAATATCGATGAATGATAGATGCAAATTGGAACCTATGTAAACATTCGTGTCTCATTATTCAAAGATATTCCTATAGTAACACTGAAAAGTTTAATAAGGTTCTAATCCCCAAGTTAAACTTGCTAAAGTAGTAAAGTAAACTTAGTAAGGAATGAAACAGTTTTTTAGGTAATAGTGTCAAGTTTTATAATAAAGTCCCAAAGCACATTACTGAATTGCCGGACAGTAGGTTTAAGAACCGTGTCAAACGGGTTTTGATGTCAAAAGGCTATTATAGGGTGGATCAATATGAGAGCGATCGTGATGTCTAGAATTGACAACCCTTTCTGTACATCCGCTAATAACAACTATAACACATTAAACTATTATATAAAAAAATAAAAATAAGACTAAACAAAATAACGCAGATCGAGTTTCTTGCCATTTCTTCGCGATGACTGCGTTACTTTCCGGACCGGTAGTAGTTTTAACGTTCAAAAGGGCCTTCTTAGGGCCTAACCTAAATAAAGGTTTTTGATTTGATTTAAACGTAGGCCACCCTATGTGCTGGTTATCTTATATGTATGTACATACATTGAACGAGACAAGGAGAACTAGTCAGTCCGCCCCGTGACCACGAAGGCTGAAAAGCTTTCGAAACGTCGGGATCAAAATTTAATAAATAACCGCGATAAAATCCGTTTAAATTAGTTTTATTTCAATGAATAATATTCGCGTAAACCTAAGAAATCACAAGGAGAACTAGGTTTTTTTTATTGTAGAAATCTATAATTCAAGTAGTCGCCTTTGTAATACTAGTCTCTTCGTAATTGAGTATACAACACTAAATGGGGTCCCAACACGATAAACCAATAGAAAGTCACTGGGACAGTCATACGCTACTTGTGACCTTATCGTACACGGATTCTTACCATCTCACTTGACTGACACTAGCTGATCCCGAGACTGAGACAAGCCTGAGCGTGCCAATGCGGGATTTATAGTTCCAAAAGAAACCTTTACTTCATGACTCAAACATTCTGTAAGCAGTAAGTGAATAATAAATACTCTTATTAGAATACGATCTTAATTCGCTTCCAGAGACTTTTATATTAATGGTGATTTAATTTAGATCGTATTTGCCTTCCTAAAATTTTTTTTTGCTTTGGAAAATAATATTGTTAACGTAAAAATTATTTGATATCAAAATGTGAAGTTTTGTATCTTGTCAACAATTATTATTTCATTAGGTTCTTTGTTTGTTAAATGGATGCAAGAATACAGGACCGGTCGCATGAGCACTTTTGCGCACATTTCACTATGTTGTCCATATTGTGACTGCCTTAACTGAGTCTTATAACACGTGGTTGCTATTCGACAATTTGTTAGTGTTATCGGCTATCTGTTTTACGAGCTTGCTATTAACCCCCTCGGCACCACCTAAGTCTACCAATTCTCAGGACTATATCAGTGACTTTAATTCTAGTCATCATTTCTAATTCGGCCACGGGGATGACTCCGAGCATTGGCATGTTCATTATCTATTGAGTAACTTTGAGTCTTTCTTAAGACACCTATACTTATTAATTTGTCTTCACTGTTAACACACACTTGTCAAAAACTTTCCTCCGAAGACACTAAAGTATCTTGAACGAGAAGAAATAATATTAATATTAAAGAAAACATTATTAAAACGTAATCCTAGATACTATTTTGTTTTATTTCAAACGTAATTAAGTAATTAATAATAAATTTACAAAGATTATACGGTTGGAGTATAATTATTTCTTAAATTTATAGTAATAGAATTTGTTTTCAATACAATATTGAACAAGTGCTCGTCTTACCGCTACAATAAAGGTTTATAAAAGGATTACGATTTATGAAAATAAATAATTAAAAGAAGACCATATTAATATGTATATACCGTACAATGTGTATACCATATATTCACATATTTTTAACATTTTATTGAAATTTATATTATTTTTGACTAAAGTTATATTTCAATATAAAACTGTCCTTCTCGATCATATTCAATGAAGTACAAAATAAGAAAGCAATTACTATATATCTAGCAATAAATGTGTAAATAACACTTTTAGACATGGTCATATTATAATAACAAACAAAGTAAATCTTATCCCATCAAATACAAAAATATGAAATGAGAAGCAAGTTCAATATTATAATATATGCATTGGTTGTTGACTTAAACGACAAAAGAAGTGAGATCTAAATGAGTGCCAAGTTCAACGGTCAGTCCTGAAATATATTTATAACAACATAAAATATTTTACAACAACTTAAAATATCGTTTCTTCTTATAACTTAGGATAATATATTGAAGCCTAAGGTCGGACTCAGATAGTTCGAATATACGAATTATTATTAAGTACCTACTAAAACTGTCATAGAAGAGCCCTATGTTCGATGGCTAGTTTCTACCAGCAAGGCGAACTAGCCAACTATTCGTACGGTACTGCTTGCCAGTTCTGTTAGCTTGAACTTAGCTTGACACACTACGTTATAGAATATTTATTATACAAGCTAAATAAGATCGTATCCATAAAACACAAGAAATTGTGAAATTCCTAAATTTTGTAATAATACCTAGTAAATTTAGTGGGGAACACCTGCATATTACAAGGGTCAATGGATTATCGATTGAAGGGTCGCGTGTGCCTAGTATGTGAAGGGTTTGATTCAACGCTCTTCTGGTATTTGAATTTGATTATTATTATTAAGATAATAAGTTTTAAACGTATTTTAACTGAAATTATAGACGTTCAAATAACATACGATAACATGAGTTTTTTAGTCTATGAAAACAATGAAAAATATTGTAATGTGAAATACATACAGTGGTGTTAAGTCAAATATTTTATATATAACGAGATCGTTCACGTTTATTCTATTAATCAGGCATGATTCTAAAATGTGAACCTAGTGGATGTATAAGGTGTAATACGTATATTTATTTCAAGATTCAACTCACGGTTAAGCAATTTTAGAATTTTAGTAGTAGTAAGCTTAAATAATTTTTGTGGTATGAAATAAATATCATATAATATCAATATTTCACAAATGGAAAAGTAATAAATCATTTTTATCTAAATTACCATCGGCCGACGCAGTTTGATTTTATAATTTATTCTGCAACATAAATCTTTCTTTAATCATTTATAAAAGATTTCCATTAAATTCACTGTTTTCTTGAAAAAAAAAAATTAGATATTACTAGAGAACTGCTACTAAGAATTATAATTTATTAACATACATCCTTTTCATAACAGCCAGTAGTATTCTGTCATAAAGAATTCCAAACACTTAGTTTTACTCGGGCATTCATTGGATTATATCGAAACATAACGATTCCCGGCTAGGCCCAAATACTCTAGCTTCTCTTGTAGTGTCTCTCTAAAAACTTGACATTATTAATCAGTTTTCTTTATTATATTTTGTAGAGAACAAGTTACAAAGGACTGAATTATATAAATTGAATAAGATGTAATTACTCTATACAATGTACGATAGCATTAGAGTTCATTATTTGATTGTTTTTGTTTTGTCTGTTAAAATATTATAATTTTCTTCACAACTCCTAAACATTTTTCACTGTTATCCTTTCGAATAGATGTTTGCATTTTCCTTTCACTAAGTTCCACCGCCACGCAAGGCATTACGGCTGTCGACCGGTTAGCTTTCCAATACCAAATTTTACTTTAAGCCTTACTGTATAACTTGAAATAATTAGACTACTAAGGTGAATTGCGAAAACGCGCACGTACGTGATGGATACAATGGTAATAGATGCAATTTATAATTAGAAATGATTCTAAATTCTTAATTCATTGATAACCAGCTCACGAGGCTGTTAAATAATTAAACAAAATGAGTAGGATCTTTTTCAAAATGAATGTCGCAAAAAACAACTGAGAACTGTTCAGTATTATGAACAAATAACAAGCAATTATAATTAAATGTCTCAAGTTTTACGTAGATTTTTTTCCTTTGTTCACAACATGGCCGATAAAAAAAAAACAAATTAACGCAGTGTTAGGTTAGATAATTATTGACTATATTTTGTTTTATTAAAGTAAACTATAAAACGAAAAAAATGGTTTCTATTAACTGCTATGATAATTTCAATAAAATTTTGTATTTTTATTTCTCCAAACAAATTAACGCAGTGTTAGGTTAGGATATTACTGAGTATATTTTGTATAATAAAATTAAAGTAAGCTATAAGACGCAAAAATTGATTTCTTATTAACTGGTGTGATAAGTTGAATTATATTTTGTGTCTAGGTAAATTTTATTTCCTCAATTAATTAATGTATATAATTGTTTTTTTTGTGTACAAATCTAGCAAATCTCGGTGGCCTAGTTATCTTTATGAATATTATAAAGCGGAAAAGTTTATTTATTTGAACGTGCTAATCTTAGGAACTACCAGCCAGATTTAAAAAAATATTTGTGTATTTGATAGAGCAATCATTGAAAAGGTTTTAGGCTGTTTAATATCACGCTACCATCAACAGGAGCAAAGTTGTATTGAAGAAAGTTACAATATATAATTATATTATAAGAAAGTAACAATATATAATTAGTTAAAATATATAATTTGTCACTAATTTTAATTTTGTTATTAATAAATTATAATTTTTAGTACAACGCGAATGAAGTCGCAGGCACAGCTAGTATTACATATAATATGACAAAAGTCTCTAAACTAGTTTATCCCTAGTATAAAGATTGGATTTATGAATATGCGCAAAATTCGCACTGCAGCTTTTTTCCATGGTCGAATAAAAAGATTTATCCACTGAAATTGTATGTTCAATGAAAGCAGAAAATTAGAAGCGACAATTAAATTATAACAATTTTTTATAGTTTCTTTCACTTTACAAGGAATAAAGAAAATATAGCTAGAAAGACAATAAGTTACGTTACGTAGAATATAATCAAATTTACTTTAATTTCAATAGATTTGTTTTCTTAAGGGTTAATATAAATGCTAATGGTGAGTGTTTCACCTACGCGTGTCTCTCCTATAACGTTTCCAACAGGCGTGGACTTTGAGATTGCTTATTATTTACGTATTCTACATAATTAAGGTGAATGATGTGACACATATTTACTTACAATGCGTGTGTGGCTTTATTAGGTGACTTTGCTAATATCATCTGACATTGTACACAGAAATTTTGTAACAATCATTGTCGCTAATAGGGTTATAAATGTATGTAAAACCTACTAATTTTGAAAATTACGTGGTTTTACAGTGTGGTAGGAACGCCACAATCATATAAATCAAGTATAACATCTACTATATTGACATGTTTAGACGTGTCGCGTTTTACAATTATCAGGAATATACCAAGGAATCAACAGCAGTCTTATGGATCAGTATGTCTTAAACGCGATCACCGAGTCTTTATAGGTTTAGCGTTATGGCCATAATCTCACCTGATGTTAAGTGACGATACGACCCAAAATGGTGGACATGCTAAGCTTACTGGAAGGACTGTCTCTCAAGTGCAACTGCTGGTACACACCTATTTAGCGGCAGATTTTTATAGCCAGATGGGCACTAACAAGGGCCTCATCACTATGCTATGGCGTCATCACGGTGTTTTTCTTTACCGAAATGTCAGACTTACTGTAGGTATTCGAACTCGCATCCATTGACGCGGGCTCCGTACGCACTACCGACTGAGCTATCCTGCAATTGCTGAATATTACCATACCAATATCTCTGTAGTCGATGTTGTATTTTAATTGTAGTTTGATCATCATCACTCAAAATATCGTCATTATACTATTCTATTATACAGAAAGAAGTTTCCACGAGCGGCAACGATAATCTACGTAAAATGTAATTGCATCAAACGCATCCCGGATTATCTATACCTCTGACAAACCAATTCATTCACTACAATAAATTGACACTCTATTTTAGAGTCAACAACATTTGTCAATGCCAGTCAACCACAAGATCAACTAAGGGATTCAACTTTATCGACACAAAAAACAGAACATTACGAAGTTACATAAGTAAAAGTGAGTTACTTACTCAATAATGAAGCTCGTGTGTAAACCGTTCTTTAATTAAAATTCTTGAAATTACTTTTACCTATTACTTACCTTGTATGTTTATCGATAACTTACATAAGCTTACATTTCTTAACTGTCAGTAAGTATACCGTTTAATTTTTAATGGTTCATTTACAATTATATCTTATTACAGAAGCTTAGATCAGAAAAAAGAAAGTCACATTACTTTTATATTATTTAAATAGATTTTTTATACATTATAGGTTTAGTGTTAGCACCACAAACACACCTAATGTTAAGTAAGGATGGCAGACACCGCTCAAGTGCAACTGCCGGAACATATATATAGTTTTATCAATCAGAAGCAGAAATTCTTAATAAAAAGAAACCACTTTGCTACGGCCTAACGCTAACGCAACACTACTGGTGTGCACGCGACGAACGCTCGGAACTAAGTGAATGCATCGGCGGTCTAGCTGCCCTTTTATAGGCAGTGACTATAAGCAGTGATGAGGGTAGTTGTGTCGTCGTGGAGGACAATTGCTAACACGGCCTCTCCTGACCAAGTGTCGCCCTCGACACAAGCTCCGTGGCTGAAGCCTGGTCTGGTGCCGTTTTCATTGACTGACCAAGTCTCTGCCTCCAGTGACAGTGGACAGTGAATCACTAACAGTGATTCCTGAGCCTGGAATCAAACTGCTTGGACCGACAACAACGGCAGCTCCAAGATCTTGGTCTACATTTAGGGAAGGCACAGAGTAACCGGCCCCAAAGCGTGATGCGCTATTCTGTGGCTCGTGTGCAACCGTATTTTCATCAAGCCCAGGCATTTTTCTTCGTAGATTCAGAGCTTTTATTGAGCTTCCAGTTGTTGTCACTATCCAGGCTCTGTATGAAAGTAAAACGCCAAGGCAGATATGCCTGAAGTCTAATGAACGCCAAGACCATGTAAGGTCTGTAGTTCAATGGACGCCAGAGCAATATGCCCGAAGTTCGGATAATGGAACGCCAAGGCCTTACGCCTGTAGTTCAGATAATGAACGCCAAGGCTTAAAGCCTGTAGTTCAGAACGCCAAGACCATGTTAAGTCTGTAGTTCAACGAACGCCAGGGCAATATGCCCGAAGTTCGGATAATTGAACGCCAAGGCCTTACGCCTGTAGTTCAGATAACGAACGCCAAGGCTTAAAGCCTGTAGTTCAGATAATGAACGCCAAGACCATGTTAGGTCTGTAGTTCAACGAACGCCAGGGCAATATGCCCGAAGTTCGGATAATTGAACGCCAAGGCCTTACCCCTGTAGTTCAGATAACGAACGCCAAGGCTTAAAGCCTGTAGTTCAGATAATGAACGCCAAGACCATGTTAGGTCTGTAGTTCAACGAACGCCAGGGCAATATGCCCGAAGTCCGGATAATTGAACGCCAAGGCCTTACGCCTGTAGTTCAGATAACGAACGCCAAGGCTTAAAGCATGTAGTTCAGATAATGAACGCCAAGACCATGTTAGGTCTGTAGTTCAACGAACGCCAGGGCAATATGCCCGAAGTTCGGATAATTGAACGCCAAGGCCTTACGCCTGTAGTTCAGATAATGAACGCCAAGACCATGTTAGGTCTGTAGTTCAACGAACGCCAGGGCAATATGCCCGAAGTTCGGATAATTGAACGCCAAGGCCTTAAGCCTGTAGTTCAGATAATGGAACGCCAAGGCTAGATAAGCCTGTAGTTCAGATAATGGAACGCCAAGGCTAGATAAGCCTGTAGTTCCGATAACAAAAGCTTTTACATACCCTCAAAGAAGGCTGCACATAACTCAGGGCACCACTCGCCACGCCAAGGCACCATATACTGCGCCGCTGCTTGTGTAGTTTTTTTTTTTAAGCTCATATTGTTCATTTCGTAGAACCTTCACAACTCTGCCGAACGTTCTCAGGAACCGGTGAATTTATAAAGGCCTCAACCTTATGTGGGCTCGGCCTCACCTGACCCTGACTCAAAACCCGCCCAGAACACGTCTGGGGTTCCGGTGTGTAGTGTTATTTTCCACTACCACAGGAACGACGCCGTAACGGACAATTCCGCGTTGAAACACTCGATCGGCTAGGCTACGTGACCGATACCGCGACCTATTATTACTAGAACGACGTCGCGATCTACGACTGGATCCGCCAGTCATATTTACTAAAACTACTCTGTTCTGTGGGCTAGAAGTTACTTATCCCACTTCTGATTTTATCAATCAGAAGCAGAAATTCTTAATAAAAAGAAACCACTTTGCTACGGCCTAACGCTAACGCAACACTACTGGTGTGCACGCGACGAACGCTCGGAACTAAGTGAATGCATCGGCGGTCTAGCTGCCCTTTTATAGGCAGTGACTATAAGCAGTGATGAGGGTAGTTGTGTCGTCGTGGAGGACAATTGCTAACAATAGATATTTGGCGGCAGATTTTGAACTTGTGGTGGTAGCTAGCCAGGCGGTTATTAGAAAAAGCTCTATCATCATACTATACCACATATCTAATAATAATAATAATAATAAAGCCTTTATTTCCCGAAATATTTAACACATATAATTAAATTAAAAAATTAAATAAAAAGAATACATCATAAAATAAAAAAAACTGTAACATTTAGACAGGTATTACATAATATCGCGTGTTGCGCTGTGCCTTACGGCAAAGACCTCTTACAACTCTTTCTTCTGTTTTCTATCTGCCGCCACTCTTATGCAAAGGGGTCCTATGGTCATTTTCATTTCATCCTCCCATCTTCTTGCTTTGCGACCTCGGTTTCTAACGCCATCCCTTGGGTAACAAACTGTCACCTGTTTGCTCCATTTCTCTTTCTTACATCGGAGCATAATATGTCCAGTCCACCTCCATTTGAGTTGATCGATACGTGACAAGATCGATACGTATCAACTTCGTTTTGCACGTGATGTCTATACTTCTAACTCTGTCTATTAGTTTTAACCCTAACATGCTCCTTTCCATACTTCTCTGACATCTTGCTAATTTGTTTCTATGGCATTTAGTCAAAGCCCAGGTTTCAAAGCCATATGTGATGCAAGGTAGGATACAGGTAACAAAAAATTTCTTCTTGGTCGTAAAGCCCAATTCCTTGCTTTTCATAATTTTTTTTCCAGGTCAAATATTTTTTCCACCCAGTCGCGATCCTTTTATGTATCTATTTCTTTGGCCATTTGGTCATTTGGTGATATTGACTGGCCTAGGTAAACATATCCTTCTATATAATCTAATTTCTGCCCGTTGATAGTTACGTCTGTTGGTATTGAGTTCGTCATCATTTTAGTTTTGCTCAAGTTCATTTGAAGACCCAATTTTCTACTCCTGTCTGCTAAGGTCTGTATCATGGATGTCAGTAGTTCTGGGTCCTCTTCCAATAAAACTTGGTCATCTGCGAATCTAAGATGGCTCAATCGCGACCCATTTATGTTTAGCCCTAGATCCTTCTATTCGATGTTTCTGAACATTTGCTCTAATACTGCTGTAAACAGCTTTGGTGAGAGTGGGTCATCTTGTCTGACGCCCCTATCGATTGGGAAAATATCTCCCGTATTTTCCAGCTTGATACTAGCCTTACTTTCGCTGTAAATATTTTTGATGATGTTTATGTAGGCGTTTTGGATCTCTTGCTCTTTTAGGCTATACCATACGATTTCATGTTTGATGCTATCAAAAGCCTTGGAATAACCTATACAAGCTAGGTAAATAGCCTAATAATATTCATTATATTTTTGTATGAGCTGTTTAATTGTGTATATATGATCAATTGTACTGAAGACTTTCCTGAACCCTGCCTGTTCTACAGGTTGATTTTCGTCAAGCCTTACTGATATTCTATCTATCTAGGCCGGGTGCTTTATCCGTCTTTTGTATTTTTATAGCTTTTTCTACATCTGATACAAATATTTCTGCTATAATCTCCCTGCTTACGATCAAATATTTTTGTATATGATCTCCCTCAGGCGACTGTGTATTTGGCTGCTTGGAGTATATTAAGCAAAAATAGTTTGTTGCTACGTTTTGGATTGAATTGCGAGAAGTAATTGTCAGTTCATTGTCTCTTAACTTTGTTGTCCATTCTTTACATTTTTCTCGGAGTTTCTTGAGCGCTTTTTTTGTGCCTCCGGTTTTAGTAATGTGATTCTCTAGGGTTTGTAATCTTCTATTTTTCCTATCTTTCCTCTTCGCGAATCTGTTTACTAAGGTTAGAAATTTCTCTATAGTTTTTTTTTATCCTTTTATGACAGCAATTGTCTTTTATTTTCAATTAGTTCTGAAGTTTTTCACTTAGGTAGAATTTTGTACTCTTGTTTTTTTATCTTTTTGCCTATTCTTTAAGCTTGTTTTGTATTCTACTGTATTTTTCATTTAGGTGCATATCTGAAGCAACAACTTTCACTTGGTCTTTCGTGGTGTTTGGGTCCCCGTTTTTGCTAGTTAATAGATAAAGAGACAACAATTTTACTTGCTATTTTTTTCACAATGCTGATGCAGAACAGATATTCAACAAAAACTGACTACATCACCCTATACAATAAATTTTTATAGATGATATCAGGTTTTAACCGCGGCTCCTCTCGCGTTCGTATTGATTTTGTCTACCAACGTTATGGTTATCGATCTATAGAGAAATATTTTTCTATAAAATGCTATTACATTAATTATTCAGGATGTTGGTCAATACATGTAAATATGAACATACCCAAAATTTGAAATTATAAGCAATTGTTCTCCAAAGTTTGAAGCAAATCGGATGACGTAATAAAAAGTTTAATACAAAGTTTATTCTTTTCTTTATCCCACTTCCTATTAGTGTTTCGAGAGCAAAAATAGCCTATCACCGTCTTCAGGGTTACATCTATCTCTTTACCAAAATTCATCATTATCGATTTAGCAGTTCAGGCGTGAAAGTGTACCAAACAAACTGACTTTCACATTTAAAATATTGGTAAGGATTCATTTCTATAAATGTCTCCTAAACTGGAAAGAATATTTTAATAAACGGTCTAAAGATAAAGGTATTTGGTATAAAACATTACAAAGTTAGCCGCCACTTATACCATGGTTTGCTAGTAGTACTCTAAAGAGATCTGTAGTTGTTATTGCGAATAGAGTAAGATCCGGACACATGCCTCTCAACAAGTTTGCATCTCTTATGAGGAAAAGTGTCTCACCCAACGGCATAACGTGTAGATCTATAGAAGATTTGCAACACTTGTTGAGAGAATGTGAACGGAATCGAACTCAACGGACAGCGATCATAAAATGTTTAGGTCTGAATTTAATGGACCAGGGCATGTTCCATGGAACCTTGACTGCACCTGCTAGTGATGAAGCCAAGATTTTATGGAATTTTGTTATTAGATCTAAGTAGTTCTAGGACATATTTAACTTTTATTATATTTGGTACATACTATAAAGTCTGGGTACGATGGGACTGACTGACTTTTTGGACCGAAGTACCGAAAATAAATATAGACAAAAAAAAATACTAATCTATTATTAAGCAGATAACTAACAGTTTCTTCGTGTTCAGAAAAAAATCTTTATCCAAATTTAATATCCATACTTCGATAATTCCTATATAAAATTAATATTATCATAATTTTATCTTATCTGTGTATATCTATATTACTCCTCTATATGTTTTAATAGTCAAAAGATAAAGTTCACATGAGAAAAAATAAATAAATTTATATTCTTCATTATTTTATAAGATTTAACATGAACATTAAAAAGATTTTCTACCTCAATAAGTTTACAACCGTTTATAATAATATAATAATATCTAGTACCTATATGCAATAACCGAAAAGAAGGTTATAATCACATTTGCTTATCACGGTTAATACTTATAAACTACGTAGCTCAATAGACAGTTATATTATTATTGATAATATTGCGAATACCATTGTGGTAAAATCGCTTCCACTATGAAACGGGCCTGCAATCTATGGAACGAAGCCTATTGTGACAAATCCGATACCTCTCATTCAACTCGATGCATTGTGTTCCATATAAGCTTATTCAAGATACATATTCTATGTATAGGTTTAAGGTACTTACTTTTATACATATACTAGCTAACCCACTGAACTTCGTATCACCTATAATCGATGTTCTTTGCTCTAGCTACAACTCCGATTTGTATTTTTATTTTAAATTTTGATTAGCTATTGCCAGTTCTAATCAAACTTGTACTTTAATTTATTAAGATCAGTAGGTCACTGACTATATCTAATATCGCTTCCGTTTTTGATTTATTTTGGTTATTGATTGAAACTTGACTATAAATCCAGTGAATTAAATTTATTTTAATCATATGCAATTTTATCAATATAACACTTATTGATAAACTATGTTTTTAGTTCCTTTTAGTGGTGTGTAAAAATATAGTTATTATTATCCGACGCTCGAACACGCGACATATATGTATTTGTGCTTTCACGAATCTGAAACTCCAAGTTCAGAACGCAAACTTGCAACGACTGGTCTTGTTATTCGTTAATTGTCTACGCAATAGATAGTTGCCCGGGAAGTTGTAGTTGCTTAAAATCGAATGGCAAGTCCATTGGAATCATCGGTATACGCGAAATCAAAACAACCTCTCCTATGTATTTTCCTTTGATCGTTGATTAATTTACATTATTCATTAGCCTTTTTTTACAGACAGTGTCATTACATTGCATCGTCGTATTAGTAGTGTTGGTTGATATTGAGATAATTCGTCATTTGTATTCGTTCCAGCGAGACTTTTCATTTAACCACCTTTGTTTACATATTTACATTTCTACTTTATTGACTTGACGGAGTTAAAGTATTTCACATTTATGTAACCCTCATAAGCCATGGACTATATTCGAGAGTATGGCACAAACCAACTATTGCTTACATGAACATATTTTCTTTTAACTTCACCACAATTGTCTCCAATTGATCGCCTACATTGGGTATTCATCATTACTTTTTGGGTATCGCTTGAATAACTTACCCTCGACCATAAAGGGTGAGTTATTGTAGAAAACTCCGCAAGGTCCATTTATCATTTTTTCAAATATTATTGCATGTAATTTTTGAAAATCTGTTTTACCTGGGATTTCATATAAAATGAGAGTAACTTCTTAACTACCCATGCATTACCCGTGCGAATGGTTTGTCCATCATTTGCCAGAGAGTGATACTCCAAACAGTTCCCGAGACTTGTAATACGGATGTACGTTTAAGGGGACCCTTTCCGACGCGCGTCAACACTCATCTTCACTACTCGTGTTTCTCTTCCTGCCCAGTCAAATTTGATAGGAACCTGCTAACGCAGCTTCAGTAACACGTTGTAATATAGAACTGTCTGCTATCCTAGACAGGCTAAAACCTTTTAGTAGGTTATAGAGATTTTTCTGGTATAGCTCTTGCTCTTATTTCGACCGCGTATAATATATGCACCATAGCCATGCTGCTCCGGTCATTTAGTAGCTCGTAGTAGTTACTTTATATTTATTTTATAGTGTGGTATTTTGGTATATCTGTATCCCATATTACATTGATCTCAGTTAATGGTATTAATTTTCTTCTGGCTATATTTTATCAACTAATCACAATGAAATGTGCGCATGTGGAAAATTACGTTTTTACCATTCAATAGAGTTCTTACATCGAACAAAATCTACTTATATTATGAAATTTTGAGGTAGTATAGTCCAGGCAATGCAAATTAATTCAAAAATTCTGTGAAATAGTTCACTACGTCATTCTGTTGGATAATTGTGTTGACTTATTTGTAGAATAATAACTGACCTCCAAGAAAATTGTGAACAGTCGCATTAAGATCGACAATTTAATTTAAATCTAACAGACGAAAGTGACATTTTAATACCTTTCCCTATTCTTTTTCTAATTACATGCCTAAAGAAGAAGTTAAATTTCACAAGAAAGTAAATTTATTCAAAAAAGTATTAAAGCCTAAGCTTATGAGCTTAGCTTAAGCTTATTTTTTTAACACCCTTCTAGTTGTTACATTAACAATATGAAATCAAGACAGTACCCAGTGTTAAGGATATTGTAATATTTTATATCTTGATCGTACACTGTATTTATTACAAAATTTAAAAGACGTGTTTATATTCTAAGCTATGCCCGCGATTTCGTTCTCCTGGATTTTTTTTTCTTTTGGCAAAACTTATTTTTTCTACATACAAGTAACTTAAATTACTCCTTATAACATAAGCTATCTGCCAGCGAAAGTCCTATCAAAATCAGTCCAAGCATTTCAGAGATAAGCCGGAACAAACAGACAGACAACAATCTTAATATTTTTTATGAAAGTACCGTATATACATTCGTATGCATTTTATAAATAGCTCTTATTTTGACATTACAAACAGACACTTTAATTTCATTTATTTCTATAGATGTACATCAATGACTTAATCGCTAACATATCTTAGAATAGTTTTGATACAAACTAAAAGATTATTAAGCAACTTTGGAAATGTCATAAGAACTTTTTTTAATATAAAACTATTCTTCAATTAGTAAGTAGTATACGTATTAAATCTTTTTAATGTCACAAGTCAATTCATACGCGGTCGAAGTGGGAGCGAGAGAGATGCTACCAAAATATCTGTATCTACTAAATGATCTTGCCCTGTCTAGGACTGTAGTAAGTTGTATATTAGAATGTGCGCTAGCAGGCCACTACCAAATTTGTGTCAGCAGGGAGAAAAACATGAGTAGTAAAGGTGAGTGTTGACAGCCGTCGGAAAGGGGCCCCTTAAACCTACATCCAGGTCACAAATCTCGGGAATTGCTCGGAGTTACCCTCTCTGCCACACAATGAACCCACCCGGCCACCCGCATGGTGAATCCATAAATAGCTAAGAAGTTCATCTCTTATTCATACGGTTTTTGTACGTAGCACTGTATCAAACTATAGTCCTATAATAATTGACTAACCTGATGAGCTGCAGAGCAGTATAAACTAGCTAACTTTTGTCATTAATAAAAGTTTAAACTCAAATTTTCACAAAACATTACAACGCTTTTAGAAGGTGGCCGCTAGTAACCTCGTTACAATGTTATAGTACAATTGAGACCGTAGTCCAAGGCAAGAAATTATAATAATACAACATTGTATTCTCCAATTACGAGAATATAATAATATCTTAGAACAGTAACGTCTTACTATGAAATGGGTAAAACAAATTGTAAATAATATACAAAACAACACTGCTCTATAAAATAAAATAGAAAACAAGTGCGTGGTCTATTTGTGATCAATGATATATACTTAATGGTTTATTAACATCATTACGGGCACTATCCCAGCCCACTATCGATTTTTTTTAATAGTTTATTCTTTATATATTATTTTCGAACTGACATACGCTGTTAGCCCTAATGGCTTTGACAGCTTCACCGAACTTTTTAGGACGAGTGCTGAGGGCACTCAGCTACGAGGCAGTGGGCGCAAGGCTACCAGAATGTTCGAACCTCGGCTTGGGCTGCAGCCGGAATATGAACAAAGTTTCACGAGCCTGACTAACCAATAGGTCCTAACTTACTACTTTAGTGATCCTATCAACGACCTTATATGACAAGCCGCTCTAGGGCCGCGGGAGTAGTCCCTCACAGAACCGTGTACTTAACGTGTGAGTTTGCACGAATAGTATTCAGTGTGGTGATGTACTCTCTATAATGTAGAGTGTCACTGTATCGCGAGAGCGGGGGCTCCTATCTGAAGGATCGAACCTAGGCTCAAGCGTCTGTGGAGAGAGGCCACGGCGGATTTGCGGGAGCGAAATAATTTTCAATTTAACAGTGGTAGCTGGCTCAGCGGGCATTAGAAAAAGCCTTACCAACATGCTATGGTTTCATCACAATGTTTTTCTTCACCGAAAACGCAAGCTTATTGCTGTGATTCTTACTCATGACCATTGACGCGGCATAGGTATATACTACTAACTGAACTATCATCGCCTCGCTTAGTTGCCTCCTATATATTTTTCTCCTGTAGGGATCTCCTTTTTTGATACATTAATCCGAGTACGGTGCCGATCTTGTTCAGTTTAAAAAATTCAGTAAAAAATCTGTTCGACCTTATCCTCGTAACCTTGGACCGCTCCAAGGAAGGCAAGGAAATTTTCTCTCTTCAATCGGTTTGTGGTCTCTCCAGTATAACCGTTGAGATCCCTTATAAAAAACACACCCCCACCCAGTGTCATAACTGCCAGTCATATACTCACTCAGGTCGCAACGGTCATATTAAGCCACGCTGCGTAAAATGTCTAGAAGACTGTTGTACCAGGGAATTCCCACGCACCCCCGAGACCGTCGAATCTCCCAGCTGCGTCTTATGTGGCAAGGCCGGGTACCCCACGACCTATAGCGAGTGTGAATGTGCCCTACGTACAAGACGCACGCGTTTGCCCACGCAAGCGCCTTCAGCGCAAACAGCGACTACACGTCCCGCACCGCCGCCACTCATGTCGACTCAGGCATTCCCGAGCCTGGTTAAGCCATCGCGAGACACTTCCACGAACCTATCTCCTCTGCAGAGACGTGCACTAGCCCTGACCACCGCGTAGGCCACCAACCTTCGAAGGCCAAAGTCTTCGAAGACTAAACTCGAACAACCCACCGCTGCCGGCCCGTCCACAAGTTTCAAAGGCATCGACTGGCTAGCGGAACTACTAGAAGAACACTCCTTAGATGATATCATTGCGTTCGACGATATGATTAACGCTAGTCAGGACTTTGGCCGTTTAAAAGCCATTAAGTGCTTCCCAGGCATTGCAAGGACCATGCAACGCCTTATCAGCGCTTCTCCTAAATAAACTCATAATGTAAGATAAGATTAGACCCCGAGGCTTATCTTTGTCCTTTTTTAACGCACGTAGCTTGAAACACCAACGCGACTTGGTAGCTAGCTTCCTTAAGGTACGGCTTATAGACGTGTTGCTAGTACAAGCAACACTTCTAAAACCGAGCGTTCGCAATCCTGCGATTGCGAACTACAAGATAGTAAGAAATGACCGTATCGGCGTAAGATGCGGTGGCACACTCATATACTATAGAAAATCACTATATTCAATGCCAATAGATCCTCCCGGACTTACAAATTTAGAAGTCTCGGTGTGTAGAGTGGGTATGACCGGTCATCCCTCTATTTTTATCGTTTCCGCGTACCTTTCGCCTAATAAAACTCTCCTCCAGTCGGACCTGGAGACATTTTTAGCATTCGATGACTCTGTTATAGAGGCTGGTGCTCTAAATAGCGGGCACATTCAGTACAACAACCCGCGTACTACCACTAATGGTAGGACATACTCGCTGGAAAATGCGCTTACCTTCGACGTAATTGCTCCCTCAGAGCCAACTCTTTATCAATCTAACTGCCGCCCTTCAGTTTTAGACATAACTATTTTAAAAGGGATAGCGCTTCAGGTACGGCAAATCTAAGTCGTACATGAACTAGACTCCGACCACCGGCCAGTAGTTCTCCAACTTGATCACCCGGGTGACCACACTCCCACTTTAGTCAAAGTGGCTGACTATCCAAAGCTCAGACACTATCTCTCAAATAATCTCTCCTCTCCTTACTTAGAGAGAATCCCCGACAAGATAAAATTTGTGACTGATACCGATCTGACGATTGACTCTCTGGTCGGTCATTTTCAGAATGCCATCAAGGAAACCTCGAAAGCGGTTAAGGCGGCAAACAATCGCCACTTCATACTCACTTCGACATTCGAAGACGGATCACGAAGAAAAATGCCGCGACACGCCCTCACGATTCTTATCCAACGGAGGAAAATCGCGTACGGCTACGTAACCTACAAAGATCAGTTAAACCTCGTATCTCTGAACTCCGTAGTCAAAGATGGGACAGCCTCTTAGAGGAAATCAAACCGTCTCATCTCGCCTTCTGGGATCTCGTTCGTAAACAGAAGAGCAGCTATTCGTCCACGACGCCACCGTTAGATAGAGGCCCCGGCAATCCACCCGCCTTCGAAAGTAGGCAGAGTATCTTGCTGCCACTCTCGTACGACAGTGTTCCCCTAATCCTTATGAATATCATACCATAGATCCCAGACATATCGGGAGGGTCGATCGAACATTTTAATCCAAAATTTCCCCCAATCGAAAATTTAGACCCGATTACAACTGACAAAGTACTCGCGATTATAAAAGGCCTTAAACCAAGGAAAGCCCCCGGTCCCGACGGAATCAGAAATGAAGCCCTCAAACTTCTCCCTGACAAACTAATAGTTCTTGTTGTCTGCATCTTCAATGCGGCCATAACTCACTGCAATTTTCCGGCCGCTTGGAAAAAGGCAACGGTAATAGGTATCTGTAAGCCCGAAAAAAAGGCATCCCTTCCGGAAAGCTAACGCCCGATAAGCCTCCTCAATACGATAGGTAAAATATACGAGCGGCTCCTTCTGAACCGACTTCAAGCAACTGTCTCAAACAAATGTCTTTTACCACACGAGCAATTCGGCTTTCAAGCACTCGTGCACCCACCAAGTGTTCCGCCTCACGGAGCATATTCTTTCCAATTTCACGGAGTTACATCGCCCTAGGTGCACACTTGCCGTATTTTTTGACATAACCAAAGCTTTCGATAAGGTCTGGCACGAAGGTCTCATATTTAAACTCAATCTCTTACAAGTTCCAGGCAGGCTAGTCCGCATAATCCTAGCTTACCTATCCTCACCTCACCCTATACGCTCAGGAGTCCCTCAAGGCTCTATCTTAGCACCTTGCCTGTTCAAATTGTTCGTTAGCAACATTCTCGAGTTCTTCAACGTCGCAGTAGGCTCCTACGCAGACGACACAGTAATCTTCAGATCGGGCAGGAATAAGATTCATATATACTACCGCATCCAAAGGGCTGTCTCTACTTTTGGGTCCCGGTGCCTCAAATGACGCATAGGAATAAACCCAGACAAAAGTGTGGCTATCATGTTCGATCCTGTCAATATCCGATCAATATCCCCTGGGCTAATCATACTAAATATCTTGGTGTAATTTTAGATAGGCGCCTAACTTTCAACAAACATATAGATTACGTACAGAAAAAAACCTCCACGGCTCTGATTCTGCTACACCAACCTTCTCTAAGAGCAAAATGTCACTCAGACATAAACTAACAATGTACAAACTATGCATCCGTCCTAAACTTACTTACAATTGCCCCGTATTCGCTCACGCTTTGCGCACCACCCTTTGCAAGCTACAAGTGTTTGCAAAACAGATTCATGCGCATAGCCATTCAAGCCCCACCCTATGTCCGTAATGTAGATTTACATAAACTTCCGTCCATATATACATATATGAAAGATGTCACAAAGAAATTTTTCGAAAAGGCCAAAGTTCATCCCAATCCCAAAATAGTACAGGTAGTTAACCATACTCCCAATCCGTATGCTAAACGCTTCGCACGCCGGCCACGTAACTGCTTCACCGATCCCGTCGACAAAATAACAAGATTGAACGCTCTTCACCCTGCCGTCTCCACTAATCGCACGTGTCCGCGCATACGCCCGCGTAACCGCCGTCCTCGCCGCCGAGGCTGAGCGGTAAATTTCGCTCCCGCACACCCGCCGCAGCCTCCCTCTGCAGATGCTTGAGCCTAGGTTCGATCCTCCGGATAGGAGCCCTCAAGTGACTCTGCACGCGCAATTCAGTGACACTCTACATCAATGAGAGTACATCATCACACCGCATATCATCCGTGTACACCCACACATTAAGTACACGGTTCTATAAGGGACTACCCCCGCGGCCCTTGCGTGGCCCTATGTTATTGTTAGGACCACTAAACCAAGTAAGTTAAGACCTGCTGGTTAGTTAGGATCGCGAACCTTTGTTTGTGTTCCGGCAGTAGTCCAAGCCGAGATTCGGCCATTCTGGCAGCCTTGCGCCCGCTGCCACGGGGCTGAGTGTCCTTAGCATTTGCCCCAAAAAGTTCGGTGAAGCTGTCAAAGCCCTTACTGCTAACAGTGTATGTCAGGTCGAAAAAAAAAATCCTTCGTAAATTATTAACTAGTGGTAAACACAATTTTAAAACGGATTTCATAATTCAACCACCTATTTAATTTTTTGCGCAAAGTTGCAACCAGTAGCTTTCCTTCATTATAATTAGTTTCGTGCATAACGTATTATTTTAGGGTTCTCATAGAATTTGAAAATCATTGTTTTCTACTTCATTTTACTTTAGTTCAATATGTCGGACGTAACTTGTGAAGGTTGTATTTATTATGCTGTTTATTTAAGTCTCTACACTGGCTCACTATTGCCGGAATAATAAATTCGTAACTCACGATTTGCGACGACGAAACTGTTGACTGTGAGCTAGTATATTACTCGCAGAATTTTTAATCTTGGTACAACAAGCGAAATTGGTATTAGATTGAAGCCAGAGCAATGATGGTACCATGCCATCTACTATGAAATTCAGTTTCTTAACACAATACATCAACTGTTTGCATAGTACACACACATTACCTGTGAATGATGGAATTGTGAATATCCTAGATATAGGTAAACCCGACAATATTAAGAAATAGCGAACTATTGTAATTTCAAATAAACAAGTGTTTAACGGCGATCTTGAAATTAAATTACAAAATTATTTTCCACCGCTATGCCGACCTACATGGCGCGGTGGGATGGGCAGCAAAGAGCTGGTGAGGCCAGGATTACACCAATGGATTCCGTCTTACCAATACCGAGTAAAAAGAAAGTCTCACCAACCTGGTGGTGGTCCGAGGTCACAGATGATGAAGTAACCCAATGAAACCCAGCGCCGGCCGCAACGCACATATATGTGGTTTCAGCTTGCTATGAATGTTCGGGTGAAACCATTGGGTTCTCTCATCTGGGTTATTGAAATCAGATAGAAAAGCCGAGCGCTAGATATTTTTGTACAATACTTAATGTAAATAGCTTCTATTATTCTATATATTTGCGCATAAAACGCATATAATTCTCACGTTGTGTTTTATTTCCTTCCGAAAAAATTAACAACCAAAAAAGCACAGATAAATAACTGACTGTCGCCATGTAGATGTTACAAAACGTTCGTTTTTCAAACTGGTGTTGGCACCACGGAGGTTGGCCACAAGCAGTGAGACCACTTATTCACTCCATTAGCGATAAGAGAACCAACAGTAGCATTAGCCTAAACCAAGTTAATATATTGTATGTTAATAACTATGAAATCGCATCTTTATCGAGCATAACGGTTGAACGTTAAGTTACCGACTTTACACATAAAATTCATATATAACCTGTCATATTTACGTCGGTAATACGACACACAGAATAAGGTTTTACGGCGATCGTCTGCTTTAAAAAATCGTCATGAAAATTGAGTACATATATCAGTTTTATGAACACTTTGTATTCGCAAGTCCTTTTTATGAATTTCCTCAATGTATATTGAGGTCAAAGTTGTTCTACAGCATACACTTTGTATTTTTGTTATAACACTCACCTGAAAATACTACTAAAATATTATGTCATAGTAGCATAATAATTAGTTTACTCATATAAATGAGCAATAGTGGATACTTAAAATCTATATGGAATATTGGATATTATAAAAATACCCTACAAAAAAACACTATACTTACTACTTATTTATGCGAGCTTACACTGTAGATTTAATTAAATAATTTTATATTTAAATGTATACTATGTTGAATATAATAAAAGGTAAGCAAAATATTTCCGGGTATAGTAATGGTATTTCTAGACAAAAAAAAACTATGCTAATAAATGCATATTAAAACTAATCTTACTGTACAATAATAAATACATTTTATTACCATGTAGGCATGTACTAGGTTGTTGGAAATTAGGTATGTGTGCCAGTTCCAACGGCGTAGCTTGAGTTTCTAACACTCATATTTCAGTAAATGAATGTTCAAATGTTATATTTGTTTTCCTTCCTGTATGATTTTTACCAGTTTGAAATCATTTTGCTGACCTTTTTTTAACTTAAGCTAATTTATTACCTAGTAATATTTAGCTAGTATATTGTTTGTAAATTCGCTGTTAACTTGAGTACATGATGGTTCATGAAATATTAAACTTTTTCAAATAATTTTATTGTCTTCAAACTGATAAATTTTATTTTTAATTGCATGAGATCATTTTCGATAAAAATCATATTGCAATAATATATACAAATTACGATTCCGTAGAATATATGTTGTAGTTGATAACAATTAATAAATTATCACAAGTCTATACAATTGATAAAAATCCAAATTAAATTGTTTAATTTTTGCAATATATTAGAAAATCCAAAATTATTCAATAATGTTATTCATAAATTAAATAACTATTATTTATAGTTTTATTTATTTTAAGTTCAATTACTAGTTGTCCTGGTAAACCTTGTTTTGCTCTTTCCCGTAATCAAGAACATGTAAACCATAGAACGCAGATCATAGTAGCTCCTATCGCATTCGGATGTAAGGTCACTTATCGGGATAAAAACTATTCTACCTCTCAAGTTAGACCAAGCAATACATATTCAGAAAATTTCATTGAAACTAAATGGGTGAACGGTATCCGAGATCAACAAGGGCGGACATAATTACACAGGATTTTTACATATTAAAATTTGAAAAACCATAACTAACTTAAATAAGTCTTTTGTTTTTTAAGCGAGAAATACATATGAATGAATGAATAAAATGGGCCTAGTAAAAAACAAATTTCTTTATAAAGGATAGTGACAAACAAAGTTTCTATTTTTATTATGTTGATAGTTTGATACCCTGGCAAGAAAATTATTAGAAAATTCACATACATATTCCCAAGTTCGGACCATGAACCGCAAATTATCTTACAATTTAGTTTTAACAAGAACAACTACAATTTTAGTTACCTCCAGCGGGAATCAAAACTACCACCTACTTGCTCTAGCCAGATTTGAAAGAGGTAAAGCCAGAGCTCTTTTCGTTAACAATTTTAATATGTATATGTAAAAAGTGAAATGAAATATACAAAGATTAAAGAATATGAACATGTAAAATATCTAGGTAAGTATGTAAGATGTGTTAATGTATTCAAGGGGTTTGAGTCTTCAAGGGAGCTGTTCTCAACACCCCTTTTACATCTTATTGTAATTTATAATATCCTCCCACGATGGCATCACCTACAGCTTCTTCAAGAACGAGTAAGTGCTCAAACTTGTGGGTACACTATCTTGTAGGTATAAACAAAACAATTATAAAATATAATAATTATGATAGAAACATACTTTTATATCATTATAAAAATGTCACATAGAGTGAAACTTGTAAAATCTAGTAGATAAACATTTTTACTGATAGACGTATTTATTTTATTTCTAAAAAGTTGACTAATATAGAAAGATCTTAGAAAATTGATCAGAAATTAAACCAGCAAAATATAAAAAACTAACTGTGTCCACGACTCCGTTCGCGTGGAACTAAAATGTTGTTTGATTATAATCATTTAAAAATGTTATATAGCCTATGTTACTCATGGCTAATGTAGGTTTCTAACAGTGAAAGAATTTTTGAAATCTGTCGAGTAGATCTTGAGTTTATTCAATACAAACAAAAATAAAAATCATTCTTCTTTATAATATTACTAGCTTTTACCCGCGGCTTTGCTAACGTTAATATTGATTTTGGCTAACAATTCCGATTCCGGTACACGCTATTTTAAATAAATTATAGCAAAGGAGACTGGTATGGGTAAAAATGTGTTAATTCCTACGAGTTACTTATACCATTACAATTAAATTCTTTTATAAAAATATATTTCTATGTTTTATCAAAACTTTGAAAATGTGTTGGCATTATGAATATATAAAACGAAACGAAACGAATAAATAAATGAAATAATATATACGAAAATGATTAATTACCACGTTTTTATACATTCCTTTCTTGTTTGTTTGACTTTTTTGTTGCAAATTCTTAAATTCTTGAAGTGATGATAGCTTAGTGGTAGTGTGTACAACTTCGCGTCAAGGGACGTGAGTTCGAATCCACCTACAATGAGCTTGAGTTTTCGGTGAAGGAAAACATCGTGAGAAAGCCATAGCATGGTGGTAGGGCTTTTTCTAATGGAAAAAGCCTATCTATTCAAATGGCTAGTTGAAAATATGCCGCCAAATACCAATAGGTCTGTTCCGGCAGCTGCACTTGAGAGCTAGTCACTCCACAGGTTTATCGTGTCTACTAACTTGGGTCGTACCGTCACTTAAGATCAGGGGAGATTATGGCCATAACGGTAAACCTTAACAATAAAAAATGAAAAAAATCACAATCTGTTTAAAGTAAGTTATCACAAATTTGTATCATAATCTCATCAAAATGTTTAAAATCATTCCCAGTGTTCGCTCTACAATTTCTTAGAACCTTTAAGAGACGGTGACTCTCTTTTTAAAACTGTGAGTATGCGTTATATTTTTGAGCTGCGTAAATAAGATCACATTTCACAGTTCCGTTCAAAATTGAATTGGCTTAGTACCCGTTACTCTCGAAATGCGCATATGCTGCTCTTACTTTATGGAGTTTTATTTCATCAACGAACTCCACAATATCTCCCGGAACGTTTTACTTTGCTGACAGCTTCCGGACGGGATTTACGTAGCTTCTACAGTAACATCCTTGTGATCCCTGAACACAGGACGACACTTTATTCAAACTACTTTACATATTTGTGGAATACATTTCCGCGTCATATCCAAGAAGCCAAAACCATCTCCAATTTTAAATCACAAGTACATCGACATTTCTATAATAATCAAGAGTTAGAGTCATGTTTTTTTTTTTATTTAACTTTTTAATCAAAATTAGCTGTGTATATATGTATACGTATGTATATTTAGTTTATTTATTTTGACTACATTTTGTTTATTTATTATGCTATTCGTCATGAGTTATTTATATTTGGTTAGTATATTTATTATTACACTCTTATTTCACCAATTATTTTATTTGCACTACCTGCAATGGTAGTAATTATTTCTTACTACATTACTGCTGGTTAGCTGGAAGAAAATGCCTTGTGGCATTAAGCTCGCCAGTGTACATATTTGAAAGGCAATAAAGAATTCATTCATTTATTCATTCGTTCAAACACCAGCTGATCCAGGAATGTGACACATTTAGTCATATCCCTATAAAGCGTGTAACACCTTATGTATGGTGGTCCCAATCAGTCGGTCAGAATCTTAGTCCTTTTGGCCTAGTTACATGTAATTTGTTAAAGCCGGGATTATAGGCAATAAAATATATACATATCAGTCATTAAATAGATAATGCCTAACTGATAAATGCAATTAGTAGCATAATATCACTTATCAGGCTGTGACGTTTTAGCCACGAGTCGTTATCGCCGAGTACACCATTAAGTAGAAGATTAATTATAATCCGCGGTCCCAATTCTACATGTACAAATGTATATACACATATACAAGCTTAAAATAATATTTTTGCCGGCCAGTTTGTAAAACATCGGACAGGGTTATATGAGACACAAGACTGCCACTCGTATAAATATTTATAGTTTCGTGATGTAATTTCATTAATACTTAATAATATTACGAAAAAATAATAATAACAAATATACGAATCACGAAATCGTGAAATAAGGAGGTAAAATGAAAAATTTATAAACAACTTTAACTTGAATATAAAACCTCATAATAAGTAAGTAAATAATAAGGTAAGTCAGTAGTGATAATGAAACATTTCATGCATCCCATATTTAACTAATAAATAATAATAATAGCGGATTTCTAACTGGCCTAACTAGACTTACCAAATATTTGTAGGCGTTGTAATGTTTTTCCGCGGTCACTATAAACAGAATATCAAGTTTGCCAGATTTTTTCCTACAACCACCAGCAGAATATATAGAGTTTTATTAGCTTTTTTTCTGGTTTGTAAGAAATATAGCATAAACGGCTATTTGATTCAAAATACGACTCTACCTCTACCACTCGACAAATCTACCTCTAAATCGTTTTCCCGGGAGTAACGAGCGATAGCGATTAATTAACATCTGACGAAGTTAATGACGACCCTTAAAAAAATTCGGATTTCGTTGTTTCACAATAAGTATTGCACTTAATCCTTGTACCTGACAACCACAGTATAAAGCGAAAATTTACAAAAACATATCTGTCTGCTACGTTTTCACACCTAAACCTGAACAACCTTTAACCCCGTATTTAAACGATTTTTTTATTCCTTGTTTTAACACGAGAAGCCCAGTATTTCACAGTATTATGTAAATTATATGTTTTTTCTACAATATGTTATGTTTTATATATTCATAAGAATAAAGAAGTTTTTTGAACCGAAATTACTTTCACAATAAAACCACAGAATATACCTAATACCGTAATCCAGGTGATAAGTTTCATTTAAGCTGATAAAATTACTCTAAAACATGTAATTATCTATTAGTTATTTTTATACTTATAACAATGATAACGTTTTATTATTTAGTTAACGTGACCCGTTTAAAAGTGTTCATTTGTAACAAATTTTAAAGAACTTTTATAACGCTTTAAAACAATACTAGTTATCTTATAAGACTACAAAAATAATAAATAGACGTCTTATTATAAATGAAATTAATGAAGTAAAATTCGCGTTAATTTTTAAGTAGCAATATTAAAAACTCACCACAACTCATGATTATATATTAGGCTGTTTAATAAAACTTTTTCTTTATTTTTTATTCTCGGAACCACGTTCAAAAGTTTTCTTTAGGTATAAAACTGAACCTGTAAAAAGATGAACTTTTCATTTTAAAATTAAGATGCTCCGCATCGCGCTTATCAATTATATAGCAAAAGTCATTTTTATTTCTTCTGATATTATACTAATAAACGACACGACCGTACGTAAAGGTCTCGACACATTTTTGTAGAGAATTTAATGCTCTACGAAAATGGTTTCCTATGATTTTGTTATAAATTGGTTTCATCAAAGGTAATTTAAGGTCAAAGTTTAATTTGAACTTACTACTTTTTGGGGATTTAAACGTTGGCGAAACTATCCGATTAAAAAAAATGGAATATGTTTGTAGAAAATTGAACGCTCTACAAAAAAGATCTGGAGTCATTTTTCGGTAAGTAAACTTGGTGTAAGCGTATTCAATCATAGTTTACATTAAAAATTATATAATCAATATTTATCACAGCGAAACGTATTTGAGTAGTAAATTTCAGCAGGTTATATACACATAGCTTTAACAAGGTAACCCTCGAATGTTAAGATCAGCGTTGTTAAATTTACCGTTAACGCCGGTTTGCTGGAATGAATTTTAAATTGTTCTTTCACGAAAGTTTTAAGAGTCAATTTGATGGCTCACAAAAAGCTACGCTTTATACCGATATAATTTGAAGACGTCGAAAGTAATTCAAAGGAGGTTCCTTTAGCATAATACTGCGAGTTGTTCAAAAGATTATTATACCAGGTAAACAGAGATAAAAGAGAAATTATGAATTATCTAGATAATCATATCAAATTAATTGCAATTTCAAATTTAAATTTGATACAAAAAAATACATAAACAAGCATACAATTAGTCAAATTTTCAATGTAATTTTTTAGTCTGTAGAGTTCTATTTCAATGTAAAATTTTATCTAATAATGTCTGTTAATGTTGCCCATTAATTCCCTAACAACCTTAATATCGTTAACTTTTCATTCGGCCCCTAAAACATTTTATAAGTAGATATGCCTTTTCAGTTCCACTTAGTAAAAACAGTTCTACGATATTTTACGTAGGTATTTGCCCAAAACAACGAAATGTTTTCTATTACTGCTTGATTAAAATTATGGATTTCGTCTACTAAAATGAATTTAAATACTTGGTGCTGGTGTTGGTACCAGATCGTTACACGCCTACCGGTTCCAGTATGACGGATATACACCCAACAATGCCTACTTACTTTACACCAGCTGATACGCGAATATGACACGTCTAGCTGTTCCAGCATAAAGCGTCCTTGCGTGTGTACGATTCGGTTAAAAATGATTACCATGTGTTAATAACCTTTTTATTTCAGTTCAGTTAGTCATATAATTTTAGGGCACACACTATGCATAACTAATCAAATTATTCATACAATATTTATCCATTTGATTGATTGGCATAGCAAACTTTTAAAAACCCAATAATAATACTACGTATGTGTAGTATTATTACGTTAAAAAAATTAAGAATGGGGCTTAAAATTAGGCGAAACATAAACCAAATTCACACGAACAAAATACATATATGAGAAGCAACGGGATTTATCAATATAACTGTAAACTCAATATCGTTTAAAGATAACACGAAATTGATGGATTCTGTCGCATGTATTGCTAGATTGGCATTTCCACATGACATGGGGCTTGAACTCTATTAGTGTTTTAAGTTCCAGACACTGATTGTTTGATAGAAATCGATAGGTAAGATACATACTTATAAAATTTAGTGGTAATGTCAATATTTATGTACATTCGAGTCTAGTTTTCACCCGACATTAGTGTCAATTAGCTTTTAAAAATATGCGAATCAAACTTATTTAAAAAAAAATACAATTTATTTATAATTCAAAATAGAATAAGTAGAATTATTATTTTTTTAATTAAAAATTTTCCTTATAGGAAGACCTATAGGGAGAACAAATTGTTCGGAACAATTTATTTGCAATAATAGTTTCCAAGTGAAACCTTTTGCATTAGCTTTTTACATGCAAATTCTGTACTGTAAATAAAAGCATGCAGTACATATTTCAGGAAGGTGGTATTTTAGGAGCCTATTTATGAAATAATTATTTGGTTACTTATGATGTTGTGAAATATAATTAAACAAATATATAAATCTGTAAATGTCGTGTTTATTTATTTATTTTAGTTTGGTTTCATAAGTACGCACTTGACCTCTTTGTCACGTAACGGTAAGTAAAAATGAAACTGACAATAGGCCACGCGTACCTATGACATGCCGACTCATTCTCTCCTCGAACACTTCAAAGTTTCAGGTGGACACTAGGAATGAATTCCACTCTTGTACTGTTCAAACAATAATGTCGAAGCGAATTGCTTGGTAGGGATCAAGGATAAATTTATGGATAATGAATGGATTTATGTATAATAATGAAGGATAAATATGTTGTAAATGAAAAATGTACTCCAAATTATGGTTAATTATACATGTATATTAATATGAGTACTGGTATTATGACTCACGAGTATCAATAGAAAAGAAAGAATGGTAGGAAATTTTCTTCTTGACTTTATTGTAGTTAAGTAAGATCGACAAACTTGTTTTTATCTTCCGCTCTCCGTCTGCTTAGTTTCACTATTGTTTTAATACTTTTTATAGGCTTAAAATATGGTCACATAAAAAGCCCAACCACCATGAGCTCAGGCTCATTTCAGTGATTCCAACTCATCTCAAGTGATGCGGCGTCCATACGAATTACCGACTGACCCAGCATCGCTTCAAATTATATCCTTTTTATGTCCTTTCTTACAGACTCATCAAAGCCTTCATTGGTATTTCGTAATTCCTATATCATACTTAACTTTTTTTTAGGTACACATTCCCTTCGCACAACATATATACTATTTCCTCAACGTCTCTTTCATATCACTTTATAATATTTCCATATTTCCTGTAAGTAAATATTATTAAAAAAATATATATAAATAGAAAATACATAAATTGAAGTTTGGAAATATTATACAACGTAATATTCCCATCTAAGTACAAACAAAATATTTATTTAAAACTTTTCGACCTCAATTGTAAACGCCAGAGAGCTGGAGCCTCCCGTCAAACCTTCATCACCTGCTCTTTTAATAAATGTATCTCCGAACTCAACTATTAAAACATAATAAAATAAAAGGTAAATAGTAAGGTAGTCTATGAATATTGATAATAAATTTGGATATTTAAATTAATATCAAAGTCAATCTTGCACGTTACTATTATTTCGTATAAAGCAATGTAAACGGTCTCCGAGTACCTAACGATCAACTTGCGGTTGTACCCACATCAACCCTTATTTCTGATCTCATGGGATCATTGTGAAATCTTAACTCGAATAACACGTATAGAGAGATGAACGCTCGTGACTTGATTTGTAAATAGTAATCCAACTTTGAGTTTGCACGCTACAAAATATACATAATTATGAAGTTACTTGTAGCTATTTTACTAATGTCAATTTTCAGTCATCTAAATGAACTATAAAATCAATACATATCGAGCCTTTTTCAGAATAAACATCATAAACGCCAAACAGAGTTCCTCCACAGGTTTAGCGTGTTTACCAACTTGGGCCGTATCCTCACTTAAGATCAGGTGAGATTATGGCCATAAAGCTAAACCTTAACTATAAAAATAAAATGTTTTTTATTGTAACCTTCTAAAAATTATCTTCGTAAATTAGAAGCAGTATGTTAATAGCCACTATTTTGATAGATTGGAGGTTAATTATATATTTTCAAAGATATCATAAATACGTTTTAATTAGGAATGAAAAACTGGGTCTAAATTTTATAAAACCCATCGTACACATGGAACAAAACCGAGATCTCGGACCAAACCCTAAGTGTAATGAAAAAGCGACGAGGCCTAAAGCTAATGGCTTCAAACGATTCTTTGCGATACCGGCAGCTCAATAGATAGATCTCAAAATCACTTAAACGCGATAAACGTCGATTTAATACCTTATGTATTAAGAAAACAATAGAACAGAACAAAGGTTCTAAGGTGTTCACGATGGGCTATAGGGTTATCCAGACTGAAGACCGAGGATGACAACATCGTTTCATCCAAGGCAGAGATTTTATAAGAAATCAAGAGATTCTATGGACAGTTAAACACGTCGACATCGAAACCAGTCGGCAGCCAAGCTAAAGACCCTAGAGCTGGATTGATTCGGCACTATTCCGAAGATTTCCCGAACGTCAGATTGCACGAGATTAGTATGGCGCTCAAACAGCTAAAAAACAACAAGGCACCGGGTGATGATACTTACGACCGAATTTCTGAAAGAGGGTAGAAAACTGGTACTGAAAGACTATGAGAAAGCTTTTGATTCAGTTGAAACATGGGCAGTGCCTCAGGCTCTTCAGAGATGTCAGATCTTCCATCGGTATATGGAGTTGTTAAATTGTTTGTACGAAAACGCCACAATGTCAGTTCGACTCCAGGATCAAAGCTCGAAACCGATTCAACTGCAGAGAGGTGTGAAACAGGGAGATATATCTCCGAAACTGTTCACAACTGGGTTGGAAGATGTCTTCAAACTTTTGGATTGGGGTGGACTTGGCATCAACATAAATGGCGAGTACATCACCCACCTTCGGTTCGACGACGATATAGTGGTCATGGCAGAATCCCTGGAGGACCTTTGTACAATGCCTGATAGTCTTAATAAAACTTCTCAACGAGTGGGCCTCAGAATGAACATAGATAAAACTAAAGTCATGTCGAATAGCTACGTAATAATTACCCCAATAAGTGTTGCGAACTCCATACTCGAAGTTGTCGACGAATATATTTACCTAGGACAAACTGTCCGACTAGGTAGTTGCAATTTCGAGAAAGAGGTTAATTGCCGAATCCAACTCGGTTAGGCAGCGTTCGGGAAATTGCGTACAGTTTTTTCGTTCATAATATTCTGTCTGAGAGATATTAAAACATATAACATGTATAATGAAATGTCATGACGTTATGAAATTGTCACAGGCAACATATTTTACTTAAATTTCATGCAAATCTTTTTGCACCAAAAACCAAAAATCCATAATGATTATTTATTTCGCATAAGCCTTTCCTAGTCCACAATTTTTTATTTTTAGTTTTTATGTTCATATTTTCCGATTTTAACGAGAAAAATTATTTATTTAAGATATTAAAGACATGTCTGCTTCTTCGAGGCGTAGTTGTAAAACCAAAATACAGTAACTTTATTAAAGTAAAACTGTATAAAAATAACACGGTAATGAAGATACAAACTACGAGTACTTTACTGATGTTTTGTAACATTAATTTAAGTTCAGTATCTGCGCTATTAAAAGTAAAAGGTTAGTTATTTCAAGATCACAATTATTAAATTATTAAAGTACAATATTATAAAAGACAATAAGATTTAAATACATTTTTTCAGCCAACTCTTTACAAAAAACTTTGCCTGTAACTTTGAGGATTTGCGTACTGCAAGTGTCTGACAAAAGATACATTTTATTATTTTATTTGAAAAATACCTTATCTTATCTTTTTCAAAAATAAAAGGCTCTCTTTATTTATTTATTTATTGTAAACGTATAGAAGAAGCATAAAACAAATACCGTAGGGATTTCGAATCTTTGCAATGAGATTTAAGTTTTCGTGAAGGAAAGTTATAAAATCATATAATAGTAGATATTCTAATGCCAGCCTAGCAAATTACTACCCTCAAATGAAATATCTTTCATCAAGTACCTACCTATAGGTATGATTGCCAGTCCCTCCATCAAGCTTAACAAATTAGCATCCTAAACCGGCTTATCGCTTAAAATCAGTCGAGATTACAGACAAAACGCTAAATCTATAAAAAAAAATACTTCTTATATATCTTTTAGTTTTCATACCAAACTAAAATATGTTTGTTTGAATAGTTAAGGTTTAGCGTTATGGCTACAATCTCACCTGATGTTATTGACAATGTGGCCACAGATGGTGTACACGCTTAGCCTGGTGGAGGTATTGGCTCTTAAGTAAAACTAGCGACACACATCTATAGGTATTTGGCGGCAGATTTTTAACTTAAACGTGGTAGCTAGCCACGTCAATAATAGAAAAAGCCCTACATCCATGCTATAATTTCATTGTTCGATGTTTTCTTTCACCAAAGCTTAAGCTCACTGTTGGTAGATTCGAACTCACGTGCCTTGACGCGGCGTCCGTACGCACTACCAACTGAACTATCATCGCTTCAAAAAATCATTATGATCAGTAATGACTACAACATAAAACATTGTTAAAAATATACTAAACCGTAACAATTTCCTAATTATAATTAGTTGTAAATAGTATGTTACGACTTACTGTGATTAGAACAATTTACAAACGTCGAAAGTGGTACGTAAGGCTTAACCATCTAGTTGATTAATACTAGTTCAGAGCAATCCCATTATTATTACAGTTTGTGCGTTCAACCGTTTATGTTCCCTTTGAGCTTATAGACAATACTATAGAACATATATGGTACACCTTGGGTTACTTACAGGCAAAATACACTAACATAACGACATATGTATGTACATCAAAATTTTAATACATACAATAGTCACTAATTTTTAAAATTATAGCAATGATAGCTTATTGGTAGCATGAACGGACGCGGCGTCAATATACGTGAGTTTTAATCCCTACAATTGAATGCTCTGTGTAGGAAAAAACTCGTGATGAAACTTTAGCATGGCTTTTTCGAATAACTAAATTACTATTACTCTAAAGTTGTAAATCTGCCGCCAAATACCTGTAGGTGTATTCCATCACTTCATATCAAATGAGATTTTCGTCATAACGCTAAACTTATAAACTATAAAAAAGTATAATTCAAAAACAATGGTGACAAATCTCCACAGTACTATACAATAGCTTATCTTGAAATGCAAAAAACCAAACGAAAGTTGCACACCACAAAATATATCATCCTAAGCGCCGTGATCGCGACCTTGTTGGGTACAACAAATCCTATTACACCTAAATACAATCTAGTACAATTGTCGTGTTTTCCCATAGAGAGAATTTGTCTTCAATTTCTCTTTTCATTATTTAGAGAATTACAATTTGTTTAGTAAAAGTAATTTTTCCAAGACCATATATGAAATTAACTGACTAAATTGATTAAATTTACTGACTGCATTTTATTAAACTGGCACGCCAAAAATAAACTCAATCTCATTACAAATTCATATTATAAACCACATATTATAAGCCACGGTTAGTACTATGAGATCATAACTTTATTCTATGAAATTGTAATATATTTTCATTACTTCATACATTTTCACTGCTACTACTACTATTCATACATATTGTTACTATTCATACATTTTCAGAGATATTTGATGCACCGAGTTATAAATGTTCACTAATTATTATAACTACTTTACATCTTCAGTACAAGTAATTTATCAGAGTATTCTTAATTTCTATTATATATTAAATTAACTTTAGTTTCTTTACTTACACGTGTGATCACTTTAGAAGTGCTTTTTTTATAGTTAAGGTTTAACTTGTACATAGAATCTCTCCTGGTGTTAAGGGACAACGTGGTCTTAGATGGCGGACACGCTAAGCCTAGTAGAGGGACTAGTTCTCAAGTGCAACTGCCGAAACAGACCTATATATATTTGGAGGAAGATTTTCAATTTGGAGGTGGTAGCTAGCCATGCAGGCATTAGAAAAAGCCCTGCCGCCATGCTATGGTTTCCTCACGATGTTTTCCTAGATCGAAAGCTCAAGCTCATAGATGGTGGATTCGAACTCAAATCCCTTGACTGAGTGAACTATCATGGCTTTTACGGTAGCTATGACGAATTTATTTACTTTTAAAATTTAAAATTAATTCATATGTATAATTGAAATGATTATAATATATTTATAGGACAATTTCACTAAATAACATTATGATATTTGATACCATTTAATGAGCATTAGCTTTAACCTGCGGTTTCGCTCGCGTTAATAATGGTTTTGTTAAACAAATCGGATGAGCAATAGAAAGCTCCATACTAAGTTTATCCCTCTCTTTGCCCCAC
Organism: Actias luna; assembly: GCA_039707435.1. Classification (NCBI taxonomy): domain Eukaryota; kingdom Metazoa; phylum Arthropoda; class Insecta; order Lepidoptera; family Saturniidae; genus Actias; species Actias luna. Next base: position 10,554,853 of record JAZHAC010000033.1, on the reverse strand, counting down.
TTCCAATAAGTTTTTCCCGAGAAAAATTAGCCTATCGCCGTCTCTAGGTTCCCAACTATATCTATACCAAAAATTATCATAATTGATTTAGCGGTTTAGATGTAAAATCACATTTATAATATCGGTATGAATTAATCTATATGTGTATATATTAATCTCGTTACGATATAATTTCACATCAAAAGTTTTACTTTCATGTAACGATTGATTAGGTAAAAAGCTACCTGTTCTTAGTGTTTTACTATAACAGTCTTGTTATTACTGTGATCATAAACACTATTCTGATTTGTTTATATTAAATAAGTAGTCATAACTTGATATATCCGTACATATCTACGTACAGAGTATCTTTTGAAAATTAATTGAAAAGTCAGGGAAAATTAAATCAAGACGAATTATTCAGGTATTCACATAAATACAAATACGTTTAACTATACGTAATATAGGCTAATACAAAAAGTTTATTGTGAAAAAAATATTTTATATTTCATATAATTATGTACTAGTTACTTGAATTTTATAATTACAAATACACATTTTGTTACTTTCATGTCATATTAAAAATAACGTAGTTAACTCACATTTTATCATTATTATATTTAGTTAACAATAGTACCTTATCTTCAATGATGATTATTATCTTTATGATTCAAGTACTAGCTGTCGAGGTATTCTAAAGAATTATTTTGATATATTATTGAAGTAGTTGATTTTTACGTAACTCCGAATTTGTCTTATTTCTCCGGTAAACAAACGTAATTAAATTCAATTTTTATAAGAGCAAGAACAAAATAAATTAAAAATCAATTTTAAACAATTTATAACAATTAATCAACGATGTAATATTAAAACTCATAATCTAAATGAAAGAAAAATATATACGTAGAATTGCCTGTTTAAACATATTTTAACAACCATAAATGAATTAATTTAGTAATTCCATCATACTTGTTTTTTGAGAAAAAAAATGACTAAGTCTACGGTTTTCCTTACATGATGTTTTGCTTAAAAGTACTTCTCATCTTACTGATATGAAATACATCGTTTTCAGTTAGCGCTATTTCCATTTACAATAGTTATATGTAAGTTTATTGAAATTATTAAAATAAAAATTATGCACTATTTTTAAGTGTAATGTAATATTGTATTGTATTATTTATGGTAAAATAATTACTTGATTGAGAAGTTAAATGTTGTCTTTTCTGATTTTGTTTTAATCAACTTGGTTTAAAGTTCAGTTACAAGAAACAAAACAGAGACTCTTCCCAGTTTCTTTCTCCTTTTTTAATTTTTGTTAAGCGGGCATAATTATGTTTTTATTAAAAGTGCTATTAGATAAATCGTAACATCCAAATTATAATGGTTAAAAAACCATAATTCTAACCTTCACAATGTAGGTTATCAGACCTCCTCCTAAATAAGGCAAATGTTTACATTATGATTATAAATACGAACAGAATCGCTTACATTATAGCTATAACGTTTTAAAAAAAAGAAAAATACAATAGATACGTATAAAAAGGTTTCATATGGTATGCTAAATGTACTGTAATTTATGGAGTAACTCTTCTACTCTACGACTTTACAAATTACACAATGATAAAATTAACATCAATTTTATTCTCTATATTAGCACCAATCATGCTAAGCCTCGTTGAGCAACTGGCTCTCAAGTACGCTTGCCGGAATATATGTCCATATAGGTCTGGTTTGTAGGTACAGACATCGAGACAGATTTTCAACTAGAGGATGGTAGCTAGACAGGAGGGTATAAAAAAATCGTCTACCACCATGCTATAATTTAATCACGATGTTTTCAGTATGCGAACTCGTGTCGATCGATATGATATCCGCACACGACACCACAACCCTGATTGTTTCAAATATCCAATACAGAATACTACCACTTAAGCATACTTGAGCATATACACTGTAATAATACAGAATTATTTGGTTAAAATTATAAAAAATGGTAAAGTTGAAAGATTTGTATATGGTTAATTCGTTTAGCGTTATGTCCACAATCTTATCTGATGTTAAGTGACCATGTGGCCCAAGACGGTGGACACGCTAAGCCTAGCGCAGGGACTTGCTCTAAAATGCAACTGCCGAAACACACCCATATGTATCTAAAGAAACATTTTTAAATTTCGGGTGAAAAAAACGTAACCCCCATACTATAGTTTTATCATAATATTTTCCTTTACCGAAAACTGAAACTCATTGCAGGTGGATACAAACGCACGTCCCGTCGCATCCCGTTCGACTTGGCGTCTGTACTGTAGTGATCAATTTTAAAAGGTATTGTTATACCACCTAATTATTACACTATTTGATTTTAACAACAACTGGAGGATAGTTTATTACCACCGATTGCTATATAAGCGCAAGGCGAGCACGGCTAGGGTTCAGCTATCATGTTGGATCCCCATAATTACAAAGAACTCGAAGGCTCCTTACACATTTTCTGTGTCGACATCCCCTAGGTCAATCAAACCAAATACCTCGGCGTAGTATTAGACAAACACCTCACTTTCAACCAACATATTGATTACGTAATCAAAAAAGCCAACGCCGCCACGGCCCTGCTACGTAATCTCACTTCTTCTAAAAGAAAAATGTCACTTAGACATAAGCTTGCGGTGTATAAAACATGTATCCGCCCCATAACTCACTTACAGCTTTCCAGTATTTGCCCATACAGCGATCACTAACCTGGTTTTCCAGAACAAATTCATACGCTCAATGGTCCAAGCCCCGGCTTATGCTCCTATTATTTTGTTCCTCAAATAGTGAACCAGTTAAGTACGTTGCAAACCCTCAGGCCGTTTGGTTCCCGCGCCGGCCACGTAACTGTTTCAGCGATCCCGTAGACGAAATTACTAGGGGAAACGCGCTCCTCTCTGCCGTCACGACTGCGTTCTCGCCACCGAGGCCTAACGGTTAATTTCACTCCCGCACACCCGTTGTGACCTCTCTCTGCAGACGTTCGAGCCTAGGTTCGATCCTCCGAAAAGGAACCCTCGAACAACTCTGCACGCCGATACAGTGACACTCTACAACACTGAGAGTACACCATCACACTGCATACTACCCGTGCACACCCACACGTTAAGTACACGGTTCTGTAAGTGACCACCCAGCGGCTCTGGCAGTGGTTTTAGACCTTTTTAAAGATCTTGTTATTTACCATATCCGTTTTCTTAACAACTATTAGTTTAACGGTTACTCGCAATGTATACACGACCTTTTTAAATCAAATTAGGTCACTACAAGCTCTGCACAGTATAATCCACTACACTGATTTCCTTGCCTCCTCAATTAATATTTTAACTAAAGGCCTACTCCAGTAGGCCAGTTTTTACCATTCCTTATTTTATTCTTTTCCGGCAGCAGCCCATGCCGAGGGCCGGCCAAGAGAATGAACCTAGAGTGAAATACTTTTTACGGTTCTTTACAGCACATACTACCAACTGAGCTAACACCGCTTCGAAAATATATTCAAACATCATAAAGTATTAGTAGATTACGATATTTATATTCGATTGCATCGGCAGTACAGGTTATACATCAGCCACAGCGGAATGTTTTAGTTTGTCACGTACCGGGATCAACCGATGTATATTCAACAAACAAGCGGGGTTTTAGGGATGTATATGCGACCGGATCGCAAATACCATCTACAGTGTAATAAAATTTGTCACGTTACAGCATTAGCCAGTATATATCCAAATGCCAAAATGCTTCTTGACCCGTATGCCAGCGACAACTTCCGATGGATTCCTGATAGCTCGTTGGTCGTCCTTATATTTCATTACACTTTGTCCACAAACAAATATACTATAGTCATTTCGCCATGCTTCTTTGAACGTAAAAAGTCGAGGATTTTACGTAAATACAGATAAATTCATAATAAGTGTATGGTACACTTTATATTTATTTTAGTATTATGTTAGTGGTTTTGTATTTTTACGTTCAATACATAATGCATTATTAAATACCTCAATCTATAAAAAAAAATTAAAGAAATTTACAAACCCGTTGAACTATTTCATTATTTAAAAAGTTTGGAAAATCCAAAAGTGCACGCCTCATAACCTCATTATTATTATTTTTGTTTATTTAACAACAATTAAACCACATCGAATCAGACCATGAAAAGTAATAGGCTTCTATTGCTAATTATATTGAAACGTAAGAAAAAAAAAGATTGGATTAGTAAAGTATTTCAGTCGTTATCGTGACAACATGCAGGATCCGCACATACTAACACACGGATGTCCAAAATATAACTTTTTCTAACAGTTTTTTAACTAGTTTAAATAACAATAATGTCATCAAATATATCATGAGTGTTAAAAATAGTGTTCTTTCGTGATATGTGTGTGTATATATTCTTTTACAAGTGCAATATATGATCAATAGAGACATTTTAAGTTTGAAAAATCAGTTGTTTTGCGTGAAGTGACAGTAGTACCCACCTCAACGCTTCGCTTATCAGAAGTGCAATATACTGAAAAGTTACATACAGTTAAAAATTGTATTAGATTTACTATGAGTCGATTTACAACTTCATAATAATAGCGGAAATATTGTTAATGTCTTGCTTTTATTATTAATTTCATTACCATCAATCACTCTAATCGGTCAAGGCGACTACAGCACACATCTACCACATAATATTTCACTCACAATCTTAAAGTAGCCGAAAATATAGGCATCATTAAACATATATATGTAGACTATAATAAAACCAAATGAAATTGTCGCGTATTTTAACGTTTTGAGGGATGATTTTTCAATAACTCTGAACACTTATTATCTTTTACCAAAAGCATAAACATGAATTTTCGTATTCTTAATTTGAGAAATAATGAAGCCTCCATACAAACATATCTCCTATTTCAAACCTCTCCTATTTTATTTTCACGACTATGTTCTGCGTCCTTCTTCAAAAGTTTAATCTACATAGCTTCACTGCTTAAATTGTTAAATGGGTTCAAAGCTTAAATGGTTTGGTTGTGAAAAGTTAACAAACACATAGAGTTACTTTCGCATTTTTAATATTAGTTTACAAAATTACTTGATAAAATGCTTTCACAAATATCTTTGTATTTATCTTGACTGTCTAGGACTGTAGTAAGTTTTTTATTACAACTTGTCTCTAAAACTGCGTTAGCAAGTTCCTATCAAATTTGGATTGGCAGGGAGAGAAACACGAGTAGTGAAGGCTGGTGTTAACGTGCATCGGTGAAACATGAATAGCTAAGAAGTGTTAGCGACCGACATCCGGCGCTAGTAATGTGATTGCACCCATGACTAGCGCCAGATGGCAGTCGCGCATTTTTGTCTCTCTATACATATCAATATGAATCCTTGTAATATTCTATGACGTGTATGATTTGATATTTTTATCAGAGTGACTAAACTATACCTGATGATACGTATACTGTAATCCAACAATAACGAAGACCATAACATAATAAATCTATCAGACATCTAAGCGTGTCACTATAGTGGATGTTACACTTGAAATGCGATGGTTGCTATTCAATCGAACAAAATGTTAATTTTGTTAAATCTGTGTATCATATTTTTTATTTAAAAGAAATTTCAATAATTTGTCATTCTAATAATCAAAGTAAATTATTCATTTTTGCAGTCAACTTTTTAATACAACTATATCAATTATTTTCATTTTAATTATTAACAAAAACGGGTACTTTTTAGAGTTAAATATATTGGATATATTATACAGTTTCAAAGAAACTGTAACTGATTTTGATTCTTTTTAATTTATTTTTCAGTTAAAAATTATATACATTAAAATTATTTATTATGATTGAAATTTAAATTTAATGATTATTAATAGTAATATTTTATATTTTTAATGCATGCACATATTATGTAATAATTAATCATGTGATATACTTGTTTAATATATTATTCATTATGGAAATAAAGAGGCTATAATAATAATAATTATTATTATTATACAGTTTGTCTAAAAATAGGTGATAAGACCAATGTGTAATAATAGACAACATTAACCCCAAGTATTAGAGAAGAAGAGTGACAATGAAACCACAAATTACTTTCGTAAGCACCTAATAAATCTTCGTATTCTTGGCGTCCCTATCCCCGTACGATAGTTCCTGATAATTGGAAGATGTATATCTACTCATACATTGAACTTCTCAACCCTGCAAAAAGTAGGCTGTAATTATTACATCAAGGAATCATCCATCATTATTGAATGAGATAACGCATACTGCACGGCAAAATAAAATTTGTTTGCCTAATATATTTAATATAATTCATATGTTCATTCAAAGTAAATTACATAGTTACTGTTTGCTTTACTAGAATAATTAAATATTCACGTTTTATGGTGTTGAACTCTGTCATTTGAAACTAATTGTTATGTTTTATCAAGCACCTAATCTGAGATGTATCATAGATTACAACTTTTTACCTTTGAACATTTACCGTATAAAAGAACGCACTGTCCATTTTATTTCTTTGAAAGCTAACATGAAACGACACATCAGCGTAATATGCTTAGTTTACCTCAAATTTTAACATCAAATACATATAGAATAGTAATGAAATAACGAGTTCCTTCGAGATACAATCATTGTAATTCATACACTTTATCTATATATAAACAAAAATGATAGCTACATTACGTATGGCCAGTGACTAGTTGTCTATATAAAGTGAAAATAGTATAATAAAATAAACTGTTATACAAACACAAAAAAAAAATCTTATAGTATAAGCCTAAATAATGTGTCCTAATTTTTTAAAGAAAATGGTGTACCATGTAACAAGTAATAAATAAATAAATGTTAGTGAATGTATATTTTGTTTTGTCTTTAAATTATCATTATTTATCATTTCCATTTAAAGGATTTTATCCTTTTTAAAAATAAAAGGACCACATCGAGTATGTCATCTCCACAACATTTCGGAGACTCGGAATCCTGAACAGAGTGCGACGGTTTTTCCTGCCCGACCAAATGTACCTTCTCTATAAGGCCCAGATTCGTCCGTGCATGGAATACTGCTCGCACCTCTGGGATGGATCCGCTAAATACCTCATCGATGCCTTAGATAAGTTGCAAAGGCGGGCTGTCCGTATTGTAAATGATACAGCTATTACCAACACTTTAGAACCGCTTCAATTGCGCAGGGATATTGCCTCTCTAAGCGTGTTCTATCGCTCGTATCATGGTGAGTGTTCTGAAGAGCTCTTTGAACTCATCCCCTCCTCTCCTTTCCACAACAGAACCACACGGGCGGGGCTTCGGTGTCACAATTTCACGGTGACACCTATAACATCCAGAACCAAAAAGTTTGCCGACTCTTATCTTTGTCCTACCGTGAAATTGTGGAACCGTCTTCCTGTCAACGTGTTCCCTCCTTCCTATGATATTAGGTCCTTCAAAAGAGGCGTGAAGAGGTACTTAAGCAGGCCATCATGACAGCCGCGACTGGCAGTGTATTCTGTTCGGTGTCAGTCGCCGCTGATATGGATCGTACTGTACTTACCATCAGGTCCAGTGGAGTCACTTTGCTGTGCAATATAAATATATATATATATATATATATATATTGAAAAATTGACTTATATGTATTTCAAATACATTTATTCTGTTTTATAAATTTTCTGTTACATTAAATTATAAAGTATTATAATGCTAGGTATTTTTTTTCTAAAAGAACCTTTACAAGTGACACCACATAATTGAGGGGTCTGGTATAGACTCGTAACCACACCTAAGCAGTAATAGGATATGTTGATGAGACCATCGTTAATCGTACCTTTATATTACTTAAATAATCAAATTTCAATCGGGCTTCATTAAATTTTATCATATTTTAATAGCATATCATATCACACCCTCAATCTCGGAATGAAAAAATATAATAAACCAAATATGTAATTCACCATAATTTTATTACTAAAGTAATTGGTTGATATCAAATATTCATAAGAACTTTTTCCTAAAAAGTCTCGATAATATATCGGTCTTGATCCTGAACATCAAGCTGTCATTCTGTTTGATGGATCATATTTTATTGTTATTTGTTATTAACACTATAACATGAAGAAATTTATCATACAAAAGAGTTATTATGCTTTAAAAATTCATTAGTTGGTACAAAATAAAAAGGTTTGACCATAATGTCATTAAAAAATCAAATCACTGCCGAACACAAAGGTTTCTTCGTTAAAAGTTAAATTATCTTCGATGGTGAACCAAATCAGTATTTCATGGTCATCTTCGATCTCATAATTTCATTTAATTGATGTTAGAAAGTTAATAATTACACTAGAACTTCAATATACCCTTAGTTATTATGAGGAAGGAAAACAGAATATCTGTTTATTGACAAAACAATCTCTTCAAAAAAATTTTATAGCTGGTTTATTGGCTGTATTACGTACTTAATATTGAAAAGAATTAAAAGATTAGGACAAAAAACGGTTTTCAATCCAATTTCACAGTAGTTAATTATATAAAGTTTAAAATATATATTCTAAAACGATGATAGCTCAGTGGTAGTGTGTTGGAACGTCGCGTCATGGGACGTGATTTCGAATCCAACCACCTTCAATGAGCTTGAGCTTTCGGTGAAGGAAAACATCGTGAGGAAACCATAGTATGGTGGTAGGGCTTTTTCTAATGCACGCCTGGCTAGCTACCACCCTCAAGATGAAAATCTGCCGCCAAATAGCAATAGGTACTTGATAGCCAGTAAAGGCCGGCAACGCACCTGCAATTTCCCTGGTGTTGTGAATGTCCATGGGCAGTGATGATCACTTACATTTAAAATACTCACTTACTCACTTAAAATAAAATTAGTGATAAAAAAAATCAATAAATTTAAAAACTTAACAGCTTTATACGTACCAACAATAATCCCAGTTGTTTTATGAAAACGTCACAATCATAACTTGCACAATTGATCTCATCATTTACTTAAACATTTAACACTTTATCTTAAAAAATACTATACTATTTACATAAAACTTTACGTACAGTAATTTACAGAACAATTTTATAATTCGGTAGTACACTGTATTATAAATAAAAGAAAATCTTATTTTTAGTTTATAGTTAATTAAAACGGTTGTCCGTTTAAACGCTACGGCGTAGCGTGTAGCGACACGGGAGTGGGAGGCCTGAAGCGTGTAAGCGATCGAATGTGCGAAACGCGACTGGCGAGTTTACAACTCTACCTCTACAACGTTCGAACTGTCAAACGTATATACAATTAGACATACAAGAAAACTGTGCGGACTTCCAACTATATGTATTTTATACGCATTCAAGTTACAGTTCGTGTAAAAACTCGACCGTGCTATTGCGTGTCAACTTATCGTACCAATCGTTGATATACATCGCATATGGCAGCATAATAATTATGTATCATAATAGCGTCTGTGATAATTTACATGTGCTATGTGAAATCGTAATATCGTATCCAGCTTTAGTGTCATGAGTTGTGCGCGATTGAATATTTTTGTACGACTTATAACAATTTGTATTGTAACATTTAAATTATGTAATGACATGAATTTATTATTTTATTTTTATGGCATTTTAATAGCTTACACATGCTACGTTATATAAAATGTACAGAATTGAAAATGAGAATGCAGTAGCTTAACTTTTTGTCGGCTTTGAGTTAAAAAATTAAAATAACATTATTTTTTAAGTATACGATCTATATTAAAATATTATATCTGTATTATATCTAAATTTATATATAATAGCTAGATACATATAATAAAGTTGTAACTGAGCTTGGTGTTAACTGTATTTTTTGATATCGTAAACGGAGTGTAGGTACTTTGTTCTCCATGTACAGGTGGTAAATACTATATTTTGAATTTTTGTCTGTCTGCTTGTGGTTTTGTAAACGTAAAACTACTTGATAGATTTTGTTGAAATTTGACAATTGATAACTATGTTACAGTTTTACAGATAGCATAAAATTTGAGGGTTCATTTAAGATAAGAAGTATAGGCTAAATATTTTAGTAAATATATTTTGTTTATTTAAAAATGAACTTTGTTAAATTTTATGTATTTAATAAACACATGAATCATGATAAAATTTTATGTATTTAATAATGAAGTAATATCAGTTAAAAAAAGAATAACAAGTAAGCATTATTAAAAAAAATGTCTTTTTATCGTTGCATTTCCTAATTTTAGTACGTGTATAAAATTCTTTGTACAGCAATATTTACATTTATAATTAGGGTTGCCATCCGTACTTTATTATTAAGTATTATATGTTATTTTAGGTAATTATACTCTGTACTTTATTTCGCATGATTTGATTTCTCTAGAATTCTTGTTACATATAATATACAAACAAAAAGGTTTGTTTTTTGTAAAGCAGAATAACAACTGCGAATGATGACGTTACCTTTCGTCGTCGATGTTGTCGCCGTTGCTATTGCATTTTCAGGCTTCAAAGGCGCTCCCCCTTATTTACCAACCCAAAAGAAATGAATATCACAAACAATGAACTTTAGCTTTCGGTAAAGGAAAAACATCGTGTTGAAACCATAGCATGGTAGCAGGGCTTTTTCTGATGGCCGCCTGGCTAGCTACCATGGTCAAGTGGTATATCTGCCGCCAAATGACTATAGGTTTTTTTTTATATTTAAGGTTTAGCATTATAGCCATAATCTCACCTGATCTTAAGTGACGATACGGCCCAAGTTGGTGGACACGCTAAACCTGGGGAGGAACTAGCTCTCAAGTGCAGCTGCCGGAACACACCTATTGGTATTTGGCGGCAGGTTTACAACTTGAGGGTGGTAGCTACCCAGGCGGGCATTAGAAAAAGCCCTACCACCATGCTATGGTTTCCTCACGATGTTTTCCTTCACCGAAAGCCCAAACTCGTTGTAGGTGCTTGGATTCGAACTCACATCCCTTGACGCGAAGTCGTACACACTACCACTGAGCTATCATATCTTCAAATGCACTGTTGCGGCAGTTGCACTTGAGAGCCAGTCCCTCCACTAGGCTTAACACCGTCACTTAACATCAGGTGAGATTGTGGCCATAACGCTTAACAAGAAAAACATTGTATATTCGCTTTCTCAATTGCATAAAATTACGTTATAATTGCTATATTATATTTTCTTAACTTGTTTTTGATTACATTTACATGTTTTTACGGCGAAAATAAAATATATAAATAGAAATACATAAATAATGATATATTGCTCTAAATTCACGAGCGGCTGATAAGTTATGAAAGCATGTTATTTATTACGTCGTAGATCGACACGGCAATATCACACATAACATGTGTGAATTTTTACATGCGGAAAATATTGTAAAACTTACTGTCATCATCTATTAATTAATATCATTTAGCTCAAGAGAAATTTTCTGCCCAGTCTTTGAAAGCTCACTTTGTTCAATTATATAATGGTGTCAAAACTGCGATATTATTATCTCTAAATCTGTAGCACTAATACTGTTAATATCATCATTAGTGGTAATATTACATTTTTACATAAACATAAAAAGCCTTAGACATTAAAGTGCGCCTGTATACTTTGTGTACAAAGTTTAATAAATAAATAAATAATATTACGTAATCCATTAGAGATTTTTGTTTATTTACTAGACGTGATTGTTGAATTAATGAATGAATGAACACTTTATTGCACTTTGTCACTATACATTGACGATCTTAATGCTACAGAGCATTTTCTTTCAGCTAACCATTAGCGAAACCATTAAATTATTGTAAGTCGTGCAAAGATAAAAGTAGCAAAAAAAATAATAAATTAACAATATATGGGTACTTACATAATAAAGCAAATTAAATTAAGAACTAAATATAAGCAGAATACATACATACTGTACAGAATAGATAAAACAAATACATTGTTCGTTATTAAGCCTACTAAAACTTGATTTCGACTAACAATTGACAGTCAAAATATTATCTATGCTCAGCAGTTTCCGCTTCAAATCCATTTAGTAACTGAACAAGATGCTAAAGTTTCAATATTTAATATACTAACACGAATAAGTGTTATTATATGCCTATATGAGGCATAGGTTATGGAAGTCGCAAACTTTAAAAGCGTTCTCAAGTTTAGGGACTATTTTTATATAATATATTATTTCAAAGCATTCAAAGCGTACCAGCAAATACCTGTTGCCGAAGAAGATGTTTATAAAACGGCTATAACTACGCCATTTGTCCTCTTTGAATATCCGTCCTTTGGTTTGAGAAATGCTGGTCAGACATTTCAAAGGTTCATTGACGAAGTCGTACGGGGTCTCGATTTCTATGCATATGTTGATGATATATTAGTATTTTCCTCTAGTCCTAATGAACATGTGCAACACTTACGAAGCATATTTTAACGCCTGCAGGACTACGGGGTCAGTATTAACCCGTCCAAGTGCACCTTAGTAACCAAGGATGTCTTTTTTCTTGGGTATCACATCAGTGCTCCAGGTATCCGTCCTCCTCAGCACCGCATAAAAGCCCTTAAGGAATACGCATTATCAAATACCATATAAGGTATTCGCCGGTTCTTAGACATGATCAATTATTATCGGCGTTTTCTACCCCGTACTGCAGAACTTCAAGCTCCGTTGATTGAACTGCTTAGCATATCTAAAGGAAAAGGAACTGCCTCAGTCCAATGGACCGAAAAGTTACAACAAAGTTTTCATAGCTTAAAAGACAGCTTATCTAATGTTACACTATTGGCACACCCTGTACCCGATTCTTCTTTAGGACTATTGACAGATGCCTCAGGTATATAAATCGGTGCATGCTTACAACAACAAGTGAAGGGTCATTGGGAACCAATAGAATATTTTAGTAAGATATTAACAGGCTCACAGAAACAATGGCCAGCCTAACTACCGGGAACTACTTGCAGCTTACGAAAGTGTACAACATTTCAGACATATCATGGAAGCTAAACATACTATAATCGTCACTGATCATAAACCTCTTGTATATGCTTTTACTCAACGTAGAGAAAAGTTACCGCCGGTACAAATTAATCAACTATCATTCATTTCACAATTCACAATGGATATTATTCATATTAAGGGCAAGGAAAACGTGGTCGCGGATACCATGTCTCGCATAGAGGCTGTCGCTACTGACACCGATTTTTCAGATCTCGCTCATTCACAGGAGTTAGATAACGAACTTAAAGAAATTCTAAAATCCAATAGTTGTTCACTAAAATTGAAAAAAGTTATCGTTCTAGGGACTAGCACGAGGATCATTTGTGATACCTCTACAGGCAGACACCGTCCTTACATCACGCAACAGTTTCGACGAATTTTTTTGAGCAACTCCATAATCTAAGCCATCCTGGTATAAAAGCTACAACTGGTTTGATTACCGAGCGATTAGTTTGGCCGTCTATCAACAAAGATTGCCGATTATGGTCCAGTATGTGTCTACAGTACCAACTTAGTAAAGTCACTAGACACACAGTGTCACCGATTAGACAATTCAAAAATCCGTCAGCTCGTTTTAGTTGATCGTTTGATCTCTTTTAAAGATTATTTCACTGTGCAAACAAAAAGAGTAAGGACTACTAGTTATCACCCATGCGCAAACGGAATGGTAGAGCGTCTGCACCGACAGTTAAAAGCAGCCTTGATGTGCCACGATGAGACATGAGTTAAAGCGTTACCGCTAGTACTACTTGCTATGACCTCCGTTCTTAAGGAGGACCTAAAGGCTTCATTAGCAGAGTTGTTATATGGTAAACATCTTCAATTACCAGGTGAATTTACCGCAGTTCCTCCCAACTGAAGTCGTGCCGATGATGTTACAGATTTGGTTGATCAGTTGCGCTTCAAACTGAATAAACTTAGACCGATTCTTGCTTCACGGAATTCTCAACAGGCTACCTTTTCATGTAAATATTTGAAGACGACCACTCATGTTTTCTTGTGCGACAATATGATCCGTCACCCGCTTCAACAGCCATATACTGGTTCCTATGAAATTCTTGACCGTCAAGAAAAAACTATAACCTTGAACATAAGAGGCAAACCAACTGTAGTCAGTATTGATAGGGTAAAACTAGCACACATAGATAACAACGATTAACTTTCCAATATTCCTCGTAGCCAGCCTCGTCAACTATCTCCCGACACAACAAGAACAGCAATAGATCATAGAGCTTAAGGTAGTTAAGTTACTTGTTCTGGTCGACGAGTGCGCTTGGCTAAACCTATCGACGTGTAACCCCGTCTTTATTTCTGCGTGGGGTGGGGGCTACCTTTGTAATTGTTACTGGCCGTAATAACGGTGTGCGTGCTAGCAACTTGAAAATACAAATGTCAGAGTGGAGATACGACAGAGGGTTTCGCTACAGATTAAGTATTATAAATTGATATGAATATAATTATGTAATGTACTTGTGGTCGCTGACCTTAGATGTTTTATAGCGACCTTAACTAAATAAATAAATAAATAGTAAACAATATCGAATATACAAAATCAAATTGAGCTTGAGAAATCCTAAAAACCTAGGAGAGGTCAGACTTTTTCCATAAAAAGTACACTTGATATTTTCGGCATCCCTTTCGATCTTGCTCCGTTCCCTTGACCCAGTGCAGTTCCTACTCCCTCCGCGAATCATATGTATGACGCTCTCTTTTTTCTCCTCAAAAGTTGGCATATTTCAAGATCGCATAAGAAGGCCTTATATAATCTCTATCCTTTAATTTAATCTTAATTTTCAAGGTTTTTTCTGATTTGTCTAAATGCTTCTTGGAAATGTTTCGCTTGAGTAAAGTGTATTTATAAATGAACCGTTTCTGTTTTTGAAACAGTCGTAGCACTTGAATAGTTCCGTTTTATTACAAAAAAATATAATAATAATTTATAGTTTGAATAAAACAGTCATCTTAAAAAATTTGAAAGATAATTAAATTTTGTTATGACACCGCTATACACTTGAAGAAATTTCAAAGCCAGCGATAGAGTAAAATTGGTTTCAGTTGACATAGATTTGAGAAGAAGGTTGATGGTCACCATCAGAACCACACATTTAATGTAGGACTTTTATTTAGCAATATATACTTGAAATTCTAGATAACAGTGTATAAATACATGCCTCAGTATTTAAGTGAGATTGAAAAGTAATGTGAATGAGTTCCACTTTTTTATTAGGCCAAAAAAATTTTAATTTAATTAAACTTAAAAAACATATACCTTTTCAGGAATATAAACATTTCTTTCAGCTGCTACAACATTGGTCCTGGCAACAATGGTCATCCTTATCATACTTTTACCGATGGTCACACTGTAACTCTATTTCGATGTGCGTGCGTTCTTTAGTTGTTTGTAAATATTTTTCACATATTTATCTCATCGCAAATCATAAAGAAATACAGCCCACTATATAGTCCAACATGGTGAAACTTACAACAGAGTTGATTCAAAATTCAATGCAATATATGAATCCATGTAAAGATAGAGAGTTGGATTTAAGAGGTTAGTTTGTTTTATCCAAATCTAGCATTTAAAAGCCTAACAAAACGAATAGTGACTAAAACATTGAATATTATTGTAATATAAAATAAGGAAAACATACGTTATCCAGTGAACAATAATTTACTCCAAAATTTAAAATAACAGTTAATAATATTTTACCACCTTCAAATCGTTTTATTTTTTCCAACTTATATCGACATTGTAGGTATTACTTTAGTAATATAAACTTTATATCTATACTTGAATGATATAAACGTGGATAATATCGTTTATCTAATTATATTATTTTTCAGGTTATAAAATACCCCAGATTGAAAATTTAGGTGCTACATTGGATCAGTTTGATACGATAGATTTTTCCGATAATGACATCAGAAAACTAGATGGATTTCCTTTGTTGAAAAGACTCAAATGCTTGCTATTAAATAATAACAGAATTGTGTAAGTATTTTGTATATAAAACTTATCATCTAAGTATTGAATTGCTGCAATTTTATATTCAATCATATACCTGGAGTTATGGTTATTTTCATAGTAATTAATTGCACAACTTGTTACATATAAGCAGGTTATAATGCATTAACTTGTAATGAAAAATCTCCTTGGAATAAGAAAATTAAATAAAGTATAAGCTATTTTACTGACTTCAATATTAAATATCATTAAAACTAAACAATGCTTTAATATTTAAAGAAATCCAGTTTTAATGTACAAATAAGATTAGTATGTAGTTACGAATATAATTTAGTATTTAATCTTTAATATGTACTTTGACTGTCAACCATTCCTACCATTCAATTCAAGACTACTATTGCACCATGCATAGGTTGTAATTAAATAAATAATATAGATAATATTTTAATAAGCTAGTGTTATAGAGGCATACAAATAAATAAATAAATGTATTCATAGCTATTTATGTGAAACTTGTTAGGTAACAATATTTAATGTATTCAACAGGAGGATTGGAGAAAATCTGGAGCAATATATCCCTAACTTAGAATCTTTAATATTAACAAACAACAACATATCAGAATTGGGAGACATTGAACCAATTACAACACTACCTAAATTGAAGACATTGTCCCTTATGCACAATCCTATTGCCAACAAACAACACTACAGGTAAAAGATATTAATATATGGTAGCTATCATTGGAAAAGGTGAACATCAGTTATCAAAATTCCAATCTGTTTTTTCTAGAGCTTATGTAGCATTTAAAATGCCTGAATTAAGATTATTAGACTTCAGAAAAATCAAGCAAAAAGAAAGGGATGAAGCAAATACATTGTTTAAAAGTAAAAAAGGAAAGGAATTGCAGAAAGAAATTGCTAAAAAGGCCAAAACATTTGTACCTGGTGGAAACCTCCCAGATCCTAAAGTTACCAGTGAGTTTTTTCTTTAATTCTGTATGATATAAACAGAATTCAGTAAGGAAATATTTAGACATTATTTTATATATAAAATAAGTATGTGTAAAAAGTTAAAATATGAAAAATCCATTTGTTGAATCCTACGATGAGTTGATGAAAAGATTGATTTTATAGTAAACTAGTAAATAGTCAATAACGATCTAATTTTGGAGATTCATATATAGTGAAAAGTTGGTATTTGACCATTTGATATTTTTTTATTGTCTTTCAGCTATTGAACTTACAGAATGTAGACAAATTGAAAATAAGAGATAACATCACATAGTAATTAGATTATTAATATTCCAAACCTTTTACATTGTTTAGTTGCCCTGGATATTGTAATGCTTTTGAATAATATTATGCCTACAGATTATGAAACTATCAGTAATTTTTTAATATTGACTCTGGTTTTTAATCTTCATTTTCATGTTATATATTATATTCATTACAAAAAGTAGTATGAAAACAAAATAACTTAATATAAAATATTTATTGTTAAAAATTTACTAATAGTTTTTTTTTTTTTTTTTTTTTAATATAATTAAGGTTTAAATTAAGGACATGCCAAGCCTGATGGAGGGACTGCCTCACAAGTGCTACTACGGGAACACATAGGTATTTGGTGGCAGATTTTCAACATGATGGTGGTAGCTAGCCAGGCGGGCATTAGAAAAATCCTTACCACCATACAAATTAATGTACATAAAAGTAAAAGAAAGAATATTTTTAAAACCTTTATTAACCTATAGAGCAACAACTTTTATAAGGTTTTTCTAAAATGTTTTGTATACAATCTCATTATAAAGACCATCAGTAATTTGCCATTAAGGGATTGCCCTATTTCGCCTAGTCACTATAAAAACTAAAAAAAAAGTAATTTTATTGAGCTGTGTTATCAATAACATACATTTGCATATAAAATTCTAATAAAAGTATTTCCTATTATTTTAGATCTTACACCTCAAGAAATTCACAAGATCAGAGAAGCTATCAAAAATGCTTCTTCCTTGCACGAGGTTGAAAGGTTGACAAGAATGCTTCAGTCAGGGCAGATACCTGGACAAAAACCATTGCAACCACCGACACAAGCAAATGGCCAGCGTAAGTACCAACTCACAAAAATATTTTATAACTTTTATGTGTTGTTTACTGGATTGAATATATTTTTAAGAACATAATATGGCACTACAACAAATTAAATGCCATTAGGCCCAACATTTTATCAATACAAAAAAAAAAAAATTGATTATGATAGTAACACCAGCTTGTAATTTATCCATTGCTGCCCGAAAACTTTTCAAAAGGGACACAAGCTAATAATTGGTGCTGTGGTTGTGAGTTTGAAGCCTTAAAAGATCATGATGAAGCCATAGCAAGATGGTAGCGCTTCTTTGAGTACTCTCCTAGCAACCACCCTCTAGTTAATATCTACAGTCAAATACCTATAATTGTGTTCTGACAGTTGCACTTGAGAGTCAGTTCCTTCACCAGGTTTAGTCTATCAGATGATGGTCAAATGCTATATATATAAAATAAAATAAAAAACTACTACTATGTGAGATTTCATCCAGAATTATCAAGTAGTTTCAGAGTTATGCATGTACAAGGAAAGAGGTGGACAGAGAGCTGACATTTTTAAATATAATATTTTTCACATCCATAGTGCTAACAATTTGCACTGATTTTAAATGAAAAAAGCTTGTATCCACAGATTTAGTTTAGTTACAGTTTTAATTGTATGTTATAGTAAGTAACAATAAATTTATATTACTGTGCTACTGCAAAACAAAATATGACATACATTTCTTAGGCAAATTGTCTAATGTCACCTCCAAATATTAATATCAAGAGTTAGAACTTTTAGAAGAATAGTTATTGTGGTATCCTGTATCAGAGTTTTTAAAAACAAAGATTAAGTAAAATCGAATATTTGTATAATCTACTAATGCAGTTTTATCTATATTTTCTTATAAATAAAGTTTTGCTTGGTGTATGCTGTGTCAAACAAATATTGATCTTTAGTTTTTTTTATAACCTTTTTACAATACTTAACTAACTGGAACACAAACTGTCTTGACCTTCCATAGTGGACAAGAAACTCTGTACAGAAAAATGTAATTTCTTTTGAATCCTCCTTTGAGGCTAGTTTATAAAGGAAAATGATTACAATTATCAATTATCACTAAACAACAACTCAGCTCCATATTGGGCACAAGTATCAGCAATTGCATAATGGAATACAATGTAAGAAATATAGTGGAGACAATTTCAAATTTTCTGCACTATCCTAAACTTATTGTACTAAAAGTATTGTTATGGCATAGTTTTAAAAAACGCAAAAAAAATTGACAATGTATTTTCAGAAGAAGAGTATGAAGAGATGGAGACTGACCAAACGAACGGGCAGTAAATGTGCAGACAAAATGAAAGGCATGTATATTTAAGAACAGATACTATACACATTTTAGTTTTTATAAGTAAAAGGTAATATAGATATAAGCGGTTAAGAACTGGTAAAACTACATTCTTGGTTCACATGTATGGATACCACACAACAAAGATTTTTTGAGCTAAAGAACAGATACTTTCGAATATGCTGTAAATATATTTTTGAATTATATTAAAAACAAGTAAATAAGATTTCCATCAGAAGAAACTTGTTCAACTAAATTTCTTTGCATTTAATAATAAAACATAATAAGATATTACCATCGTTTTATTTCATCAAAATCTATTACAATAAGCCATATGATATAGATAGAATTAAATCAAGCAGTCTTTAATCTTCAGCATTAATAATTCTTCGTCACCAGCGTCAAGGAGAACATTATACACATTTGCTAAAATTATTTTCCGACCGGTTACTTCCTGTACCGTAGGCCTTTTATCAGGTAAAACTGACAACATAGAATCAACGAGATCCTGCACACCTCTATCGTATACTGTCAAGTCAATCGGGTGTACGCTTCCACTCATAATTACTTTCACCAATCCAACTAAAGTCTGAAAAATATAAACAATAACTGAGTTACAAAGTTTTTTTGGCATACAATATGCGATGTAATACAAAAATTTCTTATTTTTAATAATACTAAATGATTTAATGATATTAATTAGCAATTGTCATATATTAACGGGAACAGAAAAAATTGAAAATAAATTTATTTTTCAACTATTTAATAATGTTTGATGTAACAAAAACTACTACTCAAGAATACACAGCGCATTGACTTCTTAATACAAAGTGTTCTAGAAATAAAGATCGAAAGTGTCTAGTTGAATATTATTAATGTTTTAGACACTCAACAAACTCGTATGCGCACCGCAATGGTATACAAAATTAACAATGCTTCAAGGACCTAAAAGATTTGATTATACAATACATACCTCAGACTCAAAAGCTCTCTTATGAGTACACATTTCATACAACAGACATCCAAGAGCCCATACATCGCTTTTAGTGTCGTAAGGCTTGCCTTCGCATAACTCCGGGGCTAAATAGTAAGGAGTCCCTATGATCGTGGAAGTCTTTTTTGCGCTAATATAGAAATTATTAAGTCAGTATTATACATGATCACATAATTAAGGGGGGTTAGGATTTTAAAGGCGAAAAAAAAGCATATTTTTGGGATTTTTTGCGGCGAAATGAGTAATATAATTTTATTAAATTTAATTACATATTATTGTACAATTTTTAAAGTATGTTAGAAAAAAATTTCAATCAAATATATTGATAAATAAGCCGGTGACGTTGAATCTCCAGAGGCGCCTCGAAGTGGTTTTGCGATGAACATTATAACTCGTTACCGGATCATCTGAAACAAAAAAAATTATATGCATTTTAAAGGCGATTTATTTCTCAAGGTAATCAGGAAGAGTTTTTTTTTCTATTTTTTGCAGGGCTTCGAAGTGAAAAACGCGATTTTAGCTTAAAACATCACGGTTGATTTGTTATTACAAATAGAAAATAATAAAAAAATAAAATACTCTTCCTGATTACCTGTTGATTTATGTAAAGAAGTAATTAAAATTTTCAAAAGGATCGGTTCAGTAGATTTTTATTCTAATGTTCACGAGTTTCAAAAAAGACCATTTTGGAAAAATCCATTGAAAGTTATTTATACATGAAAATTCTAAATAAACCAATCAGTAGAAGAATATGAAATTTTATACTTACATATCCAATGCATCTTTTTGCTCTTGTCTACGTTGAATTCTACCCTCTTTTGTTGTACGCGCAACTTCTTCGTTCGCTCGGATTATTCGTAGTTCATCAGTTAGGCGCGCCCACTGATGAGCAGTTGGGCCTGTAGAAATGCCCATTTCATCCAAAAAGAACAAAAGAGCAAAACATCCTTCATTGAAAATGCATGCTGTTACATTTGCTGCAATTTTAACTACGATTGCAGTACCGCTTACTGATTTTGGAGAGATTTTCCAAATAAGTTGATTGAGACTCTCGTTGTTATTTTGAGTGAACACCGCTGCAAAAGTGCGTCTTTGCTCAAATGTTCATAGATTGGCTTTATGGCTGTTGTAACATCTGTAGGAAGAGCGTTATAGCTGTGTTTGAACGAATGCAGAGTATTTGCAGCTGCCGCTTTTTGCCATTCACACCAAGAGTCCTCATCACTCGGGCATTTGTCGTGCTGTGTTTTCTCGTCGGTCGAGCAGTAATGATAGTATGTCGCCCAAATCGCATTTTTAATTTTCTTTACACAATCACAGTTGCGTCGAATGGTCAGTCCATAATATACGGTCAAATTGTCTATCATTTTTGCAGTGAGTTTACCTTTTCCAGGCAGACTTTTCCACTTTTTTTTTTTGCTTGTTTTAGTTTCACTATCGATCACAGTTGTTTTTACTAGTTCGCGTAAACGTTTACCCTTTCTTTTCTGCACGTGTCCTATGCACTCTTTCTTATTTATTGTGAAATCTTCACCAAACGGTTTTAAATTTACCACACCGGCGTAGGTTTTTGAGTCGCCATCTCCTATATAATTTTTAAACATCACTCCATAATATTCTGTGGACCATTTGAACATCTGTATTATGGCGCTTACTTCCATGTTACCTGATGGATCATCATGATTTGCTTTACAGTCTCCACTGTTGACGTGTTCTTCGAACCATTCTTTAAATTCGGCAATATCTAACTTATTTTCCCAAGTTTTACATTACAAACACATTAACTACCTTTCCCGAGTAGTAACCGATCAAAGAAGCGACACCGAATAGGGAAGTAAATCCACGTTTCTTCCACGTTCCGTCACCTGATATTGATAATTCATTAGTATCTTGTACGTTATTCGCTTTGTATGTTTCCTTTCCTCTTTTTCTTCTTTTACAGCAGCAGCAAGAAATCTTTTCGTAACATCATTTACAGTCGTATGTATCTTCTGTATATACGTGTTATAACATGATTTTGATAAAAAAGATTCCGCTAAATCCATCAAACCGTATAACTTATTACATCCAACTAAGCCTAGGCCTAACAGACGCATGACGAAAGCAAAACGACGATTCACTTCATAATATGATTGCTTTGACTCTTTTTCCACTCTTTCACTAGACGGAACATACCGAGGCGCTTTGCATTTTTCACATGATACTTTGATGGTGAAAGCTAACCTTCGTATTTGCATGTGCGAAAACTTATTTTTCCATCATGTTCAAAGCACTTCATTAATGAACATATCGTTGAAAATACTAACAGGAAGTCTATAATCCTATAATGTTTCTCCAAATTTTGTTCTACATGTTCATGAGTACCAAGTTTTATTTTTTTATGCGACGCGCTGGACGCTTCTACACTATCATTTCCACGTTTTCGGAAAGATTTTTTTCTCGGTTGACCTTTTTTTTTGGCATTTTGCAATTAAATAAATCAATTACAAAATAATACTAATCAAGTGAAAATACGACTATAAACGAACGAACAGAAACGAAAATTTGACAATAATTTTCGAGAAAATTTTAGCTGTTACAGTACACTGTTCCGCAGAAAGTGTTCTAGTAAACTAAGTTATATTCGATGTACCTGAAAATATACAATATGTACAAGGTTGGTTTTACATCCTTTGAGAGACACACAGACGGACAAAGGGATTCGGGGAAACAAAGGAAATTACAGCTGCAATGCAAGGGTATAGAGGGGTTACTGGGCAGGTATAAAAATCAGGTATCACGGCCGGTCGTTTGAAACGCTGTAACTCCGTTAGTTTTACTCGGATTAACTTAAAATTTGTACACAATATTTTTGACATAGTGTTCATTCAGAAAAAAAAGCAGAAAAATAATTTTCAAAAGGGCAAAGGAATTATTACCTGGCCAACATTTTAGAAATACCAAAATCACCAATTTTAACTATCACGCCGTGTTTTCCTGTCAGTAGTATATTTTCCGCCTTTAAATCTCTGTGAATGATGTTCATTTTGTGTATGTAATTCACACCTAGCAAAACTTGTGAATAGTAAAACAGAATTTCCTGTAAAAAATATATTTTAATCTAATTTGCTGAAATATTTTACTTTTAAATAAGTACTATATTTTTTAAAATATAAATTTAAGATATACGTAATGTGATATCAAGTAATTATACAATAATTTTACAGGCAACAATTAAATTATAAATGATAGTAATGTTATGTCATAATTATATCTTTTAGGAAAAGTGACTACATTACCGTAATGCGTATTATACAGAAAACAGCGATGATTATCACTAGGTTAAGACTCCTACAGTAACACCGATCCCGTATGAACAGAGTCGGATTATATAGTATCACTAGGCTTTAACCTAGGGCCTCGAGATCAAGAGGGGCCTACATTCTAATTGTTACTATAATTTAAAATACTGGACTATGACTAATAAACAAACATAAAAATGTATTGGTTAAGATCAATGCGACAGGCGAAAGGGTCTCATAACTGGAATAGAATTTTCATCTAAATCCGTTCCTGCTTATGCTTCTTTACATGTTACAACGCTATTATTATCTTTTTACTACCTACTTATTAATTTTGTGTATAGATATAAGTAACTACTTGGTGCTCTAAACTTCGTTCACCATTCTTATTTGATGTCTACGCTGTGAAAGGAATATGCCTGGCCTAATTTCAAATCGTTGTCAGGAAATTTTAGTAAAAATTTAATTTATATTACTGGCTACATGTAGTTTCTAGGCTTAGCGTTATAGCCACAATCTCAACTGATGTTGAGTGACATCTGGCCTAAGATGGCGGATACGTTAATCCTAGTGGAAGGGGACTGACTCTCAAGTACATCTGCCTGAACACACCTTATCGTATTTGACGACAGATTTTAAATTTGAGGGTGTTAGCTAGCCAGGCGGGCATTAAAAAAGCCATATGGCCGTGCTATGGTTTCATCACGATGTTTTACTCTGCACCGAAAGCTCAAAGTCATTGCAGAAGTTCGAACTCACGTCTATTAACGCCGTGCCCGTACACACTACCAACTGAGCTATCATCGCTTTATTTTCTATGGATTTAGTTGATACATACCTGCTGCTTGATTAATTTTGGACAACGTTGATACATATATTCTGCTAGATTTCCGTGTGTAGCATATTCCATAGAAATCATTACATGATTATCGGTGTTGAAGTAATTATAGAATTTTATAATGTTAGCATGTTTCAATGTTGACAATATTTTAACTTCGTTCGCTATGTCCTGCGATAAATAATTACAAATAGTACCTGTATTAACAAATAAAATGAAACGTTCTTTGTTGCTTAGGAGTCTTTAAGCTCTTAATTCTTTATTAAAGGTACTAAACTTATACTAAAATGTAATCACACATTAGAATAATTTATAATCTGTTACGGCCAACTCAGATATTTGTGTTAAATAGTTTTAATAAATCAGTATCTTAGTTTCCAAGATTCTGTCTGCTCAGCATAGTTTATTTTTGTTTAATAGTTTTACCAATTTTTTTATGCTCTAGGACAGCAAACAGGCAGACGGCCCATCTGGTGGTAAATGGTTACCGTCGCTTATATATAGCTGCAACACCAGGGGTATTACAGCCGTTGATGAATTTGCCGAAAGGAGCTCGTTCTCATTCACTATGCCGGAACACAAAGGCTCATACTGAACCTTTATTTTGCGGCAGTCTAAACCCGAGGGCTGTCGCTAACCAGTCGGGCAATAATCCTACCACCAAGCTGTGACGAATCAAGGATTACATGGTTAACCGTCATGAGGTCGTGACCAAAACTAAATGTGGGGCCGCCAATCGCCAGAGTCCCGATGGTTACTCAGCAGGGTGCGCCGCGTGCAACTGAGGTTGGCTTAGGTAACTTAGATGGTATTCGATACCCCTTACACCCCTAAATTTTAAAATACACATATAGTTATGACGTCATTTATGTATACTCATACAAAACAACATTTCTGCGCTAAACAAATAAATAAATATCCAGTCACATTTATTATAAGTTGCTCGCTTCACAATGTCAATAATAATCCATGAAATAAAAAAAAAATGCTTGATATTTTAAACATATAACAAAAAATTCTAAACTTTGGGAAACCTACCTGTTCATGGCCGTGTACCTTAAAATTTAATTCAATATCTTTAACTATAGCCAATGTATTACTGTCTTGTCTTTCACATAAATATACATTTCTGAAATATAAAAAGCAACATATACGTGACTATAATTTAACCAGTAGAATAAAGTAAATAAAATTTCATTTATGAAATATGTATACTGAAGTACTTAATAATACGTAGTAAATACTTACTTAATAATAAAACAAAGTACCTCCATAGAAATTCGAAGGTATTGAAATATTTGTGGTGAATTAGGTCTTCAATAACTAAGACGTAGATTAATATCTAGGACTGACCTTCTAAACAGTTCATTTATTATAATAGCCTAACTTGGGATCCAGATCTATTCTTTATGACAGAGCTCAGATTTTATACTTTTCATATAATAAAGTTAGATACTTTAGTACCTAGTTATGTAACAGCTAACTTACATGTAAGGTCACATATTGTAAGATGTTAAAGTAACTGCACTGTACCTGATAGTAAACACAATAGAACACAAACACACAACGACTACTGAGTGTTGGTCGCCCTTGTTATGTCGGCCTGTATAAACTGGCTGAGCCCGTTACGTAACCAACCACTAGAATTAGTTTGACAGCAGAACTATGATGAAGCTACTTTAGTCGACGTTGGTTCGAAGTCTACAAATGTAAGAAAAGATTAACATGGGTGGATAGTATGGCGGTTTTATCTTTATCATTCGCCTGATCATCTCCTGCTTTCCACCAAAAATCAAACACCTAAAATAATGTTTCATTAACGAAACTTAACATTCAACCTCATTTTATGTGCTTAATGTTAATAACTTTAGTTGCATTAAAGTCTCATGTCGGTATAAATGACCGAAAGGTTCTTATCCAATTATTTTAGAACGTTTAACATAAGTAATATGTAAAAGGTACCAGACTAAAATTGTCTTAATACTAGGCACAGGACTTATTGATAGATAGTTCGAATCTCCACTCCAGTTCGCGACGTATCATAATGAATATGTTAGGCCCATATTTACGATCTATATTGTGGAAGGTACTATACGAATTTAGGAATACGTAATTCGAACCTGGTAAATCCCACATGCTCTTTTAGTATCCCGTTCGGCATGATGCGACAGGAAATACATAGTGTTTTTTATTTCATGTTAAGCAAAAAGTGGTACCGACTACGAGCATATATTATCTTGATTTGTCAAGGATCAAAGGTTTTTTACATAAATTTTTTATCGCTATTAACTAATTATAGTTATATAAACTAATAAACCTAATAGAACTAAAGTTGTTAAATTATTTTAATGGGTACCTACTTAGTTGTCACAATGGAAACATAATCACAATCCGTTTGTTCATGTTAACACGTTAACAAAAATATTAATTTTATTCTTCGTCTTGTAATTAAAATTGAAGCCTATAATATACGTTTTTATTAGGTAACAAATAAATTAACTAAAATTAGTTTTGTATGTACGTACCCATAAGTCCCTTTACCTACAGTTTTTAGAACGGTCAAATTATGTTTCAAAAATCTTGTTTTAACATCCATATTTTATGTAATCATTACTTTTATTATCCACTGAACTATGAACTCACATATGAACTTTTACTTTGTTTTTACTTATCTTTAGCTACCTACATAATCAAATTACAAAAAATATATACCTGCTTAACAACATTTATATGGGTTGCAATATCGCGATGCTCAAAAATAGTGTAACCAACGTGATTATTTTTTGTACAGCATTGTTCTAACAATTCTTCATTACTAACAATAGCTAGTATC
The DNA here is from genome assembly GCA_039707435.1 of Actias luna. NCBI lineage: Eukaryota > Metazoa > Arthropoda > Insecta > Lepidoptera > Saturniidae > Actias > Actias luna. Next base: position 10,527,541 of record JAZHAC010000033.1, on the reverse strand, counting down.
ATTGTTAGTAATGAAAATAATATTTCAGTTTAAATTATCTACAAGATGTATTTTTTGCTATAATAATCAAATTAAGTTTTGTAAGTCATACTTTTTATATATTCAAAATATTAAGATTTAGAATATTACAATACCTTATTCATTCCAGTTTAACTTTATTAATGAAATTGTTGTTTTTATCACGCTTTTATTTACTCGACCTGTATCTGTCTATCTACTTGATATTTCTGTACACGACACAGTGATTAAATATTGGTTTATTTAAAGCTATTGCACAATTTAAGACCTTAAAATATGATTCAGTTTATATTTTGCAGTGTATCTAGTAGCGTTGGTGTAGAGTCATAAGCTAGCAAATATAACAATCAAAATGTTAAATTTCTTGAATACTCAATGCTTGTCTAAAATATAAAGTAAAAAAAACATTACCAAAGGATTTATGTTAAAGTAATTTAAAACGATAGAAATTACAATAAGTTATATGTTATATATCCCTAAACCCGAATAGATAATATTGCGGTTAGTCCGTAATGAAAAGGGCAGAACAACTTCTGGAATCAGATAGTATTGAATAAAAATAAATAGACATTAAATTAATCAAGCCATATAGGATCTTTTTATATAATAAGCGAAAGACAGTAACAGTTAATTACAAATAAGTATCGTCATTAAACTATATACTATAACATTAAATAAAAACACTATTCATGTTGTGATAATTGACTTTGTAAAAACTTGCAAGCTACACAAACGAAGGTTCTTGCCAATAACTCCGCTTTTAAACGTAGATTATAACAAGTTTATAACAATAATTACGATGAATAATCATCAGGTGGTACTTTAGTATATATTTATTATTAAAAACCCCCATATCTGGGGATTTTAGGGTACAAGTTACAAAATATATGGTCAACCAGAGTAATTGTAAACGGAGTATTGGAAACAACTCTCAATGAACTTTTAATATTGTGATTAAGATTATTATAGTGATTAATAATTTAAGATCAGTCATACACAGCTACTATGATTGTTAAAAATATACACTTGTTCAGTTTGAATGAAAAAAAAACTGAATGAATATTTTTAGATGACAATGATTATGTTTATTTTGATTAGGTCTTTATGTTTATACTTAACAACCTAATCGTAATAAATATATTTAACAATACTATAATAAATAAATCTGATACTTACTTATATTTTGTATACATTTGCCCCCTAATAGAATTAGACGTTTATATCAAAGACTTTTGTGTTTAAGAAATACTAAATAGTGAACACAAGTTATTTTCATTATAATTCATATCATATACATATAGGTCTATATTAGCTGTTTCCATTTACCCCAAAATATCAATTTAGAGAAAAAAAAAGAAAGGAAATTGAAAACACCTGATTTTCAGTACCGCTAATGTCAAAAATAAAATGACAGATATTGAACTTTTCAAGACGAATTAATATATAATTAGTATAAATAGTAGTTCACTCCTTCCTCAAAGTATCCCATAGATTTTTTTTATTCAAAGCACGAAACATTTTCCGCTGTTTATTTTTCAAATTCGTTTACGATTACCCTGGATGATCTATGGACTTCTCCTTAATGTACTGATAGGTTTTATATTTTTAGCTGATTTCATCAAACTTAGTCTGGCAAGACTAGCAAAATTTTATAAGTTATGCACTGCTGCAGGTTGTTGTTGCTGCGCCAATAATTACCTGTATAGGTCTCGAAAAATATTTTATTGAGTGTGTACCACCTAAGATAATCGATTAATATTAGTGACAAAGTATCAACTAATAAGGGTATACAAAATGGGTCAGATTATGGGTTCATACAGTGCACGAACTGTAGACCTTTATATGGATGATAAACCAACATTCGACCATCAAGTTGGATTTCCTTACGAAAGGAAAGAACGAGGTGACATTACGAGATTCAATTTTAAGTATTACATTTAAAACTGTCATTAATTTATAGTTACATAATTTTTGTTTAGGTTAAGTAGAGATCATAATAATATCTCATATCAGGCGTATATACTTCATATAAATATATACCTTTATTTACATTACAAAGTAATGTAGAAATTACACAAATCAATAAAACTCATATAAATCAATAAAACCTAAACTATTTTTTAAGTAAACTAACATAAACTATTAAAACCAATTTTTGAAATTCAAATCAATTACTAGATATCTTGCATTTGTTACCACATCTTATACATAAGGTTTGAAGCTTGCATACTGCAACCTTGAGTATGTTTTTATCATTACCAACGGAAGTTAGTACTATCAATCAATATATATATATATATATATATATATTATGGAATAGAGGACAAACAAGCGAGCGTGTTACCTGATGGTAAGTGGTCACCGTCGCCCATGGACACCCACAACACCAGAGGAACCGCAGGTGCTTTGCTGGATTTATAGGAGGGACTGGCTATCAAGTGCCACTGCCAGAGGACACCTAATGCTATTTGGCTGCAAATTTTCAGCTTGAGCGATGTAGTTAGCCAGACGGGCTTCAGAAAAAGCCTTACCACCATGCTATGATTTCCTCACGATGTTCTTCTTTACCGAAAGCTCAAGCTCATTGTAGGTGGTTGGATTCTAACTCACATTCCTTGACGCGATGGCTAACACTGACCTATCATTGCTTCAATTTCTTGACAAATACAGTAACAAAGACATTCATTTCACATAATGTTTTGTATTCACTACAACTTATAATGTAGTTATAACCACTTCAGGTATAACTGCAGTCCTGAGTTTATTTACTCGTAGAGTGAAATTTGCAAAAGTTAAATTATAGTGCTTGAAAATTATACACTAATATTTTCACCAATCTCAACCATATTACCATACCTCATAATTGAAAGTGCTTATTCTTTAAAATAGAACAAGGTTTGCACTAGCATATCAATTAATAATTAAGATTAACATAAGAATGATTGTGTAAATTATTACCTAAATGACATTCAAGTAAGTCTTATATATGAAAAGTATGTAATTCATTTCTTTTTAAATTATAATTTTATTACAGAAATGGTAGCAAAGGAAGCTGATCTCATTTCAGCAAGAATTCCACCAGAGTTCCGGGACTATTGTGCTCACTACTTACTTGATTATCAAGTATGTAGGTATAAAGAAATGCCATTGCTCTATAAGTGTGCTCATGAAAAACACAACTATTTAAACTGTGAACACCAAGAGTAAGTAATATAATGACTTATATATATTTGTAGCCATGAAAAACTAATAAAAAAATAAAGCACTGATAAGTTAAAAAGTTACAGATTAAAAGAGTCTAAAATTAAGAGTTCAATTCCAGTTAAAACTACATTATAAAGAGAGACAAACTTCTTAGCTATCTATGGATTCACCTCATACAGGACACACAGAGGAAACCTGTGCAGTTCCTGAGACTTGGAACATGGATGTAGGTTTAAAGGGCTTCTTTCCAAATTGCATTCAAACAAAACAATTTTTTCTGCTTTATAATATTAATATTGATACATTATAGAGACAGGATAGTACGTACATCTATCTTCTAATCAGTAAGGTAAACAAATCCTAAACTATACTAAGTGAAAATGTTTAAAAGATTGATATAATGAATTTTATCTCTCTGGTGGGTTTAATTTCTTACTTTATAAATTTATTTTATGTAACACGTATATACAGGTTTACAAATGTAAAAATAACATCTTAATAACTTATGTACATTCCACCAATTTGTAATTATACACAAAATATTTTCAGTTATATTGTGCGCATGAAGGAGTTTGAACGTGAGCGTCGTTTAAGAGTTAGAGAAAATCGTGTTGCAGCTACTGCTTAAAAATATTGAAAAGGCAATTTAGAAAATTTATTATAACTGATGTAAATAGAAAATATTTAAACATTAAAATTTTTGTTTTATTTATAAAATCTATCATATGAATATATATCAGATTTCATTTCACATAAAATATAATCATAATGGTCCAAGTTTCGATTTATCCCTATTACCACGTATTCCGTACATACGTTTCGTAATCCGTTTTCATGTGTCCTCATCATTTGATAATTATATATTTACTTATAACACAACAAAAGATAGGATTTTCTTTTTATGAATTTGACTATGTAAACAATTTCCCATATGTCAAGTTCTTTCAATTAATTTAAATTTAATATTTAAAATAAATGGAAAGATATGCAACGGTTGCACGGAAAAAAGCTTAGCTTTTTAGCTGTTAGGCCAATTATGCAGATACAAAAGAATTATAACTTAGGTTATTTTATTCAATACTAGACTTTGCATGTAGCTTTGCTCGTGTTAATAAAAACTATGACAATCTAAATTATCTTTGGCAAGAATAGTTTTTTTGTTCCTAGATGAAAAGGACACTATACTGTTTTTGTATTTCTTACAAAGCGTTTAAGTTGTTAACTTGTAAAAGCCTAATAACATTTGTATTAGTTGGAACGTAAATTTTTAAGCATTATTTTTTGTTAATGGTTACGTGAGACTATACACCGTTTTGCCAATGTCATATCGATAGAATTATGAATTTAAGTAGAGTGTGTTCCACATAACGATTACAACGTTAACACTCACAGCCGAGGATTTTCCATTCCACTTGATTTTGTGACGTTATCGCCGCGTCCACAGCAAAGTTGGTCGTCTTGTGGAACGGCTGAAAGCATATTTCGAGCGTTCTGATCGCTATCTAAAATGTATCTTTACACAACCACTATAATTTACATTAAACTATTTTTAACGAGAAGAAATGCATTTACGGCATACTTTCCCTGCCGGGATGTACCTAGGGGATTATATGACACTAGACCGACACTAGCTGCCAGGAATATCCACTACAATCTCATGGACGTCAGTTGCCTTGCTGGGGCGATGCGAGTTCGAACTTGTAATTGCCTTCTACTAAAAAATCTTATCGTTTTATTTTTGTTATTTTTTATATATGGAAACTAAGTCTCCTTTATGAAGATAATTACTTAATTTTTTACTGGTATCTGTTCATTACTGCCATTATCAAGTTGATAGTGTAATTAATTTAGTAACTTTAATAACGCGAAACTTTCCAAGTCTTTGTGACATCTCAGGATCAATGGAATTATTTCAAAAACTCATAATTTGTGCATAACAAACAAGCCATATATAAAATGACACTATTATTACATGGTATCCAATCAATTATCAATTTATGAACTAAAAACAAACTTCACTATATGGCCGAATAAGATCCCGCCAAAATCTTATCTTATCATTGATAACAATATCGCTGACTATAACGATTCTAACCGACAAAATATGTATTAAGACGTACCCTCCCACAGATTTGAACAAATCTACGTATCCATTTGTTAAAGTTATTGCATATACGCGTTTTATTTGTAGCATATTAATTGAAGTAATTAATTTTATAAGTCTTGGGTCAACTATGATGAAAAATTGGCGATGCAATTTATTCTTCCAAACAAAAATCTTTATTTATTATGTTAGTGTAATAAAACACATCCTCCAATAGCAATGATAAGAAAAAAGCTAAAAGAAAATATTTGTACAAATAATTTTAAAATTATTTTGATACAGGTCAATATTATTTGACAAGTTACTACTTTTCTTTACATTGTCGTATTTCATAAACAATATATTTATTATATGGCAACTATGTGGGAAAATCGATAAAGTTGCCATTTCTTAAAAATATTTGCTAGTATAATTTTACCATAATGTTTTGTGGCAATAGAGGTGTATTTACCTTAACCGTATACAAGTTACTCATTAAAATTACTTATGACAAGTGAACATGTGTTGTCCAAATAAATGCTTTATTGACAATTATCCATAGGAGCTTGATGTCATTCCAACTTAATAATCCGTGTACAATTTTTGTAAACACGCTTGTCGGAATACATTAATTCTATAGCTATGAATAGTTGAATAGGCTATTTATTGCGGAAGTAATGGCTTCCAAAATTTAATTTGAGACATTATTTTCTTACATATAATTAAAATTAGATACGTCTAATTATTATGTATTTCTGTCGGAATGAGTGTGATAAGTGGGTAAAATCGTAATTCTGTTCTGATCATCTCCTTTACGATGCCGCGTTCTGTAAAACTCTTACAAAGACATATCTGTAAAGGATTTGTTTTTATCGTGTAATATCGATAATACGGGAATTTGATCGCTATTACAATAACAAACAAATTCATTGAAATACTCTTAATAAAAATGTCAGAAGTGTTGTCTCGTCCGATGTTCTGATTCTATATGAAGGATAGAAAAATACTGTAAAATTATGGATGATACCGGTGGCTTGAAAGTAAAGAACAAAATGAAGGGAAAATTTGTAGAAGACGAAGCTTCTGATGACGAGGTATGGGACAGTGATGATGATGATGATACCATAGCTAGGATACAGAGAGCTCACTATGCACAAACAGCTGCTATGAACCATCGAAGACGTGCGGCTCCTCGCGCCAGGCCGATGAGCATCAAGAGAAAAATGGAAGCAGTCAAAAACTTTCACAACTTCACTAAGAGACTTAAGAAAGACACAGGCATTACAATTCGCAGTTTGGTGGGTAACAATATTTTAGAGTTAAGTGACTTTTCTAGTGAAGACAGCTCTTCTGAAAGTGATGGATTATCTGAGAAAGAGTTTGAAGTGAATCCTAGTGCTGTGCAAGAACTGAATGAAGAAAATGAGAGCTACATTGACCCAGTGACTGGAGACATAGTTGAGGCAAAACAAAAGAATGAAACTTACATAAATCCTGTGTCTAGTGATTTTGTTGATAGTAATCATATATCAACTTATGATAAGAGCCCTACAGAGCCTGAGGAGTCCAAATGTATAAGTTCTAAAGATGACAATATATTGGAGGAACCTAAGACATTGTCAATAAGTGATATTATAAATGAAGGTGATTTAGACTTAACCAGAAATGTAGAAATATCAGAAGTTGATCAAGGTGACCTATGTACAGAGAAAACTGCAGAGGAATTATTATCTATGAAAGATGAAGATAGTGGTCAAGACTATGATATAACAGAAAAATTAAAAGAGATGGGTGAAATAAGTGTTAAACCTGTTGGTAAAAGTGAGAGTGACAGTGGAGAGGGACTCAAAGATGATGATAAGAAAACAGATGATGAAGAGGTAATGTTAAGAGCTTTTCATTACTTAATAATAACAATAAAATCTTTTTTTGAAAGTATTAATAAATCTTTTGTTTTGATTTTAATAAACATTTATATCAGTGTTTTTGTAATTAAAGCATATCATATGAATATAACAGTCCAAGTGACATGATTATTATTGAAAATATTATATCAAACATAGTAATTTTTAAACAAATGCTTAATAGAGGCTATGAATATTAGGATTAAGATAATTATGAAGATTAATTTAAATAAATTAGATTCAAGCATATTTATAGCATTTTAGTAAATCCTTCAAGTGTGGTAGCTAAAATGTTATTTGAAATTAATGAAAAATAATCTATTACTGTTAAAATATAATTACTGTTAAAATCCTCTAAATAGATTAAAGGTAAAAAAAATAATATTTGTATTAGGAAATTACTTAAAAAACATTAAAACAATAAAAAATATCAATTATAAAACTTAGTAATCAATAAAATGTCTGTGATAGGTAAATAATATATTATTTTAGACTGTAAAATCGCTTTTATAATATTTTTGTTCCGTTGTAATGTTTTTCAATTGCTTAATATTTTATCATTCCAAATACTTTAATGATTTCAATGAAGAATTTATTGAAATAATAATTTTATTATAGAAGAAACCTCTGAACCCCAATGCACTGAATGTACGTCGTAATATACGAGAAGTCATGGATGAGAAAAATTTAGATGCATCTACACTCACAGCCCAAAGGCAAGAGTCTGAACGTCTGGCTCGTGTTCAGGAACAACAGAGGATTATAAGAGAGGTAAGGATGTTGTTAACTCCCTATGCACTATTAAATTAACATTTATTTGGAGTAAGTTCTCCTATAATACAAACAATAAAATTCAAGAAACTCGCTGCCTTTTTGATCATCAGTGAACCATATTTCTTGTTTTATATTACATTGCTTTAAAAAATATCACATGGTGAACTGTAACATTGTTATGTACAGGTACAAAGGCAGATAGCAATAAATCGTCAAAATAAAATTCACCAAAAAACATTATCATTATTGCAAGGAGGATCATCAATATTAAAGAAATCATTACCAGGGCAGAAACTAAAGTATGTATATTACAAAAAATATTTTTTTAATTGATTGTTACATATTTTATGTATTGTTGTGTTAAGAGATTAATACTAAAAGACAAAAATGTAAATGTAAGTGTAAATTGTAATTTGGTTACAGTTTACCAAATACAGTATTAGTGAAACTGCCATCAGGTGAAGGAAAGAAAACTACTATGAAACAAGGACAGGTAGATGTGACTAAAATCTTTAAACCAACAACTTCAGGAGCTTCTGCACATAAACCAGGAAGACTGGATCAAAAGAAAGATGTAAATTAATAACAATATTAACATTAGACACTGATTTTATATCATCCTTACTAGTATAATAGATGCAAAAGTGAGTTGGGTTGTTGAGCTTTCACAACTAAACTGCTGAATTGATTGTGATGAGTTTTGGAATAGAGATAGATGGGAACCTGGAGACAGTGAATGGCTACTTTACTTGTAAAAAACTTATTGGAAGTGGGGTAAAGAGAGGGATAATCTTTGTATGAAACATTTTATTGTGTCATCTGATTAGTTTGAAAAATCAATATTAACTCAAATGAAGCCACATAGAAAAGCTAGTAATAATATAATCAGAGACATTTCTAATGTAGGGCAGTAATGCAAATTTACACATGATATTAATAATTTTTCTTGCACAATATTAGAAAGATGTATAAGAATTCTACTAATTTTATGAATCCATAGATTATTTTTTTCAATAGCTGTCTATATTTACAAAAACTTTATATAATTAGGTTGTGGAAATAGTGGATAGTAGTAGTGGAGAGGAGTCCTCATCTTCATCATCTGATTCTGATGATTGCATAATGCTCTCAGATTCAGAAGTTCCACCTAGCCCTGAGGCTGACGAAGATCCTGCCAATTCAGGTATTTATGTAAAATTAGATAAATTGATGTATGCTGTATAATACAAAAGGCGAATCTAGGGCCGGACTAAAATTATTACAGACACATATAACAAGAGATTATCAAACTGACTAGGGTTTATTACACCAAAAAGTTTAATTTCAAATCTGTATATATTTGAAAACATTATAATTTACTGAATGTCTACAAAAACTTGGAAAAGCTAGATTTTGTGAAAGACCAGCATGGTTTAAATACTAGAATCATGGCAAATTGGTCACCCCTTATTTTAGACTCAATAAGACCAGTAACAGATTTTTAGGTCATAGTATTGGGTTTTGCAATAAATTCCCAAAGCACAATACTGAATTATCAGACACTAAGTTCAAGAACCCTGTAAAATGGGTTTTGATGTGAAAAGGCTATTTATTTTAGGGTGGATCAATATGTGAGTGATGGTGATGTCTGTTCATCAACTAATAACTATTGTAAATTCATACATTTAAACCTATATGTTAAATAATGCACCTAAAAAGATATAAACATTTAGATCGAGTTTCCTACGAGTATCCATGAGCAAAAGTTTACACAACTTTTGCTCAAAGCTGCCAAGATATGTCAGCCATACTGTAACTATGGTTGAAGGACAATTATAGTGGTACACAATACATAATACAATTACATTGTCCACTGATTTTTTATAATGATTGAAAGTGATTAGAATATATAATGATAAATTAGCCCTTGTTCCAGTTCAAATGAATTCTCTTTCAACAACATTTGTGATCTAGATAAATGAAACAAAGGCGTTTTGTTTTGTGAATTTCAGGTTTACATGTAAATGATTCATATAATGTACCAGATGAACAAGGTCGCGTTTTAATTAACCTTGGTCATCCAGAAAATGAAGAAGATATATTCTTAGCACCACAAATTGCCAGGATTATTAAACCTCATCAGGTATTACAATAAATTGGTATTATGTTTTACTTTAAGCACAACAATAACTTTGATAAATAAAATTCTTAAATTTTTTCCACTGATCCATTTAATAAAGATAATAAGTTAGTGCTATGAGAATTTTTTTAAATACTTTATTTAGCGTTTTAGCCACAATCTCACCGGATGTCAGGTGACGATGTGGCTAAAGATGGTGGACACGTTAAGCCTAGTAGAGAGACTGACTCACAAGTGCAACTGCCGGCACACATCTATAGATATTTGGCGGCAGATTTGCAACTTGAGGCTGGAAGCTTAATAGGTGGGCAGTAGAAAGCCCTGCCATCACGTTATAGTTTCATCACGATTTTAACCTTCCTCGAAAGCCCAAGCTCCTTACTAGGATTCAACTCACGTCCATTGACGTCGTCTTCGTACACACTACCAACTGAGTTATCATCGCTTCCATCGCAATAAAAGCCATGACGGCACAGCTTAATTGTCTCATCTCTAAAATGCAGTGCATTACTATGTAATTAAATTGTTAATAATACTTAATGGTTCTCCCCACGTAACACTCGCAAAATAATTTCGAATATAATGATTTCGATTTCTGACCTATAGTTTTATAGGTTTTAGTGTTGTGTCCTCAATCTCTGTTAAGTGACAATGTGGCCCTAGGTGGTGGAGTCACTAAACGTAATGGAGGGACTGGCTCTCAAGTGCAACTGTCAGAATACACCTATAGGTATTTGGCGGCAGATTTGGAACTTGAGGATGGTAGCTAGCCAGGCGGGCATTAGAAATAGCCCTATCACTATACTATGATTTCATCACAATGTTTTCCTTCACCAAAACCCCAAGCTCATTGCGAGGATTCGCATTCACGTCCATTGACGCTGAATCCGTAATTTGACGCTTACCTTATACGTTGTTTCTGGTTCATAAGTCCCTGGGTTTTAGAACATGGCTATGCATAAACAATTACTATAAATAAAATATATGTCTTTCTTTCGAGCCCTTGAAGATTTTATAATTTATATGCTTTCAGATTGGCGGAGTTCGCTTTCTATTTGACAATATAATTGAATCTGTGGAAAGATTTTCAACATCTACAGGTTTCGGATGTATATTAGCGCATTCTATGGGTCTTGGCAAAACTTTACAAATTGTGTGTTTCTGTGATATATTTCTTCGCCATACGAGTTCAAAAACTGTTTTATGTATTATGCCTATAAATACATTGCAGAACTGGGTTAGTATTTATTAAAGATTTTATTATTATTTCAATTTATTTTACATTTAAAACATGATTTTCTACATGAGATATGGTAATTAAGATTGTGTTTTCTTCGTTTATTCAATCACAAGAAAGTAATCTCAATTGACGATTTACTGTTACTCTTTTTGGAAAGACATAATATGGAGTTACATCTTAGTCTATTTTGAGCACTTTTTAAATTTATATAAATCATTCTGTGCCTTAAAAAAAAACATAAATGTAGTAAATCAATATACAGTACTACCTCGATATAACGAAACTGAAGGGAATTAGAAAATATTCTTCACACCAAGTATGTTATAATTAGGTTTTTTATATAGAAAACTTGCTTATTAACCTCAACATTGTGTAGATTAATATTGCTTATACTGTTAAAACGAACGAATTCTACTAAAAATAAGAACACATTTAAAAGAAAATACAATACCGTTTATTTGAAAAGAGTTTAAACAATTGTCTACTTGTCTTACGCAGAATTTAACGTGTCTAAACCTGTCGAGACATGAATTATTGTGGAATTGGTGGTAATAATTAATAGGATTAGTTATGTAAAAGTAGTAAAGAAAATTCGTTAAATAGAGGTAAATTATACTATCTATCTATATCCTGCAATTATCAAAAATTCATTTTAATGTAATCGTAATGTAAAGGTGTATTTTGCATTTAGCTCTTACGAGCAATTCTAGGTGCTTTCGAAAAAATAGTTAAGTCGAGGAATTCGTTATATTAATTTATTTATAATATTATAGTATAGTTATTAGTATAGTTATAAGTATATTATATATAGTATAGTATAGTTATATTAAATTATAATATTATATTAATATATATTGACAAGATAATTTACTAAAGCGTTTTTTTTAATTATTAAATAAAATCCTTCTAATATAAAATGTTGGATTGAACAATATAGCACTGAGGCAATGAAATGTAATAATTTCAGGTAGCAGAATTTAACATGTGGTTACCACTGGATGCGTCTACTAGTCCACTAACGGCGCACGGTGAAGTACGATCCAGGAATTTTCCTATTTACGTACTGAATGATAGTCATAAAACTCTACAAATGCGCGCAAAAGTTGTTAAGGTATAATAACTGTTTATATATTAATAAATCTATAGTTTACCAATACATCACCAGTTTTCCCCAAATATTTTCATAGTAGTTTATTTTAAAGGACAACAATAGTATATATTTTTTTATTGCTGTGTTTGTTTGCTCTGATTTAAGTCAAAAACTTTATATAGGTGAAATGTATAACACATCCCAATTGACAACCTATAGAAATATTTTTATTCTGTACTGTATAGGTCTTAGTGTTATGGTTACAATTTCAGTTGATATTAAGTGACTATGTGGCACAAGATGCTGTACTCGTCAAATCTAGTGGAGGGACTGGCTCTCAAGTGCAACTGCCGGAATACACCTATAGATATTTGGCAGCAGATTTTGAACTTGAGGGTAGTAGCTAGTTGGCTATTAGAAAAAGCCCTAAAACCATACTATAGTTTGCTTATGGTGTTTTCCCACACCGATAGCTCAGGCTTATTCCAGGTGGGTTCAAACTTGGGTCCATTGATGCGGCTTCCGTATACACTATCCAATAAGCCATCATCGCTTCAAAATGTCGATGGATTAATAAATTACAAAAAAAAGAATACCAATATTGTTAACAAATTGTACTTTTACATAACGTTTGTCATAAGGCTATAAAAATTGTTGATACTTATAGAATTCTTGAATAAAAAACGTCTATGTAACAAATTAAGTTTTTACCCTATTTTATAGGACTGGGCGACGACAGGAGGAGTTTTAATGATAGGCTATGAATTATATCGGTTACTTAGTATGAAAAAAGACAAAAAGCCACGCAAGAAAAAGAAAGCAGATGTTAAACAAGATGCTGAAAAGGATGAAAAAAAGGTTAATGAGATTGGATTCGAGGATACACAGGTATCATATTATCTCAATTTTTCTAGATATTTCAATTGTAACATACATACCTATTATGTAAGAATAGTTAAATTAGTTAACATCTTTATTAAACAAAATATATACAAATTTTCGCACATGACCATCTAATTTTAAAGTAAACATAGTTTGTGTTATGGTAATTAACTTTGGTATTTTTTTTAAACTATTTATAGGCTTAGCCATTAGTCAGTTAGTTATTTAGTTAGTTAGTTAGTTAGTCATTAGTTAGCTTACGGTCACAATCTCACTTGATATTAAGTGGTATAAGACGATAGACACGCTAACCATAGTGTAGGTTAGTTTTTAATTACGATTTTTACTATTGTAGTCAATTTTGCAAATGTCGACTGTAACAAATATATTAGAGAAATCCGAAAATTTTAATTGTGAAATTTTCAATTTGTTACAGTTATATTACATGAATTACTATATATGTATACAATTTTTTAACAGTCGACAATTATACTCATCTCACAAAAATCAGTTTTGAGTAAACTAGCATTGAATCTGGAACCTCTCAATAAAAAAGTTGTACAGTCTATCACTGCCACAGGATCTGTCATCTGTACTAATAATAATATTATAATGAGGAAAGATTTGTATTTTTGTTTGTAACAAATAGACTCAAGAACTACTGGACTGATTTTAAAAATTATTTCACCATAAGAATGCTTCATTAGCCCTGAGTAACATAGTCTATATAATTTTTATTTTAATGAAAATGATTAAATAAAATTATTTCAACGCGAACGTAGTCGCGTACAAAGCTAGTAATAAATAAACTGGTGAAGTGATTTTAGCTAAATTTTTTGATTTTGTAGAATTCCGACATTAGTAACCAGACAAAAACGTTTGATGATAATAAAATAGACGATGGCGATAGTCAGAGAGCAGATTTAGACATGAAAGATGATATGAAGAAAGACGAAAAGAAAGAAGACACGCCTACAGAGGAAGAAAAGAAATTATTAGATGGTAAATTGTTATACTATTCTGTATAATAAAAAGTCATCAATTTAAATTATTTGAGCTTGAAAAATTGTCAATCTTCTATTCATTGGATATATAATCTAGCTAAAAATGATGATTATAAATAGAATTTAATATAAAATAAAAACAAAAGCTTATTGAATGTTAATAAATTTTGTATTACAAATTTTGAAGATATTTTTACAAAAGTTTTACGAATTATAATTTCTATATAAAAAAGTAGTATTTAAAATAATTAAAAATATTACTCAATTTTCGGCATGTCTGCCTGGGGGTTGGGGAGTTTCTAAATAATAGACATGAAATATACGTGAAATCATTCCACGTTTCTAACACAATACAATTTTCCAAATTTGAATTCGGTAAAAATATAACAATAAATGCTGATGTTAATCATTTTTGTTTACAGAAATGTATGAAGCTTTGGTAAAACCAGGTCCAGATTTAGTTATTTGCGATGAAGGGCATAGAATTAAGAACTCTCATTCAAATATATCGTATGCGCTTAAGCAGATGAGAACTAAACGAAGAGTTGTATTAACAGGTATATTTTTAGGACATAACAAAGATAATAGGAAAGTTTGTGTCACTTTACTCTGCATAAACCAGCTTTTAAAATTACAATGTATGTGGGAACTGTCACATATATTTGTAGCAATCTACAGAAAGTTTTGAAGATATTTTGGTTCTTGAAAAATATGTAAAATATATATACTAGTTTCGACCCTCAGTGTTACTCGCTGTTTCATCAAATTGGCTGTTTGAGTTAGAAAGAGTCTCGGGATAAAAAGTAGTCTATGTGTTAATCCAGGGTGTCAGCTACTTCCGTACCAAATTTCTGCAACATTGGTTTAGCCGTTTGAGCGTGAACAAGTAACATACATACAGACAAATTCTCAAACTTTCGCCTTTATATTATTAGTACGATAGCTTTGTACCTTACACCGAGCATAGTACTATTAAAAAACAATGTTGACCTTACAGAGTTTGCAAATGTATTCGTGGTTACGTTTGCCAGGCCTATCTGTAAGAGTTTCTAGGTATATACTAATAATAATTTTACTTTAATTTTACTAATAATAATAATTCCGAAACGCGACAAAATAAAAGTGAATTTTTGTAACGGCTTTCTTATGATACTAGATTTTACATGTGGCTTCGCACGTGTTAATATAGATTTTGGCAAGCTAAACGGATGACGCAATAAAAAGTTTCATACAAAGTCCAATAAGTTTTTCGCGAGAAAACGTAGTCTATCACCGACCTCAGGTTCCCATTTATCTCTATGACAAAATTAATCACAATCGATTCAGCGATATAGGCGTGAAAGCATAACAAACAAACAAACTCACTTTCGCATTTATAATATTACTAAGGATGCATGTTGGTCAAGACCACATCGGCAAAAAATCCTTACTACTTTGCATTATTACTGGATATATTCTGATGTATGAATATATGAAACATTAAACTATATCACTATGGTGAATATTGCAGTTGGTGTTTGGCGTTCGAGACCCAGTTATATACTATATTTTTGTCTTATTACAGATATATTAAGGCAATGATATCTCATTTGGTAGTGTGTGCGGACGCCGCATCATTGGACGTGAGTTCGAATCCAACCGCAATGTGCTTGAGCTTTCGGTGAAGAAAAACATCATGATGTAACCATAGCATGCGGTAGAGCTTTTCCAATTGGCTAGCCCATCCTCAAGTTCAAAATCTACTGCCAAATACCTATGAGTGTTTTCCGACAGTT
The DNA here is from genome assembly GCA_039707435.1 of Actias luna. Classification (NCBI taxonomy): domain Eukaryota; kingdom Metazoa; phylum Arthropoda; class Insecta; order Lepidoptera; family Saturniidae; genus Actias; species Actias luna. The sequence goes on along the minus strand of JAZHAC010000033.1, from coordinate 10,511,448 downwards.
GCACTTGAGAAACAGTCCTTTCATTAGGTTTACCGACCTGAGCTAGATTGTGTTTAACATCAGTGAAATAGTGGCCATAACGCTATTCCTATAAACTATAAAAAATATGTATATACATATATTTAATACAATAATAATTACATTATATTACAAACATATATATGTTATTGCTTTTTAGGCTATCCTCTTCAAAACAATTTACTAGAATATTGGTGTATGGTGGATTTTGTGCGACCCAATTATCTCGGTAGCAAAACAGAGTTTTGTAATATGTTTGAAAGGCCTATTCAAAATGGTCAGTGTATTGATTCAACACCTCAAGATATAAGGCTTATGAGGTACCGAGCACATGTTCTGCATTCGCTGCTTGTTGGTTTTGTACAAAGGTAAAGTATACATGGAAACTTTTAAATAATAGAACTAGCTGTGCCCGCGACTTCGTTCGTGTGGAACAAAAAATTATTTAAGAAGTTTTTTCACGGGACCCTATTTTTTTTAAATAAAAGCTACCAAGTCTCTTCGTATAACAACAGCTATCGATCAGCGAAAGCCCCGTCATAATCTGGACAGCATTTTCAGAGATTAGCTCGAACAAAGAGACAGACAGAAAGGCAGACACACAATTTTATTTTAATATTTAATTAACGTTAAAAATTTCAATTGCATTTAGTTAAAAGCTGTTATTGCGACATTACAAACAGACACTTCCAATTTTATTTATATGTATAGATAATAAGGATTAATTAGAGTTGTCATAGACAGAAGTTGTCCTATTCTTTTATTTATTACGTGACTACAGCGTCACTAGTACTTCAGAAATAGTATAAAAATTATTTTATATCAACTATTTATATGTATTATTTTTCTTTGCGATCTGTGATTTGTGAACTGTGTTAAAATTTTTACGTTCATTCCATATGAAGGAAATCTAGAGGAACCCTATGGTTTCATGGGATAAAGAGTATTTTATATGTTGATCCATAATATTAGTAATCTTTTGAAGATTTACTCAATAAGTTTAAAACGTCGCGTGTACAATTAATAGGATATAGAAAATTAAATATATATTTATACTTATATATTATTAAAAAATTACACTGTAATTATAATTCTCAAAGCATATTTAACAGCAGATTTGGATTAGTAACAAGTTTTTTATATGTATAGATTGAGTAATTTACATAAAAACATATAGTTGTTCATTTTTTAGACGATCGCATGCAGTTTTACAATCGACACTGCCGCAGAAAGAAGAGTATGTTCTTCTAGTTCGTATGACGCCATTGCAACGTAAGCTATATGATAGATTTATGAATGAAGTGGTCCGTTCTACATCAGTGCCAAATCCTTTGAAAGCTTTTGCAATTTGTTGTAAGGTTTGTAAAATTCACTAACTGAATTTTTCATTTGTAACAGGAAAAATGAAAATTTTCTTACTATTTTTTTTAATATTGTATTATTATTGATTTTATACAGTTTTATAATATAATTATTTATTGGTGGTATCTCACCTAATATTAATTATTATTAATGTGTTACAAAATGGTAATACATAGTGATAAAATACTATGAAACATTGTGCCAAATATTGTGTGTTTTGGTATTAAATAACATTTGTATCAGTTACTAATTAATGAATAAAGTTGTAGCGGGTATATAAAGTAAAACGTTTTAAAGTCTACCTTTATTTTATATTGTATATTGATTTTGATAACATCAATTGAGTCTGAAGTTGAATATAAAATTTTATTTTTCTTAGATATGGAATCATCCCGATGTACTATACAATTTCTTAAAGAAACGGAGTGAAGCCAATGCTGCTATTGAGGAAGATTTAGATTTGGAAGAATTAAGGGGTGTAACAAAGACAGGTCGTTCTAGAAATAGCAAAGCGCAACCACGCCGTCCCGCCAAGCCGAGGGTAAGAAGAGTTTTGGTAAAAAAAATATTATATATAAATAGTACATAATTTGACGCGTCTAATGATAATTTATTTAACAACAAACTATCTTATCAAACAGGGAAATATTTGAACCTAATATTTTCATAGATTCATAGTACTTTGGCATATAACGTAAGACCAATTTTTTTAGGGTTCATCAAAAAAACCAGCAGCCACAATACCTCCAAATACTTCAGGACCTGTAGCAAAACAAGACTCGACATTTGGTAATGCACCATATCCGCCAAATGGCCCTTATGGACCTTCACCTAATGCTTATAGGTCTGATCAACCTACAGGCCCATACCCACCCTACCATAATTATCAAAACCAAGGCCCCGGATATTATCCACCCAATCAAAATTACAACCAAAATTATGACAACAATTATTATCAACAACAACAACAACAACAGCCTTCCTATGGTAATAATTATCCTAATCAATACAATAATCCGGACTGTGCTCAGGGCTTTAATCAAAATTACTGGGGCACTGGAAATTATTATGGAAATACTGGATATTATAATAATTCACAATACGCAAACAACCAATCACCTCAAAATTACAGAGACAATCCCACGTCAGAATTAAATAATTCTCAACAGTTCTCACCAGGGTATAATCAGTCTTCAAATGATCAGCCTTATCCAACTACTGCCATGCAACCATACTCAAACAATCAAGAACCATATGTAAATCAACAAAGGTCGTATCAGGGATACGACAATCAGTCTGGGTTTCCTCAGTTTAACCCGAATACTCCTGCCAGTTCTTATCCCAATAATGCGCCTCCACAAGAATATCCTAATCAACAATTTCCACCATCCTATCCCACCAATCCATCAAACTATGATTCTAATTCAACTGCATTCAACCAATTTCAAAACCAGCTACCAAATTATCCAAGTTATTCTAATAATGTTTCATCTAATCAATCTTCAGATACTGTTCCGAATCAACTAGTTAAAACTGAACCAAATATACCACGTAATTATAGGCCTAATGAAATTAAACCGGATCCTAACATTCCTCAGAACACGGCTGCCACACCATACTGCAACCCAAATTATACGTATCCTTCAGGCGCACCAGCCTTTCCTGAGCATTCAGAAAATAATACTAACGCCAATTATCCTTGTCCTTTCCCTAATTATCCCCAAAATCTCGAAACCAAACCACCATTGGGCAGTGCGAGTTCGAATAGCCCTGTAACATCTTGGCCTATGACAGAAATTAAAACAGAAGTTGACAAGTTTAAGGCTGAAGAACTGAAAACGGAAGTAAAGTCGGAGTCAGATGGAGAAGTTAAAATTGAGGACTTGGATACAAAAACAATTGTTAAAGACGAAACAAAGAAATGCCAGCCAATAGGAAACTTTGTTCTTAAGGATTTAAAACCTGAACCAGTCATGACAAATAAAAATGAAAGCAAACCTGTTATGGCTAAGAGTGATAAATCTGAATCAGAAGAAGACATTCCTAAAAAAGGGAAACCAAAAGGTAAAGCGAAAGAAAGCAAGAAGAAAGAAAAGCCAAAAGCTAAAAGTAGAGTAAAACCAAGAGGGCGTAAAGATAGAAAAGCTTCAAAGGAAAAAACAAATGATGATTCTGACACTGAAGACAGTGAGAAAGAAGAAAAAATGAATAGAGAAGAAGAATTAGCTCTGGCTAAGAAAGCGGAAGAAATGACTTATGACTGGGCGACAGAGTTATTAAAAGATTATGTACCCGGAATTATTGAAAATTCAGCAAAAATGCAGTTATTTTTTTATATTTTAAATGAAAGTATTAAAATGGGTGACAGGTTACTTCTGTTCAGTCAGAGTTTATTTACTTTAAATCTTATAGAAGATTTCTTAGAGAAAAATTATATACCTGGGACTAGCTCTCTTTGGGAAAGAAATACTAACTACTATCGTAAGTAATGTAATATATTATTAATAAATAAATGTGTGGTGGATTAATTGCTCGATGATAGGACTGAATAATTGTAACAGACTTGATCGCGATCACTAGCCAAATTGTCTTTTACTACATTCGCTCGCGTAAGGAGTGTTCAAAAAATATATTGTATGGTATTCTAAACACTAAACCCACGCATATCTCAAAAATAAATCCCGTGATGTCGCAGTGGTAGTATTTATAGATACTGTATTCACGGACGTAAGTTTGAACCCCTGCAATGAGCTAGAGCTTTCTGTGAAGGAAGACATTGTAATGAATCCATAGCATAGTTATAGGGCATTTTCTAATGCCCGCCTAGCTGGCTACTACCATCGAGTTAAAAATCTGCCTCCATATATCTGTGTCCTGGCAGTTGCACTTGAGAACCGATTCTTCCACTAGGCTTATCGTGTTTACCATCTTGTATGTAATCTTGTAAAAAAACCAGTATAGTCATTTTGATATGTTTTTATAAAAATAAGCACATTATTATCACTTGTTACTAATTATGTTGCAATACAATAGAATTTACTATTCAAGATTAATGTTTTTTTTAGGATTAGATGGGTCGACGCACGCTTTGGAAAGAGAGAAGTTGATAAACGAATTTAATGCGAATCCGCATATATACTTATTTCTAGTTTCTACCCGAGCTGGTTCTTTGGGTATTAACTTAGTAGGAGCTAATAGAGTGATTGTTTTTGACGCCAGTTGGAACCCGTGTCACGACACGCAAGCAGTATGTCGCGTTTACAGGTAATAATTTATTCATTTTATCTATTGCGTTAATTGCATGAGGATGGTATAATAATAATAATAATTATTATTATAATAAAGCCTTTTATTTCCTACGAACCTAAGTATGTAGTTACAAAACATTTTTTTTTCAATTCTTTGTTAGTTACTCTAAGTCTACGTGATTCTAATGTTAGTTTTTAATTTATATTATACTAAGTTTTACCTGTGGCTTCGCTCGCGTTAATATTGATTTTGTCAAATAAATCGGATAACATAATAAAAATTTTAATACAAAGTTTATTCCACTTTCAATAAGGTATTCGAGAGAAAAAGTAGCCTATCACCGTTTCCAAGGTCCTATCTATCTCTAAACCAAAATTCATCATAATTGATTCAGCGGTTTAGGCATGAAAGCGTAACAAATAAACTCACTTTTGCATTTATAATATTAGTAAGAAGGAACCCTTCGATAAGGTTATAGGCCTCCTCCAATTTCTTGGATATTTTTGTTCTGTGCAATTTTTGTCCAGGTTTTCCCCGCCACAGATACTATGTCGTCCGCCCATCGTTTTTGTGGTCCGCCCACATTTCTTTTTCCTTGTGGGCTGAACCATTTTATGCTCTTTAGAGTCCATCGCTGGTCTGTATATCTCGCTACATGTAGCGAGGAAGCTATAATTCGTATCATTTTCTTTTATAACAGATATGGCCAGAGAAAACCATGCTTTGTGTACCGATTTGTCATGGACTGCTGCTTAGAGAAAAAGATTTACGATCGTCAGATCAATAAACAGGGAATGGCGGATCGTGTTGTCGACGAGTGTAATCCGGATGCTGTACTTTCTATGAAAGAAATAACTAACCTTTGTTTTGATAATGATGAGAAGGTAAGTTATATCATTACTTCAATTTAAGTTTCATTCTATTTGTATTTGTCTGTTGTGATATCTGCCTATGTAGATAATTTCGCCAGTGTCAAGTGTGAAGGACTTTGTAAACACAATTCACGGATACAAAGTGACAATTATTTGTGCAATGCATAAATAATTGTGCCGTGTGGGAGTCGAACCCACAGCTTTGCGCGGCGGTTGCAGCTAAGCAACTGCTTTAACCGCTAGGCTAACCGCGCAGTTCAAAACTTTATGTTTCTTTAGTACATTGTAAATGCCGAAAGAGGTACAGAAAGAAGTCTTTAGCAGACCTTAAACCTACACTAGGGTTGCCATTTACTATATAAAATTTTGGCAACAATATTTTACAATTTTGGAGGAGTCATTTAAAAATTAACAATAAAAATCTGTAATTAAATAAATATATGCCATTGGTTATTACATAACTCTAGTTGAGAACTGAAAATTCATTACAGTTTGAATATAGTATCCGGTCAAAAGTAAATGCCAAACACAAAAAAGTGTATATTCAGATAAACATTTGCGTCTCGCATTCACCCGAAATCCTTATTTATACCTACTATGCGTGAGTGTACCCTCATCGTTATTTGTAGATATAGGCTTTCTGTTCCTATTTTGTAGTGGGAAATAATGTTTGCAGGAACTAAAGAAAACATGTAGTATCGAACGGAATATCAATCAGTTATATTAACTAACTATAGTGCTACTAGCTGTTTCTGCTACTTCGTTCGCATGGAACAAAAATTATATTTAAATATTTTTATAGCGTGATGTTAAATATCCTAAAGCTTTCCATAATCATTTATTTATCATATACAAATATAATTTTTAAAATCGGACTGGTAGCTCCTAAGATTAGCGCGTTTAAATAAACAAACAAGTTAAGAAGTAAATAAAGTAATAAACCAAGACTCTTTCTATTTAAGGAATGTGAACCAAAAGATCTCTCTGAATACAAGGATAAGTACATTGATGTACTGATGCAAGGAATTTTAAGTCAGCATGGAACCATGCTGAGCAAAGAACCATTCCAACATGAATCGCTGTTAGTTGACAGAAAGGAAAAGAAACTATCAAGCGCAGAAAAACGTCTTGCTCAAAGAGGGTAAATATACTTTATTATTATATATTTTATTATATATAATAATATTTATTATATATTTATATACTTATATAAATACCTATAAAATATATACCTATAAAAAATAGGAAGATTTTGAAGCGATGATAACTATTTGGTAGTGTGTACGGACTCCTACAATGCACCTACAATGAGCTTTGAACAAAACCATCGTGAGGAAACCATACCATGGTGGTAGGAATTTTTCTAATGCCTGCCTGGCTAGCTACCACTCTTAAGTTGAAAATCTGCCCCCAAATACCAATAGGTGTATTAACCTTAACTATAAAAAAAAGCCTTGGCTTTTAGTGGAGAAAAGCATTTTGTTAACACCAAAGCATCTTTTTTTTATGTAATGGCAACATGCGCAAAGTGTCATTGCGCCAGTCTCATGTGTAGGATAGTTGAGTATTTATATTGAAATCAACCAATGAGATTGCTAATAGAACACTTTTTGATGTCTTCGTCAAGATAAAAATTTGTCACCAAATACCTATAGGCATATTCCAGTACTAGACTTAGCGTGTTGCCATTTTGAGTATATTCTTTATTCACATTAGACGAGATTGAAGCCGAACATTCGAGAAGCGATGATAGCTGAGTCGGTATTGTATATGGACGCCGCGTCAAGGGACGTGAGTTCAGTACACCTACAATGAGCTTGAACTTACGGTGAAGGAAAACATCGTGATGAAACCATAGCATGGGAGTGACTTTTTCTAATGTCTGCCTGGCTAGTTACCAACTTCAAGTTGAAAATCTGTCGCCAAATACCTATAGGTGTGTTCCGGCAATTGCACGTAAGAGCTAGTTCCTAAACTAGGCTTTGCGTTCCACCACCTTGGGTCGCGTCGTCACTTAACATCAGGTGAGATTGTGGCCATACCGCTAATCGTATAAACTATATAAATTTATAACTTTCTGCACTTTTAGTACATATAAACTTTAAAAAAAATTCACTCTTTCGTGCGCACGGTATTTTTAACAATGGACTTTAAGTTTTTTCCGTCACGTATTAATATATTAAATTATTGAAGTGACAACTTCTATAGGAAGGTTTAGAGTGTAAATTCATGTAAGTCAGGTGAATTGTTAACGATAAAACTATACCTGTTCGTATTAGTATAATTTATTGCACTGTAAAGTTTTTATTTAAGACTAAACAATTAAATTGGATGTAAAAAAATAAGAACTGTCTGTATGTAGTTTTATATTTTCACTTTTGTCGGCAGTCCTCATGACTACTTTGAAATTTTTCATTCCTAGCATAAGTACCTTGTGAAACCAACTGCGTCGTCGGTGTTTCCGCACCGATACGACTTAGGAATCTTCAAGAAGAGAGCTTACTCTTACGTTAAAGGTCAGCAACGCACCTGCGATTACCCTGGTATTGTCCATGGGCGGCGCTGATCTTACTTACCATCAGGTGACACGCTTGCTCGTTTGGCCCCTATTCCATTAAAAAACAAAAGAGAATTCTTTACGAATCGTTTATTTCAATAGATTTTTTTAATTTTTTATCTCAGATATGAACTTGAGAAAAAAGCTGCATTAGCTCCGAAACCGACGACGGCGTATCGTACGGTCCGCACGGCCGACGGCAGCCTGGTGCAGCGGCCGGTCGCGTCCGTGCGGCCCATGCAGCACGGCGCGCGCTGGATACCCGCTGACGTGTGGCGCCGGCAGGGCATGACCGCTCAGGAAATGACTCTGCCTCTCGGTAAACAACATATAATGCTAATTATTAAATAACAGTAAAAGAAAAGTTCTTGTTTAAAACATGATATCAATATCCCGACTTTACCGGTGCCCGAGTCAAAATTCTTGCACGCTTCATAAGCGAAGCGTTGAGGTGTGTACTACTGTCACATCACGCAAAACAACTGATTATTCAAACTTAAAATGTGTCTTTTTTGTTATTTTAACTAGTTAAAAAAGTTCTGCACGGAAGTTGTGTCTGTATGTGCGGATCCTGTATGTTATCACGATAACGACCGAAATACTTTACTAACCGAGTCTTTTTTTTTTCTTACGCTTCAGTATAATTAGGAATAGAACCCTATTACTTTTCACGGTCTGATTCGATTTGGTTTAAACGTTATTAAATAAACAAAAAAAAAATGAGATTATGAGGCGTGCACTTTTGGGTTTTCCAAACTTTTTTTAGTATATTAATGCTGGGGCTACATTAGCGGGCTACGGCGAATGTTCGTGTTAACGCGATGAGTGTGGCCGCGTAGATCGTTGCAGTATTTGGGCGAAGACGATGTACTATCGGGGCACAGTCGGTAAACTGGCGCGCATCAAAGGTCGTCGTAGTGTCGTTAAGACTTTGTAGTGGGACGTCTCGGTAGCACAACACAACACAATCCGGCTCGATGAATTTTCACCCGCCTTAGTAGACAAGAACATCGCGTATACCCGTACACGATGTTTTTAGCTCGTCAACACACAACACAGCCACGCTAGGGAGGCGGGTTGCCCATCCCTGATATAGAAAAAAAAAAAGTTGAAATTATTTTATTTTTCCAATCTTCTAGTTTATTTTACTTAGTTTTTATGTTTAATATTTAAATAATTTTCAGGTTTTAAATAATAAAATCATACATTTTTTCATGAGACGAGCTTCTTAGTTTTCCAAGTATATTCCCGGATCTTGTGACACTTGTATAGGCTTAAGGGGCCCGATTTACGTATAAGTATCTTTATACTTACGAAATTCTAGATTAACAAAAACATTTTACAGATGTCGTGATCCCGACTAATTCAGCTGAAAAGACGAATATCGTTTTAAAAGCAGGCCAAAGGGTTATGGTATTAAAATCACCGAAAGGAATTTACATGCAATTAGAATCTGGTAAAATAATCGCCATTAAGACTTCATTCAAAGGACTTGGCCAAAAAACTGGAGAAAACAAAGACGGTCCTGTAGGAAAAAAAGGTAAACTAAATCACTTTTATTATAATCACTATAACTAATAAAATATACTAAGTGAACTTGCAAATTACATGTATTTTTGAAGTTTTAGGTAGCCGTCCAACTGCAACGAATATACCTGGCTCCTTAAAAAACAACTCTGCTATTACTATTACATCTAAATCTGCCCCAAGACCTGGATATCATAGAGTTGTGCGGCCTTCGATGATGGGGAACAACAGAATTGGGAGGCCTGTAGTGCCTGGTCAAAAGATAGCAGAAATAAGAAACCGATTAGGAGAGTTTAGGTCACAAATAATACGACCCAAATTACCTATGCAACATGGTAGATTAGTAAGGCCTAATTTACCTATGTCCGTAAGCATAACAAAGATTATTAAGGATCCGAAGAAACCTGATAGTGAAAATAGTGATTCTAATAATACCAGTAAAATGGACGTCGACAGTGATGGAGAAACACAAGTATTAGACAGTGAAGACGAAGAAGTAAATAAACAATTCAATTCGAAATGTCAACCAGAAGATGTGTCTACGGCTAATAATATTTCAGAACAACCAAAACCAAACGATATCGGAATAGTTAATCGTGTAGACAAGGAAGTAAAACCAGACCCGAGGCCTATGGTCTTAACGACAGATGAAAAACTACCCTCGGAAGAAGCTTTAGAGAAGAAAACATTTGAAGTAAATGTCTCAGAGAATTCTACACTTAAAGACATTTCAAAATCCGATATGCCAGATCATTCTCGTGGGTTAGATAATACTGAAAGAAAAATTAACTTATTAAAAAATTATAGACATCAACGCCCCGGAAGTAGACCATTAACAGAATCGAGCTTAAGCCAACTTGAAAAAACTGCTAGCGTTTTAAACAAAGAGGGTATGCCGGATTTTCGTAAAAACTTAGACGATATAACGCAGTCATATTCACCCAATGGAGAAGAGAAACCGGGGACTAAATCAAAAAAGAAGAAGTCACCTAACAAGACAGAAGTAACTAATGAATCTCAAAGTAATGAAAGACCCATGTTGGGTATGTCTCACAGTGTCTCAAGTTTATTGGGTTCAAGTAATACTCATCAAAAGGGAAGGAAAATGGATACTTCTACGTTAAATACAGCACCAGTTGCACCACTCGAGAATTCAGGTCTTCATCCCAGGTTGATAAGTCGTTCCGGAGCATCCGTAATGGCCCATGACCCATCGATACCACAAGTTCCAGGGCTAGTACCTAAATGTCAGCCTGCTTTGCCGTTGAATATGAGTCACAGTAGTATGTTGAGTGCGGGGCCACAGCAGTCAGTAGGTGTCGATATGTCCAAGACTTCGATGCAAACTTCGCCGCACCCTCCAAGTCCATTGCCATCGAACCCGATGACTTCACCGGGCCAGTCTTATCAAGCTGGGAATATACCACCTGATAGCCCATATGGTCAATATCCAGGTAAGAAGATATGAATTTTTTACTTTGGAACATTTTACAGTATTTTTATTATGAACTGGCTGGCTCGACAAGCGTTGTCATGCTCCTTCAAGTAATAAATAACTTGATTACAGCGCTACTTAGCGGCCTTTAATAAAGTACGACACGGAAAATTTTCCTTTTTCAAACTTTTGTCACACTATGTCATATTTTGGGCGTCCCTTCCTATCAATATTACGTCACAAATGATTGACCCCAGTACACGATATATTGCAATTAATAACAGTACACAAATTTTAACAATTTAAATATTTATTGTTTGCAATAATAAAACTTTAATAAATTAATATTTCACATTTTCTGCGACTCACCCTATTATTATTGCATCACAAATGAACATGATTCCGCCTTGCACATGATCAGCGCACAAATTTCAATATTTGTAAATATTAATTGTTTGTAATAATCAAACTTTGATAAATTAATATATACCTACAGCAATATGAAAAATTTACAAATTTGTTTTATGAGCTGCTAACGTATTTTATAAAAGTCTCCTTATTAGCGCTCTTGGACAGGAGATAAAATTCCAAACTCCAAAGCTGTTTGGCAGCTGCAGAAAATTGTCACACCTGTAATTTTCCATACAGAACATTTTTTATGCTATTCCTGAATGTGATACGTGGCGTTGTGGCAGGCAGCTTTAAGTTGAAGAATATCTGTCGCCAAGTACTTAGAGACGTGTTTTATTTTAAAGTGAAACTTTTTTTCCATTGCTTTAAATTTTTTCGTCTATCTATCTCACATCGTATTACACCCGGCCACGGCGTAGGGATAAAGAGAAAGACACTCGGCAGAGCAGCTAAATCGAATATTTTTTAGTTAAATGCCTACGATCCCAAAAAAGTTTTAATAGCATCGTAGTTTCATAAAACCACATAATAAAATTTTTTTTTAGTTCACTTTGTAAATTTATTAATGTTATGAGCACAATATCAACTGATGTTTAGTTATGATGTGGCCCAAGTTGGTAGACAACCTAAGTCAAAAAGTTGTGGCAGCTACTCTTGAGTGCCAGTTCTACTTGGTCTATATCATAAACACATAAAGTGTTTAAAAAACACATGATATAATTATTGATATATACAGGTTACGCAATGGGTTACGGTGCATATCCCAACCCGGCGTACTACGGCGGCTACGTTCCCGGACCGGCGTACTTTCCGGCGTACAGTGCGCCCGGTACCGCCGGCGCCGGCGCCGTGCCGGGTCCGGGCCCTCCGTTCGCCCCATCACCGGGCTCCCCCGCCTACCCCCCTGACTATTTACCTCCGAACCCTCAGTGGTAAAGATCTGATAAACACACAGACAAACAGACTCGAGACAAAATGTTCATTTTTTTTTATTTAGTCGGAAAATTTAAGCGAACGTGTGTAATTATAATTGAACAGTCATTTTGCTTTAAAATATTGTGATTCTCGTTGTGGACGATGTTTATTACTTTTATTTGACGTATCAAGCCCACAACAGACGGAGCTATAATATATATTAATATAAATCATAGTAAGGTATATTACGGTCTATTTTCTGAACTAATCGGCGAATGACCGCAGACGCAGCTATAATGTATATTTTTATGATGTCACCAAAATATGTCGAAGATATAGCACGATATATATTGGTATTGAAATACATATTAACGTATATTTTGATAGAAAACAGCGTATAATTTTAGGCTGTCATTTGTGTGCGCGGTGAACATAACTAGTTAGATCTATTATACGATATCTGAAATTAGAACACCTTTATTAAAATGTAGCACAATTATTTGCTCATGCAACGACGGCCGCAGAGCTAATGAGTGCATAAATATATATTACAGCATAGCAACCGTCTGTGGCAGCTTGCTATACCGTAATATATAACTTACTATATTAATATATATTATAGCTCCGTCTGTTGTGGGCTTTACATGAAATTTGATACTTACGTATGTATGTATGTATGTACTTGCAGTTTGCTGATTTTGTAATAACTTATTGTTATGGTGTATAGACGTAGTGTTTTTCGGTCACTGTTTAAACGTTACGTGGATGTGCTCGATTTGCAGTACGTTTTAAAATTATAATTTAAACAACTATTAAATTTTCAATTCAACTACTATTTCAAAATTGTGAAAAGAAGCATTTATATAATTCTAGACACAGCAAAGTGTGTTATATAACCAGAGTTGAATTTAATGCTCGAGTCATACTTTTATTTTCAATGACATTAAGAGAGATATTAAATTATATGAATCGAAATAAAAGTAAAGCAGTCAATAATGTTGTCCTATAAAAAAAAACTAGAATACATTTTGAAATTTATAGTTTACCCACAAAAGTTTGAAATCGATCTCTAAATACATTTCAGTACTTACTAAGAAATTTGATGTAAAATTAAATTTAACATTTGATTAGCCAAACCTTCGAATATTCAATTATTAATTTAAATATTGTGGTTAAATATAAATGTCGAAAATGTTGCTGTACTGTAAAGAATGATTGTGAAATAATATGTTCGACTAGTGAGTGAGTTTTGGTGTCAGTAAATTAATTACTGTGGCTATGGATTGATTGATGTGATACGCTACTAATTAGTTTTAAGTCGATTATAGTCTGTACGAAGTATTTATCAATGTAATGTTATGATAGGCGCCCATGGAGTTAACTATCATACGCAGTTTAGTTTCTCATTTAATCAATTGTTCCGTGATACGTGTCATCTGTAATCTGAAGACTAGTACTGAAAAAATCTATGTAATTTGCATATGTATTGATTTAATATTAAAGAGAAACTAAAAAAAACGAAAGTATCTTCATTTATTTTCTTTACATTTAACCTTTATAATGTCTGAATCGAGTTGATCTGAACTAAGAGCATTGTTTATGTTTATATATACTTTCGATGTTTATTATTTCTGTTTTATTTTTGGTGTGTCAATAATTGTATTTGTTCTAATATATTTAAGTTTACGCGCTGAAATAATATTAATTGTTAATAATATTTCTAAACCCGATTTAAAACTTGCAATGTATATTTAGAATAATTGAATTTTATTTATGTACTAGTATATTTCTTTAGATCGCGTTTTGTGATTTTCTATCAGTATTATACACGACTGCAAATAATGGCTTCCATAATATCTCGCTACTTAATATCACATTCTATTTATGCAGTGAATATTGGAATAAATATACAATATTTAATTATCTAAAACAGTGGAATCTCTATAACTCGAATGTAAAGGGAATTGCTAAAAATTCCGTGTTAATGGGTTTTCCATTTAACAAGAATTCGAGATACAAAGGATTCAATTGCAGAAATTCCGACTAAAAAAAGCGCGATTACTAAGTATAATTTTCGAGTTGTACCGAGATTTGTATTAAATCGAGGTGTCATTATATTTTACTAACTACGACTTACGGAGTCTGCTTTTTGAAATTTGAGTTACTGAGTATAAATATGTACTATCAATACTTCGCAGGTAAATAACATTTTGTTCGAATTACAAAGTCGAAATAATTCGAGATACTGCGTATTTAGGGGTTCAGCGGAAGGTACTGGCATTTTTTTTCGACCTACTAAAGATTACGATTTAACGAGGTTCGAGTTATAGAGATTCCACTGTATTTTGTCTTAATTCATCTGACATATAACGAAAATAGTTGTGTCCGTACTATTTAGAACTGAGTCTACGATATCTTCAATTCGGCGGCAAAAGTTTGTGATTGGCGCCTCTGCCCTCCAGCGTTTGTGATTTCAAACAAATTTGCAGCCCCATTTAAATCTTAAACATTAGTTTAATTAATAAAACCGATTACCGTGGTAGCATTTGTTGTATTAATGTAGGATAAGACGTACATATGTAAATCTATTCGTAGTATATGATAATAATAATACAACACCTTGGATTCTATATCGTTCAAGCACTGATTGAAAGTTAAGGGTTTCTCTTGTAACAATATTTTTTACGTTGCAAAACTTGAATGATATTTTTCTTATTATTATATCAACGTTTATGTGTATTTTCTTTTTATTTAAACTCATTTTCCTCTTTTATACTTATATACAATGTGATCAAGGCGTTATTGATTTTAATATAATAATTTGAATATTTTAAAATAAATGAATGTAATAGTTTTATTTTATATTGTAGCACACCAGAGAAAAAATAGAAATAAGAACTACGTATTACGTTTTATATGTATGTTGTCCTATGTACAAAAATAGCTGGAAAGATAATGTTCCAAGTATTACAAATATGAAATATTGCATTTGAAATAGGTGAAATAGCGTACTACTGTACTGGTGATATCCAATAAATAAATCAGTAAACAACTGCCTAGTTTTATTTGTGTAATAAATATAAAACATGGCATTGAGTAAGTAAAGATGTTCTTAGAATGGGTAAAAGTCTTTTTCTTTTTAATTATAGAATGGTACAGTGATTGTTGGTGAGAATAGTATTATAGTCCAAAAGTACCGTATACGGTATATAATATTGTCCAAAAATAATTGTGATCACTGCGAGTCCGGTAGTTTGTCGTTCATCGCTGATTCGGGCCTGCAAGCCACACAAAAAGGAGTTCTTATTTTTTTTAATGGTAACTCGTTTAGACACGATTATGCCAATGTCACGTATAAAACTCAGACGTTATTTCATAATTAAGAGGTTAGCGCTTCAATAACATGATGACTCTCTTGTGAAAACTGTAAGTAGTTTTTGTGGCAACGTGTCCTAAATTTCTATTCTTTACTTCGCTTATGCGCATCAATTACAATGCATCACGCAAAACTGTACCAATATTACACAACACGGGGCCAAATCGGATTTAATAATTTCTGGTTCTACTATTCAGGAACCTCTTAACCTGAGCGGTTAAAGTCGTGGGCAATGACGCTCAAACCTATTTTTTTTTATGAAGAACCAGTAATATGTCAAAGAAGTATGTGATGTTAAAATTATGATAGAAGTGAACCGGCAAGTTGCGACTGATGGAAGTCATTCCCCTTACGACAGTCGCTACTGCTTTAGGACCGTGCTGCGCTTATCATCAGGTGAAGTATGGTCATTATGCTGAGCTAGGATAAAAATAATTGTTAATAAATGAAACAGGGTATGGTAAAGATAGTTATGCAGGCCGCCATGACATCGATGATCATAGTTGTATTTGGATCGGCATGTGCTTAGTTACTATCGGGAGTGGTGTAAATTGAGGAATAAAATTTGTATGAAACCTTTAATAATTGTTTATAACTAATAATAAACGTACACATATTTGTTTTACAAAATACCCTTAAGGGGTGGATTAAGCTAAAATTTGGCAGGTAGGCAGGTGATAGGTAGACATTAGCTAATAAAGGATTATTGAGAATTAATATCTACCTGTATTGACCAATAAGCATACTTATTTACTTTCGCATTTAGATATAGTACAAGCTGACTCGGTGAACTTCGTATCACCTAAAATAGATTTTGTTCATTCTAGTTAAAATTTAAAAATGGTTTGATCGATTAGTTTTTTTTTTACATTTCCTCGCGTTATTTATTTATAGGCACGCGCCGCTGGCTCCGCGCCCTGTACCGCCCCAACCGGTATGTCCCTGCATTTTAAATCTGTAATATCCTCGAAAATATTAATTTAAATTACACGTTATAAAGGGCCATATTGATCTATATTAAATGCACACTGTATTTAAGGTACTAAATTGAATAAGAATTAATGCTGTATTGCTTAAAATTGGTTCGTAAATAAGCCATTATTTCACCTATAAAGTAAAGGATAAAAATGGTTATATGAGTTATCTATAATAGATGGGCACATACCATACAGACTTTTTTGTAGCCCTTTTTAAGGTGTACAATACTGTAGTACATTATTTTGATATATCTAGTAAGATTCAGGCAGCGTTTGCAATATAAGCGCAAAAAATGAATTTATTTACGACGTCACATTAGAAACATCTAAAATTATCAGTGTTTCTCTACTATATTATACATGTATTATTATATATTCCTCATGAATTACTCTATCTATTTATAAAAAACCGCATCAAAATCCGTTAAAATCTAAGCATACATAGGAACAGAGAAACAGCGGGAAGCGACTTTGTTTTATACTATGTAGTGATTATTAAGATTTCTTTGCAAGTATAAATATTTCGTATTTTCAAGCTACTCTTAAAAGGTCTGGAATGGAGTTGTAAATATGATATAGAGAAATCGTATTTACAAATCTAGAATATGGCAGGTAGGCAAGTTGATGGACAGTAAAAAAAGGCAAGAAAGGGGTTTTCGAAAAATAATATTTACCTGTATTGTTCTAATAAATTTATATAATTTGATAGAATAATGATTTTTGGTATCAATGACAACTAGAATCGGTTGACAAAATCAATATAATCTAGAATTACGGCACATGGTGGTTTTAATATAAACGAGAAAATTTTAACAACGTTCGCTGTTTACTTAATATATTAATACTTAATAACATATTAAGTATTTCGAACTAAAATACACTCGCAATACTTTTATTATATTATAAAATGCTTAATATCGTTATTATTTATTGCATATATAGTTTAAAGAAGGTGAAACGTTATTTTGGTATTGGATATATTTAGATATTTTTTAAATATAATGAAGTCGAATAAAAAAAGGTTAATCAATTTAGGCCCTAAGAAGATTTTTACATTTAACAATACAATATACATATAATTTTTTTTTTTTTGCTATAATGAAGTCAAGTTACAAAATCTTTATTTCATCAAAACTACCACCGGTTCGGAAAGTAAAGAAGTCATCGAGAAGAACCGACAAGAAACTCGATCTGCATCTGATCTTTTTTAAGTATATTTTTTACATAATAGTTGAATAGTTCCATTTACAATATACATCCTCGTCGTTCACGTTAATCCGCCCAATATTAACATAAAAAATCCCGTTTGACATAGTTCTCAATAAGTTCTTAAAACACTAGCCGCAATACGTTCTTAACTTAAAAACTAGCCGAAATACGTCCTTAAAAACCAGCCCCCGTAATACGTGCTTAAAAACTAGCCGCAATACGTCCTTAAAACTAGCCGCAATACATTCTTAAAAACTAGCCGCAACTTTTACAACGCTCGGCTGCACACGGACATGGACACCTGAAAAAGAAGAAGTTAAATTTAGAACTCCACCTTTGTGGCTTCGTAATTATAGGAGAACGAATTGACTAACCTGACACGGAGACGACCTTGGATACGAAGTCGGAAACACACGGCTGTACAAGAAAAGACCCCGTTACCTAAACGCAAAGCATGTCACAGTACGGGGTACCAGTGTCTTTGCCCATAACCGATCTAAAGGGAACAGTTTCTAAGCTAGTGGTATAGTAAGAGTGATAACATGACTCTAACAGCAAGAGCAACCCTAACTATACCGCACATGTTTTATACAGTGTAGAGAAGTAATTTATGGAATATAAAACCGAGTGCAGGTATGTATACTTGTGTCCGAAATAATTTTATAGAGTCCATTGACTATTTTGCTAATGTGCTTATTGTTAAAAAGTTGCAATTTAAGAACTATAAACAGAATCAAAATTATTTATTGTATTTTACATACTACTAACTTTTATTTTGTGAGCAAGTAAACGGATTAAAATTTAGCTGAAGCAATGACAACTCAGTGGTAGTGTGTACGATTTCGCGTCAAGGGCCGTGAGTTCGAATCCACTTACAATGAGCTTCAGCTTTCGGAGAAGGAAAACATCGTGAGGAAACCATAGCATGGTGATGAGGCTTTTTCTAATGCCTGCCAGGCTAGCAGCCACCCTCAAGTTGAAAATCTGTCGTCAAATATCAATAGATATGCTCCGGCAGTGCATTTGAGAGCCAGTTCCGTCACAGGTGTAGCGTTACAACCACCCTCAAGTTGAAAATCTGTCGCCAAATACTAATAGGTGTGTTCCAGCAATGCATTTGAGAGCCAGTTCCTCTACAGATGTGGCGTTTCTACCAACTTGGGCCGTATCGACACTTAAGATCAGTGAGATTATGGCCATAACGCAATAGTTGTTTTTAAGTATAAAATCATAATTAGTGTTCAGATTGACATAATTATTTTGTACTTATTTCTTATTTAAATATGGTTAGATGTAAATCGACATAAATGTTAAACTCGTGTTGGATGTTACACGTGGAATACTATGCTCGCGATCAGTAACATTTCTATTAACATGTTCGATTGTACATAAGACAATAAGTTTCATTATATACATATACATAAATATGTAAATGGATAAATGGAAATATGGAAATCCAAGTAAGTTTTCTAAGAATTATTTTTGGTATTAGAAGCTACCGAGAAAGACTTAAGACGCAATTGTATTAAGCAAGCGGAAAATTTGGTTGACGATAAATTTCTTACACAATAAATGATGTTATGAAAAGATTTATCTTTAAAAATGACAGACTGTTTTTTATTACTAATTGTGACTGAACACCTGTTACTATTTTGTCATTACGTAAAGTACGGCACCAGTGTGCACACGAAGATAGATTCTATCGATTAATTCAATAGTCGCATGATTGACAATTCTAAACAGAAAGATGCGTACGTTATCGGCATTTTTTGTTTGTTTGTTGAACACGCCAGTTTGAATTTTAACGACCTGTTGTCACCGGAGTGCTTATAAGTTCAATCCAAAGCAAAGAAATTATTTTTCTTGATCTGGCTGATATCATGTTAAGGTTCAGTAAAACTATTGGTATCTACGTGCCGAAACTCAAACCCGTTAAACATTAGATTGACCTGTAAAGTAAAGGTTTTTTTTTTATTTCATCAGCATGACAGCTATCAACATTATTCGCTCAGTTTAAAATATATAAATTTTATTTTTGATCAAATTTCACTAGTAGTTAGAGAGTAACTTGCCATTAGAACAAGAAAATCTTTAATAAACCTTTATTTTTTAAATATAAATGTAATAAATAGTGTATTGGTTAAATAGGTTTGAACGTGTACAACAACGTAGTATTCTATATTTTTTTTAAGTTTAGTGTTTGGTCAGAAACATACTTGGTACTAAGTCAAGATTTAAATCTTGATAGTTCAACGATTGGGCGATGTTGGGCGATTTATGGAGTGACGGTAGGGCATTTTCAAATACCCATCTAACTGACTTACCACCCTCAAGTTGTAAATCTACCATCAAATACCTATAGATAAGTGTCGGATTTAAGGTACGAAGGCTTTTCTGGATTCGATGTCACGTACCTTAAATAACCACGCCGACTCTGTAATTGCCGTAGTGCCAGAGGCCAGTGATAGCTTCCACATTTCTTCTGGTCTCCGGTGGGATATACTATCATCTTGCTATCTTAAGAATCATAATTTCACTTACACATTGGAGTAATTATCCATAAAACCTGTATGCTCATAGTGTTAGATTTGTGTTAGGCTGCCAATTTCATACGACCATTATGAGGAATTTGCATTTGTAACCGTTACATCAACTATACATATGTAATGTGTTCAGGCTGTGCATGGTGTGTTATTCTATAATGTATTTTATGTTTACTTTACCTATGTATTCCCTACTTCCTATGATATCGGCTTCTTCAATCGGAACGTACAGAGGCACTTATTTATTTACATAAATTTGTATGATAGCAGCCACTGGCGATAGGTTTTCGGTCTATGAATGGTTGCTACTGTTTTGGGATTGTAGTATTATAAAGGTAGCAAATTAAAATATTATTTTTCATGTTTAATTTCGTAATTGTAAGCTCCTAAAACTGAAACCTCTTTAAGAATAATGTCGATTTTCCCCGTGAACCTATAAAACTGAGGGTACTACTTATCTGCACCTCTTTTTTTTTGCTCTGGATTTATATGCATTTATGGCAAATTGTAACGAAAATAATACCTATAAAATACATAAATATTTATCATTACAAATTTGTCGTATCATTTAAACTTCTAAGTGGTACCTTTTAAGTGAGAGAAACCACTCACGTACCTTTATAAGAGAAAAAACTTGATTTAGCGGAAAACCTGTATAAGCCAAGAAGTGATTACGATCATTTGAAGTCTTACTGTATTAATATTGTTATTTTAGTATATATTCTTATCATACTATTTTTGATGTGATTATCTAAACATTATAATGTTCACTGTATTGGTTTATTACCTAGATAATAGCAGTAATGATTTGTGCGGTGTTTAGATGCGCCGGTTGTGTTAATTAGTCACGAAGTTTGTCTTATTACATTCATTAATCAACTCTGGTTTTCCTTATTATGTAAAATTACATTGATGTACTATCATTAAAGTTATCTGAATTGTTTGATTCAAGGGTTAAGTTGTCACTATTTTAATAATACGTTATATTAAGGTAATGTCTTTTAATGGTTGGAATATATTTTAAAATATGTTGTCACCATCAAATAAGAGTTAATACGAAATATTAAAATTATGGCTAAATTTGAAAAATCTAGGTTATCGTGTCTCTACCATTTACGCATTTTATTTTAATATCAGTGAATTCAGTTCACATGAAAAATATCTATATGCATAAAATGTAATAGTAGGTAGGTACGCGAATGATTGGAATTGGATTTAGTAATTGGGAATGAGGTAGCAAGGTATCACTAGTTTTTGTGAAGTTTGATGAGGTTTCTACGTGCGGCTATATCTATCGTGAAAGCATATACATAAATGTTTTCAAACCCAAAAAACTTACAAAAACTAAATAAATTCGAACATTGAGGGTTCTGTTCTGTCATATAAGCGAAAAAGTTTAGTTAAAAAATGAAAAATGCATTGCTTTACTATGAAGTAATCTATCCTTAGTATAACTTAAGTAGTTTATAAATGAACAAATTAATGTTTGGTGTACTACATGTCTTAATCATACATTATCATACTAGAATCGATTCCGTATAGTGATTTTTATGCTGTCTATTATGTGTGTAGTCGTATATACAATATATCCTATAGTACAATACAATATATCCGACGAAACGATTTATTTTGACCATATGGATTGTCTTTGTAAAAATGTATTAATTTATTGAATAATGTAATATTATGTGTATTTGTACGAACAAAACTCGGCCAATACGGTAAAAATATCATATTTATATAGATAGTACGGTGACTCTAGGCGACTGTGTTTATTCGCAACATGAGATATATACGAAACGGTGAGAACGAACATATTTAGTTGTAGGATAACACTCGTAAATACGTATATATTCGATTTCAATATATTTTTTTAATTTGTACATTACTGCGACCTGGCAACCTGTACCTCTTTTATATTGTATATTGAGCCATTCTGTTGTTGTTTTCCATTCTGTTATTTTTTTTATTCTGTGACTCATATAAATCTACCTTTACAAGTTGAAAGTTTTTGCTTTTTACTAGACTCTATGTGTAAGGTTTGACACGCTGTCCTTTTAGTCGGTTGTGTACCATACTTCCTTCTCCTTTCAGCTTTGACGCCAGTATGTGAGTGTGTCTCGACAATTTATTTCGGTACTTCTTGCAGTTTTCTGCTATCTCCTGTTTTACACTTCTAATATTAACATCCATGCCAATATAGTTGTTTTTAATATAGTGTGGAATATGCAGCATATAACGAATTGTCTTACTTTGGAATCTTTTGAGTATCTCCACATTGCTGTTGCGGGCAGTGCCCCATAGTTGTATACCATATGTCCCCCATATATGGATGGGAATGGGTTTGAGGGTGGGATAAGTATTGTGGCTTTGCAGGCTAGTATAAGTTTTGATTTTGGTCCTAAGAGCCAAAACATGTTTCTTAGCTTAGTATTAAGTTGCTTTCGTTTAGTCCATGCCTGTTTCACCAATTTAGGCGACGATCTAGGTGCATGCCCAAGTACTTAACATGTTTAGCTTGTGGAATACTATTATTGTATAACTGTATAGGTGGACAAGTTTGCCTTCTAAATGAAAATATTATATGTACAGATTTACTTTGGTTTACTTTAATTCGTCATTTATCCAGCCACTCCTCTATTTCCATTAAATGAATTGGATGGTGTTCTAAGGCTATTATGAGATCTTCATGAACTGATAAAACAACCGAATCATCAACGTATCTTGCGGTAACAGTATTATTTTTTTATTCATTCGATTCGTTCGTCGATCATTCGATTTCAATGTGACTACTTCTATCTGTAGATATTTATTATACGGCTGGAATTTAGAATTGAGATGCTTTTGAATTTACAAGAATTGTTCATTTTAATAAATAATACCTTACTTTTTCAAATTGTGTTTATTTTAAAAATATATTTGAATACTAATATATATTGATAGACCATTTTCATTTTAAAATTTGACATACGTATGTACTGATTATTTATTTGTAAACAAAATACATGAATTTAATTAACCATTTTATGGGAAAGAATTTGATTAAAACTGAGTCTTTACAACAACAAGAATAATTAGACTATATAGGTTAATTCAAACAGCAAGAATCTGTCTATATACATTATTTCGTCCAAGTCGTTAGGGCCGTTACCGACGTATGCGATATTGATATGTATTATATATACAAGAATTGCTCACTTAATAATATTAGGTAGATAGATATACTAAATATAAAATCCTATTTTATGACGTCATAAGTTATGTTGAAGAGATATATATGAAACTCTGTAATCCTTAAAAAAGGAAAAATAGTAATCAAATTACTAAATATAGTTTATTTTTTGAAAAAAATTAATACTCATGTTGTCTATTAAAATTTAGACTGTAATAGACCGCAAGATGAAATATGAATAATTTATAGGAATGTCATTATATTTCCCGTTTATTTTTTATCCGCGAACAAGAGCAACGATCATTGACTATTTATTATTTCTATTGATCGGTTTAACCATGTTGATGTTGACGAATCATAGAGCGAACAATTAACGGTTTCTTAATGTCTGTCTTACGATACGCACGTTTACTTTGGGTGTTTCCTTGAACTCAAAATAAATTAACCAAGTACTTTTTGCAATTATTGAGTATTGGTAAGATCTTATCAAGGTGTTAGGATTCTAATCAACTTCTAACTGATATTATAAATATTTTATTATGTTTTTATTATAATACTTGTTAGTATTATTACTTTATTAGTGAACTTTGTAATTAATAACAGAAGAAGAAAGGTGCTTGCTGTCTAGAAGAATATACGGGTACGTAATGTTAAAAAACAATCTAGGTAACTAAATATTACAGTATAGCCTCTGATTAACTAAACCGTTCAGTTTTTAAAATTGCTTTAAATGTTAACAGTAATCTTTTGAATATCTACTGACCCAAATAGTGTGTTTTGACTATTTTCCTTTCATAAATGAAACGTACGATAAATACTACAACTCTGTATCCAGTAGTCTTATGTGTCTATTACTCTGATTGAAACTGGCATGGTGGCTGTTAAAATGGTGAAGATATGTTATGGCTTGGAGACAGCTTATATATGTATAAACTGTTATTGCTGTTATTTGACCGCTTGTTGTTGGTTGTGTATAATTGTGCAAATTTTTAAACATACCACTATTACTACTCTTATCCATGTAGCTAATGAAAGAAGTACAAAGCTTGTTTTAATGTTTTATTAAAAATACTGTTTCATAATAACACTTGCTAACAGTAATACTTATAGACAAAAATAATTGTCCAGTATCAGTGAATTTTAGTAAATATAATGCTTTGTATTCTTGCTTGTTTATAGGTTCTAGCTTAATTAAAACAAATATATAAAAAAATTAATCACGTTAATTGTATCTTATGTCATATCAACTACCATACAGTTATATCCCAGGCTTAGTATAGATGTGTGAATTGTGTGATTAGAAGTGTTGGCGCTGTCCCTGGTCTCTGGCAACATGGGAGATTGAAATGTCGCGTGGTGGGTTTTAGAGGGTAGTGTTAGATGATTATCACCCGATGATTCGCTACACGACCATTTCACCTACGCCTGAGCTCAGGTAATATGTTTACGCATTGCGATTAGGAAGTCCGTAGGACCGTATAGAATAGGATTTTGAAAACCATTTTATTAAAAAAAAAAAAAACTTGGATGATACCTACACTGTTATCCTGAGAGGCTTTCACAGCTTTACCGGACTATAAGAGCGAGCGCGGAGGGCGCTCAAGCCTGAGGGGCAACTCGCGCAAGGGTGTCACTAGCTACCGAACCACGGCATGGACTGTTGCCGGGACGTGAAAGATAGAATCGAAAGCGGTAGTAACTAAAAAGAGAGAGCGATTGGACTGTACCACAATGGCACGAAGATTGTACTATGCAACCCTAGCTGGCGATGTCGACGATTACTACCTACTCGAGAAAAAGAAAAACTCGAATCTAAGTCATCCACCGGGATCTGAATAAAAAAAATTAGCAAGAGAACGAAAATCGGATTGTACTGAGCCTTGGCAGGCAAGGCAAGATTGTACTGTGCGTTCTCTCTACCTACTGGTTGGTGACGACCGAGTCTAAAACCACAAAAAACTGAGGAGAAGCCAAAAGAACACAAGGCACTATTTTACGTTAATTATTGAATCGAATAAAAGACCGATCCACATTTGAAGCCGCAGTCGGTCTCTTACAGAACCGTGTACGTACTGTGTGAATGTACACGAGTGTGTCATGCAGCGTAATGATATGCGTTCAGTGAATGTGAAGAGTCACTGTATCGCGCAAGCGGGGTAGCTCGAGGGTTCCATTCCGGGGGACTGACCTAGGCTCGAGCATCCGCAAAGGGCGGTCGCGGCGGATGTGCGGTAGCGGAATTAACCGTCCGCCCTCGGCGGCGAGGACGGCGGTTTCGCGGTGTAGCGCGCTCGTACGTGCGTTTGAAATAAAGACGGTCGGAAAAGACGCGGTATGTTACGTATATTTATCCGGAGGATCGATGAAGATATGACGAGGGCAACGTTTATAGCCGCTCTCGTTCGGGTTTGGGTCATACTTGACAGACTTCACTACTAGAGAATTCGGATGTACCTCCGCTCTCTCGAAGTGAGTCTTGATGAGATCACGGATGTAAGCCTTAATAGAGGGATTTCGAGGTCGTTATCCGGTAATCCCGGTAATCGCACGCAGATATTTGTTTTGCAGCGTTTGCAATAGTCTGAAAGTGTCTTTCGGGGCGTGAGCAAAAGCTGGTTAGCAGTATGTTAAAATTGCACGTATACATGTTTTGTATAAGGTGAGTTTACATCTCAGCGACATTTTACTTCTAGAATTGTAAAGAGGGCAAAAGTGGGTGAAGGCCATATTAGCCTTTCTTTTTACCCTATTGATATGGGGTTTAAAAGTGAGCTTCTGGTCTAAATCGACACATAGATATCTAACCTCAGTGGCCCAAGGAATTTCTTGTTTATAGTGTTTAGGAGGATTGTACGAAGGAATAGTGTTACTTTTACGAGTAGTATCAAACATGAAAGCGGCACATTTTTCCGGGTTGAGTGCGATACGCCATTTACTACACCAGTCACTAAAAGTGTCTACTGCACCTTGGACACGACTGATGAGTTTGATCTGATCCCTGAGACTACCGAAAATGACTGTATCCTCAGCGTAAAGTCTGAACTGGACTCCCTTTTTAAATGAGGGGATATAGCTGATGAACAGGTTGAAAAGCAGAGGCGCCAGGGTAGAACCCTGGAGAATTCCCGCTTTTATCGGATGTGGGGGATGAGAGTACTCTTTCTACTCGATAGCAGAAAGAGCGCCCCGAAAGATAATTAACTAATATTCGAACTAGATTGTCCGGAATTTCTACTTGAATGAGTTTAAAAGTGTCAAACCTTGTCGAATGCTTTGGCAACATCAAAGAAAACCGCAAGGGTGCGATATCACAATGTCCCTCTTGCTATGTTATATTTCTATCTCAAATAGTGATGACTGATGGCAAATCTCTTGGTGATCGCCGTTGTTTTTGGATTGCACATGGCTTTCCATTAGTCATAGTGTCGACATACTGCCTGGCTGTAATAAAAATATATTTATTTATAGTTTTTACCATTTGTTAAAACAATAGAAATAAGTTAAATTACTAGCTGTAATAGGCCTTTTATTGTCCGTTACCACATTTGGTGGTGAAATTACATCCTGACTTTGTTATCATGCCGGTGTATTGTTTGACCAAATAGTGACATAACTATATACACTTAGCTGTGATTAGCTATACATTTTTTGAGGTTACGCTGTTATTTTCTTATATCCTCAAAAAAATTATTAACAATTAGTAATCTAACAACACGAAGACTAACCATTTCACGGCTGAACTGTTCTGACAATTTTGATGGTGCCACGATCTGTCTTATCCAACTTGCATAAAACAAAACAACTCAGTTTTAAGTTCGTTTATATATTGTGTAGCAGCGGCTTGGCAATGTTATATAAAATGCGAGCATGACCACCGTTCGCCTTCATTATTATAACAGTAGCAAAGCGCGAGAGCAGTTAGGCGAGACTTTTATAAGCCAATATTGTCAGTAAATAAATACAACCGCGTATTTGTGATTTATTTAGGAAAATTTACTTTCTTTATTGTGAGTTTATAACATTTATTAGAATTTATAAAAATGTGGGAGCGGCTTATCATAGTAAGTATTTTTTTTATTTCTGTGCACTTTTTCCCATTTGTTTTATTGTAAGATAACTAATACCAAAAAATCTGTTTATTAAATATAAATTGTTAAGAGATTTTAGTAGTTAGTTCGACCTAATAACGACACCACTATCGTCAAAAGGTATCTTTTATAAGTACAAAAATCCGATAATATTACATTTAACGGTTCATTGAACAAAATAATTGTAATAGAAAGTAGATAACCGAAGAAAGTTCCGTTTATAAATGATTAATAACGAATAAGGGCATTTCTATTCAATCTTAAAAAATATTTTCACCGCGACTTATTGCGGATTTATTCGTCTCACTTTCATTGTTCACTAAACAGACAAGTTATTATAATTCTATCTGATTGTGTGCTGTTTAATAAAACAAAGATGTTTTTACGACTTTCATGATGTACTTTATATTTATTGACAAAACACATTGTTTATCTTTATTATTGAGACTGTTGATGTGACAGGACTACAGTAGTACACCCAATAACACAGCAGTCCTGCCAATGGATATATATTGCCGGAAACGAAGTAAATCAAACCAAAACATATACTATAACATGTGAATATGGTCCAACTGTATAAGGATTCCAACGAACCCGCATGATTTTAGGTTATAAGACCAACTGTTCTGGGAACGCAACACTCCTGAGCTTGGCACTACGATGGGTGTTGCATAAGGTGTATGGTGATCATACTTTTCGTTCCATATAAGAAGATACCTACGGGAATACAACTTACGCTTACTATTTTTAAATCTTAACTTAAATCTATTTTGCAAAAAGTTATTGTTGCTTCAGAAGGTGAAATTATGTTAACAATTATATTAGCACTGCACGTTTGATGTAGCGGTTTAGGCGGTCGGCTCACTGACGCGAGTTGTGGTTTCGATTCCTGCACGGCATAATTATTTGTATAAAAATAATTGTTCACATTCAGGCTATTTGTGTTTGTTATGATTATGGTTTTTTTCACTTGCTATTGGTGAAATCGCCTACATAGGTAGGTGCCATAAAAAAAAATCATGTAGTTAATACACGTTGGAACGAATTTAAGCTTTATTCGACATCGATTACATTATTTAGATCCGTCCTAAGCCTATATTCATTTTCAGTATTTTTCTTTAGTGATCTAGTAACAATCAATGTTAGTTTGAAAAAGTTGATTTCATACTAGTCTGCAAACAGTAATAACATATTATACACCATGTAATACGATGTTTAGTATTTTTTTGAATTAAATTTCCTCTCTAGATAAAATGTAAATTACCCAACAATAGACAGTGCAAATACAAGCGTCTATTTAACCTACGGGCATGGCCTATGACGCCGAGGTGCCTAAACCGCCGCATAGATTTATAGATGTAGTAAAGGCTATGCGTCTCTTGTTTATCGGCACTTTAAAAAGCTAAAACGTTTTACAGTAAGGATACCTTTTTTATTTTTTTTCCTCTTTTTATCTACATTAAAAGGAACTACAGGAAAAGTTATTTTAACAAATATGGTTAATTAAAATTTTACCTTCACACGAAAGAAGTCGCGGACTCAGCTACATAAATTTCAGACATGTTTTCGTTAATTTTTTAGACGGAAAAGGTGGTTTAGGTCAGTATCTAATGTAAAATACCCTTACATTTAAATGCGTGATGTATTATAAACTAGTAGTTTCTTTTTTT
This sequence comes from Actias luna, assembly GCA_039707435.1. Lineage (NCBI taxonomy): Eukaryota > Metazoa > Arthropoda > Insecta > Lepidoptera > Saturniidae > Actias > Actias luna. The sequence goes on along the minus strand of JAZHAC010000033.1, from coordinate 10,482,067 downwards.
ATATATTAGGATATAGTAGCAGAAAGAGTAAAAAAATGTGGAACATATAATTTGTTTTAAAAAATTGAGAATATTAAGATGTCGATTATTTTGATGACTATCGTCTGCTGTCTTATTCGGGATATCTGTTAGGTTAACTCAACTGGTCGATAGTTATTAGCATTACTAGTAATAGCCTGGATATTTCATTACCAATGCTGTTTAAGGTAACATAGAAAGCAATGGCTTTCAACAAAGAAACAAATGTAATCTATACATCTGTGAAACCAAGTATAGGCAAATGATATTAAATCTTTATTCCGCATTCGGTTACAAAAAAAAAAAAAAACTAAATTCTAGATAACATTTCAAATCCCATACCCTATTACATTAGCGTACAACTTACACAGTTAGGAACCATTATTATGAGAGAAGATGAACAGAATACCTACAGATTATATAAATTGTAATATTTTTTACAGAAATTATAATATTTTAAAGCATTTTGAACGTAAATGTACACAAAAATTAAAACGAAAATAACAAAAACTCTAGAAAAAATTGGAGATGTAGCATCTAGTTATACAATTAATCTTTTGAATTTTATTAAGCTATTGAAGAATATGTTGGGTTGAACATGACTTTCATTGTAGCGCCTACACATTCTATAGATCGGATTATTATTTGACACGTTATTATTACAAGCTAGCACACTAAACAATTGTGGATGTATTACGGAGCGTATACCTTTATATTGAGTTTACTCAGTAACTCGCCACGGAGTATTCCATTTATGTATTATTCATATTTTATGAAGTATACACAGGTCAGCAACAATACTTCTGTGTTCAAGGCTTTTAGGTTTTAATTCCTTAAGTCTTGCTTCGCAATCTGGTAGCTTACGTCGGACTCCAAGCTTGCTGCAAAACGATCTTAGAAACCTTCGCTATATAGATTTAATTCCATCCATATGTACCTGATATATCGGTGTCCATATTGTCGAACTGTACTCCAATATACTGCGCACTAAACTTGCGTACAGAATTATGCACGATTTTGCTTTTTTAAATGGTGTACTAGTACGTAGTACAAAAGTAAGGATCCGGTTAGCCTTACTGGTGATGTAATCATAGTGGACTCTAAATGACAGACTCAAATCAAAGAATACACCAAGATCTCGGACATTATTGATCCTCTCTATAGAAAATTTATCAATGTGTTAGTTGTGTATTATTTGATTCTTATTTTTTGTGAATGTTATGATCTGACACTTCTTAATGTTTAACGACATTTGTTTTTTTTTTACACCACAAGTTAATTGTGCAAATGTCGTGCTTTAATATCTTACAGTCCTGTGTGCTGTAGATTTTGTGATATATTTTAATATCGTCTGCATAAGCTAAACATTCACTTTGTAATGTTTCGAGTAAGTCCTTAACATATATTACGAACAACAGAGAACCCAAATTGGACCTTTGTGGGACACCAGAATATGTCATAAATGGTACTAACTCGAAGCCTTATACTGCAACTAACTGGAAACGACTTGCTAGATATGACGCCAACCACATGTGAAGGTTACCATGAATACCAAGGTGTTTGAGTTTTGACAATAAGATAGAGTGGTTGACATGATCAAATGCCTTACAAAAATCAGTATAAATGGAATCTACTTGCGTATTTTTATTAAATGAGTCGCATAGATATACTGTATAGACAAGAAGATTTGAGTTTGTCGATCTATTACGAACAAAGCCATGTTGTTTATTGGTTAATGTATTTGAGATATGACTAGAAATATATTCGTATACTAATCCTTCAAATATCTCAGCGAAATAACTTAAAAATCTAATCGGTCTGTAACTGGTTGTATTTTTTTATCACCGGACTTATAAATAGGTGTTATTTTAGCAATTTTCCAAAGAGATGGAAAAGTGCCTAAACTAAGAGAATTGTTAAATATTATTGACAAAGGTACTACCAAAGCTGAAGAGAAAAGGCGAATAACTATAGGTGGTAAACCATCCGGACCTGCACTCTTGTAGATATTGATACATTTTAATCGCGTCAAAATTTTGTTATGTGGTATATGAATGATACTAATGTTGTTGTTGTGATCCCGTATACAGATGAAAAATAGTCCGCGAATAAATCACTCTAACATCTTACTCTGCACTTTATAATTAATCTCCCCTACATAAGTCTTATTATGAAGCATACCTAGATATAGGTATTTGCTAGTAGATTTTTAACTTGAGGGTGGTAGCTGTCCAGATGCGTATGAAAAAAGCCCTACCACTAAGCTATGGTCTTATCACGATGTTTTCCTTCACCGAAAGCTATGGCTCATTGCAAGGATTTGAACTCACGGCCATTGCCGCTGCCAACATACGCAGTATGGACTGAGCTATTATCGCTTTAACTACAATTTGATTAACGATAATAATACTATTTGATTGATAATCTACTTCTAACATGGTTGTAAAATAAAAAATTATCGTGCTTTCCTTATACCGCATGTTATAAAATGACTTTTTATTTTATCAATTATAAAGTGTCATGTAGGTTTATGATTTGACAAATAAGCTATCGTTTAACTTAATAATATATATTTCGTGTAAATACATATCGGTAAGACTTATCAAGTTCATTACCGAGGCGCGTCCAATTAAGTTAAGTAACCTCGGAGTTTGCGGTAAATTTGTGATGCCCCTTACCTGCTGGAGTTACTTAGTAGCGTAACTACGACCCAAATACTATTACATTATGAATATAAGGTAACTTGCAAACAACGTTTTGCTCCGTTCAAAATTATATCTTGTATCAGCATTATATTACACAGAATCAATAAAGGTTTTTTATATTTTCTTTATTGCTCAATAGTTTATATTGAACTTTATTGTATATAGCCGTACCTGACTTCGTTCTTCATTTTGTTACTTTTTCAATACAGCTGAACAGGCTAAACGTATGAATGCCCTAATCGGATATCAAAAATTGTTTTTATATTTGATAGGGCAATCGTTGAGGAAGATCGGTTATTTAACATTGCGCTACCACCAATACGAGCAAAGCTGTGTTGAAAAAAGAGACAAAAACGGGCAGAAATAATTTAATAATTTTAAGTTCCATCCGAATGAAGTCGCAAGCAGAGCTAGTATAATATATAACTATATCGTCATAGAACGCTGGCGCACAAACCAATAAATTTTATATTTTATAAATATACACGAAATAAAATTAACGTCATAGACTTGTCACGTTCCTTATAATCAAACATTACCTGTGTAAAGCAAAAAATGGCTTTCTTCATTTAGTATCAGTCAATCGAAAGCAAATTTCGCTTCCGTACTTATTGACACGGTTCATTTAATTCACGGTTGCTGTTACTGCCATTAATTTTTTTTCTCCGCTAATAAGTAGGTGATAGGTACTTTTATGTTGCATAATTTTTATATGAACCACTTTGCACTGTTACGATTCACTTTTTCTTAGTGTCTGCTGGTTGTTATGTCATAGTGGTGACTAGTTATTTCAAAGGAATTCTCTTTCCTGTACAGCTAAATACGAAATGTTAAACTATATTACAGCAGGTTGGGAGTTTCTTCTTACATGGACATTGGAAAATGTTCGCATATTTTAATATGCCATTTTATAATTTTATTACATAAATATACCTACCTGTATAACATATCACTACACTCAACAGTTATTGCTGGAAGATAGAAAAATCACTTTCGATAAATTATTAACTAGAAGACTTAAATAAATAAATGACTTAAATGTTAATAGTTAGTGAAATGAATCCTGATGCACTATCATCATATCATATAATTGTATTACAATATTGTTCTTTGACCATAGCACATATTTTAGAAATCAAAACCTCGTTTCTCATCATCTAGGTTTTTCTGTTTGGACAATACGACATAGTCCATAATTTATCAGTCGTTGTGGTCGAGTCGTTTAGAGTAGCGGAATATCGATTTGATGTTCACAGATTCAAGCCGTAGGCATGTATAAAATGGTTTTCCGAATTTCTCATACATTTGTTATCGACTTAAGATAAATGGAAATATGGTGAGGAAATCAAAGTGTTTGTAGAAAAAAATTGAACTATGGGTTCCATGGTGTTTGACATCTTCTACATGTTCTGAATTGATGGGGTGATTAATCCGGGTTACCCTCCATGAAGAGACATTTTCGTAACAGTGGATCGATTACAGGCGGCATTTTTATTATTTTAACACATTACAAATGATAGCAAAACCCTTAGTCCTACCCGATGTCTTTTATATCGGTTGCATAGAAAACAATTGCCTAGTCAGAATACTACAACTATAAGTACTCACTTCAAGTGTAAAAGTAACGGTGTGTACCGATATATAGCAGAAAAAATTAAAAATATGTTTTTTACAAAAAGTTGGTTACCTGGCTAACTATACTTGATTATTAACTGTTCTAGTTTCCTTATAAAATAATAATAACATTGATCACATAAAAAAAATGAAAGTTATTACAATATTCATATTGATAATTAACTTATTTAAAATGTAATAGTCAAATTGGTTACGAATTGAAATAAAACCATAATCTTTCAGTTACGGTCTAATAACTGCGCCATTATAGAGTTCACAGCGACTACGTGCCAATGATGGTAACACATAAAAGGCAATTTATAACGTCCACAGCTAAGCTTACGTTAAAAGCATCTTTGTAAAGAAATTGTTTTGTGGTTATTAAGGTTTGCCAATTTTATAGACAGATCAGTAAGGCAGATTAGGAAAAACAAATAAAATAAATGTACTATTTAAAATAATATATTTACACGTATTAAAACTATAATATAAGCGAAATATATGCATGACAAAATTTTGTTCAACTGATTTGGGAATCGTGAGTACCATACACCAAGTGTAACGCTCACAATAGTGGTAAATATAGAGGTGATACCCTTAGGCGGATGTATAACCATGTGTATACCATTAGATACACTGCCAGCACTTTGCCGAGTTACCATGAAACGATAGAAACGATACTTTTGTTCATTTAGTCAGACTTTATTGATTTACTGACAAAGTTGTGATATTTTCAACATAAGTTACAATTCATTTAGAGGAAATATTCTTAATTGATTTCATTCATTAATTAATGTGGAAGTGTAGCCAGTTATCCTGAAATCTCTACTTTTATAGAGCTCTGGAAATTTAGATTCGACGGGTACATGATTATATCTATTAAATTAGTACGAAATTATTTCATTTTTCCTATGTATACTGTGTGTAATTGGTTTATCGGAAGCAATTTTATGAAATAACAGAATTATTCACAGTTCTAAGATGATATTTCAAGGGCTTCATTGCGTACAAAATTATCATACTATCAGCTTCGGGCAAGTTATTACAGGTGATTACAGAAGAATTTTGTAACAAAATTGTGCTACTGGCTGCGACATTGTGAAATTTTTGTGTGGATAAAAAGTTGATGTTCCGGTAAATTCATTGATTGCACCAATCGATACAGATCTTAATACTTTTTTGCGGCGTATGCCTACCTACATTTTCTATCGTATATTGCGGAACAGATTTCTGAAGTTTGCATCACGATTTTAAATTAATGCTCGTATTTTAGGGTCATTGTGATTTATTTAAAATAATACTACGTTTATTTAATGTTCTGTTATTACAGATTTTACCCCTTATACTGTCTACTGTTACAATAAAAGTTCCAGTTAATAATGAAGAGGATAAAAATATAGAAGCAAGTGTCAACAGTAAATCAGATAAAGCAGATAATAGTGCTAATTTTGATACAACAAAAGAATATAATGTAGATAGTTATCTCATTCCACCTGATTCTTACAAGCACCATGAAGTACTTCCAGATTCTGTTATGACTCCAGCCACATATTTGTTGCCACCGTCAGCTGAGCATCAAAAAAAATATTACTATGCTACTACAGAACCTGGTGAACAGAGTGATTGGTACCCCATAGTTCATACAACTCCTATCAATAATCAAAATTTACCACCAATAAAACATGATGCATTTCCCATACTTATTCTCAATGACAACGAATCTAAGAAGTCGGAAAGTGTAAGGGCAGGCAGAGGTAATCCGGTAAAAGAATCAAAATTGCACAAAATATCTGTGCGACTTGAACCACCTCCAGTACAAAAACCTTACTTATTTCTTACACCTTCAGAGCAGCTAGAAGCCTCTTTAGATGAAACAAATGCACCAACTTCAAATAATCGACCTCCATACCTAGAGGGTAATAAAAATGAGTACTATAGAGTAAGAACTCCAAAAAAATATGAATTGAACCAAGTTGATCCAACAATAGCTTTGCACCTTACACCGCCAAAACCTTCGGTAGCTGTACAGAAAACCCCTACAAAACTTTATCCGAAAAAATTCTCTGGGGGATTCAAACCTATTCCTATACCCATTGCACAATATGCTGGAAAATTACTTGAAACACCAACAGCCAAACCAGTTAAATATTTGAAACCATTGCCAAATACTGAAATAGATTATTATCCGAATCCTGAGGATAAGAAGATTTATTTGTACAAGCAAGCCGAACAGAAACGTAGACTGAAGGGCGAAGGTGATACAATACAGGTTTGTTTTCAAATCTGTTTGACATCAATCATTATAATTTGTATGACTATTATTGTTCCATAATAATATACATATTCTTTTTTTAGCACGAGTTGGCAGCTGGTCATATCTCCGAGGAAACATTTTCAAGGCCCATAAATGCAGAACAAGACACTTCAGAAACAAACTATAGATATCCTGGAAGTGAGTGTATAAGGACTTTTTATTTTACTAATATTAACTGATCAGTATTAAACTGCCTGTTATGTAATATGATGTATTATATATAATTTACAGTGTATATATTATGGCTATAAAAGGGGTTGAATTATAATATTTTGTTCTTCAAAAAGGAAACCAAAGGTAAAATCTTGAAATATATTACTAAATTAACAGATAGCATTTTTGTCTTTGATTTGAGCCTGTGTTCCAGCATATAGTAACAGTCCTTTTCGGCAAGTTTAGCTCAGTGGTTGTAATACCCCTGGTATTGCGGCCGTTTATAGGCGACGGTAACCATTTACTATCAGATGGGCAGTCTACCTATCAGCTGTCCATTAGCATAAAATAATAAAACGTATAATAGCTATTGGAGGCTACAGTTGTCATTTTTGTGTATAAACTTCTTGTACTTCGAATACATATTAAATGTTTAAATATGTTTTTAGCTTTTTTTTATATAATTTTATTATATTTTATGATAATTTAGACGTGTTATCCCATAAAATAAAATTCGTTTATTTATGTACATAGAATTTTTTATTGTAAAGGTTTAGCATTAGTGCTACAATATCACCTGATGTTAAGTGGCGATGTGACCCAAGCTGGTGCAAAACGCTAAACCTATGGAGGGACTGGCTCTCAAGTGCAACTACTGGAACCCTTTTAACTTGAAGGTGGCAGCTAGCCAGGTTGACATTAGAAAAAGCACTACCATCATGCTATGGTTTCATAACGTTGTTTCCTTCATCGAAAGATCAAGGTCATTGCAGGGATTCGAAATCACGTCCTTTGACGCGGCGATCGTACACGCAACCACTGAGCTATCATCGTTTTAAATTTAAATGTCAAATATTTTTTGTAGGAAATGTTTACCCAGCACCTCTACGTCAATCACCTCCAGCAGCACCGCAGCAAGATATCGAATCAGCACCAGCTCCTAACGAACGGACCGAGTTTCGCATGCACGGCTTGAAAGGCCCACACAGCTACCAATTCGGCTATGACACAGGAAAAGGGTTAGCATTATTTTTATTAATGACTTATTTATTCCAATATGTTCATCAGTTTTAATCATTACATATATTTTTTCTTGAAGGAATTCAAGTAGAAGGTAGATTTCATCAATCACACGACATTTCAAAATGCATATATGTACGTTTATACTCGTAAGCATCTGTATTTATTTACGTGTAATTTACACCCACAAAGATATTCACTGTCGCTTCAGAATTTTCGGATCAAAACTCGGATCGAATCAGCAGTGTTATGCAACTCGGTAACTCTAATCGTATTCTATAAAAAACATATCCCACTATTTGCGGGGTGTTAAGACCAACTGTAACACCACCCACATTATTGAGAATAAAGTTAATACTGTTAACAACATAAGTTCAACTAATACATATTTTATCTCTAAATGCAAAACTTACAATCAAACTATAAAGATAATTATATCTGAACTAAGTTAGACCCATATCAATTACCAAAAATACAATACAAAAGGTACTCTCTGGATATTCATTCTTAAACCAGTAGACTCTTGTCCGTAATATTTCTGATATAAATAACGAAATAAAATTCTTTGTCTATAGGAGGAATTAGCGGCAATTAGTGTAACAAGTCGATTATTTAGTTTATTTTTTTTTTCAGGAAAAATCGGCAATTCCGTTTCGAAGAACGAGACAATGAAGGCTTAGTTCGTGGGCATTACGGATACATGGATAAACATGGAAAATTACGAGTTGTTAATTACAGTGCACATCCAGATTTAGGATTTCATGCTGATGCACCTGTAGAAAAAGAGTGATATAGTTATTAGGATTAAGTTTTATATCTTAAAGTAACATTAGGTCTATGGAGCATGTTCAATATTCATGACGTATTGGAAAGTTTTCAAAACATATTCATAAACGTAAAATTTGTAAACTTAGGGTACTAGTTAGTTAGGGTACTACTTAGTTCAAGCAGTGGCGGATTCACACTTTTACCGCTCGTAGGTTATTCTAATTTTGCCGTCCCTACCTACGTCTACAATTAGATTCCACGTAGGGCTAGGTAAATTGTAAAAAAAAATTATATAAGACTTAGATTCTAAGTGGTGAAACATATTATCCTGCAATATTTAGGCATATGTATGAGTATGTATCATTTCAGTTTCTAGAAAACAAAACAAAAATACCCCAAATTTGCCGCCCTATGCTCCAGCCTACTGATAAATCCACTGTGTACAAGAATATTTAACATGTACTTACATTAGGTGCGGCCTAATATTTGATGCATAAAAGTTGTAACTTATTTTATAATAGCCAATTTATACGGAAGTGCTAATAGTGTATTGTTAATTAATTTGTATATTAATGCACTCGGTAGTAATGTACGCGTGACTTTATTAGGCAATAATGATATATTTGATTTATTATCGAATGTTGGTCTTCACTGAGTTTTTCTTTTAGAAAAGATGTAAGCCATAGATACGTGTCAACTTTTTGATATAAGATTTTTTAAGCATTTCATATTATTAATTTAAACTATATATAATCAGCATTTTTAAAATCTGAACTACAATGTCAACTTATAAAATACATAAATGCAATATAAATTCGTTAGATAAATTATAAGTAATTTTATAAGTACCTATCTAAATTAGTAAGTCTTTATTGGTAAACAAAGTATTCATCGGCAACAATCTAAGCCGAGGTTCGGCTACTTCATGGCACCCTTGTGCTCGTTGCCTTCCACACTCGCCCTCCAAGCTTGGTGAAACTGTCAAAGCCATTAAGGCTAACAGCATATATCCATTAGAAAAAAAAGGTAAACAAAGTGCAATATAAAAACAGAGAGATCAGCAATTTATTGATTATTGTCACTATTATACTCGTCTGCAGACGTCTCGGCAGCTACCTGCTTGGTGTCAAATGGTTGATTCCTGATTGCTACAAACCTGATCGTATCATTCAGAGAAATGTAACACCGGATTTATGATGCTTGGGATTCATTCTGACACACTTATTCTGTTTTCTTAGATGCGAGTGTGTCCACTCTCCCGAATGCCGAGGCTTCAATTTAGGAGCACTAATGGACTAATACAATCGCACAAGAGATGTTGCTATATTAAATTTAGCTTCTTTACCAAAAGAAATAAGATAAACATAGATGTTTTTAACAAATTCGCTACAGCTGTTAGTTTTGTTGACCTGCATAAGTCTCCCAAACATTGCACAATAACACCCATGGGCGTTGCCTCGATTACTTTCAGGGAGATGCATCAGCATCTACATATAATACAAGTAACTTAAAAAACTTTTAGGTGGATAATTATGTTCTTGAAACAGTTTTTTTAATAGGGATAAATTTTAAAAATTCTGAATCGCATTCAATTTTTCCTGTAAGTGAATTCCTTATACTCTGCTGCCGGCTTCCATGATAACATCATATTTAAGATTATATAATTATAAATAAAATACGGTTTCTTCCAACTTAAATTAGATTCTCGGCAGAAAATGTATTTATATCTGCCGCGTAACTTAAATATATATTAAAGTTATTTTTATTTGTTATAGTTTGTAACTTAAGTGTCATATTGTCGAATAAGTTATAGTAACTAAAATATACTGTAGAAATAATATAAACATTTAAATTAATTATGTAGAGATTGTATATTTAGGGTAGGTATATAATAATAAATATACCCGTCTTTACAAGAAATTAAGACCGTTTAATAAAATGTAACTAATTACTAAAAAATATGACTTTAATTGATTACATTAGTTCCCAAGGCACAAGGATACTAACAGACAAATATACGGAGAGATGTGTAACTTTAAGCAAAGATAATTACGATGTAATAATTAAAAGATATAATACGACAAAGTAATGTATTTCAAATGTAATAACAGTGCATATTAAAATGACAAAATACATACATCTTTATAATATATATTACAGAGATTTAAACCTTCATACAAATATTGACATTTTTATAAGTTCCAATAATATAAAATATTGCTTAGATATATCTTAAGACTACACAACTCATAATATAGTGTGAAATAGTAATAGTATAAAAGCTTTTGTATAAAAACAGAGGATCCGGAAGGTACACCTTTTGCCTCCAATCAGAGACAACAGGAACATATCTATATTTGGGGTAGATTTTAAATTTGAGGGAGGTAGCTAACCAGGCAGGCATTAGAAAAATCCCTACTATCATACTATGGTTTCATCATGATCTTTTCCTTTAACGAAAGCTCAAGCTCATTGCAGGGATTCGAACTCACATGCATTGACACGGCTTCCGAACACACTACCAAATAAGCTACATAGTTTTGAATCGCTCTATATGAAAATAAAAAATAAACGCGTAATAATTAAAAAAAAATCTAGATACGAACAAGAGTATTATCGCATATAATCACAGCTGAGTCATCCAGACGACCTCAGAAGTAAATTTAAAAATAAAAGTTAATTTCGGTTTATAAGAAATGATTACATCAACAAACTGGAACTTCACATATACATTATACACCTAGGATCATGTAGTTGACAATGGTGAAGTACCAACTTATACATAGTTTAGTATTTATGACTTATTCTAAATACTTAACTTACTTCACCACGGATTTAAAACTTTTTAACTTAGTTATCTTTTGGCAGTGTAGAAAGGATTTTATATATAGTAGAGCTATAGGCAAACAATTATACTGTTCGGTTAATATAATACAGTTACCGTTGCCTATAGGCATTTGGAGAATCAGAGGTATCGTCACTAGCATGTTGGTTTCTGTGACCTCTTCTTCTTAGAGCTCTGAATCCTGGATCAGGACGCATACGTTTTGTCAAGCTCTTTTAATATAACATCGAGTAAACTAGAAGCACCAATGCGAAAGTACTTTGGGCATAGCCAATCCACACCCAATTCTGTATATACGAGTACCAACCAGTTAATTGCATCTCTTGCGGTCTTAATACCTCCAGCCGGTTTAAGACCAACCTGTAAAGTATAAAATGTAAACTATTACATACAGGAATAATCAATCTATATTATAATATCATAAAACGAAAAAGTTTGTTTGTTTGAACGCGCTAATCTAAGGAACTACGAGTCGGATTTAAAACATATATTTTTGTATTTGATAGAACAATAGTTGAGGAAGGCTTTAGGTTATTTAACGTCACACTACCACCAATAGGAGTAAAGGTGTATTGAGAAGAGTAATAACGGGCAATAATTATTAAAAAAATTTTTAGATCCAAACGAACGAAGTCGTAGACATAGCTAGTTTTCATTACCTAACATTGTCCCGCTGCCTCGCACGTATTCGTAAAACAATATGTGTTTAATATATGTTTGTATACATATATTAATTAATTTCACAAAGTAAATACTAAAGGTTAGCCGGAAATAAACCAATTATATAAAAGGATAATCATTAAAATTCGACAATAATTATTGAAAATTTGAGGAAATTTTCGTATAACCGGAAAAAAACTGAATGCATTTTTTTTTTATTCTAAAATGTCGTTAATAGCCACTTATATCGATTGACAAACAGATGACAAAGATACAGAACTATTTTATTTTTGCCTATTTATATACAGATAGGTGAGAGTTACGTAAATCAGTTATATGGTCCCCGAATTACATAAGCACACTAGCAAACATAAATATGTGTCAAGAATGACGCATTTTTATTGTGCAAAATTCCAGTTAAAATTTGTTCAGATTAAAAATTCGCTTACAATATACAATAGTATTATGGATGATTTTTATAGCGTATAGGTTTTGTAATGACATACTTTGCTTGTCTGCGATTTCATTAAAGTCTGCCAAGGTGTTTTTCCAGGTGCTAAATCGGCACATACAAATATGTAGATAAATAAACAATACATTCTTGAATCAAACTCAAGCTGTATGTCCTTTATAATAATATTTATGGCGGAGTTTGGAAAAAAATTGTATATAGACTAAAAGAACACTAAGGTTGTTTTTTTCTGTATATTAAATAGTTACTGAATAGGTCAACTAACTAAACATTTATGTTTTCTTACGTTTGACACATTCCTAATTACTAATACAAAACAAATTACAAAATGACATTTTTGATCTAGATATAGATATTTCTAAATTATTTCGGATTACAGATTGTTTTGAATAACTTAAGTTTTTCATACCACATTTTTCAAAAGATTTTACATATTATATAGTAGTAAAACAGGTATAATTTAAACATAGTTAATTGAATAACATAACTGTATTTGAGACTATTTTTAATTTCATTTAAAACATTTTTTGGAACTTAAAAGTATCTTATTCGACTCTTTGAAACCTTTATATAGGATAACTAGCTGTGTCCGCGACTTCGTTCACGTGACACTACAATTATACTTCATAATTTTTGTCCGTTTTTGTTACATTTTTCAATACAGCTTTGCTTCTATTGACAGTAGCGTGAAGTTAAATAGCCCAAAGCTTTTCACACTGATTGCGCTATCAAATACAGAAAATAATATTTAAATCCAACTTAGTTCCTAAGATTAGTGCGTTCAGACAAACTTTTCTGCTTTATAATATTAATATAGATTACAATTAGGACATCCGATATTTTCAGTTTCGTAGTTTCATAACACTACTGATTCATATACTATAATATCTTAATAGTATAATCATACCTTTACGCCGGTCATATGATAATATTTTCGTATAGCTCTGCACATCACTAAGCCAATAGGTAAAGTTGCGTTTACAGCTTCTTTTCCAGTAGAAGTCTTTATGAAGTCAGCGCCAGCTAACATGCATATCATGGCCACTTTGTATATCTAAATATTATAAATTTATATTAAAGAGAAGATATCTGTGTAAACTAGAAGTAGAATGTTAATATTCACTATTTTAATAGATCAGTGATTGATCATGAACAATAATCATTATTTTGTATAAAGATATCATAAATACTTTTTAATTAAGAATGAAAAAACATTCTCATGTAAAAAGTCGCTTACGATATCTTTCCTAATGAATTTTGTTATAGAGATAGATAGACGGTGATAGACTACTTTTTCTAAAGAAAAACTTATTGGAAGTGGGGTAAAAAGAGGGATAAACTTTGTATGAAACTTTTTATTGCTTCATCAGATTTGCTTGAACGCCAGCGAAGCCGTATGTAAAATCTAGTAACCTATAATTATCTGCAGTACTAAACAAAATTTGCCATATCGCTATTAGATCCAATAATTAAAAAATATATGATTATTAACGGAATATAAAAAAATCTTACATTTTCGTAGGTTCCTAATTCACCGACACCAAGAATGACTTTAAGTACGGCGCCATCGCAGGCAGCGCGCATTTGACGCACCTCATAAAAAAGCACTTTCCATTGGCCTGTTAACACTAGACTTCGATCTATGACCACATCGATTTCTTTAGCACCCTGACTTATTGATAATGCGATTTCTTTTAGTCTCGTTTCTAGAGGGTATTGGCCTGAAGGGAAGCCAGTTGCAACTGGGGACCAAAAAAAATAGTGTGCTTTAAAACAAATAATTGCACAAAATGGTGCACAGTTTTTTATGGTAATGGACAGCAAACAGGCAGACGGCCCATCTGATGGTAAATGGTAAACGTCGCTTGTAGACAGCCTTAACACCAGGAGCATTACAGCCATGTTGCTTACCTTGCCGAAAAGGGCTGGTTTTTGTTCACTATGCCGGAATAAAAAGGCTCTCACTGAACCTGTATTTTGCGGCAGTCTATACCTGAGGGTAGTCGCTATCCAGTGTGACGAATGCTGTGACGAAATGAAACGACCAAGCTGTGACGAATCATTGATTACATGGTTAACCGTCATGAGGTCATGACCAAAACTAAATGTGGGACCAACAATCGTCAGACTCGTCGTTATTATCGACTCGAAATACTTATACTCAGCAGGGTGCACCGCGTGCAATGACGGTGACTTAGGTAATTTAGATTGTATTCGATATCCCTCAGACCGCACATAATTGACTAATTTGATCATAAATAGTTTTTAATTAATAATCAAATCAAATCAAATCAAAAAATCTTTATTCAATTCAGGTCCTAAGAAGGCGCTTATGAACGTCAAACATTACTACCGGTTCGGAAAGTAACGCAGTCATCGAGAAGAACCAGCAAGAAACTCGATCTGCATCTTTTTTTTTAAGTCTTATTCTTATGCTTATAAACAATAATTTAATGTGTTACAGTAGTTACTAGCGGATGTACAGAGAGGGGCGTCAATTCCAGACATCACGTTCGATCACATATTGATCCACCCTATAATATATAACAGTCTTTTGACATCAAAACCCGTTTGACATGGTTCTTGAACCTACTGTCCCGCAATTCAGTAATGTGCTTTGAGACTTTATTATAATGAATAAAGTACCCGTTTAAAAGTGCAAATTGTCGCTGATGATGTTTTTCCTGAAAAGGCTTGATATAGTTTAATCTTGTGCTAAATTTAAATGTGAATTATGTTTCCTTATGTATCTAGTTTTCATACATATACAATATAACAAAGCACATAAACCATATAAACTATATAATATTTGTATAAATAGATATTGCAATACATATTATAAAATGTAATAACATACTACAATATTCCCTTATAAATATAATATCATACTATAGAAATTTACTATCTCAACATACACAAACAAAATTGCGGTCCCTAAGCTATAACCATGGCATCTTGCCTTGGAATATATATATATATATATATATTTTTTTTTTTGTGAATGGACAAATGCTTTGGAGGTGAGCACTGAATACACTCAGCGTGGGAGGCAACATGCATTAGGGAGCCATGAAGAGGCTAATCCTCGGCTTAGGCTGTTGACAGTGGAACTAGCCTATACTATATATAGATAACCAGTATAGTAGGTTGAGCAGTTGTTTCATCACTGTTGCCACGCTGAATACTTTGAATTTGAATAGCATACAAGACAACAATTAAATTATTTGTGTGGTTCACAAGTGGTTCTTTTAAGCTTGGTTGTTTTTTGTGTTAGTCACTTTGTTGTTTGCAAAACAATTGCGTGAAACGGGACAGGACAAGAAACAGTATACATAAAAAAAATAATGTTTAAAAATAATGAACTTGACAGTCTCACCAGCAGCTACTTTTATGTCTGTTGCAAGATTTAAATTTTGAAAGACATTACAAGCATCTTGTACTCTTGATGGATACACACAAACAGCAGCTGTTGTTATATCTGACTTAGGCTTAAGCTTTCCTTTGAGTTCAAGAGGAAGTGGATTTGCAGCCTGGAAAAAGTAGTAATAATTTATTTTAATATTTGCACACTTAAAGAAAAGATCATATATCTTAATTGTATGTATTTCCAACAGCAATATAATAGTCAACTTCAACAAAAAAAAATCACATGGATATTTTATGGATTTACTTTCATATATTCCTTACTTTTAACAGAGCAATAAACACCCTTACAAATGGCTACCTTCCTATATCACTGTATTCACAACAACAGTTTAAGTCTTGTCACTGTTTAAAAAAAAAGTTCTAATTAGTGGATCTTAAATTAAAATAAAAGTAAAATACATTTCGTCAAATGTCTTTAAACATTGGAATTAACCATATTGTCATTAAGTATTAAATTGTTTAGCAGAAAACTAATATGATGATTGTCAGTTCAAACCTCAGTATGAACTAACAATTTATTTAGAGTTTCGCTAAATTTATGAATTCAAATTGAATTGAAAAAAAAAAAACATGAAAATCATACACATCATTAAATTTCTAACAGATGCCTATTGGACACTATACAATAGTACGTTTTAAACCATTGTACCTGAATGATAAAAACTGAGCAATCATAGTTAAGAACCAATCAGGTGACCCATTAGTACAAAAAAAAAATGTGTTATAAAATTAGTTAAGCCTTTTAATAGAAGAATTACCATCACCATTTTATATATAAGGTATATTATTGTTTAATATGTTAAATATGTTAATAGATATAATTTAAAAAGACAAAGTTTTAAATTTAGAAGTTCAGAAACGTATCAGTCATGTAGAGTTATCAGTAGCTACGTTATAAGACTTTTGGTAGGTAAAACAATTGAAAGTGCTGAAATTAACATTTTTTGCTGAATCTATTTAACAAACAACTACTAAAAACTCATTAATTATGACATAACATGTATCAATTTGCAATGTCATATATTTAAGTATTTAATGCAAACATCTAAAACAATTAGCTATCACTAATTCTATATTAAAATCTCTACAGTAAATACCATATGTATTTTTAAGTTTATATATAAATAATATTAATTGTATAACATTATAACCGATTATCAAAATTACTTATTATATTGCTTACCTTATGACATAATCTAATAACATTAGATGGTGTGTCATCACCTGATAGAGTTGTTAAGTCAATTAATGTAATAACTTTTAAGAGCCAGTTCTTTACATTCTCAGGACTTGAGACTGCATTATTTCTCAATATTATGTCTATTTGTGAATCTACACTGTTTTTATTAATATAAACTCTTTGGAAGGCTACTTTAGCTAGAAACAAAAAATGTTGTATTAATAAAGAATAATAAATCAATTTGTTACACTAGACTACTCATAGAACATGTTTTTTTTTACTTACTCAGACATGATACTATTTAACATTTTTTATTAACCAAACACAGCAACTTTGAACAATGTGCTAATCTAAGTTTATTTTAATTAAGATCAACATAGCTACTTAAAGATAATATCGACACTGGAAAACATAAATGTCGTATCTACAAAAATGCGAATACGAATTAGTTATGTATGTACGTCATTAGAATCAGATAAAAAACGGATCGACAGATCTGCTGCCCTTCTTCTACGATGAAATAAAAAATTGTCTAATACACCATAAAAAAAGCGCTTTATTTTTTTACGATATGATTTTTTGAGAAAGGTTTTGGCTCTCCTGTAAATTTCAATTTTGCGAGATACGACAAATATGCATTCCACCGTCGATATACTACTTGATTTTAAATAATTACAACTTTTAATTAATCATTCCATACTAAGTTATTTTCACATAAATAATAAATCCCGATGCATTCACTAAAAGAAGAGTGTATTCTAAAAATTCTCACCTAGTTCCTCCAACTTAATTTGTGAATCTACTGTTTCCATTATTGCAATATTTGGCATGTAAGATTTTTACTAACACTTATTAGTTACTAACACTTACTGTTTTGTGACACGTAATTAATTTAAAACATTCATTCGGGTAATGTCGATACTTTATTTTTAGCATTTTGACAAATAGATAAGCACTACCAGTTTTGTATTATTGCCAAATGACAAACTTGTGATTCCCCGATATTATCTTATAAATTCCCTACACACAACAATTTTTAGCTTTCATTTTAACGAACGGGTGAGTTTAGATCCTTAAGTAAGAAAAAGACGAGTGAAAAATGTTTTAATTGTAAACTTTGTTTATGTAAAGATTAATATCACAGATTGAAGTGCAAGAAGTATTATTTAGTTTTCATTTTTGTACTTTAAGAATGTCCGTATAAGGTACTGCCCAAAACCATAAGTTTTTTTGACAAATATTTGTAACTTTTGAATATTCGTACTGTTTATTTTTTTAATTGTTATTTTCCTATATAAATACATGAATAACTTAAAAGTACCATAGGTATTTAAATGACAACGCTGGTCTCTTTTAAATTGGAGATTTGATTATGGTTTATGTTATTTTTAGCGTATTTGTTACTCTTACTCGATTCTACTTACTCGATAAGTGATGCCGACTCTTGTCACAATCATAACACCATAATTTCAGGACATCAAATTAACGATATGAACTATTTAATAAAACGATGACAATAATATAATGACAGTAACTAGTAATAACAGTATTTTTCAGTAGTCAAATTATAGTAGTTATTCCTACTACATACCACTATATACTAAAGTAAAATAAAGTTTGATTATCTAATGTTAGTATAGATTAAAACATATATGATATGATTGCGATCTAATACTTTATTTACGATATATGTTTA
This sequence comes from Actias luna, assembly GCA_039707435.1. NCBI lineage: Eukaryota > Metazoa > Arthropoda > Insecta > Lepidoptera > Saturniidae > Actias > Actias luna. Next base: position 10,463,196 of record JAZHAC010000033.1, on the reverse strand, counting down.
TATATATATATATAGATTTATATATATAATAAAGTATTAGATCACAAAGGGATGCGTTCGTTTACGGTCGCGGTAGAAATCGAAGTAATCGGCTTTTATAGCTTCACCGAGCTTGTAGTGACGGTTTTCTATGCGCTATGTACAAGCTGCTGATAAGGTGTTAAGGGCAAACTCCAGTACATGGCAAACGTGTCACGTATGTAATGTATTTTATTGGACGAGGATTAATAATATATTGTTTAAAATAGCTTCATAAATAACTCATTGATTTTTAGTTATATTTGTAAGACAAATATGTTAATTTAAGAGATAGACGATCGCGACGTTTTATAGAGATTTAAAAAATACGTATTAACGTAAAACTTTTTATAGGATTGCCTTGACATTCTGATCCATAACCTTTTTATGTGACACTCTTTCGAGTAAAGTCAGCTCGCGGCTGTCGTCGGCTTTCATTTCCTTCATATGGTCTAAAGCACAGCGATTTTTTTGTATAACATTGTTTCGATGTAACTCGTAAAGTTTAGGAAGCTTATCAATACTTGCGCCCAAAAGTATGTTTGTACGGCATTATTGCAAGTATTTGAAATTCTTTGTTTTGTTATATTATAATATGCATGTATTCTGAATGTATATAAGTGTATGTAATAGGTATTCTGGAATAAATTCTCTAAATTGATAGTGAATATAGTATTAAAATGTGTTGCAATTTTTATAAGTTAGCAGAGTAACAAATAGACAAAAAAGAGTGACTTTACTTTATACTATTCAGATATATGAAGTAAATACTTTTTTAAAAAAGAAATTAAATGATCAATAAGCATATATACAAGTACCAAATAATTCTAATTTAAAAATTACAATTTTCCCAATACGTTATAACTGGGTTAAAATAATCTTCAGGTTGGTAGCACTAAAGCCTGTAATGTATGTGAAGAGAAAATTAGAAATCATATTACATAATTTAAAATATAAATATTTAAAAAAGAAAATAAAAGATATGTCTAATAGCATTAAAATAAATAGTATATTAATATCGAGTATAATACATACGTTTATTTTAAACATACTTTTTTTTTTACAGCCACAAAATCCTAAAACTTAGTGGGACCACTCTTAATCTGGCAAGATTGCTTTTAGCCATTCGCAGCTTTGACCTCTACAAATATGATAAAGGTCACGGTGTTATAGCTTATCAGTCATGACTACGCAATACGATATATAATATAATTCTAACAGTAGTGTTAAAAAAATTTGATCATTAGATGCGGTGTGTTATCTGACTACTAGTGAGATATCATAATAAATTAGAGTAACTTTACTAGTAAACTAGCGTCACGTTGTATTTCATATTGGTAACTTATGTTCACCCTAAGTTGACTTAATGCATAACGTGTATGATAAACTTCTCCACTGGAGGAATTCTCGTCGCGTCTAAAAATCTCGAATTTGGAAGTAAAGGAACGTCAATATAGTAAAACAAAAAAACGTGTTCCACTTCTTCCTGCTCTAGATAAATATTAGTTCCATTCTCTTTCTAATGAAGTATAAGTTCTTAAACTGAAATAGAGAGGACCATGTTCCAAACTCGAACTATCTATTTTTGTATCACACATCAATCGGTACAAGTATGTAAGAACATCTTTCTGGGTTAGAGTTAACTCTCATACGTCAGGTACACGGTTCTATGAGGGACCGGTCTAGACTTGTATGTGGTTCGGCCTGTTGTGATAATCAATTATTGGCGTAGGACCATTGTACAGTTCAGTTACTTCATGAGACGTCACCAGTACAATCATATATAGTAGTAGGATTAGTTTCGCATACGTAACCCGTGTCGTCACTGATTAGGTTAGCTTCTCAGCATAGGCTCCAATTAGCATAGTCAGGTCCGCAGTATATTCTCGCATACTCGGCGACAATCCAAGCCGAGGATCAGCAACTTCTAGGCTCCCTTGCCTTCGTTACCTCCCGGGCTGTGTGCCCTCGGTAATCACCCCCAAAGTTCGGTGAAGCTGTGAAATACTCTACGGCTGTACATTGTACATACATAAACTAGATAGTGCCTCGACTTAATTTGTGTTTTGTAAAATTTGTACTTAGTGGGTGTCTACGTTATGAATTCAATTTCCATGCCAAATTACAAATCTATAGGCCTGGTAGTTTTGGAGATATCGTTTTGAGTTAGTCTATGCGTTCTGTATTCTGAGTTGTTATAAAATAATCCTAATACATAATACTACCTAATGAAGAGCACAATTTTGTTAACATAATGAAATATATAAAGCATTATAAGACACTATCGACTTGATAATGGCATCAGTCACTGTTTTCTTTGAGTGTTGAACATATGCCTTAATGAAGTTTCGATTATTTTCCTGAACATGGAATTGAAAACAAGCGATTTCCTTGATAACAAAATTGGAAGTATTGTTCCTATCTTCTGGTGCTTTAAAACAAAGTGTTATATATATATCTCAAACAAAAATCCAAGGAAAGCCATAGACACTACATATTTTAAATATCGTACGACTGGGCGCAGTCAAGTGACAGTGAAGCCTTAGTTTATTTTACATGTCGGATTACATTTGGTATATTTCTTAATTCTTGCTGACATGATATTTATACATTTTTCAGTGGTTTACCTATAGATGTTATTGACAGGCTATCTATTATACGCAGTTTAACAAGTGAGTTGACGTAATATTTACAATTTGAAATGGCTCCTTAAATATTAAAAAAATTACAATCTTTTTATAATACCAAGGCAAACGTACAACACTGTGCCCAGTGGTGTAAAAGTAATAAAAAATAGTGTACCTGTATGTATGCGTTACTATCGTATCGTTACGTTACTCGTTACTTTTTATACCTAACAAAGATCATTGCATCGAGTCGTGTTGCGTACGGTATGACATTGACATCGCATCATTCGCATTTTGTATATTATAGTACGAATATACGAAAACATACGAGTAACGAAATGCATTCATGAGTAAATCATTTCGGTACTCGCTGCTAGATGGTGTACCCGTTACTTCGTACCGAAAAAATAGGGTTTGTTACAGCACAGAGCTGTAACTATCGAAAAACAACAACGACCATCGAAAGAGCAGCAATGAATTACAAGTCTGTTAGCAGTTTGAAACACACGGGAAACCGCAAGTCTTCGTGAAAAAAAAACTACTGTTATTTTATCATCTTTTCACCATGTGCATGGTCGTCGCGGTCCGGTTGGGTAACAAATCCCTACAGACTAACTTGATTTCTGGAAATACCTGAACTGATCTAGGAAAAAACGCCTAAGCGTATCACTATGGTGTATATTACACCTAGTATATAGTGTGCGCAAAGACGCAATACAGACGCACACAATTTTCATGCCCTACCACCATTTAATTTTTTTTTTTTTTTTTTTTTTATATATATTTTTATTAATTGAAATAATGAATTTTATATGATATATTTTTCTCCTATCCAACTTGGATTCAACAATTCATTCAAAAATTGCTATTCTTCTATGTGAATAGACAACAAACATTATAACAGCAACTTTATAGAATGTCACAGCGATTTTGTTATACATTTTTGTTTTCTCTTTACGTTAGCATTTGTAGAAAGACAACTAGACTTGGGGCGCCTAGCCAAATTGACTTCATATTATCACTTCATCTACATTTTACTAACTTCCTGGTACCTTATAAATACCTGCTTACCCTTTGTCATATATATGTTAAACCAGCTGTTCTTGCGGCTTTGTTCACGTGGAACTAAAAAATTATCAATTTTTTTTTGTATTTGTACCTTTTTCAATATAGCTTTGTTCCTATCGGCAGTACCGTGGTATTAAATAGCCTAAAACGTCGTCAATAATATTTCTATCAAATATAAAGAGGATTTTTGAGCTGTTGAAATCCGACAGGTAGTTCCCAAGATTAGTGCGTTCAAATATACAAAGTTTTCCATTTTACAATATTTATACACACACATATATATATATATATAGGAATAATAGAACAGCTTAAAGAACTCAAAACTTACCTATACGACTCATTAGAAAAGTCATAAATGTGTATAAACAATCATCTAATTTTAAGTGTTGCCTCGTAGAAGAGGTATTACGACGATACGTTTGCGAAGTTAGTTTGTAATGTTACTAGGAATCCTGACCAAGGTGCGACGGCATTTCCCGCCCAACCAGCTGTACCTTCTTTACAAGGCTCAGGTTCGGCCATGTATGAAATACTGTTCGCATCTTTGGGACGGTTCCGCAAAATACCTACTGGATGCCCTGGACAGGCTGCAACGACGGGTTGTCCGTATGGTGAATGATCCAGTCATTACCAATTACTTAGAACCGCTTCAACTGCGTAGGGATATAGCCTCGCTTAGCGTATTGTATCGACTGTATCATGGCGAATGCTCTGAAGAGGTATTTCACCTAATCCCCTCCTCTCCTTTCCACAACAGATCCACCCGTGCTGGACTTCGGAGCCACAGCTTTACCATAACCTCCATCCCGACGCGAACCAAAAAGTTCGAAAAGTCGTTTCTTTGTTGCACAGTGGAGCTGTGGAACCGTCTTCCGATGTGGGTGTTCCCTCCTTCTCATAATATGGGGTCTTTTAAGCGAGGCGTGAAGAAACATTTAGTGGGCCGGCAAGACAGTTGCGACTGACGAAGGACATTTGCCCCTAAAAGAAAAAAAAAAGAAAAACATAATCATGGTAGTAGCGTTTACTGGGGTTCATAAATTGTTTCAAAGGTAGGCAAAACAATTTTTCGATCCTTATATAAATTAAAAATCGAAGATGACCGGTGACTTGTTCGGGTGTCGGCGTGACGAATAGTTCTTTTCTTGTAAACATGGTTGTTTGTGTGTATACCATACCTTGGTGACCATTAAGCAAGGTGCTTTAGAGCCTATAGAAACCCTAACAGCAAAGGTGGCATTATCGGCGAACAAGGTAAGAGAGCCTTCATACCGGTTATAGTTGTGTAATATTTGGCAACTAGTACTATGACATAACTATCTCTCAAGCATTTTAAAATATAGTGCACTTTAAGAACACTCGGGAGTACAATATCACACCATACAATTCAATCACACAATACAATTGTAAATTCTAATTATGGTGAAAGATGATTGTTATGATGGGTACAAATTCTTTTATAGTAAATAGAGACTCTCAAGGATAGTAACTATATATTCTTTTATGACTTATTTTGATGAATACTATAATGAACTGATGAAAATTGTATATTCCTACTGATTATAAATATTTTTTTCAATGGAGCCAGATTTCTCTATCTAGTTGTATGATTTTTTATACCAGTTTTTGCAGCTGCATAAGTGCGTAGTTATAGGTGCTGGTGCCACAAAATATCAACTTATGTGAGGTGAAGTTGTTTGAGACCCTATCTCTCCCTACTAGGCTTAGCTTCTCTACCATATTGGGATACATCGTCACCTAACATCAGGTGAGATTGTTACCATAATGCTAAACATATAAAGTGTACAAAATGTAGTATTAAAAAGTGTGATATCATTATGCTATAACTGCATTACGAAATTTTTTTTTCATCGAAAGCTAGGCTCATTGTAGAAATCGAATCCTCATACTATGTTACCAAAACTCATTTTTTAGATTTAATCTTCATTATCTATGCATGTCGCTTTTAATAAAAAAATCGACGGGACTACATTATTTCATATAACTAAAATAAGACAATATACTGTTTTTGTTCAAAGCAGCGTTATCATGGACAATCGAACTTCTTCTTTGTTTTCCAGTACAGTGTACCTACCTATTGTGTATTTGGGGAAAAGAGAGACGCTAATCAAAGAATAAATCTCACTGCCTACCAACCCGGTACGATTTATTGCGATCTGAGATTTGTTCCCCGTTCACAGGACGGAGGCAATGTTGCCGCCATAAACATTTCAACAAACCTTACATAGTAGTCCGTTGTGAAAATAGGGTTCTTCCTTTCGAAGTTTTAAAGGTATTACTGTGGTTTCCGCTATTCCTTGATATTAATGACTTTTAAAATAAATAGAGCAGGTAAAAACTTCTCCTAAAACTGTTTGTTTTTAAGATCAACCAATGAGAGAATTATTGCAAGAATACTTGAAGCATTTACGTAGATGGAATAAAGTTCAGTTTAGAGTACAAGGCTTTTATATTGAAGAAATTCGTTACATATAATTAGAGCGTGAAAATTGATGTTGTAGTTAAGAACCTAAATGTTTTTTAACTCATTATTACATATTATAAAGGGCTACCCGGATAGGGTCCGGCTTTCCATTAGGCCGGGCTGGTCACTGGGGTGACGCGGTGATTGCATGCACGAACCCATGCATGCAGGGGTTTTAGTGGGTATTCTCGGCGGTTAGCGCCGGGCGAGTCCCACATACCCATCTCAGGCCGTCCGGGTTGGGAGTGGACGCGTAAAATGCATTTCTCCACATAATAAAAAAATATCTCTCTGTCTATTACTGTACCTACTTGTAACTTCAATAATGCATCTAAAAACGATTAACACGTAATTTTTAAAATGTAGTTGTATTTTTGATTAGGTTTCTACATTTTGTTACATTTATAAATATAATGTCAAACGAGTATATTCTCTTGCAAAACTTCACCTAAAGCATTAACTAAGGTTGGAATCTTTATTTGCGGAGCCACGGTAACAGCAAATTTAGAATGTTTCAAGTTTCAAAAAAATTTTTGAACGTTATTACAAAGTAAAAACTTCAAGTTCGTATTCTTTGTTATGCATATAATAATTTCAGATTATGTAATTTTTAATAATAATTAGATATATGTATTATGTTTAATTTGTAAGTTTATAAATAAATAATATTCAGGTTAATGGGAAAATTTCTTATTATTTTTAAACAAATAAACTTATTTGCTTTTAAGAGTTAAACTAAATATCTGTTTGTTTTAAATATAAATATGCGTATTTTTACTGAGTGTGCAAAATAATTTTTTTCTTATTCAAGCGTGACTATTAAGGGCGAGTAACGCAGTTGAATAAATTGTAAACCCGCAAAGTAAAAGATTTATATTTCTGTTAAAAATATCACTTTAAAAAAATATCTTTAATGTCTCACTAAATTAGTAATCTTGAAATTATTTTGAATAATTAATGATATTAAAGAGAATTATCACGGTGTCAATGAATGAGATTTGATTAATTTCTTACATTATTTTAAGAACAATATAATAATAAACAATGAATAAATTGTGAACAATACATTATTTTAAGAAAAACAAAGTTTAGGACAATGATATAAGATATCTTATGAAACTCTCAATTACAAATGATCGAGAAATCAATCAATTCTTATAATTAATTAACTATGTTAAATTTGTGCGGGAATCTCCTTAGTACTTTTTAAGTTAAAGACTTGAAATTTATTATTTATATTTAGGAATAATAAACTATCTTCCAGCTTTTTTATATTTATATATATCAATTTTACAAAGGGGAAAAGTTTGATTGTTTGTTCGAACGGGCGCTAATCCTAGGAACTACCAGTCGAATGTCAATTATTTTTTTTATTTGGCAGGTCAATCATTGCGGAATGCTTCAAGCTATTTAACATTACGATGCCACTAAATGGAGCAAAGTTGTATCGAAAAAAGTTACAAAAAGGGGCATACATTATTAAACCCCTCCAATAGGTTTAGGCATGTTCACCATCTTGGGCAACCTCGTTACCTAACATCAAAAGAGATTGTGGCATAACGTTAAACCTATACAACAAATAATAATTAGTTTCACGCGAACGAACTCGCAGATACAGCTAGTGTACTATATATTTCTTTGTTTCCTTTTTTTTAAGTAAATAAAAATGTGTTTGAAATCTAAAAGCATTCCCTTATTGAGGCAATGAATGAGTTGGTCAGAAATATTACAGTCACAGTTAAATTATCAAACAACCGAGTCTGGCTTTAATTCCACTTCCGCTAATGGAATTCATTCACTTTTCAACAATTCGCTGTCCACTTTCTTTCTAAAGAGCTTTTGGGGAGAGTTTTGTTTCTGACACTTAATCAGCTCCGTGATTGTTACGTTGATTACACTTTAGAAACGATTATAGCCTTCCATTGTTAACTTTTATTACGAATCTTTGAATCCCCTTGTTACAATAAAGTCTTAAGGATTATCAAATTTTATTACACAGGTGGTATATTCGTAGTGGTCTAGTATTACTATGACAGAATATCTCGAAGGAAACTGAAGATTTTTACCAAAAAATAATAATATTCACAATAAGGACCTAACTAAGATTAGGTTCATTCACTTTCTTTGCTCTTTCGGAACAGGTTATTATACAATAAATATTTTTTAGTAATAGTGTATGCTTAAACGATGACATTGTATTTGCGGTATAAAAGTCTATTCAATAAACAAATAAATATTCTCTATTATTTTCTATTGTACTTTATATATAATATGAAATTCACAGATTAAAAAAAAACCTACTACCTACATACCTACTACGCCTACTACATACTACTACCTACATCTGAGTTATTCCTTGTGTCACATTTGATTATATACTATACATAAATGTACTATAGATATTTTACAAATATAACGAATTAAAATATAATTGAAGTTTCTATCTTGCTTGAATGTTTACTTTGTATGTTATCCAACATTTAACAAATAATCTACTGTTTATTACTTGTTTACTTGTATATCTTATTTTTTTGTTTGCGGCATTAAATTGATTGAACATTTAAAAGTATATAAATAATATGGATAGAGTTTAAAACAGAAATACATTTTCATGTTTTTTCTATTAACAACCTACGCAAAGATAATACTTTGACAGTAATGTTAAGATTGTATATTTAGGCTATATCTAGTACATATCAATATGCTAGTTTCCTGGAAAGTGCTTTTAACATACGTTTACAATTTCACACACCGCTGATCTACTTAATTAAGCCGTTCAGCGTATTTTAAATGAGCTCAGACTCAATACTGACACAAAACTGTTCTAATTTCAAACTCATGTATGTCATCTTGAACAAAAAGCTTTTGCTCGATTCCAACCGTAGTCTTGTTTACACGTCAAACTTTTATACCCCTCGGAATTTCAGTTTGGGATCGTGTTCGATTTAATTGGGAATCCATGTGAAATGGAAAATCGTTACAAAAATTTAAGGGGTTTCCTTTTATTTTAATATAATTTATAAAGCTCTTATAATTTGTATTTAAACAATGACATAGATATTGATAATACCCATTGTTAAATTATGCAGGGCATGGAATATTGGTCTCTACTATTAGTTAAATTAATAACTCTTAATTTTTAAATTAAACATAAAATAATATGATTAACCTTTTTATCTAGAAGCAACGTGCTTCTTATCCGTTTAATTTACAATATGATTTTTTTATTATTTATAAATTTAAATAACATTAAAGTAACAGAAGTAAATTAGTCTTTACATAACTTTACCTTAGGTTTAATTAAGGAAGTTTCTTGAAGAGTTTGCTCATGTTATAAATGAACAGAAAATAAGTTAAATACTTCCCACTCTCGCAGTAATGACATTTCTTCTTGCAGTCTGTAACTTTTGTGCAAACTTTTGATCTTGTTCTTTATAGTTTCTTTTACGATGTAACTAAAGTTAATAGGAAAGTTTTTTTACATTGTTGGAATGACAATTTTACATGTTCAGGTTTAATGGACTGAATACTAGTAATTATGACGATTTTCAGTATCAATTTCTTGTTATGATGTGGAAAGCTGAATTATGTATTATTTTATATAAAGAATAAATAACAAAATTATTCCTAATGTATATTTTATGTGAACTAGTGCAAGTACCTTATTTATAGCGTAAGATTTTATTTTAATCTGACTACCAAAATTTTTAAACTTAGGGAATATTTATTATTGTATATGTTGCTATCCCAGTTTCATATTATTAAAATGAAAAACGGAAGAATGTACTTGATCAAATCAATATGTTTAAATGAATATGTTTAAATTACTTCCAATTACTCGCAAACTAAAAATTCGACGTTTTGTAAAATGAATTACTTTACCTCCTACGAAAAATATATTAAAATGAGAATAAAAAATGAGCGGCTACAAACTCCTCGTCCGCAAACCCTCGAAGAAAAGAATTTCTCAAATTAAAATTCTCAAAACACTCAACATAAAAGTACAAGCGAGTGACGTGGCTTCATTCATTGTGGTATTTTTATTATATAATCTCAGACCGTAAATGAGCACAACATGACAATCTCAGGTATTGGTATCATTATGTTAATAATTACCTTTAATGAAATTAAAATTGGAGTTTGAGACCTAAATATAGGTATTTAATCTGTAATGGGTAGTCCGATATGACGTTTCACATAAATATTGGATATAAAGAATTCTTATTTAAAAGTTTTTAAGATTGATACCAATATCGTGATCTAAAACAAGTTGTTTGCATCTCGAGTGGGAAAGATTTCCAATATACGAGACATTTTCGAACAAGAGTTGCGGCGTCCGCAGTTTAAGCTGCAGTAAAAATGTTTGATGATAGAAACAATTATTTGCACATACACGTTTTGATAGGTTTATTTATATACTTTTCCTGAACTGAAATTTTCCAATACTAAGTGTAAAAGCTACATTTTGTTTTTCTCGCTGTATCATGTTGTTATTTCGTCTAGGAATAATATTCTTATTATTTTATTGTGTAGTGGAAAACGACACTAAAATGTAATAATAATATATTCTTTAAATGACCGAAAATTCATCTAATTTAAAATTACGTATACGTCTTGAAAGTTTTTAACTATGGATTGCAGCTCTCTATCTTTCGCGAATTCAACATAAAATTAGTATTTATTAAATGCAAAATTTCCACCTATTGCGGGATGGTAGGTCTCCTCAAATGAGTCTTACTGGATTGTAACCACCACATTTCCGTTACAGTAGCATGATGTATGTGGTGGTCCAGGCTCAGTCTGTGTATATGCTGTAATCAAGCGATTTGGTAATGGGTCCATGGTGGTAGAGCTTTATCTAATGACCGGCAGGCTGAAGTTAAAAATCTGCCCCATAATACCTATACTTGTGTTCCGGCAGTTGCACTTGAGAGCCAGTCCCTACACTAGACATAGCATGTTCATGATCTGGGACTACACCGTTTCTTAACATCAGGTGAGATTGTAGCCATAACGATTAACCTGTAAACTATTAATAAATCGGACTGGATAGTAATCCTTATTCACATAGTAATGAACCCGGCCCAGTGGCTTTCTTTTCGGTTATACGACAGTCTGTATTCAAATGGCAAAAGTCTTTTAGGTCGGCATGACAACAACAATATTAAATGAACTGAGACTTCATCATGATAGTTATGGTTTTTTGCTAGTACTTATTATTAATGAAAAATAATGAAATTTACAGTACAAAAAATGTCTATTTAGAATGTTGTGAAGTTTTCATTCGGGACGGAAGTAAGATTACGTTTTAGAAACAATTTTACTCTTTCAATATGTATTGCATGACAGCAGTTAGATGTATTTCACAATTTGATGAATTAGCTTTTCCATAGTATAAGCGAACTTTTTTGTGTTGTTAATGTCTGGAACATTGTGCGTGAGAAGTAGCAATGAGCAATTTGGTGAAATCACTGTAGCCATTATTTCTAGTATACGAGCAAAAAAAAATTGTCAAAATTTTCACTAATGTCTTCGTTCTGTGATCTTTTATCGAAAATCACATATCAATTTATATGCTATTTTGAATTAAATTTCGATAAAAAAATTTAGTGTAATAATACCATAATACAATTCAATTCAAATACCCGCCGGATAGAATCCATTAGATAACTTTTGTTAAAAGTGGCATGAACTGGTTTTTCAGTATTGTTATAAAAATTCTATATAAGAAGCAAGCGTAACGAAAGAAAAGATGAACATATTTTTTTTTGTCATATTGGACTGAAAATATTAGGATTCTTCTATAATGATAAATTATAATATGAAACAGTAAATTAATAATAACGCAAATCTATAATGTAATCGCTTCGGATTTTTCTTTGTAAAGTATATCAGATCGAGTTTGTTACTACAAACGCAAATTAAAATGTTGTATGGGAACTAGTGACAAGACATAATTATAGAATATAGTAAGCACACTGAGAAAGGTTTACAAATTGCACATTAACGTAATTGAAATAATTAAATTTCAAGCAATGGGGGAGGCCCCTTCTCCTCGTCCTCCAGTTCCTCCTCCGATACAGTTCTAAATTGTTGACCATGAATTAGAGATGTATTTCAATTTTGTAAAATTTGTATACTTATATTTTTTTAATCTTGTTTACAATATTTGTAGGGAGTCAATCATAGAGCAGGTGTAGCTATTTTTTTTAATCACATGTTTCTTGTTAATATTTTCATTATTAACCCGAACCTTGGTAACAATAGCGTGATACGCGCATTGTACATGTATTAATGAAAGTCTCAGAGGACAAAGAAACATAATGAGTCGGTTCCGATTTCTCCCATTAGGATATGCTGGCGGTGACATTCAGTTGAAACTATGGGGTATATTAGCCCCTCGGTTCCTCTTAGTCAGGCAGTTCGCAGCAAGCAATGACTTGCGATGTTGTTGTTCGACTTGCTAATGAGTTCTCGATTTAACTCGGGCCCGGTATCTGCAAGTACCATGTATTTTCCTTCTCATTACTTACGCACGATGTGTTTTGACATTTTCAGCCGAAACTTCGTTTAAGTAAATTGCTGTTGGTTTTACATTTTTGATTTATTAGAATTACCAAGAATTTTCATACATACAGTAGAACTTACAAAATATATTTTTAATTAATATATTATTATTCTTACGATTTATTATCTTTATATTTGAAGTATAACATGAATGTAAGCAATTATGTTTTTTAAAAAACTAAGAAAAAATGGTCTGAAGAATATTTTAAGATTTATAAGTGAGACGTAGCATTATTTTTATGTTGTTCTCATCTTGAGGTTTGGTTTCCTGAATTATATTAATTTGGTTTTTATATTCGTATATTTTAGAATAATATGTTTATCCTTCTGAAATCATTTTTCATGACGGTATTGATTTTTCATGACGGTATTGAACATACGATTGTAAAATTAAATTTTTTAAGTAATCAATTGATTGCTAATTCCTCAAATAAAAAAATAAAGTACAAGCGCCATTTAAAACTTAAATAAGTTCAGTTTATTGTTTATAAACTCGAGTAGCAATAAGTTTATATCATCAGTTTTGAATTTAATCATTACTTTATTGTTATTAAATATATTACTTTATTTATTTCAATGAAAATACTTTATTGAAATAGACTCCATTCGTATGGATTACGGATGAAAGTAAACAACTACATTAGCTACAAAATAAGAGCTAGTTCTATAGAAAATACATTGTATTTTATTTTACGATACCCTTCACAGTTACGTTATACTAGTTCATGAAGAGCGTATAAGAGTCGCATAGTTTTACATATTTTTCTTTCATATAAAGCGTCGGTTACATCGAAATTGATAAAAATATCATATCAAAAGGTAATGAATTTGGCTATTGTAGTCTTTTAGATTGTACAGCTAATAATAATAGTTTCATATTATTCCCTTTGGACCTCTCATTAAATGACAAGTACCTAAAACCTCCCAAACTGAAGGCACGTGGCTACCAAAGAATAGGATTAAATATTTAGTAGTGCGTACCATTTATTGAACGCTCGACAAATTTGTTTAGTTGCCATGATGCCATCAAGAACACATTGGTGTGTATTGACAGCTGAACTTCATATCTAAACCTCTTTGTAACTTAATAACTTCGACTATATAATGTACCATAACTACGACTATTTAAATTATAATTCATTGCAGACTTCGTAGAATTTATCAACAAGAAAGAACATAATAATTAAGGTAAATTATTGTCCCGATTACATTAGACAATAAAATATAGTAGGATCTGACAATTCTTTCAGACCGAATCATTATCTTTTTTTTATAGGTTTAGCATTAAGGCCACAATCTCACCTGATGTTAAGTAACGATGTGGCCCAATATAGTGGGCACGCTAAGCCTAGTGGAGGGACTAACCTGAGGGTGTAGTTAGCCAGGCGGCCATTGAAAAAAGTCCTACTACCACGCTATGGTCTCATCAACATGTTTTTCCTCACCGAAAGCTCAAGTTCATTGCTGGTGAATTCGAAGTCACGTCCACTGATGCGGCGTCCATACATACTACCAACTAAGTTATCATCGCTTCAGAATGTATAACACCCATGATTGTGACACGTTCAGCCATGTAACTATATCTAACAATCGAGCAGTATTGTAAAATTCTGTATTTTACTCGGTTGCGACCATCATCTACCATAACTGGTCACAGTGACTCTCTTTGAGCTTGTTACTTTTCTAAATCAGTCAGTGTATAACTAACTGCTGTATGGTTTGTAGACTAACATGATATCGACTAAATCGGATTACTGCTTTTTCGACGGCCACTTTTGTTTTAAGATTAAATTCTACGTACCACGCGGTACTGTATCATCATTTTGATGTATTGTTATATAAAAAGTTAATGTACTTTATATTAAAGTTTCAGTTTAATAAGTAAATTACGTAAATAATATTAATATAAATCATAGGCTTTTTCACTTACGGTTTAATAATTTCGAGAGCAGGAAAATTCGGAAGAGCATTTATTATTATCAGTTGCCTGAAACCGGGCGCAGGCGGTGTTACGTTATAGCACTCTTGTGGTTTCGTAACTACTATCTCCTCGAATCAAGTGATTTACGCATCTGAAACTTTTCCTGCCCAGAGACACTAAAACTGTAATATGAAGATTTGTACGATTCACTTGAAATCTATCAGTTTTATCGTTTTATATACTCCGATTGAATAAGAACGAAGACTATGTATTCATAATTCCATTTTCAATAGATTATCTAAAATGTTATAAAAATCTAAATCTAAGAGTACCTAAAAATATTCACTTTTGAAGTGGTGATAGCTCCGTTGGTAGTGTGTACGGACACCATGTCAAGGGACGTGGGTTCGAATCAACCTACAATGAGCCTGAGCGTTCGATGAAGGAAAACATCGCAATGGAACCATAGCATGGTGGTAGGGTTATTTCTATTGCCTGCCTGACTAGTTACCATCCTCAAGTTGAAAGCCATTCACTCCATTAGGCTTAGTGGGTCCATCATCTTGGGTTACATATTTACTTAACATCAGGTGTGACTGTGGCTATAACGCTAAACCTAATAACTATAAAAAAAATGGTTTTGTGTTAAAATACAACATACGATAAAGAAGAATTGCAGGTTGGTTGTGTGACACTAACTATTTAGATCTATCGTGTTTTATATCAGCAAGTGACAAGCCCGATAAAGTCCTTAATGGTTCTCCCTTTTTTTGCCGTCGTAATATACAAAAAGTACTGGATTAATCTAGTGATACCAAATTCTATAATACTTTGGAAAAAAAAGATTACAATGTCATAATCGTCTATCAAGTTTTACTGTTTCAAAGTAAAAACGTTACGATCTGATCATACTGGTCATACATAGTTAAGGCTCGTAAGAGGCTTATTATATTGAATACGCCGAAAATATGTTTTCTAACACTTTTAGTTACTTAAGATAGAATAACAGTTTATACAAACATCAAGCTCGTACTTCTCACTAAAATTAATGCTCCACGCTCGTAAACTTTGGAAATGTTACTTTGTGAAATAATAAATGAGAATTCCTTAAACTCAAGATTCTTTGTTAATTAAATTATTTAAATGACTTTACTCTGTTAAAGTGCAGGCTACTAAATTATTTGGCAGAATTAAACTCACTGAAGCCTTTCGGCTTTAAGTAACGCCTCTAATAAACCCTTAGTGGAGTCTGTGTAATTAGGATCGTATATTTATTATCGTTATTAAACCTCAACATTAAAAATACAATATTAACCTTACTTATTTTTTGTTTTTAACAACACTATCCGAACAAAAATGATATTTTTCGTGGCTGTTATGTAGGTCCTGTGATTCAAAAATACAAAAAAATATTATCTTGTCTTTAAATCTTAACACGTAAATTCTTATTTTTTTTTGGGTAATTTTAACCACTGCCAACTTAAACTTCATAAAATTTATAATGACGGAAATATTTGTAAATTACCTTCTCTAAGAAGACTTGATATCGCAACAATAAGAGCTGGTGAATGATTACTCATAAAATAACTAGAAGAGAACGCTGTGTCACAATTTTTAATCAAGGTTCTTTAGGTTTTAAAAAATAAATAAATTTATGTACCTTGCAATATTTGTATAGTTCACAATTACAAATTTTAGATAGTTTCTTTGGACCCACATGCTTTACTTAGATTATCAACTTTCTCAAAGTCCCAGTTAAATTTTTAATAGATTAAACCAAATGTAAAAATATACCTACGCATATAATTGCATGTGTAACATGCGTTAACAACTGTTAATTTTTTATTTATTTACCAGATAACAAAGATCCAATGAGTAAAATTAAACACAAGAATGAAATGCATAAAATAATGACTTATAAAGAGTATAATAATTGAATCTAATACATTACATACGTATAATACAGTTTCCATAAATGTGGCTTAATTGAAAATAAAACGGCCCGACATATGATTGAGTTATTTCTCTTATGATTTGTCGCATTTTGAAATCCTGCAGTATATTATGTAGCACCTAGTATAGTGGCAGCTCTACGTCACGTGATGCACAAACATTCGTTGAAGTACATTGATTGTATTTCCTACCTATATAATGTTTGCGCCGATATATATATTTCATCCAATGTATATTATAATGTATATTATATGTAATGTATCTATTTGCGTGCAGGTTTGAGGCTAGCAGGGCGACATAATAGTGAAGCCCACCAATGGAGTGCTGTCACATTATCGCCGCGGTTTTTTTTAGATTATACTGCAGTTACCATCAACAATAATATTGTAACTTGGCGTGCTACCATTAAAAAATGTTAAATTTGTTTAAAAATTAGTCTCGAGCAATCAATTCCGTATACAAATAAAAATAATAAAAATCACAGAACTGTAAGAACAAACTGTTTTCAAACTCCATTATTAAATATAAGCTATCTCATCCCGTAGGTTAAGCCTGTCGGGGAGCAGATGCAATGTGAAGACAGATCCTGCTCTCCGGTGCAATAGGTGATAGAAAAACACCGTGGGGCTTTAGTGGCTATTACCGTCGAGTCTTTCACATACCCCTCCCAGCCCATCAGGGAGGGGATGCGTAAAAGCATATTCCCACGTTAAAAAAATCTCATCGCGTATGTAAGAGTACTGATGTTGAACAATATACTCGCTCTTGATCAGTTTTATAATAATAAATAAATAAATTTTATAAATAATGAATAACTACAATAATGAAGAAATTTTG
This sequence comes from Actias luna, assembly GCA_039707435.1. NCBI lineage: Eukaryota > Metazoa > Arthropoda > Insecta > Lepidoptera > Saturniidae > Actias > Actias luna. The sequence goes on along the minus strand of JAZHAC010000033.1, from coordinate 10,445,720 downwards.
AACTCTTAACTAATAAACATTATAGGGCAGTTGCTTTTCTATATAAATTAATGTTAATTATTAAACTCAATAAATTGTTGAAAAAATAATTTAATTATGTTATGTCTTTTTTATCTAAACCATGCTGGTGGTATTTTATAATAGTTATCATTTGATGAAGAACCGCGGCTTAAATTTTCATAACTAAGTATAAGGTTATTAAAGCTAATTTAGTTAACTATTATTGGTTATCCCCAACATCCAGAAGATCGTTTTAGACATTCGTTACAGGCATATTCCATTAAAATGTGATATACGTCTTCTGAATCACCCATCTGACATTTTGGTGTGTGTTTTTTTCATATTTTTTTATGGAATAGAGAGTAAACGATCTAGCGTATCACCTGATGGTAAGTGATCACCGCCGCCCATGGACACCCACAACTTCAGGGAATCACAGGTACCATACCGGCATTTATTGGATGGAGGAACTGGAATATGCCCAGAAATGGGCGGTATGATTATTTGTCACCATAATAATATAAAAAAGATATCATGTTATATCTTAATCTTATCATCTTAATCATGTTATATACCTTTTTAAAGGGATGAAAATACCGTTTCGTTTCTCCTTCCCACGCTTGCCGGGTAGGTTACGGGAGGAGTATGTGGGATTCAACTGACGAGTATCAACAATAGCCAGCAAAAACCCCACAGCGACCCCGAATTCCGCCCTATTTGCCAGAGACCAGAAATCTCTTTCGCATTGCTACTTGAACATGTTATATATCTAGATATTTATAGTTATACCTAATTTGATCTATAATAATTTCATAAAAAGGTCTCTATTTTGCTAATAATAAATACAATAAAGGTTTTTTTTTTATTGTTGTTATATTATCTTTATATATTTAAATACAAAATAGTTACTTGTATATTACCAATACATATGTTTGAGCTCAACTTCAAGATCTCTAGGGGTCCATTAAGACCTTGATCTCATGTTAATTAAGTATCGCATATGTAAAAGCTTGTTTGTAGGCAGTTTAAATTGGTACTTCGGTTTACCGTAAGTGGGTACTTATGTGAGAGTTGTGTTCGTGAGTTACCTCGGGAATTGTGAATCATGCTACGTATGATATATGGCTGTATCGTATATTCTTTTATATTTGTGTGTATTGTGATATTTGTAATATACGATTCTTAAGCTCATTATTCATTTATTAGCATCGGTTTTTTCTCTTTTGAGTACACAGTACATACATTCTTGTTAAAGCAAATATAAACAAACAAAGCCGATACATCATTTTAGTTCATTGTTTTTAATTTATGTACAGATATGTATATAGGCCAAGACAAAACAGTTTAGTCACTTTTACCTCCTCTTTTTGTCTGTTTTTTGTTTAGTAGAGTCATCAAGTCAAGACGCGTCGCGTCAAGTCGACAAGTCGACGAAGTCGACGTCGACAAGTCGCGTCAAGATCGCGTGTCGGGTAAGAGTTCGCAATGCTAAGATCTCCATGAAAAATGAAGGGATATTGGTGGTGTGTATGACAAAGTCAGCGGCAAGCGATTAATCATATTATAGCCAGTTGTTGCATTGCTGCGTGGCTTTGTTGCAAAGAGAAAAGTAAAAAATGTGAATGTCGGTATTTGGGAGTTTTTTTTTTTTTTTTTGTAGGGAAAAGTTTATAAACGCGGTGAACACTACGAAACATTGTACCTAATTTTTAGTATTATAACACTATTATTATCGAATAAAAAAATTAGGTTATCTCTAGAACACATGTACGTTATAGGAGAGGCATTTAAAAAGTTGTCCCGTGAGGTAAGAGAACGGGGCCAAGAGATCGCATGCGAACACTTAACACCTACATTCTTTTTTTACGTTACATTCGTTACGCCACGTAAGTATATAACTGAAAAGTCAAATATACAGTCAAATAGTCAGTATCTAACATTTCACCAAACACTGAAAATATTCAACTTTCATTCAAATCTTAGTCCTTTACCTAAAAGGACTGAAAAAAATATCATGAGGAAGCTTAAAGTTTCAAATTGTCATAGCAAGCCATTATAAGAATTAGTTAGAAAAGAAACGTAGAATGGATGAGATCACCGCAAAAAATGAAAAGATTTTAATCCAATAAAAATATATACCCAAAAACAAAGTATAAAGAGTAAGCAAAAATATTTACGATAAAAGTGCCCACTTATTGTCCCATCTGCATATAAAATATAAAGGTGAAGAAATATAGTTAAAGGATTGGATCCAGTGCTCTATATGTAAAAAAAAATTTCAGAAAGAATGCACGGCTTCAGTAAGAAAGAGGCTTTTACGTGTGAGATCTGCGTATAATCGTTAGTTTTATAGATATTTAAACAATATTTTTACTTTATATTTTAGTATTTGGTATTATTTAACTTTTTTAAAGATCATAATTGTAAGAAGTAGGATTAAAACCGTTGAAAATTTCATTGATATTTCTAGGTAATACAATTATTGTGTTTATTACATATCTACTTTGAAAGTTAAATACAAGACTTCCTACAATCTTAAGACATTTTTTTACTATTCCACTCAATTGACATGGTTGCCTTTACTTACCCCGTATGATAATTTTTACCCGGTGCTTACCGTTACCCGCATTGAGGGTCAAGAGTTCGTATTCTGACCGTTCCTCATTATTGGCCAATTCTATGAAAAGTAGGTATTTAATCAGAATCTAAACTTATGTATTATTAAGTATTAAATATATATTAATAAATAACCGCAATAAAATCCATTTAAATTAGTTGTATTTCGATGAGTAATATTCGCGTAAACATAAGAAATCAAGTATTAAATACTCTACCTAATTTTCATAATGTCATCTCTACTATTAAATTTATTTTACTTTGGTGTGATCAAGAAAAGTAATATGCGTGCTTTTGACGCGAATGGCTTTAACTATCCAGGAATTTAGTGTTAATCAATAATCAAATATTGAAAAAGTTTTTTTCGATTCAGACAAGAATAATTTTCTATAACAATACAGTCAAATTTCTTCCATTAAACGAACATTGGTTTTTTTAAGTTATACATATTAATATTTTTTTTTTATATCGTTTTTTATTTGTTTAATGACGGCAGCCATTAGTACGTATTCATCAATAGTAAAATATTAATAAATTTAGCATTTAAAATTGAAATAACATTTAATTTAATACTACGTTAGCTCCCGATACTACATAAATACATTTGTTATTGTACTCTATTTACCAACAATTCAATTTGCGGAGTCTTGCGACGTGTTTCGTATAACTATCAATTTATGATAAGCTTTCTTCCAAAAAAAAAAAATGTTCCAGATAGATATTTGCATGGTGGTAGGGCTTTTTCGAATGCTCGCCTGGCTAGCAACCACCCTCAAGTTGAAAATCTGCCGCCAAATACCAATAGGTGTGTTCCGGCAGCTGCAATTGAGAGCCAGTTCCTCCACGGGTTTAGCGTGTCTACCAACTTGGGCCGTATCGTCACTAAAGATCAGGTGAAATTATGGAAATAATGCTTAACCTTAAATATAAAAAATATACAAATAACTTTTAGTACCAAGCGAATGAAATATAAGTAATCAAACGCAACTGTATAATAACACTATTATGGATAATTGCTCTAAATATATGTAATATATAATAAAATATTTAAAACAATGTTATATACGTCTTACTTGCTATAACAAAAAATAAACTGGATATTTTAAAGACATACATAACATTTTATTTCTATATACATAATCAATTGCTTAAAAAAATAACTTAAATGAGCAAAAAAACTTAAATGAGTATTCTAATTGATTTGATAAATCCCACGACATAGTGATAGCTAGCCTTCCTATTGGGAGAAAAGTGTTTGATCAATGGATCACCACTCTATTTATGTGAAGAGGATAATTGACAATTATACGACTGGGTGTTGGGTAGTATCTAAGTATATTTAGTTTATTAAATATTATACTTGTTCATGTAGTTTCAGTTTTTATGCCTAGATATGAAGTTGTGTCCTACATTTACATTTATTATTCTTTTTTAAATATAATGTTTCATTTAACAGAAAAAGAAGAGCTGCCTTCCCTTTAGGTCAATTATGTTTTTATTTTTATTATCAAACCCGTAAATGATTTGTCTTATCATTTATTTTAACATCTGCAGAAATTAACCTTTAATAGGCTCACTGGTCGCGTTTCGTTCTTTTGAAAATACAGCTCTTACACGACCCAGCCCCTTAGCCAAGTTGCCTTTCGATATTTCTTAACTTTTAGAAAACGCTTAAAAATGCATCGGAATGACATAAACCTACGCCAAGTGACGTCATTAGAATGAGTTGTCTATAAGTTCGAAATAACAGAAAGCAATGCGGGCGCTATAACGTTCGACCACTTTTTTCATACATTTGGTAGCCAATTTACAATTTTGACAATCGTCATCGAGACGAACGCATTTTTTTTAATATGGCTATATATGTAACAGTAAATGAAATTTTGAAATTTACTCATACAGAATCGATTTTCTTGCAAGGTCCGCGGTATAATTGTTTTATGTTTTAAAATTTTGCAAGCTTTACTTTTTCTGTGCAATGTACCTTGCGCACTTTTCACTTTTACAATCGTGAACTCGTCCGACCCATGATAATCGTGAGTAAACTATAGTCCTACATCTTAGCTGATACACACTGTTTTGTCTTATTCGATATGTATTATGAAACTGTATGCTTGTCTATATAATTTAATATATGTATATATAACATGTATACAGTAACAATATAAAGAAACGAATGGAGACAATTCTTTTAAATAATGGATATATATCGATATAAAAAGTGATACGTATAATTTTTTTCTCAAAACGACACATTTCTAAATTTAAAAAATAAAATTACTGTCACTTTAAGTAATTAAAATATGCAATTTAAGCCTAAATGCCACATTTTTTTTCTGAATTGCCACCTTTATTTCTTTTATATTATTGTTTTGTTATAAAATCAATCATTTGAAAAAATTGGAAACTTATATGAGGATTACTTATTATTTTTCTTATCTTTGAACATAGCATCAGCGTCAGCTGCAGGTAAAAGTTCAATGTAATGTTTACAAATCTCGCGTAATTCCTAAAATGCATACTTGAAATATTTTGTGATATACTCAAAATAAGAAGTTTTAAAGGCGATTTAAAATGAACTTTACCCGTCAGTGCATAGAGAGAATAGCTGATATGGCTGAAATATTATTTGTCTAAAGAAAGCTACGTTTTCCAAGACCTTTGTACAATACTGCGGAATAGGACTAATTTAATAGGAACTTACGGACTTTCCCTAGTAGTCAAGGTTAAGTCACTATATTTAAATCATTGTTTTTCTATAAGTAAAGGTTATTTTGTTGTAATCATATAAGCAGACCTAATTTCAATATCTAATTTATTCTTTTTTTTTTGGTATTGTGCACACCTAGTTTTCTAATCTAACCACAGGATCCTATCAGCGAATCATCGGTATCTCAACATCTTACTCAACTCACTACTAGTTGGTGTTTTAGACAAGTTGTTGTTACTGCATTAATTGAATCACCCTCATATTACGGCGAACATAAGGAAGAATGGTCATAAAACAAAAGCGAGTTTGTCAATTGTATATGAATGTAGCCTATTATAATATTAATTACAGTTCATTTAAAAAAACTACATTTGAATGTGGTATAAACTTTGTTCCAGATTCCAAAGCAGTTTTGAGTTGCATAGATTGAGCCCATATTGCTTTAATAAAAAATAAAGAAAATCTTTATTATAATCGTAAAGGCTATGATTCATTAACATGAGCCCGAGGGTAAAGTTAGAGAGCATGGTGGTTCTACGTATACGGCAGGTATATGGCATGGAAGTCTAAGTATTTTTAATATATTTTTTAAAAACATTAGGAACTTCCTAAATATATATTTATAATTTCTCAACCAGTTTTGACATGATGTTGTATATTTATTAGGTGCCTACTTTATATTCAATTCTTATTCAACTGAATATTTTCATAATTATTAATACTTATATTCACTCTATTTAAAACTAAATAAATTATTTAGCATGATTTTTCAGACTATGTCTGTTTCAAAAGTGACTTCAAGTAAGGAAGTGTAATATAGTGTGGTGATATGTATAAGCTAGCTTGTCCAGTTGACAATGTTCTAATTTTTCTGTAATTAATAACCACGTGCCGCCTATAATATCAAAGATAGCTATAAAGTATTGTTCTGATTACAAATATATTATGTAAATATAACCTGAATCATGCCATTTTTTTTTCCATTAAAGATTAACACTATAATGTCATAGACATCATATATCAATAAAAATCAGTTTATAATATATCTTTGATATTATATTCAAATTAACAAGGATCTAAATCTAACATATTTCTATCTATCTATTATCTATGTCTGTTTCAAAAGTGACTTCAAGTAAGGAAGTGTAATATAGTGTGGTGATATGTATAAGCTAGCTTGTCCAGTTGACAATGTTCTAATTTTTCTGTAATTAATAACCACGTGCCGCCTATAATATCAAAGATAGCTATAAAGTATTGTTCTGATTACAAATATATTATGTAAATATAACCTGAATCATGCCATTTTTTTTTCCATTAAAGATTAACACTATAATGTCATAGACATCATATATCAATAAAAATCAGTTTATAATATATCTTTGATATTATATTCAAATTAACAAGGATCTAAATCTAACATATTTCTATCTTTCTGTTTAGTCTTTAGTCTTTAGTCTTCTCACTCAGTTTTTTTTAATCAGTACTGATTACACCAGCTATCACAATGAGACTATTATTTAGAAAAATATGGAATTACCTATAAGTACATAGTTTCTAAATCATTAGGTCATACAATATTGCAAATGTTCTTAAGTTAAAATTTAAGATTACTTACATGCTAATTTTCTTGAGCTGGGTTAATTTTTCTATAACAGCAGCTAAAATATTTAAAACTTGGTAAAGAATATCCTCCATTGCAATACTATGTGATTGTGACAGGTCAGACTTAAATTTGATTATAAGTAAATAGAGATAAATCCTACAGATTAAATTAAGGTTATATATAAACACATAATATATATCCTACTTGTAATAAATTATACTTCATAAAATGAATGCATAAAATATTAACTGTAAAGATACCTAACATCACAGGTAATAAAAAGTAATTGAGAGTAAATACATTCTGTGAAAGATGTGGCTTATCAACGGCGGCTTTATGTGTGGCCTGCTTTTAAAGTGGCCATTTGGACTTTGGTCACACTTCCCGCATGTTACAACCTACCGTGATTTATCTTACTGTGCTCTTTACCTCTAGCCGCTCATCAATGTATATAACAAGTTTATAGAATAATATAACCTTATTATATTATTATTTAATAGACAAGTAATTATTTCAAATGAATATTATTTTAGGAAGTCTGAATACCGACACATACTTCTAAACTATAATTAACATTTAGCTTTTATTGTCACTAAAACATTTCCAAGATGTCTCTCCACACTCATAAGCCACGATAAAAAGTATGTATGTAGAACACGATAAATGTGAAATTTTGTGCATACATGTGATATACGAGTATAATGCAAGCAGACATGAATAAAGGAATTTTAAAAATTAATTCCCTAAGATTCTTGAAAATATAATGATTTCGCGGATGTACATGATAGGAAATTCCATCGAGTAAAGAGTTTTCAATCGAAATGATATAATGCATTTAAAATCCAAAAGATAAAAAACCGATGCTAATAAATGAATAATGAGCTTAAGAATCGTATATTACAAATATCACAATACACACAAATATAAAAGAATATACGATACAGCCATATATGCAATAATTAAATCTTATAATACACTAGCTTCTTTGTAGTTATTTGTTCAACTCTTAATGCTACATTTTTATTTCTATATTCTTAAATACGTGCATATGTAAGTAAACATATCGACATCTGGGCTAAAGCGTCATGGAATTAATAATGGAATTTAATACACGCCAACTGTTTATTTAGAGAACGCGTATATAGTTCTAAGTTGCGGCATCCTCGTATTTAGTTGTAAGTTGCGCCGAAGACCATTTAACAAATATAGACTAAAACTAAAATAAATGTATTTTAATTTTAAATAAATATTCATTTATTTTGTATTGTCTTAATATCTTTATGGTGAATTTCGATATGCGATGAATTAGCCATAAATGTCAACGATTTGCTGTGATAAAAAAACAATTTCTCTTAGTTAAGCCAATATAAATTATAAGTGATAAATTTAGTAAAATTAACCTATTTCCTAATCTGGCAACCACAGCTTATGTATTGAAGTTGAAATAAATAATAATTAAATAGTACTTTAAACAAATATTCAAAAATCGTGTAAGTCTAAGGTGAATTTATTTGTTGGAATATTGTCAGGAAGGTCGTAGCTAGCGTAGCAGGGGAAGACTTGCTCTTATGCTCTGAAGCGAAACCGTCGCTACGGGAAAGTCAGCTCGCTCATTGCGAAGAACATCGCCTCTATGAGTTGCGGCCGGTCAAACGTATCCGGGACCACAAATCTAGGGCATGAACATTTCATAGAATAGATACCTAGGTTTTTGGAGTTCTGACATTGAATATTCCATACATATGTCACTTAATCACGCAGGTGTACAAAAACATACGTGACTATATTATACATACAACCAATTAATTTTTGTGTCTTATAAAATGAATTTTGTAAGGAATCAACAGCAAAACACATGTTCACGTGTATCTGAATAGTAGTATCTGGTATGCCTACAGCACCATCGCTCCATCGAGCTACCATATTTTTTGAAGTATAATTCAAAAACAGACCGATACTCCATCGCTAACGGCTGTTGTTCTGTGTAAATACCGTTTTGATATTTAAAGTCCTGGTGTTACCTATAGAAAGAATAGGTACATTATCTAAGTGACTGATAAATGACAATGAGTCAGAATACAGTAGATATACATACATTGTTAGAAACTTGTGAAATTTTAAAACTTCTCTATTTATAGAACATACAATGCAATGAATGATAATTATTACCATGACTATATAAGTACATATATTCAGTCACTATGTGAATAGAATAATTAATCAAATACAGATATTTCAAATAAAATATAAATTTATGAGGGAAATGTATATTAAATGATACGTTTCGCAGCTTCCAATTCGGCTGGTGTCGTTTGTTACATCATTATTTAGCCGTATCTGGTTCACGTCACATGCATCTGTGTTCATACTAAAGTTAGTGACTCATTTTTGCAAATCTATTATGTGCACTGTTCCAATACTACATCTTTTAAATATATTCTTCAGCACAATTGAGTAGCCTGCCTCTTATTATGTATTTCGTAAAACCAAAATGATAAGAAGGCCGGTTTACTAGAAGATATCTGGCTTAATAGTCTTTAACCTCTGATATAAATATAAAGTAAAAATGCAAGTAAATTAATTTCAACAAAATAAAACTGTATGTGTCTGGCTTTGGAGCGATAGTTTTATGGCATCTTTCACCTGGGCATCAAACATTGTATGTGACATATTATAATAGTGTGTTTGCCGTTTCTTATGATATCAGATCATGCGGGTGTAATATGAAACGATATTTACGCTGGTGCTAGAATAATAGCGACGAACGGGAGATCGTCAATCTATTGGTGATTATCGTCGATTTTGAATTGTACTATTCTTATCATCAAGTATAGTGGCATCATTTGCCATACCATTGTAAAAATGTAATGTATACTGACTGCGCTTAAAAGCTCTACTTAGTTCTTTTATAGCCTTTTGTCCTCTATTCCAGCTATTAACGACAAATGAGCAATTTAGTTGTTCCGCGCAACTAGCTAGTCCAGCCATTCGTTGAGTTCAGCGAGCATTGTACCTAATTATGCTTGCCGTGTCCTCGTCTTCTGAAAGTATTCAACTATTGTAATGCGACTCCGTAAAACAAAGCTTTCAATCTATATTTGTGAGATTTTAATGGTAATTTAAAGTTAAATAATATGTTTTTTTTTCAAACTTCTTTGTACTGTTTTGTTTGAATGTTTGTATGATCACAATCATATTTTGCGAGAAATGCAATTAGTTATACCGAAGTGTCGAGACAAGACCAAGCATGTCAAACAATAAGTTTATAAAACAGTAAAACATATTTTTGGCATCACTATGCTCCTCATATAAGGAAAAAACTTTAAGAAAAAGCCCTAACTCATATGGCAAGAATGAGATGTTTATTGCAGTAATATCGTTGACAAATTATCCAACTCATCAGGAATATGAAGTAAGCTAAAAAAAGTATGTACCATACTAATCGCTAGCATGCTTTTTGGGGTAACAAACAAGACCTATATTTATTATTAAAATACAAAATAATTAAGAATATCCACTATGCCATTATGCATATAGTAATAATGCATTATCTTCAATTATAAAAAGTCCGTGATTGGTAAGATTGACGTTAAGATCGACTATGTAGGATACATACAATAAAATTGAAACTGAACAATATCTGTACATTATTATTTTTTTATAATGATCGTGATATACTTCGTTACCCATCCTTTGTGTGTTTGTCATATTGAGAGAAGGACCACTCCAAGATAAGAGGGAAAATTTATAATATAGGAAAAAATCTTGGTGATATTTGATGCGACTATCTTTGTTCAATAGTTCACAAGTAGTCTTTAGCTATATTTCGCCTCTGTATGGTATTGAAGTATTAAAAATTAGCTTATCGACAAATTAGAATATTTGTAAAGCTGCATCGCCACGGAAACTCTGTAATAGCACATAGTAAGGATGGTTCAAATTTCGTCTCAGTGGTTGTTATACTTGCGTTGAAATATTCTTTGTTTATATTTTTCAATAAATATTATGTGATCAAATAACATTCATTTAATTTTCAAGAAATAGAAATAAACATTTAACTTATTTATAAATTATTTATTATTTAATTAATTATTCTTAATTTTTTACGCAAACATGAATTATTGCATGCCACAAAACTCCGTAGATAGTTTTACCTTCAGAATCTCTATCATGTTGAAGCGTCAATCTCTTGATTATGAAATAACGTTTGACTCGGCTGTAAGGTTTCGGAACCTTTGCCTTTTTGTTAAAAACAAAAAAAATTACAATACCTCTAACTTGTAAATGTAAAATATGATAAATTAAAAGATTCGCCTTGCAGAAAACCATTTTATTATAAAACTACGGGCACTAGGCTATTTATATGAAATAGGTAACTGGTTGATGTTATTCGAATGATAATAAACGAAACCCAGTCTCGATACGTCAATTTTTCCGGAGTTATCGTAAACCGTAATTCCACGTAATCAATTTTTAAATAGGTTTTTTTAGTTAACTAAATGAAAAGATTTACATCAGTAGAAATAAATGTACTCATATTATCATATAAATGCAAATTGGTTGTGGTAGAGGCAGTTTAAGAACGAAAAATTGCTTGATCTTCTGCACTCAGCACTATCTAACAAGATTTAAATCCACACAGACGAAGTTACAGGCACCACTTAATAATCACGATGTAATGACGAATTAGTGGTAGAGTGTTCGGATAATACGGTGGCCACTGATGTGTGTTCGGACTCAAAAATTACCCTTAGCTTATTGAAAAGGAAAACATCGTATTTCAATTTTAGCATAGTTATGGGTAACTTTATAATACCTACATAGTTAGTTACCATTCTTCTGAAAGTCAAATCTGTAGTCGTGTTCCAGTAACTGCGTGTAAGATACAACCCCGTATTAGACTTATCGTGTAGCCATTTTAAACCATATCACCACTTAAGATCATTTGAGGTTGTAATAAAACGCTTACACTTATAAGTAACAATAAAGTCTCTTGTAAAAACAAATAATAAATTTGAAAATTATAACATTTTAAAAATCTATAAAGACCACCCTATGAAGACCTATATTTTGAGTAAGAACAAGGAACGTATAGAATATTTAATATTACTTTATAACACTTAATTAGGTCACAGAAATCTTATCTTTATTTACATAAAACTATTACACTCTATAACTATTTATAGTAATTTTTATAATATAATAAATCTGTTATCAGCAATGAGGCAATTTGTATTTCATTATCGATGAATCTAAAAGTCAATGGAAAACAAGGACTGGAACTGATTGGGCTTTCGAGGCGGCATTGGGTTCATCCTTTAGTCAGTTAATTGATTATACAACTGGACGGCTGTAATTAATTGAAGCCGTTCGCCATATTATTCTGTTTCACTCTTCACTATATCAGTCTTTAATTCTTTATTAAATAAAATTGTTTTATTTTAGCTAATAATTTAGAAGCGTACTGTCATTTTTTTTAAATTACAAATACCAAGGTTAGCGAAACTTTTGAAAGAATCAACCTCAATACAGAATATTGATTCTTCGTCGACTTTTCGAATGTTGATTGTCGATTGTCGATTGTCGATTGTCGATTTTCACGCCTAAACGGCTTAACCGATTTCGGTGAAATTTGGTACAGAAATAGATTAGACTTTGAGAAGGACATAGGTTACTTTACATAGCGAAAAAAGCTTAAAGGGGTTAAAATAGGGGATAATAGTTTGTAAGAAAATTCGTTATTGACGATGATAAAATTACGAAACTTTTTATTTAGGCACTGGATAAGAAATTTAGAAGCGAAGATTGCTCAATGGTAGTGTGTAAGGACTCCGCATCAAGGGACGTGAGCTAGAATCCACCTACAATGAGCTTGACTTTTCAGTGAGGAAACCATAAAATGGTGGTAGAGCTTTTTCTAATACCCATCTCGCTAGCTACCACTTACTTTAGCCAAATTCCAATAGGTATGTTCCGACAGTTGCACATGAGAGCCAGTCCCTCCACAGTTTTAACGTCTCTACCAACTTGGTTCGTATTGTCACTTAAGATCAGGTGAGATTATGACCACGACGATAAACCTTAATAATAATAAGAAAGAAATAAAGAAACATTTATTCTCGCGTTTTTAAAATTTCGACCTGTGTGGGAATGAAATGGGGGGTGAAAGTTCGTATAGAAATCCAAACAAAGTCTCGCTTTTACGCATAACTCCAGAACCTATTTTGATGAAATTCGGTACGAAAATAAACTAGTCCTTGGGAAAGAATATAAGTTACCTTTTGTTGTGAAAAGGGCATGAAGGCGTTGAAATAGAGAATGACAATTTATATGGGAGTTCGTCATTGTTGAAGATATAACTATGAAACTTTATATTTAGACGCTTGATAAGTAGCAAATAAACATTTGTTTTAGCGTTTTTGAAATTTCGACCTACATGATTATGTAATAGGAGATGAGTGAGAATTTATTGTATGTAATGTATTATATTCAATTTTTTTACTCTTTTTAAGTCATTATTTTATTAATTTAATTATTGTGTTTAGTTTTACTCAATGGATATTTTTAATATGATAAGTGAATAAATAATTATAATAAAGTTGCAGAGTGTACATTTATAAAAATTCTATTTCCCGCATGGATAACTCTTTGTGACGTGCTCACAAATATCAAACCCTCGAAATCTTTGTTTTAGTAAAGAATGGAAAAACCAAAAACTTTGTTTATAAAAATGTACTAAAATAAGCTATTTACAGTAAACCACATCAGTTTGTATGTGTATTATCTGCAAAAGAAGTATCCTAAAAATATAAAAATGCTACCCAAAGTAACCTATTCAACGCAGATAAAGTCGCAGGCAAAAGCTAGTTACATTATATATTAAGAAAATCATAGTCATTTTGCCTTTATCTGAACAGTTTTAATAAATTTGGCACACGTGAATACTATTTAGTGTGAGATTTGAAAACACAGATTTAATTTTTTTAGAACGTAATACGGTTCGCACATCGCCGTTTTTAAACCCTAGGGCTATAAGAGGCGGTCTTACGGGACGTTGTAACAAAAAAAGTTCTAATACTTATAAATTTTACTTTTTATCTTATAATAATATTATGTATATAAAACTAAGAGCTTAGTAGGAAAGGTTCATCAAACTTAATTTGACATGATTTTTGGGTCAATATTGCTAACCTTTTTTTCGTTCAATACGATTTCCCGGGAGATATTTCGTAGAATTTTTCGCATAATAACTGGAGTTTTAAGAAGTTACTCCATTTTAGACTTTCATCCATAAAAAATATATAATTTATATAATACATCGCGTATGTCTGTGCATGCAATTGTTTTAATAATAAAAATTGTACAATGTAGTAAATTTTTTATTATGTATTACGACGACGAAATTCGCACGTAAAAGTTGAAGCAAAAAAAAAAAAAACAATTTGCTGCTAAAACTCAGTTTCCAGGTGTCAGATTATAGATTAACTAATTAGTATTCAAATTCAAACGTTAAGTTTGCTAACTTTGTAGGTTTAACTGAAGGAACTATAAGCACTGCGAGTTGTCAGAATGCCAGTGACTAATTAAATTTTCATACGTTGTTTACATAAGCGATTTTTATTTTTCAGGTCATTTCAAATGGACATTGCTTATTGTGGCTTAGGTTAAAAAGGAGGTGGTTTTTTTATGGAATGGGGGGCAAACGAGGGAACGAATCACCTGATGGTAAGTGATCATCGCTGTCCATGGACACCCATAACACCAGAGGAATTGCAGGTGCATTGTCGGGCTTTAAGGTATGTGTAAGCTCTCTGTTGGAAGGTTCCCAAGTCGTATCGGTCCGAAAACAGCGTAGACGTAAGTTGGTTCCACAAGGTAGTTGTGCGGGGTCAGAAATTCCGTAAAACGCACCGTCGTGGATCGCCATTATCCAGATGGTGAGGATGATATGTAAAGTTATTATATAAAGAAATCATATCAATATAGATAAAATTATATTACAAACGTATTTTGCTTTTCATTTTCATAATAGTTGAAAAAAAGCATCTGAATAATTACCTAAACTAAATGAAAATTCAGAATCAATATTTTTCCATCAACCAAATAATTGTCCTGTGCTGAACTCATAGTACTCAACGCAGAGGTGCCGTCGACGAGATAGCTTAAACAGCTAACGCAACCGTAAAGTCACAATTAGTATATACATCAACAAATGTACGCTTATCTATATTTCAATAAATATATACAAATCTATATATTTGGTAATATGTCTATGTACCACTTTACTGATGTTCTAAGATAGAGTTATTCAACAACCCAATGAGCAATAATCTATTTCAAATCAAACTTTGATCAAAGTTTCAAAGAGATCAATCTGACACTGTAATAACAAACTATACAAAGTCACCTTAATCAAATTTCAAGTTATTTCCAAATTTTATGAACACACATTGTTCTTACGATAATTAAACATCAATTTATTGTTCGGAATAGATAACAAAAGGGGTTTTGGAAGTAATTACATTTGATCTAACAATGAATCGAAGAAATGCCTTGATTAACCAAATAGAAAATTATCTGTCGACGGTATAAATAGTGCAAATTCAAAAGTATTCATTACTATACAACGTTTGAGAATTCAGTACTTATTATGTGGTCATTTATCTACTTTGTCTTAGTTGTTTTCTTGAAAATTTTACTTACAAATGTAATGTCTTTGTGTTGGGGTTCAATGCATTTGGGCATCTGTTAGAATAGAACCTTTCTAGGGATGTTGTTAGCGCTTAAGTAAGTGTTGGTGACGTTCACCAAAGTACCGTAGGTGAAGTGCAACTCCTTACAACAAATATTTTTCTTGACTTTCCGATGTTCTGCATGCATGTTTTCAGTGCTGAATCCGAAATGTATTTTAATGTTTCATAGCTTTAGTGTTATGACCACAACCTCATCTTATATTAAGTGACGATGTGGTCCTAGATGGTGGACACGCTGAGCTTAGGAGAGGGATAGGCTCTATCAATAGCAACTGTCGGAATACAACTATAAATTAGAAAAAGTTCAAGTTAGATTTCATCACGATGTTGTCCTTCATCGAAAACACAGGGTCACTGCAGTAATCCAAAGTCATGTCCAATGATGTAGCATCTGCACAAAATATCAACTAAATTATCGCTTACTAAATCGCTTCAATATATAATTTATTTTATTTTATTTCAAATATATTATACGTAAATAAAAATACATTATCTTATGGTGTGCTAAGCAATGTTTAGTATTGCAATAGGGCGTATAAGTATGTATGAGATTATATCGCTCTGTTTATTACTAAAAGAAGACCTTTCGTGGCTTAATATATTTTGTGACTATCGTAAAGAACAAAGTTTATTTATTTATTTGTACACTACTGAAAGATATGGTAGACTATATTTACAGACAGTCTTGCGTAATGACATTTTATTTTCTCTGAAGTAAGTAAACTACGTAACAAGCTTCCGAAGGGTAGACGAAAATAAAAACCAGAAGGCGCCCTTTGTATTTTAATTTTAAATATTACTTGTAAAATACTTATGGACGAAACTATTTTGTTATAAAAATAGGTAATTGTTGTATTATGTTGACTAAATAGATGGATGGAACGTGGATATAATCTGAGATTTTTCAGGTCAAATGTAGGGTTTGCTATCATTGTGCCATGTAACTTCATCATATTTGTTACTTATACTTTACATTTAGGTAATTTTTTATGTCTGTTCTAATTTAGAATTTCTATTTCATAGATGTTGAGGACAAATTAGTAAATAAAGAAGTAATAGTAAAAAATCAGTAAAAAATATAGTAAATACCTTTCCTGTTTCAAGACACTAAATTAATTTATTAACACAATTCTAACTACAAACCAAGCATATTATGGTACAATATCTAATAAATATGTTTTTTGTAAACAGTAAAAATATATTTGATATTTTTATTTTATTATAAACGTACGTTACAAATGGTTTGAATACGATATTTTTTTTGTAATATGATTATTCAGAATATGTTTACTCGTATTTAATTATTTCTTTACCTTCATTATTTCGTTTCACGACAAATAGGATGTCATTTTCAAAACATTAATAATTATTAGAATGTCCTACATTCACCTCGTGTTTCATATCTTGATAGTTCATTAATGTAACATCCCGAGGTTTAGATTGTATTTATATGGTTTACGGTATGATAATCACTTAAAAGAAAAATTTTATATACACGATGGGATGGTAAGCATTGTCCTATCCTTTCCTCGACCATAGCACCAATTATCGTTGGCAGACGTATTCAGATGGGTTAACTTACATGATGATACCTCAGACAATTTAGAGTTTAGCGTTTTATTCTCTATCCCTCCCCTAACCCATTCGTTTTCTATATGATATATACTAAAATTATAAAGCGGTAATTTGTTTGTTGTAATGCGCTAATCTTAAGAACAACCACAAGTCAAACTCTATAAACTATTTTTGTATTTGATATAGAATTATTCACGAAGGCTTTAAGGCTATTTTCTATCACGCTACCATAAATAAGAGCAAAGTTGCATTGAAAAATGTAACTTTAAAAATGTCAAGTTTAAGCAAAATCTGTACAAGAAACAAACACTGACACAAAAAATAAAAATAATATATTTATGACTTATAAGAAAGTACACTCAAATTATCTTTTTTTAAAAGCCTTTTATTAACTTCACCTGTATGTTTGTTTGTATGTTTGTAACCGACTCCTTTGGGCGCGATTTTGACCCACTTTAAATGGCCAGATTTCGATCAAACTTTGTAGATTTATCGAGGACCGATGACAATACAATAAATTGATAAAAAAAATCCATTTTTCAATTTGCAAAATAAGATTTTTGTTAATTTATATAGTTTTCATCTATAGTCGATAAGGCAAGAAACTTAATTTTAAAATTTTATAATTTTTCTCTATAGTCGATAAGACAGAAATTGATATTTTAATTTCCAATCACTATCTTTAGCCAATTTCTCTAATATTAAAAATTTTCGAATACTAAAAAGAATTTTAATTCTACAAAACACATAATAGTTTTAGATAAAAACACGCTTTTTATAGAAAACCAACGTAAATAATAGTAGATTAGAACAAATAATAGTTTAAAATTAAAAAAAAAACAAGCTATTATAAATAAAGCAAACTAAAAGGTAGAAAATAAATAATAGTTAAAAAAAACTAAAAAACACGCTTTTTATAGAAAACTGAACTAAAATAATTAATAGTTAAAAAAAAATACGCTTTTTATAGGAAACTGAACTAAAAAAATAGAAAATAAGTTTTTATAAATTTAAATTAAGAATAGTGTTAAAAATTTAAATAAACATAAATTAACAATAGTTAATAATAAAAAATGGGGTGCTTTAAGATTATCAAATCATAATCACTTTACTCATATCTGTGTATAAAACATTTATAACTATTGACACCATGCACCCCACGTTTTTTTTTTTAAATAAAATACATTTTTTTACACTATTATTTATTTAGATTTATTGAAATTTTTAACACTATTCTTAATTTAAATTTATTAAAACTTATTTTCCATTTTTTTATTTCAGTTTTCTATAAAAAGTGTCTTTAGTTTTTTTTAACTATTATTTTTAAGTGTTAAGATTTGAACATTTTGGACAGATGCAACTATCTTCAACAAGATGGCGTCTCTCTTTTGTGGCAACTAATATATCATTTCCGAATGAATCACTACACTTATGCTCTTCAGCTACACTACATCATGTAAAATGTCGCCTATACTACACAATATAGGGCTAAATAACTAAGTATATGAATAAAAATAAAAATCACATCATGCCAGATCAAGATCTTCCACATGAAAGTTGATGCTGCAAAAGTGCAGTAGGTTAAAAAAATGTACCCAGTATCACCGAGTTTAATGGGAATAAACTACTTTGATACTTATAAAATTATCGTAATTTATTCTATTAGAAAATTAACAGTATTGTTTAGATGCCAACATAAAGGAAACAAAGCTATGAAAATTAAATTTTAAATATAATTCTATAAAATATGTTTTAATCAATTTATGTATGTCTCACGTATAATGTGTTAAGGATCTAAGACGATGAAACACTATATTAAATAATTACATTTTACTTTTTGTGTATCGTCATCAAAATCGGAATCTAAAAATTAAATTTCACTACAATTTGATACACTAATTTCACCTATACTTCAAATAAAATAATCAAATTCCTCTTCAGTTACATAATTTCTTGTTTTGTACGTGTTTTCCACTGAGATAATATGATGCCTTTTTTTTCAATTTTGTGCAATTACACACTAATGCACACACTCAATTCTTCAATAACTTTGATATAATTTCATTAAATATTCAAATGATCTAGACACAAATTATACACAGTTCCATATATTGAATGCAATATTTTTATAAGGAACAAATTAATAAAAAGTTAAAGTAAAATTACAAATATAAAAATTAAAAAAAGTATACGAACCAAACTACAGATTTTTTTAAAATATTACGTATAATATTCTATTTACCTTGAATAAAAAAGATTGTAAATATGAATTATAGTTTTAAGCCATAATATGTTTAATATGAGGAAAAAAATATTAGACTTTATAGTAACATTGTAATGGACGATGATTGACTTTTCATAATACAAGCGTAAATTGAACAAACAATAAATATGAGTATGTTGAAATATATCAACATTATCTTAAAATCATATTGAACAAGATGTCAATTTATTAGGTAACGTAAGTGATATAAAAGAGTTATTAACCGCAAAAATATGATTTTTGATCCACAAATTTTTGTACTGTTTAATAGCTGGCAGAGTTCGTCCACGTGGAACTAATTTTTTTTCTATTTCCCGGAAACAGATAAATAATCGGTATCAGACAACACATGACACCTATAGATGGTGTTAATAACATTAAAAAAAAACAATAACTAAATCATTTGTAAACAGCAAACGAAAATTTAAAAAAATCACATTCTCTACTGTAAATATAAAAAAGTAACGTTACGACATTTACCACTTATTCTATATAATAGTCAAATAAAACACGTATCATTTAATTACATAAGTGTACACTACATATGTCTTTATCTTTTCCACGCACAAATCCGAAAAAGAAATGTGGACTTTTTGTTAAAGACGGAAATATGAAGATATTAGCCAATCATATTAAGTTAGAACCGGAAGCCGAGATATTAAACGCCACCTGTTAATGTAAAAGTGTAAACGTTCTTGTCTTTCCAAGTTGCATGATCAGTGTGCATTGACGAGTTGAAGGGAGAACAACGGACAATACCGGATCGGATCGGAGCGCATGTTTTCTCTGTAGTAGTTAAGCTGTATATTATAATGAATGTTTTCTCTGTAGTAGTTAAGCTGTATATTATAATGAATGTTTTCTATGTAGTAGTTAAGCTGTATATTATAATGAACGTTTTCGGTGTAGTAGTAAAGCTGTATATTATAATATTAGTGGTTTTATAAATGAACGTGTTTTAATATTTGTTACAGTGATGTTTATCAAGTTTCCCTGTGATGTCTTCGTGAACCAGTATTCGTAAACTAAACTTATTTATGTTTCTAGGGAATACTTATAAATGATCGCTTCCAAACATCGCAGCTTCACCGTGAGGGCGAATCTGAAGATGGTCTGTCACTAGTATCAAGGGCACATACATACCTTACATAAAGATAAAAATTATTTATTACTCTGCGAATGTTCTTATTTATTGCTGTGCGAATGTTATCTGTGTAGTAGTTAAGATGTATATTATAATATTAGTTTTTTTAATGAACGTGTTTTAATATTTGTTACAATGATGTTTATCAAGTTTCCCTGTGATGTCTTCGTAAACCAGTATTCGTAAACTAAACTTATTTATGTGTTTCTAGGGAATACTTACAAATGATCGCTTCCAAACATCACAGCGTCACCGTGAGGGCGAATCTGAAGATTGTCTGTCACTAGTATCAAGGGCACTATACATACCTTACATAAAGATAAGTATTATTTACTTGTTGTTCCAAGTACTTAATAAATGTTCATTTTGTGTTACAGTGCAGATTGTATGTAGTAAGTCGTTTATTTATTTATTTATTACAGTGCGAATGTTTTTACTTATTGCTGTGCGAATGTTTTCTGTGTTGTAGTAGGTAAGCTGTATATTATAATATGTGTTTTTAAAAACTTTTTATTAAGTTCATCTGTATGTTTATTTGTTTGTTTGAAACATATGTTTGTTTGTATGTTTGTTTGTATGTTTGTTTGTAACAGACTCCTTTGGGCTCGATTTTGACCCACTTTAAACGGCCAGATTTCGTTCAAACTTTGTAGATTTATCGAGGACCGATGACAATACACTAATTTTTTCAATTTGCAAAACAAGATTTTTGTTAATTTATATAATTTTCATCAATAGTCGATAAAGTAAGAAACTTTAGAACAAATAATAGTTAACAAAAACTTAAAAACACGCTTTTTATAGAAAACAGAACTAAAAAAATATAAAGTAAGTTTTAATAAATTTAAATTAAGAATAGTGTTAAAAATTTCAATAAATATAAATTAATAATAGTGTAAATGTGTGCTTTAAGATTATCAGATGATAATCACTCTACTCATATCGGTCGAGAAAACATTTGTTGTAAAGTTTGCCTCTGTTACAGCTTTAATATACATATATCGGCGCAAATATTATATAAGTAGAAAATACGATGAAAGTACTTCAACGGATGTTTGCACATTACGTGATGGCTGTGTTCCACTATACTATAAAAAGGCGCTACGTAACGCAGGCTAGGATATATCGTGAAAGACTCGCGAGCGAGACTGATCATTCGGAGTTTATCATTTTACGAATAAAAACGTGAGTCAATCAGATGGCTTATTTCCTGAGAGTACTCCCGTTACTCTTATATATATATGTAGATGTTATATCACGTAAGTATATTGTACGCCAATCGTTAAAGCCTCGGGAATTATTATTTTACCTCTACACCTTAGGATTACCTTTTTAGGGAGTTATATTTACGTAAATTAAGTTACTCAAAACACGTTCGACTTGTTCTTGTTTTGTAACAAGTTTATGTTATATATTCATTTATAATGTGACTTTATAATTGTGACATATATAGGAAATCTTTAATAAATACCTTTACTCCTAAATAAAGGTAAATTCTAAAGGTAAAATATAACTTATTTGCTTTTAAAATTGTATTCCTTTTCTTCAATTCATTGTTTTATTTAATCTATTTTTACTTTTTAATATATATCACAGTAACAGCTTTAAAGTAGGTACAGATTTGAGGTGATGATTATCATTTGGTAGTGTGTACGAACGCCGCGTTAATGGAAGCAAGTTCGAAACCACCTGCAATGGGCTCTCGATGAAAAAAAGCATCGTGAAGGAAGCGTGGCATGGTGGTAGGGTTTCTTAAAATGCCCACCTGTCTAGCTACTACTTTCAAGTTGAAAATCTACCACTAAATACCTGTACACAAGTATTTGCATTTGAGAATCAGTCTCTCCACAAGGCTTAGCGTGTCTACCATCTTGTGCAACATAGTCACTTAACATCAGGTGAGATTGTTGTGACAAAGCTTTAAATTAAAAAATATTTATATAGGTCAAGGTAATTTTAAATAAGTTTTTTTTCTTCAAGCTGTCTCGGCACCCATTTGCCCGTCAAACGCTCAATTCAAACTCGCAGCCACTTATTTTGAAAAACTGTATTTCTTCTCTTTCTTTTGTTTTATATTATTATAGTTTTTTTTGTTGTGTCCATGTGTAACATATAAATGTATTTTATTTTTTTCTTTCTTATAAAAACACACTATCAATTCATGCATTTTTGAAGGTTTAACTATAGCAAGTGTTAGACTATCATGTAGCTAATTAGATTATAAAATTATATATTTGAAATTGGTATTTTAGAAATAGAATTGATTCACTGTAAAGGAACGATAATATAGTCATTCCGAAAATTAAATACAGAAAAGTTCGTTTTTTTTCCCTAACGAATATTCTCACCAACATTACACTGGGTTTCTGTTGTCAATTGTCAATTGTGTCAGTCAGTTATCAACAAATGATTTTCTAGTAGGTATCTAGTAATAAATACGTCTAATTATTCTATGAAACAGGCCCGCATTTACCTAACGTCATACCGCATTCGATCATTTTTTGAGAACTATTATTTTTCCACATTGCCTTTTTTTAAATCGGCTCGAGTCGCCTAACGAAGTGAATATATATATAACGCATCACTGCTATCTCTTCGGCGAGTGTTACGTGATAGAACGTGACGTGTCAGTTACATTCAGTGTTATCTAATGCACTATGATTATATTTCGTATTGTTAACCTCGCCGTGGTGAATTTTTGACTACTATCGCAGTCTTAACACACATCGTCTTTATACGTTATACTTTATCAAAATTACTGGGTTTTCCTAATAGACAACATATTCATTACAAATTGGTAGGAGACGATGTATCTCATAATCTGGTCGTGTATATTCACTAATAGAACGGAGTAGGGACCTGGATGCGATCACCATGCACTTGTTTACATACCTGATTTTATGGACCTTTGTCATTAGTTCTAAGTAAGTTTTATGCATATTCTAAGTGTTTTTGTACTTATTGTAAGATCAGTGTATAATGTGACTTACATGTCCTTTTCGGAACCAAGTCCTTAATATAAATAAAGACAAAAAAACCTTGATTCGTTTCAGGATCAATCTGTATGTAATACGAACCCCTAGCTAAGTTGTTTCCTTCTACAATGGCTTGCGTAAAAATTAATCAAAAAATATATGGAATGACATTCTTATTTTGAATAATCACAACATATCTCAAGATGAATTATCCACGGATTTTTTATAGGTATCTAATTGGTCGATCCATAACTATTGCCGCAAATTTTATTATTAAAATCGGAGTAATTATTTGAAAGTGATATGTGAACATTGATACTGGCAAATGCTTCTGCGCTGCCAAAACAAAAAAAACTTATACCCACAAGGGGACATATAGATAACAAAGTACACCTAATTATAATATACAATATATATTTATATACAATACAAATATTTATTGTACAAATTTTGCTAGGTAACTGTTTCATTAGGATAATAAGATACATTGAATGAAAAGATTCGAACTCACGTCCCTTAACGTGAAGACGTACGCACCACCACTGAGTTATCATCGCTAGGACTAGGACTAAATAGGACGACTCGTCTCTATCACCGCGTCCAAAAAAGTGTCTTCGTATACAGGTCTTGGTGTCTCAAATGGCGCATAGGACTCAACCCGGAGAAAAGCGTAGCCGTTATGTTCGCTCCCAAAAATTCAAGAATATCCTGAAAACGATACACCTATTCTGTGTCAATATTCCCTATGCCACCGAGACTAAATACCTAGGGGTAGTTTTAGACAAACACCTCAATTTCAACAAACATATTAACTACGTACGTATAAAAGCCCACATGGCATCGGCAATGCTACGTAACCTTAACTCCACCAAGAGCAAAATGTCCCTCAAACTCAAGCTCCCTACGCACGCAACGTAGATCTCCACAAAGATATGAATCTTTCTTCCATATACGCATAGATGAAGAACCTCATGGAGCTCTCGAGTGACTCTGCTCGCGCGATACAGTAACACTCTACAACACTGAGAGTACACCATCACACTGCATACCATCCGTGTACACCCACACGTTAAGTACAAAGGTTCTGCGTCCTTGCCAGTGGTTTTTGGCTTTTTTTTTCTGTTCTTGTTATTTACTATTTCCGTTTTCTTAACAACTAGTAGTTTAACGGTTGCTCGCAATGTATACATGACGTCTTTCAAAGAAATTGGGTCACTACAAGCTCTGCACAGTAAAGTTCACTCCACCGATTTTCTTGCCTCCTCAATTAATATTTTAAGTACAGGCCTACTCTAGTATGCCAGTCCTTACCATTCTTTATTTTATTCTTTTGCGGCAGCAGCCTATTCCGAGGGCCGGTCGCTATGGCACCCTTGCGCCCACCGCCTAGGGGCTGAGTGCCCTCAGCATTCGCTCCAAAAAGTCCTGCTAAGCTGTGAAAGCCATACCGGTTGCGAACGTCCTTTCGAAAAAAAAAAAATCGCTAGGATATATCGTGAGAGACTCTCGAAAGAGACTCTCGAAAGAGACTGATGATTCGGAGGTAGTTATCATTTTTCGAATAAAAACATGAATTAACAAGAGGGCTTATTTCCTGAAAGTACCCGCGGTACTCTTACAAAGCCTATTATAGCCTGATTTTAACCAGTACTAAACACATAACTGGTACGAAGGGAAGAACAAGTTTCAAGAAAATAAATGCGGTACATATAATACTGTAAATCTTTCCACTAATGGTTTCTCGATGGTACTCCCGCCAATAGCAATGTATCTGAAGGACGATAAGTCAGAAACGTTTTCGTCTGTTATAAGAAATTGACCCAATAAATATGGCGTCCAGCCGGTCACGTTTGGTTAAAATATTATCAAATATTTTTATTAATGGATTTATATTCTGTACTTACGTTTTGATATAATTTACGATATATATAATATAATAAAATAATAAAAATATATAATATAATAAAAATACGTGTATAAATTGTTTTCATAATTGTTTACTTAGCTTTATATTTATTACAAAAATTACATATGCCGTTTATGATTAAAAAAATGAATGAAATGATCTAATTTTTTTACAGTAATATCAATATTCATGAGCAACGGGAAACATTCGATAATAGGGAACTTGCACTAGTATGTTTTCGTATTTTAAAAAGCGAGATAGTAAAACTTTCGTATATTCACAAACAAATTAATTATCGTAAATTATAATTCGTGCCAAAATCATGCGTTTTGAGTTGACGTTATTTCATAATCCGTGAACTTTTTGTGACGTGTAAATATAATTCACTTAACATAAAGAAAAAGATATATTTTGATATATTTACATAATAATACGTATTTTACAATAGATAAAATTGTCAATAAATAAAGATAAATTACCAGCACTAAATAGTGTGCAGACTTGCAGCGTCATCATATTGTTTGATACGTACGTTCAAATCAACTTTTACAATTTACTTTAAATTACTTCCCTTCAAGAACTTAGAATATGGATGTTGCAGGACAGCATTCACATTCTGCAAAATTTGCAAAATATGATTTCGAAGTAAGCTGTATTTATTTTAATTATAGAAATCATAGTCTATCAATGAAGTGTATAGGAAAATTTCACGAGCTTATTTTAATAAAGTCTTTATTATGTAATTCTTTTTCAATGACTTTTCAAAGGTGGCTATAATGCCCACTGTGAAAAATGATCAAATATAAACAGTTCAAACGCACTTTTAACTAATAAGTTTTATATCCCGTGATAACAGAAAATATTGTAAAATATACGTACTACGTACGTAGTCATGGCATTACCGCATATATGAGATTTTTGCCCTACGGCTGAATTCTCAATGGTCAACTACAATTTTCCTATATAGCAATGTACTCTGCGACACTGACTAGCGTTTATTGCTTTTGGTTGAAATTACGTCTTAAATTATGCAAGTAGTAATTTGCCATAAAAAAAAACTGGTCAGTCTTCAGCAGGTCCGACTACTACGCAGATAATCCAATAGTCTCTGGCCAAAACGAAAACCTCAGCATCCGCTTTTATGTCAGTTCTTTTGCAAGACTTGGTGACACTATTATAAGATACTTTAAATAAGATGTATTAGTATTCTTATGTGCACGCCCCTTGATCCAAGCACAATACATAGCCTGTTTCTGACTGAGAGCTTTCGCGTATTCTTGATCCAATCAAAATTGCTCGTAGTGATTACTAGTGATTACGGATAAAGGAATGTAATATTCTATTCCAACTCCCATCTCTTCACTACTCTTCTGCTCTATCGCGCTAGAATCTTTCCCGTTGAAACAGTATTAGCACCAAGGGATACAAGAAAAGTACGACACTTAACAGAACGACTGGACATTATTAATAATAAAACAATAATCAAATTATTCGAAGCATTAAGACAAACATACAATTGGTATAAAAATATTGTATTGCTTAAGATACATATTGCTAACATAATATTTTGTATAATGGAAAGTATATTTTTTTATTGAAGTGAAAACTACTTTAGGCGCCTTGAGTATTTTTTGGGTGATCGAAAATCATGGAACTTGCGTCATCGTCCCCAAATGTGCTAAAAATGAGCTATTTTTATACTGTGTATATATGTGTACTTTTTGAGCGAACAAAAAGCGTGAAACTGGCGTCATCGTCATTACACGTTTCCCATGAGCTATATGTATACTGTGTATTATGCACATAGACTACATGCATGTTATATGCATATAAACACATAACCTCCGTAGGTTATTGGTATACATTATATATATGTCGCTGGGCACCAGCTAGTATCTTATAAAACAAAGTTATACTAAACAGATATTTTTTTTTTCATTGATATGCATTTTTTTTTCGCTAACGTTTATATAAATAGTAAGTTTCAAAATTCTGTAGATAAGATTAACTGTTAATAATTCTTGCGCGTAGCACCGTATACAAAACTTTAATGAGTTTAGCCCCTTCTTGTTATCTTAAGGCAGGTTGAACAAAGTTTTACGTTGCTCTGTTTATTGAACATAGTACACTTTGCCCACAGTTCAATATCAAATTATGTTTAAGTTTTAATTAACGGTCAGAACAATCCAAATTCAATTTATTTAGGATAACGCAAGGTGATGACATTACATTCACAATCAAGTTATCTTTGAACTAGATTAATTTTATAATTTTTGGTAAGTTTTAAAAATATTACTGGCCATTGAAAAAATTTAAAAAACTCATTTTATAATAGTGTCTGTAATGTTTTTTTCATTTAGTCAATTTTTCATATTTGCTTATGAAATTTTCATTTATTATTTTCATATCTCAATAACAGTTATATAATTAAATAATATGAAGATTACTGGAGTAAAAAAGTAATCACTGTAAAAGAAAGATTGGAATAGAAGTCGAATTATTCTAACTTAAGAGAAGAAATTTATTAATTACTACGGCTTCTTTATTCCCTTTAAGCTGTAGTATACGCGTGGCTTAACTGGTAAGGCAATGAGGCAACGCGGTCTGCTAACTTAAGTACTGTTTAACCTGTACCCAGGAAATTAGCGCCAAGCCGGTTGGAATTTAAATTAGGAAGTAAGTATTATGTTATTAGACACCTTTCATACTAATATGCAGCCGCCTGTATGTTATTATTATTGTCTGCTTTAGAAGTATCTACATACGTGTTCAGTTTCGTACAAGTCTTTAAGTTAAATTTAGAAGAAGTGGTAGTTTGATAAGTTGTTTTTATGAACTCTAGAATGTATTAATTAGTACATTAGCACATAAATGAGTAAGAGGTACATGGTTTACTTAGCTATAATTAAATGACTATTTGTGAAATAGTGGTATCTTATTAAAAATATATTAAATTGATTCCATGACTTCAATCACTCTTCTCTGACACGCGTGATCGTACAATCAATTCTTTGCGAGAGTTTGAGTCGTGAAACGAATATGCACACTAAAGTTAGTATCAATAAGTATTGTACTTTAAAAGAGAGCAAGTGGTAAATGATTTACCATCCTTATTTAACAAATGCAAAAAATATCAAATACCTAAAATGAAAGTAAAGAGAAATTGAAATAAATTTTGTCGTAGTAAAGTTTATTAAAAAACTCATGTCTACCAATTTATATCCAAGTTAATGAATATTTATAATAAAGGATTAGAACTGAAAAGGTTTTTGGATCGGTAACTTAATACGTTTTGTATTCTTTGTTTACCCGTTTAATTACGGTAATTACGTTACCCTCTCACCTTGTGGCCAAAACTTTACTCGCTCACATGAATACTATCGTGCTCAGCTTCCTACGGAATATTAACGAGCCACTTATTGTTAGCTTTTGCAGGCCCTGCGGGATCTTTTTATGTTTAATATTCACGACAAAAGAAATATTCTAATCACTACGGAAATCTTTGATTCGAACCCTTTTGAAATCACATTATAAGTAGGTATTTCATATCTAAACCGATCAGATATTTACACCGTCAGGTAGAAACTCCATTGAGTATCATGTATTAAATAATAGACTGTTTAATCGCAGTAACTGTTACTTACAATCATTTATTAGGATAGTTAAAGTTAGTGCCACGATCGAGGGATATAAAACTATAAATAAATTATAATATTATAAACTATAAACTTTATAAAATATATAATAGTTATATATTAATAGTATCATATTTATTTTATTATACAATTATAATATTATATATAAATTGGATCTTCTAATATTTGATCCATTATTATAAATGAACAAGCTTTTTATTTATATTTGAAACTGAAAAATAATTAATACTGTATGCAACCCATCAGGTGTCAACGCTGTCATGCTGTCCTATATAAAGACATATCTATATAATGCCTACAGATCGACATATGACAAGAATGAAACAGCCTAACCGAGGGAAGGTTCAACAATTTCCCACGGGTAACGACATGTCAAATTCGTTTCCAATGTTCATTCTACATAAATTATTATGTTTATATCGCTTGATATACGGATTATCTATTAATGAACTATTTCCCAGATGACAAAGTTATCGCATCTATACGTTTCAAATTTTATTCAGGGAAATTATTATTAATTAAAAAAAAACAATTATTGATTGTTATTTTAATGATATTTTACGGGGGTTTTTTAGGTTATTTTATGGTTATGTTGAATATGCAATAAAAAATATTGTCCGCGATCTGTGAATACAGTGGTATCTTTAGTGATTTTTTTTCTAGGGTGCCAGAGTGGCAGGACCTCAGCTTGGCTTCTGCCGAAAAAACAAACAAACAT
Source organism: Actias luna (assembly GCA_039707435.1). Lineage (NCBI taxonomy): Eukaryota > Metazoa > Arthropoda > Insecta > Lepidoptera > Saturniidae > Actias > Actias luna. The sequence goes on along the minus strand of JAZHAC010000033.1, from coordinate 10,415,798 downwards.
TCACGAGCCTAACAGGTCTTAACTTGCTATACTGAGTGGTCCTAACAACTATCTTATCAGGCGAGCCGCGCGATGGCAGCGAGGGTAGCCCCTACAAAATTGTGTACTTACTGTGTAGGTGTGCACGAATGATATGCGGTGTGATGATGTAATCTCAGTGATTTAGAGTGCCACTGTATTGCGCGAGCAGATTCGTTCGAGGGCTCCTTTTCGGAAGATCGAACCTAGGCGGAGGGAGGGAAATTATCCGCTCGGCCTCAATGGCGAGGGCGGCGGTTACACGGGCGTGTTCGCGGACACGTACGATTGCTGGAGACGGCAGAGAGCAGCGCGTTCAATCCTGTTATTTTATACCTATTACCGTTGGCTTTTTGAGTTATGATCACATTGAAGATACAGACCAGAAGAGCTATGAGTTTATCAGGGAGAAATTTTTGGGGCCTCGTTCCTGATTCCGTCGGGACTGGGGGTTTTCCTTGGCTTAAGGAGTTTTATGATCGCGATGACTTCGCCAGTTGTGACCGGGTCTAAAATTTCAACTGGAGTGGTCTCTTATTGATTGAATGGTTCGATCGACCCTCCCGATGTGTCCCAGATCTGTGGTATAATATTCATAGGGATTGGGAAAACACTGTTGTTCGAGAGTGGTAGCGAGATACTTTGCCTTGTCTATACTTTCGAAGGCGGGTAGATTGCCGGAGCCTCTATCTAACAGTGGCAATGCGGACGAGTAGCTGCTCTTCTCTTTACAGACGAAACCCTAGAAATCGAGATGAGACGGTTTGATTTCCTCTAAGAGGCTGTCCCATGTTTGACCGCGTAGGTCGGAGATACAAGATTTAACTAATCTTTGTAGGTTAATCTTTAGTGACAAAAAGTCGGTTTACTACAAATACAATGAAAAGACCACGTGAGCATTGTGGTTTATAAATTAATTTATGTATGTCTGTATTTATGTTTCATATTTCTAATATTTATTTAGGGCCTATCAATTTTATACAGTCCAAACCTTTAATAAAGTTCATAAAAGAAATGTTACATAAGGTATTTACTATATTTTATTGTTTACTATATATTATTATAGTATATTTACGACCTAAAAGGAGGAACAAAGGATGAAGCTTGTTTTGTTTTTGCAATTACTAGCATTTACAATACATATATAAATTTCATTAATCAATTGATCAAAAGTAAAAAAAACTGTTCCCGATTGGTAGGCATGAGAATGAATAATTATTAAACTAAATTCTTAAAAAATATGTAATAATATTTTATAACTAAAGTTAAATTTTATGTAATCTCGCTGTAATTGCGTAAAGTTTGTACTGTACGTAAAAAACTTATGTATGTTAAGTTTCTTGAACTGCAAACTGACATACAAAGTATCCTCGAATATCGTTTGTGTCGTTATTAAAAGAGAGCACGTACTAAAAACGACATTAAATAGAAAATTCTGTACGTATCGTATTCGTTATGTGAAATAGTAAATATAATATTTGCCTCGTTCAAAAAGCTCTGCTTGTATTCGGACGATATATAATATAAAAGACAAAGTCGGTAAACATTATACACCATTAATCAGGTCTTTTCATGGATTTTTTTGGACTTTTCTGTTTTTACAATTATGTATTGTAGATTATTAGAGATGCACTGATACAAAATAATCATAAAATTAATAATAATAGTTAGTAAAATAATAGTTTAATGTAAGTGACAATAGTGGAAATTAAAGTTTTATACAATTTTATAAGAGGAAAAAGCCTCTACCTTTGCTTTAAATTATTAAGACGCAGCCAGGTGGCGTTGTTGTCAATAGAAGTGCGTGCCGGGGAGTCTTGAGGCAATTTCGCGCGTACGTGAGCTCTAATCACCCTCTTTAAACCAAGGCTCACGTTCCCAACCAGCAGGAAACGTTTATTTTAATTCCCCACAAACGCGTGTCTAATTTCAACGATTGTGTTTTGTTTAAATTTAGGGGATCATTATATCCCGGGTAGGGATAAAGGGTGATTTGAGTAAACTGCTGTTTTTAGAATAATCATCACCATCTCATAAGATATACGTGTAGAAAATTAGGATAATGTTATATTGGTTGGAGAGTTTATAAACATACAGTGTAATAAGCTACATAAGAACGTAGGTTTATATCTATTATCTATAGGTGTACCTATATATTATCTCGTTACACTTTAGGCTAGGAGTTTCTGTGTGGCTGGATTACAACCATGATAAACAAGTCGGTGGTAAACTCATTGAATTGAACATCTTTCGGAGATCGAGAGGCGAGAGGAGATTCAGAAGGCAGTATGACTGCGATGACCGCCATGAATTTCTGATCTCTTGGTAGCCATTGTTGTTCATGGTTTGTACTGTGCATACCGACAGGGACAGTACCGTCAATTTGTCATGCAACTCTAAAAAAGGGACGTCTTATTCAGCTAAAGTCGGCAGGCTCTCTGCCTTTTACGTAAGAATAAGAATGTTCAATAATTTATGCGAAGGATTCGATGAATCTGACAAATAGGCGTGTAAATTTTTTAATAAAATTTAATGTCGTTGTAAATGAGAAAAATAAAAATGTTCAGAGGAGCATCGCAAGAATGATACACCTCAAGGCTTGATTATTTGTATTCCCTGAGCGTTCATTGAAATACGTGCCAGGATTGTTAATATTGTTAGTAAATAAGCTCTGTTTTCAATTACGTGTTTCAGCTATGTACGACAACGGCATGATTTATGAAATTCGTCAATTTTGAAATACGACGAAAAACAGACGAGAAATTTATATTAGAGAATTAATTTATGTGGATGTTGCGCATTTCTTAATGGAATGCATTAATTTGAAGTGAATGTGCTTGTGTGAGTTCGTTGAAAGCATTTTGGGAAGCTCGCTGGTTCTATATAGCAAAGTGAACATGAACGGTCAGGTTCATCGTCAAGCAGCACTTTGTGATATCATTTGGCTTTTCTGTATTCATCGTGCTTATATATTTTGTTCCCTTACATTTTAGTTTGATTAATAACATATACGTGTACGATCCTGTAACTTTTTCGATGTGTGAAAAGACAGAGACATAATAGTCCAACCTCACCTCCAAACAGTAAAATTGATAAACATTTCTCGTCATCTATTACGATAGTGCCGTTCAAATTTTATGAATTTTCTCTTAGTAAGTATACGGTAAATATATTTTAAATTATAATTTTCTGTATATATATATATATATATATATATATTCCGGTTCTTTTCATATAGCACTACAGAATAGATTTAGATAATAATAAAAATATGTGCATTACAAAAAAGTAGTATGTTATTACTTAAGCAGGTACATAACATAATATTTGATTAGGAAAATAAATAGTTCAATAAAAGTATAATGATAAAATAGTGAATGGAATAGATTCATGAGCACACGCTTTTACACACGCACACGGTTACACCTATAGGTTGAAATTTCATTGCGTTCATCAAAATTTTACGAAATTCTTGTAAATGTAGGGCAAAATTTGACGATTTTCAAATAAAATTAATTGATAGCTCTGACGTTTGTCAATAGTTATTAAACAAAAAAAAAAAATTGTTTTAAACTAATTTGTTGTTATTTGTATGATTAAAAAACTGTTTAAAGTTTTTTGTCAATTGAGAAACAGGACAAAAAGGTGATGAACATCTTTGTCTACATATATATGAACACACACACTTCACACATGAAGAATACAGACTGTGATAGTAGTATATTTTATACATTTGTTTTTTTCTTATTTGTAGCTGAATTATTTGTAAATATATATGTACTGTTTTACTTCATGTTTAGAGCAATTTTTGGTTTAATTGTAAACATAACCAATAAATATTACTTATGAACCTATATCATTATAATTTACTAAAACCTGCTACTAAAATTACCCCAAACAAACCACTTAATTAAAAGATAGATTTACAAGCATTTTCTAGTAATATTTGTTCGTTACTTTTTGTTAATCATAGAAGACAGTCATATAGCGCTCCTGAAGTTTAATAGATTCTTTGAAGAGGAATAGCTTTGTAATACAAGCTGTAAAGCTCCCAGTCGGTATGTTTTTTCCGACATCCTCAACAATCATTGTTATTATTCCACCTATTTTAACACCTATACTAATTATACTCTTAAGCTTAGCTTCCTCATGAACTACCCCGTTCATCATGAACTACTCCGTTTATTGGTGAAAACCGCAGGAAGATCCGTTTTTTCGTGATTTTTGAACATATCGCATTCAAACAGATAGACGTGGCAGGAGACCTTAATTTTATAATAGAGTATCTATAGATTAAATATAACACACTTTGACATTAACAAAAGGAACGATCACATTCTCAATCTCTGTTTGAGTTTATTCTAGCACTAGTTAATAAAACATACACTACTTATGATAATAATAAATCGATTTTATTATTCTAGATATTCTCTTTTTACTACAACGGGAATATTGAAAAGTTTTGAGGTCACAATTACAATAGATGTCAAGTAATTTAAGTAAACATTATTTTCGAAATTGAAAATTAGTGGCTAGTTTGTTAATCAATATATTAATATAAAATTATTAGGATAACAAAACTTTGCTCAGTTTAAAAAATGTATTTAGACAAATCTGGATAGAAAATTTTACATGAATACAAAATTATATCCAAACATTAGAGATTATGGTATGTAAACCACATTAATTTAATAGGAAATATATTATGTAGTTATCCAATTTTACATTTTATGACACATGATTAAAATTTTACTTTATTAACTAATTTTCTAGTTTATGTACTAGTGTAGATTGATTGTTTTATTTATTTTATTTATTTATTGTTTTTATTTTTATTGATTGATTTTTCATAGATTTAAAGGCTTTACTGGCTTGTTATAGATTACACGATCAAAACAAAAAGGAAAGATGTGAGATATCAAAAAATTAATCTATATATAATCTAGGCAGACAGAGATTGAACACGCACATCCATCACCATTTCCTCGTAACAGTTTTTGCGATAGTTACAAACAGATTCTTACTATTGTCACTTTAGGGACGTTACTATGGAATAATAATAAAAATAAAATGTTCATGTAATATATTTAATATTCAAACGAAAATTATACGCCGTTAACTTATGAATAAATAAATAATATTCGTGTATATATAGATACTAGCTCTGTCCGAGACTTGATTCACATGAAACTTAAAAATATTTAATAATTTATGTCCGTTTTTGTAACTTTTTTCAATATGGCTTTGCTCTTGTTGGTGGTAGTGTGATGTTATATAAACTAGAGCCTTCTTCAAAATTTGCTCTATTCAATACAAAAATAATTTCGCAAATACGACTTGTAGTTCCAAAGATTAGCGCGTTCAAATTAACAAACAAACTTGTCCACTTTACAATATAATATAGATATTAATAAACACCCATCATCATAATAATACTACAATAAACAACTAGAGTGTTTCAACCATATATTTGGTATCAGATATTTTTAGCACTCCCCTTTTTTTCCTTATAGGTTTAGTGTTTTGCCACAAGCGTACTTAATAGTAAGTCATGATGTGGTCCAAGATATTAACATGCTAATTAAATTATCGAAACGTCTAAAGGTGATCGATGACAAATACTCAACCTAAGCGAGTAAGCTAACCTGGTATGATTAGCCATGATATGTTTTAATTACGATGTTTTTCTTAAGCTTTAGCTCCGTCTCATTGTAAGGATTTCAACTGACGTCGACTGACGCCAATTCCGTATCCATTAATACTGAACCAAGAATAGATTTTTCGAACGGTGCTTACTAAATAAAATAAAGGTCAAGGGAGTATGTACGGCTGAGGAGAGGAGAAGTGATTAGTTATATCTCAGGCTTTGCCGCTGCGTCGCATCGTGTCGTGTTGTTGCGCCCAAGCTGGCTGTCACCTCGGCCGCGTCCCAAGGGCGTGAATCCAATTTACCAACTTGTACCCCGTTATTGGGTATACATTGTGTGTGCTCCCAGAAGAAAACTTTTCTTTAAAATAAATTATCTAAAATAAAACATTGATTAATATTTTTACTGAATTTTCTACAAATACATCTAAACATGTAAAATTCATCGCAGAGAATTCAGCTTTGTTCACCATGCCATTTTTTTGCTTCATTTCAAATATTTGTGTAAGAAATACGATTTACGTACGATTAGGATAACGTATAAAGAAATTCATTTTCGCATTTATAATATTAGTAAGATATATAATTTTGTAAATATATGTAGAACCAAAGAACATACTTAACATGCAGTAGAAGTACATTATAATTGATAAAGCCTGTAAAATGTATTTCGCTAGCACATACTATGATATGTCAAGTGGATGAGACAAAAAACTGTTTAAAAAGTAACTTAACAAGAAGTCAACACATTTCATGATTTTTCGCCTCGTATTCTTCAGATTTAAAAAATAAGATTCATAATATAATATAACGATATATTATTATGTGGTGGTAAGATGTTAATAGATATGTTTGTTATCCTTAATGTAGATATTTCCTTTTATTTATAAAATAACCTGACATGTTAACATCATAAACAAAGCAATGTTATTCTGGGTTAATCGCAAAAACTGTCGAATACTTTATTCTGACAAATAATGAAGATGAAATAGCGAGTGGCGTAAAGATCAAACACAGGTGGGAATAAATAAACCGACCTATTGATCGAACCGTGCTCAGAATGTTTGCAGATATTACATATGAGCGAAATATGAACTCATACCTTCGATAAGAAGGAAAATATCTGTAAATAGAGCCCTTGACAAACTGATAGGCCTGTACTTTATTGAGTAAGGAGATATAAACGCCGCTACTCTTTCCAACTGGGTAACACAACACCTAATAAAAGGAATAGGCAGTATTTTATCTTATTTCTGTTATTTGTTACAGACACTGTCTATAGAATGTAGCATAAATTTAATCCAATTTATCATAATGTTATTTAATGTAATGTATTTAAGTATTATATTAGTCAGCCTATACTGTGTATATTAATAAGAAAAAATTAGGAAAATCCAAAAGTGCCAACCTTATAATCATTTTTTTTTATTTGTAATAACAAACCACATCGAACCAGACCGTGAAAAGTAATAGTGTTGAATTCCTAATTATAGTCAAGCGTTAGAAAACAAAAAGACTCAATTAGTAAAGTATTTCTATCGTTATTGTGATAACATACAGGATGCGGACATATATACACACGGAAGTCCAAGACAGATAAACAGTTTTTTAACTAGTTTAAATAACAAAAATGTCATCAAAAATTAGATGTGTGCTAGGAAAGGTTTTTTTTTCATGATATGTTTGTGTATGTATTATTTTACAAGTGCAATATACGATAAATAGAGACATTTTAATTTTGAAAAATCAGATGTTTTGCGTGAACCTTCGCTTATGAGGCGTGCAAAAGCTTGAAAAGTTAAAAACCTGTGTTTAGCTATATCTATGTGTTTCACAACCCGATGACAACACTGTATAAATTTATGCAATAATATGTTTATTCTTATGTAATCCAGAGATTCATTGTATATTTAATTTAAACATATTAAGAATCCCAACAACGTCTGCACATCGATTTTCAACCACTCAGACCAACGAAACTTTTAGCTACCATATTTATTTTTCCTTCATCAACGAAAACTGTTTGGTTATGCTTATGATCTATGAGATGTAGATATATTTACTTATTATTAGGTCTTAATAATAATAATAAATATTTTTTGACAATAGCTTGAATTGTATAATGTTGGCTATAGTTTTTCTGTAGAAACTATATCAATATTTATTTGTGCAGGTCTTTGTTAAAAAAACATAAAAACACCATGGTGTTTTGGTGTTACGGTTGTCAAGTTATAAATAAAGTCTTTATCTAATGATTTTCATAAGACATATATTTTACTTAATTTAAACAATCTACAAATTATTTCTTTTGGCACATATAGCAAAATATATAAATAAATTATGTATTATAAACGAAACGACCGAAAATATCTAGTAACGAAATTCAAAGGAGAATAGCAATCGCTTGGAAACGGTATTGGGGCTCTAAAGAAATAATGAAGAATCAAGAAGTAGCTATATGCATCAAAAAGAAACTCTATGAAGCAACGATTCTCCCATGTCTAACATATGGGTGTCAAAGTTGGTCTTTCAAAAAAGAAGATGAGAATAGGCTAGCTGTCTGCCAAAGGAAGATGGAACGAAGTATGCTAGGAATAAGGTTAAAAGATAGAATTAGTAAGAAAATGATTAAGAGTGGGACAAAAATTACGAACGTGATTAATAGGATAAGGAAATTGTAATGGAACTGCGCTGGGCATGTATCTCCAATGGAAAACAATCGATGGACAAAACTAACTACCGAGTGGCTGCCAAGAAGCAGCCAGAGAAAGAGAGGCAGACCGTTTAGAAGATGCGAAGACATCTTTAGAGAGTGTTCTGGCCCAGGCTGGCCCACCATAGCAAGGAATAGGGAAATATGGTCGGTAATGGGGGAGGCCTACGCCGAGGAGGCGACTATAACATATTAGTAAAAAAAATAGCCATGTATTTTAATGTGTAATCATATTTTTTAAGTTATAGATTAAAGCCTTTTTTTTTAATATATATTATAAAAGTAAGTCACGTCTGTCCGCCGCGTCTGTCTCTCTGTCCGTCTATTCGTGATAAGCTCAAAAACTACGGATCTAAACCGATTCAAAACAGATTTTCATGAAGTTTTCACCAATAGGCAGAGTTATTTGATTATATTGAAGCGATGATAGCTCAGTGGTAGTGTGTACGACTTCGCGTCAAGGGACGTGAATTCGAATCCAAGCACCTACAATGAGCTTGAGCTTTCGGTGAAGGAAAACATCATGAGGAAACCATAGCATGGTGGTAGGGCTTTTTCTAATGGCCGCCTGGCTAGCTACCACCCTCAAGTTGTAAAACCTGCCGCCAAATACCAATAGGTGTGTTCCGGCAGCTGTACTTGAGAGCTAGTTCCTCGACAGGTTTAACGTGTCTACCAACTTGGGCCGTATCGTCACTTAAGATCAGGTTAGATCATGGCCTTAACGCTAAACCCTAAGTATATAAAAAAAAAGTTATTCATTAGAAAGGTTAGTGTGTATAATTTTTAAAGGTTCTATGCAATCGGTTAAAATATAAAGATAATTGTTTTAGAAGTTAGAAAAAATCATGGCGTCTAAGAGCTTTATTGGCGTGCCCCGCACAAGTCGATACAGTTATGTGGAGATAATATATAACGTAATTATTACTCTTAAATAGTTTTATTTGACTGTAACACCGCTATATCTTCTGTGACTAAGACAATTACTAATTGCTAATAGTTAAAAAATACACGTATTTATAACCAAAGCCTAAAACTAATTTAAGTAAAAACTAGAGAAGTCTCAATTTGCAATGTGCAAGTAGAAAAAGTATTTTAGCGATATTTATTAATATATGAATGACATCCGATATTGCTTTCCGTTACATTGATAGATAGATAGATACAGGTGAAGCGATGATGGCTCAGTTGGTACTATGTACGGACGCCGCGTCAATGGACGTGAGTTCAAATCCACCTGCAATGAGGCTCAGCTTTCGCTGAAGGAAAATAGCGTAAGGAAGCCATAGCATGGTGGTAGGGTTTTTACTAATGACTAGCTACCACCCTCAATTTGAAAATCTGCCGTCAAAAGCCTATAAGTGTGTTACGATAGTTTCACTTCAGCGCCCGTCCCTCTACTAGGCTTAGCATGTCCACCGTGTTGGACCACATCGTCACTTTACATCTGGTGAGGTTGTAGCCATAACGCTAAACCTATAAAGTATAAAAAAGCTAGTCTAAGCGTATTAAAACTACATAACAATACAGAGGCTGCTATCGATGCATAATATATTCTTCCAAAATTTACATTAAGTTATTACGATGTCACTGACTACCGATTTTTGATCTCTTACTTCCAAATTCATCGGCTTATTGCCAAATTGGTCAACTAAAAAGTACCAAACTTTGACCTTGGAATTCGAGTTATGAATATTTATTTGTACACACTTGTTAGGTAAAAACCTAAAGAAGAACCAAAAACGACGCATTGTTGCGAATATTTAACGCCGAAACTCAAAACATTATTGGTTAGGTTTTATTGGCGTAAGGCGCGAATATCAAGAGCCTAGAATGTCGTTGAATTTTGTCACATTCGAGTGGGATTTTGTTTATTTGTGTGTTTTGAAGAAATAATTTGTTTTTCATATGCTATTACAATGGCAATAGCTTTATGAATACAAAAATAATGATCTTAATGCAAACAAATATCTTTATCTTCTATTTCGTATTACAACCAATTTTTGGCTTAGATTATCTTTGCTAGAAAGTAATATGCCATACTGTTAATCCGTTGAGATGTATTATGTGACGCCTTTATCATCCCGGAGCTTACCTTATCAGCATTTTTTGTATTAAATTGTTATTTTTCCGATACTAACCCAGTCTGTCCGTTCCCAGGCTCGATTTGTGTTAAGCCCTACTTTCCATAATTAAATGTTAATACCTTCTACTTTAAATAATTGGGTTTAATTTTAATTTATTTTTTAACCTTGAAGCTTAAAGTCTTTGAACACGATACAAAAAGTCGCCTGCTAATCTCGCTATTTAATTAAATTAGGTTCTATAGTAATACATTAGTAGTTATAGATTTTATATCTTATGCAAAGGTGTTTATGATACTCTTATAATTTATGTAATTTATATTTACCCCTCTATTTCGTAAACATAGTGAAACTACCATAAAAAAATGTATTTTGACTAGTTCTAAGTTCTGTGAGAGTGTTTTAGGTATAAGTTATATTATTATCACTAAAATATTGCGTATAGACGTAACTTGGTCACAAACCGTATTGTGTAAATAAACCTTGCCTAAGATTTAATTTGAAAGCGACCTTCCAAAAGATATAATTTGAATTATAATTAAAACAAATGTGATTAATTAAAGTAGTAAACTAGTGGTTAAAGTCGTGGTCAAACACTAGACGGATCGAGAAAACAATGTTTGTCTAATTAATCGATTATTCCTAAATAATATATTATAAAATGCGTATTTTATTTTATAAATGACTTCAAAAGGTATTTGGCTGACATATTTGGTCTTCCTCTTCACAGGCATATAATAATGAGGCAGAATATTCCGCCCCAAGGCTCGTAGTTCTGGGAATGACCAGTTATTGACGTGGGTTGACATTATCTAGAAATAACTTCTAAAAATACGTGCAAAGATTTTGAATGAACTCTTAGTAATATTATTTAACGACTATAATTGTATATATTTATAAATATGGTTTATTACCATTATACATCTAATAATAAAACTACAATTCAGTCAAATCAGTACATAGTATATTTTTTGAAATAGCAATTTTTTTATTCAAAAATATTTCATAACATTGACTAAAATTTTTGACTCATGTATCATTGATCATTGTATTTTTATGATGTTCCTGTATCATTCTATTTTGTAAATTTTCATATTAAAATTTCCGTTAGAAAGTCCACAATATTGTTTAAATAAAATTGTGTGTATGATTAATAACACTATTTACTCCTCATATTTATGTACTTATTATAAATACAAATTATAATTAAAGGCACGGTCCAGTACCCCGCCGGCTTTTATCGACATCAAGGATGTTTTCCGAGTTAGTGATGCCTTTGGCGCGCGTAAGTGCCTTCTTAAGGTTAAATCCAAAAAGGTTTATTTATATCTGTTGAGTAATGTTGAATACTTAGTGAAATTTGATAATATTATTTAATTTTAGGTATAGAATTTTGCAGAATTCTATTAATATAATACTATTACGAGGCTAATTCGGTTATAAACATCAACTTTGCTGTATTTTCATTACGCGGATCTTTATTTAGTTAATAACGCGAAACGGTACACGGGTTTAGCCTTCAGCTGTAGGTATTAAGTAACCGACCTCAAATCTCTGAACTTTAAGTGCATTTACATCGTTTTTGTAAAATAAAAAGGTTATCACTCAGAATATTTTAGCTCTTTAAAATGTATATGCCTTAAAGTACTTATCTGGTTTCACGATTTATTCGTTTGTTCACGTAGACATATAATGAGTTATGATATAACTTCTTATTTATTCATCCACTAACTCACTTCAAAAACTTCAGAAGAGAAAAATTACACGTATTTCTGATTGACGAAAATGTATCTTTCCTTCATACTTTTCTTCCAAAAAAAATTTTTTTTTTCAATTTGTATTTCATTAATTTCTATTTACATACAGACATAAGTACATGAAAAAATTAAATCATTAACATGGAGATCACCAGGATCGTAATAAAAATAATGTTGTAGTTGTTGTAGTTGTTGTAGTTGTTGTAGTTGTAATGTCAACATTTTTCATTTATGATTGTACACACGTACATAAACACCTTGTGTGTAAATTATTTTCAACTCTTAATTTTATAGCCAATAAGTTTCTTGTTTTGACACAAACTGTACTATTCTAATAGAATTTGAGAACTGCCAGTTATAATTAATTATTTCTAATTATTGCTCTTGATTTTCGTTAACTGTATGCACTGTATTAATACATAATGTACATGTATGTATATTACCTAATACCATGTCCTATCGAGCGTTTGGTTCCATAACATGTCACAGTTTTCAAACAAAATGAAAATGTTGCCTTTTTTATTTTATTCCTAAAAACCCATAAAAAAACTTTTGTAAATTATGATAATATCTTGCATATTTCATAAAGATTAGTGACTGTTGTTGTATCCTTTCGTAGACAGGGGCAGCTGGCGGCTATAACATTTCGTCCTCTTATTTATGAGCTTAACTTGGTTTGATACTCAAACTAACTTCGTCATTCTAAACGAGACAGCACTTTCCAGTTTTTGTATTATATAATCTTAGAAATAAAATTCAAATATAACTGACCAGTTAAAATATATGACAACGTATCTCATCTCATTTTTTTAATTTTAAGTCATGTACATGTTTCTTTAATAATGTATGAATTTAACTAATAATTAATTATTTCCCCAGGTATGTTTATATTTTTAAGTGCACAATAATGTTTGTATTGTTATGTATCAATATATCCACTATGATTTATCGTAATTCTCTCACACTACTTACTAATGTTCGCTGCCTTATCCTATAGCTTTTATGTTTTGGAGAATTGGTCTTGTAATTGTAATGCCTAAATACATTACCGAGGAAAAATAAACTACTTCAATTAAATATAAGCGTCCAAAAGACTCTAAAGGCGAATCGATTCACGTTAAGAATAAATTATCTCCGGAACAAAGATTAATTCATCTTGCTGGCAGATTTGTAGGTTTAAAGAGTACTCACCCTTAAATAAGCATCGAGAGAATATCGTGTTTGGTTTAAGTGCTAAAATTCAATGTAGAAAAATACAAAAGATGAGAATATGAATATGAATATAATTTCCTTGTAAACAATGTCGGTTTAATTTTCATTTATAATCCTATGTTTTATATTAAAGGAAATGAAGTTCTCAAATTCTTTTTGCGTTTGACAGCCCAATCATTGATGTAGGTTATAGGGTATTTTACATCACACAACAGCTCTTATGATCTGAGCAAAATATAAAAAAAAAACCTTATGCAAAAAGGACATAATAGAACGGGCAAGAGATGTGATGCGACGCAGTGTGTTAATTAGCGTAACTACTGAACGGTTTATCATGTAACGTTGTGGGTATACTGAACAGGACATGGACACATAGGGTTTCATACCGCTCCCCAGGGATAAAAAAATATGTATTCTTTCCACCCGTACGAGTCGCAAGCACAGTTAATTAGTTTAAATAGTACGACACCGATGAATGATGAAAGGTTGTAAACCACACATTGATGATAGGCTATAAACTTCGATTCACAAAAGGCACACGGGTATCACAAGCTTCAACTTTGCTTTTAACATTGCTTCTACATTTACTGTAACTTTTCTTAAATGAATATAGGCATATTCATCGACATTGTTATTATGCTATCACCTATATATTATAATGTATTTAGTTTCAGAAGCAACACCAAATTATTACAACATTAATAAAGTTTTTTTCGTTCAACTATGACATTAATTCTGTTCTATTTACATAAATCAAGTTTTACGGTACCCAAAAGCTTCGTCATTAATTCATAAAACTTTCACTTTCACGAAACTAAACACTAGCAGGAATAATCAATGGATAGCAGGAATAAACTGTGCGGGGATATGATACATTTTGTCCAATCAATGAATGATACTGGGTAAATAAAAATAGTTGACTAACGCAGAGATGAGACAAAGTTTCGGTTGAGTAATTAATGCTTCGGATATTGTTATTGGTGGTTATTAATTTGTTTTAGCTTTTACAATTTGACATTAAGGTTGTATGTAAAATATCGACTGTAAATTATAATTACCGAGCTGGTTTTGAGTTTCATCTGTCGACAGTTTCGGTCAGAGTAGGTTTAATCGTAATAAAGAAAAATATTATGTTCTTATTTCTGTTGCACAATAAAGGTTTTGCGGTTTTAATATTACTTAATCAAATTGTCACATATAATTTTCCTTTGTCAAAAATCGTTTCATTTATAATCCTATTCCAAGTTTGATAATCCATTATCTCCAACCATGTTATCTTACAACTCAATAAATGATTTTTACCATAAGGATAATGCTGCGTTTTCTACTATTTATTGTGAACTCAATCTTCTGTTATGATTGATTGAAACGTATGTGGAACACTATAAGGGGAAATTACTTCGTTATTTCTCTAAATACATAGCATAGTGAATGTTTGCTCTATCAATATTGTCTAAGTACCTTATGATTTATTATATGAAGGATTTATTATTGTTATTGTTTATTTTATTAATCACAAGACTCTAAAAATAATTATATTGTATTCTGAATATTATAAGGTATATTTTTTGGGGAAAAGATCGAGTGTTGTGTGAAATAAATACACGGTAGCCTTTTATCATAATTATTATATTTTTACTTTGTAACTTAAGTATTTCGTATATTTATATTACATTTATGTAAACATATAATATTAACAGTAACTAGGCATTAACACCAATAAAGATTTACAATAAAATAGACAAATAGCAGGAATAGTAATTGGAATTTGAATTGCATAGTGTTGTAATGTTAACAAGGAGATTTAGGGTATAAAGGTCTTTTTAAATATTTAAGTATAATAGAATAATTGTTCTTATAATCCAGTATAATGATTAAATCATTTCAGGAGTAGAGAATAAATGATATCATTCTCAGGCATCACACACAACCTGTCCGAGTTTGTGGTGATAAACGTAGAGATTTGTATGTTGTGTATGTATGTATGTTGATATGTATTAAAAAAAGGTATCTATAAGTGTGTTCTACTAGTTGTACGTGTAAGCCAGCTAGTAAAACTTATTATAATAAAATTATGTTATGTTAATAAGGACAAGACAGTTATATTCTAGATCTCCTTTAAAAAAAAATTTTTGTTTATAATTAATTATATCTTTATTTAAACTAAGCAGATGTAATCCAGCATAAAATTTTTATTCATCAGTCTTTCGTAAGGGTATGCCCCTATGGTAATAGTTCAAATTGAATAAAAATACATCGTTAAAAAAGACAATTTCATTAGCGGAATTTCTATTGATATTGACTATTATACTTTATTAATGATACTTTTATTTATTATATGTCTTTTTCATAATTTATATTTACATATTTTCTTCTTTAAATCTATACTTTGGCCATTTTAACCTACATTCTCAATAAACTACAATATATTTATTCAGTTTTTTTTTCTGAAAAATTAAATTATTTTACATTTTTATATAAACTTGATAAAAAAAAAATAGTAACTCAAAAATTAAAGATATGTCTAATAATATTTTTTTACAATTAATACAGGTTATAATATTAAAAAATACTCAAAGTTGTACTTTAATAACATTTTATTGTAAATAAACTATCGAATGCCGCTTAAAAGGAAATAAAGAGAGGTAGTTATCCATAAAGTATTGGCTGAAGGTGAATCTGGAACAACATGAAATATTTATGAGAGAAATATTTATTTTAAACCACGGCTCTGGATCCGGCAACATTCTATGAATCATAGATTACCTTAATGTTTTGCATAATAATTTAATGTTATTTAAAATGTTAATGTTGATTGAAAGTTATTATCTAGTTATGTTATTAAGCAAGCTCTTTGATTATTATAGTTCACCATACTATGTCAACTTGAATATCGATTTAACTCACCTGCTCTGTTCCGGACGCCTAATACAGACGCAACTTCTGGTTGTTCCATATAGAAAATTAGTTCAGAGCGTGCGGCATATAGGTTGTATATACTAGCTATGCAAGTGAGTCGCAAACTGCCACGTTCAAATGCCTCGTTTCGAACTATGAAAGACACCTCCCCAACTGATGGTAATCTATTGTCAGGATCTGTTCGTTCGAAGGATTTCAAATTTTCCTTTATAGGTCTCCTTATTTCTTCTTTATGAAGGTTTATGTAGGATTCGTCAAGATATTGAAGGTTACCATCTTCTTGAAAAAAATTTAAATCATTTTCAGGGAGTTCGGTTGTAGTCGATTCTATTTTAGATAGTGGATCCCATTTGAACCACATTGGTAATTCGTGTATTGTAGGGCCCATATCAACCTGTTAACGAAATAATAATCGCTATTTATACATATAATAAAATTATAACTAACCCCAATGTGTATAATATATAAAATACTAGTATTTTTACAAAATTATAGCCGTAGCATGTCTGCCTGTTCCAATGTAGGCACATTATCTGAAACTACTGTGAACTGATAGCCGGGCCCTTTCCTAGGCTTAACGTGTCCACCAACTTGGGTCACATCGTCACTTAACATCAAGTGAGTTTGAGGTCATAGTGTTAACCTAATTATATAAAACATACTGAACAGATTTTGCTGATGTTTGACTAACTTGGAATAATCATATAAAACGAAAGGTTTCGTCAAGGTTAAAGCCGGACTGTGAGGGTTTGGGGCAGGTCGATGGTCTTGCCTTTCATTGTACCAGTCCGGCCGTCTGTAGGGCAGATCGCCAAGCTGCATGGACGAAGGTCTGGCTTAACTTCAGGCAGGACCGGTCATCGGGGCGAAGCGATGAATTATAAGTTCGATCTCGTGTCACTCCAGCTAGGCGACAGGTGACCGTAAGGTTTTAGTGTGTATTCCCGGCGGCACACACCGCCCGAGTCCTACATAACCCAGTCAGTCTCCTAGAGTTGCGTAAATGTATTTCCCCACGTTAAAAAAAACAGTTAAAATTTAAGTTGTAAATGAACATCTTGGTGCATTTTAATCCGTTTTTATTGTATGCGGTAGATAATTACTATAATATAAAGTATTTTGCTTCTTTATTATGGTATTGGAGTGTTTAAAAGTTGTTTGCTACAACTTTTACTTGCCCTTTAACTTGCTGTATTTGTTACTTCTAATTGTTCAGTGCAGTTACTTTGCCGTGTTACGATAATTTAATCTACAGAATTTCAACCGAATTATTATCACTGTACTTTCTGAGGAATCAATTACATATTCAATATATACAGAATCCCTCGCTTAATAGTATTAGATTAGATTATCATGTCATTGAGTGTATACAGAGCGAGGGATTCTATTACTACATACCTTACTATTATATCCATAAAGATTTCAAATTTATCTTACATGTAAACTCGAGAAATGGGTATAATTATACGCCATTTTTATTATTAAGTTGATAACAAGTATTTAAACTTAATTTACTATTATGCGCTTAAGTTAAAAAATCAAATTGATTGTCACGTATAGATGGTACGCTTAATATTAACTACAAGTGTAATTGTAAGTTATAAATCATCTATATATGGTATTGGAGCATTAAAAATTAGGGAGTCAAATACAATATTTAATTTTATAGCAATATGCGATTGCTGGCATTGTGATGGGAGATACTGACCGTTAGAAAGGGCAAAATAATGTACAAAAAGATGATTTCACCCAGTCTCTGAATTCTACTGTTTTGTTTAAGTCTGTGGTGTCGAAACGACACTATGTCATTTATTTACTTTTTTGACAAACGCTTTTTATCCTATTTAAGCAACAAGTTAAGCATAATTTTATTTTCCATCTAAACATATTACACTTATATTACAGTGGTTTTCGTAGAATAGATAAAAGGATATACGTTTATGCTTATCTAGAGCAGAACAGCTTTGTGATTAATGAACCCGCCTACGTAATTGCGGTGAATAAAAACAACTGCTCCGTTAAACTGACTAGGTATAGAGCTATTGTTCATCGACGGGATACAACGAGGCGACGCACAGCCGCGGTCGTGTACTGTCTGTCCACCACACATTGTTTAGGCACAAAATACGAATAAATAATTAAATATTTCCAGCTTAGACTTTGTGATTGACTTTTTAAAATTATTTCAACGAGTATAACGCTATCCGTCTAATTCTTGTCACTAGAAATATCAGTATGGTAGTAGAACAAGTTGTATACAAGTTAAAAATATGTTGGAATATCTATCTGTGTGCATATATTTGTATATGTCTAGGTTTCTTGTATCCGTCTTCGGTTATGTACATATAGATACAGATGAGGTTATTTTTAAGCATGAACGACTTCAATTAATGAATATAAAGTAATAATCAAACTCAGAAAAAATATTTGTGGATAACAAAAATACTTGTCTTGTGCGGGACTCGAACCGATGCAACTGCTTTAATGTACATAACCATTTGTAACAATGTATTGATTTTAATGTGTATTGCCATGATTTAATGTATGTTTGACATTAAATGAAAGTTACAAACAAAACTAGCGAACTACCTACCAATAATTTCAAAAGTGGCCGTTTACCCACTTTTTGGAAATTTATGGAAAGCGTTTCTTGTTTAGTGTCCCTAATGTCCACTTAACCTAGTAACCTTAATTTATTTTCACGAAACGCACATACACGGAACTAAGTAATATTAGTATATTAATGACCTAACCCCTATTGGTATAACGAGTAAACTTTATGCCTGATAGCGATTATTTCATTACATAACATTGATATCGTTCTGTATCAAGTCTTAGGGGTCCAGTTTTAACTCTTTACCTTTTTTTTTAGTACAAAAGATAATATTTAATATATTTCAAACAGTACTCTAAATCGTATTAACTTCATAATGTAGATATGACATTAATTTTAAATCCGTTTTACATTTGTTTTTGTGCCAATATGCTTTTATAAAATTTTGCTATTTCTATGATCAAGGAAATATCGAAACTGCCCTTTTTTCCAATTAGATTATTTCGTAGCACCAACGCCTCACAGTAGGTACGCAATATTAACGACGTGTACGGACCTGTTATAACTCAGCTGAACGCATGTTGCATTTTTCATTTGATCACTCAAGTTCTGGAACATTTTGTTCTCAGCAGTGGGTTCTGTAGCTGACCAGACACGAAAGTCGATAACGGTAAATTGAAAGTTTATTAAATCTACTAAATAAGTTAATTAAGTCTATTAGTTTATTATTCACCGTATTGCCAGCTCTGCCGAGTTCGGTAATTAAATGACCATGATCTAAAATGTGTCCATGTGTAGACCTATTTTATAGATAAGAAAATTTCCTGTACTATGATAACCATGTTAATAAACGAAACATGAGAACAAAAGAACGTAGAGCGACGTCTTATGTAACAACCAGCACATTATGAGGAATTTGAATGAACCTTTCATGAAATAAAAAGAGATAAATATGGGACCGGGCAAACCGATTATTTCTAAACGTCTTGGTTAATCCTTATGTTCTGATATCTCGTGATTAATATAAAGATATTGATCAAGTGGCAACCGCTAATAATATGATCATTGTTTGTCTAAACCCTAAATAAAATAATCGATTAGATGTCACAAAGATAAACAGAACGAAAGCAAAGTTATAGTTGTCATACGTTGAAAATAGTAAGCTGTTATTTATTACTAAGTTTACAAACAGCATAACACCCATCTACCACCATCAGGGTAAACGGTTACGGTAGTCTACCGACGTTTGTAAAACACGAAATATCGTTAATTAGTAAAGTAATAATATAAGTAAAGAACTTTGGAAATCCTACTCAATATAGGAACACAGCATTTAGTTTGTTGTGTAAGATTTTCTATTTGATTTACGGTACTTTACTAGTATGGTTGGTTGCTTCAAAAAAAGTCAAAATTCGAGAGAGATTATATAAATCTTACCTAGCTAGTCCCATGAACAATGCCAATAAAATAATACGTAGATAAAATCTGCTGATTGCGCTTCCGTATTTACGGAATCGAAATAGGATCGCCAAGTTTCTTTGTTAGATAAGGCGTTGTGGCCACAATATCACTTGATGTTAAGTGACGATGTGGCCCAAGATGGTGGGCACGCTAAGCTTTGTGGAGCGACTGGCTCTTAAGTACAACTGCCGGAATACACCTATAGGTATTAGGCGACAGATTTTCATATTGAGGGTGGTAGATAACCAGCCGGGCATTAGGAAAAGCCCTACCACAATTCACCGAAAGTTCAAATTCATTGTAGGTGGATTCGAAGACACGTCGCTTGACGCGGCTTCTATACATACTACCAACTGAGCAATTTTCGCTCTAAATGTTCACATAATTTAAATTTACATTCAATTTATAAATTCTATCACTATATTTGGTTGCAACATTGTAACCTCTTGGCCATTAAGTGCGAAGGTGAGGTTAGCGGGTGGATATGAAACCGGCGAGGCGCAGGTAGCTCGTAGAGTGGAACCTACGCCGTACCATGATCTGTCTGACACTAGTTTCGGCCCCCAATCCGGCGGTTCTGTAACAATAACAATAAAATTTGTCAATAACACTATAATATAAAATAAAGTGGTGTAACAAACATTCTTAAACTATATATGACAACACCGGAACGAAATTGCTAATATCTATAGGTAATTTTTTAGTCAAACAATGTTTTGTTAGAATGTATGGTTTCGTTATTTTTATATAAGAAATACTGATGTATATTCGTAATTCTACGCTTGCTAAATATCTTGGTTGTTTTTTTAATGAAATTTTTCAGTACTTATTAGATCATCTCGATGGTTCTTTGGTATAGTTGTACTCAGTAGGTGGTGCATTTCGTTTTTTAATTTTTCTTCTAGTAATATTGTATTTTGGATTAATTGTTATGTGTAATTATTGTTTTGCTAGCAATGTATCAGATAGGATAAGTTCTGCCAACCGGGCCCGCTACCAAGAAATCAGTTATATAAAGCAGAGTAATGTAATATTCAAATTAAATAATTTTATTCTGCGACCTAGTGCAATAGCAGTAAATCTTTATATGTATTCAATATATCACTAAAATAAAATGATTATCAAATAATAATTAATAGATAAATTTGTATGCACAAATTATTAGGAAGTATAAGATCTATATTAACACTAGCTGACCTGGCAGACCTTGTTCTGCCTTTTCGAGTAGTCAATCGCATCGACTACAGCGACATCTATCAAGTTATGATCACTCTTCTAGGTGAAAAGAATCTCTCAAGTTGGATCAAACTGCACACAATGTGCAAAATTTGATGAAAATTAAAGAGATTATTTAGCGGAAAAGTTTAATTCTTTGTAAGCGCTAATCTTAGAAACTACCAGTCGGATTTACGATAATATTTTTGTATTTAATAAAACAACCATTGTTGAAGGCTTTAGGCTATCTAAGATTACACTATCACCAATAGAAGCAAAGCTGTATTGAAAAAAGTTACAAAAACGGGCAAGAACTGTTAAATAATTTTTAGTTCCATGCGAAAGAAGTCGCTGGCACACCTAATTATTTAATAAATTGTCATGTGTCACTTAAATAAATATTCACAAATTCACAATACAAATTACTTCAGCTGTGAAAAAACTCGAAAATAGTAGCTTCCAAATTGTGTTTTTTGTGGACGTATTACGTAGGCGAATACGTGACGTGATTCATATTATAAGCCTCGCGTTTGACGTGACACATATCGTAGTACTATAATTTAATAGCACTCACGTAGTCAGCAAGCCTTTATACAGCCTATCTCGTGATATCCGTCCCAAAATCAGTCACTGTAAACTTGCTCTTATTTTTAAACTGAGTCGTTGTTTACAAAATGTTTTAATAGAAACGACGACGAACAAATGATAGTATATTTGCATGACCGAAAACTATTTTCGCGAACGAATTTCGAGAACGCTGGTCATAAATCATGGGAGAGGTGACGTCGATTTTATTGCTGATATGCAAGATAGATTACGTTGGATTTGTATTCCTGGTTCGAAACAAACTAAACGTTATTGGCTTTAAAACATCGCATATTTAACTACTTATTGCTTGTAAATACTCAAGTATTATTCCTAATAACTTTATACTCATAGAAGTATTTATTTGAACGAAGTCCCATAACGCACGGTATGTATGAATGTTAGACAAATCAAAATGTAAGATTTATTCTACTTCTCTTTGAATCTTGGCAACTTTGTCCTCTAAAGAGTCTATTACTGCTGTTTTATAGTGGTAAACTTTTATGCTGCTTGTCGCCAAATAAGTATTCCAATCAGGAGTCGGCCATGTTGTCAAATGTCAGATTTATCCGTCACGACCCTTTTTGTAGTCTGTTCTATACTGCAGTATATTTCTATATTGTATACGATTATCCATAACGCGTACGCTATTGGCTGTGTCCAGTCATAGGTGCGCGCTTATTGGTCCAAAACAGCCAGTAAGTTCCCAACGGCTGCGCAGATATAGATTGTACACGTCCTACGCGTCAGTTGTTTCGTAGTTTATTATAAGTATTATAATGAATTAGATGAATTGAACGATGTACAATAAAATGTTTATTTCCACAACTAGAAAAAATATATTAATTACGAAATACCATTCCTTTAATTCATTATTTATCTACGCGTTTCATTTATTTACCCTCAAACACTACTAAATCATTTATTTCTATTTCTTACTCAATAATATAATACGTTTATCAATAATAATATACTACGTAAGGAAATGCGTTCCAACCGAGTGTTCCGCGACACTCACGCATGTTTCCCATATTTTTAAAATAGATTTATGGCACATTTTAACTTACTACGACTATTGATATAGCTGAATATTTCATAGAAAATTACAAGATTTTTCTTCTTTCACTATATAAATAAACATAAACATACTAACGATATCTCTTGTTTCTTTGTATAATCCATTAATAGGTAGTGTTTTTTAATAAATATATTAGATTAGACAACTCAAGAACTTGTTACAAAGCACTTGAATGTATTCGAGAATCCTGAGCCCTTTCTAGACCTATAATTTTACAGTCTTTAATGTTATTATTACTATCAGGTCTGATAGTGCTAAAATACATAAAACCACAGTATGACTTTACTGCATTTGAAATAAAATATTTTCTTGAACAATTTGTGACTCACTATAGCGTAAAACTTTCAGTCGATATTCCCAAAACATTATATACAATATAATCACAAAGGTTTCAGACACCTTGTTATAAAAATGCAAAATATATTAGAATAAAAATAAAGTAAAATCAAATTACAGTTACAACAAATAAAATTAGAAACTAACTATAATGTATTAATTAATTCATAATTTAATACAAAAGGATACTCTTAATATTTAAACAAAAAAAGTAATAAAATCCACGCAGTACACTTTTAAGAACTCCGTAAGAACAAAATAACTAAAATGATATATATGCATTATATACGTTAGTACATAAGTATTATACTATAGTAGTAATACATAAAGTAATTATATTTTTATAGTTGTAACATATTAAACATCGATATTAAATTCATGAATATCTCACAATAAAAATCTAACAACTGTTCAGAATCAGAATCGAGTAAAACAGTAACTCGGGAACTGTCCAATATTTACATTACATATCTGTATTATTTTTCGTTAGTTTGCTTATTGAGTTCGCTGAGTAGGCAAAATGGTTGTATTTGTATTTCTCTTACATAAACTTATTTGATTGCACGATTGTGCGTATTGTGGATATCTGAAACTTTTCCCATCAAATTACCGTATTTTGAACGTTTTGAATGGAGGGCTGGAAGGCTTATTTTTGTTATATGCATACAAACAGACTGAGTAGTTTGAAGTTTTTTATTATTACCAATTCTATAAAGGATTGTACAGTAACAATATATAGAACTGCTCATGTGCTTAAATACATTGTAGAATTTAATTAAGAAAATTAGAGTTTGTAGTATTTTCCTTTACATGCGAAACATAGAAAAAAGTATAATACAGTAATGAAATATAGGGTTTTCTAATTCTTAACTTATTTTCACAAGTTTAACTATTGCCTATTGATTGGAAAAATTAACAATTCATGGTGTAAGTTTATCTTATATATTCAGATTATTTTTTTAATTCATATTAAGAATTATTTATTACTGCAACGGTACTAGCGAATGTAGTTTACTTGACGTTAGGTGGCCAGTGCAACCTGTCGCCATTAATGAATAGTTGACACATCAAATAAGTCGGTACTGTCAGTTGAGATTAATTACAGTTATTAACACTGGCTCAGTAAGTTACAAAGTGCGTGTTGATGACCACCACTAGAAGGAAAGCCAGAATAGTAAGTTTTCTCCCTACTCATATAAAATGCATTACATGTTTTGGAAATTAATAAAAATTATACATTGCAAATCTATATCGATATTATAGGGCGGAAAAGTTTGTTTGTTTGCTTAAATGCGCTAATCTTAGGAACTATCAGTCTGATTTCAAGAAATATTTTTATATTTGATAGAACAATCATCGAGGAAGGCTTTAGGTTATTTAACATCACGCTACTGCCAATAGGAACAAAGCTGTATGGAAAAAAGTTACAAAAACGGGCAAAAATTATTATGTTTTTTAGTTCCACGCGAACGAAATTGCAGGCACAGCTAGTATTATTATATATCTAATATACTATATGAAATGTAGTAATGGTAGCAATTTACATAGTGTTAGTGTTTATATATACACACTTGATTATATTCATACCAACTACTTCCAGAGGTGCTGATCGTATCTCGGTGTGAAATGTGGGTGCATCTGCAGACACCTCGCATCGAAACCGACCAGCCATCGCTGGTGTGGCTTGCTGTAGAACCACACGACGTGCTCCAGATCGAGATATCTAAAGAATTTGTTTTTATTAAGAGTAGTTAAAGTATTTAAAAAATATATCACACATTTATGAGGCCGTATTTAACAATCTTACAGTTTTTGATTGTTGGATAAGCGTATTGTATAAACAATATAGTGTATACATTATTTAGAAATGAAACATTAATTATTCATTGATTTATTATTTTATCAATCATATTTATTGTAGAAAAAAGGAAATCTCCGCTTAATTAGTGTAAAAACATAAACTGTATTAACATTTATTATATAACATAGAATTTATCATTAATTTTAAAACGTACTTATCTTGTTTCAGCAGAAAGCCAACAAAATTATGATAATAAATAGAAATGTTTTTGTTTCATCTTAGAAGTGCGAATTACAGTTTCAAAGTGACAGACGCAAATGACTATAATATGCGATGGTGAGAATAAAATGATATTGTGTCGATTATTCATAGCTTTCAATTTCGTCTCAAATGTTTTTCTCGATCAATTTAATCAAATTCCCAGTCAGGCCGGGCTTGATAATTTGAAATTATTCGGAATTACTAAAAGATTATTTCCATTGATTTTAGATGAAATACAAAAATGCAATTAAATAAAACTTTAATGATAAACCATTAAAACTAAACATTTATAGCTATTAATTATATCTTTTTGTATCTATAAACAACCATTTTATTACAAACATATTTTTTAAAACTTCAGATGCATAAATATAAGTTACTAGTAATTATAAGCTAATTATCAGTGCCTTCTTTAGATTATTATGCGTTACACTGAATATTTGAAAATTAAGTTTAAAACGTATATTTGTCACGCTTGACGTTGGTGAAGTTGCCCACTTAGGCAGATGACAGAATAAAAAAAAATTAGTTCTATTGGTTTTAAAATTTTGTTTTCTATTACTCATATCAAATCTTTTTCTGTGCGAAGATATATTTAAACCTAAATAAAAATAACGAAACAGAGTCATTCATTTATCTAGCCTTACTACACTCCTCTCAATTTCTCTTGGCTTCGTTCGTACATATATTGGGCCACAAAAGGACGTCGGAAGTTTTTGGCAGGGTTTTATTCTATCATGTAACGCTTTTTTTTCCTAAACTCATGTTATTTAACCTTTTATTCTGTGATGTTGGTAGTATTTTACGTATTACATCTTGGTTATAGCCTAATTTGAAGTAGATTGAGTTGAATGAAGAACATTGATTTGTGATGTCAAAAACGCCTTGGTAAAAATCTAACAAGGAGACTACTTCGTTAATACAAAATTAACTATTTTTCTAGAATTACATACTCATACACTTCAAGTGGTAGTAATCATCCTTAATAACTAAGTTTATTTAATAGAAAAGGGGTAAAAGACTTCGTGTCATATTTTGAAATAATCCATAAACATTTTCTTGATTATGTACATCTATAGAAATGTTGACTTGAATTAATATTGATAATCTTGATGCCATAATCATTCAATTGTGTAAGTCTATCAATGTCTATCTATCACAACATCAGTCTAAAAATACCGAGAGTTCTTGGAAATTCTACAAATTATTTTATTTTATATTGCAATTAAAATAAATGTTTTTTCTGCTATCTCGGTTTTAATTAGTCCGTTCTAGTTCTGCGTATAATTGACATGAATGAGAATGATTTAAACAGAGTCCGGAATAACTTACTAAACTTTTAAATTTGTAGATATTGTTGAAATACATTAGAGAAATTTAAAGAAAGTGCATGAAGTATAATTATAAGGTTAAAATGTTGACATACCGTTACATGTTTGAACTTTTTACCATTTGGTAAAACAGTTTGTACAGGGATACTAATAAGTAATATTAAATTATTAATGTTTTTTTCTAATCATAATACAATTTGCCGCATGGCTAGCTTGGACAGCGAAAGGTGTATAAGGGAATGGCTTCCTATGGCAATCCTAGACCACTTAACACCTATACTACCAATATAACACCTATTGTTTATTTAAGTCTACTCTAGACTTATTTTGGGCATAGGTTTATAAATATAAAAATAAAAACGTTAGTTAATACAAAACCTTTTGATACCATTCAAAATTATTATTGCGTATATCTTAGATTCAGGATTATGAGATGATTTATTTATAAATATTTGTATTAGGATTTCAAACATTTTTTAAAATTATTTCTATATAAAATTGTTTGTTACTTATAATATTATTATTTTATTAAAGTAATTATACGTACACAAATTACTTAAATCTACTTGTATGTATAGACGTATTTTCTTTGCAGGTTGGTATGTGATTTTAAAGTATAAGAATTGAATTATTATATAATATAAAATGCTTTGTTAAACTTACATCGACCTCGATGCCCGGTAATGGAAACACTCTTGTATGTGGCAGTTCCTTAGGAATGTACCTATAGAATTCCTCTCGACCTCGGTACCACTTGACACTGTAAAGAGCTTCTTCGTCTTCCAACTGCCAACTGCACTCCAAAGTGACCGTTTCACCCACCAAAACAGCGTTTGGTACATCAATTTCCAAGTTGTGGAGGCCACGGACACCTGTCAAAAAACCAATACTGTTGTAAATTATGCATTTGATGTAACACAAGCACCATGAAAATCTGTTTATAATTGACGAAAATATCAGTGGGCAAATGTAAACGAGTAGTGGGTGAAATTGAAAATAACTGCATTCATCCCATAATTTCAGCTCCTTATGGGTTAAATATTTTAATCATATTTAAATGGAACCACTGAGTAACACCGATGCAAACAAAAAGGAATAATTAAAATCAGTCTACAAATTACGAACTTTTGGAGTACATACAACTGAACATAGTACCTCCTTTTTTAAAGCCGGTTAAAAATACTATTTCTTTTTGTGTAAGCTGGCGTAAAGGTTTGACTATAATTTCTTTAATTTGCTCACTAAGATCAAATGCAAAAATTATAAATTTTGTACTTTTAGAATGAGAGCTAATGCAAGTGTGGCAGATTCATATTTAACAACTAAAACAAGTATATTTGAAAACGACACCTTGGTTTAATACACGTAACAAAATGACGTTTAATATACGCAGTTCATCTTAGTAATATTTGTTTGTTTTATATTTTAAATCAATAAAATACAGTATTTCTTATACTTACTAATGCACACAGATGTAATTTTATAGTACAATAATGTAACTATACGTATATATGTAAGTCTACCACATATACATACCATGTGTTGATTATATTCATTGTTACCTCAACTTGTTCGTTAGCGACATTCCGAATTCCCCAACATCACAGTAGGCTCCTACGTAGACGACACAGTTATGTTCAGCTCGGGCAGGAATAGGATTCATTTACACTACCGCGTCCAAACGGTCGTCTCTACGTTCGGGTTCTAGTGCATCAAATGACGCATAGGAATAAACCTAGACAAAAGTGCGGCTATCATGTTTGATCCGCATGCGAGGAGGAATATAAGAAAAACATTACACCTTTTCGGTGTCAATATCCCCTGGGCCAATTAAACTAAATACCCTGGTGTAGTTTTAGATAGGCGCCTAACCTTCAACAAACATATAGATTACGTACAGAAAAAAGCCTCCACGGCTATGGCTCTGCTACGCAATTTAACCTCATCTAAGAGTAAAATGGCATTCAGACATAAGCTCACAATATACAAAGTATGCATCCGTCTCATACTTACTTACAGTTGCCCCGTATTCGCTCACGTTTTGCGCACCACCCTTCGCAAACTACAAGTGTTACAAAACAGATTCATATTTCATTACATATTACATGCGCATAGCCGTCCAAGCCCTACCATATATCCGTAATGTATATTTACATAAATATATGGACCTTCTATCTATCCATTCATCCATCTATTCAACCGAAAGACGTCCACTGCTAGACATAGGTTTCCCCCAAAGATCTTCATGATGACCGATCTTGCACCACCCGCGTCCAGCAGATTCCCGCGACCTTTACCAGGTCGTTGGTCCACCTTGTGGGGGACCTACCCAAGCTACGTCTTCCGGTACGTGGTAGCCATTCGAGAATCCATTGGCCCCATCGGGCATCAGTTCTGCGAGCAATGTGTCCAGCCCACTGCCACTTAAGTTTAGCAATTCTTCGGGCAATACTTTGGTTCTTCTGCGGATCTCCTCATTCCTGATTCGATCACGCAGTGAAACTCCAAGCATAGCCCTCTCCATTGCCCTTTGAGCAAGTTTGAGCTTTTTTATTAGGCCCTTTGTGAGTGACCACGTCTCAGTGCCGTATGTCATCACTATTTCGGACGAGAAGATTTCACATAGCTTCCCGAACGCGGCTCAGCCGAGCTAGATTCGACGATTAACCTCTTTCTCGAAGTTGGATCTACCTAACTGGACGGTTTGCCCTAGGTTTGCTTCCATCCATATATGCATATATTAAAGATCTCACAAAGAAATTTTTCGAAAAGGCCGAAGTTCATCCCAACCCTAAAATAGTACACGTAGTTAGCTACACTCCCAATGCGTACGTCAAACCACTGCTTCACCGATTCCGTCGACAAAATAACAAGATTGAACACGCTCCTCCCTGCCGTTTCCCCTAATCGCACATGTCAGCGCCCGCGCCCGCGTAACCGCCGCCCTCGCTTTCACTCCTGCACACCCGCCGCGGCCTCCCTCCGTAGACGCTTGAGCCTAGGTTAGATCCTCTGGATAGGAGCCCTCAAGTGAATCTGCTCACGCAATACAGTAACACTCTACATCCCTGAAAGTACATCATCACACCGCATTCGTGCACACCCACACATTAAGTACACGGTTCTTTAAAGGACTACCCCCGCGGCCCTTGCGCGGTTGCCCGATGTTATTGTTAGGACCACTTAGTGAGATAGGACCTGTTGGTTAGTTAGGATCGCGAATATTTGTTCGATTTCCGCCAGTAGCCCAAGCCGAGGTTCGGCCATTCTGGCACCCTTGCACCCGCTGCCTCGGGAGTAAGAGCCCTCAGCATTCGCCCCAAAAAATTCGGTGAAGCTGACAAAGCCCTTACGGATAACATCGTATGTCAGGTCGAAAAGAAAAATATATTCATTGTTGTTAAATGTATAATTCTTTATATATTTTACGGTTCTATCTACGGTTAAGTTTTTATAGTATAGTCTTTGTAGCGCGAGCAGAAGTCCTACCAACGTAGTACCTGTTCCCCGGCACAAAAGGGTGTTGAAGGAACATCGTGGAGTTTTAGTGGGTATTCCCGGCGATTCGCGCCAGTAGAATCCCACATACCCCTCCCTATGCCTCACTCAGGCGGGAGAGGATGTCTAAAAGCATTTCCCCACGTTAAAAAAAATATATTTTGTAGCGCTTAATCACTTATACTTAATTAAGTAGCCAATAAGATATATTTCAAACATAATATCTTTTTCAATAATTATAATACATTTAGAATATTCTTAATTTAATTAAAAACTTAAACCTTATTAATGAAAAGCACTTTAACTTAATGCTCTTGGCTTAACGGGTGGGGCTCAGCTGCTCGATGTAATAGTGGCTGTAAAAAATTTAATCACATAAATAAATTTAGATCTTAATATTTTAAAGCTTGATTTATACGTCTTTTATTAAAAATATATATTGAACGGGTTAGCTCGATATATAACGTTTGAAATCAATCCTGCAAAATTTGCGCACTGTAAAACTAAACATAACGATATTTAAACAGTAAATAAAATAATTAAATTCATGCCACACTTAAGTTATTATGAAAATAGAATACATTATTCATGTGAAATTGAATCTGTAGTCATGTGTTAAAAAAGTTACAACCGTGACAAATATCATCATCGGAGAGAGATTTAAATCCCATAATAAAGTTACTCGGTAAGGTTCTTAAATACACCCGTTGAAGAATGAACATTTGCATTCCTTTATACCATTGTCTTGCAATCATTTTGGTACGGGGCCTACTATAATTTGTTTCTTCTTAGAGTGGATTACAAGGTTAAAAAATGTACAATCTAAAAATAGGCTATGATTTGATAGCTAATTAGCTGTTGTATTAATATTTCTTAATGTATTTCAACATTTGATTTTAATAGGAATAAAGTTGAGAGATTTTAAATCTTTGCGGATCGTTAAGCTCTTGAATTTCATTGGTTGAGAACCTTAACCTTATATTATACATTTTTTTTTTGGTAGCGCTTAATCATAACTGTATTACAGCCTAGGTACTTGCGTTACTTTCTCTTAAAAATTATATTTTATAAGACACAAGTTAATGTACAAAAAATTGACTGTCATTATGTTCCTTGCTACTTAGACTCTGTCAGTTTTGAACTGCTGTTAGAAGCTTTTGGATATGCTACTATCATAATTTTTAATGAAATTTTAGTCACCAGACGCGTCTACAAGTTGACTCACGAACTCATTGAAAAGGCCCTCGGACTCAATGATCATAATATTTCGACTTCAAACAGCACAAATATGTAGTTGCTTTTGTGCTATTTGGGATCTTCTACCGAGTCTACAACTACGTCAACACCAATCACTACAAGATAGAGTACCTTCGTAATTACATTTCCGAGCCATTTCAAAAGTTGACCTATCCATGAGGGCATAAACATCATATCGTGCAGTCTGACGAAGATAAGCCGATTAATTCCAGACTTGTAGCCACCTGGACACTATTATACTACTCAGGATATGACTAGGTAGAACTAGTAGGACTGGCGTATGACTCATGCTATTAAAGTATACCAAATCTTAATAGCTTAGCCTGTCAACTGTATCACGATGGCGGAAGCGATATGAAAACCATCGTGCCTCTTCTAAAACCAAACAGATGGTCTAAAAGTACTGTTTTCAGGTTCTGTACGAATACCTACTCGAAAAAAGTGATGCCCTTCATTCAAACTAGATTCTGATTCTTAGGTAGCAGGTACACAAGCACCATTTGTAACACTGGTGGACGTATTAACAAGTTAATTCTGGTTTATTTTATAATTTTGTCATTACTAAGTGAAATTCAACATTAAGCATACAATCCGCTCGAAAGTCATATTACGTTATAAAAATTGCGATGAAAATAACTTGAAAGGAGTGGCCTGCCATCAATCAATCATATGGACACTTTAGCCGGATATCAATGACTAAGTTGAAGCCCATTCATATTATCCCGGGATACTGTTTGCTTCATTGAATTACATCGTCGACCCGTGTTACGAACTTTATTACTTGACTGCCAATATCCGTCCTAAGTAACATTTGTTATGATTTAATAAATAATCGCTATCGACGATCGTGCTATAAAGTATACATTTGAAATTGTATTATTTCGTAATTGATAAATTATTTTTAAAGATTAAGTTGCATGGTACACAATAGACGCAGCTTAAAATCAGGTTCTGTATGAATTTTAAAATAATTGTATCTACGCATTACTGATAAACTGGTATTTTTACCGAAGTATACAAATAATATGAAACTTTTATGTTTTAATTGCTGTTTTGGATGAGTAGATACTACATGCGGATCTTTGGAGAGTTAAATGAGTCTTGCCCCTCTCAAAACGAAATATAGATATAGATATAAATTATCATAAAAAAATATTGCTTATATTTTTCATTTTCACACTAAATCTGCGAAAAAGTTAAGTCTATAATCAAATGTAAAATGTCCTTTAAACTTAGCTTATGGACTAGATCCGCGTCTGATAGAAAAAAGAGTATGTGAGGTAGGAGTAATTTAATATAGAGATATAATAAACTCGACAAGCTTATTACAACAATAATTACATTTTGTATGTCGTAAGGACTAAGGAAAGTGGTGCTGAAGATACTTAATGTCATAAAGTCAAATAAAATTATCGATACGGGATTTATTATATGTGATGTCTGTGGAAGTCGATTATTTATTATTACTGTTACTACTACGGAGTCCGAAGTGACAATTACGTTAGGGTAAGTAATGGTACAAGGTAACATAGCGGTATATACTTACACGCATAAATAATAGAACAAAAGTTTATGTGTATCCTTAATTCTACTTCTTTTGAACGTCTTAACCGAATTTGCTGTTTTTTTCAGCACTGTCAAGTCGCCTGCATGATTCTTAACTCGGTAAATAGTATTTTTTTATATTTATTTTATTTATACAGTTTTTTATTATTATGATTTCTTCATAGTTTTGATTATGTGGATATAGACAGTTCTAAATTTTCAACTTCCCGGTACACCAATATATATATATTATTAATTAATTATTGATCTTTGACAGAACAGTACAGTTGCTCAAGAAGCCCTCAAGATTTGAATAAATATACTTTGTTTATTTATCAACCATTAGACGGAGAAAAAACAAATTATATTAAAATAATTAAAATTAAACTGAATCAAATCTTTTTTTCTACCGAACAACCTTTCTAATCTTTATTTATTTTGTCTATTTTTCTTGACCAAATTATTCAATTCATTAAACCTATTTGAACCTAATTAACAACCCCTGAACCAAATCAAATTAACGTTATTCCGTGATTTTCCAATTTACCTAAATATAAATTCAATTTTTTTAGAATAGATAAGTGAAATCAGTTGTACTTTTATTATTTCTTCAAAATATAAACAAAAAGGGTCAAATATTATAATAAGCGATGGGGAATTGATTTTTGAGATGGCTACAGTCACACAGCTGTTTTCATTGTTTCAGTCTTAAACTTGGCTCTTAAAATTAGAAGTTCTTAGTATCTTCGTGTTTACTATTAACTAAGATTCCAGTATTATTGCTATTGTGTAGTCTATGTATTGTATAAAGTAACTTTCATTATTGAAAGACCAGTTTCTTAATTATGGCTTCTGCCTATGTAGACCCTTTACTAATACCAAGTGTGAAATGAAATATTCAAATCTAACTTCCAAAAGATGATGGTTACTTTGCGAAATACTGTTGTTCAATGGTGTTAACTAAGCTTAATTCTTATTTCTCCTACCAAAATCATATATACTAATCTCAACAGGTTCTGCTATAAAATAACTTTCATTTCGATCCTAACATTCGGTTCTCTGTGTAATAACTATGTCGAATTAGGACGGTTTATAATTATCTTGCGATATATTCAATTCCTACCACACGAAATTTAAGAAACATAACATAAAGAGACATTTGAGTAGAGAGGGAGGCCGTCTGACTAGCGATGAAGAGTTCTAAATCCTCATAAGTCGATGTTACTTTTATTTAACGCTTTGGTTTCCATCATGTTCAGTACCGTCACCGTATTGTAAAATAATATAGAAAACTGTAAGTCTTCACTGACTATAAGCGAACAGTAACTTATACTGTAAGGATATAAATATTACATACATCTGCTGACCAAGCGGGACATTTTTCAAAATTAGTACATTATTTGAATCTTAAGATTGCAGTAGAAGATATCCTTATAACCTTTTAAAATTAAAATAACGAAATTAAGTAAGTCACATTTCTGCTACATAATAGACTTATTAAAATGTTTTTGTGCCATAAACTTTTAACTTTTAAAGCACTTTTTAAAGCATATCAAATTCATTAAGTTGAGCTATGAACGCATACATGAACTAGTAACTTTAGTTTAATGTACGGTCACGGTTAAGGTTGGTCTGGAAATGGCAACGAAATTACATTTAAATTGGTTAAAAGTCACTAGCCGAATGGTTAAACCAATGAAATATTTATCCGATGGATGGAAGTCCGAACGAGGCCAAGCAATTTTTTGTCTTTTATATTAGCGTATATTTACTTATTTCAAATTAACTTTTAATTCAACAATAATGAAGGAATAGATCATGAGAAAAACTGGACGTTTAGATAAATTTCACATGGTAGATAAAAACAGAATCTGTAGTTCTCAATGCTTTATTATGCCGTGGGCAAAGCAGTGTAATGATTCAATCCTTTGCCTTCTCAGAAATTACAGGCTGATCATTATATTAGAAGACAATCAATTAATTTTCACTTTAATTTCAAGTTCAAGTTTCAAGTTAAAAAAACGGGATAATAGTTTAGGTAATTTTACAAGCAACAAGGTGGGTAATTTTTTTTCTCATACCAAATAACTACTTATTTGTGCACTAAACATAAACAAAATCTATATTAAAACCCGATCAGAAGTTAAATTTATGAGCTAAAGTAGAAATCGTATAGATCTCAAGTTAATTCTAAAGAACAGACAGTCTTACAGAGGTCACCTGTAAAGAGGTCCTTTTGATGTTAGAAATAAATATTTAAACTCTGGAACAAACTATAAAACAACAGATGTTAAGAAAATAACAAAAAATAACGTTTTTTTTTCACATAAAAACAGTTTTATAATTTAATAACTTGTTTAGAGTAAAATGCTTATGTTATTGCGTTCTTTGGTCATGTTATATGAGACATTATGAATAAAGAAAGAATTTCTTTTTTCAGTTTTCACTGTGAATATTACAAAGAGCGAGTACTTTGACATAATTGACATTAATTTAGGCAGAAGTGCAGACGAAAAAATTAAGTATTTTATACAGTCTGTATATATTTTAGTATGGCTGCTATGTTCTTTAAACTCTTGTCTAGTAAATTACTATTCACCAACAATATATCTTAGATTGAGCTAAAATTAAGGTGTTTGCGCCAATTGGCACTGACTGAGACAAATTGATAGTTTCCTGTCAGTAAGTGATACAAATGTCGCCTTAATGGTTTCCAGTGAGACAAGGGCTAATTTATTTGAAGATGAAGGCGATTCCACGAACGTTACTTCCTCCCAAAAACTATAGTTCCGCGTTTATTGTTGTTCGAACTCGGACTTCACTGATGTTCCTGCTATTGACAGGATGTTGTGGTCCACTAATCGTTTCACAAATTTACATAGATAAATGACCTATGAAAAAACGAATGAGCCTGGGATGTCCTGTTTTATTACAAAAAAATACATACATCCAATTAACACATCATAAAACTTTTCTTTATTACAAAATGTTAGTTGAGTAACAATAATTACGTTGGTTGATCGAGTATTTGCTAAAAATAAAAAATGGCTGAAGTTTAATTGGAATATTTATTATAAATAATTATTAGCGTGAAGTAGAGTTAGTCGGTACGCGTTTATCCATTGTATAAGTTCTTTTATATCTTGACTATAGCTGCAAGAAGCTCTTTAGAATAGATTCTTATTTATAATAATGTTATAACGTTTTAATTTACTTTCTGACCTTTTATCCAGTACATATTTTATCAATATTAAATTAACTTGCTGATTAGGTAGACTTAAATTTTTGTATATTAATAAGTAGTAGACAATGTTATATTAACTTGTTATTTAGCTCGTTTATTCAGTTCAAATAAACTATCCTATTACACATCTTTATCACAATTTCTTGAAAATATTAATTAATTGCAAATTTTTGTCCACACAAGACTAGAAAACATATATTTCAAATCAATTTTTTAATTTAGCGACTTTTGGAAACGGACTGATAATAATTTAAACATAAGGTAGCAAAACTTAATCTACTGTATAGAACTAGAAGAACTACTCCATAGAACTCTATAGAAGAACGTGACTCTAAAGCTGCGCTAGCAGGCTCCTATCAAATTTGGCTGGGCAGGGAGAGAAACACTTATAGTGAAGATGACTGTTGACGTATGTCGGAGAGGAGCTACTTAAACACACACAAGTCGCAAGTCTCGGGAACAGCTCGAAGTTTCCCTCTCTGGCACACGATGCACCCGAAACCCGCACGGTGAATCCATCGATATCTGAGAAGTTCATCTCATGCTTTGCGCAAATAAGTAGTTATATCAACAACATTTTTAGTAGGGTCTATTATTTAGTCTTCTTGTAGAATATCACTTGCTCATCTAGACTGCTAGCAGAGCGGTATATAAGATATAACAAAAGAAAGAAAGAGATACGACGTCAAAGATGGGAAGACGGCAATAAGCACATAACTGTTCAATGTGGTAAACTTTGGGAAAGGCTGGAAAGCAGGACACTATTTTCGTATCGATGTTAAGTAACTAACTAAAAATGTAAACTTATTGTAACGTTAAGGCTACAACCACAATATATCAAGTGTAACATCCGACAAATTAGTGTCGTTTTTTATTTATGGTATCTATATAAATAGACATTTAGGCAAATTTGCTGACGTCAAATGTGAAGGACTTCATAAAAAAGTTAACGTACATAAAGTAAAAACCAAATTTAGAACAATTATTTTTGGATCACACATATCCAGCATGACGGTTACAGACAGGAAACTGCTTTAGCCGCTTTTCTTGTACGTGAGGAAATGCGTTTACGCATCCCCTTTCTAATAGGCTGGAAGGGATATGTGGGCTGTACCCACATCGCATCTGCTCTCAAACTGCTTTATCCACTAGGTCAACCTTGTATTCGTATGCTTATCATTATCGTGTATATTCAGCACCAACAATACCGCAGGCCAGTATGATAGCGACGACGTTCGATGAACTGCTAATATCTCGGTGACCGCGTTTGTTTCTGGATTGAACTATGCTTATCTTCAAATATATAGCCATTACTTTATCGTGCAACTATAAATAAACACTTTATTGAATGAAGCAATGATAGCTCAGTGGTATGAGTTCGGATCCACCTACAATGAGCTTGAGTTTTCGTCGAAGGAACACATCATGAGGAAACTATAGCATAGTGATAGGGCTATTTCTGATGCCCCCCTGGCTAGATACCACCTTTGAGTTGAAAATCTGCCGCCAAATAACAATAGGTGAGTTCCGGCAGTTGCAATTGAGAGCCAGTCCCTCTACAGGTTTAGCGTGTCTATCAACTTGGGCCGTATCGTCACTTAAGATCTGGTGAGATTATGGCCATAACGCTAAAACATTAACCATAAAAAAGTATACAATCTAAATTGTATTTACATTAAAATATTTACTTTACATTCAAGTGCCCGATACCAGTCTTAGGAATTCCTTTAAAAGTCCACTGTCTCAAAGCACTTGAGATACGAAGACAGCCTTTTATAAAGCTAATAGTATCAGTTTGTTTGAATGTGGTGATTTTTATTTAATATTAAATAAAAGCATCATTTTTACAAAAAGATACTTGTGTTTCATGTTCTTTAAATATACTTTCATTATAGTTTTGTTGGTTGAATGTACAATAATTTTAAATTTATAATAAGTATTTCATGATCTTTTTTATAATAATATTTTCTTATAATAAGTACAAATGTATCTGTAAAATTAGTAATTAATATTCCCACCAATATGCCGACCTGAATGGCACGGCGGGATGGGTAGCAAAGAGCCGGTAGGATTGGGCTTACACCACTGGATCCCCTCTTACTAATAACGATGAAAAGAAAAGCCTCACTTACATGGTGATGCTCCGAGATTCTAGATAAAGAAGCCAGCGCCAATGTAGGTCGGGTACAGCGCTGTATATATAACACACACTATGTTACGGCTTGTTATGAATAATTGGGTAATACCCAACGAAATGGTTAGACGAGCCGCGAGGCAAATGTATTTGTAGTAAATTTATTGTAATTTCTATTTTTCCATAGTATTTGCACAAAAGAAGTATATAATTCTGCAGTCATGTTTTATTGTTTACCAAAAAAATCAATAACAACGAAAAGAAAACTACTGAACGTCGCTATTATAACGCTTCGAATATTACTTGAATTATTTCTTTTTCAAATTTGTGGCGCCACCGTAAAAGTCGCTTTTAGGTAATGAGAGGCCCGCAATTCTGGCTAAGACACTTTTAATAAATACAATTTGTTCAAGATTTAATAGATCTACTTACCTATTCCCCAAAAGATAATAGCGAAAAATGCCACAAAAATGCGGCTACCGGTTGACAGTATTACCTCCATTCCACTTCTTATATATTGTCCACTCATATAGTATACAGTTTTTTTATTTTATTTTTATCACTATGATATCAATACACTTAAATATTAATGTAACCACTCAATATAGCAATGATTAGTTCGCCATCCATAAACGCACATTGTTTGCGTTCTTCACCGTACCTGGAAACAGAAAAAAAAAACTATAATCTATTATTATATATAAGATTTTCTATGTATGAGATTGTCTGTATAAACGCACGAACCTTAGCAACCATCAGTCGGATTTAAAGAAATCTTTTTATATTTGATAAAACTACCATTGAGGAAGGCTTTAGGCCATTTAACATCATGCTGCCACCAATAGGATCAAAGCTGTATTGAAAAAACCTTACAAGAACGCTCAAAATTGATCAAACAACGAAGTGGCGGGCACAGCTATATAATTAGTAGATCTATATAAATATATCCAGTGGTTGAAAAACATAGGTAAATGTAAAATATATTAGATTTAACTTGTTTTTTATACATCGCATAATTACTTGTGATTTTGTGCCCACCAATTCCACTGGTTTTATTTAACGAAATATATTAAACTGATGTTTATTAACGTTGTACTGATGGTAATTTGTTGTATTAGTTGTATCCAAAACTCCATAATTACATTGTAAAGAGATAAAGGACCACTATAAATAGGGATAAAATATTTTTATGGCTCAGTATTGTAAGGAAGAATCTTAGATTTCAATCATCTGGACTTCAACAGTAAAAATTAATTAAAGTAACTAGGTAACAGCCATCACTTTTTTCATTACTTTTAAATCCTTTTACTTATTAAGTCTTTATTATTATAATATAATTATAAATAATTTTCTTTGTTTTGTTTATAAAAGTTTATCTTAATGTGTTACGCAAAAAATATTAAGGAATGTTATATTTTTTGTTGCAATTACTAGACCTTGCTGTTGACCTTGAACTACCACGTCTCAAGGAGTTTCAGAAATCCTACACATCATTACTTTATTCAAAATATCTGATTATTTTGTAGGTAATTTCATATAACATAGTTATTTATGTATATAGAAGAGTATGAGATGTGTAATTATTTTTATTTTTTATAAATAAGTAAGTATGACTACATACATATCAGGTAGATATGTTTTATCTTGGCTTCAAGACACTGAAGGAGGCAAGCTTCAAAATTAATTTGTAATTAGATAAATGTAATGAAGAAGTAATGTTTCTTTTGAAAGAAGGAAATTTTTTGCGCATTTATTGCTAGGGATCAAAATGTATCTACCTATAGATATATCATTAGGGCTTAAACAATAATTAGCACAACAGAGAGGTATTATTACGACCGAGATTCATTTTTTTTTCTAAACTCTTATCAAGGTTTCCTTGGAGAACATAATCTTAATATAAAATTATATTCCTATCGTTACGTTTCCCACAAACGCAATGAAAAGAAAAACAAAAGTAATACAAAGGACAAATACAATTAATATAATATTAGGTGCATATATTAAAAGGAAAGAGTTTGAAAATTAGCAAATTTTTTGGTTATTGAATTAATCTGTTAACAAGAGTCCTAAAGTGGACAAATTTCGAAAAGTTGATTTTAATTGCGCCAGAAAGATCAAAGGAACGGGTTATAACTTTGATAAAATATTCATCTTGAGATATTTATTACTGTAACGCCCCCAGGATTTTATTATTATGCATTTTATCTATTTGAGTTATAATTATTACATTATAATTTTGTTATAACATAATGAACCTACTTACATAATTGCAACTTATTGAAAAAAATATGAGACATATATAGCTTATAAAAGAAAAATATCAAGCGTAAAAATATGAGCTTCTGTTGCTATAGCCATTTCTGAGTAAAGTTATTAGACTTTCTTGATTTCCTGTTTACAAATTACTTTTGCTAACAGCTATCCAAAGCAATATTGTACTTACGTCCACTTAATTTAAAATGTAGGTACATAGTGTATTTTTAACAACGATTGAGGTTCGTGTAGTAGCTATTCCAACGTTAGGTGGTCCACGAAAGATTTTTTAGGATAGGTTTCAGTGATTAGCTACACCCACATTTAAGTATATATTATGATGCAGAAGAAATCCTAGTCTCTCTCAAGCGTGGCTGTTGGAACACATTTACAACTGGTTGTTAGCCATGCAAAACTTAGAAAATGCTGTATCATTGTGATAAAAAAAATCATGTTTTATCATTGTTTTACTTCACCGATACCGTAAGCTCGATCTCACATGAATCGGTGAGGTGTCCGTACCCGCTTTGACTGAATCAAGAATACTTCAACTTGAATATAATAAGGAATAGAAAATATTGAGATAATAATGTTATTGGCTGTATTATAAAGTTTAACTGTAGTATTTTTTTAGGAAAATAATGCACATTCTTTGACAAGACAGCCAGTCTTCCTATCATTAAGCTGTTACCGAAATATGCGACGGTAGCCCAATACATATACATAACTACATTCAGTTACAACTATTGTTGATAATACAATTAATAATCCGCAGAATTAATGAATAACTGAATGGTTTGCAGAACATGAGTTAAAAAAGTAGACTACATACCAACGTCTAAGATGAAATCAGTTATATAACTTTTATCTACATCATACTCAAGTTTTGCAATTAGAAACTTTTACTGTTCATCCATTTAACTTCACTGTAGGATTTGGGATGTAGTAAAATAAGAATCGTTATTAGTATATCTGGGAACTGCAAAGTTTCTCTATATCGAGAGAGCTTAGGGTACCAGCG
The DNA here is from genome assembly GCA_039707435.1 of Actias luna. Lineage (NCBI taxonomy): Eukaryota > Metazoa > Arthropoda > Insecta > Lepidoptera > Saturniidae > Actias > Actias luna. Next base: position 10,373,871 of record JAZHAC010000033.1, on the reverse strand, counting down.
TCAGCTGGCAGATAAAGGGTCACAAAGGCGATATCGGACAAGCACGCAGCTGCTAGCGATCACATCTGACCAATCTCGAGTACATGCTTTGTCTTCTGTTCCCGTTTTACATTTATTCAGAAACGATCATTTTGAAGCCCTTATCATATTGACACAGACGGAATGTTTAATCATTCAATTTAGTCGACCCATTTCAATGTTCGTAAACTCAAATATTGAGCTCTAGTAAGGGAAATTTACAAAATTGTTTTTTATTCCTATATTTATACGAAGCGACGATAGCTTAGTTAGTAGTGAATGAAAACATCTAATGAAACCATTGCATGATGGTAGAACTTTTTTTAATGCTCGCCAGGCTAGCTACCATAGCTGTGTTCCGACGGTTGCACTTGAGAGCCAGCCCACTAGCCTCCACTAGGCTAGGAGTCTCCACCATCTTGATCCACATCGTCACTTAACATGTCACAGGTGAGATTGTGGCCACAATGCTTTGCCTATAATGTATAAAATATATATTTTTTTGTATCTATTACTCATTACTATATTATATATTCGTATATCAATTACCTATCCCTTGATCCTATGTCAAATCTGGTTAAATAATATGTCTTTACAAATTAAGGAAAAAAAATATTAATTTGTATATTTTGAATTTACGTGTAAGATTTATTGGTATTACTACAATAAAAGTTTAGTCTACATAGGTACTATATATAAGTAAGCCTTCAGTTTGACTGTAATAAGGCATTCAGCTAATGAAAACTGAAGACAAGTAGCCTGTGTGACTGGTTCTGCGGGTAGATCACTGAACAAAAGAAGGCGACACAAAGAGCAATGGAACACATTTTGCTGAGCCGCTGAGCGCTCTCGGTAACACCATGCTCCATATTCTAACAAGGTGATATAACATATCACGTAAATCGTATAAGTATGTTATTATTATGAAAAACATACCAAATTATTTCCATTTAAAGATATGTATACAAACAGTTTCATTATTAGTGTATTTATAGAAAAATACATCTACCTCATAACTATAAAGAGGTAAAGTTTGTGGCCATGTAAAAAATTATATTTCAAATTATTTATTCATTTATATCAAGTTTTTGAAGCGATAATAGCTCAATTGGTAGTGTGTACGGACGCCGCGTCAATCGACGTCAGTTCGTACGCCTGCAATAAGCTTGTGCTTTCGGCGAAGGAAAACATCGTGATGAAACCATACCATGGTGCTAGGGCTTTTTTTAATGCTCGCCTGGCTAGATACCACGCTCACGCTGGATTTTTTTACTTTCTTAATTCATCCTTCATATATTTATCCTAAGTAAAGTCGAAACTACATATTTCCTCTTTCACTCTTCACTATCAACTGTCATCTCATTATACACATATTTTATGCACGAACTATGCCTCACACAGTTCATTTATACCTTACTAGATTTTACGTGTGGCTTTACTGGCATTAATATTTATTTCGGAAAACAGAGGACGCAATAAAAAGTTTCATACAAAGTTTATCCCTCTCTTTACTCCAGTTACAATAAGTTTTTCGCAAGAAAAATTAGCCTATCGCCGTCTCCAGGTTCCCATCTATCTTTATGACAAAATTCATCATAATCGATTCACCGGTTTAGGCGTAAAAGCGTAACAAACAAAAAAACTCACTTTTGCATTTTTATTTGCATTTGCGGGGTGAAAATCCGCTTTAGTCGAAAATTTAGTGCTCGAAAGCAGCAACAATCTGGTGTTCTTAAAAAATAACAATTTTGGACTGCAGTGGTTTACACCTTTCATTTGGTCTTCCTTTACCTTTTACCTCAAATTTTATAGGATAATACGACTTTCATGTATTCTCTTAACATAGCCATACCGTGTTATGCTTTTTACTTTCTTTGCCGCTGGTACTATTTCACAACTTTATAATTTTAGAAATTGTAATACCGAGAGTATTACATTTTCTAAAATTATAAAGTGTAAGACTTTAGAGATTTAAATAATAATTGCATTTTTTTTATTATTGATTAAGGTAACACTTTGTAAAAGAATATTTCTGTAATCAAATATACATAATATGCAAATTAATTTTTAAAAAATTCATTGACTCTTTCAAAATTCCTCTCTCCGTAATGATGAATCAGCCACAATTATGCAAATAAATTTTCACTTTATACTAATAAATAAAGTTCCACATTTACGGCAAACAGTATTTCGGATTTAAGCCAATATTTCACTATTTTATATAACTTAATTATTGTTAGATGTGGTTGTGTGATATATTCCAAAAAAATGCAGTGAAAACACATAATTTAAGGTACAAACAAAATAATAGAGACAGGGCACACGCTTATTCTGGTATCTGGATAGAATGGCTATTCGGACTTGCACTCCTAGCCTCTCCCACCTAATCGGTCTGATATGGCACCCTGTCTATGGGAGTCTGAGAGCATCCCATGGGTCCATCAATCCTAGATAATGGGTACCTAATAGTAAAACAGGACAATTCAAAAAAACAACGACGATCACTAAAGCATCGGAATCTATCCACATCCATCACTGTCTTGCCAGATTGCAAGGCTTTCGGCAGCTATCAGCCAGTGTATACACTGGACAAACTAATCGTCACAGTGACGATATTGTCACCATATACATAGTACTCGCGACGTACTTGGGTACAGATCCCTTGCACCCATTTAATTACTGGATATATAGCGACTGATTTCTAAATGCGAGATGCCTAAGCATACCACTATCGTGGATACTACACAAGTGTCGCGAATCAAGTTGCCTTTCAACAATTGCTAAAGTAAAGACAAAACAGCAAATTACTAAATAGAGCCACTGGTGTATAATCGTCACAAAATTAGTTGCAACATCCAATGGTTTGTATCCTACCACCTACCAACATAATTGATTTTTATTATTATCATAATGAAAGATGATAAAGTTGCAATGATGACTCAGTTAGTAGGGTGTACGGATGCCGCATCAATGCACGTGAGTTAGTATCCACCTGTAACTAATCTTAGCTTGCGGTGAGGGAAAATATCGTGAGGAAATCTCAGCATGTTGGTACGGCTTTTTTAAATGCCCAACTAAATAACTACAACCATCAAGTTGAAAATCTGCCGCTAAATACCTATAGGTGTATGCCGGCAGTTGCACTTTAGAGCCAGTCCTTCCACTAGGCTTAGCGCTTAACTATCTTGGGCCACATCGTCATTTAAGATCAGGTGAGGTTGAAGCAAAAAAAAAATTACAAAAGTTGTGATCCTTGCCTTTCAAATTCAATTTCTCATGGTTGAGAATTTAATGACCATGCATCCATTACAGTTCAATAGATATATTTCTGTAAAAGTTTAATAGTCATGTTTCTGTTACATTTTCTCTTTATAATTCTATTACAGTTTGAAATATAGAAAATACAGGATTTTCTGTTCTTATGAATCCAACTATAAATAAGTAACTGAATTGTAATTTTGCAATAAAGTACATAAAATTGACTAAGAGAAAACCAATACCTATCTAAACGTTACAATTAGACGCTACATTTATTATGTGAGTTCAGTCAGCCAAATAACTAGCTGTTCCCTTATAAAATATTGCAACTAAGTAAATGGTTCGCTATACGTGATAAAATTTTATTGTAAATATTACTCGGAAATGTTCCTTATAAGCTTAACCTAATTTTTTGTGAAGACGCTTCTTTATCTTAATTTTTAGAGGTTTAAATGCAAAGAATCTAGCTAAAAGAAATCTTTAAGGTAGCTAAGATATTTATTAAAAAGACGTGTTATAGTATATTAAATTGTAGCTAATGGTTACAATTAAAGAAAAATATATACATTAGTCTCATTTAAATTCATTATTTTAAGTTGGTAAATAATAAAAATAAAATAAGCTAAATAAACGAAATAATATCAGTTTATATTTCTCTAAATTTTAAAACCAAAACATGAGCTTTGTACTGAAATCAAAAATCAAAGAGATAATATAAATATTAAAATGTTTTCTAAAAAATACGTTATTAACACAGTATTAATATAAAATACAAATTGCATCAATAAGTCAAGGAAATTATACAGATATAAGAACGACATTCAATCTATATTATAATGTTATATTTTATGCTATACGGACAAAGATAACAATATTTTACCGGACTTTCTTAATAAAAAGATTTAAAAATATAATATTTCTTTTTCTTTATTTTTAAATGACCAGCATCATTACTTATTGATTTTTGATTAGATTTTTGCAAGTATGTGGGTAGACGCTATACAAAGCTTAAAGTGATACAACAATCATAGTTAGGACGGAGCATGCCTTAACACCTAATTAACCTATAGAGTTTTTGACTACAAACTATTTTAAACGGAAGTGGAATAAATATTCAATATATTTGGAATACGCACAAGAATTATAACAGGTATTATTAGTGTTAAATATATAAAAGAAAATCAAATGACAGGAAACCATATGTTTATAAAAAATCACGAAGAGTAAATACATAATATATTAAATAGTTAAGAATTAAATAGTCTTTAGAATTTCCTTTATACTAGCATTTTTATTAATCTCTGTACGCAATAGAATTAATATACTAAATTAATAAACATATTTAAGTATTTACTAAAGAAATTATTACAAATATGATAATGTAATTAAATAATCATTATGCTCGTAATAAATTTCCAAAAAAAAAATTTTTTTTTTCTAATCAGTTTTGTTTAAACAAACGAAGATTGGATAAGTTTCACTAATATGTAAGGAATTATTAAAATTGTTATTATTCTTATATTAAAATGGATATAAATGATCTGTAGCTAAAATATCTAAATAACATTATAATATAATTTATCATATTATATACTTATACATATTAAGCACATCCTTAATTAAACTTAACATCTCATACATGTGTAAACTCTACAAATAATTTACCAATTGTAACTACATTTACAAAATAATAAATAAAAATATTACCGTTTGCTTTTCCGAAAAGTTTCACTTATAACTTGGAAAAGATTGCCAAACAACACTTAACAGTCCGTTATGTATAGAAATTGCCAAATTAAAACTTTAAATTCAAAACCTTTCTAATTAATTAGCCCCGACAGCTTTGTTTGACAGTATTTTGATGGGCCAGTGACGTAAATTTTAATAGGGGGTAAATGGGACGCAATGCAAACGTGGAACGCTTTATGCGATCGGCCGCCCCCATGGCACTGGGCTGGCGAAGGATGAAGGCAAATCTCCGGCGCGGCGCTCTTTACTCTCCCACTCTATCCCGCATGCCCAAACGGGCGTAGCACCGCACCCGTCGCCTCCCATCCCGTCCGCGTCGCAAACTCTGATTTCCGTAGCGGGCTAAGCCGAAGCTTTCCTAGATTGTGTGGCCTTAGTGAACATTAATTATACCCAACTTAGTCTGATTAAACCTTGAGAAATTATTCAGAATGACAAAATTAACTTTTAACTTAGATTTATGTGCACGCTAACAGGTCATAAGTACAAGTTAAAAATTAGAACGATATATAAATGCTTGAGTTCAAATTAATTATTTGAAAATGATTAATGAGTACTAAGTTACATTATAATTCAAATGATAATTATTATAATTATAAGCAATATTAGTTATAATGTGAAATATTGTATGGACGATTATGACTTTGCACTTATGCAAAAACAACACAATATAAATATTTAGGTATTTATAAAGAGTTTGTATCGGTTTTTTTTAGTAGCAGATTGGGTAGTTAGCGCCATCTATACATAGAGGCCCAGGAGTCTTAGGAATAGATCCCTATGCAATATAAAAGATTTGATGCTTTCAACTTCGATAAGAAAGAAATATTAATGTATGCCGTCAGCGTATTTACATTGGATGGGATTTTTTTATTTAAAAACCTAAGCCCATGATATGTTAGCTGTGTGAAACTTATTTATAATTTTGTATGTTCGTATATAGCATGGTAACTCTATACTAATATCATAAAGAGGAAAGATTTGTATTTTTGTTTGTAACGAATAAACTCATGAACTACTTGACCGATTTCGAAGATTCTTTCACCTTTAGAATTCTATATTAGCCCTAAATAATATAGGCTATATAACATTTTGTTTAAGATAATAATTAAATAAATTTTGGTTCCACGCGGACGGAGTCGCGGACACAGCTAGTATATTATATAACAATGTTATAACTAATTTGAAATTGAAATAATATTTGCTTGTTCAGTTTTTGGATTGCAATTTGAAGACTACAAAGTTTATCAAGCATAAGGTGCCGCTATCCCCAAACACGATCATTTGTATGTGTTTGTTAAACACGAGCCTGCCAGGAATCAAAATAAAATTCTAATAGAAATGTGATAAATTGAACATTAATGAGCACGAAGCGTAAATATTTATAATATCAGCCTCTATAATTTAGGTATATATGTTTATGTATATACCTACGTATACAGTACAATTCTATGGCTTCTATTACATTAATTAGCCGAATCTCATCTCAGCTTAATATTCCTTTCAACTAAATCGTTGTTATTAAAGCGAGGAATATTTAGAACAATAGAGGCTAATGTTTAAACATACATTTATGGGTAACAGATAGTAGTATATAGTTCATTTACAACGTTAATTAGAACTCTATAACATAAAATATAAAATTATTAATTGCAGAATATATAAATTGATTAGGCTATTTCTTTTTCGTTTATATTATAATATCTACGATTTTAACTTAAATATATAATTGATTTTTTTTGTATGAAGTAAACGACTCAAGTACTCACGGCTGCCTTTACTTATGAATAAGTTTTGGACTGTACTGTATTTACTTACATATACAACTTATATCCATATAAACGATATTTAAAACCAGATATGTTTTTTATTTCGTATAAAGTATTTGTAGTAAATAAATACATATTACATCTAATAACAGATTATGATATAAAAGCTGGTTGCTTATGGCAAATATTTAGCCAGCTCATAATTATGGTATGAATATTAATTATCGTTGTGGTTTAGAGATAATAATGACGCTGCAGGTAATCGCTGACTATATCTAGTAGTTTAATTACACTATAGATAAATTTATTGCTTATATGTCACGGAATGGAGATAGGTTCAAAGGTTAAATGTTCCTTTGGATAGGTTTATACGATGGTAATTAGTTGTCATTGATACGAAACTACCGGAGTCTCTTCAGCACCTAACTAATGCGGTTTTCATTTACGAAACATTTATAATTGCTTGTTATTAGTTACTTCAAATTGTCATATGGATAATTCCATTGACTAATATTCATATTAATTATTGATTTTAAATAATTAATAACGTTAATACTAAGCCGATTTGTGTTCGCAATCTATCGTATTTTACCATATTTTTATTAACTTGCCTTCTTGTATGTCTGTCTCGTTGACATTTTGTAATTGATTTTAAACTATCTTCTCGGTTAGCTGTAAAATTGAATATAGCTCAAATCCTACTGACAGATGAAAAGAATATATAAAAATTGTATTTATATAACTCTAAAAAGCAAAAATCAATAATAAAATTTAATGTACCATATTTTTATAACGGACTAAAAAGTAGAAAATCAAATATTGAAAATGAAAATACAATACATAACTGAAAAACTTTTTAACCTGTTATAAAAAAATGATACATCTTTTTAAAATATTATTTATTTATTTTAATATATGTGTGTCCTACGTGTGACTACGTTTATCCAATATATATTACTAAACTTTTCACCCCGTTGTGATAAAACTGTGTTTAGTTGTACTGCCTACACACTGACCATCAAAAAAAAAAAATTGTTTTTCTTTCATATAATATAAATATGAACCAATGAATGTGTTTCTGAGAGGCAAAGACCTCTTTCCAACATAAGGCACTAACTTAATGGTCACCGTGTCAACCCACAAAACACTGGCGATTTAAAAAGGTTGCGGAAATAATAGATGGTTCTGTATTTTCCAATTACATTGTAGTAGGTTGTTTGAGATCATTTCTCAAAATGTCGAGATTTCCTAACCATATTTTTTTATCTACAGCTATTGTTATGTAACAATTATACTGTTTTAGAAATTTAGAATTTATTTTTGTGAAGATTAGTATTATAACATTATTAAATAATTATACAATTTTGGTGTATTTGTGCAACCAGAAGTAAATAGACAATTTACTGGTGGTTTTGTAGCAATTTAGCAAGGTAAGCAGGGTACAATTAAAAAACGACGATTATCACCAGAACATCGGTTTACATAGTGAGTCGTCGCTGTTATGTAGTCTGCACCCCTATTTTGGGACTGGCGGCTCGAGATATTGAAGTGATAAAGTTGACGATCTGCAGTCGGTATGACAACGGTGACTCGAGACTTGATGCTCGGACGTAGGGACCGTTGTGGCAGTCTGGGTTCACTACCAGCTTAGTTAGGACAAAACACCTTCCAGTTGATGCAGACGCTTACATGGTAGTTACTTCTGTTGCATCGGCAGGACGCTAGCACCGCGGAATCATCATTGCAAATTTGCTTTCGATGATGCCAATCACACGCTAGCAGTCTTTCAGACTTACTTTCAGTCAGTCAGACCGCTGCTGTAAGGACCATTGTTAAAGCGATGGTGGAGAGCTCAACGAAGAGTACCTATCTCGTGCCCCACGAACCGGTCGAGGGAGTTATAGAAACGACCCGGTGAAACGGCAATTTATGGGGTTAAAACAATAAATTTAGCAGGGATTTGTATATAAATTTCATTTTTGAATCAGACAGTGATCAGTTATTGGTCAGACAGTGCATGAGTGAGCTGGAAAGAGGCTTGCGGCCCGGTACAACAAAGTTGACTTCTAATGCATTGTTTATTTATGGATTGTCAAAAGCACCTACAGTAGTAATGTCACTTTGCTTTGCGACAATAAAAGAAATACATTAATTCTATTTAAAAAAAATATATGTTGTCTACTTTAGAAATAACCCTTGAGATTTTTCAACAAGTTTCTTACTTGGCTTACCAGTTTTAGGACGCTCGAGGGATACCCTATCGTTTTACCTATAAAGTATTATTTTATATGAATTTACCCCCGGCCAATGGTTATATTACATTAAGCCGAAGTATTTTCTCACGTCTTGCTGTATTCCTCAGTAAGGTTACACAAAGAGGTTCGTTTACTTAATCCAACGGGCATTTTCTGCTGCGCCATAACAATTCTAAGGAATTGGATTTGAACGGACGGGCACATTTCTTACAAACTTTTCCATGGTTTGTATACCGTATTCCAACGAATTCTATAATAATAATGAAAAACATGTGTACATTAAGAATCTCTTATAGATCACCCTATAATAAAATTAAGTCATATAGAATCAAAGTCGGCAATTGGGAAAAAATAAAGCGTGTTAAAATAAACATCGAGACTTTTGACCGGGATCTTATATAACGTTAGCGTACTTTTATATTAATACATAGGCTTATATTAATTGTAATTTTGTGTACAAGTTGTATGTTGTTTACTTTCTTTATTATGCATAAATCAAGTTACTTGCATATAATACTTATTGACATGCATGTCAAGTTACCATATAACATACTAAACAGTTTTAACAACGCGGTCTCTTACTCAAACTAGGTTTGAAGATCACATTTCAAACTTGATGTAGACAACGTTGCCTATACTTATTTATAGGCAGAAGCGATAATATAAAAAAGATAATCATTTTCTAACACTCTTGAGTTAAGTTTGCTTTGGTAATGATCTTTAATTTCAACTTATCCAATTTCTTCCACCAAAAAGCTATGTACTTAAATTTTATATAGCTGTTTTGCGTATGTAAATCAAAATTATTAAAAAGCTAGGTATCGCCGTTGAATATATTCGCCTCGTATATATTAGATAAAAGCAAATCAAAACTACACACCTCACACGGCAAACCAATTAAAAAAACGATATGAATAAGTATAAAGGATTTCTGTCCTTGAAAGTATTGCTTTTAAACCTGTTTGTTGAATATAAATTAAAAACATTTTATATTATTAAGCCCTTTGAATGATCTCTCATCCTAATCTTAAAACACAATGTAACAATTACTTTAAAAAATGTAGATATTATAAAATAAATAAGAAAATAAATGAAGATGAGTATTTGATGTTTTCTATTTCTTTACAGCATTATTATGTAGTTATTATTAAAAGTATATGCTTAAGGAAATAAAAAAATTAAACATTAATTAAACATAATACAAATAAACTCGTAATAAAAAATGTTTATACTCAGACCGTAGAGGTCATCCGATGGCTTCATAAATGGTTTAGTGTTAAAAAGAAAATTTACCTGCGTTACCCGAAATTTATGTATCCAGTAAATTAACATGTCAAAATTTAAGTATTCGTGGCCGATCATACTACATAACTATAGCCAATATCCTTACATTAAAAATAAAGGTAACGACTATTTTTGTAGTGATGATAGCTCAGTTGGTAGTAGTATGTATAAACGCCGCGTCAAGGAACGTGACTTTCGAATCCACCTGCAATGAGTCTGAGCTTTCGGTGGAAGAAAACATCGCGATGAAACCATCGCATACGGTGGTAAAAATCTTCCGCCAAAAACCTATAGGTGTGTTCCGGCAGTTCCACTTGAGCCCCAGTCCCTCCATAAGCTTAGCGTAACATCAGGTAAGATTATGGCCACAACGCTAAACATATTAAACATATATTAAAAAAAATATTATTATAATTTTCTTCTATAGACGTGCATCACGAGTCTGTACCCAATTCCAGATATTATCTGGCGATTTAACTATTCAAATTATCTTTTAAAAAATACTTACTTCTTTTAATAATACTTATGCCCAAAGCGTATTTTAATAAGTCGAAAAGGATAAACACTCATAAGATGTCATCAATTTTTCAACCGCTATTAAAGTTTAATTTATACTTGCTGAAATTGGTTATAAGTGACAGCGGGTGAGCTGTCGTCGTTTGAAAGTGGCGGACAGCTGGTACCGGCGGATGCTCTCGAAATAAACCAACCGCTACGGCCGCGCCCATCATCGTTGCGCTTCTCACAGGTGTCACATTTACTATAACTACATCACAGTATTATTTTTATTTATCATGATTTTTGTAGTATATTGCAGGCCTCATACAGCGAAGAAATTTTTGCTCTTAGACTGCAGCTACCACACCAATTTGCATTTACACGAAAACATGAGTAGATATATTTCAAGAAACCACTTCAAATCATTTGTCTCATATTTTGTAAAAAAAAAAAAAAAAAATTATTATACTAATGGAAAAAAATTAAAATATAAAATATCCATCATTCTTAAGACAAACTTTAGTCGGTTTATACGCAGAGCCAGACGCGCCCGCAGTGCCGGTTTATGAATTCGTTTTGGATGCTTGTACCTTTACAAGCGTCTATAAAACCCGGTCGTATAACTCTAAAAGGTTTTGACGTGATACCTATAACTTAATCAAAAAGTAAATTCAATCTGTAAGGTATAACAAGACTGGTTTTATTTTTTGATGCTTTATTTATATAACCCTGTTTTGTATTATATTTTATAAAAACAAACCCAAAAAATTCGTGAGTGTCGTAGAATACTCGGTTGAAAAGAATTTCCTTACGTAGTATATTTTTATTGATAAACTTATTATATTATTAATTAAGAAATACAAATACGTGAATTACTCGCGTGTGAGAGCAATTAAATAAAACACAGAGATGCAAACATGAACTCGGAAGTTAGAACAGAGGAAATAACTAAGTTACAACGTAGCTTAAATAATAAAAAATGATATGGTTTTTGTGATAAAGACATTAATGATAAGTCTGAAGATGAGATTCAGGTTGAGTTACACTCTAACCATAGCACTTACATTAGGTAAAATACTGTCTTTGTAGCTATGTAAACTAGCGCTTTACATTAAAATTTACTCTCCGGATCCCGATGGAAAAATCCGACAGAAAGACGTATTGACTTACGGAGCCATCTCGACTGCAATCTGCAGCGCATTTTATATACTTACCATTATACTTCCTTTTACTTTGAATTTACTTTTATGTAACTCAACCGATGGTTTTGTGTTTCATTTTTATTTCGGTGTTGAATAAAAACTTTCCATTTTGATAAAAGCCTATAAATACATCTATATATTTTTTGGTATTCATATAAAACCTTACAATATAAAAGTAGCACCAGTTACATTGAAGGTTATTTTAGACTACGTTGTATTACCATGTTGTAAGAAAAGATATCTAATTGGAAAAGTTTTAAGTATGAAAAAAGATTTTAGCGGGTAGAAGAAGAACAAAGGAGGCATGAATGAACGTGTGAGAAACGGTGTATGTATAAAAGGCGTGATTACTGAGATGAAATCTGATAAAAGATAAAAACCCTTGCTTGCCGACCCTAATCACTATAAAATAAAATAATGCCTAGATATGAACTACATGATAATTTTATTACTGCACAGTAACAGTTTTTTCGGTAGTTCACCATAATATTTTATTCTATGTTGCCTTACAGTTTATTTTATGAAATTAAAATAACATCAGTAATTGAAGAACTTAACCGACCAAACTGCAAACGTAAATTCACTGACCTGAAAAATACAGCTGTAATAATTGAAATAATCGATCCAAACTTTTGTACACGAAGTGTGCAACCCCGTGGAGCTTATAAAATATAACCGCGCTTTACGGAACCATTCGCCTGGGAAAATTCTGTGGTGGAATAGCGTATGAAAATGTTTACGCTTCGAGCGATTCAACTGAGTACCATTAATAAAATACTTTTGCTTAATCATGCGCATTGGACGTGTTATAACATGGTTTTTAATGTATCTGCATCAACAATTCCACGCGAGGTTATTTGACTCACTCTAATTCGGTGTAATATTTATATGTTAAACCCTCACAAATTTCGAAACAACTTATTACTTAGAGAAGATGAAAATTAAATCAATATTACTTGCTGCATATAGTTAGAATTATGAAATTAAAAATGAATACAATTCTCATATATAATTTTTCTATATTGCTAATTTATACATAGTTGATTCAATGTCAACGATAATGAGGAGATAAAATATACATCGTCACTTACTTAAGGCTTAAGAAATTGGATGATTAAAGAGTTCATATAGAATTTACATAACTATATTAACTTTGGCAAAACAAATATAGAATATTATCTGTTAGAACTATATTAATTACTTTTATAGTTATATATTATATTTTGTATGTTACAGAAGTGAATGCAAACAAGTACAGAATAAATGAAATATTGTTATAACACAAGAAATCCTTACACTGTCATATTATTAAAGAAAGTTATTAGTTCCGCCGCAAGAAAACGTTATATTATCGTTATTTACTTCTTATTAATTTTCGGACAACTGTCTCGACCACAATGTTTTATCTCGCTTATTATGTTGTTAGTAATAACTAATAGGATTACAAAAACTCTCTGCTGACAATGGTCTTAATATACATATTGCATCAGTATTATATTATTATTACTGTATTGATAATAAATAAAATTAATTACACCATACATAAAAAAACTCGGTAAAAAAGAACAAAAATGTTACTAATAATGAAGGTTATTGATTGTTCGCTTTGTTACCTACTAGATAATAATTTGCTTTTCTTGTTGTTTGACATCGAGAAATCACATTTAATGTTGGTCAACTAATAAAATTACTTTGAAATCATTTCAGCATTGCGGTAATTGTTATATCGATTATTACTGAAATTAATTACATATTCAATACGTACACTATTATAGAATCGTTTTTGATGATGTAATGATCGTAATAAGTAATAATTGTTTTTTTTTTGGTTTATAGACTTTGCGTTAGAGCCATAGTATCATCTGATGTTGAGTGACGATGTAGCCCAAGATGATAAACACGCAAAGCCTAGTGGAGTGACTGGCTCCTAAGTGCAACTGCAGGAACACACTTATAGGTATTTGCCGCCAGATTTTTAACTTAAGGCTGGTAGCTAGCCACGCGGGCTTTACAAAAAGCCCTATCACGATACAAATAAATTAGTTTAACTCAATTAGAAAGGGGAACAAGCTTAAAATACATATGTAAAATGTTCACCTTTTTACGAAAGTTCAAACGTTACTAAAATATTAATAAACTTACGATTAGTATATATTTTTTAATTCTATATCTTCTTTTAGACTAAAATCTCACTTAATTTAAAATGATGGTATGACCCAAAATAGTGGGAAAGTGTGGCAACTGAGGTGCTTGACGATAGATTGTCAACTTGAGGGTGGTAGCTGTCCCAGAATCCAGAAGCAGTGTAAAAGCTTTCTCTGGTCTCTGGCAGCACGCGAGTTTGAAGTGTCGCGGTGGTGCGTTTTGTGTGTAGTGTTGGGTGATTAAAACCCGATGAGTCACCACATGCACTTTTCATCTTGGTCTGAGCCCGGGCAATGCGTTTGCACGTTACGATGAGGAAATACGTATAGAATAGGACTTGAAACACCACGTTCATAAATAAATAAAATGGCTGCCACTTGACTAGTTAACAAGATTGGCATTTTACACAACAATGTTCGAATGAATATACAAAATAAAAACATTGTTCTGTTTAAATTAATCTCACCTCAATGTTATATTGTTAGGCTTATACAAGCTTACATATGTATGACATGCACTTCTTGGTATCCAACTAAGGTTTTGGCATAACATCCGTACATTGCTTCATACCATCGGTATGCGAATAATTCAATTAGCTCAGCATCACATTAATATTATTATGTATCATAAATACATAACAATATTAATGTCATGTTGCTACTATGAGTTCACCCGAGATATTTAGTATGGCGCTTGTATTAGTTTGCATTATAGAATGTTTTATTGTAGTGTATACTTCTGTACGTGTATTTCTTTGTGGTATTCTCCATAACTAAGTCTTCAAATTATTATAATTACGCAGAATACATTCCAAATTTTGAAACATGTATCGAAAAGCTATCAATATTGGGAAAAGCGGCTTAAAAAATGACTTCGATATTGTAAGAGTAAAATTCCTTGGTCAAAATTATTCAGAACTTTTTTTAAATATTAGCGTTTTGTCGGTAAATTAACGAGTAAGTAATAAACAAATAGTTGATGAATACGGCTTGTGTTTGACATGAAAAATATTTAACGAAGCGTATTTCTTTAAAAATAGCTTTTTTTCGACCTCACATACGCTGTTACCCGTAAGGGCTTTGACAGCTTTACCGAACTTTTTAGGGCGAATGCTGAGGGCACTCAGCCCCAATAGTTTATTAGTTTTATGGCTATACAATATGACACTATTAGATACCATCTGATCTAACCGTCGCTGTCCTATCCGTTCTATTATTCAATAAGTCGGACATAGTGCGACATATAACGTTTAGACAAAGCTTATAAGTTTTTTTTATTAATTATCTATGTTATGTTTTTGCTTGTGAGTCATATTGGTGTGACACGCGCTAATCGAAGCAGCGCGTACACATATGGTTTTGAAAGTCCACTTTAAAATTAATACAGTTGCGAGTTGGTCGGTATGTTTATTAAAGAACTTCTTTATGCAAAATGGATATACGTACTATTACAAATATTTTTAGCATTAAAAATATTCATTTATATGTACGCACTTTGAAATTCAGTTACAATGTCAGAATCACAATATTTTTCCGAACACGGACGAATTACGTACCTAAATATTACAAATTATACCTAAATAGTGTATAATCAATATTATTTTTATTTTTTTAGGGGTAAACGAGCAAGCTTGTCTCCTGATTGTAAGTGATCGCGCCGCCCATGGACACCCACAACACCAGAGGAATGGCGGGCGCGTTGCCGGCCTTTATAGGAGGGTCTGGCTATCAAGTGCCACTGCCGGAACACACCTAATAGTATTTGACAGCAGATTTTCAACTTGAGGGTGGTAATTAGCCAGGCGGGCTTTAGAAAAAGCCCTACCACCATAGTATGGTTTCCTCACGATGTTTTCCTTCACCGAAAGCTCAAGCTCATTGTAGGTGGTCGCATTCGAACTCTAGTCCCTTGACGCAGCGTTCCTACACGCTACTCCTGAGCTGTCATCGCTTCATATAATAAAAAAACTAACTATTACTTAAAGCAAAAACAACCGCTGTGATAAAATCTTTCCTGTCAATGAAGAATTTCCGATGTTCCATATTTTTTTCTTTGACATGCATATTTTACTATATCAATAATATATAGTTATGAAAGAGACATGCGAAAGATAAAAGGAGCCAATAACAGATATAAGAAACACAGATAGAAAATAAACGATATGGCGATACAGATTATAATGCTATTTTCATCATCTAGCGAACAAAAAGAATTGCATCAATATTAATCAAGAAACTTATTTTATTTACTACTACCTCAAATCAATATTCAAAAGGTTTTTTTCCTTTTATAATGTAAAATAAAATTTTGATTGACAATATTAATTGTCACCTGTCAAATTTCATCGAAATCGGTCCTGAGTTTTAGAGGGGTGCGCGTAGGTACAAAGTGACAGTTAGACATGCAGGAAAAATAAAATTCAAATTACATTTCATTTTCTTATTGATAACAAAACGTACTACATTTTTAATTAAAAATTAAAATAGTGTACAGATTTGGCTCTTTTATAGCTTTATATATTTCATGTAAATAGTTTACTAAATAAGTGGAACTTTGCTACCCATATACGGTTGAAAAAATATGTATGTATACGTTATATGCAAAAGGGATGAAATTATTATTTTAAAATTTATATATTCAATAGTTTTATATTTATTTAATAATCTTATTAAGAAAGTATATTACTTCATTATAACAAGAGAACGAATTGAGGACCAGATAACATAACACTCAATAAACGTCGTTAAACACGAGTTCATTAGTTCATCCAACATTTTATTTCAAGTACCGAATGAGCTCAGAGTGTTTGTGCGTTAAATGTGTTTATGATTTAGTTCGCCTCCTGTGTTTATAATAAAGCCGAGATTAATGGCACGCGAGCGGTCTGACGCTCCCTGTCCCATATCCTCGTTAGATTTTTATAACATATATCTACGTAGATTTATCCTTTTATTTGGAAGCTGACCGCACATGCTTCACGCGTTTTATTGCTCCTCTTTCCGATCTCCGCACGAACTGGCGTAAAAATTTGGCCATTACTTTCGCTCTACATTATTCATATCGCACATAATACGGGAACAAAAAACATGCTTCCTTCACCTTCCAGTCGTTGAATAATAAAGTTATAAGTAGAAGTTATATTACATATTGTTATCAATATGAAAATATTTTTATAGCTAACACGGCTAACGAATGCAAAATACCTACACACCCGAATGAATCAAGAAGTGTTGAAAGGCGTGGTATTGAATACAGTGTAATTTGTGAGTTTCTATACACATACAGAAAGTCACAAAAACAGTCTCCGTAATTGTCTAAACAATGAAGTCAGTTCATGAATACCGAGCTCATTCAACGCTTTATGACCGACGTTAAGGTTAGTGTTTATTTGAAACTTTGTAAACTTAAAATTACATTGCAAACGTCGGTTTTCACTTGACATGCTGTCCTGTCCAATTGTGAAAACATTCTGTTCAAGAGAACAAATTGCCCACATGTACATGCATGTATACAGTTTCTTTAATGGCACAAAATAGTCAGAGATTATTAAATAAATTGTAAAGCTTTTTGTTTGTTCCTGCCATAAACCTTGGTTAGTTATTTTCTGTCTATAGAAATACATATCGCATACGTACACAGGTGTACACAACCACCTCCTATAAACACACGCCACACAAGCTCTATTAAACCAAATGCAACGACTAGTATTACTTTATAAAAGCTTCATGTTTATTACTAGCTGCTGCCTGCAGTTTTGCTTGCTTAAATGTAGTTTATTGCGCTTATACGGCCTTAGTACTTTCGGTTGAGTACTAAGGCCGTATAAGCGCAATAAACGAAACTTACATTCGTATTTATAATATTAGAATTAGGATAATGTGTTATTTAAGTCTTAAAGAGTTCTAATTATAGTATTCTTAAAGACACTAATGCGATACATATGCTAAGCCTAGTCAATCATAATAATTTTCTGTTTTATTAGTGTATATTAGTACACTATTATTATGAATATGAGAAAAAAAAAAATAGTCTTGGTAAGATGATTATTAATTTATTATGCACAAAATGTTAATGATCAAGAACTTTTTTAGAGAATGTACATATTTTATTTCTTCTGTTACACCCGTTATATTGATAGATTGATGTTGTTAATATTTAAAATTATTACGGACGTTTATGAAGGGTGACACATGTGTAAAAGAGCATTGAAATTAAGCCGATGAACATTCCTTTAGTGTGAGTAAGTGCCAAATGGTCTTAATATTATATCCAGTTTATAAATTCCTATTGAATGTTTCCATATTCGTACGTATGTTATTTTATTATGAGGAATATTATTTTAGAACAGTATATTTTTTAACGAATTTCCTCTTACCATGTTAATTTTTTTATTGACAACCTTTCGTTATATTTAATACATTACATGCAAAATATCATATTTTCAATTACAGCGCTTTTTTAGTACTTAAACATTAAAACGTGTATTAGTCACATTTGATATTCGCAAAATTATCTAAATAGACAGAAGCCATAATTAATAAACAACCGATGAATATTTAAATTAAATAGTTCTTTATTGATATAAAATAATGTCTTTTTACATTTATAACATCAAATGTGTTAAATCCATTTTTTACAAAGAAGATTTTATGGTAACAAAAATTGTGCCTCACAAAGTTATTACTAACAAAATCTAAGCACTAAAATTTATTCACATAAATAAGTTGACATTTATGTATTACATATATCTTTTAATCCATATACTAATACAGCACAAAGAGATATGTTAGGTATAGGTATGTAATCTTATTGAATAGGTTTATTTCAGTAGCTCTGTAAAACCACTTCTTAAATAAGTAAACGAACCTTCATAAATACATAGATGTACCCCAATCATTTTTTTTTGCGGCCGCCGAAGCTTTTGTAAATATTAACAGTAGCTATACTTGTGTATATGTATATGTATTTAACAGTATGAAATATGTTAAAACTAATTTAATTTTATGAGTTATGAAAAAATGTGGTAATTTCGCTTCTAAATGATAGTTTTTATTTTCTTGAACCTTAGCTGTTACTTTTTCATTTATTATCTAGGTACAGTAAAAGTTTACTGAACGTAGTGTTAGTTATCTCCTCTTAAGTTTCTTCGGAGATTTTGAGATAACTTCCATGTTATTATTTCAAATTATCCCCGCTAAACTAACTGATAAAAACTGGTAACTGATGAACTGGTAACTGATGAAACTAACTTTTCACTGAATGATTGCCCAACTTTATGGCACTCTAATTAATATAAAACAAAAAAAATATGACAATATCAAAACATAAAATATATACTGAAATAAATCTTAACAGTTTCGTTAGATTTTAAGCTTAAATGTGGACAGCTCTCATTAATAATATTTTATTTTTGGTCTATAAGAATCAGTCTGGACTATCTCATAAAAACTTCATATTACAATTTACGTTAGTGTACTTGCATTTCTTTTTACAAATATTACACAAGCTGATACTTAATCAGTACCTATATTAATTAAATAAATATAAATTGTTATCTCTTTAAAGATATGTTTGGTTCAAGTTCAGATAAAACATATTTATTTAGGGAGGTAAATATATCTGAGACTTTAGTTTGTGACAGCTCACTGGATTCAACGTAACGCAAGAAAGAGCGGATAGTTTGCAAATCCCGCCTTATCTATGTATCTATAAAATATGCTCACCGGTGCATCTGTAATATTTGAAATCCTTTCAGTATATAACAATATCTAAATGTAATATGTTAGTTGAAAAAACAAACATTTATACATATAATAAAATTGTAAAAGCGCTACATTTTTACAATTAATATATTTTGTAAATTATAATTAGGGTTTTAAATAAGTTGGTTAGTGCTAGGTACTTTGCTATAGTCGTGGAGGCCAAAATTATTTTATTATAAGTTGTTGTGTATCTATCCACTTATACAAGCATTACTCAATACAAATATAATACGTATATAGGGATATAATGATAGGGTGGGTGTTTTATGGCAGAATATAGTTATAGGAAGGTATTTCATAACACCCATTAGTATAAAGCGCGATGCAAGCTGTAACGAACCTCCCCCTGTCGTCAGATCAAATCATTTCTAGTTTATTATTTGTGTAATAAATGATAGAATGAATAATGAATATTAAGAATATCAAGAGAGTATCTGCCTGTTACCTTATACCTATGGCAATGATTATCTAGTAATTAGGACCCATATCTACGTTGTGAATTAACGACAGTTGTAGTAAACAAATTCTTTTAATCTGGTACTATTAGAACTTAATCGAACCCATGACTATAATATTAAATCAATTATAAGGAAATAATATTAATCTAAGAGTATTATTATAAACGACTTGCAATTATATCTAGAAACAATATAACTAGTTATATATGAAAGTCGTTCAGAGGTTTTTTTTTTATATATTTAAGAGATGAGGCCCCAGCCGTCCCATTACCCGCCTCTTTAAGTAAGCACTATATATTTTTTTAATTTAATTTAGTGAAATCTAACAACTAGCACCATTGGCAAAGCCAGAGCAGAGTAAGAGTAAGAGGCAGGATATAAGGAGTTCTGAAACCAATTCCTTAATAGCAATGACTCAAATGGCATTAATAGAAGACACAAAGGTCGACTCTAGCCTTCAGCAAGATAAATCTAATGAGTAGTAATTAGCAAACACAGTAATAGTAGCTATAATTTAAGACATTCTCTTTGCGAGAATCAACACGGCTTCCTTAAAGGTAGGTCAACTACATCGAACCTTTTATTATGTTATGAATTTTTGTCAAAACATATATCTGAACCTTCTCAAGTAGACGTTATTTATACTGACTGTAGTAAATGCTTCGGCAGAATTCTTCATGTTCGATTTTTACAAAAACTGCAACAAACAGGCATACGAGGAAACCTATTCAGATGATTCTAGATGTCGAATAGTAGTTCTTAACGGTTACACATCTGCACCAATGTGTATTTCTTCCGGAATTCCTTCAGGATCGCTTTTAGGGATCCTTTTTACAATATTTATTTCAGATATATGCTCTTGCTTCTATTTTTCAAACGTTCTTCTTAAAACAGACGACTTAAAAATTCTATATCCAATTAAATCAATCGCAGATGCATCATTACTTCAAGAGGATTTGGATAGATTTCAAAACTACTATTACCTTAATGAATTAGACCTCAATGTATCGAAATGTTATGTATGTTCTTTTACGCGTAAATCCCAAACTATTCCTTTTAATTATAATTTAAAAGGTGGGTCTGTCTCAAAAGCTTCCACTATAAAAGACCTTGGAGACGTTTTTGATTCCAAATTACTTTTCAAAGTTCACGTCAATAGCATTGTCAACAAAACTTCCAAAGCTCTAGGATTCGTGTTGAGAAGGTTATCGGAGTTTTGCTCAATAAAAACAATTAAAATATTGTACGTAGTCACCTAGAATACGGTAGTTAAGTATGGAATCCCGGTTATGATATACACAGGACACGCATCGAAGGTATTCAAAAGCGCTTTTTGCGGTACTTACAATACCGCACAAACACATTCTTACCCAGCTATACTTCTTGATGTAAGAAATTTCATCACATGCCACTCTTCGAGAGAAGGCAAATAGCGGTTCTAGTGTATCTGTTAAATATCGCAAATGGTACTGTCGACTGTTCAGAACTGCTTGGCTACTTCGCATTGTGAACCCCTTTATTAGCACTAAGACAATCTGACATTTTGCATATTCCAATATCAAGGTGTAAATTATAGGCAAAACAGTCATTATTCGAGCGTGCAAGTGTTTCAACATAATTTCTAGGACCATGAATATCGACATCTTCAATACCACGGTTCGTGAACTTAGTAGACTGCTCACTAGTGAATACTTTTCTTCATTGTAATATTAATTTAAAACTGTGTGTTGCCTTTACACTATTTAATATTGTATTTATCTTTAAATATTTGTGAAAACTTGTAAATAGCCTTTTGTATTTTTTATGTATTTTACATTTTGCCTTTTGAATGTTAGCTGTCAGTTATCCCTTCAATAAATAAATATAAAAATAGCCCTTCAAGGTGGTAAAAAAGCCTCGAGGTGACAAAATCAACCAAAGAGTAGTATGCAACTCACTTCAATCCAGACCTCCCCGCACAGTTTAATAAGGAAGCTACAGACCGTTGGATATAGGTGAGAGGACACAAAGTCACAGCTCCAAATCCTTGGACATTGTTCCTAAGACTGAGTGGATCAACAGACGTGGATATATAGAAAATAAGCTACGCCCTAACAAGTATTATGGTTAGAAGGGTATAACTGCCAATATATAGTAAAACTTAAACACTCCTCAGTTTATATATTACTGCCTCTTAAATGGTAGGCAAAACCAATAAATCAATATTAATATCGCACTGGTTCCTGAAGGAAAGTGGATAGGTATTCGGAAATTATAAGTGTTGAACCAAATCAACACTGATTTGTTATACTATAAAATAGTATTTTAATTAATTTAGATAACCAATTGAACTTCTGCTTGGTTCCAGTCAATAATACTTTAATGTAATAATAGATACCCAAATAGAATAATTCATTACTGGCTAGTTATGTATGAGCCAAACAAGCTTATTATGTAAACTAGCATTGATTATATTCAACACACATAAACAATGAGTTTGGATGATGCAGTAGGACCTGACAGGATAACAATATCTGGTAATTACTGATATTACTTTTTTACTTTAGTAGGTTAGGTGAGGTTACTTTAGTAGGAGACAGTTTTCCTTGATACTAAACCGAATACCAAATCAAAGCAACATAACCAAATAATCACCCTGCAAATCTCCTGACAACAAGAACCAGCATCACTATCAAGCAAAATAATTTTACGAGATAGCGGAAAAGTCTTGAATGACGAGTCATTTTGCTTCAGGTGTTACTCTAATCTGACGCCTACTGGGACTAGATAAATAAAACTGACGATTAAAAGTTTGTGTGCTGGAATCACTTCAGTTTAATTACAGTAGATATTAAGGAAATAACCCATGCCACACCTTATTTCGACTTTGTAATAGAATCAATACTATCAGATTTGTACAGTAGATCATGTGTCGTGAGCAGTTAAAATATTTATATTAATTCTGGGCGGAAATTTACAAAACTAGAACATTCCTGTATCTGAATGTAACAAATATCAATATTTACTTACAGTTCTGTAGGTTTTAGCAATCTTTATACTTCTCCTCATTTCTATCAAGCCCTCACGCCCCCGGCCTATTTCTCAAGTGGTCCTGCACCGGCCTGCTTCTCAAGTGCCCTGCTCCGGCCTGCTTCTCAAGTGCCCTGCTCCGGCCTGCTTCTCAAGTGCCCTGCTCCGGCCTGCATCTCAAGTATCCTGCTCCGGCCTACCTCTCAAGTGCCCCGCTCCGGCCTACCTTTCAAGTACCCCGCTCCGGTCTTATTCTCAAGTGTCTTCCCAAAATCTCCGTCCAGCGGTCTTATATAACCTCGCACTCCATTTCCCCCGCGCACTTCCCCCGAATCCCGGTTACCTTCTCGAACTTTCCCCATTGATTCTTTGATATCATGTCCTCCTCTTTCTCCTTCTTTCATCAATTCTCCCTTTCATTTTTACTTCAAAACTCTACCAACTCCCTTCTGTATCTAATAGCAAAACTAAATACCTTTAGTTTTTACCTAATTCCGCTTCGTAACATCATCTCTGATTGGTCAATTCAAATATATCTTACCATAAAGATAAGAAAGAGTCATCGTTTGTCTATAATTGTAAGAATTGTATAAACTAAATAAGATGATTTCCTATTTTCTTTATTATAAATTTTGAAATTTTATGATGATTTAAAATACATATTTTCTAACATTTAATCAATTATAATTTATTCCTTTTTTTACATATGTTTTAAATCCCCTACAGCCTACATGCATAAAATGCGGAAAATAGTTATACTATTAACTAGATGTAAATATATCTTTTTTTTTTGCAAATATACATAGGTACTAGGGTCTGTTACAAAGCGCGGCTTTGGGTTCAGTCTAAGAGAAGCGCTTGAACCGTATTCATAATTAACTTGCATCGCGCTTTATACTAATCGGTGTTATGAACTACCCTTCTATAACTATATTCTGCCATAAAACACCCACCCTATCACTACATCCTTATACATATAATACTTTTATCTCATATAACAAAAGTGTACATATTGCGATATCGGATTATAGCTGAAATTTTGTTGTTAATTAAATTCTAATAATAGTGTATTGAAAATAAGTTTTTGCGTCTAGAACTTTGTATTAGCACATAGTAACTACAATAGTTCTACTTTCATCTTAATAGATTTCTTTCTTAACTTTATATATTCGTTAGTTTGTTTACATTTTTCAATATTTAACGAACGAAGGTACGGCACCATAAATCTTTAATAAAGTATTACTGCTATTTTAGCATCATTATATTTCAAAACTCTTTATTGATATAATTAAGTATCGAAATTAGTTGACTGTTATTATATACTAATTTACACGATATTTTATGAGCGTCCATGTATTGTATCTAATTTATTGGTAAGAAAACCAAATATGTGTTTGTAATAAGATAACCAAATGTATTTTTCAGATATTTTAAGTCCGCATAAATACAGCATCATTATTACAATATACCTACTATATGCTAAATAGGATATCTCAGAGGTAACATATGAAAAGTAATATTGAATTTAACAATCCCGTACGGAGTGACTTGTCGAAAATCCTTTCTCAGAACTGACTTGTATGTATAATAAACTCCCGTGCAAAATTACATTCTTGCAGATCAATCTCTATAAGCTTTGTATTATTTGCCAGTTATAAGAAATTATATCAATTTTGTTTGGTAGATTTAGTTTAATTGTATGTAGGACAAACAGACAACTTCAGATATATTAGAAAAATAATATCGAGAGAATAAGATTCGTTGTTTTATCAGAGTATCCAAAGTGATACATACATACAGAAGGTATAAAGTAAAATTATCAAAAAACTATGTTATTATTTTCTTTTACTTGGAGTTATATACGACTAGAGAATTTTTATTTTGCTTTTGCTTTTTTTATAGTTTATGGGTTTTACGTTATGACCACAATCTCACCTGATGTTAAGTGACGGTTTAGCTCAAGATGGTGAACAGGCTAAGCCTAGTGCTAAGCTCAAGTACAACTGCCGTAACACACCTATAGGTATTTGGCGGTAAATTTTCAGCTTGTGGGTAATAATCATCAGTAGCTACTCAGACGGTCATTAGAAAAAGCCCTACCACCATGCTATCGTTTCCCCACGATGTGTTTCGTGACCGAAAGCTCAAACTCATTGCAGGTAGATTCGAACTTACGTCCGTTGATGCGGCGTCCGTACACACTACTAACTGAGTTATTATCGCTCAAAATCGTTTTGTTGGAAAAGTACATTTAAAATACAAAGTCAATGGATGGACATTCATGAATGGATATTCATCACATATTTCATTTATAAAATCAAAAATCAATACAGCCTACATTAATATTGTATGAAAACGAATATTTCATTAGCGTAATAATAAGCAACTACCAACATGAATTAATAAGGTCATACACCATAATAATACGTGTACTGTGTAACATGTTAGTTCGGTTTAATTGAATTTTGAATTAAATTGTTAACAACCCCAAGTGTATATTTACAGGCTATAAACATACAGGTACATAAGTTTATCAAGTAAATTATTTGATAGAAACGAAGACAAGTACACACAGAGTATTTATCAGGCTACGGTCACGTACCTCTAACGAATAAAGATAGTAATGATATAACTTAACGAAAATATTGCTGGATTAACGGTGTGCTACCCGCCTCGTGACAGAAATAAAAAAATATCTGATAAGCCCGCACGGGCGCGAGGGTAATGTTATATCATATGTTGACAGCTACATGAGTAATGGCTACATAATTGTTGAACAAACAACTGACAAAAACATCATCTAAACGAAAAACAATTTGTAGAAAATCAAAATGCCGAGCCGAGGTGAAACCTCAGATTGATTGGATTTTTAACTTTATTCCTACGCGTAATATTGTAATCACATTCTTACATTTTATTCTGTAAGTAAATGTTCATACAAAATTGCATGTATGTTTAAATGATTGATAGTTCAATTCACTAAAAGCGTTTTGGTTATGACTATTCGTTAGCGAATTATTTACAATATCAGAACGTACTTAACTACCTAAGGATTTTTGTTATAATACATTAGCAGTCGCCCGCGGATTCTTTCGTGTGAAATTGCCTTTGTTCTTCCAAGGAAGCTACTTCAGCGTTATTTGTATTTTCTCAGTTTATTTTTGTACATTCCTCAATATAAGTTTGAAAATGAAAGTAGCATTATATCTCAATAATTTTATTGTGTACTTTAAGTAACATTATATGTTAGATTCTCAGAATAAAATCTAAATTAAAATTAAGTTTAAATAAGAATAACTTCAAATTTAATTATTTTTTAGGGGGGGGCTTTTTTTACAAAGGATATTATTTCAAGGTATTATAAAAAAGAAGACATGATAGAATAGCTGGTGCCCTTAACTTCGATCTTGTTTTCTCTTTCATCAAAGTGTGATCATATTATCTGCTTTTAATGAATACCTATATTGGAATGTTTGACAGTTTTGAAAATACTGTAGCGAGCAAATTAGAAGTATATGAAATATATGTATACAAAGCAACACCACCCGCAAAATGACTAAAATATTTTTAAAAACTTAACTATATATATATGCTATATAACCAGACTAAAGAATACGTATAATTCAAATGACATGACCTATGATTTAAAGATAAATCATGTAAATTGTTCAGTGGTCTTGAGTTATAAGAACACTAACGCATGCTACCTTGCTTTGTCTTATCGCTTAACTTTTATAATATTTAGGGATATATTAGTTATAAAATATGGTATTCACATATAAAATTCACTCATAGATGTAAGTAAGCATGGGTGGATTCGATAAGATAAATGTCCACGCCCTTAAATTCCCCGACTTAAACAGGAAGTAAGAAATCAAATCTCCTACTCGTGGATGACAAAATTAGCTAGCGTAAATTGTTTACTGCTTGAAAACATTTAGGAATAGAAGCGTGCGTGCTGAAAAAAAAAGATGCTTTTAATTTATTATAATGGTGATTTATTCTCTCTTTTCTCGGAATTATATGAAATATTATTTTATCATTTATTTAGATACAGAAACTCACCAAGCACAAATGGTAACTATAGTATGCAATGAAATACCTGTTAATAATCGTAACATAAAATAAAAAGTTTTATAACAAAATGTTTTAAATATAGATCTGCCAATGACGTCCTGTAGAGGTAGAATCGATCCCTGAATTCCTTTTTAACCGAATTCAAACAGGAGAACGTTCTCATTTCGACTGTATTTTTTTATGTTTTTATGTTTTAACGTCATAAAATATGAAAATGGTGTTGCACACCGCGAGAAACGACCAAAACATTTTACGTATGAATTTTGGTTGGTACACACGACTTCAAATAGATTATTAAGCAGCGTATATAATAATATTTTTTATTTTATAAATAACTAGCTAACCTGGTGAACTTTGTATCACCCATAATTTTTTGTTCTCGTTAAAACTCAAAAACGGTTTCACCGATTTTTGCTTTGTCTTTTAAATTTTGATTAGCTATTATCAATTCTAATCAACCTTGTACTTCAATTCGTTAAGATCAATACAACTGACTATATCTAATATCGTTTCCGTTTTTCCTTTCCTTTGCTTATTGAAGGAAACTTGTTTATTTATTCAATGAATTAAATCATATGCATTTTAAATATAGTTAATCAATTAAATGCTTATTGATAAACTATGTTTTAGTTTCTTTTTGAAGTGCGTAAATATATAGTTATTATTATCCAATGCTCGAACACGCAACATATATGTATTGGCCGTTCACGAATCTGGGAAACTCCAAGATGAGTCCGCAATCTTCCAACGACTGGTTCTGTTATTTGTTAAATTGCCTATGCAATAGACAGTCGTCCGGGAAGTTGTAGTCGTTTAAAGTCGAATGGCAATCATCGGTATACGCGAAATCAAGACAACCTCTCCTTTGTATTTTCCCTTGATCGTTGATTCATTTGCCTTTTATACAGGCAGTCTCGTTACATTGCTTCGTTATATTAGTAGTGTTGGTTGATGCTGAGATTCTTCGTCATTTGTATTTGTTCCGACGAAATTTTTATGTAACTGCCTTTGTTTACTTATTTACATTTGTAAAGTATTTCACATAAATGTGACCCTCCTAAGCCTTGGACTATATTTGAGAGTATGGCACAAAGCAACTATTGTTTACATGAACATATTGTCCTTTTAACTTCACTACTATTGTGTACAACTGATCACCTACATTGGGTATCCATCATTATTTTTTGGGTATTGCTTGGAACACTTACCGTCGATCATAATGAGTGAGTTATTGTTGAAAATTCCGCAAGGTGCATTTATAATTGTTTTCATTATTATTGCATGTAATTTTTGAATAATTGTTCCACCTAGGATTTCATATAAAATGAGAGTAGCTTCTTAGCTTCCCATGCATTACCTGAGCGGGTGGTTGGTCCAACTTATGACAGAGAGTGATACTCCGAACAGTTCTCGAGACTTATAAAACAGATGTGGGGTTTATCTCCCTGCACAATCATGTTTGGTATCTTTTAGTAATCTATTAGTACGTTATAGAAATTTGCTGGTATACCTGACTTTGTTATATAGATATATATAAAATTCAGTTGATATATTGCTTTTTAGCTTTCTTACTTATTTTGAAGTCGGTCTAGATTTTTTGTTAAAATATTTTATTTTTCATAGGAAGATTTTACAAAAAATATGCATCTTTCGTCGGGCAGCAAAAACAATTGGTAATGTCAGATTCTTACTGACTAAAAACCTAAGTACTTTGTATACCTTTCACCAGGATTGATGAAACACTTTCGTATTCATCATCTAATCCCGGTAACGTCAAACCTAGCTGACGGTCAACTCTACCGGGGTTGGGGATCGGCAACCTAGACAAACCTTCGGAGAGGCGCACGCAGAGGTTTGACATGCTCCAACTCGGGCCTGCACCGCGATTACGACAGATGTGTCCGTATCTGCCACCGAAGGAGGCTACTATAAGGTGGCTGGAGGTCATTCATGACTCTTCGGCGCCCGGTTCCTCACCTATGGTAAGGGAGAAAGGTGGTCTCCCGTTCCCTCTCCGCTGTCTCTTTCACGAGCATAACCTGCTCGTAGTAAGAAACGGCGGCATTACACCCTCTCTCGCTCTCAACCATGGATTTAACCACAGTCAGGAGCGAGAAGTCGGCGCCGATCGCTGCGACTAAGTCACAGCGTGAGGCATCTTATGCGGACAGTCAGCCAATGTATGCTGTGTATAAAATAGGCCCATACTAGGTCAAAGTCTTTCTCTATTCGAAGAAAAATCCCGATTATTTAAACGTATAAAATGATGTAGGTTTATGTTCATTATTAATTTTTACCACTTGTGAATTTCGTCCCTGTTTACGCCGCTAATGACATAAACATTAGGTTTCTAAGACGTTATTACTGAAGTTACTAAACCGAATCTAAAAATTATTTACTAATTACTATCTACGATCTGGTTAGAGGTTATAATATTATAGATGGTGGTTATCGTTCTTAGGTGTTAAAACTAACACTTACAAAATCGTGGGTATTGTGGCTATTATAAAAAAGCGAATATTTTACGCCGATGGTTGTTAAAAAGGGCGTACTTATAATTAAATTTCACAGCCGTCTCGAAATAACTTTAGACCTAGAAATAATACTTAATTATTTATGGTAACTGAAGTTACAGTTTTACAATCATTTTAACATGTTGAATAAAAATATAGCGAGTATTTTATTTAATATACATAGAAAAAATAAAGCTTACATTTATTTCACGTAATAACGTAATCTTAGGTCAAGCGAAATGTTTACAGGTGTATATCTCAAAGCATTATTTTTAACCTACACTGATATTAGCATCATAACTAATTCAGTTGCAACCGTTTGATGAACTATTAGTTTAAACTAAAAAATAATAATTTAAACGCTAAATATAATTTACGAACAAATTTAAGTTTTTTTTATAAATATGTATAAAATTATATTCATTGTTGGAGTTCACGCAATGTAATATATATAGTAGTTAAAACTTGTAACTTACAGTTTACATATCATCAATTGATTTTTGTCTAATCTAAAATAAGGTGCAATAAAACAAGAACCTTTTTCATCAAGATTAATTTTATTACGTTGTTTATGCAAAAGGACAAAGAATTTTCCAGCTATACAAAAGAAAAGTACTGTTTGAATATATACTTTTTACTTAATTCCTCGATATATACTTTTTACTTAATGAAACTTAAAGAGGAAAATTAGCCTTTGGTTTTAAGAATTTACAATATACAACTTGACCTTTATTCATTCATATTAATGATGAGTTCAAACATTTTGAATATTCTACGACATATTTATGTCAACTAAGGTAATGATTTTTGAAATAGAATACCTTTAGGTACATTGGGGAATATTTAATAAAAATTAAAAACTCTGTCCAGTTTATCAGTCGCGTTCTCCTGTCACTGTTACTAATGTGTATGCACGAGTAAATATATAATGTACAGGTCTATACTAAAACTAGTATATGTATATACAGTTTAATATAACTGCTATAGAAGTGTGTAAATTAATATATAATTTAATGTTAAAATTAATTATAAAATTTATATAACCTAAGAAAGTGTCACTACTTAAAAGGATAAAGGTCTGGACCATATTGAAAGCACAACACAATACAAAAACAAATGCAAAAGGCGACAAACCAATACCAGTCATCGTTAGCAAGCCGGCCTTTTTTTGTTAACCTGGTACAAAAATTGATTTATGTACGTATTCTCGCAATAAGCCGAGCGGACTCATCATATAAGAAGCACTGTCAAATACCCACTAAAACGAAACTTGACCACTCACATTCATTCTTATTATAAGGAACCAAAGACTGCTTTCACAATGTTTGGACAAAGCATATCAGCCTGCAAGTCTCTTAGCAACTGAGAAATACACAGAGTGATATCGAAACGAAACAAACCAAAACAGAGTGACTGTGACAAATTTACCAATATGAATACGATGACCGTGATTCTGTTACGAACAGATCCCTATCATCCTGCGAATATAACTGAAATATAATATATCTGCTGACCCCGGAAGGCGACACGATAAAGCGCGGCAATATGAAGGGTCTTAGTCGCGGTCTGGTTCGACCACAGAAGTGCGGTATTCCTAGCACCCACAATTTTTTATTGTTTAAAATTTAAATATTATGAAAGAACCAAATAGTTTTGAGGGAATCTTAATCTATCGTACATTTATATTTTACAGTATTTTAATTTTAATTCGTAACCTTACGTTATCTGACCCCAATTATAAACAATAACTAGAAATGTGCATTTTAAGTTATCATTAAAACTTACTTAATATTTTTTAACCAAGGAGTAACCATCTATGTCACACTTGATATTGGCAAAAATACTTTGTAGGCTGAAGACAGTATGTTATAAAAAAGTAATTAAGTATCCATTACTATTGAAAGGGTATTCAATTAACTACTACTTTGCGTGTAAATTTATAATATAACCTTTACTAAATATTAAAAATGACACGTCTAAAAACTGCTTTCGGTGTCCGGTACTATCCCTTCTTATTTTATTACGATTACGTAGGATGCACATTCGAAAATTGTAACAGTATATAATTATATTTGTTCATATTATCAACCTGTCTATAATAACTTAGTTTATAAAATTATATAATATAAGTTTTGCACTTTTCTTAATATTTCTAAAATCACATACAAATTTTATTGGCAAACGCCAAGACCTTATTGAAATTATGATCTTTCATTTATGTAATAGAGCTGTGATATTCAAGTAGACCAACGAAATGTCGATTGTACGTGCCCCAAAGAATTTGATATCAGTTGTAAGTTGCAATAGTTTAAAAATCCACAGAATGAAATTGTTTTTGTCAATGTCAAGTGTCTTTAGATTTTAGTAGCTAAATGTTCAAGGTACTGTAGAGTAATGTAAAATAGGCGTTGTAAATGTGTGGAAACTAGAGCGTATGTTTTTTTTATTAATATGAAAACTTATACTATACATTTTGCGTCGATATTGTCTATATATATATATATATTGACAAAATACTTTGATAGGTTTTATAGGTAGAAGACATAGTATCCATTACTTTTGTAATTTTATGCGCAATGTAAAGTAGTAGGTAAGTGAATAATAATTTATAAATATAATGTATCCTTAAAATAGTAATGAATACATAATTACTTTTTGTATAATATACTATGTCTTTAACCTACAAAATTAGTTTTGTCAATTTATAAATAAATATATTTATGTATATTTATTTAAATTTCCTTATAACGTATACAAAAATGTATAGTGAATTAATTGATATATTTTGTGTTTCAATATTTAATATAGTTTTTTGGGTAGTGATAGGCAATACGACTTCACTGGTGTTCTACATTTGATTCTCTAACTACTCATTAAAAGGAGGCCATTTCAGTCCGATAACGACACACTCAAAGGAAACCGATGTCGAAACAAAGCTAATTAAAAGTACTCTCCCCGCTCGCTCCGCTTGTCTACTGCCGTCCCCAGTCCCAAGTCCAGCGTTTTACTAACCCAAATAAATTATCCCTATTTTAAAGGAATAATTACTGTTTAACGTTTCTCGTTAAAAAATTTGTCGGGCAAACAGTATTTTAGGCTATATAATATTTATACATCGAAGTCTTACGATATCTGAGACTTATTCACTAAATATTCGCATGGTGCTAGGGCTTTTTCTAATGCCCGCCTGGCTAGCTACCACCCTCAAGTTGTAAACCTGCCGCCAAATACCAATAGGTGTTTTCCGGCAGCTGCACTTGAGAGCCAGTTCGTCCACAGGTTTAGCGTGTCTACCAACTTGGGCCGTGTCGTCACTTAAGATCAGGTGAGATTATGGCCATAACGCTAAACCTTAAGTATATATATATTCATTCACTAATATTCATATTATTATTTTTTGAAAGTCCACTGTGCTTATTTCTCATTAACAATGAATCACAAATAATGAGGTCTTTGAAGCTACATATTTGTTGAAACGTATTAGTGCTAAGTCATAATAGAAATAAATCATTACGACGTGTGAAATATAGCTATAATTTATCCCAAATATGTCATCTAAATTTAATTTACGCTTTGTTATTGCACGGATATTCCCAAATCCAACCTTTGTCAAACTTTTTAATTTCGTTGATAAATGTTTCAACAAAAACCCGCTCAATCTAGATTTCTCTTGATAATAAAAATTTTCTACTCTTTTACCTCTAGGTGTTATGATTTACTGAAACATGTGAAAAGTAAAAATTACATTTTTAAGTTACCTCTTTTATTGTATAGAAAGTACTTGCATCTAATATGCTTGAGAAACATACATTTTTATTTATAGAAACTGTGTGTCGTATTTTATGATTTTTTCGCCTAGAATGCCATGTTGTTTCCGAAAAAGTAGTAGTTTTTTAACTTCCGAAAATTTATATTTTTATCCTTATTTTGAGTAATAAACGTTTCGATTTGATGCGAATATCCACGTATTTGATGTAAAATCCTATTGACAACTCTCAGAAATCTTCGTTTTGGCGGTAGTTTGACGAAAATCCTTTCTTAGTAGTAAGCAATAAGCCTATACGAGGAATTTCGGACAATATTTTATGCTTCTATTTCATACTAGTTTTTCCTAATTATATATTTTTAGGCTGTGACATATTGCTCATTAAACCTATTTTTTTAATACACTTCTGACAAAGCAATCTGACTAAATAGAAATCTAGCATGTTAAAACATAGAAAATATTCTGAAAGAAAGACCCTTACATGCTTTTTAGACTTTTGAAATGTTACATGCTACTCTGGCTATTAAGTAAAGTAACACTACCGATTTCTCTAGATTGTAATCCTGCTTATAAATATACATCTTCTTAGATATAGTCTCCGAGTACCAACAACTTCAAAAATCTATAAATTATATAATAATTATCATTAAAAAATCATCTTTCATAACTTGACATTATCTATAGAATTATAACAAGATATTTTATAAAAACCACCTCTGGGACCACTTTACCTTTTTTTTGTAGTAAGAAAAGAAGCGTTTTATGTAAATTCCATAAAATACAACCACTTCTACTAAAACTTTCTCGATCGTATTATTCAGTTCATTACCGCTATGAATTGTTCCAACTTTTGAATTTTTATATAATGTTTTTTTATTCATAAGGGTTTATAAACTACCTCCAACTATACATATATTGATAATAATCATGAACATTATTATGTCCGCGCATACCGTTAACACTAGTATATAAGTAGTGACATTTTCTTTGATTCACGGTTATGTATTATTTATACAGAAAAATTGCTATATAATTTTAATGACTACCTTTTGTCATTATCTTCGTCCGCATTGGAAAAGTGTCAATTCCAAATTAATAGGAGGATTTGCAAAGGTGTCATGAATCATACAAGTTATACGTAGTAATTGGTGAGTCGACTATGCGGGTCGGCATTAAACGTGCCGACACATATTGCGCTGTAACTATTAAAGGGTTTACAACAGAAGCTATGGGTAGAACGAGGTTCGCCCTGGTATGATCTAATTTTGTCTCAGTAGGAAGGCGGTAAAACGGCGTAATGGGCCTGAACAAAACGCCTCTGATTTATGGAGGGCGCGCCACCCAGCTCGAACTGACATAAATAGAAAGTAGCAGACACCCGAAAAGGGTTACGCAAATATAATACGTGTTTGTAACATGCTTAGGTAAGTGCAATAAATCACAAAACACTTGTTGTTCCATATAATCATTTTAATGAAGTCATTATGTATAAACTTTATAAGTAAGTATAATATAAAAAGTTAAAATAGGATATAATTAAAATGCACATGTAATAACTTCAAAACTTGTGCTTCGAAATACTTTACTTGTATATCATCCCTTATTTCAACAAAATTATATGGTACAAAGAAAAAGTTCATAAAAATGTTATAAGCGAGTGATAACAGATCGACTCTTCCCTATTGTTTGTTATTCATGCACAGCTAAGTAAGTTATTTAAATGAGATCGCGTAGCTACACAATTTCATTTTACTACACAGAAAATAAATTAAAATGTTAATGTTGCATTGGAGAATAACCACACGAAAATCAATATGACGTACGTTATGATGCCGTGGCATTTATCAGTTATACATAAATCCGCGTAATATATAAAAACGTGTTATCTACGCCTCATTTTAAGACAAGTTACAATAATGTTTACTACGTTTTATGACAGATTTCAAGCATGTTACGGAAACAGACATAATAATAAACATTTCCTATATACAAGAAAAAGTTATAGTGTTTATATTAAAAAACCATAAAGTTTATATTGATATAACTAAGGTATCCTTAAACCTTAAAAATGTTATACTAAATTAAAGTTTGCGTATATAAATGTAATATTTTGAAATTTATTTACCGGAATTATATCTAAAAAATATTGGATTGTATAAAGACTGGCTGGTTATTACGATATACCACACCATAGTGGTACGATTATACGTCACATATTAAGGAACAAGAGACGCATAACCAGAATAAAGTTAAGTATTAGGCATGAATTTTGGTACTGGATACGACCAGTATTTACATGGTGTTAAACCCGTCGTACTGATTTTCTTCTTAACGATCATGTTTCGGGGTTACTTCTGTATATTCAGATGCAGAGAAGTTTTTAAAGCGTCATCATAACGATGACCATCACGAGAGCGACAGTCTCCTGGTATTTAAATGATTGCACGAATGCTTTGTTTCTATTTTATAATTTATAACCATTTGTGTCAACTAAATTGAAAACTCAAAGAATCGATTTTAGCTTTCAGATGTACTTATCAGGTTTTTATGATAAGATGTCTGTAATAAACTGTTTAGTGTTCAAAGAAGGTATCTCATTCAGCCATGAACTTGAAGCAAAAAAAAAACTGCCCGTATATATGAAGCTACAGATTCGAACAGGTTCGGGTAATATCACAATTATTGCAAAGTAAACATATATTTATAAAGGCCGAAGGAATAAGACTGTTGAAATAGAGTTTGTGACTTATACGGTCGCCTTGTTGCTACCGCCGCGCGAGTACTGTGGGTTCGAATCCCATAGAGGACAATAATTTGTATGATGTACAAATATTTTTTCTGTGCTTGGGATGGACTTTGTATCTATCAACTATATTTGCAAATAACCCTAATGATATAAGGTTTGATATAAAGTACATGTGGTTACCTTTTTAAGCAAAAATAATTCATTACTCCCTTTTGTTCTTATTAGATACTACAACTAATCCCGATAAGAGACTGTGAAAATATTTACAATTGTTAAATCTATTAAAATCTCATTTTATGGCAATGGTTTCATGGCTCATACAACGAAGTGGTCGAGTATTATCCCGAATATCCCTTAAAACAAGAAATTCCCGGGAAACGGTATACTTAATAATAATATAGAAAGTTTATAACCACCGTATAAATAAAACAATATTGCTTGCTAACAACAACATTCTCTTTTGAAGTGACATGTAGCAAAGAAAATTTCGGGAAACAATTGTGTCTCTGAATAGTAGTTTCATGTTAATTACAATTTTAAACAGGCGTAAGAAACTTCTAGGAAGATCTTGAATAAGAATAACTCTTTGACTATCTCAAAACGTTAAGTTGTCGCTTAGCTACATACACAATCCGGGTGGTTCATAGTAGAATATTTTAATGAGCTTAATGTTACGAGAAACCCTTAAAAAGCATTACGTAGCTTATAGACGGTCCCCTATCTAAATCTGAGGGACCCAGGTGGAGGCGGTCTACTTAGCTTGTAAATATTTGATGTACCTTAACAACCACTCGCTATTCTATTGTTAGTTAATGTACAAGTACGTAACTCTCGCCCGCACGTCTCATAATAATATATCCGCTAAGTTACTTTGGACTTGAAAGTTTGTAATAACTAATACGGTACTTGTGCTTACGGCTACGGTGAACACAAAGTACTTTGAGCGGCGACTGCCTGTGGACATCGTTAAATAACTTAGGCCCTACGCAACAACATTCTAACGCCACACAAAGACGTTGACCTAACAAAAGATGTTTGCTTCGGAAATATTTTTTATATAGAAGAATACAAATGCTTTTGTACTTTGTATTATTTTGTTACAGTAGGAAAGTCGAATAACTTTATTGATAACTAAACTCTTGGAAACATAATGTAAAAACTAGAAACCATTTAGAGAAATGGCTTATAGTTCCACAAGCATATATTGAAACTAATATGACTCTGTGTGTATGTATAATATTGTGTATGAGCGCGAGTGCCGCTTCAATGGACGTGAATTCGAACCCCTACAATAAACCTGAGTTTTTAGTGAAGGCAAACATTGCGATAAAACCATAGGTACATGGTAGTAGAATTTTTCCTAAAGCCTACCTGGCTAGCTACTACCCTCAAGTTGCAAACCTATCACAAAATACCTATAGGTGTGTTCCGACAATTCCATTTGAGAGCCAGGCCCTCTACTAGACTTAGCGTGTTTACCCTCTTGGCTCACATCGTCACTTAACATCAAGTGAGATTGTGACCATAACGCTAAACTATAAAAAAATGACGCGTCAAGCGAGTAAGACTAATGTGGAAACTATTAAATATATATATATATATTTTTATAGCGGGTAAACGAACAAGCGTGTCATCTGATGGTAAGTGATCAC
This sequence comes from Actias luna, assembly GCA_039707435.1. Classification (NCBI taxonomy): domain Eukaryota; kingdom Metazoa; phylum Arthropoda; class Insecta; order Lepidoptera; family Saturniidae; genus Actias; species Actias luna. The sequence continues at coordinate 10,335,710 of JAZHAC010000033.1, read as the reverse complement.
CGCCGCCCATGGACACCCACCCACAAAATCAGGGGAATCGCAGGTGCGTTGCCGGCCTTTATTTTGGAGGAACTGTAATGTAGATGCTTTTTATCATTTATGCGTTCTTACTATTATTGAGAATTTATTCTCTTCTTGCGTATTATTTTAATTATATGACTTACTTTTATTCCTTTTGTTTATGTTCGAATTATTTTTTATGTCATGCTACGTCAGTCTTTATATATTATTCATTATAACACATACACCAAAATTATGGTAATATTCTTGTTTTCACATTAAATAGTCCTTATTCAATGGCTAATCTAAGATATCCACAACAATTATAGTTTTTTTAGTATTAGGAAACAGAATTATCAAAAGCCCTGGTGGCCGCGGACTGTATTCTATTTCTGTACAACGACATGGGTGGCGCGGACGGAATAAATCAATTTACTTACAGAAATGTTGATACCCTGTAAATTATATTTATATATAATGTTCATACGCTAATACAACGTCTAAATTTAGGTTTAATTAGTTTTTATTCTTGTAATTCATTGATGGATATAAAACTAAGATTAATATATTAATCTGCATTTGGGTTTAAATACGTTTTCAGATTAATGTTTATAGGTTATTAGGCTTGATTAACTTCTCGTTTTGTATTCCTAAAGTTGACTGTAATATTAAGAACCACACATGCTTTGACAACCACTATTTTGTTTTACTTCACAAATCTCAACCTACACAAGGTCATTGTCCACCTTGTTAAATTATTCATAATTTAGAAATACGCAAATTATGTCGTTGGTAATTTGGATAAAGTACTAAGTGATATTAAGTAGTATCGTTGTGCGAATTATAGACATCATTGCGTTAACGCGCGGAGAATTAAAAAATAATGAAACATATTTAACATACTTCGAAGTTTAAAATACGTTTAATAAAATTATACTTAAAATTTATAAAATTAATAAGGAGTTTTTAGTCTCTACGAAGAGATCTCTAAGTTTATACGAGGTCAAATTACAAATGAAAGTAAATGATTTTTTTTTTATCGCTACACCAAAATATTTCGCATCTAGAAGCGGAAGCTGTGAGGGCGGAGTAGGATGACAAAACAATGTAAGTATTTATATTTTCTTTTTGTGATTAATAGATATTCCTTATTAGGTAAAGGTCTGCTAGTAACATGCAGTACGTCAATTAATATGTATATTGTAGATCTCTTTTATGTATAGAATGAGCGTCATAATAAGGAACACCTAAGAATCATATTAAATACGGACGCAAAATTGTCTGCAGTGCATTTGCAATGTTTCTCTCTAAGCATGTAGAACCGTAAATTATAACTAGAGAAACACGCTGAATATACGCTATTACTTTATTACATTATGATTTTTAAAATGCAATGCACACAAGATGTTCTCAATAAATATTTGAAGTTGTACCTTACAGTGATTTTCCTCGCGTAGGAGTACAGTTCTATACTGCCAGTTACGTATAAAATAATTCAGATTCGTATAGTCGTTCAAAACAAATAAGTTTTGAACTAATATGTGTTTTCATTGTAAAGCATATTTCAAAAGCTATTAAACAATATTGTTATTCTATGTTTGATTTATGTAATCATTATGAAACCAAATACATAATTGTTGGTTTTGTGTATACACTCTACACATTCATTTTAAGCTCTATTGTTAAAGTTCAATTTCATACTGATATACTAATCGATGATTTAGGACATTTATGTATTTATATCAACAATATACTTCAGCTTTATTGTTTCTAAATTAACTATTCTAAAAAGAGACGAACTTTTTAGCATTCCATGGTTTCATCATGCCGGTGCGAGCTCCATGTTGTAACAGAGAGGGAAACTCCGAGCAGTTCCCGGAAATTGTGAGAACCCGGCTAGGTCTACGTCAACACTCACTTCACTGCTCTTGTTTCTTTTCCAGTCCAGCCAAATATTGTTGAAGTATACTAGTGTAGCTTAAGAAGCCCTATCTAAAACCTACTGCAGTTACAGACAGGCCAAGGTCTTTCAGAAGATTGTAGAGATATTTTGCTAGTATACCTCTAGCCTGCACTTCGACCCCATATAAATAAACCATGTAGCCATTTTTAGTCATTAAGTTTATTAGGTCATAATATTTATTTGGTTTCTTATGTTGTCCTTAGGTGTATTTGTTTCCCATGGTTTCATTCCTCAAATACCTTGTAAACATATTTTTTCTAAATTAAAAAAGAACGTAATTCATATTATTAGCCATTCGTCAATAATTGTATGATATCTGCACAAATTTGATAAAACTCATTAACATACTTAAAGTAAAGAATATGAGAGAATCTTTAAAAATGTATAGAGGTAGCCAACAGATGTGAACAGAACCTAAATTTAGTAAAGGTGTTCGTTAATTTTGCGTTAGTTTAGGTTATTCCTTCCGCAAGTATTTGCGCGCTCGTTAACGTAATGGACCGCAGGCTGGAAATAAATGGTTGATAGAGGACGAAATCAACGAGTAGAGAAACAACACCAGTTAATGCCGTACAGTAATGGACATTTCTAAATACGTCTTCCATAATTACGATACTTTTGTGCCTAATGGCTTCATCTACTATCGAATAGTTTACGTTCTGATATTAAGAATAATTTAATGTTTACCTACGATTTTACTGTTGGCGCTGAGAATGTCCACCCATAGCTACATAGACCAAAAAAATCAATTTTATACTGCTCAAATTGATTTTTGATAATGTAAAATTGTACATTATTTTAGTTATTAATTAATGTTTCAATCAAACATTTGCTATCATTTATAATATCACGTAAATTTCTTCGGTTTTTTAATACATTTTATTTTTTAACGCATTAATACAGTTTATTTTTTTAATTTACAATTCTGTTTTACTACCATTACAAATAGTAATTTGGATACTATGTAATGTATGAACTTTCATTATCCTAAGTATATATGTAAATTTGTACTATCAGTAACACAAAAGTCAACTGTAGGTCTTCCTAAAACAAAATATATTAGTTCCCAACTGTGTAAAGCCAATTTAATTTCAAAATATATTTTTAATTCTCAAAGTAAAAATTCTAATAATCAGAACTTTGTGATAGAAGCGTGACTTCACTCAATTGATCATTCAGCCCACCCGGATACCTGATGTGATTGGTCAAGCGCCTTCCTTGCTTATCCTTCTGCTGACGAGCCATCCAACTGCATATAATATATCAGTTAGCGCCCATTTAAGGACTTCAGATCGCTGCTTGGTTGGATCAACAGTGCGACGAGCTCCGCCTCCACCTCGTGTAAGGATCAGACGTAGAGTCTGGCACTACTCGTCAGCAGATTTGAATGGTATGCGGGAATATCTTGCAACAGTTCCTTGGCGGCAATCCTGATTTGTGGGGAAAGATCCTTCAGCGGCAGCCGCGGCTGTTGCAAGCGAGATCAGAATTGCAATGGAATACTACATTCCTTCTTCTGAGATCTCTGGTAGTGGCAATGGACGCTCCTGGTAAAATCGTGAATGCGCGAACGCTGTTATCGAGAAATAGGCTGCGTACCGCAGTTGGATCAGGGGTCGTCCTAGAAGTGATCCAAACTTGAAGAACCTCAAGGCAGTTTAAAATACCGCCACTGAAGCATGCAAGAGATCCTACATCAGGGATGACGCAGAGCGCGTCGCACGCCTAGGCCTGGAATTAAAAAACCATCCAAGAAATAGTCGAACCTACTGGAGCCTGGCTAAGGCAGTGCAAGCCAATTTCGTCGTCCAGCACTTTCCCCGTTGAGATAATTGGATGGATCGCTGGCTTATAGGCCGGAGGAGAAAGGCACGTTGCTGGTAACGTACCTTTCTGCTGGTAAACCTCTTTGCGGCTAATTCTCAGCTCGATAATCGTAATGCTATTCCACCTATATTACCCAGCTGTAGATTTACAATGCCTTATATTTGTATCAGAAATCGTGACGTGCTAAGGGAGTTGCGGTCACTCGACACACGTAAAGCCAGTGGTCCGGAAGGTATCCCAGTCGTGATACTCAAGAACTGTGCAGCCGAGTTGGCTCCAGTGCTGAAGCGCCTATATCAATTGTTCTATGACTCTGGTATCGTACCTAGTGCTTGGAGGTAAGCTAATGTACAACAGACCTCTAAAAAGGGTAATCGGTCCGACCCGAACAACTACCGTTCAATTACCGTAACCCCAGTACTGTGCAAGGTTATGGAGCGGATCATTAACACCAAACTTGTCCGCTACCTGGAAGACCACTGATTGGTCAGTGATCGTCAATATGGTTATCGGCCTAACCGATCAACGGGGGGGCAATCGATAAACATGGCGAGGTTTTAGCGATAGGTCTTGACATATGCAAAGCATTTGACAGGGTCTGGTACCGTGGTCTTCTCTCCAAACTATCGACGTACGGGCTCTCCGACAACTTGTGTAGATGGATCTCCAGCTTTCTGAACGATCGCCGAATACGTGTGCTCGTTGAGGAACACAAGTCGCAATTCTGCTGGAGTATTATATTATATGGAGTATTATATATATATATTCGCTGGAGTACCACAAGGTTCTGTACTCTCGCCCACCCTCTTTCTTCTGCATATTAATGATATGCCGCCTTTGGGCAACATCCATTCCTATGCAGACGACAGTACGGTTCATGGGTGCTATACCAGGGAGCTTTGTAGCGTTCGGAGAGAAACAGAAAAGTGTCGTCAGGAACTTGTCGTTGAGGTCGATCGGGCTTTGAACCTCATATCTTCACGGTTACCAAAAAATCCCCTTTCTCCCCACTACCAACTCTTCAGGGCGTCTCTCTCACAACCCGTAACAACCTTAATAACTTAGGTGTTGATATTTGCAGCGATCTCAATCCTAGGGAGCACATCGAGAGTGTCATATCCAGCACCTCATGGAGGCTAGGAATCCTGACCAACCATTCTGGACTACGGAGCCACAGCTTTACCATAACGTCCATCCCGACACGAACCAAAAATTCGAAAAGTCTTTTCTTTGTCGCACAGTGGAGCTGTGCAACTGTCATCCGATCTGGGTGTTCCCTCCTTCTTATAATATGGGGTCTCTTAAAAGAGGCGTGAAGAGATATTTAGTGGGCCGGCAAGACAGTTGCGACTGACGAAGGACATTTGCCCCTACGCCAGTCAGTACTGTTACTGGACTATACTGAAACTTACCATGAGGTGAAGTACAGTCACTTTGCCGAGCTAGGATTAAAAAAAAGTTTGCACCAAACATTAAATTGGCTACGTCATTGTAGAAATGCAAAAAAGCTACTTTCGAAACGGAGATAAAATGTGCATGAATATACATATTTAATGAAATTATAAACAATGACAGTAAATTAAATGATATATTAAATACGATGGTAGGTACTCTATTCAAAAATAGTAATCACCCATGTATATTTTTAACATTAAGCTTTTGGATTGTTTCCTTCCTTTTGCAATATAATGTTATATGCAAAGGGTATTTTCCTTAATAATCATTTTAAATTAACATTTCATATTTTCACACGGAAACCCAAATGCATAATTTATTTTGGTTGTTAATGCCGTTAGGATGGCAATAAAGAGCGCACCCTCCTCCACATGTAAACTAAAATAAACTCTTGAAAAGTGTTTTAAGCAAGTGTATTTTAGAAAAATATATAATAACAGGTTAAAACAAAACATAAAAATCGTCAATTTGCTTCTATGAAATATATGATCTGTATTTATTTCAATATGACCAACAAACCACTGAATATTACAACAACTCCAGAAATAACGCACTTTGGATATATTGAATAAATAATAAGTATGGATAATGGTAAGACATCTTCTAATTTATTTCTGACTACCGACCACATTAAAGTCGAACATGTGTCACCAAGCAACTAGATAATTATGTCATAATCACAAAGTGTTTATTTCCTACCAACATTTTGTAATTAAAAACACATTAATTTAGGATAACGCTTATAATTGTTGCCAAGCAGGCTATTTTTGTTACAATAATCATAATTCTATATAAATAAAAAGGTGATAAAAACGATTCAAATCTCTGATACAGTTTTCAATAACATTCCTGCCTGCTATAGAATATGGGTTATTCATTCATATATACATATTCATATATACATTTAAATTTATATCTCAGTTGTTAATATTCCTGTAAGAACTTTCAGTATAGTTTTACTTTTCATCAGAAAACCTTAAAAATAAGAACCAAGCTTTTTACGTAAAGTAGTACTACATCCCTACATTTTAAACTGTAAAGATCCACATTTCGAGAAACTATCAATATAATAGTTTTATCTGGTTTTAAAGAAAAATATCATACACAAATTAAACGCTCTAAAAACATTATATACTATAATTTTTATCTAATATGGTTGGGTGAAGAGACTCGTATATAGATACAGTTTACTTCAGAATATACGCCTTTGTGTAAATAAAAATATTCTTTGTGAAGCGTAGATATGTGTACATATTTGGTATATATATTTATTTGGTATATATTTGGTAAGTTTGTGTTTATTGTCTTTTGTATATATATTTTTCTCGTAGCTTAAAAAGTTAACAGAGAAAAATTTCGGCCATTATTAGATTTACTTACTTTATTTAGAATTCAAGTACCTAAATGACTAGCATTGCTTTTAATTTGTAATTTTTGTTTCATTTGTATTTTGATATTGATACAGAGAAGTGATTTTGAATCTTATTGCATTATACGAGGAAGGAGTGCGGCTAACGGAACTAGCCTTCATTAATAACAATGCCGCGCCAGGAGAGCGAGCTAACAGAATTTGGTGAGCACTGTGTGGAAATGACAGCACTCGTTAGTTATCCACCCAGAGCTGTGTTGTTATGACTTGAACACTATCTGTTAGTATACGTCCATAACAATATGCTACCTACCTTATTTGTGCTGAGTTATTACATTGGCAGATAAACTATACCTATGTACTTTTATTTGATTTAACAATCGTTAATCGTTGCATATTTATTTTTACTATTTAGTAGAGTAAAAGGACAAATCAATTACTGGAAATACTTCAAAACCCCTACACGAATTTGCAAGAAAATAGTTTTTGAGTTAAATTCAAACAGATTGATTATTATCAAATAATTAATTTAGCGTTATATTTGTAATCAGAATCCTTTATAATAACATGTATCACAGATAGAACTACTGGTTTGTCGGTACCTATATAAATAAATACTTCGACCTACAAGTAAAACATAATAAGTATATTCACTAACACAAAAATCTTTCCCAAATATTCTTACTAATGTTATAAATGCGAAAGTTTATTTGTTTGTTACACTTTCACGCCCAAGCCGCTAAATCGATTGTGATGAAGTTTGGTACAGAACTAGATGGGACCCTGAAGATGGCGATAGGCTACTTTTACTCAAGAAAAACTTATCGAAAGTGGAGTAAAGAGATTTGACAAAATCAATATTAACGTGAGCGAAGCCGCGGGTAAAAACTAGTTTAGATATAAAATTGGGTATACTTGAAACAAACCTAAAAGCTTTATAAGTTATGTATCTTAAATAAACGGGATGTTCAAGAAAGTCTTTACTTTCAAAGTTCACGATGCCATCAAATTGAACTGTTGTTATAACCTCCCGAAGGCTCTAGAAATACAGATCAACCCGCTTTGTTAAACTTACGACATAGATTTGGCACAAAGTTAAATTGACTGCACGGATGGGTTAGTGGTTTGAGGGGTCATCAAGCCGCTGCAGATACGCTGAGGAATATTGCGGTTTCAAATCCCCTGCAGGACAATTATTTTTGCGATTTGCAAATAATTCTTCTAAATATGGATATACATAATTTGTTGTACTTTTTATGTTTGTAAATTTTCCCCATAACATAATACTTGAACTGTAGTGCGAGTATTATCTTAAAGTAAAATTATCTTAATAGTATTGCGATGTGTATGAAAATTACACCATGTCTATTATATAATACCTATGAGTAAGGTTATACTTAAGTTAGCCAATGTATATTGAAAACGTATAAGATATTTATTTATAAAATAGATTTATCCAATTTTTCGATTCTCTTTATTATTACAGACCACGTATACCTGTACGGTCAACTTACATAATAACAACACATAAAATTAATTTCATAATACAGGTTATTAATTTTCTTTTCCAATACGAGTATTTTCATTCAGGAAGGATTAGTTCAAATCTTCCATTACGCTAGAGATCCGAATTACAAATACCATAATGCTTTGTTGGGCTCTGTTCAAACATGGAGCTCGCATCGAGTAAGTGCTGTATTTAGAAAGTTAGCTCTAACTAATAAAGTTTTATAGCATAGTAGATGTACCTGGCATGCGTATACCTGGCATGGCATAGTAGATGTAATATCATATAAAGAAAAACATTGTTTTCTAGCAACTTTGTAGCAACAGGTAGAACAGGTTTCAAAAATTTCATTTAATTCGGATGAAACAACAAAAAAACGCATGGAGGACAAACATAAAAATAAACATTAATTTACATAATATTAATTCCTGAAAATTGCATTAACACTTCTGCATGCATAGATGTAATCCAAGCAGATAAACACGTGTTTAGGATTTGAAGCATACAAGCAATTACAAATGTTTCAGGCTCCATTCCGACCCAAAAGGTTGTTCCTCGTTGTCTCTAAGGAAATAATTAATGAGCATGGTTTGAATTAAAACACGTAGCGCTTGTTATAAGTTCTCAATAGACATTTATTTTATGTTTACAATGACGAATATGAACTTCAAGCTAACGTATATTAATATTACGTATTTTAGGTAGAAGCCGTTAAAAAATTCCATTTTCTTATAATATGAGACGTGTTGAGAGTGATAATGCTTAAAGTGAACTTATAAGGCCTGCTTATTACACCTATATGTATTTTATTAAGAACAATTTCCCTAATAACCTCAGAGCGCTTACAAAGGAAATTGGCGATCCTCCTCCTACTTGAGGACATTTTGAACCTTTCAGGAATGTTATGCCTTTAGGAATGTCTCCTCCTTGTTTACGTAGAGCTTAGCACTTACGGCCAATAAAACTAAGTGATAGTAATTGTTTTCATCACGGTAATATTTTGACTTTGTTGCTAAAAATGATTAAAAGCTTATGATAAAATTCATTGTAAGATTTTATTGCGTGTTTTAGTAATTGTAACAACTTGATGACGCGACATTTGATTAATTCCATGTGAAATCTTTATAAAGCACTTGAAAACTATTACCATACTACTTTATATTATACTTTAACTTTTTGAAGATGTTCTTTAGGAGTACAAGTACAACAATCAACAAAGTTTTTTGCACATGTTACTATGCATACATGCATGCATATCGCATCATAGTAATACACTTGATACAACGCACTCTCTTTACTCTTTTTCTCTTTCAGTATCAAGCTACTGACAGTCTAGTAAGCCAGCATAACAACAACAACAACCATCAACGGATGCTGATCTCTCAGTTACATATTTTGGTGTGTACGGTGCATATCATATTTCGCCGAGCTACTGTAAAAATACTAATGCGTTCGTGAGTTTGATTATTAAATAAAAACTTCAGAGCATGCTCATTATACAAGGATGTGAACTTAAACTTATAGACATTTTGTCTAAATAAGTTTCCTCTAATAATATTGTAATTTTGTAACAAAATTATGTTGATAACAACTTAACTCAAATCAAATCAAAAATGTTTATTCAATTTAGGCCCTAAGAAGGCGCTTATGAACGTCAAAACTACTACCGGTTCGGAAAGTAACGCAGTCATCGCGAAGAACCGGCAAGAAACTCGATCAGCATCTTTTTTAAAATGTATAAAATATATATATAATTTAATATATGTAAAATAAAATGGTTTTATAATTTAGTTAATTAAAAATATTTAAATTTGAAAATATAACATTTAACATAAGCACACCTGTAGATATCCAAAAGGATTCTAAAAGGACGGGTGCCGCTGAGGTAATGTAGCGGATTACATTTGAACGTAGAGCACATGACGAGGGGTTGCTGGTGACATAATTATAAGAGACACACAGTATACATACACAAGGTCCACCTTTAACTATAGCTGAAAATAAAGGTTATGTTTTATAAGGCAACTATCGATCTACCTATACATATCTCAACTATTTAAATAGAAATAAAACTCCTGCATATACCAATAGATATTAAAAATGACAATTCTGGAACAATTAAACATGTTGTATAAATATTTTTAATTTAGCACATTTATTTTAAAAGTTGATTTTGTATTATAAATCACTAACTCCAATGTGTTATGTTGGCTTATATATGTAACAGCTAATGTAACGAAATATATGTAGCTCATATGCTATCTATGTATGAATAAAAAAAGAGATCATGCCATTTTAATGTAGTCTTAGTAGGCTTATATTTAAATAAAATATGTCATTTGACCTTTAATATCTTATGAAATGAAATTGAAATTGCAAAATATTATTAAGTGAGAGCAATTCTTTTATAGAAGAGAAAATACAATTGGTTTCGAAAAGACTTTCATAACATTTAATTTTTTTTATATATAAAGAGAACGTTTTATTTAAATATTTAGATAGTCTAGATAATTGGTTTTCATGTATAAAAAAAATTGTGTTGAAGAATATTATTAGAAGCTGAATCTTTCAAGTACTTAATTATAATTAGTACCTACTATTTAGGTAAATGCAAACATTGACTAAAAAGTAAAATTTACTTGGAAAATATAATTATAGGTAAATATTTTTCCTGCATAAAAACGCACTCAATCAAAGGTAGCTATCGCTGATTACATATTATCAGACTGACTGACACAAGACCTTATCAGCTGATTAAGTAGTGTATTTTATTCGCTCCCAAATAAATTACAGCTGAATATAATTCCTCTTGAAAATTGAACTGAAACACAGATCTTTGACACAATGGAGTGGATCTTGAGTAATGTGTAATCAGCGTAGTAAAATCTAAAGCGGGTCTGTTCAAACAACGTCATCCTTTTGTTCTCGTAATAAACTGTCAGGGTACAAAAGAAATCCACCGACGTCGGATGTCAGCCTACTGAAATTTAAAGCTTTCTCACACGAGAATCATTTGACAGCGGTACATGAAATGAGTATCCTACACGTAAATATGAGTCCGTACAAATATTCACCCCGACCTTGTCTTTACGAGTTTACTTCGCTTTGTAGTGTTCAAATCTGTAGATATTATGATAACATAATTTGAGATGTTAACATCATATTGCTACGACGTCGGAAAATTTTGTTCGTAAAGTATATTTAGTCCGTGAATATGACTCAAAATAAATTTAACAAAGCAGATTTCATAATTGTTTGAACCACTCGTATTAGTAAAAAAATAGAAAAAAAATACAAGATTTTGAGTAGCTTAATCTTAAGGTAACCTTGAAAGTAACATTTTCCTTTTTTGCTTAGAAAGTTTTAGAATACTTGTAACAATATTTTATCGTCTGCTTTATCTGTATAGGCCGTAGCCTTCTACTTAGCATTCACAACGCTTACGTTCACGACCGCAGAGTTTTCCCGTTCCACTTGCCTTTGAGCGTTACAATCAGTAACACAATGGAATGTAGTATAGATCATTTTAAGCGCTGTTGTAACGCTACAATTGGTGAGATTGAAAATATAAAGCAGATTATAAAAGAGGATAAGTTACAATTTGTAAACCTTAACCATAAACTTAATTATTCGCTCAATATTTACAGTATATAACAGCAAAGAAATCGAGATTTATGTGACGTCTAGGAATTTGGATTTCATTACTTCGCCGAAATAATGAATAATATATAGTATATAGTAAGCTTTAAGATATTATTAAAATAACTTATTATATAAACCTCTTTAAAGTAGCTCTGGCTTGATTTCTCTATCAAATATAAAATAATTTTTGAAATTCGACTGATAGTTCCTAAAATTAATGCGTTCAAACAAACAAACTTTTCCGGTTTATTTACAACACTAGCTGACCCGGAACTTCGGATCACCTACAATCGCTGCTCGTTAGTCTTGCTAAAACTCAGAACCGGTTTTAACAATCTACTTTTTTATATTTTAATTAACTATAATCAATACTAATCAACCTTCCAAGTGAAATTCATTAAAATGAATAGAACTGGCTATATCTTATATGTATATTTTCCATTTTTAATTTCTTTTATATACCGGCTTCGTATGGGTGCAGTGTAGATACTAATGTGGGGCAATGTGGAGTGACGGACGTACGGCCCGTCAGCCGCTCTGCCCCTGCTTTTTAATTCTCTGATATCTTCTAAGATATTCATTTTAATGATGTGCTATTAATGGCTATTTTCATCTAAATGATATGCACAACGTAATGTATTTAATTGGATAAGGAATAATACTGTATTCTTTAAAATAGCTTAGTAAATAACCCATATTTTTGTAATATTTAAAACATAAAAAATGGTTACTGTGAGTTATCCTTAGGAGAAAAACATGTACCATCAGGACAGTTTTATCGATCTTTTCATGATATATAATTCCGTAGTACATTAATTTGATCTCTCTCGTGAGGTTTATTTAGCCCGTGTTGGCAATGTAAGCGCACAAAATAAAAATTATTACGACATCACATTACAAATATTTGAATTACTCGGCTTTGAATAATTTTATCTCTGACCGAAAACTGCATTAAAATCCGTTGCGTAATTTAGAAGGTCTAAGCGTACAAACTGCGAGAGCAACTATGTTTTATACTATGTAAAGATATATAATAAAGCTTAAATTAATTCCATATACATTTTGATCACTTAATAACTGCTGTTTTAAATTTTCTGTTCCTTCGCAATGTTTGAAAAAAAGAATATTATTTTTATTTGAAAGCGTTATTTAAGTATGCACATTTATTGGCTCAAAAAAGAAATAATATTGCGGCGTGATCAGGTGTGTTCCCAGCGAGAGGCGGCATTGACTAATGAGCGGTCAGAGCGCCGACTGCTCGCCCTCGGGAACCATTCGTTTAAATACTTTACGTCGAAAATATAAATATATAAAGTACTTCAGCAACACATTAACTCGAAATGAGATCACGAATGTTAAATCGTTAGGTATTTGTTTATGTATTTACACTTGAAACACACTCTATTTAATAAATTACGGCAATGGTCACAATATGATTGTACAGCTAAGTAAGCAAGCGAACTTGCGTATCGGATACGCCAGTGGTTCCCAATCTTTTTCAGTTCACGGCGCACATACATGTTTGCTATTTTGTCTCGGCACCCTAAACTATCTAGCTGGTTGAAATATATAGGTACAATGATACGATAATGGTAAAGAGAATCGCCCTTCTTCACTCTCTACGGCGCACCAGGACACCGCGACGCACACTTTGGGAACGCCTGGGATTAGCACAATAAAAGATACATTATCTGAGTATGACGAAGTATGTACTTGCTCATGCATGTAGATTTTTCCATTGTTCGCTAATCGCACGGAGTTCATGAATACCAACACTGTTTATAAGTGAACAAAATTAGGTACTTTTCATTTACTTTTATGAAACAAAATAATTATTATTTACAAACAACAATCAATTATATATTTACTATAGTTAAAAATGATCTAAAACTAGTATTGCTGGAAATTCTCAGTTAATAGAAATCCAGCGAGATGGAGCACAATTTATCTATAATATTTCTTCTTATATATAAAAGTCTCGATTCACAATGTTTTTTTTTTTTTTTTTTTCGACCTTACTTACGCTGTTAGCCCCAAGGGCTTTGACAGCTTCACCGGACTTTTGGGGGCGAGTGCTGAGGGCACTCAGCCCCGAGGCAGCAGGCACAAGGGTGCCAGGACGGCCGAACCTCGGCTAGGGCGGCTGCCGGTAAATGAAAAAGATTCATGATCCTGACTAACCAACAGGTTCTTTATTACTAAATTAGTGATTAACTACGACCTTATCAGGTAAGCAGCTCAAGGGCCGCGAGGATAGTCCCTTACAGAACCGTGTACTTAACATGTGAGTGTGCACGAATGGTATGCGGTGTGATTATGTAATCTCAGTGATGTAGAGTGTCACTGTATCGCGCGAGCAGAGTCACTCGAGGGCTCCTGTCCGGAGGATCGAACCTAGGCTCAAGCGTCTCCGGAAGGAGGCCGCGGCGGGTGTTGCGGCGGGTGATTCACAGTGTTAGTTGCCATACTCCTCTGTAACGGCTTGACATATTTTTATGAAATTGTATGTCTGAGAATCGGTCGTAATCTATGTTCATAAATAACCCTAAGTGATAAGGGTAGTCCAAACCCGAACATTTATTTTTAATTTTTTTGACAAAAAACAATAGTTCTTTTTGATTTGACATTAAAATACATACAACCCTAAAAGTTCATCTTCCTAACCTCATCCTCTATTTTTTTAATATAACCAAAGTAATCGTCGTCGTATAAATATAGTTTTTATTAATTTACAAACTTGATTTATAACAGTACACCTTTATTTCCAAAAATCTTAAAATATCACAGTGTTTTCTGAAAACTTTCTTTGTTTTACACATGGGTTTAACATATATTCTGCAAGATTCTCAGGTCCTACTAAGTTATCTATTTATCTTCAAAGTGGACAACCAAAGAGAATTCACTTCACGCTCCCTTTTCCTTCGATGACACCTTCAAGCACCTGGTAATGGACCACTAACTATCAATCACTAAATTGATGTAAAGTGACGATGTAGCCTAAGATGATGCACTAGCTTAGCTCAGTGGGGGCCTGATTTTAGCAACTTACTGTACTAACTTACTTATTACAACTAACTTATTGTAGAGATTCGAACTCATACCCATAGACGAGGTATGCGTCTACGTTACTACTAAACCATCATTGCTTCAAATAGTACATGCATTACATACTTCCATTAAGAGTGTTTTGAATTTCTTATATTACAACCTACCAAGAATAGGACAATGAAGTCTATATTTTATGATATTATGTGAACACCAACAAGTTTTCTATAATAACAAAGTGTAACGTTTTATGTTTCAGGCAACATATACATCAAAAATGAGTATCATTACGTCATATGAATAATAAACTACTTAGCATAAATATATGTATAAGCCTAAACTCATTCCAAAATACATTTACAGAACTATAAAATGTTATTTTACAAAATGCACAAATTACAAAAAATTGGTACCATTGACATAACGAAATAATTTCGATGTACATACATGAACTACTTATGTGTTATAATATTTCTTATTATAATTGTATTACTATATTATTACTTGTATTATTATTAGCTGAGTTTAGTTCAGCAAATGAAAGTGGAAGAAAATGTTCGTGAGGAAGCTACTTTATATGTTTTACTCCCGTGAGCCTACGATATCGTTGGAACTGTAATTGAATTAGACCGATCTGTGTAGTCATCACTCAAGTACAGCGAGAATTTGACCGTTGTGCTATTTATGTATATATTTTTCTAACAATAACGAAACTACTTACTTGTATAAAACAATAAAAGTTTTATACAAAATTCAACTCACAGCTAAATCAGTAAAACATTATCATACGTTGACAAGTGATTATTATAACAAGTTCCTATCTCTTATTAGGCTTGTTGATTAATATTTTTATTAGATTTTTTTTTTCAATCTGACATACGCTGTTAGCCGTAAGGGCTTTGACAGCTTCACCGAACTTTTTGGGGCGAATGCTAAGGGCACTCAGCCCCGTGGCAGCGGGCGTAAGGGTGCCAGAATGGCCGAACCTCGGCTTGGACTACTGCCGGCACAGGAACAAAGGTTCGCGATCCTAACTAAACAACAGGTCCTAACTTACTAGGTTTAGTGGTCCTAACAATAACATAGGGCAAGCCACGCAAGGGCCGCAGGGGTAGTCCCTTACAGAACCGTGTATGTGTGGGTATGCACGGATGTTATGCTGTGTGATGATGTGCTCTCATTGATGTAGAGTGTCAATGTATCACGCGTGCAGAGTCACTTGAGGGCTCCTATCCTGAGGATCGATCCTAGGCTCAAACATCTGCAGAGGGAGGCCGCGGCGGGTGTGCGGGAGCGAAATTTACCGCTCGGCCTCGGCGGCGAGGACGGCAGTTACGCGGGCGTGTGCGCGGACACGTGCGATTAGTGGAGACGGCAGGGTGAAGCGCGTTCAATCTTGTTATTTTGTCGACGGGATCGGTGAAGCAGTTACGTGGACGGCGCGCGAAGCGTTTAGCATACGGATTGGGAGTGTAGATAACTACGTGTCCTATTTTGAGATTCGGATAAATTTCGGCCTTTTCGAAAAATTTCCTGTGACTTCTTTAATATATGCATATATGGACGGAAGGTCCATATCTTTATGTAAATCTACATTGCGGACATAGGATGGGGCTTGGACGGCTATGAGCATAAATCTGTTTTGCAACACTTGTAGTTTGCAAAGGGTGGTGCGCGAAGCGTGAGCAAATACGGGGCAATTGTAAGTAAGTATAGGACGGATGCATAATTTGTATATTGTGAATTTATGTTTGAGTGACATTTTGCTCTTAGAGGAGGTCAGATTGCTTAGCAGAACCATAGCCGTGGAGGCTTTTTTCTGTACGTAATCTATATATTTGTTGAAGGTTAGGCGCCTATCTAAAACTACACCAAGATATTTAGTATGGTTAACCCAGGGTATATTCACACCGAAAAGGTGTAATGTTTTTCTAATATTCCTTCTCGCGTGAAAATCGAACATGATAGCCACACTTTTGTCTGGGTTTATTCCTATGCGCCATTTAAGGCACCAGGACCCAAACGTAGAGACGGCCCTTTGGACGCGGTAGTATATATGAATCCTATTCCTGCCCGAGCTGAAGGTGACTGTGTCGTCTGCGTAGGAGCCTACTGCGACCTTGGAGAATTCGGGAATGTCGCTAACGAACAAGTTGAACAGGCAAGGCGCTAGGATAGAGCCTTGGGGAACTCCTGAGCGTATTGGATGAGGCGAGGATAGGGTTCCATCTGCTTTGTAGCAGAAGGAGCGGTCCGATAGGTAAGCGAGGATTATGCGGACGAGCCTGTCTGGAACTTGTAAGAGATTGAGTTTAAATATGAGACCTTCGTGCCAGACCTTATCGAAAGCTTTGGCTATGTCAAAAAATGCGGCAAATGTGCGCCTAGGGCGATGTAACTCCGTGAAATTGGAAAGAATATGCTCCGTGAGGCGGAGCACTTGGTGGGTGCACGAGTGCTTGGGACAAAAGCCGAATTGCTCGTGTGATAAAAAACATTTGTCTGAGACAGTTGCTTGAAGTCGGTTCAGAAGGAGCCGCTCGTATATTTTACCTCTAGTATTGAGGAGGCTTATCGGGCGGTAGCTTTCCGGAAGGGATGCCTTTTTTCCGGGCTTACGGATACCTATTACCGTTGCCTTTTTCCAAGCGGCCGGAAAATGGCAGTGAGTTATGGCCGCATTGAAGACCAGAAGAACTATAAGTTTGTCAGGGAGAAGTTTGAGGGCTTCATTTCTGATTCCGTCGGGACCAGGGGCTTTCCTTGGTTTAAGGTCTTCTATAATCGCGAGTACTTCGTCAGTTGTAACCAGGTCTAAGTTTTCGATTAGGGGGTCTCTCTTATTGATTGAATTGTTCTATCGACCCTCCCGATATGTCTGGGTATTTTTATTAGATATATCGATATTTCTGAACGATATTCTATTTTCTGACATATCGATACAAAATTATATGTACCAAAAATATATCAAAACTAATACCTCTATCAAACCGACAAACAAATATTTGTACTTTTTATTTTAATTAATATTTTTTTTATTATGTTCTATGGTTCCTTCATAACGTTTATTATTAGATTGTTTCCCGGTACGTCGCGTCAGTTTTCGCCACTTATTTGAGATAATGTTTACTTGATTTATTGCACATGACGATCTGTTCATTTTTGTATATATCCTGCAATGTAAGATAATTGTGATAAATTATAGTAAATGTTCTACTTTTAGAGTGCCAATACTCTCTTCAATATCATACCGATAAATTGATATTTTTTTGCTCTTCCAACATGGATATCTCTTAGTATTTTAAGATTTAACTACAGACAATTATTTAATATAAAAAAGGAAGAGGATCCTTTCTACTCTGTTGATGTTAGGAACTCACAAGCAAAACTTTAAAATATTCAATTTCACGTTTTTTACTATAGAAATATAAAACAGCTTATATTTTTAGTTCTTCTATTACAATTTTTAGTTTTATTCTATATTTTAACTAGCTGACCTGGCGGACCTTGTTCTACCTTTCCGAGTAGTTAATCACACCGAGTACAACGACATCTATTGCGTTATGATCGCTTATCGAGACAAAGTGTATCCTATTTATTAAGTTGTATCAAACTGCACACGGTGTGACAAATTTGATTAAAATCGGTTTAGTAGTTTAGGAGTTCATCACGGACAGACAACGTGACACGAAATTTTATACATACAGATTATAAATAAATCATAGTAATCGAAATAATTGAATGATCATCTTGTTGCACATTAACAATTTTTTGCACAAGGCGTTTCCTTTCAGATAACTAGCGGTAGCAGTATAGTGAAAACAAGTATCACTGCCGGTAATATACATAAAATAATTAGTGCTATAATAAAAATAAGCTAACATTGAAGCATAGGCATTTTATATTGTAGTATCTATCTACATAGATATCTAACATTATTAAGTAAGGCATTCTAGTATATACATATATTTCACGATTTTCCGAAACGGCTTTTAAATTTTTGTATTAAGACAGATTCTTGTGTTTAAAGAGACCTGTGTTTTTTTTAAATTAACTGTACTACGCATGGCCTCAGTCACACCTGATAGAAAGTGAAGATGAGGCTGAAGATGTAGCGCGTTCGTGCAGAAGAAACTGGTTCACTCTTCGTTTAAAGACGCCGATTTTGTGATACTCCGGAAAAACATACGCAGGTAATGAATTCCACTCCTTAGCGGTTCGCAAAAGAAACTTGGATGAAAATCGTTTAGTGCGAACAAATAGAACATCCACAACATACGGATGAAAGCCGGTACGACCTCGTACTCGAATTACTATTCGGTGGTGAAATGGGGAAGGGGGTATTAATAAATGTAGTTCCTGCGAGCATTCACCGAAGAGTGCAATCGGTAAAAAACTGCAAGGGAAGCGATTTTGCGACGAAGCTTCTTGTTATGCATTATAGCATCTGTCAGCGAGTCGTCACCAATTAGCCTTCTAGCTCGTCGATTGATAGAGTCTAGTGCTGCTAGCTGATACTTGGGAGACCCATCCCAGATATGACAACGATACTCCACACACGGGCTTATTTGCGCTTTCTATAAATTGAGAAGTTGCGACAACGTAAAGTACCAATTAACTTTGAAAAAAAACCCCAATTTTTTGGCGGCTCTTTTAGCCCTAGCGTTGATCGAGCAGTCAAAGTTGAGGTCGGCCTGAAAATACATCCCGAGAAGCTCCAGGTTATCAGTGAAGAAATTGGCTACGTTTGTTGGAGAAAAGACACGCCTGGGTATCGTAACATTCAATCTAACGAGGTTTGCGTCTCCCCAGTTCAATACAAACTCAAGGGATACATATACCTACTCGGATTGACCGTTCTCTCAGGAAGTCCTGAATTCAAACTCTCAAGCTGTCAGGGATTTCATATGATTGAAGCTAGCTTAGAATACTCCCCCCTTGCCAAACCCTATCATAGGCCTTAAATATGTCAAGCTACACAGTAAGAGCCTTACCATGCCTCACCATTGACTCACCCCATTTGTGTGTAGCATATACGAGGAGATCCCCACTAGATCGTTTTTTACGAAAACCGTAATTTCGATCACTTAGCATATTGTTATCCTCTAGATATGCCATGGTTTAGTTGTTAAAAATTCGTTCCATAACTTTACATGTGTATGGTATTTTTCTTAAAAAAACAAAATTTTAAGCAATTGATGTCTAATAAAATTATTAATTATAATTATTTGGAGACTTTTGGTTATTAAACAAGGAATCAGGTTGGCTATAATTTCAGTGGGGTAATTTCTTCTTGGTTTAAATGACTAATAACAATAACAGTTTATTTGGTACATTACTTTATTTGGACTTGACATAATATAATACATCATTCCACTTGCATACACGACATCATCACTGTTAAGTCATTAATTATACAAAGACCACGTAATATATTGAGATAATTTGACACGTACAATCTAACTCTTGACTACGTTGTATTACAGTCCAAAGTACTATAACTGACAAAGGGAATGGAGTTAATGGGATAACATTAGGCGGGGACGCCAAGCAACCGGCTCTGTCGCAAACAAATAAAGCCACTCGTTAAATAAATCGCCACACTGAAACATCGGGAGACCTTTCCTCACCTCTACGACCGTGAAACATAAATATTATACAATTTGTCTAATACTTTACTTAATATTGTATATGAATGAAAGATTTAATATTGTGTTAAACGTTGCTTATCTCGCATTATATGTATACACTCACATATGTATTTCATACACACAAAGTAAGATATACTTACATGTAAGTACATTTTGTAATTTCGTTTTCTTTTTTTTTTCAGTTGATATTTACGTTTTTATCGCCGCAATGGTTCAATGCTAAACGAAGTCTCTTCCACAAATAACGAATTGTAAGTACTCCTACATATTATAAAATATATCTTTCTGTTTTAGTCTTCACTCCCTGGTCGCTGCCTTTAAATCGAGATCCACAATTGATTTATAAGTTTTTTTTTAAACATGCATATATTGCCTTGCTACATTTAAGTACTTACACACTTTGTTACAGTAGTTAATATTTAACAACTTTAGTTAGCAAATAATGAAAATTATTAAACAAAATAATTTTGGCAATGTAGAATTTCAAATTATGAAGATTATATGTTATTTATTAAAAAAATATAATTTGCAATGTAGGTTTTTTTACTAAAAATATTTTATTCGAATACTCGAACGAAGCTGCAGGAACAGCTAGTTTAATATAACTATTCCCGGGATAACGCAACCTCTCAATTATAATATTTTTTATATCCAACGTTCAAAATAAAAGAAAAACATCATTTTATAATTTCAAACTAAATAAACTGAAAACACGTTAAATAAACAATATCAAAAAATATCCATTTTCTAAATTGAACATTTATCTCGTAAACGTTGAGTTATGGAATAAAATATTTTTTGGGAATTATTCATGAATATTAATCGTTTTGTCCCGCCTTACTTGCCGTATAAAAAATAGAATAACTTTCTGATCATACTGAATAATATTTCGTGTAAATTGAAGTATTTATATTTGGTATATATATTCTTTTAGAATATACCGATACGATTATGTCTTTCTATCTGAAAGAATGTTTATTTTGTATTAATACCTAATGTTAATGAAAACAATCTGCCCAACAAATTTAGTTACTATTTTATAAGGTAAGTTTTTATTGTATTTCTATTATCGCAAGTAATAACATTACGTTCTAAGAAAAGTGCTTTTGTCGTTATATAAAAATGTGCCCACATACGTGCTCGTGAGTCCGGCTTACAAATACATCGACAAAAGTTACTACGATAGTTGGCTAAGTGTACCAAAGAGGATAATGCTAGATCTCTAACGGATCTAAAGCGTACCACAGAGACCCGCTCTTCACTACGACATTGGACAAAACGGACACTAGTGCCACACTATCACAATGATATCTTGTCTAAATGTCTTAAAAGGCATTTTGGTAATACATAGTAAGCTTAGTTTTATTCATAGTAAATGTATTCTTGATAGTATATATGACGCCGCAAGGACTAGCTTGAAGATATTTAAAAAATCTATACCGAATTTCGCATGCCGTTGATCTTTTTATTTTATTTTTTTAATGCTAATTGATTATGTTTTAGTAATAATTGAAACAAAAATGAACTGAAACATTCTCAAGGTTGACTTAATCTTACTGTGTTTGCCTTAAATAACAAGACAAATGAAAGGACTTAACCAAGTTTGTGAATGAACCATCAGACTAATGTTAGGGTCTAATGCGAGGCTAATACAATCGATCGACCTGCCAATAAAGAATGTCGTTTTTCAAACTTAATACATCTAAAGCAAACTGCTTTGATGTTGTTACCTATATGTACCTAAAAAAAGGCTTGTAGTAAAGGAAAAAACCTATTTAAAATTGAAGGTTATCGACAAATCTAGAATATCTGTTTATTTTATAATAATATGGCGATTGAGTTTTGGTGGGTGTCCTACGAAAAATCCTAATCAACTCGGAAGATACTAATTTTCTAAAAATTTTCATGTTCTATAATCATTACAAACAATTACGAGTATTACCAGAAATACTCACTTAATAGTATTAGATATGCCTTTCAATCAATTCATATATCGATAACAAGTTACACAGCGTTATATAACGATGTCATATAAATTATATTCAGGATAATTTGACAAAAAAGCACAGCAGACTCTAATTTAAACCACTACTTCTCAATATGTTCTTAGTTTCGACGTACAAATAGTACAATGGTACGTTCAAATATTCCAGTACTGAGCAAAGGTCTCCGGCCGAGGGAATGCATAACTTTTGTGAGCAAATTAACAAACGACGTATTAGTGAATTCATATATATTAATATTATAAAGTTTGTATGTTTGAAGGTAAAGGTTAAATCTTAAGAACCTTAAGTCGGATTTCAGAAACTGTTTTTGTATTTGATAGCGCAATAATCGACGAAGGCTTTAGCCTATTCAACATCACGCTGCCAGCAAATAGATAGATTAGATCAAAGCTAAATTGAAAAAGGTTCACAAAAAAGGCAAAATTTGTTAAATAATCGTTAATTTCTGTATTTTTGTGTACTACTTTGTCATACTGTGAAGTAACACTTTTACACATACATGTGCTTAATGTTAATTACTTTCAAACCTTATAATTTGGGAAAAAACATGACAAAGCATAATTAATGTAATGTATTTTATATATGCTTATACTAAAATCTGAGTTTTAAAAATAATAAAAATTTACATCTTATAAAATGAGAATTCGATATATCTTTGCACACCTCATACCGCAAAGCGGGTAAGGTAGTGTAGTGTGTGTAGTAGTAGTACTCTCGATACATCAAGATCAAGCAATTTTTTGCTCTTAAACTGCCTCTATCACGATTTACATTTATACGATAGTATGAGTAGATGTATTTCAAGAAAACACTTCAAATAATTTATCTCATATTTTGCAAAAAATATTTTTTTTAGTGCCACCTTGAAAAAAAACTGTTTAAAAAAATTACGTGGACGTCTGGATTTTTTATACGAAGTGATTTGATAACTACCAAGAAAATTAGCTATTTCATATCAATAGCCTAGTACCCATAGTTTAAAATGGTTTTTGCATGCCTCATTTTTTTATTTCTTCTTCTCTTTTAATTTTGGCAACGCAGTCTTTTTTAGAGTCTATTACAGCCATTTTCAAGTGATAAACGAGAACTGTTATGCTGCTTGACTCCAAATAAGTGTTCTGACCAAAAGTCGGTCAAGTTTTATTTTTCAATTTATTTCATTTTACATGTGCAAGTTCTTGGTCTTGTCATTTTTTTAAGGAAAAAGCAAATTATACTCATAATAAAAAGGTTAGCGCTTCAACATGATAGAGACTCCCTAGATAAAACTATCTACGGAGTGAAAATGGCAAGCAACAAATCATGCTTGCTTAAAAATAAAAAATAATTAATAAAATAAGAAAAACTTAAAATTAATAAGATAAGTCAATGGTACGGCTTATTTTTTTTTTTCATAAAATTTAAATGATTGTTATGAGCCGTAGCCTTTTTGATTTTTCAA
The DNA here is from genome assembly GCA_039707435.1 of Actias luna. NCBI lineage: Eukaryota > Metazoa > Arthropoda > Insecta > Lepidoptera > Saturniidae > Actias > Actias luna. Next base: position 10,311,804 of record JAZHAC010000033.1, on the reverse strand, counting down.
ACTTTTTGTATTATCGCATCTCCCTATGTAGGCAATATCACCAATGTGAATTTTAAAAGGCTTTATAAACAGAATCGAGGGACCCAAAGTAACAGTCGATTATGGATGTAACTTATTTCACTGCTTATCAACTGTGAAACCAAAAGAACGATTTTGTAAGTCATTGTGTTTATACGACGTCTTGCAAATACTGAAAAATCTATAAAAATTTTGCGATGCAATGATAAATCGAAAATCCAAGATAGCTGCTAAAAATTGAATACAATTGAGTTGGAACCATTTGACCAAAACAATTTGTATAAAACGACAATCATAGATAACCAAGAATTTAATTAGTAATAAGAGAACGAAGACGGCAGGTATAAATTTAGTGTAATACGGTTTAGAATTGGTATACTTAAATTGTGGGATCCTGGATGTACCATATAAAAATCAGTTTTTAAATAGCAGAGTAATCAACATAATAAACTACAAACAAAATTCAGATATGATCGTCTTTTCAACATCCGTTTAGAAAACTTTCGTCATCTTTCGATTTGTCCAACCCTTACCTCCGTTCTCTGTATATCAAGCTTTATCTCCATATTCTATATTTCTGGAATTTGTAATCACGTATTTACATTTATCAATATTTATTTATAGTCTTTATCTACGAAGAGGCTAGATTCTGCAAAAAATATGCTTTTGATGAATCTGACAGACCCTGATGGTAAATGCGCTTAAGAGACATACAAAGTCAATAACATGTCACTTTCTTTCATTATTAACCGAAACACTGTGAAAGTAAAGCTTAATGCAAAGAATTACAAGTACTAGATAAGTATAAGTAAGCCACAGGAGACAGTTGCAACCGTCCCGTTGTTTGTCCTGAGGAGACTACATGCTAGCGTTCTTTTGTTCGCGGAACACAAAGTGACGCGTCTCACCACTACATTACTCATAACAACTTCCTGAGTGTCTACGATGAAATAATGGAACGAACCTAAAGCACCGTAAACGTCAGAACTTATACTCTCTTACCGTCTCTAATTTATTTATATTCAAGTATTAATTTATTTTTAGACCTTTGTTGTGATGGTAAAATGTTAACTAAGTGTGATGGTAAAATGTTTAAGAAAAAAATTTGTTTTGTTGGAAGTCTAATTATCATGTGGTTTTCCAGTCTGATGTTACCTGCAAACGATTTCCTACAAAATTTGTACACAGGTCAACTGTAGATTATTTTTCTTTCGAATCTGGTACTCCGTTATGTATCTATTACATCCATAGCACAAAATATTAGTTTCCAACATAAGATAACCATAGGTATTATTATAAACTTAATAATATATTTGTTGGGGCACGGTACGTCTAGCGGTGGTGGACCACCGCCCCCTGGTCAAAGTGCGACGTTGTGTATCCCCGTTTGGACGGGCGTAGAGTCCTCGTTTGTTATAAACGAGGATGCCGGATACCCGCCTCGGTGGCAGCAGGAAGATGTCAGTTGGCCGTAAGGGGCCGTAAGGATGCAATAATGCGTGAACCGGTCGAGACGTGTGACGAAATAATACTCGGAGTTCTTCTCAATAAAACGTGAACCCGAGCCAACGGTCGATATTCTTCAGGTAGTTGCTCTTCTTACTTGTAGCCAATGGGCGATCGGTGACTCAATCGTGGAACATGATTAGGTAATTTTTTTTTTTTTTTTTTTTTTTCGACTAGACATACGCTGTTAGCCGGAGGGGCTTTTACAGCTTGGCAGGACTTCTTGGGGCGAGTGCTGAGGGCACTCAGCCCAGAGGCAGCGAGCACAAGGGTGCCGTTGTGGCTGGCCCTTGGCATGGACTGCTGCCGGAAGAGAAAATATTATATAAAATAATAAGAGCTAGTCTACTGGAGTAGACCTTTAGATAAATTACTAATTTGTGAAATGTTAAAAAATACTAATTGTTAAGAGAGGCAAGGAAGTCGGTGGAGTGGATTGTACTGTACTGTTTTAAGATTGAGTTATCGGTGTTGGATGGACGTAGTCTTCGCATTAAAACGCCCATGAACTGTATGAAACTGACTGTGAACAGAGGAACCATTATTAAAAATTACAAAGGCAAACAACTGGCAGGGCCACAGGTTTTTGGTCCCTTACAGAACCGTATACTTAGCGTGTGGGTGTGCACGGATGGTATGCAGTGTGATGTTGTATTCTCAGTGTTGTAGAGTGTCACTGTATCGCGCGAGCAGAGTCGCTCGAGGGCTCCTTTCCGGAGGATCGGACCTAGGCTCGAGCGTCTGCAGAGGGAGGCCGCGGCGGGTGTGCGGGAGTGAAATTAACCGTAAGGCCTCGGCGGCGAGACCTGCGGTTACGCGGGCGTGTGCGCGGACACGAACGGTTTGAAGAGACGGCAGGAAGGAGCGCGTTTTCCCTAGTGATGTGGTCTACGGGATCGGTGAAGCAGTTTCGTGGCCGGCGTGCGAACCAAACGGCTTGAGGATTTGCAGTATAGTTGACTGCTTCTACTATTTCGGGATTCGAATGAGCTTCGGCTTTTTCAAAGAATTTCTTGGTGAGTTCGCGTATGTAGGCGTATATGGAAGGGAGATTCATATCTTTGTGGAGATCTATGTTGCGTGCGTAAGGCGGGGCTTGGACCATTGTCCGAATGAATTTATTCTGGAAGACTTGAAGTTTTTCCAGGTTTGTTATTGCTGCATGGGCAAAGACTGGGCAGCTGTAAGTCAATATTGGGCGTATGCAGGTCTTATAGATTGTAAGCTTATGTCTGAGTGACATTTTGCTTTTCGAAGAAGTGAGATTACGTAGCAGGGCCGAGGCGGTGTTGGCCTTTTTGATAACGTAATCGATATGGTGGGTGAAGGTGAGATGTTTGTCGAGTACTACGCCTAGGTATTTGGTTTTATTTACCCAGGCGATATCGACACCGAATAAGTGTAATGAGCCTTCGAGTGGCTTGAAGTTGTGGGGATCGAACATGATAGCCGAGCTTTTATCTGGATTTAATCCTATGCGCCATTTGAGGCACCAGGATCCGAAGGCGAAGATGGCTTGTTGAACTCGATTTTTGAGATTGGCTCTGTGCCTTCCCGAGCTATATATGATTGTGTCGTCGGCGTAGAGGCCTACTTGGACATTATCGAAGATTGGGATGTCGCTGACATATAGATTAAATAGACAGGGTGCTAGAATGGAGCCTTGGGGGACTCCAGAGCGAATAGGATGGGGTGAGGAGAGGGCTCCGTCTACTTTGTAGCAGAAGGAGCGGTTAGATAAGTATTGTAGAACTAAGTGGACAAGTCTGTCCGGAACTTGGAAATGGTGGAGCTTATATATGAGTCCTTCGTGCCAGACCCTGTCGAAGGCTTTGGCGACATCGAAGAAAACAGCGAGAGTGCGTCTAGGAAGGCGTAACTCCGTAAAGTTGGAGACTACGTGTTCCGTGAGGCGGAGAACTTGGTGGGTGCATGAATGTTTCGGCCGGAAGCCGAATTGCTGGTCCGGAAACAGATATTTGTCGGCTACGACGACTTGGAGGCGGTTTAAAATAATCCGCTCGTATATTTTGCCTAAGGTGTTTAGTAGGCTGATCGGACGGTAGCTCTCTGGGGAGCAGGCTTTTTTGCCTGGTTTCCGGATACCTATGACGGTGGCCCTTTTCCAGACGGCTGGAAAGTGGCAATGAGATATGGCCGCATTGAGGATGCAGACCAGAAGCGCTATGAGTTTGTCAGGAAGAAGCTTTAGGACTTCATTCCTGATACCATCAGGACCGGGAGATTTCCTAGGTTTGAGTCCTTTAATTATTGAGAGGACTTCGTCGGTGGTGACCGGGTCTAGGATTTCTGCTGGGCGGGTCTCCCTTATTGTGTGTATTGTTCGGGTGACCCTTTCCCAGTGTTCGGGATCTATGTCCTGATATTCGTAAGGGTTGGGGGAGCATTGTTCCTCTAGGGTGTTAGCGAGGAGCTCCGCTTTGTCTCTGCTCTCGAAAGCAGGGGGAAGAGTGGGGCCTCTGTCTAGTGGGGGTGTGGCTGAGGAGTAACTGCTCTTTTGTTTGCGGACGAGCTCCCAGAAGGCCAGGTGCGATGGCTTGAGGTCCTCCAGGAGGCTGTCCCATCTTTGAGAGCGAAATTCAGAGATGTGAGATCTGACCTGTCTTTGTAGGGCGCGTAGCCGGACGCGGTTCTCTACTGTCGGATAGGCGTCGTGGGCGCGAGTCGCGGCGTTCTTCTCAGTGATCAGCCTCCGAATGTCGTCGGGGAGTATAAAGCGGCGATCGTTCGCCACTTTTACCTCTTTCGAGGTTTCCTCGACGGCATTCTGGAGGTGACTGACCAGGGAGTCGACCGCCAGATCGGCGTCGGCCGGCGAGTCTATCACGTCTGGAATCCTGTCAAGCTCGGGAGAGGAGATGTTAGTAGCCAAGTATTGCCTAAGTCTGGGATAATCGGCAACTTTAATGGGAGGCAGGTTATGCTCGTCGGGCTGGCCGAGGAGTAGAATTACTGGGCGATGGTCTGAATCGAGTTCGTGAGCGACTTCGATGTGTCGCACCTGAAGGGCGACCCCTTTTAGGATAGCTATATCTAAAACTGAGGGTCGACAGTTGGTCTGAAAGTGTGTTGGCTCTGGAGGAGCTATCACATCGAAAGTTAGCTCGTGTTCCAAGCGGAGAAGTATTCTACCGTTGACAGTGGTACGCGGGTTATTATAATAAATGTGCCCGGAGTTAAGATCGCCGGCCACGATTACCGATTCACCGAGCGTGAAGAGCGCTTCTAGATCTGATTTGATAAGTGTTTTCTTTGGCGAGAGGTACGCTGAAACGATGTGGATCGTGGGATGATCGGTCATGCCCACTCTGCATATAGATACCTCTAGGTTAGTAAGTTTAGGAGGTTCTATTCGCGTGCAATATAAAGATTTTTTGAAATATATGAGTGTACCTCCGCCTCTTGCGCCGGTGCGATCGTCTCTTATTATTTTGTAGTTTGAGATCGCAGGGGCGCGGAACTTCGGTTTAAGTAGTGTTTCCTGTACGAGGAACACGTCGATTTGCCGCTCCTTAAGGAAGCAGGCTACTAAGTCGCGTTGGGAAGTTAAGCTACTCGCGTTAAAAAAGGATAAAGAGAGGCCCCGGGGTCTAATTTTATCCTGCATCGCGAAAACTATTTATGGGGAAGCGCGGGCAAGGTCTTGCACAGCACGTGCGAGGGCAGGGTAGGCGGCTACGGCCTTAAGTCGGTCTATTCCGACGGGAGAGCTGGCCATTTTGTCGAAGGCGATGATGTCTTCGACGTCAAAATCTTTAAGAATACCTGCGATCCAGGTTAGGCCTAGGAAGTCGAAGGACGGAGCTTCCGAGCTCGAAGGTACAACTCTAGGCGGTTGTACTTTAGCGGCCCACGCGGAAGGCGGGGCTTGTGATGGTGTGTGCGCGGTAGTGACTCGCGCTGGACTTGGCAGGCTCGGGAAGGCCTGGGTTGAGATGAGCGGTGGCGGGGCAGGGCGCGTTGACGCGGCGTGCGCTGGAGGAGCGCGCTGTGGGACGCGCGTGCGAGTGCGCCTAGTGCGTGGGGCGCGTTCACACCTGCGATAGTTCGCGGGGTGACCGGCCTTGCCGCATAAGACGCAGCTCGGTGGCTCTACCGTTTCCGGCATGCGGGGGCACTCCTTTGTGGAGTGATCTCCTAGACATTTGACACATCTCGGCTTGATGTGACAGTTTCTCGCCGAGTGTCCGTAAGATTGGCAGTTGTGACACTGCGTAGGGGCATGCTTTTTATGCGGGATCTCTACGGATATTCCGGAGAGGCCGCAGACCGATTGGAGGTTGAAAACCTCCTTGCCTTCATTGGAGCGGTCCAAGGTGACTAGGACGAGGTCGTAAACCTCCTTTGTGAAGGAGTGGTACATTCGGTGTACCTCGTGCGCGGGTAAGTTTTGCTCCTTAAGGGAGGCAAGAATGACTTCCGTGGGAAGTTCTTTAGGGACGCGCCTGATTACTACGCGCAGAAGGCGCTCTTCCTCGGGCGTGTAAGTAAAAAATTGGAATTTTCCTTCGCGGAGGAATGTTGTCAGGTTTTTGTAGTCCGCGATTGTGGGGACTTTGATTTGTATACCGGATGGGGTGCTCCGGGCGTGAGTATATCTAATTTTGGCGGCATTCAGCCGCGTGGAAATATTTAGCCACGCTGCTTTGTCAGTTATTGTGACTGGGGGCGGTGGCCGCACCGCCCTTTCGGTGGGAGCTGTCGTTTGTGCAGCGTGAGTGTCGCGCGATGTGGGGACGCGGTTATTGCCGGCACGCATTGTTTTTGCGGCGGCTGGGGGTGTGGTTTCGGGTGATAACACCCGTTTGTGTTTGGGCTTCGCCCTTGAGACTGTAGTAAAGTCCGTAAGGTCCGTTTCAGGATTAGCAGTGTCCATGTCTATTTCCGGATCAGGTGATAGTGGCGAAAAAGAGTTCGCCGTGGGTATCGGTCGGGGTGCGTAAGAAATTTTTTCCTCGAACGGACGAGGCGTGGGTGCGGCGTCGGGGGTCGCTGAGGGCGACGGGGTCCGCGATGAGGTAGTAGCGGGTGACGCGGGGGGTGCTACCGCATGCCGGATGACCGGCGAGTGGGAGCGAGAGCGTGATCGCGGCGGTAGGGGCGGCGACGCCGGACGACGCGCCGGGGCGGTTGCCTTGGTGGCGGGGGCCCGGACGGGTAGGGAGGTGGTAGTGGGTGGGGTCGGCGGACGGCGCGCCGGCGCGTTCGCGCCGGTGGGTGGGGCGCGGACCCGCTGCGAGGGCGCAGGCTGGGCCGCATAAAAATTCCTCAGAACCTCCGGTTGTTCTTTTTCTAAGTAGGCCCGGAGTAACCTACTTTCCATCAGCTCCTTACTTGCCATGATGGCTGGCACAGAGCAGGAGATTTTAGGCAGTCTATGTGCGAATTTAGAGAGCCTGTCTAAGAAAACCTCCCTGCCTGAAGGGCAGGGGGGCGCGGCTAAAAGAAAATAGAGAAACTATCCTGCGTTTAGGCAATCTAACTTGTATGTACACGAAGGAATAGCGTGTAAAATCGAAAAAAATTGTAAAAGAAAGAACAATATTCCAAAAAGTACTGGGCTTTGGCCCGTAAAAAGGATTAATTAAATTTTACCTTATCTGGGAGCCGGTGACCGGCGTACTTACAGGCATGATTAGGTAACGCCCCTTCGGAGGTTACCCATGCCGATGCGTGACTTTACAGAGAGCCACTCGATCGCGACGCTTTCTAATGTCTATTCGTTTCTATTTTCACTACCGTTGGCTCGGTTTCTGCGCTATATTTATTTTATTTCATATAATATCCTTAATATCTATATACAGTCTTATACCCTAGGTTACACTCTATCTTATAAATATCACTTATCCTAGGATACACTCATAATACTCGAGATCGAGCAATACTTACGCTAAACTTTCTCTATTTCAATTTTTCTCTATCACGTTCTTACTCTATAAATTTACATATTCCCATATTTCGGGTTTCTATATCAAAATACAAGCAACGCGATGTCTTTATTGTTGGATTTCACACTTGTCGTGTGAAATCCCTCAATTCTCTATACATATTTTCCGGTCTAATATTTAGGTAAGTATTGCTCGGTAAATTATCTATTTTAAAACTAACATGCACATTAATCTTAAACATATCTATAAACTAAACATGCAAACATCAATTTCGATACAAATATACATAAAATACGCGAAGGAGACGCAAAAAACCTACTCGGCACAATCATTACCCGAACTCCCACGAATCCTTGGCAAATGAATGTGTGCGTCCCCAACGGTAGACGTCGATTATAACGTACGCCTTATGACTTTAACATAACATTCTTTATTTTCTTATTTATTAATATATCTCAATATTAATAATTCCCAATATTATTAATCTCAATATTATTAATTCTCAATACTAGCAATCTCAATATTATTAATTCTCAATACTAGCAATCTCAATATTATTAATTCTCAATACTAGCAATCTCAATATTATTAATTCTCAGTATATCCATAAACTCAATGTTAATAATTCTCAATACTTATATCTCAATATATCCACAAGCTTAATATTAATAATTCTCAATAATCTCAATAATCTCAATAATCTCAATAATCTCAATATTCTCAATACTCGATCTCCATACTCATATTCTTAATACTTATATTTTCAATATTTATATTTATATAACGCGTAGTCAGTCTCGATACTTATGCTAACACAAAACCACTGTTTATTCGTCCGGTACAAGTTAATACTCGAACGAGAACTCGTCTGGCGTCTCAGGGGCTCTCCCTACGGTAACGCGTGCGTCCTATTTACCATCAGCGCCACCTGTGCGGAACTATTATTCCGGACGCCATTTCTATTTTCGTATTAACTTGTTATAGCTTTTATGCGTCGCTAACAGCGCCACCTGTGCGGAACTATTATTCCGGATGCCATTTCTATTTTTGTGTTAATTCGTTATAGCTTTAATGCGTCGCTAACAATATTGGTTGCAAACGATTTTTATTAACATTATTTGTGTCATATTTTTTTACAGACGCATAGTTACATAACGGCAATGTACCTGATGGCACAATCTAAAAAGAACTGTGGCTCTCAATAATTTAGCAGTTTATTAACAATCGTCGTTGTCGTGCGACCCTGTAAGTCTTAGTACCTAACTGATCACACACTGGTATTTCTGAAACGTAAAAAACACGGCTCAAAATACGGCTACTTGCTTATCACTATTGTATGGTAGTTACGCTACAATCTACGATTAATATTTTATTACTTTACGAAAAATTAAATGCCTTTTATTTTTCACCTCCATTTGTTTATAACAATTGCAAGTTTTAATGTACCAATAAATCTTCGAAATATATTTTTCTAGTTGTCATTCTGGGTCACATGAGCTCATATTTTAGAGACCTTTTCATAAATTAAAATTAACAATTTTCCAACTTGTAGTCTAGATTATGGTTGTAGAAACATCCATATATTTGATTTAGTATTTCATTCGTCTGTTTTACATATTCAAAATAATATTAACCGTTTATATGTACTATATTTAATTTTCTCTTTGGTTGAACTAATGAAAAAAAAATCTATTAAGTTCAAACACATTTTGAACTTTTTCTTAATTGTACTATTACAAGTAAAGATACTGATTGTTCTAAAATTGTACACTCAGCTTCTTTTATTCGGACTTGCTTTTAGTTCGAAGAGAGAAATTCATGAGTTTATCTACGTAAGGTATTCTCTAAGGTATATCAAAACTAGTACGGTATGCATTATAGAGAGAAAGCTTGGAAATATTAGAAGTAAATAATTAAGGTTGTTTCTTTCATGGGAACTAAACATTTTTTTTATAGTTTATAGGATTGACGTTATGGCCACAATCTCACCTGATGTTAAGTGATGATATGGCTCAAGATGGTTGACACGCTAAGCCTAGTGGAGAGAGAGAGAGCCTATAGGTATTTGGCGGCAGATTTTCAACTTGAGGGTGCTAACTGGGCAGTACATTTCGAAGATTTTAACATAATATATGGGGTGTACAAATTTAATTCATAAGTGTTCAAAAATAGTTTCGAGCTGTTGAAACCCTGATTACCCTGTTGAATAAAGTATCAAAGTAAGTCCTATACCTACTTACCAATAAGAAATGAAATATAAATAAATTGAAATCAAATTCTTAGAAAAAAGGTTTCACTAATTAAAAAATAACTCTTTAAAGTTACTTGACATTTTGAGAACGTTCGATTTCTGCTCTGCTAAAACCATAGATTAACTAAGCTGCGAGCGGTAAGCCGTTTCATAATTCTATGCGTAAAACACAAATATGCATGGCATACATAAAGATTTATTATAAAACTAGATAATTCTATAAGTGTTCAATACTACTGAAGATAAGATAAGATTGGAATAAATATAAAATAACTAAATACTTATTCAACTTTAGCTGCAATTTAAATAATATTGATTTTAGTTCAATTGAAAAATTGATGTTATATTACCAAGTTGTGTACGGAACTAAGTTAAAACTTTCACGGCAATTATAATGTGAAAGAGATTGGCAATTTATGTTTTTAAAATAGTTAAAATATCGTTAAATGTTTAAACTTTAATTTAAAAAGTATGGTGACTAGTTATGCCAATTATCACAATACGTGCACTTCTATATTTGGTATCAATAATAAATCATCATTGTATACAAAACTATATGATAACTGCTGTTTTCTATGCATATGTAGGGTTACTAATACATCGCGATGAAACAAGATTATTTTTGTACAAAAAAAAAAAAAAAAAATATATTACAGATTTTAAGTAGTTTGCATAGATTCTTTAAATACAAAACAGATGCGATGCCACTGTATTTTCTTAAAACCTTTTAATTGAAGTTCTCTCATCTCTGTTTTATTCTTTAATAGTAGACAGGTAGACATTTACGCGCTACCATAATCAAAATGTGACAACCAAAATCGTATATCTCAATGGTTCATATAAGGTGATACCTCGTACCCTAGATACATGTCTTGGATTAATTGCCGTGTAGAATATTGATTTTTTATGCGTGTATTTATTTAAATTTGAATAGTTTTACACTATAAACAATTATTGTAAAGCTTTAGTGATCAAAGAGCATTTTATTATTTTTAAAGATATAAACATCTTTTATATTTACCCAACAATACACAAGCAACATTTCGAATAAAAATAGTATATGTAATGTCGAATAGTATTTCCAATGTCTATTATATAAGATATAGCCATTGTAATAAAATAAAACTTAATGTCCGGATTAAGGTGGACCGCGTTACACAAACCTTTAGTTTGAACACGAGCAGGCAGATATGTCTAGTGCCAAAAAAATATATTTTAACCCCGAACTTTAACATAATTGAAAGAATAATATAATAGACAAGTTCTTGGGAAACATTCGTAAATACTCCGTAACTTGCAAACTTTTCTACATATTTATGAATACAAATCGAGTTTCGGCTTCTTCGTTTGATAGAAAGTTAAGCATTCTTGTAGATGGGCATGAAACCGCTTATCTATCATTTTTACAGTTATCATTCATGGCATCCGTGCGGAGCTGTTTTCTTTTTTAACCTATTCATATATTCAGAAACGGCACTAAAACACGATCACAGGACATGAACATTTTATTCCTGCATTTAAGTGTAAAATTTTGCATGGGATTTACATCTATTTATATCTATTTAAATATCTTCTATTATGTATAATATCACTGTTGCTGAGTTAATACCTATAGAATAATGTTTTATTTTAAATTATAATTATAAGTTTTTTTTTGTAAAATACATTTCAAATTATCGCAATTCCCGGGTAGGCTACGAACAGGGCGTGTGGCAAAGCTTGTCGTGTGGCAAGCACTGTAAATAAGTACTCACTTAAAACAAGCCGCGGTGACTCTTAATACCATATACTACCAGAGACCATGGACGCCTTTCACACTTTTTCTAGTTATTAGGCGAAAGCCTAGGCGCACGCATCAGAAGCCGTTAGCCACCAACTACGAGAAATGTATATATTATGCTACGCTAATAGTTATATATTATATACTTCAAAGTATATATACACCTAATATAATTTAAGTAATGTGTACACAAAATAGAATTGTAACGAAACCAAAACTATATATCAAATATTTTTTAAATTATAATTAGAATGTACTCTACGATATCCAGACCAGATTTTGATTTGTCGTTTTATCTCCTTATACGCTCATTAATCTCAGATTGTTGAATAGGTTTTGACAAAGTTTGATTCAATGATAACTTATAATAAAGGTCAACATAAATAAGGATCCTTTTTATCTCATACATTGAAAAGGTTTCTACGTTTTGAAGGTTACATTTGTTTTTTTTTTCAGTTTAGTAGAAAATATATTACTAACTATTTACATTAAATTAATACTTATTTATATTCATCTTTACAAAAGGAGAATAATTTTAAATACACGCCTTTGGAACCGCGGCTGCAACTAATGTAACATACACAAGTTTATAATAAGCTTAAATACGATTTAGAACCCTATAATATGCGGATTGCGAATATGCGGATTTATTTGTAAAAAAAAGATAGTCGTTAGACAAATTATGTACAATGTGACTGTCGCACCCTGACAGTAGTGGTACCTACCAACCTTATTCCCAATAAACATATATTAATGAGATTGTATTAGACCAAGACGGCAATCAGTTCCATTGCAAGAAAATAAAAGCCACTCGTTAAATAAACTGCCACATTTAAAATCGTACAGACTTTTCCTCAGTTCTACAATAATAAATAAAGCATATAGGATATTTACGTAAGTTTTTGAATTTAAACATGATTATTAAGGTTATAAGGATATAAAATATTTGTATAAGTTTTTCTTTAACGGGATTAAATCCTAATTGATTTGATACTAGCCATCACCCGCACCCTACGTGAAGCATACAAACGTAAATCTAAGTTTAAAAAAATCAAAGCCGTCATAAGGACTACCAACAGAAGTGAAAATTTAAAACTGTTATTTTAGGATATCCAAATTAATTGTTGGATCTTAAATTATTACTTATCAATCAAAACTGTTTACAGTACAATAAGTTATACTAATAGGAACAGAATTAGTGTGTACGATAACACGTCACGTGACCATGTCAATAACGACTTAGATGAATTTACACCCTATCCAAACCTTTCTATAAAAGTTTTCACTTCAAAAATGGCAAACGGAAATAGGAATCCAAAAACTACCTGCTAACGTTTCCGCTTCGAATGGTCGCAATCCCATCCCAATATGTTGTTTTAACGTAATTGAGCGTCAAAGAACTATAAATATATAAAGAATAAACATAGAATGATAAATTACATAAATAAATAAGCCTTTTATTATTTCTTATTTTTCATACAGTTTTACAATATTTATTTACACGGTATACATTTATTTATCTTATAATATATTAATTTATAAATATTTTTTCAATTTGGCAATACATTTTGTTTTGTTATTAATATTATTAATTTATATTATTTTGTTTTTTATTACGATTATAATTTAGATTTTGTCAATTATTTAAATAAGAATCCTAATGTAGAGTACAGGCGTAATATTATTACATAATTTTACGCTATTACTTTACCATGTAGTTCGTACTAGCTAGTTCATGGCTAATATTTTCAGGCTATACCAGGAACTTGATAATTGTGACCTATTGAAGGTTAATAACATAGTCATAAATACAATGTTTTCTTGTAGGGAGGAGACTAATGGTTTGCGAAGAGCGCTCCTAGACTATCAACTAATTGATGCCAGATTTTTTACGAATAATGGTAACTTTTAATCATGATTTATTATCGTATATACAGGTTTTGTGTCACAAAATAAGTATTAGTAAAACAAATTTCCCTATATTATACTAACATTCCTCCAGTTACATAGCTTTCATCTCTCCCCATAAAATGTCCAAAACAATTATTACTCCTGAATTTCTCCTTCACCGATGTTATTTTGATGCTGTTTCGAATATATTATTAAAGTAACAAATACTGTAAGGTAAGAAAAACAGTCATGGAATCTCTGACGTTTTCCAAAGAATCTTGACATTGATTATAGTGCTTAAAACCAACAAAAATTAAAAAGGTTCCGCAAAGACGAACGCACATTTCATTTAATAAAAGAACAAATAATTTGATATACTTATGACAATCTATAATATTAGTTATCACAGTACTAAGTTTCTTTGCAACAGTGTGGATGAAACGCCAAAACACCTCTTATGTGAATGTGACCTACTAAAACATAAACGCAACCGGATTCTGGGCAAGCATGCACTGCATCAAAAGAGGTTCAACTTCTCCCTGGCAAAATAGTTGTACAGTACATTAATGCTATAGGATTAGGCAGTGAAATTTCGTAACGTGGGGCGATCACATATCACCAATGCTCGGAGTGATACAGGTCTGAAAAGCCTACGTAAGTACCCTAATAAATAATAAATACTACTTTTCATCGAAATATATAGTAGTTGCTGAGTTTTGTTCGTACAAAGACTGATTAACAAAAAAAATACGAAATAACATCCATTTTTCCTCTATTTCGATAAGGTAGTGATACTCCCGTATATAATAATAAAAAAATAATTGAGTGAGTTACCGTTTTGTTATATTTATACATATTGATGATAGCTCAGGGGTAGTGTGTACAGACGCCGTGTCAAAGGACGTGGATTTGAATCCACCTACAATGAACTTGAGTTTTCGGTGAAGGAAGACATCGCGAGGAAACCATAGCATGGTGGTAGGGCTTTTTCTAATGCACTTCTGGCTAGCTACACCCACAAATACCAATAGGTGTTTTCCGGCAGCTGCACTTGAGAGCCAGTCCCAGTTTAGCGTGTCCACTAACTTGGGCCATATCGTCACTTAAGATCAAGTGATATTATGACCATAACGCTAAACCTATAAATAAAATAACAAAAGAGAACGAGTAGTTAACTGTTATATGGTTAATTTTACACAAACATTTTAACTTATAAAAATTAACATAATCTTTAAAAGAAATATATATAAAAAACTTATTGATACAGAAATACCTCACTGTACATTTAAGGGTTAATAAGTAATATTCAATTTTTCTTTATTTTCACCAACTATAAAATCTAATTTGTGAAATGTTACATACATATTAGTAAAAACATATATCGGCTGACCTGCCTATGTACGTTTCAAACATCTTTTTACCAAAAATATAAAAGATCTAATAATATACATGGAAATTGAATCATTTCCTATATGTTAACCGAAACAAGAAATGATATATCCATGACCAACACATTATTGTGTTGGCCACAATACCTACCTAATAATATGTTTTCCAGTTTGGAGAACCCATTTTGTCATAATCTACCCTTTAAGCCTCCAGAGGTTTCTAAAGATTTTCATGCAACGAAGCTAATTTTACTTATAAATATTAGATTATTTTCGTATTAATATTAAAAAGAAAACTTATTAATGTGATATTACTTATCTATTATAAGTTTTACCGCCAATAAAGCGCTATTTACCTTACCTATTTTTTATTATCCTGAACTCTACTGAATCTTATCCTAATAACTCGTTAAGTTGTATATCGTTGTTGTCGAACTAATATCTGGTATATCTACATATCACAATTTGAAATCTATATTGCACTCATCATACAGCGAAGCAGGTGTGGTAGTGCTCTACTGTCGACACGTGATTCATACAGCGAAGCTAATATTACTTAAAAATATTAGATTGTTTTCGTATCAATATTAGAAAGAGAAACATATTAATGTGATATTACTTATGTTTTATAAGTTTTAACGCCAATAAAACGCTATTTACCTACACTATTTTTTATTACCCTGAACTCTACTGAATCTTATCCTAATAACTCGTTAAATTGTATATCATCGCTGTCGAACCAATATCTGGTATATCCACGAATCATAATTTGAAATCTATATTGCACTCCTCATACAGCGAAGCAGGGGTGGTAGTGCTCTACTATCGACACGTCAAGATCAAGCAGTTTTCTGCTCTTAAACTGCCTCTATACCACTACCTAAGCACACTAAATTTTGTAAAAAAAAAAAAACAATTTTAATTTGCTACCTTGAAAAATAACTGTTTATAAATAATTTTATGTGGACGTCCGGATTTTTTTATACGAGGTGGTCACGACAACTCCCGCAAAAATTTACTTGAAATCTTTGGAATAACATCATCCAATTACCTATTTCACATCAATAGCCTAGTACCCGTAGTTTAATAAAAAAATGGTTTTTTGTATGCCTCATTTTTTAATTTATTGCATTTTACATTTCCAAAGTCTGGGTATTGTCAATTTCTTCATTTTAAGGAAAAGGCAAAGATAAGGATGAGATAAAGACACCGAAACCATCCAGCCGAGTCGAACGTTATTTCATAATAAAGAGGTTAGCACTCCAACATGATGAGATTCTCTAGGTAAAACTATCTACGGAGTTTTTGTAGCACCCAATAAATCATGCTTCCTTAAAAATATAGAGTAATTAATAAAATAAAACCGTGGTACGGCTTGTTTTTTTTTTCTTAACAATTCAGTTAATTGTATTAGGCGTGCACTTTTGGATTTACCAAACTTTTAATATTATAAAGTGGAAAAGTTCATTTGTTTGAACTAGCTAATTTTAGGAACTACCAGTCGCATTTCACAAATTATTTTTATATTCAACAGAGCAATCATCGAGGAAAGCTTTAGGCTATTTAACGTCTAAATATTTTACGCTACCACCAATAGGAGTAAACCTGTATTGAAAAAGTTACAAAAACTAGTAAAAATTATGAAATATTATTAGTTCAACGCGAATGAAATCGCGGACACAGCTAATCTATACTAATATAATAAAGAGGAAAGATTTGTATTTTTGTTTGTAACGAATAAACTCAAAAACTAGTGGACCGATTTCAAAAATTCTTTCACAATTAGAATTATCCCCGAGTAACATAGACTATAAATTAGTTAAATAATTTTCAGTTTCATACAAACGAAGTCGCAGGTAAAGCTAGTATTTAATAAAATAGTAGTTTTCATTTGACATTGTTCTGGCTAATGTATGTACATTGCATATTTTTGTAAAGTGCACAGTTCATCGTGTAAGACCTATAGACACATAGCAGTTTTTTAATTGATTAGTATATAAACTAGTCATAATAATTTTTAAATGAAATATTCATAAAGTGCACATAACAGTTATTGCTTTGACAACAACGATATATTAAATCGAAGGTGTAGTGAGAGATTGACCTACAAAGTGTGCTTGGGAAGTAGCTCAAGGAAACATTATATTATTCAACGGCCCACACAAAAGGGATTTTAAAGGGAGCCGGCTTATGTCTGGATTTTGATTATAACACTCTTCGTAAGTATGTAAATTGAAATTTCCAATTTACCAAAGCAGGAAAATTGTATAATTCGTCGAAAAATGAAATCTTGGAAAAAAAACAATAATTCAACTTTTAATGAATCTGCTGTTTGTATGTACTAAGTGTGCACTAAATAGCTGGATTTATAAACTAAAGAATCAGATGAGTGTTGCGTTATAGACTGGTTGCTATATCAAACGAATCTTCGTCCCCATTCGAATCTTCGTCGCACTCTGTGTAATAAGAACATTTTTATTTTACGGTTTTGTAATGTCGTCGAAGCGCACAGCTTGAAAAATGTAATGTTCCTCTGAAGTAATATTTTACACATCATTTCCCTTGCAAGTCGCAAACGTAAATATCTTTATAGATATGTTAATTTAAACATAACAAGACGTTCTAGTAACGCCCTTTTTTAAATCGTATCTTTGTAACCGGAATCATTCTGATATAGATATTTTAAGAGTACTGAATTAGTTTCGCTTATACGTACTGATATGAAAATACTTCACATATTTCAAAAACTCGTATTTATAAAAACGATAGTTATTTTTTAGGTCATTTTTAATACACAACAGTGTCTCATTTGACTCTGCTCCTTATTGACCCCGAAATTATTGTGAAATTTATATGTTGGACGGATATAGTTTCGAATATTTGTGAATGTTAAGTATCCGATAGCTTTCCATAACAGCTTAGCTTTATAATGATAAATAAATTACTTTTTTATATATTTTATAAGTTTAGCGCTTTGGCTATAATCTCACCTGATCTTACGGCCCAAGTCGGTGGATGCGCTAAACCTGTGGAGGGACTGTCTCTCAAATGCAACTACTGGAACACATCTATTGATAGTTGACGGCAGATTTTCAACTTGAGGGTGGTAGCTAGCCAGACGGCCATTAGAAAAAGCCCGACCACCATAGTTTCTTCACGATGTTTTCCTTCACCGAAAGCTCAAGCTCATTGTAGGTAGATTCGAAGTCACGTGCCTTAACGTGGCATTCGTACACACTACCACTGAGCTAGCGTGGCTTCATACAATAATACTAAATACATATTGTCTATTTTTTTCTATATCGGACTATGTAAGCAAAATACCAAAACATACCGCACTCTAGTTTTAAATGAAAAAAGACAAATAAAAATGATTCTGTTTCACAGAGATTGGACACTAGGAGGCATATGTCAGCTTAATTCCACGCTAACGTTGTTAACTCCGTGAAAACAGTTGTATGGTTTTCATTTAGGTATGTATTCATTTACGTACTACGACCTAGTATTTAATAGATGTATAAAGGTAGATAGATATGTGCTGGTGTAGAAAATAAAGATTAAGGTATTATGTACTTTCTAAATTATGTGCGCATAAAAACTATTAATACTGATATGACAGTTGACAAGAGAAAATGAAAGAGAAGTTGGGAGTCGAAGTTTCAACCCTGCTTAGATGTTCACAACCTTTGCCCAAGAGTCGGTAAATATTGTACACAGATGTTTTAGTAGTAGATGTATATTATCCTCCTTTGTCTAGTTTCGTTCCTAAAATCCCTCATCTACAAAATAAAATAATGTATGCTATACGTTTTCAGTTATTTTCTGAAGTATAACGCTAAGTTGGATACTATAAGAGATTGAATTTGCTTAAGTACTTACGACGAAGATGTTATATATTAAGGGCTTATTTTAGTGGTTCCACTTAATTAAGTAAAACCTAGATATTTATAATGCTCTTTGTAACATTAATGCAAATAATATAGATGAAAAGAATTTATATATAAAAATCATATATAGTATCACAAAACACATCAATGTAAAAATTAAATTGCGTAATAGAGAGGTTATTTAAGAATGCAGAAAATCATTTAAAATAAAATCGAATAAGCACTCTAACCGACAAACATACAAGTAAACGTTACTTTTATTATAGGTATAATGATGAGAAACTTTTATTACTACATCGAGAACTAGCATTATTATTAAACCTGAGAAAATATTATATAATGGATGGAATGAGCTAAGTTTACCTTGATTCAAAATTGAATGCCGTCACGATTCAGTATCTAACAATTAATACCAGCCGTATACAGTCGTAGTTTTAATTTTGTATAAATATCTTATAATAACAGTAACACAGTAACAGTAACAATAAATAGTTTTATTCTGTCAGGCCTGCTACAGAATTATACTATAACTGGAACCAAAGGTTTAATTATAAACGAATTATTATTAACATTATGTAAAAAGCTATATTTTGCAAGCCTAATTCCACTTTATTATACTTCTGTGAAAATGGTATTACTGTTATAAATTTAATATTAATACTGAGGCAAGTAGTACGAAAATGTCGACGAAAGGATTTCAAAGGGCAAAGGTCTCTCAAAATCTATTCTCCGTATAATGTAGATCGTAGAGCTAGCAGAGCCTCTGTGCGTTTTTCGATAACAGGATAGTTCAAATACCGAGCTTACGCATAACGAACTCGTATAAATGCGGTATTGCTCGCAATGGACCAATGTCGGGTCGGTTCACCTTGCGACCTCTGCCTTCTGATTTATTCAAAGTCTAACCTCGATCAATATACATACTACAATGAATTTATCTTAAATATTTTCTCTAGTAAATAATCAAAATGGTGGCTCACAACTTCAGATACTACTGAGATAACGACATTGCGTACGGTCCTCCTGACTGTTAGCAGTCATTTGTAACACCAGAGACATCTATACACGTTTCCGGATTTAAAACCCATCTTTTCAGGGAGCTTTTGGATATCTTATCATCTCAGGAATACAAAATATGGTTGTTGAGTTGTGATTTTCTGTAATGTAGAGGTACTTCACTAGTAGGGCTGCCGAAGTTAGAGAGAAATTGAGCAGATGCCTATATGGAAGCGATGATAGCTCAGTGGTAGTGTGTACGAACTCCGCGTTAACAGACATGAATCGAATCCATTTTTTATGTAATAAGGGGCAAACTAGCAAGCGTGTCACCTGATAGTAGGTGATCACTACCGCCCATGGACACCCACAACACAAGGGGAATTACACGTGCGGTGCCGGCCTATTATTGGAAGGACTCTGGCTCTCAAGTGCAACTGCCGGAACACACCTTTTGGTATTTGGCGGCAGATTTTCAATTTGAGGGTGGTAGCTAGCCAGGCGAGCATCAGAAAAAAGCCCTACCACCATGTTATAGTTTTCTCGTGATGTTTTCCTTCACCGAAAGCTCAAGTTCATTGTAGGTGGTTGGATTCGAACTCACGTCACATGACGCAGCGTTCCTACATATCACCACTGAACTAACGTAGCTTCAAAGAGATTGAGCTTTCGGTGAAAGAAAACATCGTGAAGAGGCCATAGTATAATGGTAGGGCTTTTTCTAATGCCCACCTGGCTAGCTACCACCCGCAAGTTGAAAATCTACTGCCAAATACCATTAAGTGTGTTAAGGCAATTGCACTTGAGCGCCAGTCTCTCCTCAGGTTTAGCGTATCTACCAACTTGGACCGTATCGTCGCTTAAGATCAGTTGAGATTACGGACATATCGCTAAACCTTAACTATAAAAAATAAATGGACACAGTTGCTGCGCCCTGACCCAATAGGCGATAAAAGGACACCGTAGGCTTTTAGTGGATATTCCGGCGCTGAGTGAGTCCCACACACTCCTCCTAATGCCTTGCCCAGGCAGGGGGAATGCGTAAATGCACCCCACCGTACAAAAAAAAAAAGGTAGAGAAAAATGGTCTTACACTATTCTCAATAAAATATACTTATAAAACTGCCGATTTTATATACTGACTGATGTTAAGATTGATGTGTTGATTGGATTTTTTAATTTGATATGTTTCGTTCTACTTATCTAAATTAAAATTAATTCTAAAATTAGACTATATACGTTTTTAACTACACATATACAGGAATTATAGAATGAACCGGCCTATATGTATTTGAAAGAAAGAAAGAAAGAGATTTATTATTGGATAATAAAGTATAATAAAAAATATTGCTGTATTAAATATGCTATTATATCCAATAACAGCCCCATACTCAACTGCTTACTATAGTATATAGTTGATCGACGCTGGATTACGCTTGTCCACATACAGCTCAACGGATTGTCTTAAAACTACAGAAATTACAGCTGAGTAATTTTTGACAACAACTATACTCACCAGAACTAACGGAAACTAATTAACATTTTTATCTAAATTTGGATGACTTTTTACAGGAGGAAAACTTCAAATCTCATGAGGTCGTGAAGGAGAGAAACGCCTTTAAAGAGTTAATCGATTCCCATCGCTAAGATTTACCTAACATCAATTAACTTCCATTACACACTTTTAATCGACAGTAATGGTTAGGTATTGAGTAGATGAAATGTATACTTTTCATTAAGAAAAATGTACAATTATTTCTATATAAAAAGGTAATTTCATAAGTAAGGATCTTATATACCTATACTAATATTATAAAGCGGAAAAATTTAGTTATTTGTCTGTTTGAACACGCTAATCTTAAAAACTAACGGTGGGATTTTAATAATCATTTTTGTATTTGATAGAATAATCATTGAGGAAGGCTTTAAGCTATATAAGATCCTGCTAGCACTAATAGGAGCAAAGCAGTATTGATAAAAATGACAAAATCGGGGAATCTTTTTGTAGGCTGTCTTCGCATGCGCTGGCTATATTATTAATATTACAATAATGTAATGTATGAAAGAAATGATCCTCTTTAAAAGATCTAAAAATAAAGTCGCGACAGCATATATCTATCTTTTCTGGTTTACTTACAATAACAATTTTTATGATTTACAATTTTGTTCCAAAATATCACTCCATTAGATTTTATCAATCTTTATGTAAATGAATTTATTAATCATTCGGAGAATTTAAATAATATTACAGATTTAAAATAGATTACACATGATAATAGTATGCAGCTATTCTATATATCTACACTAATAATATTATAAACCGGAAAAGTTTTTTTGAATACGCTAATCTTAGTAACTACTACACAAATTTCAAAAAATATTTTTTATTTTATAGCACAATTATTGATGAAGACTTTAGGCTAGGCCATTAATAAGAGCAGACAGATATAGATTTTTTTTTAAATGGTCAAAAACTTGCATATACAGTTCAAATTAAATAACCATCCTTTTTTTATTAATATTTATTAAAACGTCAATACGGTATACATTACATATTTTTTTCAAAATATCTAATTACATATAAAATTGTAGTATATTTATTAACTGCTCAACTGACCATCATAAAGTTTTGGATATACATTGCCAATGATACAGAAAATGACACCGGTCACTTTTTATTAAGAAAAGAAGTACTTAAATGATTTTAAGTTCCACGCGAACGAACGAACGAACGAAGTTATTCTATATAGCTAAACAAACGTTTATTGTTTCCATATTGCTTCTTGTGGTTTTATTTAATATATACAAATTTTAATTATATCTCTAAATTATATTAGAATATTACGTAACTGAAAAAAAATAATTTAAAGAATTTATAAAATAGAAACTGTAGAGAAGTACAAGCAGAAAACTGATATAATATTAGACTAGTTATACAATTTCATAGTTTTATTATTAAATGGTTCCACAACAGCTATTTTACTCAAATACAATCATCATAAACCATGTTAATAAAAATACGGAATCATAGAATACGACAAGGCATCCATTTTAGTACCACAGACTGAGTAAATCGTACAAGCTGCCGTAAACAATTCCTCTCCAGGTGACTGTCAATTGAATGTGCTACTTAAATAATTCCTATAAATTGTCTATACATATAACTTTATAAGAGTAGTCAAAATTAATCTTATTATATACTATTATTTTGTTGACATAATTTGTTCAAAACACAGGTATGAAATTGTTACTAGTTACAGGTACATTTTTTAGTGTAAAAACATTTTAAATAACAATGTATAAAACTATAAAATAAGTTTGCATTATTTTCAATAATGTGAAATAAAAATACAACAAAAAAAAACTAATTTCACGTTAATTAAGATTCCTAAATCATTAATTATAGTAGAAATATAGTATAGTCCGGTCAATTTAGACCAAAAAATGAGAGTGAAGTTACATAAAGTCCCAACAAGCTGAATTTCTGTGAAGTTGTTCAAAACATAATTATAAACAATGTCTAGAAGTTCCCCATCATTCCCCTGTAAGGAAAAAATTTAATTCAAGGTCAAAGGTCAAAAAAATGAGATTTTCGCGATTTTCAGCAAAACGGTAAGTTTTATCATAAAAGTACTTCAGACAAAAATTGTAGATCATAAAATTATCTATAAAAAATGTATCAATACTTTTTTTCTTACGAGCCACCGTTTCTGAGATATAACGATTCAAAAAGTTATAAAAATTGTTATCGTCATAATATGCATGAGTACGCCACGTATATACATCTAGAGTTATAATATTTTATATAATATAGTTACAAATACTAAAAATAAAAAACAAGTTCAATTAGCTTGTCTTCCTCCAACCTCAGTTGCTGCTCACCAACATCTTTTTCGAGTATATTACCAAGTTCAAGTGTGGCTTGGTTATCAGCTAGACCCTACAGACTGGGGTTGGAAGTTGGTCAAAAATATATTAGAGCCAGTTCAAACTTTACTTCCACCTGCGCCGGAAAAACTGCTGAACACTATTTTTTGCAACTGCAAAAAGGGATGCAGTGCTAAATGTGGTTGCAAAAAAGTCGGATTGTCTTGTTCTTTGGCATGCACAAATTGGCAAGGCCGGTCGTGCTCTAATATTGAATCACAAACAATGGAGGATTCGTTTGACTCCGACGAAGTATCATGCGATACATCGCTATTGACGCAATTTACTTGCATCCAAAATGAAGATGAAGAAGAAGCAGGAGAAGAAGAACAAGAATTTGAAACTTACGAATAAGACGAATAAATTTCAACACTTTTTTTTCATTTACATCGCTTTTATCTTTCCCAATCTTTGAAAATTTCCGTTATTTTGCAATAGTTTTACATTAAACAGGATCACAACTGACCCGTGGTGTAGGCCTACTGGGGAAACCACGTTAAAAAAAACGCGTTAAGTACACTACCTCATATATGGCGTGGAAACGTGTGCATATTATGACGATAACAACTTTTATAACTTTTTGAATCGTTATATCTCAGAAACGGTGACTCGTAAGAAGAAAAGTATTGATACATTTTTTATAGATAATTTTATGATCTACAATTTTTGTCTGAAGTACTTTTATGATAAAACTTACCGTTTTGCTGAAAATCGCGAAAAACTCATTTTTTTGACCTTTGACCTTGAATTAAATTTTTTCCTTATAGGGGAATGATGGGGAACTTCTAGACATTGTTTATAATTATGTTTTGAACAACTTCACAGAAATTCAGCTTGTTGGGACTTTATGTAACTTTGAATGTCTAAATTGACCGGACTAGTAGTAATAACCGTGATAATTAAAATGCTGTTTGTTCGCAATTAAAGATTTATTTTGTATAAAAGATAACATACTCAATATTACAATACAGATGTTATTGTATAATTGTAAGTTCTCAATTGCATCGCAGTCGGAGTTCAGAAAAACATATCAGTATACTAATTTGCGCTTGTTACAGTTTTTATTGTTTACACTATTTTGTCGTTTTAAAAAGAAAAATTTGTTTCTTGTATTCGCTTTTTCGTGTAAGAAAAACTGAGCCTTAATTTTTTTTTCTATATGATTACATTGATAGTCAAGGGAATTTTACAGTTTAGCTGGAATTCATAGAGATTGGTACTCAGCCAAAATGTAACTATCTCAAGGATGCCAAATTGGCCGAACCTCTGCTTTTGCGAACGCGTACACTGTCACCGAATAATATCATCGCGAATTGAGCTAATGCCTACAATTCGAGCTAAACAAGATATATATACATTAGGCGATGACAGCGATGACTAGCGGTTAATTTTGGTTCATTGGTCGCCGCCGATTTGAATTTTACTATACTCGATATCACTAAAGATGAGAGAAGGGCAAAGCGAAGCCTTAGTATATTTTTTTACTAATAATATATATATATATAACAATAGCTATTTTTTCATCTGGCTAATATTCAATATAAATTTAATGTGAAGATAACAACTATATAATATGTCTATCAATCATACTTAATCAACTGGACACTTGATAAATGGTATATATATCAATTATGTCATTATGATAGACAAAATAGAAAAAAGTAGATGAATATAAATAGAAAAAAGTGACCAACGCCCAACGAAATGATCAGCTATATATTAGTTTCTAACATAAATTCAAAGATAGAAATATTCGCGTTTTTCTTTTTTTAATCAATTAAAAGGGTTGCCTGCCTCTGTAGAAATGACTATTTTATTATGTTAAACTACCTATTAAATTAAATACAGTACTCTCAATTTAAATACAGTAACTACCATTGACGCTAAAAATATATCCTAACGCTAAACATTTGCCTTGAGCCCTTCCCACTAATTCGTTGTGGTTACCACGAAAACGTCTCACAAACGACTACTTTATTTTAACACACACCAGCTCACGATGACCCATCTGCAAGGGTGGACCCACACTCCATTTAACTTGATTTAATGACTGCAACGCTCGCAATCATGAATGAAGCAATGATAGCTCAGAGGTAGTGTGTACGACTTCGCGTCAGGGGTCATGAGTTCGAATCCAACCACCTACAATGAGCTTGAGCTTTCGGTGAAGGAAAACTTCGTGAGGAAACCATAGCGTGACGGTAGGGCTTTTTCTAATGCCCGCCTGACTAGCAACCACCCTTAAGTTGAAAATCTGCCGCCAAATACCAATAGGTGTGTTCCGGCAGTTGCACTTGAGAGCCAGTTCCTCGACAGGTTTAGCGTGTCTACCAACTTAGGCCGTATCGTTACTTAAGATCAGGTGAGATTATGGCCATAACGCTAAACTTTTACAATAAAAATAAACACAAGGTCAAGGGGAGAAACCGCGATCGTGAGCGTAAGCGCTGTGGTCACTAAGTAGAATGTAGCCAATATAGTTCAAATCTGTCTTCCTTGCTATATAGTTGGATATACACCAACCGACCTCGAGGCCAAAAATATATCTTCTAATCATATAATAAGAATGTAAATGTAAATGTTTACCGTGTCTGCACTTTTAGTTGAATGTGAAAAAAAATATTGCTAGTGACAAGTAATAAAATATATTTGCACCATTTTTAGAAATGTCTATCTATTTGTTTGTGCATGCATCACTGCCCAAGTACGGCGTTTATACATAAAACATCACCAAGAAAATCATAAGGCGTACTCTCGAGTAAAATTTAGTCTTTGTTTCATTGAAACCGGTTAACTCTATCTAAAGTTATTCTAATGTGAGTGACGGCGCGCAATTATATAAATTTAGTTCCACGTGAACGAAATTGCAGGCACAGCTAGTCAATATATAATTTTGCTTATTTGATTATTTACTTTGGCAAGATTGAAACTCCAATTATACCAATTAATAATTGATAATCCAAATTAATATTGTAATAATTATGTTTCCGAATAGTGAAAGTTGAAGTTAATTTAATAAAGTTGAATATTAATTGGTAAATATACATTTACATGAGTTTAATAAAGTCAGTATATGTAAACAATTATGTAGGTAAAAAAGTATATAAGAAGGTTTTAGTGTAAACTCGAGTTTATCATATTTACGATTATTAAATATATTAAAACAGGAATTTATTTACCTTTGTTGAATAATTCCCCTAATTTCAGTAGGAAGACAGCTGATGTCGGTGGATTTCTTTCATGCCTTAACTGTTTATAATTATTACGAGAACAAAGGAAAGATAGAAGTATTTTCGCTTTAGATTAGGCTATTTTGATAACATAGTAAACAAAAGCCACCTGTATTTTTATACAGTTTCCAAAGGAATTAGCTTTATTCATAATTTTTATCACAGCTAATTTAATTTCTTATTTGCTTCAATAAATCTCAATATAAGTTGCGTAGTCATAATAGTAACTAGCTGTGCTCGCAACTTCATTCGCGTGTTTGTCGAAAAACTAAAACGTGTCGCTAAGATAAGAGTACAGTCAATATCCGTGTTACATGATGAGGTCAAATGCACAAACCATCTATCGAATATGGAGTTCTATTAGTTCTATTTTGGCGTTGCAAGTTACTGAATTGCGTGCGTGCGAACATTTGAAATTCATATTATCTAATATCTCTTGATAGAATGACCCGATTGCGATAAAATAAAAACTATGTAATACTTCAAGTTGCGTACAAATTTTAGTATATAGGTTACGTACATTTATATTAGTTTCGTACATCTTGATGCGTGCACAGACAAACAGGTAACAGACAAAAATTTTAAAACTGCTGGAAATGGTTTCTGTTGATTATCTTCTAACAACCAGACAATTTTTTTTTTTGGAAATATTATCGATGTACAAAAACGACTTTTCATAGATGTATTATACATATAGAAGCTATATAATTATGCTTTACGTTTCTAGATTTAAAATAGTAGACTTCACAAATTATTGTATTCTTATTTTACAAAAATGAAGCGATAATAACTCAGTGGTAGTGTGTACGGACGCAGCGTCAAAGAACGTGAGTTCGAATCCACCTACTATCCAAAATAATTTATGTTCGTATCATACCCAAAACCGATTAAATACGTTTGAAATATCTGATATCTAATATCGTTCACTTGCCTAATGGAAATAAAATAAATATTTCAATAAAGTTAAAAAAAGAGATCGCTATCCATATTTTTTACAAAAGCCATCGCCTGTGCAAGACGTCCGTGGGGTCGAGATATCACTTAAATTGTTTCCAATATCTTTTATGAGCATTTGACAGTTGAATGAAAAATTAGGAAGACTTCACGGAACAGCGTTACTTTTACTAAGGCCCTTTTGTTCATAGGAATGTATGAAAACAGTATGATTTTTTATTTACGTCAATGTATTTTGTAATAACATGATCATTTAATGTTACATAAACACCGCATTTGTAACTCTTACTTGGGTATATTTTTTACAATACAGCTACTAGAGATTTTATTTACGGAAGCAAAGAGTAAAATCGTTATATATCACTAGCAAGCATGTGAAATAAAAATATACATATGGAAGTATATAAATATAAATAAAATAAGACAATTTTCATTTGAATTTAATCAATTAATTTTCCAAGTTCAATTACAAATCGATATCGAATTAACAACTAAGGTTTCTACCTTGTAAGATTTTTGTCAATAAATATATAACTATCTATATACATATAATAAAACTGTAATGATAGAAAATCTGTACAATCAATTTTTTTTTAATTTTAATTGGATCTACTTTGTTATCGATACAGAGGCCGAAAATATATTTTTTAGAAATTGACGAATTTTAGAATGTTTTTTTTTTTGTTTGAACTGACGTACGCTGTTAGGCCCACGGGCTTTGACAGCTTCACCGAACTTTTGGGGGCGAGTGCTGAGGGCACTCAGCCCCGAGGCAGCAAGCACAAGGGTGCCAGGACGGCCGAACCTCGGCTTGGGCTGCTACCGGTAAATGGAAAAAGATTCATGATCCTGACTAACCAACAGGTTCTGTATTACTAAATTAGTGATCCTAACTACGACCTCATCAGGTAAGCAGCTCAAGGGCCGCGAGGGTAGTCCCTTACAGAACAATCACTCGAGGGCTCCTATCCGGAGGATCGAACCTATGCTCAGACGTCTGCGGAAGAAGGCCGCGGCGGGTGTGCGGGAGCGAAATTATCCGCTCGGCCTCGTCGGCGAGGACGGTGGTTAGGCGGGCGTGTCCGCCGACACGAGCGATTGGTGGAGACGGTAGGGAGAAGCGCGTTTAATCTCGTTATTTTATCAACGGGGTCGGAGAAGCAATTACGTAGCCGGCGCGCAAAGTCTTTGGCGTACGGATTGGAAGTGTAGCTAACTGCGTGTACTACTACCCAAGGTTGGAATGAAATTCGGCACTTTCAAAAAAACTCTTTGTAAGGTCTTTAATATATGCATACATGGACGGAAGGTCCATATCTTTATGGAGATCTACATTACGGACGTAGAACGGGGCTTGGACGGCTATGCGCATGAATCTGTTTTGCAATACTTGTAGTTTGCGAAGGGTGATACGTGAAGCGTGAGCGAATACGGGGTAACTTTAAGTAAGTATGGGACGGATACATACTTTGTATATTGTGAGCTTATGTCTGAGTGCCATTTTGCTCTTAGAGGAGGTGAGATTTCGTAGCAGAACCATAGCCGTGAAGGCTTTTCTCGGAATATAATCTATATGTTTGTTAAAGGTTAGGCGCCTATCTAAAACTGCACCAAGATATTTATTTTGATTAGCCCAGGGGATATTGACATCAAAAAGGGGTAACGTTTATATTTCTCCTCGCGTGAGGATCGAACATGATAGCCGCACTTTTTTCTAGGTTTATTCCTATGCGCCATTTGAGGCACCAGGACCCAATCCTAGAGACGGATCTTTGTACGCGGTGGTATACGTGAATCCTATTCCTGCCCGAGCTGATTATGACGGTGTCGTCTGCGTAGGAGCCTACTGCGACGTCGGGGAATTCGGGGATATCGCTAACGAACAAGTTGAATAGGCAAGGCGCTAGGATGGAGCCTTGCTGGACTCCTGAGCATATTAGGTGAGGCGAGGATAGGGCTCCGTCCGCCTTGTAGCTGAAGGAGCGGTCCGATAAGTAAGCAAGGATTATGCGGACTAGTCTGTCCGGAACTTGAAAGAGGTTGAGTTTAAATATGAGGCCTTCGTGCCAGACCTTATCGAAGGCTTCGGCTATGTCAAAACATACAGCAAGTGTGCGCCTGAGACGGCGTAGCTCCGTGAATTTAGAAAGAATATGCTCCGTGAGGCGAAGCACTTGGTGGGTGCACGAGTGCTTCGATCGACAGCCGAATTGCTCGTATGGTAAGAGACATTTGTCTGAGACAAAAGCTTGTAGTCGGTTCAACAGAAGGCTCTCGTATATTTTACCTATCGTATTGAGGAGGCTTATTGGGCGGTAGCTTTCTGGATCTGAGAAGTTTGAGGGCTACGTTCCTGATTCCGTCGGGACCGGGGGCTTTCCTTGGCTTAAGAGCTTTTATGATAGCGAGGACTTCGTCAGTTGTAACCGGCTCTAAGTTTTCGAATGGGAGGGTCTCTCTTATTGATTGAATTGTTCGATCGACCCTCCCGACATGTTCGGGATCTATGGTATGGTATTCATAGGGATTGGGAGAACATTGTTGTTCGAGAGTAGCAGCGAGATACTGTACCTTGTCTATACTTTCAAATGCAGGTGGATTGCCGGGGCCTCTATCTAACGGGGGCATCGCAGACGAATAGCTGCTCTTCTGTTTACGCACGAGATCCCGGAAGGCGAGATGAGACGGTTTGATTTCCTCTAAGAGACTGTCCTATCTTTGTCCACGTAGTTCAGAGATACGAGATTTAACTAATCTTTATAGGTTACGTAGCCGTACGCGATTTTCCTCCGTCGGATAAGAATCGTAAGCGCGAGTGGCGGCGCTTTTCTCCGTGATCAGTCTTCGAATGTCATCAGGAAGTATGAAGCGGCAATCGTTTGCCGCCCTTAACTCTTTTGAGGTTTCCCGATGGTATAATTTTAGAACGTGCATCACTCTGAAACTACTGGATGATAGATTTCAAGGAAATTCGGTAGGATGGTAGCTAAATATTACGGATCAACATTTAGGATAATTTTTATACCATAAAACGATAGAGTTCCTGCGAGACAAGAGATAAAATTTTAAAAATTGTATTAAACCAACTTCTGCACAAATTTTGTTATAATTTTCTTTGTTCGCTATATAAAATTATAGGCTATTTTTCAACTTTACATTGAACATATATAAGTGTATATTTGTATTTTTCTACCAATACAGTTTTACTTTTTCTACAGGTCAGTGTAATTACAAACTCAAAATTAGTCGATAGATGGCAACGTACATGAATTATTAAATGCTAAAAATAGGGAATGTTCACCGGATCTTTAAATATTTGAAAAATCCATACCAGCCTCATGTAATTTTAGGATAAATAACTACTCTATTAAATGTGATGTTCATGTTAACTGAACCGCAATCTTAGGCCGTATGATATAGTTGCAAAAACAAAGATATTTAAATAGCCAAAAAATACATATATTAGACTTATCTATATCTAATACTATTAAGTGAGCAATTATTGTATATAAATTTTGCGTATCTCGGAAACGTCTCTAACGATTTGGATGCAATTTTATATTTGAATCGGTTTTTACTTTTTGATTGAATGAAAAAAAAACACTATTTTATATTTTTTTAAATAATAATTTTGTTTAATATTTTTAGAACATCATGTCCGTTCTAATCCTAAAATATTTTGTATCATGATGATATATGAAATTTTTGTTTAGTTGACACACTATATGACATTGTCTAATTATTTTACGGTTTATTTATTATTCGTAGCTATTAAGCCTGGAAATCATTTGAAAAAGATATTTTACTTTAACTAAAGCAGGCAAAGCTCAGTTCAAGAAAACAACCAACCATATTGTCAAACTTGACCGATACAAGAAATGTTGCCTTTAAGTCGACCCAAACGTGCTGCAAAAGTAAGATGCAATGATTTTTTTTTCTAAAACATAATTGAAAAAGGATCCTATAATTTAAATGAGCAACAAAACCGTAGTAAATATCCTGTGTCACAACGTGCAGCCACTGACAGTGTCGAACAACGTAAACAACATTTAGAAGAAGAAAGAACATTACAGTTTTCTGTAGCATTTCTTAATACTATTAATATTTCAAACTTGCAATCACACGCGAAGCGATGATGGCATTCTGGTATGATGGTATTCTGTACGGACACCGCATCAAAGGACGTAAGTTCAAATCCCTACAATGAGTCTGAGCTTGTGGTGAAGGAAAACGTCGTGATGAAACCAAAGCATGGTTGAGTTGAAAATCTGCCGCCAAATACAAATAGGTATTTTTCGGAAGTTGCACTTGAGAGCCAGTTCCTCCTCAAAGTTTAGCGTGTCTACCAACTTGGGTCGTATCGTCACTTAAGATCAGGTGAGATTTATTTATTTATTTATTTATTACAAGGAAAACTAACAGCTAACATTAAGAACTTAAATAAAAGAAAAAAAATACAAAAGGCTATTTACAAGTTTTCACAAATATTAATAAAGATTAATACATATTCAATAATGCATAGGCAACACACAGTTTTAAATTAATATTACAAGGAAGAAAAGTATCGAATACTTAAGTATCGAATAATTAAGTCAATAATACTGTTGCGTCATGTGAAGGTACGATGTAAGACTTATTATGAAAGATGTGTGCAATAAATAAAATAATAACGGCAAAAATTGTGACTGGTGAACAATCTGGCAAAGAGGTACATATGCCAAGTATGACTCTAGACTCATTAAAGGGTCAACTGGGATGTAACTTGCAGCGACACCAATTCCCAATAAGATCTGCATTTGTCATTACACTACTTAAATATCAAGGCCAAACATACGAATTTGTCGGCGTGAACTAGAGGTTGTCAATTTTCTTGTACAGAATGTTGTGTGTAGCATTCCCTAGAGTGAAGCGAACATCAACGTTAATTCTACCACATAAAAATCCTCGACAAGCCGACGTACTCGCAACATAGTACTAAAGGAATAATTTGGTTAAAACCCGATTTCACCATAATAAAACTAAGTATTATCCGATATTTCCGTAATGATAATAGATAAAACCAAAATACGTAATATACTTAATTGATTCTAATAAAATGTTTCATTACAATCATCATTTTTTAAATTCAATAATCAGAAATCAGACATCAAGAAATTTCATTAATTTCAAGCGAAAATAACAATAAACAACAAACATAAAGTTATACCCAGACAGAAAAATAATTTGTAATCGACAAATTATTTTCATAATATGGGATTCAAACCTACAATGCGTCGGCGCTGCGTCAGTAGCGAGGCAACTGCGTAACTAAGTCCCTGAACCAACCGTGCAGTCACATTGATATTCTATATATCAGATGACTGGTATACTTACATTACTTATTTTTATCTTTTTCATTTTTTTTTTCTATTAATAATACTTTATTTGCTAAGGTGTTTTATTGACATAGACACTCTAGTTTATAATATTATATAAATGAAATCATCTTGAACATTTAATTTAAACCAAACTTCCATTCTATACTATTCAATTTTAATAATCACACTGGTCACCTTTAGTTTTTGAACACTCGATAATAACGAATAGTATATAGCTTATGGTTTTAATGTATCGCGTTTTTTTTATTTATTTATGAAAATTCCTTTTTTTAATTAATAAAACACAAATGTGGTTCTCATTATAATAAAAAAAAGTAAGTACATATAAACTTTTGGTTCAAGCATAAAGAATTTGTTAATCGTCTTGTGTAATTAATATAGTCCTAAATTTATTTGTATACTATTTCATGTAAAAAAGTATCTTAGGAACTAATACAGATTTAAGATCACACGACAAAATAATATGTCTTACATCTACATGTATGTACAACTTACTTACACTAATAATATTATAAAGGGGAAAAAAATTAAACGTGCTAACCTTAGGGTAAAAAAAAAAATTTGTTGATCTCTTATTGGATAAAAATAACACTCCGATTATCGTTTAATATTAATTCATACGAATGAATGTAAATAAAGTAGACAACTTTACGAAGATAAATATCGCCTCTAATAGCATGTTATATGAACGTTTGGTTAAGAAATAATGGCAAAAAAACAAAACTCAACTCGGGTTATCTTCAAGGGTTATCTTCAAGGGTAGGTTGTCAAGTAAATTGATAATGTAAGATCTAATAATAATATTGATTTAAGATTGAGGAAGTAGGCAGTAAAAGTAGTTATTCCATTCAGATATAGATGGCACCAGAGAGTATATTTGTTAACTGCTCAACTGATCATCATGAAATTTTACATATACATTGCAAGTGATACAGAAAAGGACATTGGTTACTTTTTATTAAGAAAAGAAGTACTTAAGTTATTTTAAGTTTCACGCGTACGAAGTCGCGGGCACAGCCAGTAATAGTTACTGCAATAATTCTACAAATCATTATTATATTTATGTAAACAGCAAAATAAATGAATAAAAAATTTCCTAATTTATTCTTATCTAATAATAAATTCTTATAAATAAAACCATCAATAAATTGTCACATAAATTACATGATTTTTGTAAGCCACAGACTTAGTAACTGGTGGTTACGTTTGTGGAACGCGTCTGCCCTGAAGTAACGACACATATAATGCATTTTTTAATGTAGAAAAAAATTATGTGATAGAAGGTGGTATTATTATACTTTCAATGTATGTACATACGTATGTACTACTCGTGGTTGGATAATACGCGACACCGAAACTACAGTAAACGTCAACGGCGTTACCTATCGTTTTGTAAAAAAAACTGGCAATACTTATTTAAACCTTGAAATAATATTACATATATACGAGTTCGTAATGTTCAAAATGCTTCATAATAATTAAAATGTAGGGATTTTATTCTCAACGTTTATGCACGTGTCACCATGAAACTGTCAATTGCCATCACTCCTTATTGGAGTGCGGCATTATTTATAAATGAGTCCAGATGTACGAATGATAATTAACTTATGCAAAATAACTTATGCTTATTGAAAATAAACTCAATAAAGTGTTTACAAGAATTAGTGTATATATCTATCAAAAGCATGACAGGAATCACACCAAAAAACTTAGAATTTTCTTTAATTCATTATTTATTAAATACACTTCCAATAAATTTTAACTAAATATTTTAATGGAACAGATACTTGAAAGTCTTAAATTTAATTATTTATAGCATAGACGACATTAACCTTATCAAGTATTAGTTTGAATATCGAAGCAACTACAAATACAATTGAACCAAGTGTTCTGGGAGAATGCGCGCCATTCATTCCAATAACATTGTATCGCACTTCAATAGTCCCATTGTCTAGCTTAAAGCAATGCGATTCAAGTGAAATTGTTTCAGATATTTGTATAGATGTTTATATACATTGTTATTGACAAAGCTACTATGGATATATATGAGTGCCACTAAGAACTATATTTCGTATTTTTGTTATATCTTCTGACATACTCAGGCATACAAATAATGAGTTCTTATTAACAACTAAATTATTTTGAAGTAATTTTTTGCGAATACTATTGCCAAATAAATATATGATATACAAATTTGTATCGACTAATATACATGTAATTTCGAAATGAATTTTAACATCTAATGTGGGAGAGATAGCGTTGTTTACTGCCGTCCTCAAAGCATTAACACTCTAATATATTATGCATTTGGGTTTCCGTGCGATAATATAAGGTTTAAATGTAAAATGTTTAGGTACATTTCATAAATAAATATTAAGCAATATAAAAAGTATTATTTAATACATTAATATTGTTTCTTTACTAATTGGATGTAATACTGTCCAATTACTTTCTTTTTATGAAATTATTGGAGCTTATATAGTTAAACTATAATAAACCTCACATTGTTGCTGATCAGTACAATTTTCATTATGATATAACTAATAATACTTTTTTTTCCAAATTATTGAACTACAAATGGAAGAAAGTTTTTAGAATCTAGAGCAAATGTGATACTTAATGCAAGTTTTACTTACTATTAGTATTACAATTTGATTGACAAAAGCATTACTTTGTAAAAATATGTAAAACATTGCTAATGCGATGATAGCTCAATGGTAGTGTGTACGGACTCCGCGTCAAGGGATGTGAGTTCGAATCCATATACAATGAGCTTGAGCTTTCGGTGAAGGAAAACATCGTGAGGAAACCATAGCATGGTAATAGGGCTTTTTCTAATGCCCGCCTGGCTAGCTACCACCCTCAAGATGAAAGTCTGCTGTCAAATAGGTGTGTTCCGACAGTTGCACTTGAGAGCCAGTCCCTCCACAGGTTTAGCGTATCTACCAACTTGGGCCGTATCGTCGCTTAAGATACCGTAAGATTATGAACTTAACGCTAAACCTTAACGATAAAAAGAAACCTTCGTTATAACACAACCTTAGTAGTCTCACTTACTCTCCCACTTGCTTTGAAAAACTCAACACTATTCTGAGGATTTGTCATGGAGGAGTATGTGTCGTTAAGTGTGATCGTGATACAATTTATCAATATTACACTTTGAATTCTTACGATTATTTGTCTTAGAATAATAATACGTATTATTTATGATGTGTTTTTTTTATGTTTTATTGTTAATATTATTTTTCCTCAATTTTTTTACTGTTTATTTTATATAGGGTAATAACGAATAGGTTTCAACTACATGTTGTTTATATATAATTTCAGTTCATGACATTTTACTTTTCCATATTACATTTAACATTTTTAAAAACCCATTAAAGATTCAATAACAACTGTTGTTTGCTGCAGAAGACGTAATAGCCTACGAATCGGTTTCAGGTGGAAATATTTGCTTAAAAAATGACTAACCCAATTTAGATTAAGTTTTCCGAGCTAGGGAAGCGTTTTGACGTTAACTAAATGACAAGTACAAATGAAGTATTTAATACTGAATTTGGTAACATGCAACATAATAAGACTAAGTAATGCCAGAATAGTAGTTATGTTATCGTAGAATTGTAATACAATATTGTATTTTCGTGTACATGTGTAATAATTTTCCGCGTTTTCAAGATTCAATAAATTGTCCTACTTTAGTACTTACGTAATATTCTTAGATTACTAATATATTATCAGAAATATCTTATGTTATATTATATAGTACACAAATAAATTCTAGATGTCGCTTTGTCTTGTTCGCAATCGTGTACTTTATTCACGTAGGTTTCTAATATATTGGGTCACTCTTTAGTTATTTATCTGTTTCTATCGTATGCACATTGTTTTTTTTTCTACTATACCTCTTTTTTTTTTGGAACGAATATCAGATGAAAAATTTCAGTAACTCCTTTTACGTTAAGCGATTTACATACCTATTTACTTGTTGCAGCGGTGAAGTAATTTTCACATTATTTCCATAATCAATAAAAGATAGACAACGACAACGGAACCAATACGGTTCCTTTAAAACATATTCAAGTTTTGCTTAAGGATTTAACGCAATCAGTAATCAACTAAATTATGTCAATAGACTTTATTGCTGTAATCGCCCTATGAGGAAAACCCGAGTGAGAGAATGACCCGTATGAGAATCTGCTTACTCCTAAACAATAACATGAAACATTAGAGAGATTAGCAATCCATGACAGACCTGCGATACACATACATATAGATAATTGATCGTGACAAACCAAAAGCATCTAACCACCACATGCATGATAGTCGCAACCAGCCGCCCTTATTACATATTTTGCGAAAGAATAACGAAAGCAGAAATCGCTAACAATTTATATGTTTCGAAATGGCAAATTCATATTATGTATCAGCTTTAGTGTAATTACTTAATTCAGATTCCTTCCACTTTCATTTGATTACTGCTTAATAACCGTACTGGGATACGATTATAGCATTAAAATTTTCAAAAACATATTTTCATATCTTTAAAAAAGGTATCAACGATATATTTAATATAGATATGTACCACTAAAATAGAGGCAATACTTTAGTAATTTAATTACAGTCTGTATAAAACATTACAACTGTGAAGTAGGTGCTATAGTATTATACAAATAACTTTCAGTTTTAAGACATTAAGGACTATGAAATTAATACAGTTTCTATACCATATAAAAATACACATATAAAGCACACCTTCCTTTTCAAGTGGTTCAATAACTGTATAATAAATAGCAGGGAACGATTGAAAATAACCCAGATTTATAGGAAATAAAAATTACATTGCTTTTATTATGCATAAAATTTTTATTATCGTATTATACGTGTTAATAACATTAAAAATTTCATTAAATTTCTTAGACTATCGTGGTAATAAATGATATATAATAATAATAAAGACCACAACACAGATATATTATGTTCACTAAAACAACAAATTCTACGAAACATCGTTTCGGCGGTACAATTTGCAACAAACTGAACAGAACTTTCCTCGCTTCTACCATAAACTTATGATTGTCTTGTTTTCCATTTCGTCCACAGCGAAGTGACGGATAAAAGTTAACCTACAAAAAAATAATGTATCTGAAATAAGACGAATAAATATGAATATCCTGTTTAATAATACAAGATTCTTTATATGTATTTATTCTACAAATTGGCACGCTAGTTTATGCATTACGGTATATAAAACATAATATCGAAAAAGTTTAATAGTGCGAGTAGTTAATTCCAGTATATATATTGCTTAGTTAATTGACTTAGTTTTAAACACAACAACATTAAGCCTCAGTTTCCGGGGAAGTAAAACATTGTGAAATTACAGGTTATGATTATCTCAGAATTATCTAAAGCCACGTGGTTTCACTACCAAGTTGAAAATCGGTCGCTAAATACCTATTAGCTATATAGGTATTACCTACTTATTTTGTATCATAAGTGCATTATTTTCTCACTTCAGTCAGTACGTTTCCATCACAAACAAGCAATTTGAGTCTTATGGTATAAACTAATTGTATAAAATTAACCATAAAATTGTCGCTATTAACAAACATAATTATTTATTACTTTAAAAATGTTACGACAAATTAGATTTTTACAAAAATAGGTACTTGAGTATCTAGTTAATTCTAAAGACATTAATTCAGTCATCATATGTACTTAGGTATTTATTGAAACTTTTGAGAATAAAATACACATGCCGCTTCCTGCAATAGATAGCCTCAAAAAATGGTGCAGATAAAAGATAATGGTGGTTTCCCTTCTTCTTGATCGAAATAACAAAGTAAATCATAAAAAATTGACTAACTCACATACTTTACTACAAACTACTTTTACGACATAGGTACAGCAACATTTTTAACACCAGTCATTTTGCAAAACATTTACATTGGTTATATAGTAATATATTGAACAAACAGCCACTGATTTAACATTCCCCATTCCAAATAAAACAAACAGTAGCTCGTAAAATAACGTTTTCATGCAAATTGTGTAGAGTTTCATTTTTATATTGCAGTGAAAGTGGTTTCCGATGGTAGTTGTAGTATACAAGGTTTGATATAAGTTGTATCACATATAAAAACCACATATAATATACTTTTTATAGATGTACAATAATTAATATGTGAATTAGTATATCAATCTTTTTTCTCTATCATGTATGTTGAAAAAGGTTACGAAAACAGAAACTACTTAATTTTTAGTTCCGCGCGAACGAAGTAGCAAGCACGAGTTATGAGAAATGAGTTAATCTAAGAACACATATAACGCTTTTCTTCAGGGGCTAGACAGGAATATAAAATTACACATATGTAAGATGATTAATCCAAAGATACATTAAAAGTATTTTCATGAGAACGGGTCCCGATAGTCGTAGACATTTGTTAATTGAAGGTAGTGTATGTATACATACATCTTATGTACGCCTGTGACGTATGTAGTGTAACTTCTAAATAAGGTATCTGGAAAAAGTAAAATTCATGTAATATATATATTTATCGAGACGATGGTCCACAGTTATTCCACGGTATGATAGATGGCGCTGTATTCGAGTTATTAACTACCACATAGTATAATACTTAGGTAGTAATAGTAATCAGGTAATTAAAATTTTTAAAATTGCTCATTACAATAACATAAAATAACATACCAATTTTATATACATCCATATAGTAAAATTGTAACTTGATCAAATTTAAACATTACTTTTTTTTATCCGAATAGAGATCAACATTCTTTTATTTTTATCTGTCTCTATCTGTCCCTTTGTAAATGCACCCCTCTGAAATGACTAAACATATTTTGGTCAATTTTGTTAATTCTATGGATTAAATATAACTTACTTTTTATTCTACAAAACGAAAAGGCTCTTTCGGAATAGGAGATATAAGTTGGTATTTTCTAGTAGTTCAACAATTTGGATTGTGATATAATTTTCTATGTTCAACGGCTGCCAAAATCACAAAAAACATACGCTTTAATTGAATTTAAACTGTATGTATAAAATTAGCAAAAATATAACATTAATCTGTAAACTCTAAATCTAGCCCATAGAAGACACTTTTATAAGAGTATACATTAATAAAACTTTCAGAAAGAACAATATATGTCCATTTTTTTTATCAATACAGCTTTGCTCCTATTAGTTGCAGCGAGATGTTAAATAGCCTTCTTTAATAATTGCGCTATAATATACAAAAATAAATTTTGAAATCCGACTGTTGGTTTCTGAGATTAGCGTGTTTAAACAAACAAACACAAATACAGATATACAGGTAAAAAAATATTATATGCTAGACAAAAGTAAAAATTAAGTTTCTAACAAATATATAAATTTTATTGCGAAAATCTTTCGGGTGTTGATTAATTAATTAAGTTGGTTGGACTTGGTTCGCTTGGTACTAAAACACTTTTTAAAATTTTCGGTCGCAATACTTTGTCTAGACAAAAATGGCATTACGTCCGTTTCTATATAACCGATAACGTGAGTACATAATTTCATAACAGTCACTTGAGTAGTTAGAACGAAACACATCTTGATATTCCGCAGATGACATTAGTAACAAAAATAAAACACAAACAAATGTATTTATCCACTGTCGAGAGCTAACGTAGTATAAAAATTAGATTTTGAAAACAAAAAGTAATAAATAGAAAGATCATATAAATGGTTTATAACAAAAAAAATTTTTTTTTATTTCGCTGTAAGTAGAAACTTAAACTAATTTTTTGAACCAAGAATCGGAAACACGCCGACAGTTCCGGTACAAATTCGAGTTCGTGTAATGTTAATTTCTACTTATCGTAGAATTTTAATCAATTCCATAGTGTTATTATTTATTTATACGTATAAATTGAATAAATAGAATTTGATAAATAAGTACTTTCCTTGATTGCTTAACTGCTAATCTGTAGTACATCGAACTTCAGCTGAATTAAACGGAATATCATGTTTAAGAACATCTGTTATCATAAAAATATCTACAGCTTTTTAAAAACTTTGTCACACATGGCTAAATAAAAGGAACCATTACACATTTTTTGGACTAAATTTCGGACATTTCAGTAAATTTACATGTAGAAGCCGTTGACACTGATTATCGAAAAATTCCTTATTATAATAACGTCACAAACATGTCGAGTAATCGTAGCGCATTTAAAGTCATATTATTCTTTAAAAAAATTATCAATTTTATATTCTTTGTAATATTAAAAATAAAATGTTTTTCGCATATCTGTCAATAAAATAGTAAATAAATTTTGAAATATAGAGAAATATTTTTTTTTTCCTTTAAAATACCCATTTCTGTGTTATATCTATTTGAAATTTAAAATTTATGTGTTTTTTAAATAAATGAATACCCACGAATCGTCTTCAGGCATTACATCAATAGTAAATATATCTATAAAATATGGGATGTAGTCTTAGTTTTTCGTGCTTTATTAATAATATGCATTATTTTAGTAAAATCTCTCTCTCTCTCTCTCTATCTGTCTGATCTTTCGTTGTTTAGATAGGGCTTATCTCTCGTTATTTAGGTAGAGATTCTCTTCTTGGTGTTTAGGTAGGGCATCTCTCTTTATTTGGGCTTGTTGTTGAGGTAGGGCTTCCATCCTTCTCTCTCGTTGTTAGGTGGTCGGACTTATCACTCATTGTTTAAGTAGGGTTTCTGTTTTATTGTTTAGGTAGGCTTCTGTTGTTTAGGCAGGGTTTCCGTCTCGTTGTTTAGGTAGGTGCCTTTTCTCTCATATTTTAAGTAGAGGCTTCTCTCTCGTATTTTAGGTAGGGGGCTTCTCTCTCGTATTTTAGGTAGAGGGCTTCTCTCTCGTATTTTAGGTAGGGGCTTCTCTCTCGTATTTGACGTAGGGGGCTTCTCTCTCGTATTTTAGGTAGGGGGGCTTCTCTCTCGTATTTTAGGTAGGGGGCTTCTCTCTCGTATTTTAGGTAGGGGGCTTCCCTCTCGTATTTTAGGTAGGGGGCATCTCTCTTGTATTTTAGGTACGGGGCTTCTCTCTCGTATTTTAGGTAGGGGGGCTTCTCTCTCGTATTTGACGTAGGGGGCTTCTCTCTCGTATTTTAGGTAGGGGGCTTCTCTCTCTTGATTTTTTAGGTAGGGAGCTTCTCTCTCGAATTTTAGGTAGGGAGCATCTCTCTTGTATTTTAGGTAGAGGGCTCCTATCTCGTATTTTATGTTGGGGGGGAGCGCTTCTCTCGTAGTTTCTCTACCTTTTTGGGTAGGACTATTAGCTCGTTGTTTAGGTAGGGCTTTTCTCTGTCGTTGTTTAGGTAGGGTTAATCTCTCGTTGATTAGGTAGTTTCATGCTCGTTATAAGGTAGGGCTTCTCACTCGTATTTTTGGTAGAGCTGCTCTGTTGGTGTTAGATAAGTGTTAAATAAGGCTTCTCTCTGTGATTAGGTTCTAATTAAAAAGAATCACAACAGAGCCGTATAATAGGCCTACAGGGGAAACCACGATAAAAACCCGCTAAGTACACTACCTCATAGGTGCCGTGGAAATTTGTGCATATTAAGACGATTACTTCTTTTCCAACTTATTTAATCGTTATATCTCGGAAACGGTGGCTCTTAGGAAAAATAGTTTTGATACATTTTTTTTATAGTTGATTACATGATCTTCAATTTTCGACTAGGCTAATTTTATGAAAAATTTACCGTTTTGCTAAATATCACGATTGACCGGGCTATATATCAGTACCTAGTTGTGTAAAGTTTTGGCATAGTTTACGTGACTTCGTTTTCGACGGAGCAAAAAATATTTACAGTTTTGCCGGTTTTTGTAACTTTTTTCAATAGCGCTTTACTCCTATTGGCGTTTGAATGATGTTATATAGCCTAAAAAGCCTGCCTCAGTTATTCTATCAAACACACAACTAATTTTTGTTAACCAACTGGTATTTTCTGAGATTAGCACGTTCAAACAAACAAACAAACTATTTCGCTTTATAATATTCAATTAAAAAATGTTTTAAATACCAAAGGTATATGGAATCCCGTATTTTTTATTACTATTAATCAAGGTAATAAATACAGCGATCATATTAACCCAAATAATAAATTGAAATAACCCAGTCATCGAGAAGAACCGGCAAGAAACTCGATCAGGTTATATTTTTTCTTTTATTGAGGTAGGTATGTACTTAACAAGAAAAAAAATACATTTACAATAGGTTTTAGCGGATGCACATAGAGGGGTGTCAATTCCACTCTATAATAACCCTTTGACATCAAGACCCTCTTGACATAGTGCTTCAACATTACTATCCAGCAAGTTAGTAATGTGCTTTGGAACTTTGTTATAAAACCTAACACGAGTACTTAATAGACTTCTACTGGTGTTACTGATTACTTAAATATGGGGTAGTAATAAAATAGTAGCAAAAATATTAAGGTATTTTAATTGGTTTCTCAAAAGTTAATGCAAAGATGTGGATAAAAAATTGTATTTAGATATTTGTTTAAATTCAGAGTTTTAAAACGGATATTTTTTTATGACAATGAGCCAAGCTTGATCTCCCACATATTTAAAAAGCAGAATCTACAAATTTTTCTATAAAAAATCATATAGGTGAATAATCGATAACTTAAATATTAAGAAAAAATAATGCTTAATACTTAGCATGCCATAAAAATGCATATATCCTTTTGAGTATTGTATATAATTACAATAATGATTTCTTATGCTTACGCGAATATTATTTATTGAAATAAAACTAATTTAAACGGATTTTATCGCGGTTATTTATTGATTTTAATCCCGACGTTTCGAAAGCTTTTCATCCTTCGTGGTCACGGGGCGGACTGAGGTGTAGGTTGTCCAGAAAAATTCATGTCACTGTGTCTACCTTCAATTTAATTTTTATTATTTATTGTATTCCAATCTACGCAGAAAGAGCTTACAGTGTCTTGAGGTCTGGCAATTGGTCTTTTGGGTTCCGATTTAATTAAATGTATAATCAGATCCCAGGCTTGTGCTAGCTTCCAACCATCTTCTCTATTGAAATTTGGATGTTTTTTAATTTCAATAGCCTCACGAATCATCCTAGGTAGGAATCGGTGTTCTTTGGCAAGGATTTGTGGCTTGTCGAATCTAAGATAATGTTTGGAGCCTTTTTCTGAATGTTCAGCAACATCAGACTTCGTAGAGCGTCGGTGTTTAACATCAGCTATATGTTCTTTAACGCAGGTCCCTATATTTCTTTTAGTTTGGCCGATATAGGAGAGGCCACAGTCACATTCGATTTTGTATACGGCCTGTTCTTGTAGAGGTATATGACACTTGACAGGTGCTAAAAAGTGGAGTTAGAACAAAATAAGTCTCTTCCTTTCTTAGATATTTTAGTTATCCGTAATCCTGATCAGTCTTTAGGCCATACTGTGTACAGAAAAATGACCCATACAGATAAATACCTGAATGGTGAATCTCACCACCATCCGAAACAGTTAGCTACCGTGGGTAAATCTTTGTTTCAGAGGGCACAAGGAATCTGTGACGAGGAACATCTGGCTACTGAGCTGCGACATGTCAAGCAAGTACTGCGAGATAACAAGCTCCAAATTCCACGCCGCCGTCACGGAAACCGAGTGAAACCAGCCACAGTAGAACGTGTACCTGTTGTGTTACCTTTTGTAAGAGGGGTCACAGACAAGATTGGCTATTTACTGAAGGGTGCTTCAATCAAAATTTACTGCAAGCCGCCCAAGAAGATTAGTCAATTTTTACCACCTGTCAAGTGTCATATACCTCTACAAGAACAGGGCGTATACAAAATCGAATGTG
Organism: Actias luna; assembly: GCA_039707435.1. Taxonomy (NCBI): domain Eukaryota; kingdom Metazoa; phylum Arthropoda; class Insecta; order Lepidoptera; family Saturniidae; genus Actias; species Actias luna. Next base: position 10,266,832 of record JAZHAC010000033.1, on the reverse strand, counting down.
ACTGTGGCCTCTCCTATATCGACCAAACTAAAAGAAATATAGGGACCTGCGTTAAAGAACATATAGCTGATGTTAAACACCGACGCTCTACGAAGTCTGATGTTGCTGAACATTCAGAAAAAGGCTCCAAACATTATCTTAGATTCGACAAGCCACAAATCCTTGCCAAAGAACACCGATTCCTACCTAGGATGATTCGTGAGGCTATTGAAATTAAAAAACATCCAAATTTCAATAGTGAAGATGGTTGGAAGCTAGCACAAGCCTGGGATCCGATTATACATTTAATTAAATCGGAACCCAAAAGACCAATTGCTAAACCTCAAGACACTGTGAGCTCTTTCTGCGTAGATTGGAATACAATCAATAATAAAAATTAAATTGAAGGTAGAAACAGTGACATGAACTTTTCTGGACAACCTACACCTCAGTCCGCCCCGTGACCACGAAGGCTGAAAAGCTTTCGAAACGTCGGGATTAAAATCAATAAATAACCGCGATAAAATCCGTTTAAATTATTTTTTTTCAATATAATTACTATACTTTGTATCTAATATGTATTATTTCTAAGAATAAACGATAAATTAAGAACAATTTTTATAAATTTTAGGTGAAAAAACGCTAATAACTGTATAGTGAAAGAGTAAACATACATTATCTTTCCATTTTCCATTATTTATCACCTTGGTAAACAACAAAGTAGATCTGGTAGCTTATTTTAATCTGTGGAACAAAAAATACGGTTTTTCTTTAACATAAGTACTGTCTGTACCTGTCTTGTAGTAATTTATAGAAATGTCCTATTGAACGTGCCACGCACTTTGAGAAATGGATTTTCTTCATTTATCAATGTCATGATTCTGTTTTTCAGTAAGAAATTGATTGTTCGTAAGGTTCTACATTATGTATCTCATATTTAAACTCTAATTATATTAGAAAAGTTTATAACTTACTTCTGGATAACATCGAAAATTCTTGAAAGTATTTCTAAAAGGCACCTAAGCCAAACAAAATAACTAAAATTGATTAGTTACAAAATAACGTTAAGAATTAATTTCATAGAAGTTTCGCTCATTAATTGTATATTTTTATTTTTAACATATATAGTTACTTATAAAGTTTATCTTGTGTTATATGAAAATAATTTTACCTAAATAACACGTTTTATGTTTTTCTTTTATTACTTAGGTATTTAAAGCTCCTTGTTCATAAACTAATAGCCTCAAAGAGCACCGTTTATTTGCAAAAGCACCGTATATTTGCAAATATGCAGAACCAAACAACATTTACCGAATGCGGCGACAATACCAAGCTTATTTCCCAAAGGTTCCTGTATATTTTTAACACTTATACATTGGCACAATATTTGAGTAAAACAATGCCCAACACGTTTTTTATACTTTATAGATTTAGGATTATGACCCTGATATTAAATGACTATATGAACCAAGATGGTGTGAACACGCTAAGCCTAGTGGAGGGACTGGCTCTCAACTACCGGAACAAACCTATAAGTATGTATTTAGCCGCAGAATTTCAACTTGAGGGTGGTAGCTAGCCAGTGGGGCTAAAAAAAACTCTACCATTATGCTATGGCTTCCTCGCGATATTTTCCTCACAGAAATCACTATCAACTGAGCTGTCATCGCTTCATACGTTTTCACGTTTTAATATTTGAACAGTATTTAAGTAGTTTGAAGTGATGATAGCTCAGTGGTAGCGTGTAGGAATGCCGCGTTATGGGACGTGAGTTCGAACGAAACCACACACAATGAGCGCATTTGAAATTTCGACTTGTGTAGGAATGAAATAGGGGATGAAAGTTCGTGTGGAAATCCAAACAAAGTCTCCCTTTCATGCACAATCCCAGAACCAATTTTGATAAAATTTAGTACAAAAATAGACTAATCCTTAGGAAAGAACACAAGTTACCTTTTGTTGTACAAAGGGCATGAAGGCGTTGTAGTAGGGAATGACAATTTATATGGGAGTTCGACATTGTTGAAGATAAACCATGAAACTTTACATTTAGACGCTTGATAAGAAGTAAATAAACATCTGTTCTAGCGTTTTTGAAATTTCGTCCTACATGAGGATGAAATAGGAGGTAAAAGTTGGTATAGTCAAAAGTAGTTTATTTTCGAATTTAGTTTATACGTAACAAAGTTTTGTCTGACTACGAATATGCGTGTACAACTACACAATGATTTTCAAGCAGGGCAATAAGCGGCTGCTTTTCTAAAAATCGCAAAAGATTGTATGCGAATATACAATAACGGCATGATTACACTAAGACGTGTTGAATTCTGTTAAATGGTCGATAACACAGGTGATTTAAAAAATACTCAAATAGCAAAATAGCTACCACCTTCATGTTGTAAATCTGCCGCCAACTACCATTAGGTATATTCTGGCATTTGGCACTTGAGAGCCAATCCCTCCTTGGTACTTGAGAGCTAGTCCCTCCTATAAAGGCAGGCAATGCACCTGCGATTTTTCTGATGTTGTGGGTATCCGTGGGCGGCGGTGATCACTTACCATCAGGTGACACGCTTGCTCGTTTGCCCCCTATTACATAAAAAAGTGGGTAATTATAGTCGAGTGGCAGCTACAAGTATCTTAACAAAAATTATAGACCCCTACAAAAAAAAACATAAAACACTTTATTAATTTATATTAATAAACTTTATAAGTAATAAAATATATATAAAGTATAACTTATAAGTTAATAAAAACAAAACTCAAATATAACAACTTATGCCACTCACGAGTCCTCAAGATGCTGTTCGTCACTGGTGTGGTATTATCGCGACTATCAGTCTGAATGTCTTCTTCCGTCATCAAGTGAAATCAACTGGATGCATTAGAACTTAAAGCAGTTAAATTAATGATGATGATATTACCAGCAATTATATTTAGGTGTATTCGTATTGTATACTTTAAACATAAGTATACATTGATAAGTCCATTAAGACGCAGGTCTCAGTCGGAGTGAACTATTAATATAACTCGCGTCGCGCGTTTGGTTATTTATCATATGAGTATTACTAGTACCTAAATAGACTATTACTAGTAAGTAGTACCTAAGTACTAGTAAGTAAATAAATAAGTACTATCTATACTTAAACTTTGAATCGAAAAAACCGTCCGTAGTAACGGACCCTGAAATAATATACAAACCGTAAATGATACAAATAGGCCTTTTAAGCAATTTAAATGCGTCTATCGTCGAAGCGGAACCGAACTCGACATTTTTGTGATCATTTTCATTTGTTTTTTATGGCTATTCCATCTGTTTCGTTTTATACTTATTGGATTTTTTTATAAGCAATATTTTCTCTGATGGAGCATCTGAATATTTTATGTCTGACAATTCGACATTTTTGACACTAGATTTGTTTTTGCCAGGCTTTTACAGTCAACATCCCCAACATTAGATATACCTACTTACAGTAAGAATATGTAATATATTAACATAATATACGGTTGTAATTAGTCATTCTATACAATGAATATAATATAATACGTGACATAGAAAGCAAACCAATTAGATATCTAATAGAATAAATAATTTTTAAACAGAACTGGTCATATTTGATCTCAAGGTAATTTTTTTAGTAAAGGAAACTCCTTTACTAAGATAAATTTAGGTTTAGTATTTATTGTATGACATGAAAAAAATTACTTTAAACTACGCCAATCATTCCGTTACATAAAAAGCCATCATGAATTCTTGATAATCTTGATACAATACACCGTAAATTGTACATTGTACAAAAAGGGTTTTTTTTTACTGAAAGGCATTTTTATTGCTTAAAACAACAGTGCATTAATTCATGCCCAATTGTTTATAGTTTTGTACGGCTACACAGATATACATTCGAACAAAAAAAACGACAAAACAATAATACACGAAAGGTTACTCAAGTAGAGTGTAACTATATACAATCTACTACGTGATTAATCTATGTAAGTGTGTAAATATATTTCGAGCGGACAACCTTTGTTGATCTACCCTATAGCGTATATCAACAGCTGTTCAGAACATTTATTACTTAGAACAATAATAAAAATGTAAAAAAAATAGTTTATCAACAGTGAATCAATCAGAAAATACTAGTGTCTTATTTTAATTTTTTTATGGTAGAGGCGATAATCGAGCATGTGTGTCATCTGATGGTAAGTGATCACAGCCACCCATAGACACCCACTACTCCAGGGGTATCGCAGGTGCGTTACCAACCTTTATTGGAGAAACTGGCTCTCAAGTAGAACTGCCGGAACACACCTATTGATATTTGGCAACAGATTTTCAACTTGAGGGTAGTAGCTAGCCAGGTGGGCTTAAAAAAGCCCTACCACCATGCTATGGTTACTTCATGATGTTTTCCTTCACCGAAAGCTCAAGCTCATTGTAGGTGGTTGGATTCGATCTTACGTCCCATGACGCGGCGTTCCTTCACACTACCACTGAGCTATCATCGCTTCAAAGACCTGTCTTTCTATCTTTCTATTTAAGTGTTATTTTTTATGACAACATGTGCACACAATATTACTGAACTCACGTAAATGGGATACTTTTAAACTTCAATGTTTGAAATGCTCTCTAATAAAATGGTAACTTCTTCCATCCATTACTTTTAGGTTTTGGTATAAGCGATATCTCTGCTCCTTACTATAAATTGTCAGATTTTCATGAAATCTATTTTTTATATATATATTTTGGAGCTTTATAATTACCTACATAGAAAACTTCTTTGAACTTTATTTTCAGAATAATATTAAAAGTATTCTCCTTCCTTGATCTACGCTTTGACATACTTTTCATAATACTTAATGTGTAAATTTGATTTTTTCTGTACTTAGCAATGGCTTATTTATTACATTAACCAATAAGTAAGGATTCTCTCAAGGGTTTGCTATTTTATTTCTAGTGAATTTGCATTGCTCTGATAACCAACAGACAGCAAAATTGTTTTGAGTAACCACTACGCTAGCCAAGTAAAAAGTTAACCATTTTAAAATCAACACAAACCAGCTACTAATGTTTATAATAAATATTTTTCAACCTGTCTATACTATTTAATATTCTGATATTTCTCTTTGAGTATTGTTGAATAAGTAGTAGGAATTGGTGAAAATTTATATGTATAATACCTTTTTGCCCAGTTTAAACTTTTTAAAGCTATCAATGAAGAGCCATCAATCCTATGAACCATTCAGTCCACCGCGTTAAATAACTGATATTTTCAGCAATTATACGTAGTGAGGATTTATTTCTACAATTATATCTCTAAGATCATATATTAACTTATTAAAATATTTTACTAGAAGAGCAATATAAATAAAAAACGATAAGGGGCAACAATGATTCTTTTTTGAACTGAACAGCGTAGCAATGGGCGGTCGCTGTGTTCAAATATTTTCCTCTAAGGAATTATTATAAATACGCTTACCTTAATGTTGTCTTAATGTCTATATTAAATTTAAGTAGATTCACTACAGTCGTTTTTTTCTTTACTATAGAAGCAATTATAGAACAATACACCTAATTGAAGCGTGTAACGATGTGAACAAATTCCGTATTTTAACTGACTGTGACTGACTGTATAATTCAGCACACGTATGGTGGTCAAATTTAATAATAGATTTCAGAGCATTTAATGATTGGATTTAATTTGTTTTATCCAAATAGTTTTATTATTATTTATAGATTATTGTTTCATTATTATATTTATTTTATAAGGAAAACCTGGAGGTTTTCTAATAACTTACTATTTCGATGTCAAGTGTCATAGAATATTTTACCGCATGCGCTTTGCATATAAAATGTAATATTTAAAAATATATAAATAAATCCAAAATAAGGAGTCCGATATGTACGGATGCATGATATATTTCTAGTATCGGCAGTCTTACAATACCAATTAGATTTGGTTAATCAAAACGAAGGGTTGGAAGATGGGGCACATAAAAATGAAACGTCAGTCTGGAACTATGCTGATATGATATCATAAAAGTGGGAACTAATTACACAAAGGCCCCTCTAATTATTCTCGATACACAAAGGCTCCTTTGGGTAATACCCGATACCAGACGAGCGCCTTGACGGGGAGGACCTTACCTACCTACGTTACCTGGACTAAAATACCAAGTTTATATTTATTATAGCTTTTGTAATATTTTTTGTAAAGGAAACCTTCGATAATATATGTAACTTATTCTCATACCATTTTTATTACCTTTTAATACCTTGATCTAAATTAAATTAATTGTCCTCGCGACAAGCAGCCATGAGGACTGCCGACAGAATTGAAAACTTAAAGCTATAAACAAACAGTTGTTATTTTTGGAAACTCAATTAATTTGTTGACCTTAAATTAAAACTTGTATGTAAATCAAAACTGTTTATAGCGCAATAAGTTACCTAATAGTAGGCTTACCATAGTCCCGGTTTGACCGGGATAGTCCCGGTTTGAGATCCCTGTCCCGGCGTCCCGGTCAAACTTGAATAGCACTGACACCCCAACCAATCGTTCATTTATTAATATGTTTTCAATTCATAATAATTTTGATTGCATTTCAAATATGAAGCCTACCTAATAGGAGCGTCGATATAGGGTTATCGTTAAGACGTCACGTGGCCATGTCGATGACGAATGACATTGATTTACTACCTATTCACACCTTTCTATAGAAGTTTTCACTTCAATAATAATAACTATTTAGAAGCACGCCAAAGTAACACTCATGTCTAGTAGTAGATACAGTATGTCAGTAGTCAGTCGTTACGATCACATTGACCTGATATCATCTCGGTAGCTGGAATTAGCATTTGCTGATCCTAAAACGACCCACGACCTAGTTAGGTACAGATTTGAACTGTCAGTTATTCTTGGGACATGATACAACTAAGCATGATAGTGTCGGATATGTAACACTTGATATATGGTGTTCGCAATTCAATCTCTCACAATAATTACTTTCCTTTACCCAGCTACACACCGCGTCATTACAACAACAGTTTGTTCGTGTTTTTCTAGTAATTAACATTAGTTAGGTTTTATCTAAATACATTATGATGTCACCCAATCACGCAGTATATTATTGTATTTCCGAATGAACAGTGGCTACATTGTGAATTACTTTGCATAAAAAACTCTTTATAAAGAAAAGTTCTTGGTAATTGTGAATTCACTAAATACTTTAATAATTAACTGTTACCCATTTGTTTACTCCCTAGTCAATTTATTAAAACTTTCATGGGAAATTTTAAGACTAATTATAATGTAGTGTTTATTTTAAATTTCTAAGCTACTTTTATATTGACCCGAAACTGTGTGAAAGTAGTCCCTGGTCTTTAGTAATAAGTGGGAATTATACGTCAACGTTGCCTTTTTAGCAGGTATTTAACAGTGCATAAAAACATCTGATCATTCCACATGTCCCTCTAGTAGTCTGCCCGGTATATCGCGAGAGAACGTACATAAATTATTTTTTTCATCATGTGAACAAAATTAACAATTATTGAATACATTAAAACGGAAATTTATTAGTATTACAGACCATCAATTAAAAAATAATGGTTGAATGTATTTTTCTAATTTGGGGTAGCTGTTTTTTATTATCGAGGTAGGAACTTTTAGCGAATCGTGAATACCAATGACCCAATCGGAATAATTAATAAAAGACAGTACGATTTCTGGGTAATTCTTAAAAAAGCTTTTTGCAATACTGATTAATAAATGTCATCCAACTGTCAAACTTTAGTATTTTAGGGATGAGCAAATGAAAAATATAATAATTTATATAGAATCGATATTTGTAATCAAAATCTTTATATGCAGAGTAAAAAAAAAAACATTATGATACATTAATATTTTAACCTCAAGATGCGGTTACCTTAAGTATTGACAACATATTCGAATAACGTCATAGTTATGTTTTGAATCCAATAAAATCAAGCTCATGGAGACTATGTTTAAAAATATAGAGGTAACACTTACGCCAAAACTCACGCATACTGGTTATATTTATGCAATAAATACGCAAAATATTGCAGTAATAAATGGAATATATATACTGGCCTCTACGACTGTGACAGACGGTTTTAACACTTTTTCTGAGAGCTAATTCTTGAGGAATATGTTCCATTAATCTGTAAATATTTTTTTATTGTTCGCATGAAAATATAAAAAATCGATTCACAATTTTCAAGAATGAAAAATCAATTCACTGAATGGATTCAGAGCTGTCAATCGATCTAATAAAAACATACTTTATTGGTTAAAGGTCAATTCTTTGATTATTCGATCTCAGATCATCATCCCTAATTCTGAATCTAAAATAAAAATATTTTTGTGTTTGCTGTGTGAATTTTACGTTACAATAGTATGTAATCAATATTACGAGGAAATAATATATGGTTTACAGTAGGAAATATACTTTATAAGGAATTAGTTTGCGGCAAATACACATAGAAAACTAAGTCATTTTATATTAGTTAATTAATATTTAATTTATTAACATGAGTACGAGACCAGAAGACCATCGTAGAAAATGGGACAAAGATGAATTTGAGAAAATTGCTGCAGAAAGACTAAAAGCAGAATTGGAAGAAGAAGAAAAATCTAAAAAGAAAGGTATCTTTTATTACGTTTGTTACTCTTACGTTACTCTTAATATTTTGTTCATGTGCACTATACATTATTTTTGTTAAGATATAGAAGATACTAGTTCTTGTATACAATTGATTAAATACAGAGGCATGAAATTATAAATCTCATAAAGTATGTCATGTCTATGTTACCTTATAGTTCAAAAGATATTCCGTGTAAACAATTGAAACCTACAGTTTTGCTAACATGGTGAAAAAATTCATTTATGTATTAACTCTCGTTTTATGCCGGTCGAATTATAAGAGGTGCGTGTGAGACTCATCAGGTCAGATGCACTATCATATATATCCTTTAAAAACAATACCATAACAACACACACTTTACTTTACTACCATACCAAAGACTGCTTTTAAACTACTTTAAGTAAACAATTAAAACCTGCCAGTATAATGGTAATTGATGATCTAATAGATATCCCAAAAAATTATCTTATTAATTTCCAAACAGTCAATAAATTTAAGATACTTAGGATATTTAATATAGATTTAAATTAAATATTTTGTCCTATACAACAGTAATATATAAAGTAAAAAGAATTGGTAATTCCATAACTAGATCTTTAATATCTATATATGAGGGTTCGACTGGCTTGTGAACATACTCCAATTATATGTCCGTTTCAGATTTTTTTCTAATAAAATAATTGCTACTGTGTTGAAAATATTCCATGATTATTATAACATTTTCAGCTGCTCCTGTAAAACGTGAACTTCTCAAACAAAGAGAGTACAAAGTTGACTTAGACTCGAAGCTCGGTAAAAGTGTAGTTATAAACAAAAACACTCCCACTTCACAGTCCGGGGGTTATTATTGCAATGTGTGCGATTGTGTGGTAAAAGACTCAATCAACTTTCTGGATCACATCAATGGAAAAAAACATCAAAGGAATTTGGGCATGTCAATGAAAATAGAAAGGAGTTCTTTAGACCAGGTAGAAAACATCATGATAGTCCACTATAATTATGTGCAAACTCTTAGTTTAAATATGGGAGTAATCATAAAAAGCAACACTCTTTTAGTTGTGCTTTTGTTATATAAAATATTATACTCTTTTAGGTTAAGGCCCGTTTTGCTTTAAACAAGCGCAAATTAGAAGAAAAGAAACGTGATTACGAATTAGATACAAGGTTGAGAGAGGCAGCAGAAGAGGAAGCTCGTGTCAAAGAACTACGCCGTGAAAGACGTCGCGACAAAAAGCGAAAACTAATGGATGAAGACAGCGAGGAGGCACCAGTGCAGTCTGAGCTAGCACAGATCATGGGGTTTTCAGGTTTTGGGGGCTCGAAAAAATGATTTTTAGAATACTCAAATTACTTGCATATTAATAAAAATCATAAATTGCATATTTTGCTGTTATTATTGATTTCAAATATATTCATACATCCTTCCTTTATAATTTGTTTTTTTTTAACGTCTTTTGCCACTGCATAACCATGATCTACAAATAAAGTTCAACAAAAACACTAGATCAAGTATTGCTAAAAAGTTTACTGATTGTAATAATTAAAATAATGTTCATATAATAATCTAAATAATACTTGAATACATGTCCTGCAGTCCTATGTAAATCTAATATCTTGTTCAATTAATAAAAGTGTTTCTATTTAACTGATAGATTTTTTTATACCGCATTAATAATAGAAACGTAGAGTTCCCTATTTTTGATACAAGTGTGTACCAAAATCATCATATCATTGTTTCCTATGATGTCATAGGATCTTTCAAAAGATGCGCGAAGAGGTACCTATGCAGACCAGCATGACAGCGGTGACTGGTAGTGAGTTCTGTTTATTGCGCGAGTGAATTACACATAATGCCATTTTGACAGCACACGAACCGAACGTATTCTCACATGCTCTACAGAATTCTTTTCAGGTTTAATTTTATTGGTGAAACGCGAAACTTGATTCTATAAAAGAATTTTTTTAACGTTATAATTGTGGCAAAATGATATTTTTTTGCTTTAAGAATATATGAAACAGCCAGAGCGTAAATTAAACGAAATTATATGGCCACTGTTCGTGCAAAAGCTCGTGCTAGTAATGAATCTTTACAAGACCTCACGGAGAGCGATATTATTTAGAGATATCGCTTGACAAAGAAATTTCCTCAAACTGTCAGGAGTGCCCCTCTTACAAGTTGAAGCTCAATGTTAATGTACCCGTATTACTGATGCGTACTTGGACGCGCCCACATTGTGTAACAGTATCAGATAATGCATCACAGAGCTGAAACGACACTAAAATTTCTCATAAGTTTATTTTTTGTTAATTTGATACAAATGTTTGAGATGGAAAAGATCTCATAAGTTATTTTTATTTTTTGTTTATTCCATACAAATAATTATGTCCTTTAGTTAACAATTTTTCTTAATAAACCTTTTTAAGCTTTATTGTTCTTTTTACTGCACTAGCTTTCCCAACCTTTTGCAACTCCGCTATAGAAGCTAGAGGTTTCGCGATCCACACGTTAAGGGACACTGCTATATTACAATGAATAACTCGTGGTTCTACAATATTCTTTATCTAAAGATGTTTTGGTGTATGTAAATGTATTTACATACGTTAAATGTTATCTACCTACGATTTATCAACTATAATTTCTTGTCCGTGTCCTATCCAAAAGCACAAATAAGTCGATAGTCACGTTAAAAAGCCATAAAGATAAAAGCACATTATGTATTTTTTATGTCTATATTAAAATAAACAGATACATACATAGGAATGTGTTTATCTGACTATTATCTTTTATTAATGTATTTCATTAAAATTGTAACCACTACGAAACAAAAATAAAATGCGCACTACCTTCTTAATGTAATGGAAAACAAAGGGCCCGTACATTTTTTTATTTTAAAACAATGAAAAATAAAAATATCTTAGGTAGTAGCATTTTGTTCAACGTTTACTTAAAGACATTATTAAAATAGAAATAGTAGGTACTATTTGTTGTAACTTGTTTTTATCGTTTAAATTATGGTATAGTATGATGTATTTGTTAATTTGAGTATTTTTCAGTATAAAACATTCAGTATCAAAGACATAATTAGATTTTTCTTTATAAAGAAGGTCTACACCCATCCGTCACAGTGCCGGCTATTGTGCGCATGCTTTCATGCGGAACACGCATCTACCTCGCCAAGGCCACTTCAGCAGAATTACACTGGACAATATGTAATAATGAATTTATGGTGTGATTATGAAGAAAAGTGTTTTCGATATTCCCTTTTGGATGGCATTCGTTGATACGATCGTATATTTATTACTGAGTTGGATTATCGAGAATGACAAATCTTGTAACATAACTAAAAGGTTCAATATATTGGTAAATTGTAATCCCAATACTAAATAGACTTTTGGAAACTCACATCCAAATTGATATATAATTTAAAATTGCAAGTTAGTTACATAGGAACCATTTCTGAAATTAAATGAAATTTAATCCACGAATCATGTGAATCCATACTCAAGATGTGTGAAAATTATATTAAATATCCTGAAAACCTGCATGACCATTTAAAAATATGTAAAAAACCTATAGTAGAAAGTAAATAAAGTTTTGCTGGAGGATAAATTTTGATCTGACTAACTTTGTACTACTTACCTTCAAAAGATATCTAATTCAATAAAATCTCCAAATGTGTTCTATTTAATACAAGAAAGTCCAAAAACATTAACAAGAATTATCTTAAAAAAAAACGAAAATGAATTTATAATAAATATAACGATATTCATCAACGATTTTTGAGTATTTGTTAGGTAACTATATGAAATATGTATATTTTTTGAAAAAATATATTATAATTAACATATTTTATCTTGTTTATTTGATTGTAGTTTACTTTATCTTGTATTTTACCTTTAAAAGCACGTTTTACCACAATTGAAATGGTAACTACCTACCATTATCAATTATACTTTCAGACTTCTTAGATCATTGCCAGATAAGTAATTATAGTTATATTATTATTATGATAAATATTTTTACACGCAGATTTTAACTTTTAACAACACCAAGCAATACATAGTTTGATTTAAGAATCTGAATACTAAATAGGTACTACTACTATCAGACTAGTCTACGTATCCCAAAGGAATGCTTTCTTGTTAAATATAGATTACTCTTTTATGAACTATTGAAATATCCTTAATACAGACTAGAGTATTTAATTTTTAGCTAGATGCGAAAATAATTATTTTTTATATATTGCTAATTATACACAATAACGCTATTTATTCTAATATGTCCAGCACAATTATATAAGCCTCTATTAATTGCAGGGGACATAATAAAATAGCACTTCTTACATCACCTGTAATTGTGTACTATGTTTTTCTAACAATCATGCAAACCACGCCCTACTATAAAAAGGCAAGTTCATAGTCATGGCAAGTCACAGTTGTAATTGAATTTAGAGATATGAGATCGCAAAGTCTTCACATACTGTGCGTTGTCATTTTGGCAGCGATCTTTTGTTCTGAATCAAATGCTTATAAAGTAATATTTTATATTATAAAAACATTAAGTACTACTTAATCTGTCGTATAGTATTTATTACTGGAGCATTATTATCAGCATTATATATTTATTTTTACAAGAATATTACTAGTCAAATTATCCTTTCAGACTAGTTTAAAAATAAAATAATAGATCTCATATGATGCAGGGTTTTTTAATTAGGTTGAAATAATTGACTGGTTAAATTTAAAATAGAAATAAGTATTAAGCTCTGTAGATTAATCTGGTGCTTGTGAAACTTTATATTTACTTTATAAATGTGTATTATTTTCTCTTTACAGGTGTCACTAGACACAGCAAAATATGGTAAGCAAATTTTTATTAGCAACCGCGATACAAGAAGTTGAGTTTATCAAGCTCTTTACAATTACAAGTTACATTTTTATATAGTTTATAAGTTTAGCGTAATTGCCACAATCTCACTTGATATTAAGTGACGATGTGGCCCAAGACAGTGGACACGCTAAGCCTAGTGAAGGGACTGGCTCTCAAGTGCAACTGCTGAAAACACTTAGGTATATAGGTATTTCGAAACGTCGGAATCAAAATTAATAAATAACTGCGATAAAATCTGTTTAAATTAGTTTTATTTCGATGAATAATATTCGCGTAAACATAAGAAATCACTTATATTATAGGTATTTGGCGGCAGACTTTCAACACAGAAAACAGTAAATTTAGTATCACTATTCTCTAATTAGGTTATACGTACCTACTAATGTTAAATGGGGCCCGTAGACGTTCTGCCTTTTTCAAATTTGTTTGTTGTTCGTTTTGTTCAAACTAACAAACTTTTCCGTTTTATTACATTAATATACATAGACTAGTTACGTTCGTTCCACGTAGCTTTCTGAACGCTCATGACCACGATATTTCTTGTACCACTTGCTTGCGAACTTGCAGATGACCCGCCGCGGCCTCCCTTCACAGACGCCTGAGCCTAGATTCGATCCTCCAGATAGGAACCCTCGAGTGACTCTGCTCGCGCGATACAGCGACACTCTACATTACTGAGAGTACACTATCACACCGCATACCATTCGTGCACTCTCACACGTTAAGTACACGGTTCTGTAAGGAACTACCCTCGCGGCTCTTGAGCTGCTTACTCGATAAGGTCGTTGTTAGGATCACTAAATTAGTAAGACAGGACCTGTTGGTTCGTCAGGATCGTAAATCATTTTTCATTTACCGACAGCAGCCCAAGTCGAGGTTCGGCCAGTCTGGCACCCTTGTGCCCGCTGCTTCTGGGCTGAAAAGCCTCAGCACTAGCCCCAAAAAGTTCGGTGAAGTTGTCAAAGCCCTTGGGGCTAACAGCGTACGTCAGTTCGAAAAAAAAAGACGTTTTAAAATTCGTCAAATTCTAAAAAATATATTTTCGGCATCTGTATCGATAACAAAGTAGATCCAATTAAAATTAAAATAAAAACGACCGTGATCTGTATCTAGAATGACTAAAGGTATATTTTAAGCGTTGTGAACGCTAAGTGGAACATAATCATAAAGATATATTAGAACACATTTGTTTAATGTTGACTGAATACACCAACGGAATAAAGTATCCGCACACGCACATAGAAAATAAGACACTTAGAAAATAATAAGAATAACATATTACTGGTCGCTGGTATAGACCAAATGATAATTTTGTGTATTAAACTTTATGGAATATAGATGACTAAACTCTAAAATAATCTACATATATGTATACTATTACTATTAAAACTAATTGAGATAACCTGAACATGTTTTAGATCTTGATCATCAAGAAAGCATTCTTCTGAGGGAAAAACGTGAGCTAGAGAACTTTAACGAAGAATATCCAACATCTACGAGCAAAGACATAGAAGAGCCTAGTTTTTGGGATAAGATTGTTAATGCAGCAATTAAATTATTTAGCCGTTTTATTGAATGGTTAAATTCATCATAAATAGATAGTAATTATATCATATTTAATAAATATTATACTCATTAAGTAATTCATTCTGTATTACTCCTCCATTTTATTGCTGTTCCATAAATGGTTGTATGTAGGTACTAAAAAGTGGTTAAGTGCCAAGTAGCAAACATTTGAGTGAACCCTCATTAATCACGCACGCGACTAGGTTTCGTAAACTGCGGAGACTTCTCCTATCGCATATAACTATCGTATCGTAGAATTAAATTTTAGAAAATATTGTATCTAATAAGTATTATTTTCAAATTATTGCCATATTATAAAACAGACCAAACTATTTTATTTTCACAAAACTACTGTAGATATTTATTGGTTCGTACATAGGTATAGTTTTATTATATATAGTGTGTTCCGCTATACACTGAGACTACTGTTCAGTACTCATTCTGGGGAGAAATTCATTCCGCTATGGCTGACAGTATACTGCCGCTGTAGTTTAGGGAGATATATGACGTCATAGACCGCCGCCATTTCTGTACTGTTTGTACTGGAGCTTTCGAGATAAGGTACTCTCGGTGCTTTGATCACGTGATCAATAGCATCCAGAAATTTGACAGCTTGTACTAGTGATTATTTGAATATTGTTATTGAAAGATACAGGCTGTTAAAATTAACATGGAAAATTTCAAAATATTGTATTTATTGCAGAGTGAAAGCAATACTTTGTATAAAATTAAAGTAACTGAAGAATTTTAAGCCTATTCCATAAACTATAAAAAATATAATGATTTCTTATGTTTACACGAATATTACTCATCGAAATAAAGCTAATTGAAACAGATTTTATCACAGTTTATTAATTTTGATTCCGATTTTTCGAAAGCTTTTTATCCTTCGTTGTCAAGGGGCAAAGTGAGGTGTAGGTTGTCTAGAAAAGTTCATGTTACAGTGTCTACCTACAACATGAACTTTTCTAGACAAATAAAGAAACAACTTTTCAGTATACTAATTGATGTCACATCTTACAGTGGTCGCTGTGAACACAACCATAGTGTAGGTATGAGCTATGCAATATGAATACAGTAATACACAATGCATGCTGTCAATTTGACCTAAAAATTTTGTTTCATATCTATATTACTGAGAATAGTTCCATTGTTGGTTTCTCTGTCTGCTTTCAGAGAATTGGTTTCAATAACCATTATAGAAATAATCAAATATTCTAATTTATATGTTATACCTAGTAGAAGTGTTGACATCACAAATGATTAAGGAATAATAAACATGATTACTGTGATGTGATGTCATTGATTCAGATAATGCAAAATTTTTGACCAAAATTTCTTTTAAAACACATATACACCCATATCATCATCTTTATTTTCACACTTCTGTCTAGTCTGTCAAAAGATTCAAGGCATTGAAAACAATACTCATAATGCAATACATTTAATACAGCATCATTTCGAAAAAATCTACATATACAAGTAGTTAAAACTTATGTCTGACTAGGTTTTGGGTCCCTAGATATTGAGGGCTTAAGAAATTCTTCTGGTATATTAAGAGGGTTATAATTTCTTTGTGCAGCTAAATGACGAATTGTAGATAGTTCATGGTCAAATGTGGGCTTAGGGAAAGCATTGATTTCCTGTTCAGAGATATTGATAGAATCCATTAGAAACTTAAATGCACTATTTCTGATAAATGCTTTACTAATCAATGCTGTTTCCAATATACACTTCTTAAGGATGCAGTTGGTCATTTTATCTTCAGGAACTGGTTTACCTTCCATTGCGTTGGCTAGTTGATGATATATCTTTTTAAAATTAACATTTTCTGTACAGACAGCTGGTGGATGATTTTCTAAATCTGCTATTATACGAATAGCTGACACTGATTCTGTCTGCAGTTCTTTATAGCTTAAGGAGTCTGTTAAAAATTTTGCCCAACTAGCCAGTGGTATACGCGGATTACTGCGACTTCTAGACTTCTCTTTCCTACGATTTTTTGATGCTTTTATCTTGGCCGCTCTTATCTTGTAGTAGTTAACAGCTCTTTTTATTTCCTCACAATTTTTAGTAGGAATTTCTTTATGTATTTGTGTAATATTTTTAGACCCATGCATTTTTAAAGCACGTAGGAGACAAAGTTTATCTTCTTTACACCATTCAGTAAGAGTGATAACACTATCATTATCTTCAACACTTTCCATGTTTTAATATAAACTGAAATAGTTACTGCCTATATACGATTATAGATTCTATAAAAAACTTTTATTTCAAATGATCAAAACAGACATCTGCGACAATAACTTTAATACAGTCACTAAACTGTGTAAAATATAGCTAAAGATATGCTCTTTGTATATAGCTTGATACGCATGACAGATGTCAAGTTGTCAAGTGGTTGACTCTAGTGATGCGGCCATTTATACGTACAGCTACAAACTGACAGACTCGAACACAATTGTAAACAATTGTAACGAAGTGTGCGAAAGAATTGCAAACACACTGAGCATCGGAAGAACCTGCGTCACAGATTCATGCATCAACAAAAAAAAATATAGTAGACTGTTAAAGAAACAGCAATTATTGTCGACATCAAAAAAAAAGAAAGAAAGCAAGTTCAATTACAGAGATTAATAATTTTGACACCGCGCGCTGCAATCCGCAACAATACTTACTGTTTACTAGCTTTAGCCCGCTCACATAAAAAGTTAAAATAATATTAACCTTGAATTATTATTGCAATGGAATACATTACCGGTATAAAAAGTATCCTGTATGGTAATCCAGGAAATGGTCTGTTTATATGCCATTTCCATTAACGGCTAAGACATGTTAATTTTTTAGTATTGGACATACGCGAATATACCACATATAGCTGCCTATATGAGAGCACGGTTTTTCCTCGACTACCTCTAGTGTCTGGCCTTGTACCTTGTTTATATTTATGGCAAAACTGAACTTGAGTGGAAACTGCAGCGTTTTGATTTAAAATGAAAGATCCGTGGGAATTATAGGCATCCGGGGGAACATTACATTTTTATCCGTACTTGGCGCCCCTGTCAAAGTAGTAGCATCAACAATATTCCCCCGAGTTGTGTGACGCAAAGCCTTGTTCCGCTGCATAATTGCGCCGCATCTAAATTAAGCAGGGGCACAAGCGGGATGCCTAATTTCAATTTCAGTTCATGTGAGGGCACACCTGACAACTCTAAGAAATTCAAGAACTATGCAGGATATGAAGTACTCTGTTCTGTATCCATGACGGTGTCTACTGACAAATACTTGGTGATTAAACCAGGGATCTCTTTTAGAATGTTATTATTAATTTGGTTAACAGTGTCATTTTTTGGAGTAAAAATCGGTTTGATTATACGTTTCAGCAGCTCTCAAAGTGGCTTGGCGTTCGGCCTGTTCATTAAACCGGAGTTGTCTTTGAGTGGGCGTTTTGGCTGCTCTCAAAGCGGCTTGACGATCATCCTGTCCGATGAAATGTCGTTGGGATTGATCCGGTAATTCAGCGGCTATTTCAACGGCTTAACGATCTGCTTGCTCTTGTCTTTTTGATTCCGATTCTTGATACTCTTGAGCTCGACCAACTATTTTTTCTCATGTGGTTAGTATATAGTATGTACTCGTGAAAAGTAAGAATATTCCCGTGAATCTCCTTTGGGAATTTGAAATTTTTCCAGGACCAAAATTAGCCTATGTCACTTTCCGTCTTTACAACTATCTCTATGCCAATTATCCAGTCGATTGGTTGCTTAGTTAGGGCGTGAAGGAGGAACAATTTTAGCGATATTCCTGTAAATCTTCCCTGGAAATTCGATGTTTAACCACTACGAAAAGTAGCCATGTTACTCTCTATCTTTTTTATCTATATCTACGCCAAAAATCAAGTAGATTGGTAGGGCGTGAAGGGGAACAACATAAATAAATATTCTTGTTACATACTTCAGTTACCGCTATTTATTCAAACAAGTTACTTTTTTGTATATGTGTGAAAAACATTGTAAATTTCAGTATACTTCACAAATTTTTCAAAGATTAGATAAGTTCTGTTTCGGCCGAAACTGAGACGCAAACCGAAGGTTTATTTTCAGTTTCGCAGAAAAATCCGGTTTTTGGACGGTCACTATATATTTCACAAACTGTAACCTATATTAATACTAGCTTTTACCCGTGGTTTTGCCTACTTTAATTTTTATTTTGTCAAACAATTCTAATTCCGGTACCCGTTATTTTAAATAAATTATATTAAAGGAGACTGTTATACGAACATTCATGCTCGTAGTCATTTATACGCGGGCGGCAAAGTATTTTGGCGATAATGGCTTAAAAAAAGATAGATAGATGCTATATAAATATTATATTAAGCTATATTATTGTAAAGTTTCATTAAAATCCATTTAGTAGTTTTTGCCTGAAGGAGTAACAAACATCCATACATCCACATGCTTACAAACTTTCGCGTTAATAATATTAGTAAGGACTAAGGATTATAAAGCGGAAAACTTTGTTTGTTTCTATGAACGCAGTAAGAGTAATTGAAGGAAACTTTAAGTTTATTTAACATAAAGCAACCACCGATAGGAGCAAACCTGTATTGAAAGAAGTTAGATATAAAAAGGGGCACCATTGATTAAATATAATTTTAGGTCCACGCGAACGAAGTCGCAAGCACAGATAGTAACAGATAAAATGTATCACAGCATGCAGTATAAATAGTAATAATTAATTTTTTTCAAGTAGTCATTTTCCATAATAATCACTGAAAGATGAAACTTAGCTTTCAACATTTTGCGTTATCTCTAGTTGAAACAATCAAGGATAAAAAAAATACAATATTTTAATTTCATTAAATTTATTACATTTTTTTTCTTAGAAATCGTTTATTTATTCCAAATCATTATCAAATAGATAAGTCCCTCGGTATTATTATTCTGTTTTTTCGGCAATGTATCAATAGATCCCTCTCATTTTCAATTATGACTGTATGAAAACCAGATTCATTAACAAAATAAATAATATGTTACATCTGGTAGTGAGGTTCTAATCATATTAAGTAATACTTATCGTAAGTAATAATTGCTAATAATATATCAAAATAAATAAAAAAGGACAACAACTAACCATTAAATGCAGTTAAGTTTGAATACAATAAATGATAAAGTTCTCTACTGTGATTTGAAAATCGGTAAGAAAATTAGGATATAATATAATATAATAGGATGTAATAGTTGTCTTTAGGTGGGATATGAAAATAGGGCACATAACTAGAATTAACTATTGGGTCGCAGTGGGAATGGTGTATTATTCACTCAGTATGTAATTAACTATTGTTGTTCTGTTATATATGGTGGCACATGTTTATCAACAAAATATTGCTAAATACATATATCCACATAGCTGCGATAAAATAATTATTTCAAATTGTTCTTATTTCGAATGAGCGCTATTAAATATTGGCAAGGGGCAATGTAATTCAAATTAGAATAATCTTATAAAATAATATAAAATCTGTGAAATATCATTTATGAGTTACAGTTTTATAATTTAAACAGTTTTCTTTTGTTCATAAATTACAATCTACTTATAGTTTTCTTGGGTACACATTAAAAACGCACAATTAAAATTCACACCCATACTTAATCAGTAACTACCATAATAAAAATAACTACTCTAGCGTACAAATTCAATAAATTATATAATCAATAAAATATCGTCTTCAAAATTAGTTATTATGTATTTAGTCGCTGCATAGGTAACATCTTTATAGAAATATACAATACGGAAACGTAAGTTGGCAGATAATAAGAACTAAAGTAAACTCATAATTTAGCAAAAAAAATCCAGAACATACTTACTTCAAAGCAACGATCAATGGTACGAATATTGAAATCTATATAATCTCTTTTAATCACATAAATATATTTTAAACCAGTTATAAAGGTGAAAATTAATTTAAGCCCCAAGTTATCTTGCAGTGTATGTGGTTGAGTTATTAAATTTAATTAATGAGTGTGGCAGCACACAAATTAATTTCATTTTTGATTTGAGTTTTTTAATGGAATCGTTTTCACATAGTAGGTATTAGGTATTTCACATAATATAGGTGTAGTATTTGACAATACTTTTGTATTATTTGCACCTATTTTCTATAATATCAGTAGTACTTGACATTATATGGTTTGTGGCTAGTTAGCGCAAGTAAAATGAATAAGAATCAATATTAAAAATAACTTCTATTCTTAATATACTCAACAACTCTGTAAACTACAAGCAAGGTGGCTACTCTACCAAAGGTTATTCAAATAAAGGTTTTATACTCAGCTAAAAATCTAGATTATTATTGCTAAATAAGTTCAATTTATCTCAAAATTTTTCTATTAAAATATGCTTAAACTTCCATTCTGGTCAGGTCCCCGCTGCATCCAGAGTAAAATAATCAAATGAATACAGCAAATAATGCACAAAATTAGGCTTTGCCTTTGATGTATATATTCAATCACTAATAGCTTATTATAATAGCTTTACAAAATAACATGTGTTAGTTAGTCTCTTCCATTTTAATATACAAATGTTAAAAATATAAAAAATAATATAAGACTAATAGGAAGTTTATCACTGTTGTTAGAATAATGATTTCAAATGAACTATGAATGTTGTACAAAATATTGAGATTATGCAACAGTAAATTTAAGATATATATATTTTTTTTCTTTCAAATAGTAACAAGATCTCGCTACCTTACTGTATAAACCAATTACCTTTATTAACTTTAGTAACTCGCTACAATCTGGACTTTTTATATGAAAGTAACCTGCGCTTTCGATTTTTTTTATGGGTAAACAATATAATATAGACCATAATGTATTGCATTATTTTAGTATTAGTTTTAATACGTAATAAATAAAGATTGAATTCAAGATAAAATTTGCACAGTAATGGGATTGATTTTATAGAATTAAAAAATAATATATAGGGTGAATTGTAGATAAGAAGCCAGACAAATGCGTTGATAACTTTATTTTTCTATACCTCACCTCGTATCTCGGGAAAAAATGGCCAAGAGAAACATCTTCAATGAGTTTCTAAATAAATTTTACAGTTACGCATGAGTAAATATAAATATATACAAGCCACAATAAGTTGGTAAATTAATGTTTAAGATAATTGATTTATACAGATGAACGATTATTATGAACTTTTATATACTACATATCTACGGAACAACTTAGCAACTTTAATGAACAATAAATGACATTTTATTTTTACAAATTTAATAATTGCCATCCTTCAATAGATTTCAATAGATTCAATTTAGCGTTTATAGTATCAAAAGTTGTAATATAATTTGTTCATTATTTACAATGATTGAGATGTAATAATATTTTAATGACGTTACTTATAAGAATATGCTTAGAGTTTGAGTGTAGACGGTAATGAAGTATATTAGTTCTATGCGAGTACTATTTACACGGGTCTGTCGGCGACACGACGGCCCCGTGCCGCGCGAGGATGGCTACCGGTTCAGCGGCGAAACACTCAAAGTTCGTATCCGAAAACAGTTCTTGTAGGAATCGTCTCGCGCACAACATATACGTGTCTCTAGCCAATAAGGCACAAACGTCAGAGTATACACAGGGGTTGCGAAATATTTCAGGATGACGTTGCTTCAGCGATAGTAACACTGAACGGGTCTGTAAAAAATTGTAGATTTAGTCTTCGGACTTAACCTTGCCTTTTTTTTAGTTTGAGTTATGCGTTAGGGTCATAATCTCACCTGATCTTAAGTGACGATCCGGCCCAAGTTGGTGGATACGCTAAACCTGTGTAGGGACTGGCTCTCAAGTGCAACTGCCGGAACACACCTAATGGTAATTGGCGGCAGATTTTAAACTTGAGGGTGGTAGCCAGCCAGTTGATCATTAGAAAAAGCCCTATCACCATGTTATGGTTTCCTCACGATATTTTCCTTCACTGAAAGCTCAAGCTTCAAACTCACGTCTCTTGACGTCACGTCCGTACAAACTACTACTGAGCTATCATCGCTTCAAAACATATTCGCATTGCATCCTTATGTAGAGGTCTTTGTTTTGAACGAATCACCAGGTGCCAATTGCCACACAAATATATTGTTTTGCAATAATAGCATAGTGAAAAAGTTGGATTTAATACTGTGGCCACTAGGATGCAACTATGTGAGAATATTGTTACTTTTGTAGACTTACTACTACCATAATTAAACCGAGAGTAGTAAATATAAAGGATTCAATACCTGTTTTAAATGAATAGGGTTTGCCATAAATTCCACTTGTCGCAGAAGCTCTGCTTGGGGGCAATCTATACCTCCATCCATAGCCACTGGACTGGTGGGCGAATTACAGTTATCCGTCCCACTTATGATGTTCATGTCCATACCTAAATAAGAATCTTACTTATTTATCAAGTTTAATAATTAAGAAACATACGAATTATTTGAAACCCGATTTCTTGACGTTAGCAGCCTTTACGTTTGAGACATAACATATCCTTACTAATGCTTACAACGCGAAATTTTGTATTTATGAATGTATATACTCTTTCACTAGTTGTTACTCTTTCACGCAAAAACTATTCTATGGATTTTAATACAACTTTACAATAATGTAGCTTATACATCAGAATAAATTATAGGCTATAATTTATAAATATATTTTGTGAATTGTTAAAAATATAGCGATCAGTGTCACGAAAGAAGGACAAAACTCTGCCATCTGCGAGCTATTCTGGCGTGCGCTGCAAAAACCGTTACAGTTACACGAATATAATGGAAATGTTAATTTTAAATATTCCTACAAAAAAGCTCACCATAGCATATATCTATCTTCATGTGTAAGCCATTATCGCCAAAATAGTGATCCATAAATGCAATAAAAAATAAAAATATAAAGTATATTTGTCAACTATTAAAATGAACACCGAGAAATTTTGCATACACATTGTCAGTGGACACTGGTCACTTGGTCATTTTTTGTCCAGAAAAGAAGTACTTTAATAGTTTTTAGTTCCACGGAAGCGAAGTCGCGGGCACAGTTAGTTACAGAATAAGTGTGAGGGTTTAACGGTAACACGGATGTTGTGAAAATATAAATATTACATATAATAAATCGGCGCCGGCTCAATGTTTTGTGATGATGATGTAATGGCGTGAAGGTTGGAGTGTAAGAAAAACAAACAATTCAGCTCCAAGAGTTCACCGATCACTCAAGCAAGGTAGTGGTCCTCTTTTTCATTTATCCAACCCTATGCAATTCCTTGGTGTATTAGGCACCAATCATTTTATTACTATATCACTTAACTTGTACCGCAATTTCTTTCACGTGAATGTGCATTTAATATCTCAAAGCAATTATATGAAATATAAGGGTTACGTACGCTGTTAAGGCTGGTACACATTTATCTTATCTCACCATGTTGCATTTATGTCTAAGTGCTTGACTAAAGCTTGGCTAACTACCGCCCTCAAGTTGCACATCTGCCGCCAAATTCCCATAGATGTCTCCTGGCAGTTGCACTTGAGAGCCAGTCCCTCCACTAGGCTCAGCATGTACACCATCTTGAGCCACATCGTCACTTACAATAGGGGATATTGTGGCCATTACACTAAAAACCTATTCAAAAAATGTAACTAAAAAGATAATATAACCAGATCGAGTATCTTGTCATTTATTCTCAATGACTAGGTTATTTTTCGAACCGGTGACAATTTTAATGTTCATGAGCACCTTATCAGGGCCTAAATTGAATAAAGTAATTTTATTACATTTGATTTAACGCGGCGTTCGTACACACTAACAACTGAGTCATCATCGTAATTGTAATCGATTTGACTGATTTATTAAAAGAAATGTATAAAATACCAGAAAAGAATGCTTCACGCAATTCGTATGCAGAGGGCGGTCTCGTGCGGACGCAAGCAATACAATTCCCGACCGAGTGTTGCCATCTGTTTCTGCTGAAGGCGGTTCCTTCCATAGTGATTTCATCATGAATGGACGCCACCTTCTCTTCCGTCAACGTCTGGACACTACTCTCTTCAGCTTCAACGACGTTATTTTCTGGATCCACAACACTTTCATTCGTTTTCACGGACTCATCAGCGGTAGTTTCTCTCAAATTATCCGCCTTTGTTCTACCAAAACCCGCTGTACCTTTGACTACATTCGGATCAAAGGTATGGGATGAAATCACAGGTTTCCAACTAGAGTTACCCGGCACTACAACACTCGAATCAGTTTTAGTAGTTTTAGGGACATTTAAAACTGTCGCTGTAACAATGGAAAAAGAAGTTAGATGCGCACTGTTATTTTAAATACAAAGTAACAAACGAAACTACACTTTGGAAGTCCACAGATGATATATTTTAATTATTTATTATCAATATGGCATCTGCCTATGTACGTTATTTTGTCAAAGTGATACGTGATACGATGCCAACTTTGTAAACACAATTGTGAATCACATAAATAATTGTATTGTGCGGAACTCGAACCCATAGCACTTCAACGCGGCGGTTGCAACAACGCAACAGCTTTAACCGCTAGGTAGACCATGCAGTTCAAATTTTATTTAGAATAATGAGCAACGTAAATGTTTAATAAAGTACAGAATCAAATTTAACAGATATATATAACTTAAATTAATTTGAAAAAATAGCATACTTATGAAATTAGTGCGGTATGCATGAACAACGTTGTACTAATAACTATAAATAATAAGTATTTACTTTTCGAAAACAATTTGTACCCATCGGGAGTTGTACGCGACTTGTCTGCGCTCGCGACGCTCGTATCGGCTGAATAAGAAATTCCAGTTTTCGAGTGCTCGATATTATCAACAACGTCGCTCTCTTTTTTCTCATCGTCTCTGAAAACAAGTATATATAAATATATTACACATGACTTTTATAACATTCGTTAAAGAATATGAATTTTATTTCTTAAGCAACACACATTACACTTTTAAAAATGGAGTTTTAAAAATTTTTCATGTTTGGTTTTTCAGGACCGTGTGGTTTGCTGTCAGGTTATAACGTCGATAAATATCAAAGGGTCAAAAGCGACTATTTCATATAAAATTATAAATAATTGATACATTAATTATCAACTAATATTTTGAGGGCGAGTTAATTTAACTCCCACAAGACACTCGTATTGCAATACATTCCTTCTCCTTATTCGCCTTCGGTTGTGACTACGAACAATGTTCTTTAATTGTTTTATTGTATGACCGTTAAGGTCATACAAAGCGTTGACAGACCTGTATGAACTGCAGAAAATAAAACGAACGTAAAATCTGCGTAAAAAAATCGATTAAGGCTAGTTCGAGAAACAGTTTACAAGGTAATAGTGTATATTATTATACAAAAGCGTACTTGGGGAATATATCAATGAGGTTCCTGGGCAAGCAGATGCCGATATACCCGGGATTGGGTGTAGGCCGGGAGCGCGGACGGGCCGGTGCACTCGGCGCGGGGACACGCTGCGCCGTGGGAGACGACCGACCCCTCTCGGACTGCGGCAGCGGCTTCCAATCGTATTCCAATAAACTAACAATATACAAACATACATTTATTACAAAAGTAGATACCTCAGCATTTAATCATCACAAGAAAAACGCTTTACATACGTTTTTTTTTTTATGTTAACATGACTCAAATAGTACCATAGGTGCCATCAACCTATAATAGTGCCATCTTGAAACTAGTTAGTTTGAGCCTTTCGTAACTGATTTATAATCAAACGCACATAATTTTAAAAGATCTTAAAATCTCAAAATATAGCATAAACTTTACCGGGTGTATTCGCTGGTGCAGATCAATGACCTGGGACAAAGTATTATACGCACCACGCACAAAGTGAGCGATTCCGTCAATAAGCCTTCTAAGATTTCAATTTAAATACAGTATTCTGCAAATTAATGGAATCATGGACATTTTTTATAGAAAAGCTGTGTATTGGTTCTAGAAAATATTATTTCATGAAATTTTATAATTACAGTTATGCTAACTAATACGATAGACTACGACAGACGATACTAGATAGTTCTTGAACCAACATTTTCAACTCTGTAGATTTATATATCGAATTATGGTGTAACAAATGGAATTAAATATATTAAATATACCAGTGATGATAGGTAACAGCAATTACTTATTGATTCCTGTTCGACTTTTTTTATATCGTCGTAACTTAGTTAAAAGTATTTAAGAACTTAAAAAAATATTGTTTTATAATAACTTAAATTTGAAACTAAAAGTCTATCATTATTCTACCAGCGAAACAGAAATGTAGTTGTTTAGTTAGGGTATAATACCAGGGTAATATGTTACGAAACAATTAAAGAGAGAAATGGGTGAAACTTATAACAGATGGGATCCTAGAGAGAATAAAATAAGTCAAGGTAAACAAATTAAAAGATGGTAGCATAATATAAAAGACGTAGCTGGTCCTGTGTGAAGCAAACAGCAAAACATAGGGAAAAATGGAAGTGATTAGCGGAGACCTTTGCTGAAGGACAAGTTGTATAGAAAGTTATTTAAGAAATTTGACTTATTGTTTTACTTGTTTCGTGTGAATTGTAAATACAACAATAAAGGCTTATTTTATTTTATTTGTTTTTATTTTACCAGGGTGTCATAGTAATGGCTACTGTTACCTGAGCTTAGCCATCCTCTCTCTTGCTGACTTGCTCTTATCACGTAATGAGGAGAATGGTTTCGATCGTCGTATTGGATCTGACAACAGCCAGCTCAAATCGTCTATCTCATTAGACCCGATGACAGCACTTTCTGACAAATGAGGCCTGGAAACAGAAACGGTTAGAATAAGTCTAAATCTATGGACATTATAAAACTTTAACAGAGTTAAATTTATAATTTAATGTTTTTCTATAATAGTTTGTTTGATTGTTATAGCTTTAGATTCATATTTGTATGTCCCTCCACAGGTTTAGCGTGTCTACTAACTTGGGTCGTATCGTCACTTAAGATCATGTAAGATTATGGCCAAAACGCTAAACCTAAACTATAAAAAAAATGTGACCTAAGATGGAGGACATGTTAAGCCTAGCGGAGGTGATCAGCTCTCAATTGCAACTGCCGGGAGTATTTCGGTATAAGGTATTTCGGGACAGACTTTCAACTTGAGGGTGATAGCTAGCCAGACATGCACAGTCAACAAGTTTATTAACTTAGTACTAATTAAAATAATTAATTACTGTTAAAGTCAAATTCATGACAGTTAAAGTTGTAAGGCTGCAGTAATGTTGAGAATAACTTAAAATATAGTTTAAGAGTAATTTAATAACAACTACCGTCTATTTAGTGACTTAATAGTAGCATATCCAGTCATATCCATGTGTGATGGAGGCGAATTAGCCGCTTCATACCCCGTATAACCTGGTAACATAATATTTCATTATAATAAAACCACAACAATTTTCAACTTTATTTTTAGGCTTCTTTGTATGATATCGGATTTGCTTGAATACAATTAACTTACACTTATATATAATGTCATTATAATTATCTAAACAAATAAATGTATTAAAATTATATACTACTAGTTCAGCCCGTGACTTTGTTCACGTCAAACTTAAAATTATGTAATAATTTTTAGCCGTTTTAGTGACTTTTTTCAATACACCTTTTCTCCTATTGGTAGTAGCGTGGTGTTAAATAGCGTAAAGCCTTCCTCAAAGATTACGCTATCAAATACAAAATATGAGGTTTAATTTGGAGGCCAGGCGGGGGAAGATGTAGCCGGGTAAGAGAAAATTAATATCGTGCCATCACTATAAATATTTCAATCAGAATTGACAATGTCGTCAGATTGTTCATTAAAAATGGCACCGACATATTTTGTCTTACCCCACACTATTCTGTTAAATTAGAAATCAGCTTGATCCTCATCTCTGAACCATAGTAGTCACGTCTTTGATCTAATCACCTTAAATCTTTTCCGAAATATTGTAGGACGAAGTTATACTTATAGTAAATATGAATGTTGTACGTGCTTATAACCTGTTTCACTGGATTGTATTTATATAAAAATATATTAGAGTATGCCAAAAAACGACGACATTTTTCCTTGCTCTCACTCCAATATATCTCAGAAAATGTTCCAACAAACCTCCTGTTCAAAGTGGAGCTCAAAAGTCCGCTTCTAAGAGGTTCTCCATCGAATTTTAAGTTTTCCCGTTTAATTAACATAGAAAACATGATTTTTAACTCTTTTTTGTCCTACAAACTGTGAAAAAATTATTTATCAAGAAAATGAATGAATGAACCTTTTTTAGTATTTAATTTAGTATAAAAAGTTCGATCGAGTCAATTGCTTTATTAATTGCAATATTTGATTTGTTATATAGCTTTAAAGTTCAAATTTTCGATTATTTGCATTTCTTAGCTAAAGTAGCTTCAATATTGAAGATAGAAAGTCGACTCAATGGAACTTTTTGAACTAAACTGAATACTAAAAATGGTCCATTCACTAATTTTCTTGTAAAATATTCTTTTCACTGTTCACAAAAAAGTGTTAAAAACATTTTTTCCATATTATTTAAGGAAAGGAAAGGAAGAAAAACTTAAAATTCGATGGAGAACCTCTTAGAATTGAACCTTTGAGCTCTGCTTTTAATAGGAGCTTTGTTGGGACATTTTCTGATATACTAGGGCGAGAGCAAGGAAAAAAAAATTCGTCATTTTTTGGCATACCCTAATATATATATGCTGTAATTATTCTGTCTATAGAACTACAGTGTTAAAAGTAGAGACCCAATATTTGATCTCAATACATATTATTAACCTTATTATATACCTTAAAGAATGTTAATGTCATTATACTAAATATTTTAGCAAAATGCATAAACTCACTAGATGTTGAAGTGCGTCGTTGAAGCTCTGGTATTTTTGGTCGCTGTTGAATGTTACTGCCTTTCATACCATATAAACTAGATGAACTTGGTATGGGACTTAAAGTCAATATTCTGTCCCTACAACACATTTAAACATTTGTAGGTAACAATTTTGTGAAAGGTTGTAAAAGGTGAACGATGATACTTCAGTTGATGCTGTGTGCAGACCCCACGCCCATGGACGTGAGTTCGATTTATGCAATTAGCCTAAGCGTTCGGTGAAGGAAAACATCGAGATATAGCTTGGTGGTAAAGCGCTTAATAATATCCACCACTGTCTAGATACCACCTTCAAGTTACAAATCTGCCGCCAAATACCTATAGGTGTTGTCCAGCAGTTGCACTTGGGAGCCAGTGCCTCCACTAGGCTTAGCGTGTCCACCATCTTGGGCCACATCGTCACTTAACATCAACTGAGATTGTGGATATAATGTTAAACTTATAAAGTGTAAAAAAGTGCATTTTAGATCATTATTAATTAAATTTTAGGTAATTTTTAATATACAACACTCATTACAATCTTTCATACGTACGGTAATCATTTATACGTCCGATATATTTACATACTTATACATATCATCAGAAGAGATTAGTTACAGACATTCTTATTTTTGATATTCGTTAGATTCAGCGACTTCTATAAAAACCTTGTTACCAAGTATTATAAACAGATAAAACTTACGGCATGGTGTACTTTCCAATAAACGAATCACAGCTGCTAACACCGCTCGTACTGGATTCACTGGTATTTCTTATTCGACCCTCGTGCGTGTAATCTAATGAGTTCATCCTGCCAATTAATAGCCTGTTATCAGCCGTCGGTGTACGATAACTCCCTGTACGGTCATAGCTTGAATAATCCCTCAATATATCCACCGTCCTGGACTCGGATAACATCGGCCGGTCGTGTGTACTGGATAATCCTTGCGTGGGAAGTGTATGCGATTTCCTTTTCTCGTGGTCTCTTCTGGTGTCGTTATAACTCAATTCGTAGTCAACGTCTTGATCCGACTGCTCTTGTATAGATCCGACTTTGATGAAGTATTTGTGTTCTGAATGTGAGCTTTCAGCGACACTGTGGTCCGTGTGGTCCGAGTGCTCGCTCATATCTGCGTCGTATGTATTGAAACGAGCATCCGGCGATGTGACGAAGCAATTAGCGCTCTGTTCGTCCACGGCTAACGTTTCGTCAGGCGTTAGCGGGAATTGATCATGTCTAGTGTGTCTCACACATAACCAACCTGTATTACAAAATATTTTTTCGTTATGGCTATAATCTCACCTAAGTGACAATGTGGACCGAGATGGTGCACAAGTTAAGTCTAGTAAAGGCACTGGCTTTTAAGTGCAATTGCCGGAACACATCTATAGGTATTTGGTAGCAGATTTTCGACTTGAGAGAGGTGGCGCTAGCCAGGCGCGCATTAGGAAATGCCTACCAGCATGCTATGGGGTCATCAAAATGTTGTCTTCTTTTGTTGTTTGTCACTGTTTTTTTTATAGTTACGGTTTTAGCGTTATGGCCATAATCTCACCTGATCTTAAGTGACAATACGGCACAAGTTGGTAGACACGCTAAACCTGTGGAGGAACTGACTCTTAAGTGCAGCTGCCGATACACACCTATTGGTATTTGGCGGCAGATTTTCAACTTGAGGGTGGTAGCTAGCCAGGTGGGCATTACAAAAAGCTCTACTACCGTGCTGTAGTCTCATCACGCACCGAAAGCTCAAGCTCATTGCAGGCGGATTCGAGCCTACGCCCCTTGACGCGGCGTTCGTACATACTACGAACTGAGTTAACATCGCTTCACAATATCCTGTTCAAAATATAACAGATATAGTGTTCTCTATTATGATGCTACGGTCTTACTACCTAATATGGGTCTCAAGTAATAACTCTAAATGTCCAAATACCGATTATATTCAGCCCGTTGTGACAGTAGGCCGGTGTGCGGGCGAATGACGTTGCACATCCACGAACATACATACGCACGTACATTAGTGCTGACACCACAATATACATAGTGATTCTTACTATAGAAGTATTTGAAATTAACAAAATAGGTGGTAAATATCTCTTACCCAGATCAGCAAGTAAATTGGCTCCATCATAAGTACTGCCTATCAAACTGAGCACGTAGAAAGCAGTGGCGCGAACCGAGTACACAGGATTGTACTTGACGAGACGTACAATGTGCATCAGAACAGAGTCCTCTAGACAGCCGCTACTCAAGCCCATTAGAAGTTGTAATCCAGCCCCGGTAACCGCAGTATTCCCCACAGCCCACAGCGAAGCCTTCACGTCTGCTATCTCCTGCTCGGTTGTGCACTTCTTATGCTGAAGAATCTATATAACATATTTTAGAGTTTACATCTATTTTTTTGGCTTTATTTAGTTTTGGGGCTTCAGTCCAAAAAGAATATGTCAGTCCCATGGTACCATGACCTTACAGTATGCACAAGATTTACTTACAAATATGTACTAGAACTAATGACAAAAATCCATAAATTCTTGGCTTCATCACTTGCAATTTATAGGTATAGATAGCGTTGTGGCTACAATTGCACCTGATGTTAACTGATATTGTGGCCCAAGCTGATGAACACACTAAACCTGTAGAGAGACTGGCTCTCCAGTGCAACTGCCGGAACATACCTATAGATATTTGGCAGCAGATTTTCAACTTGAGGGTACTGGCTAACCAGGCAGGAATTTCATCACCATGTTTTCCTTCAGCGAAAGCTCGAGCTTATAGTAAGTGAATTCGAACTCACTTCCCTTGACGCGGCGTCCCACCACGCTACCACTAAGCTATCCTCGCTAAGGATTATCAAAATATGACTATGACTATATAGTAACTAAAAATGATGTGCAAATTATGAATGTGACCATTAAAAACCACTAAAAGTGACCATTGTAATCATTTTAATCAGATTAATACTTATCAATTATGAATCACTAAGAATAACGGGAAAATTAACCTATAAGCTTAAAGACAGCAACCTCATTTCAGTATTACAAACAAAACAAATGAATAGGTATGTATCAATAAACTTTTCTGAAAACGACATCTATATCAATTGACTTAACTTTAAAAGTAAACTACTTAAAAAATAAATATCGTAAGCCGAAACGGTGATTGCAAGTTCAAGTAAAGTCCCACATATACGCAAACATGTCAGCCCCCCAGGCTGAGAGGGCATGAGTAAATACATGTCTCAGTGTTAAAAAAAGAGCGTATAATTAAGACTGACCTTGTAATGTGTGGGTAGTATTGGGTTAAGTAAGGACCGCACGCGATGGTGATGGGCGAGCGCCGCGTGCAGATGGTGCGGGGGCCGCGCCGCCCGCCGCGCCCGCGCTCCCCCCGCGCCCGCGCCCGCGCCCGCCCGCGCTCCCCCCGCCTCGCTCACTGCGAGCGCCTGTTGTGTGCCCGCCTCCACCAGCCGGGCGTACCTGTCACAATACACCATCGCAAACAATCAACCACCAGTATCACATTACTTACTAAGCTGTATAATTGAAGTGAAAACTTCTATAGAAAGGTATGGATAGGGAGTTAATTCATGTACGTGGTCACGTGACGTGTTTACGTACACACTATATCTGTTCCTATTAGTATAACTTATTGCACTGTAAGCAGTTTTGATTTTAAATCAAAAAGTTAATTTGGATATCCAAAAATAACAACTGTTTGTTTATAGTTTTAAGTCTTCACTTATGTCCGCAATCCTCGTGACTGCTTTGACATTTTTTTATACTTCATAAGTTTACCACAATTACACGTTGGCCACAATCTCACTTGATACAAAGTATGATGGATACGTTAAGCCTTATAGGTATTAGTAGGTGGATTTTCAACTCCAAGACGGTAGCTACCCTTTTCTGTCAGAGACTACGTAGTTAATTTATACGCGATCGGGGCAAGAGGTATACAGCAGCAAAATCTCTCTATAATCTACTGAAATACCTTGGTCTGACTGCGACTGCAGTAAGTTCTATATTTCAACATGTCTTTGAAGATGCGCTAGCAAGCTCCTATCAAACTTATCTAGGTAGGAAGAGAAACACGAACAGTGAAAGCGAGTATTGATGCGCGTCCGCAAGGGGCCCCTTTTCCCACCAGAAAATAGAAGTGTGTGCGCTCCCTCTGGTCTCTTGTCAGACGGAAGTTTGAAGTGCGGGGTTTTAATGGGTAGTTTTGAGTGATCAGTACCTGATATGCCACCACATGTTTCTCTCGCCTTGGCATTAGCTCGGGTAATGCGCTTGCGCGTTACAATAAGGAATTCCGAAAAGATTAGAATTTAAACACCACGTTAAAACAAAAAAGAGGATGGTTAGCTACCCGGATGGGCAATAGAAAAAGCCCTATCCCCGTACTAGTTTCAACTCGATGTTTTTCTTCACGTAAGCTCAGGGTCATTGCAGGAATTCGAACTCATACCCATTAAAGCGGCGGTCATATATACTACCTATCGAGTCATCATCGCACTGGGAAGGTTTTATTCACTACTAACTAACCACGGTCCTCCTTTTACGAATTTTCGCAAAAACAAAGCGATAATAAAAGTCGCAAATAATTGGTAGTAAATTGGCAAATTATTGGCATTTGAAGATGTGATAAATCATATCCATTTTCTCTTTGTTAAAACAATAACAAATTAGATACCTATAGTTATATGATTTGGTCCAGAAATCCAAATGCTTCTTGATAAACGCCATAGACATCGTGTCAGCTAGTTGTGTGGCAGCAACTTCTAGTGTTAACCACAAGAGATATCCCTTATCGCCAACAGCAGTGAAGTCGAGGGAAGCCGGTTCCGAATGCTTGTCCAAACGACAATTCTGGCACAGCGTCTCTCTCATTGGTATCAATTTTTCCACAAGTGCCTGTTCGTAAAACATTATATTACTTGACTTTGATATTCTAGCATTATAGCTTAAAGTTAGAGTTTAAAAATTAAATATGTAATAATTAACTTAAGTCAAACT
This sequence comes from Actias luna, assembly GCA_039707435.1. NCBI lineage: Eukaryota > Metazoa > Arthropoda > Insecta > Lepidoptera > Saturniidae > Actias > Actias luna. The sequence goes on along the minus strand of JAZHAC010000033.1, from coordinate 10,231,775 downwards.
AAAGTACTATATCAATTAAAAGTGTTATCACCAAAGTAGCTAGAACATAGGGAGAAAAGAATCAGATTCCCGATTACCAATTTTATAGCAGTAAACCGATATCAAAAAAAAATCGGCTGAATATTAACAAATTTATATTACATACTAGCTACAATGTATCAAATATTCTAAATTAATTATAAGGCCGTTATTTAACTCTTCTGGTATCGCATTTCTTGTACCAAATACGTATATAATTAATAGGTTGGTCTATAAGCGAGATTTGGAATATGCCTATGTTGATGACAAACAAATATTATTGGACTTTTCAATTAAGTTGTAAGACTTAGAAAGAAATATGTTAGTCTATGGTAATATATGTCAACAACTGTAATACTAATCATTAAAATTATTTAAAAAAAAATAAAGTATCTATGGTCCATGTCCAATCCAAAAAATAATGGTCCAAGGACAGCCTCTGGAAGTGTGTTACATATAGTGCCTGCTTTATCAGACAAAGAATGTATTCGAGAATTAGAAGCCCATGAAATTTAGCTAAATTATCGAAGTAAAACTAATTTAAACGAATTTTATCGCGGTTATTTATTAATTTTGATCCAGACGTTTCGAAAGCTTTTCAGCCTTCGTGGTTACGGGGCGGACTGAGGTGTAGGTTGTCCAGAAAAGTTCATGTTACTGTGTCTACCTTCAATTTAATTTTTAATATTGATAGTGTTCCGATCTACGCAGAAAGAGCTCACAGTGTTTTGAGGTCTGGCAATTGGCCTTTTGAGTACTGATTTAATTGAATGTGTAATCGGATACCAGGCTTGTCCTAGCTTCCAACCATCTTCTCTACTGAAATTTGGATGCTTTTTTTATTTCAATAGTTCTTTGGCATGGATTTGTTGTTTGTCGAATCTAAGATAATGTTTGGAGCCTTCTTCTGAATGTACAGCAACTGCAGACTTCGTAAAGCGTCGGTGTTTAACGTCAGCTATATGCTCTTTTACGCGGGTGCCTAATTTTTTTTTAGTTTGGCTGATATAGGAGAGGCCATAATCACATTCGATTTTGTATACGCCCTATTCTTGTAGAGGTATATGACACTTGACAGGTGGTAAAAATTGACTAATCTTCTTGGGCGGCTTGAAGTAAGTTTTAATTGAAGCACGCTTCAGTGCATAGCCAATCTTGTCTGTGACACCTCTTACATAAGGTACACGTGCAACTATGGCTGGTTTCACTCGGGTTCCGTGATGGCGGCGTGGCATTTGGAGCTTGTTATACCTCCAAATAACTTCCAATTCAAAGCTTGTTATAATATAGTTTAGCTAAATTATATTTTAGAAAAATACTAAAATACTTACAGGAACACTGAAAGCTTCTTCCAAAATACCAAGAGCCACTTTGATAACAGCCTTCGAATCGTCTTTCACTTGCCCTACTAACAATTGTAATATCCAGGTCTCCATATCCACAAAACTATCACCATCACTGCAATCTCCAGATGAAGATTGGGTATACTCGTGCATAAAACTTTTCTTGGATTTCGTCTTCCTTCGCAATAATTCGTGTGATTTCCTTGACGCTCTTAACAGAACGTTAAGGAACTGGGTTGCGTATAGTCGTGAAGCTTGTATGTTGCATGTCAACGTCTTTACCAGAATGTCGCGCGGATACGACCCTATCGTGTAATCTAAGCTTGATATAATTAGTTTTACATAGCAACTGTGATGTGTCTTCGTAGATAGTTCCAACAGACTAGAAGAGAAAAAGAAAAAAAAAACTTTTATTTATTCACCACATACACATACACATATATTTCTATATGTATACATGAAATTATGTAGATAATAAATCCTTACTAATATTGTAAATGCGAAAGTCACTTTGTTCGTTTGTTACACTTTCACACCTAAACTGCTAAATCGATTATGATGAATTTTGTTATAGAGATAAATGAGATCTTAGAGACGGAGATAAGCTACTTTTTCTCGCGAAAAACTTATTGGAAGCGTAGGAAATGGACGCATATACTTTATAGCAAACTTTTTATAGCGTCATCTCATTTCTTTGACAAAATCAAAATTAACGCGAACGAAGCGGCGAATAAAGGCTAGCAAATTATAAAGATTTATAGATATAAAACAAATTATGACTAATATAAAAATACTAGGTAACATGGTCATATGGAAATAAAAATGTCCCATTCTCAGTACTATTCCTACACTGATTGGGATTATTTATTCATTTATTTATTCTAAATCAAAGTCACGGACAAGAATAAAAATATAGAAAGAATAGTAAAAATAATATAACACTTTGCAGTTATAAAAGAAAATTAGAAAGTATATAAAAATACATAAATAAGAGGTGATTATGGGAAATGGCTTTTTAATGACAATTCAATATTGATATTATTTAGCTACCAATATTCATAAAATACCTGTTTTACTACAAAATATATGTCTTTGGAAAATATAGTATCTATAACTGAAATCATATGTAACGATTGAATCTGAATCGAAATTGTGATATCCGAATTCCGAGACTCATTAAATACTCTAAGATCCATACTCAAATTTAGATTTGCTGCTATTGGTGACAGTGGGATGTTAAATAGCCTAAAGTCTTCCTCAATAATTGCACTGTCAAAAACAAAAAGATATTTGAAATCCAACTGGCACTTCCTTAGATTAGCGCGTTCAAACAAACTAACTTTTACGCTTTATAATATTAACCTTTGGGCTTAAAGTCGAAATTTAGTTTTGAGACGCAACTACATTTAATATCATTTGTATGTATATAAAATTCTTACTTGTCATATAATCCTGTACTTTTGAACATCTTCAGACCAGTTCGGGTATGACACAGTTGACCAATGAATAAGAAATACATTTGACACATTGTGTTGCACATATGTTGAGGGCTGAATAAACATTCGTGCGCCTTTAATCCTGTCTCTATTGCTTCAATCTGATGGCTAACATCACTAAAAAAGTCTTCTAATAATTTCTGTGAATCAGTCTGGAAAAATCATAGAGTTTTATATAATGTTATTAAAATTATCTTACCTAATCATAAAGTAAAAAGAAAGTAATACTTATAATAATCTTTTATTCATCACAATATTTATGAGTCATATTGAATCAAAGATGATAATTTTAATAAACAAAAAACTGTCGCTGAAATTAAATTTCTCCAATAACTCTGAGCACTGTCTGTCTCTTACAAATATACTTAATTATATACTTATAAATTTACGCAGTTTTTGTAATAATGTGCACATTAAAAATACTTACGTCATTATGTTTTAACAGGTGTCGAATTAACTGACAGCCAGCACGTGTAGCAGAATGTCCATTGCAAGTGCTCGTCAAATCCGTATGAGAATACTTATTGGAAGAAGGTTTGAGGTAGTTCATTATGCGAGCCGCCCATACTTTATAACAACTATCGTTAAGATTAAAGAATGGTGTTCCATCATCCTCCTAGAAAAAAATAAAAACAAGAAATAATAAAACAGACAAAAATCATTGTGTGGTTTTACCAAATCACGAAGCAAGTGAAGCTTTTTTATGAATCGTACTCAAGATATCCACTACACGATCAGCTGATGCGAACCATGAGCGCCGCCATATTGGCCTTGGCTGCTCTGTCGAGCACCGCCGACATGACCCTTACTCCACGGCCGGTTGTAATGCGACGTTCGATAGATGGACGAAAAAATTGAGGCAATGTTTCACTTTAAAAAAACGAAATTCAAGTGACTTTAAATACCTTGAGTATGGTCCGTATGATTTCCCAGTCCCAAGTATTGCCGTCTTTGTTCTGCATGACGTACGTGCACCGTATTAAGTTATCACTGTCCCGCTCGAATATGTTAAAGAATTTGGCTGACTTGGCGACTTTGCTGACGGCCGCGCTGGTACGCGAGCTGACGCTTTTGCTTTTCACGAGCGCACTGACGTTTCTGTTAACGACATCGGCGCGGGAACCGATGCTGTGCCGCTGTTTGCGTTCCGATTCGTCGGACTCGAGGTAGTCGGGCGGGGGCTCGTCGGGCGCGGCGTGCGCGGGGCTGTGCGTGGCGTGCGAGGGGGTGTGCGGGGCGTGCGGGGTGTGCGGGGCGTGCGCGTTGGCGGCGGTGAAGCCTGACCCGCAGCAGAGCAGCACATGGTCGAGGAAGAGCGTGGCGGGGGCGGGGCGCGAGTGCAGCGTGGCGAGCAGCGCGCGTAGGGCAGCGACGGCGGCGAGCGCCTGCGGGCGGCCGGCGGCGGCGGCGCGGGTGAGCGCGGGCAGCGCGGCCACGGCGCCGCACCCCGCCCACACCTCGGGCGGCAGGTACGAGTGCGCGAGGTGCACCAGTTGCCCGGTTAGTACCGTCGCGCGTACCGATATGAACGTGTCACTGGTTACTATCACTTCCGCTAAACTTTCCAGTAGACCAGCCTGGCAAAAGTCATTTTTATTACAACTTAAGCATTTTTTTATATAAGTACAAACTTCTATAGTAAGGTTTGAATAGGGAGTAAATTCATGTAAGTCGTCATCGACATGGTCACGTGACATGTTAACGTACGCATTCTATCTGTCGCTATTAGTTAACTTATTGCACTGTAAACACTTTTCATTTACAAGTTTTAATTTAAGATCAAACAAATAATTTGGATATCCAAAAATAACAACTGTTTGTTTGCAGTTTAAAATTTTAACTTCTGTCGGCAGTCCTTATGACAACTTTGAAATTATTATGTTTATAGTTCAGGTGTAGGCGTTAAGGCCCCAATCTCAACTGATGTTTCGCACGCTAAGCCTAGTGGAGGGACTAGCTCTCAAGTGCAACTACCGGAACACGCCACTTGGTATTTGGCGTCAGATTTTTAAATTAACTAATCAGGCATTCGAAATTTCATTCATATGAAAATATATATCATATTTAAGACATGCATTCAGTAGATAGACACATTCTTACCACCTACGGTAAATATATGAAGTAGCTAATGTGGATTCTGAATAAGTATTTATGTGAACTTTAAAAAGCAAAAAGTAATTTAAAATATTACCTCAAGAAAACACTGTAGTAACAGAGCTAAATGAATTTCCGTTATATCTGGTCCAGTAGCCCCCAAATGAGGAAGTATAGCGGTACCTTCAGCAGCAACAAAACCCTCATTGAGTCGCCATGAATCCTAAATTAATAAAGATAATATAAACCCTTTTTTTATTATTATATCCCTTAAAATTGTCATTCTATTTAGAAAAGATCAAACTTTAATGAAAAGTAGGTATAAATCTATTATTGACAAAGAACTTTGATATTTAAACGTAATTTGCTCGTGTATCATAGGGACGATAAACTGTAAAGGCATTTATCACCTCATCATGATATTTGAACTTTTGCTATGTTGATTACTCGATAGTTATCCAAATTCTTAAAAGAACGGAACCAAAACTATGTTGAGTAATGGAGTGTACCCAAATATGCTCGTGTGTAACTAATGTAGTGATTAAACGGTCTGTTGTTTGTGTTTGGACAATTGAACAATTTTGAAGCGATGATGACTCTGTTAGTAGTGTGTACACACGCGGGGTCAATAGACCAGAGTTCGAATCCCTTCAATTGGCCTAAACTTTCGGTGAAGGTAAACATCGTGAAAAAGCCATGGTGATAGGTCGTTTCGATGTTTTGACATCATTTGTTATAACTGTATTATAAAATTAATTTAAATTTGTAATTCCAAGTTCAATGAAGGATCTCGAATTTTACACCAGCCCATTTGGAAAATCGATTACTCTATAAGTATGACCATACTGTATGTAAAATCGATTACTCTATAAGTATGACCATACTGTATGTAAAATCATATCAGTTATAATAACAATACAGTTTTACGACTTATATTATATATATCTAAGAAATATGATTATACAAAGAATATATGGTACAACTTTAGTCTACTTACGCTCAAGAATTTTTGATTTCATTTGTCTAAATGCCAATTAATCGATAGTAGAATACAGGAGACTATTCGAATTTATTTATATGAAGTGTTTGTGTAAAATTGTTAACAGTTTGTTTTAAGAATGTTGGGCAGGTGAACAATCGATGATAAGAAGGATCAGATAACTTGCTGGTCTCAAAATTTACGTCATAGACAAAAATCAATTACTTTAATAATAATGAAATGTATTAAGCTACAGTAAGCGTACTTGAAAGTCGGAAGGATCAACAGCTCCGAGGGCGACAGAAATCTCATCCGTCCATTCCGGTTGCGGTAATCCAACTAGCTCATATAAGAGGTCTAAAATTGCTTTCTGAAAAGGAACATAAAATAAAGAGCTAGAACATTATCATAAATATATTGTTATTAATTTGATAGAGCAAATCTTTACTAATATTATAAATGCGAAAATGAGTTTGTTTGTTACGCTTATAATGAATTTTAGTACAGAGATAAATGGGACGATATTGCACTTTTTCTCGCGAAAAACTTATTGGAAGTGGGGTAGAGAGGTCGATAAACATTTTATGAAACTTTTTATTGTCTCATCCGATTCGTCTGATAAAATCAATATTAATGCAAGTGAATCCACTGGTAAAAAATATTATTCTTTAAAAATGTTTATTGTTTTCATGAAACAAAGTAGTGGACTTTGAATTCAAAAATGTATTCTTAGAAAGTCATATTATTTGAAAATATATTAAAAAGTACTCACTCGAACTTCTAAACGAGGTAGGTAGAGTGCAGCGACTAAAGCATGTAGTCCCCCCGGAACATTTGGATGACAGAAATGTAAAAGCCCCGGCCAACTGCGAAGAACGCACAGAAGCGCCAGTCTACTGCATGTGAATCGCATCTCACGTTCATCTCTGTAACAAACTATTTTTTTTAAAGTTAAGGTTTAGCATTATGACCATAACTTCACCTGATCTTAAGTAACAATACGGCCCAAGTTGAAAAACATGCTAAACCTGTAGAGGAACTGCCTCTCAAGTGCAACTGCTGGAACACATCTACTGATATTTAGCGGCATATTTTCAACTTGAGGGTGGTAGCTAGCCAGACAGGCATTAGAAAAAGCTCTAACACCATGCTATGGTTTGCGCACGATGTTTTCCTTCACCGAAAGCTCAAGCTCATTGTAGGTGGATTCGAACTCACGCCCCTTGACGCGGAGACCGTACACACTACCGCTTCATTTACACAGAATAAGAAATTGTGTCTCAGACCAAATTGTACCGCAAATTAAAAACAAATGTTGCAATACTGTTATAAAGATGTCAGATTGAGCATCAAAAGGTGGAAAGCAATTTAGTTACGGGATTGGTGATAAAATCAGCAGAAATAATTGCAGTTTATTCTCATCCTATATTAATAGACATTGTATACGTTAATTGATATGTATGTATATAAAATGTGATTGAATAACAATAAGAACACTTTAATTACGTTTTGCTACTTTTTTGTTATTACAAAAATCCAGTAACAAATACTTTGCTATCCAAGATTTGGGTATATTTATATACGAAAGTAATACGCAGATACGTAGAAATTTTTGGAGTTTTGTTCAATTTAAACGAAGTTAATCGATCAAAAATATTTACGTCGAGAACTATACACAACAAATTATAGTATAGTTATTAGTTTATAGTTATAGAATAAATCTTGTTCAAATATGTTACTAAATAATACAAAAAATTACGTTGACTTTTGATGTTATAATCTTTGGAAATAATCATGTTTAATGAATTAAGGTCAAATTTCGATCACTAGGCGACTACTATTCAGGGCCAGATTTAGAAAGAATTTTAGGCCCTAGGTTATAGTACACCAGGCCCTTTCACCGCTCGCGTCGATCTTCACCAATAGATTTTTATGTTTGTTTATTAGTCACATACGTAGAATTTCTCCGTAATCTCGATACATTGTTTTAGTATTCATAAGATTATACGATAATTTTAATTTTGCTAATTTGAATGTTGCCTCCTCCAGTTTGAGTGTACTATTTTGGGCCACTATCAACGCTAAACCTTAACAACAAAAAAGGGAAAATCCAGGACAGAGTATTATTTGTTAAATTGTAATATAGTGACCTGCTGGTGTCAGTGCCCGGGGGCCGAACGTGGAAGTCACAGTAAGGAGCAGTGAGGTAGAGCAGGTCGACGCGCGCCGCCCGCCTCGTGCCGGGCTCGTCCAGCGTGTGCAGCAGCACTCCGCACAGCGCCTCCGCCATGCGCGGCGTCGCGCACTCGCCCAGCTGCCGGGATATCGCGCTCACTCCGCCGCACCACACGAACACTTCCGGATACAATACACCTGCCATCACATTCTTACTTAATCATTATTATTATTTTATTTCTTCACGATCTACATCCTTTGCATATTACTTCAAATTAGATAAAACTATAAAAATTAAATAAAGTTAAGGATATCAATACACGTGTACTGGGCTACTGGGGTCTAATGCTCACCTGGCTAGCTACCACCCGCAAGTTGAAAATCTGCTGCCAAGTATCTATAGGTATGTTCCGGCATTTGCACTTGAGAGCCAGTTTTTCCACAGGTTTAGCGATATTCATCAGCTTGAGGTACAATATCACTTAACATCAGGTGAAATTGTAACCACGACGCTATCTATACCTATAAACTGCAAGTTATGAAGCCAGAATTTTATGGATTTTTATCATTAGTTCTAAATAGTTCTAGTAGATATTTGTAAGTAATTCTTGTGCATACTGTCAGGTCACGGTACGATGGGACTGACATGTTCTTTTTAGACCGAAATCCCGAAATTAAATAAAGACAAAAAAAAACCCTGTAAACTGTAACAAATATGTTATCCAGATTCTTCAGCATAAGAAGTGCACAACAAAGGTTAGCGTGTCCACCAACTTAGGCTGTATCGTCACTTAAAATCAGGTGAGATTATGTCCATAACGCTAAAACCGTAACTATAAAAAAGCAGTGTTTTGGTAAGAAAATTTAAAAGATACCATTTTAGGTAGTGTAAATAAATAAATTAATTAAATAAGTAAATTATTATAAATATTAAAGAGATACTTTTTATAACGAATAGAATATTAAAGTACCTACAACTCCACTGGATTACTTGATGTACACCAGCTAATTTAAGAAAACGACACATTCTCCTCGTAACTGACCATAGCCGTAAAACCTATAAGCTATTAAAAAAACTTTACCAAAATCAAACAGTTTATTACTGACAAAATAAGACAAACTTTTTTTTTAAGTAAAAAAAATCTACTACTGTTTCTGTAACAATATGACGTTCCGAGAGAGAAGAAACAGCGAAAGAAACTCTCCATCAATCGCTCTTTTAATCACGTGCATGTAATTGCATGAACTATATAGTAACAATAATTTAATCCCATGCATTTTTATCTGCTAAGTAATCTGCAATTGTATAATACGCTTTTTTAACAAGTTTTTATTTTAACTGTTTTAGTTTAGTACACTTATTTACAGGATTTTATTATTGAAACGGACAAATTGTTCTTTACATGATTTATGTTTACTGAATCCTATTTATGCCGTACAATAGTGCTGTGGAAATATATTCCTGTCAGTTCGTTCCCTCCTTACTACAATATTGAGTCCTTCAAAAAAGGCGTGAAGAGGTACCTAAGCAGGCCAGCATGACAGCGGTAAGGGCAGTGAATTTTGGTTCATTATCGGTCATCGCTGACTAAGGTTAAGTACTTAACATCAGACGCAGTGCATTCTCTTTGCTGCGCAAAAAAAAAACAATGGTATTTACTTAAGATCACTATATCTCTCTCGCTCCCTTAGTCGCCTGGAGCCCACTTGACGTCACACAAAAATGTTGCGAATCAGAATTTCAAAACCCTCACATGAGAAGTTTCACTTCAAGAACATGTAAAAAATATTGTTAACTTTTTTTTAGTTCTAGCAAAATCCTTACACTTCAACTAATGGTAAGTGCAGTTATGTTCGGTCCGGAAAGCTCAGCTTCTTAGAAGCTCCAACCCCAAATATATAGGACAGGTATAAGAGGTATTTACAAAAAGGACGGCCACAAAGTTAGCTGCATTTATATTGGATTACCTTTAAATTAGTTAAAACGAGTAATAAATTTACAGAGGTATTTAGGCATGTGTATCTTTCTTCCTCAGTACTAAACAAATGTTTTCTTTGCTCATGCTTATCTCTCTCAGTCCAATATTTTATATTGCAATGAATTTGAAAGCTTTCTAAGATATGGTAAAAACTGAATGCAGGTTTATTATTGGCAGTAAATACTCTTAATACGTACACTGTTAGGAGGATAATTATTATTAATGATACTGACAGATCTCAGCGAGCGTGGCGGCTGCCGGGCGCGACAGACGGTCAGCAGCAGGTTCACGGGCCAAGGAGGATGGATCACGAGCAAGAGCAGCGAGGCATCGTAGTAATGCCGGGTCAGGTCGCGCTGCGTCTGCCTTGCTCAGTCCAACCGCAGCGCCCGCAATACGTCGCACAACACGTAAAGCCTGTGCGCGCTCATCCTCATTGCGTACCATGATTTCCATCGACCTAATTTATAACTTATTAATTCATTTTTTTAATGTAAATATTGCCACAATTTTTTATTATTTATAAATACAAATTATATATATACTTTCGACTAATACAAAAATATGTTTTTTTTACGTTCATTTCATAGAAATCATTAAAATAATTGTCTTTCCTTCAACAAATGTCTTTTCAAACAATTTGATTATAATTTACAATTACAAAAATTAACTATCAATAAGGTAATCATTAAAATATTTGTGGTAATTATTAAATACTTATAAATATTGACAAAGTAATTTTAGCAAAATTTTCAATTATGAGAGAAAAGGTGATTTTATAGTATTCTTTGCAATATTATGTCTGCATCTATTTCTCTTGACAATCATACAACCAACTTATATATGAAGTTATAGTAATGTCATAGGTACCTTATTATCAGGTAGGGCAGTCTTAAATTGTTAAATGTTGCAACATCATTTTCAGTCTTTATCAAATAGCGAAGAACCCTCAAAGCTGCTGCTCTTATTACCACAGAATCATCTACCAGACTTATTCGTAAACTAAAATCATATAATATACTAAACATCACACACTTTTTTACTCTTTACAGGTTTGGTGTTTAGACCACAACCACATCTCATGAAGGTGTAGCCCCAGATGATATCTTAAGCCTAGTAAAGGACTAAGCACAGAAGTACAGCTTTGTAATATATTTGCAACATGGTATTATTTGGATGGTAGCTAGACCGAAAGACATTAAAATGCCCTAACAGTAAACTATTGTTTCATCACAAAAGGTTGATATTGAACAAGGTTGTCATATCTGCCATCATTGCTTCAAATATCACTTTCAAGATAATATCAAGGACTAATGAAATTTAAATGAGCTTGGTCAACCCTGTTTATCTGATAAAAGTACCTTTTTTCTCCTGTAGACTCCTTAAGCACCATCATACTGTCACTATATTGCATAGTGGAAATAATTTCAATTTCAACCACTACACATTACAAAGTAAAATATTAAGTGTGAACTTATTTATAACAAAATTTAGCATAAGTGTCGCTGTAAGAATTGAAATATTCATTTATTGCCATTGTGATTTGAAATTACATAGGTATGTCACCTTGACTTATAAAATTGTGCTTAATAATTGGGATTAAGTCCAGGAATTATGAAATCAATTTATAAATGAGTATTGCCTATCTATAAGGAGTGTTTAATGAAAATTGAAAATGCAGCACAAATTCTGTGGAAGCTAATTGTCTTGCAAATTGAATAGTATAAATTATTCAAAAATGGACACATTGGCGGTGAATATTTTACCATATTCTGCAAGTTTGTGTACCAAGAACATGGATGATTATCAAAGAAAGACTAACATTGTCTGAATTATGCCTGGAGAAACAGTTCACAATAACAATTTACTCAACCAACTGCAACTGTTTCTTATACCTTTATTTAGACGACACAATAATGAAATAGGTCATCTATCGCAAAAAATAAAATAAAATATTATTTTATTACAGAAGATGCACATATGATAGCATTTCAGAATTTCGATGAAATCAACCATCTTTTGATAATATTTGCCTGCTCAGCTTAATGTATTATTTTTTTAGTATGAGTTATCAAAGTTAAGTGATAGTACGCTTAGAGTACATTTATCAATGATATTTACTTATTTTCCTGTACAAATACAAATGTTTGATTTGGCAACAACTAGCATGACTTCTTGCAAGGCCAAAACAGATTTAAAACCTACAACAATACAAAACTCTAAACAGAATGTCGAAAAATTGTACTCCGGATAGTATATTTTTAGTTTTTTAATGAAATGGTTGGTACTTGAATATTACTGTAGAACGTGGGTTTTTTTACTGGCTCATCATAAGAGGGCTTTTCCCGCCATGCGAGGTTATCATTGGGACATCCTGTATACTTAGTGTTTAGGGTTGTTTTTCCAGAATTATTTTAACATGTTACATTAATAACTTATGAACAAATTGTAATATTTAATTAAAATAAAGTAATTTTTTAAGTCTTCAAACACTTTCAGTACAAAACTTATTCATTTTACTTCAAGTCAATACTGCATAAATTTCCAGGTGACCATAAAAATCATGAATTATTAAAGCTATCAATATATAAACCCAAAACTGTAGGAACTATTGTAACAAGTTGAACACTTATAGTCAAATAAATAGTTATCAAAAGTTGCTTTAAAATTGTGCAAAATATACATTTTACTTAAGCTTAATATACTTTACAAAGTAAGCAAACACTACAGTTATTTTTTAGGTTTTTCAAATTAATCATTTCATAACAGATATTGCATTTTCAGTATTCATTTATAAGGTATTTCAATAAGAAAATTAGTGTAACTTACCAAGTCATCAACTCTTCTGTAGTAAATCCCAATTTATTTCTGTCTTCCTTACATATTAATGTGACTAAAGCATTTAAATATGATAATCTGCGACTATCAGACCCATTTCTTTGCATACCTCTCAAACCTTGACGATAGTCTAATGGAACACTTTTGTTTGAAGGTGATGTGTCAGTTTGGAATGCTTTTTTCAAGTAAAGACCTTGTAGTATGTCCACAATATTTTGTTCAGGTGTTTTATTCTTAGTGTCCAGTTTAAATAAATCAACTCCATGTTTACCTAAAAATTAAAGTATTTTTCTAAAATATAAAATAATATTGAATTTTGGTCCAACAGCATATTGGTATTACAGCTATAAAAAACACTATATTATGATGTTATGTATCAAATCAATTCATCAGAAAGTTGAATCATCAATAACTTGGACAGCTCTTTAGTTTCTGCAATTAGGTTATCTAACCTATAAACATAAAAATAATTACTGTTGTTATTAAAACTGCTTTGCTTATAATTTTAAAAGTTGTGCATGCCAAAGGGTATTGCTTGCAACTTAAAACTTAAATAGCTCAATTTAATTCCAAATTCTTAAATTTCTCAGCAAACAAAATGAAAGATACCCATAATTTCACAGAAACAATTTTAGATTCATATAATACTTTAATAAGTGCAGATTCTATCAATAATTCAGTTCTGAACACATTTGATTCATATATAAACCAAGTGACACTAACAATTCATTCAAAATCTGCTAACACTACCACATAAAAAACAGATTTTGTAACACATCAAAATTGACTTCTATAATTACAAATCATAATGAATTCCATAATTAGAACAAAAACATGCCTTTCTGTGGATTATATATGAAGCACCAGTAGACTATTAGGCTTAAAATTTGATGGTATTTAATAAATATTAAATAGACTTTATACAAATTACAACACAAAATGTGTAAAAAACTATTTATTAATAATAATTCTTAGACTCCATTACAACCTGCAAAAGTATGTCCTAATAAATAAAATACTATGCCACATTGATTTTCATTAATATTTGTATGGATCAACTTTAAAGTTACAGTTGCTAGGCATTACTGATATATTTAGGTATTGATAATAGCAGTAATTTCATTCATGTATATTAGAGTTTGATTATAAACTATTATCAATTATTTGAAACACGTATAATTTTTGCAGTTGGCAAATGAGAATATTACTTTCATCTATTTTGGAATATAATCTCTCATTTCAGACATATTACTTTATATCACAATACATTTTATAGTTAGTATTCGAGTTCAAGCCCTATAAACAATTACTATTTTTTTATAAATAGAGGTCAAAATTTGTGTCTGTGTAGATATTGTAATAATATTTGATATTGTAAGAGTATCATCATTTTAGTTATTATATGATAGCTATGTTCTATGTAAAGTATCCCTTAGTTCTGAGAAACGAAAGTAAAGCTAAAATTTACAACAATCACTCATTAGTAATGTTAGAATATAAACTTGATTACTATATTTTTATTTTTATTACTAATACTATAAACATGTATATTTCAAAATTGAAACCTATAATTTATTTACCTTTTCTTCGACTAAACCAATTTTCAGACGTAGCCATTATAACATTTTTTGGGGCTGTAATAAACTTAGGTACGAAGCTTTATTCTACAACAATAATCCAAATTTAACTTGATATTTATGCGAGAAAATGGAAATAAGACATTAGACAAACTGTAAAATCCAACACTGTTTTCCTTTTATAATTTGTTAAGGCTACTAGATGCATATTTATTAAGCCTAAATTAGTATATTTTTTCGAGTCTTCAAACATCGGTTTACTTCACGATGTCTGCATTTTTGTATAATTAAATGTTTTGAAATGTTATCAATATAACGTGGCATGAGTTTAAATATTATACTGAATTTAATAACGAATTTTTCATTTTACTTGACTTTTCTTGCACACTATTAACATATAAGACTATTATTTTATAAAAAAAAAAATGTTTCAGTAAATTGTTTTTCAGTAAAATAAAAGAAATGTACACAAGTAGCAATATTTTTTAACGGTTATTTTCTCACAAAAATTACAATCGTTAATATATTGTTTAAAATATCTCTAAAAACTAAAAATCTCTAAAACCTATTTACAAAAACTAAGTCAGTAATATTCCAAAAATATATTTTTCATACTTTTATTAAATTATTTTACGTATTATTATTATTATGTAGAAATGCTATCTGTTCTTTTCATGTATACCTATACCTATAGACTGCATTAAGAATGAAGACTTATTACACATAGAAACTTCAAAAATATGGCGTATTTCAATCCATTATATGAAACATGATTACAATATGTAGAACACACATAGTCCGTACCAGATATTCGCAATAAAGCAAAATCATTTGGACTGTGGCAGCTTAGAAAACAAATAAATTAGTAAATTTGAATAGCCGTCAAATGTGACTAAAAGAAGACGTCTTTGATTTTTATTGTGACATATTTTTCACACTTTTCGTATTCTTTAAGTGTAGTTGCAAAGTCTCAATGTAACCTGACATTAAAATTTTTATGTGGAAACAGAATTTATTCATCCACAGGCGATACTTGAATACTTTCAGCCTTTTTTATTATTCAAAGTTATAGGTTTCATGAAATTAGAGATATTTAAACCGTTTGTCTGAAAATAGTAGCATTTGAGAGAAACATTCGTTTTTAGTTTAGTTACAAATTTATTTACCAAGAACGATCCAGTAAAATTCTATGAAAACTAAAACTAAGTATATTCTTATACATCTAATATAAAACCAGCAACAAGGTCACTACTTCGTCGTATACCTACATAATATATCTTTTGCGAAACCTGTGTCGATCGACATAGTTCAACTGTTGAATTTTATCTGAGCTTTCGATGACGGACAAAATTGCGTTGCCACAGCAATATATCATGATTATAAAAGATTTTAATGATTGCCTAGTTAGCTTTCATATTACTTGTATATTGGGGCGAACAAAGAAATTCGTTGTCATGTCAGCATTGTGAAACTATTGAACCGTGTCCTGGCTCGTTGTCCCACCGTTCCTACAACATCTAGTTTTTTTTTATACTTAAGGTTTAGCGTTATGGCCATATCTCACCTGATCTTAAGTGACGATACGGCCCAAGTTGGTAGACACGGTAAACCTGTGGAGGGTCTGGCTCTTAAGTGCAGCTGCCGGAACACACCTATTGGTATTTGACGGCAGGTTTACAATTTGAGGGTGGTAGCTAGCCAGGCAGGCATTTGAAAAAGCCCTACCACTATGCAAATATAATGTGAATACAAATTTGATCAATTCAGCATGACAGCGACAACAAGCGATGAATTTTCGCTGTATGGTTGTCGATACTTTGAGATTACAGAAATGTCTTTTCAAGAAGCTCTAATTCTATTCCTAGAGCTGCATTTGATAGGCTTCTTAGATATAATTATTATAACATGCTCGGAAACAAAAGAAATTGGGATTATATAAGGATCTTTTTATACAGTGTTACATGAAATAATAATCAGATACCCTTTTCTATAAAAAATAAATGGCAATTGTTTTCCTGTATGGTATTTGTAAGCCTTTGAAACATATAATTAGAGATAAATTAAAAACATAAGAAATGGAAATAATATGTATGTAATATATATGTAATATGGAAATAGTATGTATAAACTACAATATTTTGTGCAGCTACTTCAAACTTGATTCTTTGGAAATTCAGCGTGGTCAACATAATGATGTTTTTGCATGCTATATTATCAGTTTATATTGACTGTGCCGACCTTCTGAGTTCAATATCGTTGTGAGGACCAATATATCCTATACGTAATACATCGTTGCTAGTCGTCCCATACACTAAAATCAACTATACTCAGAATTCGGTATTGTGTCGTATTACTCGCTCATATAATAAAGAATACGATATGATAGATATACTTCGATATACAAAAAAAATCAGTTTGTGGCGTCCTTTGTAATTGTCACTGGCCGGAATATCGGCCTACGTGCCAGCGGTTTGAAAGGATAGATGTCAGAGAGAGATACGACAGAGGATATCACTACAAGTTCTAAACGAAATCATAAAATTAAATCGCGGAATCCGAGCGTCACACAAAAAGGTTACAGATCAGAATTTCAAAGCTCATCCCATAAAAAGTTTCACTTCAAAAATAGAAATCACTATATAGCTGACTTAGTTCCTGCCAGATACTTGAAAATTATTTCTAATCACAATCTTTTACTGTTAACTGCACAGTTTGCCTAACAGCGAAAATAGTCTCACAGCCATCGCAGTACGCTCCGAAGTGTTGTGTGTTTGAGTCCCGCGCAGAACAATTATTTGTACGTTCCACTAATAATGTTCTGAGTTCGATTGTTATTTTGAGTCCATTAATAGTGTGTACGTGTGTGTGTTTTTATAATTAACTGTACGACGCTTGGCCCCCGTCACATGCAGCGCGTTCGTGTAAAAGAAACTGTTTCACTTTTCGTTTAAAGACGCCGATGTGTATTTATAAAGTCCTTTCCACTTGACATTGATAAAACGTTGGCAGATTCCATTAAAATAATAATGATAATACCTGTTTCTTACAAAATTTAAATGTAGTTATGATTTACAAATAAAACTACAAATTTCAGTTTATATACCGTTATTACAAAACAGATATAATACTGACACATTAAAGATTAGACAAATAAAGGTACCGAGTCACCGATGTCGTTTTGAATCGGATATCCTGTAGGTACCTATTAGAAGGTTATATAAACTAAAGTAAACCCAGATAAATTATATGCTTCATGGAGTCAGCATACGTATTCATTCTATACGTATAGTGCTGTTATTCTAAGCAGTATTTAAAAATATAGATATACTTAAGGAAATAAAAGGTTAAGAGGATAGCGACATAATAAATATAAAAAAGGAATAGAATATATAGATATGAAGATTGCATATCCACACAGACGCAACGTACTGTTATCGTATCAAATACGTTGGATATCTCTAATTTATTACTGGTCTCTGGTATGCATACTTGTGGCATAGACAATACGTAGATCTAGTATCAAGCATCGCTAATATTTATTCATCTGTGGTATATGGCGTCGTAGTGAGGTGATAAAGTAATGGTGCTGTGCTGTATAACCGCTAAACTATTAGGGGAATCGAAATTAAACAAAAACTAGAATAACAGATACATACATCGCTAATATTCGTTTCGTTTTCTCACTTCGTTCATCACTAAATCAAATTGAAGATGTCCGAATCACAGGACAGTATTGACATGAAATCATGCCGTATTTGTTTAGCGAACAATAAACCGCTATGTCCTCTGTTTAGATACAAGTTATCTGGCAATTATGCTGAAATGCTTACAGCAATAGCCGACGTAAAGGTAAATTGTAATTTCTTTGTTAAAAACACGGGACTAAGCCGTTTAAGAGGGTTGGCTTATATTAGCATAACAACTGATTTTTCTCAATTTTTTAGGTGTCTTCTAATGATGGACTGCCAGAAAAAATCTGTATTAAATGTTGCACCACTTTAGAAAAAGCTTATCTTCTTAAAACTGTGGCTGAGAGGTAAGTTAATTCTTCTAGAATTTCAAACTAATTTTTTTTATGGAAAGAATATATAGCTACATAATAAAAGCAATTTATAGTAAAAAACGGTATTGCTTGAGTATCGCGCCGTACGATTTTCATTATAATTTTAATTGGCATAGGTAGGTTATGAATATTGGCCACTGAAGTAAATACTAGTAGGATTTTATGTGGAAACTTATAGTTTTCGATAAATTATTATTTAAGTTCCACATTGGAAGCAATGACAGCTCAGTGGTAGTGTGCAGGAACGCAGAGTCATGGGACATGAGTTCTAATCCAACTGCCTACAATGAGCTTGACCTTTCGGTGACAAAAAACATTGTGAGGAAACCATACCATGGTAGTAGAGCTTTTCGTAATGCCTGCCTGGCTAGCTATCCCCCTCAAGTTGGAAATCTCCTTTCAAATACCAATAGATGTGTTCTGGCAGTTGCTGTTGAGAGCCAGTCCCTCCAATAAAGGCCGGCAATGCTCTTGCTATTCCACTGGAGTTGTGGGTGTCCATGAGTGGCTTTAATTACTTACCATCAGGTGACAGACTTGCTCGATTGCAACCTATACCATAAAAAAAGATTAAGTACTAGAAATCATATAGAATAGTAACATTTCTGGTCCAAGAGATTTACATATTTACATTTTGAAACATTAGAAAGAGACAACTTAATATTTATATCTTCTTTTAACACGAGTCATTTCAGACCTATAAATGATCTTTGGCTGTTTATGGTAAATCTTTGCCAATAAAAAAAAACCTATGCAATGTTCTTTATCTGTCTACATGAAGTTAGTTTTGCCTTAGATATTTTTATATATCACTTAAACAATACCTAGTAACTGATTACCACCTGCCAATGAATTGTAGGTTTGTTAAAATTCTCCCTTTTTAAAAGTATAACAAAATTTATATAAAAATGCTAATGGAACTTCAAAAAGTTAAACTTAGTTATACATTGATACCTATTTTAATAATGTACATTGTGGCCTAAGATCACATGCTGGAGTACCAGTCTCTTTTAAACTTATATACATATCTTATACTGTTTTTTTTTATTAATTTTAACAAAATAAAACATATGTATATATTTTAGATCAGATCGAAAACTACGAAAGATTTTGATTAAAGGAAAAGGAAATGTACCTACTAAAAAGATTGCTTTCGATTCTTTTACTGATATTAAAAGTGAAATAGGCCCAATTACAATCAAAACTGAACCTAAATGGGAAATGGAAATAGATATTAACAGTGATGGTGCATCAAAGCCAGTAGAAACTATTGATGGAAAAGATATTGTTATTGCTAATACTGTAATAAGGAAAGTGGATCCAAATAATTCTGAAGAATCAAAAATTGAAACCATTGATGAAGATGTTAATGTAACGTGGAAAAAGGCTGCTTCAACTAAAGAGGATATTGATGTAAGTACATGAAATTGCTATTATAATGTCAATACAGGCTAAAATATTTATTTTTATATTTTATACATTTAGCATTATGGCTACAATCTCAGCTGATGTTAAGTAACGAAAAGCCAAAGATTGGAGACCCACTATGTCTCAGTGAAAAAACTGGCTCTCAAGTGCAGGTGTCGGAACACTTCTAGATTCCAAAAATGGTTACCAAAATATAAGGTTTGATATTATCAATATTATGATATGAAATTGAATCTTTAGCAATGAAGGAAAATAGTAAAACTATCAAAGTAGTTATGTAAACTGTAGTTTATAACAATTTACAGTAAATAGATGTACTTAATGTAACTAAATTTTCTGTGTGGTTGCTTATTTTAACATGGTATAACCTGCAAGCAGCAAAACAGTAATAGGAGGTATTCTCTATTTATATATAAATCTAAAAATCTGTTGTCAAGTATTATTTGTTCCAACAATAGCATTTGAAAACAAATTCATGCTAGGCTTAGAATGTTAACTAGGCTTACATCATCACTTAATATCATGTGGAATTCTGGATAAACCTATATGGTATTAAAAATAAAAACCTAAAATCTTTGACAATACATTTTTGTGACAAAATACTGGATGTAACTTTTACTAAGATTCTATTAGCACTTTTTTCATATTTAGAATTATTACTTTAGTAACTCCTTTCTAATTTCATTCTTACTGAATGTATGATCCACATTATTAAAAGCTTTTTATTAACTTCACCTGTATGATTGTTTGTTTGTATGTTTGTAACCGACTCCTTTGGGCTTGATTTTGACTTACTTTAAATGGCCAGATTTCATTCAAATTTGTAGATTTATCAAGGACCGATGACAATACACTCATTTGATAAAATTATTACATTTTTTAATTTGCAAAATAAGATTTTTGTTAATTTATATAATTTTCAGGCAAGACTCTATAGTCGATAAAACAGAAATCGATATTATAATTTCCAAGCACTATCTTTAGCCGATTTCTCTAATAATACAAATTTTCGAATACTAAAAAGTTAAATAAAAAACACGCTTTTACTAGAAAACTAAACTAAATAATAGTAGATTAGAACAAATAATAATTTAAAATTAAAAAACCAAGCTGTTATAAATAAAGCAAACTAAAAAGTAGAAAATAAATAATAGTTTAAAAAAATTTAATAAACACGCTTTTTAAAGAAAACTGAATAAAAAAAATAGAAAATAAGTTTTAATAAATTTAAATTAAGAATAATCTTAAAAATTTCAATAACTATAAATTAATAATAGTGTAAATAAAATAAAAAAGTATTTTATATAAAAAAAAGCGTAGGTTGCTTTTAAGATTATCAGATGATAATCACTCAACTCATATCTGTCCATAAAACATTTATAACTATTGACACCATGCACCCCACGCTTTTTTAAAAATAAAATACATTTTTTTTATTTACACTATTATTAATTTATAGTTATTGAAATTTTTAACACTATTCATAATTTAAATTTACTAAAACTTATTTTCTATTTTTTTAGTTCAGTTTTCTATAAAAAGCTTGTTTTTTAGTTTTTTTTAAGTTTTATTAAATTTATTATTATAGTCGTATTACCAAAGAGACATTGAATACTGTATAGATGATAATATGGCCAATAACATTTAGTGCTATACATTATTTTAGGATTATTTGGATGATGCATTTCAAGATGATTTTGACGATGATGATTATGTTCCACCAACTGAAAAACAAAAGACTCGATTCAAAAAACCAAAACTGTCTGATATTAAAGTATTCAAAGGGAAGCCAGTGATACGAAAAATAAAAGTAATAAAGAAAATACGAGAAGATTCAATCAATGAGAGACATTCAAGGGCAACTTCAATAACTTGCTGTGAGTTTTGTACCTTATATGTGTAATTATAGAACTGAATGTTCTGTATAGTTGTTACAGTAAAGAGTAAAATAAATATGGGATTGTAAATATAATAATATATCTGATAAATTAAATGATTAAATGCACAATAGAATATTATATAAGTAAATGTGTTTTTTTTTTCTAATTTCAGATCCTATTCTAAAAAATGGCTCCAGGGGTTCACCCATAATTTTAAAACGTCCTAAAGATTCTACAGTTTTAAAAGTACACCCTAAATATAAAACCAGTGAGGATTCTACAGTGATAAGTCGAGATAAACCAGTTCGGATGGTGAGGGGGGGTGCTGCCAAACAGAGAGAGAAACTAGTGTGTCCTGTCTGTGGAATACTGACATTTACATTAGGCAATCATATTGCTACTCATCAAGGTAATTTATAAAACTTTTATATGTTACATACAGTTTCTTTAATATGAAGTATGTATATTTACATCAAGGGTGGATTTTCATGTATGCTAACTAGGCTTCAGCTTATGGCCTCAAAATCAAGAAGTGCGTACATTTAAGTTGTAAGCAAAATTAAAATTACACTATTTTACTCATATTGAACACTGGACTGAAAATCAGGAGTAATTCTACATATAACAAACATAAAAATTGATTAGTTAATATCAACGCAAGAGTTGAAAGGGCATTTATAAATGAAATAGCGTAAGGCCTCGTTCATCTAAATCCGGCCCTGATTTACATGCATATGTTTGCTGAGGTATTAAGAAACAAAAAAAATACAATTTTAGATTTTATCATTATAATTGTTTTCAATAAATCTATAGTTTTCTGCTGTTACAGAGAAAAAGAGGTATACCTGTCCACAATGTCCAAGAACTTTCACTCAGAAGAGTAATTTGCAAATACATTCAAAACAGCATTCAGGTATAAAGGATCATATTTGTGAAATTTGTGGTGCGGGGTTCTACAGCCAGAAGTCTTTGGTCAGGTAATGATACGTAATTTCACTATATATCCAACGATCATGCTGAAATGACATGTTCAAAATTTTTAAGAAAGTTTGAATGACATCGAATTTGCACGATTTTTTGTATTTTATATCTACAACTAGCTTTCACGTGCGGCTTCGCTCACGTTAATATGGATTTTCTTAAACAAATCGGATAACGCAATAAAAAGGTCTCTCTATTTAACTCATTTCCAATAAAGATTACACGAGAAGAAGTAGCAGATCTCTATCTCCTGGCTCTCATCTATCTCTATACCAAAATTCATCATAATCAATTCAGCGGTCTAGCCGTGAAAGCGTAGCAAATAAACTCACTTTCGTATTAATAATATTACTATGATTAAAAAGACATCATTACAAGTTATTTGTAACTTCGTATTATATAATATATTGCACGCCTCATAAGTGAAGCGTTGAGGTGGGTACTACTGTCACTTAATGCAAACAACTGATTTTTCAAATTTAAAATGTTTCTATTTATCATATATTGCACTTGTAAAATAATATATACACACATATCAAGAAAAAAACACTATTTGTAGCACTCATGATTTTTTGGTGCCATTTTTGTTACTTAAACTAGTTAAAAAAACTGTTTAAAAAAGTTGTTTTGGACATCCATGTGTATATATGTGCGGATCCTGTATGTTATCACGATAACGAGCCAAATACTTTTTTTTCTAATCGAGCCTTTTTTATATACGCTTCAGTATAATTAGGAATAGAGCCCTATTACTTTTCACGGTTGATTCGATATGGTTTAATTGTTATTAGTTAAACAAAAAAAGAAGTTTATGAGGCATGCATATTTGGATTTTCCTAACTTTTATTTACTAGTATTTATTATTATATGTACAACTCACATATTATCGAGTCTATTCAGGAAAAACAAATATTTACAGGAGAGAGGTTTTTATTCCTAACTAAATAGTGTTTATGATATCTTTGTAAAATCAATATGTTGTTCATAATAAACCAATAATTTATTAAAATAGTGGCTATTAACATACTGCTTGTAATTTACTAAGATAATCTTTAGGAGGTTACAATAAAAAAACAATTTCAAGGTGTTTGGTTTTTACAATGTTTTTTCCTGAAAAGGCTTGTTATACTATCACATATAATTTATGGATTAGCGTATAATTTGTTTCTTGTAGTTTTTATTTATATTTTTACTTTTCTGTTACACAATAACTGAGATTATAAATATAAACCCAGTGCAAACTTCTACCTGTGAATATCTATATTAAAATATTCCTGTTTGTTATTTTCCAGACATAACCTAATTCATAAAGGGGAGAGGCCATACCCGTGCAATTTATGCAACAAGAGATTTATTGCTGTAAGTATAACTATATTATCTTTGAAAATGTAAAAACATGTACATGATAGTATTAGTTGCAACATTGAGTAGTAGTGTAGGATGTCTTTAAAGAATAAGAGCAAATTAATATATTTCAGCGGTGTGATTTGAACCGTCATCTGCGCATACATTCTGGTTACAAACCATATAAGTGCAGCACATGTACAATGTCGTTTAACGCGAAGCATCAGTTGCAAAACCATGAGAGAATGCACACCGGGGAGCGTCCATACACATGTCAGGTGCGTTAAAACCTTTCATCTTATTTTATTACGTTACAGATGCAAAGCCTACGTCGCCATATGAGAATTCATACGGGGGACAAACCGTTTAAATGCGACATCTGCAATAAAAGTTTTGTGCAAAATCACCATCTGCAAAATCATACCCTTACTCACACTGGCGACAAACCCTTTTCGTGCGAGGTCAGTAGGACGATTCTTATCATTTTTAACTACTTATAATTCTTTAATAACACTTTAAGTAAAAACGACAAAATATTCAATTAAGTTTCTTAGCTATACTAAAGATTATTAAATTTGTTTGAACTCGATAATTTTAGGGACTACCAGTCAGATTACAAAAAATGTTTTTATACTTAATAGAGCAATCATTGAGGAAGGTTTTAGGATATATAACTTCACGCTACCACCAATAGGAGCAAAGCTGTATAGAAAAAATAGTTATATAACTGGGCAAAAATGAATAAATAAAATTTTAGTTCTGCACAAATGAAGTTGCAGGACCATGTAGTAAATAATAAAACACAAAGATTCATTGCGTCTTACAATTAGTAGAATAGGAATAGGAAATATAACAGTAGTAGGTAATAAAAAAACTTAAATATAAAACAAAGGTGTCACCATTGAATGTACAATTTTTACTTGGAAAAATTATGTAACAACAGGTGAGTTACGTACAATTTTAACGTTTAATTTAGCATACGATATGTTACGTTAATTTTACAAAATTAGTTATGAAAAGTTGAGATATACTTTAGATAAGGTATATTTTGAATAACAAGGTAGCCGTAAACTAGTTTCTTGAATTTAAGCAGAAATCTTGCAATATCCATTATAACAAAAACCGTATTAAAAATAAGTTTATATTAATAAGTATTATAGTCAAAACCGCAATGAAGTAATTGTTGTAAATTTAGATAACACTTATTTTGTATAATTTTTACTGAATATAACTACAAAACTATTCGTCTTGTTAATGATTTGTTTCTTTTTCTTCGAACAGTGAAGATATATGTTGCCAGTTTCCGTGTTTACAGTTAAATATTATTTTCCTTCAGGTGTGTAATGTTGCGTTCAGTTACAAAGTAAATTTGAACAATCACGTTTTCAAAGTGCACGGTATAAATCTGAAATTCAAATCGATTCACACCGTGACCGAAGACGTGCTGCAGCGGGAAATGGGAATGGCGTCGGAGGGGCGCGTCGCCGCCGCCGTCGCGCACATCATGCCGCAGCTCAGCGGCGACGTGCCGCCCCCCGCCGCGCACGAGACCGTGCACCACACCACCGACTATTAACACCAACAACCAAACAAACTAATTCAACAAATACACAAATCTAATTTTTATTATAACCTTGAAGACTCAGTTTCTATCTACCATAAACTGCACTACCAAAACAAAAACATTTAGACGTACTGGGAATACTGACATAACATTATGTTACATTTAACATGTTGCTTATAAAGAATGTATTATGTTATTATTTTAATAAAATGTAGGAAAATTTTGTCGGTGTCTTAATAAAGCCAGGTTAATAGCATTTAATTATCTTTTACAGGTAAATATAATAATATATATAATATTATTATTATTATTAGTAATAAAAGTATATAAATGTTTTCTTTTTTTAGCCGGGCGTCGAAAATGAGTCATTTATACCTTGCTATGCTTAGTTAAGTAAAAACGTTTCTTTTTGTAACGGAAAATCTTACAGATGGATATATTTTATTTTATGAAAATATTAAATTATTATTAATGAAAATTGTAATAATTAGGAATGAATTGTGATCCCATTTCGAATTATTGTTTGTATACTCTGTACAATATTACATTACACACGAGGGCTTTTCCTGTAGTTTCAAGGCACTTGATCGGTACACAATATAGTTAGTTGAGCGCCGACACGATACTGAGTTATGGGTGTGTCAGTTGACACAGTAATTGGGTCACTTTCGGACCGCATATACCGTATCTTTTTTACTTATACTACCATTGGTTAACTATGCAAATAGAAGGCTATGTACCCCTTTTAAAATAAATTATGTGCTCAGAGTACAGAGATTTGTCAAGGTTATAATTTATATATGAGAATGAGGTGAATAAAATTCGTAAAATTATATGTACTGGTTATATAGAGGTATGATACTTTTTCAAAACCGAACCTTAATTTTTTTTAAAGTTTTATGAATTTTTTCACGTCTAGTGAACACAATATTCACAAAATGAAGATAAGCAATAATGTACTATTTTAATCTAAGTAAAGTCATTTACTTGATATATACTTATCTACTTCTTTGGTAAAAAAGCCGATTTATCTGTTTATAATACGAATTGAGATTCTTTATTTTTTCCAAAATTACATTGCCTAGTGGGTAGTTTTCGTGTTATGAATATGTACAATGCCAACCAATAATACAGTATGGTACTATGGTACTGCCACTACTATTTCTGAATAAATTTCAGCTTACTTGTATTTTAAATTCATTGTGAAGAGTGTTGGAGAAAATTTCAAAGAAAAGTTAACGTTATGCAATTGTTAATTAAGTTTTTAGGTAATGTACCAGGTACATTGTATATTGTATGAAATTTTGTGGATTTGGTTAAACGGTACTGTTTACTTTAATAATAGTAAATTTAATTGTTTTCTTGTCTAGAATACTTAAGTCATTAACGTTACATCGCGTTTTGTACATAGAATGTGAATAAATAAAGTTCTTTAAATTAATTTTTACTTTTATTTAAATGTCTATTTTTTATGATTATAAAAAAACAGATACTAATAGTACATTTGGTAAAAACATAAAAATTAAATCTGGCAATGAATATATAATTTATTTATCGTTTACACATATTATTAAATAAATAAGATATCAGTTTCCAGTTACATGATTTATATATTCTTCCAAATATTTGGATTTAAACCCCAGAGAAACCATGATTTTAATGTGACATCGCTGATTGGTCACGTTGTGTCATAAATGGTCAACACATACGATATATGGGTCACGGGTTCGCTGGGATATATATCCTTTTAAATCCTTTGTTGAGATGATCTTGGTATTAATCTTGTTTAATCGTATCACGGTAATCCCTAGTACATACACATCCAACACTGATCTGCCATTTCTCAGCTATCCACCGATATTTTAGTTCATTAGGTAATTTTTCAGAATGTTGTGTGGTTGTTTCTCTCCTTTTTAAAACGTTTATCTAAAAAAATATTACGAGTAAATAAATTATATAATTTATAACGTGGAGAACAATATTAAATACCGAGTGTTAGGAGACGACAGTTGTTTCCGATTGTATATGATTTGGGTTTCGACCACAATATATCAGTGTCTCTAGCCAAATTGTCTTTCAACTATTACTAGGTCAAGAATTTACATTGATATAATTTGCGATTGAAGTGTCGTCGTATTTATTTTATACTTTATAAGTTTAGCGTTATGGCTACAATCTTACCTGATGTTAAGTGACAATGTGGCCCTAGATGGTAGACAGTAGATGTTAGTAGTAGTGGAGGGGCTTGCTCTAATAGCCGGAACAGTTTGATTAAAAAAAAGCACAGGTGTACCACCCATAATAATGACACGCTCAGATGCATCGTGCTCCAGGATGAGCCGATGTTTTACCCAATTTTAAACCAAATGTATATAGTGGTAATAAAACCGTCGCAGTGACTTTTGGTTTATCAGCCAGTGTATATTTAGTCGCCTACAGGCTTATAGCTTTACTTTCATTAAATCAACAGTAACATAACTTTTTTCTTTATAGGCTAACTATAGACTGCACTCTATTTTTTTAGTCAATGAACATTTGAAGGCTGTGGAGTAGCCCTCAAGTGTTGCTGCTGATGTATACTTCTTTAATTCTGGGTATGACATTTTCAACTGTAAAATGGTATAGTTGACCAGACGGAGATTAGAGAACGCAGTATTACAATACTGTGGTTTCATTGCGATGTTCTTTGTCGAAAATGGCTTATTGTCATGGTGACGGCTTAGTACAGAATTCAAACCTACGATGACACGCACGACATGAGGATACATTGCCACTGAGCCACGTAAATTCATTTACATTTAAACACTGTACTAACTCAGAGGGATAAGTGTATATATGTGAAGAAAGTTCAAAACAAGTTGTATTAATTTGATATTTCAGTATGTACTCCATCGTCTAAATGATAAAGCAACATTTATTTAGGTTCTGTGTGGTGGGTACTCAAATAACTAGATAGAATTATAAAGAATATGTAAGAAATGCTTACATTGTATAATGTTTCCTTGCAAACGTACGGAAAGAGACACGACTGCTGTTGTAATTCGCTACAATTTCTAATTTCGACGTATCTTGGAAAGGCATTCTCGCCGAAATCCTTAGTTTTATTCTGCAAATTAATAATCCTTTAGTTTTTGCTATATAAAGCTACTCTAATGTAGTACATAAATATACTTACTGTGTACACACAGCTACAAGGCGGGTCTTGAATGTTTTGCTGAAAATTAAATTAGGTACATATATTTTATAATATCTGTTATAAGCAAACATTATAGTTTTGAGATACCGAATTAAATTTTATTTGGCAATATTCTGACTGATGTTTAATAATAATATACCGTATAACCTTTGTTAGTCAAGAAATTTTCATAAAACTTACATTTGACATCTACAAATCTTTTAAGTCTCAAGCGTAAAGTTAATCCTAACTTAAGCATTTTTAATACTTACACGCTTAATATTGCCTCGTTTTCGCGTTCTGGTCTCTATTGAATTATCTAATAGAATGACATCGTTTTTTTTCACGTTGGCATAATCCATCATGAGATTTGAGAAATCTTCAGGATTTGAATCTAAATCGTAAGATTCGATGTCATACATCAGGCCATTGTTATTTCTATTTCTCAACATATCGTTATTCCTTTGGAACATGTAATTGTGTTTCTGACGTGTCCTCTGGTCTTCAATCATGAACTCATCTATGTTCCTAGTGCTCTTCATTGCCATTGTTTTAGGTATTACTGATTGAATTATAATGAAAATTCCTGAACATAGTAATAACATAATAATCGGTCTTGATATCTAAAATGAAACTTGTCTTGAATTTGAAATGTTTTTATTAATTAGTGGAACAGTTCTTAGTTAATGATTAAATTATAAGGCCAAATTTTTTAATTAAACAAGTAGTAAATAATATAGTAAAAATTAAACCTTAATTTATGCTATATGTGTATTATAACACTATTCGAACATTTCCCGTATATGGGCAGTGTAATGCAGAAATAATATAAACCGTAAACTAAAGAAAATTAAGGTCACACTATTCAACATCATCAGCATTTTTTTATAATTAAGGTTTTGCGTTATGACCATAATCTCACCTGATTTTAAGTGACTATACGGTCCAAATTGGTAAACATTCTAAAACTGTGGAGCAACTGGTTCTCAATTGCAACTGCTGGTACACACCTATTGGTATTTGGCGGCAGATTTTCAACTTGTGGTTGGTTTCTAGTCGGGTATTGGAAAAAGCCCTACCACCATGCTATGGTTTCTTCACGATGTTTTCTTTAACCGAAAGCTGAAGCTCATTGTAGGTAGATCTGAACTCACGTCCCTTTTCACGGAGTCCGTATACACTACCACTGAACTATCATCGCTTCAGGTGAACAAGACTCAAGATATTCTGAACACTAGAAATTATTTAATAAATTATGTACTCAGAAAATGAATTGTTATAGTTATCAGAGTAAAATAAGATCTTTTTACGTAAAGAATACGTATTGTTTTTGATAAGTGTGGCATATCTAAAATTTGACCAATTTGTGTGTTGTGACACTTCTGCACAACATGATCCATTTATGAAAAGAGTTATCTCACAAAAAAATCAGTTAACAGTAACTTTCGGACTTATTTAAGGCTTAGATGGAATTAAGTCAGTATTATTTTTTTATGAAATTGTATATTTAATACTGCAAATTTAACTAGATACAAGTATGTTTATATAAGACGTCATGTGATTAAGCTCGCATGCCGAGATTAAGCGTAAATTATATTATTTTATATTATTATCAAATTATCTAACGACAAATAAAATAATATATAAACTTAATATAATTCCATATGCAGGTAATCATTTTTATAATCAAATAATGACCGACTGAAAAACAATGCCCAATTTTATTTTATATAATTTACAAATATCTTACCATAATGGTTTATGTTTGGACTTCCAAGTCAGACTACGGGTGAGGTGTGCATTTTTACCTTTATATAGTGGTTTTTGATAGACAGTTTTATGAATAGATCCATTACCATTATAGGAAAAGCTTGTAAGGATGACAATAGCTTCAGTTTTGTTATATTGTAGGTGAGACATCCATTGTGATATTAATCCACTATTTTCTTATAATGTTTATTGAAAAGACAAAGTTCTAGATATGTGAAACAAAAACAAAAGACAGTAGACAATTATTAATAAGAAATATTTCTTTGTTTTAACCGCAGTAATCGAATTTCATACACTTCTTAAGATTTTGGAATCAAAGTGGTCCCGGATTTAGAATGGGAGAGGAGATCACAAACTTTCTCTCTTCTTGCAGTTATCGCGTTAGATAGCAAAAGTAGCAAATATTCGGAAAAAAATTGACAAATTTAGTACACTAATGCTGATGGTACATAATAGGAATTTGCCATTTCAAAACAAATTTTCAATGATATCTCAGTTGGTAGTGTGTGGACTCCAAGTCAAGAGCCGTGTGTTCGAATCCATCTACAATGAGCGTGAGCTGTCGGTGAAGGAAAATATTGTGATGAAACCATAGCAGGATCGATAGGGCTTTTTGTAATGTCCGCCTGGCTAGCTACCAGCCTCAAGTTGAAAATTTGCCACCAAATACCTATGTGTTCTGGCAGTTGCACTTGAGAGCCAGTCTCTCCACTAGGCTTAGCGTGTCCAACATCTTGGGCCACATCGTCATTGAACATTATGTGAGATTGTGGCCATAACGCTAAACGATAATTATAAAAATAAAAATTTAGCGACTACTGTGGTAGGCAGTAAACTTAAAACGCCCCTAACTATGCCTTAAAATTTTTAAGGAAAGTTACTCTAACGAAAAGTTTTGCTCCAGTCCGAAAAATTGTATTTTGTAAACTTTAATTAAATTAATATAGCATCTATAAAGGTTATTACAAAATTGATCTATATGAAAAATATGTTTTCATAAATTTACAAGTACTTAATTAATATTAGGAATCTTTATTTAGTTCTGTGTTAAAGCAAACTTAGTAAATCATTTCATATATGTAACTACCTACTTTAGCAACTTGTTTCGGATATTATATTATTACAATAATGCTCACAAGAGACCAGACTATATACATTTTTTAACATAGCGTGACTACATGACGCTACTGAATTTAATCATAAATACATTACTATTCAGAAACAACGGCTACCACTCAGGCATCTATAATTCATCACTAGCTGTCGCAGTTTTCACCAATAGACAAAGTGATCCATGAGGAATGTTAATAATTTGTTAACGTTTTGTGTAAATTGGTTGAAATATGAATCTTGACTAACAGAAAAGTACAACCCTCAAAACCGGAGAAAAAGTAACAGAAACTGTAATACAAAATATAAATAGCAAACTTCCAGTTTAAAATTTGGGAGGAAAAATACCAAAACCTCGAAGTAAAATTGAAAAACCAAGAAAAAGGAATTTACTCCCTAGAATAACAAGCACGCAAAAACACTGTCGTCTTTTTCGACATCGAGGAAACCGAAACCTCATACCAAATATACGAAATCATTATAATCAACTTCATCAAGGAATATTTATCTTTAGAGCTAGACCCCCGATCACCAAGAAGGTGAGAGATTCGGCAAAAAAAGTGAAAAATCTCGACTCATAATTGCTAAATTCACCACACTTGGCACCAAAATAAAAATACTTAAACAAAGAAGAGAGGCACTAAGAGAAACTAGATATTACATAACAGAAGACTATCCGAAACAAATAGTAGAGAAAAGAAAAGAGCTACAAACGCAGGCTAAGCCCGAGAGGGAGAAAGGCAATATAGCGAGAATTAAGTATGATGAACTGGTCATACAGGATAAAAACAAAATCACAGGAAGCAAAAAGAGAAAGCTTATATTACAGGCGATGATAAAAAAAACATAGGTCAACAAAAAGAATAAACCCAAATAAGAAGATTTTCTAGTCTATCTGAAGGAACTGTGAAACCAAGCATGCTCAACATCTCTCTCATTGCACTCACATGCTCACAGTCAAGTAGAGCCGATAACTTGTAGCAACTACCGCCCCCCTTTGACACAGGTAACACGCAAGAAACAACAATAAAAACTAAACCTTATATTCTAACCCGGCTGGTCACCGTGGAAGATCAAGATCATAACCCTATGAAGAAAGCTTCGTAGAGCAGCCACACCCATCCGAACTTATCAACATCGAGTTTGACTTCCAGGAGGAATAAGACTTCAAAACACCTGCCTCTAGGCAGACCACAGCCTCAAGGTTTTACACTGACGGCAGTATCATAGAAGGGAAAGTGGAAGCTGACACCTGTCGCTGGGAAGGTGAAAGAGAGGTGAGTTCCTCCAAATTTAGCTTACACTAGGCATGCACTGTGTTCTAGGCGGAACTTTATGCGATATTTAGGGCGTCCCAGCTAATTAGATACAGCAGGAAAACCGCGGCCTCGATTTGGAGCGATTCCTGACCGGCTCTAGATCTCCTAAGTAACCCGATGCTGAGTCACCCGTTACAAAAGGCCATATGGAAATGCATGGAAGATATACGAGCAGCAGGAAGAGATGTTCGGTTATTCTGGTTGAAGGCATATGTCGGAACTGCCAGGAGCGAGCGAGCAGACGAGCTTGCAAAATCGGCAGCGCTCAGTGACGCAACCCTCGACTACGAATTAGTCCCTGTGTCCTATGTCAAGAAAAAGATCAGAGAGGAATCGGTCCAGCGTTGGTAGGACCGTTACGACTCCTAGAGTACCGGAAGCATCACGAAAATCTTCCACTACAATATAGCCGATGCATATCGGCTAGCGAGTAAGGTTAAGTGATCTCCCATTCACGTGCAAATATTGACGTGACAAGGGGGAATAGGCAAATATCTCCACAGGTTCAAGCTGAAGGAGGATCCAGGATGTGAGTGTGATCCGCAGGAGAGGGAGATAGTGTGACACTTATTACTTGCACGTCCAAGTTTCTCAGCTGCCACACACGAACTTCAGTCACAGCTGGATTTGTCGCTGGAACTGTCCAATCTGCATGCTTTACTTGTGGAGCAGACCAGCAGGCATATTCTACTACTCTACGAGATCTTCCGCACGGTGGCCGAGAAAAATAAAACCACAACACCTGCTAACACCGGCCAACGATCTGGAGCCTGCACTAAAACCCCAATTAACCCGCACTACGACAGTGGACCATCTGTTGTCTAGCGGGCAGAGAGGGGAACCTGGGATTAGGTTCGGGGGGTGTCCCTCTTCATGAACAACAACCACGAATCGCTAGGCATATGTTTCTGCCTTGTGGGACCTCGGAATCACATTGCGATTTCGCCCGGTTAGTGGAACTGTTGAACGGGAGCACTGCAAGAACAGCAATGAAGTGAAAGCTCTATTCTCTAAAGCTCTATCTCACCCTGCCAGTGACGGTGGTGTCGGAAACTACGTGCAAGCTGGTACGGACCAAGAATAAGGTCATAGTACTGCTGGTATGGGAAGTTAAGACACCATTCGCGCAGGCATGTACATTGCTATCCCGTATCGGCAAGGCTGTGTCGAATCAGGAAACAACAACACCCAGGATTAGTATTGATGGGATGGTGGTTGATTATGAGTAGGGAGAGGTGGCAGACCTTTTGGGATGCGTGTTAGCCTCTAAATTCCATGAGGTGATCGTGTACAAGGATAGGGGTGTAGACCTCGGTTTCTTGATGTGCGACAAACCAAAAAGAGAATCTGCTTTCCAGACCCGAACGTCGAACTAAGCGAAGCCGAGCGACTGCAAAAAAGGTAGCAGCCGCAAGAGCAACGGAAGGAAAAGAAAGGAACATCTAGGGCCCTAACACAGATACTAATGACCCAGACACACACGACCCAATATGATCCACAGCAGTCCGCCATGGACCGTCTTCGAAGGAGAGCTCGGATACCGAAACCGGACTCACAGCCGAAAAGGTCCAGAGCCAATTTGCTCAGGTGAGCACGCCCGTCCAAATCCCGGTAGCGGGACTGCTGGATCTCATGGAGAACGCGATCCTCGAGTTCAAAGCAGTCTTGGAGGCCACGATAAAAGTCAATACTTTGACGTGTACAAAAACCCTGGAAGACCATCGTTTGGATATCGTGGGCTCCATGAAAGCGAGACTCAATAAAGCGGAAGCGGCCATATACAAAGACAATACTGCCCAGGTCATCGCAGAGAAGATGTCGGGCAGCTACATGGCCGCTTTTAGCTCCACCAGTGGTTTCGTGCTTAGGGAGGAGAAAGAGTAGCAGGAACCTAATCAACCGCTCAGCTTTAAGCACTTCTGAGCGACCCTATCGTCGTGGTGACCCAGTGCACTAAAATCATGCTGGATCAGAAGACCATCGAGAAGGTGAAAACCGGATCGAGAGTCTTCAACCCTACGGCAGCGAAAAGCACCAAGGTAATACCCACGATTGAGTGGACAAACGGGGTACTGGGTTGCGGAAAAACGACATGGTTGGTGGAGAACTTTGATGTGGAGAGGGATGCAGTCGCGACCACTACAACCGTAGCAGCTAAGGATATCCAGGGGGAGTTAGTGCAAACGCATGGCAGCAAGTCCGAAAAGAGACCGCGCACAATGGCCTCGATCCTCGTAAATGGTTTTAAATAGTCCAAGATACGTCCGCGTTTAATCGTGGACGAGGCTCTTATGAACCATTTTGGGGCGATCCTGACTGCCCCTGGCTCGCGGAAGCAAGTCAAATCCTCTTCACTGGGGACTTCAACTAGCTGCCCTACATCGAATGGGAGAACCTCTTCGAGATGTCTTACTGCAGTAGCCGAAATCACCAAACAACTTCTCTGCACTCAAAAAACCCGATGGACGTGGCCTATACCTTCAGTGAGGTCTACGACGGTATATACGCATCGAAGCCCATAGTGAGATCCCTGAGACTCGAGGGTTATTCAGGATCGCAAATACCCCCACACCCCCCGATACTTTCTACCTGGTACATACTCAGGCAGACAAAAAAACCCTTATTAATTAGGGCTACGGGACTAAGGAGGAGTCCGGCGTCCTGACGATCCACGAATCCCAGGGGTTGACCTTCAAATTGGTGGTGATCCGCCAGACCAAAGGGAAGAAACTACATGTCCACGATAGTATATCCCACGCTATCGTGGCTATCTTGAGGCACACGGAGACCTATGTGTACTATAACAACGTGGCCGACGACGCAATAGGCCGCTTCATCTGTAGTGCAGTGAGCGCCCCGGCGAAGGACATTGTGAACTACAACCTCAAGATGGCCATAAAACACGGTGACCAAAAGGTTACACAAGCTATAATTGCCTAAACCCCAACCACAATGCAATTATAGAAATAAGTAAAATAAATCAGTGAACAGTTTCATATTTGCAATAATATTGTAAAAAAAGGGGAAAAAAGTCACTTTTTACTTTTTAGTTGTTGTAATGCATAGCTACTATTATAAAGCAATTTCTTAACGCTAACCAATTCACCTACTTAAAAAATGGTGTGGACCCAGAGTCCGCAGATTGTGTATATTAAAACAACCCTATGAAGAAGAAACTCCAAACTTCCTCAAGATTACAAGAAGCCACACAAATAAGTGAAATACTTAACCCTAAGAATAAAAACTAAAAAACAGAAATGGAAGTGGGCAGGGCACGTTGCGTGGCTTGAAGAGGTGAACTAGCAGGGTAACCAGGAGCTCCTGGCACAAAGATCTCACATGAGATGGGCAGACGAATTAATAAAAATAGCTGGCCACAACTGGCTCAAGATAGAGAAAAATGGTTTTCTTTAGAGGCCTTCACCTTCGCCTAGAAGAGGAGTTTTTAGACAATAATAATTTAAGATATTTAACTTACAACACTAATACTGTAACACACATATTTGCAGGAAAAAAAGGCTTTTTTTATGACGATAAATGTTGAAATTGTCGGAAAATATCAAGCCGTCTGGGAGATTTCATCAAAAAATCTACCTAATCTTTT
Source organism: Actias luna (assembly GCA_039707435.1). Classification (NCBI taxonomy): domain Eukaryota; kingdom Metazoa; phylum Arthropoda; class Insecta; order Lepidoptera; family Saturniidae; genus Actias; species Actias luna. The sequence goes on along the minus strand of JAZHAC010000033.1, from coordinate 10,195,038 downwards.
TTGAGATATAACAAAACAACGTATTATTGTGCTTTATTCCCCTAAAATACCGCACGAGTTCGAGTAACTAATTGGAATTATTATAGGGAATTCGTGAAGATGCTTTTCGCATGGGAGCATAATAAATAGGGTTACCACCATTGAATTAAGTATAATTTTCAGAAAAAAGAAGTAAATAAATAGAATATGTAGTCTAGGAGATTCCTATTATCTATAAGGCCGCCCTTTGTACTATTCAAATATTTTGAAATGTATAATTATATGACTAAAGGTGTAAAAAAATTAAATAAATATTTATGACGTAATCACTATCTAGATTCCTCGTCCTCTTTTTAATCCCAAAAAGATAAGCGAGCTCCCCCTTTGTGTTTACGTAATACTTGAATAGCCCCTTGTTCCTACTAAAATCTAACTAAATCTAGAAACAGGATTTTTCCGACTTTTGCAAGAATTTCCTCAAATTCTTTAAATCCAGAGCAAATCTTGACTACCGGGTAACTAATAATAATAATTACGAATAGGCTTTATCAATATGTTATCTTATCCAGGAGGTACCAATTGTTTGCAATTTTAGAAATAAAACAATTGAAAAAAGATTGTTTTATTATATTAGCGCTATATTTTAACAATTTACATGATTTACTAGATATATGTCTGTGTGTAAATCTTTTCATTATTAGGTATCACCTATACAACAGAAGCCAATAGATAATATAAATTATAAATCTACAGGAATTTGTCTCGTTGTTAACGCAATAACAGCTTGTTCGAAAGCTAAGGCTGCTTGTGGTCCTTCGAAAGGATTTAGTGGCTTGTCGTCTTCCATTATCCCTTGCGTTCTCAGCAACAAATCCTTCATAAGCGCTCTTTCTTGCATTAAAACTTCCTCATTCAAGACATAAATAGACCGTCGCTTAAGAAAAATACCATGTTTTTTAAAACAGTGCCGATTGAAGTCGTGTTTGTAACTATACGGTTGTGAGCAAATCTGAAATAGTAAATTGAATATCAATGGGGTTTATTGAACTAAGGAAAATGAAGAAAGAAGCGTTAAATTAATGACATTTGGTTACAAGGGTATTTAAACGGAGGTTTGAGAGCAGCGAGTTCAGTTAGTTCTGCGTGTAGTTTAGATCGGACCCATAGTGTCATAATATATTTGTGAGTGTTCCTATTTCTACTGAATACTGTTGTGTTGTATTTTTGATAAATATTCAGAAACTGTATTAATTTTCAACAATTAAATAAGTACGTTTTTGGGTTACAAGTAAAGTTTGTCTAATATGTCCATCGTAGCAAAATAAGTTGGACATTCTTGAATCTGTACGTACACATTAATTTCATACTATCGAATTTATAAATTTAAGATTCAGCCTTTAGAAAATTTTCGAATATAATCTTTCAGTGTACCCATTTCGTTTCAGAGTTTTGCAAATCGGGCATAACATCGAAACGTTCAGTACATAAGAATCCATAAGCTCCCAGACATGCTGCAATAGATTGTACATCACTTTTTGTATCACTGTACATCATATTATTATTTCTTCTGATTTATGATACAATCTAATATAAGCTGAATAAATTGTTACATATTAAAAGAATCAATAACCAGAATAATGGCTTTATTCAGCTTTAAATATTATTCAGCATTCTAACATCTGTCATGATAAAAGTCGACAATATAATAAAAAAGTTCGCACGTAAAACAAGAAAAGAGTTACATAACATTAAATAACATATAAGTATGGCTTTTAGAACGTAATAACACCGTTATGTATAGTTTAATAACAATTATGCTTGACCTATTTTAGCTAACGGTAGCACTATAAGTAAGTTTTTTGTGATCAATTAAGAGGTGTGCTTATTTATGTGACCGCTACTGTATTTTTGTTTACCTAATTTTGGTAATATTAAATGTGACAGGACGATCAATGGCTTTTAAACAGTGTTTCTGATGAAAATGTGACATATAGCCTGACCCAAAGAGGAAAGGGCTAAACAGGTAAATTTTTGCGTTACGTATTTTATGAACGGCCCCTAATTGGATTATTATTATAAAAATAAGGAAGTTGCAGTTATGAATATAGCTAGTGGCTCTTGTTTTACACACCATACCAGGAGCACTGATATGACTTCATCGCACCCAAGTACAAATTGAATATAACCTTGTAGGAACTATAATATTATTAAAAACTTAATAAAATCCAACAATTTTAATTTAACAAACCTCACACTTGAAAGGCCGTTCTCCAGTGTGCACTCGCATGTGGTGCCTCAGACCTACATTATTGTAAAAAGACATACTGCATAATTCACAGTTGATTTTCTTGTTGCAAAAATTGTGAATCAATACATGCCGCGTGAGAGCGTTTTTCTAAAATAATATTTTAATTAGAAAATATGTGATTACTATGCACGCGTATAAAATCTGTTATAATGTACGAGCCTTATTATAATTACCCATTTAGTGTTAAAAAGAGAGATTGTCACACTTCCATTCTATCCATTGACTCTCTATTGGAGACAGGAGCAAAAAGTGCTATTTAATCTAATCAAGTTTAAATATGACATTGTTATACATATATTATATTATTATTAAACCAAGTCTAATTAAGTAAAATAAATAAAGTTAAAAAGACATACCCTCTTAAATCCCTTATTACATACATCGCAAATATAATTTTTCTGATCTGAGTGACATGTCATATGGCTGAAATTTCGAAATAAGTGACGTAGATTCAGAAAGAGATTTATATATCAAAATGTCGAATTGTATTACCTATTTATTTAACTCAAAAATATCAAAAATAAATTTACACTGATCATTCTATATAAGATATTAAAGCCACATATCGTACTTACACCTTACATTTATAACACTTCATATTCGATCGAACTTCTCTGTTTACAAAAATCTTTCAAAAAGCTATACAGGTTATTAAAATTAATGGCAAAGTTGTTAAATGTATATTTGGAATAAAATAACAACCTCCTTACTCAAAAAAGGAAAACAAAATACCTTTTTAATGATGCTTTATCTGCGAAGGCAGCCACACACTGACCACATTTAAAATTTTTGATGTCAACATGTTTTCGCTTATGGCTCTTTAAATGCTGCTCACTCAGATAGCTTTTTGAACATACATCACACTTGAAGCTGCGCTCACCTAATGTAATTATTTTAAGTAAATTCACTAAAAGTATTAACGAACTTACCTAAGTATTAAACCTTATTCAATATAATTGTAAGCTATATCTATAAAAAAAAATCTAATTTTTGTGTCAAATATTCGTTTTAGAACCAAACTATACTAGTATTTTTTAAAATAGATGAGTATAAATGTAAATTTCGCGTATCTTTGAAACAGCTCTAACGATTTAGATGAAATTTCGTATTTAGATAAATTTCTTCTTTTTCAATTCACCTATATAGTTGAATTTTTCGCAAAACGCATTTTTTTAAGAAAATTGTTATAATAATCATATTTGTCATATTTTTTATTAAAATAATTAATTCTGAAGTAGAATGTGGACGTCTAATCAGAATGTGATTCGTTTCTAAATGCGTTTTTGAAATAAACATAAAAAAGTACCGAGCTAAGCTCTGTCGTAAGGTTTGATTGACGTCGATTAAAATTGGTACATTATAAGAACATGTGATTGCGCAAATGGTAGGCTATATCGTTAGCAAAGCTAATAACAACTATTTGGTTTCATAAGTCGCCTATACTTGTTTTCAATGTGTATAAAATACAACTGCGCCAAATCGATAGGTTAATTATTTTGGAAAATTATAATTCCAGCTAGCCATGCAGCGGCCGAAAATAGTCTTTTTGGTTTTTTTGTCTGCCTGTCACTTTAAAACTAATAGATAGATTCTGACGATAAGGTGCCGTTCATAACATACAATATAAAATGTGACATGTGGGCCGTTGGGGTCAACGAAAACGCGACTTTCACAGTTCATAAAACAATTATGTAAATTGTAAATATTATTACAAATATCTAGTAAAGTTGTATTTGTCGGAACGTACGGATTGTTCGAGTCAGGAAGGGTTCTGCGGCGTGGGTATAGCGGGCGAGGAGACTGAGACATCACTCGTACAATAAACCAGTTTTATTTCTCACAATAATTTCTTATTAAAATTTAGGAATAACACGTCGTTACAATTTAATCACACTTAGTACACTAACGTTTATTATAATACGGAGACAAGGTGTTCCGCTTAGTAACGAACACTGCGACTGCCAAACGCAAACTGAATCACAAACTGTCCGTCCGCACGCTCTCCCTAGCGCCTCTAGCGGATGCTACGCAAAACTAATACTCAGCGCTCATTGGCTCCACCATGACCCGTCACCGGCCAATGAGCAACCGGCAAGCAACGCATGTTACCAGCGTTACACCAAAGATGGCGCCACTTCCACCTTTAGTCCCCCAAAATTATACAAGGTGGCGCATAACTAAATAATTCTTATCCAACGACGCTAAGCGCCGTCACGGCCAGACTGACACTCGCACGTCCTCGGGCGACCAATTTGGATATCTGTAACAAGGCACAAAATTTAGTTCTGCCTACCGCTCGATCATTCTGACATACGGTGACGACGAAATTTTCAAGCAGCTAATGATGCTCTCAATCTCGGATAGGACACGCAAGTTACGTAAAATTACAGATGCCACCAGAGGATTGAGACCGGATAACAGCGCCCTTCGATCTACACCCCAGAGTAGAACCGGGCAACTGCACCCCTTCGACTCACTCTCTGGACTCATAGCCCAAAATTACAGATGCCACCAGAGGAGTGAGACCAGATAACAGCGCCCCTTCGATCTACACCCCAGAGTAGAACCGGGCAACTGCACCCCTTCGACTCACTCTCTGGACTCACAGCATCAACTCATAGCCCAAAATTACAGATGCCACCAGAGGAGTGAGACCGGATAACAGCGCCCCCTCGATCTACACCCCAGAGTAGAACCGGGCAACTGCACCCCTTCGACTCACTCCCTGGACTCACAGCATCAACTCATAGCCCGGGTAACAGCGTCCCTTCGATCTACACCCCAGAGTAGAACCGGACAACTGAACCCCTCGACTACCTCTCATAACACTGAACAGACACACCAATCAACCCCGCACCTAATCCATTAAGAATTGAGCACATCATAAGACTTTGCTATAATAATGACTTAGTACGGAACCACAGATCACAAAGCTATGTACCAAATAGAAGTAACCAGTTTACATGTCAGAAGAAGCAGTCAAAGTGTCGCTGCTAGCTGACATGATGTCGCTTAAAGCTGATATCGTACCACTTACATCATCATCGTTATTTATGACTGCCATCACGAGCTCATCATATTCGCAATTACTTAAAATATCCGAAATTTCAGCTAAGCGAGCACAACCTCTCGGCAACACGCGCAAATTTTCATGAGAGTATTTGTATAGACGGTTAGATCCAAAAATGCTTTTCAATTCGTAGCGATCATTTTCTCAAACGCGAACAACAATAAAGTGACCTTGAAATTTCCTATCTAATTTGGTTTGATTACGCTCGCTACATTTAATGAAAACAAAATCACCAACATGAAAGGGATCTACTCTTGCTTGTGCACGTTTTAGAATTTTTCGCTATTTTAAATTCGATATTATCATCGGTAATTTCAACACATAATCCTTGTTAGTGAATATCCCTACCCAAGATTACCAAGATTACAGGTTCAAAAATGCTATCCGATAGGACAATGTAAAACAATACTGGAAACTTAATACCTTCAACCTCTATATCGCTGAGAATTTGAGATTCGCACAAAACATTTCCTTGACCTACCCCCGAAAGAAATATTTTATCATTGTGCGTAAAATACCGGGAAATTTCACAAGCAAATCTAATTTAACCAAAGAGCATGCAGAACCACTATCGAATAAAAATGGAACGAGCTCACCCGATGATGTTGTCAGTGTACTTCTCGACGTTTGATAGTTGCACGCGTGGACCTCTATGACCACCTTTTCCGGACAGGCTGGAGCGATGTGGCCTGGCTTGCCACACACAAAGCAGGATCTCTTCTCAGCGCCCTCCTTGATGATGGGTTTGGATCTGCACGAAGATTCTTACAATCCACTTGTTTGTGTCCTGAAGAATTGCAGCGGTGACATTTGCCTTCGAATCGCCAATCGCTGTTCTTGTCATTCTTAAATCGTTTTTGCTTCACTGTCACTATCGCTACCATCGTGTCACCGGAGTTTGCGTTGCCACCAGTAGTCGAGTAAATAGTGTCTCCATTCCGGTAAGAACGTCAGATGCAGCCGATTGATTTTTTTTTTGCCTTGCCGTCTCTCCTCATGGTTGTGCCCTTCGAATCGCACTTCTGATGTCGGAACATACGGGTTGTTCGAGTCAGGAAGGGTTCTGCGGCGTGGGTATAGCGGGCGAGGAGACTGAGACATCACTCGTACAATAAACCAGTTTTATTTCTCACAATAATTTCTTATTAAAATTTAGGAATAACACGTCGTTACAATTTAATCACACTTAGTACACTAACGTTTATTATAATACGGAGACAAGGTGTTCCGCTTAGTAACGAACACTGCGACTGCCAAACGCAAACTGAATCACAAACTGTCCGTCCGCACGCTCTCCCTAGCGCCTCTAGCGGATGCTACGCAAAACTAATACTCAGCGCTCATTGGCTCCACCATGACCCGTCACCGGCCAATGAGCAACCGGCAAGCAACGCATGTTACCAGCGTTACACCAAAGATGGCGCCACTTCCACCTTTAGTCCCCCAAAATTATACAAGGTGGCGCATAACTAAATAATTCTTATCCAACGACGCTAAGCGCCGTCATATTCTTTTAAGCAATAAATATTTGAAATTATTGAAATGTGTCTACTGCTATTCATTGCCATATATCATTTACCATTTGTGACGTAATATTGATAGGAGGATCGCAGAAAATGTAACTTAAAGTAAAATTTTACATGATTTATTTTACGAACGACTCCTAGTTAGTATTATTTTTCGACTCCGGCTACGGATTTTATAGCAATTTCAATGTACGAAAGCGGATTACATAACTAAAAATTTAAGCTTTTAACGAATTAGCTATTCAACATTATACCCTTTTCCCCTTTCTATAACAAAACTACACTCGCTAGACTTCGGAGTCACAGCTTTACGGTAACTCCAATTGCGACCCGAACAAGAGTTTACTTTGTCGTACTTTTGTCGTACCGTGAAGCTGTGGAACGTTCTCCCAGCCCTTGTATTCCCTTCTTCCTATAGAATCGGGTCATTAAACCGAAACGTAAAGACGCATTTCCGAAAGCGCCATGACAGGGCCGACTGGCGATGGTTTGTCGTTCCATCTTCCTATTGCTCTCTTTCTATAACGACGCGTGGCTCTATTAATATTTTTTTCAAATATAGTGTAATAATAAAATATATATTTTTTAAACCCAATCAAGTATCTCCGTATAACACATCGATGGTCACCATTGTGTTTGGACTGTACTGTGCCTGATGTTAACATCAGATACAGTGCCGTCATTATCCGAGCTACCATAAAAAAATAATCTCAATCTGTACATATAAAATCGCTAAACTCCCAATAAATTGGCAAACATGTTTTTTTTTTATTAAATATTTATACTAGAAAGATACCAGGACAATCTTAATTAAATATAGGAGGATTTGCTTAGGTATACCTATATGTATCAGCATGTGGCTTTTCAATGACATTGTTATTTTTCCACAAAAAGGGCAAATATCTTTTCTCACCATTGGCGGGTATTTGTAACGCTTTTTAACTTTTGTGCTTTTATCATGATACATCACTCTGACATTCTTCATATATACTGGTTTGATACATATATTGTTGTTTAAATTGATTACTTTAGAAACCTTTTCCTCTGTAAATATAACATTTTTTTATTTATAGATTATCTAAAATAATATCTAAAATAAAATATATAGATTATCTAAAAAACGATAAATAAGATATCCTGAGCTTTCGGTAAAGATAACACTGTGTAAAAATAATAGCACTGTGCTTAGGTATTTTGTAGCTGTTATGCAAGCAGTTGTTATAATCATTTTAGTTTGTTTTTGCAACTTTTTCCAATACAGATATATTCCTATTGGTGGTGGCGAGACGTTAAATAATCTAAAATCTTCTTCAATAATAACTCATCAAATACAAAAAGAATTTTCCGAAATCCGACAGGTATTTCCTAAGATTACCGCATTCAAACAAACAAACAAACGTTTCCACTTAAAAATATTAGTATAGATAAAAAAAAAACCATATTTGATTTCGGTACACTTCACTCCGGCTACAATAGCTAAGTTCATATCGTAATTTTTCCTACGTCTGCGCTATTATGAGACGGTTCTCCTTATCTCTGCCCTACATACTCAGTACATTACAAACTTAAGTGCGACAATATGGCGGTTTTTTTTTTTTGTGAACATGGTGATAAAACTACTATCTACCTACTACGAGTAATCGGTCCCAATAGGTACTAACTTCAAGGAGTTTCTCTTCTATACTCTTATATGTTTATGTGAATAAACATTTGCTACCTTTGACATGTTTTTTCTTATTTTTCTTTACTTTTATTTGTTTGTACGGAGCATATTCATATATGTCATCATTATCCACTCCACAATCCTGATATAATCCACAATCTTGTGTATTCAATTGAGACATCTGCAAACATTTTTATTATAAATATGAATGACCAATCATTACACTAATAAAAAAATCAAATTAAAGTTAAATGATTAATGCTTAAATCACTTGGTATAATACCCGTTTCTTGCGTAATACATACTTCTTACAAAAACTGGATTCTGATTTAAATATTAAAAAAATTAAGAAGTAAAAAGAGTGTCTTAGGAAAGTCTTATTTTAGGTACGATTGTCGCAGTGTTTACTCATGTAATAAATTAAACGTATGAATCATAAAGAACAATGTTATATAACTATTTTTGTTGTAAATTTATATTATTTAAGATTATAAGGTGGAAACATTTGTTTGTTTGAACTTGCTCATCTCAGGAATTAGCTTCGTCTGTAAAGCTGGAATGGTCAAATGAGCATAATCACTAAAATTTTTGATGAAAATTTAGTGCTTTTTAAGTGCGAATTTAGTTCTGCAAAATCAAATTTTATTCCCAAACAGAATGATCAAAATTTATAAAACTGCTATCTTATACGTAAGCTAGCATTGCACTGCTAGTTATAACGCTCATTGTGTTAAGCAAAACTACATGATAGCGATCATAATTTAATGCTCATTGAGTGCTTCCAATATATGTCAAAGATAAATAGTTTTTTTTTTTTTGATATACATTTTAGAAAACTGCTTCTAATTAAGCTAGCATTGACCTGCGAGTTATAACGCTCATAGTGCTAAGCAGAACTAAGTGTTAGCACCTATAATTTAGTGCTCATTGAGTGCTTCCAATATATGTCAAAGAAATATAATTTTTTTTTTGTTTTTGATACACATTTTAGAAAACTGCTTCTAATTAAGCTAGCATTGACCTGCCGGTTATAACGCTCATAGTACGAAGCAGAACTAAGTGTTAGTATTCATAATTTAGTACTCATTGAGTGCTGATGATGATTTCTTAGGTTTACGCGAATATTATTCATTGAACTAAAACTAATTTAAACGGATTTTATCGCGGTTATTTATTAAATTTTGATCCCGACGTTTCGAAAGCTTTTCAGCCTTCGTGGTCACGGGGCGGACTGAGGTGTAGGTTGTCCAGAAAAGTTTATGTTACTGTGTCTACCTTCAATTTAAGAGGCACCACTAAGATGCAACACTAGAGCATCTGTAAAGGATTCATACCAATTTGTCAGTGATATTAAACACCTACAATTAGCTGACAATGAAACCATGCTTAGTTTTGATGTCCAGTCTCTATTCACAAGCTTACCAGTACAAGACTGCATTGAAATTGTGACTAAGAGGTTAGCAGATAATAACATGCCCATAGAGTATGTAGCATTACTTAAACATTGCTTCACATCTGGCTACATGTTGTGGAGGAATCAGTTTTATGTACAAGTGAATGGAGTAGCTATGGGCTCACCTGTATCTCCAGTAGTCGCCGATATTTTCATGGAGGACTTCGAGGAGACAGCTCTAAGCACTGCCCCCGTCACCCCCAGGTTTTACAAACGGTACGTAGATGATACTTTCACAATTTTACCATCTGACAAAGTAGCTGCATTTTTAGATCATCTTAGCTCCATTAACAATAACATACAATTCACTGTGGAGTTAGAACAAAAGAAATCTCTTCCTTTCTTAGATGTTTTAGTTATCCATAATCCTCATCAGTCTTTAGGCCATACTGTGTACAGAAAAATGACCCATACAGATAAATACCTGAATGGTGAATCTCACCACCATCCGAAACAGTTAGCTACCGTGGGTAAATCTTTGTTTTAGAGAGCACAAGAAATCTGTGACGAGGAACATCTGGCTGCTGAGCTGCGACATGTCAAGCAAGTACTGCGAGATAACAAGCTCCAAATTCCACGCCGCCGTCACGGAAACCGAGTGAAACTAGCCACAGTAGAACGTGTACCTGTTGTGTTACCTTTTGTAAGAGGGGTCACAGACAAGATTGGCTATGTACTGAAGCGTGCTTCAATTAAAACTTACTTCAAGCCGCCCAAGAAGATTAGTGAATTTGTACCACCTGTCAAGTGTCATATACCTCTACAAGAACAGGGCGTATACAAAATCGAATGTGACTGTGGCCTCTCCTATATCGGACAAACAAAAAGAAATATAGGGACCAGCGTAAAAGAACATATAGCTGATGTTAAACACCGACGCTCTACGAAGTCTGCAGTTGCTGAACATTCAGAAGAAGGCTCCAAACATTATCTTAGATTCGACAAGCCACAAATCCTTGCCAAAGAACACCGATTCCTACCTAGGATGATTCGTGAGGCTATTGAAATTAAAAAACATCCAAATTTCAATAGAAAAGATGGTTGGAAGCTAGCACACGCCTGGGATCCAATTATACATTTAATTAAATCGGAACCCAAAAGACCAATTGCCAGACCTCAAGACACTGTGAACTCTTTCTGCGTAGATCGGACCACTATCAATAATAAAAATTAAATTGAAGGTAGACACAGTAACATAAACTTTTCTGGACAACTTACACCTCAGTCCGCCCCATGACTACGAAGGCTGAAAAGCTTTGGAAACGTCGGGATCAAAATTTAATAAATAACCACGATAAAATCCGTTTAAATTAGTTTTATTAAAAAAAAAATCTATATGTCCTTGACATTAATTGGAAGCACTCAATGAGCACTAAATTATGAATGCTAACAATTAGTTCTGCTTAGCACTATGAGCGTTATAACTAGCAGTACAATGCTAGCTTACGCATTAAGATAGAAAATTAGATTTTGCAGCACTAAATTAGGGCTTAAAAAGCACTAAATTTTCATCAAAAATTTTAGTTATTCTGCCCATTTGACCATTCCAGCTTTACAGACGTCAATTAGCTGTGAGATTTAAAAAAAAAAATTTTGTATTTTATAGAGGAATCATTGAGGAAGGCTATTTAAAATGAGTATGAAATATGTAGTGAACACAGCTACTATATTTTAAAAAATGCTATGTTGCAAAAAGTTCCAGATAAAACATTACTTACATCATTATCATCACATTCATTTTTTATGGTTTTAAAAAAATCCAAGGCAGGCATGGGTTTTTTCTCTTTTTCAGTATCAGTACACACTTTCCTTATTAATACATCATTGTATGTAATCCAATGCTTATCATTCTTAAACATTTCAATAAAATTTGTTGAATATTTGTGGAATTGTGTGATATTAGGTTCTGTTATTTCTATTTTAATTTTAATGTCACTTAATTTATTGAAGTTAATAACATTCAGATTATGGTTCTCTTGTAGTATCATATCAGATCTGGTAAAGAAATGCATATTGTCACTACTTTACTACTATATTTTAAATGTTTATAAACTCTTATACATATCTGTTATAATTCATGTAATATATTTCTTTTATCAAGAAATGGTTCATAGCTATTCTATGATACCATAGATGGTGCAGTGGTTGAGTTATTAACTAACAAAAAGGACAGAGCAAGGTCTAGTCTGCTTAAGCTAGTCATAAATCTAAAAGTTTAATTATGAATTCTGCCAATGTAGGAAATTGTGACTTAATAAATAAAATTATCTCATGGAAACTGCAGGGATAAAAGTTGTTTAAGTATATGACACTTTTAACTCCAGTTTTAACTGCAAATCTAAAATATTAAATATATTACTCCTTGTGTACCACATAAATATCTTTATATACAATATAAAATCACACTTGTGTCACATATTTGTCCAAGCTAATTTCCGAAACGACTGGACTGATTTTGATGAAATTTAGCACAAATATGCAACTTAATATATAGGATACTCAATAAGTGATCATAGCACAATATATGACACTGTAGTAGATGTGACTGACTACTTGAAAGGGCAGAACAAGGTCTGCCAGGTCAACTAGTAGAAAATAAAATATTATGATATCCCTTTTTCATTTGCATCATAAAATTAATACATTTATATTACTCAATTAATAGCGTGCCTGAAAATTTTCATTTATTTGTATTATATTTTGTAGTTTTATGGTCTACTTTTCAACAAAATGTTTCACATACAGGATAAAAATCTGTTTATTAGTATCAGAGTGGTGCTGCTGTAAGAAGACAGGCAAATTAATATTCTAAATGAAATATATATTTTAAAACTCTTTACGAAAAATAAAGTACACCTTAATTAAAAATATGTAATGTATATGTAATGGTAGCTGATTAAAATATTATGAGATACATTGGTAAATTTTTTCTGTGATAAAAATTAATATAATTTACCTTTGAATTAACATTTTAAAATCAAAAGCTTCTTTTAATTTTCTTCTACACATGTCACATATTTTTTTAGGAACTTGATTGTCCATGATAATCTGAAAAAGAAAATATATAGTTGTATGTAGTAGTTATATGTAACTTTATTATAATAGAGTTCATAATTTGGCAAGTTGATCATAGGGGTGTACAGTTAGATTTCATACTGCAAATTAATTTTTAATCTGTATCTATTCTAAATCTTAGTATCTTTGCATTATACGGATTAATAATATTTATTAATAATATTTGTAGTAGTACTGTAGTAGGTACAGTATTGGTCAAAATTTATTGTCATTTTAAAATTTACTATTATCATTATAATACAATTTAGTGTCATAAAAATAGTTGTAAAACTTGGACAGATAATATGATTATTATTAAAAAAAGATTCATGTAAATTAATTCAGTAGACTTTCAATATTCTACTGAATAAAACAGATGTAGTTGACAAAGCTGAATAATGAATAGTAGTCAAGTATTGCTTCAGCCGAATTTACGTAAACCTAGTAGTAACCTTACTATGCTTTTATGTATTAGATTAGTATATTAATATACACTGTAAATTTCACTTAATGCCATTTGGTTAAACAACATACTTCCTAAAACTTCGAAATTACTTGACTTTGGTTGCTTTACCTTGTAATCTATACACTCCAAACACTGATGATATCTTCTATTCACATAATAACTTTCAATAATGTTATAAAATATATAGTCCCTAAGTGTCACTATTTAGAATTCAAACTATTTGTAAAGGGTTATGACATTCAAGTTGTAATAAAAACCAAAATCTCTATTTCAATATAATAAAGAATTTAAGTAATTATTCTTAATACTCACACTCCCAATAATCAAACCTCTAGTTGAAAGAACAACAGTATTTATGAATTTTTATACACATATTTTTATACTAGCTCTTTCTTTTACACCTTTTTATGGAGTAAAAATAATATACTAATTAGTTATTGCATTTTGCTTCAATAGATTTTATGATGATCAAGTTAAACAATAAATATGAATTATTTGTTTCTAGTATTCGCTATTTTATTCAAGTCTCTTGGTTCATACTGATTCTGTAACTAAAAAAGACTCCTTTCATGAAATACTTTATTGAAATAATTTAATATATTTTGCATTACTTTTTAAATCCAGTATTGTGCATTTCATATTTTAGGATACTAATAACTTTGGTTTCCTATTTCATAATACATTAAAATGGTACCTTTTTGGATGCTATACAAGCAATCATATCTATATAGCTTATATCTCCATCAAAATCATATAAAGAAAACATTGCTCTTGAATTTTCTAAACATATTCGACATTTATCCATATTTCTTTGCTACTTATATAATAATTATACCATAGATAAGAATAGTATACTTTACTTAAAAATTCCTTATTATAGTAAACTTATAAACACTGGTGATAGATAGGCAATTTAACATATTAATAATGTTGACATAGTGGCGCTATCTGGTTTACAGTTAGGTAACTAGATGCATCGACAAAAAGGCTTATTCTTTTAAAACTTTCATGCTAATATGTTCTACTTGGCAAAATAAATCAAATAACGCTCTAGTGGAATAACATCTCCGCTACACGCGAGACCGCCGGACTCTCGAACCAAGCCATCACCGCGCAACCTAGCCGCTCCTGAGGATCAGGAAGACTAGGTGTCTGGAGGATACGACCACAGACCCAAAAGAAATCCACAAGATCTATTGATCTACATCCACCCAACTCAAACTAGGGCTGGGCTAATATTCCAAGGACCTGCTAGTATTAACTAGCTGCGAAGAACGTTACTGCAGAGGGCTAAGCCCTGAAGAGTTTCCTCACCACCCCTCCTAGGGAGGGAGGTAGAGATGACCCGGTCGTCGTGTATTATCTATGGGTATAAATGGGTATTATAATAAATAATAAATGGGTAACAATTACAGCACTAAAGCGCATTATGCGGCATAATGCTCAACGTTGAATGTTTCAACTACTGCAACGCTTCGCATAATCGAGCACTCTCAAAAGTACTGCTTTCGCGTGATGCGTGCAATCGATACTTACTCAGTGGTAGAAAATTAACAAGTCCTTTTTCTTTAAGCTGGCACTGATCAAAATTTTATTTATATATTATCGTTAGTAATATTGTTTATTGTTGAGAAAATTTTTAAAGCCTCCTTTTGTCGTAAAATGTTAATGAAATAATTAAAATCCAAATTACTTAAAATAACCATAACTAGTTTTCAACCAATTATTATTGTAATTTGTTTATTTATACATTAATGAGGTTGCTAACTCTATGATTTTTTTTTTCCAACACTGAACTTAGCGCTGTCTCCTGGTGCATTTGAAAACTAATTCACATTCCAATTAAGCATTAGCATAATCGGCATTGTGTGCCATTGAATCACATTATGCTCTGTAATTGGAAAACTACCAAGCACCGTATGCATGGCGGTTTGAAATTGAAGAATCCATTTCATAGGGTTAAAAAATATTTATGAAAATCGATTCATAGTTGTGAATTCACGGCTATGCTATCCACTGAATCGATATTTTACCCTTACAATCGAGATTCTATTCTTATCTATTTTCATAATATATAAATTGTAATTAATTATAATTATTTGAATGTTTTACTAAAATGATTTTTTAATTTAATCAAATACGCTCTAGATGGCTGTGTATGCAGTACCTAAAATATCAATTATGTAATCATCGATATTCTTGTGGTATTTTTATTGTTTCTATGATTGATTTTATATTGAAAATAGAAATACAAAAAGCTAATAGAAACAAAACCATTTTTGATGAATCAATTCTTTAGATCTTAATTTATTTTAAATCGAAACACTTGTTTTTTTATTATTGATTTTTTGCAGAAAGAATCCCTAAAGAACAGACTATTAGTCGTACAGGTAGATAAAAGTTGGAATTCACCAAAAATACTTAAAACATTTAATAGTAATGAAACTGTGAAATAGATGTTTTTTGATTTATTGTTTTTACATTATTCGAATAATTTTAAAAACTTTATCCAATCGCGCCTTGCGGTAAGAATATTAATATATCAAAGTATGGATTATTTGTACTAAGCATATATCAATATTTATTTAAATATCGTTTACATTCATATTTTTTTCTTTCTCCTTTCCTAAGTTATTCATAGATTACAATTTATAATTAAGGGTGCGATGCGTTACAAATAGCAATAACAACGCTAACGCTCACGACCATGGTTTTTCCATTCCAGTTGATTTACTGACGACACAGTCTGTCCTTTGTGTTTGTAGTGATGTTTTCGCCGAGCCCATATCAATCTTGGTCAAATATATATCAACTTTTAACCAGCCAATAAGTATTAAAGTTTAAGGTTAAGTTCCTCTGAAGTAATTAAATAAGAAAAATTGATAAATTTAAATTTAGTTTAAATTGAATCTACTATAATCGATTCTTGGCTAAATGGAGAATTAAAAGATACTAGAATACTTTAAAAGTTTAATAATCTAGTATCAATGTTTTCTTCTTATTGTTGTCTCAATATTTCCGCTCAAATATATTTTGAAGCGGTTTTAAAATTACTTTCAGATATTAGATCTCGAAAATGTTTAAGGTTATATAAAGTATAGAACTATTTTATGTATCTTTATGAACTTAATACCTTTACTTAAATTCGATCACTTTGAGCTCGACTATAACAGGATGTTTCTGTCATGGCCTACAGGTAAACCATTTTTGAATTCTTCGACAGTGCTCACAAGACATAAAATGATGTAACCGATTTACATACCGATTCGAAAGGTTCACAAATATATTCATTGATTCACTTATAGTTAATTCTGTTTTTCAAAAAGATTTACAAAATCACCTTAATTATATTCAAATTGATTGTTAGTTTGTATTAAATTGATATACTTAATTATTTTATATTGGTGTTTTATTTATGAGTTATTCTACAAAAATACTATGGCTACGTTCCACTCAGCGTTCACAACGCTTGTACTCACCACTCACGACCGCAGTTTTTCTGGTGTTTTTTTTTTATGCCTACAATCTCACCTTATGTTAATTAATGATGTGGTCAAAGCTGGTGAACACGTAAACCTGTGGAGGTACTGGCTAAGTGCAACCGACGGAACACACAGAAAGGTATTTGGCGGCAAATTTTCAACATGAGGGTCGTAGCTAGTCGGACAGGTATTAAAAAAAGCCCTACCATCATGTTATGGTTTCATCACATTTTTCCCTCACCGAAAGCTCAAGCTCATTGTAGGTGGATTCGAAATCACTTCCCTTGACGTGGCGTACAGACTCACTACCAACTCAGCTATCATCGTTTTTCCTGTACCACTTGCGAGAGTTAGAATTATTAATTCAAATAGAATGAAATAATATAATGAAGAATAGAGTGGAATATAATATGAGTCGGCTTAAACATTACAATTGTCAATTTTGAAAAAAATCAGCAGAAGGTAAAAAGGTTGAGTTACAATTTGTAAATCGTAATACACAACCACTATGTCGGATATGTGGGCGGTGTTTCGTCCACACAAACTTATTCCACTATTACTTCCCTGGATAATGGTACCGGAGCACAATTTTTTACTACAAGTATTTGTAGTTCTACAAATATTTATAGAACCAGAACAGTACAATGAACAATGTATTTGTTTATTTTAATATATCGATAATCTAGTGTTGTATGTTGATATCGATACCGACAAAATATAAAAGTAATAGTAACATAGTGTAACGTAATAGAAATATACTGAGCTGAGTATGATACCATACAATAGTATAATATTGTGTTGTAATTTTTAAACGCTCAGAGGAACTACATTTTTTTATATTGTTAAGTATATATAACTTATATTTTTACAATTGGATGCATTTAAATTAGCACTACTAATTTTGGGTAACAAAATAATTAACCTCAATCTTGAAATATTAGAATTATTAAGCACAATTAACATTTAGCCAATAACTACCTCATTTAGTATGTATAATTTATTTTAATTTTGCTATTATAGTAATTTCATGCCATGTAAATAATGTTGAAAGTTGCTAAAGGTTATCAACTTAAGGACGAAATATACATTAATTGATATTTTTTCTTGTATTTTTTTCCGTTTATTTTATACAACAACACAGAAATTTGTGATCCGCTTCATGGAAAGCTGTTACCGCCGTCTGTTGACACCTACTACACTTAAAGCATCACATACGTAATGTTAACCCTTCACAATATTCGTGGTTATCGCGCACCCAAGCCGTCGGATTTCCGAACTTTTAATGCGCTACCGGACTTGGTTAGTGCATGAATAGGTATACAACAGTTATCCCTCTAGCCAAGTTGTCTTTCAACTAGTGATAATATAGAGAGAAAATAAAAAGAGAGAGGTGTGTAATGGACATCCGGTTGGAACTGGCTTCCTTTCAGTATATTTTTTATTTTTTAAGTAATGGTTAAATAAAACATAAGGAGTCAAACATAGAAACAATCATTTATATTTATCAAAAATAGTATTTAAACCTTAAAATTAATTTTATTTTTGTTGCATATTCCCAAAACTAAGGTAAGCTGAAATGCTTGTAAAAAGTTTTAGTTTCGGTGATCGGGAAGTGCCTTAAAAATCACTGCGAAAGATGTCGATTTTTGGTTTCGTTTTTCATTGTAAGCTGCCCGTAAATAACTCACAATGATAACGTACGATAAGGAACTCGCGCTCCAACAAAATGTATGGGATGACATTCTATACAAAACATCGAAGTCACTTTGACATGGGCCGTTCC
The DNA here is from genome assembly GCA_039707435.1 of Actias luna. Taxonomy (NCBI): domain Eukaryota; kingdom Metazoa; phylum Arthropoda; class Insecta; order Lepidoptera; family Saturniidae; genus Actias; species Actias luna. Next base: position 10,176,254 of record JAZHAC010000033.1, on the reverse strand, counting down.
ATACAGTTTTTACTTTCTCTTTACGTTAATAACTTTTAAAAAATGACTTGACTAGGGGCTCTGATCGTACAATGCGATATACTTAAACGTGTTACAATGGCGGATGTCACAGCTGGTGTTTGGTGGTCCAGTCTATTCAGATGTAATCTTCATGTTCTACCACACCTACATTTCGTATTTCGAGAACAGAGTGTATATCCAGCTGCTAAGAGACTCCATACCAGCGATGACCGGTGATGGATTGTCAAACTGTCGACGGTAGCTGTTGTGTCCGTACTGTGTTTTATTACTATAAAAAAATTTGCTTTGATTATTTCGTATAACCAATCTATTAAATTAATTCACTCAATCAGATTCAGGTAATTTCACAGCACTCTAGATATTTATATTATTCTTATGACCTTTAGAATTCTTTCGCTATGATGCAGCATAGTAACCATTAGGCACAAATGTGCTTACTTTAATGTTTTATGCTCCTCGTTGAAAAGTGGAAATAAACCAGAATACTGAAAATCTTAAAAAAAATTTTAAATCATCATTCTATCAAAACATTTGTTCTAGTTGAAATAAACCGAAACCAACATCTGCACATTTTTAAAATGTTACTATAAATATTTACATTAATACAATATTTCACTTTAAATTATAGCGATCCTATGTTGCTCACTCCAATTTATCAATTTATTTTTAAATGTACGTGTAGGTAGTGCTGTGTAAAGAAGGTACTCCGTGGTGCATAGGTTTGGTAGACACGACGAATTCGCGACACATGAAGAAAAATATTTTTTCTGAAATTTAAAATTACATAAGAAAAATTAATAATGCATAACGTAGTTTAACAAAAAAAAATTGTAAAATACAGGTACAATAAGAAAAAATGTTGTTCATTGGTAACTGCATGAGAAATCGAACAGTTGGTTTTAGAATACGCTGTAATTTCTGTTTATGTTTGAGACCCTAAACATATAGTGGTAAAATGGTTAATGGCGGTCACTATCATAACTTCGGAACTAAATGTATCACCATGGTCAGAGTAGCTGGTATTTTTTCCACATTACAACGTTTATCTATGAATATCCTTCCAATTATTGCAGTAAGTTTCAAAGTGATATGGCAAAAATAACATGGAGTAATTATATTTTTGATTTACCTTGTTTTTTTAACAATATCTTCTTAATAAAGTGTTAAATCCGAACAGCAGTTCTACTCTTCTTGAAGGCATCTTGTCAGTCGTCTACATCTTACCATATAACCGGGCTGAACTCGCACCAGGCATTAATATTAAGAAGATGTGCATACTAACCTTTTTCTCGTGGGAAAATGCATTTACGCATTCCCTCTCGGGCATAATAACACAACTGATATCACAGTAATAAACATTATGATAACAGCACTGAAGGAGTCCCGGATCTACAAATTTGTGTTTCTACAATATGCAACGCTCGTTTGTGTAAAGTCGGCTAGAGTCAACTAGGGAGCGAGAGACGGTCAACCTGCCACTGCTGTACTCGATCGGCTATCGTTACATGAGAGAGCATGACGCATCAGTTGCATCTAGTATCGTCATAAATATGGAATATGCCGTTCCAATATGGTTTATTGATGTAGTTTTCACTTATGTTGGGTGGCATTAAGCAGATAAAATTTTTTTTCTTTGTGCTACCTACATTAAATTAAACACAAGAAAAATATAGCCAAGTAGAACGACAAACGATTAAGACATTTCTTCAATTCGTGCAGATTCTTTGATCTTATGGTCTATTTGGTTTTCACTTTGCACAAAGCTTTGACAACCTTAAGTAAATTATTTAATAGAGCAGTAACAGCTTAGGGCAGGGGATTCCAAACTGTACGCCGTGGAGCCCTGGCCGTAAGCCGTTCCTGTTTACCATTCTCCGGAAACTAAACTTAGGCCTAGAGACGAGAGGAGGTCGATTTCTTTGTGTACATTGTTATTATTGACTCTGTAGCGACACACAGCTATCATACAACATTACTGTGTACACTACAACTGGATGACAATGTTATTGTTAAAGATCTTTTATTCTATAAAAATATTACCGAAAGCGCAGAGGCTCAAGACTCGTTTGAATTTCTTGACAAATTTAGAACAGAAAATGATTTCTTCGATTGAGTAAAGTGTATCGGTGTATGTACTGATGGTGCTCCATTAGTGTCTGGCAGGTATGGAGGAATACAAGCGCTTATTCATAAAAGAGCATCGCATGCTATGTGGACCCATTGCATCGTCCAAAGGGAAGCACGTATGTCGAGGTCAATGAGGTCTGAATTGATCCAGGGTATTAGAAAATGTTATTGACGTAGTAAACTACATAAAAACTAAGCCGCTAAAAGCCAGACTTTTCAAAAAACGATATATGGATATGGGAGCTGATCACAAGGCTTTGCTATATTACTGCAGTTCAAAAGGAAATGCCTTATTTCGTGCATTCGAATTACATGAAGAAATTCTCACATTTTTACAAGATGAAGGACATGTAAACTCCAGATATTTTGCCGTAACAGACTTTTTGGTAAAACTAGCATATTTGTGCAATATATTTGACAGACTGCATAATTTGAATCTGCCTCTGCCGGGCAATATATGCACGTATTGAGACTATTGGAGAAAATTTCGGCGTTTAGGAAAAAATCTATAGTTGTGGATAAAAAAATTAATGAAGACGGAGGTCAGAAATGTTTCCCGCAATTGCATGAATATGCGGCTTTTAGCGAGCTTGTTGTCACACAAGACTTGATGCCCCTTTTCACTGAACACCTTTCGAAACTTTCTAAATGGTTTTCGAAATATTTTGCAGAAGACAATGTCGAAAAATTTGCGTGGATTCAAGATCCTTTACTTTTCTTGACTTTAAGAGAGTCTCAGTGAACTCTCTTGCGACAGCAGCCTTAAAACAAAATTTACGTGTTCCAATTTGGTGGAGTTTTGGATATCGGCCCAAAATGAAAACCCAACTTTAAGTTCAAAAGCTCTAAGAATTCTCATTCCCTTTGAAACTTCTTATTTATTTGAAGCCGGATTTTCAGCTGTAGCTATAATAAACAGCAAATATCGCTCAAAGATCAATGTGGAGCAAGAAATGAGAGTAGCGGTGTCAAGCCTTATACCACGTTTTGAAAAAATGTATGGATATCACCACACTCACACATCACATTGACTAAGTTGCCAGTGTATTATATTTCCTATTTTTCTTCAAAAATAAATGTTTTCTTGTATATAAATATAAAAACTCAGTTTTATATTTTGAATTATTTAATTTTCGTGCCTATCTACTTAGTATCATTGTACGCTATTTGAACTAGCTAGGGTGCCGAGACAATAGTTGTAAGTGCACCTTGAATTGAAAAAGTTTGGGAACCTCTGGCTTAGTGTTTAGCCGACTATGTGGTTTGACTTTTTTTTAAGCGTGATTTTGTACAATTTATTTTTGTAATTGTTTTCTGAAAATTATGACTTCGGCGTCCCCTGAAACTGCTGCCCGGGGCAGGTGCTCTCGTTCCAACCAACCTCCCCCCCCAGATCCACGGCTGCTTGAAGGGCAACATCACAATTTTTCGTGTAATTCGTCGGATACCAATATTTCCATGACAATAATGAGCTTTTTATTAGAGTTTTATACAAAATCATAGATATAGTGTATCGCCTATTTAATAATTTTAATATAATAACAGCTTACACTCAATAAGCATGTGCGCAATTAAAACGCGCGTTAAAAACAAATAGAAATAAAACCTGATGTTAAAAACACCTTTGTATAAAAAGACCTAAGCATGAGGTAGGGTTTTCCTACTCGCTTAAATTATTGAAGCCGGACAACAATCAGGACGTCACTGAAAATATTTAATGAAACCGAGGTTTTCTCCCGAACTTCTTACAAAATTGTTTCAAAAAAATAAAATTACCTTATTACTACAAAAACATGTTTCGCTTTTTTTTTGTAGCATTTGAAAATATGGATGCATAAACCATATTAACGTATGACAATATAAGTACCTAGTTCTTGATAAATTATATACTGCTGTTTTGGATGCCATTCAATAAGAAATATAATTATTAACGACATCTTTCTTTCCATATAAACGTTTTTACTAAATAAATATATATGTTTGTAAATCAATAATCGTATCATCCCTAAACACATAGTGTTCAGGTTGCATCAAGACGCTTTTAAACTTGATTGTCCCTTGAACCTTGTTCACAGTTGCAAATTAGCACAAATCGTGGAAAATCCAGACGTATCAAACGCTTCCTATTTCAACAATGCAATAATAACTGTAAATTAATTTAAACACTCGGGTCAGTCTCGAGCTTTGTAAAGCAGTAATAATGAAGAAGAACGATTTAGATGAGCCAGCTTTAACACGGAGATACTGAAATAACCATTTGTTAATATGTCATAAGACCTGCGAAATTATTTTATATATGAAAATATGCTTTCTTTTTTAAAATGATAGGAGAGAGAGCTGGCTTAGCTCATCCAATGAGTGATGGTGACCAATGACTCAGTGTATTAGCAAGCGGGGTGGCGTGCGAGGGACGCGGACCGCGGACGGCTGCTGCGGCTCGGGGAATGGGGAGCGCCGCGTATGAGTACCAAGTGTAAATCGTGTGCAGTGTAGCACGCGCCGTCCGCGGCCGCACATCGCTGATCGCGCTACGCCGCCGCCTCCCCGCTCTGCCGCACCACGCGTCCGCTGGGCGCGTCGCGCAGGCCGCGGGCCAGGCCCGCGAGCCTGCTGCTGCTGGCCGCGTGGCTAGCAGCCGTCGCTGCCGACCTTGAGTGTCCACAGGAGCCCCCGGCGGCTCAGATTGCGTGCGCTTCCTGCCGTTCTTACGAAAACGCGCGTGAGCACAATCTCAGAGTGATCCGCGATAGCCTCCTGGCAAAACTTGGCTTCAAACAAGCTCCTAACACCACGGGTCGGGAGCTACCTCACGTGCCGGCCGACCTCATGGAGCGCTATGAAAGACGGAAACCGTCGTCTGGTGTTCAGGCAGACGCGCCAGTACCCTCGCGTACCTTCGTTACACATACAGAACAAGACGACTTCCTCGCTCGCACCGATAATGTTCTCATTTTTGCCCGTTAGTATTAGAATAAAAAGCTTATAGTCTTGTTTCACTTCATGGAGATATTAAAGTCCCAGACATTTAAGAATTATTCTTCTGAATTTCTAGATATAAGCAGTTCGCAAAAGTAATGCTAAACAAATTATTATGATGTGTTCGTATTTGTAATTTCGTTCCTATTCCTTTTTTTATTTCCATTTTGGAATCGTCAACAACAATGTGCCTGCATATTAATGGAAGAAATTTTTATAATAGTTATTAGATAGGATACCCGGAGAAAAGATTTGATGGACTTGACGCGTGGCTCTAGCTATGGCTATAGTCAGCGAAGTTCATTGACAGGCACGTGTGCAATCTATACGTGGGTAAGGCAGTTCGTGGTCGTGTCACGCATAGCAAATTTTAATTAGCTAAGGATTGCTTCAACATGAACGGTTACATTATATAACTTAACGTACTTACCTACTCATACTTGTTGATTTGAATTCTATTGTCTTTACGATTTTGATTGCTTCCTTACCTATAACCGCTGCGGTCGGATTGAAATTAATCATAATAATAATTTGTATTTAGTGGTGTAAATTTTTCAGTATTAAAATAATTCTCCTAACTTTAATATGTGTAACAAAATGTAGATACAATGTTCTTTACATTATATAAATTATCGTGTGACTATTTAATATATGGTACTGCATAAAAGACAAGTTTATTGTAATAATTGTTTAAACAGGGCTATCTAAGTTCATACGAATATGTAATCTTGTGCAAGGGGCTTCGACCGCTAACGATAACGTTAAGTCTACCAACACTCACAAAACAGCGCATTCCTTAATATAATTATTATTTACTTGTATTTTAAGTATTGTTTGTTCCACTAACGCTTTATATAAAACAAAAACAAAAAAGTTTTTCATTTAATTGTGATCGATATCAAAATAATTTTACATAATTATTATGTGTTTGTAGTTTTTATATTATTAATAACTTGGCAGAGAAAATATTTCAGTGTACTACTCAACCAAGATATAATGTTTTATGATTTAAAAATTAAATAAATACTTACATACAGATATTCACACGCATTTATCTTAACTTACGTCTGTTAGTTATATTTAGTATAATTTATCAGAAGTGGTAGCAAAGCTACCTATTCGTTTTCTTGACAGCGAAGGATAAACTAATAATGTATTGTAGGTATTCCGAGCATTAGGTATAATAATTATATCGGGTAATCATTTAGGTGTTTATTTGAAAGTTGTTATTGTGAAATAGGTAATTATGTTGCTCTCTTTATTTTTATAAAATAAGTTCCATAAATTTTACTGTTTATTATATTTAACACGGTAAATATACACATATCGGTATCTCGTATTGTCATTAAATTATTTGGGGTTCCTAAGTTGCAATTATAATTTATTGTATTTTTTAAATCAACTTAAGTGTAAAAGCATGTATTATCGAGTGATAGTTAATAAGTTGAATAAATTTGGTCTTAATTTTATTGATTGAACGTAGAAAGTGCGTGGCCGCCACCACAAAACTTTTTATTCGATCAATAACATTACGCAACTAAAGATTAAAAGGTGAAGATTGTATGGCTGTTTTGATATAAGTACCTACGTGTTAACTACAATTGACAAATTATTGATTTTGTACACTCTGATATGTACAAATTGGAACATTTTTGTGATGATGAGTAGTTACTATTACTGTTCTATGCAATTTAGTTAACTAATTGCTGAATATCAACGATCTGCTTAAAAAGTAGTAGTATTCCTAGAGTAGCGTCGAATGGTTGAGTAGGCGTTTGTCGACTCTCTGTCTGACATTCGCATTCGCGCCTGTCGAGGAACACTGCCCTCGACTCGCAATAATCGACGTGCAAACGCACCGCCTCCGTTTATCTGAATGACACAATTCCTGACACATCATTACCCAATCTCTACGTACGCTAACATTATTTTAAACTATCTGCCTAATTCCGATTTTTTTTCAACCGGGTAAATTTTCCACATTGTGTTCATTTGACAGGTTTGCAATTATGAAAGTTCAGTAATATATAGACATATGACATTGTTCCTACGGCTATTCGAGAGGATTAGGCCTCCTGGGGACACCTCTATAAAAAAAGCGCACCTTGGTTCTTACCTCTTAGGTGGTGTGGAAAAAGAGCCTACAATTCCTAGCAACGCAAGAATTTTAATAATCAGAATTTGGGTCTCAATTTGCATTTATTATATTAACTTAATTAAAGTTCATCTGGTTCTTGTTTCGAACCGATACATTATAATTTAAAGCCTTATCTGTGACTTCAGTGATATTGAGCAAACGACATTTGTAGCCAATATTATGTACAGTCAATGTACACAGGGCCGGATTTACCTTAAGTGCCGCCCCGGGGCACCGTAAAAATTGCTGCCTTATTATATATATCCTGCAATGTTTGAGTAAAGGACCGGAGCATAATTTCTGAATAAATATAATACGTCGCTTATAGTTGATTTTTTTATTATTACCAAGTACTTACACAAATAATATTTGTTATGGTATTTAAAATCATAATTATTGTACGTATTTTAAAGACAAACACGACTAACTTTGATTTTGCCGCCCTGGGCAGTAGCCTCTAGTGTAAATCCATCACTGAATGTATAGTATTATGTTCAAGTACAAACAGCATTTGCAAATAAATTCCCAATAAATTTGAACTTGAGTGATGTGAACCAGACAAACAGAACATACGTTTGTTATGCTCTTGTAAGATAAATTTGATTACACTAAGTGTTCATGACATTTTTTTAATAACCATCTCTTATCGTAAGAAGCAAGGACACTTTTTTGCGTCATTTTCTACGGTGAATAGTTGTAGTTATGCAAAATTTTATTTAAGCCATTAATTGTATTTAATAATTCAATTAAACACATTATGATTTAGATTTTTATTTATTTTGAAATAATGTATACCTAAAATATTTTTTATATTAGATATTTGATTTATTTCTCAAATATATATCGTACAATGTCTAACATCAATAATGTTACTTTAAAATATGCAGCTTTAGCCTCAAAATAATAAAAGGTAATTTGGTTGTATTTTATTTCTTAATAATATTGTAATCATCGTTCTATAATACTAACCGTTTACAAACAGGTTATTAGCCAGGGTTGATCTTATACTAACTTAAAGCGCCTAAGTTAACGAGGGAAGTAAATATCGAACGAAAATATTACTGTATCTTATATAAATGATCTGACCCAAAAACAAAATTTGCATTTTAGAAAATTTCAACGTTAAAACTTTACTTCTGCGAATTTCATAGGAATATTCATAGAAATATATTGCATTGTACTTATATTATAGACAGCAATCAAATCCGTAATGATAAATAATTATTATATATTTGTTAAACTTCTGTATATATGGTTATTTCAATACGAATAGATTTTTATATTTTATTGTAACCTTTTCAATATATTTTTGCGATTTAAATTAATAACTAATATTGTTTATCTATAATTAACCAAATCCTTGTATCGTTTTTGAAAAGTATCAAAAGTCCGTAGATATAGAAGGCGTTCATTAAATAATACGCTAAGAACAAAATTTGTCTCAATTTCAATAACATTAACGAAACATTTTTGTTAGTCGTATTATATGTTTAAAGTACCTATATATTTTAAAGTAATCTAATAAAATTACGCCTATTTGTATTGCTTTCAGAATTTCATTTCATTTTCCCGTTTTAAAATTAGAATTGGTATTGTATTGTGATAGAAATAAACAACACTACTGTGTACTACTAATAATTATTATAGTTATGTGTAAATATACAATTATTCTTTAAAAAGTTTAAAAGGAAACAAATATATTCATGGGACCAAAGGTTAATGCGAGTGGTGGATATCAATGGCAGACATAATGCGACTTATAGCCAGGGCCACATGTCTGGGAGTGCTAGCCAACGAGACGGCCGGCCATTTGCAGCGATCGATTGTTTTGGCTGCTGGAAGTCATCTTAATTGCTCATGAATCAAGACGTCGTGAGTTGTTTTGTGTAGTGTTTGGTGAAGATTTGGACAATAAATGTACATAAATGCATTTAAACGTAGAATTACATCCTTTTGCACAATTTTTTATCCTTAAACCATACCTTTTAAATATTAAAATAACCTCACCACTGCAGTTTTAAAATCATTTTTCCAAATTCGTTACATACAGAACTCGGTTATTTGTTAAAAGCAGCTTGGTTAAAATTTTCATTTTAATAAATATTATTTTGTAAGAATATATAAAATAAATGTCTTTTTAAATAAAAAAAATTAAATCATACAAACCTTTTTTCAAACGAATTTCAAAACATATTCTTGATTATGTCGTTAACATTTTCATAACATAGGTAAAGTTCTTATGTGCAAGGAAAGATTACTGATCATTTGAATTTGAGGCACTTGCCTATTAATTAATTCTTTCTGATAGGCAAACAGTTGTAACATTTATCAAACAGTTAGGTACCAAATTTATATAAAAATTAACATACATGTATACTGCACACGGTTTCTATGCAAAAACTAAAGTGAAAAGGAAACACCCATTTGCCTAGAAAACATTCTTGTTAATTTAGGTCTAAATATTGATTGTTCACCTGGTTAAGATCGTTTTTTAACACCTCTACGTGCCCAAACCTGTTGAGATTATGTGTAAATTGACATTACTTTTATTTATATACATATATAAGTTTGCATATTACTTCGATCACAGTTTATGTCAGATGAACATGCGACTGTAAATAGTAACACGCTAAGTTTAAGAGAGAACGATTTTTTAACTGTAGATACTCGGAATATATAGACTACCGTTTGGTAAAAAAATTCAAATTGACCAGTAGTAAATAGCCAGCTGAATATTTTAAAATGCTTTTTCGGCTTGTTACTTCGTCCGTTTCACTGGCTTCATCACAATGTTTCATTATAGAATTCATATACATGTCACTCTTTGCAAAGATAACGTTTATTAAACAACACAATAACATTCTAAAATATCAGAACTAAGCTGAGGTGACATTCGTACACAAAGGAGGATTCACAAATTTGTCGCCTATATGCTTTACATACTGACAGCCGCCTATGCTAATGTATTACAGAATTTAAAAAATGATATTCCGTTTTCAGTACGGCCGTAAAAATGCCACCACAGGCTTATAACCTACCTAACCTACCTGGAATACTGCCACTGTTCGTACGTTAATTATAGCAAATCTCCGATGGTAATTTTGATGTTCATAAACTCCTTCTTAGGGCCTAAATTGAATAAAGATTTTAGATGTTATTTGATTTGATTTGAGATTATCAATAAGATTCTATTATTCTCTTTTAATTAAAGGAATTATTTTCCTAAATACGATGATCCTGATTAATCGCTTGCCCTTTACAGTTTTTGAACATTGTAATACAATTTCATTTGTACAACATATTTATCAGTCTAAGTATAACACCGGGTCTTTTTATCAAAATTATAATTATGTACATTTTAGGTGCTTTTAAAATTTAATTATGACTAGGACAATTTTAACTTATTTCTCATTGTTTGTACTCGTAATGCACTGATGCTAATTACTTGTTTGTAATTGTTTCTTTTTGTACTTACTCATTTTTATGTATATTGTAGTTTTTTAAACAGTTCCTTTTTGTTACAGAAAACGTCAGACTGTTAGGCATTTGGTGCGCACATTTTTGTGTGACAGTTATTGAGTGAACATGGTTTAAAATTTCGGAAGTAAAATATCATACAGTCACGTATATATATATATATATTTAATTAATCTACGCTTATCATATTATCCGTTGTTTATGTCTTACTTATTATTAAGGTTTTGTTATAATTATCACACTTCTTGAGACTTCGCCTAATATATTAGATATCTTATTCTCTATATGGTAATGTTATGTATAATTTTTTAATCGCTTTTAGTTCGTTTTAAAATTGCTTTTGTTTTAATGTATTAAAATATTACATTATAAATATAAATCAAGTATTTTCAATCCATTATGTAAGTTTTATATTTTGTAGACTTTTACTTGTAAGTTAAAAACATTAAATTATATTATATTATACGTAAATATTAACTGTATTTAATAACAATGTTCATAAAACATAAAGTTAGTTTAGATTAAAACATTACGATGTAGTTAGTGTGCGTTTACGGATATCTCAAAGACAGAAAGCGCTTCCGCAAAGGTTATTCATTTGATGAGATACGTGCAAAATTCTTTATGCAGCTGGACCCGCATCCATCGACCACCCTCACTTTCATATTATCAGCTATAAATATCTCGGCTTAGAGGCATGTAGGTAAATAATATTTCACATAATATGACTGGTTATCTTAATACATGCTTATTCTTACTTTCTATTGATTATGTAAACAATAACAATCGATTAGGGCGTATGTACAAGAACCGGTAATTTCGATGGTACTTGACGACATGATGAATTCGACCGATACGAACGGACAAGGCAAAAATATCCACATGAATCAGTGGTTGATTTACCAGTAGGCTGAGTAGGCTGGAGTCTAGGGCGGCAGATTTTAGAGGCGGTAAATTTGCGGTATTTTTGTTTTGTTTTCTATAAACTGAAATTATTCATACATATACAAATACCTAAATGTTGCTAGATAATATGTTTCACCACTTAGAACCAAAGTCTTATATAGATTTTTTTGCAATTGTTTATTATTCTAATTATAATGATAAATATGAGACTAACAAAGTAATGGAAATAACAAAATGAACTGTGACAAACAACGTTGAAAGACATCTTATACGCGATAACGATAATTGACATTTTATTCAAACTTATACCCACAACTGAAGAGTGTAATCACAGGGTTATTGTGGATATATTTAATAGTTTAGCGACTTCCTCTCGCTATGCAAACAGCAGGCACCTTGACACTAAAGGTTGTTAACCGATGCATTAGATGGGGCGCAATTGAGGCCAGTGTGTGAGCGAGTTCAAGACCAATTTAAGTTCCGTAGGTCAGTTCATAGAAGGTAACCTTGACATTGACCACAATAGTTCTACGGGTTCTGACTAATATATTAAATTTGTTTTAAAAATCCTGACACAACTCTAAAAAACTACCGAATCCCTTTATATGATAAAATAACTACACTTCACTGGATAGTTTTTAATATGATAAAAATAAGTAATAGGCAGGTTATTGTTATCGCCACCTATATACATAGTTGTACTCCTTTTTGAATTGGTTCAATGGTTTAGACCTTAATAGCTCTAGCAGTAGGTATTATTTATCACGATTTGGATGTATGTATATAAATTTATATAATTTAATAAAATAGCATTTATTAAGCATACATGTTTACTGAAATCAACCGATAAACAACCCAGTATTATTGGATCAAGGCATCTTCCTGTAGAAAGACCCAGACGTAATGTAAACGTACCTACCTACATTCGTGTACTGTATTATTTTAGTAGCAATCAGTAATGTTGTTGAATTATTGATTATATTTATTAATGCTTATTTTTTTTATACTTTCATACTCTCGATATCGCAAATAATATTAAAATAAAACTTTTTTGTAAGTTTAGCGTTTCTTCACACTCACACCTGATGTAAAACGATGTGGCTCAAGGTGGTAGACATACAGTGGAGGGACTGGCTCTCGAGTGCAACTGCCGGAATATATCCGAACAGTGTCTTTTGCGACATACTTTCAACATGAGCTTGGTAGGCGGCCATTATCATATTATATTTAGAAATAAAAATACAATGAAATCTATAGCATATCAGCAAGAAGGTAGTTTTCTGTCATAGGAAGAATTTATAGAAACTAATCAGCACAGCGTTTCAGTAATCACATCCTACAAATATAATAACAAACTATACCTATCTATAATACTTACAGTATGAATAAGTGTATATTGCGTTTTGTACAGATAAGTGGAGGTTAATATCAAATATAATACAGTACTATACAAATATTTCTTCGTAGATATCTGATTTTTTTATATGAAGATAAACGTCTCTGTTTGTAAATTCCAATGTGATTCAACTATTCTTATTATAGTTATTACTGAACAATAAATAGAGAAATTACGAAAACTTACACCCCCATGGTTGTACCCAAGCGACCTATGAGGATATACGAACATCAAACCTTCACTGATATACTCATGTTATTATTGATCATTCTCTACCCGTCATCAGATAAACTAAACAAAGCTGAAATAATAAATTTAATACACTGTAAATTATGACATTATAAAGTAGAAAATTGACTCAAGTAAAACAAAACTATTATGAAAAATGATATTTCATGTCACTTATGCTTAAAAATAACTTTTTGTACAAACCGAATCTGTCGCGACAGAATTCTAAGAGACAGAAGGTGCAGACATAAAAAAGCATGGTAAAAAAAGGAATGGAGGGGTGGAGACCTGGTGCCGTACAGAGCTGTTTATTCACAATAAACATGAATGCAAGTACAGCGTACTGTGCGCATATTAAAATACGTATACGTATATGTGTATTTAAATATATATATTTTTGCAATCATTTTAAACCACTTATTTTGTAATAAATATCTTATTATACAAGAAAGCTTTATAGTTTTGTTTCTTGAGTTGTTTTTTATGTGTATACTCGGTTGTAATATCTGCAAGGGATTACTACGAACTTGTTACAGATGGTTCCTCGAAACTAATGTCTAATATCTGCAGCCAAATTATTCTTCTTTAAAGTGTAGTTACTTTAAATCCAAAGTAATGAAATATACATCGAATTACCAAAAAATACAACTGTGGTCGTTATACATGAAATCTACTGTACTTTTATTAATACATTGTAGAATCAACTTTAATTACTAATTATTAATAATAATAAAATATTGAGATTTCTACAAATGATTCTGATCGGTTGATCTAATTGCATAATTATATCTTCCTAAAACGACGATTTTTCTTATCTTTAGTTGGCAATCTTGTTGTCCATACAAAGGTACAATCTCTGTTAGCATTACAACAAAACATCATTTTTAGGCTATACATAGTCGAAATTAAGAGGTCCTGCCGGTGTACACGTTCTTATGTTTGTTAATACTGGAAAAAACGTCAGACGAAGATCACTGACTATACGCAATAAGTGTTGTTATTTGTATCAATAGCAATGTTTGTTGTGTATATAAAGTTTAAACTATATTAGTAAGTACATATATTATTATTATCTATATTTTATCATGTCATTATTATATTTATTAATTTATATCATAAAATAAACTTGAAGGTTTTCTATAAGTTTACTGTTTCTGTTATCAAGTGTCATAGATTTTTATTGAATATTTTAACGCATGCGCTTTGCGTATATAACATGAGAGTTTACTGGATTGATTGAAAAGGAAATATATCCGTTATGGCTGGTAGTTATATTTGGAAGGAAGATTCGAGAGAACACGGAAAAAAGAACATTTATTTTCATTCAAATTAGGAGGTCCGAAAAGAAACGACGTGTAACAATAAAATTCTAGTATTAAAGTTCAGTGAAACTAATAATTATCATTTTTAGTCGTATTTGTACCTTTTTTCAATGCAGGATTGCTCCTATTTGTCGTAGCGTGATGATAAATAGTCTAAAGCCTTTCTCAATTATTGTTCTATCAAATATAAAAGAGATTTTTTTGAAATTCGACTGATACTTCCGAAGCTTAGCGCGTATAAACAAACAACCAAATAACATTTTCCGCTTTATAATATTAATATAGATTAAAAACTGTATACACCAACACATGTTATCTTTCCAATTATTTCATTTAAAACGTGACAATCTAATTCCATAAAGTTCTGTATTACTCGAGTACTTAATATTCATAATAATAAACCTTTATTTATCCTCGACATGATAAGAGTATAGAGATATAGTTTTTATTATATACATACAGTACTTACTTATACTTTTTATATTTCCTGGCCCCATCTCGGGTATAGGTCTTTCTACAGATATCTCCATTTATCCCTAATACTTTCTACTTACTTTCATCCAGTCTCTGCTTACTAGTTTTTTGATATCATCTTTCCAGCGATCTCGGGTTCTCTTGTTCTGGTGCCCTGGGGACCCGTCCACCTCGTGACTTGCTTTGCCCATCTTTCTGCTGGCATACGTGCTATGTGGCCTTTTCGTTTTGTATCTTATCTTGCACTTGTGTTTGTCTAGCAGTTTGATACCAAGAATTTTAATTTCCATAGCTCTCTGGCATGACCGTATTTTAGTTTTTTCAGTTTTGTTAAGTATTCAAGTTTGAGCTCCATATGTAAGACATGGGAGTAAACAGAAATCCATCACCTTTTTCTTTAGTGTTATTGGAAGTTTCAATTTTAATATTTCTTTATAACCCCAAAATTTCTTCCAAGTAATACTTATTCTTCTGTCTAATTCGTCTTTGTGTATTGTGTTCTTGAACGACATTTGTTTCCCGAGATATATGTAGTTCTCTATATATTCAATAGTATTTTTGTATATTGTTATTAGAGTTTGAATACTGTTAGTAGCTATTTTTGTTTTAGCTAAGTTTTAATTTAAGCCGACACTTTCGCTGATAATACTTAACTCTCTTATCACTTCTTCTATTAGATTAGATGTTTCTGAGAAAAGAATAATATCATCAGCAATTCTAAGGTTGCTAAGGAATTCATCTTCTACGTATATTCCTTTTTGTCCAGTTTAAACATTTCATCATATGTAGTAGAACAGCTACGAAAAGTTTAGGAGATAAAGGATCTCCCTGTTTTACTCCTATACGAATGGTGATTTTCGATCCTAATCTATCCAATTTAAAACGGCTTGTACTTTTTCGGTATATATCTTTGATTATATTAATGTACATATTTGGGGTATTCTGCTGTTTTACTGCTTGCCGAATACTTTCGTGTGAGACTAAATCAAAGGCTTTTGCGTTGTCTACATATGCAAGATATAACGGTATTTTTAATTATTAATATTTTTCTATTACTTGGTCTAAGATATGAATATGGTCATTTGTAAAGTAGCCTGATCGAAAGCCTGTTTGCTCTGTAGGTTCGCTATCATCTATAATTGGATCTAATTTTTTTTTCACGCACATTGCTTATAAGCAAAAGCTTATATATAGTTGGAATTAAGCCAATTGGTCTATAATTATTGAGAACCGCTGGATCTCCTTTTATATATAGTAGGATTATTCTTGATTCTGTGTACTTCTCAGGGACCTTTTGTGTTATGAGTATTGTGTTAATAAGATTATTAGAGGACCGATGAGTATATCTTTTCCAATTTTTAATGCTTCATTAGAAATATAGTCTGGTCCTGGGCTTTTTTCGTTTTTTAATCTTTCTATATTTCGTCATATTTCCTTGATATCAAAGGGCGTAATTTCTAAAATTTCTTCGCCATTCTGATTCGGGGTTTCACTCTTGCTTTCTGTGTAATCGTTGTATTTATCTTTATACAGATTCTTATAAAAATCTGTGGCTATATTTATCAGATTTTTTCTTGTTTGTATTTTACTTCCCTTTAATCGTTGTTCCTTTAAATTAGGTATCCATTTTTTCTCGGTGTTTAACTGTTTGTAAGCTCTTTTTTCGACTTCCATATTTGAAAAGGTTTTTTTAATGGTTAGCATTCTGTAGTTTTGGTACCTTTTTAGTAATTTGTTTGTAGTTTAATAAAGATAAGTGAGTTCTTTTTTTCGTCTTTACTTTTCGATAGGTTTATGTTTTTATGCGATACGTTACTTAATTTAGTTTTGTTGTTTCATCACATTATATATTTTTTAGATTTTTCTGAACTAAGAGTGTTGAAGCTTTGTTGTTTTGATAGTTCTGTTTTGGAATAATAGGATTCGATATCATCGTTGTCTTTCATCATTTTTCTTGTTAGGTGTAATTCATTTCGATAGATTTTTTATTCTTTTTTAAAATAAAGCGTTGATTATTGTTAGGTCGTTTTCTATAGCATATTGTATTAATTTATCACCTCTATGATTTATTTTTTCATAGCAATAGTTTCCTGTAAATGTAGTTTCTCCTGGTTTCTTTTGACCAATTTTAGCTTTCAGATCTCATGATTATGATTATATTATGATTTGTGTTTCGTTAGTAAGACTTCGAGCCTTGTTTATTTGTTCATAGAAAATATTAATCTCATCTTCTGTTGCTTCAGGGTAGGGGCCTATACTTGTATGATTCATAGTTTCCTTTTCTCAAATGTAAGATTTAATATACATACTCTTTCTGATATTCCTGTGTAATATTCTATGTTATATTGGTATTTCTTTCTAATTAGGAACCCCACCCCATGATGTCCTTTCGTTTCCCCAGTGTAGTAAAATATATAATTCATATCCTCGGTGATGCTATTTCCAATTTTTCTTACTTCCGATAGTCTTATGATGATATGTTTTACGTTTTTAAGTGAATATATTAATAGTATTAGCCGCTGTGGTAACAGTAGAGATTGTACATAATATATACAAATGTGGAGGTGTTAACATTTTGGAGGGTTGTAGTCGTCATCTCCCACGGTAACAAGCCGTGGTGGGAGATCGAGAGGAGGTGACGTTGATTGTTATTCCGTGCTTCTGTTTGTACTACGTATTGGAGAACAATTTTTCTCCGAGTATTTCAACGTTGATTTTTTTACAATAAAATTGTCAATTTCATTAGTTTTATTAATCTTAACAGGTTATTTTTTGTTTTGTTTTTCTGTTTCATCACTAGACGCTGTTGTTTTTGGTGATTCTGATAAATTCCTTTTTTTTGTTGTAAGTTTTCTTCGGCACTGGGATTTGGTTTGCATTATTTAGTATTATGAGTTTGTCGTATTTTATTATAGCTTTTCTTCTATATTCTTTTTCTGCTTTAATTTTGAGTATTTTGCGCTTGTTTAATTCTTCTACAAGAAAGTCCTTTTTAACGTAATGTGGCGTAGTTTCTAGTTTTTTTTTATTCTTCTGTGTTTGTATTTTTAACCTCATCGCAAGGAGGGTCACTACAACAGGTCTAACATTTTTACTCATTTTTTCAATTCTTCTCACGAATTTTATGCAGTTATTTTCTTTTTGATGTTTAAAATATTATTTGTGATATGTAGTATTTTTGTTTCTAAGTCACGGTAGCTCGTTTCGCATTCTTCAATTCCAAAGAATATTAGTTTTTTTCCTTTTGGTAAGTCTCCCTAAATTATTTATTGCAATATTTTGTGTCGACAATGTTTGTTCCAGCTTTTAATTTTTTGTCACTAAAATTTCAAAATTTTCATTTATGTTGTTATTGATTTCTTTTTTCATATCTTTACATATACATTTTGTATCGTTTCATATCTTTTTGTATGGTTCGTAGTATTTTTTTTATCTCTTACATATTTGGAAATAGTGACCTCTGTTATTCTTAGCGAAGCAGTTAGATACAATTTGCATAGAGTTTTGATCGATATATGTAATTGGGTTTAATAGTGTTTTTATGAATTACTAGATGGCGTTATTAGATATATTGAATAATTTTGTATATAATTATTTGTTAAACCAATATTTTAAGTTTTTTATAACAATACACTGAGATTTATAAATACACTTCTTCGCATTGTATATTTATAATTACACTTCGGGAATGTTTTTTCTTTCTTTAATCACTGCGATTTAGAGAAACAAACGAAGACAATCCTTTATTGCAGAGCTGTCTCTTTGTTGCTGGTATCTTCTCAGTAATTATTTATATACACATCACTTTTAGTTCGAGTTTTTTGGTTTTGAGTTCAAAGTAGTTACTTAGAAACGTTACTATATGGTCTTTGTAACACTTTATTCACGTTTTATATTTTTAAATCGTTTCTATATACGTAGTCGACTTTCAATATTTAACAGCACCCTCGTTTTTCTCGAGTACTTACTTTAACCCAATTCATATGAGAATTGATGACACCCCTATTATAAATCACCCAAAGAGAAGAGGATGTCACGATAATGCACGTCTGCTCATTGCAATAAGCAGTTACTTTGCGTCAATTCAGTTAGGACGTCGGGTCGTGTCGAATTCAATTTGACCATATCCTGCTTTCACAAGATATTATTTATTTTGTGAGACAAATAATATATCAAATTCATATTTATCAATCGTGATGCAGATAGTTGCAGTTTTTTTTAAATTACTTTTGTGTTACTAAATATAGAGAAAATTGAACCTTGTATTTTAAAAAATTCAGGACTTCATTATGTGACGTTTAGCTACAGGGTTCTTCTTCTAATAAAAGTTTATTATGCACGTTTGTTTATCGTGCGATATCCTTTTGTTCTGTATTAACCCTTTTACCCTGTATCATATACTAGCTGTATCCGCGACTACGTTCGCGTGAGACTAAAAATTATGTAATAATTATTGCCCGTTTCTGAAACATTTTTCAATACATCTTTGCTCCTAATGGTAATATGATTATGTTAGATAGCCTAACGCCTTCTTCAATGATTGGTCTAAGAAATACAAAAAAATTAAAATCCGACTGGTAGTTCCTAAGATTAGCGCGTTCAAACAAACAAATTTTTCCGCTTTATTATATTAATATATATTATGGATTAGTGGCATCTTTATCTAGTAAACATATGAATAAAGTTATTTTTATGTCCCAAAATCTTATAAAAACATTTAAAAAATACTTATGTAGACGCATAAAAAATAATAAACAAATATCTGGCTTAGCGAGTTCCGCTCGAAATCTCATATTAGCCTAAAATATATGATTGTATAAGTACAACTTAGAACGTAAAACATTATTGAAATATAAAATTTTATCCAAATCCGTTCAGCTGCATTCGAGAACACAATGTCATGAATACATATATAGAAGAATAATTGCTCTCTTAATAATATTAGATTAGATTAAACGTATTCTGTTAGTCTATCACAATTTATATCAATAATTCTGTCAAAATCTAAGATTGCACATGATTTAATACTTTTTGAGATTCCAGAACTCATAAAAAACGGAATCCTTATAGGATTACTTTGTTGTTAGTCTTTCCATCTAATTTATCTTAACATAAAATATACATATTCAACTTATTGTGACCTATTTTGGTTAATAAATATATTAAAAAAATAACACTAATTATTAAGTAGTTTTTAAATTACAAGCGCGCTAATGGACATGCCGTTGCCTAGACACATTGGAAAATATAAGAATCTATACTAGTGTTACAAATGCGAAAGTCAGTTTGTTTTTACGCTTTCACGCTTAAACCGCTGAATCGATTGTGATGAGTTATAGTACAGAGATAGATGGGACTCTGGTGACGGATAAAGACTACTTTTTCTTCATAAAAACTTATACGACGTGGGGATAAAAAGAGGGATAAATTGTGTACGAAAATTTTTACTGCGTCATCCCATTTGTTTGACATAATAAATATTAACGCGAGCGAAGCCGCATGTAAAATCTAGTAATATATAAAGAATATTTATCTAAGACACAATGCAAACAGCCCGAATACCTCAGGGTGCAAATTCTCGTCGTTACTTGTCCAGTTTTTTAAATATTATCGATAAGTGTTAATAAATTAAACATAATCGGTGGTTTAAAAAAAAAAAGATCATAATTCTTACGTAGAATTTTTCTTATCCTGCACCTTTGATCATCGTGTAGGTAACTAGGCTTTTTCTGTTAGTCCGTAACTACGCTTTTAAAAGAATACATAATAATATAATAGGCTTAATAATAGTTGATGCAGTAGTACAAAATGTTTTTAACATTCTAATTTAGATGTCTGTTATTATCAGTTGTAATGCTTAAGCGATGATAACCCAGCTGTAGGGCGTTCGGAGAATACGTAAGTCGATGTACGAAAACTACAATGTGACTGAATTTCCAGTGAAAAAAAAGTATCATCGTAGATCTATACCATGGTAGTAGGGGTTTTTCAAAATTGTTTTGGCCGATACCCTTAAGTTGAAAATCTGTTGCCAAGAACAATTGGTGTTCCTGCAGCTACACTAGATAGCTAGTTTTCCATGCTTAGGCTTAGCGTCTTGCCACGTCATGACTTAACGTCACTATCTAATGCCCGTGTGAATAACTACCACACGCAAATTGAAAATCAGTTGCTCAATCATTCTGACAGCTGTACTTAAAAGCTAGTTCCCCCATAGTTTTAGCATACTGCCATCTTGGGCAATTTAAAATCAGACGAATTCACCAAATGATAAACTCATAAAAATAAATACATATATTAATCATCTGATAAAAAAAAAAACAAGAATAAAGTGTAATCTACCACTGAGAGTCAAAGAAGAAAATAAGTAATAGTAATTAATAGGTATATCTTCAAGCGATAAATATTCAGGAAAAATCTAATTGCGATTTTAAAAAATCTCGGTTTAAATATGATACTTATTTGTACTAGTGTTCTTAATAAAGATATCTATTTCTAGGTGTATAACATGCAATGTACTTGTTAGCAATAATTTAAACAAAAGCTGACAGCAAGTACATCCTGTGCACTGTACGCCGAGTTAATGAACCCGATTTATCTCTGAGTGATTCACGGAATTTAAATACCACATACAGATTCACACGCAACGCCATCGGTACGGCGCCGCATGGAATCTAGGCACGTAATTTAGTTCTGCCACAGAATTTAGATATGCTCTGCCAAAATCAAAATTCAATTCGTATCATAAGTAATTTAATTTTTACGCCATGTGTGCTAGGAATTTTAGTACTACGAAATTTTATTAAGACATTTAACAATTATTTAATCGCTTTCTTATTTCAAATATTCGATAGTTTCAGTTATTGCAATTATACATTTTTAAAATAATTAGATTTAAAAATAAAACAAGTAATACTTATTACAAATGCCTTTGCCAGTAATAAATATTGAGTATATTTTAGATAATTACTCTTTAAGTTTTAAGTAAATTTTGGTATTAACAATCATTCCTCTTCATAGATATCCGAAATTATTCGAAACTGGCTGACCCGGTGGACCTTGTATCACCTATAATCGATGTTCTTTATTGTCGCTAATACCAAAAACGATAATACCAAATAATCAATCTTAATCAATCTTCCAACTTCAATTCATTAAGATCAAAAGAACTGATTATATCTAATATCGTTTGCGTTTTTCATTTCTTTTGTTTATTGAATTAAACTTGTTAAACTATAACTCCTTATAACTGTGTTTCAATTACATGAAATTTAAATATAGTTAATATTATGCTTATTGATATACTATGATTTTGGTTTCTTTTTGTGGTGCGTAAATATGCTTTTTTTTATCCGACACGCGAACACACGATATTAATTCGTCCGTTCACGAATCTGGAAAACTCCAAGTTTTCCATGTGAGTACGTAAGCTTCCAAAGACTGGTTTTGTTATGTGTTAATTGACTACGCAATAGACAGTCGCAAGGGCAATTTTAGTCGCTTAAAATCAAATGGCAAATCCGTTGAAATTATCTGTATACGCGAAATTAACACAAGCTCCCCTTTATATTTTCCCTTGACCGTTACTTCTTTGACGTTATTCATTAGACTTTTTTAGTCAGTCTCGTTACATTGTATAGTCGTGTTAGTAATGTTCGTTGATACTGAGATACTTCGTCATTTGCATTTGTTACACCGAAACAGACCATATAACTG
This sequence comes from Actias luna, assembly GCA_039707435.1. Classification (NCBI taxonomy): domain Eukaryota; kingdom Metazoa; phylum Arthropoda; class Insecta; order Lepidoptera; family Saturniidae; genus Actias; species Actias luna. Next base: position 10,153,474 of record JAZHAC010000033.1, on the reverse strand, counting down.
CCTCTTGTATAGTTAAGATTTAGCGGTATGGTCATCATCTCATCTGCTGTTAAGCGACGATACGGCCCAAGTTGGTAGACACGCTGTGGTAGATAACCTGTAGAGGAGCCTTTGTTTATATATTTGCATTTCTACATTCTTGACCTGACGGCGTTAAAATATTCCACATTAATGTGTTTCCCATAGGCCTTGGACTATATTGAAAAGTACGGCACAATCCAACTATTGCTTACTTATCTTTTAACTTCAGTACTCTTGTCTGCATCTGATCGCATACATTGGGTATTCATCAGTAATTCGGTTTCTGGGGTATCGTTTAAAATCCTTACCGTCAAATATACATTATGAGTTATTGTTGAAATCGCAAGGTCATTTATCATTTTTTAAATTATTATTGCATGTAATTTTTGTACAACTGTTTCACCCGGGATTTCATCTGAAGTGAGAAGAACTTTCTAGTTACTCATAGAGTATCCGTGTAGGCGCAGGGTTCAACATGTGACAGAGAGGGAAACTCAACTAGTTATTCATGTTCAGGTTATATAGTAGCTCGTAGTACTTACTTTATATTTATTTTATAGTGCAGTCTTTTGGTATATTTGTTCCCCACGGTACAGTGAGCTCAATCAATGGAATCAATTTTATCTGGTCATGTTTTGTTAAATAACTACAATAAAATGTGCACATGTTGAAGAATACGTTTTTACCATTCAACAGAGTACATCCAATAACATATACTTTTATTTGCAAATTGTAAGGTGGTATTCCAAGCAATGCCAGTTAATTTAAAAATTCTGTGGAATAGTTCACTACGTCATCCTGGTGGGTAACTGTGTCGACTGATTTGAGGAATAATAACTGACCTCCACGAAAATTTTGAATAGTAGGATTGCCATCGACAATTTTATTTTTCTCCGCAACCATTACTCGTGCTTTCTGAATTGTAGCGATTATATACCTTGTAATGAAATTGTTCTTTACAATATCTGTTGCGCCAAACTACGTCGTTTGGATACAACTGTTTTATTTTTTAATGTTGGCCAAGAAATGGTTAGAATCATTTTCCATCTCGTAAACAAATAAGCGTAATAGATCTGGTAGTAGGACCAAATGTGATAATTTTACATTTCCACATGCACAACATAAACTCATTTTATTGTGAAAAACTTTCGAACGCAATACAGAGATACCAATTCGACTATTCTCAATAATTGTCATGCGCTGGTCATCAGTGCGGTTAAAATGCGAGATGGCTCGTCGTATAGTTGAAATAATAAAAGTAATTAGTTTACTAATGAATTTTAGATCTTCGTTAATATAACTGATATACCACTCCGTGCCAATTGCAAAATGTAACGCATTTTGTAAAATGTATAAAGATACAAATTTCAATACACAAAATACAATATACACATATTTTTTAAGTAATTAATTTGTGTTTTAATTAATAAGTCAATAATGAACTAATAAGTGAAATAAATAATTAATTAATAAGTGAATAATAATCGCGTAAACATAAGAAATCTTAATTAATTTGTATTATTTTAGTTTTTAACTTTTTTTAGGTTGTCTGCAATTATATAATTTTCTTCAACAGGTTCCTCGTAGTCTTCCGTCCCATGCATTCACTGACATTTCATCAAATTTCAAAAAAGTTTTTTTTCCTATATACAAACCATGTCCTGGCAATAAAGAACAGAATAAAAAAAGAAGATGCGATGACCAAGGGCAATAAAGATTCATTTTTATATATATAGATTAGCTGCGTCTGTAACTCCATTTACGTGGACTTAAAAACATATTTTATCATTTCGGCCCTTTTTTGTATTTTTTTTCAATACAGCTTTACTTTTATTGGTGGTAGCGTGAGGTTAGATAGCCTTCCTCAATTATTGCTCTATCATCCCATTCCTAAGCTCGTTTAAAGAAATAAACAACCAAATAAACTCTTTCACTTTGTAGTATTAATATATATACATATATAGAAAACTATATATATACTGTAGATCTTGCGAAGAATTGTCTGGATCATCACTAATATTAAAGATCAACATAAAGGATACTTTTATTTAATTCAACGTAAGAATTCTCTGGGATAAGGAATAACAGTTAAAATTTTGTATGTAATAATCAAACTTCTTGGTAAATTCTAAGGCATATCTCTCTGTTCAGTTGATAACATAATTAAAATTTAAACTGGTTTTTATGGTACTCTAAAACCATGGGCTATGGTGAAGTAATTAAATACTGGAATGGGAGTGACAATATCTGCCGAATAAAGTAGTAAAAAATAAAAATCAGTACATGACAGATTAAAATCCCGCAAAAAAGCTTTACTGTTTCGTTATTCACGGATTAAAGAAATATGACCATTTCCCAAATAAGCGGCTACAAATTACTTGATGCACAGATAAAAATTAACATTGTATATTATTATTATTATTACGATTTTCAACTTACCAAACAACCTTAAAAGTATGCGCGTTACAAATGCAAGAAGAAAAACTTCTTTAGGTTGTTCAAGTTTTATAAAAAACTAAATGTTACGTACGGCTTCGCGCGTATTAATATTGATTTCGTCAAGCAAATCTGATGACGCAATAAAAGTTTCATACAAAGTTTATCCCTATCTTTACCCCGCTTCCAATAAAGATTTTGCGACAAAAAGTAGTCTATCTCCGTCTCCTCTGAGACTCTGATCTATCTCTGTACTAAAAGTCACCACAATCGATTCATCGGTTTAGGCGAGATAGCATAAAAATAAACAAACTCACTTTCGTATTTATAATATTTATATATCCCTGGTAGCTGGTCAAAACCGGGGGTTTCACTTCACAGTTAATAAAATAAATAAACAAAATTCTAAAGAAAAGAAATCCTCCCAGGTAAGTATACCTTGGAAAAGCAATTATCTAACGAAAGATTATTCTTTTTCAGATGATTCAGTCACGATTTATACAGTTTACCGGCAAACAATGTATTTCCGAGACGCCTCTGATATTTTCTGAACATATTGTTATTATCTCACAATCTTTTCAATATTTTTTTATTACTTGTTGCATCTAAAAATTATTCTTAAAATTGGGTCTTTTTTGCCGAATTAACGTTTAATTCAATTAAATTTTCGTAAAATGTTTTGCAAATTTTTAGCTAACAGAAACAATTGTCTCACGTAATATAAATGTTACAAGATATAATTATTTTAATAATCCTAATTTGTAAGCTTCATTTCTCAAATGATTAAGCCACTGGACAGGTGTTTTGTAAACCTATTCTATATTTCATGTAATTCTGTATCTCAGTAAAGTAACTGTCAAAAGATTAGTTTAAAAGCAAAATACTGTTTTAATGTTAATAGAAATGTAATTTAAGTTACCGAGTTTTGTTAAACGTATTATGTTAGCATGTAGATATAATAATAATAATAATAATAAAAATCTTTATTGGTACAAAAAAAAACAATATAACATATAGTACAATTGTATGTTGCTAACTGCAGTAGTTAGTAATCTAACTGTGTCGCAGTTAACAGCGCTCACCTCCGGATCCTGACAAAATATTAGGGAACATTGAAATAAAATAAAAAAAAAGGATTTTAAACAGTAAAAAAAAAGAAGTTAAACCATATAAAAAAAATAATGATAATAATAACTGAGAAATGAAAAAAAAAGACTGATGTGTGTGTGTGCGTGCGCGTGCGCGCGCCCTCGCGTGTGTGTGTGTGTGTATGTTTTTGTGTGTTTGTGTGTCTGTATGTGTGTGTGTCATGTAAGTGGCCGAACCGAATTTAGTTGTCTAAAAATTAGACTAGTACACGTTGGATACGAGATTTTCAGTATCATCATATGTGAATGTCATTAGCCATTGAAGAAGAGTATTTTTACAACATTTGTAAGTCATACCATATATATTAAGCATTTTATTTGCGTGATTATATTTATTCTAGTGTTTAGTTGTTATATCCAATTATTATAGAATAACCCTAGAACAATTGCTTGAACACAAAGCGATCAATATATCAAATATAGAAATTTAAAGCGGGTCTAAAACGCGACTTACTTTTTAATAATTGCTCGACGTTTCGGCCTGGTTACATAGATGGCAAGCAAAACGGCTGCCTAGGAAAAAGATTCCCGAGGTGAACAGACAGCCAGCGTTTTCGACTTACGTCAAGGGAGTAGCGGATAAAATTAGAACAGCATTTAAGAAATACTCTATCAAGACTTTTAGTTTGTAAGACTATATTTGTGTAATTACGCTGTGTGAATTTTATAAGCATCTAAAGAAATGTTCTTACTTTATTTCTTTCTTTCTATATGCTCCTTTAAATAAAGTCCATTATAATATAACTTAACGCTATAACGCTGGAATACCTTACGCACACCAAAGAACACAATAGCAATACCGTACCAGACTCCAGGTGTCTACAAAATTGTCTGCAATTGTGGTGCTGCATATATTAGCCAAAAATACACACAATCGCAGAAAGGATCAAGGAGTATATAACTGAAGTCAAAAATCGACATACACATAAGTTGGCCACAGCAAACCACCTGCTAGAAGAGGGTCCCTATCATTGTATATAATTACATAAGCCAAAAGTCCTCTCCACAGATTGTTTCTACTATCATGATTTGTAAGGTATGCGGTCGAAATAAAAAAGTACAAAAATTTTAATCGCAATGACGGACTAAAATTATCTACGCCATGGAATCCAGTGATAGAACGACTCAAGCCTCAGATGCGATCGATGCATGTATCGTCAGATATAGTGAGTGAAGTGTGCCGGAATATTATTAGTGATAAAGAGCAAATGAGGGTAGTTACTATAAAACGGCTCTCTCTAACGAACACACCGCAACATTTCAGTCGGCTCGTGTCCACGGCCTGTGTAACCAGGCCGAAACGTCGAACAATTATTAAAAAGTAAGTTGCTTTTTAGACCGGCATTCAATTTTTATAATATAAAGTAAATATTTCAATGAAAACTAAATACATATATTCAAGTGAAGTAGAATACATTATTAGTAAATTGAGGAATATTACTATTGAAGCGATATAATATAGCGAACAAGATGCTCTGGGTAGTCAAAAAATATGTGATACACAGAGATATTTCATGAAGATCATGCTTATACAGGTAATGGTCACGGACATATCATAAAAAGTAAATTATTTTGCGGGTGGCAATATTGACATGTTATTTTTCAAATGCAATTTTTATATTTGAACTACGGATGGCAATTCTTTCTGAAAAAGATTGATTTAGAGCTGTGATTCGAATTCGAAAATCAATATTATTATCCTAAAATCGATTCGCTGGTTAATTGATCGCTTGAATTGATTAAGATCGCCATCCCTACTTTGAACCCTTCGTTAGGAGTTTTATTCTTAGGAGTATATTCTGTGGGAGGAAATGTAACTATCGTGTTTACATACGTAGGTGATATTAAAAAAAAAAACCAAGAATATTATATAGATCATAATTATAGTGCATTGTGCTAATAATTTGCAATGTCCTTTGTATTTTTTTGTGATAATGAATATAAGGGACAGATGACAGCTTAGCAAAATTGAGAATATTTAAAGATGTTTATCGTGTTTTTCAAGGTTGAAAAACTATATTATTAGAATTATATAATGAAATTGTTTTCTTTAATATTAATGAGATGACAAATAGCAAAATGTTCGCACAAAAATCAATCCATATGTCATCATTTCTAAAAGGTTACTGGTTGCGATACAATTGCAGTCAATGCGTGAGATTGGTATCATCCCGGGTCATGGAACAACCAGTATCTACTGACGGTCCATGGCAGGTCTATAGTGAGAAAGTTGCGAACGGATCATTGACTAAGGATGAACATCAAGAAATTGTAGTACACCAACTCCAACAAATATACAAAGAGACTTCGTCCTATGACCGTCCAGGTCTTCATAATCAAACTAAAAGAACACTGTTCAGTTTTTTGAGAAAATCACAACCGCCGAAGATAATAGCTCCTAAAGGATTGTATATCTGGGGAAGTGTTGGAGGAGGGAAAACAATGTTGATGGATTTATTTTATGAGACAGTGCCGGTGTGTACTTTTAGTGGTTGTTTTAGTTTTTACACAATAAACGTACATGTCTTGCTGGCTTAACAAAGACTTTGGTCACCCATTCGAATTATACTTGTGAATTGATACTTAAATTAAATAATGTGAATATATAAAACTTTTATGTTATAAAAATGTGGTATTTGTTTTTAAAGTTTACCTTTAAGAATGGCTAAAGATCTAAAGGAAAAAGTTGTTGAAACTTTATGGGTAACTCACAAATTAAAATATTTTTAGATAAAAGAGAAGCTGAGAGTACATTTCAATTCCTTCATGTTGAATATCCATGCAAGAATACATGAGCTCAAAATAAAATCAGGTAAAGGTGCAAGTTCATTCCGTGATGAGAGTTCCAAGCCCTTTGATCCAATACCACCTGTTGCAGCTGATATAACACAGGAATCTTGGTTGATATGTTTTGATGAATTTCAAGTGAGTGTGTTAAATAAATTTTAATTTATTATTCTTACTTGTATAGATAACTACAAAATATATTTTACTCCATTTTTATTTTTTAGTTCAATTAATAATCCTAGTTAAAATGTTAAATATGAAATTTTGTGCTAACTAAAGCATGTCCTTATGGAATTGAATCCAATATTATGTTATTGCAACTTAGAAATATATTAATTTGAATTAAAAATCATCTTTAACTATTTTACTTTATGTTGTAAAAATGTAAATCAAGTAAAGTTAATATTATCTATTTTATTCTATGTATTGTAATTATATAACAATTTCTAAAATCTTTATACTTAAAAGCCTTGTGTATGTTAGAAAGGGTTTGTGTAACTTTTAAACTAATCAGTGAATTGGTTAGATTAGGTAGAAGTAAAATTAATGTAATGTATGTATTTCTTTTATTGTGATGATGTTTCACAGCTATTCCTTTGTGTGATATATATAAGCACAGTGGTTGAATTAGTAACTAATGAAAGGGGCACAATAATGGCTGCTGGTTTAGTTTATTAATTATAACTTTCGGTAATTTTGTTATTTCAGGTAACTGATATTGGAGATGCTATGATACTAAAACGCTTATTCACACAATTATTTGACAATGGCTGTGTTGTGATTGCAACTAGCAATAGGAAACCAGATGATTTATATAAAAATGGTTTGCAGAGATCTAACTTCTTACCATTCATACCAGTGTTGAAAGCACACTGTGATGTAATACAATTAGACTCAGGAATTGATTATAGACTACGAGGGAGTGGTAGTAAATATAGCAAATTTTTTTTGTAAGTATGAATACATTAGCAGATTTACTGATTAGGGTATTTCAGTTGTTATGGTGATAACATACAGGATCCGCACATACAGACACTGTCATCCAAGACAGAAATTTTTAAAACAGTTGTTAATTAATTATTATACATATTTATTATTAATACCTAATTAACTAGTTTAAATAACAAAAATGGCATCAAAAATATCATGAATGTTAAAAATAGTGTTTTAGTCTTGATATGTGTGTGTATATAATATTTTGCAAGTGCAATACATGATATATAGAGACATTTTAGGTTTGAAAAATCCATTGTTTGGTGTGAAGTGACAGTAGTACCCACCTCAACGCTACACTTGTGAGGAGTGCAAGAGATACACTATTTATTAATTTAAGTAGCTCTAATTTTTTTCTTTGCACAAATTTAGTAAATATATATGTTTTAGTAGTAATATTTTGATATCATAATCATTATTGTATTTACCCATTGCAAAGCAAATTCCTTATTTTCACTGTCTATAATTCCAGGAATAGTGAACTAACTCAGGACAATAATGCTGTAGATATTCTATTTAAATTTCTAATTTCCAAAGAGACAGATACAGTTAGACCAAGGGTTATAAATATTATGGGCAGGAATGTAAAGTTCAACAAATCATGTGGAGGTGTTTTAGATACTACATTCGAGGAACTATGTGACAGAGTAAGTTATATTTATTTTGGAGCACAAAAGATTGCCATAACATCTGCATATTAGTTTGCCTGTGTTACATTAATTACTAATCATAAGAGATTTTAATAAATATATGTTAATTCTTTTTTTTATGGAATAGGGGGCAAACGAGCAAGCTTGTCATCTGATGATAAGTGATCACCGCCGCCCATGGACACCCACAACACCAGATGAATCGCAGTTGCATTGCCTTGGCCTTTATAGAACGGAACTGGCTCTCAAGTGCTAATGTCGGAACACACCTGATGGTATTTGGCGGCAGATTTTCAACTTGAGGGTGGAAATTAGCTAGGTGGGCATTACAAATAGTACAACCACCATGCTATGGTTTCCTCACGATGTTTTCCTTCACTGAAAACTCAAGCTCATTGTAGGTTGTTGGATTTGAAATTACGCCCCTTGATGCAGAGTTCGTACACGCTACCACAGAACTAAAATTGCTTCAATTGCTCTCGCTCAATCGCTTTGTTAAATAACTATAAATATAACATTCGATTCTACCAGTTCACACCTTACATTATAAAAAATAGGGTACATGGTTGAAAATGCTGTAGACTAGAGATTTTTATAATATATACATCTTTATGGAAGCTATGAATATATACCTTAAAACAAACTCTGCTACTAGTTGATATTTGTGAAATTCTGTGTAATAACTTAAATTCTATATTGTTACACATTTTTCTAATGCCTGCCAGCCTAGCTTTCATATTCACCTGTAGTTGTGTTCATATAGTTTTATATAGATACCTGTTGCCACACTAGGCACCTGCAAGTTTTTTCAAATATTTATGAAGTGTTTGTGTTTATATGAATGTTATGTGTATATGAAGCTAAGTGTTCATAATGATTTCAGGACTTTAGACTACATAGATCACTTTGTTTCATATTTTTTATTTAAAAAAATTAAATTTCTACAGATCAATATTTGTATTTGTCAGCACTTAGTGTAAACTATTTTTATTTTCCAGCCTCTGGGAGCCAGCGATTACCTTGTCATATCAAAAACTTTTCATACAGTATTCATAAGGAATATTCCTCAGTTATCTATATCGAAACATAGATCACAGTTGAGGAGATTTATAACTCTTATTGATACACTATATGATAACAGAGTCAGAGTATGTACATTTAAACAAATATTTTATTAATTAATTGAATGAATATTAGTGTTTTAGGTTACAAATTTATTGGTAATTTTAGGTGGTGTTAGTTGCTGATTGTGAACCAAAGGATCTCATGAAACTCGATCAAACTGAATTTGCTGATGCTGACAGAGCTCTTATGGACGACTTGAAGATAACAAAAGACTCAGTAAGTAAATTTTTAAAGGTTTAGAAGCAACATATAAATATATAATTTGTGATACCTTTAAATGTATTATTGTATGTGTATTAATTCAACAATGCATTGCAAATATAACGTATAATATTTGTGCCTGTTGTTTTAAATATTTCAAAAATTGTCTGCTATTTCTTTTTTGTTCATAGTAAATTTTGCGATAGCAAATTATAATGGGAGTTTTAAATAAACTGTTTTTTTTTTCAATATTACGGGTATAATGGCCACTAATTACACGTAAATGTTGTTTCATCTTCTTTGGTATTGATTTAAAAAAGTTAGAGCGGCATCTTTAGTAATATAAGTATTTTCCAACTATTTAAAAAGTTCAACTAGTTTAAATGAGTCGATACCCAAAAGGCGAAAAAAGTTTATGCAGATTTTATCTAAAAAAAGTATATACAACATAATCAAGCACTGTTTTTTATGTTTCAATTTGAAAACTTCTGATTATTCACACGATGATTTTGACTATATATGCAATTCGCCTTTACATTTTTATTTAATGTTATTTTGTCATATAGGAAGATGCCAAAGCTGCCATTTTTACGGGCGAAGAGGAAATGTTTGCTTGCGACCGATGTCTGTCAAGAATTATGGAAATGCAAACAGATGAATACTGGGAGAAGTGGGGAACCCATATAAATTAGACTTTATTTACTCAGTAAACGCATGACCGTAAATTGAGACTAGGTGTAATCGTGCAACACACTTAAATAAATTTGATCCACGAGATTGCTATGAGAGCTTAACTTAAGGTCAGGTGCTTTTTGGAAATTAATCGTAGTGGAAATATTTAGTAAGAAATCAAGTAGTGAAATATTTTTCTATTTGTCCAATTTTATTTATATTTAATTATTAGTATCGAATAAGTGAATGAAATGCGTCGACTTTAAAACATTATAATCGCGATAATTTTCGTAAATTGGGGTTACCCAGATAAAATGTGTTCATGATTTTTTGATAATATTAATGCAATTAGCTACGTTTAGATTGTAATTGTATTTCTATGTAAGTATGATAAGAATACGACTGAATTAATCTCGGTAACTTATTGACTTAATATTATATACATACTAATTAGTCAGTATTAGTTAACATTCTGTCACAATAGACAATATGTTTATGATTATTAAATGTTTACGTTATTATAATTCGTATTAGTAAATTTAAATGTAGAATAATTGATTAGATAAAATAAATATTTTGTGACGTTATTTATTATACATAGTAAAGTAGTTGACTTTAGACCTTGTTTTATTATGAGTACTAGCCGTCACCTGCCCACTTTGCTAGCCAATAATTTCATTCTAAAAATCAAACATTCAGCAAAAACATAAACAACAAACAATTCTTTGTTTTGTTAGTGGATAAAAATATCTATAGAATCCAAAAATGGTTTGGATTTAAAAAGAAGTACCCTAGAAAAATCTATGAATGTTTACGTTTCGAAGTTCATAGTACTATATCTAAAAGCTTAGTAAATTTTGCACGTCACAATAAGGCTCTTAATATTATTTCAATTGTCTTTTGATTGCTATTAGTGTTCATTATTAAACGATTGTCCTGCAACTAGATATTTAGGTATCAATTAGTCATATTGAAGAAAAGAAATGTCAAAAAGCGGAATTTCGGTCTTTTTCTACACAATCCACATCTTATATATTTTTTAACTTTAAAACCGATTACTTATTATAATATTACTCAACATTTCACTTTAATGTAAGTATGTTTAAAACAATACTAGTAAAGCTAAAATATATGCCTCAAAAAACAACCCATTATAAAACTTTATATTTGTTATTACAGTAATTTTGTTGCTGGATTTTAATCCATAGTATCATAGTATGGATTAACCCTTATTTTATGTTTCTTAGTTGTTATTTTCAATCAATGTGTTATCGGAACATAATTACTTGTTTTTATAATTAATTTTCTAAAAAATATAAAACATATGCAAAGTTCCAGTCTACAGAGACTACTGAAACATTATCATATCTTTCTATTAAGAAGTCAAAATTTTCTAATTCAGGCCTGGCTATCTACCACTGTTGAGTTGAAAATGTGCCGCCAAATATCTATATGTGATTTTCGACAGTTAAAATCGGGATCCAGTCCATTCCCTAGGCTTAACATGTCCATAATCTTAGACCACATCATCACTTAACATCAGGTAAGATTATGCTAATAAAAGCTAGACATATAAAGTAACTACTAAAAGAAACAATTTTAATATTTATTACATTAGCATTTTACGTAATCTGAAGACAAATGGCTTATACAAGTGCATTTATTACATACGGTAGTAAGCGTTGGCACCTTCACCGTTAACCTCCCTAAACTTTTTGTGCCGCTTTGACTGGTTTGGAAAGTAATTTGGACCATATCATCACTTAACATTAGAAGGATAAGACCCTAAATTCTATGATTAAAATTAGCCACCTGACAGAAGCAACAAAACCGCAGATATGGCACAGAAAAATAAAACTTACTGAAATATAAGATGTTTTTGATGATTTAATATTATTAATACATGTTCTCTTAATCATACATGTGACTGTAATATTCCTGATAAACGTGTATATACGTTTCCTTCTCTGTCGGTGTCATTTGCGCGATGAGATCGTCGTTGATACTCGTCAGCGGCACCAGTTTGCCGTTCACCATCACAGTAGGAGCGTTGTCGTCAGAATCAGAATCTTCACTCTCCATCTCGGCTGAAATACAATACACCTCAAAATACAAACAGATTTCTTCCTTGTTTTGATATAAAAGAAACATATTTTTAAACGATGATAGCTTAGTGTTAGTGTGTTCTAATCCACCTACAATGAGCTTAAGCTTTCGGTGAGTGAAAAATGTGATGAAACCATAGCATGGTGGTAGCGCTTTTTTTAATGCTCGTTTGGCTAGCTACAATTAATTAAAAAATCTGCCGCCAAATACCTTTCTGTGTTCCGGCAGTTGCACTTGAAACCTACCTCCACAGGGTTAACATACTCACCAGCTTTGGCCATAACATAAATTAACATCAGGTGAGCTTGTGATCATAACGCTATACCTTAACAGATATAAAAAACACTGCGGCCGTAAGATGTGAGTATGAGCGTTGGGAACGATAAGTGGAACTTAGCCATAGTGTTTTTATAGAAATACTCATAAATAAAATATATATATATAGTTTTAAATTGATATATCTAATTATTATATATTAGTACATATGTATATATATATATATATAAATAAATTAGGAGGATTATATATATTAGTATATTATATATTAAGTATATTATAGTAAGGAGAAGGGCCTTATGAAAGAAATATATAAGTTGAACGGAAAATTTCAACAATTTTAAATGAATTTCAGAAAAAAAAAAAAAAAAACTCCAATATTAGTTTTACATAACGGTCAGTTGTCATAGAGTAGTGTTACAATAATAAATACTATGTTTTTGAATATATTGTTTTTTAAATGAATTATACCAATTGGAATTCAATATTCATAGTTAAGACAGGACACAACATCTGTCGGGTCAGCTAGTTTGTATATAATTAATGTGATTTTGTAAACCGTTTTGAAAAAAAGAATTAACTGTAAGTGAATGAATGAATCGAGCTTGAGCTCAGGAAAACATCGTGAGGAAACCATAGCATGCTGGTAAAGCTTGCTAATTTCTACCAAGCAACCACCATCAAGTTGGAAATCTACCACCAAATAATAATAGGTGTATTCCGACAGTTGCACTTGAGAGTCAGCCCATCTACAGGTTTAGCATGTCTACTAACTTGGGCCGTATCATCATTTAAGATCAGGTGAGATTATGACCATAACGCTAAACCTTACCTTAACTATAAGAAAAATGTAGCAGCTTAGAAAAGAAAGAGAGTAGTAATTTTGAATAATCGTCAAATATGACTGGAAGATACAACGTTTGATTTTTATTGTGAACACATGTATTTCACGCCTACTGTATTATGTAAGTATTGTTAGTTGCTATGTCTCAATGTAATCTTGAATTATACATTTTATGTAAAAACCGAATTTCATTCGCCTACACATAACCTTATTTTGAAACTAGTATAGGTTATATTCTTGGCAGGCCTATCTATACCACTGGGCATCTGGGCAGTTGCCCAGAAACCCAGGATCAATAGTGACCTCCCATTTCCTACCAGATCAAACGATAACCGATATTTATTACTTATAACATTTCGAAAAAAAAAGAATAATTAAATATATTTTTTTATTATTTATTACATTTAATAGCAAATGAATTTACCCCTTTCAAGTTTAGAAGAGTAAATCTACAATCAACTTAAGCATGCCGTTCTTATGCATATCTGACGGTAAGTAACAAAAGTATTACGCGAACTACCAACAAATACAAAATCTTTTCCACATACTTTTGAAAACAAAAAGACTACGCTGTAGTGCCATTAGGAAAAATCAGCAGCCAGGTTACTCCGGATCCAGAGTTAGTGTAAAAAATAAATATCTATAACATGGCACATGGCCATGGCAAAACATGGCATTGGCATCATGTCCTACCATTTCTGGTAGCATTATCTATTACATAAGTGACAGAATACTTAGACTGTTTAGACTTAAAGATTCGATAATTTTATGTGCTTGGAGCCATCATAATTCTCATAACGCTTCTTTGAACTGAGTCAAAAGGGTCAAGGTTGTTTTGTGCAGAAACGAATAATGACTTGAAATTTCTACTACTACAGTGTTTGTGAAGTACCCTTTGATTATATTAAGCCCGACCTGAATTCCTAAATACCTACGGAATTGAACGCCTCTGAAGATATCTACAAAGTAATTTTACAAGAAATATACATACCGACTGCTGCCAATTCGTCTTTCAGTTTGTACGGATCCTTGGCTTCATTGTCACTTGAATCTGAACTGTCAGGTTCGATTCCTTTCACAGCGGTTGCAGCAGGATTACCTGAACATGAATATATTTTTGAATACAAATATGTTTTTTTTTAGTTTATATATTTAACGTTATTGCCATAATCTCATTTGACGTTAAGGGACGATGTGGCCGAAGATGGTGAACATGCTAAGCCTCGTGGAAAGACTGGCTCTCAAGTGCAACTGCTGAAATACACGTATAGGTATTTGGCGGCAGCATTTTCAATTTGAGAGTAGTAGCTAGCCAGGCGGGTATTAATTTTCATTTCAAAATCAGCTTCATGTAGTGATATCTCAGTTCGTAGCTGTGTATGGATCCCGCGTCAATGGATGTAAGTTCGATCCCCGCTACGAGCATAAACTTTCGGTGAAGGAAAACATCGTCATGAAACCATACCATGGTGGTAGGTAATTTTGTAATGCCCATCTGGCTACTTACCACCCTCATGTTTAAAATCTGCCGACAAATACCTGTTGATGTGTTCAGGCAGATGCACTTGAGCACCAGTGCCTCCACTATGATTAACCTGTGCACCATCTTGGGCCACAGCATCACTTAACACCATTTTAGCTGAAAAAAAACTGATATAACGAATATTTCTGACCCCCTTCAGCTTAGTTATATCGAGGTTGTACTGTACATCACATATAGAAAATTGTGTGCTATATTTACATAAACAAAGTGTTTACCTGTATTCTGTTTTTCATGCGCAAGAAGTACAGACATGATGTCGTCATTTTTCTCTTTTCCGGTAGTTTTATTATTACTTGCGTTGCTGGCGGCTTTCTCGAGAGCGGCGTCCGTCGAATGCACACTGTCACTCTACACAATAAAAAAAATGACAATTTGTTAAAGAGTTGAGTTATGGGACCTTCGTTTCCGCAACTGAAATCTATACCTATATTATAAAGCGGAAAAAGTTTCGGATTTCAAAAAATATTTCTGTATTTGATAGAGCAAACGTTGCGGAAGGCTTAAGGAGCAAAGATGTATTGAAAAAAAGTTATAAAAATATATAATTAAATAATTATATATTTACATAATAAATTTACATAATAATACATAATTAAATAAAATTTTAGTTCTACGCGAACGAAGTTGCGGGCACAGTTAGTAGTATAATAAGACTAGACGGGGCTTTAGGGTATTATCAGGATGGCAAACGGTCATTGCGCATCAGTTCGAGATCACTGTAGTAACTAGGGATGGCGATTCTTTCTGAAAAAGATCGATTCTTAGATCGGTTCGAATCAAGATTAAAAGAATTCGCAAAAACCGTGATTCAAAAGATTGTTTAATCAAAAATCGATTTGTTTCGATTCACTTTTAGTGTTTATTTTATCAATATAAAACCAATCATAGAAAACAAATAAAACACCACAATAATCGATATTTTATCATTCTTATACTAATTAAAGGTTTGTTAAAAAGTACAAAAGGACACAGGGATACAAGAATACATTTATTTCACAAATGTATTGGTTTCATAAAACCGTTTTGAAATTGATTGAAAAACATTTAAATAATTGTAAATAATGTCTTATGAAAATAAATATGAATTGAATCTCGATTTAAGGGGGAATTATCGATTCACTGGATCGATTAAAAAAATTGTTTTTTTTTTTACCCGTAAAAATTGATTCTTCAATTAACCGATCTTAGATCGCCATCTACAACGACGTCAATAGAAGGTTCTCCTAGCGGTACCGTCCACATTTGTGTCCTTGTATACCGACTTACATTTACTGTGATTTTAGTGAAGTCTTCGTGTAAAAATTGAATTTGCAATAGTAATAAGTATATCAATACTCTCCGTAGTTAGGTACTTGTGTATCGATTTTCATTTACGGTGAATTTAGTGAAGTATTCGTTTACAAATTAGGTTCCAGCTGAAAATCAGCTCCGAATGTTTCGGACACCTCAGCATATGCTGAGCTGGACGCCTTATGCTAATACTAAGACATGTACTATTATTATTTATGTATGTATTATTTTGATGTTTTTTAATTATAGTTTCCTTTGTTGCTCGCATGTCTTTTATTATGATTAAATTATTTCTTTCGTTTTCTCAATCTCTTTCTTTCTTTCCTTCTTTTTTTCTTTCAAATTGTATTCACAATGGTAATAAGTTAGCCGAAGGTGGCTTAGAGTTCGTTGTGTAATTATATTTACCTGGTCGTTAGTAACAATGGTGCTCTCGACCATCCACACTGGTCGTTCCTTGCGCTGTGCGTTCGCGTCGAGCGCGTTGTCCGACTCCCCGATGGTGACGTCGACGCGGGTCTCCTCCACGAGCATGCCCTGATTGCGCGTCGCCTCGCCCGACCACTGCTCGCCGCCCGACCGACCTGTCTGCTGTTTCATACTCAACCTGGAAATATCATAAAGGGACCGTTCATTTTACCTTGTTTTTTTATAGTATATAGCAGTGGTCTGCAAACTACGACCCGCCAGTGTCATAAATCCGGCTCGCGAAAACCAACGTCTTATTGTTGTTACTATTGCTGTAATAAGTTGAACAATACATAGTACCAGTAATCGCCACTATATGTTGTTATGTGTCAATAGGCAATAGTAATGAAAAAAAAAAACCTTTGTTTGATTTGGTCACGCACTTTGCGACTAGTCTCTAGCAATATTCTTAAGGGCAGAAAAATAATACTGTTTTGGCCCTGAGATAATATTGAAAAATCGTTATGACCCTAAGGCTTCAAAGTTTGGAGACCCCTGGTTTATAGGTTTAGCGTTATGGTCATAATCTCTCGTGATCATGACCATCTCACCATCGTGACCAAAATCAAATGTGGGACCAACAATCGCCTGAGCCTCGTCGGATATTCGGCAGGGTGCGCCACGTTTAGGTGAGATTCGCATACAGTGTTCGATACCCATTATACCCCAAAATATGCGTTGTTCAGTGCTACCTCGATATAATAAAACTAAAGGGGTTTAAAAATATTCGCCAAACCACGTAATTTTTTAATATATTGTTCAGGGTTAACGTTATGGCTACAAAATGCCCTGATGTTAAGTGACGATACGGTCCAAGTTGGTCGACACGCTAAGCCTGTGGGGGAGCTGGCTATCAAGTACAACTATCGGAACACACCTATTGGCATTTGGCGGCAGATTTTCAACTTAAGGGTGGTAGCTAGCCAGGCGGGCATTAGAAAAAGACCTACCACCATGCTATGGTTTCCATAAGATGTTTTTCTTCACCGAAAGCTCAGTAAGCTATCATCACTTCAAAAACCACCTCTCCCCTTCATCACACTGTTAGATTTTTTACGACTCACTATTACATCACAAATAGGTGGCCCCGTTCATGATATATGGCAATTAATAGCAGTACGCAAATTTAATAAATGAATAATAATCTGTAGTAACATGTAAAAATTACAAATTTTTTTTATAAGCTGCGAACGTAACGTTTTTTAGACCTTCCGGTCCTCTATATCACATTAAGCGACATTCCTCGCTCGCTATAAGTGCGAACGTATTTAATAAATGGCCCCAAAACGAAATCAGCGAAGTGTTATTACACTTATCAATTATATCTAAAATAAAAACGGAGTCATAGATTCAAGTATCCTAAAGATTCAATACCGAATAAAACATTGAAAAAAAAAATGTCGTATGTTAGTTGTACAAGTTTTTTAACCACGATCCCTGTGGCCATTCCGTATATTTCATGCCCAACAAAAATCTTTTCTGCTTTAGGATTACTATGCATGAAATAAGTTTAGAACAATTTAACGTATTATAAACATATTTGTAGTCGTGATTTTATATGGCCGCAAAACCTTGAACATAAAACCATCACAAATATATTTAAACTTAAATTTTAAAATTTGTGGAGACACATGATGTGGTTTGCAAAGAAAAAGAGTAAAAAAATTATAACTATACTTCAGAGTCATCACAAAAAAAAAGAAAATAAATTCTTGTGTCTACTGACCCTCTTATTGTGTTGATATCCACAGGTTCCGGTTCCAATATTTCGGGTGCCAGTTTTATACCTTCAACTTCTCGTAATAATATGTATAAAGTTTCCAATTGCTCATTGAATTTGGCCAATAACAATCTCGAATCTTTCTTTGGCAGTGCTGACATATCTTCTTCTACTACCTGATTACAAAACGTGCAACGAAACTCTTGTGTCATCATATCGTACAACTGATCAGCCTGAAAGTGACAAAAATACTGTAATATATTGTATTTAAACATATTAAGATATAAAGCTCTAAAATACCGTACTCGTTAGAAAAGTAAAGATAGTCTAAAATTATTTTTTATGTTACAATAAAGTTTTTCTTGAAGATGAAATAATTTTACGAAGCTGATATTTTATTAGGTCAAAAAAAAATATCTAGATTGTAGCCTATTCGTAACAATCTCGAATTACATTATTTTAGTGATTTACCTACTTTGTCGAAAACTTACCGATCTTTTCAATTAAACGATTAATAAGTATATTATTTGTAAAAGCCGTTTAAAAGTGATGGTTAACTATTCATATATATATAAAAAACTTAATAAATTTAATTACTTCTAGGTCAGTGAAAGTTTTTCCGCATGATGGGCATTTGAAGCTGGCTCGACTGGTCGCATCTCGTTCTTCGGTCTCCAGCCGTTTGCGCATCAAATCTAACTTATATTTTACTACGTTCACAAAAGTTTTGTAATTAATGAAGTAGTAGTTTACTTTTTGCGCTTTGCCGTCAGGACCTAAAACAGATATTATATCCTGTCAACTAGAAAAATATCCATACCAATATATACTTTTTTTTAAACCACATCGAGATTTAGAAAAATAATTCATTGTTTTTTTTGGATAGTGTTGGATAGTGAAAGGTAGTTTGTGAATATTATATATGTATATGAATAAAGAGGGTAGATAATAAAAGAACAGTTAAAAGTCAAACGTGTTTCATTGAAGATCTCTACATGGCGCAGCCGGAATAACGTACAGATAAACGATATTAAATAATAAATTTTGGAAATAAGTAATCATAATCGTGCTACAGTGTGATAAATAATCAATTTTTAGTGCATCGTAACGAAAACGTAAAATACACGGTTCAAATGGAATCAATCTTGCAGCCACCGCCGCCATTTAACTATACTAGCAGCTTAGAAAATGTTACATCTGGAAATTTATCATCGGAGTGGAATAAATGGAAAACCTCATTTAATATTTATTATGAAGCCTGCGAATTGTCTTCAAAGAGTGACAATGTCCAAGTAAGCCTACTGTTGCATATTATAGGTGATCAGTGTCGCGAGTTATATGATCTGTTTGAAAAGAAAAGTAAAACCATTAAATGTCTACTGGAACAATTTGACAAATACTTTTTACCTAAAAAGAACCTCACAGTAGAGCGACATCGTTTTTTCACGCGGAATCAACGCGATGGTGAAACAATCGAGCAATATGCTTTTCAACTCAGAAAACTCGCTGGAACGTGCGAATTTGATAAGCTCCTCACTGATCTTATCAAGGATAGGCTCATATGTGGTATAAAGGATGATACACTGCGACAGCGGTTGTTACGTGAACCCGATCTTACATTAAAAAAAACTTTAGATATATGTAATTTGGCCCAAATGTCTGAAGCACAAGCGAGGGCAATAGGCAACACATCAGCGAATAATACAGCTTACAGTATCGAAAAGAACTGTAGACAAGCAGATAACACACACAAGCAACATGAAGACGCATTCTGGGTGTCAGGCGGCGAGCGAGGCTGGCGAGGCTGGCGAGGCTGGCGAGGCGGGCCCGTGCCGTGGCGCGCGCCTCCCGCGGCTATGCCATGTCAGCGCGCCGCGCCGGTGGAGCGTGCCCGTCGAGTGGAGCGAGCTCAACCCGTGACGCGACATAATCGACAGCTATCGTATCGTTATCAAAGTGTAACAAATGCATTGTGTTCTATGTGCGGTTTATCTCACGGTAGTAAAATGTGTCCTGCTTTAGGTAGAAGGTGCCTCAAATGTAACAATTATGATCACTTTTGACGGATGTGTAATGTTTATGAGATGCAAGCAGACGACTCTACTGATCAGGTAATCTATTGTTGTTTTGATTATCGTAGCGATTGGTCTGTTAATTTGTTAATAAATGGTTGTAAAATTAAATTTAAATTAGACACTGGGGCCGACGTGAATGTGGAACCGTTAGCCTATTTGCCTAAGTTAGGTCTTGCTAAGCACGATTTGATTTCAACACCTGTTAAACTAAGGGGATATTCGGCGAGCGAGATTAAAGTCATAGGGAAATGTTACTTGAAGATCATGTATAAACAGTGTCAGTACATTTTAGAATTTGTAGTTGCAGATGTCAATTCCCCATCAATACCGGGCAAAGACTACTGTAGTGAAGTAAATGCGGTACAGTTAGTCCTCGCAGTTAATAAAGAATTTGATGAGGAATCAAAAAGTAGTATTTATAGTAAGTACCCGGACGTGTTTGAAGGACTCGGGTGCATGCCGGGCGAGTATAAGATTGAACTAGATCGTACCATAAGGTCAGTTGTACATGCGCTGCGAAAACTTCCAGTGGCATTAAAGGAGTCTATTAAAAGAAACTAGATAAAATGGTTAGCGAAGGTATCATACAAAAAGTTGAAGGACCGACAGATTGGGTAAACAGTATGACTATTGTAAAAAAATCTAACGGCGACATAAGAATATGTTTAGATCCTAGAGATTTAAATCGGGCAATTAGACGTGAACATTTTAAATTACCAACCTTAGACGAAATGACGGTTAATTTAAGTGGTGCAAGTTATTTCAGTACTTTAGATGCCAAGCATGGATTCTGGCAGTTACGGTTAAGTGAAGATAGCACTGACCTGTGTACTTTTAACACTAGTTTTGGACGATATAAATTCTTACAAATGCCTTTCGGGATATCATCGGCTTCAAAAGTTTATCATAAAAAAATGTATGAGCTGTTTGATGACTTACAAGGTGTCTGTCTGTTCGTTGATGATCTCCTAGTGTACGGAAAAACTAAGCAACAACACGATTACAGGCTAGGTAAAGTATTAGAAAGGTGCCGAGAGGTCAATCTTAAATTAAATAAAAATAAATGTAAACTTGGTTTAACCGAGATCAAATATCTAGGTCACAAAATAACCCCAAACGGCATATACCCCGATGAATCATACACGTCTGCCATCAGAAAAATGCCTCGCCCGCACAATATTAAAGATTTAGAACGATTTCTCGGCATGATCAATTATGTAGGTAGTTTCTTACCAAATTTATCAGAAAAAAATTATATGCTTCGAGAATTGCTTAGGAAAGATATTGAATGGCATTGGTCTGAGGAACATGAAAAATGTTTTAATAATTTAAAAAACTGTTTAGTTAGCCCGCCTATATTGCAGTATTACAGTTTAAATAAACCCGTTGTCATCAGTGTAGATGCTTCAAAAAATGGGTTAGGCGCATGTCTAATGCAAAATAATTTACCAGTCAATTATGCTTCAAGATCACTTACGAAAGCGTAACAGGCATATGCTCAAATAGAGAAGGAGCTCCTAGCATGTGTGTACGCGTGTGAAAAATTTTACAGATACATTTATGGCAGGAGTGATGTAACTGTTGAAACAGATCATAAACCTCTCGTCGCTATCATTGGTAAGCCAATAGCGACCGCACCCGCCAGATTGCAGAGAATGTTGTTGCGTCTGCAGCCCTATGCTTTCAAATTAGTATACAAACCGGGAAAGTATTTGTTTGTAGCGGACACATTGTCGCGCGCCGTCGAGCCCGGCAAAGTAACCGATGCGGCGACAGCGTCGCGCGACCGATTCGATGTGCGCGCTCAGGTTTGCGCGGTCGGGCTTAACAACCCTCTTGTAGACTCACACTTCATAGCGATTCAGAAAGCGACTCAAAGTGATCCCGAATTACAAGCCCTAATGAAGTATGTTCAAAATGGTTGGCCAACTCATAAGCATAACGTTCAAGTTTAGGTCACGCCATATTAGGCTTATAGGGATGAATTTACACTCGCGTACGGTATGTTATGGAAAGGTGACAGAATTATAATACCAGTCTCAATGCGAAAAGAAATGTTAAGACGCGTACACATTGAACATTCAGGTATAGAAAAATGCAAATCAAGGATCAGGGAGAGAATGTTTTGGCCTAACATAAATACACAAATTGAAGATTACATACAATTGTCAAGCCTGTCTCACATTTAAAAACCAGAACATGAAAGAGACACTTATTCCGCATGAGGTACCGTACAGAGCTTGGTCTAAAGTAGGTGTAGATATTTTTCATTTTCGTCAAAACAAATACTTACTTGTAGTTGACTATTACAGTAAATTTGTAGAAGTCGTACAGTTACATTCAATAACAACGGACCATGTGATAACAAAACTTAAAGACATTTTTAGTCGTCAAGGAATACCAGATATAGTAATGTCAGACAATGGCCCTGAATTTAGTTCGCATAGTTTTAACACCTTTGCACGCGAATGGTGTTTCAAACACCTTACCTCTTCACCACACTATGCGCAGTCTAACGGTCAAGTTGAACGTGCCATACAAACCATAAAAAATATTCTAAAAAAAACTCACGTCGAAAAAACAGACTTCAGATTAGCAGTACTAGAATATTTAAATACGTCTATCGATTCAAAATTAGCTTCACCTAGTGAACTGCTCAACAATCGAAAGTTACGTGGTATAGTCCCATGCAAACCAAAACTTTTGCAACCTAAAATTCAGAAACATGTAAGAAGTGAATTATTGAAAAGACAAATCAAACAAAAACAATATTATGATAGGAATGCTCGTGATATGACTCCATTACAGCCCGGGCAAAAAATTAAAGTAAGAATAAATAAACACTAGGTTAACGGTACTATTTTATCATTACGTGGACTAAGATGCTACGTAGTAAAAATAGATTACGGCGGTATATTAATACGGAACAGGCGTCATCATATACGCGACTCAGAACAACGCGAAAATAAACCGTCTAATCTTAAAAATATGATGTACAATTCGCCTTATGACGATCATGATCAATAACGATAACGATGTGACGTCACCGCTGACGTCCCAGGCGCCTCATACCGAGACCGCGACCAGCTCGCCTGTGAGGGCAGTGGGTTCGCGACGACGCTCGCTATCAATGCCAGTGGTCCCATGGACAGTACCATCTGTACCGCCAATCACGGATAATGAAAACAATAATAATGATCAGTATGTTACTCGTTCCGGCAGGACAGTGAGACCGCCTGACCGGTGGGGATACAGCTAGCTGAGCGGCTAGATAGTTCGTGCGGCTTCAACTACTGCCTTCTAACAA
The DNA here is from genome assembly GCA_039707435.1 of Actias luna. Classification (NCBI taxonomy): domain Eukaryota; kingdom Metazoa; phylum Arthropoda; class Insecta; order Lepidoptera; family Saturniidae; genus Actias; species Actias luna. The sequence continues at coordinate 10,129,812 of JAZHAC010000033.1, read as the reverse complement.
TTGTACTAATTAATCTCAAAAAAAAAACCGCATTTATTTATCTTAAATTAGTAACGTAGTCATGTTTTGTATAAGATCCTTAGCTTATAGTTATTCACTGATTTATTTTGTTTTAAGTAAGCATAGAAACAGTATCTAGTAAATTCAAATTGTTTAAGACCTGTATATTTATTTGTAATTAAAAATTATGAGATAGTATTACTGTGTCAAAATATACCAAACTTTATGTACTTAAAAAAAATCACTTACCATATTGAAATTTAAAATTGTGATTAAAATTATGTAATTGTATATTTAATTACTTTTTTTTATTGAGAGGAATAGTAGTATATATGTGTTAATCGTAATAGTTCTACAATAACTAGCTAGGTACACTATTTCCGTATTGTAAAGCTCCAAATATACTAGACACAAAAATTAAGGGATATAAAAAAAAATCCAAATTTTTGGGTGATTTTCAACGAGCTGTAACTCCGAGGAAAATGATCGTACAGAAAAAACAAAAAAGGAAATTGTAGCTCCATGTGTCTAGTTTTCAGATATGACTATGAAAAATTTTTGTCATGTCCAGGTCTGGAGAAATCCTAAGAAAACTACCAAAAAAAAGTTTTCCATATTTTTTCTCATCTAAAAAAAGGTCCACGGGCTTCAAAAAAATTTTTTTGATTGCTTCGTTCAAAAGCTTTTTAGAAAATTTAATACTCTTTAATTTCACGTATTTAAAAAGCCTGTACGACGATTTGCCGCGGAGTTATCGTCAATCAAAGCAAAAAAGTTCTTTTTCACTATGATAATCAATAACTCCGGAAATAATTATCGTATAGGAAATTGAAGGAGGGTTTTGAAAACTGCAGAATATTTTCTATCAGAAAATGTAAACATTTTTTAGAAAAAAAATTTTATGAATTGAAAATTCGTACTGAAAAAAAGACAAAAATTTGCATAATTAAGGATATTTGGATAACTTGGTATAACTTTGGATAAAATGGATGAACGAAGGATATCGTCGGTAATTTTTTAACCTCAAAGTGTTCCCTAAAATCCCTCAAAAATTCAAAGCTTTTTTTGTTTTTCTGTACGATCATTTTCCTCGGAGTTACAGCTCGTTGAAAATCACCCAAAAATTTGGATTTTTTTATATCCCTTTATTTTATGTGTCTAGTGTAATTTATATTTGTAATATTAAGGTTTAATGTAAACAGTAGTCTATTCTATTTTATCGTTTTATTTAGAAGGGAGATGTTGGATAGTGAGAGCTAGTTTGTGAATATAATATATGTATATGAATAAAGATGGTAGATAATAAAAGAACAGTTAAAAGTCGAACGTGTTTCATTGAAGATCTCTACAGATAGTTTATAGATTTTAGCATTATGTCCATGGTTATAATCTCACCTGATGCTTAAGTGAAGATACGGCCCAAGTTGGTGGACACGCTAAATCTGTGCAGGGACTGGCTCTCAAGTGTAACTACCGAAACACATATATTGGTATTTGGCGGCAGACTTTCAACTTAAAGGTGGTAGCTAGCCAGGCGGGCATTAGAAAAAAACCTACCACCATGCTATGGTTTCCTCAAGATGTTTTTCTTCACCGAAAACTCAAGCTCATTGTATGTGGATTCGAATTCACGTCCTTTGACGCGGCGTCCTTACATACTACCACTGAGCTATCATCGCTACAAAACAAAATTACATATTTTAATAACACGCAGGTTTCACAATTAATTGTTCTGTATGGGGTTCGAACTCAAATCACTTAGTGCGGCAATTGAGACTGTTTAAATCAGGACAAACTGTGTAATAATCTTCAAACATGTTTATATTATTTTAGATATCTCAGCATGAAATAAGTTTTACCTGTTTCCATTTTTAGTCGAACTTGAATAAACTTATCATTTTTCAGGGTTGCTATTCGGGCTCTCAGCATTTTTCTTTCGAATTTTAAAAGTTCACATATATCATCTTCTTTCATACCTGAAAATAGACATGATCTGTATATATTATTTCTTAAGTGTTTAACAAGTTTTCAGTGGTCGCTGTTTGTTTTGAATTGTACTGTGATTACCATCAAATATAGTACCTACCTACCTACTGACAAATTCCCGTGCTTGTAATAAAAATAAATTGAGAAAAATATATTATAGTTTATTTCCGTTCAAGTTTACTCACATGGATTTCTAACTAGCATGTCTACGATAAGACCATCTTCTATTGTGTAGAAGCCTCTAACAACAAGGCGTGCAAGCTGCTTCAAACTACTAGGAACTTCCGTCACGAGCCGTTCTTCCGTCATTATCTGAAATAACAGATAAATACGTCATCAATTTTCAGGAAGTGATAAGTGTGTTCAATTTTATAAGATTAGTTGATATCAGTGTTTTCATTTGCAACTAAAGCTTATTTATCATATGTATAATTTCGTTAACAATACCTACTTATTAAAGGAAACATGTCCTATATAGATAGTGGTGTAGATTTATTGTAAAAATATATGGAAAAAAGAATTTCAAATACCTTTAACTCAACGACCTTGTAACTTTTTTTACTGTATGCTGTGTTTGTTCCTCAAAGTCAAATAACCTCATTCAACTATGCGCAACTTTACAAGCGACGTGCAGACGTTCAATCGGCAAGCCAATGTAATATTAATTTTTCAACTTCTTGACATATATTACTGTGGCATGGATTATAATTTATTTTAAAAACAAAGGATTTTTTTTTTTCTAAAACATCCATTTATGTTTTTTTCTCAAATATGTATGGAAATACTGTCATTATTTTCGAAAAAAGAAACGCGAAGTATCGAATTTACGTACAAAGAAAATCAAATCCATTGCAGGAGCGTTTTTTGAATTTGGAACATTACAAGGCTCGAGCAATGTTGTATGAAACGGCATGCTGGGATTATTAAATACTCTTTGAGTGGATGTCTTTTATCATTCTTGGCATACGAAAGTAAGTCTCATTGTTTAATACAAATTGCGTTCACGTGGCTGTGTAGCCATAAGTGCGCTTGCCTTTTGCCAAAGATGGTATATAGAAAGTTGGTGGCAACGCTGAAAATTCGTCTTAATTTTAACAACTTAAACACAACTAAAATTTAACAATTAAAATGAGTTCCAACGGTTCATAGAATAAAATGGAGATTTATTGTACTCCACCAGATTTAAGATTAGGAGCCAAATAAGCAAAGAAAAGCCTGCTTCCAGCAAAGTCAAAAGAAAAATCATATATACATGTGTGTATATGAAAATTTTTTGAGTTGGAAAAACGAAAAAATGGGAACATTTTCTCCGAAACAGTATTTTTGGCGTATTTTAATGAGATTGCTAAAACTAAAAAGCTATCTACATTATGGGCAATTTATTCCATGCTGAAATGTACAGTTCATGTTAAAAACGGCATCAACTAATAAAAATATGGAAACTTAACTACTTTTTAAAAGCACAAAATTGATATTTTTACTGGCGAATATATAAAGCAATTTTTAATGAAAGCCCCAGATGATACATACTTAGCGACAAAGGTAAATTAAATTAAATATTTAATATAAATATCTTGTTTTATTTCCCTGCATTCTTTTGAGAAAAGCACTATATATGCCTGGGCGGAAATAGCAATTGCCTATCTCGTATTAGTGAAGTCATACTCGACCTGCAATTGTCTATTTCACGGCCTTTGCAATAATGTACTATTTAATTAAAAATACTAGAGGCCACTTTTTAATAACCAATCGAGCAAAAATCTTTTCCCATTCATTATTTATAAATAAAAAATAAATAATAATTTAAAAATCGATGAACGTAGTAATCTTGCAGGCTGGTCTTGATTTATTATATCGACATTATATTAATCTATTGGGGTTATATTCTTTTTATTACTAGTATAATTACAGATTATTATTATAAGTTAACATTAAACTCATCCTGCTGAAATCGCAATATGGGGTTTAAATGAGAAGAGGTATTGTTGTATAATAAATAACAATATGGTACTTAATGTTCTTTGATTTTTATGTTAAACATAAGTCACTAGTTATGATGCATAGATAATGGCTTTAAAAACTCGTACACCTGGCAATCGCCATCCTCACCTCACGAGCAATATGTGTTTCATGCTATCTTAACTAGCCAGCGATCCCTATTTGCAGCCCCTTTTACATAGGCAGACGTATATTCTACCATTTCTCCAAAAAATGGTTAATACGTAATTATAAATGTTTGTAAAACACTATATAGCGATACTATATTTTTAAGCGATGATAGCTCTGTGGTAGTGTGTACAAACTCTGCGTCAAAGGACGCGAGTTCGAATCCACCTACAATGAGCTTGATCTTTACAGTTGAGAAAAACATCGTGAGAAAACCATAGCATGGTGGTAGGCTTTTTCTAATGCCCGTCTGGCTAGCTAACAGCCTGAAGTTGAAAATCTGCCATTTTCACAGAAAAAAATATTTTTATAAAGGATCTATATTAAGTATCTATTAATAATTAAACATCAGAATAATTTTTAACTGATTTATTTCGAAAAACAATAAATTAATTACAGACAAAACATTTAGGAAAGTACATTAATCTGATGACACGGGCGAGTAAATTTTATTTTGGTTCATATTAAGATAAATGATTTGTAAGAATCAGTATAACAGATGACGCTAAAAGCGTATAAATAAAAACTACTTATAATCTAATAACCAATATAAGATAGGTGTACAATTTTAAGTTTGAGTTTACATATTTTATGAAAAATATTACAATTAATTTTTTGTACAAATAGTTTTCGTTTTCCACTATCTTATAAGTAAATGTTTATTATCAAATTCAGCGTTCATTTTATACCTAACAAAATACGTATAAAACACTATAACTGTTTTCATAACATTCATTTATTGATTGGAGTAGAAATTTAAAACTTAAAACCAACAATCGCGTTTTTTATCGGTTGTGTATATATTATATATGAGCTATAAACTAATTAGGCTATATTCAGGCATATTAATCTATCACTAAGCAATCATAAGATAACAAATGAAAATATTAACGGCAAGTATGAAGTAATCATTGTGATCAATCCATAACTTTACCTACAAATGCTATATGAAATTAGTAAAAGATGATTGTATGAACGAGGATGTACAAAAGAGTTAGATTCTAGTATTATTTAATGTTACGATGGGGCTGATATAACTACGGTTAAAACCCCTAAACAAAAAAGGAAAAAAATGGTTTTAAATATTATAAAATTTTTAGCAATACAATTGGTTATATTATATTAATAAAAAAATATATATATAAATCCTAGATGCCAATTATACAGCGATATGAAAGGATAAAGTTGTAATATGCTTATAGGTGAAAACTCGAAACAGTATTTTGTTCAATTCCAAATTTCACATTAATAGTAAATCTTATTATTGTCATATTTTATACAGTACATGTTGACCAATTATAAATCCCGTTCTTGGTAAAAGTAATTAGAAGATTCGTTTTCAAGTGGTGTTAACAGTGACTTAGGTGCCGTTCAAGTATTACGTAACGTAATTTGGGAGGAGGGTCTTGTAAAATGTTACAACGCCGGGAGGGGGTTTTCGAACGCGTTACGTAACATTGTTATATTTTATTTAAATAAAAAACTAGCTCATTAAATTTCCCAAGTTCGCATGTTAATTTTTTTACGGAGAATCCCTCGACTATTTCTAATCGCATTACCAGAGGTTAAGATATATAAGTTATTCATTTTAAGAGTTTATTAGTAAAAAAAGGTAAAACACAATTATGACGTTTAGGTAAAAATGCTCACTGAGATGTTTCAACGTTTGAGGAAGGGGGGGGGGGGGGCGGGAGGTACAGAAAAACGTTACGGCGCGTTACATGTGGAGAAGGAAGTCTCAAAAGTATTCAAAAAAGTTGCGTTACGTAATACTTGAACGGCCCCTTATGGCAGCTTTACCGTGTGTTCAGCAGTTCATAGAGAGTTATTGTAGTTAGAACAACTACGTATATATTGGCTAATCCCGAATCGCGACATACCAAATGAAAGTCACTGTCACGAATTTATCATTATGTTCATGTTGATTGTGACCCAGTTGGGACATATCTGTACCACCTTGCTTGACTTCTGGATACACAGAAGATTATCTTAGCACGCGTCACGCTAAGGTTACCACTATAACATCGTTGCGCGTGCAATACTGCGGAAGAGCACTTTGTAAATACCGCGTAACAGCAAAAGATGCAAAATCGAAATTGCGCGGCTACAGATTCTTAGTGCCGATTCGCTTACACTACTTCTCATAGAATTTGAATTAGCTAATAAGAAACCTCACATTTCAATCAAAACAATACCGGGGAACAGTTGTTGTGTCTGAATATAGCGGTAAGTCCGCGTATTTACGGAATGGCCGAACAAGTTTTAACACTATTAGTGCATGCTCCCGAATATTTCCGAAAAATCATTATTTCTTAGTGAATTACAATCACGTAAGTAAAGTGTTTTGTTTCTATTGTGTTTAAATGCTTGAATAGAATAATTAAACGTACTTCCTTAATAATTTTAAGATTGTGAGGAATAATAACCCGTAACATCGAGTTGAGCGATATTGATGTAACATTATAATAGTTGTGTTTGTCATTCACGCGGTTTTGCATTATACAAAATTCATGTTTTTTTTAGATAACTACATATAATTTCAAGTAACTGAACATGATGGAGGACAAAGAAAAATATGGGTTAATTAATATTAACGATGATGTGGTATACTTTAAGAGCTCTAAGCAAAAGACGAAAAATATTGTTGCAAAAAAGAACGAAATGTTAAACAAACGATATTATGAAATAATAAATTTACTTTAGGAAACCAACAGCAAGAAATAGTTTCCGTTCCTTTGTCAGCGCATTTAGAGCAATAACCTCACCAAAATTCAACATCCGAGTTTACCACCCTTACAACAGTATTTATCGGATCCTACTTCAACACAAAATAGAGATGATAATATTACAGCTCCTATTGAAGTAAACATCAAATCGAGGAACATAGTAAAAATTACCTTGAATTTTGGTCCGACGATTCAGTCGGTAATCCTTCTTTTATCGAGCTCTCAGACATAACAAATTTAAAGCCATTATCACCACAAAACACAGTGGTTTCCAGAAAGGTGAAGGAGTCACGGTGAATAAAAATAGAAGGAAGCGCAAAGGGAATCATAATAACTGAAAAAGAACAATAAATAAGCGGCGAAGGATGATGGGCAAAGAATACATTGGATTTAAAGGAGATGTCACTAAATTTATTCAAAATGATCCTAAGCCCGCCAGAATCATGGGTCCAATATGTATGTCGAAGAGATGTTTCACTGGTAAAGCTATGTATTGCCCAAAGCTTACAGAACAAGTCGGTCAGAAATTTTTAAAACCTATTGGAAAATGAGTTGGCTAGAAAAGAAGATGTATATATTTTCAACGGTGGATAAGAAACCTACAACTAGGAAAACTAAACATTCAAATTCAAGATGCAGTGACACCAAAGTATACTACTTAAAAGTAAATGATAGAAAGGAGTTTGCTTAAAAACATTTTTGGAAACATTGGGCATAAAAGAATGGACAGTACGATATTGGCTAGTAGAGAAAACGACTATTGATTGATTGAAGTGTTGTAGTTGCCAGAAAAATTCATCAGCTAGAAAATACTTGAATGCGCTACTGAAACTCCCATCTCATTACTATATGCAATCTACTTCAAAATTATATTTAGAACCTATCATACAAACAAAATCACAATTGTATCGTCTATATGTAGACTACTCAGTTTCGCGAAATAGACTTGTAGCGTCTAGAAAGGTATTTGAAGGGGTGTCATTCGAAGAGAATATCAGCCTATTTCAACCAAAGAAATATGCATGCGACCAGTGGTGCGCTTACAAAGCAGGTAACATATCAGATGAACAGTATAACAAACACATCGAGCTAAACAACTTAGCTAGAAATGAAAAATCCTTTGACAAAGAAGCAGCATAAAAAGGGACGATACATGCATTAACAGCAAATCTTCAGGCAGTCAAATTGTGTCCTACACTCAACGCTAGTGCGCTTTATTTTAAAACAAAACTTGCCGAGCACAACTTTATAATGTACAATCTGAGAACTAATGTAGTGACGTGTTACTGGTTCGACGAGACGGCATGTGACTTAAAAGCTACTACATACGACTCATTTCTTGTAGATTATTTAACTAAATTACTGGAAAAAGATCCCAAGATTGTTCACAGATGGGTGCACAGCCCAGAATAGGAATGCTATTGTGTCTAATGCTATATAAAATTGCGTTCGGCCATGACCAAGAACATAGTAATAACTCAAAAATATTGGGAAAAGGGCACACGCAAATCGAAGTCGATTCGGTGCATTTGGTGATCGAAAGAAAATTGAATAATCGAGAAATATTTCTACCCTCACAATATGCAACAATCACGAAGGAGGCCAGAAGAGTGCCAAGTCCTGATTATACATTTTTCAAAAACTTTGCTCATAAAGATCACCTTATTTATGAGTCAATAAGACCTGGCCGGGAGGCGGGCGACCATGTTGTCGTGGATATAAGGGCCCTAAGGTACAATTCAAGTGGGACAATATATTTTAAACTACACTTTGCAGACAATTTTGTTCCTTTACCTATAAGACTAAAAAAGATATCTATTTCATTGACAACGTAGATTCATTGTATGAATCCCGACAACCAATATCTAAAACAAAGTATGATCACCTACAGGAGCTGAAGAATGTATACCCAAAGACTGTCATAGTTTTTATGATAATTTACCTTTTAAATAATGTCCCTAATAACCGAAATTTTAAATGCCGTGATTATTAATATTTTTTATGAGAATTTAGGAGATATAACCTATGTTTTATTGTTTATAAACAAATAATTCTACGTTTAAGATGATCAGAATCTAATAACATAGGCAATGATTGTCATTATTAAGTATTAAGCTTTTAATTATATTTGTATCAGTGAATGATACCAATTAACAAAGATTGTAAGTCTGAATTTTAAAAGTTGATATCTAGAAAAAGAGTTTGTTTTTTTTAAGAGGATGTTTAATTTTGTATGTTTTTGTTATTAAGTCATAGTAAATTAAACTTAATAATGTATATTATTTCAAGCCCGCGTATCTACTTAAAGTATAGTATGTTTAATGTAATTTTCTTGTATAAAACCGCGTAAGTGATTTTACTCGAAATCTAGATAAGTTCTCAGTACATTTACGTAAAATTTCTATAAAATAAGTAACAAAGAATCTACTATAAGGTTCAGTCGGTAATATAATTATAAATTACCAAAATGTTCAGTTTCTTCTTCTTCCTGTAAAATTCTAAAAATGTAGATACGCGGTATTTACAAACTACTCTTCCGTGGCAACGACTATAAGGGCATGTTTCCACATTACAATTACTTTTATGATATAATACTAAAATTACTGGTCGAAGTCATAACTTGTGTGATTATCTTATTTGAAAAATACGAAAGACAGTACGAAGTTTAATACAAATTTAACAAATAATTGAATTAGACTAATGTCACTAAATAAATGATTGTCACAATTAAAACTCAAGTAACTCAGGATATCAGTCTTTTAATTGTGCTTACAACATTATTTCCTTCTCATCAGAGTATATCAGTATTGTCCCATGCCATGATTTAAATCAACCTAATTCTGTATCATATTCAGAATATACTAAAAAAACTTCACTTGTAATTTTGAAAGTAGTAAAAAAGTCATTACAAAAGTGCATACTTGAATTAGAAATTTGTTAATTCCAAGAAACTCTAAAATTTGAGATAAATATTTACTACAATTTTACTAGTGTGGTGATATAAAAAAAAAATTATCACAAAATCAATAGGCTGGGTTCAACTACTGTTTGCCAGGGTGTAGGATGCCATAATATTGAAAGTTGCCAGCACTAATATCAGTAATATGTTAGAAGGAGCAAGCACAATAGACATGGCATGTTGTGGTGTGTATGGCAAATGTATTTAAAGCAATCTTTATTATTTGGTGGTTACACTTTATTAAACTATGTTCCTTGTTTAAAGTCAAAATTAAAATTAAAGCAAAATTTAGTTTTATAAACTACAATGTAATGACAGGAATGTCATAAACAGTTAGCTGAAGTTTAAGCTATGTTCACATAAAGTACAGAATATAGTTATCAGTTTACAATACAGTTGTGCAAGAAAATGTACTAATTTATTTATTTTTAGTATCTTAATTTACTATTATCCTTGTAACTTGTTTATATAAATAAAAGTAAATTTTTTTCATGCTTTGTCTTCTATTCACACAATTCATCTGTTTATGATGAAACTTTGGGGAGTTGTTCTGTGTACATTCCATGCAGGTTCTTGATTAAGAAATAACACTTTCTTTCATGGCATTGCAATATGTGGCACCTACAACTAGCCATATATAACCTTATGTAACAAAATATATACTAATCCCTTAGCAGAGATCATACCTATAATTTAAGGAAAGCACTATAACAATTAGTTCAGAAGCACTCAAATTTTTAAGGACATGGACATTACTTAAATTACTAAATATGTTATTACACAGAAAACATGAAATTCAATACATTTAAATTGACACTATTTTAAATTTGGAATAAAAATTTGTATTTGTTATTTTATTTTACAAAATTGATTGTAGTTTTGACTTATTAGTTTTTTTATAAAATACAATTATTTTTACACATTTTGCAATACTTAGTTAATATTATAATCAATTTAACCCATACTCACTAAATATTAATAAAAAAAGTTTAAACACATTTTCACAATAAAATAAAATTGCTATAATTTGTTGTAGGTAAACTTACCTATGAATCATATAAAATAAATAGTTTTGACCATGGCTTACTTAGTATCATAAGTAAATTTCATAATATGATTATGTTTTTGTAGAAAATCCAGACAACAGCTTATTCAAAAAGATACCTCACCTTATATGATATTGCTCTAGCTTATAAATCCTTGGTTAACCAGTCTCTTGAATCTTTGCAAAAATGAGTATAAATATAAAATTAATTGGGAAATAAGTAACTGTCTACAATTCTAAAGTCTTATTAGATTCTTATGTCTGTTCAACTCAATCTATAATGTGTTGTTTTGAAAAACTGTTTAGTTAAAAAATCTCATCACAATTGCAAATCTTATTTGAATATTTCAGCAAATACTTGCCAATGCCACATTCAAGAACATTCTTATGATTATCCGATATGCCTCCTGACTTAATTTTCCTTGCAAGGCTATGTAGTAACAAATACCAGCACTTGCTTCACAACTACACAACAGGTCCTTTTCCTTTGCTCACTTACCAGTAAATATATGTAGAGCATGCTAATATCATTCAGCATAAACAATCTTAGTCACTAAGAGTTCTTTCAAGAATTACTTGAATATTATCTATGGTTTGGTATATGATCCTAAAATTAGGCCTGTCACTTGGACTATGATTCCAACATTGCTTCATTAAATCATAAACACATCTAGGAGTATTGTCTGGACATGCTAAAACATTACCATCCTTAAGAAATCTAACAACTTCTTCATGGGTCATACCAAAATATGGTTGTAAAGCAAATGAAAATATTTCCCACAAACAAACACCATACGCCCATACATCTGATTCTAGAGTATACTTATTATATAATATACTTTCCAAAGGCATCCACCTTACAGGGATAGCATCATGTTCATCTCCTTTATAGTAATCTTGCAAATAAATTTTATGAGAAAGACCAAAATCAGCAATTTTTACAATCATGTCATCATTGATTAAACAATTTCTAGTAGCTAAATCACGGTGTACAAATTTTCTGTCAGATAGATACACCATACCAGATGCTATCTGTCTTGCAATGTGTAAAAGGTCTAAATGACTTAGGGGAGTGGCTAAAAGTTTATGATCTTCTCTGTTTTCAACTGCTTGAGTAAAACTTGTAGCAGTACTGCATGCTCTTAAATACTCATTGAGATCACCTTTTCCCATAAATTCAAATAATAAGCACATGGGACGGCCAACAGCACATACTCCTAACAATTTGACAATATTAGGATGGTCAAACTCAGCAAGCAAGCAAGCCTCTCTTTCGAAATCCAATTGTAAATCATGAGATGCTTCATCTTTTAACATTTTAACAGCAACTAGTGTAAATTCTTCATCATGTACAAGGCCTGGTGCTCTGGCTTGAAAAACTCTACCAAATGCACCCTGTCCTAAATCACGGATGTATATAATGTTATTCCTAGGGAACTCTAACTTTTCTAACTTAGGATTTAATTGTGCTCCAGTGGTGTGATAAGCTAGGTTACTCGGGAGCTTATCCAAGTCAATATCCATATTCTGAACATTTCTACGATTTGTAATATTGCATTTAGAATAATGATTTTTAATTGCACAGTGACATGAAAGAGCCACTGCAGCTATAACTAAGATTATTACAAGGCCACCAATTGACAACATTAAAACAAATGTTGGTGTGAAGTAACTTTCCATAACCAGATCTGTTGTACTGGTATTGTCTACTTCTTCAGTGAAATTGGTACATACTGGTATGTCACAATGTTCCCATCTCACATTTGAATCCATTGTATAACACCAAGGTTTTCGTTCTTCCCCTCCTGCATTTCTACAATAATTTGATGAATTCTGCACTTCAGCAAACACCAAAGGTGGTCTTGCATGTTGATGAGGAAACTGTGACTCCCAAGCTTGACAGGCTAATCCTCTCTCAGTAACATTTTTAGTACCTTGATAATAACGACCATTACCTCTGATGCAAGTTGTTGTGATCTGACTTTTGTCCATATCTGTTATTCCAACATTATTGCAAGTGACCTGAGAACCATTTCCTTTAAATTTTGGAAGTTCATCACATTCAGGGAAACGAAAATGACCTCTTGATTCGAAATACACGCCACGACGTTTTTGTTCTTCGATGACAATCCAATCATTGTAACAGAACTGCATTTTTACAGCCATGCAATCTTCGTAGCATAGATTCAGTGGGGTATAACCATCTTCGTCTTTATTAATGCATTTTGGGAAAGCATAAGCACAAAGTAACTTCTCAGCCCGGCTTCTACATGGCTCTTTAAGAGTGGATATCATTTCTTTCCACAATGCAGTAGTAATCTTTTCATTTTCAAGTCCACCGGTCTGATTATACCACACGTATCCGAATGAGTAATTTTTACATATTTTTCCATTATAAGGACCACAATAAAGTCGCACATATCCAGTAACAAGAAGTAAAATAAACACTTTGTGATGAAAGCTCATTGTTTATAGTTGTAAGTCTAATGATATTTCGTACGTTATGACGATCAGGTCCATTTTATACTAAGTTTGAGAAATACATGTTCGAATCACTAAGTTATATCAATGGCGGAAACGTATACAAAATATTTTAAAATATTGATTTTATCTTTCTACAATATTTCCCAGCTAACAGCTCGACCAGCAATCGGACAGATCTGACATTGTAACCAGTGTGACCAACTATACTTATATAATAAAGAACAAGTGATAATAGTAAATAACTTTTATCACAGCTATTTTTAATATGATACTAAAATAAAATTCTATATAAGATTTTTAAATGAACTGCTAGCACTACTACGTCTTATATGGTTTAAAAATCATTTAGCAACATAGAAACATTAAGTTATGAATCTGCATTAAGGTGCTAAAATCAGGAGGCACTCGCGTTTACTATTTTTTAGACCTGCAGTGCAGCGATAAATACAAAAAATTCGTGTGAAACTTTGATATTTTTAGCAGTCAGAAAAATGCAAGCTTATAGTAATATATTTTTTCGTACCATATAGCAGATTTTATCTTATAAAAGATAGAATAATTAGATAATCCCCAATTAACTAACTCAAGCATTATTTGTCCAGATATAACGATATTATAGATTCAATTTCTTATTATGCGTTTTTTTACAAGTAATAATTGTAAATTGAAATTAGCATGGTTGTGTGTATAATCAAAATGGTAGTTTATTTTATTCTCATTGTAACCAAAATGTCTAAAACATTTTAATAATTGTACTAATATAAAACTACATGCGATAAATGTAGCTATTGTTTAGTGAATCAGTCATAGCTCCTATATCGCCTTTTGCTTGAAATTCATCCAATTTAAAACGCTTTTAATGATACAGTCATCTTTGCCATCTAAAACTAACCCGTTATTTATTTCATCATGAACCACTTAAAAGCTTTTCTGTATATGTCAAAACATAACGAATTAAATATACTCTGTGCAATGTGCACGAACTAGCAACATTTACATGCTAATGTTGGCAAAAATTTTACATAGATTCGTAATGTCATGCAAGAAATACTTACTGATATTTTGATCGTGTGAATGGCTGCAATTGAGAAGGTTAAAGTTGTCGTCCTTGGTGACTCAGGTAAATTATTTACTTACATTGCAAACTTCACAGTTATAATAAATGAATTATTTTATAACGACGCTCCCGTATACTAACAAACTTGCGGTTTCATATAAACATTTGACATTTATGACAATCGTGACGCTGAAGTAAGCCAACATTACAATTTTAATTTCGGTAGACTCACCAATTGGAGGATTCATTTCTTACTTTAAGTTTACGAAAAAATAGGGTAGGGTGTTAGACAGGGTCCGTGAAATAAAATATAGCTGATTAATTGTACAAATAAATCTGAATAAATTAAATTTTACTTCACGAACTTAATTCTTGCAGTTAGTGATATTTATGTACTTACCGTATACATAATTTCAATATTATTATAAATATGATGTATTTTGTACATAAATATTGGATACATATAGATAATATATAAATAAATGAATGAGTAAATAAATGGAACTGAGTAAAGTCTGTCGCCAAATAGCTGTATGGGGGTATTCCGGTAGTTGCACTTGAGAGCCACTCCCTCCACTGTGCTTAGTGTCCTCTTAACTTGAGCCACGTCGTTAATTAATATCAGGCTCGAGTGCAGTTAAACGCTGAACCTACAGGGTGTATTAAAACAAAAAGCAAAATATTATGCCCCCTTCAGTAATGTTTACTGTGAAGGACTTAGGCACAACATTTATTATTGTAAAAATATACAGATACTTGGAGGTCGCGTATGTTATTATGCACGCGTGTTTGCATGTTGTACACGTGTGGAATAAACTTCAATTAGTATTTCGTTTATGTCGTTATAAAATCCATACTTTAATTTTCTCAAGTCTTTTCTAAACCCATTATCTGTGACAAATTTTGCAGGCATATCCAAATCCGTTGTGAATAAATCCGTTTTATATTGTATATGAGCACTGTCTCGTGTCCAAGAACTGTAAGTTGCTAATAATCTGCTGGCTTGTAAGAATTTACCACAAAGATTTTTATTTTCTAAAGTCATAATAAGAATATATCCATATTTGGTCATGTTCCGGCAATCTGAGAATTATAAAATCTAGTACCTACCTACTTCGATTTCTTCTTAGAAATGGTGCATTTGTGTGCGAAGGCTCGGGAGTTTGTCAGTTGTAGCCAACAGTTTGTTATTGTACATTTCCAGTCTAATTCTTTCTATTATAGGACCATTTTCTTCAATTTCAAGATTTTCATATATTTAATTGCATTAGAAATGGGCACATTTTAGGCCAGAAAATCCGATTACTCGCATTTTGTACATTTTATTGGAACGATGTATTCATAATCAAACAGCAATTTTGATATATGGTGCCTAGAGCCGAACATACACAATTCACTGCGTTAGAGACCCGAACACACTTAATGTCGTTTGAGGCTAAACAAATCCGAATCAGCGTCACGGATTAGAGTGTGGCCATTCGCTTTCGTTCACTGTCGCAGAGTGCACCTAAAATAGTTTCTACTTCAGGTGTATCACAAGATTCATTTTATTTATGTATACCAAGTTAAATTCAATCTCAATGGTGGATAACGATGGAACAATTTAATGAGTACAATAATGACGGTGCTGTGAGAGTAATAATGAACGATAGTTCATGTAACTCATAATTTAATTACTTAATTAGGTAGATAACACACAGATACACGTGGTATGCAGCCACTCGCATCCTACAATAGAATCTGATGTAGCCAGACGCGCTTCTTCAGTCTAGTCTGCTTGTTCTATCTCTTACTCTGTACCTCGTGTATCATTTATAAACAATACATACAAGCTTATACACAATTATGATAATGCAACGTAGAATGGTAGAACATTTTGTAGATAATCACAGTTCATATGACTCATTAACAAGATAAGGTTCTTTTATTAAAACTGTTTAGGGGACTTATAAAGCCATTAACAAATTATACCTCGAGTTATTATTTAGAATGCGCTTAGCTTATAAACTAATTTTTTAACGCAGGGAAATGCGTTTATGCATTCCGTCCTAGCCTGAGGGCATTCGGAGGGACACCTAGTGCTAGCCGCCGGAAATACCTACTAAAAATCCACAACCATCTGCTCGCATTACTGGTGTGACGCAGCTTGTATCTAGTAATGACTTGATGGTAAACCGGGATCATCTGGGCGGTATGGCGAGTTGCCTGGCAGACTGGTGCAATGGTAGGCGGGCCCCTCGAAAAGTGGACTTAAGTTTAAGCTATATTTTTTTTCAGGTGTGGGTAAAACCTCGTTGACGTACCTGATAGCTCACAACAAGTCCCTTGTTTCGCCGGGATGGACAGTGGGATGTTCCGTCGAGGTGAAGTTGCACAGATACAAGGAAGGAACTCAAGCGCAAAATACGTTCTTTGTAGAGTTCTGGGATGTCGGAGGTTCAAATGGACATAGAATAACGAGGAATGTGTTTTATCAACCCACACATGGTAACCGAAAACAAGTTAAATATATGTTTTGTATCACGTCGTTTGAAATGATTTCGAACTCACGCAATGAGCCTAAGCTTATAGCCTAGGGTTTTTTCTATTACTGGATTGGCTAGGTACTGACTGTTTTTTTGTTAGCTGCATTTGCAAGCCAGTTCCTGCACTAATCTTAGGCGTCATTCATTAATTATATAAGGATTTAGATGGGCTGAGGGGGTCCTTAAAATTTCTACATATCCTAATCTCGGTGTGAGGGGTGAGAGGGAATTTAAAATATGCAATTTCTAACATACAGTGATAGATAGTTTTAGTTTTACATGTCTTTATGTAGTTCTAGTGCAACTGATTATTTTCTAAAATTAGTTAAACTGTTAGGTAAGGAGTCCGAGAAATTTTATGCGATCTTACACGAGTGGTGAAGAATGGCCAAAATCATGCTTACGAAATCAATTATCGGTTACTGTATTATCTTAGGTAGCGTTGTCACTTAAAATCAAGTGATACATTAGCCATGCGTTGAATCTGCATCAAGCAAAAAAGGATACATTAATGTAAAAAAATGCTTTAATAGCAAACTGAACTAAAAAGTAAGTAGAAAATATATTATAAGTTTCATGTAATTTTTCTACAGCGATATAAGTATATTAGTTCTTTATAATTACATAACTTTCACTAGTTTAAAATAATAATTCGATTCTTAATAGAATTATTTTGTTAATCCTTTTATTTAGATATATAGGTATATAAGTAATATAATTGCATAACTGTTTACGGTAAATATAAAAGGTGTAAAATATATTCCTTGTTTAAATATATCAGGTATAATCTTGGTGCACGATTTAACTAACAGAAAAAGTCAAGTAAATTTACAAAAATGGTTGTCCGAGATCCTTAACCAAGAGTATGGAAACCCTACGTTACAACACGTCGATGTGGATCCAGAACAATTCTTAGGTTCAACACAGGTACACAATTTACGATTTTAGTACGCAGTAGATACACGATAATTATAATTTTAAAAAGCTATATAATCCACATATCATGTGATATCCGTATAAAATTACGTTTTCAAAACTAAAATAAATAATGTAATAGTGGTCAGTAAGAATACTCGACTACGACTACGCGCCCAACGACACTGGAATATTTTTCATATAAAATTGAATAGGATTGAACACAATTATTGTAATTACAAGTAACAAAACTGCACTGTCAATAATGATTTTAGATGTCATTATGAAGTTATATAAAGTAACAAATAAATAAATATATTATTTATTTTAATATAGAATAATTTTCCACTTTTCAGATTCCCATATTAGTTATCGGCACCAAGTTTGATTTAGCTGAAGAAAAACAAAGAAAAAACCAATACAGAAGGTTGGCTAGTAGTATAGCTGAGCAGTGCGGCGCAGATGAAATATTTGTTAACAGTCATCAAGCAAGGTATTTTCTTAGAAAAGTTTTATAGTAAATGTTTAATGTTGCCTATATATGCTTTATTGTGATTATTTGTACTTTATGCATGTACATAGATATTGTAAAGGATGTTAGTGAGTATACATATATTATGCGCGCTGTTGGCGCTGCTTTTCTAAATAAATAAATAGTATAGCTTCCTATTTATGTATCTGTTACACTATAGATACTTTGGTTTTCATGGATAAAAAGAATGGGAAGAGTACTGCATTGGCAGTAGGAGATTTCTTTATTCGTTGATACAAAATTAGAAATTTGAAGTTTTTTGAAACCATGTATGTATTACACAGAAAGCACATATAAAATATTGTCTTAACAAATTAACGATGCTTATGATTATTTAGTATGTACCGATCAAATTAAACAAGCCAGATGAAAAATCTTATAAGGTACTAAATATTACTGTGGTTAAAACTTGAAGTTGTTTGACAAAAGACAACTTCGGCACCTTTTCTGAAGGAATTATTGTCTTTTAAAGGAAATTTATTAATGCCATAGTTGAAATACCAATCAGAATTTCTTTCCCAGGCCTTTTAAAAGCTGCGAAACAAGGAAAAAATACATTTTGGAAATGTTTATCTAAATCTAATCTAAAAAAAAAATTTTATTATGTATTAATAATCCACAACTCTCATAAAATCGCATTTGTGTTTATCTGTATTTTTTCTTGCTTTGGAATGCATATCCCTTATATTTCACATAACGTTCTACATTGATGGTTTCTGTATTCGCAGTGTAATTATGGAATATAATACCTACACGCGAATAAGCATTTTTTTAAATGTATTTTATGTATAAAATTTATCATGTTTTTTACTAAAGATAGCTTTATTTTTTTATTACAATGGTTTGACGTCAAAGATCGTATCGCTATGAGTTGGGGTCAATTAGTGCGTAACAATCAGTGGTTGAAAAGAAAATATTTATTGCGATACGTATCATGTACATGATAAGTTATTGCATTTACTCTATAATGATTAAGTAAAGTAGGATGCGACAACTGTATCACACCACACAGCAGGTGTATCAGCATCCTTAATGGCACGCTTAGACGTGTGCGGCCCGGACTCAATCGGTGTATATCGAACGTTCGAGGAGGGTAGTAGGGGTCTGTACTTCCTTGACTATAAGAAGTGTAAACGCTGTCCGTGGTCTCTGGCAACACGCGTGTTTAAAGAAAAAGAAGTAAAGAACATTTATTTCGATAACACAACATTATAAAAAGACCCAAGCTCAGCAATAGCGCTGGTTTTCAGCTGGACCCAAATTTGTTTAATTACATTAGTACAGATGGCCTTGGATCAAAATGAGTGGATAAGCTAGCGTAATACTGTAAAATTGTTTTAGAATTAGATCCATTAAGCCATTAATAAGAGTGGAGATAAATAAGTAGATAATTAGGTAAATAGGAGTTAAGTTTTCCGAATGCACACTTTATACGAGTAACATATAACAAAATTTAGTAATCAAAACAGTTCAATAGGTAGTTAAAGTCCGTAAAAAAAGTATTTAAATATATGATCTATGCTGAGGCTTAATTTTAAATTAAGCACATATTCCCTCATTAAGTTGTAAAGTGTCGCCGTGATGCGTTTTAGTGGATAGTGTCGGGTATTTATTACCTCATGAGCCTCTCCACACATTCCTCTCGCCTTGGGCTAAGCTCGGATAATGCGTTTACGCGTTGTGATAGAGTCCGTCAAGAATAGGATTATTGACATGACAAGTCAAAATAGAAAAAGTGGTAACTTTTACCACATATTAAAATGTGACATTTATTAGGGAAATTTTCTAGACTAGTGATATCGCACACAACAAATATATCGATAAAATTATTTTGGATATACTATTTTATTTTTTGATATTATATTTTTCTGACATTTAGATTAACATTTAGTTTAGATATAAGTTATTATTGTAAACTGTGTAAAAGAATATGTTAAGTCAAACTGAATAAAAGGCTATTATTATTATTACTATTTTATCTTTACTTTTATTATTATCGTAATATATTATATAGATATAAAACTGAATTACCGAAATATATATACACGCATAATTTCCGAACGACTCTACCAAATTAAAAAATTCGTTTTTAAATTTGTTTGTTTATTGTCAGGACAAGGTTTGTATAAAAAAAAAACGAACAGATATTTTTTAAATGTTATAATATAAAAAGTAATGTGGAAATGATAGCTCATTTGGTAGTATGTACGGACGCCGTGTCAAGGATTGAGGTTCGAATCCACCTATATTTATATGTCATATAATTAAAAGACATTTCATTCATTTGAGTCATAAGCAAGTTTCATTCAATAACTAAAAGAAATGAAAAACCAAATCGATATTAGTTATAGCTAGTTCTATTGATCTTAACGAATTGAAGTTGGAAGGTTGATTAGATTGATTTATTAATCAAAATCTACATAAAATACAAATCGGTCAAACCGTTTTTTAGTTTTAGCGAGAAAAAAGAACTTTGATTTTAAGTGATACGAAGTTCACTGGGTCAGCTAGTATTGAATAAATTAGATATTGATATGAGAGAATAAATGTGAATATTCCATTGAAATAAAACTAATTTAAACGGATTTTATCGCGGTCATTTATTGATTTTGTTCCCGACGTTTCGAAAGCTTTTCAGCCTTCGTGGTCACGGGGCGGTCTGAGGTGTAGGTTGTCCAGAAAAGGTCATGTTACCTTCAATTTAATTTTTATTATTGATAGTGTTCCGATATACGCAGAAAGAGCTCACAGTGTCTTGACGTCTGGCAATTGGTCTTTTGGGTTCCGATTTAATTAAATGTATAATCGGATCCCAGGCTTGTGCTGGCTTCCAACCATCTTCTCTATTGAAATTTGGATGTATTTTAATTTCAATAGCCTCACGAATCATTCTAGGTAGGAATCGATGTTTTTTGGCAAGGATTTGTGCCTTGTTGAATCTAAGATAATGTTTGGAGCCTTCTTCTGAATGTTCAGCAACTGCAGACTTCGTAGAGCGTCGGTGTTTAACGTCAGCTATATGCTCTTTTACGCGGGTCCCTATATTTCTTTTAGTTTGGCCGATATAGGAGATGCCACAGTCACATTCGATTTTGTATACGCCCTGTTCTTGTAGAGGTATATGACACTTGACAGGTGGTACAAATTGATTAATCTTCTTGGGCGGCTTGAAGTAAGTTTTAATTGAAGCACGTTTCAGTGCGTAGCCAATCTTGTCTGTGACCCCTCTTACAAAAGGTAGTGGCTGATTTCACTCGGTTTCCGTGACGGCGGCGTGAAATTTGGAGCTTGTTATCTCGCAGTACTTGCTTGAGATGTTGCAGCTCAGCAGCCAGATGTTCCTCGTCACAGATTCCTTGTGCTCTCTGATACAAAGATTTACCCACGGTAGCTAACTGTTTCGGATGGTGGTGAGATTCACCATTCAGGTATTTATCTGTATGGGTCATTTTTCTGTACACAGTATGGCCTAAAGACTGATCAGGATTACGAATAACTAAAACATCGAAGAAAGGAAGAGATTTATTTTGTTCTAACTCTACAGTGAATTGTATGTTATTGTTAATGGAGTTAAGATGATCTAAAAATGCAGATACTTTGTCAGATGGTAAAATTGTGAAAGTATCATCTACGTACCGTTTGTAAAACCTGGGGGTGACGGGGGCAGTGCTTAGAGCTGTCTCCTCGAAGTCCTCCATGAAAATATCGGCGACTACTGGAGATACAGGTGAGCCCATAGCTACTCCATTCATTTGTACATAAAACTGATTCCTCCACAACATGTAGCCAGATGTGAAGCAATGTTTAAGTAATGCTACATACTCTATGGGCATGTTATTATCTGCTAACCTATTAGACACAATTTCAATGCAGTCTTGTACTGGTAAGCTTGTGAATAGAGACTGCACATCAAAACTATCTATACTAACTCTCCTATATCGGCCAAACTAAAAGAAATATTTTTCTATTTTTTTAGTTCAGGTCCTATAAAAAGCGTGTTTTTTAGTTTTTTTAAACTATTATTTATATACAATTGTATTTATGTTTGAAATGACATTCGTGGATCATAGTACTATACTACTATCATGAAACTATCCTGATTATAAGTTGATGGGAAGACGGACACCGGGAGAGAGTTCCACTCCTTTGCTGTCCGCATGATAAACGAAGACGCAAATCGTTTCGTACGGATCATGGGTACTTCTACCACATAAGGGTGGAAACCCGCGCGGCGTCTGGTCGTCCTGTGGTGAAACGGGTTGGGTGGGATTAAATCATGTAATTCCTGCGGTTACTCTCTAAAGTGGAATTTGTAAAATACTGAGAGACAAGCTACCTTACGTTTATGCTGTAGACTAAGCATTTTTGCCTGCATCAGTATCACATCGCCCACAAGCCGACCAGCTTGGCGCTCAATGGAGTCATGTGCAGCCAGATGATATTTGGCTGAACCATCCCAAAGGTGACAGCAGTGCTTCATACACGACCTTACTTGCGCTTGATACAACCTAAGAAGTTGGTCCGGTGTGAAATACCGCTTAACCTTGAAAAGGATCCCCAATGTCTTGGCAGCTGTTCTTGCCTTTGACTCAATTGCACGCCCAAAGTTGAGATCAGATGTTACTGGGATCCCAAGAAGATCGAGGTTGTCGGCAATCTGAAGGGACCCACCCTGAAAAGTGGGAGTTCATGTTGAATGGACTCCGTTTAGCAGAGAATAGACACGCCTGGGTTTTTTCTGTGTTAAACCTGACCAAATTCGCATTACCCCTATCGGAAACGATCCTGAGCTTATTATTAATGCGCTCAATTATGGACTGCCTCTCGGTGTTGATATTCAGAACGCCAGTGTAGCTGTGAGTACGGATCCTTGAGGGACTCCGGCATTTATAGCCTTTGAGTTGAAGGAGCAGCAATCATCAACTACCCTAATTGTTCTTTCACTCAAGAAATCTTGTATTCAAGTCCGCAGTTGATCAGAGACTACATAAGCTCAAAGCTTGTTTAAGAGGCTGGCATGCCAGACCCTATCAAACGCCTTGCTGATGTCAAGTCAGACAGCTAGAGTCTCTCCGTGTTTCTCTATAGCTTCACCCCATTTTTGGGTAGCACACACAAGGAGATCCTCAGTAGATCGGTTTCGGCGAAAGCCGTACTGACGATAACTGAAGATAGCGTTAGACTCTAGGTAAGCCAAAAGCTATTTGTAAATGATGTAATGTTGTAATACAAGGAAATCAAAATTTCGAATTAAAAAGTATGAAGATACATATGTTCTACACTGAGTAGTGTATAATTATGGTAGAAAATACTCACCGTTTCTTTATATTTTATAAAAGTCAACGGATACATATGTCACAATAATATAATGATCACACAATATCACATTTCCACTAATCGGAAAAATATAAAAACGAACTGTACACTGTTAGATTATAATTTTGTTTATTATAATACTGCAATCTTATAGAAGTTCATAGTTAACTTATCTATAGCTACCGAATTATAATGAGTAATTTTATTAACACCTCTGTAAAAGCTTCAGAATCTCCTAAAATTGTCAGGTAAAATTCTTAATTGGCAATATGGCGATAATATTTTTATTGTTTATAAAGACGCCCCTTTTGTACAAAGTGTTGTGACGTCATGTATATAATCTCCGAGGCCGTTTTCGCCCTCGTTCATGCTTGACGGGTTAATAAAAAAAGGGGTCGCGCTTAAGTAGGTCGTACCACGATACACATGATGATATATCAGTCACAGTGTTATAACACTTAGTCAATATTCGGCATTATTTGTATATTATAAATATCTAACATAATAAAACAGAATTTCTCAGAAAATGTTACATAGAACGTATTGGTACTTCGCCACCGATATAACTATTTTTTTGATTACTATTTCTTTCTGGTCTGCCTAAAATTTTCCTTTGTCTTTTTTAAACCCAACTAAGCTAAGATATCGTATATCAATAATAATTTTTAATTGTGACAACTTCTATTTCTATATATACTTCAAATAAAAGGTTGAATTAGAAGAGATAATTATAAAATACTTTTTTCATAGTATTGAATTCTATTACGTTTCTATTCCAGGTCTTTAGCACCAGGCACGACTAACTCTGTCAAATTAACAAGATTCTTCGATAAGGTACGTACCTAGTTCAAGGTTATATATTATACCATATAGCATATAGGTATGTATTTAAATATATTGTCTTTAATTTTAGGTTATAGAGCGTCGGTATTATTCAAGAGTCAGTCCGTTTTCAGACAAGAGACGCATACCGCCGTATATTATGGCAACATCGACACCATTGTCCAGTAATAAGCCAACACAATACATGAGTCCTAGATTTTATCATATGGATTGAAATTGTTATAGTTACTCCGAAATTAAATTGAGAATGTTAATAAAAGTTCGCTTTAATCAAATAATTTTGTTTATTTATTTAATACATTTATAATGTGGTCTGAACATTTAACATAAAACGTGGGTACCCAAAATACATATGCTTTATGGTTTTGCGATTTGTTTTTCCGCTAATCGTGAGCGGAAACTGATTTTTTCAAACATGTTGTGGTCTCAATATTTTGTAATGTTTATTTTTAAAGAAGTAGGTACCGAAAAGAACCAAAAAAAAAACGGGGACTACCGAGAGATTAGCGTCCCATTGGGAATCGTGGTAGTTTTGCTGCTCTAAAATACTCTTGGTTCCTTAATAACAATGCAACTCAAACCAATGTGATTATTACTGACATATGATTTATTTCTAATTAATGTAATATTTTGTTAAAAATGTACTACAATTTACAATTGCTCGATAGTGTTGTTCGAATTGATATCAATAGATTAAATGGTCAAAGAATATATATATAATATTGTATTTATATGTAAATTCTACAATGCCCAAACACGGACGTAGTCGACCTGGAGAGAGGCATCCTGTCCATCATTGACGTTTAAATTCCAAGTTGGTAACCAACCAGCTTGTCCATTCCAGAAATCAGTTGTAGCCTACAAATAAAATAAATTTAAAAAGTGACAGGCCAAAATTTATATCCAATATAGTGATCTTTTTAAATAGTAAACTAACCGCAGGCGATCCGTTCCACCAAGGTTTAGGCACGGGATTTTGGACACCGTCAGGGAAAAATCCATTGGTTCCACCCACAGCTAAGTTTATTATAAGGTAGAACTACAAGAAGAACATAAATATTATGAACATTTTATTGTCATGTTTCATTAAAACATAAATAGTAAAGATAATAGAAATTTCATTACATTGCCATAGCGTGATAACTTATGTCAAGTTCAAATTCGTATCCAGAGTTTTTCAAAAGTACATCGTTTACCACTAGAAATTATTTTCTTAATAATAAAATTGTTGGTTCATTAAATTAGCTGCAACCGCGAATTAGACAGAGTTAAACTATTTATAAAATTGTTTAGGTTATTTAATATAATTTAAGTTAATTAATGAAAACAAAATTATGTAGTTTGTTAGGTTAGTGTTGCAAACGATGATATATTATTTTTTCGTAATTTCTATTACATAATACACCTAAATAAACATATACTAAACCTAAACAGTAATTATATTCATGATTAAAAAAATGCAAATTGATTCAAAGGTTCTTCAGTCATAAGTAAATGTATATATAGGATAGTAAATGTTGTGAGCATAAAATTATCAGGTTTATACACACGTGTTTAATGTTTCACTAGTCAACAACTATTCATTTGTAATGTTACCTTCTGATCGAAAGGTGCCATTTTGGTTCCATATCGCCAAGGGTTGAGAAGGTTAGGGAAACTATTAAAACCACCGTACTCCCAAAAGCCTCCACTACCGGGGGTAACACGACCAAGTTCCACGTCATCAATGCTAAATCTTAAGAAATCTGGAATCAAACAGGACTATATTAGTAGGATTTGATTTTATTAATAACTAGCTATGTCCGCGATTCCATTCGCGTGGAACTAAAATTTTATTTAATAATTTTCTTAAAAAAATATTTTATAGCCTATTACTCAGAGCTAGTGTAGAATTCTAATGGTGAGAGAATTTTTGAAATCGGGACAGTAGTTTTTGAGTTTACTTGTTACAAACAAACAATTCAAATCTTTCCTCTTTATAATATTAGTATAGATGATGATAATATTATCTTTATAATATTAATATAGATAATGGTGATTAAAACTATAATATATTTTAGCTCTTATAGATAAATAATAAAAGGACAAAGTTGCACTCGTTAGCATTGCTGGCCCCAAGTAATAAATTTTACTTATGTAATCAAAGTTATTAACGATAAATGTAAGCCACACAAACCCGGTGTCCATTCGAGTTGGTAACGATGAAAAGCGCTGTTATAGCCAGCAGTATTTCTTCTGACCCAATGGGCTCGCTCCCATCCATTTAGCTCAGGATAAGGTCCATAGTGAAGGGTGGATCCAGCTTCCTGTAAATTTTAATAGTTTCAAGAAACATACTTTTATCTATGATTAATAATCTAAGAATAACTTGTAATGCAGATGTAGTCTATATATAAAATGGTGAGTCTGCTTGATAAGTAGTAGGTACACTAAAATTTTTTTTGTTGAACGATATATGTAGACAAAGACAAAACAGTTTAGAACTTGTTTGTAAACGGATTTTCATTTTTTAATATTTGCTAGATAGATATTGACGAATGCTAGTACCTACTACGCATTACAAGGAAATTTAGTTTAACAAAAAAATCCTCAAATGCATCATAATGATTATGGTTGAATTTTGATCAGTAGACGAATACTAGTATACTTCTGTTATAGCTTAGTAGTGATACTGGATTCAGAGGTTAGATATTATATCTTTTTACAATAATACTATAGATAAAGGATTTCACACATGACCGTATAAATCTAAATAATCAATATTTGTATTATTATAGCTAACTAGTTGATAAGCAATATAAATAGGTATGAGGAATACCTGCTAATTATACCTATCCAAAAGTCAATGGAACCCACCAGTCCTCCTTTCAATAGTAGAGTTTAAAAACACTGCACCACAAGATTTATTAATAGGCGTGTATTATTGTTCGTCGATTTATACAAACTAACCTGTGTTCCGATGTGAACACCATTGTGGAACATATTCCTGTTGCCCCGGGACTCAACAAGGTCAATTTCGCCAGACGATGGCCAAGTGCCGTATGAATTAAACGCTGGCATTAACCAAATCGCTAAAAAATAACCAATTATTATTGAACATACATAAACAAGTTTATTTGCATTTATTTCTTTCACTTAATTTTTTTTTATTACAAATTTCACTTTCTACTATAACGAATTATAGAGCTTCTTCCACTTAGATTTTGCACTGAAAAATATTACTATATAGAAAATATTATTGTGTTTTAAATAACTTATATAATACGTTATTAAATATGATAGCGGTAAACTTGTTTACTCGGTTGATGCTAGTAACTAGGTAGGTAGGTTTTTATAATAACAGCAAACGCAATGCGGTGTCCAAAATATAATACGAGACTGTATTGAAAGATAACCATATGGCATTAAGAACTATTAAATAACATAAAGTAGCACATTAATAATTATATTATTTTGATGAAGTGTGAAAGAAATTTTTGAAATGTTACGATAAAAATATTACCTGGCCAAAGCCAATCTCCAGCAGGCATCTTTGCTCTAACTTCAACTCGTCCATAGCGGAAACTGAAGGAATTCACGGTGCGTATGCGGGCACTTTTGATCGGATTTAGTACGTGAGTAACAGTACCGGTGCGTTCGCATCCGTACCATTGAGGGTTTGTACATCTGTGCGTAAGTATATCCAGAAATTTACCTTCAATTGTACGAATCAATATCCATCGTCTTTGGTAAATATCTTACACCGAACCAAGACTGATTACATAATATTTTTACTTTTGTATAATAATATTTTATGTATCTTTGTAGGTATATTGTTATTTAGTGACTTTGTGCACTATTTAATGAAGGAGTTTTAAAATAACATTTATAATGAAAAGTGTTTTGTAAGAAAGGCAGGAAGCATTATTTAATTCAAAAATAAGAAACAACAATCTTACTACGGTAAAACGATAGTTTTATGCCTGTGAATGCCAATTGTAATTTTCTTCAGATTTTTTTTTCTTTTTTAATGTGAAACTTTTTTTACTTCGCCTCAATATTTTCGGCCATTTGTCGTATGTTGCATGACAGCCGGCCGCGTAGTAGGACTAAAGTAGGCGGATGCTCGGCAGAGCTACCAAGGCCAATATGACGGTGCCCATGGCTCGCATCAGCTGACCATGTAGTATTAATTCCCAATTATTAAGTTAAGATTTAAAACGCGATTTTAATACCCTAAATCGAATAATTTTCCGTTAATTTTCTATGCATATGCATTAACCTTGCTATAAGGATTACAAAATGATGTTTTCTTGAACCAACAATAATATTTAAATCAACTTACGCTTGGGCGTTACAGTGGATATTGGTTACGCTAATTATTTTTGAAATGTTATACCTGTCAGCTGGTGCTCCACCTTCAATGTTCAGATGTCCTCTAGAAAGAAAGGCTTGACCGAATTGATCCGCTGTCAATGAAGGACGAATAAACAATATACCGCTGTGTGCGAAAGAATTTGTACGGTTGTTGCTATAATACTGGAATTCCCAATTCTGTAACAAATATTCGTGTTAAATATTTTGAGTGTTAGCTTGATTTTAATATAGATAAGATATGACTACATTTTACTCACACCTCCACCAGAAAGTGTATTCTCATGTTGCCATTTCTCTAGATCAAATTCTTCGAAATCGTCAGCGAAGATTAACGCTCCCGAACACACTGTGGCTGGCGCATGTGTTCCGCTTACTGTGGTGATGCTTGGCGTGCATGCTGTCGACACAGATACTACTGATAATGCACCAAGAAGCGGCAACCACATCTTCTAATGACCTAAGAAGGCACACATATTACAGATTATTAATTGCTGTTTCTGATTAAGAACAATAGTTTAGATGAAAGCGAAAGGGTATAAATATGTTAAAACAAATAAAATGTTTAAAAAGTACGTATTATTGTGTTTTAATTACATAACTGCACAACTATATCAAGTCTTCATCATTTATTCAACTATCAACTAAAAATTTAAGTTCCTGAAATTTACTATAAAAATTATGACTTACTACCAGTTTTACTGTCCACAGTGGGCTGTTAAGTACTGGAAATTATGCGCAAAATTGATATACCTTGTATGAGTAAGTTTGTAATCGAATCAAGATAGGAAGCCTAAATTCGGCGTTAATTAAAAGCCAAGGCTACACTGACCTTGTTGAATTCTGAATCACATCTAATTTGAAATAAAAGTGACTGGTTGAAACTACACACCAATCAATTGCGATTCGATCGCCAATCTATCTGTCAAAACACGATATCGTGTATTCTCGCCTTATTATAATCTCATTACTAAGTGGTGGTTATCAGAATATTAAATTAAAAACACTGGCAAACAACAAACACATTATCACAGAAATAAAATACCTAAAATTAAACATTATTTGATTATTATGTCTATAGGTATTGATATAGCGTTTTAGTATATATGGGTGTAATTAA
This sequence comes from Actias luna, assembly GCA_039707435.1. Taxonomy (NCBI): domain Eukaryota; kingdom Metazoa; phylum Arthropoda; class Insecta; order Lepidoptera; family Saturniidae; genus Actias; species Actias luna. The sequence continues at coordinate 10,099,785 of JAZHAC010000033.1, read as the reverse complement.
CAAACGTTACACGTCTTTGTATCGCTCGCGTTTGATGACTATAACAAAATATGAGGCATCGTAGAATATATATACTGTGAATTGACGACTAGCGTTAGCAAGTTTTTATCGCACTTTTTTAATGCAAATTCTCAAATCAATAGTACTAATAATACGCATCACTGAGCAGATCCTCAAGATGGATAGATTTAAAATCAGTATCACTATTTGACATTTTCAATAGTAAACTATATGATATTATAATATTACACTTGGAATAAGTTTAGCGCGTCTCTACCATCACTATTTTCAATATTAGAATTTCTTGGAAATACTCAGTGATTGGAAAAAGAGACGACGACGTCCAGGCGCGTCCTACCCAATAAGCAGAATTTATAGAAGCAGGAACTGACTCTCTACAATACAATTAAGTTATCACTAAAGTCTCATTGACCAGTGAAACTGGAATGAAGCAGCTTGTGTCATACTAATGTTATCGGGAAGAGTTATATATGATTATAATATTGGTATAGTTATGTAAAAGTACATGTACGGTATGATAAAATTGTATGTGTGGAAAAATATTATCAGAATCAAATGAGTGAAGTTCGCGTGTACATATTTGGTCTGGAGACATAAAATCTGTTGCATCTTGCAAATAATTTTTTGGGTGGAATATAATTATATATTATACTTAATATATATATATTAATCAGTCCCGCCCGCATATTCATTGACTTGAAAAGTGATACTAAATTTGTTGTTTTAACTAAAAATAACGAACTGATGTTATAATTCCTTCGTAATAAAATAGAATTAGGGTCAGTATTTTTAATATTTTTCAAATTTTCAATAACTATACATATATACTCATAACTGACTCATTACGAAATCTCCAAAATTACTAGACTTGCAATTTTGCGTGGATATTCATTACACGACATAGGCGCCCACTGAGAACGGATTCTAGAACATGCGCGGTTTACGGAAAAAACGCGACCGTTTCGCGGTTACCGTATAGTCTTAGTAATAAAATAATATCCATAGTAAAAGTTTTTAGATCTGTACTTCATTCGGGTGTTGATAATTTAATGGCGATTAGCTAATAGGATAGCTATTTTTATATAATTTAGAAAATGTAATTTAGACGAGAAATTACATGTAATCGCCTAGAATCGCATAAGAGTGTCACGAGGGCTGATCCAAAATAGGGAAAAAGCCAAGGGATTGATGATTATCGTAATCAATGCAATGATGTAGATATAAATAAAAATCAGGTTTCGTGTATAATTAATGTAAGATATTTTTTATTTAATCCCGTGTGCTTGATTTCTATTAAATCGGCCTATAATATTAAATAAATTCATTGTTTTCTCATCAGTCACACTAATTTTTACTTTGTAAAGGTGTTCCAAGTAGTTGTGTGTGTCCAAAAGCCTTTGTATCGCTTAAAGTCCCAGCTCGTTTTAGAACTCAGTTTTATGAAAATTATTATCTAAGAAGCTCAAACGGTTTAGAAAAATAGTCTCTTGATTAACTAGAGTAGTTATTGTATAATATGGTAATTTGACAAAGATGAAGATATTTATTATTATTTAAATGTACTAACTTATATATTTTATACCTTATTTAATATTTTATCATTATTAACTTATTTTATTATTATTAAAAACTTTATAACCATATTAAGGACGATCCTTCTTTCAGTATTCAAAAAAGGTTTATCCAATTACACTGGATTAAATATGCAACTATCCTACGTCAATATTTGACTTCATGTGACTTATTACCCAGCAAGATTATGAATTTATTATTATAATAAACTAAATAAATTAAACATGATAAATTATACGAGTGATATGGAAAAAACGTAACAAAATCATCGAATACTTTGCCATGGGCAAAAGGTAAAAAAGTTACCTTGATAACAGATAATTGTTGCTTTCAATATTTATAATGTAATTTCAGTTTGATCCCTTTAACTAAATAATTTCAGATGGCACTATCAATAAAATTATTTGGAAGGCGTTTTTATCCTATAATTGCAAACTTAAAACCTCAAGTCAGCCTTAAATCGGGCCTTTTGCCGACAGGACCTTTCGGTCATCATAAAAACTTTTCAACAAACACATTAGCATGCTTGAAATATGATTATACTAATCAATTTCGTCAGCTGTATCCACCGGAACAGCAAACCAAAAAATCGACGTTACTAGAGAAATATGTTAGTCCATCAAATTTATCGAAAGGTTTACCAAAATCTTTTGGATTCAGAAAGAAAGCTAACAATCATAAAAATACAAAAAAACCTGTTCCAAAGTTAATTTTAGTACAAAATCCTATCACTTGGTTGATGAACAAAATTGACTTTAGCGTTTTGAGAAACGTCTGGGACTCTTCCTTTAAAGAAAAAGAATTCAAGTATGGAACAAAGCAGGTAGGGTTCATTTTTTGGCATTAAAGAATGTGTGCCTGTTAAATTTTTTAGTATAATGATCAAAATAATTTCAGGCAATTTCTCGCGTCACACATGTTATTAGCACAGGTCAGTATACAGACTTGAATGGGTTACTGACGAAAGCTGCTCGACTCAGTTTGTTGCGAGAGTTAGATCGAAATTGGGATGAAAAAAAAAGGTCTTTATTAGCCCTCGACCACGAAGATATCCAAATATCATCACCAAGGAAAGTGTATTTTATAAGGATTGCAAGTAAGCAACTTTTACGTTCTTAACAAACGGTTATGCATTATTAGTAATTACCTATAAGTTTTATTATACATGTGAACTTTTTTTTAAATAAGTGCGTGTTTTTAAAAGTTTCTATTATGAAAACAAATATATTTACTCCAAGTAGCGATTCGCGCATGACATATCTACTCCTGTAAGTTGTTCAAGAAACCTATGATATTTTGATATTGCATTTTTATGACATTATGTAGGCCTATGATTTTTGGAATATACCACCGAATAGGAAAATTATGAGACACAATAATAATTTACAATAAAACATACATTTCATACTCAATTAATTAAGAGTTTCTAGAAGTACGTTACTGATGTGTTAATACGATGCGATGTAGTGAAAATTAAATTAGCTCCATAGTTTAATTATCATTATGTGTTATAATATTAAAGTGTAAAAAATTATTTAAAAAAAGACCATAAATGGCAAAACTATACCACACTACGGTCTAGTAATATAAGATCACCTATAACACAGCATTATACAAAAGCACCAGTATCTACATAATTTTTCCTGGTGTTTTTAAGTGATGAACTAGCAACACGTACACAGCTTGTGACTCGTATTCTTCAGAACTTTGAACTACACATTATATTTAATCCTTATCCTTACTAATATTATAAATGCGAAAGTCAGTGTGATTGTTTGTCTGTTACGCGTTCACGCCTAAACCGCTAAATAGATTATGATGAATTTTGGTATAGAGCTAGATGGGACTTTAGAGACCGTGATAGGATACTTTTTTTCGCGTAAAACTTACTGGAAATGGGGTAAAAAGAAGGTTAAAATTTCTTTGAAACTTTTTATAGCATCATTAGATTTCTTTGGCAAAATCAATATTAACGCAAGCGAAGCCACGGGTAAAGGCTAGTATGATATAATAATACGCTTTCAGTGCGTAACTATATTATCCAAAAATATTATTATAGCTGTCGTATTCTTTATCTAAAAGACATAAATTTGCATCGATTTTCTGTATAAAATTGATAACGTATTCTAACGTTATTAATAACAAATTTTGACTTAATCTTTTACAGATAAGAAGTTCTGTGACGTAGATATGGCATTCTTAGCTTTGAAATGGATACCAGTTAACAACATAGATGCGTTAATTTTTACAGAAATTTTCGCTAAGTTTCACCGTGAGTACACTCCACGTTGTATCCCTGAATGGACCATTGCCTATTTTAAAGTAACACGATTCGAGGTATTGCGACGATAAAGTTTACTTAATACCATGTTACTTATACATACGTCTTTTCATATATATTTTTTTTAATTACACACGTAAAGTAGATAATTAATAATAAATAAAATAACAGAACAATTTTAACAAAAAGGTTTTATTTACTTTAAAAAAATAGAAACAATATAAAAGCCCACCAATTTAATATTTTCTTTTATAAATCTAAAAGTAAACTGTATGGGTTTTCAAGGTATGTTTTTAAATAATTCGAGAACCTTGCCATGGTAACACCGTCGACAACGCGGTGATCGGCGGACCAACTCGCTGTTAGTATATGTGCCTTTACCACGTTACCATCTGCATCGAATCTCGGTAGTACCTGAAAATTAAAACATAGGTATAACATTATATCTAAAATTGTTTAAAGATTTTGGCTTATTTCATACTATACTATTGAAACTAACTGAGGAATTATTAAACTTTTATTTTGAAACTTTACTTAACTATGAGTGCGGACTAACTAAGGATCCTTTGAAGTGATGATAGCTCAGTGGTAGCGTGTGCGGACATCGCCTCAAAGGACGTGAGTTCGAATCCTTGCAATGAGTTTGAGCTTTCGGTGAAGGAGAATATCGTGTTGAAACCATGGCATGGTGGTAGGGCTTTTTCTAATACCCGTCTGGCTAGCTAGTTAAAAATGTGCCGCCAAACACCTACAGATTTGTTCCGGCAGTTGTACTTGAGACCTAGCCCTTAATATATTAAAAAATATATCTTGATGAAGGATTCGAGCTCTCGATCACGCCCTGAAATGCGGGGTTCAAAGATGCTACCACGGCAGTCTCATTAGAGTACTTCAAGACGAGTGCTCAAATAATATCTGAGTTAACATTATTTATTGAATCATTTAGAAAGAGGGAACCTTATACTAATTAATGGCAATTTTGATTTATATACCTGTATTTTGCCTAATGCTCCTATTGATACTTGAGGAGGAAATATCACTGGCTTTGTATATGTTCCCCCGACCTGAAAGTAAAAAGATGCAATAAAAATAATACATACTAAAGAAATGTGTCTATATTACTAGTCAAGTTATTACAGATAAATTAGCTGGGCATCATCAATTTTATTTCCTGCTTAGTTGTTAAACAAACACCTAAAGCGTGTAGAATAGATTGTCACTCGGAATCAGTTCTATATTAATGTGTTAACTAAATTGAAAATAATTCAGATATTTCCAGCGACGATGATTTCAAGTTTCAACCATAAAATACTTATACTGACCACGACTTAAAAATGTCTGACTTTTAACTCGAAGAAAAGCTTAACGATTCTTATAAAATTTTGTACATAACAATCTATATAATTTCTCGGTTGATATAATTGTTAGTTGTGTCTACACAGTTTGTAGATTATAATTATTGTCAACAATGTTTTTAGAAAGCATATAATTTGTGTAAAGATAGAATTACAAGACGAAAATAATAATTATTGCGTGTAAAGTTGTCGGCAAGAATGGCTTAGTGACATCTCGGACGTCATAGTCATATTATTTTCTATAAAATAAGCTTGATAATTTTATGTATCCTGATAATCCTGGTTAGGATATCTGGACAAAGTCATAATATTAATGTATTGTCATTAGCTCATGTGTAAATTTTCAAGTCTATCAGATTTCTGAAAGTAAAAATAAAATTAACATGTTGTGACTCCCATAAATTGATATGCTTTTAATGTATTGAATTAATTTAAGGTTTAAGTCTATATATGGAATAAATATGAAGTGAAAGATATAATATCAATATCTTACAATGCCGATATTAGAGATAGTGAATGTTCCTCCATTTAGGTCATTAAGACTCAGTTGCCCTTTTGAACCTTTATCTTGAAGGCTGTTGAGTTCACGTGCGATTTCTAATATAGATTTATTTTGTACATTCTGAAATAAAAATTTGATATGTATTCAAGCTAATTTTATTACTTCAACTTTAGGCAGTTTCCAGTGAAACAATGTAAATTATAAAAGTATTGTTTTGCTGCCTACATTGTAAAATATTTTATTTATATTAGTGAAAATCTTCAAGATGATGTAAGCTGCTAGTAGGTCGATTTTAAAGTTGATAGCTAAGCATAAATACCTTGATAACAGGAACTACTAGACCATTGGGAGTATCCATTGCAATCCCAATATTGTGGCTTGCTTTATAAATGATATTATCACAACCGCTATCAAGACTGGCGTTAAGGATCGGAAGGTAGCCCAAAGCCAGTGACGCTGCTTTAACAATGATTGGCATGTACGTAAATTTCACACCTCTTTCTTTAGCTATACCTTTCAAAATCTCTCGGGATTCGACTAATTTTGTAACGTTGTACTCATCGCTGAATACGAAGTGTGGTATTTTCTGAAAATAGGTAAAACAAGTTTATTATTATGAACTATTTATGTCAATGTTATATAATTTTTGCGGTCTTTAGAATGAATATATACAATAAAAAATATGACGCATTTTATGGCTTTGCTGAATCTCGACAAGTAGCTTGGGAAATATTATACTTTAGGATTCCAATGTGATTGTTTATATAAGTATCTTCTTAATTCAATACGAAACAAAAATGAATACCTTAGTATAAAAGTTTTGATGTCATAATAATGTTTTTAAAGGCATACCATTGCTTCAGTCATCGATTTAACCATCGCTTTCGTGAACCCAGTAATGGGTACAACTTTGTCTTGTATTAAGACTTCAACTTTAGCTTGCCCTTTTGTCAAGGGAACTTCAACTGCATCAATGGATGTTAATGATGGAACTTCATTAGAAGCATCCGAGTTCATGTTTAAATGAGCTAGCATGTCTTCTTTTAAAACTCTCCCATTTCTGCCAGTTGCTTTAACAGAACTTAGGTCTACCTGAAAAGCAAAATCATACCGTTAATAAAACACTTAAGGTATTTTTTTAATTCAAAATAGGTAGTTTAGAATGAAATGAGAACAGGAATTTACGTTATTAAGTGAAAACCATAATGTCGAACAAGATATGTTATGAATCAAAGGGGCATGATATAACCCACAAACAATGAAAACGAATGTGGTTTACAGGTATCGAGTAAAATTTAGAAACGCATTTACCTATATCCTAAGAAATCACAACATAAAAGATATCATTGCTTATTCGCTCAACTGGATTATGCACATACATTAGAAAAGTCTCTTGTTAGCGGTGTTATAACATCTCAACATGATAAAACTTACTCATTTCAAACAAACTTACTTTAAACTGAGAAGCAATCCTTCTGACAGCTGGTGTTGTTAATACTTTACCGCTGCGTACTTTGTTTGTTTCTGGTACTTCATTAACGAATGCTTTTTTATCAGTTTGGTTATCTGACGGTGATACTGGAATACCAAAATATAATAAAAATCAACTTTCCTTAATTTATTGTAGTCATAAAATAACGAACAAACGCTTCTTAAATGTATAACTTCAACTATAACTAAAACTTTAAAATCTATGTAATAGATCTGACTCATTAATCACAACCGAAACTACTGAAGATATATCCAAAGCTACCATTGATTTGAAATTTTCCATGGATATTTACATTAATATCCTTTATATTACAATCACACATGATTGCCAGGAATAACGCGAACGAAGTTGCGGGGCACTGTAGCTATTTCAATCTTCTCGCAGTGAAATGAAAGGTATCATGTAGTTAAAATTTCTCTAGGTATACTTTGTGGTTCCGGTTAACATTTTCGCAATATAATCTTCCTAGGATACAGTTACTACAACTGGCTCAACAGTTTTCTTGACCTTTAATTTGAATTATACTCTTAATAAGCATACTTTATATAGTCTAAGTTCTACTATCCATGGTAGTTGTGGTCGCAGCGAAAACGTCACTAATGACGTCATATGTTCACCAATGCCAAGTTCACGACAACCCACCTGTAAGGGTTGGCCCATACTCCATTTCATTTGAGTTAATGATTGTAATGACAACACGCAAGTGGAACGGGGTTCGTAAGCATGAGGGTTTCGAGCGTGAAAAGGACCGTAGCAAAAATGGAATTCGTTTTTCATCTTCCATTAGGTATTTTTTACAAATACTAGTCCATATTTTAGAAACATATTCAACGTGAAAATTTATTTTCGCCAAGCTGACTAGATGAGTATTAACGAGTATTTTAACAGCTGCAGTTTATTTAGTCTGTGACTCTCATATTTACATAAATTGTCATTGAATTTAAAACACTGACAAATTATGCATCCCATCTAAAGTTATTTATTAGAGTTACTAAACGGCTGTTTATAACGTTACACTTTGAAATATTATGGAAAAACTTACAATCACCTTCATTATCTGGAACATCTATATCAATCAGTGGATTTCCAACAAGAGCCGTTTGATCTACCTCATGGTACAGTCGTGTGATAACACCATCATAACGACTTGTAATAGTAACAGCTGCCTTGTCACTTTGTACTTCACAGATATTGTCGAACTGTTCTACTTTATCACCAACTTTAACAAACCTGCCAAAATTACTTAATTTATTTTTTTAAATACAAGCTAACACATAAATAATATGCGGTCTGGAATTGTGTATGCTATTAAAGAAATAGCCTCTAAACTTTACTATATAGTTACAATATTCAATTAACTCCATTAGTGTCGGTGTATCTTTTCATTATTATTTGTTAGACATGCGTAATTTGTTATGAAACTTAAATTAAGATAAAATTAAGGATATCAGAATAGAGACTTACCATTCTTTAATTACAACTTCTCGAATTCCTTCACCAATATCAGAAAGTTTAAAAGCAACGATTTTATTAAGAATTTGATTTGTGTGGAATCGCCTCCATTTGATTTGGCCTTCATTTAAGGTACATTTTAATATAAAATTAGATGTACATTTAGAAAGATGCCTTTCCTGGAATTGAAGTAATCATAAATAGCTTAAATTGCAAATATTAAAGTGTGTTTTATACACTCCATTCTGTATCCTAAAAGTTTTTAGGAATTACTACTTCGTGCCAAAAAATAAATATTAACATTTTGTAAAGAAGATATTTATACCTCTTAATGTAGAATTTGTGTTCTTTTTAATTATATTCTTTGAGTAATTGGCACTACTAAGATTTTGTTTTATTTACTCATGTACTTATTAACAGATTATTTAATAATAAACAATTTAAAAGTACTTACGTGATATATGTATATTTTATACTTTATTACTATAAGCAATACTAATTGTTATTAATCTACTGAAACTAATGTATACCTCTATTTATAAATTACATTAGTGTTAGAGCGGTAAGTATTTAGGTACCTTCTATTATTTACCAAACAGTATAGGTATTTATAGTAATGTGGTAATAAACTTTTGGTAAAGTTGATATTAATAATACAAAATACATTCAATTTAAATGTAGTCACACTAAATCTATATCACTGTTTTATTTGCTCATTTAAGGTGATAAGATGTCAATTATATCATAATAACAATGATTGTCATATCATGTTTCTATGTACAACATTTAAATCAAATTTCAATCACTGTTCCAGATTTATCAATATTTCTATGGCATTTTATTATTTAAGATCAATGATTTTCTGAGTACATTTTAGGATATTTATACGTTTGTCAATAACTAAATAAGAAACACGAACATTCGAAACTATGTTATAGTCGAACAGAAATGTGGTACAGTCGTCACAAATAAAAACAAGATATTTTATACGAGATGATGTGTCAAGTTTTGGTAGTTACTTTATATAAACAGTATAATTTATACTATAACATTGTACACTATGTTAAGTTGTAAAATGCAAAATATTTCGAAGAATGAGTATCAGAGGTAAATGCCGATACAGTGTAAATGGTTCCAATTACAAAATATCATGGAAAAATTGAAAATTACTTACATTTTGCATGAACAACCATAGTTTGTGAGCACAGCCTGCACTTGTAGTATTCACACCACACTTCCTCATTAAAAATAACATTGCGTAGAAATATATATATATGTGTAATACTTTTAATTTAAAATAGTTTTAATTGAAGTTGAGAAACATGTCTTGAGCCGGCGAAGCGTGCAGCACGATCGCGAACATAACTAAGCGTTATCGCCTTATTATCAGAAGGCCACGGCATTGATTAACATTGTGAACCAAATTATACGTTTTAATTTTACTGTACTGTATATTTACGTCAGCTATAGGGGTCAACGTCCCACTGCATCACACATCTACTTATTATGCAAACTCTAACATAATTCTATCAAATGTGTGTGGAGAATAAGTCGCATCATAGCAAATTTTTGCTGTTGCTGGTGGATACCTACTATAAATTAATGAAATCAATTTCTTAGAATTTGAAATATTTAGGTATTAGTGCTTTGATGTCGTAGAATAGAAACTATATAAAGAAATACCTGTTTAATGAGGTTTCGTTTATAAATAAAACCATTTTCAAAGCATTTTTTTTATTAAAGACATAATAAATATTTCAATAAAGGGAATATTTTTTTTTCTTTTTTTCATTCCATAAAGGCGCGCTCCACTTTTTCTTTTCCAGTTACTGGTGCATAAGCGAGAAATTTATTGATTTGTTATTTTGTAAACTTTTACATAGATTAATAATAAATGGTTATATTTATTTTACTATTGTACTACACTAATAAAAAAACATTTTTTAAATATGGTAATTACTTGAAAAGTCTCATACAATCTTATCGAGTAGTTATTCAATTGTACCTTAAGTCTTTTTTCCATATAATATACCTAATAATAAATTTTGTATCTGTCAGCCATAGTAGTCACCGACGGAGGAATGACAATATGAGCACTTAATAATAAGAGGGCTGTGAATATAATTTTCAGTAACAAAAACATTTAAGTGTAAGTGCCAAGCGTCGTTTATTTTAACTGTAATCCTGCAAGCTAATGAGATCTTTGTCAAATTTTGGAATAAGATCATTTTACTGTTCCTACGGACTGGAGGTGTTGCCCTGAATTTCGCAAAGTCATATCTAAAGTAATGAAATGATATATACTTATCAGAATGATAAACAATTGGAAATATTTGCGCAGTGATTCGTGGTTGATTTCGATTTTATATACTGAGTATACTTTATTAAAATCAAATTCCCGTGTTTCTCTGAAGAAACAGAGTGGAACGCGTGATCAACAATGTTATGCACTCATTTTTCTATCTAAACCATGCGTTATGCAAAAGACAAACGTACATAAAATATGATATTATATACATTGCTTACACAGAAGTCGTATTTAGAAAATTTGTAAATCCTTTCTGAACCGAGTACAACTTCAAGGCAACCAAAACGGGAATTTTTGGTATCGGAATAAAAAAAACCAGTGGTTGAAAATCAAGGGTACAAATACAATTACAACAGCGATAAGTACGTTGTTCGATAAGGTAATCGGCAAATCACTTCTTAGTCTTCTTTTACTAAAGTTGTTTACTATTGTGATAAATCAGCCAAAGGATTATATTTTAATTATTCAGTATGCACCTATTACAAGGGCTTCTGTATCGAGTCAATATCTTCGAGTATTTGTTGACGTAGGAATTAAAAATAACATTATGCAGTTGTATTTGGCGCGATTATATTTATGCGAATTAACGTTGAATAAAATAATATTAATCGTTGATTCGTATAGTAATTTTAGCGATTTTAATATCTAAATACATTTTATTTCAACATGTGTTTGTTATAATTCTACAAAATAACATTTCCATTTTATACACGGTTTTTCAATTATCTACACTAGACTAACAGTAAAAAATTATAAATTACTTATATATTACTTAATATAAAATTAAACTTTCATGCTTTTCATGTAGATATAAGGTTATTGTTAATAATTGTGATGTAATTACTAATCACCCTTAGGGGGAACTTATATTTAAATAAATAAAAATATAAATGATGTCCTAATACTAATACAACATACAATATAAAGATATATCTCAATAAATTCCTTGTTTAGAAAAGCGCTATGCTAATCTGCTTTCATTGAAATTGTAAACATGAAAATATTTTTTTTATTTTTTCTGATATTACCATGTACCTATCTGTAGTTAACGTTAGAAGTAATAAAGCCGCCATTACGGTAATTACATAAATGAAAATTATGAAAATAGTATGTCTTACCTGAAGTAATTAAATAAATTAGTAAATGAAAATATTTCGTAGTAAATTGGGTAGTCTATAGAAGCCAAATGTTCCTTTCTTTATATATATGCCCACCCATACCGTAGGCTAACTATAAATATTACGACTCAATTTTTTTTTAACTAATTCTGTACAAATAATAACAAATTTGCTTAATTATTGAAATTTATTTTTACTGGTTTTACGATATATTGCATGTTAGTTTAACTACAGAGCGAAGTCAGAAACTATAAAAGAAAATAATAAATAAGTAAATAGGTATTATAAATTATATTATAGTAGGTACGTGTAGCTGAATATTTTTATGGTACCTACATGTTCGTATGTTTGCTTAGCTCGGCCGAAGTAATCATTAGAAATCATACGCGTGTTTACTTAGCAAGTCAAACAACAAGGTGTACTTATAAATATTAATTTAGCTATGGTGTAGAAAGCAATAACATGCGATGAAAAAAATATGAAGCTATTACTATAAAATGCAAAGAACCTACTATTCTCATAAAATAAGTTTATTTAGTTGAATTTCAAATACTTTTAGATAATCTTTTTAATTTAGCTGCAATTTTGTTCTAATTTATAGATAAATAATCATTGGTATACCGAGAAGTTTATTTTTTTAAATTTTCCTAATTTTAATTGTAAATCGAATACACGTGTCTCTCAAAGTGAGTAGTAATTCGGCTTATTAAGAGTTAATACAATTACCAATTAATGATTAATAGTGCTCGGAATAATATTTAAATGGAAGCACGCTTTCACAACAACAGATTAGGTTAAACTACTATAATATAACTAATAAACAATAATTGAAGGTTTAAATTAAGAGTAATAATAGTTTTGAATTCAGTTAAAATAATTATATAAAAATTAGTTATTAATGTTATACAGAGGATATTTTCCTATCAACGTAGAATAAAACATTTGGCAAGGCTTTTATAACTTAGGCTTACGTCTAAAGTTATGTAGCACTAATTACAATGAAATAATAGAAGAGTTTAAGCTTGTGCCAATACTATAAGTAATTTTATATCAATTCCTGTTGTGTTAAAACGTTGGTTTCAAATCATCAATTCCGCATATTAAAAGTAAATTACAAATCATCAAATATAAAGCACATAAAACTTTTGTTTAAAAATCAATTTTATATGAATTATGTATTTGTAATGTTGTCGATTAATGTATACCTTTTTAGTGTATAATAAATGCAAGTTTCTATAATGCTATTTATTTATCAAAATTTCACTAGCCTTTAATTATGGTACTTTACACTCAAGAGCAATGCCAACATGTCGAATGCATATCTGATACAAATATCCAATATAAATTGTTCATTTATAAATGGTGGTATAAGAAACAGATCAAGGAAAGTATATTTTTTTATGGTAAAATTACAATGAACATCTCCTAAATTAAAGATTAATAATTTGAGTCATTTTCAGTTAACTCAAAATATATACTTCTATATAAAATTACACAAATCCGCTTACATTACAATGAACATTTCCCAAATTAAGGTTTAAAAATTCGAATCATTTTCAGTTAGTGTAAAATATATACTTCTATATAAAATTACACACATCCGCGTACATTCCTCGTCGATTTCATGAAACATGTTAAGAAACAAATGTATTAATTATGAATAGACTTCACTTTGTCACTTCATTTACATTTTATTAGTTCTCATACAAGTATCAAAGTTACAACACCAACACAGATTAAAGTACGACTAAGGAATATATATATCATCAACATGCGTGAAGCCCCTGATGCTTGGTGCCACAAATAGACATCTGAAAACTAACATAATGCAGGAGATATACTAGTAAAAATAAAACAGCAGTACTAAATTAGGCGATATCATCTAGTTTTTGTTTCTGTGTAACATATTAGTGTTCCAATAAAACCTATTACTACTTTTATCTATAAGTATCGCAAATTAATATTAACGAGATAGGTATATCTAATTTATGGTATGCTCCGCTTTAGTAAAGTGTCCGCAATTCATTTTTTAAATTATCTGTTATTAAATTATGTACTACTAAAAATCTGTTACTATAATTTAAAGAATTACGGGGCACCCATCGATTATATGAGCTCAGAATGAAAAAGCTGGTGGTATGTGAAAATATCTCACCCAGTCTATTTAAATGTGTTGGATGAAGCGAAAGGAATAAAATAAAATAAAAACTCATCTTTTCCTTTTAAAGAATATACATTAGTATTGGTGCCCTCGACTTCATTAATGTTTTCCCATTATCTGCCAAAAATGGTAAAATTTTTTCGCTCTTTGCGAATCTGAGTCTACGCTGTGATTATGGATGCTGAATTACGAGTCAATAGGTTAAGCAAGGATGTAAAGATATTAAATAATATACATTGAGTTGAAAAACGGTATTGAAGTGTATTTACTTCTACAAAATTTAATTAGACTGTATTATTTTTCTCCTGTCATACCATACAAAAAATGTAGTAAACACAATATTATTAAGGCTTACGTATTTAATCAATTTATGTATTTAAAGGTTACAGTGCAAATCGCACGTAAGACAGAGTACATTTTCTAAATCTTATCAAGCGGTCCGTGGGTGACGTACATAACAAACATGTCACGTAATCATCAACGGACACTCTGTATAATATCAATTGAACAAAAGTTTACCCGATAGTAATATCAGTATAAATGTAATTTACACACCGATGATATGAGACCTTTTTTAATTGTAAGCATTTTTAAAGCGTTTTTGATGTTTCATTGCGCGTTGCACTAGATCAATTTACATTAGACACTATTATTACCAGTTTGTTATGAGGGCTGGTGACAGCACAGGCTTGATTCCTGTTAGAATCCCATGAACTGCTTTAACTCAATCAAAGCTATAATTTGATTTGATTTCGAAATATTCCATGTAATTCTTAAACTTTCGTTAACTTTACGTAATTGTTTCAAGTAATATTGATCGTATTTTTTTCTTTACCTCGACAGATATTTGACTACACTATTTGTTGACTGCATTTACAATATTTTAAATTTAATACCATGTTGAAATTAATCACATGCCACCTATATTAAAATAAGTGTAGTATTACAGAAACTTGCATAAAAGTGCGTAATATTTTGACGCAATCAAATGATTGTCATAAGTAGCAACGCAAAGGGGACAAACAATCATTTTAATTTGTAATCATGTATCATGTATTACCACTGACTGACTGACTCATCACATCTTCAAAACAACAGACTTATTGATTTGAAATTTGGCATATGTATTTATTTTACAATATTCAGTATGGATATGAATGAATGGATCCACTATGGACTAATGGATTATCAAGTCAAGCGCGGTTCATGGGAAAAATTTAAACGAAGTCAAGGGCATCAGCTAGTGGACATATATACGTAACTCTTACACATATTTAATAATAAAAATTATTAATAAATACGTACATTAAACCAAGGTTTAAACATTTACATTTGCGATAGATCCAACATTTTTGTATTTTTTCGTTGTCATGAAGAATAAAGTATTTATCCAAATAAGTAATTGTTTTTGCATTTTATTTTGACATTATATAAAAAATTGTCAATAATTGGATATCATTTAAAAATATACGTGAAACAAATATTGTAATACGCATTAGAAGCAAATTTCGATCAAAAATGTAATGGCACAGAATAAAGATTTCTCTATAAAAAATATTATAAGCAAATGTTTTTATATGACTCACAGAAAAACATGCAAGGTCTTGAAAAAGAGTGAACAAATACCGAATGTTTATGTAAACAAGTTAAATATTATTAATATTCAACTTAATTTTTTTAAGTACCAATGCCTTACCTTAAGCGATTAATCTATTTTTGTGAAGGGATTATTCATACCGGTGCGTCAAAAGTGACCATGATAACATTATTATTTCTATTGTTAAAAATTTTTACACAACAGCCACATTTTTATCGAATATTAAGTATTCACTAAGTAAGAAATCCGCACGCTAACTTTGTTTATCACGAATTTAACATGTCTTATACTAATAAACAATTAATTATTTTAACATTAAATATTATTACATATTTAGAATTCCATAGTCGAATTACATGAATTGCTAAAACTTAGTATTAGTTTACACTTCCATTATACGACCAGTGTTTATAAACGTATCTAATTAAATTGAGTTCATTTAGTTTATATTTAAAATTGCACTTTCAATAAAAACGTTCCTTGGGGTATTTGAGCGTTTTATTTAAACATTTCTCTGCGACACACACTATGTTCATTACGATATAACCATAGACTAACAAATCCTGATACACTAATAATTACAACGTTGACACAGTCACTAAACAAATAAAAAACACAATTTCTTAATTTCAATTAGCCACTATAGCCTTTTTATAGCACTTTCTAGTTACACAGTTCACTAATTTTACAGCGAACGAGGAAGCCTTTAACACGTAGGTACTAAAATATACATTGAATATTTAATAACAGGAAGCTCTTTTGTAAATAAATTGAAATTATTAGTAAAAATGTAGATTTCACTATACATAACATCGATTCCGAATCGTTGCAGTCACACGTTTTCGAATGCACAATTAAACTACAGTCGAATCTCTATAACTCGAATGTCAAGGGGATTGCTAAAAATTTAGAGTTAATTAGTTTTAGACTTACCAAGAAATTCGAGATACAAAAGATTTAATTGTGAAAACATCGACTTAGAAAGCCGCGATTTGTAAGTATATTTTTCAAGTTGTATTATATCAAATATTAATATCAAATATTATATCATTTTGAAATTCGAGTTATAGAGTAGAGAATATGTACTCAACACCTCGCAGGGGAATAATATTTTGTTCGAGTTACAAAGTTTAAATAATTCGAGATACCTCGTATATAGAAGTTCCGGGAATGTCATTTGTTTTCGTCTTAATGAGGAATGTGGTATTCCTATAAATGTGGTATGTGGTATACCAAATGTGTGGTATAAATGGTTAAAGAGGTTCAAGTTATAGAGATTTTACTGTATTAGCTTATTTTATGTGATCGATTTTAATAATTTAAAAATCAGTCGTGTTAAGCGTAGTCGCTCGCTCAATGTCCGGTCAGGGGCATGTCAGAGGCGTCGTCGGTGAAGTGGGCGAGAAGCTGCGAGGTGCGACCAGCGGCACCAGCTCGTGCTGGAGCCGCGGCCCGCGTCACACGCTCGGCTCCCGCGTCGGGGAAACCTCGGCGAACTTCACTTCCCGCAGTTCCCGCCCGCGCCTGAACGAGGCGGGGCGCCGAGGCGGGCTGCGTCGCCACGTTGGCGTCTGCAAACTAGCGGAGGACGCCTGCGCAAGTAGTCGTGGCGCCTGCGCCAGTCGCCCGAAAGGTGACTGTCGAAGAAATTGTCTGGCAATTACAGGTTGCCAGTATGATGTTCCTGTAACCCAAACATATAATACATTATTGTGCTATGTATATATCTGTATATGTATGTTAATAATATTATAAATAAGAAACGTTTGTTTGCCTAAACGCACTAATCTTAGGAACTACCAGTTGGATTGCAAAACTACATTTTGTATTTGATAGAGCAATCATTAAGAAAGGCTATTTAACATCACGCTACCGCCAATATGATCAAAGTTATATTGAAAAATGTTACAAAAACTGTAAAAAAATATTAAATAACTTTCACGCAATCTCAGGTGATGTTATGAGATGGTGTGGCCGAAGATGATGGACAAACTAAGTCTAGAAAAAGGAATGGGTTTCTAGTAAACACACTTATAGGTATTTGGCGGAAAATTTTCAAGTTGAAGAAGGTAGCTAGTTAGGTGGGCATTAGAAAAAGCCCTACCACCGTGCAAAATTATAGAATTATATCATTAGTCGTGCTACTCCAAAAAAATTGTGTGAGGTTACCTCGGGGTACCGAAGTACGAGCACGCCATGCTACACTACGCAAACGACCACGAGCACTCTCGTGTACTGCGTCAACACTAGCTGAACGCGTTAAGTGTGGCGGAACACCGTCTCTTTCACCCGCAGATCCAGCCCCCAAACCCTCGCTCACTGAGTATAGCTTTTGTGTTATGTCTTTACCTGAAACATCGTTCACGGATTTTATTTATATGCCTAATAATGATCATAATATTATAATATGGCGACTGAATTAACTTGAGTTTACCTGAATATGGGGCTAATTGAGTAATTAATAGTATGGTTTTTGTTCCTTACTTCGACCAACGATCTGAACGACGCCGGCTGAGGCAGACCACACTTGATGCTGTTTCTTACTTACTCGTCGTGACGCGAGTGCCCTCTGCATGACAGATAACACTGTCTCAGGTGAGGGCACTACCTTCAAGACCTAATTATATCCGATGTTTTACAGAAGAGGCCCGAAAACCGCTTTCTGGGGAACAGTGCACAAAACCTCGTACATACAAATCCAATCCTGTTAAACCAGTATGATCACGTACCTGTCGGAGAATATGACGCTATAAAACCGTATACCTAATTGAGCAATCTGTATAAACGAAGCGCCCCCGAATGCAGGGCCAGGGTAAACTGTTGAATGCATGTGTGATGTCTAAGGAAACCGCTTACAGTAGATCATGCTCTACAATGGCCGCTTCTACGAACCCCCTAATTTGTTTGAATATATCGACACTAGATCGGCCCTTGTGAAAACCATACTTATTGGCTATTCGGCTGATCCGTTCCCTTGCATGTTGGGAATAACTAGGTATGTACTGCCTCTTTGATAGGAAATATAAAAAAATAAAAATAGTCTGCAAAGAAAATTTATAATATTTCAAGCAATAACTGCTACAGATTTATCGCAAAACATACGTTAATAATATATAGTTGGTGCAGTGGCATCTATATAGTCAACATGTATTGTTGGTACCTATAGCATTTCTTTAATTTTTTACCATAATTTGGGTTATTAATTAAGAAGAAATACTTTTTAAGTTTAATAAAAAAACCTTGTTGCTCAAATCTTTCGATAAAATAAAAGAAACGTATCTATGTTCCCGTATCCATACACCGTATTCAATATACAATAACAATATTTCCATGTAGCTAGGAAATCGATTTATGTCATTAACATATTTGTCGTTACCAAGGCGCCGAATGTGTTGCTATAGCCATATTGCTACACGTTTTCAACAGAAACGTCTTAAGCATCGTCTGCGCGTAGATGGGCTTTTTTACGTTATACCACTCCTACCTCTATTAAGTTTTTTAGATAATAAACGAAATATTAATAAGTATTTATAAGAAGCCCGAAACCGTGTCTAAAATAATTAAAGTACTTGAGCGTTGGATTTTGATTCGTAAAAACTTCTACCCTTGTACCTCGCAGCACATATTCATATCCTCAATATAAAATAAATGTGGTTACTCCACTTGACTGCTTTTCTTTAAACACATAATCTTGTAAATACAATGTTTTAGTGTAGGTACTAATATTACATGAAACTTTCGTCGCTTTGCTTATGGGCGGCAAAAGTTTAGACTAAATTTTTTTATAAAAATTTTATTATAAATAAATAATCAGTAATAGATATTCATATCATAAATTTTTGTTTCAATTTCTACAGTCTTTGAAATAATTTCTTGCACAACTGTATACACAATGTACAAAACGGTCCAAAAGTAGTGTCAGTATGAATATTAATGTTCTTCATATCCTAGAGGAATTAAAAAGGCCGCTCCTGTAGCCAGGTATTTACATAATAATTTACTGTTGACTTCAATTAAGTGAAAGGAAAATTAAGTAATGCGATTTGATAATATAAGTATATCTATTTATAAAATACTCAAAGATCACTCTTTTAATTACTTATAGACGTACAAAATACAGATTTACTTGTTGAGTCTAGAAGCAAGTATTAAAGACAAATTGAAACACATCCTACAAAGGGAGTTGAGACAGTTCGTCTGGTACATAAATACATGAAGACAAATCACTATCAAATTGTGATAACTAAAAAATTTTAATCTAATAATATTTTAACCTTTCAAATATGTTCTTTAATTAGTTTAAACGTAAAGTAGCGTAATAGAATGAACAATAAGTATAATATTAAGCGTAGTATTAAATGTTGAAATATCAAGCCGAGTAAGTTCGCATAAAAACAAATTGAAAATAAACTCTATTCGCAAACGATAATGATATAATAACTTAAAATCATCTTTTTAAATAATAGAATACAATATCAATTAATTAAATTAGTGTTTAGATTAATTAGCGAATAAATAATAATTGTAATTGTAAAAATGTAGTCAAAAAGTATAATGTATGTGTATCTGAGCATTAGATTTTTTAAATAAAGAAAAGATACATCTATCCACATAAGTCTAGAAAGTGGATGTCAGCGTAACAAAGGAGTCATGTGTAAGCGCTGTGCCCTATAAAATAGCATTGCCTTTTCAGAAAATTTATCAATTTCACCTAAAAATGCGTGGAACTCTAATCTGTTTCAAATTATTCACATAGAGAATTTCTAGTGAGCTGAGCTAGCCAATTGCCTTTCTGGGTATCATTAGCTATATCAAATGAAAGTGCCAAACACGAAAGTTAGCTGCACTTCTGCGTTTTTTAGCCAAAAAATTGACTATATTATTTATGTTTTATTTATTTATATGCTTAAAACACAAGTACTTAATTATACATTAACCTTGGTTTTTCGGGTTCTTGTGGTAGCTAACTGTTTAGTCATGCAATTCATTTTAACATCAAAATTGCTATTTTAAAAGACTTTACACACTCATTACGAGTACTCCATAACTATACACGATTAACTTAATGCTTAGCATGCATATGAATTCCTTTCTCAATTTAGAGACTTATTAAAAACGGCTGGTTTCATTAAGGACCGGTTGAAGGGAAAACAGGAACGAAGTTGTGGTTATCAGCTAGTTTGTATCTTTGCAAGGTTTGGCCTTTTTACTATTTTTTTTTATAGAATAGTTTTAACTTTATGACCACAAACTCACATCATGTTAAATGACGATGTGGCCCAAGATGGTGGCGGCGCTAAGCCTAGCGGAGGAACTGGTTCTCAAGTGCAACTGTCGGAATACACCAATAGGTATTTGGCGGCAGATTTTCAACTTGAGAGCATTAGAAACAGCCCTACTACCATGTTTTGGTTTCATCACGATGTTTCCGTTCCCAGAAAGCTTAAGCTCATTGTAGATAGATTAGAACTCACGTTCCTTGAGGCGGCGTCCGTATACACTACCAACTGAGCTATCAGCGCTTCACATTTGTAACGTACAAATAAATACCTACATCATTTTATTAACCACACCAGAGATCAATTTCTTACACACATTCTTATTAAAGTGCCTGAGATATATTTTTTTGTAATATGAATATTAACGAACTAACCTATCAGACAATCAAGGACGACCTTGAGGGCAGGTCGGTGACGCAGCACTCTTTCGAGGCGCATGCGCGGCCAACATACGCACGTGGACACCTCCTCAGCTACAACTGTTACCTGAAAAAAAAATCTAGTAAGTCAAAACTATTGCTGTGGTGAGACACCAATGCAAAGTCACAATGTGTTCAATTTAGTAATGGACTTTGCATTTTAATTGTAACAGAATTACGAGGTATGTCCACAAGTAGGGTTCACATAATAGCTCAATATAATTAATTCAGGATGACTAACTATAGTAATAATCACTTAGTATTAGGTATAGCTATACTATATTTTTGATTTCGTGGTATAAAACTGTTTTAGTTATATCGAAGTACTACCGACATCTACATTCAACCCACTAACATATATTTCTACAAATTACTCATCTATACATATATAAAAATGAATCGCCAAAATGTATGTACGCGCATAACTTCCGAACTGCAGCACCAAACTGGATAAATTTTCATTGTGTTCGTTATTGTCAGGACAAGGTTTGTATAATAGAAAAATCAAGAAAAAAAATATCGGTTAAACCGTTTTTGAGTTTTAGCAAGGCCAAATAACAACGTTTATAGGTGATACGAACCTACCTACGAACACACCAAAGGCTACACTTAAGTTGTTTTATTAAACTACACAGACCTCATAAAGTAAACGTATGTATTATAATGGCTTAATCTCGATTACTTAATTACCCAACTAAGAGTCAGTAGTGACACTGAATATTGTTAGATTATTATCGTCATGGGTTAACATGGGTTACAACCACGGAACCGTTTTAAAATGATTACTTTTTTCTGCATCAATCTACACTATAATTCAGAATCATATAAAATTAGGATGTTAGATGTTAATCTAGTGGCATTATGAAATAGAGTAAGAGAAACTTGCACTTAGTAAGGTTTGAGAAATTTATACAAAGATATATAAACCTGGAAAACATCGTCCGACTGCTCTCGATTAGCTTCCCATTCTGGCGAGTCTACAAACTGGTAAGGTTGTATGTAGTGGAGATGTGTCTCATCACAACTCACTCGCATCCTAAACAATAACGATCAAATTAGCCAAATTTTACTTTCAAATAATAAGTTAATTGTATTACGTAAATGA
Organism: Actias luna; assembly: GCA_039707435.1. Taxonomy (NCBI): domain Eukaryota; kingdom Metazoa; phylum Arthropoda; class Insecta; order Lepidoptera; family Saturniidae; genus Actias; species Actias luna. Next base: position 10,077,123 of record JAZHAC010000033.1, on the reverse strand, counting down.
AATTATGGAAAGTTACTTGTAAAGCTTCGTGCTACTTTACTTCTCGTTATAAAAAACAGTGTGGCTTACATTGCACTTCTGCGTAAATAATAATACGTTAGTACCAACTGCTGTTTGTAATTTACAATAAATATCAAAATTATTATAGTTGTGTACTTTAAATATTATATTATTAATTAGGTATAATTGAACCTCTATAAAAGTATTACTTTATCCATAAGCAACCAGATACGTATTAAATATTTATTCAATAAGTACTTGAGTGTTGCCTATACTTAACATTTAGTTTTAACAGCATAATTATTGCAATTATATTTGTTTAAACCTACATGAAATAAAAGATATCCTTATAGTTAACAATAAGATTACAATATAGTTTTACGAATTTCATAGGCTTTTTTAAATGTGAAATAATGATATAACGAGTTTACCGATTTTTTTAAATATATATATATATATAATATTTAATATTAATACGAGCTTAGCAAAAATGTAGAAAAACTGTGAATACGTACTTTCCTTTTATGAGTATAGACAGTCTCTCATCGGCAGGTGTAACTTCTTCGACGGCGTACGCTTCGCCGGGTTCGAGGCGTACAATACGCGCCTCGCGCGTTAGTTCCTGGAAGTGTTTCTTGTTCACTTTCAATGGCTTGAATAGCTTCAAATACAGGTCAGTCAACTCGAGTGATAATGCCGGTGGGAGGAATCTGTGTAAATTGTTTTTATATTCCTATATGATAAATAAATAGGTTCCAGGATGTTTTTCTTACAGAAAGCCGCAAGAACAGAGGATCGTAGTTGCTTTAAGGTCTTGCAAATTTTTTATAAACAATATTTTGCCAAGTCTATACCAATTTATAATACGATTGCTTTTGCACATCTATTACCAGGAACTAACTAAGTAATACCTTTATATTGAATATTGACTTAAACAATTATAACAATAAAATTTAAATAATAATATTATTTTTAATCTACAACGTAAATGAAAATTAATAAAACAAAAATATTATTTAGATAATTATAAGTAAAATATATAAAAGCTACGAGTATTGTAATGCTTTATATATTGCCGTATTTGACTTTCATACCTGGCGACAGTTATTCAGAGCCATTGTGCCTCGGCTTCTGTTAAGGTACTTTGATGTATCGTTTCCTCTATATTTCATTTCTGAGGGCGTGACTTTTAGTTCCAGTAAAATTGATACCAAGTACAACTAAAAGCTATATTGTATATTTACAGTATACGCATACTATGGATAGAAAAATATTCAAAGAAACAATATTTAACGTGTATTACTTGTTTATTTTTAAGATAAACCCTTAAACCCACATTCGTGTCACAAGTCTCGGAAACTGCTCGGAATTACCCTCTGTGCGATACGATGGACCCGGCACCCGCATGGTGAATCCATAAATAACTAAGAAGTTTCTCATAATGTCTCAATATTATTTCTTTATATAAGATCCCAGATATACGATAAAAATTCTATCTCACCTTATAATTAGGAAGACAGTATGTATAGAGTTAACAATTACGAGCGCTAGGCTCCAAGCTAAGACGTCCGGCGCACACACCTCGGCTCCTGCCCACATGCCCATGAGCACTGCACCAGCTGCTGCCAGAGCTCGAAGCACCAGGATACTTTGTTTAAAACTCTTCGGTGCGAGAAATGCTATTGCGAAGCACAGATTTGCTGCCTGTTAAATGGAAAATAAAAAGGAAAGCCGTTATGAAATTTATACACAGACTACAGACAAAATAGCGCACGTAAATTGAAATAACATATGGGAAAGCTTATATGAAACGGCTCATGCATTAATTTTGTTTTTTATATATTTGGGAGGTGAAAACAAAAACAAATATATTGTACACTGGGTTTGTTGAAACGACTATTTGTTTCAATTTTTTTAATTATAATTAATACTGCATATCTATAGTCTGATTTCTTTCTTAGCAAACGAGTACTGATTATGTCTCTCGCATATTTTCAATATTAAAAATAAATAAATAAATATCAAAATTGAAATGGGTCATTGGTCGGGGTGGAGCTAACGCCTTTGTTTTTTCTTGAAATTATTAAGGCCCGTTCATATTGAATACTTCTAAAATTTACTGTAGTGAAAATTAAATTATTACTTTAGGGTTTAAATTTGCATACTTAGTATATTCGTAATAAAATATTATATTCGCGTTATATGATATTTTCATAAATAAATAATAAAAATACAATATTGTAATAGTATTTATATATTACGCACTAGAACATATAATGTATTTATCAAATAATTATTATACAATCTTTCGTCAATAATTATCGTCGTCTGTCGTCATTACTTCCTTCCTTCTCCAGATACGTCAATCATTGCCTGCTCTAACACATTTTCTACATGATTGTTGACTACGTACATTTTTGTTTCTATCTTCGTTATCACATAATTGACACATAACGACCAATTTTGTCTATTCATTTTAGCTACTCCTTGAAACAAAAGAGTTCGAACTTCATTATTTTTATAACTTTTGTTATTTGCTGCCATGTAAGCCTTCACTTGATCCCAAACATGTTCAATTGGGTTGAGCTCACAGTGATACGGCAGCAAAAGTATGACGCGACGATTTGTGGACTTAGCCATCTGATCTACAACATTTTTTTTAAAACGATCTTTGTTTTGCTTAGCCAAATCCAAAAGTTGCAACTTTTTTTTTTTACAAGAAATATTTTTCGACCGTAGCCGTTCAATAATGTTTTGTTTTCGAGATGAAGTTGTTGGTACTTTGTTAAGTTTTTAAGAATGATACGATGCATTATCTAAAACAATAACTGCATTCACATCCAATTTAGGTAAAACGTCTTGGAACCAATTTTTAAACACTGTGGCATAGTCACCAGCTTCCTTTGATTCAAAATATGTCAATCCTGCTTCTACAAATGCATTTACAGCGCCGATATGTACAATAATAAGCCGCTTGCCTTTTCCTGCAATAAAAATAAAGCATCCGTTAATAAAATAGTGTGTATTTTTATAGGATATGTGCATATATTTTTATAGGAAAAATAGATCTAAAAAATACAAAATTAAATGTATTAGCAGGGGACTGTGAGTGTGAGCGTTATTATTATTTAAATACAATACATTACCTGACGGATTTTTCAATCCAGTTGATAGCCCATCTAAGAATGCAGATCTCGATGTAGTCACTGTATTGTCAACTCAGACTTTTGATTTAGTATGACCGGCATTTAATAACCACGTCTCATCTCAATAATATATATAGTAGTTCTATTTTGTCTGGCTGCCCTTACTTCGTCTAAATACTTTCGTCGCCATAAAAGTATATACACATAGACCGAAAATCAGAATCTTCTTTTAAGATGTTCAAAATTTTGTCCAATCTAGGCAAAATATTAAAATAAAATTGTTTCTAAATAAAATTTGTGCACCACATTTCGAAGAGCGCTTTTCGTAAAACCATCAAATTAATTAATACCAAAATGTACTCAAGCGATTTATTTTCCTTTTCAATGATTTTGGTGGTCCATCTGATTTGATTTCTACAATAATCAAAAAAGAAATGAAATACATCTCATAATATCTGTAATATAACATAATTAGCGTTCGTAATTCCGCTATTGCGAACTACAAGATAGTAAGAAAGGACCGTACCAGTGTAAGAGGCGGCGGCACACTTGTAAACTATAGAAAGTCACTATATTGCATGGCAATAGATCCTTTTTTTTTATACTTAAGGTTTAGCATTACGGCCATAATCCCACCTGATCTTAAGTTATGATACGGCCCAAGTTGGTAGACACGCTATACCTGTGGAGGAACTGGCTCTCAAGTGCAGCTGCCGGAACACACCTATTGGTATTTGGCGGCAGGTTTACAACTTGAGGGTGGTAGCTAGCCAGGCGGACATTAAAAAAGCCATACCACCATGCTATGGTTTCCTCACGATAATTTCCTTCACTGAAAGCTCAAGCTCATTGTAGGTGCTTGGATTCGAACTCACGTCCCTTGACGCGAAGTCGTATACACTACCACTGAGCTATCATCGCTTCAGCAGTTCCTCCCGCACTCGCTAACTTAGAAGTCTCGGTGTGCAGAATGGGTGTGACCGGTCATCCCACTACCCGTATCGTTTCCGCGTACCTCTCGCCGAATAAAACTCTCCTGCAGTCGGATCTGGAGGCAATTTTTTCGCTCGGTGACGTGGTTATAGTGGCCGGCGAACTATATAGCGGCCACATTCAGTACAACAAAAATTAGTTAAATCTCGTATCTCCGAACTCCGCGGTCAAAGATGGGACAGCCTTCTAAAGGAAATCAAACAATCTCATCTTGGCTTCTGGGATCTTGTCCGTAAACAGAAGAGCAGCTACTCGCCCGCAATGCCACCGCTAGATAGAGGTTCCGGCAATCTGCCCGCCTTCGAAAGTATAGACAAGGCAGAGTATCTCGTTACCACTCTCGAACGGTGTTGTCCCAATTCCTATGAATATCATACCATAGATCCCGGACACATCAGGAGGGTCGATCGAATAATTCAATCAATAAGAGAGACCCCCCCAGTTAAAAACTTAGACTCGGCCACTACTGACGAAGTTCTCTCGATCATAAAACACCTTAAGCCAAGGAAAGCTCCTGGTCCCGACGGAATCAAGAAGGAAGCCCTAAAACTTCTCCCTGATAAACTCATAGCTCTTCTGGTCTGTATCTTCAATGCGGCCATAACTCACTGCCATTTTCCAGCCGCTTGGAAAAAGGCAACGGTAATGGTTATTCGTAAATCCGGGAAAAAGGCATCTCTTCCCGAAAGCTACCGCCCAATAAGCCTCCTCAGTATGTTAGGTAAAATATACGAGCTGCTCCTTCTGAACCGACTTCAATCCGTTGGCTCAGACAAATGTCTCTTCCCACACGAGCAATTTGGCTTTCGACCGAAGCACTCGTGTACCCACCAAGTACTCCGCCTCACGGAACATATTCTCTCCAATTTCACGGAGCCACGCTGACCTAGACGCACGCTTGCCGTATTTTTCGAAAGCCAAAGCTTTCGATAAAGTCTGGCACGAAGGCCTCATATTTAAATTCAATCTCTTTCAAGTCTCGGACTTGTCTACATAATTCTCGCTTACCTATCGGACTGTTCCTTCTGCTATAAAGCGGACGGAGCTCTATCCTCATCACACTCAATAAAATCAGGGTTCCCGCAAGGTTCTATCCTAGCCCCTTGCCTGTTCAACCTATTTGTTAGTGACGTCCCCGAATTCCCCGACGTCGCTGTAGGCTCTTACGCAGACGACACAGTCATCTTCAGCTCAGGCAGGAATAGGATTCTTTTATATTACCGCGTCCAAAGGGCTGCCTCTACGTTCGGCTCCTGGTACCTTAAATGGCGCATATGAATAAACCCAGACAAAAGCGCGGCGATCATGTTCGATCCTCACATGAGAAAGAATATAAAAAGAACATTACAACTTTTTGGCCAACCTAAACCAACCAAAGGCCAAACATATTAAATACCTTGGTGTAGTTTTAGATAAGCATCTCACTTTTAACAAATATATAGATTATGTACAGAAAAAAGAATCCACAGCTATGGCTCTACTATGCAATCTAACCTCCTCTAAGAGCAAAATGTCACTCAGACATTAGCTGCATAAATATGCATCCGTCCCATACTTACTTGCAGTTATCCCGTATTCGCTCACGCCTCAATATCCGTAATGTAGATCTCTACATAGATATGGACCTTCCGTCCATATATGCATATATTGAAGACCTGACAAGGATATTATTTAAAAAGGCCGAAGTTCATCCCAATCCCAAAATAGTAAACGCAGTTAACTAAACTGCCAATCCACACGCCAAAGGCTTCGTGCGCCGGCCACGTAATTGCTTCATCGATCACGTCGATAAAATACCGAGAGTGAACGCGCTTATTCCTACCGTCTCTACCAATCGTACTTGTCCGCGTACACGCCCGTGTAACCGCCACCCTCGCCGCCGAGGCCGAGTGGTAAATTTCGCTCCCGCACACCAGTCGCGGCCTCCCTCCGCAGACGCTTGAGACTAGGTTCATTTCTCCGGATAGGAGTCCTCGAGTGACTTTGCTCGCACGTTACAGTGACACTCTACATCACTGAAAGTACATCGTCACACCGCATACATTCCATGCACACCCACACTATAAGTACACAGTTCTGTAAGGGACTACCCCCGCGGCCCTTGCGCGGCTTACCCGATAAGGTCGTGCTAGGATTACATATGGGGGTTGATGCTGCTCACGTCCGTAGGCTTTACCCTCGAGACCCTACACGTGATCACCGGGTGGTGCTAATCGAGATCTGTAGAAACGGTTGTACCGCTAGCCGCCCGCGGCTTAGTACAGGGGCCCAATCGCGGCTAACCACCATAGCATAATCTTGGGTAGTCTCGTTGTGTCGGTTGGTGATCGAAACGGGGTCCCAGCGAGTTATACCGGGAGGGTATGGGGGCCCTTCCGTCTGTGAGATCAGTGCCTCTACGTTGTGCTCGAGCTGATGTTTCAAGCCTTATATCTTTGTGTCTTCGTAAATTTCACCAAATTCACGCCTTCTTCTTTCTCTATTTTGAAACTTCTCATGTTAGTGCCAAAGATAAAAAAAGTTAGGACCACAGCGACGTACAACCTCGACGCCGCCTTCACAGTGGAGTTGCTAACATCCGCGGACTCTACTCTAACTTAAATACAATCCACCACCGCCTTGAGACGGCACGGCCTGCTTTACTTTTTCTAACGGAGACACAGATCCGCCGTCCGGCCGATACATCCTATCTACACTACCCTGGCCACCAGCTCGAGGAAAACTTTCGAGCTAAAGCCGGGTTATGTGTATATGTACGGTCGGATCTGTATTGTCGCCTTCTGCACCTCATGGAGGACCTCTCCTACTCCATAAGAGGCACACGTGGATCTCGGCGCTGAAAGCCGAGTCTATGTGTGCCTATATAGATCTCACAAAGGGGATTCAGAGACAACTCGGCTAGTTGAGTACTTAAGTCAGGCGACAGATGACGTGCAAGAGCAGTTCCCTACTGCAGAATTGGTGGTTTTGGGGGACTTCAACGCACATTACGAATAGTGATTGAATTCGTCTAAAACCGACCATGCAGGACGAACTGCTCATGCATATGCTCTAATTCACAACCTGCCACAGCTGGCGACCCAGCCCACCCGGGTCTCAGACATAGCGGGTCAAGCATCTTCCTTGCTGGACTTACTGCTGACGAGACATCCTAACGAGTATAGGGTGTCTATCAGTGCTCCATTGGGTAGTTCTGACCACTATCTCGTAAAACCATCGGTGCCGCGTTCCTTGCCTCGACGTCCCTCGGAGACCAGTCGTAAGGCTTGGCACTACTCTTTTTTTTTATATACTTAATGTCTAGCGTTATGGCCATAATCTCACCTGATCTTAAGTGACGATACGGCCCAAGTTGGTAGACACGCTAAACCTGTGGAGAAACTGGCTCTCAAGTGCTGCTGCCGGAACACACCTATTGGTATTTGGCGGCAGGTTTACAACTTGAGGGTGGTAGCTACCCAGGCGGACATTAGAAAAAGCCCTACCACCATGCTATGGTTTCCTCACGATGTTTTTTCCTTCACCGAAAGCTCAAGCTCATTGTAGGTGCTTGGGTTCGAACCCACGTCCCTTGACGCGAAGTCGTGCACACTACCACTGAGCTATCATCGCTTCTACTCGTTGGCAGATTGGGATAGTATGCGAGATTACTTCGCATTCATACCCTGGTGGCGAAGTTGCTTTAATGGGAGAGATCTTTCTGCGACTGCTGAGGCAATTGCTGCCGAGATAGGACTTGGAATGGAATATTACATCCCTTCGTTCGAAATCGTCAGTAATCACCGCAGACGCACTTGGTTTATTCATGAATGCGCAGCTGCTTTCAGTAAGAAGCAATATGCGTACTTAGTACAGTAGTGCTTGGATCAAGGGTCGCGCGAATAATGATCCTAATCTCAACGTCCTTAAGGCAGCCTACAATAAGGCCACTAGATCCTGCAAAAAGGCTTACACAAGAGCAGACGCACAGTGCGTTGCACAGATTGGCCAAAAGTTGGTCCACCAGCCAACCAATAGTCGCGCCTACTGGAGGCGGGCGAAGGCCATCCAGGCAAATTTCTGCCAATCGTCTATGCCGCCTTTGCGATATTCGGATGGATCACTGTCTCACCGCTGGAGAATGCCACCTTGTTGGCCAACATCTTCGCGGAAAATTCCCAACTCGACGATAGAAACGCGCAACCGGCTACAACAACCAACAGCAATGTCTCGATGCCTGACATCTACATCAGACAAAGAGACGTGCGCCAGGAGTTACTGTGGCTCGATGTTAGGAAAGTCAGTGGCCCGGATGGTATCCCAGCAATTGTTTTCAAAAAGTGTTTAGCTGAGTTGACTCCAGTATTGACACGCTTGTACCGCCATTATTACTTTTACGGTGTCGTGCCTTGCGTCTGGAGAGAGGCCAACGTGCAACCGATTCCCAAAAAAGGTGATCGTTCAAACCCCAACAACTCATCGCTGTAACTTCAGTGTTGTGCAAAATCATGGAACGCATCATTAATGTCGGTCTTATGCGTCACCTAGAAGACCACCCATCCATGATCCCTTATCCATGATCAACAATATGGCTTTCGACCGAACCGGTCAACAGGGGACCTTCTAGCGTATATATTGCACCGCTGGGGGGTAGCGATTGACAAGTATGGCGAGGGTCTGGCTATTAGTTTGGATATAGCCAAAGCTTTCGACAGGTTCTGGCACGCTGGATTTTTTATTAAATTTATTAAATTTTAATTAGGCATGTGTCGTGTACTTATAGGACCAATTTTTCAACTTCGTGGCACGATATTATTATGCTAAGAGTAACTGTTTGAATCACAAACTTTTCTATACACATTCACTAATAGACTGTTCATTTTATTTCTATTTATGTATTTTCATAAATAATGTAAGAGTACAATTCTATACGCAATTTTGAACTATATTGGACCAAATTTGTAAAATATTTCAATAAATTATAATTGGGATTTATTATCAATACTAATATTATAAAGAGGAACGATTTGTATTTTTGTTTGTAACGAATAATCTCAAGAACTACAGGACCGATTTCAAAAATTCTTTCACCATTAAAATGTTACATTAACCGCCCTGAGTAACATAGGCTATATAACATTTTGTTGTGAAAGTTAATAAATAAAATTTTAATTTACACGAACGGTGTCGAGGACACAGCTAGTAGGAGATAAATTTTGAACTATGTAGTATTGGTACCACAAATAATTGGTACTCGAGTACTCAATACAGTGTGCAGAACGCTGATATTTTTATTGGCTAATCATATGATGATCTTTCCCCCGATGCGAGGTTATCGTTACCTTCTGGGACATTATGTATATATTATTTATTTAATCTTTTTTGTACACCTCGAAACATATAATTACATTTCAAATGATTTGCCTTATCGCCAAATTTCAAACCTGTAGAAGCTATATAGGAAAAGTTCTTTTTTTCATTTTAACGCCCCCGCACTACCCTTAAAATTATAAAATCTGCATGCCAAAAAGAATATTTTGGCTAAGAAGAAAAGCTATAGTTTGAAAATGTGATTTTTTAATTCACGCCCCCGCAGCCTCCGTTGCGGGTGGAATTAAATTGAATAGTATAAAAAGAAGAACTAATTGCTTAAGACGATTAACACATTCGTTTTGCTTGAACCAAAACTTTACCTGTACCTATATTTTTTAACTTTTATAATGTAAACCGTACAGGTGTTTTAATAAATGTAAATAAAATAAATCCTTAAACGAAAACCTCAAGATTGTTACGGAGATTCGAACTGACGTCCATCGATGTAAGACGCTAAGGCCAAAAACGTTAGGCCATCAAGTGATCAAAACTCTTATAAGTAGTGAACAGTGTGATCTTTGAGTATAAAATGAAATTTTGGGTTACATTAAATGCTCAAGATAATTAAGAAATTATTTTAATATAATAAGATTAACATTAACATGTCCATAAAATACCTTCGGAAATTAAGTAATATTAATAAAAAAATGAAAATACAAAATAGTTAATGTGTTTTTTTTTTTAATTGACATACGCTGTTAGCCGTAAGTGCTTTGACAGCTTCACCGAACTTTATAGTTAATGTGGTGTTGTGGTGAATATCAAGGTGATTGATTACAAGGTTGGACTACGGGTTTAGGCAGTCGCCTCGCTGCTAACCCAGCGCCGAAGTGTTCTGATTTCGAATCCCAGATATAACTATTATTTTTATAATTCACAAATGGTTTTTCAGAGTCTGGGTTTTAAATAAATTATAAATAAAATATATATTAAATAAAATATTAAATAAAAAATCAATTATACATTTTTTTATATATATTATTTAGATAATTTTTTGTTGCGTCATATATTTTGAATATGTGATATTTCCAAAGTTACTCATTTAAATTGAATTTTGTAAACTAAAAATGTGTTTTTAATTAAATACTTCGAATGATTAACAAATTCATTTACAAAAGGATTAATACCATGTTTATAAAACATCTTTTTAAATGAAGGGTTATTTTGGAACAGAATTGCAAATCATAAAAATGGTTATTGTAAATAAACCAGAAAAGATAAATATATGTTATGACAGACTTATTTTTAGAGCTTTATAAGCGGACTATTTCTCTCGTATATTATATTAATCTAATTTTAATAATAAAGCTAGCGCACGCTAGAGACGTTTTCCGAAATAATATTTTTCCCGTTTTTGTCACTTTTATTAATACCCCTTTGCTCCTATTAGTGGTAGCGCTATGTAAAATTGCCAAAAGTCTTCCTCAATAATTACTCTCTCAAATACAAAATTAATTCTTAAAATCTGACTGGTATTTTCTAAGATTAGCACGTTCAAACCAACAAACTTTTCCGTTCTATAATATGAATATTGATTTACATTACTCCAATGAAATATATAACATAAGCAGTTTCATATAGATGTCATAGTACGTTGCGCAATGAAACGAACCGCATTTTTGATAACGCTTGATTTTACACCTCATAAATTTTGGTACCACGGGCGATATATAAAATCGTTGTGATGAATTTATTCGCTATTGTGTTTGAAGTTGTGTGTCTAGATATAGCATACCTGAAAGAGATCTTGTTGTGCACTGGTCCATTTGGCGCAAAACCAATTGTTATCGTGTTCTTCAGTGGTACTCGCATTGAGTAGTTCATAGACGGTGTCGAAGGTAGCATTAAGACGTGATGTGTTGTATGTTAGGGATGCATTGAACCAAGGCGCGACTGAGGCCGGCGCGGGCGCGGCGGGCGCCATGCTGTTGCGGTTGCGGCCCGCCGCCCGCGCGCCCTCGCCCCCCTCACCAGGTGGCTCCCTTTGAACGCCTCTGCTGCGCTTCTCACCCGTCGACACGAGACGATTCAGTTGGGCTCTCGCTTTCAATATTACTAACTCCATCACCGCACCCTACCGCCCTATTTACGAACTAGCCCACTTCGTCTGTAACAAAATGAATTGACGCTATTTTTTTACCTGGTAGCATTACCTACATCATGCGTGCAAGAAAATAGATAAATTGTAATTCTCAAATAATACTTTCAGTTCATAATTTATCCCCAAGCACATAATAATGTAGGTTCCGGCAAATATACTTGACAGCTAGTCCCTCTTAGTAGATTTTCGTCAGAATATTTTGGGTATATTTTACCTAGGCTATTGCCTAAGGCCTTCGTAAACTATTGCTTTACCAAATACAAAAAAAAAAATTGAAATCAGATTGGTAGTTCCAAAGATTAGCACGTTCAAATAAAAAAATAAACAAACTTTCCGTTTTATAATATTAATTAGATTTTATGTGCGGCTTCACTCGCGGTAATATGGATTTTGTCAAATAAATCGGATGAAGCAATAAAAAGTTTTATACAAAATTTATGCCACTATTTACCCCACTTCCAAAAAAGATTTCGCGAGAAACAGTAGCCTATTTCCGGCTCCTGGGTCCCATCTATCTCTGCATCAAAATTCATCACAATTAGCCGTATAGGCGTGAAAGCGTAGCAAACAAACATAACAAAAAAAAAAAAAAAACTCTCTGTCGCACTTACAATATTAGTATGAAGTATAATATAAATAACAATTACATATTTCTTAACCTTTTTGTTGCAAAGGGCCAATAATTCGATTTTGCACTTATTTATTTTTCTTAGCTATGTAGTAGTAGTGCGATGATTGATTTGTGGATGTGTCTAACATTTAGTTTACATCCCTTATTCTATTAGCTGACCTTAATTGTAAAGTATACTCATATATTAATATATCTAATAGATGTACTCGCAACTTAGTTTGCGTGGTATTAAAAGTTATTTTTTGTCCTCAGATACAATTTTTTCTGGGTGTAAGGTATTTTTTAATTTAATTTTTATTATAAACTTTTATACATCTGTGTATACTATAATACATTTCGGATTATATTTCTAGTACAAAGGGCGGCCTTATTGCTAATAGCAATCTGTTCCAGGCAACCTTGTATGAGAGATAGAGGCACATCAGGGGTATGTTTAGTGTATAATTTAATGAAAACTAATAAATACTATAAAACATCGCAGCTTTGTCCAAGCGTTTAGACTTTGCCTAGTTGAGCAGATTTTAATAAACTCGACACACAGCAAATTTGACTATAGTTAGAATATTTTTCGTATTTGTAGTAGAAAGTTGAAATTGTAGTAGAAAGAACAAGTCAAAATGGGTGGTATTTTTTCGCGGGAAAAAACTAACTCGATAACTGTTTTAATTATAGCAGGCAAGTGATTATTTTTCCATTGCTAATATGTATAAAATTAAGAACACAGACACTAAATTCACATGAATTATCTCATCAAATCGTAAGATATGTTGATGGGCTGGTTAGCTGGAAGGAAATGCCTTATGTAATAAAGCTCGCCAGTATACATATTTAAAATGCAATAAAGTATTCATTCATTAATTCATGAGCAAAGTCACATACATAATATGCTTTGAGTATTGTTTGACGACTTTACCCACCAATTCTTTATTTGTAGGGATGTTCACCAAAAATTTAAGATTATTAGAACTATATTTTGTCGAGCTCATGATTATGTATTTAATCGAATACGAAATACAAAATAAAACTTAATCATTAAGTGCTAATAATTTTGAGAATCAAGTAAAAGAAGCAATAGCAGGTTTCAACTAGACAAAATTTGTTCGAATTATATAATAATTAAACTATGACACGATTTAACAAAAAACTAATTTCACGCCTGTTGTCTTTTTTTATAAATACATATATTATGCGGTTTCTGCGAGCATACTTGAATAGAAAATCATAATATTTATCATAGTTAATTACTTTTCAACCATCCATTTGAGTATACGTCTTTATTATTAATATTATAAAGCGGAAAAGTTTGTTTGTTTGAACGCGCTAATCTTAACAACTACCAATCGGATTTCAAAAATTATCTTGGTCTTTAATAGAGCAATTATTGAGGAAGACTTTAGGCCATTTAACATCACGATACCACAATAAAAGCAAAGTTGTATAGAAAAAGTTATAGAAACAGCCAAAAATTATTTAATAAATTTTAGTACTACGCAAACGAAGTAGCGGACACAGTTAGTTTTTTTTTATAAACCCCTAAGACCTAATAAATGTATTTCCAATAAATGTCTACGTCCGCGTACCAATACCATTCGTAATCACGCCACGTGCCTTCTCCTACCTCTTCTTGCCTCCGCCCAACTTACTGTATAATATAAGCGTTTCTAAACTTTGTTCCGTTGATACTTCTTAAAATATGTTGATGGTAAAAAATAACATAAAAACTGCTGTTTTTAAACATACTAAAATTTCAACTGATCATAGCCGCGCTATTAGAACATAAATATTAATTTTAGTTTAAAAAGGCTGATTATCACTCTGGAAAGTAGATTTAAGATTATAAATTGTAATTATTCTACACTTATACCCCTCGTTATATCAGTTAAAGATGTAATTCCTAACCTTTTCAAGTGGAAAGTCTACCAGTGAAGCCGATTTGCTGCAATCGTGAGCGTTATCTTCACATCATTGCATTTGCATTAGATTACATTGCTTCGGGTGTGACTAGAACGGTATAAATTCTCTACGGACAGTTTTGGTCGACTATTTGCAAGCACACCCGACCTAATCGTCTAAAAGCAATTTCAATTCCGTTCTACTAAATATACGTACTAATATATTTTACGTACTAATATATTTTAATCCTAAAGAGACTAAGATGTGTAGCGTTTAATATTTTACTAGCTGACCCGGTGAACTTCGTATCATCTAAAGTCGATGTTCTTTATTCTCGCTAAAACTTGAAAATGGTTTGAATAATTTGTATTTTTTTTTTTTTCATTTTCATAAGCTATAATCAATCCTACTCAACCTTGCAACTTCAATTCGTTAAGATCAATAGAACTGGCTATATCTAATATCGTTTCCGTTTTTCATTTCTTTTGATTATTGAATAAAACTTGTTAATAACTACAGTGTAATAAGTTCTTTTAATAATATAAAATTAGACAGTAGACAGTACCAACTTAGCTATCATCGCTTCAAACTGAGCTATGATCGCGAAAAAAATAATTCTGTTCGTTTTTTTTATACAAGTCATTGTACTGACAATATCAAATACAATAAAAATAATTATTCAATTTCGTACAGTTGTTCAGAAGATATGCGCGTGGATACGTTACGGCGATTTATTACGTATTTTTAGTTTAGTTTCTCTATTATCGTTACGGATATTTCGCATCATACTTAGTTTTATTATGGCGAAATCGGATTTTAACCTAATAATTTCTTCAATACTATGTTGCGAGTACGTCGACTTGTCGAGAATTTTCATGTGGTAGAAGTGTTTTTGACGTTAATGTTCGCTTCACTTTAAAGAATGCTACACACAATTTTCTGTATATGAAAACTAACGACCTCTAGGTCCACGCCGACAAATACGAATGTTAGGTCTTGATATTTATGTACTGTCATGACAAATGAAGATCTTACTGGGAATTAGTGTCGCTGCAAGTTACCTACATATCAGTAGAACCTTTAATGAGTCTAAAGTTTTACTTGGTATATCTTAGCCAGGTTGTTTAGGATTTTATTTATTGCACACATTTTTCATAATAAGTCTTACACCGTTACCTTCTGATACATCCAAATGACACAACAGCATTATTAATTATTTTTTTATTCTATTTGTTTTATTAGTATTTTTAAAGGCTTAGCGTTATGGCCACAATCTCAACTGATGTTAAATGACGATGTTTCCTAAGATGATGGGCACGTTCAGCATAAGGGAGGGACTGCCTCTCTAGTGCAACTGTCGGAAAAAACATACAAGTATTTGGCAGCAGATTTTCAATTTGAGGATAGTCGCTAGCCAGGTATAAGGGTATAAGAAAAAGCCATACCACCATGCTATGGTTTCATCACAATTTTTTCCTTCACCACAAGCTCAGACTCATTGTAGGTATTCGAATGTACGTCCTTTGACGCGGCGTCCGTACACACTACCAATTGGGTCATCATCGCTTCGAAAATCGCTTCGCGTATGGTTGCGTTGGGTATAGTATTAAGAACACTTTGTACTCTTCGGGATGCTTGGAAACTATATGTTTGTTAATTTTGTCATGATCCTTATTGAGTAATGCTAGTATTGCTCTGTTTTCCGTTCCCTCATAATTATCACTTTGCAAAGCAGTTACGAAACACCTTATCAATTAGATCGTTGCTTGTAACGATATATTCAGGCAATTCATTTTCATCCATTGTATTTAACGGCAGTTCATCGCTACCTTAATTAATAAAATAATCACAAAAATCCCGTTGCTCCGTGTCAACACGGATATTTTCTTTAAGTTTAAAAGTCTTGAAAATAGACCATAACAAACAATGCTTAGTAGGAATATTCAATACCTCAAATCGATATAAAAAAGGCGTACTAGTTCTCTCGAAAATAATGGTAGATCAATTGCGCTTCGCCTATGCAAACAGCAGCCATCAACAGAATTTCTATTGATTCCATTTAAAACAGGTTCTTCGGGAAATCCAAAGAATTACAATTATATCGTGTTAATGTACAAATTTTGAACTTTTATTTTTTATCCCGCAGGAAGCCTATGGTTTTATGGAATAAAAAGTATCCTAAATGTTGATCCGTAATTTTCCGTAGAAATTTTCATACCTGAATTTAATAATCAAGTGGAAAAGGGGGGGTCCACTTGACGTGATGTTGCTCTAATTTAAACAATGTCGTTCACAAAGATATTATTGGAAAACTTGTGTAGATTCCTATATAATTCTCTGGAGAAAACCAGAATCAATTTCACTTTATGTGGGGTATCGTATTCTTCGTGTAGGCAATAAATAGTTACATGCTCGATAAAAAATGTACATTTTGGCACGAAACCCTTACGTATTCATACCTCGTATTTTAAATTTAATTACGAACAGTTGCAGATATTGCAAAGGTATAATTACTTTTTTTAAATAATTTAAGTATATTTACACATTTTATTTAAAAAATGTAGTTTACTACATAATTGAAAAAAAATCAACTGTTTAAAATCGGATTTTAAGATCTTATTCTCATAAATAATGGACTTTGACTGCGTTGCACTTAGTGAGAAAACACTTTACAGAAAACCAACGACCAGCAACGAGGGATTAGTAATCTTTCGAGAATTATTGCTGTTATTTCAGCCTGAAAAACTCCAATAGCATAGTATATGCATATGAGTACTGACTGTACTGAAATGTCAAATCAAAAGAAATTCGAAAGAAAAGACAGGTATCGTGGTCGCGACTCATATGGATACAGATCGATACCTTACTCTGACTTTTAAGTACCTTTTTCAAAAATGTACCTACGGTTAGAGACAACATACTATGCTGGACATACAGTGAGTTGTGATCTATCTTTTGAATGCATTTCACATACTTTAATATGATAAAGTAGCGTAATTGAGTTAATAGCTAATAGAATTCAGCTGATTAAATTAACCAAACTAGAGAGATTTTTGCTTTTTTTTTTCATTGCGTTATATACATCCATACGAATGTAAATAGTAATGGGATTGCAAGGGCTCGTTGGCAGTAGAAGGAACCTCGGCGACGGATTGTCGCGATCGACTCGCCCAGGCAGCAGTAGTATCATTTTACACATCAAATGTCAATGTTTCGTGGCGAATATTGAAAAGGATTAAACGACATAATATTATCTACAGATTACTGGAGATATTAGGTACAGGCAAATGTTTATAAATACTATAAAAGTTTCCAAATTGGCATTACAAATCTTAAATTTAAGTTTATTAGGGATAATATTATCTTACAATATATAATTTAATACGGGATAATATGCCTTATAAACAATATTTAATTTATTAAAAAAAGTAACCACTTTGTTCAGGATGCCTCTATCATCATATGTTGTAATATCGTAATTTACTTGTTAATATTTATTATCTTGACTGTTTCCCTTGTAAAGGCAATAGAGGAAAATTTATATTGATTCGTTGTACATTTACTTTAGAAATTGCAATCTTTTTTTCTTTGTTAACGAAGTTATTTGGGATATAACTCACTGTTGATAATGCGTGTTAGTGGATAGGTAAATTAATTATAGGTTATATATATATATATATATAAAAGGTGTAAAAGTACACCGTAATTATAAATTACTATAAATATTTAATCTACGGATTTGATTGCATTGTTTAGATAATATTCTATTTTCAAAGTTTGCTTAAAAGGATTTTTTATAACACCAAGTAAGCTCGGACGTCCAGATATGCTAAATATTTATATAACATGTAGGATTACAATATAATATTTAAAAAAAGATATGAAATGTAAACAAATTTTCTACTGGTATAAATTAATATAAAAATTGCATAGATCAGTCTAAGAAGCTGTCAAAAATGTGTAATACAAAAATGAAAATTTTAATTTCTTTAACAATTTGCGGATTATTGTTAAATAACAAAGTAAACTGCCATAAGCATAATTTACGGGATATCACATAACTTTTGCGAGAACTTGTAAAAGTCAAGTTCACCAAATAATTTATCAGCATCGCGAAATACCTAAATGAGACCTGAGACGGCCCTTCGACCAAGATTAATGATGGTTGCTCGACATTTCTCCAACGAGATAAGGCGTACTTTTGATATCGCGTGAGACTAACAAGTCACGAATCAAAGCCATTTACAAATATGCTTAACCAATTCAGGTATTGTTATACACACGCTAAAATTATACTGATAAAGAACTAAATATTTATTTTTAGATGTATTTCAAATACAGTTAAGTATATTCCTATATTTAGTAAACACTTATAAGGAAATAACATGTGCTCATTTTAGAAAAAAAAAATTGGGTCCATGAGAATATCATACTGTTAATTCATTGGCTTAGGTTAAGAGAGAAATAATGATTTTATATTGCACTATAACATTTAGGTCAAACAAAACTGTGGTACTATGTAGTTCTGAAAATTATAAAAAATATTTATATCCTTTTTTAAATCCGTATTTAGTCTCTATGCATAAAATGTTAGAGTTTAAAAGACTCTACCATTAAAATGGTTATTTTATCTGGATAAATATATACTTGTCGTTTAAGACAACAAAATAAAATAACATGCAAAGGAATTTTAAATAGTAATATATCTTTAATTAATTGGGTTACATGTGGAGTTTCATACGATTATAGAAATTAAAATACCTTATCAACCCCGAAGTCGCAGCATCCTTAACCAGCCTGCAGCAATACGAAATGCGAAGGGTCACCTAATATACAGGATGCGTCCCATCTCTCCGCCCACTTGTGGCGGTGTTGGACTCGGCAACGTGTGTCTCACGGTACGTCCGCATATCTTGCACTCTTATAACGTACCATCATAAAGCACCACAACACGAATAATCCCGACACGCGAGTCGCATAGTTGAGTCGCGTTTAAGAAGCGCAGGAAGTGTTCACAGCTGGGAGAGCGTAGCAGCACGCTTCACTAGAAACTGCTCGCATTCTCTCCATAACGGCGCGGCGCGGTGGAGACGGGCGCGGCGCGCGGCGCCACCACACGCACGCGCGATGCCTGCTCCGTCGACCCTTTCCTTCCGTCACTTCCATCTCACTACTACCTGCTTAGATATTATCAATAAAAGTATTCTATATTGTGAACTCGTTGGATAACTATTAGCTTTCAGTTCTTTCACTCCGACCTTGATCTTTCAAGAATGTAATAAAAAATTATGTACTTGTTAACATGCAAGGTATTAAGAATGTAATAACGTGAATTGCTTGTGCTAATAGGTAAATATATATTTTAATACTTTCAATTGTATAACCACATTTTTTGTATAACCACATTTGTAAATATAGACGTACCTTCTACTTAAATGTGTGGGTTGAACTTAGGTCGTCCTGAAACGTTTCACCTCAAAAGCTTTTAAATAATAAAAATGATATATTTTTGGAGCTTGGGGTTTTAAATTATACATTAAATGGGTTGGCTCCGCGCTCGAGCCCGAGAGGCAACTCGCGCAAGGGTGTCACTAGTGACCGAACCTCTGTTCGAACCGGTTGTTGCCGAATCGCGTAGGAGAAAATCGAACGCGGTACTAGCGTTCGAACCGGTTGTTGCCGAATCGCGTAGGAGAAAATCGAACGCGGTACTAGCTATTAATAAAAATAGAAAAAGCTAAAGTACTAACTGATCCCCTTCGGGATATGGAAACTAAATTTGGTTTGTACTGTGTCGTGGCAGGCGAGGCAAGATTGTACTGTGCGTCCTCCCTACCTAGTAGTTGGTGACGAGCGTGCCTAACAGAAAGGTACAGAGAAGAAGGCATATGAACACGACGTATTATCCATAACAAAAACAAAAAAAAACAAAAGGTCCCTTACAGAACCGTGTACGTACTGTGTGAGTGTGCACGAATGTGATATGTAGTGTAGTGATGTGCGTTCAGTTACTGTGAAATGTCACTGTATCGCGCGAGCGGGTTAGCTCGAGGGCTCCATTCCGAAGGATCGACCTAGGCTCGACCGTCCGTAGAGGGGGGCCGCGGCGGGTGTGCGGGAGCGAGTAAACCCCTCACCCTCGACGGCAAAGAGGACGGTTTCGCGGTCTAGCGCGCGCGTATGTACGATTCGTAATACAGATGGACGGAAAAGACTCGGTATGTCGCGTGAATTTATCCGGTGAATTGAGGAAGATTTGTATCCGCTATAGTTCGCGTTCGGATCGTATTTTACAGAGTCACTACTAGAGGATACGGATGTGCCTCCGCTCTCTCCAAGTGAGTCTTGGTGAGGTCACGAATGTATGCCCTAATAAAGGGGATTTCAAGGTCTTTGTGCAGATCAACATCTTGTACGTACCAGGGGGCCCCGGTAATCACACGCAGTTATTTGTTCTGCAACGCTTGCAGAAGCCTGAGAGTGGGTTTCGAAGCGTGAGCAAACGCTGGACAGCCGTATGTTAGAATCGGACGGATACAAGTCTTCTATAAAGTGAGCTTACAGCTCAGTGACATTTTGCTTTTAGAATTGTAAATAGGGCGAAGATAAGTTTTGGGTCTAAGTTGATACCTAGGTACGTGACCATTGGGGCCAGAACGGAAGAATTCTACTTTTACGAGTTGACTGCCATATACCATTTACTACACCAGACGCCGAAAGTTACTATCGCGCTTTGGACATAACTGATGAGTTTGATGTTATCCCTACGACTACCGAATATGACTGTATCATCAGCGTAGAGTCCGAACTGGATTCCTTTTTCGAGGGAGAGAATATCAAGAAGAGAGAAGGAGAGAAGCAAAGGCGCCAGGATAGAACCTTCAGAAACCCCGCTTTTATCAGATGTGGAGATGAGAGTACTCCTTCAACTCGATAGCAGAAGGAGCGCTTTGAGAGATAATTGATTAGTATCCGAACTAGATTGTCTGGAATTTCTACTTGATTGAGCTTAAATATAAGCCCCGAGTGCCAAACGGGATAGGCGTCGTGGGCGCGAGTCGCGGCGTTCTTCTCAGTGATCAGCCTCCGAATGTCGTCGGGCAGTATAAAGCGGCCAACGAGTAGCTGGACACGGTTCTCTACCGTCGGATAGGCGTCGTGGGCGCGAGTCGCGGCGTTCTTCTCAGTGATTAGCTTCCGAATGTCGTCGGGCAGTATAAAGCGGCGATCGTTCGCCGCTTTTACCTCTTTCGAGGTGGCCTCGAAGACACTCTGAAAGTGACTGACGTCTATCTGAACGGTCTATCATGTCTGGAATCCTGTCAAGCTCGGGAGAGGTGATATTAGTAGCCAGGTATTGCCTAAGTCTAGGGTAGTCGGCAACTTTGATAGGAAGCAGGTTATGCTCGTCGGGCTGGCCGTAAAGTAAAATTACTGGGCGGTGGTCTGAGTCGAGTTCATGAACGACTTCAATATGTCGTACCTGGAGGGCGACCCCTTTGAGACTAGCAATGTCTAAGACTGAGCGTCGACAATTGTTCTGAAAATGTGTTGGCTCTGGAGGAGCTATCACATCGAAGGTTAGCTCGCGTTCCAAGCGGAAAAGTATTCTACCGTTATCAGTGGTACGTGGGTTATTGTAATAGATGTGCCCGGAGTTAAAGTCGCCGGCCACGATTACCGATTCACCGAGCACGAAGAGCGCTTCCAGATCCGATTTGAGAAGTGTTTTCTTAGGCGAGAGGTACGCTGAAACGATGTGGATCGTGGGATGACCGGTTATGCCCACTAGGTTGGTGAGTTTAGGAGGTCCTATTCGCGTACAATAAAGTGATTTTTTGAAATATATGAGTGTGCCTCCGCCTCTTGCGCCGATGCGATCGTCTCTTGTTATTTTGTAGTTTGCGATCGCAGGGGCGCGGGAATTAGGGTTGAGAAGTGTTTCCTGTACGAGGAACACGTCGATTTGCCGCTCCTTAAGGAAGCAGGCTACTAAGTCGCGTTGGGGAGGGATGTTACTCGGGTTAAAACAGGATAAAGAGAGGCCCCGGGGTCTAATTCTGTCCTCCATTGTAGTTAATTATGGGGAAACGCGGGCAAGGTCTTGCACAGCACGTGCGAGGGCAGGGTAGGCGGCTACGGCCTTAAGTCAGTCTATTCGGACGGGGGAGCCAGCCATTTTGTCGAAGGCGATGATGTCTTCGACGTCAAAATCTTTGAGGATACCTGCGATCCAGGTTATGCCTAAGAAGTCAAAGGACGGAGCGTCCGAGCTCGCGGGTACGACTCTGGGCGATTGTACTTTAGCGGCCCACGCGGAAGGCGGGGCTTGTGAGGGTGTGAACGCGGTAGTGACTCGCACTGGACCTGGTAGGCTCGGGAAGGCCTGGGTTGACATGAGCGGTGGCGGGGCAGGGCGTGCTGCCGCGGCGTGTGCTGGAGGAGTGCGGTGTGGGACGCGCGTGCGAGTGCGCCTCGTGCGTGGGGCACGTTCACACCCGCGATAGTTCGCGGGATGCCCGGCCTTGCCGCATAGGACGCAGCTTGGAGGTTCGAGTGTCTCGGGTATACGCGGGCACTCCCTAGTGGAGTGATCGCCCAGACATTTGACACATCTGGCTTTGATGTGGCAGTTCCTGGCTGATTGACCGTATGCCTGACAATTGTGGCATTGAGTCGGAGTGTGTTTCTTGTGTAGTACCTCGACTGTAATGCCGGAGAGACCGCAAACTGACTTTAGGGCAAATATCCCCTTGCCTTCCTTGGAGCGGTCCAGGGTGACGAGGACAAGGTTGTATACCTCTTTGGTGATGTTATGGTACATCCGGTGTACCTCATGGACGGGATTGTTTTGCTCCTTAAGGGAGGCTAGAATGTGCTCCACGGGGAGTTCTTTGGGGACGCGCCTGATTACGACGCGCAGGAGGCGCTCTTCCTCAGGCGTATAAGTGAAGAACTGATGTTTTCTTTCTCGGAGGAATGTCGTCAAATTTCTGTAGTCTCCGATGGTGGGGACTTTAATTTGTATCCCGGATGGGATGCTGCGGGCGTGTGTGTATTTGATTCTTTTAAAGTTAAGCTGAGTGGAGATGCTCAGCCATATGCTTTTGTCAGCAATTGTGATAGGAGGCGGAGGGCGGACCGCCTTTTTGGTCGGAACGTGAGTCGCGGGTGTCGCGGATGGTGAGGAAGCTGCTGTTGGTATGAGGACGCGCCTGGTTTTAGTGGCAGCAGTTTCAACCTTTTCTGGAGATAATACCCGTTTATTCTTGGGTTCGGCCCTAGTGACCGTAATAAAATCGCTTTCGGAGTTTTTATTTATTTAAGGTTTAAATAAATGTTACCTTGTCTGGAAGCCGGTGACCGGCGTACTTACAGGCGGTGACACTTAATTCACTGCACTGATTCACAATAACGAAAGCAATATTTGGAAATCACAGACGAAAAAACAATGAGAGAAATCTCTCAATCTAAAATCACCACGATAACCAAACAATATGGTTAGAAATTCACAGAATTGAACACTGTATCGCGAACTAGCAACAGTAACCGCTTTGTTGCAAGTGTGTCGTTAAAAAACAAAGGAACAATAGCTCCGCGGTAAGGCGCAGCGAACAATCGTCAGAACAATCGGCAAGAGCTCACGGACACGTCCATTCGCTATGGCGGATCGAACCGAACTCCCTACATGTATCCTAGCCAGTGTTACGTAGCGCCATTTTATAGTATATTGGAGTGCTGCCGTTGCGTAATGCGCAAGCATCCGTTGAAGTACTTTTAATAATTAGTTGATGTACTTTAATCATAATCTGTTGATGTACTCGTAATGCACTAACATTCGTTAAAGTACTTTCATCGTTTTTTCTGTTTATGTAATATTGCGCCGATATATATAACTATCATAATAAGATGTGATCGAAAATGCTTAGAATAATTTTATTTCATAAATTCAAAATTATTTTATCGAAGCTATCCAGTATCCACAAGTATGAGTAAAGAAAAGATTATTTTAAATTTAAAATTTACATTTGTGCTGAACGTGGTAATGTTGATATGTCGACAAAATTATCAGAAATATTTTTATCGATCATCGACCTTAGAAGATTCTTTTTATGTCACGGACATTTGATATTTATGTCGTGAACATAAGGCTTTGTTTCATGGGACACGTCTATGAACTTATCATCTATATTATAAAGCGGAAAAGTTTGTTTGATTGAACACGCTAATCTTAGGATTTACAAGTCGGATTTCAAAAATTCTCTTTGTATTTGATAGAGTAACAACTGACGAAGGCTGTAGGTTATTTAACATCACGCTACAACCAATAAGAGTAAAGCTGGACTGATAAAAGTTACAAACACGGACAACAATTATTATATAATTTTCAGCCCCACGCAAACGAAGTCCCGGACACAGCTAGTAATTAATAAAAACCTCGAAAGGTAGTAAGTAAACATCTTTGTAATATAATAAACAGAATAACATCGGTATAAACATTGAAAGATATCTGTATGTATCTTTTACCTTATTTTCCTCCTTTGAGCGCAAAATATGTAGTTATGTATTCATTTAAATCACAATATCCAGAGGAATATACTTTTCAATTCTCCCCAGTGATGCATAAACGCCTGACGATTTGTGTCTGGCAGTCATCCAGCGATAACAAATCATGAAGGTCTGCAAATATAACGTAGTAAACGATCCTGTTGTATATGGACAAATTCCCTTACTTCCTGTATTTTATAAACTTTATTACTATTATATGTTATAATGTTATTTTGTAGTAGTGTTTAAGTGTATCATAACTCAGAATATAAATGAATAATGGATTACACATTTCGGTCGTACAATGGCGAGTTTATATTATAAGGCTTATTCCATAGGGATTATTCCATAGCACGCTAAGTTTTGTATATAAAAGTTATATTTCAGTTTCCAAATTGCAAATCTTATTTTAAGCGCAACAATATCGCTATCCATAACTATTATGTTCATTTTCATTAATATTAAGAGCCAGTGTCTAACTGATTTCAGAAGTTGCCATCAAATGACTTTAAAAAAATCTGTATTCCTGTTATTGCCATGATATTTTTATTTTTATTAGTTTTCTATATACATATATATTTATTTGGTTGGATAACAAAGCCACACTGGGTTGTATCACATGATAATTGTATCTTACTAAATTGTTGCATTACTGCAGTACTGTCTCTTTGGCATGCTATTATAAAAAAAAGGTAAACGAACAATTGTTGTTCTCCATATAAACATCTGTAATTTCCTTTACGTCTCATGAATCTACGACCGCTCTGAATTCTTATTGCGTCTAGGTTAGCCTCGTCAACACGACCTACATTTCCTGTCACATATTCGTTTTACCTATGTTACGTCTAACTTTATCAGACATAGGTTCCACGTGTACAAATTAAAAAGGAAATATTCACTCGTTACATTTGTAACAGAAAAACCACCGCCTTTCAGTTCTATTTTTTAAACACCTAATAAATATATAGCTTATGCATTACATGTTAGTGAAACAAATTTGTTTTAAACGAAATAAAGTTCAATCATGATTAATTTTTCTTGAATCACCCAAATGCTACTACTGACAAACTATGTATGTCTACATTGACAATGTATAGTACCAGTATTTAATTGAGCAAGCTTTGTTTGATGTCTTACAAACGACACCTATTAAGGTCAACTCGGAATATATATTATTATCCAAAACAACATTTCTTTTATATTTGTTTAATGCTTTCTTCTTAGAAACCAATTTACATTATAAACAATAAATACTCACTAATATTATGAACATGTATAAAATATTTTCGTATAATTTATGAAACGTCCATATTATATTTTCACTGAAAAATACTCTTTCAATCTCCTCTTTAATCTCGACCCGTTTTAGGCCAGAATAGTGTTAAATAATCGTCGAAGGTATATCGATTTTACTACAAGTCCTTTTGTAGGCAACGCCAGTCGATCCGATAACGCTTCAAATAGTAAATAGCACGTTAAGTTCAAGATTAGTGCAGTGTATTAGTGGATAAGAAAATGTTCTTACCGTTTATGGAAAGTCGAGATAGCCTTGACCGGTTCGGTCCGTAAATGATCCGATTGTATCTGCTATTATCGCTGAGTCACCTTGTATTTTAAGGGTCAAGCTTATGTTACCAATAATGTTCATTATGTACTTAAAGCTCCTATTTCATGCCGTAAAGCGAAATGTTGGGACATTACACTTTCAAATGCGCTTAGTTTCCATAATATGACATTTAAATTTTGACTCTTTAGCATGAGATATTAATGAGTTGCCTACATGGTGTGAATGAATGGATTGCAGTTATATAACTTTACTCATGTAGATTACATTTAACAAAGTCATATCAAAAGAAATTAATTACTAACTAGTTATATTTTACTGCAAGTACTTAAACATCAACGATGTCATAGACGTGACGGTCACTCAAGTGACGAGGTTTACAAATGGTCACATTACTATGTCAGTATACTTGATGTAGTTTTTAGCGAGCCATTTCATTCACATTTATTTCTTGGGATTTTTTTATATATTATATTGTTGTTTATAATTAACAATGTATGTTTATACATTTTATATAAATATAACAAATTGTAATGGCTCAATGACTTCAAATATTACAATGAATCTAAGCTTTCGGCTAAGAACAACATTATGATGAAACTAGAGCAAGGTTCGATAGCATTTTATCCATTTACAACCCTCATACATAAATACATATATGCATATACCGATGTCTGTACACGTGCTTATGTGTGTTACTTAACTTAAACAAGAACATGTGACCTCAGTAATACTACATTTGTTTTGCAAATTAGCCGGTAAGTCCAGCTTCAAATGGTTGTTAGTCAGGTATGTATTTGAATCGACAATGGTCAACTTAGTTACGCTGAAACTTTCATGAATTTACCTCTAACTTTTATTAATTATTCTGTTCGAAAATAGCTGCTTTGATGGTTTTCGCAGCATTTTGGTTTTTTTTTTATATTACTCACCAAACAATTAATTTCTTTCGCTAATTTTGTAATTTAGTTAGGTACTTACTTGAATATCACACGAACAATGATAAGGATCTCATAAAGAATTTAAGTAAATATAAACGCTTGTAGATAATATATATTATAAGAATTCCTCTTTTAATTGATTGGTAGCAGGCATTTTAATATCGGAAAAGCTAGAAATGACTCGAATGGCCAAGCCGTAATGTTATTATATTACTCCGTGCCCTTCGACTGTGCTAAATAAAATAAGCGATATCATTTGACTATACTGCAGTGTTTCTCAACGTGTGGGTCGTAAACCCATTACCCCCCCCCCCCCCCCCCCCAGCTTCTTTAGGGGGTCCGCGAAGCTTCTATAGAGGAGTTGCAAAAGGTTGGGAAAGCTACTGCAGTAAATAAACAATAAAGCTTAAAACTATTTATTAAGAAAAATGTTAACTAAAGGATGTAAGCATTTGTATGACTTAAACAAAAAATAAAAATAACTTATGAAATCTATTCCATCGTAAACATTTATATCAAATTAACAAGAAATAAAAACTAACTTACGAAAACTCTTAATGCGAAGGTTGCGTTTGTTTTTCATTAACCAATTTCTCCCATCGTGGATCCGTTTTTGCTACATGGAGAATTAAATCGTTCTCTAAATTTAAGCGATTTATTTCCTTACGTTTTATTTGAGCCATTGATGAAAATGTCAACTCGCACAAGTACGAGGTGTCAAATGGAATCAAACACTTCAAAGCTTCTATTGTTAATTCTGGGTATTCTGATTTCCTTTTTTACCAAAAGGTATGCAAATTGACAGAATTAAATTCCAATTGCAGCGTTCATTCGGCAGATAAATCCAGCACATTTTCTTTGAGTTTGGTTGCCAAATTTGCCGTATTTATAGCTGCATTCAATAATGGATTTAAGATCAACCTTTGCTAAGTATTCTTCGATATCTCTTACAATGACAAGTAATAAGACACTTCTTTGTTCGTTTTCCGGCAGCAGTCCTAGCTGAAGTTCGGTCATTCTGGGACCCTTGCGCCCCCTGCTTCAGGGCTGAATGCGCTCAGCATTCGCCCCAAAAAGTTCGGTGAACCTGTCAAAGCCTTTACACCTAACAGGGTATATCGGGTCGAAAAAAAAAAAACAGTTCTTTCAACTTTTCTAACACCATTTTCATACCAGGTATAAATTCCTTGATGTTTATCTCACATCCGACTTCTTTGATAAAAGACTGTGTCGCAGAAAATGAATCGAAGTGGTTTTGATTTAGAGAGGATGACCACAAGTCAATTTTGTTTGTAAGTTGTGTTATCTATTGGCGACTCATTCGATGTTAGTAAAAAATGTGGTTTATGTACTTAGTTACGTATTTATGCGAACCCTAATTATAAAAATGAATGTTGGATTGAATATTTGTCACAAAATAAAATATATGAAAAAAAAAGCAACGGGTAGGAGGGTCACAAAATATTTCTTCATACTAAAGGGGCCGTATCATGAAAAAGGTTGAAAAACACTGGACTATAGATATATGTATATTACTTTACCTTTAAAGTAAAATTATTTTATATGTATTAAGAAATACCTATATATATTTATTGGGTGTTGATGAATAATAAGAGGTATATTCGTATTTAATTGATAAAACTGTATGTTAATCTTGTCTACTGCCTTCTACGCTAATACAAAAATTATATTGAGCCTACATGTACATATTTAAAGGTGGAGACAATATGTATGCCGAGATCCTTGACTGTAGTACTCAGTGTTAGATGTGTGATTTAGTACTAAGGTAATATGTATATTCAGTCAATTTTAAAATATTTCTACGTCAAATATATGCACAAATTGGTATTTTTCTTATAAATACAATGATGTTTTATGTAATTTAATTTATATTCACTCATATAAACTATAAGAGTTGAACTTTTTAGCTTAGTAATGGCTACTATTCATTATGCTTCTATTAATTATTTTCTAGATAAATATGGGCTGCCCCGTAGCTTATGTGTTTATCTGATGTGAATATTTATATATTTTAGTTGTAATTCTAAGATGTTTTGTGATTATTAAATTTTACATGGTAAATACATTATATAAAAATAAAATAATATATGGTAAATATATATTAGCTTTATCTAATGCCCATCTGTCTAGTAACCACCATCTCTTAACATCAGGTGAGATTGTGGCCATAACGTTATATAAAAAGAATTGAATAACATGTTTATAAACAAGGAAATTCATTACATATTATATATTTAAGAGGCGTCCATTAATTACGTAAAGTGTTCTGGGGGGTTGGGGAGGTGGTTATCAAGGTATATCTTTCCAAATCTCACTTAGGTTGGAGGGGGGTCAAATATCACGTAATTTTTTTTCTATCAGGAAACGGTGTAAAATTGCGTTAATAATTATTTATAGAATAAAATATGGCCAAATCTGACACAATAGTATTTCTCGTATTCGTCCGAACCCCGCATAGCAGCAAAGTAGCGCTCGATTGTTTAAGCGCTATCGAACAACTGTATCAACAAGTGCGACTTGACGATCTCTAGTAAGATTAAGGTCGAAATATTGTATCCTTACATAATTATTGCACACGCCCTAAGTTTTAAAGGCAAAACAAAAAGGCGCAATAAATAAATTTTATTCAAAGATCAATGTTTAAGTTCATCGTCGGTTTCAACGGCTTCACAGCTGTGATATTTAGATGATGTATCAGGACAGCTGTCGGCTACAGAAAGGTCATCCAAAGACGCAGATGGAGCTTCGTGGGCGGCTAGAGGCATCAACTCCTCGTCGCCATCGACGTAATTCTGTACTGCTAAACAAGGCCGTTTTATGTTGTTCGACAGCGGCTCGGTGTCACGTGACCAGCAGTCTGCAAAGAGAGAGCAGTATGAAATTTTGCTCGAAACCCTCTCCCCTCCTCTAATCTCACGTGAGATTTTTCAAAATGCATCCGTTTAATCCAAATTATTTAATCTGAGTTAGATTGCGTTGCGTTATTTAAAAAAAAAAAAACATTATTTTTTTGGCACAACAATGCCCTTTTTTAACTAAATAACATTTTTTCATAGTGTAACCCAGTTTTCTTGCAATTTTGCACTGTTTATTATGGAATAAATTTATGTGATATGTGCCAAGGTCCCCCTCTCCCCCACGTGAGATTGGGTGAGTTTCGGCTCGAGCCCCTCTCCCCCCTAAATGGCTCGCGTAATGAATGGATCCTTAGCCGTGCCCGCAACTTAATTCGCGTGGAACTAAAAATTATTTCATAATTTTTGCCCGTTTTTGTCACTATTTTCAATACAACTTTACCCCGTGATAGCGTAATGTTAAATAGCCTAAAGCCTTCCTCAAAGATTGCCCTATCAAAATCAAAATTAATTTTTGAAATCCAACTGGTAGTTCCTGAGATTAGCACGTTCAAACACAAAGAAACTTTTCCGCTTTATAATGTTCATACAGATAGTTATAGCTACAATACATTTTTTATTTTTTTGCACGCCACAGAAACGAAGCGTTGAGGTGGGTACTACTGTCACTTTACGAAAAACAACTGATTTTTCAAATATAAAATGTCTCTATTTATCATATATTGTACTAACTTTTTACTCATTTATTTAATGATTTCTTAGGTTTACGCGAATATTATTCATTGAAATAAAACTAATTTAAACGGATTTTATCGCGGTTATTTATTAAAATTTGATCCCGACGTTTCGAAAGCTTTTCAGCCTTCGTGGTCACGGGGCGGACTGAGGTGTAGGTTGTCCAGAAAAGAAAAAGAAAAGAAAAGTCGTTTATTTATTTATTTTTAGTACTCAAGATATTTATGATGCCGTTTTTGTTATTTAAACTAGTTAAAAACCTGTTTAAAAAAGTTGTGTCTTGCACGTTCGTGTGCCTGAATGTGCGGATTCTGTATATTATCACGATAACGACCGATATAATTTACAAATCGAGCCTTTTTTTTTCTTACGCCGCAGTATAATTAGGAATAGAACCATATTACTTTTCTCGGTCTGATTCGATGTGGTTTAAATGTTATTAAATAAACAAAAGAAATGAGAAAATGAGGCGTGCACTTTTGGATTTTCCAAACTTTTTTTATTTTGCTTTAATTTAAAATATGTACTATTCTATATATCCATAGTATCCTTAGTATTAAAATAGCATTTATTAAATGACTAAAATTAAATATTACCAAAAAAACCAAAGCCAAATTTTACGAGGCGTAACATCCAGTATACTGTCAGACTCGGCGATCCAGGATCAGCGTGTGTATATGTAGTATTGAATTAGGATAATTGAAATCTATACCTGACTGGGTTGAAACTAGTATGCACATATATATAAGACTGTTCCAGTAGTTGTTTTTTAGATTGTCGCATTGCGGGATCGGCGGCTGAAAGGCTTATATGCCGGCACTCATGCCTCACTCATGGCTCTCAAGCCACGAAACCATTGAAAAATCCCGATCGGTCGATAACCGCAGCTTTTTTATTTTACCGTGCTTACCATCAGATCGTCCCGTCAATTTGTCGCTCAACAATAAAAAAATAAATTATCAACATAATATATATCTATCTATATTAATATTATAAAGCGGAAATATTTGTTTGAACGCGCTAAACTTAGGAACTACCAGTCGGATTTAAAAAATAATTTTTATATTTGATAGAGCAATCATTGAGGAAAGCTTTAGGTTATTTAATACCAAGCTACCACAAATAGGCGTAAAGCTGTGTTGAGAAAAGTTACAGTAACGGGCAAAAATGATAAGATAATTTTTAGTTCCATGCGAACGAAATCGCGGGTACAGCTATATATTATAATCTAAGCTTAACTATAACAAGAGAGTTAATATAAGGCTTGTGTGCAAGTTAATTACTAAAATAATGTTGGAATTGTCAAACTGTAGCTACTTTTATTCCTTATATTGACAATATCCTTATACATCTAATGGACCCTAATTAAAATAATTACAAACCTTTCAATTAAACAAAAACTATTCACGCTGAAGGGCTAATAAAAATACAGACTATGTGAAAAAAACAAAAACTATGAGAATATAAAAAAAAATGATTTCAAAAACAGTCTCATGCCTACCGTTTTCAAATTTGACTAAAAAACCGCCAAAAAAAAATAAGTCACGATTAGAAGAATAGCGATGAATCCTGGAATTTTATATATAAAAATGAACTCACTAGGCCGTTTCTCCGGCGGTACCGGTTGTACTGTGGTAGGTGGAGGCGGATTGCTTGCAGAACGTAGTCTCCTCGGGCTCCGAGCCAACGCGTGGGATATACTCGGTAACCGTATGTCTAGATGTGATCCCCTCTCAGTTACAATCTTATTGTTCATAGCATATAATTTTGTTGTTATATCTCTAGCTATCAATGTCATTACCACGCAAGCTAGATACGGCTCTTTGACAAACAGATATTCGAGAGAAGTGCGTTGCCAATAAAGATAACGACAAGATGACGCCGCTACTATGGACACCTGTTCAATTGAAATAATCATCATTATTATTTGTACAACCGTGGTAAACGTTTCATACTTAACCTTATATGCAGATGAATAATTTAGAACCTAAATGATAATACATTCTGTGAATTTTGTTAATTACAGCTAATTTGATATTGTAATTATACCCGAAAGCTTACATATTTCTAGCCTTTTTAGGAAAAATGTCGTAATCTTAAAAAAATAATTCAAAATTATCGTAATACATTAGAAGCAGTATGCTAATAGCCACTATTTTAATAGATCTGTGATTAATTATGAACAACATGTCATAACTTTTTATAAAGATATCTTAAATACTTTTCAATTAGAAATGAATAAGCCTTCTCGTATAAAAAGGGCAAACGATGTTTTTCTAGAAAAAGCGCGATTTCAAAAGTTAGTAATTGTAGGAAAGAATATTATTTCAAATATCATTGCTATTTCATAAAAAAAAATCATTTCCCAATACAACTTTCAGTTACACTTCAAGGCTTTGGATGCTGATCATTTTCTGAATAATTGTAAGCTCTAGTACGTTTTTCCTCTTTAAAGAAATATTACTAATCTTACAATGTCCATCTCACTTTTATAATAAAGCTTTGAACCGCATTAATTAGGCAGTTAATGCATATCTAGTATCAAATATTATTATGGATTTTCTAATAAATAATAAGAAACGTAGAAAAACGTAAAAAATTAAGACAGCATTTGATTGAGAGACGTTGGAATACATAATATATATGCATGGATTCATATTATTCTATCTCTAAATACTAATCAATGAGTAACGACGGTTAACTGTAAAATTAAAAGGTCGCTATCCGCTTCGAACTTCAGGTACTGTATCAAGTCATGTATCATAATAAAGAGTACTAATAACACTTCATTACTTCGACATAACAAATTAAAGAAAGACATACACGTGATTGAGTATAGTTTGACGCGAAATAACCAATTTGGGTGAGGTCCTGATAATTTCGTAAGAATGTACCTACTTTATCGATATTTAACCTAGTTTCTTACGTTTATAGGCACTTTGGTATTATGCAGCTATATCAGACAACAATTAGGTCATCAGAATGGGGTACGTAATGCCAAAGAGCGTTGTGATGAACGGCTTGGTAAACCGATCGTGAAATTAAATTTGGCCCAAATGAAAAACGTTAATGTTGCAAATGTTTGAACTGTGTTGGTAACACGTTTATCAAACAAATTTTAGTGACGAAATTCAGCTAGACAACCTGCTTTTAGGCCTTTTGTTTTAATATCTCGAGTAGCATTAATAAAAATATTTTTATTAACATTAGCAGTACGTTACACTCAAATAAAGCATGACTGAAGGGCTTATAATTTAATATCAAAAAACATTGAAAGTTAAAAATGAATCTAAAATATGCAGCTCCTTGGATGTTTAATGAACTAAACGTGTGGTTCTGGTCGCGTGAACATTTTTGACAACTTGATTTACTGTTATCCCTATTACTCGATTACCTAATATTGATACCTAATTAATTCCATGAAATAATACTTAAAATAAGCACTAAGCGTATATCTGATAAAAATATCAAGCTTTGTGATAAAAAGATATTCGACGTTTTACACTTCTTTGTTACAGAAGTCCTATTACCAACTGTAACTCGAGAAGTTTTAGTTTTTGTTTTTATATTGAACCTCAGCTTTCTAATACGAACCAATGAGCTATATAATATCATATAACCGAAAGGTAAGTGGCTCATTTTCCACACTACGACAAGCGACAAGAAAGTACAAAAGACATTCTTATAATATCCCAGTTATTTTGCCCGCAGTAAAATTGTCGTAAGAAAATGCCAAAGTGTTCATTTGGAATGACATATGAACTCTATGTACGGTTTTTCAAGTAATATGTCATTATAGATTTTTATACCAAAAAGCGTAGAAATACACTTTTTCGTTAGTAAACACGTTTACCCTAAAAACAACATGAGATGTATTAACATTGAATATACACGTATAAAGAAAATAATATCTCGATTGAAAAATTATTTGATTTGATTTATTTTTACTCATAGTTTATAATATTAATGACCGTGATTAAGGATTACCAATTTTGAAATTAAATATACAATTATTTTTTTCAATATATTATTCTTATGTTGTATAATTTCCAAGAGAGAGAGATTAACAATTCTTAAAGACAACCAGTTCAGGAATGATATAAACTTCCGTTGTAGAGCATTTTATAAAATAGGTATAGGCAGATACACTGAGAATTTTAATTAATGCCATATTAATAAGCTTTACCCTTTATAATAGACGACTAGTATGGAATTTAGAAAAAGAATTACAACTATATACTTAATTATCAAATGTATCAAATAATGTATCAATTTTTTTTTTCTATCTAATTTATTTTAATTGTATGGTTGTTCCAACAATAAAGTATTTCTTTCCAACTGTAGAGTTAATAGATTAGAAAATATAAAAATTCTATAGGTACCGACAGTATTGTCACCGTCTCGCCTCGCTGTAACTGACATATTGCAATTTTGTTTAATAATTGGGAAACTGTTATTAGCGCGACCTTTACATGCCAAACCCTTTGTGACATGTTTTGTTTAAATAGGTTAGTAGGTACTAGAGTTTCTTGTCAAAGGCACTTCGGTTGCTATGAAAAATGAACCTATCAGTCACCCGACTTCAGTTAACGCTATTTTTAATCAACTTCAGTTCAATTTTTTGTTTTTCAATTTTTCAATTTTTTCAATTTTTTCTATTTTTTATCTTAAAATAAATATCGTGATAAAATCTAAAATATCGTGATTTATAAACCGACTTAGAAAATTATATTAATTTCAATGACATTGGACCTTTGATTTCTAAGATATGCTAGGAAAGTCAAAATCTGAAAAATAACTTTATGATATTATAATGCTAGATTGTATACATAACTATGATCAAAGAGATTCCGGACCAACTTAGACTATGAATGTACTACGGAACTCCTTTTTGTGTATTTTTGAAGTAGAAGTTTTTAAAGTCAGTTTTGTATATTGGTAAAAAAATATTAACGAGATGACACTTTAGCACAATATAGAGCTAATATCGAGCAGTTTATGCTATTTACAATAACGTATACATAACACTATAACAACATTAGCTCTCGGGTAAAAGATAATTTTAATGTATTACTAATATCATTAAATAGGGTGAAAACATAATAAAAATATACGACATCAAATTTAATACGTATCTCTCCTGGTTTATAAAAATATTCAAGTATTACTTTATTGTTATTGAGGCAATGAGACTTCAATGATAGTGTGCACGGACATGCATCGTTCGACCTGAATCCGATTCCATGCAACCAGCCCGAGTTTCTATTGAAGGGAAACATCGTAATAAAATCATAACATACTGATATGGCATTTTCTAACATTTGCCTAGGAAAATACCACCCTTGAATTAAAAATCTGTCTCTAAGCAAATAAGGTATATTATGTCATTTGTGCTTGTTATCATATTGGGTAATATCGTCACCTAATAACTCAAAGATTTTAACTAACCCTAAACCTATAAAGGATTTAAAAAAACGTAGACCAGAGCTTTTCAATCTGTGGGTATTACTATTGTGTGTCGAAAGTCAAACTAGAATTAAAATAAATAGTTTCAGTTGAAACGCCGTGCCCGTTTTTTTACTGTATTTGTAATTTAAATACGTAAATAGGGCCAAAATTTAGGTATTGTAAAAGGTAGCGAATTCAAGAACGTTGAAAAATACGGGCGTGGAGAACTATTGATTTACATTGCAAGTTATTGGACATAGTTTCGATGTGGTATGATAGAATTGCTGTCTGACTGGACAGTACCATCGTGTAGATGTACATAAACTCGGTATAGTGATTCTTTTTTGTTTGTCTTGTCTGAGAATATCTAGTATAAGCTGTGGCCGCGACTTCGTTCACAAGGAAATAAAAATTATTCAATAATATTCGCACGCTTTTGTAACTTTTTTGAAATACAGCTTTGCTTCTATTGATGCCTTAAGCCTTCCTCAATCAAAGCTCTATTAAATACAAAATACATTTTTGAAATTTAGATTAGCGCGTTTAAGCAAACTTTCCAACTCATCATATCACAGTACTAATATTATAAATACGAAAGTGAGTTTACTTGTTTGTTACGTTTTCACGCCTAAACAGGTGAATAGATGATTATTTTGGTATAGAGATAGATGTGAATCTGGAGACGGTGATAGGCTACTATTTTCTGGCGAAAACCTTATTGGTAGTGGGGTCAAGATAGGTATAAACTTTGTATGAAACTTTTTATTGTGTCATACGATTTGTTTGACAAAATCAATATTAACGCGAGCGAAGCCGCAGGTAAAAGCTAGTGTTAATATAAATATAACCAGCTGGTGAGAGGTTTGCAGGCCAACATGACAGTGAAGCCCATCGATGGACTACTAACAAATATGGGTGGTTGGAATTGTTTTTGGAGTATACATGCCAGCAGGTACAGTGGCATCACTTTACCAGGTAACCGTAAAAAACTTACGTAATTAGATACCTCTTATCTAAAAAGTACAAAAATATTGTTGACAGATATCGTTTTATTAATACAGCTTTACCACATAAAACATGTTTTCCATGATATAAGCAGATCAGATCATGCGGAACACGATAGCTGAAACTAGGATAACAAAACATCAAGTTGATAACAATAATCCTATAATAAATGCAATATTATATTCATTTTATCTTAGTTAAACAATTTAGCGAGGCAATTTTTTTCGTTCATTTTGTTTGACATAATTTAGTATACAAATACAGTGAATGTTACGGTTTTATTTGTAAAAGAGAAATAAAATGATATTTATGAAGTTGTTATTTCGTTTTACAACTCTCATTAAAGTCACTAACGTATGATAACTATCTACTAATACGAATAAATTAATTACTTCGAGCGGTGTGGTCGCGGCGAAGGGGCACTATGGGCAGGTGTTACCCTTATCTATACTAATATTACAAATACGAAAGTGAGTTTGTTACGCTTTTACGCCTAAACTACTGAACCGGTTGTGATGAATTTTGGTATAGAGATAGATGGTACCCTGGAGACGGTTATAAGCTATTTTTTCTCGCGAAGAACTTATAGGCAGTAGAGTAAGTAGGGAGTAGGAGGGAGTAGGGATGAACTTTGTATGTAACTTTTTATTGTGCCATCCGATTTGCAGCATTTGGAGAATGATTTTTTATAATTTATAACAAAAGTTCAAAATACTATTAAATGGAAATAGAATGTGATTGTAAAGGTAATATAGCAAAATCGTATTCATGAAGCTAAAATTAGGCAGGTAGGTATTGACAACATCCTGAAATAAATCATTTAATTTGACAGTCAGAATTGATTGACAAAATTAATATTAACACGATCGGTGCCGTGGGTAAAAGCTAGTAATATATAATAATAAATATAGCCTGCAAACATCACACTTATGGCTGAGGGCCTTTTCCCGAGGAATGGTAAGGGAATTAATCGCCACGCCAAAACGCAACATATCATCCTCATAATAACTGGTGAAGGAAACTGTTGCCTTGGCATATGCAGTGGTTCGAATTTGTAGATATCAAATCCATATTCTAATCCCAAGTTGACCACCAAGACTTATAATTTGCAATAAAGAAGTTCAATTTCTACATGATCGTTTAACATCTGTTTCGAAATTACCATATTACGACAATACTATAGAAATTCATATAATTTATACTATCTTTTACACTAAGTTTTATTTCTAAATATATAGTTACAAAGAAATATTTATATCAAATATTTAATACATGAAATTACCTTGAACTTTTCATCGATGGTAGCCCGACTAGATTCAAACTCAGGTGAATCTAAAAATTCACAAGGAAGTATTGGATGCAAAAACTGGTGTCCACTCATTACGTTTACCTATAACATGCAGAAACTGTTTAATTGTTATGTTTTAAAAACAATAAATACTACGTATACAGGCAAAAATAGACACATAGAAAGAACAGTAATTTTATACACACTGAAATGCAAAAGTAAGCTAGTATTATATGCACATAGCACAGTGCCTATTTTGAATAGTGATTCCTAAACATTTAAGACTACGGAACTCACAACTTTGGTACATATTAGGCATTATTCAGTTCACGATAACAAACATAAGACAGTGGAATAAGAGCTAAATGATATCGTCACAATAACTTTACTATGATTTTTATTATTGGAAAACCTGTAGTATTGCTTTTTTATACAAAGTATATTTTTATGTGAAATGCTAACTGTATAACTAAAAATAACAGTAATTTAATTCAAATATTTGTGCTGCCCTGAAATATTTATAACAGTGCCATAAAGTGCAATAGTTCGATTATAAATGTAACATGAAACTCTAGTAACGTTTTACGGTAGGTACGTACAGTAGGTTTCTTGAAGCGATGATAGCTCAGTGCTAGTGTGTACGGACTCCGCGTCAAGGGACGTGATTTTGAGTCCACCTACACTGAGCTTGAGCTTTCGGTAAAGGAAAACATCGTGAAGAAACCGTACCATGATGGTAGAGCTTTTTCTAATGCCCGCCTGGCTAGCAATCACCCTCGAGTTGAAAATCTGCCGCCAAATTTTAATAAGTGTGTTCCGGCAGTTGCACTTGAGAGCTAGTCCCTCCTCAGGTTTAACGTGTCCATCAACTTGGGTCGTATTGTCACTTAAGATCAGGTGAGATTATGGCCATAACGTTAAACCGTACCTATAAAAAAAGATACTTTTAGGTTCAGCCTTTTACGCACATCAATGGCCAAGAAGATCGAAAGACACAGCTGATGTAATAATAAAAGAACTCTATATTTTCTATAATACATACTTTTCTAATACGTTACCTTTCCTGAAAGCAATAGACCCAGTCGATCTGTTTTGGTCAAGTTTTGCATAGCGTATGCCTCGCCGGCATGTAATGACATCACATGCGCGAAATCCGGTGAGACCATACGCTTAAACTGCAGTCTCGAAACCTAAGAATTTTTAAAATACTTTTTAATTACTAACAATACCATGCCAAGAATATAAAAAACAAAATTAATTAAAAAATAGGTTTATGTTGTAGTATGCCAACGACATACTTAAGCAAAAACAAGTAAAGTAATCAAACTAACAAACTAATCAATCACATTAAATTATTGTAAATACAATACAAAACCTGTCTATACGTTCAATTACCAATTGCCAACTGTTTATAATTATTGTTAATTTAATGAGCGTGCAAGACAAAACATTTTTAATAAAAGAAATAGTGTAAAAATATGATATGTTGCCAAATTATATGAAACAAATATTCAAACACACGTTTTTCATTTTCAATGACACGTTATAATAAGTAAATTCATACGGAACACTCTAGTTTCAAAAACATGAAAATATTTGTTTAGAAATGTACATGATACTATCTTAACTGATTTATCAAATTAATTAAACTTATTACACAATAGTTTAAACTCTCCGATCAATAGTAAGTAGTAAGCGACATTGTTTATTACTTAATTATTACTTCTCGATGATGTTAACAAAAGTTTATGAATTAGTATAATTTTAAAACACACCTTAAATGGTTCGAAAAGTGTGTGGAACACCTCCTCAAGTTCGGGATCAAATTTTACAGGCCGCATCTGGTATACCAAGTACACTACTTGCGCGAGGTTCAGTAAAACAAATCCGAAGTTCCAGAAAAAGGCATCCGGGGAACATATAACATGCCACGCCCATACCGAATATAACATGAATGCTGTTAACACAAAATAGTCTTTTAATCATAGGTAATATTAATACTTTAATTAATACTAATCATAATAATATTATAAATGTGAAAGTGTTTGTTTGTTACGCTTTCACGCCTAAACCGCTGAATCGATTGTGATACTTTTAAAGAGAGAGGGACAAATTTTGAATGAAACTTTTTATTGCATCGTCAGATTTGCATGACAAAATCTATACTAACGCGAGCGCAGCCGCACGTAAAATCTAGTAATTAAACATTCTCTATGTTTAGATTTTTGTTGCGGACGGTTGTTGAAGAAAAATACATAATAGACAACCAAACGATGTACTGAGGAATAGAGACTATCTGCCCTAACCAAGTTGTCTTTTTCTGCAATGGTTGGCGTAGATAGAAAACTGAAATTAATGTGAAATACATATCAATATTCTGTTTCAAACGTATGTAAATTTTTATAGAATTTAGTAGGCTTTTATCACGGGGTTTAGCGTTTAAAATGACATCACATAGATTATTTGTTTTTTCGTTGCGCTAATGATTATAGAAAAAGACAACTTGGATAGAGGCATATTGTAGTAAGGAAAAAAGGTTTACCACAATAAGCAAACACAGTTTCGGGTTGAAATAAATCTGTGGATATTTATTTATATTAGCTGTATATTATTAATGATATCTGACTCGGCAAACTTCGTAGGGCCTAATAGTCAATGAGTATCGTGTTATCTTGTAGCTATACTCAATTAACAATTATATTTATGTTATAAAATGAATAATAAAAAAATATTCTACTTTTCTGGACCGCGACTTGGTTCAGCCGTTCTTGAGTTGTAAATGATGTAAATAACCCGACTTTGTTTTATGTATACGATAGAGTATCTAGTATAGTACAGAAGATATATATTACTTTTCTTCATATTTTTTTTTGGATTGGACATATGCTGTTAGTCTTAAGGGTTTTCACAGCTTCATCGATCTTTGGGGGCGAG
The DNA here is from genome assembly GCA_039707435.1 of Actias luna. NCBI lineage: Eukaryota > Metazoa > Arthropoda > Insecta > Lepidoptera > Saturniidae > Actias > Actias luna. Next base: position 10,035,668 of record JAZHAC010000033.1, on the reverse strand, counting down.
TACTAAGGTACTCAGCCCGAGGCGATGAGCACAAGGGAGACATAAAGTGGCTGATCCCTTGCTTGGGCTGTTGCCCGGAACACGAAAAGAAAGCGCGATTCTGACTTATCTTAAATAGGATCCTATGCTAAACAGAAAACATACTCCTACATCCATCTACATAATCTTTATATTTCAGTTATATTTATAGTTATTCTACTATTCTAGGCAAAAACGAATCCAACTTATCAATACTAATATTCGAAATGCGAAAGTGTGTGTGTTTGTTTGTCCTTCCTTCATGCCCTAAGCTACCAATCGATTTGATTTTTGCATGGAGATACTTGAAAGAATGTAGAGTAACATAGGCTACTTTTGGTTCTGAAAAACCTTCAAATTCCCAGGGGAGATTTACATTAATATCCGTAAAATTATTCTTCATTCACGTCCTATCAAACCAAACAAATGACTTGAGTTTTGGCATAGAGATAGTTATTAAGACGAAGAGTGACATTGGCTACATTTGGTCCTGGAAAAACATCAAGTTCCCATGGAAGATTCACGGGTATATTCTTATTTTTTATCTATACTCTATACTTATAATACTTACTACAATTATATAATAAAATTACATTAATATAACAAAATATGTACTACATTAATAAGGATTAACATATAGGATACTTTTATCCCGGTAATATATTCCATTGAGTTAATAATTCAAGTTTAATGTTATTTTAACTAATTACGCGGGCGAAGCCGTGGGTATAAACTATTCAGATATAATTAAAATCGTTTCAGCCGTTCTCGAGTTACAATTGGTGTAAATAACCCACCTTGTTTTACGTATACAGATATTTTGATGCTATTATGTCATGTGGTAGCAGCGCATTGTGACTCCGTGTCCTAAGACATAAAATCTAATCCTGTAGTGAAGATTTCGGTGAATAAAAATATCGCCCTCATTAATGTTTTGTTGGTAAGAGCTTTTTGTACTCATATCGCCCTTGACCTGTATTTGACATGATACACACGTCATGTGGAAACAATTTATGAAAATATTGCTCCAGTGACCCGTTATTGATGTCACATTAAGATCACGTGTTTATTGAGTGTATGTGTTGTTATCACATCGTCATTGAATTAAGCTAGAACGTGTAAAACGCTAACGCATTACACGATACAATTTTTAGAAGTGAAATTTCTAATAGGAACGTTTTAAATTCTGATCCGTAACCTTTTTGTGTGACGCTCGTTCGGTTACAATTAGCTCAAGGCGACTAGAGGAGTGAGAGAGATATTGTGATGGTTCACTTCTGTCGTGTGGTCTTAAGCACACACCCTTTTTATTTGTTATCTTTTTGAGGAAAGTTCATGGCTGCTTAAGTAATGTTAAGGTAAAGAGCGGAGCAGAAATTTTATGTTAAGCTATACATATACATAAGCATACGTATACATAAGTAAGCGAATAAGCGAAACACCGCAGTCGGACTCATCATTATTCGCCAAAACTAGGAGACCTTAACTTGACATTTAGCATAAATATTCCTTTCACGATGTAAATACCCATTAAGAACGGATTTTACGATCGGGCGCGGTTAACGGAAAAACGCAAGCGAAGTCGGAGGCATTAGCAGTGTCTATACGTGTATTATCGAATTACCGTTAAATTACTCATCACGATATCTCCAAAACTGCCAGACTTGCTGACTGGAAATTAAGTATGAATTTATCTTTCACGACATGGACACCTAGTAAGAACGGATTTTACGATTCCTCGCGATTGATGGGAAAAATACGGGTGCTGAGTAAAAACTAGTAATTTATATACCTGTCTTATAGTACCAGTCTACCCTTTATAATTATTATAGTTTGCTGTTATTGCAAGTTAATAAATAATAAGATCCTACTTAATATTTTTCTTTTGCCACCCCAACAAATAATATAGTTTCCTACATCTTGTATTATCCATAGTAAATCAAAAGAGTCTTCCCGCATTATATGTCTTATTTTACTTATTACCTAGGTACTTACCGAAAATTAATATGGTATGCATCCAAAGTTGGCCTCTTTTGGTGCTTGGTGCACAGTAAGAAGCGACAAAAAGTACATTGGAAACCTAAAATGGAAATGAGATCTAAATGTAATAATTATATAAACGTTAATAATTATTTGATATTTATTATTTGAAATTACATAAAATTGATTTACCTGAAACAAAGGATGTTGTGAGACTCTCCAAATAGGACACCATGGCCAATACCATGGTCCTAAATTAGAAAAAAAATATTATGACAATAATAATGTGGTAAAATGAAAGTTGACGATGTTAGTAATATTTACCTGTCGGCATCGTATAATTTATTGTTCCCAAATCACGAAGCGTCCCGTTGTATCCTGGCCAAGAAAAATTATGTTCCCCTATTTCCAAGTAATCTGCTCTTTTGCCAAATAAACCTTCGTTAGACATAATTCTGTAACTTTTATCCCTTATTATTTTTATAGTAATTTTATAACGATAATAGATAAGCAATGATATATTTCATCCAGCACGTTTTTAAATATTCCCTTTTTTAACCATAAATCACTTGGCGCCAAATCAATACGTATTTTTTTTTGTTATGTATACATTCTAGTGACCGATAGCCTTTTGAGCCTATCAAAGCCTTTCTAAATTGTAAAGGGTTTGTATCTATATCGATATAAAACGAAAGAGAAGTAATTAAAATGTCCTTTACATTTCATGCACGCTTATTAGAGGAAAAATACAACGAGATTAACAAAATAATTTTATTTGCATTGCATGCAATTTGCATGCAATAAAAATGCAATTTTTATGCATTTGTAACCAATAACAAATGTATTAATTATGTAATATATCATATCAGATTATAAATATAACCTAAAAGATAACAAAAAAAATATAATTATATGTTGTTGTAACTTACATATGCAAGAACATTTATTAAAAATAAAAAATAACCTCATGTTATTGTTGTTTGATTACAAAGTCTCTATTTCCATCATAAGAAATATGGTTTCAAGCTAGAATCTATTCTTTTTGACATGTAGTAAAAAAATATTGGAATATAGCAACAACGTATTAGCTTGAGTTGGAAAGTATTTTCCATTTATAAAATTGTTTTCAATATCTTTTTTTTACTCTGTCTTTGATATGAATTACATATAAAGCTGTCAAAGTTTAGCTGTCATTTCTTGACGATGACAACAGTGAATGTTTAACTGACATTCAGTCCATAGATAAGAATAGTGTGCCTGAGATACATAGGCAACTTTACATTGACATCACTACTTGACAATTTTAATGTCAATATAGTAGCGCCATCTGGTTTACAGTTAGGTGATTAGATGCATAGATTAAAAGACATATTCTTTAAAAACAGTAATGCAAATATGTTCTACTTGGACAAAGAAATCAAACAATTCCCTAGGAGGATAGCATAGTCAAACTTTATTTTGATATTTCCTCATTTTAATATATTTATGAAACACTTAAATTTCATCTCATTCTAAATCTTTTGTACAGAATAAACAGTAACTACACAAGTTCAGATGAGGTTAAGTACGATGACACAGAATAGAATGTACAAATCGGTACAAAAGTACGAAACGGTTGATGTAATACGTTGTCACCAATACACAAACGTATTAATTAAAACTTAACCGCAAAAACAACATACTGACAAGCAGCCATTTGCCATTTGCACGATACCACACAAAAAAATAACTCTACCTATTTTTATCATAAAACTAATTGTCATTATAATGATGTTTTTTTTATAACCAAGTAATATAATTTAAATAAAAGTACACCAACACTTATTTATTTGTATATATCTGCAAAAGTATTTACTGTATGATATTTTATGATAATATCAAGTGTTATAACGAAATTGCCGTGTGGCAACATTTAAAAATATAGTTTTATTATGTACCTAACTATTGGATAGACGGAGCTGTGTAAAATTTACGTTTGGTGTTCCAAGTTACTATAACATGATTCAGTCTTCATAAGTGTGATGTGAGCAGTGTGTCATTAATAACCATCTAAGATTTTATTAAAGCTTTTTGCGATGCGGTAGCAGCGGTTCTAACAGACAACAACACTATATATGTAATATGCCTTAATTTTTTGTTACTACACAATTATTTTTCGCGGGTATGCCGAACATCAATAGTGCTATCGTCACTAATGGTAAGTATGATCCACTTGATCAAATACTGTGATTAATTAAAAATTAAAGGAACCGATGTCGAAATACGGTTACAAATATTGGAAATGTATCAAAACAAACGTAATTGATGTTTCCGTAGCTAATCTAAAAATGTTTTGTAAAACTCAAGGTAACTGAGTATTATGTCTTAACGTAAGTCTTGTTCTTATATCATAACCATGCGTGATAGTATATTACATTATACTTAATGTTGATTAAGGACTGTGTAAGGATTATCTAACTAGCTTTTCATTTGGACTTTAGTTCTAGAGGAATATACAATAAATAAATGTATAATTGCCAGAACATAGTATGTATTTATGTATATTTTATAAGGTAATATTTAGTGCATCTTTATCATATTATATTACTATAAAAATTTGACAATCATATATCATGAAAGTGAAAAGTTTTTATTCATGAAACATGTCTCTTGCAGAGCATGTATTTATTATTCATTATGAAAACAATTGTGTTGTATAGTTTTCCTTTTTAATATATCTTTATGATATGATCATATTATTATGTATGTGGTCTGAGTTATTGGTGTCAAACTAACTGCACAATTGCTTAATTTAAATTATTAATGAATTTTCTTTCTTTTATATTACAATCTATATTTCAGGAAGGTTTTACATAGAACAGTTTTATGCTAATAAGACAGATAGACAACCTATATAAAGCTGAATTTGTATAAATGTAATGCTCTCTAAAAAGGTTCATTAAGTATGTTGATACCACACTGCTGACCTGCATATTTCAGGGTGACATTTTGTTTTGGATAGAAAGTATTATTTAACTATAATTGTTCACTCAGTGATGATTCTATCTATGGAGAATATAGCACACACATTATGCATGACTAATGCACAATTTATTATTCAACTATTAACTAATATTAAATTAATTTAATGCAATAATAATAAATGGTGTAATATTTTAATGTGACAGTTAGATACAATTCAATCATAACAACCATACAACATATTATGTATCACCTGCCATAATAGTATAAATACACCTATCACATTTTGGTATCAACTAGTGTGTACCAGTTTGCAGAATAAGTTTAAGGTCTCTTTGCTATCATCATTGTTTTTGGATTGTACTGTGCTTGCCATCAAGATAGATATAATATAGATTGTGTTATGTTTCAGACGAATATGAAGTCATTGGTGAAGCACAATGGCAAGTTTTGGAGAACAGTGGTGATGAGCATATCATTAAAATTTATGGCTTGAAATATTCCAAATTACAAGCATTTTTATTTCACACAATATGCATATTACTATGTGGACTGCCTTATTTTGCTTTGGCTTATTATCCTTCATACAATCTCTTCAAATATATAAAATGCAGTTTGAAAATGGCTGAACACATTTGTGGTATGTTTAACTATATTTATTGTTAATTAGATTTATATTTTTTTATGATAAAGTAAATTTACCACTTTTTATAGTTACTGATGCAGATGGATTATTTGTAATTGAAAAAGTTTATGAAATAGATCTCAATCTATCAAATCACAGAGAAAATAGGTTAAGATTTTTTAGTTATCAATACAGTCGTTTTATCTGGCTTCATGACCAAGGCACTTTCGTTAATGTACTTGCACTTAATGAAAAACTAACAATCAGTTTGTTGATGGAAAACATGTCTGGTATTAATAAGCGCCAACAAAATGAACTGTAAGTATGAAAATATAAATATTATACATTTATTTTTATTTTGTACTGTTATTGTAGAAACCTGAAACTGAAACTAAATTCAGAATTTTACTTTTGCAAATTTCTCTGAAAATTTATAAAATATTGGACAAGTCCTGAGTGAAACTGTGGCTCTGTTTCTATTTGTTTACATTACCTACCCCAATATTTTACTATGTCCTATATAATTACCTATCTCAATATTGCACCATGCCCTATATAAACATTGCTTATGTATTTTTCACATATTTTTCTGTTTCTTGGTTAAGTCTGTTAGCACATTTATAACTCAAGAACCTTAGTTGCATTAACCTATAAAATTGTCAATTTTTTTTCAACAATGTGGGTCTAAATGTCTGAAGTCTAATCTTTCTACATGATGTTTTTTATACCTTATGAATTTCAGATTAACTTTAAACATTATCTGTATTAATCTAATAACCGATATATTGATCTTTTTTTTTCAGGATTAAACTGTATGGTACTAACTCTGTGGAAGTAGAAGTTAAAAGTTATTGGACCCTATTTGTGAATGAAGTTTTTAATCCTTTTTATTTATTCCAAGTGTTCTCTATAATACTATGGTCTTTGGATGAATACTATCAGTATGCTGCTTGTGTTTTCATATTATCAACTGCTTCTTGTATAACAGCACTCTACCAAACAAAGCAGGTGAGTTAAATTGCCTTATTTACATTAAAGCTTTTTATTTTGTATATTTGATCCTTAGATGTGGAAAAATATACATTATTTTAATATGTATCCAAAAAATATAACATATATCCTTTTTTATATGACACTTACTGTTACACAACAGCATTGCTGGGGGTCAGTTAAATAATAATTCTCGAACATATTTTATATTCTATTCCACAATGTAATTAACTTCTATAACATGTTATTTGTTTCCTTCAAGTATAACTTAAGAAAAAATATGTATTCAGACTATCTTTCACAATTATCTGATTTGTTATTACTAGCTTTTGCATGCAACCTTCGCAATTGTTTTAATGTCATTATGGATGGATGATCATAAAATTTATTTGTATTGGTGTCTATATTATGAATGGAACATGCATGGCATCAAGTCAATAGATTATGTAGCTTTTTAGATGTCACGATGATGCAGTTAGTGGTAAACCAATTACATGTAATTAGATAATATAACATTCTAATTGGGATGTGTTCATAATTCATCTGCTCCTAAAATGCTTGCTCGACTTTAATGTTTTTTTTTTGTGTATATATGAGGCTACGTGGACAGTTCTTAGCTGCTGTTGAACCAACTAGATAATGCTGTTGTCAATAACCAGATGATTTTCTCAGTTTTTATTTTTTGTGGAATCTTTTTTTTTTAAACATATAATGTTTCATTTTTAACCTCTCAGTACCTCTAAATATGTTTATTTTTTAACCTATGGATCCGTGGTAGTAATGAATGCACTTTGGTTTTGTTTATGTTGCACAGCATAGTGACTGTACTGCACCTGATGGTAAAGTACAGTACAATCCAGAAAAGTGGTGACTGACAATGATCCAAAACTCACAATCAGTCACCGCTGTAATGCTGGCCTGCTTGATACCTTTTCACGTTTCTTTGATGGACCCTATATCATAGGAGGGTGGGAACACGCTGACTGGAAGACGGTTCCACAGCTCCATGGTACGACAAAAATATGAATCAGCAAACTTTTTAGTTCGCGATTCAATAGGAGTCACCGTGAAGCTGTGACACCGAAGTCGCTCCCGCTTGGTTCTGTAATGGAACGGGGAGGAGGGGATTATATCGAAGAGCTCTTCAGAACACTCGCCGTGGTACATACGATAGAACACACTTAAAGAGGCAATGTCCCTTCGTAGCTTCAGCGGTTCTACAGTGCTGGTGGTGTCTGCATCATTAACAATGCGGGCGGCCCGCCTCTGCAACCTTTCTAAGGCATCGAGTAAATATTGAGCGGATCCATCCCAAAGATGCGAGCAGTATTCCATGCACGGTCGAACTTGGGCCTTATAAAGGTTTTAAAGGTTGTCTGTCAAGTACGTTAAATGTGCTTGGCGGATTGTAAATAAATTTGTCATAGATTTTTGGATAACGTTTAAGAACGTTACAGATGAGCATAAATGTTCATAAAATGGCGGGGTCGACAAGTTCTTTCACGGTGACGGTTTTGCGTCCTACACGCAATGGACGCGAGGAGTGCGTTGTGAACGCGAGCCGCTTGGTGCCTGGTGACGTGCTCGTGTTACCGCCAGACGGATGCGTGATGCCTTGTGACGCTATGTTATTAACTGGCACCTGTATCGTAAATGAGAGCATGTTAACTGGTAAATCTATATTAATATTACTAGAAAGGATAGATATATGCTAATGCGGGCTTATTTTTAGAACTTTTTAAGAGGAACATTTATCTCACACATAACTTTCGTGTGAAATCAACCATTTAGGCAACGGACGCAATGAAAGGTTTCAGAAAGAATATTTTTCGCCTTATAATATTAATATACATAAAGTGGAATAGTTTGTTTGAACGCGCTAATCTTAGGAACTACCAGTCCAATTACAATAAAATCTTTGTGTATTTGATACAGTAATAATTGAGGTAGGATTTAGGCTATTTAACATCACGCTACCACCGATAGAGGCAAAGCTAAATTGAAAAAAGTTACAAATATGAGATGAGCAAAAGTTATTAAATTATTTTTAGTTCCACGCGAGCGAGGTCACGAACATTGCTAGTTATATAATAATTTTATATTTTTGCCCTAGTCATTATTTACGTGAAACTTTCTTACGTACATTAGAGAAAAATTTATTATAGTACTTTAAAAAAAAAAACGTTACGTAATTCGGTTACTTTCGGGCGAATGTATTTATGATACATAAGTATATCAAAAATGGTAGATTTAGTTACACACATATAGTACAGTTTAGTATCACTGCTATGATAGAGTCTAATCCGTAAGTATAAAACTTATGTGTAAGATGTTTGACCTAGGTAATATCGGACACCTTTAAACCGGTTTCAATGATATTTTCATCTTGAGAGATAAGTTTTTATTCCGATAAAATGCCCTATCCCCAAACTTGTTATGGTCGCATTATTGACTACACGAAAGTATTTTTTTCCTATTTAAATAATATTATGAAATCTGAAAAAGTTAAACATTTTAAGTTCACGCACCGGTACACTTTATAGTGATTGTATTTATAATAGTAAAAAAAAATTATAGGTGAAAGTGTACCAGTGATGAAAGGACCTCCGTGTGTGTCACCAGAAATCTATTCTACAGATGGGCATAAAAGACATACACTTTTTGCTGGAACACATGTGATACAGACTAGATTCTACGGTAACAATCAGGTAGTTTTTACATCAAAATAATTATAATTTGTTTCTTTAATTATATATTTTTTAATAATAAAAACGTATTATTTTACAGGTTCTAGCAAAGGTAGTGCGCACTGGTTTTTACACTGCAAAAGGAGAATTAATTAAAAGCATATTATTCCCGAAACGATTTGGTTTTCAATTTTATAAAGACGCTGTTAAGTTTGTAGTGTTCATGTTCTGCATCGCCGCCATTGGGATGGGTTATTCTGTATGGTTATACGTTTTAAGAGGGGTAAGCAACATTTTTAACAAACATTCTACCTTTTTAAAGAGTAATTCTAAAAAGCTTAAGTAATGATGAATGTGTTTTGTTGCGTGAATGTGTTTCATTTATTCAGTTATAATATAACACACTTATAATTGCAGCAATTTATTCTAAATAACTTTTGATAACTTCATACCCGCATGGCGAACTAACGAAATAGAGATGGACTCTAATTACGTAAATAATATGATTCATAAACATGATTCATCTCTGATGTGTCAGTAATTTCTGAAATAATAAAAAAATATTTGCTATGGTTTTGTCGCCACCATTAATCTTATCAACTGATTCGTTATTGACTGATTGATTAATGTCCTAAATACACTCGATGTCTTTCGTGGAAATTGTTACCGGTTGATATTATGTATCTATTAATTTTGAGAGGATATAAAATTTTTGAAGCGATGATATCTCAGTTGGTAGTGTGTAAGGGCATCGCGTCAATGGAAGTGAGTTCGAATCCACCTGCAATGATCTTGAACTTTCAGCGAAGGATAACATTGTGGTGAAACCATAGCATGGTGGTAGGGTCTTTTATAATGACCACCTAGTTAGTTACCATTCTCAATTTGAAAATCTACCGCCAAATACCGATATAAGTGTTCTGGCAGTTTTTTTTTTATAGTTAAGGTTTTAGCGTTATGGCCATAATCTCACCTGATCTTAAGTGACGATACGGCCCTAGTTGGTAGGCACGCTAAACCTGTGGAGAAACTGGCTCTCAAGTGCAGCTGCCGGAACACACCTATTGGTATTTGGTGGCAGGTTTTTAACTTGAGGGTGGTTGCTAGCCAGGCGGGCATTGGAAAAAACCCTACCACCCTGCTATGGTTGCCTCACGATGTTTTCCTTCACCGAAAGCTCAAACTCATTGTAGTTGCTTGGATTCGAACTCACCTCCCTTGACGTGTAGTCGTACACATTACCACTGAGCTATCATCGCTTCATTGAATTCGAGTGAAGTTGCACTTGAGAGCCAATCTCTCCACTACGCTTAGGACATTATGGTATCACATTGTTACTTAACATCGGGTGAGATTGTGACTGTAACGCTAAAATCTATAAATAGTAAAACGGAGATTTTGAAATTATTATTTATATGTATACAGAGTACGGTTAGTACAATAGTATTACGTACATTGGATATCATAACTATCGTGGTCCCGCCTGCGCTCCCGGCCGCCATGACGGCAGGCATTGTCTACAGCCAGCGCCGTTTGCGGACAAACAAGATATTCTGCGTCTCCCCGCCCAGTATCATTATATGCGGGAAGCTGCAAGTTATGTGTTTTGACAAGGTACCTAATACATCAATATGTTTACAACATTTTCTGTTATAACTATATCTTTACATAGTATAAAATGAAGTCGCTTCCGCTGTCTGTTCGCCTGGATCTTTTAAACTATTGAACCGATTTTAATGCAGTTTTCAGCAATAGATAGAGTGATTCATACATATCATAATATAGAAAAGACGAAAAATTCAAAGATTTGTATTGTGATACTATTGTAAAACAGATAAGTTTGTTTGTTTGAACGAGCTAATCTTCTGAACTACCAATTGCATTTCAAAAATTATTTTTATACTTGATAGATCAATCATCGAGTAAGGCTTAAGTTGAGACTATTTAACGGCACGCCCATGCCACCACTAATAGGAACAAAGCTGTATTTTTGGATATAAAGTATATTATTCCTCATGAATCTGGCTATCATATACAACATTTTTTTAACCTGACTGTTAGTTCCAGATAAGCGTTTTTATATTAGTACTAGCTGACCCGGTGAACTTCGTATCACCTATAATCAATGTTCTTTGTCCTCGCTAAAATTAAAAACAGTTTTTTTTGTATTTTTTATTTTAAATTTTTATTAGCTATTATCAATTCTAATCAACCTTTTACCTAAATTCGTTAAAATCAGTAGAACTGATTACATCGAATATAGTTTTCGTTTTTCATTTCTTCTGATTATTGAATGAAATTTGTCTATAAACCCAATGCAATTTAAATATAATTAATCAAGATACCGCTCATTGATAAACTATGTTTTAGTTTCATTTTGGGGTGCGTACATATACAGTTATTATTATCCGACGCACGAACATGCGACCTATACGTATTTGTTCGTTCATGAATATGGGAAAATCCCAAGTTCAGTACGCAAACTCCCAAGGACTGGTTTTGTTATTTGTTAATTGTTTACGCAAATACATTCGCCCGGGAAGTTGTAGTTGCTTAAAATCGAACGGAAAAGCATTGGAAGCATTGGTATACGCTAAATAAAGATAACCTCTCCGTTGTATTTTCCCGTGATCGTTGATTCGTTGATGTTAATCAATAGCCTTACATACATAGCTCGTTACATTGCATCGTCGTGTTAGTAGTGTTGGTTGATGCTGAGATTCTTCGTCATTTGTATGAAGTGTTGTGCGTGGGCTTTTTGTCTAGGCGAAGCGACAAAGTCGTAGTCGATGGCTATACATCTGATGCTATAGCAATAAATGCCGGTATTCCACAAGTGTCTGTGCTATCACCTAAATTGTTCATCTTACATAACAATGACCTTTTGAATATACCGAATGTGCATTGTTATGCGGATGATAGTACGGGTGATGCCGTATACTAGGGCCGTGCCAATATTTCTCAAGGACTTATGAATGATAATCGGACCATGCTTGAGTCTGAGATTGAGAGCTTATTGGACAGGGTCTTTAGTTGGGGTCAAGCAAACCTTGCCCATTTTAACCCTGGTAAGGCTCAAGTTTGTGCGTTTTCCGCTAAGATAACACCATTCCTCAAAGTACCTAAGATTCAGAGCACTTCTTTACAAATATCCAGTAGTATCGGGATCCTTGGTATCGATATATCTCGTGATGTATAATTCCGCATGCACTTGGAAAGCAAGGTCAAATTGGCAGCCAAAAAACTTGGTATTCTTAATCGGTCCAAGCGATACTTCAGACCGAGGCAACGGCTTGTGCTGTACAAAGCGCAAGTACGGCCTCACATGGAGTACTGCTCTCACATCTGGGCCGGTGCTCCTGCCTACCAACTTGCCCCTTTGGATTCAGTGCAAAAGCGAGCCATCCGTCTTGAGGACGATCCCGTACTAACACGCGGTTTAGAACCCTTGGAACTACGTAGGGACATAGGATCTCTCTGTGTTTTCTACCGCATGTACAACGGGGAGTGCTCTGAGGAACTATTTGATATGGTGCCCTCATCACAGTTTCAAGGCCCCACCTCTCGCCGGTGGCTAGCTGCTCATCCGCATACTTTAAAACCTGGCCGAGTTGTAAAAACAGTTAGGTTCTCTAGAACACTCTTACCGCGCACATTAGATCTTTGGAACAGACTGCTCGGTATGGTATTCCCTCAAGATTATGATATGGAGCTCTTCAAAAAGGGATTGAAATACGGTTTAAAATTATTATTGCATATAATTTTTGAAAAACTGTTTCATCTGGGATTTCATATAAAATGAGACTTAACTTTTGAGCTACCCATGCATTATCCGTGCGAATGGTTGGTCCATCGTATGACAGAGACTGATACTCCGAACAGTTCTCGAGACTTGTAATACGGATGTAAGTTTAAGGGGCCCCTTTTCGACACGCGTCACCACTCATCTTTACTTCTCATGTTTCTCTCCCTGCCCAGTCAAATTTGGTAGGAGCCTGCTAGCGCAGCTTCAGAGACACGTAAAATAGTACTTTCTGCTATCCTAGACATGCTAAGATCTTTTAGTAGATTATAGAGATTTTGCTGGTATAGCTCTTGCTCTCACTTCGACCGCGTATAACATAACTACCATATCCTTCCTGTTCTATATCTGTTCAGGTTATTTAGTAGCTCGTAGTACTTAATTTATATTTATTTTATATTTTGGTACTTTTGTATGTTTGTTTTCCATGGTACAATGAAATCAATTAATGGAATTAATTTCATCTGGCTATATTTTGTCAACTAACCACAATAAAATGTGCGCCGGTGAAGACTACCTTTTTATCATTCAACAGAGTTTTACATCCAACAAAATCTACTTTTATTAGAAAAAATTGTGAGGTGGTAGTCCAGACGATGTCAGTAATTTGAAAATTCTGTGGAATAGTTAACTATGTCTTTCTAGTTGATAACTATGTTGACTAATTTGAATAATAATAGCTGCCTTCGAAGAAAATTCTGAATAGTCGCATTGAGATCCACATTTTTATTTTTCGCCGTCACCATTGTTCGTAATTTCTGAATTGTGGCGCTTATTTAGCTTGTTATAAAATTCTTCTTTACAATAGGCGTTGCGCTAAACGACGTCGTTTGGATTCAACAGTTTTTTTTTTGTTACCCAGAAATGGTTAGAATCACTTCCGATCTCATTGTACATTTCTGAACGCACGCATAAATATTTGACGACCAATAAATATGTCATTTCATTACTGACATTATTCAACATTTTTAAAATCTAAAATACACCATTATCCGCATATTGTGGATATATCTTGTCGATTCGAAACCTTTACTTAAATACATTCTTTAATTTGAGGGGAGAGTTTACCGTATCGACGTGATGAACATTAAATGTTTGACAGTTGACAAAAACCCATGAATATTTTGTATGAAAAAATGTTTTTTTTTTTCGACAATTTTCCAATGTTAATAGATATTCTGCTATTCAGAACGGAGACAAATACAAGAAATCAAAACCAATGAAAATCGGTCCAGCCGTTCTCGAGTTATAAGTGTTCTAACAATTCCGACTTTGCTTTATACATATAGTTTTAAGTTTTATATATATAGATTAATAATTAAGTATACCATTTATTCCTTTATTTCTAATTAAAATTTCAGACCGGTACACTCACAGAGGATGGTTTGGATTTTTATACAGTAGTGCCGTATGATAATGGCGAGAAATTTGGTAAATGCATTGTAGACGTTACTGCGATGCCTGTAACCAGTCCTCTTATACAAGCACTTGCCTCTTGCCACTCTTTAACAAGTATACAGGGGGAGTTAAAGGGCGATCCCTTGGATTTAAAGATGTTTGAATTTACACAATGGGTAAGTGATACACTTTAATATTGATAGATAGATCTTGTTTACCTGTATTCACTTTATGTACAACTGTATAACATTTTAATTTAATAATTTAAGTCTGTCAACAGCCGCACAATATCTTCTTTCTTATTCTATTCTGAATTGCATAATATTGTGCAGCAATTTAAAGTAAATAAAATGAAATAACAATATTAAGTGCATAAAAACCAATCATTTGCTAACATCATAAAAGTAAAAAACTATAAAATAAACAAAATGGGAATAATTACTGCGACATAGCAAATGCGGACAAAAATTAGACAGCTAATTAATTCGCAACAACATCTTCAACTTATTTTATACTTATAACTAACTTATTTGAAAAAAATTCAACTTCGGAGTTTTCGTAACCTAGTTCACTATACAGTCTCAATATTCACGGAAAACTAATAAAGTGGCCGGAATTAGTTCTATAGACAGGTACAGCAAACAGTGGTCCAAGTTTATGGGGATGTCTATACGGCCTATCTTTATTTTAATTTGAGATAATGCCTTAATGTTGTCTATTTAGTTATTTATTAGTGTGTAGGAAGATGAGATCTACTTTCTTCCTACGATTTGACAAGATTGACATGTTCGGATATTTTAATCTTTCTGAATATGGTGCATAGTTATCTGGGGTCGATAAACAGTATCGTGTAATCTATCGTATTGTAGAATCTTTGAATTTCTAAATTACTGATTAAAAAAAAAAGTTTTAATTCAATTAAAATATTTTATTTTATAAAATTTCTATGTTAATACGTCCATTAATAAATAGCTCAAACGTTGCTTCAAATTTTCGTCATTTTTGTGATGAATTTTAAATCAACAGGTACTTGAAGAACCAGGTCCTGAGAACACGCGTTACGATAACTTGACTCCGGCCATTGTAAAGCCTCCTTCGGCGAAGGACGAAAATCTGCAAAGCTTAGACAATTATGATCCTTTCACAATGGAGATTCCTTATGAGGTACCTATTTGATGCCTTATATACGGTACTTTCAGCATTTTATAAGTGTCATTATTTCTTTCGCTGGATGCTAAGACGGTTACAATCGTAGCCAATTGGATCATAATCATATTGTAATCCGAATATATATGGCGCATTCTCGGATCAGTCGTTATAGGTATATCCAATAAGAGACCGTACACAAAATGTCGGACAAAATTACCTGTTTGGAACGTTTAAACCCATAGACCACCACCCGTGCATGATATATGGCAATGAATAGTAGTATACAAACTTCAATATTTTAAAATATTTATTACTTGCAATAATAAAACTTTAATCTATACATAAAACAAATCTGTAGAAAAGTCGTTTTTGTACAACGAAACTATTTACAAAAAAAATAGCCAGTCTAAGGTATAACCAGCAGAAACCATTTCCAGCATTTTTGGAATTATTGTCGGTTTGTCTGTGCACGTGTGACGTACAAAGTACGAAACCAATGTAGATAACTTTTATACTGAAAGTTGTACTCAACTTGAATATTGAAATATTATTAAATTGCTTTCCAAGTTAACAGTATGTGTTTTATAATTCTTACTTATCTGCCAGTTATGTACTACTATATAGTAGTTAAAACTATATTGCTTTCTCATAAGTTATCTTCTTTCTCTCAGATTGGTTTACTCCGAAGATTTCATTTCTCTTCCTCGCAACAATCAATGGGTGTCATTGCAAGAGTCCTCGGTCAACCGCAAATGGTATATTTCCTGAAAGGTGCACCAGAAAAGGTATGGGATCTTCTAATTTCAAGGAAACTTGTCTTGAATAACTGATAATTCTTAATTCTTTGTTACCAATAAAGACTAGGATAAAACTGGCTTGGTATTTCGATCGCTTGAGCATTTTCGTTTTTTACAGTTTGAACTTGATTAAAGAGCAGGTGTTAAAAAGGGTGATGGTGAAGCTTTCAATCTACAGAATAATTATTACAATAATGATCAGGGTTTATATTATTAATTTACTTTTAAATTCACTCTTATATTCATATTAACTAGTTAAAGCAAGCTGCAGCTCTTTTAATACTTCAGAATTTAATAAATAACCGCGATAAAATCCGTTTAAATTAGTTTTATTTCAATGAATAATATTCGCGTAAACCTAAGAAATCATTACCTTCAGAATTATTTTTAAACTATTTTAATCTACATTTTAAGAGTTTCATAGACTCATGTTAAATATAGCGTAGCATACCTTACGACATTTCCGACAGTTCTTTATATAACGCAGTCAATCTACTAATAATACTTTAGTAGTATGAAAGAGCACTCAATTTACTTAGTATTTCTTAAATAATTGTCGTTGCTCCTATTTTCTTTTAGTACAAGCAAATAATATAGTAAACTGTCACTTAGGTCAGGCTTGCATTTAGTTACCTACGCTAAGCAATGCTAGAGCGTATCTACATTATTACTTGAACATTATTTTTTGTGAGTTTCAATTAAAATATGAATTATATGTTTATTTCTGTTATCTCAAAGTAATCGAAAACCGGGGCACAAAATATTGATTTCATTTCGATGTAATGTGGTGTTCGAGTCAGAAAGGGTTCTGCGGCGTGGGTATAGCGGCATGAAGACTGAGACATCACTCGTACAATAAACCAGCTTTATTTCTCACGATAATTTCTTATTAAAATGTAGGAAAAAAGAAAGAACGTCGTTACAATTTAATCACACTTTGTACACAAACGTTTATATAATACGGGGACAAGGTGTTCCGCTTAGTAACGAACGCTGCGACTGCCAAATGCAAACTGAATCACAAACTGTCCGTCCGCACGCTCTCCCTAGCGCCTCTAGCGGATGCTACGCAAAACTAATACTGAGCGCTCATTGGCTGCCGCCATGACGCGTCACTGGCCAATGAGCGACCGGCAAGCAACGCACGTTACCAGCGTTACACCAAAGATGGCGTCACTTCCACCTTTAGTCTCCCAAAATTATGCAAGGTGGCGCATAACTAAATAATAATTTTCCAACGACGCTAAGCGCCGTCATACTGTTGTCACTCAAGTTTGCATGGTATTTTGTCAATTATACCTAGTTAGTTATGACCCTCAAGTTGAAAATCTGCCATCAAATATATATGAGTGTGTCCCGGCAGTTGCACGCGAGAACCAGTCCCTCCTTTACGCTTAGCGCGTCCACCGTCTTGGGCCACATCGTTACTTAATATCAGGAGAGATTGTGGCCATGACGCTAAATCTATACACAAAATTTTGAAACAGTCATGAGGACTGCTGACATAAGTGAAAACTTAAAACTACAAAACAAGCAGTTGTTATTTTTGAATATCTAAATTAATTGTTTGCTGTTAAATTAAAATTTGTAAATCAAAGTTGTTTACAGCGCAATAATTTATGCTAATAGGAACAGATATAGTGTTACTGTTAATACGTCACGTGACCATGTCAATGACGACTAACATGAATTTACTTCCTATTGAAACCTATGGAACCTATGGAAGTTTTCACTTTAATAAGAATCTGTTTAAAACGATGGAGCTATTATACGAGATCTTCATACCTAAACTCCGTGTATTGAGTTGGCAAAGATCTCAAGTTTAAAAACATTGAGCTGTTATAAGCTCCGATTAATAAATTAAAGGTAAAATTAACGTTTCAAGGTTGCAGGTATGTGCAATCCAGAAACGCTTCCGGAGAACTTTAGTGTTGTTCTGAACGATTACACATCGAACGGGTTCCGTGTCATCGGGCTCGCCCACAAGCGGCTCGACCGCAAGATGAAATGGGTCGACGCGCAGAGGATCAAGCGGGAAACAATCGAGTGCGATATGGTCTTCCTAGGCTTCCTAGTCATGCAAAATAGCCTCAAACTTGAAACGACACAAGTTATTAAAGAACTTCATGATGCGAACTTGCGGCAAATAATGGTGACAGGTAAAGTTATCCGATGTCATTCTAGAGCTATTAAAAAAGAAACGGTTCCAATACATTAAGTTTTTTGGGCGTAGTCGTTACCAAACCCTACGCACAGGCATCCGAACGTTCACGAAAAAAATAATTAATTAAGATTGCTTAAGTACCTATATAACGAAATAAAAGAATCATCACGACAATGAAACAAAAGAATCAATAAGAAACGAAATAAAATCATCTAATGTGATAGTGAAAATATTTCTCTGAATAATAAAACATTTGCATTACCGTAAAAACATAAAAAATTTAAATAATGATCATTGAAGTCTCGACAATTGCTCGATTTTGCATGCTTCGCGTTATGAAAACTTCAATTTAATAACTAAAATTTCACCAGTATAGAAATTTATGTATACTGGACAAGAGTTTATGAGTGTATCTTTATTTTTAAAATTCTATTTATAATTTATCTTTTACCAGTTTACGAAATAGCCTTAAATATAAACCTATATGAATTGTCAACATTTATGGCTTCTGCTATTTTTGGATTAATTTAAGTAAGGGTTAGAAACGCAGTCAGTAAATAACTAAAAATAGCTGGTATTTATTATTTTTTTTTTGTTTTAGGTGACAATATTATGACTGCTATGTCGGTGGCACGAGGGTGTTTCATGGTTCAATCGCATCAGAAATTGGTCTTGATAACCGTTGGGCATCAGCAGACTAATGATTCTCGACCTCCACTTTGTATGGAAGTATGTCATCGTCTTTGTACATATCTATTTCAGATGCTATGCCATTTTTTAATACTTGATAGTTTAGCGCTATGCCCACAATCTCACCTGATGCTAAGTGAGGATGTGGCTCTCAAATGCGACTACCGGAACACGCGTATAGGTATTTGGCGGCAGACTTTCAACTTGAAGGTGGTAGCTAGCCATTTGGATATTAGAAAAACTCTACCAACATGCTACGGTTTGCTCACGATGTTTTCTTTCACTGAAAACTTATGCTTATTATAAGTGGATTCGAACTCACATCCATTGACATGGCGTCAGGCACGATACCGATTTGCCGCATAATAAATTCAAGCACCATGTCAAACGAGTTTTAATGTCAATAATTGACAATAATTTGTCTTATGTGATGTCTGGAATTAGCAACTCCCTCTGGTCCTTCGCTAAAAACCATTTTAACTGCATTATTATTAAAAAAAAATAATGCAAAGCAATTAGATATTTCATTCTCTATAAACCATTGTAATCGCATTTTTTTAAATATTTACTTAAATAGACCAAAAAAAAATATCTTTACATATACGCCTTTTCTGTTGATTATATGATTCGAGAACTTTTGTAGATTAGTTTAATACCTTATATATTTCTTATTTACTTTATCTTTTCAAGGAATAAATTTATTCATTCAGGTCGTCGGTGAAGGTGGACCACCAAAATTGGCAATGGATGCGTATGTCATAGCTATGGAAGGAAAAACATGGGCAATCATCCGCACCCACTATCCTGAATTAATGCCGATTGTTTTGAAGAAAGGTTTGTAAATATTTCATTATAAAATAAGTATAAGTTGTACATGTAGAAACAAACAAAACAAAACATTATAGCCGGCTGCGGACTAGGGGTAAAGTGGGCAGGGGTAAAGCATCGGCTGACCATGTAGCATTGATTTCCCATTTTTCAATTATTAAGATGAGATTAAAAACGCGATTTTAATTACCTAAATCGAATAATTTTTCCGAAAATTTTCAATTAAATGCCGACGATCCAAATAAAACTTTCACTTGCATCGTTGTTTCATAAAACCACACAATGTTTTTTTTGTGTTTTATTTATTTAATTGATATATTTATTTATTTTTATTTAAAGGTATGGTTTTCGGGCGTTTCGGTCCTGACCAGAAGACGCAATTAGTGAGCGCTCTGCAAGGGGAAGGGCTAATAGTCGGCATGTGCGGTGACGGAGCTAATGACTGCGGTGCGCTTAAAGCTGCTCATGTCGGGATATCGCTCTCAGAAGCTGATGCATCAGGTAATTCCATATATGTATATACATATATATACTAGTTATGTTCGCGACTTCGTAGGTTTCAACTAAAGAAAATGTAATAAGTTTTTGTAACTTTTTTAAATACAGCTTTGCTCGTATTTGTGGTAGTTTGATGTTAAAAACCTAGAGCCTTCCTTAATAATTATTCTATCAAGTATAAAAATAATTTTAGAAATTTTACTGATTGTTTCCATAATTAGCGTATATAAGCAATCACACGACTATATTGCTGTCATGACGGCCTATAAACCGCTTAGCATCTGTATACCAAAATAGAGTAAAATCCAGTAACTATGTACTACATTAGGGACTGATAGGGTTGTATAATCCAAAAATTTACATATAGTAGAAAGCCGGTGCTTATCCAGTTTCTATTCGATATCAGATTGATATAGCAGCTATAATGACCATGGATTGATTTCTCAAATGTAGCCACCGTTTTTAGATTGTCCTGTACTTATCAATAGTTCCGCTATACTGCATTTAATTACATATAAATAATACCAATCTGTAAATGTCATGATGCTGGACCAAAGCCTCCTTGCGAGAAAAGGTACAGGTTTAATCGCAACTGCCAGGACGTATTTACGATTTCTAACACATAGAAATCCGCGATTCTATGTTTTCTTTCTCTTATACTGTGCTGATATTGATTGGTTATCGTGAATAATGTTATGGTTTGTTTGACTCTGTCATGTATTTCTTTGTTAGTAGGATCTTCTTAAATTCTTTTCTATCTATATTTTCCATGACACTTCATACTATTTATTCTGTTTTTTAATAAAATAAGTAAAAAAGTGAGCCGTCACGGGACATCTGACAGATGTGAAATATCGTATTTTTTGGTACAAATTATGAACTTTAAGGGATAGCTGATAATGATACACTCATACGTTTTAAAGATAAAGATGATTATTTATATAAAATACATTTATATTTATTTAATACAAGAATTAAATGGAGACAAATTGATTCTTTATTGGTTATTTACTTCTTTATATTATACTATCACATAACGTGGCGACGCATGTTGTGACGACGCTGCATTAGATCATTCACATGAAAAGAGATATTTTGTATTTATATACTTTTAATAGTTCTGTTTTATATACTCTTGCGTTTTTTTTTTGCAGTGGCCGCACCGTTCACATCGCAAGAGCAAAATATAAGATGCGTCAAACTCCTAGCCCTCGAGGGTCGATGCGCCTTGAGTACTTCTTTTGCTATATTCAAGTACATGGCTCTCTACTCGCTGATACAGTTCTTCTCCATACTTATTCTTTACAAGGTAAACATTCTTGGAATTTAATAATTGCCTTTTTACGATGTGTCTATTTATTCATTGTTGTTAATTTTTCCTTTTATAAATTACATCATATAATTTATTCGTTCCACCCCGCCAATTTGTTATCGTTATATCTGGATGTTATTTTGTTATTTTGTTGTTAGCTGGAAGAAAATCTTTAAAGTGAATTAAAGTATTAATTCATTAATTCGTTGTAAAATTGCAATGCACGTAAATTGAATCGATGTTTAAACATACAACTTACCATTACGCAAAAGCATTCATAGTGTTTTGGTCTGATATTTATGCGCTAACTTGTTGATATGAAACATCTATGAACGTGCCGTGACAGTAAAATTGACCGTAACTTACTTAACTGTATATAAAAAAGAAAATGTCTAATGGCATATCAATTCGCCAGTGTAAACATTTAAAGTACAATAAAGTATTCATTCATTATAAGATTATAATTCACATTGAACGACGACGTATTTAAACACTTAGTATGTAAAGTGTAGTTGTTTGAAAACTATGCGCTGATCTTTTGATATGAATTGCCCATAGGTGTGCTTTGGCAGTAAAATGGTCCTCGTCTGTCGTCATCGCAAACAGCATGATGCTTCATGACGTGTACTATATACACTATATTGCTTCTCAGTCATCCTGCCTTGCCCCCACCGTTAGTCTCGTACTGCCATCGCAGTGCTGTTGATTGCGAATGACGTGTCTCGCGCCTTCGATGGGATCGAGGGGCTTGCTTTTATCACCCGAACCCCGAGATCCAAAACCTCTATAAAAAAATATCTAGGACGGGTGCCTCTCGAGAGACTAGAGCCTGCCGGAGAGCAGAGGCAATGTGAATAAAGATGCTGCTGCCCTATATGCGATAGGAGACGCGGGGATTTTACTGGGTATTCCCGGCGCTACGACCCGCCGGGTGAGTCCCAAATAATCCTCCCAGTCCATCAGGAAGAGGATGCCTAAATCCATTTCCCCGAGGAAAAAAAATCAATTCACATCTACCGGGCGTCCCGCGATGGCAAACATGTTTTTATGAATCGTATGTTACAATTGCAGTTTTACTCGATACTGGGCAACAACCAGTTCTTGTACATCGACTTGGTGCTGACGACGTTACTGGCGCTGTCGCTGGGGCGCGCGGCCCCGGGGCCGGTGCTCACGAAGCAGTCCCCGCCCGTATCGCTCGTCGCTCTCTCCAGTATCCTGCCGCTCATCATGCAAGTGCTGCTCGTCCTGCTGTTACAGTTATCATCCATTTTTCTACTGTATTCCCAGAATTGGTAGGTTTTTTTTGCATGTTGCTGAGCAATGTGACTGTACTGAATCTGATGTTAAGTACAGTAGAATCCAAAACAGCAGCGACTGACAATGAATAAAATTCACTGCCAGTCAACGCTGTCATACTGGCCTGCTGAGATACTTCTTCATGCCTATTTTGAAAGGCCCATAATCATAACTATGTAGGCTGGAAAACGATTTTACAAGTTCACTGTCTGACAAAAGTAAGAGTCTGTAAACATTTTGGTTTTTAATTTGGTGTCACTGTGATGATTCTATTTTTATAGTTTATAGGTTTTTGCCTTATGGCTACAATCTCACCTGTTGTTAAGTGAAGATGTGGCCCAAGCTGGTGAATACGATAAACCTGTGACAGGACTAACTCTCAAGTGCAACTGCCGGAACACACCTATAGGTATCTGGCGGCAGATTTTCAACTTGAGGGAGGTAGCTAGTCAGGTGGGCATTAGAAAAAGCCCTACCACGATGCGTAGTTCTGTTGTGGAATGAAGAGCAGGCGATCTGCTTAAAAAGCTATTCGGATATTTATTTATTTTATACTGCTTGAAGAACATACAGCTAATAAAAAGTATCAGAAAATTACTAAAACACGAGGCCAATTCCATGTTTTTACAAATACAACGTTTTTAAAAATACAATATGTGAATTTTGATTTCATTTAGGTTTCTACAAAACAAAAAAGCACCCCCAATTTTGCCGCCTCTAAAATCTGCCTCTCTAAAATCCATCACTGCATAGATGTCTGATCAATATTAATATACTTATTATTTTTAGGTTTACGCCCGTCGAAGGCGGTCCGGATGTAGAGCAGGTCCTCTGCTGGGAGAACACAGTTATTTTTATTATTACTGCATTTCAGTACTTAATAATGGCTTGTGTATACGCGAAAGGATGGCCTTTCCGTCAACCCTTCTGCACTAATTGTAAGTATTATTCAGATATCCTTATTTTACATACATATCTATGGTGATGTTAAAGCGTATAAAATTATTAGGTACTAGCTGTGTCCGCGATTTTGTTCGCGTGGAACTAAGTTTATTTAACTAGTTTTGTCCGTTTTTGTAACTTTTATGAATACTGCTTTGCTCTTATTAGTGTTAACATGATAATACATAGCCTATGTTAATTGAAACAAAATATTCTATCCAACGTATAAAGAATTTTGAAGCGATGATAGCTCAGTGGTAGCGCGTAGGAACGCTGCATCGTGGGAGGTGAGTTCGAATCCAACCATCTACAATGAGCTTGAGCTTTCGGTGAAGGAAAACGTAAGAAAACCATAGCATGATGGTAGGGCTTTTTCTAATGCACGCCTGGCTAGCTACCACCATCAAGTTGAAAATCTGCCGCCAAATACCATTAGCTGTGTTCCGGCAGAGGTACGTGAGAGCCAGTCCCTTCTATAAAGGCCGGCAACGCACCTGCGATTCCTGTGGTGTTGTGGGTGTCCATGGTGGCGGTGATCACTTACCTTCAGGTGACACGCTTGCTCGTTTACCCACTATTCCAAAAAAAAAATCACAATCAGTCTGGTTGTTTCAGAGATTATCTAATATAAACAAACAAATAACTCTTTATAATATTAGTATAGACTACTAAACAATTATCGATACTATTTAATTTAAATCTTTTTATAATAGTACTTTTTTTAACTGGAGTTTTTTTTTAACATTTTTATAGTATTTATTGTTTACTTATTAGTTACTTTAAGATGGATTTGCGATATAAAATAACGGGAAGCGTCTCCGTGAAATATCTGGTCCTACATGCTGTAACACTTCTTTTATTTAGTGATACGAAACATAAAAAATGTTAGTGTAAGTTTTCAGAATTCAATTTATAAGAATATTTTTTTTATAGCCCAATGATTTTGATGTAATTAGAAGCAAAATATAATATTAATCATAGTTGTCAAACCAGTGTCTGCTAATACTGTAACTTTGAGATATAACAGGATGTACAGCGGTGCACAACCTCGGACGCTCTCACAGTGGAGTTCACGAATATCCGTGGACTTCACTCTAACCTAAGCGCCGTCCACCAACACTTTGAGACGGCCCTGCCTGCAATTATGTTCCTAACGGTGACGCAGATTGACGTCCGACCGATACTTCCTACTTACATTACCCTGGCTACGTCCTCGAGGAAAATTTCTAATTTTCATTTGATTTAGGTACTCGCATCTACGTGTGCCTTTACAGGTCCCATAAAGGAGACATTGAGACAACTAGGCTATTCGAGTACCTTAGTAAGGCAATAGATGATGCTCAGGAGCGCTTTCCAACTGCGAAATGGGTTGTTTTGGGCGATTTTATCGCTCATCATGAGCAGTGGTTGGGTTCTTCCAAGACGGACCATGCAGGACGAACTGCCCACGTCTTTGCACTGACGCATGACTTCACTCAATTGGTCATCCAGCCCACCCGGATACCTGATGTGATTAGCCAAGCGCCTTCCTTACTTGACCTTCTGCTGACGAACCATCCAACTGGATATAACATATCAGTTAGCACCCTTTTAGGGATTTCAGATCCCTGCTTGGTTGGATCGACAGTGCCACGAGCTTCGCCTCCACCTCGTGTGAGTATCAGGCGTAGAGTCTGGCACTACTCGTCCGCAGATTGGAATGGTATGCGGGAATATCTTGCTTCAGTTCCATGGCGGCAATCCTGTTTTGTGGGGAAAAATCCTTCAATGGCAGCCGAGACTGTTACCAGCGAGATCAGAATTGCAATGGAATACTATATTCCTTCCTTTGAGATCTCTGGTAATGGCAATTTAATCAGTTTAATCAGGGGTCCTGCTAGAAGTGATCCAAACTTGAAGAACCTCAAGGCAGCTTATAATGCCTCCACTAAGGCTTGCAAGAGATCCTACATCAGGACGGACGCAGAGCGCGTGGCATGCCTGAGCCAGGAATCAATACACCATCTAAGAAATAGTCGAACCTACTGGAGCTTGACTAAGGCAGTGTAAGCCAATTTCTGTCGCCCAACACTTCCCCAGTTGAGATATTCGGATGGATCGCTGGCTCATAGGCCGGAGGAGAAAGCAACGTTGCTGGTAAAAACCTTTCGCGGCTAATTCTCGCCGTTATGCTATTCCACGTATATTACCCACCTGTGGAGTTATAATGCCTGATATTTGTATCACAAATTGTGTCGTACTAAACAAGTTGCGGTCACTCGACACACGTAAAGCCAGCGGTCCGGATGATATCCCAGCCGTAGTACTCAAGAACTGCAACCGAGTTAGCTCCAGTGCTGAAGCGCCTATGCCGATTGTCCTATGACTCTGGTATCGTACCTAGTGCTTGGAGGGAAGCTAATGTGCAACCGATCTTTAAAAAGGGTGACCGGTCCGACTCGAACAACTACCGCCCAATTGCCACCCCAGTACTGTGCAAGGTCATGGAGCGGATCATTAACACCAAACTTGTCCGCTACCTGGAAGACCACTCGTTGATCAGTGATCGTCAATATGGCTTTCGGCCAAACCGATCAGCGGATGATCTTTTGGCTTACGTACTGCACCGCTGGAGAGAATCAACATGGCGAGACTTTGGCGATAGGTCTTGACATATCCAAAGCATTTGAAAGGGTCTGGCACCGTGGTCTTCTCTCCAAGCTATCGACGTACGGGCTCTCCGACAACTTGAGTAGATGTATCTCCAGCTTTCTGGACAATCGCCGAATACGTGTGCTCGTTGGAGGACACAAATCGCAATTCCGGACTGTGAATGCTGGAGTACCACAAGGTTCTGTACTCTTGCCCACCCTCGCCTCCCCCTCTTTCTCCTGCATATAAATGATATGCTGCCTTTGGGCAACATCCATTGCTATGCAGACGACAGTACGGTTCATGGGTTTTATACCAGTAAGCCTAACAGCGGTCGGAGAGTAGCAGAAAAGTGTCGTCAGGAACTTGTCGTCGAGGTCGATCGGGCTTTGAACCTCATATCTTCATGGGGAATAGAAAATCTGGTCGAGTTCAATGGCAATAAAACTCAGGTTTGCGCGCTCACTACCAAAAAATCTCCTTTCTCCCCACTCCCAACTCTTCAGGGCGTCTCTCTTACAATCTGTAACAACCTTAATATCTTAGGTGTTGATATTTGCAGCGACCTCAATCCTAGAGATCATATCGGGAGCGTCATATCAAGCACCTCACGGAGGCTAGGAATCCTGACCGAGGTGCGACGGTATTTCCTGCCCAACCAGCTGTACCTTTTTTACAAAGCTCAGGTTCGGCCATGTATGGAATACTGTTCGCATCTTTAGGACGGTTCCGCAAAATACCGTCTAGATGCCCTAGACAGGCTGCAACGACGGGTTGTCCGCATAGTGAATGATCCAGTCATTACCAATTACTTACAACTGCTTCAACTGCGTGGGATATAGCCTCGCTTAGCGTGTTGTATCGACTGTATCATGGCGAATGCTCTAAAGAGTTATTTCACATAATCCCCTCCTCTCCTTTCCACAAGAGATCCACCCGTGCTGAACTACGGAGCCACAGCTTTACCGTATCCTCCACCCCGACGCGACCCAAAAAGTTCGAAAAGTATTTTCCTTGTCGCACAGTGGAGCTGTGGAACCGTATTCCGATCTGGGTTTTCCCACCTTCTTATAATATGGGGTCTTTTAAACAAGACGTGAAGAGGCATTTAATGGACCGGCAAGACAGTTGCGACTGACGAAGGACATTTGCCCCTACGGCAGTCAGTACTGTTACTGGACTGTATTGAAACTTAGCATCAGGTGAAGTACAGTCACTTTGCCGAGCTAGGATAAAAAAAATATTCATTAAAATTATTGGACAGTATTGTGACCGTTGCATATATCTTTATATATAAAAATTTCGTGTCACGTTATTTGTCCGCGATGATCTCCTAAATTACTAAACCGATTTCAATCAAATTTTGCACGCTGTGTGCGGTTTGATCCAACTTGAGAGATAGGATACTTTTTATCTCAATAAATGATTATAACGCAATAGATGACGCTGTAGTCGATGTGATTGGCTACTCGAAAAAGCAGAACAAGGTCTGCCAGATGAGCTAGCTATAGTATATTTTAGCGCCTACAGTTCACCGTGTTATGCTTAGCAATCCTTTCAAACGAAAACTAAACTTAAAATAATTATAATAGTCAAGATATCGAGATCTCCATAAACAGCACAGCAGATTTTAGTTTGAGAATAACATTATAAAAATGACCTATGCTATGGTTCCATCACGATGTTTTCCTTTACCGAAATCTTAGGCTTATTGCAGGGATTCGCTCTCACTCCATTGACGTGGCTTCCGTACACACTACTCACTTGGTAGTGATCATGCTTCTTTATAGTTCGGAATGATACTGACAATTAGCGATGGATTGCCCACGCTTACTATCCTGGATTGCATCGTGATTACCTTTGCTGGTAACTTGCACGCACTGTTGTTACTTTGTTACATTATAAAAACAATGTTCTTCCCATGTTTGTCTGTCTGAATGCAATAAATTTAAAAACTACCTAACAAATCTTCACTAATAGGTTAAAAGTAATAAAAGTACAGAAGCGAGGTTTAGATGTAAAATTCAAGGTTTTGTATAAATTTTCTGAAATATGTCCATGAGTGTTAAAGATGTCGGACAAATTATGTCGACTGAGAGCTGTAAAGCTCGCAAGAGTAATGCGTTTGTCCAAACCAATAGAGTTATATGAAAAAAAATTAGGGAATATTCCTATTTAACAGGTCTATTAAACTATATCAATGCTTTATGTATATCTTCTATGCTTAATAAACAATAACAAAAAATATTGTCAGAAAATGCTTTACTAACAGTGCGAAGACGGATCGCGTTGCTAGTGATATTAAAAAAAAAACATCGTATTATGTTACATGTGTTTATTTTTTAGATTGTATGGTGCTAACATTAGTAACGCAAGCCGTGTTTGTGATATTGCTACTGCTGTGCCCGTGGGTGGGGCTCGCGGATTTTATGGAAATTGAAGTTATGAAACCAACTGAACCCGAACACAATCTGTTCCGCGTTTATTTACTCCTGATACCTGTTTTACATCTCATCTTAGCTGTTACTATAGAGGTATATATATTTAAATTGTTTAACTTCATGAATTTTCTTGTAAGAATGTGTTTTCTGTAATCGATGCTTTAATTACGGACTTACCTAATGATATGCCAATCCTATTATAAGTTATATCTCAGTCGCCTAAAAGAAATAAGTTCAAAGGTAAGTTCAAGTACTAGAATAATTCAATCTTATCGAGAATTAATTAATTTAAATAATATGTAAATAAATCCTTTATCTAAATGAATAGATGATGATTTGGTAGGAGCCTACTAGCGCAGCTTTAGAGACACGTTCTAGTATAGAACTTACTGCAGTCCTAGACAGGCCAAGCTCTTTTTAGTAGATTATAGAGAGATGTTACCGGTGTACCTTGTCCCACTTGTGTGTACATCTCTCACTTGGACCGCGTATAAATTAACTACGTACCCATTCCAGTTCAGGTCATTTAGTGTCTCGCAGTAGTTATTGCACGCCCCATAACGCAAAGAGTTTGAGGTTGTGCATTACTCTCAACATTCCAAAGTCGAGCAATTTTCAAGACTTCAAAGCTCATTATTTTTATTTTTTTTGTATTTTTACGGCAATGTAAATGTTTTATTATCCAGAGAAATACTCTCACTATCACACTAAATGATTTTTAAATCCTTTTATTTCATTATATACAAAAAACCCTTATTGAAAAAAATTGTTCGTGGACGTCCCGATGTCTGTGCGTATGGATTTGTAACGATTACTCCCAAAAACCTTACTGTATTGGGACCATTTGTTTTTTAATAGCTCTAGAACGACATCGGCTTACTTTCTATTTAATATGAATGCTTAAATCTGTGGTCATTCAACTATAAATACGTTAAGAGGCGTGCACTTTTGGATTTTCCAAACTATTTGTTTTTATAGTGTGGTCTTTGGGTATATTTGTTTCCCATGGTAAAGTGAGTTCCATCAGTACTACGTGTTTCAATTTTCTAGTGAAAGTAAATAAATCCGGTCTGGAAGTCCAAGACCCTCCATTCTCTGGGATTAATAGGATAAAATCATAAAGGACAAAAAAAAGGAAATTATTAAACGAATTTATATAAATAAGATTAGAATTAATATGATCATGATTTATCGGCAGGCGACCCTGTCGAATACGGATAAGTTGTCGTCATTGATACGGCTGATAAGGCGCGGCTGCAGGGAGAAGGAGGAGCCCCCCTGTGAGGCGGCGTGCCCCCTGCGCGGGGCCCACTCGCCCCCGCTCCTCTGCTGACGCGCCTTCATCCTCGCCGCCCTCACCCTCTGCACCCGGTAGCGAACACTACAGGTACGGACTAGTACTCGAACATTGTTGCTATTATTTATAAGGGGCCGTAAATAAAATACATCACGCAAAATTTACCTTTTTAGATCACCCCGAATGCATAATAGTATTAATTAATATCGGTACACAAATTTCAATACTTTAATAATAATAAATATTTAATGGATAGTATAATAATCCTTACTAATATTATAAATGCGAAAGTGGGTTTGTTGGTTACGCTTTCACGCCTAAACCGCTGAATCGATTATGACGATTTTTGGCATAGATATATGTAGACGGGAACCTGGAGACTATGATACGTTACATTTTCTCGCGAAAACCTTATTGGAAATGTAGTAAAGAGAGGGATAAACTTTGTATGTAACTTTTATTGCGTCATCCGATTTGTTTGATAAAATCAATATTAACGCGAGCGAACCCGCACGTAAAGTCTAGTAAATTCATAAATGATGGAATGACATTTAAAAGTCGCAAAGTGGTTTTATAAGCTACAAACGCTTTTCTTAGAAAGCCCCTCCCCCCATAAGTGCGAACGTATTTTATGAATGGCCCCTAATTTAAATAATTATAATTCAAATATTCATTCCTAGATAGTAAATTCTAATTAATAATGTGCGTTTATAATAGTTATGGTCCCGACCATAAACAAAATTCTTAATGTAACTAAAGTTTTTAAAGAAAATTATCGACATTTATAATATAATTATGTAATACGAAATACTTTTGTCTCCTTATTATGTATAACTCTGTTCTCTGAGGTCTTCTACTTCCTTGATGTGTGTAACGATTTGACGTGAACTAAAATGTACTTATTGTTATGTTTGAAAAATACGATTATTATAATAAAATAAAATAAATACGGTTAATTCTATTTATCTTTAAGAAACCTTTGTTTCCCATTGTATGTCTTTCAGTTTTCGATCAGGCTTCCCAATATTCTCCATATACATTAGTAAAATATGTTTTTATTATCTAATAAGCAATATGCATGTGTGAATTACTATGTAAAACTTTAAATGCGCACTAGCGTATTCCGATACCTAGAGTTGTCTCTACTAACAAAATCCGCCATGGTTGAGACTGCATAATATGTTATGAAATACAGTGATCAGAGATTTTAGGCAGAATTTTAAAGTTATTAGAATTTTTAACAGCAATAAAACATTGTTTTCACTTGCGACGTCATCATAGTAATTGTTTAAGACGAGATTACTCCTCATCAAATGAAAAAAATACATTTCAAACTCTCTTCTCGAAACTGGGGTCATAAGAATTATTTTAAACACCGTACTTATTTTAACTAATTTATTGAATAATAATGTATTTTATTTGGATTATTTTACCTCGATATCAATTCGATGCAAATAAAATTCGGCCACGTCACCTTTGCTATGATATGTACATATGTATGTAGTACACATAAATTCTACGACCCCTTACAAACTCGCGTCATACAGTCGCTATTTTGTTTTAAAAGTAGTATTGACTTTGATCAGTAGATGCCGTGGGCGCCTTTTATTGTTATATTGAATTTAAATTGTATTCTCTAATATGTGTATTAAAACTTTATTATTTATATGTACAGATGTCTTAGGTAATAAATATTGTGGTAAATCGTAGTAAGTTGAGTGGGTTGTGTAATTTTTATGCATATATAATGTTTTTATCTATTAGTGTATTAAATAATTATTCCTTCTTATGAGCTTCTTATAATATGAGTTTTAGCTCTTGAAATAAGCTCTATTTAAACAGTTTTCAAATAAACATTATTATTTGAATATTTTATAACAGAATAATAGATTTTGCACTGATGTCTATAAATATAAATATATTCGGAGCATGAGAAAACCATCAAATATTTATATAAAATTGAGATTGATAGAACTGGTACTTCGAAAGGTGTTGACTTTTAAATAAAATAATCACTTTTTTATTTAATTGTCTGTAGTTGTTTTATTAGTTCTCTTATGAATTAAATGTATCTTCCTTGAACTCTAAAGCATTCAGTTTAGCCGCACTCTCTAAAAAAACGAACGCTGGAAAAATCTACGGACGGCATATTCATTTTTAATACAAAAATCGCATATTAGCGTAAATATAGCTTAATGTAAGTTAATACATCCATTTTTATGCTAATGCATTAAAGCTTGTGTCGAAAAATTAGATGATTTTATTGTTAAAAATTCATTAAATAGTTAAGGTTTGCATTTAACCAGTTTTACACCTGCTAGTTATTAAAATATATTTGAGATTGTAACTCGTGTGTTTTTTAGATTAGATCTATATCAAATCTTTAAAACAAATCACAATTACATTATTATTTATAAGTTCAGATTTTTTTCAAATATTCAGGCAGTAAATATACCTTACAAAAAATTAATTATCCATTATAAAAAATTATAACCCCACATTATTTTATAAAAGTAATTTTGTATACAGTATTATAATGAAATATTTATCAAGAGTGCAATTAGTGTGATATTAAAAAGTGATTGTTTACACATAAATCATTGTTTTATATTTATAACTAAATCAATGCCGGTCCGAAACAAACTTTTTATTGCTTAGCTTATAAAACAACTTGGCTGAAGTTTCTTCAGTAAGTACGTTAGAAATCCGACTAATATCCATATTACAAATAACAGATGAAAAATTAATAACCCCAATTACCTATTGAAAATGGATTTTTAAACTCAATGTATAATTTTGAGCAAAAATGTTGACTGGTTTTAAAATTTAAAAAAAGCCTACACAGATTGTGGTGGTTTTCTCAAAATTTTACTTTTAACATATGTATTATGATACCAAAGTAATTTTTTTGGATAATGTGACGAATATTATAGAAAATTTGTTTTTTGGTTGAGAACTATCGACCTAATTACTTACGGTATTTCAATAATGTTAATATTGAAATCGTTATTTGTACTCTTTTTCACAATTATCTTACTATTTGTATATTTTTATTATGAGATTTATTGAAAACTTGTCAAATTTCTTTCCATAGTTTAAATTCACATTATAAATATTTTTGTAATATTTTTAGTGGCATAATGCCAAATATAATCTTTTTTACTGTAATACTGTAAGTATGACGTCAATAGGTCTCTATCTTTATGTACTTAGGTATTATTACTAATAATAGAAGTAATTAATTTTAGATCGCATTTTCAAAATTAAATTGCATCCGTACAGGTTGAAGCATGTATTCATCTTTTGATACATAATTTATACTGAACGAAATAAGTGCGCCTTTACATATACTTAATTCAAACGTGGTTACGAGGATTTGTACCAATACATGATTATCGTTCTAAATTAAGTAGTAATTTATAATTTGTTGACTAAACTATATCGATATTACCTTAAAGGAAAACAATATATTTATATTAATTTCGTTTGTTTTTCTGTGCCTAATATTTTAAGAGTTCGATTTTTGGTGCTGCCCATACTTTGTTAATTTAACTGTAGCATATAATAGTAATCAATGCATAAATGAACGAAATGTTTTGATAACCGTTATTGGTATTTGTTATCTGTCGATTGAACTACATTAGTGTGGATCTATAAATTTTTTAACTACAGTATTTATATTTCTCGAATTCTCGGAACTTTTTTACTTTTTTTTAATCTTTTATCTGACACGATAATGCAGTTCGACGGAAGATTTCACCAATTGCAACATTTAAGTGAAACTGACAAACAGGGCCGGCTCCTGTAAATGTTAAAAACTGTCTTATTTCTTGTAAATTCTAGACATGAAACATTGATAGATAGTAAGTAAGCCAGCAAGAATGCAGCAGTAACTGTTATGTACTATTATAATAGAATAACAGATAATTATTAATACGTCTTTTTCTCAGTTTTTTTTAATTTGGATGTTAAAAATAAATATTTTCATTGGAAGTAAATTCGTTATTATGGGTCAGAGTAAAAACTGATTAATTGAATTTTCTATCAACCAATCATTTGGTAACTAATGATTGATTTAACTGTAAATAAAACTTATTAGCATTATTTCCCCAAGTAATTATAATAAACAGAAAACGACCTGACCTTTAAACCATATATGAAAATAAAAATGTGATTTAAGCATTATTAAAAAAATATTTTTATTTTTTAAATATTATATACAAAATATTTGAATAATCTATACATTATTATTCTCTATGTAGTATTGCAATAAGTTTTGTTTTACACCAATCTGAAAGATGTAAATGTAGAAGTCATATAAACTATTGTTAACTGAGAGATACAATTACGTTTTATGTTTTAATCTTTAATGTAAGCATTCTACCTAACACTGCCCTGAAATGTAATCCTATATGTTATAAAATTAGATATATAGACAAATAGATTTTAAAACGTGTTTAACGTAAATTATAAAGAACACGAGAGATAGAAGCCGGTCCTGTTTAAATAAAGTAATATTATAAAATAAAATGAATTAATAATTATTGCTTTTTATTTAGAATACACGTTTTTATGTTGTCTGAATTATTTCATATGAAAACTCAAGGTAAGTAGGTTGTGAAGTCAGGCGTTGGTGAGTAGTTTCGCGGCGGTTGCGCATCTTTCGCCTTCACCATTATTGGGCGTGCCACAATTGGCACGGGAGCCTCTTTCCACCTGTAAATGTTCCATTACTCAGTAATATTAATTATAATAATCAAATACTCACTTCAAGGTATTTTTGAAGCAAATATATCCAATTAGTATAGAGCATCGAAGACTGTAAAGTTTGTATTCTAAAAAAAATTGATGAAGACATTACAATAGTAACCAAATAATGCAATGTTATCACAGAAAAATTATGTTTACTCTATGATAGTTAGTATACAAACTGATATTATAAAAAGGTTATTATTTGTATTGAGATTCCATGTAGGAGATAATTTGTTACGTTCTATTATATATTTTAATACTTTATAGGCTTACGATGTGGGCCAAGATGATGGACACACTGAGCCTAGGTGGAGGGACTGGTTCTGAATAGGAACTACTGGAACACACCTGCCGGCCGGCAGGTATTGTGGCGGCAGATTTTCAACAAGATGGTAGTTAGCCAGGTGGGCATTATAAAAAGTTCTACCGTCGTGCTATAGTTTCAACACAATGTTTTCTTTCACCGAAAGGTCAGGCTTACTGCACTTGTTGAAACTTATCTCCAATGACTCCGTACATACTATCAACGGAGCCATCACCGCTTCTACATCATCAAACTACGTTATATTTATATTAAGTTATATAACTGGTTGGTTTTCCGGCCCTTTTTCTGCCGCTTCCAATAACTGGACCACAGCCCTACATGTTGCGTTCCAGGATAGGACTACTTATCGAGATAAAAACTATCCTACCTATAAATTAGTAAGAGACAATGTACATTTACGAAATTTCATTGAAATCAATTCAGTTATTACACAGATTAGCGTGGCCGAAAAACGTGAACGCGATTTTTACGAATATTTAAAGATATATGAATATTGTATAGAGTAAGCTTTTTTAAAATTAATTTATATATTGATTTCATGCGATCCTGATAAAAATCCGTAATAATATTTTACAAAGTACTTTAAATAAATATAAGAGAAGTGTAAATCTATTACCAGATAGTATTAGGCATGTATATATGAACTATGCAAACAGAACAATAATAGCAGCCATGCAAACGAGCAAAGCGAGGGGATATAAGGGACCATCCACAAATTACGTCACAGGAATTTCACGAGACTTCTTCCTCCCATGTGTAACGTCACATATTTTGCATCAAGAAATTATTAAATTAAAGCAGCATCAATAATTCACATTTCGTATTTTACTGCTTAGATATATTAGATTTTGAAATGTAACGTCATGAAATTTAGAATTCCTCTCCCCATGTGACACAATATCACACGTCGTCGGCCCCCTTCACGTCTTAATGTGTGACTTAATTTATGGATGGCCCCTAAAAATTAATGAGAGATCTCCGCAACGCAATAGGTACTTTTAAAAGTAATTACCAAGGCACTAAACTGAGGTCGTATGGTGGTTTTGGACGAGCAAGTCTCTCTGCGTGTTCGCGACGCAACATGTCAGCCTCGCGCACAGCGGCACACCATGCTCGTAGCGTGAAGTAATATAGTAGTTCCACCCCGGATAATA
Source organism: Actias luna (assembly GCA_039707435.1). Taxonomy (NCBI): domain Eukaryota; kingdom Metazoa; phylum Arthropoda; class Insecta; order Lepidoptera; family Saturniidae; genus Actias; species Actias luna. The sequence goes on along the minus strand of JAZHAC010000033.1, from coordinate 9,998,928 downwards.
ATGAAAATCCCAGAAATAAACCCGCGATACCACCGAAAGACACTACAATAAAATACCATATATATATCACAGAATACGGGCCGTTAATAAAATACGTTTGCACTTACGGGGCAAGGGGGTGTCGTTTACTGAAAAAAACTTGACATGGGGGTCTAAAAAAATATAACGTTCACAGCTCATAAAACAATTTTCTAAATTTTACATGTTATTATAGATATTTATTAAAGTTTTATTACTGCAATAAATATTTAAAAATATGGAAATTTGTGTACCTAATATTATAAATTGTCATATGTCATGTACAGGAGCTATCATTTGTGACGTAATATTGATCAATTGGTCCCAGAAAATGCAACAGAGTAACGAAAGGGGGAGGGGAGAGAAATCTAAAAAGGTAAAATTTGCATGACGTATTTTATAAACAGCCCCATAACATAAATGTCCTTTTATTCATTTTAAATAAATATATAGGAAAGTATCATGGGGTAAAATGTTACAGACATGTTAAATGTTATTAATCGCCATCTTAAAGATCATGTCAACTACAGTGCTGGACGGGAACTAGGGAAGCGAGCGAGCAAACCAGTCCAGTTATAAAGTATTTTAAGTGACACGATGTGGTTTTATTTTTATACACACTGTACACAGTAACAACTAAGCTATCATCGCTTCAAGTTGTATTAGCTAATAAAGCAACAAGTGTAATAATATCTATGTCATAATTCCGCTATGTTATTTAAATTTACCGTAGGTGTTTGTGTTTCTCCCACCTTCCCCTTCCCATCATAGATACACATTTTATTTAAACTTTGTCAAATACGTTTATAGATTATCTTGGCATAAATGCAATAATTACATAGAACATACCACATCAATATTTTCTAGATATCATAATTAAAAAGCATTAATCTATTGTATATTTCTAATATAAGTAACATAAAAATATTAAATTCCCGCCATTTAGTATGATACTGTTATAAAAATATTATTACCTAATAAATCAACCCATCCAAAGAGCACCTCGCGTTTGTACCGTACCATTGGCCACGAAACAAATTCTGTCTCCAAAGAACTGGTACCTACATCCCGACTTATATGAAAATAAAATATTAGTCAATAATAGGTTTCATAAAAGCACCTTTATTATTAGTTAAAAATCAATAATTGTTATTTGCACTAAAAACTTATAAAATAAAAATTAACTTACTCAACATCTGAAAGTTTTTCAACTTCATAAACTGTGTGCGTACAACCTAGTTCACAAGAGCACTTGGTGACATCTGTAATAGCGGCTGCATGTTTCGCTATACATTCTAGTTCTCGTAAAGTGCATTGTCTGTAACCTTCTGGCATAACAATAATAAATTACTTCATAGAAAGTCATAGTGAATTGACAAAACCAGTATTATAAAAATTCGTATCGATTTTAAAACATTTTTAATACTACTTACTAAGAGTTGGATAAAAATGCGGTACACATTTACAGAATAAACGGCTTCTCTGCATACGACATTGTCTCATGCAAGCCGAATACGTATATATGTCTGAGGTTTCTAAATGTTGTTCATCTGCAAATACGCAGCGTCTTTGACGTATGGACAGTTGACGGGCATCTTCTGTTGTATAAGTGTGTTTTACGGAAAAAGAAACTTTATCAACTTGGTGATCCCAAGAATGCTGTGGACTTTGCTCCAAACCTGCCATTTCTTCTGAAGAATGGATATATATCTAAAAGAATAAGCTTTATTAAATTATTATATTTGCATACATGTAATAAAAATAAAAAGTATATTTTTAAACTCATAGAAGTTTCGATAACGCACGTCAAATGTTGTATTTGAACGTTCAGTGTTAAATACAAAAGACCATTTTGAATCGGTCTCATGAATGTACAACTCGGAAAATTGTTCAGTAGTCGTCTGCGATTGCCTAAAATAGAATAGTATCAAAATTAATGTCAAAAACTCTCACTGTATAAAAATACTTTAATAGCTATTTTGGAACATAATGATACCATGGCCAAGACTTTTCAGCGTGTTGTGAATTAAAAACATAACAGAACCCCATTTCTGTAAACACTGGTAATAGTAAATCACAGCATTCTTCCGAATCACCCTTCCATTCGCAATCGTAGAAAATCGTTTCGCAATGACGTACAATCTATAAAAGAATATACGTTTAGGAATTTATTGCATATTTTATCAGAACTATAGGTATTACCAAAAATAATCGTATCAAGACTGACCCCTGACTTAGTGGTTATTAAGAAACTGGCCTCTTAAAACGTATTTCATAAAAGCAAAGCGATACTTAAAAGTCTCAAATAAACAGCAATAAATTGAAAAATGAAGTAAACCTGGAACATAGGAAATACAAATTTGCCATTTCGAAACAAATATATATCGATTTTTGGTATCGCTATGCTTTTGCGTTCTTTATCTATCTAAACAGTTTAATGTTAATCCTGTATTATGCAAAATATTTTATATTAAACTAAGGAGTTATTATAGAAACAAAAACTTGCTAGTAAACTTTTTCATTTCTCATAGTTGTAGCGATTAGGTACAAGATACAGTCTTATATGACGTGAAGCGATTAGGCCACGGCCTCTCAAGGAAAAGTTGTTCAAAAGCAAATACCGAACCATACTAATAGTTCCTATCAGTTTTTTAACTAAAGACGGGTAACTAAGTAACCAATTCAAAAATTCTAAACTTAGATCTATATCTACGTCATAGTAAAAATAGTTGGAAAGTAAATGCAATACTGAGAATAGTTAATATTATTATTTCTAGTCCAAATATAATGGTTATAAAGTTACTTTAAAAACAGCATCCTTCGTGTCCTTAATGGGAGCTGGGGTATTTTTATCATCACTACCCACAAGATCCGCTTCTCTAGTATATTCCTCAGCTCGTTCAGCGATAGAATCGTAACTTAGTGTACTTAACCACCGTAATAATTCCGCAGCACGCTCTGGAGGCTCCGAACCCCATACACTGCAGAATTGAAATCATTAATAACCTATAGATCACCACGAAGACCGAAGTTTTAAATGTTAATTGACTTATGTATAAACTTAATCCACTGTGTTCGGTTTATCTTTAGTTAACTTTAATCAATTCATTTAAAGTGTTTTAATATTATAGAATAAATGCAATAAACAGGTATAGGAAATATTACTTTACTATTAAATTTAGGTACCTATTTGAAATAGAAAGTTTACCTTTCTATATATTCGTCGAGTAATTCATCATCAACAGGGCTAACGTCACATATAGTTACAGCTGGAAAAGGAACATCCCAGTTGTGAAAATCGGTGTCTAAACCTAAAAACATATGTACCTATGAATAAGTTATTTAATTGTTATGCTAAACAACCTTGTTTAGAATAGCTTAGGTCGCGATGACCATGCATATGTAATAAATCCGTCATAGTGACTTTTTTTGGTTTGTCGCATTTAATTTTCAATCAGTGGAATTTAAAACTGGATTGATATCAACAACCGATTGAGTACCAAACTCTCGGTTGCAGCTTTGGAATGTACTGTTTATACCTTCAGTGATAGCGCTGTCGTTTTGCACAAATAAAAAGGAGCATATTTATAACTTATGCTTTCTTTTTATTAAACCACTAGCAATATCAATAATAAAGCATCTCATCGTTAATTGTAATTCAATTTAAAAGCACTTATCTCCAATACAGGTTTTGTTACTTCAAATCAAACCAAAATTCAATAATAATAAAATTACCTGTTATAGTAGGATTCGTTTGGAATTTTTCCCATAAACTCATAATAATAATGCACGTTGTTACAGCACCTACAGATGTAAAACTAAACCACATAAACCTGTGAAAAACGTCCGACTGAACACATCTATACATAAATACTATAATAATAATGACATAAATACATAATAATGATGACATAATGTTACTAACTTTTCACAAAACGGCCTTTCTTTTTCAGCGATATATCGCACACCGTGTAAAGTGGAATTATTAAAGAACTCCGTTGTTTGATGTCGAAGACTTGCAACCAATAAAGATAAACCACTAATGTATGAATTCTTTGATTTGCTAGTCTTAGGATTTCTAAATCCATGTTTTAAATTTACTTCCGGATATACTTTCATTTTCCTTTAGATTTTCAAAGCAAATGTTCATTTCACTTTGTATAACCTAAAGCTGTTATTATAAGCACGCTACAGAAAGATAACATCGAAACTATTGATCGGCCGTGATTTTGTTGGACAAACTTTCTCTATTACAATTTGACATCAATTACCTATCATTAGAAAAGTTTTATTATAAAATAATTGTGACGATCTTATTATTATTTTATAAAATTACCCGCACATTATTAGTTAAGGATATTCGCTTGAATATATTTTTTAGTAATTTATTCAATGATATTTTATTACGTTATGAACGTATGACTAATTATATAATAAACGATTAAGGATTAGTAATCATATAAAAAAATCAACACTCTTTGTCTTCTAACGTATATATTTGTATTAAAAAATTGACGTTTATTACAATGCCTTTTATCCCATACTTTGTAACTGGCTATTGATTAAGTCATTTTTAGTTTATTTATATTACCTAAATAACGTTTTGACGTCTTTTATAACTTTATGTAAGCTTTACTATATAATTACAGTAAATAAAAATGTTAAAAGGTAATAAATTAAAGTGCATTCATTTTATTAATATCCTTTTTAGAGCTACAAGATTGTTCTAGTTCTATTTCGGACACTAGAAGTGGTTCTATTTCAATTTCCAGATCTTTCAGTTCGTTGTCGAGGATTTTGATTTTATTCAGCAACATCTCGGCTTGTAAATTGTAACCTGGCTCTAACATCTTGCCGCTTGGATTTAGCTTGAATAGGTATTCGGCCTGATAGAAAGAAACATGTTTTAATAAAATACAAAAACTCAGTTATCCAAATTAATAATATTGCTCATGATTTAAAACTCAGTGGGTAGAAATCTAAATCCATTTAATGATATAATTGTAAGTATTAGTTATAAACAAATACACAAACTAAAACAATATTTATGAAAAATTTACTCAGTGTTTTGAAAGTAAAACGTGGAAATTAAAAAAAATATCACTTAAATAAATTACGGCAACACCGCTCCAAGACCTGCCGACTAATAAGGCAATATACTAATTACTGTACCTAGTGATGTTACTTTTACAAAAAACAAATACCGGTGGGTGCTTAAAACCGCACGTCAAAATTGAAACATCACAATCAAATCAATCTCTCGCTCTCTTAGTCGCCTGGAGCCGACTTTGCCCAAACGAGTATATCAAAAGCGTTTCGGATCGGAATTTCAAACCCCTCACATGAGAAGTTTCACTTCAACAATTATAGTTCAATAATTATACATAAACTACCTGCTTTCTCCAATATGGGTATAGACATTTCTTTAGATATAGGTAAATGGAAACGTACGAGAAAATCGACGGGATCATCTGGTCGTAATTTTGCAACCTCGAGCAATGCAGGTGTAAGCGTTGGGAATATATGCTTTACAAGGTAATTGCGCATCGGTTCACCGGCCGCAGCTAATGCAGCTTCTTCTTCCTCACGAAGTAATGCGTAAAGCTCCGACTGAAAATATAGTAATTAAGAGTTTTCGTACTGAACATTATATTTTTAATATTTTATAATGGCAATAGCTATGCAAGCAACCAATAATTACCGTATAAGATCTAAATTGAACTTATATAAGCATATTTTTCTTTTTTCAATTATTAAAACCAAGTTATTAAAATTTATTATATAAGTAGGCATAAAAATAGTTTTTTTTTTTTTTTTTTTTTTTCAAAAATCTAACTTAAAAATATTGTCTTATTAGTCAAATATTTAGACGTGTTTAAGAAAGCCGCGAAAGTGTTTTTAAAAATAAAAATTTAATTGGTTTGAATTAGAATTTTAATTAAAACGACTTTACATGTCAAGTACCAACTACAGATTGAATCCTTAATCTAATAATTATAAACTACGTTGCCTCCCAATCTTCTTAGGTGGCGGGGTCCCAGACGCTCCGTCAGCGCTTTGTACACCTGCGTCCGGTGGCGTGATGTATTGGCGCTCTCATATAAACATGACGCGGTTGGTAGGTACGTCTGACATGACTCCTCCCTCCACAAGTTCGAGATCACTCGAGGGATGAGGGTGGGCTCGAGTTCGCCCTTTACTTTTAATACATATGTTCTTAATTCTATTCTTAAACAGTAACAATATAAGGCCGCTTATGGCAATAATGCCTAACACTGAATTTCCTATGTTAAAACTTTTATGATTCACAACACTGTTATAATTTTGACTGTCACTAATTTCTTCCCTTTGTAAAAGATAATTCAGGAACTGAGTATCAGCTAGGTATATTCCCTTGAGGTTGAGCGATTTTCTTTTTATATCTGAAGCCGTAGCTCGTACTCGTGGTAAGTTAATTGTAGGGAGCTTGAAGAAGGCTATATCCCTTCCTTGAATCTTGTGTCTCCAAAATGTTAGGTGACTTATCCTGACCTTGCAGTTGTCGTCCATAGATAAAATGTAGGTCCCGGAAATAGTTTCTTGTATTATCTCGTATTGTTGTATCTCGCAATGTTTGGTGAGCAAGGTTTCGTTCTTTACGAAAAGGATCCAGCGGTTGGGCTGCACCAGCTCAGCTTTTACGTCATCAATGGTCACAGGGACCGGGTGGCAGCTCGAGGTGTTGGTGGAAAACTCCATCAGCTTGGGAATACAGTCGTCTTCTATAAGTGGTGTGACGTCATTCTCAAAGCACAGGAACTGAGCCTCGTCGACCTCGCGGCATGGCTGGGAGAGCGGTTTTGCTTTCAACCCTTTCACAAGGACATATGGACATTTCTGAAGGATAAGGGAGGTGAGGCCCTTTGCTTTGTCATAAATTAGCAGAGGGATCAGTTGAAAATAATTAAAAGTTTCATTTCTTATCAAAGGGATTAGCATTATCACTTTTATCTGATTTTGGTTTATATAGGCTTTTATATCTATACATTTGCTCTATTCTAACGATGTTCTCTACATTAACTAGAAATACAAGTCTACCCGTTTCCTCAATTTTTCTTAAAATTACTATTAACTCGTCTGTGTCTATAATAGATTGGTGTAGTTGCTTAACTTTAGCAAAAGCAAGAGCCGTTTCTACCTCGCCTAGTTTCATGTCGAGGGTTTGGAAGTTATGTATAAAAGCGTTATATATGTGAATTATTTTATTTCCAGATTGTAACATCGTAGAGTGATTAGGGATGCGATCGATATCCTTAAGGCTTTCCTCGATTTGAATAAAATTGCTTTTGGTAGAGTTAGCTACTCTCGTAAACGTACCCACCATTTCGGCAACAATGGTCATTTTTTTATCTAATAGATTTTGTTTTGTGTTTACTTCTCGAATTAATTTTTCGTACATCAAGGCGTCGTCGTTATCCAAATTTCCAGTAATTGCTTTAATAAACGAGCCAATGGGGTTTATCAGACCGCGCTTAGATCTTACAGATGGGAATAGTTGCTTATACTTTTTTATGGTTATATTCATAGTGTAATCGGTTTGTGCCTCGACTTCTACGAAATCCGAGTCGAAGGGTTCGGTATCAAAGCAGTTATGTACTTGATCTTTTAAGCTTATATATCTATCTATATTTAATTTTAATTCCTCGTATAGAGGCCTTAAATCTAAGACTTTGATTATAGTCCAAAAGTCATGGCTAACAAGGGCTTGACCTTCCTTGACAGGTAGAAGTCCCGGATTCCCTTCAATCTTCTGCAGGTGGTATTTGAGCACAATACTTCGCTGCTCTTGTTCATCTTCTACGTAAACTACTCTCTTAGTACACTCCAAAAATTTTACTGTACCCTTCTGAAAGAGGAATATGCTTGTTTCTGTAAACTGTTTTCAGTGTTCTGGGTCTTCGAAATAAAAGAAGTATTTTATTTTCGGTCTTATGTAGCTTTTCAGGAATCTTTTCACTAACTCCGGATTGTTAAGGGGTAAATGAACTTCTAGTACTTTCTGCTTATCTCTGGACAAGTCCTTAACTGATAGTTCGTCTCTATTCCAGGTATATACGAGTATTTGGTTAGGCTCAGTGTCTATAGCCTCTTGCAGTATGAGCATGCCGTCTGTGTCCATATTTTCGGCTGAATGGACTGTTCCTATGGTACTCTGGTCATCATGACCTTCTGATGCAGTTATAGTGTCACTTCCCACCGATAGACAAGAGTAGGGGGACTGTCGACCTCCACTAGCAACCGATATAGTACTCTGGTCCGAGTCTGATGAAATTTCTATCACGGATGATGTCTGTTCTTGAGACGTAGAAGTTCCAAGTTCATTCCCAGGTTTTCTATTACGTAACTTTTGTTCTCTTTTATCTAGGTTTACTTTCATTGATACGTCTTCGTTTCCATCCAATGCATTAATTCTGACTCGTGATAAGGCGTCCGCGTTACAATTTTGTTTTCCTGCTTTATGCATTATATCGTAATCAAACTCTGCAAGGCGTAATTTCCATCTCCTCAGCTTGCTATTTGGTTCCGTGATTGATTTTGCCCAAATTAGTGGTCTATGGTCGGTATAAATACAAAATTTTTTTCCGTATAGATATGGCCGGAAATGTTTAGTCGCCCAGACTATAGCTAGGAGTTCCTTTTCTATAGTGCTGTAGCGTGTTTCTGCGTCGTTCAATGTGCGGCTTGCGTATGCCACGGGTTTATCACTGCCAATAGGTCCTTGGGAAAGGACCGCGCCTATTGCAAAATTGGACGCGTCTGTCGTAAGGACAAATGGTTTGGTGAAACCGGGAAACTGTAGGAGCGGGGCGTTTGTCAAAAGCTCCTTGCATTTTTCGAAGGCATCTTTGTATTCCTGTTTTGTGCAATCAATTTTATTTTTCCTTTTTAGGCATGATGTCATAGGCTGCGTTAATTTAGCGAAGTCTTTTATGAATTTTCGGTAGTAGCCTACCAATCCTAGAAAACTTTTTATTTCTGTTGCTGTACGTGGTAATGGGAAGTTCAGTACTGCCTTCACTTTGTCGTCGTTTGGCATGAGGCCGTCTTTGGTGATAGTATGGCCGAGATAAAGGACTTCTTTTCGCAAAAACTCGCATTTATCGAGGGTTACTTTTAAATTAGTCCTTCTAAGTCTGTCAAATACTCTTCGGAGTTTTTCGACGTGTCCTTCTAAACTAGAAGAGAAGACAATTATGTCATCTAAGTACACCAAGCAGTGGATGCCTTGAAGACCACGGAGAACATTGTCCATAGCTCTTTGGAAGGTTGCCGGGGCTGTCTTTAGACCAAAAGGCATCCTTTTAAACTCATAATGACCTGACTGGGTGGTGAATGCTGTTTTCGCTCTGTCCTGCTCGTTTACTTCTATCTTGTGGTACCCACTGGTAAGGTCTATCGTGCTAAAATACTGAGATTTGCCTATCTTATCGAATAGATCGGTTATATTTGGCAGAGGATACTTGTCATCTACTGTGATTTCATTAAGGCGGCGCTAATTAATCACCATCCTGTATTTTCTTTCTCCGGATGCATCTAGCTTCTTGGGTACCAGGTGGACTGGTGCACTCCAAGGGGAGTGAGAGTCAGTGATCACGTTGTCTGCTAGGAGTTTATCCACTTGTTTTTGGATTTCTTAATTTACAGCAAGGGGGTGTCGATATGGTTTAATATAGATAGGGTCTTCGTTACTTGTTCTAATTTGTTGTTTTACTTGGCTTGTGAATGACAGGGGTAGTTTATCGCAATAGAAGATATCGCGATATTCATTGCATAGTTTAGAGATACATTCGCGTTCCTCCTTATTCGCGTGACCTAGGCTTAATTTTTTTAGGTTTTCCTTGAGTAATTCATCGATTGCGAGGTCATCCGTCACGGTATTTATGTTACACTTGTTTTAAAATTTGCTGACACTGAAAGGCTCCTTGAAGGTTATAATAGCCTTTTCTTCAGAAGTGTTATGGATTACTGTAGTCGCAAAATAGTTTTCACATTTGACTAAGGCCGTAGGCATGCGGACGCCTTCCTGAAACTTCAGGAATTCTAATATTGCGTCACCATCCTGTAAATTGGTGGGAATTTTAATTCTCTTTTCGGATCGTGGCGGTATCTCTATTTCGTATGGAGGGTTGTAAATGATGGGGATGCTCGCGTTATGTGTCCGTAGCACCCGTTGTCGCATATCTATGTTTGCGCCTAATTTGGCCAGGAGGTCAGATCCTATAAGTCCGTCGTAGCGTCCGTCTACGTCGTAGATGTAAAATTTCTGACGTAATGGACTTTGGAAAGTCTTGAGCAAGGGTATATATATTATTTCGTTATGAAAGCTCTGAGCGTGAGTGCTTATTACTTTAAAAGGTTCGCTGTACTTATAATTGCTGAAAAATTCGTGAGCCTTTGCAGGGCTTATAAATAAGCGACTGCTTCCGGTGTCTATAAGGAATTTCGCCTTTATTTCCGGGATTACCACGTGAGGTAATCTCAATATACTATCACAGTAATTTAAATTTATTATTTCACTATATCCGTTGAGGCTGTCTCCTAAAAATTTTCAGGGTGAGAATTATCTGTGTAGGGGTCCTCTATGTAATTACACTCGTTAGGGGTGTCTGTTTCATCATTGTACGGCTGGTATTCGTAGTCAAGGCCGGGGGTATACTCTTGATCTTCGGTTGGTTCCTCGTAGAACAACTCATTTGCTACCATGTTTTGTCTAATTGGCGCCGTACGCATTGAGACGTCGGTGTCCATTGACCCTGATGCCAATGGTTGCTGATGGGGTATACCAAATTTATATTGATTGTGTTGTTGGTTCGGGATTGGCTGAAATTGGCCAAAATTACGTTGGAAGGAGTTCTGCTGAAGGGGTGCCCCAAGCTTATACCCTTGTGTGGCCATCCTGGGCCCAGGTGGTTGGCTCAAATTCGGCCTGAATCCTTGCTTTGCTGGGATTCCAAATTTAAAATTATTTTGTGGTACGCCGAATTTAAAATTATTATTTGGCGTGAGGTTAAGGGCTGGTTTAAACCCTTGGGGGTTTAATTGTATAGCTGGTTTTGGCGCGTTCAACATTGTATGAGTCTGAGGGTTTGAGGTCTGAGGCTGCGACTGTTTATATAATTTATTTTTTGCATCATATTGAAATTTGAAATTGACTTCTTCAGTGACAATACTCAGGGCGTTCTCTAAAGTGGAACATCCCTTAAGCCTCACTATTCTAATCATGTCTTCAGGGAGGTTGTACAGAAAAACGTTGAGGGCTGTGTAAATGTATAAAATCATCTTTGCTGCCTTTATTCCCCCATCTGTAAGTCTGTTGACTTTTGAAAACAGTGAGCTTCTAACGTTTTGAATTCTATGGCAAAATTGGATGTACGTTTCACCTTGTTTTATTTTAAGTATTTCTAGCTCAATGGTTATGCACTCCTCTGAGCGGGGGTCGCCGAAATGTTGAGTGAGGATTTCTTTCAACTCCTCATAAGTACGTATATTGGGGTGGTCGCTTAGTAGCGTCGCTGCTCTATCACAAAGTCTACTAGAGAGAGCATGAAATAAATACAAATTTTGCGCCGCGTTGCCTCGTTCTCAACAGCCTAATACATATTCACATTTCAAGAGGTATAAATTAAGGAGATTTTCGTCTCCATCATACTTGGGAATAATATCTATAATTTCTTTCGGTAAGGTTTTCACTTCCATGATTTCAACAAGTATAATACCTAAATATAATTATATTAATACCTAATTATATTACTTAATTAACAATTATTAAAATTATTGATTTATCGATTCTGTATAAATCAAGGTTATTTAAAACTACGCTTATTAATTACGTCTATCCTAAGTTTGCCTATTTTGTGCTAACCAAAATCAGATAACGTAACTAGGAATAAGCCCCTAATTAACAATTATTAAAACTATTGATTTATCGATTTTGTATAAATCAAGGTTATTTAAAACTACACCTATTAATTACGTCTATCCTAGGTTTGCCTATTTTGTGCTAACCAAAATCAGATAACGTAACTAGAAATAGGCCCCGATAATTTGGATGGGGAGAAAAGGCGGAAAAGACACAAGGAAAAGGCAGTGAAGTGAAAAGGTTTACTCACAATATACTGCTTCCCATGTCCTCCTGTGAATCTGCGTGGCGCTCGACTTCCGGGCTTCCGTGGGAGTCAAATTTGTTTGGTTCGAGTTTCCTCCACTTTTTCCGCGTAGAGACGGAGTTTCGCTCGTTCTATTTCCACGACTCGATTTGGGGAAGTCGCTGGAAAACACTCGCGAAAACTTCGTAGAAGATCCTACCGGCTGCGCGAGACTTGTTTGAGAAACCCGCGAAAGTGTTTTTAAAAATAAAAATTTAATTGATTTGAATTAGAATTTTAATTAAAACGACTTTACATGTCAAGTACCAACTACAAATTGAATTCTTAATCTAATAATTATAAACTACGTTGCCTCCCAATCTCCTTAGGTGGCGGGGTCCCAGACGCTCCGTCAGCGCTTTGTACACCTGCGTCCGGTGGCGTGATGTATTGGCGCTCTCATGTAAACATGACTCGGTTGGTAGGTACGTCTGACATGACTATTTAGATGTTTGACAAAAACATAGAAGCGGTCACGTTAAACCACAATGCTTCTGCAACGTCGGGATGATAAGTTTTTATTTATGTATGTACCCAGTATTCCATTTTTTCTTCAATCTCTTCCTTCATCTTTTTTTCAAGTTCTTTTAACGCCTTTGCTTCTTTAGCTTTTAGAGTCTTTGTTTCTTCTTTCTCTCTTTGCTCTGCAGCCTCTACTAGAGCTACGTTATATGAAAAAAATAATTGTAATTAGAAAAATAAGGTTTTCACATAATTTAACTACGTGATTTGAATAAAATATAAAGTAACACTTACAGTTAATTTTATATACACTAATTGAATACTTACAGTTAATTTATTTCTTATTAGTAGTATGTATAATTTCCCAGACTACTTTTAATAACTATTGTATACTATTCATGTAGGTATAATTTATAAGCCTATGAAAAATATGTTTTTTTTTTTTTATGGTGCACATCAAAATGACTGCACTGGACCTGATGGTAAGTACAGTGCAATCCATATCAGCGGCGACTGACACCGAACAGAATACACTGCCAGTCGCGGCTGTCATGCTGGCCTGCTTAGGTACCTCTTCACGCCTCTTTTGAAGGACCCAATATCATAGGAAGAAGGGAACACGTTGACAGGAAGACGGTTCCACAATTTCACGGTGCGACAAAGATCAGTCAGTCAGCAAACTTTTTGGTTCTGCATGTTATAGGTGTCACCATGAAATTGTGACACCGAAGCCCCGCCCGTATGGTTCTGTTGTGGAAAGGAGCGGAGGGGATGAGTTCAAAGAGCTCTTTAGAACACTCACCATGATACAAGCGATAGAACACGCTTAGGGAGGCAATATCCCTGCGCAATTGAAGCGGCTCTAAAGTGTTGGTAATAGCTGTATCATTTACAATACGGAGAGCCCGCCTTTGCAACTTATCTAAGGCATCGATGAGGTATTTAGCGGATCCATCTCAGAGGTGCGAACAGTATTCCATGCACGGACGAACCTGGGCCTTATAGGAAGGCAGGAAAAACCGTCGCACTCTGTTTAGGATTCCGAGTCTCCGAGATGTTGTGGAGATGACATACTCGATGTGGTCCCTAAGATTTAAGTCACTCCGAATATCTATTCCCAAGATATTTAGGCTGTCGCGCATTGCAAGCTGGGTATTCTGAAGAGTAGAGTTTGGTGAAAAGGGGGATTTTTTTAAAGTAAAGGCGCATACCTGGGTTTTCTTGGCATTGAACTCAACCAAGTTACTTGCTCCCCATGTGGATATGCGGGTCAAGACTTGGTCGAGTTCAACGACAAGTTCCTTCCGTCTCTTTTCTGTGTCTCCCCGTCCACAGCCAGGCTTACCCATGAACCGTGCTATCGTCTGCATAGCAATGAATGTGTCCCAGAGGAAGCATATCATTGATATGCAGAAGAAACAACGTGGGTGATAAAACAGAGCCCTGCGGAACTCCAGCGTTTACAGACATGAGCTGCGAGTTGTGCCCATCGACGAGGACACGAAATCTGCGCTCATGCAGAAAGCTGGAGATCCATTGGCACAAGTTGTCGGGGAGTCCGAAAGCCGGGAGTTTGGAGAGAAGACCACGGTGCCAGATCCTATCGAAAGCTTTGGCTATATCTAAACCAATAGCCAGTGCCTCTCCATGTTTGTCAATCGCTTCCCCCCAACGGTGCAATATGTACGCTAGAAGATCCCCCGTTGATCGTTTCGGTCGAAAGCCATATTGACGATCATGAATAAGAGAGTGGTCTTCTAGGTGGCGCACAAGTTGGGCATTTAATATGCGTTCCATGACTTTGCACAACGTTGAGGTTACAGCGATTGGGCGGTAGATATTGGGGTCTGAACGGTCACCTTTTTTTGGAATTGGTTGCACGTTGGCCTCTCTCCAAACGCGGGGCACGTCACCAGAGATGTACGATTGTTGGTAAACGCGTGTCAATACTGGGGACAACTCGGCTGCACACTTTCTAAGTACAATTTGTGGGATACCATCCGGACCACTGGCCTTCCGGACATCGAGCGAAAGCAACTCACGGCGCACGTCTCTTTGCCTGATGCGGACCTCAGGCATCGAGATACCACTGTTAGGTGTTGGGGCGTTTGCGCGTTACTGTCGTCGAGTCGGGAGTTGTCCGCGAAGATGTTGGCCAATAAGGTGGCTTTCTTCTGCGGTTCATGAGCCAGTGATCCGTCCGGATATCGCAAAGGCGGCAGAGAGGATTGACAGAAATTTGCCTGGACGGCCTTCGCCAGCCCCCAGTAGGCGCGACTATTGGTTGGCTGGCGAACCAACTTCTGGCCAATCCGTGCAACGCGCTGTGCGTCTGCTCCTACGTAAGCCTTTTTGCAGGACCTAGTGGCCTTATTATAGGCTGCCTTAAGGGAGTTGAGATTAGGATCTTTATTCGCGTGACCTTTGATCCAAGCACGATACGCATACTGCTTCTGACTGAAAGCATCTGCGTATTCATGATTAAACCAAGGGCGTCCGCGGCGATTACTGACAATTTCGGACGAAGGGATGTAATATTCCATTCCAAGTCCAATCTCGGCAGCAATTGCCTCGGCAGTCGCAGAAAGATCTCTCCCATTAAAGCACCTTTGCCTCCAGGGTATGGATGCGAAATAATCTCGCATACTATCCCAATCTACCGACGAGTAGTGCCAAACCTTACGCTTAGTCTCCGATGGACATCGAGGCAATGAACGCGGCACCGATGATTCAACGAGACAGTGGTCTGAACTACCCAATGGGACTGGAATGTACTATAAATAACTTTAAAACCAATCTACAAGTAGTTAATACCCAATAATTTGCGATAACGGCAAGGTCGTCCCATCCTCAATGTTACAGCAGCATATGCTTCTTTCATAGAGTAATCAGTGTGATCTTTTACTGCTACCAACAAAGGATGAATATCAAGTTCATCGAAAAAATTAAGAGGTGTAATATCACGTGCGTCTCCAGTTCTAAATTCGCTCAGTCGTTTTAAAACAGTTTCTTCGTCTAAACGAGAGTCTCCTTCAGGTTGCCTCATAGTCTTGTCACATATGAAGTCATCCGTAGCCTCTAAAGAAACTATTATATCTGAAATAAATAAAATTTTGTTTATCTAGCTTGATGCATATAATATTATTAAATTAAAAAAAACATTTCTTAATGCCTAAGTAACAAGTATATTGCATTTTTTTACATATTATTTTACACCTTTGTTAGATTTGTTGTTATATAAATCATTGAAGAAACATCATGTCAATATCCTAAAAATCTTTTTCAATTTATTTACCTTCTTTAAAATTAAAAATTATGATGAATGATATTGATGAAGTTTCCTATATATAATTCTTTAATATAAAAAACAGTTAACATAAAATATTATAAAAGATTCATTTAAAAAATATTAATAAATTGTAGGTATTCATATACCTACGCATAAAAATGTATAATATGTACCCTGAAATTAAAATATTTAATTATTCAACGCATGCAAATACCTGGAAGTATCTTCTTTAGGACATTACTGTATAAATCTATGTCTTCATCGAAGGGTTCATTCTCTTGTTCTTCATCAGTCTCAGAATCTTGTTCTTCACCCTTTTCAAATACTATACATACAAAAAAATAGTGCATTTTATTACTACTTAATGATCAATATTTAGATTCTAAGACATCAAGGTCAACATTGTCCACTGTTGATAATGTTAAATTCAAGATGTAATTTCTTTAATATACCTATGTATAGCATTATATATACTCATTTAGATAGTCTAATTGATCTAATAAATCACTGCAGTGTGTGCAAACCCAGATATATAATTAAAATTGTCTATTTTGAAGTCTCTGGCGTGCACAAAATTAAAATTTATAACTTCTTCATAATTTATAATTTATGTAATTTAAAAAACTAATTTATGTATCTTTCAGTAAATAATCTATGAAAATATAAAAATCTTAAAAGTTTCACCAAATAAAATCAAATTAAGGAATGATAAGTATTAGTAGTAACATGGTAAGAAAATGTAATGTTTATATACGTGTATATATTTATACCGTAAGCCACCATAAGCTCATGCTTACCTGCTGTACATTGAGCTAATGAAGTAGGAAATCCATCAAGCACCCAACCTCTATTTAGAGACTCATGACAAAGTAGCCGCTGTCGCAAGTATCTAAAATAAGTAATAGTTTATATTTTTTGTTTAAACATAAAAATGCACTTAAGAAATGTGTTTATAAAACATGTAATTGGTATGCTTATCTATAGATTAATTTAGTTTCTAATACATACATAATAAATAACTAAAACATTACCTAAGAACATCTTCATCGGTAAGTGGAAGACCAGACTGAAGTATAGCGAGGGTATGCTTTGCCACATCTTGAACACCGTCTTCTTCAGTGTCATCATCAGCATCTACTGCATCATTGTTTTCCTCCCCAGAGACCTCACCAAGTGCAGAAGTCTCTCCTACCTCCCAGTGCCTGACTCGCCCATCCTAATAATTTATTTAAAAAAAACCCATGCCTGTGTTCACATTTCTATTGATTGATCAATTCAGTCTGTACGTAAAATGTAAAAACGTAAAAAGTGAAATACTGTTGGTCTTATTCTGATAAGAAATTACACTCGGATAATATTTTTTAAAAAATATTCTCACTTTATTATATTATATAATAAAATTAATATTATTATTGTTATTTCGTAGACCCCTCATTAAACCGTTTGGCTTACCTACTGTCTAATTTAAATTAAATATTATATAACTTATTAAAACAGTTCAAAATCAATATCGAAATTAATAGGCCTTTATTATCCCAGCAATTATTGCTTAGGCAATTATCGAAATTGAGCCTGACCTGTATTTTTTCTGTAGTTAATAACTCGTGTACAGTGCTATCTAATGGTCAAGTTTGGGGTTTAATGCTTTTTTATATACAAACATACATTTTTGTATATAAATTTTGAAGTTCAATATCAGCTTATATTTTTGCTTATATTTTGAAACGAGAAAATTACATCAAAAGGTTTATTTACTACAAAATTTTATGCCCCGTCCCGCATAAACCCGTTCGTTATATTTTATAGAGAGTATTTTAGATGTTTATCCATACTATTAGCTATGGCCCATTAATTTTTCATTGAAATCTATTCAGTACTTTCTGAGTGATGCGCGTTCAAGGGGACAGACAGATAAAAATAACAAAAAAAATCTCTATGTACGTCTTGTTTAAATAAAACGTGATAAAAAAAAAAAAATGCTTTTGTTTTACTTGAAACAAGTAGTCCCTACATTATTCTTAAGTTTTTTTTATGAAGTAAATCGGTACAAGAAATCATGACAAGTTTTTCCTTGAAACGGGGACACCAGCGACCGCTATTAAAGATATTATCATCTTTATTATTGTATCATGATATAATACAGAATAATATATTAAATAAAATACTTGCTAAAAGGTAAGTGCCTACAGATATTATAATCCCCTTACCAAATCCTCCAAAATGTCTTGAACCACAGTTTCAGGAGAAATATACACCAGACCGTAAGATTCACAAATCAACTTCGATAAAGTTGTTTTCCCCACTAATGGAGGTCCATACACAACCACCTATATTGAAAATATATTACGACTAGTATTTATAAATTATTACACTGTTAAAACAGATCAAACACAAACTAAGAATATTCAAAATTTTACTGAGTTCAAATGAAAAAAATACTTAATCCATTGAAATATCTATAAGGCTCTCGTCAACTTGATAACACTACCAAGCCCGGATCGACCGTCGTGGGCACGATAGGCGCACCAACAACCCTAATAGACTTGTGACGTCACACTTTCACGGTTAGTATTTACCATACAGTTTGGCCCACGCACATATAATTAAGAAACATCTCCTTTGTAGGAATTAATTATATAGATCATGAGTAAGTTTATACGCCTATTCGCACTTGGTCGATTTTCTCCGACCTCAGACCAATCTTTCGAGAAATATTAATGTAATCTATTGCATGTAAGTTGATTGAATGTCATAAGTTTTCATGTTTTTTATAAACTTTTAATCAATAATTCTCATATAAATAGGCTATTTCTCATATTTCTTAGGCATTTTATTTAGATGTAGAAGTTTTTCCATGCGTAGAAAGTGTACATAAAATAGATAACAATTAGAGGGGATAATAAAATAGAAGTCGTAAATATTTACTTTAATGCAAATTCTATAAATTTCTTTTGGCATACTCCACTTAATCCAAAAAGTATTATCAATTTCAGATCTTTAAGTCTTGTGCTACATTAGAACCATGCTGATAATTTATATAACCCTTATTATACATGTTTATACTTTTTCAATTATAAACACATATGACATAGTTCTCCTTAGGAGGACTTTTAGGTAATAATGTTCACTTGGGTGTTACGTAAGGATTGAGGAAGGGGGTACAGGAAAATGGTACGGTACGTTACGTGGGGGGAGGGAGGGTTAAAAATCTTCAAACATTGCGTTATGTAATACTTGAACGATCCCTTACCTATGCACTCCATACATTTCATATAATAAAGATATGTGTACATACCTTAAAAGGTTTTAAACCTCTTTCTTTTCTAAATTGTTTCATCAAAGTTGGAACTTTTTCTGCAAAGGATAGTTCAGAAGTCCACTGTAAACCAATCGTCTCCACAATGAAGGTAGGCTCCATGTTTAAATTTAAAGTCATAAGGTCGTAAATTCTTTGCTAAAAATAATAGTACATAGATAAAAATACTGGAGTATATACATATATTTGTCCTATACTTTGAAAGTTTAGCGTTTGACAATTATACCTGATTTTGAGTGAGAATGTGGCTTAAGATGCATATACTAACCGCAGTAGGGAGATTTGCTCTCAAGTGCAGCTGCCAGAACACCAGTATAGATACTTGGAGTCAGAGTTTTAACTTGAGGTTGATAGCTAGCTGTGCTAAGGTTTCATCACGATATATTCCTATACTGAATCTCAGGCTAATTGTTGGCTTCAGGCCGTGACTATCAACGCGATTTTGGATTACGCTATTTCTAAAGAATTAATAAAATGCTCTCACGTCTATTTCTTCTATCAAAAATGCATCTACTAAAGGAATGCATTTGAACATTCCAGAGCCAAAGAGTCTGCCGAGGGGTTTTATTATCTGTAAAATAAATTACTCACTTAAAATCGATAGCTAAAATAAAATTATCCTGTATTGCTTAAAAGTTATACCTCTCGTTGTTTCGTGGTATTTTCTTCTACTGCCAGTAGATAAAGCTTTTTAGGAAAATCAATTATTATATTGTAAACAATCCTGAAATTATAATCATAATATCTAACAGATTATCTATCAGTTATGATAATATTGAAGCATAAAATAACATTATGAAACTATTTACTCAAATTTCTAAATTTACCGTCATCGTAAAGTTCTAAATTTTGTATTCGTATGAACCTAAAAAACGTCCATACATTTTCCATTATGTATTTACCTATTAACAAAGTATTAACAACCGCTCGCGATTTCATTCGTATTAGTTATAAATAAATGCTACTTAAAATATAAAATAACCTCTATACCTATGGGCAATGATAACCTTGAACGTAGTAATTATCAGGCAAAAAAAAATGTTTTTAAAAGAACCATTAATGTCTAACGTTACATCCTTCCTACAAATATATAAACTTTACTGCCTTATTTAATACTTAGAATCTTATAGTATTTTAATATTTAGAGTGTCCACTTCAAAATGAATTTTATTTCATGATATTGAGAGGGTAATATTATAAGTAAGCAATACTTATAACGTGCCAATTATACACAATCTTAACCTACCAAACGAATTTTTTTTAGTTTCTAAGATTTCTTGTTATTGTTAAATGTAGGGGCTTACTTTGCGAAATCAAGAACGCTGATAAGAGGTATAGTATTCCTACCACGTCCTAATATTGGTAGTATCGGTTCACATTCCCAAGCTTTTTGAAACCAATAGAACAAAACATCTTCTCTGCCGCCGTAAGTCACTCCTGATGCCATAACCATTGCCCTATGATAAGAAATCATACAGACATTATTTTTCTTTATAACATTTTACTGCGCATTTGTATTTATATATACAATCAATATAATTTAGGGAGTAAGGAGTATCACATGGTTACTTTTTAAATTTAATTAGCTGGTAGCTTAGTTTTTAATGAAAATTTAGCTCTGGATATGTTATAATAACCTATTAATATTAGCTCCCCTAAATATTTAGCAACAATTACTTTTGTTTATACTGTATAAATAAAAATAGTAATCATGAACTTTGAATTCATTTCCCGAGACTGATTAACACAATAAGAGCATAGGTACGCATCAGTTGTGCGTATAAACATTTACGTTGGCCATCACCGTTATAATATCTGAATTCATGTACATTGCACATGCATTCATTAATGCTTCATATGATGTAAATCAGTGGACGGACTTTTCTAGTCAATCTTATTAATTTCTAAATATTAGAACTTATTTGATTTGGTGTCTGTGACCTGTCCACACTTACAAATATAAATATAACTGAATTAATAAATATAATTAAAATAATTACTATTTCCAACTTACTTTATTTGCGACTTGTATTTCCTAGCAATTCCTACAATTTCATTTTCTGCATCGTAATGCATTTTATAATTGGGATGAGGTTTTCTTTTGCGAAAATCAGTTTCAATAAAAGGCATTTCCGGAGTATCCTAAAGATATTTCAATATAAAAGTGTGCTTTAATAATAATGATAGTATGGATGTTTTGTTATTTATAAATATAAAGAAATCTGCCGCTTACTGGATCTAATGGTTTAGTGGACCCCCAAGTCATAACTGTAGAGATCAACAAAAATTGACGGATTTTGGTGTCTGTTTCTGCGTTGTCTCCACTCTTCGGCTCCATATCGGGGACTTGCTTTTCCAACAGTTCTTTTAATACTGTTCGATAATTAAAAGTTACAAGACGTTATGAACTTTTTGGCGGAGTGTAGTTCTAATAAGATTGGTTGCAGTAATTAATTTAATATCGACGCATAAACATTTTACATCTATATCACTTTCTTAAAATACTTAGCATATTTACCTAATATAATAAATAATATTTAAGACTGAATATAGGATTACTTAACTGTTAATAAATTCAATGCAGGTTTTAAGTTCATCTCTGTCGTGGCTTATGTCCAATATGATAGTTCCACAAGTAATCATATGCTGTAAGCACTCAGTTTTTGATACAATTCGACTAACATTGTCAAGACTCTTAATTTTCGGATCGCTTACCGTCCCTGAGGAAAAAATTCAATGAAATATAATAGGCACATTATAACATATAAATGGTGTATCAAAGTATAGAAGAAATCAGCTCTAATAAAATACTTCTGTCTATAGAAGTATATGCACGAGGTTTAGAGAAATTATATTCAACGAATACAGAGAGTAAGTAATGATCTATTCTGAGAGTTTAGAGTACTAGGTAGGTTATTTTTTATTATTGAATAGGGGGCAAACGAGTAAGCAGGACACCTAATGTTAAGTGATCACCGCTGGCCATGAACACCCACAACACCAAAGGAATCGCAAGTGCTTTGCCGGCCTTTATAGGACGGACTGGCTCTCAAGTATCACTGCAGGAACACACCTATTGGTATTTAGCGGAAGATTTTCAACTTGATAGTGTTGGCTAGCCAGGCGAGCATTATAAAAAGCCCTACCACCATGCTATGGTTTCCTCACGATGCGTTTCTTCACCGAAAAGCCGAAAGCCGAAATCTCAACTGGCTCACATCCCATGACGCAGCGTTCATACACACTACCACTGAGTTATGATTGCTTTAATAAATTTAATGGTTTTTATAATCGAAACCTCAGCTTTTTGTTTACCTTATATTTACCTGTATATTTTATTTAATACTTGCCTACGTACCTATCTATTTAAAAAGATAATCTCAATGTTACCTATAATCTCGTACAGCTTTTCAGGCGGTGGTGGTAATACTGCTTCTGCATCTTCTGCGACGAGTGTTTGCAAGGTTTCATTCTTAGAAGCCACATTTCTCTCTAGAATCTTGGCCACCTCCTTCAGTATATAATCGCCGTGATATGAGTCTAAGTTGTTTATGAAATACCGCTTTAAGGAAAATTTATTTCCAATATCAGAAGTAGATTTTTCTGACATTTGCTCCATATTTGCATGTATTTAAATTTTACGATTGACGTTTTAAAAACATATAGTGATAAATGACGTTAGAGGTTTCATTACTTGTCATGTATTAACCTAGTGCTGTTTAAATGAACGATTTCTTTTTTTTTCGACCTGACATACGCTGTTAGCCGTAAGGGCTTTGACAGCTTCACCGAACTTTTTGGGGCGAATGCTAAGGGCACTCAGCCCCGTGGCAGCGGGTGCAAGGGTGCCAGAATGGCCGAACCTCGGCTTGGACTACTGCCGGAACACGAACAAAGATTCGCGATCCTAACTAACCAACAGGTCCTAACTCACTAGGTTTAGTGGTCCTAACAATAACATAGGGCAAGCCACGCAAGGGCCGCGGGGGTAATCCCTTACAGAACCGTGTACTTAATGTGTGGGTGTGCACGGATGATATGCGGTGTGATATTGTACTCTCAGTGATGTAGAGATAAGTGAACGATCCTTGTATACATAATTATAAAATGTATTCGATTTGCGGAATGTGGCTGAAGTATTGTATGTAGGTAATGTTTTACTTTCCAAATTTACTTCGATATTTTTTTGGATATGAAACAAAGCTCAGTCGCCTCGGCATAAAAAGTTAGCTGTATAGTTAAAACCTTTCAAAACATTATTTGAATCAATCTATTTAGTCTAAGAGTGGTACAAAAGTAAGCAACTCGTTAATTTGTACGTTATCAACTCGTTATTGATGGCGTACAAAGCTGATCAATATTTTTTTGTTTTTCAAAATACTGTTAGTTTGATTTATGTATAAACTTCCAATTATACCAGAAGAATGAAGCATTTCAACTTTTTCTATCATATCAAATGTCTAACTATTCAGGTCGTTTTTTCTGCTATTCATGCTGGAAGACGATAGATTTATAAATATATTTTACATTGAAAACACATTTATAAAAAAAACAATTTTAAGAAATGTTATGTATTTTATACCGATATGTTATCGATTTTACTTGTATTCTACTATGATATTGGTTCATAATTCCATTAAAAAAAACACACATGCTACTAGGTTCTGTAGCCATAGTTTTACTTTAACCAACCACAAATTATATTGATTTTACTTGCCATTAAGGAGCATTTACTTATAACAAAGAAAGCTTTGATAGCTCAGTGGTAGTGTGTACGGACGCCGCGTCAAAGAACGTGAGTTCGAATCCCTGCGAAGAGCTTGAGCTTCCGGTGAAGAAAAATATCGAGATGAACCTATAGTATTGTGGTAGAGCTATTTCTAATGTCAGCCTCGCTATAGCTACCACCCTCAAGTTAAAAATCTGCCGCCAAATAAACCTGTAAGGGGTTTTCCGGCAATGGTACTTGAAAGCTAATCCCTCCACAGATTTAGCATATTCACCAGCTTGGGCCACATCGACACTTAACATCAAGTGAGATTGTAGCCATAAAGCTAAAAATCTTATAGTCCAAAAAAAGCTATCTCTCGGTGGTCACCGTTTGTACCGATGCCGGATTGCACCATACTCGGTATCAAGTTCAACGGTTCGGATTACTATAAAAACATTTTGTAGCATGCTTTTTATCTCCTATATCACCTCTAAGAGCTCAGCCTGAAACCCTCCATCTAAGAGCTAGTAATTATTGCACCTTATGCAGAGACGGCCTCTAGAAGTGTGAAAGCTGTCGCCGGTCTCTGGTATTATGACTTTTTGTGTTCATCTCACTACCCACCTCACTTAAACAATAGGCAGTGACGAACTAATTTATATGAATGTTTTAATTTCATATTCTGCTTTTAATTAGTCAGTATTATGTGGTATTCAAAGATTAAAGAAACATATTATCGACAATAACACCTTTATTAAGTAAATATAAACAGATATTTCGGATATATACCCTTAGTTATTCTGTAAATTATTACATTTATGAAAGTAAATAATCCACTATTAATCCTTAAAAGTAAACATAAACGTAAGTTAAACATAGTATTTACTTAATGTCTAACAAAGTCTTTATAATTAAGTATAATGATTAATTCTCAAATAATATATTGATTAAAATGTCATTGATAGCGAAAAAATAACGTTTAAGTACTTCAAAATATTGGCTATGGTACTAAGGTCTAATAAATACATACAATAATTGACATTTTTGTATTATGGTTCGTATTCTTTATTTATCCATATACCTCATTATCTTTTCAGGTCATTGCTATAAAAATACTCTAATATGTAATTTGGAATCTTACATTTCATGCAATTACCACACTTTTCCTAAGCACGGTACAAAGATTATATCCTTCTTTGTGTCGAGTACCGAAAACTACACTTTTTTAAACAAACAAACGATAGAAAATAATGATTTGTTAAAAAAACCTCGCGCGCCACCCATTTCAATCAATGGTATTTTTCAAATTTTAACACAAGCACCAACAATTGTAAAAGTTCAACTCAATGGAATAAATAATACGTAACACATAGTATACGAACACAAGTATTACTTTAATTTGATATAGTTATATATTGTCTATTTTTAAGTATGTCCTATCTAAATGAATAATTTTTATTCATTTGTAATATTGACAATTAAAATGTATATTATTATCACAGAGATTCATTTTAAACATTAACAGCTGTCAGATGCGATTTTTCTTTTTTTCTCTTTTCAGCAACATCTTGTTTCTACAACTATTTTCATTCTTTTTGAATGTCAAAGTAATTTGTTTTCGTATATAATAAAAATCTACCAAACCTACCCACGCTGTTGACTGATTTGAAAGTCTATACGCAAACTATAATTTTCAAAATGCATACATTAAAATATGGAGCTTATTGATTACGCTAGTTTATTTAAAACCATACATAACAATTCTTCTATTTAATCATATAAATATTTAATTTCAAAATTCGTACAATTTAGTCGTTTCGCAAAATATTCAGAGAACGTATTATACATAAACTGAAACGGACACAACAAGACAGGCAACTTTATATTATAAACCATTAAAATTGTTCCCAAGCACCATATTAATTTATAAATAATCAACACAACTATCACCAAGTCGTGTGGCAAGCTTTCGGATAAAACATATGATTTCATTGTCATTATTTTGTACTTCATACAAACAAAAAAATTCAATATACTACTAATTGAGTATTTCTTTTCGTTAATATAATCATTAATATTCGAAACGCATTACTTTAATGTAAATATTGAATTTATACTCTAATAATAAATATATAAAATATGATAATAAAATGCTGTCTTTAATATTTTAAGCACGTAATCTATGAACCAACGATAATATAAAATTAGTTATCGATCCGACACAATATTTTTTTAAGTTTCAATATAATCATAATTTCATGAATAGTTTAATAAAAATCTAGTTCAAATATGTCATGGATTAACCAATATACATAGCGTTCAAATGTATATTCAACTTTTAGGCGGAATATAAAATATGTACTGGGTTTTATAAAATATACCGTTTCCAATTAATGATGCTCATAAATTGGTAGGTTTACTCGTATCTATGGCACATATACCTACGAATGATATAATGTTTCGTTAGTACTTTTTGGACCTCGTATTTCAAAATAATGTAGAGCCTTTGTAGGAAAAACATCATACGTGCTGAAAATCTTAAGTGTTTTTTTATTGCAACCTCTTGAAAAATATCTTTGTAACTCAGAAACATGTTAATGCCACTATTTTAATAGATCTGTGGTTAATTATGAACAACAAGTCACATTTTTTATAAAGATATCATAAATAGTTATTAATTAGAAATGACAAACATCTCCTGTAAACAGAGCAATTGTCGCTTATCATATTTTTTCTGAAATGGATTGATATATGTCATTTAAACTGCGTATAACAATAACATTTTTGATACAAACACGAATATTTCCACAAATGTTTCTATGGTAAAACTAAACAACCTAAATTCTTAAACAATGATTCTATCTTTATCTAACAGACTAATGGATGTTGATTTTTACGTGAAGCTTATTTTTTGATACCGAGGTCGAAAAATAAATAACTCTATGATATACCACTTTACATCAGCAGGACTTAACAAAAAAGTAAGATATAAATTTACAAAAATTATTGTTGTGCGTGCAATACTTGGAATTAATACAATAATTATTATGTCGCTCAGATATAAATCATAAGATTAACAATGACAATCTCACTTTATTATGCTCGAATTAATTGGATAAAATGAATATATCGAATTAAACGTTTTTATTGAAATCAACTCAAATATCAAAACGTGTTTTTGTCAACACACCCAATCATTTTACATGCTCAGCCAAAACCTGAAAAAAATGAGATTGTCACCATTGATTTTATAAAACCCATGTGTGAGGCTTACAAATAATTGCTATTAGAATTAACTATAAAACTTATTTCCTGCATCAAAACAGGTTATATGGATCTCAATAAACTAATTCACGATATTTGTTTCACGTTAATGTTAAGCCCTGGTATGGACTTTTATATTCCTGTTGGCACAGATTTCAGTAATACTGATAAAATATTGTACTTCATTTTAAATATGCGACTTACAGTTACGATCATTAGTGCGCTAGTTAAAAAGGACGGCTTCATTAAAATATCACGATTTTCTATATACTCCATAACTAATTAAGGAATGATTAAAAATGGAATGTATAAAATAGCTGTAAGAATTGGCATTGGAATTCTTATGAACACCTATCATTTTAAGTACATTTTTTGACACAGTTATAGCTTAAATTAAGAAAATAAAGAATATATTTATACTTGATATAAATGCAGGTTTGAAATGTAAATGTGATATTGTCTCACTTTAGGTTTCTAACGAAACTTTGAAAGCGAGACAAACAATAATTTAAAAGTCTAGCAGTATTGTGGAAGAAAAAATAACTCTGTTCACCAACACGTGAATAGAGTAACAAGGATGAGGCCCTAAATCTCAGGTTACTGAATAACTTGAGAGTACCTCATTTTGAATATATGTCAGACATCAGGTTTCAAACTTTATAAAGACCCTGGGCACTAGGCAGCCTAGATGCAGTCAGACCATGTTATGAGGTGTCATTCGAACCTGTATGACTGCACGAAAACAAACTGCCTAATCACTGCAGTAAGATATAAGACGGAAGTTTTCGCACACTTATCATAACAGCCAGACATGTTGTCCTTAAAAGAGCTTTAAAATAAACTTTTTATATGACATTCCAGAAATAGAGAATGAATGCAATACCATTGTTTTGTATTTTTTTTTTCTATTTCTGTACCGCAACCGGGATGCCTACTGCATGGGGATCTAAAGTTTTTATAAACTTAATAATACATTGTAAAGAAGATATATATAAACTTACACTAATATAGAATATAAAAGTCTTAGATATTCCACTATATAGTTCACACTATATAGTTGTACATTGAGTCCCATAGTTTTTTAGGTTTTTTAATAATATAATACATTACATACTTACATTAAACAATACAATATAGGGCACATCTTGTAGATTAAAGCAACATTTCGAATTAGATATTTATGATTTTATAATAAAAATTTAATACTTATAATTAAAAATAAGATATAACCAGAAGGTATATGTTAATATTGTAAATCTACAACTGTGTAGTTATAACTGATTTGCGATGAATAATAGTAATTTCTTTTTCACCAATCCCAGATGGAGAACTGGGTTCTGAAGTGACGAGCCAAGGTGATAGCGAAGAAATGGGTTGTGATTTGGGTGTTATATCCTCTTTCTTTTCAATAGGTTTTGGTGATACCTTCGTTTGTGTAAGAGGTGGCTCCACTACCACAATGGAGACATACTGTGAATTATTTTGATTTGTTGATGATGGCTCGTTCAAAATTTTAGGGGAAGGTATAGATGGTATGGACAAATTGATATTTGTTGATTCATTAATTATTTTCACTTCATTTTCACGAGCCTTTAATATATTGTTACATTTCAATTGGCCAGGTGGAAGAGTTTTAGTAGATGATAAATAGCATTTAGCTTGATTATTAGGTACTTCTTTTTCACCTGCCACGTCATGCTGGTCTTTCTTTGCTTCATTTTTGGAATCATCATTGTTCAATTTCTCTTTAACAAGACTCATCAAAAGATCATTCAAAGGATTTGATTCCGTAACAGGGGAACAATTACAAGATGGTTTATTAATAACAAGTTGTGTCAAGTTGTTTTTCTTATCTTCACTTATGGTTTTCTCAACTTTAAATAGAACTTTATTGCTTATAGCATCGTCTTTGGATATTACAATATCTTCTGATGGTTCATCATTCAGAAGCTTCTTTGAGCAAGAAGGTTCATTGATATCATTGTCCATCAAAGAAGATTTCTGTGATTTTGAACTACTCTTTCTAGACAAGGTGGTAACATCAGAAGCTGGTATTACAGTATCAGGAGTTGGAGTTAGTGTTTCATTATTTGTGTCAGACTGTGCAGAAGCTTCAGCTTTAGTGATATGAACTTGTTTTTCACGCTCTCTCAAAACATGACTTTGTCTTCGGGCAAAACGCTGACTAGGCCTTCTCTCAAATTGCACTGTTCGCCGAGCTCGATTCTGTTGTGTTGTTTGATATTCTGTCTTACCAGAATATTGGAACCTTGAACCCATTCTGAAGAAATTCTGTCGAGCTGAAGGTCCTTTGACTGGAGCTCTTAAGCGGAAGAAAGTGTGATGTTCAACAGCACATTTCCATAGATGTTTACAAGCTTTTTCATTGTGTAACCTAAACACAAAAGTGTGCTCTTGTTCACGACCCTGATCATCATCTTCAACTACAACAAGAGTTAGTTTCTTTTTCTTGAAATCTAATTTACTGATTTTTGGCCAAAAGAAGAGTCCAATTTTTTGGGGTCCTTCAAAAACAAGAATGCCTGTAGGTGTCAATCCCAGGTGATATTCACACCCATCTTTACCAAGAACAATGTGCATATCAACACCATACATTTCAAGCCACTTAGCTTTGTTAAGATAATTTACTTCAGCTTGAGCTGGAGTAAGACCTTTGCATTTTTTATATTCTTCCAATATTTCAATTTCCATTTCTTCAGTTTGGTTAGGTACAAATCTAAATTCCGAAACAGTAGCAGGTGTATGAATAGTCTCATCAAAATCACCAAGTTCTGATTGCAATGCCAAAGCAGCTAGTTCTACTGCTGTAGAATGTGGACACTCAAGTTTACTCTCTAAAATATCTTTTTTTAATTGTAAGAAGAATTGATATCTCGTTAACTCCTCACGTAAATTGTTTGGTTCTGATGAATAAAATTTCACCTTCAATCTGAGTGTATATGGAGGGCCAATTTTAACTTGCTTTTTTATTGTTTTTGTTGGGTCCAGCCAATGTTTAACATTATTTGTATCAGTAAATTGAAGTCCAAAGTAATCTTTTTCTATCAAGTCCAAAGAATAGAATACTTGTTCATAGAGATCTCCAGCACTAGCTTTTTTTGATAAGTTAATAGATAAATCAGTTTCATCAAGTAACATTACCTTGCATTGTATAAAATTTTTGTTGCTTGGTGTTTTTTGTCCTAGTTTGTTGCGGTTTTGGCTTGATGAACGACCTCTCCGGCTTAGGAAACGTAACATTTTTATAGCTCCCTGGAAAAGATAAACACTTTGTTTATAATTTTTTTTCATTGTAAGTACTTATATTCATAAAATACTAGCAACCCACTCAGTTATGTACGGGTAATTGAATTAACTATAGAAGATAGTTATAGTGCTTCTACACTTAATAGATGTTCTAAAAAGGAATACTTCCATAATACATTGTTGATTTATGCAGCCAGGGGATCTTCCAGACAGTATACATTTTTCTGACTTCTTCAACAATCATAGTCATATTCAGCCAATTTACACAAAACTTCTACATATTACACCTAAATCTTTTTAATGAATCACAGTTGGTGAAAATCAATTACATAGTTTTTGAATTTATGATAAACAGACAGACAAATGGCGGTGGACTTTATTTTAGAATATGCAAATAGCAAATGTATAGGAAATTAATATGAAAAGCTGTGTATTTAGTTATGACTGTGCTGTAGTACCTGCTATTACTATCCTTCTATTATTGTGGCACAATTGACACACTTTTAATAAAACACTTAAGTCAGAAACCATAACATGCTTTATGTTGTGTTGTATAATCATATACAACACTATTAAAAATATATTCTTTCAATTAGGAAGTAGCTATTCTTAAACAGTTTTCTCTGAAAACTGTGACCATGTGTGATAAAGAAAGTATTGTTAATGTTTATCATTTAACTAATTAGTATATATCAATCTATCTGACTTACTATTATTTGATTAAAGATGTAAAAAATTAATTCAAACTCGAGTATTTGATTTAAATCATTTTTCAGATCGCGTCACCCTTGGCCTAGCCTCGATAAGCATAACTAAGCCTAAATCAATAACTAAACATGAGATTATCTATTCTGTGAGTTTGAGTCACTGACATGTTACAAATATACAAAATATTGTTTGTGTACTTTCACCTACTGTAATTGTTTACGTAAGCTCATTGAAATAGCTATAATACAACATATCTGTAGTAATCTATACATTGTACATCTCTAATGATCAACGGTATAATACAACTGGTTTTAGCAATAATCTAAAAACCTAGATTTCCATAAGAACACTTTATTAAACTGTATATCTAGACATAAAACAAAATAACAGACATTACTTAACCTTACATACATGTTAGAAATGTAACTTACCCAGATAAATAATTAGCTTCTCGTCACTTACATAAAAAAAAAAAAAAACAAATTTTACCTCATACCACACGCCTCCTCCGAAGATTTGTGTAAGGGCTGCCAGAACAAAAACGGTTCTTAGCGTTCCACAAACACAAAGTATTTTATAAATCTAGCAACTACACAAAAAAGTATATTAATCGTACGAATTTCACATAGGTATTAAAAAGGCATTTTATTTACTATTGTGGTACAAACTTACATTCATGTACTTTCTCCTGAATATATATGTGTGCAAATATATTATTTTAAAACTATAAAGCATCAAAACTACTGAACTTAACTGTGATCACTCGTTACCTACGGCGTTTTTTGTAGATACAAAATAAATAGTATGCATATGGTACAGTTACTGGGTAATTAAAATCAATGAATTTATAGATTTCAAAGACCTGTCTCTGAATGTCCACTTCGCCACCTCTCAGTATTGCCAATCGCAATACCGGTTAATGCACCTCATTTGCACAGTGCAAAATCATGGAACGCATCATTAATGTCCGTCTTATGCGCCACCTAGAAGACCATCCCCTTATCCATGATCGACAATATGGCTTTCGACCGAACCGGTCAACGGGGGACCTTGTAGCGTATATATTGCACCACTTGGGGGAAGCGATTGACAAGCATGGCGAGGCTCTGGCTATTAGTTTGGATAAAGCCAAACCTTTCGACAGGGTCTGGCACCATGGACCTCTCTCCAAACTCTCGTCTTACGGACTCTCCAACAACCTCTGCCATTAGAACTCCAGCTTTCTGCATGAGCGCAGATTTCGTGTCCTTGCGGATGGACACCAATTGCAGTTAATGACTGTAAATGCTGGAGTTCCTCAAGGCTCTGTTCTGTCACCCACGTTGTTTCTTCTGCATATCAACGATATGCTACCTCTTGGTCGCATTCATTGCTATGCAGACGATAGCACAGTTCATGGGTGCTACATCAGTAAGCCCGGCAGTTGTCGGGGAGACACAGAAAGGAGACGTAAGGAACTTGTTGTTGAACTTAACCAAGTCTTGACCCGCATATCCATATGGGGAGCAAGTAACTTGGTTGAGTTCAATGCGAAGAAAACCCAGATATGTACCTAAAAAAAAATTCCTATTCACCCAACCCTACTCTTCAGAACACCGAACTTGCAATGCGCGACAGCCTAAATATTCTGGGAATGAATATTCGGAGCGACCTAAATCTCAAGGACCACATCGAGAATGTCATCTCCACAACATCTCGGAGACTCGGAATCCTGAACAGAGTGCGTCGGTTTTTCATGCCCGACCAGTTGTACCTTCTTTATAAGGCCCAAGTTCGGCCGTGCATTGAATATTGCTCGCATCTCTGGGATGGATCCGCTCAATATCTACTCGATGCCTTAGACAGGTTGCAGAGGCGGGCTGTCCGCATTGTGAATAATGCAGACACCACCAGCACTGTAGAACCGCTGAAACTACGAAGGGACATTGCCTCTTTAAGCGTGTTCTACTGTATGTACCACGGCGAGTGTTCTGAAGAGCTCTTCAATATAATCCCCTCCTCCCCGTTACACTACTGAACCACGCGGGAGCGACTTCGGTGTCACAGCTTCACGGTGAAATCCTATTGAATTGCGAACTAAAAAGTTTGGTGATTCATACTTATGTCGTACCGTGGAGCTGTGGAACCGTCTTCCGGTCAGCGTATTCCCACCCGCATATGACATAGGATCCTTTAAAAGAGGCGTGAAACAGTATCTAAGCAGGCCAGCATGACAGCGGTGACTGATTGTGAATTTTGGATCATTGTCAGTCACCGCTGTTCTGGATTGTACTGTACTTAACACCAGCTGCAGTACAGTCACAGTGCTAAGCAACATAAAAAAAAAATCGCACGGGATGTACTGCTGCAAAAAAAGTCTGATTGTCTTATATACAGTATGATGAAATAATGACTCACTAGATACAACAGTGCTGTTAATAGACAAAAAAACTCGATATTTTACCTTTATAAAATTTAATCTTCAATTTTAGTTAATCGGTTTCTAATCGTCATCCCTATTCCAATCCTCTTGTTGACAAGTAGCAGAGTGATGTATTGTAACGATAAAAGGGAAATTATATAAATTGGTGTAATATAAGATCATCTACGTTGTTAAAATAAAAAGTAATCGTGAGAATAATATTTTCTTTTTAGTATTCTGTATTTGTATTAAAGCTTATACACTTTCACGTTTTATAACCAAAAAATATTGCTATACTTACTATAGTCGTCATCATACCGTTTTACGTTTCAATAATACATATCTTTTGATATGACTTTAGTTATATGTCATATTTAATTATACATTTTGCGTCCGCCTAACGTTATAATTGTAAATATATTGTAGAAATGACAAGATAATGTATTTCTGCCTAGTGGACATTATTGCTGTCAATGTATTTTTGATGTATAGATGTCTGTCGCCGACGAGATTCAGTCTTCATGGGCTGACGAGGTTGAAATAGACCAAGGTGCCCTACCAGCTCCTTCGGAGGTAGTTGAAAATGGACTCAAGATCGTTACGGAGTACAAGTATGATAATGACAATAAAAAAGTTAAAATTGTCAGAACCTATAAAATCGAGAAGCGTGTTGTATCGAAGGTAAATATTACAATTACACAAAATATATTTTATTCTGTTATTATATAGTTATAATGGAGTTCTATAAAAATATTATTATTTTAATAATTTAGGAGTATTCTTATGATTTGCATTGATGACCCTTCAAAAAAGTATTAAGATTTGAAACAACAATAGTAGGCATTTATTATTATTTGATAGGAAATGCTCTAAAATCTTTGTGTTTTCACATACAAAAAGTTTTTTTTTATAATTAATACTAGATAGGATTTTATACAGAATGATAAGGTTGGTAAACAACTAATAGTATATTATGACATATATATTATATATATATATATATATATATATATTAGTATATTATGTGCTGTACTTATCAGATATATCATATCTAATACATTCTAACTTGATGTACAGATAATTAGTAAGTTTTAAAACATTGGAAAAATCTGTAGTCCTTATGAGTACTTCATTCCTGTAATATGCAAATAAAACATAAATTAATGCTTTTTATAGAGTATTGCAATGCGTAAAACATGGAGCAAGTTTGGAGACTCTGCCAATGATAAGCCTGGACCAAATCCGGCAACTACAATGGTATCTGAAGATGTCTTCATGCAGTTCATCACTAGTAAAGAAGAAAGTCAACGACCCGATGATGTTGAGCTAGATGGAATTAAGGTCAGTGATTACACTGAAACAGGTATGTTAAAGCAAAAGTGTCAGCACATAATTTTAATCACAAATAACAGAGGTTTCTCAAGATCCTGGGGTTTAGGATTTATCCAGGTTTCTCTATATATAATCTGAACCATTATCTGCAAACTTTGAGGCTAATTCATACTTTAAAAGTAAGAGTGTAAAAACAGAATTTATAAAAGGGGAAATAGTGATGCTAAAGTTACTATAAAAATATTAAACTATAAATTTTAAATCAAAATTTGAAATGAGACAAGACATCATAGCTATGAAACTAAAGCACATAAATTTGAACAATTTTATAGACACACTATCTCATTAAATATATAGATCTCTCAGAATTAAAATTTCTTTATAAACTGAATATTTGATATAATATTATAATTAATGCTTGAATTTGAAAAGAGTATTATTATAATTTTGTTTAAAAGAATATTTTGACTACCTAATATTGCCTATTTTTTCTAATATTTTTTGTTTGGTTGTTATCAGCCACAAGTAAGCAATGTGATCTTCAAGTGCCGTATATGCCAAGGTGACCACATGACCATAAATTGTCCCTTCAAGCATACCCAGATTGCTCAAGCTAAGGCTAATGAAGCTGTTAAAGCTGCAGGTGAGAAGCCATTATATCATTTATTACTTAGAATTTCCATATTATCTAGACATTAAAATACATATTCATCAGTTAATGAGAGGCTAATGACTTGGCAGGACTCAATGACTCATGAGTCTATGACAAATGATTATGAATGCCGTCTCAAAACTATTAAGGATCAGTATGTTAAAACAATGTTCAAAAACATGTTTTTTTGGTTCAAAATTGAAACATTGTTTATAGTCAATTAATTCCTGATAAGCATAAATTGGCCTGACAGACAGTGGGTATAAATAAACTGGCACATTTAACAGTAGTGGTTGATACATTCTTACTGTGTAGCATATTCTAGTTTTATTATATATACATGAAATTCATTATATATACAAATTGATGTTAGTCAAGAGAAAGGTGAAGAATTTTATGTATGTGAAATATGAAAAAGATATTTGTTCCATATAGAATCATTGACAGTATTCTCACTTTTTGGCTTGTTTGGGTTAAGTAAAAAAAAAGAATATATAACAGAAGTGTACATTTCAATGTCAAAACTGGATATAAAAACATCTACATCACCGTAATAATAATTGAAACAAATGTGTATTGCTTTTAAGTATATGAACTATTGGATATAGCATCCTAAGCTATAGATCCTTTTATGTTGTGGTATAGCGTTTCAAAAGTATAAATGGTAGTACAACATTTTCTAAAAATTACATTTTTGTGAACATGATTGAGTGTTTTCTGTCCCATCATCAAAGGTATCATTAATACCATCACCTGTCTTCGTTTTCGGGAGCAGTTGCCTACATTTTGTTATTGATGTAGAGACCAAACATTTATTAATCTTTAAATATTGTCCATTAGTAATTTTTTGATGAAATTTAATGGTGTTATAACTGGTATTATGGTTTAACAAATGAGATACTTGTTATCCCATAAAATGAAAGGTTTTATTGGGGATAAGAGATAAAAGTTAGAACTTAGTTTAGTAAACTAATTTATTTGTGTAGCAATATCTATATAAAAAATCTGTGATAGTAATATCACATAAAATAAACTTGGCATAACAATAACAAATTTCTAAACATAAAAAATAAGCCCTAACTTTCTTTACTAAACTTTAGTTTCAAGGCCAAATGAATAAATTCAGGGGCATTCATGTAGTTTTTTTTTTTTTTTTAATATTATTGTGTTAGGCTTAAAAGTTTTATTTGGTAATATTAATAATATTTTTATAAATTGTAGAAGCAAAATCGTCAACAACTAATAAGTACGTTGCTCCATTCCTACGAGTGGGAGGCGCCGGACGCGGGGCCGGCACTGGCCGTGAGCTACCAGGTGCCCGACGCGACGGCGTGGCGGCCATACGTATATCGAACCTTAGTAACTTTGCAGTGGAAGCTGATCTTGATGATCTTGTTAAAGGATTTGGACCTGTTCAAAAACTGTACCTTGCTAAAGAAAAGGTAATCAATAATTTCAAGCAATGCTATTTCAATATTCGAAATATAAACCAAGGACTGGATAACGCTCACTTAATCCTTCACAATACTGTTCTAAAGGGATCTTTGGACTACAAAGTACTATGATCTTTCTGATAGTCTTGGTCTCTCTGCTCATATAGAACAATTTAAGGGATTGAAGTTTTTTTTCTTGCTTCAAATAAATTCATGGTATTCCATCTCAAACTGCTTGATTCTTATTAGAGTTAGGTGATCTTCTTGTTTGTATGTTGTAACTCACTAGGGCAGTTTTCATACGTTGTGATAGCTACAACTTTGTTGAGGATTCACTGAAACTTCTGTCACAGAAACAGTGGGATCACCCGAAAGTAGAGATTTGAGTTTATTTTTCTTTTTCATAATTTGCGGAGGTGGTTGGAGTTTGGTTGTAGAGAAATGGTCAAAAACCCATCACTTTATTAACTCTTATTCATCTCTTTTGAATCATCCCACAGAAAGAGAAGAGTACCACTGTTTTAATCTGGCATACATAACTATGATTAGTTAATCAAAACTATTATACTATAAATCTAAAAGTAAATTTAATCCCTCTAATTATTCTATTGTTGCAAAAAATAAGACTTACAAGGGTGATATAAAGTATAAAAGTTTGTATGGAGAACATGTTTTGATGTTGAATGGCAATACCTAACAAGTTTTCAGAGCAAACTAGCTGAAAGCATTGGAATGATATGATGATTATTAATATATTTAAATAATACAAATAATAGTATTTTGCATAAGATAAAACAGTCTTTGATTAATTAGTATTTTTATTATAAAATCCATTGTTCTTTGACAAATTTAAATAAAAAGGGACAACTTTATTTGTGGTAATAAAAAGGTTTTTGTTTCAGAGTACTGGTCATTGCAAAGGATTTGCTTATGTGCATTTCAAATTCCCTGCTGATGCAGCAAAAGCTATCCAAACTTTGAATGGTTATGGTTATGATCACTTGATTTTAAATGTGGAATGGTCTAAACCACCTCAGAATAATTGAATCATTCCCATTTATATGCAAACAATTTCTAAATAAATTTCTGATAAAAGTTGTTTGTTTAAATTTAATTCTACTTCTTATAATATAATACTGAAACCACACTCTTGTACTACCTATAATAATGAGGTATGTAATTTTATTTACATATTTTTATTACATTAAAACCTCATTATTATTTAAAAAGTAATATAACATAAAGAATACTTTTGGCTTTTGGAAGGCTGCCAAGACTTATACACATCACATTAGAACAAGGCAAAACCTCTGTCAAGCCAGTTAGTAGTAATATATAATATTGAAGTACAAAAAACGTATGCCCCTTGGATTTGAAAAACAAAGTAAAATTTTTAAAATAACAAAATAAATTACATAAAACCATGTAATATGAATTATATCGCAAACACAATATATAAATTATTTTATTGTATGTGTCATAGCAATAAGCTTGTAAGAGTTTTTGAAATTCACCTGATATCTCTTGGTCCATTAGTAGTGTCTCATTTTTTAAAATACTACAAAAGATAATATAAATGAAGAATTGATATGTTCAGTGTAATGTATACAAAGATGTTTATATTGTCCAGTACAGAATGCATAGATTTAGTAAGTATATAATATTGGCTTTCTAGCGAAAGCCAATCAGTTGCTATACTTTAGGATAATAAAACCAGGTGTAAGTGCAATAATATATTCATATCATTCAAGAAAAGACTAGCTAAATAGCTTTTAACAATCTATATAAAAGAAAATATAATAATAAATATAAATATAGACTTTTATTTCAGCTTAAATTCTAGCAAAAATCATACATCACACAATAAATTAATTACACTATGAAAGTTCAAGCATTACATGAAGTATTCCATTTCTATGTCATAAATATAACAGTAGTGCTACTTGGATTTGAAGCTAAAAAAGCAATAATAAATGATACATTGACAAATAGCTATTTAGTATAGACACGAAGTAACTGCAAAGTCAGTCATTACATGCTAGAAGGTTTATTTAATATACTGTGTATAATTAGAGATCTATGTCATATTTTTCATCATCACTATTTGGGCTATAAGTATCTTCAGGTAAGTGTAATTCACCACAAAACATAAGCTCTACATATCGAAAATAATCTAAAGCAATATTTGTAAGCATAACTCCTGTTGTAACACCTACAACTGTTCCTAGTAGTGGTCTTTGCCCAACTGAACTTCTCAGTATTGCCCATAAGAAAATAGAACCTAGAGGCCAGAGACATCCTCCTAAGAAAGCCCATGAAAAGCGCCGCGCTGGAGTTGCAGCGGCCATGTGAGGCCTTGCCCATATCCAAAGTCCTGCACCACCACCAGCACTCAAAAATAATATATCAGTAACATCTCTTTGTGGAAATAATCTGAAATTTAATAAGGTATTTAAATTATAATGTACACTATACATAATCTGGTTTTCTCATTCATTACATTAAATAATAAACCTACCGGACCAATAAGTGTGGGTTCATAACACTTATTGACAATGTTGTGTAACTAGCCAGTCCTTGTAATGGCAAATAATAATAGAGAACATTATCTCTTGTGAACGGCGGTAATCTTACATTGTTTATTGATTTACTGACCAAATCTACAGTTTTTGGTACTGTTGCCGGTAAGTTTATCAATTGTCTTTTGAAACTGCGGTATATGGTTTCTAGAAAATCCATTTTATTTTTTTATAATAAAGTAGGATGCTCGTTGCACTTTATACTTTCATGGACAAAGTTACGTCGTTGCACATTATTTGGCAAGTGGAAAGGTTTGTGAAATTTTATAAATCATAACTTTTGTATGATTAACTTATTGATAACTAGTAATTGATAACAACGAAAAAGAACACTCAATCTCTGGAAGTACTAGTAATACAATATTTAAAGTAAATAGATTTACACTTTCAATACAATTTATTTTACAAATTCATTACGAAAATTTAAAGGTTGCTAGTAGGGATGCCGATTTGAGATCGATTAATTGAAAAATCATTTTATTAAATGTATAAAAAGAACTTTAAATCGATTCACAGCTCTGAATCGATATTTCAGCTTTAAAAATTGGAGGTTCAATTCTTATCTATTTATAATTAGTTGAATGTTTCACCCAAACGCATATATAGACATAATTCGTGACGTAGCTTGGCCAATGCGCTAAATCGTAGTAAATTGTAAATCATGATTCGGAACATGATATATTAGTTACCATAAAAACTCCGTGGACAAAGTCATCATCTTAAAAATCGACAAAAGAATCCCTTTGTCGCGTCTTTTCAGTTCGAAGGCGCTTCCTTAGATACTTCGCCTAGTATCGGAATTCTTGGTGTTGACATTTCAAGTTTCATTCTGATCCGTGATCATCTGGAAGATAAGGCCAAATTGGCCTTCGGAAAGCTTGGTGTACTCAGTAGAGCGAGAGAGTATTTTGCGTCGGACTATTGTATTACACTCTACAAAGCATAGGTCCGGACTCATATAGAATACTATTTTTATCTCTGGGCAGCAGCGCCTCAGCACCAGCTTCTTGGACTCGACAACATACAATGCACAGCGTCGCGTGTTTTCAATAACCAAGTTCTTTCCGATCGACTTTATCCACTGATTTTGCATAGAGACGTAGGATCTCTGTGCATTTTCTATAGAATTTAGCATGGGTGTATTCCGAGGAATTGTTCGGATTATTTAACCTGTAAAACTAAAACCCTCTGGATGAATGGCGAGCCACGATGGTGCCTTTTGCGTGCAATTTCTTTCCCCGCACGACCATCTTATGGAACTAATTTGCGTCTGCGGTGTTTCTGGACTAATAGGACTTGGGTACCTTCAAGAAGAGAAGATTGTTTATAATCATTTACTTAATTTGAATGATTAATTGAGATGTGTGTTGAGATAATATGATATAAAATGTTTTCACTGTAAAATTAATAAAACTAATATTTTCAATACCTAAAATGTTAAGCCACTTGTAGTAATGCTACCAATTTCATTTGTTTAATTTTGTAATATAATTTTTATATGTATATGAAAGAAAAAAAAAAGAAAGAAATTGTTTATTTCTATCATATACACAGCACATATTATATTAATATATTTACATTGCAATACGCTAGAAAAAATACCTCAGACTCAGCTAAATGCTTCGCAATAAAAATTGCAAAAGCGCTGGCTTTCAGAGGGGCTTATAAATGATTTCACGGAGTCTGGTACGTTATATATGTAGATTATAACAGATCACACAAAGTATATACATTTAGATGTAGATGATAAATATTTTTATTATTAAAAAAAAACTGTTATTGTTTTGGTCTGTATGAAGTATATTGTCTTTAATAATACGTATGAATTAGCAAATAAATATTAATAATAATAATAGGATATTTATTTAAGAAAAAGGTATCTGTTAATATCATTCACTTTTCATTATGCATCCAAAATAAATATTCGCAGTCGTGTTCTGAAAGTAGCTATAGTATTTAGCAGTTTTAAGGGCGGTGGTATATTGTTTCCAACTTTGGTTGCAGCATAACGAAAGGTCCTTCAAACGTTGCTTGTGTTTTGGTATTAGCAATTTCCTACTTGCACATTTGCTCTTACCCATAACGACACCCATGTTAGTTTTCTATACAAGTACGATGTTTCTTGATAATTTATGATACCAAATAAGAGACTGGACAGGTGTAATTTAGGATGAAACCTCATTTTAAGAATGGCATGACTGCGAGGGGTATGGTGAAGCAGAAGTGAGCTGTATCATTCTGCACTCTCTGAATAAGTCGAATTGTTCGAGCCAATAGCCCTAGACCAAATACAGCGTTCGCATAGGTGAATTTAGAAAGAACAAAACACTAAACTAATTGTATATGTAATTCTTCAAACAAGTATGGTTTTATTTAATACAATGTCCTTAAACGGTAGAAACAATTCTGGACAGCAGAGATTATATGACTTACTATTACTCTTTAACTCTCTGCAGTGGTTTCCTCAATAGCGGATATATAGCAATAGTTGTTGATTAGTTGCGAATACTGTTTTTGTTTTTTTTTTTGGATTTAGCACAAGGCAATTTCTTCAGACCGTATGACTACTCTATTCAGAACATCATTTATGTCTCTTATTATCTTACTTATATATAATACACTCTCTACGTAAGGTGAAAACCGATGTGTTTTAAAGTGATAAAAAAGAGCATTTTTTGAATTTCTAATTCTATTAATTGACGGTTATTTTAGTGGGTTAATATGTGTATCTGGATTAATTATTTGTATGTATTATATTTTAGCACCTTAATACTGGGAAACTAACTTAAGTATAAACTTTCAACATTGCTTGGTTTTTTATAAATCTGTGAAAGCAATGTTTTTTTGTATCCCTGATACTTTGATGTACTTGGAAACAAAACTTTAATTAGTATAAGAATGATAAAATATCGGTTATTTAATCATCGATTATTATGGAGTTTTTTTTTGTTTTCGATAATTGGTCTTATATAGAAAAGCAAATCGAAAAAAAAACTAGTTTTTATAAATTGATTGTGTGGATTTTTATTTGATTACAGTTCGAACAGATATTTTCTGAAAAATCACCATCCCTAGTGCGTATTTCGATAGTTGACCAGTGTTGCCAACAATTAATCTAATTCCCTGCCAGACAAAACGTCTAAAACAAGCATAACACCGCAAACAAAAAACGGGATTGCTCTATTAGTTCAGTTTTTCACTACACAAATTAACAAAAAATCAGATCATGGGTATAATGGTATCAAATACTTCACATATTGTGTTATAAAATATTTATGCTATAAGTAACTAGTAAACTGACAAGCTGATAATATGAATGCAGACTGACAAGCTATACGAAAACACTTATTTAAAAAAATAACTCATATCTGTCATTATCATTAGTTGTCAATTGATCGAGCGGGCTGAAGGATCATTCTGAATCAGCTGATCATTCTGAAGGAATCTCAGAAATAAAGTGACAAGATGATTCGCAGGGATTTTG
Source organism: Actias luna (assembly GCA_039707435.1). Classification (NCBI taxonomy): domain Eukaryota; kingdom Metazoa; phylum Arthropoda; class Insecta; order Lepidoptera; family Saturniidae; genus Actias; species Actias luna. The sequence goes on along the minus strand of JAZHAC010000033.1, from coordinate 9,955,827 downwards.
TATAGAATATTTTGTAGTAGTAATATTTCAAGTGAATCTTGTTATGGGAGGGCTTTGAAATTCTGTTCCACAACCTTTTTGTGTGACGCTGGTTCGAAAAAAGTGGAGACTGAAGAAGATCTGGCGTCAACTAAAGAAGCAAGACAGTTATAGTGATGTTACACTTCTATCGTGTGGTCTTAAGCATACACTGTTTTTTTTTTTTATCGTAGCTCAGTAAAGTGACAGCACTCTACCACATAGTATGTTCAAACGTAACATCAATCTCCGAGAGCTAAGCTACCCGTCTGCAGTAATTAATGTCATACTGGTTTGCAAGTTTCCTAAAAAGTAACACAATAAGCAACCAAATAAGAGTCAATGCTACATCATACATGAGGTTTAGTCTCGTATGTCAGAAGAGAGAATGGCGAAACGCATCTTGTCAGAACTCCAGTATGGTAAACGGAAACGCGGTGGACAGTAGCTGAGATATTATGAAGTACAGAAAAGACACATGAAAAGATGAGTAATAAAACCCTCCCAGTGGGAAGCAAAATCAGTACATCGATGTAAATGAAGACATTTTGTGCAGTAGCAGATTTTTTTTTGAGATTCATCGGTGCAAGCACCTGGATAAGAAACGAGAACATCTGAACCACATGTAGTCATAATATATTACAATTATGTTAGTGGAGTTTTAATATGTTCGAAATGCGCACGGACCTTCACGAACAAAATTGGATATACTAGCCACCACAGAGCGCATCAAAGGGCAGAACATCTTCGCCCTGAGTAATATCTTATATGCTTGTACAGGTAATTAACAGTCACAGTAGCCGAAAACGGCCAGTTTGACATCATCATATAGTGGTTGTGCTCCAGTCGAGTAAAAATCTCTACCGCCCCGTTGAATTGCTAGATATATACTAGTTAATCCCGAAACGTGACAACCTAGCGTGGCATTATTACAATCGTTACACTTGGTTTATGGTTTTGTAATCTATTCGGATTCAATTGTTGTTCGTTATCTTTCTCCAAGTTTTTTAAAGTCATTTAACTGCAGTGATACTTTCAAAGTAAAATTAACATCATTGCAATTTAACCGTTATAATAATTAACTCAAGTTGAAAGGAGTACCTTAGAGATGCTCAAAATAAATCTTTTGTCGGAAACTTAATCTTTTGAAGGCTACCCGGATGGGACCTGGCTTGCCATCAGGCCGGACCAGTCGCTGGAGTGAGTGATTCATGCACGAACCCGCGTCTCCCCTGGAAGGCGATAGACGGCCGTGCGGTTTGAGTGGTCATTCCTGGCGATTAGCGCCAGATGAGTCCCACACACCCCTTTTAGTCCTCTAGGCTTGGAGGGGACGCCTAAATGCATTTCCTCACGATAAAAAAAACTGTTGATATGATTTAAAGCACTAAATATTTTGCTTATACAGAATTTAGATCATGGCTTTATTTATATTTAATGTTAACTTTAGTTCAGTGATTCAGTGTCAAAGTATATTTATTATAAATCTATTGTGAAATAAATTTAAGATACATTTTTATACTATGATAGAAATCATATTTTTCCCGATGTCGAAATCAAAAAGAGGGTAATGATTTTCATCAATGCCCAACAATCGATAATAAATTAAACAATGCCGAAATTTGCAACTCTCTCGAACATTTAACTCAACGACATTATTTTTCTCTTTCAGTTTACTGCATTTGCAGGAGCAACCATTTTATTCCTTCCATTTAGGTATTCCACTCATATTTATGCGTAGTTCACTTGTAAACTAAATCTTAAATCAGTGATTTAAAGATATGTTTTGAATACATGTGATTTAGTAAAGTTTTTCACGAAAGTACATATTTTTTCTCAATTACTCTGACTCACACATCTTTAGTGCACCCTTTGAATGGGTTGTTGTGAGCTTGACGTAAGTGGAAATAATGACGTCATTAGTGACCGTTTTCGCTAACCGCAACAACCCTGCTCGTTATATAAAAAGGGTTAAAGGCATGTTTTGCGCATCATGAACATTAATTGGTACGTAACTTTAGTGGTTCGGCGAAAGTCTTCTAACTTTTGGAAACTAAATTCTACGGAACCACTAGCAACTAAATGCAACATTTTTCCACTGAGAGAAGGCTTAAATCACAAAGTTTAATCGAAATTATATGATACATAGTTTTAATTATTTGTAGAGTCGGCAATCTTGCAACGAGAAATGCATAATGGTAGTAAATAAAATAAAAAATATAACGAACAGGATCTCTTCTCCAGTCAGAGCTAATTAATTTTTACTGGTCTCTGAATAGGATCTATTAGTAACGTGGCAAAATGCAGACACGTATTACGTATTATAAGCTTTTCCTTGGCTGAATTGATCGAGATATTTTTTCGATATGATTGAGAAATTACGCCGGGCGCGACGGGCTGAACGACGCCACGCTATCGGGATCATCATGCCCGCAGTGTGATATCCACGCCACGTCACCGTCCCGCAACTTTGCCATCCCGTTCGCTGTTTTACCGAACCTTTATAGTTAGTTATACTGGTTACTGTTTAAAACGGAACGCGGTTCGGTCATATTTCTTTTTTTTTATCATGGGGAAATGTATTAACTTGTTCCCTCCCAGGTTAATGGAAAGGCTATGAGTTATCCGGGAATACCCACTAGAACTCCACGGCCGGTCATCGTCGCCCTGCTGTGGCGATGAGGGTCAGAAAAGTATACTGTCAACCATGTTTATTATTTAACTGAATTAATGAAATACGCTTAATTCTTCAGTTACTTTCATTCCATACTAAGTATTGATTTCACACTGCAATTAACACAATAGCTTTAATTTTTCCATGTATTTTGATTAATACTGCAAGCTGTCAAATTTCTGAACGCTGTTAATCACGTGATAAAGGCACTATGACCACCTATCGGATCGCAAGCATTAGTCAGCGCATATCATAACCGTTTTTGAGTGCTATATTTAACCTTAACGACCTTTTATATGAGCATTTATGTTCCAATGTCTAACTTAGCTTATGTATGGATCGAACTCCATTTATAATACAAATATATATAAACATAGATGTTATAGGTTAACTGTTGTCACTATGTTTTTAAAATATCGATTCATATTTATATATTTTACTATCTAGCTATATAATTTTTAGAAAATGTAACTAACGGTTAATAACAATGTTTAAAGGATCGATTTATAATTTTTTTTTTTTATAGTAAAAGTGTTTTTATTTACGTTCAGGCTAAATATGCACTAGTTAAACTGCTGAAACTATGCATAATTTATCCTATAAACCTATATGTATTATTATAACCTATATGTATAATTATCATTTATTGAAAGAGATTTAGAGTTAGCCTTATAGCATATCCTTTATCTCAGCTTTTGTAACTACCTGTATTATTTTGGAACATAATTGCTACTGTGATCATTAAAAATAATGTAACATAAAGGAAATGTAAAACAAATATTGTAAATTAATACATGTGATTTATAAATGTTTAAATAAATAATTCATTATTATTTATTTATTTTGTGTGAGTTTCATAACTTTTATTGGAATCTTAGCTTTTATTACATTTTCTATTAAGCTTTCTTCTAAAGGGCTATTAGCTTCAATGTCTAATGTATTATAGTTAGCCATAATGTCTAAATTTTTTTTCCATTTTTCAAGAGCATTCCATGCTATCATAACTCCATTATCTGTACATAATTTTGGTGGGGGTCTGTAGATGCTATATTCAGTTTGGTCACATAACATTTTTAAAGAGTTGTATATGAAATTATTACAAGCTACACCACCAGACACAACTAACTGTTTGTTATAATGTGGTAAAAGATTATTCTGCTGACAAAACACCATTGCTCGTTGAGTTCTATGGACTAGATGTTTTGATATAGCCATTAACATTGCAGCACACAAATCATTTGTTTCTGGTATAAGTTCATCAGCAATAATATTGTGTTCCTTTTCCTTTTTACGAAGTTTAGAAAATACTGATGTTTTCAAACCATTAAAACTAAAGTTACAATCTTTATAATCAGCCAATGGTAAAGGAAATTTGAAAATGAAAGGGTTTGTACTTTTTGATGCCGCTAACTCTATAGCTTGTCCACCACATATTTTAGAATATTCTGATACATTCTTTAGCTTCATTCTTCGGGCTACTTTGTCAAGTACTTCACCAGGTGCTGAATCCATACTTTCACCTAATAGTTGGAAATGATTAACATCTTGGACTACTGTTATTAGACAATGCCCACCTGATATTAAGAGAGCTAGAAAAGGATAGGATATGTTGTTATTCATCCTTGCTACCAATGCATGTGCTTCCATATGATGAATTGGTATTATGGGTTTGCTATATTTCCGAGCAAGATGTTTTGCATACTTTAAACCCACAGCCAAACTAAGTGGTAAGCCAGGCTTTACAGTAACAGCTATAGCAGCAATATTGTTCATAGACAGTTTAGAATTTTTAATTGTTTCAGCTACAACAGGCTCAATGTAAGTTCTGTGTAAATCTTGTGCTACATCTGGAATAATTCCTCCATTACGCAGATGCATAAGATTTTGAGAGTATAACATTTCTGATAAAATATCTCCATTACTATTAATTATAGCACATGCTGTGTCATCACAAGAAGTTTCTATACCGAGTATATTGGTTGAATAAACGTATTTAGGTAATATTATATTCTGTAAACGATATCTTTTTGTAGTATTGGCAATATTAAGGCCTGCAACATGAGGTATATTAAACATGTTTCTTAGAGTTTATTTGAAAGCAAAACACATTCACGTAACGATGTTGTCTGTAATAAAATGATGCATCGCTGATTCTTCTGCTTTGTCATAGAGGTTATAAGTAGAAAATTTTTTAATAAAACAAATCAGCTAATCACTTTAGTTATACTTATAATATTATTATCCACGAACACTAGGAGATACAAGTTTTTATTAAAAACACTCAAACAATTCGCTATGATTATATTTTCTGTGAATTTTTAATGTCAAACACCTTTTTTCTAACAGACGATATATTAGCTGAAGTGACAGACTTTGACAATTTTGACAAGTTTTATCCAACTATTAAAATTTTCGGTGTACCTTTTGTAGATATAGAATTGTATATAATTTCAATATATTACACTGTGTTATGAATCAATTAAAGGCAGCACCATCTCTAGCTTATATGACCCCCATCAATTTGACAACTTGATACTTGGGTGCACTATATCCCTTATTATAATTATAACAAAATTGTTTGGTTAAATCTATTGCATGAAAGAGTTTTTTTACGTTACGTTACGGTACGCTAATATAAGTTAACATGTGTGTATATACTATTCTGGCGTTGTTATCTTGATAAAATATTTTAGTAATAAATGTTGCCTTATAGAAAGTCAAATAACATAACATGTAATAAATATAGAAACGAACTCATGACTGTTAAGATCCCGCCAAAAACTAGATGCTTTTATATACAGAATTATACGTTGCAGAATTTTTCATTCATTCAGAAACAGAAAATGATTATAAGCAAGCTTTAAATTTTTAGGAAATTATAAAATGAGGAAAATTTAATTTTACTATGTGAAGAACACTACATTAAAAAATAATTCAGCAAATGCTATTTTCAAAATAATGCTCATAATTATGATATAATGGGCAGGTTAGGTTGTATTATGCACGAGAACATGCAATTTATTTTATTCTCTTGTGAAACAATACTGTATATTTGTCGATTACGTCTCGATATTGATGATGATTTAGAAAACTTCGGGGGTAAAATATTTGACACAAAAACCACGTACGACAAAACATGTTCCATGTTTAAAAAGTTTATTAGCTTACTACTAATCTTGTTTTTCAATTTGTTAATGCACCCGTTAAAAGTGTTGACAGTTTTTTAGGTAATGCTATATCGGATAAGCCGGTATATACTTTCTCTGATCTTCCTTTGCTCTTATATTCTTCTTAATATGAGGAAAATTAAAACATTGTTCGTCAGAGACGAATACAAATATTGTTCGTTCTAAATTTAGGTTTTTTTTTGTTTTTGGGGATAATGACAATTGACATTGGTAGCACTGATTATAAAATAACATAAAGTTATTTCTTTAGTAATCTGTGACTATAACTTAGTAGTAGTATATTAATGATTGTAGTTTTAGTACAGTTATAGTTATTGTGTAGTTATAGTTGTTCTACTCAGGTATAAAAGTGTACTTTTATTTAACTGAATCTGTATATGAATTTTGTACCGATGTTTGCCTTTTCTTTGTTGATTATGAATTTGAAAGAAATTTCAATCTCTTAATTTAAGATGCTGTCTATTTAGATGCATTTGTAACTTGAGAAAGAATTCAGGCATATTGCGCTTTTAAAATGCAAAAGTATTAAGAACATTAATTCGTAAAACGACCGGGATTTCTTTTACAAAGCGCGACATGCACATTTGTCAGTGACAATGTTTTACAACAACAGAGGAGATTCAATTCATTGTAAAATTGAACACTTCATATACTATAACTTTTAATTAATGGTAATAAATATATGATTCCGCCGGTGATTCGAAGTGTTAAAGCTATCCCTGGTTTCTACCATCTATGGATGTTTGAATGTCATCACACATTTCTCCCGTGAACTGCCCGGGCATTTTTTTTTTTTTTTTTTTTTTTTTTCGAACTGACATACGCTGTTAGCCCCAGGGGCTTTGACAGCTTCACCGAACTTTTTGGGGCAAGTGCTGAAGGCACTCAGCCTCGAAGCAGCGGGCATGAGGGTGCCAAAACGGCCGAACCTCGGCTTGGGTTGCTGCTGGTAAGTGAAAAAGATTCACGATCCTGACTAACCAACAGGTCTTGTCTTACAAATTTAGTGATCCTAACAACGACCTTATTAGGTAAGCAGCTCAGGGCCGCGAGGGTAGTCCCTTACAGAACCGTGTACTTAACGTGTGAGTGTGCACGAATGGTATGCGGTGTCATGGTGTACTCTCAGTGATGTAGAGTGTCACTGTATCGCGCGAGCAGAGTCACTCGAGGGCTCCTATCCGGAGGATCGAACCTAGGCTCAGGCGTCTGCGGAGGGAGGCCGCGGCGGGTGTGCGGGAGCGAAATTATCCGCTCGGCCTCGGCGGCGAGGACGGCGGTTGCGCGGGCGTGTGCGCGGACACGAGCGATTGCTGGAGACAGCAGGGAGAAGCGCGTTTAATCTCGTTATTTTGTCGACGGGGTCGGAGAAGCAATTGCGTGGCCGGCGCGCAAAGCCTTTAGCGTGTGGATGGAAGTGTAGCTAACTGCGTGTACTATTTTGGGGTTAGGATGAAGTTCAGCATTTTCAAAAAAAATCTTTGTAAGGTGTTTAATATATGCATACATGGACGGAAGTTCCATATCTTTATGGAGATCTACATTACGGACATAGAACGGGGCTTGGACGGCTATACACATGAATCTATTTTGCAACACTTGTAGTTTGCGAAGGGTGGTTCGCGAAGCGTGAGCGAATACGGGACAGCTATATGTAAGTATGGGACGGATACATACTTTGTATATTATGAGCTTATGCCTGAGTGACATTTTGCTCTTGGAGGAAGTTACATTGCGTAGTAGAACCATAGCCCGGGAGCCTTTTTTCTGTACGTAATCTATATGTTTGTTAAAGGTAAGGTGCCTGTCTAATACTACACCAAGGTATTTAGTTTGGTTAGTCCAAGGGATATTGACGCCGAAAAGGTGTAATGTTTTTTTTATGTTCTTTCTCGCGTGAGGATCGAACATGATAGCCGCACTTTTGTCTGGATTAATTCCTATGCGCCACTTAAGACACCAGGACCCGAAATTAGAGACAGCTCTTTGGACGCGGTAGTATACGTGAATCCTATTCCTGCCCGAGCTGAAGATAACTGTGTCGTCTGCGTAGGACCCTACTGCGACGTCGGGGAATTCGGGTATATCGCTAACGAACAAATTGAACAGGCAAGGCGCTAGTATGGAGCCTCGTGGGACTCCTGAACGTATTGGATGAGGTGAAGATAGGGCTCCGTCCGCTTTATAGCAGAAGGAGCGGTCCGATAAGTAAGCAAGGATTATGCGGACTAGTCTGTCCGGAACTTGAAAGTGATTGAGTTTATATATGAGGCCTTCGTGCCAGACCTTATCGAAGGCTTTGGCTATGTCGAAAAATACAGCAAGCGTGCGCCTTGGACGGCGTAGCTCCGTGAAATTGGAGAGAATATGCTCCGTGAGGCGGAGCACTTGGTGAGTGCACGAGTGCTTCGGTCGAAAGCCAAATTGCTCGTGTGGTAAAAGATATTTATCTGCGGCAAAGGCTTGTAGTCGGTTTAACAGAATCCGCTCGTATATTTTACCTATCGTATTGAGGAGGCTTATCGGGCGGTAGCTTTCCGGAAGAGATGCCTTTTTTCCGGGTTTACGGATACCTACTACCGTTGCCTTTTTCCAAGCAGTTGGAAAATGGCAGTGATTTATGGCCGCATTGAAGATGCAGACTAGAAGGGCTATGAGTTTATCAGGGAGAAGTTTGAGGACTTCGTTCCTAATCCCGTCAGGACCGGGGGCTTTCCTTGGCTTAAGGGCTTTTATGATCGCGAGGACTTCGTCAGTTGTAACCGGGTCTAAGTTTTCGATCGGGGGGGTCTCTCTTATTGCTTGTATTGTTTGATCGACCCTGCCGACGTGTTCGGGATCTCTAGTATGATATTCATAGGGATTGGGAGAACACTGTTGTTCGAGAGTAGCAGCGAGATACTCTGCCTTATCTATACTTTCGAAGGCGGGCGAATTGCCTCTATCTAATGGGGGCATCGCGGACGAATAGCTGCTCTTCTGTTTACGAACGAGATCCCAGAAGGCGAGATGAGACGGTTTGATTTCCGCTAAGAGGCTGTCCCATCTTTGACCACGGAGTTCAGAGATACGAGATTTAACTGATCTTTGTAGGTTACGTAGCCTTATGCGATTTTCCTCCGTCGGATAGGAATCGTGCGCGCGTGTTGCCGCGTTTTTCTGCGTGATCAATCTTCGAATGTCATCAGGGAGTATGAAACGGCGATCGTTTACCGCCCTTACCTCTTTCGAGGTTACCCTGATGGCATTCTGGAGGTGACCGACTAGAGATTCAACTGCCAGATCAGCATCGGCCTCAGACTTTATTTCGTTGGGGATCCTATCTAAGTGAGATGAGGCGAGGTTATTAAAGAGATACTGTCTGAGCTTTGGATAGTCAGCTACTTTTACTGAACCGGGAGTGTGGTCACCCGGGTGACCGAGTTGCAGAACTACTGGCCGGTGGTCGGAGTCTAGTTCATGTACGACTTCGATTTGCCGTACCTGAAGCGCGACCCCTTTTAATATGGCTACGTCTAATACTGAGGGGCGGCAGTTAGCTTGGTAATGAGTTGGCTCTGAGGGAGCAATCACGTCGAAGTTAAGCGCATTTTCTAATAAATAAAGTATCCTACCATTAGCGGTGGTACGCGGGTTGTTATATTGAATATGCCCGCTATTTAGATCACCGGCCACTATAACCGAGTCGCCGAGCGCGAAAAGTGCCTCCAGATCCGACTGAAGGAGAGTTTTATTGGGCGAGAGGTACGCGCAAACAATAAGAATAGTAGCATGACCGGTCATGCCCACTCTGCACACCGACACTTCTAAGTTGGTGAGTTCGGGAGGATCTATTGGCATGCAATATAGTGAGTTTCTATAGTATATGAGCGTGCCGCCGCCTCTTACGCCGGTACGATCATTTCTTACTATTTTGTAGTTAGCAATCGCGGGATTTCGAACGTTCGGTTTAAGAAGTGTCTCTTGTATGAGAAACACGTCTATTTGCCGCTCCTTAAGGAAGCTAGCTACTAAGTCACGTTGAGGTTTTAAATTACGCGCGTTAAAAAAGGATAAAGAAAGGCCACGGGGTCTAATTCTATCCTCCATTGCAAACTAATTACGGGGAAGCGCGAATGAGGCGTTGCATGGAGCGCGCAATGTCAGGGAAGGCCTTAATGGCCTTGAGGCGGTCGAAGTCGCGACTCGAGCTAATCATATCGTCAAACGCGATGAGGTCGTCGACAAGGTGTTCTTTGAGAAGGCCTGCGAGCCAATCGAGGCCATGGAAGGCGGATGACGACGCGGACGTGGTGGAATTTGCAGGTATTGGTTTCGCAGGTTGCGGTTTAACGGCCCACGCAGTGGTTGGGGCATGTGCGGATGTGTGTGCAGGAGTAACCCGCGCAGGACCAGGGAGGCTCGGGAAGGCCTGGTTAGAAATAAGCGGTGGTGGAGCGGGACGTGCTGCCGCGGTGTACGTTGAGGGCGCTCGATGAGGGCCACGAGCGTGTCTCGTGCGTGGGGCACGTTCACAGCCGCGATAATTCGCAGGGTGCCCGGCCTTGCCGCATAAGACGCAACTGGGAGGTTCGACTGCTTTGGGCATGCGTGGGCACTCCCTAGTGGAGTGATCACCTAGACATTTGACGCATCGGGGCCTTATGTGGCAATTCCTAGCCGAATGACCGTATGCCTGGCAGTTGTGGCACTGAGTCGGGGCGTGTTTTTTATGTGGGATCTCGACTGTGACACCGGAGAGACCGCAGACTGAGGTGAGCGCGAAGATTTCTTTACCTTCCCGGGTGCGATCAAGGACAACAAGAACCATATCGTAATTTTGTTTAGTGAAGGTATGGTACATACGATGTACTTCACGGACAGGGAAGTTCTGTTCTTTGATGGACGCGAATACCTCTTCGACGGGTATTTCCTTTGGGACGCGTCTCAGAACTACGCGCAGAAGGCGTTCTTCCTCTAGAGTGTAGGTGTAGAATTCGTGTTTGCCTCCTCTGAGGAAGGCAGTAAGATTTTTGTAGTCCTCTATTGTTGGGACTTTAACTTGAATCCCTGAAGGGGTGCTCAGAGCGCTAGTATAGCGTATTTTTTGTGTGTTTAGCTGAGTAGAGATATTCAGCCACTTGGTTTTATCTTTGATCGTAACCGGGGGAGGTGCACGAATTTTGGGTTGCGCGTGTACAGCTGGTGTTGCAGGAATCGCGGAGCTTGAGGGAGTTGCAGATAGCTGAGGGACACGAGAGCTATTAGCGCGTCTGGCTTTAGAGGCAGCAGTTTCAACTGTCTCGGGTGATAGCACCCGCTTGTTTTTAGGTTTCGTCCTGGTAACGACTGTGAAGCCAGTTTCGGGATTAGTCTCTGAATCTATGGCTTCCATTTCGGTCTCTGTTTCAGGGGCCCGGGCATTACGATTACAGATTGCGAGAGGAAGTCCGTAAACGGATTTTTACTGCCACGATAGTTAAAAAAAAATGTTTGGTTTTATGAAAGAACGATGCAAGTGAAACTTTTTTCGCGTCGTGGGCATTTAACTGAAAATTTTCGGATAATTATTCCATTTTGGGGTATTAAAAAACGTTTTTAACGTCACTGCCATATTGGCCTTGGTTCCTCTTCCGAGCGACTTTCACTTTACCCTTACTTCGTGGCCGGGTGTAATGCGACATGCGATAGATGGAGAAAAAAATTAAAGGGGGTGTAAAAAATGTTTCATTTTAAAAGCTTTACACGTACGTAGATTACGTAGGTGCGATAGATGTTATGCCTTCGTCTTTCTCACTTCAGCGATAAGATTCTAAATACTCCCAGTCGCACCTAAATAACTTTCGACTAAAAATTTGAAGAAGAATCATTATTAATTTGAGTGGTTAGATGTTATTTTAAAACGACAACTACGGTGTTATTGCGTGTAGTAGGTACAACTACTAACATTTGTGTGCTTAGCGTTCACCAGTACATTTTGATACGCGCCAAACTTTGTGGTCGGTCTGAATATACCAACGAGTTCGCGCTTGCCCATGGTAAAGTCAAGTAAATAATGCCAGGAATGTAATTTATCATTACTTTTACATAACCATTTTCTTTTATCATTGTTTTTAGATATACTTTATTCAAATTACCACCCAAGATCGGTACTATCCCAAATTTATGTTGTAGTCATCCTAACGTGGCTATGTTCAGACTGGCTATAAAGTTTGACGCAACCTATAGGTACATGAGATAAGAAGTATTACTAAGTTTAAAAATTTATCATGTCAAGAATACATTTTGTTATTCGTTTACAACATTTGTAGTCAACTGCGATATTTGACTTTCAGATTAGTGCCTTGTTTCAAACGGTATAATTTTCCTCTTACGCTTTCAATAAATATGTACATTAATTTCCTATAAAGCGATCTTTGGACTCAGTGATACGATACGATACATATAAACTGCTTGTTTTTGTTGTAGTCGTCTATAAAAATGAATAAAATTATTTCAGTTAGAAAGTATATATCGTTTTTCTTTGTTAACTATGCAAAAAAAAGTTCAGCTGTGTGTTTTGCGAATAATAACCAAGTTCAAGAATGCACAAACGAAAAAACTCTTAGGCATTTCGAACACATTCCTGGTCCCAAGAGTTATCCCGGCATAGGTACTTTGCATAAGTATCTACCTTTTATTGGTAAGTTGATGTCTTTCCTTGATCGACGTAATGGCACGCCGGACTGTAAGTTTCTTGCAAACTTATTAAGGCCGAATAGTGACAAAACAATGATAGCTCAGTGGTGGGGTATACGGACGCCGTATCAATAGACGTCAGTTCGAATCCTTACAATGAGCTTTAGCTCACATTAAAAGAAAACATTGTGATGGAACCATTGCAAGATTGCATTGCACATCGCATAAGGCTTTTTCTAATGCCTATCTAACTATATACCACCCGTTTTTTTTAACGTGGTGTTTAAAATCCCAGTTTTTACATACTTCCTCATCGCAACAACCAAACGCATTACCCGGGTTTTTTACCATCCTCAAGTGGAATATCTGCCGCAAAATATCTATAGGGTGTTCCAGCAGTTGTACTTGAGACCCGGTTCTTCCGCTAGAATTAATGTTTACACTTTGGGCTATATCGTTTCTAAACATCTCAGGTTAAAGTGTCAGCTGAACGTTAAACTATAATAAAAACGCAAGGAAGATACTGTGACAACCGTATACCTAGTATAGCTCTGTTACGGTTACGACCCTATTAGGATAGAAAGAAAGAAAGAAAATACGTTTATTACGGAACTCGCACAATAATAATAATGACTAAATGACTACTACAATAATAATAAAAAAATAAGGCGAAAACCAAAAACAACAATAGCCTAGTATATATAATAGGCAGAGGGAGCCCACTAATCAGTTGTGTGAGGCTATAAATGGTCCCATTTTAACTAAAATGCTACAACGTATAATGCGTTGCAGCGCTGATTTTCAGATGGTACATTGTGATGTCACGGTCAGCACTACTTTTTAGTATTAATAATAAAAAGATTCTAAGGTAAAAAACAAAAAAATATGATTAAAAAGGATAAGATCCTTGCCATCTTGTTGGATTTCTTGATATACACAAGTTGATCTGGGAATGCGACACACCTAAGTTTGTCACTAATGTGGTTGTAATGCCTAGTTTATGGGATCGCGATGCAGTCAGATACAATAGTTGTGTTTTTTGCCTTGGTATTTCAATAAAACCTTTATATGTCTGCATATACCTTTATACGTTTGTTTTTTATACTTAAGATTTAGCGTTATGGCCACAATCTCATCTGATGTTAATTGACAGTGTGGTCCAAGGTGGTGGACACGCTAAGACTGTGGAGGGACTGGCTCTCAAGTGCGACTATAGGTATTTGACGGCAGATTTTAAACTCGAGGGTGGTAGCTATCCAGGCGGGTATTAGAAAAAGTCTTACCACCATGCTATGGTTTCATCACGATGTTTTCCTGCACTGAAAGCTCAAGCTCATTGTAGGTGGATTCGAACTCACGCCCCTTGTCGCGGCATCTGAACACACTATCAACTATCATCGCTTATTCTGTGTATCTAACAGTATTCGTAATATTTTATCTCTTATTAATATTATTTTTTAGGTGATTATGATGCAGAGGCTCTGGATAAAAATGCATGGCTCAACTGGCGCCGTTACGGTTATCTTGTTCGTGAGACACCCGCTGTTAACTTAGTACATGTATATGATCCTGATGACATCGAGGCGGTATTTCGACAAGATGGACGTTATCCTGCGCGGAGGAGTCACATTGCTATGCTCAATTATCGAATGAAGAGACCACAAGTTTATAATACTGGAGGATTGCTTTCGACGTGTGTAAAATATTCCTTCTAATTATTCTAATTACTAGCTTCTGCCCGCGGCTTCGCTCGCGTACAAATTTAAAATAACATTAAACTTGGATTATTATTCCAATGAAATACATTACCTGGATAAAAAGTATCCTATGTGCTAATCTAGGAAATGGAAAATCTATTTATGTGCCAATTTTCGCCCAAATTTGTTTAGCGTGGTAGCAAAACAAAGAAACACTACCTGTATGGCCTTGTGACTTGTATATAATTATAACAAAACTGAGCTTTAGGGGGAATTGCACAGTTTTAATTGAAATTAAAGATCCGTGGGAACTATAGGTATCCGGGGGATCACTACATTTTCACCCGTACCCACCCATGTCAAAATAGTGGCACCAACAATATTCCCCCCGAGTTGTATGACGCGAAGCCTTGTTTCGCTTCATAATCGCGGCGCATCTAAATTAAGCATGAGCATAACCGGAATGCCTAATTTCAATTTCAGTTTATGTGAGGACACATCTGACAGCTCTAGGAAATTCAAGAACTATGCAGAATATAAAGTGCTCTGTTCTGTATCCATGACGGTGTCTGCTGATAAATACTCGGTCATTTCATCAGTAATCTCTTTTAGAATATTATTATTTTTTGGATAACAGTGTCATATTTTGGAGCTAAATTCGGTTTTATCATGCTTTTTAGTAACTCTTGGTGTTTGGCTGTTCATTCAAATGTTGTTGGGATTAAGCCAGTGATTCAGCGGTATATAGGGTAAAAAAAAAGTATATAGTACATAGTATATTATACTATATACGTATGAAAAATACCAATATTTCCGTGAATCTCCGATGGGAATTTGATGCTTTTCCAGGACAAAGGGTAGTCTTCGTTATTCTCCATCCTTTCAACTATCTCTATGCCAAAAATCAAGTCGATTGGCTGCTTGGTTATAGCGTGAAGGAAGAACAAACAAACACATTTTCACATTTATAATATTAGTATAGATTCCAAGTTGCTTCGACGATATCGTCACTTAATAAATCAGATGAACAGTGGTGGATTTACCAATAGATATGAGTAGGCTGGAGCCTAGGATGACAGATTGTAAAGACTGCAAATTTGTATTAATTTTTCAATGTCTCACAGAAATATAAAATATTCATGTTTATAATACTTAAATGTTATTAGGTCCATAATAACAATTGAACATTTTTCCTTATATATATTATAATCGAAGTTTTTTTTTCGACCTGACTACGCTGTTGCTGTAAGTGCTTTGACATCTTTACCGAACTTTTTGGGGCGAATGCTGAGGGCACTTAGCCCCGAGGCAGCGGACTGCCGCAAAATAAACTGAGATTCGTGATCCTAACTAACTAACAGGTCCTAACTTACTAAGTTTAGTGGTCCTAACAATGACATCGGGCAAGCCGCGCAAGGGCCGCGGAGCTAGTCCCTTACCGAACCGTGTACTTAATGTCTGGGTGTGCACGAATGGTATGCGGTGTGATAATGTACTCTCAGTGATGTATAGCGTTACTGTATCGCGCGAGCAGAGTCACCTGAGGGCTCCTATCCTGAGGATCGATCTTAGGCTCAAGCGTCTGTGGAGGGAGGCCGCGGCGTGTGTGCGGGAAGGAATTTAACCGTTCGACTTTGGCGGCGAGAGCGGCCGTTACGGGGGCGTGGGCGCGGACACGTGCGATTGGTGGAGGCGGCAGGGAGGAGCGCGATCAATCTTGTTATTTTGTCGACGGGATCGGTGAAGCAGTTACGTGGCCAGCGCGCGAAGCGTTAGGCATACGGATTGGGAGTGTAGCTTACTACGTTTACTATTTTGGGGTTGGGGTGAACTTCGGCCTATTCGAAAAATTTCTTTGTGAGGTCTTTAATATATGCATATATGGACGCAAGGTCCATATCTATATGTAAATCTACATTACGGACATAGGGTGGGGCTTGGACGGCTATGCGCAAGTATCTGTTTTGCAACATTTGTAGTTTGCGAAGGGTGGTGCGCGAAGCGAGAGCGAATACGGGGCAACTGTAAGTAAGTATGGGACGGATGCATACTTTGTATATTGTGAGCTTATGTCTGAGTGACATTTGGTCTTAGAGGAGGTTAGATTGCGTAGCAAAGGCATAGCCGTGGAGGCTTTTTTCTGTACGTAATCTATATGTTTGTTGAAGGTTAGGCCCCTATCTAAAAATACAACAAGATATTTAGTTTGATTAGCCCAGCGGATATTGACATCGAAAAGGTGTAATGTTTTTCTTATATTTCTCCTTGTGTGAGGATCGAACATGTTAGTCGCACTTTTGTCTGGGTTTATTCCTATGCGCCCTTTGAGGCACCAGGACTCAAACGTAGAGACGAGCCTTTGGACGCGGTATTATATATGTATCCTATTCCTGCCCGAGTTAAAGATGACTGTGTCATCTGCGTAGGAGCCTACTGCGATGTTGAAGAATTCAGAAATTTCGCTTACAAACAAGTTGAACTGGCAAGGCGCTAGGATAGAGCCTTGCGGGACTTCTGAGCGTATTGGGTGAGGCGAGGACAGGGCTCCGTCTGCTTTGTAGCAGAAGAAGCGGTCCGATATGTAAGCAAGGAATATGCGGACTAGTCTTTCCGGTACTTGTAAGATTGAGTTTAAATATGAGACTTTCGTGCCAGACCTTATTGAAAACTTTGGCTTTGTCGAAAAATACGGCAAGTGTGCGCCTAGGGCGGCGTAGTTCCGTGAAATTGGAGAGAATATGCTCCGTGAGGCGGAGTACTTAGTGGGTGCACGAGTGCTTGGGTCGAAAGCCGAATTGCTCGTGTGATAAAAGATATTTGTCTGAGACAGTGGATTGAAGTCGGTTCAGATAGAGCCGCTCGTATATTTTACCTATCATTTTGAGAAGGTTTATCGGGCGGTGGCTTTCCGGAAGAGATGCATTTATTCCGGGTTTACGGATACCTATTACCGTTGCCTTTTTCCAAGCGGCCAAAAATGGTAGTGAGTTATGGCCGCATTAAAGATGCAGACCAGAACAACTATAAGTTGATCATGAAGAAGTTTGAGGGCTTCATTTCTGATTCCGTCGGCACCGGGGGCTTTCCTTGGTTTTAGATCTTTTATAATCACGAGGACTTCGTCAGTTGTAACCGGATCTAAGTTTTCGATTGGGGGGGGGTCTCTTATAAATTGAATTGGTCGATCGACCCTCCCGATATGTCCGGGATCTATGGTATGATATTCATAGGGTTTAGGAGTACACTGTTGTGCGAGTGTGGCAGCGAGATACTTTGCCTTGTCTATACTTTCGAAAGCGGACGGATTGCCGGGGCCTCTATCTAACGGGGGCATCGCGAACGAATAGCTGCTCTATTGTTTGCGAACGAGATCTCAGAAGGCGAGATGAGACAGTTTGATTTCCTCTCAGAAGTTGTCCCATCTTTGACCACGGAGTTTAGAGATACGAGATTTAACTGATCTTTATAGGTTACGTAGCCGTACGCGATTTTCCTCCGTCGGATAAGAATCGTAAGCGCGTGTCGTGGAGTTTTTCTCCGTAATCAGGTTTCCCTGATGGCATTCTGGAAGTGACCGACCAGAGAGTCAATCGCCAAATCGGCATCGGTTACAGACTTTATCTTGTCCGGGATCCTATCTAAGTGAGGAGAAGAGAGATTATTTGAGAGATCGTGTCTGAGCTTTGGATAGTCAGCCACTTTGACTGAAGCGGGTGTGTGGTCACCCGGGTGACCTAGTTACAGAACTACTGGGCGGTGGTCGGAATCTAGTTCATGTACACTGCGATTTGCCGTACCTGAAGCGCGATTCCTTTTAAAATAGCTATGTCTAAAAATGAAGGTCGGCAGTTAGCTTGATAATGAGTTGGCTTTGAGGGAGCAATTACGTCGGAGGTAAGCGCATTTTCTAGCTAGTATAGTGTCCTACTGTTAGTGGTAGTACGCGGGTTGTTGTATTGAATGTGCCCGCTATTTAGATCGTCAGCCACTATAACAGAGCCACCGAGCGCGAAAAGCGTCACCAGATCCGACTGGAGGAGAGTTTTATTAGGCGAAAGGTACGCGGATCTATTGGCATGCAATATAGTGACTTTCTATAGTATATGAGCGTGCCACCGCCTCTTATGCCAATACGATCTATTCTTACTACCTTGTAGTTCGCAATCGCGGGATTGCAAACACTCGGTTTGAGAAGTGTTTCTTGCGCTAGAAATACGTCTATTTGCCGCTTATTAAGGAAGATAGCTACCAAGTCGCGTTGGGGTTTCTAGATGCGCGCGTTAAAAAAGGACAAGATAGACCTCGGGGTGTAATCTTAGTCTCCATTGCGAGTGTATTTAGGAGAAGCGCGCATAAGGCGTTGCATGGTCCTTGCAATGCCTGGAAAGCACTTAATGACTCTTAGACGGCAAAAATCCTGACTAGCGCTAATCATATCGTCAAACGTAATGATATTATTCTAGTAGTTCCGCGAGCCAGTCGATGCCTTTGAAACCAGTGGATGCCCCGACCGCAGTGGGTTTCGGGGGTTTAGCCTTCGGATGCTGTTGATTGGTGGTCTACGCGTTGGTCGGGGATAGTGTGGGACTTTGAGGAGGAGATGGATGGCTACGCGGTAGTGACTCGCGCTGGCTTTCCTAGGCTCGGGAAATCCTAAAAAGCGGCAAAACCCCTTGCGTTTCGTGCGTGGGGCACGTTCACATGTTCACATACACTATAGTTCACGGGGTGCCCGTCTTTGCCGCATAAGACGCAGTTTGGTGGTTCGGAAAACTCAGGGGTACGTGGGCTCTCCTTAGTAGAGTGGTCTTGTAGACAGTAGACGCAACGTGGCTTAATGAAGCAGTTGCTGGAGGAATGGCTATACGATTGGTAATTGTGGCATGGAGTAGGGCTGTTTTTTTGCGGTAACTCGACTGTGATGCCAGAAAGGCCGTAGACGGACTTAAGCGAAAAAATTTACTTGCTCTTCTTGGAGCGGTCTAAAAGAGAATAGAAATAAAAAACGATATCTGGGACCTGGCACGTAGTAAGGGAAAATAAGTTTTATCTTTGTTGGCAGCCATTGACAGCCGTACTTACAGTGACGGCAATTTGATCACTGAACTGTTTCACAATAACGAAAAGCAATACTTGGAATTCACAATAATAAGCTTAGAGAATTCTCACAATGTAATATTAATACGATAACCAAACAATAGATTGAGTTTAACAAAGGACTTATTGTCGGTAACACGAACTCGATTGTCGGCAATAATAGACGGGTTATTGCCTATAACACGTAAGAATAGCACAAAGAAACAATAGGCGGCACGGCAAAGCGCAGCGATCGGTTTCGAGAACAATCCACAACCGCTCACGGACACGTTAATTCACGACCGCGGTTGAAATCGAACTCCACGTAATTGAATATTTTTTTTCGAAAGGACATACGCTGTTAGCTGGAAGGACTGTCATTGCTTGGCAGGACTTTAACCCGTTATTGAAGTGGTACAGGAGGTATTTATATAAATCCGCCATTGTAGGTGAAATTGTGGCCATAACGCTAAAGTACACGTACAGATAACGTAATGTACAGATTTTTTGTCTATGAAACTACTGTAACAATTTGGTTGAAATTAGAAATGTAGATAATATTTTCATTCATAGTTTACCTTAGTAGATATTTATAGAACCTGGAAATAGTTCGGTTGTCGAAATATTTAAAGAGTTAATTAGAAATACTTTCACTGGTTATAGTTATGGTCAACGAAAGAAACCAATACCAATTTGAATGGACTTGCTTATAGTATTCCATTTTTATTAAGTTTTTCTACACATATACTTACAATCAGGACGGCCAGCTCTACTGCGTTGTATGTGATCGGGTTTACAGGGGTAAGTTTGGGTTCGCGAGTCACATTAGGGTCCACGTTCGAAACAAATGAGGCGTTTTTGAGTCGCCGTCATCGAAATTGATGAGGAGGACTATAGACATCCTTATAGTAATGATATTATGTAATTGTTTTCTGACCTATCTATTTTTTTTATTCAGGAACGGTCCAGAATGGTGGAGACTTCGTAGTACTTTTCAAAAGAATTTTACCAGCCCGCATAGCGTCAAAGCACATGTTGGAAATACAGATATGGTTGTAAAAGAATTTGTCCAATGGATTAAGAATAACAAAATATCCCATCATGAAGATTTTCTTTCATATTTAAATAGGTTGAATTTAGAAAGTAAGTACTAAAGATATTTAACCATTCTGAAGTTAAATCACTGATAAACGATTATTTCGATAAATGGTATACTTTAAAATTTAAATTTTTAAATGGTAACACTTTAAAATATTTTAAACATTCGGTCTCCATTGCCTCCAAAAAAGGAAAAGTCTTAGGGTCAGATAGTATACCAGTTGAAGTATGCAAGTTTTTGAAAGGGGAGGGACTGCTGTGGCTGACTTTATTCTTTAATAAGTTATTACAGGAAGAGACAATCCAAGATGAATGTTGCAATAGCATAGTAGTTCCCATTTTATTTTTATAAAGGAGATATACAAGACTATAGTAACTATCAAGGAACAAAGCTCATGTCACATAGAGTGAAGATTTGGGACAGGGTGATAGCGAGACGGATAAGAATTGAGAGTGAATTGACCAATAACCAATTCGGGTTTATGCCTGTTCGGTCTCCAATGGATGCCATTTTTGTCCTGCGTCAACAGTGCGAAATGTATAGACAGGCACACAAAAATTTGCACATGATGTTTATGGAAAAGGCATATGACGGGCTACATCGAAAGGTTTTATGGTTGACTTTAAAATAGAAGGGAGTACCGAGGATGTACTTGGAACTGGTCCGTTCCATCTACAGTCGATCTTGTACCCATGTTAGGTCTTAAGCTGGAGTTACTGGCATGTTTAATGTGACTGTAGGTCTGTCTATTAATTATTAAATTTGATTATATTATATAAGTCTATTAAATAGGGGAATGGCGTGAGAAGTTTTATAAATACTATAGTATTTAAGTTAAAATATAAGACCATTTACTGTGTTTCAAACAGTTGATAGCCTTTGAGAGGTCGTCGAATATATCATTCGCATACTGTAATTTCTTCCAAGCCCCAAAGGTTTAGAAGCCTTGTACCGGCGCTAATGATATATTCGAATTTCATAAAATCATACTATAGAATATCCAATATATTATACTAGTGAATCATTCTGTTAGCTGCTTAAGCTTAATTTTCCTTAAAACCATACTAATAGTAGGAACGAATGACAGAACTTTGTCTATAATTTTCAAGATTATACACTAGACACAAAAATTAAGGGATATAAAAAAAATCCAAATTTTTGGGTGATTTTCAACGAGCTGTAACTCCGAGGAAAATGATCGTACAGAAAAAACAAAAAAGCAAATTGTAGCTCCATGTGTCTAGTTTTCAGATATGATTATGAAAAATTTTTGTCATGTCCAGGTCTGGAGAAATCCTAAGAAAACTACCAAAAAAAATTCCTTCCAAATTTTTCTCGTCTGAAAAAAGGCCAACGGGCTTCAAAAAAAATTTTTTGATTGTTTCATTCAAAAGCTCTTTTAGAAAATTTAATACTCTTTAATTTCACGTATTTAAAAAGCCTGTACGACAATTTGCCGCGGAGTTATCGTCAATCAAAGCAAAAAAGTTCTTTTTCACTTTGATAATCAATAACTCCGGAAATAATGATCGTATAGGAATTTTTTTTTTTTTTCAAATTTTTTAAGCAGTTAATCTTTCTGATCAAAAAATTAGAGATTTTAGAGAGAAAAAATTTTTTTTCATTGAAAAAATGAATAAAAATCACAACATTGCTGATAATGGTGATTTTTGCAAAAACAAAGAATTTGAAGCTTCGGGGCAGAATGAAAAAAAAATCGCAGCGCTTTGAATTTTTGAGGGATTTTAGGGGACACTTTGAGGTTAAAAAATTACCGACGATATCCTTCGTTCATCCATTTTATCCAAAGTTATACCAAGTTATCCAAATATCCTTAATTATGCGAATTTTTGTCTTTTTTTCAGTCCGAATTTTCAATTCAAAAAAATTTTTTTTTCTAAAAAATGTTCACATTTTCTGATAGAGAATATTATGCAGTTTTCAATACCCTCATTTAATTTCCTATACGATCATTATTTCCGGAGTTATTGATTATCAAAGTGAAAAATAACTTTTTTGGTTTGATTGACGATAACTCCGCGGCAAATCGTCGTACAGGCTTTTTGAATACGTCAAATTAAAAAGTATTAAATTTTGTAAAAGAGCTTTTGAACGAAACAATCAAAAAAAGTTTTTTGAAGCCCGTGGACCTTTTTTTAGACGAGAAAAAATTTGGGAAAATTTTTTTTTGGTTGTTTTCTTAGAATTTCTCCAGACCTGGACATGACAAAAAATTTTCATAGTCATATCTGAAAACTAGACACATGGAGCTACAATTTCCTTTTTTTCTTTTTTCTGTACAATCATTTTCCTCGGAGTTACAGCTCGTTGAAAATCACCCAAAAATTTGGATTTTTTTTTATATCCCTTAATTTTTGTGTCTAGTATATTAAGATTTATCTCAAGATTAGCCTGTATTAAATGTTACATCAAGGGATTATTTTACTAGGTAATTTCATTAATTTAGAGAAATTTCTGTTAATATGAACTGAATAAATAAGTATATGAATCAGATATGGCAAAATATTGGCAATTAAAAATTATATTATACCACAATTTGTACAATCAACATTTGTAGCTATCATAGCAATTTCTTTTGCTGCACAAAGTGAACAGGTTGCGAAAATTTGAATTATAATTTTGAAATAAAATAAATATTTCAGTTATTGGCGTTGTAGCTTTCAATGAGAGATTTTGCAGCTTTAATTTAGAAGAACAAGAACGACATTCTCGTAGTACCAAAATAATAGAAGCAGCATTCGGATCGAACTCTGGTATTATGAAGCTCGACAAAGGATTTCTTTGGAAATTCTTTCGCACGCCTTTATACAAGAAACTTGTTACCTCTCAGGACTATTTAGAAAAGTAAATAAATCTGTTTATCCAAAACGCTTAAGCCTACGTCTATGTTTTGCTAAAAATATATAGCACATGCAGAATCTCGATTTATTTGTTATGATTATATTATGGTTTATTATATTTGAGTGTTCACTTATCGATGTGCCGCTTAGAGCTTAATAATTTTCCTATTTATAAAACGAAACTATATTTTATTTATCTATACGATTTTTAATAATATTTCTAGGGTTGCCACCAAAATTGTGACAAAAAAGCTGAATTTCTTTGAATCCGATGAACATATCAATGATAATTCGCTCTTAGGATCCTTTTTGAAACAACCAAACGTTGATTTAAAGGATATCGTTGGAATGATGGTAGACATATTGATGGCCGCTATCGATACGGTATAACTTCTCCATCGTTTTTTATTATTGCAATTCTCACAGACACATAAATGTGATACTGTTTTCATGTTACCAATTTTTTTAGTACCTAATAATTGTTTATGCTTATAACTTTGTTATTGCATTTCAGACTTCCTATACAACTAGTTTTGCTTTGTATCACATTGGACGAAATTCAGACTGTCAAGAAAAAATATTTACTGAAATTGCTACACTTCTCCCTCAGAATTCAGAAATAAGTGCTGATATTATTACAAGGGCTGTATATTTAAGAGCTAGCATTAAAGAGAGCTTGAGACTGAATCCAGTATCTATTGGAGTTGGTCGAGTATTACAAAAAGATATAATTTTAAGAGGATATCATATCCCAAAAGATGTAAGTAAAAGAAAAATAAATAAATATTAAGTTGATAATAATCAATTGACACATTAATAACTTGCAGACAGTCATTGTGACTCAAAATATGGTTGCATCGCGTCTGCCACAATATGTTCAAGACCCTTTAAAGTTCAAACCTGAGCGCTGGTTACGTGGATCTTCAGAATACGAAAATATACACCCATTCTTAAGTTTACCTTTTGGCTTTGGTCCTCGATCTTGTATCGCAAGAAGGCTGGCAGAGCAGAATATGTGTATAATCATTGCTCGGGTATGTTGTTGATTTTTTTAAATAAAAGTCATTTTACTGACGTACTTATGTGCAATTAAATTATTGTTTTTTCAGTTGATACGTGAATTTGAAATCAAATGGATGGGTAAGGAACTTGGAATAAAAACGTTGCTTGTCAATAAACCTGATCAACCTATATCGTTATCATTTATATCAAGAAATAAGTAATTTAAGTAATAAAGATTGTGCAAAAAAGTGAAAACACATTCGATAAGCGTGTATTTATTCATGTTCTTATTTATTGTTCTAATATTTAGTTAACTTTTTCTTATTGATTACAATGTTTGTTAGTACACGTTTTACAATAATGTCTCGAGCACATACTGTTGGAATTAGTAAATTAGCTGTATCATCCAAAAATACTGGCTTAATGGAAAAGCTCGGAATTTTCGGAACTGGTGGAACTAAAATCACTCTTTCTCCTTTATTTAAAAACTTTGAAATGTCAGGTTTTAGAGAATTCGGACGCTCTAGTATAGCAGGACTCTGAATAATATTCATAGTCGATTGTTTTGACACGACGTGAATTTTTTTTATTTTTAGTGCAGGTACTCTATGTATAGGTACTAATTTTGGTAGTACCATAATTTTATTATCATTGTACGGTGAAAATATTTCAACAGTTTCGTTTATAATCTTTGTTATTTTAGATATTTCTAGTGGTGGCAAAATTGGTGCGGGAGGAATCTGTTGGACCATCATATTTTCGGGTTTTTTAGGTATAAGAGGCGGTGAAGAAGGCGGCGTTACTACCTTTGATTCATTAAGAATAATTAGTGATCTAAAAGGTGGTCTTACAAGTACTGATTTATCAATTATTATTGGCGGAGATTGAGTCGGTGTTATTTCTGTCGATTTAACATTTTCATGCAATATTGGTTCTGTAGTTATTATAGGGGTTTCTGTGATATTTTCTTTCTCACTAGTGGCAAATGCTCCGAACTGTGATGGAATAAATGTTCCTAATAAAACGTTTGGGTTAAAGAAGAAGTTAGTTCCTTGATGAACGATATTAGAGACGAATGGAGGCGGTTCAAATGATAAAGTAGAAGGTACTAATATTGGGTCTCTAAAATTCTCATTTATTATAATTTGAGATGGAACATGATTTTGTTCCGTCGATGGTGCGCCTTGTGAATGAATAGCTAGTGTGATAAAAACAAATAGCGATAATTTCACGGTAGTCTGAAAATAAAACATTTTATTAGAAAATTAAAGTTCAAATTAAATGATATAAGCAAGAAAAAATTAGTTTAACGTACCATGGTTATTGAAGGTTGACTGTCATATGTGTCATATTAGTATTTGATGTAGAATTTATAGAAGCAGCTGTTTTAATTCGGTGGGTACTTAATGCTTACCTTAATTATTTCTCATTAAAACTGGTAATCAAATTGATAAATAAACTGGTATGGGTACTATTAATTATATAACAATTTTACTGATGTCTGTGATCGTGTAATTATTATGCAATATAAATAATGAATTCTTGTGAAATAAAAATATAATACTGCGTTTTGAGGTTAATTTTAACAAGTTTTTCAAAATAACCTAAACGCTTAATATTTACAATGTGTGTGTGTGAGATATAAATTCTTCTTATAAAGTAATCTTTATAATGATGTTACAAATGTATACGGACACTTACTCCTATTTTTATAAGGTATTCTAAACGCAGGTACTTTAATGTAAAACGTAAAATGTACAGGTATATTTGAAAAATCATCAGATTTTAATTCTTTGTAGTATTATAATTACTTAGACGCTATGTTTTATACGTAATAATAATTTAAGTACCAATTCCGTCTTTGAGAACGCCTTTTTAAATATTTTTGTCGTCGTGTCTGTTTACACATATTGCGAATGCAATAAATCAATCATAAAAATATTTTTTTTAATAAATCATGTAACTATTAAAAGCCGTGACCGATTGAGGTCATATTCACATTTTTATATATATGATATCGTACATCAGCCTTACTGCTTGTCCAATCACATAGATATACTATTCGTTTAGTGAGGCGAGCGAACCACAACGACTAATTATTAAGATAGTAATAACTCAGTTCCTGGGTTTTTTCTTTATAATCTTTTCTGGATTTCACATTCTGTACTAAGAGCATAATTTTCAAAAAAAGATATTTGGTCTACTTTGACTCGGTTACAATTTAATTATTTGTATTTATGTTTTTACATCAAAAGAATTTTTTAATATCTTATACAGTATTTTTCAAATTATTTTTTGGTTTGACACAAAATGCTAGATAATTTGTTACAAAATAAAATAATACAATTTTAAATTAAGTATTTATTAAACACATATATTATTTTTTGTAACCATCAAACCATGGTGATAAAGTTGGAACAGGCGGTGGAGAGCTATAGTTTTGCCGAATCATTGTTGAAGGACTACTAGTTGTCGTTATTTTTGGAGTAATTATACCATTCCGGTTAAATTTATGATTTCCTCGATTTGCCGTTACTTGTCTAAGTTACTAAGTCTGATGTATGAACTGGTTTCTGTTTAACTATGTGATTAATTTGAGGGTTCGCTGGTCGGGTAGTTGTAGATATAACATCATGATTTCCAAACATTTGGATTGAAGGATGGCTTGGTACACACTGCTTCATATTTATCTCTTGAACGGAAGTTTTTAATGGTGGAATAGTAATGAATCGCGGGTGATGTGAGAAATAGTATGATTGATGGTATAGTTCGTTATTAGACAGTTCTGGAACTGTATGAGTTTGTTGATGATTTAATGGAGTTTTTTTACTAAGGATTACAGATAAATCTGACCATTCTGAAGTTGTTGGTGCTGGTGGGATTGTAGATGGGTATGTAGATATATTGTCCTGATAGTGAGGTTTATAAATTCCTGGAGGAGGATTGAAAATAGGTAAACAAGGAAGTGGTTTAATCTCTTGCAAAATTTGGTCATATCGCGGTGTGGTCGTAGTTGTTGTAAATTTTGGTCTATTATACAAATACTTTCTAATGTTTTCTTCTCTTTGCTCGACTTGCGGAGGCTGGTCCCTTGTAATTTGTGCGAAGTTGAAGATTAAATTGGCATCGTTTATCATTAGTCGTCTGTTGTTATCATCGCTATAATTTGTTAGAAACATAGTTGCATAGTTTTTTGTCATTTTCACAGGTTGCTTGACATGATTACTGTAGTCGTCAGCAAGCACTGAACTTGTAAATAAATAAAAAAATGTCAATAGCAGCATTTTTCTGAAAATATTGAAATATAATTGTTACTTATTGTTACTAATAATAATGTGTGTTATAAATATGTAAAATTGATATCTATAAATAGTGACGTTACTACACTAGTTAATTTGATACATATGTTTGTTTTGCATATATCAGTTGAGGAAAACTAACATTTTAACAGTACATCATTATGTTGCTAAGTTTTCAGTAATCTTTTTTACTTCATATTTTAATTATTGATTATTATATAGAGACATAGTGTACACTTTAATCCTTACCTTGTGGTAATTTAAATCAACTGCTGCTAATAGAATTCCGAATTGACGATTTATATGATGTAATCTGAAATACTGTTATGAAATAACCTCGGAATGTGAGATTTCATTTAGGGATCATTATGTATTAATGATCATACCAACTTAATAAGAATCAACATTTTGATCTAATAGTTAATTCATAACTACACGGAAAAGGAATTGGAAATTAAACAAGACCATGTTAACAAATTCTTTATGCATGTACGTTATTATAGTAAAATACATATTACCAAATTAGTGCAGAACAAAGTTTAAATATATGAATTATCATATATGTGAAAAAGGTGTCAAAATTGTTATACATATAGGTATATTAGAAACCCCTAAATCGTCATTGCAACAAGCCGCCATTATATTTATTTCTTCATGCTTATTGTTGGAATATACCTAATATCGTAATGGCAAGTTATTCGCAACGACATTAAGAAAACACACACCGAGTGATATGTTTAAGTACTTACAATATAGCTATGAAATAAAGGAAATTATACAATCAAATTCTTTTCGGTTTTTATAGTCACCGTAAAACGAATCATTGCTAGTATTTTGCTTCTAAACTCTTTATACTTAAAACAAGTATAAACGTAGAAGCATAAATAGCTCAATAGCCCAGAGTATACATATTGAACAATCAATGTTGTGAAGGATATAGAATCTAATTGTATATACGAATATTAATTCATATATATAATTTTTATTAATATCTTTTAGTATTTCAGTGCCTACTACCTACATAAAATATTAGTATTTTCTATACATACGTATCTTACACAAAACAATTATATAAACATAAATATAGTCTACATATCTACAATAACACAAACATATTTGAGAAATAAATACTTAAGTATTAATTCGAGAAATACAAGATAATTTATCGTTACACAAAGAATTTATATTTCATAAATGAAATAAATTTTATGTCATCTTATTAGTGTTTTACCTACATATGTCACGTTTACCACGTTCGTAAAACTTGATCTTGCACGTTGATACAAATCAAGTGCTTACCTGAGTACCTCAAATGGTTGTTTATGCCCATTTATGCATTCGAACACCTACGCATATCCATCTATAACATCTATTTACCATATAAACTAAATCAAATGAGTTCATCGAACTTAATGCTTTTTGGATACGTTTATAATAAAATTCTCCTAAAACAACTTTATCGCTAATTATGAATATTTTAACGGTATATATATTTATTTAAATCAACTATAGCGAGATGGAATGTTGTAGTAGATGTTTATAGTATACGTTTTACTGCTTAGTAATCAGTTATTTCGTGCGTTCAAATGTAATGATATATAAATCAATAGACAGAATTCGCAATTATATCATAATAATAATATGCTATGGTAAATCAATGAAGTTATTATTTGAAAAATTTAATGGCACTGAATTGGATATTTTATATTTCTCGCAGAGTACGATTTATGCCTAAATATATCGTATAATACCTTTTTAATTTATTCAAGTATTATTTATTCTAATATAAACTTCATTTATTATTTATAAATATACTTGATAGGTTATTTAACTTATCGATAATATATGTGCATCATAAGAATGGCTAAGATATATTCGTATCGTTCGTTAAGTTTCTTCTTCATCCAATGTATTTAGTGTCGGTGAACTAACAATACTGATTAATTAATTTAAAAGTAACTATATTATGTCACAATAAAATTATACATGATCTATATCAATTTATTGGTCGAGG
Source organism: Actias luna (assembly GCA_039707435.1). NCBI lineage: Eukaryota > Metazoa > Arthropoda > Insecta > Lepidoptera > Saturniidae > Actias > Actias luna. The sequence continues at coordinate 9,926,242 of JAZHAC010000033.1, read as the reverse complement.
ATCATACGGAGTCGCGTCATGACCGACGTACCTGTTGTTTTTACGTATTTGAAAACCTTCACCTGGTGCTGTATTGTAATATATTACGCGTCTGATACCAAAGGGATCTATATAGCCGAAACTGCCTATTCTATCATTCAAATCTTTTGTTTCTTCCTCGTGGTATTGCTTAGGAAGGTAATACTGGAAACTGTTTTTAGTCATTCCAGCACCATTGTATGTAGAAAACTGAGGTGTGTAACCGTTTCCTAAACGAACATTGGAACGTTGTCGTCTTAACCAGTCGTCAGCATGTCTATAAGAATTCGGGTTGTATACATCGTATCTTTGACTATCACTGGCATAATAGTCTTCCTCAATCGTGTTGGTATTCGAAGGATCGTAATTAAACGGGGTTGATGTTGAAGGAGGCTCATCGGAAATTGTTGGTGCGACGGTAGACCCAATGTCGTTATTTGATGATTCAACAGAGTTAGGAGAAATGAAAACTTGCGGAGTAGCTGTTGAATGAGGGTATGAAGCAGGAGTTGGTGTTATTGATACGCTCGATGGGAAAGAACGTGGTGGTTCAAATGGAGCTGAAGGGTCTTCAGAAGTAGCGCTGACTCTCGGTGGAGAACGTGTTCGTGGATTGCTAGGTGCTGGAGTAATACCGTACCCGGAATCCGTTGGTGCTGTCTTGGCTATATTTAATGACTCCTGGAAAATACAAAGCCTGTTATAAGAAAAACTGCAAAGTATGAAACCTATAAAATAATTATTTATTTTTTATAATACATACACTAATTGGTCGATTATGTCCTACGTAAACCGTTTTAGATTTATATATTCTATAGCCGTCTCCATCAGCTATATAGTCTTGTAATCGTAGGAATCCATCTGCACCGACCCAGCCAGTAGTACCTAAAAGTGTTATCAAATGTTATTATAAAATATAACATGATAATATTGGAGAATGACGGAAAATAGGATACGAATTAACTTACCAACAACAGATCCATCTTTAAGTCTTCTTTCTTTACGATATTGTCCGTTTTTAGTTTGATAGAGGAAATATCGTTCATCTTCTTCGTCTGTTTGTATATGGAACTGATCCGGGTCTTGCTGAGGACTGTATCCGTCTAAGGCAGCCAATGAACTGCATGCGCATACCTGTAATTTAATACAGTATATTTAATAAGATGTATAATATTAATAAAACGCACAGGTTAAACCATTAGGCTTAAAAGTATGAAATTTTGCACACAAGTTATAACTAATTCGAATGGTTTTGAAACGATGATAGTTCAGTGGTACTTTGTACGGATTTCGCGTCAAAGGAAGTGAGTTCGAATCCACCTATAATGAGCTTGAGCTTTCGGTGAAGGTAAACAGCATGAGGAAACTATAGCATGGTGGTAGGGTTTTTTCTAATGCCCGCCTGGTTAGCTACCATCCTTAAGTTGAAAACCTGCCGCCATATACTAATATGTGTGTTCCGGCGGTTGCACTTGAGAGCCAGTTCCTCCACAGATTTAACGTGTGTACCAACTTGGGTCGTATCGTTACTTTATGGCCATAACGCAAGACCTTAACTATAAAAAAAACGTAGTAAGTGTACTTCAAGGAGATGTAAATTCATCGTTCAATGTAATCTGGGGTAACACTGTAACCTCACGTTCTGGGAAATCTTATGGGATACATAGATACTTGCGTATAAATCAGCAATAGCTACTTTTTATCCCATAAAACGAAAGGGTTTTTCAGGGATAAAAACTAAAGTTTTGAGGTAAATAGACTTTGTAATGGATGCCACTCGATAGCTGACAACAGAAACATATGAGCTGTGATTGAAATTAAATTCTTATAATAATATATAGAAATGGATTTTGGAATATATGAAATCTTTAGACTTCAAAATCGATGGACCGATCACCGTGAAAACTAGCACGTACATACATATATGTAACTTTTCATGGCAACGGTCTATATGTTAATCATGAACGCGATATATGGCGCTATAGTTTAATTATTAAGTACTGGAAAATGCAAAACAAAGACTGCCGTGGAAACTTATTTTTACTTAAATCATTAATTATTTTAAAAACAAAAGTAAGGGTTATATATTATTGATAAATACATTCATCATAAACAATCACGTTTAATATAGTGGTACTCGAGCTGGGGAATCATAAATCAAAGATCGATAAGCGTGGGAGTTAGTACCCACGGAATAAAATAAAGAATCTACAAACTAGTGTCCCTCACAATATGACAAATCTATTGTTTCTTTGTAATTGTTTATTATCACGCGTAGTTCTGCTATTAGTCCATTTAATAATGTATACGCAACTGATATCAAAAAGGTTTCCTCACATTTCAATAGAAATGTATATTGACGAAAACACTAGACAGATTTGATACTAGATTTAAATATTTCATGGAATAATTATAGAAAAATCTGAGTTTTAGATTTCTGAATCAGTAGAGCTTTCCGTATTACTTAAGATTTATTGTATAAGATCGTTTTCATCACATTACTTGTTTTAATAGTAAATTAATTTGTAAATATGCACTGTAACGATCAAGCCAATTTGAACCCCTGTTGAATGTCTTGAAGTAATCATGTCAGTATAATATTGTATTTTGTTAACACAGTTGTCTTTTCGAAGTATGCGTTACCTGAAAAGTCGGGTAGTGGATTGTAGTAGACAATGGCGTTGCAATGAATTAGAGACGGAGTTAGTAATTTGCTTAACAATAGATGTTAACTCAGCCTTGAAGGTCGAATATAGTTACAAAAACACATGAGTCTTGTATTAACATGGAAAAACTTTTGTGAAAGTTTCCATAGTGAATCTAAATGAATAGTTACTTGTGGTAATAGTTTATACTGTGGTAGATTTTATATTAAACTTTAGTATGTTTTTTATACTTTATAGGTTTAACGTTATGGTCACAATCTCACCTGTTGTTAAGTGACGATCTGACCCAAGATGGTGGACAAGCTAAGCCCAGTGGCGGGACTGGTACTCAAGTACAATTGCCGGAAAACACCTACAGTAGGTATTTGGCGGCAGATTTTTAGATATTGGTAGTCATAAAGCACACAAAACTTGTTATTAGTTATCACCAACGATATGACTATACCGCGATTCCATAAAATAAACTAAAATGTGTTAAATTATTCGAAATCATTCTATATATCCATATTTAAAAGACAATGACCTAAAGATACATCATGAGCCAGTTCAAATTGTTAAGTAAATAATATAATTGGAGATCAGTGTAGACATTACATTGTAGGCATTGTTTAAGAAGGGATTTCTAAGAATTTAACATTCAAAGGATGGCGAAGATAGTTTAGAAAATTTTATTTTTGGTTAAAATCATCATTATTATCGCATGAATTTTTTTAGTTATATGTAAGCGTAACCGTGGACGACGAGTTAGTAATAATATGTAATTGTTTCATATAGAACTTTATTAATTACAAATTAAGCATAATCTTATTTGCATATTTGAGCAAATTTTCAAGGTGTCGTCTTCCTACTTCGCATGCGGAAATGTTTTGTTATCAATGTTACGTATATATATAGGATACAAACCTTTTATACAAGACTCACCTAATGGAATACCAATGTTTTATACCAAATACGACCTACGAAGTATCGTCACAACCTCGTTACAAACGTGTACAGATAACTAAGTGCTTACGCGGAAATATCTACCCATTTGTGTTGTAATTTTTTTTAAAACGTAACATGTACATTCTTTTTTGTTTTGTCTAATCCTTAAGTAAAAAGAATTAATGCGGTCACTATATATTACTACTGCTTGGGTGTATTATTAAGTTTATTAATAATAAAATAAGCATTCAACATTTATATCCATTAATAGTTGCACGAAAACATCGAAATAAATGGACATACAATTTAAGAAAATTGTTGGGGAACTTTTAGTAATTCATAATTTGAGCTGAAATTTCGTAAAACCTATTTTGCAGGTAGACAGATATAACGTGTCAAATGAAAATAACTTTTAAAATTACTGAGTGAAACTCTTCATGAGAGCTTGTATACAGAGAAACTAACATATTTATATACGAGACTCTAAAATTATCTATATTTTTGTCATGCTATGGTATAAACATAATATTATCGATCAACCAATCAACAAAAGTTGCTTTGCGATTTTAGTTCCATATTGTTCTCCGTTTGGTTTGCCTACATTTAGTATTCAGTTTTTTTACAAACATGTATTATATTGTATATTGAATAATATTACATTAAACATAGTTGGGCAGCATTACGTCACCGATATGACAATTTATAGTACATAATGCATTCTTCACGTATTAAATGAGTCACTAAGCTATATACCATTTATTATTTTTTAATTAAGCCTAACTTGCAAAATTTGTATTTTTGTATACAAATAAACGTAAGTAGGGACTTTAGTGTAATACGGTTGTTAGAGGCACCTTAAACGACCAAGAACTTTGAAATTATTTTAGAATTTGTTTAGAAAATTCAGCATTCTATATAGCCTTTTAAAGAATATTATAACTTATAACCTTAACTTATCATTCTGTTATATCCTGCATCTTCTATTATAATCAATGAGATTACTATTTATTTGTTACAAAACTATATGCTTTATTTTTAATTATTCTAAAGTGCACTGGTCAATAAGCGATTACACTGTAAAATGTGTTTTTGTAATATCATATAGCAAAATTGCATACATAGGTGGCCAAACTATTAAAATGCTGCATCTGATATTTTTAAAGTACTTATTTCTATAAACCGTGACTAATTATAAGTACAAGTTATCTTCTGAAATCCATTAATTGGAATAAGGATATGTTCTTTGTTGAGCAGATTCTGTATTCACTATTCATGGAAACGACATTTGCATGCAAATTTAAAAGTATTCGTATGTGGCTATTTTTGTAGTTCTTCTTTTTCGTTTATATTAAATTAATATGGCTAGAAATAGTTTACGAGATGGTAAACCAATACAGTTTATCTTCAAGCACGAGAAATTGTTTTTTTAACATCATAAGATTTATAAAAAACTAAAAGTAAGTATCTTAATGAGGTTAATAACGAATTCATAGAGTAACACGCCTATATTTTTTGGATAAGCACCAAATATTATAAAAATGTAGAACATTATTACACAAAGCAATTTAGTTGAATAAAACGCAGTTAAATACTAGTTGCGATATCTTGCTGACTTCATCATTTTGTCTAATTAGTTTGTATTATACCTCATTACTTGGTAATAAGTATGCACATTTTAATTAATAATATGCATACATGCGTTATGCACTCGTACATAAAACGTATTAAGAATGCTGAAGCACGAGTTATTAATGGTATATAGATTACAAAATTAATTCCATCGATAGATGCTTCGCCATTGAAGTAAAATGAATATATGGACAACTCAATGAATATATCCAAGTTGTCATGTATATATATATATATATATATATATATATATATATATTGTACATACATATTGTACATTAACAATGTGGTAATATTCTTTAGATTATGATGTTAGTTCGCGTTCTTAAACTGTGTTATAGCTGAGTAGGTAATCTGTTTAGTATAGGATAATGTTTAGGATTAGTCAAGACCGCAGTTTATTTTCATGCCCAACAGCCCATGCCGAAGAGCGGCCACTTCCTGGCTCCCTTACTCGCCCTCCACAGCTCGATGAAGCTGTGAAAACTCTCAAGACTAACAACATATGCCCAATCGAAATTAAAAAAACATTGGTAATAATTAAATATATATTTATGTTAGACATTTTTTTGTAAATTCATTGTAAGTCCTAAATATATTTTATATAGTTTTGTTATAGTGACTGAGACTTCCTAAAAAAATGCTACCTTGCACGATTAAAGTAGAAATGAAAGCAGGATTGAAAAAATCGCACTAAAATTTGATAAGGTTTGTTAATTTTTTGTAACCAATATACGAAAAACGAAGTAACGAAATAGATGTTAAATAGCTATTGCAGTGGAAGAATATATGCATACAACTATGAACAATCTAAATCTGTTAAATTTTATGTAAATTGTAGATTTTGACAAACAATTAAAATTGTTACACAGAGGTTAATCATAACTAAGTAATAATAGTTTACGCCTTGAAGAAATGTTCATGAATGTCGTGATGGTAATTCGAAAGGACAAATGTTTATGGCCTCCGTCGACCTTTACGTAAGAGCGATAGTGAGCGCTCCAGACAATTTACAAGTGAAAGGGGTCGTCGTAACTTAGATGTTTTCATTGATTTTGTGTGTTAATATTGATGAGATAATACCTTATAAAGAAAGAAAGGTTATTTGTAACGAAGTTTATTATCATAGAGACAGAGAAATCGCTGTCTACTTGATGCAGACCGATCAGTTAAATGTCTGTATGCCTTTTCTTTTGGTCGCAGCTAAATAACCATGTGATGTGCTCCTACGGTGAGTAGGGTTTGCAACCGTTCTTGGAGTAGGAGGGTTCTAGTATACCTCCACTGTTCCAAGGGTCCATAAGCTATGGTAATAGCTTCACATAAAATGGGCAGTACATTTGCTTGCAATCTATTCATATTTTAAAGTCTCACCGCCATGTCCGTGTGAACGTTATAAATTTAAAAATTACCGCACAGATTTGCGTACGGTTTTTACAAATAGACGGAGTGATTTGTGAGAAAGGTTTAAGTGTATAATTTATTTAGGTTGAGTGTAAATTGGCGGTTATATAACGACGATTGTCGAAGGAGCAATTTTGGAGCGATGATAGCTCAGTGTTAGCGTATACGGTCGCCGCGTTAAAGGACGTGAGTTTGAATCCCTACAATGAACTTTTGAGCTTTTGGTGAAGGAAAACATCGTGATGAAACCATAGCATAATAGTAGGGAGTTTTCTAATGCCCGCCTGGCTAGCTTTGAAAATCTGTCGCCAAATACCTATAGGTGTGTTCCGGTTGTTGCACTAGAAAACAGGTTTCACAGGTTTTTTTTTTGTATACCTCTGAGCATAGTGACTGCACTGCGCCTGGTGTTAAGCACAGTACCGTCCAAATCAGCGGTGAATGGCAGTGAATTTTAGGTCATACTGGCCTGCTTAGGTATCTCTTCACGCCTCTTTTGAAGGACTCAATATAATACGAAGGCGGGAACAAGCTGTCGGGCAGACGGTTCTACAGTTTCACGCTACGACAGATTTAGCGAACAGGTTTAGCTTGTTCACCAGTTTGGGCCACATCGCTACTTAACATCAAGTGAGATTGTATCCATAACGCAAAACCTATAAACTATTAAAAAGGACGCCGGAAAAAGCATACTGATTGAGAGCTATATTGGTGTGGACCGCATTAACGCGCGAATAGTTCTTTTTAAAAAGAGCTATTAATGTATGTAGCTGGCCGCTGGTTGCTTATTATATTCATAAAAAATCATAATTAGTCCTAAAAAGAAATATACACTTAACAATACAATACAGCTATTTTATAGGGAACCACTGTGTTCATAGTAGTTCTTTAAATTATTTAATAATAATAATAATAAAGTCACATAATACGCAAGTAGTTTCATACCGTTAGCTAAATTATTGTTGTAATAGAGCAAATAGAAAGAAGCTAGAAGTAGTTTTCATAACATTATTAAACTTTAAAATAATCTAATGCTTTTTTAGCGTCTGTGTAACGTTAGTCTTACTATCTTGTGCCAATCCAATAAAAAACGTATTTCATATTTTTTACTCCTTATTTTTATTTAATGTCAACCTGTGTTTACTTATACACACTTCTGTGAATGCCACGTGAGTAAATTACTTTTTATAATATAAAACATCCTGCTTACTAAGCGGGCTGACTAAGGTTTTTTTGAGGTAAATCATAATGCACGTTTATAATAATAATCGCACTATGTCACTTAAAATGCCACCAGTATTACGTAATATCGATTTAAATAACATTATTAAAAGTCTTGGCCTGTCTAGGACAGCAGTAATTTCTATATTGGAACGTGCTTAAAAAGCTGCGCTAGCAAGCTCCCACCCAATTTAGCTGGGCAGGGAGAGAAGCACGAGTAGTGAAGGTGAGTGTAGACAAGTGTCGGAATGGGGACCTTTAAACGGCCACTCGAATCACAAGTCTCGGGATCTACTCAGACTTTCCCTCTCTGCCTCACGATATACCCGCCAACAACATGGTGAATTCATAGATTGTTAAGAAGTTCGTCTTTCTCTGTTTATGAAATAATTAAACCTTGATATGAAAGATTAAGATCCCGAACTTGTAACTAAATATTTCCTAAAAATTTTAAGATATTAAATACTATACGAGTTTTAAAGACACAAAGTGCCAAGAGTTACAACCATAAGACGATTGTTATTAAAACATTTTCATAGAAAAGTGGTTTTGTGTGTATTTTCTAAAAGACGTTCTTCAAGTTGCGCGGAGTATAATTATGCATAAATGACCTATGTCACAATACAAATATCGCAATTTGGATAACGAGATCATTAGCTTAGTAGCGACCTATAAATTACGAAAAAACTAAAGGGTCTATAAAAGACAAGTCGTTGAAGTGATCATTCAACATTGTAAATTTGTACAATTCTTAAATGTGCACAATAATCATGAACGTGGTGAGTTGCAGAATGTTTTCTTTTGCGTTTTGAACATTATTTAACCAATTTGATATCTATTGATTGGAATCTGAGCTTTATGTTGATATATGATAAAATTGTTTTCTTCGTGATATAAATTATGTCAATTTTATTTCAGCTTGTGATTGCGGTGTCTCTTTTATTGGTCGTTGCGGCTGCACCAAACAGTGTGAATGATGCTAAAAGAACGCTCCCAGCCCTTGAACATGAGGAAATTCATGACAAGTTCGGTCAATATTCCCTACGATACGTAACAGCCGAGGGTACTGTTGTGTCTGAACGTGGCCGGTTGGTTCCTACACCTGATGGCAACGCGTACGTGTTAGTGGTCGAAGGTGAGACAACTTTCATTGGCGATGATGGGAAAACATACGTAACGAAATATTCAGCTGGCCTCAATGGTACACACGTTGAAGGCGCTCATCTCCCAGTACCAGTCGTATCGCAACCCGATCAATAATACTAGTGGACCACATATAGTGTATTCCATTTTATTATAATTAATTAAATTATTTTACATACCAATATTTTATACTTTATTTTCTTAGTCGGTTTATCATTTCATTTTTATATAAGGTTATCCTGCTTGTTACATAGTTTAAACACCATAAATATGTGCGTAGTTTAGTCATGGTATGATTCAACGTTTCTTTAGAAATAAGTAACGTATATGGACAAATACTAGTCATGGGTTAAGCTCACTCACCAATATTCTGAGTCTAAATTATGATTTCACGAGTGGGTGTAAAATAAGACCCTAAATGTATTATTACCTAAGATAGATGAATATTAAACGTAGTGCTTATTTTTCAATAGACGTTATATTCTGTAGAGATAAATAAGGTTTTAAAATTCGTAGATGTGTTCCAATGAAGGTTATTCTTTACAAGCTGCCCCTGAAATAAAACTTACAATGAAAAGGGGCAAAAATATTACTTTATTTGAAAAGGTTTAAGGAGCTATTATATTTTCTTGTTTTAATACGGTGGGGTACGAAATGATTTGTTGAATGATGAATTTTATGTTTTTTTAGCATAACCGATTTAAAAGCTCTTAGTTAGCTATATAAAGCACGAGCTTTTACACGCGGCTTCGCTCGCGTTTATATTGATTTTGTCAAAGAAATTGGATGACGGAATAAAAAGTTTGATACAAAATTTATCTCTCTCTTTACCACACCAATAAGGTTTTTGCAAGAAAAAGAAGCATATCACCGCCTCCAGATTTCCATCTATTTATATACTAAACTTCATCATAATCGATTGAGCGGTTTATACGTGAAAGCGTAACAAACAAACAACATCACTTTCACATTTATAATGTTAGTAAGTGTTAGGATATTTGTAACATAACACAGTACAATAGATTTTAGTTTTTTTTTTTCGAACTGATAAACGCTGTTAGCTGTAAGGGCTTTGATAGCTTCACCGAACTTTTTGGGGCGAATGCTGAGGGCACTCAGCCCCGAGACAGCAGGCGCAAGGGTGCCAGAATGGCCGAACCTCGGCTTGGGCTATTGCCGGAAAACGAACAACGATTCGCGATCCTAAATAACCATAGATGTTAGACAGTAGTATATAGCAATCACTGATGTCAAAAGCTTTAATTAAGGTGTGATTATAATTTGACCACGCCGCAAAAAAGTTGCGATGGATGAGAAACAATTAGTAATCTTCCGCATTCTGTTTTTTGCTGTCATTTTTTATACATGTTTATTAAAATGGATATCAATTTACAATTAAAATATCACAACTATTGTGACGGGAATATAAAGGTATGAGGTCAGCAGAAATACTTGACATAAAGCTTAAAGTAAGTGTGGGCGATTGGAGTACGCGTGTAATGGTAATTTCAATTTAAACTGAAGGCGGCTGGCAGAAATGCTAGTACAGGTATATAATGATTTTCCTTATTTAAGACTATGTCAATTGTAAATAACTACGACCCACGCGATTATGAGTTTTAATAGAGCAGGAATTAGTACTAGTAAAGCTTTGAAGTTGTATAGTTGCAATTATTTAATTAACTGAATATTCATCGGATTATATCATTGCTATAACGAATAAATAATATAGGGCCACAATTTCTCAGCTGACCAATTATTTCCGAACTAACTAAAAGTTATAGTAACTAAACAGATTGCACACTATATTATATTTGAATAGGTATTTTACACCCTGATACAAGCTTGACGATTACGCTCAACACACAAAAGTTCATTATAGATGCGGATCGTACAATGATTCCTCGGGTTAATGGTTGGATAATACAACTATGTCAATTAAGTAATATAAATTATATTGCAAATTATACTAGTTATGGAAATTTTTCGATTATTTTTGATTAGTTTAATTATAAATTCCTAGTAACTAATATATAATAGACTTTTACTTCATTGATTTTTGACTATAACTATCATGCTATTAACAATTTTTTTTGTTAACGTGTTTTTTTTAAATCCTGTTCTTTACGGACTTCCTCTTATGTGTAGACGCATTACTCGGGCTAAGATCAAGTCAAGAAGGTCAAGTGGGAACTTATCGGGTGTTAATCATCTAACACTACCCACTAAAAAGCATCACGGCGACACTTAAACTCCCGTGTTGCCAGACACCAGGGACAGCACCAACACTTCTTCTAGTCTCTGGCGAGATCATGCTTAACGTAGGGTGATGAAGAGAGAAAAAAATAATTAAATAACGTTTGTCGAAAATCACATGAAATGTTAACAAAGGTAAATATTGTTCACTAGATCTAGGAAAGCCAATGGTTATCAAATGGAGCCAATATATTAGAAAAGTGAGAAGTAACGAATAGTTATCAATGTAATAATTGGGCATAAGTACTACTAAGTATGCACCTACATAAAAGTTACATTAAAACAGTTCTACTTTCTCTTTAACGTTGCTGGTAAATAACGTTCGCTATGACGTTATCTAATATATTACGAATTGTATAACATTGCTAATATGACTTTAGGGCTACCGACACCTATAAAGTTATACATGCGTGACAATGTTATAATATAAGCGCTTATCGAATAAAAAGAACGTTTTAGAAAAATAATACTTTTAACTTAAATATTGCTGCCTTTTTGGAAATTTGAAATTGGATTTTTTTCAGTGCGTATTAATTAATTTTCTTAATAAGAGGTTACAGCAAATATAATTACTTTTCTATTATCGATGTTGCGGATTTCTACACGATGTTTTAAATACTTAGGGTTAGATTTTTTTTTGTTAAACTTACGTTGTGTGGAAAGTATCTTAATAGGTGAAATACATCTTGGTAACATAAATCTATGTTACTAATACATACTGCATACATTCTTATTTCAAAATTTATGACATATTCTATAGGTATACTACAGATTTTAAAAATATAATTAGTTTTGTTTGCCTTATTCTTCGTTTATCTAAGTTTAATGTAAAACGGTGTAAATAAATTTAATAAAATTTTGTCGTAGTGAAACTATACTATCACAATTGGAAAATTATAAAATTTATCAACGAGCCTTTTAGCAATAGTAAAAATTGAAAAAGTAAATAAGATGTTAATTTCGACATACTAAAATAAAATTAAAAAATATACAGAGATATGCCCTCTGGCAAGTGATCACTAAGAACTGACTTTTCTTGTATAAAATTTCAGATTAACTGTTTTCTACGTATTAGTTCTATGCAATATATAACTCTTAATCGTAGAATTTTAGAAATCCGCAATACAAAGCGAACTTATAGTCCCTATGTAGAATAATTAAATTAGTTCTCATAATTATTAAATAGTTCAAAAATTAGTAACGATAAACTCGTAGTAAAATAACATTCACAGAGTAATTAAACTAGCTATGTTTAACTTTTTGCCATTTACGGTCAGAACAATAGATTCTATAAAATACCATAGAATCATTCTGGGAAGTTCACAATCAAGTTCGAAGTGAATAGTTAAAACATTTGTTAGAGGTAATTGTCTATAAAACTCGCGTGAGTGAAGAGATAGTCTGCCGTTTGTGTGCGTGTCGCATATAATTCGCATGTCCTGCGCGTAAATAAACATACCTTACAACTATGGTGTAACGTGTCTTTCTAGCTATGTAATGTAGAAAAGTGCCAGCAAGAGTGTCACGAAGAATTAAAAAAAATCGAATTACTGTATTTATACTTATAGTGCGGTATTAATGTTACAAAACTATTGCATTTTCATTACTTAATTATTTTAAATCCTTACTAATATTGTAAATGCGAAAGTGAATTTGTTTCTTTGTTATGCTCTGACGCGTATATTACTGCATAGATTAAGACGAATTTTTGGTATAGAGATAGATGGGAAGTGGAGACGTTAAAGCAACTTTTTCTCTAGAAAAACTTATTCTAAGGGGGTAAAGAGAGGGATATACTTTGTATGAAACTTTTTATTGCGTCATGCGGGTTTTTTGACAAAATCAATATTAAGGCGAGCATAGCCGCAGGTAACAGCTAGTTGTATATAATAAAAAAATACTCGAGTACGGTTAATAGCATAGTATATCAGTCGGATTGCAATGTACTCGTAAGTTATGAGCATTTGTACGTCTTTACAGAGCTGTCAAGACAAAGAAAGTGCGTTTTTTTTGTATTCGTTCCAGTGTCAATAAATTATGCCTACGAGGGTATTATATGATAATGAACCACAGGTTATATTACTTTTTTAAGAATTTTCATTAGAACTATATTATAGCAGTTCTATGAAAGTATACCAGGAGATTGGATTTTTTTTATAAAGTATAAAATATAGAAGACATTTATTACTTAATATGAATAGTTGTTATATAAAATGATGTTATTTTTGTACAATTATACGCAGAAACGTAACTTTTCTCAATATATTTTATTGCATTTGCATCAATTTTAGTACGTTGACATAATTTTGATTTAAAGCTTGTGAAAATCCCGTTTATTCTGATAGTGTTACTGTGATAGTGTACTTTATTAACTTTTGTTTAGATGATATTTACTAAGACTACTCGAGTCAATGCTTATTTTCCGCGCTTCTTATTGTCCGTTCCCAGTTTCACATGAAGTTCCGTTTAAGCTATGAAAGTGATGCTTGCATGCCAGCATTTAATCTACAAAGGTTCTCACGCGATGAAAGCGCTGACGTAATAGTATGAGTTGAACTGGTGACAAGTTCCCTGTTTTACATTCGTATGTCTCACACAGTGTTCCATATATTATTCGGATATTATTTTTTTCTTATTGTTCACGTATTTAGATATTTCCTATCCTTTGGTTTCAACTACATTTTTAGTTACTAGAAGCACCCTACCTTAAAATGCATATAAAATTGATTTGTTGTTTAATGAATCAAATCAATTTTTTATGTGAAATTATGCAACGGTTGAACGTTTATTTACTGGTTTAAACAACTTTCCTTTGTTCGTATCTTTTAGTTTATTCGTAGTATTTAGATGTACATTATAATTTTAACGTACAATATATGTAATTGTTGTGTAGTAAGCTTTTAACACTAGAAAATATTTATACTCATATCTTAGTTAGTTATTAAGAAAAGATTACGAATAGAATATTTTTTAGGCTCAGTATGATGACTGTATATAGAACAACTTATATAATGTAACACTTTAATGAGGTTAAAAAAATCAATTATTATTATTGCGCGTAAGAGCTGAAAAAATTGTGAGTTGAAATTGTCTCTGCAATTCCCTAACAGTTATTTTCAGATAATGTACACTCTTCTACGAGAATATTTAGTTAAACAAATAAGTAATTTTAAAATTGATACGTATATGGGCGTAATATTATTACTCCGGGAACGATACAAAGGAGCGGCTTACATTTCATTCAATTTTTTTTTCAATTTTTACTGCTTACTTAGTTAAAAGACGGTATAAATTTTAGTACCTACGATAGTGAAATTATTAATATAATTGCCTGCATCTTCACACTTTCGAATTGACATGTCTATCCATAAGGGTGTACTTTAATACTTAGTTTCTCTAGCGTGTTTGGAAAGGGATATCTAATTAAAAAGTTAAATTATGAACAAAACCGACTTTGATCTTTTAACTTAAACTTAGACTTTGTGTGCATTAAAATGTTTGTAAGGTTCAAATAACTTGTGTAAATAACATTTGTATTAAAATATTTTCATATTAATATTGTTTCACACTTTTTTATTGTAGTGAGCTGACATGTGTGATATAGAATTATGATATCAGAATTTTGTGAGTCAGTGTTTTAGGTATGTATCACGGAGCCTTACAGTTCAATCCCTCTTTAGTATTCATAATATAAACATTGAAGGTCGTGAGCCTTAAACAGTATCAAGTACTTAAATGGAATGTTTAATTATTGCGATTTAAATGTGCAAAATTAATTCGTATTATTTGCTTAAAATTTTATGAATCTGTTTTAAATGTAGAGAGAATTTATTTAAAAATGTTTTTGTAAATATTAATCTTTATGTATGACGTATTTTTAATTAATTTTGAATTCATCATTGGGTAATGATATTGCAATATTGGTAAGTTCTCATGAGTTATAAAATTAATATTTCAAATGATATTATGTACATAACAAAAGGTGTACTATTTTATATTATAATTTATTTGAAAAACGTGATGAAATTAATTATTAGTTACCTATATTTTGTAATTTTAGAGATATATTTTATGCACTTAAAATTACTTCCTTCCACTAAGTTAGTTAACTTAGTAATTTCTAATACTCTTCATAATCGAACTAGGAATTAATATTAACCGTTATTATTTTATTAATGGGTTAACTTACAGTAACGAGCGATAACCGCATCCATAATCATGTTATTTATGAACTTTAATAAACTTATACTCTTTTATTTATATTAACGGAAAAATATTCTTTTTTGCATGTGGCAGGGCCTTTCCTAATGTTCACCTGCCTAGCCTACCACCTTCAAGTTGAAAATCTGTCGCCAAATACCGATAGGTGTGCTTCGGCAGTTGCAGTTGAGAGGCAGTCTCTTCACTAGGAATAGCGTGCTCACCATCTTGGGCGACATCGTGACTTAACATCAGCAGAAATTGTAGTCATAACGTCAAACCTATTAACTATAAAAAAAACTCTGACGCAATTATCTCAATAAGACTATGCACCTAAAATAAAGAACACTAAATAATGTCTTATACAGAATAGAAAAACTAAACTTGAATTTTTTAGTATATTTAAAATAAAATAGCTTGAATATCGCAACCTGTATATAATGTATTCTGTTTTCATTTCAAACATGTGTCTTTTTAATACGGGTAACTAAACATAAAATTCTCACAGGTTTTTCCATTGTGGAAGAGGTAGTTGTTTTTTAAACTTAGTTTCAAGTTTAATTTGCCGTTACCTAGCTATGGTTTCATCACGATGTTTTCCTCAAATTCATTGTAGCTCAAGCTCAATGTAGGTGCATTCGAACACACGTCCCTTGACGAGGCATAGTGTGTACACACTACCAACACACCTATCATCGCTTCTCTGTCAGTTAAAATTTATTGATTTGAAAATAGGAATACATTGCAATTATAAGAAGGTAATATATTTTAAAAGTAACTTCTTACAGAATAGTTACATTATTTTGCATATACATATTTGTAACAAACTACTATTTTTAAGAACTTTATTAGGTTATTAGAATTCTGTACCAAAACTGTGTTCTTTGCTTGGAAAATATGGCAAAACATAATCCCAATTTTAAAATGGACATGTTTCACGCATGCGTTTATGAGCAGTGTGGTGGCAGCATATGGGTCGATCCATTGTTAGGCCGTGTTTGTCACACTTTAAAACATCTAACTGATTAGGAATGAGTAAGATGTTTATTAACGTAAGATCACAATTATTATATACCCTGATGTTAAGAAAGTTTATAATTTAGCTTTTTACGTTACCCAATTTATCGACAACTCTAACCTTGCTGTATGACACCCAAACATTCAAAATAACGTTACTTAAAAATGTAATTTTTGCTCTCTTTTGTACAAATATGTCACAATGTTCGACACCCGTGAGTGCGAATGACGCTAACTGAATTGACATGTCCGTTCGGAAGTTCAACACATTAGCACATGTTGCACTGTTGTTACACAACCAACCTGTTGCACACCATGCGACACTTTGGCATGTGTCCAAAGATAATACGCTTTCTAATTGAAAAATGTCCAGGTGAACAAACCTACGGTGATGTCATTTACATGCCCAATACGGAACTACCGTAAAACCTGACATGTTCTTTGATTTCTGTCTATATTACAATAAAATTGGCTAAAAAACGCTCAGTAAATATAGTCATAGTCTTGGGAAAAAATATATCCTTCTTCATGTTACTATTTCAGTTATTATTCGACGAATTCAGTGCTATTAATTATATATTATGGTTATTGGTATTATTTGTGTAGTTTATTTTTTATGTTATTGTTACTTTTGATTGTATGTATATAAATAATTAATCCTGGCCTATAATTCATTATATTCATACTCTTTCGTTTGTTAACACCTCGGTATCTACCCTTTATCAGCCTGTAAATTCGAAGTTTACGAATACTTCTACGCTTGTTAGATTTGTTGTAAAACTATATGTAAATAACCAGCTCTATGCCATTAATAGTTAATACATAATAGTTAATCTCTTTGTTGTTGCTAGTGTGATTGTTATTAATATAATTAATAGAAGCAAAGTAGGAAATCTCACTTTTGAGACTTTTAAATAATAATAAAAAATGAATATGTTCAAATAAACGATTCAAAAAAGCACGCCTATTTATTTTTCTTCTTTTATCTCAATAGTCTTAAAAATGAGATTACAGCGTTAGCTTCTTTAACTTCAATTAGATAAGATGGCTTAATTTATTTCTATTTATTTAAAATTGTTAACTTATGATTTTGAGTGGGATTGATTTATATTTTTTATATGGTTAAGGTTTAGCGTTATGCCCACGATCTCACCTGATGTTAAGTGACAATGTTGTCAAAAATTGACAAAGTGTACAATGTGGCCCAACATCGTGGATACGCTATGCTTAGTAGAGGGACTGGCTCTCGATTGCAACTGTCGGAACATAGTTATAGGTATTTGATCGGAGATTTTTAAATTAAGGGTAGTAGCTAGCCATGCGAGCATTAGAAAAACCCCTACCACTATGCAATATGGTTAGTGAATGTGGTAAGCGCACAGTTTTAAACTGGAAATGTGCTTTATGTATCCAAGAAAACCGTCCATTATTTATGTAAGTGCTTCGGAAAATATTATAGCAATAAAGAAAAAATTGGGAAACATGATAAAATGAAAATTGTTAACATGGAATAATCTAGTTTGACCTAAAATAACTAATCGAGCGACGAATTTATCTAACATCCGATGATTGAATTTATAATATAGATATCAATCATATGATTAAGAGTTATATTTAATGAAAACGTGATGTGGGGCGAACTGACGCAAGCGTCAAGAAATCGTGAATGTCCAAATTCCTAAGTGTAACAAAAAATGCGGATACGGCATTTGTAATTTAGAAATAACAATTTTAGTGATCTAACAATTTCATTGTATTCTATAACCATATGTGTTTAATTTCATCCACACTTTACTGTATTTAATTTAGTAATAACTAGGAAATGTTATGTGCAACCGTAAAATTAAGTCAAATGCTAATATTGTAATTTATATATTTGATACTGATAAATGGCCAAATCATTGAACTCAAACTCAACATTGCATTATATTATTGCATAATTGAAATATTGCATGATTACACATCTCATGATATAATCGTTCCTTTTCCTTTATAGTAATATTAATACATGGATAATATATATATCAGGGGTAATGAACGTTTATTTTAAGTAGACCGATATAAATTTTTGTGTCATTAGCGTCGTACCGGATAAAAGTTACTACTAGTAAGTACTGAAATGCCAGGAATTAAATATTTATAAAATTTTGTTGGCTTAAAATGAATAAGATTAATAATAAACTGTAAAAAAATTTATTAAAGATACAATAATATTTCTACTATATAATAAGTGAATAGTAATTTCCGCCAACATTTGTGATGATTCTAACTTAATAATATATTAAAAAAATTACAGACACAAATTGACAATTTATATATTTTCCACCTGTTCGCTGCTACTATTATCTATATTAATATTATAAAGCGAAAAAGTTTGTTTGAACGCGCTAATTTTAGAAACTGCTCGTCGAATCTAAAAAAATATTTTTGTATTATATAGCGTAATAATTGAAAATAGCTTCAGGCTATTAAACATTACTCTGCTACCAATAGGAGCAAAGGGCCAAAAATGATTAAATAATTCTTAGTACCACGCGAATGAAGTCACGAACGAAGCTAGTACATAATAAAATAATGGGTCCTTAGTTTATGCTATTAATATGGGTTGAAAAAACAATATAGAACAGTGTATGTAGATATGTGTATGTAGGTTACATTCAAGGTTTAGGTTTATACAGAAACAGAGTTTAGAAAAATGACAGTTTACAGATTATCGTACAACAGGAAATTACACCTACCTTGATTTTAAAATATTTGTCTCTCATTCAAATTTCACCTTCGCAAACGTGCTAGTTATTCATTAGTTTGAAATGACATTGAATTAGTTTTATTTTATAAGAAGCCTTGGATACACAACGGGTAGTTTTTTAACAATGATTTCATGCTATTGTAAGCAACTGGCAACCCACGAGTTGGGTTTAGCGATAACATTGTTTTAAATAAAGATCAGAACGAATTCATTATGGTCTGTTTACGTTAACCAGATGTCTGTGATAATAATTAAACAGCTTTATGATTAATTTTTATCACTCATATTATATTATGTTTATCTTTTTCAATATTATTGTTTCTAGTGTATTTTAGTTTACTTAGTATTTTGTGGGCGGATACCGTCGATAATTATTGTTGTTACATTTTTATTAATATAATTAAAGATATACACAAAGGTTTTCAGTTTTGGGAAATAATTTGAAGATTAATATATCCTGATTCTGTATTATTTTGATTTAAATTAGCTAATAAGTTAAATAACACGTACCATTGAAGTATTCCAAAAGATATATTGTGAATATAAAGCGTACAGACAACAAAAGAGTATTTATCAGTGTGTGAAATAAATTATAAATAATTAAATTAATATAATTATGGCGAAAAAAATGTGTGCGAATAAGAATGACATAATTTATTATGGTAAGTTTAATTCGTTTCGGTCAGAGTACTGAAGGTTATATGATATAATATTATGCACGACCTACATAGAGTTATAAATGGTTGCGTTGTTTATTTTTTATTTGTCACAAACATTACTTACTGTAGCATTTTATGAAGCTGTATTTGATATTCTATGTAGATAGAATTGTGGGCGCAAATAAATTGCAACATGTTTGTTTGTGACTGAACGTGGGTATTTTTGGTGAAGACCTTGTGTGAATAATAATCTATTGTGTATTATCCTTGGTGAAGCGTGTAAATTTTGCTACGTATTGATAATTAAGCATCGAACCGTTGTATCAACGATTTTATGAATGAAAACAAGTTTATGTATCTATTCTATTATTTCAGTTAGTAGTTAGTGGATGTATTTAATTGATTAATAATTATAATTCAAGTATTGAACAGAAATAAAAGAACACACGTTTACGCAAAACATGGAGCACAGTTTTGTTAATCTCTTTCCACAGCCCATAAAGTATATTAAAGTTTAAATAGTTGTTTTCAGCGAGAACTTACATAAGTAATAGTCATGTTAATACAGGCATATTAATTAACATTGTTATTAACAGCAAACCAAGACTATACATTTCTTATAATAAATTATATTATATGAGTATTAAGTGACGATTAGGCCCAAGATGGTAAATACACTAAGCCTAGTGGAACCCATTGCAGGGATTCGAACTTACATCCATTGACGCGCGTCCTTACACACTATTATATTATATTATATTATATTATATTATATTATATTATATTATATTATATTATATTATATTATATTATATTATATTATATTATATTATATTATATTATATTATATTATATTATATTATATTATATTATATTATATTATATTATATTATATTATATTATATTATATTATATTATATTATATTATATTATATTATATTATATTATATTATATTATATTATATTATATTATATTATATTATATTATATTATATTATATTATATTATATTATATTATATTATATTATATTATATTATATTATATTATATTATATTAACTGAATTAATACTATCACATTGAACCGAACTGAAGTTCTGTAGTCTACGTTTTGGTATGGGAAACCAACTTAGAAAAATAAGATTTTATTGTGCATGAAATAGAAATACAAATGTGACGAGTATAAATGTATTAAGAACTACGTGATATTATAACCTTATTAAAGATTTAGATTTGTAAATCATTTATTTATTTCGTTTTACTACAACACCAGTATGTGTGATCACATGTTGTTAGATCGTTTATATTTAATTGGTAATAAAGTTAGATTTACAGATCTGATATAAATTTTGTCGGTCCAAACAAATATCAAATTGGCTGTCCTAGTCAATTAACTCGCATATTATTTTTGATTTCACGTTTAAATCTCACGTTTATGCAACAACCTTTTTTATTTTTATTGCACATTTTTTGACATTCATGGTGACGGTTATTATGCACGGATTTCGATATGCGTAATTTGATATGAATGAATTGTAGTTTAATAAGTGTAGGTGGCCTTCTCAGTCTTCTCTATCAGTCCCTGACTTGTACAGGTATTAAAAGTTGTTACATAGCACTTTGTTGCTTAATCAATGCTTTAAGTAATTATTGGTAATTAAAAATACAACATCAAGTACGCACGTTGTTAATGGTGAGCGACTGTAAATTATAGGAGAGGGTTTGGTTTTCAAATTAAATAAATTTATTGATAAAAGTAATGTTATATTTTTTATAGTATTTGATAATAATGCAGTGATATTGTGTCGTATAAAAATCAATGTGAGTTTAAATATAATATTGTGATGAAACCGTAGCATCATAAAGGTTATTTTTCTCTCCATCGATAGTTACCACCATCAAGTTATAAATCTGACATTAAAAGCTATGATAGCTCAGTTGGTAATGTGTGCGGACGCTGCGTTAAGGGACGTGAGTTCGAATTCAGCTAAAATGACCTTGAGCTTTCAATGAAGGAAAACATCGTGATGTGATCAAAGCATGGTGGTAGGGCTTTCTAATGCCCGTCTGGTTAACTACCACCCTCGAGTTAAAAATTTGCCACCAAATGCCAATAGCTGTGTTCCGGCAGTTGCACTTGAGAGCCAGTTTCTCCACTAGGGTTAGCGAATTCACCATCTTAGGCCCCATCGGCACATAACATCAGATGAGATTTTTGCTATAAGGCTAAAAAACCTATAAACTATAAAAAAATCTATATAACTATGGCTCCATTTTATTTGAGAATCAGCCTGTTACCATATAGTGTTACATCGTTACGGTGAGGTTCTGACCAAATACTAAACCTATCAGATAGAAAAAACGACATATTTGTATGTGTATATATATTATTGTATGTGTATATATATTGATGTGATATACAAATATTGTGAATAATCCGTAACTCCAATTATCTTTTCTAGAGTCAGACATATTAAATTAACGCAATGTGTAGTTTCTGAATTTAATTTATTTCGAACTACTCAATTAAGTTTTTACTTCCTGCTGCACTGCGACACGTTCAATTAACTACTTCATGCGTCATTTATTGGGTTTTGTATACCATAAAGCACTAAATTATACACCACAATATTTTTAATTCTTACGCAAACTATTGATCGGAGTCAATAAAAGTTTAACTCAAACGGCGTCTATCAAAATAATGTTCCATATATTAATTTTTTATTTAATTACCCTAAATATTGTTTAAATTTTTTTTCCCGAAACGCTAACTTTTATCTAAAATAAAAGTAGCCTAAGTGATTGTTTACAACATCAGCTATCTGCCAGCCAAAATTTCGTGAAAATCAGTCTAGCCGTTTTAGAGATTAGCCGAAACAAACAGACATACAGAAAGACAGACAAAAATTATCAAAATAGATTGTGTATATGTGATAATAATCGCTTTCGTTTTTGTTTTAATACCTAAGGGCGTTAGGTCGTATACGACCTAGACCGATATGTGTTGGTCATCGTCATCGTTTTCAATTTATATGGATATGTCAACTTGATTTCAAGTGCAAGTTTAGTTTATGTAGGTATGATTGCACAATGATACACGCATATTATCGATGCACCACGTAACAACTGTTACTTAATCTATCATTTTTAGTAAACGTAACATTCAATTCTGCTTTCGTATCCTGTTGTATTCTATAATGCAGTCGTTCAACTTTTTTTACGATTGCATAATTAATCATGTAAGACAACGTACTGTTTACCCTTAAGTCTCTTAACAGTTTTTGTTTAAACTGGGTATTAACTATGAATAATACTAATAATAATAATACCTCGAAGCGATGATTGCTTAGTTGGTCGTGTATACGGACGTTGCGTAGCATGGTGGTAGGGCTTTTTCTAATGCTCATCTGGCTAGCTACCACTCCCTTTTTTTTAACTGGGTGTTTAAAATCGCAGTTTTAACGGACTTCCTCATTGCAATCGCATTACCCGGGCTCAGGTCAAAGGCCGGAGGGGCATGTGGTGGCTCATCAGGTGTTAATCACCCAACACTATTCACTAAACGCTACAAAACTCCCATGTTGCCAGAGACCACGGACAGCTTTCGCAATTCTTCTAGTCTCTGGCGGGTGGCTAGCTACCACCCTCAAGTTGATAATCTGCCGCAAAATAGCTATAAGTGTGTTACGGCAGTTGCACTTGAGAGCTAGGCCATTCACAAGCTTGGTGTGTTCACCAGCTTGGACCACATCGTCACTTAACATCACATGAGATTGTGGCCATAATGCTAAAACCTTAACGTTAAAAAAAGCAAATTTCTTTTGTTATGGATTTATTTATAGTGTCAGAGGTCAGGGCTCAAAGTCGCACAATCTGGTAACATTTCCCAGATTGGCTGTTGATCTTTTATGAAATACTGTTTCTGCGCTGTTACAGAAAATGCGTAAAAATTAATTGTAGATGGTTGACCGCAACAGAAATGTGCAATTTATAATTTCTAATATAAGCGATTGACCTTCCTTTAGTATTGAAACTCACGTCGGGCACAATTTATCGGACTTAGAGCAAGTTTTAGGTAAACGAATGTAAAAAAAAATGAGTCCGGAATCTGTGATGATATCATCATAATTATATTCCATATTCAACATAAACGAGTCAAGAAAAGTTAAACAACAGCTTTTTACTGGTTTCTTAAAAAAGCATTGACCATGACAAAACACATTTTTTGTTACAATTGACGTTTCATCTAATTCACTTGTTTATATTTGATGATTTAACTTTTAATTACAGTGAATAGATCCCAGACAGTATCGTTCACATTTGAGTTCATTATAATAATTTTATATCATTACATAAATTATTTATTAATTATTACATTACATAATTTTATAGCATTACATTTTAAAAACTTTTAATATACGTTAATACCGCGCTTATAATTTTTATATCTGTAATATTCCTTGGTCTAGCGGTCAAAATAAAAAGGTGAAACAACACGCATGTAATTTTTTAACAAATACATACTCATTTAAAAGGTTAGACAATCGACTAACCCTAGTATTATCTTTCGTTGGCAGCATAATTTTTTTATACTACAAGAATCGTAAACAAAAGAAACATATAACCATTAAAGCATAACCATAAAATATATTTATATCAATCAAATTTTTAGAATCAAATTTGTAGTTGCGCAGTTTACCTTCTGCAAGCATAAACTCACAAACAGCTAAACTGTATTATTTTTTAATACACACTAGCTGTGCCCAGGACTGTAACCGCGTGTAACTAAAAAATATTTGTTAAATGTTTATCACGGTAGCCAAATTCATCCTAAAATAAAAGTATCCTCAGTTAGTTCTTATAACATCAGCCTTCACATCCCATAAAAATGTTTTTTTTTTTTTTAAATAACATCATAACTTTATATTTGTCATAAAACAAAAAAAATATAGAACTAAAAAATTCAGGATCTTTTAAGAATAGCTCAAGGTATTTAACAAAAAAAAAAAATTAACGAAAAATTGGATGATCATCGCCAGTTTTGAAGATTTTCAAAAATATACAATTTGACAAAATCGAGGTTTTTCATTTTTTTTTTATAAAAAATAATAGCTACTAGCTCCTTCATAAACCCAGTAATTTCTTTAAAATTAAATGAGTTCCATTGGTGTAACTATAATAGTTTTCGAGATATTTAAAAAATAAGATTAAAAAACTTCAAAATAGCAAAATTTTGAATTTTACATGTTTAATTACTGTTTTTTTTTTGGCAGAACTTTGTTGCCTGTTATAAAATATATGATACATAATAATCTATAATAAAAAAAAAACATCTGACCAAAATTTAATCAAATCGAAAGGGGTCGCATTCCAACTGTTGGTAGATTGGATTTGGAATGACCATATATTAAATAGTCTACAAGATAATATTTATTCATCACAAATCTGACCGAACACGTTTTGTAATAAATTTGCTTATGGTTTCATTAGTCTTAGACATATGTGCAACTAGGTCAATGTAACAGATACCCATAGATATATTTACGTTTTACCTAAAATTAGTGGGTGCGTTCTAATGGCCGATGTGAGAGTGGTAGAGAACTGGTACTGGTGCTTGTGACTTACTTGTCCAACAAGTCACTTTTTTAGGGTTGTTGCATAGTTTATATAACAAAAAAGTAACATAAATAAAATAGTCCTTATTGTAGAGCTTGCTAACAACATGACCCGCAGTATATGTTTTCTTTCGGTTGTATCAGTATTAGTACACGTCTCTTATGTTAAAGACAACCTTAACCTTATGTTAAACATGTTTATAATCTCAGTAATTGAAATTATATAGAGTTTATTGATTTAACAACGAGACTTTACATCCAAGCAATTTATTGTGAAACTTTAATTCACGTTGGCATTTTGTTTGTAACGCGACAGATAACTATATCCTTCATCTTAATTGATTGAAAGTGAAAGTTAAGTGTGTTATAAATGCTGCAATAAATTAAAAGAAGCTTTGCTATACAAATTGGGCGTGAGGAGAGTTATTCGTTTTATGGATTTAAATATATGTAGGTATGTACAAGTAAAATATATATTGCCAGGTGAAACTTAGGTAAGTAACAGGTTGATGGGCTCAACATGGTATATAAGTACCTAATCGACATTTGAAGTCTCGTTACTAGAAAGTATTGAAATTTTTGGAAAAATAAGTTTCAACTCTATTATTACAATAGTTAATCACGAAAGAAAACAATAAACTCTGTCTAATATTGAAAAACCATTAAACGACATTGTTAAGTAATGTACTAATTTTAATACGCATTGTTTCTGGATAGGCATCTATTTTAGGATACGTTGTTAAATAAATATAACTATATTTACATGCATATATAAATCTATGTTAATATTATAATGCGGAAAAGTTTGTTTCTTTCTTTTAACGCGGTAATCTTAGAAACTAACAATCAGATTATAATTTTCTATTTGATATATCAATCACTGAGAAAGGCTTTACATCACGCTATCACCCTTAAGGAATTGTATTGAGATAAGTCACAAGAATGGGCAAAAAGTATCAAATCATTTTTAGGTCCACGCGAACGAAGTTGCGGCTACAGGTAGTATAGTTATAAATCAGGTATAAAAACACTATTGGCAACCCTATCCGGTCAGCGTGAATTACGCAAGCGGCTGTTCGGTCGATAACTTGCTCCACATTAGCTCATTGTCTCACTGCGCACAGCTTGCGCCAAGTGTTGTTCTGGCTAACCTACTCTTTAGAATATATCCGATAAATACATATTTCGGTTGGATTTCTTTAATTACCATCATTATTTTTATGTAATCAACTTTCACTTTCAGTCCGTGTTAGATTAGCATTTATATTACTATAATTAGTAACTTATCAAATGTATAAACAAGTATTTAAAAATCACATTAGCTCCGGGAGAGTCCGAAAAAAGGTAGAAGTCATATAATTTAAATAGTAATTCAACCTAACCGATAAAACTAAAACAAGTAATTGCAAATTCATCGGTACTTTTACTTATGTATTGAAGTTATACAGAATTTGTTGATGAAACCATGAAACTTGTAAATCGTTAAAGGAATATTAACTACAATAGCAATAAGCATAGAATCAGTGAATTACTCGCCTTATCTTTATACCTACCCTTTAGATTAATAGCGATTTTGTGTAGTTTTCAACAGGTAAAATCGTAACCAGTTAGCTTTTTAATAATCACAGCATTCGTTGACATTTTTTTATTTTGGTTGTCTGTGTCTAGACTTTCGCAATGAATAAGGAGCAGAACCACAAGGGTTGATTGTTGAGCGTTTCAGATTGAGATTGAACCGCAAATATGTTAATATGTAATCAATGAAATGACGTATTCTTTGATTACAAAATTTTGTTTATATGTTCCTATGATATTATATTAAACGTTTTTGATGAAACTACGTTTGTAATGATCAAGTATGTACTACTCAATAAATAATTGTTATAGTAGTATTTTGTCTAATCATAATTAATATATTATATCTATACAGTTATATTTTAATTGCACTATAAAGTTTACAACATTTATTGATCAATTTTGTGAAACAAAAATTTGGTCATAGAATATGTGATGTCGTATACTGTCGTTCGTTTTCAACGGTCGTTTGTTTTTGTGTAAAAACCATTTATGAGTCTCCAGTTTTTGTATGACTGGTTTTTTCTTCTAAATATGCTTGTTTTATTCCTATTTTGATTTTAATAACTGGTAATGAAATAACACATGCATTATAAGATTCATATCTTTCTGTTAATGTTTATTTTGTTACTGTTCGAAAAATAATAGACGTAATTATAGCAAAACCTGTATTTTTTGTCTGAGGTAACTAATGTCATATTATTTACATATACTTAGATTTTTACATTTTTAACACAATGTGTTAGTTTCCCCTCAGATCCGTAAGCTGTTAGTTACTTTTGCACATTATTATTTTTAATCTGTCTTAGATTCTCCAGTATTAAGATAATATCCCGTATTTATATAATTTACTAAAATAAACTAGAAGGTATTTTTAGTTTGATCATCCTGCGAATAAGTAAACCATTGTTTACTTAGACTACATCAGCTGTGATATTAAAAAAAAGATAAAAACTGGTATTTTGAGTGTCACTGCATTCTTACCGTGAAGGTCATAAAATATATAATTTAAATAAATGATTGGCGTAGATATAAGAAGCGAGTAAATTTTACATACGTTCTTAGTACTTTATGATTTTTTACGATAAGTGTTATGTCGTGTGGCTGGATCTGCTAAATAATGGAATAGTAAATTTGAAAAGTTTATGGGCTGATGGATAATCTGACTACAATTTATTATGACATTGAATTGCGTCTAATATTTAATTCTTTACATTTTTTATATTTAGAGTTTGAAATATATAGGTATATAGATTTCTTTTTTCGTTATTGACAAAATCTATGATTATTGGCAGCGTGTATCATTAATTTACCGTGGGCGCTAAGTTTTATTTTAATTTAACTATTAAACACATTTAAAATTTAAACTATGATTATTAAGAAGCGACAAAATTATCTACAAACGTTGACTCCGTAAATGAATTTATCTAAAATCGTTTTGCTTCAGCAATCCTTTTTTGCATAGTTTACCGTACACAGAATATATATTTTTTTATTTATATCCTTAATAAATTCTATTATATTCGGGAATCCTTTTTTTGTTGTTAAAGTTTAGCATTATGGCCACAGTCCCACCTGATGTTAAGTTAAGATGTAGGTGGTTGGATTCGAACTCATGTCCCTTGACGCGGCATCCGTACACAATACCAACTGAGCTATCATCGCTTGAAAAATGTTATTATTTTTAAGGCATTCGATTAATAAACAAATATATGGATGGTACTGCTTCTAATGGTAAATACAGTACCTATAGTAAAAAACGAATGATGACATCCATCAATCATCAATCAATCCATCAATAGTCATCATGAATATACATACGTTAGTTGATCCTGGCATCCGACAAACCTAAGGAAAGTCACTGTGATAGGTTCATCGCCAGGTCTATAGTGGTGATGAATACAGATACCTTGTTTAATAACATGTTCATAATTCATTTACGGACTTCCTCATCGCAACGCGTGAACGCATTATCCGGGCTCAGGTCAAAACTAGAGAGGTGTGTGGCAAGACTTATTGTCACCCGACAATACCCATTAAAAAGCACTATGGCGACACTTCAATTTCTCGTGTTGCCAGAGACCAGGGTGATGTTAACATTTCTACTAATATCTGATAGGAGAGGTACAGATCTCTACCAATCCACGCTCACAGGATCCCAGAACGTCATACGTCTAAACCAGCTATTATAAGCGAGTGTTTCAATTGGTTTAGGATGGTAGCGATCAAGTAGGCCACAGTACTCACGTTAACATGTATTTTTAAAGATTCAGGTACATTAATCACGTCATGTTTATTGTTACGTATATATTTATTTTACATAGCGATCCGCTGACGGTATCAACTTGGCAGCCTCACAAACGATAAATTAGGATAATGTGCTGGCAATACCACTAACTTCCGATATGCGACAAAGCATAATCATGAGAGACATGTTCTTGTTCCCTATTGTTCCCTGTTGTGCCCTCTACAAAGAGGTAATAAATAGTGTATAACTTTGTAAGTAAATTTGAAATAAGTCTTAACATTGAAATACGAAAATCGAATTTTCAAATTTACAAATTACGTTATATTTTATACGTTATATTATTAATAAGTTTATTTCAAACGGTCTTAAAGATACATCTACAGTGTAAAGTGTATTTAACGTTTATCTCGATTTAACCATACTTCCTCTAAAACGTCAAAATTACTTTTTTATAGTTTATAGGTTTTTTTATAATTAAGGTTTAGCGTTATGGCCATAATCTCACCTGATCTTAAGTGACGATACGGCCCAAATTGGTAGAAACGCGAAATCTGTGGAGGAACTGGCTCTCAAGTGCAGATGCAGGAACACACCTATTGGTAGTTGGCGGCAGGTGTTCAACTTGAGGGTGGTTGCTAGCCAGGCGGGCATTAGAAAAAGCCCTACCACCATGCTATGGTTTCATCACAATGTTTTTCCTTCACCGAAAGTTCAAGTTCATTGCAGGTGGATTCGAACTCATGTTTATTGATGCTGCGGCCATACACACCAGTGTACCAACTAAGCTATCATTTCTTTATTTTGGTTGGTTTAACTTGTTGTCCATACAGTATCTTCTGTAATGACATTTTCAATAACGCTATAAAAAGAGCGGTCTCCTAAGAGTCGCTATATGAAGTTAACACTGTAAATGTAATAATTTGAGGTTTTAGTTAAGTGTTTAATTTTTAATACGTAGTCTAGTTTAAAATTTTCGAAAATAAAAGCCATAGCACATATCATAAGATGTTGTAAACATGTCAATTCTTTCGTTAATTCAATATTAATTTGAAAAGTTTGTACCTACGAATGATTATGCAAGGTTTATGTAATTTTAATGCAATCGTTTCATTAATGGGATTATGTCCTGTTCATAAGTGCTTTTAGATATTGTGATGATTGGAACTCGGTCTACTTTCACTTGCCGGACAAGTGACATAAAAATACATTGGACGTACATACACGGTAAACTTCCGTGCGAATTTGCTGTATTAAATTGGTTTCGCCTCGTTATAGTTTATTGGAGTAAACTAAGAATCGGTAGTGAACTTAATTAATAATATTAAAGTATTTACTGAGCTCGTGTTTTAGTTTATTGTATATATTTACCTATATCTGTTAATTGGATACCGCTCGCAGTTTTACATAATATGATTATTAAGTAATTTCGATATAATTGCTTTGATTAATCAACTAGATGTCGGTTTCCTAATGAATTTTGCTACATTATAAGAGTGAAGCGGTGAATGAGATAAAGCGGTAATACTTTAAGAGACCTACTTTAGCACTTTCAAATATAGCAGAATTCAAGATAATGAGTGTATTAAGTTTTTTGTACTTTATAAATATTATTACACATCTTATTTTAAACAAGAATATACATTTAATAAAAAAAAAAAACACGACGAATTCTAAATGAAAACACATACTAATTATTATAAAATGATTACTGATAACGAGATAGTATCAGTTCATGTTAATGTTAATATGTGAAACTACTGAAGTCCTTGACATGTTTTGTCACATGGCAAAATCATGAGATTAGCATTTAAATTACTAAGTTTTATAATAGTTGTAACATCCATCTCACCTGCATAAAACTTTTGTTTATGCAAAACATTTTCGGATGAATCTAATTTATATTAGACCTTGCATCATATAAAACAATTCAAGAGATTTTGCTATAACTTTTTATGAATACTTCCTGATAATGACTTATGCATTAAATAAAGATAAGCGTTTAAAAAGAAACAGTAGATGTATAAATAACATTATTTCACTTCTTTTCATATCGAAATGGTAGTAACCTCAGAGTTGATCTTTGTAGCCGCAGGTTTCATTCCCATATGGGATACTAGCTATTACCCGCGGCATTGTTCGCGTTAATATTGATTTTTTCAAACAATTCTGATTCATGTGTCCGCTATTTTACACAATTTATAACAAAGAAGACTGGCATAAGAATATTATTTGTGCTCGTAGTCATTTATACGCGAGTCGCCCACTATTTTGGCAATAATGGCTTGCACACAATAGATGCTGTTGGGGGTTTTTTTAGTAAGGAATATTTAAGATAAACATTTGCATTATACATTATATACGTATAACTCTAACGGTTTTTACAGCGGGAGCCAGAATAGCTCGCTGATGGCAGAATTTTTTCCTACTTACTTGATACTTATCGTTATAATTTGTACAATTCACACAATACCTTTATAAATTATAGCCTATATGTTATTCTGCTGCATAAGCTATATTATTGTAAAGTTTCATGTAGTTCGAAATAAAACTAATCATGTATTAGATATTATTCTTATGATAATTGTTAATTATATATACCTATACAACAATTACAAAGTACTTTTTGTGATTTTTTGTTAATCACTTAACCACTCTCTTTTGTTATAGTATACATTTGATACTTCCTTACAAATTTGTTGTTTTTTAGCGTAATAACACCGATACGTTTTACCGCCAGGAGGATTATATTTGTAGTTTCTACGAGTCAATGGCACGTTGCCACTATAGCCGCACCATAAATCAATGCAATTGCGTTCCAATATTACCACATAAGTACCAGTCTTTAAAATAACTTTGCCGTCCGCTTTAATAATATCTTTTTGTTTTAGTCCATCACTATATGGTACGTAAGGATTGAGATCGCAGTTCACATCTTTATCGTGACCCTCTTCGCATATAAACTCGTCCTGTAGCAGAATGTTAGGCTCGTTCGGCCTCGCTATGGTCCCAGTATCGACCAATTTGGTGTATGAATCAACATCGTCCTTTTTATGGCATACTCGCACACCGTCTGTGTAAACTAAACAGTCGACTAAGTAAAACATTTTCTTTCGTACATTATTCCATAAGAACAGTAATTTGTCTACATTCTTAAAGTAATTATATCGTATTGTTTCACATTCATAGCTGCCAGACTGTAGAAAACATGACTTCAGGTTTAGTTTAGGTGAACTCAATTGAGTTAAAGATTTAAATTTTGTTGGGTCACACTCAAGAAACGAACAATTGAAAAAAAGTGGATTAGATCTTGGTACATAGGGATCGTAGACAGGTACATCACTTTTCAAGCTCGATTTTTGAATAGTGTTCGTTATCGTATTACATACGGGATTCCTGCCCTGAAATTTATATTATTAACTTATAAAACTTATTGCAAGCCGTATAATTTATTAATTTTATTTAGAGAATACATTTCCCGAAATATTCCAGACTTAAGAATAATGTATTGTAAATTCATTTATTTTGCAACTATGAGTTAATTACTAAACGTATTGTTATAGTGAGGAAATTCCAAGTTAAATTAATCATCTCAATAATATTTTACATTTGTTTACAATCTAGAATATAATTATTATTTAAATTATAGGTATATACTGTTTTATGGTTAAAATAAAAACAATTGTTTCTTGCCTTTGTTCCAATTATAAATACCATGTCGACAATACGAATGGAATTTTAAATGAAATCATCTACAAGGAATTGTAATAATTAAGAACACGGGGAAAATAAATATTTACCTTATCAATAATGCAAATAACATCCTTATTGTAAGTCTGGAATAACAACAACATGGTTTAATTATTTTAGTTAATTAATCTATTTACATATTAATAAACAATTTATGTAGTCCGTTGTTTTATTGTTATCCTATAAGTTGTAGTAATCTTACCGCGTAAATATGGTTTAAATAAATAACAATGATGCAGGTGAAAAAAATTAAAGTCATATCTAACTCATAACACGTTTTGATTTAATATGATCAATAGAAAGAAATAAGTAATTCCATATGCAGTAAAATGTTAGCCGTTCGGTTCATTGCACATTAATTAACGAGAAAATTGTTAAGTTTGATTACGACGATAAATTATTTGACATTCTAAGACCATAACAAGGAAAGAAAACTCATGGTAGGTACTAACTGTACTTATTGTTGCTGTATCTATAAAAAATATTGAGGTGTTATCACGTGTTTTCTCGTTTAAAAAGATGTCAGTCTTTTACGTAAATACACCCACCTAAGCAAACACATCGATAGAGGCTTAAACACTTTCCCACGAAAGTCGAAAATGCACACATTTATTCAATTCGAAGGCTTTACAAATATTTTCATGATGTGTACTGAAAATAATTATCAATTGCTTTTAAGAAAATAAATTCTGCAATACTTATATTTAAAGTGACGATCAGGGGTTTCTATGGTATTTTTTTTATGGAATATGGGGCAAATGAGCAACCCTGGTGGTAAGTGATCACCGCCACCCATAGACACCCACAACACCAGAGGAATTGCAGGTGCGTTGCCGGCCTTTATTAGAGGGACTGACTTCAAGTGCCACTGCCGGAATATACCTAATGGTATTTGGAGGCACATTATCAACTTATATTTTATATAAACTTTATACTTATTCACTTTAAACTTTATACTTTAGTCTAAACGCTATATATACTTTAGTCGATATATTTGCACTGTTAAATACATTTAACTTACTATCTATTTGACTAAATTTCATCTTGCAATTAGTTTTTTAGATATTTTTAGATATTTTTAGAAGTGCTATATGGTCTGTAGCTAATAGTTTTAAAAATATATTCCAATTATAAACATTTATCATTTTATAATCAGAATAACACATGGTATTTCTGCTAGTATATATAAACATAATAGATGTACGCCGTTTCAATAATTCTATGATTAATTGGTGATAAAATATTTATATGTGCTCAATTGATTTACGCCATTTTTAATAAACATATCTGGTTAGATTATTTGGAGGACAATTGCTTGATTTTTTAATTAATAATTATACTTTTATTACTTTTTTTTTTATATAGTATTGATGACGTTCGGCATAAAATAGTTTCGTTATTATCCATAACTGCTTTAGAAAAAGTGAAATGATTACTGAGATATCAAAATAAAAATATTGGCAAGTTCTAAAATAGAGTCAGTATTTTGTTAGAACCTTCAATACATCAGAAGATACTAATTTTGTGATATGAAACAATTACTAACTTAGTAATAGCAGCGCTTAATATTCTTTAACAACGAGGTTTGTGCGACTATGTTCTAAAAAGAATATGTAATATAGAAGGAAAAAGGTTATGGCTTTGTTTTGCGCCCATCGATAAAATTTTCAGAACTATAGAAATTTAGCAATATAGATTTAATATAGTACATTAGTAACTCCTTTACTTCCAAGATAATAGTTCCACGGAAGGTAAACATACAATAAGGTGTACAAAAGTAATCAGAAAGTTTTTTACCTTTTATAATTTATGCTATGAAATGCTAAATATTATTATTAATTGGTAATTAGTTTTAGTTCTTTCAAAATAATGCCGATTACATATAACAAGTTATATTATCGTCCTAAACCGTCTAATTTTAATGTTACATATACATTTGAACATAATATTGTTATATTTAATAATGTGGCAATAACATTATTTATAAAATTACTTACCAAAAGGAGGAATTCTTGTTTAAGCATTTTGTATTACAAATATGATGTATCTGAAAAAAGAAAAACATGTTAGAATAAGAACGTTGTATAAATTTATATAATTACCCTACATTTATGAGTATGTTTCTAGGTTACCATGTGGGTAGATAGATTACATACTTCAAGCATTACATAAAAATGTATACTCATAGAACTGGTTAATTAGCTAATAGCAGGCATCATATATATTATGTAGGCAAACATGTAGGAAAATATTTTAATTCTGTGCGTGATCGAGTGCTCTGTATTTGACAAGGTTATTTATGACTAACATTGAGTAGGTGTACGTTATAGCTTACGGCATTCATATAGCGTCAATACAGAAAGTATTTACTGACGGTACTTTCACTTAAATACTCGTTCATAGAGTGCTGTAGTATGAAGGATTGCATAGCGCTTAAAATATTGCTATGTCGTAAAAAATAATTATTCCGTATTGTATATTCTTTATATCGTGTTAGCTGCCGCTATTATGATTGCGTATGACATTGGGACGGTTCTCATAATTTGACGCTCTAATGCTTGAGCAAATTTATAATACGCTCGGTAGGCTTTATGGGTTTAAATAATCAATATTGAATGATATATATTTTACTAAGAAGTGCTGATTTTGTTTGTTGTATATGTTTATAAAATACCTATACTTTTATGAGTGACCTCATATACTTAAAGTGTAAATCTCTTTTATATTTATTTACACCCTATTGTTTGACAATAACCCTACCTGATCTTAAACATTAAGAGAACTACGGTACAGAGGTAACTATTTCGAGTTTTTTTTTTCAATATGAAACAGTGTGATAGAACAAATTAAAGCTACCCATCAGAAGTTAATATTGTGAATAGGGCTTTTATGGTTTTGTAGGGCAGAGGATCCCTATCTTTTTCAGTTTACGGCGCACATACATGTTTACTATTTTGTCTCGGTGCCCTAACCTATCTAGCTGGTTGAAATGGATAAGTACAATGATACTAGTTATGCAGGTAAGCGTCCATAATATAAATTTAATCTGTTTATTTATATGAACATAAAATTAACAGTTTCAGTGCACGTAGGTAAATATATGAATTAAATTGTTTATTTTCTACCCGCGAACACTAAGGTTGAGGATTCAGATAAAGAGAATCGCTTCGCGGCGCCCGTCTTCACTCACAAAGTTTGGGAACCCCTGCTGTAGAGTATACCAGGCTCAAAGTCGGCAATAGGCTAGTGATACTTCTTTTGGTACAAGCCTTCGTAAGTTACTGTAACCACTTAACATCGGGCGAACCGTACGCTTGTTTGTCACCATGTTCTATGACAACAGTGTGATCATTTTATGTATATGTTTTTTTCTTGTATCTAACACCGTGTTTTCTCTGTCTACTTTATGGAGTCTTTATTTAAGATGAAATAAAAAGTATGGGTACAAGAAATATACATCTTTAATAGTAGGTTACTGCAGAGATATTTATTATGCAACAGGATTTTTAACACTGGTTGATTTTATTCTTACCATAAAACAACAATTCTCTAATACATTGTACAATATACATATCCAATTTTGAAATAGCTACCTCTCATAAGCGCTTACTAGAATACATCAATAGTGTGCGACAGTTTTTCAACATGTCAGCACTTACTAGCTAAACGAGAATGAGTAAATGCTCTACTATCATACTAAGGTTTCCTGATCTGGTTATCCTTCGCTAATAGCTCAAGCTTATTGTAAAGTTTTATCCCACGCCCATAAATCATGTATCCAGGCCTGTACTGACCTTTACTTGAAACATTCTTAACCTATTTAATACTCTCGAAATTCATTATCATATCATCAAAATATAACACCAAAATATCCTACGACATATGTTTAAGCACTTCTATTTTCTACGTTGTATTAGCAATTTCAAATGCCGTGAAATTGACATTTCTGGATTTTCCCACTAAATATTGTTAATACGAAGAATTTTCTGTTTGCGAACAAGGCTCATGCTTGCCCTCTATCTCGTTTCTTAGAAAGTAAACTTTTCTATAGCAATATTTAAAAAAGTATTATTTAATTAGATTTATGTAAGTATCTTATGAGTCTCATAGACACGCATGATTTACACATCATTTAGGTAAGCAAAAAAATGTTGTTGATAATATTGCCTATCCAGTTTTGTACTTTGTTTATATTTGATAATTATTCGAGATACTTTATAATCAAATATTGGTTTGGTCTACGTAAAACTTCTCCTTTGTAAAATATTTTTCCATCCTCAAGTTGAAAATCGGCCGCTAAATACCTATAAGTGTTCCCGTAGTTGAACTTGAGAGCCAGTTCCTCCACTGGGCTTAGCGTGTTCACCATCTTGGGCCACATGGTCATTTAAAATCAAGCGAGATTCTGGCCATAACGCTAAGCCTACAAACAATAAAAAGATATCTCAATTTATTGTTAAAGCCAGAAAATTCAAATATAATTTCTATTTCATTTATAGGCATGTCCTTAATATTAACGTTATATTACGTACGTATTATATTAACATTCAACAAACTAAGACTTGTATTGTTCGAACTTCTTTACTATTAAATTTTGGTTTTGAAAAATGAATATTGAAATTTATTACATGTTTTTTTTTTTTTTTCAAAACGTAGGTATATATATTTTTGATTCTTCAAATATATATTTTAAAAGATGCAACTAGTTAGATAAAAACCTATGTAGTTAGTACCAGTATTTAATTTAATGAACTACTTTTATATGCAAATGAAAAAACACAAAAGCACTTATTTCCGAAGAATCAGATGGTGTGTCTATGGGTATCTATTCACATGTACTTTAAATGTAGGAAGATAGTCACATATATAAGTTACATGTAACATTGAAATTAATTAACAGTAATTTAACGTCACCTGACATCA
Source organism: Actias luna (assembly GCA_039707435.1). Classification (NCBI taxonomy): domain Eukaryota; kingdom Metazoa; phylum Arthropoda; class Insecta; order Lepidoptera; family Saturniidae; genus Actias; species Actias luna. The sequence goes on along the minus strand of JAZHAC010000033.1, from coordinate 9,888,250 downwards.
TATTTAGAAGACATAAAACAAAGCAAACGTAATCGCTTATACATTCGATCTTGTAAGGTCATGTTTACTATAGAAAGTGTGAGTACAATGGGGCATCAAACGATAGTGAAAAGTAATACGTTCATAGCATAACAATATTACATTTTATAATGATTCATGATGTTGACGATGAAAATACATATTTTAATAACTTAGTACTTAGATCTATACATTTTATTATAAAACATACACATTAAGTAACTTGTGTACTACCTACTAATAAAAGTTCCCACTAAACCTTTTCTATTAGTTTAGACAGCATTATTAATTATTATTCATGTGTATTCTTCATATGTATTTATAATATATATATATAAAAAAATATTATTTAAAACGTTATAATCTTAATAAAACAACAAGTAGCACTTCAGAGATGTGTAGCTTATTGTTTTAGAACTACAGCTTTTAAGGTCAAACTGTAGTAAATTGTTTTGAGTAAATCGATAAGTATAATAAGTCTTTAGGTATAAACCTTAAGACGGCAATTACAATCATGTATTGTTTCAGTGTTGAGCACCAGTAAACTATAAAGGTTTGTTTTACAATGGGAAATAAATGTAAATGCGCGTAACGTGTGATTCAAGTTAATCGATATGTTTTAGCGCTGTTACAAAAACAGGAAATAGATGTAAGTAATTGGATAATGTAAGAGGAGTAACTAACTAGTGGGAGTTGTGGTTTGTTTAATATATCTGTGTTAATGTTGATATTGTTGTTACTTGTGAAATTTTATATTTATAGAACATTAACATACTTTCGGTCACGATTATTTCGCTTATGTATAAGCGTTATCATTTATAGTATCTAATTTTGTATTCAGTTATATTCAAATTCGTTACTTTTAAGATATTTACATAAAAATTAGGTACAGATAGTAATATACTTATATTGAAATAAAATATAAGTTTAAGTATTCAAACAACCGACTAAATTTGCAGATTAAATATGCAATACTATTAAATAGAACCTTAGTCTATGTTTCTTTACATTTTAAAATAGTAATGATGATGATAATGATTTAAATATCTTTGGCGTTATGAAGACAGCACATAAAGTAATCAATGCTGTGTTATAATGTTCGTGAATATATAAGTGAAACCGAACGCATTAAAACCTATGTTTTTGCGGGGAAAACTGTGGAAATTTTGTAAATAGGACTTTACCTATATTTATTTGACCGTAGCGTGTAAATGATGATGTGATTTAAAAAGAATGTACCCTTTTAACATCGAACGTAAAATTATCTTCATTATGTATAATGTAGAATAATATGTGCAGATTTGACTCCGCTATTAGTCTTAGGTATTTTTTATTTAGACTCATAAACTGGAAATTACAATTTTGTTTAAAAAAAGTTAAAAGTCAAAGGCTAAAGCACAGTGATGTCATTTAACGCACAACACTTATAATTAGCTTAGTGAATATATAATATTCGGAGACTAGGTGCAGCCTCGTTGCTTAGACAAGTTTGATATATGTAATATTATATTAATTGTGTTGCTGTTTATTTGGAAGTATAACTGATGCAAACAACTGAATAAAATTCAATTATAATTGATTCTTTTTAAACAAGGTTAGAACAATCATGTTCGAAATTAATGTAACCACCATGCGCATAGTATAAAGTTCGTCATGATGACCCTATTTTCACTTAATTTGTTTCGGGATCAGTCTGTATGTGTTCAGCTTGCACGCTTTTATGTGTTATATTACTTTTATTCTTTATATTAATATTGATGCTAACACAATGGTGAAGCGTATGCTGGTAGGACTTTTTCTAATGCCCGCCTGGCTAGCTACATCCCTCAAATCGAAAATCTGCAGCCAAATACCAATTTGTGGTCCGGCAGTTGCACTTGAGAGCCATTCGCTCCCCAGGTATAGCGTGTAATCCCTCTCGGGTCTTGGCCTTCATCGTCGCTTAACATCAGATGAGATGGTAGCCATAACGCTAAACCTATAAACTATTCAAAATATATAAATTTAAGGTATTTTTTCAAATTTAAGGTTCATTGTATTATATTATGTGATTATTTATTTAGTCATTTATCATGACTATTAGTTTATATAAAAATCAATCACTACGATCTAGCGTGCATAGCTATAGCTGGAAAAAGGTATCAAATTGTAAATACTATTCTGCTTGATTACCATTTTCTTAAAGGCGTTTACGGTTGTCAATAATAAATAGGGTTAGGAAATGCTACTGCATTTTTTCTAGACCATGAATAAAAACAACAACGAACTCATGTTTGTTACAGTTCAATAACATACTTTTAAAAACTACTACTAGTAATCCATAAATACTGCAAACAAATTTAATAACTATAAAATAAATATTGTCGTTTTTTAGAGCATTAGCTACTTAGCCCGTTGAATTAATTCTGAAAAACTTGAAATTATATAATTACTTGAATTGATTAACACTAATAAATTATATTAGAAATATATATATTTTAAACTCCTGATTTATTTATTTACAGTAAGAAATTATTTATTCATAAAAACATAATAAGTCTAACGAAAAAACAATACTAATCTATTTTCAAGTCTGTTTAACTTTCAGTGATCTTATACTTGTTTATCACATATATATAAATACAAAAAATATTTTTTAATAATTTTGATTTATAAACTTGTATAATAGAAGTTATGTATATTTGATATACATACTGCAATAATAATTAACTAGATTGCTTTAGCGTTTAATAAATAGAAAAAAAATATTCGTTCGAATGTTTCACATGTCTTATTTAGTAATATAGGAATGTTATGGTTATAAAACGGATGAAAAACAGGTTATAATAACAATAAAAACTTGATTTAACATTATAGAATCTATTAAAATCCGTTATATCCAGATTAATGGGCATGTGAAAGGAACTTGATATAATAATCGTGAATTTTAGTTTTAATAATAGCTTAATATTAATAATAGTAATATTATTAAGCACAATTATTAATCATTTATAAATCAGACTATCCAAAGCAGGTATTTTATATAAAACTATATCGGATAAGTATTTGTTTTAATATTTTTAAAATGATTTTATTTTATCCACTTAATATTCGATATTCAAAAAATATTTAATTTTGTATAGAACATTTTCCATTATCAATACTTATAATGAAATAGATATGTTCACATGGGTAATTCTAATCATAGAATACAGACCTAGTAGATGTATCTAAAATCCCGTGTACAAAAAAGATCTGAAAAGCCTATCTAAACTGTTTAGTTAGGTTTTATTAAGTAAGATAAATGAATATTGTATAGGTGCAAAAATACTTTATCATCCTTTTTTTATCGTTCCCCGCAGAACAGAAGAAAGCAAAATTAGATACCTGCTACATAATATAAGTGCATGAGTTTCCTTTCATGAGCTTTGTTTGGACGCGGGTCTTGTTTATTGAGTTTTTGAGATTTTCGTACTGGAAAAAATGATAGCAACGAACTGTTTGGTGTACCTACTTATTCAGTGGGTGAGTAAAGTCTCTAAGGGTACTAATAAACCTAATCACATAAACGAATCGGGTGAATTGCAATATTCATATTAGGAATTCTTCGATGGTTAATTTATCTTTAATCTTTATTGGTTTAGTGTTTAGCTACAATTTTAAATATGACTAAGTATTTGCGTAGCCCAAGTTGGCAACATGCTAAACCTAGTGGCGTAGAACTGACACCCAAGAGGAACTGCTAGGATAGACTATATAATTGGCGATAGATTGTAACCCTGAGGGTGGTAGCAAGTCGGATGGCGATAAAAAATCTTTTAAGAGCATGCTATGGCTCCACCATAATACGTTCTTTCACCACATGCAGGGATTCAAATTCACATCGATAGAGGCTGTATACGTGCACACTATTAATCAGCCATCATTGATTCAAATCAAGATCAATATATAAACGAAACTTATTTCATTAATATTGTATGAAGTCAAGTTTGATATTATAGGGCTTTTTTAAAAGTTAATCAATTGTATTGTAGTATATGTATACCAGGAACATTCGATTACGAAGAACAGGTCGATGTTTTTATCCAAATCTCTAGACCGTTTAAGCATTGTAACAAAATGGTTTTAGCGTTATAATAAAATTTGGAGTAGAAAATAAATGGAATAAGATTATCCTAAAATTGCTACTACAGCACAAGATTCGAAAATGCATTTTAATATATTACTCTAGTGGATAACTACAATCTCTTCTTATGCTAAAAGTTGCTGGTAAGTGTAAAATGAAAATTATTCTGGTCTCAATATCTACATTGTTTTAAAAAACGACCCTTATAAGAGATACATTATTTACTAAATGTAAGGGCATTCATAATATTTAAAATTCGTTATATAATTGTTAAAAGTAATGTAATTGCTGATGAATTAGTTATATTTTATACTAGTGTATTTGTGATATACATTGCTTCGATTCGTGCCTGCGAGGGTAGTGATGTAGAGTTATCTAAAAATTCCTATCGCTTAATTCATCAATTCTAAGCTGAAAGTATTATATCCAAGTTTATGAAATATAAGCAAATCATGTCTTTAACATTAAAAAAAATAAGGTTGATTTTTAATATCTATATAGTGGTAAAAATAAAACTGCTGTGTGGAACATCTTGCGCTCTTAAAATAGATATCTGAGAACTATTGTGTTATAAAATATTAATATTTTTGATTTCATGATTTCTTGAAAACGACTAATAAAAATAATACTCCAAATTATATTTTTTAACGATTTCATTATATACTGGAATTTTGTTATATTTTATGCAGTAAGCATTTTGGTTGACCATTACATCCTTACGATACACAAACTTTACTTTAATATTACTACAGAATAATTAAATTATTTGCAACACAAATAAGTTGATTTATTATTACGTAATGAATTTAAAAAAATCTTGAATACATTAATGTCCTAATGTAATGTACATAATGTCCATTGCTACCCAGTTTTTGGTCCTCGCCCTAGTAGGGATCTCACGGCAAGTTTGCTATGAATGAGTGTTGTTTGATGGAGCATTGTTCATTGTGAAAAATATAACCTGTGTATAATAAAAAGTGTCTGTATTTATTTATACTAACAGAGTATTGTGACAAATACCTACTTGTACAGTGATTAATAAAATAACGTGGAAATAATGTGGATGTTATGAAGTAAGTAAAATTTCATACATATACATAAATATTATGTTGTTACAGTAGTTAAAATATTTTAAGTATAACTTAATTCTTATGTATAAATATATACATATTATTTTTATCGGGATATAAAATGAATTCAATATGATTTAAATATGACTCTTTAAGTAGAAACCGATTTCTTTTTATGTTATTGTTCTACAAACTCTGAAAAAATAAAAAAAATATGCTAATAATGTTTCGAAGTTTTATAAAGTTATTAAAAATTTGGACCATGAACAGCAAAACACTTTAGTTCCCGACAACGCACCATAATTTTTAGTGTGGGAAGGATGCGTAGGCATTTTGTATACGTACATATAATATAGAAGGTTCAGTTCCAGCATTAGTACCCAAGTAGAAATTTATACCACGACAACAGTATAAAAAAACAAGCATTTTTGTCTATGCGCATTTCATAGCTAGAGTTAGAACTATATACTATGTGAAGAGAAAACTGAATATGCAACGACCTACTGATTAGTCATTTTTAACTTCAAAAATACACTCTTGTAACTTTGACTTCGATGATTTATTATATTCTATCAGAAACGTCAATGAAAATCAGTGACACAAATCATTTATATTGATATCCATAAATTCATGCTATCCTGACTAATATTATAACTGTGAAAGATACTTTCTTTGTTTGTTTCTTACGCTTTTACGCCCAAACCGCTGAATCGCTGAATTATAATACATTTTTATATAGAGATAGATGGGAACCTGGAGACGATGATAGGCTACTTATTCTCATAAAAACCTTACTGATAGTGAGGTAAAGAGATGGATAAACTATGTATGAAACTTTTGATTACGCCATCGGATTTGTTTTACAAAATCAGTATTAACGCGAGCGAAGCCGCAAGTAAAATTTAGTTCTAGATAAAGATACATAACATGTAGTATTTTAAATTGTAGGACAGATTGAGAGAGACAAATGCATAATTAGAGTATCCATGTACTTATTTTGGTGGTATCTTCATTTGTAATATTGTGATTTTTAATCGAATTAACAGACTTACGTCATCTGACTCGACGTATGTAATATTGGCGAAATTTTAACTAATCTGGTTTAATTATAAGTGACATCGATTCTAAATATAATAATAATCAGAAGCATATATTCTAAGTTGCTACAGTTTTAATAAGAGAATCGACATCTTAATATTGGGTGCATGTGACATTGATACAATTATACATAAGCACACGTCTTTTAATAAATTTCTTTTGTATCCTTGATCGTTATTGTTGTACATATAATATTTTAGACCAGGAATGTAAAGATAACCAAAAACATATTTAACTATAAATCCGTAATAGCCTATATTTTTTTATTAAATATTATATGCAATTTGTCTGTCTAATGTTTATATGATTAATTTAATGTGTTAAATTCGTACAGAAAATGCACGTCATTGCTGAAAGCTTTAGATTAGTGATATATTAAATTGATATTCCCAAGATCGAAATTATAGGCAGAGAATAGAAGCTCTGCGAAAACAGACCCTGGTTTCTAGCATTAAGAGAATAATGCGTGGTGTTGTTATGGTAGTTATTGCAGGTGATTCGCACCACGGCAGTCTCACAGACCTATCTCGTAGATTATCTGGCTTATTGCAAGAGACAATAAATAATACTATTTTTCTCTACTTTAAGAAAAAAAAGTTCGAGCTCAAATTGTACCGATGATTCTTTTCGATATTTACGCCTGTTTATTAATTTGAACTTGTAAAACTTAGTTGACGGTGTACAAAAATATCTTATGGGAAGCTGACTGCTTGGGGAATGTTCTTGTAGTAGGTATGTAGAGTAAATGTAGAACTGTAGATTTCTCTACGTTTGAAACCACTAATACGTTGAGGGCTGGTCTTGTGATTATGCCCGTAACTTTCCTTGAAAAGAGGCTAAACGCCTCTCAGTGGGTTATTAAAAATTTGGCATTATTATTGTTAATAGCCTCTGTTCTGTTATAATAAATATGATTAATGTATGTTTTTTATTATTATTGTTTTTGAAGACAGCCTTGTTTATTGACACGTAGCGAATTACATCAGTTGACATGAATCGTGATATAGGCACAATTGTAGCTAAATGATTGATGATGATACTCACCATTCATTTTTTTAAGATATATGTTACTGGTGTAACGATAACTATTGTATTATTAATCGTTATCATTGTATTGGGTTTTGTTTTCCATAATGAGTATTTTCTTATACATGCTCATTTATTTTGGAACCAAACAATGTATGATGGAATCTAAACAGCTGATATATTATAGTTATATAGATATTTAATACCCAGACTTCTGACTGAACATTGTGTTTAATAGACAAATAATATTGTAAGTCGGATCTAACCTGCGACCAATCGGTTCAATAGTCTGGCTTCTATAGTATACTACGTTTAAGTGTTTAACTAAAGGTTCTTACTTTGAAATTTGATAAAAAAATATATATTCAGTCGGTGTTTACAATGATAAAGTCGATGTAGTTAATCTTTAAAATGTAGTGCAGTATATAAATATACCGTCTTTAAATTGAAAAGTGTTAGTAATTAAACACCCATTTTGTTATTAATTACGTACGTATAAAAGTAAAATGTACTTTAATTAACTATTCGTGTCATCGACTACTTTACGCTAGCGAAATATCGATTTGATGTCTGCATGGCTGTGTCTGGATGTAGATGGCGAAGGAAACCATCAAGATGAAACTGGAAAGGCTAAATTACAAAAGGTTAAATGTATAAAATAAAGAACAATGGATTTTGTCCTTTTTGACATAGCTCACATGTCGTGGACCAGCTTGATGAAGCCCAAGCGCTTCTTTAGGAAATACGGCTTCGATCAGCAATGATTTATTGTTATATTATCATGCTTGACATGGTTTCATGTAAAAGAAAGCTTATGTCAGTTCCAATACAGTAAACCCAGAATCGTTTTTCATATTAAAGACCTATATTGAAGTTTGTTTTTGATATTTTATAAAGAAAACGAATAAATAAAGACGGACTTTGTAATTAGTATATCAGTTTTTTCTCAATGGAACAGAAATGAGAAATATGGTATATCATTTATAATTATTAGTTAGTTCATTATTTCTTAAATGTACCTATTTATTATAAATAAAGAAGGTTGCGATTAAAATAATGGATTGTTTTTTTATGGTTTATTATCGTGTTGTTATATTTATTTATTATAATATTTAAGTTAGGTGCAAAAATTAATATTTCAGTTATTACGATAAATATATTTAAAAAAAAAACTTACTTTGCTTTAATGTATTCTTTTTAACGAGCTGGAAAAGATCAGAACAATTTCAGACGAATATTTAAATTCCTTTAATTTGTATTCACAAGAGCTCGTTTTTGTTGTAAGTATTTCGTTTTTTTTTTCCGTTCGTTTTGTTTAAGAAAGTAGAACCGACACTCCTTTTATGATTCAACAAAGAATGGTCACACCATGTTATAGTGAATAGTTACAACAGGAACAGAGGTGCGTCCTCAATATTTTCCATTTAGAGAATGAAATTAAGATAATCTGTCAAGAAAAGTTCGAGAGATAAAACTTTATGGTCGCGATCACATCGGGTTTGAAAATTGAATGAAGAACGCGTGTTGCGCACGCGCCGCCTTTGGTACAACTGGATGAGATTTCCCGCCAAAAGCTTGTTGAGTGGTTAACGTAGTAGTTTCAGGTAGCCGAAGAAATTCATTCATGAATTACGATCAAATGTGATGCAATATAGAAGGTATTAAATTGTAAGATATTCCATTGAAACTTTTAAATTTCATTGCGATATTATTGCCGATTATCAAGTTATTATTATTTATTATTATATTATTAAGACATTTTTTATTTTAACTAATTACTCCCGTATCTAATAAAACTAACCGTTTAATTCATATACCTCTATTATTTTTTTGCAACATTTGGTAACAATTTTTTATTTAGCTGTCGAGATTTATTTCACTTCAATTATGATTAAAAGTATTCACAAAATAAAATACCATCTGTCGTGCGTCTATAATAAACGCAAGTCGCTGTAAAATGTAATATAAAATTTGTTTTTTTTTTCATAATTGAAAAGATCGAGACAAAATCACAAGTCATTTAGTTGTGCACCGTAATTAATTAATTATTAGTGTAAGTTCAACTCAGTTTCTGAGGTCTATTGCTGTGTACCGGTAGCTATAACCTGCTATAGTAACTATAAACTGCAAACCCAATACCAATATCATTTTCGACGTCATAATCCAATATCATGCTAGATTATTTCGTATTTTGTAAGGTTTATAGTCCGATTCTAGCCTTTTATACTTTATTTCAGCAAACAGAAATTAACATCTCAAGGTAAAATTGTTTTAGCGACATCTTACAGAACGTACATTTAAAAATTCATGCAGAGTAAATAGCTTTGTATGTAATCTATCGCAATATTTCAGTGCTTTATAACTGCAAGAGATGGCGTTGATTGATTTTCTAAGATTAGTATTTGTTAATTTAATTAGGGTAGTTGAGAAGGAGGCAACTTCTGTTAAGTACAAGTGCACTTGGTTGCAGTTATTATTTTACTGGAATACATTATAGCTAAACCAACGATTTAGGAGTTTATACGTATTGGTGTATAGAGAAGAGAGATATGTCTACCGTAAAATTGTTAACTGCTCACCTTATTATTTTGGTTTTTTAATCATAAACAGAGCTTCGGCTTTATTAGTGAACACTTTTTAAAAGCCAGGGTTGCCCGGATATCAACACAGTATCGACAATATTTGCACATATTGAAAATTTAATTAGAATACGGGCTGCATTAAACAAAAAAAAAAAAAATACATTGTTTTAGCTAATTTATTATGTAAACTTTGTAGAATGCTAAATTAACAATAATAATTAAAATCACTTATTGCTGCATTGATGTCTTTTGTAAATGTATTGCTTATAATAAATAGTACGTAAAAATGACAGCATAGTGCTTGTTAGTAAACACAACACAATCTAATAACAGCAATGACCACTTGGAGATCGAAAATTAATTTAGGATTTTTTTTTGTTATGCTAACTATATTTATGCAGAAACACGCAAAACTCAAACGTAAAATTTGGTATCTAATATTAGTTATTTCACGACACTAAAAAAAATCAAATAACTATGTTACTCATAATATTTTAGTTTTCTTGGTGAATCACAATATAATTAAAGTTACACCTAATTATAAATACGTACATATACATGTCTGATTAATGTTATAAGTTTTAAACTATTTATTGTCTTTTTGAATCTACAGGGTAGTACAACCATTTAAATTCATAACCTTTGAGACCATATTTTGCTTGTTTTTCAGTTTCTGGTCTAGGCACATCGTCTGATAGTAAATCTAGAACTTCTTGAGATATTTTAGGATGAAATCCTGTATCGTCAGCTGTGTAGTCTATTCTCGTTCTGACACCATTACGTCCAGTTACAAAATAATAACCTTGTTTAACACCATTGCTATAGCCTTCTTCGAAATGACCTTGGAAACCTAAAGTATAATTGAATGTATAGAGAAGCCGAACCATATCGTTCTGAGTAAGTCCTTCTGGTAATCCTTCCTTTTCACCAGGACCTCTTGCGTGTATATCAGTGTTTTTATTAACAACTTGCATCTGAGCGTACGCAAGGGTAGGTTTTTGACCTGTTACCAGTGGAGCATCTTCATCTTCGTTGAATCGTTTCGGTGTTCGATTTCCCGGAATATTAACAGTTGACAAAATTTCTTTTGGTGTTTGTTCCACACCGGGTTGTATTACTTGTGAATTATATGTATTACCAGAAAATTTATTAATTTTACCATTTCTTCCAACAGATCTGGCATTTGATGTATCAAATCCTGGAGCAAAAGATGGTGTTGGGTTAAAGCCATTTCTTTGTTCTACCGTTGGTTGTAAGATAGATTTTGTGCCTTCTTGTAGATTTTGTGGATAGGTTTGCTGTGAATCAGTTTGTTTACCGGGTGCTTCTAGAGTCGGAATTTGTGCATAATCTTGTTCTCCTTTTATTCCCTGGGGTGGGTTATTTTGTTGTATTCTAGATACTGTTGGATAATTTTGCCCAGCTGTTGGATAATTTTGTTGTGTTCCAGGTGCTGATGGATTGTTTTGCCCAGCCGTTGGATAATTTTGTTGTGTTTCATATACCGATGGGTAATTTTGGCCAGTAGTCGGTTTATTTTGTTCTGTTCCAGATACTGGTGGATAGTTTTGACCAGAATTGTGATAATTTTGTTGTGTACCTGATACCGATGGATAAGTTTGAGCAGCGTTTGGATAATTCTGATATTGTATATTGGCTTTCTGTGTAGGAGGTTTTTTAGCTGATTCTAAGTCTTGTTGTTCATCAACATTGGTTACTGAATTTTGTTGTATGCCTAAGCCTTTGGCATAGTTTTGTTGATTGGATTTGATCGTACTTTGCAGACTAGAAACAGTGTTTTGTTGTGTCACTATGTTAGGCGATAAACCGTTATACTCGACAGGCGATATTTGTGCTACATTACTATCAATGGTCTTTGACAGCGCATTATAGCCATTATTGGCATTTCTTGAACTTATTGACGGTATAGGTTTTGGGGCGGCAGTAGATGTGGTAGGTAGGCTGCAGTGTGAACATGAGTTGGCTGGCGGCTCAAGAGATACAGGTTGAAATTCTTGTGTGATTGGTTGATTTGTAGTTGTAGTTACTTGACCAACGGCCGCTTTATGCGTAGACGGTATTTTAAGAGAATGACCTTGCCTCACGGAAGTAACGGATTCTGCAATTCAATAAATTGTTTTATTTACTTAAATGACCGAATCGGTAAATTCTCAAACTAGATATAATTGACGTATAATTATCATCCTATTACGTTTCTAACATTTTATATTTTTATATATAATCATCAAAATGAGTGTTTTTAACATAATAGTAAGTATGATTCCGTATTTAAACATGGCTGCAACCACTGAATATAAATATATAGATCTTGAATATTCACTATTATGGCAACTAATAATTACCATGATATCAATAAAATTTGCTGATCCCGCTAGGAAACGTGATCAAGATACCATAATGGATAGTATTTACTACGTATGTCGAGTATAAGTAGTTGTAGTTCGTATATAAGTATTCGAATTATCTAAGATCGGTTATAATCTACATATAATTGGTGTTTCAAAACTTACTGTAAATTTATCAAGTGTTTGGTTTATAAGTTCAGATCGATTATGTGATTTCATTATGAGATTGATAAACCTACAGACTTAGAAACGCTCATGAAAAATTGATTATGATACCACATTTGTTTGTCAGATACTTTGGTTTTGTGTTAATAGATACTTTTCAGTTACAGTCAGTTTCGTCTTACAACAACTCAAATTTTTATAATATTTCATTGATGTTATCTAAATGATTAGATGTCTCATATAAATATAGACAAGGACTTGATGACAGGAACTACAGAATAGATAATACAGTTAACTACGTAGTCGCCATATTAATTTTCTGTATGTCGAGTACAATTGCAAAAGTAGGATCTGTCCACCCGTAATTTTAACTTTACGAGTTATGTTGATAGTAATATGATATTATTAAGTTAAAACAGTTATTCTAATACAGACTCTTAATGTGTGTTTTAAATGATAAATATATTAATAAGCAAGACTATCTTCCTAAGTTTACATTTTTCTTATTTAATTTGATATTTGCAATTTTGATATTTGCATTGTTGTTATAAAAGTATAAAATACGTACAGATATATTTTGTTACCTGTAGGTCATAAATTTTCATAATAAATATGTAAATGTTATAAACTTACTTGTATCTTTCAAATGTATGTTCTTCATTGATAAAATTTTGAAACGCCCTTGTTCATCCGTGGCATACACAGTGACGTGATATACATCGTCAGCTGTTATAAAGCCAAATTCTCCCATGATTATACCATTCTTATCTGAAATACAGAACAATTTGTTATCTATTAATTTATCATTAAAGGTTACGCTCAGTATTATAATAATGTATATAAGTAATTATTATGCAACATATTTATATAACATGTATATCAACAAATAATAAATATTATGTGTATTTTAACTAGGCTTCCTTTTTTCTCTGGTTAATTATAGGCATATTTTCCAAAGCGGTAGTCGAATCGATAGGTTTAATTTCATATTAGTGTATTTTTAAAACCTTTATCCTAATTGTTTTATTTTTATTACAGCAAAAAGCGTGTATTTGGCAAGATAAACAAAGAATCGCAATCTTTTAGATAATATATTGCCATGTTATCTTTTTTTTTTGTAAATACCAACATAATTTAGGAGAAAAGTAATAATAAAGTAAATTTAAGGAGTGTTAGCAGCGTCTGATTATAATTCCATTCGAACTACAACATTATTTGATATTTGACTAATGATTACTGGAATTTTATTATCCATTTGGTGACATCATCAACCTCAAGACTTCATCTATTGATAGAATTTTAACGGTTGTTAAAACTATAAATCGATGATAATGAATGTTAAGGTAAAAAATTATGAACATATCTCTGATTATATCTCTGATAAACGTACTTTTTATTGTTTATATTATTAAATGTCTTTAATATTAATTACTAAGAAATTGAGATACAACAAACATTAACTATTTAAACAATTTTTACATTTTTAATGTAGTATAAACATGTTGTTATATTGTCTTTTACGTGAATACATTATGTAAATTTCTGTCGGTCTTCATTGGCTTTATTGCTAATTTAAGGCCATTATTTGAAAAATATCTATTAAACATGCAAAATATTATCATAATAAAATTTTAATACAGGGGAAAAAGCCGAATAGCTGCTTAAAATACAGCGATAATTTTTATTATTTTTATACGAAATACAATATATATCTGAATAAAGTAATTTTATGAATCTTCATATACGTAGTACAAAACAATTTGTATTTATTTAAATCTTGTATGAATACGAATGTACATTAATAATCAAGGTGACGGCATTACCTCTTTTTTCATGTCTGTCTTGTTGTCCGTCGATTTTAAATCCAAATTCGTATGGTCTCTTTTCATCTGCGTATTTATCAGCACAATCGGTTTGTATAAGTATAGATATTACCAGGAACGCACTCGAGAGAAAGCGTATCATATTAATCTGGAATAATGAAAGCTGTTACATCAAATATTATGGACGTTCTTTTTTTGTTATTGTTCATAGGTTTAGCTTAATGGCTACAATATCAACTGAAGGTAATAAGTGACGATTTGGTGCAAGATAGTGGACTTGCTAAGGCTAGTAAAGGAATTGGCTCTCAAGTGCAGCTACCGGAAAACACCTATAGATATTTGGCAGCAGATTTTCAACTTGAGGGTGGTGGCTAGCCAGGCGGGTATTAGAAAAAATTCTAGAACCATGCTATGGTTTCAAGATGTTTTCCTTCACCGAAAGTTCAAGCTCATTCCAAGTGGATTCGAACTCCCGTCTATTAACGCGAAGATAGTTCACACAGGTCACACTACTGATTTAGATATCATCGCAAAATATACTGCAAAATTGTTTTAATTTTTCTATTTTATTTTATTACTATCAGTAATTAAGAAAAACATAGCTATTTTATAGATAAAAGCTATGTACTTTTGTTATTATTATTAAAATTGAAAGTTTTTGATTTTATTTTAGTCATTTTTCATCATATCTTTATAACTCATATATTATTAGTGACCAATTCTTATGTATGTTTAACATTTAGTAATTATTTTCCTTTATATGTATAACGATTTATAGATACAGCAAAACAAATTATAAGTATTAGGCTTATGGAAGTGAACATCAATGATTATAATAGGTATATCGCAAAGTAGTGCTAGACGTACATTATTATAATATGTTTTACTTTAGATTTAATAGTGTTTGTTTTGACTCATATCTGCAATATATTCGTTACTGCTTGAATCTATAAGTCACGTTTGATTATCGCCATCAATATTGTAATACGTTATTGAAAAGATATCAAAATTTGTTCAAAACAATATTGTACAATAAAAACCTTAAAAATTCAAACGTTTTATATAATTATCTTCACACAACAGAAAATTTGTTAAAAAAAATATACCACTGCCTAAAGAACCTCTGAGTTTATGAGAGGTTATGATGTTTTATTAGAGGTGAAGGAAATTAAAACCAGTATAAACTTGTAATAACAATGCATACGATATTTTTTTATAGTAGTATAACCAATCTGTTTTTCCTTTTTTACATAACTTTTGTTAGTGACAGTTGAGTGTATAGTATGTGTAGGTCAATCATAATAATGGTAGTCTTTTTTTATATGACCTTATATTGGAAATTATAGACGGACTATAAATGTTTTTATTTTAGAAGGTACCATAGAAATATTTCGTTTTTAAAGTGACAATAAAAAGAATTTCATATTTCTTTGATTTAAATTACATAGTCCTCGACATTTCACTTATTTCGTTTTTTAAATTTGTATAAATTATATGTTAGAAATTTCTTACATACAGTCGAACACTAGTGCTTACAACTGAATTCATGTGTATTTTATTGTAATTTTATCATTATTGCTTAGTTTTTATGTAAAAGCAAGTTTTTATCTAAATTATTAATATTGTTATGAAGTTTATAGGCTTTGTGATATAGCTACAAACTCACGTGATGTTAAGTAAAGATGTGGCCAAAAATAGTGGACACGCTAAACCTAGTGAAGGAACTGGTTCTCAAGTTCAACTGGAACACAGCTATATGTATTTGGCGGTAGATTTTAGGTTGAGGGTAGTAGCTAGCCAGGTGGACGTTAGAAAAACCATGTTATGGTTTCATCAATATGTTTTCGTTCCCCGAGGCTTATTGCAGGTATTCGAACTCACGTCCAGTGACGAGGAGTCCGTACACACTACCATCTGAGCCACCATCACTTCAAAATAACTTAGATTACTTTTTTCGCTCTAGCTTAGATTAGATTATCTTTACTTGTTAATGAAAGTTCTGTCGAAAAATTTAAGGGATTAGCCTTATTTTTTGTAGTAAAATTTTACATAAGATAGAAATTAGCCTGAATAAATAAATAGGAAAAAACTGTTCGTTAGCTTACAAATAACATAATGAATGTAACAAAAATATGTTGTCTCAAATTTCCTTTTAAAAAATGAATTGGTAAATTTGTTTAGAAGTACAGTTCATATTTTCATAGATAGTATTGGAGTTACGTAAGGTAACTAAATAATTTCTAGTCAAACATATGTAATACTATGTATGTATGTATGTAACAATATGTAGTCAAACACTTGATGTTATACAATTAAACGATTTACATTAAACTTTATAAACAGATAACGTTTATTTATTTATTTCTGTCGAATTATAGAGCTATAATAAATTTGTCCTTTAAGTTTTATCGTACCCGTTTAGTTGTACCGGCAAGTAACCAGGATATAAACTATTTTACAACAATTTTAACTATTTTAGAAACTATTTTGTAACATTTTATTATCATTCTTTTGAACTACACGTATACTTATTCAAAATTATATGTTTGCTGTTATTTAAGATGTTAGATTCTTTAACTGTAAATTTAACAAAATTTTATTAAAAGAAGTTGGTTGTTAATTAATTAATTTTAAAACGTGCCCTGTGATATTAGCTTGTAGCTATGGTAATAGAAGAGCATAATATTTAGATATTTGATTATTTTTTTTTTGCAATCTACAGTAGCAAAGCTGTATTTATTTGTTCCTTGTATTATAAAGTAATTCATCGATTTTAAGATGTTTCATTAATTTTCATGATATTAAAAAAACCTAATCATTTTATAAAGATTTATTCAAGCTTGTTTCATTACACTTTTAAATTTAACTTAACTTTATGATCTTCTGGTTGAGTTTTAGTAGCTTTATGAAATTTTAGTATGTTTACCTATATTCCGAACGGCGAATATGTGAGTGATCATAATTAACAATAAATATTTTACTATAATAACAATTATTAACTGACTTTTAATTCGTGTTGTTATTTGGTGTGAAATATGTCAGATAACCTCTTTTATAATTAATTCCTTTTATAAATATTACTATTACTATTTTGTTTAATATTGTAACTTTCTCTGATATATAAGTTATGTCGCAGCGTATCGAAATATGAACATTTACAATACTATATTATCGCTACTTAAGAGTTTAGCTAACGGCGGTAAGAACTATAGAGCGGGTTCTTTAGGAGATAGAATTGAATTTACCATGCAAGGAGTCACTTGAATTAATAGTCAAGGTTTAAGTCGCAATAAATTCTTCATTGCTTTTGAGGAACCACCTAAGGTTGGATTTGATAAGTTTTCTAAAGACACAAGGTTTAGATAATAAAATGTGGGTATAATACGGGATGTATCGGTTTCACTTGATGCGAATCACTAGAAATATTTAATAAAAATCTCCAAGGCGTCCTTACTTGTCAGAGATCGGGTACAGCTTTAGCATTGCTACCGATCGCTGTCAACTGTAGCCGTCGAAGTTTCTGTTACTCGTGAGGCTTCTCTGACATCACCACCTAACTGGTCTGACGATTGACTCCTATATGCTGTAAGCGAACCGTGACTTGTACACGTGGGTCGCAAACGTACTTCTCAAGAACTTCTTGCATTGCTGTAAAGTGACGTACTGCCCAGATTCATCGATACAGGTCCTGTTTAAAGAGGCTTGAGATCATTCCAACGCCCTTGTGACATCGGGCACGAAAGGAGCTGCTCGTTAAGCTCCCGCGATTTCTTCGCGGACGTGACCTGTCACGTGTGACGGCACCTCGGAACTATATCCCGGCTGATACGATATAGATACCTCCCGACATAACGAGGTCCTGTGAGCACATGCCACGACAGAAATTCAAGGTACCATGTTCTACTCCTAAGCATGCTGCCGGTGAGACCTGACGGCTTCTACGGTCCCGAGATTATCTAGGTTTGCAGTCTAGAGTTTACGTTGCCATACCACCGTAACAAGGACCTTGCGAAGACCCGACGTTATCACCTTAATTTCTCGAGGCAACAGTTGCAGCTCTCTTACTAGCGTAGCCATACAATGTTACACACAGTGCTGCGGGTAACGACGTCTCTATGTTTTATAGCACCGATCCAATTAGGAGGAGGGTCGCATCGAAAGAGACGATATAATACCCTAGAGCTAATTTGACTGCAATTGTTCTCCGCGAACAACGCAATGGAGCGATGTTTTTGTCAACCATTTTTCGCCCCAAATGGTAGGTTCGTAAAAGGCAATAGATCAAACGATCCTTTAAGTATAACTTTCAGCCCGCGGAATTGGGACACCTCGGTTTGGCTGATCTTTACCAACTTTTCCAACCTGACGAAATATCTGAATAATTGGTCATAAAAGTATTGAAATTATATGTTTATGATAATAATCTTTATTTAAACAATCATTTTTTTTTGGTTATAAAGCTTCATAAGCCACTACATTTTTGATTATTTTTATTTTACTTTTTAATAGGGTGTGAGTTTATGGTGAATAACTAAGGTATACATAAAATTAACATTTACACGTGTTATCGGATGGTTTTAACTAATTTATCTAATAAATTATGGACGACGAATTGAGAAACATCTTACTTGTGGAGATTACGAAAAAAGATAGAATAAAATATTTGCTTTGACAGGTCGTAATTATCGAACTTATTGATTGATATTTAAATGAAAAATATCCTCAATTAACTAATTGAGCTTGAATTTTGTTAGGATTATTATTTTGTTCAATGGACATGGAAACCGATGTATTTTTGTGCCAGTTTGTCTCCTTTTTTTATTACAACAAATACAATACTATATTAGAATTCTAAATAAATATTTATAATGATAATTTCATATGTTTATTGTTATAGATGTGTTTTAAACTACTATTAATTAATTTTAATTACTATTATTTATTTTACTATTTTGGGTGATTAATAATTTTGTTAATAAAATATGATCGCTTGGCACTGGCAGGATTAATTAAAAAAATCACTGAAAATGTATTTCAGAAAGTCACATTATAACCATATAAATAAATGCAACCAAGCCCGTCTATAAATAATAACTATACACTAAAGAATAAAGTAAAAGTGTGAGCGAAGGAAAAAAGTATTTCATTTACTGATTAGGCTTTATACATTAAATACAAATCTGCATATCTTTTAGAATCCTAGTCCCACCTATAGATCCAAAGACATGTAATATTTATCCATTATTCAAAGTAAAATCTTGAAATATAGTTCTTTACCGAACACTCGTAAGTATTTATGTTATTAAATATATTACAAATTACTGACAATTCTATTTTATTTTTCTGGTACATAATAAAATAATCTATTTTTTAATTGTTATTTTTAGAATATCCAGGTATGTACTCGTAAAAAGTGTTTCCGACATCTAAGCTGTTTTTTAAAACTTATGAAAAGTACTGTAAAAATTTGATAACATAATTTAGTAGTATTACTTATTTATAAATTGAAGGAAAACTTACGTTTATTTATAATGTGTTATCCTAAGATATAGCTGTATAGCGGCCTGTTGCGCAAGTGTTCGCACGCGACTGTGCTGATTCTTTAGATCACGTAATTTATTAATACGTTAGCATAGAGCAAATAAGTACACAAGCATCTTCAAAATACGTGAGATAATTGATATATTGATTGTGCGTATTTTGTTTGCCGTGTACTTTAAGTATTGTATGAACATTAATGTAATGCCGATACACAATTTTGTCAAAAGCATCTACAAATATTACAAGTAAACAAATATTTATCAACTTGCAACTAAAACAACAACTATTATAAACATACTTATATTTTTTTTTATAATTTAGAGATGTGTTTGATAATTGATTATAACCGTCATGGAATCCGTAAAAATGATTATCTCATAGAAACTGTTGATTTAATTCGAATAAACTAGTATTTGTAGTGCTCATGATAAAACTACAGACAGTTTATATCCAAGTCGTCTATAAAACAAATTGCGAAACTTAGTATACATACCTAGAAATACATAGCAGGAATGACACCCAGAGAATACAAAAGTGCTTATCTAATTTATATTTTGATCATAATCATGTCCCGTAGTAAAAAATGTTCGAGTAGTAGAATATTAATGTTTTTAAACAATATACTAGCAATTAAACAGGAGTATAAGGCGCATTTTCTTTTTTTTTTGCTTACACAACATAGCCTTATACATAAACCATAATCGTTGACAAAATTATTCAATAGAGATACACACAGCTTCATAAACACATTTTACCAGTAGCTGATAATGTTATCGGTTACTCAATGAAAGTGAATTATGAAAGACTCACATGGAATCAATATGCCCGCTGTCTAAATCACTCTACTACACAAATAGTTAATTAAAGTGAGTATAACTAAATAACAAAATAAGAAAATAAACATTAAAGTCATGTCCTAATTTTAATATATTTTTCCATACATTTGGTCACCTCTAAAGTCCAAAACAAATACAAAAGAAATCATATCCTTTCCTTACTAATTAGTGTATAATAAAATAATTG
The DNA here is from genome assembly GCA_039707435.1 of Actias luna. NCBI lineage: Eukaryota > Metazoa > Arthropoda > Insecta > Lepidoptera > Saturniidae > Actias > Actias luna. The sequence continues at coordinate 9,867,433 of JAZHAC010000033.1, read as the reverse complement.
CAGAGTATACGCGCATTCGCTTGTATTTCAAAGGACGCGAACATTTTTTATATCATAAATGTAGATAAATAGTTATTTACCACCTAGTTAACGTCGGAAGCTCGAGAAGAGAGAAGAATTTATCTTACTTCATCTAAATATGCTGATCTATCTAGACATCTTCCCGTAACATGGGCGCGACGTTAGGTCATCGTGGGTTCCTCTACTTTTGGGAATATAAGTACCTATAATGTTAACGAGTCAGTAAGCAAATCACATCATTTGTGTCAACTACTTTAGTTTTTACTTATTAAAAATAAACATAGACTTATTTTTATAACTACATTACATGTGCTCGTGTGGATTTTGTTAAACAGTTTATAAAAACCTTTTAAATGATTTTTATATGGAATAGGGAGCAAACGAGCGTTCAAATCATCTGATGGTCTGGAAACACCACAGACACAAGTTAGTTCCACAAGATAGTCGTGCGGGGATATTAATTTCCGAGCGAAACGCACCGTCGTGTCTCGCGATTCATCCAGATGGTGGAATCCACGATTTAAGTTTATGGTGCGTTGTACGGTGGTGGAATCCAGATGCAGGTATTAATCCGTACAATTTCACGGAACACTCCCCGTGGTAAATTTAATAGAAAATGCAAAGAGCAGCCACGTCTTTTTGCAATACCAGTGGATCAAGACGATCGGAAAAAACTTGGTTATTGACAATTCGAGACACTCTGCGTTAGATGTGGTGGAAAGGAATTAGCCGGAATTGGGGTGCTCCTGCCCAGATATTATATTATCTTGTTTATTTTATTCCTAAAAAGACAACCTAAGAGAAATAATTTATTTAATTAATTACCGAAAGAGCTATGAAACACTGAATAAATTATTAAAGATATTTAAAAGATAATTAGAATGTGTCCCACATAACATCTTTGGTTACGTAATTAAGCAAGTTAATTCACCACACTGTGAAGGTTATGGTAAAGTTAAAAAGCCCCAGTATCTGTTGATGGAATTTGCCAGCAGTACAGGGCCTAGAAGTTGTATGGTTTTGGCCGTAGGGATATGCTATTTATATATAGGCATATCGCCCAGTGTAGTAGCAGAACCAACGTCTGATTATGCTAGAATGCTATGGATCTCTTTTATTTCTAGTAGTAAGGAGATATATATAGCCTGTTTATTTTATGTATATGTATAAAAACTGTATTATGTATATGTATTTCTGTTCCGATAGAGCTGGCATAATGTGAAAAGCTCTGTACAAAAGTTATTAATAAAAACATGAAATTAAAAATATACTTAAAGTCTGTCGAATATTTTTTATAGTATCACGACAGGAGCCAGTATTTATACTTGATTGTAAGCTCAGCGTAGTTCAGAAAACATAGCGTCCATGGAATCGTCTACAATTTATCTTCATCATTGCAAAAACATGTAATAATTATGATTTTTGTACATTTTAACTTCCTTTTAACTTCGTAACTTGTTGTATATAATATAGTAAACTATATAGTGTATCCTGACTAGAGAATAAACTTATGGGTTAAAATAAGATTACAGACATCTAGTTTTGAATTATGTGTAATTACATTGCGTTTTATAATGTGTAAAAATACTTTTGTCTCTTCCATTTTTTGTCATACATATATTTTTATACAGGATACAAACTCAAGTACAATCAAATGTTATAACTATTAATAACATGCATGTTTATTTGGTTTTCTAGTTGACACTATTTAATTATAGAGGATGATTCTGCATTAATAGGTTATATTATATATTTAAAACCAAATCGCAGTTATGGATAGGAAAGTCTGATAGAATATTTGAGCTGACAGCTAGTACATAGTGTTATTTGTACGGAATAAATATATATTTAAAAGTATAAACTTAAAATATATATTCTTAAATAATTAAATTAATTAATTATTCTTAAATTTCTCCAGATGGAATTTTGTAATTGATTTTAAATTAACTTCCGGACGAGCTAGATACTTGAAATTGGGAACATAGCTCAGTAGTGCATGATTATGCATCAAAATGTGAAAAAATAGAGTTGTTTGTTTTTTAACAAAAAAAAATGTAATCGATTTATAGCTAAATAACTTCTCGATTAGCTATATATTTGAATATAGCTCAAATATAATTGACAGATGAACAGAATTTATCAAAATTTTATTCACAAATCCTTAAAAAGCAGAAAATAATAATAAAAAAAGAATAGTGTACTATGTCATTATAACGGACTAAAAAGTAGAAATTAAAAGAATGGATACAAAAAACTTGAAACACCTGCAATAAATAACTATAAACATACGCGTAAAACTTTTTGCATACTATTTGTTTGCGAATATAATGAAGTTAGATAAGGTATTATAAGTATTTACCATGTAGGCCACCATAAGTATAAACCTTCTAGTGATGGATACGGGGGTGCCTGTTGCATTTAGAGGAGGAGTTGAGGTGAAAGAGTGGTTGCCACTGTTCCGGTAATTAAGAGAGAAAGTGGAGAATGTCTCCCCACGAGAAGTGAGTCCCAGCACGTGGACAGGGTAACGGTGGTTAGCTCACGCGATCTCGTTATCCTGCCCACATACGCGTGGAAAGTTGTCGTGGAGTTTTTAGGACGTTGTGTTAAAGGGTATTCCCAGTGTTTCACCGGACGAGTCCCTACTGGTCCCTCGAGATGAGAGATATCGTCCTAATAGATTTCCTCCACTATTAATAATAAAGAAGTATTATATGTTATGGTAATAAGAATTTATTGAGAATTTGTATTTGAAATGTACTATTTCAAACCTGTAATGAATATGGCGTGAATACTATTTACATTTCAGTATGTAAGTAAGAAAATTAAAGCGAAAGTAAAGCACCTGCCGATTTTCTAGTGCATAGTGTTTAGGTGTAAAATTTATTCCCAGATAACAATTTTTTTTATGTGAAGACATTTATTAAGTTACATATTTTGTTGGATACATTAAATTTCAATATTTAGATTGTAGTTATTATAAAGTTTAGATCTTACGACAAACGAATGTCCTTACGTGTAAACTGTACGTGCTTTGTACAGACAGCACAATTTGATTTTCTTTCTCGAAGAAATAAGAAATAGTTACTCTAATTTATAGCTTGTTGTGATTTAAAATTTGTAGAGTGAACTCATCTGGTAGTGTGTTCAATGCTTTTCATTGTGTAGGGGTTTCAAAAGTAGAAGTTGTAAAAACTCAAATCTTATGGTGGTGTATTTAATCTAGTCTATTATGTATGTATTAGTGTCAATGGACGAGTCTTCGATTCCCTGCAATCAGTAGAAGAAAGCTGTTTTTTTATTAAGGTAAACATTTAATTAAAATATAGAGAGCATAGAAGTAGAGCATTTGTAATAGCTGCTTGGCTAGCTACCATCTATAAGTTGAAAAAATTATCACCAATAACTAATACTCCACTAGGCATAGGTATGTTATCATTTTGGGCCACACTGCCATTTATATCAAATGAAGTTGTTGAAATAAAACTAATTTAAACGGATTTTATCGCGGTTATTTATTAAATTTTGATCCCGACGTTTCGAAAGCTTTTCAGCCTATAATATAATGTATATAATAGGCTGAAAAGCTTTCGAAACGTCGGGATCAAAATTTAATAAATAACCGCGATAAAATCCGTTTAAATTAGTTTTATTTCAATGAATAATATTCGCGTAAACCTAAGAAATCAAAATGAAGTTGTGTTTCATATAAAATAATATAAATAATAAAATATAAAATAGACAAATTTATATAGCGATGTTAAATATATTATAAGTACTGCCAATATAATTCACTTAATCTACATTATATTATATTAGAGATAAAAATATTGCCGGAAATAAAAATTTTTAGGTAGCTCATAAACCTAGTTTCCGTAACGCAATTGATATTTATGATCAAATAGTATACTCTAATTGACAAAGGTCATAACTGAATGATAAATGTTTATTCTACAATTACCGCTGTGATCAAGGCCAAACGACTATCAATGGATGTTGCAGGAATGTTTCGAATTGTTAGTGACAAAATAGTCCGTTAAAAGTAAAATTCAATAAGAATCAAAAGTGCACATATGTACATAGCTTACCTACTATGCTTAGAAAGATCTCAGTAATCAGCAAATACAATGTCACATTTGGGACATATGGACTTATTTGGTTCTTAATTAAGTTTGACCTGTATTTGTTATGATAATATAGTAAATCGGGTAAGGAGTCGAACTTTTTAGCAATCCATTCATTCCCCGTATAAATGCCGGGTCATTTGTGGCACGAGCGGGAAACTTCGAGCAGATTTTGGGGCTTGTGGCACGAGTGTAGGTTTAAGGATCCCATTCCGATGCGGGTCAATACTCACCTTCACTGCCTCGCCAAATTTGGCAAGAGCTTCCTAGCGCAGCTTCAGAAGCACGTTTACGTATAAAACTTAATGCAGTCCTACACTTCTCGCTCCGATTTTCGATCCCGTATGTATTGATTACGTAGCCATATCTATACAGATCGTTACTAGTATTTGTTTGTTTTGATTGCGTGGTCCTTAGGTATATTCTTTTCCTATGGTACTGTGTACTTAACCAGTACTAGATGTTCCAGAAAATAAAAATTCTGTAAGTCGAATTCCCAACATCCTCTGGTATTTTTGTTATAATTTTGTATTTAAGATTTGTAATGACTAAATTAGTGCTTCACTAGTCCTGTATTTTTTGTTATTACTATTTTATATATAAACCAGTACTACTTCGATTGCTTTATACGTATAACATTTAGATTAAAACCATAAAAATCCTTCTTCTCACCTTTGAAGTGTCTTAGTAGAATAGTGAAAATAGATTTATAAACATAATATTCAATTTGAGGAGCACCCGATGGTCGAAAAATAAAATAAACTGAATATATAAATAGTTAGGTAACTAAACCGCAAAAAAAAGTAAAATGCTAATATTTTTTTTATAAAATGATCGACTTGTCAAGCTCGTGGCTATAGCTATAATTATTAAATTACTATTTAGTGGTAATACCGCGATAACAAATATTTTATTATAACGAACTTGTATTTGGAATTTTATACATTTAACACAGCAAATAAATAGCATTAAAGGTAACTCTGTATCTGTTTTACACTATATTTTTTTAATTTATTGATAGTTAAATAATTGTTTATATGTAAATATTTTATAGCATAGTTCATTATTTTACAAAGTAATGTATAACAGTATGCAGTGGTAAGTTGCTTAGCACTAAAAACACTTTTCCTGACAAAAACAATTAAAAATAAGTGTCGATCAATATTTTCTATTCAGCTTACCTTCAAATATGTACATATTATTAATAAAAAAATTGAGTATTACACTAGTAAATATTTTTTTAGTTAATTATTATTGTAATAATTCAGTAAGTACAAAATTTATTTAAATTATGTCAATTGATAATCCAAGTTCTATGGAAATATGTTTTCTTCTCCTGACAGCCCAGAACAACTTCAGTAAAGTCGATATATTTTATAGTAACATAATTAATTATATTTATTCTCGATATATTTATCTTCTAAAAAATCAGTGAAAGTTTAAAAATCCTTAAACACATGTGTCATTATTAGATTATATAAATTATATTTATAAAGATGTACATGTACACTATGTACAGGCGGAATTACAAACGTAGCAATATAGATTAGTTATTAGCAGGTTCCAAATTGGTCTTATTGTTTCGGTAGTCAAAATTGCGTATATGCGTAGTAAATATCTAGATTTAAAAATCAAACAAGTAGACGTGAACTTTAAAAAAACCTTAACAACAATTTGGTACTTCACACAAGCGCTGTTGGAGTCATGGTTTATTTGTTAACATTAGTATGATTTTATGTTATTGAAGATATATAAACCCGACGCTATATTACTATATAAGAAGAATATTTAATATTTTAATATTTGTATTACCCTTTAAAGTTACTAGTTATAATAACAAACACATCTTCATATTGTGATTTTAATTGATGATGTGATAATGACTTTAATATAGACGTGTGTATTAAATTACCAGCAAGTAGTTGTAGTGATATAATATAAAAATGTTCTGAAACATTATATAGGAAAATAGTGTTGCTTCCATGAAAAGACATTTGTTTAGAAATAATAAATAGACGGTGGCTGTAAATATTACTTAATAATTAAAACAAATTAACTATTCTGAATATATAATTGAATTAGTAAATACTGATAACGTGACAATAAATCTTTGATCATGACTGACCTTTGCAGTGTATACCCTATGCGTGTTGTGTGCATGCATGTTGAAAACAATCCATGCAGTTCAGGAACTTAACTCGGTCACGATTGATGACACCGTCCACCTTACACCAGAACATTTAATTTATATGCTTAAAACATGTCACTATTTTCCATTTTATATACGGAAATATAATTATTCGTTGTATTATTTAAATTACTACATTATTAATCGCCGAAATGTATGTACGCGCGTAACTTCCAACCCACTGCACCAAATTAGTTTTTTTTTATCGTGATCGTTATTTTCTGGACAAAGTTCGTAAAAATGGTTGAAAATAAAAAAAATGTACAAAAACAAAAACCCAATTCGGTTAAACCATTTTTCAGTTTTAGCCGATTATAAGTGATACCAAGTTCACTGGTTCAGCTAGTTTATAAATAAAATACATTGTGACATTATTATATGAAGAGATTAATTTATTATACCAACATTTTAATTGAAAGTGAGTAATACAGTAAAGTTTATATGTTTTTTACGAGTGTATGTATATAAAAAATATAATTGTAACAAATAAGCCCTCAAATTTTTAATTTAAACAAAACATGAATGTTTTATACATAATTTTTATTTCTAAAAGTTTCATAAAATATAATTTTTTACAAATGGATTTATAATCGCTTGGCTTGTTATGCTGGGCTAGTAACAATGCTGGCTGTGTTTTATTGTGTTCGTTATTGTCAGCAAATGGTTTGTATAAAAAATTAGAAAGAGCGACCACATTTAAAAAAAAATCATAATATGAGAAGTAATAAAGCGGTGATAGCTCAGTTGGTAGTGTGTACTGACGAGGTGTCAAGGGACGTAGTTCGAATCCACATATATTTGAATTTCATATAATTAATAGGCATTTAATTCATTGGAGTTATAAACCCGTTTCATTTAATAACCAAACCAAGCCAGTTCTATTAATCTTAACGAATTGAATTTGGAAAGTTGACTAGGATTGATTACCAAAATGTAAAAAAAAAACAAATCGGTCAAACCGTTTTTGAATTTTAGCGAGAATAAAAAACAACGATTTTAGATGATACGAAGTTCATCGGCTTAGCTAGGTTTAGATAAATTTTGATTTTCTGATATTTATCTGAAATCATATGAGAAAATATATAATCTTCGTCATTTTGGAGTAAAGATATTATTTGAACTTTTGCTGTTAACAACATTTCGTACCGCACTACTTTGGTATTTTTCGGGTTTAAGTATTTTCGTCATAGCTTAGGATATTTCAAGCGTCCACATCAAAATTTTCTATATAGGTTAACATACATTTTCTCATGTTAATTAAGTTATTTTTTTAATATTTCAAAATCTGACTTTCCCATTGCTATTTCTTATGTAATAGATTTTATTGAATAAAAACATATATACACGTATATCCTCTTGGTTGTCATTAGCACAATTGTGTGAGTGGTTACTGTTTTATATTTTTAGTAGGCGCTGTTAGTTAAAGCGCTTAGTTTTGAAGTGATGATAGCTCAGTGGTAGTGTGTACGACTTCGCGTCAAGAGACGTGAGTTCGAATCCAAGCACCTACAATGAGCTTGAGTTTCCGGTGAAGGAAAACATCGTGAGGAAACCATAGCATGGAGATAGGGCTTTTTCTAATGCCCACCTGTTAGCTACCAGCCTCAAGTTGTAAACCTGCCGCTAAATACCAATAGGTGTGTTCCGGCAGCTGCACTTGAGCGCCAGTTCCTCCACAGGTTTAGCGTGTGTACCAACTTGGGCCGTATCGTCACTTAAGATCAGGTGAGATTATGGCCAAAACGCTAAACTTTAAGTATAAAAAAAATACAATTATGTCGGAAGAGTAGTACCTTCGTTATAATATCTAAGTAGGTTTGGATTTTGAGCAAAAGTGGCAAAGCAAGTATTGTAAACTAAAAAAAGTTTGTTATATGTATATATATTGTCTTTATTTAATTTAGGAACTTCGGTCCAAAAAAGACATGTCAGTCTCATCGTACCATGTCCTTATAACATGTACAACATTACTTAGAACTAATGACAGCGTTCCATAAAATCCTGGCTAGGTCACTTGTAGGTGCAGCCAAGATTTTATAGAACTTAATATTATATATATTTTTGGCGTTATCAATAGGTATTAAGAGGTTGCGTGTTTATATCACGTTGGGGGTCACCAATTTAGAAATCGTAAAAATAAATACTTCGTTAACACGAACACAATATATTCTTCCCTTCTTTTATAAAAACCTCTCATCACATTGACACCTGTCTTCTCTAACTTATTAAATATATTCTTTTTATTGTATGGCCAATAACATATAATGAGATATAGCGCCGATACTGTAACGCTACATATTATTGGTATATGTAATGTTTTAGGCGGAATCATTTATTGCAGAGTGGAACTGAAGACTTATAAGGAAAGTATTGTTAGTAGCACGTAACCAACAATCGTACTGGGCTTAGGATACCGAGATTCTTGAACATATCGCAGATAATTTTACCCATGTGATTCCTGGGATTAAAGCAGGATAATTATTGCAGGAACAACTAAAATCGTTACGGTAGTTTGGAAGATATCTATTACTCACTTTCGTCTATAGTATTTGATGGAACTATTCTTCCTTTAGATAATACATTAAAAAATTTAGGTATTTACATTGATATAAATTTATCTTGGGGTCCACAGCTTCAACAGGTATGTCGGAAAATGTTGCGTACGCCGGATGCTTAAGAAGACTTCGGAATTTTCTCCCTGTTACTACTAAAATTTCGCTTGCACAAACCTTATTCCTTCCGATCCTTGACTATGCTGACACTTGCTATTTAGACCTTACCGAAGCTCAACTTGATAAACTCGAACGACTCCAAAATTTTTGTATTAGGTTCATTCTTGGTTTGCGTAAATTTTACCGTGTATCAGAATTTCGCACAAAGCTGAAATGGCTCCCTGTAAGGCTTCGCCGAAATTTTGGCACTCTTTTTCTGCTATACACTACTCTTTTTAACCCTACCGCTCCTTCTTACCTAAAGAAACGTTTTAATTTCCTTCGCGATACGCATACACACAATTTAAGATCGTCAGAAAATATAACGCTTGAAGTCCCGACACACTCCACAAATATTTGTGCAAAATTATTCACAGTTCAAGCTGCGCAATTAAGGAATGCATTACCTTTTTCTCTGACGAAGGCATAAACGATGGGCATATTTAAAAATTCTGTCAAAAAATACTATATGCCTTTTTAACACAAGTACTATGTGTATGTTTAAGTATCTCAATTTTACGTTTGTGTAATATATTTATATGTATATGTCACATTTGTGTTTTATTATTATGCAGTCCGTATTTTATATATATTTGTATATTGTAGTATACTTCATATCTAGTTCACGTCTTAATATGTAGGTTATTAAGTTTGATGGTAGTTATACACCCAAAATATCCCGGATTCAACTTCATGGAACATATCCATCCAAAGGTTGCCCGGAAGAGATTGCTATTAGCAATAAGGCCGCCGTTTGTACTAACTTAATCATTTTTTATGTATAATTATATGATTGAAGGTGTACAAAAACGATTATATAAATTAAATTTGGACATATCGAAGTAAAGTCGTTAATGCCCACATAAGAACCCCTTTTTTCATCCTTTTACAAACTACCTAAGTTCTATCAACTTATAAAACCGAGCAGCTTTTATAATAAGTCATATGAAAACTGAATTTTAGAGCAGCGACGATTGAAGAAATGTTGAAATATACCTCGTGATTATTTAGAAACCGAGATATTATAGAGAAAAAAGTACAGAGCTCTAGTGGTTTGGTTGTGGAATACCTACTAATGAGAAAATATAAACAACTTTATTGTAGCCTTCGTACTTTGTTTTTTACTGTTGCCGTTAAACATGAATTACTTGTGTTAACCTTTTCAACGTGCCTACGATGCACAAAAGGCAACGGATTTCATCACGATTATTTTGTAACAGTTATGCATAAATCTCGCATTACGAAGGTTTTTAAATATACGTTCAAGTACACACAACATTGCTTCAAATCGCCACTTGACAATTTTAATACTACATATTACGTAAAGTCGTGATATACACATATCGACCTCAAATAATTACTTCACTGCTATATTCATGTGAATTATTAAAGATAAGATCTTCATCATTTATTAACAATACTAGCGGTGTATTAATAAATTGTATTTCTGCTTATGTAATAATTTTCTGATGATATGCGAATGAAATCTTTAGATTAATGATTGGAACAGTTTTGCATAATATTAGTGTTATAAGGTTAATGTATATAATGTAATAAGTGTAAAAAGGTTGAATTTATTAAAATGATCCAAAGCTTCACAGTAGCCTCTATTTCGGTTCGTACAATATCGTAATTTTACCGTTCGTGAAATAGTGGAACATTTTCTCAGACGGTGTATTCCCTCTCTCCTATGACATCCGACCCTTTAAGCAAAACATTTTTATTATTATACCATACTGACGGAACTGACTCGGATGAAGTATAACACCTAATATCTAAAAACGTTGACTATCGATGAGAGATTATGAATCTATTGACAGTGGCTATTGTAATGTTGGTTAGTGAGGCTTGGGATAGCCGATTATACACATAAAACGTTAGAAGCCAAAAGAAAAATCTGCCCCTTTTACCAGTTTATCACTACTTGCAAACTCGTCACGATACGATTAAGTTTCCCAAAGTTGCTTCTGGTGTATAAAGTTAGCGTTACCTTTAGACAAAACTGTTGTATTCTAGCGCCCATTAGGTCGATATGACAGTTGTAACTATCAACGAACTATCATTTCCTCGAAGATCGTCACTGTTTTTTAATTTACTTTGCAAAACTACCAAGCTTACCAACTTAAAATTTTACTTTATTCAGTGTAGTCATTTTGCCGTTTTAATGTAAAAAAGGGTATAATATAATCGACGAAATAAAAAAAACTATACTGCCACTAATTTTATTACTGTGTGATGTTCAATTACTTAAAAAAAAGAAACTCTGTCACTAGATCTCAAAACGCCATAATAAAATTTTGAAATCAATTCGAAATATAATTTAAAATATTTTGCGGTTATTATGATTGACCACAAGTAAAGATAAAATAAAAACTTCATCGAATTGTATTTTTAAAATGAAATATAACTACTTTATTTTCGTTAATACCGGTAAAATTGAGTTTTACCGGTATTAACCTTTTACCTCACTTTTTCACAATTTTACCTCACTGAATTCGAAATAAGGCCTATAAAATGTACCAAAAGCGTGTATTAGCATATAAAAAATTGCAAAAGTTATACTTTGTTTATAATAATTTCTGTTAGTTAACAATATTACTTAAATTTATAAGTTTTTGTTCATTTATAAAAATTATCATAAACAAACAATGAATACTTTTTTACGTTAATGGCGTGATCTTGTTAAATATATATATAAAAAAGGTTCCACGAAGCGAAACATTTATTTTAACATTTTGATTTAGATTTAGACAAAATGTCGCGCGGAGACCCATTTTCAGTGTTACATTAAAATATAAATATTGAAGAAAGAATTCTAAGAGTAGCCGTTTTTTATTGGAAATTTTCTCCACTATAAAAATATTTTTTTGAAATTCCTTAAATATTAATAGTCTATGAAATATTGGCGAAAAACGTAATGCCTTTTCTCATCTTTAATTGTTTATAACTTTTGGAATATTTATGTGGCTAATACACGCTTTTAGAATTTTTTTCTAGGCGTCATTCTGGATTTAATGAAGTATACACATAGTTTTAAGAGCAGTATCTCTATTTTAGTCCATTTTCAACTTGTCGACTAGATTATACTGGTTACATTATAAGTTAAATATTATATCAAATATTATGCGTGTATATCGTGCAATAATAAATATGTCCGAATCAACAATAAAGATTTAAAAGTGTTAATTAACTAATTTAAAGCTTTATAAATTCCAATATTTTAATTGTTGTGATGAGCGAAGGTTGTATTATAATAAGATAAATCCCCTGAGAGTACGTACTCGTATGACAAACGGATTCTGAGAACCTTCGAGACGTGTGGCGTTGGCATTTAGCTTGTTTTACGAAACATGTATAAAACATTTGAACTGTGAAACTCTAAGCTTGATATTGTTACATCTTATTGTAAACGGGTTTCATCATTCAACGGGATTAACTAACACAGAAGTGATTATTTTACCTGTAGATCTAATAGTTTTTTACATATAATATCGGCTGTTTTTCTTTCAGCAAATAAGTTAATGTCTGATGGTTTAATATTGCATTGTATTTTGTTTTTTAGCTATTTTTATAACTGAATTTAAAAAGTTTTATATGTAACATTTACCTATGTAACGATGTATTTGTATAAAAATCTTTGATGATACTGTCTTTTACAGCTAAACCGGAAGCCTTACCAACGCAGACCACGCGTGCAACAAAAATCGCTAATTGGTTTCTCGAATGACGTTCAGGAATTAACTCCAAGAAAAGTAACGCTATCTACTTCTAGCCCACCAAGCTATCCGACCTTGCATCCCATCGTTTATTGTATTATCGAATGTTGAAGCGATGATAGTTTTGTGGTAGCGTGTAGTAGGAACGTCGCGTCATGGGACGTAAGTTCGAATCCAACCAATCCAATGAGCTTGAGCTTTCGGTGAAGGAAAACATAGTAAGGAAACCGTAGCATGGATGTAGGGCTTTTTCTAATGCTCATCTGGCTAGCTACCGCACACAAGTTGAAAATCTGCCTTCAAATACAATTAGGTGTGTTCCGGCAGTGGCACTTGATAACCTGTCCCACTTGTAAAGGCTAGCAAAGCACCTGCGATTCCTCTGGTGTTGTGGTTGTCCATGGGCGGCGGTAATCACTTACCTTCAGGTGACACGCTTGCTCGTCTGCCACCTATTCTATATAAAAAAAATGTTCTTACAGTAAGACAACATTTTCTCGCATAAACTATGCTTACCACGAATTTGCAAATAATGTATGATTGTAAATGATAATATTCACTTCAATAAAAGACGCAAGCATCATATATATAACACGCTTTCACGTCGGCTGCAATTGTCACATAAATTCTTCTGTTTTCTAGGTCTTGATACGGGCAAAACGCATTATTTATAATTGATTATTAACTCTTGCATACAGCAATACTGAATACTGCATAATGATACTTTAAATACATAAATTTATCAATATTTATTACTATTATTTGGCAGGGAATTGCGTACTGTAAAAATATATCGCGGTGTTGCTCTCGACAAGAGTCCAGAACAAGGTTGTTACGATCTTGGGTCAGTCGTACCTCCTGATTTATTTGAAGAGCAAAGTGCTGCTTAGACAAAACATCGAACTATCCTAATACACTAGAGGGGCCAACCACGGACTAAGCCCTACCTTTCGACACCTGTTTAGTAAACAGATTTAGGTGAATTCGTGACATACTTTTCAGTCCTGTTGGCGCCCGATTTCAAAGACTCGACATGTCCATTATCCGTAGTGACATAAGCCTAAGTCCTACAGGAACCCTCTAGCCTGCTCTATGCACGAAATAATAACTTTACCATTAACTAGTATAATATAACACAGCATCTTACACCTGCACACCCCCACAGTATGAACATAGGTTCTGTGAGCAAACCTTTTTCATTTTTATATAGATTAAAAACATTATATATCATTAAATACACATTGTATGCGTATGCCTTTTCGGTAATATGTAAATATAGTTAGTTAATATTGCTAGGGATAAGTTAGATCATTTTAAAAATTGCATGCTCGTATCAGGCCTTTGGTACTCTTGCGCAAGCTGTCATTTCGGTTGAGTATCTTCTGCACATTTCATAAAGTCCGATGTAGAAGTTAAGGCCGTTCAGATTAACAGCGTTGGGAAGGTTGAAATATAAAACAATATTTCTTTATTTTTAAATTTTCTTATCATTCGATGATGTCCTATTTTTTTTTAGTTTAAAGGTTTAGTGTTATGTCCACAATTTCACTTGATTTCAAATGAGAGTCTAGCCTAAGATGATGGAAACGCTAAGCCTAGTGGAAGGACTGGCTCTCAAGTGCAACTGTTGGAACATACCTATACGTATTTGGTGGATAATTTTCAACTTAAGGGTGGTAGTTAGTCAGGGTATCAGCAAGAGCACTACCTCTATGCTATAGCTTCTTAAGGATGTTTTCCTTTACCGAAAGTTCAAGCTCATTGCTGGTGGATTCGAACTCACGTCCATTTACGTGACCCTCGTACACACTACCAACTGAGCCATTATTCCTTCACTTTTCTTCTTTATACAGTATAAAATATTTTGTGACAGTTATTACACAAGTAGATGTATGTATTGCATATACCATATGGAGGTATCGAAGTCACCTTTGTTATTGCTGATTCTATAAGATACAGGTTAAAGGGGTTTTAAAAACCATAATACTCGTACACCTAGAAAAACTATTCGTATCGCGTGATTTATTACGGAGCGCCGCGCCGCTTCGTCTTTTGATAACAATGAGTGTTCTAGCAGTTACGTTGTTACTATACGATACTACACGAAATATTATCGTAGTTATTTACACCTATATTTTTTCTGTACTTATTATTAGGTACTGTGCAGTTGCCTGTGCAGTAGTTTGATCGAATTAGGATAGAATTAGTACAATTTAGTTCGGACACTTTAGAATAACTGTAAAAACAATTCTTATGAAAAATCAACTTGATTTGATTGCATTTCAAAGAAAAGTAGATAATCTACAGTAATTAAAAAGACGAGTTAAAACTTAGGCACGTAGGCATAACATGTACTTTAGTGAAATATGTTCCTTTTAATACTTGATTAGGATGCACTATACAGGTATCTCGGTATGCTTCTTGGTCCGTGGCTGTAGATTGTTTTTTATACGTTGTAGGTTTAGCGTTATGACAACAATCCCAAATGATAATAAGTGATGATGTGACGTAAGATAGTGGAAACGCTAAGTCTAGTTGGGAAACTGGCTCTCATGTGCAACTGCTGCAAAACACAGTTAAGGGTAGTAGCCGAAAGTTACCGGACGTAAGTAACCGAAAGCTCAGGCTTATTGCAGGGATTTGAATTCACGTCCATTGACGCGGCATCCGTACACACTACCAACTGAGCTATTAACGTTTCAATTGTATGCTTTATATAAAGACAATTTTAGATATATGTAAATGATGTGAAATATGAGTTATTTTCTAAAGGTCTAATAACCTGAAATAAAAGATTATCCATAATGAAGTTTTCCAACACTCGTATTTATTACAAAAATTGTTCTTATGGCACGAAACATTTTATTAGAGTTTTTTTATTTTATTTATTACTTGTAAATGATTTTAATGGTGACACATTAAGAATTTGGTAGGTGTTTTGAGTTTAAAAGAGAAATTGTTTAATACATTTTGAAAGTTAAATGAGTATTTACATTAACCCCAGTGGTTTATTCGAGTAAGTTTTACTTTTGTCCTAAGGATGTTTTGGGCTGATAGCCATTAGGGCCTGCTGTGAAGGTGACAGTGTAATGTTTGCCGTCAGGAGCTACGTAGGCATATTGCCCTGTAACGGTAAGAGCTGCATTTTCGGATTGAGGATTGTCGATTTTTCCTTCTTCCTGTCGCGAGGTTCCGTCACTTGTTTCGTAGCTGTGAAGAGATTGTAAAATTAATTATTTATAGAAAATATACGTATTGAATGATACATCATTATTTTTATACTTAATAGGATTAGAGTTATGGCAACAATGTCACCTGATGTTAAGTGACAATGTAATCCAAAATAGCATACACGCTAAGCCTAGTGGAGAGACTGCCTCTCAAGTGCAACTGCCAGATCACATTATTAAGTATTTAAATTTTCAACTTGAGCGTCGTGGCTAGGTAGTTGAGCATTAGAAAATGCCCGGTCACCATGCTATGGTTTCTTCACGATGTTTTCCTTAACTGAAAGCTCAATCTGACTGTTGGTGGATTCGAACTCACGTCCATTAAAACAACATTCGTATAGACTACCCACTGAGCCATCATCATCATTCGCTTCACTATACACTCTACTATTAAGTAACTATATACTGACTGAGTGACTATACATACTGAGTACATATTGAGAAGGATTTCAGTTTATCTTTAATAAGAATCATGTTAATCATTATTTATATTACAAACATATTTCTGAACGAACTCGGTTAATACTCTAATGTTATTCTGATGATAATAATTATAAAGATAACCAAAAACTTACGCAAAGCTGTACCCGTCGGGTTCTACGTTACTGTCGAAACGAAGAATTTGCACATCTTGCGGGTTTTGCTGGGGTACTCCTGCGCATAGAGTCATCAGCACACAAACAATGGTCACCTGAACATTAAAACTACGATTGGAATTTTCTTTATTTCAAAATTTATTTACTATTTTATTAATAAGATGAATTCACGTTGATTAGCCATTATTGAATTATTAGGGGGATGTGCAACATACAACATGATACAACCCACTAAAGCTGCAAATCGAAATTGCAGATACGGAATTTTCTATTACTATCCAAGCCCCGTATAATGACTGCATTCGGCATAATGGTTAATAATCTAATCTAAAATCAATAATAGATCACAATGACCTGAATATCTACTATACCAGTATATTTATAGAACAATTATCAAAGGTAACGGATAAACATGTATGAGGGCGGTTGTATGATCGCGGGTAAAAAGCTGAGTTATGCATAATCTTAAGGTTTTGTTTATCCAGCTATATATAAAAGAAAATTCGTATTAAGTAACATGTGTGTTATGTATCGTTAACTTATATCGTAAACTTATTGCGAATATGAAAACTATTGACAAAGCTCTTTAGCTGTTTAACTTATACTAAGAGGTCAGCGTAAGAACTTTATGTTTTGTTCTCACACATTTGCGGTACAATTGCACAGTTTACGAAGATGCATCAACATCACTCAAAAGCCACGACACACTTTCATAATATTCTAAAGAGGACAAATTAAACACGTACATTATACGCCTTTGGTAATTATAATATAATAATAATAATATATTAGCGACTCACGTATTTGAGCATGATGCTTGGTTGTTGAGTTCAAACTAACGAATGAGTAACTAGTGTATGATCGTCCATTTTATATAATCCCTAGGTGCAGGTCTTGCAGGCTGACATCATGTGAGGATGGGTCGCGGACGCGGCCCTCTTCACATTCAAATACACTTTGAACATCTTAAATTAATTAAATTTTTGTTATTACACGAGCAGTATCAAATTCTCTTTCATGAAATTTGTCCATCTAATTAATCAATACCAATTATTAAAACCAACAAAAAAATATGGTTTATTATATTCTGTAGTGTTTCAACAACGTTACGTTATTATACTATTTTTTCATTATACATTTATTTCATGTTTAATTTTATAATTTATATTTGTTATATTTTATTGTTTATTTTTTATTTCTATTCCATTGATAATACGTGTATTACAAATATCATATATCACCTACACTACACATAACATATTACATAACAGAACACCATCTCAAGTCCTATGTATCCTAAACGAGAACTTTTTGTTACGGATTCTTATTTATGGTACTGCACTTCTCGGAGATGTAATAAAATGTTTACAACTAATATTGTAAACATATTTAAAAAGAATACTTTATCAATTAATTGTACATAATTACGGACACAACAATAAGCAACAAGTATGGTAAAAAACTTATTTACAGCAATTTAATATAATATTATAGAAGGAAGAATATTTTTATAATTAATACTAGAATGTCATAAGAAAGTACGCTAAAATCACGACGGACGTATGTATTATGGGATAATACGTGAGTGAAAACGCAATTCATTCAATTCGAATCTTTATATCACTGTTATAATGAGTCGCGTTCAAAAAGCTCTCTTTACTTTAAAATAAAGATCAAATGAAAACAACTTATTAAATAATTAATTATTAAGAAATTATTTAAAAATTAAATAACAGTAACTTTATAATAAAAATAGTTTTTTTGAATATTAAACTATCTAGTGCTAAATCCATGAATGCCCACGCCTTTGTATGGGCCATAGTACAGTTACTTCTATAGTAATATAGGTTTCTAGAATTAGTTACATATTTCGTTTTTTATGGACTTAACAACTTAGGTAACTCGGAACTTGATTAAGATTCTCATACCATGATATGTAGATTTTTCTATGGTTTTATAGAATTTTAATCAGTATTTTTCGTAATGTACACGTTTTAATGCAATATTTCATGAACGTCATCTATCGTTATATACTAAATCTTTTAG
The DNA here is from genome assembly GCA_039707435.1 of Actias luna. Lineage (NCBI taxonomy): Eukaryota > Metazoa > Arthropoda > Insecta > Lepidoptera > Saturniidae > Actias > Actias luna. Next base: position 9,848,801 of record JAZHAC010000033.1, on the reverse strand, counting down.
AATGTTTATACAATTCTTCGAAAATTATATTTCAATTCGATGTAGATATTATTTATCATTATATGAAATATATATGTAATGTATGTGTATGTATTTCGGAACTTCTTAGACAATATATTTTTTAAAAGTAATCTTTATTATATGTTTGGTTATTGATAGTTATAAGAACGTAAATATATATTTATGTATATGTATAGGTATATAAAATGACAGGTATTAAATATAAATGAAGCTAAGTTTATCAGGCTACAAATTATTATCTAAATAATGAAAAATAATTAATACGTTTCAATGTAACTAAGAAACGACGAAGTCTACATCAATTTTTGCTATGTCATTACAATTCTAACTGCCTGACGGCTGTGTCTATGAAAATCATCATTATAAATAACTTAAAAAAACATAAAGATCTTCTGTTAATGCTATTATTATAAGTTTTGTTTGTATTGTTTGTTTGTTGTGTTGTTTTAACTATGACATTTATATTACAGTTAAAATATTGTAATATTTATACTTAACGTATCTCCGCATTAAAATAATATTTTTATGGTAGTCTGCAAACATAATAAAATGTTGTTATTTAGGGAAATAATTTACGAAATAGACTCATTTATTATACCATCATATGTTTTTGGAAATGAGCAGGCATCGCTCAAAACTGCGTGTTTCAAAAAGTCGCACAACTCTAAGGTTTGTATATAAGTTTATTAATTTATTCGTTATTTGTAAAATTGTTCGTAATAATTATCAGTTTTTTGGTGAAGGTAGATTAAATAGGCTGATTCCAAAACGCGACAGTACAAACAAGAATCATTATCACAGGATTATTACGTTGTATATAATTATTGCAACTCAGTTGAGTACAGATCCGTACCAAATTTCTTAATTGAATATATGCAGTCAGTTGCATCCAGCAACATTTATGCTGAAAGGTTAGACCTGAAATAATACAGAACTTAAAATTAATATAGTAACCTGGGTAAGATAGAACATTTTTTACTAATTTGATAAAAAAATTATAAACTTATTTGGACGTAAAGGATTGTATAAAGGACAATAAAGGATACGGATCAAATGGATCGACCGTTGTATATGTCGATAGAGAACGCTGAATATATGACGGTTGTAATACCTACAAATGATCCTTCATAAAATATTCCGTTTTATATACTTATGTATGTTTACTTCAAATAAATACTGTGGTTCCAATTTACTTTAGTAGAAACGTAATGCCAAGGTAAGGAGTTATCGGTTAATATTTGATAATTAGTAGAGAATGACTGAACGATGTGCGGATAATATCAAATTCATTATCGTAACGATTATTCTGTAAATTGAATACAAATGAGTATTAATTTTTAGATGCGTATAAATAAATAACTGTACTTTACCTACAACTACTATACTGTAACAAATGTATCAATAATCCAAATTCGTACATATAATATTACATGAAAAAAAAATACAATAAATTGAATTTATTCAACATATGTTTTATCCTTTTGTTATAGTCATGAAGCTTATTTATAACTAAATTTCATTTATAATTATAAAACATTGTGATACTATTATATAAAATGATTAATTTATTATACCAAATTTTAATTGAAAGTGAGTAATAGAGTAAATTTTATATGTCTTTTACTATTATATGTACATACAAATCATCGTTGCAACGAATAAGCAATGAATTTATTATTTTAAACAAAACATTAATGTTTATACAAAATTTTTATTCTTAATAGTTTCATAAAATATAATATTTTACAAATGGATTTATAATCGCTGAGCTTGTTATGATGTGCTAGTAACAATGCTGGCTGTTAAAGACCGTGACATTTTAGGATCCATTTGTATTTGTTTTGATGATTAAATCACCGCTCTTTGGTTTGTTACAGCTTGTCCGCTGATTAAACGGATGCATCAATGGCTGCAATGTAAAATGCAATGTCATATAGTATTTTTCAAAATACTGGAATCTGATAATAAACTTACGCCATATACCATATGCGTTATAAAACTTATAAGTATTATTAATCTTTGTGCTATACTTTATTAAATTAACCATCATTTAAGAGACAACATTTTTTTAAATTACATCTAAGCAGAGATGGTTTACCACAAATCAACAATAAAATAATACAATCAGAATGTATTTCATGGCTTTGTGCTATATAATTAAACTGTTCAGGGCGTGTTTTGACTAGAAAACAGTTAATACCTAAAATTAAAATTTTTCTTTACATAGTATTTAATAACAATAAGTTTTTATATATATTATCATTTTCAACGAGCTATAGGTACAACTAGAGACCTTGATAATGACGGACGTAATGCTTCATAACACAAAAGCTTTATATTCGTATAAATATAATTAAGAAAATGTAACAAAAAATAAAACTCATTGTAATCAACCGCAGAAGGAATAAAAAATTGCGGTTATATTCTTCATTAAACTGATCATTCATTTTTTATAGTTTAGATCGAAATTAATCCGCGTGGCTTTTTATTATCTATGTTCATCATGTATGATAATTGAGATGCGTTAGTAGAGGAGAGATATCCGCAGAACTTTTAATATATAGATTTAATATCATATTTTGGGAACAAGTTATATCAGTGTGAAAAATATGACAATTGCTGACGAAGTCGCAGTTACTTACTTATTCTGTTTCATATAGGAACTCTATACTATATATAAAAAATCTAAAGGGTTTGTCTGTTTGGTTATAAAAATCTTTTTGCATTTGACAACATTTGAATTGAAAAAGTTTGTAGGCTATTTTAACATCACACTATAATCTTAGAAACCGGGCTTTATTAAAACGTTGTTTATTGTAAAACAAGTTTGTAAAATTAAATCTGTTTTTAAAATGATCATTTTATTGGAACCTCTGTGACATACATGATTTTTATATACATGATATACATGAAGCTAGTTTTTGTAAAGAATAAAATACAGCTCTCATAGTCCATATCATCTGAAATCATTAGAGGTCTACCAGGTTTTATTATAACTTTTATTTCTATGAAAAAATATCAATGTTAGTACGTAGTTTTGCCTGTCCGTTTTTTTGGAGGAAAGATTCAACTGCGTCTGGGATAGCAAAAGTACCTTCACCGTCTGTAATGTTATCCTCAATGCGGTTAATATAAAGTTTTCGTTCTTCAGTAATGTGAATGAGGTTTCAATTTATCCAAAGCTTTATAAAAACCTGTCTACAAAATCCTCAGATCGAAGTAATTGAGTAGACGTCATGAATCCTACCCATTTTTAAAGCTAAACAATTATCGTTTTATTGTCATCAAATGCCATTGTTAAATTATTTGTGATCGCTTTCAAACTAGGATACGATTTACAACATTTTGTTAACGATGTTTTTGAAGTCGTTGAATGACATGCCCATCTTTGGTTAGGACTCATCATATGCCGAATGCAATCTTTATAAAACGACAGATCAAAGTAGGACTATCACTATCCCCTCCATTCAATTCAACACAAACACAACGTGTGTTCCACATTCGCTGGAGTGAATACACTGTCTGTGTTTATGGTAAAAGCATTGTTAGGCCTACCTTAATATTCGAACTTCTGCCAAAGTTCGTCAATATTGCATACTAGAAGTTGTTTTTAAATGTGTGTTCTTTTTACATTTTTAATTATAGGTACAGTAATTTTTTTCTACCAGGCATAATGCGAACGATGTTATCTCGAAGGTAAAAGTATTTTACCAAGGTCTCTGCATCAACAGATATTTTACGGGCACCTCGTGGATTAGGAAATTATAAAATACCGAATAGATCTACTAATTGCCTTGCTTTTCTAGTGTGTCATCGGCAAATTTTAAATTCTTCAACAAGTTTATTTTCACTCTACGATTAAGAAATTACAATCAATATCATTGTATCCATAACTGTAAATGTGTAGTAAGTCTTGGTCTTGGTGAGTTTAGGTCAAACTATACTTATTCTTATTTTAGTGATTGTACGGTATATATGAGTTAGTTTTGCTAAGTCTAAAGTGATGCCTCCCTACCCAGTCGCTTGAGCCTAAGTTCGATCCTCCAGATAAGAGTTAAGTTCCGGCAAAATGCAGTTCGCAAAGCACTTCTTTATTTGGACATTCATAAGTCGAGTGGGCTCGATGGTATTCCTCCGATCGTGTTGCAGACATGTGCTCCGGAGTTGGAACCGGTTTAACGCGTCTTTTCCGGCACTCCTATGCTTTAGGCGTAGTCCCGAAATCCTTGAAGGCCGCTTTAGTGCACCCGATCCCTAAAAAAGGCAACCGCTCGGATCCGTCCAATTACAGGCCTATCGCCATCACCTCCTTGTTCTCCAAGATAATGGAGTCCGTTATCAACTGCCAGCTCCTGCGGTATCTAGAGGACCACCGGCTGATTAGCGACCGCCAGTACGGCTTCCGTCGGGGTCGCTCAGCCGGTGACCTTCTAGTTTACCTAACTCATAGATGAGCAGAAGCAGTTGAGACCAAGGGGGAGGCGCTTGCAGTCAGTCTGGACATAGCGAACGCCTTTGATCAAGTATGGCACAAAGCGCTTCTTTCCAAGCTATCTTCCTATGGGCTTCCCAAGAAATTATGCAACTGGATCACTAGCTTTTTGTCAGATCGGAGTATCAAGGTCGTCATCGACGGTGCACGCTCTGATCCTAAATTTATCAATGCTGGTGTTCCACAAGGCTGCGTACTCTCTCATCTCTGTTCTTTCTGCATATCAATGACATGCTGCAAATCAGCAACATTCATTGCTATGTAGACGATAGCACGGTGGATGTACTGTACACTGGCCGTGCTAATATTTCTCGGGAACAGGTTGACGAAAGTCGGAACAAACTTGTGTCTGAAGTCGAGTCTTTGTTAACCAAAGTCTCCGACTGGGGTCGACTTAACTTAGTTCAATTCAACCCCAAAAGACACAAATTTGCGCGTTAACCTTTAAAAAGTCACCGTTTCTTGTAACTCCTCGTTTTGAGAATACTCCCCTTTCTGCCAAAGCCAGTATCGGAATACTTGGCGTCGGTATTTCGAGCATCGTCCAGTTTCGCGGTCAATTGGAAGGTAAGGTCAAATTGGCCTCACAGAAGCTAGGCGTAATCACTTTCCATCAGGTGAGCCTCCTGCCCGTTTGCCCCCTATTCCATTAAAAAAAAATACAGTGACACTCTACATCACTGAGAGTACATCATCACACCGCATACCATTCGTGCACACTCACACATTAAGTACACGGTTCTGTAAGGGACTACCCTCGCGGCCCTTGAGCTGCTTACTTGATAAGGTCGTAGTTAGGATCACTAAATTAGTAATACAGAACCTGTTGGTTATTCACAATTATGAAACTTTTTTCATTTAATTTACCGGCAGCAGCCCAAGCCGAGGTTCGGCCGTCTTGGTACCCTTGTGCCTACTGCCTCGGGATTGAGTGCCCTCATCACTCGCCCCAAAAAGTTTGGTGAAGCTGTCAAAGCCCTTGGGGCTAACAGCGTACGTGAGTACGAAAAAAAAACGAGTAATCTATATGAGTTTTTCTACCACTGCAGGAAGTACATACGCACAAATACATAGGTAAGAACAATATTTTTTTACAAGCAAAGTTTTTAAGATCAATATTCAACTAAACTGGAAAATTAAATGGATTTACGCATCGATAACCGTACTGTGCTATAGTAAATTATTAAAAGTTATAAAACTTATTAACTATCGTAAGTCACTAAGAGGATTCAAAAATAACCAAAAAAATAACAGAATGTTGATGAATGAAAGATGAAAGAATGAAAAGTAACAGCGTGACATGGCTTTGTATTTGTTTTCAATTATATAACTTTGATTCGCTTTAATGAAGAGTCTCTTTCTGCAACTATAAGATGACGTCATTATTTATATTTTATCGTTATAATATGAAAAGGTCACGCAAAATTTGGGGTGTAAGGGGTGTATCGAATACCATTTGAGTTACCCAAGCCGACCTCATCTGTACGCGGTGCACCCTGCCGAGTAACTGACGAGACTGTGGTGATTGTTGGTCCCACATTTGGTTTTAGTCATCACAGTTAACCATATAATTCTAGATCCGTCGCAGCTTATTCCCCGACTGGATAGTGACCACCCTTGGGTTTAGTCTGCCGCAAATAAAGGTTCAGTATGAACCACTCATTTCCACCATGGTCAGCGGCACGGCAGTAATATGTCAGTTGTTGCAGCTGTCCATAGGCGATGGTAACCATTCACCATCAGATGGGCCGTCTGTCTGTTTGGTGTTCATTAAAATTAATTAAAAATATTAATTTGACTGCACGACTGGTATAGCGGTTTAAACGGTCGCCTTTCTGCTGCCGCCACCCTGAGTACTGTGGGTTCGAATTTCGCACAAGACAATTGTTTGTATGATCCACAAATGTCGAAGTAGATACCTGAAGATAAAGTTCAGTGTTTTAGTGTAAACATATTAACGCTTCCTAGACAAGCTTTTTAATTTTTATGAGTGTGTATAGTATGTTAGTATAGATGTATATATTTTGACGTAGGTCATTACAAAATACGACAACTTTTTCTTTATCGGATTAATGATTAAATCTCTTTGGTTGTTGATTATACAGATTAGAATCGATTATTCTGTGTACTGTTAAAAAATAATTATGAACAATGACCTTACAATCCCACAATACACAAAAACGTCCCCTTATTGCAGGTTAAGCTGATTTTCTTCAAAGTCTATGAAGTTTATCCATACTTTGACCATGAACTTTACCGAAAATCCTTTTTGTAAACAATACGTTTAAATAATCAACCGTGGTCAATCTTTTCGTCAGATTTTCACACTCATTAAGTTTCAATGAAGGATTGTCTAGTGATCTATTTTAAAAGCTATTGTTTAGTTTTGTTTTTATTTTTTAGATCGAAATTTAAAATATTTTGGAACAAATTGGTTACTGGTATAAAACCACCAGTAAATTAAATACAACTAAAGAGATTTGAATTTAAACCCATTTTGTAAAATAGAAGAAAATACATAAACGAATGATTTTCTTCTTGGCCTGACATTTATCCGACAGGATCAAACGCATATTATAGTATACTGTTCTGTGATATTTTGAGATATCTTTCATCACTTTTATTCATAGTACACGATCGTTGTAAATAGGTACATATTACATAGACATATTGCATAGAACGGACCATCATAGTCTACTGTTACGCAACAAGTCACCGTGCTATTCATTTTCTGTGACCTCAAAACGACACGCTTTATATGTAAAAATATTTTTTCTTTTTAAACGGATAATTGCTAGTGATTGCGATGATACTTTGATAATCATCTGAAAACCATGTTTAGACTTGATGCTTTTTGACAGTTATATGATAAAACCATGAATTCACAGTAAGTGCAGAGGTTATTTTTTTTCAAACATCTCTTTACTTAAAAACAAAAACATATCTAAATCATAATAAGTACCGAATTATAAATATAATTTACAGTTTTCTTATAGAGTACTAATATTTACAGATAATTACAATCTTTTCTCTTACTTGAAATATCTAAAAATCAAATGATTCGTCATTAATAATGAGAATGAAAAAAAAATGATATTGGAGAAACCAAAACAAAAGCGGAAAAATATACAATATTTGAAAAAAATCATATGTGACAACAAGATCTGTCATTTTCTAATTTGTGCTTTGTAACGGTAATTAACAAAAAACGCTAGTTTTAAACCTAACTGGATTATACTGATAGACATTTATGAAAAGCATGACAAAATCACAGAGAATGTTGGGGCTTCGACTTCCAGACCGGATATATTTATTTATTTTAGAACAACTAAACACATAGTAGTAGTTCAGCTCTCTATAACATTCCAAAAAACCTTGAGTTGCCTAGGACTGCAGTAAGTTCTATACTAGAATATGCCTGTAAAATTGCGCTAACAGCCTCTTACCAGATTTTGCTGGGTAAGGAGAGAAACCGGAGTGGTGAAGGTGAGTGTTTACGCACGTTGAAAAGGGGCCTCTTAAACCTACATACGAGTCACAAGTCTAGGACATTGCTCGGAGTTTCCCTCCCTACTACACGAAGGATCCGGCAACCGCACTGAGAAGAATCCATGGTTTGCTAAGAAGTTCGTCTCTCTCTCTCTCTCTCATATTAAAGTTGTATCGCAAATGACTTCCATTTAGACTACATTGGAGCCACTTTTATTTAATTTTGGCAATTTTATAACGATATGTTATAGTAATCGTAGATGAAAACGAAAGCTAAACAGTGTTTAAAAATATTACAGCCGCTAGTGGTCTACACACCTTATTTTATGTTTTATCCAAACATTTTCTATGAATATTATATATTATATTATATGAATATTATATTGTCTGAACTTCTCATTCATAAAAACAATATAATAAATAATGTGGTATATTATGTGATATCAAATTGAACTAGCACTTTATTTAAAATTTAATATTACAATCTTTGTATCCAAAAAGTTGATTGATTTTATTCGATTCGATACGATTCGTTTCGCACAAAGATAGAAGATGTAGGTTAAATGATACACGTTCGACTTGGTTTGACGGAGGCAGGTAAACAATTGACAAATCCCTGTAACGTTTTGGTGGACCACCTTAAATAAACTGTTTGCATGATTGTGATTAACACCTTACCTCCCAATGAAACTTCGAAATACACTGTCAATACAGAAAGAAGATATTTATAGCTTCAGTTCTGACTTCAGAGCATAGACGTTCAGGATTCGTTCAACTATTAACATATTCCAACTTATCCCAGAAAAATGAAAATTGTAAGTGTTCATTTGAATAGTATTGTAATCAGTTTCAATGTATATAATCTTATCTAGATATTATGGATCTGATAATTATCTTATTTCAACTGCTATATAAAAGATCGATTAACGTGTACAATGTATACTTTGATTGAAAACCAATAATTATTTATATACAGTAGCAATGCAGTAGAGCATTGGACCTGCATATATTCATTGACTTCGTTCGCGTTGATCTAAAAATTATTTAGTCTCGCGTCTTCATTCAAATTACAGTTACTTCTGATAGAGTTAACCTAGTTTAATAAAACAAAAACTAAACGTTACTCGAGGATACGCTTTATGATTTCCTTGGCGACGTATCATAAACGTTGTACTTTAGTAGTGCTGTGTGCACAAACAAACTGACAGACAGACATTTCTGAAAATTATGTATTGTTCTTAGTCACTTGAAATATATTTTTTCACAGAAAACTAAAGAGTACAGACACGTTAAATCTACATTCTTATTACATGTATAGATATAGATTAATATTACAAAAAATTCAAATGTACTCAATGGACTATGTTGATGCGTATTAAGCTGTAGTATGCTGGTTTCAAATTATGGTTAGGGCTTCTAAAGAATTATTAATAATTTCATTTAAACTAATTTCAGACTTTCTTTGTTATTGCTACATTGGCGGTAGTGTGTGCACAAGCGCAAGGTCCCGCACCAGCACCCGCTGAGAAAAAACCACCAGTAGAAATCATCAAGCAAGAATCGGACGTCGAGGTCAATGGATATAATTTCGAGTAAGTCGTTTTATATTTCATAACAGTATACATATTATAAATTATAAAGAAGATTAAAAGCAAAATATTTTAGGACAACAATACAGATTGAAATTCATTCAATTAACCTTATATTAACTTTACCTAAGATTTTTTTCTATGGGATGTCATGATTTTATAATGATTAAAACTATTATTATTACTCACTTTTACATAATTTTAAACTGTACAAAAATTTGTTATTGTTTTATTATTTGTTTGTTTGTTATAATAAATTATAATCATGATTTATGTAATAACGACTGTTTTACATGTTTCTCTATAATTCTTATCTGGGGCCTAGAAAAATAAAAAAAATCTTATTATTTTTCTTTGATTACACTAAGTATAATTAAAGTAAATTAAAACACTTTATAATCTTAGAGTATTATATTTGTACAATTGAGAATATTTAAATACATTTTAGTTTTTATATATTTAGAATTTATTTGAAATCAAATATAACATATAAGATAAATATTACTTTATAGGTATGAAACAAGTGACGGTACCTCAAGGCAAGAGCACGGAGAGTACAAGAATGACACAGAACAACAAGGTTTATTGGTGAAGGGCAGTTATAAGTATGTAGCACCCGATGGCCAGCACATTGCCGTCTCTTTCGTCGCTGATAAAAACGGTTATCAACTCACCGAACAGAATGAGGATCAAAAAAAAACCCCCAAAGCTTAATACTTACACCTGTCTCAAACCCAAGATTACCGTGATTTTACATTTAATAAAATCAAATAATATGTTTCAGTCAGAACATTTTAACATCTAGTCTTAATGTAATTTGTACGGCATAGATCTTATAAAGGTTATAAATTATTCTTTGAGTTTTATTTGTCGTCATAAATGTAACGGCACTATATATTTTGGTCTCTTAAGTACCTTGTGTTTTCTTGTTTATTGAGATACCTAAGTTAACGTTTTAATATTCATATAATTAGTAGAGATTTTATATATATTCATGAGGCCTTATTAGTTTAAGGCACTTTAGCCGTGAACGCTGTCTTAAACTGTAAATCCATATTCTTGAAGTAGCTAATCCTGAAAAAAGGAATAATGTTTTATGTATATTATCCTAAACGTTGTAACAGCTTTTAATTATTTATATGTAAATCATACAGTTGCATTTTCATCATACAATTCAGCTCAGCTTTGGATTGTTCTAAATAATCATGATTTTTATAAATGGTTTTTGTTTTATTATAAATAAAGCAATTTAAAATAATTTTTTAATACAATATGTAGAAGAAACACATTAATGTTATTGATAAAATAAATAAAATTAGTCTTACACATGAATAACAAAAAGCAACGCGCGTTGATGTCTAATAAATTAGAAATATATTGTTTGAAAGTTCTTACGTTTCAAACATAAAAGTCTGTGTTAAAAAATGAGCAGTAATATATGTCGTAAACGAAACATGGTTAAATATTTTAAGTTTATGTTAGTTAAGTGTTTATGTTTTTGCATAAACAGTTACTTCGTATGTACATGCTTTGACATTATTTTACATCATCTAAAATATTATTTTAAGACACCGAAAACTTCGGATACAATTAAGTGGCAATTACACATTTGGATACATTGCTATTTTTTTCTTTAGTGAAAAATCTGAATTAGACTCATTTAGATCCACATCAATAGTAATATAATAATAAGTTCTGAGATCAGTTAGTAGACATAGTATATAAAAGTGTATATAGTTTTTAACATGACGGTGATAAATAATCGTACACTTCACCTCATGGCGAGCAGTCATCACAGCCTATGAACGCTTACAATATCCTTTTTGCCTGCACCCTTTATAAAGTTGTTATTCTTTATTATTAATATTTAGCTTATATTTGAAAAGGTAGTAATAAGTAAAGGTAGTAGTAGTAAGGTAATAGATGCATGTTTTACTATTTCCCACAATTATATTAATTGAAAATACACAATTTTTAAAATCATAAAACAAAAGAAATTGAGTTTTATAAATTGAGTAAATACTGAATATAAGTAATATTCATTAAGATAACTTATTGTAAAAAACATTTGTACTTACATGCAATATCTATAGTCTATAGATATCCAAAAATATGTTTTCTTTTATTATTTTTAATGTATATAATGCTTTCCAAAAAGTTACAACCGACAAACTCATGTAGATCATTAAATTTTATTATAATCGGATCATCTGAAAAATAAAATTTATATACATAATCGCAATTTAGAATTATTACATTTTGTAAGAATTTATATAAACGGATAAATCATAATATTGATTTCAACATAACTTTTATGATTGTTGTGGTTTTTAAGTAATCATTTCAAGATCCGGTCAACTTGTATGACCTATGAGACAACATTGTTTCCTTCTGCAAATACAATGGTTTGGAAATCCGCACCTTTTAAGACCAGAAGATTTCCTCTTTATTGATCACATAATTGAAATTAAAACAGAAATAATGTAGAGTAATAGTAACATTTTTTTACTATTCTTTTCAGCACCTCAGAAATTTATTGAATTTTTTTATGAAAATGATAATTTGAAACGAATATATTATTATCTTTTCTTTTTATGAAGCTTACATCTGCATTAGGAATCAAGCTATGTGTTAGGGGTGTCATTTAAAAACATGAAATTATAAAAAACAAAGTATACTCCGACTCAGAGCAATAATTCTTTGCCAAAGTAGAATAAATTGTTTCTGTCGTCTATGGATAACTGCAGTAAAAGGGATATTACAAACATTTTATTGACTTCAATGAACGTATTTCAGTTTTTTTCTAAGAGCTTTATATCATAACTTTACGGAAAAATCTTGCCGTGTGATGCATTCCAATATCCTAACGCATGTGTAAAAGAAAGTTCTAAAAATCAAATCAAATCAAGTCGTTGCCTTGGTGTTCAATGTTGCTTGGATTGGATGAGAGTACGCAGCTTTTTAATTGGTAATTTGATTTTTGTTTTTCAAATGATTCCAGACTTAGACATCTTTGGATATGATGACACCAAGGATTCCAATTAATTTGTAGATTACACCAACAACTATCTTATGTAGAATTTAAACTCCAGATGATGCGAGCGCTTAAGCCATTTGTGCTGCTCATACGATTTATTTATATAATAGCTCAATTATTTATTAAAAATGATAAATACTACTTGCAAACATTTTACATCTCATATGTACATAGGTTATACTATTTTTATATATTTTTAATTTATTGCTTTTATTTGTTGTTACTATGAGATTAGCTCGAATATGACGGAACAATTTACAAATAATACTGTCCTAGACCAGTCGTGGAGTCTTTTAAAATAGCCTGAAGATCACATGACTGAAGTCGATGTTAATCAGGGGTGACACGAAGAAACTAACTTACTAGTCACGAGAAGATTCAATTAAACGCCCGGAGTACTGTTATGTTCACACGCTTTATATAAAAATGTATTTCTTGGAACTAATTTTAAGATGTTGATATCTCTCATCGAATTCTTGGCGTTATTTTGATATCAGTTAAATAATTATTCAATAAATTGAGTAACTATAACTATATTTATTTAAACTATTCAAATTTCGTTAACGGTGATAAAGTGTAAACATGTGGTAGTTATTGTAGATTTTATTGGCCACTGCTATGGCCGCTATGACCATATTTACAGAGAAAATAAAAAAAATTAACAATATTATTTTAGCTACATAACCTAAAATAGAAAATCCGTTGTATAACCGATTCATATAAATCAGGTGTATATTTGAAGATATGATAATTAATTTGTCCAATAAATATTATTAGCTTAACTCGAATCAGTAAGACCTTACCCGATATAGATGTGTAAAATATTTTTCGAATGAAACAAAGTGTATAATTTATAACTTTGACCCAGCTACAAAAAGAATCTAAGAGGTGAAATAAAGGTTAGTATTTATATCATAAACTATATTAATTTAACTGAAGTATATATGACTTAATAATTTCTTCTTTTATGATTCTTAAACAATTTATATTGATTATAGAAATATGTGACTTTAACTGTTATTAAAAGGCTAAAATTATTATTTAATAAATACCTGATTATAACCAAGCACGCATATTTTACTCACAGCAACTCTGAAAATAAAAATAAGAATTATCTGTTTATTTTTAATTGTAAATTTTGTTATCATTGCTCTGTCAAAATCATACGGGTAAACATTTCATCTCCTTACTCAGCTCGGTTTTAAAGCAAGCAAATGTCATTTATAATCATATTTATTATTTAAAAATAGCATAAATATTAAATGTGTAACAACAAATTATCACTTTGTAATATGCGTTTAGTTTTCAATTTTGACATCATAAAACATATTGATGAACATGATTTACAGTGTAATGCTAGCAAGCCTAAGTTGAGCCGATAAGGAACGGGTTTGGTTGATGAACATATATAGGTGATTGCAAGCTGAAAGTTTTTAGAACTGAATAAACATATCAAGCATTTGATTAGCATATAATAATAGTTATAAAGATGAATATAATCTTAATATTTAATAAATACAGTATAATTTGATTTTAATAACACTAACAGTAGCTTTGTAGTTTAGAATAATATTTATAAAGGTAACGTAATTTTACTGCTTTTTTGTATATGTAAAATTTCGGAAATAAAATTTGATAAATGTGAAGTGAAAAAAAAAAACGGCAACTTATATTACCTGTAACATGATTCTTTAAAACGACGTGCAGTGAATCTGAAATAAAATATACAAATTTGGTAGATTCGGTTAAATAAAGAGGGATATATTATACAATGTAGAGGTTTTCATTTTAATTGTATCAACAAATTGTTTATGCGTTATATGCTTATCGTAATCAATTGTAATCATAAAGTATATAAAAAATATATTTATATAGGTAATACTAAACAATGCTATTTAGATATATTAAATATACAATAAAATATTAAAATATAACCATTATAATTTAAATATAATTCAGATCACAACCTTTGGTGCAAATAATTAGTTTGTGTATGTGACATGATAATTATAGCTACATATGTTTGACTATAATATAACAATAATTTTGTATAAATTTGTTTTATTACTAGCTGTGGTTCTATTGCTAGTAGCTAGCTAGTGCTGTATTGGCGCGATGAAAACAAAGTTATTCGCTTTATACTATTAATAAACAGATTATATTATATTTTATAAAGAATAGATATATAGACTAACCTTAGTCACTTATTTCAAATGGTAATTGATAACACTATCTGCAAGTAACAAAGGATTATTCAATATTTTTAATTAAGTGATATTAATTAATAACAAGGCCATTTACATTCATACTCTTTCTATCTCATCAATGTATTATGCACACGCATAAGTAATGATGACAACATCTAATCATCATTTTTTATCGTAGCACGGTAAAATTAATTTACTAAATCAGATGCTAAAAACAAGGGTGCCCACCTAGGGATCTACTACACATCGTAAGTCGCTGTCATGCCAGCTTGTTCATATGTTATCATGTCATGTTCATATGTGTACAAAATGTGTTACAAAAAAAAAATTATATGTTTACAAAATGTTTGAAGGAATTCATGTTTGTTTTTGTTTTATAGTTTACGTTTATCGTTATGGCCACAATCTCACCTTATGTAATGATAGATTGGCTCTCGAATGCAACTACCAAAACACCTATAGATATTTAACGACAAATTTTCAACTTGAGAGTGGTAGCTAGCCAGGTGGACATTAGAAAATGCTCTACCACCACGCTATGGTTTCATCACGATGTTTTTCTTCAGCGAAAACTCAAGTTTATTGTAGGTGGATTCGAACTCATGTCCCTTGACGCGGCGTCCATACGCTCTACCAACTGAGCTCTCATCACTGCATCGAGAAGACGGTACCACAACTGAAGCCTACAGCAAAGGTGTTACATGGCCTTGTAAAATATAAATGATATATTTTTTAGTTAGTATAGAGGATTGTTATCGATCAAACTCAATATTAAAATCATTATATTAATACTATGTCGTCCTGTAAACACGATTCAAACAAATGCGTTTGACTTTATTTTTTTAAAATAAATTTTAGAAATAATGATGTATGTTTATTAGAAATTATTAAAAAATGTAAGTAAAAAAAAAACTTACTCTGATTTGCTTCCATTGTCTACAAATGCTTAGAATGACTAGTCCAAAATCAGCCATCTTCCTCTTAAAATGCTTTTAAAGTGAGCATAAAATTAAGTGCTAAACAACAGAAACACGAAGAGCTTAAATCAAAAGTCACGACGTATTGTCATTGTTTCAAAAGGTTTCTAAAATAACTCTAAACTACATTTCAACATTTCACAGTGAACTTTAACTAGATGTTAGTAAATATAAGTTATAGTAATTTATGTCTTCATTTTATTGTACTAATTCTTAACGGCTTTGCTTATTTATGTTCTGTAAGATAGACTTTAAGTCTTGTATTATTTTTTGTACTAATGCAAGAGTTTTACCTTTCATAAAATATGTTGGAAAATAAAACAATCATAATAGAATTAACTTTATCATAATTACCTTTTCAATTCCGGTTACTTATTCTGCAATTTAACGAGAAATAAATTAGGGATTGAAAATCTAGTGAGTGGACATTAGGATTCTATGTTAATAAATTTAAATTATGTTTGCAGGCCGTCTATTTTTTCGTTTATCTCGTTTCATTATAACTTCTCACATTTGTCTGTTTCTAAAATTAGTGACTAATGTCACAGTACTGAGCCTCTTGAATCTACCTAGAGAGGGTTGTAGGTTTACAATCATCTCATATTTGCCTGAAACTGCAAACCGATATCGCATTGCTTTCAGTTTCTATCGGGGGTAGGTGTCGGGACTTCACCTAATTATGAACCATCTTTGACGTCATCGAAATTGGTCTTACAGTTAACTCCAACTCATCTTAGATAAACTTTTAGTGGACCTGAGGCCCACAGTACTCAGCAACGACCTGTTGCATTATAGCCTATTAAAGGGCTTTCCAGACCACTCACAACATCGTGTCTACAAGGAGTATAAGATTGTAGGATGGCGACTGGCTTTGTATGTTTTTATCTTGGTAATTAACTCTAGGTCATGCGAGTAGAAACAAAATACCATTAATTTTCTCATCAATTTCGCCTTTGAATGATACTGTATACCTACACTATTTAAAATTCTCTACTTTTTTGAAAACGTAATTATTAAGCTGTATATCCTATGATGTTAAACTTGGTATCCTTACTAATATTATAAATGTGAAAGTGAGTTTGTTTGTTTGTTTGTTACGCTTTCACGCCTAAACCGCTAAATCAATTATGATTAATTTTGGTATAGAGATAGATGGGACATTGGAGATGGTGATAGGCTACTTTTTCTTGCGTAAAACAATTGATGGAAGTGGGGTAAAGAGAGGGATAAACTTTGTATGAAACTTTTTATTGCGTCATCCGATTTGTTTGAAAAATCAATATTGACGCGACCGAAACCGCAAGTAAAAACGAATAAATATCATCACTAGTGAAAGCTAGTAAATATGATCACTTTTGTTTTAGCGACGCATGTCTTTGTGTGAATTTTATTGCTCGTTGCATCAAGTTTTTGAATGGAAAACCGGAGCCACTCTTATGTTTCTGCCGCAAAATACAAATTATCGGAATGCATATTACATTAGGTAGATGATTTTGTACATCATATGTCAACTTGATGCTTGCTTACGCATCATGTGAATGCCATCTTTGTTGTCATTGATGATCTATGCCGTAATGATTGAGAAATAGAAAGCTAACAGGTTAAGGACTAATGCAGGCTGTTTGACGCCACAGGTTACCGAACAAAACTTTGACTACTCACCATTAAAAGCATTTTATTTAATTCTGAAGAAGACTTAACATTTTTAAAATTTATGAAACAGCCAGTTTAGTAAACATCAACTGTAAAGCCTAGCGAAGAATAGAGGTAAAAACGTTTTTAAGATATATAATATATAGGTGTTAGGCTTGACTTTATGTTTTCTTTTAGAGTTGACGTATCGAGAAAAGCCTTCAATAACCATTTCTCTTGTAGGAGAATTCAAATTGTTCTAGCACCATTTATCTTATTAGTCCACTTAGTATAAACTTAGATGTATATCTCAGTTTAAAATCCAGGTAAAGATACATTCATACTTTCTTAATACTTTATAATGGCTGTACACTTAATTATTGTACTTTCTTGTTGTAGAGAAAGTGAACATTAAGTGAGCCAAGATACAAGTTTATTTCTTAGAGTGAGGTTTACATGTACTTTGTAGATTTGAATCTTGCTCATAAAGCTAACGAAACGAATACAGTACACTACAACTTCATATACTATATACATATTAAATAGTAAATTGAAAAAATGTAACAAATTTAATCTTTTATCATTATTATTATACTACACTACCCTTGGTTCTGCATAGTTACCTTAGGATTTTACTTTAATAATATAAATTGGTGATAAAATAATACAAAATTAAAGAAGATATCCTTAGACTATCACAAAATCTTTATAAAATGCTAATTTAAGTTCCAGCTATAATAAGTACTAAATACATTTTTACAAATAGAGATTAGTTTATTATATTTCTAATTTATTCTTAAAAAAAGGCAAATAACTGCATAGATAATTGTTTATAAATATTGTAATTAAAAAATAAGTAAGGCCCCAATCAACACATCTGTCGCGATTGCAGTGCAAGCCCGAGAAGGAGTGTGACGAACCTCTGCGCGTACCTCTCCGTAGGTTTTGTTTGGGTGTGCCGATCCCTAACCCCATTAGAGGGAGCCCTTGATTAGGTTTGGACCTTACCGGGATTAGATGATGAATGTGAAAGCGTTCAATCAATCTTGGTGGAAGGTACAGAGGCCGTAGGTTTTAAGTCAGTGAGAATCTGAAATAACCCATACTTTTGCTGCCCGGCGAAAGGTAGGTTATCTTATGTAATATCTTCCAACGAAAAAAGAAAAAAAAAGAAAATGGCCCCCAATCGAGCTCAATTTTAATTTCGAAAATAAATGTAGATTTCATTTAAAACGTATTTTTAAATTAATTTATCTTGCAGTGATTTTTTATTCTATATAACCTTTTAAATTATTCCTGTTTATCCTAAGACCAACCATCACCAACCACCAACTTTATTTGTTACAGTTCAGTTGTATTTTATGTTACCTCTGGATTGTAGAGAAAGAGATAATATACAGTATTTTCAATTTAATATTCTTTTTCAGACAGGGTATGAAATAAAAATATACCGTTTAAAAAAGTATTAAAACCGTATTTATTATATATAAAAATGTAAAACAAATGAGAAAATTAGTGTTGGTTGGGTTCGATCACACGGATCTGGGGCTTGTATCCCTTGTCGTCAGCGGTGAAGGTGACTTCATATTCCTGACCGTCCGGTGCGATATACGAGTAGGAGCCCCTGACTGCGATGCCTTGGTTTTCACCGACAGTGATCAGTCCTGCTTGCTCTTTACGTGATACACCGTCGCTGGTCTTAAATCTATAATGAAAATGAATGTGTAAATGAAATAATAATGATAAGTGTACGGACTAATCAAAAATGGTAGTAGGGTATGAGAAGTCTGTTCTATTGCACTACGAATTACAAACATCAGGTGTATCATCCGCCGTAGTGAAACGTTTAGGCGTCTTACATTTGAAATCAGCTAATATATATTCAGTAAGAGAGCGAGGTAATAGGTATTCGCATGGAACACACTACTGGGCAAATCAAGATAAATTTTTCGCAGTACCTCTAATTTGAATTGTTGATGTTCAGGATCTATTAGTGTTTATCTAACTTCCAAGAGGTTTTCCGGCCTGGTATAATTGTAACAACCGGCATTAGGTTGATAATCTCCCTTTGATATCTACTGTGTTTCCACTATGCTCACCAATAGCAACCAATAGTGTTGCCAGATTCCCATACTTATACATAAAACATATCATTTCTATTTAAGTCTAAGCCTGTGGTAGTAAAGTTAGTCTATTTATATTTTATTATGCACTGGTTTTTACTATAATAAAATGGCGAGGGTCCGTCGTATTTGAAAGGAAAATTAATATCTGTTTGTTTCATATTAGCAAATCATAATATATTTCGGTCGAGTGACCGACTATATATATAAACTGTTACGAAATACGTTATATATAATACAAAGTTTTTATGACACCTATTTTTTGTCATTATATTTTTTTATACTTTATAGGTTTTGCGTTATGGCTACAATCTCACCTGACGTTAAGTGACGCTGTGATCAAAGATGGTGGAAACGCTTATCCTAGTGGAGGGATTGGTTCTCAAGTGCATCTACCGTACCATACTTATAGATATTTGGCAGCAGATTTTTAATTTGGGGGTGGTAGTTAGTCAGTTGGGCATTACAAAAAGCTCTACCACCACGCTATGCTCACACTATCGTCCGAGCCATTACCGCTTGAAAATTAGTATTTATGAATTTATTTTTCTTACTCAAAATCGTATCCATCAGCCCCTACGTAGCTGTTGTCGGATAGAATTTCCGCAGTTGGCTTGTGCGGCAACTGTGCGGCTACCACAGTAACAAACATACCGAGGGCGAAGAATTTCTGTAAAAATATAAATAGAATTTCAATAATATGAAAGTGACCAAATAGAAAATGTCTTACATACGTTTGTTCACACATGGATGGACATATATAGGTATAGATAATCAATAACAAATAGTGTTAAACAATGATGTCTGTAAGCTGTCTATGAATTGTGTTAGAATTGCTTTCTTTGCCATTTTAAACATCCATTTATGCCGCTTATTCTGTATACCCATGGTTTTTTTAGAAAAAATATTTTCTATGATTTAATAATTTTGAAAGCACGGTATCTATCATAATACTTACATATTTCAGAAGATTATTTAAATACCCATTAATATAAAGGAAACCCTAATAAATACGTTTTTAAAACATTTGTTTATTGAAAAACATTATTAATAATTACTAATAGATTTTTTTTAGTTTTATGTGCCTTGTACTTATTTAAATACTTTTTCTTGTTACTTTCATATTAAATGCAAAATATTTTTTTAAGTATTTTGCTTGAATATTTATAAATTTTATTTCGAAATAATAAATACAAATGTTGGGTACTTACCAAAGCGACCATGGTGAACGTTTGATTTTGCTGGTACTTGGATGTACTTAGAAGTAAGAGACTGATAGAAAAAAATGTTTGCATCCTTCTTAAATACAGCCATTGTTTGTCAAAGTTACAGCAATTTACAAGTACTCACTATGTAACGGAGGTGATAATACAAATCAAGTGTTGAAATATTGCGACGAGCACACCACTTGACACACACACAATATAATATATTTAATTTGTACATGTGACGTTTAATATACATATTTGGCGAATGACTAATTAGAAAGTTAAATTCTTATGAAATTACAACATTACAGCTAAAATTTACTAATATATTTCAATTAGGCGTAGGATAGATTTTTATTTTAACTTAGTACTATGACAAACTGATTTTCCGAGTTGGTTTATTTTTAATGAAATCAAGTTATATTCAAGCACACATATACTAACCAAATTGTTTAGTTATTTCTATATATAACTTAATGGATATATATCAGATTAATATGGAAAGAAAAAAAACTTATAAGTATATTATAATTTAATTATATAATTTTTTTTTTTTTTTTTATTTAAAATATTTTTACAGAGCTTTTACACTTACATATGTGTATGCCAGGTCCATCGGAGCATACACCCTTATATACAATAATGTTATAATATAATTTATAAAACTAAATAAGTCTAGTGCATCTTATCTCATTGCTAAAGATAATAAAGATCCATAGCATACTAGACATGGAACATACCCATATCTAAACAGCAATAACCCCAAGACCAAAAGCAAACAACTTCTAGGTCCCGCATTTCTAATACGTTCCATCAACAGATATTGTGTGTCCTCAACTTTTTCACAAATTTCACAATTGGGTGAATTTTCTTTTTTGATCATATAGCCAAATTTGTTAAGTCGAACATGTCCAGATCGAAAACAAAAACCGTCCTAATTTGGCCTCGTCTCAGCTTGTATGCTACGAATCAAGGAATGTGGAATGGTTCACTTAGAATTGCCTAATACCAAATTCCTTTTTCGAGGGATATCATGTCAAAATGTTTCTTCCATAAAAAACGAATAATCTTTTTAACTTTTGGTAATATTTCCACATAATTAGAATCTACATTATATTCCGTGCCCTGTGAAGTTGCAAATTTAATCTAATCTTGTATTATTTAATAAATTAAAGATTCTCATTTGTACACTTACTCATATTACTAAAGAAATACATAAAATATAAGTTGTTATGGACTAGGCATTAATTTCTTCATATTTTCATGAATAACAGATTACATAAAATACTTTGAGGTATTATTATAACATAATTTTGACTTTATTTATTATATTTCTCTATGTCGATTTTATTCATTCTAAAATATAGTTGCAATAAATAAGACCAGTCTTCTCTCTTAAAGTTCGAGATAAAAATTTACATTTGCATCTAAAAAATACATCGTTCACATTTGCTAGCTAATTCTTTACTTTTCTAATTATTGTGCTATATCCCCGTTTTCCTCCTTTATAGATCATTTCGTAGAGCTGTCCCTTGTCGTCGTACCAGCGCACTGAGCCGTGGACATGTAAAGCTTCATTATCAGTACCGCGATTCAGAACAGCCCCCTCTTCTGATCGTGAAGAACCATCGCTGGTGTCGTAGCTGAAATCGAATTATACATTATTTTATATCTTAAACGATTTTATATATTTGTACTTAAGTTAATCAATATCAAGTTAAATCTTATTATTTACTCTAGATCAGATTTTAAGCATTTCTATAAAAACATGAAATTGGAGGAAGTTTATAATTGAAATCAATAAAAATTAAGCTTTGTATATTGTTGTTATATATATTTTATTATTTTGTTCGAAATTATTTATTATGGTTATTACGAGTTCAACTAAAATAATGTTAAATAATAATTTCCTGTGTACAGCTGGATATTTATTTCATACACATATGAGTGCAGTAATACATGTCATACAGCCAACGTGGTGGAGAATATGAAAAAATTTAATTATAATTTAATTATATCTTAGTAACTATATCCTAATCATAGTTCTATTTATATGTAGATGGAACTATTAAAATATAATCGAATGCTTAGTTTTATTTGAACTTAGCAGTTACGCCAATTGACTAATTTAAACTTTATATTAATATTTTCTTTAACGCTCACTTTAATTACAATCATATCATATTTAGCCATGCTAAACTACAAATTATACTAAGAAAAGATGATCTACTCCAAATATTTTTATTGAATACACTACATACTATAATAATAGACACATTATAAGTGTACAATATAACCTGTACCAATTTCTTTTGAAATTAAATTACTTTTAACAATTTAATCATATTTATTACTCAGTAGGAACTTTAGTAGGTAGGAGTACAATAATCTCACACGTGAAATATATTTAAAAAAAAGGATGCTTCTAAAGCCGTGCAGTTTATGGAGTATTGGTTTTATGGATGTTATTAATAAAACTGATAAAAACTTAGTTCGTACTTAATTATTAGTGAGGGCATCAATTTTGTTGTGTAGGTGTAGGTACACTAACTACTTACTCAACCTGTTTACCTTATACTGGATAATCATTCCTAAGATAACATATTTGTGTAATTTGTTGTATTGAATCTTATTACTCGTTAACTGTGAATAATGATTTATGCACATGTGAAACAAGAAAACATACAATAGGTTTTTCATAAAAAAAAATGTGGTTGTAAAATACTCAAGTAGATAATGATACGTTGCTATTCTATTTCATACAAGGATTTCAGTACACGTCATTCAACTTAAAATAAATGTTATTAGATATGCAGTTGTTACGTAATATATTTATTCACTACAGTTGCAGATATGATAAAAAGGAGTGTAAACTTAATCTATTCTATTCGTAACGTATTATAAAAGGCAACGTCTGTATTTGTTAGTGTACTTATAACGCTAGTAACATTGAATCCACTTATATAATTCTTTTTAAACCTTAGATTTATTTCCTGGTTATTTTCTAGGTGATTTTTATTACATTAAGCAAGATATAGGACAAATTAATTATAACGATAAACCGACAAAAAATCTACCAGGATGATTTCTTGGAATACTGTATCAGAACTATCGAGTATTGCCAATCAGGATCATGCAGTAGATTTTTTTAACCATTTTTTCCAGTTTATAATAATAAAGCTTCGAGTACAGCTAGTAATTGCGTAAAAAAAAAATAAAGTAAAATATTTATGATAAGGTGTAAAACTCGATATCCACGTTATTGTCGAATTCAATTTTACTTATTAAAATTTTATACGTATATGATAGAAAATGGCAATTTGCATCTTTTTTATGTTTTATTTTAATTTAACCTCAAAAGTGATGCATAAAAGGAAAAGTTACTCTTTATTGTTTATAGCAAAACAATTAGAAGCGTTTAAATGTAATTGATATTGTGTAGTTAAATTGATTGGTTCACTTTAATTGATAAATGTAATTCGATTATGTTTAAAATATATTTATCCAAAGTATTTTTAGCTTGTAATATTTATATAGTAGTAAACTTATGCCATTAAGAATTATAATGACTATGCTCATGCATTAAATGGCTCAGGTAGGTTTTAATAAATATGCGAGACAGATATGCAATATTCAAAGTTTTATTATATAATATTTGTTGTTTTTTTTTTGTAATTTTAATGCAAAAATAATGCATAACTTAAATAAAATCCCGGAACAGAAAACTACAAATATTAAGGTCTAAAGAGATCTCTGAAGATGAATTAAAGAAAAATCTAAAGCTAGTATTGTAAAAAAATTAAACAATATGAAATAAGATCCTTTTTCTATTCTTAGAGTACAGTGTTTTTTGTAGTTGATTTTTATTAATAAATAGATTAAAAGTGTAAACTAATTTTATCTAAGAAATATTACATAAGAGTTGAATTTTCGACAAAGCAAGCAAGACAAGCACAATATTTAAAATTTTAACTTAATTTAGTTATTTTAATGTAGTAAATTTAATAAGAATGTTAAGTAACGGCTCTGTAAGGAATGAGAGTACCTCATAATTTAATACGGCCGTTCAACCTGTAGAAGGCGTACCATGCGACACTGTTTTTGTACTCATTATTGTCATCATTCTACTTTTTATAACAGCTTTGTAACATAGAATGTCACGTGTAAAGCATTAAATCGCTGATTAAATTACTAGTTAAATTTGAAACAAAAGCTTCAATACTGTATCTTTAAAATACCTAATAGAAATTTTAAAGAGGTGATATGGTAAACATAAAACTTATTACCGTACGACTTTTTAATCACACTACTTTCTTATTTAGAAGTACTTAGTTTTCCTTCCATATATATTCGTAATTTGCTTCTTCCTCAAGATATTGATATAATATTTATGTATTTCATAATTTATCAAACTAGCACTGGTTCAAGATTTTCTATACAAAGCGTCCACTAATTATGAATACAGGTGAAAAATTTCACGCAACGCTATAGGTTCTAATTGTAATATAACGGTAACAACCAAACCACTAACATTTGTACATATACATATACATATTCAACATGCATATACATAACAATAATTTCTATTGCAATAAAATTCTTTCTGTACGGACATCAAACTCTTGCTCTTGTTATCATTGCGTCGCGACAAAATTGGTTGTGATTATATGTCCTAATAGTCACGGGCGAAATCAGAACTCAGACCTTAATAAAGTTACTTATAAATTACAAAAGAAATAAAGTAACAGATGTCGGTCCATTTCGAATTAGGAAAAACTAAATTAAATTTTTAAATATTAGGGGAGTATTTCAAGCTAGGAGTACAAATGGCTAAATGCCATACCAAGTTAAGCCTGTGTTATGGAAATTAAACAGCTGATATGTTATACATGTTTCGATATTAGATATCCAGGAACAACTAATAATTACGCTCATCACATAAATCAACCATTTACACATATAGATTAAACATGTAATCTTTCGACGAAATAGTTGGAATTATTACGAAGTTTTATCGAACGGAACTTTAATAATCTGCAGAGCCAATTTTGTTAATTTTTGTCAAAACATTTGCTAGTAGGATTAGTAATAATAATAAATATTTACTAGTTTTACTGCACTACAATATATAGTATTGTTTCTTGATTACCTCCCTATACTAGATCTAATGCTGGATAGTTTACCTATACTAACGTTATAAAGATAATTATTATAAATATATAATATTTCCTAAAGTAACCTCGTATCTAAGTACGACGATACTGAATAAAATAACCTTACTATGTCTCTCATTATGTCATATTTGTGGTTTAAATTATTTTAGATATTTTATAATCATCTTGGTGTACCTAATAGACCGTGACATAGATTTGCAACACCATTAATTATAGTTGAATGTTATTTTAATAATTTATTTTCAAGAAGCCTTTAATATTATAATAGTAAAACACATTTGTATTATATTAAACTATAGCTTTTTATTTAATATAGGCCTACTATCATGATATGTGTTTATAGGCATATCCTATGAAATATTATTTAGTTGTAATTTCATTGCAATGGAAAGAATATAAAAATCGATATAAATTAGTAATACAAATTTACATTTTAGTTTTATAAGTAGGTAACTTTATTTGAAGGAAAAAAACCAGTCACAAAGATCACACGTAAATAAAAAGTTGGCTAAGCTATGACTAAGGCGCGACACTCTATACATAATAATATGGTAAAATCGATATAACTGTCTGTACTTCTTAGCTTCCTTCAAGCTAATTTTTAGCATAATAATATACTTATAAAATGTAAAATTATTTAAAATGATACTTTTATTTATAACTTGATTAAATTACCATCACTCCATTTTACTATTTATTTAAAGCAAATAATGTTGTAATTAATCGAGAATATAGTCAACTAAGTTTTAATGTTCATGGTAAATTTGTGTTTGAATATAAACTGAAATTATTTAATTTTAAAATGAATCACAAAAATATATCCTATCTTTATCCTATCCTATCCTTAATCCACTGAGGTAAAAGTTAATTTCAGTCTTGGACGTACGATTTTTAATGGGTCATGAGGACATCCTTATGGCGACGTGCCAACAATACTTTATCACGGAACAATGTTTTAAAAATATATGTTTTCAAAATAACATTGTTGGGAGTTAGGTACGAAGAAAGACGGAGGGTCACGTAATCGGATTATCAGGTTGTAGTCGTACATGAAAGGATAATAAAAGGGCTAATTAACATAAACATGACATTCCGTTGTGTTTGTGTAATATTTTTATATTTTATTTTTTTATTACACATCACTGGAGTTAATTCGGGTCATTTTCTTTTATGACATATAGTTAAAATGGTATTATCTGGTCAAAAATAATTCACGTTTTTAGATACACTGATGGTTCACTGGTAACTTGTTCGAATTCCGGATTGTCCGAAGTAAGTTCCAATCGTACAAAGAATAAAAGCTTTCAGTCAAGAGAAGATATGTGATAAAACCATAGTATCACAGGTGAAAATGTTCAAACTCTAAGTAAAGCCATCATTTAACATCAGCTAAGATTATGGTTGAATGCGAAATTTATATAGTAAAAGGTAGTATATTAATTACAATACAATTTAAATTAGCGACTCTGCGATCAATGATACTGTTGTTAACTTAACACTCTGTTTACTAAACAAAACTCTCGTTCAAAAATTGAGGATTTCCGCTTTAATTATACTCATCCGTAAATGTAACTATCGTATTTATTGTCACTGATTTTATTCCCTTCATTGAACCATTGTTTACTTCTCCTAATGATAGATTAGTTATACACCGTATCTCTTTCATCAGTATAAAAAAGAATCCCATTCAAGTCCAGTCAAGAGATAATGTGTGATTTAATGTCATATTTTATATCAAACTAAAAATGTTTTAGAAGTGCGTTAATGTATATAACCCTTACTAGTATTATAAATGCAAAAGTGAGTTTGTTTATTTGTTACGCTTTTAAGCCTAAACCACTAAATGGATTATGATGAATTTTCGTATAGAGATAGATGGGCCCATAAAATATTGCATATTCAAAAATGAATCAAACAGAGGCTGGTCGATAATACTACCGTAGCTTCGCCATATTAATTATGTAGTTAGTACAACTAATCGAAATTTCAAGCGTCTATTCAGATATTTTATGTAAATGTGCGATTAAAAACTATATTCAACGCAACAGTAGCGTGTACGGACACTGCGTCAAAGGACGTGAGTTCGAATCCCCGCAATGAGCCTGAGCTTTCAGTGAATGGAAGCATCGTGATGAATCCATAGCATTGTGGTAGGGCTTTTTCTAATGCCCACCTAGCTAGATAACACCCTCCAGGTGATAATCTGCCGCCAAATAACTATAGATGTGTTCCGGCAGTTGCACTTGAGACCTAGTCCCTCCACAGGTTTAGCGTGTTGACCAGCTTGGGCCACATCATCACTTAACATATACATAAAGAATAAAAAAAGTATACTATAATCCAAAAACAATGATGACCACAAAGTGACTATCACTAATTATCGGCGATGTTTGCTTCTGGACCTTTTTATGGTTAGATATATTTCGAAACGCGAAAAACCAAGAGTCACGGTGACAGCTTTATTACCGTGTGTTTGACAGTTAGGTACGACTCAGTCGGGTATAGATTCCTAACACATCGTATAATGTGAGCAGATAAATAACCAGTAGTTGTACGTTTATATTTATGTATATATTATGTGTGTTCTATGTAGTTAATGTAGCGTAAAACACTATCCCCAAAAATTCGCATTATCATAATAGAAACATATTTATCGCCGCTCAATTGTTTTTATATGAAAAATATATAAAAACTATTTTGCATGAATACATTAGCGATTAAGTCATTCGGTATTTATATAAATACATCCGTGATAAATGTTACCTATTAATTTATTTGTTATACCATTTATTGTATACATGTGCCTTGGGAAAATTGTTATTGTTATACTATTATAATGTTATTAATTTCGTTTATCATAACAAAAATATTGAAAGCCACTAGTATTTTAATAAAACCTAGTAAATTGAAATATATTCGTAATAAGTGCAACTGAAAAACGAGATAGAATACGTTATTATAAGTCATAGAAATATTAAAACCTATTTACTTTGTTGCGTACATAAATGATTGTTGCATATAAAAAGCTGAAATATACAATCTAGTAACTATTGATGATATTATGAATGGGATCATTATCATATTAAAAATAAAGAATTCACTATGTGTTTATTTACAAAACATATGATTATAAAATATAATTATAAATAATACTTACCGAAATTTATAAGAATTTGGTAAGTCTGTTGTATCCATTTCGTAATTCAGAACTTGTGCTGTGGGTTTAACATTAATGTACGGACTGGTTGAAATCATCTGCACCAATAACATACCGATAATCTGGAATTATAGCAGAATTTATATAAAAATTATCAAACAAGTAGGATAGTATCTATTATCTATATTATTATTATAAAGCGGAATAGTTTGTTTCTTTGAACGCGCTCATTTTATGAATTGCAAGTTGGATTTAAAAAATAATGTTTTTATATGATATAATTTATTTGAGACAATAGCTGCAAAGCTGTATAAAAAAAAAACGAGCAAAATTTATTAAATAATTTTTGATTCCACGCGAACGAAGTCGCGGGCGCAGATACATAGATTATATGCCGAATCACTTTTACCTAAGATTCCATAGTTCTAAAAAGAGTTTAAATATGTTATAATTTTATTTTAACGTAGCTCCATCCTCAGTGTACTTTGATAAAAATACTCATAACTTTTTTCTATGTTAATGTTTTGAACATATTTTTTATTTTATATATTTGCCGCGTTATACATTTTAGCGTTTGTTTTGCTGGAATTTTATCCATATCCATTTGTTTTTATGTTTTTCTTTTGTATTTAAAGCGGTAATAAATTTTGAATACTTCGTATCATAAATAAAGAAACAGATAGTCTATTATTAGATATTCCTACCTAAAACACATTTATTAAATAACAAAAATTGTTTAAAGCTTTTACATTTTTCATTTTATTAACATAGCAGTAATGGTATTATATTTCATAAGGTTGTAACTGTAATATAACGAAATTTACAGTAAAAACAAGTATAATTAATGTATAGAAATGTTAGGATTTTTCATCATATACATATAACAAGAAAATAATAAAAAGTAAAAAATTATTTATTTACTCTAATGTTACTGTGCACTTTTATTAAACATTTTGAATATTGATAGGGTTGCTTTAGAAAAAGTATATTTTGTTAATTTGAAATTTCACCAATAATTTATTCGACAACATAGGTAAAACGGTGGTATTGAAATTCTTTCGAAATCTATCAATTTGAATTTGGTTACTACAGGACATTGTCAAGGTCATAATAGTAATCTCCCGCCAACGCGCAATGCGGTTATTGCCCTATGAATATGTAACTTAAGTGTATCGAATTAGAAATTATTACTAA
Source organism: Actias luna (assembly GCA_039707435.1). Classification (NCBI taxonomy): domain Eukaryota; kingdom Metazoa; phylum Arthropoda; class Insecta; order Lepidoptera; family Saturniidae; genus Actias; species Actias luna. The sequence continues at coordinate 9,818,501 of JAZHAC010000033.1, read as the reverse complement.
TGGATCAAGATTGTTTATTTTTAATAAACCTCGACATTTTTAACGAACGTTGTGATTCGACTTGAGTAATGAAATCAAAGTGATTAGACTATTTAATATTGGAAGTTGAAATTAATTTATGGGAATCATACCTTTGCTGAATTTTCGCCAAGATATAGATTTATAAACGTTAAAAATAACCTGAAGTGACTAACTTACTTCAATAATTTTGTAATGTTAACTCAGTGGGCGTATTGTAAACAAATAAAATATGATTAATAAATATGTAAAAATTAAATAAATTTGGTCGATCTATGAGTATTGACGATGCCTACCCAGATCAATACTTATATGGTGTAAAATTTAAAGCAATGAAATTTATTTTATAAATTTTATCATATATCTGATGTTTAAATGTCACCAGAATTTACCTAACATTACAAAATATGAAAAAATATTTTTATGGTTCAATTTTAAAGTGCTATAATATTAATTTTGTTATAATTTTGAAGTTATTTAATTTAAAATAATTAATAGTTAATGTCTATAAATAATAAATTACGAAAAATTATAGTACATATACCTATATAATTGAGTAAATCTTAAAATAATGCAATGCAATCTATAAACTAAAACAAAAACAAAAAATTAAATGTTAAGACCGTTAGTTGATGAAAGTGGTTGTTTAGTTTAGAATGAAAGATTAAGCAACTACCAAAAATATTCTGATAAGCTTCTATGGAATTCCTTAATCAAATTTTAAACACATTAAAAGTTAAGTTTTACTTCCCCCGGATTTTTACCAGTGTTTACTACCATTCTTTTATCACTTGAAAACATATTTTCACTCAGAATTATCACTGTTTTCTTTTAAAGACTCCTTAGATTACGCTTGCAGAAAACAAGAATAATATAGGCAGAAAATTAAAAAAAAAATATTCGTATTATATAGTTAAGGTATTCCTATGAATTAAAATATTATGTGGTATTATTTTTTGTTCTGATAAAAGTTGAAGGTCAAAAATACTGATAATCTGTGTAGTCACTATAATACAGTCAATGTCTAAAATATATCTAAAAAATTCAATAATGGTGCTACAGACACCATAGTTCTATCAATATTTGTACAGCATGATTATTTGTTTTTTAATTTTTTTACAGTATTATAAAAAATATAAAACTTATATGTTATATGATTTTTTGTGTTATCATTATTAGTAACCAACCGACTTCAACTAAACACCCCTTCGGCTCCAGGCATAAAAAAATATTCATATTACGATATATTATTTATATGGCTTACACAAAAAAAAACTAACACCTTGTGTTATTAAAAATGTATGATGCAAATCATCATGAAGTAAACGGCGATATTATAATGCACAAAAAACATTAGGAGTGACTTATAAACGTTAAAATGTGTTCATCAAAATTGACATTTGCAATGAAACATGCACTAGACGCCATGCAATACATTGACGACATCGGTAATCACAACAAGGCCGTCGGGTAATGAAATCCTAAACACTCGCGTCTACGATAAACCATTATCAACTGCACTGATTCTAAAACAGTTTATACAAAATTTTCGATAATTACCAAAATCAGGTACATCTTGACAGAATATAGATACGAGAAAAGGAACAGGTGACTTCCTGGACAGGTTGTAGTTCGAGTATGTTAACGGTTTCGCAAGATCTCTCCTTATATATTATAAATAGTGACAGTTGTGTGCGTTTGTACCGCGTATGATCGTGCGCTCGACTTCGCATCCACTGTAACCGACTCAATTTTACCTGCCTATTAAAAGAACGACGTATGAACTCGCTACGTCACATAGGAGCGGGTAACATGGTCATCTTACCATGCTCCATTTTTATACAATAACTTTTCTAAAATGTTTCGATAAACGGACTTAAAACAAAAGAATATTTATATTGAATAAAGACAGCAAATTTTTTCCTTTGCACCGAGAACGGTTTTACATACAAAACTAATTATTTCTCAATGTAAACAATGGTACAGACTATAATGCTTTCTTGAAGGTTTTTCGTAGTGATGCTGAAAGCAATTTAAATATAGTTTTAAATTGTTTTAACGCAAATGAGGCAACGTTTGCCTGGTATATTTCTTAAATCTTTAGCCTTTGTATGGACTATATAAAATGTATGTATATTCAACAAAAATGTGTTTCCTGTATTCATAAAATGTGCACAGTGTGATGTAAAATGATTTTAATTTTTATTAATAAATCCAGAAAACAAAATAATATGTACTTGTCCTAAATGATACATAATTAGGGTTTAACGTTGGAAAATAGTTTAAGCGCATAACAAGCCAAAGCAGGACCGGGTCATGTGTCAACGCCCTTCTGTGTAGGTATATGAAATTTTTGTATTATTGCTCGCTAAGTTATTTCCCAGTTAATGTAGGACATATAAAATTAGCAGAAGTCTTTAGAATACTAAATTCTTTTTGTTGTTAAGTGTGTATTGTATCATAAATAAACTAACCAGTACGTTTTTGCTATGGTGACTTGATAGCCTGAACAAAATGACAAATTATATTCATATCATAATGTTTTGCTTTAAGAACATGATACATGCTATAGTTTTATCATGAAGTTTCCCTGTACCAGTACCTTAGGCTTATTGCACTGACTCGAACTTACACCGATTGACACGGTGTCCATATCCTAACATTGAACCATTAATGCTTTATTGATATTATTATAGGCTAATCTTGACGTTTGAATATTACATATGTTTAAGATCTACGTATCATATACGTATATATGAAGTGACTATAATTACTACAACACCTAAAGTAATCTGCATATGGTGTATTTAAAAATATATTATTTTCACTATTCATACTAACGCCGACGTTTGCTCACACACCGAGAGTTTAATAAATACGAAGCTAATCTTTATTGCATATTTCACACAATTTTGCAATACACAGGTTCTAGTAAGATTATGTAAAATAATGCCTCACCTATCCATGTAAAGCGAAGGACAATAGCTTGCATTTTTACCACATCATTGTGTTTTAAATTTCAAAGCAAATTATAGCCAAGGTATTTATATTTTGATTACCAACAAGTACAAGGTAGGTCATATTATTTAGATATAATGTGAAATATGTATTCTTTTAAAATAATAAGTTATAGATTGCTTGCTAAGGTATATACAAACCGAAGAAAATTAGAAACCAAATTTTTTTGTTGTTGTATACAGTCCTTTCTTCCAAATATATTTCGTTATTTCACGAATTGTATAGTGAATACCTAATACCTTTTATTTTAATAAACAATTCATTAATATTAGAAATAATGATGTAAGACTTTAGGCCAAATATATTATTTTGAAGTTAATATTTAATGTATTTCTACTATTTTGTAGTTGCACGGTAAGAAATTGCCAATTCAACAGTGTTTTTTGTAGTCATGCCGTCCTGCAAGATTCTTAGTACCGGAATATTCAATGGTTAATTCCGAAATGTGGCAAACCAACAGAGAATCACTAAGACGTGCTTATGAACTAGTGGGAGGTTGGTGTCGGCTACAGATCAGCTAATCCCAGAATGCGGCCTGCGTAAACGTAAGACAGTAGCAGGTGTTAACCTTTTATCGAGTTGTCTTTTAACAATTGCTAACGTGAATAGAAAACAAAAACTGTATGAGGTGACATTTTATATATTCTATATATAATGTATAAATCACTTTGATATGTGTCACGCCGTAATATTTTTGTTTATCTGGTAAGACATAAATATCATGCCCTAAACAATACATTCCTACTAGTTTTTTTTCGATGTTTATATTATAATTCCTCTTAAATTATATGATTTTGTTTATGGACGTGTATTACAAAAATACACTGATTATTTTTTTTAACTTATATTATAATATTATAATTCTTGTGTCCTCATTTTTTTAAATAGTTTATAGGTATAGGTATAGGTTAAGTGATAATGTGACCCGAGATGGTAGACACATTAAGCCTGTGTATGGTCCAGACCGTACACTAGGTTAGACCATAGATTGATTATTTATCTGCTTACATTATACGATGTGTTAGGAATTTATACCCGATTGAGTTGTACCTAACTGCTAAACGCACTGTAATAAAGCTATTACCTCGAATGTTTTGGTTTCGGGATATATCTAACCAAGAAAAGGTCCACAAGCCAACATAACCGCTGATTAGCCTTAGTTAATGGACACAGTTGTCATCATTGTTTCTGGATTATAAGTATACTTTTTAATGTTTATAAGTTTAGCATTATGGCTACAATTTTAACTGATGTTAAGTGACGATGTGGCCTAAGCTGGCCTATATGCTAAACTTGTGGAAGGACTAGCTCTCAAGTCCAACTGTCGGAATGTATCTGTAGGTATTTGGCATCATATTTTCAACTTTATGGTGTTAGCTAGCCAGATGAGCATTAGAAAAAGCCTGGTCACCATACTATGGTTTCATCACGATGTTTTTCTTCACCGAAAGCTCGAGCTCACTGTAGGTGGATTCGAACTCACGCCCCTTGATGCGGAATCCGTACACACTACTAACTGAGCTATCATAACTTCAAACATATTGATACCGATTAGTAAAATAGGTAAATTAGTTCTATAAACACTTTAAATATTATAATGGGTAAAAAACACCTATTTGGCATACACTGATTTTGTTTTAACCAGATTGAGAACTAAAATTTAACCGTGAAAGTATAAATAGCAATATAATTCTGTATTTAACAGTTTTCTTGTATAATAATTATGTGATATTATAAAAGCTAGAATAAGCATTTATAAACAAGCCCACTAATGTATTCTAAGACAAATTATGCTGTTAGAGCTTCCGCTTTTAATATTACATTATACCGTTAATACATTATAAACAGTAAAGTATCTAAAACTAATTAAATATTCCAGATAATTGAGAAATTAATCGTTTTTTTTCTGTACATTTATTAACGCACTTAGTAACGATTTTACGTATATGCACATACAACACGTTTTACAAGAAAATTATCGTATAAGTATAATAAAATACACTTGCCATTAAATCTTGAATGCTAACATGTTATAGTTCTATGTAGCATGCTATTATAAATGTAATTACAAATAATTAGGATGTAATGAATTTTGAGCAAATAATTCGGAAACATTTATTTTAAGATGTTAAGAATATAGTGATATTTATTTATGATGACAATAATTTTGTTAAATTTCTTTTTAGAATGGATGTATGGATGAAGTAGGTACTTGGAGATGCGTTATATAAAATAAAAATAAATAAGTTGTTACTAAATATGTTATGTTTAACATAAGCGTTTACGGTAGTTTAAAATGAGCTTGTGAAGTATAATATCTACATAGCATACAGGTTATGATTCACCTTGAACGGTGCCAAGTCGTTTGATAAGACATGATGCCAGATTGTGGGTACAGAAAATTTGAGTTCAATTGAATGGATTATTATAAATAAACTAAAATATAGCTTTTTTCCCACTGTAATGAAGGCATTTCAAGCATACAAGTAACGGACGCAAAGAATCATCCAAGCAAAGATAAATCAAGTTTTGTGAATTACATAATTGCTGCATGATGGAATCGAATTAGTAACGGGGCATGGACACAGCCGCAAAAACCGAAAATGTAACGCTGTAACTGAGTAACATTTCTCTAAGTGAATTTTTTTATCTTTATTTTGTTTAGTCAATTAGTCAAAAAGGAACATGTCAGTCCCATCGTTCCCTGGACTTGCAATATGTACAAAAATGATTTAAAACAAATTATATTACAAAAAATACTTTATAAAATTATAGATCAATGATTTCTTATGTTTACGCGAATATTATTCATCAAAATAAAACTAATTTAAACGGATTTTATCGCGGTTATTTATTAATTTTGAACCCGACGTTTCGAAAACTTTTCAGTCTTCGTGGTCACTGGGCGGACTGAGGTCTCGGTTATCCACAAAAGTTGATGTTACTCTGTCTACCTTCAATTTAATTTTTGATATTGATAGTTTTCCGATCTACGCAGAAAGAGCTCATAGTGTCTTGAGGTCTGGCAATTAGTCTTTGGGTTCCGATTTAATTAATTATATAATCGGATCCCAGGCTTGTGCTAGCTTCCAACCATCTTCTCTATTGAAATTTGGATGTTTTTTTTCAATAGCCTCATTGATCATCCTAGGTAGGAATCAGTGTTCTTTGGCAAGGATTTGTGGCTTGTCGAATCTAAGATGTTTGGGGCCTTCATCTGAATGTTCAGCAACTGCAGACTTCGTAGAGCGTCGGTGTTTAACGTCAGCTATATTTCTTTAAGTTTGGTCATTTTGGAGAGACCACAGTCACATTCGATTTTATATACGCCCTGTTCTTGTAGAGGTATATGACACTTGGCAGGTAGTAAAAATTTACTAATCTTCATGTGTAGCTTGAAGTAAATTTTAATTGAAGCACGCTTCAGTACATAGCTAATCTTGTCTGTGACACCTCTTACAAAAGGTAACACAACAGGTACACGCTCAACTGTGGCTGGTTTCAACGTCGGGATCAAAATTAATAAATAATCGCGATAAAATCCGTTTAAATTATTGATCAAATTTTAATTCTCGTAAATACAAGTGCTATTTCTCAATATACTTTCATTAATAACTGAAATACTAGGTTTGTTTTATAGTAAAAAGAATAAAATACAAAAGTAATACAAAATATTAATAAATTAGCAGAACTATTCATAAATATGGATTCACACGTTTACAAATCTCAAATTAATAACATTTGGGAATTTTTACTCGTCAATAATTACGTCATAAGTCTATTGCCATCAAATTAGACAGCCAAACAGCACAAGGATACATTTCAGGATGTTCACCGTGCCCATATATGGCTTCCATTTCAATAATCATGTGATGAGTAATCATTCAGTGGGTGGGTAAATAGATGAAAGAGTGTAATGTTTGTATTCACACTTTACTAATAAATAAATCATATCCTATTACTACAATACCAAAGGTAAAATTGGTAAAAACATTATGACTTTTTTGCTAGTGTTTTCCATTGCATTCCATGCTACGTTCCGCTTAGCGTACACAACGCTCAAAAATTTCTTCAGTTGTTCTAAATGATGACCATGGTTGCTGTGGTCGCGGTGAGAACGTAATAATAATAATGACATTTCTATTTTCTCTCAAGTCATACTGACAACAACCCATCTGCCCATCAACCTATGGTGGACCCATACTCTATTCCAGTCGAGTCAGTTATTGTAATTCTGAACGCTAAGTTGAATGTAGCCCTAGTGACATCATACGTGCATTTTAATATTTAATATTCTACCAAGCTGCTTGCGTCTGTTACGTTGCCAAACACAAGACGGTTTATTTTGTGAACCTTGGCTAAGTTTTTTGGATATTCATTATAATCATGCAGTCATCTATTTTTTTATATTGATGCTTACATTCTGGTGTAGAGTTGTATTTCGAGATCAGCTTTGGTATATCCAGCGAGAGAGGTATATATGGTGTGAACCAGTAAAACTCTTATTACAACCACAATTAGCCTTTATTCATCTCTTACTTACTACATACCTGCTTTTGCATTGCTTAAAGTCAAAACAATTTAGTACACAATTTAACATCTAGTCTCGGAATAGTTTATTATTTATTAACATTCACAAGAGAGTTACAGTCGTATAGACAAATTTACGATGGCTACCAAACTAGCCAGTGCCTGTGTCTTGGTAGTCAGGATACGATTAAACAATTCATTCTTAATATAAAAGTACCTCAGCAGATCTTACAGGTATTCAATATTAGGAATATACAAAGTTAGATATTTAAATGGTAAGCAAACCTTGACGAATACTTATGTATTATATTTTCATATACACATACATACATTTGCATACAAAAAAACATCCTTACATACAGTAAAAAAGTAAATAATGTTCTATATAATGCAGCTACGGTTTAATTTAAAAAATATGTTCAGGTTCGTCATACGTAAGAGTGCTTAACCACTTAGAAACTAGACGCTTAGCAGTATAGACAGAAACTAGCTGGATTGAAAAATATATTACAACTATATTATAGACATGAAAAGCCATGAATGTTCCTAGGCTTTGCGCAAAGGCCAAATTTACACGGGGTGTTGGAGTACAGAATACACGAAGCTGTAACATATGCAAATATTCAGGACAAGTCAGTACCTCTTAGTGTTTAGTCAGACACATTCCAAACTTGAAAACTTGACAGACAGTGAGTATTTTATTTTCTGTATAAACTTCAACAGTTGGATACATATATGGCTTTTTAATCAGGATCTTAAGGACAGAGAGTTGTGCTCTTCGTTGTGTTTAATTATGTAATTATATATCAGAGAAATAAATGCTTGGAACTGGCTTAAATTCATAGGATTCAGCCTAATGACAGCGGTGAAGTAATCGCGTAAATCACTATACTAACCGTGTAATCGAATTTGATCTCAGTGATCAATTTGATAATGGTCATTTGGCGGCGTACTTGAAAAACCTTCACAGGGAGCTGAGTTTCTTAGCTATCTATGCATTCACCATGCGGGTGCCGGGTCCATCCTGTAGCAGAGAACTCAGAACAGTTCCCGAGAATTATGACATAAATGTAGGTTTAAGGGGCCCCTTTCGACGCGCCTGAACTCACCTTCACTACTCCTGCTTCTCTCCCTCATCAACCAAATTCAGTGTAGACCTAGACTAGAATATCTTTTCGTAGATTATAAGGAGATTTTGCCCATATACCTCTCGTTCTCATTTGGACCTCGTTTAAATTAACTACGTAGCCATTAACATTACATCTTCGTAAAAATTAACCAGTTAGATGGAGTTTTTGTCGCTATTGTACGTGATTAGGTGACGACTAAAATGTTATCATAAATGTATCTATTGAGCATCAGTTTGTCCCGCCGCCGTTTCATTGATTTACCGTTAACACCATTAACACATTCGAAGGAAACGCTAGTAAGTCCAAAATCGTAGTTCTATTTCGACATGTGACTCTTTCGTGGCAGTCTTCTTATAGGAGACAATAAAAATATCATCGTCTATTGTATTAAGTATATTTTTGATTACTTACTTTACATAACCAAAACTTGTAACCCAAATATGAAAGTAATCTATTTTGTTGATAAAGTAGAGTACATATTATGTGGACAAAGCAAATAAATAAAACTACTGTTATGATTATTAGTAAGCGTATGCTAAAATTCATTACTATGTTGGTAATATCGGTTTTAATAAAAAAAATGTGTTGTACCAACCTATGTACATTACGTAAATAAACAAAAGTGCATACTTTATGAATCATATCTTATATAATTTTACTACAGAAGGAATAATAGGTATTTGGCAGTTATGAAGTTTTAGTCTTTTTAGCGTGTATGTGACAGTAGGTATGTAACGTCATATCACTTCTCTTCAAGGTGTCTTTCAATACATGCCGGTCACCTTTTGGCTCATCGTTTGTATTATTGATGACAAAAATATAGGTTTCTATAAACATTCACATACTTATGTTTTTATGGTCATTACAGTTGTGATTAGCAGGTTTAAACTGCTAAAAATCTTCGACGTTTGTCTGATTTATCACTGTACTCTTTATTAACAGTATCATTGACATTTTCTATTAATTCATTCATTATATAATTAAATTGAAAAAATAAATTCTTACCTGGATGGTAAAATTAAAAAATATCGGTCTGAACAATGCAGTTAAAGTAAAAACGAAATATTAATGCCAAGTTCGAATATGGTCAGACGTCTTATATTATATCTTAAACAAATCGTTTTAATTGTAACTAATTATACATGCAAAGCATAAAAACTAAAACTCTTTATTTATTTAGATTTATCATTTATAATCAGTATGGTGTTAATATCCCATTTGCTATAATTTATAGCTCAATAATTGCTTGTTGGGACACAAAAATTTTGTCTGACTGGATTACAACCAACATATACCAGGTTTAGAACCCATCATGGTGGCAGACCTTAGGTATTTCGCATTCTGAGACTAGCTGCTGTATCTCTAGTAAACAAATGGGTAGTATCGGTACCCGAATCGGTCGCGACCATAATACATATAGTTTTAAACTCGGCACGGTAACTCACTTTTTGTTGATTCCATTAGTAGCAACTAGTGTATATTTATTTAACTACCGTGGCGATTGTAGGGCGGCAAAACCAAAGCGATATCGTCGATGGATTAGCAATCTCGGTGGATCTCCGTTTTTCATCAAATTTACTGTGTTAATAATAACTTAATTATATCGAATAAAGTGTAAAAATTTGATAAGCGTGAATTCAATTACCGATTACAGATTAGATTACAGTTAGTATATGGTTTTAATTTAAATGAAATTTTCTAGTTATTTATGTACATCAACTGTAACTTCTTTAAAACACAATGTACAAAATTAAATGTAATTTACATGTTTCTTTAGGAAATATAATTAGTAGTTGTTATTTACATTAACAGACTATCGTTTAGCTTATGGCATTATTTTTAGGAATAGATTTTTAAGTATTTTTAACACTCAATACCAAACAACGATATTAGATTTAGTATAATTAATATTATCATTACAATAACGAGAACGACGTACTCACGTGCTCGCAGTGTGCACGAAGTTTCGCCGCGAAAATAGGCTACATAAGCCATCTTCGAGCGCATTAGCGCCATTTCTTAGACTAGGGGTTCAAGTGGTCGCCATGGCCGAAACCGGTCAAAACAATCATCATCATCATCATCATTGGTAAAATTGATTAATTTAACAATTTTAATTATACTTAAAAAGTTTAACTGTTTTTATATGTTATTGCAGCATGTGTCGTTAAAATATAAGTAACATCACTAAATTTGTGTTTTATTGAATATTCACATCAATATAATATTAAATTTCCTAGAGACTGATATTTTTAATGTATGACAGGTTTAGAAAAGATCAATGTTTTATTGAGTTATTTCAATGCGGATTTATATTTTTTACTATTGCCATGATGGTTTTAGTGCCAATGTATTATTTGTATCAATTTTTAATACTACTAAGATATCAAAAATTATAAAAACAATACGTACTAAATATTTTATCACCTTTCATAGATTCCGTAAACGATAACGGAATATTTTACGTTTCTTTTAGCATATTTTAGCATTTATATAATATATATAAAAATTAACAAATTATTCATAAATAGTAAACCAAATTAATTAAATCACCTTTTAATGCATAAATTCTTTCATTAGTGATTGATTTTAAGCTTGCTGAGTTACTTATAGAATAACGTGAAAGATTTTTACTTCAACTCTATATTTTACTATTTCTAGTTTTTTACATACTTTACTTTTATTATTTATATCTGTGCCCGTAATTTCGTTCACATATAAATAAAATCAATTTACTGTTTTTTGCCCGTTTTTGTAACTTTTTTCAATGCAGTTTTGCTCTTATTGGTAGTAGCGTGATGTTATTTTTTTTTGGCGGCCTTATTGTTCTTGAGATTAGCTCGTTCAAACAAACTTTTACGCTTTATAATATTAATATAGGATTAAATGAGAACTTACCTCAAGATGGTAAGGTGGTAGGTCTAGTAAACGGATTGCGTATTAAGTAAAGCTGTGAGAACATGTATACCTAAAGGTACTTAGCAGCAGATTTTCAGTTAGAAGGGCATAATTTGAAATTCCATAACATTAACGATATTTCTTATAGCGCTCAGGTTCATCGCAAAACCAGTACCCATATCGATTAATGCGGTATGTATGCATATTACCGTCAAACCAATGTTACAATTTTTGCGGGGTCGTGTAAGATGACCATTGTGTCTGACTAGAACCTTTGATGGTCTTTGAAGCGATGATGGCTCAGTTAGTAGTGTGTACGAACACTGCATCATTGCACGTGATTTACAGGCCCTAAGCTCTCGGTGAAGGTGAACGTCGTAAAGAAACCATAACATGATACTATGTTTTTTTCTAAAGTGCACTTGCCGAGCAATCACCCTCAGGTTAAAAATCTGCAGTCAAATACCTATAGACGTGTTCCGGCAAACGCACTTGAGAGCCCGTCCCTCCATTAGGCTTAGCATGTCTAGGATCGTAGGCAACATCGTCACCTAAACAGTCAAACTATAAACAAAAATCGCGTTCCGGGATCAGCCAGTTTATATTCGGTTATATTCAGTGGGGTGGATAAGATCTGTGTAAGTGTGAGTCGCGATGATAAACTCTTCATGGTGACTCTCTTCTGGCGTGTTGCTTACGGAGTAAGCCCGTTTCGACATATATCGACGGTTTACTAGATATCGATAAGCGTGTGAAGCTATATTACTGCTACTACCCCTAATACTAAGGGGCCATCCACAAATTACGTCACACTGATGGAGGGGTTGACAAAGTGTGACATTGTTTGAGAGAGGTCAGAGGGTGGGTGGGTCAGAGGGTTCCTAAATTTCGTGATATCACATTTCAAAATCTAATATATTTAAGCAATGAAACGAAATGTGAACTATTAATTTGCTGATTTAATTTAATAATTTCTTAATGTAAAATTGCAAAATATGTGACGTCACACTACGGAGGAAGAACTCTCACAAATGAGACCAGCTGTGATACGAGGGCTCAATAAATCATGAAATTCATATGACGTAAATTGTAGATGAGACCATTATTTTTTACATCAGGTACCAGAACCATGACTAGAAGAAGTGCGAAGGCTGTCCCTGGTCTATGGCAACACGGGAGTTTGCAGTGTCGCAGTGGTGCGTTTTAGTAGGTAGTGTTGGGTGATTAGCACCCGATGAGCCACCATATGCCTGTCTCGCTTTGGCTTCAGCCCGAGTTATGCCCCTTGGGCATTGCAATGAGGAAGTCCGTAAAGATGGGGTTTTAAACACCAAATCAATAAAAAAAAGGTACCATAACAATCTGAAATAGTGACCAGCAATACACGCATACATACGATTACATTTTTTATTGAAATAACATTATACAAGGTTGTTTTAGAGATGTCGTACATTCTAATTTGAACTTGGTATAGTTTCTTACTCTAACTTGTAAACTAAAATACCATTCAACTACTTGGCCTTCTTGAATGCAATCTTGAATGTTAACATTGTTATATTTACAAATCATGTGATGCGTATTAAAGTAATAGGTAGGCGTATCTGATATACATAATGATGTGATCTTGTGAAGTCTTCATTGGTATTAATAAGATTTATGTTATCGCAATTAATAAAAAGTTTAGAAATGTAATTATAAGCTACTATTTCGAAAACTATAACAAAAAAAAAAGAATGTTTAAGTCTATACGGCACAAGTGAACACTTCATCAAGGCGAGGTTAAAAATAAAAATAAAAATAATAAAATTAAATAAAACGTATTAGCACAGCACAGACACTTTTTATGACGATACTGAACGGGACTAATGCATCACGCTACCTCATGTAACGCGCGTCAAACAAGTGTTGAAATGACCTGTTTTACTCGCGTCCTTAGTAGACTCAAGCCGGATTTAACCGAACGAGCGTCACATAGCCTAGCGTTTCAGCTCAATCTCATTCAATAGCAACATGATAATACGCTTATCATGCTTAAAGTAGTTTTCACCTCAATAAGTGTATAGAAAAATAACTTTCCATAAAAGACAACTCATAATAATATTCTATCTCATTCTTTCACAGTAGACAACCTATATTTACATTTATAGCTATCTCTTTTTCGTCACCGATATTTGTTTCATAAAATCCAATTCGCACCGTCCCAAAAGAAGTTTCACTTTAAAATTGATTCCCTATCTAATCCTATTGTTCTATATACCTTTATCCAGGTTAAGAATGATATTACACATAATAATATAAGACCTGAAAGAGATAACTAAAGAGTTGGTTCTAACTTTAATTTTAATTCACTAGCCTATCTTGGAAAAAGGAACTTATTTTTACAAATACGTTGGTAATTGAAAAAAAATAATAAAATGCATGCACTCAAAATAAATTTTTAAACACAACTTGAGAATATTTTATATTTAGGTTTTAAAAACCCCGTACCCGACTACCAGCAATGTTAACATCTAAATAAAGCAACTTGTACGTTAAAATTAAGTTTATTGCATAAAATCAATTAAATGGAGCTAGGACGTAGAATTAATTATATACGTAAAAATCATTTTAGTAAGAGTCAATTCATTATTATGTATCTAATACTGTACTGAAATAATCTTTGGAAGAATAACTTCAAATAACATTATTTGTAATCTATATGTAACTTTGTCTGATTAGTAATAAAACCGAGTTCTATATGTATTATATAAATAAAAAAATTAAAATACCAGTAGTACCAAAAATATATGTAATGTTCTAAAATTATTTCATTTTATATTTTAATTGTTGGTTAGGGAACGATAGCATTACCAATGAATACTATATATATTATTTAACACAACCAAGGATTGGTAAAGGAATGTGATTTAGCTAAACTCTCAGGGTAAAAATATGTTTTAAATTTATAACATAAATTTCGTTCTTTATTGACTTCGCCGTGAAAGCAATCTGAGTTGAGACAAGTTACAAAAAATACAACTAAATTCAAATAGCCTAACGGGCTTCAATTAAAACAATTTATTAAACTCAATTGGCTAGTCTTACAATTAAATGTTTTCATTAATTTCGTTAGTTGATTAGAGCTTTAGAATTTAGGTCACCTATGGTAACGGTTGTATAAAACTGACATATGCCTCATAACTTTTATTTTAATTATATTGCGTTGTATTAAGCGGTATCGTTAAATTGGTTAAAATAAAATTAATTATTTTACATAAACAATCTGTAGCGAATTTTATATAGTTTATAGGTATAGCGTTATGGCTACAATCTCACCTCATATGAACTAACGAGGTGTCCCAAGCTGGTGAATACGCTAAGCCTGTGGAGGGGCTGGTTCTCAAATGCAACTGGTGGAACACACCTGTAAATATTAAGCGGCAGATTTTCAACTTGAGGGTGGTAGCTTATCAGGCGTGCACTAGAAGAAACCCTACCACCATGGTACAATGGTAGTAATTATTTCTTCCTACATTACTGCTGGTTAGCTGAACGAAAATGCCTTATGGCATTAAACTCACCAGTGTACATATTTAAAGTGCCATTTCATTCATTCATACAAAAAGTATTCATTCATTCATTCATGCTATGCTATGCATGCATGCTATTCATCACGATGTTCTCCTTTACTAAAAGCTCAAGCTCACTGCAGGGATTTTAACATACATCCTTTGACGCGGCGTCCGTACAAACTACCACCGAGCCATCATCGTCATAAAAATGGTCGCGAATAGTTTAATACTACGAAAGATTCTAATTAAAATTGTTATCAATTATTTCATAGTAAAGGTAATAATGTATGTTGATATTTTTTTACTGTAGAAATTGTGTTTCACTCGATTGCGATCATTAATAGACGGAACAAACGGAAGTACATTTTGATAAGAGTTTTTTTTTTTTTTTCATTAAAAATGTATATCTTTATGAGAACCAGCGTAAGTACAAAAGAACGAATTCAAATGGGTAATAATGTTTTTGTTTAAAATAATACTGTAAACAACTTAATAATGAGGTAAAAGAGTTCCTTCAAGATAATTACAATATATTTATTACGAATAACTTCTTACAGGCAAAACTAATTTTGCCTGTATAGTAAAAACTGAAATATTCGATGACCTTCGCTCCCCATCAAGACAGACGGACCTGGTAAATCTGAGTTATTTTTAAATGAAAGAATATATCTTATAACAAAAAATCTCATTATCTATCGATATGGTTTAGGTTGTATAACTGCCTCCCGCAGTCGCAACACTAGCAGCGTCCTCTATAATTTAGGTACGACAATATTTATATTTTAGTGTTGTAATAAAATAAAAAGAAATGCTGAACTTCTTTTTAGAACTTATATGTAAAAGTTACGTGTGTACATACTTATTTGAAAGGGAAATATGTTATTCTGTGTTTTCTTTAAATTGCTTTTGATTTATTACTCGATATGAAATTTGATTTGTTACTTGTGACTGTTTAGATACAGTTGTAGGTTACATTAAATTACAGGAAAACGGTAAGGATTTAATTTGCTAAAAAAGGTTGATTTATATATTTTTTATACTTTATAGTTTTATCGGTACATGATTGTTCTACTAAAAATACAAATATATCAATTATGTCTAAACTGAAATTTAACCCCTGTGTTGTTGTAAGAATATATTATTTACTTATAGTCGGTTTATAACCATAAAACATACATGTGATCGGCTATGTGTTGATGAAACGAGGACAATACCAATGTTATTATTTAGGCCGAATGATATATAATAAAAGTAAAACTAATATGGATTTACTTACTTAAAAAAACTTACCCTAACTTGTCTGTTAGATAATGTAATCAAGCAGAAGTATTTTTTTATTGAGTACACTGAAATTATTTTTTATAACCAATTATCGTATGAGACATACGCATGTAGTAGCTGTATAATTTATGTACGTACGTATTGGTTTAATAACTTTTTAGTTCCTCATAGATTATGTTAATTTATATTTTTAAATACTTTTCAGATGCTACAACAGATTATTTAACTACAGCGATTTCAACGTCCATGTAATTTTTTTTATAACTTACGTTATTATCAAGATAAATAATTTATTTCGCAGATTTTATGTGTCATCATTATGGTTTTACAAGTTACATCAAGTGAAAATAGTACAGAGAACATCAGAATGTAAGCATTTAAATGAATAATAAAATTATTGTTTGTTGAAACTTGTATGTAAATCAAGACATAGTAACAGTTATGTTGATTAATACTATCATAATAGACCAGTTTATCAATTACCTCACATCAACTTAGTTACAACTAAACATAAATAAGCAGTTCGGTGAGAAAAGTTACACCTAATATTATCAATTTAAAGAAGTTATGTTATAAAAATATATTTATAATTTAAACAAATATTGCTAAACTATTGTCCTTACTGACGGAAGCTATAAAGTTGTGAAACTTAAATAGATAAATAGGAATGTTTTCTTTAATTATCTTATAATTAAGATAATTAATGTTAGTATTAATTTTTGTTGTGTAACCATATAATATTATAGAATGAAGGAGTAGTTTTTACAATTCAACTAAAAAAGTTACTTGTGTAAAAGCATATGCTTTGCTGAATTTTAAGTAGCATCGTACTCTGCAACACCTTTTCAGTTCAATGATATTTTGCGGCTTATGAAATATGCTGTATAATGCTTAAATTCTTACTACTTTGTTCTGTTATTTTAACAACTAAATATTATTCTAAAAACGCTAATAAATCGTATTCCTGGAAACCGAATTAACATCGTTTATATCTGTTAATTTCTCTATAACCTCACATATATTTTGAATAACTACATACGTGCATCAACGAGCGGGTAACAAAAATAATCATGTATGATTTTTATAATGCAAACAAATAATATTTTTAACAGAAGCAAAACCGTCACAAAGTTTGACAGCATATTGAATCGAGTACTAAAGAAAAACTTGAGAAGTGTGCTAATAGTTAACAAGAGAGACTTACTTCGAAGTAAAACAAATAAAATAGACAGTCTTCGTTACATAGAATACGATGAGAACGGTAAAAAGTTAAATCAATTCATAATGTACAACCTCCATGATGTTTCGACTTTCTTTAAAACCTATCTCGATACTGAAATATGTCACGGAAGCTGTAATAGCCAAGAGGTCTCCTAAACAAATAATACATCCAGCCCGCATCTGAAAATTGAAGAACATTTTAAACCTTACTAAAACTGGAAATTAAAATAAAATTATAAATGTGACTATACAGTATTGACATTTATTTTCTTCTAATATGTCTTTGTAATCAATTATTTGCATAAATTCCCACGTAAGTAATCGTAAAAATAACGTTAATCGCAAATCAATTTTACATTTTTCATAAACCTGTGTGAAAAGTCATATTGGGCAGAAAGGTTTATAGTATACACTACTTCAAGTTATTTAACCTGAAAAATATTAACTGGATTGGGTCGCAATAGCTGTTTTAAAATATTATAATCTATTATCAAATGTTGTGGTATTAGTTTGTGAAAATTACATGGGATAAATGATAGTAAATAACAAATTGTCTAGAATGTTGAAGTATATATTACTTGATACACTTCGCTTGGAATTGATTTGGCGCTGACGAATGAACCGATCTTGGTGGTTGGTAGATATGTGTCACAAAGTGACGTGTCAACACGTGATTCGCTCCGTCAAGGAGTATTCTCAGAAAGAAGAAAAAATGATAGTAATACGAAAAATTCTATTATCGAATTCGATATATATATATATTATGACTATGATTTTTTTTTTTTTCCTTACTAGTAAAGCTGTATACATTTTATATTGTATAAAGATATAAACAAATATTGTAAGTCATGGAATGCTTAAGGCATTTTAATGACATTATCGTATTGCATTGTATGGATATCTGAAAAAGTTAGGTTTCTAAATAATTAAAAGTAGATAATTTGTGTAAAACGTATAATTAACAAAGCAAAATTAAGGTACAAGGGTTACAGAAATATACCACTAAATTATACTAGGAACCATCATTAACATACTAAACGAATATTCGAAGATAAGCCCATTTAAGTTTGCCTGAACACGCACTATCCGAGAAGTGATGCCAACACTTCCGGAGAAACCTCTGACCGAAGTATATCTTCTTCTTCATTAAATAAAGTTGTGGTCTGTAAATTAGTTAAATAAATATAACAATTGAGAAAAAACATACAAAGTAAGTTGTATGGTATATTCACATAGTTCAACTAATTAACAAGAGTTTTTTAAATGTAATCGCTGGCAAAGGAGCAAGCGTGGCACTTGATGGTAAGTGTTCACCACCGTCCATGGACACCCACAACACCGGGGAAATTGCAGGTGCGTTGCCAGCCTTTATTGGGGGGACTGGCTCTCAAGTGCTACTACCGGAACACACCCACTGATATTTGGTGGCAGATTTTCAATCTGATGGTACTTGTTACCAAGCTAGCCAGCCTTAACACCATGCAACATCTAAAAATGTTGTATTAGGATTATTGTTTTTTCCCCTTTAATGAGCATATTTCGTGGCTTATGTTGCAAAGGTTAAAGTAAGATCTTTAAAAACAAGGTCTGCGATATGTTTATAGCCAAAATGCGAAATCTATTGATGAGTATACCTAGCTAGTCGGAAGATTAACTGATTTATTCTAATAAAGTGGTAGAATTACCAGTTTTCTGCAATTTGCTTAGCATATATTTAGACTATACCTGCGCCGACATACGCTATTTTTTCATTAGCCTATTTTAAGGCGTGGAAATTTATCAAGAATATCATCTTTCTTGTGATAGCAAGAAAGTTATGTGTAACTATAACTAAAATACCACAACCTATCCTGTCATAATGGAGCGACACGGGAACATACGTGAATGCACCTTCTCATCCTGGTGGCCGTCCAACCTAATGCCGGGTATCTACGCTAACAAAAGTCAGCCCGGTATAAACCTGTCTTACAGGTGGTCAGATTTTAAACCAATATTTTTTAACGTCGTTCGGGATTCAGGGAGGGTTATATGGAAGTTACCCGGCTCAAGTCAGCGGGAATTTTGGCCAAAACACCATCATCTATGGTTTTCCTGGGGTGATCCAGGGTTTACTCTATCAATCACTGCGTCGCACATTTATTAATAGTAAGATCGGAAGTTAATAAATGAGAAGGTACGTAAATTTACGTGACAGTGCTGTAGTTTAATTCTATGAAAAGCCTGTACACAGACCGATACCGAAAACCGATGTGGCGAATATGATTGTGTTTTTTTTATATGTAGTTAAGCTGATATATCTTAATTTAAAGTATATATAGTTTAGCGTTATAACCTCACCTTAATGAATGAATCTCTTAATCTCAATCTCAATGAATCTCACCTGATCTTAGGTGATTATACGACCCAAGTTGGTAGACGCGCTAAACCTGTGGAGGAACTGAGTCTCAAGTGCAACTGCCAGAATAAACCTATTGGTATTTGATGGCAGATTTTTAACTTGAGAGTTGCAGTTAGCCTGGTGGGCATTAGAAAAAGCCTTACCACTATACTATGGTTTTCTCACGATGTCTTCCTTCCTCGAAAGCACAAGCTCATTGTAGGTGGAATTTCTCATCATTTTCTTTGGTCACCTTCTCTCTTGTCAGTACATGACGTATTTTTATAATAAGTGAAATAAAAATATTAACTTGAGATTAAATTATATCATAAATATTGACGTATTAGAGAGATCACACGGGTCGCTTTTGAACGATATTTTATTGAAATCTGCGACCCTGATACAGTATGCACAATATTATAAAAATACTTATCATCGATAAAAATATAAATAAAATTATATTAAAAGTTACCATATAATTAAGGTAAAGCCTGAGCATACGAGTATGATGATATTCCTCAAAATAACAATAAATTACACGAAAGGGAAAATAAACACTTACATTGTCGTAATCTTCCGTAGTAGAGTATTCTATAGTAAATTCAGTAGTATATTCTGAAGATAAATCGGTTTCTGTATTTACATCAGTTATATTATTATTATCATCGTTAAAATTTGGAACAGCAGTATAAGCATCAGTAACAATAGTTTCGTTTTTAAACCTATCTGTAGTAGCAGTTACGTTGTCAATATTTTGTTTATCAATATGTCCAGGAATTATATTAAATCCATTGTTTTTAGTTCCACTAGTCAAGGATTCCACAATATTAGGACTTCCAAGTGTACTAAAAAGAAAAAAAATTATTATTAAAATATATAGAGTAATACGTCTAAAAATCTATAATAACAAAGACACTTACGTTTTGTCTTCAAATCTTACTGGAATAAGTGTTTCATTTTTAGGAGCATTAAAGTTTTCAAATAAATTTGTTGTTGGATAACTCAATACTCCGCGATTGACGTAAAATATGAATATTGTACACTAAAAATAAGAGCCTAATTAATGTTATTTTAGATTAAAATTAAACGCCATTTACAGAGATCAAAGCGTAAAAAACTTACCAGTAAAAATTGATTAAACATCTTAACTATTTTGTTTAACACAAAAAAAAAACTAAACTCTCAAGTCTCAATAAAGTCAATAGATTCTTATCTTTAATAGTTATTGAAGTTCTCTATACGTTTAGTTGATCGGTCTACAGAAATGTGAATGAGTATATTCACCAGTGATTTGAATATTTCCTGCTTTGCTCTTAGTAATTTTCTGCCTGTTTTTGTAGATACGTCAAGGTTTTTGATGAAGTTTGATTTAGATAGGTGTATTTTAGTAACTAATCCTTTGTAAAACAGGTAATATTACTTTAGTTATATGCGTATTTTTTGTCTTTTTTAATTACTTTAAACGTTTGACTATTAACTTAGTTATGTGAAGGATCATCTAAAATAGTTGGAAACACGTAAACTTGAAATGAGAACTGGTTCTCAAATACAGCCGCTGGAATTCATAGTTACATCAAGGAAACTTGAACAGTGTTCTTTTTAAATAAAGCCATAAAGTGTTATCGATTATTTTTATTTAGGTTCACCCTGATTTGGATTACACTCATTAAAGTTTATTGTAATAATTGACCCAGTTTATGATACATGTATGTAGCTATATATATATAGTTAAGGTTTATGGTCATGGTTATAATCTCACCCGATATTAAGTGACGATGTGACCCAAGATGGTAGACACGCTAAGCCTAGTGGAGGGACTGGCTCTCAAGTGCGACTCCCGGAAAACACCTATAGGTATTTGACGATAGATTTTCAACATGAGGGTGGTAGCTAGCCAGGCGGGCATTAGAAAAAGCCTTTCCACCATGCTGTGGTTGCGTCACAATGTTCCTCTTCACCAAAAACTCACGCTCATTGTAGGCTTATTCGTACTCACAGCCCTTGACGCGGTGCACGTACTCACTACTAACTGGGTTATCATCGCTTCAATGTACTCATATGAAAAATATGTACAAAATGTGTGTATGAGGTAAATGTAAGGTTCCGCAGTTACATTGGTATGAATAACGTAATATGATAGTCATACTTCATACTCGTATTGAAAAAAAATATCTATGGACTAATAAATATATTAATAAATAGTTTGATGCAATTAAAGATGGATGATTTAAACAAATCTATATATTCTGAAAGGTGTATTTTGTGGTTAAGTCATATGGCCATTTTTATTATAGTTTCCGCCATTGTAATAAATTCTGCCAATATCAAGTGCAAAACGTTATCTTCAAAGCTCACTCTAACATGGAAGCAGCTGTCCCTTTATAATTAATTGTCCAGGAAGTTTTTATAGCACCTTGAAACGTATGTTCCAATTATTATGTATAAATTAAATTCATAAACGATCACCAAACCATAGTAAGTAAAATCCGCCAAAATTACTTAGTATAGTTACATGAATGGTTGAAGCAACGGCGTGTAGGAACAGCTTGTACAACCGCCGTGTCAAAGGACGTGAGTTCGAATCCCTACAATGTGCTTCAGCATTCGGTAAAGGAAACCATCGTGATGAAACCATATCATGGTGGTGGGGCTTTTTTTATGACCACCTGGCTAGCTACCACCCTCAAGTTGAAAATCTACCGCCAAAAATCTGTAGATGTGTTCCGGCAGTTGCACTTGATAACCAATCCATTCTTTAGGTTTTGGGTGCCAAGCATTTTGGGCCATATCGTCACTTAACATCAGTTGAAATTGTGGTCATAATGCTAAATGTATATAAACTATAAAAAAATACTAAAGTATTTTTTTTTAAGTGCCTGTATCTTTGTTACCATAAATATATTCGTTGGACGTAGATGCTAATAGTATTTGTTCAATGTATGTATTTATAAAGTACAAAGGGCGTAGAAAACTTTTTTTCTTTAATAATTGTAATAAATACCTTATCGAAATACCTTTGTGCAAGAAGTCTCAAAGAGATCAATTAATAATAGTTCTGTCCATTTAATTAGCTCAATTTTGTGATGAACATGTTTTATAAACAACACTGAGCTAGAGATTAACATTTAAAAAATATATGTGGTTTGTCTATTTGTATGTTTAGTACAAAACTCTTTTTTGATATTTATGAACCCTTGGACTTGAGTTAAGTATTTGTACCTAAATAAACGTGTATAATTGTTTATAGTTTAAAGTAAAATCTAAATATTACACGTTTTAGTAACAATTCAAGTTAAATTTTGTAATCTATAATTTATTTGCTCATTCAGAAACGTGCCTTAGTGACATATACTATAATATAATTTATAAATAATTATAATATTTTCTTTAAGTTGGGTTTGGTTATTTTGGTTTATCCTAATGACTCTCTTGTGTGTGATTTTTCAAGTCAATTAAAAAAAATTACGTCCAAAGATTCCGTTATGTTGATAGATTGACCAATAATAGCTACACACAAGTGAAGCGTATTAACATTGCCTTTTAGTTTTTTTCTATAAACGACTCGAAATTAATAGAATATAAAATAATAATAATAAAATCCGTGATTTCATATCGATTAAAAAAAAAAACGAGTCTCTAAAATCTGGGTCTAAACCATCGTAATTTTATAAGTCGCCGTTTTAAGAGAGTTATCACATTTTTTAGATTAGTGATTACATTTAATACAGACAAATCATCATACAGAAAAATCATAGTAATGGGTAAATTTCGATTACCTATTTGTTTAATTTATACGCTACATACTGGAAGTTTTTATTTTTGCTTCTTTCTATATTTAGATTTTTTTATAATATGCTGACGACTCTGATATTTTTTATTCTTTGGTTGCATTATATACATTATATATATTTTAGGAAAATGATTGAATCTGCGAAGGTTATAGATTTTTCTATTTTAATTAAAATATTACTATCTAATAATTTTCTGTGTTTCGACATTAGCTGCTATTATACTGTATATAAATTAAATTATTCTGTGACAAAATAAATTTGTTAAACTATACACAACTATACATACAACATTTTTATATTAATATAAACGATAACATATCTATAGCTCTCTCTTTCGTTAGTATGCTTATAGCTCGATAACCAGAAAGTGTTTTCCATGTTATATCACAGAGGTATTTTTTCTAATATTTAATACATTTTAACATTAGGCAATAATACAGAAAACAAATATTAAGAACAATAAATTGACACAAAAATGACAGCCAATAATAATTAGACAAAATCATAAACGTAACATTTGCTGTTAAAATAAATTAAAAATATTTAAATTAGCATCCAAATAGATCAAATAGTGATTAGGAGACAAGTCTTTTATACAAAGATGTCCTGCAATAAATATTTAGGTAGAAAGCGAACTGTATAATGTTTAAAGCATCGTTTTAAATATCTATATTGCAGTTTACGCATTTCACATAATATTAAAAAAGAACTAATAAATAAAAAATAAATTATACAAAAATAAAACTTTTAATAAACTAAGCAAAGTTGAATATTGATGGTTATATTTTATATTTCTGTATGTAAATATTAAATATTAAAACATAAAATTCCACCAATGTCAGTATTTAAAAAACGATTGTGTCATTAAATTATACTAGGAATCATTAGGTTTAAACAAAGTAATATTCAAAAATAAAATCGTTTCAAATCGGCCTGAAAATTCATTTTCCAAGAAGCGATGCCAACACTTCAGGAGAAACTCCTGATCGATTTAGAACTTCTTCTTCATAATCAGTTGTGGTCTGTAAATTAGTAAAATATAATAAAAAGTGACTAAAATATACAAAGTAGTTCATCATAATATGTTTACTAAGTTCAACTAATCGACGAAATCTCAAAATATTTTATAATTTTTTCCTCTCTTAAATTTGCATATTTGGTACTATATCACTGTTTATGTTACAACGGTTAAATCGAGATATTTTAAAACAAGGTCTCTGATATAGTAACAGCCAAATTTCGAAAGCCGTTACTGTATATATTACTCAGATAAGCGGAAGATTAACTAATTTGCTCTATTAACTCGTAGAATCAAGGGTTTATCGCTTTTTACGTAAGTTATATTTAGACCTCGCGGTCGACGAGTACTATCTTATCATAAGCCTAATTTTTAATGTATGGAATTGGTCCAGGATACCCCAACTCATCTCTCAAATTTTAAAACTCGCAGCGTACTTTCTCCTGCTGTAATATAATTTAATCTAACATATGCTAACCCAAGGAAATCATTGCAGATTATCTAGGTAACCTGAGAAATGATCTCTGGTGTAACTAGTGCTTCCTCATAAGTAGGGCAACCAGCCAACTTCATTAGCTACTATAAGAATTCCGTTTCAGAAATCCAATCAGATTAGAGATCAATTATATTTTAGGTAAATATTCTAGGAGGTGGAATGACTTTTCTAGGAGTTTCATCAAGCTGATTGAAAACAATGCAAAGCATTTATTTCGTGCAATATGTGTCTCATATGGCTCTCTCCTAGCTTGCCCTGGTAAATACAAGAGGAAGATCCGTAAATGGATTTACTCACGTTAAAAAAGAGGTTAAAGCAGCTTTGAGGCACAGCCATAAAAATGAAAAAAATACTCGGCACTTTAACGGATCACATTAAGTAATATGCAAATAATCAAGGTAATATATGTAGAATAACTGATTTGTGCACTTTACCAGTAACACATATATGTAACAGCTAGCAAAACTTGACAAGTAAATTGTTCATTAAGGCCATAGCTTACGTCAAATTAACTTTTTTTTTTCCAACTAGTTTGCGTAGTATGCCAATGATATTACGCGTCGAATGTTCCGGATCCGTGTTGAAGTTGGAACTAGTAATCAAAGAAAATAGAATATGGTTTTCATAGCTTTTCAACTTTCTGTTTGAACTTCGTAGGTTTTGATATTTATTATCATCTCACTTGATTAGGACAATACTCTCGTCTAAGATAGTATCACTGTCCACGATAAAGTTGAGTAAAAAGTACTGTCGTTATAACATATCTAAGTAGGTAGGTGGTTGTTGACAGAATTTTAACTTTTGAGTGATAACTTGCCAGGTAAAAAATAACATACTAATATATTATGGTTTACTACGATGATTACGTTTATCTAAACCTCAAACTCATTTCCACTACGAGGCAATTTTTTTTTTTATGGAATAGGAGGCAAACGAGCGCTCGTATCACCCGATAGTAAGTGATCACCGTCGCTCATGAACACCCGGAACACAGCTATTGGTATTTGGCGCGGCGTTCCTACACGCTACCACTGAACTATCATCGCTTCAATTGTGTCAAAATTTGCAACTCACCTATGATTACTCTGGTGTTGTGGGTGTCTATGGGTGGCGGTGATCACTTACCATCTGGTGACCCGCTTACCCGTTTGCTCCCTATTTCATAAAAAAACTACATTATATTTGAACACATCACTTAGCTATCATAGATAAAATGTTGGTTTTTAATATGTTTCTATTATATATTTTAAATGAACTTGGTGAAATGTAGCAATTGCACATAATAGTATATACCGTGCTTTAAAAATAAGGTTAGAAGTCGCGAGACGGGACTTTACTTAAATTATTATTACAGTGTTGTAATTTTAATTCTATGGTAAAACTTATACACAGTTCTGTACCGAAAACCGATATGGTGAATACGATTGTGATTGAATCCTCACAAGTGTCATAGCATAAAATATTGTACAAATCTGTGCCATATGTAATACCCGGTATAATATACTGTTTAATGTTTTTTGTTACCAGTATATGATGTATTTAAAATAAGTGAAATAAATTTAAAAAAAGATTGACGTATTAGAGAGCTTTCACAGGTCGTTCGCGAAGGCTATTTTGATACTAAGTTTAATCCTATTACGTTACACACGACACTATAATAATATGTTTAACATTTATTAATGCAACCATAATTTGAAAGGAGTTATCGTCGATGTATAACACAAATGAAGTTCTATTAAAAATGCTACTATAATTAAGGATATAAGCTATATCTGGAGATAAACCTGGATATAAGCTATTAATTTTCAAAATTATGAAAAAAACCTTAAAAGTCAAAATTAACACTTACGGTGTCGTTATCTTCACTAGTAGTATAATCCGTAGTAAATTCAGTAGTATATTCTGAAGCCAAATCAGTTTCTGTATTTGTATCAGTTATGCTATTAACTACATCATTAAACTTTGGAACGGAACTATCTGCATCGGTAACAATGGTTTTAGTTTTAGAACTATATGTAGTAGCAGCTACGTTGTCATTCTGTTTTGGTTTTACGATTGAAATATTATCAATTTTTACATTATTTGGTTTAGCAGCACCTCTGGTAATGACATCGAATCTATTGCTATGAGCTCCACTACCTAAGGTACCGAAAATATTTTGACTTCCAAGTGAACTAAAAAGTTTAAATTTTATTATCACGACATATACAGTCTGATTATATATTAGGAAACACCATACTTACGTTTTGGCTTCAAACCTCACTTGAAAAGGTGTTTCAATTTTAGCAATATTAAAATTTCCAAATATGTTTGATATTGGAAAACTCAATACCAGAAAATTCACGTAAAATATTAGTATTAAACACTGAAAAAATAGAGAATAATGGTTCTTGATTAAACTAAAGTGTGATTTACAGTGATCAAAAAGTAAAAAACTTACCGATAAAAAGATTTTAAACATTTTAACTATACAAAGAAAATATATGTACAAAAAACTTAAGTTTAAACAAAGTAAATTGTTTACTATCTTTAATGGTTAATTGAAATTGTCTAACGTTCAGTTGATCGGTCTACAGAAATATGAATGAGTTATATTTACCAATGCTTTGACTATTTCCTGTTTTGTTTCTTAGAACGTAATAATTTTGTGCCCGTTTTTTGTAGATCAAGATTACAAATAATAATGACGAATAATGACATATCAAGGTGTTTGATGAGGATTTGATTACGATGGGTATATTTTAGTAACTTATTCTTTATAAGTAAGGTAAAATTACATTATTTATATGCGTACTCGTTGTCTTTTTAAATAGTTTTAACATTTGACTACAAACTCAGTTATGTAACTACATTGTCAATAACAGTTGGTAACATGTAGATCTTAAACTGAGAACCGGTTCTCAAGTAGAACCTCTGGAATACATCGCTAAGAAGGCAGAAACTTAAATTGTTATTTTTTATGAATCAAACCATATATTATTATAGAATATTTTGATTTAGTCTCACCCCGATTTGGACTGCACTTATGAAATTTTATTGGAATAATTGAGCGAGTTTATCATATATGTATCTACAAAATATCCCTTTCAGATAAATATATTTCATTATAATGCTTTGAATAACGTAATATAGTAGTGAAAACTGTATCTGGAGAGATTTATTAGTAAATAACCTGACACAATTAAAGTTTTGCTTAAAAGGAAAAAAAAATGTAGTTCTGTAGTGTAGTAGTTCTAAGTAAAATGTGTAAAATCACATACATTTAATAATTAACATGTTTACTAATTCTGAAATATGTTTTTAAATTCTCTTTAGTGATGCAGGTAGTGTTGCATGATGGTGGGGCTTTTTCTAATGCCCGTCTGGCTAGCTACCACCCTCAGGATGAAAATCTGCCGCCAAATACCAGTAGGTGTGTTCCAGCGGTAGCACTTGAGAGCCAGTCCCTACTATAAAGACCAGTAACGCACCTGCGACTCCTCTGGTGTTTTGGATGTCCATGGGCGGCGGTGATCACTTACCATCAGATGACAGGCTTGCTGGTTTGCCCCCATTTAAAAAAAATATTAATTTAAAAAATATTAATCTAATTTAAACGATAATGTGGACTACGATGGTGGAAACGTTAACACTAGTGGCGAAGGTAATTCTGAAGTTACCGCCTCCGGAACATACCCACAGGTATTTGACGACAGATTTTTAAACTGAAAATGTTTGCCAGTCAGACGGGCATTATAAAATGTCGTATCAATTTGTTATGGTTTCATCAGGATATTTTACGTCACCGTAAGTTCACGCTCAGATAGGGTTTTGAACTCACGTACATTAACTAACACGGTGTTTGTTATACACTACCAATTCAAGCATCATGGCTTCACTCTACAAAAATAATGTCCAAGTTTTTTATAGATACAGTTTACCTTTACGTTATATGATGTTCTATGACGATGTGGCCCAAGATGGTGGACACGCTTAGCCTAGTAGGGGGACTGGCTCTCAAATGCAATTGTCGGAAACACCAATAGGTATTTGCACGCAGATTTTTAACTTGAGGGTGGTAGCTAGCCAGGTGGACATTAGAAAGAGCCCTATCACTATGCTATAGTTTTATCACGATGTTTTCCTTCACCGAAAGCTCAAGCTAGATGGATTCGAACTTACGTCGCGTCACGAACATAACGCGTTGTACACACTACCAACTGAGCTATTATTGTTATCTAATATAAGAATCTATTATGCTTACACACTGCATCAATCAATATGAGTACAGATTTTAAAATGAGCCATTGCTGCTTCAAAATGTTACTTTTTTAAATATATCTTCTGTCTTTGTAGACAGTTGTGCCAATATTATCTTCACATTTAAGTCTAACAAAATGGCAGCTCCCTACTCGAAACTGTCCTGGGAGTTACTGTACTACTTCACTTGAGCACAATAACTAAACTATAACCAGTAGAATAATGCCACAAAACCTTAGTGAGTATAGGGACAAATAATATGAGAGTATCAATTAAAATAATCACTCCATGAGATATGAACATTCCATCAGAAACAATATCTTCCTAAAGTTTTTATCAAAATTAACGAAACAAACATTATTTAGAGGCCTATATTCCACGCTATTAACGAATAATTATTTTAAAACTGACGTGGAAAACGATGTGGTCCAAAATGGTGGACACGCTAAACCTAATTTTTTTATTTCTAATAAGACCATATTGTTCGTATAACCAAATCGAAACGTTGAGCAAATAAAATATGATTATATCTTCTACATTTACATCAAGTAAACATTAATACTCATGACATTTAATAATTTTACAGCCATAAATATTTTACATGTTTTTTTTTTTTAATAAATGTTCTAAGTAACAATTCAATTACAGTTCTTTACTTTAATTATGTTAAGAACAATAAGGTGTTCGGTCACAAAAGATTTTTAGAGGGCGTTGTCGCTGTCTGAGTCTTGGACGCCCGCGAATTTCTCGACCATTGAAAGGCCTGGCCAGTCGGGAAATATCATTTAATCTATAACGGCCTTGCTCGGCCTGTAGCAATCCCAGCTTAACACCACGTTTCAAAGCTCTGTAAAAATAAAGTAACACACTAATGATATCTCTCTATTATATATGAGCCTTTTTGTAATGACAAAGAAAGGTTGCAACTAATAAACACCTAATAATGTGTACTTTGATAGATCACAAGGCGCAGCGGTAGTAAGTTTCTACTATTAAATTGAGAGCTCGCTAGTTCCAAGCCTGCTTACGACAGATTATAAATGGTCTTTTGTGAGTCTGGGTATTAAGTAAGTATCTTTATATGTGTAGTGTATCACCTATTTATTAGCACAATATAAGCTCTGTTTAATTTAAAATTAAATAATCATTAACGAAATTGTGATTTTTCCATTTTGTATTATCAAGTCTACTACAGGAAAACTTTTATAAACAAGATCTTTTTGAAACGTGCTAATCTGATTCGGACGACTAAATTGAGGTAGTATAAACCACAGTGTATGACGTATGCTATGGTAGTACGACTTGAAAAACTAGTGATTCATATTTGGGTTTTTTAATAATAAATAATCTGTCATATCCAATAATATGATAATACTTCTTCGATGAAACAACTTTGTATAATATTCCCATTAATTTACGACGATATTAATATAAACCATAAACAATAAAAATTCCTTTTAAACATTTTACTGTGATTAAAAGGTTTCTACGGGCACTCAATAGCGATTTTATTGAAAAAAATAAAAGTGTTTAACCTGGATACTTTCCGACTAATTTTGGGGTCATCGATACTGTATTCCATTTTAATGAATTTAATTATTGTTCGTGTTGTCCATCCTGTGTTTTTCATTAACTTCTTAATTGCGGACACAACGATTTCTCCGGTGTTAAATGAGGTCACAGGTTTTCCCATTGCAGCTACGAGACAATGTATTATTTACATACTTTTAAATTGTCGTAGCACATACAATAAAAACCGTCAAATATATATATCCACTATGCGAAATTATCTTACCAAATTAGACAAACCGAGATATATTTCAAACATAAATTTTTAGGCAAAAGAAATACTAGAGTTGCTTTAATATATCAAATTGTATGCTATAACAATAGCAGCTTTAAAATAATTTATTGACATTTGTTTACATATGCCATTTATTACGCCCTCTGTGTTTATGTCAAATGTAAGTCGGTTTTGTTTTTAAGAGGATTAATATTTAAAAAAAAAAGTGTTCAACAAGGTGGAATCTATTCCTGACTGGATTCCGACCGTCATAGATACGGTGATGATAGTAACTGTACTATAGTTCTATTGCATTTCGGGATCAGCTAGATTATATTCAGCTGCTGAGGAACCTGCAGACCTGCATGATCGCGATGACTCCTGATAAATTACTTATCTTTTGGTCCCTTTACTGTAATTTTGCTATGTTTCTATTGTATATTATTTTTTTAGATGATATACAAACTTTTTTATATATATCTAATTTTAAACATAGAATCACGTTCTTTTTGTCATGTAAATGGTATAATATCCTTTGTCTTGTTCTGACTATTTCCTACTTTTAACTTCTTGTACATTTTTTATTAAAACCATACTGTAAATTCATATTTTTCACCACAGTTTCCATAAATAACAAATATTTGAATAAATACAATTAAGGATACATTCTTCTATATACCTACGTGCAATTAGTATTCTAAAAACTACTGTACCTATTTGGACACAAATATGTATTTAGCTAATATTTTACTTCCCAAATTAACTATTGAGTTTATTTTGTGAAAAGCCGAGAAAGGTTTGGTCGCCGAGATATTAAAACATTTCAGAAATTACTGTATGAAATATACCATAAAAGCTATTTTTTAGGGAGTTCGATTTCAACCGCGGTCGTGAACGGACGTGTCCGTGAGCTCTCGTTGATTGTTCTCGAAACCGATCTGGCTGCGTCTTACCGCGCCGCCTATTGTTTCTTTGTGCTGTTCTTACGTCTTATCGGCAATAATCCGTCTATTGTTGCCGACATTTCAGTTCGCGTTACCGATAATTAGTCCTTTGTTAATCTCAACCTATTGTTTGGTTATCGTGTCAAGTTTATATTGTGAGAGATATCTTACTTTATTATTCCGAATTCCAAGTATTGCTTTTCGTCATTGTGAATTTAGTGCAGTGATTAAAGTGCCGACACTGTAAGTACGCCGGTCACAAGCTACCAACAAAGGTAAAGCTTAATTTCCCTTAAGCCTTTTATTACAGGCCAGGCCATAGATATTTTATTGTTTTTGTTTTTTTTCTTTCTTTTTTCCTTTTCTTTCTGATTTTGCACGTGCAGTAAATTGTATTAAATGTTATTTCTCCGAACTTGGGATAGTTCGTTAGTTTTTTGCTAACCGCGCCCCCCTGCCCTTCCGGCAGGGAGGTTTCACCTAGGTTTACGTACAAATTTTCTCACCCCAAGTCCTACATCCGGACCATGGCCAATCGTCCGGAAGATTTATATTTAAGGCTACGTGCCTTCATAGGTAGAGAGCAACCAGACTTGCTCAAGGCGTTCCTCGCCTCCCAACCAGTCCAACGCGTTCGCACCCCACCGACCGCAGCGAATGCACCAACTCGTGCTCGACCGGCGTCCCCCCCATCTACGTTACTACCCTTTCGCACCCCATCTACCGCAGCGACAGCAACGGTGCGTCGCCCAGCATCTCCACACTCACGCTCCCGATCCCGCTCGCCTGTGTTAATTCACTCGCAGGCACCTGCTATCAACATAACAAGTACACAGTCGCCTTCAGCGACCCCCATCCCTACGCTTGCGCCTCGTCCTTTCGAGGAGCAAATATCGTACGCACCACGGCCAATACCAACGGCGAACTCTTTCTCGCTATTATCCTCCGACCCGACCCCCGAAAACGAGGCTTAAATGAGGGACCTCGATTGGGAACCTGAAAGCAATCCTGAAGCCGACTTTATAATAGTCACAAAGGCCAAGAACAAGAGGGTGCTATCACCCTCAACAGTTGAAACTGCTGTCGCAAAAACAAGGCGCGTCCCTACTGCATCCGAGAACGCTAATACCCCAATGACACAACCTCCCACATCCGCTAGCTCGACTGAGAAAGCGGTACGCCCACCGCCCCCCGTTACGATCTGCGATAAGGCTTCCTGGGTAAGCATCTCGGCCCAGCTGAACTCAAGGAAAATTGCATACACTAGGGCCACCAGCACCCCTTCAGGGATACAGGTTAAAGTCCCGTCTACCAAAGATTATAAGAATTTAACGTCCTTTCTCCGGGAAGGAAAACACCAGTTCTATACCTACACAACTGAAGAAGAGCGCCTTCTGCGCGTCGTTCTTAGGCGCGTTCCTAAAGAGCTCCCCGAGGAGCTAATCCTAGCCTCCCTTAAGGAGCAAAACTTCCCGGTCCACGAAGTACATCGAATGTACCATAATATAACAAAAAAACTATACGACCTAGTTCTAGTCACTTTGGACCGATCCAAGGAAGGAAAAGAAATTTTCTCCCTCCAATCCGTCTGCGGCCTCTCCGGCATAGTTGTAGAGACCCCCCATAAGAGGCATACCCCCACTCAATGCCATAACTGTCAAGCATACGGCCACTCCGCTCGCAACTGCTTTATCAACCCGCGTTGCGTCAAATGTTTAGAAAACCACTCCACTAAGGAGTGCTCTCGCACCCGTGACTCTCCAACTCCACCGAGCTGCGTCTTATGCGGTAAAGCCGGGCACCCCGCGAACTATCGCGGGTGTGAACGCGCTCCACGCACAAGACACACGCGTTCCTTTAATCAGGCGCCCTCAGCGCAAACAACGGCCGCACATCCTGCCCCACCGCCACTCAAGTCAATTCAGGCTTTCCCGAGCCTGCCTAAACCCACGCGAGTCACTTCCGTGAATACATCTCCGTCTCAGAATTCTACTTTAGCTCCAACCACCTCATGGGCGCCCCAACCGCAGCCTCCAAAGGCTAAACCCTCACATACCACTATGTCCAGCCCGTCTATTGGTCTAATAGGGATCGACTGGCTCGCTGAACTTCTTGACCAACATTCAGTAGAGGACATCATCGCATTCGACGAAATGCTCAGTGCTAGTCAGGATCTAGGCCGTCTTAAAGCTATTAGGTGCTTCCCAGGCATTGCAAAGACCGTGCAACGCCTCATCCGCTCTTCCCCTAAATAAATTCGCAATGGAGGATAAGATCAGACCTCGTGGCCTTTCTATATCCTTTTTTAACGCACGTAACCTGAAACCCCAACGAGACTTAGTAGCTAGCTTCCTTAAGGAGCGACAGATAGACGTGTTTCTTGTACAAGAAACACTACTAAAACCGAGCGTTCGTAATCCCGCGATTGCGAACTACAAGATAGTAAGAAATGACCGCACCGGTGTAAGAGGCGGCGGCACGCTCATATACTACAGAAAGTCACTCTATTGCATGCCAATAGATCCTCCCGAACTTACAAATTTAGAAGTCTCGGTATGTAGAGTGGGTATGACCGGTCATCCCACTATCTTTATCGTTTCCGCGTACCTTTCACCTAATAAAACTCTCCTCCAGTCGGATCTGGAGACGCTTTTCGCACTCGGTGACTCTGTTATAGTGGCTGGCGATCTAAACAGCGGGCACATTCAATACAACAACCCGCGTAGTACCACTAATGGTAGGACTTTATACTGGCTAGAAAATACGCTTACGTTCGACGTAATAGCTCCTTCTGAGCCAACTCATTATCAAACTAACTGCCGCCCTTCAGTTTTAGACATAGCTATTTTAAAAGGGATCGCGCTTCAGGTACGACAAATCGATGTCGTACATGAACTAGATTCCGATCACCGCCCAGTAATTTTGCAACTAGGTTACCCGGGTAACCACACACCGGCTTCAGTCAAAGTGGCTGACTATCCAAAGCTCAAACACTATCTTTCAAATAATCTCTCCTCCCCTTTCTTAGATAGGATCCCCGACGAGATAAAGTCTGTGACCGATGCCGATGTGGCAATTGACTCCCTGGTCGATCACCTCCAGAATGCCATCAGCGAAACCTCGAAAGAGGTAAAGGTGGCAAACGATCGCCGTTTCATACTCCCTGATGACATTCGAAGACTGATCACGGAAAAAAACGCCGCGACTCGCGCCCATGATTCTTATCCGACGGAGGAAAATCGCGTACGGCTACGTTACTTACAACGATTAGTTAAAACTCGTATCTCCGAACTCCGCGGTCAAAGATGGGACAGTCTTTTAGAGGAAATCAAACCATCTCATCTTGCCTTCTGGGATCTTGTCCGTAAACAAAAGAGCAGCTACTCGTCCTCAATGCCACCGCTGGATAGAGGCCCCGGCAATCTGCCCGCCTTCGAAAGTATAGACAAGGCAGAGTATCTCGCTACCACTCTCGAACAACAGTGTTCTCCCAATTCCTATGAATATCATACCATAGATCCCGGACACATCGGGAGGGTCAATCGAACAATTCAATCAATAAGAGAGACCCCACCAGTTGAAAATTTAGACCCGGTCACAAATGACGAAGTTGTCGCGATCATAAAACGCCTTAAGCCAAGGAAAGCCCCTGGTCCTGATGGAATCAGGAACGAAGCCCTAAAACTTCTCCCTGATAAACTTATAGCTCTTCTAGTCTGTATCTTCAATGCAGCCATAATTCACTGCCATTTTCCAGCCGCTTGGAAAAAGGCAACGGTAATAGGTATCCGCAAATCCGCTAAAAAGGCATCTCTCCCAGAAAGCTATCGCCCAATTAGCCTCCTCAATACGTTAGGTAAAATATACGAGCGGCTCCTTCTGAACCGACTTCAATCCATTGTCTCAGAGAAATGTCTCTTACCACACGAGCAGTTCGGCTTTCGACCGAAGCACTCGTGTACCCACCAAGTGCTCTGCCTCACGGAGCATATTCTCTCCAATTTCACGGAGCCACGCCGTCCTAGGCGCACGCTTGCCGTATTTTTCGACATAGCCAAAGCTTTCGATAAGGTCTGGCACGAAGGCCTCATA
Source organism: Actias luna (assembly GCA_039707435.1). Taxonomy (NCBI): domain Eukaryota; kingdom Metazoa; phylum Arthropoda; class Insecta; order Lepidoptera; family Saturniidae; genus Actias; species Actias luna. The sequence goes on along the minus strand of JAZHAC010000033.1, from coordinate 9,782,114 downwards.
TTTAAACTCAATCTCTTTCAAGTCCCGGACAGACTAGTCCGCATAATCCTCGCTTACCTATCAGACCGTACCTTCCGCTATAAAGCGGACGGAACTCTATCCTCACCACATTCAATAAGGTCAGGAGTCCCGCAAGGTTCTATCCTAGCCCCTTACCTCTTCAACCTGTTTGTTAGTGACATCCCCGAACTCCCCGACATCGCAGTAGGCTCTTACGCAGACGACACAGTCATCTTCAGCTCAGGCAGAAATAGGATTCACTTATACTACCGCGTCCAAAGGGCTGTGTCTACGTTCGGGTCCTGGTGCCTCAAATGGCGCATAGGAATAAACCCAGACAAAAGCGCGGCTATTATGTTCGATCCTCACGCGAGGAAGAATATAAAAGGAACATTACATCTTTTTGATGTCAATATCCCTTGGGCTAACCAAACTAAATACCTTGGTGTAGTTTTAGACAGACATCTCACTTTTAACAAACATATAGATTATGTACAGAAAAAAGCCACCACAGCTATGGCTCTACTACGCAACCTAACCTCCTCTAAGAGCAAAATGTCACTCAGACATAAGCTCACAATATACAAAGTATGCATCCGTCCCATACTTACCTACAGTTGCCCCGTATTCGCTCACGCTTCGCACACCACCCTGCGCAAACTACAAGTTCTGCAAAATAAATTCATGCGTATAGCCGTCCAAGCCCCTCCGTACGTCCGTAATGTAGATCTCCATAAAGATATGGATATTCCGTCCATATATGCATATATCAAAGACCTTACAAAGCAATTCTTCGAAAAAGCCGAAGTTCATCCCAACCCCAAAATAGTACACGCAGTTAGCTACAATGCTAATCCGCACGCCAAAGGTTTCGCGCGCCGGCCACGTAATTGTTTCACTGATCCCGTCGATAAAATAACAAGATTGAACGCACTTCTTCCTACCTTCTCCACCAATCGTACGTGTCCGCGTACACGCCCGCGTAACCGCCGCCCTCGCCGACGAGGCCGAGCAGTTAATTTCGCTCCCGCACACCCGCCGCGGCCTCCCTCTGCAGACGCTTGAACCAGGATCGATCCTCCGGATAGGAGCCCTCAAGTGACTCTGCTCGCGCGATACAGTAACACTCTACATCACTGAAAGTACATCATCACACCGCATACCATCCATGCACACCTACACGTTAAGTACACGGTTCTGTAAGGGACTACCTACAGGATCCTTGTTGTTTTCCGCAGCATCCCAAGCCGAGGTTCGGCCATTCTGGCACCCCTGCGCTCGCTGCCTCGGAGCTGAGTGCCCTCAGCGCTCGCCCCAAAAAGTTCGGTGAAGCTGTCAAAGCCCTTACGGCTAACAGCGAATGTCAATTCGAAAAAAAAAAAAAGCTATTTTTTAATTGCTTGGTACCTAACTTAAAAACTTTTTACCTTTAACTTTACTATAATAAATATACTTCTAGGACGTGTATACCTAGTGGTAATATTTTTGAATATATTTATTATTTATAAAGTAAATACAATATCTAAAATATGTTTAGTCACAATTGCTAGTTTTTTCTAGTAGGTATATTTTATTGGGTTTTCATTTTATCGGAAACAAAACATAAGTCATTGTAATAAATTGATACTGATCCAGTTCTGTCAGATTTGTTACAATTTTTTTTTCTAAATATTGTAATATATATGTATATATATTAAAAAGGACACTGATCTCAAACTTACCATTAAAGGTATTTAAGGAGCGGTCTATGTATTTGTATGTTTTTGTATAAATGTAATTTGAGAACTGGTTTTTCGACTTTATGAAATGTTGGACTAGAGATGCTCCCAGTAGACTTAATGTAATTTTAAAAAAATACACGCTCCAACAATAAACCGTATAACGTTTTTGAAACGATTTTATTTTTTAGTCTCAAATTTTCAAGGTACATTTAGAAACATGCCTTAGCAACACCTAGGATGTTATATTTGTACTATTTGCTTTTACATTAAACTTGTTAATTTATGCGTATCCTGATGATTCATCAGGGCGACGTTACAATATTAGTATATCGTCATTGGGTCTTCGCACGTGTACAAGTTTTAAGTCAATTAGATAATTATTAGTTGGTTAAATTACGTCAAAAGAATTCTGTAAGTTGATAGATGGACACGTATAAGTGAAGTTGATATAAGCGTGTTAAAAAGACAGTCTTCACACAAATATTTCTCACACTGATCGATGTATAAGACCTACAGGGTACTTCTTGGATACATACTATTTTGGAAGGTGTTCTAAGGAAGAGAGGTCTTACAATTTTTCTTGTTATCTATGTAATTCTGGACAATGATCAGCGTCATTTCTAATATTCTATATTTTTTATTCCTGAAAGCAGCCTAATCTAATAAAACGTGGCAGCAGTAATTTTGTTTACGAGCAGACTTTCTATCATCATCCAGCTTTTTCTTACCTTTTCTTTTGTAACTTTACAAACCATATCCTAAAATCTTTTTGGAATGCTCACCTACAATATTAAAAATCAAGTTCTTCGGTTAAGTAGTTATAAATTACAGATATATAGACGGACAGACCAAGTGACGATTGAGAGTTTAAAAACAATTTATAAACGGTTTGTATTTGCAACATGATACACGGTATGAAATGTAAATATTTCGAAACCCAGTTAAATTAACAAATTTTATAATATTTTTTCTCTATAATATACATAAATACGTTTGAAATTGTAGGTTTATAAAAGCTTAATGTGTCGGTAAAAATAAAAGGTTTAGTAGGCATGTTTCTTCGTCAATAGCACCTCCAAATTTTGTAAGGTGAAATAGAATGGCAACGCATGACTGTACGGGGAAGTATAATTTATTTTATTTTATTTGCTTAGTTCGCTGCGCAATTGCAAGAACCAAGCAAATAGAAATCATATTCATAAAAACAAAGTAAAATATAATACCATGTATTATAATTATTTTTCAGCCTATTTTACAGTTAATGCTCCTGTTGTAACAATAAACGAAGTTTGCTCCGCTTAAATATATTTAAAACAAACTTTGTTTTCGATATCTGCAGTTATATAGAAGACCTCCACCGATCTGGTTAAGACATAGCAAGCGGTTTTTATCATAGTGACTAATGTAGATATCACCATGAGCTTAACGTAGTAGTTCCATAAAATCATCACCTCGTTAATTTGTTCTATCAAATATCTGATAATAGATATTATGAAGAACTGGACGTTATATTTTCACAAACAAATTATGTTTAACAATACATATTTATAGGTGGTTAAAGATAGTTGAATGTTATCCGATAAGTGACGCTGCTACATCTGCTGGTACAGCACCCCCTGGGCCCTGTTCGATCTCTGGCCTATATCCGTTTTCACCAGCCTCGTAGTTTATAGTGTAAGTCACTCCATCGGGACCCACCCAAGTAAAAGATCCTTTTACGAAAAGTGACTCGTTGTCAGTATCTTTATTTCTAAGCTCACCTTCTTGATCTTGTTTGCTACCGTCAGACTGTTCATATCTGTAAATTAAATGTTTTGTATAGAACATCGTATCACACTCGTGTATCTTATTATATTGAATATAGTTTTTTTTTTAAGTTTTTTGTTGTTGAAGTTTAGTGTTATAGCCATAATCTCACCTGATCTTAAGTGACGATATGGTCCAAGCTGGCAGACACGCTAAGTCTGTGGAGGAACTGGTTTTCAAGTGCAACTGCCGGAACATACGTATATTGATATTTGGCGACAGATTTTCAACTTGAAAAAGCCCTACCACCATGCTATGGTTTCCTCAAGATGTTTTCCTTCACCGTATTCACGCGAGGTATTCATAGTTTTGAAGAATATAGTACACCGTACCATGTTATACAATGTATTTATTTTAGCAGACATGCTATCCCTAAACACTATTCTTTTGAATAGAGATGTTGACAAATACTATATATATTTTTAACGTGTCTTTTTTTTGTTGGCACCTGTAATGTACCTGGTAACCTGACTATTGAGCCGTCAGTCCTTTAGGGTCATCGGTGTTATGGTGGGCTGCAAGCCATTTGGCAGCTGGATATAGACTGGCTGAGCCCGTAATGTGACAAACCATAGAGTGTCACTGTGATGACTTTCACAGCATGTCCATTATGTTAGCAGCCGACTCATATACAGATTTCTGCCACCCAGCTTGATTTTTTTATGCTAATAGTCAAGAAAAAGGCAGACGGCCTATCTGATGGTAAAAATGTTTACCGTCGACTATGGTCAACCGCAAGCCCTAGGGTATTACAGCCATGTTGTTGACCTTAGCGGAACGGGTTGGTTTTCGTTCACAATGTCGGAACACAAAAGCTCATATTGAAACTTTTGCTTTGATCTTTTATTTTGCGGTATTCTAAACCACAGTGTGGTCGCTAATCATGGATTATATGGTTAACCGTCATGACCAAAATCAAATATGGGACCGACAATCGCCAGAGCCTCGTCGATTACTCGGCAGGGTGCACCGCATGCTGGTGTGGTTGGCTTGAGTAACTCTGAATTAAGCTGATTAACTGCTAGATGTAACGCTTTAATGTTGTTATACTTGATCGCATGGTTATCGCGATTTACGCCGTGTCAATAGCTGTGAGTTTGAATTTTTGCAATGAGTCCGAGCTTTGGGTGAAGGAAAACATCGTGATAAAACCATAGCATGGCGATAGGACTTTTTCTAATACCCACGTGGTTAGCTACATCCCTCTAGTTGAAAATTTATCGCCAAACACCCATAGGTGTGTTTCGCCTTTTGTATTTGATAGTCAGTTCTTCCAATAGGCTTTAGCTTGTTCACCATCTTGGGCCACATTGTCACTTCACATCAGGTGAGATTATGTTCATAATGCTAAATCTACAAAGTATAAAAAAATAAAACATCATTGTAGTTTCATTAAAATTTAGAAGATTTTTTTATTATATATTTTCTAAGCATTATTGTTTATTTAATTTAATGTTTTATGTTGAAGATATAACAAAATAATAAGCATAGGAAAACAGTAATAAAGGACATCCTATTTTTTATATACTCTTAACTCAGTCATAAGAAGTTGAGTTCACAGACATTTTTGAAGAAAAAAATTGCTGTTTCTATATCAAATTACTTTACTTTTAGTAAAAATATGGTTATACGTATATTTTATCGAAAAATTTAACAATTATAAAATGTATGAAGTTAAATATTTTCTATAATAAATTTATAAAACTATTTAGAAAATAATAATTGACTATTTAGAATTTAATCACTCATTGAAATATATTTTTATGGCTGCTTTTGTAAATGATCATAAGAAAGTGGTTGATTATATTTAAATTCGTACCTTTTACTTGTGTTTGATGATATATAGTATACAAGGAAACCAATATCAACAGACAAACTAACAAAAATAAAAATATAAACTATATCTTACGCATATTTATAGATTCCAAGTCCATTGTTTTCAAAATTAGATTTCAGTAAAAGAACATCGTTGTCTTGTGATTTATTGATTGGTGGTGGAGGTGCGGCGGTTACCAATACTATTAAAGATATAATTATAAGCTGCAAACAATAACACAATATATTCAGAATTAAAATTAATTGTTACGGGTAATGATACTAACATGTAAATTAAGTTTATAAATTATATTCACAAATAAAACTTATTTAAAATTGAAGTCGCATCGTTGTTATAACAGTTTAAGTTTATAGCTGTTGTGACTAACCTAATGTCGTGAAGTTAGCCATTTTTTAAAAAAGAATAGTAGTAAGATACATTAAAGTTTGAAAGGAAAGACTAAAGAGAAAGTATAAAGCATTAAACCCTAAAAGCAAATTTAATTATTTATGTCAAATATTCGCATGCTAAATAAACAAAAAAATTGCACTTCACTAAAGATAAAACAATCTTTTGATACAAGTTGCACTAATATTTATGTTTGTTTGATTTAGCTTCAACAGAAGTGAAACATATAAATAAATATCACTTAACACTCAATTTTAAGGTAAAAATATCGCACCAGTTTCATGTTTGTAATGCCGACGTGTTAACTTAGAGTGAATACAAGAAAATGCCACTTCAGTTTAAAATTCGTACCTTATATTCTATCTCATTTTTTAATAGTTTATTTCTGTCCCTTGTTTATGAAAAGGTTTTACCAGTACATGTGAAGGTGAACTTCTTTGATATCAACTCTCTCATTTTGGTTAACTGCCTTATGACCGAAATTAAGTATCTGTTATTAAACTTGCTGTGTACATTTTACATAATATTAAAGGTAGCTATTATAATTTCAATATTAGTAAGTACAGGTATTATGTAATGATAAGTAAACTAATTTGTTTAGTGGGATGTGAAAACACATCTAAGTGTTTTTTATATAAACTTCACACCTTAATTTTTTTTTAACTCTCAATAAATCAAGGAACTCAATACAATACTTTGTTTACAGATATATTATTACAGTGAAAACTTCTATAGGCACGTTAGCCCATTTGTTATTTCAAGGTCGCAACATCGACAAGCTTCAAATAAAGAAAATTTTGTTGATAAATAAGTAAATTAAAATTAATATCAACATAATTAACGCAAATGTAGAAGAGTTATCATGCCAATTAAGTTTAATTTGTGTTTTGTATTGGGATTAAGCTAGGGATATTACGGAGGTGGGTATACTGGAGCCGGAGTCAGAATCGGAGGTTTATAATCTGCTTTATAGGAGTCGAAAATGGAGTCGAAATGGAGTCAGAGTAGAAGGCAAATGTGTTAAATAAATCAATTATATAATAATATTATTTGATATTATGAATTCTAACAACCGACGAAATCTGGTGTCTTTTGTAAAACTTCAAGGAAAACTATCTATTGCAATTGATATAGGATTATAAAAATCCCACTATTGATTCCTCAATAAAATGTTTATAAGTGTGATTAGTTTTTTTTGTGCTTCTTGAAGAGGGATTGAAGACGATGGTTGTTCTTTTTGTCAGTATCTAACTTAATACATGCTTCGTATTCAAACACATGTATAGTTTTTAAATGACTTTTTAACGACGTAGTTGTACCTCCTTTTTCTAAATATGTTTTCTCACAAATTTTACATTTTACACTTATTCTCGCCATTTTCATTAATATAGTTATTTAAAACACTTGTTACCGGGTTCATTGTCTTTAGTCTTTTAATAAATTTGTTTTAACAGGACAATACAAATAATTATTAATTTCAATACACTCCTCGTAAGTTGAGCGGAGGATCGGTACAAATAACAATACAAAAGAATTGAAAGGAATCACGAGTGTGAGGAGATTAAGCTACAAGTAAAATTTTGTACATACTTATTCTAGCCGCAGTTGCTGGTATTGTGTTTGAATCTGGTTTATAATAGGATTATTCAAAAGTACCGAAGCCGAAATCTGAGTCGGAGGTGTAAAATCTATCGGAAGTGCCGACATGTGTTTGGATGGATAATAAACCATATAAAAATGTTTATAATCAATAGTTTCTCGAAGTGTCGATAGCTATGAAAACGAGATTAGTCTTAACGATTTGCAAATAAGAAAATTATTTGTAGTTATTTGAACGTTTTGAGTTTTCATTGTTGTCAGCTTCTTTCATGATTACTTAGTTTCGATTGCTTATTAGTTTTTTTTTCTTACATCTGTAAGATTACATCACGTGTAGACTAAAATTTGATAATTACAGACATGTTTTTAAATTAATTACTTTTATAGAATTCCGTCATTAAATAAAAAGTAATATCACTTTCTAATTCGTTTGCCTATGAAGAATTTACAATACCGTCGTAATGGGCAACAAAATTATTTTTCTATTTTTCTTTAAAAGGGATTGAAGTGTAAAGTTGAAGTTATTATAAAATACTAATATCTATAAACTCTTCATACTAAAAGTTATGCTGTCTGAGCCTTTAATAAAACTCTAAAGATAGTTTCGTGCTATATACAGTTTCGAAACCCTCCAACTAGTCTCCTTGTTATACACGCAATTGTAGGATGATAATAATTAGGGACAACATTTTGAATCTTTAATTCATAATCTTCAAAATTTCACGATAACATATCATAAACCTTTTCGAACCACTTATTATAGTTCAAATAAGAACGAAAAATATGAAGTCTATACCATAAATATGATCAGTAAAACGGATTTATAATAAGTAAAGCTTAGCGTGTCTACCGACATGGGAGGTATCGTTACTTAAGATCAGGTGAGATTATGGCAGTAATGCTAAAACCTTAACTATAATTTCTTTTTTTATAGTCAAGGTTTTAGCGTTATGACCATAATCTCACCTGATTTTAAGTGGCGATACGGCCCAAGTTAGAACACACCCTAAACTTGTGGAGGAACTGGCTCTTAAGTACAACTGCCGGAATATTATTGGTATTTGAAGGCAGATTTAACTTGAGGGTGGTTGCTAGCCAGGCGAGTGTTAGAAAAGCCCTATCACCATACTATGGATTTCTCACAATGTCTTCCTTCTCCGAAAACTCAATCTCATTGTAGGTGGATTCGAACACACGCCGCTTGATGTGGAGTCCATACACACTATCAGTGAGCTATCATAGCTTCAAATATTATTATATTATTGAGTATAGTGTTTTTTTCTAAACTCTTTAACTGTCATATATGTGTGGTACAGCATTTCTCAAAGTAAGAGACTCGACCCACTAGTAGGTTGCACGCGAATATTGGGTGAGCTGTAAAAATAGGAACCCACTTTATTAATTAACCTTTTTCCTTAGTGAAAACTAATAGGACTTGAATATGGAACCTTTTGTTAGATAAGTCGGGGCCTAGTTAACTTTGGAATACATTTGTTTACAATACAAGAATATTTGTTTTTTCAATGTTTACCGTGTGAATGGTGTCTACAGATGCCTACTACTTGATTATGAGATAATTAGAAATACATCAGATTATTACACAACTCGCTATTTCTAAGCTTGCTGCTGTGGTGGTTATTACAGTTATAAAACTAGCTAGCTGGCTAGCAATCACCCACAAGTTTAACATCTGCCGTCAAACATCTATGTGTGTTCCGGCAGTTGCACTTGAGAGCCAGTCCCTCCACAAGTTAAGCGTTTTCACCAGCTTGGGCCACATCGCTTGTGGTCATAACGCTACACTATAAATATAAAAAAAAAAACAAATATAATAATGATTATATATATACGAAAATAGGAACTCACGAATGGACAACTAAAAATTTTAAACAGATTAGAACTTACTACTGGGCGCACTTATAGTCTGCAAAACAGTATTCATTTAACAACTTTATCACTATTTTTTATGACATTTTTGTATTTATTTTATTGGAAATTAGAGTTAAAATTGTTAACGAATAACTTACTGTTAGAAAAACTCAGAAGCGAGTAGTTTTAGAAGGATAATCGGTTCAATAATAATGACACGATGAGAGACATAATATTATAACATGTTAAATATAATACAATAAGTTATATATAATATATACATATTATATATTATTTCATTGCACTCTGGTTGTCAACGTTAAAGTAATTAGGCATTGTGGCTTCCCAATATTATAAAGAAATTGTCTTAACCATAAAATTTCTTTAGTAGCAGCCATGTACTCATACTTAGTTGTGTATAATGCCACAGTATTTTGTTTACGGCTAAATCAAGTGACAGGCCTCCATTCAGTAAAAATATATAACCAGTATTAGATTTACTGGTGTCCAAATCACCTGCAAAGTCATAGTCAGAGTAGCTAACTAATTCAACATTACCCTGATACACAATAGACATATCTTTAAAATTAATTAAATAACGTAAGATTCTTTTTACAGCTGTAACATGTGAAGGACCTGGGTTATTGACATACCTAGTAACAACATTTACAGTCCGCCCCGTGACCACGAAGACTGAAAAGCTTTCGAAACGTCGGGAACAAAATTAATAAAGAACCGCAATAAAATCCGTTTAAATTAGTTTTATTTCGATGAATAATATTCAAAATCATTAAAAATCATTAAGCATATGCTCTGTCAGATCTAGATACAGATGACAAGAATAACAATGCTCTCACTTATTCTCTATATGGGAAATTAATATGCTCATTCCTTATATTCTTAGATAAATGTACATATATATTAATGAATTATATCATTTATAACAAATTAAATCAGAGACATATAAAACATTCTTAAGTTTACATCTCCCCCATGTACCATACACCATTCTGTTTATTAGCATAGTTCCTTCACCACATACTTTGATAGTCTATTTGTTACCCAATTTAATAGAATTGTTGTGTTGAGACTCGTAAAATTCCCAGAAGTAGTCCTTCTGATCCTAGAAGGTCGTGTGCATTGAGGCTCCACTATCAAGAATCCATGCCTCTTTGTCATGTTCATTCAACGCAGCACTGAATGACAACATATTGTTGGGTTTCTTATCATGCTTTGTCTTTGGCATTCTGCAATTTTAGCGTAGGGGCCTCTTTTATTGCAATTGTATCATACAAGTCTATGACTTGATGTTCTTTGATCATTTGAAGCGTTCTGTTTATTTCCATTTCTTGATTTAAAATTTATTTTTGATTTTATTAATGCTGTCTCACTACTACTTGCATCATAGGCAATACTGGCTTCTTTATGTACTAGGCGAGAAGTGAGGTTTTGAATTATTTGTTTTTTTTTCATCGAGTAACAACCATGTTTGTCAAGTATGTTAATCTTAGTAATTACTGCTGTGTCACTAATTATCTCACCAGTTTCCCGTAGCTGCTTTGCTAAGCTTTCCACCTTGGATACGTGCTGTGCTGTCGTATCACTGGCACTGTATGAATATTGATAAAAAATTTCATGAATTAACATTTTGTATTCTGATTCTACATATTCTGATTTCTGTTCATAGATGGATTATAATTTTGTTATGATTTGTGTAGTAGTCTCGCAGATTTCTATAAAAGATATTTGGTTCAAATCCATGGTCAATGTTAGAATGAACATGGTCATGCTATCATCTTTATCCCACTGCACTTGTCTTGCCTTTTCTATGTATTGTACATTTTGCTCTTAATGCGCAATTCACTTGGAATTTCATTGTTGGAATTTTTTCCATCAAATTTCTCTATTTTCAACGCGTTCGTAATCTCCATTGTAGGTTAATTTTATATCGGATTAATCTTGCTCTTTACTTAAGGTTTTTATTGAAAAATTTAATTATCATGTGCCTGGGCCCATAACCTATTGGATTTAGGCAGTATTTCAATAAAACTCTTATTAGATTTCTTTATAAACTCTATATAATATATTTGCTCACAAAATACAGTAACAAGTGACATTTATCATTATACGTAAAAAGAAAAAAACTTAACTTACACATTTATAAATGCAGTCTGGAACAAAAAGTTAACAAGGTCATCTACGAACTACTTTGTAAAATTATTTATTCAACAAGTACAATATTTGCAAAACGAAAACAAGAAGAAGGTTTCTATTACAACAAAGTGTATCAAACAATATTAAGAAGAAATACATGATTTATGTGTTAGCACACACCAAGTATATGTGGGCTCACACTTTTATGTTGATGTTAAGAACGATGAGAAAGTTAACGTCCTATCATTGATTTCACGAGTTCTGGTGGCATAGTATTAGATCTATGCTCTAGCTCCACATCCTTTTCGGGACTGACCCAACTGAAAAAACCTTGTTCAAAGGGAAACTCGTTGCCAGCAAATACATTTCTGAATTCATCTCTCTGCCCTAGGTTTAGTTCGTAAAAGGGCTCATATCTGTGAATCAACTTTTTATTTTAATTACACCAAGTGTCCATAAATATTACTGAATTTACTTGCCGATGTCGAAACATAATGTGCTTTAGCGATTTAATATAACGCGGGATTTCTTAATTATGATTAGACTTAAGCTTAGCCGTGCGCGAGTGCCTTTTTAATCCGATTATATCATTTCGTATTGTTTAAGAGTAACAGAACACAGTGTTTGTTATTTATATCACGAATTATATTTAATCTATATGCATATGTATGTATTATGATGCAGTGCGCTTTCTTTACGTGGTCTTACATAACTAATGTATTCGATTTTTTTATGAAGACTCACGTATACACATAAATAAATACACACAATTTTTTTATAAATTAAATTATAATTGAGGACTCGAATTGTTTTGTTACGTGCAAATTTACGAGATATAATAAAAATATGCAACTTTTAAAGTTTATTTTTGTAGGCATTTTTCTCTCCATTAGCTAAGGAATATCTATGGCAAATTTCAAATCGATTAGTATGGAAGTTTAGGGATAAAGAAAAAGTCAATAAAAGAATTAATGAAAAATTCCATCCCTCTATTTAACACACGTAGGGATTGAAATTTTAAAAACGCTGAAGCACATCTATATTTTTAAGGAGTTTTAGATAAGAGTTAGAAATAGATCATCAGTGTATTTTTGACTTCAAAATCCGTATTTATTATTTTAATAAAAGTTAATATTGTACATATGTAATATAAAAACGGTATAAGGAAAAGTGTTGACTTCTTACATTCATACTCTTATTTATGTCTTACAGTAAATACTCGAATCTCTATAAAATTAGATATAATTTATTTTTAGTATTTCTAAAAAGCTATCTAAGAAAAATGTATATGCACCACTTTCTCACCTATTATAGAAGCTATGTTCATCGTTGTCGAAATTATATCTCATCATATTCATATTATTAATTGACGGCAGAGGTGCTGCAGTAGCCAACACTACTACTAAAGATAAAATTATAAGCTGCAAACAATAATATCTTAATATTAATATTAAATCCAAGATTTTAAAAGTATTCTTAATTATATTAATTAAATAAGTTGTATACACAAAATTTAATTACGACTTCAAATCTCACAGCTTTTTCCAAAGTATAATACCCGTACGTTTTAACCATAATGTAAATAATATTCCACCTTTAATTCGTTTTATAATAAATATATTGATAAAGATATATCAAGGGAAGTAATTTACCGAGGCAACGCCTGTAAGATAGTTGTAATGGTAAATTAATTAATGCATATCATACTGTGTTCAAGGTCTAAAGAAAGCTTAAATAATAAAATTGTTTTCTCTAGATATAACATATTATTTTGATACAAGTTATATATTATTTATCAGGTAATATTATTATAAATCCATTATTTTAGTATGTCTGTTATATATAGTCGCTAATTTAATGTAGAAATAACATGCGGAATAATAATACTTTGAAATACTCCTTCCCAGTTTCATTTCTAATAGTTGAGAAGTTAACTTTGAAGGCCTATAAATGAACTCTCTAACAGAAATTTAAGCTAAGTATCCTTATTAAAACGAAATAACTTTTTAGGTGTGCATTTTTTTGTAAAAATATAAGTAAAGATTACTATACGATATTAGCGGTTCCGAGTGCTTAACTGACGATAAGCTGCTGAATCACTTAATAAAGTGTAGAAACAGTTTTTAGATCCTGATATTAATAACTGTTGGAACTTAGTTTCAATTAAAATCAGTAGTAAATCCAAAAACACAATAGGTAGTTCTAACAATGGTTTATAGGCATTATTGTATTATTATACGTATTAGATTCTTGAGGCGCTAATAGTGTTTAATGAAAATAACACATAAACTGCTCGTATGGAACCGTTAGCTGCAGGCCTTGAAATATTTAAAATATATAATTACAATGAGTAAATCTTTAAGTCGATATATTCCTAATATGAGAGCCTTCCGTTCTTTTTCAGTGTCTCTGTATATCTTATTTAATAGCATTTGTTGCATACTTTTTACTGCGTTACAAATAACTATCATACAACATATCAAAATATGTTGTTTATCTAATTTTCGTAATTTACACTATTCGAACGTATGACAATACAAAGTCGCGTAATTTTAGCATTCTTTAGGTTGAAATCACATTATTGTTGTTAACATACGTCAGTTAAATAACGAAAGGGTTTCATCAAGCGATGATAAACTTCTAACAAAAAGTACGAATGTTGAAATAAAAAGGTTATGAAGCTTTCTAGTCAAAATAAATATTGTTTCCTTTTTTATAGTTCACCGCAAAATTATGTCACTGAGGCTTATGGTAAGTCTAACGTAAGACAATAGCGTGATCAATTTTGGTGATACGAAACATTAGAAATGTATAAAAAATCACCGATATATGGCAACCTGCGTAAATATCAGTTACATTTTGTTTATCCTTTTATTACGCTTAAAGGAATCAAAATTAAAAGAAAAATCAAACACACTAGTCTGACGACCAATCTAAAGCTTCACTGTATGGTACAGATAAAAATTTGTAATGAAATTTTTACTAAACAGGAGTTTTAATAAGGTAACTTTTATTGGGTGTCATCGTGGAGGGAGCCGTAAAGCTGTGTCCCCGAAGCCTAGGGCGAAATTAATTATTTAAAGCTCAGAGATGAATCGGAATCAAAAACAAAGACAGAAGTCCAGCTCTTACTTCGTGCTCCAAGATTTTTTGGTGAAAAGAGAAGATAAAATTATATTGAACAGCTCTTTAAAGCAGTCATAATGATACAGACAGTAGAAAACACCCCACCAGCCAATATTTCTGCGACGTTTTAACGGTTCGATAGATCTAGCAACGTCTGAATTTTGCATAATATGGACAACCATTTTTACCACCAATGCAGGTTATCGGTATGGTATTTTACGGATCTGTTCCAAAGATATGAACAGGTAGTGCCACTTGTGTGCATTGTAAACAAGGTATAGTTGCTCGTTTGTGAAATGGCATTGCATTCCAATCAGAACTCTGATTGCTCGAGTCGTAATGGGATGATACGCGCAATGCAAATCTTGGTCGTTGCGAATATTCACATTTAAAATAATAACACTGTCATGGATTAGAAGCAAGATGCCTTTAAGAGAAGGTAGGAGGATAGTTTCGAAATTCATAGAGGTATAAACTAAAGGTAGTTTTTGGCCGTATGCATATCGAGCCCATTTATATTTTTAGGTGTTCATAAATATCATATATTTAATGTAAATGTAAATAACAATACCTTATAGATTGTATACTAATAAAATAAGTACTGAGTCCCAACGCAGTACTTATTTTTGATATTATTTAGGTAAAAAATATACATGTTTAGTTTCTGATCCTTTTTCATGTAGTAGTAATTTTACTAACCACATGTTTATTCAAAACTCAGGCTTATTGCAGGGATTAGAACTCACCTCCATTAATGTGACGTCCGTACAAAATACTAACTGAGCCATCATCGCTTCAAAATTATTTCACTTCAATTGTGGTCCTGACAGTCCTATAAGAACAAAAAAAAATATTTTGTTGCGTACATGTTATGCTAGCGACTGTTTGAGGTTAAGATAATGACTTCTTACTTGCTACTAAAACTTTTACTGTAGGTTGATTAATAGTAAGCTTTAAATTTAAATTTCTAAATAAAACTAAAATTTCCTATAATATCATTTGATCAATTTGATCATTGAAAAACCACTTGTGGCAAATTGAGCAAGTAGAGACTATGAATAACACAGTATATACTACAAAACAATATTTAGTTATTGAAGTAATTAAAAGAGGAAGGACAATACAAAATTAATTAACTGTAAATTACAAACTTTAACTGTATGTCACGGTTGGATACCTAGTCAAAATATTTGTCGAATTTAATTCCTATTTACCTTTATTAGCTGACAAAACGGGAATTACTCGGAATATGTGGTGTAAAATACCTGTTCAAATCTCTCATATTTAGACGAGTAATACATATTGCGGGTAAAAGGATAATATAACTTTGTTAGATTGAGTCCACGACCACCGTACACTATGTGTTATACGATATTAGCACACTTATGTATATCATGATACATACAACATCAGGCGATATAGATCTAGCAATCGAGCGGAGTTGTAGAGAGTTGCACCCGACTGGGTCAAAACTCAAGCTCCAACATGGTGGTAAACTCTTTACAGTTAAACTATTTTGGTTTATTAAAGTGCATATGCGACTGTCGAGAGATTTTCATGCTGTTAAGACAGCGATAACGTCATACATGTATATGCATTATCTCACGGAGATCGTCGTTACTTTTAAATTGCACTGTGCTTACAATCCAGTTCAGTTCAATCATTTTGTACATAAGAGATATATTGCATATAAGAACATACCTATTTAGGTTGTAATTATAAGTTTGGAATACTAGTGTGTATATATGTACAGCTTTTGCACGTAAAACTAAAATAAAGGGATTTTAAAATTTCTTCATATGTAAATACTATCAGTAAATATATTCATATATTTATTTTTCTCTAGTAATAGCATAGACTAAAAATACAAGCAGTTCATTAGAAATTAATGTTTCAAGATGCTAAAGCGTCCGTAGAACTTTATTATGCTACCAGAAAATATACTATATTTGTTGATGTTGTAACACACCCATAATAATTGATAAACTGAATATACGAATTGAATATTTTTATTACTTTTGTGTGTTTGTGAGTAGGTTTCATGACTTTCGTGTTTTTTACAATTTATATCACATTTAGCAACTTAAATATTTTTTTTCATAACTATGGCTAACATCAAAATAAAATGGAACCTTTATTGATATTATATGTAGATTTCATAAAATTTTAATGAGGCAAAACATGTATGACAAATATATTTTCAAAATTATGTTTGCGGTGCCTTTTCTTATTGACATATAGGCGAAATATATTTCATTTTTACCTCTCGAACAGAAATTCTATACGGACATTGTAATCTGAATTCGACATGGTGCTGATTAAAATTATGTATTAACGACATACAGGGTTGTTTTTAATTTTTACTCAATAAAACGAAAAAGTTTCTTAGAGATTAAGGAGAAAAAAAATGCTGGACATGTATCAATTTATTTGTATGTTATTCCAATGGAATTGATCTTCCAAAGGTACGTAAGAAATCCGTGATAGTATTAGTTATACTCAATACAATAAAACCTATGTATAAATATGATAAATTTTAGAATTGGTCCTAATAAGATTGTTACGGAACATAATTCACACAAATCGCACTATATAAAAATGCACTGCGCATGCTCGTAATTCTTTTCTTTCTAAATAGTTTTGTTTATAAAAATCGTGTTTGTACTTGTATCATTTGGCTGGCTCTTAACTATAGGTAGATGACGCTGTTATAAGCATACATTTTATTTTCTATTTTCTATGAAATTCTTTGTTACACAGGAAATCTATAATATTTAAAATTGCAGCTTTCTAATATATTTTCTTAGAGAAATCTGTGACAATACAACACGCAACGTCTACCTACTGGGTCCACTTAAACGTTGTGCTAAAATTGTAATTTATCCAAGTAGTGACGCTGCTACGTCTGGTGGTACAGCACCTCCTGGACCTTGTCCGATCTCTGGCTTATATCCATCTTCACCAGCTTCATAGGTTACAGTATAAGTTACTCCATCTGGACCGATCCAAGTGAAAGAGCCTTTCACGAAGATGTACTCGTCGTCAGTACCTGCATTCCTAAGCTCACCTTTCTGTTCTTGTTTAGTACCGTCAGATTGCTCGAATCTGCAAATGTTTTTCATACAGCACAAATATATACAAATGACACATACAGACACAACAATACAAGTGACGTTTTAAGTCTACCAGTTTTAGTAATAAAACTAATCATTGCAGCAAATGACCTCATCTGCTTTCGTCTACCAATGCGCAAAGTAGCTGATATTATTTGTTCCGGGAGGCAGACGCTTTTTCCGTATTACGAAATTAGTATTTTTGGAAAGTTTTCTATGTACAGAAATGGAGTGGTTTTCGCTAAAAAATCCTATTTTGTAAAGTTTATTGTATTTCCCAAGAATATCCTGACGAATTTATATAGACATTCCATTTAAAAAACTGAATTTATTTTTCAACTGTGTTTTGTAAAGTATTGTTTGTATTAAATATGTTAAACACAAAGAGCATTATGACACAGCTATGTCCGTTTGTTCATAAGATATTTTCATTAAAATTGAAGACGGCAAATTTGGTTATAAGCGGATAAACCAAATTATCATTCCCGAAATGCTAAATCGATCAAAAACTCTTGGTCGTTATAAATTAATCGTTGAATATATTGGTGCAAAGTAATAAATTTTTTTATCTTCTTTATGTGGTGTTCAATTTTAGTTCCAGGAATAAATTTGTAAAGAAAAATAAAAGAGTACATTAAAATTATAAAATAAAATATGTTTGTTTATGGTTCATTACCTAGACCTTTTCCTCCGTTTAATCCTGAGTGGACTAGTTGTGGTAGCTTAATTCACCCATATTGCATTTACACATTTACCAATAACAACTTTAAAACGCTGATAATTACATTTGCAAATTTGGTCATAAATTTTATAGTTTTCTTTAACAACAACTTTATTACACAAACGAACATTATTTACATTTTTAATACATGTTAATACATTATTATTTGTTTTTATTTTAGTAAGCTTTATTAAAATATAGCTTGCTGCAATAGCTAAACTTCTTCAAGCGTTAAACTGTTTTACATAATGATTTCTTATGTTTACGCGAATATTATTCATTGAAATAAAACTATTGTAAACGGATTTTATCGCGGTTATTTATTTATTTTGATCCCAACGTTTCGAAAGCTTTTCAGCCTTCGTGGTCACGGGGCGGACTGAGGTGTAGGCATGAAGTTTTCTGGACAACCTACACCGCAGTCCGCCCCGTGACCACGAAGGCTGTAAAGCTTTCGAAACGTCGGGATCAAAATAAATAAATAACCGCGATAAAATCCGTTTACAATAGTTTTATTTCAATGAGTTAAACTGTTTTATTTATATTTATTTAGGTACTGCGCATAGTCGAGAATGATATTTTAAAATGAAATTAAAGATATAAGATTGATCTAATTCCAATTATGCTTATTATAGATTTAATTTAAATTTGATCTAGTTGATAAGCTTTAATAAATAAAGAGCCAAAGAACCGAATAATTCCACTATTTTGTATATTAAACTTAAAGATATCATTTGGAATAAAATCTTAGTTTATTTTATATTTACCTCATACTAACTATGATAAATGAGTCGCCATAATCATGCGGGTCTGTGAATAGAGTTACTATAACTTGATGATTAGGTGAAGTCAATTATTTTGTGGTATGTAGCTGCGTTTTAGAAGGTCACAAGTAAGCAATTATTTTTGTATTCATCTTATAAAAGAATAGGATAAGATGTTATTTAAATTTTTATGAAATTTAACGTATTTTCTTATAAATGCATTGCGATTTCTCGTTGTAATCTTGACTTTCGGATACGTATTCAACTATTTTTCTTTTATGGTGATGTATATTATGTAGTAATGACATACTTTTACATAGCTTTTTAGTTTGTTCTACTTTTACTAACTACATAGTACATACATACCTACATATGTAAATAAATCAATTAGTAATTTTAAAATTGTTACAAATAAGTAAACTAAAGTATAATAATAATTATAATTACTTTAAACTTGCTTTTTTGTTTACTTAAGGTTATGTAAAAACCGTAACTAGGTAGTTTATTTTTCTTTAGAAATCGAAAAAAAATTAATATATATATATATATATATATATAACCTTAAATGAAAATGACAATCGGTTTGATGGGTTACTTGTGTTAATAGTTAAATTGACCATGTATACGACATTAGTGATATTAGATTTGGTTATATTTTAAAATCTTTTTTTACCTAAGGAAATTATGGCCCATTTACATAACGCTACACTTAGGACCGGACCGATTACTATACAAAAGTGAAACCGCACAGATAGTAGCCGGGCAGTCTATAAGTTGCAATGACCGACGACAGTTTGGTTATGTTTGATCCCACTAGATTCGAAAAAACTAAATGTGAGTTTAACAGTATGTAATGCACCCAGTATTTATGTCTACTATATTATTATTCTGTAACACTTTGATTTGTAAACGATTCTATTTAATAAAAAAAGAAGATTACCTATTTTCAATTAGTTAGGTGTATATATTTACGCACTTTATTATTAGACTTTATTACCCAAAAGAGCCATTGGATGATCAATAAATTCGTGACTTTTCCTTAAGTTTCAGTATATATATAAGATTGAAGCTTGAGGATTTGACCCAATATGATTAATTTAAAAAATCCTAGAATTTTCGATTAACTTAGCATTTCAGGACTGACAATCTAGTTTATGCGCTTCTAACCAAATTTACCGCCTTCAATTTTGATTAAAAGCCCTTATAAACAAACTGGCATAGCTGTGTCATAATATTGATTGTGTATGACATATTTAGTCTATACATTATTTTTACAAAACACAATTACGAAATAAATTCTAAGTCTTTTCTATTCAAAATTTCTAAGGATTAAGTTTTTTGTAAAAATAAACGCTAAAAATTAATAAGAAAATAGGATTCTCACGAATAGCTATAGACGCCTGGTTTATCGTTGTCGTAGTTATATTTCAGCAGACTGACATTATCTTGAGAACTACTGAGAGGTGGTGGAGGTAGTGCAGTGACCAATACTGCTAAAGATAAAATTATAAGCTGCAAAAAAACAAAAATTAGTTAATTTATGTAATATAAAATACAATACAAATTTGTGATAACGTCATATTTAAGTTTTTAAGAGAAATTAATATCAGGAGAAAAACAATGTAATTATAAATACAATAGAAGGTTATTGAGCTAATATTTGTTTATATGTATTATAAAATACTTCATAAAATTATAAAAGTGTTTCTTCCAATATGTTTATAATATATACTAATTTATTTCAAATTGTAATAATGTAAATAAAAAAAACATGAAACTACAACAGGATTTCCCTGAAGATAAAAGAAACTTTTGATTAATTTTATATCCTGTTTGTCACATAAATTAGAATGAATTAAAAAATAATATATATTTATGCTTGTCTTATACACGGCTTTATGACACAATTTCAAAAGAAACAAAGTTAATATCACTTAAGAAAAAATTATCACTTTTAACTTAACGTTATTGGTAATATAATTAAAAAATACCGAACTAATTTCATTTTCGTAGGTACTGGAGACGTGTTAACTTTGAGTGAATGCAAGATAATGACGCACCGATATAATATTCTTACCTTATATTCTATCACATATTCAAATGTTTTATTTGTGTTTCTTGTGCACAAATAGATTTTGCTGGTAGATGTGAAGGTGAACTTGTTTGACATCGAATCTCTAACCGATTTTAGTTAACTGCCTTTATGATTGTACTTAAGTGTTTTTCAACTTGCCGTGTCGTTTTGCATAGTAGTATAGGTAGCGAGTGTAATTTCCATTTTGGTGAGTACGTGAATTATGTAATGACTAGGTAGTTAACGGGCGAGTTACTATGTGAAATGAGGCAAGATTATATATTTCTGAAATTTATTATATTTGAACTTAGTAAATACTTAGGTTAATATTATTGTAATTACAATTCCAATAATACTATACAAAGCACTAAATAACTATAGAATGATAACAATAATGTAATTGTCAATTATAATGTAATGCAATGTATTGGATTTCCTCATAATGTTTGAAATATGCAGTTTTAAAAAACTCTCGTCGGTATGTACGAGATCGATACTGACATATAGTATTCGGTTATTTATTGTTTTATAAAATATTGATAAAAGTATTTTTCTTTTAAACAAATAAAAATCAAGTTAAGGATTAGAGGTCATACTGGTTCATAAGCATTGATGTTTCATTTAATAGACTCAATAATAAAAAGTTTAAATTGTTGGAAAATTCTCTTACTTCCTACTGCAGCCAAACCTCTGACTTCCTTTTTTGGATTTTCTCTTTACGTTATGATATCATAAGTGCCTATATAACTGCAGAGAAGCTCGCAGGTAGCTATGGCAACACCTACTGGCAACTGGCAACCATACTACTGAGAAATCGATATTGCTCAGTAGTGTGGTTTTGTAAATAAAATTGAGAATAACAATTTCTGTTTCAAATTCAAATTGTGATTTTAAATAAAACCACGCCATCGTAATCAGTAAGTGGAATGCTATAACATAGGGTAAAATAATAAAATTCGAATATATTTAACTCGGTGTCCACGACTTCGTTTGTTTTTTGCCACGTGATCATAAAATCCCTCTTAGTTGGCGTTGTGAAAAGTTTTTTATTTCGACCTAAACATACGCTGTTAGCCGTTAGGGCTTTGACAGCTTCACCGAACTTTTTGGGGCCAATGCTGAGGACACTCAGCCGCGGGGCAGCGGGCGTAAGGATACCAGAATGGCCAAACCTCGGCTTGGACTGCTGCCGGAAAACGAACAATTATTCGCGAGCCTAACTAACCAACAGGTCGTAATTTACTAAGTATAATTTAACAATGACATCGGGCAAGCCGCGCAAGGGTCGCGGGAATAGTCCCTTACAGAAACGTGTACTCTATGTGTGGGTATGCACGAGTAGTATGCGGTGTGATGATATACTCTCAGTGATGTACAGTGTCACAGTATCGCGCGGGCATAGTCACTTAAGGGCTTCTATCAGGAGGAAAATAGGCTCAAGCGTCTGCAGAGAGAGGTCGCGGTCGCGTCAACTTCGGCGGCGAGGCCGGCGGTTATGAGGGCGTGTACGCGGACACGTGCGATTGGTGGAGACAATTTTGGTTGGCAGTTCAATCTCGTTATTTTGTCGACGGGGTCGGTGGAGCAGTGACGTGGTCGGCGTGCGAAGCGTTTGACGTTCGGATTGGAAGTGTACTATTTTGGAGTTGGGATAAAATTCCTTAAAATAATGCCTTAGCATAAAATTTCTTCGTAAGACCATTAATAAATGCATATATGGATGGAATGCCCATATCTTTATGTAGATCTACATTACGGACATAGGGTGAGGCTTGGACGGCTATGCGCAAGAATCTGTTTTGCAAAGCTTGTAGTTTGCGGAGGGTAGTGCGCGAAGCGTGAGCTAATACGGGGCAACTTTAAGTAAGTATGGGACGGATGCATACTTGTATATTGTCAGCTTATGTTTGAGTGACATTTTGCTCTTGGAAGAGGTTAGATTGCGTAGCAGAGCCATAGTCGTGGTGCATTTTTTCTGTACGTAATCTATATGTTTATTGAAGGTTAGGTGCCTATCTACAACTACACCAAAGTTTTAGTTTGGTTAGCCTAGGGGATATTAACACCAAAAAGGTGTCATGTTGTTCTTATATTCATCGCGTGAGCATCGTACATGATAGTTGCGCTTTTGTCTGGGTTTATTCCTATGCTCCATTTGAGGCACCAGGTCCCAAACGTAGAGACGACCTTTTGGACGCGGTAGTATATATGAATCCTATTCCTGCCGGAGCTGAAGATGACTGTGTAGTCTGTGTAGAAGCCTACAGCGATATTGAGAAATCCGGGAATGTCGCTAACGAATAAGCTGTACAGGCAAGGCGCTAGGACAGAGCCTTGCAAGACTCTTGAATGTATTAAGCGAGGCGAAGATAGGGCTTCGTCTGCTTTGTAGCAGAAAGAGCGGTCCGATAGGTAAGCAAGGATTATGCGGATTAGTCTGTCCGGAATTTAAAAGAGATTGAGTTTAAATATGAGACCTTCGTGCCAGACCTAATCGAAGGATTTGGCTGTGTCAAAAAATACGGCAAGCGTGGGCCTAGGGTGGTGTAGTTCCGTGAAATTGGGGAAAATATGCTTCGTGAGGCATTGTGAGTGCACGAGTGCTTCGGTCGAAAGCCGCATCGCTTGTGGGGTATAAGACATTGTGGCTTTGTGAAAGGAATACGCATGCCAGCATTAGGATACACCAATAATCTGCTCGTCAATGCTATATCTATTTTAATATATTTTATCTAATATACCAATTCTCTTTGTTGCGACCCGTAAAAAATACCAAAATTTGAGAAAACTATTATGATCGCTTTGCGACAATGTCTTCGTTTCATTCATTTTATTACTGTTAATGAATTACTTTTAAATCAAATAAAATGTTTTAATCTAAGAATATTTCGTATACATATTTTACATTTCAACACTGCAATCTCCCATATTTGTAAACTCGACCCGCTTAAGGGTCATGACTTACCAAGTTGAGAAACGATACTATAGTGCCAACAATTATATAGCTAAGAGTACTCTGAATGATTCCAAAATGCAGTATAGTTTTTTATTCGGATCATAATTAATTATTGTAATAAATAACAGGTGTTAATTTTGTCTATTAACCTACACAAATTAAAAACATATAATTTTCCTGAAATTTTGTGATTTATATTTATATAATCATAACTAAGATTATTGGTATAATTAATGAATTAAATGATTTGCTATTTAGTAATTCATCTAAAATATTTTCATTTATGGACGAGAGCTTACTGCATTAATTATCACAATGCAAAACCTTTCTCCATTGAGATCAAGCAGATTTTTACAATTATCACCAGGTAAACAGACCACTTGTGTGGCAAATTTTCCCAAGTTTTCGGTTGCATGGTTCTAGGAGTAATATGTCTCAAACACTGCCACCTTGACTTAACAAGTCAGAAGATTGAAACAATAACATTGGTCCTTTATCAAAATTTATTTTCTTCCTCCCGTCACGTTACTGATCTTTATTATAGATGGCAGATGAGAAAATCCCTACGATGATCCTACATTCCGTTTTACTTGTCAGAGGCTCAGAACTACTGTCGTATTGATTCTAGTTCCCATCGAAAGCATCCGTCGAAACTAAACCAAAACATGAAACAATGGTGGCCCTTATGCGTATACACAAAGGCTCTGTTGAATTATTCTAAAATAAAGGACTGCTCGCATTTTTAATCTCAGATCTTGTTTCAGGAGGTCTGACATAATTTCCAAGCTTCTGTTTACCAGCTCGTCGATCATGAGATGGAATCGTGATTTCCCCGCCATCTTCTACACGAACAGTTCTAAAAGGAGACGAACGACCTTCAGCTGGTCTCGGTTCCCACCATCACTTTGACAACGGCTTCGCGCGAGAAATCAGTTCCTACTGCCGCAGTCAGAATATATCGTTCCGTGTCGCATATGAATCAGACAACACAGTATCACCTATACTTTCATTGTGATCGGTATAACGATTATATAGTTTATCGATCTCTTACATAACATCATTAAGATTTATTTACATAACAAAGTTCTGGAGTTATTTAAACGAATCTTATTTTCAGGACGTGATATTTGCATATCTTTATTGAAAAATGCTTAGATTTCTAGTTAACTTGTACCCCAGGATTTTAGTTTACTATTAAGTTTTATGGAATAAAATATACTATTTTGTATTGATACACAATATTATTAGTTTTCACCGGACATTCAAATCTATCCGGTAGTTTCAGAGACACACGCATGTACAAGGGACAGAAGCGGGGGCAGACGTAGCAAAATCTACGTATATAATAAAATAAAATATTTTGGTATCTATATCGGTAAATAAATATACCCACATTCTAATTTCCAAAAATATGTAATGAACAAATTTCTCTCCGTAAGCGTTTTATTATATGTATAGATTAACACAATTATTTTAGTGGCGGCATCTCTATTTTGTTATATTCTATACCAAACTTTTGACATACAAATTAAATTTTATTTCCAATTTGCTACCAGACTGAAATATTGAATAGAAAGAGAAAATAATATTCATATTTCTTTAACAATAGAAATATAAAGACTAAAACATAGTAGTAACAACTTTTAAACTATTTATCGCACTTATTTTACCATTGAAGAGAATATAAAAAAATACGATATTGTTATTAGATATTGGTTTTAGTGTAACTAAGGGTTTTATTAGTACATATACTTTAAATTTGTTTGTGTTTGATTTGTGTTTTTTATTGACACGATATTATTATTTAAAATTTCTGATGAAACAAAAGAATATAAATGCGTGCCAAGGAAATTGTATTTTGTGAACAGATATGCGGTGTGTTTATGAACTTGAATGTAAATTTTGAATTTAGCAATGCCTATTATACTCTTTCTCATGGTTAATCTTTTGGCTATTGTGTTAAAATAAATTAGCTAGTTGTATATGGTTGAAATCTATGTGCAAAACATAAAACAGTCATTGAGACTTTGAAAAGTGCAGAAAGTGATATTATTTAATTATATGGATTTTTATTGATAAGAAAACAAATTTAATTATATTATAGAATACTTATATCATTTTATTACTTAAACCACAATGAAACTATATATAAATATTATATACAGTTTCATACGAATTTTACTATTTACATACGAAGAATTAGCATTTGTTATTATGAAATAAATATACATTTTTAGCCGATCAATGAAGCAAGAACAGCTGGAGGTATGGCACCACCTGGTCCTTGTTGGATTTGAGGCTGGAAACCATTTTCATCAGCGATATAGGTAACAGTGTAAGTTACACCATCTGGTGCCAACCAGGAATATTGTCCTTGAACAGCGATAGCTTCGTTTTCAGTTCCCGCGTTTTTCAGTTGCCCTTGTTCTTCGTGTTTACTACCGTTTGATAGCTCCCATCTGTAAATATAGATAAATATTTAATTTTCATTATTAATTCATTTTAGCGCATTTTGTATGCAAAATATGTCGTCTTACGCAAAATTATAAGCGTCAAGTCCTGCGTTGTTAACTTCGTAACGAAGGATTTGCACGTCTTGAGGGC
The DNA here is from genome assembly GCA_039707435.1 of Actias luna. Lineage (NCBI taxonomy): Eukaryota > Metazoa > Arthropoda > Insecta > Lepidoptera > Saturniidae > Actias > Actias luna. The sequence goes on along the minus strand of JAZHAC010000033.1, from coordinate 9,755,383 downwards.
TTTGTGGAGCGGCTGATGCAAAGGCAACAAAACCGAGGATCACGAACTGAAAGAAACTAGACATTAATAAAAGTTCAAAAACACTATCCACACAATTAATTTCATCACATCACTGTACTGACCAGTTTCATTTTTAAAAGTTATTATTTGTGGCAACCGTCTTCCTCAGAGAACACTTGGTTTGTGTGATGATTACGTACTGAAGCGGTTGTCTTATATACGTATGTATTTCTTCTAATGCCCGGTTGCAACATAGGTTGTGTGGTGCTTCTTATTACAGTACTGTCCAAGAGGCAGCATCTGTCGCGGCACAGTCGGGTGAACGTACATCCGAACAATTGATGTCGGTACACTAAGAATAAGTATGTGTTTGTAAACATTTAATTTGACCCGTGCAACTTTTCTTAAGTAATAATAGACGCACAAATGTCAATGTTAATATGGATTACAAAAGGTCATAATCTCCTTTATTTCTCACAATAAATAGTTATTAAACTTTTAACCATACAATGCAATTACGGTATTTGTAATATGACAAATTATCGTGTTAATCTTTAAAAACGCAATATAGTAAAAGTTTAGCGATTTTGTAGAATTATCAATATTCAATAGCTATCATATTTGATCATGTCTGTGATATATTACTTTTATATTATTTATTTTAATCTGAAAGTACTATAAAACGTTTTATTTAGAGTTCCGTATAAACTCGGAATAAAATGTGTACTAAACTACAAAAATTTTAGGTAATTATTGGGAATTATATCAAAAAACTGTATAGTAAATTACATTTTAAATGTAATTTTATAGTTAACACACGTAACAACATAATGATTTCTTAGGTTTACGCGAATATTATTCATTGAAATAAAACTAATTTAAACGGATTTTATCGCGGTTATTTAACACGTAACAACATTAATACATTAACGATATATAGCTTCATTTTGTTATTTTAACCTTATCAAAGTGCATGCAACGTATTTAAATAGCATTTTCGTGTAATTATATCAAATAAGAAACTTAAAATATTAGGTATCATTTTTTTTAAGATTATTCTTTTGTATTGTTCAAACTCTCTGTTCGTTGACTATATCAGTTACTTTTACTTTTTCAAAGGCTTATTACATGGATAGGGTGGAGTAGTTGAAAATCATGTTCAACATACATATTATGCAATGTGATGAAATTGTCTTTATTTTTTTATTTATGATTCAATGAATATTTCGATCAAAGGGCTTTAAATAATCATTTAATAAAAAAGTATGCTGAATTTATTAAATAATGTGTTTTAAATTATTATGAAAGTGCCTTATCTAGAATGATACTTATGATGTTTACTCCTTTATATTAATTTAATATATAAACTATATTTTTGCCAACAATCTCTATCGTATAGTAATGATATATAATCATAACAAAAGTGTTATATTTCGAAAGTTCATAATTTTCTCTTGTATAACGTACAAGAGGGCTATATACAATTTTTATTCACTAAAATTCAAGTGAATGTTAAATTCCTACTGGAAATCGTGACAAACTGTTCACACCATATTTTGTACTCAATAAAACCAAACTCAATAAAAATAGTGTTAGGTTTTACAACAAAGTTCAAAGCACATTACTGATTTGGCGGACGGTAAGTTCAAGCACCATGTCATTAGGGTTTCGATGTCAAAAGCTTGTTATAGAGTGGCAAATATGTGAACTCTGTGCATCTCTGTGCATGTGACTATTGTAAAAGTAATGTATTAATAAATTTATGTACCTAAAAATATATATATATACAGATCTAGTTTCTTTCCGGTTCTATTCATTTACTGGGTTATTTTGCAAGCCGGTGGTAGTTTTGACGTTTATAAGAGCCTTCTCAGGACCCAAATTGAATAAAGTTTATTTCGTTTGGTTTGATATACTTATGGTCCAGCTGAGATACCTGCATCATCCGGAAGATTTTATCACCCCCGAAGTTGTTTAGTTAAATCAGGCTTCATAGCGTCAACGATTTCCACGCTTGAAGTCAGATCCTTAACCCGTAGATTCTACTAGTCCACCATGAATGCTTAGTGAGTGTAGTAGTTGGGGGTGTGTATTACTTCTACTACACTATAACCTAACCCATCTGTTCTATTGGAATACCAGAATACCGCATCGAAGCGCATTAGTTCTGCATTCGCATCCAGCCCCCTTAGCCAAGATGTTTCTTTCTACTATTGTTAACAAAAAAAAAATTATAATGTATGAAATATGAAATTAATTCTAGAGATTAAATTGATAATCTGAATACTCAATAACGTGATCAGAACGTGGTAAAACTTTGTTGTGGTACATAAGTTGTTACCTTTGAAGTTTGTATATTTAATAACGAGAGATGGAATATTTCTCCTATAGCAATAAGTCTGGGGGATTATATTAAATCCTCTTTAGTATAATTAGAGGTTGCAGGATGTGACCATGATATTACGATTATGAGTAGATTTTTTTTATGACTTGACTTAATACTGTATGTCGAATACGCTTCTATCTCTCCCTGCTCATCACAAGTATGCCAGATGATTTCTCTGTCTCAAGTATTAGCCCTCGTCTCATAAAAGTTTGTTGACATTTTTCGAGGTTTACCACAAAACGATTTCCGGAGATCTCATACTAACTTATTTAATCTAGTTAAATAAAATAAAAAAAAAACTCTTGTCTAATGTTTTTCTAAATCTGTGCTAAAGCGTAAATCAAATTTTCTAAAATGGCTCTAAATGTTAAACGTTATTTTAGCTTTTATCACGAATGCCTTCAATTAATACACTATTAATAAATATATTTTATTCCAGAGTGTAAGCATTTCTATTGATAAAAATACCACGGAACATCATCCATCGGGCTCGCGTCTTACACGACCTACAGCAATTTGAACGAGTAGTGAACTGTAAATGGCAATTTTTGCTCAAACGTATATCTTGAAAAATTAAAAATAAAGTTTAATTTTCAATACTTACGTACATGTATATGTATTATTATAATGGTAAAGTAATAACAGGCACCATGTGGAAAAGGCCAAGGCTGTACAAGTTATAATGATCGATTGGTCCTTCAAATAGAAATATCAACGAAATATTTTCGGTAACATCTTAATGGCATATAACAATGTCAGTACAAGTATATTATCAGTAATCAGATCAGTAAAAGTATGCTAAAGTTAATTTACTTTATATTTAGTATCAATCACAACACAATCACAACTCATCTTGAAAGCCTATGTAATCAAATTTGTTATCGATAACTAATGAAGTATAAGTTAAGGTTTGGCGCTCAAATGCCAAAAGGTTGATTGAGCATCAATATATGTTTGATGCTTATATTTTTATTTGATTTATTTATAGTAGAAAGACAAAGTGACAGCACTGTACCTGTTGGAAAGTTAAGTTTAATCCAATATTAACGTCGACTATTGAGAGACTATCCATTGTTATTGGTCATCGATGTTAAGTTGCCTTGTAAGCGTTTCATCCCAATCCCAATCTCAATCTCCGATCCCATAACCCTACCAAACAAAAAAACGTTATTATGTATCACATATATTCGCGGTGATTGAAACCAATTGCAGGCATATACCTAGATGGATAACTGAATGAGAAGACCGTCGTGGACGCCAAAGCTACCACCGGTTCAGAAAACAACCTAGACATTGAAAAGAACTGGCAAGAAACTCGATTGGGTTAAAAATATACGTCTCAGAAAGAAATTTTTTTTAAGGTTCACAATTAATCATGTTGCTTGTATATTTTAAAATTACTGTTACAATGAAATTTATATTACTTAATTTATGATAATGTACCAAATATACATGTGCATAGTAAGTATTATACAAACTAAAATATTTTTCAACTTATATAATTTAATACGCGTGTAAGTAATATTATAAAAAATATGTCAACATACAAACACACGTTTTGAAGTAAAACTTCTTAGGTGGGGGGAGGACTTTGAAATTTTTATCCGTGATCTCTTTGTGTGACGCTCGTTTGAATAAAGTTGGCTCAAACTCATTACAATCTTATATAGTTTAGCAATTTTAGATTCGTGCACATAACCCGCGTTGGAACTGTGCAGGTTAACTGCTTAGTATAGGATCTAATTAGGATTACTCAGGCTCCCGTATTTCCTCGTTCCCCCGGCAACAACCTAAGCCGAGGTTCCACTACTTCATGACACGCTTGCGCTCGTTGTCTCTCGGGCTGACCCCACAGCACCCCATAGGGCTGACTTGCCTCCCAAAGCTCGCTGAAGCTGTGAAAGTCGTTAAGGCTAACAACATATGTCCAATCGAAAAAAAAAACCTAAAGGAGCGAGAGAGATATAGTAAGTAATGTTTCACTTTTGTCACACACCGTTATTTTTAGAAAATATTAAATAATTTTAGTATGCTCTATAAATTGTATAAAGCAATCATAAATAAAATCTAAAATTGCTATCATAAATAATTACAAAATAATATTTATCACAATTAAAGTAAGTTACCACATTCTATTTATGTATTCTTAGTTGCATGTATTCCTCAACCGGTCTGTTTACGTCACAGCATGAACCGACCACTTTGCACCGTAACCTCCGACACCAATCGCTTTACTTGTAAGAAGCTACGCTTTTCTTTGGGTTAAGCTTATGTGTGATTAAGTATATTATACATATATAATCAGACCTCAATACGATCTGTTGACAAACCACAATTATTTAACTTTAAACAATAATGGATGCTAATTTTTAATTTAAATAAATTTAAATCTGTCACATAAATATATGAGCAGGTAAGAAATAAAACTTTTAATATCCCTATATCTATCATATTGAAAAACAAACTGCATAAATTAAAAATAATGAATAAAAGAACAAAAACCTAATTATTGTGTTGAAGTATTGTATCACATTAATAAGTTTCATAGTAATGACTAAGAAACTAACTTTTTTTTTCATAGCTCGTTTTACTAATATGATTTAGTACAAGGTCAATTACAATACAACATAACACATTACGCTGATAGTGCATTATGCGAAAAAAAATACATACTATCGACTAGGTCAAGTTTGGTAGTGAAATAATATTTGTATTGTAGAGGATGACTTGAGCAATATGAAATAAATAATTGCATTAAGCATATGTTCCAAGTTTAAATTCCATGTTCAAAGGTGTTGAGGAACCATAATAGTGCATTTTTAAGTTTTGAAAATTATACCTTAGCTTGTTCAGACTATAAAGGAACTTTATTATTTTCTTTTAAAAATCAACCGTCTGTTTTTTGTAGTATGTGATTATGCTTGCACAGTACATTTAAAAAATAACTGCAAGATTTGCTGTCTATTAACGTTGACGTAAATATACGGCGAACAAGGACCTCGGTAGATGGGCGTACACTAAAAAAGTTACTGTGACGAGTTAATTATGTGCATAGTAGATGTGGTAGAGTACCATTTCATCTGCCGGGAAGCAGATGCAATGTGGATATAGACCCTGCTCCTCGGCCCAATAGACGATAGAAGAACACCGTGGGATTTTAGTGGGTATTCCCGGCGTTTACTTTGTAATACGTAGAAATCGGTATTTCGTTTTTGTTAATGTTTCTACTTCATTGTTGCTTACATATAAAATCTAAAACAATAATATAGATCAAATAAAGTTAAGAAAATCCAAAAGTGTACGTCTCATACCATTTGATTCATTAAGAAAAAAACCGTACCTGTGACTTATTTTATTAATTATTTGTTATTATTTGTTTGGTCTTATAACCCTCTAATCACATTAATAATTAAATATAATTTGAAAATAAAATAAAACATGACATTTTTGTATAACCATAGAAGCATCATTCCCTTTATTTTCTGTATATCTCTTAGACATATAAAAAGGTTACTATTAAAAAGGTTGAACGCTATACCACCCCCCTACAGAGAAGGAGAAACTGCGATGAGGATAAAAATGGGAAATCAAAGATTGAAAGGTTTATAGAACTGAATACATACAAGAGCAGTACGAAAACGTTGACATTTTCTATACCGTTAAATGATACCCGTTTGTTTCTCATTATTTCGCTGCTGCAAATAAGACCCGATGTGGCCATTAGAGGTATCGGCATAAGTCCTAGGAGAGAGGCTTCGCTTAAGCGTCTCCTGCATGATGTACTTAGTTCCTCAGCCAAGATGGCCAACAGTATGACTTAGCAGCTGCGCTGAGTGGAAACTTTTTAGAAGGAAGAGCTTCGAAATAAAACTAATTTAAACGGATTTTATCGTGGTTATTTATTAATTTTGATCCCGACGTTTCGAAAGCTTTTCAGCCTTCGTGGTTACGGGGTTGACTGAGGTGTAGGTTGTCCAGAAAGGTTAATATTACTGTGTCTACCTTCAATTTAATTTTTGTTATTCACAGAGTTCCGAACTACGCAGAAAGAGCTCACAGTGTCTTGAGGTCTGGCAATTGGTCTTTTGAGCTTCGATTTATTATTAAATTTATATATTTTATTATTATATTATTATTGAAAAGAACTACTATGAATTAACCAAGAAAATAGGCAGTCTAGAGCAAGGGAATAAGGACCTAAACAAGCTATCTACGTTTTGCGTAACTTAGTCGTCAGTTTGCAGGCGAGAGTTACCTCTCTAGGATCTTCAGGAGCTGCCGCTGCTATAACTGCAAAAGGCCAAGGCTGTCCAAGGTGGTGATGAGAAGGGATTAGATGATGATGATTTTTAAAAATCTGAGATCGATAAGACTTGAAAGGGAAATATACAAGCCTGTCATTATTTTTAATAGTTTTCACTCGGCGCAGGTGCTAAGCCATACCGTTAGCCATCTTAGCTGTGGAACTAAGTACATCATGCAAGAGATGCCTAAGTGAAACCTCGCTTCTAGGACTTTCGTCGTTACCTCTAATGGCCACATCGGATCTTATTTGCAGCAGAGAAATTATGGAGAACAAATGGATATCATTTATAGGTACAGAAAATGTCAACAATGTCGTACTGCTCTAGTATATGTTCAGTTCTCTAAATCTATCGATCTTCGATTTCTCATTTTTTCCTCATAGTAGTTTCTCCTTCTCCGTAGGGAGGTGGTGTGGTAGTCAACCTTTTTGTTTGTAAGCTTTTTTGGAACGTCGATTACAAATACAGAAAAATAAATAGGATGAAGCTTCTCTTGATCATACCAAAATGACGCCTTTTATTTTATTTGTAAGTAACATTTATTTATAAACTATATTAGAGGGTTAAAACACCCTCAAATGATAACTCAAACCAATTATTAGTAATTCTTTTATCGATGAATCTATATTTTTTAAACGAGCATGATGTATTTTTTGCCACAAATACTTCGTAGTTAGTTTTACCCAAAGAGTATTATGTTGAAGTGCTAACTTCTTTATTATGAAATAACGTTCGACTCGGATGTATGGTTTCAGTATTATTGCCTTTTCCGTATCTTTGTATTTTCCTTAAAAAGGAAAAGAGACAACACCAAGAACTTGTAAATGTAAAATGTAATAAATTCACAAATGAGGCGTGTAAAATCCATTTTTTATTAAACTATGGGTACTGCTATTGATATGAACTAGGTTACTGGTTTATGTTATTCTGAACATAATAAACGAAACCCGGTCTCGATGCGACAATTCTTTCGGAAGTTATCGTGACCACCTCGTATAAAAAAATCGGACATCCACGTATTTTTTTTTCTAGTAACTCATATTATTAATTGCAAATTGTTTGAATTATAGGCAGTTTAAGAGCAAATATTGCTTGATCTAGACGTATCGAGAGTAGAGCATAACCTCATCCGCATCGCGATCGATATAAGGCGTGAAATGGATAGAAATAAAAGTGTATACATGGTCTGAGGTGTTAGACGAATGTCTAATTTTAAATAATTTCAAAGGCGATTCCCCTCTCTTAGATATCACGGTAATATGTCAAATTACAAATAATGCGACTGGTTTTCTAATGGAAACACGTCAAAAGAGGTTCGGCAATAGATTTACAACGTAACAGTGACAGCTAGCTGGATAAGTATTTGCTCTACTTCACTAAATTTTTATTTCGAAACCAATACTATTATATGTGATGCCTGTGTTTAAAAATGTATGGCAGTGGCATGTACTAGACAAAAAAGAGTTTTTTTTTTATAGTTTATAGTTTTAATGTTATCTGTTACCTGTTACTGTTTTAACGTTTTAACGTTGTCAATCTGGTGAACACGTTAAATCTATGAAGGGACTGGCTCTCAAGTGTAACTTCCGGAACACACCTATAGGTATTTGGCAGCAGATGTTCACCTTGAGGGTGGTAGCTAACTAGGCGGACATTAGAATAAGCCCTAACACCATGCTATGGTTTCATCACGATATTTTCCTTCTCCGAAAGCTAAAGGCGATTGCAAGGATTCGAACTCACATTCGTAGATGCCGTGTCCGTACACGCTACTACTGAGCTATACAAGTAAAACATCACAATTTAGTCGACTTTAGTTTAAACATCCCAGTTTAGTAGGGGATAGAGTACCATTTAATACTCACCTATATAACTAAGAATTTGTTAAGCGCATTCTCGACCAGCCTCAGTTTATTACGATATTATTTCATGTGATATGTATCTATATAAAATTCATATATATACTACGTGTGGGGATTTAGTGAGAATAATGCCCATTGATGGAACTATATAAACAAAGTGTATCATAGAAAAAGAATCACGGTATTGTATAAAAATGTAAGCATCACTAAACATCGCCAATCACACTGATCAGTGTTAAGAAATACGAGAAAATTGCTACACGAATAAAGGCTTGAACTTACGACCTGTCGCGTCGTGACTTTAACCGAGACGTAAGCTCTAACTGATTTATCACGGAACTTTTTGGTTATATAATTTTGGAATAAGTCATCTTTGTTTAAGTTATGCTGAGTTGATATACAGTACAAGTAAAGATTTCACACTTAAAAACCGTTTATAGATGGTATGTCACAACATTGTAAAATTTATATATGCATATTAAAATTAACAAACAAATTATTTATTTCTTACTAATAGATATAATATATAGATCGAATACAAGTTTTCTTATAAATACATCGATAAAATTAAAGTTTTACAGTTTGGTCTTAAAACGTTACAAAATCTGTAACTACTAGGCCTTGTAAATATACTTGCAATAAATATTTTTTTATATACAATAAATTGTATATAAAAATACTTGCCAAAATAGATTACCTACTAAGCATATGAGTATAAAAGTCACTGTCTATCTGATAAAAGGAGTTCGGTAGAGTAGTCTCTAAGAAACCTTATATTATATATTAAACATTATAAACATTATATTTTGTGCCAATTTTTAGAATACAAATACACATAAGCATACTTCTATGCTATCTATTTAAATATTTATCCAAAAAACAATCTAATTTTATGTCAATTGTCAGTAAGACATACAAATCGCTTTGATAGGTATCTATTTGATAGTCTTCAAACTTTGGCAGACGACTGCGCTACGTCCATCAATTTTAGATTGTAAATTTTAATGGACAACAGTTGCTTCACCGCCTTGGTAATTCGTAGGTGGGTGTTACGGAGCTGAACCTTATTGGTCATGGGAAAGATGAAATCTACAGACCACTATCAGATACCGAATAAATGTGAATTGGCGTGGACGCATCCGGGTTAAAATATCACGGAGATAAGTTTAGAATTATGTAACATATTTTTTTATTGTACATCCAGTATAAATAAAATAAGATTGGTTGACATTTATGGTTTATCAGATTTACTGATATTTCTTTTATTTTATTTTCATATTTCTCTAGACAATGTATATAATGCATGTATGTATGTATATGCTAACTAATACTACATTTTAGAAAAAAATACATAACATTACAAATATATCTCAAACTATAGCTTTTAACTTTCAAAATGATGCGACGACTCGGTCTAACTCGTCTTCAGTGAAGCATAATAACATGAAACAATAAACACGACGTCGATCTAAATGATCATCTTTATTTGAAGACATGTAATAGCTCATTTCTTCCGGAACATATCGTTCTATGTCAATCTTGCATGGCTAACACAAAAAATATATTTTTTTTTTTAACAGAAGTACGCTGTATGCCACAAGGGCTTTGACAGCTTCACCAATCTTTATATAAAAAAAAAAACAACAAAATATGAATTTTCTTAACGTCCTGTTATATTTGTTCTGTGTAATAATTCTGTAACAAATCATCAATATATGGAGCCTTTTCAGGAATAATATCGTATGCGCCAAAAATGTTTTTGTATTGTAACCGCCTAAAACTTATCTTTGTAAATTAGAAGCAGTATGTTATTGACCACTCCTTTAATAGATCAGTGGTGCATTATGAACAACAAGTCATATTTTTATATATATATATATATCATAAACACTTTTTAATTAGAAATGAAAAACTGTTTCTTGTAAAAAATGCAAATTTACGGCCTCGATGTTTTTGCTAAAACGGCTCGATATTTCAAGAAATAATCTTGTTTATGTATTAATTTGGAGTGGTGTGATATAAAGATTGGGTTTAACTGGATCACAAAACCATACTTGACAGTTAGCCGGTACATATTCAAAATTCAAACGAGACAGCCATAGAGACTCCTTTGGTTCATCACGTTTCGGGATTTGCTAATAAATATTCAGCTGCATTATAGTGATCGCGATGCAATCAAACATAATCATGTGCTGCTACCGCTCTGCCGTATTGTAATGTCAATAATAAGTTAAATTACGCTCATGCATCACCCCTACAACTAATTAAACAAAAACAACCTATAACATATATAAACGAATTTAGAGACGTAGGGTTGTCGGATAAAATCCTTTTTTATATACTTTAACGGTTTAATGTTACGACAACGATCTCACCTGATGTTAAGTGACGATGTGACCAAAGATGGTGGGCACGCTAAGTGAAAGTACTAGATCTTAAATGCAACTGCCGGAACACACCTAGCTATTTGGTGGCAGATTTTCAATTTGAGGGTTGTAGCTAGTCAATTGGGCTTTCAAAAAGCCCTATCATTATGCTATTCCTTCTCTGAAAGTTCAGACTCATTTGATTGCAGGTAGATTTGAGCTCACGCCCATTGACATGGCGTCGGCACACACTACCAACTGAGCAATCATTGCTCCAAATCTCAAGGTACATAGGCACGCATCTCTGGCAAACGCGCATTACACCTTGCTAAACTATTATTAAAGAAACGGCAACAGAGAAGTGTTAACGTGCTTACTCAACTGGATCACAATCACTATCCACATGGTGAGCGAATCGTTATTCACATCCTTTAAATGCGTACCACGCGTATCCACATATTTACTCGTATGTTCACGCCATTTTTTAATTTCTCTTTCCCTATTATCAGGTTTTTTGAAAAGTTATTTTATGAAATAAAAATGTTTAGAATTCTTACCCTTCTGGTCCCATCCTCGTAACACGCTAATTCTTCAAAGTGGCTGTTAATATTATGTTTTGGATATTTGAAATAGTTTTTCAATTCATTATATCGACCTAAATGCTACGAAGGAAAATGGATATATTAAAAATATTATAATCATTTATTTATCTACGTAAATGAAAACTTCTAGTCCTTGAAACTACAATACGTTATTATAATGCATTATATGTTATAAATACATTAAATAATATAAACCGTTTCTTGTTTAGCATTCGCACTGCAACTACCAAACATTCTGTGATCAGCCGAAAATATTAAATTTAAACGAATTAATAACAAAAAAAATTAATATCTAGTATATACCTTGTAACAGAAAAACTTTATTGACTTTCTTCCATCACATATAACAATATATATTTTTTTAATTTATTGTCACAACATTTAATTAATTATACCTTGATTCATGTAGATACATGCTAAATATTATTTGAATAAAATATCAGATACTTAATGATATTTAGAGAAAACAGCATTTTTTTACAGTTCATAAGCTTAGCATTACGGCCACAATTACACTTGTTGTTAAGTGACGATGTGGTTGAAGATGGTGGACACGCTAAGCTTAATGGAGGGACTGGCTCTCAAGTGCAACTGCGGGAACATACCTACAGGTATTTCGCGGCAGATTTTGAACTTGAGGTGGTTGCTAGCCAGTTGGACATTATAAAAAATTGTACTCGCATCCGTTGACGTGATGCCGTTCACACTAGCAACTTAGCTATCATCGTTCATATTATCCATATTCTGATCAAGTAATGTACCCGCCGCGGCTTCCCACCACAGATGCTTGAGCCTACGTTCGATCCTCCGGATCAGATACCTCTAGTAACTCTGCTAGCGCGATACAGAGACACTCTACATCACTGAGATGACGTAATCACAGCGCTTACCATTCGTGCACACCCACATGTTAAGTACACTGTTCTGTAAGGGATTACCCCCGCGGCCCTTGCGCAGCTTGCCCGATAACGACTTTGTTAGGATTACCAAATTAGTTAGTTAGGACCTATTGGTTAGTTAGACTTGCGTATCTTTGTTTATTTTCCGGCAGTAACCCAAGCCGAGGGTCGGCCATTCTGGTACCCTTACGCCTGCTGTTTTAGAGCTGAGTACCCTCAGTACTCTTGGCAAAAAGTTCGGTGAAGCTGTCAAAGACCTTAAGGCTAACAGAGTATGTCAGTACGAAAAAAAAAACAAGTAATGTAAAGAATTATTCAATATACACTCTTAAAATATTAACATGACAATGATAGCAGTTATAGGTCCACGAGATAGTGTTCATACAACACTTTGCCAAAGTGATAGATAATTTGTACGAAAAATAAAGCCAAAATACATATATTTCTAAAAAAAAACACTTTCTGCGAAACAATGGTCCTGCGAATGCGAATGTTATATGATATAGATTTATGAGTCATAAATTAAAAAGTATATTAAAAATGTAAATGAAATATAATATGAATAATACATATTTATAAACGATGGGGAAGTGAAAATTAAGTAGTCTAGTTTTTACATGAAATATTAGAAAATATCTGTATAAAGGCCGTGGATAATAAAATTAATTGTTAGTTATAGTATCATTTATAGGATCTAACTATAACATAGAAACATCCAGATGATTTTATAAGTAATGTAAAAAAATCGTCAAAACATTTAAGCTATTTTAGCTAATTCTTGACGAATTAAGAACACACATACTCAAATATTCGATAATTTAAAGTTTTTTTAAAAAACGGTAAAAATAATAAGCACTAAGAAACTGGATTTACCTCTTCATTCTAAAACAATTTCATATGATATTTTCACTTTACATAAATTTTGAGAATTTACAATAGGTAGGTATATACGCTACAGTATTCTGTAACGAGAATATTGAAAACTTGAAATGGCATACAAAAAATATCCATGTGAAACAGCATTTTTTTAAACATTAATTTGTCGTTTACACTATTAGCCTTGACTTTTCTTATATATTGCTTTTTATACTGTAAATATTGTGTTCAACTGTATTGTTTTCTTTCGTTTTCTCATATGGTATATGAAATATTTTAAACCGGTCCTCAAATAAATTAACTAAAAACAACTAGTATATGTGGCATATAGATCCATCAGTGTTAAGTGTTAATACGTAGCAGTAAAGTATAAATAATAGGAATAAATTCCTCTCACTTCAATTCAAAAAAACGTAAAAATATAAATGAACGCCAGGAAGACAAACCTGTTCATCTACAATAAAAGTATTGAAATGTAAATATGAACTGGATTTTTTTTATAATATATTTTTGCAGGCACCGTTTCATCTATAGACATAAAATAACAGATTTAATTAAGCACATCTATATTTCTTATGTACGTATGTATGTAATTAAACTCCATCTACAGAGCTAAAACGATTTATATGAAATTTTGTGCGATTAATTTTCTTCGAGATTGTCTTAGATTAACCATTTGAGCCGATATAAAAAAAAGTACGGTTATAGATTTTTATTATTATTCATTAATTGTATATTACAATCAACGCGAACGAAGTAGTGGATGTCTCATAATAGTATAATATCCATTGCGTAGTAGTTTAGTACCTTCGTAACCGGGATGCGACATTGTGCAAAACTTATTTTTAATTTTATTTGTATTGTTTTTTTTTATTCTATACTTATTTACACGCATTTAAGTTTAAACATAATTTATTAAAAGTTAAATAAATAAATAAATTAAATAAATAAAAAGAATCTTTTGATGATTTATTTGCCATAATAGACATGCCCTTATATATAAAACTGGAGCAGAATATGCTTTTAATTGCTACATTTACTGAGATACGTTGACACTAAAAATCATAAAGTATAATTATTTTATAATGATATGAAAATAAGCCAAACGAGCACATCCAAGGAAGTTTTAAGATTCATCCAATCAAAGAAAAACTCTCTAAAATACGTGTCTGTGGTGGTTTGACCATGTAATGAGAAAGCCTAATACATGATTAAGCAAGTTATTGACATGGATTCAGATGCAAAGAAGCGAGGTAAACCTCTCTCACTTCGATATCTGTGTAGTCAACAACGATCTGAAGCAAGCTCAAATAAATGACTAAACAACCCAAAATTGAAAAATCTAGCGAAGCTCGATGAGGTGAACGTATCCAGATGAAATTGGATAACGCTAGGCACAGGGAGATATATATATATAAAATAGTGACTATACTACTAAGTTTCTAGGTTATATGTACTACAATATATCACAAAATGAAGTGGTCAATTTTAATTTTTTTTAATTGATATACGCTGTTAGCCGTAAGGGCTTTGACAGCTTCACCGAATTTTTGGGGCGAGTGCTGAGGGCACTCAGCTCCGAGGCAGCGAGCGCAAGGGTGCCAGAATGGCCGAACCTTGGCTTGGGCTGCTGCCTGAAAAACAAACAAGGATCGTGCGGGTAGTCCCCTACAGAACCGTGTACTTAACGTGTAGGTGTGCATGGATGGTATGTGGTGTGATGATGTACTTTCAGTGATGTAGAGTGTCACTGTATCGCGCAAGCAGATTCTCTTCACAGTCCTATCTGGAGGATCGAACCTAGGCTCAAGCGTCTGCAGAGGGAGGCCGCAGCGGGTGTGCGGGAGCGAAATTAACCGCTAGGCCTCAGCGGCGAGGGTGGCGGTTACGCGGGCGTGTACGCGGACACGTACGATTGGTGGAGACGGTAGGAAGAAGTGCGTTCAATCTCGTTATTTTATCGACGGGATCAGTGAAGTAATTACGTGGCCGGCGCGCGAAACCTTTGGCGTGCGGATTAGCATTGTAGCTCACTGCGTGTACTATTTTAGGGTTGGGATGAACTTCGGCTTTTTCGAAGAATTGCTTTGTAAGGTCTTTGATATATGGTTGATATATGATATATGGACGGAATATCCATATCTCTATGGAGATCTACATTACGGACGTACGGAGGGGCTTGGACGGCTATACGCATGAATCTATTTTGCAGAACTTGTAGTTTGCGAAGGGTGGTGTGCGAAGCGTGAGCGAATACGGGGCAACTGTAGGTAAGTATGGGACGGATGCATACTTTGTATATTGTGAGCTTATGTCTGAGTGACATTTTGCTCTTAGAGGAGGTTAGATAGCGTAGTAGAGCCATAGCTGTGGTGGCTTTTTTCTGTACATAATCTATATGTTTGTTAAAGGTGAGATGTTTATCTAAAACTACACCAAGGTATTTAGTTTCGTGCCAGACCTTATCAAAAGCTTTGGCTTTGTCGAAAAATACGGCAAGCGTGCGCCTAGAACGGCGTGGCTCCGTAAAATTTGAGAGAATATGCTCCGTGAGGCGGATCACTTGGTGGGTACACGAGTGCTTCGGTCGAAAGCCGAATTGCTCGTGTGGTAAGAGACATTTCTCTGAGACAATGAATTGAAGTCGGTTCAGAAGGAGCCGCTCGTATATTTTACCTAACGTATTGAGGAGGCTAATTGGGCGGTAGCTTTCTGGGAGAGATGCCTTTTTCCCGGATTTGCGGATACATATTACCGTTGCCTTTTTTCAGGCGGCTGGAAAATAGCAGTGAATTATGGCCGCATTGAAGATACAGACCAGAAAAGCTATAAGTTTATCAGGGAGAAGTTTTAGGGCTTCGTTCCTGATTCCATCGGGACCAGGGGCTTTCCTTGGCTTAAGGCGTTTTATGATCGCGACAATTTCGTCATTTGTGACCGGGTCTAATTTTTCACCTTCACCTCTCTTATTGATTAAATTGTTCGATTGACCCTCCCGATGTGTCCGGGATCTATGGTATGATATTCATAGGAATTGGGAGAACACTGTTGTTCGAGAGTGGTAGCGAGATACTCTGCCTTGTCTATACTTTCGAAGGCGGGCAGATTGCCGGAGCCTCTATCCAGCGGTGGCATTAAGGATGAGTAGCTGCTCTTTTGTTTACGGACAAGATCCCAGAAGGCAAGATGAGATGGTTTGATTTCCTCTAAAAGACTGTCCCATCTTTGACCGCGGAGTTCGGAGATACGAGTTTTAACTAATCGTTGTAAGTTACGTAGCCGTACGCGATTTTCCTCCGTCGGATAAGAATCATGGGCGCGAGTCGCGGCGTTTTTTTCTGTGATCAGTCTTCGAATGTCATCAGGAAGTATGAAGCGGCGATCGTTTGCCGCCTTTACCTCTTTCGAGGTTTCGCTGATGGCGTTCTGGAGGTGACCGACCAGGGAGTCAATTGACACATCGGCATCGGTCACAGACTTTATCTCGTCGGGGATCCTATCTAAGAAAGGGGAGGACAGATTATTTGAGAGATAGTGTTTGAGCTTGTGATAGTCAGCCACTTTGACTGAAGTAGGTGTGTGGTCACCCGGTTGACCTAGTTGCAGAACTACTGGGCGGTGATCGGAATCTAGTTCATGTACGACATCGATTTGTCGTACCTGAAGCGCGATCGTTTTAAAATAGCTATGTCTAAAACTGAAGGGCGGCAGTTAGCTTGATAATGAGTTGGCTCAGAAGGAGCAATTACGTCGAACGTAAGCGTATTTTCAAGCCAGTATAGTGTCCTACCATTAGTGGTACTACGCGGGTTGTTGTGTTGAATGTGCCCGCTGTTTAGATCGCCAGCCAGTATAACAGAGTCACCGAGCGTAAAAAGCGTCTCCAGATCCGACTGGAGGAGACTTTTATTAGGCGAAAGCTATGCGGAAACGATAAAGATAGTGGGATGACCGGTCATACCCACTCTACATACCGAGACTTCTAAATTTGTAAGTTCGGGAGGATCTATTGGCATGCAATATAGTGACTTTCTGTAGTATATGAGCGTGCCGCCGCCTCTTATACCGGTACGGTCATTTCTTACTATCTTGTAGTTCGCAATCGCGGGATTACGAACGCTAGGTTTTAGTAGTGTTTCTTGTACAAGAAACACGTCTATCTGTTGCTGCTTAAGGAAGCTAGCTACTAAGTCTCGTTGGGGTTTCAGGTCTAATCTTATCCTCCATTGCGAATTTATTTAGGGGAAGCGCGGATGAGGCGTTGCACGGTCTTTGCATTGTCTGGGAAGCACCTAATAGCTTTAAGACGGCCTAGATCCTGACTAGCACTGAGCATTTCGTCGAATGCGATGATGTTCTCTACTGAATGTTGGTCAAGAAGTTCAGCGAGCCAGTCGATCCCTATTAGACCAATGGACGGGCCGGACGTAGTGGAATGTGAAGGTTTGGCCTTTGGAGGCTGCGGGTGGGGCGCCCATGAGGTGGTTGGAGCTAATGTGGGATTCGGGGACGGAGATGTATTCACGGAAGTGACTCGCGCGGGTTTAGGCAGGCTCGGGAAAGCCTGAATTGACATGAGTGGCGGTGGGGCAGGATGTGCGGCCGTTGTTTGCGCTGAGGGCGCCTGATTGAAGAAACGCGTGTGTCTTGTGCGTGGAGCGCGTTCACACCCGCGATAGTTCGCGGGGTGCCCGGATTTACCGCATAAGACGCAGCTCGGTAGAGTTGGAGAGTCACGGGTGCGAGAGCACTCCTTAGTGGAGTGGTTTTCTAAACATTTGACGCAACGCGGGTTGATAAAGCAGTTGCGAGCGGAGTGGCCGTATGCTTGACAGTTATGACATTGAGTGGGGGGGTATGCCTCTTATGGGGTATCTCAACAACTATGTCGGAGAGTCCGCAGACGGATTGGAGGGAGAAAATTTCTTTCCCTTCCTTGGATCGGTCCAAAGTGACTAGAACTAGGTCGTATAGTGTTTTTGTTATATTATGGTACATCCGATGTACCTCGTGGACCGGGAAGTTTTGCTCCTTAAGGGAGGCTAGGATTAGCTCCTCGGGGAGCTCTTTAGGAACGCGCCTAAGAACGACGCGCAGAAGGTGCTCTTCTTCAGTTGTGTAGGTATAGAAATGGTGTTTTCCTTCACGGAGAAAGGCCGTTAAATTCTTATAATCTGTAATAGACGGGACTTTAACCTGTATCCCTGAAGGGGTGTCGGTGGCC
The DNA here is from genome assembly GCA_039707435.1 of Actias luna. Classification (NCBI taxonomy): domain Eukaryota; kingdom Metazoa; phylum Arthropoda; class Insecta; order Lepidoptera; family Saturniidae; genus Actias; species Actias luna. The sequence continues at coordinate 9,736,864 of JAZHAC010000033.1, read as the reverse complement.
CTAGTGTATACAATTTTCCTTGAGTTGAGCTGGGCCGAGATGCTTACCCAGGAAGCCTTATCGCAGATCGTAACGGGGGGCGGTGGGCGTACCGCTTTCTCAGTCGAGCTAGCGGATGTGGGAGGTTGGGTCATTGGGGTATTAGCGTTCTCGGATACAGTAGGGACGCGCCTTGTTTTTGCGGCAGCAGTTTCAACTGTTGAGGGTGATAGCACCCTCTTGTTCTTGGCCTTGGTGACTATTATAAAATCGGCTTCAGGATTGCTTTCAGCTTCTAATTCGAGGTCCCTCATTTCAGCCTCGTTTTCGGGGGTCGGGTCGGGGGATAATAGCGAGAAAGAGTTCGCCGTGGGTATTGGCCGTGGTGCGTACGATATTTGCTCCTCGAAAGGACGAGGCGCAAGCGTGGGAGTGGGGGTCGCTGAAGGCGACTGTGTACGTGTTATGTTGACAGCAGGTGCCTGCGAGTGAATTAACACAGGCGAGCGGGATCGGGAGCGCGAGTGTGGAGCTGCTGGGCGACGCACCGATGCTGTCGCTGCGGTAGATGGGGTGCGGAGGAGTAGTAATGTAGATGGGGGGGACGCCGGTCGAGCACGAGTTGGTGCATTCGCCGCGGTCGGTGGAGTGCGAACGCGTTGGACCGGTCGGGAGGCGAGGAACGCCTCGAGCAAGTCTGATTGCTCTCTACCTATGAAGGCACGTAGCCTTAAATATAAATCTTCCGGACGATTGTCCATGGTCCGGATGTAGGGCTTGGGGTGAAAAAATTTGCTCGTAAGCCTAGGTGAAACCTTCCTGCCGGAAGGGCAGGGGGCGCGGTTAGCAAAAAACTAACGAACTATCCCAAGTTCGGAGAAATAACATTTAATACAATCTACTGCACGTGCAAAATCAGAAAGAGAAAGGAAAAAAGAAAAAAAAGCAATAATAATATCTATGACTTGGCCTATAATAAAAGGCTTAAAGTAAAGTAAGTTTTACCTTTGTTGATAGCCGGTGACCGGCGTACTTACAGTGTCGGCACTTTAATCACTGCACTAAATTCACAATGACGAAAAGCAATACTTGGAATTCGCAATATTAAACTAAGATATCTCTCAATATAAACTTGACACGATAACCAAACAATAGGTTGAGATTATCGGTAACACGAACTGGAATGTCGGCAACAATAGACGGATTATTGCCGATAAGACGTAACAACAGCACAAAGAAACAATAGGCGGCGCGGTAAGACGCAACGCGATCGGTTTCGACAACAATCAACGAGAGCTCACGGAAACGTCCGTTCACGACCGCGGTTGAAATCGAACTCTTATAATTAGGTATTTACTTCGGGATCTTCAGAACCTGTTCTTCGTATAGTATCCTGAGGAAATTCAGCGGGAAATATTCGTCGAAGCTCTACGTCTTCACTGTAATCCAAAATATCGTTTGTCTTTTCACACATGAATCAGTGTAATAGTAGTACAACAGTTAATATGTTACTCACTATGTGTATATTACCCCATAACTTTGCTTGATTAGGATTTGAAGAATCTGAAAGGTATAACAATCTTTGCTTTTTTAATAAAATATTAAACTTATACAAGAGCTCGAAATACTTACATATTGTATGTAAATCAAAATTGTATACATCTGTCTTGTTTAATCTCTGTCGTGTACTGTAAATAATAGGAATAATATATATTATTATTTAATAGTAAGTAGTCAATATGTAATTTTTGTAACAAACATTTAATGTTTGTGCTTCAAAATGTTCTGATATCAAGTTGCGAAAAGAAAATGTCATAAAAGAATCTTATCGACTTTATTCTTAATATTTTATTGGAACATTTATGTTGTTGAGATCGTAAAAACACGGAAGCGGCTATATGCCTTTTACAAGTTTTTTAATCGTTTTGAATGTTATTATTAAAATGATTTCATTTAATATACGATTATTATTTATTATTTACAAGCTTGTCTGAGAGTTAAAAAACTAATTCTGTATATTTTTTATGATACGCTCAGTTCCATTTTTTTTTATTAAAAATCCTAAAAAACATTAAATAAAAAACAGTAACAAAATTTCATTAAAAATTTATACTAGATTTTCCTGTAATATCCTTTTCATAGTATTTGCTCCATATTATGAAATGATTACACTAATATAACAAATATTTAAGGCGTTCTTAAAGTACATCAAAGTGTTAACACGACTTGAGAAATGGTACTGAAATTTAGAGTCCATTAAACCATTAGAGATTGTACATTTGGATAAATAAGATCAAAAAACATGTTTGTTGGGGAAGTGCTTTGAATATACTGTACATATTAAATATGTGTTAGGTATAAATAATACAATGAGTGTGTGATGACCTTTATAATTGTTACTTGAAAAAAGAAACTTACAAGTTCTTAGAAAAATAAGAGTCACGTTTTTTTTTTCACAATAATCGTGTAATATTAAAAAAAAACTATTACGAGTTTGTTATTTTTGTTCAGAAGATGCAGGTACAAGAAACATAATAAAATACCATATTACAGAATAACATAGTTGCTGTCTTGCAAATATTTTTTACTACATTATTATTAGGATCTTTTAATATAATAAGGTTATGATATAAATTCATAGATTTATAGTATGCTACAGTTCTGCTTGCTCTCTGAATTTTAAACAATGGCTGACATTATTGATATCAATTATAAAAACAAAAAAAAAAAATGCGTAACCCAAGTCTACGACAAGGTCAAATTCACATATCTATAATAAATACACACACACTGTCATTCTAAATTTAAAGAATGTCTGAGTTATTAATTTTGTCAGAAATACATTCAAGTTTAATAATGATACCATAAACAATACATAAAACGAGTTGATAAAAACATCACACGCATTCGTGTCAACATTTCTCGTGCCGTCATAGTTTTTGTACCACGTTATTATGAACTCGTTTTCCTTTCTGTTTGTTCAGTATAAATATTACAATAATTGATTTTAAAATAACTATCCGATAAACTAGAGACATTAACTTTTAAATGTAGTTCTGTATGAACTGAAATATTAACTTCAATAAGAAATATGCAATTTTACTGTACAATGACCTGTACAGTAAAATTGCATTTTTATTTATAAAATGATGCAATTTACAACTAAATTGACTAACATATTCGACCCTTTTCTAAGGGTTTAAGTAACTTGTGTTTAAGCAACTAGTATATCAATGAGATTCACGTATTTTAAGCATTACATAATAACAAGGCATAAAATAGGACACTATAAATAACGGTTATGAAATTAATATCAAATGATTCTTCTATTATTAAATCTGGTGCTGCTGTCCGTCTGTGGTTGATAACCGTTGGCATCGGCAACATATCTTAGGGAATATGGTTGACCATTCGTATCTATATACCCATACTCACCTCGAATCACTAACGTGTCACCACTTGGACCAGAGATTATACCACCGTCTTCTATTCTGTAGGCGCCGTCTGCTGTTTTATATCTATAACAATTGTTCCATTATAGTATAAGTACCTAATAGGGTGGCGCAAAAAAACCGACTATTTTTTTTTTCAGTCTCGAGTGAAAAAATGTTAGTTTTTGATGTTGTAAGAGCCCTCTCCAAAGAACAACTAAAAAAAAAATTTTAAGAGGTCGCTCCAAATTTTTTTAAATTTCAAAAATCGTCTACAATCGTTTTTTTTTATCTATTATTGTAATAAATAAAATAAAAAAAAATGTATGGAATTTATATTTAAATATTAAAAGGTCGCTCGAAAAAAGCTAAAGTAATGAACGAATAATTTAAAAAAAAAATTGAGCGACCTTTCAAAACTTAAATTTTGAACTGAAACTTTCAGAAACTTATTGTTTTTTGGTCTATAAAATTTTACCGTAACGAGAAAAAACATTTAAAAAAAAATCGATTTTTGACGATTTTTGAAATTTAAAAAAATTTGGAGCGACCTCTTAAAATTTTTTTAACCTAACCTAACCATCAATTATTTATTAAAGAGAAATAAAAAAACAGAGCAATAAACATTTTTTTTAATCGTTTTCTTTTTATTTACATAAATTTGTGATGAAAAAGCATTTTCTATTAAAAAAAAAAAGAGAATTGTCGTAAAGACACCTGGTTGGAACAGAGTTCCTTTCGCTATACCTTGTTTGTGTTTGTATTAAGCAATCATTAAATAAATTTTTTGAAGTTAGAACAATTTTGTAAATTCTCAACTATTTACCGCCAGCTGAATTTTCTTTTAAATATCGACATTTTAACTCTAAGCACGGGCATTATTATCTTATTTCTAATTAAAGAACAATACTCTTAACAGAACAATCTATTAACAATAACAGTTGAAACTGTTCAAATTGTGTTAATTAAGTTCTTAAGTATTACAAAAAAGTTTACACAGAAGTTGCATAAGCCAAAATTTCGTACAAGAACAAGTTATTCAAGTTTAAGACAACTATATTGTATAATTAGAGAAAATTTACTCATAAATAAACATATTAAACCAGTCGGTTGTAGCCGCTCTTGAACTCTCGTGTTATTGGACCAAAAATTTGTCTCGGCACATCATATTCAAAATAAATTTATCTAGTTATAAGCAGTTTAATAAGCTTTTTATCTTGGCAGTTGTTAAACTCATTTATCTTTTAGAATTAATTTAAGTGAAATAAAAATGATTAATTTATACATTTAATAGTACTTGCTCTACCAGTAGGTGAAGGATATGCTATAAAAAAGATTGAATGATTTTTGGAATTTTTGATTGACTATTTATGTATATGTTATTTTGGATACATATGATGAGTAAAATATTATATTAAACCAATTTGAAAATGGATTTTTATTGCTAATTAGCTACAAGGAAAAGCGTAATTTGTTTCAAAAGAAATATTTCTATTTCTATTACGCTTTTCCTTATAGCTAATTAGCAATAACCATACATTTCAGGACATTTAATTTTTTACATATATGTATGCTTCTTTATCTCATCAGGATATCTATCTATACATATTATAAATCTTTAATTTTAGTGTTTTTTTTTACGGGACCTACACTGTTAGACTGAGAGGCTTTCACAGCTTCACCGGACTTTTTTTTAGTGAATATGCTGCCGATGCATGTATAGTCACTAAACTTTAAAATTATTATACATGCTAACAGCTGTTAAGATACCTATAGCGCGATGCAGCTATTATGATAATACTTATTATTATATATACTATGGAATATTATCAATTAAAAATGATTAATTTATATATATTTTTATTTATTTTTCTTTATTACCAGAAAAAGAAACGTAAATTAACCGAAAAGAAAAATAAGTAACACAGTTGCGCTGGCAGTGCCATCTTATGACAGCAAGAAAAAATTATGTTAAGTTCATTGCCTTATCGATTTGTTTGTAAACACGCGTCACTCTGAAACTACTGGAGAGATTCCAAATAAATTTGGCAGAGTAGTAGCTAATATTACGTATTAACATTTAGGATACTTTTTATTTCATAACAAAATAGGGTTCCTGCGGGATAAGAGATAAGAGTTAAAAAATTGTACTAAATGAACCTCAGCGATATATCCGTAATGATAATGTCTACATAATATATAAAAATTAATCGCCATAATGTATGTACCTACATAACTTCTGAACGACTGTGCCAAATTGAATAATTCGTTTTTAATTGCATTCGTTATTCCCAGTACAAGGATTGTATAAAAAAACGGACAGATTTTTTTTTCATTCTTATAATATGAAAAGCAATGAAGTGTTGATAGCTAAGTCGGCAGTGTGTACGGACGCTGCGTCAAGGGACGTTTTAAATTTCATATAATTAAAAGGAATTTATTTTATTGGAGTTATAATAAGTTTCATTCAATAACCATAAGAAACGAAAGGCGGAAACGATATTAAATAAAGCCAGTTCTATTGATCTTAACGAATTGGAGTTGGTAAGGTTGAGTAGGATTGATTCTAAAATGTAAAAAAATTATACAAATCAGTTAAACCATTTTTAAGTTTTAACGAGAATAAAGAACATCGACTTTAGGTGATACGAAGTTCACCGGGTCAGCTAGTTATTAAATACAATTGAATTAAAGTTTCTGATGAGACGCTACATTGATAGTAAATATTTTTATGGATTTACTTACTTTACAGATCTATATAATCCACTTTAAAATTTATTTAACATAAATAATATATTTATGTTTTAAGTGAAAAGTGAAAAATTAAAAAATAACCGTATTTATCATGGAATAAGTTTTTATTCTCCTTACGTATTTTGTTGTTATAAATTTTCCAGTTCTACAGACATATACAATTTTTATTTTGTGTTTACCTAATAATGTAGGCTAAAGCAAAACCATTAAGAAATAAAACCACAATATATATGTTGGTCTACGAGTTTATTATGTTAAAATTCAAACCTCAAGTCGTAAAATACTTTTAACTAGTTAGTAAAAAAATACTATGTCAACAAGATACCTATACTTGTAATAGACATTACTTGTTCCTCATAAATATGCCTTTACTGTGTTTTGGGAGCTATATAATTTATTGCGATGATAACATCCGTTTTTTTACCGACTTTAATTACCTCTGTCAAATTTCATTACTTTTTTATCTATCCATATAAAGAAAGATTTGATGTGAAATATTTATTGGCGCGCCTTGACAGTAAAAGCGACCTATTTGCCGTGACGACAAAAGGCATGGTGATCACGTATGCCGTCATGCCTAGTACTCTACCTTTTTTAATCCCTCTGTGTAAGTGTATACTATTACAACTAGGTATGTAATTTAGATAGCAAGCGCATAGCTCATAAATATTTATTTACTTTAATTCATTTTGTTGTATAATAATTACTAAGGCAAAATTTACTTACTCGAAACTGTAGGACCCAAATCCATTGTTATTAATTATAAAATTTGAAGCTAATTTTGCATTGCAGCTCATCGTCGGTAACATTATAAGTAGATAAAAATGCAGACAAACACCTTTTATCTGTACAACAAAACATAATGTCAAGGTCGAGTTGTTAAAATTTTATGGAAGATGAGGTACAAAAAATATATTCCTTAGTGACCTTAACATTTGCTTAGTTTGATTTCTATTAAATTATCCTCTGTTTTTATAATTCATAAAAATATTCTTGTCAACATTTAAAGTTTTTAGAGATAGAAATTTTGCTAATAATTTGTAAGCTGTTTAAAAAGTAGAAAAACAATTTTTTTTTAATTTTATTTATAGTATTCATAATATACCGTGAATAAGTCTGAAAATGAGTGACTTCTGAATCGATAAACTTTGTTATATTTTTACATGTCGTAATCATACCACGCCATAAATAACGGGGTGCCTTTTTTGCTGTCGTAGTAAAAAAATACATTATAATATATCCTTTCGAATATACTGGGCGAGACTCGAGAGGGGCGTATGACAGGTGAGAATAAAATGTCCATTAAAAGCCACCACGATAACTTTCAGTCCCTCATTATGCCAGACATCATTGAATGCTTTTTTATAATTTATAGATTTAGCGTTATGGCCACAATCTTACCTGATGTTAAGTGACGATGTGGCCTAAGGTGGTGGACGTGTTAAGCATAGTGGAAGGACTGGCTCTCAAGTGTACCTGCCGGGACATACCTATAGTGTTTGGTGGCAAATTTTCATCTTAAGGCCGGTAGTTAACAAGACGGGCATAAAAAAAGCCCTACCTCCATGTTAAAAATACTTACACACTTCTTCCAGTCTCTAGCGGGAGAATATCATAACACCTAACAAAAACCTCTTTCTATAATATAATTGTATATGTAAAAGTACTTTCAACTAAACCACTAAATAGAAATATTTTGGTTGATTTGAGGTATTTGAAAAATTAAAAGTCCAAAATTGTTAAATTTTATCCTCTTTTGTACAATTATGTTACACGGGGTTTTAATAGCCTTAATCATCGTTAATTAACAGAACACGACCTGAATGTGATAAAAAATGTAACATATACATAAATGTTACTTATGAAACGTAGAGTTTTATCACAAATAATTATACATCCCCTCACTGCGGATTGTGTTAGTCATTAACTCTTAGTTATAATAACACAAAATCTGTGGCTCACCTCAAACCGAAAGCGAGGAAACGTTGTTTCTATATTTTACTGCTTTATCCATCACAGCAAACAAGTTTCGTATACAGAGTTATATACACCTATACATTTATCTCAAACTTTCGTAGAAACTATTTGCATTGCACATTTTTCCTTATGTCACATTAAAAAGATTATACTCTATGCCAACGCTTTAGCATTTGTACATTCAAACATAATTATATGTAAAATAACCTTTATGATTCTTCAAATTAATAGCAACAATAAATCACATTAGTTTTAGTTTTGCATTTATATTTGATTAGATAAGACCAAGATAAATATAGTATATGGTTATATGTCAATATTATTTAATATAATTTAATACTGCATGCCAGTTGCGCTATTCGGTGACTAATAAATTTTACAATATAAATAGGATTTAAAAACAATGTTTTGTTTATAATATATCTCAGTAAAATATAAATTCGAGCTGATAGACACTAGAATACTATGTATAAATATACCAATTATTAAACTTACCATTGTTCAACGGTCTTCAAAAGTGTTTCTAAGTGGACTGCGATTTCTGGACGGTTGTCTACACTTTATATCCAGTTCTTTAAGAACGTCAGTTCTGGACTTAATTTCATCCACAAGACGACATCAAGGACTAAAGTCATTGACCGTCTGATTAATTCTATCACTCAATTTGAAAGATTAAGTCATATGAATACATTAAATACAAGTTGCTGATTTTTTTCTATAGTACGTTCTTGCCTATGTGTTAGTCGTTCTATATCCGTTCAATTTAATACTAGAAAACATTTTCAAGAGAACCTTAATTCTTTATACGCATTACAACCTTTTAAATATTGAGGTTACAACTTAAAAACTCATTGGAAAATTATTTCAGTATTTTAAGAAAATAATTATTTAAGTATTTAGTCGTTTATATATTTCTAGTGATATTTTTTACAACCGTATTTTTTATTCAACGTTGTACTACTCAAAACAACTACCTATTTTTGGATGTGGTTCTTCTATGACTAAATTTAAGTTTTATATTTTTGTACAAGTTCAGCATAGCACCTAAAAGTCTTTTAGTTAGTGAGTTTTTTTGTAAATTAAACATAGACAAATGGTTTTTTTTTATGCAAAATTGTACACTATCTTAAAAGTAAAACTTGGAGCCCTTGTCAATGTAATGCTGATATTAAAAATGAAAATATAAAATTGTATTTTTGTATGTAATGAATATACCTAGTTAATTTCGGGAATACGAGAAGTTTATAAAAAAATGAATTCGATTAATTTTTAGATCTTTAATATGTAGAAATTAGACAATTTTACTTAATATTACAGCAGATGTTCAGGTGTCACATCTTTGTAGCAAATGTAGGATAGTATATTTTCTTTTCTAGATTACACAATCCCACTATTTCATGTAATCCTCTGAAGTTTTAGATTCTCTGAATCGACTCGCCGCGGGGAAAATAGTGTTAAATTTTGGCGATACTTTAGAAGTTCTTCGATACACGTTTTTTATGGGTGTACTGTATAATATCATTCTCGGAACATATATATTCATCAACTGTAACCTCCTTGTATGGCGATGACATTAGGAGGTATTTTTCACCTTCTACTATGAGGTATGGCAATTCAGGGAGGCCTGATTTTCCGGATCATGGAAAACGGGTAAGGAATACAATTTAAAATAGGTATAAGTCAAATTATCTATTAATGGTACATCTATTATAATCTTATTTCGTTATTCTTAATGTAAGCTTGAACAACAAACATGTCTTCTATATTTATTAAATTTTGATAATTAACAGAATACATTAAATTGTCATATTAACTTATTTCTTTTAGTAAAATTAATAACTCTTTAGAGTTGTGCGGTCTCTGTTTCATTAAGCCGGACTTGGATTGTTCTAAAGTTATTTATAAAAAAATATTAAACGCAACAATCAAACATTTACAGAAAATGTAGTTTGACAAAAAAAAATTGTACAACGATTTCAAGTCGTTTAATGCGCTCGTTCATTATCTTAATGTTACTGTTCATACTTTCAGTTGAATTAACAAAATGGTCCAACATTTCGGATATTACAGTAATTTTACTGTTAGTCCCCTAAAATGTAAGGAAGGAGTCCTTACATTTTAGGTCACTTATTAATTCGTCATATTGGATTGCAGCTTCATAATCGAGATTACCGGTTACAATTTTAATTACCGAGCCTATAGGGTTAATAATACCTCGTTTTTGCCTCTGAGATTGAAATGGGTTCAACTGTTGCAATTTTACTATGGTTTCATCACGTAAGTATTCTATTTGGCGTTTTAATTCACCTACTTCTTTTTCAAAAGTTTTATTAAGTATTATTATATTGCAAAATTCTGAATATTTTTTAATATTAAATGAGGGGTTTGATTCTATATTTTCTAACTTAATAATTTTGATAATTGACCACTTGTCGTGTTGTAAGAATGCTAAGCCTTGTTTAACTGGTAGTATCCCTGGGTTTCATATTCTTTTAACTGTTTCGGTAATGCCGCGATGACAAGTTTTGCCTTCGTGTATTTTCATGACTATTGCTTTTTGTTCCTCATCATCTTCTATATAAATGACGCGATCAGTACACTCATACAAATTGACACATCCCTTTTTAAATAATTCTAAGATGACGTTGCTAAATTCACGCCTGTGCTGAGGATTTTCAAAATAGCTGAAATATTTAATTTTTGGCCTAATGTATTCTTTAAGGAATTTCTTTATAATTTCTAAGTTTCCAAGAGGAAGAAAAACTTCTAGTACTTTTTGATTATCACGTGATAAGTTTTTAACTTAAAGTTCATTACGATACCAGTTAAATACTAATATCTGATTTGGTTTGGTATCTATAGCCTCGCGTAGAATCGGTCTTTAGCTGATTTTATTGAATTTGTGGATTCCGATTCTGTCCTAAGAGTGTTGTATTAGTGGTTGTTCGTCAATTATTATAATATCTGCTAGTGATATAGAGCTAGCTGTAGCAGTCCTTTCAGAGTCCGAAATATTAATAGTTTTTGAGTCATCGGTGGTTCGTCGCCTAGCTAACATTTTTAGTCTATTCTGTATTTCTTGTAAGTGGTCCTGTACATGTTTTTTTTGGTCGTCAATATTAACTATCATCGACGCATTGTCATCTGGTTTAGTTTGTTTGTTTGTTACGGTTTCACGCCTAAACCGATGAATCGATTATCCTGAATTTTCGTATAAAGATATGGAAACCTAGAGATGTTGATAGGCTACTTTTTCTTGCGAAATAAATAATATTGAAGAGACAGGTCTCTACGAGTAAAAATACCTTGTACAATAATTATCACTGCACTCTTTATTCACCTGCTTATTCCACTACGTCTCAACATCGACTTGATTTACTTCTATTATTTACATTTATTAATGATCAATCAATCTTTACATAAAATACATCTTAATAAATGTAGTTAATTCCTAGATTATTATCTAATAGTAATTATTAATCATTTCATAAATCAACCCTATTTCCAGATTCCACTTTCCGGTCACAATAAATTCGACTACAAATAAATCAAGGCTTATAAATGTATATAAATAACAAATACTCTAATGGACCTAACATGTGTTGTGTAAAAATTGTAAAAAATGTGAATAGCTATTTAAATAAATAAAATTTATGCCTGTTTGTACACAAAAATAACAGCTTTTTCCTAAATGCCTATGAAAGTATATACGGTACTAATATAACAAATCATTTTTTTTTTTGTCAGTCTGTTTGTTCCAGTTAATCTCTGAAACGTCTGAACTGATATAATGGGGACTTTCGCTGGCAGATAGGTAATGGTTTATTGAGTATTATGCTAATTAACTTAGTCTAGTTTTATTATAGAAAAAATAGAGCTCTGCAAAAAAAAAATATTCCACGCGAACGAAGTCGCGAGTACAGCTAGTTAAAAATAAACACTTATTTACACAGGTAAATTTGGCCTCTAAACTGAAGTATATTTTATCATAACTAATTTGCACAATTAATTCGATACATATGACCCAATTATTTCGCGTGTCTATAAAACATATATTAGTAGAATGTAATTTGAACATTAACTGTATCAATTTTATTGTTTCTTTCACTTATAGGAAGTAACATTATAGAATGAGTGACTTATACATTTTTATATGGCATAAAACAACTAAAATCACGAGCAGTTATAAATCAAATATGAAACGATGTAATTATAATATTGACATTTGTACATTGTGCTATTAACGTGAGATAATTTCGTTAATATAAATAGTATAATAGAATGTGAGATTCAAATATAATTACTGCTAGCTGTGGTCTAGATCCTTACTTTTTAATTCGCATGAGACTTTATTGTAATTTAAAGTTAACTAAAAAACAATTTTATGCCACTAGTTTTATAATCTGGTATTATTTTGAATCAGACAACGTTGTCAAATTAATGAGGATCTCGATTCTTGGGTTACCCGTAGGTATGTTGAATTTATTATATTTTCAATTTTATGAAGACTTTACTCTATTTAACATCACGCTACCGCCAATCGGAGCAAAAGTGTATGGAGAAAAAGTTACAAACACGAACAAAAATTATTAAATAATGTTTAGTTCGCCGCCAATCAAGTCGCATGTAGCAAGTAATACTTTACATAAAATATGTTTGTCTTATTATTATGTTCATTGATTTTCATTAACCTAGTAATACTACACTCATTTTTGCTATGCATATTAGTCTTTACATTATATAGTATATAGGTCAAAAACAAATACTAAGTGTCACATAGTTGATGTCAATAAAAAAAAAGAAACTATTTAAACATATAAGTATGGATTTATTTTTTAAATAAAGTTTTTGTTGTAAAAGACATTTTGTTTTAGCTTTATGAAAGGATTTAAAAAAAATATTTAAATCCGGTTACAAGAGGTCATCTAGAAACTTCCCACATAAAGATTCACCTTGAAACCCATCAAGGAGTCTAAACTGACATTTAGCTGTTTTTAGATGGTAAGTTGAAGTGACGACAAAACTATTCTCATAATCAGGAAATGTAAACAACTACACATAATAAAAACTGCCGACGATTTTGTTTTAACAATTATGTAATACCGTCCTATAAATGTCTAACTATATTGTCTATAGTTACGAGTAATTAGTGTTCGTCAATTGATTGATGGTATGGCACAAAATGTTGAAATATTCGACTGGTATATTGTTTAGATGGTAATTACGTAAAGTGACAGATGACACATCGGAGCTAAGGTAACTTGCCCACAGACGTACCTTGGTGCGACCCATGATTGGTTTTTATGTCGTTGTTACACAAGCGCATCATAATTTTTTTACGTTTAAGAGTAGGTAAATCAAACTATTGAAAATGTTTCTGCGTGAAATATCGTCGTAAAATGTGTGATAAAGTTGTTTATTTTATTTTTATAATACATTTAAATGCCACAAAACTATTTCTTATTTTATAATGTTTAAATTTTAATACATTTCGTACATAATACAAAGCAACTGTTTAAATCAATAGACCTATCATGCTGTGCAAAAATACGGCTTGGTGACAATATTAAGTTAAAGAAAATATCAGACCCCAACCCGTTTGAATATATAATAATATTAAATAATTAGTCTCATATTGTAGTACCATCTAGTAACGAAGTGGTTTACTAAATGACATTCATAAATTCTAATCGGGTATGGCATTCACAAAATAAATATAAACTATATAATCTTATATTACCACGTGAACATGCGGTATTATGTTTTATGAGTTCTTTCATAGATGTCGCTATGTAACAACACCCTTAAAACAACATTTTTTGCAATGTTATAAAATATTGATATTTCATAGTAAACTGTGCAATCATTTGTTAAAGAAAACAACTGATGTAGTTATGCATTCATATACTTAACCAAAATAAAATTTATAAAGATCCTATATACTCTTTAAATTCTTAAATTTCTGAGTTAAACTGTCTGTTCGCGTAACTTATTTCCACGTTACTAACGCTGTAGGCCTTTACAATTTCGTCAGGTTTCGTGGCGAGTACAGAAAGCATTCAGCCGAAACGACAGCTAGGGTAAAGTTTCCGAAGGGCCGACATGAGCTCAGCTCAGCTCAGCTTAGTGTTGGACGGTAAATATCGCGGATCCGGCTATACATATATGCAAGTCATTGATATCCGTATATGTATTATTTATCTATATTAGTTATCTAGTAATGTTGCTAATGTGATAATTTAAAAAAATATTTCATTTAGAACCAGTTAGCACCGCCACCAGGGTATGTGAAAACTGCTGAGTTGCCATTTGGAAATAATTTACCGTGGAGTATTTAATAAAACTTCAACCGTCTTGGAGCTCAAGTTCCAAGCTCAAGTTTTGAAGCGATGATAGCTCAGTGGTAGTGTGTACGACTTCGCGTCAAGGAACGTGAGTTTGAATCCAAGCACCTTTAATGAGCTTGAGCTTTCGGTGAAGGAAAACATCGTGAGGAAACCATAGCATGGTGGTAGGGCTTTCTCTAATGTCCGCCTGGCTAGCTACCACCCTCAAGTTGTAAACCTGCCGCCAAATACCAATAAGTGTGTTCCGGCAGCTGCACTTGAGAGCCAGTTCCTCCATAGGTTTAGCGTGTCTGCCAACTTGGGCCGTATCGTCACTTAAGATCAGGTGAGATTATGGCCATAACGCTAAAACCTTAAGTATAAAAAAAAAACTTAAGTGGGTGGCTGCAATTTCAACATAGTTCAACGTGGTTTTAGACAACGAAACTAACCCCTTTTCGACTGCGGTGAGCCGCAAACTATGGTGCACCTACTGTCGTGCCCCCTCTATCCATACTCCTGTACACTCGCTGACCTAGCGGCATCTACTTGTAATGCCCAGAGTGTGACCGAACTGGTCGGACATAATTTCATGCAATCACTGACACGATAGAAGAAAACAGAACTTATGCACATACTGTGTGGGTGTACAAGTGTACAATATACAATGCAGTGTGATGATGTTGTGCTAGTAAGTAAATACTGTCACCGCTACCGATGTCGGTTTATCGCACATGCAGCAGACTTAAGGGCTTCTTTTCCGAGGATTGGACCTAACCCGAATAACTTATGAACCCTTATTTTTAGGTGGGGAACTGCATTCACGCATCCTCTCCCCACCCGGAGGGACTGAGAGCGGTACGGTACGGTATCGGACTCATCCGGTGCTAGCCGCCGGGATTACCCAATAAACCTCACGGCTGTCTGTCGCCTTCCTGGGAAGACGTGGGTTCTTGCTTGCAAAGACACCGTCACCTTAGCGATCGCCCGGCCTGATGGTAAATTGGGCCCTATCCGGGCAGTCTGGCGGGTCCCCTGATAACTCTATACCCTATAAAAGTTGTATTTCCATATGAGTGTGTTTAGGTGTAAAACAAATCTTCTTAAATACTTTAGATGTCCTTGTATGTAAATATATCTTCACTTGGTCATTTTACATTAGGTTCTTGTCTTTTGTTGTCACATCACGTAACAGATCCATTCCTAGTACCCATGTATATTTAGACGTAAATATATCTCCCTATCCGGATCTTGATTAATAAAACTTTTGGAAGTCAATTGTAGTCCAACATTATAATTTAAAAGATCTAATCTGCTTTTGGATAAATTTCTAGGTGTTTTGTTACAGTCACCGCCAAGTTTATTGCAATTTATTATGACAAGTAGTTCTTTGTGATAAGACCGTATCCCAGTAATAATACTACCGCCAATGGTCTTGAAATGAGTAAAGATATTATCTTATGCAAGGTGCAGTTAGAAACTTACATTTGGTGGGCTCATTAAAAAGAGGATCAAGATTAAACGATTTATATAGCGATGTGAATATAATGACCTCTGGAGACATATTTAAAATATATATATAAATATGTATATATAATATATATTGAAGCTATCGCACAGTAAAACTTTTATATTTTTATTAAGTATTTTTATTAAAATTTCCTCCATTGTTTATAGGAATTGAGATATATTTGCTGATGGAGGTCTATAAACATATAGCATAATAAAATCCTCCATCTCTGCGCAAGCCACTTCACAAACACGATCTATTGAGAGACTACATATATCCTTTCTATCTTTGTATTTTAAACTATTTTTGAACAATATCATGCAAACTTCGCCTCACCTCTCCCGAGTCTCTGTCCTTCCTAGTACTCGGGTTCAGGCTCCTCTCAAGTGGTCCTGCTCTGGCCTGCTTCTCAAGTGGTCCTGCTCTGGCCTGATTCTCTAGTGGTCCTGCTTCGGCCTGCTTCTCAAGTGGTCCCCGCTAAAATCCCCGTGCTCCCGTCTTATCTAACCTCACACTTCTCTTCCTCCTCGCACTTCCCCCGAATAGCGGTTCCGTTCTCAAACTTTACGCATTGTTTTTTCGATCGCATATTCCCTTCTTTTTCATACTTTCATCATTTCTCTCATTCATTTGTCCTTCAAAATTCTACCAAATACCTAACGTATAGCACAAGTAATATTTTTTCTAATTCCTATCATAAGATCATCTCTGATTCGTCAATTGAAATACATCTCAACATAGACACAATAAAAAAGACATTGTAATTGTAAAATCTAAATATGAAGGCTTTCTAATTTTTTTTATCATACATTTTGTAATTTTATCTGCTATTACAACCTTCATTCATATATATATATATATGTATATATATATATATATATATATATATATATATATATATATATGTATATGTATATGTAGTCTCTCAATAGATCGTGTTTGTGAAGTGGCTTGCGCAGAGATGGAGGATTTTATTATGCTATATGTTTATAGACCTCCATCAGCAAATATATCTCAATTCCTATAAACAATGGAGGAAATTTTAATAAAAATACTTAATAAAAATATAAAAGTTTTACTGTGCGATAGCTTCAATATATATTATATATACATATTTATATATATTTTTTAAATATGTCTCCAGAGGTCATTATATTCACATCGCTATATAAATCGTTTAATCTTGATCCTCTTTTTAATGAGCCCACCAAATGTAAGTTTCTAACTGCACCTTGCATAAGATAATATCTTTACTCATTTCAAGACCATTGGCGGTAGTATTATTACTGGGATACGGTCTTATCACAAAGAACTACTTGTCATAATAAATTGCAATAAACTTGGCGGTGACTGTAACAAAACACCTAGAAATTTATCCAAAAGCAGATTAGATCTTTTAAATTATAATGTTGGACTACAATTGACTTCCAAAAGTTTTACTAATCAAGATCCGGATAGGGACTATGCCAGCTTACTAAATATCATAAGCACGGAATTTAGTAAACATTGCCCAAGAAATGTTATTAGTGTAACAAAAAAAAGTAGTTTAGTGAATGGGCAACCACAGGCATTAATAGAAGTAGAGATTATTTATATGATCTATATCATAGGAGATCACTGACTAATAGTGAATCCATTCACGCTTATGTTAGAAATTATTCTAAAGTTTTTAAACGTGTTTGTATAGTTGCCAAAGTATGTTTTTAGGTAACAAAGTACTTAAGTCTAAAAATAAAACCAAGGCTCTCTGGCACATAATAAATAAAGAATTAGGAAATAATAAAATTAGAACTGATTCGCCTAATTTAAATATCGACGGAATACATATTTTACACAGTTCAGGCGTAGTAACTGCTTTCCAAGATTACTTTACTAACATACCTTTACAAGTAACAAAGAATTTAACTTCATCAGCCCATGGTGCCGCAGCAATTTTAAAAAATGTGAGTGCACCTATATATTCAAAATTTAATTTTAAAATAATAAATGCTGGTTTAGTTCAACACATATTTTTCGAATACCTATCCACTTTCCTTCAGGAACCAGTACGATATTAATATTCATTTATTGGTTCTGCCTACCATTTAAAATGCAATAATATATAATCTGAGGGGTATTTCAGTTTTACTATGTATGGGCAGTTAAACCATTCTAACCATAATACATGTTAGTGCGTAGCTTATCTTTTAATATATCCATGCCCATTTTTCCACTCAGTCTTAGGAACAATGACCAAAGATTCGGAGTTGTCACTTTGTGTCCACTCCACCTTTATCCAATAGTTTGTAGCTTTTTTATCTTACTGTGTGTGTGTCTAGATTGAAGTGAGTTGCATACTACTACTTGGTTGACTTTGTCATCTCGGGGCTTTCTTACCACGTTGAGGGGCTATAGTTATATTATTACTATATTTGCTAATTACTACTTATTAGATTTATATCGCTCAAGGCTATAGTCGACTTTTGTGTCTCTTCTATTAATGCCAGTCATTATTATTGAGGAACTAGTTTCAGAACTCCTTATATCCTACCTTTTACTCTTACCTTGCACTGGCTTTACCGATGATGCTGTTTGTTAAATTTCATTATATTTAATTTAAAATACATATACAGTGCTTACTTAAAGAGGCGGGTAATGGGATGATCATTACCAAAGGGGTATAATACAGATATTAATCTAGTGGATAAGATGTTAAACATTTGAAGTGGTTATAAAAAGCAACTTCCGACAGACATGGCCATAACTTCACCTGATCTTAAGTGACGATACGACCCAAGTTGGTATACACGCTTAATCTGTGGATGATCTGTCTCTCAAGTGCAGCTACCGGAACACATCTATTGGTATTTGGTGGCAGATTTTCAACATGAGGGTGGTTGCTAGCCAGGTGGGCATTAGAAAAAGCTCCACCACCATGCTATGGTTACCTCACGATATTTTTCTTCTCCGAAAGCTCAATTTCATTGTAGGTGCTGGGATTCGAACTCACGTACCATGTAGCGGCGTCCCTACAAACTACCACTGAGCTATCATCGCTTCAAATTCATATTCGTGTAATCATTTTGTTGAGGCAATGTAAAAGTACGTATTCATAAGTATTTCAAATGTCATAATTATTTATATCAGTATCTAAACATATATTAGTAAATCTGTATTTCTGTCTGTCAGTTTTAACTTTGTTTACTATAAATATTTCAATAAGTAGATACATCTCTTTATAACGTCGGTGAAATTGTGTAAATCGGAAGTAAAGATTTCTGAATTAATATGTCATGAAAATATCTTTTATAATCGTAAAAGTATCCAAAACCAAATTTTTATAATCTCTTCTTGAATTAAGATAACATTTTGTATACATAAAATTAATTATTAAGAACCATAATGATAATTTAGAAGTCGTTAAAATACTAGAATTAATTCGAAACTGATTTTGTAGAAACTTTAATAATGGTTAATAGATTTTTTTTAAATAATAAAATATGTTTTAAAATCGATATGTGACACAAAAAACAACGACCGTCCTACAAGTGCGTCTGAAGCCGCATGTAATCTGCAGATGTATACAGGTTTTTTTGGAAAGGTTATTATTATATATAATAACAAAAGCAAACTAAATTCAGTTCATATTTTTACTTAATTTTCGCATCGATTACTTATTAAATACAAAATAAATCACAGTAACAAGTTAACTAAATATAAGTGTGCTTAACAATAAATCAACATCGTTACAACATGGCTTCAATAGGTACGTGAGTATGAGAATCGTATTATCAGAGTTGCGTTATTTATGGCTTAGCCGCGGAAAGGTTGCTGAGTGTATTGTTGTTGGGGCTGTTGAGGTTTCGATTCAATGTACTGGATAGCGCGGACGATGGCTTCTGGGATCGGTGGAGGTGTGGGAAGGTGAGCGCCCTCTGCACGGAAACCTGTAAATATGAAAATATGTTTTAATACTTTATAGGTTAAGCGTTATGGCCACAATCTCATCTGATGTTAAGTGATGATGTGATTCAAGATGGCGAATACGCTAAGCCTAGTGAAGAGACTGGTTCTCGAGTGCAACTACCTGAACGCACGTATACGTATTTGGCGGTACATTTTCAATTTGAGGGTGTTATGAGGTGAGCATTGGAAAAACCCTACCACCATACTATGGTTTCATCACGATCACGACGTTTCCCTTCACCGAAAGCTCATAGTCAATGCAGGAATCGAACTCATGTCCATTATAGCGAGATCCGTACACAACACCAATTGAACTATCATCATCGCTTCAAAAAAGTTTAATGTAAGAACAAAAGTTAAAAATTTAAAGAATGATGAATTAATTGTAGCATGTTTGGCGTAAGTTCAAATACTATAATGTGGATTTTAGATGAAGAAAAATTACGTGACGAACCCTTAAAATTGAGGTTGGGAACTTTCTGATAACCAGCTGACTTATTACCACCCTCAAATTTAAAATCTGCCGCGAGACATCAATAGATCTATTTCAGCTATTATAACTAAGAGCTGGTCATTTAATTAGTGTTAACGCGTCACTAACTTGAGCCACATCGTCAACTAATATCAGGCAAGATTGTTACAAAACTAAGCTATAACGAGCAATCTAAAATTTCCTATTTTATTGACTTACAAATCAAAGTTCGGTAAAAATTTGTATAATAGTGTATAACTTTATTGGAAATATAAATATATTATTAATGTTTTTGCGTATTTTTAAGTTAAATCATGACGATTCATACATTTATGGCTAAATGAAATAAGATAGAAAAAATACAAAACTTTACAGACTCTTCTTCTAACAGCGTTGATTTAATGAATAAATCATAATTGCTTAACGCGTGATTTTCGCTTCCATTTGAAATCTTTGATTAGATAATTTACTACAAAAGCTTATATTAAGTCCTATATAATTATGCAAATGCACATTAATCTTTTTAGTCAAATAAATTTATCTGCCCTGTTTATATTTAATATCAATGAAAATAAGTTAATGATTGGTTTTGAGCACATGTTAACATAACTATTGAACAATTGGGTCATGTCATGCCATTAAGTATGAGCAGAGGTAATCATAACCGAGTTCAAATAGCAACTTACCATTCTCGTCAGCAATATAGTTCAGAACAATAGGAATGCCTTCAGCAGAAGTATAGCTGAATGAGCCTTGTGCTACCTGTGCTTCAGCATCTTTAATTCCAGGGTTCTTCAAATAGCCTTGTTCTTGAGCAACGATTCCATTACCGGTCTCGTAACTAAAGAAAACAATTCTATGTTAAAGCAACGTGCATGTTCATGTATGCAAATTAAGATTTCATATTGTAAGTATTGCACGATCAATTAATTTAGTTTAGTAATAATATTTATGAATAAACTTGTAGCCCACTTATGTCACAATAAAAGCTTACGACAAGCCTTTACTATCTTTAGATACTTATTAATACTAAACTGTCCGAATGTTTTGCATATTATGATAATATGATTCGTAATTATGAATTGTATCATCAATCACAGAGTGTTCTTAACAAGTATAACTTTAGATACTTAGACACGCCTGAAAATATGAAATGTAATAAGAGGGTTTACCAAAACCTTTTCAGATCGTGCAATCACATTGTATTGTCAATCTACCATTCCTGGGAATCTTGCATTTCTGCATTAGGTACTCGCACACTATATGTTGTTTTACCCTTATTGTGAAACGTACTGTAGCTGTTTTGGTTGCGCTAGCGGGTATTGTATTATTTTAAATTAGGTATTGTATTATGACCTAAGTTTGTGTTCACAAGAAATATACTGTGTTGCGATTTGAAGCCTTAATGTATATTTATACTTAACTAAAATTGTACATTCTATACATTTATTTAAAAGTCCTCTAAACTTGGCAATATATTATATTGATGGTATTTATATGATGTGTCATATAAAAAACTGTGTTCAGGGAACATAAAACACCACGATGAATAATACAAGTCACTAAGCACAGATTATTTCCAAATTGCAAGATTTTACAATTATAACTAACCGTTAGTTATATATTTTGTCTAGGAATTATGATAAATATATTTTATATAAAATGAATGTTAAAATTTTACAAAAATAAAGTTAGTCATCATAATAGTAAACATCTCAGTAGTGCGTTGCCTTATTTGGCTTATTGCATAGCGATATAGGCTTTGCTGAGATCATCTGAGTATAGTTTACGAGTTACAAATTTACAATCCCTATAAATTAATCATGTACTTTTAATTGTATTTTAGTTAATATAATTTATAATGATTTTTAAAATAATATAATTGGTATGCTAACTAGGTGCGATAAATCACTGCTTGAGGAATATTAAATTACAGATAAGCAAATAAATTATTTTCAAAGGTATATTTAATTATGACCTATTATTTCGAAACATTTCAACCCAAAAAGTTTGTTAATGATATTTAGATAAAGAGCATGCAATAAAAGCTATAAATTCTACGATGATATGATTAAATCCGTAGTCAAAAATGTTGTGACGTGTTCATGTGGGCGAATGGGTAATCAATTGCAAAACGGAGGTTAAGCAATAAAATTTGATTACATAGGGTTATGCTGTAAAATTGAGGTCTTTAGAAGCGTTTATTGTTGAGGATTTTATGCATTGTCTTGCCTTCTATAACGCAAACGCAGTATTTAAATGTTTTATAGAAGAGCACTTAAAGTAAATACTATTTAAGGCGAATTAGGTAAAATCTATTTGTTATACGATCATTCAAAATAGTACATTAAAATTTCTATATTATTTTTTCTATTTATCATTAAATAAATACCTGTATTGGTAGGAGCCATCGGGATTAAGTTCCTGTGTTTGTCGAATAATAGGAATGACTTGGTCTTTGTACTGTTGTTGGTATTGTTGTTGAGAAGAATATTGGGGTGCAGCGTAAGTAAACGCTACTAGGACAGAAAGAACCACGAACTGAAAGAGACAATAATTGGATAACGTATATTTCATTATACAAAATATTAATTTCTTACACATCATTACAAAATTGAAATTGTCTTTATAATCAACACATTTTATGATTCTGAGCCGCGTTACAAAATGCATCTCTCGAAGATCGTAAATTTCAAAATTACGAATTTATTTGCATTTTTATGCCGACACATCAGGTGTTGTATGGGATACACAGATCTATGTTTGAGCATGTTAACATTTAAATTTCTTAATGCCTGTTAATGTAGTAGTCAAAGAATTACTAGTATAAAATAAACGGTTTAGATTTGTATATAGAACGAAAGAGTTTATTGTACGCTTACCAAATTAAGAAAATGAACAAAATCATATCTATATCTAATAAAACAAAACGTTTGGGATTACGAAATAGAATGTAAATATTTGTACTATAAATACTACAATATACCGGTAACTGATGTTTTACTAAATCAATATGTACATGGAGATAATATTAGTTACAAGATTTTATTCACTATTTTAATTGTTATAACTCTTGTTAGTATCGCTAGTTGGTAACTATATTACGATATAGTTTATGAAAATCACATATTATAATTGTTACTCTACTAAAAAATTAACAAAATGTATTTAATAAGAATGTACATTTATTTTAATTTCTATAGATATACACCATTTAAAACTACATACTAATTTAATATTGTGTAAGTAAAAATAGTACTTTGTTATTCTTTTTTTAAATTAAACCTATTATATGTGTCTACTTACCGATTTCATTTTTGTTTATAAAATAAAAATAGTTTTGTAGTAGATGTTCGATAGATGTTTGAGGCGGGAATGATTTTTCAGACCGCAGTCGGAGCTTATATACTAGGCGAAGCCGGCACTCCTCTTGAAATTGGAGTACAGGTATGTATGCGATCGCGCAGGCTTAACGCATTGCGCGCTAGACTCCCGCCCTCCCCTCGCACGCTCATCCTTTGTGATAATTATTTTCTTATTATAACTGATACAATTAGTTTGGTAAAAATAAGTGTTATCCATTAATGTACATCTGATAATGCACTTTTAGTTAGTCCACTTGCTGATTATTGAACATAAACTTTCATAGCTTCATATAATGAAAATCAAAAAAATTATATAACTAACACATCACAACCAATTGTAGACTCTTCCCCTGAGGACTAAGTTGAAAAATCTCGCATATCAATAAGCTTGGAAACTATTTGATTCTGGCAGAATCATAACAGAACATTTAATGCTGCGTAATTTCATTTAATTGCTTACATAATTAACCGGACTATAGTATTATTGTCTACAATTTCATTATTTTGGACAAAGTGGGTTATATCATACACTAGACAAATTATAATATATTTTACTTTGATTTAATAAAAATGACTAGATAAATGTTCATTTTGTTTTAAGCGATGATAAGATAACATTAATTAAAAGCTAATAATTTGATATAATGTTCAATGGACTATAATTACGGTAATTTCACTAATTATAACTAAGCATTTGTTGTTGGTACCGACCTGTGAATTATTAATGTTATAGATTTAACTATACATGCATCACAATAATATGAACTAAAGGGCAATTGTTTAATAAAATAAGGATTAAATATAACATTTAAAACGTTGGAAGCAAGCCAATAGATCAAGTGAAATAAATGTCATTTTACTTATTGAAAGTAAAATTCGCTTAAGGTAAATAAATGATACTTAAAAACGTCAAAATGACCGTTTGAACTATATTTATGAAGTTCAATGCAATCCACTGTTAGCTACATATCTTGTGTAAACCTTGCCAAACTATTCCATAACGTGCGATCTGTGACCAATTTCATTCAACATTTACAC
Source organism: Actias luna (assembly GCA_039707435.1). Taxonomy (NCBI): domain Eukaryota; kingdom Metazoa; phylum Arthropoda; class Insecta; order Lepidoptera; family Saturniidae; genus Actias; species Actias luna. The sequence continues at coordinate 9,712,067 of JAZHAC010000033.1, read as the reverse complement.
TTTAAGCGTACATTTCCATTTCACGGTGCTACCAGTTAGGATCTATTACATATCTGCCATGTTTTCCCAATAGTATTAATTATTATGTAAAAACGTATCACGCAAAGATCATAACATATTAATAATCTGATAACAAACGATTAACGTAATTTGTGGTCTACTATAAATATATAATCATATTACTAATAAGTATATATATATATATAATCGAAAAAGAAATTATATATATAAAAATATATATATGTATGTATATATATATATATATATATATATATATATATATATATATATATATATATATATATATATATATATATATATATATATATAATTTCTTTTTCGATTAAAACTCAAGTACCTCCTAATAAATTGAGAGATTTAATTTTTTTATAGTTAAGGTTTAGCGTTATGGCTACAATTTCACCTGATATTAAATAACGATGTAGCCCAAGATGTTGGACACGCTATGCCTATTGACAGGATTGACTCTCAAATACAACTACTAGAATACATCTATAGGTATTAGACGGCGGATTTTCAACTTGAGGGTGGTAGCTAGCCAGACGGGGATTAGAAAAAGCCTTACCACTACATTGTTAGTACAATATATTTATACTCGATTGATATCTCGATTATGACCTATGTGGTGTACCTATGTGATGTATTAAATGTATTAAATGGTAAATACTCGAAATACTCCTCATGTACTAAGTAATTACAATTTATAGTGAAATGATTGTGCCATTTCGGCGTTTCAGTAATGTCAAAATGGTTCTTAATGTGAACACATAGTTGTATCTTCCTCGTGTCCAAACAAGTAGTATTTTAAATAAAACGAGCTGGTGCAATGGACAATAAATTTTATAGTTCTACTTATTTAAAAGATGTGAAGTTAATCCTAAATATTAAGAAAAAAATATATATGTTATAAAAAAATTAAAATATAAAAAATTTGATGGCTATTGAGTTGCCTTCATTACATGTATATATATATATATATATATATATATATATAATCAAACATATATCTGTTTATATAGCAATATATCTTCTATCTTCATTAATATATACAGTTTGTCAAATCATCAAATGTATAAAATATCCTTGAAATTTAATAATTCTATATAATAACATTGAATTTATGAATATAAATTTTTAATCTTTTGTCTAAATTTGATAAAATCTGTTATCCAAACTTATACAAATTTAATAGTTTCCTTAACAGAGCGCTCATCTCATAATACAATATCTTGGATGCATTTAAATTTAACTTTAATAATAAAAGCTCTATAAGTTATTAAAATTTAACATTCTACCCCTAATGACGTAATAAGTAACACCTTAACAACAATTAAAGAAATATACAAATAAAAAGTAAAAATAAAAAGATAATACTATAAATAAATACAATTACACACATTACTGTAGATAATTATATACAATTATAAATAAATATAATTAATAAAATAATAGGACTCTATAATTTTTATTATTAAATCTATATCAGAAGATATGAATTTATTATACAGTATTTACCTAAATGAAGTGTAAATATATTTTATTGGGTTACAGCAAAAATACTCCATGATTTTTCAAATCACGACTATATTTTTAACAAATAATTACAGTTTCTTTTTGTTACGCTCGAATTGGAGTGCGTTGATGGCAACGACGAAGTTTAATCTAATAATATATATACCTTTTATATACCTACACCTATAAAACTTTAATTTCAAAAATGTTACAAAATTGAAAGCAATGTCTTTCCATATAGATAGATGAAGCGATGGTAGCTCAGTGGTAGTGTGTAGGAACGCCGCGTTCAAATCCAACCACCTACAATGGAGCTTGAGCTTTCGGTAAAGGAAAACATCGTGAGGAAACCATAGCATGTTGGTAGGGCATTTTCTAATGCCCGCCAGACTAGTTGAAAATCTGACGCTAAATACCAATAGGTGTGTTCCGGCAGTTGCACTTGAGAGCTAGGCCCTCCAAGAAAGGACGGTAAAGGACCCGCGATTCCTCTGATGTTGTGGGTGTCCATGGGTGGCGGTGATCATTGGTAATGATCATTAGGTAACGCGCTTGCTCGTTTACCCGCTATTACATATAAAAATACAGAAGTAAATCTTTATCTTTTTAACCCTTATCATACCTACGTGGGGTCAACATAACATTTCTCACGCTATTTTATCAGCTGTCATCTCATTATTTACACTTTTATACACGATTTATTTGTAACATAATCGATCCATATATTATTCAGTCTTCCTCTTCTTCCATATCCATCTAAACTCACACTTCAAATTCTTCTAGTTATACGACTTTCACTTTTCTCATAACATATTCAAACCACGCTTATCTATTACTTCTCAGCTTTTCTGTGTGAGGTGCTATTTTCATGCTTATTCGAATATACTCATTCCTAATATTATCTGACAGAAAACACTTTAAAATTGTTGTATTCCTTTAGTAGGTGAAATATCTTCTTTCCTTATTCTAAATTATGTTATTAGGTACATCTTACATTCTGGAAATAATGTAAAGGTCAAAAGTGAATAATAACCAACTGGACAGGTTTCTTGATACATGCATATCAGAATAATCAGAACCACTTTGAAATATAATCTGTCTGCGTGTCTTCATGCGCGTACTAAATAGTTAAGTTTATATAAATACGATAAATCATTGTGCCCGTGAATAACATAGAATTTTAAACAGGCAAAGTCAGCATAAAGATCACTGAGATTTGATGCTCCTACACATTTTAATATATTCTTTGTAATAATAATAAAACTATTCATAAAAGTCTAATCTAGAACACTGTCAGCATTGTTTTATATTTCTTTATTATTACTATCAATAAAAAATAGTATCTTCGTAGAAGATAGTCACTGAAACTGCTAATCTAATTCAAAAAAAATTTTTTTCCCTATAATTACTTCGATAAATTATTCCATATTTTATATTTTTTATTTATTATGTAAGATATTGTAATTAAAGGAAACAATGTCATGGATAATCGCTAGTATTATATAATCATGCACATTCAAACATCTACAACAAATTATGCTCATTGTTTTATTATTAGGAATCATACTTACCTAAAATTATCTTTATAAAATGTCGGCAAAATGGAATTAATATTGTAAGTTATTATTGAACACGCCAAAGTCAATTTGTTGATGTGTTTTATTAATTCAATTTTGCAATTTACGCTACCTATATGTTCTATCCCAATCGATTCATGATTGCGAAAAGCATTCGTAAAACGAAGAGGACATTATAGGACATGCAATTATTCTTATCTATACTGTACAAAAACACTAACTGAGGATTTCAATTGCCAATATATTATTTATGTCTGCGACGACCAGTCGAATGACAGGCAACTCACTATACAACATTAGTACCCATCATCCTACAACACAATTTTGGTTACAATGCAATTTATATTTTTGTCTATAAATAATAAAGGTCGACAACATCGAGTTATATCAACAAAAACGGTAAATTTTGCATACAGAATATTTTTAAATATATGGAAATATCATGGAATTACCTATAATTAAGACGTGAACTTGAAAATTATAATAGCTCTTATGCTTTTGTTTCCCACTAACTTAACTGCCAATAGTAGTAGTTTATACAGATAGTGCATCAAACTTGCAACAAATTAGATTTATATTCGCACAATTAAAGTGTTTCATACAGTAATTATTCCAATAGTATGATTTCTCACGCGTTGTATTAGCAATAACTCTCAATTTCAATGAAAACGGAATGTAAAGAGCAAAAACATAGTCAAATAAAAGGATTTCTTTATTTGCAATTCAGATATAGATTACCTAACCATTTTTTTTATTTATATTGTCTTTTGAGATATCTTTAGTTCTTTACATATCTTTTGAGATATTTCTACACTTGGGGATAGTCCAAGAAGGTAAGCGGAAACGTATTGGCCAGTTACTTTGGTACAAGGCTGTTCACAAGTAATGCATCGTTAAGTCTTCTTGCTGAGAGTTGTTCACAAAGAGCAGTGCTAGGTGGAAAAGCATTGCACAGTTTAACGTCTTTGGTTTTGGTACGTAATACACCAAGTTTTGGGAGTAAAACGAAGGGATTAGTAATGAAAAAGGACTACCTTTGCACTGGGTTCATCGGTGGATGGTTATTATATGAATTATTTATTATTATGTATTATTTATAGTATTCACTACGTCCGTGTTACATTGAACTTGCAGAGAGGTCATACGTGTCAGACGTCAACTGTCATAAGTTAGAAACAAAACCACAAACTGTATCAACTAAGCGGATGCATTAATGTCATAAAATTCTGGCATCAACAGATTTTAAACACATACGAAGGTGAGAACTTGATATGAAACGAGACTAACTGCAAAATCAATCGAAATGCTAAAATTAGAGACATTCATTGCATTAAATCCAAACAGTTAGAGTCTTAATTTATTTTTCAATATTTAGAATATGTCGCTATAGAAAAATTTAACAAGCAACTTGGAGCATCCCGACTAATGGAATTCCCTCAACCTACAGAAGATTGCATGTAAGGACTTTATGTAGTGTTTCTGCGTCGAGTTCAATTACTTGAGGAAGGGTAGTTGAAGTTCCGCAATTCGCCTCTGATGTTTTTTTATGTAGTTTATTCTGGGGTTTGCACTATGTTAGGAATGTGTACCTCTGACTAGGTTTTGGCTATCATATAAACAATATAATGCAGTCACTTTGCTGTGCTACGATAAAAAAAGAATATGTGCACTGTCAAGATATACCTCATATCAGTGTATCACCTTAGCTATATAACAGTATTAGACGCCTTTTATTTGATTGAATCTTAGTAACGAGGTGGTGAGAGACATCAGTCGTGTCTGACAGGATCACACCAAGATACTCCATGTGTGTAACAACCACCATAAAGACACCCTTGAACAGAACACTGGACTATCGAAGGGTTGCTGATATGATAGTCGTTATCGTTTTAGAATTGTATTACACTCACCATAAAGCAGTTTGCCCTCATTTTCTCGTATATCATTAATCTTGTAAAGAACATGAAACGCATTATCTTCTCATTCATTAAAGTTATATGGACCTGGAAATACCATTATAATAGAAATTAATAAATATATTAATACAAATTCAGTGACTGTGGACCACGAAGCATTAGACGTTTTGGTACTCCGAGGTTCTTCAATCTCTGTCATGTTATATATCTTATTAAAATGAGACAGTATGGCTCGCACGGCTTAAAACGCTCAAGCTATCGACAACCTAGTTTCTTTAAGTCTTAAAAACTATAATTGTTTTAAGTTTCATATTTATTAATATAAAACATACGCCAAGTCTTAGTGCGTATATGCATAGGTTCAAACTTTGGCATTCTTCGGATATCTCGTGCATTTCCTAATTTTAATTAGCTGTACTATACGTTAGAAAAACATCGTGAGGAAACCCGAACGCTTGATAAATATTGTTGTAATAGCGACGTATGTGAGGAAAAAAATGGATCTGTAGATTTCGTGGCGTTTGAAATCGCCAATAAGTCGTAGACTTGCGTGGAGATTAAACGTGTGCCTTATTTTGATTTAATTCCTTCAACTAAAGATAAAGATTAGAAAAGATAGTAAGATTAAGACACAAATTAATTTAACCTAAGTACTATATAATTATCATCTTCACATTATTTTTTTATTTTTTTATCTACAAAAAAAAAAACAAGATAGTAATCCTGTACGTAACTTATTTCATTACTCATCGCAAGTAAGTTGCGTTATGATCGTAAAATAGGTAGTTTATTAACTTGCGAGAATAAATTAAAAAGATAAAAATAAAATAGACAAGTCATTTCTATAACAAATATATACATGTATAGAGTAACTTTATTAAAAAAACTACTTGATTCAGATATATGATTAACATAAATATATAAATAATATACTTAAAGATACATAACTATGATGTATAATTTCTCTATAGAAATAAATAAAATTGAAGCATCTGTTTGTAATACCAGCTTTTTACTACATACAATTTGTAAAGTGCTTTTCTCTCCGTCTATTTTGTTTCGGTTAATCTCCGAAATAGTTGGACCGATTTTGTCGGAACTTTTTTAACAGATGTTAAAAAAATGACTTACGCTACGTTTATTCCATTAATAATGACTTGCCATAACTCGTTCAGGGCCAATTTAGCGATAATTATTATTTAACATATTGTACACGCATGACTTTAAACAAATCAATAATAAAAAAAAAACTTGCACTACAAATGTATTAGATATTGAGTGTTAACAATGCAACGTAACGGTGACAGCACAGTTATTGTAATTTCCTTCGAATTTTGCTACTTTCATAAGAAATATACTTAACCTAATAAAATTGTTGTTTACGAAGTGATTCATGCATACTATTGCTGTACCGATATCAAGAACGTATGAATATGGCACATAAATTCGCACACAGACCTTTAATTTTAAATTAAGCAAAGTTTGTAATTACGGAAACCAAACATTGGATACATATAGAGCTAGTTTACACCAGACGTATAAATAACAACTATAGTTATTACATAAAAGATAGTGTTGGGTGTGAATTGAAACAGCGTCTTGTTTACTCATTAGTAGGGTTTGTCAGAATTACTACGAGGCTTGTTTGTATATCTTTTTATTTATAGTATTTTAAAAATAAGATCTTTTTAATTTACAGTATTTTGAAACCAAATATTTAACCTTATGGTATTGAGCAATCTATTCGTTCTGATGTATATAACAACTTTATAATATCTACCTGATCACCTTACCAACCTCAAGTTGAAAATCAGTGATAAGGCATATACATGCATGTATATTCCTATTTTTCCCACTTTACGTTTCGCGTGATATATTTTTTCCCCTACACTGCAGACTTTTGATTCGCACCATTTTAATATAATTTGTATTGCTATGATCATTTTCACTTTGTGCTCCCAATAAAAATAATTTACATTCTAGTTAGTAGTCTGCTCAGAATATTAGCGTATTATTTTGGAACATATCAACATTAGACAAGAGTGGCTAAAACGTAAGTCTATTGAGAATAGAGACGAAGTTCATTATGTATTGACAATAATCCTAGGGGACATGTTATATGTACAACTGCAGAACCCAGAGATCCCAATATTAACGAAATACGTTATTTAAGTGGTTTAAATTGTAATAAATCTCAACCGCATTATATTTTTTCCGAATGATGCGTATCCATTCCGCGTTCTTGTCTTCTTCAAATATATTCTGATTAATACACAAACAAACCAAACCTGTCACATGTTTTTTAAGAGCATCCTTATAGATTTTTTTATACTTCATATGCCACATAGTCATACGTTATGGCCATAATCTTATCTGATTTTAAGCACTTACGTGTCCCAAAATATTGGACACGCCGAACCTAGTGGAGTAACTAACTCTCTAGTATTATGGCCCGAACACATGTATAAGTATCTAATGGCAGATTTTCAATTTGAGGGTGGTAGCTAGAAAATGGGCATTAGAAAAACTCTACAACCATGCTATAGTTTTATCACGATGTTTTCCTTCACCGAAAGCTCAGGCACATTACAGGGATACGAACTCGCGTCCATTGACGCCGTCCGTACACATTTCTAACTGAGCCATCATCGCACCAAATCATGTCATTTTATCGTAGCATGAAAAAGTGTCTTGGCGTTATATCTGATGATAAGCATAGTGTAGTTGGAAAACAACTGTACCCACCATGTAATATACGTATTCGTGATATAGTAAGGCAAGAGTTACATGATATTTTTAAACAAAAAATTAACAACGAACAGTGCGAAATGAAAACTATGTTGTCATCGTTCGAATCAAATATCTCCTTATACAATGATCAATTTGAAAAAAATAAAAACAATGTGCTCTGATCATGCTTTCCACATTACAATCATTGGTAAAGGAAGAAACTCTTCGCGTAACTACACAGGATCTTACTACGAAACTTAGGCAGATGGATCAGCTTTCACGTACCAATAACATTGAAGTTTAAGGTGTACCAGAAAACAAGCAGGAAAATGTCATAAGTATTATTAAGCAAACAGGAAAAATTATTAACTATCCTATTAACGATAGTGACATTCATTACTGTGTGAGGGTGGCTAAACAAAATACAAATAATTCTAGGCCCCGTTCTATTTTTGTAAAATTTTCTAGCCTTCGCTTACGAGATACCTTCATTGCAGCCACTTCTAAATTTAACAAGGAAACCCCCGATGACAAAATATACACCAGTCATCTAGGTATTGGCTTACTTCACGCAGCAGGTCGCAAGATTTTTAAGAACTGAATTACAAACTCGTGTGGATACGAAGTGGAAAGATTTTCGTCCGTAAATATGAAGAATCTAACTATATATATACGTAATTGAGATACTCTCAATAAAATAAGTTAATATTTAATCATTATTTGTAATGTTTATACTCACGTACTAGTTTATTAAAATTTAGTTTACACCTAAAATTAAAATAACCAATAACCTACAAGTATATTATCAGAATGTAAGAGGCTTGAGGTCTAAAACAATTCAATTTTACAAAAATGTTTTTTGTATTTGCTTTGAAGTTATTATTTTAACAGATACTTGGTTGAATAATAGTGTGTTCGATTCCGAGTTATTTGATTAACGTTATACTGTTTACAGACGTGACCGCGAGAGCTCTAGCTTTCATTGTAAAAACGATGGGGAGGCGTTCTAATTGCTATACTAAATTGCTACAAATCCGTTAGACTAAGCAATTTAGAGTCGGATTGTGAAGATCTCTGGATTTCCATCGAAACAAAATCTAAAATAGAGGAAGTCATATACACCTGCACTGCCTACTTACCACCCCCGATTAAACATCAATATCTAGATATAGTCAAGTCAAAATATATTGGAACGTCAAAATGTCAAATTATTCATTATTTGTGATTTCAACTTCTATCCTGGTCAAAAACAGCAGACTTCCCATCACTAGAAGATATATCTACAGCAACATAATCACGTTCTTAGCAATAGAGATAAAGTACTAGACCTTGTACTTAGTTCTATTAATGCTCATAATCTAGCCGCGAATACAGCCCCTCTTTCTGTAGTTGACAATTATCATTCTCATTCGCAATTTTGCTTGTTTAAGGCTAATTATGAAAAAAAAAAAAAAATGAATTAAGTGAAATTTCTTTGGCAATAACTTACAAAAATAATCAGTCTGTTGATGATATGGATGATAATTACTACACTAATCTGCGTAAATTGATTACCAAATATGTACCCTGGTATAATTATACATTAATTAAACTAATCAAAGAAAAATACAAACACCGGTTTCATAAATTAAAAACACTCTCTTACAATAATTATATGAATAGACTAGAAACAATAATCTTTGAAAAGAGAAAAGCAACCTATGGTACTATCATTTATAATTATTTTGCCTGACATTATTCATCTGTGTACAGCTCAAGCGTATCAGCTTCTAATGATTTACATGATAAGGATTACACTACCAATAATTTATCTAATATATCATTCACGGAGTATCAAGTTTTCAATGTTTCAATGTGTGGGCCTGTACAAAGGTGCTGGTTCTGACGGTATTCCAACGCTGTCAAATGCGCTAAAGCTCTCGCATACTCTTCTACCCTTATATTCAATAAATCTTTAAACACTGGGACATTCCCATCATCTTGGAAAAACATTTTGGATATTCCTTTATATAAAAGCGGTCACAAAGATCTCATCAAAAACTACAGACCAATATCTATCATATCATCTCGCTTGGTATTTTAAGCAAATTATTTCTCCTAAACAAGACGGCTTCATGAGGACTAGATCTACCTCCACAAATATTATAACTCTTGTTGACGACATAACATTACTTCTTGGCCAAAATAGATGCGATGATGTTGTTTACACCGACTTCAGTAAAAGATTCAATAAAGTTAACCATAGTATACTGATTAAAAAACTAGTCTCGATTGGTATTGCTAATAATATGTTCAAATGGTGTGGGTCATATATCTCTTGCCGTAAGTCTGTAGTGGTTGTTAGCGACTATACCTGAGAACCATTTGATACAAACTGGGGTGTTCCTCAGGGATCAAATTTAGGATCTTTACTTTTAATGATATTGCTTTAGTATTTGAGAATACGAAGTGTTACTTGTTCGCGGATGACCTCAAATTCCTTCGTCAAATCGATACTTTCAATGATGTTTCGCTGCTGCAAAATAATCTGAATGCTTTAATCGACTGGTGTCATATGAATGACATGGTTTTAAATGCAGATAAGTGCCGTGTAACTCATTTCTCGCGTAAAAAGTCATGTCTCAGTTACCAGTATTTATAAAGTCTCATATTCTAAACAAAGTAAGCAGTTTTCGTGACCTAGGTATTACTTTTGACAGCAAGCTCTGGTTTCATACACACATGGATAACATTGTAAATAAGGGATTCAAATTGTTAGGTTTTGTATTGCGAAACAGCAGTGATTTCAAACAGGTAAAAACAAAAATTGTTCTTTATAATGCACTTGTACGTAGCTGTTTACAATATTGTAGTGTCGCGTGGAACCTTTATTACGATATATATATAAGAACAAATTAGAAAGAGTGCAACAACGGTTCCCGTGGCGTTTGTTTTATAAAATGCGTCTAGGAACAAAACTTACAATGTATCAAGACAGACTTCAACATTTCAAGTTGCTTTCCTTAGAAGATCGCAGGGGGTTATTAGATTTCACTTTCCTATTCAAATTAATAAAAAGAATCTTCGTTATACCTGAATTATAAAGTAGAGTCAAACTTAACGTTCCCGAGATGTTACCTCGAGCCTCAAGATTCAAAGTTAAATTAATTTTAATTTCACTTAATTTAGTCTTGTTTGTTCAATATTCGTTTTTTTGTTATATAATTATACTATGTATGTGTCGCTCACGCAATAAATTTGTGTCATACTCACCTATAATTAAGGTTACATTTGGGCTTTAAATTTTATATATATTTTTAACTTTAAGGAATGTCATATTGTAATCCTTGTTGGTGCTTTATATTTAAATAAAAAAAAAAATACAATTCAACGTCAAATGTCGTGTACATTGTACATGAAAGTATTGAAAGTAATAATCTATAAAGCGAATTATATTATAAATAAAAATCTCTATATTGACTTTGAACTTTTAGTAAATAACGTAATGCCACGAAATACACAAGCATGCATTTTATATTAAGGATTCGTAATACGGAATAACCGTTAATACGATTTATGAGCGATTTTGAAATAAGTCTACGGCTAATCTACCTTTTTATTACTATTAATATAAAAACAGCTCATTTGAATAACAAATTAAGTGAAATACTCTACCGATTTGAAAACGCTTGTGATTAACATGAGAATTTTATTAAATGACAGACTTCTGAATTTGATAAATTGCTTATATGTAACATTTTATAGCAAATAAAAGTTATAAGAAAACTAGGTGTCTATATCGAAAAACAAAACAATATTTTTTTTATATAGATTGTATATGTATAGATACAAAAATATATTTTTTTATAAGCAGTTAATTTATATTACAATTACATACTTAATTGGCTCATATAAAAGCACTAAATGATATATTTTTATAAAATTAACAAACATTATGCACACATTATTAATCATTAAGCAAAAACCTTCAACTTCAGAAATATTTTTGAACCTATATAAAGATGAAAGAAAGAAAGAGGGAGATGTGGATAGGCTAAGTAATGTAATAAAGCCCGTAATGATATTACTATGCAAGCCATTCCTAATGGTTACTATCAGAGCATCTCACGGATACAGTACGATCTGCTATAAGACGGTCTGCCTATTAGGCAGATCCACGCTATAGGATCTTGAGTCGGAAGATCCTTGCGTCGCTTTATAAGTGGAGCGGACATACGTTCAAGCGAGTTCTACGACTTGAGCCTCCTGAAATTAGGGGCATAGCGTACAGCGCAAAGGTTAAAGTTCTATCAGATCACCATAGCGAAATCAAATCGACAAGTCGAGCACCTCAGCTTGGGCGTGACGATCGTCGAGGCCATAAAGTCTGAAGAATATGAACGTTGCATGGTATCCACACCGTGGGACTGACGCTGATATTCTCAGAGCCCAGCCAGTGTCGTGTAGTCGTGTCATGAGTTCGATTTCAACCGCGGTCGTGAACGGACGTGTCCGTGAGCGCTCGTTGATTGTTCTCGAAACCGATCGCTGCGCTTTACCGCGCCGCCTATTGTTTCTTTGTGTTATTCTTACATCTTATCGGCAATAATCCATCTATTATTGCCGACAATAAAGTTCGTGTTACCGATAATTAGTTTATTCTTAAAAACAATCTATTGTTTGGCTATCGTGTTAATATTATATTGTGAGAATTCTCGTAGTTTATTATTGTAAATTCGAAGTATTGTTTGTCGTTATCGTGAAACAGTGCAGTGATCAAAGTGCCGCCACTGTAAGTACGCCGGTCACCGGCTGCCAACAAAGGTAAAACTTAATTTCCATTAAGCCTTTTACTACTTTTACAGGCAAGGTTTCAGATATTGTTTTATTATTTATTTTTCCTTTTTTCTTTACGTTTTGCACGTGCACTAGATTGTATTTAAATGTTATTTAGTCGAACTGTAGATAGTTCGTTTAACTATTGCTAGCCGCGCCCCCCTGCCCCACAGGCAGGAAGGTTTTTTATACAGGTTTCCTTTTAAACCTACGCTACACCAAGCCTGCTACCGGAATGGCAAACCGCTCAGAGCTTTTGCTAAATAGGTTCCGAGTCTTCGTAGACAAGCTACACCTAGAGCTCTTTCAAGAATTCCTTGCTACCCAGCCCCAACCACCGCAAAATGTGCGTATCCCGGCAGCGGCGGTAAATGCACCCGCGCGCACCCGCCCTCCTTCTCCGTCCCGCACACTCGGGACCTCTAGTTCTCGCTTGCGATCGCGTTCCCCAACAAGGAATCTAAATAGTCACTCAAAGGCACCTGTTTCTCCCATACTACCTACATCCCAGGTACCAACGCCACGACAATTCGAGCAACTTATCTCATATGCTCCGCATGCGATCCCTACGGCGAATTCATTCTCGCCACTTAGCCCGGCTCCGACACCAACCAACGAGGCAGACATGAAGGAGCCCGAATCTATTAATACCGACAGCGACTTCACGCTAGTCAGTAGGGTCAAACCTAAAAATAAAAGGGTACTTTCGCCAGAAACTACCGAAAGTAACCAAGGCTTGGCGGACCGAAAGCACCCGCGTCCCTGCGACTCCTTCAATCTCTGCGACTCCTGTTCCCGGCCCCGCGGTCTCGACTGAAAAAGCAGTCCGCCAACCACCACCCGTCACTATCGCTGACAAAGCAGCCTGGTTAAATATTTCCACGCAGCTTAATATTAAAAAAATTCGTTATACTAGCGCCCGTAGCACCCCTGCCGGGATTCAAATTAAAGTCCCTACGCCTTTAGATTATAAAAACCTCACCGCCTTCCTTAGAGAAGGAAAACACCAATTTTTCACGTTCGCTCTGGAAGAAGACCGTTTACTGCGCATGGTTATTAGGCGCGTCTCCAAAGAACTCCCCGAGGAGGAAATCCTTTCGTCCCTTAAGGAACAAAACTTTCCGGTCCACCAGGTACACCGCATGTACCACCACATAACTAAAAAATTGTTCGACCTTGTTCTTGTCATCCTAGACCGCTCCAAGGAAGGCAAGGAAATCTTCTCGCTTAAATCCGTGTGCGGCCTCTCCGGCATCACTGTCGAGTTACCGCACAAAAAACACAGCCCTACTCAATGCCACAATTGCCAATCGTATGGCCATTCTTCCCGCAACTGCTTCATTAAGCCGCTTTGCGTCAAGTGTCTACAAGATCACTCTACTAAAGAGTGCCCACGTACCCCTGAGTCCCCCGAACCACCAAGCTGCGTCTTACGCGGAAATGCCGGGTACCCCGCGAACTATCGTGGGTGTTAACGTGCCCCACGCACGAGATGCACGCGTTTTCCCACACAAGCGCCTTCAGCGTACACAGCGGCTGCACGTACCGCACCGCCGCCACTCATGTCTAATCAGGATTTCCCGAGCCTGGGTAAGCCAGCGCGGGTCACTTCCGCGAACCCATCTCCTCCCCAAAGACCCACACTAGCTCCGACCAACGCGTGGACCACCAATCAGCAGCCTCCGAAGGCTAAACTCGCGAAACTCACCGCGGCCGGCCCTTCTACTGGTTTCAAAGGCATCGACTGGCTCGCCGAACTACTAGAAGAATACTCCGTAGATGATATCATTGCGTTCGACGACATGATTAGCGCTAGTCAGGATTTTGGCCGTCTAAAAGCCATTAAGTGCTTCCCAGGCATTGCGAGGACCATGCAACGCCTTATCCGCGGTTCTCCTAAATAAACTCGCAATGGAGGATAAGATTAGACCCCGAGGCCTATCTTTGTCCTTTTTTAACGCGCGCAACCTGAAACCCCAACGCGACTTGGTAGCTAGCTTCCTTAAGGAGCGGCAAATAGATGTGTTTCTAACAAAAGAAACTCTTTTAAAACCGAGCGTTCGCAATCCCGCGATTGCGAACTACAAGATAGTAAGAAATGATCGTATCGGCGTAAGAGGCGGCAGCACGCTCCTATACTATAGAAAGTCACTGTATTGCATGCCAATAGATCCTCCCGAACTTAAATATTTAGAAGTCTCGGTGTGTAGAGTGGGTATGACCGGTCATCCCACTATCTTTATCGTTTCCGCGTACCTTTCGCCTAATAAAACTCTCCTCCAGTCGGATCTGGAGACACTTTTCGCGCTCGGTGACTCTGTTATAGTGGCTGGCGATCTAAATAGCGGGCATATTCAATACAACAATCCGCGTACTACCACTAATGGTAGGACACTATACAGGCTAGAAAATGCGCTTACCTTCGATGTAATTGTTCCCTCAGAGCCAACTCATTATCAAGCTAACTGCCGCCCCTCAGTTTTAGATATAGCTATTTTAAAAGGGATCGCGCTTCAACTACGGCAAATGTACTAGTAATGAACTAGATTCCGATCACCGCCCAGTAATTCTGCAACTAGGCCACCCGGGTGTCCACACACCCGCTTCAGTCAAAGTGGCTGACTATCCAAAGTTCAGACACTATCTCTCAATTAATCTCTCCTCTCCTCATTTAGACAGTATACCCGAAGAGATAAAGTCTGTGACCGATGCCGATGTGGCGATTGACTCTCTGGTAGGTCACCTCCAGAATGCCTGTAGCCTACAAACATTAGTTAAATCTCGTATCTCTGAACTCAGTAGTCAAAGATGGGACAGCCTCTTACAAGAAATCAAACCGTCTCATCTCGCCTTCTGGGATCTTGTTCGTAAACAGAAGAGCAGCTATTCGTCTCCAATGCCCCCGTTAGATAGAGGCCCCGGCAATCTGCCCGCCTTCGAAATTATTGACACGGCAGAGTAATTCGCTGCCACTCTCACACAACAGTGTTCCCCTAATCCGTATGAATATCATACCATAGATCCCGGACATATCGGGACGGTCGATCGAACAATTCAATCAATAAGAGAGACCCCCCCAATCGAAAACTTAGATCCGGTTACAACTGACGAAGTACTCGCGATTATAAAAGGCCTTAAACCAAGGAAAACCCCCGGTCCCGACGGAATCAGAAATGAAGCCCTCAAACTTCTCCCTGACAAACTTAGAGTTCTTCTGGTCTGCATCTTCAATGCGGCCATAACTCACTGCTATTTTCCGGCCGCTTGGAAAATGGCAACGGTAATAGGTATCCGTAAACACGGAAAAAAGCCATCCCTTCCGAAAAGCTACCGCCCGATAAGCCTCCTCAATACGATTGGTATACGAGCGACTCCTTCTGAACCGACTTCAATCAACTGTCTCAGACAAATGTTTTTTACCACATGAGCAATTCGGCTTTCGACCCAAGCACTCGTGCACCCACCAAGTGCTCCGCCTCACGGAGCATATTCTCTCCAATTTCACGGAGTTACATCGCCCTAGGCGCACACTTGTCGTATTTTTGACATAGCCAAAGCTTTCGATAAGGTCTCGCACGAAGGTCTCATATTTAAACTCAATCTCTTACAAGTTCCAGACAGGCTAGTCCGCATAATCCTTGCCTACCTATCGGACCGCTCCTTCTGCTACAAAGCAGACGGAGCCCTATCCTCACCTCACCCAATACGCTCAGGAGTCGCCCAAGGCTCTATCCTAGCGCCTTGCCTGTTCAACTTGTTCGTTAGCGACATTCCCGAATTGTCCAACGTCACAGTAGGCTCCTACGCAGACGACACAGTCATCTTCAGCTCGGGCAGGAATAGGATTCAATTATATTACCGCGTCCAAAGGGCCGTCTGTACGTTTGGGTCCTGGTGCCTCAAATGGCGCATAGGAATAAACCCAGACAAAAGTGAGGCTATCATGTTCGATCCTCACGCGAGGAGGAATATAAGACAAACATTACACCTTTTTGGTGTCAATATCCCCTGGGCTAATCATACTAAATATCTTGGTGTAGTTTTAGATAGGCGCCTAACCTTCAACAAACATATAGATTACGTACAGAAAAAAGCCTTCACGGCTATGGTTCTGCTACGCAATCTTACCTCCTCTAAGAGCAAAATGTCACTCAGACATAAGCTCACAATATACAAAGTATGCATCCATCCCATACTTACTTATAGTTGCCCCGTATTCGCTTACGCTTCGCGCACCACCCTTTGCAAACTACAAGTGTTGCAAAACAGATTTATGCGCATAGCCGTCCAAACTCCACCCTATGTCCGCAATGTAGATTTACATAAAGATATGGACCTTCCGTCCATATATGCATATATCAAAGATGTCAAAGATGTCACAAAGAAATTTTTCGAAAAGGCCGAAGGTCATCCCAATCTCAAAATAGTACACGTACTTAGCTACACTCCTAATCCGTATGCTAAACGCATCGCACGCCGGCCACGTAACTGCTTTACCGATCCCGTCGACAAAATAACAAGATTGAACGCGCTTCTCCCTGCCGTCTCCACCAATTGCGCGTGTCCCCGCACACGCCCGCTTAACCACCGTCCTCGCCGCCGAGGCCGAGTGGTAAATTTTGCTTCCGCACACCCGCCGCGGCCTCCCTCTGCAGATGCTTGAGCTTAGGATCGATCCTCCGGATAGGAGCCCTCAAGTGACTCTGCTCGCGCGATACAGTGACACTCTACATCACTCAGAGTACATCATCACACCGCATATCATCCTTGCACACCCACACACTAAGTACACGGTTCTGTAAAGGACTACCCCTGCGGCCCTCGCGTGGCATGCCCTATGTTATTGTAGGACCTGTTGGTTAGTTAGGATCGCGAATCTTTGTTCGTGTTCCAGCAGTAGTCCAAGCCGAGGTTCAGCCATTCTGGCACCCTTGCGCCCGCTGCCATGGGGCTGAGTGCCCTTAGCATTCGCCCCAAAAAGTTCGGTGAAGCTGTCAAAGCCCTTACGGCGAATAGCGTATGTGAGGTCGAAAAAAAAAAATAGTCGTGTCATGTCGAGTCTGGGTTGCACTACCGCAACTCGTCGTGACCTTATCGTGGCGATAGCTCTTGATTTCACTGTCGGCACAACCAAGTCCGTGGTTTAGAGCGATAGCAGGTAGATATTCGTCACCTTATACTGCGACTAAGTCATGTTTGAAAAAACGAGACTGACATAAATACATCTTGCGCCTTGCAGATTCTTCAGGATCAAGTAAGAGCAATTGAGTTGGATGTGGTCTTTATAGATTAGCTAGGGCGGGGGAGAGTTACTTCAGCTTGAACTTCTCTTTAAAGATTGTAGTAGGTGGTTTTTACCGGGGAGCACTTCAAAGACAGCCGTTATCGAAAGACCCTATGATAACAATCCCTTATAAGGAAGCCTTGCATGGCGGCTCCTTTTGATAATGCTACGCCTGCCGGGTAGAGTGGAAGTGTTGTTAGAGCAGTTCCAGCTTCTCGAACAAATTGATATCGAAGAAACATCTTAGGACTGAGGTGAGTCCCACTTAGCCATTTAGGTGTGAGAGCTGAGAAACCATTTGATTTAAGAGAGTAGAAATTTAACATGTTTACCGTCTATCATTATCCCAATTCTAAATTGCTTTAACTTTAAGGTTTAAACTAAATAGATTACAAAAAAGAGTGCTGGATTATTGTCAATAATTACAATAATGTGTGTGTTACAGTGATTTCACTCAATCATTTAACAAATTAATACTATATATTGATTATTTTCATTTGTAGACTTTTTCTGCGTAAAAGTAAATTGAGCTTAATAAATCTACTTACGAAAGAGAACAAATATTATAAAATAAAAATCAATTATTTACCATTCAAAGTTATATAATATTTTTTCTTTTACAAACACAAACGTTGATAAGAAAATTAAGTAGTGCAAAGATAATATTAAATAATTTTTGTTAGTATACAAATCCAGTAATTGTTAGGAGTATTCTATATACAAAAATGTTAACTTCTCAGGATTAATAGGTGAAACCTATTATATAAGAATCCGGTATCGCTACAGCAAAAATAACGACTCACTATTTAACTTTATGATTACACTGAAAAAGAATGTTGTGACTGAGCCTGAGACTCTTGAAAAATATTCAAATAGTCACCTTTAAAAAGATACAGTAGGTACAACGATACTATACAACGCTAGAATAGGTTTCTGAAGCGTTTGAATTTTCTAATACTTTCTTATAATTATAGTGATTTAACCCCTGTGTTTTACTCTTAAAAAGAGGTCTACGGGCTTGTAGATAATAAAAATAATAACAAGATAATTCTATATTATAATATCATAAAGCGGAAAAGTTTGTTTGTTTGAATGCACTAATCCTAGGAACTACCAGTCGGATTTCTAAAATTCTTGTTGTATATAATAAAACAATCGTTGTGGAAACTGTATCCGAAAAAACTTATATAATTGGATAAAATTGCAAAATAATTTAAATTTAGTTCTACACAAACGAAGTCACAGTCACAACTAGTTAAATATTAAGTTAGGTAACATCTGTTACAAAATATTCTGTTCCTTGGTAACGGATTGCATTGTACATAATAATTCCCTCTACCTCTATTGGTTTCTAAGCCTATACAGAAGGAAGCTATATATAGCTATAGGTATTAAAAAATCTGGGAAAGCTTTTTAAGGGCTACACTTTCCTTAGTATGTAATTTACAACAAAACATCACAACAATATTTAGTATGTATTTAGATAATCGATGGTACTTTCTTTGTGATATGAACAGTTGATTTATATTCTAAAAATTGTTATTGAAAAATAAAATAAAAACTGATTGTACTATATCTTTTTAATATCTCTGTACCAGAGCTATTATTACTAATTCACAGAAATTCACTACTCAACTTCAAGACTCAGTTTTGCTTTTGACGCTCCTCATCAGGAAGAGATGCACATCATCCATTTTTCAGGGTTTTCTTTAATAAGTATAAAATCTCGTCATAATTACTTTTATATGCCCATTATATTTTAAAAAAATTAACACCATAAGCTTATCCTATTCGTTTCACATGAGAAGTAATTTGTAACATCAGAAATTGTTGTTTAATAAACTGACGGTTTTTATAGCAAACTATGGTTTAGAAAAATGTAAGTTATTCCAACACTTTTGTAATCAAAATCCATGAAACTAAGTCCTAAAGTGTATTAAATATTCTTAAACCAGAATTATTCCAATTTTTATTTAATTGTGCTATTTATAATGTCTTGTGTGTTTAGCTACCAATACAGTTCCGTCACTGTGTCGTGATATTATAAAAAAAAATACAGCAATGAATTTTCTGCATACATTTTTTCATGTTTCTTCAAGAAAGCCAACATTAAATAAATGTACAAAGACTTCTACTTATTACTCTTAATTTTTTTATATCTATATTAATAATATAAATTTAAAAAGTTCATTTGTTTGAACGCGCTAATCTTAGCAACTACCAGTCGGATTTTATTTTTTTTATTTAGTTAATGTTTAGCGTAGTGGCAATAATCTCACCTGACCTTAACTGACGATACGGCCCAAGTTGGTAGACACGCAAAACCTGTGGAGGAACTGGCTCTAAAGTGCAACTGCCGGAACACACCTATTGGCATTTGGCGGTAGATTTTCAACTTCAGGGTGGTAGCTAGCCAGGTGGGCATCAGAAAAAGCCTTACCATCATGTCATAGTTTCCTCACGATGTTTTCCTTCACCAAAAGCTCCAGCTCATTGTAGGTGGTTAGATTCGAACTCACGTCTTTTGGCGTAAAGTCGTACACACTACCACTGACCTATCATCGCTTCATATTCTTGTTTGTATTTGATAAAGTAATAATTAAGAAAGTCTCTGGGCTATTTAATATTATGCTATCACCAATAGGAGCAAAACTGTATTGAAATAGGTTACACAAACGGTTTTTTTTAATAATGTTTAATTTCACACGAATGACCTCGTGGACACAGCTAGTGAACTAATAAGTGACTTTTGTATGTCAGGAACAATATGAATATTTTGTATTATATGTATACTTGCACTATAATAATTTACCGAAAATATATACAACAAAGATTAATTCTTTAAATTCTGTACATACATTAAAAATGTATTAGTAAAGTTATATAGCTTCCGATTTGTTTGATATTTATGTAACTACGCATCCTTATTCGCTATGTTATCACAAAAGTAAGCCAACAGGATCTTTTTATCTTTTATAATCTAATATTTCTTTCTAGTTTGTTTAATTTCACGACGAGGTCATTGTTATGACATGTCAATATCACAACATTTTATAACGTTTATCTGCAATCTAAACTCCAATGATGAATATTAATAATAGATTGATTATAAAATGTTAGATTTCTTCAAATGTAATATTATTGGTTAAGAAAATAATCTCTCAGAATTGATATGACAACTTCAATGATATCTTAGTTATAGTTACAAAAAACATAATTCTAATGAAAACACAACTATATATATTGATACAAAGTGTTTACATTTGAGAACAATATATTTTTTACTCACACATAATTTTTTATATGTAAATCAAGCACGGTGAAAACACTGTACGTGGTGGTAAGCTCAGTATTAAATAAAAAGGTATAGGTATACAACATTAACCGTCACCATCACACCGGCTTGTAAGCCTATCAGAAAGTGGACTCTGCGAGGCGACAAGATAACAGAGTTTCCCTATTCTGTAATAGTGGTAATCCTGTATTTACCATGTAACCCCAGTGACCCGACCTTCCACATCCGCTACCTCGACTGAGAAAGCGGTACGCCCACCGTCCCCCGTTACGATATCCGATAAAGCCTCCTGGGTGAGCATCTCGGCCCAGCTCAACTCTAGGAAAATCGCATACACTAGGGCCACAAGCACCCCTTCAGATATACAGGTTAAAGTCCCAACTATTTCAGATTACAAGAATTTAACGGCTTTCTTCCGTGGCTTTCTTCTCCACTAAGGAGTGCTCTCGAACCCGCGACTCTCCAACTCCACCGAGCTGCATTTTATGCGGTAAAGCCGGGCACCCCACGAACTATCGCGGGTATGAACGCGCTCCACGCACGACAGGCACGCGTTTCTCCAATCAGGCGCCCTTAGCGCAAACAGCGGCCGCATATCCTGCACCACCGCCACTCATGTCAATTCAGGCTTTTCCGAGCCTGCATAAACCCGCACGAGGCACATCCGCGAATACATCTCTGTCCTAGAATCCCCACAATCCACTACGTCTGGCCCGTCCATTGGTCTTATAGGGATCGACTGGCTTGCTCAGCTCCTTGACCAACATTCAGTAGAGGATTTCATCGCGTTCGACGAATTGCTCAGTGCTAGTCAGGATCTAGGCCGTCTTAAAGCTATTAGGTACTTCCCAGGCACTGCAAAGACCGTGCAACGCCTCATCCGCGCTTCCCCGAAATAAATTCGTAATGGAGGATAAGATTAGACCCCCCGCGGCCTTTCTATATCCTTTTTTAACGCACGTAACTTGAAACCGCAACGCGACTTAGTAGCTAGCTTCCTTAAGGAGCGACAAATAGACGTGTTTCTTGTACAAGAAACACTTCTGAAACCCAGCATTCGTAATACCGCGGTTGCGAACTACAAGATAGTATGAAATGACCGTACCGGTGTAAGAGGCGGCGGCACGCTCATATACTATAGAAAGTCACTATATTGCATGCCAATAGATCCTCCCGAACTGACTAACTTAGAAGTCTCGGTATGAAGAGTGGGTATGACCGGTCATTCCACTACCCATATCGTTTCCGCGTACCTCTCGCCTAATAAACTCTCCTACAGTCGGATCTAGAGGCGCTTTTCGCGCTCGGTGACGCGGTTATAGTGGCCGGCGATCTAAATAGCGGGCACATTCAGTACAACAACCCGCGTACCACCGCTAACGGTAGGACACTTTATTGGTTAGAAAATGCGCTTACCTTTGACGTAATTGCTCCCTCAGAGCCAACTCATTATCAAGCAAACTGTCGTCCATCAGTTTTAGACATAGCCATTTTAAAAAGAGTTGCGCTGCAGGTACGGCAAATCGAAGTCGTACATGAATTAGATTCCGACCACCGGCCAGTAGTTCTCCAACTTGGTCACCCGGGTAACCATACTCCCGCTTCAGTCAAAGTGGCTGACTATCCAAAGCTCAGACACTATCTCTCAAATAATCTTTCCTCTCTTTATCTAGAGAGAATCCCCGACGAGATAAAATCTGTGACCGATGCCGATCTGGCGATTGACTCTCTGGTCGGTCATCTCCAGAATGCCATCAAGGAAACCTCGAAAGAGGTTAAGGCGGCAAACGATCGCTGCGTCATACTCCCTGATGACATTCGAAGACTGATCACGAAGAAAAACGCCCCGACACGCGCTCACGATTCTTATCCAACGGAGAAAAATCGCGTACGGCTACGTAACTTACAAGGATTAGTTAAATGTCGTATCTCCGAACTCGGCGGTTAAAGATGGGACAGCCTTTTAAATGAAATCAAACCATCTCATCTTGCCTTCTGGGATCTTGTCCGTAAACAGAAGAGCAGCTACTCGTCCACAATGCCACCGCTAGATAATTGGTAATCGGCCCGCCTTCGAAAGTATAGACAAGGCAGAGTATCTCGCTACCACTCTCGAACAACAGTGTTCTCCCAATTCCTATGAATATCATACCATAGATTCCGGACATATTGGGAGGGTCGATCGAACAATTCAATCATTAAGAGAGACTCCCCCAGTGGAAAATTTAGACCCGGTCACAACTGACGAAGTTGTCGCGATCATAAAACACCTTAAGCCAAGGAAAGCTCCCGGTCCCGATGGATTCAGGAACGAAGCCCTAAAACTTCTCCCTGATAAACTCATAGCTCTTCTGGTCTGTATCTTCAATACGGCCATAACTCACTGCCATTTTCATGCTCCCTGGAAAAAGGCAACGGTAATAGGTATTCGTAAATCCAGGAAAAAGGCATCTCTCCCAGAAAGCTACCGCCCAATAAGCCTCCTCAATACGTTAGGTAAAATATACGAGCGGCTCCTTCTGAACCGACTTCAATCCATTGTCTCAGAGAAATGTCTCTTACCACCCGAGCAATTCGGCTTTCGACCGAAGCACTCGTGTACCCACCAAGTGTTCCGCCTCACGGAGTATATTCTCTCAAATTTTACGGAGCCACGCCGTTCTAGGCGCACGCTTGCCGTATTTTTCGACATAGCCAAAGTTTTCGATAAGGTCTGGCACGAAGGCCTCATATTTTAACTCAATCTGTTTCATGTTCCACACAGACTAGTCCGCATAATCCTCGCCTACCTAACGGACCGTTCCTTCTGCTATAAAGTGGACGAAGCTCTATCCTCACCTCACTCAATAAGATCAGGGGTCCCGCAAGGTTCTATCCTAGCCCCTTGCCTGTTCAACCTATTTGTTTGTGACATTCCCGAATTCCCCGACATCGCAGTAAGCTCTTATGCAAACGACACGGTCATCTTCAGCTCAGGCAGGAATAGGATTCATTTATACTATCGCGTCCAAAGGACTGTCTCTACGTTTGGGTCCTGGTGCCTCAAATGGCGTATAGGAATAAACCCAGACAAAAGCGCGGCTATTATGTTCGATCCTCACGCGAGGAAGAATATAAAAAGAACATTACACCTTTTTGGTGTTAATATCCCCTGGGCTAACCAAACTAAATACCTTGGTGTAGTTTATATAAGCATCTTACCTTTAACGGACATATAGATTATGTACAGAAAAAAGCCATTACAGTTATGGCTCTACTACGCAATCTAACCTCTTCTAAGAGTAAAATGTTACTCAGACATAAGCTCACAATATACAAGACCTTACACGGAAATTCTTTGAAAAGGCCAAAGTTCATTCCAATCCCAAAATAGTACACGCAGTTAACTACTCTGCCAATCCGAGCGCCAAAGGCTTCGCGTGCCGGCCACGTAATTGCTTCACCCATCTCGTCGATAAAATAACGAGATTGAACGCGCTTCTCCCTACTGTCTCCACCAATCGTACGTGTCCGCGTGCACTTCCGCGTAACCGCCGCCTTCGCGACCGAGACCGAGCTGTTAATATCGCTCCCGCACACCCGCCGCGGCCTCCCTTCGCAGACGCTTGCGCCTAAGTTCGTTCCTCTAGATAGGAGCCCTCAAGTGACTCTGCTCGCGCGATACAGTGACATTGTACATCACTGAAACTTAGTAAATTAATTTTTTTTTATTTTTTTATTGCCTTGATAAGCAGACGAGCAAGCGGCCCACCTGATGGTAAGCGGTCACCACGTATCATGGACTTCAGCAAGCCAGGGGCACAGCCAAGCCGCTGCCTACCTCTAAAGGGATACTCTCTTTAAGCCTCGTTTGAAGAAGGACATGTCATAGCGCTCGGGAAACACTGAGGCAGGGAGTTCATTCCAGAGCTTACACGTGCGTGGAATAAATGAACGCTGGAAACGTACGGTACTAGACCGTATTGTTTCCAGGTGGTATGGATGAACTCTACTGCGGTGTCGGGTGGTGCGACGGTAGAATGGTGACGTTGGCACCATCTTAAACAGTTCCTCAGAGCACTCCCCATGGAACAGAGGATAGAACACGCAGAGAGAACCAAAGTCTCTCCGCAGTCCTAACGGTTCCAGGCTATCCGTGAGATCAGGATCATCGACGATTCGAACGGCTCGTCTTTGCAAGGAGTCAAGTGGTTTAAGCAGATATTTGGGGGCTCCTGCCCAGAGGTGGGAGCAGTACTCCACGTGGGGCCGTACTTGAGCTTTATAGAGCATCAATCTGTGGCCCGGCGTGAAGCACCGCCCCGCTCTGTTCAGGATACTCAGCTTTTTACTAGCAAATTTGGCTTTGTCCTCCAAATGACTCCTGAACTGGACTGTGCTCGAGATTTCGACGCCGAGAATCCCAATACTCCCGAAAATCTGAAGAGGTACTCTTTGGAACTGAGGCGCTATGACAAATGGGTCCTTCTTCGCAGTGAACGCGCAAATTTGTGTCTTCGTGGGGTTGAACTGAACTAAGTTCATTTCACCCCATTTGGAGGCCCGCCCCAGAGAGCTCTCGATTTCAGACACAAGTTGAGACCGTCTTTCCTCTACGGTGCACCGAGGAACATTCTGGTGGCCGATGTATCGCGCATCACTCGTGCTGTCATCTGCATAGCAATGCATGCTGTCAATAGACAGCATGTCATTGATATGCAAGATGAACAGTGTCGGCGACAACACCGAGCCCTGTGGAACGCCAGCATTGACTGATAGAGTCTCGGAGTAACAGCCGTCAACGACGACTTTAATGCTCCGGCCCTCCAGGTAACTAGCGATCCACTTGCAAAGTTCCTCGGGGATTCCGTAGGATGGTAGCTTCGATAGAAGGGCTCTATGCCATACCCGATCGAACGCCTTCGCGATGTCAAGGCCGACAGCCATAGCCTCACCCTTGCCCTCCAAAGCTTCTGCCCAGCGATGTGTGAGGTAAACAAGATCACCAGCTGATCGACCATGACGGAAACCGTACTGACGATCACTGATCAGCTGGTGCTCCTCAAGGTACCGCATCAGCTGGGCATTTATGATTCGTTCCATAACTTTGGAGAGCAAAGATGATCGATATCGGCCTATAATTCGAAGGGTCCGACCGGTCACCTTTTTTAGGGATCGGATGGACATGAGACACCTTCCATGAAGTGGGAACCCTGTTAGTATTATAGGAAAGACGGTAAAGGCGCGTAAGAACGGGGGTCAACTCTGGGGCGCACGTTTTAAGAACCACCGCGGGGATACAGTCTGGCCCACTCGACTTACGGATGTCGAGAAGCCTTAGTTCCCTCCAGACCGCACGCTGGTTGATGCGT
The DNA here is from genome assembly GCA_039707435.1 of Actias luna. NCBI lineage: Eukaryota > Metazoa > Arthropoda > Insecta > Lepidoptera > Saturniidae > Actias > Actias luna. Next base: position 9,685,566 of record JAZHAC010000033.1, on the reverse strand, counting down.
ATTTCAGGCAGGGTAAACTCGCACCGGGAGATCTTCGGCGGTGTGGCTTCTCCATCATCTAAAGTCGAGTTCGAGGCAAAGGATTGAGCTAAAAGATCCGCCTTCTCCTTTGCACTATGGGCCAAACTGTCATCAGGCTTACGCAGTGGCGGGAGACTAGACTGGCAGAAGTTGCCTTGGACAGCCTTGGCAAGCGACCAAAAAGCACGGCTCCCTGAGGGATAACTCTTTAGTCGCTCGCCAATTCTGCCGATGTGCTCTGCCTTGGTCCTGGCTATAGCCTTCTTGCTGGACCTGGAAGCAGCATTAAAGTGCGGACTGCTTAAGGCGCGCAGCTTCGGCGCAGGCATTGTTATACCACGGCCGGCTACGACGCCCTACTGGTATTTTGGTATTGGGGATGAACAAGTCCATCCCCAAAAGCACCACGTCCCTGATGCAATCCGCACAAGCATCAGGATTTTCGGAAGAGAAACAGAGCTGCCTCCATGGGTAGGACGCAAAGAATTCCCGAAGTCCATCCCAATCTGCTGACCCATAACGCCAGACCCTGCGAGATCCAGTCGCTGAAGAGCGATCGTGAAGAGTAGCAGGGGCCGACGAACGCACTAGGCAGTGGTCAGATGACCCTAGAGGGGCATCGACCACCACCCTGTATCCGTCAGGGTGTGTAGTCAGCAGAAGGTCCACAATGAAGGTTCGTGGGTCTCAACATCTGGAACACGAGTGGGTTGCGTTAACAGTTGTGTGAGACCATAAGCCAAGGCCAATTCATAAACAGTCCGACCCGGGAGGTCAGTGGTCCGGGAGCCCAACCACTCCACATGGTGAGCGTTAAAGTCGCCGAGGACCACCACCTCCGCAGATGGGTACTGCTTAAGAATTTGGTCAGTCCTCACTTGCACGTTCTCAAATAGATGAGTAGACCCCACTTCACTGGCATGAGACCTGTAAAGGCATGCGTAGATCCGAGTACGACCTCCATAATCCACGCATTGACACAAGATCGACAGGTCCCGATGCTCGAGGCCCCGAAGGCGGCGACAACAGATATCACCCCTAACGAAAACGCACACCCCGGCCTTACGAAAGAATTAGTGCTCTAATACGTAGCCGGGGTAGTTTAAGTACGAAGTATCGTCAGGGGTAGATATTTGAGTCTCCGTTAAAAAGAGCAGAGCAGGCCGCGCCGTCTCGAGGTGGTGATGGACGGCTTCGAGGTTACTATGTAGACCCCTGACATTGCAGAAGTCCACTTGAAAAGTGGATGCAGTCTCCGCCGAGTAATTTCTGTTCTTTTTATTGGCCTTCTTCATATATATTTTTTTAATTTAATAGAGTAGGAAGGGAGAAGGATGTGTGCAGTAGGCTCAGAATGATAACCGAATAAAAGGCGGGGCGTGGTGCGAGGTGGGCACCTGGGTTATTTGAGGAGCTGGCACGAAGCACGGAAGGGCCCCCGATGCCCCCCCATGTACAGACGCCGGGATCCACTCCAGTCTCCCACTCTGGCACGGCGACTGTACAATGGGATTTTCGCCGGTTGGTAGGACAGCTTCCCAAGGAGGGAGTTTTAAAAGAGAATCCTTGGGTTCAGGTCCCCTACTGACTGGCAGGCGGCCGGCGGCGACCGTTCCCATCGGGTCTCCCTGTACCCCAAGTTAGCCCCTCACGCCCATCGCGGCGACCGGGACTGTAGCAGCGCAGGTTCCGGGCACCATCCGAAACCACCGACACGGAGAGGACAGTAGAGGACAGGAACGGCTATCCAGCCCTTCCACAGGAACGCATTGCTACTTAGCTGCAGAAATAGGCTGGACGGTGGTACCAATCCGCTTGGGTCGAACGCCGAGCAGAAAAACATCCACTCGGAGTTGAGCCCTACCACCAGTGACGGGAGAGAAAGGTAGGGACAAGGACACCATGACCGCGGAGAGAGTAAAAGGTATACGGCGATGGAGGCTCGAGGGGCCGGGGTCGCGTACCCGATCATTCTATGTGGCAACCGGACAGATTAACACAAGTTAGGACCTGTTGGTTATTTAGGATCGCGAATCCTTGTTCGTTTTCCGGCAGCAGCCCAAGCCGAGGTTCGACCATCCTGGCACCCTTGCACTCGCTGCCTCGGAGCTGAGCGCCTTCAGCACTCACCCCAAAAAGTTCGGTGAAGCTGTCAAAACCCCTAAGGCTAAAGCGTATCTCAAGTCAAAAAAAAAAGAAATTACCATGTGTATGATGGTAGCAGTTTATTTGAGTACAGATGCCGAACAACTTTTTTTAATTAATTACTGAGTGAGTATATACTGACTAAATCTAAAAACTAAAACGCTATAATACAAACATGTATTAATATTTAAAATATCTTATATAATAATAGAAATGAAAATCAATAGAGTGTTTATATCCTTAATTTTATTTTGTAATACATGGTAAAACTGATACATTAATGCGAAACTTTATAATCAAAGAATATTATACATTTATAATTACTAGTTTTATATTTTTATAATTATATATTTATAGTTCCGTACTATTTTGTGCAAAAAAAACTTGAAAAACTATTTGACCTCTAGCAATTGTTAATACCTGTCAGATTTGGCCTTATCCACTTGATATTAATCATTCACCGTCCAAAGGAATACAAATAAAATCTTTACTAATTTTTGTATACGGTTACACAAGAATGTACTACTAAATAATGATATTCTAATCGAGACAGCCGGTTGTAAAATACATGTGTATATGTGGGATCAGTTATATCTTTTCGATTAGTTGATCGAAGTGGATTTGTATAATTATAGAATCTGCATTTATGCTTCGAAGGCGATGGTGGGACGTTCGAAGAATCATATGAAACGTGTGGAAGCATAGTCTTAAGTTGTCTAAGGATTTCTGAAGCGACGGAGGAGTTGGTGGTGGTGTAGATCGACGGACACTCAACAAAAAAAAAATGGTTTATAGCAGCAAAAATATTTTGTGTAACTTACTCAAACAATTTAGGGCACAAACTGATTTTGTGCATTCTTTAGTTGATGCTTCTTATGTAAAGGATTATAAAATCTGCAACTATACTCAAACTTATTCTCAATATATAAATTACGTAGATAAAATACAATATAATTTTACATTTATACTAAGTAAGATGAAAAATTTAGAACTGCATCTAAGTAATAGCGTAGCGTAGTAGTAGTTTTTTGGGGAAGGAAAATATCGTATTGCTACCATATTTTAGAGTAATGGTAAGGTATTTCATATTGCTTGCCTGGTTACCTATCACGCTCAATTTGGAAATCTTCTCCTAAGTACCTATAGGAATGTTCCCGCAGTTGCATTTGAAAACCATTTCTGTCACTAGCCTTAGCATGTTATTAATTGGTTCACATTATTAATAAACAAAATGTAGGTATAACACTAAGTATGTAAGAAGTCTCTAAAATATGAAATAACATATAGCGTCTCTGTTAACAGCACATTATAATAGAGTTATATTAGTTGAATATTTTATGCTTGTATATTGAAAAACTATGTTTCATTATTTGGCTCGCATATACCCAATCTTACTTAATTTTTAAATGAAATGTGCTCTAACACGTACTTAACAAAAAGAAGCTTTGCTTTTTAGTGTTACTCTATAACACTAGTGCGTCATCGTATTTTCAATTAAAATTCGTTTTGAAATAGGCAAGCGTTTCAATATGCCCTACCATTATACAACGATTATATGATAAAGTATTCTTTCACTCAAAGTCATCCCATTAAGCTGCAGGTCATTTAGGGTCGACGTTTGGTATTTTGTAGCGATATTTCCACACATATTAGCTAACCAAGACTCACACCCGAGCCAACTATGTCTCGGAGATCTTCCTTCAATATTTTGCGTAACCTAAATGATTCAGGCTTTACCCAACATATTTTCCGAGTATTATACGAAATATGTATGAGTCGGGACCGCTCCTAGATCTTATCTTAAATTTACGCTTTATATTCTTGTAAATGGAATTTTTTACCAAGATTAAAAATAGTTTTTATTGCTCTACGTGACTCATCCTATAATCTTGTTTTCTTCCTTATGGTTAACGCATCAAATATATTTTTTTTTGTTATAGAAATCTAACACATGTTTAGAATAATCATAAATCTATATAATAAAAAATAAGTGTAGGATGTAATATCTATAGATGTATTATATTTACGTTTAATGTAATAATAAATAACAGTATTGTTTGTAGTATTTGTACTATAGTTATAGCAAGTTCAAGGTATTGAAAACAATAAGATGTTTCATCCTAACCATAAATTGCGATATTATTTTATTGTCTATGGTGAAACAAAATTACAGACATATTAGTAAATAGTTACATTTTAGGATGCTGTGAAATAAAAATGCAAATAAACGCTTATTTTTATGTTGCTTGCAGGTCAAGGCTCATTTCGTAGATTTTGTCTAGATGAAGACGTAGACTAACACTGCTCAAATCCTTTTAAAATGCTCCAATACTAATATAACTAATATGGATATTTCATTAAATTATAATATTTTTATATGGTTTTCCTAAATATCAATTTTAAGGCTGCTATTATATTTATTGTGGCGTTGATAGAATTAATATATAATTATAGAATTTGAAATTTATATTATTAATAAATAAAAATACAATGCAAACTCCATTTACCGACGAACTCCCTAAAACTTCGAAACTACTTACTTGTTTTTAATTGGTTTACAATATTCTACATACAATATATTCTTCTCTTCAATTTATGACAACTTTCAATAACGCCATACAGTCTCTTAAGTTGCGCTACACAGACTTTTCACTCTATATAAGGAATGTGACAAACGTTTGAAATGGAAAACAGCTAATGCCTTAAAAGGTTAAACTTCCAGTATAAAATATCACCGCGTATAAAGTTATTATAACAAGCGTTCCGTGAATATCATAATGCGGATCATCATTAAAGTTATACCCTACAGCAATATGTCAAGGAAACTCTGCCAAGTATTTATGTTATATTTGATGTTATAATTTTTTTACAACTAAAGTCATTTAGGAATTCATTTTTTTTTTATTTAAGGTTATTTACGCTTTTTTATGAAATAATATAGCTTTTTTGCTATATGATATGCAAGAAAATAATGTATAACTTGAAAATAAATTCTATACAATATAATTTATATTTTTTTATGCTCTAGAAGATTTTTGGTATACCTATGAAAATACATAATAATCATTGTGCAATTATGAAGAATATATAGAATAACTAATTTTGTGTAATTTCTAAATTGCAAGAGTAAATACAGGGACTTGAAAATAGTACTACCATATATTTTTGATATATTATCAATTTCTTTGTTAAATTTTTCAATCGTTTTAATCTAAACTTATACATTTTTCCTTCACTATTTCAAGTACATGTTATGAATTGTTAAAAAAATATAACACAAACTATAAAACTGAATATACCACTTTTATTTGCATACTAAAATTACGGACAATATAATCTAGGTGTAAACGCGGGAAATGATAGGCTCTTGCAAGAACTTTAATGAATTTTTCTCAACTAAAAAACATACACATTTTTTTATCATCGCAGAACAAAAAAATAACAGTTATATAACAGGTGATATATCCAAAGTGAATTATATTTCCCATGTATAATATAGTTTTCGTGTATACTTAAATTGTTTTATTATTTTTTGTCTGTTTTATAAATGAATATGGTATTATGTTAGAATATATTTTAAGCCCAAATGAAATAAGATTATCTAGGTGTATAAATAAATTATAATATCAGTTTTACATCCGGAAAATATTACTTACACACCCTCCCTTGTAAGTACCTACATTGTAAGTTGTTACACATAAATGAAACCGAAACTCGAGAATGTGAACAATACGTTGCTGGAGTCATAGTACACATATACGCCTACCTATACACCTTATAAAGTATGCTACAATTATTGGTTAATTTGTTAGGTTGCAATAAGTTACCTGCCTTAATATATGGCTTGTCTTATTGACACGCAACTGAAGGTAATCAAAGTACTAAATCGTTTCTCAATTTTATAAAATTTGATAATCGTTTAAGTCTTCTATATTGCTGTTAACTTGTATATAGCATTTTAATTAAAGTAAATTCGCCTTCAATAAAAAAGCGTATGTTAATCGTTTGAATTTAAAAATGTCCGTAGAGCTCTATTAGGTTTTGTTAGCATTATGATAAACTGACGGTACTAAACATTGGTAAGCAGACTACAATTTTAAAGAACGGCAAGCATCAAAAGATCTGCCCATCGACGGTCGCTATTATCATGTCACCCTTAAGTCTTTAGGCAGATGGAAATACACTGGACCAGAACTGGAACCAGAAATAACACCAACTAATAGACACTGTGGCAAGCATATCTCCATAAACATGGTCATTATGACCCAATCGGAAACAAATTTCTCCATCCCTATTGATTACCATAAATAATATACGCCGCTTGATACAGAATCGAACACGCTTAAGGTAAAGTATAGTGAGCACCATGCGGTTAGACACAATTGTGACCTCTTTCTTAATATGTATAGCTTTTCAGGAAAATTAATGATTATATTGAATATGGTATATATTTTTTAGTTCAATACTAAACAACAAGTCATATAAATCTACAGGCATATATTATTCGAAAGGAAATTTCTTTTTATTATTGCAATTACATCTATGAATGTTGTAATTGAATGGTCAGTATAAAAATTATAAACATTCACAATTTTATCAAAATGATGTTGTATTTCATGCTAATACTACGATATAGATAAGCGATATTACTCTCAAAAAGATAAACGAAATATTAATTTACCGTGCATAATTTAAGTTTTGTTTATATATATCAAATCTGTGGTTGAAATGATTTATCATCGACTATGTATGAGAGACTGATACCGGATCCATTTGATGACCTTAAGCGAAATCTCCCATAGTTTACTTGTAACTCCTCGGACTCGCTCTCGGTCAAGTTCTCTACAACAGATTCGCACTGAATTGTAACTATCGTTATGATTATGAACATTGTTGATATCTCATCGAAATAAAACTAATTTAAACAGATCTTTATTAATTTTGATCCTGACGTTTCGCAAGCTTTCCAGCCTTCGTGGTCACGGTGTGGACTCAGGTTATCCAGAGAAGTTAATGTTACAAAGTCTACCTTCAGTTTAATTTTTAATTTTGTTAGTGGTCCCATCTACGCAGAAAGAGCTCACATAGTTAAATTAGTTTTATTTCGATGAGTAATATTCGCGTAAACATAAAAAATCATTATGTTGATATCTGTTGAAATACATTAAAAAGTAGTTATTATTGGATTAAGCAAGTGTTGTTTTGTATATTCTACTGCATTCTTTCTAATATATGTAGGAAAGTAGACTAAATAAAAAGTATCGTAAAATTCATCGCAAGTTTTATTGAAAATAGGATCATGCTGTTTAATTCATAGCTGATGGTAAGCAGGTTATGCTTTTAAAATACTCTGATCACGGTAATTAGTGTTGAGATATATAGTCCATTAAGTGTTTTGAACGTCATCCCATACACTTTTTGCCTACTCTTAACGACAGCGAATGTAGAAATTCGCTTTTTTAGAATTTTCTACATTCGTTTGCGAATGAATTTTGATGATTAAATTAAACTTGATTAGATAAGTAATAACATTTTACTCCCATTCAACGTTTATTTATTTAATAAAATATCTAAAACTATCTCAAGTTCTTGTTGCGGTCTCATTCAATAACGATTTGTAAATTACTAGCTGTTGCCTGTTTTGAGCTGCACGTGGAATATTATAATATATGTATATAGTGGATACGATTACGTAAGTATACCCTACATTTCACCACATCAAAAAACGCGTTAGGGTTATGTGGGACTCGCCCGGTGCTAACCGCTACGAATCCCTACCAAACCCCACAAGTATCTATCGCTTTGTTGGGGCAGCGCAGCTTCAAACTCTTACCTACTAAGTAGAGCTTCAAAGAAATACTTTATGTGTAATTTCACAACATAATCAACCAATAACCTAAAACCATCAAATGTTATTAAATTTAATAGTATTATACTATATAGTATTATTACTAGCACTAGTATTGTTACATATAGTATTATACTATACACTATTAGTATATTCAATGTTGAAGACCAAATTTTGTTCGCTGCCATAGAAAAAAAAATCTATCTACGTAGATAAACTCGGAAATTAAAAGATTTTCTGAATACCATATTTTATCTTACCTGTTGCAGTCGTTCCCGCAAACTATTAACTTTTAGAAGACTTTATCACCTAATAATATAAAATTTCCTATTATTTGTATATGTCTAAATATAAAGTGTGTATCACTTTAATTATAGCAATGAAACATTAAAACTGTTGCTTTTTATTTTAATGTTTTCCAGCAGGCGTTCGCTCGTGTAACTCATACTAATATTATGAATGCGAAAGTGAGTTTGATTGTTTGTCACGCTTTCACGCCGAAACTGCTGAATCGATTATGATGAATTTTGGTATATAAACCTCCGATTATAGGTTATTGTACCCCACTTATGGTTATATGGTTATATGTTACTTTTTCTTGCAAAAACTTACAGGGAGTGGAGTAAAGAGAGGGATAAACTTTGTGTGATAGATACTTTCTGTTGCATCATGCGATTTGCTTTAAAATATGAAGAATAATCGTTTATAATGTATAATAACAGTATGCATATTTTTTTTTTGTAATATTAGTTTAGTTTATATTTGTTCTAATAATCAAAATCTAGTATATTATAATAATATAATATAATATAATATAATATAATATAATATAATATAATATAATATAATATAATATAATATAATATAATATAATATAATATAATATAATATAATATAATATAATATAATATAATATAATATAATATAATATAATATAATATAATATAATATAATATAATATAATATAATATAATATAATAAATATTGCGCTTAAACGTGTGGTCCTGGAGCAGTGGTATACACAAAGTCATGCCATGAGTTGGCCGCTGACGAGCTGTGATGATGATGATGATGACTCACTCGAACATTGTATGGTAGTTATTGCTAGTTAGGGTTGAAATATGTTACGCAAGTACGCGTAGATCTCTAGCGAGTCGTGAGGTGGCATTCTCTCTCGATGGGATCTGCCCTGGGTAATCGGTACAGCTATCAGTTTATTTTATACCCTTGTGCTTTAGCTGAGTTAGGTGAGCTTAGCTAACATATCTTTTGAATTGTTGTGTGATAATTATACATGTTTTCCCACTCTGTTTTATAAGTTTTGTGTATGGTTTTGTGCTGTAGTTTTAAGCCGTTATAGAAGCATACAATAAAATAAAATCCGGCTAGCTCGACTCGGGCACGCTTGGCCCGCATCATGGTTAAGGCGCTTTCCCACGGTTGACATGAGCTGCAATTGCGGGCAGGCTCCTATGGGAAAGTGACCCAGGTTGCGGTAGAATTCATGGTACAGTTGCGAGGGGAATGGGCTCCCGATACGTGTGCCACCTTCTTTGAGAGTGAGTGTGGATACCACATGATACACTAATGCCGTGCCTATGCCATGTTAAGTATACAAGTGTAGATACTACATGGTATGCTAACGTTGTGCCTGTGGCACGTTGGGTATGAAAGTGTAGAGACCACATGGTACGCAAACGTCGTGCCTTTGCCATGTTGGGTAGTAAGATGTTTCTTACGGTCGGAGATAGTTAACGTCGTGTTTCCTCTCTGGCTTGAGGTGATGTGGTTCTTGATGAAAATCGAAGTCCCGACCTTATTGTAAAACTAGATGTTGACCGTGTTTGGCAAAATACCTATATTGTTTTTTGTACTGACACCTGCGCTGCATTTTCGAGCGTTAATTAAAGAATGAATGAGAAGACGTATGCTATACGAGTTTCATACGTTAATCTGTTTGCCGATAGGATCGTGATAAATGTTACTTGGAACCATGTGAAGTATGAATATTAGATAAATGTTCTGTTTCGTGTTGATGTTATTTACCGAAATTATAAGAGAGTGTCTGTCGCTGGGAATGAACTAATGAGTACTAACTGTTCTGGTTTGTCCTACATGATAGCAGTGAATGTTAAGTGTTTAAATAAATGTTAATGTCGGTGCTATTCACCGGATAAATTTTAGAGGGATCTGTTCCCAGGGGCTTGGTCCCATGGGTTTGGCCCACTGGTTTAGTGCCAATGCCGTATGTCGCCAGGCGTAAGGGTTGGCCCCAATGGCGTGTGTCTCCGAATGTATTTCTAACGGCGTGTGTCGCACAATACTCATCAGGAAGCGAACCGATGTCAGTCGCAATCGGTCCATTCATGCGTAACCTTTAGCCGTGGTATATCAGGAACGTCTGCCAGTCTGCCAGGACATTCAAGTCGAGGACAACTTGACGTCAGGAGAGACTGTATTAGGAGGGTAGGTGTTAACACTACTATATAAATGCGATGCGTGCCCGACTACGGGTTCAGTCTATTTTTCTATTATTAAAACTTCTTTTGTATATTTTTAGTGTTTATGTTGTAAAACACTGTAGCAAGTCTACTGGCATTAAACAGGATAGTACACTTGTCCGTCTAAATGCTCCCTCGCCAGATAAAATAAGATTGCACGTAACACGTAAATAACAATAGGTTAAGTCACGCTCATTTCATAATCCGCGCTCGAGCAGCCAATTGGTAGACATCGTAATTAGACGGACTATAAAAGGTCGTGTTTTTAGTTGGTACGGGCTCGAGCAACCTCCGCGCTCGCCACTCTAGTCCGGTGAAATTATAAAAAGCTCTCAGGCTAACAGTGTAGGTCCCTTCGAATAAAAAAAGATATTAGTTGGGACGTTTTTATGAATTCCAAATTAAAAAAAGCAAAAGTAAATCGACTTATAGTAAATAGATCGTGAATTATTACCACACACCACCCACCGCATACACATCTATCTCTATAACACTATTGGGAATGATTTATAGTGACGTTCGTGACAAAGATGAGGTCATTCTTAAACTGGATTAGTGTACTACCGTCCCAGGTGGTGGTTGAGTTATTATATAGGATGTGCCCGGAATTTAGGTCACCGGCCACTATAACTGAGACAGCGAGTGCGAAGAGTGCTTCCAGGTCCGATAGTAGGAGGTTTTTTGCGGGTCAGAGATATGCGGATAGAACGTGGATTGTGGGATGACCGGTCATGTCCACTCTGCAAACCGAGACTTCTAAGCTTGTGAGTTCGGACGGTTTTATTTGAGTGCAGTATAGTGACTTTTTGTAGTGTATGACCGTGCCGCCGCCTCTTACGGCGGAATGGTCATTTCTTACTATCTTATAGTTCGCGATTGCGGAATCACGATCCTTAGATTTGTAGAAAGGTTTCCTGTACTAAGAATAGGTCTATTTGCCGCTCCTTAAGGAAGCCGGCAGCTAAGTCTTTTTGAAGTTTTAAACTATACGTGTTAAAAAGGATAAAGAAAGGCCCCGGGGTCTAATTTTATCCTCCATTGCGTCTAATTACGGGGAAGCGCAGACATGGTTTTTCACGGCACATGCAAGGGCACGGTAGACGGCGACGGCTTTTAGACGGGCTATTCCGGTGTCGGAGCTAATCATTTTGTCAAAGGCGATGACCTAAGAAGTCGAATGACGGCGCGTCAGAGCTCGGGGGTATAACCCTAAGGGATTGTATTTTAGAGGCCCATACCGCAGGTGAGGCTTGTGAGGGTGTATGCGTGGAAGTGACTTGCTCGGGACCAATCAGGCTCGGGAAGGCCTGCATTGACATTAGCGGGGGCGGAGCGGGACGTGCTGTCGGGGCGTGTGCTGAACGTGCGTGTTGTGGGTAGGGCGCGTTCACCGCGATAGATCACGGGGTGCCCGGCCTTGCCGCATAAGACGCAGCTGTAAGGTACGACATATTCGGGCATACACAGGCACTACCTAGTGCAGTGATCTCCTAAACATTTGACGTAGCGTGGTTTGACGTGGCAGTTTTTGGCAGAATGGCTATATGACTGGCAATTGTGACATTGGATCGGGACGTGTTTTTTGTGAGAGATCTCAACGGTTATGCCGGAGAGACCACATACTGAGTTTAGAGAAAAAATCTCCTTGCCTTCTTTGGTGCGGTCCAGGGTGACAGGACGAGTAAACCTGTTTCGTGTAGGTGTAGTACATCCGATGTACTTTATGGACGGGATAATTCTGCTCTTTGAAGGAGGCGAGAATTACCTCCTCGGGGAACTCTTTCGGGACTCTATTGATTAGGACGCGCAGAAGGTGCTCTACCTCGGGAGTGTAGGTAAAAAATTGGTGGCTTCCTATGTGAAGGAAAGCCATGAGCCACCTATAATCTGTGATGGTGAGGAGCTTAATGTGTATCCCTGAACAGGTGGTGCGGGCGTATGTGTACCTAATTTTGTTGATGTTAAGTTGCGTTGAGATGTTGAGCCATGCCGCTTTGTTGACTATCGTGACGGGAGGTGGAGGACGCACCGCCTTTTCGATGGGGGTCATAGGTATTGGGGCGTTAGTCGTGGATTTTAACGGAATCACGGGCGGTGTGGGGAAGCTCCTGGCATTTGTGGCAGCAGGTTCAGCAGTTTCGGGTACAAGTAACCGTTTGTTTTTTGGTTTGGCCCTGGTAATTGTGACAAAGCCGTCCTCGGAATTAATTCCGAGCTCTAGGAACTTGGCTTCCATATCGCCCTCATTTTCGAGGGTAAGGTCGAATAGTAGGGGCGTGAAGGAATTCGGGGCGTAGGAGATCTTTTCCCCAAACGCGCGAGGCGCGGGTGTAGCCGAACGCGAGTGTGGACGTGACGTAAAGGCGTGATTTAACGCGGCGTGGTTCGCACTGAAAAATGCGGTTTGTGGTTCGCTCTGTGAAAAGCGGTTCAGGATCGCTACGAATGCAGTACCGACACCATACTCGAAACGATTTGTTTGTTAATCAATTGGGCCTGCTACTAGGGCGAATCCGTTCGCATTCGCGATCGAGAAACAAACGACTTGCACTGAAAAGTGTGGTGAGGCATGCTTAAGCTATATTTTTTTTAAAGAGGCCTTTTGAGTAGAAACGCAATTAATTAAAATAATCGCAGCGATTTTAGAAAACGACTTGGCCTGCTACTAGGACGAACCCGTTCGCATACGCGGTCGACGAAGAAACAACACGTGCAGTGCAACATGGCGAGAACGCTTTGACTAAAATAATTAAGAGCGTTCCGAGAAACGCAAATAATAGGATTACCCGCAACTGTCGGTTCAGAGACGATTTAGGACGCTATAAGGACACGTCCGTTCGCGTCGGCGGTCGTAACCGAACCTTCTGAACCCAAAGCTTTTTTTTTTTTACTTTTACAGCTTCACCTGAACTAGAAGGGCCAGCGCGGAGGGCGCTCGAGCCCGCAGGGCAACTCGCGCAAGGGTGTAACTAGTGACCGAACCTCGGCTTGGGCTGTTGCCGAATCGCGTGGGAGAAAATCGAACGCGGTACTAGCTATTAACAAAAATCGAGAAATCTAAATGTACTAACTGAACCCCTTCGGGACTGGAAACTAAATTTGGTTTGTACTGTGCCATGGCAGGCGAGGCAGGATTGTACTGTGCGAACCCATAGCCGGCTTGCACCGTACTTATATACTAATCGGTGTTATAAACTACGCTCCTATAACTACATTCCTAACAATAAATAATACTTTAGAAAGTATCGTACATCTTGCGATATCAAGACAAAATAATAAATCATGTTGCTCTCTATACTTTCTGTGGATGTTTCACTTTACTGTGTACGTTATACATCTGTTTTGTAACATTTTTGTCTAATTGCTATAACATGCCCAAGTTATTAAAGTTCGTATTTGATAGTCAAATTCGCATACACATATAATTCAATTTTTATTTTTGTAATGATGGATCAATGATAGCTTTTACTAATGCCACGTCAAAGGACGTGAGTTCAAATCACTACGATAAATCTGAGCTTTCGATGAAGGAAAACATTGTAATGAGACCATAGCATAGTGGTAGTGCTATTTCTAATGCCCGTCAGGTTACCTAATACCCTTGAAAATCTCCACTAAATACATATAAGTGTGTTTTTTAAACAGATAAGGTGTAAAGATATACATACCACAATAAAATATATTTGAATCCTATATTTTATCGACTGCCTCGATACATAACTGATTAAAATCCCGTCAAAAATTATGTAATTTTACCCTTACCATATAAGGAAATATAGTCATGCTTCGGCTTTCGATACATTAATATATATATATCAAAAATTTATTTCGGTTGTAAACAAAAGCTCTTTTTTTTATGCATTATAAGTTTGCGCTTGATCTCAATCATACCTGGTGGTAAGCATAGATCAGGCCGACGATGGAGCGTGCAAACTTAAAATATGCCTGTTCACTCCTCTCTTGAAACTATCCAGATTATAAGTTGATGGGAAGACAGACTCCGGGAGAGAGTTCCACTCCTTTGCTGTCTGCATGATAAACGATGACGCAATTCGTTTCGTATGAATCATGGGTACTTCAACCACATAAGGGTGAAAACCCTCACGGCGTCCGGTCGTCCTGTGGTAAAACGGGTTGGGTGGAATTAAATCATGTAATTCCTGCGCGCACTCTCCAAAGTGGAATTTACAAAATACATCAGCTCTGGTAATGTTGTTTCTACATTTACTACCTGAGAGCGATTACCAATACGTTTTGATATGCAGGGTATTAAATAATAATCATACTTGACATTGACAAAGTTGTCTGCATAGGCAGATGCTATAATATAAAAAAAAAGATAATTATTCTGAAGAGAAGAACGTTATCTCTAACTTATATTGAATAACACTACAAGACAAAAAGCTTGACAGTGATCATAATAATGTGAAAGACACAAGTTACAAGTTAATCAAAATTTACGCGGTTTTTCGGGTTATGTTGCTTAAAGGTGCTAGAAACTAAACGCCAATATTTAATTAAGCATCATTTAATTTTAGCATATTTAATTAAGTCACTAATCTGTCAAAACAAACATTGGACGATAACACAGTTCAGGTTTTATCAAAAGGATTAAATTTTGCCATAACACCACGAAGGATACCGTATGAAGACATTATTTGTAACGTTGAGAATAGTCTCGTGAAAAATAATTTGCAAAAGGAGGATTCGGAGGCGATACGTCAAGACATTTCGTCAATATTACGACAAGTGAAAGCGCCCAAACCAAATCTTCCACAACAACAATATATCGCTTTAAAGAACTTGCGTTCACAGAAGGATGTAACTATTCTCCGTGCAGATAAAGGTAATGCGACAGTAGTAATGGATACGTCAGATTACAATAATAAAATAGAACAACTTTTGTCGGATGAAAGTACATACAAGAAGGTTAAAACAGACCCAACCAACAAAGTTTTAAAGGCTACTAGCTCTTTAATAAGCAGTTACTCCGACACATTAAATCTTGACGTAAACTTACTCGTCCCATCGTGTGCAAAACCTCCTAAACTGTATGGGTTACCGAAAATACACAAGCCAAATGCTCCACTACGTCCCATCGTGAGTCAGGTCGACACACCAACCTACAGATTGGCTCAGCACGTAGCAAAAGTGTTATCACCACTAAGAGGCAACACTAGAGCATCTGTGAAGGATTCATACCAATTTGTCAGTGATATTAAACACCTACAATTAGCTGACAATGAAACCATGGTTAGTTTTGATGTCCAGTCTCTATTCACAAGCTTACCAGTACAAGACTGCATTGAAATTGTGTCTAAGAGGTTAGCAGATAATAACATGCCCATAGAGTATGCAGCATTACTTAAACATTGCCTCACATCTGGCTACATGTTGTGGAGGAATCAGTTTTATGTACAAGTGAATGGAGTAGCTATAGGCTCACCTGTATCTCCAGTAGTCGCCGATATTTTCATGGAGGACTTCGAGGAGACAGCCCTAAGCACTGCCCCCGTCACCCCCAGGTTTTACAAACGGTACGTAGATGATACTTTCACAATTTTACCATCTGACAAAGTAACTGCATTTTTAGATCATCTTAACTCCATTAACAATAACATACAATTCACTGTGGAGTTAGAGCAAAAGAAATCTCTTCCTTTCTTAGATGTTTTAGTTATCCGTAATCCTGATCAGTCTTTAGGCCATACTGTGTACAGAAAAATGACCCATACAGATAAATACCTGAATGGTGAATCTCACCACCATCCGAAACAGTTAGCTACCGTGGGTAAATCTTTGTTTCAGAGAGCACAAGGAATCTGTGACGAGGAACATCTGGCTGCTGAGCTGCGATATGTCAAGCAAGTACTGCGTGATAACAAGCTCCAAATTCCACGCCGCCGTCACGGAAACCGAGTGAAACCAGCCACAATAGAACGTGTACCTGTTGTGCTACCTTTTGTAAGAGGGGTCACAGACAAGATTGGCTATGTGCTGAAGCGTGCTTCAATTAAAACTTACTTCAAGCCGCCCAAGAAGATTAGTCAATTTTTACCACCTGTCAAGTGTCATATACCTCTACAAGAACAGGGCGTATACAAAATCGAATGTGACTGTGGCCTCTCCTATATCGGACAAACTAAAAGAAATATAGGGACACGCGTAAAAGAACATATAGCTGATGTTAAACACCGACGCTCTACGAAGTCTGCAGTTGCTGAACATTCAGAAGAAGGCTCCAAACATTATCTTCGATTCGACAAGCCACAAAGCCTTGCCAAAGAACACCGATTCCTACCTAGGATGATTCGTGAGGCTATTGAAATTAAAAAACCTCCAAATTTCAATAGAGAAGATGGTTGGAACCCAAAAGACCAATTGCCAGACCTCAAGACACTGTGAGCTCTTTCTGCGTAGATCGGAACACTATAAATATTAAAAATTAAATTGAAGGTAGACACAGTAACATAAACTTTTCTGGACAACCTACACCTCAGTCCGCCCCTTGACCACGAAGGCTGAAAAGCTTTCGAAACGTCGGGATTAAAAATTTAATAAATAACCGCGATAAAATCCGTTTAAATTAGTTTTATTTCAATAAGCAACGTTACCTTGTGAAATTCGTTAAACATTACAACGTATGTACAGACCCTTGGCAATCGCGTTCTAACTGTGGCATTTGATGAAACCAATAAAAGATTATACAAGTAATAAGCGACTAAAGACATTAGAGTTTATTATTAATGTTAAAGATTGAAAATTATATACCAGTTGGATTGGTCGCTGTATATTATTTGAGTGATGAAAAGGTCAACAAAAGTTGCGAAGATATGCAAATTATCATTCTACACTGTTTAATATATAACTTAATTTTACTCGCAACAATTATAAGATAAGGTATTTTTATTGTTAGTTCTACTGATTATATAACAAGCCATGATCAAATAATATTTGTGGATATAAACAAAAGTATGACATTTTTTATAATATTTCATAGGAAGTTAATAATTAAATTACCAAACTATTAATTTTTTTTTAACTCTTTTAATACCATGTGTAAAACAAGGACCTAGACATTTATATTTTTATAATGCAAAAAATATGAGAATTATATTATGGACCGTCGATAGAAAGATACAAATTATTTTAAATAAATCATAATTGAATTGTCTTTGTATTTTGATTTATGAATTTGGGAATATAGTAATTTTAGGTGATCGTAAATGTATATACACATTTATACACATTTACGATCACCTAAAATTACTATATTCCCAAATTCATAAATCAAAATACAAAGACAATTCAATTATGATTTATTTAAAATAATTTGTATCTTTCTATCGACGGTCCATAATATAATTCTCATATTTTACTATATATATAATACTATTATATATATATATATTATCACCTGATCTTAAGTGACGATATGGCCCAAGTTGGTAGACAAGCTAAACCTGTGGAGGAACTGGCTCTCAAGTGCAGCTGCCGGAACACACCTATTGGTATTTGGCGGCAGGTTTACAACTTGAGGGTGGTAGCTAGCCTGGCGGGCATTAGAAAAAGCCCTACTACCATGCACTATGCATCTAGGTAATACAATAATGTTTGGCTTCTTCATCACTTAATATGATATAAAATTGTGATGTGATGAAATGGGCAAACATATTTCTATATTCCGATAAGGTAAATTCAAATATTACGACCTAACATTTCATTTAAAGTTTACTTGGTAATTTAATTGCAATAATTCAGGTTTAAAAAATACTGACTAAAACCACAAACTATATAAGTACCTAATTGTGATTACAATATTAAAAAATGATTAAATAAAATGTAAAAATATTTGTACTCCTTTCTGTGAAGTGTTTACATTCAAGGAACATTTATATTTGAATATGTGTAGGTTAATTTTTAATGCAACATCAGAAAAAATAAATTATAAAAATGAATAGTGTATAATAATTGTATGTGATTAGTGCTGAACAGAAACAAAATTATTAAGAAAAATTTAAATATATACATGGTTATACATATACATATGTACACGAATTCTTTACGAGGGAATAAAATCAAACCAATAAAAATCTTACTGATGATACAATAAATATAATATATTATATCAATATATTAGCAAAAATTAAGTGGTAATATTAATATTAACTATCGTTCCGCTGCGTTCATTTGTAAAGAACACAGAGTGATAGGATGGCTTTAGAAGTTTCAAATTAGTTATAAGTTATTTTGTAAAATATTATGGGCATCAGATATGGAAATATCAGAAGATGTTTTTTCTGTGGGCAAGAACGTTCACACGTATAGATTCTAGATCACAAAGAAAACATTTAGTTTTTTTTTCTAATACAAACTTATATATATATATATATATATATATATATATATATATATATATATATATATATATATATATATACTATACTATATTAACAACAAGTATAAACTCATGGATATCAATACTAAAAAACTTAAACAGGCGATAATAAAAAGCAGAAAAATTCATGAAAGTAATTATCTAAACATATTACTATCAAAACTGGAAGAAGGTGGAAGTATAGTTCACAACAGATTGAAAAGATTTAGTGTGCCTAAATGCTAAATGCCTGAACTATACATACTGTGAAGGTAAACTCAATGGGGTCCCTGGAAAATAACCGTATATATCCAAATGATTTCAAGAACAGAACGGTTTATTGTGCCCATTAATAAAGAAAAACAAATTGCAATGTCGCCGACAAAAACCTAAAAGATTATGGACAAAATATCACAGAGAAGGCATGGAAAGGAAAGTCTGATTTTTTTTTTCATGATACCGATAGTCATATATTGCTCAAGAAACAATATGAAATGTAGGATGGAACATTTTCTTCATTCATCTTATTCACTATATTTCTTCAATTCACAAGTGATTTCAACAATCACAACTTTCTTCAATCGGTGAAAAATGATTTAACACGGAAAAATATTAAGAAATATTTGAGGATAAATTATCTAAAACTCCATAATTAAATAAACTATAAAAACGTTATACGTTCCGCATTTATTATAACCCAACGGCAAAAGTTGCTTTGTATTCTTCAAATTTCAATTTTTAAGCCCCAGTCCTTTTAGTTATTAGTTAAGCTTACAACAGTAACTTACACTGTCGTAGCGTGTAATTATAAAAATGATATATTGATAATATTAAAATGAAAATAATAATAATAAAAACTATTTTCGTATATTGTAACATTTTTATTTATAAATCAAATAAAGATAAGTTATAAAAATGTATTTACAAAAGTATATGTAATTAAAATAAAATCAACACTATTTCATATTGTACTATTACAATTTTATAACAATATATTGTTTAATATATTGTTATAATTTGGTATTGTTGCAAACTACTTTCATTAGAATTGCTCAAACTTGAAAATTAAATGGTGACCACAATGAAGAATTTTCATTACTAATGGCACTACTGTATATAAATGTTAAAAGTTTTTCGTTTAAAAAGTCTTAATTTGTAATAATTTTGTGTGCAGTGATGGCGTATACCATAATAACAGTGCATAAAACATTTTGTAGAACTGTGATGCAATGAGTATTTTAAATATAACAACAGCATTGTTTTTGTTACTTCTATCGTAAAATTAAAGCCTGTAAGTAGTACTTGTATAGACAGCATAAAGAAAAGTTTATTAAGTTAGAATAATTGGCTCCGATACAACTAAATTTTGACGATTTCAAATTGATAAATATTATCTATAAGAATTGTAATGGATCTACTATTAATTCACGTAATATATACAGTTGATAAAATCGTCATATTTTGATTTTATATAATGTAATAATGAGTTCATAGATTATTTTACTAATAAACTATCAGATTAGGATTTTGAATGGTTGTGTATTGTATGCGATCTTCAAAACTTACTACATAGGTTTATCAGTCTGATATGGATTAGAATTTCCATAATTCATGTTGTAGTATATGTATTCTATTTTATTATTTAGTCATTATTAATGGCAGTGCTAGAAATGTCCACGTTTAACAGTTATCACTCTAGTTACTTGTCTTGCAATATTAACTTTTGAGCACTTTCACGCGATTTGTAATTCTTATTGCTGGTAGTATTGACCTTTGTAGTCAAGAGCAGCCCTCTCTTCCTGTTGTCTTGCAGCCTCGGGGTTATTCTTAGCTTCTAAAGCAGCACGCTCCTGAAAAAGTTAAGTGAGAAGTTTTATAAACTAGGCTTTTTTTCAATTTTATTTGCATTGTTATTTGTAAGTAATTTCTATTGTTATTAGTTCAGTAATTAATAATACATAGATAGTAATAAAATAATTTACTATATAGTTACCTGGTTAGCCTTGATTCCAGCGTAGATGAGGTCAAGTCCTTTTTGGATTTCAGGTGAAACTGGGGGTGGAGTTGGGATGTGGTCACCAGATACTTTGAATCCAAATTCATCAGCAGTGTATTCAACGTTGATGACCTGGCCATCGGGTGCTGTGTATGAATATTTACCATGTTGAACAAGGGCACGAGTGTCTTCGTTATCACCGACGTTCTTCAAATAACCTTCTTCTTCTGCTTGAATGTTGTTACCGGTTTCGTATCTGAAGAAACATAGCCAACAATTAATAATAAATATTTAAGACAAAGTTATAAGAATAGGTCTAACGATATTTTCTCTGTCCCTGAGTGTATAAAACAAACAATAAAAAGCGGCATTCCTTTTTATAACCTAAAGTTATTTTAATTCAAATATTCTTCAAGTTTATTTGACTAATTTTAATATAAAAACTAGGGGCAGTTTTATAATATCCCAGCAAAATAATAGTGCAATACTGTACATAAACATCGATAATAACTGAGATATTAGTAATATATGGTCGATTCTTCTTATCGGTAGGTAAATATGAATTAACCTATCCTGAAATATGACAAATAGAAAATATGTCCGTGGCAAGCTTATCACCATTTGTATTGTGATCGTAACTCGGATGGAAATAAATCCCTGACACCCCGTTTGATTATCCATATCCATCGGTTGGTCATTGACCTCGATACTTCTAAGCATGGCAGATTGCTGAGTGTAACATGTAAAGTATGGTGGTCATGATCCAGTCAGATGTAATCTTCTAGTCGCCCCGTAACACAATCACTATAACAAAGTGTAATAAGTACGATTTCATGCTGTATTCGCAGCTATTTAAAATGTTTTAAAAATACCGTACATTCTCTTATTAAAACAACTCTAAAATAAAATATACAAATAATGTAATCGACAACTATTTCAATGTCATAAGCAAAAAATAAATATTAAGAATTTTATATAGAACACAACATACTGAGTGTAGCATGTGCAGGACCTTATTTCTAGGTATATAGGTAGTTATGGATATATGAGATTTATGTAAATAACATCTATATATATTTCAATAAATAACATTGATCAAAATAATAAGAATTCATTTAACTGATCTGTGCTCTTTTTGTGTTAATGTTTTTACAATACTATTTTTATTATTAATAATATTATGTTTTTTGAAAGTTGTAGAGTCACGTTCCTGAACTGCAAAGTGAAGGGATTTATCTACAAATTCACATTCTACATTTAACGCAATAAAAATCTTAATGCGTGTAATTTAATTTTATGAAAATAATTGAACCTGATTTTTTCCAATGCAATATTATAAAAATTCCATGTAAATCACAAGGAATTAAATAATTTGGAAAGTGTTACCAGAATACTTAGTCATGCAATGACCTTTAGTGAAAATGTAATCAATTTAAATAGTATGGCTCTATTTTCTGGATTTGAATGCAAATAGATATTTATTTAAATGCATATGGCCATACAATATTATATACGCCTGTGTTCTAATTATAATACGACACGATTTGCATGTCTTGTACGAGACACGAACACATTTATTATTACGATATTATATTAAGGATGTTATAATGTTTCCTCTGATAACATATTTTTCAATAATCACAACCTACTATAACAGAAACGACGTGACTTTTCTTGGTATGGTAAAAATGGAAAAAAGGTATAAATTCTAGTTTAAAAGCCATACAAAACCATATACCAAGTTAGCATTAAAATATGGAATAAATAACAATTCGGACCAGGATATTATTATCTACTAAAAAAACTACAGGCTCATCGGTCGAGGTCATATATTACAATTTATAATAATCAATTCAGTAGTTTTATATTCTTTAGCAACAGCAATCTCAAATATTAACATAATATTTAAATTTTTGATATAAGCTTATATCATACTTGTTCGTATCGGATTAGATACCTTATGAAGACTTGGAATGGGATATAATGTATAGTTCAGTGATTTTTACTTGTAAAATGTTACTTATATTTTGTATAATTGCTTTACTTACGCAGTCTTGTAGCTTCCATCTGTACCTTGCTCTTTGTCGAAACGAATGATGGGAATGAAAGTAGATGTTTCTAGTTGAACTTTGGGTCTGAAGTCGTCAATAGGCTTAGACTGTCTGTACTCTTGTGGATAATTGTTGTTCTGCTCAACTGGTAATTGATCTTCCAATATTTGTTCTGGTCTCAGTGATACTTTTCTTTGAGGAAGAGCCACGGATAGAGCCAACAGTGCAGACAACGCAATCTGAAATTTCATAAAATAATTCCGTGTACACGTGACTGTAAAATACAAAAACGCTTAAGAACAAGATGATGTCAGAGTGATGAGCTTAATCATATTCGTTATGTCGCAATTTAAGATGAAGCAGATACAATAGGCAACGTCTTGTGAAACCGGCTTATTCGACACGCAGGTTGGGCGAAAGTGGGTTCTGACATTATACCTATGTATTGGCTCTTGTACATTCTTTACAATTATGTGTACTATAATCACTAACCTATAGATTACAGAATATTACTTTCATTGATCATTAATATGTGTGTTATTTTATGAATAAATATTCATTAACCAAAAAACAAAAGTATGAAGTAATAGAACTACTTAATAAGTAAAAAATAATAATCTTTAATACGTGTTCGTGTAATCAATCTTAATTTACTGTTACAATCATTCGTTTCAATCGACTGCATGTTACATATTCTTCACGTAATTGTTGTTATCAGGATTAAGATTGAATAAACATCTATCATTTACATTCTTAAGTCTTTTATTATTATTTATGATATCGCGCTCATCTACTTTTTTTGTAATTTTAGCTTTAATTAAAATTTGCTTTGCATTTAAACGTTAACTGTTTACTTTCAAAAGCACTGCATATACTTATTCCTATAATGACTAGGTCAAGGTGTTTGTTGCAAATTGTTTGTGTGATTATTATATATTCGATAAAAATATCTTTGAAGACATTTTTTGGTATTGTCCTGACCAAAATGATTTTCAAGTGTGCAGTTGAAACAATCTATGTCAATTAAAATGAATCTAAATATCGACTTGTATATTAAATTAATTTTATCATTTACTAACAAAATTTTGTCTAAAGTTCATCGTTTCAATGTCAAATACTTATCAGTAATCTCAATGTTTTACGAAATCGAATAATATTACAATGTATACACCTAAATTATAGTTATTAGACAAGTAGACGTAACCTCTGACACAATTTTTTCTCTTGCCCCGGTAAGTGTTACGTAATCCAAAACCAGTATGATAGTTTGTATAATGAATTGTCCAGTTGGAAAGAGGTTACACGTGTCAATATAACATCCATAGACCCATAAAATAGAATACCTGTTGAATTAATTCATAAATTGCAATTGTTATTAATTCACGAAATTAAACTGTGTATATTTTGCAGTTATCGTAACGTTCGCCTTGTAATAGCTATTACAATTTCAAGTATTCTCAATTACCGAATGATAATTATGTAATTAGTCTTTTTTCCTTTGTTAAGTGAGTGTATAACTTTACACATTTAATTAATGTAAATTTATACGTTAATACTTTAAACGGCAAAAGCGTGAAAACTAGTGAACCGTTGAATTGATCACCTTTCTGATTTGGATATCCTTCACATAATCCAATAAATCTTTCGATATACGTATTATTCATAAGATAAGCTGATCAAAATTCATGAGAGGATCCGTGCGAAGCCCACCTTTCAATTATGTCAAGGTTATGTCTTCATACTTCAAAACCTGATATGTTGTTAAATTACCATAAAATTATAGTCAATTCAACTAAATAATAATATATCGTGTAGAAAAACTTTACAAGTAGTTATCAAGCATGTATATGTAATTTTATTCTTCTATTTTCTATTAGTAATTATTATTACCGTTACTTTTTTGTATTTAGAAATATTTTTCATGATCACACAATTTCAGATTATGTTAGTGAAAAATTTCATATTTAAAATATTACGTTGGTGGCTGTATCTAAAGCAATCTTTTTAGCCAATTTTAATATATGTTTAATATTCATCATTTGATTAATAGCATATTTAAATAGAAGTATTATATTACTACTTCAATTTTACATTGACCTTCTTTAAATATGTTTTATTTATGGCAATAAATTATCAAAAAATCCATAAATTTTAATTATGACAATATATTCTGAAGTTAAAGACTGCAACAAAAAATAAAAGGCGCCGTTTAAAAATATGTAATTTTAAAGAACTAAATTCAAATTTATTGCAATCAAGATAAAACTATATTACAAAATATATTTCTCACGATTCTACAAGAAATTGATCAATATGTACCAACAAGTTAAATGCAGGAATGCAAAGATGGAATTATTTGAATGGCAAAGTTCAAAAGTTAATGTTACGATCGGCCCTATTAGATGCTGCATTTTGTAACAGCTGATTGCAGGATATCCTTCAGATCGTGAATTGAACCAACGTTAAAGAACGATAATTATGTGAGAAATTATTTTTCTCGACAACTCTAAAACACTAATTTAGATGTCTTCATTGACACATCCTGAAAATACTTAGAGAAAATAAGAAAAATGGTTTATTGAACCTACCAGGAGCTTCATGGTTGTATGTACGAGTTCAGGTCCGGCCGTGAAGTGAAACGTTGAGTGTCGTGAACTATGTCAGAATGGTAGTATTACGATCGCTTTTATACTTCACCCCTGCCACTAACGTTCTGCTCAGAGACATCACACTTTCATGCCCAACTTGCCGCTGCAATACGCTGCATCTACAATCTGACGTTTCCACTTTTTTTATTTCAATTTCAATATTTCAAATATCATAACATAGTTCATTAGCACCGTTATATTTATATAGTATGATTTCGTTACGCGTTTGACACAACATTCTTATAGGTCATGTTATACCATACATCATACGATTGCGTTGCTTCTAAGACTATAGTGGATATTCATAGACCATAGAACAAAATATAGAAATGTAGATAGCAAGCCTACTTACTAAAAACTATTTCTTAAACGGGTGATTCTGGTTGATTAAATTTAACTTAATTTCAGAATTCTGTTGTTATGATAATAATCAATTAATTAATCGTTTTGGTAATTCTTTTGATAAAATATATTTGTAAATTATAAGCAGTATGTAACATGTGTAACAAAAAGTAATATTTTTTAATAATATAATCATAAATACTTTATATTAGGGATGAAAAAAAACTTTAAGTAAAAAGTGTGACTGACGCTTACGATGTTTTTCCTGGAAAGGCTCGAATTATGTTAATAACTTTACGTAATTAAAAATCTGTAACGAAAATTTATTTGTTTATTTATAAATTATTCTCAGTAAAATATAAAGATTTTATTCAAGAAGAAATAGGGTAATAATCGTAAAAAGATTAATGATGTAATAGCAATAATAAAAACGTATGATCATTATCAATATTCTACAAATATTACGAAATACAGCGTACAACACGACCTTGAGAATTACTTAAGAAAAAATGTATAATACGTCCCATAAATTAGTATGTTCAGTGTTAGAAACAACATAAGTGTTATACGTAACTAGAAATTCTAGTTTTTATAAAACACGCACTAATTAAAACTATTTTTGTAACTCATTATTATTAATATTATATTATGACCCGTTGTATACGTGTATATTGTATTGGTCGAAGATTAAAAAATAACGAATAACGATTATTAAATTGCAAGCACTTATAAATTTGGTGTACAAATTAAAAAAAAAAACTTTTTTCTTCCCAATGAATTAATCATAAAAACTATCTAAAAACCATTATTTTAAAATCAATACAATATGTCATTGCTGCCTATTCGTCATAAGGTAGAAGGAATAATAATTCAGGCGTGAATTACCGCTAGAGCGTGTAATGCATTCATTATGATATAAAGGCAGATCACCTTAGAAAGGTTGTGTATTATGTAAATGACAGCGGTGACTGATAGTAAATTTTGGATCATTGTCAGTCACCGCTCTTCAGGATTGTACTCTACTTAACACCAGGTGCAGTACAGTCACTATGCTGCGCAACATAAAAAAAAATCTACATATGTATATGATATCGAGTAAGTTCACCGCATTGGAATCTTTAGCGATCATAGACGTCTAGGTCGAATAATTCTCATATGAGTAACAAACTTTGAAATATCTTACTAAAGATTATTGTAACATATTACATTCGTATAAGAACGTTTATATAAGAAGTTTTGAGTGTGTAATTGCCAATAAATATATTTAAATATGTTTTATGGATGTAATATTTATAGATTTATAGCAAAGCTATTATTTACAATTAAAGGAGTTAGAACAATCCAGTGTCAAATTATTTTAGCAACTATTACTTAAAATTATCAATTACTTCAATTAGTGTTGTATTCCGATAGTTATGTTTTACATTCTTATAATCATTATTCTTTTTTGCTCTGTAGCATGATTACATATAAATTTAAAGAAACTGCAGCGTAACTTTCTTTCGTGACTGTAAAATCAGATTCGGGAGTGGCAATGTTGCGTAACTGATTAACGAAGTGGTTATTCCCACGTGTTCCGCGGATTCTCTTAGGAGTCGCATTGTTAAGCATATGGTAACTTTGTAATACAGTGTAAACTCAGTGTAGCGTTGAACTCGATGTAGCGAAACTACATTTAAGAGACTGAGTATTTATAGCGTTATTGAGAGACGTTGCTGAATGCAGAGAAGATATCACTGTATGAATAAAAGGTTAAATCATCCAAAGATAAATAATTGCAACGTTTTAAGCAGTTTATAATTAAATTTAGTGTCGTTAGATGGAGTGTAAACTAATTTTTTTTATTGATCTTTATTTATATTTTAAATATGTATAATTTGTGATACTTTTAGTGGGTCTGTATTTACTAAACAGATTCTGATACTTATAGTCTGATACTTGCTACAGTGAGCGTGAGTTCTTAAAAACACATCCCAATTTTGACTTCAACAAAATATATTGATATTTCTATGCGGGTGAAGTCGAAGGTTCAATCATATTTTAAGCTTAGCTTGGCATTTTTTTATCGTTTTTATTTCCAAAGTATATTTGATACTTATCAATATTAGTTAAATAATACGATAGATGCGTATCACATATTAATTAAATATCTACATTTTACGATTTTACTGAACTTATACATACAAACATGCATAATTTTAAGGAGTAATTTATTATACACACGCTTATTAATTTATTTAATAGATCTAATTGTTTATACTGAATTTTTATGTGTTATTCATTTTTAATTAATTCATTTAAAATATATGAAAAAAAAAAACGATGTCGTTTTATTTATTCCTTCTCTTATATTTAAACCAGTTCTGGTTAATCTTCTTCTTGTCCGTTGTTAAATATAATGTCAGTTATTTGAAACAACTACTTTTAAGCTTACCTTCATAGATCATCATTTATAAATAATCAAACTAACTTAACCTTAATATTATGCATTATGGTACTATAGTAGACAACAGTTAATATTGATTTCGAAGGACTAATCCTTTCACAAATACTGATGATTTCATTCTTACCCAGTAACTTAAGTATGTGGAAGCTGATAACTACCCATTACTATAGGATTTTTCTAGTTCATCTGTAAGTTAAATGCGATATGAACATCTAACCGTAGAAAATTATAGTGCCATTTTGATCATTATGCTGTTGTTGATAGCTAAAATACATTGCAAAAAGAAGTAGATTTTTTTAAGGTCGATATGAGTCAATACTATAACGCTCGGCAAGCGTTACATATAAGAGCATGACGCATCAGTCACATTCAATATCGTCATAAACAAGGCATGTACCACGTTACTATGTGTTATTGAATGTCTTAACTATACATCGTTTTTCTAATTACCCTAGAAACTTCTATATTGCTATAGTAACACTCGAAAATACAAAGTATTTGTAAAAAAAAAAATTAAATTCATTATACTTAATATTTTAATTTATTACTTTAAGAAAAAATAAACTTGATGTGTATGTCTCACAATTACCAATAGGGACATGAGATGAGGAGTATGTTACGTAAATACCTACTTGCACTTTTGGGGTTACTAACACCGACGCGTGTCGGCCAAATTCATGGTTGTTTAGGAGTTACCTTCGAAGTTGTCATACGAGACATGATCCAAAACCATTAACACAAGTAATATCGCTTATAAAAGTTGACGACTTAATCAAAATAGACTAAAAGGAAATATTGTTTCATTATGTAAACAATATAGCTAGTTGCTGATACTTATTCGCTTATTTAAATCTTACAAATTAGACTACACACGAGAATTAGCAATGCCTTTAAGGATAAAACCTTCTAGTGCACGTTTGGCTTGTAGTCGGCCTGATAAGGCAGATTTATAGGCATGCTCTGGAAGCTCGACGGTCGCGTAATAACAACGTTAATTTCGTATCATATTGCATTTCTTTTATAAATTTTACTGAATTTTATTTATTGTAAAATGTGATATTTTGTAAAAAGATACAAGTGAAAATACGATAAAACAATACATAACTAAATTATAAGTCTATTAAGTAGTAGATCGGTTTCAAAGTTCTACCTGGTTATCTGTCGTACTTAAACTAAAAATCTGTCGCCAGACACTTATGAAGGTTTTACAACAGTTTCACTTAAGGTTAAGTCCCTTACCTAGGCTCAACTGAGTTCACTTTGCTTACTATCTTGGGGCATGTAGATACTAACTAAAGGCTAAACTTATAAACAATTAATAATATTTTTTTGTGAATAATGGATAAAGCTATTGAAAATAAAATTTAACATCGTTATAAGCTGTGCAATGAATAGCAGGTTAGTTCCTAATAGATGCGTTGATTATTATAAAATTGCATTTCTTTTACAACTACAGGAATGCATTAGTTTTGTAAAAAAAAAAGTTAGGGTAGTTTTTGGTAATATTTCTCTATCGAGCAATACTCATATTGCTGATTTCCTTTTTAGACTTACCATTTTATCAATGCGACGATCAAGCGCCAATATCAAAGATTGAATCTAAAGGATCAAGGGTTTAAGTAACTCGCAAAATACATGTATTACGTAGAAACTGTATATATTGTTTGCTGTGCTAGTAATTTTGTTAGTTTGATATGAAGTATTCATTACAACATAGGTATAGCAAAATAAAACAACCAAACCAATTTAAAGGTAAAAAAGATAACCTCTAGACATGGATTAAAAATTATAATATGGATTTGTGCTATTACAGATTTCACAACGTTACTCAAAAAACTTTTGAAACGCTATATTTTATTTTATTTTTATAGTTTTTATTGAACTTAGAGAGTTAAAACATAGTTACCGGATAGAAAAATGGTATCAAATACTGTAAACAAATTCACTTGCTCCAATTATTTTGCAGTTTATTTTAAAGGAAACCCATTATTTTATGGCTTAAAAATACATTATATGTTAATACATAGTGTTTCAGAGTGATCCCGTACCAGAAAAAAGACAGATTTAGATATAAATAAAATGTCTTTGGTTTGTATATTACTAACAAATCATACTTCTATTATTTAAAAGATTAGCTTGTAACCGAAATCTTACCTAATATTAAAGACTATGCGTTGCAATGTGGTAACACTTCAAGCTTAGTGGAGGGATTGGCTGTTAAGTGCAGCTGCCAAAACTAGCCTATAGGTGCTGGGCGACAGAATTTCAACTTGATAGATATATCTAGCCGGTTGAGAATCATAAAACACCTTAGTGCCATGTTTTAGCTTTATAACCTTGTTAAGCGAAGTGATGAATGCTCCTTTGGTAGTGTGTAAGGACGCCGCTTCAATGGATGTGAATTCGAATCCACCTGCAAGGCCAGAGCTTTTGGTGATGGAAAACATCGTGAGAAATCCATATCATGGTGGTGAGGTTTTTTACCAGCGAGAGATTATTGCAAGGATTAGAACTCTTGCTAATTTACACAGTTACCGAACACGCTAACAATAAGTCATAATAGAATTTCTATGAAATGCATTACTTTTTAAAAACGATATGTTTAGTTGAATAACATGAAATCAAGAAATCACTATGCCTGATTGTTTACTAATACATATTTTGCATACTAACCTATTGCTATTATACTTTAAAGGCATTTCTACTCAAACCAAACCTTCCGATAATATACGATTTTCTGCTAAGCCACATGTATTTTAGATAACGTAAGGCCTAATTCCCATGTGTGTATGCTTATTTTTAAATATCATAAGGATGTTTCTATATGATATACTTGTTTTTATTTACTTACACCTTTTTAAGATATGACATAGAAATAGCTTTAGAAAGTTCACAGACATGATAATTAAAGTCGATGTATGATTTGTCAGTAGTAAACACTATTTGATTTGATAAATCCGAGCAAGCCGTTGATTTGTAAAAAAAAGCATTCTTTTCATTACCTATGTATATACCGACATATTTGTGATTAAAATGAAAAGTTATTTAACAAATAATAATATAAAAAAGATCGTTTCTACATCAATGTCACTATTCTTAAGTATATATTTTGACTTTACTATTTTTAATGGTAGTTAAAAGTCAAAATATTTTATCGTCTTAACCAGCGGAATCTCGATTCGACGTCTGAGTGTTGTTACCTCGACCTTGTACCTATTTTTTAACAATTTGAATTGGTAAAACTAATGATGAATCTGAACATCCTGACTCGTAATAATATCTCCTAAACTACCACTATAGACTTTAATGTCACATGTACAATTCTTTTTTTCTACTAAGACGGGATTTTTTGATAACCCGCGGTTGATGAGAAAAACGCGACTGAAGTCGGGGATACTAACTAGTTAAAATATATATAGTGTTTAAGGTTATTATTTTACAAACACTTTTATCTACCATACGACCACAGTCTTTATGTAATTAATTTTTACTCATATTGTTACATTTTTTAGAATAAAGTAATTTTGACTTTATTTAATCCACATTGTTCCTATCATGTCTGCGTTGTACTTGCGTATTATCAATAGTTCCGGAAGGATAATAATTACTTGCATATGTATACCTATTACAAACACTTTGGCATATGTTATCTCATATATTTTTGTTTTTCTCTTTACGTTTTAGAAGCGTTATCGCTCGACGAAAGACATCTTGGCTAGAAGTACTATAAGCAGTATTAGCATGTCTAGTTAGAAGTTATTGAGATTTACAATATTATAAGATTTATTAAATTCTTACCATTTTTAATAACTTAAATCTTTTAAATATGTTTTTATTAAAATAAATGTAAACCTTTTTTTGTCTTCCTTTATGATTTAAGAAAAATATGTATATATTTATTTCGTGTCAATATTGATGTCGTTAACCAATGTCACACGACACAAAAATTACGGATTAACGTCAAAACTATTCATTTCTTTGTAAGGTTGTTGGTATGTATCGGTAGAGGTTAATAGTGGCTTTAAATTATAAACACTAGTTCGAACGATGCAATAAAAATTCCGTACAAAGTTAACCGCTGCCTCACTATAAGTTTTTCCCGAGAAAAAGTGACCTATAACCGCCTCCAGGGTCCCATCTGTCTTTATCCAAAGTCACTATTCAGCGGTTTAGGTGTGAAAGCGTAACAAAAAAACTCACCTTCACACTGTTAATAATATTTAGGATTTACGATATAACAATTGAATTTGCAGGGTTTAGTTTTTTATAAAACAAAAAACAAACATCTTCGTATATTCTATTATCGGTTTTATACTAAAAGTGAGCGGAATATTCAGTACTTTTTCAAAGGCACCGAAATGTAGCATGCGTTGAAACCGGTGAATCGAGCTGATCTTGACATTTCAATTCGCTTGTATATTTTAATTTGTATGTAACTACGTTACGGCACGCAAAGTAATACACAAGATGAATAGCTTTCTTTTATTGTTGAGATTCTTAAAATATTTGTATAAACCCAGAGAATGTTAATAAATTCTGTTTGCATGCTATTGGAGATAGTGAGCGCAATTTTGCCATATTTACTCAATGCTAAAGAGTGCGCATCTATCTTTAACCTAGTTTTATAGAAATCCTAAAATATCGTAATTTATTTGCATAAAATATTATTTTATTTTGTAGAAAATAAGATACCTTCTGATTTTTTTTTTACATTTTTTCAATTTATTTATATATTTTAACATTAATTTCTCAGTTTATTTAATTTAGGAAAAGGTAGCTTACTTGTTTTAGTGATATGAACTATTTTTACATTAGTATGCAATACTTAAAAGAGAAGACAAAACTAGGGCATAAATTAAGAAAAATATTGTATGTAAATTATAATTTGTGTGACCTGAGTAAAAAATATATATTTCAATATTTATTTTAAGAGCTTAATATAAAAATCTCGATAATTTATTGTTAAATAATTACAACTAAACGAAGTATTTAATATGTAACTTACTTATGCTAAGGACAGGAGAATTCATACATTACTTTAAACGTTCTCTTATAAAAGAGCTCGTGAAAAGATTAATGGAATGTCTAGGGGATCAAGAAACTGAATTATACTCGGGAAACTAAAACTGTCTTTATAGTAATTACAGATTTTGAACAAATATATTAATTAGAAAATAAGTCTGCACGTATAAAAGTATGTGAAAGGCAATGCATATATCTACGGCTTCTTTTTTAATCGGTGTAGTAATTTAAGATAGCTAAAGTTCTATGTAAAAACCTAGATGATTTTTATTTACTTTTCCTACGTTGTACCCAAAAAATATTAGATTATTACTTAATTCATAATATACAATATATAATAATGGATTAAATAGATACGTTTGTATCAAAATAACATATATTTCTTCTAAAACGTGAATAAAAACCTTCAATGCTTATAATCACAGTGGTATATGTATATAAATATTTTTCATATATTTATGTGGATATGATTTGCTGTTAGTATCTTATTATATTGTATTAGGTAAAAAGTCAAGGTAAATAATATTATACACCCAAAAATAAATATTATAACTTTTATGACGTAAAATGGGATCGATTCTCCACGATTCGATTGACAAAAAACTAACAACAACTTAGCACGTACATGTGCATTGTCACTTTAGTATTAATTTACATTCTCTATATAAGAAAAAGAGCCTTTAGAGTCTGAAGGTTCTCTGTTATACTGAGAATGTCATGGTAATTTTTTTGGAGCCCTTGTTTGTGTTTAATCAATTAAAACATACACACGTAATATATTTATTAAAAAAAAGTACCCAGAATTTTATAAAAAAGTTTTATTTAAGTTTTTGTGTTGTTTTTTAATGCAATACATTTGTATAATTAAATCCATCCATACCATTGTGCCTTATAAAGATTCTCAGTGGAAATACTTATGAAATATTCATCTCGAAAATTTCTTATAATATAATTACAAAATGTGTGTCCTAATTTATTTACTTGTTCGATATTTTAAACTTTAAGATTAAGTTATCTTAATAATGTATAATTTAGGCGGTTCGCTTAGATAGTTTAAATTAAGCGGAAGAACTAGCTGTAGCTTCCGTCGTAGGAATTTCATGACTAGTGGATGTTGGCTCCTTCGTTTCTGACTCTGTAGTAGTGTTCGTAATTTCCGTGACTGCAGTTGATGCTTCTGTAGAAGGCTTTATGTCACCGGACTTTAATATTGCTTCTGTAGTAGAAGCTTCTTCACGTGAGTTTGTTGAAGAATCACTAGTAGCATCTGTAGAACCACTAGTTGAATTAACTTCCGTTGTTAAGGTGTGTTCGTCAGTTGTACCTTTGGCATCAGTTGTCGAAGCATTTGATTCTACTGTTGACGACGACTCTGTTGTTGACTCTTTAGAACTAAAAGTAGATGAGGATTCCGGGGTAGTCGATTCTTCCGATGTAGTGGTAAAAGATGTTTCAGTATATGTAGTCGTAGATGATTCAGACTCTGTAGAAATTGTTGATGCAACAATAGTAGTAACTTTGTCTGTATTTAATGTTAGTTTAGAAGTACTACTTCTTGTTATTTCAGTTGGCGAAGTCAACGTCGTTGTTTTAGGTTCAGATGTATGTTGTGACTCAGAACCGTCTGTAGTAGTTTCTGTATGTTGGCCAGATTCAGTAGATATAGGTTCCTGAGTAGTTTCAGATGCTTTAGATGTATCATTAGATGCCGGTTCAGAGGTCGTTGTAGATGTATCTATTGATGAACGACTAGTAGACGAAGCTAAAGAGGGCGTACTGGCTACTGATTCAGTCGTTGTCAATTCTGGTTCGGAAGTTGATAACGCTGCCTTAGTTGAAACTAATGTTTTAGAAGAAGCTGTGGTCGTAGTTTCAGTAGAAATAGGTAATTTATTTTTACCAGCTTCAGTAACCAAAGTAGCAGTAGTTGTTATTTTATTCGGAGCCAGTGTTGACAGATTATTATGTGATCCTGACACAGGTACAGGTTCTGTTGTAGTGGTTGATAACTGTTCTGTAAATGCTACTATATCGGTGACTTTAAGTTTCGTGGATGACGTTAAACTGGGAATTGCAGGTGTGACTGATGTAGACAAATTAGATATAATGGACGAAGTTTCTGGAATACCTGAACTAGTTCCTTCCGAAACACTTGGAACAGGCTGTGAAGTTGTAGTAGTCTCTGCTATTGGTACTACTGGCGGTGTTGTTACTTCTGGTGTAACATTAGCTACTGTAACCTGTGCAGGAGTTACGGTAGAAGTGGATGCAGGAGGGCTGGTAGGTACTTCATTGGATATATCTGATACACCCAATGTAGAGGCACCTGTAATTACTTGAGGGAATGTGGCTGATATAACAAATGTAGGAGGGGTTGTACTTTCTTGAGTAGAAACGGCAGACGGAACTGGTGCCGACGCGGCTGTAGTAACTTGAGAGGAGATCGCAGGAACAGCTACGGTAGCAGATACTGGTGCAACGGGAGCAGATACTTGGTAAGTAGAGGCAGCATTTCGCGATGCTATTATTGGAGCAGGAGCAGAACCCACTTCCTCATTATCTAACGTTTGTAAATGTCGATCACTTTTTTCGCTGTAATTCGCTATGACTTCTGTTTTACCTGATTTCTTGGAATGTTGTACGATGATTGGTCGGAAACCATTTTCATCTGCAATGTACCTTTATAGAAATAAAATAAATATATAATATTATTTATAATTTTACATTATAGCCTTCAAAAATTATTTATAGCAATGAGTTAGTTCAGTACAATAAAATCAGAATAGTTTTATATGAAATATAACTATTATAATTAAAAATAAACATAAGTATTGTAATATAGATATAACACATATGTATAATAAAAATATACCGTATTAATATGTCATTAAAACAATATAAAATACCAGCTGACCTGGCAGACTTTGTTCTGCCTTTTCGAGTAGTCAGTCTCATCGAATATAGCGCCATCTATCGCGTTATGATCACTTATCGGGATAAAAAGTATCTTATCTCTCAAGTGGGATCAAACAAAACACAGTGTGCAAAATTTGATTAAAATCGGTTCAGTAGTTTCGGAGTTCATCCCGGACAAACATTGTGACAATGAAATTATATATAATAGATAGTATATAATATAATAGGCTATATATTTTAATTTTAATATGTATGTATTTACTACGAACAAAAAACAAAAATATTAGAACAGATTAGCATAGAAATCTTAATATTTGTATACATCTATTACAAATTGTTATTGCTCTACAGAGATTAAGAAAGAAAAACTTTCATTTAGCCCAAATTAATAATCACACCACTGTCATGATAACAGTATATATACAATAGCTCTTTATTATCTACTTAATTTCCAAAAGCAAATTCTTTCTAGTTTATTTTAATTTATAAAGCGAAAACTGTGAATAACATTAAGTTATTTAACTTCCATAAGCATTCATCTCATAAATGTTATGAAATAATATAGCGAGTTAATAGTGTAATATTTATCTTATCTTTCATGTTTCCATTTTTTAAATAAAGTATACTAATGATAAAAATATAATAAAATTTAGAAGATAATTTTAGAATTGGTAACATAATAGAACACAAAGCGAAAAAAATATTGTATTAGTATTAAACTTTTTATGTTTAGGATTTATTAAATTAATCATGCTGGGTACCTGACAGTTATAACTGTCCCGTCAGGGGCAGTGTAAGAATATGATCCCCGTTGAACGTGAATTTCGTCACTTTGATCACTACTGTCTTCGCCACCCTCATCACTGTTGGCTGAGCGTCCAGCTGATTTTGGCGGTAATTCCTTATCATATGCAGTCTCTTCGCGTTTTATACCATTGCCAGTCTCATAACTATAACATTATCATTCTTATAAAAAAATCTTAGTCATTTTAAATATTGTTACTGTAGGCTTCATAGTTTTAAAACAACTAATTACACTTGTATTTTAAAACACTTTAGATTACTATTCATTCATACACTTTAATTGTTTATCACAAAATGTAAAATAATAAATTAGATGTAGTTATGAGAATTTTAAAGTATTTGACAATTAATTATTTAATTTTATTAGTTCTTTATGTAATGAGTGTAATTACCTAAATCTATATGTTCCGTTAGGGTCGTATTCCTCAGACTGTGAAACAATCGGGATGACTGTAGGCTGTTGATATTCTATAGGAATCATATTAGCAGGGGGTGCGGCGAAACTGTAAATCACTGTACAAAATAAGAATACTAATTGGTAAAACATCTTTACTGTATACACTCCAGAATTTTACTGAGTTATGATACTCCAGACTTCATCACAACATATATGTAAGTTTCATCTATTTACACTATCCTCCCCCCGCCTTCCGGTGGAGCATGCCTTAACGGACGCTAAATACTTCAACCTTAGCGCTTGACTGATGTGTTCTTCGGAAAATTGCACAATAGTATAGGTGTCAACAATGAGACATGATCGGCGACGATCCGTTACGATTAAGCCGTAGGCACTCTAAACAAGGTCTGATTGCTGAACTGTTTGATACTTAGATTTTCAGTGTTGCATACAATTATAAATACTATGTTTGTAAAAGTATCTGATAGGGAATGTTGAAAACATAGTTTAAATAAGTAAATATTTGAATAAATGTATATGATTATACAAATATTTCATATAATAAAACTTCTAATACGTAGGTTAGTTGATTGATCAGTTCTGAAATCAGATGAAGTATATTTTTTTTCATGAGTGTTGTAAGTACTCAAATAATATTGTTTGTGTACGTTTGTTTGATACCTATACTTAAACACTCTTATTGTTATAAAATGAGATCGGGATGAGCAGAAAGTTGTATAAATATATCATATGCTATACATATATACGACTTAATAATAAAAAGTAATCACTTTTCTATACTGAATTATTTGTCTATGAACTTCACGTACGACAATACATACACCTTTTTATATTGTATTCAGTTGTGCACACAGTTCTTTTCACGTGTATGACGTAGCAACTTTTTGGTGTAGTATTTATATTGTTATTCATATTTTATGATTTCTAATAAATGTTATTGATAACTTAAGACATTTACATTAGAAAATAGTTTATTCTTAACATTAAAAAAAAAAACATAAAAATAATTTTAATCGTTTTGAGTAAAATTTAGACATACAACCAAAAGAATTATTCATTTTTCGTGTATTGTATGTATAGATAATTTAAACCATACTTGAAGCTTTTTTTTCGAACTGACGTACGCTATTATCCCCAATTGCTTTGACAGATTCATCGAATTTTTGCGGCGAGTGCTGAGGGCACTCAGCCCCGAAGCAGCAGGCACAAGGGTGCCAGGACGGCCAATCCTCGGCTTGGGCTGCTGATGGTAAATGAAAAAAAAAATCATGATCCTGACTAACCAAAAGGTCTTGTCTTACAAATTTAGTGGTCCTAACAACGACCTTATTAGGTAAGCATCTCAGGGCTGCGAGGGTAGTCCTTTACAGAACCGTGTACTTAAAGTGTGAGTGTGCACGAATAGTATGCGGTGTGATGGTGTACTCTCAGTGATGTAGAGTGCCACTGTGTCGCGCGAGCAGAGTCAGTCGAGGGCTCCTATACGGAGGATCGAACCTAGGCTCAGGTGTCTGCGGAGGGAGGCCGCGGCGGGTGTGCGGGAGCGAAATTATCCGCTTGTCCTCGGCGGCGAGGACGGCGGTTACTCGAGAGTGTGCGCGGACACGTGCGATTGGTGGAGACGGCAGGGAGAAGCGCGTTTAATCTTGTTATTTTATCGACGGGGTGAAGCAATTACGTAGCATGCTCGCAAAGCGTTTGGCGTGCGGATTGGAAGAGTAGTTAACTGCGTGTATTATTTTGGGGTTAGGATAAAGTTCGGCATTTTCAAAAAAAATATTTGTAAGGTCGTTAATATATGCATACATGGACGGAAGATACATATTTTTATGGAGATCTACATTACGGACATAGAACGGGGCTTGGACGGATATGCGCATGAATCTGTTTTGCAACACTTGTACTTTGCGAAGGGTGGTGCGTGAAGCGTAAGCCGATACGGGGCAACTGTAAGCAAGTATGGGACGGATGCATACTTTGTATATTGTGAGCTTATGTCTGAGTGCCATTTTGCTCTTAGATGAGGTGAGATTGCGTAGCAGTGGCATAGCCGTGAAAGCTTCTTTCTGTACGTAATTTATATGTATGTTGAAGTTTAGGAGCCTATATAAAACTACACCCAGATATTTAGTTTGATTAGCCCATGGGATGTTGATACCGAAAAGGTGTAATGTTTTTTTTTATATTTCTCCACGCGTGAGGATCGAACATGATAGCCGCACTTTTTTCTGGGTTTATTCCTATGCGCCATTTTAGGCACCAGTACCCAAACCTAGAGAAAGCTCTGTGGACGCGGTAGTATATGTGAATCCTATTCCTGCCCAAGCTGAAGATGACTGTGTCTTCTGCGTAGGAGCTTACTGCGACGTCTGGGAATTCGGGTATATTGCTAATGAACAATTCTTGAAGCGATGATGACTTTGTTGGTATTGTGTACGGACGCCGTGACAATAGACATGAGTTTAAATCCTAGCAATAGGCCTAAGCTTTCGGTGAAGGAACGCATCGTAATTAGCATGATGGTTTTTTTATTGCCCGTCTGGCTATCTCCACCCTCAAGTTCAAAATCTGAAGCCAAATGCTCATGAATACAATTTTAATATACAAATTACTAAGTATTTGTTAGCTTGTTCAAATTTACGACAAATACTGATATATTTAATTACTAATACAAGGGAAAAACATTTATGTATACCTTTAATAATAAATAATAGTAGGGCGGAAACAATAAAATAAAACTAAAAAACTTATAAATCTTTATCAAATTTGTAGTATTGTTTACAAGATAGTACTACGGAATATACTACGGAAGGAATTACAATTGATGTCATATTTATTATTGAATAAATGTTTATGCCTCACATAATACGTATTGTTAAATACGTTGTGGTCAAACTAGTGATTTGGTTACGATTATATAATTATTTTAGCTAAATTTAAGTTCTTGAGTCATCTACATTACGACTTCAAACGCGTCAGTCAGCTGTGCTTTGTAGTTACTATTTTAATAAATAAAATTATTCACTATGATAAATGGACAATTTATCTGTTGTATATTATTTGCATTTGGTGTATCTGTAAGTGAACAAGAAAATCAAAATGAACAAAGGTTGATAAGGGGACATTACAGTTTTAATCATCCCCCTAGTTTTGAAGATTATAATCCTCTTTTGGAGTTAGAGCGAAAAGAGGGTGAAATTGAGAATATGGAAGCTTTAAAAAATGGTGCTATTTCTACGAGATCATTAAAATCTGTTATACCAGTAGATAAATTTACTGAAGGCGACTTACTTCAAAATAATAAAGAAAGCATACCCACTCAAGTCAAAAAAGTTGACAAAATAAAAAGAGAACCGTCATCTGACCAGACCATTGTTACTATTATTTCTGAATTAGATAAGACAAAAGAGAACAATATATTTGAAGGAGACATTAAAACAACAAACAAAATCCAATCACGTAGAAGAAATCTAGCGAAAAAACTGAAAAGTAAAACAAATGAAACGAATGCAGTGGTTACTACTGAAAATATACAAAAATATGTCACAACAGAAAGTGTAACTGAAAAACCAACATCAGCAATATCAAAAGATAAAGATGTAAGAAAAGTAACCAGCCCTGAAGAAAGATCAATAAAAAAGCATACAAGAAGATTACGTGAACGCACACCAGTAGTTCCAATTATAGAAAATGAGAATTATGTATATTCTCATACGGGTGATTTCCACTACAGGTAACATTTTTAAATTTGTAATTTACTTTACTTATTAATTAAAGTATGCAATATATTACTGTAAGTAGTTTTATGAAATAAAGCAGTTGCGATGATTAAAATTTCGCGTTACAGTTACGAAAGTGGAGATGGTACAAAGGCCTTTGAAAGAGGTGAGCTGAAGACTTACGAAGACAAAACAGCCGGTGAAGCCGTAGTAGGCAGTTTTTCATATACAGTAAGTGAAAATATTGCACATGTACTATGTTTAATTAATATGAAAAACTATTCTAATGCATTTATTTTATGCAACAAATTTACATTACTCAAACAAATGGAGGTGTTTCATTTAAGGTAATTCATATATTTGCAAACGAATTAGTGTATTTCAATTTCAGAACTGTTAGTTTAGTTCGGTCGTGGGTTTTATAACAATGCATTAGTATACATAAAACTTATTCTATTATTACAATTGCGTTACCGTGTTTGCATAATGTTTCAATCTCAGATAAACGTTTGTAATTTTATTTTAGGACAAAGACGGTAATGACTTCAGTCTATCATACACTGCAGACGAGAATGGATATCGTCCGGAGGGTGCCCATCTACCTACGCCACCGCCAATACCACCTGCAATAGCTCGTGCGCTTCTTTATTTATCAACGAAAAGTACTGCTCAACCAGCTACTGAAAGTTACGTTTTATAAACAAAACCGTCAACATTATCCTTCTATAATTATATAGGTATATATATCTTTCTAAATAAAGATATTGTATTGAAGATTTCTGTTGTATCTGATAATCTGTCAGTGATTGTGTATCTTTTAACCGAGTTGACTGATAGAAGTAAAATTCATGATATGACTTTTTTTTATCTAGACGATGGTTTTTCGCTATTACTTCATGATAGATGATGCTGTGGTCTACCTATTAACCACCAAAAAGGGCAAAACAACATACTCTGGCATTTATCAAACACAACTTCTCTTTGTAAATATATAAGCTTTCATAATATTGTTTCTCTTAAGAGTATTAGTCGTAGTATAAATAAATAATAGAACGTAGTCTTTTGCAAATTGAATACAAAATATTGTAGTGACCATAATAATCTCTAGCACTTATTATGGATAAGTGTTTATTGTTTATAAACAATGATAGAATATTTTATTAGTAGTTTGACGTATCCTTTTCTTGTATAATAAAGTATTTTGTCATATAAATAATTGTGTAAACACAACATTTAATGCCTCACAAAACTAATGTAGACTCACTATATAAGTATGTTAATTAATTTAGTACCTAACTATATATTTTAAATATCAAGTTACCTACTGCATA
Organism: Actias luna; assembly: GCA_039707435.1. Classification (NCBI taxonomy): domain Eukaryota; kingdom Metazoa; phylum Arthropoda; class Insecta; order Lepidoptera; family Saturniidae; genus Actias; species Actias luna. The sequence continues at coordinate 9,642,981 of JAZHAC010000033.1, read as the reverse complement.
GAACCGAAAAAGAAAAAAATAGTCTTGAAGGAAAAAATCCAAAACGAATTAATAATAAAAAAGATGTGAACATTTAAAACTGGTTCGAAGTTTTCTAAAGTCACCCAGTCATGTATAAAACGAATATCAATTTACTCTTTATACCTATATATAGATAATTGATTATTAATATATAAAGAAATTATTGATTGGAAAGCGTTGTAAAGTATATTATTCTAATTTTTGTCTTTCATTAGAAGTATCTAAATTTAAATAGAAATATTTATACACGAATATTAACAACGTTACGCCCTATTTGTAATTTATTTTTATTTGCAATGTTGCAGTGTTATATTAGGTATTTAAATTGTCATCCAAAATGGTCCTTAAAATAAAGTCATTTTTGTTAAATAACAACGTATCCTAGAATAATAAAATGTTTCGCATAGTGAAGGAAATATGTACACTTATGAATATTCGGTAACAACATTTCAATTTTAGGGTGGTAATTAAACAGGGATATTGAAATATCAATTTATAATATTATGAGCTTATCACTATATCTGCTTCAACAAAAGCTTAAGCTTTATCGCATGACTAGATGCGTCCGTGACTTCGTTCGCGTAGAACTAAAAATAATTTAATAATTTTTGCCTGATATGAAAATACAAAAATATTCAAGAAATATTTACCTATGCTTATAATTTTATGATTATATTTCAAAGAGTCAATAAAAAAAGGGATAATTTATCATTTGTGTATAGATTTTTCTTATTCTACCTATACAAGCCATTATTGCATTATAATGTGACTTGATTTTAAGTGATAATATATTCCAAGATAGGAAAATCCTCAAATACAGAAAAAACTGAACGATGCACGGTGACAACATTTTATATCGTAATGATTTTTCTCAGCGATAGTTCTGATTTACTACAGGATTCAACCCCGGCCCAAGCTGTGCTGTTTCCGAGTTTGCTACCTACGCATTGAAACTATGCAAAGATAAATCAAATAAAATAAGAAAAAACCATATGGTTAAATATAAATAGCTGCCATTAAAAGCAAAAAACATGGCTCAACAACTCAAACAAACTTTTTAATTAACACTGATACTAGTTCTAGTACATAAAACTATATAGGAATGTCAAAATGGTCATTAAACTCATGTTGTTTATGTTGGTGTAGTATGTAAATTGGCTTAATTAATACCACAATATACTTAACACATTTGCCCACGCACAATACAAAATCGTAAATATTTTTTGTTCTATTGTAAATATTGTTGTAAATTTATATGTGATATTAAAAAACAGAAATAATAGGATAAGTGTAAAAAAAATTTGATTACTGTTTTAAATGTAAAATGGTTCAAAGCATATTGATGATAAAATATGAAATGATTATATAGTAATTATAATACCTACTAATATAAACAATAAAACGTTAGGTAATTGTATGAAATAAGAAAGTATTAGCCATAATTGCGACTAGCATGTGCTATAATGAAATGCTTGGACGTGCGGTATTTCTAGAATACCTAATCCAATAACCGTGGAGATCTGTACCTCAGGGGATAGCTATTCACATGGCGATAATTCTAACATAGTTACTTTCCTTTGGTCACGATGTTATTTCAAATAGTAGCTCCGATACATTCCAGAAACAACTGTGAGCAATAAGGGTCGATGTATTGGTAGATATATTATATATATATATATATATCTACCTATATATCATTATATCAAGGGACCTAAGTTCAAATCCACCTACAATGAGCTTGAACTTTTCAATGAAGGAGAACATCGTGAGGAAACCATAGCATGGTGGTAGGGCTTTCTCTAATGCCCGTCTGTATAGCAACGACCCTCAAGTTGAAAATCTGCCTCCAAATACCAATAAATATGTTACAACAGTTGCACTTGAGAGCCAGTCCCTCCACAGGTATAGCGTGTCTACCAACTCGGGCCGTGTCGTCACCTAAGATCAGGTGAGATTAAGGCCATAACGCTAAACCTATAAACTATTAAAAAAAAACAACATTCGCATTTTTAAATATAATATATATCTAGTGTTAGGTCTTTGTGTTGTATTAGTATATGAGGCTTTGCATGTACCATGTACATACATGTGTAGGCACTAGGCACTATGTGGAGGTGCATGCGTTATTATGTATTTCCTATATGTATAAGTTTACCAAAAAGTATATATTGCAATCAATAATATACGTGAAATGTTAATAAGATCTGTTTAACAATAAAAATATTTATATAATTACGCTATAAACATCTACGTGCCCTTCTTACACTGATCTTACAATTATCTAATGTAATTAAGAACTGTCACATTCAGTCTTCTACACAACTTTTTATTTCAGTGTAAAGATTGTTGTGTTCAAAAATGAAGCTGTTGCGTTTATTGTGTTGAGTGTAGGAAAATATGTTGATGAAACTGTAGTAAAGGTTCAAGGCATTTCATGGATTATTTAAGCTACCACTATCAAGCTGAAAAATTATCGCTAAAAACCTGTAAATATACTCAGATAACTTTACTTGATACTAGCGTAGCATGCTACCATTTTGACCATACGACCACCACCACCATACGACATCATGACTTAATACAGTTGAAATAGTGGATAAATACCCATAATATAAAAAAAAATTAACGGCATTTAACCTTAAGAGTTTCTGCGTCCTAAACCTACCAATGTATGCTTAATAATATTAGACTTACGTTATATGAATACCTTCTTGTTTAAAGGTGAGTAGGTTGTATATATATTTAGTAGTGTTCTCATCAATGACCTTGCTACGTTCACTTTTAAGATCGTAGGTTATCTGAAGAAGCCTACTGTATAATATATAATGTAAAATTTGTACAATAGGCATTATATAAAATAGGATAAAACTATTTTTATATATAGTTAAGGTTTACCGTTATGGACATAATCTCACTTGATGTTAAGTAACGATGTGGCTCAAGACGGTGGACACGCTGAGCCTAGTGGTGGGACTGGCTCCCTAAATATTTAATGTTGATTAATTGGGACTATTAGACAAGTAATAAATAAATTTGCTACTAAATTATAGTACTTTCTATAAAATATTAAAAATGTCTACTGATCTAGCGATTAGACCTTTAGATCAAAAATAATTACAGAATTCATACATATATTTTGCTAAACTGAATTGATTAGTTATCAGCTTATAGAAAATAATATCATGAATATTCATAAACAGTAAATATAAGCCAATGCTACAACCTGTAATGTAAATAAAATGCATAATATTGGGAGTGAATATATTTGACAACAATTGAGAGGTAAGCGATAAGGATAGTATTGGCATGTTAAGAGAGAATGTTAAAATAATATAAACTAGAAGAACAGATGAAGGCCAAAGAAGACGTGAGCTGTGTAAGAAATTAAGTGTATCCAAAAGTATGAATACTGAGATAGCAGAAGAGTAAAGTGAAAAAGGAAAACATGTACAATTGTACTGTATTGTAAAATAACGTTGCGATATCCAATACCTTCTCAGGGTTCACTTTCTTTAGAATTTTAATATTGATTTGTTAATATCAGTAGTTAAAATTCAAACCGTAGGGTACTTTACTTTAACATTAAGAAATGTAGTTCCAAATACCATTACCGCCGTTTAGATTGCAAGACGTTTACTTTATCTAAATAAAGTTCAAAGTATATTCTAAACCAAGGTCAAGTGGAGCCTTGTCGCTTCTTAGAAGAATGAATATTTATTCAAGTTTATGGAAATCCTTAATTTAATTTATTATATTTTGTTTAAATGTTCATGTTCTTTGATTTGAAGTTGTCCTATTGACGTAATATTCGATTATAGTATTAACTAAATCGTTGATGCGAATCATAGGAAATGACATCAACATTTTAACATATATATGACAGTTTGCATTGGTAAACTTATCGCTAATGAAAAATCGAAACATGTCATTGTTTCAAAGAAATACCTTACCTTCAGGAAAAATAAGTCACAGGAATTTTTCACTGATTATGTGTATTATTTAATAAAAATAATAAATATTTTAAACATTTAATGTAAGTTCAATCGTCTATCACAGTTCAGTCATTGAAGGTACATTCATTTTTATATATAATTTTTTATTGCTAAGTTTATACATTTCAAACTATATACCGCTTAAAAAATTCTATATGAAATAAATCAAGAGGATGTTTTAATAGAAATAGTTTCATTGAAATCTTAAAACGGTATATATATATCTATTAATATAATTGGTATATTTATTATACAGGTACAGGTGTCACATGCATAGGTCATAGAGTATCAAATACAATTATGTTGCAGCATCTTCAGTTTCTTGATGTTAGTGGTGCAGCAGTCGCGAGGTAGTCTAGAGCTTTCTGTATAGCTGGCGGTATGGGCGGTGGTGTGGGTAAATGATCTCCCTGAGAAAACATAAGCATATTATGTCGAAATACCAACACAGATAAGTCCTGAGGATAAATCTATTAATATCAGTTACTGCAAGACATACTTTACGACACATTTTGCACACAACGTGTGGCCAACCGTTTTTTAACTGTATTCGATGTAGGTATTCACCGTAATAGTTTTGTTACGTAGTCGTGTTGCACTGTAGATTATAATACCATCGCTATTAATAACTATTATATATAAACTATTGATATGAAACGTTTTTTTTTTTTAATTTTATAGCAGCATAGAAACACCCTGATATATAGTACGGTATAGACGAATTACTATTTATTGCAATAAACATGTTCCCTTAAGCTTTCCACTAGTAAATAACAGCTTGATCACTTATCATATTCAGGAATAGCATAAAATCTATTCCATAAATAAATTTAAGTGCCAATTGTCGTATATTTTTTTTATAATCACAGCTTGTATATTTAGTCATAAGGTCAGCTATTGATAAGAGAAAATTTCATCTAAATGCTTGGTGGATTTAGATCATTTACCAAACAATTATAACTTTTAACACCTATCCCGCAAGAGCGAAAGGGTAATTCAATGAGATAAAAGTATCCCATATACTGATTCAAAGTATTACTTATCGCCGTTTTAAATTTTATCAAAATGTTTCTAGTATAATCAGAGTGTTGAGCGTACAAGTGAATAGACAGAAGGACAGAAAATGAGACAAATTTAAAACATATTCTGGGCTTCAGTATCGATAACAAATTAGACCCCGATTATAATATTATATTAAAAAATTGCCTATATTACAATTATATTATATTTAATAAAAAAGTACCATAAAAATTATAGATGTAATCAAAGCGATAAATCAGATTTCATTGACTTCTAAATAATACTTCTTTTTATAAGTGTTGTAAGTTACTTGTGTTAATTTTCTATTGTTGTAAAATTATTAGAAAATGAATTTTTAAATGGCAAATAGTTGTAGAACATCATATTGCATTTACAAGGTCACAAAATATTTAACTTTTATTAAATATTTAGAAAGACGACCACATGACCACTGATCACGGGGAAGACATGCTTTTAAATCCATATTTGGGCTATAATTTATTTAAACAGCCAATTTATATTATATTCAAGGTCAACTAGAGTAGGTAATACTTAAAATTAGACGATGATCGAATAAAAATATCTGATACCAATATGGATTCAAGTAAACAAGAAAATTAGAACAGATAGATACAGTTCTACTTAAAGATGAGTTTAAAAAATTGTTTGGTGTAATAAAAGAGATCACAAATAATGGAATAAAATCTATAAAGTAATACCAGCTGAGCTGGCAGACTTCGATATGATCACTTATCGAGATAAAAAGTATCCTTCCTACCTCTCAAGTTGGATCAAACTACACACAGTATGCGAAGTTTGATTAAAATTGGTTCAGTAGTTTAGGAGTTCATCGCAGACAAACAACGTGACACGAAATTTTTATACTTAAAGATTTGTTTGTTTTTCTCTATACTGTTAATAACCCATTTTTATTTAATGACATACATTTTCTCAATGTGCTTGCATATAATTTACATTTTTATTCACCGTTCCAAGGGAAAAAAGGAATAACAAAAAACAGCGAAATATGCCGTTTTTAATACATACCCAAAATACTGAAGTGCAGTTTTTATTACATATATTTAGTAACACTGTATTTCGCTTTTATCCCCAATCCATTTATTAACGTTACATGGCAAGTAATTATACTACCCAATATTACCATTGTATAGACAAACAAATTATATGTACTGTACCTCAGGTTTGAAACCGCCATCATCATCAGCTACGTAGTTCACAGTGATGACTGTACCGTCGGGCGCTGTGTAGCTGTAAACGCCTTGAGCAATAATGACATCGCTTGTATCCGGACTACTAGCTTTCTTCAGAGTTCCAGTTTCCTCTGCTTTTATACCGTTCTCAGTTTCAAAACTGTAATTTATTGTGTTGAAATTGAACGTTTATGATAACAAAACAAAATATTTTCATGCGATAATGGCTCAGGTGGTAATTTGAAACGTGAGTTTGAATCCACCTGCCATACACCTGAGCTTTCGGTGAAGGAAAACATCGCGAGGAAACCGTAGCATGGTAGTAGAGCTTTTTCTAATGCTCGCCGGAGTAGCTACCACTTTTAAGTTGAAAATCTGCTGCCAAATGGTATTATAATAATTTAAATTATTACACAATTTTCACATAAATGAAAAAACATCTAATTATGATTCAAATTCGCGTCTGTCAATATTTATACCATCTAATATGTGGATTATTTCAAGTCATCATTATTATTGTCTTAGATAAGAACGAGCAATATTTCTTCCCCCTCAAAACGAGACCAACTCATAGGGTTGAGATGATATTATTTGTATATTGTAATGAAACATTTCACATACTTAGCAACTTCCAATAGTAAAAATGGAGTGTCTAATAATGTCTTTAGTTCAATTGCTGACTCAATTTACCGATGCCCAATTTTTGAAATCCGAGGACAATAGCGTAATGCGTCCTTATCTCTAGTTATATAAATATTTAACGTTTCTCATTAAAACATCATATGCATAACTTCAATGAGATAGATACTGGTTCTTAATAGTGTGAGACAAATAGACCGTTGCATGTCTTCGATGTGTTTTAAATAAATATTTTACCACAACATCTTTATCCTTGTAACGTTAATGTTAGATATTCAATACTCAAATAGACTTCACTATAATAAATTTCTAATTAACTTCTTGAGGAATTTTACTCTTAGTAGGTTATTTCTGATTCATACTCATTTTCTGTCTTAAATATATCATGTATCCAAGATTATATATTTTTAACTTATTTATAAAAATATATAAATATTATTCTAAACCTCTTCTCTATTGTTTTCTTTGTCAATGCAGAACTACTAGACCCGGTAGGTATATGTTATCCTACCCCAGACCTCGGTAGTAAAAAAAAGTTAGCTTAGGCTGATAATAAATGCGTAGGTGAATGTTTTATCTGTTATAAATAATAAAAAAATCGTAGAAAATTAATAAAACCTACACGTCGACACGTACAATGGATCGAACTAAAACTATGAACAACCTAGGTGACTATATATACACAAAAAAAATGACCGCATTTATGGGAGAAGAAATGCCAACACATATAAATATGAATGTAAGTCTCAAGTCATATAATTATATGCAGTTGTTGTCACGCCAAAACAATGATTGAAAACTATTTTTTCTATTGTCATACGAGTCTAGGAATGTTGATTTTTCACACATAATTATTAGCAAAACTATGTTAAATATGTGCTTAATCGATTTGTTTTTGCATTTAGAATATACATCTTATCATTGTTAATTTAGTATCCTTCAAAACGTTAAAAATAGGAATCTACGAAATACTCAATTTTCAGTACAGCAATGTGAATTTTAGTTAAGTTTCGCAGTTTTTTATGGATGGAAAAGGATATTTGGGCTTAGTAATATTCATAAAATATACGTTCCAAATTTTAACTTAATATTTGTTACAATATGTTTTGGATGAATTCCAATTATAGTTTATACCTAAATGTGTTACTAGTAAAATTAGCTGCTTAATATACCGTAATCTCATTGATGGTTACAATCACGTCAAAGTTTGCGGTCATATTATTAATCGTTGTCATGATTTAATTATTACATAGTCAAATAATTAACAGAATAACATTATTGTTTTTATTTTTACTTTTAAGTAATAATTTTTGTCTATTTAGATATTCTTTCAATGTCAAGTATGAATGACTATTGGTTATTATTGTTAACATTCTAATTCAACTAATTTTGTATGGATTTCCTTTGTATCGTCTCCGGAAACTTGTTTTGTTATCTGTTTGACATTTATTTGAAGTCATAGAATAGAATGTATTTATCACATTTTCATATTCGTTATACATATTATAATATTTAACGCTTTTTTAAATATATTAGCATAAAAATGTTATTCCAATGTAAAACATCGTGGTTAATATTAATTTTCAATAATAATTGATTTGAATACCATGTGCTGTATAGGTGTACATATAGATGACACTACTTGTAATGTTAAAGGTTAAAACTTTCTATGGAATACAGTTAAGATTTTTTATTGTAATTGATAATTACTTATATTTAGTGCGAAAACTGATTTAGGTATTATAATGTATTTAAGTGCGATATTTCCTACGTCGGTATTTACTTGCTTCTGAATTTTAAGGTATTTTCAGGTTTTTATACATTTCAGGGTGCCTGCCCTTGCACATCTCAGAGGGAAGTTCGCCACGTTGCCCGGACGTGGCCCCGCTTATGATCAGGCTGGTGGTGATTGCAAGTTCGAACCCGCGTCACCCCAGCAAGGCGACAGATGACCGTGGGTGTTCCCGGCGACTAGCGCCAAGCGAGTTCTACATAACTTTTCCAGTCCCCCTGGGCTGGTAGGGTAAGTGTAAATGCACTTATCCACAAAAAAGAGGTTTTTTATATTTGTTTGTACTACCACAACAATTTAAGACGACAGTTACGTTATATAAATCATATAACCGTGGAATTCTTATAACTCTGCTAGTTTGCAAAAAAATATTGAAATACATGTTTTCAAGCTGATATGATTTGCGAATACGAGAGAGTTGTAATCTAGCTTCTCAATACCTAAGAAAATGATACTTGTCTAAAAGATTATAATCTGATATTGTTAATTTAACCATTCTAGAGAATTGGTTTAAATAATTAACGCTATTAATTTAGTATATCATTATTATTTTATTAATCATCTTTCTATTATGTACGTAAGTATAAGTTTGTTTATAAATGATAAACATTCTATCGATACTTGTAGGCTTGATTTCTCTTTAAATTGTTTAATAAAATACCAATCAGGAGTAATAAAATCAAAAATATTTATAAAATATTACCTGTAATGGTACGATCCATCGGCTTGCTGATCAAAATCTTGCTTAATGATTTCTGCTGTTTCATCCGACTTTTGTGGTGCTGCTAGAGCTGCCACGGTCACGCTGAGTAAAAGGAGTACTCTCTACAAGAAGGCATAAATATAAATCAATTAAATAAACATGTATAATACAATTTCCCAGCAGAAGGGAAGTTTAGTTTAGAAAAGAGTACCATGTGTTGTTTTAAAATAAATGGGTACATTTTATTGAGCTGATTTATGAAATTCCTGAAACTTGGTTCTAATTCTACAATGAGACTTTAAAAATAGTTTTACAGGGTAAAAAAATACAAGGGAAATATATTAGTGTTTTTCTAGAAAGCCTAGTACCTATCACTATACACTAGCACGGCACTTAAAACAGAAATCCCTTTCTTGTCATCTTGGTCACATCATTAACATCATTCAATATAATGTAGGTATCTCATAACCATATAATAGTATTTATGGGTTATAAAATTATATTATCAACATAATTTTAGCAGTTAAAATTTATTTGAGATTTGAATACCTGATGTATAAAGTCATAATTTACGAAGACCGCAAATTGTTGGGTACCTACTGAATACAGTTTAGTTATTATTACTTGTCTGTAATTGTTACATGCTACATTATCAAACTATAGCTATGTATATTACAATATTTCATAATAATGTAAAAGTAATAAATGGTTTACATTTTTACGTATAAAATCTATTCGGTACAAATTTGCAAATATCAATTTTGTATTAGATAATTCATATATTTAATTTGTTGGCGAGAACTAACAATTTGAATGGCAGACAATTGATTCGGAGATACATATTATTAGTTAAATTTATCTCATCAACAACTGATAGTGCTACTTCACCTGGAATATATTTATGTAACTCAATTACTTAAATAGACAAAATATTGACAACGTTCTTGGTGCCTACTTTGTACGTATAGCAAATACTGTTTCATGTTGAAGGAACTATTAGGACAATATCAGGCAGTTGTTTCGAAAATATTAATAATGATTTGTTTATACGCTTTAAATCTCTCTAGTACATATTCATAAATAAATCAATTCAGTACTTTAACATCGGTATCTGCCTAAATGCAATATTTAACGTGGCATCGGCCTTGTATATTTCTATAAGATGAGAATTACTTATTTGTATACATTTCCATTCAATGAAATAAAGAAAATTTATGGATTTTAAATTAATTGCTTAATAACTTATAACGTCGATACGTTCGTTTCACGTAATTATAGTTATAATTATGTGAAACATGTTGATATTAATATGTTCTCCGTAATATAAGAATATTTTCATTCTTACAAGATAACTAAGTATGAACAGGTAAGAACAGTGTTACAACGACGTTACAGCGAAGCTAGCTTGTATATAAGACAAACACCTTTTTGTTTTCGTATTTTAGATAATGAAAATCATCAGTTACAGTATATCTACACCATAAATAATATAATTAAATTGTATCAATTTCATCAATATTGTTAAATTTATATGCCAGTATAAATTTGAATACTTGGTACTTAGTAGTAGTACTAGTTTACTAATAAGTGCCTATTTCTATACGATTTTATAAAATTGTTTGTCGACATAAATATTTTCTATATTTAATGAACATAAATTATTATTATTTCAGGCCTTGAATTATTAACACCGTTTGTTACAAAATAATTAAATTTATAGACTGAACTGAAAAGTACTTCAGACATGTTTTTATAGTGTGCATATCCAAAAAAGATGTATAAAATGGCTTGTGTAAACTTGGGGTTTCTATGTGACACGCATTAAATTACGTTTCAAGTTTCCGTAAGTAAGCCTTTATATCTAAACGTAGAGTCTGTTAAAATACTTAGTTTTAGACAGTATTAATTCAAGGAGAAACGAGAAGTAAATATATATTGGCTTATGGTTGTCAGCAATAGCTACACAATTGTCTAATTTTCTTATTTAGATTCTATAATTTCTTCATATCTTTTATACTAGTTATACATTTCGACATTTTGATTAGTTTGACATTCAATTTCATTGATCCTCATTATAACTTTGGATTTCATCATTTAATGAATAATTATGTACTAGAAGCTGAATTAGGATTTTTTAAAGACCCTCGCATGAATTCAGGTAATATGTCGCAGGGGTATTTATAAAACACACAGTTTATACGAGGACCCAGTAACACACAAACTGAGAGTAATCATTTGTAGATCGCATTAATAAATTATAGTGCTGTGTGGGGTTCTTTTCTCCAACATTTAGCACGGCGCGTCGTGTGTTTTGGTAAGGTTAACACTTAAACCACTAGGCCAACCGTGCTACCAAATAACAACTACTGTATAAACATACTTAGATCTTAAACTGAAACGTGAAGGAAAGCATCGTAAGGAAACCATAACATGGTGGTAGGGCTTTTTCTAATGTTACTTAACATATAATGTTTTATAATGTTACTTAATGAAACTTAGCAAATCAATACAATTATATTTATTCATTATCATTTAGGTTTTTGTCAAAGATTAATGAATACATACGAGGTATTTCTTTGATTTTATAGCTAAGTGGGTATAGTTTACAGTAGAGTTGGATTACGAAGGTTATATTCTACGTCTCATTAACCATACACGGTCGTATTAAATAAGTGATATATTGAATGTTTCTTGCTATTCTAAATAAAAAGAGGTAAAATTTACCAGATACATATCTAAATTGAATATTAAAATTCTAATTAGTAAGAATTAAATTTTATTTGAATTTGTACCTAGCTTCAGAATTAATATATTCAACATTTTTTTACATAATTCTGAACATAGACTATTTATGGTATGTTGATTTATCACTTTAATATATTACACTTTAATTATGATAAATTCTCAAAGATTGTTTAATTAAAACTTTATTTAAATTAAAAACCCCTATATTTCATAATGTTTTACTACATTGAAATAAAACCAATTTAAACGGATTTTAATTTAAATTACGGTAATTAGTAAATTTACGGTTATTTATAAATTTTGATCATTTCATGTTACTGAACTTTTCTGGACAACCTACACCTTAGTCCGCCCCATGCCCCGAAGGCTGAAAAGCTTTCGAAACGTCGGGATCAAAATTAATAAATAACCGCGATAAAACCGTTTAAATTAGTTTTATTTCAATGAATAATATTCGTGTAAACATAAGAAATCATCATGTTTTACTACAGTTATAGATATATCAGGTATTATTAAATTATTTATTGTTCTTTGTTTTGATGTCCTGTTGAATCTTTTTTAAGTACCTACGTATTTGTGTATGCGATTACTAACGTTTTAAATTTTGTAGATTATTTCATTACAATATTTTATACCTTAAGTACGCATATTATCAAATTTATTTTAGGAAATCCATTAATTGCAAATAGAACCAATAAAACGAATTAAAAAATTTCAAAAAAAACAGTCGTCATATTTTATTATATTATATTGCATTGTCTAAATTAGAAAGATCAATAAATAATGACAATAAAATAATATATTTTGTGTTTTTTTTCCCTGAAGTAATAATACTACATTATATTATAACTGAACTAAAAATGTTTTTGAAAATCTTTCTTTTAATTTTAAACTTATGTACTTGAATAATAATTAAAGGCATTCACGAGATAGGCTAGAATTATTGGAGTTATAGTTCAATACTTGTTATTTCGACTGATCTTAAAGTGTATTTAAGGTTGTTAACACAATGTAACTTTAGTAATACCTGATAGTAAATCATAAATTACACAATTCTTCGTTTGTCATCTTTTCATTGACAGAACTGCTAATCTTACTCTCGACTTAAAGTTTTTTACTTAGACATCGATCAAGTAACGTTTGTTGTGCTTGCATATATTATTAAAAGCACCGTGACACAAATATATTGGCGAAGATATGCAGACGCGGTACAATGACTATTTTGCAAGACTATTGAGTTGTGGGAATATGTCGTAGAATTTAAGAGTCACCTCGAAAATACAATGTACTTCGCGCAAAACAAAAGGTGTGCCTCTAATTAACTGCTCGCATGTCTCTCCGAGCATCCAGTGAGGAATTGCGGTAATTGAAGAATTTTGATGTTTATTTTTTACTAGCTTTTACCAGCGACTTCGTACACGTCAATATTGATTTTGTTAAATCAGATGACGCAATAAAATGATACAAAGTTTTTTCCTCTTTTGTCTCACTTCCAATAATTTTATCGCGAGTAAAAGTAGCTTATCGCCGTCTCCAAGATCTCTTACATCTCTATACCAAAATTCATAGTAATCGCTTCAGCCGTTTACGCGTGAAAGTCTAACAAACAAACAAACTCACTTTCGCTTTTTATAAAATTCATTTAGAGATTAAATAAATTAGGACTGAGATTTCGATTACACCATGGATGACTTTTACGACAGTGGTGCGCTTAAGCTTGTGGCTTTCAGGAATTCCTCGTGCTTAAGCAGTAACGCAACGGGGTGGTAGAAATCTTTGCTCAATTGAGTTGAGAATACGTCACAGTTGTTATTATCTTGATGGTCGTTGTTGTATTTGGATTACACAATTTTTTTTTCATATAATTACACATGTGATATTTTACACATACACAAAAAGGGGTTCCAATTAGATATACTACAACAAATGGAAATATATTAATTACACTGTATTTATGATCAAGTACAGTGCTATCAATATGAATTTTTACGAAAAAAATCCCTATGCCTAAATAAATCACAAATACAACGAGAAAAAGTGAAAAATAATATCTCGTCGTTCAGATCCATACAGTACTCAGTTTAATCACAATTGCGTTCCAGTTATAGATGTAAAAATATCATTAGTTTATTATATTTTTTTGCAATCATGCATAAATTTCACATGTAATTTTAAATTCATGTTGTTTAATGGATTTTAATTAGACTAATTTAAAAAGACTCTTTAGCCTGTCCTATTAAAGGAAGTTCTATAATATTTACATTAATATGATAATATGCTCCCTTATTTCGAAAACATAATATATCTACATTTAAAGAGGATGACACAGTTGTCAACTAGGTAAACAACATAGTTCTCTTCTCGGTAAAGGTTATTACAGGCAATAAAGGTGAGAGACGTTGCATAAGATGACACTCGCGAACCCGTGCCCTATCAGCCAACTTTGGTCACGTCCTTAAAACAAGATAAAGTCGGATCTCTTAGTATTGATTAGGTGGGTGTTACTCTGATTCCTTTGTAATCAGTAAATGTTTGTGTTGTTGAGGCATAAGTTTTAAAATAAACATAAGTATAGCTAATGTGTTGTCGATAGATATCCTGTAATTATGCTTAACTTGTTCTGCCTTTTCGAATAGTAAATTATATCGATTACAGCGTTATCTATCGCGCTATAACCACTTATCGAGATAAAATGTATCCTATCTTTTAAGTTGATTGTAACAGCACACAAAGTGTAAAATTTGATTAAAATCGGTTCAGTAGCTTAGAAGTTCATCGCGGACAAATATTTTTTACATAAAGATTATGTATTAGCCTTAATATTTTAATGCAACGTATTATTATGTAAACAAAGAATGTATTTACGTAATATGAATATTACAGAGGAGAGGAATTGATTTCAATAAAATATGATCTCGTTATAAAAAAAAAATTGTACAAATATATCCTATCTTTTAAGAAACTTGTCTAATATTGAAGGTTCTCTATAACTACTTAATAAAGAAAACACTACTATGTGCCACAAAACCCTATCAAATAATTACAAACACGGAGAAAAACAGGTGTGTATATATGCCGTGTTTATTTTGCATAAGAACTTCGCAATCAAATGTGTATATTTTACGAGCTGACCGGAACGTTTTCTCTACCATATTTTATTATTTTATTGTAAATATGTTAAAATTTTCTTACATGTCAGAATATTATATTCAATAAATAATATCATCTACCTGCAAAGGTTTCATTACTATTACTATTAGGTAAACGCCTTTTCACAAGTACTACATGAATGTAAACTATATATTTAGTATAATAATTTAATAATATCAAATGGATTTTACTAAATTAACATTTAGAAAAACATTTCTATATAGCATACATGCATTGTAACGACAAAATTAAGGCATAATTATTTCGAAGTTATTAGACAAGTCTTCTTTAAAAGCTTTAAATTTTTCGCTATAGAATTTATACTCTAATAAGTACAATACGAAGGATTGGTCAAAATATTTATTTACCCTTTAGTATACATATATTTATTATTTATGTTCGTATTTAAAGATTTATTTTCGGTTAAATTTTTATTTCATTTACTTCACGTTCATTTTAATTTTAGTCAGTAAGTTGACTAAAATACCACTGTTGGTATGTATATAAATACATTCATAAATTGCACAAATAAAAATATAAATTGAAGTAAAATAAGGTCATAACTGAAGTAAAATAATATGAAAAACTCTCTATAAAATGTTCATTGAAATAATATTCGAGAATAATTAATTTACTCTCATTTTAGTAAGTTAACAATACTAAATTGAGTGACTGAAATTTATAATTTTATTAAAATAAGACTATTGTAGCTCTAGTATAAAATAGTTTGCCTCAGAGCATATTTGATTTGTGTATCAATATATCAAGAGGTTGTTTCTATGAAATGGATATTGTTTAAAATATACTGTAACTTATTGTATTAATATTTGATATGTTTACTTATTTATATTTGTGTTCGCGTTTATGTCTTGTGTGCAAAAAGAAATAATCATGAGTGCCCCGTTATATATTCATCAATGATCTTCATCAAAAGCCAAGTAAATAAATCAATATTATAATTATAGATATTCAATTTTGTACTAAGTTTAAGCTGGATAATAACAATTACCTGTGATTATGTCCAACTAAAATT
Organism: Actias luna; assembly: GCA_039707435.1. Taxonomy (NCBI): domain Eukaryota; kingdom Metazoa; phylum Arthropoda; class Insecta; order Lepidoptera; family Saturniidae; genus Actias; species Actias luna. The sequence continues at coordinate 9,626,675 of JAZHAC010000033.1, read as the reverse complement.
AAAATAAATTAATAAAAATAATATTCATGAATTTAATTACAAAAAAATTAAGTATATAACCTGTTTTTTTTTTGTAATACAAATTCATAGCTTAGTGTTTTAATAATTTTAATAAACCATTAACCTTTATCAGTGTACATAATTAATGTGTATATAAGAGTGCTTTTTATAAATATATAAATAATTATCTACGCGCATAATACAAATTTGATGATTGTTATAAACCATTAAATAATAGTAAATATCTTGTATATTCTTAAATTACTTACCATGTTTGTTGCGGAGTTTACGTGTTTGTAGATCAAGGAATATATCCCATGTGGTTACGGTCGGCGGCGTATGCGCCGGATTGTACTTAGCGGTCTAATCACCTGTCCCTTTTATAGAGACGCGGATTTGTCTGTACATTGCACACGCCGCAGGGGGAGTTTGTACTAACTGCATGTACAGAGATGGACTCAGATACACTATGAATAATATTAAAATGATTGCAATTTAGCTATAATGGTTACCACAGAGAAAAATAAGTAATACATAGCCCAAACCCCAGCTGCTAATTCTGACTTGGATAGTATACGAAATACCGAAATGTAAATAACTATAAATAAGTTTAGAAGTTTATTAAAATTACAACGTTAAATACTTTAACAGTTTTCTTATTTGACATTGTCTAAATTAACATCACAGGCAGAAGGAGTAATTAAAAAATATTTAAATGTATATTTCAATGGGAATATAATTAAAATTGATTTCAAATTCAAATTAAAAAATATTTTAAATAACTGTGTTTATAAGCTTCCAAGATTTTAATTATCATAGTTATCAACTATTTTGTATTGAAATGCCTACCCATCTTACAATAATTAAAATGTATGAATACAACTCAATTTTACAAATATATTTATAGAATCGGTGATTTGCATTTTAATTATTATGGTAGCAGCGTATAAATTTATAAGTGGCTTGTGGTAATCAATAATTAATTCTAATTCCTATTTTAATTGTATTTTTTTTATTATGTAGCACTTTGAATAATAATCATCGACAATTAATTATAGAAGCTACTGATACAGATTTAAAATGAGTTGATTTAATATATTTTATTCAAATGAAGTGTATCTAAATTTTAACCCGATCATATTCACATACACCCATAACCTAATGAGAAAATTATAAATAATAAATCGTAACAAAAAGGATTAAAAAGTAAAACCATATTATAATGATCAAATACATTTATTAAACATTAAATAGCTTGTATATGCATGATTATTGCCTTTAAACCTTTATGAAGTTATGACATATGAGTTAGTAGTGTGTACGGTCGGCGCGTCAAGGGACGCAATACACCTGCAATTAGCTTGAGCTTTCGGAGAAGGAAAACAACGTGATGAAACCATATCATGGTGGTAGGGCTTTTTCTAATGCCTGCCTGGCTAGCTAATACCCTTAAGTTAAGAATCTGCCGCCAAATACATATAGGTGTGTTGCGACATTGCACTTGAAAGCCAATCCCATCATAAAAATGTGATTTATGCATTACATATAATACCTTAATACTTTTAAATCTTACAGTATTCTCATCTTTTCTATATTCTTTTAGCTTTTGTTATTAATAGTTTTCAGATCAAATCATAACAATAACAAAAATTAAATTGAAGGTAGACACAGTAACATGAACTTTTCTGGACAACCTACACCTCAGTAAAGTAAAGCTGAAAAGCTTTCGAAACATCGGGATCAAAATAAATAAATAACCGCGATAAAATCCGTTTAAATTAGTTTTATTTCGATGAATAATATTCGCGTAAACATAAGAAATCATAGTGTAGTTAAAAGTTAAATACACACATTTCTGAACCTCATTATAAAATAGTGAAAATTAGTGACAATAAGCGAATATAACCGGGACACCTTGTGTAATTAATATTCATTACAATTGATCAACCAATGTTTTTACCATGATAGCAACGTCTTTTTGTTTTAAATACGACATGGGGCGATATAAAAAATAATAGAAGCAGTTCTCAACTGTACTGAATAGAATATCCAGCAGAAGTAGAATCCACTTTTTTAGAAAAATATATGCATATGATTTTGTATTTTCAATGTGTGTTACACATAAGCCTCTGTGATAATGTCTTTTTCTTTTCGATCTTTAATGTTTAAACATGTAAATAAGCTTTGTTCCCTTTTTTGGATATTTGTTTGAATATTTAACTAAAGTATTTTCTATAATCGAACACGCTCGTCAGTTTACATGCAGATAATAACAGATATTATCTAAAAGATTAATTTATAGAACTTTATTAAAAACTTATAGTTTATAATTTATTATATATTCTTACAGTATTTTATCTAGTATAATTATTGGAGTTACAGTTACTGTTCATATATTAGTTAGCCTAACAAGTGATTAATATGTTCAAATTATAGCTCTTAATACATCTCTTCCATGCAACATTATCTCGTCCGTGGTACAATAGAATAACCGTCAAGTCTCGTAAACGCCTCACCGACCCAACACTTGAATGGTAGGCACGCTTTATGTCAAATGCATTGCAAACTGCGCATCGAGGATGGCACTGCGCTTAGGGACTAGGTATTTTACAATTTTATTTACACAAACATTTGCTAACTACTTAAACAAGTACCTCGGTCATACGTATGCACAGATATAATGAATAAGTGTATATGCACGATGACCTACTTAAAAGATCAAGTTATAAAGCTTATTCACAATTTTCGTATTTAAAATATAATCTAAATACTTTTGAATTATCATGTATAAAATAACTAAATTATTTTTAATTTTGATTTTATATTAGTAAAGCTTAGCAATTATTAGAAACTAGCTGTGCCCGTGACTCCGTTCGCGAAGAACTAAGTATTACTAAATATTATCTGCCCGTTTCTGTAACTTTTTTTAAATACAGGTTTGCTTGTATTCGTGGTAGCATGATGTTAAATAATAGGCTTTCTCAATGAGTACTCTATCTAATACAAAAACAATTTTTGAAATCTGCGCAGTACTTCCTAAAATTAGCGCGTTCAAACAAACAAATAAACAAACTTTTCGGCTATATAATAATAACGTTGATACGCTCATGTGTAGCGCTTGAACATCATGTTAAATTAGAGGACTCTATTTTCAAGTTAAGGAAATATTTTATGTGAGAAATTTTTCACAGAGCCCGAAATATTTGCAATTTCATCGTTTTCCTACGGCGGCAAATATTGTAAGATGGTAGTAATAGTATCTAATAAAGGGTTTCATATAAAATATTATTAGTACTTAACATAAATATAAATAGATTTATATTGAATCGAATAATATGATTGGTCCCTCATAATTTCAAAATAATAAATACAATGGAATGTTAATAAGGAAATGAAATGTTAATAAAAACCGGCAATAAATAAATGCTATTAAAGAATACCAGGAAGGCTGGAACGAATCATATAATGAAGTATGTACATACTAAATGCTTGTCACATAAAGTAATTAGTTAACAAGTAGGTACTTTATTGTTATATCTCAAACGAAAGCTACTTATACACGAATCTTGAATATGGTTTTAAAACATTTTACCATCTCATTTTACGAATATAAATACGATATATAGCGTTTGAATAATGCATGTAATATAATAATGTATTGTATTTCATGTTTGTAGTGAATTTAACTCATCAATTTGTTAATTTTAATGTATTGCTTAGTTGCATGTAATGGGCCCCTGTAATTTGATAAGTAATTAATAATAATGGTAATAATAGAGATGATCTAGAAATTTATTGGTTATAAATCTATATAATATTATTATCAAAATTACGTGTAGTCCAAAACCCAATAAGTTTTTTTAATATACCAGTTTTATTGGGTAACATTGATAACAAAGTAATTGAAATCCTCCTCTTTAAATCACTTGGATTTTAGACATATTGATTTTTTTATATTTTTATCCTATCACAATATGTGATCTGAACGACAATAAATCAGTCACTCACAATTTATCTTTATTGTGGGACTTTAAGATTCATAATTTATATCATTTTAATATCTTATTTGAAAACTCGCTCCTTGCTTTATGCTGGCATTTAATTTTAACAGGTCATCAGCCCTTATTTTATCAGTATTGTTTAAAAACTACAAGTAGTATACTAAGTGTGTGAGAATTAAAACTAAGAGGTTAATCTCATTATATTAACAGATTACAGATAAAACCTTTTGTTTTTAATGATTTCACATGGTTTACTAATTCACCTTAATGCTCCTACCTAATTCTGTAACTGTATTTAACTAAAGCAAAAAATCAATGATAAAGTACATACATGTAACTACCTACCTAGTAACAACTAATATGAAGTAAAAATAAAAGTTTCTGTAGATTTATTACGACAAAGTTTTGTTTGTAACGACAATGTAAACGATATATTAGAATCGTACTGTACATATTAAATTAATAATGTCCAATAAAAAGTGCCTAACGGCAGAGAGCTATAAAATATCAATCACTGCCCAATATATTAATAATGTGACTTTTTTGGTCTATCGGCCATATCCGACTATATCCCTTAATGTAGTGTTGAATATCCTATATCGAAATCATAAGCATTAAAACTTAAGAATTCATAAAACCAGTCGTTTACGGATACGCGTCGAATGATCTCAACCGCTTCATCTATAAAGGAATGAACATAAAAAATAAGTACCGAATTTCCATAGTTAAGATATTTATACATTAGTATACATTATAACGTACATTATGTATTAAAAGAAAGCAGTCATAGCAATTTCCTTGACTCGAGTAAAGACACATGAATACAAATACTCGTATTTTAAAGAATTTGGTGTTATGACTAGAACTAAACAGGCTGTGGAATCATAATAGTAATCCACGAGCCAATTGTCAACTGTTTCTACGTGCTACTTCCTATAGTAATTTGTTGTACTTGTTATAATGTGAACTTATCTTCAGTATCAATAAAATCGCTACATATTTACGTAAAATTTGAAAGCGAATGCATATTCTTTTCTTCAAGCAATTATGGCTCAGTGGTATAGTCTATAAAATTAGCGCCGATGGACTTGAGTTCGAATCCTTGCAATTAGACTGAGCTTATGGTGAAATAACACATCATGATGAAACAATCAGCATCGTAGTAGAACATTTGAGCAATGCATCATTATTATTTATAACGAATTTGCGTTTAGGTTTTGTATTCATATAAACTGAAATCCATCGTCAACTGACATTTTCTTGTTAAGGAGTGTATGATTTTGTTTTCATACATTGATAGTTTCAATAGAAAATTAATAATTAATACATAAATCGTACAAGTAATAGTTTTACTGATGATTGACCTCTGAACTTTGACACGTAAATGTGCAGTATAAGTAAGTACAGGTTTAATGTTAACCTCATCTTAGGGCGCCGAGGCGATTGCAACCGGCAAAGATGTCTACGCATAGATTTTGCTATAAGTCTTTCATAATTTCCGTCTAAATCATGTTCCAAAATATAAAATGTTTGTTTCTTATAATTTAAGAACTCACAGTATCATTTCAAATTAAAATAAACATTTTATTTGAATAATCACTAACATTTTGACATATTCACGTAGGTTATGGTTTTCTGCATTGCACAGAAAAAAAAATCAATATAAAGTAAATGAGTTTTTAGTTTTAGACCATCGTGATTAAATTTTCTATTATGTATATAAAATTATCATCCTACATCACTTACTTACAAAGCACACATGACGTTATAACTGCTAACTTAAGAACGTAACTGCCACAATGTTAATAATGTTAAACTGTTTGGGAGTAAAAAAAATCAGCATTACAACATTCATTCACAGCGAAAATTACAAAAAAAATTCATACATATACACCACTTCACTGGGAACAAAGACTAAACAATCATGTCTGACCAGGTATAACTCCGGCTAAGGTATGTTGTATTTCGAAACAAGACAGTGACAATTTTATTTAGTCAGATATCAGGATCAATCTGTGTACATTCAACAAAGAAGAGACTTGGTGGCTGCTGTGGGTGGCTGGTATTATTGCATGAACTACCAATTTGTCATTATTTGAATATTGCCGTACGACTACAATTTGAAGTATAACGTGCGTTCGAATACAAATAATTCACCTGGGCTTTCTGTAATCAATCATCCTAGTGATAATCTTTTGCTATAGATATATAGGTGTTTCAAATATCTCTACTTAAATCCATTTTCCCAATAAGTTTAACGTGTTATAGCCTTGGACCACTCTTGTACCTAACATCAAGTGAGATTGCGCACGGTTGTTCTAAAGCTTTACAAGGTCGCCTCGCTACTGACACTTACTGTGGATTCTAATCCTACACAAGACAATTATTTCGTGATCCAATATGAATTGTTCTAAGTCTGGGTGTTACTTTGTGTCCGTAGTTTATATGCCAATTCACATTTGACAATTGGTGAGATTGCCATAATATAATAATGTAAATGACATAATAAAGAAAACTGTTAAATAGAATTCGCCACCGAACTTGTAAAACATAAAACAAGTTTTAAATTTGCGGACCCGGTAGACAGAGATCATCCTAAGGTAGTTGTGAAATTTATGTTCTTTTATGGGAAAAATAAAAAATACAAATTTATTGAAATAATTCTGCGCGTCAACAATAGTGGCATGTATCGGTTTCAACTATACATACAATCGATCTAGGTAACACGTACACAAAATCAATTCAGCAAAAATTGAACAAGTCGTATAGGAGGAGAAGAATGACGAACACAAGAACATCAAAATTTTATAATAAATATAAATATCTTTACATAATTTCAAGTAATATCTCTCTTTCAAATAATGTTACGAGGATGTGTTTAATTTATTCACGAAATTAATATTTTCTAAGGTAGGTAAGAACCACATGAACAAGCATTGCAAAACTTACATGTTTGAAACTCGAATTTTATGCCATACTAAAGACATTATCGCTCGTGAATCTTCATACGAAAAATATGTAACTTATCTTGTATCGATAATTCTGCCTGAATCACCTGTGCAGTGTATTTAGTTTTTCATAAAGTTAACGTATTATACATTAGTAATATAGTATCTCAATGGAAAATCTCGACTATAAAATTCACAAACTCAGTGGTATACAAAGTCAAGGAAAGTACGACTTTCATTTTAAAAGTTTAATCTATATTTAAAATTTAATACACTATGAACTACTGAGAAATATTGTACTACTAATAAAAATAATACTTTAATTAATAGGACAATACAGGAGATAACATTTCTCTAAGTACGTTTCCAACAAAATGTGGCATAAGCCTATGACGAACTTTATAAAACGCCCTTTAACGTCTAATAAAACACATCATAAAGCCTAAGTTTAACGCGACACTAAAGTACTCTTTTTTATAAAAAAGAGTATTCCAGGTAAACTCAGCAATAAAAAAATTATCTACAAATATAATTTCCTAAAAATTACTTTATATCGACACAAATATGGCTCAGTTAATAAAATAAATAAATATAGTATTCTTATTATTTAATTTGTCATTTTAATGTAAAATGGTTACTTCAGAGGACTTGAACAGATCGAAGATTATTTGAGTATTCTCTATTTTTTTCATCAGAATATTTATTTATTTTCTACTAAATGTAATGTCCCGTAAAATTATTCCACTTTAGATTCATTCACTTACAATAATAATCATTTGCTTATACTAATACTTCCGTAAATACAAATACCATAATACATCATTATTTACAACTATAATCGTGTTCTTAATATTGTTAGTAATCATAAATCTAGTATCTGTGGGGGCGGACTGAGGTGTAGGTTGTCCAGAAAAGTTTATGTTACTGTGTCTACCTTCAATTTAATTTTTATTATTGATATTGTTCCGAGCTCACAGTGTCTTGAGGTCTGGCAATTGGTCTTTTGGGTTCCGATTTAATTAAATGTATAATTGGATCCCAGGCTTGTGCTAGCTTCTAACCATCTTCTCTATTGAAATTTGGATGTTTTTTTAATTTCAATAGCCTCACGAATCATCCTAGGTAGGAATCGGTGTTCTTTTGCAAGTATTTGTGGCTTGTCGAATCGAAGATAATGTTTGGAGCCTTCTTCTGAATGTTCAGCAACTGCAGACTTCGTAGAGCGTCGGTGTTTAACATCAGCTATATGTTCTTTTACGCGGGTCCCTATATTTCTTTTAGTTTGTCCGATATAGGAGAGGCCACAGTCACATTCGATTTTGTATACGCCCTGTTCTTGTAGAGGTATATGACACTTGACAGGTGGTAAAAATTGACTAATCTTCTTGGGCGGCTTGAAGTAAGTTTTAATTGAAGCACGCTTCAGCACATAGCCAATCTTGTCTGTGACCCCTCTTACAAAAGGTAGCACAACAGGTACACGTTCTATTGTGGCTGGTTTCACTCGGTTTCCGTGACGGCGGCGTGGAATTTGGAGCTTGTTATCACGCAGTACTTGCTTGACATGTCGCAGCTCAGCAGCCAGATGTTCCTCGTCACAGATTCCTTGTGCTCTCTGAAACAAAGATTTACCCACGGTAGCTAACTGTTTCGGATGGTGGTGAGATTCACCATTCAGGTATTTATCCGTATGGGTCATTTTTCTGTACACAGTATGGCCTAAAGACTGATCAGGATTACGGATAACTAAAACATCTAAGAAAGGAAGAGATTTCTTTTGCTCTAACTCCACAGTGAATTGTATGTTATTGTTAATGGAGTTAAGATGATCTAAAAATGCAGCTACTTTGTCAGATGGTAAAATTGTGAAAGTATCATCTACGTACCGTTTGTAAAACCTGGGGGTGACGGGGGCAGTGCTTAGGGCTGTCTCCTCGAAGTCTTCCATGAAAATATCGGCGACTACTGGAGATACAGGTGAGCCCATAGCAACTCCATTCACTTGTACATAAAACTGATTCCTCCACAACATGTAGCCAGATGTGAGGCAATGTTTAAGTAATGCTGCATACTCTATGGGCATGTTATTATCTGCTAACCTCTTAGACACAATTTCAATGCAGTCTTGTACTGGTAAGCTTGTGAATAGAGACTGGACATCAAAACTAACCATGGTTTCATTGTCAGCTAATTGTAGGTGTTTAATATCACTGACAAATTGGTATGAATCCTTCACAGATGCTCTAGTGTTGCCTCTTAGTGGTGATAACACTTTTGCTACGTGCTGAGCCAATCTGTAGGTTGGTGTGTCGACCTGACTCACGATGGGACGTAGTGGAGCATTTGGCTTGTGTATTTTCGGTAACCCATGCAGTTTAGGAGGTTTTGCACACGATGGGACGAGTAAGTTTACGTCAAGATTTAATGTGTCGGAGTAACTGCTTATTAAAGAGCTGGTAGCCTTTAAAACTTTGTTGGTTGGGTCTGTTTTAACCTTCTTGTATGTACTTTCATCCGACAAAAGTTAAATGTCTGTAAAGTCAAATGATAAGAGCTTATAATTGAATCACTACATAATGTTGTGCCAGAAGTTGTTCACGCTTATCATTATTGTTACTGAAAATTTACAGTAATTTATTTCGTATAACGATAAAACAACAAGTTGTTTATAGCTACTAAATAAAAAAAAGAAAATCAGTTTTCAGACAGAACACAAAGCCACTTATGTAGCAGAGATACAACGTGAAGTTTCAGTGGGTATTTCCGGTTCGCACCGGCTTAGTCCGACATAACCCACTCGTCCCCTCCGGGCCGCTAGGGAATCCATAAACAAATTTCTCCACGAGAAAAAAGGACACAAAGCCACGGGTTTGTGTTGTCTTTGCCTATTTTATGCAATTTTCATTAAGTATAAGTAAATTTTATGATCACGGGCGTTTAATAAGAAAATTTTGAACTAAACCAAGAGAAACAGCTTATGTAGTATATACTAATTTTACAATGACTAAAAATGCGAATGTGAAGCGATGATACCTTAGCTGATAGTGTGTACGAACGTCGCATCAAGGGGCTTGAGTTCGAATTCACTTGCAATGAGCTTGAGCTTTCGGTGAAGGAAATATCTTGATGAAACCATAGCATGTTATTAGAACTTTTTCTAATGCCTGCCCGGCTAGATACCACACTCAAGTTGAAAATCTGCTGCCTATAAAATCTATAGATGTGTTCCGGCAGTTGCACTTGAGAGCCCAATCCCTCCACTGTGCTTAGCACACACTTCTTCACACGCTTCACATCTTGGGCCACATCGTTTCTTAACATCAGGTGAGATTGTGACCATAACCTTAACTATAACAAATTATATATGAAATAAAGAACTTTCATTTCTTACGCGTGAATACTGATACAAGTACATCTCTAATTTAATATGAAGTTTTGCAAATCACTCTAAAAAAATGTAGTTTACTGAACTGTATGATGCAAAGTAAGATTTTAATTATGCGGTAAAGATATTTTTGAAAGTAACTCTAGTTACATTATTTTAATAATAAAGTAGGTACAAGATAATATATTTATTTTGAATCAGTCATCATGTTATGAAATAACTAACTTATGTTATATATACATAGGTATGTATATTAATCAATTTATGTAGACCTTTTAAATAACTTATATAATACAGGAAACTAATATTATCATAATGATGATTTACAATATTATCATCAACGGTTTTCCAATATCGAATGTTTAAAAATAAAAAAAAACTCGTTCAATAATTAAGCATTATTAATTATACTTCGATTTGATTATTTATTTTCAAGGCACACCGTTCGTGTCAGGAGAGGTAACGCGATGTAGCTAAACCATAGTTCTAATATTTTATAAGAATATTTTTGGGGGTTTGATGCTGCTCACGTCCGTAGGCTTTACCCTCGAGAACCTACACGTGACCCTCGGGTGGTGCTAAACGAACAGTTTTTCTCAGGTGGAAGGTTTCGGCCGTGGCTTGTCACCACCATCCGAGCTAAGCCATACCGCCAAACGACTCGTCATGTTCCGGTATGCCGTTCGGAGAAGCCAGCCTAAACCCGTCGTGCCGGTTGGCGACTGGATTGGAGGACTCGACGGCCATCTAGAGGTGGTTCGGGCGTCCCCGCAGTTTCCGCTTAAGGTCCCCATCAGCGATGCAATATTATGATGCTGTGTTGCGACACCCGCTACATGTCGTCTACAGCATATTCTTCCACAATTTCACTCCATTAAAAATATAAAAAAATCAACAAATAAGAAAAAAGTTAAACAGCGGCTGCACTTCTTCCCATTAAAAGTGTACTTCAGCAATACCCGAGGTCTGCACTCTAATCTTAATGCATTCCACTATCATCTGGAGACTGACAAACCGTACCTGCTGTTCCTCACGGAGACGCAGATTCGCTGTCCTTCTGATAATACTTACCTCGACTAACTAGGGTATTCTTTAGAGTGTAACTTTAAACAGCGAGCAGGCGTCTGTGTATATGCTCGTGACGACATCTGCTATCGGCGTCTTCGTAATCTTGAAGATTCCAGGTTTTCAACTTTATGGGTATTAGTGGACTCCGGTACAGAGAAAACTATCTACATTGGAGTCTATCGTTTGCACAGCGAAGATGAAGAGACGACCATATTATTTGAACGCAAAGCGAGGTAGCAGACATGGCTCAACAACGTTATCCTTCCGCACAAATAATTTTCTTGGGACATTTTAATGCCCATCACCAAGATTGGCTATACCCATATTTGCAAACAGATCATCGGGAGAGAGGCATATAAATTTTCTCTCTCACTAGATCTTTCTCAGATGGTTAGCCAGGCGACGCGAATACCTGAAATTGGTAGCCATACTGCTAATTGCCTAGACCTTCTGCTGACAACGGATCCAGATAGATTTACTATGATGACCTCAGCTCCATTAGGAAGTTCTGACCACTGTCTGGTGAAGGCTATATCATCATACTCAGCTCCAGATACAAGCCCCCGAGCAACAAGATGGATATGGCGATATAAGTCAGCTAATTGGGATGAAATGCGTCACTTTTTAGCAGCGTTTTCTTGGTAACAAGTAGGTTTTCTGTCAGCAGATCCGTCGAATTGTACTTCTTCTATTACCGATGTGGTGAAGCGGGCTATGTAATATTTTATTCTATATTCCTATTTGCCACTTGCGACTGATACCCGTCCGTGGTTTAACGCCGAGTGTACCCAAGCTGAAAAGGCTAAAGTATTAGCATATAAAGCATGGACCGAGGCCAATTGCAACAGGTCTTCGGATGCATAACAAAGAAAGAAATCATTCAATAAATCTGCCAAGTTCTGTAAAAAAGTTATGCGAAAGGCTCGCTTCGATCATGTTGGAACCGAACTTGCTTCCTGGAGTAAAACTTTTTGGTCTCTGGCCAAGTTGGTTGAAGTGAACTTTCTTAAGCCCTCGCTTCCACCTTTGATAAAATGAGATGGTTCACTGTCTCATTCAGCAGCAGAAAAAGCGGCCGTGGGGTTATAGTGGGTATTTCCGATAGTTAGCTCGAGGCTAGCTAGTCCCCCCGGGCTAGGTGGGGATGCGTTAATGCATTTTCCCACTTTAAAAAAAGGCTTGTTCTAATCCCCGTCTGATTAGATACCACTATCAAGTTGAAAATCTGCCGCCAAGTACCTATAGTTGTGTTCCGGTAGTTATGCTTGAGAGCCAAACCCTGCATAGATTTAGTGTGTTAACCAGCTTGTTCCACATAGTCACTTAAAATCAGGTGAAATTGTGGCCATACAAAATAAAAACTATAAGAAAAGCAAGGCGCATAGCGAGCCTAATCGGAATAGTCTACGTTATAGCTACTACCACAGCCACATGGTATATAGTACGGTTCTCTTTGTATGGATTGCTCGTATACCACACCGCTAATTAATTTGTTCCGCTAGTTACAACCGCTATTTATGTATAAATTTATTGATAATGTTAAAAGAGATAATATTTTTAATAATTATATTGATTATTTTTGTAAGCTATGTTCACATTTTTAAAGCACACATTTTTTTTCTCCATATCGTGTGTATATTATATATCGGTATACTGTCTGGTTTGTGAACCAAATAATATAAAAACGAACTATATATTTGATTTAAACCGCAAATAATCACTAAAATAATTAAAAAATGCATAATGATTTCTTAGGTTTACGCGAATATTATTCATTGAAATAAAACTAATTTAAACGGATTTTATCACGGTTATTTATTAAATTTTGATCCCGACGTTTCGAAAGCTTTTCAGCCTTCGTGGTCACGGGGCGGACTGAGGTGTAGGTTGTCCAGAAAAGTTTATGTTACTGTATGTTACCTTCAATTAAATTTTTAATATTTATAGTGTTCCGATCTACGCAGAAAGAGCTCACAGTGTCTTGAGGTCTGGCAATTGGTATTTTGGGTTCCGATTTAATTAAATGTATAATTGGATCTCAGGCTTGTGCTAGCTTCCTACCATCTTCTCTATTGAAATTTGGATGTTTTTTAATTTCAATAGCCTCACGAATCATCCTAGGTAGGAATCGGTGTTCTTTGGCAAGGATTTGTGGCTTGTCGAATCGAAGATAATGTTTGGAGCCTTCTTCTGAATGTTCAGCAACTGCAGACTTCGTAGAGCGTCGGTGTTTAACATCATCTATATGTTCTTTTACGCGGGTCCCTATATTTCTTTTAGTTTGTCCGATATAGGAGAGGCCACAGTCACATTCGATTTGTATACGCCCTGTTCTTGTAGAGGTATATGACACTTGACAGGTGGTAAAAATTGACTAATCTTCTTGGGCGGCTTGAAGTAAGTTTTAATTGAAGCACGCTTCAGCACATAGCCAATCTTGTCTGTGACCCCTCTTACAAAAGGTAGCACAACAGGTACACGTTCTACTGTGGCTGGTTTCACTCGGTTTCCGTGACGGCGGCGTGGAATTTGGAGCTTGTTATCACGCAGTACAGCTCAGCAGCCAGATGTTCCTCGTCACAGATTCCTTGTGCTCAGAAAATTTAACAAATAACCGCGATAAAATCCGTTTAAATTAGTTTTATTTCAATAAAAAATGCATGTTTAGCCTAGCATTTAAATTAGTTATGTCACAGCAACCATCGCGCTGTAGCGCTATGGGTTCAAGTCCCGCACTGGACTATGATTTTTGTTTTCCACAATTAATTTATTTAAGTTGATAATTAATTTAAGTTCTTAGTTTGCTTGTTATTTTGTACCTGTAAGTTGTGAATATAAAATCCTTCACAGTAGACAATTATGGAATTGCCTAGATAGATACAATAAAAAATAAAATTAAACATCCCTTACAAAGTAAGATATGAAATAAAATCAATCATATCAATCATCATCAATATATCATAACCAATCACAATCATATAAAAATCACACTTACTTGGTTATTATACAGAGCACAAAGGGCTGGTAGAGAGAGACAGAGACAAACTTTTTAGCAACCATGGATTCACCGTGCAGGTGCCGGGTCAGCCCTGTGAGGGCTTAAGAGGCCCCTTGTCGATGCGCGTCAACCTTCTCCTTCACCACTCGGGTTTCTCTCCCTACCCAGCCAAATTTGGTAAGAGCTTGCTAGCGCAGCTTTAGTAGCACTTTCTAGTATAGAACTTACTGCAGTCCTAGACAGGCCAAGATCTTTTAGAAGGTTATAGAGAGATTTAGCTGGTTTACGTCTCGCTCCTACTTGGACCGCGTATATATTGACCGCGTTGCCATTGCTATTCAGGTCATTTAGTAGCTCGTAGTATTTATTAGTTTTTATAGCGTGTCTATAGGTATATTTGTTTCTCAGGGTGCAGTAAGCTCAAGTAGTACTATGTGTTTAGTCGTTCTAGAATAAATAAATATATCCGGTTTGAAAGTCGAAGCCCCAAAATATTCTGGAATTTCATAATGTTTTTCATACGTGTCCATCAGTATAATACACTCACGACCCAGAATTGAGAAAGGCTTATTTTTGGATTGGATGTGGGAGGGACATTTGAAAGGCATTTAGGTAACATTTTAAAAGAGCCGGAGTCTAATCCTGTATTAACGTTCGCCACTTTAGGGCCAACGGGATACAAAACTCACCTATGGTTAACCACTCACTTTGTATTTCTAAATTCATCGCGTGCATTTTGTATCAGTTGTTATCGTATTGCTGTAGAACAGATTTAACTAAGTCTCGATCTGCCCTTTTTTTTGCACCCAACCCTGCCCTATCAGTATGTGCATTTACCATATTTTTTTTTATGTAATTGGAGCCTTGATTAGAGTTCAGTGGTATTTTTATCTTTTGGGAGACATGTGACTGATTTTTCCTGGGATTTCCACAAGAATTGCATCCTGCTAACCCTTATGTGTTTATAGAGTTTCTGATTTTTTTTTATTTCAACCCAAAACTATTATGATTCCTGAATAAAGTTCAGGGGTCAGCCGAGTGTGCCAGTCCGAACAATAACTTCAATATCTTTATGGTAATAACATCTAATTTTGTTGAGATGGTTTTACCAATGTCATATACGAGGAAAGGCCAAGTCAGACGTAATATAAGGTAGTTGTCGTAAATCCAAGTTTTTTTTTTGTATTTCCGATTGGCTGCTGGTGTACCTTATCAAGATCGTTAATGAAATTGCCTACAACTATTTCTAGGGATAGTGTGCGTCCTTTGTAATGTATTTTTCTACCAAGAAATTTGAAGGCTCTGCTTCAGCAACCATGGTTACCCTTTTATTAGTACTTCTTTAGTACTACTTATTTAGTACTTCATCTACCCAGACAGAGGCAGTGCATTTGTTTGGTTTTGCCTTCAATCCGTCTGTCTACGTAAAGAAATCATCCAGTTCATTTAAAAGTTTCTGAGATTGTTTTGGATTACAAGTCAGTATTTCGAGGTCGTCTGCAAAAGCAAAGATAGTCTCAGTATACGCATTGTTAATTTTAAACCGATAACCCCTTTTATTCGTAGGTTAATAATTTGTCTACTAGAATATTAATTACTATATTAAATATTATTGGTGATAGACAGTAACCTTGGAATAGACCCACATTGTACTCTAAGGGTTCCGTGTATTCCTTGTTTACTACTATAGAAAATTGTAATTTCCAATAGTATGATATGATTATATCGAATGTTATAATGATTCATTATAATGATATCGGCGCTTTGAAGTTAAAATATACGTGTGAATCAAATCCTTGTTGCGGTTTAGAGGTTATCCTGTGGACTAATCAAATGAATATACATAGGATAGTGCCATCGATAGCTCAAATACAATAAACAACATTTTATTATAGGTACTGGATACATTTATAAATAAACTAGTCTCAACACTTAATAAGTCTAAAAATTCCCCAGAGATGTCATATAAAACTGTAAAAAGCTATGATATTAAATAAATAACAGTCTTAATTCATGGTATGAAAGATTGTGAAACAATACATTAATTTTGATACTCGTTATTTATTCATTAACGACAAGGTTTATATACAAAAATATTATTATCAAAAAAGAAAACTAGAAAACAAGAACAAATTTTTGAAAAAACTATGTGTCATAAAAGTGAAAAGGCGAAGTTATAATTGAACTTAGTCATAAGAAAATTATGGGATTTCCTTTATCTACAAGAATTTATATGAAAAAACATGATGACTTTGAGTTAAACATAGACCTGTCTTAGCTGTTCCATATGACTAATTATGGATCAATATTTAATGAAAGGAGTTTATGTGAAAATGAAAATAGAATCGCTGATAAAAATACATACATACAACTACTTATTATTAACTAACTTATTATTAACATGTGAAAATATTATGAATTAAATAGTCTGCAGTCACAGATACTTTGAATAAACGTGCGGTTTTGGTAGGAAACAAGGATGTGCCTAAAATTAGCGCGTTTCGATGTCGAAGTAACCTTGAATTTTGATATCATCTGAACTCGATACCGGTCACGCCTATGTGTATCACATTTCTGAACATCATAAGATCCTTGTATATAAGATAATCCATCTAAATTCTAAATTTTCTTTGTCTTTGCAAATTATGTTATATTACAGCTTAATATGTAATTACTATACATACCTGTTGACATGTTCTCATTAGGATATTCTTTAGTTGAAATAAGCTGAAGTAAGAAATGTTGACCGGCTTAATGAGTTAACGATACATTATGAGTAACAACGATTATATGAGCAACAGCGTTATATATTCGATATATACAATATATAAGAATGCAATGAGGATTGTTTCAAGTAAGATTATATGGGCAAGATAATAAAAACATTATATGTCCTGTACTGCAGTAATGCTTAATTTTGACACATCATTGACAGTATTTCTCGTAGTTCAATTCTTTTTTAATCGCAACGTTATACAACAATACTGCTGAAGTATTTACGTTGCCTTCGAGTTAAGTAATCCTGCATTCGGTGTGCCTTCCTTTTATTATGGGTCTATATCTTTTGTATTAAATAAGTTTTTTATAATTAAATTTTTTGGTTTTGTTTATGCAAGTGTTGTTAATTATGGTCATTTAACATAATCCGATATATGTTCTTATTAAGTTTTTTTGTTATTAAATTACTAGCTTGGCAGTAATAGTTATTTTGCTAATATAAATACATTTCTTTACTATCCCGATTATCACCTAATTATTATGTACGTATATATTTAAATCTGCCGCCAAAACCTATAGGTGTGTTCCGGAAGTTGTTCTCGAGAGTCAGTACCTCCACAGGTTTAGCGTACTTACCAACTTGGGCTACATCCTCACGTAATATCAGGTGAGATTGAGGCCATTACGCATAAACTTAACTATAAAAAAAAAAACACAAATTTATAATAACCTTAAAAATGAAGGTTTCACAGGTAAAGTTTCTACTTAAATTATAACGAACTAGTCATATCTTTTATTTATAACGATAAACGCTTTAACTATATATGAAAGTCATAACCACATTTTGTTAACTAACTGTAGCACAAATATTCTCAAAACTGGACGCATTCCTGAAAAATGAGTTAAATAAATGTTGAAATAAAGTGAATCATCTCTCTATCCAGTTTGTTATAGGTTGACGTTAATGTACGTTATTTTAAAATAGAATGATATCGTTTTCAGTCAATAACCTATATATTTTTTATAGTAGGAAGATAGAATAACTGCATTGTAACTATTGGTATATGAATCGATGATAGCTCGCGTGGTAGTGTGTACGGATGCCACATCTATGGATGTGAGTTAGTATCCCCGCATTAAGATTGAGCTTACGCTAAAGAACGTCATGATGAAACCATAGCATTGTAGTAGAGCTTTTTAAAATGCCCGCCCGGCCAGCTACCACTCTCAAGTTGAAAATTTGCCGCCAAATACCTATAGGTGTGTTCCAGCAGTTGCACTTGAGAGCGAGTTCCTCCATCAAGCTCAGCATGTCCATCATCTTGGACCACATCGTAGCTTAATATCAGGTGAGATTGTGTCCATAAAGTTAAAACATATAACCTATTTAAAAAAAAAACGAGTGGTGTCGTGGGACACCAGATAGGAACGAAGTTCCTTATTATAAAAATATTAATATCAACTTCTATTCGAGGTATAAAGAAAATAATTATTCGGGTATAAATTTTATTATGTTTTTTCCAATAAAAATAAAAACAAACTACATTACAAAATTATCTGAACACCTTTATTTTGTTTACGATGATTTATATAAATATAACAGTTTATAATAATATAAACTATATATAAAAAAATAATATAATAACAGTCATCACGTAGATTATACATTAGACACTGTATAGTCAACATACATAGACTATACATTAAATTCTAACGCTAACATTACGGACGTTTTTTGCCGAGTAGAGTACCCCTCCGCGACGCTACATAAGGAACTTCGTTTCAAAAACGATAAGCACGACAATATTAGAAATATCTATGATCACCTAGAGACTGGCAGTCCATGAGCGGTTTTCGCTATTATGGCGGCTAGTCAGCCTTTTGGTAGCAAGATATATGAATATGTTATACCTAAAGTGCATTGTTATCATTCTGGAGACTAACTTGATTTAACAAAGTGACCTAGTTTTAAAGTGCTAAAATTTGTTCCACTTCACAAATTAACTAGGTAATCTACAAATTACATAGGTAATTAGCCGGTTACCTTATAAGCAGTCGTTGACATGAAAATTAGGTCATTGTTGAAATAATACTACGGTTTGAATCGAAACTAAAACTATTCCTGAACCAAATTCCTGTTCTGGCCGGTGCCGGTTTACCATAACACTGTGATGGCTGCCAAATCGATACAGTGCTTGTTCAAGCGATTCCGCATTACTGTGTGAAGGCAGCGCATGGAAAATCATGAAGGTTAAAGAAGTTCTCCTGAGCGAATCTTAGACAGTAACTTCAAATTAGACTAAAATAATCTGTACATCAACAGCTTATGAGTTTTAAGGCTATCATATACATAAATTGATTTGCCGAATGCAATAAATAAAGAAAAAAACTATCTTCTAACCTTAAAAGTATAAACATACTGTTTATAGCAATAGAATAGTACGAAAATGTATTAAAACGTGTGAAACAAAATATATTTAGAATACATATTAAAATATAAATATACCAAAAAGATTTTATGTTGTCACACGGATCATAAAAAATGTTGCGGTCAATAACATTATAAATACCTACATGATTAATATACATACGTATTATTCTTAAAATGATATGTTAGCAGCGAAATATTGAAAAAAATAGGTATTTAAAGGATACTAGTTGTGATTGCAACTTCATTCCCGTGAAACTAAAAATTAATTAATCATTCTTACCCGTTTCTGTAACTTTTTCAATACAGTTTGCTCTTTATGGTGATAGCGTGATGCTAAACGCCGAAAGCCTTCCTCAATTATTGCTCTATCAACTACAAAAATCTGAAATCTAACCAGGATTTCCCAACTATAGTATTGAAACAAACAAACATTTTGGCTGTATAATAAATAAATAGCTTTTGCGCTGTGCCTCAACCTCGTAAGTACATTGCGAAAACCAGAACTGCAACTGGAGCTGATAATTTCTAAATAGAAAAACCATAGTTTCTGATTCCCTTGTTTCCTGTTTCAATACAATACTGATTTTTATTTTATATAGAATAAGCAAGACTGAATATACCTTTTTGTGTGTGACGCGGTGATTGCATGCACGTACCTGCGTCGCCCCAGGAAGGCGACAGTTGACCATAGGGTTTTTATTGGTATTCTCACTTACCCCTCACAGTCCCCCGGGCTGGGAAGAGATGCATAACTACGTTTCCCCACGTAAAAAATGTCTTTTTGTTTTGCTATATTTTATATACATCATTTGTATGTCTGCAAGTAGGTATTTGATAAAATCGGAAATTATTGTGATCTTTGATTTTGAGTCTTTCCGTTCTTACAATGCATAATTTATGTAATAAAAATCAAACCATAGAGCCATGTTTTTTTTTTCTTTATTCTTTTCGACTTGACATACGCTAACAGTGTAAGGGCTTTGACAGCTTCACAGAAGTTTTTGGGGCGAATGGTAAGAGCACTCAGCCTCGAGGCAGCGAGCGCAAGGGTGCTAGAATGGCCAAGCCCCAGCCTGGACCGCTGCCGGAAAACGAACAAAGATTCGCGAGCCTAACTAGCCAACCATAATAAATATGGGTATTATAAGATACATTTATTTGCTTTAGTACATTTTCCAGGGAGGAAACAGGAGAATATGTTTCTAAGGACGAATCACTTCTAGTATATCCTCTTAATAGATTCTATACGACTTATTTTTACTTTGAGCCAAAAATATTTGTCTTTTTGTTTAAACGTAAATAGTTTACTTTTAGTAACAATTTGTACTTTTAAAATGTAAGAGGTACATCTAATATGTAAGAGGTAAAATGTTCACATTCATATTGTAACAATAATATAACTTATCTCACAAAATTATCGTGGTGATACAAATCATGTGAATGAATAGACAAGTCTACTGAAACATTAATTTTACAAAAGAGGAACTATAAAATATCATATCCTACAGCATCGGTGAACATTCTTTACAATTATTTTATACCAAGGAGTTTGATCAATCATCTGAGTTACCCAAAAAAACCTCACCTGCTCGCGGTGCACCCTGCCGAGTAACCGACCAGGCTGTGGCAATTGATGGTTCCATATTTGGTTTTGGTCATGACAGTTATGAATATAATCCATGATCCATCACAGCTTGATTTGAGATGCATGTGTGGGGTTACAAAATGGATAAAATCAAGAATGAGTATGTTAGAGGGAGTTTGAAAGTGGACCCAGTAGTTGAAAAGGAATCGTTTGTCTTGGTTCGGATATGTCATAAGAAGACAGGGAGGCACATGTGGTGAGGTATAGTGTTAGATATGAATATTGAAAGATGGAAAGGAAGCGAAAGGGCAAAGAAAAGATGGATAGAGTGTGTAACGAATGAGATGAAAGAAAAGGCAGTGAATGAAGAGATGACGGCCCTTACAGGTTTGTGGAAAAAGAATACGTACTAAGCCAACCCCAAATGACTTGAGAACAAGACACGAAGATGATGGCTAGTAACCACCTTCAAATTGGTATAAAGAGAAATATAAAAAAAAATTGTACAGTGAAAAACAATTTCTACTACGAGGATTAAGTTCGTTGATAGATGAGCGATGTTTTCAGGATCTAGTGTGTATTGAACATTGATATGATAGCACCGTATATTACCTATATTCAAATAGAATATAAATATAGCTATTGAAGTGTGTATGAACTCGACCAAAACCTCAAAACACGGTTTTAGCCAACAAACCGGCTCTAGATCATTTTCGTAAAACAGTCGATACTAAGATCCAACCCCGAGAATGGGATCCATTTGACTCGAGTGAAAAAGCTTTAAGAAGAGTCCTTAAGGATTTTACAGCTTTAAGGATTTTAGCAACAGAAACTAGTTTCAATTACAAAAGTAACTATACAATATATTAACACTATATACTTGCTGAGCAGTTCATCTGTTCTTCGGATTAATTGCTAAGGTCAGGTTTAAGTAAATTTCTGAAAATCGCATTAGTTTTCTGATCCAGAAATAAATTGGTCTATTTATAAATAAATCCAGTAATTCAATTCAGGAGAAGAAAGTGGTTCCTGCACTACTATCTAGAATATTCTTTGATACACTTTCTAAATAAATTGATTAATTCATCGCCTCTCTTAAATACTGTTATTTGTATCTTACCCACGAAAATCCGTGTGTTTGTATTTTTATTAGTGACGATAGTTTTTTGCTATGTACCTATTTGTTTTTGTATACATGAAGTTAAGGCATAAGTAAATACTTATTTATTAAACAAATACAATTATAGGTACTTAAATAAAAATTGGCTACCATTCGACGCATCGTCCAAAGGATTATTTTTATGGAATAGTCGGCAAAAGAGCAAGCACCTAATGATCAGCTCCTTCCATGGAATCCCACAACACCAGAGGAATGGTCTACGATGGTATTTACGCATCCAAAGCGATTGCGAGATTTCTGAGAGTCGAGGGTTATTCATCGCAGATACATACGCCCCCCCCCCCCCCCCCGGTAACTCTCTACCTGGTACATACTCAGGCAGAGAAAAAAGGCCTTATCCATAACGGCTACGGGAGTGGGGAGGGGTCACGCGTCATGACGATCCACGAGTCCCAGGGGTTGACACACAAAAAAAAAACACCAGAAGAATCGCAGGTGCGTTTCCGGCTTTTATAGGAGGGACTGGCTCTCAAATGTCACTGGCGGAACACACAAAATCATATTTGGCGGCATATATTCAAAAGTTATTCGGTATTAACTCAGTTTATAACATTTAAAGTTTGAGACGTACAGTAAACGTAGTTATCTTTTGTTTATTGGACATTGGCTTTTACTCTTAGGGGCTTTTACAGCTTCACCGATCTTTGGGGGCAAATACTTAGGTACTTAGCCCGACGCACGAGCACAAGGGAGCCATGAATTGGCCGGTCTTCGTCTTAAACTGTTGCCGGGGAAACGAAGTTTGAATTAACGTACGCTTTATTTAATTGTTACAGAACTGTATCATCGTTAGATTTATTAATTCCCTTATATTTATTATTTACTGTCTTCTATAATATTCCAATTAGCTAATATGATGATAGGATTTACATAACAAAAATCTTATATTTAAAATTAAATATAAAATATGTCGGAACTTTTGTATAATATGTTTATTTAAAACTTTTATTTGTCTCCCAATCTGATTAAATTAACCATCGGTAGAATTTAGATGAGCGATAATAAAGTTCAACGTTGCGATGAGTCAATAAACAAGATTGATCTTATGAAAAGCTTATAAATATCTATTTAAATTATTTTTCAAGGTAGAGACAAAAATTAATCTTTTTAAACCAGTTGTCAATAAAATACTCTGAGATTGCGTAATTGATAGATGAGCACAACGCAATCGCGTGGGTTCATTTGCCTTCTCAACCGAAATATATGACACCTATAACACTCAAGGAAAATGCCATGAATAGAAATCATTTGTTTAAATGTGCTTTATTTCTTCCAAGGTGACCACATACCAAGTAACATTAAAACTCGTTTTTCTTAGTATATCCCTCTACTTTGATTAAGAATCCTTTTGTTCACAAAGCAAAATATCTTTATGTTGTGCTTGTAAAATACTGTACACGTCTGAAACCACACTTATGGATGTTCTAGATGCCATATAGATGCCCTTTATAGTAATGCTTGGTTTTTAAATAAAATGATTTCATGTATTTTAAACAATTTCCATATAAAATATACATATTAATTTTTGGAATTTGTAAAATGATAAAACGATCATAAATGCCATTTGTGTTGATAAATAACTTCTGTCTTAAATATAATGAAGATTATAGTAGATTTAAATTTATGATCGACACGTCTGTTTAAGTTCCGTCTTCAAATTATCAATTAGCCAGTTTCATTATAAACTCGTTTTAATTGATCATGTTTTGACACTTTGATAAAAATAACGCTAATATAAAAATCACGTTTATTATTAAACCCTAAATTAATATGAGATAGTTGATACATTATTTCATACAATTATTTTATTTCAATTTCATAATGTAATTCAAAAATCATAAAGGCTTAATTATATAAAAAAAGGTACCTTGGGCGGCACGTGTAAAATTAACAATCAATTGTTTTACCGTAAATTCTTATATTCTATAATTATTTGATATTTGTATTATTATTTTCTTATTCGTTTATATCTTTTTTATTATTAAAATTTCATTTAAAATACCATTATCTGTTTAAAGCGGCTTTGAATATGGTTGGAAAATCCGATCAAATTTATTATATTTCTTAAGGAATTGAACCCTTTCATTTTTTATTCATAATAAAGCTATGTATATACATTACTTATATTCTTATTGAGATGACCATACCTGATTTTAATATGTTTTGTGATGCTTAATAAGCCTTCTTAACGGTTTGATTTTGATTTAATAAATAGATACATTAATAACAATATCGTTTCAATATAGTGCAAACCTTGAACTTATATTACATTAGCATTGTAAGTATTGGAATCTTCTAAGGGTTATTTAAATTAATAATACTAAATGTTTTTGTTTACAACTGTATTTATTTACACTTGCACATAAATAAGACTTGAAGAAATAGCAGATTAACGATAAAAAAACATATTACTTATTGTTACAACAATGTATTTTCAGGGTTTAACTTATTACATAACAGAACGGTGAGATTCCTTTACATTAACTTACTGCGATGGAACAAGATACTTGGCAGAGTACTCCAGGGCACGAGCGATTTGGGGGGGCAGAGGTGGTGGAGTGGGGAGAGCTTGACCCTGGAAAGATATTTCGATTATAAAGCAGATTCAATATAACTCATGTCTTACAAAACCAAATTTTATGAGTATTCTGATTACAGTAAATATTTTATCAGCCTGAGTTTAAGGCCTCTCAAAGTTCTACAACTATTTATTAACGTATATTGATAGTTTTCGATATATTAATATCATAAGTCTAATTTCAATTACCCAACTTTATGACATGGGAATTATATTTATCAAACTATCAAAACAACTTAAATATAAAGTTGTAAATAATTGAAATAAATCATGATAGTCGTATAAATCAATATATACATTATACGTGTATATTAGAAAATGAAACTTTTAAGTTTGCAAATATTTACTAATCTTGAATATATTTGATAAACGACACTGGTTACTTACCGATGGCTGGAAGCCATTCTCGTCGGCAGTGTAAGTGATGAGGATGGGCACGCCCTCAGGGGAAGTATAAGAGTAAGAACCTTGAGAAACAACTGGGGCCAATGGGGGTTCACCTCCAAAGTTACGGGGAACTCCTTGTTCCTGGGCCGCAATACCGTTGCTAGTTTCATAGCTGTAACAAAAAAAAACCGTGTTAGTTAATAAATGTGTTGGTAATGGTCATAGTTTTATAAATACAAAGGTACACTTACAAATAGCTGTAGCTGCCATCAGGGTTAATTTCGTTTCCTAATTTCACAATTTCTGCATTGCGTGCTTCAGAGATTACCCTAGGGACTGAGACTACAGAGACGGGGGCAGCAGTGGTGGAAGCCACTGTTGAGGGAGCGAAAGAAATAGGAGCGAATGTTGAGGGAGCAGCTGTAGAGGGAGCAGAGGTGGAAAACACGGCCGGAGCTGGGGTGGTTACTGTGACGAATGGTCGGTAAGGTGCCCTTGTGGTGAACCTATTGTACCCGTTGTAACGGTTGTATTTATTGTACTGGCCATTTTGGGTATACTGGTTTTTGTTGTAGAAACCCAAAGGATCGTATTGGTTGTTGCGGTTGTACTGAGATGTGAACTGTTGTGCACTGGCCGCAGCCAAAGCACAGGCGAATATTACTAACTGTAATGAAAAAAAAATTTATTATTACTTCTTAATCTCTAATTATATTGTATTATAATATTTTCAAATTTATTTACTATATACTACTCATTGATATCGTAATTTACTTACGGCGAATTTCATTTTGTATAATTTAAGCTAACCTAGCTCCGTTGAACTAGTTTGAATGCGGTTAAAAAAATCCGCGCTGGCTTATATATCTCTCTAAGAACCACCCACTTTAGAGCGCGAACTGCAATAACATTTAAATAATTAGACGCGAGACTAGAGTTTTTTTTTAAATAACACTTGTACTGTGTATCACTGCTTGTTTAACATAGTTTTATTTTATTATAATTTTTGAAGGTTATTTGTCCGATATTAATTTTGTGGTTATCGTCAACCTAAAAGAGGACCGCAGATCTAACACAAAAGGAATAGATTCTAATCCTGAGAATTAATTTAAAACAAAAGTTTATTAACGTAACGTTCTACTCAGATGGAAAAATAGTAATGCTAACACTATTATCTAATGGGTGGACTAGTATAGCGGTAATTTTAATGGAAGAGGAAAAAATAGAAGGAAGGAAGGAATAGAATAAATTATAGCACTCTTTATTAACCCATGAACAATAAGCCTTAGTCCATAAGTAGTCCAACTTATAAAATATAATTCACAAACTCCGGAGAAATTTTAAATTTATACCTTTTCTAAAATATTAAATAGAAGACGATAGAACCCCTAGCCAAGTTAGCTTTTAAATAATAGTCAGCGTAAGTGAAGAGTCTCATATAATATTTTTTTTATTTTTGTAATTGTCGTTGAATACACGGAACACATCATGTTGTAAAAAGTAAGTTAATTTTTTTTCAATAATAACTATATATTTATATCTATTTAGGTCATGTACCAACTATTTACTGTTCTCTATGAACAGTAGCATCTAGTGATATCAGAGGTATTATTATTAAGACGATTCACTTCATGTATCAAATTGTACCACAACAAGTTCCATTTAATAGCTTCATCATAGACGTCTGTACAGGCGTGACTCGAGGATTTCAAACAGTAGTATTTTATTCTGCTCTTGTTAAAATTCATTATAAAGATAAATGTTATGAAGACAACTGCTAATTAAGTGGTGTAATAAGTAAGTAAATTGTAATCAGTACTTATCCTAATAATTACGTACGTACGTAATAAGTACGGAATCAATTACTTTCACAAAAACTATTCATTTAATAGTCTTCAATTACATACTAATCACAAATTGTCTAAGAAAAGCACATGGTATAAAAACCTAATAGTGCATATAATATTAAAAGGTAATAATGGATTTGTAACTTTAATCAGCGTCCATTTTATTTATATTTTTTTTTCTATAGGTTTAGCAACTTCGCCACAACTTTGTTTGATAATAATCGACGATGTAAGGAGGAAATGATGTAATTCAGTCTAGTAGGGTGCTGAAACATGCCCACTGAGAACAATCTTTCAATATGTTTGTGGTTACATAGGTAGACAATAGAAGGTACTTTACTACCATGCTGTAGATTCATCACTTTTTTCTATCACAACTTATATATCCATTATTTGAATGGACACTACGTAATAACCCGATAATAATCGATTACAAAGTGTTCAACGGAAATATTTAATTAAAATTTTTTTTTTCGTGGGTATGCTTCTGCAATGACTTTTTCAATTAGTTTTTTTTACTGTCAGCACAAGAAGATTGTTGCTCGTCCCAATGCATTTATTTTATGTTTTCCACTATATAAAAAAATATTAAATTAATGCAACTTTGTTAAATAAAATGTATTCGAAAATCGTCAACCATAAATCTTCTCTAAAAGAATCGCCTCAATTTTGCTACTGGTATATTATATACTTAGTAACTTCAAATTGAAATTTGTTTTCCAAAGCTACATTCATTCGTTAGTTACAGTTTTCATTTCTCAAGTTATAGGAATGCATCGTTAACATTTTCATCAAAAAGGGCATCGTTACTCAAATTATAGATAACCTTGTTTTTGTATTAACTTAGCTTAGCCCTTAGCTGTTCATATTAAATATAGTATACACTTAGCTTTATCTCTTCTCTTTATCGCTTTATCTCTTTAGCTCT
Organism: Actias luna; assembly: GCA_039707435.1. Classification (NCBI taxonomy): domain Eukaryota; kingdom Metazoa; phylum Arthropoda; class Insecta; order Lepidoptera; family Saturniidae; genus Actias; species Actias luna. The sequence goes on along the minus strand of JAZHAC010000033.1, from coordinate 9,598,621 downwards.
ATCTTTGAACTTCCAAATCCAGACTATTTCGCTGGTGCATACGTTCCAGAAGCCTATTTTTTTTTAATATATCCTTGAATTAACTATGTTATGTTTCCATAGCTGTAACAATGCCTTTGATTTTATGGTTGTTTTAAAGTTTATCGGGTTTCCTTTGTAATGCAACAAAAAAAAATTAATACCATAATAAATGGAGCAACTATATTAAGATGAAACCTAATAAGTAAAACTGCCAGAATAGATATGGAATCTCATATCGTTATTTTCGTTATGTTAACAAAATCATTTTATTCGTACCTTAAAAAACAGTAAGTTCATGATAATCTATTTTATATACAGTCTGATAACTCCAATATAACTTTCCTCCTCACTTTGATAATATTAATATTTATTTACTCAAATTATTAAAGATAACAATTTTTGAATAACGGTACAAATACTCTTTATATGTTGGTAATAAATGGTCTATACAAAAAGTTTTACATTTGAAATCTCAGAAGGTCTGAATTCTTTGTACAATTTTTACTCCTAGTAAAGCAGATTATCAAAAAAAAAACCTTTAGAGGATCGGTACAGTTCTGAAATTTTGAAACAGAAGTTTTGAAAAACATTGTACTCAGACAATTTTACGTGACAAGATTTAACAATTACTATGAATTTATAGCAGATCGTTGTATTCTATTTTTACTTAAAATTTTTGGAATTTAAAACAATTGAAAAACAGGAAAATACTTATAAACACTTAAAGCTTATACAAAACTTTGTGTCAAAGTAGATCTGTAATTTCGTTATATCATAACTATTTATTTATCAAAGTTGTAATTGGTAGATAACAGTGTAAACTTTGATAACTATGTAACTTTGATGAAATAAATAAAGAACTTACTAAATTGAACTAATTTACCTTACGTATATACTCTATTTACTGTAATACTTGAGTTTCGACGATGAGTAAAAAGCAGTAAAGTAAGACAAACAGACGATAAACAGGAGTTAAATGATATTGAGTCCCAGTTTAAAAATCTACAACATACTGATTTTAAACGATCGAAACGCGCTGAAGTAAAACGGCTGGTTATATTCGTCTTAAGTCTATGTACATATATATGATGGGCATATATAATATATTATGGACGCAAACTAGTAGTGGCTGGATCACTTCTCGCTATACCGTCACTTTTATTTATTTATCGGATAGATTTAAACACCAGGAAATTAATAAATTCTTAAAAGATTGTATTTAGTATTTGGTGTACCAAACCTACTATCCATTTCTACTGTATCTGCAGACGGTTCGAAATATCAGTACGGCAATTAAATAGCTAATTCCTTATATAAATTCATTCTTCTTGTTTATAAATACAAGAATAAGGTCGACAACTAAATCGATCATGCCCTCAAACTAGTGAAGAATAATATATGATTCCAAATATGTATGAATTCGAATGTGAATAATAAATTTATATTGTTGAAACTTTAATTATGTGGTATATGAATAAATTGGAGGGCACATAGGTATTATCATATAATCGCATAAACTTTAATGTTTTAGTATTTATTTTTGAAGGAGAAATAGACACGATTAATAGGACATTAATAATAAGACTAGTTTTATTCTCCATTATACTTGTTTCATAGTTTCAAATGTAAATTTAAAATTATATTATTATACACACAGAAGCACATACTAATATAGTATTTTGTATAAATTAAGTCGACGATCGATGAAAATACTAAATGAAGTATTTAAATAAGAAATCTTCAATATTTTCTTTGTGTGTTTATTTGTTATCGAAAAATTTTAAAGTACTACTTTGTAACAAAATATTCTATAATAGATACGGAAGAAATAAATAATTAAGAAAAAAACACTATAATACATGACTGATTACTATTTTGAAAAACATTCTCTTTATAATCATAGTAGGCTACTATTTAAATTTATTGTTAAACTGAGATACAATGCACGCAGAAAAGTGCATTAGTGACATTTATTGTCAATTGTATTGTTATCTATTGTTTAACCTTAGAGATTTTCGATTATCTGGATAGTGATGATCAGGATATCAGGACCAAGTCATGAAATTATTAGTCCTTAACACAAGTGCAAATTTTCAGTTCAATGAAGTTGTTGAAAACTCCAATCCAATATTTCGTTATATATATAAAGCTAAAGAAAGTATATACAAGTAAAGCTTCTATAGCATGTTAAAATGTACACGGTGAACTTACGTCATTACTCAATTATGAAACTATATGTAGACTTAATAAAAAAAATCTTATCCAAATCGTAAAAATAAATGCGATTAAGCGATGATAGCTTCGTTGGTAATGTGTATCGGCAGTTGTACTTAAGAGGCATTCCATTCACATGTTTAGCGTATTCACCAACTTGGGCCACGGCGTCACTTCATATCAGGTGAGATCATGGCCATAACACTAAACCTTAACTATAAAAAAAGTATTTTTTTAAATCTTATAATTTATAATTTCACAACCGATTTTAATTTTATAAACGTGATATTCGTTCGTATATAAATTTTGTAAATCCTTTATCATAATAAACTCTATTAAAATGGATCAGACCTCGCGATATTTTTAATAGTAACTATAGACGGTAATATTTTTTTGCGTTATTTTAGTTTAATTTAACGATACACCTGTAATAGAAATGAAGAATTGGCGATTTTAACTACTCATCCTAATTTGTATTAAAAAAGAATATTGATTATTAAAGTGGAAAAGGTAAAACCTATTTTTTTTTTAACTAACCAATCATGCTGTTTTGTACATACAATAATTAGTACAAAATGTATATTATTAAAATATATGATTCACTTTCTAAAACATTTCGAAGCCTGTTAAGGTAATAAATTATCATAAAGTATACATAAATAGGATATATTATTTAAAGAATTCGAGTAAATATGTGGACCTAGCTATTTTTACGTTAAAATTTACAAATATTTCTAACAACAATCTATAACAACTATTATATAAATGAATTCTGATGTAAATATAAAAAGGTGTGACTAACATATTTATTTTAATTTTTTTAAAGACGACCTCTTATAGTCTGTCAATTTCATTAATAATATTAAGAAGTGTAATAAATTATTGATTACAGTGATTTTGCAAGAATTCTGTGGTATTAACTTGCTGCCAAAGTTATGTGATCCAATTTAATAACAACATGATAAATATTCAAATACTACCAAAAATTATAAGACGGACGAATAATTCAGTGGAGTCTTAACAAAAAGACATTAATATGGACATCATTCTTAAATCACGAAAACCATCTTGTTCATCTTGTTTTTATAATGTTTTATATACTATATTGATCCATTAATATTGTGTAATATAGGATATGGTCGAGACAACCTGTTCATAAAAGGTACAATAGCGTAGTATATCTTGTTGCTCATGATCTGTTTTTATTTCATAAAATAATTGTGGATAACGTAATCTCGTAAGTTTTTATATTGAAATAAAAAATCTAGGCTATAAATATAACCCGACTTGTGTCATTTATTGTAGACAGCATACAATTCTATTTATTTCCCTTTTTATATTTTGTTACGGTTTTAAATTATGTATATATAGCGTAATTATATTTTTAAGTGTTTTATAATATTACCGAAATTCACAATAATAAAGCTGTTTGCTATGTATACCGTAAAATATGTAGTTGGATTTTTCACTTAATGCTAAAATGTTATTATATACTTACATGTATCATCGTTAAAATTTAACAAAATAAACCTAATTAAAAGGTATGTTACAACATTTTAATGGCTATTATCAAGGAATACCGCACATAACCTATGCTTTAAAGATAATTGTGTATTTTGCAAGTCAATATATGAAAGAACGAAATAAAAAAATACATTTATTTGTTACACAAGTACACATTAATTTTATAAACAAAAAGAGTAATGAAAATTAAAAGTATTATTGTAAATAATTCACGTAAAAAGAAAATAAATTGGTTAAATGGCTGAAAGTTTAAAATGTGTGTGTAACAAATGGGTCCCGATTCTTATGTGCTAAAGGCTATCCAGAGCTGGTTTTCACTCGTAGCCCAGAGTGTTATGCCTGGGGTGCGTAGTCAGGGAACCTCACGGACGCATACTGGCGGGGCCGACGTGTACTTACACTACCGTCGAGCTGGCGGGCGAGGCGTCCTTTTTTATGGTTTAGTTTTAGCGTTTTAACCATAATGTTATCTGACCTTAAGTGACTATATGGCGCAAGTTGGTGGAACCGCTAAACCTGTGAAGGGACTGGGTCTCAAGTGCTACTACAACACACGTATTGGTATTTGGCGGCAGATTTTCAACTTGAGAGCGGTAGCTAGCCACAGCCTCTGCCTCCTGCCTCTTGCCTTGCCCCCAGCGTTAGTCTCGTAATTCCGTCGAAGTGCTGCTGACAGCGAGTGACGTGTCTCGCACCTTTGGTGGGACCGGAGGACTTGGCGTAACCACCAGGTGCAAAAAAACCTTTCTAAAAAATTATCTAGGAGTGGCCTCCTTTAGGGAACCAGCGTCTGCCGGGGAGCAGAAATAATGTGAACACAGGTCCTGTTCCCGGGCCTTATAGGCGATATGGAGACGGGAGGTTTGAGTGAGTCCACTATACCTCTCCCAGTCCGTCAGGAGGAGACACCTAAATGCATGTCCCCGTAAAAGAAAAGAGTATTATGCCTGCGTAGCCATGTGTAGTATATATAATGGTATCTATGTATGATTTATATGTGACGAAAGTTTACTTTCGTTATAAAACAGATAATTTTATATATATATCATAAAACAAAGTTTTTTTTTCTACACGAGCTGATGGAGCGCGCTAAATATAGTTCAAAAGTTGTGCAATAGAAACAATATCGCAAGGCCAACAACACCTCAATAAAACACATCAGAGTCTCCTATAGCGTTGATACATCTGCGTGCGAAATAAGATAATGTTTTTTTTTCAATTTATTCAGTCTCCGTTTTCTTAAACAGTTTAACATTTGGCAATATCTTAATAATTCTTTCTTGACTTCATAGAAAGATTATAAAGATATAGTGTACCCGAACAAGTTGATATAGACATTACTAAAGGTGCAAAACTAAATCTTTAAAAAAAAAACTAAAATATTTGCTGACCTTTTCCAAACGATCATAATGAATATCTTGAATAAATGTTTAAACTAATGGCCTCTTCTTGCTTTTATCTTACTTTTACGGTGACTTTGATTTAAAAAAAAGTTGCCGTACATAAGTTTACCATAAGTTGAAGTATAAGACTCATCTCTGGACTATAAAAATTACTTACTTTATAAAATAGCGTGTTATTTAAAGAAAACTCGATGAGGTAATTACCGAACGAGGTATGCCTAAACTTGTAAGTACCGATGAAAACGTTTAAGTTTATTTAAGGATGAGCTTTGCCTATGTAGATAATTATATCAATGTCAAGAGTGATAAATACAGTATAAAGAGGTTATAACTAGATGTTTATTGTAATATTGAATAAATTAGGAGTATAAACCAGGATGCCACAACAGACAATATAGTTTTTTTTTTATACAAAAATAAATCTAAAGCCTTTACGCTACTATCAATGATATATTGTACAGTGAACACTAAACTTTATGTTAAATATTTCAATATATAATACATTAAATAAAAATATCAATAAGACACAAGTATAGTGAATTAGTAGGAATCTTATATGTTTCATCTTCAGTATCTATACATAAAATAAATCTCTAGAAAAGTGTTTTTATACATCGAGTCGATATCCAGGGTCTTAAAGGATAACCAACAGAACACATTTTCAACATATATGGAATTTGTGTTTGTTTGTCTGTTTATCTGTTTGTTTGTGCACGCATTACGTAAATTGTTCAAAGCCGATGTAAATAACTTTTATACGTAAAAATTAAACACAACTTGGAGTATTACTTAGTTTTTGTTTCATCGCAATCGGTCACTCTATCAAGAGATATATATATTTCCGAACGACTGTACCAAATTGTATAATTCTTTTTATATTGTATTTAGGACGAAAACCGAGCAAGCGTGTCATCTGATGGTAAGTGATCACCGCCGACCATGGGTACCCACAACACCAGAGGAATAGCTGGTGCATTGCCGGCCTTTATAGAAGGGACAGGCTCTCGAGTGCCACTGCCGAAATACACCTAATGGTATTTGGCGGCAGATTTTCAACTTGAGGATGGTAGCTAGCCAGGCGGGTATTAGAAAAATCTCTACCACCATACTATGGTTTCCTCACGATGTTTACCTTCACCGATAGCTCAAGCTCATTGTAGGTGGTTGGATTCGAACTCATGTCCCATGACGCGGCGTTCCTACACGGTGTTGGTGCTAGCTTTCAGATAAGCCACAAAAGCTTAGATTTTTTTCTTCGTAGTACAGTAAAGTGATGATACTAAGCCTGATGATAAGCAGAACACAATTTAACAATAGTTTGTTTACTTTAGGCTGATATTCAATACGACAGTATTCATTGTCTCATAACTATGTTAGGGTATCTTATGTATGGTGGTTGCAATCCAGTAGGACTCAATTCTTTTTCCTTCGTATTTTATTATTCTTGGCAACTCAGTCCTCTTTCGAGACTATTACTGCAATTTTCAAGTGATAAGATTTGGACAGATGAATCTTCAACAAGATGGCGACTCTCTTGTTGAAGCTCTCTTGGGAGTTTTTGTGGCAACTATTACATCATGTTCCGAAATATTATTTATAATTCACTTCACTTATGCTCTTGAACTACACTACATCACGTAAAATACACCTATATATTACACAATACAGGGCTAAATAACCAAGTATATGAAAAAAAAAATCACAACATGACAAATCAAGATCCCGTCAAAAGCTCCTAGGACTCATTTGTCATGTTCTACCATTGGAAAAAGTACCACCGTTTGGAAATTCCTGTAAAATTATGCTATGGTTATCGTAGGATACGTGTAATAAAACATACTGTTAAAAGCAGAGCTCATTATTTTAATTTTAGAGATCCATTATTTCACTTGATTATATGCCATATAAATAACACAGAAAAAAATATTTGGTATATAATTTACTTGCGTAAGCAATGAAGATTTTTTTCCACTAAATAAATGGATGAATCTTATTTGGTAATAAATTTTAAACAAAAAAAAATCATTGATTCATAATTTTTATCACCAACATTTCAATTACAACAGAGCCTTGAACTTTTTGTTTTTTTAACTAGCCTTGTTTTCGTTTTGTATGTAACTAAACCATTGAAAATAGAAATAAAAATTATTAGCAAATGGCAAAAAAAGTATCAACAAATTTTACGTATGATTAATATTTAGAAAGTTACAACGCACGAAACCTATTTTTCATATTTTGTATCAAATCAAATATACTAAAGAATCTATATATATATATACAGAGTATCTCATAAATCAACGTCAAGCTAGAATTGGGTGATAGGGCAGGAAGTGGCTAACCCTAGAAGATTAATAAAAAATCTACATCACGTATTTTTTAAATTATTGCCCTTAAAAGAATGAATTTTATGCACCCTAACACGTTCTTTCTATTATTATGACAACAATCTTTTGTATTCTATTATTTTTTCAATTTTATGTCACCGTGAGTAGCCCTACTAAAACAACAAACAAAAAATCATACTACAATGGCATGATTTTCAAAAAATATAATACTTTTTGTCAAACATTGATCTCAAAATTACATACAAACTAAACCGACCTTGTTTAAAATAATATGTAGTATGCAATGTTTGCGAGTGACATCAAAAGATGGCGCGTTTAGTCCGAATTCCAAAGTGGCGTAACACATTTTATTTTGTAATTACAAACAAAAATATGTTTCTGTACATAAAATCTATCTTTGATATTTTTTATTTCGTTTCTCTTAGCTAATTAACTGTACTTGGATTAAAGTTATTCCACTAGTGTTACATAAATAGAACCACTGCCTGGAGAAGTGCTATTGTGATGTTCCATATTAAAAACAGCTTAAATTAAATACAACATTTATTTCAAAAAAATTACAAGTTATGTTCATATTGCCTTCCTTTAAACGCAATGCAATCTCTGCGTTTTCTTAAATACGATCTTGTGATCGATATCTGAAAGAAAGATATCTGCAAGCATTGATGCCTACTATTTAATTGTAGCTACGAAAGAAAAAAACGATTTTTACACCTAAAATCTCTAAACAACATTTTTTTATTATTTCATAAAAGAATGTTTCAGTACAAGCGGATGCTATTTCAACAAGTGTGAGTACGAATATTAAATGGTAAGATTGTTGGGCCATATAAGTTGCCGAATAATTTGCATGGACAGGTTTACTTTTGTTTTTGGAGATGATTCATATAAGATATTTTTTTCTTTTGAAATATCTCTTTAGTATAACAATATTGAGTACCTGCATTCAACCTTTGGATTTATATTCATATTACTTCTAGAGTGACTATCGTTATACTTACGCAATTCTCTTATGTATAATGTGTTCTTAATTCTTCTGCTTTTAAACGGTTTGTCTGATGTTTTTAGTGTACTTATGGCGCATCTGGATATTTCTTAGTAGTAATTGCGTACAGTAAATAATGATATTGTCAACACCCAAATATTTATTTAATATTGGCTACCATTTTTTAAATATTTTAATAAAAGAAAACAAACAAGGCTTCATTTTGTTATATTACCACCGTTGCTCACTGGGTCCGCAAGTTAGGTATATGTAGAAATATACCTATTCAATATTTAACTTGAAGTAACAAAAACATTCACTGTATCCTTTTTTCCCGTGTATAAGATATATATTATTACACTGTAACATATTATTTAAAAAGATTTTTGGTTTTTCGTAGTCTACATCTCACATACGCCAAGACAGTCAGTTTTTCCACAAGTTTAGCGTGTCTACCAACTTGGGCCGTATCGTCACTAAGATAAGGTGAGATTATAGCCATAACGCTAAGCCTTAACTATAATAAAAGTATAGAATAGTAGGACTGAAGCACTCTGTGGTGCCTTCGATTCTTGTAAACTTAAAAATTATAAGCTATGATTTTACTACGAACTGCAACGTATCAGTCTGTAACGATCCTTGTAGACTAGTAGCACTGAATAAAGCAGAGAGAAATTGAAATAATTCACTAGTCATATATGTAATTGGAGTTAGATAACGGCACCACAGATAAAACGAGCGAAATTAAAGTTAATTGTTTTTCCACGGTTCATTGATCAACTTATATGTATTGAATTACATCAATGTTTGGTCTTTTATACTCGATTTTCTTAAAAATCAACAAATTAAGACTTTTATTATTCATTAAGTATTTTACAAAAATTACCACGTAGCGAAAATAAAGACTGCGACACAAATGAAAATGTTTAGTGTGATGATCTTGTTGCTTTGTTCTAGTTGAGTAGGATTAAAATAATATATTTTGTTCTTTCATATTGTGAGCTTAGTGAGATCCGGCATATTTTAAGACCGGTTATTCGCTTGAGATCAACTTTTCATGCGATATCCTTGTTTGTGTGTAGTTACGATAACTAAATAAGCAGTCATCTCTTTTAAGGCCTTCCGATACTGCCTTACAAGTTATTCAGTTTCATGTGTCCTTAATTTTAAAGTCAATACTAGGAAATCTACTATAATAAATATTTTGTTATTTATATGTAAGATGCATAAATTAAGGTTACAAGATGTTTTTTTCATATACTATTGCATTTTTTTTATTATAAAAAAAGCCATTCTTTATTTTCCCGCAACATAACTGTTTCAAATGGCATCAGATCTTCTTCAAGCAGTAACTTCTTCCTTCGAGAATCCTTTATTTCACTTCTTGTTTCGTATTCTTGGGTGTGAAACTATAAGGTCTAATATCAGAACGGTTGTCTATTCTGTACAAGTTCTGAATAATACTTTTTTTTCTAAGGAATAGATATACTTCTTTCGGTTGTATACAGCAGAAATACGAAAGATGAGATGGGTGTGTGGTGTTATATGAATGGATAAAGTCAGGAATGCTTATGTTAGAGGAAGTTTGGAAGTGGCCTCAGTGGTAGAGAAGTTGAAAAGGAATCGTTTGTTTTAGCTCGGATATGTCATAAGAAATAGGAAGCACATGCGGTGAAATAAAGTAATAGATATGAATATTGAAGGATGGAAAGGAAGAGGAAGGCCAAAGAATAGATGGATAGAGTGTGTGAGGAATGAGATGAAAGAAAAGGGCGCGAATGAAGGGATGACGGCCGTAGAGATTTGTAGAACAAGAAAACGTACTGTGCCGACCCCAAATGACTTAGGAACGGAACATGAAGATAATGTATTTATGTAATGGATATACTTCCCTATCATGGTGAACCAGTCAGGTGATCAACTGGATTTTCATTTTCGGAACGATTGACTTCATTTTTATTTAAAAAAAATGGTGATCGTTGTGTAGGATAATTATTGTGATTAAATAAAAATGGTTATTGAACTAATATATTTATATATATTTATAATTTCGACAAACTGCACTTTTGAAATACTGAAATTTAAATACTTAACCCAAAAATTGAAAATATATTTTAATTTTGAAATATTTGAGAATTATAGTAAAATGAAATATTCATTTGTATATTGATAATTTTAACAACATATAATAATTGCTATATTAACTAACCAATCTGTCTATTTATTTTAGGCGCGCATTACCTTAAAATTTGGTACTAACCTGATTTAATAGGCACATCTTAAACGCAGCCTACGTTATGTCAAAATATTTGCATAGATAATACTGTAAATATTTTTGCTAGCAACGTCCTAAATCATGTTTTTGTCGTGTAACAACATTAGGTGGAACAAAAATATGTGCGATTCTCCATAACGTACAATCATATATTCAGTTACATGCAATCAACAACTATACAAACTTGCTATATCTACATAAAATTATAAATAATGCATAATAAAAGTAAATGCACATATATGAAAAACATATCTTAAAAACAGAATAAACATATTCGGCGGTGTAAATAATTTGTTTAAAATAAAACGCAGTGAATTTGTATGAATCAGTTTCGAAACATTCCATGTAATGAATCCTGTAATGCAACGCAAATTTTGTTTGATCATGAATTTCAAGTCGCATATGTACAATATACAAAGGTAAAGACAGAGCCACCAAGTCCGGCCATGACTTCTTGAAAATTTTAAATGCTCAAAAATATTTAATTGTTCTCTTGACTACTGAATATTCTTCTTCACTATTATTTGATGGTATAACTAACTATGCATTAACTTATTTTTGTATATAAATCTGTTACAATCCTTAAAAGATTTTACCCACGCAGTTCCTAAAATAAAAATGAAGTCAATGTATTCAAAAGTTTATTTTTTGTTTCATTTGAAACGAAGGTTGTTAACTTTACTCAAAGGGATTACCAAGAATGCATATTTATTTGTAACTTAGGTATAATAAGTGTCAATAACATGTATAAAATGTTAAGTGCATTTTATGTTATAACTTATGTGACGATATATCGATACTCGGATTATACATATTATCAGTGTATCTAAATAGAGTTACAAGTTACAAAAATATAATCCGTACGTACTTAACGTGATAATGTCACCTATTTAATAATTACATAAACTGTTATTCAAATTGCATTAATCTAATTAATTTTATTACAGCACATTTGTAGAATGGAAACACTTAAGTTTAATAAAGGAACGCCAATAGCTGAAACTTAATATTTGCTATCGTTTAAAATAGGCCGTCAAAGTGTAGGTCTCAAAGACCGTAATAAGTAATAGACAATATAATGTATGCATTTAATCTTTAGAGCCCAAAAATAAAACAAACAAATAACTGTCGTTAATGGAGTTTTTATTTTGGAGCACCAAAAAAGGGATTGCATCAAGGACATTTATTTCAAAAATACTTTATTAGACAGTTATTTGAATACATTTCATTTTTTTTATACTTTTTACACTAAATGTGCACCAGACGGCCGGAATCCATTCTCATCAGCCGTATAATCTACTCTATACTTTGCACCATCATCGCCAATGTATTCATAAAAACCCCTTACACGAGTTCCACCACCATTGGAAGAGGGCTCCACGATTCCTGATTCCTCAGCGGCGATGCCATTATCAGTTTCATAGGCGAAGTGATAAGCATTAGAATCTATGTCATTATCTTGTTTGACAATATTCGCTGCACGATCAGAATTATACTGGATACGATAATTAGGTTGTTCCAAAAATTTAGGTGTCGTTGTGTAATAGAAAGGGCGGTTTGTGGTCGCAGCAGAGGTAGTCGTTGGTCGGTATGTTACGGCATCCAATGATGTTGCTAATGTATTTTGATCTTTACTGAAAGAGATAATTAAAATTATTATTTAAGAAAATTATTTCCGTGCATAAAATATAACTAGTAGGTATATTAAGTTAAGGAATGCTAGGTTGTCTTATATATAAAATATAAAAGTAAAATGAAATTGAATAAAAAAATGTTTTTATATAGCTTACTCCGTAAATCAGTTACAATCGATAATAGATTTTATATTTAAAGAGTTTACAATAATTTTAATTTAGTTTTCAACTTGACAACTTCTAGGCTCATAATAAATTTATTAAAACTAAATAATATAAAAATTACTATTTTAAAGCATATTTTGCCGAAAATCATGAACATATTGAACTTCGTGAAAATTTGCCTAACTGGATCTTTTCCAGTACCTACATTGTAATATTGTTTTAGTGACAGTTCTTTTTTAGTATAGTGAATATTTTTAATGGAAAGTATTGAGAAATGTTTCGAAACTTTAATAGTTATATTTAGTTAGTATTAATTTTATATTTGTTATTAATAGTATATGCATATAATATAAACTAAACAAATACCTGATTCCATTTTTAGCATAAGGCGGAAAAATTTGTTGATTTAACGTCTTAGCGTAGAACGGATTATAACCATGATAGATAGTACCGTAATTGCCATTGTATTCGTCTAGGCTCTTGTATTTATTATCGAAGAAACTATAATAGCGCCTGTCCGCGGTGTGACGATATCTTCTTTCATTGCTATTTGCTTCTGAACGGTATTGACCGTCGTCACAGCGGCCAAATGTGACGACACTCACGACCAAGACAGCGATCTACATAAATTAGATTTTAAACTTTAATTCTGTTGAACCATAAAATTTTATTTGATTAATTTATGCTAGTCATGAAATTGGATTCTTCAATAAGTTAAGAAATATCATAATAAAATTTGAAAATGTTCTTGTGAAGGTATTAATTTAAACCACAAGTTACTACATACACATATGAGTGAGTAACCTACTTCAGCTTTCTTGCCAGCCATTTCGTTAACGTTATAAGTTATTAATGGTTTTATTGTACATATAACCAAATTAATAGCCTCTTAATTTTAATAAATACGTTTTACCGTTACAATATTCACTTTAAATGGTACCTTCAATTTCATGTCTTATGTTAGATAGGATTTTACTGTTTAAAGTGATGAAATATTTAATATGAGAATTGTAAAAGTAATCCCAAAGACTAATGAATCCTCACTTTCCTTACATTATTTGTGAATATTATTGGAAGCGTTGATAATTGAGTTGGTAGTATGTACGAACCCCGCGTCAAGAAACGTCAGTTCGAATCCACCTTCAATAAGTTTGAACCTTCGGCGAACCAAAACATTGTGATGGAACCAGAGAATGCTGGTAGGGCTTTTTCTAATGCCCGATTGGTAAGATCCCAACCTCAAGCTGAAAGTCTTTCACCAAATACCTATAGGTGCGTACCTGCAGTTGCACTTGAGAGTCAGCCCCTCCACAAGACTTAGCGTGTCTACCATTTTGAGCCACATCGTCATTTAACATCAGATGAGAGTGTGACCCTAACGCAAAATCTATTAACTATAAAAAAATGAAAAAACCGTATAAAAGTACTATTATACCATTATTAATTAAAGTTTGTCAACTAACCATAAAAAATTTCATCTTCTATCACAAATAAATAAAATATTCGAATGCAAGGCCGATAGAATCATCGTTTCTTTATATACAGTCGAGTAATACTTAAATGGAGTATTGATTACTACAATAAATCGAACTTTTTTGTCGAAAATTTTAACTCTATTTTTTACTTTGGCATTGAACTAGACCTATTTGGAGCATACGACAATAATATGAATACAGGGTGAAGACAATAGATAATACAATTTTATTATTTTTAGTACTAGATCTATTTAAAACTTTATATTACTTAATATAACTGTTTTAAAGAATGTATAAAAAGACAAATAATTTATTACATGTGATTACCAAGTCAACTAGTATTAATATAAAATGTATATGAAAAATATGTGGTGCAGCCCACGATGCCCCCTTGAGGAAAAACTTGATCACAGCGCTCATCTATCATGTCACGGAATAGTAATAAACCATTATCTCGATAAATTAATATTTAACTCGATTTTTAGTACTTTATAGGATTAGCGTTATTGTTGCAATCTCAACAGATATTCAGTGACGAGTACAAGATGGTGGTAATGAAGGGACTAGTTCTCAAGTGCTCCATAGCGACACGGTGATAGTTAGTTCGAACCAATCTCGATTTACGCCGTGGAGGTACACAGTACAGGTACAGTTTTTGTGGGTATTCACGATTTGCACTAGGTGAATCCCGCATAACCCGCTGGTCCCCCTGGACGCAATGGTATCTATAAATGGAGTTCTCCATGTTAAAATATTTCTCAAGTACAACTCTCGTAATACACCAATATTTAGAGGCAGATTTTCGACTTGAGGATGGTAGTTGAGCATTACAGAAAACCTAACAAGCTTGCAAATGCATCATTTTACTCTTTCATACAAATCGTTAAGTAGTTACATGATGACAGATTTTTATATTATAAAGGTTTTTATAGTTAAAGTTATGTGTTATGGCTACAATCTCACCTGATGTAAAGTGACGATGTAGCCCAAGATGGAGGACACGTTAAGCCTAGTGAAGAGACTGGCTCTGAAGTGCAACTGCCAGAACACTGATAGTATTTGGCGACAGATTTTGAACTTGAGGGTGGCGCCTAGCTAATTGGGCATTAGGAAAAGCTCTACCACCATGCAAATGCAATATTTTTACTTCTTTTGTTCAAATCGTTTCGTAGTTACATGACGACTAAAAGACAGACAAAATTTTTATATTATATAGATAAAGGTAAGAAAAATCAGTAGCATTTTCCTTTGTTTGTCAACTGTTTTTAGTAGCAATTAACGAGTTATAGTGTTTCTCATTAAAATATTTCGAAAACAGTTTACTTTTTTGTTATCCTTTAAAAAATGTTGGTGCAACCATAGTACTGTATTAGGGCTTTTTCTCAGGCCCATCTAGCTAACTACCACGCTCACATTGAAAAATACCTATAGGTGTGTTCCGGCAGTTGCACTTAAGAACCAGTCCGTCGACTAGGCTTAGCGTGTCAACCATCTTGGGTCGCATCAATACTTAACATCATGTGAGATTGTGGACATAACGCTAAATGTATAAAGCATAACAAAAAAAATTGACAAATTTACTTGTTTTTTAATTATGATTCAATTTCGACCACTGGGAGACCCCAGGTAAATAGGTGTAATAAATCGTTTATCACTGCAATGTATTAATGATATACTAAAATTCCGTACACTTTTAAAATTCCAGTTTAATTTAAGATTTTTAAAAGTTAAGACGATGATGGTTCAGTGTAATCGTTTACAGATACCACCTGAATGATTTGATGTCGAATCCCTGTTCGAAGCCTGAGCTTTTGGCAAAGAAGGCATCGCAATGAAATCACAGTGGTGTGTTGGGATATTTTCTTATGCTCGCTTGGCTAGATACCTACCCTTAAGATGTAAATCTGTCACTGAATCCATATGAGTGTTCCTACACTTGCATTTATGTAAAAATGTCTAACGCAAGCTTAGCGGTTTCCACCCTATGGCCACTTAAAAACAGGTGAGATTGTGACCAAACGGTAAAAATCTGTAAAATATTAAACAAACTTTGTTATTAATAGCTTTAATAAAAAAGTTTGTATTTCAGTACAAAGTTTTCATACCTTTTCAGAACATACTTGTAGGCAAATATTTTTCCACCCGTATATTGTAACTTGATGCTCTAAGCTACAAATCACTCCAATCCCACCTACAATTGGCCTTTAAAACACATTTATTAAGCCTAGTTTGAAAAATTTATGCTAATCTATTTTATATCTTTACATTTCATGTAACATAATAGATGAGCTTAGTTACTACTCGTTATTTGCGATCATCACTTATAAAAGTACCTCTCGTCCTTTTTTAGTTATTTTAACATGGATAATTTTCTCTTTAAGCTATTTTGTATTACCATTCTATTCTACTACTATTAAGTATTAACTAAATAAATTCGATTCTAGTTTTTATGAAATACTAGCTGTCCCGATGAACTTCGTATTAGCTATAACTGCTGTTCTTTAGTCTCGCTAAAACTCAAAAACTCTTTGACCGATTTGTATTATTTTTTTTGTACATTTTGATTTGCTATTATCAAGCCTAATGAACCTACCGACTTCAATCCGTTATAATCAATAGAACTGACTATATAAAACAATTGTATCTAAACATATGGCCAATTGTGTGAAAGTGTGGAACAGTTTGGGGAAGAATAACAGACTAATATTGCGATAGGACCCAGGGGGGGGGGGGGACACGGATATTCAGGCCAATGAGATTGCCGATGAACTTGCTAGGACCGGTGCTTTAATAGCACAGATTGGGCTAAAAACATTCTGTGGTATACCGAAAAGCACAGTTCGATTGACCCTAAGGAACCATTTCAACCCAGAAGAGTTTCGACTTGTCCCTGCCAAAAAAGTCGTACAGTACATTCATTTTATAGGACTAGGTTTAGTAGGAGTAGATTTAGTAGCGTGGGGTGATCACAATAGATCATCTATGGTCGCAGTGATAAAGGCTTGAAAGCCTACATAGCTCCCCCTAAAAATAATAATAAATATATCTTATATCGTTTTCATGTCTTTTGGTTAATGAATGAAACTTGTTTTTAACTCAAATTAAATGTAATTTAAATATGTGAAATTTAAATATAGGTGAATACTAACCCACGTCTGTATACACTACCAACTGAACCATCATCGTTTAATTATTATTTATTTTACAAACCTTATCATGACAATAACGAATACAATAAAAAAAGAGATATCCAATTTGATGCAGTCGTTCGGAAGTTATGCGTGTACATACATTTCAGCGGTTCATTTTTATATAGATATACTAGCTAACCTGGCAGACCTTGTTCTGCCTTTGCGAGTGGTCAGTCACATTGACTTCAGCGTAATCTATCGCGTTATGCTCACTTACCGCAATAAAAAGTATCCTATCACTCAAGTTGGATCAAACTGTACATAGTGTGTTAAATTTGATTAAAATCGGTTTAGTAGTTTAGGAGTTCATCGCGGATAAACAACGTGACACGAAATTTGTATATATAAAGATATATAGATTAGATCCAATTAATAAAAGTATTTTCATTTTATGCTTAACTTTTTGTTTTAGTCCTAAATATCTAATTCGTCATAAGTGGTACACATTCTACATAACAATAAATAAAAAATAAAAAAACCGCAGCAGACACTCGATATTGACTTTATATAGATTACTATAGAAATAGGTAACTTTGAATCTACGCGTTTGTAATTATTATGTATATATGTACTTGATGATTACCATTGATACCGCCATTTTTCTTACGTTGTTTTTAATATTATGTAACTATTTTTTTTTAAGAACTCATTGATAAGGTTTTGAAAATTAAGTTACTCACTATTTTATTACATTTACATAGTGGTAGGGTTAATATTATTATATAATCCACTATCCCATAAATAGAAAACGAAAGTTTGTGTAACTGTTTATAAGATTTGTAACTGTTTGTAAAGATAATCAAGAACATAAATATGATATACAAATCATATTATATAAAATTATAAATTATGTTATCTTTTGAAGTATATATATAAAAAATGTATTTAAGCTGTTATTATATGTAAAATATCTAGACATTTTGTGTTTTATTTCTTCTTCATATGTCGCCTTCCTAGGTCGACGCGGGTTCTAACTTGCAATAATCGCGTCATCCTGGCAAAAGGCCCGGCCTGATTGTAAGTAGGCCCTCATCCGGGGAGTCTGGCGAGTTATCTTTTAATATAGGAACCTAACAATAATGAAACATATCTCTTATTTTACATAAATACAGTTGGTATTAGGCAATCCGCACGTTTGAATTATTATTTTTAAAATGATATAATACTTTCATATTATAAAAAATATTATGCTCTCCGCTTAAAAGAAATATCCAAATAAGCTTATTTTTATCGAATTTGAAAACTGGCATTTAATAAATTTCTTACATAATCTTGAGGGTCGATGTGTACGAATATGGAAACATGCTAGGTCTAAAATGGGCACAAGCTCGCTAGTGCAGCTGTATTAATAATACAGCAGGTGATATAGCAAAAAAGTCCTCTGTAACACTAAAAAAACCCAGTCACATGATATGATTTTGTTCTGTTGTTTTTCTTCGAGCAATATTGCTTAGTAATAACAAATCATAGTAAATGTTTGTTAATTTTATAATAGGTGACGCCACTAAAGGCAAATGTAAAACTGAATTTAGAAACAGTTTAGATTTAAACTTACAAAATTGAAATCATTAGCCAGCTTGAACATTGCGTATCATAAAATGAATTCGAGTTCATTTAAGTCAAGGAAAACATCGTGGTGCAATATTGTTCGCTTAACTCATTCAACGTAAAATTGATAAGTACAAGCATGGCTTGTTCTGTCAAGCAGTTTTAGATGTGCACTTTAGCGTCAAACTTCTATAGACTACACAATTAAGCTTATGCCCTATAGTCGGTTAACAAACATAGTAAACTTATTGTGACCGAGCATTAACCAACAAATGTTAATACTAAAAACCAAATTATAATTCACAAATATTGAATTTTATAGAAGTTGAAATTTAATATAGTACTTACATTTGTTAAATGTATCCTTATTTATACATTTATACATTTAAATCTTAAATATTTTTTTGTTTTTAACTCACGTTTAAACAATAAATAATACATCCAGCATTCTGTATGTGCTTTCTAGAAAACTTACTTCTGAGAACATTAAATAAAACTGTTGTTAACTAATAAATTAAATAATAATATAACTAAACAACAATATAATTTAATAGTTCTATAATAAAATACTCCTAGTATTGAAAATTTAAATAGTTTTATACAGCACTATGCTTTGTTGTTTTTATCAATACTAAAATTCATGAATACTAGCTGCAGGATTCGAGGACATGGCACTTGCATTCCCACGTTGGAAGAGAACATACATACAAAAGAATAATACTTGTTGACTCAAGTTACTGTTTCAATAAAAAAAAATATCGGTATATAATACAGATTATAATTTAGATAATATATAAAAATCAGATTATATAATCAGATAATATATTTAAAAATCGACGTCTTTATGTGAGTCTTCTATGGAGTGCAAAACGTCTGGATCGATTTTGATGAAATTTTCAGACAACCTTCAGCTTAGCGCGTAATTCTTTAAATGTGGTAGCGCTCCACTGTCTCTTGGCGAAGAACAGAAAAATGAATTTTAGTTCCATGCGAACGAAGTCGCGGACAAATAGTAGCTATTTATAAATTTTATTTTGTAAGTAATTGTATAGTGTAGTAATGCTGACGTAATTTTCTAAAAGTAAGTCTGGCCAGCCGTCATTTTACAAGTTTTTATTTAATTCGCTTTGTAAGTGTCAAGTTTTCTAACTACATTTTAGAATACATTTACTTTAATGATTTGTGTTGAAATCTGGAATATTTATTTATTGAATTCCTATGACATTATAATAATATGATATTATTAAGCTAAGCAGATGATGGACCCGGATGCGAGCCATGGCAACGCTTCAACGCTTCGTCGTGAATATGTTTGTTGAATTCATCTCGATAAGTAGCTACTAAATTGTTAATCGGAACTAATTCACTATCAAGACTCCCACTATTATTAAACGTACATAAAAAGTAGTTTAAAAATATCCTTTTATTTACTTAAATCGTCATCTATATTTTTATATTAATATTGTAAAGCGGAAAAGTTTGTCTCTTCGAAGGCGCTAAGCTTAAGAACTACAAGTCGGATTTAAAAAACTCATTTGTATTTAATAGACAATCATCGAGGAAAGCTTTATACTATTTAAAATCACGCTACCGCCAACAACAATAAAGCTGTATTGTAAAAAGGTATTAAAAAAGGCAAAAAATATCAAATGATTTTTAGTTCTACGTAAATTCAGTCGCGTTAAAAGTGTTTTTATTTTAAATTGCAATAGGTATTTATTCAGAAAGAGCTTGTTACGCGAATTATACAGAAAATACATTTTTCAGCGAATACCAACAGTCATGAAATATATATACAGGAAAATATGGCCAATTAAGTCAAAATGCCGATCATTGGCCATCAAACTAACGAAACCCTAAACTAGTTTTATTCATTTTAGTACATAAGTTAAGTAAAAGCTTTTTTTTTATTTGTAACTAGCTGACCCGGGTGTACTCCGTATCACCTATAATCGTTGTTCTTTAGCTTCGCTAAAACCTAAAGATGGTTTCACTGAATTGTATTTCTTTTGTACATTTATTATTTTCTTTAATACGAATCTTCTCCTGATTATAAAGAACACACAAAGAATGATCCAATTTGATGCAGTCGTTCTGAAGTTACGCGCATACATACATTCAGAGATTCGTTTTTATATATATAAATTAATTCGATCAATATAAAGTTATACAAAAAAAATTCTTGGTAATGAACATGACTTCATTATAGCATTTTGATTTATAACAGACTCTATAGTCATTACTAATTAGGAAACCAATGGATGCCACTTTTGTTCTATTTTGTTTAAACTAATATAAAAACTAGTTGTGCCAGCAACTTCGTCGGTATTGTTCTATAAATTATTTATCAATTGCTCAGGGTATTTTTTCTGAATGAAAAGTATTCATTGTTTTTTTACCCCGTAACATTATATACCCCACTGACTCAGGGGTCACATCACATAACTCACCCGCTCTATCACTTCCTTGTCGCTTATTGTTATTTTTCTTTTTGCTCGGCTCCAATGAGTCGTAGCGTGATATTAAATAAACTTTCGTAATAATTTGTTTGTCAATTCAAATACATTTTTAATCTGAGTGCTAATTTTCCTTATATAAGCGCATTGAAACAAATTCGTTAGCCTTATTATATATGTATAATATTCATTAGATGTTTCATTGTCACAATTGTGTATAATTAAACACACGTCATAAAAGAAGAAAAAAAGTTGTGACACCAGAATATATAAATATGTACAGCGATGACATATTCTATCAACAGATTACTAGATAAAAAATATTTATTTCATTACAAGTATTTTAATAGTGAGGCATACATACGTTTATTTGTACTTAATGTATCACTGAATAATCAAAAATTATTAAAATTAATTTGTTTGTAAAATTAAGCTTATAAAAATTATAAATATGTAAAGTACTACAACAGTTTTCTTATTTTAATTGAATTAACTAATCATAGATTTCAAAACACATTTGGAAATTAATTATTAAGGAAATCTTAAATTGGAGAAAGGTACTGGTTTTATTTTGTAACTATCTTGTTTTTATTACTATTTTTTTAAAACTTTGATTAAACCAAAATGAATTGGTATATCACTTTTATGTAATTCCATAAATCATGACTATAGAAAGGGGAATAGTTTTCATTCCTGAGCGAAAGTGGGTTTTTTTTTAATGGCCTACTTTTGTTAGCCACAGTGTTTTAATAAGATCACCGAGCTTTGTGGGCTGTTGTAGAAAAAATGTGTATTATGGAATAATTTGGAAGCTTTGCATACACGAGGTATATATATGAAGAATATGTACAGCAATATGTAAAATAAAATAAAAATGAATAAATTTCATAGCTGGCGCGATTAAAACAATAGGTGAAAAGCTTGAATAAGTATAAAATCGAATATCTTATGTTTCTGTACCTGCACAGACATATAAAAACCTAGTTTTCAATAATTGAAAATTTGTTTCATTCGAGAGAGAAAAAATAAAACGGTTTATCTTTTCATTTCCTGTGTGGATTTTTTTTCATAATCTTGCTCGTTTTTTTTATATTTATGTGTTCAGCTTCAATTATGAAACGAATGAGTTGCTAACTTGGCGGATTTGTTTATTTTTCTTTCTGAGCACAACTAAGTCTATTGCGTTGTTATACTATGACACAATGTAACACTAACAATATTTTAGAAAACGTCATTTTTAAATTATATCATTTTGTTTTGAAATATGAAAAAGATATGCTTTAAATAACTAATTTTAATTTAAAACCAAATAATATATCGAAAAGAATTACCGACTGCATCAATATTTGATGGCAATTTAAAAATAAAATATTACTAATAACAGATCCGTGAAATAATAAATAAATAAATAAATAAATTCTTTGTTTTTACTGTTGTAAATATGAATATTTATATGCTAATCAGATATTTAAGGTAAAGGAAGATCACGTATTTCGAGAACAGACTTGAGTCACTCGTACTTGAAGGTGACATCGCAAAATATCTAGAGATGTTTTAATAAAAACATCATCTATCTTTATTGGCATTCAGGAAGTGATAAATAGATTACGTTTTCTTAACTTAATGGGCTAATAAAAATGTATTCCGCATTTGAAATTTGTGAACTATTTTAATTGGATGGCATCTGCCACGAGCATGCTCAATATTACAATTCGAACCAAAAAAAAAGAATACTGAGACTGTAGTCTGTTGATACCTTAGCCAGTTATTTGTTTTTATAAGTAGTTCAGTGTGAATAATTTTTAAAGTCTATAATCACATAGAATGTTGTGATAATATATAAGTTTCTCTGACGATATAATAGAATATATCTTTTAATTTAATTTATGTCCAATATTTTCCTACAATCGCATTCGATGGTATAGGTATAGAATTTCGCTTTTAACATAGAAAAACAAATAGACTAAAATTATAGCTACGATCCTTCTATGCAATTTAATGCATGTAGTTCAGTAATCCATCCTCAAGTTGAATATCTACTGCCACACACCTATAGGTATATTCCGGCAATTTCACCTGAGAGCCAATCCCTAGACTAGGCTTAGCGTGTCTACCATCTTGGGCTAAATCGTCATTTGACATCAAATGAAATTATGGCTATAACTGTAAACCTATAAACGATAAAATAATACTCCTGTATATGTTTCATTAATTTTCATGTCAATGTCTCCAATATGAACTTGTTAAATTTACTTTATTATAACTAATAAAGATTTTTATTATTGTGTGGTAAAAGATTAAATACGTAGAATACATAACCTATATAATATTAATGCTGCAATGTATATTGTTCTAAAATTTCAATGAATTAATCAGGAATTAACCAACGCTTTATAAAAAAAATAATTAAAATCAATTCTGTAATTCACAGTAATTTAGAATATTTATTAACTTAATGGCAATAAAAAAAGACTTTTACAATACATCTGAAATTATTTTTGGTCTACAAATGTAAATGTGCATATTATAAAAATTCACTAACATTATGTTTTATTTTTAAAAGGTACACGCTTATTATAGTATTGAGTAATATACACAAATATAATAATTCAATGGCATTACGAAATAGGTTGTATTTCAATTAAATATTGTAATATAAAAGATTGAAATTTCTTTTAGATTATTTTAAGAAGCCTCTGTTCCGCCACTGCTTGTTTTAAGGCTTCTACCGTTCGAATTAACCATCTTCAGCTCTATGACAACAATTACATCATAGGAAATAATTATACTTCTAAATATAAATCACTGAACAGTTCTTTATATAGTTACTATATCATTAAAAATTATAAATTTACTTCATATTAAGGCTTTTATTAACGAAAATGCAAATTATATATGTTCATTTTACAAAACGATAAACTAAGCATAAGTAAATATTTTTAGTTAGATACTTCATCGACTACTCTCACAAATACTTCATATTCTAACTTCAATTTGTTCTTTAGAGAGTTTGCAACTGTATTTAATATTTTTGTTCCTCTGAAACTGTAGTATGATCCAAATTTTTCGCCCTGTGCAAGATTACTTGTTGGGGGATACCTGAAAAAATATAGTACATTACATAAAATTGGGTATATTATCAAAAATCAATATTACCTCATCTTCTTGAAAGTCGATTTTTTCAAGGGGTTTTTAAATATAGTTGGTTTTTAAAATACTCCTACTAAGATTTCAAATCATATTTCGAGGTAACACCTACTAATTGGTAAATGAAAAGAAATTTATGTTAAATATATACCGGACATCAACTGGTCGAATTTTCTACTAGATTATACCTTGAATATTTGTTAAAGCGGTGTGTCTATGAAATATTTATATAATTACTAGCTTATCTGGCAGGACTTGTTCTGCGATTTCAAGTAGTCAATAACATCAACTACAGCATCATCTATCACGTTATGATCACTTATCGAGAATAAAAGTATCCTATCACTCAAGTTGAATCAAACTGCACACACTAGGCAAAATTTGATTAAAATCGGTTCAGTAGTTTAGAAATTAATGGCGAACAAACAACGTGACATGAAATTTTTATATATAAGGATAAAAATTTAGATATATTATTTAATTCTAATAAACATAAAATGAGCGTGATACCAGTATAAACTTCTTAGTTTATGGACCAGGACATGTTCCATAAAATCTCGGCTGCACGTGCAAATGATGATGCCAAGATTTTATGGAATTTTGTCATTAATTCTAAATAGTTTTTGTACAAATTATTCCAATTATTTTTTGTATATACTGTAAGGTCAGGGTACGATGGGACTGACATGTCCTTTTTGTAGTGAAGTCCCTAAATTAAATAAAGACAAAAAAAAAACTTAAACATATTTTCTTTGCGACTTTTTGCATCTGGTACTTTTAACCAGAATATAAGTTAAATATAACACGATATCATTCATGATACTGGAACAATGTCCGGAAAAAGAAAGTCAAAGACAAAGGATAGAAACAGCTTAACCTCACATACATCGAACACAAAAAAAATAAGCTTTTGTGATTCAATGATCTGTAAGGTAAAATTTAAAAAACACTCTCTAATGAAACCTTATCGCTCTCGAATACATTAACAAGATAAATAATAATATAAATTATGGAAATTAAAATCAAATACTAATTTTATTCGAATCTAAGACTACTAAAAATTGTTAGTATTCATTTATTTTTATGTGATGTTATAAGGAATTAGTTTCTGCAGCTCTTCCTGTAGTAGTGAACTTTAGTAGATGAATAATACAGTTTATACATAATCTTTAATATGAATAAATATAGCACGTACTGTGTAACAAACTCCGGTGTCGTTTCATTCACTTTGAAGTTGGGAGTCAAATACTTGCACTTAACTGCGATCTCCTTATCAGCATACACTTTCTGGTAATGGTTCGAACTGCCTTCATATTCATCCCCAAAGTGAAGACCATCAGATGATACGTATTTATTCACTAAGCCTTCGATTACTTTATGTATGTATGGAAATCGGTCTGCGTATGTTTTAATACCGCTTAAGAAATTTGGGAGAGCTGGAAATCTGGAACCACCTGGTCCTCCTGGACCTCCTAAGCCACCAGGACCATATCCACCTTCACCTCCAACACCACCAACGCCACCTACGCCACCTACGCCACCTACGCCACCTACGCCACCTACGCCTCCAACTCCACCTACGCCGCCATTTCCTCCAAATCCTCCATGTGCTCCTTGAGCACCTGTCTGATGAACATATCCGTATTGTACAGGATCGTACAGACCGCCGTAAATACCTTGTTGGTATATATATGAATATTTTCCCTCATCGCCTGGTATATACTTCCCTTCATCTAATGGCCTATAATATTTTCCATCATCATATATTTCATATTTAAGTGGTCTATATTTACCGTCATCATAAGGTGAACACTGTACAACTGTCCACATAGAAAGGACTAGAATCTGAAACAAAATTATCAGAACATCGTTAATCACTTCAATTATATGAATAAAAAAATATCACTATCCAATTAATAAAGTAAGAGAAGAAAGTTTTATGTAAATATGATTTCTATTTTATTAAATAGTAGCAGAAACAGTAGCCAGCATGAAAATGAGGATATATATGTTTTAAGCAATAAGTTCAAATAATTTAAAAAGAAAAATTTGGTCCAGGTATTAAGAACCATTCAAATTCAGTAAAAACATAAAAAGTCATTATAATAGGTCAAGCCATTTAGAAGAACAATTATGAATACATGTAAGTCCAAATATTATTTATAAAAATTATCACACAACATGCATATTATTAGGTTGTATACATTGAAGATACGTTCAAGTTCTTGTTCTTATGAATAGAATATAATAAAGCACAATACATAATAAAAATAATGATACATACTCAAACAAATACAGCAAGAATAATCCACCTACTATTAAAATAATATAAACCATTATTTATATTAATATGCATATAAATCTTGACAAATATTATTTCAAAATAAACAAAACTTTACTTAAATGCCATATAAATAATTGTCAAATATCAATTGCAAACGCTACATTCAAATATATAATAAAAAACAAACCTACATATGCTTTCCTATAAATATTATCAAATCATTATAACCACATTCCATACGAATACTGTCACTCATTCACTGTTCTGCATTATGAAAATTAAAATATTCCACCGAACTCTTAACAGTTGCCAGCCAATCGTGAATTAGATTCCTTATTTAAATCATACAAAATAAAATCTAATTTGCATATTAACATTACTAATTAATTTTTTACTTACAAATTTAGCGGCCTGCATCACGATAATTGATTTCCGTGTGTCCGCTCTAATTATTATATTCACGCATCGACCATACAGCCTGTTAACGCCGCAAATTATGCTCGAGTTCTGAAACTAGATCACATAACATGTCATACACATAGCTTTTAGGAAACCGATACAGACTGTCAAAATCGTCTCATTTTTCATTGACATTTAATTAGCATTTAGATGAATAATAAATTTTATTTAAAACATACCAAAAAGTGGAACAGAATCCTTAAATCAAGGTGCGACGAGGTCGAGCAGATGAATTAGCATATATTATAAATTTATAATAGTTCCGTTGTGGCTTTATTGTGAGATATTAATCATCCACTTTTAACGTTTTACAATTTATTTTAAAAAGTTGCACTCACTAAGATTCCCCGATATTTTTGAGACGACCGACTTGTAAGAGAGTCGTTATTTTCTTATGGAACGTTTGCGGATTTACTTCACAGGTTGATTTGCATAAAACAAAAATTATTAAAATGCATCAATATAACCAACTGCGTTCCAAAGACCTTATTCCATTTATATCTATATCGCAGACTCAATGATTTAAATGATATACAAAAGTTCGTCCTCTGTTTTTAAGTGGGTGTCTTAATTCAAGTTTACATAATATCATAAACAAACAGTCAGCTATGCAATATATAGCTATTTTTATATTTGCTTTTATAACAGCAAAAAACTGTATACAAAGAAATAAATACTCCCACACAATCTTGTTCTTTATTTTAGTACAAGTTACAATAAACAATTAGTTTTTGAGATGAAATGAATAACAAATTACTTCTGCGACCTTCAACTTATTATACAAGCAGAGTAGCCTGTGTCGATGCAACTATGAACTTTATTGCTCTATGTAAAAGATTTTGAATCTATAACCTTATAAGTATTTCTGTTATCTGTCGTTCATATTATTCCATTAGGATATAAAGATTAATCACAACAATATCGTGGTAGAAGTATTTCTAACGCCCACTCAGAAGTTCTTATATTTTTAATATTAAACAAATACAAGACGTTCTATAAATTTAACTATTTAGCACATATATGTCGGGATCTAATACGAAAGGTTACACCAATATTCTAAGCATATTAAAACACAAAATTAAACCGGTCGCTCTATAAACATTCTATTGGTGTCAAAAGCACGTCACAAATTAATAAATTTGTTAAGCACCTAAAATATTTTAACTTAAAAAACGAGAACCACTTGCAATGTTTCCGGCCGACTGGCTATGTAGACGGGTGAGCTCCACCTCATCAGCTCCCCTACCCCACGGTTATCTCTAGTGCACCACCATTATGCTACATATTTAAGATATTACCGTGACTCAATATATTTATGTGCCTAGACGTACATGCCAGCCTTAGGAAAAATAATTCCTATACTTCTAAGCCAAATATATATGACCGCATGCTAATCGCGTTCTATATGAACAAGCCTATTTATTGAAATTTCATGTATTGAACTGACCAAGTTATAAAATTTCCCAGTAATGGTTACCTTTAATAGTAATCGTATATTTTACCGATTTTAAAAATTATAGCCATTTGTATTAAGTTAGAACCACGTCTACGAAAGTCCATTGCATAGATATAGAAAAAAGTATACCTACTTTCCAAACTTAAAAGTCTAAATTTTTTTTCACATTTTTGTATAAATAAATATTAACATTTCTTTACTTCCAAGTTTAATATTATTTCTCTTAAAATTGTCGTTACGACTAAAGTATGTTAGGTAACAGACGAGGTTCATATAACATTTCCACATCTTCAAAGATTCTTGTCAATGGATAATATTATCAAAGTTACAAAGTTGCCGGGGAAGTTTTGGAATGAATAATTTATATTGCCACACTTAAATGAACAAATGTCAACAAAGTATTTGATACCATTATGCATATATTTATTTGTAAACTTAAATAAGTTATTAACTATTTCATAAACAAACAACGAAATTAATATAATATATTATTTATTTGTCTTAAATAAGCAGGTACAGGCCAGTTATAAATTTCAATAAGTATTTTTAATAACTGAAAGCAGGTAACAAATCAATGAGCAGATAACGAAACGAGATTTACTAGGGCAAATGAACGCCTTCAGGCAGGAAACCTTTTTCATCAGCAGTGTAGTCCACTCTGTAGGTGACACCGTCGGGTGCAACGAATTCGAAGAATCCCTTGACTCTCATACCGTCGTTTTCATTATCGATGCGTTCAATCTTACCTGCTTCTTCAGCAAGAATTTTGTTCTCAGTCTCATATAAATAGTGGTACCCGTCGGGGTATAAGTCGTTCTCGTAACGAATGAGACCGAATTTGTAGTCGTAGTTACCGGTGGAGACGACTTTGTTTACAGTGTTCAAGTAACTAGGAGTATAAGATACGGGCTTTGCAGTAGAGCTGATAACCACTGGGGCTTTAGTGGGTGCTGCTGTGATAGGGGCTTTGGTGGGCGCAGCGGTCACTGGAATTGCAGTGGTGCTTACTTCCTGGGGAACAAAAGTTGTAGTTACAACTGGTGCAGCTGTAACAGTGGGAGCACTTGTGCCAGCCGTAACACCCGAGCCGTAATTGCCTCCGCTTCCGGCACCACCGGCACCACCGGCACCGCCAGCACCACCAGCACCAGAGCCACCGTATGAATCACCAATGTAGGCACCACCAGGGTAGCCACGGTCACCGCTATGAAAAGAAATTTTACTATCTTATATCTTACTGGAAATATATACTTATATTTAATATACATGATAGTAACAATTTTATTGCATATTTAATATTAATATAAATGTCTGTATTTTAGCTGAACCTGAAAATAAGCTGATGATAATCTGCCATACTTTTCTAAGTATACTATTATTATAAAAAGTAAAGTGTGTATGTTTATAAGAGGTCATAAGTCTGCTACTGATCCGATCCTAAAAATCTTTACTGACAGAAAGTTGCGTTATTCTTATAATATGTTTTATATTTTAATTAACTTACACAAAATTACGGGTTAATATCAGTACATAATTATTTATATATAATAAGAACACCTGATTTGGATATGTAATGAGATTACAAAAATAATTATAACTTTTTTTACGTAGAATTTCCCCGAATCCTAATAACACTGTCAACTGTAATTCTGTTTGTACTTACTTATCACTGCTGCCAGTGTAAAAGCCTCCAGCACCACCAGCGCTACTAGATCCAGTATAGAAACCACCAGCGGATCCACGGTCTCCACGATCACCGCTACAAGAACCACAATATATTTAAGAAACAGTATTTTGATATAAAAATCGTATATTGATCTTGTGTGTAACTAGTTCCTATCGAACACTAATACTGAACAGCGAATAACTAAAATTAAAACGCCTTAATAAAATGTTGTATCAAATAAAATGTAATAATTATTCGTAAAGAACTTAAATCACGTTCACTTTGGTAGCTCGTGAAATATTTGGGTGTTTACATGGGTGTTCTAATATTTTGTAACGTCTTCTATTAAGTATATTGCAATATTTATCTTAGTAATATCATTTAAAACACAAAAAATAGAATAGCCAGATTCACTAATTTACATTTATCTAACTTTTAGTGCTTAAAAAAGTGTCTTCGAGAAAGCAAAACTATAAGTGTGATTTTTATAATAATTCGAACTAGGCACCTGTAATACGCTGGTTATACATAATGTAATGGTTGCCTGTCTATTTTTTATTCGCAACGTGGAAATCTATAGCTAAGCATCTAAACGATAGCGTTGGCTTTTAAAAGTTGCAGTTATCTTACTACGCTGAGCGTGTTTTCAACTTTAAGCCTATTATCAAGTATTCGATGTGGTCATTGGTTAGCCTAAACTAACAAAGTATTATAAAATATTAACGAAACTATAATCATCATGAGAATTATCAATATTCAAAAGGAAATAAACATACATTAACCTACATTTTCTTGTATTATGTAAATAGTTCAAGATTATTCACTTATCTACAAGTTTCCAAGTAAACACTCACATTTTATTGGTTCCACTAAAATTACCGGTTTATATGCATATTAGTTTACCATGCGCCTACAATTTTATAATGTCAAAGTCTAACCTAGCGTCATCATTATAATTAATTTTTCAGGCTTTTTTAAACTCTAGTAACAATTCTCATACTTGTAAGCTCCAGACCCATCGGGAATGTATCGTCCAGAATTGTCACGGCTGGGGTCGTAGCGACCTGACTTGTCGTAAAGTCCTGGATTATAACGACCCGGATCATAACGGCCTGGATCGTAACGCCCTGGATCATATCGGCCCGATGCAATAGTTGTAGGGGATGCCGTCGTGATTATGCGGCCGCCATTGAACAAGAAAGGATTGTTGTACCTTAAAATTAAAAGGATTTTATTATCAATTATTAAATAGTACAATTAACTGATAGTAATTTAACACTCGTGTATAATAGATAAAAAGAAGTCAATTGATATATTAGTTGAAAATTATGATACATATGCATTTAGTGTACAATCTTAAATCATGTAGAATGATTATGAACTTAGAATTTAAAAATTCCGTGAAAATTTTAAAATGGTTAACTGGATAAAAATATATATACATATAATTAAATAGATACCTCATACTAATATTAACTTTAAGCAAATATATATTATTAGTCAATATAAATTAATAAATAAGGTTAAAAATAAATTATAAAGAAAAAAAATAGTTTTAATATTACAAAATTAGCGCTAAAATCATATTGTTACTTACTGTCCAGTCTCAGCAGCAAGAACTGCTGTCACCGACAGACAGATCACCTGCAATAAAAAAAATACAAAGGAATATTAAAATGTCGTCCTCAAATGTATAATAACAATAAGCTTATAAAACACAATAACATATTTGAATATGTATTTCTAATAAATAACATTAATTGAATTTACACCTTTTTCAACATCCACCTAATTTATTTATTTTTTATATCTATTATATTCTCGCAAGGTGTATATCAATGCATAATTAAGATTTTATTTTATTTCAATATTATGTCAGCCACTTACCAAAAAGACGCGCATTTCCGTTGTTATCCAGCGGACTTAACTACCTGAATGTGATCTATAGAAGATCAATGCCTATTTATACCTTTTTTATCCAATTTTATAATGCTCATCTGTCCCGTTCGTTTTATTTATAATGTGTTCTTTGACGCTATTTTATAGTACAGAGTTACTCAATCTTCGTTCTGTAAATTACCATCCTAAAAACTATACCTTTTATTATAATTACAATGTTTTTTTTTTTATTTATCTATCCAACCTCACCTATCTTATCTAAGCAGGAATGATTATTTTACTACATAGTTATTTATATGAGATTAATTGAAGAAGAACTAATTATTGAAATGAAAATACTAGTAATCAATTTATAATAATGATATGTCATGTAGAAATCAGTCTGAAGGATCTAGATTTATAGTCTTCTTATATTACAAATTTTATAACAGCTTTGGACCCATTTTTAACTTATTATTTTAAAGGATAACAAAGCAAACACATAAGCACAATCTAAAATAATAATAAGAGCCTATGAGAGGGAAGATTGCAATGACTTAGGTTTGAGACTTGCTGTCAAATGCTACTGCCAGTAGACATTGACCTAATAGGTGCTTGGCGACTGATATTGAAGATAAGAAGAATCGGTAACCAGATTAGTATAATATACTTCCATGCTGCGATGGTATGACAGCTCAAGTTTGTCGTAGGATTAGATTCCACTGTTTGGAAACTCGTGTCCATTGAGGATTATCATTTAGAAAGCCATTTTATATAAATCGATAAAATCTTTGGGAATTTTTGTCATCAATGTGCACATTTACGCTCAGACTTGGGCCGTAAGCATAGACCATATAAGTTAACTTTGTAAGTTTGGTATAGGTTAATGCATTAATTCGCATTCATTTTCACGTCTTCTACTATTCAAAAGGACACCAAATATTGTGCTATTTTAACTAGGCCATTTTATTACTCATGAAATGTAAAAAGAAACCACTAGGGCTTGATTCTTACGCTTCAACATCAATGTTGATTATGTGGGAATAAAGATTAATGGGCTGATAAACGTCGTTTTAATAAAACAGGGTCACAACATTTCTTAATCAGAAGTATCGATGTATATGCATATGCAATGGTAATATTACCAGAATTATATATAACAAATATACATAAATATTGATACATACATAAGTATATATAAGAAAATAAGATTAAAATATTTACTGTTTTATTTAAAATTAAATTATAATTATTCTAATTTCAAAGATAAGATAACCAAGCACTTTAAGTAAAATGGAGTAATAAACTGAGTTGAGGTCGAAATTATACTTATAATTTAAAATTGTAAAGTTTGAGAAGCTTTATGGTATACTAATTAATTTCAATATCTACAAGAGCGATCCTTAATATTGTATAATATATAAAGCATTAATCCTTTTATACTGGCATATTTTATATAATAAAACTTTTATCAAGGCCAATATAACATTTAATAATAAATTAGTTCACTTAAATGTCAATCAGTAATGAAATGAATTTTCCTGGCAGGGACTTAAATTGGAGATCTAAATTAATTTAAAGAAAAATATAACTACTTTTACTTTATATATATATATATATATATATATATATACTAGAAGTGTATGTGAGACTCGACTATTATAAACTAATAAAGTTTTAAATTACTATAATAATTACTTAAGAACATATCTTCTTCCCTCGCTTTCATCATCCATTCGAACATCCTTTTGGTAGACGTATTTTTATATAGACATATAGAAGAAAATTAGTATCCTTTTTTTTTTTTTTTTTTTATACTTAAGGTTTAGCGTTATGGCCATAATCTCACCTGATCTTAAGTGACGATACGGCCCAAGTTGGTAGACACGCTAAGCCTGTGGAGGAACTGACTCTCAAGTGCTGCTGCCGGAACACACCTATTGGTATTTGGCGGCAGTTTCACAACTAGAGGGTGGTAGCTAGCCAGGCGGGCATTAGAAAAAGCCCTACCACCATGCTATGGTTTCCTCACGATGTTTTCCTTCACCGAAAGCTCAAGCTCATTGTAGGTGCTTGGGTTCGAACCCACGTCCCTTGACGGGAAGTCGTGCACACTACCACTGAGCTATCATCGCTTCAAAATCCTTTCTATGTACATGTTCATTTAACATGTAATTGTATAATATTTATATATATAATAATAAATAATGTATATATTATTTTCTTTTTTGAGTTCATTTACTCTGTTATTGGGCCAACAGGCCTGATGGGCTTTTATAGTTCCACCGGGTTTTATGTTGAATGCTGACATACTGAAGCAAATTAATAACATTGCACAAGGGCGTCAGGGTAGTCGAATTTTGGCTTTAGTTGTTATTGGTATGTAATTTTTGAGCAGCTAATTCCTAGCAATTTATACAAATTGAATACTACATACATACATACATATTGAAAATAGATATGCGTAGTGATCTCAGACTGTATTTATTATATTAATGAAAATACGTTTGACGTTCGTAATGAAAGTAACATTTGTCTATTTATTAGGCTCACTTGGATGGACGGATTCACATTAAATTTGGCTTAGAAGTTAATTATTCATGAATTAGAACATAAAATCCATTTTATAGCGGTATGAAAAATACACCTAACAAGTGGACAGCCAGTCGCTAGACTACTGTTTATTATTAATGTCGACGAGCATTTAGTTTTCAATGTTACTCCGATCCACCAAGAGAAATGTCAGCACGAATTTTATTGTAATTTGGTTTTGTCGTCTAAGAGGATGTAGAATATTTTTAATAGTGATACAAACAAATATCACTAAAAAAGCGGGTGGACACCAGAATGACTAGGAAGACCAATTATAAATGTGAAAAAACATTAATTTGAATGTAATTGCCAATAATCACGCTTTAACGGTAGTTTGAATATTAGTGAAATTTAGAATAGAAGTGAATCATGTAATGAAAGTAACTAAGTATACTTTCCCCATTTTTCAGGAACCGTATGGTATAAAGTATCCACTTGCACACTGATCATTAAACAACTTAAAGTTTGAATAGATTGTGTTGACATTTATCACAGAAGCTAATAATGTCATGGAATATACATATGTAAGAAAAAACACTGTGTAATAATATAAGCTTTGCCCAGCTACTAATACTTTATAACATAAGAATTTGATAGATTCAACAAATCTGTTTTTCTTTAACCTAATACAGAATTACTGAAAATTGTTTTTTGTGTACATGTATGTCTTTTTAAGCCTTACGGCCACAATCTCACCTATTATTAAGTGATGATATGCCCCGTGATGGTGGACAAGCTAAGCCTAATAGAAGGACTGGCTCTTGAGTGCAACTGTCAAAACACACTAATAGGTAGTTGGCGGAAGAATTTAGGAAAAAATTAAAAGAATCTTATTTTTAATATGTTATGTTGTTAGGATTGTGTATCTGACTGTGTTACGCTCACCATATACATGGTAATATGTCTGTCTTAATGACTTTGTTTTTGTTTGCCGCTCTTCGGTATTGGCCAGTGTATAGCCTGATGCCGGAAAATTTGCTGCCCACTGTGACAATGTCGACGACTGATGGATTGTTTTCAGTATTTTTGTACCTAGTATGCCCATCATCCAATACAGTGCCGCTGTCTGGATATAAAATAGAAGGTGTTACGCGTATTTAGAGTTTTGTAAATTTGATGTATTATGCGCCGATGTTCTTAGCAATCACTGTGCAGTTGCCGGCTTTATCTTGTTACAGAGTGGGAAACTCTGAGAAAATGCCGAGACTTGTGATATGGATTTAGGTTTACTTTCAACACTTAACTTCACTACTCCTGCTTCTGTGCCTGCCCAGCCAAATTTATTAGGAGCCTACTAGTGCAGAATAGAACTTCTAGGATAGAAGTTATTGCAGTCCTCGAAAGACCAAGATCTTTTAGTAGATTATAGAGAGATTTACCTGGTATAACTCTCACTCTCACATCGACCCCGTATAAATTAACTTCGAAGCCATTCCTGTTCGGGTAATTTAGTAGCTCATAGTATTTATTTGTTTTTATGGCGTGCTCCTTTGGTATATGTTTTTCCCATAGTACAGTAAGTCCAATTATTACTAGGTGTTTAGTTTTTCCCTAAAAGATAAACAAATCCAGTCTCGAAGTCAAAGCTAAAACATGCTCTAGAATGTTCTATTGCTTCTCATACGTGTATATTAATATAATGCAGTCAGGTGCAGTACCTAAAAATGAGAAGGACTTATTTTTAAGTCTTAGAATAGAGCCTTCTTCTATAAATTAATTTGTATTTTATTGTAATTAGGTCAGCCCTTTTCGAGTTCTAGCTACTGAAAAGCTTACAGCTTCACATATAATTTCAAGTACTCGATCGTTGCGACGTGCGTAATGTCCCACGTCAAGAAGCACCTTGCATCCTGCTAATAAGTGCTTTGCTGTACATATTGCCTCACCACAAATATAGCAATACTTTTCTGAGGCTTTTCCCCATATTACTACATTATTCTATTACATATTAAAGTTCACCACTTTAGACCTATGGTATGCAGAATTCACCCGTGGTTAACCACTCATTTTGCATTTCTAAGTTTATTGCGAACACTTTATATCTCTCATTATCATCTTCTTGTAGAAAAGATTTAATTAAGTCTCGATCTTACCTTGCTTTCCACGCACCCAATCTAGTTCTGTAATAAAGTATCAACCTCTATCATAAATTGTTTCAAGAATTAAAGGCTTAATTCCAGTACAGTGGCATTTTTGTCTTTTATGTTTATACAGTTCCGGTATTTTTTAAATCTCAACCCGAATTCTCTTACTATCCCTTAGAAAAGTTAAGGGGTCAGCCGAGTGTATCAGTCCGAACCATAACTTCTTTGCGGCATTAGCATCTAACTTTATATAAAACTTTATTCTTAATACCGTAAAATAACTCAAATTTTTGGGGATACAAAATGTAGTAGCATACATTTAATATTGTAAAAAAAATGTAGATAAAATAATCGATATTTTTTTTTACTCAAATCCAAAGGTATACGAAAATTGGTTAAATATTATTTAAGAAACTCAAAATTCAGAATATGAAGGGAGTTGTTAAGAATAAGAGATGCAAAAATTTACTTTGGGGTCCTTTTGTAAGAAATTATCTACTGAAAATAAATTAAATCTGTAAGATAAAAGAAAGGTTAGTCAGTAATGAAGGATCAAAGGAAAAGTGGTGTCAAAGCCGAAAATAAGGCTTTTGTACATTGTTAATAAAATTAAAGAAATAAAAATCTAAGATTCCGTCGTTGTTTGTATGTTTATCTCTTTCAATTTATTAACATCGCAAAATAATAAATATTACAGTGAAGACATTTTTATAGAGTTAATATTTATATCCTCTTATTTTTCCCTAGTTATTCTTGTTGGTGAAGGTCTGAAAATTTGAACATAAGTTTGGATTGGATATTCATATTATGTGCATCTCTAAAGACTTCGTCGCTTCATCATTGAAAATAAAGAAACCAAAATAGTCACCTGTTATTTTTAAGTATCTTATTGTAGGAATAATCCATATTCATTTGATTTAATTTAACGGCACTCAAATACGTATTTTAGATTATTTCCGATACGAACATAATGTATATTCAATATACAGAAGAATAGATGTATTTAAGTATAACAGTTTTATATGTAACAACCGTAATATGTTAAATCTAATATTAAAATTCTGTCAACTAATGTATATATATAAAATTCTATACATGTTTGTGCCCTATAAACTCCTAAGAGACTGAACTAATTTAGATGATTTTTAGGTAAATTTCAAATTAGCCCTTTAATGGGTGTAATTTAATGGGTGAAGTTTGGTAACGATCAGATAAAATTATTTTGTTTTTACTATTTTGGTAGATGGATGTAGTTAATTAATACAACCGGCAAGAATATAGGGCTTGTCGCTAGTAAAGTAAAGACGCTCTATGCCGTGATTCTGGTGCCAGCATTATAATTAATATTTAACATTTTTTTCCTCGCCGTGGTCGTGGTTTCAGATACAATCTAGGTAAATTAATATAATATAATATAAAAATGTAATATAATAAAATAATAAATAATATTAATAGTATTGTACAGACTGAAATTATTGTATTTATATTATATATTTACCACCGAAAGGATAACAACAGGCTCGTATAAAACTCTGGTACAGTTGTTTCAGTGATTGTACTCCTCCTAAATGACTTTATGGATTTTGATAAAATGTTTGTTGTCACATAATGGCATTAATAATGTTTAGCTTTAGTTGGACCTGGTAAGTGGCACTGTGGGTGACATTTCTTTTTTACGATTTCTTATATAATAAAATATATAATGTATGAATTCATGCCATCTAGAACGATCTTTTTTATATAGCATGGTGTGTGCCAAGCTGTCTGCCCTCCGAACCACTAGTCATAGTGTCCAGTTCTTAGTTTATTATTCTTGTTATTTACCTTATTTCTGTGAAAAAATAAGTCAAATACATACACAAATAAAAGAAATACAAAAGTAACGAAACATATCATTAAAAAACTAGGCTAACAAAACTTCAATAATTTCAAAATGATGAATACCAATGATTTCAATAATCTGGCATTGTATATGATAATATTGTAACAAATAAGTCTAATGGATTTCAAAGAAACAGGTCGACACCTTTTGTTAATATTGTTGTACGACGAGCATAAGTATAGTAATAACTATAAATTAGAAAATGAATAAAAGTTATTGCATCTCATTGCATATGTATGCGGTTATATGAATGAGGAATGCAAAATCATCATCACCTATAATAAGTCTAGTATTTAAAAACACTTATCCAATAGGTCAATAGACCAGCACGTCAGGATAGATGAATAGATGAAAGCGTCAAGTGAGACACAACATGAGGCAATGATATTACGAATGCCGATACACAGATCGAACATTTGCAACAAAGGCCATAATTCCAACGTTTGGAACACTATGACAATAAAATCCCTATGAAACTAGGTAACTTTTCTAAAAAATTGACGGCCGTACCATATAATATAGACGTTATTGTTGACTTTAACAGTATAGCCGCGCTCACTAATCTATATCTACGCATATATTATATAGAGGAAAGATTTGTATTTTGTGTTTGTAACGAATAAATTCAAGAACTACTGGACCGATTTCAAAAATTACTTCACCTTTAGAATGCTACATTAGCCCTGAGAAATATAGTCTATACAGATTCTTTTAAAGAAAATAATTAAATAAAATTTTAGTTCCACGGGAACGGAGTCTCGGGCACAACTAGTGTTACATACCACGTGTACTGCTTATTAATATGGAAACTTAATAATACTACATACTTTCAATTAATGTGAAGGAGGGTAGTTGATAACAGAGATTATTATATAAGTGCGATGCGAGCGCGGCTATGGTTCAGTTCAGACGAAGCGACAATCGAGGTGAGTTCAGTCGGTTCAGTTGAGTTAAGAACGTTCGACAGTACGGAAATATCGTAGTAAGCGAAAGCTCTGCTGTAATGTATAACGATTGTGGAACAAGACTCTAAGTATGATTCTACGTAACCTACACGGCCTGTAACACTAGT
Organism: Actias luna; assembly: GCA_039707435.1. NCBI lineage: Eukaryota > Metazoa > Arthropoda > Insecta > Lepidoptera > Saturniidae > Actias > Actias luna. Next base: position 9,558,865 of record JAZHAC010000033.1, on the reverse strand, counting down.
GTAAAATAAAATAGTTTTGTCGCTACTGAGTTTATATTTAAAATAATCAAGAATTCGAAGGTAGTAAGGCTGCTCAATAGCACCTATCATAAAATCGATATCGCATCAATAGAAGTAATTTGAAAGGTATCGATCTACCAAGACTATCGGTTAAGGAAAATATCGTGATAAAACCGTAGTATATTGATAGGAGATTTTCTAACATTTTCATTATATTTTCTACAATTTCCATGTTTCAAATTAATTACCACAGTACATTGTAATCAAATACTAATTGATACCTATATAGTTAAAAAGTTATTTTGTTGTGTGCACACATTTTCATCAACAGTAACAAATAATTTTTACAGCTATACATTATGTTCCCTACATAAAATAAACGATTTGACACAAACATAATCTAACATAAAATATATGTAATGTGTTGATGTTTGCTTTAAATTTTTACCTTTTATTTTATTTTCAAAGAGTACTGGCTTTTTATACCCCATCTTTTTATTTACTAAATGTTTTAAACCCTTATGTTATTCAATAAATCCTCAGTCCCTTTTAAACTATTTATATTAATTCTATCGGCTATAAAGTTTCATCAAATTTACTCAGTAGGAATTAAGTCAATTAAAGTTGAATTGTCCATTGACTTGTTTATCTCTACTACTTCTATTTCATTTATAGCATATTCCAGTAATGAGTCCTGTCTGTATTTAAAAGACATTGTATACTTTATTGGAGTCCAACCTTTGTTTGTGGAGTTCGATTTCAACCGCGGTCGTGTACGGACGTGTCCGTGAGCGCTCGTTGATTGTTCTCGAAACCGATCGCTGCGTTTTACCGCGCCGCCTATTCTTTCTTTATGTTATTCTTACGTTTTATCGGCAATAATCCGTCTATTATTGCCAACAATAAAGTTCGTGTTACCGATAATTAGTTTATTCTTAAACTCAATCTATTGTTTGGCTATCGTGTTAACATTACATTGTGAGAATTCTCATAGTTTATTATTGTGAATTCAAAGTATTGTTTGTCGTTATCGTGAAACAGTGCAGTGATCAAGTGCCGCCGGCTGCCAACAAAGGTAAAACTTAATTTCCATTAAGCCTTTTACTACTTTTACAGGCAAGGTCTCAGATATTGTTTTTTTTTCTTTACGTTTTGCACGTGCACTAGATTGTAATTAAATGTTATTTCATCGAACGGTAGATAGTTCGTTTAACTATTGCTAGCCGCGCCCCCCTGCCTCTCAGGCAGGGAGGTTTTTATACATGTTTCCTTTTAAACCTACGTTACACCAAGGCTGCTACCGGAATGGCAAACCGCTCAGAGCTTTTGCTAAATAGGTTCCGAGTCTTCGTAGACAAGATACACCCAGAGCTCTTTCAAGAGTTCCTTGCTACCCAGCCCCAACCACCGCAAAATGTGCGTATCCCGGCAGCGGCGGTAAATGCGCCCGCGCGCACACGCCCTCCTTCTCCGTCCCGCACACTCGGGACCTCTAGTTCTCGCTCGCGATCGCGTTCCCCAACAAGGAATCTAAATTGTCATTCACAGGCACCTGTCTCTCCCATACTACCTACATCCCAGGTACCAACGCCGCGACAATTCGAGCAACTTGTTCATATGCTCCGCATGCGATCCCTACGGCGAATTCATTCTCGCCACTTAGCCCGGACCCGACACCAATCAACGAGGCAGACATGAAGGAGCCCGAATCTATTAATACCGCCAGCGACTTCACGCTAGTCAGTAGGGTCAAACCTAAAAATAAAAGGGTACTTTCACCAGAAACTACCGAACCGAAAGTAGCCAAGGCTTGGCGAACCGAAAGCACTCGCGTCCCTGCGACCCCTTCAATCTCCGCGACTCCTGTTCCTGGCCCCGCGACCTCGACTGAAAAAGCAGTCCGCCAACCACCACCCGTCACTATCGCTGACAAAGCAGCCCGGTTAAATATTTCCACGCAGCTTAATATTAAAAAAATCCGTTATACTAGCGCCCGTAGCACCCCTGCTGGGATTCAAATTAAAGTCCCTACGCCTTTAGATTATAAAAATCTCACCACCTTCCTTAGAGAAGGAAAACACCAATTTTTCACTTTCACTCTGGAAGAAGACCGTTTACTGCGCGTGGTTATTAGGCGCGTCCCCAAAGAACTCCCCGAGGAGGAAATTCTTGCGTCCATTAAGGAACAAAACTTTCCGATCCACCAGGTACACCGCATGTACCACCACATAACTAAAAAATTGTTCGACCTTGTTCTTGTCATCCTAGACCACTCCAAGGTAGGCAAGGAAATCTTCTCGCTTAAATCCGTATGCGGCCTCTCCGGCATCCCTGTCGAGTTACCGCACAAAAAACACAGCCCTACTCAATGCCACAATTGCCAATCGTATGGTCATTCTTCCCGCAACTGCTTCAATAAGCCGCGTTGCGTCAAGTTTCTACAAGATCATTCTACTAAGGAGTGCCTACGTACCCCTGAGTCCCCCGAACCACCAAGCTGCGTCTTATGCGGCAAAGCCGGGCACCCCGCGAACTATCGTGGGTGTGAACGTGCCCCACGCACGAGACGCACGCGTTTTCCCACACAATCGTCTTCAGCGTACTCAGCGGCTGCACGTACCGCACCGCCGCCACTCATGTCTAATCAGGATTTCCCGAGCCTGGGTAAGCCAGCGCGGGTCACTTCCACTAACCCATCTCCTCCCCAAAGACCCACAATAGCTCCGACCAACGCGTGGCCCACCAATCAGCAGCCTCCGAAGGCTAAACCCACGAAACACACCGCGGCCAGCCCTTCTACTGGTTTCAAAGGCATCGACTGGCTCACCGAACTACTAGAAGAACACTCCGTAGATGATATCATTGCGTTCGACGACATGATTAGCGCTAGTCAAGATTTTGGCCGTCTAAAAGCCATTAAGTGCTTCCCAGGCATTGCAAGGACCATGCAACGCCTTATTCGCGTTTCTCCTAAATAAACTCGCAATGGAGGATAAGATTAGACCCCGAGGCCTATCTTTGTCCTTTTTTAACGCGCGCAACCTGAAACCCCAACGTGACTTGGTAGCTAGCTTCCTTAAGGAGCGGCAAATAGACGTGTTTCTAGCACAAGAAACTCTTTTAAACCGAGCATTCGCAATCCCGCGATTGCGAACTACAAAATAGTAAGAAATGATCGTATCGGCGTAAGAGGCGGCGGCACGATCATATACTACAGAAAGTCACTGTATTGCATTCCTCCCGAACTTACAAATTTAGAAGTCTGGGTGTGTAGAGTGGGTATGACCGGTCATCCCACTATCTTTATCGTTTCCGCGTACCTTTCGCCTAATAAAACTCTCCTCCAGTCGGATCTGAAGACACTTTTCGCGCTCGGTGATTCTGTTATAGTGGCTGGCGATCTAAATAGCGGGCACATTCAATACAACAACCCGCGTACTACCACTAATGTTAGGACACTATACTGGCTAGAAAATGCGCTTACTTTTGATGTAATAGCTCCTTCAGAGCCAACTCATTATCAAGCTAACTGCCGCCCTTCAGTTTTAGACATAGCTATTTTAAAAGGGATCGCGCTTCAAGTACGGCAAATCGAAGTCGTACATGAACTAGATTCCGATCACCGCCCAGTTATTCTGCAACTAGGCCACCCGGGTGACCACACACCCGCTTCAGTCAAAGTGGCTGACTATCCAAAGCTCAAACACTATCTTTCAAATAATCTCTCCTCCCCTTTCTTATACAGGATCCCTGACGAGATAAAGTCTGTGACCGATGCCGATGTGGCAATTGACTCCCTGGTCGGTCACCTCCAGAATGGCATCAGCGAAACCTCGAAAGAGGTAAAGGCGGCAAACGATCACCGCTTCATACTCCCTGATGACATTCGAAGACTGATCACGGAAAAAAACGCTGCGACTCGCGTATGGCTACGTAACTTACAACGATTAGTTAAAACTCGTATCTCCGAACTCCGCGGTCAAAGATGGGACAGTCTTTTAGAGGAAATCAAACCATCTCATCTTGCTTTCTAAGATCTTGTCCGTAAACAAAAGAGCAGCTACTCGTCCTCAATGCCACCGCTGGATAGAGGCCCCGGCAATCTGCCCGCCTTCGAAAGTATAGACAAGGCAGAGTATCTCGCTACCACTCTCGAACAACAGTGTTCTCCCAATTCCTATGAATATCATACCATAGATCCCGGACACATCGGGAGGGTCAATCGAACAATTCAATCAATAAAAGATACCCCACCAGTTGAAAATTTAGACCCGGTCAGAAATGACGATGTTGTCGCGATCATAAAACGCCTTAAGCCAAGAAAAGCCCCTGGTCCCGATGGAATCAGGAACGAAGCCCTAAAACTTCTCCCTGATAAACTTATAGCTCTTCTGGTCTGTATCTTCAAAGCGGGCATAATTCACTGCCATTTTTCAGCCGCTTGGAAAAAGGCAACGGTAATAGGTATCCGCAAATCCGGGAAAAAGGCATCTCTCCCAGAAAACTACCGCCCAATTAGCCTCCTCAATACGTTAGGTAAAATATACGAGCGGCTCCTTCTGAACCGACTTCAATCCATTGTCTCAGAGAAATGTCTCTTACCACACGAGCAATTCGGCTTTCGACCGAAGCACTCGTGTACCCACTAAGTGCTCCGCCTCACGGAGCATATTCTCTGCAATTTCACGGAGCCACGCCGTCCTAGGCGCACGCTTGCCGTATTTTTCGACAAAGCCAAAGCTTTCGATAAGGTCTGGCACGAAGGCCTCATATTTAAACTCAATCTCTTTCAAGTCCCGGACAGACTAGTCCGCATAATCCTCGCTTACCTATCAGACCGTACCTTCTGCTATAAAGCGGACGGAACCCTATCCTCACCACATTCAATAAGATCAGGAGTCCTGCAAGGTTCTATCCTAGCCCCTTGCCTCTTTAACCTGTTTGTTAGTGACATCCCCGAATTTCCCGACATTGCAGTAGGCTCTTACGCAGACGACACAGTCATCTTCAGCTCAGTCAGAAATAGGATTCACTTATACTACCGCGTCCAAAGGGCTGTGTCTACGTTCGGGTCCTGGTGCCTCAAATGGCGCATAGGAATAAACCCAGACAAAAGCGCGGCTATTATGTTCGATCCTCACGCGAGGAAGAATATAAAAAGAACATTACACCTTTTTGGTGTCAATATCCCTTGGGCTAACCAAACTAAATACCTTGGTGTAGTTTTAGATAAACATCTCACCTTTAACAAACACATAGATTATGTACAGAAAAAAGCCACCACAGTTATGGCACTACTACGCAATCTAACCTCCTCTAAGAGCAAAATGTCGCTCAGACATAAGCTCACAATATACAAAGTATGCATCCGTCCCATACTTACCTACAGTTGCCCCGTATTCGCTCACGCTTCGTATACCACCTTTCGCAAACTACAAGTTCTGCAAAATAAATTCATGCGTATAGCCGTCCAAGCCCCTCCGTACGTCCGTAATGTAGATCTCCATAAAGATATGGATATTCCGTCCATATATGCATATATCAAAGACCTTATAAAACAAATCTTCGAAAAAGCCGAAGTTCATCCCAACCCCAAAATAGTACACGCAGTTAGCTACAATGCTAATCCGCACGCCAAAGGTTTCGCGTGCCGGCCACGTAATTGTTTCACTGATCCCGTCGATAAAATAACAAGATTGAACGCACTTCTTCCTACCGTCTCCACCAATCGTACTGTTAGGAGGCCGTCCCTGTTTGTCTTTTAAAAAAAAAACTATACTTTTACACTATTTCAATGTTCTATATTTGCATTAAAAATTACATTGAACACTGACTTCCGAATTTATTTCGAGTGGTTACAACCGTACTCCACGAGGTTTTAATCCTGACTGATTTAACTAATGGAAATTTATAATAAAGTTAAGTAAAAATGTCAAATTGCAGAATTGCACATGTGATAAAACGACTTCGTAAACTAAGACGCTGATTTTGCTTTATGTATGTAGTAATAAGGGTTATAACAGCTCCCCCTTTTTGACGAAGCTTTATCACAATAAGGTGAAGCGAAGTTAGAAATAGAAAACGATCAAAATTAGGAAGCCATCACAATAATAAAAGTAGAAATTAAAAATCATCTTAAAATAAGAAATTGAAAAATTTAAAACTTATAAAACTAGAAAGTTAACAAAATTGATTATATCTTATATTAATATTTTAATCAGAAATTCAAATTCCGTCTGGAAGCTGTTAAGGATCTAGATGATTTATCATCCTCAGAAGTAGAAATATCAGTCATTTCTAAAATATTCGTTATTGTGGGTTTATGTTTGACTGATCTCTTATTATAGCATTGGTTGAAAATCTGTATACAGCATCCAGCGTTATTGGAGCGGCTACATTTAAAACATTTATATATTTTATAACAGATATAGAAAAATAAGCAAACAATTAAAATATAAGCAAAAGTAGAGTAATATGTGCCGTATTTAATAAAATGAGATTCTTTCTCAATTTGATTTATTTCATTTTCTAAATTATCCATATGATGGGTGGCATATTTTAAGGAATCTAAATTGATTTTAGATAATGAAATAGGAGTTAGATAAGATATTGTATTATTAATAACATCTTTCTTACAGCAGTCATCGGCTGTTATATCAAATTTGATATCTAAACTAGACTTAATGATAAAAGAATCTATCTAAACTAGTCGGCAATAGCTGAATTGTTTTAGAATATCCGATACAATTTTCTGTAAGTTTGACAATTCCTGTGCCAACAATAGAGTGATCTGTTATATCATCATCACATTTAATAGTTAATTTATTTATATTTGACTGAACATAAATCCACTTATTATTTCTAAGCTTTTGCCATATGTCTATATGACCGTATAAAAATTTAGCATTACAATCGGAGGGTAGAGACATTATTACTTCCGTTAATAATTTCGATTCACAATTAGGATTACTAATACTAGAAAATATAGAAGTAAGTTCACAAATAGAATAATAATTATTTATTATTTTACAGACATTTAGATTGTTCAACATGGCATAATGTAATCGATCATCACTACAATATAAGAACTAGAAATACAATATAAGAAACGCAATATAAGAATTAGTAGGTTGAATTAACGCGAATGTATGTGTATGGGACTCATCATGAGATGTAGGTAGAGGTATGTTTTTGTAGAAAGGGTGTTTGTCTGGAGATATCAGTGGAATTTGCAAAATAAAAACAACCTTATTGCTGTAGAAATAAGAACTAAGTTGAGACACATCGATTAAAGAATGAATATTATCCATATTTAATTAAATTGGAAAATTTAAGCGTTTATTTATTTGATCGCTATGTTTAGACAACTCATTAAAAAGATTTGATGGACTTATCAACATTAGGATGTAGAACATTGACCTTAGAAAATAAAATTGCATTTAATGTGGTATCCAGTATGTTAGAAATAACTAGTAAAGAGCTTTCGATTAAATTAAGTAAAGAATTAATTTTAGATATATAATGAAATAATTTATCATTATCAGAAACCTGAGAGATAATTTTATTTATATTATTAATTTGTGAATTAAGTTTGAATTCATTTTCATTAAGTTTGTAAATAGAAGAATTAAAATTATTTATAGTTGATTTAACTACATGGATATTATCTTTCATTAAATGAAACAATTCCGTTTCACTTTTACGACACGATTCAATTGCCGCATCGTATTTTCGTGCATCGTCGGCGTCTAATGTGCCAAAGAAAAAATTTAAAATTTCTCCACCGAATTCTAAACATCTTTTGACCTTTTTTGGTGATTTAGGAGAAATAATATGAGACAGAGATTGTAATTTAACGTAATTCGACTGTACTAGGATTTCCGTAGAACTAGAAATATCTTTGCATTCATTAAAATCTTGAGATTGAATTTGATTACAGAGATTTTGAGACCTATGCAATAATTTTTCAACGTTATTTAAATAAGGTTCTAAAGAAATAATATCTATATGTGTAATAACTTTCCAATAATCATTATAAAAACTAATATGTGTAATTGGTTCAAAATACATCCCTGGACTGTGAGAAATTGGAGTAATCTTGTAATCAGCATTACTTCCATAGAATAACATTCTGAAAAGCAATGTAAAATAAAGTTAAGGTATAAAAATAAGATTAATTTAGATATAGAAAAAGACATAGTAAAAATATAATTAAGCTGTAGCAGGTTTAATTTCATTAGTATGATATTTAATATGCTTATGACCTACAAGTAAAGTTACATTGTGTTTATTATGAACTTTGATGACCTTATAAGGACCTTTCCATATAGGTGATAGGGCCTTTCGGAGCCTATGATGGTGTTTGAGATACACACTATCACCTGTTTTATAAATAGTGTCGCGAATTGAAGCGATGATAGCTCAGTGGTAGTGTGCACGACTTCGCGTCAAGGGACGTGGGTTCGAACCCAAGCACCTACAATGAGCTTGAGCTTTCGGTGAAGGAAAACATCGTGAGGAAACCATAGCATGGTGGTAGGGCTTTTTCTAATGCCCGCCTGGCTAGCTACCACCCTCTAGTTGTGAACCTGCCGCCAAATACCAATAGGTGTGTTCCGGCAGCAGCACTTGAGAGCCAGTTCCTCCACAGGTTTAGCGTGGCTACCAACTTGGGCCGTATCGTCACTTAAGATCAGGTGAGATTATGGCCATAACGCTAAACCTTAAGTAGAAAAAAAAAAAAAAAAAAAAAAAAGTAGAATCGTAATATTTTTTCGACTTTTCTTTACTATTTATAATATTTTCAATAGCTTTTTCTCGACTGAAACGCATTCTATACTGTAGAGCGCGTATGTATTCATGATAAGTAGTATTATTGAAAGTTTCATATAAAGAATTTGGTATAATCGGTTTATAACCGTATAATAACTCGTACGGAGTAAAGTTAGTAGTACAATGCGGAGTAGTATTATAAGCTAAAATTGCCGTAAATAAATAGCAATGCCAATCGTTTTTTTTTCGAACTGACATACGCTGTTAGCCCCAGGGGCTTTGACAGCTTCACCGAACTTTTTGGGGCAAGTGCTGAAGGCACTCAGCCTCGAGGCAGCGGGCACGAGGGTGCCAAAACGGCCGAACCTCGGCTTGGGTTGCTGCCGGTAAGTGAAAAAGATTCACGATCCTGACTAACCAACAGGTCTTGTCTTACAAATTTAGTGATCCTAACAACGACCTTATTAGGTAAGCAGCTCAGGGCCGCAAGGGTAGTCCCTTACAGAACCGTGTACTTAACGTGTGAGTGTGCACGAATGTAATGCGGTGTCATGGTGTACTCTCAGTGATGTAGAGTGTCACTGTATCGCGCGAGCAGAGTCACTCGAGGGCTCCTATCCGGAGGATCGAACCAAGGCTCAGGCGTCTGCGGAGGGAGGCCGCGGCGGGTGTGCGGGAGCGAAATTATCCGCTCGGCCTCGACGGCGAGGACGGCGGTTGCGCGGGCGTGTGCGCGGACACGAGCGATTGCTGGAGACAGCAGGGAGAAGCGCGTTTAATTTCGTTATTTTATCGACGGGGTCGGAGAAGCAATTGCGTGGCCGGCGCGCAAAGCCTTTAGCGTGCGGATTGGAAGTATAGCTAACTGCGTGTACTATTTTGGGGTTAGGATGAAGTTCAGCATTTTCAAAAAATTTCTTTGTAAGGTGTTTAATATATGCATACATGGACGGAAGTTCCATATCTTTATGGAGATCTACATTACGGACATAGAACGGGGCTTGGACGGCTATTCGCATGAATCTATTTTGCAACACTTGTAGTTTGCGAAGGGTGGTTCGCGAAGCGTGAGCGAATACGGGACAGCTATATGTAAGTATGGGACGGATACATACTTTGTATATTATGAGCTTATGCCTGAGTGACATTTTGCTCTTGGAGGAAGTTAAATTGCGTAGTAGAACCATAGCCCGGGAGGCTTTTTTCTGTACGTAATCTATATGTTTGTTAAAGGTAAGGTGCCTGTCTAATACTACACCAAGGTATTTAGTTTGGTTAGTCCAAGGGATATGGACGCCGAAAAGGTGTAATGTTTTTTTTATGTTCTTTCTCGCGTGAGGATCGAACATGATAGCCGCACTTTTTTCTGGGTTAATTCCTATGCGCCACTTAAGACACCAGGACCCGAAATTAGAGACGGCTCTTTGGACGCGGTAGTATACGTGAATCCTATTCCTGCCCGAGCTGAAGATAACTGTGTCGTCTGCGTAGGACCCTACTGCGACGTCGGGGAATTCGGGTATATCGCTAACGAACAAATTGAACAGGCAAGGCGCTAGTATGGAGCCTTGTGGGACTCCTGAACGTATTGGATGAGGTGAGAATAGAGCTCCGTCCGCTTTGTAGCAGAAGGAGCGGTCCGATAAGTAAGCAAGGATTATGCGGACTAGTCTGTCCGGAACTTGAAAGTGATTGAGTTTATATATGAGGCCTTCATGCCAGACCTTATCGAATGCTTTGGCTATGTCGAAAAATACAGCAAGCGTGCGCCTTGGACGGCGTAGCTCCGTGAAATTGGAGAGAATATGCTCCGTGAGGCGGAGCACTTGGTGAGTGCACGAGTGCTTCGGTCGAAAGCCGAATTGCTCGTGTGGTAAAAGACATTTGTCTGAGACAGTTGATTGAAGTCGGTTCAGAAGGAGTCGCTCGTATATTTTACCAATCGTATTGAGGAGGCTTATCGGGCGGTAGCTTTCCGGAAGAGATGCCTTTTTTCCGGGTTTACGGATACCTACTACCGTTGCCTTTTTCCAAGCAGTTGGAAAGTGGCAGTGAGTTATGGCCGCATTAAAGATGCAGACTAGAAGGGCTATGAGTTTATCAGGGAGAAGTTTAAGGACTTCGTTCCTAATCCCGTCAGGACCGGGGGCTTTCCTTGGCTTAAGGGCTTTTATGATCGCGAAGACTTCGTCAGTTGTAACCGGGTCTAAGTTTTCGATCGGGGGGGTCTCTCTTATTGCTTGTATTGTTTGATCGACCCTCCCGACGTGTTCGGGATCTCTGGTATGATATTCATAGGGATTGGGAGAACACTGTTGTTCGAGAGTAGCAGCGAGATACTCTGCCTTATCTATACTTTCGAAGGCGGGCGAATTGCCGGGGCCTCTATCTAACGGGGGCATCGCGGACGAATAGCTGCTCTTTTGTTTACGAACGAGATCCCAGAAGGCGAGATGAGACGGTTTGATTTCCGCTAAAAGGCTGTCCCATCTTTGACCACGGAGTTCAGAGATACGAGATTTAACTGATCTTTGTAGGTTACGTAGCCTTATGCGATTTTCCTCCGTCGGATAGGAATGCCAATCGTTTTGGTTCTCGTTTGTATAAGATTTAAGGTATTCCTTTAGGGTAGCATGAGACCGTTCTAATGATCCATTTGTTTGGGGATGGTAAGGAGTAGTATATAAGACTTTGACCTTTAAAATTTCGGTTAATTGCTTGAACAGATCTGAGGTGAAACACGTACCTAAGTCTGTTAAAATCATTTTTGGAAAACCGAAGAGAGACATAAAATGTACGATGTTACCGGCTATCTCTTCACTAGTAGCCGTGACCATAGGATAAGCACTAGAAAATTTCGTGAGGTCATCTTAAAGAGTTAGAATAAATTAAAATTTTTGAGACCCCGATTCGGGTAAGGGACCTACGATATCGAGAGCTAATCGCTCAAACGGTCTTGTGGAGGTAGAGGTTATTTTGCTTTGTTTGATTTTCGTAAAGGTTTATTAATTTGGCATAACTTACATTTCTTTACGTATTGTTCAATGTCGGAGCCCATACCTTTCCAATAATAGGCTGCTTTGATTCGATTATACATGCGTTTTGTCCCTGGGTGACCCGCAATAGTGGAGTCATGATTTTCCTTTAATATTTTAGGGACTTCAACTGAAGTAGGATAAATTAATTGGTTCTTGTAAATATGAATTTTAATATTAGTATTATGGAAAACATAAGCAATCATATTATAGATTTTAATATAAGATATTTTAGAAAAAGGATCCGTAAAATCGGGTAAAGCGAGATCGGTAATGTTTGAAACATTACTTAAGATCTGATCCCTTAATTTTATTAGTAAATCGTAAATATCTCTAAATTTAGTTTCTTCGTAATGATGAACTTTAGTGTATAAAAAGAAAAATATTTTATTTTTATTGCTTACACGTTGAATAGTAAATGGTTCTCGTTCGGAATTTAACAATTCAGCGGAATTCTCGAGCTGCGATAGTATTTCTTCGCAGTGAGGTATAGATGAGTCAAAGTCTAAAGAGACAAACGATTTGGTAAATGTAACGATTGTGTCCGTTCTTCGATTACAGTTTTGGAATCTGGTATATTATTTATAAATTGATTTTTAAAATATTGTTCATAACTAGAATTATTTAAATTTGTAATATCAATAGTATTAATAGGGTAGCGAGATAATGCATCGGCGTTAGAATTGAGACGACCTTGTTTATAAACAATCTCGTAATCGTATTCCTCGAGTTTAAGGCGCCAGCGAATGAGTCTGCTGTCTGGATCTTTAACATTAAATAGCCAAACCAAAGGGCGATGGTCGGTAACAATTTTAAAATTTCGACCATATAAATAGGGACGGAAAGTTTTGACGGCGAAAATGATTGCTAGAAGCTCTTTCTCGGTTGTGGAATAATTACCTTCCGGTTTGTTAAGCGTTCTGGAAGCATAGGCTATAGGTTTGTCGCCCTATGTCGCCCTGTGAGAGAACTGCACCTACGGCATAGTTCGAGGCGTCCGTCGTTAATAAAAACGGAGCGGAAAAATCTGGATACCGAAGTAGAGGGGCCGTGGTAAGTTTTTCCTTGAGAATTTGAAATGAACTATCCTGCTCAGAGGTCCAGTTGAAAGGAATATCCTTTTTTAATAACGAAGTTAGGGGTTTGGTTAATTTGGAAAAGTTTTCGATAAAGCGTCGGTAGTACCCGACAAGACCTAGAAATTATTTTATTTGTTTGACATTGGCTGGAGTTGGGAATTCGGAGACGGATTTGACCTTATCAGGATTTGGGGAAACACCTTTATCGGTGATGATATGTCCTAAATATGCGACTTCGCGAAGTAGAAACTCGCATTTGTCAGGTTGAAGTTTTAAATTAAATTTTCGAAATCTATCAAATACTAATTCTAGTTTAGAAATATGGGATTCAAGGTCATGGGAATATATGATACAATCATCTAAATAGACATAGGCGTGGAGACCTTGAAGACTGGATAGAGCCGTATTCATGAGGCGTTGAGATGTCGCAGGGGCATTTTTCAACCCAAAAGGCATTCTAGTAAATTCGTAGTGTCCACACATGCTTGAATTTGTACTAACAGTGAATCTTGTTTTGGGAGCGTCTTTGGAACTCATCTTCAGTACTAAAATATTTAGAATGACCTAATTGGTCGAGAATATCAGTGATAAGAGGCAGTGGATAACTTTCAGAAACAGTGACATCATTCAGTCGGCGATAATCTATAACGATTCGCCACTTTCTTTTGCCAGAGGCATCCATTTTTTTCGGGACCACCCACACAGGGGCGCTCCAAGGCAAAATGGAAGAGCGAATTATATCTTCATCGAACATTTTTTGAATTTGAGCGTCAACTTCAGTTTTGTGACATTCAGGGAACCTATAAGATTTTACGGAGGTGCGTCACCTGTATTAATATTATGCTCGATTGCATTCGTGAAAGATAGCGGTTCGCCTTCGATATGGAAGATATCAGTGAAACGTGAGCAACATTCGAAAACAGATTTTTTCTCTTCATTGTTTAGATGAGAACAGCGAATTAAGTCTAAAACTTGATTGAGACGATTAGGTTTGGTAGTAGATATAGTATTAATTTTATGATAGAATTCAGATACTATAAAGTCACTTTGAAGTGGTGTCAACTCTACGCAATAATCTTTGACGGTTATGTCGGTGTCAGTTGTATTTAATACCGTGATGTTTACCTTTTTATTCGGTTTTATGGAGACAATGCAATTAGCAACATAAACATCTTTACATAAAATATTATTTAACACTAAGGCTTCATTGTTACGACAATGTTGCCACAAGGAATTTGAGACCGCGCATTCGATTACGGCTTCGCTGCGAGCTGGAATGGTATAGGTAGGTTTCGTGTGAAAAATAGGGATTACGTAATCGTTTATAGAAATAGTATTGGACGAGTAATTTATATTAGATTTAAAGTAGCTACAGAAATCATGACCTAAAATACCATCGTAATCATTTAAATTGACATCATTATTTGTCACATGAAATTTATAATTTAAAGTTTGGTTAGATACCATGAATTGTATTTGAGAAGTACCTAGCGTATTGATATGATTATCGGAGTTAGTTATACCCTTTATCTTCACGACTTCAGGTGAGAGTTCTGGGGCTTGTTGCAAACTTGATATTTTTATGATGCTTATAGCTGCTCCAGTGTCAATGAGGAAACATAATTGTTTTGTTGAGTGACATGTTTTTAAGTATGTGTGTGGTAAAGATATCTTCTTGCTATTAACGTAGATTTCGAAGATAGGCAGAGATGTCAAATTTTTAACTAGTAGAGGTTTTAATAAATTATTTTTTGATGTACTACAATTCTTATCATTGATATTTTTTGATAAGTTTTGACTCAGCGTTTTATGTTGAGATGTAAAAGATTTAGTAGATATAGTATGACTCGACTTATTTAGTCGAGGTGTAGAAGATTTGGTAGATCTAGTATGACTGGACTTATTTAGTCGAGGTGTAGAAAATTTGGTAGATGTAGTATGACTCAACTCTTTCGGTTGAGATGTACAAGATTTAGTAGATATAATATGACTCAACCTTTTTGGTTGAGATGTAAAAGATTTAGTAGATATAGTATGACTCAACAATTTTGGTTGAGATGTAAAAGATTTAGTAGATATAGTATGACTCGATTTATTTAATCGAGGTGTAAAAGAATTAGTAGGTATTGCATGATTCAACTTTATTGGTTGAGATATAAAAGATTTAGTATTCGATTTTGTGTCCTTTAGAAGACTATAAGATCTCGGCAGACACATACTCGAGATCTTTTTTAGTTTAAATGTTCTTCACAGACTAATTCGTCAGAATCGCACATGTGAACTGCCTTAACGTGGTTACCATGCGATGTATTTGGATCGGGTTGCGCGTTGTTAGCATTTTCGCGGCGTTGCATATTGTATTGCCTTTTGCGGCATTGGTCAATCGTGTGACCGATGTTCTTGCAATAATTGCAAGTTCTAGGATTTAAATTAAAATTGGAACTAGGATTAGAACTTACATGATTTACGCGTACTTGATAATTATTTGTATTCTTCTTATTTTTGAAACACTCGGTTGAATTATGTCCCGATTTGTTACAAATAGAGCACTGTTTTTGATATTTATTAAAATTAGACTTAGAAAGATTAAATAATTTTTCTTCTTCGATAGCGCGCTATACCGCTTCGTTTAAGTCGGCAGGATTTCGACACCTAACAATAGTCGAAATCGAGGGGTTTAATCCTAACATAAAAGTGTTAAGTGCAAGATCCTCCATAGCTGCTATACGACCAACGAGTTCTTTTTCTTCCTTACAATTGTAATGGATATCTGATAGTATTCGGGTTAATATAGATTCAATCCTTAATGAATATTTGGTAAGGTCTTCAGAACTAAGTTGCTTACAGTTCTGCAAATCGACTAAAAGATGTGTGGCATGCTTTTTCTCCCCAAATGTAGATCTGAGGTAGGTTTTAAGTTCAGACCACGTGTTAAATGTTTTTAAACTACAAGCAACCTTTGCTTTGCCTTCGAGTTGCGATATAATAAATTTACATAGCACATTTTGTTGATCTGGGCTGGCGAGTGACATTACGTTGTCGCAATCTGTTAAAAACGCGGGAAGTAATTCCCTGTCGCCATTGTACTCCTTTATAAATTTAGTAAGGACTGAAAGAGTAATTTTCTCGGCCATGGTTTGTGCTTTAGAATTTTCAGATTTAAGTGACATTTTTAATTATGAATGTTGAACAAAATAAAATGTATGTAAGATTACAAGGTATTTCTAAATGTAAAAGAAATAGTACAATTTGTAAAAAAAAAAGTAAAAATATATAAAAATGGTAGATATAGTAAATTAAAATAGTACTAAATTAAAGTTCGCTAAAACGACACCGTTGTAATAAAATATAAAAAAAACACTGAGATAGACTTGAAAACAAAACACTCACTGTGTGATTACAAATAGTAGCAACATTTCACCAGCGGAGATGAAGACCTTTGCACGAAGTGTAGACACCGTATTGCGATGGTGAGTCAGGAACCTGCTTGGCTGGAGCGAGCTCGATGATGAGAGGCTGAACCGGATGGATGTGTCAGTGGAGTGTGTGGAGCGGGCTCACGCTATACAGCTGAGACTGATCGTCGTCCTAGTAATTGTGCGTAGTGATGCGTAGCTGATGCAGGCTTAACCTTTGGTTAAGTCTTACTGTCGATCAGAAGACAATAATACAGGGTTCCTAGGGTTGGATGCCAGCGTCTATATGACTCTACGTCGTAAGACTTATCTCTGACATCCCACTTCTGACACCAATTTGTTAGGAGGCCGTCCCTGTTTGTCTTTTTAAAAAAAAACTACACTTTTACACTATTTCAATGTTCTACATTTTCATTAAAAATTACATTGAACACTGACTTCCGAATTTATTTCGAGTGGTTACAACCGTACTCCGCAAGGTTTTAATCCTGACTGATTTAACTAATGGAAATTTATAATAAAGTTAAGTAAAAATGTCAAATTGCAGAATTGCACATGTGATAAAACGACGTCATAAACTAAGACGCTGATTGTGCTTTATGTACATAGTAATAAGGGTTATAACAGTACGTGTCCACGTACACGCTCGCGTAACCGCCGCCCTCGCCGCCGAGGCCGAGCGGTTAATTTCGCTTCCGCACACCCGCCGCGGCCTCCCTCTGCAGACGCTTGAGCCTAGGATCGATCCTCCGGATAGGAGCCCTCAAGTGACTCTGCTCGCGCGATACAATGACACTCTACATCACTGAAAGTACATCATCACACCGCATACTATCCATGGACACCTACACGTTAAGTACACGGTTCTGTAAGGGACTACCCCCACGATCCTTATTTGTTTTCCGCAGCATCCCAAGCCGAGGTTCGGCCATTCTGGCACCCTTGCGCTCGCTGCCTCGGAGCTGAGTGCCCTCAGCACTCGCCCCAAAAAGTTCGGTGAAGCTGTCCAAGCCGTTACGGTTAACAGCGTATGTCAATTAAAAAAAAAAGTACTTACGGCATACACTCGGTGAGACATTAATCAAACATAAGGAATTTAAAATATTAAAATAGGAATAACTAAACTAAGCATCAAGGTTTGTTGTAAATATACATAATAATTACAACTATTTATAGGTAAATATTCACTAACTTAAGGGACAACAACATAACGTTACATTATACATACGATGTATTAATATTCATTCTATTTATGGGTCACAAATATGATGAAAACTAATGCATTTTTAATAAAACCTTATCTAAGGAGGCCCTTAAATAAGGAGATGAAAAAAATGGCTTGATTATATGTAATATTAATCTAAGCACAGAGGTATAGAAATAAAAAATAACTGCGTAATCTAATCATAATTGTATAAGAATAAATTGATAGTAATAGAAAAAATACTGTATAATAAAATACTTAACTTACCTTTCAGTCTCAGACAGTTTTACGTCAAACAACAATATAATACTTACTAATAAAATGTAATAACCACTAAAATCACGCTTTTTATAATAATTAAATTAAATAGAGTTAATATTTTAAAAACTAATCAAACAAAATAAATCATCGTTAGTTAGTAATAATAAAATTAAATTTTACTACCTCTTACAAATAAGACGCTCATCTCCGTTGCTATCAAGTGGGTTTAACTACCTGAAAGCGGTATAAAATATTAACTGGTATATTTTGTGAGTCCCATCTTTCTTTTTCATCTTATTTATTATTCAATATATTTTGTTGGCATTTCTTACATGGCAAGTTCTCGTCATAACTGCACATACAAAAAATTATGATATTTACCATATAAACATTATTATGTATTTAAATTTACCATCCTTAAAGAATAGTTACATTGGTTGTGTTAATAAAGCTTATTGTTACATAATAGTATAAAATATTTGCCGCAATTATTCCCTATGAAAATAATAAAGAGCAATCACACTAAACAAAAAAAAAATAAAGTAACTAAAAAAACGATTATACATTAACATTACATGTATGGCGCTCAAGTTGAAGCTTTAATATTAATAAATAACCATGTATGATTACTTACGCGAATATTGCTCGTCGAAATAAAACTAATTTAAACGGATTTTATCATGGTTATTTATCAATTTTCATCCAGACGGTATGAAAACTTTTCTGCCTGCGTGGTGAGGGGGTGGACTAAAGTTAAGGTTGTCAAGAAAAGTTAACGTTACAGTGTCTACCTTCAGTTTACAAATATTTTAATTTTAAATTTTGTTCGTAGTCCGATTTATGCAGAAAGAGCTCCTGAGGTCTGGCAATGGGTCTTTTGGGTTCCGATATAATTAAATGTATAATCGGACATAACATAATGTTACATATAATGTTTGGAGCCTTTTTCTGAATGTTCAGCGACTGCAGACTCGTAAAGCGTCGATATTTAACGTCAGCTATATGTTCCTCTACAGGACCCGCCCTATGTTTCTTTTGGTTTGACCGATATAGGAAAGGCCACAGTCACAATCGATTTTGTATACGCCCTGTTATTTTAGAGGTATATGACACTTGACAGGTGGAAAACATTTACTAATCTTCTTGGGCGGCTTGAAGTAAGTTTTAATTGAAGCACCCTTCAGTACACAGCCAATCTTTTCTGTGACTCTTCTTACAACTGTGGCTGATTTCACTCGGTTTCTGTGACGGTGGTGTAGAATTTGGAGCTTGTTGTCTCGCAGTAGTTTCTTGACATATTGCAGCTCAGCAGCTAGATGTTCGTCTTCACAGATTCTTTGTGCACTCTGAAACAAAGATTCACCTACGATAGCTAACTGTTTTGGATGGTGGTGAGATTCACCGTTCAGATATTTATCTGTATGGGTCATTTTTGTATACACAATATGGCAATACAATTATTGTTTTTTTTTTAACATATTGAAAGTATGTCGGTCGAACAATCACAGATAGCCATATCACCTCCCATGACTCCAACTGTTTCGAAAGTAGCGATCAAACTTCCACCCTTTTGTTCCGAAAAACCGGCCCTTTGGTTCGCCCAAATTGAAGCACAGGTTGACTTGTGTAGCATAACTGCCGACGTTACAAAATTTAATTATGTTGTAGCTCAATTAGACACGAGGTTGGCGTCAGAGGTTGAGGATATTATAATTAGTCCACCAGCTGGTAACCATTTCGAAAAGATTAAGGCTGACCTTATTCGTAGAGTCTCCACTTCCCAAGAACAGCGAATCCGTCAACTATTATCGGAAGAGGAACTCGGTGATCGAAAACCATCAAAATTTCTTCGACATCTAAGGTCTTTAGCAGGTAACACTTTGACCAACCCAGTATTAAAGTCGTTACTGAAACCACTGGGATATTCAGCGATTTACTCGCGGAGTTTCCCAACATTATTCGACCTCCTGGTTTCCCGAGAAAATTCAAGCATACTACAAAACATTTTATTAAGACGACGGATGGTTCACCTGTTTCGTTTCGCCCACGCCGGCTCGGGCCCCTTAAACTACAAGCAACTAAAAAAGAATTTAACAGTATGATACAGTGTGGTACTGCCAGACCGTCAGATAGCCCCTGGTCTTCACCGTTACACATGACACAGAAAAAAGACTGCAGCTGGCAACCTTGTGGTGATTATAGGGCTCTCAATGCTAGGACCGTCCCAGATCGCTACCGCGTGCGTCACATTGGCGATTTCAACAACAGTTTATCAGGGGCAAATATCTTCAGCACCTTGGATTTAATAAAAACGTACCAGCAAATACCTGTTGCGGAAGAAGATGTTTGTAAAACTGCTATAACTACGCCATTTGGCCTCTTTGAATTTCCGTTTATGACCTTTGGTTTGAGAAATGCTGGTCAGACATTTCAAAAGTTCATTGATGAAGTCGTACGGGGTCTCAATTTCTGCTATGCGTATGTTGATGGCATATTAGTGTTTTCCACTAGTCCTGATGAACATGTGCAACACTTACGAAACATATTTCAACGCCTGCAGGCCTACGGGGTCAGTATTAACCCGTCCAAGTGCACTTTAGAAACTAAGAATGTCACTTTCCTTGGTTACTATATTAGTGCAGCAGGTGCCCGACCTCCTGAGGACCGCATATAAGACCTTAAGGAATACGCATTACCAAAGACCATACAAGGTCTTCGCCGGTTCTTAGGCATGATCAATTATTAACGGCGTTCTCTACCCTGTACTGCAGAACTTTAAGCTCCGTTGATTGAGATGCTTACCATATCTAAAGGAAAAGGAACTGCCTCAGTCCAATAGACCGAAGAGTTGCACCAAAGTTTTCTTAGCTTAAAAGATAGGTTGTCTAATGTTACACTATTGGCACACCCTGTACCTAATGCTCTTTTAGGACTATTTACAGATGCTTCAGGTATACAAATCGGTGCGTGCTTACAACAACAAGTGAAGGGTCATTGGCAGCCAATAGCATTTTTCAGCAAGAAATTAACAGGCTCACAGAAACAGTGGCCAGCCTACTACCGGGAACAACTGGCAGCTTACAAGAGTGTACAACATTTCAGACATATCATGGAAGCTCAGCAAACTACGATTTTCACTGAACATAAACCTCTTGTATATACTTTTACTAAACATAGAGAAAAGTTACCGCCGGTGCAACTACATCAACTATCATTCATTTCACAATTCACTACGGATATTGTTCATATTAAGGGCAAGGAAAACGTGGTCGCGGCTACCATGTCTCGCATAGAGGCTGTCGCTATTGACACCGATTTTTCAGATCTCGCACAATCGCAGGAATTAGATAACGAATTCTCAAATCCGATAGTTGTTCATTATTGGAAAAAGTTATTATTCCAAGGACTAGCACGACGATTATTTGTCATACTTCCACAGGTAGACACCGTTCTTACATCACGCCACAGTTTCGACGGAATTTTTTTATGCAACTCCATAATCTGAGCCATCCAGGTATAAAAGCTACAACTCGTTGAATTACTGAGCGATTTCTGTAGCAGTCTATCAACAAAGATTGCCCATTATGGTCCAGTACGTATCTACAGTGCCAACTTAGTAAAGTCACTAGACACAGTGTCACCGATTGGACAATTTCAAAATCCATCAGCTCGTTTTAAACATGTCCATATTGACATTGTTGGTCCTCTACCAGTGAGCAAAGGATATAATTATTGTCTTACAGCTATTGACCGTTATGCGCGATGGCCAAAAGTGTGGCCAATTGTAAACATTACGGCTGAGGAAGTTGCGCAAACGTTTGTTAGCGGTTGGATTGTACGATTTGGCGTACCCACAATTATTACTACTGACCAGGGCCGTCAATTCAAATCTGATCTATTTCAAAAATTAGTTCAGTACTGTGCCACAAAATTACTAAGTACCACTAGTTATCACCTATGCGCAGACGGCATGGTAGAGCGCCTGCACAGACAGTTAAAATCAGCCTTGATGTGCTACGATGAGACATGGGTTAGAGCATTACCGCTAGTACTGCTTGGTATGCGCTCTGCTCTTAAGGAAGACCTAAAGGCTTCACCAGCAGAGTTGTTATATGGTGAACCTCTTCGATTACCAGGTGAATTTGTCGCAGTTCCTCTCAACTGAAGTCGTGCCGACGATGTTACAGATTTTGTTGATCAGTTGTGCTACAAAATGAATAAACTTAGACCAATTCCTGCTTCATGGCATTATCAATAGGCTACCTTTTTATTTAAAGATTTCAAGACGACCACTCATGCTTTCTTGCACGACAATAACATCCGTCGCCTGCTTCGACAGCCATACACTGGTCTCTATGAAATTATTGACCATCGAGAAAAAACTATAACCTTGAACATAAGAGGCAAACCAACTGTAGTCAGTGTTGATAGGGTAAAACCAGCACACATAGATAACTACGATCAACTTTCCAATATTCCTCGTAGCCAGCCTCGTCAACCATCTCCCGACACAGCCGGAACATCATCAGATCATTGAGCTTTAGACAGTTATGTTACTCATTCTGGTCGACGAGTTCGCGTCGCTAAACCTACCGACGTGTAACCCCGTCTTTGTTTCTTCGTGGGAGGGTGATGTGGTGTCCTTTGTAATTTTCACTGGCCGTAATATCGGCCTGCGTACCAGCAGCTTAAAAAGACAGATGTCAGAGGGATACGACAGAGGATATCGCTACAGATTCATACCAGTTTGTCAGTGATATTAAACACCTACAATTAGGTAACTATGAAACCATTGTTAGTTTTGATGTCCAGTCTCTATTCACAAGCTTACCAGTACAACACTGCATTAAAATTGTATCTAAGACGTAAGCAGATAATAACATGCCCATAAAATATCCAGCATTACTTAAACATTGCCTCGCATCTGGCAATATGTTGTGAATGAATCAATTTTATGTAAAAGCGAATGGAGTTCGGCGTGACCACGAAGGCTGAAAAGTTTTCGAAACGTCGGGATCAAAATTAATAAATAACCGCGATAAAATCCATTTAAATTAGTTTTATTTCAATGAATAATATTCGCGTAAACATAAGAAAACATTGTGAATGGAGTAGTTATGGGCTCACCTATATCTTCAGTAGTCGCCGATATTTTCATGGAAGACTTTTCTTTTTTTATATATATTGTGCAGCATAGTGACTACACTGCACCTGATGTTAAGTACAGTACAATCCTAATCAGCGTCGACTGCCAATCATCCCAAATTTTCTGACAGTCACCGCTGTCATGCTGGCCCGCTTAGATACCTTTTCACGCCTCTTTTGACCCATTGTCGTAGAAAGGATGGAACACGCTAACGGGAAGACGATTCCACAGTTCCACGGTACGATAGAAATAAGAATCAGTGAACTTTTTAGTTCGCGATTCAATAGAGGTCACCGTGAAACTGAAACACCGAAGCCGCGCACGCGTGTTTCTGTTGTGCAACGGAGAGGAGGGGATTACATTAAATAATTCTTCAGAACACTTGCCGTGGTACATACGATAGAACACGCTTAACAAGGCAATGTTCCTTCGCAATTTAGGTGGTTCTGTGGAGCTGGTGGTGTCTGCATCATTTACAATGCGGACAGCCCGCCTCTGCAACCTGTCTAAGGCATCCAGGAGATATTTAGCAGACCCATCTCACAGGTGCGAGCAGTATTCCATACACAGGCTAACTTGAGTCTTATAGAGAAGGTATAATTGGTCGGGCATGAAAAACCGTCACACCCTGTTCAGGATTCCGAAACTCCGAGATGTTGTGAAGATAACATTCTCGATATGGTTCTTTAGATTCAGGTCGCTACGAATATCCATTTCTAGGATATTTAGGCTGTCTTGCATTGCAAGTTGGGTGCTCTGAAGGGTAGGGTTAGGTGAGAAGGGGATTTTTTTAGAAGTAAAGAGGCATACCTGAGTTTTCTTGACATTGAACTCAATTAAGTTACTTGTTCCTCGTGTGGATATGCGGGAAGATTTGGTTAAGTTCAATGACAAGTTTCTTCCGTTTCTTTTCTGTGTCACTGCGCCCACAGCCGGGCTTACTGAAGTAGCACCCATGAACCATACTGTCATCTGCATAGTAATGTATGCACCCAGGGGTAGCATATCTTTATATAACAGAGCCTTAAGGAACTCTGGCGTTTACGCACATAAACTGCGAACTGTGCCCATCGACAATGACACGAAATCTGCGCTCATGCAGAAAGCCGGAGATCCAACGGCACAGGTGATTGGGGAGTCCGAACGCCGGAAGCTTAGAGAGAAATCTACGATGCCAGACTCTATCAAAAGCTTTGGCTATATCTAGTCCAATGGCCAGAGCTTCGCCATGCTTGTCAATCGCTTACCCCCAGCAGTCCAATATATACGCTAGGAGATCCCCCGTTGATCGCTTCGGTCGAAAGCCGTATTGACGATCTTGGACAAGGGCGTGATCTTCTAGGTGACGCACAAGTTGGATATTTATGATACTTTCCATAACTTTGCACAACACTGAGTTTACAGCGATTGAGCAATAATTGTGAGGGTCTGACCGATCCCCTTTTTTGGGAATCGGTTCCACGTTGGCCTATGTCCAAACGTGAGGCACGATACCAGAGACGTAAGATTGACGGTATAAGTGCATCAATACTGGGCATAACTCGGCAGCATACTTTTTGAGAACGATTGCTGGGATACCGTCCTGGCCACTGACTTTCCGAACATCGAGCAATAGCAACTCCTGACGCACGTCTCTCTGCCTAATGCAGATATCAGGCAATGAAACATCGTTGTTTGGTGCTATGGGCGGCTGCGTGTTGCTGTTGTCGAGTCGGGAATTGTCCGCGAGGATATAGGCCAGTAAGGTGGCTTTCTCCTGCGCCTCGTGAGCCAGTAACACGTTAGATAGAATCCCGGAATAGAAGCCCGGTTTACCATCAGGCCGATTATTCATCGGGGCAACGCGGAGATAGGCCAATTCAAAACGGCGTCGCCCAGCTAGGTGACAAATAGCCGTAGGGTTTTACTGAATATTACCAGCAGCTAGCATCGTTCTGTCAACCGTATCGATCCACCTGGGTTGGAATAGTAAAAAAAAAAAAATCAAGAGGTGACTGCAAGTCGATGCAGATTGTGTAGCAATAAAAATGTGGCTTCGGTTTTATCTCATTAATATCGATTAAAAATCAATTGCTTATTACCAATAAGTACCAATACCTATTAGTTACAGTATAGTTTTAAATTTATAACAAATAGAGTCCTTGGGAACTATATAAATCGTTTTAGATCGTCGAGTTTCCTATAAATAAATATATACACAACTGATTATTTGCTATTTTAAAGTCTATGTCAGTCACCATAAACAGGTGACTGGTTATTCCCCAATTGTTATCTATGTAGATAGATGATGTCATCAGCTTGTATAATTGTTCTACCTACTATTGTCTAGTGCCTATTGGCTAGTATAAGAAGACTTGCTAATTTTACTATAAGTTTCAAATACCTATGTATAGCACTATATGCAGGTAACAAATAAATACTGCACTACGTAAAGCTACGTAAATGCCTAATGAAAATTAGTGCTCTAATCTTGCCCAGGATGTATAATTATTAGTTAAACGTATATTGTGTACCATACACATGGCAATAACACGATAAAAGTCAAACTCAAAATACAACTATAGGAAATTTTACTAGATTACAGTTTATTATTTTTATTATAGCATCTGCCAATGTAGGCAATTGTGCGAATGCCAATTGGAAAGGAGTTTATAACACAATTCTCGTATACAAAGTTACAACCAAACTCAGAATAATTAATTTTGGACCATACTAGTTATTGTCTTTTTCGCGACGAAACCCTCAGCACCTTGACACTGTAGTTGCAGCGATGCAGCTACTTTAACCACTCAACCAACTGTCTAGTCTATATTGTCTTTATTATTTACCAAATACTTATAGGTGTGTTCCAGCAGTTACACTTGAAAACCAGTCCCTTCGGTAGGCTTAGCGTGTCCACCATCTTGGGTTACATCATACCTTAACACCAGCTGATATTGTAACCATAACGCTAAATCTAACTATAAAAGAGGGTAAATAAATAGTTAAATATCATTTCTTTTGTTCTATGTTAATTTTTTCAAACCTGAGACACAATACGAGAATTTATAAGAATCCACCCGATTTATAACCTACGACCCTATTATATTATTACTATTATTATATTATTATTATTATATTATATTACTATTATATTAGTATTTACTATTATGACTATTATTATTATTACGATAGATACATGTGCATAATGGCACTGTAAAAATAGATACACAGAACTAATATGTTATTTAGTAAATTATTTTTATGGTAACACACATTAAAATTTGTAAGTTTTTTTTAATTATTTTTGCACTTTGGACCATTTTCTAACATTTAGACTAAAACCTGACGAAATAATCTTTATTTTTTCTTGAAGAACAGTAATAATGAATATCATTTTTCATCTTAAGAGATTTAAATGTATGGAGTAGTTTTTTCGTGCTTATCGTTATCGTGTTATGTATTACAATAACTTAGACTCTATATAATAATTGAGTATAACTAAGCTAAGATAAATTCTCAAACGCGTAAATAAAATGTTTACGTATAAATAAAATATTTGAAATTTTGTACACAGAAGTAAGTAAGAAAAGATTAATTTTAATGTAAAATGTAATAATAGTAATAAAATTATAACTTATGCCTAAAGACTTTCTTGCCAAAAAGTCTAAATTAAGCTTAGCCTGAATGTAACCTATAGTTTTCGGACGTAATGTATGATACTCAAATCCTTTTCAAGAAAAACAAAGTGCGGGTTGAGAGATAAGGTTTGTTATTTTAGTATTATAAGGTAAAAAAAGTGTCAATATTACATACTATGAGATTTCCTAATTTCATGTGTTTGGTTATTTTAATCTGTATAAAAGCTCGTAAAGTGGATCAGAGCTCGTGGGGTCTATACAAATATTTTGTTTCTTGTTGTGAAAATAACAGGTAATACACTAACATTCATATACCAACCGTTAGATCCATTGGTAATATATAATATTAAATAAATACACAATGCATGGCATTTAAAGTATGTATTATCTATTAAATAAGCAGGTACACGTGTCTATATCAAAAGTGCATTTAATATATTTACTTAGGGATATGTGCTCCTACGGGGAAGAACCCATTTTCATCAGCGGTGTAGTCCACTCTATATGTAACACCATCAGGGCCAACGTATTCATAGAATCCCTTGACTCTCATACCGTCGTACTCATTGTTGATTCGTTCAAGCTTACCAACTTCCTCAGCAAGAATTTTGTTCTCAGTTTGATATATGTAGTGATATCCGTCAGGGAGTACGTCATTATCGTAGCGAACTGTATCATATTTTTGTTCGTAAGTACCTGGGACAACAACTTTGTTTACGTTCAAGTAATTTGGAGACACTGAAACAGGGGCCAAACTTGGGTAATAAGCTAATGGAAAAGCAGTAGAGCTGAATACTACGGGTGCTGCAGAAGGGCTGGTCTTTACAGAAGCAACAGTAGAGCTAACTTTAACAGGGACAGCAGGATAGCTGACTTTTACAGGAGCAGTAGTAGAACTAACTTTTACAGGAGCAGCAAAAGAGCTAACTGCTACAGGAGCTGTAGTAGAAGTAACAGCTATGGGAACAACAGTAGAGCTGACTGGTACGGGAGCAGCAGAAGTACTTACTTCAACAGGAGTAGCACTAGAGCTAATAAAAATAGGGGCAGCGGTAGATGTTACAACTATAGGTGCACTAGTAGAGCTAACTACAACTGGCAGGTCAGTGGTAGCTGGTACAACTGGAACTGCACCAATAATGACTTGTTCGCGAGCATTTGTGTCGACGGGAACACTAGCGGCAATAGAAGCATCTGACACAGCAGAAGCGCTGGTTTCAACGGAAAGACTTGTATCAACTGGAGCAGTTGTAACGAAAGGAATGCTTGTAATAATGGGAATGTTAGTGACAACTGGAGCATCGGAGCTAGTGTCGGCATTTGTCTCAATAGGAATACCTGTGGTAATAGGAGCACTTGTTGCAGTGAAAGCACTCGTATCAACTGAAGCACTTGTAACTAAAGGAGCACTTGTAGCAGTAGGAATATTCGTGACAAATGGAACTTCAGAGCTAATGAAAACATTTGTGTCAGCAAGGTCGCTTGTCACAATGGGAACACTTGTATCGAAGAAAGCACTTCTAAATAAAGGAACGCTTGTAACAATGGGTACACTAGTAACAACTGAATCGTCAGAGTTAATAAAAGCATTTGTGTCAACAGTCTCACTTGTGACTATGGGACCACTCGTAGCGACAGGAGTATTTGCACCAGTGAAAAAGCTTGTGTCAACTGGAGCACTAGTAGCTAAAGGAGCACTTGTAACAATAGCACCACTTGTTACTATTGGAACGTATGTGGTAATAGGAACACTTGTACTACTGAAACCACTTGCTTCAACGGGAGCATTTGTAACGAGAGGAACGCTTGTAACAATGGGAGCACTAGTTATAATGGGCATATTTGTTCCAGTAAAAATATTTGTTTCAATAGGAGCACTTGTACTAGTAGATGCATTTATGTCTACAGGAGCACTTGTGAGAACCTCAACTTGCGGCTCAGAGTTAGCGCCAGTATCAGCACTGACGTCATCGGCACCACCTGCGACTATACCAGCATCAGCACTGACGTCATCGGCACCACCAGCGACTATACCAGCATCAGCACTGACGTCATCGGCACCACCAGCGACTATACCAGCATCAGCAATATAAGCACCACCTTCGTTACTGCGGTCTCCACTATAAAAAATATTTATACGTAAATTTAAAAGTGCTATATTTATTTAACTAAGAATTTGAAGTTATGATGACTCAATTGTAAAATATACAGGAACTATTACGACAGGATAGTAAGGTTATCAAGATTTTCCGAAATGCCACCTGGATAAACCTGGAAGCTACCTTATGTTGAAAATCTGTTTCTAATTACCTACAAATGTTCTCCGATAACTACACTTGAGAGCCAATCCCTCTGGGTTCATCTTTTTACATTATATACGTACATTGTTACTTCACATAAATCAGGTTATATTAGCCTCAAATGCTATAAGCTGTATAGATATGCAAAAAGGGTTTGTCTATGTGTGAGCTCCGACTCACAACAGTAGGTTACTCCTTAAGTACGATTGTCAAGAGACGGACGATTTCACGATTGTTACACTGAAAGGTGTACTGAAAAACAGCGTTTTAGTCAACGTTTGTATCAATTTCACTCATAAAATTTATCTTATCATTCACACTTATCGGTTAACCTTAATATATGAAACAAGGACAATAGGAATCAAGAACAGTTTTATTTAAAAGTCATTTAAATTGTAATATTCATATATATCAAGTGTGAAGATTAAATAACTATATTATTTCAAACATACACAATAACATTAATTTATTGCCTAAACTATTGTAATTCATGAGCCATGTTATATAGATAAAAAGCAATGACTCAATGAGACAGAATTGCAACTGTTTAATGTTTTATATTACTTTTACTTAAATAAATATAAAGGAACAGTTTTTGGCTGATTGATCTACCCTATCCATGAACAACTAAAACCTTCAAATTCAGTACAAAGGTGGTTTTTCTCCTACGAAGTATTTTTAATTCTAAATTCATTAATTGTAATTCATTATTCGCAGAATTTAGTTTTTGTGACCACAGTGAGTGTATATCTATATCTTTTTATACTACGGAATTTTTCAAATCAATATACGTGTAAATTTTAAATGACCGTAAATTTATAAGTCAATTATTAAATTAACATAAATACTTTTTTATGTTTAATATCACCGCGAACAATCTAGCAATATCTACATATTAAGTAATAATATTAAAATTATAAAACACAAAGTAAATAAGACAATTTGCACGTGGGGAAAATTATAAAGTTCTGTAATAGTAACTTCTATGAACGAAAAATTACTGAGTAACTCAGCTAATATTTTTTAATCTTTACACGTACATTACTTCAAATGAGTACAAATAAAAGTAAATCAAATAATTTAACCATGTTCTGTGTGCCCAAAACTTTCCGAGTTTACCTAAATACTGACTTATATTTTAGGTATAATATAATGTATCAAAAATCTATATTGATGTGCCTACAATTTCATAATGTCGAACTTGCAACCACGCTTAATGAAAGTAAATTATTTGACAAGCTTTAATGCAAATTATATTAGTGAGATACATACTCGTAAACACCCGAACCCTCGACAATGTAAGATCCAGATGTGCTACTGCTTGGGTTGTCACCGGATAAGTAAGTGGGTGAGACAGTTGTACCTGGCTCCGTGGCTGTCACGGGAGCATCATTATTCAAGTCAAGATCGAACCTATAAAATAAGATCTTTATTATTACCAATTTATAAACCTTTATTCAAATATTAATTAAACTTGTAATACTACAATTTATTTTGTTTTGAATATATAAACCGCAAATGTCTATCAATTTTTTTTGTTGAGACTATAATTTTAAAATGTAACTATTTACTACGTTTAAATGGATTCCAGAATTACTGTAGAACAGTTATATAGAAGGTAAACAGAGTTGAACTTAGTTTCCTTTTGATATTAAAAGTACAGTGATATCTAATATGTGTAATTTAACCGTAAAACTGTGTAACACAAAAATCATACAATTCACACATAACTATGTTTACTATATAATATTCTGTTCCCAAATAAACATAATTCGAACTATTCTAATATGAATATAAATATCATAAATTTCAACAATATATAATTACTCGCACTCTTTAGAAGTTTTAGAACTATTTAGAAAAGCACAATGTGACCTGTATACAACAATAGTGTAACAACACGTATTTCACTTACCGTCTAATCTCAGCAGAGAAAACCGCTGTCACCGAGAGACAAATTGCCTGGAAGAAGAGTATACCAACAAATAAATACTAAAATCATAACAAATTTTGATTTAATTGAAACATTTACACATGTCTTGTGTTTATTTATTTCAATAACATCCGTATAGATTCATTACCATTTCTATAATTTCAAATTTAAATGTCAAATATTAATTTGACAATATTCTATTAATCACTTACCAAAAACACTCGCATTTCCGTTGTTATCTAGTGGACTTAACAACCTGAATGTGGTCTATAGAAGATCAATGCCTATTTATACCCTTTTTGTCTAATTTTATGAAGCTCATCTTTCCCGTTTGCCTTATTTATTACGTGTTCTTTAGACGCCACTTCATTGTACATAGGTTCTCAATCTTCTTATAATAACTGCGCTCATAAGAAACGATGCATATATTTTATTAAAAATGCTATGCACACAAACTACTATTTCATAAGCGAATTTTACTAAAATTAAGTGTAGGCTAATTGAAAAAAAAACAATGATCAAATACCTATACTATATTATTATTATAAAAAAATCGCTGCCAAATTTAGTTCATGATTTCAATTTTCAGAAGACTCGCATATGTTTTTAATATTTCAACGTTCGATAAGTACAGAAAAATATTTTTGACATTGTTGCTTTGTTTACTTAATGGAGTTTTAAGATTTCTTTATACATACAGTAGAAAAAATAATTAGATTCTACAACAAACTATGTTTTATTTATTTACACCTTATGCATAGTGCAGTGGCGGACTTAATGCTAAAGGCATTCTCTGACAGTCAACCTTTAGATAATGCAGAGATAAGAGATGGTAGGTGTAAAGCAAGCAACGAATAATCGTCATTAAAACTGCTACAGTACAAAGACTAACTATAAGAGACCAACTTTTTAACTATCCATGGATTCAGCGTGCGGGTTCCGCATCCATCGTGTGACAGAGAGGGAAACTCTGAGCAGTTCCCGAGACTTGTGACACGGGTGAAGGTATATGGCGCCCCTTTGCGACGAGCGTCAACACGAGTTTCACTACTCGTGTTTCTCTTCCTGCGCAGCCAGATTTAGTGAGAGCCTGTTTACGCAACTTTAGAGACACGTTCTGATATAAAACTTACTGTAGTCCTAGACAGGCCAAGATCTTCTAGTATATTATAGAGATATTTAGCTGGTATACCTCTCGCTCCTACTTCGACCGCGTATAAATTCATTACGTTGCCATTCCTGTTCATGTCATTTAGTAGCTCGTAGTATTTATTTGTTTATATATTGTAGTCTTTAGAAATATTTGTTTCCCACTGTACAACGAGCTCAATCAGTACTATATTACTAATATGTGTTTCGATGTTCTGGAGAAAATAAATAAACCTTGCCCGGAAGTCGACCTCCCAGCATCCTCTGAGATAAATATATATTATGTATATATAAGGAAATACAGTAATACACTACTTTATCATGTATGGGTCTTAAAACTTTATGTAACCATTGAACCTTTAGATAATTTTTATAATATATTATTAATGATTTCTTATGTTTACGCGAATATTATTCATTGAAATAAAACTAATTTAAACGGATTTTATCGCGGTTATTTATTGATTTTAATCTCGACGTTTCGAAAGCTTTTCAGCCTTCGTGGTCACGGGGCGGACTGAGGTGTAGGTTGTCCAGAAAAGTTCATGTTACTGTGTCTACCTTCAATTATTGAACACATAACATTATACACAGTGACATGAAGTTTTATTTCAATGAATATATTATTAGTTATCGTGAATATGCTTTTTCACATATAGATTAATAATGACCTATTATCAAGTGAACCTAAAGATTATCATAACGATTACATTATATAAAATTTAATATTATTTGTTTTAATTAACGAATCTTAAGGTTTCCATTCTTATAGCACAGGAAAATTATGTGTCTTGTTGTACGTTATAAAAATCTTACAGAATGTATTATTTAAAGCATGATTTATTCATTCTTTATTTATTCGAAAACTTTCGAGATATCCCATTAAAATAAAATATATATTTTTTTAAATTTAGATACTCCTGCACTCTATATTTTCTCATTGGATTAATAATCCTTAATTAACTGTATTTTATTATTTATTAATTAATTGCCCTTTATTTATTTATTTTTGACCTTACTTACGCTGTTAACCCCAAGGGCTTTGACAGCTTCACCGGACTTTTGGGGTCGAGTGCTGAGGGCACTCAGTCCCGAGGCAGCAGGCAAAAGGGTGCCAGGACGGCCGAACCTCGGCTAGGGCTGCTGCCGGTAAATGACAAAGATTCATGATCCTGACTAACCAACAGGTTCTTTATTACTAAATTAGTGATACTAACTACGACCTTATCAGGTACGCAGCTCAAGGGCCGCGAGGGTAGTCCCTTACAGAACCGTGTACTTAACGTGTAAGTGTGCACGAATGGTATACGGTGTGATGATGTAATCTCAGTGATGTAGAGTGTCACTGTATCGCGCGAGCAGAGTCACTCGAGGGCTCCTGTCCGGAGGATCGAACCTAGGCTCAGGCGTATGCGAAAGGAGGCCGCGGCGGGTGTGCGGGAGTGAAATTATCCGCTCGGCCTCGGCGGCGAGGACGGCGGTTACGCGGACGTGTGCGCGGACACGTGCGATTGGTGGAGACGGCAGGGAGAAGCGCGTTTAATCTCGTTATTTTATCGACGGCGTCGGAGAAGCAATTACGTGGCCAGCGAGCAAAGCCTTTGGCATGCGGATTGGAAGTGTAGCTAACTACGTGTACTATTTTGGGGTTAGGATGAAGTTCGGCATTTGCAAAAAATTTCTTTGTAATGTCTTTAATATATGCATACATGGACGGACGGTCCATATCTCTATGGAGATCTACATTACGGACGTAAAACAGGGCTTGGACGGCTATGCGCATGAATCTGTTTTGCAATACTTCTAGTTTGCGAAGGGTGGTGCGCGAAGCGTGAGCGAATACGGGGCAACTGTAAGTAAGTATAGGACGGATGCATACTTTGTATATTGTGAGCTTATGTCTGAATGACAGTTTGCTCTTAGAGGAGGTGAGATTGCGTAGCAGAACCATTGCCGTGGAGGCTTTTTTCGGAACGTAATCTATATGTTTGTTGAAGGTTAGGCGCCTATTTAAAACTACACCAAGATATTTAGTTTCATTAGCCCAGGGGATATTGACATCGAATAGGTGTATTGTCTTTTTTATATCTCTCGTCGCGTGAGGATCGAACATGATAGCCGCACTTTTTTCTGGGTTTATTCCTATGCACCATTTGAGGCACTAGGACCCAAACATAGAGATAGATCTTTGGACGCGGTGGTATACGTGAATCCTATTCCTGCCCGAGCTGAAGATGACTGTGTCGTCTGCGTAAGAGCCTACTGCGACGTCGGGGAATTGGGGATATCGCTAACGAACACGGCGACGGGACGGCGTAGCTCCGTGAAATTGGAGAGAATATGCTCCGTGAGGCGGAGCACTTGGTGGGTACACGAGTGCTTCGGTCGGAAGCCGAATTGCTCGTATGGTAAGAGACATTTGTCTGAGACAAAGGCTTGTAGTCGGTTCAACAGAAGCCGCTCGTATATTTTACCTTTAGTATTGAGGAGGCTTATTGATCGGTAGCTTTCTGGATGGGCTGCCCTTTTCCCGGTTTTAAGGATACCTATTACCGTTGCCTTTTTCCAAGCGGCTGAAAAATGGCAGTGAGTTATGGCCGCATTGAAGATGCAGACCAGTAGGGCTATGAGTTTATCAGGAAAAAGTTTGAGGGCTTCGTTCCTGATTTCGTCGGGCTCTGGGGCTTTCCTTGGCTTAAGGGCTTTTATGATAGCGAGGACTTCGTCAGTTGTAACCGGCTCTAAGTTTTCGATTGGGAAGGTCTCTCTTATTGATTGAATTGTTCGATCGACCCTCCCGACGTGTCCAGGATCAATGGTATGATATTCATACGGATTGGGAGAACACTGTTGTTCGAAAGTAGCAGCGAAATACTCTGCCTTGTCTATACTTTCGAAGGCGGGTGGATTGCCAGGGCCTCTATCTAACGGGGGCATCGCAGACGAATAGCTGCTCTTCTGTTTACGAACGAGGTCCCAAAAGGCGAGATGAGACGGTTTGATTTCCTATAAGAGGCTGTGCCATCTCTGACCGCGTAGTTCTGAGATACGGGATTTAACTGATCTTTGTAGGTTACGTAGACGTACGCGATTTTCCTCCGTCGGATAAGAACCGTGAGCGCGAGTCGCGGCGTTTTTCTCCGTGATCAGTCTTCGAATGTCATCAGGGAGTATGAAGCGGCGATCGTTTGCCGACCTTACCTCTTTTGAGGTTTCCCTGATGGCATTCTGGAGGTGACCGACCAGGGAGTCAATAACCACATCGGCATCGGTCACAGACTTTATCTCGTCGGGGATCCTATCTATGTGAGGAGAGGAGAGATTATTTGAGATATAGTGTCTGAGATTTGAATAGTCAGCTACTTTGATTGAAGCGCATGTGTAGTCACTCGGGTGGCCTAGTTGCAGAATTACTGGACGGTGGTCGAAATCTAGTTCATATACGACTTCGATTTGCCGCACCTGAAGCGCGATCCCTTTTAAAATAGCTATGTCTAAAACTGAAGGGCGGCAGTTAGCTTGATAATGAGTTGGCTCTAAAGGTACATCAAAGGTAAGCGCATTTTCTAGCCAGTATAGTGTCCTACCATTAGTGGTAGTACGCGGGTTGTTGTATTGAATGTGCCCACTATTTAGATCGCCAGCCACTATAACAGAGTCACCGAGCGCGAAAAGCGTCTCCAGATCCGACTGAAGGAGAGTTTTGTTAGGTGAAAGGTATGCGGAAACAATAAGGATAGTAGGATGATCGGTCATGCTCACTCTACACACAGACACTTCCAAGTTGGTGAGTTCGGGAGGATCTATTGGCATGCAATATAGTGACTTTCTATAGTATATGAGCGTGTCGCCGCCTCTTACGCCGGTACGATCATTTCTTACTATCTTGTAGTTTGCAAACGCGGGATTACGAACGCTCGGTTTAATAAGTGTCTCTTGTATGAGAAACACGTTTATTTGGCGCTCCTTAAGGAAGCTAGCGATTAAGTCTCTTTGGGGTTTTAAGTTACGTGCGTTAAAAAAGGATATAGAAAGGCCACGGGGTCTAATTCTATCCTCCATTGCAAAAACTAGTTACGAAGAAGCGCGAATAAGGCGTTGCATGGAGCGCGCGATGTCAGGGAAGGCCTTAATGGCCTTGAGGAGGTCGAAATCGCAACTTGAACTAATCATATCGTCAAACGCAATGAGGTCGTCGACAAGGTGTTCCTTGAGAAGGTCTGCGAGCCAATCGAGGCCTTGGAAGGCGGATGACGACGCGGATGCGGTGGAACTTGCGGGTTTAGCTTTCGCAGGTTGTGATTTGGCGGCCCACGCGGTAGTTGGGCCTTGTGCGGATGTGTGCGCAGGAGTGACTCGCACAGGACCGGAAAGGCTCGGGAAGGCCTGGGTTGACATAAGCGGTGGCGGAGCGGGACGTGCTGCCGCGGTGTGCGCTGATGGTGCTCGTTGAGGGACGCGAGCGTGTCTCGTGCGTGGGGCACGTTCACATCCGGGATAGTTCCGGGGTGCGGAGGTGCCCGTCCTTACCGCAGTTGACGCAGCTCGGTGGATTCGGAGAGTCGTGGGTACGCGTACACTCCTTAGTGGAGTGGTTTTCTAAGCATTTTACGCAACGTGCATTGACGTAACAGTTACGTGCTGAGTGACCGTATGCCTGACAATTGTGGCATTGTGTTGGAATATGTTTTTTTCGGGGGATTTCTACTGTGACGCCAGAGAGGTCGCAGACTGAGCTTAACGAAAAGATTTCCTAACCTTCCCGAGTACGATCAAGGATTACTAGGACCACATCGTATTGTTTTTTAGTAATGGTGTGGTATATGCGGTGTACCTCTCGGACGGGAAAGTTTTGCGCTTTGATGGACACGAATACCTCTTCGACAGGTATTTCCTTTGGTACGCGACTTAGGACAACGCGCAGAAGGCGCTCTTCTTCTAAAGTGTACGTGTAAAATTCATGTTTCCCTTCTCTGAGGAAACTTGTGAGTTTTCTATAATCATCTGTTGTAGGGACTTTGACCTGGATCCCGGAAAGGGTACTCCGGGCGTTGGTGTAATAAATTTTTAGCCGATTTAGTTGACCGGAGACAACAGTCCATTTGGATTTGTCCTTGATCGTAATCAGGGGAGGTGGGCGTATTTTAGATTGCCATTGCGTAGTACCGATTGGATTTTTAGGAATTGCGGTCGTCGTGGGTGTCTGAGGGACACGAGAATTTTTGTCGCGTCTAGCTTTCACGGACGCGGTTTCTACTGTCTCGGGTGATAGCACCCTTTTGTTTTTAGGTTTGGCCCTACATACAAGCGTAAAGCCGGCCTCGGGATTAGTTTGGGCCTCAGGTTCGAGGTCCTGCATTTCAGTCTCATTTTCGGGACTCGAGAGCGGCGAAAAAGAGTTGGCTGTGGGTACCGGACACGGGGCGAACGAAATTAGCTCGTCGAAAGGACGAGGTGTGGATGTAGGAGCAGAAGAAGCTGACGGCGATGTGGGGCGTGATTTTGAAGTTGCGGATACAGTGGGCGTCTGCGAGGGACGAATCACAGGTGACCGGGAACGAGAGCGCGAGCGCAGGGAAAGTGTTGGGGATGCTGGACTGGCACGCGTCGGCGCGTTTATCGCGGCAGCGGGCATGCACACGTGTTGTGTTTGTGGGAGTTGTGTGTCCAGAAATTCTTTTAGCAGGTCCGCGTGCTCTTTACCGATGAAAACGCGGAGCCTACTATTTATTACATCGATATGGCTTCTGGCCATTTTAGTGGCGAGTATGGAGCAGGAAAAGTTAAAAATGGGAGCCTATATAAAACCTCCCTGCCTGAGGGGCAGGGGGGCGCGATTAGCAAAACTTATACGAGCTATCCCGAGTTCGGCGAACTGACATTGAAGTACAAATCTGTTCCACATGCAGTAACGGAAAGAAAAAAGAAAATATAATTAAAACTTAAATTTCATAACCGGGGCCTGGCCTGTAAAAAAGATTTAAGGTTAATTAAGCTTTACCTTTGTTAACGGCCGGTGTCCGGCGTACTTACAGAGGTGGCAATTCAATCACAACACTGTTTCAGAGTAACCAAAACAATACACTGATTTCACATAATAAACTAAGAGATTTTCACAATGTGGTATTTATACGGTAAACAAACAATAGATTGAATTTAACAAGGAGTAATTATCGGTACCACGAACTGGATTATCGGCAATAATAGAGGGATTATTGCCGATAACACTTCACAATGGTACAAAGAACAATAGCCGGCGTAGTAACGCGCAGAGATCGGTTTCGAGAACAATCAAGGAGCGCTCACAGACACGTCCGTTCACGACCGAGGTTGAAATCGAACTCCGCCCTTTATTTACTTAATATGGATATTATAGGGTAATCATGTTTTGCATTTGTTACTCCTGTAGGAGGTAATATTTAATGTATGAATCAATAATTAGTTATTAACCCAAATAACCTGATTATTACCCATTTTTATAACGTAGGCAAATTATTTTTGCATTGTTTGTTCCTGCATATAGTATTTTTTCGTACATGATTATTTAATCCTATCCCTGCATAAAATTTTCTGTCTATGGTCTACGTGGTTTAAGACTGTAATTTAATTTACCACTTTTCGAAGTGCTACTGTTATTTTGTATAAAGTATACATTAAAATGTTCCGTATATTGTGGACTGCAGATTCACTAGCTGAATCCACAGTTCGCAGTTCAATATCTACAAAATTGCCTCCTTTCAACTAATAAATCAACAAATCGCTTAAAAATAATTTTAATAATACTCTGAAAAGTTCTCATCTATCAAAATATATTCATACCTTTTAGTAAATTAATCGGGAGAAATATTTTAATATACACAAATATTAATTACTAGCTGTGCCCATGACTTAGCTCACGTGAAACAAATAGCGAATATAAACATTAAATTTATTATTTGCATTCATAGTATACATGTAATGAAAACAAGATAATTAAAAATAGGTAATATTATAATATATTAAGAACAGTACTGAAATCTTTTTTTTATATATTTTGACAAATATACACTAACATAAACTTTGCAATTAA
Source organism: Actias luna (assembly GCA_039707435.1). Taxonomy (NCBI): domain Eukaryota; kingdom Metazoa; phylum Arthropoda; class Insecta; order Lepidoptera; family Saturniidae; genus Actias; species Actias luna. The sequence continues at coordinate 9,519,881 of JAZHAC010000033.1, read as the reverse complement.
CAGTTGTAATTTCATTTGTATTGTTATGAAAAAAGAACTCAGCAACAAAATATATATGTTAGGAAATTGTATTAGCACTTATATTTTAAAATTTGAGAACCAATATATAATACTAATTAATTTTATCATTTTCATAAAACTGTTTCATATATTCTACAATATTAAGATATTCATCCTTTTACACTTTTACTAACTTATGGTAACTCGTGTCAAGGCCAATATATTCACAATCAATAATAATTTGATTCATATATTATAAATGTCAAGAAGTACCTAATGATTTTGAATTTCGATCAGCTCTATTATTATTGAATATACTGAATAATTATAACTCGGTGTTAAAATTTAAAAATAGAGTATGATTTTTTTATGATTATGGATGCACTGATAACAGATATACAAGAAGAGGTACCGTAGTGTATGTTGTTTGCTCATAGCATTGTTCTTGTAGGAAAAGATGCTAATAAGATAACATAAGATAAAATAAGATAACACTGGAAAAATGAGTACGTCAAAGTAGACCAAAATAGAACATTTATTTTCATGTTTAGTGGTGCATCGAATTCTCATGTAGCCTTAAACGGTGAAACTCTGCCAGTATGTTCCGATTTTCGGTACCTCGGTTCATTAATTCAAAACAATGTGAACATTAATTGGGATGTAAATAATAGGATAACATTTGGGTGGATAAAATGGCGTCAAGTTTCCGGGATGCCATATGGTTTGGAACTGAATGTTCGACAACAAAAGAGATAATTGAAAGTAAATTACACGTAGCAAAGAGGCAAATGATACGATGGATATATGGAATAATTAAAATGGATAACATTAGGGATGAATATATTCAAGGAAGCATGAAAATAATACTACTAATCGAGAAACTGAGGGTTGATAGATTAGCGTAGTATGGGCATGCTATGAAAAGAAATAACAGCCATATAACTAGAAGAATGTTTAGTACAATGGTGGATAAAAGTAGGAGAAGAGAAAGACTGAAGATAATATGGATGCACTATATGAGAAATGAGATTGAGACAAATTGATTAGAATTTTCTACTATATAATCATGACATGGATTCAACTCCATGTTTAACTGAGCTGAAAAAATGTATGCTACTGCCATTTACAACTGTATTATTGCTAAACATTAGTAGAAAATGATTATTCTAATAAGTGAATACAATACGTGCATTCAGTTTTATATTTTATAAACCTTACACAATATATAGTAATATTATGATTGTCAAAAGATACAAAACGCTTTCAAAGAACCAACACTATAAAATTACCAATTTTATAAAAAAAAAAATACACCTACACAAAGACTCATCTAGTATCAAAATAAAACAATGCAATTCGCCTTAAATTATTTTATTGTAGTAAAAATATATGTATATTTATGTGTCGTTGTGTTGATATTTTTACATATTATCGTAGAAATCGATGAAATGACGACCCAGACATCCTCCAGATAGGAGCCCTCGAGTGATTCTGCTCGCGCGATACAGTGACACTCTACATCACTGAAAGTACATCATCACACCGCATACCATCCATACACACCTACACGTTAAGTAAACGGTTCTGTAAGGGACTACCCCCGCGGCCCTTACGCCGCTTGCCCGTTAAGGTCGTGTTAGGATCACGAAATTAGTAAGTTAGGATCTGTCGATTAGTTAGCCTTGCGAATCCTTGTTTATTTTTCCGGCAGCAGCCCAAGCCGAGGTTTGGCCATTCTGGCACCTTTGCGTTCGCTGCCTCGGAGATGAGTGCCCTTAAGAAAAAAAAACGACCCAGACCTTAAGAAAGAGCAATTATGCTCTATACCCTAAGTCCTTGACAAGAGGGGGAAAAGAGGTATGTTGTCTCCACTATGGGCGTTCTCATTGCCGTAGTCAGACGATTGGTTTCTTTTCCGCCCCAATAACCAATCCTCTGGAAAGTGACTCTCAAGCCTGTTGCTTAATAGCAGTAGTGACTGTGGTAAATGCCAGATCTGCAAATATCACATTAAACTTCTCACCAGCACACAGAGATTAGGAATATAAGTTCATTTGTGTTCTTATTTAAGAACTGATGTATTTACATATAGTTACAATTCTAGTACCTAACTGTATTAATGTTACAGCCCTAGCTGAAATTCAAACCCTGCAACAACTTTGCGATTGATGACGTTTAGGGTGAGTGCTTTTTTTCGGTAAATCGGCTGAAACCGTACAAACCCTTCAAGCCCCAGTGTTATGATATAATATAATCACCGCAATATACACTATATTATTAATAAGAACTGTATCAATACGTACAAATTACCTACATTTAAGAACGCTTATGCCGTATCCAGGTTGCTCATCATATCATTAACATTAGCGATATTCTTGCACTAAATATTTACTGGATAACTGTCAACTTATAATAGCTATGACTAACGATTAACTAAAGATTAACCGCTTAAGATTAAACTTTAGATTATTTAATTTAATTTCGTATCAATTTTATTGCTTTTATAATTTATAGATAACGACAAATTCTGTTCAAAGGAGCCAATATTTCACTAAGTATATTTTCATTAAATAATTTAGTGTATTATTCCTTTTTATATTTTATTTAGCATACTAGTCTACCGCACTTCTGGCCTCACATACTACTACTACAAATACTATAATTGGCATTACAAATTATCATTATTTACTACATAACCTAATAAAAAAGTGTATTGGCCTATTGTTATACGTACAGATTACCTGACACTGGTAATAAAATAAAACTGGATTATTATCAAAAACATAGGAGATATTTTTTATTATATTTGTACTTGTTATGGCTCTTTTTGGGTTTCTTACGCGTTTTGGGATCAGCAAATGGATGTATTATATTCCGTCGTTGAAATATTTGCAAGCCAACGTGACATCGACGACTGTCGGTGAATTGCCGATATCTCCGTGGTCGCCTTATTTTTGGATTGTAGGAACAATAATATTTTGAGCATACAATCAGACACAATTCAGTTACATATTAAACCCCGCAACAGTAAAAAAAGCTTCTACAGTCACGTCTGAAAATATTTGCTTATACTCTAGTATTAATATTAGTATTAATATATTAGTAATCTAATACTGAAACAACTTTATTTTCAATTGCGAGTAAAGAAATTGCTATTTACGGTTTTAATTTTAAATAAGTTGTTGTAGATCAATTCTTCGCTTATACTTAAACAAGAAAGGTTTAAGCTTATTATAGACATGTAAATATATAATAAATTTGTTTTTAGATGGATACCATATAGTATTCATAATTGTCTCGATGATGAAAAAGTACAAGTTGTGTTCTTATATTACTCTTTATTTATACCTTGTTAATTAGATTTAAACACCAATATCTTTACAGTGATTTACCATCTAACGGACTAATCATAAAATTCACATCGCCCTTGATGTCACGAAAATTAAAAATTACTCTATTCCTACGGCCTATCAACAGAGATATATTTCTTCGCTTAACAATGTTTGATTAACACACCTTTTCGAACTTTACCATCTTCTACATTCATTATACCTTTCTCTTTGTAATTTCTATTACGGTGGTGAAAAACGTTTTTGATAAGATACCGATTTGAGACCGATTAAGCAATGGTCTCAGTAGTACTTGAGTATCTAAAGAGTTATTAAAAGGGAAATTTTAAGCTTAAACAAAAACTATTCTAGATTGATTCCGTAAATATACCAACGTTAAAAATATATATCTAGTAAAATACGTGTAACTACTCATTTCCATTTTTTATTTAAAAATCCTGATATCTTGTTTAAGGTGTATCGATTTCGTTTTTATTAAAACACTCTTTGTAAATTCTCATTCTTGTAGTTTTTGTGTATAATTTCCGTGGTATAGTATTTTAAAACTTTTAAATCTCTTTCATTATTGTATAAATTAGAGGTAATTCACACAATAAAATGTTATAAATAAATAGTCAACAACATTCGAAGTATCTATTATATATTTGTCTTAAATAAGCAGGTACAGACTTACATATCAATAGTACATTCTAATATTTACTTATTTTCAATAGAATACGAGTACTAAAAATAGGTGCTGTTTACTTAGGGATGTGTGCTCCAACGGGGAAGAAACCATTTTCATCGGCGGTATAGTCTACTCTGTAATTGACACCATCAGGGCCGACGTATTCAAAGAATCCCTTGACTCTCATACCGTCGTACTCATTGTTGATACGTTCAACCTTTCCGGCTTCCTCAGCAAGGATTTTGTTCTCAGTTTCATACAAATAGTGGTATCCATCAGGGAGTACGTCATTGTCGTAGCGAACGATACCGTATTTATAATCGTAGGTACCGGGGACAACAACTCTGTTTACATTCAAATAATTAGGACTAACTGAAGCAGGAGCCAAGCTAGGGTAGTACGATACTGGGAAAGCTGTTGAGCTAAATACTGGGGGAGAGGCAGTAGAGCTGACCCTAACAGGAGCAGCAGAGGAGCTAACTACTACGGGAGCAGCAAAAGTAGAAGTAACTGGTACAGGAGCAGATGTAACAACGGGTGCAGCTGAAGATATAACGACAACTGGGACTTCAGTGGGAGCTTCGGTTACAGGAAGTACAGTAGTAGCGACCTCTTCAGGAACGTAGGTAGTACTAACAACAGGTGCACTTGTGACAACTGGAACACTACTAACAAATGGAGCACTTGTAGCAGTAACAACACTTAAGTCGACGGGAGCGCTTGTGGCAACGGGTGCACCCGTGGTAATAGCAGCACTGGTGCCAGTAAAAGCGCTTACTTCAGAGGGAACACTTGTAACAGTAGGTACGACTGTGACGGTAGGGACACTTGTAGCAACTTCAACGTTGGGGACCGAGTTGACACCAGCACCAGCACCCACACCGCCAGCACCAGAACCACCGTAAACACCATCAACGTAGGCACCACCAGCTTGACCACTAAAAATAATAATTCGTGCTACATATATACATATATGAAAATCACGTCAATCGAACTGGGTTCAAATATTGCCATGAACCGATACCCAGAATAGAGCTATAGCATCTTAGTGTGGCACTTTTTTATGCTCACCTAATACGTACCGCCCACGTATTGAAAAACATGAAAGACTAAACACAGAAGTGAAAACAGTTACCTTTTTTGGCTTTTCAAAATACTCGTACTACCAAAACTTAAGATTACACATAAATTAATTAACGTCAATCTCGTTTTTGCTTTATTATTACTCCAAGCATAGTTATTAACATTTTATGTAGTTTATTTATTAACACACACATTAAATATAATTTCATTTATCAGAAAAGTAACTTCGAAAGTTTTAAATAAGCATTTTTGCAAGTTTACCTTGATTGAGAATTAGACACAATATTTACACTCCAAATTTACAACTACAAAATATATGAGGTAACCACGAGTAAAATAATTAAAAAAAAATTGTTCCACTGGAATATAGTAGTAGTTTATCGTGTTAAATTAAAACTCGCTAAAACGAAGGTTGTTATTGGAATTATTATATGAGTAATAAGTAAACATTATGTTGCTACAAAATAAACTCTGTTAATATGTTATACTTCAAGCGATAATAACTCAGTTGATACTGTGTACGATCGCCGCATCAATGGACGTGAGTTCAAATTGAACTGCAATGAGCTTGAACTTTGAATGAAGGAAAACATCGTAATGAAACCACAGCATGGTGGTAGGGTTTTTTCTAATGCTCGGCTGACTAGCTACCACCCTCAAGTTGAAAATCTGAACCCAAATACTTATAGGTGTGTTCCGGCAGTTGCACTTGAAAGCTAGTCCCTCCACTATGTTTAGCATGTCCACCATTTTAGGACACATCGTCACTAATATTGTGGCCATAACGCTAAATCTATAAACTAAACAAAAAAGAGACAGTGTGGAAGCGGTTGCAGTAGCATTGGAGTGATATACTTACAATATCAGAAGCATTGAATTAGCACTGCTCTATATTTTGATTCGTTATAGTAAAACAGCTGTTTATAATTTTTCAATGAAGGGAAATATTCTTTGTTCAAAAACCTTATTAAGCATCTTCATGCTAATAATTTAAAATATCGTATGGAATTTGTAAACATGAAGTTCCATATATGCAATTTAAATGATCGTGAGCTATTTTTTATTTTAAAATTGTATTCAAATATGATAATAATAACATTCTAAAAAGAGGAAAGTTAAATAATTTGCTGAGAAAAAACTCTAATCGAAAGATTATGTAGTTTTACCTACTTATAAATATTTTTACAAACGTATTTATATCTACCATATATAATTTATATACTAAGTTCATATCTTTAGCTTAGAAAGATAATTTTTCCAAGAAATATTCTTAAGGTTGTAGCCTAAATTTCAGTCCATCAAATGTCATGAGATTAAATAAGGTATTCTCAAATCTGAAAACAGTTTTACTTACTTGTCACTGCCGCCATAGTAACCGCTTCCAGCACCACCATCACTACCAGATCCAGTGTATAATCCACCAGCTGATCCACGGTCTCCGCGATCACCACTATAACAGTTATATGCATCGTTTGAACACTTGTGTCATCACAAAGAAACCTATGTAAATTAATTATACGCAGTCTATATTACTGCGTATACAACAATTATAAAAGAATATTTTATTTAATCCTTTAAATTTTCAGTGATTTAATAATTCTGTAACCCCGCATAGTTGACTTATGTGTGATATTAACGACGATTTTATATTTAATCGTATATATCTTATAAAATATAATGATGCAGTCTGAATAATGCATTAACTCATGTTTTATCGTGTATATAATTTATATCGTTGTAGTTCTATTAGGCAAGGTAATTTTGTGACAAAAGTATTCCATGCAATTTTGTATCACAATATTACAAAAGGTATTGTGTAAGGAATAGATTATAAATAGGTACAAACATTTCAAGAGCTAATATGTATAAATAAAATACATAAATAAAATATTTAACAATAAATAAGATACTAAAAAAATCAGGTGTAATGAATTTCGAATAGATATTCTAACTAATAAGCAGGTACCAGAACTTTCCAGAGCTTCTTGGAAAAGAATATAAAAGATCGATAATATGCTATTTGGTGCTACGATCATTTATAGTCTACCCATTCACTTACGATCATGAGAACTGTACGCTTGACTACCGCCTTATTTATATAAAATAATAAATATTTGTAGAAAATAATATCTACAACGAGTATATAAATTGTTTTCATTAATTAAGTATTTCCGAAGCTATTTTATTAATTATATAAATGTAAAAATTGTTGTTAACGTATAAGTTACTGTTAAATTGGAATATATAATTTATTTACAAGTCCTCTAGCATTAAAATATTTTTACAAAAGCAGGTTAATAACAAAATCTATACGGTTTAATTATTCTACATGACAAAAAGACATAGATAAAATATCTTGATCATATCTATTTTGCCCGTATAATTTTTAATTTTCTCGTGAACGAACACATTTTATTACCGCCGCGCATTAAAGTTGCGCAAATTTGAACAATGCGTCTATAATCTTATAATATCAATATTATAACCACGTGTCTTAATCATCTTGTACTAGACAAGTTTTAGTACAAAATATAGTAGTGAAATACATACTCGTAAGCACCCAAGCCATCGGGGGTGTAACGTCCTGAGGTGTCTCGGCTAGGGTCGTATCGGCCAGAGTTGTCGTATTGACCTGGGTTGTAACGGCCTGCATCATAACGACCTGGATCGTAACGGCCTGGGTCGTAACTGCCTGCGTTGTAACGACCTGGGTCGTAACGGCCAGTGAAGCTAGTAGGTGTAACAGCCGTAGCCGATGCTGTTGCAGTCACACGGGCGCCATTGTACAAATAAGGATTGTATCTATAAAATTATATAACATTAATAGCGTCATATAGAAAATATATTATCGTGTGTAATACGAAATAATTAGTCCTGATTGAAATATGTTCAAATTAGAACATTTATTACTGAAACAATATGTTTAATTTGAAACAATATGCTTCCTTTTCTATCTAAAACTGCTAAAAATAGTTTGTCAAAATTGATCTTTAACTAAGTAAAAGCCGAGTCATAAGTCGTTAATTAAATTTAACAAATAGTTACTTAATGGTTAAGACATAAATAAAATGTATATCATCTAGATTAGAAGTATAAATATTATGGGCATGCTCAATTCAATTTTATTTTTCATCTTTTCACAAATATTAATTTATTGTACAAAAATATTAATAGAAATAAACTATAACAATGTAAAACACTTCAGTGCCACACAGTAACGACTAATATACTTGAAACAAATAAAAAGTTTTTGTATACTTCCACCATTTAGTCATTAATTATCTTAAAATTACAAACAGTATGTACCATGCAAATATATAAAAAAATATATTTCACTTACTGTCCAGTTTCAGCAGCAAGAACCGCTGTCACCGACAAACAAATTGCCTAGAACAACAATATAAAATGAACTAAAATATTTCCACATTATTACTGATCACAATGTATTAATCAATATCTGTATAATTTAATTACTATCTCTTTTATAATTTAATGTACAAGTTAATTAAATTAATGTATAAGACTCTATTTTAAACTTATATTTTCCTACAACATTACTTACCAAAAAGACGCGCATTTCCGTTGTTATCAAGTGGACTTAACTACCTGACTGTGATCTATTATAGAAGATCATTGCCTTTTATACCTTTTTTTATCTAATTTTATAATTCTCATCTGTCGCGCTCATCTCATTTATTATGTGTTCGTTTGATGCTACCTCGTAATACACAGGCTCTCAATCTTCACGTCTTAGCCACTCATCCAACATCATTTCTTTTCATCTTAAAAAAACTGTTTATTATTTATTTAAACTTATTGATGTTAAACAAAAGCTGACTAAGATTATGTAATCGTTAAATTTATCTATAATATATAATTTATACACTAGTTAAGAATAAAATATGTGACAATCAAAGAGTAGAGCTGTAAATTAACTTATGTTATATTATTTTTTGTGTATTGATGTATACAGTATATGTATATACGGTTTACATAAAATATTCATGACAGTCGAAAATCGAGATTTAAAAAAATATAAAGCGCTGATGTACTTACTAAGTATTGAGCATCAACATTTCACGTAGTGATTTAAGAGATCGCTTCTTTATTGCTGCTATTCCGAATGGTGTGACGTCGAATCCCATATATTAGTATGATCTTCTATTAATTACTTACATATGTTATGATTAATTGTATGTTTGTAGAGTCCCTTGTGACAGAAACTTTACTACTTTATTCAAATGCTGTTTTTATATAAAAAGAAAAACAGAAACGTACTCTGGTATTTATCTGTTATATATAATGCAAGCAGTGTATCCAATGTATGTTCAGTACTGGGGTACAATACTACTATAGTACTTTCCTTATTTGTCTTTTTCAGCACCCTTTGTTGGTAGCGATTGCCACGATATTGTCTATAACGTGAAATTTTTATAACATGGAAATTATGCACTCTATAGTTGATTATTTTAGTTATTAATTTAGTTATTAATTAATATTACTTTATCTACTCTCAAAGACAATATATATCGTGCAACTAACACAGGACTTATTTTGTTACAACACAAATTACTGAACACATTTAGTATTATTGATAGAAAATATTTTGTTCTCCGAACTACGATCAATTATTTTGTCTTCAGTTAAAGTTACAAGGTTAGCTATATGCGTGTGTCGTAATTGTCTAGCTCTTTACTGAATTAATCTATATATATTTACGGATATCGTTGTTTTAAATATATTAGTTATTGTTTCTCCAGTATACAACTTGCATCCCTTATCCAAGCTTTAACAAATTATCTTCTTTAAAATAATAATAATATAAAGTTATAATAATAATTATACAATACTTCATCAAGGTAAAATAACACTAATACTATAATACACAGCAATCTATATAAACACGTATATATTTTTTTTATCCTTATATGGTTTATATATTTTCTAAGCTTTTTTAATGATATTAATGTTTCGAAAATCATTATAGGAAAGACTCTACTAAAGTTATGAAAATTGTATATTAAAATTTGAGAACCAATACAGTATACTAATTAATTTTATCATTTTCATAAAATCAATCCTTAATATTCTATAATATTATATATATATATATATATATATATATATATATATATATATATAATATTCATCCTCATATACTTATACTAGTTCTTTAGACTCTGCTTATACTGACTTATAGTAGTTGTCCTCAAGGTCAATATATTCACAATAAATAATAATTTGATTCATATAAATGTCAAAAGGTAATGAATTTACTAAATAACACGAGATTTATGAATCCTCTGTCTTGTTTTATAATTAGTCAATAAGTTCAAGTTTGGCCTTTAAATAGAGCATAAAAAAAAAATATTTTTAAATTAAAGGTTAACATTATTAATTTTCACGCAAACAGAAACTCATGTTCTGATTATAGAGAAATGTTTGATTACACACTTATACAATAATTGTTCTCTAATAAGGACAGATGTTATTACCTCCTTGAAATTGGTAAATATTATTAGGTAGTTATAATTGTTTTCTTAAGAAATAATACCCTCTTCCTTGTTTGGTCATATTTTCAATTGCATCTTAACATCGATGGTAGTACTCTGCATAAAACTAAAACCATTAAAACAAATATTTCCATTTTTATATATGTATAAAATATAACGCGTTAACAAAGTATATAGTAATACAAAATATACAAAAAAAGTTAAGTAAAAATAAGCTATACTTTCCTTGAAAGTTAGCTTTACCTGTGAATAGAATAGAAGTTCTATAATTTTAAGCCATTCCTTTAAGGACTACGCAGTAATTATCAATGTAAACATTATTTTTTTTCATCAAAATTCAGTTAAACTTAAGCAAAGCAAACTTAAGCATTATTCCAAAAAACAATATGATCTCTTTCCCCTAATAAACTAATTTATGCCGAATAAAAACCTAAGCAGTAATAATAAATGTACGATTTCAAAAAATCCAATACAAATAAAACTATAATCTAAATGTAGTAGTAAAAAAAACTATTGTTTAAATAGCCCGCGCCTTCATCTTTTAAATAGGTTAAATAGGTTACTATACAGGCGTTAAATAGGTTACTTAGGGCAGCATTTTAATTTTTTAGGATACTTCTTTTGTAGATAAGACACATACAATCTGCTGTGGTTGACTGCAAATAGCTAATTTCAAAGTTTTTTGTTTTCCCATTCTTTACTAAAACATAAAGTTTTTGAGGTATTGATGCTTGTGAGCACGCTACATAGAGTTGCCCATGGATGAAACAGTTTTTTTCTAAATGTACACCTGGAACTTCTAGCGTCTCATTTGTCGACGCCAAATTTGCCCTTCACACAGCCATTCTCGATTGCCCATATTTATTTGTAGATCAGGACTGGCATTATTTTTTAATTATCTGTGTTACCCACAATCTGATAGAAATCACGTCTCAGTGTAATCATGGCGTTACTGTATTTTCGTATACAATCTTCTGCGATTTTTAGAAGAGCAGCCGCATATTGCGTTGCTTAAAATCATTGCGAGGTTGTACTTGCATATTTATAGTTAGACAAAACTTTGTTACGTGTAAACTAGATTTAAAAATAAACTATTTTTGACTTTACCAATTCTGATCTCCTATTTCATCCCCATGTAGGTCGAAGTTACAAAACCGCTAGAACAAATGATTATTTGCTTCTTATTAAGTACCAGAATACCTATAAAGTTTCATAAATTCATCTTCGACAATGACGACCTCCCATATAAGTTTTTATCCCTTATTTCAAACCTTTCGTGAAATTTTTTCAACAAAATGATCTTTCTTAAGGTCTAGTATATTTTTATACCAAATTACATCAAAATACGTTCTGGGGTTAGGCTTGAAAGCTAGCGCGTTTGGATTTCCATACGAACTTTCATCCTCTATTTTATCCTTACATAGATCGAAATTTCATAAACGCTAGAATAAATATTTATTTATTACTTATTCAATGCCTACAAGTTTCGTAGTTTTATCTTTGCCAATACCGAACTTCCATACAAACTATCATCCCTTATTTTAACCCCTTCAACCTTTTCTTTCGCAATATAAAGTAGCCTATGTCCTTTCCTAAGCTCTAGGCTATCTCTGAACCAAATGTAATCAAAATCGGTTTAATAGTTTATGCGTAAAAGCCTAACACACAGATAGAGAGTTACTTTCGCATTTATAATATTATAGTAGTGTTAGTATAAGTTGAACAACATGCCGATTTCTCTTAGTAGATATTAACAAAAAAAAATTACAATTATTAAAAATAGAGCATTGTTTTCCTTCTAATAAATTCTTAAATTATGCAACATTTTGCGTAAGTCGGATCATTTACGGACAATATTTGTCTAGCATTTAATGTATTATGTTAAGTGACTGGAATAGGTTTCGTCACTGTAACCCAGCTTCCGTTTTTTTATAATAAAAGTAGTAGTCAAAACAGTAACTAATCAAATAACAAATAAAAAAAATTAAATAGAAAAAATTATCTTCTACAATAAAATGCAGCCAGTAATTGATCAATAAAAAACACGGAGGAGACGGTTTGTAACACATTAAACCTACGAAAGGCCGATTCTCAAGTGCACCTGCTGGAACACATGTACCAGTGCTGGATCACAACTTTTCAGCTTGAAAATAACTTAAATTACCAGCCAGGTGTAGAACTACATAAAGCCCTATACTCTTAATTCATCACGTTTTCTTGTACCAAAAGTACCATTAAAATTCTTGTAATATTTAAAGTAAGGGCTAAAAATTCAATCAATTCACAAAAAAGAAAAATGAAACAATACAAAGAAATACCATTTATTGTTACTGATTCTGTATGATTATAATTTTGAGTCATATTATAATTACTTACAATTTATATACTAAATTACAATACAGTAGCGTTTGTGAGATTCCTTTAATACATGTTGATAATAATCTTAAAAGTTTTTATAACTATACCAAAACTATCAACATATTGTTTACAATATAAACATGAAAGCCTCCTGCAATTTGATCATAAAATTTGAAAATAGTAAGGGACACGTGAATTTGCCAAATCGTGAACAAGATTTTCGGTGATATAATATTATAATAAAAAGTAAGAAATGCTACAAGATTTAGAAAAGTAAATCATTCCATAATTAGTAACTAATACAATAAATAAAGAAAAAGGAGCAAATATAGAAACAAATGAATCTAATACCAAGGTTTTCATATGGTAATTTATATAAGGCTTGAAGAGAATTTCCGCATCATATTTTCATCAAATAAAAATAATATTGGTTTGCATTAGTTTTTATTTAAATCAAAATTCAACCTTGTAACTCACAGTGTGACCTCTTTAAGTAGTTCACTAGTAAAGCAGGATGTGTGAAATCATATTAGAATACATAAATCCGCAACCAGTATTTTCTTGGAAATCTTTCTTTCGTATGTAATTATGGATACTAAATGTATAAATAAATGAATCCTATCTAATTAATATCCAATCTAATTAATATTTTCTGTTTAACAGAAGTTTATTATGTCACACCAACATGACCTTTGATTCTTGATAATTCTAAGTAATATGTATAGAAATTTGTCGATAAACGTATTAACTATGCGTGTCTTTATTATACAAACATATTGCTTGAGCCTTTTTAGTTCTGATTAGTTGATCTTTGCTGAGAAATATTTGTGCGTGTTATTATAATCATACCAACATGACGCTTAAGACTTATTATTTTTAAGTGCGTGTACGCGGAGCTTTACTGTTATATACGTGTATCGATGAACATATTATTATCACATTAACTTCGTTTAATGTTACGAAGGTCAGTTATTAATTTCACTATACTTACGAATACGCGTACAAAATATATTTCATAACTAAAAATATTAATTTATTGTAAGCAAGCTGATGGTTCGAGTTCGTTCACGTTATGACTGTCCATCACGTGCGATAGCGGGTATCTACGCCATGAAAGGAATATCCAGGGCAATTTTAAAGGTTGTTTGGTAGTTTTGTAGATATCTCAATCCAAAGCAACAATGAAAAATGTCATTCCTTATTTTGCATACTTAGGGAATGAAATTTTAAAAACGCGTGTTCATTTAGTTTTATTATGGAGTCTTTATGCTAAATTTCAATAATATAGGTGAAGATTTTTCTCTACCATAAAAAGTGCTTCACCTCCGACAGGGGCACAATTTTAAAACATCGCTTCTTAGTGAACCTCTATGTTACAAAAGGGAACCACAGTCCAAATTTCATGCTTCTAGCTTCTATAGCTTTAGCTGTGCGTTGATGAGTCAATCAATCAACGTCTTTATATATTTTAATTTAATAATATGTTTATAGCAGATGCCATATCTTAAATTAGTGGATGAATTTAAGGTTAAATCAGGGCAATATTCTGGATCAAAATTGGTATGGATAAAGTACCAAACAAAACTTGAAATTCTATATGTTTTTCACAAATATAGCAGTGACCCACGGACCACTATTTGCTGCTAGAGCCCAATGGTGTAAAATATACAATACTCTGTAGTGCTATTTACACGAAATTCTTTCTTTTCATTCTTTTAAAACTTATAAAAACACCAATTTACTTATTTAGTATCTTCAAGGAATGAATTATTTATTGTTGAAATAAATTTCATTATTGTTGTTAAGACAGGGTTCTGTTGGTATCCACAACTATAATTTTATAACAATTTGTAGATAAAAATCTATCAATCTTTTTATATATATATACTTAATATCAAATCACAATCTAATACGGAATTTATAGAGCAAGTAATAATACATATAGGAGAATCTCTACTAAATTATTACAAAAATTGGTTGACAGATATATTTTATAATCAATGTAGATTGATTTTGTGGTCTCACTGAATATTCATCATGTAAGTAAGCAATTAAATTTAAAAGTCATTTTAATACTAGTTCGCTTAATAACTACTACCTAATGAGCGCATTCGCAAGCCTGTTTCTTTTTCTTTTAACATTTTCATAGTAATACGTATCGTTGTCGGATATCATATCACATGCCTTGTAGTGAAGTTATCCTAACCCTTACTATAAAACACATATCTATATTTCAATTCCCACATAGTACTGACATTTCTTTGACAAAATTATTACTCTGAACAGTGTTGCTACGTATAGTAAAATTCCATTATAACCAACTATATAAATAGTGCCAGTGTGTCGCATGTATTTTTAATCAAACTAAAATTTGCGAAACACAAGAATAAATGTTAACTAATAAATCGTAATAAATGTAACATATAGTTGTGAATATCTAACACTCAGGTGTTTATATGAAACCACGCCTTTATAAATTATTTTAACATTATAAATCTATCTGTAAGTAATAATGTATCGCATTTTAATAAGATCCGTGTAAGGGGAAAACATTTTTGGTATACTAGTTTTTGAATAGATATATATGTATACACTGCAAACTCAAGTGTTTTACTTTTAAACACATAAAATGTATTAAATCTTGTAGTCACTTTTTAAACATTTTATGGTGTTTTATGTAATGGAAACGTTTTAAGCGTTTAATTTTAATGCACAAAAGTGTTTTTATTAAAGCACTTGAAGTGTGTTCTGATCTAAAACATTTTAAGCGTTTTATAAATTTTTGATTAATACATAAAAAAATAAAACTCATTAAATTATTTTTTTAGAATTATTTATCTTAAGTTTTAATTTATAAATGAATAAAAATTACATAAAAATATAATGAATATTCTTAGGGAAATTTCTCTTGTACATGCAAATTACATTTTAGTTGTTTATAAACTATTGAAGGATTTTTTTTAAAGTATCTGTTGTTTTATACTTTTAATAAAAAATTATCTTTAGTTAAATTAAATGATAACAGAAAGAGAAAACATTTAAACAAAAAACATTTCAGTTTCTCACATTACAAATCCAAATCTTTTTTTTTTCTATTAAAACTTATTTGTTTTTCTTATAGTAACTATTTTATAGTATTCGTGTATCTATTAACGTTCTGAGTCTTATATTATTAACAAAAAAAAAAAAAAAAAATATTTTTTCAATAAATGAAAATTAAATAAAATGCTTGGTAACTATCAAAGTAAAAATTAAGTCCAATACATTACTTATTTATTTTATTTTTCTTTTTCTTCTCGTTTTCGAATGAACTTCAACAAAACTTGTTTTTTTTTAATCAGTGTTCCCAATACTTGGCTGTCGATGTACTCTAACATATTTAAGTATTGTTTAGGAAATACCGTGTCCCAAACATAATAAGCTGCTAATAAAGTAGCTACCACTTTTGGTACTGTAGGACTCGAAATTTGAACTCTGACATTGGTATCAGCCACAATAAAAGCAGCGCTGATTTATTTATTATCAGAGTATATAATAGCTCGAGGAGACTCGTTCTCTTCAGTCACAAGACAATCAGTAGATGAACGTGTCTGTAATAAAATAAGTTTTTAGTAAGGTAAAAGACCCAGTTGTTGATATTAGCCTAGTTATTGAAACTTAAAATTTTATTTTAATAAAAAAAACAACTCTATTAAATTAATAAATATATTTTTTAAATCATACATTTTATTTTTTTAATTAGAATAAAATTGCAAGTGTCAAACAACTAGGCCAGTGTCAATAACTGGGTCCTTTAATATTTACATTCATAATATTTATTTGTTTAAATACATATTAAAGGCACAATAAAAAATGATCTAGCTTTTTAAAGTTTTAGTTTCTATACAACTTGAGTATTAATTAATAAATGCACTTTATAATAATAGAAAATATAATAAACCTTACTGGTTTGAAAGTAAACAAAGGCTTGACTTCTTTCTTTAATTTTCTGGTCACAGCATCATTTAGTTTGATTAAAAGGTCAATTTCAAAACTTCAGATCTAGAAAATTTAATTCATTTATTACAAATAATTTTAATAAATAATAATAAGTACTAAGAGAAAAAAATATTTTTATAAAGAGAATATATTTGGCTAAAGAGATTTAAGCTTAATTAATTCTTATCAACAGAAATTCGTCAGCTGTTTTCAAAATCAAAATACATTTCAAATTAAAATATTTCAATAGGAAAATTTCTCAAGTTAAAAAAAATTTAATATCTATAAAAAAGCATGTTCTTTCTTAATCTAATAAATAATCTGTAGAATTATTTAAAACATACCTATCATTTGATATCTCCACTTTAGACATTTTCAGGACATGATTGATATTTTTATCTGAATTTTTTTTCCTTGTTTTTTTAATGTGTTTCTGTGATTTCTTATCCAGGTACTTAATTGACTCCTCACTATATCCTTTAATAAGAAAAAGTTTTTATTTTAACTGTAAGTCTAGTAAATGTACTATTATTTTTATTAGATTATTGTAATTGAATTATTGACTAATAAAAAAAAATCCTACATAACCTTTCGGACCACCTTTTAGCAATGGATAAGCTGATACAATGGTGCTAGCAAGATTCTGGTAGTCAATTTTCATCGGCTGTCCATCAGTTATTTCCCATAAGAACGATCCACAATGATAAATCAAATCTTTTTGTGATGCTAGAACTCCCAAATCTTCAATTTTTGTTTCAAATCATAAGTTAAAGAAGGTAAAATTGCTGGCATCTTGATAGAACCTGGTCCAGTTTTAACTATACTTATATTTTTTTTTGACTGATCATTTTTTTTTTCGTCAACATTAACTTCACTATCTAGCGGGATTTGAGACTAAAAAAAATAAAGTTAAATAAGTAAATAGCAGTTAGAAGCAATCAATAAATTACATATTAATTTTAATTGATGATGACAATCATTAAGTTTAATTAACTTAATAATTAACTCAATTTACTAACCTTAGAAACTTCTTCATCTGATGCATCATCATTTGTATTTTCAATTAATTTTTCTGATCCTAAATCATTCAGCGGTTTTGTATATAGAATTTTATAGGGAAAACTTCCATCATTTCCTTCTAAAACATCAGGTGCAGATTCAGGTGTTGGCAGTAAAAGAATATTCAACTTGTCTCTATCTTCAATAATGTCATCATCTTCCACGTCGATCCACATTGCACATCTTCATCATTATCTTTTTTTTGTACAACAATAACTTTATTTTCAATAAACTTTTTTAAACACGTATCGCGTTTACAAATGTCACGAATTGTTTCTCGTATCATGGCAACGTCAGAGACACTTGGATAACATTGAAACTTCACACATTTTGAACGCCCTTGCAAAGAACAAAAGACTTTTTTGTCCATTTTTGTAATTTTTATTAATATAGAAATTACTTTACGAATATATACTCTAACGTATTCTATTTTTTAAATTAATTATTAGTAACAATAAATTTTCATTTGTTATTAACACGATAAGGGTTAAACTTATTATGGAATGCAGCTTAAAAGCGGGAAAACAAAATAAGAACGACGTACGTGCGTGTGTGTGTAACAAGCGCCAGACTGAGAAGCAGCGTAGCGTCAATGTGTATGTGTAGAGATGTACACATAAACCGTTTTTTTTTCTAGAAACGTTTTATTTGCTAATACCTGATTAGTTTTAAAACGTTAGAACGTATACTAAACGTTTCACAAATTAAAAATGTTTTATTATAAAACAGTTTAAAGTATATTTATTGGTAAAACAGATAAAGAGTTTTAAAACAAAATGCTAAAATGTTTAACATAATTTTATTAATCACTTAAAACGTTTTAAAACAAAACATTTAGTTTAAAAAAACACCTCAGTGTTTTGCTTTAAAACATTAAATAAAACACTTGAGTTTGCAGTGTAGTAAATAATAACCTACAAGAATTTCTTTTCTTTACAAATAATTTTAATTATGTAGTTATGTTTAAATTATTACATCGTTTTTTAAGAGCTCAGGAAAATGTCTAAACTTTAATCAATTTCAATATATATCTATATTTCAATTCCAAGAACAATAACGATCGCCGAGAAACTATTATTCTCAAAACAGTTATATTGGAGAAATAGTAGTAAGTTATTGCCATAAAAATGCATTACTAGATATGTCTGCGACTTCGTTCGTTGTTATTTCATCTCTGTGGATATTATATTATTTGTTGCGTTTATTAAAATTTTCTAATTTCTTCGCGCTAACGACTGGATTTTTTGCGAATCGATTTAGTTTCTTTCATGAGGCTCAATCACGCCTAAACCACTGATCGTGTGGACATGAAACCTACGACCATTCGATGCGAAATTTTTCCTAGATAGTTTAAAGTTATTTATTTTGAGAATTCTAACATTCCTTCATTTTTTTATTGCTGTTTTACTTTTATGTACATTTTTCCCGCTAGCGTTTTCTCTCGATTCTTTTGTTCAATGGAATTCAACGGAGTATATTAAACGGATTATGTACTTTTACGTTCAGCTAAGAATCTACTCACACACTCACACGCAACCACCCGCTCACTCCCATCCAGTCACCCACTCATTCGAAGGATTATTGAAGGATTCATATCTATATAGTCACTCATCACGAAATCTCGGGAACCATAGGACTTGGAAATGTGAAACTTGGTAATAATATTACTTTTGCTATGAAGAGGTCAGCTAAAAACGGATTTTGAGAAATTCATTCTCCAAAGGGGATCGCGGGGCGTTAACAATGAAAAATTCCTGTTTTTAAACTACAGCTTCTATAGACTTCAAATTGGTAGGAATCTTCTGTAAGAGATGTAGAAATAGTCTATGAACGAATTTTACGATAGCTCACTCCAAAGAGGGTTGCGGTGGTAGGTGTTATACTGTTAAATTTCCATTTTCAAAGTGTAACCTCTACAGATTCGAAATTTGGTAGGATTCTTTTATTTGTCATGTAGAAGTCATCTCGAATAGGATCTTATAAAATTCTACTTCCACTCGGAATTGCGGAGGTGGGTGTTAGAATGTTAAATTTCTATTTCCAAACTGTAACTTCTACGGACTCCAAATGACTTTTTTATACTGTTTCTATAGCAACGGTTACAGTCAACTGTTTTATTTTTTATTGATCTCATTTTCTTTTATATAATCTACTAATTAATCTTATGAATTAACGTCTGTTTATAAACGGTTGAGAAGTGAACGAACAATGTCAGACAAAGAAAGTATTGAAAGTTTATGTTTGTGTGCTGATTATGTGTTTGGTTCTAATAAGTGGTCTCATGAGATAGAAGCTCAAACTTTAGGTAAATAATGATTTTTAAAATATATTGATATATAATTAAATTTTTTTTTAATAATAATTCGACAATATCTACTAATAGAATCGATTAAGTCTTATATTGGATATTTCACAACAGTTCGAATCACTTTAAGTGATAGAAGATTTCATGAAGGGATTGGTTGTTTTGAAGAGTACGATAACATAAGTGAATTTTCTTTGCAGAGATTAAAAAGGTAAATTTTCGTATAAAAATACCGGTTCATTTTGAAACTACCTTCTCTATTTTCAAAAAAATATTCATGTTTATTATAGTATTTGTAATTAGATTATTTAATATAAGTGAGGCAGTGCTAGCCATCCATGCAGCTGGCGTATGATTCGCTTGATCACCCTATCTATGCAGCTTTTAGAGTGGTTAGTACTTGGATGGGTGACCTTAAGAATACGATGGGACCGCATGGACATCACTGTTGATTGATATTGGTTAAAGGCTCATTGATCGCTACAATTCAGAATTTTAGTGATTAATGAAAATTTACCTATCACTGATTGTGCTGGCGTGAGTTTTGTCTATGATTTCCGCATATAACTGTGTTCCGCCGAGTAGTTGAGCACAGGGTAGGTACGGTACAATAAGTTTGAAATCTATATATTTCTTGTACATATCCGCGAAAACTGGATCGATAAATTGAAATTTGCGTAATATGTCTATAGTTATCTATTTAATTATTTTATAGCTGTTATTTTTTCTATAAAAGTATCCCAGATTTGGTTGAATAATAATAAATGAGTCCCTGATTAAGTTTACGACGTTATCGTAATTATTTATTTTTCATACGTCTATCAAACTATCAAAATCAAAATCTATCAATCAAATGTAAATCAATCTGTCATTTAATAGAGAGTCTTTTGTTTTATCATTTGTTTTCTTTGGTTATCTTAGTTTGTTATTTAATCGACCGTCTTTTAAAAAAAAACTATTTGTCATTTCTTCGACTGTTTTGTCAAAACAAAATGACATAATATCATTTTAAGGTTAGTTGAATAAAGAAAAAGTTTATAATCAGTTCATAAAGAAGATAAGTATACTTAATATATTTTTAGTGATAATATATATATTAATTTTTTTAATAAGATATATTATTTATTAATCATACACAATATATGTTAATTAATAAATTATTCTCTTTCTTTACCAATCGGTTTTTGCCTTGGCGTCTACATTAAATAAATAAAGACCTAAAAGTTTTATTTGTGATAATAAGTGAATTTATAAATCGAATATTAAATATTTATAAATTGAGTAAAAATAGTGAAATTATGGCGAAAAAAAGAAAAGCTGATTTCCGATAATCGACATGAGTTTCAGTCGATTATCGAAATCAATCAGGTAAGAGAAAATGGTTGTAGTTAAACGTACTCTCTGCTCACCGTATTGATCCGCAGTGGTCGTACGTTTTACCATTTCCGTAAAAAAATATTATTACATTTCTTTTTCAAATAATATATATATTGTTTGTAATGATTAAAGGTGCTCATGGTTCGCGCGGTCTGCCAATATGGCCGCAGTTTTACTGTAGATGGAATCTATCCACTCTTTGAATTTAGGGTGTTCAGTTTCTACGATGTTGAATTAACGGCTACGTTTTTCGTCCCACAAAACACGACGTATGAGCGGTGAGTTGTCGAATTTGAACAGGATTAAATCATTTATTTTTTATTTCGTTGTTTATCAACATTTATATTTAGGTATTATGGTAATTATGGTGTTAATAAATTTTAATTTTAATTAATTTGGCTCTTCTTTTGACGGTTGACCCTGCAGGCCATTCCTGGAACTTCCCGCGTAACGCTTTCCGTTTACAATTCGCCCAGCGAAGCGGACGGGAACGGCTTACTATATACTATGTACGGCACACATATATATCTGTTAAGTTTATTGCCTCTTCGATTTGTTTGTTAAACACGCATCACTCTGAAACTACAGCGCAGATTCTAATGAAATTTGGCAGCGTGGTAGCTAATATTACGCATCAACATTTAGAATACATGTTTTTCCATAAAACGATAGGGTTCCTGCGGGATAAGAGATAAAAGTTAAAAATTTGTACATTAACACGATATAATTGTAATTCTTTGAATTTGCCTGAAGAACCTGTTCTAAATGGAATCAATAGAAATTCTGTTGATGGCTGCTGTTTGCATAGGCGAAGTGAAATTGATCCACCATAATTTTCAGTAGAATTAGTACGCCTTTTTTATATCGATCTAAGTTTTTGAAGCAATGTTTGTTATGGTCTTTTTTCAAGACTTTTAAACTTGAAGAAAATATCCGTGTTGACACGGAGCAACGGGAAATTTCTAGTTATTTAATTAATTAAGGTAGCGATCAACTGCCATTAAATAGAATGGAAGAAAATGAATTGCCAGAAAATATAGTTACAAGCAACGATATAATTCATAAGGTGTTTCGTAACTGCTTTGCAAGGTAAAAAATATGAGGAAATGAAAGGCTGAGCAATACTAGTATTACTCAATAAGGATCATGACTAATTAACAAATATATAGTTTCCAAGCATCACGAAAAGTACGAAATGTTCTTTATACTACAAATATTCCAATCTTGCAACCATGCACGAAGCGTTTTATGAGGCGATGATGGCCTATTTGGTAATGTGCACGGACACCGCTTCAAAGGACAAAAGTTCGAATCCCTACAATGAGTCTGAGCTTGTGGAGAAGAAAAATATCGTGATGAAACTATAGCATGGTGGCATGGCAATACCGGCCTGGCTAGCTACTATCCTCAAATTGAAGATCTGCCGCCAAATACTTGTAGGTTTTTTTCCGATAGTTGTAGTAAATAGCTAGTCCCTCCACTAAGCTTAACGTGCCCATCATCTTGGGTCATATTGTAAATTTAACAACAGTTGAGATTGTGGCCATAACGCTAAACCTTCAAAGAATAGTAAAAACATTAATAAAAATAAAAGTAATAATAATAATGCTCTTGCGTCATTTAAATGTATCAGTATGTAACAGTGTAAGACTTATTATGAAAAATTTGTGCAATAAAAAAATTATTACGGCAAAAATTGTGACTGCTGAACAATCTGGCAAAAAGGTACATATACCAAGCAAAACTCTACACTTATTGAAGGAATAACCGGGATGTAGGTAACTTGCAGCGACACCAATTGCCAGTAAGATCTGCATTTGTCATGACAGTACATAAATTTCAAGGCCAAACATTCGAATTTGTCGGCGTGGACTAGAGGTCGTCAGTTTTCGTGTACAGAATGTTGTGTGTAACATTGCCTAGAGTGAAGCGAACATCCACATCAAAAGTACTTCTACTAAATGAAAATTCTCAACAAGTTGACATACTCGCTACACAGTATTGAAGGAATGATTAGGTTAAAATCTGATTTTCCATAATAAAACTGAGTATGATCCGATGTATCCGAAATGATAATAGCTAAAATAAAAATAAGTAATCTGTATCTATATATAAAAAAAATGAATCACTGTAATGTGTGTACGCGCATAACTGCTGTACGACTGTACCAAATTAGAGAATTATTTTTTATTGTCAGTACAAGGATTGTATAAAAAAAAAATTGCAGATTTTTTCAATCTCATAATATGAAAAGTAATCAAGCGATGATAACTAAGTTGGTAGTATGTACGGATACCACGTCAAGGGACGTGGGTTGAATTCACCTATATTTAAATTTCATATTATTTCATTGGAATTATAAACAAGTTTCATTCAATAAGCAAAAGAAATGAAAAACGAAAACATTATTATATATAGATAGATATTGATATTAACGAATTGAAGTTGCAAGGTTGAGTAGGATTGATTGTAGCTTATAAAAATGTAAAAAAAATATGCAAATCGGTCATAGCATTTTTGAGTTTTAGCGAGAATAAAGAACAACGAATTTAGGTGATACAAAGTTCACCGGGTCAGCTAGTTATAGATAAAAATAAATGGTGAGATATATGTAAGAGATCGATAAATTCAAAAACCGGTATTTACAATCGTTGATAGGTGTCTATAATCATGAAGATTTATGTATAGTTTTTATAAAAAAACTTAGCTGCTCGTATAACTGAATGCATTACACATCGCTATGGTAAAGTTATTGACTACTAACGGCAGAACATCGTGTGCCGGGGTATACGGCATACAATAAATATTTTATTAATGCATCGTGGACTGAATACTTTAAAAATTTGTTTCAGTGTGCAATTTAATATACACAATCAAATTTGTAGTCCGAATGCCTTGACCCCCAAGTTCATGATTTTCGATTAGTAGGTAAGACTCAAACTATTGTAAGATTATTTTCATCAAAATTCAAAAGGTCAAGTGATACAATAAAATAATAATCATTAATTTACACTATACATGCGGCTGCTAAGATAACTTGATAAAATTGATAATGATTTGTTATATCTAAAATAACCATATAAAGCATAAACTATTGCTCACTATTAAAATTAGATTGCTTTATTATGGTTATGAGTTACACAAATGCGGCGGATATTATTACCGGAGTATCGAGTAGCCAATGCGCAGTATGGTAGTATATTATAGTTTATATTAGTTAATCATATAGGGTTAAATACGAGTAACTTGTTAATTATTTAGTGGAATACAAACCTGTAACTACCCATATGTAGCATACGTAAAAGGCTAATCTCGACTTGAAAATATAAACATTTTAATTTTATGCATAATAACTTCCAAACAAGGAAAATTTTTACTTTATATATTATGCACATTTACATATATTAACTACTAGAGACTATGTAGTAAATAGTTGTTTTCACGAGTTATCTGTTTAGGTCAATCATATCAATTAGGACCGTTTTATGGTATATTTATTAATTTATCAAAAATATGTAGCACTATTATAGCCGTATTTTAGGACTGCAAAAGTACCTAATATTGTAAACATAACCTGTATATATCTTCACTATAAGTATTATAAATATTATATATTAATCTTTATCAACATTACATTATAATAATTAATGTAGTTACATTTTTATTAATATTATTTAAATAATTTTTAGTCAAAAATTGCAGTGGTGTGTACTGACTGTGGAGCTGTTGATATATATTATAAATCTTTATTTGCACCATTATATAATTCCAGGATACTGTTCAAGTAAAATCATTGTAGTTGAATATTTACGATCAAAGAAACGCCGATATCCTCCGTTCGCACATCGGCATTGACATCTAAACTAGTTCCTATCTGTTTGATATGAATATATAATGTAATATTAAACTGTTAAATAGTAACAGAAACTATCGTGGAAAACACTTTATGTTTACAAAAAGTTTTGTTAATATCATGTACTAGTGAGTGATAAGAATAAAAATTTATAAACGTTTGTAGGTATCCTATAATGTTTAATGGGTAGCTTTGTTGTGAAACTAATACGGTATCGAAAGGAGGTCAACTTACGTTGTATTGTGACCAAATTTAGTAGTCTAATATATATTTAAAGCGCCTGACGGTAATATAAAAAACTCTTCAACAAAATTAATATTACATAAATTGTAGGAGCATATATAATTCAATAAGATAAATTTTTGTCTATTGGTTATACTATATGTTCAACACAAATGAAACAGTAAATCTGGTTCCTTAAGTTCATTTTTTGGAGATAAATTTAAAATGATATTTAAAAGTATTCTTAATCAAATAAAAGTAATCTTAATAAAAATGGTTATTTATAGTTATTATAAAGGTTGGAGGTGTTCATATTTTAAGCTATTTATGGCTAAATTTATTTTTTTATTATTTAATATCTTTCAAAAGTATTAATACAACATATTTACGTAAAAAGAAATATTTCAATTTTTTTATGTATTATATTCATAATAATTTTATTTTATTTATTATTACATTATTAGTCAGTTACTTACTAAACATTATTTAATGTATTTTATTTATTGGTATACAACCGAAAGACATGTCAATGTTAAACTATTTATTTACGGTTACAGGGCGACATATATGTAAATATATTAAAGCGCCATCTGCAAGGTAGATGCCGCAGAGCAATGCCTATATGGTGCATCATAATGTTACGTAAGAAACAAAAATAAAACTTTATGTCTTGGCCAGTTTTGGGTAATTTATGACACATTCCACATTTATGAGAATCAAGGTTTCGCCAACGATGTTATAGAGAACAGGCATCTTTTTAGTTTAGTAAAACCTAACTGTGAACTCAGATGTTATTTGTAGAATTATGACTACATCTGACGAAAAGCCAATAACTTTTGGCACACGCGATGTCTGAAGTGGACACATTTCGACTAAAACGGTTTGACCCTAAGTGAAAAATAGCAATTAATTATAAGTTTTAAATATATTGACAAACCGACGGTTTTTTTTTTGTAGGATGGTAAGTTCAATACAGTCCAAATTCAATGGCGACCACAAACATATCAGTAATTTATCCGTGATTGCTATAGAAAGGTCGATCTGGAAACCTTTTGGCAACTGCATATACACTAGTGTTCTCAAAACGCGACAAACTAAAAAAGTCATCTTAACTAGTTTATTATCATGTGCATGTGGATCACAATACAGTTATCCAACTGGGATCCCACCCGTAGGACAAAAAAGGGTTCCATACTTATTAACAGGATGTATGAACTCGGAATAGATTTAATTAAAGAATAAAGCCCACAACAGATGGGGCTATAATATATAATAATATAGTAAAATATATATTACGTTATAGCGAACTACCACAGACGGCGGCTATGCTGTAATTTATATTTTTTCACTCATTAGCTCTGCGGCCGTCATTGCATGAGCACGTATTTGTGCTACATTCTTAATAACGGGTGCTCTCACTAATTTAATATTTAGTTTAAAATTGAACTATGCGCAGATGTAAATAGATTTTTCGAACTGACCTACACTGTTAGCTTTAAGAGCTTTAACAGCTTCACCGAACTTCACCGATCTCCTGCAAACGAGTAAATTGGAAAGAGAATGAATAATGTTCTGTGTTTGTAAATATGTATATATATATAAAGCTATGATCTAAATTCAGTTTAAGCAAAATATTTAGTGATTACATAGAGTGATTTCAATCATTCAATTCAAAAGATTTAAATATTTAGTTTCCCACAAAAGATCTACTTTGATTATGTCTAGAGGGTATTATTATTGTATTCACCGCGCACACAAAAAATACACATTGTTGTTCTTGAAATATATCTAAATATGCGTTAATACGTCTTACTGTACCAAAATATGTCGTGCTATATCTGTTGACATATTTTGGTGACGTAACAAAAATATATATTATAGCTCCGTCTGTTGTGGACCTGTATGGCTTGTAAATACTAGCAATTATGATATTTTAGTTATCAAAAACAAAAAAAAAAACTTATAAGTCAAGTGATTAATCAAGATATAGGTTAGTATTGAGCAAGATCACGTCAAGTGGGCCCCCCTTTTCCACTTGATTATTAAATTCAGGTATGAATATTTCCACATGAAGTATTTACTATGAACAATTAATCCCCAGAACAGTTTTTGAAAATTTTCATTTTAACCTTTTTTTTTTTTTGAAAATTTTTATGCCTTTTAATTAAAAAATCAATAAATAAAAAGCTATTATTTTAATGAAACTTTCAGGTTTTATAGTTCAATAGTAGTACTTTGATAAGATACACAAAAGTTTAAATTATTTATTGATTTTCATATTGTTAATTATCTTTTTAGTTAACAAATGAAAATTTTAATGACTTCTCCCTCAAAAAACAAAAGTTTTTTTTCTCGATATTATGCATTAAACATTTAAATAATAGAATCCGCAAATAAATTTGAATGCTCGCGATTAGATTGAACAAAAAAAAAAATATTTATCACGGGCGGTGAGCGCTGTCGGTACGGCGCGCTGCCGCGCGTCATTCACTTACCTTTTAATTTACTCAATAATTGTAAGTAAAAATCAATTCTTTATTTTTTTAATAAAAATAATGTTATTTAATGGATAATTTTACTGAAACTCATTACATAAAATTTACATTGAGATATGAATACAGAATTTCTAGAGTTTTCTACTACGGTGTGCTGGTAACTTATAAATAAAGATATTCGAATAATTAACTCTAAGCACGTGTAACATATAAACAAGAATTAAAAAATCTTCTACTTTTTAATCGCTTTTTATTAACTTCACCTGTATGTTTGTTTGTATATTTGTTTGTATGTTTGTAACCGATTCCTTTGGGCGCGATTTTGACCCACTTTAAACGGCCTGATTTCGTTCAAACTTTGTAGATTTATCGAGGACCGATGACAATACACTAATTTGATAAAATCAAGTATTTTTTTACCGTTAAGTCTCACTGTATACATTGACGACTGAAAATAATCACAGTTATTTATAGTTATCACGGAATTAATAGTAGATAAGACCAAATAATAGTTTAAAACTAAAAAAAAAACAAGATATTATAAATAAAGCAAACTAAAAAGTAAAAAATAAATAATAGTTTTAAAAAATTAAAAAACACGCTTTTTATAGAAAACTGAACTAAAGAAATAGAAAATAAGTTTTAATAAATTTAAATTAAGAATAGTGTTAAAAATGTCAATAAATATTAATTAATAATAGTGGAAATAAAAAAAAAAGTATTTTATTTTTAAAAAAGCGTGGGGTGCATGGTGTCAATAGTTATAAATGTTTTATCGACAGATATGAGTAGAGTGATTATCATTTGATAATCTTAAAAGCACCCACGCTTAATTTTTAAATATTTTTTTTTATTTACACTATTATTAATTTATATTTATTGACATTTTTAACACTATTCTTAATTTATGTTTATTGAAATTTTTAACACTATTCTTAATTTAAATTTATTAAAACTTATTATCTTTTTTTTTTAGTTTAGTTTTCTATAAAAAGCGTGTTTTTTAGTTTTTTTAACTATTCTTTATTTTCTACATTTTTTTTATATATTTTATATTACCTTAAAATATTTAAAATTTTAATATTTAACAAGCTTTAAAAATTACTAGTATTTTATCGTTTCGTTGCAATAATAATGCCGATAAAAACGATATACTATGTGTATAAACAAATTTTGTCATATATTATTTTACATATTAGAGTTTAACGATGATTTTATATCTATACATATAATAAATCAAATACATATAATAAAATAAAAATAAAAATAAAAATTCCAGAGTGTTAAAGGATAACCAACAGAACATATTTTCAGCATTTTTGCAATTTGTGTCTGTTTGTCTTCGCATGCATCACGTAAAATGTACAAAACCAATATAGATAACTTTTCATAACAGCTGACAATCCATGCCTTCAGTTTACGTTTATCTATATATAGAATATATTCGCTTCTGTTTAATAGTTCCGCACAATATTTTCTTGATGTTCTAAAATTGTACGCCCTGTAAATTGTACAGATGTCACAAAGAACTAAAAATTGTTCTAATAATTTAATCATTTATCATATTTAAAGATAATTTTGCCCTTATTTTATTATCGTATATTCACTACGTTATTAGAGTTGTAGTATTTATGTGATCATCAGAAATCAAAAAAGCTTATAAATAACAAGCACAAATACTGTAAAGATATGAAATCGCCTTACTAGAATAGATCTTTTTTAACACTAAACATTATTTCTGGCTTGCATGTAAATTTCTACCAACTATTAAATGACTGACGAGATTTTGGAAGAGAAAATGGTACCATAGTACCACCTTCTAGAGAATTAGCAAGTCCTATTTTTTCACAGAGGAATTTTGATACGTATATAAAAGCTTGTTTATTGTATCATAATATTGAGCACTATTATTTCATTTATCAGCGTCTATACTTTTAAATTATTTTATGTCCGTGCAGTTTCCCGTACCCTATTCGCAGCCTTTTTTAAATAATTTATAGGTTTAGCATTACATAAATGTGTTTAGAGACACGTTTGCCTGAGACTTCGTTCACATGGAACTATTATATACATTAGTAAGGATTCAATAGTTGAGTATATTGGTATAGAATTACTAAACTAATACTGGTGTTTAGTAATAATATTAGATGATAGACTTTATAGTAGGTTATTCTTATATAACATTAGTATTCATTGGTGTACGTTATTTTGTAATCAAATAAAATATATAATAAATTTTTATTTTTTATATACGTAGTAGGTACACATTTTTATAACTTGTCGTGTTTGAAGGTATTGACGATGGAATTTGGCCGAGTTGCTTTTTAGTGAAGTCAGTTCTGAACTTTAACGAACTTTTCCTTGACTTGTTCCTTGGAAGGGTGAGTGCGTATATACTCCAAAGACCGAAGAATGTGTTCTGGTACTGCTGGTCCAACGGGGATTGCATCGCTCTGTAATCAAAGTAACATAATTATCTTTACGATGCCATAGGAAAAAGAGTATAAACAAAAGCATGTTGTACCAGTTCATGCAGCATGGGATGTGATTATAAGCTAATACGGCCATTCTAAACACATTTCTGGATGATACAACATAACAATCACTGAAACATGTAATAGGTGTAACACATGACTACTGACGTAGGTGTGAGTTTCTTTCTGGAATCAGATAACCAACATACGAACGGTATCTGGTGTTTAATTGTAAATCTATCGGTTATATTAAATTCATTTTTATTACATGGCTTATTAATATTTATTTTATCATAAGTTAAGCCGTCAAATGCAGATTTATATATAATATTTTCTAGTAATACCTATATTCATGAAGAAACAGACAATCGATACAATCATTAGCAATATGATCTTAACGTATTTTATCGTAATTTATTTCACACTCAATTTTTATTTACTATGTATATGTTTTAATATCATATAACCTTTTAAGGTAGTAGTATATATAATTAATAATTTAATATTATACATTCTAGAAATATTATTTGTACACTGTAACAGAGAAGCTGAAATATTAAATGTATTTTAATTATGACCCTTATATAACGGATCACGACGGACTAAGTTCATTTTTTTAACTAATCAATCGTAACTATTTGAGATCTAAAAACGCTAAATTAATAAATGCAGCATAAAATTAAATTATTTAACTCGTCTAGTCTAACACCAATACTTATCGATTTTCATTTTTGTTGTGGAGTATACACGACCTGCAGATATGAGCCATGATACCATCATTCATAAATTATTTTTTTTCGACCTGACGTACGCTGTTAGCTCCAAGGGCTTTGACAGCTTCACCGAACTTTTGGGGGCGAGTGCTGAGGGCACTCAGCCCCGAGGCAGCAGGCACAAGGGTGCCAGGACGGCCGAACCTCGGCTAGGGCTGCTGCCGGTAAATGAAAAAAGATTCATGATCCTGACTAACCAACAGGTTCTTTATTACTAAATTAGTGATACTAACTAAGACCTTATCAGGTAAGCAGCTCAAGGGCCGCGAGGGTAGTCCCTTACAGAACCGTGTACTTAACGTGTGAGTGTGCAAGAATGGTATGCGGTGTGATGGTGTAATCTCAGTGATGTAGAGTGTCACTGTATCGCGCGAGCAGAGTCACTCGAGAGCTCCTGTCCATCGTACAGTCACTGTGTGTATGGTGATTACAATACAAGTAACCGACAACCCGGCCCTCCGACATTACAATTAAGTACTTCATTTTGTTTTTAGTACGCATGAAACCCACTTGTATGTTTGCGTGATTTTAAAATGTTTGTAAGAGTCATTTATAAACAAATACAAATGTACAATATGTTAAAGTACTAAAAATAATTACTCAGAAATATAGATATTTTAATGTATGTAAATTATCACCGCATTGGAGGTCTATTTTATATGGTAATAATAAAAATTGATAAGTAATCATAATATGAATACTTTTTGAGGAATAAATGTCTAAGGTCAAAATATAAAAAATATACTCAAAAAGGCATAGGAAAAACATTTAACAACTAAAAAAAATTGTTACAACGGATTGTAGTTATTAATAAATATGGTTATTCAAAATGGTATTATGTTCACGAAAGCTGTTCATTAAACTTTTTCCATAGAATATATTATTACAACATAATATAGTTCATAATAAATAATTTATTTACCTTAGGTTGGTAACCATTCTCGTCGGCGACATATGTAAACTCTACTGTAACGCCTTCGGGTGTTTGGAATCGGTAGGACCCTTGGACGGCCTGTTTAACAATAAACGTAATTTTTCTTTAGAATTGTTTACTGTAAAGTTACATCCTATCACAAAGTTATAAAACTTAGAAGAATTATTATTGATCCTCATGTGCAATACCACTTACCACATAGTATTTTAACATCGTTTTTAATGAAATCAATATAAATACTTTTAATATATACTCCAAAATGCGCTCATTGTTTTTAATTTAATTTGTATCTGAACATGTATAATTTTTAACACTCTTATTAGTTTTGTAATAATAGAGTAGTCGCTTATCTAATGATGTTAATGAAATATGATATTTACATATTTCAATTCATGATCGTAATAAAAGTAAAACAATAAAAGCTTTAAGAGATAGCTAATCATTCACAGAGGTCAATTTATTACTTACAAGTGCATCCGAATCGTAGACTGTTTTGAGCGCGCCGGTAGCTTGGGCACTGATACCATTACCAGTTTCGTAACTGAAATGTTGAAGATATAAGAATTATTTTTACGAAGATAAATAATTAACTATAATTAAATGCTGTTACTTTACAGAGAGCTTTCAATTAACATAATATTATCATAGTAAACAATAAGATGCTGTATGGAACCTAAACTATAATTATTAGGTAATGTACTCCTGCGTTTTATTTTATAATTCTTATTTTATGTGAGTAAACTATTTGGGAATTTACTTATACAATTTAGTATGGAGCCATTTACTATGTATTCTTCAATAGTAGGACTATCTTAGCGAAAGTTGTAATATAAAACATTTTATTTATATAATGATTTCTACACTCCTGCGACCCGATATGTAGTCAAACTTTACGAAATTATAACGAATGTTTTATTCATTGCACTAATCTGCTGTAAACATTTTTTTTAATACTTACACATAACTGAATCCGTCGGCCTTAACGTCAGATTCAGAACGGAGAACAGGAGATTCAGCCTCGCTGCCAGTGTACACGCTCTTAATGAAAGTTTGGACGGGCTTAACAACAGGTTCAACTACTACTGCCTTGGCAACGGCCTGTACCTTGGTTTCTGTAGTCTGAACAGGTTTTTGCCATGACTTGTATGCCCCAGTGTCGATGGAAACAACAGTTGCCGCACTCGCAGCACATACGCAGAGAGCTAACACCTTAAATGATAACATAATCTCTCATTGTAATCCTCTTAAATATTTTTATCTTGCACAACAACAACAGACAAAAGATGACAATTAATATTATAAATATCTTGATATTCGTCTCATGAATTTCAACGTCTAAGGTGTCGGTACGTGTTGTCAACCCTTCAGACCTACCCTTTGATCGTGAGCGTGTAAAGCGTGCGCTTTACAATTAATAATAATTATTTTTTATTGTATATCAGTGGTCCAAATTGCAGCTGCTTCTAACACTCTTAACTTTTATTTCCATTATATAGAGCACATAGCAAAAATTCGCAAAGTGTAATTCGTCTAATCTAGTAATGTTTATCAGTAGGGTAAGTAAAAGTGGGAATTAAAAATCGACAACACTCGTTGATCATTAATCACAATTGGAGACTTAGATTTCCCTATTTAGATATTATTAAGGTTTGAAGATAGAAAAATATATAAAAATACATATATGAAATTGTACTTTTAACTATGGCTAAATTAACGTAATAAAACATTACTTACCAAGAAGTTCATCATGGAGATCTGTGTCTTTACAAGTGTTAGAGACAATTATAGCCATAAGACTAAAATTTCTTCCTTTTATACCGATTACAAATACAAGTTAGCGAAAAATAACGATCAATATTTAGCGGGTAATGACACTTGGCACTGACCTTGAAAAAGATTTTTATTAATTTCTCGATGTCGTACATATTATATTGTATCTAAATTTGGTGTATTATAAATCTAATCTCATAGAACTTGTTAATATACATATATATACGATAAAAAAACTTTGCTTCAAACATGTTACACGAAAGCGCGAAATTGCCTAACAAATAATGATCTCTGGTTCTGTATAAAACATTTCAAACTACATTTTCAGTTCAATTTCAAGTTAAAGTTTGGGGTTTATAAAGCTTTTGCCCAGACAGTAGTATTAATTCTTATTTAATATGTAGCCTGATATTTAACTAGAAATTCTTTTTTGTTTGGAAATCGTCTCCATTGTTATAGTAAAGTACATATGTAGGTACTACAACAACGTGGTTCTGTAGTAACATTACAAAATTACTATTGTACTAGATCTTGCATAGTAAGCTAAAACAAAAAAAAACAAGCTGCGAGTAGAACTAGAAAAAACGTATTTAAATGAAGTGTAATGCAAAATATATGTTTGGAATAAAATTGTTTTTATAACATTCTTTAAAACTTAAATGTCTTTAACGTGACGAGCGAAAGAATTTGTTCGTATGGCAAACGTTGATTTTGCGGGTGTTAGCATACCACCTGTGTGTGTACGCCGTAGTCAAATAGTTACGAAATTTCAGTAAATTTAACGATATCCCGTAGATTATCTACATATAATTTGATGTAAATTACTTTTAGTGTTGTTGTTTATTTTAGACCAAAAGAACTCGCAGCTCGCTATATTTTAAAATTGCTGGTATTCAGGCAGTACCCTGTATTTTATTTTATGTGATTAATAAATTAAATTATGAGTAGTGAAGTATGATTATATGTTTTGATAACCAGTAATTAAGCGGGATTTTAAATATGAAGTGCTATATCATACCATTACATTAATGTATAGACTTATTTATTACAACACTTTGTGGTCTGAATCTTTCTTTATGATATTAATTTCAACTAATCATCACAAGTTGATTTTAAGAAAAAAGATCCTGACACTTAGCTTTTTCATAAGCGGATAATGGCAAAGTAATCGTACAAGTGTTTTATGTTCGTCCGCTTTGGCATGAGCTTGAACTACGGGACCCTAAAAGAAGTATTCCACTAAAAGAACTGTTTATTATATAAGGATAGGTATACAAACTTATAACTAAATTTTATGTTGTTTGAAATTCATATTCTTACTTAATAATAATATTCAAATTTTGGTTCTAAACTTTAAAAATGCAAAAATGCTTAAAAAGCCTTCAGCCTTAATTCATTAATAGACTTATTCTTATAAACCGCATAGATCAAATATAAATTACTTTTTCTATAACCCTGTTTGCAACAACGTCACCCAAATTCAGGTTTAATAATATAAAATAAACAGTGAAAACATCATAAATTATTTAGTCGCTAATAGTAAAACAGGGGTATAAGAAAAGTGCGGAACATTTATTCTACCTATATAAGTTTAGCTACGAGCCAAAAAAATATTAATTAAATTGAAACCATAAATAATACATATAGCCGTCAAAACTGACAGATAATTTAAAAACACTCTCATTAATTAGAGGAAATGACGAGTTAAGATATAGAAAATCTAAATAAAGAGTTTCTATATTAAGATAAAATGTTTGTTATAACTTGCTTGGTTCTATTAGTATTATTGCTTCATATCGAAAATCTGTCATGTTTTTTATTTTTATTAAACAACAGAATAAGGTTCTTACATTTATTACTATAAAACATGGGTTATTATGTTACAAAAGTTTACATACAAATACATTTATTATTCTTAGTACCTAATTAGCATTCGCTTGTTGTATTACGTCTAAATCACTATCTTAGACTTACAAGGCTAAAGTCGCTTAGCCAGGAGTTCAAATATCCTGGGCATACTACACAAAAACATTAACTTGTATAAAATATATACTACTAGCCAAAGCGAAGTTAAAAAGTTTTTAACGAATTTTCTTATTAAATTATATTAAAAAACTGTTCATATCAAAAGCAATTTTTATCGATTATATGTAATTAAAATTGGATATTTCATGTAATACTCTTAATATTTTTATTAAAATTGTTGAATTTCAAAAATTGTAGCCTATAAGTACTACCTGATATATAAATGCCGACCTTTGAACAAAAATACACCTTCTCATCATTCATTGTTATGGGTGATAATCATAACTATTTTGGTATAACCTATTTCAAGTGATCATATTATAATAACAGTGACATCGGCTTCGTTCGTATACGTTTAATTACAAGCTTTATTTCTCGGTTATAGTATTTTTCTGGATGAACAGTAAGTAGCCTGTACTCACGAATCTGGCTATCATAAATAAAAAAAATTTTTCAAGCACGACTGGTAGCTTCAGAGATTAACGCGTTTATACAAACAAAGCTTCTTCACTTTTATTATATTGGTAATACAAATTATTACCTATATTTGTAAAGATAGTATAATGAAGTTTAATAATACAGAATATTCCCTATAATTATTAGTTAGTTAGTTGAGTGTACGGACGTCGCGTCAATGCACGAGATTTAGAATCCCTAGAATGTGCTGAAGGAAAGGGAGATAGTTAAAGAAAACATCCCTATGAAACCGTAGCGTGATATTATGATATTCTCTATTGCACGCCAGGCTACCTACCACTTTCAAGTTGAAAATCTGTTACCAAATAACTATAGGCTGTTCCACTAGGCTTAATGTATCCACTATCTTGGCCGACATCATCACTTAATACAAAGGTCAGATTGTGGCCTTAAGACTAAACCTATAAATTATAATAAAAAATAATTAATATGCACTCTTACATGTAATCTTTATAATATAAATATCTAAAAATAATTTGCAACAAAAAGTACGCCCATGTATCACCAAGTACATCAAAGTCAAAATCAAAACATCAAAAATGATTTATGAGAGAATATGTATTTTTTTCTTTTATATAGGATTGTTAGGCATTGTTTCTGTAAATCATCAAAGTTTTATTTTTTAATGTATTTATTAAACCTTTACTTTCATAATATTTATATCCTTAAACTTGTAACTTAATTATAGATATTATAGTTTAAAAGTCTTTAGGTTTTAGATTGCGATCGTCTAACAGGTGGCGCAAACTTTTATTTATTTTGAAACATTTCAAAATGTGTCAATGTAATTATGCAGCTGCCAAGAGACTGGCTGCATAGGACAACAGCGCTGATTACAAATGGACTGCTGATTATTTTTGAATCGACGGCAATTCTCAATCCACCATACTGCAAGTGACCAGGATAGCTTTTATGCTTCTCCTAATCATCCGGTCTTTTTCAACCCTTCCAGCGTCATCTACCGTTTTTTAACTAACCTGGTACTTAAAATCCTATTCTCTACGGACCTCCTCATCGCAACGCATGACCTGGGCGTAGGCCTAAGCGAGAAGAGGCGTGTGGAGACTCATCGGGTGCTAATTACCCAACACTACCCACTACAACACACCCGTATTGCGAGAGACCAGATACAGCGCCCACAGTTCTTCTAGTCAGCGTCACCTACCAAATCAATCTGATACGGCTGACTCCCATAAAAATACCGTCAATACAAATAAATACGGCCACTTTGCTGTAGAACTAAAAAATAAAATAATACAAAAACTGTATGGCACAGAATTTATGTTTATTCACATTACTAGTAATTCAAATTTTTCTATATTACATGATGCTTAAACGTCGACTTTTCAATTTTGGGTGTGTCGTGTTATTTCAGTGATTAATTTAGTATTTCTTAACTTCCTCTTTGGGTGGATGTGCAAGCACATACTCTACAGCACGTCGAATTGCTTCAGGTACTGGAGGCGCGATAGGAAGGAGATCGCTCTATAAAGAAATGAACTCTGTTAATTAAAAAAATATTGAAATTTGGATATAACAATTACCTAACTATATATATACACATGTGGTAAATTCTAATCACAGATAATTAATACTACGTATAGAGATGTGGTTGATATAAGATCACATTATAATAAATTATTATAAGAATCTAAAAAAATATACTTAATGATAAATAATAAAAACGATATAGGAATTGTCATACTAAAATATTGGTTTATTTTGTTGCAGAAATTATTTGAACTATTTCTGAATAATTTATCAATATCAAATTAGTGTAATAAAAAAACACATATGAACTTAATATATATATAAATATATATATTCATATATAAGTATTATATTAATAACACACCGTAATTAAGTTATTATATTGTTATAGGTTTAGTAAAGGTTTAGCGTTGTGGTCACAATCTCATTTGATGTTAAGTGATGATGTAGCCCAAGATAGTGGGGGACACACTAAGCCTATTAGAGGGAATGGCGCTTAAGTGCAACAACCAGAACACACCTAGAGGTATTTGGCGGCAGATTTTACAACATAACAGTGGTAGCTAGCTAGGCAGGTATTTAAAAAAGCCCTACCTCCATGCTATGGTTTCAGAACGATGTATTCCTTCATCGAAAGATCAAGCTCATTGTAGGTGGATTCGAACTCACAGACTTTGACACGGCGTCCGGTCATACTACAAACTGAGCTATCTTCGCTTCATTCACACATTATATATTATACACACTGTAATAAATTAATTATAGATTTATTTACCTTCGGCTGATAACCGTTCTCGTCAGCAACATAAGTAACTTCCACAGGAGTACCATCAGGAGTTTTATATTGGAAAGTGCCTTGCATAGTCTGTTAAGAAAATCATCTGATATTATAATGATAATACAAACAATTCAATATACTTCGAATATCGACAATCTCATTTGTTGATAACTGTATGTTGTATAGTTAACACTCATACAGGATACATGATTTAGAATAGATCACACGTGACCCACGAATACCACTACAACTCAGATGAAGATTTACAAAACAATTTATCATAATATCTGTTGTGATGTATGAACCCCAATGCCTTTTGTTGCCTACAAAAGAGATGAGCATTTTCATTATAAATACAAATGATTAAACTTTTAAAATATGTTTTGTAATTATGTTTATTTTTTGTAATGCATTATGAAAGTGGCACCAGTAACTAAGAATATAAGCAGTAGTAAATAAGTGTTACTTGAGCATATCATGAAGAGGGATGAAGATCATATAACTAGGCAATATTAAGTATATACATTAATGAATATATGAGTTGAAGAAAATCTGATAATGTATGGGTAGATTCATTGAGAAATGATTTGAGCATAATAAGTGTAACTACTAAGAAGAAACCTTATAAAAGCAAATGAAATAGAAATACTTTGTACAAAACCGACTTAGCATACGACAAAATCAAGTTTTTGTAAATATATTTGGATTTATATCGGTATGCATCTAGAATTGGTTTCCATGATCAAAAAATAAAACATATGTATATAGCAACCATCTTCATGAATTCATGTCGCGGATTGCTTCTGGTACGAACATTTTAATGATGTGTATATTGTACATAGACACTATTATGAGGTAATCTCCTTGCGTTGACCGCACCCTTTATCGCATATCTGAGCTAATGTGTCTAAGTTGAATGTAAATATGGCAAGAACAGTTAATATTTCATATCACATATATTATTCGATAGCCTAAAATATTAGTTCAAACTTACTATTTGTTTATTAAATTTAGTGAATTATATGATATAATGTACTCGAAACTACTCACAAGAACATCGACGTTGTCAACTCTCTTCAAAGTACCCGAGGATTGAGCACTAATTCCGTTTCCAGTTTCATAACTAAAATATAATAAAGTAATATTTCACCTATAACTTAATTTTGATGATCTCTGGCAACATTAAAATATTTGTGAAAAATGTATTCATTATTTTCTATTCATAAGATTCACATATTTTTCTTGTATAATAAATAACTTACATTTTAACTATTAGAAATATAAGAGTGTAAGGGGTATCGAATATAATTTGAGATACCCCAGCCAACCTCACCAGCATGCGAAGCACCTTACCCAGTAACCGACAAGGCTCTGACGATTTTTTTTTATCCTAGCTTGGTAAAATGACTATACTTCACCTGATGGTAAGTTTCAGTACTGTCTAGTAACAGTAGGGACTGCCGTAGGGGCAAATTTCCTTCGTTAGTCGCAACTGTCTTGCCAGCCCACTAAATATCTCGTCACGCATCGTTTAAAAGACCATTGGCCCCACCTATGATTTCCGTCATGACGATTAACCATATAATCCTCGATCCGTCAGAACCCAGCCCGACTATAAATAATGGGTTTAAGTTTGAACTTTTGTGTTCCGGCATACTAGCATTTATCGCCAAGGTCAGCAATATGGTTGTAACACACCCATGGTGTTGCAGCTGTCCATAGGCGAGGGTAGCCATTTACGATCAGATGAACCGTCTGCCTGCGTGCTGCTTATTAGCATATAAAATGACTTCATCATCGCATTAACGAAATAATAAATTACTTTTTTTTGCAGCAAAAAAAACTAATATAACTACAAAAAATACTTACGCATATGTGTAACCATCTGGTTTGACTTCAGAATCAGAACGAATAACGGGTGCCTCAGCATCGGCACCGCTATAGACACTATGGGCAGGCTTGACAGGCTGGTAATTAGTGGCTGGGCCTCCAATCAGGGACAGTGTTGCCAACAACGGTGACTTGGAATGAACAATATTGGCAGTAATTGCACACACGAACAATGTTAAAACCTGAAATTATAATTTTTATTTTAAATTATATCAATACTTATATAGTCAATTACAACTGATTTTAATACCCAATCGCTCACCAAAGATTTCATTGTGGAGATGTGTACCCTTACGAATGTCAGGAACAACAAGTGCCAAAAGGCAGAAATATCGTCATTTTATATCTAGTAGTAACACATGTTAAAAAAATATATGACTACAACTATAAAGGTATTGATTGACATGCGATAGTAATCTTGTATAAGTTATTATTAAATTTTCGGTATCC
The DNA here is from genome assembly GCA_039707435.1 of Actias luna. Taxonomy (NCBI): domain Eukaryota; kingdom Metazoa; phylum Arthropoda; class Insecta; order Lepidoptera; family Saturniidae; genus Actias; species Actias luna. The sequence continues at coordinate 9,478,559 of JAZHAC010000033.1, read as the reverse complement.
CGCGTAATTTCTTCAAAGATTTTTCTATCATTGTGAAATTGCTAGTAAACCTTCCCAGCGTTACTTGTTCGTTCTGGAAGTTCTTGATATTTTTGAGAGATTTACATATATTTTTTTAAACTTAACTTATACTTTTTTTATACTTTACTTATACTTATTAGTTTTTTTTTATATACTTAAGGTTTAGCGTTATGGTCATAATCTCACCTGATCTTAAGTGACGATACGGCCCAAGTTGGTAGACACGCTAAACCTGTGGAGAGGCTGGCTCTCAAGTGCTACTGCCGGAACACACCTATTGGTATTTGGCGGCAGGTTTACAACTTGAGGGTGGTAGCTAGCCAGACGGGCATTAGAAAAAGCCCTACCACCATGCTATGGTTTCCTCACCATGTTTTCCTTCACCGAAAGCTCAAGCTCATTGTAGGTGCTTGGATTCGAACTCACGTCCATTGACGCGAAGTCATACACACTACCACTGAGCTATCACCGCTTGAAAGATTAGTTTAACATGAGATAACGAATTTTTGTGTCTTCCAAGAGAATGGTTTGCTCCCGCCACTTGAAAACAGTAATGATATTTTTTATAAATAAACAAAAGTAACTTAATTTAGTGCTATCATTTTCTACGTAAGATAGATATATGAAATACTGAAGAACATAGTTTATTCCAATAGATATATTATAGTAAATAATAAACGATTTTGTAAGTGTATTCCTAGCCTAAACATCAGGTAGATTCGTTATAGTATTTTTATTTGTATTACCATTCATTTAATGATGTAGTTTTTTTTTGCGAATAACCCTGCGTGTAAATTTTAATAAAACGATATTACTAGTTTGATTTTTAATATTATTTGAAATACCAACACACTTGGTAAAAAACTTCGTAAAAAAAACGTAACTATCAGCACAGTTCTAATAATGCAACCATCATTGTATGACCATTTTTTATTGGTAAAATATAATTTACTAATTCCTTCGCGCAACCCGTAAACGCTTTACCCGGGCACATGTAAAAGGCGGAAGGTATATGTGGCGACTCAATCGAGTGTCAAAAAGGGCTCGCTAATACCCAATAAAAATATCACGACGACACTTCGATTGCACTTATTACTACAGACCAGAGACAGCTCACATACTTGTACTTTTTTTTAGGTTTGTATATAGGCTCAGCGTCATCGCCACAATCTCCCCTGAGTTTAAGTGACAATGTTTCCCAAGATGGTGGACACGCCAAGCCTAATGGAGGGCTGGCTCTAAAGTGCAACTGCCGGAACACGCTTATAGGTATTTGGCGGCAGAGGATGATAGCTAGCCAGACGGGCATTAGAATAAGCCTTACCACCATGCGTAAATCTATGATTCTAATACTTAAGGATTTATTTTCAATATATTTCGTATTTGTTATTAAAATAAAAGTGTAAATTAAAATCATGAATAGAGATATAATGAAAAATATACAATGCAGACGTGTGGAAGTAGAAATGAGTACCAACCAATATTAACTTATACAGATAGAATAAAAAAATGGTAATCGTAAGGTAAATGAAAGTGCCCGGAATAAAAGCGCAGGTTTATAAAGGTGTTAACAAATTTAATATTAAAAGAATATGAATAGGATTACGGAACGGAAAAATATTGTGCGTTTCCTTTTATGAAAACACCACAATACTTAAAATATGATGCTAACCAGGAATTTACAAAACTGGTCCTCAAATAGTGACCCTAAATAGAAGAGTTTTGTTATTTCATCAAACTTAGATAATGTTGTTCAACGTGGTAGAACTTTGATCAGCGTTTAATTAATGAAGTCGGACGGTACAAAACCACAGACCCAAATCTGCTATACCTTACTTGGTTTTATTTTAAAATTCATTGAGCTGATTTTTTTACCTCTTGAGTACGTTTGATAGTTTAAACAAGGAAACAGCATAAATAATTATTAATTTTTTTCTATTACAGACTATAATGGTACATCAGACAATTGAGAAAGTAAGGATGCTTTCCAATCTGGGCATGGCTAGTACCAGAGATACTAAAATTTTAGAGTGTATAGTTTAGAAAGTTGATACAGTACGTATTTATAGTAGAAAAAATAATTGTTTGATTTTATGGTTATTACCGCCGTACCCATGGCAAATGTTTGACTGAACATCAATATTTTTTTTATTAACGTGATGTTTAAAATCCTTTTTTTACTGTGGCAAGACTCGTCTGGTGATAAGCACCGGATACTACCCACTAAAACGCACCCCGGCGACACTGCAAACTCTTATGTTACTAAAGACCAAGCTCAGCTTTCGCAATTTTTCTAGTCTCTGGCAAGTTGACTGAATACCAAGTGAAATAAAATAATATAATCAAAATGATTAATTTTGTTTTCTATCCGCGTATTACTCAGAAAGTTTAAGTACCAACAAATTTCGGTACTTTTGTGACCGTCAAGATTCAAAAAATTTTAATTGTTGCTCCTGTATCCTAAATTCTATGAGATTTAGTCATCGCTTAATGTTACGTCGATAAGAAAGCAAAAACACAAGAATGATTCTTTTACTTCTATAAGTCCTGATTTACAACGGAAAACATATTTCTTATTAACATAAATAAGTTTTTTGCCGACACTACGTAATGTAGATTTATTTTTGTATAGTAATTTGGTATAGTATTTGTTCACCGTTTGTTTAGCGTTAGAATTCATATTACATTAATTCATATTATACATGCGTGTTATATGACGTAGACTACAATGTTTAAAACAATATTATGCATTTTTTCTTGGAGAAATCTTTTTACGGATACCCTCTTGTCCCGAGAAGGACGAACGTGTTATGTGGGACTCAATCGGCGCTAGTCGCCGGGAATACCCACTAAAACAAAACGCTGTACCTCTACCGCACAAGTTGGGGCTATACTGGTTCGATCTGAATCATCGCGTCGCCCCAGTGGCTGTTCTGATTGGAACTCGGCGGTAAAGAGGGACAGCTTGGTATACTCTAACTGTCCCCTAGACGACTGAATCAGTGCAATAGGAAGACGGGCCTCCCGAGCCATCTCCCCTTGTCTCAACGCGGTTTATAAAATAAGACGCAAAAATTATCCTAACTGCCACCATTGTCTATGAAATATTAGGCATACCGTTGTGTATTTCATTATTTCTAGTACACTTGCTTTTACAAAACTTAAAATTGTATCGTTTTACTTATATGGTTGTTATTAAAGTGTTATTTTAATGACATAATATAATTCGTTATTAATTTAAAATAATAACTGTTAATAATCGAAAATTAAAATTATATGTTAAATAATCAATTAACTATTAAGCTGTATAATATATAGCGTAATAGTTTCATATACCATTTTATTTTTATGATTAAGAAAACAAAATAAAAAAGATATCTAAATGTCCATTCATATATGCAAGAACCAGTTTTATAACGATTAACAACACATAAATAAATCTATCTAGAAACAACTCTATACCTAATACCTATGTTTTATATTATCTATATGGTAACTAATATCCCGAACAATTAGATCACAAGTATACACCAAGCAATCGTTCTTAGGACATGTTGAAACAGCTCGTTAACCCATAGTATATACCTATAACAGAATCTAGAAACTATTATTTTCTTTCTACCTTTTGTTTTTCGAACCATCGCTTGATCTTTAATATTTACAAATATTTGATAAAGGCTAAGTAATATATGTATTGAAACAACTTCTACCTCTATATATATCACATAAATCCATCTATTTTATTTTTGACACCCTAGAGATTATACATTATTTAAAATAACTTTTTTAATCTTCAATTGGTTTTATACCCTATTCTAACATTTTATAAAATGTGTCTTGTATATGGTCAAATTAAACAGTGTTCATACAGACAACTAGGAAAATATATCGTTATCTAAATACAAAATCAACACAGTTGTTTTCTAGATTTAGTGTATTTGTAATAAATTGAATTTGTCTAAGCGCTAAGATTATATAGAACAACAAGAAATTAAAAAATATATATTCCATTATCATCGAGAAAAAAATATTTTATTTATAGTTCTCAAAAAGTAATTTCATATCAAATAATCGCATTCTTATTTTATTTTTATAGTTGAGGTTTAGCCACAGATCAGTAAAACAATAGTGTTAAGGTCATAATCTCACCTGATCTGATGGCCCAAGTTGGTAGACACGCTAAACCTGAGGAGGAACTGGCTCTCAAGTGCAACTGCCGGAACACACCTATTGGTATTTGGTGGCAGATTTTCAACTTGAGGGTGGTACCTAGCTAGGTGGACATTAGAAAAAGCGCTACTACCATGCTATGGTTTCCTCACGTTGTTTTCCTTCACCGAAAGCTCAAGCTCATTGTAGGTGGAGTGGATTCGAACTCACGTCCCTTGACGCAAAGACGTACATACTACCAACTTATTTAACTTGTATTGTAACTTCTATTTCACAGTGTTTCTAGGCTTCCTATCTCTAATATATCACATATTTGATCCGTAGGTGTTATGTAACTTCGCAACCGCAGAAAAACTACAGAAATAAAAAAAATCAAAAATGATTTCCGACACAGGCGAAGTCAAACAAAACACTAACGAATTTTGTATGTTAAACAAATAATTTATTTAATTTATGTAGATAATGTTCACATACATATATATGTTTAAACGATGTCTTTACTAGGTACATGTAAATCCAATTAATTGAACTTGTAATATTAATATTAACAATTATTTAAAACTATCGGTCATCCAAACTAATTTCATATCAGTATACATCACCGAAAACGACAAAAAATCCGAAATCTCATAGCTTTAACATACATATGAATTTTGAATATCATAGTACATAAATGAGAAGCCTGATAATATATTCCCAGTAATGGTACACCGTCCGACAATACGCTATGGAATGAAATGAGCAGAGAACGGATTTCGAATACAAAATGAAGAACGTAGACGGCCTTGACCAGTACGGTGCTCAGGCACAAATCTGGAAAACAAGCTATTAAAACAACACATAACGCAAATACCGAAGATCGTCTCGGGCCTCCGCAAAACTAGTTACCTTAGTTTAAATGTCAACGACTATTATTACGGCTGATCCTCAGTTCATCAGGGTCAGACATAATTCCATCTGAAGTCACAAATCCACTAAGGTTTTTTTTCTCTACAACATTATTTGTATACATAAAGTTTACGTTATAAAATGAATGTTCATTAAAACTTATTTAATAAAGATTTTATATTTTAAAAATTTCACTTATACCTAATTTATTTGATATTAAGTATACTTACTATCTATAAATATATTCATGAATATTATCTTAAAATACAGTTTAAAATTTTAAGTAGGGTTATACAAAATTACATCTAGATGTTAAGATAGGTATCAAATTAGAATTCAGAGATTATAATCATGTGAATACTTGCGTCTATAATTTTAATGTTAATATTAGTTGAGCTCATAGTTTCATCCTAAAATTTATATTTGTATCAATTTTTTAATGTTGATCTTTTTTAACTCCCAAAAATACCCACTCTCAACATCAATAACATCATTGTATGAAATTATATCTATATTAATATTATAAAACGGAAAAGTTTGTTTATGTGTTTGTTTGATCGCGCTAATCTTAGGAACTATACCAGTCAGATGTCAAAACTCTTTGTATTAGATAGAGCAATCATTGAGGAAGGTTTTGAGCTATTTAACATCTCGCAACCACCAATAGGAGAAAATATCTATTGAAAAAATTAAAAAAAACGCGCAATTTTTTTCACATAGATTTTATTTACACACGAACGAAGTCGCGAATACAGCTAGTTATTAATATTAGCATTCCAGTCCTCTTAGGTTCTTCGATCATATTTTTTTTGTTCTTATAAATCATCAGAAATGTTTACTAGTGCAAACTAGAGTAAAAAAGTTTAAATGTATCGCAAAATGCGTTTATGCATATGCAATCCTGCATATGCTATAATATTGTCACTTATATTACCTAATATTTCTTAACCGAAATAAGAATTTATTTAAAAGTATTAAACGAATCGGTGTCTATATCACCGCAATCGTACCACTACATAACGTACATATGTCTTCGATAAAGAAAACGGAATAAATAAACTTATTTTAACTATAATGATATAGATTTCAAATATTATATCATAAAGTTGAATAAAGGTGCGGTGCTGAGGTGATGTCACTTATATGCTAAAACAGGATAAATATATATTTTTAATAATATTCTTTGTGACATAATTCCAAGTAGAATTTGCAATAAAAAGACAAAAACTCCAACGATACATCGGGTAACCGTAATTTATTTGAAATCGCAAAGTCAAATATGCACCCTGACCTACTTCTGTTCAGATACAATGATGTGATGAGCGAATATATTATATGTAGAAATTATGTAAGCATGTTATATAAGATGTTCTTGAAAATAGTCAAGTGTAAACTGCGTGAACGTTTTTATCAATTTATAATTTGCTTTGTATATATGTATAATGTTGTTATCAAAAATAAAGACGACCACAAATCTGTCGAGAATAGTCAAGGTACTTGGATATACAAATCATAATATTTTTTTCTAATTAGGCTCTAAGAAGGCATTTGTGAACGCCAAACCTACCACCGGCTCTGAAAACAACCAGTTATCGAGAAAAAGCGGCACGAAACTTAACCGGATATATATTTTTTACATATAAAAATTGTTTTATAAAAATACATTAGAGTTACAATAGTTTTCAGCGGATCCACAAAGAGGGATGTTAATTCTGGACATTACCATCGTTAACATATCGATCCACACTCGATCATACATTGATCCGTCTAATAATAACCTTTTGATAATCAAACTCGCTTGTTGTTATGCTTAAAATTATTATTCGGGAAATCAGTAATGTGCTTTGAGACTTTGATGTAAAATTTAACACTATCACCTAAAAAACTGTTACAGGTCTTAATAAATCTAAAAAATGGGATGAACAGTTTGCCACGATTTCCAGAATTAAAATCATTGCAGTATTTTGTAGCTTTTTTAAGTTTTTACGGGCATATATTAAATAAACAAGAGTGACTGTATTGGCAGGACCTTTAAGACACCGAATTTCTAAAACTTGGCTTTAATATATATAACTAAATTAACACTTAATATTTAATAATAGTACACTGGCTAATCCTTTTTTTTTTTTTTTTCGTCAGGACATACGCTGTTAGCCGGAGGGGCTTTTACAGCTTGGCAGGACTTCTTGGGGCGAATGCTGAGGGCACTCAGCCCAGAGGCAGCGAGCACAAGGGTGCCGTTGTGGCTGGCCCTTGGCATGGACTGCTGCCGGAAGATCATATCCCAAAACATAACTAACTAAGAGAAAGTTACTGTGGTGGCTTTACCACCATGACCGTGGTGCTCATAAACTAGTGGGGGTGCAGGTCCGTGCTGCCCCGCTCGATTATTCAATATGCACCTGCTGATCTAGAAATGTAATACGCTATAGCGTGGCTTTTTAGTTATTATGATAGTTATGTTATGTATATAGGTGTATGTGATAGGAGCAATCTAGTTAGACACATTGATAAGGTATTTTATTTAGTTATCATACAACTTTATTAATATATAGTTAGGTAACTAAACTATTTTCTTGGTGGGACTCCCTGTGTCCATAATTGAAAATAATATATACTTGTTACAAAATTACCTTAAAAATCCGCGTGAGCAGCGCTTTTGGGAAACAATTGAGCTAGCAGGCTATCAAAAGTAGAAAATTGAAGTAAAGATTAACAAAGATGCAGTGTTACAGAAATATACAATCTGACAAATCGTTTACTGCCATAGTCCTAGCTGCCTTTAAAGACATTAAATTCAACAACAAGATAATAACCGATTTAGAATTACTACCGACATAGACTGAAGAGTTCAACAGAGGAAAGGGGAACCATAACGAAAATACTTATGCTTTCATGAAATCGATAGTGAAGGAATATTTCAGAAGATAAATATATTGTAATGGAAATAATTCTACAGATTAATTCAAGACCCGGTCATAATAGATAAATCATAACAGACTACAAACATAATTAAAATTAATTGTAAATTCTGCATTCTCTCTGTAAATTACATGTATGCTTTACCTTTTTTTAATATTGCAATACTTTCTATTTCCAACAAAAATCAAACAGAGTTAATATGAATTCAAATATACTCAAAAACCCGGTCAATGACCTTAATTTTGATTAAAAATACACACTGACTGAGCCTCAGAATAATCGAGAATAGATAGATATAAACAATCTCACCTATAGCAATTTCTATTCTTTATTTACCAGGTGGGAGTTTCATCACTTCTTTTATTTTGTTTCACTTTTTATATTAATGTGTTGTTCAAAATCCTATTCTTTACGAACTTCCTCATCGCAACGCGCAAACGCATTGCCCAGGATCATACAAAGACTAGAGGAGTGAGTAGCAAGACTTATTGACTGATAAGCACTCGACACTACCCACTAAAAAGCACCAAGACCACACTTCGATCTCACGTGTTGCCACTAAAGAGGCACAGCTTTCACACTTCTTTTAAAATTTGCCGGAACTAAATCTACCCTTTGCACATTCAACTCATTGCGCCGCGACCCTGAATATATGATAAAGATATAAGATGAGTTTATTTCTACTTTCATATCTCCCACTTAATTTATTTTCAAGTATGTATCGATTCTTCTATATCTATCCTTACTAAACTTTCTAAACTCGCCAAAACTTAGAGGAAGTGGCGTAAAAAAAGGGATAATCTTTGTATATAAACTTTTTATTGCATCATCTTGTTTGTTTGTTTGACAAAATCAATTTAACGCGAGCGAAGCCGTAACTAAACACTAGTTATAAAATAAAGTGTTCAAGTCTATCACGATTCTAATGCAATTACATTTAAATATGCATATCACGCTATCTTGTCCTAATACTTGTAACTAAAAGCTGCTTCTTTTACTTTTACTTTTACTTTTACTGACCTACAATGAAAATTATGAAAACATAAGTTTTCTAATACTGTATCAGCAAATTTTTATTAACGAATATTATAAATTAAATCATTTAAATTTAATAGTTTTTGCCAAAATAGATTTGCTTTTTGATATATTAATATTGCGCCATCTCTTACTACATAATAAAACTAATTTGCTCCTTTTTGGGATAAAATATTATTAGTTTAACGGATAGTGTATGAACTTTCTATTGTAAAATCTCAAATATAGAGGGCAGAAAGATAATATAACCCCATGATTAATTTATTTGATAAATTAGATTTACGTGTTTTATTTTATTTGTAAGTAATATTTAAATATAAATGTTATTAGAAGGTTATAACACCGTCAATTGGTGACCCCGACTAGTAAAAGTACAGTAATATAATAACGTACATCACCGATACGATATTCAGTATAAAGATGCACAAGGGAGAAAATGTCACTTTATTCCCTACGAGTTTTCGCAGACCAGTAATTAGTTGATTTGTAAACTTGCAAGTATCAAAGCAGTGTCTCAACTTCTCTACAATGTATGTCACTCATATTTTCTTCGAACTGCATCGCCGCACCTTTTGTACAGCTTCATAGTAATTCAACTTCAATGCGACTCGCAGAAGACTCTTTCCAATCTTCAGGAATGCAGCAGCGATATTAGCTATTAACAGTGTAGACACATAATGTCAGTTCAGGAATTACGCAGATCTAACTAGTAGATGATAACTTTTAAACATATAGATATCGATATATTTTGAAAAGGAGTTGGCGATTTTACTAGCTAGTAGTTCTAAATCGTTTCCTTCAGTGCAGGTGCTAAGTCATACCGTTGGCCACCTTAGCTGTGGAACTGATTACATCATGCAAGAAACGCCTAAGCGAAACCTCGCTCCTAGTGCTTTTGCCGATACCTCTAATGGCCACATCGGGTCTCATTTGTAGCAGTGAAATTATGGAAAACAAACGGATATCATTTAACGGTATAGAAAATGTTAACATTTTCGTACTGCTCTTGTATATGTTCGCTTCTCTAAATCTTTCGATCTTCGATTTTACTGTTGTACCTAATCGCGGTTTCTCCTTCTCCGTAGAGGGGTGGTGTGACGGTCAACCTTTTTGATAGTAACCTTTTTATATGTTTAATAGGAATACAGAAAAATAAAGAGCATGACGCTTCTCTTTTTATACAAAAATGACGTATTTTATTTTATTTGTAAGTAATATTTTATTATAAATATTATTAGAAGATTATAACACCCTCACATCCTTCAATCTTCAAGCACTTCTTTATTCAGACTTCGTCGAAAGAGGTATCGGCAAAGTTCCAATGTTGTCATAAAAACAGAAATTGATTACAAATCACCGAGTGAGGAAATTTTAGATTAAATCTTAGTACTTAAGTACACAACAAATATAGAAAATCTAATATCAAAGTATCACAAAAATAAAGTTTTGGATTATATAAAAAAAACATGTTTATGGGGAGTAAAGTAAAAGTAAAACTTTCATTTATTGATATAAAAATTGAAAGAAAAAGAAAATTTTATTAAGCTTTAAATAAATTAAAACCTTATCTTTTTGAAACAACAAAAAACACAGTTTCAAAAAATGCAGGATCTATTAAGAATAGTACAAGGTATTCAACATAACAAAAATGAGCCAAAAATTTTATACTCATCGTCAATTTAGACGATTTTCAAAAATTCTAAATTTTACAAAAACGAGATTTAAAAAATATATTCTAACAACAAGTATCCTCTTTAAAATGAACTATGGTACATTTCTGTAACTATACTAGTTTGCAAGATATTTAAAAAATAAGATTTAAAATCTTGAAAAATTGCGAAATTTTGAATTTTACATGACTATTGAAAAACAAAAACTAAATCGAAAATGAACGATTTCAACTACTGTTCGATTTGAAGTGGAATGATCCAGGTGTATCCATTGCAATGAAATTATTTATTGTCATGTAATAATTTCAAATAATTGGGTTTCTGTGGATTTTTAATTGATATATAATATTTAATATGAGTATTTTTGTTTAGTCTTTCACTTAGTAAAACGGTTAAAATCAAGAATAATTTCAGCTATAAGAAACACATTTAAATGCGATGACGCTGTTGAAATTAAATATTCGTAAGATAAAGGGTTTACCGATTACACTAAACATTGCCAAAGGGTCTACGAGCCAAAGAAATTTGGGACCATTGCAATAGACTGCTACTAAATTACAATAACAACGATAATTACTATTTCGATATAAACAGTAGTTACAATTTAAAATTACGTTTTTCTTATAGATTACTACTTTTAATTACTATTAATATATTCTTTATTAATTTGGATTACGTTAATATCTCATTTAACATGTATTACTACAAAGCACAGTAGGTTCAGCTTACACCTAGGATTTCTTCTTGACGGATATCTTCATCTTGGATTAACGGAGTTATTATTTACATTAGCGATTAAACACGATCTCGCCCTTACAGGTTACAAATTTATTTATTTATCTATTTATTCATGCCTAGAAAACCTTTGATTTACATAATTCTCTTTTTAAATAATTGTCATATTCTTTGTCATTATTATACATTATATGTTGTGTTATGTTGAGTGATATCTGAAGCAAGTAATAGGAAAATATTAAATTGACATACTAAAAAGTTATTAAATCAATAGGTTTTTCTTGAAAAACTGTCCTTTAACCTTCACTATGTTTCCGAAAGTAAGAGGAGCTCCATCAACAGGTAGTGATTTGTATATAATTATTTACATGTATCTCTAGTGCTCTTTGGTGTATTGAAATAATATTTTACTTAAATATCAACAAAATATTTTAAATTCTACATACATACTGACTTAAAAATATACTTTGTAAGTTGCGAGTCATCGCTTATTTGGTGGTTATCGGCTTATATTGATGATTACATCCTTAATGATAGTAGCTTTTGCACACTGAAGAATGCTTTAAACGTGTGAATTTAAATGAACGTGGGTTTTAGACACGTTTATATCCTACATGTAAATGTTCGCTACATTTTAATGTTCTAATTACAAAAAAGGGAGGAATATTTCCATGTGTTATTTAAGGGATTTGTTTAAGATACTACATTAAAAAGGATTTTGTGCATTCCATTTGCCTAAGGATTTAGTTCAAGAAAGTAAATAGATGTACATATTTCAGTTTTTTTTTTTACTTACCCTGTAAACATATCAACGCAGTTATTATATTGACTTAGGTCATTTGAAAATATAATGGGTAGACTAAGAGTAAAAACCAAAATCAGTTCAAAATGTATATATTTACACTAAATTTAAAAACGAATACTTTATAAGAGTATCTATATTATATACAAAATCATTATAAAAGTTGTTACTACAGCTTTAACAAATTAAAATATTTCCTAAAAATATTATAAGAGACACATTAATTGTCATGCATTGGTTAAACATATATCGTTTATTATAATTTAACGTCTACTCTGTGGTTGAGGTGGTGCTGTAGCGATATAAGCAAGGGAACGTAAGATATCTTCTGGAACTGGAGGTGGTGTTGGAATATGAGCACCCTGAGGCTGGAAACCATTTTCGTTCGCAACATACGTCAATAATATTTTGCTACCGTCATCTGCCGTGTACTCGTACTGTCCTTCCACTTGTATCGCGGGTTCTTCAGCACCAATATCCTTCAAAGCTCCTCTCTCATCAGCAGATATACCATTGCCAGTAGCATAGGAATATTGATAAGACCCATCAGGGTTAATTATGCTATCTTGTTTAAGTATAGGTATGGGTTCTGTCGGTGATTGCGGAGCAGCAAGCACAACTACCGCAACGCTGAGAATTACCTGAAATCATAAATCATGTATAAATCTCTTGTAATCAGATATAATCATTTATGATGGAAACGCAAAAACCGAATAGATAAAATAATCTAAAATAAAAATATTTCTGTTAGGCTTCGGACTTAACTTTGTAAACTATAAATAATTAAAGAGAACCACAATATTTCAGAGTAATCAAGTATGATTTTATTATTTGTATTCACTATTAAAGACACTTACAATAAAGGTCTTCATACTGTGTTTGTGTTAATCTCGGTGAAGGCACTAAACAATATTAATCTAACACTGTTATATCGGTATATATACTAGCGGGTCATAACCGCCTACCACCACTGGATGGGTATTGCGGCACCATTGGGTACAGCGGAATAAATTCAACAAATTGTGTGCGGATTGACTATAGTCAACTGTTTACTCAAATACATCTCGTCACTGTCCTTAACTAATATATGGAAAAACGTACAAAGTTTCTACACACTCTAATATTAATTCTATAATTGCAAAATTAATCTTAGAATTATTATTGTATTGGTTATTTTGAACTAGTATAGTTTATTAATATCTGATAAGTTCAGTCATATTAAATTACTAAAAACTATTAAAAATTAAAACCTTAAACACTTCTAGAATGTTCTATCTATAATCAACAATAACTATAAAAACCGTTCTAAACAGCTACATTAGAAAATTTCCGTTTACTGCATATTCTTTTACTTTTGAATTCAAACCTAATTCAAATACATCGAAATCGAAATAAATCGAAATGAAATGATTTTTATGACAATATTTGTATAGTATGAGACAAAGTAATAATTATTATAACTTAAATTATAAGGCAAGACGTGTTATTTCCTTGCAAATCATCAATACCTATACCAATTTTAAGTAAATCACTTAAAATCACCTCCTAAATCAAACAATAACCAGGGCTTTAGGAAATTACGTATAAATTTTAAATTATCCGCTAATATCTTTTCATAATCAAGTTTAATTTAGACTGATGTTACTCCAATTAGGACTTGTACTTAGAAATAATTATGTAACATAAAAACTACACAAACTTAAATCCGATAATAATATCCGATATTCCAAGCTTTTAGACGCAGTTTAATTAAAACGTAAAGTTAGCTAGCAATCTCAGGAACCAAAATTTGCCAACCAAAAGAATTATTATTTGTATGAAATTAATAATCAGTGTAAATATGATAAAGCTAAATATTTAATTTAGTTACTTTAATTGAAGCTGCACTTAGTTTGAAATTAAAGGTCGTATGTGAAATTGTGTGCAACATATAGCTATTATTATCTTCGAAATACATCATTTCTTTAATTTATCTGGAAATTAACTGAATACTTTCCAAAATTATTTTGATTTTTTTTAGTAAACACACAAATTTGAGTTTATTGAATTTAATCAAATATATTATTGTAGTTTGTATAATGATAGATTAGTTTAAATGATTTACGTAAAAGATTCCTTATTTATTATCTATAGATGTTTTGAAGGCATATTGTTATTTTTTTTATTATTAAACCTTTTAACGTGTTATGGAACCTCTTACAGTTATTTTTGTTAGACTTTTTAACTTCCAAATATTTTTCTTAAAATTGACAATTATATTATTATCATGTTAATTTATAGAATAGATTGCATAAAAATGACAAATACCTAAAGCTCCTTATGTCCTTTTCCGTCTTGTTAGCATGCCTCTTAGTAATACTTGAATACATCGAGTAATGTATATATTTATTAGTTGTAAAGCCAATAATGTACAGTCTAATATAAAATAACGTACAATGTACAATTCAAAATTGCACGAATATAAAACACAAAAACACAATAAGTATTGAATTTCCCGGGATTGTATTTATGAAGGCAGATTGTTCTGACTTGCCATTTTATTTTTATCTTTATCAGACCTTAGTACACCATGAGCTACTATTTTTTTTGTATCGTATAGTTCAAATCAAGTTTATTGAGCCATCGCCTATCCAATCTTATACAGAAGTGAAAATTTTAGCCTTACGTTTTCTATCATATTTGTTTTTTAATAAATGTATATGGCAACGTATTTAGCTATATATATTTAACTATAAATATATAGCGAAGATCAAAAAACTGGCAATGTCGGACATAGTTAAATGGTTGGGTCAAGGCTAACGTCTCATACTATAATTAGTGCAACATAGTCCAAATAAGCATAAATATTAACTTTTTTAATAATTACGTGATAAACATAGTACATTAATATACATGTTATGTATGTTATGTGTATATATAACCGTTCATAAAGTTTCAAGGAATATTTTTTTATAATATGAATATATATGTTTGTTATAACGAAGTCATATAAAGAAAATGATGTATATTGAAAATCATAAAAGACAATAGTTTTCTAGTTTTATGCAATAAGCCGGTACGACAAGGGCATAAATATTAAAAGATTCGTCGTAGTGTATATTGATTACTAGTATGATGTATTTTGTTAATAGCCATGTAGAAGCTTATTCATCTAACGAGATTGAGTAGGAAGTTTCACTGATCATCTGTTTTTGTAAATACTGAGTATTAAAGTAATTAAATATTATTATTCGCCTGTATATAGTATACTAGCTGTGCCCGCGAATTCGTTCTCGTGGAACTAAAAATTATAAAATATTTTTTACCGTTTCTGTAACTTTTTTCAAAACATCCTTGCTCCTATTAGTAATATCGTGGTGTGAAATAGCCAAAAGCCTTCCACAATTATTGCTCTATCAAAAACAATTTTTTTTTTTAAAGTCCGAATAGTAGTTTCTGAGATAAGCGCATTCAAACAAATAAACATACTTTGTCGCTTTATAATATTAATCTAGATGTAAAGTGTATATAAAGATAATGCAGATTAGTTCTAAATTTAAGTTAAAAGTAAGCGTGAACTCTATTAAATAGGAATCATGTAAAATCTTCTACATAATCACTTTAATTTTAATTAATACTATACAATTTAATTCGCCATTTTATTATAAAATTATATTAAGTCGTAAAATATTAAAATTTTAATGCAACTAAAACAGTTTTTATTATTTATATTATTTAATTCTAATACATAATTTCAAAATCAAATATCTAAATATAAATATTACTTTATAATAAAATGAACATTCGGGTTTTTCTATAATACGGAAAATATACATGCATAATACATATGTATATGGTGGCTATATATCCAATATAAGTGAACAGAATTTCTGCTGATATATTAAAGCATCTATGAGCATCTTAAACTCTTATACTACGTGTACCTATTTTGATCAGATTTCTATGAAGGGCTTTATTGATTGTACTTCATCGCAAGTCAGATGAACAGGTTGTTAATAAAAACTTGCAAATATAATTTACAAGATTAGCGTCTATTGCAGCATTTCCAAATGGGTTAATGACTATTTAAATTTGCTACTAACTGAACTTAAGAGTTTTACCATAGCTGATTATGAATAGCCTACACCACTTACTTCATACCTCATCACATATTTAAGCAATTTATAAGATTTTAGTTAGCGCGCATGATTGTCAACAAATATTGAAGCGATGTGAGTTAACATTGTTGGTAGTGTGTACGGAAAAAAAATACATTTATTTCATTATACTAATGATTACTTTTTTTCCCAGTCACTAATTTTAATCCCCAAAACCGAGTCACTATACATTGGCTTTTTAAGGGCCCGTACCTTTTAATAAAAATAAGCTTCCATACAAGATCACTCGATTATTTATTTAACTGCCTGTGTTTTAAAGCACGTTTGCTCCAAAATGGTTTTCGCTAAAAATATAAAATTAGTACTGGATATTATAATATAGGTATTAATTGCGGGTCTAAAACACGACTTACTTTTTATTAAGCGTCTTTTTTAAGCAATTAATAAAAAGTAAGTCGCGTTTTAGACCCGCAATTAATACCTATATTATAATGTATACAATACGCGAAAGTTTAAAAAGCAGTATTGGATATTACAGGGTCAAAATCAAGTTTGTAGATTAGCCAATACAGACAACCGACCTTTTAAAGTTGCTACTAATTAATTGATTATTAAAGTCTTATTGAGTACTTACATACATATGTGATATGAAGATAGGCATTATAGCATAATGTAAACAAATAATTGTTCGGATTATGGTTGTTACTTTGTGTTCATAAAGCTTTTCTCACTTGCCATTGGTAAAATTGCCTACATACACATATGTCAAAACAAAGAAAAATACCAAGATGAAAATAATTAATAGTCGATTCCGTGTAAAAATTTCACATTTGCAGTAGTTTACTAGAGTGTACCAATTATATGAGTACTCGCGAAATAACAATATGGTTTTTAAAGAAGCGTTTTTTCTGACATAGAAAATAAAAAGAGTAAAACAATAATAATTACGCAAAACACATCATTTTCAATAAAAAATTGTAATGATACCCGAAAACCAAAATTTTTATCGCTTTATGTCCAATTATTAGTTATAGGTACGGATCCAGAAGACAAACATATTTTTTATAGTTAAGGTTTAGCATTATGGCCACAATCTCACCTGATGTTAAGTGACGATGTGGCCCAAGATGGTGGACATGCTACGCCTGGTGGAGGAATTGGCTCTCAAGTGCAATTGCTGGAACACACCTATAAGTATTTGGCGAAAGATTTACAATTTGAGGATGGTAGATAGCCAGGCGGGCATTAGAAAAAGCCTCTACAAAAAATCGTTGTTATAGACAAATGTGTTCACCAATTCATAACACGTAACATTGTTTTTGCATATCGTTGTACTTACAATCAGATGCCACACAAATATAAATATAACGGTCTTGCTATGTCTTCTATATAAGTGTATTTCGGTCACACTATATACACAACGAGATAGGTAACAATATTCTTTTCTTTATTAACGTTACGTCAAGTATTTGGAAAAATATCTAACTATTTCAGAAAATCAAATCGATTTTCGAAAAAATAGATCGCGCGAAGAATAGCTGAACGCTACGCTTTATTAGAATACGCTAAGAACGCTTTATTAGAATTCACCAATTATATTGTTACTTCAATAAATAAAGCAGTCTCAGGTTCTAGACATATTTTTACAACTTGCGAAGGCTTTTGACTGTCTCTCTACTTCTACCAACCATATGGTTAACATTTATTTTATTTTATTTATTTATAACATTAACATTTTCTACTAAAAATTATCCTTACCACGCATTTCGACTAATATATGATCCTAATACACACTTCAATTAAAGACGCAAGCATCTTGTTTGTGAGGCGCCTTCACTCCATCTACAATTGCCACATAAATTCTTCTGTTTTCTGGGACCACATATATATAATCAGATTAACCCTATTCTTCGAATTTATGATTTAACTAAACAAAGAGCAAAACGCTTTATTTACAATTGGTTGTAAACACTTTCATACAGTAATTCTGAAAATTGTTTTGATGCTAATTTCTTGTGAATAAAATAAGGAGAATGTAAACAAATATCAGAGACCGAGGGTCTGGAGATCTGGTGTTCAGGTCATTGTACCCATTTCAGACTCCAGACCTCTCACAAATTGTAACAATATATCTTTATTTTCATTGTTTTTGCTACAGCTTTTGTCAATAAATTTTTGTACTTTATTTTGTATGAGTGTGTAAAATATTTATTATTATTAGTATTGCACCAGTCCAGCTGGGTATCTAAAAGGGCAGTTCACCAGGATTACCATCAGGCCAGGTTACACTATTAGTGTTTGTTTTAAATTAATAATGTCAAATTTATATTTATAACACAATATAATACTGAATAATTTATTAATTGCTAATATACATTGAATGTAAAAAAAAAACTTATTTATTCAGTAAATATGATGTATTCTGAAATTGTGTACATATACGTTATTTATTTTGATATTCCACTTTTTGTTTGATGATATTTTATGTAACATATTTGACTTGAAACCTAAAACTAAGGGTACAGGTAAAATGAAAAATGTATATATTTTAAATGTTTGTATTAGTTACTATATTAAGAAAATCTGTGGTACAAAATTATAAAACACATTAATCACAAAACTGTGACTATGAGTATTGTGATATTCGACTAGAATGAAACTATTGAGCGTGGCCGGCTTCAGCTTGAGCAGCTTCGGCGTGAGCAGGGGCAGCAGTGGCGAGGTAAGCCAGGGCACGTTGGATGGCTGCGGGTACTGGAGGAGCCGTGGGTAGATGAGCGCCTTGTGGGTGGAAACCGTTCTCATCAGCGGTGTAAGTCAGAGAGATCTGTTCACCGTGCTCGCTGGGGTACTTGAACTCGCCCTGTACTTCCAAAGCCTCTACGTTTCCGATCTTCTTAAGTTCTCCTTTTTGATCAGCGCTGATGCCGTTACCGGTCTCGTAGGTATATTGGTAAGATCCGTCGCCATTGATCTGGCTGTCATCACGGACTATGGGGATGGGCTCGCTGTGAGATTGAGGAGCGGCAAAAGCCACAGCCACAAGCATAGAGACCAGCACCTGTTATTTCAAATACATTCTTAGATATTGAACTAAGTTATACTAAATATTTTATAAATTAATATCACGTCGATTGTACCAAATAAATATTTATATAATTTATCTTTTAAACACAACAATGGATCGTATCAACTGTAATTCTGCCACTGAACTTGAAGACACTTAATGGAAACTGTTGTAAAGACTGAAGGTCCAAAATAAAATCTCTTATAGCCGTTTATAATAAAAATACTTACAATAGAATTCATTTTGAATTGTTTGATGGTTGTTGAACAGCTGAAGAAAACTGTTGTCGAATGATACTTTTCATCCTGAAATTTCGGGTATTTATAGTAATATCCATATGTCCACCTCCTTTCAATACTATTTTCACAATTCATTGCGATGTCGCAAAATCTATGAAATAAGTAAACATAAAATGCATTACCTCGACGCATGTATGCTAACTTGGCGAGGCGACGTAATTTTCGTCAACAAATCTAACGGAATGTCATTTTTTTAGCTATTAGTGTCCGAGCAAGTATTCGCACATAACGTTTCTACCCATTCAGTTTTTCAGCGTCAATTAGACGGGAATCTACTGTGTTTCAAATATTCAGCTAATAAAAACCAATACATTAATAAAATACTGTCGGGTTATAAAAACCATTCAATTCTTCAATTAAATCAAATCAAAGCTTCAATCTAATATAAATTCAAATTTATTCGCAAAACACAGTTTATTACAAGTTGTTTCCATAATTTGTTAAATACCATAAATAAATAGAAACATATTCGGTACGACTTTGAACCGTTACCTATATAAAACTTTAGGTGCTTATTATAATAATATTTCAACACACAGACAGACATTTAGAATGCTCATTTGTATTTTAGAGGACAAGTTCGCGCAGCACGTCGTGACAGAATAATTTCTTCAATTACACACGGTTTTGGAGTTCCCTTAATTAAATGTTGCAAATCACCACATATTGTGCCCGCGTAAGGTACTACCCTCGTGGACCTTGCGCGGCTTGCCCGATGTCATTGTTAGAACCACTATTCTGGCACCATTGCGCCCGCTGCTACGGGGCTCAGTACCCTCAGCATTCGCCCCAAAAAGTTAGGTGAAGGCTAAAAACGTATGTCAGGTCGAAAAAAGAACAAATCACCATATATATTTTTGTAAATTTATATCAAACATATCGTACTTAGTACTTTTCATCAGATTAATTGTGTTTAGTATTTTATTAATATTATTAATTTACACTATTTCCAACGTTCCACATGCCAGTATCGTTTACGGTACGATTAAAATACGTCTATAAAATTACATATAAACCAAAATCCAATTAGAATGCAAGTATTAAAAAAAAACTAAAATTAAGTAAAAACGCCAAAAACAATAAATTAAAAAAAAATAGTTTAAAAAGTCGGTATGTAGTTTATTTCATATTTTGTAAATAGATTGTTTTGTGCTATTGCTTGCAGTTTGGCGTTATTGTCTTGAATTACACTGAGCGTAATTTGAATGATATTGGAGAAGTTAAACTTTGTACCTACATATCAAAAACGTGTCATTTCGATAGTATATTTTCTAATATTTCTAGTTTTACTGCTAGCCTAAAGTAAAAATTTATCACCAAGCCTGGAACAATGACGAAGAGCCATCGTCATTTTTATGTTTATCATATTATCATTAAGTTAGTATGTCATTGAAAGCTAATACGTACAACTTGATAAAAAAACATTCCCTAGTTTTCAGTGTCTATGTACGTATGCTATAATGGATCATTTGAATTGTGGGAAAAATTCTGATTATATATTTTGATTGGTTATATGATATTATCGTAAAGAGACTAAAAATAATTCAGAAATTACTGTGCCGAGAGATCTATCTACAATAAAATATACTAGAATACTGTTTATTAGTACCATATATTATTTATTTGTACAATACCTTGCTTCATTTTTGTTTAGGAATGTACTAGCAGACATTATAGTGTAAGCAGAGCTCACTTATGTGGGCCTGCAAACTAAATGATATTGCCGATAAAAAATTACATTATGTCGCTATCGAATAGCGTCTGATAGATCTCCGTAATGTTAGTTATGCAATAGTTATAATAGTCGTCTTTGTGAATACGTATTCAGACAACAAAGGATTTCACTCATATATGTTATGTAAATCACATTGTAGGCACTTTTAGTCAAGAGAATGTCTTCAGGCATTCTGGTATTGCTGCATTAATATCTACTTGTTTGGGACGATGTCGGATGACTGATATGATATGTGAATGTTTTTATGTTATGAGAACTTATCTTATTATAAACATGAGATCCCACTGATTGACAAATCAAATCCTTTCGACGATCAAAATCCAAAAAGATTTAAAATATTTTTTATGGAATCAATTGTAAACTGCAATTAACTATTAAATTGTATTGTGTAAAATATTCAACTTAAATAACCTATGTAGAAGCAGAAGATATTGGTAATTATATTATAGATCCATTCGTTGGTCAAGGTCGCAATTAAATAGATTGTATGAATATATATTATCGTTTAAGAAAAAACATGTTTTATAGAGGCATGCCTGATGAAAGGAATTGTTTTCATGCTTATTATCTAGCAAGGTTATTGTTAAGACAAAAACATATAAAAGAATCATAATAAAATAAACTTAATTTGACTCAGATTTTTTTTGCATTGACTTATGCTTTATTTTACGAAAATAATTTAATAAATATATAATTTAAAATTAAAATTAGTTTATCAAAAAATTCTTTCTTTTTTGAATATCGCAGTATATTTTTTTACCTTTAATTCGAATCTATCACTAAATATTTTGAGGTATGAATTACCTTCCCTTTTTTTGTATATTGTATTATAAATATATTTTAAAACATTGAAAATAATGATTTTCTTTAAAATTTTACTAATATACTATTATACATACACCCTATACTTATACATACATATGTCATTATTGACGAATAGCCACCGCGGCGTTGCAATAATAAGAAATGTTTAAAAATATAATTTAGATATGTAGTTAAATTACGAAAATGATTTATTAAACAATGAACAAATTATAAAATCACATTGCTGACGGGGTGAGCTGAAGTCTTGGCATCAAAACAGGTCGACTTTTATTTGAACAGGGTTTTTCTGTTATAGTTCTAAAATTTCATAGGTGACACCAAAGTGTAAATCTTTATTGGTAATTTGAGATATCATGCTTTCCCAGCAAATGAACGAGCCTCCAGACAATACCGACCAATAATGAGTTAACCGTCCAAAAGCTGGATTATGCAAGCACCAAAAGGCGTGGTGCACATTAAACGAAGATGAGCTCATCTTTCATCACCAACGCAGTTAGTCAAGCCTGAACACGAATTGAGCCAAGTCGGTAGTTACATCGTCATCGTTGATTGGGCTGTATTAGTCTGACTGATTAGTTCATAAAAACATAAAATAATGGAATCCAATTTAATCTATATAACACCCATTGCCATGGGGCTGTCTAAGATATTATCTTATTTTTAAAATGACCAAGAACATAGTCCTTAAAGTAATAACTATTGTATGACAGGAGAATGGAATAATAAAGCACTCAGATACCCTACAGGCTAGTTGATAATTTAAATACGATAGTGAACTTAAGCTTACTTCTGAAGAGAGTTCAATACACCATACAATTTTAAGAGGATTTTCCTTTCTTCCTATTTACGATGTTCGGTGGTAAGTTAAAATGTTATAATACTATCCCACAACTATCAAACTTTTTGACTATGGCTTTTGTTATAGATAATGTCTTAGCTTAATCAACTTTAGTCAGCATGTATCAACTTATTCATTTAGTTTATTATTATCCCATTTAAGTTAAATACGGGAAAATTACGAAAGTAGGAATATTTCTATTGATTCTAAACTGACTATCCACTGTACTATAAATAGCGTCACGATATGTATTTTTTATTATGGTCTTTTTTATACATATTGTTTATTTTTCAGTCTACATAGTAGCTAAAAATAGAAAACCAATGTAATGCTACCTTCAGCATTGATTTAGTATTGAGTTCGTCTGTACACGAGCTAATAATATCTACCAATAAAAGATATTGTAGATGTAACCCGGATACGGCTCGCAATGTCAGCTGCGAACAAACATCTAGCAATACATAAAACAAATACAAAAAGGAATATTTAAATACACACTACATAGGTCATCGTATTGCTCAAGTAACCTTCATAATTAAGATAGACTACAAACTGACAAGGAATTATTTGAGTAATTTTCGTTATGTGATATTTTCCTGTGATACTGAAGAGTGTTGAGACGACCGTTCGACCTTGACACGAGTGTGGGGAAAGTGCACAAACCGGCTATTAAGCAAACCGGGGCCGGGTGCCATACCACGGCCGGTCGAACTAACGAAC
Organism: Actias luna; assembly: GCA_039707435.1. Taxonomy (NCBI): domain Eukaryota; kingdom Metazoa; phylum Arthropoda; class Insecta; order Lepidoptera; family Saturniidae; genus Actias; species Actias luna. The sequence continues at coordinate 9,454,735 of JAZHAC010000033.1, read as the reverse complement.
TTTGCGACTACTATAAAGACATCGTTAACGTCTTTCACATGTTTAATCCATTCTTATAACAATGAATTAATACTAATCTAATATTTATAAAATTAATTATAGCAATCCTGTATAAACTTCCTATATAAACTTCCTGTATAAACTTCCTATATAAACCTGTATAAATTTTGAAGAATACTTATACCGGATAATTAATGCTAATATTTTGTTTATTATACTTGTAATATTTATTGTAATTTTACTTTACTTTTACTTTAAATTAGTAAATTATATATATATATATATATATATATATATATATATATATATATATATATATATATATATATATATATAGTCGAACATATATGATGAGCATATGTTACAAAGTTTCTCTTTTATTTGAGTTTACATTAGATTGTACAAACACTACGTACCTAGCAAAAATGGGGCTAGGTCAGTTCTAAGAAAAGTTTTTAGCGAGTTTCGTAGCTTATACTTTACTCTCTATTTTATAATGCATGTGAGAAGTGTGTTTTATCAAACTATTTCCAGTATATTCTTAAACTTTCATTTTGTTCTAAGAATATATATGGTTAAGTTACCGTGTATAACATTTAATCTTCTATACATCCAAAAAGAATGTAAATTTAAAGTGTCTGTACTTATTACATTTATGTGAAAAACATATTACTAGTGACTAAGAATAAGTAATAAAATACATTTACATAAATTTTAGAAATGTCAGTCTATCTGTCTGTTTGTTTGTGCACGCATTACTGCTAAAGTACAACGTTTATGATAAAACGTCACCAAGGAAATTATAAAGCGTATCCTCGATAACATTTAGTGTTTATTTCATTAATATCGGTTAACTCTATCAAAAGTTATTGTAATGTGAATTATGGTGCCAGATTAAATAATTTTAGTTCCCCGCGAACGAAGTCGCAGGCACAGCTAGTGTTTAATAATTACAATAATATTAATTAAAATTTACTAATTTTTACCAACCTGGTAGTCTATTGTAGACAACAAAACTATAAATATAAACGTCACAAGTTTTTATATTGAACTTGAAATATATATTTGTAAAAGTAGCAATAGTCAGTAAACATACAGTTTTTTTTAATGTTCTTATGCCAAAGTGACTACTGTTTTGTATGTTTTATAGTTAATGTTTCCATTTTTTTCTTATAATAATTTATTCATAATCGATATATCGTTTGAAACGTGTTAAGTAACCGTTCTATATGCATTAACTTTTATCACGGCCAAAAATATGGAATCATAAAACATGAAATGCTAAACTTGTATAGAAAATAAAATAAAAAGAGATTATTTATTGTTTCTTTTTCTTCCAAAATCTATCGAAACTAGAAATGATTATATTTTAAAAGAAATGAAACCATATCGATAATAAGAATATATTATTATATCCCTTATTAATAAATAAACAATATTTCGAAATAATATAAATTTAACAAAGTCAGCTTATGATATTCTTATTTTTTATTTTAGTTTTATGTTATAACACTAAAATGCAATAAACGTAATAACTTTAACCTTCAGCTGTTATTCATATTTTAATTTTTTTCCTAGTGTCTTATATATTCTCTAGCATCAGGATTTACTGGTGGTAAAGTAGCAAGAAATTCGAGTGCACTCTTAATTTCTTTAGGAATTGGTGGTGGAGTCGGCAAATGTGCTCCCTGTGGTTGGAACCCATTTTCGTCAGCTAAATACTGAAGCTGAATGACCTGAAAATAATTTGTTAATTTTAATAAAATATGTTTATTTAAACAACATATTTTTTATATTTATAGACTAACACTCTATGAAGCAGTCATTATTGTAAGTCAAGTTATTTTATGAAGTGCTATCAACTAATTATAATTATTATAGTATTTCTATGTGTTTATTAAGTTGTTCTGCAGTATAACGAACATTTGGCATTTACACATTTTAAACACGCATTTGCCATGGTTATATTGTGTGAAGTGGATGAGTTCTGTACGAGGCCAGACGGATTGAGGGCAAAACCAAACAAATGTCACTGACTCTGTCTGGGCAGACGAAGTACTAAATATACGTAATACGACCCGAGGCTCTTTATAAGTGGGAAAGTGGTAACCACGGTTGCGGAAACGGTGCCATTCAAATTTCTTGGTAGAAAGATAGACACCACGCAACACCAGAACGCACACCATCCTTAGAGATAGTTGTTGACAATTTCATTAACGATCTTGATAAGGTAAATCAACAACCAATCAGTAATATAAATACAGCTGGAAACTACGACAACTATCTTATATCACGTCTGACTTGGCCTTTCGTTGTATATGACATTGGTAAAACCCTCTTAGCAAAGTTAGATGCTAGTGCCATAAAGATATTGAAGTCATGATTCGGACTGGCACACTCGGCAGACTCCTCAACTTTATTCAGGGATCATAATAGTTTTTGGTTGAAATGAAAGAAACCATCGGAACTCTATAAAACACCTAAGGGTTACCAAAATGCAAAGCTTGGGTAAATCGCAGAACGAGTCAGTCTCATCTCTCCCAAAAGATAAAAATACCACTGAACTCGAATCAAGGCTCCAGTTCCATAAACAATTTATAGCAGGTGCACACACTGACAGGGCTGGATTGGGTGCGAGGAAAAAAGGGATGATCGCGACTTAGTTAAATCTTTTCTACAGCAAGACGAAAACAACAGATATAAAGTGCACGTGATGAACTTAGACATGCAAAATGAGTGGTTATCCAATGCTGAGTACTGTCTCCCGTTCCCACTAAAGTGGCGCACCTTGATACACAATTAGTCTCCAGCCCTTTTAAAATATAACCTAAATGCCTTCCAAATGACACTCCTAGATCAGAGTAATTTAGCAAGATCGGGAAAAGCCTCCGAAAAATCTTACTATTCTTGTGGTGAGGTCATAGGTACAGCAAGGCATTTATTAGTAGGATGCTAGTTGCTCCTTGGTAGGGAAGATTACTCATGTCGCCACGATAGAGTACTTGAAATCATATGTGAAGCTATAAGCCTTTCAATAGCTAGAGTCCAAAAAGGATTGACTACTAACAAAAGACAAATCAACTTTACAAAAGAAGGCTCAATTGTAAAATCCAAAAATAAGCCTTTCTCAATCCCAGCTCGGAGTTTCATTGCTCGGAGTTTCCCTTCCAACCACACGATATACCTGGCACCCACACAGTGAATCCATGGTTTGCTAAGAAGTTCCTGCCCTCTCTCTTTACATAGGCAAAGGCCTGATTGCAAAAAACTCATTTTAATGCCACATTGTGATATATTTTTTTAATATTAACTTGTTCAATATTAAATTAGGTTATATCTCGCTTATACGGAAATGTGAGAATTAAAAAAATTATATTTCAATGGTATTATTATTGAAAGAAATGATTAATTAACTAATTATAGAGTAAATTATTATATATCCATAATTGCGTCTTATATTTCAAAAATGCTATATTTGATATACATTAGAACACGATAAACAAAACTTTTGAGTTAAGTAACCACTTCAGATGTACTGAAGTAACATAATCAATTTCGATTAGTTTATGTATTAGCGGATATTCTCCAAGGACATCAAATATATATACATATATATATATATATTAGGGTGGCGCAAAAAAACCGACTATTTCTTTTTTCAGTCTCGAGTAAAAAAATGTTAGTTTTTGATGTTTTAAGAGCCCTCTCCAAAGAACAAATAAAAAAATATATTTTAAGAGGTCGCTCCAATTTTTTTTAATTTCAAAAATCGTCAAAAATCGATTTTTTTTTTTTTTTTTTTCTTGTCACGGTAAAATTTTATAGACCAAAAAACAATAAGTTTCTGAAAGTTTCAGTTCAAAATTTAAGTTTTGAAAGGAGGCTCAATTTTTTTTTTAGATTATTAGCTCATTACTTTAGATTTTTTCGAGCGACCTTTTAATATTTAAATTTAAATTCCATACATTTTTTTTCTTTTATTTATTACAATAATAGATAAAAATTAAAATATTAAAAAAAAAAAACATTTTAGACGATTTTTGAAATTTAAAAAAATTTGGAGCGACCTCTTGAAAATTTTTTTTTTAGTTGTTCTTTGGAGAGGGCTCTTAAAACATCAAAAACTAACATTTTTTCACTCGAGACTGAAAAAAAATATAGTCGGTTTTTTTGCGCTCCCCTAATATATATATAGTTGTAAATTTATATTGATATAATATTTAAATGTGTCGTTCACAATAGAATCAACAAAATTATTCTGAACACGTAAAAGTAGCTATCATTCAACTATTTTAAATATGGAGAATGGTTGTTTTATATTTCTTGGTCACCTTTAAATTTTGCGTTTGCTACCTCTGTTTTTCACCTTTATCATTTAAGTATACTATATTTTTAGTTTGAATAAATGTTACTTTGAAGAATAACATGATTACCAAAATTCTTTCATACGTTTGCTCTTTGAATATAGCAATATTTGTTTAAAAATGAAATTCAAATTGAACATATGTCCAACCATTGTATTCAAAACCAACCTGTGCGTTAAATCATTATTTGGATAACCGATAAAACAATAGAACCTATATTGAGCTACAGCGCTTAAAATTACTTTATAACGCATCGCAATATCATAAAACGTATGTATATACTGACTTGTCCATCAGGCGCTGTATATTGAAATTGCCCTTGTGCTGCTTGTGCCTCTTGTTCCGGTATTCCCTGATTCTTTATGTAGCCCTGTTCCTCAGCTGCAATCCCATTGCCTGTCTCATAACTAGAATAAATAATAGTGCATTAAACGAGACAAGCAATTGCCATTTCCGCCGAAGCATATATAGTGCTTTTCTCAAAAGAATGCAGGGAAATAAAATATACTTTTTATATAATACATTTAATTTAATTTACCTTTGTTGCTAAATATATAACATCCGGGTCTTAAATTAAAAATTGCTTTATGTTATCGCCAGTAAAATTTTTCGATTTTACTTTTGAATCTGGTCGATAGTCGTTTTAAAATTAATAAAAAGCTTTTAAAAAGTGGTGAAATGTCCATAATATTTCAAGTTAATGTCGTTTTTATCATGAGCTGTAAATTTCAGCATGGAATAAATTGCCTATAATTATTTGGCTTTTTAGTTTTAGCAATCTCATTAAAATACGCCAAAAATACTGTTTCGAAGAAAATGTTCCCTTTATACTTTCATGTCTTTTCCTTTTGACTTTGGTGGAGGCCAACTTGGCTTCTGATCTTAAATCCGGTCAATCTATATTTCACTTTCTGAACCGTTGGAACTCATTTTAATTATTAAATTTTATTAAGTATGTAAATAACAAATCAAGACAAATTTTTAGCTTTGTCGCCAATTATCAAATTTATCATCTGTGCCGAAAGGCAAGCGCATTTACACATAAAACGTACATAGGTGCTTGGCGGCAAATTTTCAGCGAAAGGTTGGTAGCTAGTTACATGGGCATCAAAAAATACAAAACACATTTTTCTTTTTTTATTTATTTCGATAGTTGCGATATTCAAAAATTATGTAGGGTTCAGGTCATTTTGAATAGTTTGCTTGGTAGGTAAGTGTCTATTTTACAGTTCAGAAACCGTACGAACGATGTTCGAGAAATGCCTCTGGTAAATAGCCTACTACTATGTATGACATTGTTAATCAATCGTTTTCACTGAACAGTTGCATATTTTAAACGAGCTTTTATTACAAAATGTTATTATACCCGGTACCGAACGCCGAACAATGCGCCATTTAGTAATGAAATAGTAGTGTGACATGATAACACAATGTAAATATTTTACGTTATTTTTACTGTAATATGATTTTTCATTTTAAAAACTCAATTCATGTTAATTTACTACTAAACATATATATGTATTTAAATTAATAATTATTTAATCTTAATGTGAATCATCAAATTAAAACACAAAAATAATCCTTAGCAACTTATTAAGTAATAATTCAACAATAGTACGATATTTAAGAAGTATTTAACAACAGATTGTCTATTTATTATTACTTATTTATAGACCACGTTGAAAAATCATATTTCGCGAGTTCATGGATTTTTTGGTGTTCTTGCAAATCTATGAAGGAATAATTTTGTAGGAAAATATAAAAATATTTCTTTGTAATTTATATAACGCCATCTTTATATTGATAAAAACCTGCTTAGTCTCCGCATAAACACGTGGTACGCAACGCCATGCAATTTCACCATGTAATCGAGATGCAAAAATTCTTGTATTGTACAAATTGACCATCAATTACAAATTAATAATTCAATCAATCAAATCAAATCAATTATCAATGAATAATATTCTAAGTAATTTTCTACATACATTTTAACGATCCAGATGATCAATAAATACTATTTATTACTCTCTGTCCTTTATCTTTTTCTAGCAGCTCTACTATGACTATTTCTTATATTTGTTTATGTCTTTATGTAGTACTTATATACTGAACATCACAACCAGAATAGGCAATAACAGGTAACTGTATCATTATGTATTTAATTTTAAAAAATTTGCTCCACAATTTTTAGACACTGGATTTTTGGACATAGCAGTTACTTTTATGTTAGTGTATAATGATCCTACCCATAAATTTCTAGTTACAAAATAGAAATACAAGAGAAAACGAAGTATTAAAAGTTCACGGAAACCAGTCAATGTTAAGCAGAAAAGTGCTATTCTTTAAAAGTCCAGTCACAGCTAAATATCCATAATCTTTAAATCATAAAATTAAGAGATATTCAAATAGAATAATAGCACAAAATAAATCAATGTTTCCTATTGCAGTATCTCAAATGGATGTATTTATTATAATTGTTAGATATATACTGACCTCCATTTATAAGATCCATCAGGATTAATAACTTGGTCTTGTCTGATTATAGGTATATTATCTGTCGTATAAACTTGTTGCTGTTGTTGATACTGGTGCTGTTGGTGGGGCTGGAAGCTGCTTACATCAGCAAATGTGGTCGCCACCAGCATTGATAATAGCAACTAGTAAAAAATCATATATTTTACAGCTATCAACTAATAACTTCGTATATCAGTTGCTGACGTTATGAAAGGATAAATTTTTGGCCACGATGAATAGGAATTTTTCATAAAATCAAATACAAGAAATTTCCATCGAAAAAATTATATAATAAGATTTTTCTAAAGGGAAATAGAACACATTAATTTCTAAAAAGAGTAAAGCTTTTGGTTACATAATAAATATAAAGTTTAAAATGAAAAATTATTAAGCTCAAGTAAAAAAAAACTTACAATACACTTCATGTTGTAGTTTCAAGATGGTCCCGAGAAATGTAATGACACATCGTATACCCACCCCTGGTATTTATGCGAAAAATTTTGTGGTCAATTACGCATCATTGCTTATTCTGTACATTTTATGGTTATATACTCATCCAAGGATTATGTTGGACGTCCCTTATACAGTTGTGTTTCAAGATTATAATGACGTATTAAAGAATTTTAAACCTTATAGAACACTGCATAAAGCTTAAGTATTTCAGCAAATTGGTAATATTAATATTACCAATTTGCTATCAATTTCTTACCAACGATTGGTCATATTTTCATATTAATTTGGTCACACATGGCGTTATGCTACATTAATGTAACCTGAAAATGCGCGAACATATTTTTCCCAATTATACGAATACTCTATAAGCGTTATACAAATATTACAAAGAGATATTTATTACGTACTCATGAATATAACTTAATATAAAAAGGAGAAAAAAATAATTAATTACTAAATTCACTCTAGAAATTTTAGAAAACCATGCAGATTTTAAGCTTTTTATTGCTTGAAAGCACTCACTTTTATGTATCTAATTTCATTAATTTAATATATGTGTTAATAATTTATTAAGACTAAAATTCCTAAGATCAGCACGAGAAACAGCAAACTTTTAATATTAGTTTAATTAGCTGGAAAATAATATATATAAAAATATTAACGTCAGTTTATAAATTACTTCTCTCAGGCTTCTATCTAACTTGTAAATTTCACCATTGAAGAGCACAAGAAGACAAATGGCAATGTGTGAGCTCATAGCTCTGAAAATTTTCACAATCGGTCGGAAAGCTGGAACGTTGCCACCAAACTGCATTAGTCATGATTTAGTGAGTGGTATCTTATCAAGAAGTCAATAAATATTTTTTGTCGAAAAGTAGTAAAGACTTTCAAGCGCGTCAACAAAAGTTTGGGATTATGTTATGAAACCGATGTCACCGAGACACTATTTAAAAATTTACCTTGGTCTTCTCATTTAGACGTACCTGAGAGAAAGGCACGAACTATGTAAGCCTGACTGAAAACCAACGTTCTGGACTTCGTAAGTGTTGCAGACTAGCCATCATCTACTGCATATGGAAATCCTTTGAACTATAAATTATTGTATTGAAAGAACCTACTCTAAAAGGCCCGCCAACATTGAGTTTTTTAAGAGATGTCTAAAGCTTTATTATGATTACATTACTTCATTAAATGACTGCATTTTTATTTATAATAGAACTTATCGGTAGACTTTTCTCTGCATTACTCACATTATCTTAAATACTTTAAAATTGATTTTATATGTAAATAATTTTGTATTCAGTAACTAATGGTTAAATATACAGTTAATATTTTTTGCGCGTTTATAAATATCGAAACAGTAAGTTAATAAACAAATATCTTAGATAAATGTAATATGTAATTAAATGAACACAAATTCCGAAATGTAGGACGAAGGTATTATGTAATAAAAATAAAAATCCCATAAAAATAACCTTCAAGCGAAGAAGCTTCGATGCAGGCGGATCTTTGCAAAACCAGTTCCGAGAATACGCTAGTGACATAATTCAGCAAGGCTTTTTAAGATAAAATATTAAAATCACTTTTTATGTTGTATTACCATATTACACTGATTTTTTACCTCAAATATAAATAGTTCCTAAATTGGTAAATATTGAATTATTAGAAAAAAACAATAAATTTGTATCTACTAAATATATACAGTTAATGTAAGTAGCAAATACAAAGCGCCGCTCATGTCCAAAAGTATCGTAATATGCTGCTATAACGTTTTCGTTATTATAATTTATTTACTTAAGCATATCGTTACCTTCTCTTTTCAATTAACCTTTACTGCAAAGAGCATAGATATAATTTATTCCACTTAATTTAATTGAGATTTCTCGAGTAAAAAAAAAATAATTTCCAAAAAATATTATTGCTATCAAATACATATTGCATAAAAAAGTACCTTTCAGTTGTCATATCACTGGTTTCGTCAATGAAGATATACAAATATAAATTCAATAAATTAAACATTTTCTGCAAAATGTGTGTTATATGATTGTGATATTATTTCCCAGGAAGGCGTAATATCTGTTAGTTTATCAAGTGAACGTTTCTCTTAAAAATAATGATATTGGTAATAAATAGGAATTTAAGGTATAATTAATACTCTTAATATCAAAGAATTATAAAAAATCAGTTTATTTTTAATAATTTACTTAAAATATCGTATATACTTTCAATGATCATAGTGGTATGTACACGTTTTCTTCATTTCAAATTTATCGATTTTAACTTCGAGCTAGCGAAACTGGTATTTTTAACAAAAATATAGTCTATTGTATCTCTGTGTTGACATATTGATCAACACAAGCCTGAAGCTATAGGTGTACGTTGTTTGAATAACGTATGCACAATATAAAACGGCTAAATGAAAGATATATTCTTTATTTTGATAATATTAAGCATAATATTCAGAGTTGTCTTGTATGAGGTATATAAACAGACAGGTTCACGCAACAATAGCTATATAATAAAGTTGACTAAACTGAATTGATGTACTAAATATAAGAACATGGAAATAATAACATTGTACTTAGCATCACTAAATATCAAGCACAAAACTGACCTAGATGACGTAACATCAAAATGTTTCCTGGCATTGAATATTTAGGTAATGGCATTCGTACACTACCTAAAGATATACTTCTTACTTTTTTGGCACTCAATAATCTCTGTTAACTTGTATACAATCGACAGACTTACCAGTAGTAATGTATCATACTTTGCTTCAACGCCGCTCTGCTCTAGTAAGCATGTAAATAATAACTTGATGCCACAGAGTATTGTAGTGGAACACGAAATTTGTATTCGACTGGATCTATACCAGCGTACACAAGGTTTAAAACTTGCTCTAAGAGTATTGCAAAAACGGTCCCTCGTCTCTGACAACAACGGGAATACAGCGTCGTAGTGGGGTCGTTTTAGTGGATATCTGGTGATTCACACAAGATGAGTCCCACATATCCACCTGATATATTGCACGAGGAAGTTCGTAAAGGTATTTTTGCCCCACGTTATAAAAAAAAATCTACAACAATTTCCAACAATTTTTTAAAATTTCCTCGTGCATACTTTTCTCAAAGTTTCGCTATGTTACTTATACTGGGGTACTTTGACCTCAGTGTTCGTGGACCAACAAAAAAATTGCCAAGAGCAGACACGCATAAAATTCATTAAGTTTTTTATACACAATGTATACCAGCAACATTAGGACGATAGATAATTAAAAATATTTGTAGGTGCCTTAATTTGACACCTTTCTTTGAACAATTTCTTGCCTACTTTTTTTATAGTTTGAGATATATATTTGGACCCATATGTTCTTTGGGCGCGATTTTGACCCACTTTAAACGGCTAGATTTCGTTCAAACTTTGTAGATTTATCGAGGACCGATGACAATACACTAATTTGATAAAATTATTCAATTTTTCAATTTGCAAAATAAGATTTTTGGTAATTTATATAATTTTCATCTACAGTCGATAAGGCAAGAAACTTATTTTAATTTTTTATAAATTTTCTCTATAGTCTATAAGACAAAAATTGATATTTTAATTTCCAATCACTATCTTTAGCCGATTTCTCTAATATTAACAAAATTTCAAGCTATTATAAATAAAGCAAACTAAAAAGTAGAAAATAAATAATAGTCTAAAAAAACTAAAAAACTCGCTTTTTATAGAAAATTGAACTAAAAAAATAGAAAATAAGTTTTAATAAATTTAAATTAAGCATAGTGTTAAAAATTTCAATAAACATAAATTAAGAATAGTGTTAAAAATTTCAATAAATATAAATTAATAATAGTGTAAATAACAAATAAAAAATGTATTTTATTAAAAAAAAGCGTGGGGTGCATGGTATCAATAGTTATAAATGTTTTATCGACAGATATGAGTAGAGTGATTATTACATGATAATCTTAAAAGCACCCCACGCTTTTTTTTTAAATAAAATAAATTTTTTTTATTTACACTATTATTAATTTATATTTATTGAAATTTTTAACACTATTTTTAATTTAAATTTATTATAACTTATTGTCTATTTTTTAGTTCAGTTTTCTATAAAAAGCGTGTTTTTTAGTTTTTTAAAGTATTATTTATTATAGTTAAGGTTTTGCGTTATGGCCACAATCTCACCTGATCTTAAGTGACGATACGGCCCAAGTTGGTAGACACACTAAACTTGTGGAAGGACTGGCTCTCAAGTTCCACTGCCGGAACACACCTAATGGTATTTGGCGGCAGAATTTCAACTTGAGGGTGGTAGCTAGCCAGGCGGGCATTAGAAAAAGCCCTACCACCACGCATCTTAATTAAACCTTATCGTAAATAAGCGAAAAATAACAAAACACATATACATGTAACCACAATCCATATATTTATTTTTACAGTAAGAATATAGAGCATATTATACGCTTTATTGCGGCATTCTGTAACTCAACTATCAATAAAAAATAACAACTTTAATTATATTAAAAAGTTGGTTTCTTCGCATCGTTATTTTGTGCAATTGGTAATAAAGGTTTATAATTATTATAATATGGATTGTTCCTCAAAGTATCATATGGACGTCTTCTCTCATAAGGCCTAATATAACCTGTATAGTTATTATTATATCCGTTATAAGGATTATATCTATTATAAGCTGTATTATAAAGTTTGCTGTCACCGGATACTGGGACAGGTTGGGTTGGAGCGCGACCATCAGCCGGGATTTGCACAGTTGATGGTCTGAATCCTGAAGAATAAAGAAATTATCACAATAGTAGTAGAGGACCCAGAAGGTCAATAATATCACAAACATTCTTAAAATAATAATTACAATAACAATACTATACATATAATATAATAATATATAATGTGTATATATATGTATATACACAAATATAAAACACTAATAAGTAGGTTATATTTATTTTGTGCATTTTTATTAAGAGTACAATATAAAAATAATAATAAAATACAAATAAAATTAAAATGGTCCGGACCAATATTGCGCAAAAATATTAATTAATAAATATTAATAAATTAATTGTATTTTAATTATCATTTAATTAGTAACATTATCGGGTGTGACTTACAGAAACTAATATATATTTCTTTATTCAAAATCTCATTTACATTATATATTTAAAGCCACCGGTAAGACATGATCAAGAAATTACTAGGAGACCATTAGCTTATTAGAACCATTAGAGCCACGAGTTACAAGGTCGAGTTACAATACACATTACGATTTTTCAGTAAGCCGTAGTTACTACAAAATGTTAATAACTAAAACGAGTTTATTCTTCTTCAACAATGGCAGCATGTTTGAAAACGAACTCCATAAATTAAGTATTTTTTGACAGTTTTGAAGAATTAGTTATGTTTTCAAAAAACAAAACGCAATAAAAAAAGTTATTTTAAAGTTAAGGCTTAGCGTAATGGCCATTACCTCACCTGATCGTAAGTGACGGTTCAAGTTGGTAGACACACTAAATTCTTACTTATTATTAGTTATTCTAAATCTTTTTAATTAAATTTTATACACATTCTATCTAATTTCTCGTACCTCAAGATTATATTCCAAAGATGTTTGTAAGAATACTATAGGATCGCTAAGTGACTTCTAATAATAATATAATATAAATACTGCGATATATGTAATTGAATGGACAGATGCAGGGCAGCATTGCTAAATTGACTTGTGATAGGTTTCCGATATCTCGGTAGTTACCACTGTGTTTTAATTTTATTGTACTTACTATTGAGAACTTTACTATCACTTATGTGTATACCTATTAAAAATATAATTCATAAAATTAAATTACTCACCGTTCTCATCGGCAACGTAACTAACTTGCACCGGTGTACCTTCAGGCGATACATACGCGAAACTTCCTTGAACCACCTGAAAAACATTATAGTAAATGTTATTATGCATTTGGAAAACATTGACAAAAATAAATACTATTTTATATTAAGAATCAATTATTATCAAGGAGTGAATTGATGGAAAAATTATGACACGACAGCAGAACAAATGAATCTTGTTAGCCTCCATTTTTACTTTATACAATAACTAGCTGGCGCCCGGTGACTTTGTTCGCGTTATTGCCGTCAGTCATGCGTGATCGTAATATCCCTTCGTAGCTGGTGTCTATGTCATGAAAGCATATCCATGGCGAATGTTAAGTCATTAGGTCTGGCAGTTTTGGAGATGTCTCAGTAAAAGTAACAATGAAAAATTCAATCCCGTTTCAATTTCAAACACGTATTTATTTATTTTATTAAGGAGTCCATATGCGAAAAATTAAAGTCAATAGGTGAAAAGTTTATTCCCTTAGGGGTTACAATTAAAAAAATTATTAGTGGTCCTCTACGTTACAAAAGGGATCTACAATCCAAATGTAATGTTTCGTTAAGTTAAGTAGTTTCGGCTGTACGTTGATGAATCAGTCAAGCAGCGTGTTTATATATATATATATATATATATATATATACAGATTGTTATAAGCCATACTTACAATAAAAACGTACTACGTGTAAAATATATGCTAGATACTTATACGATTAACATTAATAGTTGTATCAATAACACTTATGAGTAAGTTCACCGCGTTTTTCTGTAAATTCTTTCAACTTGTTAAAAAAAAAATTCAGTGAAGAAAATTTATATACTTAAAACAAAGTTAATTTTAATGCATTAAATCATTTTACTACTTTAAACTAAAATGCCACTACTGTATAGATACTCGTATGGTTTGAGGATACCGGAGATTAAATTATCCAAACAATTACAAAGTTATAACTGGAAAGGTAAATATTACATTATTATTACAAAACTATTACATTATTATTATTATTAAAAAAGTTTAGTAAACTCGAATCAGTACATTCTGATTTATCTTATTAAACCCGTATTATAAGATCAATGATTACCTGTGCTCCTTGAGGATTACCAACATTGTCAATGTAAGCGTCTTTCAGAAATCCATTTTCCTGCACTTGTTTACCATCACCGGTCGTGAAACTGAAATATATGTTTTATTAAGTATCTTATTATAGGAATGTAGTAATCCCAGGGTTTTAAATATAAATAATTAATTATGTACCAATGATTACAAATACAAATGATACAAATGGGTACTCGGTGACAAGTATTTGATACACTCACGAAGCTTCAGCTTTTGTGAAGAAAAACATAGAGATAATAGTAAACATTCTAGTGTTTCGTCGTTAGCTCATTAATAATATATATTTAAAAAAATTATCAAGCGTTTACCGGTAAGTTTGGAAGAATGCACTAGGACTAATTAGTATCGAGTCTTAATATTCTTCCCGACAACATCAACACTTAACATGTTTATTGTGGTGCATAAGGGCACTATAAAACCACGGAATTTCTACGTTGATATCCATTTACAATTCATATTCTACCTTATTTTAATATGGTTTATCTTTAATCCTGCATGGATTCAGAAAAAAACAACATGTTTTCAGTATTAAAAGAACAGTGATAGAAAATACGCAACTGAAAACAGGTCAATGAGGCGGTCGGCTTTAAATCGATGACTAGTAATAAATGTAGATCCCTTAGTAACTGCAACTGTTTCTGGATTGTACTATACTTACCATTAGGTATAGTTTCATCTCTTCGTCGTGCTACGATAAAATAAAGGTATATTCCCTAAACTATAATTACGGAAAAAGAGATCAAAGCATTGTTTAAGGAAAATAATTAAGCTAATAATAACTACAGCAAGAACTACAACGTATGAGATAAAAAATATTAAATTTGAGGAAGCAAAACTATTTAATAAACTACTAAAAGACCTGAGAGAAGCGGAGTCATTTAATATATTTAAAGCTAAATTAAAAATATGATTAAGGTGTCACTGGATATTATTATCAAATAAGTGAAATGAAACAAAGCCTGGAGGTCGGCATGACAGGGGCGACTGGCGATGGATTGTGGTTCCATCGATGGTCGCCACTGTTTTACGATTGTACTGTGCTTAACATCAGATAAAATGCCATCACTCTGCCGAACAAAGATAAAAAAAAATGTCCTTGTGAGTAATAAAGTACTTTAATTTGAACTATGTCACTAAACATAAATACTCATTAAACAAAATTATTAAAATAGACAAATTTTCTAGTATAAAAGTGAAAACCTAAAAGCGTACATACGTTTTTAAAAACACAAATATTCAATATGGAGATAGTAAAAAATGAAAATGTTTTCTTTTCATAAAAAAAAAACACAACATAGCTTATATAAATTCGTATTAGTATATATTCGTAATTAAACGTCCAAAATTTCATACAACTGTAAAACACTCACCTAAAAGCGTAATTTCCGTCACCCTTATTTTCATTTGTGTATGTTAATATGGGTACTGTAGGGCCAATGCCATATTGATTTGGTAAATTGTTGTAGTATGGGCTATTGTAGTTATAACGGTTGTTATTATTAAACGGATTATTATTGTAATAAGGATTATTTTTGTAATATTGATTATTGTAGTATGGATTATTAATTCTATTGATATTAAAAGGATTAGGAGTTGGAACTATAGTAGGAGTTGTAGGAGTAACAGCAGCACCAACAAAGTACTGAAAGCACCCCTGTGTAATAAGAAAGCATATTGCTGCAAACGTTTCAATGCGTAACATTCTGAAAAAATAACACACTTAATAAAAAATTCACAGTATTACTTCAAATAAAAGTGTAGTATTATGGTATATGATTAGTGTATGCGCTTAAAACAGTAGCTTAATATAAAGACATTTAAAATAAAAATATAACTATACATTAAATCGACATATCAGCAGTATATTTTACTAATTACTTTTAAATTTTTTTGTGTTACCTCAAATCCAACTGCGCTCGTTGTACTCGAACTGATACTGTTGCCGAAGAATTTATGTATTCCATTTATAGGCAGCGGGGTTGCTTTGTGTTTATGTTTTTTGTTATGGCATCACTTAAACGTGAGGCCAACGCACGTATATCTTGCCACTAACAGTTATTAGCCGAGTTATAGATTGAGCTATTGGTAAAAGCTCGACTGGCACGAACACGCAGATTTAACAATTCCGACCCAAAATTATAGTAAATGTTTAGTAATATTAACCTGATCATTTAATTTATATTACAACTAACTAAAGAACAACTTGTCTATAGAAACAATATTGAATGTTTATTTATATTCCCAGCGAGTCACAAAAAAAAACCATAAATACTATATACAATTGTATGAGATATATTACTAGTAATGTGTAATACATTTTTCCATCCCCCAGAGCACCAACTTTGCATAGTTTTTCAGGCTTATTTTCTACTGTTAAATTTGGCAAAAACGTAAAAAAAAAATGTTAATTGTATATTTATAGAAACACGTCGTTTTGCAGCTTTAAAATCACACAACAATTAATCTCATTACGCATTTAAAATAGACGTTTCGAAACTTCTTTTAAATTGTCACAGTGATCCACGAAACCTAGAAATTATTCGAGTATCATTTAAAGCACTAACGGGGGTAGGGGTCAATGTTTTATTCATTTTAATGACATGAAAAACGTAAGAATCTCAATAGTGATTATTACAGCAATATTTAATTATTTTGTTTTCCTTTATTATCAAAATTTAAACATTTCTTGATTAGCATATATTGCAATCTATGCTCCCAAGGGATTAGAGAAATGATTGACTGTTATTTACTTGTACTCAATTTTGGGTCTCTTTAAAATTACCGTAGCAATTGGTGTGAATTAGAAGAGTTTTGGAGTTCAATGTAAGGTAATGATTATCACTTTACTGCACAATATATTGAAAAACCATAAATAAACTTCGTCCTACCATTTTAGATACCAATCTAAGACGCCACAAGCAAATCAAACCGAATACATGTCCAATAACGCAAGCAGTTGAAAAACATGCCAGATATAAATAATTTTTATAGAGAAATATTTATAATTATTGCAATAATTTCGTTACAGCAATACACACTTCAATATATCAGCATTTTCATATTTTAATCGCAATGAAAGATAAATACACATTTTTCTCCATACACACGGAATTTCAACATCAACACAATTACCGCGTTGTTTTTTACTCTAAACAATACACGTACGTCGTATGTATTCTTTATAATAAATGTTAACTACATCCATTATAATAAGGTCAAATGCTTTATTTCCATAATACTTTACAAGCAGATAATCTCATCAACGTATTAATTACAGCAGTCACATTAAAATTAACGAACTAAATAATACGTTTTACTGTATTTTTTTCATATTTTTAATCATCACAAATAATAATTATGATACAATGTATTATTTAATCTAAGTATATCTATATAGTCCGTCAATAAGTAAGTTGACAAAGAGTAAAAATGAAGAAATCTAGGGCAAGTTAAACATGAAACTATTTCCAGGTGATTGTGGAGTCTTCTTATATCCATTTTATTATATCAATAAAATAACTACCAAAATATATAAATTATTTCTCTAAACTAATTGTTTCTGTCTTTATAGATCCTATAATATGTAAAAAATAAGAATTGATATTCCAATGATAACAAACCATATATAATATTGCCACCCTACTAAACAAACTAAAATAGAACCCAAAAGTATATTTCCCCACGATTTTACCGTGTTTGCAGATTAGTTGGATAATATACAAGATGGGTAATAAGCAACAGTTCACTACTTATTCGTAAATGTCTAATTTATGCAAACGGATGTGAAGGATAATTATTTTAAATTATTACATAGAAACAACAATTAACTATATTGCTTGGGGGCCAAGGTAGCTATTCAGTTTTATATTAATGGATAATAGTTGTAATTGTATTGTAACGTTTGTGGCGATTTAACTATTATTATTTTATAATTCATTCAGAATAAAAAATATTGTAAGCATATAGCTCAATCAAATTATGTATCATAAAATTTCGAAAAATTATCTGTAATTAAGTAACAATGAGTAATTAAGTAACAGTAAACCTCTAAAATAAGGAAAGACCATATATGGCACAATTAATGTTATAAAGGTATTATTTAGTAATTAATTAACTAATACTGCTACTGGGACAACAATATTTTTTGGGAAGATATAACAATAAAACTATATTGATACACCACGCTCGCTTGATTTCTATAGGAAAGAAAAATATAGTATTATTTATTTCGACCTATGCAAATCTCCTTCGTTCCGTGCTTATGCGTTTGCAACAGTTATTATTGATTTTGAAGAAGTAAAATCTTAATTTAGTTTGTTATGGTAAAAATCAGAAAATTTATGAATGTAGTATTATGGTACTTACTACATGAAAATGCCAAAAGGTTATCGGCAACAACCAGACAGTATACGCTTAATCGAATTAATTTCTATTTGAAAGTAAAAAGAAAGAATATTTATTTTTTATTTAAAATGCTCAATGACTTAGTTACCAACCTTATACTTTATTATGCCGGTGAATTATTATTATGCAAACAAACGACTCAATATAGGTACGTTAGGGTGGCCCGAAAAAAAGTTTTATTTTTCGACTGTCGTACCAAATATAAGTTTACAATGTTTTAAGAGTCCACGCCAAACGGCAGGTCAAATTTTTTTTTATATATCTAAAATCGACAAAAAATGTTCATTTTTTTAATTATTTTTCTCATTTTTCTTTTTTTTTCTACATGAAAAATGATAAAGACCCTGAAAACTCTCAAGTTGAAAATTTTATATTTAAAGGTCGCACCAATTTTTTAAAGTTTCCAAGAGAAGTACTTTATTTCTTTTTGAGAAAGTCAAACATCTTTTTTGGAAGATTATCAAAAGTTTTGAAATATAGTTAGTAAGCCCTTAGAAAAAAAAAATGTAACCTGCCGTTTGGAGGAGACCCCTAAAACTTTATAAACTTACATATATTGGTACGAGACTCGAAAAAAAATGTTTATTTTTTGGGTCAACCTAATGTACATATATCAGAACTGAACCCATATAGTGAAAAAAATACTTAACTAAATTAAACTAAACTTCGAAAAAAATTATTAATATTTATATAATGTCCATGTCCATGAACTAGGGTTCAAATCATTACAATGACTCTGAGATTTTAGTGAAGGAAGGGTCGTGTTGAAACCGTAATGCGAGTGTTAGAGCATTTCAATATGCACGTCTGGCTAGCCGTCACCATGATACTGAAAATTCGCTAACCACGAATTAGAGTATTTCTGTAGCGACACTTGAGAATGAGTTCATTTTGCGTCAATACACAAGTCCTTGACTGAGCGCGCATGTGAATTAGGTTGCTACGATTGTTCCAAGGAAGGGTTTACCGGGATAGCACTGTTCGGTGCATTTCCAGATGGCTCAAGATTGGATGAAATCTTAAGAGGTGATCCTCGATGACTCGAAGAATTACGACATCGGTAACCAGTTCTTTGCAAATAAGAGGGGAATATGGAACTACCAGTATAACTAGTTCTTACCAGTCGCATCTAACATACCCATCTTAGCTGCCTAAGCTATTTGAGAAGGGATGCGTATATACATTTACCTACGAAAAAAAGGCTTAGCTTGTTATCGCTTAGGCCACATCGTTAACTATCATAAGATAAGATTATAGCTAAAGGCTAAAGTGTTTGCAATTGGTTGACGATCACATTATACAAAATAAATCACTCATCATTATAACACGTTTAGGCGCCCCATGACCGGCATCTTTTGTATCTGAATAACATTGGTAGTAATTTGTACCGGACTGGGGACATCTTAAAAAAACAATTTAGTACACGGTAAATTACTATTTATATAATTCAACAGATATTATGTCAAATTAGAAATCGTCGTGGTCCAGTGATTTAGACTAGACCAATATCGATTCATGTCCGCAAATTCGAACTCAACGCATGTACCAGTGTGCCTACGGATTTTTCAGAACTGACATCCGTTTACCAATTTAATTGTACCAATTTAAATTTGTAACATTATTGGCTGTAGGCAATGATAGCTCAGATGGTAGTGTGTGCCGACGCCGCGTCAAGGAAGGTGAATTCGACTTTACCTACAATGTGTCGGTGAAGGAAAACATCGTGATGAAACAATAGCATGGTGATAGGGTTTTTTTCTAATACCTGGCTAGCTACCACCCTCAAATTGAAAATAGGCTGCCAAATACCTATAGGTGTATTCCGGCTATTGCACTTGGAAACCAGTCCCACCACTAGGCTAAACGTGTTCACCATCTTGGGCCTCACTTAACATCATGTGAGAATGGAGCCATAACGCTATAAATCTGAACTATAAAAAATGACCGTGAGGAAATTTAAGCGTTTGATAAATATTCTTCTAGTATGTATATAGATAAATATATGTATATGTAAATAGGTATAAAATTGAACTATGAATTTATTACCGTTTACAATTAAAAAAGACGGTATGCGCTGACGTAGTGCTTAAAAGCTCGTGCTTTCCTTTAGGAAA
This sequence comes from Actias luna, assembly GCA_039707435.1. Taxonomy (NCBI): domain Eukaryota; kingdom Metazoa; phylum Arthropoda; class Insecta; order Lepidoptera; family Saturniidae; genus Actias; species Actias luna. The sequence goes on along the minus strand of JAZHAC010000033.1, from coordinate 9,433,873 downwards.
AGGAACAATCACAGGATGGTATTATAGGATATTAAAATATTGAATAACAATGTAATTTACGTCAATAACAGCGTCCTCCTTCATATATTGAATGAATACTTTATTGCACTTTAAATATGTACACTGGCGGGCATAATGTCATAGACTTTTCTTCCAACCAACCAGTAGTAATGTAGTTAGGAAAAAAATAGTACCATTGTAGGTAGTGCAAATAAAAACATTTGTATCATATACAATAAATACCTTTAATTATTATGTTACATTGTATTAGTTTTTAACGTATTTAAATGTTAATTCAACTCTATATTAGAAAATAAATATTCGAAAATGTAGTTCATGATGTCATTAGATATTCACAAGTCTTGTATGCTATTGAAGGTGACTTATCATTCTAGTTTATTGATTATTCAGTCAGAATAGACCGTATGTGGAATATTAAATACATTATTGTCATTCTTCTGAGTAAAAATTACAAATACGTGCATATTATTTTATTACTATTGTATGTTTCTCACTAGATACCTACATAATTCCTACTTCAAAAATCAGTTATGCTTCTTTCTAGTTTTATAGAACTTCTGCTTATGCTAGTTATTTTTCTGATGTCAAGTGTGAAATGTAATATTTAATCCTAATAATAAACACGATGGCTGCTTCCTTGTAACTTGTAACCTTCGAGGATATTTTTAATCCACTTTAATTGCATTTTCCTAGTTATTTTGATAATTCAATTCATTGATGCACAACAATTAATTTTCCTAACAGAATGCTGGCAAAATGACGTAATATAGGACCACACTATTGTAATCTTCTCGAATTTCAATGCGTCTTGACTAATAGTTTCTATAATCCTTCAAAACACTAATATTCCAGTAGACTAACTCGTTGCGTAGCTCCAACATATCTGCCTCAGTATTGTAATAAGACACACGTATTTATATTGCCACAACCAGAAACTAAAAGTAAACTACTTGAAATAGATTATTAAAACTATTTTTATAATATCTCGTCATTACAATTTGAATTTATAAAGTTATTAATAACCAAACATGCAATTCCAATTTATAAAGGTATTTTTAATCAAACCTGTAATAAATATCTGTAAATATCAATTTCATTCAATAAAGTAATTTTTAACCAAACGTATGAATATTGAAGCCCCTTGTAATATGATATTTAAAGCAAAGAGACGATCAACGATAAAGCTAACACTAAGTAAGATTATAAATTAAAATAAAAACCACACATCAAGATTTCGTAAAAACTCCTAGCTTCCTCCTATGAAATAATAATTTGTAAGTATACTTGAGTCTTGAGGATTACGTCAATGAGTTAACTTTTTACTTTGTTCTAGCCATAACGGCAGATATTACTAATTTACTAATGAACTAATGATATTAACCTACTTAATAATGCGGAATTCTTTCATGCGTTAGAACACTTTAAAGTGAGTAAGAAATCACATATAAGTAATTTAATCGAAGCTATGAAACGTACTAATATGCTAGTATTTAATGAACTTGAATGAACTTTGCTGAATACACTGTAACAGATCCATTCCTAGTTCCTATGTATATGTGGAAGAAGAAAAAACGAAAGATATATATTAAACTCCATTTAGTTAATATTATAAATACCTTTTGTCAATTTATAAATGAAGGTTGTATAGTTGTGGCAGATCTAAAATGTATGAATAACAAAATATATTGAATTAAATTTTAGAAAATATGTCATTTTAATAATCATACAACTACAAATGTTTCATTAAAAAAATAGAAAGTCTTCATAATTAGATTTTACAAGTCTTACAATCATAGTCAAGAGATGACTTTTTCTTGTGTCTATGTTGATCTGTATTTGAATTTACGAATCAGAGATGATGGTATGAAGGGTATTAAAAAAAAAATTAGTTTTGCTATACATTATAGAGTTGGTACGGAAATGGTGAAACAATGAAAAAGAAGGGAATATGCGATCGGAGAAACAATGGGGAAAGTTCGAGAAGGCAACCGCTATTCGAGGGAAGTGCACGGGAGAAAGGGGATGCGAGGTGATATAAGGTGAGAGCCCGAGCCAGGGGGGATTGAGGCACGGACACTTGAGAAGCAGGCTCATAATTAACTAACTGGTAATGAATTATTCTGTGTGGGCATCTGTTATTACATTAATGTAATGGTGAAATTAAAATACTATTCTATAGTATACCAATCGATGTTGATTTGGTTCAACACATATAATTTCCGAATACATATCCACTTTCCTTCAGAAACCAGTGCGTTATTAATATTAATTTATTGGTTCTGCCTACCATTAAAAAGGCAATATTATAAAATCTGAGGCGAGTTTTAGTTCTACTATGTATACGCAGTTATACCCTTTTAACTATATTACTTGTCAGGGCGTAGCTTATTTTCTATATATCTATGGCCATTGATCCACTCAGTCTTATGAACGATGACCAAGGATTCAGAGCTATGGCTTTGTGTTCCCTCCACTTATATCTAACGGTCTTTAGCTTCCTTATCTTTCTGTGCGGGGAGGTCTGGACTGTAGTGAGTCACCTCGGAGATTTCTTACCACTTTGAGGGGCTATAGCTATACTATTACTGTGTTTGCTAATTACTACTTATTAGATTTATCTTGTTAAAGGCTATAGTCGACCTTTGTGTCTTCGATTAATGTCATTAGAGTCAATGTTATTAATGAACTGGTTTTAAAACTCCTTATATCCTGCCTCTTACTCTTACCCTGCCGATGATGCTAGTTGTTACATTTCACTAGATTAAATTTAAAATAAATATATAGTGTTTACTTAAAGAGGCGGGTAGTGGGATAGCTGGGGCCTCATCTTTTTTAAATAAATAAAAACAAATCTTTAAACAACTTTCATGTAAAACTAGTTATCTTGCCTCTAGATATAGTTGCAATTTATTTATATTAATACCATAATCTTAGATTAATATGATTTTCTTATAATTGATTTAATTTTAATGTCATGTGTTCTACTAAGTACTAAAGTTTTTAACTTCGGTTATTATGTTTTCTGAGTACCAAATTAAAAGAGTTCTTTTACTATAACTGTCTGTAATTCACAACGTAGATATAGGTCCTAATTACTAGATGCTCATTGCCATAGGTATAAGGAAACAAGCAGACACTCTCTTGATATTCATAATATTCATTATTCATTCTATCATTATTATACAAATAATAAATAGTAATGATCTGACGAGGTGGGTTTGTTACAACACACAGATCCTTCTCGCATAAAAATCATCTTCACAAAAGAACAAAAAATAATTCAAGAAGCACCTGACTAATCCTGTAAAAACGTTTCATTCTTTAAATCATAGACATTAATTTATCGATGGTAGGTATACATTACAACGCTGTCTTCAGAATTTATTACACTTCAACTTTTCCATACACGACTTTTTACGTTTAATGAAAAGTTGTAGTGGCTTAAAATTTTATTTAATCTCTATTCTATTATTGTAAATTATGCTTGAATGGAGAAAACGCAAATATTCTGTATCACAGCTTATAATGCACACAATAAGATTAATAATATATAACGAAGATAATCAATAAGTATATAGAGATAGTTCAAAATAATACTGATATTTATTGCACCTTTTAAATATATTTTTTTATTACTTAGAACATCAGTGTACTTGATTTAGATTTTAGACCAATTATATTTTTAAAGTGAAAACTTCTAACCTCCGAAATTGTAGCCAAAATTTTCGGAATTCGTAGCCCATAACTCTATCACACATTTTTTTTTTGTACAATGAAAAAACTTAACTGTGTACATATTATTATCAATGTTTTTGAGGTTATAATACGTTTCTATCTTAAAACAGATCGACATAAATCTTCATAAACATAGACACTATAATTATTACATATTTTGTGCACAAGTTATACATAAAGCAGCAACATCAGCGTTGCGACCTTCCAAAACTACCTTATTCATAAATAAATAAAAGAGTTACTAAAAATTAAGTACGAAACATATATAGTTGTTTTGCGTCAATTCATTTTGTTTACTTCTTGTATACATTAGTATATAAAAACTTTACGACGAAAACTATATGACTTAATTTTCAATGTGTTACAAGAACTAATTTGAAGAAAATGAATAAATGAATTCTTTATTGCACTTTAAATATGTACACTGACGAGCTTAATGCCGTAAGGTATTTTCTTCCAGCTAACCAGCAGTAATTTAGTAAGAAATAATTACTACCATTGTAAGTAGTGCAATTAAAATAATTGGTGAAATAAGAGCCTCTGAATATTATTTTTTTCTGTGGAATAGGGGGCAAACGGGTAGGAGGCTCACCTGATGGAAAGTGATCACCGCCGCCCATGAACACCTGCAACACTGGAGGGCTTGCAAGTGCGTTGCCGGCCTTTAAGGAAGGAATACGCTCTGTTCTTGAAGGTTCCCAAGTCGTAACGGTTCGGAAAGACCACCGGCGACAGCTGGTTCCACAGAGTGGCTGTGCGAGGTAGGAAGTACCTTACAAATCGCACTGTTGTGGAACGCTGGACATCGAGGTGGTGTGGGTGAAATTTTTTGTTTTGGCGCGATGTCCGATGGTGAAATTCAGCGGCTGGGATCAATCCAAACAATTCCTCAGAACACTCCCCGTGGTAAATGCGGTAGAAGATGCAGAGTAACCCAACATCTCTACGCAGAGCCAAGGGACCAAGCCGATCGGAAAGAGTTTGATCGTCGATAATCCGAGCCGCCCTACGTTGAATGCGGTCAAATGGAAGTAGCTGGTACTGGGGGGCTCCCACCCAGAGATGAGAACGGTACTCCACGTGGGGCCTAATTTGTGCCTTATACAGGTTCAGGCATTGAGCCGACGTGAAGTACCGTCTCGCCTTACTGAGCACACCTGGCTTCTGTGAAGCCAATTTCGCCTTACCTTCCAATTGACCGCGAAACTGGACGATGCTCGAAATATCGACGCCAAGTATTCCGATACTGGCTTTGGCAGAAAGGGAAGTATTCTCAAAATGAGGAGTTACGAGAAATGGTGACTTTTTAGCGGTTAACGCGCAAACTTGTGTCTTTTTGGGGTTGAATTGGACTAAGTTAAGTCGACCCCAGTCGGAGACTTTGGTTAACAAACACTCGACTTCAGACACAAGTTTGTTCCGGCTCTCGTCAACCTGTTCCCGAGAAATATTAGCACGTCCAGTGTACAGTACATCCACAGTGCTATCGTCTGCATAGCAATGAATGTTGCTGATTTGAGCATGTCATTGATATGCAGAAGGAACAGAGATGGAGAGAGTACGCAGCCTTGTGGAACACCAGCATTGACAAATTTAGGATCAGAGCATGCACCTACGACAACGACCTTGATACTCCGATCTGCCAAAAAGCTGGTAATCCAGTTGCATAATTTCTCGGGAAGCCCATAGGAAGGTAGCTTCGAAAGAAGCGCTTTGTGCCATACTCGATCAAAGGCCTTCGCTATGTTCAAACTGACTGCAAGCGCCTCCCCCTTGGTCTCAACTGCTTCTGCCCATCTATGAGTTAGGTAAACTAGAAGTCACCGGATGAGCGACCCCGACAGAAGCCGTACTGGCGGTCGCTAATCAACCAGTGGTCCTCTAGGTACCGCAAGAGCTGGCAGTTGATAGTGATCTCCATTATCTTGGAGAACAAGGAGGTGATGGCGATAGGCCTGTAATTGGACGGATCAGAGCGGTTGCCTTTCTTAGGGGTCTCATAATAAATATACTAACCTAATTTAAATAATTCGTAACGAATAGCATATTAAATACGCAAAACGTAGTCAAAATAGATAAACAAAATATACACATACAAACATATAATAAATACATACATACATATGTACAAACTTTATAACAGCGAACTGCGATAAACAACATCACTCTAACTCTTGTATATTATACAAATGTCGATGTAGTTGTGATTTATGGTTTTGTCATCTTGAATATGATGAGGCAATGTATTCCACAACCATATGACTGTTATTGTGAGTTTGAGTAGTGTCGTCCTGTGCTTAGGGATCACAAGGGTGTTACTGTAGAAGGAACGTACATCCCGACCACCAGCTGTTAGCAAACTAAAACGTTCCTGGAGATATTGTTGAGTTCTAGGATCTAATAAAACTACATAAAGTAAGTGCAGCATATGCGTATTTCGACGGTAACGGATACTAAGCCAATTCAATTTTGAACGGAACTGCGAAATGTGATCGTACTTACACAGCCTAAAATATATTGAATACCCACATTAAATATACGATCAAGTTTGTTGAGCAATTCCTCAGTTAAGTCAGGGTAAGATACATCAGCATAATTAATTATGGGGAGCTACAACGAATTTCCGAGCGTCACCTTTGAAGATAAAGATAAAAATTTCGACGTATTAAGAGAAGGAAGAACAGATAGTAGGTCGTCGTAATCGACACTGTTGAAAGCATTGCTAAAATAAATTAACGTAAGAAGAGTGAGTTTATTCTTGTCCACGGCCAGGCGTATGCCATCAGTTATCTTTATTAGAGCTGAGGCTGTACTATATGCCGGTCGAAACCTTGACTGAAAAGGACTTAGAAGGTAATTAAGGTTTAAAAATGCTGAAAATTATCGATGTACAAAACGTTCAAAGACTTTAGACAGAAATAGTAAGAATATAATAAATAAGTAAATGGAAGAAGTCAGTTGGATAACATTGAGCACTTATGAAGAGGATATTTCTGCATTCTTCCAGATAGACGGAAAATAGCCAGAATCAATGGACAAATTAATAATATGAGTTATAGAAGTTAAGATGATGTTTAATATAGGAATTATGAGGTCAGGCACCATTCCATTATAGCCAATAGCACTGTGGCGATAGACATGATAGTTTTTTAAACATCACTATCAACAACCAGAGTATACATAAATTGATCATTATAATAAACGTTACCTACAATAGTATGTATGATTGATGTCTTTGTGCTATCACTAAGGATACTAGAGGGTTTTGAAAAATAGCGATTAAAATCATACAAGGTTATTTTGAGGGCATAATGATTCTTTCCAAAACCTAAAGAATGTAAGAAACTTCATAAAATCTTTGACTGGCAATTTTCTATTTTCGTGTGACTAATTACCATTTCCTGTTTCTGACCACCTGGTTACATCGATTACTAGCGCTTTTGAAGGCGCACCAATTAACGTCAGAAGGATATTTCTTATGTTTTCTCTTTAAGCAATCCCTACGTGACATAAGCGAACGAATTTCGTCATTGATTCATGGTGCTGGGGGTCTTTTAATGCTCATAGGTACGTGCGTATCACAAAGGTTTAATAAAAATTTCACAAACATCTACAGTCTGCAACCAATTCAGTTTTCGTGCATCAGTTAGCAATAGGGTTTTGCCTATGCGACTACCCCTAATAGGAAAGGAATCGTACTAACGATAAGTTCTAAAAAGATGTATTTAATTCATTCCTCCATCCACATTACCATAAGGTGAAGGCGACTTAGAGATTATTTTAAAGGTAATGTCAGATCGTAAATAAATGGCTACACCTCCACCGCCTTTTCCTGTGCAATTATTTCTGATAAGGACATAACCAGGCAGTGACCAGAATGTGGAAGGTAATGATAGTTTTAGATATTAAGCAGACATGAATACAGTCACTGCGGAAAATCTCAAGAAGTTCAAAATGGTGTGCTGGAATGCTTTAAGCGTTTATATGACAAACATTCAAATTTCTGGGGAACTTAGCGAATACATTATGGTGTTTATCATCGAGATTGAAATGTAACGATTCAAGTGAAGAGAGTAGAATCACAAGAGTAAAACGAGTCCGAGCTTTGCGAGCTGTCCATAGAATGAATTATATATATTGTATGTATAACTGAAATAATATAATGTATAAATTTGGATAAAATGGATCTAAGAAATCGTTTTTTACATCTATTTGTCAGAGTAGATAATAATTTTAATCTGGTTCTGTTTAATTTGATAGTGCCAATTAGTTATTAGTACTGATATAATAATTATATGATTCTGATCTTTAATATTTCAATACGTGTAGTAATAGTGTAAAATCAAAATTTATCAAATAAACTTATCGTTTCGTTAACCTGTTTTGTAAACCATAATATATTGGTTCCCGCGACTATTGTTTAAAACTGACAAATTTTACATCTGATCTATATGTGCGTTGAGCATTGAAGCAATTGGTAGTCATTACAAGAATCTTTACTAATTTGTTTCGTTCCAAGATTGGTATTATAATTGTCTCCGATAGAAACGTGACTGTCACAACTACCTAATGTTTAACATCACCCGCTTATGAACATCGCTTTTCGAGATCACTCTCTGTACATGCATACATTCAAACTCTGTATTGACGTGATGATTGCTCAGTTGGTAGTGTGTTCGAACGACGCGTCAATGAACACGTGTTGGAATCCACCTACAATGAACTTGAGTTTTCTGAGAAAGAAAACATAATAATGAAACCATAACATAGCGGTAGGACTAGCTTCCACCCTCGATTTAAAAATCTGTCGCCAAATACCTATAAGTGTGTTCCGGCAGTTGCACTTTATAGCCAGTCCCTGCACTAGGCTTAGCGTACCCAACATATTGGGCCACATCGTCACTTACAATCATATGAGATTATAGCCATAACGCTAACCCAAAAATTATAAAAAAATACTCATCTAGGTCGTGACCACCATGCAACAGGTGGTCAGCTGTCACAATAACAGTCACAATGATTAGCTAGCGTATTATAGCTTTCGAGAACTTGTATGTCGGTTTAACAGTAATGATTGTTAATATATTGTTCAGATCTTAATGATAATCTTTTCGTATTACGATGATCGCCTTTCACTAATTTTAAATGACATTCATTTAATATGCTATAAATAAACAATAAAATCACAAATTGTGAATTAAGGGATACCGTTGTCGAAAACAGCAAATTATTATCAATAATGTTAAATTATCGTTTTAGTTATCCGTAAAAATAATACAATTAATGATAGAAGATGGTATATATAATTTTTCAAGCTGCATTAAAAATTTACTTTCCTATCTATGAAATTATATACTAGTTATAAGAAACTTGCATATTTAAAATGCAATTATAAATGTGATATGTATTTTTTTACAAATATATTTTAACTATTAACTATTGGTTCTAGTTCGCTTAATATTTTTTTTAATCAGTGACGATAAAAAATAATCATCATATTCAAATCGACTCTTAAGTGGGTATGGGACTCACGTGCACATAGCCAACAGCTATTTCATATCAAGTACTATCCAGGAATAGTTAAATGTTTTATCATAATATTAATAAAATGAAAAATAATTGATTTCAAAACAACTTTATTTACTTTAGGCAATATATTAAAATACAACAAATAATATAAGACGTATAAAATATGGCAGTAAGTATTAATTAAAACCGAGTTACAAGATTTGTGTATGACATGCTGGGCCGCACGTTCTCGTGTTATTAAAATCGATTTTTCGATTCCTTCTTCAAAAGGGACGTTAGCTATCTGAACAAGCCATTATTTCTGATATGACCCAAAGTCGCTAGTTTAGAAACTATGATTTTTTATTTTGTCCTTATTATTTCCTTGAAACGGGTTTGGGAATGGAGTCACCCTCGGCGTGATATCCGGTCTCGTCGGCGAAGTAGGTAATGGTCTGTGGGGCACCATCAGGGTCGGTGTAACTATAGGAACCACGAACAATGACGACGGTGTGAGGCTTGTTTTCTTCATCGAGAGCTTCCTTTACTTCACCGTTTTCCACTCGGGAAATACCATTTTCAGTCTCGTAACTGGATATATAAAAAATGTGGCAGTAAACATTGCATATTATTGTTTAACGAATAGTACTAGCATAATGAAGTAGTTTCACTGAACTATAACAAACAATTTAGTATTAGTATTTGTATAGTTTATAGCAGTATTAGTGGCAACAGTGAGTACACAAGTTAGTTCTAGCAACTACTATTTTTTACCAAATAAAATCACAGGAACAGTCCGAATTAAAAAATTAACTTAATATTATTAAATAAACAGCTTAAAAGGGGATTGTTAAAGAATTATGTGTTTATACTTCAAATTTAGGTTAGATAGCTTGATATGAGAATCAACGATTTGTAACATCGTCTTTGCAACATATTATTTCAATACAGTTTTATTATAATCTTGGCATCTTCCTAACTAGGCACATAACGCTCCACATGTCAAAAATGAATTTAATATGTTTCACTTCTATTTACTTTTAAGGATTATTATTTAAACAAAAATATCAGTACCATTAAATTTTATAATTTCTGGAATCAAATCAATGTTATGTGTTAATCATAAAAAAATCCTGTTATCTTTAAAATTACATTGCAATAATAATATTGAATACAATAATTTTAAATTAAATTAGGATTAAGAAATCTTACCTGTACACATAGCTACCTTCCGGCGTCTTTTCGAATTCCGAACGCAGAATCTTGGCTGGTTCTGGGGGAGCAGCCACGGCGACGGCCGCGAGAGCTACAGCCACTAGGATAATCTAATACAAACACCATAAGTCTATTTAACGGATATTAAATATTTAACCAATACCATGGGATAATAAACTAATTAATTAAAAATAAATGTATGAAAAGAACAGTTTTATAATGCTTGGGCCAATACGTACGAATTTCATTGCTAATATTTTTAGTGTATGTCGGGTGGTGCCAATGAGCAAATGACGCCATTCGAGGTTGTACCAGAATCTTTTATACCTTGGGCTCTTGAGCAGCATAACAAATACCTAATATTTAAATGTCAACCACAGAGATGTTTTCCACCTAATTTTAGGTTAAGCATCTGATCAGCTGATTTTAGATTGTCTCATCAAATTTCTTTCTAATTAATTTGTATATTATTCATTTGTTTACTAAATATCAATACACAATAATAATTTAATAAACTGATATTATTTCGACCGTAATTATTGGTAATCGTAATATATTAGAGTATTATGTGGAGTTTTTGTAACTAACAATACCTTTGTATACAAAGTATCGTTTCAAAGCTTAGTCGTCCAAATATTAAACATATTAAATTAGCTACGATGTTTTCTGTGAGTATAATTTATTTGGTGGTTTAGTTAGCTGTTAAATGTAGCAATTACACTATTTTCTTGTAATATATATTTTTTTTATATAATAATTAATAAATAAACCGTCCTGACTTCGTACTGGTAGATAAGAAATTCATAGGATGAATTTACTTTATTAGGGCAATAATTACCCTAAAAAACAGCCTAGTTTAAAGATATATTACGTATATGAGTTTAGAGATATTTAAAAATCAATGATATATTTCCGCCAATTTCCACAAAACCTTAAGAATTATACACCTTTCTCATAAATCACTCCATACCATGGTGAAAACCAAATAAAAATCATTTCTGTAGTTTTTTGGTTTTGAATTCAGACAGACAGACCCATGTCGAGACTTTAACTTGTACTAGCTGTGCCTGCGGCTTCGTTCACGTTGAAAAAAAATTTTTTTTTCATTTTTGTCCGTATTTGTAACTTTATTCAATACAGCACTGCTCCTATTAGTGAGAGTGTGATGTTAAATAGCCTAAAATTTTCCTCGATAATTGTTCTATCAGATACAAAAAGAATTTTTAAAGTCGGTCTAGTAGTTCCTAAGATTAGCGCGTTCAAACAAACAAATAAACTTTTCTACTTTATAATCTTCATATATATAAAATTTCGTAGCACGTTGTTTGTCCGCGATGAAGTCCTAAACTACTGAACCGATTTTAATCAAATTTTGCACACTGTGTACAGTTTGATTCAACGTGAGATATAAGATACTTTTTATCTCGATAAGTGATCATAACGCGATAGATAACGCTGTAGTCGATGTGATTGACTCGAAAAGGCAGAACAGTGTCTGCCAGGTCAGGTAGTATGAATATAAATTTGTTAGCTAACGTAAACTTTATATTATCACTTGTCTTTAGTAACACCTTTTTTTCGAATTTTTAGGTCATGAATTTATTTTAAGTCAAGCGTTGATGATTTTTCGTTTTTAAGTAAAAAAGGAAGGCGACGTCAAAAGAAAAGGAAAGCAAACTATGGCTGATTGTTGTTACTTGAAAAACAAAATAAAGAGACATAAATTCTTGAGAGTCCTGTCCTTGACCTATTTATAGACAGTAATGAAAAACAGGGCCGGCTCTAGGGGCGGCAAGCCGAGCATTTTCCCGTGGCGTTAAAATTCAAGGCAGTTGAATTTGGCAGTTTGGCGGCCGTTTTTTTGGAAAATTTTATAATTTGGATGGGATACTTTTACTAACAAAGAGAATATTTCACATATTAATTCCATCTTCTCTAAAAACATATAATGGTTATGCAATATATTTGTACATATACATAGACCCTATATTAAAATTTCCAAGGGGCGGGAATCTGTCTTTTTGTTCGGGGCGCCGTAATCTCTAGAGCGGGTGCTGTGGAAAACTTCTTTATGTTTCTAATATAAGTAGGTACCGGTAACTAGTTTTCCCATTTTATGAAAACAAAATAATTTTTTCTAAAAGACTGTAAGCATCGTTATGTACCTTTTACTAGTTTTTGGAAACGAAACGTTAGTTTTTTGTTTCTGCCTAATTTAGTTATTTTTTAAAAAATATTGTAGGAGAAAAGTAGCTCATGATATATATCTTCCAACATAAGTTATTTTAGAATAGACTGGTTATAAATGAAACAAGTATAGAAAAGCTTTAAACCATATAATGCGTTGCGCATATGCATGGTGTTAGGGCTTTATCTATTGCCCATCTGGCTAGCTACCACCCGCATGTTTAAAATATGCCGCCAAATAAATGTAGGTGTGTTCCGACAGTTGCACTTGAGAGCCAGTGCTACTACTAGGCTTAGCGTGTCTACTATTTTGAGCCATATCGTCACTTAACATCAGGTGAGATTATAGCCATAACGCTAAACCTATATAGTTAACTATAAAAAAAACACTTATTTTGTTATGAATGTAAATCTCAAGTCTTTTATATTTGGTATACGATTCACACTTTGTGGCTTAACGTTAACTTTCAACTTTTAAACCTTTTTTAACATTTCCAACCTTTCTTATTTTTCAACTCTACAACAAATCTAGGTACAATTTGTTCGCCTATAAAATACATTTTCAGTAGATATAAGAAAGGCTTGATCCATTCATTTTTTATTTTTACCTATGGGTCTTTATTAGTATCCTTTCAAAATAGTGCTTGTTACGTGCGTCTACTCAATTGTTATATACTCTTGAGTAAATGTATATGACTAATGGATTACGCCAGAAAGTAAAAATTCTCATAATATGTTATTATAAAACTCAGGAATTATTTAAAATGATATTTATTTAATATGTGCATCAAGTTATTAAAACACAACAATTAATATAAAAACATACAAAAATATGGCAGTGAGCATCAAATAATAATGAGCAACAAGTTGTAATGTGCGACTGATGCTAAGAACCGCACGTTCTCACGTTATGGCATTTATTTTTTTATTATTCCAAATCCAAATTCCAAATTCCAGTCCGTCGTGTTAAAAATAATGTCAGGTCTGAACCAACCATTACTGTTGATAAATCCAAAGGGGTTGATCCAGTGACAGGATTTGTTGGGTGTTTATCTCCTGGAGACAGCCTTGGGGATGGAATCACCGGTAGCGTGGTAACCAGTCTCGTCAGCAGAGTAATTTATTGTCTGCGGTTTTCCTTCTTCATCAACGTAGGAGAAAGAGCCACGGACTACAACAACTTCATGCGGCTTGTTATCCTCATCAACAACTGACTTCAGTTCTCCAGTTTCTTCACGAGTTATCTTGTTTTCAGTTTCAAAACTGTAAATATACCAAATACTTATATTACTAGTGAAATTTAGACTTACACGTTTAAACACAAATACAAGAAATCTCTAAGAACTATTTTATGAAATAACTAGCTGTTCCCGCGATTATTTATATGTGGAACGAAAAATTATTTAATAATTTTTACCCGTTTTTGTAAAACAAATTATTACAGCTTTACTCTTATTGATGGTAGCGCCTCGATGATGCTCTATCAAATACAAATAGATTTTTTTAGAATTTTTGAAATCTGACTGATAGTTGCTAATATTTGCGCGTTCATATGAACATAGATATATGATTGTTACGTATGTTTTATAAAAAATACATGTATGTTTTGGGGTGTAAGGGGTATCGAATACCATCAGATTTACTTAAGGCAATCTCACCTGCAGACGGTGCACCCTGCCGAATAACGGACGAGGCTCTGGCGATTGTAGGTCCCACATTTGGTTTTGGTCATGACGGTTAACCATGTAATCTTTGATCCGTCAGAGCTTGGTGGTAGTGTTATTGCCTGACTAGTTACGCGACCACCCTCGGGTTTAGATTGCCGCCAAATAAAGGTTCACTATGAGCCTTTGTATTCCAGCATAGTGAACGAGAACCTGCCATTTCTGTCAAGGTCAGCAACATGGCTGTAACACCAGTAGTGTTGCAGCTGTCTATAGGAGACGGGAACCATTTACCATCAGATGGGCCGACTGCCTTTTCGCTGCTCATTATCATAAAAATAGACGTATAAATATTGTGAAAATAATTCGAAGCGATGATAGCTCAGTGCTATTGTGTACGGACGCCGCGTCAAGGGACGTGAGTTCGAATCCACTTACAATGAGCTTGAGCTTTCGGTGAAGGAAAACTTCGCGAGGAAACCATAACTTGGTGGTAGGGTTTTTTCTAATACCCGCCGGGCTAGCCACCACCCTCAAGTAGAAAATCTGGCGCCAATGTCAATAGGTGTGTTCTGGCAGATGCACTCGAGAACAAGTTCTTCCATAGGTTTAGCGTATTCACCAACTTAGGCCGTATCGTCACTTAAGATCAGATGAGATTATAACCTATTATAACGCCTAATAACCTATAAACTATAAAAAAATTAAATAAAATGAACCTGAATTTATAGCTGCCTTCGGGGTTCTGATCGTAAGCCGAGCGCAAGATCTGGAATGGCTCTGGTGGAGCAGCTACAGCTACGGCTGCTAACGCTACAGCGACTAGGATAATCTGCAATAAATATCTACCATTACTCTATTTATGGGTATTCGTTATTAACAAAACAAAATATGAATATAGTTATGAACTTAAACTATTATCAATATAGTTAATAAAAATATTTTAGAATACGACCATTTAATAAATTAATTGTAAATACGTACGTATTTCATTTTTTATGTTTTGGTGTTTTCCGTTTGGTGCCTTATGAACGACTGATACGCAATGGTTGTGACAAAAGCTTTTATACATTTCATTAGCGATCTAACGTAATATATAAATGTCATACTAGATAGTACATATACAATGTCGATATACTTAAGTTGATCATCGATGATCGCAATTTTACGTATGTGCTTATGTATACATACCTACACTACTATCGGTAAGAAACATGTTGTGTATATTTAATGCGCATTCAAGTGTGGTCATTCGAAGGACAAAAATCTGTCATCATAATTTTTGTTTGACTTAATATTTTGACATACCGTAAAGGTTATCTACATAAGTGGAAAGGAATAAAATGTATACGCAAAATAATTAATAAATCTTATAACTAAAAACCATGATAATCTCATAATTTTAAGTCTTACATAAATTAAACGTGCACATACTAAGACAATTATGCGTAAGAAATTTGTAGATTTGTTTCTAAAATTTCTTTACAGTATACTTTCCCCGACTTTATTTGATTTTATGTGATATGATTAAGATTTATTGATTTACACCGAAACTATATTATTTAACCTTTTTATCTTTTTATAATATCAGTTTAACATTCTACATTTTGATATTAATTTTATTAGAAGCACTAACATGTTCCAATTATAAATTCAAAGCTTCAAGGTAAAAGAACTGGTTTTTCAACATTTTGTTCATTTTGTTGTATATACCATGTTCCATATAATAAAAGACAATAGATCTCATCTCAAGTCAATCCATACTGAACACTTATTACTTAATAATTAATTTGACTTCATTATTAACTACAAGTCCTTCTATTAAAGCCAACTTGTTGCGTAGGAACAACCTTACCTACATAAAATGATATTTTTATATTGATTTACTCATATATTAGGCCAACACTCGTGGCTTTCCAATATCACTTATTAAACGATATTTATTCTTAATGATAAACCCCATAAATTAAAATGACTAACATAGACAAGTTTTTATGCCCATATCCTTTTATTAATACTTCATACCCCATATTCCACATCATCAACCTAACTTTACGTTTAGTCATTTGCTTTATACGTAAGTATAAACCATATGACTAAACGCTAATTTATTTTAAATCCACAAAGCCTTGAACGTTTTTAGTCTTGTGCCTTGTTGATTTATTTAAGCAAACCCAGTAACGTCAAACGCACAATACTCATGAATAGCGTAATCATAATGAACAAACATTACGTATGGTAATGAGTTAAACTTTGAACTTTTTTACCTGTATTTATATTATAAATATTAACATAGTAGTAAAGATGTGGCTGTGCAAATATTTCAATGATTATAAAATTCTCTAGTACAATGTACCAACTGCTATCAAAACCTCACACACTTTTGCGATTGACTATTTAAGAATTCTCACTTTATTCCAATTACGTCTGCCAATATATTCCAATATAATAATATAATAATATATTTCTAATATATTCCAATTAACTCCGTTTTCATATTTACATATTTCAAATCTACGAGTGAAGCTAGTTTGCCTTTCTAAGATAACAATCTTTGACAATATTATAAATGCGTGAGTTTTTTTTTCTTTGTTACGTTTTCACGCGTGAACCGCTTAATCGATTATGATGATTTTTGGTATAGAGATAGATAGGCTACTTTTTCTCCCGAAAACCTTATTGGAAGTACGTCGTGTACGTAGTATTTGTTCGATGAAAATAATCCGCTATACTTTGCCTGGAAATAATGGCAGGCGCTTGTTGATGGATTTTGAATTTTGAGCAACGGTTAGACCCGACGTATGTTCCGACTACTTTTTGGCTCAATGTAGGTGCACTTTTTATTTCAATAATAGTTGCCTATTTCAAATGTATAAAACTAACCGGATTAAGCGAAATATCAAACGTTTATAAAATAATAGTAATAATTAATATTTTTAGAATATTTTCTAAGCATACCATCTAAGAACGAAAATGCTTTTTTTAAAGTTCAATATTAACTTTATTGACACGAAGTTACTACAGGTATAGAAGTAATCTGCGTAATAATATAAACATTATATATAAAACTAACCGGATTAAGCGAAATATCAAACGTTTATAAAATAATAGTAATAATTAATATTTTTAGAATATTTTCTAAGCATACCATCTAAGAACGAAAATGCTTTTTTTAAAGTTCAATATTAACTTTATTGACACGAAGTTACTACAGGTATAGAAGTAATCTGCGTAATAATATAAACATTATTCAATTTATGACTCTCAGAAAGCACATAAAAACATCAATCTACAACACGCGTTTAGAAGGTATTCTTGTCAAAACCTAGCAGAAACTTTAAGCTGAATAATTACTAAAATCTAATTTTATAGAAATATATTCACAAAAATTCTAATAAATGTTTGCTATTATGTGTATTTATATGATAAACGATTACTTTTATTCTCACTTTATTAAGTTTTTACTGTCTAAATATATGACAGGTTCATTAAATCCCTATAAATATTATTCTAAATAGTCTGCGCAGAAATATTCTTACAATATAAAAACTTCGATTTTGTAATGTTTCCGAAATTAAAATATGAAACGCTTTTACTATGTTAGAAGACTTTAAAGTATTTTCATATTCTTTTAAAGGTTTATATTAAATAACAATATGGAGTGGGATTTTAAATGAAACAGAACTGCACAAAGTACCTCGGTATAAAAATTTCGATAATTTTCAATACATTTCAAAAGGCGTATGTTCGTATTCGTGCTGTCGATATAATATATCAACATGTCCATTGTCAAAGATCGGGGCGGGGCAGTTATAACTACGTAGGCTGTCAATGCCAATTAAAACCAGAATTTGTCGAAACCCCATGAAGAAACAAAAAATCACAAGATACAAACATTCTTCCATATCATCACATAAAGCCCAAGGCTCAATGCTTATCGCTGATATACAGGATAAGCCCTAAAACTATTCCTACAGTTAAAAAGAGTGAATCAAAACGCTTACTATTTTGATACGGAGGCGGAACGCACAAATATATCAAATTTACGGATTTAAAAAAAAAACGCGATAAAAACTCAAAATCGTTTTTAATGCCGTGTACATATATAACAATAAACATTCACATTCGGTGTAAATGTATCTGTATTATTAGAATCTACTAAATATATAAAAGTTAATTTTTTCTAGAAAATGCAATCATTATGAAAACCCGTATAACCACTTAAAATTAGAATAAGGGCATAGTAACAAAACCAGGTAGGTAAAGATTCGAGGAGACCTCTTATAACATTAATAACATCTCAAAAGGTCGCATTACAAAAAATGCAGTTTTAATAGTCTATAACAAAACAAACAGGTGTAGATAGGCAATAAGTCGTACCGCATCGCGTCGCGTCGCGTCTGTATGCAAGACGAAAATAAAAGTGATGTGCATTTACCCTTTGCAGAGGTCAGCTCTATACTTTATATCATGAAGTTATAATTCAAGGCCAACATGTTTTTTCAACATGGATAGTTAGTAGATGTTTAATTTGAGCATACTATTAAACAATGTAGTCATTTTCAATATTTCTCTTAACCGTTAATATTTATAATTACAATCAATGTAGACTTCCCGACAGTTTTTAAACAATGAAATACTCATCATATTTATATCTCATCTCATCAATAAACAATGAAATACATCAATTCAAATAATTATTACATGATTTATTTTTAAAATAATAATTATGTTTGTCTTTCATTGACTAATTGTTGTTCCAAAATATGAAATTTATGTTTCCATAACAACTATTATATATTTCACAAAAACAATAGTAGAAAGCACGTAGTTACGTGAACATAGGTAGTATATGTGTAATCTGGTATTTAAGTTCAAGTGCTAATACTGTATGTCTGCGTTGTCAACATCTTAATAAACGTAAATAAATTCAATATGTAATTATTTAATGTAAAATTAATGCACAACAACATTCCTTATTTGATTCACACCGTTCCAAGCGTATTAAACGACTCGACGATGCTACTAAATATTATATTCTATATATAAAACAACGATAACAAAATGTTACTTCACAAATATCCTTATGTCTAAAACAGGTGAGAAAAAGTCACTGTCCGTTGTCTAAACTGATAAAAATATAAAAAAAAAGTGCAATATCTTTTTAGTTTTGGAAGGGTTTCTTTTTTGCATTTATATTAGTATCCGTTCAGATCATTAATTATATTTTAGTGTAATGTTTTTTATTGCCTTTTGTATCCATCATATCATTATAAGTATAATGGATACAATTATATATGATTAGATACAAGGGAATACAAATTCACTTTTTTATAGTTAATGGTTATGCGTTATGACTATATTCTCGCCTAATCTTAAGTAACGATATGGCTAAAGTTGGTCGACATTATAATTATGCTGGAGGATTATAATTTATGTATGAGATAAAAGTTACAGAATATATGTAATATAATTACGACTTATGTTATCATGATTATATCTCATTATAAAACAATGTAGTTATTGGGTTTTAATACATATTTATGGTAGTACAATGAAATCCATTACGATTATATTTATTTTAAAACGTCGTTTCATAGAATGCACTACTGAAAAATGTTTTGTCATGTGGTATAATAGTGTTTTATATACGTTGCATTATTATTTACTTAACATTTCATAAAACTATTATAACATACAAGTCATTATAACTGCAATTAAGGTCACATCAAAGTAAAATATTGAATTTTATAACTTGTTTAGATCATAATGCTTTAATGTAAACTCTCTTAATGATGTTAACTAATGAAAATAAAATAGACATAGACTTGAATTTATTCAGAAGTCATTCATGTTGTAAAATTCTTTAGCCCTGTTCAGTCATTATTAATACTTTAAAACAGCGGTCAGCTTTTATTTTTGTCGAAATAAAACTCTTACTATAAACTCTAGAAAGAAGCCGTTACTAAAATACATACGCACTTATAAGGGAAAAGCCTTGTCGCTTAGTGAGATATTAGGTGCCGAGGGGGTTTAAGAAAAAATGAAGTTCGCAACTCATAAAAGAAAATGTAAATTTTAAATGTTATTACAGACATTCATTAATTTATGAAAGTGTTATTATTATACAACAAATATTTAATCATACCACAAACATGTAAAAATAATGAAATTTGTTTAGTGTTAGTAAATGACCATATACATGTACTAGGGAGTCTACCATTTGTGACGTAATATTGATATTTATTGGTATATATTGGTCGCAGAAAAAGTGATATACCATGACGAAGGGGGGAGGGAGTCGAAAGAAGTAAAATTTGGCGTGACGTATTTTACAAACGGCCCCAAAGCAAATATCACAGAATAATAAAATTAAATAAAAAAACAAGGTTCTTAATTATATCCTAGATAATTGAATGTCATTCGCTAAATAAATTTATCGACAAATACAAATCGTAGTTGCCAGAAGCAAGTTCTATCATATCAATTCCGTGTAAAACCCTAACATGTTAAGATGTAAAAAAAAGTTTCCAAATAATTAACTTATTTTTTTTAATAATATCAAACATACAAAAAGCTCTTAAAATCACCAAGTCAATCGCATCACATGATCTGTTTTCCTCTTAGAAGATTTTATGAATCCAAGAAACTGTAGTTCAGCAACCGCCTGCGTAAATCTTTTACTGAAACATAACAAAAAACAGGTTATTTCAAACGTTAATCAACTACTAACGCCATATATAGGAATAACTTGTTGACAAAATAATTTAATTGTCAGCAGACATAATGAATTATATATTAAAAAATATCACATAGACACCTACTGCGAGGTCTAAGTTAAACGATACTTACCTAGCTATAAGAAGTATCAGTACTACTCTCTTGCGAAAATTAATCTCGTATATACAATTTACTAGTTACTTTAAATATTAAAAGAATAAAACCAAACTATTTTATACACTGTTTTTTCGTTTTGACTATCTGGTTTTATTTTTAATTTTTTTATCATATAGAATCGAAGAAACATATTACGAATCTGCTGCTATATTAATAAAAACTTTAATTTGTGCATAAATTTAAACTTTAGAACGTAAATTTTATTTAAGTGGAATGACAGCCATAAAGTATTTTCAAATCAAACAAGCATTAAAAACGTTTTTATGTATCAATTTAAAACCTCCGAACCTAAATCTACTTATGACAATTTTAATGAGTATTTCGCACGGTGGTATAGCCTCTTCTATTTTCCAACTGCGTAAAAACCACCGTTTAGAAATTAGTTGACAAGCACCGATGGGAGTGAACTGTACTTGAAGGCCAATCCCAGTCTTATAGTATTACCAGTTTGGACCACACAAGAGACAAAACCGCACTGGTTAATTTCATTAGAAACACTCAAGTATCCTACCGGCTAATCTTTTTCGTCTCTGGCACTTCGGGTTGGCGACGTTTTTATTAATTTTGCAGACTCTCGTTCTTAATCTCGTTTGTGATTTTATGTATAACTTACAAAAAAAAAATCCATACGTAATATGCTATTACTGATAAACATATTATATTAGTAATTAACAAATATAAATTAATGCATTATTAGCATCACAGGAATTAAATGAAAGGCAGAGATAACTAATGAATTGAAGGAATGGTAGGAAATCTCGTAATTAGTATATTTTTATTCTAGTTGTGAAAATAAACATTTCACTGTACATCATTCAATTCATTATAAGACACTTAAAGCGATGATAGTTCAGTGGTAGTGTGTACGACTTCGCGTCAAGAGACGTGAGTTCGAATCCAACCACCTACAATGAGGTTGAGCTTTCGGTGATGGAAAACATCGTGAGGAGACCATAGCATAGTGGTAGGGCTTTTTCTAATGTCCACCTGGCTAGCTACCACCCTCAAGTTGAAAATCTGCCGTCAAATACCAATAGGTGTGTTCCGGCAACTGCACTTGACAGGCAGTTTCTCCACAGGTTTTGTGTCTACCAACTTGGGCCGTATCGTCGCTTTAGATCAGGTGAGATTACGATAAAACCTTGACTATATATATATATATATATATACGAAACAAGTGACGTGTACAAACCATATCTGCGCAGCCGTTGAGAACTTACGGGCTGTCTTGAAACGTTAAGCGCGTACCTATACCTGAGCACAGCCAATAGCGTATGCGCTATGTATAAATAAAAGAGCTTTAACTTTTTTTATTATTGGAAACTCAGTCCTAAGAAAAGATGGATAGAGCGTGTGAGGTATGAGATGAAAGAAAAGGGAGTGAATGAAGAGATGGCGATTAATAGAGATTTATGGAAAAAAACGTACTGCGCCGACCCCAAATAACTTGGGAACAGGTCAAGAAGATAAAGTCCTGTTTAGAGACTATTACTGCCGTTTTCAAATTATAAGATTTGAGCATTTTAGGCAGATGAAACTGTCTTATAGAAGATTCTCTGGTTGAAGCTCTCTTGAGAGTTTTTGTGTTAACTCTAATAAATAATGTTCCGAATGACTACTCATAGTTCACTTCACTTAGGTTTTTCATCTACATTGCATCATTGCATCAAGATCCCACCAAAAACTCCAATGCCAGGCTCGTGACGGAAAAATCTTACATTTTCATTTGTCTAGCCTCCATCCGTAACGTGCTCCAAAAAGAAGAAGATTACTTACCGTATGGTAGCGTCTTGATGGCGATGCTCATCGTCCACATCAGGCATAATGACTGCAGCAAATGCTTGTAGCCAATCGTACAAGTTAATATGTTTGCCACACTCGCGGTGCAGTTTGTATGCAAGGCACACGTCCGGGAGCGTGTCCACTATGCTCTCTGGCGACGGCAGGTGACAGCACGAGCACTGAACATAACACGCAATTACTTTTCTGTTTATTTTTATATTTTGGGGGGTTGATGCTGCTCACGTCCGCAGGCCATAACCTCGAGACCCTACACGTGACCCCCGGGTGGTGCTAATCCAGTAGCTGCGGGGTGGTAGGGCGTCGGTGCCCGCCTGGGTCGCAACCACTATACATATGGTGAAAAGCCCGTAATAGTGACTTGTCGCGTTTCGGGTTCAGCCAGTGCATATCCAGTACCTTGGGGGATTTTGCCGTGACCCGGAGGAGTGGTAAGATTCACCAGTTGCTCGTTGCTCTGTTGATATGTACTGACCCGACAGCCAGGGAGACCTGTAGAAACGGTTGTACCGCTGGCAGCCCGCGGTATAGTACAGGGGCCCAATCGCGGCTACCACCGCGAGAGGCTGCCCAACTATGCCGCGCATAATCTTGGGTAGTTTCTTCGTGCCGGTTGGTGACCGGAACGGGGTCCCGGCGATCTATTCCGGGAGGGTATGGGGGCCCTTCTGTCTGTCGGATCAGTGCCTCTACGCCGTGCTCGAGCTGGTGTTTCAAGCCTAATATCGTTGCGTCTCGGTAAAATTCACCAAATTCACGCCTTCTTTTTTGTCTATTTTTAATTAACCTCAATTCAGTGCCAAAGAAGAAAAAACTAAGCACCACAGCGGTGTACAGCCCCGACGCTGCCTTCACAGTGGAGTTTGCTAACATCCGCGGACTCCACTCTAACTTAAATGCCGTCCACCACCGCCTTGAGACGGCACGGCCTC
This sequence comes from Actias luna, assembly GCA_039707435.1. Classification (NCBI taxonomy): domain Eukaryota; kingdom Metazoa; phylum Arthropoda; class Insecta; order Lepidoptera; family Saturniidae; genus Actias; species Actias luna. The sequence continues at coordinate 9,409,914 of JAZHAC010000033.1, read as the reverse complement.
CTTTACTTTTTCTGACGGAGACACAGATCCGCCGTCCGGCTGATACATCCTATCTACACTACCCAGACTACCAGCTCGAGGAAAACTTTCAAGCTAAAGCCGGGGTATGTGTATATGTACGGTCGGATGTGTGTTGTCGCCGTCTGCACCTCATGGAGGACCCCTGCTTCTCCATCTTGTGGGCACGCGTGGATCTCGGCGCTGAAAGCCGAGTCTATGTGTGCCTATATAGATCTCACAAAGGGGATTCAGAAACAACTCGGCTGTTTGAGTACTTAAGTCAGGCGACAGATGACGTGCAAGAGCAGTTCCCTACTGCAGAATTGGTGGTTTTGGTGGACTTCAACGCACACCACGAACAGTGGTTGAATTCGTCTAAAACCGACCATGCATATGCTCTCACGCACGACTTGTCACAGCTGGTGACCCAGCCTACCCGGATCCCTGCCATTGCTGGTCAAGCGCCTTCCTTGCTGGACCTACTGCTGACGAGTCATCCTAACGAGTACAGGGTGTCTGTCAGTGCCCCATTGGGCAGTTCAGACCACTGTCTCGTTGAGACATTGGTGCCGCGTTCCTTGCCTCGACGTCCCTCGGAGACCAGGCGTAAGGTCTGGCACTACTCGTCTGCAGATTGGGATGGTATGAGAGACTACTTACATTCCCTCGTCCGAAATCATTAGCAATCGCCGCAGACGCCCTTGGTTTAATCATGAATGCGCAGCTGCTTCAATCAGAAGCAGTATGCGTACCTTCCTTGGATCTAGGGTCCCACGAATAAAGATCCTAATCTCAACTTCCTTAACCCTTAAATGGACAATGTTGTTTTTAAACAACACTCACATTATTGCAAAAAAAAAATAGTAAATTCATGTCTAGATTTTTTTACTCATTTTTCCTAGACAGTAATACATGTCTATTACACAAATATATTTTTTTAAAACGTAAAAAAAAATCGTCCATTTAAGGGTTAAGGCAGCCTACAATAAGGCCACTAGGTCCTGCAAGAAGGCACACTCAAGAGCAGACGCACAGCGCGTTGCACGGATTGGCCAAAAGTTGGTCTACCAGCCAACCAATAGTCGCTCCTATTGGGGGCTGGCGAAGGCCATCCAGGCAAATTTTTGCCAATCCTCTCTGCCGCCTTTGTGATATTACTGGACTTACTGTCGCTCAATGTTCGGAAAGCCAGTGGCCCAGACGGTATCCCAGCAATTGTTCTCAATAAGTTTGCAGCTGAGTTGACTCCAGTATTGACACGCTTGTACCGCCATTCCTACTTCTCGTGCCTCGCGTTTGGAGAGAAGCCACCGTGCAACCGATAACCAAAAAAGGTGATTGTTGAGACCCTAACAACTACCGCCCAATCGCTGTAACCTCAGTGCTGTGCAAAATCATGGAACGTATCATTAATGCCCGTCTTATGCATCACCTAGAAAACCATCCCCTTATTTATGATCGACAATATGGCTTTCGAACGAACCGGTCAACGGGGGACCTTCTAGCGTATATATTGCACCGCTGGGGGGAAGCGATTGACAAGCAAGGCGAGGCTCTGGCTATTAGTTTGGATATAGCCAAAGCTTTCGACAAGGTCTGGCACCGTGGACTTCTCTCCAAAATCCCGTTGTACGGACTCTCCAACAACCTCTGCCGTTGGATCTCCAGCTTTCTGCATGAGCGCAAATTTCGTGTCCTTGTGGATGCACACCATTCGCAGTTCATGACTGTAAATGCTGGAGTTCGTCAAGGCTCTGTTCTGACACCCACGTTGTTTCTTCTGCAGATCAACGATACCACGGTCCTCTCCTCTCACGGTACTCACGAACCTCTCGGTCGCATTAATTGCTATGCAGACGATAGCACGGTTCATGGGTGCTACATCAGTTAGGCCGGCAGTGGTCGGGGAGACCATTGAGCAAGTAACTTGGTTGAGTTCAATGCCAAGAAAACCCAGGTATGTGCCTTTACCTTAAAAAAAACCCCTTTTTTACCTAACCCTACTCTTCAAAACACCCAACTTGCAATGTGTGACAGCCTAAATATTTTAGGAATGAATATTCGAAGCGACCTAAACCTCAAGGACCACATCGAGAATGTCATCTCCACAACATCTCGGAGACTCAGAATCCTGAACAGAGTGCGTCGGTTTTTCATGCCCGACCAGTTGCACCTTCTTTATAAGGCCCAAGTTCGTTCGTGCATGAAATACTGCTCGCACCTCTGGGACGGATCCGCTCAATATCTACTCGATGCCTTAGACAGGTTGCAGAGGCGGGCTGTTCGCATTGTTAATGATGCAGACACCACCAGCACCCTAGAACCGCTGAAACTACGAAGGGACATTGCCTCTTTAAGCGTGTTCTACCGTATGTACCACGGCAAGTGTTCTGAAGAGCTCTTCAATATAATCCCCTCCTCCCCGTTCCACTACCGAGCCACGGTGACTCCTATTGAATCGCGAACTAAAAGTTTGCTGATTCATACTTATGTCGTACCGTGGAGCTGTGGAATCGTCTTCCGATCAGCATGTTCCCACCCTCCTATGACATAGGGTCCTTCAAAAGAGGCGTCAATAGGTATCATGCCAGGCCAGCATGACAGCGGTGACTGATTGTGAATTTTGGATCATCGTCAGTCACCGCTGCTCTGGATCGTACTTTACTTAACACCAGGTGCAGTACAGTCACTATGCTGCGCAAAAAAAAAAGTCTGGTTGGGTCACAAATTGATATCTTTCCTGTGATATCACTACTGTTGTATATGTATATCACTACACTGTGGTATCACTCCTGTGATAACTTTCGTAGTAAAGTAGGTATCGTATTTATAAAATCTATTTTTATCGATCCCGAATGCCATACATAACCAGCCTATAAAGCATCTTTGTTCCTCTCGATGTCGGAGAAGCACGGATGCTATTACATAAACCGACGGATCTCAATGATTTCTTTATTTTATTTTCAAGTGCTATAAAACGCAAATTGAATATTATTAAAATGCTCAATATCAGTGATACATTAAACTAATTTTTTTTTCTAGGTTTAACTTGTCCATCGTCTTGATCATCCGGACTCCCCATGCCTTTGTTACGCAATATTTGATTTTCTCGGAATTTTGTTTTTACACTTTTTTTATTTTTTAAAGGAATTGTGATTAATTCTTACAGCCTACAAAATGTAAGAAGACAAATGTCTAGTCCGCAAAAGAGTCATTCATTTCTAATAGCAAATACATTCCATATACGATATATGCTGAAAATCGGTTGAAAAATAATGAAAATGTTATATCATATTCGTTTTAGTATCCTTTATAATATGCGTATATAACACATTTATTTATATCTGTAGATAACCTACAAGCTCTAGAAATAATTTTTTATATAGAGGCCTAACTTGAAAGTAGACGCATATTTTTGAGTAATCTTAAACCGTTTTCAACCCTATGTTAAAAGTTTCATGAAATAAAACTACCTGTAAATAATGAACAGGATTACTAAGAGCTGTGTGTAAAGCTCCTCTTGGGGAACCAACTATTTGTTTTTTCACATTAGAAATATCTGTGAAAAATAATATTTCATAAAAAACTCTTGTGTGTGGTGGTTGCAATCCTTTAAAAAATAATTCTTCCAAATAATTCACAAATCTTGTACGAATCATCTCAAATTCTGATTTGATCTTATCTTCTTTTGTAGCCTGTAGTAGTTTCTGTAAATTAGTTTAAAACAAATAACCAATAAATAAATGAATAAAAAACAAAATAATAATAAACAACCAATTCGTTATAAACCCGTGCATAAAATACGTCAGGCACAATTTTACTTTTTTAGACCGCCTCACCCTCTTATCATGCTACGTCACATTTTCTACGACTAATCAATATTACGAAAAAAATGATAGACTCTCCGCCTACATGGTATATGGTAATTCATACCACGACACAAATTTCAATATTTTTAAATATTTATTGTTTCCAATAACAAAACTTTATTAAATATTTGTAATAACATGTACAATGTTGCAAAAATGTCTTATAAGCAGCGAACGTCATGTTTTCTTACACACCTTCGGCTCACATGTCATATTTTGTCAAACTAAGTAACATCTCCTCCCCCCTCATAAGTGCGAAAGTATTTTATGAATGTCCCCTTAATCTTATTAATATATTACATATTATAAAACAAAGTTCTCCGCTACGTTTATCTGCGATACCTTCAAAAACTACAGAAAATATTTTCATACATTTTTCATAAATAGATGGCGTAATTCATCCGCAAGATTGAAGTGTATTCACTATCGTTTTGTGTAAATTAGCTAAAATATGATGATAATTATTGAAAAATATTACGCCGACTGGGAACTTCATTAGCGTATGCCACATAAACCAATAGAGTTATATGAAATACATAAAATATAAATAAATAAATAAGCATAAAAAAATCAAAGTTTCCTTGTCAATCACACAGTGGACCCCCATCCGCACGGGTTACTAGTACGGTTATATAATACATACTAATTAAATTATTTAAGTATTAGCTACCCTGGCAGCCTTTGACTTATTTTTTTCAGTTGTTAGTGACTCGACTACGGCTTTTCTAATACCTACCTACCTAGCTAGCTCCCACCTTCAAGTTAAAAATCTAACGCCAAATACCTAAAGATGTGTTCCGGCAGTTGCACTAGAGCCAGTCCCGCCACTAGGTTTAACGTGTTCACTATCTTAAACGATATCGTTACTTAACATCAGGTGAGATTGTGGCCACAACACTAAGCCTAATAATCTATTTAAAACAAAATTGTAAAATGTAAATTTGCATGCGCACATTTTACTTTAAAAGAGATCCAAAGTTTTTGCTTTATGTAAATAACTATTTAATAGTATATTGAGCACATACTTAATACAAAACAAAATTTACCTCTTTCAGTTTATATCTGTTAGCGGGAATATTTCTCACAGTATCATTCATTTCTGTATTCGCATGAGTAAGTAAAGTTGCTTCTGTGTTTGCCTTTTCCAAAAGCCTTAAAAACGTAAGTAGATGGACTCGGACATTTTTAATAAAACAAACACCTAGTTCTTGATTGAAATGAATATTCTCCAAATAATTTTTTTTCATCGTTAATTGCAAAGGTTTTACCGGTGAAATGTCTTTTAAATACGCATTGATTATTTTCAATGCGTTTTTTATAGTATCAACGAGATTAACTTGTGATTGAAAATTAATTAACATCATACACTCCTTGAACTCCACTGTCTCAGTTATACATTCAACCGTGCATTTCGCATAAATTTCGCGAACCTAAAAGTGAAATATTTTGAATAACATGGTACAGTTAATTTATTATAAATCCTAAACATTCTAGAGTATTTAAAAATAAATCATAAAGCATATATTAAGTTACAGGAAGTGTCTAGAGAATATATTACATGTAAAAATTGTTGTATGTCTTGCAAAACATCTTTATTTATTCTTGTAGGATAAATCATACATGAAACAGAACTATATTGTACTTATTTAAAAAAAATCGCTTTAGAAATCTTTAATCGATATTAATAAAATGATGAAAGACTTCATTATCAGGTAATAAATGTACTCATTACTTATTAGTTACAAAAATACTTTATATCTATAATATGTGGTGTCAGAGATAAATGTTCTGAGTCCGGGGGTTACTTTATGTCCGTTAATTGTATACTTATTCTCACTTGCCATTGGGGAAATTGCCTATTTATGCAGATGGCATAGTAGAAAATAAACAGCATGCACACAGTATTTTTTTCTCACCTGATGAATGACAATGTGGCCCAAGATGGACACGCTGAGCCTAGTGGAAGGGCAGGCTCTCAAGTGCAACTGCCGGAACACACATATAGGTATTTGGCGGCAGACATTCAACTTAAGGGTGGTAGCTAGCCAGACTCGACTGGATTCGAATTCACGTCCATTGACGCAGCGTCCGTACACGGTACCAACTGAGCCATCATCGCTGCATAAACTCGTCATAGTGACTCTCTCTTGGTTTGCCGCCTTTCGTATCAGTTTATATTCAACTGCCGACAGACTTGCAGAACGGTATGATAACGGTGGCCGTCAATAAATTCGTAGTCGTAGTAGTTCGTAGTAGTAAAGTCGTAGTTTTGGATTGTATAGTGCACGGATACCATCCGATAGTGACATGACTCTACCGTGATATTTACTAAATAAAAAAAAATCTATATTTTTTAAAAGGTTTTGAAACGATGACAATTCAGTGGCAGTGTGTACGGACGCCGCGTCAAGGGACGTGAGTTCGAATCCACCTACAACGATCTTCAACTTTGGTGAAGTAAAACATCGTGAGGAAACCATAGCATGGTGGTAGGGCTTTTTCTAAAGCCCGTCTGGTTTTACCTACTCGGCTCGAATTGAAAATCTACCGCCAAATACCAATAGGTGTGTTCCGGTAGTTACGCTTGAGAGCCAGTCCCTCGACAGGTAAAGCGTATCCACCAACTTGGGCCATATCGTCACTTAAAATCAAGTGAGATTGTGGCCATAACACCAAAACATTTAAACTATATAAAAATAACAATATTGTTTAGACATAAACCTTAACTTACAGTTTTTCCCATTAAATTCTTTGGTAAATCCTTTAGAAAGTCGGACAATATCCTAATGCATACATAGTAGCTATATAAGTATTCATGAAGGCAAATCATCTCTTTGTAAACAGTATCCCTAAAGAACTGATCATCCGTTAATAAGCTTATTTTAGTTTTGCAGTCTTGCTTTTCTAAATATGGTCTAAAGGACATTAGGTGACGAATATCTTCTAGATCCCTTGAAGTAAGGTTTAAAATTGCCTCTTCGAGTACTTCTGGGTCACAACATAGAGACTTGACATTGTCTCCGTAAAAGTGATCCATCATACAGTACTGAAAATAAAGATTAAAAGAATTGGTACACATCAAATACACGTAACAATATGAAGGGAGTCCAAGATTTTATGTTAATAAAGGAAAATTGGGTTTTCGAAAAATAGAATTGTAATAAATGGAAAGATCATATAAAGGTTCACAATAAAACCTGTTTTTAGTTTCTTTTTTCGCTCAAATTAAAAAGTTATATTAAATTCGCTACCCACCGTATCTACTTATCTACCAATTAGGTAAAAACCATTTTATATGGCAAGCTAGTCACTCTTTCAATGATTTAACAGAGATTGGTATTATACATTTTTTCAATACTAACATAAATAGGTGGCAACATCCTTAAGTAGCTTCTCTTAATAATGGCGGTTGTAAGTAATGATATACTCCCTATTATTGTAATTTTAATTTTAGCTTTATGTAGAAATGTAATAACAAACGATTTAATTTTTTATTTGCTACTTATCGGTGACGACCAGTAAATGGCATTTTATTTCTAGTTTAAGTGTTAACTAATAATTGTAATTGTAAGAAAATATAGCTGTGGGTCTTCCAACAAATAAAATAATAAGTGTAAGTTAACGGTAATTTAGTTCTAGTTTGGCAAGTCAACATAAGAAATAGCATTAATTCACAAAGCTTGTTGTTTAACAGATTTCTTGCTAAGTCACAATAATATTTTTCTTAACTGAGTCTTGAAACATAAAGCATGTAATCTAATTAGACCATGCTCTTACAGATATGACTATAGATTACATATTGTATGGTAAAGGTGGGTCTTTAATCGCCATAGAAGCATCAGTACCTGGATGGTGGTAAAGTGCTGATATTTATTTAGGTAAGAACTTCTTTTTTAATAGATTATAAATTGAATCCACACGAACGAAATGTATACACATGCATACACTTATTGTACATTATATATAAGGAGATATAGATAAGTACCAACCTTAATGCTTTGAATAAGGCCCGTAACAGAAAAATCATAAAACAAGAATACATCTGTTAACAGTTCGAAGGCTTTACCCGAGAGCTGGAATGAGCTAGTGTGTGTTAAAAATACTTCTTCGAGAACCTGAAATAATATATGTTTTTTTTATCTCATCAATAGTTTGTTCCTCAAAAAAAAGACAGCTTTTACGATGAATTAAGCCTTATATCGCGGGGGAATTCACAAAGATATATGATCGGGGCTGAGTGCCCTCAGCACTCGCCCCAAAAAGTTCGGTGAAGCAGTCAAAGCCCTTAAAACTAAGTGTATGGCAGTTTGAAAAAAAAATACACTCAACACTCAGAAAAATAATTTATGGATTATATAAATACATTAATACATGTTTCGTATTTCGGATTTAAACATCAATCACTGTGCTGGCGGAAAATCGATCGCTTAAACCGCTACAAAACTCATGCAATCTGTCGCATTCAATCTACACATATGATAAATCTGTAGAAAAATCGTTTTTGAACAACGAAAATATTTCCAAAAAAAATTAGCCAGGTGAAGGATACAGGATAGAAGGATATAGGAAAGAGAACCTATATCCAGAATTTTAGGAATTTTTGCCTTTTTTCTGTTTGTCTGTGCACGCATCACGTAAAATGTACTTAACTAATATAGATAACTTTTATACGTCACAATTGTACGCAACTTCAAGTATTGCTTAGTTTTTATTTTATCACAATTGGTTCAAATAATATGAATATGTGTTCACACACAGGCAGTTCAGTTACTTGCGACGCCAAAATAGAATGAATGTTGACAGTTGAACTCCATATTCGATAGATGACGTTGTTTGCATATTACGTCATCATGTAACACAGATATTGACTGTACTCTTATCTAAGCGTACGCATTTTAGTTTCGACAACCTTGCGAACGAAGTCGCGTGCACAGCTAGTAGTTAATTACTCGACCATAGCGCCGTTTATCATATCACGGAATATCAATGAATCATAATCTATATTACATGAATTTTCTGAAATATATAAACCTACATCTGTGTCACAAGTCTCAGTGAGTGCTTAAAGTTTCCCTCTCTGGCACACATTGGGCATGACACCCGCACAGTGAATCCATAGTTTGCTGTGAAGTTCATCTCTAACAGAATGTGGTCAGTGAACTCGTATAAAAGTTACACCAACAAATGTATACATATACAGATTTCTATATATATATACTAACTGTAGTCAGTTTTGATAAATGTCAAGGTATTCATTTACATTTACAACTAAAATATGTACCTGATTCATGTAGAAAGGTGATGAATGTGAGTGAAACACTTTTATAAGTAGTTTTGAGGATACATGGTATGGGAAGGATTTGTGCAATGCAGACACTGATGTTGCAACTCCAAATATAAAGACTATAGGCAACGACGACATATAAGAACTGAAAGCATAACAAACAATTTTTTTAAGTACCTATATTTATCTGTTTAAATTAATATCTGGGAAAAATTATGTTGTCCTTTTTAAGTGCATTTCACTTACTGAGAATAGTGATTTTAGCTTATCGTTTTTTTTTTTTTATTGTTATGTACAAAATCTGCGGACACTAGGTCTGCACCGTTTTTTTATAAAAATAGCTTTACAACAGTAGCTTATTGTTTGTTTAAAATATATAAGTATAAATAAGTACAGAAAGCTAAAATTTCAAATATGAGTCACTTAGTGGCAACCAGTAGTAATAAGCCTCATTGGAACTACTTACACTCATACATTAAACATATACACATACATATATAGTATGCATTACGAATGATTTAGAACATTTTAATATTTATATAACAAATAATTTATATAAAATCTTTTTATAATGTATGAATTTAAATATAAATAAAATATATGTTTAATTACCTCACAATCATTACAAAATCTTGCAAAACATTACAATTAAAACTTTCGAAGTCTGGTATTATTATGACTAGAGTTCTAGCATCTTCACTACATTTAGATTCTAGTGAGTTATTTAAATATTCTGAACAATACCATGTTTTCAGTGTTTTCATTGTACATTGATTCCTTTTAAACTTATTCTTTTTTGATGTTATATCATGAAAATCGTCGCATTCCGACAGATCCTGAAAATTATATACAGAAGTGGCGAAGGGTGGTAGTAGTTTGAAAAATGGAAGCCGGACTAAAAAAAAGTTCTAACATAACAGAATATCAGCTCATCAACACCGTCACCGACGTTTTTTTAGCTGTTAAAGACCCATAAAACCATTAAAACAAAACATTTTTTAATTTTACGATTGCCAATCAACGAAGTTATTTGTACTACGAAGACATATATAGAAATTTTTAACAAATCTATCCCGCCTCTATATTGATTGTCATATCTTGAAAAGCACGGCTTAATTGGATTAAGTGCTTTTTATACAGTCAATATAAAAGATAATAATTATGTTTTATGTTGAAGCGATGATAGCTCAGTGGTAGTGTGTAGGAACGCCGCGTCATGGAACTTGAGTTTGAATCCAACCAACTACAATAAGCTTGAGCTTTCTGTAAAGGAAAACATCACGAAGAAACCATAGTAGGGTTTTTTCTGATACCCGCCTGGCTAGCTACCATCCTCAAGTTGAAAATCAGTTTCCAAATATCAATAGGTGTGTTCTAGCAGTTACACTAGAGAGCCAATCCCTCTTATAAAGGGCGGCAATGCACCTACAATTCCCCCGGTGTTGTGGGTGCTCATGGGCGGCGGTGATTACTTACCATCAGATGACACGTTGCTTGTTTGCCCACTATTATTACATTAAAAAAAATCTCTGTCAATTTTATGTTCTAGTAAAAATATACATACATAACGTTACTGAATCCATTATAAGTATTACAAGTATTTTTTAATCCAAAGTTATATTGATAGTGACAAATATGAACAATTAAAAACTTTAAGTAATAGTTATATGAAGTTATTATTATTCCCCTACAAATGACTCAATAAGAATTAGAATAATGAACATAAATGAATTCACCCAAAACTGTAAAATATCTGAATTAATATTAAATCAGTATCCACCATTAAATCAATTAAATAGTTGTAAGATCTCAGTGTGCTAATCTGAAATCTCATATTGATAATACCGCTTATATGATAGCTTAACAAGAAAAAATTATTTTGTTTTAGCATCATAATAACGAAAATCTTTGTTTAGAATACATACTGCTGCCTCTTGATTAATCAGCTGCCAAACAGCATTTTCGACTAAATGTTTAATTGTATGTGCATCTTGGGAATTCACAAGTGCCACATGTGGTGTGACATCATTTCTACAAAAAATAATTGAATATTAACACATTATTTCATCTATAAGTGGTCACAGATTAAAATTTCTCAGCTGATCTACATTACTCCGATGGGAATTTTAATATTAAGTTGCTAATAAAATTAGTTCTTAACAGAATATATTGCTGCTAACAACAGTTACTATAAAGAGTTGACAACAGTATAAGTAGCTAAATTCTTCAAGACACATGTTTATAGGTTATGCCAACAAACAAAGCTCTCAGCATGACAAATTAATGTAGTTAATAATAATGTGATTATAATAATGTAAGTTAAATAATGTGATTGTATATCATGATTATAACCTAGTCAAAATCAGATCCCTACCATCATGCTAGATTACTGAATCAACACCGTCAAATCTCCAAATGAGACTAGTGAATGCTACATCTAACTCTTAATCATTGCATTTAATATGAACACTGTTGTGAGCTACAGTTGTTTATCACTTAATAGCTCAATCGTTAAACTTTAACTATATGATTTAATGCTGCTCCTGTTAGAAAATGACAAAATAACATTAATAATTTTGATACATATTATTTCAATTTTAACTCAGTTTCATAATCTCACCTAATCAAGTCAATTAACGCAGTGAATTGAGATGCATGATCCGGCTGGCTTACTCCAGTTAACAATGTGGCACTTGGTATAACCCCTTCCATTTGAAATTGTCTATTTTCATTAATTTCTTTAATATAATTGACTATATTGTTAAGCAGCCTATTATAAGATTTGTAGTAGTGATCCTTAAACAAACCCACAATATGCTGGTCATTCTTTTAACTCAATTGTGTAACTTCTTTGAATTGTTTTTCTTAATATTGATTAAAAGGAATCAAATCAAATAAAAAATCTTTATTAAATTTAGGCCCTAAACAAGTGCTTATGAAGTCTAAACTACTACAGAACTACTACTAAAGGAAATGACTTGCTACTTATGCACATTAGTTTACTATTTTTGGACCATATTTTTTACCATGTGTATAGTTTTTCCAATTACAACTGGTCTATTATCATACTCTTACGTTTTCCTTGTTTCTTATCTAGTAAATATACTACATCTAGTGATAAAACTATAGTAGATTTATAGAAATGTTATTTGAGACTGTTTTTTCTTCAATATATTATAAATAAAATTAAAAAAAACTAATTATTATAAATTTAAATATTAGAGCATATTATATACCTTATATAATTAGAAAAGGAGAATAGTCATAAATATACAAAATTGAATAATCTTTGGTCTATCGGAAACTCAAATCTAAACATTTATGATTCTGTTGAAAACAAATCATAAATTTTAAAATAAAAACATTACCTTCAACTTATTCTCAATAAAATCCCAATTTCTTTTATATGCCCTGTACCAGCATTCTTTTTCAAATAGCTTGTCCTTCGATGAACAATGAGTTTTCCTTTTTGAATTTTTGATTTTCTTAAATTCATTAGTAAATAAAAACACACCCTGTAATTAACACAAATATATTTATATAATATAAACCACATGATATAATTTAGCAAACCAACAGTTTTAATAACACTTTCCATTACATATTCAAAAAATATTGCACTGAGTAATAGAAAACTATACTTTTCTTAGCCAAACATGACCAAGTGATTTATGGCTTGAAACTGTTGATACAATCTAATTTATTAAACAAACAATATAATATCATAATATACCAACAGTATAACATATAATTCAGTTTGGTTTTAGAATGTCTAAATGAAACCAATAATAATTTCTAAGCATCACATTTTACACACATTGTAATTCAATAATAAAAAAAGAGTTTTAAATGTATTTAAATGAATTTTTGGAAGCTTGAGGGTGATAGCTAGCCTGGCGGGCTTTCAAAAAAAGCTCTACCATCATGATATGGTTTCCTCACAGTGTTTTTCTTCACCAAAACCTCAAGCTCATTGTAGGTAGATTCAAACTCACGTACCTTGATGCGTAGTCCATACACACTACCACTAAGCTATCATCACTTTTTTATTTTCAGATTTTTTAGAGAAATTTAGATTTACATTTTAGTCATGTGCTTAATGTTTAGTCTAAACATGACTGTATGAAAAATAAATTAGCTACCTAATTATATTATACTATCACCCATTTTTTTAAATGTGGAGACCTCATCTATAATACATTCTATCAATAAAAATCCAAAAATTGAAGAACATAATCATGAGTGCAATCTTGATATACTATATTGTAAAATGGCCAGGTTATTTCATCACATTAATAAAGTTTAAATTAATGAAAAGTTATATAAAATTTTGCAATAAATCATTGTATATAATGTTAATCCGAAAAAGCTTCAACCTATTGTCGAAAATGTATGCATACAATACAAAACCAGTGATACCTGGTAAACATTGACATCACAACTCATATTACAAATATCTAACAAGCACGAGGTGGAAAGAAGCGGAGCTACTTATGGTTAAGAAGGGATTGAAGAAGGGATGGTCAAGATTTAAATTGAAAGAACTTGTAGCTGCCCATGAATTTTAGTGTATATAATAACATTAATTGGTACCTGTTTCAATAAACTGATAACTAAATTGATTAGTAATATATATAACATGTAAGTATATAACAAGAAGGAACATTTAAATGTACAATAATAAAGAATCGTTTTATTATTATACAACTAACCTTTGAAACTGATGCTGTAGATTCCATACCTAACAAATTTAATTTTATACAAAATTTTCAGAAACTGCAGTACTTTCAACTAATTGATTACTGGTTTCTGCTTTCAGTGCTTTCAACTATACAGCCTATACGGGTAAAAAAACAGGCAACAAAGAGTAAAAAGTAGTTAGCTAAATAACGTTTAAATTCAGCTTTTTGCTAGAGATGGCCTACAGAAGTTACAAGTAGGAATGCTGATAGAAAATCGATTAAAACAATATGCTTTAATCCATTTATAGTTTTAAACCAATTGAATGATTTCAGCTTTAAAAATACAGATTGGATTTTAACTATTTTAATAAGAACTATAAAATTAAATTAAATTGTTTTAATGCTTGAAAGATTTGAAAGAGTGATTATGGACTTTAAAATGAATGGTCTGACTGTCAAATGCCTCCTATACGCTGATGACCAGGTTATACTGGCATCATCAGCGGAAGAGTTGCAGGCGATGGTCAATGTTTTGGAAAGAGCCGTAACAAGAAAAGGAATGAAAGTGAATGCCAGTAAAATGAAAGTAATGGTTTTTGAAAAGGAAGAAAGTATGACTGAGTGTGCAGTTTTGATTGATGGAGAACGAGTGGAACAAGTGGAAGAGTTTGTATACTTGGGGTCAATGGTTACCAGAGATGGAAAGTGTGACCGTGATACTAAGCGAAGAGTTGTGTTAGGGAATCGAGTGAACAGTGAGTAAGTAAGGTAAAAAAAATATTTCTTTTATTAATAAATGAATCAAAGAATCGATATATTAGGGTAAAAAATAGATTTTTTAAATGAATTCACAGTTTTGAATCGATGCACTGCGTCGATATTTCATCTTAAAACATCGAGGATCGATCGTTATCTATTTTCATAAAACGTTAGTTTCAATTATTCGAATGTTTTACCCAAACATATATAGAAATGATATTTTTTACATTTATAGAATGATAAAATCTATTGTGGTGTACTTTTTGTTTTCTATCATTGGATTTAAATTAAAAATATAAGCACAAAATACGAATCGAGAAAAGAAACGGTTTTTGATAAGTTGATCTTTTGGATTTCAATTTTTTTGTGAATCGATTCATTTGATTTGAGTTTTAATTAAATCGATGTTTTTCAGAAAGAATCGCCATCACTAATAGGAAGATATTTATTTCACAAATTTAATTGATTGGTTACAGAAAACCGTTGTGGATTTGTATAATTAAATTATTTTCCTAATGCTTAACGTGAGGGTAATAACCTGTTCAGTACACTAAAATTCAAGCAGTTTCGATTAACAATTACGATGCTGTCCGAAGTTTTTCTTTTTAAAGGAGACGGCAAAATTATCTAAAACTATGCAGCCAAGTCCAACTATATTTCATAATGAAGAAGATAGTGATTTAACAACATTATGATTCTCTTGTTGTAATTATCCACAGAGTTGTTGTAGCAACTAATGTATCATGTTTCGAATAATAATTTACTATATACTTTACTTATACATATTGGCTAAACTTTGTCACGTAAAATGACACGAATATTACACAACAGGGCTAAATAACTATAAACAAAATTACAACATGACGGATCAAGATCCCGCCAAAAACTCCTCGAAGCATAGACTACATTTATTATTTTATTTAGGAAAGGCCAAGACAATTGAATACACAACCATCGAGGCAAAAAATTTTTCTTTGTTTTCTTTAGGGGCTTTTAACCGTAGTTATATCAGCCCTATCATAACCTTAAATAATACTATAATCTAGCTCTTTCATAAATACTCGTTCATATAATCATCTTTCACTCATTGCATATAGCATTTTAGCTACCTCAGTCGAAGGCTTTACTAAAATGCTATGAAATATGCCCATATCTAGTTTATTAAACTTATTAAGTATCTTAATTCTAATAGTACTGTTCTTAACACATTCCATCAGACAGTGGTGCACATTATCAATTACTCTACAGGTTGTACAAAATGTCTCTGCATTAAATATCTAAATTTTTCTTATGGAATATGTCCAGAACGTAATCTGTTTAGAGCTACTATATATGATCTATTTAATATATCACCAAACCAAGGTACTCGCGGAGGCTGACTTTGTATAGTCCTATACCATATACTCTTTTCTTTAGTTCTTTCGTCAAAATATACCTTCCACATATTATAAACTGTAATTTTACCTATACCTAAGAATTCTGAATAATCATTATACATATATACTTCAACACCAGACGACACTGCTAATTTTGCCAAACGGTCAGCTTCCTCGTTACCATTTAGTCCAGTGTGTGATGGAATCCACTGGAGTTTGCATCTTATACCATTATGATGCAAACGATAAATTTGTCTTAAGACAGTATAAGCTATCGGTACTCCTCTGATTCTAGAGCTAAATGTTGAAGTGAGCTCTTACTATCCATCAGTATAACAAAATTACTGGAATTTAATCCGACAGCATATGCAAGAGCTTCTGATATAGCAAACTACTCGACTATCATAATCGATCCATTATTTTCTATTTTAAACAAACCTGTGGCTTGCCCATAACTGGTATAAAATGCTGCACCACGACCATCCACACTCATTGAGCCATCAGTATATATTTTTGTCCAACCATTATATCTATTTTGTATTTGTTCTATTAAATTATATTTCGTGGTATTAAAATTTTGATTCCTTTTAGCTCTTTTTATACAATCTAAGTTAATTTCTACAACATTTTTAATGTCAATATTATTAATCCATATATCAAGTGAAAATATATTTTATATAATAGTCGCAAAAACTTTTAATGACTTTGTATCATGGTAAGTTTTAACAAGGGTTTTGTTTTTCTGTACCAATATGTACTGTGACTAAGAGAACTTAGGCCTTTCAGGTAGTTAAAATTTATATTATTTAAAAATGATTTAGCTTTAATACAATACTTATAAGCCAAGTAATACCTTCTTAAGCTAAGTGGTGGAATGCATAATACGCTTTCCATTACGTGTATTGGTGAACTTTTAATATATCCTCCAATAATCCGTAATGCTTGGTTTTGTACTCGATCTAACGTTAAAAGATGTGTCTTGGCACAACTACCGTAAAGATAACATCCATAATCCATTCGACTCCTAATTAACGACGTGTATATCGTTCGCAAATGATTAGGATGAATACCCCATGAAGAACCGCATAATGTTTTTAGTAAGTTTAAATATTTTGTTGTTTTTTCTACAGTTTCATTAATATGTTTGTTCGAAAGTAGTGACCTATCAAGCCACATTCCTAGATATCTTACACAATGTTGACTATAGCTAACTTCAGGGTGTCAGTTTTTCGTGACGGTGTTCAAAAGTTATTCCGTCATATCCTGGGGATGTACCTTTTTTTTTAAATATTTTCTAATTCTTGTCTCCAATAAATTATTAACTGAATCAAAAGAAGAACGTGAATTTGATACATAATCAGATGCCAGAGAAGTTAAAAGTTCATATTTTTTGTACTCATCAGCTTGATACCCTACTTTTCCGTATTCTTTCACCCAATGCATTCGATCCCACATATCTGACGTAGAAGTGAATTCACTAAGTTCGTTACAATATTTATTCCAGCTTCTCAATTTTGCTTGATTTATGAGAATTCTAGCTTCATTAACTTTTTCTTCCAGCTTCTTAAGTTTACTGGGTGTGGGGTTTTGTCGAAATTGTTTAAATGCTAATCTACGCCTATCTAGCGCCTCAGATAACGCTGCTTTCCAATACGATTTGGATTTAAAATTTGTTTCAGGACTATTACATATTTTTATTAAAGGAATCGATTTTATCAACAGCGCTATTAATTAAACTTATAAATTGATCATAGTTTTTTTTTTTGTTTTCTATAGTCGATAATTGATTAGGAGATTGCAACAAACATGTACGATATTTATACCAATACGCTTTCTTAAAATTCCGTCTTATAATATTGTTACCGAAACTAGGACATTTTATTGACATGATAATAACGAGGTGATCGCTATCTAAATGTTCATTGCTTGTTCTCCAGTCAAAGTATGCTATATCTAAATAGTGTTTAGGTAAAACATTCAAATAATTGTAAATAATATCTTATAAAAATATATAAGAATCGAACCTCATTTTTAAGGTTGAAATATCGATTACACTGAATTGAATCATATTTGTAAAGTGGTTTAAAAAAAGGTTTTTTTCCCATGAACAATTTTTTTATTCGATTCATCGCTCTTAGATCGCTATCCCTAATGTTTTACAATCTTGTAATTGTTCCTGATGTTTGCTAACGACGTTTACAGTTTTCCAGTATACTATTCTTATCTATGGGTCAAAGACTGCATGAACAAGATACCTTTGCTTTTTCCTTTTTCAATTAAAAGGGAAAAACTATACTAAAAAAATATTCATTATTAATTAAAGATTTAATGAAAAACCAACATCTGACTTGGCTGCATGGTCTAGATACCTTTCTCAATTGACAGGGAAAAACTATAGCAAAAAATATATGGTTAAGCAGTTTTTGGCGGGATCTTGATCTACAATGTTGTGATTTTTATTATAATTCATATACATAGTTGTTTAGCACTATATTGTGTAAATTAAGGTGACATTTTACGTAATGTAGTGGAGCTGCAGAGCATAGGTGAAGTAAAGTGTGAATAATCATTTGGAACATGATATATTAGTTGCCACAAAAACTCCGAAGAGAGCTTTAACAGGAGAGTCACCATCTTCTTAAAGATAGTATCGTCTGCATTTAATACAACATTTGACTTTGCTGCATGGTCACCTTTGCCTTTTCCTTTCGCAATTGAATGAGCAAAAAAAAAACTATGATCAAAGTTTTTGACAGTGACTAAATTAGTTTTTATGTGATCTGTATCTGGCTGTCGTGTTGTGGTTTTAATTTTAATTCTGCGTTTTACGTGATATACTTTATTTCTTGTATCTGAGTTATATATAATAATTCAGTGCATGACTTTTTACTTACCACAAACACCTACTGAACAGTTTTAATAAATGAGCCGCCTTACCCAACGTTATATGACCCCTGATAACTTTTAAGACATTCTACCTTTCTATGTGACATTGTCATAATGCTTACTAATATTATAAATACGAAAGTGAGTTTGTTTATTTGTTACGCTTTTACGCCTAAACCGCGCAATGGATTATGATGAATTTTGGTGTACAGATAGATGGGATCCCAGATACAGCGATAAATTATATTTTCTCGCGAAACCTTATTGGTAATGGGATAGAGAGAGAGATATAAATTGTCTGAAACTTTTTATTGCGTCATCCGATTTGTTTCACAAAATCAATATTAACGCGAGCGAAGCTGCAGTAAAATCTTGTTGTATATAAACAGATTCCTAGTAAATAAAAACAACCTTAGAAAAAATGTTAGATAGTATGTATATTACATTTTAAAATAGCGATAGAGTCCATAGGTTCCGAGGAGTCGGATGAATTCTTTATCAATAGGTTGCTATGTGATGGTTGAAAGCAGTTGTTAGTGTCATTGTAAAGAATTTCTCGGAACAACCTATTATGCCTAGTGTTAAAGCATGGATAAAGAGGTGAAATCACTTGCTTAAAATTTAGTTACGATTCCGCCTGTCAGAACGGATTCGTCATAAATTTTTATAGCTCTTTGAACTTAGTCCAGTGGCGGACCGTCCAAACTGGTATTTTGGTACTCCTACTGAGAGGTGATAGTAGTTCTCCAAATGGCTCAAACTTGTCACTATAATTACAGACTTTGTCATGAGTTGCAGTACCGCTTCGGATAACTCTTTACACCATGCATTTTCCACGTTACTTATCCTTGTCTTCTAAATAGCTGTGATATTCCCAGACTTCCAGTACTCTTTGAAATGGTAAGGGCTATGCCTTGGAATTGTGGGACCACAGTTAATTGTTTTTTTTTTTACAAGTGGATGTACAAACTTGTGTTTAATTTCGATTTTCACAGAGGAACGAGGGATTATTTGCATTACCCACGTATAATGACACCTACGTCATCTGCATAGCAACGACTACCATAAATAAATAGCATATCGTTGATATCCGACAGGAATTACGTTGGTGATAGTACCGATTCTTTCAATACATTAAGATTTGTGTCGATTGGTTTAGAAGTATCTAATAGCTGCTTCGTCATATATGTATCTTACGAAAAGAAAGCTAACTACCCAATTGCATAACTTAGGAAATCCTTAAAACGGTAACTTCGGTAGACGATCTTGCTGCCAGACTAGATTGAACGACTTTGTTGTGTCTAAGGTAACTGCCAATAATATGTAAGTAAATAGAATCATTTCTATTATCGTCTTCCTAAATCGTATAGATTTAATATAATAGTTTGATGCCTTTAACATCTCAATTATTGAGGGAGGTTATAGGCTATTATATTTAATATCTCGCAACGAGTCGATAGTAAAGAACGCCAACGATAAGAATGTAATAGCGCAAGCGAGGGATGCGACGGATTATGTTATTTGTAACCCAATTTAGTGTGATATGTTGACAATATTATTCGCTACTTCTTTCTGTTTCTGATATGTCGTATAACTAATACACGTATTTGCATTTTTACCAAGTTTTGCATGATTATTTTATTATAAAAACCCGAAATATTAACAAAACAGTAACTTTTAGGCATATTTTCATTTACTTTAAAAGCACAATTGCAATTGTACGTACCTATTATTTTTTGTCATCTCATTTAAATATTGCGTCGCTCCTAAACATTAATATATAAAATATTGAGAACAATAATTTAACATGTTATATTTAATATACGTCTTATCATATAATTATTTATTACCATTCTAAACATTGTAATAAGGTCCCCTACATAGTATTAGTTATCAATATTTAATAAGTTATATAGATACAGTATACCATAAAAACTTACTAACAGTAATTTTCGATCTTCTTAATTTATTTTTTAACTAATATACACTAAAAAGGGACCATAGCATACACTCATGATTAAAAAAAGCGTCATATAAATTTGTTATGTAGATATCGAGTTATAAGCCTATAACGTTTTATGTTTAATGATAGGTATATTTACAAGGCATATTTAATGTAGCTTTAAATAGAAAAGTGATTGATAGTTAAATAGTGTAATTGTTACAATAATAAAAAAAACTAGATTAATGTAAATAAGTCTCATATATCAGTTAACACCATTTATTTAGGAAATATCAATCCATTTCTATAATAAATGTGTAAAATTAGCTAACCATTAACTAAGTTTGTATTTTTTTGCAATTCTGAATTATCCCAAATATGTACAAATGAACATAATAATAATACTTTTAACAAACTTTGCAAACATTTGATACATTAAATTAATATATATTTTTAACTATTTATCACTGTGTCGGTGGCCGTGGTGGCAGAGCGGGTTCTTCACAAGGCGAATTGCGTTCTTCATTTGTACTGAACTTGTACTCTCGGTCACCAGATTGATGTTCTTGCCCGGGCGTAGTGGCTCGGCCTTCTCCGCTTGTACCAGCAGCCTCGAGCGTCGGTCCCGCAGGACCAAACGGTATACCTTCGGATCCATATGCTACTTCGCCCGATCCGACGTATTCGGATGGTTGATAGCCGTACGTATTTAAGCTATTATAGAGGAATTACAAATATATATAATAGGTTTTCGTTTTATTTTTTATTCTTACTAAAATAACTACAAAATTATATATCACTAATTCATGTCCTGAAAAATATACGCAATTAACCGACGATTTCCATAATTAGAATAATTGAAATCTATACCTATCTAGGTAATTTAATGCTATTGAATAAACGATAATGATTATCTGTATATAATTAAATATTATATAATACAGAAATTATTATAAGGATTTAAAATAACTTTCTTATGTATATAATATTTGTTTTTTCGAGTTTACTTAAACAGGTGTTTATTTAAGCCACCGAGTAAATTTAAAGTTAAATCTTTGTAGCAAGTAGAGACTGTGAACTTTTATTGCCAAAGTTTTCCGATTATAATTTGAATCATAATACAATATATAGTACAATAATAAGTTATCACACTAAATAAAACTTACTAATTCATTGTGTATAAAAGTAAATTTTTTCTCGCTAGATTCAACTTAAACATTATCTTTCAAAGTAGAAGTTGTTTTCGTTGAAGTGAAAGCAAAGTGGTTGCCTCCGCACTCACCTGTTAGGCCAATAGGAAATATCTTCAATAGCGTGATGTGCATATGGAGCGTAGGCGTGTTGATAGTAGGGGGAATGGTGTTGAGTCGCAGTTTCATATTGGAGGGGATAAAGTGGTGCCGTGGCTGAGGAAGGCGCCGACGTGCTCGTAGGCGGTGTCGAAGCATATTCTACAGGAGCTGGATACGCGTGCGGAGGCGTACGATACGGTGCAGGGGATGTGTTTGGCTGTGGAGAACTGTTGCCTTGAGTTGAACTCCAATAACCGGTACTACTCGCCCATGTATAGCTACCGCTACCATTTGGTGCTGTAGTAGGCCGATCTGAATTACTGTAGGAAGCTATAAAGAAAAAAAATTGGTAGAAGAAAACCATACCGTTAAATAATAAATATATAATTAAATATTAATTATTATATGCAATAAATAACTACAATAAAAATTATATGATCAGCCGTATTATCCCCTGAGATATCAAGTTGCTCAAAGCACTAAAATAACAAAAGAAAGGACCAGAAACCTAAGATAAACTCAATTTAAAATGACGAAAAATCAATTGAAATTATTTTCTTCTGTGAACATGTATACATACATATAGGTAATATAATTTTTATATTAGTAACGAAAATATAATTATTTGTTTATTTGAGTAATATCATTGAAATACTAAAAATACAAGTCATTTTAATAAATATCTTACATGGCGGTGATAAAGTGCGAGGTCTTGAAGGTGGCCTCGGCGGATACGGAGCTGGTCGTCGAGACGCCGCATTACTACTGCCATACAACGACTGTGATGTTACAAACCACCCACCGACTATAAGCAAACAGTTCCTTCGTTTAACGATGATTATTCATGTTCAATTGCATGCAATTCAAATTATTGATTATGTGCACAAGGCTTATTCTCAGAAATAAGTTATCTGTAAATAATGCAACATCTACTAAAGTGTAGTTATATATATCAAACATACACTTTATTTAAGTAATAAAAAGTTAATATGTTATCTGAATTTTAGAAATCTAAAAATAAATCTTGTAGTTACTAAATGAGCATCAGTGTGACAGCTGAAATCAAATTATAGTCAAATAACATTATAGTCACAAAAATGTGAAAAAGTCTACATACTATCTACATTCTGCACATTACACAGTGAACCCGTCGCCTTATATGAATTTCGAATGTCTTTTTATTACCAAAAATGAATTGATAAAAAGAATAAAAGCAAATTGAAAATACATATATCACTAATAGTGTACTCTTAGCAAACAATATTATGATCAAAATCACTGCCTGTTACTTTGGATTTTAGTCACGCATCATAAAAATCTAATGAATGAATTTAAACAAGGTAAAGATTATCGCAGCTTTCAAAACTAACTTTGTACATATGCTTAAATCGCTGCATTTTATTATGGTTGTAATACATTGGACGGCCGCTCAATAATATACTAGCAGCAGCTGATACTAGTGTATTAATGCAATAACAAATTAATTGTCAACACACTAAATTTAAGAGTATTAAATTACGAAACTAAGCTCTTTTTTACTTTTTGTTTTGAAATAACAATAATGGCAATATGGACCAATTCCTGTCACGTGGGACTTTTTAAATGTGGGTCATACAAATAACCGAAACAAAGTACCTATATTGATACTTAGAATTGTGACAAGAAAAACATTTGTGGATAACACAAACAATAGTTCTGTGTGAAATTTGAACATAACACTTAACGCGTCAGCAGTGGCAAAGTAAATGCTTAAACCACTATACCATACGTGTATTCAATCACTGGTAGATACAAGTAATAACATAAACTTACATTGTGGATATTGATGCGGCGAAGAACTCTGCTGCGGGTAATGTGTACCAACGAAATCTCTCTGATAATATCCTTCTGGTCGTTCTTTTGCATCCAAGAATGCTTTTGCAAAAGGATTATACTTAATTTTGAGAGATGTCACTTCTTCATTCTGGTAAGCGGTAACTGCTATAAACTGCGTTTCCGGGAATGGATATGTCATAATTCTACGAAGATCTGTTCCTACTTTCACCAAATGCACACGGGGTTCATATTTGTGCAAGCTGTTTAACATTATCTAAAACAATTAGAAAATAAGTTTAATATATTATTTTAATTACTTCTTTATGACCATACTATAACAAGTATTCGAAATAAGTATTTGCTACGTCATATTTGCTTATTAATATAAACAATTATACTAGTGAATTTCAAAGCGCAGTAAAAACGGCTACATAATATATTTAAATTATTAACAAACAAGAACGAACTTTTATATGAAGAAAAAAGGCATAGGTAGTAAAATATTTAGCAGGTTTACTTCTATATATGTACATGTTAGGAGAAACTGACACCCGAAGACTACAACGACAATAAGAAGGGAATCGTTGCAGTTAGTCGTTAATTTTACGTAGAGCCTTAACAACATTAATTTTATTAGGGATTTTTAAAAGTCAATTTAGTTAATTCAGGCAACAAGTGCTGTCTATTGTTTTATGATAAAGATATACATTCTATATATTAACGTAAAACAAAGGTACATATAAAATAATTATTTTTTTACAAATAAGATATGCCATGTTTCGAGTTTTATGAAAAATCAATTATTAAAGTACATGAACATAAAGAATGAGGGGTAAAGTATGTGTTAAGGGAATAGTTGTTTGTGAATTAGATCAATATCCTATAGTTTAAAATTTATAAAATATTTTCAGTTTTACAGTTCTATAATGTTTCGAATTTATATGAGAGAAAAGTCATGAATAATACGTAATTATAATAATATATAAGAACATAATGTCGCGTAGCGTAATCTTGGATACAAAATATGTGGAAATAAAAGTTAAACATATTCAATCAAATGTTGTTCAATAAACGATTAGATATCTACGAGTGACATTAGTATGGTGTCTCGGAGACAACTAAGTTACCTATGCGGCTATGCATAAACTATGTGTAATGTAAACATAGCGCAGAGACAATAATTATTACAAATGATAGTGCGTACAGGTACCCGCTAAACAGATGGTAAAGCTACAGATTTCACACCGAGACGTCAACATATGGATCTGGATGTATCAGATGTTTGCTTTCATATTCATTCGCACCACATTCAACCGTGAGAACCGGCTTCCATGAAATAGCGGTAGCCGTAAACTTATAGCCGTAGCATTATAACGCCTTCAAATGCACTATAAAATCTTTATTAATAGTCATCTCGAAAACACTACAATCGTAGTCACAGTTATGGTATATATGTATGTATAGAGGATTTACATTATAGTCTATGGAATTAGTTGATATTAATTATTTATAATGTTATAGAGATGTCGACATTATAAGAATTTATCACTTCGATCAAAACCGCTTGCTATACTATAATTTTATGGAAAAGTTCATAAACCTTTCATCAAACACTCGTACCTGTCCATTACCATTGGTTTTGTTTGTGAGTTTAACTTTAGCGAAAGATATCGGTTCTTTCATCCAGTGCGCCCCGAAGTTTGGACTCTCAGGGTGAATGTATATTGCGTTTGACGGTGGTACTTCCGCCTTTCCACCTGGCACCTTCAAAAAGAAAACATAAAGGGTAAAGAAAAAAGATAAGCAAAAATCAAATAGGAATAATATTACGTACAAGACAAATAAATTATTGAAGCATTGTTGTACTGTAATATTAAATAAATTAGTAATCAAAGTTCAAACAGATAAAGTAGTAAGCTTATAATTATTTTGAGGATTATTTTTAGTAAGGCATTAACTTCGTACCCATTCGCCATTCACGTATTTCCAACGATGAGAATCGACTTGTACAAATTCTAGGAGCACAGTATACATCGCTGTCGGATCTAACCCGCTAGCAGTGACTTTCACAACAGGAAACATTCGTCTAAAATAAAATTAATCTATTATTAATAGAATACCAATTATTGTCTATATTTTGCTGAAAGATACACTCTTTAATTCCAACAGGATTAGTATAATAACAAAGTGACAACCAAAAAAAAATATATTTATGAAGTGTTACTGTACTGTCCGGGAAGTCAGTATTTAATTAAATGCCATTTTTATATTGAATATAGAAAATTAATGTTCTTTTTTTCATAAAAGTGGGTGGACTAAATATCTGCGGACATTAAAGAAAAGCATCTTACAGGTTTTGGGAATCATAACATTGGGCTATATAAAAAAATATATATATTGGTATTATTAAACTATAAATAGGTACGTACATTAAATACACATTATGAGAAATTTATCGTAAATTGAATTAAAAGATTTTATTTATCATAGTAAAAAATCTGTTATACATTTATTATTAAAAACAGTTGGTCGAAGGGTAGTGAAACGGTCATCGAGCTCATCGAGCAGCGGGCGGTATCGTTTAGCCGCCCCACGTTAATGAGTAAGACCTACCGTGTTAATAGTTGAAAACTAGCCGCCGGTCAGCAAGCAGTTAGCACTGGCAAATATGTCCATGTACGTGCGCATTCAATGATCGCATTCTACGCTATTCGTTTATTAATCAAAGTAGTACCTAAACATTTATTTCATGTTAATACCATTAGTTAAGGGCATAGTATTATTGTTATACTAATTTTGAAGCTCCATAACGTTGTCATCTAAACATACGATAAAACAGTAACGCGGGTAATCTCTAAATTTCAATTCATTTAAATAAAGAATTGCGTGAGATTACTTACCGTTGAGTAAAATTCATTTTAATTAGTAAAAAAGAAGAGAAAAAAGGTAATAAAACAAAGTTTTGCTCTGAATCATAAAAGAATGCCAAACGTATTTTTTGTCGCCGTCTTGCTATGAAATAATCACAACAAATTACTAGGTAGCTTTATTCTAGAACAATAACTTCAAGTATACTATCTGAAATTATTTGTACTAGTTGTGTTACTTACATAGAATATCAAAAAATATAATATAATATACAAAACAAAATACTTATGATAAACGTGAAAAATAAGATTTTCCAGTTTTACTTCCATATAGTAATAATGACGGCAAGAATTTTTAATAATAAACAATAATAAAGAAATTATATTTAAAATAATATAAAAATAACGAATGTATTGAAGTAATGCCTATTTAACGCGTAAACCTAATGTAGCTATCTATTTACATTTAAATAACTATTTATTTCTATAGGAAATTCATTTTCAATAATAATAAGTGTATTCATGTTTTAGAAAACAGTAAGGTTAGCGAGAATAACACATACAATTTAACAAGTTTCACAAAATATGTGATAAATTTAGATACTTTACATATCGACACCAAAGGCTTTTTTTTGTAGTTAAGGCTTAGCGTTATGGCCATTTTCTCACCTGACCTTAAGTGACGATACGGCTCAAGTTGGTAGACACGCTAAGGCTTTGGAGGAACTGGCTCTCAAGTGCAACTGCTGGAACACACCTATTGGTATTTGTTGGCAGGTTTTCAACTTGAGGGTGGTAGCTAGCCAGGCAGGCATCAGAAAAAGCGCTGCCACCATGCTGTGGTTTCTTCACGATGTTTTCCTTCACCGGAAGCTCATTGTAGGTGGTTGGATTCAAACTCACGTCCCTTGACGCAAAGTCGTACACACAACCACTGAGCTAAGTGAGCCACGGAAATATGTAAAATCGTATTTACTATGCCCGCTAAGAGGATGATATTTACTTTATTGGTATATGCAGTTATACGTTTATATTCATCAAGTATAAAAATTATATTCGAAAGTACGAATTTATTCAAGAATAACTAATTTATACAATTTCTTATTTCTTTGGTACATCCCTTTAGAAAAAAGTTACAGAGAAAAACTCGTAACTTACCCACATACAATAGTATCGATTAAAGTACCTACATACTAGAAGAGTTTATGACTTTTCTTATTACCTCAAAACAAATTGACAATCGCATAATGCCTGAATAAAATATTGTAAAATTAATATTATCTACTAGGATTTTATAAATAATGATTTATTTTTCCTTTTAGTCCTTTAAAAAGAACAGTCTTAATCTTATTACCGAAATTAAATAAAATGTAACAACTTAAAAATAATGTAGATAAATATGGTTGTTTAAATAATTATATTCTGCCTAAAAGGCGGGTAATCAAAATAATATCACTTTCTGATTGTTTTCACGTCTCTATTGTTTGGTTTTCATATTATTACTAAAATCAAGCAACTGGTATAAAAATTAAAATACGTATAGAACAAACATATATCCTGAATATTTTAAGTTGTTTATTGCAGTGTATAATAAATCTGTAGTATATTAATATGTAAAATTGTAGTGTAATATAAGTGTAAAATTTAATTTAATACAATTGAAGTACGATTTTTTTGCTACACTTAATATATAACGGGATAAACAATTACATTTATTACAATCCTTTCACGTAACATGTAGAGTGGAATACGATAGGGATGTATGGGACTCATAGAGTGAGAAACACCATAAAATACACACTAAAAGGATACCACGACGACCCGCTATTCGCTCGTATTATCATAACCAGATAGTGCTTTCGCATTACTAGCAGTTAAGAAAATACGAAATATCATACATATTACTATTCCAGCATAATATATAAGGGACATTTGGTTGATTGACATACGTGAAATATTTGAATGATCATTATGTCGAAAAATATATATATATATATGAAAGGAAACTTGACATTAATAAAAACTACCGATAAACTGTTTAAAAAATTTAGTAATAGGTTCCTGAACGTTCATTAATTGTAGCACTTATAACTTGAATTTGAACTAACCTTCCATTTTTAGTGACGATCATCTCGTTAGTGAGCGTCTGAAAACGAACCCATAGTTCTCTGTCATCCAGGGCGACGTTTACTTCACGCTCCCGCCCACTCCGAGAACCGCCGCCGCCCACCGTCGGTTCCACTGCGCTCAGGATGTGCGAAGCTGCCATCCTAATAATAATACATTTTTTTTATTAATATTTATGACACTGAAAAATATGTTGTTTACTTTATTTATATTTTCTGTTTAAGTCAAAACCAATTAGTCATTACGCGATTTTTGCCTTTCGCTATATTATTATAGACAATATGGTATTCCGCGACATGGCTGTTTTCTATATCTAAGATATATACAACCTTGATAATCACAAATAATTTACTTGCAGCTATTTTTTAGCGATTTTATGTTTAATTGATTTCCAATTTTAGTTTTTGAGGCCAAAGAATTACAACATAATTTTTTTCATCGCAGTTTTGTATCCTACTATATACAATACCTTTTTTTAACACATAATATTTGTATATTGGAATCATAGCCATTGAAAACCACTAATTTCTATTATGCTATTCTATTTCTACTATTAATAAATGAGTGCAATAACAATATTTTAATACCGTTACAGGCTTATTTTCTTAAGAATCTTACATAATCAACCCTACTGAATGTATTATTTATATGAAATATATTCATATATATATATATATATATATATATATATATATATATATATATATATATACATATATTGGGAACTGTTAGTCATCACTTGTTGGTACCTTCGGCAAAGTTTATGACGTTTTCCGGGATCGAAAAATGCGGCAATTTCTAAGCACCTGTCTTTTTGACCAATGTGTCATGGACACTCACAAAATAAACTGTGCACAGAATGAGGGTAGCACAGCGAGCTATGGAGCGTGTCATATTAGGCATTACCTTGAGCGATAGAGTTAAAAATACGGATATCCGAAAAAACACTAAAGTGTAGGATATCGGTATTCATATTGCTCAACTCAAATGGCCTTTATCAGGCCATTTAGCTAGATGTGGTGTTGGCAGGGGGAGTAAATCACTGACCTAGTGGTGGCTGAGAGAGGGTAAGCAAAGCGTAAGTAGACTGATGGTAAGATGGGTCAACGATATAAATAATCTTGAGGGAAAAACCTAAGTAAGACTGGCACAAAACAGAAAAGAATCGCGTAAAAGGGAGTAGACTTATATCTTATATATACTGCAGTGTGTTGAAAAGAGCTTTTCATAATGATGATGATGATGATGAATGTATTCTTAAAATAAGTGCAACCAGCTGTTTCTTCTCCGTACCCTTTAATTGATTATAATAAGCAACTGTGCCCGCGTCCTCATTCGCGAAGTTGTAAATTGTTACGTTAAAATTTGGTAAAATATTTTCACCAAATAAGTAAACAGAATAAGTAAATTGTAATAAAACTGTTTTCTTCCTCTATATTGATAACAAATTACACCCAAATGATATTTTCAAAAATATGTAATGTACAGATAAAGTTCGGTTAATATCTAATCATTAATTTGCTTCCCTTTAATCCCTTATATACTATTTTTTTTCATACCCTCGACACAGTTAACAGTAATAATCTGATAACTTATACGATATAACCTATATGACAGGTTATAAAAGTGTAGATCTGCAAAATTTGTACAATTTTTTTTTTCAATATTATAATTGTCGTCTACTTGCATAGCGATATAGAGGCCAAAAA
Source organism: Actias luna (assembly GCA_039707435.1). Lineage (NCBI taxonomy): Eukaryota > Metazoa > Arthropoda > Insecta > Lepidoptera > Saturniidae > Actias > Actias luna. The sequence continues at coordinate 9,379,306 of JAZHAC010000033.1, read as the reverse complement.
TATTTTATTTTAATTTTTGTGCAACCAACAATCAGATATTCCAATACAATTTTTGATAAAATCTGACATGATGATAACTAATTCTACGTACGTAATATACGTATTATGGATGTTTTTTATCTCATAATATGAAATTGTACGTGCAAGAAAGGGGATAAGCTTAAAACTTATCAAATTTATCAACTTTTTGACAGATTTTTTTTTGGTAGCTGACAACAAGATATGTAAATGTACCTGTACAGAAGTATAATTGGAGTCTGAAGTTTGTACCGTACTAATTGTATTGGAGTCTTAAAAATAAGGTTGTGAAGGCTTGAGTTTTTAGTAGTCACAGAAACTCTGTAATCGATACATATAATAAACTTGGACTCGCACCGTACGGTGAATCCATGGATTGCTAAGAAGTTCGTCTCTCTTTCAGTCAATTATACTTGTACTGTGCACTAGCATGGGTAATGTTATAATAATTACACCAAAAACTAAAAGTAATTGTAAAAATCATCATTTAAACCTATTACAAAAGAATGAAAATATTTGCGGCATTCTCAAGTCTCTATCTTGTACAGTATCTGCATATCGGAAATGTTTCCCTAATTTTCTTTTAATACATCGTTTGTTTGTTGATTATTATTCACAGCAACATTATATTGCTTGCAGAAAATGTTTCAGAGTAGAAATTATGTGAATGAGTGCGCTTTACGCTGCGTGTAAGTATGCTAAAACTTTTATTATAATTTAAATATTTGATATAACATCAAATCATCAAGCTATATCATTTTCAAAATATAAAGAAAAGTAATGCATACATGAAAAAGGTACTTATTTATAAAAATATATACTTTATAAGTTTAGCCTTTGGTTACAATCTCACCGGATGTTAAGTGACTAGTAGTCCAAGTAGTAGGAGTCCAAGACGGTAGACACGCTAAGCCTAGTGGGGGAATTAACTCTCAAGTGCAGCTGTCGGAACACACCTGTAGGTGTTTGGTGACATATTTTCAACTTGAGGATAGTAACTAGCTAGACGGGCATTAGAAAATACTCTTCCGCTATGCTTTGGTTTCATAATGATTTCCGTTACTGAAAGCTTAGACTCATTACATAGAAATGCAACGCAGTGTATGTATAGACTGCATCTGAGCCACCGAGCGCAAATTTGGTTATTCGGATTTCAAATTATATTAAGAGTAATCCCGAGTTTTTTCTATTTAACATAATCATAATTCACGTCAGTTACTTAAATAGTTATTATGTATTTTTTATATAATAAACGTTTTGGGCCTGGCACGTCTTATTCTGCTTTTTCAAGCACTCAAAAACCCAAACACAACATCACCTATCGCGTCTAGGGATAGGGACACTTGTATGTCTCTCAATTTGAACTAAATAAAATACAAATACATAATTTCATTACAATCAATTGTGCGGTTCTGAGATTAGCGTGAACGAATATGACATGGATTATTTTATATAAAAATAAAGTTAAATATTCATAGTAAACTAGTTTCTGATAAGACAATAGGGGTAAATGTAATTTTAAAACAAATTAATTCGAGTAAAGAGACCTATTAAACATTTACTAATACCAAGCCAATAAATGGGAAAAGTTTACAGTGTAAAAGACTGAAACTTCACTAGGGTAATAATATTACTTATATCATATTTTCCGCGAATGGAAGCTTTTGTTTTTCGCATAGCAGACTTTAGAGATGAATCCTATATAAAAGAAACAATATTACATGTAATGTAAATATAGTGAATAATTTTTTTTTTATGGAATAGGTGCAAAGGAACAAGTGTGTCACTTTATGGTAATTGATCACCGCCGCCCATAGACATTCACAACACCAGAGAAATCGCAGGTGCGTTGCCGGCTTTTATAGGAGGAACTGGCTCTTAAGTGCGACTGTCGGAATACGCCTAATGGTATTTGGCGTCAGATTTTCACCTTGAGGGTGATAGCTAACCAGGCGGGCATTAGAAAAAGCCCTACCACCGTGCTATCGTTTCCTCACGATGTTTTCCATCACTGAAAGCTCAAGCTCATAGTAGGTGGTTGGATTTGATTCACGTCCATGACGCGGCGTTCCTACACGCTACCACTGAGCTACCATCGCTTCAAAATCAAATTTTGAAGAAATCCAAGCGCAGAGGCTATGTAATAGTGTGCATTTTTAATTTAAATCCCATTCCTTCAAAATTGGTACATATTTTAAGATGTTACGAAACATATGTCCACTGGTCAAATGAAAAGAATCACGAAACTGTTCGACTATGGCAAATAAGCCGGATATTTTATTGTAAGTTAGGCTTCGACACGATCTTCTCGTTTACTGTTTATTGTACTCATTATCACTGACTACGTTGGTTCAACGTCCCAACATTCCTTACATGGTAATTTTTTGACAATTTCATTTTTTTTACTTATCTTGCTTTATATTTTAGGAAATGTGTTTCAATTATTTTCCTATTTATGCTCACAAACATTGTATCAAACATTATATTTTTAGGTTCTGATATACTCAGTTTCGAAATTATAGTTATGCATATCCCTATAACTTATGAAAGCTTAGGGAACATCTTACTTGCAATCTCATAGGAAAATTTCTATAATTACTAAAACATTATATCCGTACGAGATTATAAAGACAATATTGATTTTGTAATTAAATGTATATAGCATTATAGAAACTTTTGAAATTTATCTCGTATATTGTAATGTGAACGATAATATACACTCACCATAATATTTTCAAATTAAGCACTACTAAGTAAGCAGTAATGTAATATAATTTATTTATATAATAAAATATAACTATAGCTTGTTATTTTAATTAAAGTATTTTTAATAATATTATAATTGTAATAATTTTACTAATTTTATTTCACTAAGCTGTTAACATACGCCGAGAGCTATTCGATGTCAAATATATAATATATAATTTGAAAACCGCATAAAAATTACTATTATATCTGTAGTGATTACTTTTAGTAGTGATTATTTTATAGTGTTTTAAATGGGTTACTCGGTTTATTATAATTAAAATGGTTACAATGTTCAGCCGCTTATGTTCGATCGTGAGCACTGATGTGGAATCGTTTATGGTCGTTCACAATTTACTTACTTTTATTTTGTAATGAAAGCCCTTGAAATACGCTAATAAGCTAAATAAATATTTCATTGAACAAATCTGAACATTGTTTTATACGATTACAACTTATTGTAAAGTACTACCAAACCAAAAATAAAGAATTTCGTATCTTATCACGTACTACATCACGCGCATGACTATACGACTTGCTCATATTTATATAAAAAATGTAATGTGAACAATGATAATTTAAGCTCTTATGAATAATGATGAATAATGATACATATTATTCAATAGCTCATCTTTGTTTACCTTTTTGTCAAATTTTCTCAAGCGAACTCTATATAAGCTGACTTTCATTTTTCTTCTTCTTGCGTTTATTTCTTCTAAGTAGCGTCGATGCAACGTATTTTCCTTGTTTTATTTCCATTATTGGGTTTATTGTTTTAAGTCCTGCCAACTGCCTGACGTCAAATCAAATCAAATTAATGCTAAACGGGATCACATTTTTTTGTATAATCAACGACCGCTAAATAGACATTATCAAGGTTCTCAAAACCTTCCTAGAACTGTCTAGAAGGTTTAGATATTTATATTAAACACTAAACTGAAATTTTATATATTTTAAATTTTGAAATCAATATTAGTGAATATGTTATATCTATGTAACTACAAAAACCTATATTTTTTAGTTGATTCTGCACTATCTAAGAAAAGATTTCAACGCGTTATAATGATTATCTAAAAATATATTATGAACATATATTTCGTTGCAATTATTGCTGCTTCCACTAAGCGTGATTTTATTATTTTTATAATAAAATAATAAAGTTGTAAAATAAAATAAGCTTTACGCTTGTTATCAAGACGTTACTTTGTTTCACGTCGCCAAATATCATTAAGTAAGCACGAGTTAATAGAGAAACGACAATTATTTACATATTACATAATTTTTTGTCTTCATTACTCAAAATATGTTAAAGTTACATAAATATCCCCAAAATAACAAAATAATTGGTATATTGTAAATTGGTAAAGAGTTATATAACAAAAAACTTTATTTCCTTTTGTTCCACTCCTAGAAACCAAAGCGATTAAATAAATACATACGTTTTATAACGTAGCAGTGAACTCGACAAAAGGTGTAAACTGCTATGTATAATCATATTTTTTATAATAGTTTAGTATAAATAGTATAAATGGATAGTATAAATATGAGTGTTTTTAACAAAGTAAAATATCTTGTTGCACTTAAATCGTGTTTTCAAATGAACATATCGACCAAAATAGTAGTACCAACTGACCATTAAAGTAAAAATAATATAACGAAATACTAAATCTAGTAGATTGTTTTTTTTTAATTAATTATAGGTTATATGTTTCAATATAAAATTTAAAAGATTGTTTTACAAATATATTTACCAGAAGACTCCTACTATTTTTTTGCCGTATATTTAAAATTTTAACGTGACATCTAATTATTCCATTTCAATTTAGGCTTAATTTCTGAATCGCATAAGCTTTCAGGCATTGAATAACTATATTTAATTCCGCTAAAAGTGTCTGTTCAAAAATTTTGAAACTAAATGGCTTTAATCTCAGGCAAATAAAAAAAATCAGAGAATATTTTAATTTTTATCTTTTTTTTAAACGTGGCCTCTGGAAACAAAAAATATAAAGAATTATCAAAATAAGGACGCTCATAATCTCTTTTTAACAAAGAGGGTACGGTGTGAATATGTCAGATTTCAAATAAATTGAAATATTGATTTCTTAGGTTTACGCGAATATTATTCATTGAAATAAAACTAATTTAAACGGATTTTATCGCGGTTATATATTAAATTTTGATCCCGACGTTTCGAAAGCTTTTCAGCCTTCGTGGTCACGGGGCGGACTGAGGTGTAGGTTGTCCAGAAAAGTTTATGTTATTGTGTTATAATTTTTTGTGTAATAATTTTTATTATTGATAGTGTTCCGAACTACGCAAAAAGAGCTCCCAGTGTCTTGAGGTCTGGCAATTGGTCTTTTGGGTTCCGATTTAATTAAATGTATAATTGGATCCCAGCCTTGTGCTAGCTTCCAACCATCTTCTCTATTGAAATTTGGATGTTTTTTTAATTTCAATAGCCTCACGAATCATCCTAGGTAGGAATCGGTGTTCTTTGGCAAGGATTTGTGGCTTGTCGAATCTAAGATAATGTTTGGAGCCTTCTTCTGAATGTTCAGCAACTGCAGACTTCGTAGAGCGTCGGTGTTTAACATCAGCTATATGTTCTTTTACGCGGGTCCCTATATTTCTTTTAGTTTGACCGATATAGGAGAGGCCATCTCCTCCTGCCAAAGAACACCGATTCCTACCTAGGATGATTCGTGAGGCTATTGAAATTAAAAAACATCCATTTTTCAATAGAGAAGATGGTTGGAAGCTAGCACAAGCCTGGGATCCAATTATACATTTAATTAAATCGGAACCCAAAAGACCAATTGCCAGACCTCAAGACACTGTGAGCTCTTTCTGCGTAGATCGGAACACTATCAATAATAAAATTAAATTGAAGGTAGACACAGTAACATGAACTTTTCTGGACAACCTACACCTCAGTCCGCCCCGTGACCACGAAGGCTGAAAAGCTTTCGAAACGTCGGGATCAAAATTTAATAAATAACCGCGATAAAATCCGTTTAAATTAATTTTATTTCAAAGAGAAATATTGCTGATTTAATTTAAAGTATAATAAAATTGCCAAGTAAATGGTAAATAATAAAGTGTTTGCTTAAATGTCATTACTAGAAAAATCATCTGTCCAACAGTTGTTGGCTCTTCGAACTATATCGATAGATAATTTTATTTGATCTTGCTAGCGATGAAGATTTCCATGTACTCTGGTTCGGTGGCAAAATTTATTCATTTCCATATTTTTAAAATTTTTTTTGTACATTTTTTTTGTAACTTAATCATTAAGCCCATAGAAATTACTTTTTTGGTGTATTGAGTTTTGGGATCAGCGAATATATATACCTAGGTGCCGAAAGGTTTGTAGGCTACAAGACAAACCTTCGTTGTTTTGGATTATACACGGCCTACCTTCCATTAGGAAGTATTTCATATTAGACCTCCGAGCCGAATGACACTTAAATTATTTGCTACCCATACTGTGATTGCCCTCATTTCAGCTATTATCCACTGTTTGCAGTGATTTTAGTGAGAAGAATCAAACAGGTATACCATTTGTTTGGTTAAGTAAGAGGTACATCCTAAAGTTCTTTATAGTCTTCACACAAAATTGTTGTGCAAGTCAAGATATACCCTAAATAGATTATCACTACTGAGCGAGTACATCATTCAGGCTATGATACTACAGTACGAATATTGGCTCTTTGCGGCAATAGCTATGATAGTGGTGCTCCTTAACTTGATTCCTTCGTGTAAAGAATCGATTTAATTTAAATACATTTAATCTGTCTGGTATAATGAATAATACAATACTTAAGTATCTCAAAGAACATATTACTTTGTTTGTATTGCAGTAAAATAAAATCTTTATTATATTACACAGGTTTAACCTTTTTAAATTACAATTACTTATGAATTATGTTTGCGAATAAGCCGGTATGCTGGGTTCGACAATTTATTGAATCCTCTCCCTCGCTTTTGGCTTTAGTTCACTGCTCATAATTTGGTTTTATGTCCGCCTTGTAGAAACTATGAAGGTTCCTATCGTATTTGTACAACATTTAAGTATTAAGCAACAAGAAAGCACACAGCATGTACCTATAAAGGTACAGTAATTACAGCGCTAGCCCACTCGACTGCAGCGTCATTATTCATCGTTTTACGACTGCATGAGGTATAAATATTAAACTCGAGTCGTATAGATGAATTGCGAACATTTTCTTTTTAATGGCGAGGTTAAATATGATGTGCGAGTGACGGCCTCGGTTTTGGATTATACTCTGTAGAGATTCAAACAACAAATTATTTAATGCGTTCCCGATGTTAAGAATTACTTATGAAGGTTTAATTGAGTGTCATAACATTGTTAATCTATCGGCGCGTGATAGGATGCCAACCTTCTTGCGTCGATCGAAGAATGTTGCTTAATCGCTCTGCAGTGCCGGCGTTTTACTGATATCTATAAAATATCAAAGATAACAACGAGTGGATCTGAAGGCACTTTCGAAAGGATCCCGAGCTCAGTGATTGGATGTTTATGGCATTAGCTTCGATAAACGTAAGCCACAATTGTCCCGGCGCGCACGTCATCCTCGGCACAACGGCGTCGATGTTAGCAGTAACTCGAGAGGTGCTAATTATCAAATGCAAGCCCGGCCAAACCGATATTGAAACCATTGAAACAATAAGGCTCATGTTTTCTTTTCCAATTTCAAAGTTTGCGGAATAGCTGCGTAATGAAGGCCGAGAAGGCTATGCAAATGGAACGATGCCGAAAACTTAAGTAAGTATTTTAATGGTCTTGCGTCATCGCCGTTTCAAACTTGAATTTTCATTATCACTTTGCCAGTATACAACCACCAGCCTTGATATGTTAATCAAACAATAGACTAAAATCAAATAACTTCAAGACGTGATCAAAATGATTTGACCTTACAAATAAAATATAGTTTTTAACTGTTGGCCAACTGTTTACACAATATTCAGTTACGTGTAATATACAGATAAGTGTGTATATATTAACAAATCCTACTTTTCACAGTTTTTTGTTTTTAATTTTATAGCATGATAGTTTAATTTCATGTAAACGTATATATATATATGAAACAATTATAAAACATATAGATGTATCCGTGTTCATATAAAATACACAAGAGTTGGTCATAAAATTAGATATATATATGTAATATATAAATATAAAATAAATGTGCTTTGATAGTTTTCAGTGGTATTTCTTTCCACACTTTGACTTTATAATATTTACGATGGCAATAAATTATATTTGTTTTAGAATAACGTTGAAATTTGTTACTTATCTGTATGTAAGCACATATGTGACATACAGCAACCCTTATTGTTTTAATAAATTTTATCGTCATGGATTAGTTCATATTTTTTAACTACTATATATATTTATATTCAATCATATAAAATACAGATATATTGTATTACAGGTAATTGTAACTAAGGTGAACAATCACAAGACATGTGTAAACGTACAATTATTCCTTTAAACACTGTTCACCAGTGTAAGTGTTGTTTTGATTTTCTTTAATACGCATTCAGTGTAAATATTCAAATTCGGAAGCTGATAACCGCAATCAAACTTTTTTGGGTCTACATTTCAATTAAATTTTATTCCTCAATTCTGTGGTTATCATAAAACTTTAAGGTTTGACGAGTAAAATCCATTGAGAAACTCCGAATTGATATTAATTCAAATAACTCGGGTTAAAAAGTCAGGGTTTTATGCGTGCTGTAAAAGTTTATTGTAGGGCTTTGTGGCGAGCCGGACGCGCCGATGACGGAACCTCCGCCGCCGTGGCCGGGGCCCCTGTAGTCGCCTTTGTGCTGCACATCGCGCCGATGTCATAATGTTGCGCGTGCACTTCGATCTACGATCTACGAGATACCATCTGGCAACTTCTAAGATAATATCAAACATTAAATAAACCATGCAACACCTTGATTAGTAGATATGTTTCTTAAAATCAGAGGTAATAAAGACATTTAATTTTTTTTCTGCGTTTTAAAATTTTATACAATTAAAACTTCTTGAGGCGACAGCGAACTAGCATAACTTTGTTTAACGGTTATGCACGAAAAACTTGTCGGGTTACTTAACGCAAAATATGTATCTTATATTTGAACCTAGACTAGAAATAATAAAGAAATATTATAATTTGCCTTAAATATTTATGAAAGTGACAGCCTATTAACGATTTCATCGTTATCAAAGGGATTAAGACTTCACCACGCGCAGTTATTGCAACATATTTTATAGTTTAATTGGCTAACAATATATTACATTATTGTCAGATGTTAAATTTCGGGTGCTTCCAAAGATAGTGTATGAATAGCTGTTTGAACTCATCGATTGGCCTTTAACGATGCATGTTCAACTAGAAGTTGATAGGTGATATTCTATGGTAGTTTTATAATGTTTTGTACATAGAAAGTTCTACTTAACCTAATAAGAGAAGCCAAAAAATATGTCATTACTTATATTACAACTCTTTTTATAAACGTGTAAACAACTTAAAAAAGAAATGTGTGATTTACTTTAAATAGAGTAAAGATACGTCATTAAAAGAATACTTAGGTGTATAATATGTAGTACTGATAAAATTTACATTTAAATATAGAATTTTTTTTCCTTTATAATATGTACTTACATATTGTGAATATTTATAAAATAAATTATTATTATAAATTGTAAAGTAAGTTATTTTATACTCATTAATTAAATATTTATTAAATGTACCGCTAGAGAGGTATAAAAGTTAACTTCTGAAGCCGAGCTCTACTACAAAACGCGCGTTTGTTACCTTCTTAATATCATAATTTGCATCGTAAATAACAGAATTTATAGACCTTTTCTTTATTTTTTATTTTCCTCAAGCAAATTGACCACTCTGCATCTAAGGGAATATACAGTAAAATCAAAGTAAAAAAATAACTTTTTTGTGAATCTTAGTTATTTGTTCATGACGGTCACCGTCGTCTCTCCTTGCCGCCATACAAATGTCCAAAGATTTGCATATACCACAGCGCTACGCACTACAAAATTGTTTATTAGATGATCCCAAAGTATCACACATTACATTATGATAGTAGCGATCTTGTCTGGCTAAACCTTTTACACAATATGATGTTTTTTTTTCCTTTTAAATAAAGACATGATACAGTAAGATAAACGAGTAAATAAATAATTTAGAAAGCTGTGCATTCTCTACTTGAAGTATATCATTTCTTGTCGTCTATGAGTTTGTAATTCGGGTCTGCCAACCAGCTGTAAGTAAGAATAATTAGCGATAAGTAGCCCAAAGTACATAACTAGTAAATACTCTATGACAATATCATTTTAAATACGTTCTTAGTAAATATAATTCCATCATATAAATTTAACTATTCAGCAAAAATCAAACAAAATAAAATTAATATGATTATGATGATGATCTATACGACGTTGGTTGAATGATTCATTAAGGCACAGCCGAAACTACATAAGCTAGTAACATGAAATTTGGACTATAGTTCCCACTTGTACACACAGAAAGAAAAAGATTTATTATTGGATAATATCAGAGAATACAAAATAAACATACATTAAAATCTTCAGCTAATGACTTAAAACTTAGTATAGAGACTACTTTATAAAAATATATAAAACACGTTTGAGCGTTTAAAAAAAATCATGCTCTACTTGTCTAAAATAGTTATTATTTTATTTTATTATATACTACATTTATTACTATTAAGTAAGCAAATCTTGTTTATAGATGTTTGTAAATAGTTTCTGGAACACTACTGTATCGTTTTGAATAAAATTTGAAAAAAGTCACCCAGCGCTATCAAAACGCATATGCAAATACATACAATTTGTTTTAAGTGTAACATTAAATCAAGTCGTCTATGAACTATACTTCGTTTTAACTTACTAAAACACAAATGCCTATAAAGAGATCTAGTTTGTATAATTTTAGCAAAAAATGTCTCGAATAATTGACTCGATTATAAAATTATTTCACTTTTAGAATCGTTATGTATCTAATATAAGTATGTATTTCTGTTATTTTTATTAATTTTTATATTTTATCTAATAACAATAAAATCACTTGCAAAATTTTCCTTCGGTTATGTATTCAGCTGTAAGTAGTTGATGAGAAACAGAGAGTAGAATATTTATAAAATCAATTCCATTCGTTATAATTGAATTTCTCTAAAATAATAAAGTAAAAAAAATACAATATACCTTTTTCATAGATTTACAACAGTGTACAAGTATATTACTCTACATTAAATATGTCAAGCATGATGATAAATATAAGTATCTAAGTATTTTATGAGAATAGTTTAGAATATACATATTATTAGCAAATGCCCTCGATTCCGTTGGAGTTATTTACAGTAAGTATACAAATTGAATAACAATTAATATAAACCATACCACTCAGAGCAGGTGCTCCCAATCTTTTTCAGTTCGCAGCGCACATACATGTTTACTATTTTGTCGCGGCGCTCTAACCTGTCTAGCTGGTCGAAATAGATAGGTACAATGATACGATAATGGTAAAGAGAATCGCTTCACGACACCGTTCTTCGATCTCTACGGCGCACTAGGGCGCCGCGGTGCACACTTTGAGAACCGCTGACACAAGGATAACATGGTTTTCGAGAAATAAAAAAATTTTCTAGAAATTACCTCAAACGAATTCACAAACTTTGCCTCTTTATATGCGTAATTGCAGCATCAGAAGTTCTATATATTTGTTGTGTATATTTGTATGGGTGTGTATTGATTAACTCAATATCGCCCCAGCTAAACCACTAAAGACTGAAATTTAATAGGTATCTATAATACCTGTTTGATTATTATTTAGGTCTTTGTTTATGACGGGATTTCTTGACGCGTAACTCCTAAGGGGATAAATGTGCATACCAAACCTTGTAAGTGAAATAAAAATTTTGTGGTCATATTTATACTAAACTTGCTGATAATAATACTCTTCAACATAATTAAATAAAAATGTATTATATAGTTTTTTTTATTAAATTCTCGGTTTAGTTTTATAAATAAATAACATATAAATTCAATTACAATAAAAATAAGATATATGTCTTACAGTGTACTCTAGCAAAGTGTGTTTATTTGTTTCTATCTAGTTTGTTTGTTTAAACGCACTAATCTTAGAGACTACCAGTCGGATTTTAAGATATGTTTTTTGTATTTGATATAGCAATCATTGAAGAAGTCTTTAGGCTACTTAACATTGCGCTACCAGCAAATGAAGCGATGATAGCTCAGTTGTAGTGTGTACGACTTCGCGTCAAGGGACGTAAGTTCGAATCCAACCACCTACAATGAGCTTGAGCTTTCGGTGAAGGGAAACATCGTGAGGAAACCATAGTGGTGGTAGGGCTTTTTGTAATGTCCACCTAGCTAGCAACCATACTCAAGTGGAAAATCTGCCGCCAAATACCAATATGTGTGTTCTGGCAGCTGCACTTGAGAGCCAGTTCCTCCACATGTTTAGCGTGTCTACTAACTTGGGCCGTATCGTCACTTAAGATCAGGTGAGATTATGGCACTAACGCTAAACCTTAATTATTAAAACAAAATAGGAGAAAAGCTGTATTATAAAAAAATACATAAACGGGCTAAAATGATTAAATTAAATTTTAGTTCCATGCGAACGGAGTCGCGGATACAGCTAGTATAAAATAAAATAAAGGTAAAGGAAAACTTGTAAGAACAAGTGAATTTGTTTCGCATTTCATTATCTATGAGTATTTTTTACTATCCACCTGAAAATAAGATAGAATACTTGTAATTATAATGAAGTCCCTATTTATGAGAAAAAAAATCCAGTAGTAAAAGTTAAAGGTAAATAATTTGTAGTTTTCCTGGTCTTAAACATACCATTGCTGTTAATCACATTAAAATTTCATCCAAAGCTAGTTTAAAATACTTACAGTGCCCCCGACTTCGTTTGCGAGGAACTCAAAATTATTTAATCATTTTAGCCCGTTTCTGTAACTTTCTTCGATACAGCTTTGCTCGTAATGAGAGTAGCTCGATGTTAGTCTAAAGCCTTCCCTAATAATTGCTCTATGAAATACAAAAAGATTATTTTAAATCCGACTAGTAATTACTAATACAAGCGCGTTCCAACAAAACTGTTTCGCTTACTAATATTAATATATTTAGATATACTATACGATGACTATATGGATGTACTAGTTTATAGTCGTTTATAGTAGTTTATAGTTATGTATATAGTTTCTGTTAACAAGTGTTCTACCTGTTGTTGACCATCTCAATCGTATTACGTCAATATTTTTTCCTCATTTATTTAATATTCAGTATACATACAATATACAGTATACAATACACTACAGTAAATATATTTCTCCCTAGTTGTGTCTATTAAATTGACAATTCCTAGCCGTAAGTTGATACCAATCATAGTCAAATAGCATGGCAATCGTCCGTATACTATTATGTACTTAGATATATACATTTTAAACTTTTCTGTAGGTACCTCAGATATGATATAATGTAATACGTATTTGGATATATTACATGTTTACATATTAAATTGATGCAGAAGTCGCCTACTTAATTTGATGGTCAAATAATGTAAACATAATAATATTGTTGTGTATAATAAATGTAGCGATTTTACAGTAGCCTATCTAAGCTGAAAGTTTAGTGTAGAAATCCCTAATAACAATGTTTGATCTTATATCTTGTATCTTATATATGTAAAACGATATTTTAATTAGTATATATCTTCTCACAACATTTTTATTAATACCATATAATTGTTAAAGGAATTTATACATTAAGAAATTATATTACAGCAAAAAAATAATTAACTATTATTTGGATGGTCGGATACCTCTAGGTTTATTATCTGTGTTTTTTTTTCCTAAACTGATTATTTTAATGTGTAAGGCTAATTCATACGCCTAAGAGTTTTAAATTAAAAAAAATAGTACTTAGGTATATGTATTACTTAGAATATAATATGTACATAGTATCATTTTAAATATATATGAATATCGAAAAATTGAACAACTAAATAATTTCGCAGTAGATGTCTACCTATTTTATTATTTTATTTTATTTACTACAACTGTTATAATCATAGAATATTCACTTTACCTGTCTTCACTCGGAATTTTATCCTCAATTTCGGCGGCTCAGTGCATACACATCAGAAACAACACTTCAGTTCACAGCACTGAATTTAACACAGCGTTAGATACATTCGTTTGTCATGTAATAGTTATAAAACATTTAAAAAATAAAGAAAAACCAACCAGTAATCTTTATAATAAATGTCAATAAAACTAACATTAGCTCAAAGTTTGATTTAATTTACTTCCTGTATTTGTCACACATCACAAATCAGTGCTGGCGTGCCAACTCAATGAGCAACTACTGCAAACTCGACCACACTACACTTCATTAGCGCGTACACAAAATAACAAACCCAGTAGATCGTCGTGGAACATCTCAGAATCATCCATATGAGTGGGGTATAAAACCTCATTTTCTGTAAAAGCTATCAACATCATCTGCTTATAAATACGGTAAAATGAATCTTATAGTTATCATAGTAAGGATTAACGTCGTATTGAACAATTTAGTGATGAAGTATAGGCGAATTGAGCGAGACTCCGCCTTAATGTATTGTCAAACAAACCGATTGGTGGTACGCTCTGACCGCAGCTGGGACAATCCTGCGCAACAGATAACAACTGTATTACCACTAAATTTAATTCCAATTGCGTTTGTGTAAGCTACAAACCAATCATGTATCCAAAGTAAACTTCCAAGTAGAATTAAAAATATGTATAGCTTATTAAACATATGATAACTCAAATAGCAGGTAATCAACCCATATGACATAGGTATATAAGACACAATTTTAGTTCCTTGCTAGTATCCTGAGCCTTTTAACGTCAATGCATAGTGATGTACTTTTACATAAATAAGTTTCTTGTGTTTTATTTTTATTTTTTAATTTAAAGCTACAAAATAATGTCTATAATTTTTTCAATAATGTAATTTAAAAAATATTCATTATTTTAGGTTTAAAACCCGATTCACCCTACAGAGGTCATTAACGATAACAGCGTGTGCATTTATTGAAAGTATATTTTAATACTAATTTGTAAAATGTGTATCATAACTTGATATTAATTTAGCCGTCGCTTTGTATAACAACCAATAATATAATTTTAAAAAGAAAATGAATATACCAGAAACGTACACAAAAATAAATACCTATTAATTAACTGTTAATAGGACCTGTGTAAAAAATATCTTCAAGTAAGAAAATTGAATGAAGATAAACAGATATTTAGTACAAAGTATATAAAATGTTATAATACAATACTTTCCATTGTTATGCCTATTTCCCTTATCGTAAAATGTGTTTGCCGTGTTACCTATCATATTGTTATTATTTAATATAAAGAATACAGTCTAATGTAACCAACTAAGAGTACAAAATCGGTTGGTAATATTAAAATTATTATTTTGTATTAATACTAACAAACTATAAAACGTAAAATTATTTCAAGACCGTAATATATTAATAATAACAAGATATACACCAGTTATAGGTTCACAATGACATTAAGTATTTTACATACAGATACAATTGCATTGTTACCTCTATTTAACGATACGTTTTCCATACTACGATCGCATCTTTCCCTTTAACAACAACTCTGAATAATGTTATAAAAAGCACAGTCTCTAAGACTAGCTATATAGAGTTGATACTGTATTTTATACTATAGGTCCAATTATGACGTTTTATTTTAAATAGTTTATAGGTTTAGCGTTATGGCCATAATCTCACCTAATGTTAAATGACTATTCGGCCCAAGATATTGGATAATCTAAGCCTACTGAAGGGACTACCTCTCAAGTGAAACTGTTGGAACGTATCTATAGGTATTTCGCGACATATTTCCTATTTGACAGTGGTAGCTAGCCAGGCGGGCATTAAAAAAAACCCTACCAACATGCTATGATATAATCACAATTTTTTCCTTCATCGAAAGGTCACGCTCATTACAGGGATTCGAGCTCATGTTCATTGACGTGGGGGTCGTATGCACTACAAACTGAGCCATCGTTGCAAAATAATATAATAACTATAAATTAGCAAATACTACTATATATTATTATATATTACTACCATATACTAGGTAAACTCGGGGAGCCAAGTTCACGTTTTTTCCGTCAACAGGGCGTGATAGTAAAATCCGTTCTTAGTAAATGTCCACATCGTGAAAGAAATAATCATGTCAGTGTCAACAGGTATTGTAGTTTTTGAGATATCGTGATGAGTGAGTGGTATTTTGCTTATATATACACAAAATTATATAATCACGAATATTATATAATCATTTATATTATTATTTATATTATTTTTTATATTCGATAAGAATCAATAATTAATCTTTGCTAATATTATAAAGAAGAAAGATTAGTATTTTTGTTTGTAACGAATGAACTTAAAAACTACTGGACTCATTTCAAAAATGCTTTGACCATTAGAATAGGCTATAAATTAGTAGCAGTAGAATTTGTAGATTTTCAATTCCATGCGAACAAAGTCGCAGGCACATCTAGTAAAGTATAATTTGGTATTTATTTAATAGTACTTTTTTTAATCATTCATACATAGGTCTGTCCTTGTACTGTATATTTCCAAACTTATATATTTTTGTAAGTCTATACTATAAACCAATACAGCTTATATGTTTACCGTTTAACAGAAATGTCAACTGATGTTAAGTGACGAAGTTGCCGAAGATAGTAACACACTAATTCAAGAAGAACTGGATCTCAAATACAGCTGCATGGACACATATATATGGACTTGACGACAGATTTTTCAAAGTGAGGGCAGCAGTTAATTAAGCGGACATTTGGAAAGTTTTATAGGTACCAATGAACATATATCGACTTCTAGATGTACATTATGTAACTAAATTAATACCTTATATTATTAATCTTACGTATTACAATTGTCTATCTGTTCGATAGTATACTTATAACTACAAAACCGTTTAAACGAATAACGTAAATCAATTTTAAAACATGTATATATATTCGGTTACCAGGTTTTTAGCCTATGTTATGTTATATTGGGTACATATACATTGGGTATATATACATCTATAATATCATAAAGAGATAAAAAATCCTAATAAATTTCCTTGGAGCAATGTGACTAAATATTGATTTAATAGAATATAATATTCTTTTAGGATATTTTTAGTGCATGCAAGAGAAGTCACGGGTAGAGTAAGTTACAAATAATATATTTCTTCAACACAAATACATATTTGCTGCTTAGATAAACCATTTCATCTGATAGCATAGCTTTATGGCATGTATACCTATTTGCCTTATTATATATTCATGTATATTTAATATTGCTTTAAAAATTACTGGAAATTTTGTATTTAGTGTTTTTATTTGTACTTAACATTATCAGTTGCTTGGTCGCCTGACATATTTGAGTATTAAGTAGAAGAATCTTTTTGTTAGTAAGGCAATACTTAAAAATATGACATTAACAAATAACTACATGTACTAGGGCACACCACATAGTACAAAAATCAATATATTTGATTAAATACTGTAGTCTTAATATTTTTATATAAAAGTAATAATTATCTTGTTTAGAACTATTAAATTAAGTTATCTTTATTTATATAACTCTGTTTCAAATAGGTAGGTATAGATGTTCCATAAAGTAACATGTAAGACGGTTGTCGTGCCGGTACCTCCCGTGAGGGGCTGCTGTAGGCACCGAGCCAGCATTCCAATGCACCGAGCCTGCCTCACCCAGTTACGGTCTGTCGGCCGAGCAAGTGCTAATTGGAAAAGAAAACCTCACTCAAACAACGACCGAGCTCAATGCTCTCCACAGAAATGTTTCATTTTTAAGCATCAGTGTGACCGTTATACCGATACTTACGTCCGTGCTTACACAGATACATTGCAGTTCTTGAAAGCTGACGTGACTAGCGTTTCTGATGGATCTAGGTTAGAAATACGAAAACAGTAATAATATTCATACCTCATAACCGTAATAGAGTTCACTTTGAAAAAAAAAGACAAAAGTGAATAAATTCACTACTCGCAACGATTTAATGTAATGGTACACAAATATCGCAATGACAGTATAATAATGGGTTACAGATATATGTACTACCTGTAGGGTTGTGACAATCCTCGGACAAAGTTTTAGACCACTAATAAATTAATTTAAGATTAAAAGAATTAGATTTATGTATATGAATTAAAAATCAATAAATTAAAAATATCTTAATTTTCAAAAGTGTTAATAATAAATACAAGAAATAATTAAGATAATGAGTCTTCATTATTTTCTGCTAATTGTCTATAAGAGCAAATAATATTACTTAGTTGTGTTATAATTTTCAAAACGATGAATGTTGAATGTATCAGTATGAAAACTGAAAATCTACTTTAAAGACTTTCTTATATTTTATAAATGTATTTTTGATGAAAAGAACAACAAATAAATTTATATGTGCAATGTCGGCCTACGTTGATGGATGTGAAAATTGAAATCAACTTTTATAAACATATAAAAAATATTTACTTTTTAACTTAATGAAATAACAAAGCAATGTTTACCATCGCTTTACAATTTTTTATTCTAATTTACCAGAAGTGTTAAAAAATTATAATAATAGCTTCTATTAAAAAAAACTTACCTGCTGATCTGCACAAAGAATTTAACCTCAACCATAAAAGAAAAGACTTTTACAAAAATACCTAAAGTATATTTTTTGAAACATCCATATGCAGGCGCGTTTACAAGAATTGTGTAATTTTAAAAACTAAAAACTGGACTCAAATCTTCAAACCGTTTAAACTTGCTTCATCCTTTCTCAGAAACTACTGAACCGAAATTCTCTTTATCTGTTTGTTTGTATAGGTAATTCTTTAAACGGGCGTGACTTCAAAAGTAAAGTATTTAAATGTATATCTATATAATACAGAGCCAGCAAACCACTTACATTGTACTAATATCAAATTAGGCAAAACTTTTACGTTTAAAAATTTACAAAGTATTTATTGCTAAATTGATTCACATGATTAAATACACAGAAGGATATAAGATAAATTTCTAAAATAATTAAGTTCTTGTAATAGACATTACTTACCCATAAAATATTCTGTTATGACGCCGTCAATAAATAGAACTAGTAACTAATCATGTTGTTTGCAATTTAAAGCCACGCATTATCAAAAGCGATAACATTATTATAATAGATGATTTATTTGCTAATTATGTATGAGGTCAATTCCTAAATTCAAATATATCTAGAAAACCCATTGAATTCCTGCTAATGATACGTATGACTCATATACTAAATCGTTAAATTACACAAGCAATAATCTACAGTGCATAATTACTAATATCTGAGATCAATTTAAAACAAAGTCTTTTATTAATATATAGCAAATAATTATTATTAGTGTATATAATAAACGAAAATGTGGATACTGAAGAGACATTTATTTTTATATTATAAAATAAAGTGCATAATTTTATGAGGTTGATAAATATAAACCAGTGTAGGTGTGCAGTGCGTAAGCACAGGAAAATATTGTAGGCGCGCGCACTCCATACGCTTGCTTACGCGTAAACCTCGTCGCAGTGTTTATTCGGATCCCAGTGCTAACTCCACCGTTTAAACACTACGTGCTAGCAGGGCATGAATTAACTTTTCATATAAATAAAATTCACGCTACTCTAACCTCCTGAAATTAACACCTCAGCGTAAATACTATTTAGTCTCGTATTGTGCCATATGTGTCTTCCGTGGGCCATTGACGGCCATCTCGTTTATGGTTCACAAGATAACGTCACCTCGTGGTTACTTCGCATTGAAATAATGTAGTAATTACATTTTTTACGATATTAATTTGTATTTGACGTAACGGTAAACGTCTAATATTACGTTACCCAGATTATTGATTTTGTAATAACGAAATTAAATTATTTTTGTGTTTGCCAGTAAACTATTTAAAATTATACTAACGTAATTGATACGAACGTAGGTTTCTATGAATAAATATTCCATCTACCATAACGCTTGCGTGATTGAACTACTTCTAACGAAGTACATATAGCATGGACTACGACAGAAATAGAACAGACGAAATTTTATCAATTTCCTCTGTCAAAAGTCAATTTTGGCACCTACTTATATTAGTTAAGGAACAACAAACTTCTAGACCACTTCAGACTTCTAGATTTTTATATTATATAGTCAATATTATCAACTAAGATAACGTATGAGTCACTAAAATTACAATGCCATTTTGAAAATTAATGACCAATATAATTTTTCTATTTATCTATTGATAACAAGAAATAAACGAAAAGCAGTACCTTATTAACCTAAACCAGTGTTATTTCCTGTGCTCCGTGCAGACTAGCCTTCCAACCTTCCAATCTACATCGATTACCACCATCACCACTACGAAACCACTGTTACATCAATTCTAAAGATGTGTTTTATAAACCTGACTATTGTAGATAAAATATTATTTAAAAAAAATCGATAAATTATTTGCACTTTACTTAGACGCGTATAGACAAATTCACAAATTTTGAAATCTTTATTATTTTTAAAAAAAGTACAATTTTTATCTTAAACCTCTTATATTTGTAAATTAAAATTATGCTGATTGGCAGAATTATAAAACAACTTCTTAATTATAGCGACGATGCGACGGCAATATCTTCCGTAGCTTTTACCGTGGTAGTATCAATATATTTATTAACATTTGCTTTCGTTTAGTTTACCGACGGCATGCATGACGTGATATGTAGACATGACGGATGTAGATAAATAATAGTATCGCGAATGGTAGAAATTTTAATTATTTACTATCTATAATATATAATTACATATAATTGCATATATATGTATACATATAATAACATATAATTGTATGTCCGAAAACCAAATATTATGCGTGTATGAAAACATTCCCACGGCTATATTACATAAAGTCTCTTTTATTTTGGTTTTCCAAATATAATAAATAAACTATGTACTAGAGAGTTAAACTATACGACTTACTACTTACTCTATCATAAGAAGAAAGTTGTAAAAAATTTCACACTGTGATTAACTTACTAATAATTAAAAGGCACGAATTTATAATATTTATCTAACCCAATGTTGCGCTAAATAATTTAGTGCCATTTAAAGTGTTAACGAAACGCTAAAGATAGCAAATTGAAATTTACTTGATAAAAAATCAACATTTACTTACCTCCATTTTGAATTTTTAACATAACAGATGTGACCAAACATGTGTAGTTATAGTTAATTTTCTGGGTTCTGTTAAAATTAAATGATTTAAAATGAGCTTATAATAATTTTAATAAGATAATAAATAACTACAATTATTAGTTACTAAAATACTGGCATTATTAATAAATAAAATTAATCTTTTTCTGAACTATGTACCTACACGTGTATTACAATTATTATGGAGTATGTAACAGTTGACATTTAAAGGCAAGTTTTAATTTACATGATATTTAGAAACCCAATGCGAACCTGTGAACCTGAGAACCTATAAAATGACTTCAGGTATACCTACCATCAATTAGTCTATTAATAATTAATACTTACAATTTTTATACATACGTATAGACTAAACACTTCAGTACTTTTTACTACATTTTACAACCCAATTTTTTTTTATTACTGACTAATGACAAAGTTCTTCACTATGAACTTTTTAGACAATCTAAGTTAGTATTAGCACTACAATTTTTTTTCCACCTACACAAGAATTTATTTAAATTTTCTACTAAGCAGACAACTAGTTAAAACGTATTGTTTTAAATAAAATAGTTCAGATAACTCATGATTGAGTTATTATTATATGATTATCAGGAACCCATAAAATATATTTTTTATTTAATCTTGTTTTCACCGAACGTTGCTCTCACTGTTTCAGGTTTTCTGTTAGCTCTACCTACTACTTGCCTCTACTTTACGATTCCGTACGTAAACTACAAACAAGAGTCGCAGCGCGTATCCGCCATACTTGTCCACTTTTGTATTTAAACATGTGCTTAAACATGGTGACATGAAGCGTGTTCGATAATTATTGGAAGGATCAATAACGCTACGCCAACTATCCGTCTGTCTGTAGGTAAACATATTTTATGAGCGTCGACCGTTGGACCGCGTTCTGGGTTTTTATTTGAATGTTAATTTCCAACTTAGTTTATTTTAACTGAGCTAATAAATGTAGGTTGCCTAAACGGTTCAACGAGCTTTTTAATGATTATATATAGTTTTATTCCATTTACTCTTTCAACGTCACATATGTTTATTTGAAATATTTCCAGGTATGTTGTTAAATTATTTATTTTTCAATTATTCAGCAACTACGAATATCTAACTATGTGAGTATAAATAGACCAGTGAACAGTGTATAGTTGAAGTAAAATAAGTGCTGATACTAAACTCCAGTAACACTGGTGATCATTTAAATACGATATCGCATCGAAAATCATCATCGTCGTCTAATAAAAGTACCAGCATAAAAGTCTACATATATTTTTTCTGTGTCAAACATATTTTAACTGAAAGCATTGTGATAAAGGTATATAAACTAACAACATAGTGCATGATAAATTAATTGAATTACGGTGAGGCACAATGGTTCTATTATCCTGTAGAATTAGCTATATGCGCTTAGATCTGCAACCAAAATATGATTATGTTGTATGTAAAATATTTGTGTATGAAAAACTTTGAGCGTAGCCTACGAAAAGATACTGCATTGTTTTGTCTTTGTTTATTTGTATATAGATAATCTTTATATATAAAAATTCTGTACCACGTTGTTTATCTACGATAGAATCTGAAATTACTGAACCGATCTTAATAAAGTTTGCACACGATGTGTAGGTAATTTCGTCCAACTCAAATGGTAGGATAGTTTTTGCCAATAAGTAACCATAAAAAGATAGGTGACGCTGTGGTCAAGTTGTTGATTACTGGAAAGGGCAGAAATAGATTTGCCAGGCCAGTACAAATATAAAAAACTAATGATATCCCCCAGGGCCGCATTTATTACTCAGGAATTAATTTGTTCTTGTATTTTTATTTACATTTTATAATTTCATAAAATTATTATTATTAACTGCAATGATCA
Source organism: Actias luna (assembly GCA_039707435.1). Classification (NCBI taxonomy): domain Eukaryota; kingdom Metazoa; phylum Arthropoda; class Insecta; order Lepidoptera; family Saturniidae; genus Actias; species Actias luna. The sequence goes on along the minus strand of JAZHAC010000033.1, from coordinate 9,356,268 downwards.
CTGTATGTTATAAATTTTAAAATAAAATATTCTAGTTGTTAAAAATCTTTTGGCATTATTTCCAGTTTATAGTTTTTTTTGTTTTTTTTCGATCTGACTTACGCTGTTAGCCCCAAGGGCTTTGACAGCTTCACCGGACTTTTGGGGGCGAGTGCTGAGGGCACTCAGCCCCGAGGCAGCAGGCACAAGGGTGCCAGGACGGCCGAACCTCGGCTAGGGCTGCTGCCGGTAAATGAAAAAGATTCATGATCCTGACTAACCAACAGGTTCTTTATTACTAAATTAGTGATACTAACTACGACCTTATCAGGTAAGCAGCTCAAGGGCCGCGAGGGTAGTCCCTTACAGAACCGTGTACTTAACGTGTGAGTGTGCACGAATGGTATGCGGTGTGATGATGTAATCTCAGTGATGTAGAGTGTCACTGTATCGCGCGAGCAGAGTCACTCGAGGGCTCCTGTCCGGAGGATCGAACCTAGGCTCAGGCGTCTGCGGAAGGAGGCCGCGGCAGGTAGTATATATAGTATACTTCATCGAAGTAAAGAACAACATATACCGCTGTGTTCAAAGTTACATCAAAATCTTTAGATAATTAATAAGAAATTGAATTTTATTATATTCATTATGATTCACAATTTTTTTCAATAACAATTCTTACAGGTTAACAATCAAGGAACAAATACAAAAATATTATGAAACTATTTTTGAAGTATAGGTATTATAACGTGAATACAGTTCATTAATCAGTTTTTCAATTAATAATAGAACAATACTTTGCCTTACTCGGTTTAAAAAAAATATGAATGTTTACTTATCTCAAAAAAAATTGAAAATCCCATCGTGGGAGGTATTATGCAAATCATTTTACCTGTAAGTAACTAGAGAGACGTCTAACGCAAATAGCAATGCACCATGTCCTGTTCAGAGGAAGGTTTGGTTTGTTTAGGTTTATGATAGGTGTGTAAAAGTGCGATTATTTCTTTGACCGTCAACATGCCGATGGCGACAACAGTCTGCACGCGTTTTGTCGACATTAAATAGCATCACCTATAATTTTAGCTGATATCAGCACTGTCTCACATTTAGCAATCCAATTGAAGAAGCTACAGATAAACTGGGCCGTTAAGAAAGCAGGTAGGTAACAAAAACCTCAATAACTTCCAAATTATTGGAGCTAGCTTTATGAAATAAAGGCTGTATTATACACAATCTTATAGTAATTAAATGAAACTCATAACATTTCAAGATTATGAAGTTTATTTTGAATAAAAGTAAGTTAAATAAAAAATACGATTTTTCAGTAGATTTTGAAATATGTGGTACGGTACCAAATATGAAAACTTTACACATTTTAATATTTTGTATTACCACCACGATGAAATACTTTAACAGTTATCGCCATTTTTATAATCGACCCGCTTCCTTTGCGGCTTAGTGTATTTTGTTACAATTATGTTTATACATTGTATATGGTGACTTTATGTACTTTAGATTCCAAATAACAGACCAAAACTTAACGACACAATATTACTGAGTTTTATTTATTTCATTAAGTTAGTGAAAAAAATAATATTGAATATTTCGGTAAAAATAGTTTGATATCCAATAGAACGTGTTCTTTAAACAATAGGTGAAATTCTTTTATCTACCGAAACTTTAATTATCTTAGCATTAGGTGATTACATTTCTGTAAATACTAGGAATTTTTATTTAAAAATATTAAATACGTAGTAAGATTGTAGTATCTGTGTAAAAGCTGTAAAAATGCACACTTGAATTTTATACGTTGTTAAACTTATTCGTCAGAATATGTTCACTTGTAAAATATTACAATTAAGTACTAGTTTGTACATAACTCTGTATATTTTGTAGACATAGATTTTACTGACGTGAATGTACAAATAAGCTTTATTAAAATTTAGTTTCTTCTATAGCTTTAAACACATTATCGAGTTTGATCATTTTCTAGAACATGTATTCAATTTTCTTAATATGATGGGACATTAGTAAAACAATGGATGCGTAGATGCATCAAATTACCAATAATTCGAAAATTCTTCTAAATTGCGTTAAGACGAAACCCTTTTATCTGTTTCACAATACCTAGTATTCAATACAATCATGTGTCTACTTGCATACGAAGTTATCACTTACAACTAAAATGACTAAAAGAATCTATAGCTTTATTCTTCCACATATTTTTTTATTTTATAGTTTATAGGGTTAGCGTTTTAGCCACAATGTCAACTGATGTTAAGTTATGATGGGGCCCAAGATAGAGGACACGCTAAGTCTAGTGGAACGACTAGCTCTCAAGTGCAACTACGGGAACACAGCTATAGCTATTTGACGGCAGATTTTGAACTGAAGGGATGATAGCTTAGTTGGTATTGTGTACGGACGCCGCGACATTGGACGTGACGTCGAATCCAGATACAATGAGCTTGTGCTTTTGGTGAAGGAAAACATCGTGATGAAACCATAGCATGGTGGCAGGGCTTTTTCTAAAGCCTACCTGGCTAGCTACCACCTTTAAGTTGTGAATCTCCCGCTAAATACCTACAGGGGAATTCCGGCAGTTGCACTTGAGCCAGTCCCTCCACTAGGCTTAGTGTGTCCACCATCTTCGGTCTCATCGCCACTTAACATTCAGTGAAATTGTGGCCATAACGCTAATCTGATAAACTATAAAAAAAACTTGAGGGTGGTAGTTAGCCGGGCAGGCTTAAGAAAAAGCCGTACCATCATGTTATGGTTTCATGACGATGTTTTCCTTCACCGAAAGCTCAACAACCTCATTGCATGGATACGAACTCACGTACACAATACCAACTGAACTATCATCGCTTCTATTTACTATTTTAATCATTAGTAGTAGATTATTTTTTTAAATTACAAATACTGATTAACATAGTTAAATATTTACCGTAATAATTTATTCCAAATTAAAAACCGCCTGCAAATTCATATGAATAAATAACAATTAATAGCCTATAATCCTCAGTCCGAACGTAGCTTGAACTGCCCCTTACGAAAATTCTAATAAAGGTAGATGGTGTTCATTCGCTTAACATCAATAAAGTTTAATTATTGCAGATATCCATAACTAATATAAAAACCTTAAGAAGATTTTAATTCGATTTTTTTTACATAATGTCACTATTATTGAGTAAGGTTATAGCGTTTTTTTTTAATTACAGTACGACCATTAGGAGCCGAGCAAGAAAAATAAAGTTAAACGAAATGCATGTAGTAGCGCTGGGTCAATTCTGCTTCTCTGCAATTCTGCAAAACTGCTTATCGATCATTATGAAATTATACAGACACATTGTACTATTCCCAAAGGACATAATAATAATTTTAGTTCCATGCGAACGAAGTAGCAGCCACAGCCAGTAAAAAATAAAAAAATAATATTAAACGTAGGTACAAATAAATAAAACACTGTATAATATTAATGCGTATATTATTTCGTTTTAATGTAACATGGAAAAAAGTTATGTGAAAATCTGCGTAACTTAATTGAGTCCGAGTATAAATGCTTAATACTCTCTTACCAATGTGAACTGAAAATAACAACCCGCCTTTAAAGGCACAATATAACAATCTTAACATAATTATCATTCATACTTACGCTAAGAGTAGGACCAGCGCGACCGACCCCCGACTTCTCAAGTGATTTTCACACACTAGCTTACAAAGGGTTTTTTTCTAGTAACAAAGATATAAATTGTTCTTTTCAATTCTTATAAAGTCAGCTACTATGTAGTAAACCACAGTAATATATACCAATTATTAATAGTACAAAATCGTCTCCGCCATCATACCTTACAAGTGGTTTTAATACATAGCCTTATAATAAAATAAAATCCACTGCCGCATATTTTAAAGCTAATATATATTAATGAATTTAATTATAATCAAAAACTAGCAACGCTTATAATATACGAACGATAGTGTCGTCATAAACCACATTTAGGATAGTAATACATTTTAAACCAGATTACATTCTGCATTATACATTAAAAGTTCGTGTAATATAAGACACTCGAGTAATTTAATACTTATTAGTATCTAAATGTATAAACACTAGTATTGCAATGTAAGAACTTAATTTTGTCAGTTGCAATTATTTTATTTCTTTACTTTGAACGCGACGCATGAACAGCTTATTGCTATTAAAATTGTAACTCTTTCTTTAAATATTACGTATACAGTAATAATATACTTCATTTGACCAATAAAATCTTTGAAACCCTCAAATAATGTAAATTAGAATTTCAGAGCTATTCGCTAGTTACCATTGGCATACTTTAATTTGATCCAATATATGTTGCCAATACCTTCAACAATATTCTAAAAAATAATTAACGGCTTATTAAAATGAATGCGATGCTTCTGATTTTGTATGAGTCCACTCAAGATCAGGTGTATCACATGCTTGTTTGCAATCGTAGAAGAATAAGAAAAAACTTCACTTACTCGAATAAAAGGTGACAAGTTAACGGTTTTACGTCTCTATTTAGGTACATTACATAGTTAATTGATCCTCAAAATAATAAAATTCAATGAGAGAGAAACAAATAGTTTTTATTTTATTTTAATTCTAAGTAATAAATGCTAAGACTGTTAAATGAATAATATAAAATAAATAGAAGCAAAAGCTAACATATCGGTACTTGAATAAGAGGAAGAGCTTGTCTCGTCTATGAATACTTGTGCCACGACAGTCATGACGGCACACATGATATCGATTTGTCCAAACCATCATTACCATAATCTATATTCCGTTTGTTAATCTCGTAAATTGACAACCACTAAATTTAAACTTCAAAACAATATATATTCGTTCTTATAAGAGTTAATCTACTTCAACAATAAGTTTCGTTATCCTGCCGTCTATGTTTTAATGTTTTGATTCACAACATTTTAACTCGTTGAATTCAATTGAGAATGTTTATTGATCATTATTATCAGATAATTTAGGAATCTAAAAAATATACATATTGTAACATAGGAAAACCTATACAAGAACTTTATAATTCTAAACCATGACAACTGTGATTTTGTTTATTAGGCCTTCACTTTCGGAACGTTCAGTGTTTGGGACTATTAAAGGTTTTACGTAAGTTAAATATTAGTCATTTTTGACTCTCCCCCCTCTAGTCGGCAAAAATAAGTAAAGCTCTTACCCACTCCTATCTATAGGACAGGTATATATTTACCATAAAATACCGCGTGAGAGCAAGTAAGCAATATCAATAATTTTAGGGAATCAGCAGACATGCTTTTTCGCTTTCTTGCATAGACAAGAAAGGTTATCATATCATGATCTATGAATTTTGCAGAAAAACCATGTAAAGTGAATATAAATATTGTTGTAATCACCATATAAACACCTCCATATCATCAAAAAAAGCTAACTAAAGAACCCTATGCCCTTTTTTAGGGCTTACGTAATACATAATTGGATGACCCTTTTTTCTGAAATACAACGATTTTGATTCTAAGTCAAATACGAACAACAGTTTATTAAATTTAAACTCTGAGGAGGCTCTTACAAACATTAAAACAGTAACACCGATTCGGAAAACATCCAATAATCGAAAAACTTAACTGAGTTTATTAAATTTTTATAATTATGGTAAATTTTACTAATTGTTTTATTATTTTAGTGGATGTAAAGAGATGTAGTCACATTATTTCGGGTACAGTTCCAATAGATGTTGCTAGAGATATTTCTAATACAATTAACTAGCAACAGATTATATAGTATTTCACTATATAGAATTAAAAAAGGGATTATAGTATTATGGACCATCGCATTGAGCTGTAATAAATAAAATTATTACATAGTTTTTACATTCACTACCAATTTCATCAATAATTGAATATAATAAATGCTAGCATGAAGCTGCGGACGCATCTATCTCTACAAGCGCATCCAGTTTGCAAACAACTCATCATACGCTAATGTCGCAATTCAATTCAATACGTCGCCTGTCGATATCATGTCTTTATGTACTACCGTTTTTTTAATATATTATTTCTCACAATTTGAAACCTAAAACCAACTAGACGCCAGAACGCACAGTAAATTTTAAGCAATCTACAGACACAAGTGAATGACACGAGATGACGATGATGAGATCTAATTGAAATGAAAAATTAGGAATTTTAGAAAATAAATAACTGATTATTTGGTGTTAACGTCCAATTGTTTTTATCAAAAATAATTAATACATATAAATTTTTAGATTTTAAAAAATTTGAATTTTGTTTTAGGTACAAAAAATATTTTCCAATGTAATCGTAATTTTGTTGCAATTATAATTTACCAAGTTTTAGTATCAATTGGAAATCCCTTCGTAACAGTACTTCGGCGTTAATTTCCTAGCGAATAGTTATTGGGGTATTTATAAGCTTCCTGCCCTATTTATACATATATTATATAAATAATAGATAATAAATTTAAAATAGGTGATCCTTATGTTATAAACCATTATTCATTTCAACACTGATTAATTACAATTCGTATGTAGGATTTTTATTGCACAATCATTTATCATAATTATCAGAGAAAAAAATTTGCAAATAGATTGAGATGCAGTATTACATATTTTGTCGACGCGTAATTTTTTTTTAGAAAGCATGTACACGTAAAGTATCTTCCTAGTTACTATCTACTGCATACGTCGAAGCACTCCGCGAACATGAAAAGTATTATTTTTCACAGATGTTTCTTGTATAAAATTCAAAAAAAGGAAATAAGTATTGGAACATTTGCTTTTATGTGCATGGAAGCTGCCATTTAATAACATTTTAAACGTTATCGCGGGGTGCTCGAACGTCGAGTTCGTGGATGATAGTGAGCCCGAGCGCTCTAATCTTTCGATGAAGTGTCCATGGGGCTTGCGGGCTGGAGCATGGACGGGGACGGGGACTGGGACGGGGACATGGCGGACGCGGGACCGGGAGGTGTGTATGGCGCGGCAAGGGGAGTAAGAGGCGCAAAGGGTACGACGGGTGCGACGGGTGCGACGGGCGCGAGGGGCAAGAGAGACGCGTGTGACGTGTCAATCGTGACGGATCGCGGCGGCAGCACGGCCCCAGCTGGTATCGCGGGCTTCACAAACCTGTCACTCGCACGTCGATTCTAAAGTAAAAACATATTCATTTAACTACTATTTACATAGCAGTTTAGTTAATTGAAAATAAGAAAACTAATCATCCTATCCTATACGTCTTTGTTATTGGATTTAATTTTTACATTCTATCCCAAGCCACTCCTAAACATGAAAAATATTAACGATATATGAACTTACACCCCAAATACACCTTACATTTGTCGTAGTAAATAACAGTGATGATGACTAGCAAACCAGGCTACAACCATACTATAGTTTGATTAGAATGTTTATCTTGATCGCAAGCTTAAACTTATTTATTGGAGGGATTTGAACTAAGATCATACGCGCTATCTACCATTACGACCAATTTTATTAAAATACTATTTTCCTTGGGAGATGTCCTAATCTTTCCAATATTTTGATCAAAGGCACCACTTATCATATTAGGGATAGCATAAAAACCTTTTTAAGGAAAAATACATACACCTGCCAATTTTTATACGGACCAATCTTTGGTGGAATTTAAATTTATCATTTTTTATCCAAGCTGAGGAATTCTTCCGTTTTATGAGGCACAAAATGTTCAATTTTTTAATCCATAATATTAGTTGTCATTATGCTTAAATAATTCTGTCCAGTAGTTTCAGAATGATACGCGTTTGATTCTTTGTAAAAACAGACAGATAAAGCGAAAAAATTTATATACTTTTATAGGTTAAGTGACGATGTGGACCAAGATGGTGGGCTCGCTAAACCTAGTGGCGGGACTGGCTCTCGAGTATAACTGCCGAAACACTCCATGTAGGAATTTGGTGTCCAATTTTCAACTTGAGAGTGGTAGCTAACCAGTCAGCAAACTTCATTCAGTCTACAACAGCTATGTTATGGAATTATTCATATCGTAGTTTATAGGACGCCAGCGCCATGCTGACAGGTACTGAAACCTCTGTTTTCAGTATACAGCTAGACACTTTTTCAACTTGCTGTTCATATGAGATGGTGTTCCTGGTCTCTACTCTCCACACTGTATAATTAAAAATTAACCTGCGAGTTGAGATGTAATGGTCTCGATAGTGGTAGGCCGGCATTAGGGAGCAGTGGTGACGCGTAAGGTGAGAGCGGCCTGGACCCACCAGGCGAGGACACACTGCGTGACCGAGCCTATAATTGAAAAACTTATTTGACAATGAGCGGTGCACGGACCTGAATAAGGAACGAGAACATCTAAAGACCAGACCACCTATGGGCATATCTTACTACTATGTTGGTAGAGTTTTAACATGCCCGGAATGCACATGTACCTTCACCAACAAAATTGGATATACTAGCCACGACAGAGTGTATCAAAGGGCAGAACAACTTTGTCCCGAGTTAATACCTTTGTATACCGCTCGAGGAAATTAACAGTCATTATTAGCCGAAAAAGATCTGTTTGATATCATCATCAGTTTAAATAAATAAATCACTATAACTCATACTATTTTTGATATTTAGTACAAATTCCTCACATTTTAAATACAAAATCAAAAATCATTGTATTCAATGTAGTCTCTAAAGCCTGAAGAGTAAAACAATACTACCAGTTCAGGCAACATTCCAGTCAGTATATCAAGAAAGTAGGTCAAGAAACTTGAACTGAGAAGTTTTATGTGTAAATACTGTTTACAAATATATATATACTGAGCTATCATTGCCTTTTATTTAGTAGATATACAAAAATAAAGTAATTTCTGGACTTAACTGTATTTTATTTTACTATTACATTGTTTGTATTTACATATTAATTATAGGTAATGTATAAATTTTAACTTATTTCATGGTTAAATAGAATATGCAAATATTGTTAAAACTGTTTAAAGTATTGCAATCCTTTATTAGTGCATGTATAAAAAAAATCTACAAATATTATGACCATAATTTATTTGGGATAAATGGAAGTACTGTCAGGAGTCAAAATAATGTTGAGATAGAAAAATGTATCTTTAAGAAATAAAATTCCGTTCCTTGTATGTATATGTTCATAATTTTACTACGCCTAAACAGCTTGATCAATTTTAATTATCTCTTTTGCCTACTTATTTGGTTACCTAGATAGTTTTTAACTATAGTTGTACTCGGTAGGTGGGATATTGTTAATATATGTTGATAATAACATTTAATCTTTAATTTTCAGCCTCCAAGTATGTCTAAATTTCTTTTATTGCTAACGAAGTCTACAGATTTTATATATCCGAGGATATAGTTTTCGTTTTTGATAAAAATAAATGATAGTGGAAAAAGTTTCAAAGCAGTCATGAGGACTGCCTACAGAAGTGAAAACTTGGAACTACAAAACAAACCGTTGTTATTTTAATAACTTAAAACTTTTAAATCAAAGCTGCTTACAACTCAATAAGTTATACTGATAGGAACAGATATTGTGTTATCGTTAACACGCCACATGACCATGTCGATGACGACTTACATGAATTTATTCCCTGTTTAAACCTTAATATAGAAGTCTTCACTTCAATAATACTTACACTCAAGGCTTCATTGAACTGTCTCTCTTCTTCCATTTCAAGAGAAGATTCGCTCTCGGACAGATGTCGGCAGAGCGCTTCACGCCTCTCAACCTCTTGTTGCAATTTTCTTTGTAAACGTAAATTCTCTTCCCTAATGTTCTTCTCCTCTAAGGCGAATCGATGCATTTTTTCTTTATTTTCATTTTGAGAGACTGCCAATTGGTTTCTAAACGAAATATAACTGTGTTAACAATGTAGAATAGTATCAAGATCCTGTGAATTATATACATATATACTAAAACTATTTAATGAATATGTTCCTTTAAGATATATAAGATACATTTTTATCTTACTTTGCTATTTATATCAGATGCTAGCATTAACAGCTTTAGTCAAATGATAATGCATTGATATGAAATGAAATTAATTAAATCTGTGAATATTTTCTACATTCTGACCTCAATAAAACGAAACTCAACACGCTTATAAATAGCATCAATATAGAAATTAAAACAAAAAAAAATATAAGCTGTTAAACAGTAAAAGCCGACCTGTTACGAAAAACAAGTAATAAAATTAAAAACAAATGTATATTTAAATGAATGAAGTAAGATTTTTTTATGTTTTTGGTTTAACGAAAATCCCTTTAAGGTATTGGATGAAATGTTGTATTTAAATATTTAGATGTTTCACCATCCGAGTTTACCTAGATAGTGGTTTTAGATACCGAGTGAAATTCGATGACACAGATAGTACAATTAAAATTCACGATTTGACCTCTGAATATTGGATAATAGGGATACAAGTTCATCATCTTATACAAAAATATAAAATATGGCAATACTAATACATATTTTGATAGATAACTCAAAGTTAAATACAGATCATAAAACGGATAATCACAAGATTAATAAAAAAATTATAACAAAAAAACCGTATGGAGTGATAAATTAAAGACCTTCTTGAGTCCTGAAACACTAATTGATTATGGTACTACTGTAAGATTCCACAGGTTTAGCGTGTCTACCAACTTGGGCCGTATCGACACTTAAGATCAGGTGAGATTATGGCCATAACGCTAAACCTTAAGTATAAAAAAAAAGATAGTACAATATGGTTCTAACAAATAATAACAAATCTTTAATGACCGAATAAAGGTTCGATTTCGGTTTCGGCCAAAAATCAGCCTAATCTTCGATGTTGGCGATGTTGAGCCTTAGTGTAAATTACGCGTCGTTCGGTGGAATTCGCGAATCGTGTGTTATTGTGTGTCGTGTGTGTGTAGCTATCTCTCACCGCACACGGCCTTCATATTTTTTAGTTTGTGTTTTTGTCCATAAATAATTCAGTAAATAATAATTTTGTTTTTATATGTGACTTACTAGATTAGGTCATTAAAATTGGTTTTTTATTAAGTATTTGACTGTAGTGTATACTATTGTGAACTCTGTTGAGAGTGATAATTATATTACGTATGTTTTAGTATCCTTGAATTAAACACAAAACCTCAATGAATAATACGTTAGCCTTAAGAATATTTTAAATATAATATATATAATATTAAATTAGTAAGTCCTCAAGTAAGTACTAAGAGTCAACATTATTTAGGTTTACTTATAACAGTAGGTTAAATTTCAGTTTCCAATTTAAAAAAAAAAACAAGTTTAGATAAGTTTCGGTTTCGACCAAAACCCCGACCCAAACCGAAGGTTCGTTTTCAGCTTATAATCCAGTTCAGTCGGATACTACAAATCTTTTCTATTACGGAATAAGGTAAAATCTTGCGATATGTTCTATAAAAAAGTGGCAAAGATAAAACGATTATATTCTCATGTGTTTCGAAAAAAGTATATTGTGCTTTTATTAAACATCAAAATAAACGGAGAATTTGATTTTTAATCATTTAAAATTATATTGAAAAACCTCTATAGCGTCGAAAATCGTTACATATTTATTTAGTTATACTATTATTTGTAGTTTTAAATCCACAAGATTAGTCAAAAATACAGTGACTTGCCCCATAATGCGGTAAAACATGAGTCATCGGTTGGGTTTATCTCAAAATGTATGGTGATGCCGACGCAATGGCAAAGATTACTATATCTTAGTATAGATTTGGTTAGCAATGCAAGAAAAATAACCAGGATTATGGAATATATATAGTGTATACTTGATTTTGATTATTGATATAAATTAGAAAACGTACTTTAATGATAAAAGATTGTCCTTACCTTAATTTTACGACCTCGGAACGTAGTGTTTGGATGTGATTGCTCAAATTAGACGCTGTATCACCATTACTAATGTCCCTAGCAAATATAAACACTCATTAACTCTAGAATATTCTGTATTATTCTTAATAATGAAAATATATGGTATTTCACTTAAAACAAATATTAAAATATATAAAATACATATATATTATAATATATTTGTTTTATTTCACCTAGGACTGGCTGGATCTGACACCGGTTGATCAAGCCTAATTTGCAATGAACGTTTCTCAGCTTCCAGCTTGTCCATTCTCTTCCAGAGTCTATTAACAAGAGCCTCTTGTTCTTGCTCCAAAGTATTTTCTAATTCAACCTGCCAACACATAAGATTTTATAGATACAGATTTTTACATGAAATATTCTATTAATTGACTATATATTATATCTATCTGTATTAATTTTATAAAGCGGAAAAGTATGTTTGTCTGTTTGAACTCACTAGAAGAGAACTCACTAATCTTAGAAACTCAGTAATAACCAGTCAGATATAAAAAATTATTGATTTGATAAAGCAATCATTAAGAAAGGTTAGCGGGCATTACACGGTACCACCCATAAGAACAAATCTGTATTGAAAAATGTACAAATACAGGTAAATATTATTCAATATTTTTTAGTTTCATGTAATCAAAGTCCCAGAGACAGCTCATATAAGAATATTTGTGGACATAATTTCATGAATCTTGCATTTGAAACCAAGTACAGCATTTATTATTATAACTAAACAGCTAATATACTGTAAAGAATAAGAAAGAAAGAAAGAAAGAGATTGATTATTGGATAATATACAAGATAATACAAAATAAACATACATTAAATTCTATTATATCAAATAACAGCCCCATACTCAGCTGATACAGTATAACCAGCATATACTGTGGCACTAGTTTTCAGTATGAGGTCTGTACATATTTCAATACTTTAAAGCAATTGAGAATTATCTTTATCACACAAATATCAGTGATGGCCAGGGAAACCACAACTTCTCAGCTTTATATTAAGGCTTTTTACCACTGCGCACTAAAGCTTGTTTATTATTTGTTGTTACAAATAACAAGATATAAATACAAGATTGATTGACCTGGTAATAATAATTCAAGTTTGTATTTTTCAAAATTCTTGTGTTAACATATTGTGACATCTATACATATCTAAGATACCCTTGCCATGTCTGTATATATAAATGCGTTATAACTCAAAAACTACCAAATATATTTGACTAGTTTTTAGCAATGGAAGGAGTGATTTATGTGGAAGGTGTTGGTGTATAATTCATTATGGTTTTCTGTTAGTTCACAAAAATATGATGATTAATATCTGCGATGTCAGAAATATAATGCCAACTGAAAGCTTTACTGGTGTGTGGCCGTGTAAACCAATTTAGTTACATCAAAACATTGCATTATGGAATTATTCATCTTTAATAATCAATCTATAATAACGCCATGCGCCTATCTTCTATGATTATCATACAATAATATAAAAATGTAAGAAAATGCCTTTAAACATATCTGTGAATTAAGCAATTTTTTGGGATTATTTACATATGCTTAGAGTTCATTAGGATCCTATATATATAAGATATGTGTAATTACATTATATATTTATTATCACTTGAGTTTACAACTAAAAAAATATGTATCTTTATATAGAAAACATATTGAATATGTTAATATATTTTACCCATAATTTTAGTGTTTAATGACCAACACATAGTGACAAGTAACCGGGATACTTATGTTATAAATTTTCTTTCACATTTACTATTTCTTGATATGGAGGCAACTGAGCTTTGCTTGAGTGTACTTATAAAAAAAACCATTATTGAAGTTAATTTAGTATAAAAACACATTTTCTATATACAACATTTCATGCAAACTGATTGACTATTTCCAAGAAACCAATTACATAATATAAATGCATATAAGCATAAAATATTATCCTAATTAATCCTTTAAATGATAATACAGGTTTTATTGATTGAATTTGTATAAAAAATGGTATTTGTAAATGTATGTATATACCTTTTCTCTCCTCAACCTTTCCAAATTAGTTTGCTTAGCAAGAGTTTCAGCCTCAAGTTTCTCTATTTTACGCATCAATTTGTTCACCAAACATTCTTGTTCCTGTTCTAAAGTCTGTTCCAAACGGCACTTTTCTTGACGTAACTAAAAATTAATCCAGTAGATTAGTATATTCACCAACTATACATAATTTTTTGTGATAATAAATAAAAATTGTTTAATTTTTTATATGAATTATTTCAAATAATAATAACATATATTTATATTATTTTTGACAATATCTAAATGGTAGCTAATAGATATATGTACATATTTAATTTTAAATAATTGTTTTATCTACTTTAATTATTTTTTACAAATTTATTCAGTGTATACATACATATAATAGAATATTTAATGAAATATAATGTACAAACTAAATAAATAGACAACAACCACACAGTAACATTACAACCAGAAATTCAATTATGAGTAATAGTATATTGTAAATTATTCCATTAATATTTTATACACCTTTGTAATTATCAATATAGAAAAAATAACTTGGACAACATTTGTATTGAAATATTTTTTGGATTAATAAATACTACCAATGTCATTTCAGTAACACATTTTAAGATATTTGAACTTCCTCTCATTTCAATACCATTCTGTGTAATAACTACAATTGGGTCTAATCACATACAAAATAGAGTATAAAGCATATACATGTTTGCTTTATTTGGATTTTAAATTCTAAAGAATCTTTGAACCATAAACCATTATTTCTTGAGACCTTATTATGTATAACAGACTTAAGAATACCTTAGCTAAAGCTTAGTATGGCAAATTGGTGCCTATTCAACTAAGAAAGGATAATATCATTACTGTAAACTTTACAATGGTAATGAACTGTGACTTTACTATATCATTCAGTTTATTATTAACAATAACCATTAATCATTGGCGTTTGATTCAGTATACATGTGATAAAATTGTGACTAAGTCTAAAGTCATATCAAATAAGAAGTTTCAAGATATTTTTGGAAAATTTCAATCACAAATTTTAATCACACAAGCAATCCTATAACTCTTGTGTATTGCCTTGAATGTGGCACCTATCAGACTATTCTTTCTGCCTAATTATAATGTTTTTTTAATTGCTGGCAATATAAACTTAAAGTGTAAAGCAGTGTAAAGTGTACACCTAGGTCATTCTAAACCCAAATATAATATTCTTAAACTTGCAATTGCAATATATGTAAAATTATATCAGGTATTAACAATTGAATACAAATTTATATTAAGTAAAGTAAACTCTCTTAAAACTAACAGAATGTAGTCTACAAATAATCAAAACATGTACCTGATTGAGTTTTCTTGAGAGATCATTTGTGAGGCATTCTTCTTCACGCTCATAATGATGAGCCAAAGTTTCTTTTTCTTTCTTCAAAGCTTGAATTTTCTTTAATAAAGTATTTGATATATATTCTTCTTCCTGCTCGGCCTTGGCTTGCTATTTACGTAAAAAAAATATTAATAGGCATAGTAACATAAAAGAGTCAAGCTGTAAAATCACTAAAATAAGAATTTATTCAATTCATATGATATGTAATTATCATTATAAATAGTTTATGTAAATTTCCTTACTATAAGATAAAAATAGTATGTAGCAGGTGATTGAGCAGATGCCTTAAAAAATCTGCATGTCTCTATTCCAATGGATTTCAAAATTAAGTCTTAACATCTATCATAAATTAATTAGTCAGATGAAAGTATTTTTGGTAATATCTAGGCAGTATAATCAATACAAATAACTTAGGTGAGAAAAATATAGTGAATAACTAAAGATGAAAATGAAGTTATAATCTCTCCATCTTTCAACTTACTATAGATACTGAAGCTTGTCGCAAAGCACGGTTTTCTTCTTGTAGAGCTTTGACACGAAGTTTATATGTATCTAATTCCACTTTTAAAACCCTGAAGAGGAAATTATGTATAAATTTTATTTACAGAAATTATATTAAACGAAGTAAAAGTCATTATTAATTTTGGTTTCTATTTTTCTAGAAGCAAAAGTTGAGACAGAAGCACCAACAATATTTCATACGAAATAATAAATTTAAAAAACAATACATCGTACCTGTTTTGTTGCTGTAGAGATTCAATTCTTTTTTGTAATTGATCACGCGAAACTGTGCTAGGAGGCAGCATAGCTCCGCCGTCAAGTGAACTAGAATCACTTTCAGATGCTGAATCTGCCATCTTGTTACCTAAAATAACAGTTTATTAATTATTGCATGCTAAATATAATAAATAAACAGTAAGACAGGTATTACCTGGAGAAGTCACGGTATCATCCATTTGCACGAGTTATACCAAGTGAGTTTGACAATAAAATGTCATAAAATAATTTCAATGTAATTTGGACAAAAGTATTTTAAGTATGATTAACAAATTACGATTTTGATAAATTGTAAACTAGCACAAACTAGAACGAGGGTAAAGAGACAGCGACTATCTAAATACAACACTATAACATTTACAATCACAGAGTTCTATAATCATAAAATATAACACATCATAAACCTTCAGGATATTTTTTTTTCAGTCCGAAGACTTTTTAATCTTTAACTCCACTACACACACGTCTTTTAGGCCGTCCCAAGTATCATTTACAAAAGTACAAAATAATATACGTTTATTTTATATATATATATTTTTTTTTTCATTTTATAACAGACACAAATAAAAATTATTTCTAACCTAGTTTTCAGTTCCAATAGGAGAAATAATTACCTTCCAAAATTCCGAAAATATTTTGTAACTTTTAATACAGTTGAAAATGGCCGTACCTTATTATATATAAGTTGATGTCATTATATACTATCTATATTTTACAACATGATGTACTATTTCTTTTTTTGTAGTATCCTCATACTTCTAGGGCTTAGCGAACTACTTCTCAACCACATTGAGAGGTTTTCTACAACTGATTTTGAAATTAATGGTAGTAAAAAACTACTTGGACACAATCTAGTAGTATATTACAAAATAATTTACTTACAATATTTAATTCTAACTCTTCTAACAGATATTGTCCTGGTCTAACCTGTACTCAATAACTTTACCAAAGTGCCACTTATTGCGTTCGCAGGTAGCATAAAAACCTTATAAATCATATACATAGGTATCGACATTCAATATTAAATATACAGATTTGGTTCCGTTACAGTTTTATCTATACTAATTTTATAAAGGGACAGGGCCGAAATTACCGTAATTTCCGCCCTGGGGCACCGAGAAAAATACCACCCTATTTTCTATATCTATTATTTGAGTAAAGGTTCGCAGCATAATTAATATAATAGGTCGCTTATAGTTGGCGGCTGATGCTGCTCACGTCCGTAGGCTTTACCCTCGAGACCCTACACTTGACCCCCGGGTGGTGCTAATCGAGTAGCTACGGGATGGTAGGGCGTTGGTGCCCGCCTGGGTCGCAACCACCATCTATATCGTGAAAAGCCCGTAATAGTGACTTGTCGCGTTTCGAGTTCAGCCAGTGTATATACAGTACCTTGAGGGATTTTGCCGTGACCCGGAGGAGTGGTAAGATTCACCAATTGCTCGTTGCTCTCTTGAGATGTACTGACCCGACAGCTAGGGAGACCTGTAGAAACGATTGTACCGCTGGCCGCCCGCGGTATAGTACAGGGGCCCAATCACGGCTAACCACCGCCAGAGGCTGCACCACCATGTCACGCATAATCTTGGGTAGTCTCGTTGTGTCGGTTGGTGATCGGAACGTGGTCCCGGCGAGCTATACTGGGAGGGCATGGGGGCCCTTCCGTCTGTCGGATCAGTGCCACTACCCACTACGCCGTGCTTGAGCTGGTGTTTCAAGCCTAATATCTTTGTGTCTCGGTAAAATTCAGCAAATTCACGCCTTCTTCTTTCTCTATTTTGAAACTTCCCATGTCAGTGACAAAGAAAAAAAAGTAAGAACCACAGCGGTGTACAGCGCCGATGCCGCCTTCACAGTGGAGTTTGCTAACATCCGCGGACTCCACTCCGAATTAAATACCGTCCACCACCGCCTTGAGGCGGCACAGCCTGCTTTACTTTTTCTGACAGATACACAGATCCGCCGTCCGGCTGATACATCCTATCTACAGTACCCTGGCTACGAGCTCGAGGAAAACTTTCAAGCTAAATCCCTGGTATGTGTATATGTACGGTCGGATGTGTGTTGTCGCCGTTTGCCCCTCACGGAGGACCCCTCCTTCTCTATCTTATGGGCACACGTGGATCTCGGCGCTAAAAGCCGAGTCTATGTGTGCCTATATAGATCTCACAAAGGGGATTCAAAGACAACTCGGCTGTTTGAGTACTTAAGTTAGGCGACAGATGTCGTGCAAGAGCACTTCCCTACTGCAGAATTGGTGGTTTTGGGAGACTTCAACGCACACCACGAACAGTGGTTGAATTCGCCTAAAACCGACCATGCAGGATGAACTGCTCATTCATATACTCTCACGCACGACCTGTCACAGCTGGTGACTCAGCTCACCCGGGTTCCAGACATAGCGGGTCAAGCACCTTCGTTGCTGGACATACTGCTAACGAGTCATCCTAATGAGTACAGGGTGTCAGTCAGTGCCCCATTGGACAGTTCTGACTACTTTCCAGTTGAGACATCGGTGCAGTGTTTATTGCCTCGACGTCCCTCAGAGACCAGGCGTAAGGTTTGGCACTACTCGTCGGCAGATTGGGATGGTATGCGAGATTACTTCGCATCCATACCCTGGAGACAAAGGTGCTTTAATGGGAGAGATCTTTCTGTGACTGCTGAGGCAGTTGCTGCCGAGATAGCACTTGGAATGGAATATTACATTCCTTTGTCCGAAATCGTCAGTAATCGCCGCAGACACCCTGAGTTTAATCATGAATGCACAGCTGCTTTCAGTCAGAAGCAGTATGCGTACCGTGCTTGGATCAAGGGTCGCGCGAATAAAGATCCTAATCTCAACTTCCTTAAGGCAGGCTACAATAAGGCCACTAGGTCCTGCAAGAAGGTTTACACAAGAGTAGACGCACAGTGCGTTGCACGGATTGGCCAAAAGTTGGTCCACCAGCCAACCAATAGTCGCGCCTACTAGGGCTGGCGAAGGCCATACAAGCAAATTTCTGCCAATTCTCTCTGCCGGCTTTGCGATATTCGGACGGATCACTGGCTCATGAACCGCTGGAGAAAGCCACCTTTTTGGCCAACATCTTCGCGGACAATTCCCAACTCGACGATAGTAACGCGCAACCGCCCACTACAACCAACACCAATATATCGGTGCCTCACATCTACATCAGACAAAGAGACGTGGGCCAGGAGTTACTGTCGGTCGATGTTCGGAAAGCCAGTGGCCCGGACGGTATCCCAGCAATTGTTCTCAAAAAGTGTGCAGCTGAGTTGACTCCGGTATTGACACGCTTGTACCACCATTCTTACTTCTTCCGTGTCGTGCCTCGCGTTTGGAGAGGCCAATGTGAAACCGACTTAAAAAAAAAGTGATCGTTCAGACCCCAACAACTACCGCCCAATCGCTGTAATCTCAGTGTTGTACAAAATCATGGAACGCATCGTTAATGTCCGTTTTATGCGTCACCTAGAAGACCACACCCTTATCTATGATCGACAATATGGCTTTAGACCGAACAAGTCAACCGGGGACCTCCTAGCGTATATATTGCACCGATTGACAAGCATGAAGAGGCTCTGGCTAGTAGTTTAGATATAACCAAAGCTTTCGAGAGGGTCTGGCACCGTGGACTTCTCTCCAAACTCACGTCGTACGGAGTCTCCCACAATCTTTGCCGTTGGATCACCAGCTTTTTGCATGAGCGCTGATTTCATGTTCTTGTTGATAGACACCGATCGCAATTCATAACTGTAAATCCTGGGGTTTCTTCAGGCTCTGTTCTGTCACCCACGTTGTTTCTTCTGCGTATCAACGATATGCTACCTCTCGGTCGCATTCATTGCTATGCAGACGATAGCACGGTTTATGGGTGCTACATCGGTAAGCTCGGCAGTGGTCGGGGAGATACAGAAAGGAGACTTAAGGAACTTGTTATTGAACTTAACCAAGTCTTGACCCGCATATCCATATGGGGAGCAAGTAACTTGGTTGAGTTCAATGCCAGGAAACCCAGGTATGTGCCTTTACCTTAAAAAAATCCCCTTTTTTACCCAACCCTACTTTTCAGAACACCCAACTCTCGGAGACTCGGGATCCTAAACAGAGTGCGTCGGTTTTTCATGCCCGACCAGTAGTACCTTCTTTATAAGGCCCAAGTTTGGCCATGCATGGAATACTGCTCGCACCTCTGGGATGGATCCGCTCAATATCTACTCTATACCTTAGACAGGTTGCAAAGGCGGGCTGTCTGCATTGTTAATGATACAGACACCACCAGCACCGTAGAACCGCTGAAGCTAGGAAGGGACATTGCCTCTTTAAGTGTGTTCCACGGCGAATGTTCTGAAGAGTACTTCTATATAATCCGCTTCTCCCCATTCCACTACAGAAACATGCGGGCGCAACTTCTGTGTCACAGCTTCACGGTGACTCCTATTGAATCGCGAACTAAAAAGTTTGCTGAATCATACTTATGTCGTACCGTGGAGCTGTGGAACCGTCTTCCGGTCAGCGTATTCCTACCCTCCTATGACATAGGGTCCTTCAAAAGAGGTATGAAAAGGTATCTAAGCAGGCTAGCATGACAGCGGTGACTGATTGTGAATTTTGGATCATTGTCAGTCACCGCTGCTCTGGATAGTACTGTACTTAACACCAGGTGCAGTACAGTCACTATGCTGCGCAACATAAAAAGGGTATGGTATTTAAAAACATAATTACAGTACATCTATTTAAAGTCAAACACGGCTAGCTTTTTAATTTTGCCTGCCTTGAAAATTTCGGCGCTCCACCACGCCCGCGCCCTTGGCACTAGCCGCTAGTACTCCCAGTATGTATACAGTAAGATAGTATTGATAAAAATTTACAAAAATGGACAAAGTTGTCTATTCGGTGACGAAAATAAAGTATGACAAAAAATGTATTCTCAAAAAGTTGTAAAAATAAGTCCGGAATAACATAGGTCTATCTTTTGTGGTTTCTTATAAATAGATGTGTCCGCGTCTCTGTTCCCGTGGAGTTAAATTGTATTTAATCAGTTTCTTAAAAAAATAATTATATAGCCTATGTTATTCACGCTTAATGTAGCATTCTAATGGTGATAGTATTTTCGAAATTGGTCCAGTAGTTCTTGAGTTTATTCGTTACAAACAAAAATTCAAATCTTTCCTCATTATAGTGTTATTTACTTATAATAACAATTTTATGGTTTCCAACTGTAGTTTGTTTCATAGACATTGACAATGCCTATAACAATGTAGACTTAATCCAACTTTTCAAGACCATGGATAATATAGAGGTAGGTGCAAAAAATTGTCAATATACGCGGAATTTTCTGAAACGGCGTACTCTTGACAATAAAGTATCGGATTCTTATATGTATAGAAACACTGGCCGAGGGCTTGCTCAAGGGGATCCATTATCTCCACTATTATTTAAAATTGCGACTGTATATATATGTAAATCATTCAATAACATAATAATTTCACAATATGCAGATGATTTTGTCTTGTATTCTTCCGGTATAAATTTATCGACAATTACGGGAGATCTACAATCAGCTTTGGATCATTTGTCTAAACTGTTAAGTAACATAGGTTTCCTATAGGTTTCCATCCTCCGTTGGAACGCACTCCCGTTCGAAATCAGGATGTCCACAACACGGCTGGCTTTTAAGATGAAACTTCGGCAATTATTGCTGGCTGAAGTATAGATTCTCCACGGTAGATATTAGTGTATATATTATATATTTATGTATATATATTATTATTGTATAAGTTATATTTGTAATTATTTTATGTATATATCTATTCATATGCGTAATGATTTAGTTAAATTATATTTTTTAATTTAATGTAATAAGCACCTGCCTCAGTTATGATCACCACCACCCTAAGATCGACTAGGAAAAATGCCTTAGGCATTAAAATAAACAAATAAATAAATAAATAAATAAATAAAATAATAAAATAAATAAATAAATAAATAAATAAATAAATAAATAAATAAATAAATAAATAAATAAATAAATAAGTAAATAAATAAATAAATAAATAAATAAATAAATAAATAAACAAATAACTACATAAATAATTAAATAAATAAATATAAAAAACAGTCAGGTTTGTTAGAACACTTATAAACTCAGTCCTCTTTAGAGTGTATTACTACCATTTTCAAGTTATAGGGTTTGGTAATTTTGGGCAGATGACGTGTATAGGCGAGTAAATGGTGAAGTGGCAATATATAAATATAAATAAAATGAGAAATCTACAATGATAATTTATGATAATTAAGAAATTTAACTAATGATTTAATATACACTTATTATTAAGAGATAGGATAGAGGCCAGGTCACAAGGAAGAATATCCTTATTTTTTTATGGATAAGGCTTAGCGTTATGGCCATAATCTCACCTGGTCTTAAGTGACGATACGGCCCAAGTTGGTAGACACGCTAAACCTTTGGAGGAACTGCTTCTCAAATGTAACTGCCGAAACACACCTATCGGTATTTGGCGGCAGATTTTCAACTTGAGAGTGGTAGCTAGTCAGGCGGGTATCAGAAAAAGCCCTACCACCATGCTATGGTTTCCTTACGATGTTTTCCTTCACCGAAAGCTCAAGCTAATTGTATGTGGTTGGGTTCGAACTCACGTTCCTTGACGCAAAGTCGTACACACTACCATTCATTCGTACATACTTCATTCAGTGGTAAAGAATTATAAAGAGAAGATTTAAAAAGAATATGTATAATGTTACCCTCTTCCAGACCACACTCACAGATAGATGTATCTCTAATTCTTTATTTGTTCAGGTGGACTGGCGAAGAGCAGTGGCCAAGCCTTAGCCTCGAAATAATAGTTGAAATTTTCTTAGTTAATCTCCATTTGGAGAACCACAGTTTTAGAATAATTATAGGTTGATATCAGTCTACTATAAAATTTACCTTTATTTGATTGATTCCAGTCCAAATTCCATTTTTCAACCAAGTCATGTCGAGGTAGAAAAAAATTAAATCCTGACTATATAAAGACATATCAGAAGAGCCTTGGAAAGCAGCCAGTTTTGCCAATTTATCAACATTTCATTACCCTGGATACCTGAATGCCCAGGAATCCATATCAAGGAAACTTATAAATCTAGTTGGGAACATACTTTCAGTTTATTTTTAATTTCAAGAGAGATAGGTTACCAATTCGATTTTTTTAAAGATTAAGCAAAAGAGATTGTCGATAACTTAATAAATCCGTAAATATTACAGCTCTTGCTATTCTTTCCTCTATAATATAGCTGATACATTCCAAAATAGCCAAAAACTCCCTCGAAAAGTTAGATATTCGAAAAGAATATTTAAATAGTTTAATTTAAATTAAATAATTAAATTAATTAAATTTAAATATGCAGACGATATTCGATAAAAAGCAGCCTCCACTCCTTAACACTTATTAATTTGGAAAGGAGAAACATTCCCATAAAAATCTGACATACTTTTCATAATAAGATCAAATGATTTAGACGCATCAGTAAAAAAGACTTCCGCATTAGAAGATTTTTTTTATATAAAATACAAAGGTATGATTACGGATTTGACACATCTTTTTTATACCTATTGATAAACGTACATCAGGTTGGAAAATAAGAACGTTGTAATCAAAAAAGAAAAGAGGATTACACGGATAGTGTTTAATGACGCAATCATGCTCATTAAAATTGCTCAGACTATGTAATAAATACGTGCGAGGCCTTCGATGCCAGCTATCCAGATAATTTAACTTTTGCTGATGAAGATGGTCAAAAACTTGTAAAGATGTATAAATATACCGTTCTGATAAAAACTGTCTTCCAATGTGAAGAGGTGCATCCGCGCATTCTGTTTGTAGTGCATTAATGGGAGTGCTTTTCATAGCTCCAATGACAATACGTAGACTCTTAGATTGAATAAGTTTGAATTTATGAATTACAGATTTACTAACAGGGCAAAGTATGAAAGAGCCAGGGTCTAAAATGCTTCTTATCATTGCATTATAAACTAACTTTAACGAAAAAGGATGAGCATCCCACCAAACCCCTGAAAAGTACTGTCATGATATTAATGTTTCTTTCATATTTACCAACTATGTAATTACCATGCAGAACACTAGTACATTTGCTATCAAATATTCTACCTAGAAAAGTAATTTAAAAATAGTAAAAACAACTATTTTACTTTTAGAAACAGAAAATGAAAGATAATCATGAGACATCTATTGCAATAATCTATTCAAAGACTGTTTCACAATTTTAGCAGCCAGTTCTATTGAACTGTTGGAGGAGTATATCAATAAATCATCAGTATACTGACGAACAGAACAACGAGTTAAAACTACAAAATCTAAATCACTTGTGTATGCATTATACAATATAGGACTCAGTACAGATCCCTGTGGGACACGTTTATACACGTCGTGAGCAGCAGGGAAAACACATCACAGCATGCCGCAACAAATGTGTCTTGTTTAGGCCTTTGCACACGTTATTGCATTTTGACGAGGAAAAATACGACTCGTGCTGATAGTCCAAATCACACTGCATTTAAATTGAGAAATGAAACGACAATTGTACGTGCGCGGTTTGCGTAAAAAGTCGCTGTTGCGGTGGTTGCTGACGCGGTCACGGGTGCAGGCACGATCGGTTTCGGAATGAGAAGCACGGTGTCCGGTTTGCTTGCCGTGATGGTCATCGGATTTTTAACTCGGTCCGTTTAAGTGATCTCGACTCAGGCTGAGACGGACTCTGGGTTGCCTGGCTAGGCGACGGCACTTAAGGGCACTAAGGACGAGCATCTGACAATACAGCGTGATCGGTAGTTACTGAAACTCCGCTTCTTCCTACAAGTGTTGTTTTCAATGGGTTACCTATCGGAATAGCAATGGTATGGGCGTCCTCTTTTCATGCCTCTACGCCATCTACCTTGGCTTCATGTATCCTCTGGTACAGTGCCACGCAATTACCCTAGCGCTTTCAAGACGACTAACTGCGACCGTATCACGTTTGCTATCATTTTACTCGAAAACTTGTGCCAGAAGGAAATATATAGCAGCGACAGTGTCGCTGTTAAAGTCGTCATTAAAGTGTCTTCCGAATCCGATGGGCCTTGCAAAGTCGACCATGCCGCGGTGCTCTAACTCCAGAGGGCCCTGAGAAAGAACTTTTTTCTTCATACCTGTCTTTTCAAACATGGTCGGTAGGAGAAGATCGCCAATTTCCTCTAATTTGTCTAGCTAGGCAGTATCGAATATTTATACTTAAACCTTAAAAAGATACCCATTACTAAATGTTTATTTAGGAATAAATCATAAACTCTTTATTTGCGTATTAATACGGGAACCTACTTAAGCGAAAATAAAATGCTTTCCCACAAAATTCGTTAAACCATGGAGAGTGAAAATTTGTTTCACTAACTACTGATAGTATAGGGAGCTAAACTGTATCCAAATAATGGATAGGGTCATAAATGTCGTTGTATGGAACATGTTATAAACGCAAGATATGCTGATATAGCGTCTGTACACCGTCCAGCATAATGTTATATAAATATGTAATACATTTATTCGAAACAGTTACATAAATACATTGTATCTATACATCATCATAAGCTACATAAATTCACAATATAATATAGATGTCCCTATAACGCAAACGGAAACCAGTCATTAGTGAAATAATAGAATATCTGAGAAACGTGTCCTTCGTCGGTGGATCGCTGTTTGTGTAATATTTTTGCTATGCTCTGTCCCAATGGGCGCCTAGTAATTAGCATAGCAAATTAATTGAATAATTCGATAACTGTAAAATTTATTACCACAAACGATTTTCTTGGCTTGAATGCTCAGGATTGGGTAGCTACCGGCCTTGGCCTTAACTCACTTGGAGCGTTGAGACCAGTTGAAAAATTTATATAGATAATACAGTAATACTAGAAAGACATTCATACGTATGTTACCAGCGTTCAAACTATTGACCCTACAAAGAAACTCTTTCTTGAAAATTATATCTTAATCATAATTTCGTGCAATAACCAAATGGACGTCTAAAAAGATTCACTTCAAAGATATTTAGTTAAACGGACTTGTGTATCAAATTATATCATGCAAAAGACTAAATATTACATAAACTATAGGCAATTAACAGATTCAGTTCTTACAAAAAACTACACAAAATTAATAGAAAGCTTTTTTTTGGCAAGGAATAGATAGCCAAATCTGGAAATTTGATGATTCACTGCTAACAACATTAGTTCACTGAGCATAGCGAGCGTGTCATCTATTATTCGGCAGAATAATTTTATGTTAAACCTCACAATTTTAGACAGTGGCAACTTGTTTTAAAAAAAAATATATAAAAAAGTGACACACACGCCATAATGTAAATTGCTTCTACATTTTGGCGTTTGAGTTAAAAATTATCATTTT
Organism: Actias luna; assembly: GCA_039707435.1. Lineage (NCBI taxonomy): Eukaryota > Metazoa > Arthropoda > Insecta > Lepidoptera > Saturniidae > Actias > Actias luna. The sequence goes on along the minus strand of JAZHAC010000033.1, from coordinate 9,329,712 downwards.
GATGATAAGAATCCATTCAAAATATACATATGAGACATTAAAAATGTCCACAATATATATTGGTAAGGAGCAAATGAGTAAAATAACAGTAGTTTTTTTTAAACTATTCTCTTAAGTATTTAGGTTGGCTGGTAGGAATCGAAGCCATTTCATTTGTTTCATGTAAACGTTGTTGAATGTGTTTTTCTTGGTTCATTGTGAGAAGAAAGGCGAATGTGATGTGCATAAAATATAGTGAAATAAGTGTAAGAAGGCGGTACCTGTATGGTCGCCATAGCTGGAAGTGTTCACGAAATAATAGTCAATGCTACGATTACAGCTCGTAGTGTTCAGAGTCTGGTACAATAACTGTCATCAAAAAGTAAGTTTCAGTTGCTACTTTAATTCTTTGATCCCATATGTATACCGGTTGGGATAACAGAATATATGTAGTTGATTATTTATAACATTGTGAAAATTAAAGTCTTGTATGATAAATAGCAGAAACCGCATAAAATATCTTAAATCGTAATGCTATCGAGTGTACAAATTTAGAAGGAAATAAATATTTAATTTTAAAGTTCTTAGTATAGTATATAGGTGCAGTATACAATTTTTTAAGTATATGTCTAGTATGATACTTACAACATACTATGATACACAATTATAAATATTAACAATATGATAGTTATAACTGATGTTTTTAACATGATTCTCTGAAATATTAGAGAGAGTTAGAGTGTTTATATTATTAAGTTGTTAGTTGCATTAAATAAAAACATGGTTAAACAATAATTTCAAAATTGTTACTAATTAAATAATAAATATAAACAATTCTGATCATAGCCATAATTGTTTTTGTTATTATTCAATTTGTGTTAAATTAAAACCAAAATATACATATTTATTGTAATCTATAATAATGAAATATATACTATATGTTTACATGCGTTTGAAGCTGATTACTTAACCAAGAATACTCACAGTAACTTCAATTGTATGTTGCTTTAATAGTAATAACTAACCTAGTTACAATATGTACTATCTTTTATAAAAAAATTAACAGGTGTGTGTTTTATTTCTAGGCACAACATACATATGATTGAGTTAGTATGTTGTATTTCTATTGGTTTATTAACTTTTCTAACATTATATACTCATATAATAAGTGGTATATAAGTTGTTTAAAAAAATGGTAGTTTTTGGTTTTGCAAATGCAGTTTTTACATTAATATAGGATTCAAGCTCGGAAAACATATAGGTTACACCATAACAAGGCTTTTGTGTAATAGCTTATACCTGAAAAAATCTAATCAAAATTAATAAAATAGATGCAATTTCCATGAAATGTGAAAAATATTTTCAAATAAACTAGGTCACAGCCAACAAGAATCATGTAATGGAAAATAATATTGGTTACAATTTCTAGAATAGCGTAATTATATGTGTTCATTGAAAACTAATACAGAAAATGCTTAAACTAAATATATTGTATTATTAGTGATAATAACACTAATTTAAATACAATGATTAGGTAATAATCATATTTGAATAAAACTATCAAATTTATGTTCTTTTTTCAAAGAATAGATAGTTTTTTATATTAAATTTGGGAAGAGATTAAAAACTGTTAACTTAAATTGTAACTGTAAACTGTTAACTGTTATGATATGTTAATATGTGCCTCCAAATGTATACAATATTAAGAATGGCTAAATAGCATCTCTAATATGAAATTGGTGCTGCTCAGGTGTTCCTTTTATTTATGTTATTCACACTCTACTACATTTTAATATAGTAGTTGTATGTACAAATAGCCATTTATTTTGAGTTTTAAATTTTAATCACAACCAGCTTGAAGAAATGTCATTACTCAATCATGGTAAGCTCATATTGCTTACATATTATTCTGCAGTTAGAAAAGTAATGTAAAAAAGATTATTGTTTTATTGTTCAAATTCATTTGCTAATAACTTATTAGCTTTAATAAGTTAACTAATTATAACTGTTTTGTTTAACCTATGAAATGTTGTTATTTTTACAGAAATTTTATTAACTATAGTTATATTAATTAATTAGAAAAGTTACCTTTACAGACAGTTTTCTATTTATATATTGCCATATGGATTGAAAACCTGTTCCTCTTTGTTTTCATGGCATATAAAAATTTGAGTATGATTGTGCATTTTTTAGTAAGATTTTTAAATGATATTTTCTGAAATATGTAAGTAGTATGGGATTGTAATAAATATTTGAGATAATGAAAGAAGCTCTATCAAGCTTTAAATCATATTCAGACAGAAATTAAATATCATTTACAGCTTTCTACTTCCATACAATATAGATATTATACTATATAGATTGTTACACTAAAGAATTATATAAATTATTATCAGAACTGAGCAGTTATTCCATTTTCTAGATGAAAGAATGTTCTTCATTTTGATAATATGTTACTTTTTCTATAAACTATAAAAGTTAACACTTTTGTAAGGTGTTTTTTTATATTACTAAAGTAAAAAAATGGGCATAAAAAAATAGAACTGATGAATTATAACAGATTAAAAATGTAGAATCCACAAAGATAATTTTAAACATATATGAAGATGTAAACATAAAACTTATTTGTAAGAAACAGGTTAAAAAGTTAAACATAATTATAGTAGCATAGATTATTCAGTACCTGTGCATGCTGTGGATAATTCATTCTGATGATATGTTTTAAAGTAATATTTTTATATCTCCCAGTTTACTTACATTTGTCAACATAATGTTATCCTGTTAATTTGGATAAGAATATTTATAATTAGGCATTTTTATTATTTAAATTGATTATTAGGGTATACCAATTGACTTCTTTGCTATTCAGTTTCTGTGTAACTTGAATTTGATGGTGTGTTTTTTATATAAAAAAATATTGCTTAAATATTTTGTTTACTGAAATTGAAATTCAAAAACAACAACTAATATGTTATATTTTAGTTATATTTACTAAGTCTATGTATATTGTACTGATATGCAGGATACAGAATTTGGTGCCTATTTTTTAACAGTCACCAAGGCAACTAAACACTCTTGTTAAAATAATAATTATTAGTTAAGTATTCAGCTCCCTTTTGTCTTCATACACAAATGTTCAGTTATGATCACAGATGATAAGTAGGATTACATATGTATGTATATATTCACTAGTTGAAAAAATGACATTTAATTTTTTTTAACCTATTCCAACCACCATACTACTGGTTTTTGTTAAAAAAAGAATCAATGTGAAAATTATTATTATATAACTGGTATACACAATTAGAAGTAACTAATGTTTAGCTTGCAATAACCACATTTATATTTGTGAAGAAATTTTATATGTGAATAAAATAGTTTATAACTTATATTTTTCAAAATAAGACACTGAAATATATTTGATGGTAAAGCATTTCTTTTTGTGCTTGCCACAATAGCTTAAGTTGGAGCTACTTTCAAATAAAATGTAACCATTATTTTATTTAGAATATATACACCAAACTTAACTTAGTAATCCTTTCATTCATTTGCAGATATATATTTTCAGGTTAAGCATTAGCAATGGCCCAGTATTACCAAATAGTTGGACAAGGTCATTCATTAACAATAGAGGATCTTCAAAGATATTGCCCCAGTATTTGTTTGGATGGAATCATTGTAAATCAAGATGAACAACAATATGCTCAACAACAGGTAAATTATATATATATTTTTAATACTCAATAAAAAAAACATTATCAATTAATTTTGATCATATTTAAATACCACAAGTGATTTTTATTAAAAATATATTGGAAAAATATACTATTAATAGCACTATCAAAATACTTTTAATGATATGGATTTGATTCTCTGAATTGTTGTCCCATATTTGAAGATATTTTTTTTTTATGTAGAGAAATGCATTTATGCAGCCCCTCCCAGTCTGAAAAAAATATATATCACATAAAGGCACACACATAATTGCCACCTAATTGGCATAATGACTATGTTATTTAAAATGATATATCAGGTCATAAATGTATATTCCAAATAACCTGTATAACTGACTTGCAAACTAGAAAATCACTTTTCAACATATAATTATCAATGTGGTATCTGTTCAAATCAAATAACAATAACTTTTTCATACATGTAACATTGCCAAAGTTTGCGCTTGATAAACATAATGAAACTGCTCCAATTTACCTTTACATACAGAAATGCTTGCTAGGGTTTAATAGCTATGACACCTGTGACTCAATTTCAAGCATACCATCACCTTGGCAAGCTGCTTGTTGTAGTATACAAGTGTAAACTTATGTCAGTTAATACAGAACTTTCATAATGTTGTGTACTTTGTCCACCTTACTTAGGCTTGTTTTAGACTATGCAATACTTTTGTGCTATATAGTGTAGCAAATAATGACATAATGCTATACTTTATAGCATTGCATTCACATTACCTGATATAATCGCAAGGTATATATGTAATATGGTATATGTCACTTGCGGGATGAGCGGGGAGTAAGGGAAGAGGGAGAAAGCGGCATGTGATATAGCACTCAATTTTATAACGTATAGTAAACCAATAATATATAGTACAGTTAAGTGTCAACATGTCCATAATTAATCTATGATGCACAATATTATTGTGCTATATGCTATTATATTATAGCATAATCTAAAGAGGGCTTTATGCACATGAATGGTAGATTATGCATTGATAGTATTTATAGCTAATGAAAGCGTAGTTCACAGACATAACAGCAATAATACCACTTGTAATGAAATTTGAACTAAGAAGATCAGATCTAAATCTTAACCAACCATGAAACTTCACATCTTTGTGTTTAGTAAGGAACTTTATAATAGACTTAAGTGTTAGGAAAATTTATGTATGTGAGATTTCTGTAAAAGTCTATGGTTGTCTTTTTATTTAGCGACCTAGCGATGAATGAGACTTGAGACATCATATTGTGTTATGTTTCTGACATCCAGGATATTTACTATTCACCCAACCAAATTTGCATTTATAAAACTTAAGTTCGGTCATGCATAGAATATTGTGCACAATGTTATAATGGTTTCACTCAATATCTACTTATATACCTTACTAAGAATTAAGGGCCGCTTCAAAGGTCTGTCATGTCTTGTCATTGTGTTGTGATAGTATTAAGTCGAGAGGTCGCGGATTCTATGTACACTCACAACAGAAAATTCTAAAACCGTGGAACATATACAGTCACAACCACTACTAGACAATGTTCAGCATGTTACCACTCCTACACTATAGGAGTCTTTGAAGGGTGAAGGCTTTTGTGCGGGCTGCTATGACCATGGCAACCACATATATTTCCAAAATTTAGTGTTTGCTGTTGTTTCTAATCTGTACTCCAGCACTTTTCATACGGTCAGGTAACATAAACATATACAATATATTGCCTTTCTTTCCAATAAAACCTTTTAACTTAATTGATTGTAACTCAGTTAAAAAAATATAAAGATTAAAAAATCTTTAAACAGTTCTCAAGATAGCATTGACATTAAAAAATATACACTATTGATTTTGTAGGTTGTAGTTCAGCAAGCAGACCAACCTAATGATATCATTGTTAGTGATGGAGTTCAACAGCAACTGGTTGTCAGTGACGGCATGCAGTACCAGCAGCAATATATCATTAGACATGAGCCGACGCCAACACCACAGTGTGATGATTTCCAACAACAACAACAAATACAGCAACCTCAACAGCAGCAACAATCACAGCAACAGACTCCACAGCCACAACAACAGCCACAAACAATTCATCGACATCAAGTAAATTAATTAATTTTTTATTAATTATTTAAAAAAAAACTAAGATAAATACTATCCAACATTTTATTCTTAAGTTCTATAAAATGAGGTATATTTTATAGGAAATAGTTTAGATATATAGAAAACTCATGAATTTAAATGTATATAGATCTTTTATAAATAATTTATTTATAGGTTTACTACACATCTGATTTACCTGTGGATGCACAGGTCGTATTGCAAGAGGCTCAGCAGATTATTGATGCATCTTTGATGCGACAGTCATCTCCTCAACGACCCCAACATGTATGTGTGATGGCTCAATTGCATTACATAACTATGCTAGATAGGACTTTTTTCTATAGAGCTCTATGTCTGTCGTGCTTAGCATGGTATACCAATATATTTATTTTGCTATGATGAAAAACTTAATTTGGGCCTATCAGTTGTTTAATATAGGATAAGGATTATTATGAATAAGACTAAATTTTCATTCTAGAGTTAATAGGGACTTCTGTTGTTAAGTTGATATATAACTAACCTAATCTGCTTGTTATTTGTTTTAAAATACATTTTATAACTCACTGGGAAATCATATAACTCTTTCTTTCTACATTATTAACTATGAAATACTATGTAAATTACCTTTATATTTATTTAATATTTTTAATACCTTTTTCATTTATTTAATATCTTTGTAAATTAACATTGTTTAAACATATATTTTTGGTATTTGGCACAATGTTAAATAAAAAAGTCATGTATAAATATAGTATTTCTAATTAATAGAAAACTAGATATGAACATAATTAATGTTTACATGATTGATGCAGATTAATAAAAACAATGTTTAGTTGGAATCCGATTTTTTGTACTGAAAATTGTTTGTCAAAGAATAGACACTATGTTTATTTCAAATATTTACTTAGACAAAAATGGTTTCTTGTTGTCCATGCTGTGTCCAAAAAATATAACTAATTTCTTTAATTTGAAGTTAACATTCATGTAAAACTGGTCCAACTTAATTTTATGCAATCCTTAACACAATAGAAGAAGATGTAATTAACTTTTGTATAAATGTTATGAACATTGTTATATATACATTATTACAAGTAACATTCGTTGTAAATAAAATTATACAACTGTATTATATTAATTTCGTTTAGTCTTTAATAAAATAACTTGATACAAGCGATATTGACAAGTATATAATAATATACATTGATGTTTTCAAACCTAAACTCTTAATTTGTAATAGTTTTTTTCTGCTAACATTAACTGTTTGTCTTCTCTTTTCTAATGCTACTGAATAGTTGAATATTGCTAATAATTTTTAAAAGTGATTGATGAAGTATTTCCTGATTTTTTTATAAGTTTATTAATTCCTCTTCATTTCAAGGGACTGGGCAATGTCAGTTGAGGTTAAGTCGATCGTAATGAAGTCCTTGACTTTTTATTTTAATCATTTACCATAATCGTTCATGCTTCTGACAGTTATGGGAAACTTATTTAATTTTTGGTTATTTACTTGGGTTGCATTTACTTATTTCTTTATAGTGATACGAAATTTATATTTTTATTTTAAGATTTAGCCGGTAGTTTAAACATTACTGTTACCACCAATTACTTCAACAGTTGTATTGCCTACCCCCACCCCCCCCCTTTTATCCATTTAATTTATTACATAACTTCTGTTTTACATAGTTTAATATAATAATAAACTATTTTAAACTTGGTAAACATCTATCCTTATGAAGGATTTTGTTTTGGTAAATGAATTTTATTTAAATGCATTGTATACAAATAATTTAAAACTTAAAGAAAATACAAAGAAATAACAGTCAATCCCTTCCGTTGCTTTTTGCAAGTATTATACTTAACGCAACTGCTTATAAATATTTAAAATTATTTATATAAATTCATTATAAAAACAGTATTATATGTGTAAAGTAAAAATCATTGCTGATAAAATAATTCCCCTAAAACTATAAACAATACATATTACTAATGTTTCTATTGTTATAATTATAATGCAAGCAGTTTCTATGCAGATAAATCATTTATAAACATTTGTGTTATTCATGTAATGGCTGTTTATTCTATAAGAAAAATACATAAGTACCTCATTTCACTAGTTGGCAGTAAAAACGTTACGAGAACGTCCTTAAAAAACCTTGAGATGAATTTACGTACCTTAAGCTCGGAGTATCACTTGTGCATTTATTCACAAAGATAGCAAAACATTTTGCTTTCGGAACTAGCAGTCTCATACAAATTTTAACTAGATTTTTTTTATTACCGACGTTTATTTTTTTTCCTAGACAAACAAATACCTGCTGCTAATCAGCAGGCCACATGGAGTTTTATTTTTTTAGGATATTTTGCAGTCTACCGTTGTTGAGGGCAGTATTTATTTAATTATGTGTCACTGTGGATTATTCAGTAAAATACATTTTTCGTGGTTCTTGATGTTATTAGGCTGAAATCTTATACAACTTGTTTTACTATGTCTGGTTTTATTAAAACTGGTTTAGTAAGTCAGAATTTTGTAATTAAATTATTTTGTATCGTTTTAGTATTAATAAGATACTGATCGCTGACTAACTCTACCCAATCAAAGTTTAACATATATCTAATTAATTTCTTAGATGTGTTGGATGGCAATGATCATTTATTTCATTCTTTTCAATTTCTCTTTTAGTGATGGTCAAAATTCAACGTTATTATTTGTTGTACTTCAAATATTATGTGTACCTTACATGCATTAAAATCATTTCCTGCTTATTATATTATTTTTTATATCGATAATTGATTTTCATCTCTTACAATCACTGCTGACTAAAATTTCATACATACATTCTCGGGTTAAATATTCTTCTAGCGACTTTATTCACCTCACATACATGCATATATTTGTTCAGTTAGTTACTATTTCTGCTAATAGTTTGGTAAATTTATTTAAAAAATAGTATTCATTCATTCATTTCTTAGTATTTAAGGAAATATTTATTAAGTAAGGGAATACTATAGGAAAAACTTATACAAAATTATAGAGGACGCATGTATAAATTTTATAATTTACTAATAACTGTATATTTCATCTGATATAATTTAAGAGAATACAAGTAAAAAAAAAATGTTTTTCCGATTTGGAATGGTAATAAAACTTTACAGCCTTCATATTCTTTGTGTAGTAAAAGAAAAAGGTTATAGAAACTAACAAATTTAAGTTAAATTAAATATAACAAAATGAAGGTTTGTACATTTTCCACATAACACTGTATCAATTCATACAACGAAAATTTTAAATTCATTTGTTACTAAAATGCTAGTTTTTAGTGTTTTGCACTGATTTTCACTATAATAGATATAGTAAAAAATCCTGAAATTACATTAGAAAAAAAACAACTGTATAGTATACTCAACATATTTCAAATCGGGCTCCGCAAGTTGTTTTGAAAGAGATTATTAAATAAATAATCAATTTTATTACTCAAAAGTTTTGATCAGAATGTATCTAGTCACATATTATAACTGTTAATAAAGAAGCATACTATTTTCTTTTAAGTGCGGTTTGCTATTGCAAATGATAAGATTTTTGAAAATTTGTTTAGCATTAATAGCTATGAGTCCGTAACCAAAAAGGGAGAGTTCATTCAAAGGGCTAGAAATATACCTTAGATTAATACCACCTTGAAAAGATTTCAATTACATCGCATGTGCCTCTAACATTAAAAAATGCAATGCATAACACTTCAAAACAAACCTAATTTAAAATGAGATATGTACAATATGCTCATTTGACAATCACCTAAATTAAAGTAAGTGATTTCTATGAATGTTTGGAAGTAAGCTTAAACAAAAGAGTAAATAATAACCTAAGGTGTTTGTAAATATTACATATAAATACCTAATAATCATAAATTTAATCCTATAGCAACCACAACAGCAATAACGGCTAACAAATTCGATTTGTGTATTCAACAGCAATTAGTGAATCCGGCGCATGTATTATCGCAACCAACGGTCATCCACCCAGCGCAACAACCACCACCACAGCCACCGCCCTCGACTACACCTACGCAGCACGTCCCTCAACAACCAGTTAGTCATTATTATTTTATTTCAATGAAGTATGCGTACAAACTCAATCATATATAAATATATGTGATTATGTATATATTTCATTAGTCATTTTGATACGTTGGTCGTTCAGTTTTTTTATTTGTGTTGTCATCAATATTTGTTTAAAGATTACACAAAACTCGATTTCTTGCTCCATAACAGAAATTTAATCGAAGCAATATTACAACAATGAGAGTGCATTTAAAGACTGTAATACATAAATTTTTGTATCAATTTTTGCAATTCTGTTTTTTCTTTTTACATTCTATTACATATTGTAATTTAATAATAACTTCAAAATGATAGGAAAACGTATGAATTTTGTAAATTAATAAATAAATGTGTTCAAAAATTGTATTTGAAAATATAAAGTTCAGAAGTTTTAAGGTGTGACATTATTTTTAGTCAGACTAGTTTGTAGAATTTAATAAACTTTTATAAAATAAGCTCATTTGACAATCACCTAAATTCAAGTAAGCGATTTCTATAAATGTTTGAAATTAAGCTTAAACCAAAGAGTAAATAACCTAAGTTGTTTGTAAATATTACACTTAAAAACTTAATAATCATAAATTTAATCCTATAGCAACAACAACAGCAACAACGGCTAACAAATGCGACACCTCAACTTATTCAGCATTTGCAACAGCATCAACAAATTCACCTTCAACAACTCCAACAGCAACAATTGCAACAACAACAGCAACAGTTACAACAACATCTGCAACAACAGCAGCAGCAACAACAACAGCAGATTCAACATCAACAAGTTGTGATGCACGCCACGTACATAAATCAAGCTGTAAGTAAACATTATTTGATGTATAAATATCGGGTAGTGGGATCGCGTTTTTAAAATTACTAGATGTACTTTGTTCGCGTGGAACTAAAAATTATTCAATATAATTTTTGCCCGGTTTTTGTAGATTTTTTCAATAAAGCTTTGCTACTATTGCCGGTAGCGTGATGTTAAATAGTCTAAAACCGTCCTCAATGAATGCTATGTCAAATGCAAAAATATATTTTTAAATTAGACTAGTTATTCGTAAGATTACCGCGTTCAAACAAACAAACCAACTTTTCCCTTTTATAATATTAATTAGCTGTGCCCCTGAATTCGTTAGCGTGGAACTAAAAATTATTTAATATTTTTTGCCCATTTTTGTAACTTTTTCCAGCACAGGTTTTATGTTACTGGTGGTGGTATAAAGAGCCTAAAACCGTCCTCAATGATTGCTCTATTAAATACAATACAGAATTTTTGAAATCCAATTGGTAGTTCTTAAGATTAGCGCCTTAAAACAAACATACTTTTTCGCTTTATAATATTATAATATTTTGAAGGGATGTTAGATATGATAGTTCAGTTGGTAGTGTGTACGGAAGCCGCGTCAAGGAACATGAGTTCTAATCCACCTACAATGAGCTTGAGTTTTCGGTGAAGGTAAACATCGTTATGAAACCATAGCATAGTGGTAGGGCTTTTTCTAATGCCCGTCTGGCTAACTGCCACCCTCAAGTTGAAAATCTGCCGCCAAATATCTATAAGTGTATTCTGACATTTGCACTTGAGAGCCACTTCTTCTACTAAGCTTAGCGTGTCCACCAAAAATATGAATATAGATATAGATAATTAATTACAGTAGATAGTTAATCACAGTATTTATGTTTTTATAGGGTACACCGAGTCGGCAACCTCCACCAAGGTTATTGAATCAAGCGCTTAGCAGTCCGGGTAGCGTAGCACTAGTACGCGGGCCTGTGCGGACTGTGAGGCCGCGTCGGATGCCACCGCGCTCCTCTCTGCCGCCCAACGCACGGTTGTTAAATACTCATGCACAGGTGTGCTATAACCCATTACAGTTTATACTTTTTTAAATTATAGTTAAGGCCATAATCTCACCTGATCTTAAGTGACGATACGGCCCAAGTTCGTAGACACACTAAACCTGTGGAGGGAATGAGTCTCTAGTGCAAATTCCGGAACACGCCTGTTGGTATTTGGCGGCACTTATTTTATATATTATGCTATCAGGATAATAAATTCACTTCATTGCACCAGTGTAAACTTCAATGAACGACACACTCCTTACAACGTTAAAATTACTTGACATCGGTTGGTTTACCTTGACCAAACAAAGACAAAAAAATACAATGATGTCTTGTCCTCATTTCTCAACTCTCAATAATGCCATTAAATGCTCAATCGTTTTAGTGTCGCTATATAAACTTATAATTGTATTTTAAATATTTTGCTTGTACAATAATATTTTAACCAAAAGAAAAATTACTTAAGGCCATCTAGATCTTTTAAAATCGTATCGATATATTGGTAAGATAATAAATAATTTATGCATTTTGATACTCGGTGCGATAGAGGAACTCGGATGCATTCCGTTCTTCAAAGTTACTTGAGCATGTACAGTACAGGTATTACAGTTTCTGAGTAATTAATTTTTTTATTGTACTTTTATTGTATTGCATAAGCACTGGATGGGATAAAGACGAAGCGGAGTAAAGTTTACATAGAAAAAGTAGATAGTTCATAATATACCCTAAGCAATTTTTTCAGCTTTTTAAAACAAACATACGGACAAACAAACAAACAATAAACAAAGTTTCTATTTGTCGTTATTTTATTTAGGGATTTCGGTCCAAAACTACATGCTACTCCCATAGTACCCAGATATGAAGTTATGTACAAAACTTACTTAGAACTAATGACGAAATTCCATAAAATCATGGCTTCATCACTTGCTGGTGCAATCAAGATTTTATGGGACATGCCCTGGTCAATTAAATTAAATCCCAAATAGTCTATGATAGCTCTCCCTTGAGCTTGGTTACGTTCACGTTCCGTTAAAGTTAATGGGGCGCATGAAAAGAGTAGAGACAAGGACCACCATCGTGTATGAAAAAGTGTCCGTAAAAACGCGTCCAATAAGGGTACCGTTGCGGTAGCCCAGAATAAATTTTAAAGAAAGCGCCATAAGTAATTAGAATAAAATAGAGTCATTAACAAGGACCGACCAATTTTTACTTGTATTTATTTTAACTTGTTATAAGATTTGTTCGTTGAAAGGAAAATACCAAGTCTTATGGGATTTTATAAAAAGATGTAAATGTAAAATAAATCAAGAAGCTGGTTAAACAGATATTCAACATATATATATTAGTAAATTCAACAAATTTCACTCCGTCTACAACAGTCAACAGCTATATTCATATCGTAGTTTATAGGACGCCAGCGCTATTCTCGCAGATACTGCAACCTCTATTTTCAATATAAAGCAGGACACTTTTTCAACTTTCCGTCCATATAAGATGGTGCTGCTTGTCTCTACTTTCCATACGCGATACCCGAGTACGCCCAGAGCACCCCGGGCAGTCAATCTTTTCACCACGATACAGGCGTTTTTTTAATATGGCTTGTACAGACACGTTGAGGAGGGATGGTTATAAAAGTTTGATGAACGCCAATCCAGGCAAACCCAGCGAGCGCGGGCGGGCCGGCACGCGGCACGTGTTCGGCGGTAGCGGGGGTCGCGGGGTCGGCCGCGGGTGCTGTGACCACCGGCGCGGCTGTGCGTTCGCCGGCACCACGCCTACTTAACCCGCAAGCTGCGCACGCACAGCACCGACCGCCGCGACCGCGAACTCCACTACATCATCAAATACAGGTGAGTACTTATTAGTGCGCCCACATACAGTCGGAATTCCGTTTCGGGATTTCGAATCGAAATGCCGAAACGGAACACCAACTGTATATGGCCGCTCTTAAAATGGACTTTTTTTACATTGGTTCATTATTTTTTGTCCGTCTATTGTATGCATGTCGCGGCGGACTAGGTGTACAGTAAAAAGCGCTCGACAGAGCAGCCAAGGCCATATAACGACGCCCATAGCTCGTATCAGCTGACCGTGTAGTGTTCATTTCCCATAATAATTCCCAATTTTCAATTATTTAAATTGTGATTACAAACGCGATTTTAATGCCCTAAATCTAATGATTTTCCGAAAATTTTCAGATAAATGATAATCCGTAAAAAAGTTTCATTTGCCTGGAGGTTTCATAAAACTATACAATTCAATTTTTATCGTGGAAAAATCCGTTTATGGATACCCTGTCGCCCCAGAGGGTACGAGCTGGTTAAACTTTGCAAATGTCTCGACAATAGTGTTTTTTATACAGTTCTCAACACTATATTATAAAATACCTATATTTGTGAATTATATTATTTATTTCAACAGTTTTTTTCTGTTTCCTTACTATATTTCTGTTATCTTCACAATACCGCTCTTTAGTTGGAAGGAAAGCTATTAGCCTTTTTTCTGTGTACAACATAAAGCGTTATAGGTGGTATTCATTAATTTAGTTATGATTATGTAAAACATAGTACGTGTTTTGTTATAATAGTCTAAGATCCGGCTGCAGAATTAGTAAATAAAAAAAAGAATTAGTAAAAAAGTAATTTTTACGCATATTTATGATTAGGAGATTATACATCTACCAGCTTGCCTATCAAAATGTGGCTGCTAGTATTTTTCATCAAATTATTGTTAATTGATTTTTCGGAAAAAATCATCCATTGTTTTTAAATAATATATCATCCACTACACGGCAATATATATAAAGACTCTGAAAAATCTCGGTTGCCGTTGTGCACTTGGCCACACCTCTTCGCAGCCAGATGTAAGCAGGTATGATTTTGATACATTTATACGTTCATAACCTACATTTTTTATTTATATATCAAAATAAAGCGATTTTTTTCTATTATTATCATATTCGGTTGCCTAATTAAATCAGGCCGCAAATAAGGGTTACTGGCCGTTTAAGATGGTAAATATTTAAGGTAGAGTAAAAAAGAGTTAACGCGTAACATCACTAGTCAGTCGAGGATAGCGATTGCCAGCTATAATAAAGTAGATTCAATTGTTAATAAAGTTTCATGATATTTATACTCTTTTTTACGACGAAACAATAACATTAGCGAACACTTTTTGAATGATGCATTATCAAAGTCAAGTACATTGCATTGTTTTTACACAGATAACCTTCATCTTTGTCAATTTTATTTTACTTTAATTTATTTGATAATTTTTGAATGCACAAATAAAACAATATATATATATAACTTTATGTATTGCGAACTTCAAAACAGTGTGGTTTTTATGTTAGAATAAAAATACCACAGCTGTTCAGTTGAGAACACTAGCATTCGATGTTTGCGCAATGGCTTTAAAGCGTCGTACTGCTGGCAATCGCTATCCTCGTCTGACTATATAGTGACGTTACGCGCTAACTCTCTTTCACTCTAACTTAATTAATTACCATCTTTAACAGCCAGCAACCCTTATTTGCGGCCAAATTTAATTAGGCAACCGTTATCCAAATATCCTTAATTATGCGAATTTTTGTCCTTTTTTCAGTCCGAATTTTCAATTCCAAAAAAATTTTTTTTCTAAAAAATGTTTACATTTTCTGATAGAGAATATTGTGCAATTTTCAAAACCCTCTTTCAATTTCATATACGATCATTATTTCCGGAGTTATTGATTATCAAAGTGAAAAAGAACTTTTTTGCTTTGATTGACGATAACTCCGCGGCAAATTGTCGTACAGGCTTTTTGAATACGTGAAATTAAAGAGTATTAAATTTTCTAAAAGAGCTTTTGAATGAAACAATCAAAAAAATTTTTTTGAAGTCCGTGGACCATTATTCAGACGAGAAAAAATTTGGAAAAATATTTTTTTGGTAGTTTTCTTAGGATTTCTCCAGACCTGGACATGACAAAAAAATTCATAGTCATATCTGAAAACTAGATACATGAAGCTACAATTTGCTTTTTTTGTTTTTTCTGTACGATCATTTTCCTTGGAGTTACAGCTCGTTGAATATCACCCAAAAATTTGGATTTTTTTTATATCCCTTAATTTTTGTGTCTAGTGTATAAGTAATAAATTTAGGCTATGAACATGTAATTGTATCAAAATCATATCTGTTTACACCTGGATTAGAAGAGGTGCGGCCAAGTGCACAACGGCAACCGTGATTTTTCAAAGTCTTTATATATATTGCCGTGAAGTGGACAATATTTATTGAAAAAACAATTGAATGAATTTTTTCCCAAAAATCAATTAACAATAATTTAATTAAAAATACTAGCGTCCACATTTTGATAGGAAAACTGGTGGATATACATTTCTCCTAATAATAAATAGGCGTAAAAATGTGGTTTTTAGCATACACTTGTTGACTTGAAATATCTGTACATTGACAGCAACACCAGCAACATCAACTGGCGCAGCACGTGATGGGTCAGCAAGTTCATCAACAGCAACTAAATCAACTAAAACTATCTTCACATCAAGTAAGTATATTCACCATGTCTAATTTACTTACTACATTGTAGAGTTTATTGTATTATTATCTGACTGAGGTGAGAACTTCCTTAAGCGTGTTAGTCCAATTTTGTACGGCTATAATCTCCCAAGGCCAAAAACAAAACGCTTGTTATTAACGTTATAAATTTTCACTTCTGCCGGCAGCCGTCGATGACTGTCTTAATATATATAACTCCTTAGCTAAATGTATAACATACTAACTTGTCACGCTCATAATTAATAAAGCTATACACACAAATCAAATGTGCGAAAGTAAGATATTTCGTCTTTTCCGGTAACTTCCAAATCGATGTTCTCATGGACTGGTCTGAATTTTCTTGTACTTTGCTTTTAACACGTTAACTATATTCATCGTATCTTTATAGTCAGTACACTTTGGGTTTGAATATTTCAAATTGAAACCAAATTTTATGTAGATTCGCCGTCTTAACGATGACTGCTTCATGTCACACTAAATGATTAGTGGCTTCCAATGGCTTTGGCGGTCGATCTTACGCTGTAAAATAATTTAATAAGTGTTATATAAGTGCTATGTCTACCAATTCACCGCAACACGGAAACTAAATGATTCATTTGAATACAGTATCGCCCCATTAGCCGACGCAACAAACGTCGTTGGGCCCTTTCTAATGGTCAATAACTCGACTCGGCATTTATTACCTTGTTCAAAGATAACATAAAATTTTTTTTAATGAAAATTATGTGTATATACACTCCAATTTTCATAGTGATCAGTCAAACAGCGTTGATATTTAAATTTTATTCCGGAGGAATACCTTACGTTTAACAGGATAGAAAGATTATACTATATCGGTCTATTATATTACTTGGCCAGTGTCAAATTTTACTAAAGTATTGAAGTACTTTTTTTACATGATGCGCTAAGAAGAGGATAGGAAGGAATATAGAGAAAAAAAATATGTTTCTGGCCTATATATCAATAACAAAATGCACCCAAAATATAATTTTAGCAATATATCCTATACACAGATTTGGCTTGGTGACAGTTTTATTATACGTATAGACAAATATTAAGTAAGCATTAAAATAATAATAGAACTGGTAATTAATAATCTTTTTTTTTTGTCTTACAGATATTAAATACACAAAACCAAACGCATTCACAAACCGCTCGTATTATTACACCACAAGGTACAATTGTTACACAAAACTTACAGTCCCAATTACCCCAACACATGGTCTTACAGACAAACCAAAACAATGGACCTTTACCTCAGCCGACCACGCTCAACACCATTCCACAAAGATCTTCCCCTCTTCTTCAACAACATCAACAGCAAGTGAAAAAGGTTGCCGTGCAACCGAACAATGCCAGTGAAATGGACGATCTCGAAGAAAGTATAACGGCTGCTATTGTTCAGAAACACCCAGTAAATGATAATGCAACTACGCAACCGCCACAACAGTTTCACACTTCGCCTCCTGTATTGCGACAAAACCACGCTGGCAGCTCCGTACCTCAACAACTAAACTTCACTCAACAACACTTCCAACAACAACAACAAATATTGTTTGAACAACCCCATATTCAACAACACCCACAATCGATAACACAGTTGCTAATGGAACCAGATAGTGTGGATGAAGAAAGGCAAGTTTTGACCCTGAGCAACGGCCAGAGAATTACTTTGGCAGAGTACAAACGTTTGCATCAGCCACCTAGAACAACACTGCAGCATCACCAACTACAATCGAGGTAATTAAAATGCGATCTCTTAAAGGAGTTTTGTTGGTAAATGTATTAAGTGAAAGTTCTTTGAAGATGTTTTTCTTCTCAAAATATTTTTTAGTCATTCTTAACTTTCGATTAGTTCATTTGTTAATTAGATTTTCAATGAATATATTAATAAATTACGTTATAATAAATATAATTTTATAATCAATAGTTGCAATGTTGAATAAAATGATTAGTTTCTTTTTATTCGATGAGATCGTTAATTTGGCTGCTTTTTAATTTGTATTGTTGATTTTAGAACTTTATATTGAAAATAACAAAAAGAATGCCCTTTGCATTGCATTGGTTTTGCATATTTGTTGACATCTTGAAATTGAAATCTTCCCATTAATACGTAACAATATGGCACCGTGGCCTTGTTATTTATAACATCCATTGTTATTCATAGATTTTAAAAAGACTAGAGTATAAAAGAATATAGTACATGTCATTCACTTATTTTAATATTAGCTATGTCCGCGACTCTGTTCGCCGTGGAACTAAAATTGTACTGAACAATTTTTACCCGTTTTTGTAATTTTTTACAATACTTTTTTACAATACTTCTATTGGTGATATCGTGATATTAAATAGCTTAAAACCTTCCTCAATTGCTCTAACAAATAGAAAAATAATTTTTGAAATCCGATTGGTAGTTTCTAAGATTTGCTCGTTCACACAAACTTTTCTGCTTTATAATATAGATTTACAACGGAAATAGAAAATAAAATATACGTGAAAGTAGGGGATTTTTATAATTAAAATCTACAATGAATTATTTATATATATTAAGTAATAATCCACGCAATATTAACTGAAGCGTGTCGTTTTACGGGCATAAATCGGTGTACATCCAACTTTCAAGTGAAGTAGTGTGATCTGTATCTGGCTGGTCGCGACCACCATGTATGTATATGGTGATAAACCCGTCACAGTGAACATATGGTTTGTCATGTTTTGGGTTCACCTAATGTATGAACAACTATCGAGAACCTTGCTGGCTAGTATGAACGATATCTTTTGATGAACAACTAATATGACACTGGTTCCCATTGTTATGGGATTGTACTGTGCTTTGTTCGGCAAGTACAGTTCTGTCAGTTTACCGTGCTAATATAAAAATGTATCAGTCTTATTACTTATCCACTGCAAAATTATATAATTATCTTTGTGCTCAATTTCATAAAAATTGTTCAAACCATTGACCCAATGAAATGGTTCAAACAAATGATATAAAATGCTATTATTTTCGGTGGCGATGCGAAATTATGACGGGGATGATTATTACGATCATTGAGGATGACTTGTTGTCATAGTATGTTTCTTAACATGTTTCGGAGCATATACTCAAGTTAGGTAGTTTTTCAGATTTTTATTACATTAATAATAATGATGATAACTTGTAGCCTATGTGTTAATCCAGGGTGTGAGATGTCTGCATACTAAATTTCATCAAAATTGGAACAGCCATTTGAGCATGAAGAAGTAACAAACATACAAACACTCTCAAACTTTCGCTTTTATTTTATTAGTCGACTACAAATAAATTATCAATTTTTATTGTATATATGGTTCAATAATTTGGCGATAATGGCTTACACATAAAAGGTAGATAGATATCGCGGCCTATTTTGTAGGACTATTTAAGATAACATTTCCTTTATATATTATATACGTGTAACCCTAACGGTTTTTGCAGCGCACGCCAGAATAACTTGCAGGTGGCAGAATATTTGCTACTTACTTGACACTTATCGTTATATTTTGGAAAATTCACACAATATCTTTATAATTTATAGCCTATGTGTTTTCCGGTTACATAAGCTATATTATTGTAAAGTTTCATTAAAATCCATTTAGTAGTTTTTGCGTGAAAGAGTAACAAACATCCATACTTACAAACTTTCGCATTTATAATCTTAGTAAGGATTACCTTCATAATATTTGGCCAAAACAAGTGGACACTTGCAATGAATGGGAAGTAGAATAGTATGTATTTTACGAGAACGAAAAAAAACACGTATCCTATGTATGTCATAAAACGGTACACAACATACTTCTTTGAAAGCCAATGCTTTACTGAGGTCTGTGTCTCAAGTGGCACAAAATCAGCGAGCCACTTTAGGAGCGCATATAGCGTATCCACACATTTTTACTTATATCATTGGCTCATACCACTAGTGAATGAAATATACAAACCGACAGATAACCATACAAACAAAATACATGTAAAAATGGATATAATTTATGCTTGTATGTACGTGTTCTACATTTTCGCATGTCTATTCATTTAATATATTACTTATATAGGGAAAGTGGACGTCAAACCTTAGTAAGAAGTAAAGAGCAACCTAGACCTGTACAACGAGTTCCTCCCTTACAAACTCAGCAAGCACCTCAACTAGGTTTGTATCTCTATATGCCTGATTAATAAAATGAAAATAAAAATTCCGTAATTAACGTTAGTATGTTTTCTTTTTAGAAAATAGTGAAACACCAAGTGGGCCTTCCGAGCAGACTTCAGAACCACAGTCTGCAAAAATGTTAATATTCTTACAGAATGGAGAGCAAAGACTTATTACATTCACATTACCAAAAGAAAGCTGTACTCTTCAAGAAGTTCTAGAGCAAGTAAGATATTTTAAGTCTTGTACTAAATAATTTCGTGATTTTTTAATGGTTTATGTTTTATGGATGATGACGATAATGTTTGGTTTATCGTAATTGTTTATAGACTTTTCCTATATAGGCAAGTATTTGAAAATTATTAACGATTTTATTTAAACAACGTGAATATTGTTTCGCAGGTTAACGTTCCTTTTTCAGAAGACACGCACATTCAGTGTATGCAGAATACGAGTAGTGAAATTGACTATTTTGTATCTGTTGGTTCGACGACAAGAATTGAAGAAATGCTAGAGAACCATCCGGTTAGTACAAGTTTCTAAAAACATCGTATTGTTTTTTTTTATATTGGTGCTATGTAGGCAGTTCCAAGCATAATTAATGGACATACAAATTAACAACCATACTCATAACAATTATTATTGTCGTGTGCGGAACTCGAACCCACAGCAATGAAATTGTTTTTTAACTGAAAATTAGCCAAATAAAGTACATAAGTTTCACAAATGTTCATACATTTACAGATGCTGGTTGGAGACATAAACAATAGAAGTTCACCAAATGTCATGTCACAATCTCAGAGCAGTGAAATGTCAACTCCTGAAAAAGGGCAATGTCCTGATAATGGTAAATTCTTTAAAATTTGTATCTCTAATGATAAAATACTAATCAACCGTCTTCTTTGAATTTCCACTTTTTGCACATTTTTCCCGTTATTTTAAATATAGTATCGTAAAACTAAATGTCATTTCTAATTAAGTTTTAAAGCTTTGAAAATGATTTCATTATTTCCAAACTTGTTTTGAAAGTGTTATTTATGATAGTAGAGTACAGGACACTATTATTGTATTAAAATTTTCAACGTTTTATAGAATTCTAGAAGCGTATTTAACAAGTACTTTCGTCTCATTTAATAGCAAACCATTTATCTATCAATTCGCCAGCGTAATGTAATGTAGAATGGTATAGCTCCTAGCAAATTTTCAGTGTTCATTTAACATGATAAATTTTGGCCACCCAAGAGAACAATGCAAATTTACTATACAACGCTGGCTATATTGTCCTCTTTCCCTGCCATTCACTTATGGAATAGCCGTTTTCACTTGCAATCAAAATTAAAGCAACGTACCTGTCTTGTCATTATAAAAAAACAGCGATAAATATAGTCCACGATCTACACAATGAAGGTTCCCTTGTTAAAATTGTCCAGGGTGATTTGGTGGTAACAAAGTAATCATGTCCACTGTTATTATTTAAAATACGCTTGACTTACGTTTAAGTACCAAACTACATCATCGAAAATGCCGTTAATATTATATAGCATAGTGTCAAATAACCTAACTTTGTCAATTAAATAAAAAACTGCATTATAATTAATGCATCTCATATACATAACACTTTTGTTTATACATAAAGCGCTATGATGAAATGAAATATTCCTCTGTATGGCCCCTGTTGTTGTTTCAAAATAAGAAACAGTTGTTTTATCTAATCAATAATGTGACTTAATTGGCATAATGATTACTTATGATAAATAGACTGGCTCCATTTCCTGCTGTAATAAGTCATACTGTTAAAACATAACGCTGGTTTGATCCATAATTAGGACTCCTGTCCCAATCATAGTTGTTTTATGTACCAAATCAATCAACTACATAAAATAAAGGAGAAAAATCTGTTGTTTATTTTTCAGTTCTGCTAAATTGTAAATAGGATTATTTTGAATATATTTAATTAGTATTACATAAAATCTTTTAATAATAGATCTAATAAAATTGAAGTGAAAGCAATTGATTTGGCAAATAAAGCTTCAGTTATCAATTTCGTGGCTTGTTACCATGCTACCAGTTTAGTTTGAAGTCAAATGACTGTATGTGAGTTTACATAAGGTACATATATATAGTTGTTAAAATTATATCAATTCTGTTTTCAGCATCTAGTAGTCCTGAATCTCCTGGGCAAAGATCTCCACCCCCTCGACATGTGGTTGGCATGTTGGCTTTGTGTAAATCATGTGGCTATACAGGTTGTAACTTCAGCAAATGTGAAAGGTTTGTTAATTTATTAATTTATAGACCAGTGCAAAGTAGGCATTCATTTTATGGTTTCTAATGGTGTGGTTTGATGTTAAAGTATAAATGGGAGATGCCTTTTAATGCCGAGTTATATAGCACTTGTAATGTTAAAATTAGCTGTGCGAGTTCTACTGCATTAGCAGGAAGAAGAATCCACTAGATATTACTCGTCTAGGTTTTTTTTACAGATTCTAACCTGTCGGTCTTTTGCATTTCATTATGACGATCAGCAGCTGAAGTAAAATACAATGTATTAGAAATTTGTTCAATTTGAGCGAAATATAACATAAGATCTCATGAATGATTAGCAAAATTGGAGTATATAATATAATAACTTTGCTCGTCTGTAATATACTTTACAAGATGTATTGCACATTTACATAGTTGGGGAAAGTTTTTTTTTTAATTTTGTCTAAAATTAATGTTGCGGACGTATAAACTCATTATAAGAAAACTATTTAGGAATGAGCACTAATTTGCGAGATTTTAATAAACCGTCATCGCCTAGTAGTTATAGTTTGACGGTAACTAATTAAATTTCGAATATTGCACTTTTTAATGTATGTGTATACCTCTATAATTATTGTATACAATTGTTTTTTAATATTTTCTTAGTAAATTGGCAATACTTTAAAGTTCTCTGGTTACAATCTCTTTACATTGTCTGATTGTATGTGTTGAGTATTGGCAGTATGCACATAAGTAATGAATATTTCATCAAATCTAATCTATTTGCAACACGTATAATACAGAAATATTAGCTCACTGTACTCCTACTTAAAAAACGCTGAATGAATTTGGTACTCCTCCGTGCGCGCAATATGTGCAAATTATAGCGCATCTGATCATATGGTTATAAAATTATCTCTTTCTATATAATACAACAATAACAATAACACAATAACAAGAGCACTTTTTTATCAATATAAAAGCAAAAAATATATATTTTTATCTGTCTCCTGCTTAAATAGCGATATAAATTACCTCTTTTCATATAATAAAACATTAACTAAGCCATAATTGTTCATTAATTTTCTTTTTAAATCATAATCGTGGTGTACTTTGTTATCAGTATAGAAGCAAAAAAATTATCTGTCCTCCTTATACCCGTATTTATTCTGAAATTAAAGGATACATTTTGATGAAATATGGCACGGTATAATTTATATCCTGGATAAATTTGCAATACACTTAAAAAACCATTAAAATTTTGTAGTAAATGAATTTGTTGACGGATTCTGTTCCAATTTTTTTTATCGATAATTATCTATTTCTAGCTAATCTAGGCAACTATAATTTCTCGAGCAGTCTGCAAAGTTATGTGTATTTCATTAATGTTCTTGATGTGTGTTCAATGACTTTTTTTTAATAAATGCCATATATGCATGTTATGTAAGAATTATATCATACTCGCTCCTCAACAATAGCGAATAACTTGGTGATATTTTTATAGGTGTAAACGAGTATTTACAGAAGAACCTAAAAGTGTACCGATAGCAAGTAAGAAAGTAGAGCAAAAGAAAAAAGAACCCGAAAAACAGATACTTGAAAAGCAAACGTAAGTTATCATGTTTATTATAAGTATTAATAAAATGACAATCAATCATTTAACCAGTTTTCTGGTTTTCAGTGCTTGTGGCGAAGGCATAAAAATAAATTTATTAAAGGCGGCAACGAAGACGTGTAATAAGGCTGTAAGTATAAAATTGTCAATACGATTATTTATGGTAAATATAAATTTCAGCACTTCTATACTATGTATTAAAGTGCTTGTTACTGGTTACTATATATATACTTATTTCATTATGTAAGAAAAAACTATATTAAGTTTAGTCATCTTTAGTTTGGCAATCCAGGGTGGTTTGATTGGGAATGTTTTCTACCGATATCTTGCTCACTGGTGCTATTTTGAATATTTATAATTTGTATATAAAAAATGATCAGAATCATATAATGAAATATAGCAGATTTAGAGGTCGACCAAAAAAGTATAAGTCGATTTAAATTATAAGTGTATTTAATCTTTTATACTTAACCTTTTAATCACTTAAATAATTGAATAGATTGAATTGTACGCAATTCAAAACCGCTTATTCTATTGGTGAAAATAGTATCGAGGTCTGTTGCGTAGTAGAAGTAAACGGATAAATTGGCAGAGTAGGCAGCAGCCTTGTTTTATGCTATTTAGATATGTATTGACTCTTATCCAGCATATGAGACGTATAAAATGAAAAGCAGCAATCTTACTTTATGACATATTATTTTGTTGAAGTTGAATTTGGTATCTTAACTTTGATATCCCATCCCAATACAATCTTGATAATTTAATGTATGTCTGCAAAAACTTGGAAAAGCTACATTTCTTGAAAGCGTGACCGGCATGATTTAAATACTAGAAATCGTGACAAACTAGTCACTCTGTATCTTAGGCTCAGTAAAACCAGTAACCGTTTTTTAGGTTATAGGTTTAGATTTTACAATAAAGTCCAAAGCACATTACCGAATTGCCGGATAGTAAGTTCAAGAACCAAGTTAAACGGGTTTTGATCAAGGATGGCATGATTAAAACAATTTGTTTTTTTTAAACACATGTTTAAATCAGTGTTTAAAACAGTTTGAACTAAAACTCTGCTTTTTATCACGTCTTTAAAAACAAAGATTAAATCAAATTTTAAACAATGTATAAAACATTAAGACATCAAACAAACTCTAAAACTACTTTTCATTGCAAATGAATGAAAATAAATTAATTTTTAGGAATCTAAATAGTTTGACATAAAACCAGTTGAGTCTATGTAATTTTTTTATTGTTATTTTTGTACTTATGTAATTGTTTTGGCACTGTAATGATATAAAACATATTACTTTTATGACAAGTAATTTATTCAATCAAGCGAAGATCAAAGTACCAGTAATTAACAAACAATATTTGGTGTGATACATTTATAGGGCAAGATAACACGTATTTTTAAAATATACATTATAATATTCAGTTCAAATCAATCAAAGTTATAATGATAACAATATCAATTAATAAACAATAAACTAGTTACTATAAAATGAAAATTGTGTCTGTGAGGTCAGTGAGAGTCAGACAATATGACAAGACAACAATTACTTTTTCATATTTAGGTATTTAATAACTGACAAGTTTTGCAGTGTTTTCGGTATCCAGTTTATTTCGTACGTCACAATTAATAAATCCAAATGTTAAAAACAGTCTTTCGATTCCAGCAGCTAAAGCTACAGCAGTGTGAAGCTGAGTAACTAAGTCCATAGTTTGGCCATTAATATGTTTTTTTTTTTTAATGACGACCACTATTCGTTATAACGTTGACATTAATTAGAAGATAGACAATTAATTTAAAGCGTTTAGTACGCATTAGAGATAGGTAGGCACGCAACATAAAATAATCGATTTTTGTAAATATTTAGTTTACTCTGGCGAATTTGAAAATACCTTGTCTTGAAATAAATTAATATAACTCTAATTGATTTGAAATTAATGGCCTAAACTAAAAAAAAAAAAACTTGTTTAAAAGAATTTCAACTGTTTGTTTAAAAAAAAAAACTGTTTTGTTCCAACCCTGGTTTTGATGTCAAAAGGCTATTGTTGAGTGGATCAATATGTGAGCGATGGTGATGTCTGAAATTGATACCACTGTCTGTACATCCACTAATAACTACTGTGAAAACACTCATTAAACCATTATATAAGAAATTTACCTCATAAAGATATACAAACCTGTAAGGTCGGGTTTGTTGCCAATTCTACTCGATGACTGCGTTACTTTCCTAACTGGTGTAGTTTTGACGTTTATAAGCGCCTTCTTAGGGTCTAAATTGAATAAAGATTTTTGGTATCCCATCCTGATCCTATTTTGCCCATTTATTTCACAAGTGTCAAAAACTGAGATTGTTACTTAGTATGATTCATATATAAATATTTATTTGTATACTAGGGACAAAATCTTGCAGCAGGAGCTGCAATGAAAAGTATAGACAGACCAGTGTGAATGATGTGGTCCTTTGTACTAATCACAACGTGTAGTAACGTACGGCGGTCATATAGATAATGTTATAATATTGAATTACTAACGTGATTTATTCTTCCTCGCACTTTTACTACATTGAAAAAGCTCAATTTGTCTTTTCGGTTTGTTTAAAAAAAAATACTGATAGATATTCTGTGCACTGTCTTAAAATCAGTCACTATTTGTTTGATTACACTCTTGTCAAAGTCATGGTTATTGAACGAGCTTAAATTATTAGTACAGAAGGACATCCCTGAGCTCAATTTGCACACTTTTTTTCAAATCATATCAAAAAATTTATAATATTTTGATCGTGCGTCTGATTAAAAATTAATTCTCTTGATTTCGCAAAATGGTGTCTCTTAAAATATTGTTATAAAGATACGCGCTTCTTGATTTATATTCAAAGCAACAAATTTAATATTTCTTATGAAAAAGGCTACACTTCCTTAAATATCCATATACGTAATAAATAGAAATTACGTGTTACAAGATTTACAAATAAATGAGCGCGTTTTAACACGCAGGCTTCCTCTCACACCTCAACCTGATTGTTAACGCATTTGCATTTGTCCGAGGCTATGCAACAAATGTTTTATGACTCTAACTGCAGCGAAATTTTGTCTCTATTGTAATATCGCGGTAACGTGAAGACGAGTATTTATAATAAAAATACATAAAAAGTCTACACATTACTATTTCTTACATTTTATTCTCTTTTTTATATTGATAGTTTTATAAAATATATATAGGTCATTGTATTTTTATTATATAATTCATATATCCAGCAAATACAAGATAAAAAACCAGCTAGAGTAAGAAAGCCAAGAGGGAAACAGCCGGATCCTGAACCTGTAATATTAACTCTCAGCTCTGATGAAGAAGATTCAAACAGCTCAATGATGAGTAATCAGGTAATGTTTGTATACTAAAAGAAACGTTTTCTCATAGTTACTTGATTAGCATTTTTCAATATATTGAATGGCAAATTTGTTTGTAGCATGAACCAATAATTAACATGAAGGAACCATCACTAAGCGAAATTGAAAATGGTACAATGGATAGTGCTATTGGCCTAGAACATGCAAATGGTAAGTATCATATTATAAATTAGTTTTTTTTTTAAATTAAATATTTGCATATTAGCTTATATTTAATATAAACCTCTAAACTAATTTTTGACGTGATAGTAGCTCAGTTGGTAGTGTGTACGGACGCCACGTCAAAAAGACGTGAGTTTGAATCCACCTGAATGAGCTTGAGCTTTCGGTGAAGGAAAACATCTATATGAAACCATAGCGTGGTGGTAGGGCTTTTTCTAATGCCCACCTAGCTAGCTACCACTCTCAAATTGAATTTTTGTGGCCCAACACTTATAGTTGTGTTCCGGAAGTTGCACTTGAGAGTTAGTTCCTCCGCTAGGCATAGCGTGTCCACCATCTTACGCTATATCATCACTTAACATCAGTAAAAAATGTTATTATTTTTGTTTAATAAAAACATTGTTTATTTTACTTTAAAAACAGTATCGATATAAAGTGCAAATTGAATTAATTTGAATTTGTATATTAATAACACTGATGCTGACGATACGTTTAATAATGTAGGAAATGTTTTTAATAGTTGACATTGTGCTAACTTCATGTGAATTATAAAAAAAATAGTAATTTTTGACATCATTTTTATTTAAGTTTCAAGAAATACTTGGTAAAGTTTCATTTTCTATTTTACTTAAAGGTAAATGAAAGATTTTTTTTACCTTCCTATAGATTTTAATATTTTGTTTTTTACGTAATATGCCGATATCTTTCACAAAAATCAAATAATAAAATTCTGTACGAGCAAAACTAAATATCATCAATACTCTTATTGATGTGTTTTTGGATGCAATGGTAAGTATAGATTGTTAATTGAATCAATATATATATTAGTAAACTTACGTGGTACTATTTTAATAAAAAAAGATATTTTTTATCTAGATGTTTGTGGCGACTAAGGGGCTCATTAATTGGTTACTTACAAACCTTCGGGTAGTTCTTTACAATTGTAACCTTAAGTCATTCTAGTCTACCTAATTCAATTTTTTGTGTGTTTTTGCATATAGGGGTCGGAATTTGCTATTTGCATAAAATGTTAATTAATTGCACTGGTTACAATATTTCAGATATATAATGATGCTGTAAAAGCACCAAAGGTTTTTGTAACAAATTTTTGTAAATATTTTTTATCCGTTTCTGTAATTCTTTTCGACACTTATTTTGCTCCTATTAGTGGCAGCGTGATATTATATTGCCTAAAGCCTTTCTTGATGATTACAAAAAGAATTTTTGAAATTAGACTGGTAGTTCACAAATTTAGCACGTTTAAACAAACAAACTTTTCCGCTTTATAATATTAATATAGATAATTAGAGGATAGATAAGTAACGAAAAATAACAAATAACATGGAATATTTTTCCGGATAGTATGATGTCATAGTATTTTTTGTAATATTCCTATTAATATATAATATAACATAAGCTTATGTTGTTAATATAAATTTGCCATTGTAGCTGTTAATAACACTACAAGATTAGGAAGAGATTCATTGTCACTTTTATAACACTGGTTATATTTTAAGAATTATTAATTATATTTTATATGTAGGACCACAATTTTATTTAAACAAATTCTCGCTTGTATTCTATGTAGCAAGTGATATATTCATATTTCTAGTGATATAGGCATAAATTGATATAACATTGAATAACAATTATAACTACATTCATTATAGATCGGAACAATAGTAACATTTGATCCATGCTCAAACCTCTACGTATAAATTTGCTAAAAAAATTGTGTATAGGCTTGTTAGGAATTTGTAATTTTTTAGTTTATGGTTTCATTATCTTTAGAGGACGAGTGGACAAAATCTTAACATTTTAATACCCTTTAACATTAATTATAATATACGCCAACAAAAAATGAGGAGCGAATTTTAGTAAAAATACTAGAAACAACTACACCGATTGTGTAAAGCGTAAATATTGAAGTGCTTATCTTAGTTAGTCTTGTCTTAGTTAGCATTATAATTAACGTGAAATAACATTATAAATAAAGAACTTCATACGATAATAATATGATTGCTCTTGGTTTCCTTACCATTGTTTATGCTAAAGAGCAGCAAAGTTAAACCCATACGCAGGAGCGCCTCAGGAAATATATATTATTAAGTAATAACCCCGGTAGAAGAATATCTAAGCTTTCTATTAGTTAATAACTTAACAGCAATGCCGTCTATAGCGTTAAGAAATAGAATAATAACCTTTTTCATATAAATATATATGTGTTAATTTTTAATCTGATCGGTCAAACGAGTTTATTTATTTATTTACACTTCATGCACGCAATGGCGGACTGAATGCCGTAGACATTCTCTAACGGTCTACCTTAAGGTCAGGCAGTATTAAAAGATCGTAGGTGTAAAGTAAAAACGACATAAAAACTACTATAATATTATGACTACCTATAATAAATATATAAAAATATATACTATGGATATATACGAAAATATAATAAATAGTACACTATTGAATTATATACATAAATACCAAAATAATAAAAAATGATCAAGTAGGCAGCAATTTAGAAATTTCGTATATACGGGTATTTATTATTATAAACAGATATAAATTCATGCTCATAAGCTATCGAACAGAGAAAATTGAATCAAAATCCGTCAAGAAGTTTATTTACTATAAAAACCTGTCACATATAAAATGTATTATAAGCATTCATATTGATAAGCCGCTTATCATTTTTCATCATAATTCTTATTATACCTATTATTCCGGTTTTACTCATGCAAATTGAATAATAAATAATTATTATTTATAATAAGTTCTGATTTTGAACAATTGCGAAGTTGATGGTTTATACATTATTATCAACAATTTAGGTAAAACAATTAACCTTTAAAAGTTGTATTCGGTAGTTAGTGTTGAAGAGATTCGCTCTTTGTATTAATAATATGTATCGAAAAAAAAATTTTGTTAAAAAAAGAGTACGTTAAAGCTAAAATGTTGTAAAAAACAATATGTCAGGTCATGAATACGAAAAAAATATCTGATCGCGTATTCAATTTTATTGTATTCTGCTTTTCAATAGGAAAACGCATTTTGTCGGATAGTATTGTCAAAGTATATTTCTGAGAAGGAACGGTAGTTTTCAAACAGGTGTGTTTGACTGGGAAATGACATTTATGCTATGAAAAAAAAAGCATTGATTTCGTAAAGACAATCTTTCATACTTATTTTCTTTTTTACTTAAAAGTTCTAATATATATGTAATTTCTCATCGTAATCTGCAATAGCTTGGCATTTTATGTTAAATCTTTAGTATGTTTTGTTTTCTATATTAATAGTATTGTATATTTCAAAAATTAGACCTGGTCACACTTAAAATAAACTTGAGGTTCACTACGGTGTTGGGCTTGAAATGTGCTTTCAAAATAGTTTTTGTGTATTGATTGAAGAATTGTCGAAGATTATTGAAAATTCAAAACAAGAATATGTCCATAAATAAGCCAACACACGAACAAGGTATTTACCATTACTAAATACGATTCTATCAACGTAATTTTGGTAATCAACACGAATTTGCTTTTGTACAGAATAAATTGCGTCCCTTGCTTGATATTGATATTTTAATCTTATGTATAATTTGTTTCCGTAAAATTATTTTTACATGTATTAGTTCTCGTCGGTTTGATATTAATTTGGTGTCAGAGTTACGTGATAAAAATAATTGATAATTTCTTAATATTTCGTACCCATGTACTGAATAGATAATAACCAACTTTGTTGACTAATATAATGTATTACCCAAAATATTTTAAATATAAAACATAATATATATATAGACTAGATAAATTAGTTAATAAAATATTTCCAGTAGTTATCGGATTGTATCGAGTGTTACGTATATTATTACAAAGAATACAGTGTCTAACATTTTTCCTATCCTAATAAATCAAAGTTCAACAAGTATTTTATTCAGAAAAACAACATATTGTCCACTTATAAAGACAGGTTTCGATATTACTAAAAAATTCTAAATAGCATATGGATATTTTGAAACTTGCTAACTTTTTATTTTAAAGATATTAATTAAAACATAGTATAATACACGGGAATTGTGTTCTACTGCATCCAGGCTACCAAATAGCAGATGTAAACTGATATTGTGACATGCAGTACATGTACATGTCAATTTAATAGTAATAGAAAGTCTGTAGAGGTGTTCTTTATATAAAAGTATGGCATAATGCTAAAGCTCTGCTTGTTTGATAAGAGCAGTAAAATAAAAACCATCAAGAGATATACAAACCACATGAATGGTAATCACTGTCACGCCAGCTTGCAAGCCTCCTGGTCCCCAAATGCAAATATTTCAAAGTAGAATGACTGATGAGTTTATTAAACTGTGTATAATGATCCCAGTTCTGTTGATAAAAGTTCTTATATTCTAGTTATAATAATCATGATTGATATAAAAAATAAGAGTGATATTTATTAGGAGATGCAAAGTTTATAAGTATTTCTTTGGTGTTATTATTATACACTATTATTATAATTGTCATACTTGACATTGGTGAAGTTGTCTATACAGGCCATAATAATAAAAACATGATATTATTTATATTAATACTATAAAGCAGTAAAGTTTGTTTGAACGCAGTTATCCTAGAAACTACCCGTCAGTTTTTAAAAGTTATTTTTGTATTTGTTAGAGCTATCATTCTGATGGAGCTATCTTCGAAAAAGGCTTTTTTTTATATTTATGTGATTGCCTTAATAATAAAATAAGCAATCAAGTAACAATCATTTTGTTTCTATTTCTACTTAATTGCTATTTGATTTAATGGCTAATGCTAAATCATGATTTGGTCAAGATGGTAATACTCTATACCTAACAGGGTGGACTAGTTATCAAGTAAGGTCACTAGAATTAACTTGTTTTTCACAATTTGTTTGTTGCTCATTGATATCTTCAGGTAGTTTTGTGGATCCAGAATTAGGAGAGCTATACTTATAAGTATTTCATAAATTAAGACACTATTTGGATAGAAACCTATTTAAATAATTACTGAATATTTTGGATTGGTCCTCTTAGAATATTACATAAATAATATTATTTCTACTGCACCCTACTTCCTATTGAAGGTATAAATAATCTTTCAATGCATTACCATCTACAAGCATCTTGTATACAGTTTTTTATTATTTATAGTTTTGGTAATTGAGTGTGCCTCACTTGATGTTAAATAGTGATATGGGTCAAGATATTAACATAATAAGTCCGATAAAGAAACTAGAACCGACGTACAGCTGTCGAAACACTCCTATATGGAACCTTTTCAGGAAAAACATTGTAAGTCCCAAAAATCTTAAAAATGATTTTATTGCAACCTCCTGAAAATTATTTTAGTAAATAAGAAGCAGTATGTAAATATAAACAAATCATCATTGTTTAAAAAGATATAAATACTTTTTGATTAGGAATGAAAACATCTCTTCTGTAAAAAGCGCATTTGTTACTTACAACCTTTTTCCTGAAAAGGTTTGATTTGTGCTTACCAACAGATAACTTGAGAATGATAGTATATCAGACACATTGAATATAGGAAGATGCCCTATAATCATGCTATAATCTCATCACTATGTTTTCTCTCACTGAAAGCTCATATTTATTTCAGAGATTGGAAATCAAGTTGATCAATGTGGTGTTCATACATGCTACTACTATGCCATAATTGTTTTGTTATTAAATCATACTATTATGTTATTATAAAGCAACTTGTTATTAAATTTACCTTACAGATGGAAGTAGAGAAGAAAAGCAAGTTGTCTCATCACTCAATTGTCGAACAATTAGAATTGGTTCATACAGATACACTCCAAAAGAAAAGGTATGTACACAGAACAGACCTTGGGTTAAAAATGAACTGTTCTTTTTTTCTTGTGCGATTCCGAAATTATTTGCAAATGTACTGCGGTTTTCTTCCATAAGCCTCTATCAACCACTGTCTTTTCATTTACTCCTATTTCTTTTATTTTGTTTTACACACACTATCCATCTTTTTTTCTTTGGCTATCCTCTTTCTTTCCATCCTTCAACATTCATCTCCATTATTTTTCTTAACACATGTGTTTCCTCTCATCTCATGACATGTCAAAACCAAGACAAATGATTCCCTTACATCTTCTTTACCCATGGTGACACTTTCAAACTGTCTCGAACATACTTATTCCTGACATTGTCCATTCTTGTAACACAACATATCCATCTTAACATTCGTATATCTGCTGCATGCAATCGACACTCATCCGTCTTCTTACTAGCGCGGCACTCCGATCCATACAATACGACAGGTCTTATAATAGATTAATATAATCTGCCCTTCACTCTAAGGGGTATTCTGCGGTCACAAATTGTACCCGAGACTTGTCGCTACTTCATTCACCCTAAGTTGATTCTCTACCTCCCTTCTCGGTCAACTACGCCATCACTCTGCACAAGTCTAAGGTAGCGAAAGACTGAACAAACTGGTAAGAGTACTCCTCCGAGTATATGCATACGAGTACGCATGTTAAACGCATAGGACTGGAGATACCACCATAGTCGCAAAACATATATTGCGTTTTACTTTTACTGACCTTAAGGCCCACAGTCCCCAACCTATACCACCACACATTCAGTCTTCTGCGCCTCTTGTCCGTTCTCATCAATCAGCACTATGTCGTCTGCGAATAGCATGCACCAGAGTGCCTCTTCCTGGATATCCGACGTAAGGTCGTCCATTATTAGCGGAAAGTGGTAAGGGCTAATTGCCGAACTTTGGTACAGGCCAACAGTCACATCGAAATTTTCGGTGACACCGCCTGCGGATCTAACTTGGGTACTACATTTGCAGTACGTGGCCTGAATCAACCTCGGGTACTTCCCTGTCACTCCTTTCTTCTTAACACCTCAAACATTATTGAAAGTCTAATACTAACGTCAATTCAAAAGGTCATAAGCGCCAATATTGACATTCCATTATTCCTTCATGTCCTTTCATGTTTCATATCCTTATTGACATGACAAGTATAAACACAGAAAAAGTGGTAAATTTTATCACAAATTAATTAAATGTGACAATTTTTAAGGTAACTTTCTAGACTAGTGATATCTATCATACACAACAAAGTTATCGATAAAATTATTTTGGATATCCTATTTTATTTTTTGATATTATATTTTTATGACATTATTTAGATTCAGATTTAGTTTAAATATAAGTTTTTATCATAAACTGTGTAAAAGAATATGTTAAGTTAAACTGAATAAACGGCTATTATTATTATTACTTTATTTCAATTTTTATGATTAGCTTAATATAGATATAAAAATGAATCGCCAAAATGTATGCACGCGCATAACTTCCGAACGACTGTACCAAATTGAATATTTCGTTTTTTAATGTCTTCGTTTATTGTCAGGATAAGGTGTGTCTAGAAAAAAAATCAAACAGATATTTTTTAAATCTCATAATATAAAAAATAATGAGGAGATGATGGCTCAGTTGGTAGTGTGTACGGACGCCGCGTCAAGGGACGTAGATTCGAAACCACCAATATTTATATTTCATATAATTAAAAGATATTTAAGTAATAAACAAGTTTCATTCAATAATTAAGAGAAATGAAAAACGAATTCGACATTAACTATAGCACGTTCTATTGGTCTTAACGAATTAAAATTGGAAGGTTGATTAGGATTGATTTATTCATCAAAATGTACATAAAATACAAATGAGTCAAACCGTTTTTTAGTTTTAATGAGAATAAAAACATTGATTTTAGGTGATAGAAGTTCATTTAAACATTAATTCACAAACAAAACACTTAAGTTCATTAAAACTTAAAAATCAATACACAAACTGTTAAATACACTTTTTTTGGTACAGACAGTAAAAACTGATAAATATTATATTAACACATTAACTATGGCACAGTATTTTTTGTAATAAAGAGTTTACAAACTGGTGTTATTTACTGATACATACATATTACAAAAAATACAGAACTTAATATTTATAGAATTCATACCACAGGATTGCCTGTTGTCATGATACCTTGATAAAATGATTGTACAGAATGGCAAAAAATGATAAAATGATTGACAGTATAGAACAATAATAAAGACAACGGTGATCGTTGGTCACCGTTTTAATCGGTAATTTTAACTCTCACAGATATATACTGTTTCTCTGTGTCATCTGTCTCGAAACAAGCTCCATTTCATCGACGCAGGTCCGTCAAGCGAGGACTACCTTCCGCTATATGTACCGTAGCAGAACGTATAATAAAATGCATTCTAATATCTCCCTAAAAAATTTTTATAATTACACTCATACATTTCTCAACGTAATCAAGTAAAAATAGAAATTACAAACAAATATGAATTATATTAACCATATCCCCGTCGTCAAAAACAGATAAACCATCCTTGCTCCCAGAATCAAATATGTCTTAATTCGAAGATTCCTATAAGAATAATATAGTAATAAGATTATTATTGTATAATACAATAAAAATACTTATAAAAACATAGTGTAAATTTCATTCTTATAATATATCCAACTTTTCATAGTATACTGAAAATACATTTAAAATATCGATAATTTTATCGACAGCACCTCAACAAATAGCAATAAACTCGCGAGTTATGTTATATGTAAACGAGATAGGTTATGTGATTATAAACAAATCTTTTGCTTTTATATAATTGTATTTATGTTTCAAATGACATTCGTATATCATAAAATGAGGTTTTAAACATTTGGAACACAAAATATAATGATATACTCACATTTCTATTACGTAAACATTCAAAGTATTACAAGTAAATCAAAATTTCGAATTGAAAAATATGAATATGTATATGTATTATACTGAGAAATGTATAATTATGGTAGGAAATATTCTATTTCTTTATATTTTATAAAACTCAACGGATATATATGTCACAATAATATAATGGTCACACAATAATTTTTGTCGCGTTTCAGACAATATAAACTTTTGTCAGTGTTCCACTAATCGCAAAAATATAGAACGGACTGTACATTGTTAGATCATTATTTTATTTATTATAACACTGCAATTTTATAGAAGTTCATAGTTAACTTACCTATAGCTACCGAATTATAATGTGTAATTTTATTTATACTTCTGTAAGAGCTTCAGAATCTCCTAAAATTTTCAGGTAAAATTCTTAAATGGCAATATGGCCATAATATTTTTATTGTATATATTGTATATATTGCCCCTTTTGTACAAGGTCTTGTGACGTCACATATATAATCTGCGACGTCGTTTTCGCCCTCGTTCATTTTTGACGGGCTAAGGACCCACCGCAAGACCTCACGAGGTACCTGGTCATATGCCTTTTCGAGATCAACAATCACCATGTGCTAGTTTTTGTGTGCCACTCTATATTTTTTGCAGAATTGGTGAATAGCACCTTATAGAACAGACCTTGGATTAACAATAAATCTTCTATTGAATTAGGATATTTATATTATTTTAATATCTCAATATTTTTTAACATTGAAACCCCAATTGTCACTCTTGCCTTTATAAACAGTTTTGAAGTGTCACAACCTGTAGGTTGTAACATGTGTAACTAATGTTCTGGAAATTTTATGTACATTTGATAGCATATGTTTATAATTCCAAGAATCAAATAGATTCAATATAAAATTTATATTTCTTGTGTACATGTTTTACAGTTCCATTAACTATATAGTATTGCATATTTATTATATTATCTTTTACCTAAAATACCTGAGTTTTAAAGATGAGTAAATATTAATTAAGTTTGTAATTTTTAGGTATACATATCTTCAAAAGGAATTAAAATTGTTGCACCATCACTTATAAATGAATCAAAAGAGGTGGCACTTCAAATACAGCTGAAGGAGGTGGTAAAAATATTAGTACATTTTGGTAAAGGATTACCTGTCATTTTTATATACTTAATGAGCAAATGTGGAGTTTATGTACGGAAAGCCCTCGATATGGTTGAAGAAGCAGGTTGATATCTCCAAAAGTTAAATTAATCAAACATAAATTTATTTAGTAGTAACTGGTTTTAATGTATATTTTTAGGTCCTTACTACAATCCAATGTCAAAAGTAGATTCCTATAGAAGAATTACACTATTACCAGAATACATTTCAGAAGAAGCAAAAAGTGCTTTAAAAATTTTATTTGGCAAAGCAATGGATGAACTAAATTCTCGTGAAGCAAATGACATTTTAGTAAGAACATGCCCCAAAGAAAGTAATAATATTACGAAAATAGCAACCAGGTCTTTGAATGCCTCATTAGCTTCTGGGATTAAAAAGTGAGTAATAAATGTAAGATATTAGGTTAAATATGTTCAATTTTGAAAAGAGTTTATTAATTTACGGATATTTTTTATTTTAATTTTCCAGTTCAAATCCAGCTGATATTAGACAAATTTTAATTTATCCACCTGGTAAAGGTGGCATACCTATTAATACAGAAGATTACATGTGCCTAGCTCAAGATCAGTTTTTAAACGATGTTATAATAGATTTTTATTTAAAATATTTAGTTCATGATATTCTAACACACAGCCAGAGAGAAAGAACACACATTTTTAGTACATTCTTCTATAAAAGGCTTACCACTAAACCTAGTAAAGTGAACAGAAATTCAAATCCACACGAATGGGATACTAGTTTAACTCCTGCCCAAAAAAGACACGCAAGAGTAAAGACATGGACGAAAAATGTAAATATTTTTGAAAAAGACTTCATAGTTGTTCCTATTAATGAAAATTGCCATTGGTTTGTGGCCATTATTTGTTATCCCAGTTTAGATGGATGTAGAAGTATGATTGATGATCGCTCTGTGACGCCGCAGGAAATAAAAAAAAGAGGTACATCTTGAATACAATCAAAAATATCTTAAAAGCCTTATATGTATGAGATTTTAATATTTTTTATTGCTTATTTCAGAACGGAGATCGTCTATGCAAATAGGAAATACGACAATAACTCCACTAACAAAACAAGAACAATTAACTTTAAATTGTGATTCTGATAACCTAAGTGAAAGAGATGAAGCGGAAGCTGAGGTATAATCTAATACATTTATTTTATTCTACAATATAAACCCTGTATCTAAACATCAAAGTTAATATATTCATATGCTTTTATGCCCGTGGTTGTCACAAGTTGTGGTTAGGTGAGTGGACAATCACTTATACCAGTGTCAGTTTCCTTATCACATAATATTCCCTTGTAGAATCAAAAACATCTATTATACATATTCATGGAACTAAAAAATGTCGCTAATACTTAAATAATATATATTTAGGTATCACCTATGGTATGTATGTATATATGGTGTGTAAAGTGAAAACTTTGAATAGTTTTTTTAAGAATACTGCATGCATGGAGGAGCCTGAGATTTGACTTAGTTAAAGTTTATAAATGAAAAAGTGCCTAACATTTATATTTAAGAAGTGGTATTTAAATTAAACAAAATGTTTCTTGTTCACATTGATACTGTTACTTTAATTATTATTTGTTTTCAAACAATTTCATAGAGATTGTCACCATACAATTTTAAAATTTATTTTAGGAACAAGTTGTTTTTTTGTTGTTTTAATTGTTTCTGCAGCTCCATAAGTGGATAAGCAATTAGTGCTTAGTTATGCTCAATAGGAAAGTAAGTCTGTTTCTACCTAAAATCTTACAAGTTAACACTTATTATGTTTGTAGAACATAATTCTTGAAAAGGAAATAATACACTTACTATACTTATGAAGTTGTTTATAATAAGTATATTTATTTGCAGGAAAGTGATTTAGACATGCAGTGTGACTCTGATGAAGAGGACAGTGAGAAAAATACAATTGAAAAAGTTGAAACACTAACTAACAGACAAACGGAACCTATTAAACAGTAAGTTTTTTTTATAGTTTATAAGTTTAGCAGTGTGGCCATAATCTCACCTGATCTTAAGTGATGATACGGCCCAAGTTGGTAGACATGCTAAACCTGTAAAGGGACTGGCTATTTCAAGTGCAATTGCCAGAACACACCTATAGGTATTTGGTGGCAGATTTTCAACTTGAAGGTGGTATCTAGCCAGGCAGG
The DNA here is from genome assembly GCA_039707435.1 of Actias luna. Taxonomy (NCBI): domain Eukaryota; kingdom Metazoa; phylum Arthropoda; class Insecta; order Lepidoptera; family Saturniidae; genus Actias; species Actias luna. Next base: position 9,289,711 of record JAZHAC010000033.1, on the reverse strand, counting down.
CATGAGAAAAAGCCCTACCACCATGCTTGTATTTTGTATAGTTGTATTTTTTAGTGAGATACTAGTTGCTCAAAAACTACCTTTAATGCCTAATATTTCTACAGGCCCTGCATTTTAATATTTGACTCGTTAGCGGGAGCTTCAAGATCGCGTGTAGTAGCTACGTTACGTGATTACCTTACATGTGAATATCAAGCCAAAGTAAGTAATCAAAATATACACACACTTTGTATTTTATTTAAGCCAAATAAGATGCTTATTACGATTAACACGTACTTAAATTTATATTGTTTAAATAATTTGAAATTTATGTAAGTAAATGACATTCGGACTGTGATAATTCATCTTGAAATTTTACTATGAGATTAATTATTTAAATCAAATTAAATTTAGCTTTTGTTACTGTGTGTTGTAACAAACACTGCATTAACATTTATTTTATTTACATAGATAGACAAATAAATAACTTCTAAAAAATGTTATATTCGCTTTTACAAATTGTAGATATGTTATTTTAGACAAATCTGCTCTTTTGCTTAATTCAACAACCTTATTACCTTATTTTTAATTAATTAACCTTATTCATTGGTCAAAAATAAGTGCAACAGTTAAACTTAGTTTATTGTTACGATAAATAAAATGTATATGTGAAATAAATATTCTTTTTATTTCAGGTATCTCAAAATAAAGTTTTTAATAAAGATAACATTAAAGGTAGTTGCCCTAAAATTCCACAACAAAATAATTTTACAGATTGTGGTTTGTATTTATTACAGTATGTAGAACATTTCTTTAAGGTAAGTTTTGTAAATATAGTCTTGTTACATTGCATTCATGAATATAAAAATAAAAACTGCAATACTTATCTTTTTTCAGGAGCCCATTAGAGACTATAACCTACCAATAAAACAGTTATCAAGCTGGTTTGATGAAATAATAGTGACTAAAAAACGTGAAGATATTTCAAATTTACTTAAAGTACTCATGCACAAATATAATCCAGATTCTCATTTAACTTTACCTGATATCACATTCCCAACATTAAATGGTAAGGATTTAGCAATTTATATATTTAGTATTTATTCCTGTAGATATTATCTAGATCCAGTAATCAGGCCATACCTATAGTGATGAAACAATTTAATGCTTTTTTTTGAGGGTCATAAAATTATTGTATTTCTAGAAAAGATCGAAATATGTTTTTACTTACACTGTTATTGTATTGATTGGATTCGGTTTCAATAGTTACTAATTCCAAGTTTAGGTTGCTCATATTTGAATACGTCACGACAATATCGACAATTAATTATCAATATTTATTTCTTATTTGTTTCTACCAATCAGAGTGCACTAGGATTTTGGCGGAATTACTTTGGATCACAAAAGACTACACAGTTACTCGATAAGTTTAAGTTTTCTATGGTGTGTACACAGCATTTCAAATATACAATGACGATATTTATTAATGGTGAAACATTATAGCTTTGGTGCCTTCCATTTAACTATATGATTATATATAACTATATGATTAAAAGAACATGTCATAAAAGTTTATTGACTATTAAATTATAAATAAAAATTAATATTACTTACTAAAATATATACTATCGGGAGCAATGTAAATATTCTTATTTTATGTTACAGGAAAATTAATAGAACCAGAAGATCAGCGTGACGATGGATCAGAAGGCGATAAGGGAAATTCGAGTTCAAGCAAAACACAAAAATTAGAAGGGAAGGACTGTGATGTATCTACTCTTACATTTGTAAAGCAAATTCCTGCCTCCGAATTGTTAGTGAAACGGAATTTCAGCGATACTTCTGATAGTACTATACATGTGCGTAAAACTATAAGACTTTCCAATGACACTGAAAATAGGTCTATGGTTCAAATTAAACAAGAATTTATCAAAAAGGGTGATAGTGAAAATCAAATTTTAATTCCTATAAAGTTGCACACTAGTGAGTTTGTTAAAGACATACATAATACTTTATTAGTTAATAAAAGTAATAAAACAATGGGTGATAAAAAATATGGTGTACATAATCAAAATGTGACAAATTTGAACTGTGTTCGACAAAGTGTGAATGAAAGTGACAGTAACAGTAATTCATTCCTGAAATCGAGAAGAGGTAACAAACTTGAAGACGTAATAAATGAATCAAGTAAAAAGTTTAAACGGAATGAGTGTTGAGAGCATGTCTCATGTATATTAAATTATTTTATAATTCGATAAAATGTAAAGTTATTTCACTGGATTTGTAAATATTAGTAAATACTATAATAATTATTTAATATTTTATTTTCCAAACAATATTGTAAAAATTTATATATAGCTTACACAAATACAAAAAGTATAAATCATTATTTGTGCCCTTATTTGTTTTATGCATTATCGTGCCTGCGTAAAGCGGTATCTCTAGTAATATTAATATAACATTTTAATGATGATTCAGTGGGACAGCTTATGTCAACACCACACTCAATGATCAACGTGAGTTCTAACCTCTGAATGAGCCTGAATTTTCGGTCAAGCAAAATATGAAGAGATTGGCCATTTTGTACATTATTTGTGAAAAATAACACAGGCGCCAGCTTCTGAAACCATTAGTTACCAACTACGACAGAACATTATTATGAAAATGTGATTTATAAGCTTCAAGATATATGTGTATATATCATAGAAGTCTATGGTAGTAACAGTTGTTTGGAAACCATGCTCATAACATTGTATGAAAAACTATTGCCCTCGAACGAAGTCACAAGATCAGTTTGTAATAAAATCATTCGATATTATTGATAATAACATGAAAGTAGTGCCGAATTTTCAAAATTCATAATATTGAGAATTTTTGACGATGCCGTGTATATTGTCGACTTGTACAGATAGTTTTTTTAACAATTTTTCTTGTTAATTTTGTGCTGCATATTCTTGAATTTATTGGAAGAATTATCGTTGAGACGTAGATAAATATATTTTATTTCAGTTTCTATGTCATAAAAATGTATTAAATGTTTCTGGCATAGTATTATAAAAATCGTATTATCGTTTACATTTTGTTCACTAAATCCCCTTACAGTCCTACTCTGTATACCTATTTAAATGATAATTCATATTTAAAAAAAATAGTATTTTTTTCCTATTGTATAGGTTTAATCGTTAAACCTCGCCTGATGTAAAGTGGACATATGAAGATAGTAGATACGATAAGTGTAGTAGAGGTAATCTTAAGTAGACTTTATTACAACTGTATATACTTTTTCGATGAAAAAGATACGAAATAACTATGCTATATAGCAAAGAAAAACGTTTCAAAGCATAAGATTAAATAAGATTACTGAGTCTGAAGTGAACAATGTAAAATGTGTATATACCAGCGATTCCCAAACGTTTTTGGTGTCGGAACTATTTTGAAAAGTGAAATATTTAAGAGAGCCCCGTCCTAGCGGACATTTGCGAGTTAAAAAATTACAACTAGTTTTTTATTATGACAAAATCAAATGTATAAAAACTGTATAGTGACTATAGTATATTGCGGCGCAGTGGTATACGGAATAAAGGGAGGCTTTTTATTTTTTTGAAGGAACCTACACTGTTAGCCTAAAAGGCTTTCACAGATTCAACCGTACTTGGAGGGCGAGCACCGCCCGCGTACTTATATTCTTTCTTTCGCGACCACCCCGTCAACCGCACAGCAACCCCCGCGGCCAAAGATCATTCGAGCGCGTGAACAAGCCCTAAAAAAAATTATGAACATTCTTCATTAAAAATTATGTTAAAATATAACAGTTTCATAGTAATTAAATATCTAATGTTCTTATTTTTGTGTGTAAACTGTTTCTTATTTTTCATCAATTGGTTGATATCAGCTTTAATAGAAGAGAGTTGAAGTTTCGTATCAGGGTCCGCGTCTAGTCTGTTTCGGTATATTATTTTTCTAGCTGCATAGGGTTAAAATTCTGTTTCGCACAGGTATGGTGTTGGGAACGGTGGAAGAATATTCAGGTTCATACGGTGTCACGATCGCGCTCATCGTGTTCGCAGATACGATAGGAATATTTTTAATTTTTTTCTGATTACCATCAGTATTCTCGTGAAGTCTTCACACGGGCTTTGCGGAACCCTAGGGCTCTTTGAGTATGGCTGGTATATGTCAATTAACATATCCTCAAACTAACAAGACATTCAAATATTCCGGTAAGGAAACGTTCAACTTGATTATCAAATATTGACAATACCTATAGAATGTAAATTGCACACAATCTTTTTATATCTTCTGCTATTATTGTTTATTTACTCTACTTGCTATTTGAACCTAACATATTAGGGAGTTTTCATTTAAATATCTATGCCCTTATATTAATAGTTTTGGTCACATTTTATATGCTTTGTATAAAATATTAACATTTATTTGGTTTTGTATATAACTGAATTAAGAATAACTATTTATGGCTCTGGCTGCACACGGGTACACTAATATTCTATAGACAGATATTAAAAAACCAAAAAAATACATATTCTGCTACAAACTTCACAGGATTACCCACTGGGCTAATCTGAAGAATGCCTGAAAACTTCAACAAAATCAGTTGTTTAATAAAAGAGCTAAACACAAGGATAAAAATTACAAGAATAGTAACAAATTTAGGCTTAAAGTACGTATATCCAGAGGTACGAACAATGATCTTGAACATCATTACATTTACTATTAACTAGAGTAGAAGTGCCAAAGTAACAAAAATATCGTATCCGTATGCATTCATTACTATAACAATCAGTACTCGTTATCTTATTTGTTATTATTATATATTGTTATAATACTCGTTACTTGTTACTTTTGATACCTAACAAGGAACATCGCATCGATTCGTTTTGCGTACGGAATAACGTTGACATCGCATCGTTTGCACTTTGTATATTCAGTACGAAAATACGAAAAAATGAGAGTAACGAAATGCATTCGCAAGTAAATGTTTTCGGTACACAGTACTAGATTGTGTACCCGTTACTCAGTACCAAATACATATGATTAGTAACCGTTCTAGTTATAATCCTTCCTAAAAATTAGAAATATTGTATACCTATATATATCGTACGTGTAATGTCATTTGTTTTAGAAGGCAAGATAGAAAACATAATAATAATGTATATATGTTCCTTGGTATACACACATTTTATGAAATTAAAATCTGTTTCAAGCGAGAAACAATACGACTATTTTGACCAATAACAAGCTGATACAATGTATCGATTTAAAAATTACATGGTATAATAGGAAAGTATTGAGTATGTGTTCTTGTATTGATCATCCCTATTCACATGTGGTCTAATTAATTTATTTTATGAGTTGAGAAACGTGTCAATGTTACTTTTACTTGTTATTTATATGAGACAAAAAAAATGATGTGCAGCAATAAAGTGGATATTGGTGTTCTAGTAAAAAAGCCAACGTGGCTTCTTCATCCAAGATTTTTTCCTAGTAAAGTAGGAGGAAAACCGGCTTGGCTAAATCTTCGGGATTTACCTCTTACGGCTGAATTAACTTGCCAAAAATGTAAAGATCCGTTAATATTTCTATGTCAAGTATGTAATTAGATTATCTATAATATAGTTATTTCGTAAATATAGTTTAGAACGAAAGTAGAACACAGTACTTTCATTTTGCAAAATATTGCAATGAAATAACCTTGTGTTGTGATCCTGCAGTGAGTAGATTCCAGAACTCAATACAGAAGGGCCATTTAGGTAGTGTTATCTCTGGTATTACAGCCTTAGCCTACGTTAACTGCTTACAACTAGACGGTCCATATGTTTGGTTGCCACCTTAGATGTATTAAAAAATATATTAACATATATATCTTATTTGAAGGTTTATGCACCATATGAAGAATTAGAGGAATGTTTTCATCGAACAATATTCATATTTATCTGCAAAAATGGTTTATGTTGTTTAACAAACACTTCAGAAAATTTCTTGGTACTTCGTTGCCAACTTCAAAGAAAGAATGAGTTTTATTCATTTGAGCCATATGAGGAAAATGAGAAAGAGGTTTGTTTTACATATCTGTAAAATTAAATAAAAAAAGTAGTTTCTGTTTTTCTCCAAATAATGTATATAGTGTTCCCTTTAGCAAATCTGTATTAATATTACAAAGCCAAAAAGTTTGTTTAAATGAGCTATTAGGAACTAACAACCAAATTTTTAAAAATCTTTTTGTATTTGATAGAGCAATCATTGAGGCTATTTAAATTTAAGGTAGTACTAATAGGAGCAAAGCTGTATTGAAAAAAGTTGCAAAAATGGGTAGATATTATCAAACAAAATTTTAGTTACAGGGAAAGAAAGTCACAGGCAAAGCTAGTCTATAGTAATTTCATATATTTTATAATAATTTCATCTAAGTAATTATATGAAATGATTTAACTTTATATTAATACTTGTGTTTGTGGACATATGCAATGGTTATTAGGCGATCCAGACCTCTCATTGAGGTATTCACTGAATAACTTTTTGTATTAAGGCTATAATTATAAAGTTAAACTGATTCTTTTATAATACTTAACATTTACTTATTATTTTTGGTTTAGAACTTGACCCCCAAAAGCTAGCCTTTGCTTTTGATTAGCAGCTAGCTATAAAATAATAAAGCTACATAGAGTATATGTTAAACTAATATAAAATATATTTGTGTATATCAGGAGTTTCCAATAGAGATTTGGGCAAAGTTATGTGAAATTTGTGGTTGTAAGGCTCCATCTCATTGTTCGAAATGTAAGAAAGTATCCTATTGCTGTCGAAAACACCAGATTCTTGATTGGCAGAAAGGTCACAAAGAATGCTGTCCATCATTGAAAGTGAGTATGTACATTGAATATGTAACCAAATTTTTGTAATATTACACTTTATATCAATTTTACCAAAACTTAAAAATATTTAAAAATGAGTAGGATATTGTTGTTATCAAAACAAGTCTACTATATGCACTTTTATGTGATTTCGGAACTTTGACTATTTTTTGCTAACCAAATTTGCATATAAAAAAACAGTTATGTGACTGCAAATTGCTATTTTATTCAATATCTCAAAGTTATACCTTTAGCATGTAGCATAAGATATAAGTTTTATAATTAGAGTATATTATTCCATTATTAGTAAATTAAAATATAATGTATGATGGTAGGGCTTTTTTAATACCTGCCTGGCTAGTTACCACTCTCAAATTGAAAATCTGCCACCAAATATGTATGGGTTAGTTCTGATAGTTGCACTTTAGAGCCAGTTTTTCTACTAGGCTTAGCATGTTCACCATTTTGGACCACATCATCACTTAACATCAGGTGAGATAATGGCTATAATGCTATACCTTAACTAAAAAAATATATATATATAAGCTGTTTACAGATGTACCAATATACTATTATGAAATAAAAAGTATGACTGGTATACAAAATTAGTTTACTAAATAACTCATGAATTGTAGCAATTCATGTAGCATTGTAGCAGAAAGAATCTTCTATTACACATTTACTAAGCACTATTTTCAGAATTTTCTGTGCTTAACAGTAACTTCTTCAGTGATTAAAATTTATTTTACCATTTCCTATTGATTGATTGATATTTATATATATTTCTTATTATTTTATTTTATATTGTTGTTTAATTACTTTCATTTTTAGATTTAAAGTAGAAGCAAAGATACATTAATATATTACACTCATTAACCAATTTAGAATTAGTTTGTCTACTTTTCTAATATTGTTATTAAAAATAATTTTAGAAAGTATCAAATCAAAAACCATATAACTTTTATTTTAAATGAATAACAACATTTTACAGATACAATTATTTATTACAGGACAAAGAAGGACTTCAAGTAAATCATTTTAAGGTAACTGAAGCTGGCAAGTCATTGTTGTTCCATGAATGGGAACTTATAGTTGAAGAGGAAGATGATGTAAGTCATATTATTATGTTTGTTATCCTAAAAATAACATTTTCATTTAAGAAATAAATACTTGACTGAAATCAAATTATTACATGACCCATTCCTATCATTGTAAATTTCATTAGTGTTGAAAAATGTTCTTTTATTGTAAAAGTTTCACCTTGAACTAATTAATTATTATTTTGAATTCCCTAGTATTATTCTGGTTTTGATTTCACTTCAGGACACACAATCATGAAAAGAAGTTCACAAATATAATTTTTCAATACCTATCAAAGATATAGTAATTTATAAATGTGAGTATGATCTCATACAAATTATTCAGATTTACATTGTTCACTTAAACCAAAAATTGAGCTTAGGTAACTAATGTTTATAAACACCTCATTAAATTTTTGGGTTACCTTTTTTTTCTCATGTTAAGCCACAAATAACTCAAAGTGAATTCAATGGATACAAAGATTTAAGATAAATTTAAGTTGATGTTTCAGTTTTAACAATACTTAAAAATTCATCTTAAATTTCTTTCAATATGAAAAAAAAATTTATAATGAAATTAAGTAAATCAGAGAGACATATCTCAGTTGTATAGGGTTTAAATTAAATTAATTATAAATATACCAGAATGTGAGATTTTTTATTGATTTGGAAATGGTGATTTTGAGAGAAAATTTACAGACCGTGATAGTGACGTAATATTTTAATGATCTAGACTAACCCTTAAAAGTGTGGGTTAACTCTCCTTACAACTATATTATTAATTGATTTCTATTTTACACAGGAAGACCCTAAAAGTACAGATGAGAATCATGAAATGGAGAAATTAAGGAAAATGATGTTAGATAAAAAAGCTGGTACATTGAACAATATCAGTGCAGATGAACTAGAATTATATGCAGGGAAACTTCCTGAAGATAAAGTATTTAATAAATTCACCAAACGCGTGTCAAGGCATCCAGACCAAGTTCTAAGATATGACCGAGGTGGTCAACCATTATGGATTACAGGCAAAGTTGACAGCATCATTCAAATACCAAAATGCCAATATTGTGGCAGTGATCGACAGTTTGAATTTCAAGTAAGCTTTTTTACATTTTTTACATTACAAGTGGAATTAATTTATACTTGATTATAAATTTGTATTGTTTGCTTACAGATAATGCCACAATTATTAAACTATATTGATGTAGGTTTAGAATTTAACAGCATAGATTGGGGTGTCTTAGCAATCTATACATGTAAATCAAGTTGCAATACAGGACTTGCCTACAAACAAGAATTTATGATTAAACAAGACTTATTAAATTGAAAGATCTTTTTATTTTTGTAACTAAATTCTTTTGTTACAATTATTATTTACCTTTACAGTTTTCTTTCTATAATGTATTCTAAAATAAAATAAGGTTATAATTTACACAAATATAATAAATGTTATTTGTTATCATCCTTTGCAGATTTCTTACCATAGTCTTCAGCAATGTATGTCAATAAGTCATTCAAACCACTAAATTCTGTTCTGGATTGAGGTGGATTATTCTTAGGTAAAATTGGTAAAATGTTTCCCATTTTTATTCTGAAATCTTTAAGCTGGAAAAAAAAAGTCATTTTACGTTGGTATTGGAACTCAAATTCTAAAGCAGTGTAGTTATATCTAAACATTGTGAATAAATTAAAAAAAGACTGTGTTTTGTTTTATTTTTTATAAATGTTACTGTGTGTTAACATCAGTTTACCTGGTCATTATTCATTATTAAAAATGTTTTTAGAATTGGATAAATTGTTCTAGAGATTAGCTTTTAATATCAAAAAAAACTTACCTTGTCTTAATAGTAGTATAGACAAATTACCAAGTTTAGATGTTAATAACCAAATTTAATTTCTTAATAAATAAATCGCATATGATTTTTATTATGGGTCAGAGCTTATTTGTGTAATTTAATAATTATAATAAAGTGTCACCATCATCAATAAAGAAAATAATAAAAATTATTATTACAATTACAATGATCTAACATAATCAAATATTAAGCAGTATTAAACTTACATCTTTAGCACCAGATAGTTTCCATAATCCATAACATAAACAGGTAGTACCAGTTATTGCATAAAGTGTACCCCAACCAAGTGCCCTCAATGCTAATATGGCTCCAGCATCTGCTAATTCTGCACTGGCATGTAAACCTTTAAAAATATTCTATTATTGTATGTAATTTTATTAATCATTAATGTTAGAAAACCAAATAATTTATTGACACAAATAAAAGTGTAGATACAAAGTTGTTTTTATTTCATTTAGTTTTTCCCATTTTAATTAAACTATTTTATATAGTCAAAATAATTTCCAATATTAATAAAAATATTACCTTTACTAAAGTATTTTGGATCACTTTTTTTTGCTGTTGACAATGTAGCACTGAAACCTATGAATGCTGAGAGTCCCGCAACAGTACTTAAAAAAGCACCAGCTGAAATAAGAAATGCAAAACTATTCAAGAAACCATTTATTATATTAATCGCAATATATTTGAGTATATGTAATTAAACTAATCTCTCTATTATAGAAAGAGAACAATCTTTTAGAAAATGCGTTTTTTACTGTACCAAAAGAATTATACGTAACATACAGCAACACAATCTCAGGTATTTATAAAATAATTATCCAGATTTTTAGTGTTCTTTAAACAAAAATGATAATTAGATCTCTTCGAAAACTATACTTCGAAAAATAAATTTAAATAGTCAACAGGTAAAGATTCTAATACAATAGTAAAGTTTATTAAAGTAAATACATAACTTTTATCCTTTCGAGACGTTCTTTTTGCTCCATATTTTTTTCTTCTTTTTATTTAATGGCCACATGCGTGCGCACACAATTTTGCCAATGTCACGTAAGTAGAACAATATACGATGGAGATTGTATCAAACAATTTTCTTTCTCTTTAAAATATATCCAAACCAGTCTATTCACAAACAATACATGCAAACTACATATACAATCTTTTGTTAGGTATAAATATAAACCACAGAATTACACTAAAATATTTTAATTTTATTAGTTCTAATAAAACTTGACAGGCATTCTACAACAAAACGATTATATCCGTAACACGAGTTACGAGAGAGGCGTTAAGAGGCGCGTGAAATTAACGGCAACTTCATCTGTCGGTTGTCTATATTGTCTGGTATTATTGTATTATCTATGTCTGGTATACTATTTTTATCTATGCACCCACCGTCTTGGGCTACGTTTCACGTAACGGCAACGATCGTTAGGTCGCAGCGACGTCATTATTTTCACTTACGCTAACCTCATAAGGACCTATTTGCAAGGGGCATCTACTTTTACTCTATTACACTTGAGTTCAAGATTGTAACGATCGCATGCAATTATAACGAGAGAGACTGTGGCTGTCAATAGTCTCCCGATCCATAAATCATAGCGAGTGTTACAATCATGAATTCAAGTAAACTGGAATATGGGTCCACCCCTGAAGATCCCTGTGGAAAAGATCTGATAAATTCTTATTAAAAAAGAGATCTATCAGAAGATGATCTGTATTTGTCCACGAAAAATCTTGTGGTAACTGATGAAACTAATTTCTGATAACGAGTATGTCAAAAAAATTTCATGAAATGAAAATTCTCATAAATTTTATCAGAATATTGACATATTTATAACTTCAGTTAGACAGATATAAGGATTTATAAGAATTCTGTGAGAAAAGTTAGGCAGATATGAGTATACTTACATATTTATGAGAAATCATGTTTATCAGATGTAATTATACACCGTTGATATAATTGATTTATTGTTGGGATAATTGTGTCAAGTTTTACTAATAAGCTGAAGTAGTGTTTTTTAAGAAAAAATCTTTCTCAGCTTCTATGTGAAATTTAAAAAAAAAAGAAGGGATTTTGTAAACAGTATATTTATTGAATGAGATTGTTTCAGATAAGTGACCCATGATTTTTTATACGAAGAAATAAATGGAAATATTTAACAGGTATTACGAGGCCTAAAAACAATGTTTACCGGAAGTTTATAAATAAACTATTCATTTGTGGAAAAGATCTGATAAAGTCTTGTAAATAATATTGAACATTTACTATCATAATTTAGGAGCTTATAAAATATTTATAAGAATGGAAGAATTTTTTTCTACAGATTTCTAACAGAATTAATCAGTACAGAATTAGATTTAGTTAGTATCAGACATTTCTGGTAACGTTTTTATCAGAATAGTTAAGATTTTACCTCATACACGAGATTATAGAAGCTAAACTGCCGAATATTTATGAGTACGAATAAGAAGTTTCAGTTTGATCAGTTTATATGAGTTTATTCTCAATTTATTTTTAATAAGACTCATTGAATATCTCGGGATAAGATAATACTCGTACAATCTTATTAACAAAATCTTATTTAAACATATATTCATGAAGCTTTATTTAGAAAAATATTTTTAATTGTAATTATAAAAAAAAAAGAAATCCTTTAGTAATAATTATGGGATCTGAGATTAGTTAAATTGAGAAAACGCTTAAAATTTCAATCTTGTTTTTCAGAGGAGCTACTGTGCTCTTGAGCTTCGTCATTGTTGTCAGAGGTTTCAGCGTCATTGAATGTTTCCTTTTTTTGTACAGCCACATTCTCAAGGGGATGTTCGTCTTCCTTTTTTGATTTTTCGTTTCTATCGATTTGATTTGGTGTTTCATCTAAGTTATCAAGATCTGCATTACTCCTTTTATCAGCATTGTTGTCAGATTCTTTACTATCATCTTCGCTACTGTCTTCGCTAGTGGTAGCAAAGGTGTCTTCTTCCAGGTCTGAATTTTCAACAGTACTCGACTTGATCTGCTTCTAAAGTTCAAAATGCAATTTATTTACCTTTAAAACCCTATTCTTTTACATTCAATATGCAATACTGATTTCTAATTTTATTTACCTTCAGTGTACGTCTTGACTCAGCTCGGACATCAGTTATTTTGCTACTTACATATGAATTAAAAGCTTTCATTTCTTGGTCATATTTAAGTGTAGGCATTTTAGATTCTTCCAAGTAGTATGCAAAAATATCTGTAATTAAATTATTTTTTACTATAATGACGATAAATTTCAATTTGACGGAATGATAAGAATATTATATAAAATCGAAGATTTAATGTTATGTTTGGAATCATTTATTCAGCATTGCATGGATAAATTTACAGAATAATTGAAATGAAAGAATTAAACGATTCAAAATGTTGAAAAAAGAATTCATTGTTAAATGATAATTATTGAGTTTTATATACTTTAGCTTTTACAGCTTGCAATTTAGTGGAGTCTAGTGCGGGTTTTTGTTCATCTACTTTTATTTTATTTGATTTAGCTCCGTAGACACTGCAAGCCTGCAATTCTTCAGCTGTGAAGACAGCCATCATCATTTTTCGTACAAATTGAGAAGTACTTTTAGACCTACTAGTAGCCGTAAGATAAACGTTTTTGGCAACATAAACACCTTGGCCCAGATGAATCTGAAATAATTTTTATTTTCAGCTATAAGTTTTCAAAGTTTGTAAAAAAGAGACAAATAATACTAGAAAAAAAAACTTACACTATTATCAGCTACTCGTGTGAAACCAACTTTAGGAAATCCAGTTTTTTTCTCCAATTCCACTGATTCGCGATTTGATGGTGTATCTGTAAAATGAATTCATTAGTAACAAATTTAATTTACTCACTTTACCTTTACAGTAAACTGAAAGTTGAAACCGAACAATAAAAAAAAATTTATTCGCTTCATACGGTTCACTCACTTTTGAATAAAATTGAATAAAAAGATATTACAAAAATAAAAAGTATTACAAAAATAAAAAGTATTACAAAAATGAAAAATTTACTAAACAAAGTTTTGTATCGGCTTAGACTACATAGAAATTTATAAAATTCTAACTGCAGTTAACAGATTTTGTATAGTTCTAGAGTTAATATTAAAAATATATTTCTACTGGCACAAAAGAGTTTCAAATACTTAACAGTTTAGAGGTAAAGTCATTATTGATGACTTCTGATGGCTTATCAGTAATATATGGTTTATAAATTTATTAAAATAGTTTAACAGTTACAATCAGTTGCATACTCTTTTTGATTGTTTTAACTAACAACCTGTCATTTTTGTATTTCTAAGAATATAATAATAACCATTCAATTATCATAAAGTTATAGCCAATTGCTCCAAGTATTGAACGCTACATGATAATTATTGAACACCTATGCTCGAAATAATGAACAGTCATATCATTGCTATAAAACTGATTAATAACTTTTATTTTAATTCTAAAATAATATAATTTATTTAATTTTTCAATCTTTGTATAATTTTCGTACTTTCTTTAAAGCTAAACATTAATTCATGTTACTTGTCACCGTGTTAACACCTATGCTATACATGTTTGGTACTTTGTAGAAAACATGTGTTCCTATTGGTGAACCGAGTGCTATTGTTCATAAATACCATAATTAGTGACAAAATATTATCGATAAATGATTTTGGATATTCAATTGCTATGATAGACATTAATTTATTGGTCATGCAATTGATCTTAAACGTACTGACCAAACATGCGAAATTGAGGTTTAATAACCAATTTTCATAAAGTTCTAATACTTGCATATCAACCCTGATTAAAGAAAAGTATTGAGGACAATAGAAACAGTATTGAAAAGTATTGGTTTTATCGAAAAACTAATACTTTTCAATCCTTTTTCCATTGTTCCAATACTTTATTTTAATCTGGGAACTTATATTTTGTTTATTATAATAACTGCTTATATTTCAATGCAAACAAGCATTTCTATTTCAATAATTATTAAAGATAAATATTTATTTATAAAATTTAACATTAAATCACTAGATTTTTCAAATTTCATTTTTTATAAAATGCCTGTTCAATTTTTGGAGACTTTACCCCATTCATGTGGATTCGTCAATGTAAAGAATATTTTTCAGGTGATACCAAAGAGAATAACTTGAACTAATTTAGATAATAAAACATATACCATACATATTTCACTAATTAGAAATATTTTTGTACGTAGATTATAAATAATTATTAATCGAAATGGAAATATATTATTTTATATAAAACCGCATCTCTCACTCAAATATACCTTACAGATTTAATAACAAAGTGATTAATAAAAGCCAATTACGTATTCAAAGCAAATATACAACTTTAAGAAATGAAATGAAAATAAGCAATTATTAAAACAGATTCAATTTAAAAATTAAAATGTAAAACATTACCTGATCAAGCGCTGACAGTTTCTCGTTCAAAATCTCATGTGTATTATCAGTAAGAGCAGGAGATGTCTTTTGAGAGCTCAGTTGATCATCAGTTTCAGATACCTCCGACAATATCGTTGCCGATGGAAATCGAATTAGCTCGCCGTTTTCGATCAAATCGTCAAGTTCTTGTTTAGTATCTGCAATAAAATATCAACAAGTAGTAGTAACGTACTGTTAAGTTAACTTTTAAGTTGTAAAAATATATAAGTGGACAACTTCTGATAGAATCTTAATAATCAGAAATAAATTCTGAAAAATACTTAAAAATTCTAAACTTATAACTTCTGTTTGTAACTGTCAATATTTTATCAGATTGTATAGTTTCTATCAGATTCTCATGGATTCTGATTTGGAAGATTTTTTGTTTTAATCAGAAACTATAAGAATTTCGTCAGAACGAGTATAATTACTTTGATGTCCTTGACAAGTTTTATACTTCATTTATAAAATATTAAGTTGATTATGAATATCCTTATTACTTAAAAATTAATCGAAAAATGTAAAAGTTTATACTGCACAAAAAAATTAAATTCCAAATTAGACATCAAACCGTGAAAATTTAGATATCATTTAATAAATCAAGGATAAAAGTCTATCGAAAAATAAATATAATTAGAAATTAAACTTACCACGAACAGCACCAATCAAACACTGTTGGTATTCACCTTTTATTTTCACATCAAAAATTTTATTAGGTTTTGTCTGCTGATACTTTTTGATTTGTTCAATGGTGACAGTGGTATTTTTGCCACCTTTAAGTAATTTTATGTAAGCGTACATGAGGGTTAAAAAAGTTTTTTCCGTCGAATTAAAAAATAAACTAAATATTTAAGTGAAAGCGTTATTATAAAAAAAATAAGAATCAACAAAATTTGAGAGAGTTATAGGTAGCTTGTTCTTGTCCGCAGCTCATTCGGTGAGTCTGTACACTTGTCGTTTGCCACCGCGTCTACCGTCTAACGTCTAACGGTCTAACCAACTCGCTTACCACGCTCAACAACCAAAGCGGGAAGCTCCGTGATTGGCTACTTACTATACAAACGTCACTTACTCCTTTCCTCGTATTGTGTTTATATACGAGAGAATAGTACTTGGTCTTTTTCTTGCGTACAACTTTTACACTTACACCAGTATAATGCTCGGCGCACTACATGAACCATCATTAAACAAAGGATCCGAAAATATATACATGTAATACTATACATTGAAACGCACTTACATTTGTAACGTATAGAGTATTGCTTCTTAATATAGAAATACCAAATAAAAGAAAATGACTCAATTACTTATTAATAGATATTATTTTTATAACAATATAAGGTTATTTGCATTTAAAATTAGAAAAAAATTATTGCTATTATATTACAATAAAGAACGTGAAATCTTGCTAGTAAAAAAAAAGTAAAATTACTCTTAGAGAATTATTAATATTATCAATTAAATAATAAATTTATTCAATTTGTGAAAAAAGTGATTTAAAAAAAAATATTGTCATCGGTTGGATTTGAACGCCGGTCAGACCATTCAAATGCAGATACGTTGTCAATCGGGCTGTTTTTTAATCGATGAATCTAAAACTAGCTAGTATATTTATGAGCCGACTTAAAAACTGTCATTTTCTCTGAATTAATTGAGCGCTTAAATAAACAATAAAAGGGTAAATACCCTACAAAAATAAAATAGTTACACGAATTTTTATGTCAAAGTAAATTACTAACGTAGTGCCTTCCTCATCTAAATGAAAATTAGATTTAAAAAAAAACGGATTTTGTTCATTTTCGAAAACTTATTAAATCTTATTGAGAGTCATATCGTTTTTCAATCGAAAAGGTCGTCAAAACTTTTTTATACTAGTAATAATTAGATAATAAAGGAATACAAGAAATAAATAATCGGATTAAATATAGCAAAAATATTTTGAACTAATAAAATATCAACTCTGAAATAACAAAAATCAATGCAAAAGAAATGATATTGAAACCATCAATTATCATTCATAAAACTTATTAAATCTGATAAGCCTGGTGGCAATCAGAAATGGAACAATTTGCTTAGAGTTTTTTCAAGTTAACTCAGTCAACAATTTTCTCATTTATTCTCTTAAAAAGTTTATGAGAAAATGATCTGCATTTGTCCTTGGGATTTCTTATTCACTCTAATAGAGTTGGATAAAAAACAGTGTATCGAGAAGTCTTATAAAAAATGATACATATGCTTAAAAATTATATAAGATTTTTCGTCACATGAAAACTCTCATTTAAACTTTTTAATCTTACTCATTGAGAACAAAATATTTTGTGAATGAGATTGTGTAAGTATTATCTTATCCCAAAATACTCAATGAGTCTCATTGAAAATGAATTGAGAATAAACTCATATAAACTGATAAAACTGAAACTTCTCATTCGAACTCATAAATATTCAGCCGTATTAACTGCTATAATCTCGTGTGAGGTTAAATCTTAATTATTCTGATAAAAATGTTACCAGAAATGTCTGATACTATCTCAACCTAACTCTGTACTGATTAATTCTGTTAAAAATCTGTATATGAAAATTTTTCCATTCTTATAAATATTTTTTAAACTCATAAATTCTGATAGCAAATTTACAATATTTTATAAGACTTTATCAGATCTATTCCACAGGGATGGGGTGTTGAGACTTTGGCGTGAGTAAAAATAATGATGTCATTAGTGGCGTTTTGTCCTTTTGTTTTTCGCATGGAAATATGCTGTGTGCTTTGGGGGCGAGTACTAGAGCACTCAGCTCGAGGCAACGAGCACAAGGGAGCCATGAAACCGATCCTAGGCTTAAGCTGTTGTCGGAGCCGCGAAAAAGAAACCGCGGTCCTGACACGAAAGGAATGCAATGTGGTAGTGAATTCTCATTGATCTGAGCAGTGTCACTGTATCGCGGCAGTAGAAATACTTGAAGGCTTCATACCGGAGAAACAAACCTAGACTTGAGCATCCATAGACAGAAATCGCGGTGGGTGTGCGGGAGTGAAGTTAACTGCTCGCCCTCGGCTGCAAGGGCAGAGATTTTGTGGACGCGGATTTATGTGTAATTAAGGGCCGTTTGGAAGAAAGAGCCTCGTTATCTTGTCTATAGGATGGGTAATAATGTTACGTGGCCGATGACTATACTTTCTGGCTTTGGGATTAGGAGTGTAGTTAACCGATTTAACTACCAGAAGGTTCAAGTGCAATTCTGCTTGCTCGAAATGAAATTCCCAGAGCTCCCGGATGCGAGCTACTATTGAGGGCAGCTTTAGATCCCTATATAGATCTATTCCTCGTTTATGCTGCGGAGCAACGACTGCTCTACGCATAAAGCGATTCTTGACGTTTTGTCCGCGACCACAGCCATTATGACCTTCATGAAGAACGGCGCATAGCTGGTTATGAGCATTATGAACACTATTTGAAACGTAGCTGAAGTCTGGTATCAATAATATATGGTTGAATGAGTTTTTGGCGAGATCTTAATCTGGCATGATGTAAGTTTTATTTTTATTAATACTCTTAGTTATATGGCCCTAAATTGTGTAAAGTTCATTTGATTGTTATTTCGAAAATAAGAAGATTATTTCCGTATAGCTACTTCTGTCTTAGTCAATTTCATTCAAGAGTGTAATAAGACATTCATTTGATATTTTTAATGTTTGTTAAACGCGGAAACGCAGATGTCGCCATAGACTTCCGGGACGTCTGGACAAAGCCTTGGTTACAAAGCTTGCTTGGAATATTGGGAGAATGTTTTTTTAAACTCGGTCATAGCATCCACGATTATTTATTAAGTACACTTGCACTAGATGGATTATTTAATGACTAATGTGAAGTGTTCAAATTGAATAAATCGTAGTGAACGTTTTGTGCTTCGTTTTACTTCGTCACCTGGGGAACCCGGTGGCGCCCATAAATAATCATGGATGGTGAAAATAACGAACACGTGGTTTCACATCCTGCCTCGCCTGACGCGACTAATAAAATATACAATTCTCAAACATTGGCACTGGCAAATGCTCCTGCGGTGTTAAAACAAGAAAGAAACAAGGTTGCCCACTTTTAGTAGGTTTCTGCTTTATTAAATAGATTTACTCCAATCATATTGAATTTAGTAGGTCAAAATAGCAAATATAATTGAGTACATTTTGGCAAAGGACGAAATACCTAATTATAAATTGACAACATAATTATATTTAACCTTAACAAGAATATAAAAAAATGAAAATGATGGTAATGATATTTAAACACATACTTAGGTATTTATTTTGGTTGCTTAAAGTAATTAAAAGTATTTTAAGTTATATGATTTTTATTTATTATTAAGCTCTTGATAATGTGTAATACAACACATAGTAGCTTTTAAAATTGGATGATAGAAGATTTAGTAAATTCTCGAAAAAGGTGGTTACTATTCTTTTTGTATACAACTATGTCAACTACATACTTCAGTGAAGAATTGCAATAAATGACAGATGCGATACGGCTCTCTCTCCTATCGGCTCGATTATCTTCTGCTCAATCTTAATAATTATTGTATTTGTACCATAATTTCACGATTTTCATGATCTCTTTAATCTTCAATCCTAAGCGTGCAATGTTTTTGTGTACAGTATCAACCAATAACCAATATCTATTATTAGATACGTTTAGATTAGATTATTAGATTGGTTAGTTTTACCTGTCCAATGTTTACCTAGTAATTTAACAAATTACATTTTTAATAAATCATGTGTTAAGATAGAAATTGAGGGTGTTAGAATTGCTAATAAAATATTATTCGGAAGTAAAATATATGATGTCGTTGCAAACATAAGAGATTCTATTTATTTTTGTGTATTTACTATTGACGTACAAAAAAGGTTACTGACATGATGGCTGATAGTGTTGAGTGGAAGAAGTAAACATGTTGTGCCGACCCTACATAGGTGAGATAAGGGCTAAGAAGGAGAGAGCACAAAAAAGTTGCTATTAAAAATGTTGACTGCCACAAAATTAAATATCATTTTATAAAGTACAATAATTTTAATAAATACATAATAATTTCATAGACCTGTTACCCAGGTCTGCCAACACTGGTTTGATTTCTAATTGCTGTTGCTTAAAAGACTTGTATTGTATCTGATGGCCTTAAAAAATTGAATTTTAATTGCCGTGCACATGTATTTTGGAATAGATTATCATGCAGATGAAAAATAAAACCAATATAAACGACCTGTTCTACGATGCAATTTCTAAGGGAACTTATATAAAAGTATGTGCTCCAATGGTGAGATATAGTAAAGTGCAATTTAGGACACTTGTAAATAAGTAAGTGGATAAATGTTACATGTAATAATTTCAGTGTTTTATTAAAATGTTATTAATAGTAGTTATTCAAAGACGTCTTAGACTAGTAGAATAAAATCGCTTATTTTAGTGATATTATCAGAATAATACGTTATTGCGAGTAGGCAGCCAGTTTGTGTATAATAGAGGATTAACGCGCACTTCAAATTTTGCTATAGTCAAACATTGAAAATTTTTACAGCAGTCATTTCAGCATACTAGTCTAGTAAAAACGAGTCATTGCTTACATGCTTTAGTTTCATTAAAATACGATATGCCACTTTAAAAAGTTATCAACTATTTATTTTTCAGTTATGGAGTGGATCTCTGCTTTACACCAATGATTTTAGCGGATTCGTTTTGTCAAAATGCGAAAGCGCGACATTCGGAGTTTTCAACTACAGAAAATGATACTCCCTTAATTGTTCAATTTGCTGCCAACAATAGGGATGATTTAATAGATGCTTCTAAATTGGTGTATCCATATGCTGATGGTGTGGACCTAAATTGTGGATGTCCTCAGAGATGGGCTATCAAGGATGGTTATGGATGTGCATTGTTGTCAAAACCTGAAATTATTAGTGACTTAGTGAAGGGTATCAAAAGCAACCTACCAAATAAATTCAGTGTGTCAGTTAAAATGAGAATTTTAAAAGATTTCAAGCAAACGGTTGCCTTGTGCCAGCAACTTGAAAAATGTGGTGTTAACTTTTTAACAATACATGGACGTACACCTTTTCAAAAAAATAATGAGGATATTGACATTTCTATATTAAGAGATTTATGTGATTCCTTGAGTATCCCAGTAATTGCAAATGGTGGTATAAAAACTTTAAATGATGCTGATAAAATATATGAAAGTGTTAAGTGTAGTGGGGTAATGGCTGCTAGTGGGCTATTAACAAATCCAGCATTGTTTACAGGAGCTAAGCAAACTCCATATAGTTGTGTTAAACTATGGATGGAGATAAAGGACCAGAGCAGTGATAGAATAACATTTCAATGTTACCACCACCATTTAGTATTTATGCTGGAGAAAGTTTTAACAAGGAAACAGAGACAAGTTTTTAATCTGCTAAAAGATTTTGAAAGTGTGGATAACTTTATAAAAGATAATGTATTTAATTGTGCCATCAGTGAGAATTTGAATATTGTACATAATCTTAGTAAATTTGTTAATTGTGATTTCAATGATAAAATAACAATGAAACATTCTTACAAATGTAGAGGATGTTTTAAAAGTGCATATTATTGTGCCTGTTTGAAATATGACTGTAATACCTCAAATGGTAGTTATTTTACATCATATGTCAATGAAAATGATGATACAGATTATATGCTTTGTAAAATATTTGATGAAACTATATGACATTTTTATATTACTTATTTTAATATATTTTGTTTCTACTGAGATAAAAACACCATTAGTGTCAAACCAATATATGTTATTTGAGCATTTTTTTTGTTGTTTTTAAGTAACCAAATATTAATATATAAAAATTGCTTATGATTGTAAAAATTATATGGTGGGCTGCACTCTCAAAAAATATCTATATGTGCATCAGGCAGAATATTAAATAATATAAAATAAGATATACTATTTCATTGAATATCTAAAAGTAGTACTTTTTGCACATAGCAGATAATGGTTTAACAACAGCAAATTGCTTCATATGTTATGTGTGACTACTGATTGTGGTCCACTAATGCTAGTTAAAGACAGAATTTCATATGTATTTCACAGAACTCATTCTCAACTCATGAGATACATTTCCAGTTTGAGGGATAAGCTTATCAAGCAAACCAGGCTGGTATTAAAAAATGCTGTCTATACAATACTGTGACACATTTTGCTAACAATTCTTACCAATATTGTGTTAGTAGAGATCAATGTTGTGAATTTAGGTTATGGCAGTTTCATATATATTGTTTAAATTTGAATTATTAAATTTATAATTAATAGTTATAATATTTGCATGATACCAATATTTATTTGCATAACTATAGTAACTTTTACTAGGTGATGG
Organism: Actias luna; assembly: GCA_039707435.1. Lineage (NCBI taxonomy): Eukaryota > Metazoa > Arthropoda > Insecta > Lepidoptera > Saturniidae > Actias > Actias luna. Next base: position 9,267,069 of record JAZHAC010000033.1, on the reverse strand, counting down.
GATATGATAATTTTCTTTGACTGCATCACAACTAACTCCATTTGACTGATACTCTACAAGCGTGTGTGATGTTCTAGAGACAGTATTATTACATTTAGTAATCAATTGGGGTATACCCAACTCGATCCGAAGCAGCCCAAGACGAGGGTCGGCCATTCTGGCACCTTTGCGCTCGCCCAAAAAAGTTCGGTGAAGCTGACAAAGCTCTAAAGGCTAACAGCGTATGTCAGTTCGAAAAACAAAAAAAAACCAACAGGATCTTGATTACCTTGTACATGATTAATTTTAATTCAACGTGGTCCTATATCAGCTCATCAGCAATTGTGTTTCTTTCCAATAAGTATATACGGCGTATACACCACAGAATAATTTGTCATCAAAGTAATCAACTTCACAATGAACTTAGGCATTTTTAAGTTTGCGTGCTCCATCGTCGACATCATCTATGCTTGCCAGCAGGCGTGATTGAGATCAAGCGCTAACTTATATAGCATAAAAAACAAGCTTTTAATTAGCTTCCATTATTTAATATGCAAAAAGTAAAAAAAAGCGATGTTGATACTGTGTCGGTCGGTACATAACCTTGTTAATCATACCAGTTCTCAAAAATATTTTGTGAATTGTGTGATTATCTAGAAAAGTTTTTCCAACATTTATAGAATTACTAAATGGTATTAAGTAATAAAACTTCTCTTATATATAAAAATAACTTTCTAATGTATTTGTGATTGTTTTCTTTACCTTTAAATAGTAATATATTTTTAATTTTAAATTATTTTGTTATAAATAACAACCAGTATTGTTCGTTCAAAATCTAGTATGCATTATTCGATTCCATAAGGGCTTTTCGCATACTGTTAGTCATCCACTACGAGAAACCTAGTATAACATGATCGAACTTCGATATGTATACAAAAAATCTACGGTATTAATAGGTATACTTAGTCTTTTAGGTTAAAAAGTCAATCCTAAAATTATATGAAACAATTCAAGTCTATTTAAACGAAGTAATGTGCAAAGCTACTGAAGTACAATTATTTGTAATCGTTTAATTATAAAGAAAAAGTTCTGTTCATGCAATGGTTGTTTGATTCAGACTTTCAAAAGCTTCAAATACGTCAGATTCATCTTGAAGACATTGGAAAGACTATATTATATTTTGATAAAATCTTTGTGTGATAATATAGAACCAAATCATTAAACTTTTGTAAATCTTATGTCTAATGTCAATTGACTTCTTTTTGTAATAACTAATGTAGGTACCTATCTAACTGTGTCTTTCGGATTGTAATATTTTTTCTACAGAAGAATGTATCAATTCGCGAGGACAATTTTACTCTAATGTGTGTAATTAAACGCAAAGTACGTAAACGTAACGTAAACGCATGTGTGATGTTATAGATGCCTTCAGTAGTCCAAAATTATTCTCATAAATATATAAGTGCATACATATATACATATGACCCACATGATCGGCATAACTTAAAATCAATAGTAAATGAAAAAAAAAACAACTAAATGCGTGCATCAGTGTACGCTTAGTTTAAACATATGCTCTTCTACGTTTTATTTTCATGGACTACCTGAACATCATATACGGCCGGCTAGAAAAAGGTAGAATGGTAAGCGCAGAAAAGCATTCCTACTGTGCTCCAAGAAAGGAAGCCATTGTAGGAAGTCCTCTTATAGTCTGGTTAAAACAGAGAGGTTGCAGTTTGCAGGCGATGATAGCTCGGTGGTAGTGTGTACGACTTCGCGCCAAGGGACGTGAGCTCGAATATAACCACCTACAATGAGCTTGAGCTTTCGGTTAAGGAAAACATCGTGAGGAAACCATAGCATGGTGGTACGGCATTTTCTAAAGCCCGCCTGGCTAGCAACCACCCTCAAGTTAAAAATCTGCCGCCAAATACCCCTACGTGTGTTCCGGCAGCTGCACTTAGGAGCCAGTTCCTCCACAGGTTTAGCGTGTCTACCAACTTGGGCCGAATCGTCACTTAAGATCAGGTGAGATTATGTCCATAATGCTAAACTTTAATTATAAAAGAAACCTTAATTAGTGTTTGGATCTCATATCTTCATAGGGTATAAGCAACTTGGTTGAATTAAAGGTCCAGAAAACCAAGGTTTACGTGTTTTCTGGTACAAAAATCCGCTTTTGTTCTCTTCAGAATATTCCACTTGCAAGTAGAGACACCTTCAGTACTCTAGAAATGGCTATTCGTTGTGACCTCAATCTTAGGAATCATAACATTGTGTGTGTTATCTTTGCCATTTGCAGGACGTTTGACATGACTGTCTATTAGGCTCAAGTTCGACCAAACTTTTGTTCCAATCTCTTGCTGTAGATTGCTGTTGCTCGCTTCTAATACTTGCTGTAGATAGGTCCCAAAGAGTTGTTCGAACTGCGAATAATAGAGACATAACCCCTGTATATAATTCATTATTTTCCTTAACTTATGTTAAAACATTTGCTTTTGTGTTAAATTTCAATATTGTTGGTGTCTGTACAGTACTCTGTAGGTTTTGAAGTTCCTGTAGTTATGTGAGTAAAATTTTAAAGTGTTGTATCTATTTATCGTGTTAATTTAGAAACATCATTTTTCAGACCACTATGGTACCATAAACCATAAAATTATACCCAAAACAAATTGTTTTCGAGCAAAAGTTTTTTCACACCCATAAACTACAAAATATAGGTAATATAGGAATTAGTTTATTCTAATGAAGCCTGGAACACTACAAATTCTCAGTTTATATGTATTTTTTATATTGTTATGAATGTAATGAGCCATTATAATTTAATTATTATTTACTTTAGTATTACATCTGAAACAATGATTGAAAAAGATAACGTATATTAAGTGCAGTTTTGATCCTCTCTTTGTTAAATAAGTAATTAAATAAATATTCAGAACATCCCAATTTAACCGTCAGTCAATTTCTATGAAAAACCATAATATTAGATTTTTCATACAAAACAATATTAAATATTGCTTTATTCAAAAACGAATATGTTGTATGTTTCAATTTAAACTCTAAATGCTGTAGTAATGATCTCAACAATATATTTTTAAAATCTTGAAGTACATCAACTATTTTAATAAAACACTTTCTGTTTTATTTAATGTATAAGTTGAAGAAATAATTTAAAAAAATCTTACGGTATATGATAAATGTATTAATTCTAGTATTTGTGATTAGATTATGAGATTTCATAAGATCGTGTGGTATGGGGCAGGTGAGTGAATTTTGCAGTTAATAACAGGTGGAATAATATGTTTTCCCTTCTTAGTGACGGTAAAAGACGTATTTTAAAAAATTATGACCGTGTCGTGGTGAAATATTGGTCAGTCAATTAAGTTACAACCGAGACTGTCGTTCAGGGTGTGCCGGATGTACTTAGGTATCGTTACTCGCAGAAGCTCTTTTCATGCACCCCAATAATAAGTGAATTCCTATGATCGTACAATATAAAATAGGTGTATGAATTTTATATTTAGTGAAGTGCAGTGATGGATTTACACTAGGAGCACTAAGGGCTAGTGCCCAGGACGGCGAAATTTTAGAGGTTGGTAAAATCAACGTCAGGTGTGTTTGCCTTTAAAAAGATGTACAGTAATTATGATTTTGAATACCATAACGACTACTCTTAGTGTAATAACGTACGTAATAATAAATATATCAGCTATAAGTCACGTATTATATTTATTCATATAATATCTTTATCATATAAAGCTGGGATTTAGGATTTAATATGGCCGGTGGTACGCTAATTTCGTTTTTATATGAAAAATAATGATGAACGAAATTTTCAATACCTGGCCATGCTATGCCATGCCATGCTGCCATATCAACAGTATGTAATATAAATAATTACCGCTTTAGATAGGGTAAACGCACTATTAAAACTAAGTAATTAACTTACACTATTATCACTCTTGGGTGAAGTTCGCCTACTGAAGGTAGACAAACGTTTAATCATTACACCAACCTATGACGTATTGTTGATTTAAAATGACAAAAAATCCACTGTTTTTAAATAATTTCACGTAGGATGGTACTACAAGAACGTAAGAAGTCCTTCGGTTTTTTCACGATGTTTTCTTTTACCGTTAATCGATAGGGTTACAAATTGAAATTAGTTAATGTATGTACGTGAATTCCGAAATATTCATCGATAAATATCAAAATTTGATGCTGGGTACGTGGTGTTAATATTCTGCTACTTTAAACCTCTCAAACATTACGACTTCATATATACGGATATGTACCTACATTTTATGCTAAATCTAGGTCATTCAGTTACAAACCTAATTTTACTTTACCAATATTATTTAAATTCACACATGAATTTTAAGAAGACATGTTTTGTTACTTAATAGCTGCTTTCTAACTTAAATGTCTCAGATAAAAATAATAATTAAGAGACAGTGCTTTTTCTGGGAATTAACTACCTTTTAATTGTCGTGTTCGTACCATAAAGCTTACTTAAAACACACATTTAGATGTATGGCACAATTTTTCATAACCCTGTAAGTATACATTAGCAGTGAGAATGGTTATAATTTGTTTAATGTATTTGACTTACATATTATTATTTCTTCAAACAGACACTTGGATTCTCAAAGTTATTAACATATACCTAATCTATGTCTGTTATATTTATATACCTGTTTATGCAATTTGTTAATCTACTTATTAAAACATTGAATTTTGATATAATATATAAATACTGTGAAACAAACTTATTTATAACAACTATAAGCGACCATGTAATTGTTGCTTTATAGTATAGACTTTTTTATTATGTGGAGAAAAAAAAACTGAATATCATTAATGACAATCTTTTGATACTTAATATAAACTAGTGAAATATATATATATATATATATATATATATATATATAATTTTTTTTTTCTTTTCACGTCACACGTGAATTTCTGTAGTTTTAATATATAAATTGCAATATACAAATCCTAGTAATGAATCATTTTTTAAATAAAGTCTGTTAAATTTGCTTGCCGATGTTTATGCTTGCCGAAGCTAATATTAATTTATTTTGTATTTTATCTGTGAATTTGAATGTAGATTATCTGGCTTAAATAAGAAGATTTTTTTAAGGTATGCTAGCATCGAGTGCCTGTTAAATAGTTGGTTGTACTTACTTCAGAATCATCCAATTGGTCAATTTTTTTAACTTGTTTCTGTATACATTACATCCTACCAATCAGCGATGTCTAAACACCATAGTCAAAGAGTATAACGACAATATTCATATATGAAATTTAAGGTAAACCAACCAAATAGAAGTAATGACTACGTTATAGGGAGTTTTTTATGACAAAGGCTATAAATAAAGAGTATTCATTATACATCGAAATTTAAAAGGATTTCCAGGATGACCATAAATACTGAATAATATATAAATTTATGTTATTTAAATTTAATAAAATTATTTTTAAGAGGTAATTAAAACTACAGCAGACATCCTAAATAATCTTATTCGAGTGCTCAATTCACGTAATGGGTAGGTTGTCAAACATTATATACTTCAAGGAATAATTAAAAACAGACTCGACAAATAAACATTTTTGTATAGAATATACCCAAAATAACAGTTATAAATTGTTCAGTTTAGTCTTGCTCATTTTAAACTATTATATAAATGTACATGTTCCTATATTATTTTAATGAATACTCGACATTTTTAGACATATGTAAAAGTTCAGGATATTTGATTTACTAATAGTTTAAAAAATATTGTTTTTGTAAAATATTTAATGATTGAAGAATTGTTTCAACATGAACGGATCATTAATAAAAAGGCAAATAGGAAAGCTGTACCGCTAGTGGAGTGGTGAACCATACTTGACGTTCGTGTGTGGCGTATTACAAACCGTCAGTACTACAGAATGTCAGCAAAGTGACCTCACGTGTAGCTTCTCGTACAAGCTTTTATTCGACGTTTTTTCTTTTTCTTTTTATGTAAAAATAACCTTAGATAAATACAGCCTCGCTTAATTAAAGGATATCTAATTTAGCTGTAAATGTAAGTATTTAAAGATTTTTCATTTCGAGCATTTAGTTTTTAATTTTTATATACATTTAATAAAATATATAATGAAGCGAAATGATTTATAAAAGAATTTATTTAAAGAATGTAGGGTTTATTATAATTATTAATTGTTGTTAAAGTTTTTATCATAAATTATAATTTTAAAGCGTTTCGGGTCTTCGGGTCTATATAGTTGGTTGTACATTTTAACCAAGAGATATTTACTAAAACTTTTAGACTATTATATATAATATTTTTTATGAAATAATTAGATTTGAATATTTTTAAGGCATGATTTTAGCTAAGGGAATAAAAAACGATACGGTGCCTAAGGGTACCATACAAACAAAAAGCGTTAGCGTTAGCGTCGATATATCAACAATCCGTTAACAGTCACAGTTGTCATATTGATCTGCGAACCTTTTGGTGATTTAATATACAGTGGTTGAGACAGATACGTATTAAAAAAAAATACGAATTTTAATATGTGGTGGTATAGAAAAAAATACAGTCTAATTAATGATAAATTAAATCTAATAAATTTTTCACATTTAAAAGAGAAGAATGTTTCGTGCGACCTTTAAGTTTTGAAATGTTTTAAAACTAATTAGAAAAAGTCTGTTATTTTTATAAGGTATTTAAATAATGTGATTTTTTAAATTTTATCTTTTTATATTTTTTTAATCACCATAGTCCAAGATGAATTTATAAAAATATTAAAAACACAAATTATTTTGCAATATATTATATAGGAATAGATGTGTAGACATCAAGATTATTAACAGTGTTATGATGAAGATAATTGCCTAACGGGAAATATCTAGGTTAACAGATTGTGGGAAGATCATAAGGATGACGCCTTTTCAAAAATCCATATATACTTTTAAATTTTGGAAGAAAATTCGCTTAATTTTTAATAATAAATTTTACCCCAATATATGTTCCGAATACTTTAAAGCATTATAAACTAAAGATCAGTTGGCATAATATGATATGGTTCTGTCCTTTGATTCGAGGATTTCAATATGATAGGTCTGGCTTTAAAAATTTGATTTGAGCTTATGGAGTAATAAGAATTTAAAAAAATGTAATAAAAACGTTAAACACTGAGATTTTAGATATGTAATTTAAATAACAAAATAATTATTGTATCCTAATGGAGTGTATATAGAACGGCGACAAATATCTAAGAGAAACCATCTAATTTTGAATAATCCATATTAATTTATGATCTGATAAAACTCCCTGTGGGTTCGATAAATTAACTTTATAGTACGTTGAACTGATGAGAGTGGGGCGTTATACTTGCCAGATTCAAATTCGAGAGAGATCTGGCAAGAATTTGCCAGAGCCAAATTCTTGCCTGTAGACTAATTTATTTTGAAATGTGATTTAGTGAATTTTTTGGAAATTATTGTAAATTAAAATACGATTTCAATGTTCAATGACTAGTACTTATCTGTTGATATACATATAATAGGGATTAGACATTCGTAACTGTTAGAAACATAAAACGAGAAGTGGGAAAGCTATCCCTAGTGTCTGGCAACGGCGGCCGCTCTAGAGATTACGACGCCCAGGATAAAAAGACATTGGATTTTTAATATAGTGTCAATATATAAATATATTACATAACCACTATAATTATTAGCGAAGAAGGGATTAATATGTGAAATTTTCTTTTTGTTACTAAAATTTACCACACAATTTATAAATTTTACAGATAAACGGGCGCCACAGCGCCCCTTAATTTTGGCCCCCGGGTAAATGCGCGGCTTGCAAACCCTAGAGCGGGTCTTGCTGGCAATATGGTAGATCGAATATTAGTAAATTAATGTTCACCACTAAAAACCAACATAAACTGAATATTATTCTTCATTAAAACCATTTTATTACATATTCTTAATATTTTTTTAAAATTATAGATTTAGCGTTATAGATACAATCTCACCTGATGTTAAGCGACGACGTACAAGCTGGTGAACACGCTAAACTTGTGGAGCGACTGGCTATTAAATGGAACTGCCGGAACACACCTATAGGTATTTGGCGGCAAATTTTCGACTTTAGGGTGGTAGCTAGCCAGGCGGGTATTAGGAAAAGCCCTACCCCGTGCTATGGTTTCATCACGATGTTTTCCTTCAACGAAAGCTCACAATCATTACAGGGATTCGAACTCACGTACTTTGCCGCAGCGTCGGTACACGCTACCACTGAGCTATCATTGCTTAAAAAGTTTCTTATGTTAGGATGAATGAAACTATCTTTGTGTGCTTTTTAAGTTTTGCAGTCACCCACAACATTATTTGATGTTAAGTCATGACATAGCGCAAAGGTAATGTAGATCTAAGTGTGATGAAGTAACTGGCTCTCAGGTGCGGTTATCGGAACACACCTATAATTACCCGCATGAGGGTGGTAGATACTAAACGGGCATTACAAAATGTTTTTTCAACTTGCTATAGCATTACAACATTTAATTTCAACGAAGGCTCATAAGATTTGAATCTACGTGAATTGACGCGGTGTCTGTACAGGGTATCAAGGAGACATCATTGGTTCTGTATTATGTTTATGCGACATTTACTTTGACACTAGTATAGATATCGATGTCGAGGTGCAATTCTATTGCTTTTCAACAACAATACCTAATTGTGGTAGTATTTAATAGTGCAGGAAAAACAATATTATTTTGATGTTTAATGACTATTCTGGCAAGAGTAAGATTCTAAATTAAATTATTAGTGAAATATAGTACTTATGTAATAGTGTAAAATCTGAATATTTGCATGTTTATTATTATGTTTTCTTAAACTGGTAAAGGTAGTTACTAAATAAGGTTTTGTAAATAATACGTGGGAATACAATGCAATACTTTTAAAAAGTATTACTTCGTTATAAATACCTATACCTAAATTTACATACGCACGTGAATAACATTTTATAGAAAACAAAAAAGGTAATTAAAACAGTTTCATGGGTAATAGAGATGTTAGTGTTACGTGCCTTTACGAATTAATTGAGATTGGCAAATCGACAATTAGCGTTATAATAGGTACTGCAATTCCGATAGCATGTTTGTTCTGAACACTAGAATTTGCTGTAAATAATCGATAATGCATAAGAAAATATGTTTATCTGACCCTAGCTTTCTACTGTCGTTACAAAAATTATGTGTACACTAGACAGACATGCAGATTTTAGAATTACATGCCAGTTTGAAATGCGACTTTTACTTTGAATATTTGATATCATCAATTTATTTGAGTTAATATGATTCAGTATTAATTAGTATTAGGTTTTATCACACTTTTTATATCCTTTACAATAAGTTAATGATTTGCCTCATGTCACAGATATTTGTGATTTAAAGATTATAAATATAACACAAAATATTTAAACTGTATATTTCATGTTAGCTTGATAATAACAGAGATACATTTTCAACAACAAATAATACTTTAAATATAATGTTTTAAACATATAGAAACGAAATATTTCATTCCTTATTCTTGTTTTAAAGATCAAGCTAATTTTGTTTAGACACTTATAAGAATAGTTATATTAATATCTTAATAATGATCCAATATATGCGTACGCGATCTCTTCCTATTGTAACCAGTACACCTAGTGGTTAGTAGAATGGAAGTCGACATGGGCGTTGAGATGAGGCGACTAATTTTCTTCTTGTTTGATCAAAAGTATTTGCTCTATACTTTCACGACTGGTGCTACTTTAAAAACGTTGACCTGGCCATGTGTGCTTGACTAATTTTTCGTTTACTGTGTGGGACACTGTAGTTACACTAGGTAAACGCTTTACATACTGAAAAAATCATTATGGCATTAAGGCTTCAAAGCTTGGAGACAATAAGTATATTTTAACATGTTCCTATTTATTTTATTTACATTTCTACTTTGTGACTTATTTATCAAACTGTTCTTATAACCAACAACATTCAACTTTGTAATAGCCGAACAATTGCAAATAAGCTTTCGACGATTGTATGTATGATTTTTAATTGAAGAACAAAACAAGCAACAGAAAACGATGTATTAATAATAATTAATTAAAACGATGTGTATCTTCGGGTATATTGTACACAGGTTAAGAACAAGTGGCACCATCTACTCTCCAGTATATGTATATATATACATTATATTATATTAATAAATCTATACTATTATTATAAAGCGGATAAATTTGATTCTTTGAACGCGCTAATCTTAAAAACTACCAATCGGATTTCAAAAATAGTTTTTGTATTTGATAGAATAATCATTGAGGAAAGCTTTACGCTATTTAACATCACCCTACCACTAATAGGAGCAAATCAGTATTAATAAAAGTGACCCAAACGGAAAAATAAATATTCTTTCTGTAGGCTAACTTGGAGTGCGCTACCTAAACTATTAATTTTACAACAAAGTAGTGTATGAGAGAAAGGTTCTACTTAAAAAGTTCTAAAAATAAGTCCGCCATATAACTATCTTTTCTGGTTTACTTACAATAACCATTTTTATAATTTACAATGTGTTTTCGTGTTCTTTTATTTTGGCCTATGAATTTCGATTCAATTTGATGATTACATAACAATGTATTAAGAAATGACTAAAATAAAATTATGCCCTTTCGGATGCGGACACAATTTATACATATTTGTAAAGAAAAATTAGAATCAAAGGGCGTTTTCAAATACATTAAGTAATAAGGAATATATATATATATATATTACATTTTTTGATAATGATTTGGTGTTTTTAAATATAAAGCGAACCGTATTTCAATGCAACTAACCAAACAAGTGATATAACTATTTTAATTAACTTCTGCAATGTACATCTTTTCGGAAATCAACAATGTTATAGGTATAATACGACAATGCCACTACGACTAATGTTTTTTTTACGACAATTTGATTTATCTGTTTTCAGAATATGTGTGAATGGTTGTCTTACGGTGCGTGGTGCGATGTCAAGTTGTTGTGTGGAGGTCGAGCTTTCAACGCTCATCGAGCCGTGCTCGCCAGTGTCAGCCCTTTTCTAAGAGTAAGTTGAGAAATTGATCAGTATTGATATCGATGTAATGTGTAATATTTATGCTTAATTATATTTGCTTAAAGGAAATATTACTTTCGAGTCAAACAGATGAAACACCCACATTTATAGTTTTACCTGATTTCGATTCTGAGGCCATGTCGGCAGTTCTCTACTATATATATAACGGGGAAGTGGTTGTACACAAACAAAAATTGAATCGGTTTTTAGATATAATTAAAGCGATGCAAATATTTATTGATTATCATTTCATAACGAACCCGAGTGAGACTATTCGAAATGTTAATATAGAATCAAATGTATTTAATTGTTCAACAAACGTTCCCAGATCAGATATATTTACTTTAAAGCTTGGAGACTGTAGAGATCAAATATGTTTCAACATAAAGAAAGGCGCAATAATAAAGGACATAATACAGTATTCTCTAAACAAGTCCGATCATCAAGATAAGCAAGTACGAAATCAGAATCAGGCTGAACAATTTAAGACTTCTTTAGGAAATCTGAAATCACCGTATGGAGACCGACAAAGAAACTCTTTCCTACGTGATTTATTTATCGAGACATATCCTCCAAACGGTAATGTTAACGGTCAGATGGCAGGCGTGCTAGCAATATCAAATGAACACTATCGTACTCCGGCATCTTTGCTCTTGACGAATGCAAATGGTAAACATCTCAGCGCCGGTGACACTGTTTTAGAAACTTATAAAAATCCCAGCATTATACCTATTTTGCCTTACATTTCTCACCCAATGAGGATGCAATATCTACATAGCTATAATAAAAATGAATATGAAAAGTATGCACAACTGTGTCTAGATCAGTCTCACTATAACGTTTGTTCTAATGAAATTATTAAAATGAAATCATTGTATGAAATGAGTAAGACACAGAGTTACACATATTATTGGGATAATAAGATTTCGGCACACAAAAGATTATCAGCAATACCTGCAGCATTAGAAGAGAACGTAGTATCGGAGACTGATAGTACTTATTTAGATTTAAGTATGAGGAATCGGATGTCAGAAGATCCTAGGTCCTCTTTAAAAATTCAAAGAAATTTGGTAGCGCATAATTCATTATACACTAGCATGCCCACAGGCATTGATAAGCATAGATACATGTCAGATACAATTAATCCATCAAAGGTAATGATTTGTAATCACGTTCTGAACAACCCTTGGACATCACGCGTTCCTAATAACTTCAAACCATTTCGACGAAAAATAGAAAATTTGGAAAATAAAGTTTGCCCAATTGAAGAAGTATGTATGTTCTTACTATTTTTTATGTATATATTTATTCCTTTCGATATTAATAACTAACTAGAAATTTGTAGGTAAACAAAGAAGATGATCTTAGCGACAATAACAATAATATTCATAAATCACCATCAGAAGAAGCCTCAATCACTGATGTAACAGAACCGACGTTTATTTATCCAGAAATTATTATTAAAAATAGTTATAAATGTACTGTGTGTAATCAGGTAAATAAAAATTTATATTATGAAACTATTTTCTTATTTTCCGTTTTAATTTTAAGTACTTATATTGTATATATTATATACTTATAAGTATTTATATATAAATGAATAAACAATTTAATGGAAGATTTATAATTTAAAACTTGCTGTGTTGCGTTTTATCAAAAAGTGCTTTCGCCGTGTTAAATGAACACACTCAAACTGTATTTATATTCATGTGGTACTTTGCATTCAGTTTCGAAAGGGTACTTTGTTGTTATTTCCTATCACAGAGTGTATAAATATGCAATGCTGGAGTTATTTATATCATTTGATAAAATGTGAATTTATGTAACTGACTTGTTATTTCCTGAGGTTTTTTATTTATGAGATTGTACACAATGCAAATGTATATATTTTTTTAATCCTAGCTCGGCATAATGACCATACTTCACCTGATGGTAAGCTCAGTAAGGTTCAAGAACAGTAGCGACTGACGAAACAAAAATTTTCTCCTTCAATCGCAAGTACCATGATGGCCTCCTAAAATACTTTACTTTACTAACATACTTTAGTTTACAAATCTCAAATATTATGTTTTAGATAAATTATCAAACGACATGTTGATGAATATTCGTACAATTACCTGTCATAGCTTATGGTGAAATAGGATCATTGTACAATAGATTGGGTGCGAGTCGTTTTAAGACGATATGCGTTGAATTGAAGAAAATGCGAATGAAGTCGTAGTTAATAATTAGCATAAAATATAAACAAACTTTATCATAGCTTATCACAAATAATAGTGTTCTAACAAGTCGTCATAAAAAATGAAATTGATCGAGCTATAAGATCTTTTTATATTAGTACAAGGGTATTTTATGTGGAAATTAACCTCTTTATTCCATAGCAACGAATTATAGAACATTTTTCCGTTAATTTTCTTTAGAAGCAAATAATGACCGTCAAATATTAACTTAAAGCAATTGAATTTTTAAGGTTTATACTAATAACGAGTCATTATCGCTACATATGCGAAGACATACAACCACTAATCGGTACTCGTGCAGTGAATGCGGGAAAATGTTTTCACAACTACGCAATTTTAAGTACCATATGTCTATACACAGAGGAACTAGAGAGTTCGCGGCGACATGCACCGTCTGCGGAAAATATTTTAACGATAGGGGATACCTTAGTAGTCATATGAAAATACACAGGTACTTATTTAATTTTTTTAATACTTTATATGGATATACTCTATAGAGCGTTATGACTATAATGTCACATGATGTTAAATGACGACGTAGCCTAAGATGGTGGACACGCTAAACCTAGTAAGGGACTGGCTCTCAAGAGCAACTGCTAGAAAACATTTATTTTCAATTTAAGGGTGGTAGCAAGTCAGTTGGGCCCTAGAAAAAGCCCTAACACTATGCAATGGTTTCCCTACGATGTTTTCCTTCACTGAAAACTCAGACTAATTGCAGGTAGATTCGAATTCACAATCGTTGACGCGGCGTCCGTACACAATGCCATCTCAGCCATCATCACTACATTTTTTTTATTCTAGTTCGCCAAAATTCTGCTATACGATAGATAGTAACATGGTACTGTAACGTAGTGCTTCATGAATCATTGAAACTGGGCGTTCTTAGCATTTTTAACTAGCTATTTTGCTCCGTTTTGAAGAGTGAGTTGAACATGCATTAAACATAAGGTATTTTCTTTCACTTTTAGTAGACAGCAACTAATGCATGACTTACTTCAGTACTGTGGTATGTGTTACCTTTGTTTATTCGCTGCTAACGATGTAGTAGGCATCTCGCCGTAGCCTAGATGTAGTTTGAAAGCTGTCCCTGGTTTCTGGCAATGGTTTAAGTATCACTGTGTTTATTCTTAGTGGGTATTTCATGATGTTCTCATACACTGATATGGCTATTAATATCATATAACCAATAAATATCATGAATGTAAATTTCTTATTATATGAAATATAAAAATGTTAATTAATACTTGGAGCTCCATTACTGTAATAGTTCAATTTTAAAGGGCCATATTAGGAAACCGTTGTTTCTTTACAAGGTTTAAACCATTTAAACTGATTATTTATATTAACTAGGTAAATTTCATTACCTGTTATTTAAAATAACATTATAAAAGTATGTCTTAAATAATAAAATGTATATAATTTTAGAAACCGCAAGGAGTATAAGTGTTCTATATGTCCGAAATCGTTCAATCAGCGTGTCGCATACAATATGCATATGCGTATCCATACAGGTACGTTTTTAATAATGACCATATGTTACTGAAAACCAATTGTTTCGACGATTTCATGTGTATATTAAAATAGGAATGATGAGTTGAACGTAGTTGTGATATGAAGACATTTGAAGTATTAAGTATATATCTCTATATTATGTATACGTACTTATGTTTCCTATTTATATATTGTTACTGTAAACATGTTACGAGTAGTGCCCTAATTAAAAGTCAAGTATATAGACTAGGGCTGAAGCCTTTGAAAATGGTAAAAAGTGAAAAAAAATTATAATACAGTCTAACCTGGTTAAGGGAGAGCTCAAGGGACTGCGATCTATTTTCCTCTTATAGAGGTTTCTCACTAACCCTAGTCTCTAGCTTACAGAGTTAAAGAAGAAGTCTGTCACAGTTATAGAGGTCTATTTAAATACGCCACATACGACGTAATTAGAAACAAAATACGTGTATATATGAGTATTATATATTTATTGAAATAATAGCTAAACATAAATGTTTAATCCAAATAATACTATAACAAAATTTACTTAAAAAAATATGGTAATTACTTTTGCGATTTTGTTTTTAATTTTCATAAATTTTATCAAATATGGTTTGATCAACCGCCGTATATACATAACTTCTGTGAAAGGCCTCTAATTCCTTTAAAGCTTCTCGTTTTGTTTGAATTTCCTCTTCCTCTTTATCTAAAATGTGTGATTGGCTGGTTTCATTTTCATTGTCATTTCCGTCAATACACGAGCTCGCACAGTTTTGATCGATATCGTTTTCGGTGTATCCTCCAGCGGTAGTCACGTCGTCATCAATCTGTACGAAGTCTTCAAAGGTTGGCGATGACACATTACCACTGGTATCGTGGGACACGAGCTTTGTCCATTCTTCATTGCTAAGTGCAACTTCAAGCTCATTGTCAAGTTCAACATCATTTTGTTCGATCAGAAAGTCTTGATTAGCTGGACAAATACTGAACCCAGCTTTCTTGAAGCAGTTTTTGACAGTTGCGTCGCTCACTACATACCATGCTCTTCTTGCAAATTTCATGGCCAAGAGTACTTTAATCTGAGGGCTAATACTTTCTTCCCAGCAGGTAAGCGTATGCTTTACAACTTTTCTGCGATAAACCCGTTTGAATGTACGAATGATACCTTGATCTAAAGTTGGTATTGGCAGGCTAAAATATAACTTTGACATTCGCAAGTGTTGGTAAGTCCGTATCAGCAGTACAGTTGTCAGTAAAAAGCACAACTTTTTTTCCCATGTTCTTCATTTGCTTTTCAACTTTTTTTAACCAATCTTTCAACAATTTCTTAGTCATCCAAGCTTTTGTATTATTTGCATAATGAACGGGTAGAGTCTTCATGCCTTTAAAGCATCTAGGTCATATAGATTTCCCAACGATTAGAAGAGGGAGTTTGTCTGTACCAGTTATGTTAACACATTCAAAAATAGTAAGGCGTTCCTTGCTTTGTTTTGCTCCGTGGCAATTTTCGCCCTTGAAAATTGATATTTTATCTGGCAGACATTTAAAGAATAAAGCAGTTTCGTCGGCGTTATAAATATTGTTTGGATCATATCCTCTTAAAAATCTCGGCAAATCTTCATTCCATTGTTTACATACTCCCTGATCCATAGATCTTCTCTCTCCTGCTGTTTTTTTGAAGGTTATATGGTGGTGTCTTTTAAACCTTCTAACCAGTCGTTACTAGCTGAAACATTCTGGGTTCCTAATTTTGTGACGAAGTTTTAGATTTTTGTTTCAGCAGTGTCTATCTATGGGAATGTTCTTATCGAGGGTTTGTTTAATCTATTCAAACAGGCACTTTGAACGTCGGGAAATTCAGAAAGCTGGCTTCTCTTGATATATCCGTGTCCCTCAGAGAACTGAAACACAATTAATTCATTTGATTGTGTAATTTTATTGCAGGTGGATTCTGCTAAGTGAAACTTACTCTCTATTTGATTTCGTAATTTCCCAGATTCAAAAGCATTCATAATTTTTAGTTCATCTCTTAAAGACAACACATTGAGTTTTCGTTTAGACAGTATGAGTAAGTACCGGAACTTTATTAGTAACTGCTGTTTATGAACTGACGTAATAAATAAGCTTGAAAAACAAGTCGGTATGCACATTTGGTTTTTTGAATACAAAGTAAGTTTCTAAAATTATAGAAAACAATAACAAACGGGCATTTGGTTTGAATTAAATAAGAGTCCATCGAAATTTAAGAACGAGTCATAAATAGCAGAAGTTAAACACGTGAACTGTCGCTTATAGAGGTATAAGCTAGTATCAATCTCACTTAAAGAGGTTCAGGCGTGAAAAATGACTGTCACTTATACAGCTTTTATGTTTCACACTTATAGAGGTTTTAAGAGGGCAAAATTACGGGATCTGTTAAATACTCTCTTTAATTGAGTTTTCTCCCTTACCTAGTTCTTACTTACTCAGGTTTAACTGTAGTAGGATGAACCCATTGGATAAGGAAGAGAATATAACAAATATCTTTTTTTTTTATACTTAAGGTTTAGCGTTATGGCCATAATCTCACCTGATCTTAAGTGACGATACGGCCCAAGTTGGTAGACACGCTAAACCTGTGGAGAAACTGGCTCTCAAGTGCTGCTGCCGGTACACACCTATTGGTATTTGGCGGCAGGTTTACAACTTGAGGGTGGTAGCTAGCCAGGCGGGCATTTGATAAAGCCCTATCACCATGCTACGGTTTCCTCACGATGTTTTCCTTCACCGAAAGCTCAAGCTCATTGTAGGTGCTTGGATTCGAACTCACGTCCCTTGACACGAAGTCGTACACACTACCACTGAGCTATCATCACTTCAAAAATATGAAAGGAAAAAGAATTACGGGCGATCGGAGGTCGGGAAGAGAAGGGGTGATTTTTTAAGAGTAAAAAACAATTTATCTCGATATCCAGTAAAACCACAAGTTCTATGGAAAAAAGTTAAACGGCCAAGTTGTATAGAATAAAAAGTTCTACAACTTTTGTATTTACACTTTTTAAACATAACCTCAAAATTTATTTGAAAATTTCAAATAACCTAGTTTGCAGCCTAATTTGCAATCGAAAATTCTCACATCAAAATATTAGCTTTTTTAAATAGAGTCGGTGAGAGTTTTGTTTGTTGCGCTATGGTAAATGTTCTATGAAAATTCTAAAGGCCGGAAAAGGGCGCTTATGAACGTAATTTTTTTTTCTGCTTCCACAACTCTGTCAGCTGCTATATTAGTATTCACACTCTTTATGCACATATCATTCCTGACACAGTCTTTGATATCTTATTCAATCTTCCTCTTCTCCTACTTCTATTCAGCTTCATAGTTAACGTTCTTCTAGTTACATGACTTTCTTATAACATGACTTGCGGATCTATAAATATATTATTTTTTATCTATGAACAAAGAATAAATCGCTTGTAGAATTGTAATATGTCTCACTTCATAAGAATCTCAAAAAATGTATAATATATTGATTGTATTTACTGTACTATTACAGGTATAAAACCTCACGTTTGTGAGGAATGTGGTAAAGCATTCTCCAGAAAAATGTTGCTGAAGCAACACCAACGCACCCACTCCGGAGAACGACCTTACGCGTGTCCACATTGTGATAAACGTTTCGCCGATAGATCCAATATGACTCTGCATTTAAGACTACACACTGGTTTGTACAGACATATCGGCATAATATTATATTTCCACATGAGTACTAGGACTAGGCTTGATTGAACATTTAATTTTGTGCACTCGGTTAATCAACTTGCGCGGCTACTTCAAAATAAAACACCTATCTAGAGTGAATGTGACAATAAAATATTATCTTAGGTACTTTAAAATAGGCATCTAACTAGGCAGGCAATTTTGCCAATGTCAATTGTGAAGTATTTTATAACCACAATTAACGGACATAAAGTTACCCCCAAACTCAAAAATATTATTTGTGAATCACATAAAGGGTTGTGCTATGCGGGATTTTATCACACAGCTCTTCGGAGCGGCGGCGGTTGCAGCGAATAAACTACTTTATTTTCACGTATTTACTGTCAAATAGTACTACTGATAAACATGCAAAGTCGAAACAGTTTAGTATATTTTTCTTCTTGTCTTTCCGTTAACTGATTTCCTTTTTAATATTTATTTATTTGCTATTGACAAGTTTTAGTGCCATCAATAAAATAAAATAGATTTTCTACCTTAATAAGAATTCCCTTTCTTTATAATAATGATTATATTTGAAAATTATCACTAAAATGTCCAACATTTATAATATACTAAGACATAGTCGGGAGATTACCTCGAAGTGTAGCTGCTGTTACAAGTATCAATTAAAAATCTGCAGCCAAATACCTATAGGGGTGTTTCAGCAGTTGTATTTGAGAGCCAGTTTCTACAATAGGTTTAGCATATCCACGATCTTGGGTCACATAGTGTCTTAACATCAAGTGTGATTGAGGCCATAACGCTAAACCCTATAAAGTATTAAAAAAATATTATATAGATAAAATATTATACAAATATGAAGTTGATCTGGAATTTAGAAACGGTGTTAAAAAGTTAATATAGCATTGCTTTAACATAGTGTTTATGTTTACTGAAATCTCAGGCTCATTATGGAACAAAAGTTCAGGTTTATAAACAATTCAATATGGCTTAACTTGAGTACCTATTATTACATTATACAAAAATTATTGGTCTTAAAGTTTCTACTAATATACGTTGCCATTCTGCTAGCACGACAGAAATATAATAAATAATATCATAATATAAACATGGTTCCACAACTCTAGAACACTAAAAAGCAACTATTTCATGTCGTTTAACTTTCTAAAGTGATAGTACTTTTAGCTACAAGGACTACACGGAACCCTTAGAATACAATGTGGGGTTATTCCAAGGTTGCTGTCTATCACCAATAATATTTAATATAGTAATTATTATTCTAATAGATCAATTATTAACCCGCGGTAAATACATGGGGTTATCGGCTTAAGTGAAGTAGATCAGTTCTGTACGTGGATAGACGGATTGAGGGCAAAACCAAGCAAATGCCACTGCCTCTGTCTGGGCAAACGAAGTACTAAATATACCTCTTACGACCCGGGACTCTTTATAAATGGAAAAAGAGTAATCACGGTTGCGGAAGCGGTGCCGTTTAAATTTCTTGGTAGAAAGGTAGATTACAAAGGACGCACACCACCCCTAGATATAGTTGTAGATAATTTCATTAACGATCTTGATAAGATACACCAGCAAACAATCAGTAATATAAAAAAAGATTGGATCTACAACAACTATCTTATATCATGTCTGACTTGGCCTTTCCTTGTATCTGATATTGGTAAAACCCTCTAAAGTTCTAAAAGAAAAGATATTGAAGTCATGGGTCGGACTGGCACACTCGGCTGACCCCTCAATTTTATTCAGGGATCATAGTAGTTTTGGGTTGAAATTAAAGAAACCATCGGAACTCTAATTTAGGATTACCAAAATGCAAGTTTTGGGGAAATCCCAGGACAAATCAGTCATATCTCTACCAAACTATAAAAATACCACTGAACTTGAATCAAGGCTCCAGTTCCATAAATAATTTACAGCAGGTGCACAGACTGACAGGACTGGGTTGGGTGCGAGGATAAAAAGGGAAGATACAGACATAGTTAATTCTTTCCTACAGCAAGACAAAAATAACAGATATAAAGTGCTCGCGATGAATTTAGAAATACTAAATGAGTGGTTAACTATTGGTGAGTTTTGTATCCCGTTGGCCCTAAAGTAGCGCACCTTGATATACGATTGGTCTCCGGCTCTTAAAATTTTACCTAAATGCCTTCCAAATAATCCTCCCAGATTATAATAATTTAGTAAGATGGGGGAAAATTGGGAAAAAAATCTTGCTGTTCTTGTGGTGAGGCAATAGGTACATCAAGGCATTTATTAGTAGGTTGTAAGGTGCTTCCTTGACAGGGAAGATTACTTACGCCGCCACGATAGAGTACTAAAGAGCCCAAAAAGGATTAACTAGTAACAAAAGAGAAATCAGCTTTGTAAACGAAGGTTCAATTGTAACACCCAAAAATAAGCCCTTCTCAATCCTGGCTGCTGCACCTGAGTGGATTATATGTATGGACACGTATGAAAAGCATTACGAAATCCCAGAGAATCTTGGGGCTTCGACTTTCAGACCGGATATATTTATTTATTCTACAACAACTAAACACAGTACTAGTTGAGTTTACTGTACCATGGGAAACAATTTATGTACGGACCACGCTATAAACACAAATAAATACTACGAGCAACTAAATGACCTGAATAGGAATGGCTATTTAGTCAATTTATGCGTAGTCGAAGTCGGAGCGAGATGTATACCAGCTAAATCTCTCTATAACCTTCTAAAAGATCTTGACCTGTCTAGGACTGCAGTAAGTTTTATACTAGTACGTGATTCTAAAGTTGTGCTAGCAGGCTCCTACCATATTTGGCTGGGTTTGAAGAGAAACTCGAGTCACCAGTGTTGACTTGCGTCGACAAGGGGTCCTTTAAACTTACATACGAGTCACAAGTCTCGGACATTGCTCGGAGTTTCCTTCCCTACCACACGATGAATCCGGCACCCGCACGTTGAATCCATGGTTTGCTAAGAAGTTCGTCTCTCTAATGACTTACCGTATTAATTTTTTTTTTATGTTGTTCAACAAACTGACTGCAGTACACCTGGTGTTAAGTACTGTATAATCCAATCAGCGGCAACTGACATTAAACCAAAATTCAGTGCCAGTCTCCGCTATCATGTTGACTTGCTAGGTACCTCTTCACGCCTCTTTCGAAGGGCTTAATATCATAAGAATTAGGGAACAGGGTGACAGGTAGACGGTTCCATAACTTCACGGTACGATAGAAATAGGAGTCGGACAACTTCTTTGTTCTAAATGTTATAGGTGTCACCGTGAAACTGTGACACTGAAGTACCGCCCGCGTGGATCTGTTATGGAATGGAGAGGAAGGGATTAATTCAAAAACCTCTTCAGAGCACACTCCATGATACTGATAGTATAGTAGAACATGCTTTGGGATGCAATATCCCTGCGCAACTGTAGCGGCTCTTCGGTGGTAGTGGTGTCTGTATTATTTATAATACGGCACCGCGCCTCTACAACCTGTCTAAGGCATCGGTGAGGTATTTCGCGGATCCACCCCAGAGGTGCGAGCAGTATTCCATATAAGACCAAACTTGGGCCTTATAGAGAAGGTACAACTGGTCAGACAAGAAAAACCGTCGCACTCTGTTTAGGATTTCGAGACTTCGAGATGTTGTGTAGATGACATTGTCGATGTGGTCCTTAAGGTTCAGGTTGTTACAAATATCTATTCCCAGGATATTTAGGCTGTCTTGCATTGTAGTTGGGTGTCATATAAATTATTTCTAGCGAATACTTTGGTTGTATTAAAAGATGACAGGATGGTAGGAGGGTGAAAACTTAGGGTTGTATGTTTTTTTAATGCAACATCATAATTTTTGTAATAATAATAATTCTTTGGGGTTGATCACCGTTATCAGTTAGGGGTATGAAAAATAGATTAAGACCGATTCTCTGGCCTAACGAATAAACATATAAAATTTAATGAAAATCGGTCAAGCCGTTTCAAAAGAGTATGGCAACTTACATTGTGACACGAGAATTTTATATATAATAAGATATTTAAATATTGCAGAAACAATCACAGGATAATTGCTAACTTAAATTTGTTTCTTTGCAGGTATAAAACCGTTCTCTTGTTCGCTCTGCCCTAAGTCTTTTACCAAGAAGCATCATTTGAAGTCGCATCTAAATTTTCACACTGGCTCAAAGCCGTATTCTTGCCCGTTGTGCAAACTCGCATTCACACAATCTTCTAATATGAGGACTCATATGAAGAAGTGTAATGGTGTTGAACTGACACACTTTCTGTCCGCAAATCACTGAATCTTTTGTTTTCATACTATTATTTCGTAACAAGCGTTTACGTCAATCCAAGATTTAACAGTACAATCCTTTAGAATAGGAAGTCAGTTGGTGTTTTCAATACGCGTCGTAGATAGTAGATTTTGCCGCTAACGATAGGATCCTTCACATAGGATTTCTCAGGACCGCGGTTTCTTTTCGCGGCCCCCGGCAACAGTCCAAGGCGAGGATCGGCCAGTTATGGCTCCCTTGTGCGTATTCTCTCCGGGCTGAGTGCCTTTAGTACTCGCTCGCCAAGTCCGGTGAAGCTTTAAAAGCCCCTCAGGCTAACAGCATTTGTTCATTCCAAAAAAAACCTGGCCAATAACCTCAGTAAATATAAATTTATCACGTAAACTTTTTGGTTTATTCGATTAGTTGCACTTGGAACTTGTATTTCTTTTAGGATAAGTGATTTACAATTTATGACCACATTCTAATAACACATCAAATGAAATTGGCCACCACTTGATCACAAAATGTGTGTAGTTTGTAGTAAAGTAACTAAACAATTAATAAACACACGTGTGTGGACGTTACATATTCAAATAATAAGATATAAATCTAGATAAATGTAATGCTAAGGATATTTTATAGCCATCACGCAGAAGTTCATTCATTAATCAAGCAGGGTTGTAGAGATCACCACATTATCTGATGGTGAGCACAGTATTATTCAAAAACAATGGTGACTATTGAGAGCTATCAATCCTTCAGGGGTCGTAACCGTTATACCGGTCTAAAACATTCTGTTTAAAAAATTCATTAGAATATGCTTTGTAGCTACTGAGTTTCGGTTCTAAACAGTAAGATGTTTATTTCGAAGATTATGTAGATCGTGCTGATGTAAGTCATCGCGAAATATTGTGAAGTAGAAAACGACAGATTGAGAGAAAAAATAACGACAAATAACTTGTATTTTTATAATGTTACTTTTTTATTTAATACCGATGATGAAGCAGATAGCTTATAAGAAGTTTAAGTATATTGTGTTTACTTTTCATTTCTTTTTCATTGTATGTTAGTTATAAGAACACAATAATAAAAATATATCTAAAGTATTCTGTATTATTGTGTATGAATATGGATATTCTGATTAAAAAAAACTATAAAATATGTAAGTATTGTTTGGAAAATTATCCTTTAAAGGGATAAAATATATTAGAAAAAGTATTCGTATATTTTTTTAAACGATGGTTATTAATTGCAGATTGTTCAGATACCGCGTATGTTGATGTGGGTGGAAATCCTATGGACTTGAAAAATACAAGAGTAGTTTTTAGTCCTTGGCACATAGGGTAGATGTAAGGTAATTGCATGGCTTTTAATATTTCTATCTGATCCCAGCTACTAGGTAAAACGCAGATACGCTACTAAGCCGCTGGAGCTGAATGGTAGTCATTCGTATTTGGGTTATATCCTCATTAAAAGAAGCTATCAAACCAGTTGGGTGTGAGTTATCCATAAAGAGCAGCTCGTGATGCAATAATATCACGGTTGCAGGGTACTTTTTAATGTTTACCCAGTCAGATACCTTATTTCAACCTGAAATAACTCCTGTCGAGGACCTGGTATATTACGACAGCTTTACTAAAGAGTTAGTCAACTCTTGGCCTAGAATTGTATCTTTTTAAGTTAGATTATCACTTTACATTCTACAATTTACATGGATTTGTGATAAAACGTCAAACCTATAAAGTGTAAAAAAAGGATTTCCGTAATTTTAGAAGACTGAGTAAAAAATATGAATGTTGTAATAATATTTGAAATATTTTTTGGATAAACTACTCCAAACAGAGTAATAGAAGAATAAAATATGTACAAAATGTACACTACACAATAATAAACCTATGACAAATAATTTTGACTAACTTATAGATGTAAATAAAATAATATAATCCGAAATGCCGTCCGCGAAAGAATTCAATTTATAAACTTTCAAATTTTATTCTCTCGAACTGTAGATACATGACGATAAAATCAAATCAAAAAACTTTATTCAATTTAGGCCCTCAAATGGCGCTTATGACCGTTAAAACTACCACCGGTTCTGGAAATAACCTAGTCATAGAGAAGAACCGGCAAGAAAATCGATCTGGGTATATAATCTTTTTTACGTAGGTACATACTTAAACAAGGAAAATTTTAAATACATTTACAATAGTTATTAGCGGATGCACAGGGAGGGTGATCAAGTCTGTAATAGCCTTTAGACATCAAAACGCTCTTGACATGGTGCTTGAATTTACTATCCGGCTAATCGGTAATTTACTTTGGGATTTTGTTATAAATCTAAGATTACTACCTAAAAAAATGTACTGTCTCACTGAGTCTAAAATATGGGATGACCGGTTTGTCGCCGTTTCTATTATAAAGGAAAAAGCAATTGATGAAATATTTTAAAAACAGGATTTACATTAAAGAAAAGAGTTCCATTTTTTCTTTTGTATTTTTTCACTTTTCATACATTGCCATTCACTTCTGAGCTATGGTCCTAATTTCAAGTATCTAGTTCATTGAGAAGTTAGTTTAAAATCAATTACAACTTTCGACCCGGACTGACATATAAGAAAGCGAGTCAATAAAGACATGGTAAAAATAGCATTATTAATTCTTATTTACGCTTGTGTTTACTGTTGAAATAGAAAACAATCCTTTATATTAAAAAAATTTGGACATCGACGGTATATATCAAATCCTATAGGATGAAGTTAGGATGAGTTCGAATCCACATACAATGAATTTGAGCTTTTGGTGAAGGAAAACATCGCGAGGAAATCATAGGATAGTGATAGGGCTTTTTGTAATATCCGCCTGGCTAGATACCACCCTAAAGTTGAAATCTGCCAGCAAATACCAATAGGTGTGTTTCGGCAGTTGTACTTAAGAGCCAGTCCCTCCACAGATTTAGCGTGTCCATCGGCTTGGGGCGTATCGTCATTTAAGATCAGGTGAGACTATGGTCATAACGCTAAAACCTATGAATTATTAAAAAAAATGAAAG
The DNA here is from genome assembly GCA_039707435.1 of Actias luna. Lineage (NCBI taxonomy): Eukaryota > Metazoa > Arthropoda > Insecta > Lepidoptera > Saturniidae > Actias > Actias luna. The sequence goes on along the minus strand of JAZHAC010000033.1, from coordinate 9,241,196 downwards.
TTTTTGCAGTATACTCAGTATTTGTGGAATTTGAAAACCTCCAACTATAAATTGTTAATGATAGGTATAAAACTTTTCTATTCTATTATGTCCAAGAAATGTCAATAATAAAACAATTTTAAAATTTTGCTCTCATTTTAATGGATTTGGTGTTGCAAAATATTCGATTAAGTGTACAAAATTACATGCTTTTACAGTAAGTAGGTAGTTTCTGGCGCCTCATATACTTATAATTTACATTGGCTCGTTATGAGGTGTGTATGCGAGTCTATTATATTTTACAATATCATAGTTGAAGTTTTAGTAATAAATATTATTTAGTTCGCTTTATCAATATTTAAGCACTTTTACCATAGATACACATATTTGAATGTGATATTTTTATACAATACAATACAATTATTTTCGTACGTACAAAATATAGCATTTAAATAAACTAAATATGCCGATTGTGGAGTTAACAATTATTTACAAGATAAAAGCTAAGTACCTGTTTGCGTTTTGATTTAAAGAAATACAAATGTAATATATTATTTTAACATGTTCAATAGATTTATGACTAGCATAGTTCTTAAATTTAATAAATATACAGCATGTTCAAATTGCTGGTGTTTTGCAAACGAATTTAAAAACAATATCATTACAAGATATAGTAAAAATCTATATAAGATTTATTTTTCGATCTTGAATTAGCAAATAATCTATTGAACATGCTTTATACAAATTTCCGTAAAAGTTTATTTGTAGATTTACTTTATTTAGTGTTTGTTGATTCTGGATTCATATTAATTATAGATAAATACTGAAAGATTAACAGGGCTTTAATAAGTATTACAAATATTCCAACAAATATTTTTTATATGCACAATCGTACCTCTCAATTTAAAGATTAATGATATTTCTATAGTACAGAGGTATATAATATATACATATAGTGAAACTATTTATTATATAGTTACGTACATACATTGTAATGACATAGTTTTATAGTTTCTGATTTATCTTAAAATATGATTGAAATACATTGCTATATTAAAATAAGTCATTAGATTTATCATAATATACATTCGGTCCGATACCGTGTACTTTTAACAATATATAGTTATAAACAGTAAGTACCGATAACTGAAATAAATATAATATAGTAATTATAAACACAATTTCAGGTACTCTAGCTACCGTTGTCTACGAGATTCTTATTACATGTATCGTTACAGTTAACAAATACTTGAATAATATGGTGTCAAGCACGGCTAACAAAATTTAAACTTGAACAGAATATTTGAACAAGTTTAATAATAATTACTTAAAATATAATGTTTTTGAAATTGAAGAATATTTTCACAACTTCAAAAGTAGATATACCATTAAGTTAATTAATCATGAAAAATGGATCTATTTTGTCAATTTTATAAAGAATATTGGTATTTATTTATTACAAAAATGTTGTAAAACAGCACAAAATATTAAAATAATTTTGTTTATGAGTTTATTTGGATAAATATAAAAAAAGCTATCGGTTAGTCTTCATCGCGTTTGTCCAGTCATACGTAAAAGTCGAATGACTTAACGAAATTTATTAAAATACAGTGTTCGAACCGTTGAACAACTTTTACGGACAATTTATGATTACAGCATACGTAATTTTAACTCACTGATTAATCGAAACTTACAAATAATTTCAAACCTTATCTACTTTTTTATTCACCAAACGTCACATTACATTTATTTCAGCCTTTTCGATTAGGAGAATCATAATTTATTGAGGATATAAAATAGTAACTAGTAGACTCAGTGAATTATAATTAATTAATAGTCTTTCAGTGTACGGAGTGCTAGACCGTGATCTGACAGACTACTATTCTACGATGTGAAGCACCATTTGTTCTAGCGTAGGGATTATGTACACAGTTCGTCGACTTTAAATCTAAAAACATAAGATTGGGATTACATGACACTACATCATAACTTTTTTGCAATATAATCTTGTCGAATAAATCGTCGATAGTGTATATTGAGTATTAACACAAAATGTTTCACAGTTTGTTTGTACCGTAGAAGAAGATACATATAAATAAAGGCATTGAATATTCTGGTAGTCATCGTACCTTTAAGGCATACTGAATGAATCCATATATGTATTATAAATAATTTCAAAAAGTATGTATAATGTACAAGTAATTTATATAAAATTACTTATGTCTCATATAATACGACATTGAAGTTCCTAAATAAATGTAAGGATACGTAAATGTAACGTTACCTTACAAATGAATGGAAAGTTGTTAAAGTTTTATAATTTATACGATTAAAATAACATTGCAAAAAAACCATTGTGTATTGCACTGTATTCTCAGTCTTACAGTTAAGTTGACGCACATAATAATATGCACTTATACTCCAATTATATACTCATTAGGAACAACAATTTTAAAATACTATACGTACATCGTTTTATATCACTAAAAATTATAAAACGTGCTTTTGGCACTTACCACTATTTATCTGCATCTATTGAAACCTAAATTGTAATAATAATAGAAAATAATAATAACATAAAATATTAAGTACATATAGTAATAGATAGACTGCATATGGTAAAGTGGCATTGGTATTTAATGTTCTTTGGTGACATATCAAAAAAATATCTGAAATATAGTATGGAAAATATAAAAATTAAACAATTTAAAGACAGATTATGAACATGTTTTGCCACTTTATTCTGTGATCTAATTTTATCCCTATTTATTTTTATCTTTATAACAACTAAATAGAGAAAGTCGACACTATAAAATATTATGTACAACATCTAAATTTAAATTTATAAAAAAATTGAGCATTACGAGCTGCTAAACCTTAACGTGATATTTAATTACTTTCTATTCTTAATATATAATATAATACAAAAAATAAAGGTAATTAATTAAATATATTAAATTACACAAGTACTTAGTACTTATTATAAATCGAGTCACGTTTAAAAATTCCTATAATTATTTTTTACAAATTTACAACTTAAAGTTTGTATCATAATCTCATAGCCACTAGAAAGAACGAATCCAAACGCTCGTATAGTGTTTATTATGTACATTGGTTTCATTTAATCACAAGACTGGAATCACATAATGCGGCGGGGTAACGCGTTTGCGATAGCGTGGCGGCAGCGACTCCTGAACCTCTGCTCAAGTGCATTCGATGATTAGGGGTTGACTGGACTCTATGACGCTGGGCCGTGGCTCGCCGCTGGAAGTACCGTAATGTGGTTGTTGCTGCTCGTGTTCAACTAGAGACGGCGGTAGTGTCCTATACTGAGTCGTATGCGTCGGTGACAGCGGTCCATGCCCCGAGGCTAGGTGTGGTGTAGTGCTGTGTGCAGGTCCACCTAGTATTGTCTCACTATGTGACATTACAATTCGCGCCCCACCGGCTCCCACCAGCCCTCCTTGTGATGGGGAGTGCACCTCGTAGGCCTCGTGTACCTCTCTCTCGTGACAGTCTTTGTCGACGCTGCCTGTAAAGTGCACGCGAAAATAAAATCGGACGCGTTCAGCGAGAGCGCAAGTGAAAGTTGCGGTTCACCTACGAGGAGAAAGTGCAACGCGCTGCAGTTGTTCTTGTGACTACAACCGTGTTTTACTATTATTTAGAGCTCTATTGTAAATTGTGAGTTTAAATTGATAAAAATAATGAATTTCAATATTGAGACCAAAGCAATATAAATAAAATATTCGTGTCTTTCTATATGGTATTGTAATATTAATAACTTTCTATTCCAAAACTTGTTATTTATTAATTAAACATAAAAATATTGAGCAAATAAACTTACCGATGCATTCTGTGTTGGCTGCGTTGGTAATAGCTAAAACCTCTTCTATATTATTCGGTTTACAACTTGTGGTTTTCCAATGAGTACGTAGTCCGGAAGCACTGATATATTTCTTATCACAGCCTTGGCACACGTATGGCCTATCGTTTGTGTGAAGACGTTTATGAAGCTTAAGATGCACAAACTGAGTGAACTTTTGCATACATAAATCACACGCATATGGTTTTTGTCCCGAATGTAAACGTAAGTGCGTTTTTAAATTCGACGTTGATGAAAATCGTTTCTTACATATATCACACTGATGGGGTTTTTCTCCAGTGTGGACTAAGTGATGTTTTTGTAGGTGTGCCAGTTGAGTGAAAGACTTATTACAAACATTGCATTTAAAGGGTCTTTCTCCGGAGTGTGTTCTAAGATGAACTTTCAAATTCGACAATTGACCAAATGTTTTACAGCAAACGTTACATTCATAATGCATTTTTCCATCTTTCTTCTTGAGCGGATAAGGTAAACTTCTGTACCCACGTGAAGATTGAGAGTTAGGGCTTAACGGTGGCATTAAAAGACTACAATTTCCGTCAGGGCTCATACTGCCGTGTTGCGTTACCAACTGTCCATTTACATTTGCGTTTTGAATCAAACTGAGTTGAGAACAATTTTTTAGTGTTATTACACTAGTGGATGACGATGGGTAATGGTGATTTGCTTGTCCATTTTGTGCTTTATCATATTGATGGGAAGATGTTACCGTCGGTGAGTATGTGTTGGGCGGAGATCCTAGCTGCGTAATAATTGTCGAGTTTGGCGGAGAGTATAAATTATATGAATAATTTGGGTAATGACTTTCGTAACGCGTCTCTCTTATTTCTCTAATTTCACGAATTTCACGAATTTCTGTTGTATGCGGAATGGTATGTGGAGGTGATGCAGAATAAACGGGTGCCGCTACAGGCGCTGGTAACTGTTGTGGCAATGGTAATAAAGATGGTAATGGTGTCAAATTTGAACTTGAGTCAGGACTGCATGCATTGCCATATCTTTGACTTTTCTTATAAGAATAAGCCATTTCTGTCGGCGAAGAAGGCGGTGGCGTGGCATTAGGTTGACGTCGATTTGGGTCGTTGTTATTTGTATCAATTCTATTTCCTGTTAGTATAGTTTCTAATATTCGTGTATCGGGCGGTGTATACCTCATAAAAGCTGGTTGGGGGGAAGGTGATGTGGTACCTTCTTCATAGTACGATTTATTTACAGGTAAGATGGTGTTCTGAGATGACTCTAATACAATAACTGTGGATGTGGCTGGATCTCTTCTCGGAGGAGATAAGTTATGTGGCATAGCGTTTGGAATTTCTTCAGCGATTATTAACCCGGGGTCGTTATCACAGTCCATTTCTTTATGATTTTGATATTGATAAGCTCGTGGCATTTTGATTTTTACTTTTCTATATTCATTACGGTGCATATCTTGGTCCAGTTTTTGAACTATAACCGTTTCTTTTGGTTCATTTGTTTTATTAGAACAATCTAATACATAATTTTCTACGTCTGAATCGCTAGAATCTTCAGGTGGAGTAAATTCATCATGATATCCGTTACTATGATAGCCTTCATCAGACCGCACTGATCCATCGTTAGGAGTTAATTGATGGTCATAGTGAGGTCCGCCACAATGACTTGGACATGGAGACTTGCTTCCTATTTTCTCTTGCTGGTTTCTCTTTGGTGATGGATCGCGAATATCACGTAAATGTTGATTTTGCGCTGGAGATACATTACTGTTTATTCTAGGATTCTCTAGTTGATGTATAACCAGATGTGAGGTACTTTCTTTATGTTGATGTATGATAAAGGTCGGATTTTCTCTGTTTAGTAATTTTACAGGCAATAGATTATTTGAAGTATGTAAAGATTGTTCGTTCATTGAGTTTTCTGTTTTATTGTGAACGATGTTTGTTGAAATATCAGTTCTTACAATTGTCCTCTCATTGTTACTAATGCATCTGGGTTCTTCTCTCATCAACATATTTTGATTATCATGAAATTGTTTGTCATTAGCTTCACGTTTTCGGCGGCGGAGCGGTATTTCAGTTTCCAATAATTCTTTTGTGTTTGTTAATCCAAGAACATATTTCATGTGATTATAGGCAATTTCAGGGTGTACAGGTGCTGGTGGTAAGCCATAAGCTTTTTTTATAGTTTCTTCTTTGCCTGAAATGATATTTTATGGATGTACATTCATTATGAATATCAACTAAAATATTATTTACAAGTAAAGAGATTTATTTTACTTACAAATAGAATAAGTAGCTCTTTCAGGGTCAATATCGTATCCCAGCCTTGTTGCGAAATCTTTGCAATACCACACCATTAATTCTTCATTAGGCATTATATCCCTAAAAAATAATAACGTTAATACAGACATCAATCTACATATTTACAACATACTGTAAACTGTGTTGTAAAAGTGAAGTGGATGAGTGTGACATATACCTGATAGTGTAGAAATATATGTGCTCTTGGTGTTGACAAGCGACAAGATTCATCACAGACAGTGAGTACGCGGACGCCACGTACCGCATCCAGTTGGCAACGCTCGTATCCGATCCATCGAGGTAATAATAATCACTATCTTTAAATATCTGAAAATGTATGTAAATATAACTTAATTGTCTTTTCCTCGAGGCACTATATACATATAATAAACTGTGAAATAATTGAGTGAAAGTTAAATAGAGTTAATAACGATTAATTGCAAGTTATATATTGACGATATAATAGTTATATATAAATTTATACTGTAGTTTAGGTTTAGCCTGTAATACAGGTACTACTTTTGACTTTCTAAGTGTCACTCGTTAGAACAGTACTTACGTAATTAATGATTTGCTATAATAATAATAAATCTTGAAAACATGTAGATATAAATAGAAGCGCTAAATGACAAATATATACATTGATTAAATTTTTATATAGCTAGAGGGCGTATGTTTGAATAAGCACGTGGCACGTGCAGGATATTTACAGTGCGCATGCAATTGATAAGAGCTTGCTTACATTATAGTAGTAGTGTAGTGGAGAATCAAGGTCGATATGCAATGTCACTTGAGAGGTAAAGTAGCACGCGGAAGATAAAGTTAATTTGAACAATGATTAGTCATATTGACGTTATGTTATTATATAACATGTGATTACTTCTGTTAATACACACTTATTCAAAAATATAATAGTACTAAACATAATTTTTATACTGTATACTAAAGAAATTCTAGTAGATAAGAAAAAAATGATACCAATAATAGAGCTAATAATAATTGTAGCGTAAATAAATATTAAAATAAAGCTATCTAACACCATGATAGGAATTCAAAGCCCGAATCTCACCTTAATATTTCCATAAGTATGATGTCTGACAGTTTCCTGTACCTGGCCCAAAATAGAGAGGAAATAGGTTAGTTCGAAGAAAAATGTATAGTGCTTTTTGCGTTGGGAAATGTTATAGCCTAAATACGCTAATAGCTATATTGATCTCTAAATATTTTATCTCGTTTATAAAAAAATCACTAATTGGAGTTGTGTTGCTCGGTAGGTATATTTACAAAAGACATGCCTCACCCAATTTTATATCTATATGAAGCAAAGTTAAAACAAGTCGCTTGATGTTTGGCGGGTAATAAAAAAATGTTTACATATAAAATGCTGTATAATTACATATATCTTAATAACTCACCCTCCAGTAATACCGCCAAGATATTTTATCATTAGGCTTATTTGGTGTTCTAGTTCCTTCGAAAGGACCAAATCGAGTTCCACGTGGTATCACTCCGATACTCCAAACGCCTTCAGTCTGAAATATATAATTGATTACAGTGTTTAGAACTAAAATAGAATATATTATAACAAATGTTTTATAATATTATACTTACGGGTGTGTTCGGAGTGGACAATACAGCTGAAGGTCGTAATGCTAAACTGCGCGGGAGTGTCTTCTCGGCTCTATTATGTATACCCCTTTCGCAGGGTACGTCGGGTACTATGTACACCGTAAGACGCTCGAACTCTTCCTCTCGCATGTGCGTTACATCATAACCTCCTGAATCAGATACTGCATTCACAATACCAGTACCAACGGGGCTGACTGTGCGTCCTACCACTGTAGTGCTTGGCACTTCTTCGCTTGTTGACTGTGACAACAATTATTTAAGAATTAGTACTCTGTGGAACTTTAAATTGATTTTATCTATATTAATGAATTATACGAAATATAAAACACTTTTAACATCATTTATACGAATATTATATAAATATATAAGTTCCTGTACTCTATATTTGCAAAATCGGTCATTCCAGACACGAAAAATATGTCAACATCGTCGTTACGAAATGCATATTCTACTTATGCATTTGAAACTGTGATCTTCTAGATTGAGTACTATTTTTACTAGCAAATGGTTCATTTTCAAAGAGTAACCGGCGGGCAAAGCCGTTCGATAAATGGGCGGTGCTCCTACTGACCCAGTTTTATGATAAGCGCGCACATTCTACCGCGCATTGCTACATCCTCTTTGCGTTTTTTATATTTTCTAGATATTAAAATTAAAAAATGTATTTATATACTCACAAGCCTCATGTTGATATATTATTGGGTTTCTATATTTAAGCAATCATTCTTTAGTACTATGTATTGGAGCAGCTGTGATCTGAAAAGAAAAAAAAAAGATTACTACTGATAGATACTAATACTGATAACAGATACTGTAAATGGAAATATGAATAAACTTAAACTATAACATAATTTTATAATTTATTTGCAAAATTAATTTTACATTATGATAAATCCTTAAAATCTAATTGGATTTACTCACATAATACGATATAATTTCAAACGAAATTATTTTTATATAACAAAAGTTTTGCTATGTTCTTCAATTTTTAATTCAACTTATCTCTTAAAAATTAATATAATTATTTAAAATAACTCATATTACCATATAATTTCGGTCAATAACATTATATTATTTATTTAGTAAAATATAGTTACTAAAATGTAAGCATTGACAAAGTAAATATTTGATCATCATAGTGATACTAATAGTACGGAAGCCGGGTAAAAATTTGATTAATTATATCTTTTCGTACCATAATTGGGGTGACACATCAGAACATAGTATCATAAAGCATGATGAACGTCAGCTGCGGTTCAGTGGGAGGATGAGAGGTGATAGCCTTCCAAACACTAAGCCTATAATTATTTAAAAAATTACCTGATGACACCTTATATGTAACTGTGGATAAATATATATGTCAGTTGCCTGTATTTCGGTGGAAAAACTGGATACTTTGAAACTTATACCGAAGGAGTTAGGCTGGAGCATCTATTGCCTATCTAAATACATCATACATACACCCATGATCTGGCTGCAAAGGCCATTTTATGCAGAGCATTTATAAAAATAATTTTGGGGAGAAGTAGAAAATAAGGGTAACAAAGTGTGATTAGAATAGAAGGACAAGCGTAGTCAGTCGAAGAGATTATTTTTCTACAAGCATTAGTATAGTGACCGTAACATATTAAATAAAGTAAAACCGTCTTATCACAAAAGAGTAAAACGCATGTTTAAAGAAAGGTTGATCATAAAAGGGTGTCCTGTCCTTGTTTAAAAATAGACAGACACGGCTTAGACACTGTTTAAAATTAAACACAGTGCAAGCGTTTTCTAACGCTTGTCTAAACTGACAGTTCTTATTTTATTATTGTGTCTTATTGTATTTCTATTTTCCGTTTCGTAGTAAATTATGGTTTTTGTAAATTTGTGGACGGTATTGATCTGGATAATATAGATAAATTAAATAGTTTTAGAGATTAAAAAGTAAATTGTGTACTTACGTGTTAACCCGTTTCAAATGTTTAGTAATTTGTTATTTAAGAACAAATATACGTTAGACTACTGATAATCCTTCAGACTACAGCTGGGTAGAGATCGAAAACAAATTTGAATTTCTCTGGTTTTTTAAAACTCAGTGACCAACATTTATTGATAAAATAACTATTAAGCCCAAAAAGGTAATATTTCTTTATCATTTTGATTATATTGCACTAAATATGCATTCTAATATATATTTTTTAAGAGAATCAGAGAGAGATGAGAGTGACAAAAGTCATAGCTAGAATGAATATGGTTGAACTACATGTTTTTTGACTATACTTTTTAAAATTATTATTATTTATCAAAAAGCTAAGCTATAATGAACTATAAATCGATTAATTCACTGATCTGAATATTTCTTTAGTTATTTAATTACATACTTATCAGTTTGATAGTACTTTATACAAAATAGTAATTTCTTAGGAACAGTCATATCAGAGCGTAATGCCGAATAATTTGGGAATCGTCATTTCCTCCCATATGAAAATTTGTAAGCTGATTGTTAATAGACTGCAGTAAGTATTTAAAAAAATCACCTAGCAGTAAGTCGAGGAAAACCTCGTCAGCAGATTTATTTAGATAGGCTATAGATGCTCCAGCCTAACTCCTGCGTTATATTTATTATAATATCAGCTAACGGTTTTTTCACCGAGATACAGGCAGCTGACATATATATATTTATCTATAGTTGGGTATAAGGTGAAAACAGGTAAAGTTTTAGTTAAGAGGAAATGATTGAATTTAATTTTTTATTCTCCACCTCGGTAATCACCACTTATCCCCCCTTCCCCCACCGAACTGTAGCTGACGTTCACGAAGCTTTATGATATAACACTCTGATGCATTCCACTGATTACCGCTTGAGAGGAACTTAGTCATATAAACCTGTCACTGGCTCCCATACTATATGTACTTTCGGTGTATTTTGATTATTAAATGTAATTTTTTAGATTGAGTTTTGCATTCAAATTCTTTATTTATGGTAACAAATTGAAGTTATATTTGTTTTTTGTATAAATTTAATAAACGATAAAAAAAAGTTTTGTTTAAATGTAAAAAAATATTATCATACTATTGTGTAGAATCAAACAATGACTAAAATAATTTAAATAAAATCCAAGATATCGATTGCTTTTACTAAAACGTTTAAACTTGAATGCACAAGACAATCATTTTAATGACGTCTCATTGAAGGTTTGCCAATTTGGCAGTTAATGTTACTGCAATTATATGAACGCAGAATGAGGAACTAGGATTTGATCAACTAAGTAATAATTATTCCACAGTAATAATAATACTTCCTTTTTTATTTTAACAGTGCAAACACGTAGAAATTGTATGTTTAAACGTGCTAAATATCACATAAGTATATGTGTTTACTAAATGTTCGGTTTGTAAAATATATAGTAAAAATCTATGTAAATTCACCGCACGTTCATAGGGGGCGGAACAGAAAATTACTCAACGGATACCACAGACTAGTGCTGTCTAATCAATAAAAATATAAATTTGTGTTTATGATATTTAAAAAAGAAATGATAACTCTTAAATACATATAAAATATATTGAGTATGTCAAATATTTCTCTCTACCTTACCTACGTATAATGTTAACTTCTTCCTATTTCCTTTTTGTAATAATATTGAAAAACAACTTTGTCATATAACAAGCATTTTAAGTAAGTAGTATTACAATGATTTAATATTGGTAATTTTTTGCATAAAATACCTAATAAAAGACAGCTATAATTTTTCCGGTAATCCAATTTAAATATATTAAAATTAAATGCATTTCCTGGGAGCATAAATACCAATCAATCTTTTATACTTTATAATAATTATGTATCTGATAAATATCTATGAAACTATATAAATGTTATAATATGAAACACCGTGTTATAATTGAATAAGGTTTTCAATGTATGTGATTGGTATTGTTGAAAGATTTTTATGTTATACCCAAGGTAACTGATTTGCAGTGATGAGATAGTTTGTACACTATAGGATATGATTCTAAGTCCTAGAATTGTATAAAGGTAGTGTTTATGTTAGAAACCGCGGATCAAAGGGCAAGTGACTAGCAGCACGTAACTACACTGACAGCGAATGCTTACGTAACGCGCCTACGCAATGAACGTAGCTGTGTGGTGAATGCATAAGTTTTTCACGCCATATGAACTTATAATTGTACATAATAAATCTTAATTGTCTATAATTCTTCTTTATAATAATATTAAGCACCGGAAAAATTATATGTTAAAACACGTTAATAAGTATAATAAAATCTAATTTAGAAAATTATTTTTGTGTTTTATATCTTGTGTCTTCAGAAAGCTTCTATCTTATTATCACCTTAATTTACGGTTATAAGGAGCGATAAAGTTAGTAAAGAAAATTAATTATCGTTATACAACACTAACGAAATTTTGTAAAATTGAAAATTAGTAAAAATATTAATATATTCTTTGAGAGATATATTACTTGTTATGTATTATTGCTATTCATTTATAGTGATATTTTCTCTACTCCATTTGTAGACGGCCAATAAATACGCTGCAATATATGAATATAGAACATATATATGTGTAACCGCTTCAAAATATATTTTTTGGAAAAGAGATGTGCATTGTGCGCAGCGTTTCTTACGTTTTTAATAAAATTTTAAAATGGATCAATGTATTTCATAGGTTCCAGTATAAAATATAATATAAAAACTATAAGTTTAAAATGTTATGACATGTATTAAATTTAATTATTGAAATGCCCTAACAGGAACCAGATCATTCGTATTTACTTAAATATCTGGTTCGACAATGGTAATCTGTACTTTCTAGCAGTCAATAATTCAACCACAGTACTATCTCGTTGTGGGAAAACCCAATATTAAATGAAAACTACTTAGATTTATAATCAGTCAAATGGTTTAGTAATTTACTCAACTCTTATAATCATTTTTATTTATAATTAGAGTTCCCGCCTATAATAATTATATAATAATATAAGTACACCTCAATTATAGTAAAAAAAAAAGTACAGATTTGGTTCAATGAAAGTCTAATTATATGATTACATTATATACCGGTTATTGGCATACCTACTCGTTTGCATTGCATAGCAACAAAAAAGTAATGAATTCAACATAATAGGTATATACAAATGATATTACAAAAAATGGAAGTTGATCAATAATAAAAATAAAGTGATGTCAATCCACCAAAACAAGCACAAAAGTTTATTTAGAATTATTGATTATGAATTGTCGATGAAAATATAGTTCACATAACACAAGCATAGTGGGTTACCAGAGTAAAACTTTTTCTCGAATTAATAATGTTACAATAAATTATTATCATTTTTTGCAGCAAATGTATATATCAACGCTTCTTTCTTCAAAAATAATATTTGTGTTCTTGTTGTAATCTCACGATTACAATAGTTATACAAATTGGAAAATAAAGTATGAAAATAAATACGATAAAAGGCGCTAATTGAATATGATTAAAGCGATGTGCAATTTTAACTGAATAATGTTCATTGAAAAAGGCTAGAAGTAAAAGCAATGGTAGCGAAATAGTGAGCCGATATAGTCGGGCGCACACGCACCAGGAAGCAACCTTGGCGCATGATGCGCTTACACTTGAACTTGCCCTTTTGAGAGCTCGCTGCAATGCGCACGAATCGGCGTGGAGCGACGCCGCGACTCTTGCGCCGCTCTATATATTTTCTGAATAGTGTATTCGTTGTGCACCATATGCTGTTCTATACTATTATGACTATTATTATGACGTATACAATTCTTTTTCACTGCTGTAGTTATAAACTTGACTTAATATAGTTAAATGTAATTTTAAGTAAATATTCATTTTTATTCAAAATAACTATATACTAAAGTATAATTTATATGTTATATTTCAATCTATACTAATATTATAATAACGTAAAAGGCAGTAAAAGTAAGAATTTGTGGAACTACTAACCTGATTTTATAATCTTTTCTTTGGTTAAGGTCTAAGTTTGGGCTGATGGTTATAGATTATATATTTTATACACTATCATTTTACATATTGCATTTAATAAGTACAAAATCGCGGTACTTCACTAGTATTTTAAAATGATATACAAATTTTCATATTTATATACGAATTTTGTGAGTTTTGGGAATAATATTAAATCGTAGCTGTGACGCTATTGAATATATATCAATAAAACATTTTGGAACCCGTATTTTTTTCCGTCCTGTACAAGAATTTTCTCAATTTTTTTCCACATGTCAGTTGTTATATAAAATGTAATATTTAGAAACATTGAATAAGTGAATTAAATAATTCATACTAGAATGCAATGTAAGTATTAACCTTGTAGTCTAATAATACAATGAATACGTATATATTAGTAATAGAAATATGATGTATAAATACCGATAACAAAGACGATCAAGTGATTTCATTTGTATTGTACATACGGAAGTAAATGATTTTAATAGGAGCATGTAATTTCGATTTTATTTTAGGTGTAATTTTTTTTGTAAATCTTTAATTTGTGTTGTATATAGACTAATGAAGTGAAGAATGTATTTCATATCATTGTCTGTCGAATAATTCACGTTTTAAAACACTTAAAATCTAAAGTTCTATTCATTTCTTTTACGAAAAGGAATTCGATAGTTAATAAAATATTTGACTAATAAATATTTTAAATATAAGTAATGCATTATTAAAATCTTTTTAAAACAAGTTGTAATAACTAGTGAATATTTAATAGAATTTACAAATAATATTATAGGAAGACATACCTAAAATTTTTGAAAATATATTGGCTATTTGTATTTATTAATAATAGAAAATTTGTTTTATAAACACTGAAAAATAAATGGCTACTGTATTTTAGGTATAATATTGTAATCGAACATAGACGTTTATTTTTAAAGGTTGACTAGATAAACACTGATTAGAATACTTACAACAATGGATATCCATTGTTCAATATTATCTTGATTTTGTTGCTTGTAGTTTTAGAAATAAATTATTATATACATAAACATATAAAAAATATTATTGTCTTTGTCAGCGACGTTGAGAGTACACAGCGTTTGTTTGTCTACGAGGTGAGCGCATAGTCCAACGATTTGAGGTACTCGAGGAGTATCCGGAGCGCCAGTAGCGGGACTAGAGGCCGGAGCCGGCGCGCCGCTCTCATGTCGCCGCAGCGGCCTAAGTCTGCTTTTGGCACAGGCTATCACTACGCACTGTCAGCGTCGATCGAACGCATCCGACTCAGGATCGAACTCACGCCGTGCTCGCCGGCGGAGCGCGATGCACATTATGCAACGTGGAGGCCGCCGTGCTGCCGACCTGCCTCACGTCTGCCCGAAGAGCGCCTCGTACTAAGCCGACGACCCCGCGCAGCTATGCCCACCGACCTAGATGCACTTTTACGATGCCGAGAATGCAATCGACACATGTATTCGCGTCTCGTTCCAATAAACGCATAGACGACGAAAGCGGCCTGTGATAGAGAATGCGGACGAATTTGACAACTAATGCAGTGAGTACGTCACGTTCGCGCCTCTGGTTCTCGTACAACAGAAGAGAGGGACAGCAAAGTGTAATGCGGCTAGCGACTGCATTCAAGTTCATTACTTCCGTAGTGTGATGAGCGACCGCAGTGCACACTACTTACAATTAACGATTCAACTATGAAGTTGATAAATCGCGGGAATATAAAATTTGAATGAAAATAAATAATTATTACTTTAAATTAATAAAAACTAATTTTACGCGCGTTTAAGTAATAAATATGATAATAAAAAAAAATATTCAAGAAGAGTTAGTAATAACGAATAATTCTTACTAAATACATAATAAAGAGTAAAGGATATAATAAAGTTATTAGAGCAAATTTACTAGATTTTAATTTATAATATAATTTACTTCATTATATAAATGTGTTGCACTGATCAGAGTAAAATATCAATAAAAAAAAAAACGCAAATAAGGAGCGTGAGAATGGTAGCGAAAGCCTGGGCGGGCGGCGTTCGCCAGCTCGCCTCCCCGGAACAAGCTTTCACTCTCGCGGGTCGTCGACACAGCATGCACACATCCTTACCTTTTATTCTCGAAAATCATATTGTAAAAATATGACAATCTAATCCATAAAGAAACATTTGGATACTAACATATTGACATGAGATATATTTTTCCCTAATATTATTTAATTGTCAGATTGAATTCATTATACTTCTCTCGTCATCTTGTAGTTAGGGTTCTACTCTTAGTAAATGCAAGCATACCGCACCCTGCCACCCACCATTATCCAATATTGATTTCACTGTTTACGGCCTTACTCTGTTAACAACTGGGAACTGCATTATCCCATAGTAAAAGCTGAATGTCATTCTTCAAATTACATTGTTCATGTACATTGTCATTACATAATTCAAACAGTATTGGTGCTTGTCGTAATTTGATTAATTATATTTTCTATATTACTAAATAATTCAAGATTTTAACGCAAATAAAAAATTATATTTACTCCCTAATATTATTATATTATTACAACCATATTATATTTAATATAGAAGTTAACCTTGTTTTTGTTGCATATATGTTTCACAATTTCACTAAATTTTCTGTTATCCTTAAGGTCCGCTATATTCATTTGTTAAGATTTAATGTTTGTATTTATTTTTGATATTATATTATAATTGATAATATCTAACTTTGTGAAATTATTTAAATCTTAAATATAATAATTATTATAAATTTATACCAGCTGATCTGGCAGACATTGTTCTGCCTTTTCGTAAAGTCAATTACATCGACTACAGCGACATGTATTGCGTTATCACTTATCAAGATAAAACGTATTCTATCTCTCAAAAATTTCATTAAAATCGGTTCAGTAGTTTAAGAGTTCATAGCGGATAAACAACGTGACACGAAGTTTTTATATATAAAAGATGAACGTCTAGTTTATTAGCTCAAGAGCGACTACAATTTCGGTTGCTCTGTAGTGATTATGATAGTCTAAGGTGCACCTAGAAAGAAGATAGGCTCTCAAGTAAAAATTATTGACACGAGTAAAAAGGTTGCTTCTCTTAAAATTTTCAGCTTAAGGGCTTTAGGTGGCCAGGTATTATATCTTACCATCACAGATATATTTCATTACAAATGTAAAGTATAAATATAAAGTATGTCTCATATACAAAAAATAAAACGAATCTTTCTTACATTTATCTTCACTACTTAAAATAATTCGTATCCTTTAACTCTCTCCTACTCATCAAGACAATGACCTATCCCAATGTATGGCATAATATAACCGTCTACGATCTACCCCTTGCCCTTTATTTCTAAACGTATTCGTCCAGACTCGTCGATTCAGACGTAATACATAATGTATGACCAAACTGCAAAAATATTATATTATATTATATTATATATAATAATCTCTAAAACTTAAATCTTCCATTAGAAACTTTGTATGTATTTTCCTAACACAACGAACATATCACTAACAACGGATTCTTCGATCACGAGCGGCTGAAGGAAAAAACAGTCATGACGCTGAGGATACCAGCTTTTTATAAATATAACAAATACCATTGCATGTCTGTTTATTAATGATGTTCCATCGGTTGGACGAGTTCTAATGACATTTGTCATAGATGTCGATTATGCTGTGGGTTTAGAAAGTAGGATACTTTTCTCATTAATTTTTAATTTATCGAAGTGGGTGGTTGATGCTTAATTATATTAATAATGGAACGATAAATAGGAATAGAGTGATAAGGTCGATCAACTTGATTTAAAGTTTTCGGGGAAGAAAAAAATCGCAACTAAACCACAGCATATCGTAAGGCGTGTTCTCCAGCTTGTATATTAAAATATGTCGCAACATCATGTGTTTGTGTTTTGCAAGCTTCACATAAAAAGAAGCTTTTTTCTGGGTTAATATTTTGCTGATTTTTCACTTACTTTCATGTGCTATTTTGATCAATTTCATAAAAAAAAAGAAAACCGATTACATTACTTTAACAAATAAATTAAACTGTTTTAGCGATATAGTGAACTGAATTACATATTATATAATATAGAATATTATGAAATGTATTAAACAAACTAATTATATATTATATTTAAAAATAATAAGAATTGTATACTATTACAATATAAGTTAAGAAACAGTTGCTAGACAACTTGTGTTTTATATCGTATTATTTTATTGAGTAAACAATTATGAAAAAGTATACTTGTAGTACATATCAACATTGAAATTAGAAATATAAATAGTTTTTCTATATATTATGATTAGAGTACTTAACTAATATTATGAAAAAGAAGCTAGACCGTCATTGTATTATATTTTTTCGACACAGGACTTGTAAAATAGATATTAAAAATATTGTCAATCCCTTGTTTAAAGTATTTTCAAATATATTTTGGAAGCATAAAGTGTATTACTATTTAATATAAAATAAATTTATAAATACATAAATTTGATATGAGCTATATGGTTTTAACTTATTGTAAAATGATTTCTTTATTTAAGAATATATAAAAATAAATTGTGATCCGCTCCAATAACTTTAAACTTTCGCAAAAACGTTTTCTCGATTATAAAATATACATTATCCAAAATCGAATTACTGATCAACTAGACCATGAAAAGCGAGCGTACCAAAGAAAATGCAGTTTTCTATGGACGGCGGAGGCTTGGGCGGTATCAAAACACTGAATCTTCCGGGGTAAACGACCTCGCCTCGCCGCCTCGTCCCACTGCACTAGGTCCCTCCACCCGACGTCGTGCGGCGTCTCGCTCGCGCCACCGATATACCGTCGTGAATAAATCGCACGCTGCACTCGTGTGCGCCGGGAAATGCGTTTATTCTGCGACTATTGGGCGAAAGGTCATTCACATTTTCACCAGTTTTCTTTGGGATTTTACTGAGAAATTTTCCGAAATATATATAAAATTCATGTAGTATTTTATAATATGATTTTAAAAAATAGTGGTTACAAAAATAGTAAACTATTTTATTATTTTACAAAGAATAGGAATAATGGTATTTCGTTACTATTAATCGTTGAAATAATATTATTAAATGAACATGGATTTATGTTTATTTCGTGAAAAAATAGTAGTCGTAAATGTCAAAAAGCATAGGACACAAACCAACCTAGGTATTTTATTTAAAATGTTTTTTTTTTATTTAATTTATAACTTATGTATATAAATCCATTCAATTTTACCTCACCGTATTGAATGGTATGCAAATAAAATAGAAAGTGTTACTCTTAATGGATATAATGTACAATTATTTTAATTTATTATAATATAAATAGTATAAAAACATCCGCGACATTCTAAGGGTTAACCACAGAATCGATTTGGAATACATTTATAAAATTTACACTTCAAAACATATAGCATTCATTTCATTCTACTAAATTATTCATTCTAATAGGGCTAATAATATAATCTAGTTAGACGCAAAATAGAAATTATGCTGCTTATCTACATTAAAATCACAGTAGCATTTAAAATGAAAACCAGTTGAAGATTTCACACTTATTGAGTAAATATAAACTTGTACTTGTGTTACCAAAAATTAGCGTCCTATTTATTATATTTTGATTTTTGATACCCTTTAACTACTGGGATAGGCAAAAAAGAAGAAGCGCCTGTCTTTTATAAATTCATTTATTTACATATTAGTTCATTCCTTTAAATCTTTTCTTATGTTACAATGGACCATTTTCACAAAAATATGCATTTGTTATGCTCTATTTCTTATTTAAAACACATATTTGACGCAATATGAAATAAGTTAGAATATTGATCCTATAAAGTATGATGGTGTTCGTTTATATCTGTGGAAGTGGTGATGCCTGCAATGCAAACTCAATTTCCCCCTTCTAGGGTAGGCTTCAATACTCATTCATGTTTTTTCCTTCTCTGACGGGATGTTGACGCATAGCGCGCTCCCACTCGCGACGCTTCCGTGTTGACATCGGTATATACGCGCATGCACTAGACCTAGCCCAATGCAGCGAATTTTGCGTAGGTTCGTTACCCTCTCCTACATCTACTACTACTAATACATACTACATGTACTAATACATCTACATTGTATAGATAGAACTAGTTAAATTTCAATCTAGCCCTCAGCTAACCCGGCCTTTTCAATATCCAAGCGTCGCAATTGATTTTTAAGATTTGTATTTTTCTGTTTTTCCTAACATTGAGCAACATGCTTTGTCGGTGTTATTTAATGTTAAAGATACTAAACATTATTGAGGTAGAGTAATTATTGTTGCGCATTACAACATAAAAAAACCTTTTTGGTTTATGTTCGTTCAAATAATAATAGCGATACCGTAAAAAACTATTTGCACAAATGTCATTTTTAGCGTATACTTTTTGAATTTAAGTTAACCTTGAAAGACAATAACAATGCACAAATCTTGGAAGGACAGCAATGATAATAAATGTTTTTAATAAAAAAAAGTTGTACGGTTTCTATTTAAAACAGTCAGTTGTATTTATTCGCAAAAAAATCTTAAAGAAACGTTAAATGCCAACAAATTTCAATATACATTTTAGACACAAAGAGAATATATAATACACTTATATTTCATTTCTATGGCATTATAGTCATTAGAAATAACATTTTTTTTTATAAAAAATGCGATCTACCGTTTCGAAAAATAATGTTTTAAAATATTACCATTTTAATACACTTTTGTTTAATACTCGGGACGAAGACTTATATTTTTTTTTACTGATTGATGCGGTTGCTTGGAATGATTTTAACACCTTAGCTGGGTGGGTGGAAAAAACATTTAACTCATAGCGTAAGGTTGCTAAACTAACCAAACTTACTTGTTTAGGCTGGTGACGGAAATATATGCTTTATTTTTTATAGTTAAGGTTTATGACCACAATATCAGCTGATGGTAAGTGAAGAAGTGGCCTAACACAGTGGGCTAAGCCACTTAAGACTAAGTCTAGTGGGAGGACTAGCTCTCAAATGCAGCTGCCGGAACACACCTATAGGTATTTGGCGGTACATTTTCAATTTGAGGTTGGTAGCTAGTGAGGCGGGCATTAGAAAAAGCCCCACCGCCATGCTGTGCTTCATAACAGTGTTTTCCTTCACCGAAAACTTAAGCTAATTTTAGGTGGATTCAAACTAACATCCCTTGACGAGAGGTCCGTATGTGTATATCAACTGAGCTATCATGGCTTATGTACATATATTTGTGCATATGCGAGCTGTCTATGAACTTGCAGTTCATTCTTCGTATGTCACAGTTAGTATTAGACGCTTGTTACATGTCTCGATAAATTGTTTTGGTTTAAATTTTTCATTCTTGTGCTAAAGATGTTAAAATTACATTATGAAATTTATTTGCATCTTTATTATTACACACTTTAATAATACACTTAATACAATTTTGTATATTAAGTTGTATATTAAATGTCTTTGCTTTAGTAATTTTAACGCAATTACAATGGTACTCTTTCATTACCTCCTTTTTCCAGTGACCATGTTTCATGGAAATCACTGTCTACTAATAATCAAGTTTGCGTAATGATAATGCAACACAGTAAAAAGTATTGTTATGGTTTTTATTATGTAATATTTGTGTGTAGCATTATATATATTTTTATATAAAATCACCTAGTTTAATTACCGAAGAAGCTGCGGTATGGCTTATGATCAAGAAACAGCACCTGGGGCGAGCATCACGCTTGCAGCTCCTCGTTAATGATCAATAGTAAAAATAAAAAGTATGTTTTCAAAATAGTCTACTGTTAGTTGTATTGTCTACTTCACTGATGTGCCATATACATGGGAAATCGATCCCAAGGTCTCGCCTTTAAATGAACAAGACGCTCTATTTCTAGCATAAACTTATTTTCTTATTTAAAGTCATATAAGTATAACTTATAAAGTGGTGTACTTACTATTTTAGTAGTAGTATATCGAAAAAATCAGGAATGTTTGTACATCTATAAATTACATTATTGATATATTTTTGGTTTTATAATTCTTAAATTTTAACTTTATTTTTATATTTTATGTCCTACCAATTGGTACTGCCTAAGAGAAAAAAAAAACACTCACGATTACTGTACTCGATTTGTTATCTAAACTGTGATTTCAGTTCAAAAATTCACTTTACTTCAAAATAACTGAAATCTTTTCCAGTACTTTATACTTAGATTGATTGAGCTATGCAGTACAATTTAATCTTTTAGTATTCTCTCTCTCTTATGGGCTATGCAAAGAAGATAGAAAGTATCTCTCAATCTCTCAAATCTTTAATGAAGTGCACCTACTACGGGTTCTTCTTATTTTGGGTAACTTATAAATTAATATACTTTTTGTATTAACCTAGTTAGTATATCTAATTTCAAAGATAATATAACCTTAAATAATATGTAAAATACGAGTTATTGATTTGGACGCATTGAAAATATGGTTGATGAATTTTAATGTAAAATTATAATTATGTGTAGAAATAGAAGTCAAGCCTAATTGACTTATGCGGATCAGATAAAAAGTTTTCAATTAGTTTTAATAATTAGTTTTTATAATTGAGTTAGCGTAGAAATATTATTAATATTTAAGAAAAATGCACTTTAAATCAGATGAAAAGTAAATATTCAACTGTATATATTTGTTGCTACGTGAAATAAAATCAAATAGCTATACATAAAGCAATCGCCTTACTATTTAAAAATCAATGAATGACCTGTATAATGGTTTTAGAGAAGTAACTGCCTGTATAATATAAAGAAGCAGGTAGGCAAATAAATGGAGTGCAGAGAGGTGTGAAGTATAAGTCTAGAATGTGGCTAGGGTCAAAAGCCGCCCAGTATGTCAGCGTTTAGTATTCCGTGAGCCCCGGCTCGGGCCGGCTAACGGGACCGCTAGCCCGTCTACACAGGCCTTTACTTTCATCGATCGAAAGAACCACACCAACGGTTTACTTTCCTTTGTTAGTTTTGGGTTCAACCATGGAAAACATTTTATACTTTATAGAATTAATTTACAGCACGTGGTTTGTGATTTCTTGTATCAGAATCTAATGATGTTTGAAATGAAATTTAAACAGTATTATAAATTTGCTGGTTTTCTCAATATGTAATATGCAACATTACAAAAAACCATTATTCTTGGTTTGTTCACAAAGGAATTTTACGACAAGAGATTATGAGTGTTCGGTTATGTCGCAGGTAGAGGGCGAAAGGAAAAAACGCGCACCAGGATAACGGAGCCTTTGTTAAGAGGCGTACCGTTAGATGCATTTAAGACGATTACCAGCAAAGTGTGTTAACATGTTTAGGTATTAATATTTTGGGAAAAAAGTTATTATATTGAAATTTTACATATAGTTGTACATTATAAATATTTGTTTTTTGACTTTATCACTTAGGGAGTGTAAACTGAAAAAAAATGACAGATATTTGTGTTAGATAAAGTTTTGAAGGATATTTCAAAAAAGTGTTATCACGAATTACTACGGAATGACCCCGGATCAAATTCTTCTGCTCAAAGAAGCAAATTTTAATATATCATGATTAACCATAATGAAAGAATAGTTATTACTGCTCGTTTAATTAGCTATCAAGAGTTTATTGACTGGTTATGAGAGTCAATTGTTTTTAGATGAGAATATTACAATTATCGTAGGTATTCTTCGCTTAGTCACAAGTTCGCATTAGGTTTATTACTAATGAATAGTTAAAAAGTTAGATATGATGATTATAATAAAAACATCATATTAAGTTATGCAATAGTATTTTATATAATATATTTCTGTAGAGTTCCCCAACCCCATTAGAGGGAGATTTTGATTAGGTTTGGACCTTACCGGGATTAGATGATAAATATGAAAGCGCTCCATCAATCTTGGTGGAAAGTATAGAGGCCGTAGGTTTTTAGTCAGTAAGAATCTGATATAACCCATACTTTTGCTGCCCGGCAGAAGGTGGGTATATTATGTAAGCCCTTCCTACAAAAAAAAAAGAGTTCCAGAGTGAAATGTTAATTTGGGCATTGAGCATAATTGGGCACAATAAAATTATTTCAAATGCGTTTTTTATTTAATATATTACGTTTATCCATACGAATTATTTTTAACGTTAATACAGAAATTATGTAATAAAATATATGATATGTTTTATGTGAATCATAGAAATAAACTTATTACCTCAACTTGTAGAAGAAATGTCTCAGTTAGCGTGCATAGGGGTGGTCGATGGGTGTCAATTCGAATCCTTGGAATTATCCCGAACTTCCAGCAATGGAAAACGTTATGATGAATGCATATCTTCTAGCCGGAGTAGGTACAGCCCTCAAATTAGAAATATACCGCCAAACATCTATGCGTGTGTTGTGGCAATTGCCTTTGTGAGACAGTCCTCTTTGTGAATGTATACTGTTACTATATTGGGCAACATCGTCACTAAATAACGGATTAGACTTTTGACCAAACGTTATTATAAAAATATAAAAAAACGTAACAAACTAAAATATTTATTTTTTCTATGTAACTTAATTTTGTTTTAATGTTATGTAAATAAGCATCCTAATTTATAAGAAACTAGCAGTATCAGGTATGTCACGTAATGACATAAAGTGTTAATTTTTGGTTAAAGGAATTCGTGGGTATAATCCTAACGTAAAAAATATTCCAAAAATTTTATTGAGATTGAATGAATGATTTAAGAACACATTCAGGACAAGCATATGTATAGACGTTCATTTTTATTTATATACGCATAAAATATTGTTAGTAACGTGAGCTAACTTAAATTAAGGTCAAGTATGTACTTTTATAAATACTTACAATAAATAAGAAATATATGCAAATTATAATATAAATGCTCCACTAATACTCACACTAGTTTATACAAAGAACTAATAATAATATCTTAACCTATGAGACAATTATTAAATGATTTAAAAATCTGTGAAATTTATAAATGTCTGATTAGGGAATATTATCAATGAAAAAGGAAAATCATAAAAATGAACTACTTTACATATTGTAAGAAAATAATAAAAATATAAAGTGCGGTAACCGAACACTATGTAGTGGTGACCACCGGAAGGCTCACGACACACATTATAACAAATTGTCGCGTTCGTATGCATGTAGGACACTCAGTGTCATCTATAGTTTTAGAACCACGGTCATTGCATTTCCTGCAACTTTACTTTCATAACTGATTCAGAATATTTAAACAAGTAATAGTGGGTTAGTCATGGGTAAGTTCTCTGATTTATTTTCGTAATGTGGAGGATGAATTAGGTTAAACATTTAACGATATTGAATTTTGAAGCGATGGTTGCTCAGTGGTAACGTGTAAGGTTGCATCAGGAGATGATTTCAAATTCCTAAGAGCTACATTTCCTACTAGACTTAGCGTTACCAGCATAAGGCACATCGCCAGTTAACATTAAATGTGATTGAAAAATAAAAAAGTATTTGGAAAATTACGATGAACTAAGCTAAAACATAACGTACTCGCAGTTAATATCAACTAGGTCTGTAGCTGTTATGTGCAAATATAGTACACTCATAAGCGAATTGTAATTTATATGAATAATAAATTAGAAAATTTATTCGACTTTTATGTAAAATAATTATCCAAGGATAACGACACAAAGTCCTACTTTTAATTCTTGAACTCAATATTAAGTATATGTAATGTGAATGTAATATATTTAATATCATCTAGTTAATCTTTATTTAGAAGATATAAAAAAACACACCTAAACAAAATTCCTATAGCAAGAAAGGTCACACGTTGGAGTTACTCAACCAAGAAAAAGGTTATTACATAATGGGTGCGTATGCGCCCAAGGCATGATACTGAGGTACCGTTGTTCGAACAGGTTCCATGCATTACTGCACCCCCGCATACCCCTCGGCCTGCCGACTATGCGCGTGCCTCTTGTAAACTGAACATTTACTTTCTATCCATCAAGGACTCTGAGGACTCTCTTACGTCAAAGGTTTAAGAGGAAAATATCAAACAAATCTGTGTTTTCTTTTCTATGACTCTTATTTTTTTGTTCAAACGTGGAAAATGAGATAATAAACTGAATAATTAATGATAAATTAAGTCAGCTAAATATTTTAAATAATAAATCAAAAATAAAATTTGAGTACATATCTTTGAAATATAGTTATAAAAAATATTGTATAGATGATTGTTGTCTTGTAAAATAACGCCTTAGAATGCAAATGTAATTAACAATATTTTTTTAGTATACATTCTGTAACTTGCGCCATGAAAATATAAAGTTCAAATCTTAACTGTATATTATTGATTTCAAAATCATTTAGTTATAAACTTTATTCCCTCCACCGAAAGTTAAAAATCGCGTTAGCAAAAACGTTATACGCCGGGACGAGTTCTGAACGTTCGGTTCAATGACCGAGTTTTCACGCGTTTGACAGCCTTCTGTTATATCATCGGTCGTTGTCATTGTCATTGCCGAAACCGCGGCTGTCAATGTACATGCAAATTTGCGACGTTTGTGAAAGACTTTCAGTACAGTTTTGTTTGTGTATATATATTTGAAATTGATTTTTAACTTTATTTACAATGTTTGCGCTTCAAATGATTCGCAACTTTATAATTATCTCACTTAGAGTATTTTCACTGGTTTTCAAATTAGCTTACATTTAAGTCGATGTACATAATATATATTTTATTTTTATAACTTCATCTGTTGTTGTTTCACTTTGATTAGTAATGATATTATAGAATAAGATACATATGAGGTAACTACATTGTTATAATTTTATACAAAAGTGTAAACAAAAAAAAAATGAATAACTTTTTACAACAGTGTATCAGTGACATTTACACCTCGTACATGCATTCTTGCAGTCATGCAATGAAAGAGGTGAAATGAGAGAGGATATTACGTAAGCTTCGCATAGGTAGATCACGTTTGCTAAAATGTTAGCCTTGATTTTGAACTCGAAGAAGTTCAAGGCTCTGTTTTTGTACAAAACGATTCGGGTTAATAGCAATAGCCTTGTTTACGTGTGCGCAAATAGACACAAAGTTTGACTGCTATTTCTGTAGCCCAAAGATGTCAGTTTATGTGGATAATTCAATCGAACTACAAATTCGATTACATACAATGCTTTTTCGTAATAATTAAAAAAGAGATATATTGTTTACTCGACTTATAAAATTAAAATATTCATATACCATCTTGTTAGTAAAAGTAAACTGAAGTTTATTTCAAAATGTATAACTATAATTATTAGTTTAACTTATGTGTAGCAAAAATAATTTAGCATGTGTATAGTTTCGTTTATAATCAGTATCTATTAATACTGACATGATTATAATTATTATTTTAAACCAGTATTAATTAAATACAGTAATAATATAAAAATATTTGCATATTAATTAAGCATTTTTCATGTATTATTTAAATAAAAAAAGCAGAATATATGATTAAAAACTATAAAATAATGTTCTTTTATTTAGATTAAAAGGTAAAGATGGTGCTTCCTTTCTGAAAAGCGCGTTGATGTCTATTAAGTGTAATAATTTAATATATATAAAAAATAAATACTAACCATTAGGTGTTTCACTCAATGATATCAAGTGCGGAGAAAAATCCAAAATGACAAATATCCTAAGAAAAAATAATTTCACTTACACTTAAAATTAAATTCACTCTCACAAACCGTCACTTAATATTAATAAAATAAGTCTTGTGTTGAGATCTGTGTTACTTTCAGTCTAGATAAATGCAAAACGTCATACGTCGTAGTTATAGTACCATGGTGTTAGAGCGTACCGCGACACGGTGTGGCGCACCGACACCTTCGGATAACTGATAAAATATAGCTCGGTTCATGGTCGAAGACGTCCTTCCTGCACGACTACCCATGTACAGCGTCCGCCCGCGCCGCGCTGGTACCTGCGCTCGCGCAACAAGCGCTGCTCTTCCGTACTCAAAGCGAGTGCGGGTGAATGAACTGCTACGTGTGACAGAGACGCCAACACCATACTGCGGCACCCGCCCGCACTACCCTGTGTTATAATACCCAATGCCATGGTCCAATCTCAATCGATATTTCCTGTATGGCTAATCTAGATGTCAATATATATTTTTCGCCATGTCAGAAGTCACAAATTCATTTTGCACTATAATATAAATTAAAATTTTCTCTTTCTTTATTCGGTCTACTGAAACTGTGCTTTCATACTGAACAATAATAAAGTTATAAGTTAACTGAAAAAAAAAAATATTCTAACTAAATATTAAACAGAATAGGAACAGAAAACAATGTTTTCAGCAGCGCAGTTTAAATATATATATCACATCTCTTACAATAGCTTAGTGTTAAATGCAGTCTATGAAAATACCGTTGATTATAAATCATGTATAACAATTAAAACAGATTTTTCTCATTAACGAATAATAGTGCTATAGTGATTTATTTAATAATGTATATAAATACGTATATAACTGTAAGTCATTATTTAGAAATACTGATAATTATTATTTTTAACAAATTCTTGGTAACCTAAGGAAGAGAGTAATCACGTATTGTCGAGTTTTACAAAGTAAATAAAGTAACTAAATGAAAAAGATGACGACTGAGTTTACTACCTTAGCTCAATTGAACTATTATTCCAAAAATAGTCCTTTTTAAAATTATTTTACATAGCATCTCAGTCATAAACCTAATTCTATATCTTAATATTCTTGGTAAACTCTTTGTACATTTTAAATTCATGTAAAGAGATTTTTTCAATTTTTTTTATCCTCAAATTAAGATTTCTTCTAACTTGTTATTATAATTTCGATGTATTTTGGATCGAGATTTCCCAATTATAATTTGTTGAATCTCAAGCATACAATTTTTACATTTTTATTTAAATTTCGAATAATAATTAAGTTAAGAATATTGAAAGGAATATTATTCCTATCTATTACTTGGTTTGTTGATAAAGTAAAAAAGTTCTATATCTTCTATGTTTTATCATAAAATCAACGTAGATTTTTAAATAAGAATACACATCAAATCTACAAAAAAAAAAAAAAAAAAACAAAAAACAGTTTCACATCTCCATTATAAGCATGTGGTATCTGATCTCTAAAAATTATTATATAAGTTGAAAGCCTTAATCACAGAGGGTTCGATTAAAGATTTACTCTACCTGCTCAGACCTTTTTTTTGAAAGGGTAGCCGTTATAATACATATGCATAAAAAACGTAACGGTTCTACATCCACCCAAACACACATTGCAATGACAGAACACATTGAGATGGAAAATACTCCAATCAAAATGTGTTCATCGAGAAAAAGTAGAGATACAA
Organism: Actias luna; assembly: GCA_039707435.1. Taxonomy (NCBI): domain Eukaryota; kingdom Metazoa; phylum Arthropoda; class Insecta; order Lepidoptera; family Saturniidae; genus Actias; species Actias luna. The sequence goes on along the minus strand of JAZHAC010000033.1, from coordinate 9,212,062 downwards.
AATAAAAACTGAAGTTTTCTGGTAGGTATATTACAATTTTGCATTGTAACTATAATAGATATAACTACGAAGTACTAAAATAAGTAAAGAAAGAAAAAAAATAAGTAAAGTAAAATAAGTAAAGTAAAAAAGAAGTACTAAGAACTAAAATAGATATTCTGGACTAGCAATGAACAGAAAACATATCATAAATAATTCAAATTACAACACTGCAAAGCAAAATTACAGAGCTGGTCATATATATATATATATATATATATATATATATATATATATATATATATATATATATATATATATATATATATATATATATATATATATATATATATATATATATATATATGAGTATATATACCAATTTCTTTTGGAAACTTTTTACATATACTTACAGAAAAGTAATAAACGTATACGGAAATTACATACATAATATTTATAAACTGAATACGTTAATTATTTATTCAAGTTATTTTAAACAGACTTTAGAAATTTTAATTATGTAGTAGCCGAAACTGTAAACGAAAGGACTATTGACTTTCTTTGTATTATTTATTGCTTTGCCACCCTCATTGTAGAAAATTTCTACAAAGCAGACAACTTTCTAGTTGATTTATGATAACAGTAGCTGTTGTTACATAAATGGAATCGTTGTAACAAAAGCTACTAGATAAGTACTAAACACATTAAATATTTTTTTAATCTGATTGTTAAATTTTATAGCGGTCGTTTTTACATGTTATATGCGTAGAATATGAGAAATATCTAATGAAATATTCTAAGCTACTATAAAAAAAAAAAGAAAAAAAGAAGTAAACGCCCAAACTGGCCTGCTGGAGTCGCCCCTCCACTGGCAGGACGCGATCAGCGATTTGGGAGCAACGTCCTCGACCTTGAAACTAGATGAACTTACGTAACCGTCACTGCCAGAGGGCATGTAGCCTTCTCCACCGAAATATTCCTTAATTTTTTGCACGTCCCGCCAAATTATATCAACGTTTTGCGCACATGCTTGTATAGTTTTAGTGAGGATAAAGTTTAGGAATATAAGTAACTTTTTACATTACTGGATAATTAAATACAAGGATACATTTTATTAAATTGTGCAAAACTAAATCGCATTAGCATGAAGGTTAAGAAATAAATTAAACCTATATTTTTTCCTCATCTGTTTATTACATTTGTACACCTCTTATTCTTGTATTTATATGATTAGCTTCTCATATTATTCATAATAATAACTAATCACACTATTTTTTAATAATAAAATAATTTGAGGTGAGCACGTGTTGGCAGCGCGTGATTGTGTGCTAACTGATTTGAAGCAAAAGAACTTCATTGAATTTATTATAATAATGAAAACGATTTTATTGCCATACATGTAATTTTATTGATTACATTTCCAAAAGTTGCAGTTTTGAAACGAAAAAGGTTTTACGTATATATTACTCAATTAAAAAGGCTTTCACGATTATTAAAATGAATATAAAATGTATTAAAATGGATAAAAGATAAGTAAATTCAAAATCAACTGATAATCCTTTAAGAATTTAAATACAGTTTCTAAATTGTTGTTTTTCAAATAAAACCATAGTACCATATTGTATATTATAATATAATATCATACTGAATTACATACCTATATTTATTTAATATAAGAATTTAAAATATTTTATAATACAATCTAATAATTAATAAAAAATCGTGAAGTGAAATACAGCCTTCAGTTTGCTAATATAAACAAGCACCTTATACGATTTTACTCAATTCAGTAATTTCAAATATTATATCTCTCGGTAACATCATAAAACTAAGTACTTTATATTATGTGGGTACATGTTACCGTGTATATAAACTATGTAGTTCTTAGTGTTGATGATGTCATAGCCAAAATGAGGAATGCATAAAAAAGCCTTTGTGTATAGAGTCGTGAGACTAGCTAGCTGAAGTCGACGAGCGTTGAACTCTTTTGAGTGACGAACAGAGTCAATGCCTGCTATTAGCCAATTTATATGACGGACCAACCACGTTTGAATTGCTTTTACAAACTATCCGTTTACACATTTATAATATTTATAATACAATGTATTTTCAGGCTATTTGGCGAGGTTATAGACCGTATAGTATACTCTTTTCCAAAAAACAATACATAATACATATTTAATGAATTTTTGCACCTGTTATCACTTATGTATTGAATATAGATAACAAGCATGTAACCTGCATATGGACAGCTTTTTGCCATTTGAGCATACGCTGTAAATAACATCGTTTATATAGTAAATAAATATAGTGTATATTTTATATAAGTAGGTTTTATATGCATTGGCTGTATCTGCGTGGATTTTTTTGTTTCTTTATATTTGATTAAAATGATTCTTTACGTGTCCAATCCAAATATTTTCTCTTATATCTTCTTTTTTTTTATTTTTGTTGTAGCTTACCATACTGGAAGTATTAAATGCGCGTTGCCGACTCTGTAGTAACAAATGTTTGTTTAAATTATATCCTTGTAGTGAAGTCTATATGTTATAATTTAAGAACAACTAGATGTTTAACTACCATTGAACTTAAAATGACAAATTTAAATTCTCAAAAAGAAATTAATAAAATTATATACATTATTACTTGTATCGTCTGTGTACTATTGTATAGTATGTTGTTATAGTCAAGGTTTAGCGTTATGGCTAAATCTCACCTGATCTTAAGTAACGTTACGGCCCATATTGGTATACACGCTAAACCTGTGGAGGGACTGGCTCTCAAGTGCAACTGCTGGAACAAACCTAATGGTATTTTGTGGCAGATTTTCAACTTGAAGATGCTAGCGAGACAAGCGGCCATTAGAAAAAGTCCTACCACCATGCTATGGTTTCCTTACGATGTTTTCCTCCACCGAAAGTTAAAGCTCCTATACAGGTGGATTCGAATTCGGGCCCTTTGATGAGGAACCGTATACACTACCACTGTGCTATTTTCGTTTCAACATGATTTACATTTTATTAAAGGACATGATTTAAAACTAATTATATTTTTATCATGTATATATTGTTACCACGAACATAATATATAATATACATTAATGATGGCTCCACTTGGGTTATCATTAACCATTGAACTAAAATAAATCGGAGTTTTTAATACAACATATGAGACTGAAAAAATTATTCCTATAAATCTTAAAATTGTTTAAAGAGAAGACTCTGTAAAATAGGCAATATTATATATATATATATATGAGAAATTTCATCAATATCAGCTGAGCAATTTACAAATATACTTTGAATAGTTTATGTTCCCCCACCATCATTTACCAATTAATTTGAAAACCTATACTAAAAAATAACATGAGCCAAGTTTTCAGTTTTTGTTTTATCTGTCATTAGAGTTTATGACGTGAGAAAATATGGTATATAATAAAAATAAATAAAATAAACCTTTATTGCTGTACATACAGTTCACACTAATCGAATAAAACAATTAACCAAATTTCTTAAATAGCTTTCTGTTCAATTTGCTCTTCGCCAAAGACCTACTCTAATGATTTCCATTTTACGCAATCTTTTGCTGTTAGTATCCATGTTGGACCAGCTACTTCTTTGATATGATCCTTCCCTCTTTTAATTTGCCTACCTTGACTTCTTTTATTCTCTCTAGGTAATTGTTTTGTTATAAGTTTCGTCCATTTCGCTCTTTTGTCTTGTAATATATGTCCTGTCCATCTCTATTTTAGTAGCCTATACTCTGCTTTCACGCTCTAAAATTTTTGCTAACCTCACTTTGCCCTTTCTTTTGCTTCCCTGTCGTATGTACTTGTGTGTACTCTGTGTACGTGTGTACTTTTTTCTATACTATTCTGGCAAATATTGATTTTATAACAAAGTTTTTCTGTTATTGCCCATGTTTGAGATCCGTACGCTAAGCACCGCATAATGCATGTATTATAGATACACCGTTTTAACCTTTTTTGTCATTTCTTTATTTCTCCTGGCCTCACTAAGAGACCAAATGTTTTTACTTGTTAATTACATTGTGTATTAAGTTTTTAGTCGATACTAATTGTCCTAAATACTACATATTTTGTTACTTGGTTGTTTATTTTAATACTTTTTGAATCTAGAAAATTCATCATTATATTAGTTTTTGACAAGTTGAATGACAGACCTAATTTAGTACTTTAATTCGCTTATTGTTGAAGCATGTGCTGTAATTCATTTGAAGACTACGAGAAAAAGACCAGGTGCAGATGACATAGTTTTACGCCGTTTATTTTAAGTACATATAAGGTCCAGTCTAAATTTTTAAATGTAATCTCTAAAACAGTTGAAAAACAATTTGGGTTGAATTCTTCTACTATTGTTCTAGTTTTATTTGAGTATTTTAAATTAATTATTTTCAACAACCTTATATATTGATTCCACTTCTTGTCTTTGAAACGCTCTTCATATGTACTCGTGCTGAAAAGAATCAAACTCTTTAATGAATTCAACAAATCCCAAACATTAAATTTTATTATATTCGTTATATTTCTGAAAGACTTGTAGTGCTACGTTAACGTGATCAATTGTTAAAAAATTACTAGGAATCCTGTTGGTTATTTAGGTTGATTATCGTCCAGTGTGTTAGTCATTCGATACAAAATAATTATTGAGAATATTTTATATGCGTTTGATATTAGACTTAGGCCTAATTAATCTCTACATTGTCGCCTTTCTTATGTAACATTATTATTATTGATTTAGTCCAGTCTTTCGAAATTGTCTCTGTGTCTATAATTAGGTATTAGTATGCTAAGCTTGTTTTGCCTTTCGAAAACATAGTTTAGAATACAGCAGCAGTTTGCAACAGAGTTTGATCACTAATTTTTAATTTGAGAGTCGTAGTATTAAAATATCATAGTTTACATTTTATTAAAAATTTCTTTTGGGCTTTAATTTTTATATTAATATTAAAACGGACTATATTCAGTACAACATAAATACCTTAAGTTTGCACTATAGGGATCAGAACACCATTTGATATAATTTTGAATCTATTTCAGTATATCTTATTTAATAAATTCTTAAATTGTTTGAATAGTAATAAAATATTACGTTGATACAACATCATCTTATCTTGTTGAACCACAAATTTATAACAACACTATACGTAATAATTTTTTAATAATTTTAAACTTAAATATTTGTATGGTTGTGGCTTGAGGATACCGTCGATGAAGAAGCTGTAACAATTAAAATCTGCTTTATGTATATTGCTTGTATAACTCAATTGTGCTAATAGTATAATTAAAATATATTTATTTATGGTTCTAGACTTCTAGTCGATTGCAGCTTCGCTCGGGTGGATATATTATATATAATCATTACTTTTTTTTTAAAGTGGGCAAATGCATTTACTCTTACCCTCCCAGCCCGGGGGGACCGGAAGGGCTAGTGTGGGACTTACACGGTGCTAGACGCCGGGAATACCCATTAAAACCTCAAAATCCCCTAATGCCTAGCTGTAGCGACGCGGGTTTGAACTTGCAATCACCGAATAATATATAAACATTATCTACCCAATACACGTAGCTTTTTTTTTTATCAAAGCGCTATGTTAATTGTGACGACAAACTTTAGTATTTTTAATTCTAGGCAGAAAATTATTATTTTCAATAGGAACTTTGCCTCTCTATTACAGTTTTAAGGGAAACATTTGACAAAATCCCTTTTTCAACAATGCTTATCTTAAAATATACATTCTAAGTTTCAAATTAATGAGTTTATTACTTTAAACCCCTTGATTACTGATATTGTATTTTTGATTAATGATTATATCATAGAATTATAAACGTACGTAACGTAGATTTATAAGTGCGTCTTTTTTGTGTAACTAAAAAAACTAAAATTCGGCTAGATCTATAATATAGTTAAATTATTAGTCACAAATTAAGGTGAATTTTGGTTTAGGTTGGATTTTTATATATTACATATAGCAAATTATATGTGCACTGCGATATATTAGTAGGTATATAATCAAGAAAAGTCTAAATTCCTTATTATCTAAGACATATGATAGGAAGTAGGCAACAAATATATTTGCTTAACTTTTTCGTTCATTAGAGTTGGTTCCTGATATAATCTGCCATGTAGGAGTAGTGAAGTTTTGCACAGAAAATTCACGTACGTTACTTACATAAAATTAATTGATATAAAATTAAAAAAAATATATCGAACGGGTTGCCTACTTTTCAATGCGTTGATGTTAAACGAAAGGCTTTGACGACGGCGGTGACTGTGGTGCGGTGTGCGTCGAGTCAAGGTAAGTGTGCCGTTGGCCGAGTGTGACCTAGTGTGGCTTCCCCACCGTGCTGTTGCGTTCTGCACTCACAAGGGTTCAATGAACTTCCAGCAGAATTCTTACAGTCATACGCGACGGTTACATTACCGGAACGCAGTTGCAATCATCCACCATCCAGCAGATTCGATCGCTCTCACTTACAGTAGGATTCAGATCTAGACGGCTCATTACTATATGTATCATTTGAATATGTATAATATGACATTTTTCATACTTATATACATTGTATAAGATTGGGTTTTCTTATGATCTAATGTTTAAAACTTGAACGACAAGAATATTAATATTACTTTTCAGTCTTTAAGCGCTTTTTACAATTTTCTTCTTAAATCGTGGATAGTCATGATTCATACTGTAAATAAGGTGACTAAAAGGATAATATTGAAATGTGCTTAACCGAAACTCACATCAAATATATTAATTCAGATTATTATGTCACATCACGGTCTCGCTGTTTCGTGAATCATACGTTCACGCGTAGAGAATATGGATTTACCGCCGCCGTTATTACTTATTCCAGTATTAGTATGTTCTTGCTTATTATAAGTTTAAAATGTTATATTATTGTACTTCATATTAAAAAAAATCCCGTGTCATCTTCTTTTATATCTAATAAAAATTAATATGTAAATATTAAATTTTTGTATAGTATATAACTTTATATATGACGTCTTACTTTTGGTACTTATTTTAAAGTAAAACTGAACTTCAGTGGTGGAGCAGTGTTGGCTATACGGTGCGAAGCTGCGTGGTGCGGCTCGGCCGTCCGGCACAGCGCGCTAACGGCGCGATCGGGGCCGATGAACGCAGCTGGCCTTATTCCGGCGAACTATCGCAAGCGAGAAACGCGAAGTGTACTTTCATTGTCACCTCATAATGCGTACTCTGTGCTACTCATCGTTGTTATTCTGATTAAAGCCAGCTATATAATAAAATAATTCATTGTCCGAGTAAGCTGTGACCGTTTTCTTTTAATTTAGATTTGCATATGTAATTTTCGTTTTTTTAGTGGTAGCAACTCGCGTGAACACGTAGAATGATTAATGATGAATAAAGGACTAAAATTCTTTCTAGTTCGTGATATTTTAAATAAAAAAACAATCTATCATACGTTGTGTTAACTGATACATCCTACTACACATGCATACGCTATACGCTATACACATATCCTGTAGACAGGAAAATGTTCATTACTAGTTAGTTTTTTCTTTTTTCATTTATATCACCTTATTTATATATACAGGTTATTTGAAGAGCTTTAAAAGAGTAGTAATTTAATTATTTGAAATATAATCTGTGATGTGAGCTCGGCTACGATGTGTCATTGTAGAATTGTGTGCGAGGTGAAAGGTAACAATGGCGCAACTGTTGCTTTGGGCCGTTACGGTGACACTGCCATTGACCCCGCCAACGTCGACAGCTCCGTCGTGTCAAGTGCAATTTGCATACGCATTGCGTTACGTTATCATATCTGAAGCTAATGAAGTCTCAGGGTTGTACATAAAGAAATTAATTAGTTTAAGATTTGAATGAAATATTGAGTTTCACTCCTGTTATATAATTAATTATTTTTGATTGGTTATCCCCATAAATTCCAGTATCAATTATTTCTCGCACAATTTTGTGCACTAGTCACGCGTTTATTAAAATAAACACTTATTTTATTCAAAATGTATGGGCATGTTATTTGTATTCGACAGTATCACGATTATCAGATTTTTTATGCAATATGGAGCAAACGATCTAAAGGATCACTTGATGGTAAGTGATCACCGCCGCCCATGGACACCCACAACACCAGAGGAATCGCAGGTGCTTTGTCGGTCTAATTTGGGCCATTCGCAAGAGTGGCATGTTTGGGTGTATCGCTTTCCCATATCAGCTGGTGTATATACAGTAATTATGGTAAATATATGTTTAAAATTATTTGTTTACCACCGTTTTACACATGATGATTCGTAATGGGGACTCGCTATTGGTTTGGTGCTTTTAGGATAGGCTTTTACGAAAACATACGAACTATGACTGTTGGTATTTGGATCATACTGTGATAATTTCAGACAATGACATAATTTAAAATTGAAAATATTTTAACCATAGTCATAATCGAAATCATTATTAAGATTTCATACTATAATTAAATAAAACCATCAAACACATCACACATCAAACAAAAGATGGTTCAAATCGCATCCTACTATTTATCTAATTTGCCTTTAGATATTCGTCAATTTGTTTTTATATATCAATTAGCTGTTTTGTGATACAAGACCCTGTAATACGCAAACGAAGTCACCTACACAACACGCGGTGCAAAATTTGGCTTAGTTAAAATGTATACAGGGAAAACGAGTGTAAAAAGAGAACATTTATGTGCAATACTTGTTTGAAATAAATATAATAAAATATTGTGAATATTGCCAGTGTCCAACATAAATAGTTTGTGAACAAGCAATCATGTAGTGTACAGATTGCCGCCAAAGCTAATCTAAATACAGTATTAATTCTACATAGCGCCACTTAAGATACTACACATTCTATAGCGTTATTGAGAATTAATGCCACTCGATTGAAATACAAACTCCTTTAAACTTCAAAATTACTTAACTTGGATTGGTTTTCCTTGTTGTTCATACAATGATATATTGTCTCGGTTTAACGGCAGCTCTCAAGAATGGAATAAAATGAATAGTCCATTAGGTGTTATTATATAGATTATACTGTAAATATTTATGCAATAATAACCTGTACAAGTTATAATCTATAACAAATTAACATCAATATCGATAACACTTAAAAATGTACTGGATTTCGATAAGTGAACCACCACCGTTATTTGGATATTGCAGTATATTATTTATAGAATTCAAGAAATGGCCTGATCTTTTCACTAGTGTAACTAACATTAACACGTTTTTCCATTTCTCTCTAAGTTCGTGTTGGTGAGTGAAAATCGCATGGTCGCGCGGACGTCATTCCACTTTTCCGAGGCGTCAGTGATTTATAACACAGCCAATTTGAAAAGAACTCTACATCTCTGTTTCTTTCCGACGACGACACTTGTTATATGTACGCCGGAGATACAGGGGAGCTCTAATGATACTGGACGATTTCCACGTATATACGCAGAAGTTACGACGTGATGCTGCCGTTGCATTTTGCTGCAGCAGTCTATAGTAGGTAAGTATGCCAATGCACCTTTATCCTCCCTAACCTTCTATTGGGAATCACTCGTGATAAGAAAAAAAAGTATACAAAGACAAATAAATTAATGACATTCTATATATAAATACAAAGTGCATGTTCATATACTGCCTAATGTCATAGTAAGTGCGTTATTTTATGTTATGGTTTATAGGATTCTTTTATAATTATTACCTCTTTATTATTATCATCACTTATACATAAAATCTGGTGTCATAATTTTGTTCATGCTAATCTCGGAAACTGCATAATCGATTTTAATGAATTTTTGTTTGTGATTGCTTTTCCCAATTTAGAGATAAGATAATTTTTATACCATAGGTGACCCAATTTTTAAACACGATTGGTGGCGCTGTGGTCGAGATATTGCCTACTAAAAAGGACAGAGCAAGGGCTACCAGGACCGTCAGTTTTCTTTTAAAAATATTTTTCATGTTAAAATGACGGCTGAATGGTAGCGGGTACTGATACCACATCGATTAACTTAAGTTCTGAGACCTCCGTCGGGACTTTCGGTTATGAAAAACATCGTGATGAAACCATACCATAATGGAAGAGCAATTTTTAATGCCTGTCTGGCAAGCTGCTACATAAAATTTATTATATTCTTGCAACTTCATTTGTGATACCCAACTTTTGTCAGTTAATATTAGATAAGACTTTGGTAATGCTAAACTTAACGCTTGTAAGCTATTCATCATTTATACGAAAAATGAAATGGTAGACCATCACGGCGAAATAGGAAATGTAGTTTTATCAACACTTTTAGAAATGAGACTATAATTTTGCTAAAATCGTGTACTTTTGCTACGATTTGCCATTACTAGTTCTTAATACTCTAGTTAAACGCAGAACTTGACTTTTCTTAGTATATTTGCTAAAAAGGTTCAAAATAATGAAAGGTATGAATGTTTTATAACATATATTTTTATTGATAAACCTCGTGCCTTAGTAATATAGTATGGCAATGATAATCAAGTATAACATTTATAGTTAATTTAAATTCATATTAATATAATGTAAGAATCCACTTTTACAGATGTATTCAGAATTGATGATTCACAATTTATTTAGAATTTTAATTAAATCCAATCATTAGCTATTTAAAAGTATCTTAGAAATAAATAAATTATAGGCCGGCAACGCACCTGCGATTCCTTTGGTGTTGTGGGTCCATGGGCGGCGGTGTTCAATTACTATTAGGTGATCCGCTTGCTCGCTTTCCTCGTTTTTCATAAAAAGAAACAAAATGAAAATATATATACATATAGGAGTTAAAAGTTTACGTACGACAATCTTACATTACGACAAGTCCGTTGCCCTATCTCGTTTTGATTGCGTTGCATTGGCGTGTATTACGCTCATTAATTATATCTAAAAAAAAATATGTTTTAGTTATCTCGTCGAGTTTTCATTCATTATCACCTAAGTGACGATTTATTCATTTATAATAATTGTGATATACCGTGAAACAAAATTATACACTTTATACATAAACATTATAGACGTATATATTATTAATAGTTGTACAAATCTAAATTATTCCGTATTCAATCAATCACACCATAGGCCTGGCGTATACGGTCATATCGACAGGTGGGTGTGCAAGCGCATCACTACGAGTTTCCTATCCGTATCTAGGCGAGTGACAGTAGCGACTTGCGAAAGTGCACATAATTGGATCGGCGCTTTAGAAAGGGGGTTATGAGTTTGTAAGTGCAGTGAACCCGCTTGCATTTCCTCGGGATGATGCAGTTTACACCTTGCTTGTGAGAAGCATCAGATTTCTGGAATAGTTAATACGTCGTCCGACTCTCTCGTTTTCTACTTGATTATGCGAAAAGCGAAAATAATTTTATTAACGTCTGAGAGAGTACTTACGATTAATTCCGATGAAGAAATAAATTATGATATATGTGACATTTTTATAGGAACATAGTTTAGCGTAAAAACGATACGATCGCGGAGAGATATGCAAATTGTTTGCGGTCCATGCTATCATGCTGGCTAATAAATCTCTTGGCAGCCGTATATACGAGGGTTGATTTTGAAATAAAACAAATCCAAAGAGACTTCTTGAGACAAGTTTATTACCTTGTTAGACTGCTAGATAGCGCTTGATTCGAAAGAAAAACATCCTTTTGTCTCACAGGGCGGTTGTTGCACTTGGTGTATGGTAGTCAGTATTCAGTCTAACAATTTTCGTACTTCTTTACTTGTGTACGTATTTAACATATCCTTTTATATAAAAAAATATAGCACCTGGGCCATACTGTACCACTTTCAAGTAAAAAAGTCACCTATTATGATAATATAATGCAACTGTTCCTAAGCAAACGAATTATAACGGGGCCAAAGGGTTACACAGCCACATGGTTCTAATGGCCTAAATACCGGATATGGGTTAAATAATCACAAGATTTCTGGCCTACAATCTATTAAACCCCTTCTTTTGTCAGGGACGTAACAGAACATTAAAAAACGAACATTGTATGAATCGGCTGTTTATTAATTGAATCTGACACAACAAAAGCTATCACGTAGTTTCTAGACTGCTAATAATTTCAACTTCTACTTTACGTACAACATTAATCAACGCTTAATAACAAGCATAGTTTAGTTAATTATACTTTTACTAGCTTTTACCCGTGGCTTCGCTCACGTTAATATTGATTTTGTCAAATCGGATGATGTAATAAAAAGTTTCATACGAAGTTTATTCCTCTCTTTACCCCACTTCCAATAAAGATTTCACGACAAAAAGTAGCCTATCTCCGTCTTCTCGGTCCCATCTATATCTCTCGCAAAATTAATCACAATCGATTCAGCGGTTTAGGTGTGAAAGCGTAACCAACAAACAAACTTACTTTCGCATTTATAATATTAGTATGATAACATGGAAGTTCTTGAAAATGCATTTGATTATGTGTATGGTTTGTCAGTTAATTATTATATGTAAAATTGTTTTTCTATTTTAATTAACATGCAAAGTAGCTTGTTGACTATTAATAGTTAAAAATGTAATATAAATTGTTTAATTTTTAAAACGCTCTCCAGAGTGTAATGTTGAAATTTGAAATCAATTTCATATTTAATATTGGAGATAAGTACGCTAAAAGTTGTGTATAAAAATAGGATAATTATGACCAAATAAAGTTGTAAATGTTATAGTAATAGTTATTTATTACAAATATACCTATTGATCAATGGTTACGAAACACATGAATAATTAAGGTTTCATACAAGCAATACATGTCGTTTCTCTGTTCGGTGTTTATGTATATGCAAATCAGCGAATGGCGTTGTTGTTAGAAAAGGAAAGTTAGAATCACTTAAAAGGGCAATTTTTCATTAACCTCAAACAATATCTGACGGTAAAAATAAACAAAAACACCTGGTTGTCTATTAATATTATTTTGAAACCTCAAATTAGTCACTGATTCGAAAAAAATAACAGTTATCATATATCTTTCTAATCCATTGTTCTTGAGAAGACCGTTCTTTCTTGGAAAAACCTTATTACTATAGATCCCGGTTTACAACAGGAACTGTTATATTGTTGGAGACCCGCATTATAGAGTAAGTGCATTTGACATAAAGTACAGCTAAGTCATGACGTCACAAAAGCAACGTCACACCACGACAGTTTCTTCGTTTATGTTTACAAAGGGAATGTAAACAAAAGGCGTCCTTCTTTACCACAAAGTAGCTGCAATCATAAATCAATTTGAATAAAAGAATTGACTTTGTCTTACTCGACATTCGTGGTGTTTGTTATTTAAAACCTCACCACCGTGTTTCTTCTATTACTTCAGAGCTATTTTCTTAAGAACAGTATTTTTTTTAGTTAAGGTTTAGCGTTATGGCTACTATCTCACCTGATGTTAAGTGACGATGTGGCTCAAGATGATACATACGCTAAGCATACATAACTATGGGACTGGCTCTCAAGTGCAACTGCCGGAACACACCTATAGGTATTTGGCGGTAGATTTTCAACTTGAGGGTGGTAGCTGACAAGGCGGGTATTAGAAAAAGCTCTATCACTATGATATGGTTTGGTTATGATGTTTTCCTTCACTGAGAGCTCAAACTCATTGCTGGATCTAGAACTCATGTCCACACGGCGTTCGTACATGCTATCACTGCTTCAATTTCAGTTGCTTCATTTCAGGACGACAGGTATAAATCGCTTTTATTGTGCATTTGGATAAGAGAAATGGAAAAGGGCATATGAATATGGTGACCAGAGACATTCTAAAAGTATACTTACCCATATATACTTAAAACCACAAAACTTATAAACGATTAAAAAATCTTTCTGTGCATATATTTTCTATGGGAAATTCACATTAAGAAATGTAGGTCTGCAGCGATTATAGTTTTATGATTAAAAAAAATTATCCGATTGCTTAAACTGTTTAAATTCATAATCTTAACAGAGATTATTATACCATTACTATGTATTTTACATACTTTAAAATAAACATGCAATCTATCTGTATAATATTCACATTTATCAGTTGTAATGTCTCGTTTATGTTGCTGTAGAGTAGAAATAAGTGACAAAAAATTACATCGTAAATAGAAGAAAATTCTCATAAAAAGAGCTAAAAATTGTTGGTATACAAGAAATAAATAGAAGAGGTAAAGAAGAGAGTCACTCCAAAACAATACATTATATAAAACCAGTTAAATGACAATACATTACGTTCATCTTTCTGATATTCGCGATTTTCATAAATGTAAATTCCATTAAAAATATTATATTAAAGAGATTATAAGTAATAAGAGGTTAATTACAACATTAAATATCTTAAAAAGGAATATGACTAAATTAACGATGACAAGAAACAACACTGTTAAAACATTTACCAAAATTACCTTCAATACCCTACCTAGAGATTATCTAATGTCTCTTAGGGCTGTTGATATTTTCTAAGATATTGATATTTCGAAATATCGGCTTTGTTAAAAAAAAACTTAAGTCAGCTCAAAATAAATTTACACAGTTTACAATACAGTATATTTTTTAAGAATAATAAATTGTAGACGAATAAAAAGGTTAGGATATATATCTCTTAGTAATTATTGTTTAATATAAATGAGTCGATCATGTGTACTAATATTTGACAGTGAGAGTTTTTAAAAATGTTCATTGAAATAAAACTAATTTAAACGGATTTTATCACGGTTATTTATTAATTTTGATCCCGACGTATCGAAAGCTTTTCAGCCTTCGTGGTCCCGGGGCGGACTGAGGTGTAGGTTGTCCAGAAAAGTTAATTTTAAATTAAATTGAAGGTAGACACAGTAACATGATCTTTTCTGGACAACCTATACCTCAGTCCGCCCCGTGACCACGAAGGCTGAAAAGCTTTCGAAACGTCGGGATCAAAATCAATAAATAACCGTGATAAATTTCGTTTAAATTAGTTTTATTTCAATGAATAATATTCGCGTAAACATAAGAAATCATTATAAAAATGTTCATGTTTGTCAAATAAGACATAGCTAAGCCAAGTAGCCAAGACATAGCTATACAGAGGTATATCTTATATTTCGTGTATATATAATTTCTTATATATACAAAAGTATATTTCGTTTTAGATAATAAGTAAATAAATAAACCACGAGAAGAGGAAAAGCGTAATATATTATAAATGAAGTGCAGTAGATTAAGTTTACGATTATTTTATAGATTTAATAATTAGAAAAAAAAATATTTCGAAAAAAAATCTACATTTCAATATCAAGGTATCAATATATCGTTCAAAATAATATTTCTAAGGAATATTGATATTTCGATATAATGATATTTAATCAACAGTCCTAATGTCTCTACACAGAGCATGATGCAGTATTAACCATTTTTTATAACAGTTTTATCAGAACTTTCAGAGGTTTTACATGATGAACACTAAGAAAAAAAAGTACTCTGATTCTAATTATTCCGACAACAGATCGTATACAATGTCACTTTATTCAAATAATAAGAGCGATACAGATTTTTTAAATTACGTTTTATAATAATAATTTTATTTAAATATTTTTTAAGTATTACTTATGATAATGACGAGAATGGATTCTTTTATTTTCTGTGGTCATAAATATAAATTGGTCATAATATTCTGTGGTCATAAGGTTCCGTTGTTTGTATTTCTGGTGTGTATCATTCTATTTGGATTATTAAAAAAAGTTAAAATATACTACTTACATATTTTTTTGTAATTTAATATACAAATATGTAATTTATATAAACCTTAAAACACAAGATGTGTTTCATCAAAGTATCATAATTTATTACCTAATCATTGCATAATTTTTGATTACATTAAAATATATAAGATTTTACTCTATTAATAAGTTTGTACAATTTACAATTTGACCTGGCTTTAGAGGAAAAAGTCATTAAGGATAAACATAATTATATGAAACTTTCATAACCGTGTAAATCTGTAAAACTGCAATATCCTTGCACATATCCGTCATGTTGAAATACAAAATTACGACCTAAATAAAATGCAAACTATAATCATGAAAATATAATACTTAAAAAATAACGAATACATTGAAAAAAGGTTGAAAAAAAGATAAAAAGAAACAAAAAATCCCGTTAGGGTTGGTATCCCGTGTCGTAACATTAGTTGTACCATCGGAACTACGGTGAATCGATTTCAAATGCCTTATATGGAATGTAATAATGCACTTGCATGGTCATATATTCAAACGTTTTAGCCTAATCCTAAGAAATGCATTGTTATTTACAAATTGTTATTGTATTAGTGCCAAGATTACGTAAATTATGATATCTTGCTCTGAAAGCTAGACAGAAGCTTGATTATAGAAAAGTGACGCGCACTGGTTACTGTGGCAGCTGGGCGCGACGTGCGGCGCTGATATCGGTGGCTGAGAATATTGCTAATAGGAAAGTTGTTTATGACGTCGGAAAGTGTCACATTGAACGAAGCTGAACCGCAACCAGAGTCTTGTACGGTGCTTGGCCTACTCACAAATTTGTTATTCTATCAATCAGTCAGAATCACGTGGCTATCACTATCTGATCCGAAAGGACCTTTGCAATTGACTGACTTTCATTTCAACTGACTGACTTGAGCCTAATAACAACACTATGATATATTTACTACGATAAAAATAATACAAAACAAAACTAAGTAGTCGTTCTGTGTAAATGTTCACAACTGACAGTTCAAATAAAATGTAGTATGTATATAGCATTCTAGATGTATACTATATTTAGTTTTATATCTACATAGAGTTATTGATGTTGGTTCTAATAAAAATAATTGTCTCAAATAAGAAAAAAATATGTGTTTGTAGTCTTATTGTGTCTGTGGAATAAAACTAATTGTACTTGCGGCAGATATTATTATTATAGTAAAAACTAAATTTATATTGGAATGTACTAGCGGTCCTGGCAGATCTTGTTCTGCCTTTTCGAGTAGTCAATCACATCGACTACAGCGTTATATATCGCGTTATGATCACTTATCGAGTTAAAAAATATCCTATCTCTCAAGTTGGATGAAACTGCATATAATATTTTTTTATAAAAATCTTATATATAAAGATATTAATTGACAATGTATGTAATACTTCTAATATTATTTATATTTGAAACGTGTATATTCGCTCATTTTTATCACTTTTGATTTATTTGTCGCGTTTGTTGCTTATATTATAACTATCAATCAATAAAATAACTGTTATGATTACACTGATTTATATAAAAAAAATACAATATAAAAATATTTCTTTTCGAAATAAGATCTAAGTTACTGTTTAGTCACAACATAAGTATTTTTTTAATGAAAAAACTTCACCCTGACTGTCTATGATATATTATACTTTTTTGTATTTCACTTAATTTAGCTAATTTTGAATTAATTTATAATTCGTTCAATTGTTTGGTCAGTACAAAAAATTAGAGGCACATACTTTTATGTACCCATAGTCAATGTAAGTTATACCGAATGGCGCAAATCGTTGACCTCTCTGGCACTCTAAAACGTTCGGTGGCGAAATAGAGGTCATTGACAAGGCCTAGCTTGCATTAACGTCGTTCTATCTGAATCAACAGCGATATTTATATTTGGACAGATGAAAAAAGTCTAGATATTTAATATTTGAATAATTATTTGTTTGTGATTTATCCATATTACAGAATTCTTTCCTTCCGGTTAGATTCTTAGACTTCTTCTGTTACAGTAAAATGATACATATATTAATAATATTATTTTAATGATGAACTGAGATAGTAATTGTATATAGTTAATATAATGCATAGACTTATATTTTTTTCTACGACATGAAATAATCTATATACTTATACCCTGATCACTTTCTTTAAGTACAGTTGAAAAAACGCGTTTTAAAGTTTTTGCAGTTCATATCCGGTGTTTTATACCCTTCTTTTGTTTCGTTCCCTTTTCATACTTGATGCTATGTTTGACAACAATTTCATAACATTATTTTGCTGTAATAATCAAACTTTTATGATTGACATATAAAAGAAGTTTGGTGTTATTATATATAGAGTTAGATATAATTGATTTTTTCCGCGATATCTGAACCATAAAATAATTGTGCCTCTAGTTGTAATCTAAGTTGGCAAAATAATAGGGGCATACAAGGGCGGAGGGGGAGACTGATCATGCACACAGCTATGTAACCAACGAAACGAAAATTTGTGAGGTGAACGAACCGAAGTGGCCGCGCAACTAAAATGTCAGGTTGATTCACTTTTCATGTACATTCACTCTGTTATGGATAAACTTTTTTTGAAGTGAAATGAAAATTTACTTTTTCCTAATTAGATCACATATTACATGTGTTGCTTAGTCACGGTGTTGAACTATGAATACACATAATTAAATTACTAAAAACAACTAAAGACTTATGCGAAAGGTACACGACTAGGCTAAAGTACCATGCCCTGGTGTAATTAAGACACTTTTAAGTAGAATACTTAAATGTATTAGGTGTCATATATTTATCAAAATGCAGATATGGATATTTCAACGCGTAAATATATAATTCTATAAATTTTGACTGATTATGAATTGGTTATTATTATAATTAGTACTATTCCACTCGTACATTATGTGAGAACAGCTGGTTTTTTATATTTTACTAATACATAATACTGTTTATAAAAATATGAATATATTTCGCAAATTCGTGTGTGTTATGATAATATTTATTAAAAATACAGTTAAATAGTCTTTTGTATGTTTGCCTATTATAATCAAGAAAATTTTAAATCTCTAACTAATTCAGTAAATAGTTAAACAAAACTTTCGACCAACAATAGGTAATAATAAAATCTCATAATAGACAATAAAACAAATTTACAATGTCAATTACTAAGTCTAATAACACTTTAAATTTTTATAATTTATTGGAATTATTACACAAAATATGTAACCATATATTTATTAAATTTGCAGCTATGTAAATAAATATAATTGGGTAATCGTTCACTTTTAAATTATATTTTATATAGAATTTTTATTTCAATTATATTTAATTATCATTATCATAAAGTGAGGTGAATGGCCTAATTCAGTTTGCAGTTGGCGGAAATTCTCCAGTTTGTACTATGTACTAACTATGTACATTTTCCTGTGAGATTTTATGAAAGTATATAGATAATTATAGGCAGAAGTAAAAACAGAAGATCCCAAGCTTAGACTTTTTTAATGAAAATGTGAATAGTAATATGCATAAAGCAAATAAATAGTTTTAAAAAAAAACAGTAATACCGAAAAATATACTAACGGGCAAATCGCAGTGTGATATAGCATCTGTGTAGTCAATATTTCGTATATACCTACTAACGCTTTTGTAACATATTAAACTACATAGTATAAACAACAATGAAATGTTCTATCTGTGTTATAAAAATTTGGAACGATTTGGGCAACTTGGTCTCCCCGAGCTGGGAGGGGATGCGTAAATGCACTTCACCACGAAAAAAAAAGATTGGTTCATGGACCAATATTATGAAATTAAAAATGTTGTTTTAGTATTTTCAAATTAAGTCGAATAAATAAAAGAAACGTTTATAACAAAAAACGATTATAACGTTTAAACGTTAACAAAAAATAATACCTTTTAAACACCTTTATAAGATATTTCGATGTAATACCTACATAATATTATAAACACAGATTAATTTGTAAGGTACTTAATAAGGACGGTTATGCTAATTCTAATTACACGAAGTGAAATTTATTTAGGAATCTTAATTGTGAATCTGATAGCTACTTGATGGTAATGGATTGTCTCTTCATGTGCTTCAATTTACCTTTATTATTTACACATTTGAAGTAATCAATAAATTTAAGAGAAGTAGTGCACAAAAAATCTATTTGAAGATTTCACTCTGCTTGGGGCACACTTACCAATTAAATAATTCTACCTTAGAGGAGATAGCAATCAAAAAAGGTTAAAAATGCGGCCGTAATATCTCTGGTCTTACAACCATCTATAGGCTACAAGAACCACTGACAGCCAGGTAGTTAATCCCCTTGCTTGGGATCTAGAAGTGTTGTTTAATTGATATTGCAGGGTCGCACTTCAAATGCGCTTCAAAAAGTTTGATTTTCGACAAAGTCCTTGTCAAGCCGGAATGGTGATATATACTTGATTCTCCGGGCTCAAATATGAAGATTATTGCAACGGCATGGTCAAGGGTAAGACATGACACTTCGGTCTTCCGATGGAGATAGGTGCTTATAGAATACAGGTGATGTGGGAGCTACCTATATCGTATCGGCAGGGAGATAGCATATCGGTATTAGTATTACGGTTGCTTGTTCCATAACATGAATCACATAGTAGTTATTTTATCAGACTGAGAATCTGATTACTATGCATTGATTGCAGCCATAAGGACAGATTTCTCGTTTGAAACCATCGTCTGGGCGAAGCACGACAGTGGAGAGCAACAGTTGGTATGATTCCATTGTCTCTTCTCGCGAATTGTTTCTGGTCACGAAAGTGTCTACAGAGACAGGCGAAAGATTAGTCATGAAGCTCCTATTCCGCGGTCAATGAGCTGGTCAATAAAATCGGAATGAACCTCACACCTCCTTAGATTTGTTTTGCGGTAAAGAATCAGAGCATCCATTCATTTTATAGCAGTGCGACGAGTTCTGAACGCTTGCGCATATGTTTCACGCGTACGAAACTACGGGTTATTTGAGATATAGTGATCTGCTACCATATCGACTTTGGTTTCGCCTAAAAATAGCACGATTTGTCAAGTCTTGACATTTACTCCCGCTAGGGAATGGAAACCAATGCGGAAGCGATTCCTGCTCTCCTGACAGTATCGCTTTAGAAATTTTAGTAAATATTATTGATTGTTACTAGCCGAGTCTCACATACCCGTCTTGTAGTTTGCCCAGATACATTTGAGAGGGATATCCGTAAATGAGTTTAATAATACATAAACGCTAAAAAAATCTATGAATAATTGAAATAGTAACTAAATGCTCAACAGAAAGTCTATACGTACAGTTTTCAATGTAAATTTACGAGTGCTATTTAATTTATACTTATTATTAACAGTTTACAGTAACTAATGTTTTATCTACTATCACCTCTAGAAATCGTTCACGTATAGGTGAAAATATTGACGACACAAAAAATAATTATGAACAACATATTTTATTTGTGATAAGGAGAAATAAGTTTTTTATTATACTTATAACAAAATTATGTTTTCGATTAGCTGTGGCATGGAAGATCTTAAACTCTGAGGAAACGCGCAAGTTTATATTTTAACATATGCTATTTTTAATGTGATTAATTGCATTTTCGAATCTAGCTTTTATATGATGTGGATGATCTTTTTCAGAATGTGATAATATTTTTAAAAATTTAATGTAAAATCAATTAGTTAAGAAAATTAGTTTTATATCGATAAATCAATTATTACTCATTTTATACCCTTCAAACATTCATTTATGGGCTTAAAATATTTTATATACATATTGATTTTTATTACTCTTATATTTATATTATTTTTGCCACAGATCTAATCTTTAGAATCTTGGTTATAATTACAGAAAATTATCTTATATTATCTCATACATACATACATTTCTGTATGTAGAAATTTAAGTTTTAAGTGATAACCTTATAATTTACGTGTCCTTTTTTATCATGAATGAATATAAATTTATATTATATTAGATAATTAAATATTTCAGAGTTTCTTACTATTTTGAGAGCTTATGTAACTAAATTTAAAGGTACTGTGTGGGGTTCTTCTACAAGGGGAAGAATAGGTTTTTAAAGGATCATAAAATGTAAGAAATTTATCTTTGAAAGATGTAATCACGTTATAATTAATACTAAATTTTAAATTTAATGTCGGTAATAAATAAAGTTTTGTTTATTATTTTATATTATATATACTCATTTTAAATGTATTTTATTCACCAAATAAAAGATAAGTCCTTCTACTTTGCATTGATCATTTGTAGTTTTATAACTACAGAATTCATATTAACATTTATGTGTTTATTTACAACATTTGTTTATTTAAAATGGGATTTCTGTGATAAGTATTTATACTTAAAATTTCTTTAGTAGCAAAAGCGCAAATTTTTTTACGTAAAAATAACGAGTAAAACAAAAAAAATACATTCTTATACAAACGACATCAACGTGCGTAAAGTGCATTCACCTAGACCTGATTATATTATTCGCATCTCTTTACAAATGATTAATTTTATGTCTGTTATTTTAATTTTATTTTTGTTACTGTAAGTTATTTTTTGCGTCTTCAATGTTTTTGTATATCTTTTTGAGGGTAGTCATAATTTTAAAAACGTTTTACTTAAATTTGCAATAATGGTTTCAGAATAAATTCATAACAGATTCAAATGTTTCGCGTTTATAGTTTATACTCTTATCATAACCATTTAAAATAGCAACAACTGAAATATTAACAATTATTTAGGTTATAATATGTATCTTATTCGACAACAAATAAATAGTGCGTGTACTTTTTCATAACTAGAATTTTCAAACTTACTATGTTAAATATGTTATACAAGAAAATCACTGAGGATGCTGGGGCTTCGTCTCCCAGATTGAATTTCTTTATTTTCTCTAGAATACCGAAATACGTACTGACTGAGTTTCTTGTACTATAGGAAACAAATATACCAAAAGCACATGCTATAAAATAAATAAATACTACTAACTACTAAATGACCTGAAAACGAATGGATACGTAGCTAATTTATACGCAGTTGAAGTGCAAGTCAAAGATATACTAGCAAAAACTCCTATTAAAAAATCTTGGCCTTTTTAGGATTACATTAAATTCTATATTAATAAAATGTGCCTCTAAAGCTGCGCTAGCAGGCTCCTAACGAATTTAGCTGGGCAGAGAGATAAATACGAGTAGTGAACACTTTTACTACTGTTGACGCCTATCAGAAAGGTGACCTTTAAATCTACATCTGTGTCGCAAAACTCGGGAAATGCTCGGAATTTCCTTCTCTGCCACACGATGGACCCGATACCCGCACGGTGAATCTAGGGATATCTAAGAATTTCGTCTCATATTACGTTAATAAAGTACACACCGTTATGATAGTTAAGGTTACTTTATTTCAATCAGTTCCCGTTTCAGAAAATAAACTCTGGTTATAATTCTTTATAAATACGGAATTTAAACATATAAACTAATTTGGCTTATTGTGTGTACAGTTATTTATTCAATGATCATTTTAAGTTATTACTTATGGGAGATAGATTTATGTTTCATGTACCCTGATTTTGCGAGGCAGGCTCAAAAAGGCTAGCTTCCGCATTGCACCGTACGACTATTGAGTGCTGCTTACCGCGTTGGCCTGCAGGTAAAGTTTCCTCGCCCGTTGTCGAGCCGACTGCTACACGAGTGCCAGTGGCGAACAACATTTAGCTAAGATTTCAATTTAACACACAACTTAAATATAATCAACAAGCTTAAAATGCTATAAAATTATGAATGTTTCATGCTTTGACAACAAATGTAATAAACCAAGTATAGAATTATGATTTTGGAATGTTGCTAAACATAATGTTTACGGAACATAAAATAAGCGTTAAACATGTCAAGAAAAAAAATCACATGGAAACATTTACACTAGTTATTGTAATTTACATGGCACTTCTTTGTGACATTGTTTATTGATGTCAAGAATAACTGATAGTTAAGTAAAATTTTATAAAATATTTTGTGTGTTGAGTGCTAAAATTTCGATTATTGTAAATGGAATATATGAACACTGGATTACATTTTGTATCTGTGCATAAGTTAAAATAAAAAATTAGCATTTAGTATAAGTTACTTTATATAGATAGATTTAAAAAGTTACTTTATATAGTTTTCGTATTTGTAGTATATTTATGGTGTTAACGTGCTTTATTATCTACTTATGTAGATTCGACTTGTGTCGTATTTATAGATCAATCTTAAAAATGTATGACGTGCATTGTAACTGCATCGAACCGCACATTCACATTATCTGTCACTATCGGCGCGGCGACTAGCGGTTCGCAAGGTTCAGGTTTACTCGAGTTCATTGCCATAGTTTTGTAACCCTTCTTGTGTAACTCGCTCTCGGCGGCCCTTCTCGCCCGCCTCTCACTTGGACTCGTTACTGCAAATGCCTTATTTACTTTTCACGAAATGTGGTATGACCACTCATATGAAGTAAAATTAGAGTATACAGTTTTAATGTCTCTACATATAACTCCATTACGAGAAAGTCAGATTTTACTCAAATTTCTGAACAAATAATAAATTTAATTTGAGATATCATTTTGTTTACAATAATATATGTATGAAGGAGTAAGTCGTATTAATATTTCGTAGTATACAATATTTTTCATGAAATAAGATAATAGACAGCTTAAAATTCCTCACAGCACTTGTAGATTGAAATCCAAAATTTCCTGGGATGTCTCTGCAATTACTATACATTTATCGCCAAACTTTTGCTATTAAATTTATAGAAAGTAATTCGTAAAGCATAATTTATGCTAGCATTGCATATTAATTTCTTAAGGAGCTAATACAATATCTTATGTCACTTAAATAATTAGATTAACCAAAAAAAGTTAGTATAACAAAAATTGGACGTAGTTATATTCTAGAGGTCTATATTGTTCGTCTTTACTAGTTAGAGCAAAAAAGTGTACCACTAAACAATAGATTGAGTTTTTCTCAAATTATAATCATTGTGGAATGGAACGTTTTCACATAACTATGTCCAATTGCCCTGAAACTAAGGTATGCCTAGTAAAATAATCGATTCTATAAAAAAAATCTATAAACCGTCTCACTAACCTTCCGACCTGGAAAACTAATAATTATTTCCTTATCAGTTCATCAAAATACGCCAGTGTGTACTAATATATTTACAATTTAAGATCTAGTGTATTTATTGCAATATTTATACATTCTTTTTATTGTTCAGAATATATTTAAACAGAAATTAATAACAATTTCAAAACATTTTGTATACTCTTTATGTCTATCGTCGCAAATTTGTAGTAACAAAATTAGTTTTACTTTTATGGTTTATTGTCTGATTGTAAACTTTTCATTAGTTCCACATTTCTACTTTTATTGTTTTAAAATGGATAATTTAATTTATTACTGGTACATACCCTCTTTGTGTAAATAATTTGTTTCAAGTGAATAGGGTAATGACTTGTTTTTCTACAATTATTACACGATTTTTTTAAACAATACATACATTAAGCTAAAGTTACGGTTTCTGCGGTTAAATGCGTTTAATGACCCTAATAAAAATATGAATTGTAGTTATTTATAAGATTAACTTTGTTAATTTAGAAATATTATTTCTAGACTAATTTTTGTATTTTTACTCAAAGTTTATATAATTTGCTCTTTTTTAGTATATTTTTATTATGTTATAGTGATTATGCTAGTGTATACATTAATCTCATCTAATCACTTAAGCACTGAAATTTGTTTGTTATATTTGTGGAAATAGCAAATAAGAGATGATTTATTGCAAGGTATATAATACAACAATGTGTTCTACAGATGTCTACTTTTATGTAGTTTAAATGAGGAATGTTTAATTGAGCAGTCGCGTAGGCTGTGGTTCCGCATCTAGCGGACGTCGACCTCGCAGCCTTTCGAGAGTATCGAACCGCATGGATTACGTCACCCCTGCGAGCCTCCCCGCCATCGCTCCTCTGATCATCATGCTGCGATACGAAGCCGAACCTCCAGTTTACCAACTGACAATGCTTTATATGATATATTTTTGTTAGAACTGTTTGTTATTATTTCACATTTTGCTTATATTGTGTTAAGTTTTACTATATAATATTGTTTGTTATATTAACAAACCTACCTGGGTTCTGTTAATTTTCTGTAATAGATTTATTAAGAAATTCGATAATTCTTTTTGTTCTTATGTTACAAAGGGCGACAATTACCATGCTGTTTTTTATTCGAGACCCAATAATTTATATGATATAGTTTACTATATGTATTTAAAAATTAATCATAAGTATAAGTTTAAGTATAAGTATAAGTTTTTTACGAATTTGAATTTTTATAGCACAAAAAATCTATTTACCTAATATGTGATCCTTATAAGAAACTAAACAAGTTTCCAACTGGAACAAAATATATCAGATATGAATCTATATTCATTATTATTACTAATAATAAGGTAGTAATAGTTACACTGTCATATTTTTTAGATATAATTTTTTATTTATTTATTGTGTATAAAGAGAAACAACACACGCTGTATAGGAATACAGACTAAATTTCGTTTATCCAGTCGTTTGTTTAGAAATCTTAGCAAGTTATTTGGGTAAGTACAGAATTTGAATTTAATAAAAATAATCTTATTTTATAAGCAATGTAGATATGTAAGCTTACATCTTCAGCATCTAAATATCATACACATTTTAATGCCATAAGAGTTAATTTTATGAATTATATATCATATATTTGTGCTATTCTAATCGAATATTTTAACAGAGATGCTTAACACTTTAATTTTAGAATACACGATATTTTTACAATACTTTTATATTTACACCGTTCTTATTTTCTGAGATTTAATAGAAAAATAGTGTTATATAAATCGCAAGTAGTCATCTTTCTAATTATGATATTGGTAAAGTCTTGCTCTATGTTTATTTATAATATTGATTTCATTAGCATAAAATTTATTAATATGATATGCAAAAGCGGTAATTCAGGCCAACGACTAGGCCCTAGCCTTACCCAGTCCCAGGCCAGGTAACAGTAGGAATTAATTAACGTCTGTGCTTTGTAATTATGAAGACACGGAAATATAATGTTCTAAAGAAACTTAATCCAATTATTTCAAAACTATTACTTTTGCGAGTAGTTATATATTGAAAAAAAAAAATGAAGCTAATATTGTTAATATTACTTGTTTTCCTGTGTACTGATTTTTTAAATTTCGATTTACATAAGTAAAATGATTATGGAAATACAAGCTAAGACCACCGTAATCTGACTTATGGAAGATAAATTCACAAGTTACAGAGTGTAGAAGTCAAATTTTCTTAAGACCGACAATATTACATGAAAATATAAATGATAAAAATATTACATAATTGTTTATGAGCAACAGAAGTATATAACAAAGTATATATAGATGTGCCTCTATATTCTTTTTACTGACAGCACAAGGGATATCGTATGTTAATATTTAATTAATTGGTTACATGATTTTAAATCATTGATATTGAAGTGCACGTATAATTAATTCATCGAATCGTTAAAGCCTACGTAACATTCTTGAGTCTGTAGCATATGTAGTCGCTACGTCGTAGCCAGTCCATCCGGTGAAAAATCCAGCGTTCTTAAAAAAATTAAATACATGTTTGGTTCGAACTTTCGTTGGTTACGTTCACTCAGTCGATAAGTAAACATCCAGTCAGCGCTGCAGTCATCGACCCGCACAGCTCACAAGGCCATTCGGCTTACACAACTAACTACTACACTTTATCCACTTCCTTATCATTTTATTTCTTTAAATTACTCATAGAAAGTGTAATATCATGTTCTATGGTTTATTATCTACGACTATTGATAGAAATGTATTGGAAGAAACCGAAACTAATGAAAGTGTACTTGTTTGTTACTAATCTTATCATATTATCAATCCATTAAAGTAAGATAATACTGGCTCTTAATTTAGTGTTCTTGAATTGTCTATCATAGAAGTCATTATCATGTACTCTCTTAGATACCCTTATTAACTGATTTTAGTTATATTTTATTAGATGAATTTCATACGTAAATAATAGGATTCATATTATTTGTATGCTATTTTAAAAAATATAGTTTTTGTTGTAAGGTGATATATAATGGAAAAAACAACTGTCATGTTTTCGATACAGTGAACTTCAATGGTCGGTAAACAGTGGTATGAACGAGCGCGCGCGAAGTACGACCAGCAACAAAAGTACTTTCGGCCGGGTAACGGGACCTCAGGCCGTACGGAGAAATGCTCTACGAAATCGAAACACGCAGTACCGTTAGCCGGCCCTCGCCCTAAGAGCTCGCTGAGATAATCATGGTAAATCGTTATCCGACCATCAGCTACCCGCCTCCTTATTACTCTCATTTATTGCATATGCCGATATTTTTTATTACAAAATACCTCTTTATTTTGTTATAAAGCAATATTAGGTTGTTTTCATAAGTTGTACCTATAATAATTATCTTTATTAAAATCGCTGTAAGACATTAGGTAAGTTAGGTATATCAAGATGAAAATGATTTATGTTAAAGTTTTGTATGAACTTTTATAAAAAATTGCTCGGTATGATATCTATCTGAGTTTTGTTATTTTTGCTCAATTGCAATGTCCAAGTAGGTAGATATTATGGAAAGTTGAAGTCAAGGAACATATACTTGCCTTGTTAAGGCAAGAAGAACCTTCGGTGTCTGAAAAAGTGTCTACTGAAAAACAATAAATAAAGATGGCGCTAAAGTAGTAAGAAGTAAATTTTAAAGACGGTCCAAAGTCATTATGATTGAATAGTAAAGTAAAAAAATAATGATTTATACCAACTTCTACTTTTCACAATATTATTCAATTATCTTCAAATATTTATTAAATGTGATTTAACGTTCACAAAAAATAAATAGCTCTCGATGTTCATATCACACCAGTATTTTAAGTTATTTTTACTAAAATATTTAAGATACGTAAGTATTTTCACTAACTATTCAAATAACCAAAAATATTATTTATATGAACTCGGCATACTTTAACTCCCTTTGCAACTGTTAAATTCATACCATATATTTTCCTACACTAGCGCCATTCTAGTTGGTTGTTCTAGTTACAGTTTTCAAATAGTCACTTTTACAATTTACTCCTCATATGAGACGGACTTACCCAGAGACCATAATAAATTAGGCTTACCTGTATCTTCCATAGAACATACTTAGTTTTTATTGATTAAATTATTTTTGTTATTCTACTATGACTTAGTAAATACTGCCATCTATAAAATATGATGAAAAACTATAAAGGAGAAAAATTTGAACTGTCAACGGAACTTTGTAGTCGTTCTATTCTGTTTCAATAGATGTCTCGGGTAAAAACATTGTATTTTGTTCATAAAATCTCTGAATTACTATTATATATGTAGTAATAAAAGAAACAATGAATGGAAGAGATTAAAGCATAAATACGAATTAATTTTCATGCATTAGGACGTGAATTCAAGAAGTGGCTCACGTATGTAGGAATAGTTTAGAAAAGTTATACTGTACCTACGAACTTTTCACCCATTCGACTTTATTTTAAATTCTTTATAATTAAATAGATGCCGCTTTTTGAACACAATTGGAACATGATGCATACCTTGCAATTATAATACTATATGCCATTTATAATAAACTCGCTGTGCCTGCAACTTCGTTCGCGTGAAAGTAATATTTTAATTAACCATTTTTGCCTGTTTTTGTAACTTTTTTTAAGCTGTTTTGCTCTTATTGTTGACGTTAAATAACCGAAAACATCCCCCAAGGATTGCTCTATGATATATATAAAAACAATTTTTAAATCCGAATTATAGTTCCTAAGATTAGCGCGTTCAAACAAACAAACAAACTTTTCCGCTTTATATTATTTATAAAGATTAATCTAAAATATACTCACAATTACTGACGTAGTTCTAATGCTCAGGTAACTGAAGTGACCGTTGCTTGCACAATATTTCTGTTATGGCTATTTGGGGAAACGAATTCTTATGTAGGGACGGAGTCTTGTTAAAATACAAGATTATCTAGCTAGATAAATGAAAGACTGAAAATCAGGCATACCTGCATTTTTTTATATTGATCAACTTAGTTTTTGCTAGTATGACTATTCATCTAAGTTATTTTATACTAACTTTATTTCTTAAATGCAGAAGGCCTATAGTTAAACAAAAATATTGGTATGGGAATACGGATGGTAGTGTTGTTATAAAGATAGTCTTAATGCCTACTTTTACGAATATTATAGTGAGTTTGATACTGTCAGTCAGTTTATATATACGAACTAAGTAATATCGAGGTATAATGTTTTTTTTTATGCTAATGGGCGGCAAACAGTTTTTCTTTTGCTTCTTTTATGTTTGCACTACCTATAATAACTATTATGTTTAATAACATTACCGCTGCTTAGCTGGAAGAAAATGCCATGTAGCATTAAGCACACCAATGTACAAAAAAATAGTGCAATAAAGACTTCATTCATTCATTCAAACAGGCAGACGGCCTATCTGATAGTAAATGGTTGCCATCGCCTATGGACAGTCGCAACACCAGGGGTATTACAGCCATGTTGCCGACTTTGGAGACCGTATTTCAATCCCTTTTTTAAGAGACCCATATCGTAATTCTAGGGGAAAACTGTGCCGGGTAGCCGATTTCATAGATCCAACGTACACGACAAGTAGGTTCTGCAAAACCTAGTCGCATTACTGCCAGGCCATAAGGTATGGGGATGAGCAGCCTACCAACGGCGACTAGTGCGATTTTGAAACGATGATGAGGGTACCATACCAAAAAGTTCCTCAGAGCACTACTCATTATACATGCGGTAGAATATACAAAGTTATCCTATGTCTGTACGAAGTTCTAGGGGCTCTAGACCGCATGTAAGTACGGGGTCATCAACAATGCGGATGGCTCGCCTTTGCACTGAATCTAAAGGAGCAAGCGGGTAAGCAGGAGCCGTGGCCCATAAGTGCGAGCAGTACTCCATGTAAAGTCCTACTTGTGCTTTGTATAGCACAAGCAGTAGCCTCGGCATGAAGTGGCGCTTGCACCGTACACCCAATTGTACACCGTTTGTGGGGACGCGGCAATGGCAAATTGGAGCGCACCAAGCAATGGTCAGATGACCATAAGGGTGCATCCATAGAAACCTGGTAGCCTTGCGGATTGGTAGTTAGCAGAAAGTCTAACAAAGAAAGGAGCCTGAACAAAGAATATCTGGGAGTCTAGTAGGTTTATGTACTAGTTGCGTGAGGCCTTATGCTAGAACAAATTCCCGAACAGTGTTTCCGGTGTGATGAGTTTTATTAGAACTCAGCCACTCCTTGTGATGTGCGTTAAAGTCGCCGAGAAACTCCAGATTAGTATCGGGATACTGTTTGAGTATACCATCAGTGGCAATTTGAAAGTGCTGAAAGAGTTGAGTTGTCCTTGTAGTTTTTAATATCAAGAAGTATTCCGAATATCGTTTTAGTGTAGGTCGACTTCTATCGAATTCTAGATCTTTACTTGTTCAATTAGATTTTTAATTTGTAGAAATACTATGCCAACGCTATTTAACTGATAAAGTGAGTCACGCTTAGATAGTATAAAAGTTCTCTTACAGTTTTTGAGCAAAATATTTAAAAAATATATCTGACGTTATTTTATATGAAACGATGTTATGTTCCATTTTAAAATATACTAAACAGCAGGATAATCAATGTAGTGTGTAAGTTGTAAGTTGTCTATAGATTCATACATTAAAAACCATTTTAAAATTTAAAATTTAGAAAATAGCAGGATAAATAAACACTATCGTCTTTTTATAGTATAAATACATATACATAGAACAAATAGTATGTATATATAAGCATATGCAATTAATCATTGCACGTGTAATATAAGGGTTCGTACACAATAAATAAAAAGCGTGTACACGTTTTTTATCATTTTTGTTCTTTATTTAAAAAATGAGAGAATTGATTGGTTGCGCGGTTTCGCGAGCGACCCTCGTGTGTTGCGCAGCGTCCCTCTTCTATCCAACCAATGGCAGGGCGGGTGCCCCTCGAGGGTCTCGCCCTTTAAATATAAAAATAAAAAAAAATTAGGTTTCGAAAATGTTGTAAATTTGGTTTAGATTTGATTAGACTTTATCATAAAACTGCAAATATTAAACTGTACTGTAGGTTTTTTTGTGTTTTTGTTATTACAATATCACCGAATTTAGAACTGGTACTTGAAAATCATTCAGATCGCATTTAACCTATAGATACATTAAACAGTAACTGAACTATGCCTGTAGATAAATTAACTATTTTTTTGAAAATATTAATTGGAGTGTACTTCATATAGAAACCAGTAATATTTTGTTTGTATGTTTACTTTAAATACAAACTAACACAAACATTTTTATAATATGACATTTCCTCGGGTAGTATCTCATATAGGTATATAATGTGAATGCATTAAATATTCAAGTTTTATCTTAAGATATATAACAATATTTTTGTAGTCGATAAAAACGTGAACTTTGAAAATGAATGTCTTAAATTGTTGAAGTCTTAGAGTTTTATAGTACAACTAGGGGATCCGGTATGTACATGGTCTGCAACGGTTCTAACGTTAATAAAACAAATGGGTGTTCACAGTAGATTCGTTTACTAAGTCATCTACAGCTTAGCAACATCCACCCAATAACACGCAAAAACGTCAAAGTTGGTCAAACCGATATCTTTATATTAAGATGTCTTTTAATTAACAATTTTACACTAGGCAAACATTTAAAAATAAATAAAAATGCATTTTGGTGGATGAATACGGTAATAAGTGGAATACACTAAATTTATTATAATAAAATATTTCGTTTATATCCTTGCTCCATTTATTTATTTAAATTATATTTCCCAATGACAGAACGATATTAAATTTAAGGTCTGATAATTTTATTTCAATAGGAATACAAATCATTGTAGGCCAATCATATTCCACTCATCTCAATGATAACGCTTAAAATACGCCCTAAGTTGTTAGTCAAACAGTTTGTTGATATTCTCCCAATAAACAAACTCATCATGACGTAAGCTTGTCGAGGTATTCTGTTAAATTTTAATTCATGCATTTGAGAGTACGCTTATTTGGTGCATATGTAAACGGTGGACGTGAGTCAATAGAGGTGGCATTGTATTTGTGTGCCGGGCAAAAAGTTGTCAATTTCGCCGAGGGTTCGCCCACCCCCTCGACAAGCTGTAGTGCCTATTGCGAACAATCCTCACTAACGAAATAGCAAGAAATGTGTCATTCAACAAGTTTCTATAACATTTTATTTTTGATTTGTAAATTAGTATAGCGACGGATTTTCAACGGAAATAAATAATTGAATAATTAATAGGTAACTGTAATAGATAATATGTAATAGGTTAAATATAATATATCGCAATTGTCGCAGAGTAATTTACTATAACAACCTTAAGGTTTTTATTTTAAAATATTTTCAGTTTTCTCAATTCACTTTTATAAAATGATGTCTTAAAATTAAATGTAGAAAACATTGTACTTAAAGTATTTATGTTCTTGGTTCAAAATAAGAAAATCTTGTCCATCTCAGATTTTTCTTTCATGTTGTTTGTCCGAGTTAAACTCCTAATCCATTATACCGATTTTAATCAAATTTGGCACACTATGTACATTTTGATCCAACTTGAGAGATAGGATAGTTTACATCTCGATAAGTGATCACAACGCGATAGATGTTGCTGTAGTCGACATTATTGACTACTCGAAAAGGCAGAACAAGGTCTACCAGGTCAGCTAGTAATTTATAGGTTTACCTTTGTGGTCACAATCTCACCTGATGTTAAGTGACGATTTGGCCCAAGATGGAGGACACGCTAAACCTAAGAAACGTTAAAGACTGGCTCTCAAATAGAGCGAATTTAGCTCAGGAACAAAGTATGACCTAGATTTCTGTCAACATTCAGCTAAGCTCCTCCAAATTTAGAGTTCGTTACCCATTACGAGTCGCAAATAGTGCTTCCCATAGATCACCAAAATTATTTTGAAATGAGGTGGAATAACTAAGAATTTTATGCCATGTGGTATAGGAAATTCTTTAATTTCGTCAGAAATCATAGTAGGATTAATTTTGCTGTAAATGAATAAATACTAGATCTCAAATGCACTATGATGATACTGAAGATGGGGCTGCTATCGATTTGCTCTTTACTTGAGGATGACCAAGAAGTATAATATAACTATGACATTAGTTACCTGGCAGTTAACTTTGATTCATTGTTAGTCGCCGCTGATTTGGATGTTCTGTACTTAATATCAGGTGAAGTGCAGTTACTATGCTGCGCACATAAAAAAAGTGCTCGCTTAGACAGCTTGTACAAACGGATTACATTATGTCATTTTTTAGTACTACGTTTCAAAAGATATTGTAAGTACTCATAGAATGATTAGGGCACGTGCTGTGTATATTGAACGGTCTTTATTAATACAGGGTTTTGTTCGCTATTTCTGATTTTCGGTTTTTTGGCGTATTGTTAATTTTTTGCCCAACATTTATGCGTGGTCAACGAGGGGTCACTTTTTTAAGTTTACCCCTCGTTGGCATTGATTGACAGGGAACGGTCACTCGCGAATTATATTGCGAGTTCTATTAAAGCCGATGGTAAAAGAACAAAGAAGTGATGATATATGTTTAAAATAAAAATTAATATAATTTGCTAAGCATTGATTTTGTCGTTCCATTGTTTTTGTCCCTCATTATCAAAAGTTGTTGATACGAAAAATATATCTATTTTTTACTTCGATGCAAATATTAAGTGATTAACAGATTATAAAATATGGTTGTGCATTTGTCGAAGTTTAATATCATTTTACAAGTATAGCATTGAATGTGTAGCAGAGAATTTTCTCATGTTGCTTGGTTAAGTGCTAAACTTTAGGTAGATATGTGTTATGTTCTAATCACATCACTCATAGTGTGTTATTACAGTAGTTGTGACGCATTTAAAAATTATATGATGACTCGCTTTAAAATGAGTTGACAACATTACGCAAGGTGTCCTTTAAAATTATATTCATATAATCTAATATAAATATAGATATTTATATTTATTAGAATAAATTATAATACAAATAATATATATATATATATATATATATATATATATTATAATATATATATATATATATATATATATATATATATATATATATATATATATACTCTATATTATATTAAATCAAAAATATGCATTTTGCTTTTTTACACTATTTTAGTACAAGCCACTTACTACATCTGTAGGAAATTCTATAAAATTCATCAAAGTTAATTATATATTTTCAAATAGATAGGTACAATTTTTTCTACCTCAATTTTATTCGGAGCTTTCTTTTTGTAAAAATTTAAAAGTTTATAAGTAAATATTAATATAACAAGTGGCGACTGTTTTTGGAGTACTCACATTTTATGATATGAACGTTAAAATAGTTAAATTTCTTGCCCTTATCGTATATTTCTATTCCCTCCCATCCTACTCGTGAAATAGGACCCTATAAGTAAAATTAACGGTATTAATTGTATTATTAAATTTTTTACGATAAATATTAAATCATTCAAATCACTACACAAAAGATCGTATTAAGATAGTGACAAATGTCCATTGCTTTTCATATAGCACGCGCCTCAACCGTTTTTTTTGCAATGTCTGTATTAATGTTTTGCGTTTTTCTATTATAAAAAACAGCCCCTATTTACAAACTAGCGGGAGACCTTTGATACGAATGCATATTAAAAGTGAATATTTCATGAAACCTTATCATGGTATTTTTATGTTGGTTTTATATATTGAGAAAATATAATAACCGATAGAAACGTATAGGTTATTGATAATATAGAACCTCGTGTGTTTCAATAATGCCTCTATGAGAGTACCATACTACTATAACTAATTATAGAAAATAAAATGTTTTCAAGCATTTTGAAATACTACACGCTTTTTTACCATATACTATTACATCCTTGATATGAGTACTACAGGCATAAAAAATAAATGTTTCTTTTAACTTGGTTTAATCTAATTGTAATAAACATATTATAGTATATGTATAATAGTGTAGTAGTGGGCCTGCTCCAGCACTGGTAGCACTAAATCTTATCTATAGCAATACGTCAAAAAATTAAAAATAATCTTTAGACCAATCACTGTTCAACTTCACAGGATTACACGCCTGTGTAATGTCATGAGGACCAGACATTTTCATGAAAATCGGTCCAGCCGTTTTGGAGTTCATAGGAGGCATACATATTTACATACTTGGACTTTTATGTATAAAAAGAGGATAGATACGTAAGTATGTACATAATAATTTACAGTATATATATTAAATAATAGTTTATAACATCGTACATTTGCATTTATAATGTTAAAATATTATATAATAGTTAGTAAAACATAGGTGAAGAATACATTTCAATTTCAATTATATCTTACTCATTTTGTTTTTATTATAACCTCACAGTAAAGTTGTGTAGACGTATTCCGGAGGTGGGTAATAGTAGCTACAACACAGTTCTAAACTCCCGTAGCTACTATCGGTCATGCTCGTCATTTGTTTATATATTTTTTTGGTGAATAAATAAATATAAATAAATAAAAAACATATTAAAAACTAGATACGTATAAGTAAATGATTAAGTGATCTCAAGCTTAAAGCACAATAAAGTACAGACGCCTATATATTCTTAAAAACAGAGTAGATTGTCCTAGCTCAGTATACAATATAAACAAAACTTAATAGACCTACAATTATTATACATCGTTATATTCACTCATGGTGTTAATATTATTTCCACCATTATTTTCTTTGTGAAATTATTAATATTTCTTATGCTAAAGCTCCATGGAAGGTCAATAAATTTTTCAATGGGCTCGAAGATATAAAAATAATTAAGTTGGATTAAGATATGATGATTATGATATTTTTTTTATGCTTATAAAAAATGTAGTTTTTTTTTGTAATTAATGAATTAATAAATTCTATATTGCACTTTCAATATGTACACTGGCGAGCTTAATGCCATAAGGCATTTCCTCCAGCTAACCAGCAGTAATGTAGTAAGAAATAATTACTACCATTGTAGGTAGTGCAAATAAATAATTGGTGAAAATGTAGTCAAAATAAATAAACTAAGTATACATACTTATGTATATATACATACATACACATATACATATATATTCAGCGAATTGTGATAAAAATATCACTCTAACTCTTCTTTATTATAGAAATGTCGATGTAGTTATGATTTAAAACTGGAGATGGTTTTGGAATCTTGAATATGACGCGGCAATGTATTCCACAACCGTATGGCTATTATTGTAAAAGAGTATGAATAAAGTGTCGTCCTGTTTTCAGGGATCACAAGGGTGTTACTGTAGAAGGAACGTAAATCCCTTTCGGAAGCTGTTAGCAAAGTAAAACGTTCCCGGAGATATTGTGGAGTTCGTGGACCAAATAAAACTCCATAAAGTAAGTGCAGCATATGCGCATTTCGACGGTAACAGATACTAAGCCAATTCAATTTTGAACGGAACTGTGAAATGTGATCGTACTTACGCAACCGAAAAATATAACGAATACCCACATTTAATATACAATCAAGTATGTTAAGCAATTTCTCAGTTAGGTCAGGGTAAGATACATCAGCATAATCAATAATGGGAGCAATAACGAATTTACGAGCGTGACTTGTGATGATGAAGGTAAAATCTTTTGCTTTCTTCTTTAGGAATGCATGAGACCGAATACCTTTTTACTAATAACACTAATATTTTGAGCTCATGAAAACTTTTTAAACCATAATATTTTTTAGAGCTATAGAAAATTCAAATACAAAATCAAATTTAGATATCATATTTTTTTAGATAAGGACCGAGTATTAGGTGTAAATTAAATAAAAAAAATCTAAATCGATCCAGTCGTTTTTGTGTGCGCGCATAATAGCAGACATCTATAATTTTATTAATATATATATATATTTATTATGCATACTAGGAGGGTTTACTTATATATGTATAAACGAGTTGGCCAAATTTTTAGAAATATGTCGTATTTCATTAGTTAGATCTATTGAACATGTTATGGTCGATTCTAGGACATCAGTCTAAATTTTTATA
This sequence comes from Actias luna, assembly GCA_039707435.1. NCBI lineage: Eukaryota > Metazoa > Arthropoda > Insecta > Lepidoptera > Saturniidae > Actias > Actias luna. The sequence continues at coordinate 9,174,016 of JAZHAC010000033.1, read as the reverse complement.
TTATAGCAACTATTAAAACCTAAATATAATTTATTAAATGTATAATTCATTAGAATAAAATTAACATAAATGTATTACAATCAAAATATGTTTATTAGTACTAAAAACTGTTTTTGAGTACTATGATATTAATCGGCGTTACAATGTGCATTTGTGATTGAATACATACTATAGCCGAAATATTGATTTATTCCTTTAAAAGCTTGGCTATGGAATATTTATGATACGTGATTCGACGATTCTAGCGTTTTTTCATTAGAGTTAATAACGTAGTTGATCTGAAGCATCTTCCACCGAGCTTTGTGACCAAAAACGTAACGAGTGAAAATGGGACTCAGCCAAAATAGCAACCACTGAAAGCGTGTAAGAGGCTACATTTACTTATCGCTCTCCTGGGCAGGCAACAAGCAATATTCATTAATAGTTGTTTTTTATTTCGAACGTATTTTGTATTCATTTTAGTCCCTGTCGGCAGGAGCTGTTGGGAGTTCACTGTTTCGTGAAGTTCTTCTGGTGTCATGACTGATTGGGCAAACGGCAGATTCCTATGCACTACGAACGAACCTTGAGTAAGAATTCCGGGCCGCATTCGTGAACGTCAAAGAGTTGCTGCATTGCTTCAAAATGACAGGGTGCCCAAACTTTTCCCCGCAGATCCTATCAAAGGAGGCCTGAGATCGGTCTAACACCTCCGTCGATCAGCTCATCGGGCGTGAGATGAAAGTTCTGCGTGCAGCTTCCGCGATCTCTCCGCTGAAACAATTAACATATAACAATGTATGATTATTTTTTGCCATGATTGTATTTTTTTATTAATTGTTTGTTTTCTATAGGGATTTATTTTAGTAAAATGCAGATAAAATAGAGCATTAGCAAATCCGTACGATGCGGGATGTAGGGTGTGTCAGGTAAATGTAAGGTGACCATGGTGTACAACATATATGGATTTTTGTAGAACTTTAAAAAATAAAGCTAACGTATGTAATATCACAATAGCCTTTAAGATTTGTTATATTAATGTAATATAGTTAAGTATTGGAAATGCTATAGGTACTCGTGTAATCGATTGCAGTGTAGTAAAAATGAAGTTTTATTCCTATTTAAATTTAATATTTATTATAAACTACATCAGATTTAGAATAGTTCTTATCAGGTGACACGTGAATATAATTCTCTTTTGTTACCCAATATTTTTTTAAAGTAAAAAATATTATTCTTTATGTATAGACACACAAAATTATAATAATTACGTCTACTTTACAATTAGAGTATTTTTTGCATTATATATTTATAGTTTGATAATTTATAAGACGTTAGCTGACCTGGCAAACATTGTTCTCTCTGTATCCTATCTCTCCAGTTGGATCAAACTGCATACAGTAAGCAAAATTTTACTAAAATCAGTTCAATAGTTTTATCGCCGACAAACAACGTGACACGAATTTTTTATATATAAAGATTTCATATATTTTAATAGAGGTATATAGACGTGTAAGCGGTGTGATGTGATAATACACGATCTATTCACTACAAATCAATTTACTTTTGCTTTTTATTTAGGAAGGTATGGAATAAAAATACGATGTGTTCATGAAGAATTTATGCAAAACAACCCAACTCATAACGCCGGACCTTTTATAGTTCATCTAATTACATTATTTACTCATTGGTTGCTCAAACGCGGATTATACAATGGGCGTGACTTAACCTATTGTTACTTAATTACGTGCATTCTTATTTTATCTGGCGAAAGAGCGTTTAGACGGCCGAGCCTACTATCTTATTTTAATGGACAGTAGACTCGCTACAGAGGTTAAATTTAGTTTGCAATGTACTTAATCCAGTGGTCCAGGGTACCTAAGTAAATGATTTATATGACGTTTAAGTATGTAATGACAAATAGAAAGGTTTACTAAATGATCAATAGTGCAAAAAAAAATATTTTTCAGTAAAACGAATGGTTACTGTAGTCAGTATTGTGTCCACGAGCTGACTAGTGACCAGCAGATGTGCGGCCGTAGGCCGGCTGGCTATATTCACTCGTTGCAAGAGTGCGGCGCATGCGTACCCCTAATGAAATCTCATCAATATGGCTACCAAAATGTATTAATTATTAATCGTCATATAATATTTAAAAAAACGTCTCGTTCATTGTTCCATTTATAACCTTCACTCATAAATGAAGTGCTTTTAATGAACATTCCTTGTAATCTATATTCAATTATTATAAAACAGTTAGCTATAATCCACAAACCAATTTTCAGTAACATTTAGTAATTATAAAAATTTACTCCATCTTAAATAAGCAATCCTTATGAACGAATTTACAGAGTAACTTATTAAAAACCTAAATGATATCCATGTGAGTGGAATTTGAACGTCGGGTCCATTTACATACACAATGCAGGTCTATCAAAATAACATTTTAATAAATTTTAATAAAGTATTTTTCTGTATAAATTATACGTATATCTTTTGCACATAGTAAGTGTGACGAAAATATATGACAAATTATATTGACATTCTCTTATTTGAAAAAAAAAAAAACAGTATATAATTACAACAATTTACTATAAATAAAGCAATAAGCAGTGCAGATTATCTGAAAAAATATATTTTTCTACATAAAGTAATCAATAGAAATAAATCATACCAGTATAATTTATTGGCTAGCATTGCTTCGAATGAATATTGTTATTGACATTTTTTTAACACTATAATATATTTTGTTTTATCTTTTGTAATATAGGTACTAATTTATGTACTTGTAGTGAATATAGTCAGCATCCCGCGACCATGCGCGTCACCCTAAATTTATCACAAAGTACCACGCAGTCTTTCGGTAATCGTCACAGTGGTCACTTGTTAACTATATATATACAGATTGTTACAATATTCTATTTAGTAACAAATAATGATTATTCATTCTTTTCATCAGTAAAAAAAATATGAGAGAATGTATCGACTGGTTTCGAACTGATTTTTATTGTACATCGCGCTGTGTTAAGTGTAGCTTATTGTATGAAATGTTTATACTTTTTTAAGTTTAGCAATATTAGAAAATCATGTAGTGTTGTTTTATATAATGTATTGATACATTTTATAATACTTTCGGTGTAGAAAGAGAGGGAGAGAGCTCCGTTTACACATGAAGGGTGAGTGATTTTTATATACTCAATTTGATTGAACTGAATCAATATTACCTACAAAGTAAATACATAACTATTCCATTGAATCAATGTGTAATATTTATTGTAGTGGATCATAAGTACTCGAAACTCACAATATATATATATATATATATATAACAAGTTACGTTTATTTTTGTGTTATTATTAATAAAAAATACACAAACATAAAAACTTAATGGTTCAATTATTAATCCCAGGAAAACAAAAGAGAAGTAAATTTTTTATAAGTGAAGTTTGAATACGATTCATTTTTCCTTCTGAATGTTTTTGTACTAAGGCATTTTTAATTTTTGCGTCTATTTATATCATTATCATAAAAAATATAAGTTACGATTTTATATTTGATCATTATACACTACAAAATATTTAGATAGAATAATAAACAAACATTTTAAATTTTACTTGAGAAGCATGTATTACTTATACGAGTATTAAATTAAACATTCCACCTATTTCACTATATAATATATATATTTTTTATTTATTGTATGACTATTTTGTAATGTAGTGTTTTTATAATAATTCTATGAAGCGTCAGAAAATGATATAATCCTCGATCTATGAAATAATTTAAATTATTTTGCGTGTCAAACCATTTTTTTTGGCACTGTGACTTCTATTCAAACATAGGTCAGAGTCTTCTCTTTGACCATTAATGATAATAAAATCACGAGAACTGGATTTTAATTTCTGTTTCAGTATAAAATGATAGGTTCAAAATTGAGTAATACTTCGAAAAATAATTGTCTCCGCAATAAATATCGAATGAAAGCATGTGTTCGTTTAAAAATCCATACTGCTAGAAATAGAGTTGAAGCATAGTTAAACACACTTATAAATATTTACAATCTTATTCAACTATTATCGTTTAAATGGAATCTTTAAACAAACTCATGTCATAAGAATTTATTCCTCATTTTACAAAATGTTCTAAATTTGTTTTTTTTTGTAACATGCAATTAATTTATACCAATATTAGATTTAAGTTTAGTTACTTACTTTGCATTTAACTCTTATGAAAAGTAAGCAGGAGTAAATTACTTCAGTTTATTTTCAGTACACAAAGTATTGGAATGTGCTAGAGGCATGTCTGTCAAGTTAAGACCAGGATACACAGTCTTTGCTAAATTTCATTAATTGACATAGTTTTAATTGTATTGTATTTGTATTATTGAATTATTTAAGTATTGTTAGTTGCAAAGTCTCGATGTAACCCGGAATTATACGTTATATGTGGAAACCAAATATCATTAACCCATATATATTTTATAATACTTAATTCTAAGTCTGATAGAGGAGGCTGTCGGTTGGGGCTTGGATAACAGTCATTTTGGACCGTAATAAATTTTCACACAAATTAAAACAATTCGTAGTCATGGAGCGTATAATCGTAACACGTTACTGGGTTGTTACCTATGTCTATATCCATTAAATCTAGTGCCTGAATGCATCGTGATCACAACAACAATAGAGATAACGGCTTATTAGGTGTTGGCATCAACCTGTACAATTATATTTTACTAAAGTATGTCCATTCTGCCATGAGGGTGATCATTGTTAAATATCAAGAATTGGATTTTCACTATTATTTTTGGATTTAAACGTGCATAATTCTTTCTTTTAAATAGCATAAATATTGCAGACAGAACTTTTATATACCACTTAAATTAAAGAGCCATAAATATTGGAGAGATGTAATAAAATTTTGTAATTGTTTTCCTTTTTAATAAAACCATTAAATGTATTTGCATCAAATCTAACAATTTATTTACAATTTTTTAAGTGTTTGCTAAATATGAGCAATATCGATTTCCAAGAGTAGCTAACAGAAAGCTATATATGTTTTCCTGCATTTGACCTAAATTAAAGATTAACATTGTTATAGTGTATGTAAATATAATAAATAATCCACTATAAAACTACACTGCTATAATTATAACACAGAGTTTGGAAAATCCAAAAGTTTCAATCCATGCCTCTTAGCAAACTATGCTAAGCAAGCATGGTTTATTGCTTGCCACAAAAACTCCGTAGATAGTTTTACCTAGAGAGTCTTTCATGTTGAAGCGCTAATCTCTTTATTATGAAATAAGGTTCGACTCGGCTGTATTGATTATTTGCCTTTTCCTTAAAAATAAAAAAAAATCAATACCTACTAGAACTTGTTAATATAAAAGTTAATAAATGCAAAAATGTGGCTTGCAAACATCCATTTTATTATTAAACTACGGATACTAGTCTATTGTTATGAAATAAGTAACTGGTTGATGTTATTCTAAAGACAATAAACGAAAACCAGTCTCGATACGTCAATTTTTTCGGAAGTTATCGTGACCATCTCGTATAAAAAAATCCTGACGTCAACGTAAAAAAATGGTTGCCAAATTTTTTTTTTTTTTTTACAAAACATGAGATATATTATATGAAGTGTTTTCTTGAAATACATATACTCATATTATCATATAAATGCAAATTGGTTGTGGTAGCAAATTTATGAGTAAAAAATTGTTTGATCTTAATGAGTCGACAGTAGAGCACTACCACACTCGCTTCCCGGTATGAGGCGTACAACAATGTAGCTAGGAGTTAAAAAGTCACTAATCATAAGCGCAACCCTATAAATTAACAACAGAAATATATGTTACTTTGTTTACTAAAACATAGAAAATAGTTTTGTGGTTACCCTTTACTTATTTGTTTATTCCAGATTGCAGCGTATGTGCAGCGGCCGCGGCTGCAGCGGCCGCAGCGGCTGCAGCGGCTGCCGGCTCAGCATCGTGGCTATTGACTCATGGACCAGATATCAACAAAGCGCCGTCTACAGCCGTTGTTGTTAACGGTACAATTAATGGCACAACTCTGCTCTACAATGGAAATTGTATGTTATTTATACTCTTATTGTAAAGAGGTAAAAAGTTCGTGGCTGTTAGAAGGCGGTAAACTCTGAAAGTACTTATTCGATTGTTACACACAAATGCTATTTTATCTTTAAACTTCTCTTTTATCTTTAATATTATATTTTTAAATTTAATGACTGTTAAATTAATTGACCGGGTGATGAGTTCATAAAAAATATTCTTAATAAGTAGTAGTATAAGGCAATAAATACATACAGTACTGGACGTGCTCAGAAGTGCCTAGTTAAAGTATGAAGAGTTGCGAAACATTGATCACACATTGACATTGACATTGATTGATTGATGATTGAAGATCTCAACAAGAGTTGAGAAGCGAAACATATTTGTTTTCTTTTTCTTATATTAATGTTAAATGTTTAACAGATATTTAAGTAAAATATCATATTTTTGTTATAATTAATCAGCAACCTACACTGCTTTCGCTCGGGAAGTAGAGTCTACTAATTTCATTGAATAAAGAAATATCGCTTAACTTATTAGGTAAAGCAGTTTCAAACATTTTCTTGAAGAAAAAAAATCGTTTTTGGTTGTTGATCGACATATAGTTTTGCAACAGTTTTAAGAATAATAATTCCGTATTATAATTGTTTTTGTATAACTGTATTGTTTTATATATAAAAAATGAAGATTTTATATTGGAAAATGTTAACGAATATATGCATTTCTTTATCTACAACTATATGATTCCCATTCCATTCAATGCCATATGCCATATAGTTAGAATTTCCAAAGAATGATCTACAGCCACCCTGAAAGTAGAATAATCAAAAAATCTAACTTTAGTAATGTTCTATGTTTTAAATGTGACCTTCTCATGTAGTAACAAAGCTACCAGTAGTTCTACTTTTACTTTTTTTATTTGTTTCAATTTTGTAATTCTATGGACCTACTACTCACTACTTTAGTATTATAAATAAGAAAGTGAGTTTGTTTGTTTGTTATGGTCTCACACCTACTAAATCGCTGAATCGATTATGATGAATTTGTATAGAATGAAATTGTAGGTATAGAGATAAATGGGAACCTGGAGACGGCTGACGGTGATAGGCTACTCTTTCTCGAGAAAACCTTATTGGAAGTGGGGTAAAGAGACGGATAAACTTTGTATGACAGTTCTTATTGAGTCATCCGATCTGTTTGACAAAATCTAACGCGAGCGAAGCCGCACGTAAAAGCTAGTTTTTATATACACATCACTGGTTTCGGATGAGCTTCTATTAGTCAGTTCTATTTCATAGGAATTGATTTTTGAAAATGCGAAACATGTATCCTCTTTGTTAACAAAAAGTAAAAAAAGATATATTGATGTTTCACTTCTATCTCGTGGTGTAAAGTACACACCGTTTTTTTTAACATACTTTATAACTTATCTTTGGAATTCGTCGCTATTTATATGGGCACCAAAAAATTTTAAAGTTTGTAAATAATTTAAATTTATATAAATATAATTCTAATAACAAATATAAAATAACGCAATTACTGTTACACTAAACATGGGCGGCAACAGACATTGGTTAAGAAACCGCTTAAAGAGTAAAAAACCAAGGTTTGGTAACAAATAATTTTGTTATAAATGGTACTTAATTGGTAGGTTTGTAAAAATAGCTCCCCCTATTGTTCTTCTTTAAAAAAATATAGATACTACTTATATGAATGCAAATAAGAAAATCACTGATTTATAAAAGTATCCCAACAGTGAATATCTATCATATGTTAGCTAATGAAAGCGAATATTTTTTTTATTTCCGCATAAGATTTATCTTTTGGTAGATACAGTCAGTGCTTAATATGTTTTCTAAAATACCTACTTTAATATTTAGGGTCGTCACGGGTACCACCCCTTATAAGAAACGCCTCTATTGAAAATAACACAATATACGTACATATCGCTTTGTAGGGATGTGTTATTTCCATATCGTAGTCATTGCAAAGTGTCAGGGGAACTAAAGTTAGTGGAGCTTAATAGTTCTTCAAAGCGAAAACAGATGACGCTTATTTTCGATTACACTGCCATCTGTAAATTTTTGTTGTAACTACAAAAAAGTCACAGGAAATTAAGAACTTCTCTACAACTCTGGTCACAAAGGTAGATAGATTATAATAAAATACAATACGAGTTTAAGAGAATTCTTATAGATGTCATTGGCAATAATTTTGAATTATAAATTCTATTTAAGCATTATTATTATAATTGCTATTTGTTTGCATTACATGTAATAAAAACTCTAGAGAACTAAAAAAAATCGTAATTTTTATAATTACAATAAAAATTTCGATTACAGATTATCATATATAAAATAATAACCTATTATTGCAAATTATTATTACTAGCCCATTATTTAATTAATTATTTCAAAATACTATTACTAAAACTACTATTCCTACTTTTGTTTAAAAACGAAATATATGTCATACGTTATAAACTATTCTCATATTTAACGAATTCTACGCCTCTATACGCATAACATGTTTATAAAAGGAAGTCCTGACAATCGATTTAATCAGTGTTTTTAATTTACATTTTGTGTATCATAGAAAATGGAATAACTATCGAGGTGTTCGGGTCGAAAAATATCAGAGAAAGCGAATAGAACGACCCCTTGGGCGTTATTGTTTTCAAAACTTGTCTTTTATGTAAGGAACCAATGTAGGTTATACCATTTTGGTTCCATAATCGTATATGAATTAGATCATAACAATGGAAACGGATGGACAGCTCGTCAGAATCTGACATATATTTAAAGGGGACTTGTTTCGGACGTTAAGGGTAAGAAAGAGATAACCTCTATGTTTAATGATTTGACAAAGTGAATGTATTTCGTTAAATTGTAGAAAATTCACAATGACAGATTTAAGAAGATAGTTTTTTTTAATTACCTTTTATTAGAGTTATGAATTAATACTATATACTCTTCCTTACAGCTTGATCAATGAACGACTAATTATTGAAAGTGGAGTGTAGAGGTGATCACGAGCACTAATATAACAACTACTAAACTACATACACTAATTCATTACTATAAACACCTTGAGTCTATCGCCTTCCAATCAGTGAACATCAGGTTACCAAGCCTAAAAGCCTTTTACGTGATATTTGAACATACATAAAGTGGTGAAAAAGCGTTTACAAGCAGATTCTGATTTCTCAGAAGTTGCTGTGATTTATGGACAATTTTTACTAAAAAGTGAGGTGAAGGAATTCTCTTGGAATTTACATTTAAGAAATTAGATGTTTTTCTCAATGGTGTGCGTGTTCCAATATTCGAACAAGGTATACAGTACGGTAACATATAAATTATAATTATAATTAGGGCAAAATAAAAAAAATATTTCAAAAAAATAAAATACTAATTATGTACACAAAACTATCGTTAAATTTAAGCATATATGTGTACCTTTAGAATTCATTAAGCCATTAATTTGCCTTCGTTAAGTAAGTCCGTTGGCGTACACTCACTCGTAATTCTACTTTTAAAACATGCACCTGTTAACCCTCCCATTACACATGAGAAGGTGAATATTTCTATTATACTTACGTAAGTTAGTTTTATGCTTGTTTAGGGGAATAGCCAGCGCATTAATTAACTAACTCGTACCCTATTTTCCTCTTAATTACGTTTACGATAGTGTTAAGGAAATGACAATATCCTATTTAAATATGTCAGTTTTTTATACCAACGATAATATTAATACTTAATACTTAATAGTTCGTGCTGATACTTTTTATATAAGAACAAAAAATATTTATGTAATTATTAATAAGAAAATAAAAACAGTTTATGCAATAATTACTGCTAATTTTACAAATGATAATCGCTTTTATTTTTTGTTATTATAAGGCTAACTTTGTTGATTTTATTTTTCAAATAATTACATTGATTTGTTCTTATTTCATATAACAAATATGTATCTTAATATTGTCACATGAATTTCATTTACATAATAAATGGTTGAATAATTATGATTACTTCCAAATACGCAGCTATCGCTAAAAAGCAAATAAAAGGACACGATATAAAAATAATAAGTTTTAATGAAGTCAAGTAGTCTCTTTGCTTAAAAATAATTATGCATTGGTATTCGTAAATATTAGAGTGGCCCAATAAAAACGTTTTTTTTTGTGTATCTTACGAAAATATGTTAGTTTATCATGTTATTATAGACCCCTCCATGCAAAACAATTAATAAAATAAAAGGTAGCTCAAAATTTTTGATAAATTCCAATATCGTCAAAAATTAATAAAAAAACAATTCTCGTTACATCACTACTTTCTACTATTAAAATTTTCCTTGAAACTATCAAGTCGATATTTTCATATTTAAAGGTCGCTTAAGATTTTTTTAAGTTTCCAAATAGAGTACCTTAGACCTTTTCAATCGAATACTGAACAGAAATATTAACGTAACTTTTTTTTAATTTTTCATACCAAATAATAGAAAAGAGAGCCACCATAATAAATATCCTGTAATTATACCATATTTTCCCTTTGTTTTTTTTAATAGATTGTTTGCAATACAACTGTTGGTGAAAAACTGATTAATAGGTTTCTCATCTCTATACATCGCGTATATTATTGATTAGTAGGTATTCATTCGTAGGTATATCATCTCACCGTTTATCTTTAATAAATGTCCTATGTATCATCATTAGCTAAAATACGAAAAAAAAACTGTTGCGGTAACAGTACTAAAAACGCACTGCGTATTTAATATATCGTAAATATTATAATGTAGGTAAATACCTATGTTTTATAATAAAGGATTTTCAAACAGTTTCAAAAAGGCAGCCTTACCGAAATAATTACCGTTGGAATAATTATATTTCTATTAGAATAGCAATGATGACAGATTTGCAATGATCTGTTTGTTTATAATACTATAAGAAAATATAATGCTAATTACATAATACTCTTTTTGTTATAGAAATCGAAGAGTATTTAAATCATCATATCACACTTAACGTTTAACATTTCAGTTAAAGGAATGCACGCATGCTTCCTCGATCACGTATACACCAAGAAGTATCTTTACACTATTGAATTATTTTTATGCGCCTATCTATTACTAAATAGCGTCCAAAGGTGTATCGTAACAAAATAGTTTAATATAAAAAACAAAAGAGCCTCAGAGTTGGACATCACCAGAAGATTCTTCGTGGCCTATGCTACACGGTCACTATTGAGTTTTTTGAGACGTCGTTGTAACTGGATGTTTGTCGGTAGTATGTGGTAGGTAGTCAGTCGATTGGTGCCATTCACCCTATATCGTTCCAGTAACGTTTAGAAGTGGCAAGGAACTAACGAACAACATGCTGCGCCGCGCTAACAAGTGACACATTTTGGGTTGGGGTAAAGCGGCCGGCGCTTTCGGGCGGTGCACACGTTCCGTTAACTTCTCTATTTTAAAAACTACATGCTTGACAATATCCGGGAAGGGACCGACCGCATCACAGCGGCGCTGCGTTGACTCCACACAGTCCACACCACTGTCACTCATTTTCGATGCAGTCGAACTGCGTACGCGTCGTCGGTCGCTCCGCGCGCACGCGCGTTTGTTTTCATGCACCCCATATATAATTTAATAATTTCTAAGTTTAATACCTGTGACAAATATATTGTTACTTGAACTTGCCGTAAATCAAGTGTTTTTTTTTAATTCATGCGAAGGATGTATTTTACGCAGAGGTGATATTTGTGGTACCCATTTATAGTTTTAGTTACCATGACTGGAAGGGAAGGCGGAAATGCAGTTCCCTCTATGAGTAAGTATTTTTCAGAGATTTAAAATTGTAAGTGTAATTATTTGTATAATTTAATTTTACATTTATTATAATTAGTAGAATGCGGTATAAGGGGTGGCGTGTGTAATGTCTATGTTACGCCTGAAACCGCTCTTATTATTGAAACACGACGTGCCCCTTATCGAGCGGATATGCTGTGCGCAGGGCCCGGGAAGACAATCATAAACAGTTGTTTATAACATCATTGAAATTATTCAAATTGAGGTTAATAGAGTCTCGTTTCGCTGATGTCGCACACATGTGTGCCATGTTTACTGGGCACGTCGTTGATCAACAACAAGATATACTAATTATAAATACGTACTTATTAATTAAACAATATTTTGTAATACACCGCGATATGGTTTTACCAAAGTGCTATGATATACGGATATCAATTCATTCACAGAGTTCAATTGAACAAGAAAAAAGAATTACAAAAATACTATTTTACTTGATAATATCTGATTTAAATTCAACTTATTTAGAATATGTAATGTATGAAATAGTGAATGAGAAACATGTAAGTGAACATTTTATGTAACAGAGAATACGAAAACTTAATTGTTTACTATTTATTCCGAAGATATCATTTTATTTAATCGTACGAAAAGTACCTCCGTTTGACGTCAATCTCTAGGCACTCAGATTTTCACTCTATATTTAATTTTATAAAGTTTATATTAAGGAGTTAAGAGTAGCTTTTTGTGTGCGAGTGATAAAAGCTCCAGTAAGCATAAGTGAGCCGACAGCTTTCTAAAAGGACGAAAATTTAATCTTCAATTTTTATATTCTTGTCGTCTACATAGCAATATGGTAATGGTCGGAGTTTAAAGTAGGCACATATATGTACATGTAGAGGTGCTTGTCTTTTAATTATATGTCTATTATTATTTATTTTATTACATTGTTATTATTATAAACTATAAACATGTATTGTATTTTTAAAAAATTCAAAATACATATACGGGGTCAAAGCAAACATCGAATAATATTACTAAATAAATATATTTATGCCATAGTTCACATTAAAAGGAAGAGGATTGTAGTGTTACTTTGTATATAGTAATTATTGTAAAATTGTATTTTATAAGTAAATTTATTTAGAAACGACATTTCAAATGAATTCTAATAATAAAAAAGTTATGCTTGTAGAAGAATTTTTAGAAAGTCGATGTTAAGTAACGTGACGTCCGCGTCCCTAGTGTAGGGTCCGAGTTCGTAACCAGTCAATTAAATTTGAATGGTGGTATGTTCAGCTATCTCTTTCCCTCCCTAGTTCAAGATCCCGAGCGACCGAGCTACAAGCGCCACTTGACGATGATTCACGTTCAAATGCCACCATACCTACGATTGATAACAGAAAAGGAATGAATGGCAGTATATTTTAGGTCATTTCATTTGCTTGCTGGACATGCCGCTTTCAATTATATTGGTATGCATTTGATGTGATAATGACTTTGAAATCACTGTATTCAAATATGCTTTGTTGTGTCCCTATTTGTTTTTGAAGTTCATGTAACAGATTCTAATAACTGTTTTATATGTTTATAGAGAACGAAGAAATGCATTAACGTTTAAGATATGAAGAACATTATGTATATGACAGTAATGACGAAACATTTGGTACTTATCTTTGGAACCCACTTTCCTAATTTGGCTATAACGTGTTATAATCTTCTGAACTATATTTACTTAAGAAATTCACCAAATATTTGGATACTTTATAATAATATAGTTGTGAGTTTTGAAAATGTTTACCACACCCACACGCCATGCATCACCACTAACCTTATGCTTAGTGTCGAGTTTTCAAACATTTGATACGAATCATCGACCCGCATCGCGCGTACCTATTTACCTCGGGAACAACATGGTAATACTAGGAAATTATATTTACATGTTTTGGATACTCAGCCGACAGCTACACAGGTCGATGATATTAATCTAGATGTACATAAACGACAAAACAGGGAAAAGTGATCTGGCAAGTGATTCCACTGATAATGATGCTGTAGTATACAATTTTTAAACTATTGTTTGTTTCAAAATATATAAGCTGTACCATATAATAAAGTAAAACAATAACTTACCGCATCGCTCATTAGTTTATTATGAATAGTAAAATATAATATTAATGTTAATACTTAATTATGTAACAGACTATATTAACTAAATTATTCATAGGGTTATTAATATTATGAGGGCGAAACGAAAACTTAAAAGGAAGTGCTTATAATCAAGATGGTATGATCTGATAATAAAATGAGGGACTCTACCCTAATATCTAATAATGATATAAAAAGCGCATGTCTTATTTCATATTATAAAATACCAAACATACTACATTACAAAATACTGACAATCTAAATTAGAATTTTATAAGTGAGACCATGATCTAAATACGTAGGTTAAAAATTAATATCATAAAATATAAGATAAGTAAGACAAAACTACCAAACAAAATAATATTTGAAGTGATTTCACAATAATAATCGGTCATCGGTTGGGGTGCACTATATTCGTAAACTTTCCACTTAAAGTATGCACAGTATTTCCCTTCCTGCTTTTAAAATAACACAAGCTTAATTTAAGCAGCGGTTTAAAAATAGTGCCTTCATCTAATCGCTTTAGGAAATAACAATAAATTAGAAAAGTCACGATTTCTGTCTCGGGACTGTTATGTATGTGATATTTTTGTGTTAACATTTTTGAGTTATATTTAGTTGGAGTTAAATATTTTGTGGAAACATGTCATCGTATTCATGAAACCCGTGTGCTACATTTTTTTATGAATAAATAAATTAGGTGTTACGACCTGAATACAAGAACTGGAATAGTGTATCATCCATATGTACTATTGTAATTATCATCAAAAGTTTCAGTTTAAGTGTATACTAAGGTATACAGGGGCGTTAGAACAGTTCGAAGAGGTGTGGCGGCAGCGGGGTGTAGCGGAGCGGGCGGACGCTCACGCGCACCATGCTGAGTAAACAAAACTGCAAAACAGGCGCATAGAACATACACACACGATTTGGATGCTCTCTAAGTACTACCCGTTACCTTACTGGAACATATACAAGCATAAAAATATCATGCTACCGACCGCTAACACAATTAAAAATGTACTGATAGTATTAGCTTTGGTTATGTTATCAGTTAATTAAACGTTTAATGTTTAAGGTTTAATTGTATTTATTTATTGTATTAGAAGGATTGCAGGAAATATAGTATACTATAATAGTATTATATCTATTAAGTAGTAACACATCGGTTTTCGCCTAAACAATATCAACTTGTAACAACACTTTGCACAATCTATTAATACACACAATATACATATATACACAATATATAAATAATAATTATATGAAATTTTATATTTATAAATATTAACTATTACATGCCCTTATTTTAAAAAGCTTTGTCTTTTCATATCGAAACATTAATTTCATTTCATGAATATTGATACGAAATGTTGTACCTGTAAATTAAAATGAATAGTTGAAATTCTTGGTATGCTGTGTGTAAACACTGTTTCATTGCGTTTGTAATGTCAACGAAAGCTTCTGATAACAGTGACTCGTCAGTAAACTGTGCTATCCTTTAGTAAGCGATTCGGTAAAATGAAGTATTTAGACACTATCGGAACATACTACAGAGCTTCTGAAAAGGTAACTGTTGTTTAAGGTGTCTAAATAAATTACAAGTAAAATAAATTTTATTGAATTACGACAAGTTTACATGCACATTTGCAGTAATTGGAATTCAAACAATACTTTAAAATGAATGCACCGTCTGAACACACTACAGAGCTTTCTAAAAGCTAACTTTTGTTTAGGTTTAATCCGTAATCTTGTGGTAGAATAAATTGTATTACATTACGAAAACTGAATTTTCTTATTTATAATAACTGGAATTAAATCAGTACTGTAAAGTCAATTCAAAAACATTAAGATTCCTACTCTAAAACGGGTTACTATAAAGTAACAGAATACTGAAGATACCGGTTGCATTCCTTGTTAGAAATATCTGTCAAGCGGCCAAACGATTGTTTTTTTGTTTATTCAATGGAGGAATTGAAAATAGAAATATGTAATTAGAGATTTGGGAAGTTTATTTTTCGTATGAATTTTATGTAACTGTATAAATCGTTAGGTGTATATATGGAATATAAATAACCTTTCTAGACAAACAATGTAGGGAATCGAAATTTTTTGATGGAGTTAGGTTGCACGCCTTGCCGTCACGGCATGGCACGGCACGAGGCCGCGCTGCACTGTTACGGCAATGAATGAAAAAGGTACCAGAAACGCAACCTAAATACCGAGCATTCTTCCAGTCCCCGCCGTCGCCACGTGTGCCTACCAGCTCGCTTTTACCGCTGCCGCCGCCCGAAATAATATGCTTATCTTACATACCAACACATGGAAATGTTTTTCGAATTAGCAAACATACCAATAAACGTTCATATATTAGAATTAATCTAACAAGGATCCATGATTTTGCTCATTCTGGTAATGAAAGGTCAGGTAACAAGGAAGGTATTTTATTGAATAAATTATGATGATTCTTTTACCTATATATTTCTTGGACTAAAGACTTAGAAATGAATCATATATCTTCCAAGTAGGCTTTTTAATTATTAATATCCTTTTAAAGATAAAAAAAAATCTGTACGGATAAATTGAGGTGGCAGTTAGTATTGTAATCTGTAGCTAAAGATCAAAGTATCCATTAAACGTTAAAGTAATCCATTAGTAAATAAGCTGGCTTCATATTTGTATTCGTCAGCTATAACTTGTTATTATTGTTACTTCCGAATTGTTTTCATGTTAGTATATATTAGTCATATCATTTCAAGGTAAAGTTCTCATCATCCATCGTTATTATTATATTATTCATCGTTACGATTATAGATAGTTCAATGACATAAATTGTTTCGACAAATCATACATTCCAATTTGTAGAAATTGTACAAATTGTAATGTCACAATCAAACATAATCTTTATTTATTTTATGTTTGTAATTCAATATGCTCGGATCTATTTAGACTTAATAGCTACGATAAAGAGAAGTGTCTTTCATTTTGTTCGGTTCCCACGTTATTTTATTGTGTGAGATCCCGATAAGGGGAATAACATACATACCCTTTCTTAAGTCTGGGAAACTATCACGAGATGTTATTTATTACTAATATATATCGGAAAATAGTATCGTGTATACCTATATATTAGAAAGTTGGGATTATAATAAAAAATAATGAAATATAACTAATATCTTCATAGCTTTAAAATATGTTTACACATATTCGTTGATGAATGTCTGATATTTGTTTTAATTGTTGAATAGGAATACTTTCTTCTATTATAACTTTCACACAGATACTATTACCAATAAATACTAAAATATACATGTTTCAATAATATACTGCGTCAAAGTTCAACGAAAGATAACATTAAGGCAATAAAATAAATAGTTAAGTTATAGATAATGGTATATAATTTGTTCTTTCATTGAGACATTTATATATTTTGAAGAAACAATAGAATATATTTTATTTTAAAAACAATTGTTTGGTGGTAAATAATAAAAAGAAGGAGGAAAAATAAGAACAAACACCATAGTTTCGAAGTTATCTGTAAAGCTATTTAGTAATAATCAAGTTAACGTATTTTTTGCAGGTGCGGTGAGCACCGCCGGCAACGGCAGCGGCGTAACAGGGGTGACGCGGCGTGGCCGATGCAAGTGGTTTAACGTGGCCAAGGGATGGGGGTTCATTACCCCCGACGACGGCGGGCAAGACGTTTTTGTTCACCAGGTAAATATTCAAAGAGCTACATTCAAACCAAGTAGTAAGATGCAAATAAATATTTGTTTTAATATGTAATGCTTATCTTCCTTCGACTGCCACGAATAAATAACGGATTCATAATTACTTTATTCTTGTGATATTACAGTACAATACAATAAATAAAGTATTTTAGTGAACCTATTTATAGACGAAATAGAAAAAAAAAACATTTACAAAATATTGTGGCGTATATAACTAGTAGCGGTTGACCCGATAGTGCGCTTATTTGTTTGTTCGGCTTATCAAGGCCGGATGTTTTTTCTATACATTTGCGCCACCAAACTTGTACTTCGTTCGGCTGCAACGACTCTAGCGGTAAAACTTATATTAGGTCAAGACTATGTTACTGGATGCCGATAACGTTGATTTTTTCTCACAAACGATAAGTAAAGTTACTGCTAGTTCCCGTCTGAAGTAACACGGATCCGATAATAATTCAAAAGTACGTAGTTAAACTAGTATCAACGTTTTTAGTAGGTTTTATAAAAGCAAGATTTTGTTAAATTGATACTATAAGGTCGTATATGTTAAGAGAGACTTTAAGTGCTGCATTTACTATCAATAGATGGTAATTTATACTGGAAACGTGAAAACATGATAACAATTTAAAATTATGATTGTTTAGGAACATCCGCTTCACTAAACTATGTAAGTCAATATTTTCCTTGTTTTTCAGAGTGTAATTCAAATGCCAGGATTTCGCTCTCTTGGTGATGAGGAGGACGTAGAGTTCGAATGCAAAGAATCCGATAAAGGCCTGGAAGCAACACGTGTCTCTGGACCATCAGCTATGGATTGTCAAGGCTCTCATAGACGTCCCTTGTCTAAGAAACGATTCCGAAAGATACGGTAAATGAAATATTGGTAGTATCCAAATAAAATAATAGTATACTACTATCAGGTCAATACTTCCTGTTATGGTGATGTTCATTCATAGATAACTATGTTGAAATTCATCAATTATGTAACATATTACCCAAATATATTTTTTATTTTGTAAACATTTTACTCTTAATATTTACTTTGATTTATGTTTTAAAATATATCGTTCTATCCATACCTTGGAAATTTTGTCATGAAAAGCATATCAATATTTATTGTAAATTACATACATCTAATCTATTAAAGATGACTGAAATATGTAATCTAAGATAACCAACTGCCTATATTTTAAGTTTTGATATATGATTACTGATACTATACTTAGAAGAAATTGGGTCAGTAAGTATTATTTGTGGCCTAGGAGTTAGTAAGATCTGATTTTATCAAATTGCGCATGTACCTAACTGTTTGAAATGTATTTAAGTCGTAGGATGAAAATTTGAAGTCTGGAAGCTTTAAGTTGTATTAGAAATTATGTATAGTAAATGTTATTCATAATTTTTTGATGACTAAGTCTTGTCGTGGTGAAATCATCAATCAAGTGTGCAAAGCTTTATAAAGTTGGAGGCCTGAATATTTGTTCCTGAGTTCTGGATTACATATCTTATAAATACATACCTTTTTTATGACGGTTCCTTAGTAACAGATTATTTCATACTAGAAACAAGTAATCTAGTATCTATATGCGTATTTATAAAAAAGGTTCAAAACTTAATTACTGACAGAATTTAAAAAGCTGTAAAGAATTTTAGAGAATAAAAATTTTTAAGCGGTTGATTAATTAATAAACTACAATAAATTTAGAATACTGAACTTATAATAACATATTAAATTTTATAATGTAAGTTTGATTTGAAAATAAACATCTAGAAATAACTTTTGCTAACATATTGATTTACAGTTGCTACAATTGCGGTGAATTTGCTAACCACATTGCGGCCAAATGCAGTATCGGGCCACAACCAAAGAGATGTCACAATTGTAAGAGCGAGGACCATCTTATTGCTGACTGCCCAATTAAGGTAAACCAAACATTGCACTACAAATTGTTCTAATGAGAGTTACTTTAAATACAATAATTGCAAAAAACATAATCATGGATACAAATATATACATTATTCTGTCATAATTATATTCTGTATAATGGCATAGTCATAGGGAACAATGATAAAACACATGATTGATATTAACACTATTTTAGTATTCATTGAAAATTAGTAGTCTTAAAGTGATATTTGATAATTGACCAAATTACTAAATAAGTTATGTCTGAAATGAGCAGCCTTTTTTTTCAATAGATTGTCTACAATTTATATTAAATATTTTGCCGATAGCAGTTTAGAATTATTCCACAATTAAAACATCTAATTATGATCTTTTGTAATTCTAAAAATGTAATCCAAAAACATGTTTACGGATTTATGAAGGTTACTGAAGGTTATAATCACTAGGTTGTAGGATATAAGAACTGTATCCAGATGCGTCGAGACTACAAGCACCATCCAGCAAAGTGCCACGCTTAACGTGTTGCGTAACAGGGGTCAGTCCGTGCATGTATACTCAGTAGTAAAGACTTGTAGGTCGGTATGGCAGCTGCGGCGACCGCACATGTATTGCCAACAGCTCTATAGTCACCGTTGCTTTTAGATTGTACTGCGTTTATCAACAGGCATAGCGCTGTTAGGTTAAATTTATTACTGTTAAATAATGAAACTATAAAACACTTTAATATCCAGCAGTTAAAATGTAAAATCGATTTAAAGCCACGAGAGAAAGTAACTTCAATTTCATGTGACTCGTATATCACACGGGGGTGAGTTGCTTATCTGTGAACTAAACAGTTATTCAGATCTTAATGGTACACTAGAATAAACAGGTTTAATAAAGCGATATATTGAAAATTTTACGTGATACTATATTTATTAGTCTATGTTATTTACACTTACAGGCTTCTTTCTTCATTCAGGTAATGTAAATTATGTGTAATGATAAAATTTATTTATAACACTTAAGTACTTGCCACGCATGGTTTCTGCTTATCACAATCCCGTTATATAAGTATCGCTTAATTTACTAGTTTCAATAATATATAACATAGACAATTACTAGTCAAAAATCAATCTTCGAGGGGTTTTGGTGTTTTAAAAGTAATAATATGTGAACTAAATATTTGAAAAACTGCCACAACACAAAACAAGTAATAAAGTTGCATGGTGGTAGAGTTTTTACTAATGCCTGCCTGGCTAGCTTTCAATCTCAAGTCGAAAGTCTTCCACCAAAAACCTATAGGTGTGATGCACTTAAAACCAGTTCCACCACAAGGCTTAGCGTGCCCACTATCTCGGGCCACATTGTCACTTAGCATCAGATGAGAATGTGGTCATAACGCTAAACCTATAGAATATATACAAAAGTTAATAATTCTTCATATTATGTCTGAGACTTAAGTCAAATATGTTGTTGATTGTTTAGTATGAATTAAATGACTTATCTAATTATGCTAACATTTCTAGGTCGAAAAGAAGAAGGATGAGTCGCAGTCTAAAAGTTCTAGTAGCTCGCAAGGAAGCCCGCCGTCAAATCTTCCACCATCGTAAAGTTCATGCGACGGCCAACTCATTCATCGTAAAATTTCTGAAGTACCTTAGATTTCATATTTCAAATTCGGATGATTTATGTTCTAGCGTTCAATTTATATTTCAAATAATTCTTTTAGACTTACGTTTATCATATCATCATAATATTTAAAATTGGAATTACATCTCTTTAAATATCAATCAAACTATATAACTTCAAGTGACGTAACGAGTGACGTCTTCAGACGTTGATGAATGAGAACGTTGATACTCAGTGCATTTTCCTAAATGTTATAAAGCATTTATTTTTCATAGATAGGTACAGAATTATATTGCCATTTTATACGTAACGAAACAGACTACCTCATTTTAATTACAAAATAAAATATAATTAAATACAAGACTGATCAGTACAAATCCATATTATATAGTACAAACTTTACAATTTATACATTTTGTAATGATAATAAATTTAAACCTAAGTTTGTAAACGTAACTTAAGTACAAATTTTATGTGTTCGAGTGACAATATTTTAATTATTTTACGTAAATTTGGTTTTTATCCAAAGTTTAAGCGTGTGTTTATATTATTATTATTAATTTTGTTGCTATATTCTATTTTGTCAAACTTTATGTTATTTTAGCATTTAATCGTTGATAAATGAACAAATTGATGTTCCCACTTTATTTATATACATTATATTTATATTGACTATATCTGCAGAAATAAGTGGAACCTCACACTTTACGAAAACTTGATTTCTCAGTATTTAGGTACAACTAGATTAGTACTTTTGGCGGGCATCACATAACTATTCAGTATCAAGTATTTTACAATAAAATTTAGGGCTGAAACTAGCACAAGATCTAAGCAAGTAATTGTTTTAATTTCATATCTACTTATTATATTTGGGGAAATAATAAACTAGTTAATTATAGTCAAATTTTACTACAAAGTTTTAGGGTAGCGAATTTGTTCAATTATAAAGTATAAAAAAAAAAACTAATATTAACGACAGCTAATAATATTAACTAATATTTAATATTCCGCTTGTCTTACGTTCTTCCATCGTCTGTACTTTCACAAATATGTGCAAAAACTGCACCAACTAATTTCAATCTTCCTATACTATCTCATAACTATCAGAAGCCGTGAGAACTTCCACTCATACTTAGTTGATTTTCCGTTCATTTGCAGGAATCACTTCGCATTTTTCTTTATTATACGAAATTCGCTACCCGCTTTTGAATTTTCTGATTGTACTGAGAGAACGCGTATCATTCTCGGCCTACTCTTTACTTCTCATTAGATGTCAAAATCAAGTCAAACGTCAAGTAGTTTATTTAAATAAAATGGTATTACACACAGCGATGAAGCGATTTGAAACGATGATAGCTCAGTGGTATTGTGTAGGAACGCCGCGTCATGGGACGTGAGTTCAAATCCAACCACCTACAATCAGCTTGAGCTTTCTGTGAAAGAAAACATCGCGAGGAAACCATAGCATGGTAGTAGGGCTTTTTCTAATGCCCGCCTCGCTAGCAAACACTCTCAAGTTGAAAATCTGCTGCCAAATACCAATAGGTGTGTTCCGGCAGTTGCACTTGAGAGCCAGTCCCTCCAATAAAGGCCGGCAACGCACCCGTGATTCCTCTGGTGTTGTGGGTGTCTAAGGGCGGCGGTGATCACTTACCATCAGGTGTCACGCTTACTCGTTTCCCGCTATTACATAAAAAATTACAAATACTAAAATCAGAAATAATAAACAACTTTTTTAAATAATTTACATTTGTAGTTATTCCTAAAAAAAAACTGTAATGTCGTTTAAAATTTATGACTGTTATATGTTTATTAAACATAAAACTAAAATCAAATGTTTAATCAGGATTGGTATTTTATTATACTATAGTAAACTGATATTTCACTTAAAAATAATTTGTTAAAATTTATTGGATTGATCTTTTTTATGTATTAAAAAGTTACTTGAATTGAGTGACTACTTTTCAGGATATGAAAGAACAAATAAAATAATATAAACTTTAGTATTGCCAAAAATTCTTTTTATCAACATCATCATTTTTGTTAATTTTTTAAAATAAAACACAAAGTATACTTCCTAATAAGCATTATGATTATGTGTTTGTCTTAGTATAAGACAAAGGAGGGGTATAGTTGGTACAAAAAGGGTTAATAAAATAAACACTATTTAGATAATGAATAAATTCCCTAAAACCATACACCTTTACCAGCCAAGGAAGTATACTTATGATTTATTGTATATTGCCATAAATAGTTGACATAATTATGTAGGTGTGTTTTGTTGGGTATTTTTCACATTATACGGGTGTACATTATTACAAATCATCTATATCTGTAAATCACCCATCTATGTAGAAGTATAATACTTATAAACTAATACCTACTAAAACACCTACTATAATATAAAAGACATCCATTTTACAAGTATATTCTAATAAATCCACCAACTTAGATATACACGTATGTGTAATCAGTATATTTATTCTATATTCTACATATACTTTATATAGATAATAAATGTCGAAGTTAAATGTGCCAAAGTCAAATATACATTGATGCAATACCTACTTTTAAAGTTAGTTAAGATCAACAACAGAATTATTGAATTTAGTTGTTATTCATTATTAACTTGCCAACTTTTATTTATATTTATACGCCCGTTTAGGGTAACAAAACAGTACAATAAAATGGTATTAATAAAACAAATGAATACGATATTGCCATGTAATTATACACTTTGCGTTTGCTCAAATGTCTTATGATGATAAGTAAATTACTACTCGAAAAATATACATGTGTGGGTGTTTAATTAATTCTACAATCAATAATACAAATCACGATTCAAAATATGTAATTGTGTTTAGTTTAGTGTATGCAATTTGTGTTAAAATTAATCATTTAATAATTATAAGATTTAGAAAGAGCTGAGAAATTCTCCAAAGATTTCCTTCAATTTTACATATGTACTATATATGTTCGACCATGTTTTGAATATAATTAATTAC
The DNA here is from genome assembly GCA_039707435.1 of Actias luna. Lineage (NCBI taxonomy): Eukaryota > Metazoa > Arthropoda > Insecta > Lepidoptera > Saturniidae > Actias > Actias luna. Next base: position 9,149,770 of record JAZHAC010000033.1, on the reverse strand, counting down.
GAGAGAAATATTTGATATTTACAGTACAGATATGTTTCTTTAAATTTACATTAGACTTTTACTTACCGTTTATTAATTAACATCCGTAAATATTTCATTATTAAGGTACCAACAGTACAGAGAATAAGAAATGTTTTAGGTGATAATCTACCTCATATATTATTTGTACGTGTATCTAGATATAAGTAAATGTCTTATTGTGTTCGTTTCACAGAAATTTACTGTTTACCACCGATTGTTCATTTTCATAGCAACATAACGTTTGCGATCAACTTAGATCTGCATTTTTTTTTATTAATTTTGTTTTTATTATTGCGGTTTGATATCACTCTTACTGCAAATGCCGTTCCTGTTTGTATTTTGATATATTTAGCATTTGAGGAAGGCTGCTTTTAAAATCGTGTTCAGTAACTATGTTTATTTAATTATAAATATAATTTATTTTCCAGTATAATGATTATTTGAAAGTTAGCAGGAATTTACTTGAAACTGTGTTAAACAATCGCTTAGACAAGAAAATAATAAGAATATATTTCACCACACCTTCTTAGGACTGATTAAAAAACATCCAACTATTACAAAAAAAAAAATTGATCAACACATATACTGTCAATGCATATTTGTGCAACTCTCAGAAAAGTGAATTTTGATAGTTTCTCAAAGCTCAAGCTTCGAAAATATTATAAGAACTTATATACACTTAATACCAGTGAATCAATCTGTTAGTACATTATTTTCATTGGCATTAGATGCATCCTCCAAATTTATTTTATAATATTTTACAAACTATCAATAACTATCTACTTATATTTAAATTTAAAATTTCATTAGGTACATAATTTTGATAAAAGTAAAAAGTAACTAAATTTACTTTTATTTTTCTCAAGCGCTACTGATAAAGTTTTAAAACCCGTTATTAATTGCCAAACATAAGTGGCTTTATACTTAAAAGAACAATACTAAAAAGGTGGAACTTTTTAATGATAACATTATTACATTCAATTTAATAGTTTTAAGTTAGAAACTAGTAGGATTTGTAGTAGAGTTTCAGCAAGTTGGGTATGTTTTAGGTACCTATTGTAACTATACGGGTTTCATACGTTTCGTGTATCATTAGTTGTATAATTATTTTTTAAGATTTTGATGAAAGACTTTTTGAAAACATCTACCTCATAACTTAATTAAGGTTTATGGTAGGTTAATTGTATCGATAGATTAGCAATATTTTATCCGGTCTAAATTTGCTGACTGCCGAATTTCTTAAGGATTTCTTAGAGTTTAATTTTTGTTTTTATTATTATTATTATTAACTTGAAAATAAATTATAAACAACAAATGTGTTTTATATCATTATTGACTATCTGTACCCTGGACTTCATTCCCGTAGACACGAATTACATTTCGTATTATTTTAGCACTTATTTTTCAACTTTGTGTATAACTGGTACTATCGTAGAGTTATTACATATTGAAGCTCGATCACATTATTATAATTGCAATGTTTTCTGGCAACAGTTTGTGAAGTGCATGTAGAAGTTATCCCTAATAAATATCAGATTTTGATTACTGAAAAATAACTGACAACGAAAATTTAATGACATGAAAGACAATAATCGGAAAGGCATTTGAATTTTTGCTATCCGGATTACAGAATTCCTGACATTGCGGAATCTTTTTTGTCTGACACGCTAGTACTTTCATACCACGGTAAACTGTAAAAGCTTAGATTTTTAGCTAAGCTACCAAACACAAGAAACTATTAAAAAGTTCTTTTTCTGCAAAATTTTAATTTTTTTCCTCTGTCTCGGAAGAACTATTTCCAAAGTTCTAATTTTTTTTTATGGAATAGGGGCAAACGAGCTGGCGTGTCACCTGATGGTAAGTGATCATCGCCGCCCATGGTCACCCACAACACTGGGGAAATCGCAGGTGCATTGCCGCTCTTTATTGAAGGGACTGGCTCTCAAGTGTAACTTCCGGAAGAAACCTATTGATATTTGGCAGTAGATTTTCAGCTTGAGGATGGTAGCTAGCCAGATGGGCATTCTCTATCACTATCTCTATATCACTATATCACGAAAACTCTATCACTATGCTATGGTTTCCTCACTATGTCTTCCTTCACTAAAAACTCAAGCTCATTGTAAGTGGTTGGATTCGAACTCACGTCCTATGACGCGGCGTTTCTAAACACTACCACTGAGCTGTCATCGCTCAAAATGTGCGGATGTGCAAAAGTGGGGACGGTCTAGACCGTGGACAGGTATGGTCTCCTTCTGCGAGATAGTAATCCCAGGTTTTCGCTGTCACTCACTCCAACACAGACGCTCTGGTGGCAGAGGAGGCCGATACGTTCACTACCTTAGGCCGCCTTAAACCGGACTAAACGGGACGGGTTGGGAGGCTCACCTCGCATTGCACCAGTCCGATCGTCTGAATGGCAAATGAGTCTCCCCGGGCCTGGACAGGATGAGTTAGCGTATTTCCATGCGTTAAAAATAACCACTTGTTGGTCAAGTAGAAATAAGCTCTATTATTTATTTATTTGGGTTTTAATTTTGTTTTATCTTAATTTCAGACGGGCCGGCTAGATGGCGCCGTGATTGGATTATAGATATTATTTTAATTAATTTTGTGGCAGTAAAATGTATGTACCTAATATATTTCTTTTATCGAGACGATGATTCATAGCCATCATATGATAGATACCGCTGTGGTCTAATTATAAACTACCGAAAAAGACAGAACACCATTTGTAGGAGCAGTTAGTTTGGTACAAATTAGTACCCGAATAGATGAACGTAAGGCAATAACTTCCCATTTCACGATGCCATTTAAAAAGCGTTGATACCCTACTTCATTTTTTAAATATTATTGATTAGAATATTGGTATTTACCACGTTAAACAATAATTTTATGCTAGTTATTTTTATAGAGTTGTGTTAAAAAAATTGAGATGGGAAAACATTCTAAAACTCATTGAAGTTCGTTTAGTTCGCAAATACCTCAGTTAATTCTATATAATATAATATATTAAAACATGATGGAGCGGTGTAGCAGCGATGGTAGTTTTATCATCATTAGATACACGTCGTGATTAAATCGAATATAAATATCTTATTAGTCTAATACTACCATTTCTAACATTAAACTGATATTTCACTTACAAGTGAGTCGATTAACAATAAGTAAAAGATATCATCTTGTCTAAATATTAGTCCTTATATAAAAGTTTCGTAACACTACCATCTAGTGTGAGCACTACATAACTAAAGGTCTATCGATGGTAGAAAACCTCATTGCCATCTATCTTTTTCAAACTTCTAGCCATTAATTTCTTTTCGTTCAGAGCTTTTGAACAACAAGGGTTGTTAGACCTTTTTAAGTTATAATATTAATAAGACTTCTAAAGTACTGAAAAATGTTAAACTCGGGATAATATTAAAATCGCTTATTTTATTGTACAAATACTTCGAAAAACGAACCAACAAAATGTTTTATTTGCGGCATAATTTTGACATTTAAAGTGAACTTCGCATTTCTTAATATTTGAAATCTATTATTTTACGCATCTTAATCATGTAACAAAAAAAAAATACAATTTCTTATATCTATTGCTTGGAATATATTTCGCAAAGCCATGATTGTCTGTGGATTGATAATTAATCTGAATAATTTATTAAAAAACACCCTGAAGTTGTATATTATGACAATATTTAGAATATTGCTTCAATAGTAAAAGTTATTTTGAGTTTTAGACATTTTTATTGTGAAATGTTTCTTATGTGGAAAGATGTCGCCTCGAGCAGTTCCGTGAACGAGAGCAGAGATATTAGGTTTTCAAACGAAACTGAGTGATCATGGGCGCTTGGCGGATGCAGTGGTGCGGGGCTCTTTTCGTAGTCGATCCCCTTGCCCCGTTCCCCTGGCTGACGTAACGCTGGCGTGTTCCGCCGCCCGCCCTAGTCTGTGTCGCGCCGCGATCCGACTGAGCCATCACGCCGCGCCCTGCACAACATCAGTGCACATTGATGTTTCTAATTACAACTTTCTGGTTCTGAGCTTTAAAAGTGAATAAGGTGCATGTCAGGATTTTACTTATAATAACGTTTAATAATCACTACTTTCTAACTCCTTCGATTTGTTAGTCGACACCGCCCCGTAAAGCCGATTGCATTAGTGTCTTTCTTAAATTACTTGTCAAGTTAAGAAATCAGATTTCTTAATTAATCATAAATAATTTTAAGCGTTCTGCTGTTTCTGAGTACGAAACAAACTTTTTAGTTTACATGTAGATATCAAAGATGTAGTATTGAAATGATTTTAATGATTTTGTTTAGTACATATTACATCAACCAATCATTTGATCGGTTAACAACTGGCAAAGATTCGTCAACAAAATTAAGCTGTCACCTTAGACGAAATATTACTTTGTAATTTTTATTAATATTTGTGTTAATATCAAAATTGTGTAGATTATAAAATCGTAAACAGTTTTAATTACTATTTTATAACTGGAAAATATTACACGTTTATTCTTACGGTAAGTTCGATGTAATCGATTATGACGAACCGGCATTAAGTAGTGTATATGCATTAAAAGCTTTTAGAAAGTAGAAGCATCATATACTGTATCTTATCTTTGAATGTCCCAGACCAAGTCATCTGGTGACTAATTCGTATATAATATCATCCATTTTCATTGTAGTTTACTTTATTACACAGTATTATAAATAGCCTTGTGTTTAGATGTATGCGTTTCTTATTTTTACGAAAGTAATGTTGAAATAGCTCAACCCATTTAGACCATAGATCAGGTCAGACATATTGTTATGCTTTATAGGTTATGAATTTAGGACACGGTAGAATTAAAAAATATGTTGATAAAATTTATGCGAATCGGTTTATTTATATGTTAGTATCACACGTTTTTATATTATAAATTTATGTATATAACAGATGAAATAAAAGTAAGTAACATCGAACCGTAATGATATGTTAGTCAGCCCATAATATTTACGAACAAAATTTTTATATATGAATTGTATAGTTCGTTAGTTATTGTTTCACCAACTTTGAATATTTAAATAGAAGTTTATATATATTATTTTAAAATATATATGGCGTTTGTCCATTTGAAAGGGTGAAAAGTGGTTTCATAATCAAGAATGCGTTTATTGTAAATAAATGTTTGAGCCTTTTTTATTCCCAATCAGTTGTTTTCTTAAATGGCATAGTGACAAAATATATCAAATATAAAAATATGTAAAATTGAATATTTTATTTTTGTAGTTTATAGAGTACAATCAAAATCGGACATAATTTTCCGCATGTTCTTAAATTCTACATCAGTTTTCAATTTAAAATATTAAGTGTTTCTCAGGAGAACATCGAAGATTCGCTTCCGGTATCTATGAATAACACAGTCGTCTAAAGAAGATTAAAGCCCGGATAAGTAAATAAAAAAAAGGTTATTTGGAGATCCCAAAAACATTTTTTTCTTTTTTAATTTAGGCACAGAGGTGCCAGAAGGGTGGAGCATGTCGCATTAGCCCCTTTTACTGAACTCTACATCCAATTCTGAGTTCAGCTAGTATCTTAATCCAAAATAAGTACCTTCCTTTGCATTATTTTAAGATGTTTTATAATTATAAGTATATTTATAAGCGACTACAGCTAAGTTATGTTTAGATAAAGATTTAGTTATAGATTACTGTACATATTAAAATTAAAAACACGTATTATTTTTTGTAGTATTTACAATTTATTTGTTGTTGTTAACTTATTCGTTCTTGTAACTAAAATAGTTATCGAGATTTTAAAACATAACATTGGAAATCTTGAAAAACATCGATAGTTTGAAATTAATTTGAAATAGTTTTCCTATGTCTGAACTTCATTACATGACAAAAGAAAATTTTGACGGAAATCTGTCTTAATTGAAAGGGGTCGATTCATACTGTTGATAGATTTGATATTGAAGATGATTATTAATTTTCAATACTTCTTTCATAAAATATTTCATTGTGGCTTATGTATAATAGATAGACAAAATGGCTAATGCAGGTCTACTTAGGAGAAAAAATTATACTTTACATTGTATTTATGTACCATTAAGATATTTTTTTTCATGTAAAAAAATAAAATATATATATATATAAATTATCATATATATAATTATTATATATATATGATAATTTATTTATATCTTGTACAGACACTTATCCGCTATTTAATACTTTCAAGTTATATTTTTGCGAAAAAATAAGAAGAAAAATTAATCAAAATCAGCTCAGTGGTTTATGCATGAAATGGTAACGAAACTGATAGACGAGTTACTGACATGTTTATATTATTAGTATGAATAGTCTTCCTCAATTAACTGTGCTAGCAAATGCAAAAAGAATTTTTCAAATTAAGATTAGTGCATTCAAACATACAAATTTGCAAAGGACTGATTCTAAATATTTAAAAAATACTGTGTGGCGTATACAACAAATAAATACGACTTTATTAATTTTAAGATTCATTTGAACCAACCAGGATTATAGCGCTTGCGTCAGTGTTGCATATGTCGTATAAAATATAAATTTAATGTAATCTAAATTAGACAGTAAGCTAAATGATTATATAAGGAGCATAGGAAATAATAATTATTTCAATTTAGCGTATATGCATTTAATAAAACTGTAACTGCATAAAAGTAGAACATAATTTTTTAAACATTAGTTGAATTATAGTTTTTATCGAAATAGAGATCAACACTATCTTTTTAAAATTTTTGTCTGTCTCTTTGTTCGTGCACCACTCTGAAACTTATCATTACATTTCGGTTAAATTTGGCGGGGTGATAATGAATACTATGAATTAAATATAACAAAACGGAAAGGTAGATTCGGGATAGCTGATAAAAATTTACATTGTCTAGAAAATGAACAATCTGGATTTTAATACAATTTTCTGTGTTCAATGACTGAGATGTAAAAAATACGCTTTAATTGAATTTAGGCTGTACATATATCCTTACTAATATTGTAAATGCCATAATAACGCCTTTCACCTCCGCGACCTACGGTGATTGTAAATTATGTGTAATTTTACTGACTTACTGTTTTTATTTCGTATTATATTTTGACTAACTCCATCCGTTGATACGCTGTAAAAAGTAAACTTTGTCTGTAAATAATAATCATGAAATTTCATTTTGGTTTAGCTACTTATTATTATGAGAGTTTTTAAAGTATTTGTGAAACCTGTATCCAAACTTAATCTTGTAAAATTTATTTTGCTTTTTACATAAGTATAATATTTTTTGGCTGAGATATTTAACTTATATATATCGGTGCAAATATTATATAAAGAGAAAATACGATGAGAGTACTTCAACCAATGTTAGTGCATTATGAGTACGTCAACGAAATATGATTAAGTACATCAACGAATTAAGATTAGAGTACATCAACGACTTATGATTAAAAGTACTTCAACGAATATTTGTGCATTAAGTGCATCAACGAATTATTAAAAGTACTTTTTTTTCTCTTTATTTTTTTTTTATTGGGGTTGATCACAAATTGACTATGTCACCCCAGTGATAGCTTCCGAAGTAATGTAGGTATCCTATTTATATTATATATTATCATCGATCCCGAATGCCACTCATAACCAACCTGTAAAGCATCCTTGCTTCACTGGATGTCGGAGAAGCGAGGATGCTATTACATAAACCGATGGATCTCAGTGATTTCTGTATTTTATTTTCAAGTGCTATTCTTGGAGCTTGGTTACGTGAGCATTCTGCCATAATATGATATACATCCTTTATACCATTACATACATCACAATTTGGCGACGGCATCATTTTTATTAAATACAAAAAAATATTTACGGGAATATGCCCTGAACGAAGTCAAAAGGCAGTAATTAATTCAGGTCGACTGATATTAAATTTGTCAAATCAGGGATAGCGCAACAAAGTAGGCTGTAAGGTTTTATACCATATGCCTTTATTCACTGATCGGTCATCGATGTATCCCTTCCACATTTCACGACAATATTTTCTTATAAGATAGAGAATATCAGCATAATAAGGCACATAATTCAATGGTATGCCATTGGTACGAGCATCTTTTGCCATTGATCCACTTTTTCATTTTCTCTCAAACCTATATGAGACGGTATTCACTGTAAAATTAAATTTTTATTATTAGTATTCAAATCCTCTATTAGTTGTATAATCTTATAAGCAATCGGTGTTCCTCGAACTCGTGAAGTACACCGAGCTAACTGTTGGAGTGCACTCTTTGAATCTGAGAAGATAATATAATACCCATCTCCTAAAAAATCAATATATGATAGTGCTTCAGCAATTGCAATTAGTTTTGCATATATAATTGATACAGGCGCTTCGGTATTAAATTTACCATGAATTTCTAATTGAGGATCGAACCAAGCCATTCCAACACTTTCTTTTTCTTTAAAGCCATCGGTAATTTTTTTGTAATATTCCCTATAATTACGAAAGATAAATTTTTAACATAACTTTTTTAAAATATTAGCATTATAGCTACCTTTAGACTTGTCGATACACTCTATATTTACCTTAATTCTCTGAGATAAATCCACATTACCTACCCACGAATGTAATGAAAATATTTCCAATTGTTTACTACATCGCACGGGTGTTGTTTTCAAATACGCGTGTGTTAAAGTTAAAAGAGGTTTGGTTTTCCGTCTCCAATAACAGTTTTGGCATAGTCTATATAATTCATGTAGAAGGTTAATTATGTTAGTTTTGCTTTTTAATGACATTAATTTAAGTAAATATTTGCCTGTAAGATAGTATCTGCGTATGTGTAAAGGTTCAATAAGTAACTCTGCTTCCATTACATCAACGGAGGTTTGCGCATTATGCGGTAGCGCTCCGCTATACTATAAAAAGGCGCTACGTAACGCTGGCTAGGATATTCGGGGCTGAGTGCCCTCAGCATTCGCCCCAAAAAGTCCTGCCAAGCTGTAAAAGCCCCTCCGGCTAACAGCGTATGTCCATTCGAAAAAAAAAAAAAAAAAAAAAAAAAACTGGCTAGGATATATCGTGAAAGACTCGCGAGCAAGACTGATCACTCAAAGTTTGTTATCAATTTACGAATAAAAACGTGGGTCAACCACATGGCGTATTTTCTGAGAGTATTCCCGTTACTCTTACATATATAGATGTCGCAAATTTTTTTGTAAAGTAAAAAGTAATTTAATTTTTTTGCTATAGATTTATTCCTTTATTTCAAACCATTCAGGTAACGCACACCATATTATAGAACTTTTAACCGACTTCAATTATATTATTCTATCCGAAATTAGTAAAGAGTGGTAACTGTCTTTAATTTTGCATATATTCATCACACCGATACCTATCTAAAATCGTTAGTTGAAACCTAGATATATAATATATAACTACCGATTATACTACTGTTATATCTAACGATTTTTTGGGAATTTTCGTACATTTAGTAATTGCAGTTATATAACTAATTATTAGATAGTAAAGAGAACATAGTGAACCAACATCAACGCTTTTAGAAACGTTCTTGCATTATCTTACATAATTATGTGAAAATTTCCTTCCATCCTTGCTTTTACAATGGCAATAGAATGCTAAGCATGCAAAGAAAATATTGTAGTGTCACAAAAGCGTATCAAGTGTATACCGTGCCAAAGAGTTTATCACTCCGAATGCGTCAATTTCGTGGGTGACTCATCAGTGGCGCAATCACTGTGGAAATATTCTCTTTGTATAGCGACTCAAAAAAGGGTAGTCGATAACACAGGGACATATGTTCGTTCTGTAAAAGTAATTTATGATCCTAAGCTACAATATGAATCACCTGACATACAAACTGGAGCTTCATCTACTGAAGCAGGTACACAATTCGAATTAAATAAACAACTTGAGATTAAGTTAAATTGTAAAGTATGGACCATCCAAGAAAAAAATACTGAAGAACTCCAATCCACGCTTCTCAGTGAACCAAAAACGGAAATTGCAGGTATCTTAGGAGAAGTAAAAGAACTTCAGCATCATGAAAATAAACGTCTCAAAAATTGAGCCATAATGAAAAAATCCTTCACAGAAACAGAAACCCCACATGTCAGAGCTTCGGACTGTAATGAATAAACAGCAAAAATGGACACGATTGCCTAGTTTGTATAAATAGAGGGATTACCGCAAATACCAGCGGAATCACTTAGCAACATTGTCACGAACATTGCCTAGTATGCTGGTATTGGCTTTAAGCCTGATCTTCAGAGTTCTCTCATCGTGTGCAGCTGTTCCAAAATAAAGCAGACCACCCAAAACTATTGTATTACAATTTAAAGACAGAAGTATACAAGACCAGATTATCTTAGGTGTACGCAGAAAAAAAAGAATCACTACTGCAGATATATGCATGTCGGAAACATCCAGAAGTTTTTTCATCAACGAGCACCTTACGCCAGAAAATAAACATATACTGAGTACGACCAAAGCTCGAGCTACACAATATGCATATAAATTTGTGTGGGTTAGAAATTGTTATATTTTTTAAGGAAAAGACGGCGATGGTCCTATTTTAGCAATAAACTCTTTACAGAACTATACAAAAATAGTATAAAATATTCTATTATGATAGAAATATGTTTTTTGCTTTGTATACAAACACTAGTAATATTTAAAGTTTCCTGTTTTTCATATGTTGTTAAAACACTATATGTTATTTATTGATATATTTCAAAAAATAAAAATGTAACCATTATTTGACGCATTAACTGGCGCAAAATAATAAATTTGGACACATGTCAGCCTACAAGATGTAGTACAAAGTCACAGACACCATTTATAACATCACACACACTCTCACTCACTTACTCACAGCTCATATATAGAATCTTGTTTTTGCAATTTATCTTCTCCACCGATAAAGCTATTTAGATCGATTAATACCTTCATTATGTTTCGCAAAAAAATTATTACATGATATTAAATATAAACAAATAGATTATGAAAACCGTTGGTTTCAGTCCATGTACAATTTAATCACAAAAATACAAACAATAACGATTATATTGACTTTAATACTTAACACAGTTCTCTATGGCAGTTAAACCTTTGCGTATTTGAGGAAAATGTAAGAGGACTACGAACTAAAACAAAAGAATTACGTCTTAATATATTGCAAAATAATTATGATTTTTATCTAGTAACAGAAACTTGGTTAATTGAAGGTTTCTATGAGAGCAAACTATGTGATAATAGGTACACAGTTTATTGTTGTGACCGTACTAAAAATACATAATCCAAGAAAATTAGAGGAGGAGTCATGATTTGTACAATTGATTCCCTCATACATATAAAATTATTGAATGGGCTGTTTCTGATGTAAAGAGTATCTGGAATAAAATTAGTGGGACGTCTCTTAATATATGTGGCAAACAAACCTACATATAGGAGAAATATAAATTCCACCCGGTTTTCGTCAAACTAATTGCCTAGATGCCGTGATTAATAAATTAGCAAAAATCTTTTCTGACTCTCCAAAAGATCATTACATAATCCCTGGTGATTTTAATAGACCTAACTTAAGTTGGACATCGGAAGGCCCTATATTACTGAAACAAGGGTCCACGGATTTCCAAAGTGCTCCCTCAAATATTATAGAAATAGGTTATCTGGTAGGATTTGAGCCATACAAATATATCAAAAATGGTAGGGACTGTACTTTGGATCTTATTTTTATTGATAAAATAATTTCTGTAAATAATGCTGATTTTACTTTGGTTAAACAAGATGTGTATCATCCTTGTTTATCTATTACATTATTGAATTTACTCTTACCAACTCTGCGTCCTAACCCATTAAAATACATAACTTTTATCGAGCAGACTATTACAAAATAAATTGCTTACTGGTAGAACAAGACTGGCAAAAAGTATTTTTTTCATATTTGATGGACGAGGTTATTAGTATTTTGTATATAGTGTTAAATAAAATAATAGAAAATCAGGTAACTTTTATATTTAAAAAATAATAGTAATTGTTTTCCTGTATGGTATTCTAAGTCTTTGAAACATATAATTCTGTACCTCCTGTGATAAGTAATATATGTGAAAAATCAACACTTTACTAGAGAACAAATATAAGATTTAAAATCACTGGTCCGTGAACTAAGAGGACACACTTAAGTCCTTTTTTTTTGTTGATAAAAACATTCACTTTCACTGTGCATTTGAATCTTTGGTATATTATAGTTATAAAGTTATTCATAAAAAAACTTGTAAGTTGTACCTTTTATATTTCTAATTTGTATTTAAATTACGTTATTAATGATAAAAGTATAGTTAAATTACGTTGTAACTATAAATTGTCTTTGTGTGAACTGATATACAAGAAGTAAAAAACACTGCTGATACACATGATAAAAATACTATATCCAAAGATTATTTGTTAGATTAGATTGTTTTACTAATCAGTCCCCTATTTTCATAATTTACCTAGATTCTATCAGTTTGCTAAATTGTAGTCTTTTTAAATATGTGTTAAATGATACAAGTCAAGCTATACCCCTCATTAAAGTATATATTTATTAAGTAAACGCATATAAGTTTTAGAAAAATAATTAACGTTTATTTAACATCTACAAAATCTTTAATTCACTTTCAAATAAGGCACAGTTTTATCAAAATTCTTAATAGAGGTAATACAAGGTCAGCAACACGGTTTTATGAAAAGGCGTTTCACGGCTACTAACCTCTATATTTTTACGAATTACGTACTAACTAGTATGGACAATTAGCAGCAGGTCGAAATTATCTATACTGATTTTGGAAAAGCGTTTGATTGTGGATCATATAATCTTGCTCTAAAAACTATGATTGAACTATGAATATAATCATATAGATACAATAATTCAGCAAGGTATACAAATAATTGGGTTTTTAAAAACGTTTATGTGTGCCATTCAAAAACATAGAATGTATTACGATCCTATACTACACCGATGTAAGAAGTATTTTAGCATATTCGTCGGTTGTATGGTCGCCATAGTATAATGTGTATATCAATAAAATTTAAGGTATACAAAAAAAACTTAAATTCTAATGCTTTAAAGGTTTTAAATAATTCACAAACTACAACGATTTATGCGGCTATTTCAGACTAGATTCTTTAGAATTCGGAGTCGTCTTAATAATAATTATGAAAATTTTGCATGTTATATTATCAGGTTACGTAAACTGTGTTGACCTTCTAAGTTCAATTTCACTGTGAGTACCTAATAAATAAATTATTTATATATGTCATATAGTATAAGATAAGTTTTTACACTTAACCACTTGCTTATAATTACAAACATACGCACACACAACACATACATAAGCGTCAGTTAAAGGTACCTTTGTTTCTCTCTAACTCGTATTAATATTATTTATATACCGCTATGAAGTAAATGTGGAACCCTGTCTTGACTTTATTTACTAAATAATGTGTGTTGTTATATATAATTATGTATACTGTTGGGTTTCCTAGAAATAAATCAATAAACAATACGTTTAAATCATAAGTTCTTAATGATCATGCGGTAAAATGATCAAATATAGTTTTGAGTTCATTTGTTCATTTTGAGTGTTTCAATAATGCCAACACAACATATAATAAATTACATAAAAAAAAAAATTAATTGTGAGCATACTGTTTGTATAGACGTATGTCTTTGCGGTTACCAAGAGAAGGAAAATAAATTTATTTTCCAAGTTATTTACAAAGATTATTTGTGGTATAAACTTAACATTAATATTAATATTATTCAAAATTATGCCGCTATCTTTGACTTAAAATCAAACCTCTGTGTTATGTATTTGTTATTTAAGCAATTCTAGCTAACAAGATAAAGAGATAAGGCACTTTATAGTTAAAATCCTGGTTAGCTATCATTTATCAAAGTTTACAGAGTACTACATGATTTAGTAGAGTCGTGGAATTTGGTGCAGCTCAAGGTCTTTCATTGCAAATTAATAAAAAATACGATAATAATTAATATATAATATCGTGTGAAATTATAATGTATCAAATATACAACGCCTCGGAGTATAACATTGGAAACATAAAATTGTAAGATACTGGTGTCTAAAATGAAATTTCTAAATAACTAGAATAAAGATACATACTAAAAGCCTTACTCGTAGACCAATCAATAAGCACCAAAAATACTGCCAGGCTACATGTAGTTTTCAAATTTGTTTTAGAAGTATTATTATTGGGCATATAAATGTAAACAATGATTAGGGTCGCGTTTTTGATTTTGCAAAAATGCAAAAACATCGTAATTTTATGTTAACTAGGAGAGGTTTATGATTTCTTATTCTTCATAAGGTAGGCACCGGAGATCGGCTATCATTATAGCTATCTGGACCTTAGAAACTGCTGCACGGAATAGGGATCTTGTGCTTACATTTAACCACTTGCGAAAATTTTGTGATTTCTTATGTAACTTAAATCAATTAGAGTGATATATATATATTTTTTAATTATAAATTCAATTTTTAGCATACTTCCTGATCTATATAAATATCTGATATGTAATCCAATACAAAATTTATAAGTACTATTTATTTGTTTTGTATGTCTGTTATACAATATATAACTATTTTGGTAGCATATTCCACAAAAAAGTTATGTTAGATTTTTTCAAGCTTTTTATCAATATTTTCTTTTCTGCCATTTTTTTCGGAAGTACGTGTACAAAATTAAATATATAAATGTCAGCAATTGGTTACATAGTTCTTGAGTAATAAACTCAGATGGACCGCAATAGAAAAGTATTAGAATATACAAACTAAACATATTTAAAATATACAGTAAAACTAAATATTGGGTTGACGAAAAAAATTTTTGCATGTTATATGAAAATTGAAGATATTGTTTTCTAAAGTTATTGTTCGATGACTTTCTGGCAATTTTTATGTACCCTGTTTTTTTAAAATGGGTCAAAAACTATTTTGTGGTTAATTTCCAGTTCAGCTATGTCGTAACTACTGATATGCTGTTTTTGCCTTACTTTTTCACAAATGGTTTTCACTTTATCCGTAATATAGCGATCAGAGCGAGGTGTATCTTTGATATCTAAATCTCTGGATTGAAAACACCTTAACCAACTTTGAAATAATCGTACTGACACTGTATTGAGTGCATAAACGTCACAAATTTAAATAAAATAAAATTTTAAAAATATTTAATTTATTTATTAGGTTGACATTTTACTATTTTGTTTCTTTTTTTGAAATGTAACAACCTTTTTAATGCCATCTAAACCAGCCAGATATAAGTAATACAGTCAAAGAGATTTTATTACAAGTTTATTCAGACAGTAAGTGAAAAGGATATTTCCCCGACTTATTATTTAAAAAAATAAAAACAGCTGACGTTGTATAAAATTTCTTTTACAAATTGGCACCAAAAAATATTTAAATTGCTAGTGACAGTAGTGACCTTGCCGAGTAAGTTCTATATATTTTTTTAAAGAAATCTCCACCTTTATAAATATTAATGTTGATCTAATTTTCACTTATCATAAAGCAATGTGTTTTTTTTTGTTTCAAAACCTCAACACAACTTTCTAGCTTAGGGGTAAACTGAAATTTCCACTGCTGCATGCTGATAAATAACTGCACAGAAATCGTAATTCATATTATTAGTAGTAAAAGTATTTCATTGTACCTTTATTAAAGACAAAATATTTGGGAATTTTAAATTACTTTCTTCATTAATATTACATGGTTTAATCGCCTATCTCCGTGGCTATATCTACATGTCCTTTTATGTTTACATATCTTATTTTTTACTTATATATTCTAAGAAGATAAATTATTTGTAGCAAATTAGTTTTGCATACTATATGGTTCGATTTTTTATTTCTTGTTGATAGTTTTTATTTTTATGTCATAATTTTAATGGTCTCATCAGAGAGAAATACGTTGCTACATAATATACATTAGCGAAACAATATATGTATTCAATTATAAACTCGGTTTTAAACACGAAACAAATCCATTTAAAGCTGTGAATTTAGCTATGTATCCCCAACTATATAGAATATTATTGAGTAGTTTGACATATGCCTTCATACATTTAACTCGTAAAGTGAGTAGTACACGATAATAATGTGGAGACAACAAGTGTCACATAGGTTTTGTGTAATTCTGATGATGACGCAAAAGAGTTTGTTTTATATATGTATAGGAAAAGATGCTGTTTTTGAATTGCAATAAAGTAGGAAACAGCCGTATTTTTTTCAAATACCTTTTAAGCATTTGACTTCCATGTCACTCGTATAGTAATTATGAATAATATATGCACTGGTGAACTTAAACAACCATAAAGGATTTTAATCCAGCTGACCAGCAGCTTGTAGTAAGAAAATATGACTACCTTAGTAGATAGTGCAAATAAAAATATAGTTCACGATGATAACGTTCTAACTATACGTGATTAGAGACAAAGACCTGTTTTAGATGAAACCTTGTCTGGGCGTACATAAAAATGTACTTTATAACCCCGCTGTGAATTTCATCATTACGATATTTTCTTTCACTAAAAGCTCAGACGTATTGTAGAGATTCGAACTCACATCGATGGACGCGATATCCAGGCTTAATATCACTCATTCGTCATTGCCTCAATTATTATTATTCATTTTTTGTAATTTGACAATTAATGATAATTAATGTAATTACTAAAATATTCTGTAAATAAAACACATAAACTTCAGAATAGGTATGCTTTAAAACATGTTTTTAAGTGCATAATGAAATAGTAACTAAATGTTTTAAGCCGTGTGGTGCCGGCAGAGTAGAATAGCACCACCCCATGTCTTCCCGTGGGTATCGTAAAAGGCGATTAAAGGAGTGTGATATAGTACTGACCCCTTGTAATTTACTCACCGTGATACTGTTCCGTCTGTCTGAGTCCTTCTCTGGTCGTAACGGTCCCCGTTCCACTGGGTCCAGTAGGACAAGGATGAGTATGTGCACCTGAGTCTTGCGCGTACACTTGTGTACCGAAATATATCCTGCGCATCTGACCGCTTCCGTTGCTGGACTCTGAGTATTTATAGTTTAAGTCTTGTGGCGATAGGTAAAGGTAGAGAGGTCTAGCCTGATGCAAGGTAAACTTTGTCTGATATATGCACACAGGCGGTCCCGGGGTGTGAGTACACGCCGTGGTCGTTTCCGCGCTACACATTAGAGCGACAGCGCGGGCTCGGCAGTACTCGGGATGACAAAGCAGCTCTATTTAGAGAGGCACTGCTTTCCCCGCTCAGTCGGGAAGGAGGCTAGAAATGGTGCCCTAAAAAAAAGCTCGTTCCAACTTGGCAGATGGTAGTAACCGCGGCTATCACCGCATCATTCAAATCGTGGTCAAAGTTGCAAAGATAATTTTAATAGAACACCTAATTTGATGTTCGGTGCGTGGAATGTGAGAACGCTTCTTGATCGATATGGCAACGCCTGCCCTGAACGTAAGACCGCCATAGTAGCTCGGGAACTTTATCGCTATAACGTGGATGTGGCCACCTGGTGGATGTGGTACCTTCCAATTGACCGCGAAACTGGACGATGCTCGAAATATCGAAGCCAAGTATTCCGATACTGGCTTTGGCAGAAAGGGGAGTATTCTCAAAATGAGGAGTTACGAGAAATGGTGACTTTTTAGCGGTTAACGCGCAAAATTGTGTCTTTTTGAAGTTGAATTGGACTAAGTTAAGGCGACCCCAGTCGGAAACTTTGGTTAACAAAGCCTCGACTTCAGACACAAGTTTGTTTCGGCTCTCGTCAACCTGTTCCCGAGAAATATTAGCACGGCCAGTGTACAGTATATCCACAGTGCTATCGTCTGCATAGCAATGAATGTTGCTGATTTGCAGCATGTCATTGATATGCAGAAGGAACAGAGATGGAGAGAGTATGCAGCCTTGTGGAACACCAGCTTTGACAAACTTAGGATCAGAGCATGCATCGTCGACGACGACCTTGATGCTCCGATCTGCCAAAAAGCTGGTGATCCATTTGCATAATTCTCGGGAAGCCCATAGGAAGGTAGCTTCGAAAGAAGCGCTTTGTGCCATACTCGATCAAAGGCCTTCGCTATGTCCAGACTGACTGCAAGCGCCTCCCCCTTGGTCTCAACTGCTTCTGCTCATCTATGAGTTAGGTAAACTAGAAGGTCACCAGCTGAGCGACCCCGACGGAAGCTGTACTGGCGGTCGCTAATCAGCCGGTGGTCCTGTAGGTACCGTAGGAGCTGGCAGTTGATAACGGACTCCATTATCTTGGAGAACAAGGAGGTGATGGCGATAGGCCTGTAATTGGACGGATCCGAGCGGTTGCCTTTTTTAGGGATTGGGTTCACTAAAGCGGCCTTCCATGATTTCGGGACTACGCCTAAAACATAGGAGCACCGGAAAAGACGTGTCGGAGGGATACCATCGGGCCCACTCGACTTATGAATGTTTAAAGAAAGAAGTGCTTTGCGAATTGCACTTTGCCGGAACTTAACCTCCGGCATCATAGTATCGCACCGCGGGATTATCGGTGGTGAGTTTCCTTGGTAATCCAGAGTCGAGTTGGGCGCGAAGAGGGAGCCCAGAAGATCAACTTTCACCTTCGCGGCATGGGCTAGCGAGTCATCCTCTGTGTGCAGGGGTGGAAAAGAAGGCTGACAGAAATTCCCTAAGACAGCCTTAGCGAAAGACCAAAGCGCACGTGTTCCCGATGGGAGACGCGCCAGTCTCTCGCCAATTCTGCCAATGTGCTCCGACTTCGCCTTGGCAATAACACTTTTGAAGGACCTGGAGGCAGAATTATACTCCTTTTTAAATGCATTGGTATTTACATCACTAGACGCCGAAGCGTCAGCCCAGGCCTGGTAACATTCCCGCTTTCGGCGTGATGCCGTCTTGCAGGCGCGACCAAACCAAGGCTGGGATTTGCCTCCGATGGGCACTGCAGAGGACGGAATGAAAAGTTCCATACCCTGAAGCACCACATCGGTGACAGAATCAGCAACGACATCTGGATCATCCAGTGAGAAGCAAATCTGCCCCCATGGGTAGGACGCAAAGAATGATCACATCGCGATCATTTGAAGCGATGATAACTCAGTGGTAGTGTGTACGACTTCGCGTCAAGGGACGTGAGTTCGAATCCAAGCACCTACAATGAGCTTGAGCTTTCGGTGAAGAAAAACATCGTGAGTAAACCATAGCATGGTGGTAGGGCTTTTTCTAATGCCCGCCTGGGTAGCTACCACCCTCAAGTTGAAACCTGCCGCCAAATACCAATAGGTGTGTTCCGGCAGCTGCACTTGAGAGCCAGTTCCTCCACAGGTTTAGCGTGTCTACCACCAACTTGGGCCATATCGTCACTTAAGATCAGGTGAGATTATGGCCATAACGCTAAACCTAAAGAATAAAAAAAAAAAAAACCCGTCCCAATCCGCTGACCTATAATGCCATACGCGGCGGCGGCCCGCAAAGCGAGGTCGTATTGTGCGCCTAACCGGCACTGTACTCCGGACAAGACAGTGGTCCGACGAACCAAGAGGGGGATCGACGGAAACCAGGTAGCCGTCCGGATGAGAGGTCAACAGAAGGTCCAACAGGGAAGGTATATGATCATTCACATCTAGGATTCGCGTAGGCGAGGTGACCAGTTGTGTCAAATTATATACCAAGGCAAAATCGTGAATAGATCTACCCGCATGATTGGTGGTGCGTGATCTAAGCCACTCGGCGTGGTGGGCGTTAAAGTCACCGAGAACCACGATCTCTGCGGATGGGATCTGCTTCGTTGACCTGAAGAAGGCTTTTGACAGCGTGCCTCAGGAAGCTTTATGGTTGGTGCTAGGTAAGCTCGGGTGTACGGAAAAGTTCGTGAGACTTCTCAGATTCCTGCGTGACAACATTCAATGCTGTGTTGCCGTAGATGGTGAACAGACAGACTTCTTCCTCGTTATCTGTGGGGTGAAGCAAGGATGCGTCTTAGCGCCTACTCTGTTTGCCTTATACTTTGCAGTAGTAGTTAGAGAAGTCTTACAAACTGTTTCTCAAGGAGTACGCATCCGCTTCCGCACAAACAACTTAGGGCTCGCAGTAAAGTCTCATACATTACGGTGATCATGTATGCTGATGACATGTGCTTCCTAGCAGAATCCCTAGACGGCCTGCAACAGCTGATGACCGCATTCCACCAAGCCTACCGTAAGTTCGGCTTGAAGATTAGTGTCAATAAGACGCAGGTGATATTCCTGGACATACACGGTCGTGAGACACACCATAAAAGTTGCTGAGGATGTGCTGAAGCACGTGGATAAATTTCGTTATCTGGAAAACACCGTAACATCTAAGTGTGATCTTGATGTTGAGATAAATAGCAGGGTGGGTACCACAGCTGCGGCATTCGGTAAGCTATGTTCCAAGGTCTTCTGCTCGCATGACCTTAAGTTGGCCACTAAAATATCAGTATATATGGCAATCGTGCTGCCAAACCTCCTTTACTCCTCTGAGATGTGGTGTTGATACCACCGCCATATTCGCACTCTGTATCGGTTTCACCTTAAATGCCTCCGTACCATCATGAAGATTAAATGGTCCGATAAAGTGCAAAATACTGAAGTTCTGCGATGAGCCAATGTTGGTGGCATTGAGGCCTGTTTACTACGTCGACCACTTCGGTGGTGCGGTCATGTATCTCGTATGGCGGAGGAAAGAGTGACGAAGCGCATCTTCTACTCTGAACTGGAGGAGGGCAAGCGGATTCATGGCGGTCACCTCCTCCGGTACAAGGATGTCCAAAAACGACACATGACGAGATGTAACATAGAGCCTTCTCAGTGAGAACGTCTGGCAGCACAGCGGTCAGAATGGCGCAGGATGGTGAACAGCCATGTATGCGAGTTTGAGGTTCAGCGTAAAGCTGATCTTGATACTAAACGCGACCAGATAAAGGCTCGCCCACCTGCTGACATAATATATAATTACGAGAACGGCATATTCACGTGCCCGCAGTGCGCACGAAGTTTCGCTACGAAAATAGGCTAAATAAGCCTTCATCGTGCACACCAGCGCCATTTCTTAGTCTAGGGGTTCAAGCGGTCAGTCACCATGGCCGAAACCGATCGGGACAAACAAACAACAAAAAAAAAAACACAACTAAGTACAGCAGTTTAAATAAATTAATCGAATTGAAAATGTTTACAACTGGATATTAGGTGAATATATTATTTAGGTAGTAATTACGATGCCCTGGTGGTCCATTGCAGTTACGATGACTTTCGTTTCTGCCTAAGTTTGTTGTTACTTTGATATGACTAATGCAAGCAATCTTCTTCCTTTTACATTTGTTTGCACAGACAGTGCGCTGGTGTAGTTAATTAAAGAAGCAAGTAATTATTATTTGACTGTTAAATATAATTTAGGGTTTTTTGAATCTTAAAATAAAATTTCGAATCACGTAGTTTGTCCGCGATGAACTTTAAACTACTGAACATATTTTAATGCAGTTTGATACAACTTGAGAGATAAAATACTTTTTGTTTCAATAAGTGATCATAACGCGATAGATGATGATGTAGTCGATGTGATTGACTACTCGAGAAGGCAGGACAAGGTCTGCTAGATGAGCTAATAGTTTATCGGTTTTAGTGTTTTGGCCACGATCTCACCATATTTTAAGTGACAACGTGGCTCAAGTTGGTGGACACACTAAGTCTAGCGGAGAGACGGGATCTCTCTCTATCAACGTTTAGGGAGGCTCAAGGAGCGCGTTTATAAAAAGTACATAATAAGATTTGAAACTGTTGATATTTTGCTTTGAACTAAGTGCTGCGTTTCTTGTTGTGACAGTAAAAAAAATAGTTTGAAGCTTTACAAAAATAAAGGAAGTAACACAATCACTTGTGATATAGTCAGGTGTGATATTATGCTGCTTGATCATCCATAGTTATACACTGGCGAAACAACTATAATCATTGCGCCAATTTAAATGAACACAATTTTATCAATATCCAAGTTTAATGATATTGGTTTATAGGAATAAATGTACACCAAGTGGTTTTTAGGCTTAGACATCAAATTTTGTTGGCCATTAGGCAAGTCGATTACATAACACAGGTCGTCGCATATATTAGCACCGTGGTTATATTGTGATTTTGCCTTTAAGTTAACTGAAAATCCAAGATAGAAGTTTGTGTTGTTAATAAGCCTTAATTTATGCTACAGATGACTGAAAAGATTTTGAATGCTATTCATCTGGAAATATTGATTCAAGCAGATATTATTTTATAGGTCGGTAGGTCACGACAGTTGTATTTGACTGAATTCCGACTAACAATCATCAGGTATGACACCCGTTATCGTGGCATACTTTGACAGCAATCGACCGGGGTGGTTGGAATTTATTCCCGGGTAGTTTTGCGACTACTTTTATATGTGGTGTCAAACCCGTCATACTGTTTTTTTTTAGTGTGTTGCGTATATGGTTTCTATATGAATAACAATGATCCTCGTTAAACTACCAGTTTCTACCAATGATCGTTTTTGTTTTTGAAAAAAAAAAACTGACCTTAATATCAGTTTTACCATGTTTCGATACAAAAAAAAAACAAAGTTTATTTTATCATAAAGAACCTCGATCATTCTAATATAATTAACTTGGTAGTCCATTCCAGTTTATTTCGAATAATCACGCAATTATTAACGCGAAGCTTTTATACACGGTGTTACAGTTAATATTAGTCAATAATAAGTTTCAATATAAGTTCAACATTCAGTTTTTCATATACAGATTTTTGATAAGTTGATTACAAAGGCAGCCGAATGGTTTAATTAATTCTAATAAGAATTAGTATATATCCTGTCCAGCAATATAACGCACGAATTATATGTTTTTGCGTATTTTATAAGTAAGCGTTTGACCTTAATTTCAGTAGGTAATAAGTAAATGCTGTTGTATATGATAGTGATGATGAATCACGAATACCTAAGATATGTCTGTTCACTCTTTTTTTAGCATAGTGTTAGATTTTTTTGTAATGCCCGCCTGGCTAGCTATCATCCTCAAATTAAAAATCTGCCCCTAAATATCAAGGTGTGTTCCGGCAGTTGCACTTGAGAGCCAGCCCCTCCACTGGGCATAGCGTTTTTACCATCTTAGCCTACATCGTCACTTAAAATCTGGTGAGATTGTAGTCATAACTCTAAACCTTAATTATAAAGAACACACTGCCAAATTATAGGTAGACAGGAACATAGACGTAGGGAATGAATTCCACTTCTTATTTGTATGCAAAATGAACGGCGAAGCAAATTAGGGATACTATCGTCGCATAAGGGTGGACACTTTCACGGTGTACTTGTGTCTAGTTATATGTGAAGGATTCCCTTGTCGCATAGTCAGTCAAATATCGATACTTTGAGTACGGGTGCATCCATGTTGACTTGTATTTTATAGGAAATTAAGATACATTATTGGTCATACTTAAATCATTTTAAATATAAGTTAACGATAACTTTTATAAATATTATCTAATCCTTAATTTTTACATCGAATACCATACTTGATTGTTACATTTCGGCGATTTCAATTGTTCCCATTTTTTTTATTAGCATGGTGTAGCGACTGTACTATGTATGATTTTACCACAGTAACATCCGAGAACGTTGAAACCGTTCGTCCTTATCATACTGACTAGTAAGCCTCAAAACAAATGCATTAATATGTTGGTTGATTCCCAAACGTGACAAGTTAGAAGACAGTCAGTGCGATAGGTTTGTGCACTGGCTCCTGGCATGACCGAGTTGGGTACAGATTACCCAGCTAGGATACAAGATATTTAGTGGCTGATTTTAGAATGCGACAAGACTACACGTGACACTTTGTCGAGAATTGCACCCGGTATATCAAAGTCGTAATCCACTTCTACGCAATTGTCATGTGTATCAAATTTTCGCAGCAGACGTGCATTCAACTATAATACATTCTCTTATAAACTAGGTGGGGTTTGCTTCCTAAATTAGTTCTTGGAACGAAAAAACATGTTGGCTTAGAGAAAGTCTTGATTCAAACTTATTTACTTGTAATAATACTTAAGCAGAACCAATACTTAAATAATAATTTATTGCCGTAAACGCCTAATACCATCTCACGTATACTTCTATATTACATAGAACCTAATTAATTTTGTTTTTTAAAATAGTTAATCAGATTTTCAAGTTGCGGTCGAAACCATTGTGTCCATATCAGCTTCAAAAGTAGAATTTTCGGTAAGTTTCGTATTTACCCCTTATCTATATAGAGCTATTATGTCATCGTTTTTATCTATGGTTGGTTTTTACACTTATATGTTCTTTATTTTAAATGATTTGAACTGATATTAAGTTATATATCACAATGATAATTTAATGAATACTTAATATTTTTTTTAGCAAAAAGCCCGTGTTATTTATCAAGCATATGTCAGATTTACGATCAGTAACAGTTATTAATTTCTAGAGAAATAAGTAAAGCATATTACCAAGACATGTTGCACTTAGAGAATAACTATATGAAAAAGTAATATTAATTCATTCAAATTTTACCTAATCAACTATTACCATAAAAATTTAAACTTAATTAACATGAAAACAATATATTCCAAGTTGGTGAACCAATTTATTAATTTTAATAAAATGTTGAGTATACGAATATTACGGATAGAAAATTACAAGTATTAATATCTGTAGGTGATATTTCAGCCCAATGATATATTAATATTACGAAGTAGTCGCGTACTGCTACATGCTGTGAGCCACAGTAAGCATCCAACAGTCATGTACCAAAATCGAATGTGGTCTAGGGAGAGTGCGCGCGCAGCCTACGTCCCACGCCGCACCGCTTGTAGCGTTCATTGATGATCTTAATATTAATGCTTATAATATTTATGTTTTACTAAAGATTGGTTAGGAATGTCTTAAGATTGATTTATCTATTCATTAAGTACAAAATTCAGTTATACTATGTGTAGTTCTGAGTATTAAGGGCGCTGGCCATCGTATCTTTTGCTAGATTAGGGCGTCGCTGCGTCTCGGCTATCGGCGGGCGGTCGGTGCGCGGCAGCGGCCTACGCGATAGTGCGCACACAGCGCCGCCACGCACGCTTGATTCGCGACCCAGTCGTCTCTGACGTTTAGTGGTACCGCCGGTGTCGTCCTACCGTACTGCTCACCAAATCTTCATCACCGCACATTATGTTCTGCGCAGTTTGAAATATCAAGAGATAATCGAAAATATTTGTATATTACACGCTGTGTTAGACGAAACCTAGTGAGGCTGGCAGCTGTGCAGTGGTGTTAGAGTGAGGTATTAGTAGAACGGTGTGCTACTTGGAGCTACGTTGCTAAGGCCAGTAAAGCAGCTGGCCGTGTTTACAGAAGTCCGTGTCCCGCCGCGCCTGCATGCGAGTCACCCCGCATCCCGGTGCGCTCGCACGCTGCAACGTACACCACCCTTCATTTACTATTCAGCGCTGTGAATTTTTAACTTTGTGAACCACCAAAGATAGAGGTATTTAAATTCATATTAAAATCGCGTCTCATCAGAAAATCAGGTCGTAGTGCACATTAGCATCACGAGGTCAGAACATACGCATCGAAATCAAATTGTCATAGTTCATTCGAGTGATTTTACAACTTCGTAAATATGGGTGCTAAAGAGAGTGTGGAGGCTGCTAAATTTTCTGCGCAAAATTGGAACAATTTTGAGGTTCGTAATTCCATTAAAATTATTTGCACATGGAGTGTTTGTATCCCCTTAATTCCTCCTTAAATATAAATGTGTGGGCGCATTCGCCGTCAATGTGAAATTATAAATTTATGTTCTTTTACACTGGTGAATGAGTACTGTATGACAATATATTATTGCACAACTAATTATATCAAGCAATGAGCATCATGCATGTTTAAATAATGAGATATGAAAAATGATATAAATAAAATTACAATAATATTATAATTAATATCTAAAAACTGTTATATTATTGGGAACTTAAATAAATATATGTAAGTTAGTATACTATTTTATTACTGTTTTACATTCTTAATTAGTGAACAATATTATTAGAACCATGCCTAACTATGTATAACAAATTATGACATCTCCTCCGCATTTACGTAGTGACGACCCACTAGTATGTTATTAATTAAGCAAAAAAATACCTAGTAGTATCTATTGAAGTTATATGATTATTCGAAAGTACATAACTCCACAATATATATATTATTAAAGTATATAAAAGTAAATCATTTTCATGTTGTTATTTATTTATGCAATTTATTATTATTATTAAAAGAATATATTTCATCCTCCTGAAACCGCAGTTGTGGTTTAGCCGCAGTTTATTTGAGAAGAGATATTATCATTTAACAAGGCATTAGAGTAAACAAGTTTAAAGAGTCCAAAGAGTATCAAACAAAAATCATATCAAAATATTTTTTCATAACATTTTTTTTAATGTTCATACAAGTGTCAAAACGATTATTAAAATAAAATTATGAAAATTTAATATATGTGGCCTGATCCACAAACGTCATTAATCAATACTAATACACTAAACTAAAATTAAACTGACCCAAATATAGTTACACTAATCCAGTTTGATTGAAAACATTGCCCACCACAGAAGCATCACTAAAATCGAAACCTGCTTTAATTGTAATTACTCTTTTACATCATATTTTCCTGTATATTATGCGGATTGTATGGCACTTTTTAATGTCTATATTTTGGTTTAACCCATATTAAATAAGTTTTATTATTCAATATATTTCGGGTTAAACTTAATTATTTCTTTACAATAAAATACACTTGATATGTATATTGAATGTAGGCAATTTTATAAATTATTATTATTGTTCCTTAACACTTAATTAATCTAATATTTTCAAATTATAATTTCTATTATAATATTTATTGCAACATACCGTTTTTTGTTATATACAATCTATGTCTACCCACTTATTTAATTGTTATTTCAATCTTAGTAACGTAGGCTGTTAACCTTATTTTAAGGCTTCTGCCCCAAATATTGTTTGAATAAATTCTACCCACAGCTCCTACCACATATGTAGTGATTTATTATTATGGCCTCTTGGGAATTATGTATTGAATATTCCTAATAAAATATTTTTAAAATTTAGTTTACAATATTCTATATTGCATGATACACCCTACGCAAATTCCTAACAAGGCTGTAATATGTTTAATATAACATTATGTACCAATTTTATCGCAATACTTACTCACTAATGATATCGAATTATCGAAACTATAATTATAAAACATGTTAGCATTGAGCTCCGATTTTTTAAATATATTACTAATAAAATGGTAAATTGTACAATTATTTGTTATATTTACTACCAGAATCAAAAATAGAAATAATAATAAGATAATAATGCGAGGATGAATAGGATTGTCTTGCGAGTCACTTTCATTTACACTAACCACGAGCTTGCTTTTAACTGATCCTAATATTCAAGTCACAAATGTATATCAGTATGGCAGGTTTTACTGCATGCAGGGGTGTCAATATCCATTACTCCGAAAAGTTTGTTGCTCTTGACCACTTGGTTGTCTTAAGCCACATATTTTTAATATTTCTACAATATAAAACTATTGCATTAATTAAAACAGAATTTTAATTCCAACTATCACGTATTATATGTATATATGTCACCCTTGCTAAATATAACCCCGTGAACTTATGGATCAAATGTTTTCTATAATCAAAATACTGCATCACAATTTTCAGGCATATTTTTAACGCTTTGAATTAATTTTTTGTTTCAAAAGATGAACCACATATTTACTCTAATATGGAACCCTAATAATAAATTTTCATCTGTCTATCTCAAACAATATTTGATTTTTATTTTAACTAAGTACGCGGTCATTTATGGGCTAATTATGAATATTGTTTCTCTAATAAAAGTCTACTAGCCTTAAAACACATACATTCAATTAATATACTTAATTGTAAAGCTTTATATAAATAAGGATTAATTGAGTCGGTACATTCACTTTTCAGTTATAATTTATTAAGCTCTTTTATTAAATTATGCGAGTAATTCAAATAATTACGAAGTATTTCCAATAAATTTAAGCATAAGGTTAAATATAATGTTAACATTGTATATGTCTTTCGTCAATAAATAAGTGTTAGATTACGTCGTTTATGCTGTCAGCTTACAAAAAATTACGCACAGTGTCTAAGTGATTCCACAAATACAATGATATATTCGAGAGAATATTGTGTAGTAATATCGTGCCCTCGGATATTTCAGAACGTATTAGACATTTGATAAGAATGTATTTTCAAACATGAATCATTTTAATTTGAAACGCTGGCATGTGTTTGCTTTGTTTTAAATTACCATTATATATGGTCAGAACTGGAAAGTTTTAAGTGAGGTAATATATTATATTTCATTAGTTATGCATGTTGTTCATTTTCATATTGCAAATAAAAGAACTAAAAATATTCTAAATAAAGCATACATTTAAAAAATTGTAACTTATTTACGTGTTATTAATTAAATATCGTTAAATAACTCAAATGGCTCTATGGCTATATATAATATTGTTATGAAATGTGCATGAATTCATATTGTAAAATTAATGTATAGATGCAAAATACGTGTGCGATATTTTTTGCAGCATGGCGGAGTAAAACATCCATATAGACACGGTACGCAAAGATCTCAGAGTCTTAACCGCGGACATTCACTCTCGCGCTCCGATGGCACCTGGTGACATCACGGGACCACGGGTAAGATTTTAAAGATTGAAAATAGGAAGACCTCAATGTGACACAAAAAGCATTGTGATTGAATGAGTCGTCACCGAACGTAGAGCCAAAAGAAAGGAAAGAATATGTGTAAAATTAAAAATAATAAATATTATTTTTTATATATACCTACATATGATGTAAAAAATTCTAGCTACTTTCTTTGAAAATTGGAGCTTGGAACATGTAATAGAGAATTGATTTTAAAATAATTGTAATATTAATAGGTAGCATAGTGCAGTGCGCCGAGTGCGGCACGCGCGGCATGGGCAACAAGCTGTCATCGTGCTCCTGTGCTCCCATACTACGCAAGGCGTACCGCTATGAAGATAGCCCGTGGCAAAACTCGCGTCGCCGGGATGGACATCTTCTAAGGTAACCATCACATATAGACGTGGTCGGGTAGTCTGCATACGCAAAACATTGTTCTGATGTATATTTTATGTCGCTTCGATGTTCTCGCCGAACCATGTGGCTATGATACAATTTCTTGGAATTTTGCGTACTTTAGTTATTTAAATTACTAACACTATTGGCTGCCGACTTTGGAAAGTATCGGAAAGTAATCTGAACGTTTTAAAGCGTTGATGATTAAATACATAATAAAAACTTGCATTGTGCTGCTTGAAATTGTGTTATGAACTAGCGTAGTGGTTAGCTCCGTCCCTTCGTCTAGAAAGAGGCTCAGCATATACACCTACTGCCTTGTATTATTATACATTTCAACATAACACTTTTTTAGTAACAAAAAGATTTTTTTTCTACGTTATAGTCTATTTGTATCTTATATACCATATACTATAATACCTATAAATTCGTCCTAGAAATCATGATTTTTTAATTGTGGGTAAAAATCAATTTAATTTTTTTTAACTATGATTTGTAAGCTTTCACAGATAATATATAATTAATTAACTTAGTGGGCATTATCTAGACTTAATAGTGTAAATAAATTTATACTAAATAAAAATTATACTAAAATAGAGGCAGAACTAAATACATGTGATTTTCTCTTAGTATAGTTTGTTCGAAACAACGTAGCCCACACACTTTGTAACCTTATCCATTCGCATTACTGAATTAATTATATTATTAAAGATTAAAGTGTCAGTTATTTATTATAAGTATATAAACTCTATTGAATGTTCGAAAGTTTTAAAATACATATCTGTTGAATATTTATGTACTGCAAGGTCATAGCCACGTGATTTAAACTTAGAGGCGTTTCTATAAAAATATATTTGATTAAAAATGGAAAGATCAATCCAATGAATAATATTTTTATACTTTATCCAGAACAATCCATAAAGTACTGTGTTCTATTACTAATAATAAAATAGGGACTTAATTTAACCATATTCGTTGCATTCCAAAGTAAAGAAATCTTGGTACCTAATAACTAAATAGCTGATAAACTCTAAACATATGTAAGTAACTCATACCCAGACAGACAACTATATAATGTACTATGTAAATCACGCTGAAGTAAGTCGTGGGTAGGTAATGAATATGCGACCTCTCGGTTCAATAATACAACTTGCCACCACTTGACCACAAGTCTTGTTGTTATACCCGTTTCTAAATCCTTTATTTCACACATAACGATGGCTGATATATTATATGATGAGACAAATTTCTGAGCAAACCATGGATTCACTGAGCGGGTGTTGGGTCCATCGTGTGACAGAGAAAGAAACTCCGAGCAGTTTCCGAGACTTGAGACGCATCAATACTTACATTCACTACTCGTGTTTTTCTCCCTGCCCAGCTAAATTAGGTAGAAGCATGCTAGTGTAGTTTTAGAGGAATGTTCAAGTATAGAACTTACTTCACATAATTATTTAAAGAACTTGAGTAAGCTGTTATTTCTGTATCTATTTAATTACAGCTCAAGAAACAAATGTGTTTACTACATCATACATAAAAGGCAATAATTTTGGAATTGTTTGTTCTAGACTATGGGCAGAGGTGTTTCACGTATCTGCTAGCAGTGCAGGAACAGTTAAATGGCAGCAAGTATCTGAAGACCTTGTACCTGTGAATATAACTTGCATTCAAGATTCACCAGAGAGCGTTTTCCACATCACTGCCTATAATTCTCAAGTTGATAAAATACTGGACGTCAGGCTATTACAACCAGGTTCTTTTTTATAATAAGTAACACGGCAATGTAAGCATAGAAGGTTCATACTGAAAATAGCAGTTGGATAGATCAGTAATTCATGGTTAGTCGTTGTTGATATGCTGGCTTGAAAACCTCTGGACAGGTGAGATACAGACTGATTCCAAAAAGCTAAATTCCGCAATAGAGCCATTTTTCATAGTGGCCACGACCCAATCGGATATAGATCCTTAGTACTCCGCTTGATTAGTGGTTATGAGGAAGCTGATCACGGTACATGGCATCTCTAAGCATGTTACTGCTCGATTGTACTACATATGAATGTTACATCTACACTACACTTCTGTACCTAAAAAAATATCGTTAAACGATTGCTATTGTAAAAAAATGTATTTTAATAAAAATGTATGGCTAAGAGCATGTTTGTAATAATTACTATCCAGACAGACAGAATCGCTATATCTTCTTAGCCCGCAAAAATGCATTAATTGTTATTCATTTATGTACTTCGTACATATTTATTACACCTTATATAAGTTTAAATGTAAAAAAAAATTATACATTTTTGCATTATATGAATGCATTTAAAAGACAATAATATTAATGGATATTATATTATTAAATATATTCATTTATAGAAACAATATCAATAATAATAGTAATTTGAATGCAACTGAAACCTAAAACATATCAAATTTTGAACTTTAAATCAAATCAAAAAAGTAAATATATAAAATAACAAAAAATAAAACTTTATTAAAATTATTTAGATTGACAATGTAGTTATAAGAAGTACGGTTAATATTAATAGATTGACTTTACGTATGTCTTTAAAAAACCCATAGGACATTCAGGATTGATTTTCTTAGTGCAGCAAGTCTAGTTATGCTTTAAACAGATTTGCTGATATCTAGATTACTAGAGTAATAAAAGTGTATATCGAAATTAGGTATGTATGTAGGTAGTTAAAGAAATAGATCACCGGTATCGTTATCATATTTTATGCATTTAATTATTGTCGTTAACGTTTTTAAAAACGTGTATATATAATGTTACCTCAAACAAGACTGCAGTTCTAAGTTCAGTGATTTTTAACTATATTAAAAATAGCAAATTTTGTCTAGTCTGCCTTCAAGTACGCACATCAATCCAAAAGACAGATTTAGATTGCGATTTTGATGAGAATTGACATGGTAATAACTAATATTATATCTTTATAGTAGATTAACTTCTGGACGAATTTCAATGCAATTTTCTCTGTTCCGTTGCTTTAACGTAACTAAATAGGTTTTTTTATGGAATAAGGGGCAAACGAGCCAGCGTGTCACCTGATGGTAAGTTATCACAGCCGCCCATGGACACACCCACAACACCAGAGAAATCGCAGGAGCGTTACCGGCCTTTTTATTGAGATACTGGCTCTCAAGTGCAACTGCCGGAACACACCTATTGGTATTTGTCGGCAGATATTCAACTTTGAGGGAGTTAGCAAGCCAGGTGGGCATTCGAAAACGCCCTACCATGCATGCACCATGCAGAATGTTTTTAATGTTTTACTTGACATGTTAGGTGCTATGGTAACTAAAGTGTGAAAGCTGTCCCTGGTCTCTAGTAGTATTTAAAATGCCTGTGGTATTTTTTTTTGTCTTTATTTATTTTAGGGACTTCGGTCCAAAAAGGACATGTCAGTCCCATCGTACCTTATAGTATGTGCAAAATATAATTAAAGTCAAATATGTCTTAGAACTACTTAGATCTAATGTCAAAATTCCATAAAATCTTGGCTTCATCACTTGCAGGTGCAGCCAAGATTCTATGGAACATGCCTTGGTCCATTAGATTTAGTCCTAAATATTTTATGATCGCTAACCTGCAAGTTGTGTACGACTGTATTGGGATCATCATACATTAGATGTTAAACCTATCGATGTCGCTTAGGCCGATCTTTAATCAGCCGATATATACCCGACTGGGGTGCGGCCACTATGGCGGTGTTTCGGCGTGTTGCGTTTTGCAATAGATCGGTGAATATCTTGGTGTCAAGAGGCTGGGCGAGCGGCATGCTAACGATGACTTCAGAAGTTGTAGATCTGTGGGTGCCGTTGTTATTGGTTTGCTGTATTGTGTCTATCATTGGACACAATGCAGTCACCAGAAATTTATATTTTAAAGTAGCCATTTATGTGTATTTGGTCTGTGTATTTCAATATCAAATAGATTAAATATGAGGTTTTAAATGGTAGAGAAAGAATTTAATTCTCATATGCATTTGAAACTTTAACTGTGATGCATACTATGCAATGCTCGGTACAGAAAAAATAACAAAACGTGGGAAGTCATCCTACTACAATAAATTATTTACTGACCTTTTCTTTGGAAGGAGTTACGGATCGACTATTTGAGCTTATGGCGATTATTGATAGATTCATTTACATAGAATATGTTATTACCTTAATATGTTTTATTTAAATTATCTCCACCAATATAATTTCAGATATTTAATATATTGGATACCATTTATATGCTTTCTCTTATATATATGCACTATATATTAAAAACATTACAATATATAATGAAAATAGTAAGTGTAATAAAACCATAAGTAACTTTGTTGCTGGTGTCTTTGCAGGAAGAAAACTTGTGTATGTTAGAAAACAATTAATAGATTTATTATTTTGAAATGAACGTAATCTACTGGCTACCACAATCAATAAATATCATAAAATCAATAAATATTTATAGGAATACGTCAATCAATTAGTTAATGTATTGAGTCAGTTATGAATCTATATACTAAAAATCTTATCTAGTTACTTCAGAATTACGAAGCTAATATAGAATAAATAAATAACTCAGAACTATAGTTAAATAGAGACTTAAGAAATGCAATCGATATATCAGATGCATTTAGCATTATTTTAATACAAATCTAAAAGTCAATACCTACTTTTTTGGTTTATTTGATAATACCTAATATCGCTTAATGTTATGAATTTTGCGATTATAAAATTGTACTATTATAAGTTTTTTTACAATAACATCTTGTTTCTAGACATCATCTTGATGTCGTGTACCTCCAATCTAAATATTCATTGCTGCATTGCACACTAGTTGGAAAATTACGTTAGATATCTCTTTAACCAATCTTTATGTTTTGAAGTAATTTCTTGTTGTTTGCTAGAGCTCGCGCGATACAGTAATACTCTACATCACGTAGAGTACATCATCACACCGCATAGCATTCATGCACACTCACACGTTAAGAACACGGTTCTGTAAAGGACTTCCCTCGCGGCCCTTGAGCGGCTTGCCCGATTAAGTCGTTGTTAGGATCACTAAATTAGTAAGTTAGGACTTGTTGGTTAGTCAGGCTCGCGAATCTTTGTTCATTTTCCGACAGTAGCCTAAGCCGAGGTTAGGCCATTCTGGTACCCTTGCGTCCACTGCCTCGGAGCTGAGTGCTCTCAGCACTCGCCCCAAAAAATTCGGTGAAGCTGTCAAAGCCCTTAGGGCTAACAACGTATGTCAGTTCGAAAAAGAAAATATTAGCTGAATATTAAGTTATATGTATATATTATTATTATTATTCATTTATTTATCAGATTACAAAGATACATTGAGTAAAACGAAACAAAAGAATTATATTAATAAAATAATTACTTAAAAAGAGCACAAAAATTTAATATAATACATCACTACTAATATTTTAAATGTCGATGTAACTTTGTTTGTTACGCTTTCACGCAAAAACTACTTAACCGATCATCATGAAACTTTGTACACATATTCTTGGAGGTATTAGAAGTAACATAGGATACTTTTTATAAAAAAAACGAAAGATAAAAAAATTTGTCAAAAAATTATAAAATCTAGCTACTTTAACGCCATCTAGCATTCCAGAGTATAGGTGAGACGAATTTCACCGGGTCATCTAGTCTAAAATAAAACAACCCGACATTATCATATGACGACTGATAGTCAATATTTCATAAAAGGACTGTCAGACAAGCCTATGAGCGTTTGCATAATTGCATTAGGACTATCGCGAAATGTACTTGGTATGAGGAAATTTTCTTACGCATAACAGCATAAAAATCATCAAAACGGGTAAACGCAAACATACAAGATGCACTACAAAAACCTGGAAGTCCCAATAATCTCCTAAAAACGTTATTGTATTGAAAACGTAAAACGCTAATAGTTTCTTTTCTAAATTTAACCCACAGGCTGCTTATGTAGAAACTTTGACAGTATATTTTAAATAAACAGATCATAATTTTATCACTACAACGAGCAAACCTGCGTGCCAACATGTTCCCCCTAACTACGAGCGCTCGCCGTTCTCTTTCAATATATAGAAGCAAATTTCATTTAATAGAATCCAAATAACTAAATATAAAATGTTTAATTCATTATCTAATACTTATAAGTATGCATTCCTTATAAATGAATGAAAGTTTCTATGAAACTGCAGTAAGTTTTTGAATAGATTTTTTAAGAGAATATAAAATTTTTCGAGTATATCTATTTAGGAGTAATTTTTACTTATATGGTACCGGATCAATAACGTTAAGATATCTGGACAAAATGCATGATTAACATTTTTAGTCTGCATTATATTACTTTTAAGATAAGTAGTTAAGGAAGGAAAAAATGTATAAATTGAAACTATTGGTTTTATTCATATCGATGGCTAGAAAAATATTTATTTTATTTCGTGGATTTTATTTTATTAAAATGTATAGTTATTCGAAAATTATGCATATTGTTAAGTAATAAGAAGTTTTTAGGTTGCTTATCTAATAGACAACTTTATTTAAGCTTGTGACAGTCCGGAATATATAATTTAGTAATTAATAGATATTTTTTGCTTTTTAGGGACTCGCATTGGACAAGCTTCAGAATGTTTTGTGTATTGGAAGGATCCTATGACGAATGATACATGGGGTTTGAATTTCACATCACCCATAGATGCGAAGCAATTCAGAGAATGTTGCGTAAGTTTCCTAAATATTAAATTACATACAAAATATTATTTGATATATATGTAATTTACCAAGAGTCAATAAGTGACAACATAACGTTGTACATTTGTAAATCATTTTTATTGTTATATGCTAAGCTTTTGATTACCGTCTTATTTTAGGGGAAATGTAATATTATTGAATATGAGTAAAAGGTAATATATACTTTACAGGTTACCTTTATGAAAGTAATGTCTTTTAATAGTTTTGGTTAAAATAAGTTTTGGAACGAAGTTCCTTATAGCGCGTCGCGGAAGGGTACCCTAGCCGGAAACAACGTCCGTAATGTTATAAACAAAGAGTAACATTTTTATGTATAGTCTATGTATGATGGCTATACAATGTATAATGTATAGTCTACGTAATGACTGTTATTATTATATATTTTTATAAATAATCGTAAACAAAATAAATGTGTTAAGATAATTTTGTAAAGTTTTTTTTTTATCGAAAAAAAAATCATAATAAATAATGTATACCCGAATAATTATTTTATTTATACTTCGAATAGAACTTGAAAATAATATTTTTATAATAAGGAACTTCGATCCTATATGTAGCCCCCGACACCACTCGTTTTTTTTTTAAATAAAGTATTGCTAGTTGCTTAGTATTTTTGTCCTCACTTCTGCAGCTTCGTTTTGTGTTTATCAATATTAGTAGATGCCTAGATATTCGTTACTTATTATTATTTAATGATTCTCAATTTATATTATGCTATAAAAATGTTTTAGTCACCATCGTTCAAATTCGTGCGTAAAACATCATCGAGCTACAGCTTGAAGTTGGAACCTCCAGGTAGCAAACAGAAATTCAAATCCAAAAGGAAACCAGTTTCAACCCCTGCTAGCCCTAACCGATCTAGGTAAATATTCTTTACCATATAATGTATTTGATGTCCAGTTCTAGAATATTCTTGTCTTGTATGTGATATATGTGAGATATTTGATTTAAATTCAGGAATTTTAATCCTTGATATACTAAGCAATAACTAATTTTACCAAAATCAAAAAATGGAATGTAAGGTAGATCTAACATTCTATCTCCTTATATTTTAAATAATTTACAGTCTTACCTATGGTCGGGACCAGCAATGCACTTGCATGACTCAAGAACAGTATGCTAGACTTAGAGCCCAAGATCCTCGTTATCGTGAGTATAATCAGTTTAGATTTTAGCAGGTGATTGATAGTTTGTTAGTATGATATCTGATGCTTTCCTAAGTTACTTCAAGAAATTAAGTATTCAACATGTTAAACATCAGTGAAATTTATATAACACACATCTAATGGATCAATTAACGGATTAAAAGATTTAAAAGAACTGCAAATTTAGTAAACACGCTTAAAGTTTTTTATAGGTATGATAAATATTTGGATTTCTACATTATCCAAAACATAATTACATGTTACACAAAATAGTGCATTACATCAAATGCACTTTATTCATTGTGGAGAAGGAAATATTTTCAAGCTATATTTTGATTATTGTGATAAATAGTTATAAATATAAAATATGCTTTATAGCTAATACTATTAAGTGAGCAATTATTGTATGCACATATACAAATTTTGGCGTATCTCGGAACTGGTTCAAAGGATTTGGATAAAACTTTGTGTTTAGGAAGATTTTTGATTTTTGAATTAACTTATACACATAGTTGCATTTTTTATAAAAATGATTTTTTTATACACATTTTATTTACTAAATTACATTCGGATTTTTTAATTTAAACTATCAATGCATACGTTTGTAAACATTTTTAATGTGGATGATTAATTAGTATGTGGTTCATATCTAAATATGATTTTAAAATATGGACAATTTTGAAAAATATAAATTGCGAGTTAAGCTCGTTCATCCAGATTCTAAACTATTAAATAATCATAATTTACAATTACATACTTTGATACTTTCTCTCATTAAAAATATCTTAAAGTATATAAACAAGTATAGTGATTTACAAATTAGATTAAATTAGACGCGTAATTATTAATACTTTACAATACTTTTTTCATTTATAATGTTTTTAGGATCATCAACTTTACCACGGACAACAACTCGTGCTATAGAGACTGATGCTGGAACATCGGCAACCGGTACATCCGGTCGTTCTGAAAAAGTTGCAGCTGCTACCTCATCCACTTCACTTTATGATAATGTGACTAATTCTCAACCAACTCACCAACCACCACCAAAACGTAAGTAAATTTTTAAATGAAAAACTTTATGCGTGTAATTACTTTACCTTTATGATTGATTTTATTTTCCTGGGTCTTGCTTTTATGTGTTACAAAGATGTTGTCTATCTAAAAGTTTAGTTTCTTTCCCTCGGTAACAGTATTTTTTATATGAATGTTACCTTATGTTCTTTTCTGTACTACTGAAAACGTGTATGCAAAATTTCATGAGACCGGTTAAGACGTGGCAGCGCAACGAACAAACATATATTTGCATTTATAATAGTTAAAGTATAAAATTTTATAACGCAAGCGTAGATCCGCCGTTGTGGGTACGATGTGCATGCCCAAAACTCTAATAGACTTGTGATACCACACTTTTACAGTTAGTGTTTGCTACACACGCCTATATATTTTATAAACAACTTTTTTGTAAGAATACACTATATTGATCATGAGCAAGTTAATACGCTATAACCACAACCTTTTTTGAGAGCTGGTTCCGCGCCTGTTACACCGGTGCATACTGGATAAATAAATTATATACGTTGTGATTATAAAAGATTAACGTATAACCTAGGTTTAATTGCTTTAAACTTTAGGGATAAACAAAAAAATGATTTGAAAAATATATCCCTTTCTTAATGAAATACAATTACTGTTTAATGCCTGTTAGGTCTCGAAGAACAATAATTTATTTGAACATTTCAGCTGCAGCTCGTCAAGGTGAGTCACAGGCGCCATCGCGACCTCCAAAATCTCAAGAGACTTCAACTATGACCACCAATACTTCCACAGCACCTAAAACGGTTACAGCTGCTGTGGGAACTCACGGGACAAACGTAATAATTTGTTGTATATCATATTTTCTTAACTTTAGGTTATATATCAATAGTTTTGATATCAAAACTACGTCATTTTATTATTTTAAGCTTATAATGAAATCAGTATATGATTTTAACATGTTAATATTTTTAACAACTGTAATAAACACATACAACTCTCCTTTCTACTAAAAATAGATAAAATAATATGAAGCGATGATAGTTCAGGTAGTAGTGCGTATGGAGGCTGCGTCAAAGAACGTGGGTTCGAATCTACCTGCAATGAGCTTGAGCTTTCGGTGAAGGAAAGCATCATGATGCAACCATAGCATGACGGTAGGGCTTTTTATATTGGCCACCTGACTAGCTACCACCCTTAAATTGAAGATCTTCCGCCAAATACCTACAGGTATGTTTCGGCAGTTGCACTGGAGAGCCAGACCCTCTACTAGGCTTAGTGTGTCTAGCATCTTGAGCCAAATGGTCCCTTAACATCAGGTGAGATTGTAGCTATAACGCTAAAACCTATAAACTGTATAAAACAAAAATATGAGGAAAGTAAAATGACAAAATTATTTTCTCAGACAACTGAAGAAACGCAAGCTGCTAGCAACAATTCTTCTATCCAACATGGACAGGATCTGAAGTCGGAAGGTGTACAAGCCGGTGGTACTTTAACTTCATCCAAGTCATCAGCTACTTCCACACGCTCTGGCAAGGAACATCTACAACATATGCCCAAGAGCGTTGACTACGGAGACGGAAATGAATCGGTAAAATTAAATTAAGTTTTAAAGCTAGAAGACTATTGTTAAAGTAAGATGCATATTAGTGAAACCCCAATTACTTAAATTTTAAGTAAACGTTGTTCTGAAATTATGCTCATTTTTATATGAAAATGGTATAAAATAATAAAATTAAAGATTTTACTAGTTTAGAGTAGTACTTATGATGTTTCAGTACTAACTTAATAGGAATAACACCATTTTGTTCACTTACCAATTAGTTATTGTCTTTCAAAGCATATCATTGCATTGTTAAATAAACAATTATTTTTAGAAAACGTAAACGTTTGAGTAATTCTTAGCAAAACAGTCTGTGTTTTGTTTAAACCATTTGTAGCCAATGAAAGCATAGACACTTCCTGACGCAATACTTTAAAAACTTGGATTAAAACAATAATCAAGATACATTATGAGTACAACTCGTAATACGATATGATACGACGTACGACAGTATTTTTCCTTGTGGATTACGTTGTGAAATCAAAGCAAATCATTTCAATAAAGACATGTATCATTACAGTCACGTGAATCCGAGCGTCATGCAGCACATCACCATAATATTATAAATAATAATACGTCGAGCTCCCGACGAACCAAGTCCAAGAGTACTGAAGATATGAACATGGGTAAAAATATTTAAGTTTCAATACCATCAATGTAAAGAGAGGAAAATTATGTAGCGCATTTCTTTGGCCACTATATTTTATTCAATTAGAATAATTTTCCTTTTATGAAATATAACACACCAGCTGTTCATTATTTTTAAATTAAATTTTCCACATGATTTAACAGATTCAAGTACTTTAAAACGCATGCTGAAACCAATGCCATCGACGGAGAGTCCAGTGACATCTCCAGAAATGGGACGTCGTCGTTATGCCGGCGCTGGACCATGTCCTCCCACATGTGGGGCTCATGGACATCGCCATCAGCAACATGCACATCATGGTCACTATACACATGTCGTGAATAACAACAGCAGGCAAAGTTCGCAAAGGTTTGTTACTTACAGTAGCAAAATTTTAAATTAATAACAAGATATTTGATAATGCTTGCTAATTTACATTTGCTACATTAACTGTCGACTTTACACACTAGTAAAACTGTACGTTGCATTTTATATATAACTTAAAATTTTAAAACTACACTCTTGAAATATAATTTGTGTTGAATAAATTACTTTCATATATGAAGTATACTTTAGTATTATTTCGTAAAAAGAGTTAAGAAATACTACAACTAATGCTACTAATGTTTTTCATTCTATAACTATTTTTATATAATTTTTTACTATTTTATAATCGCATGATATTCCTAAAAAAATTGAGCGATCGTTGTCACCGAGCAACTAACTGCGTGTTCCAATCCATTGCATGTAAGAATGAGGTCCATTGTAGGAGTAATGTGTACTGACTGATTTGTTGAACTTTACCGTTTATTAACATCAGTAAAAATAGTGGTCAATTCGTAAGACTTTAGAGAATATAAATCAGATTCAAGAGATATGTGTGAATACTATTGCAAAAGTTTTAGTTAATAATATGCATCTTATAGTATAGATGCAGATAAATTTATTACACATCACTAAAGTATAACCAAGTTATTGGTAAATACTATTAGAAATACAGTACAGGTTTTGTTCATAGAACTATTGTAGCAGAAAAGCACATGGCTTAAATGATGGTAAGCAGTTATCGAGGTCTAGGAAGTTCGTCGCAAATCTTACCCATCTTTCCTAAATAACTCTGGATACTGTACTTACCACAAGAACGCAATATAAGGTTATATTGACTACAATATTTTATAGAGTGGAGATATTTATTCAACGTAGAGTAAAATCTCCTACGAGACTTGTCTTATTCCTAAATCTTTTAGCCAATTTTATACCTATAAACTGTAATAAATAAATTCTCTAAGAGTAAATTAAATATTTGTACTACTTTATATAGACGTGGCGTGGGTGTGGGGGCAGCTCCAAGTGGATATCCAGGCCGCGGTCTCTACTTGGAGTTGGGTGGTGGAGAACGTGATCACTCACCGCCGTCGGACAATGTGATGTTTGATAATCAATGTTATGCAACAACACCATCATCATCGAATGGCAATTCTGATCAAGAACCTTGTCAACGACGCGATGGTCGCCAACATCATCACGGGGTATTTCATTTTTCAGTACTTGTTTTATACGGGTCGTTAAAAATAAATTTCTAACGACGCCCCCTAATAAACGTAAAAATATGGAGAAAATTAAGACATGGCTCAATTGAAAAAATATTCCAAACAAAAAAAAAAACTATTTAGTTAAAATTTGTCAATGAGAATAATCGTGTCAATCCTTCCTTGTTATTAATATTCCGATTATCAAAAAATATATATAATTACATATTTATTAAGATATTTCTAAAGAAAACGTGATTCTAAAGAAAAATTACCTTAGATCGTTTTCTCATACGAACGAAGCTTTTTAGTTGGCGTCGCAAAAATTTCTTTTTAACAACCAGTGTAACCTATTTTGAGTTTCGCTCTTGTATTTTGAGCAAATTACTATACATTAACGTAGTTTTTATTAATTAAGAATAAATTATTCTGCAAATTACTATTATTTGGCGTGATTCAGTTTTATATACAAAGTTCTGGTGTGCTATTACGTGTTTATTTGCTTCCTAAACGACTAGACCGGTTCTGACATTTTTTTGTGGATTTATGTTGTCTCCGCGATGCGTCTCAGTTATAGTCATATACCGAAGATGATGCTGTCCATAATTTCCATATTTGTTTTTAATTTCTTCACTTTTATATATGTTTTAAATAAGAAACAAATAAACAATATGTATTTACAGACGCCTAGCGAGTGTAAATATTTTTTTATTTGTG
Source organism: Actias luna (assembly GCA_039707435.1). Classification (NCBI taxonomy): domain Eukaryota; kingdom Metazoa; phylum Arthropoda; class Insecta; order Lepidoptera; family Saturniidae; genus Actias; species Actias luna. Next base: position 9,107,055 of record JAZHAC010000033.1, on the reverse strand, counting down.
GCTTATTAATTCGTGGTAGTATAACGTTTGCCTACTGGGTTCGCTAGTGTATTATGTAATTATACTTTCGCTAGAGTTTTTATATGGAAGTTTTTAGTTTATATGAGAGACGTTATAATAAAAACAAAATATCTCAATCGTTATTTTTTTCTAAAATATTCATCTTGCTTATTGAATGGATAAGTGTTAAAAAATGTTCAGTTAATACAAAATTTAATTCATGGCAGAAGCCCTGCTTATCCCGTCAAGTATCGCAGTCCAGTGCAACCCCTGCACCAGGTTCACCGACTTCGCGTTTGCTTCTGGAATATGAAATGCATCTGCGTAACACTTTAGCGAAAGGCATGGATGCTGAAAGTTACAGCCTTCACACATTTGAAGCTCTGCTAAGTCAAAGCATGGAAGATTTAGGTAATATTTTTATTGTAATTGTGCATATATAAGTTACATAAATTACATTAATAATATGGTGCACATTTTATATGAAAGGTTATGTCCTCACTGATTTATTACCACTCATCCTAAAATACTGTAATACATATATTGCAGACGTCATTTAAGAACGAATTTCGAAAACTACTTATAATAATTAAATAGAGTACTTTAGGTTTATTTTTAAGTTAAGTTTAAGCAATGAAACAGGGCGAGTGTTTGATACTTGATATTAATTTGACAAAGTTTGTATGAGAAGTAATGGTGGATTTCCACTGACTGTGGCGGTAATTTTCGAAAACGGCAATTTTTCGGTGCCAGTGAAAACGGAATATCAATTTTTAATTTTGTGAGAATTATAGTATAAGCGGCGCATTTTTTAATTCACCACTAATGAGAAATAATATTCGTTGGTTGAAATTTACAATTAAACAACATATAGTTTGAATTACAATATAAATATGTATAATTTATATACCCTAAGCAAATAAAGCAACGAGATAAAAGTTTTGTATTTATAAACTAGCTTTCCCATGCCTTGAAAGATGTGTGTACTTACAATTCGTGAGAGATAATTGTTGTTAGCGGATACATTTTAATTTTAAACGTTTATGTTTATTTTTAACAGTATATCATCCACAACACTAATAATATCAAGTCTCTGCAGTAAAAACATCGTAATCGCCAAAAAACTAACTACTACCAACTAAACTACTACTACTAAAAAAATAAGAAGCAGTATATTAATAGCCACTAATTTAGTAGATGTATGGTTAATTATGAACAATAAATGATATTTTAAAAACCACGGCCATACTAAACCTTCACTATATAAAAAGTGCAATATTTTTCTTAAATGCCTCGATATATTAAATTATATTTAAGGCAATGTTACATAATATGTTATGATCATATGTACTTAAATTCAAGTTACATAATTATATTTTTTTGTTCATAGAATTTAACGACAATTTACCACCTTCTAATCAACGAAGTCCATACCCATCTCGACGAAGTAAGTATTATTAAGTCATGTCTATCTATACAAATGCATTTAACTTTACTATATAAATAAAATTGCACAATATCTTGCTTATATTAAATTCATTAAACACTTTATAAATAATGTAATAATCAATTTAATATTACCCAATGCACTTACCCTAGCATTAGCCTGATGTAATTTTAATTTCGTACCTGTTTTTATTTTCCTTGAGGGCCGACTCAAGAGTCCATACTCCAATCTCTGAGACACCTCAAGGAAGCTGCAATAAGAGAAAGAGGTGATAACATTATTTATTAATATAAACAGTTTTAGTTGCAGCTCTGTTTTAAATTTGTTTGCCACTACAGTGTCTTACTTGTATTTCTTAATTTATTTATGCTTATTGCCATATTCATTGTTTGCCTATATAATTATCAATTTTATTTAAGTTTATCTGTGCCCATACAACCTACTTTTTGCTAAAACATGCTATTTTTATTGTACCATTAATATTTTGTTTTATTGAACTAATTTGAAAAGCTGTTAGTCCATTGGTCCTTTTTGTGTATTTAATCAGAACTTAAATAATCCCTGACACCTAGAATTGCACTGCTTACTTTGAAATTTACTTATTAAAAACTCACTCATATAAAATAATCTAGTTAAAAATATATTTTGGATTTTTTTTATTTAGCCTTACGTAAAAATATTTTTTCATGTATGTAAACATAAAATGTAAATTAATATTAAAACATAGAGGTCAATAGCAAAAAATAGGTAAAAGTTTTTTATATCATTTCATTTACTACCTTTATCGGTCAACTAAATTGTATCTATTTTATGTAGTATAATAATTTGTAATCGAAGTAGTTCAGTGTTTTATTACTCTCTGATATCACGCAACCATAACTTTACAAGTGACGCTTGTTATAAGAGTCGACGTGTCTTCTGCCATTCATGTTTTATGCATGCCAATATTTTTACTTAACACTACAGATAATCGATGAGACCTATATTGAATCAACTGTTAACATCCAGATCCCGGTTAAATTTAAGATTCAATAATACTTGGTATCAAGTTTAAAAATAGACATACGTTAATAATTTCCCATATAACCAAAAGAAATTTATAAATCATCTGTTAGTAGCAAAAAAACAAATGCTATTTCGTTAAACGCTAAAAAAACTACTAATAATATTATGTAATATGGTGAATGAATAATTAATATCATTTTAAAATAGCAAAGTAATAATATTAATATTAGGCAGATATTTTTAAATAACTGTCCACAAAACTCTAAGATTTTTTTACTGATCGAGTTTAATACAGTTTTCTAGCATTTGTGATGGTAAGTGACACCAATTATATCCAAATTGATCACGACCACTGACAGTGACACTGACAGTAATAGTAATCCAGTAATACCTAGTAATTAATGCGGGTGCTATGGGTACACGATTGGATTGCGCCCACAACACAGATGATAACAGATTCCTCTTTTTTGGCTTATCGCGTTTTGAGATGAAGCAGTGTTCCTGAGAGGCCAGTGTTTTACAGTTTAGCCAAAATTTTTTGTGGTCACTATTATTCCGGGTTCGTTATTGTCACTATCAAAAACAACAATACAACAAGAAAAAAAAATGACTTTAGAAAACGAATTATATGATGTAGTTATGCATTATATTTTAATTGGGTTGTGGGTAAAGTGAGTGCTAAGTCCAAAATATAAGACATAAGTGCAGTGAACCGTTTTGACCATTATTAACGTCTTGTGAAGTTGAAATTTCAAATAAAAATTGTAAAGTTTTATGAATATTTGTTATGTTTTTAAATTTGGTTATTTGGGGGTGTCAGAAGTAAATGTAAGAAATCAAGTTTTATTCGAATAAAAGAAATAAAGGTTGGGGCATATATGAAAAGGCTTTCGTATATATTTTTACATTCCTTTCTATCCCGCAGTGTTTAAATTGAGAATTATTCAAAAGGAATTGAAGAATGCCATGTATTTTAACTTTTTGTGTCAGGAACAGCTTCTCAATGTTCGGGCAGCGGTAACCGTTCGTCAACGTTGCCACTGCCTCATCGGCTAGGTGTTGAGCGACAGCACAGCGCTCGTTCTGATCGTGACGGATATTATAGGTGTGTATTTAATAATAATATAAAGTAATCTTTCTCTTAATTATGCATGTAAGTATATCTAATTAGTAAGCCCCAACAATTGTTTCCCAACGGATCACGAAGATCAAACATTTTTTTAACAGTTTTATATGTTTAGTGTTTTTCATCTGATTTTAAGGCCACAATTTCATCTGATGTTAAGGGACGATGTGGCCTAAAATGGTGGAGTAAGCCTAGTGGAGTGACGGGCTCTCAAGTGCAACGACCGGAACACATCTATAGGTAATTGATAAGTACCATACCTATTTAGATGTTGTTGTTACGTGTTCTTTTTTTATTGTGCTGTGTATACCATGTTTGCAGTGCCGCCACCTTATAGTATACTGTAAAAATAATTTACCATTAATTTTTTTATTGTCTTGAAACATCAATTATTTGGTAGAAATATTTAATTTACTATAGAATGGTGCAGAATTAACCAGAATTAAAGATTTATACGTATTATTTACACATATATTTTGGTACGTACGAGACAAGACATTGAAGGTTGTCATTTAAGAATGATTGTTAAATAACATATGTGATAGAATAAGCATATTAACGAAATAGTCTACTTATTTTCGGTGTTAAAAAAAAGCTTTTGACAGTAAACAGGCAGACGGCCCATCTGCTGGTAAATGGTTACCGTCGCCTATAGACAGCTGCAACACCAGAGGTATTACCGCCTTGTTGCTGAACTTACCGAAAAGTCTTGGTTCTCGTTACAAAGACACATACTGAACCTTTATTTTGCGGCAGTCTAAACCCGAGGGTGGACGCCAACCAGTCGTGCAATAACCCTACCACCTAGCTGTGACGGATCAAGGGTTAAATGAATGAATGAATACTTTATTACACTTTTTATGTGTACACAGGCGAGCATAATGCCACGAGGAATTTTCTTCCGGCTAACCATCGGTATTATCATGAAAATATAAAAAAAGTTATGTAGGCAGACAAAAGAAAATAAAAATTAAGAAAATATAACAATAAAGTGAACTAAACATTGGATATAACGAATATACATATATAGTGTATTGAATAAATAAAACAAATACATAGAGAACATAAACATGCAGCTCATATCCATACACAAATAAATATACAAACAATAAATACAATTACAATACAATACATATATATACATAAATAGATACATACATGGTTAATCGTCATGACCAAAACCAAATGGAGGACCAAAAATCGCCAGAGCCTCGTCGGTTAGTTGGCAGGGTGCACCAAGCGCAGGTGGTAACTTAGATGGTATTCGATACTCTTTACACCCCAAATTCAATCCTACGCCCAGGATTGCGCTCAATAATGGTGAGTTATTTTCAATAGCGAAATTGTTTTATAATGATCTGCTGTAACTCTTTGTTAGAGGTTTATTCATTGAAATAAATGTATTAACATGTAATGACAATGGCAGTATATGATATAGTACACGGAAACAGGTTTTGAATATTTTTAAATAATTTTCATTTGTTTCAGTGACCGAAACGAATTAATGAGAGAACGCGAGCGCGATAGGGAACGAGGCTATTTAAGTGATCATAATACAAGGTATGACTTCCTTTACCTCTATATATTATAACTCAAACATTTTCTATTTTGTGTCATTTTCATATTCAAAACGTCAAGAATGTATTATAATTAGTCACTGCTTGGATTTTATTTATCATAAGTTTCTTCCTAGTAATATTTTAATAAGACACTACAGTTGGAACGTACGGATAAATTTCGAGAATATCCAAGGCGAAGCGTACAATGAGGGTTTTTATTTGCTCTCTCTTACAATAGCTATTTGTATATGATTTAGGATTAAACATGAAAATATAAAATATAGCGGTCAGTAATTCCGCAACTTGGAAACAGTTACCTTTGTTGCCCGTGAAAAGGGTAACTATCTCAAATATTAAGTATCTTCGAGAGATGCTAAGCAAAAGAAAAATATTACTTTAGGTCTGGGTTTTGAATATAAAATTGGTAATAATTTACCTATAACTATAACAAGCGCAACAGTCGACAGTCAGATAAGTAATAAATAAAGTATGTAAATATAGCCCAAATTCATGCCAACACATTGAAAAAGCTCTCTTAACACTATTAAAAAGCTAATTTATGTAGTATTTCATATTGAACATTTCATATAAAAAAAATATTTAGAATAAATGAAAATTCAATCAGTTATAAAAACTTAAAATAAAACCTAGAAAATAAATTAAATGACTATTGTAATCCAGAATATTGAAATATAATTTCACATATAAGTGATATTGATATATAATTTAAATTATGTATTTAAAAAGTCATGGATATAAAAAGCATTTAATTACCACAATTAAACATTCGTTTAGATTAATTAGTTGTGTAAAATATGAAACAAACAAAAATTATGAATTTCATATTTTGTAATGAAGAAATAAAGTATACCTATATTAAGTTTCTGTGGTAAATAGGTTAAGTAAATTCATAATATTTAATATTTATAGATTTATAACCTATTTTGATCTAATAAGCCTTGAAATAGAGTTTATATTTGATATTGAAGCAATGATAGCTCAGAGGTAGTGTATACGGACTCCGCGTCAAGGGACGTGAGTTCGACTCCACCTAAAATGATCTTGAGCTTTCGGTAAAGGAAAACATCGTGAGGAAACCATAGCATGGTGGTAGGGCTTTTTCTAATGCCCGACTGGCTAGCAACCACCCTCAAGCTGACAATCTGCCGCCAAATACCAATAGGTGTGTAATGGTAATTGCACTTGAGAGCCAGTTTCTCCACAGGTTTAGCATGTCTACCAACTTGGGCCGTATCGTCACTTAAGATCAGGTGAGATTATAGCCATATCGCTAAACCTTAAGTACAAAAAAGATAGGGTTTTTTACGTAAACGTTAATTTTGTATTGGTGTTACGTAGTTGCAGTAATACAATTTACTTATGATCATTTAGCGATATGATACATATTAAATATGTTTTGACATAGGAATATTAATGTGTAATTTTGTTATTATTAATTCAAGGGAGTTATAAAAAAAATGCCCGAGTACTTGTGCAAGTCTACGCATTTCAAAGCTATCATGGCTAGAAAATAGTTTTCAAAAAAAAAAAAAAATTAGTTATATTCTTCCAAACATGTAATTTAATGCAATCACACATTCTACTGTCTTGTTTTCTATTATAGAGATCGCGTAAGAGATCGTGATCAAGGATATCTAAGTGATCATCAATCGAGGTAAGTTTATTGTTACTTTTTGTAAAAAAAAAAAATGAATTAATATAATTAACTTATCAAATAATAAAATATTTTTTAGTTCCGCAGTAGTTAATAATGAGTTTTCAACATCAATAAAATGGGCATTATTTAAAGATAAAGTTAATTATAGTAATACTTTGACATCATCAGTTTCAGTTAATCGACAGCTATGTACTAGTGTTGGGAGTATAGAGAATAACAAAAACTTAAAACAAGTAAAATTTTGAACAGACATTTAATGAGATTATTTGATAATTTAATACAAAAAGTTTCACATAGTACCAACGTACAACTTTAATTTCAAATAATCAGTGGGACATATGCTACACAGGAACAGTTTTTATTTTATGGAATAGGGGGTAAACGAGCAAGAGTGTCACCAGATGGTAAATGATCACCACCACACATGGATACCCACAACACCAGAGGAATCGCAGGTGCGTTGCCGGCTTTTATAGGAGGGCCTGGCTCTCAAGTGCCACTGCCGGAACACACCTATTGGTATTTGGCGGCAGATTTTCAGCTTAAAGGTGGTGTCTAGCCAGGTGGAATTAGAAAAACCCCTACCTATGCTATGGTTTCCTCACGATGTTTTCTTTCACCGAAAGCTCAAGCTCATTGTAGGTGGTTGGATACGAACTCACGACCTATTACGTGGCGTTCCTACACGCTACCACAGTTCTTTCTACTCTTCAGTTCGTGTAATCAAAAATATATATAGGAATAGTAAAAATGTAAATATGTTAAGAGTCATAAATCGAAATTATATAGACCAACTATATGTAGCAATTGAAAAAAAAAAAGTACATATATTAGTAGAATCCATCTAGGTGTATACAATATTAACAAATTACAACTTTAGCCTTAAAATGATTTACTAACCGAAAGTAATTTAAGAAAAAATATCGACTAACAACGAAATAACTAAGGAAGGAAAAATAATTCAGACGCCTTAGGCAGAAATGTCAATTATGTTCATCTGGTGCCACTTTAAGAACTCTTTTAAAGTATAAAAAGAGAGACTGCTTAATATTCACTTAAGTATATTGAATTATTTTCCCAAATTTGATATAAACCTAACCGCAACGTGATCTTTTGGGTGCTTTCAAAACGTTTTTTAAATACTTTGCACAGTGTATTATTCTCCCGATTCCAGTATTGACGACCGTCTCCGCAGTTTTATATAAGTGTACTTGTAACTTTTTTGTACGTCTCTACTATTTATTTATCAAAAAACTTCAAGACACGTAATTTTTATACATAAAGATATGTAAGCAGCCCATTAGGTCATCTAAAATTTCTTACTGTTTTAATTATATGTAGAAAATAACTATTATTTATATATAAAATAATACAAACAGTAATATGAACGTTATACGCGAGTGCATTTGTGTCATATACTTACTAATTATAACTACTTTCAGCTTGCAGTCTGAAATATACTTTAGAAACCAGGTGATTGTGATGTTTTATATCGAAAAAATCTATATCGTAGATTTTTTTATTGAAATGAAATTATCTATATTCTTCTACCTAAATTACCTAATTATCTACATTAAATTAATATATTGTCATTTTGTATGTTCAATTCGTTTCTTAATTAAAGTAAAATATATATAATACCTATGAGCATATAATAATGTCTGACAGAATCAAAAGTAAAAATCTTATCACAAGTAGCATTCAAGGGAAAGTACGGTTAGTTATTGATCGTGTACAGGAGCTATTAACGTAGATACCGTTTCTCTCAACGTATATACCCCTGGGTAAAGTCCTCAGGTAGAATTAGTCTTACACGAGGCAAGTAATTTTTTGAATAGTTACTTTCAGCCGGCCGACTATAATCCATTACTACAAGTTCGTGACCCCTAATCCCTTTTCTTATCATTTGTTGTAAGTAATATTGAAATATTGCTTAAGGTATTTTTTTAAGTAATACATGTTCTTTCATTCCCTTCGACTGTATATAATGTGAAAAAGTAGGAGTTGTTTTATTTTACAATAAAAAAAACTAGTTATATATTTCAAAACAGTTAGAAGGTCGACAAGATTTATTAATAACAATATAAACTATATGATGGTTAAGTATTGTGTATTAGGTTTTCAATAAGTAATCAATGAAACTATTTACATACCACGTAAAATACTATTTTAAGTAATTTCAAGAACACTTTCAAAAACTAATAAACAGGCAGTTACTAAATTTAAAAAAAATACTAGGAATGTGATTTAAAATACGATATGACAAATAAATAAATTTCTTTGAGGCAAACGTAAACGTTAATAATGGTTTCATGTTTCAATTTCTTTATTATGGGTTTTTAACTTTAGTAAGGGTCATATTTATGTATCCGATATTTATATGTTATGTCAACATTCGTTAGATTTGTAACATCAAATTTGTATATAGCAAGCTATATGAATCAAAAACTTTACCATATTATATATTACTATACATTACAAATTTAGTTTTTTGTGGAATACATTTTACATAGGTCTATTATAAGCAAAATAGTATTAACATTTCTGATTTCTAAAAATGTAGATAATACGTAGTATAAGTACCGTCAAGTCAATTTTTTGTAAGATACGTTGGATAGAGAACAAAAATATTCGAAGCAGTCATGTGGACTGCCGACAGAAATGAAAACTTAAAACTAATCACAAATAGTTGTTCTTTTTGGATATCCAAATTAATTGTTTTATCTGAAATAAAAACTTGTAAATCAAAATTGTTTACAGCGTAATATGTTATACTAATAGGAACAGATATAATTTTATCGTTAACACGTCACGTGACCATGTCGGTAATGATGTACAGGAATTTAATTCCTATCCAAAACTTCCTATACAAGTTTTCACTTCAACAATAAATGGCTAATGTTAAGAAATTATAACAGTTTTGTGAGTGCATCTCGTTGCGCGTCTTGCATCGGTGAATCGGCTCGCGCAGCTTGGTACCGCCACTCAGACGGGTGGCGAGGTGCTCCACCACCCGGACCACGTCGGTCGCCTTGGGACTCCTTACCCAGTCTACGCCAAGAGGGTAGCCTTAATGACTCTGGCTATCGAAGCAACAGGGCTGATAGTTTTGAACAAAGGCAAGCGAAACTGTCTAGTAAAACATTGTTAAAATTGCTAATTACTTTAACAGCCTTATGTATGTATGCATGTATGTATATGTATTTTTTACAAATAAAAACGTAAATCACGGTTTAAGATGGACGAGAGTTTGATATCAATGACTTTTAAATCGAATAGCTCAAGAATTCCCTAATCGATTTTAAGTCAGTATTGAAACAATAAAAACCGATAAAAATCTCTCACATAGTTCACAGTCGCTTAGGGATTTGATGATTAATTCTAAGAGATCTTTATAAATATTAACTAAAATATGCAAGTTGTTAATATTAACCGGGAAATGAAGTTTTTAAGGTATACATGAAATAAATCTTAAAAAAGATATAAATAAAGCATGAACATCCACAAATGATTTTGAAATAAGACAGAAAACTGTTTTCACTCTAATATATTAATTTATAATGATATAAATACCCTATATCTTAGAAACCCAGAAATTACTTCCACTTTCAATTCTGTCAACAACAGATGATACTAATCAGAGTCCTAATGAAGTTCGTGGTTATGAGCAGTATGTCAAAACTCTTACAAAATGAATCAAAGGATACAATATGCCTTTGAAAGTTTTATTATCAGTATTTCACCATATTACAATTATAAAGAGAAGAATATGCCTCTGTTGAATAATTAATAAAATCTACTCAGATTTAAACATATAAAGTAAAATATAACATCGTTCAAAAATATAATTTTTGTTTATAATACTAACGCTCAACGATGTATTACTATGATTAAATTATTTAATTTAGGAAGATGAGTTTCATTGCCAAAGGGAGGGCATTTAATAAAAATATCAGAAAAAGAAAACCTGCTTCACGACATGATTAATTTTGCAAAGTTACTTCAAAGGAAATTGCTTTATATGAGTTGTAACCACTGATTTTTTTTTATACAATATTCTAGCCGTATATTGGAATGTTGTTGAAAAATTTATAGAAAATAAGCATAAGGATTGTATTACAGGGGTGTATTCGATAGACAAGACAGTATACGCTCTGAATATACAAGTGATCGCGAGTCAACACGCTACGGCATCGTCCAACAGGCTTCAATAGATAGTACCGACTCCCGCATCTGCTATCTGACGTCAAGTGAGGTAAGTGAAGGAGACTTTATTAAATTAAATTACTTTAGATTTACTCTTAGACAATATTGTTATACCTTCACACTATAAACTAATAATAATTTTACAAATTAAGTTTTGCGATGACTAAAGAATTTTGGAAACTGTAAAATTATATCTATACACATAATAAATCTCTAGAAAATTCGTTTTTGTATATCGAAAATATTTCCGATAAAAATAGCCAGGGTGTCAAAGGAAAACCAACAGAACACATTTTCAGCGTTTTCGGAATTTGTGTCTGTCTGTGCACGCATCACGTAAAATATACAAAACCAATGTAGATAACTTTTAAACGTAAAAATTGTACGCAACTTGGAGTATTATTTAGTTTTTGTTTCATCGCAATCGGTTCAGTCTTTCAACCGATATCAATAGATATCGTAAATATATAAAAATGAATCGCCGAAATGTATGTACGCGCATAACTTCCGAACGACTGTACTAAATTGAGTAATTCTTTTATATTGTGTTCGTTATTGACAGGACAAGGTTTGTATAGAAATTAGATTTTAATTTTATTTAAATTTTAATTTTAATTAAATTAATTAAAAATAGAAATTTTAGCGAAACTAAAGAACATCGATTTTAGGTGATATGAAGTTCACCGGGCCAGCTAGTAGTTAATATATTATCCGGATTAATACAACGTAAATCATGTTTGACGTAATAAATGACATGGGACACAAATTCACAGAAGATCATTTAATTTCATATTAAGCAAAGCTCATTCTACAATACCACAATTGTACTTACTGTACGTATTTAACACTCAGACACAATGTGGCAATTAAACTCATCACACAAAATTTAGTCTTGGGCAAAGATTAAAACCGCAGCTATTCGGACCAATAGTAGGGCTTGTGATCTGACAGTGTATCGAAATTATGAATTATATTAAATATATAAATATGTATTTTTATATATAAATATACACCAAAATAATCATTATGCCTCATACTCTGCTCTAATACCAGTCATTAGTTATATGTATATAACTAATATATGATAGTTATATATATATATTTATTACTATCGTTTGGTATAAAGTTTGTAGGTTCAATTATATTTCGTGTAGGTATAAATGATAATATGTTGGCTATACTTGCGTTAATTTCTGCCAATTTACGATCACGATTACTTGAACAAAATATTTGTTCGTCCAAACTTTGTTGAGATATGCGATACGTACGTACGTAGCTGGCTGAAATAGTAAATTGTGAAGAACACGTTCCTCAAATTTTAGACATGTCTCATCTTAAACAATATTCGTTGAGTTTAAGAACCGTGTAGATATCGTATTACAAAACTATAAAAATATTACTTCGTTGAACCTCGAGTAACAGTGACAGATTTATAACCAGATATATATTGGCAAGCTTAATTAATGTTAAGTACATTATGATATAAATAAGCAATTTTTGATATACATAAATCTTGATATATTTGATTTGATAATTTATGCAAACTCCATTAGACTGCATCGTGTTGAATAAGCTTGTGTGCTTACGCTGAAGAAACACGTTTTCATATAACAATAGCATGATGGTAGAATCTATTGTAGTGCTAACCTGTCTAACCATCATTTTGAGGTGGAGAAACTGTCAGCAGACAACTAGAAGTATGGTCGCTCGTCAACTGTAATCAATAGTATGTTTTAAAAGGTTTCTTTATGCATGTTAAGGAAAATTTATTACAATATTAAAAACAAATTACGTTCCCCTGTCAGATGTAGTCATTAGTGTGGAAGATGTGAGTTTATCAGTATTATAAATATTACAACATAAACAAGTGTTACTTTTTATGCGTGTACTCAAATTTAGGTACACTTTTTTATATCGATAAGATTTAATACCTTGGACTGTAGCGATTCGTACACTGTGCTTGTGACAATGTGCTCGGAATCACACCTAGAAAATTTATTTGTATTATTTGTATAAATAAAAAGTTGTTCGTCATTAATAGCACCTTGTACTCGTAGTCAAAATCTCACTTATTATTTTTGGTTCCTAATATTGTTTTGTGTATCATAATATTTTGTATGTAATATTTATTATTACTTTTATATAGTTTATAGGTTTACCGTTATAGATAAAATCTCACCTGATGTTAAGTGACGGTGTGACCCAAACTAGTGAACACGCTAAACCTGTGGAGGAACTGGCACTTAAGCGCAACTGCCGGAACAAACCTATAGGTATTTAGCGGCAGATTTTCAACTTGGGAGTGGTAGCTAGCCAGGTGGGCATTAGAAAACTCCCTACCACCAAGCTATGGTTTCATCACGATGTTTTCCTTCACCGAAAGCTCAAGTTCATTGCAGGGATTCTTACTCACATCTTTCACGCGGCATCCGTACACGCTACCACAGAATTATCATAGCTTCATAATAAAAATAAATATCTTTACTTTCAAAATTATGTGTAATCGTAAATAGCTGCTTTATGTAATAAACACGATTTATTTGATGGCTTAGCAGGGCGCTAGTGATTGGATTGTTCGCGATTATCATAAATATACAGTAAGATTTGTCATAACGATTCGTTTCTAGATGTCGGTTAGGTATCATAGGTATTGGGGCCAGATACCTGATAGATACAGACAGATAGATTTGTCATAATTTTTATAGGTCGGTATGAACAAGTATAAATATGTAAGTCGTTCTTGGAATCTTTTAATCAATTCATCTTGAAATGCATACTGAAAAAATCACTTTCACATTTTCAAATGAACCTGAATATATTAATGAGGTCAATAATTAATACACATTATATATTTTCTATGCCTGGAGTCTAACTGATGACTATATAATTTGACAAAAATTGTAGTAAAGAAAATATAATTGAATGCGTGGTGGAATATTTCCATAGTTCTATTCTTTAAATTTCATAAAGGAATTAACTTATATCCTTGGAGATAGTACAATATTAGACACCTATTTTACGAATTTCACAAAGGGAATTTATCTAACATCCTTAAAGCTACTATGTTAGGTATGCAGTATGCAAAACGGTAAACTAATGTCCCAGCTCGAGGTCTGGGATAGTTCGTGTAACATCGGGAAATGTCGGCGGAGTCTGCGCGGGACGCTAGGCCACTCGCTTTGCTGCGCCTTGAGCTTCTGCAATCGTATCCTGAACGCAACATTATAAATATTGTTTTGAGGTTGTCATTCTGCAGTTTATAAATATTAATATAGATGAATTAAAACGTATCGTTGGTACGGCACGTATAAGTTTGTTTCGCCATAGACGTATCGAATGTCGCGAAAGAGAACTTTGAACAGAAAACTGAGACGTTTTGTTTGTGTAAATACAAAGCTTTTACTATCGAGTACAAGGACAAAGAAGACTCGCGCTGTTCCTGCTAAGCGTTACCTCGATGTTCATTCCTAAAACCAACATAAATAACAATATATATAACGAAGGCCTTTGGAATGTATTGTGAAGTTACGTATTTTATAAACCTATCCCGCGTTTCGAAGTGAAGTCAAATTGAAGGCCTACGTTTGAGTGAATTGTTGAAATAAAAGATTATTTTGTTGCATAGAATACAATAGAAATTCTGACTTTATAATTAAAAATTAAATGTTATTACTAAGTAGAGTTCCTGCCTGTATATCGCTTTATCCACCTGTGATATTTCGTCTTAATAATAAATGTTAACCTTGTAGTAATCTCTTAAAAGTTTAAATGTTGAAGTAGTTATTACCACTCTAAGAGTGTTTAAGGTTATCCTAATTATTAAAAATTTATAAGAAGTTTCAGTTTAACTTCTCCCTATGAAAAATATATTAATTCAAATGTTGGACATATTTATTGAATTATTGTTAACAATGATGTTAGTATTGTAACTTGTATGGGGGCCATCAAATCTAAGAATGCTGTTTTATTGAAGGTATTGTATTTGAATATATTTTATAAATTTCAATATTCAATTAAATATTCTTTGTTTATTATTACTCTGCACGTATAGAATTACCTATAGTTCAAAACTATATCTAAGTTGTATTTTTATTTGTATAAAACAAGAAAAACGATAAAAATTGAAGACTCCCAACATAATTGCATGTATTTGTATATAATTATAATAAAAATGTACTATTGTCTTATATCCCTTTTAAGCTTAGTAAAATATATAAGGTAACGTACACTCAGACTTATTTTTATGCTTAGCGTTACAGTAGTAAGGCACACTGCGCTAGATTCAGTGGTAACTCATCACTATTATTTAAGCAATACATGTACATCATTACGTTTATAATGTAGCAGAAAATACACTGATTAATTCTGGCAGACATTAAATACAATTAGTATTATAAAACTATTCTGAAAATTTTAACTTGTATCATTCATATCAAACGCGGGAAATGGAATTAGGAAATAATTTATTATATATTTTACATGTCTACAAGCAATGTGATCTGCCTTAAGCTATATATTATACTAGTTCTTACAACCTTTGAAGTAAAGAAGGTAAAAATAATATTAAAAAAATCCAAAACTACGTTTGCTTTTTAACATGTTAGCACCTTACGAAAATTTATAAACTGAAAATATATTCCTAATATGGTTAGGTTATCGTAGCAGTTCGAATATGAGGACTCATTTTATCAACACAACCCCTTTCTATTTTAACGCAATAGGCCGCGAAAAGCCCAATATTTATTCTTGAACATGGTTGCGAACAACGATATTTCGAAGGCACGGCCACTGTAAATTATGTCAGGGTCGAGTTTCTATTGATCTCACTTCTTTCAGCGTGCGAGTCGTCCCGTCCTGTGTTTTCCGATTTACACAATCTAATTTGCACGATTAATTTCTTGATTACACAAACAAATCAGTTTTAGGAATTGGTACCTGAGATTTAAAATATTTATAATTATGGTTGATATTTTACGATGTTATTATTCCTTTATTATAAGTACATCAACAGGTAGCACATAATACAATCTAAATAATCAAATATCTCATCTACTTCAAAGTATTCTTAAAATATTGAGTGGATGGTGGAATATAACTAGGGGTAATAATTACATTAATCTAATCCTTGTCACGTTATGACCAAATTTCTACGACCATCTCTCGAATTATATGTGAAAGGTTAACTTGAATATGTAATCTTTAAAAATATTCACGAATTGACCTAATGTTTCATTTCTTTCTTTATTCAATAATTATTACATACATATATCGGAAGTATTTGGTGGATAGTTGGAATAAATTGATTTATTTTTATATATTTATTATTAACTTCATCACAGTTTAACGTAATACATTTACATATCAAATCTAAGTGGTCGCTTGTGACATATATAATCGCGATTTTTGTAGTCTAGTTACTGTAGTACCAAACATTTCTTTTAGTAGTCCTCCACAATTAATTATGTTTAGTATAATATTACAGTAGAGCATTATCGTATTATGATTTCTAGGCCTTAATAAAAGAAGGCGATGTAAGTAGAGCTATCGAAATACACCAATAAATGCTTTGTAATACCCTTAAATAAAACTAAAATAATTTAACTCTAAATATGATTAACTACGCTATAAAGTCTACATTAGCGGTTTAGTTGCGATGTTCAAGATAAGAACACAGCTCACTTTAATTAAGATGTTATAGTTTCTTTTTTCTTTCATTATTATATACATTTGCAAGAGAAAGTTTTTGCATGCAATTTGTATAAATTTCTACATACTGCTTAATTGTAGGTACGATGGAACTATATATACTGGTGATTCAGTTGCCTAAATGAGACCGCCCAGCTTGTGCCATTACCCTGTTTTCCTCTTTTGTGGTTCATCAAAGTATGTCTAATTGTTAGTTGATGTAGGTTATATACTTTTTATAGGAACCAGCACTTTATTAGTTGCTTCAATTGCCTCGTTGCAATGTAGTTATTTGACTGTGTGTTTTTGTACCTATAAACTATATGCCAAAAAAGTTAGACAAAGGGCGAGGTGCAAAATGATAGAGCATAATAATGATTGTACCTTACTTGATCCAAATCAGCATGCACTAGTTGTAACACCCGTCACAGCGACATGCTTTGGCATGTGACGTTCCAGGACCAGTCAATACATATCTAGTAATCAAATGGGCTGATAAGGATCCATTCTCAACGACAATACACATATCGCCATGGCATTTTTCTTGTTTTTCCTGAAATGTTTGTTGAAATAGTTCCAAAACATTTTCCAACAAATTTACAATTTTACAACAAAATTAACCGATTTTAAATCCCAAATTGGTTTTGTAGTTCCCCGGTAGGTATTTTAACCATAACTTGGTTGATTAGTTATTATTTAACAGCAAATAAAGTGTATTTTATTTTTAAATCTATTCATTTAATAATTCCATCAATAATATTTGTACCATATTTAGAATTAATAACATATATCACAATCCCGTCCATTATTGATAATGTTTTATTTATGACAAGATATCTCGGCCCAGACAAAAAATGTAAGTAATTTTTCATAGTTTACCGTATAAATAGCGAGTAAAACAGCTCAACATGACGTATCTCTTCAGGAAACATGTATTACGTTGAAGACAGGTTATATATTGCAGCTAATATAAATGCCACGCCTTGGAAAAGCTTTTAGATGGCTATAAACTAACACAACTCCTTTTACGAAAAATTAGGACAAAACATACATGGTACGATCTTTTAACGGAGATGCAACAGATATATTATATATTTGAAATAAAATGATAGTTAAGTTCTGTTTATATATTTTCTTAATTAATTAATTAAATCTGAATTCATTTTCTAATAAGCAGTTTAGAGATGAATGAAGCCTTAATTATTTTGGAAGATTTTCTGAAGCTATTTAATATAATTATTATATATAATATAATTTAATATACGTACGCAGTATAATTACTATAAACATTCATAGTTATAAACATATATGTAAAAATACTATAAAATGTTTTTTTTACTTTGTTACAGGTAAGTAAAATTATAAACATGTTCTGAATGAAGTCATTGAGGTAAGTGCGGTAGATTTTTTTTATATTATTAAGGTTTTAGCGTTATGACCTGATCTTAAGTGACGATATGGCCAAAATTGGTAGACACGCTAAACCTGTGGAGAGACTGGCTCTCAAGTGCAACTTTCGGAATACACCTAAAGTTACTTAGATAAATTACTTAATTGTTCAATTTTATTTCACTACATCTTATAACAGGCATCAGCTCTTTGCTTCTCTGTTTTTTTATTAGTGTGCTTATAACTTTTTAAATCATAAATATTTTATTCCCTGGCTAGATATATTAAGTTATAAGGATAATAGTAAGTTAAGACGACAAGTAATAAATAATTTGTCGCTTTTTTTTTTGCAAAACTGTACCTAAACTAGTAGCTATTTTTTAGATTATTATTATAGTACAGCAAGACATTACTATACCGTATTATAAAGTATATATATATATATATATATATATATATACTGTATTATACAGTACATTTCAAAAATTGTCATGCCCACCAAAATACATCAATCACTCAGAGATACTCACTGTCATGTAAACACTGTCAGAGTGCAACATCTTAGAAACTGAACATATACTAACTGACCCTAAAGTGAGATAAATAAAAAGAAAAATACGTGGCAGACCACCATATGTACAGTGATTGCGATACAGTTAGATACAGACCTCTATCAGAGAGTTCTACTGGATATACATACATAGGTCAATACACGAACTCGATCCGCGTAAGTGTATCACTACATATGTCAGGTGTTTTTTTTAATAGTTAAGGTTTTAGCGTTACGCCTACAAACTTACCTGATGTTAAGTGACGATGTGGCCCAAGCTGGTGGACACGCTAAGCTAGTAGAGTAACTGGCTCTCAAGTGCAACTGTCGGAACACACCTATAGGTATTCGATAGTAGATTTTCAATTTTACGGTGGTAGCTAGCTAGGCGGGAATTAGCCGTAGAGCTTTATCTAATGGCTTTATCTTTATCTTCATACAAACAGTGTTACAGGTGGTGTATGGTGGGCACAAAAAAGTCGCACACAATTTGCGCGTCTTACCATCAAGTAATTTTTGTGTGCGAATTTAGGAATCAGTTAGTATATTCTACACTGACAAAGTTTTGTATATCATTGATGAAGGTATTTAGGTACAAAGGTATTTCAATTAGAAATTTTCTATGAATATTATTTTATACGCTAAATTGATACGATGAAACTTAGGTAAAAACTGATCGAGTAAAGGACTAATAAGATATCTTGTTTTATCTTTTTTTCTCTTTCAGGCTTAATAGATACTAAAATAGGTATCCAATAATGAAATATCTCCTTAGCCTCTTAACGTTTCATTGTATCTGGGCAAGAACTATATATGCTACAAGATATGTACTTCTATAGTATTATTAAGGTCAGCACCATAAAACCAACACATCCCAAATAAAAATACGTATCTGAAAGCAGTGTGTTGTTATGTTGTACTTGCTAGTTTATGTTATAGCAGTACAATATACGCTTGAATACAAAGCTTTTCTCCTTAAAGGTGATATAGAAGTGATATAAATATACATTTACCTCATTACATCATTACCTCATTACATTAACACGTTAAGCTATGAACTATTATGATAAAGCTTTACGAAATTAATAAAAATCTTTTCAAGACATTAGTTGTATATTTTTAAGCTTCTATACTAGCTAAGTGTTTCTCTATTAATGCTTCTGTTAGGGCCTGATTTTTACAGAAACAGTTTTAAAATATCTTACTGTTCACATATTCTTATAATTTTTCAATGTATGAAATATTTTATAAGGGATTTATTCGTATTATTTATTTATGTATTTTATAACTAAATGATATCTTAATTTTCTCTCTAACTTCGAGCCTCAAATTTTACTGATAGCAAATTCAACAATATTCAATTCATCCTTTTATTATAATATGCGTAGATGTTAAGTGTTTAAATGAATTCATCTAGGATTTAATTTATTTTGATGAACATTACATTATAGATGATATTTAATATAAATTTGCGGAAGTAATTATCCATAATTTCCATAGACCAGATTCAAATTGCATCGTTATCATATTATAAATTGGTAGATGATCTAAATAGGTTATAAATTCACGGGCAATTATTATTACAATTACTGCGTTTGCCATTACTGGCAAGTTATAATTGTTATTGTAAGTACTCTAATTTCTCACTAATAATAAAGTAACCCTTCGTTATATATGATTCAAATATAATTATATAAAAATGCTTAAGTTACTAAATTGTTTAATAAGATACATAATATAGTTTCTAAATATATTGTACCCTATCAATGAAATATAAATAACTTATAATAATATGTAATAGTTTGAAGTATTTATTAATATTAAAACGGAATTTTAAATGGAAAAGGGTAAAATGAAAATATTTAATAAAACATTCCATTCTGAATATTGTACAGAGTAGTACCTAACGATTTTACTTTGAATATGCGCCAGTGATACCTTCGATATTAAATTAATATCTATGTAGCGTACCTGTGTTCGGTGATGTTGTTAATAATGATTTTAAGGTAGCCGAACCGAGGTTATGATGCCTCGCATGGATGACGCATGGATGACGCATGTAACTTTACTTCATATAATATTGCGTAGTGTCGACAAACTGCAGAAGGCGCTAAATAGACTTACAGGACTAATAAAAGGCTCGTGCATGCGCTGTATTATATATTCATTATAATATATACATATATTCGTTGTATATCTACGCTAGGTTGACAGCATGTGGTGATAAAATAGATAACTCTATTTTGTTGATATTTTGAGTTTATATTAGTATGGCTGGTATACCCGTAATTTTAAATCTAACGTTCTAGAGCCATACAATATTTCACTATTGTTAAGTGTTCTCCGTGTGTTAGAGTATAAAGAAATAATCTTTTCGAGGTTTCGTGTATGAAACAAAATATGCACGTTATATACGTGTACAGAAAACGTAAAATATAACGTTTGAAAATGAGATGTAGGTCAAGTTTTGATCATTGTAACAATTCATTTTGAAGGATAAATGAAATGATAAAAGTGGGTACAAAAAAGCTTTGTTTTATGATAATTCTAAATTTTTCTTGGATCTGATTATAAAAATACTTTAACATTTTTTTATAACTAATAAAATTAAAAGATTTTATTAGACCGCATTTTTTTATACATAAGGTTTAGCGTTATGGCCATAATCTCACCTGATCTTAAGTGACGATACGGCCCAAGTTAGTAGACACGCTAAACCTGTGGAGGAACTGGCTCTCAAGTGCTGCTGCCGGAACACACCTATTGGTATTTGGCGGCAGGTTCACAACTAGAGGGTGGTAACTACCCAGGCGGGCTTTAGAAAAAGCCCTACCACCAACATACCAATATGTTGGTTATTCATTAATTATTACAAATAAAAAAATGTTTTATGCACTTTGAGATCTGTTTGCGTTAAACATTTATATATTATATTAGTACAGAGGTTATATATTTATTTATTCTATGACTTCTATGTTATTATTCTGGTAGATAGTAAATGATAGTGGATTATATAAGTAATTGCCTTCTATGAGAGAGACAGAGAGAGAGACGATCTTCTTAGCAAACCATGGATTCACCGTGCGGGTGCCGGGTCCATCGTGTGGTAGGGAAGGAAACTCCGAGCAATGTCCGAGACTTGTGACTCGTATTTATGTTTAAGGGGCTCTTTGTCGACGCGCGTAACACTCACCTTCACCACACACATACATAACATCGGGTGAGTTAATACGTAATTCCGTTAATGTATGTAAATATCCTATACTAAGAAGATATTCTGTTAATTAAGGAAACACAATTGCACCTTATTTTCAAGTGGATAGATTATAATGATTCGGGTATAACAATAAAAAGCTTAATATTTGTAATTACGATATTATACCACAGAATGGAACAACATATCCAATTTCTATGCTTGTCATTTATTTTTAGCGTTATCGTTACCCTGAATAGTCTATTTGTATAAATATATACATATTTCTGTATCGCAGCAAACATATCGCTGATGCCAGGAGATGTCAGGAGTAGATAAAACAGAAAAGTTATGTACACAGTGGATTATTATTATTTATCGTATAGCGAGAAAGAAGACCTTAGGTCGAAGCAAAAGGTGACACATTCGATAATTTTGTAAAGACTTCGTTGGGTAACGTTGTCCGTCCCAGGGGGCAAGGGAGGTGGTGTAATGACATTTTGTTTCCCAGTTGATTGATCACTCGTAAAATTGTTGTTTGCGGTAGTTGATTTTTTTGTTCTAATAGTAAATTATATAACGTAAAATAATAAGCTACAATAACTGTGAGTCTTCGGTGCGAAAGTAGATTTACTATTTCAATTAGATGCGACTGTTATGGGGATAAGTATTACTGAATTCATTCGCTTGTTGGTAGCATATAATAATGATGTTCGACAGGATTTCACTTACAATACACAAGATGTAAACACTTGCCATAATTATATACTTAACTGTTTCGCGTTTCTGGATCAGATTATGTATATCCAGCAATTAGACGTATACCCGATTACCACGTCCGAGCTAATAAAAATTCAGAGTGATTGCTTTCTTTTCTTGTGTTTATTCAGACAGGAACCAGTGAGTAATATCCAGCTGTTAAGGGATTTTCCAACGATAGATTGCCGTATGTACTATGCTCAATAAAATTCCCAGTGTTGCGGCATTACCGAACTAAAAAATTGGTTTTGTTCTAGACACTTTATCTCACTTTTGTTTTTAAAAATTTTTTTAGAATTAATTCTCGTAAGCTATTTTTTTTTAGTTTTTGATGACAAGACAACTTTGGTGTCACATTTTCAGATTTGGAACATAATTTTGATATAATATATTTTTATTATCTCAATATTATTACAAGATTATTACAAAACAACATGTATATAAAAATTAGCTAGTCCGGCTGACGTAGTCTTGCCTTTGCCAATGGTTAATAACTCAATCACAGTGCCAATTATTACGCTCAAGAATACCATAAAATTGCAAACCATTTATTTACAGAAAAAAATAATTAATGACATTCTCAGCTATAGAACAGAGATAATTGTTTGAATAACCAACAGGTAATTAATTTACTATATTATCCTATGAATAGATCTATAACATTAGTTATCATGGTATGAAAATTCATCAAAATTTGACCAGTACTTTAAAAGTATACACGTATAAAATAACAGGCAGACAAAAACTAAAACATATGTATTTATATCAAAATACATTACATCTTTTCAAAAATATTTAATGTACCAACTTCACGCCGTTATAGTTCTATTATGTGTAGTTATATATAAAATAAAGGGATCACAAATGATATGAATCTGACTGAATGAAGTGAAGACTGCTGAAGTTGAAACGGAAAAGACAACAACTTTTGCGTATAAAATATTATAGATATAACATAAAAAATGTTTTATTATTTTCATGTTGGATTATAAAATCTTGAAACAATAAACATTTATATTATGAGACGTTAATGAAATATTAAATTTAGGGTTTTCTTGGCAATAAGTAGTACTTAATTTCTAACATAATGTCCGGGGTGCATGAAAAGAGGTTCCTGTGTATGACATCTGAGTACGTCTGACGTAACTTTTTGATAAGTGTTTGTGGTGAAAAAATAGACACCATGGCAACTTCGAATCCTTAATTCGAATAATTGCTCAGTGGTAACGTGTACGAACGCCGCATCAAAGGACTTGGTTCGAATCCCTGCAATCAGCTTGAACTTTCGGTGAAGGAAAACGTCGTGATGAAGCCATAGCATGGTGGTAGGGTTTTTTTCTAATGCCCGCCTGGCTAGCTACCACCCTTAGTTGAAAATCTACTGCCAAATACCTATAATACCTATATCCACCATCTTACACCTCATCGTCAATTAACATACATTGAGATTGTAACAATGACGCTAAATAAAACCTATTAACTATAAAAAAATACTGCTGTAACTTGGGCGTGCACTAAACTCATCCATTTTAAGTTTGCACGCTCCATCGTCGGCCTCATGTATGCTTACCACCAGGCATGATTGAGATCAAGCGCAAACTTATAATGCATAAAAAAAAATAGATACCGGGTCCAACGTGCAATTAGGTGCAAGTAATAGTAAAAATGCCGTTAGACACGATTTTTCTATCTTTCCAGTAAATCCGTTTAACAGGTTTTAATATCCTTAAATTAATTCCTACACTTCTTAGAGCCGGGTTATTCACACGCATTAAACGTTTGAAAAGTAATTAATGTATCTTTTTATGTAATAAGTCAACAAAATATAGTTTTTACAATAAAATTACAAGACACTTAATTAATGGGACAAGTTTAAACAAGGTAATTTCGTATAATGGCATATTAATGTTTAATCACCGTCTTTTACGACTTGCATACATAAACATTAAGTTTATTGAGTAAATATAATGCGACAAACATGCCATTACAAGTGTCAATTTACGGTAACTACTACAAAGCCAAGTAATTAGGTGTTAAGGGTAGATGATTTAGGATATTTAATATGTATTTAGAGAAAGTCTACCTTTGTTTACTTCGAATAATATTTATACATAATATTCCACTTTCTGCTAGGATCAAGTAAGTATTCAGTTAGATTATACCTTCTTCAATACAAAAAAAAACATACATATGAATAAATGTATAAGCTAGTATACTTACTTCGTGGGTTGGCAAATAAAGTAAAAAGAATTGTAAATCGGATCGAGGGTATATCGAAAATGAGATGATAGAATTGAATTCTTCCTAAACAGCGTACGTTGGTAACAAAAATATTTAAATGTGTTGTGTTATAAGGGACGACGCAAAACATGAGCTTTGAAAATTATTGATAGTTGTTCAACAAGGACAGGTTTGATATGAAGCCAATGAATTCTTACGAGAGAATTCTAAAAATGAAAAAGATATGTTGCTTACTATGTATGAGATAAGGGTGCGATATATGCGAGGAGCATTTTATTTCTATGTTAGATTATGTTATCTTCTTATATATAAAATTCTCGTGTCACAATATTAGTTGCCATACTCTTCTGAAATGGCTTAACCGATTTTTATGAAATTTTATATGTATATAGGTCTGAGAATCGGTCGTAATCTATTTTTCATACGTCTAAGTAAAAAGGGTGGTCCACCCCAAACATTCTTTTTTATTTTTTGATAAAAAATAAAATATTTTTATCTTTTTATGATGTGGTATTAAAAATACACATATAACCCTAAGTTTTCGCCCTACTACTCTCACCCTGTCATTTTTTAATACAACCAAAGTATTCACTAGAATTAATTTATAAGACAGAACGTTTGTCGGGTCAGCTAGTATGTATATACATATATAATCTACTTCTGATTGACTTGATATTTGGCATGGATATTACGATCTCAACTCGTTTAAGTGTACAATAGCAATGAAGTCTCTGACATTAGCTAGTACTTTATAAAATTCTTATTAATTTTCACAAATATTGATATTACAATCTATTGTATCTATTTCTGGGAGATATAAAATCTTACGACGTGGTTTGTGTTACATACTGTTAAATGAAAATACATAAATCATACATTTATACTCGTACTATCTATATAAAAATTAATATCTATATGCAACACTCGCTACACAGACCAATTCATACTTATATTGTAATTTACACAATAATATTATGATTTCTGTAGCAACATGAAATCCAATATTTCCAATAAATATTTTTAATACTTTTGAGCAACGATAGAAATCGAAATATAATATGTAGCATTTATAGTAATGAATAGGTAAACTAAAAATGAATAATACAAATATTATTTCAGTAATCTGAACGTTGAGTAAATTAAACGAATCGCTAAATAATAAGAAATTAACTGTACTTACCATGAATTCACTCACATTATTAATTTAAAAAACCGTTTTATAAATTAATTTATAAATGATCTTGAATAGATAGATCATAAAGATCAGATACTGTAAAAATATGGCGGTTTAATTCGAGAACGCCGTTTCCAACAGAATTTCCTAAACTTTTTTATTATATATGTATAGGTATAGTATTTTATGGCAGAATATAGTTATAGGAAGGTAGTTTATAACGTCGATTAGTAGTATAAAGCGCGATGCAAGCGCTGCCCTTGGCGCTTGAGGCGTAGTCATCGTACATGGCTGGAACATTACCGAAGGGATGTAAGAGTTATATTTCTCTATAATTAATCTTAAACCTACATCTGAGTCGCAAGTCTCGGACACTGTCTCGTGTTATCCTCTCTCTGCCACAAGGATTAGGTTTCACGATGTACCCGGCAGCCCTACGGTGAATCCGTTGTTTGCTAAGAAGTTCGTATTTCATTCTGGCATTATTATTGGAACCAATTATTATCTCTTTAACAAACTACTTACACAGCTCTTAGAAAGTTATTGTACATATACATCAATTCTACATTGGGTTCTAACCATTTTATCATAGATATTTGTGTACACTATCTATAGTGTTTCAAATCTCCAACAAAAAAAATATATTCCTAAATTCATCATCGTTTTAGTATGAATTAAGCATCAACTTGATTATTATAATTTTGTTTTTTAATTTATATTGAAGTACGCACATAAACTTCTAAACTAACTTCTCGTGTTACATAACTATTTTTACATAGATGATTTTATAATTTATATAGACTAGTTCAGAGAAAACGGAGATTATTTGAATGGTAGATTTATATTTTATAACGCGTATTCGCTATTCCAAATCTAAAGAAATTTATATCGATCAATAATTCTGTTTCCCCATTAATTGCGAAGAAGAAAGTAAATAAGTCCGACTGAGTGCATTCACCTTTCCAGTTGGGAGCGCGTACGAAAGCATATTTTATGACTTTTTACTTCTTCGTCGTAATACGTAGACGGCAAGTATATTTTCTGCGTGGGAAAACTAGGTAACGAAGCGTGACAGGCGCGCGATAACATTCTGCTATGTTGTTATTCTAACTAGATTAAGTAAGATGGCACTGAGCGAAACTGCCTTCGTCATTTAAGTTATAAGGCAATTGAAATTGTAATAATCACAATATTCCAATTTTTATCTAAATACTTATAAAGCTACACTATAGTACAGAGTAATAATGAAGCTATTGCAATTTACAATTGTACACTATCAATTTTTTCGTTAACTTTGTTATGTACTATATAATCGTCTCTACGTCTATGACAGAAAAAATTAACATATATTTATAGACAGCTGGTGAATATATCGCTTATTATGAAGATTAACTAGAACTTTATCAAATAATGGAAATTTTAATTGGCGAATTTATATTCAATATTCAATTAGAAGGAAGTTTGTCACATGAATCAGAAATTTTGCTAATTACTATTAAATTAAAATTATGTAGGGTAAGGTAAGTTTTCATTATATGTACTTTTTAAATTATAACTATATTATTATCAATTAATTATTATCTTCATGATGAACTTTATGAAAATAACTAATATTCTTACTCCATTTTTGTAGTGTCTAAATTGACTACCTTATCGCAAATGTTATAATTGTTGTTACGTAAAAATTGTTGATTTTTATAATGTACAGTAGGCGGGTAAAGCGAAGCACACGGGCGCCGCCCGCCCTCAGGCGCGCTTGCTCCGAAAGCGCCCGAGGACTTACGATCGTTTCGTTCCGAATCATAACGAAGTTGGACGATTGCGACCACCCTCCGTCGACGCGTGTTAGATCCAGTCGCTGCGAGGGCCGCTAGGGCGTTGGAACGGTTCAGTGTGTAGCCAGTGTTGGATTATGTAACTAAAAAAAACTTATTTATTTTTAACTCACTCCACTACTTATTTATGTACAGTCTCATGTGTAATAAAATACCGCCTTCACTGGTTATATTGAAAAATCAATCTGGTTCTATTATGTGCACTTGTGATATGTACGCCTTACCTCGCGGGGATTCGGAACAGGTTTATCTTTTCGATTAAAATACAATTGAAGTGTATTTGTCTGATAACAAATCGTTATTGATGGTGATGAATTTAATGACTATGCGTACATTAAACATTATATTTAAAAAAAATCGATTTCGAATTTATAAACACAACGTTTGTTTGAGCGATTATAGCAGTCATTTGAGGACTACAGAAATGAAGTCGTTTTGAAAAAAAAAAATATTATTACAATAAACAGTCATAAATTGTCACAAGTCTGTTCATGGGTTGTATTTTTGTTTAATGCAAAAGTAATGTTTTGCGCAATGCAGGCCTCTTTATAATAGAAACATCCAAACACTTGTAACACATTCTGAATGCATAATTGCTTAGCGAATCTATATTGATGCAGTTTCAATCGCTAACCCTCGTTTGTTATATTGTGTAGGTGTTGAGCAATTAATAGTGTGATAATTGTATATTACGTATGTATGTGAATAATTATCTACCAGGCATATTAGTTTATTATTTGTAAATGAAAACAATGACGCATATAAGAATGAAAGGTGAATATGCAATCGAATATGAATTTAATAGGCGTTTATTTTTAAAACTGGGTATAAAATTCATTATATGATAGCAAAAACACTAAAATATTACATCTACAATTCTCAGCATTAATTTAATATTCTGTCATACATTTGAAACGCTATAAATAATTGTATTACTCTTATGTTGTCATGTCAATTACGATACATCTTTATATATAAAAAATCGTGTCATGTTGTTTGTCCGCGATTAACTCCTAAACTACTGAACCGATTTTAATCACATTTTCCACACTGTGTGTAGTTTGATCTAACTTGAGAGTTAGAATACTTTTTGTCTCGATGAGTGATTATAACGCTATTGATGACACTGTAGTTGATATGATTGACTACTTGAAAAGGCAGAACAAGGTCTTCCAGGTCAGGTAGTATACTTTATATTATCAATATTATCGGGAAGAAAATATCTCTTACTTTCTTTTATTGCTTCTTCAAAATATAGTTAAATTGATTATCGCATTCACCAAATTTGGCTTCTTACTAATATAGTAATATTCCATAAATACGGCGAATATTGTTAAGACAAATTGTAAATATAACAAAATCAATGTACAAAAGTTAACTTAGGAGTAATCATATAATTTACTTATTTGTTGTTATTTTTACACAATTTTTACGTTTTAAAATACTCTCTTTATAGACAATATAGATATGGTTTGTTTCATGTTCTAATTATAACGTATATATGGCTATTTTATTAGTATATATTATTTTAACTATGCTTTCAGTGTATATAGAATTAAATCAATCAAATAAAACAAACAGTGTAAATGCTAGTAATATATTAAGTACTGTTTTTACGAAGCATCAGAAAATTTATAAACAAATATTACCCTTTTTGGAATAATAACTTAAAAATAAAATTTAATTCTATCACATTGTCCATAAAAGCACAGCAGTATCTTACAGAAACTAAGTGAAATATCCTTTCTAGATGCTTATGTTCCTAGAAATATATATACATATATCTCACCACCGCTCAAAAAGAGTTATAACTCAAAAAACAACATTATCGAGAAAAAGGTGTTTAAAATGTATGCTACTCTTATATTTTAAATTTCGGAGTCTAACTTTAATTTATAAGACGGGTTTCAATAAGTTAAAAGCTTACTTAAAACCTCATTTTAATATCCTGATACTCTAATAGTACAATTAAAAACAATTTAGATATTTTTGAGTTGTGACACTATTGCAGCGGAGGTGCGATATAATCGTGTTTCCTTATGTTCACAATACTGAACTTTAAATCAGTTTAGTTGTAATATAAACTACAAAATAGGAACGTTACATTTACTTCTATTACACATTGTAATAATTATCTTTTTAACTTACGAGTATCATTTTTTGACAGTGAGTCATAAGTATATATTAGAACAAACTGTTTTCAGTATCGTATTAGTATTTTTTCATTAGTTTTTAAAATTTATCATTTCTTTGAAATCCGTGAGTTTAATAGGAGATAAATAAAATAATTTTTTTAAGGTATATTTATTTCGTTTTCCTCTAGAAATCGGATAATAAAGAATAATCCTGCTTCTTGAAAGTAATAGAAGTATAAACCAAATACCGAATCAGTCAATTGCAAATACGGCATTTATTTACGGTAATTTTTATTAAGTATTTTAAAGACTAATCCTTAATAGGTAGCTAATATTACTTGCTAATTAATGATTATATCTACCTCATTGCATAAAATAATGGCAAACAATACTTATGGGACATAATATATGCTTATTTTCAGGATTTTACATAATTTACATTTATATTCTTATACATTAGGATGTAAATATTGTAGGCGGCAGTATGGCAGTATGAGGGCAATTATTCATTCAGTGGCTTCCTTTATGTTTTAAGTACTTAAAGACATGCGTAATTTGATTTCTGGCTTACAGTACAATTAAGTAGATAGGTTCGATTAAATAATTTAATAAAAATGTTAGGATATAAAAGTAAAGTAGGGAATTAGGTATAGAGATTTAATGCTTACTCTAAAACCTCAGGTTGTAGTACGAACACGCGTTTTTAAATAATGTTTTATATAATAAATAAATGCTGTAATATATTAATGAATATTGTGGCAGTAGATAAGCATTTTATTTCTATAGTTAAATAGGAAATTAGATAGGAAAGCTTTTTTAAAAATGATTTTATGAAAGTACATATTCCTATGTGCTGGACAAACGATGTCGCTTTGCTGTTTTGCGTCACGCCCTACTTCACTTGGAGAGATCGCGTTGGCTATTAGCGTAATTAAAACGGTACAGAACTACAAAAAGATGCATCATTTTCATAATTTTCATTTGTTCAATATATAAATAACACTATAAATAACATAAAAATACCACATTACAATACTCTCTGTATTGTAATATGGTATTTTTGAACGTACTACAGTTTCTTAACGATATATATATTGTTTCATGAGAAATCGGAAAACTTCTTATACAGTTATTATGACAGTTTGTTACCGTCAATCACATACATAACAAGCGCTTTCAACTCCAAGCTTATATCAGTCAGAATCTTATTACAATGTTGTTTTTTAATATAATTAAATATAATATAATCGTTCAAACAACAAAGCCAAAATTTCTTATACAGCCTATTTCTTTTTGTCAATTTAAACATTTTTTACCACATGATATCTAATATATTCTTTTAGGATAACTTTGAAATATTGAAACAGTTTATAATGTAATTAATAAATATCGTCGATGTACTATTACGAACACAATTAATTATATAATGGATATCACAGTGCTTAAGATAAAGACTGGAATACCTAAAAATAGTTAGTGATTATGTGCTATCACCTGCAATAAATAGAAAAATAACTTTGAATGTGTTCAAAACTTAATTATTACGTTAAATTTAAGGCGATATTAAAATTAAGACCAAAGTTTTCGTAAAAAATAACAGATAGAGCAGTTAGTAAGGCTCGTGATGAGGTGACGCTCGCGCACCGGCCGCTGACGCCGCTCTTCTCCAATGATGGTGGAGACGCACCGAGCGCCGCCGTCCAGATGTGTGCGTGCGGCCGAGCCTCGTGCAAAACCTGTCTCAGCCTCCGCACCACCCTCGTTATCTGGCAGTGGAACAGTGATGCACCTCCGACGTCGTAGACATAAAACTGTACATTTTGGTGATAATCTGCTCATGCAAGTTTGCGCTGATCGGGCACACTTAGCCGCTTTGGGGGCGCGCATACCTGATATTTCATTTTGCCATAAATCTCATACGGGACTTAGAAAAGGAGATGCCCGTTTTTGCTGCGTTGCGCACCATTGTTGTCTGGCTGCAGGAGCTCTAGCAGCATTGAAATCAAACGGGCGACCCAAAGCACATAGAGAACGTAGTGGAGATTCACATTCTAGTGGCGGCGAAACTGCAGACAAAGGAGAGAGTGGCGGTAACTTAGAGCTTATTGAGCCAATACGAAAGATAAAGCACCACCATCATCATCATCATCATCACCATCACAAAATCCACAGTTGCCCTTACCACGATGTAGTTACTCAGCCTGAAATCGAGCCTGAAGAAAAGGTGCTAATCCCCAAAAAAACAATTTCACCTTATCTTTATATTCACAGTAAATTAGAACCTAATGTGCAGCAACTCTTCAGTTTCATAGAAAGTGTTTTGAGTGCCTGGGCAGCCGAAGAAGGGCTTACAAGCACTGGGGAATATTCTGAACCCGATGAACGCATAGTTCGTAGACGAAAACTTAACAAATATAAGAAACGTACTGATATACTTAATATACGTCGTATAGTCTATGATGTGTCTATTTTGCGTGGAACGAAATTACTAGGCAATGTAAGGTTTCGTCATTATCACTGGAAAGGAACTGCACAATCATGTAATGAAACATTTTTAAGAAAGGTGAGACATTATGTTTAGTCTTTGTAACTATTAAAAACTATATTTAAAAGCTTTATTATTTTTATCGGTACAAGTACAATATTTTTTTTTTTATGAAAAATTTTAAGATTTTGCAATTAAACTTTTTCAACTTTTTATGTATATTATTTATATATTTTACTGCAAAAATAAAAATTTGAGAGGATTTTACTACAATTTCAATGCGTCAAGAATGAGAAACAAATTTCTAATTTTATGTTCCACGGTACTGACATAAAATAAATTCGATAGAAATTAATTGAGAAATTTACTAAATTTATTTATATTTAATAATAACTATTTATTTATTTATTTACGGCGCTCCAGTCACACAAATTCAAATTCTAAAATTCGTTAAAATTTAAAGACAAAAGTTATTGAACCGGAATTCAATGGTAACTTAATACATTAAACAAAAAGTGTGTCCATTTTTTTCAGTTTGATCATAAACATCAGAATTTATGAGGCAATTAGTTTAAATCATTTATTGCGACAAAAAAAGTAAATTCTAGAAATGCACATTACACGGTGTTGACATTTATGTGATATATTGTAAGTTTTCTCTAAGTGGCAAATTATATTATATAAAAATAATGTTGAAATATGTTTAAAATTATCCAATTAACACAAACATTACATTAATTGATTATTAATTATTGACTTGTGAGAACAAACAATCCAGGACATTGATTATCACAGTTAGAACGGAATCACCCATATACTAACTAATTTATATGAAATTGAGTTTGACATAACTTAAAGCGATCCATCAATTTAATTATTCCAATCATAATTATAGTAAATAAAGGCGAGACAAAAATCTAAAGGAAATTGCTAGGTACCTTTTGACCTTATTTTAAATTTTCCTTGAGGAAGCTGCAATTTCCTTTTTACTAATGAGGCTCTTCATTCATAGTGTTTCCTAAGTATTTTAATTGAGTTTAGATATACGTTAAGGTATCTAATACGACCTATTACATAATATTTTAAATTGTAGTTTTCTAAATGTAGCTATTAATATCTATTAATAAATTTTAACATAAGTAACAAATAAAATTATAAAACTGAACTAAAGTTAAAATTTACACATTTATTTATCACCGTTGTTTTTGGATTGTAGTAACCGTTAGATCAGGCACAATGATCTTTACTTGGCTTAGGTATACTAATATTTAAATAAAATACTTTAAGATTAATGATCAAAATAGGTAGGTATGATTTATTTCAGCTAAAATTACTAAGGAAAAATTAACTTTTTTCACTCCTAATGGTAAAATATCTAATTTATAAAAAAAGTCCTTTGATAAATTGAATGAGTAACTCTCAATTAAGCTCATTAAAATATGTATTAAATTGATGAGAACTTGAATAGTCACGGAACTATTAACATCTCTTTATTTAAAATGTAAATAAGGTTTTCATGAAGTTGATCTGCGTATAAAATTTTCATTTGACTTCCATATTAAATTTACTATTACAGTTACATAATTTATCGTTGTGTATTTAATTAACTGTTTTGAGAGAAAGTATTCTATTTAGTTTCATTAGATAATTCAGTTTATATAAAGCACTAAATTTTAACTAATATACTCTTCGTTAACAATTCTGGTCTATTTAAGTCTTCCATTCCCCCTTTGAATACAGTGGTACATGCATATTAAACATAGTCTATTGTTTTATTATCCACCAAGTGCAACGTAATCATTTTATCGTATATGTCTATGAAAATACAATTCTTTATGTCGGTGTATAGCATAGGCTAAGGTACAGCAACGTCAAGGGCCATCAAGCCGAGAGTGCGCCACCGTGGCTCGGTCCACGTGTACCTCAAAGCAACTCTTTTCTTTTTTTATTGTAACAGGACCAAAAACCCAAGAGACACGCATTGTGAATTACATTTTATTTTATAAATATTTTACTTTAAATACGTGGCATTTATTAAATGGAATGATGCATAACTATCTGTGTATTGATATAATTACCAAGTAATCATAAGTAGAAAATATATTTAACTACTTTAAATTTGAAAGGAGATTCAATACACTAAATATTTTATATAAAATATGAATTTATAATGTTGCGAATAAGCGATGGAATAGTTTTCTCTGAGGTAGGCAACAGCTTAATCTTCAAATTCTCTAAAATTATATTTTTCGCTACTATAAATCGTTTAAGTTTCCTCACAGTATTTATTTGATTCTTACTATCAGCATACAGTCTTAGTAATCTAAAGTTTTGTTAACATTCACGAATCCCGAAAATATGCTAATTTTAATATAGGACCTTAAAAGTTAGTTTAAAATTGATTTCTTTGTCATATTGAAATATTTGTTATGATATACAAAATATAACAACAGCGTGTAATAAATATTCTACATGAAGTATAAATTAAAATAAATATTAATAAATTAAACATTTTTATTTCACACTTGTTCGTGGACTTTGCGCATAGGTAGCCACTTACACAACGCAAAGGCTAGGTAACAATTCAAGAGATGGAAATGAGGTCGCTTTATGGAGAAAATTGCATTACATTGTTAAATAAAGAACGCTTAATTTTTGCGTCTACAACCATATAGAACATAACTAATATTTATTAAGAGGTTTAGACAAATATATAGAAAAAAAAAATTAAAGTGATAGCAGTTTTTTTATATAATAGTTTTAGCATATCACATTCAGCCTTTACTGTCATGAAGTATAATATACCATATAGTTATATTTTTCTTTATATTTTAATTCGTGGGTAATTTTATCTGAATGAAAGTTCTGTTATTAATACTCTGCAATTAAATCAGAGATGGGAAATGTATGATTAAAATTATTTTTATTTTGTTATATTTAGATATCTGATGATGATCGAATGTCACTGACGACTGCCGTATCCGACGAAGACGATCCTGGCGAAAGCGCTATGAATTCACCTTACAAGGGCAAGCAGACGGGCGCCGCAGCGGCTTCTTTCAACTGCACTGGTGCTGTTAGGAAGGCTGGGTAAGGAAAATATAACTTGTTTCATTTAGATACCTACTAGTTATTAAATTTCTTTTAAATGATAATAATAATTAATTTACAATGAATTCAATATATATTCAATTCAATATTCACGGAATAGTAAATCTACAAATAAATTCTAAAAACAAATAAAGAACCTTCCCAGTACTGCAAATTGGAAAAACGAATAACAAACATTCATTACAACATATGATACAACAATAAAATTTGTTATTATGTCAAACAACACCATTATCAATTGGTGGCTGACTCAAAACTTAGGCTATGTATCAATCAGAACAGTATTTCAAAATTCTATTACGCTATCAGAGAAAGTACCTAAAATTTAGCGTAAATTATAAGTGAATAAATTCAAAATATTTTTTTTAATTTATCTAAGTAATAGCTACTTCTATTTATTTTTAATAAGTAAGAAATAAATCAGTGATAAATTTGATAGTTCAATATAAAATAATTGTATTTTATAACAAAATTAATTAATATTTAAGTATACTAGAAAGTTGAAAGGTGATTAAATAGGCTACTTGTTTTAAAAAGTAAGAATGAATTTTAATTGTAATTGACTCGTATCCTATTAGTACGAAATTAATTATATTAAAGTTTAACATGAAAATATTTACCTTGCATTTGATGAAACTATCATAAAATAATGCAAATACCATTTAAAATCTAATAACCGTTATGTATATGCCGCTGTTGCATGAAAGCATCATTGTATATTTTGAATTACAATATCTGGTATAACCACAAATTTGTAGTTAATCCCCATTCCATTCCTCTCCGGATTTAACCGCGGACTGTGCGTATGTACAAATACGTGATTAGATAAACACTTCAAGCTTGTCGTTAATTTAAATCCAATTATTTTTTGAAATATATTGAAAAAATAAACGTCCCTTAAGTTTACAGTATTTGGCAATGGAATTATATATATAAATATTAAATACTTAAACATTTGTTCGTGGTGTTTGTATATAAGTAATTTATACAACAGCCGCTGTCGATTGATAATTCTTTTTCGGCGATAGATTGTAAGTATTTGTGCTAGCTATCGTTTAACTTGCTAAACCTATGTGAAAAAAAGTCAATACTGCTTTTACCATTTCAGATTGTATGGATGTATGTATTAAATACAAACGAATAAAAAGATAATAAATGTAAAGCAATATATATTTTTGTAACTTTACTTACAAACTCGTTAACAATTGTACGTTGATTATAAAGTAGGAAAGACCTTCCAAGTATAAAGAAGTTTTCTTCCTTGTAAGTGAAGTTTTAATAAATGTAAGAAAACAGGACTAAAAAAAAGGAAACCGTAAACTACCTATCCTTTAGCGTAGTTTGTATAGAGTTTAGAGAAAGCCTACGGCATCCTTTATATACCTTGAGGGTACAATTTCTCTTCCATGAATCTCAAATGACCGGAGGGAAATCTTAGCCATGACCAATTCAACGTCGTTGTAAAAATACAGTATACTGAAAAGGATGAAAATACTTTGCTGGTTTTTTAGAAAGTATTCAATGGTGCTATAGTATTAGCGGAACTTAATTACTTAACTGTTCAGTTATTGATAAACAATGAGTATATTTCATATTTATTTATCCTTATTTCATTATTGGAATGTTCAAAGGACTTTAGCTATTACTTCTATCATACCTGTGACAACAAGAGATAGCAAATTTTAGGCAACATACTGAAGGAAAAATATTTTTTTAATTAATAAACTTTGTAATCGTCTTGTACAACTTCGAAAACACTTTGACACTTCACCTAATCATTATTGTTCAGCTTTATCTTTTATTTATATTGTATTATTTATATTTATATTATATATATTGTACCTTAATAAACTGATGCGTTTTACAACTGAAACGTATTCCTGAATATATAGGTATATGTTATTCAGCGCTTAAAGATCTATATTTTTATTTTTATTTAGCGTTCGTGCCTTATCTTCTTTAATCTACTCTTCTTTAATCAATAAGAACGAAAGAAACCTCAAACACAATTTTGATTTGAATTAAATATTAAATGATACACTTGTTACATTGAATTTTTCAGTGTTCCTATAAATACTAGAATGACGTCAATCTTATTGATTTTTTAATCATACCTTGTTCCTGTATATGTCAGTTTGCGAATGTCATGTGTGTAATGTTCAAATCTAGGTCAAAATAAGTGGTTGTTAAAAATATCCTGGTGTTTTTATTTATTTATCTCACTTATGCACAATAACCAAACTATACTAGGTAAAATTATATAATATACAGGTAATTAAGTTCGTAAATTGAAATAAAACTATTACATGAAGGATCCCATTAAAACTCTTTTAAAGTTGAATTACCATTAAAAATTAATTAATAGATTTGAGAGAAAGCCAAAAATAACAAATCTTCTTCGCCGGTGCTTTTTCAAAATATTTAACTTCACTTAATTCTAAATATTTACAAAAGTTTTAATAATTTTAATATTGGAATCAATCTTCAATAGATTTATTATATTGCAATCAATTTTATGATTTCTTTTAGTAATTTTTATTTACCTTATTTTAAAAACCATAGTTCCGAAATATTGACATTCTAACATTGTCGTGTACACATGTCGTGTATTATGCTGTTATTTACAAGCTTTATGATTTTTCTTTTGTATTGTTTGTCTCTACCCTCCATAGTACGGAGGGTTAAAAGCTTGCCTTTTTTTATCTATGTACTTGACACATGAGTACCACAGAGTTCGTAGATTTAATATATAGGTATGTCATATCTTGTCAACAATATGCAGAATCTGGCACTAGTATCAAATATAAGCAAGCCTGAAATTTGTAAGTGGAATAAGTATAAATAAAGCAAATTTATATATAATGTTAGATTCTTTAGGACTAAATATACAATTCTTTGAAATATTGACAATATATTCGGTAAACAAAAAGATATGGTAAAAAGCATATCGCTTAAAAGTGATTCATCAATTTCAACAGTATTTCGTGTGAGAACAGATTTTAAAATATCTAAGGATCGAAGAAAGCAATTGAATCCGACGCCAGTAAATGTAATTATATGGGCCATGGAAATCCTAGGAAAACGCAAATGTGGAGTGCGCATACAGAAAATAAGATCACTAATAAAAAATAATTTTATCCTCCCGTGCAAGAAAAAAGATGTGGATAAGAAGATTAATGTAGCTGTCATGTTCGCAGTTTTTTTCGGAATTCTTAATAAATCAGAAAATTTATATTATCTAAAAAATCCAAATCCCAAAAAAAGTTTGAAATTCCAGTAAATAATATATCTTCTTACATTTTTTTAGTGCGGGCTGTACATATTGAAATAAAGATTTAACTATTTTCTTTGTACAATTTTTTTATGTGTTTTGTTTGATTTCTGTAGTTTAGCAGTTTATATTTTTATTTACTTTTTTGGACAACCTACACCTCAGTCCGTCCCGTGACCACGAAGGCTGAAAAGCTTTCGAAACGTCGGGATTAAAATCAATAAATAACCGCGATAAAATCCGTTTAAATTAGTTTTATTTCAATGAATAATATTCGCGTAAACATAAGAAATCATTATGTAAACCAGTACGGACTGGAAACTGCAAACAACTTTTCTGGACAACCTACGCCTCAGTCCGCCCCGTGACCACGAAGGCTGAAAAGCTTTTGAAACGTTGGGATTAAAATCAATAAATAACCGCGATAAAATCCGTTTAAATTAGTTTTATTTCAACTAAATATTATATTTATTCAATAATACTATATTAATAGAATAACATATATTGCGGATATGGTAGATCGCGACAATATCGCCCGGCTTGGTTGCAATTAACACCTAGAACAGAAGTGCAGGTCAAAATGTATCTCTAGCAATCAATCGAAATGGTTGATATCTCTATACCCCACTAACATTGATTTGTCGCTTTTTGAAATCAACCACTCTATATATATAGGTATCCGTTTCGCGAGGGGTTTTCATGTCATTTCATGTCATTCATAAAAAGAGTGATCAGGATTAATATAGAATTTAAAAAATTAAGTGTTAAAATATTATTATCCATCTCATAAAATCATCTATATTGAAATATTACTTTTCAAGAGAATAAAATGAAATACACTTAATATACAATACTTTATTAGCATATAGCGCTATGTTCATAATAATTATAATAATTCATATTTTTCATAATTATTCATATTAATATTCATATTTCATATTTTTTAAGTCTACGAAAAGAAATACGCATTTAAGTACTTAATAATAATTAACAACTGCTTTTTGGCGATGCCAGGATTAAGATTTTGGGCTGCAATTCAAATAAAAATATATAAAATAATAAAACAAATCTAGTTTTTAAAACATCTAAACCACGAAAACACACTATATAGTTAATCTGCAAGAAATCCGTTAAGATGCAGAAAATTGTTCCATTTCTTGAATTACCCAGCTTTTGCAATGTTTTTGACTGATTAGGTTTTATTTGACCTGTGGCAAGAAATAGCGTGAGCCAGCTTTAGCAACGGCAGTCGAGCGAGAAATACTCTAAGCATTACCTAAATAAAATGAAAACTCTTGATTTACCACGTTAACAAGGAAAACAGTTAATCTCAACATTAATTAGATAATTTGTAGGACAACTGATTAATGCATTATAGCAGTTACATCTATATGAGTAAAATACTAATATTGTTATACAAGTAAATTGCAAGTTCTAGAACATGCAATAAAAAATAACAATTTTTTGTTCGTTTTAGACTATGGCACTCCCATTATACCCAAATTCATAAATATAATAGTACTAAAAATATGCTTGAAGCACGACAGTTTGTTTTCGTTAATATGATCTAAAGGTAAAAAAAGTCAATTTTTTCAATTTTTAGTAACACTAATACTATATAATAAACTATAATTACTATAGGATGAAGTCTTATCTAAACCACCTTTTTAATTAATACTTATCACTAGTTACTGTAATCTTTATATTAAACAACTAAAGTTTTATATAACAACTATTTATACGATATTAGATTAATATGATATTTTTATTAATATGATATTACATTTTAAGTAATAAATTTTTTACTCCATCAATGAATCAGTAGGATTTGTTCATAGGTTCTTGAGTGTGAAAAAGTGGTTGCTACGGAAGAAGCATCAGATCGAATTGGCTAGAAAACGTGGCTGGAAGGGATATTGGGTGTGCCTGAAGGGTACCACATTGTTATTTTATCCCTGTGATTCCCGTGAAGGGAGGTCTGTTGAAGCGGCGCCTAAACATCTCATCATAGTCGATGGCGCTATTATGCAGCCAATACCAGAACATCCAAAAAGGGACTACATATTCTGCTTGAGCACTGCATTTGGTGACGCTTATTTGTTTCAAGCACCTTGTCAAGTAAGTTTGTTCATAAGTATAATCTTTAGATTATGTAAAAAATACAATTATAAACATAAAGGTTGATACGTGTCAAAGCAAGTTGTTATAAGGATTTTTTTGGCATATTTGATAATAATCGTATCGACCATGAAGCCATGACCAGACTAATTGAGTTATTGTTTTACAACCTGTACATCGGTACCTCTGTAAATCTGTGTTAACTAAGACTGGTATCAGAATATTTGCTATATTATTTTATAATATATATCTCTCGGAAGTTGAATTGTAATATAACTATTAACATCCATAAATGATGTATTTTAATATTGTACACAAGTCTTCTTGTGGCATCGCTATATCTCCTATAATTCAATATTATTTTAAAGTTTTTTTCTCGCTATTAGAAAACATAAACATTTGTGATTTTATTAATAAATATCGATTATTTCCACATTATTATATTACTAGTATGCGCTTAGTTACGATAATTAAATATTACGGGTCAGGTAATAGATTCAAAATATGTTTAAAATGTTTCAATTTAGAGTTAATGTATTTGCTAAAACTCATGTCATTCTTATAACTCTTTATTAAAGATGTTAATTCGTTGGATTGAATGATGGTATTTATCTCAGGTTGAGCTTGAGAACTGGGTGAACAGTATACACAGTGCATGTGCTGCAGCATTTGCAAGACACCGCGGTAAAACTGGAACACTTCATTTACTTCAGGAAGAAATCTATCGCCTTGAAAAAGCTATTGAGTCTGTAAGTAATAAATCAGTACCGATGAAATCTATATTAATTTTGTAAAGCGTAAAAGTATGTTTGATTGAACACGTTAATATTAAGAACTACCAGATTGTTTCCAAAAATTTGTTTTTGTATTTGACAGAGCTTGAGGAAGGCTTTAAGCTATTTAACATCACGCTACCACCAATAGCTGCAAAGCTATATCGAAAAGTTACAAAACAGACAAAAATAATTAAATGTTAAATTAAATTAAATAAAATGTTAGTTCTACACGAACGAAGTCGCAAGCTCAGCTAGTCTTTCTATTTAAAAAAAACATGGTATATATGTCGAATATCATAAATTAGACGCTCAATAAAATCATTTAACATTATGTACTCGTATAACATGCGGTGTACATACAAGTATCTTACGTTAGACAAATGATAATGTAGATAAAGTATCGTTTAGCTTATGTGCTGAGAATCTGCAAATAAGCAAAACATTGGGATTTTTTGCTTTAACTGTATAATTTGCTTATGGGTGTATCGTTAACATATTCAGAGTAGAGGTCAAACTACAACGTTTCATTATCTTGCAATCAATGTGGGACAAATCAGTATTTTTCCGGGAAAATGAATTTCTAACACATTGACATTTTTACATTAATATTTTTTTTTATGCGTTAAATCTAGAAACGGCTATTACAGTATGGATTCATAGTTGTTTGCTTTCATACGCTTCTACATTATATTTTAATTTATTAAGTAGTAACGGATTTGTAAATTACAAACATTTTTGATTACTTCAATAACATTTGCAACAAGTTATACTTAAGAAAAATGTTTTTTTTTTAATATAACTTTCTATTACATCTGAAATTATTATTTTATTTATTGCTCCATATTTTTCATACATTAAACTTTAAAAGGAAATTTTAATAAAGATACAGATATTACAGAATAAAATCAGAAAATAGTAGTTACAAATCTATATAAATTATGTAAATATATGAATGTTGATCGAGTGACGATGGCGCGTGATTCAAAGCGTTCTCGCTTAAATCACACCAATTTCTGACCCGTACCGGGCGACCGCAGCACGCGTCAAAAGCCTTTGTAGGCATCTCGTATTGCTGTTATGTTTATTGCCTACGAAATTGTGTATGGTTGAACCTATTTCCGAACAACGGTAGGTAGAACCTTAAGAAAGAAAACCCTAATGATTTCTGCGTATTGCTTGGAACTGATGTAACCGGCCCTGTAACATACGATTTTGTTCATATAAAATTAAGTTTGGTTTGTTTATACACAACCAGAAAAATAAAGACAAAAAATAATTCTAAACCAGGGAAAGGCGATATAAGCCATTACGAACTTTATATTGTCTTTCGACGTTCGTTATCAATTTCTGGAACGCATTGAACTTTCATATTTTCTATTAGATCAGTGTTTTTCAACCTTTTACATGACACGGTCCCTTTAGTATATATATTTTGCGACCCTATCCCTATCCCCTATCCGTTGTATTTTTTTCATGTATTTTATTTTGTGACAAATATTCAATTCAACATATTTATTCATTTTCATAATTAGGGTTCAGATAAATATATAATTAAGTACGTATAACAATTTTTTTAATAATATCGATTGTGTCGCCAATAGATAACGCAACTTACAAACAAAATTAACTTTTGGTCATCGTCTCTAAATCAAAACTACTTCAATTCATTTTCTTCGACACAGTATTTTATTGAAGAAATCGGATGTGAGATAAACATCAAGGAATTTATACCTGGTATGAAAATGGTGTTAGAAAAGTTGAAAGAACTGTTTTATTTTTTTAACCTGACATACTAACAGCGTAACGCCGTAAGGGCTTTGACGGCTTCTCCCAACTTTT
Organism: Actias luna; assembly: GCA_039707435.1. Classification (NCBI taxonomy): domain Eukaryota; kingdom Metazoa; phylum Arthropoda; class Insecta; order Lepidoptera; family Saturniidae; genus Actias; species Actias luna. The sequence continues at coordinate 9,063,473 of JAZHAC010000033.1, read as the reverse complement.
TGGGGCGAATGCTGAGGGCGCAAGGGTGCCAGAATGGCGAACCTCGGCTTGGACTGCTGCCGAAAACAAACAAAGAACTGTGTATACTTCTCATTGCAAGAGATATCGAAGAATACTCGGAAAAGGTGCATCGTTAAGCCGTTTTTAAATGCAGCTATAAATGAAGCAAATCTGCTGGATTTATCTGCCGATGGGATGCCAATTGGAATTTATGTCTGTCAATTTGCATACCTTGTGGTTAAAAAGAAACCAGAATACCCAGAATTAACAATAGAGACTTTGAAGTGTTTGATTTCATTTGCCACCTCGTACTTGTGCGAGTTGACATTTTCATCAATGGCCCAAATAAAAAGTAAGGAAAGAAATCGATTAAATTTGGAAAACGATTTAATTCTCCGTGTAGCAAAATCGAATCCGCGATGGGAGAAGTTGGTTAATTAAAAACAAACGCAGCTTTCGCATTAAGAGTACTCTTAAGTTTTTATTTTATTCTTTGTTAAATTGATACAAATTATTATGTCCTTTAGTTAACATTTTTCTTAATAAATATTTTTCAACTTATTGATTTTTTTACTGCAGTAGCTTTTCCAACCTTTTGTAACTCTGCTATAGAAGCTTCGTCCGTCGTTCGGTCGCGACCTACACGTTGAGAAACACTATTAGATATATCATATTAATTACATGTTACAGAGAGCCAGAACAAAATTATTATTATTTTCTACCGTACAACGCTTTACAAAGTTTTAGTCCATAACTTGGAGCTTAACTGATGTTACAGTTCCACATTCGTTATAAATTTATAGATGAGCAAAATGTCATTTTTGTGTAATATTTTGTTTATTTTACAAAACATACAATACTAGTTGATATGGTAGAACGTTGTCATTCCACACACTTTGCGAAACAAAAAATATTTAGACATGCTGAAAGGTCGAAATTTAATAAAAATATTTAGAAAATAGAAATCGTAATGTCTACAACAGAGCCACCACCAAGTCCTACCGTATCTAAGAACCAGATAATCTCATAAGGACATTAAAATAAACATAATCGGTTATTTTGTTTGGGAGGAGAGGAATAAAGACCACACCTACACTAGAATTTTTACAATAGGTATATAAAGATTATTAAATAATTACTCTGCGAATGTCCAGTGATTTTTGTTAAGTAAAAATACAATATTTAAATATTATAGTTATGAGTGGGAGTTCAATGTTTTTGTTATATTAGGTATTGCTGGATATATAGGAGCACAGATATCTACAAGCATATTAATATTCATAACGCGCATAATTTCGGGACACAGAGTTCGAGTACCTGTAGAGTATATACAGTGTTACAGATATTGTAAAATTAGACACTTAGATTAAACTATGAAAATTAATATAATTTATGATTTCTTTTTGCTTAAATCTGAAATAACGTTTAACGTTAAAGCGGTCATACATACATACATATATAAAATAAAAAAAATATCCAATCCTCACTGGTCCCGTGTGAATTGTATTGTTAATAAAATTTTCTTTAATAGGACCATAAATTAAAACAAATGGCAGACCTCCAGCAATCTGTCGTGTCTGATCCTGAAACTCGTGCACAACTTGCCGTACAAATGTTGCAATGGGAAGAAAACCTTGAACGACTACATTGTGAGCAATTTAGGTTACGTTGTTACATGGCAAGTTTGCAGAGCGGAGAGCTTCCAAATCCCAAGGTAAGGGTATAATTATTGTTCGACGCCTTATTTTTTTTTTTACAATAAAAATAGGACAGGATTTAATTAAAATAATGCACGGGCATTATATTTAGGTTGCCCATTATCATATTTTCATACTGTTAAAAATAATTATTTTCTCAATTCTCGCTAACGGCTTTTAACTAGTTTTTGTGACAAGCGATTGTAGCTATATCTTTTATAATACAAAGGGCCCACAACAGACGGAGCTATAATATATATTTATGTATCAACCTATATATTACGCTACAGCAAGCTGCCACAGACGGCGACTATGCTGTAATGTAAATTTTTGCAATCATTAGCTCTGCGGGCGTCGTTGCATGAGCACATATTTGTGCTTTATTCTTAATAAAGGCTGTTTTCACTGATTTAAGATTAAAGATAGAATTGAACAAAGCGTAAATGTGAATTGAATAACTGCTTCCAAAACACATCTTTAAATCACTGACTTAAGATTTAGTTTAGAATTGAACTATGCGTAGATGTGAATTGAATACCTAAATGGGAATGAAATGGTTGCTGCTGCAAAAGGAGTAAGTTGGAAAGAGAAGGAATAATGTTCACCGCGCACACAAAAAATGCATCCATTTCTTGAAATATATCAAAATATGCGTTAATATGTCTTACTGTACCAAAATATATCATGCTATATCTGTTGATATATTTTGGTGACGTAACAAAAATATAAGTTATAGCTGCGTCTGTGGCCACTCACCGATTACAATAAAAAATATACCGTAATATATCATATTATAATTTATATTAATATATATTATAGCACCGTCTGATGTGGGCTTTATTTGTTTTATACTAATAGATATTCAGTTCAAAAGCTAACTCATATAAAATATGACTGTATTTCTCTACAAAGTTAAAATAATATATCAGTAGTAACCTTAAAAACAAGTTTGTATTATTTTCTCTTATCTTGTTATCGAAATCAATTCGAGTCTATATTTGGCAATTGTTTTGGAAAAATCCTAATAAAACAATGACCACAATACATCACTATATAACAAGGACAGGGGTTGGGATGTTGAAATTGTGAATTGATTTCGTTGGGATGACAGAGAAAGGAAATTTGTTGGCTCCGCTATCATATTGACAGTTCCGATGATCGAGAGAGCGACTTGGAATTTGTTACGTCATGACCCTTGTCAATGCACGTCATAAAGCCTTCCCGACGCTGAAATAATAAAAACACTCACATTGTCGCATACGAATATATGGTTAGAGGTAATAAAGATATTTACGTTTTGGAAATAATGTCGGCTAAAAATAAATACACCAGAACTGTTTATACATAACAAATTCTATACGATGTCTTTGTTGATCATGTTTAGTATGTCTATATATTATAAATGATGTGCATGGTCATAATATTTGTTACAGTCACTACTGACCCATGTTTCTCGTGGTACTAAGAGTACCCTTAACAAGTTAGGTGTGTTCACGGTGTCATCGTTCCACGCGTTCATTTGCGCGCGCTCTCCGTCTCTGCTGAATAACTTACTCGCAGGACGTGGTGCGACAAAGCGTCGTGCACCAAATCTATCAAGATCCAATTCGGGATCTAGTAGACGCTCCATGCAGGTAAGTTGAGTTTAGTTCACTAATGAATACATACATTTAATAAATTACAAAAAAAAAGTCTAAGAAAAACTGTTACTCATATAAATATCTTAGACTGTAATCTGCATTAGACATGCCTTTTTGTTACTTTTATTATTATTAAGTTGTGTACCTTTTTTATGATAGTGAGCAGCACATAGCCAGACCGCCCATCTGATGGTAAATTGTTACCGTCGCCCATGGACAACTGCAACACTTCCGGTGTTACAGCCATGTTACTGACCATGACAGAAATGGCTGGTTCTCCTTCGCAAACACAAACACAAAGGCTCGTAGTGAACCTTTATTTTGCGGCAGCCTAAATCCAAGGGTAGTCGCTAACCAGTCGGGTAATAATCCTACCACCAAGCTGTGACGGATCAAGGATTACATGTTTAACCGTCATGACCAAATCCAAATGTTGGACCAACAATCGCCAGAGCATCGTCCATTTTTTGGCAGGGTGCACGTGGTGAGGTTGGCTTGGGTAACTCTGATGGTATTCGATACCCCTTACACCCTAAAACCTACACACCTAAACAAAGATTTTTATGTATTGATATCTGCATTAATATTTAAATATTTTATGTTTACCATTTTAATAAACCTTGGCTGAAATTTATTTAAATAAATATTTTGAATGATATAAACACTTCAAATATAAATGCATTGATATGGTACACTAAATGACTACACTACGAAGTAGTAAGACACAACAATTGACGTGTCACGTTTCGGTATCAGCTAGCTAGGTATATCTAGTAGCCATGTGGGGTTGCAGGGTTCTAGGTCTGACTGTGTTGCGACCAGTGTATATATAGTGCATATACCTGACACAATCATATTTTTTATTCGTCATATTCCAAATCATTCTATTTATATCGAAAGGCTTCACATCTATGACTGCAGTTGGTTTACTGTTGTTTTTCTCTCAGAGGTCGTTTTTGGATTATACTGTACTTACTATCAGATAACATTGCCATTACTTTTACATCATACTAAGAAAAAAATGAATACAATTTACTGATGTTTAAAAGTTTCTATATAAGTAAATAAATTCGATCTCAGCAAAGTAGCCGACACTTGCCCTGTACGCTGGTCATACAATGCAACACGCAACAACAACAACAACATGCAAATACAAGCAACAATGGGAAGACAAACGACTATAAAATCCAAAAACTAAGCAGCCTAGAACCATCTACGAACGTTTCATTTTTGAATAGTCATAGTCCCATTCAGATATGTTCAGACATGATATAGATAGATAATATAATTAGATATTTATGCAAGTTTGGTTAAATATTTAATGTATAATAACTATCGTCAACGATACAGTGAACTAATAGCCCTCTCTGAGCTTATTCATCTCATACTTAACTTATTTCACCTAATGAAATAGGTATTATGAGAAACTTCATAGATAATCGAGTCATCAATAACATTATAACATGAATATAAACAAAGTCTATAACATCGGCTATTTCTATATATCGGCTATATCTGGCCTATTTGCATAAAAGTTTAAGCTTGAATGAGCAAGACCCTCAGTACGCTCGGATGGTAGACGGTGTCTGATTCGTTACAGGGATTCGATTGGATTTGAAATGTTGTTGTGTTCGTTAGTCTGGATTTTTCAATTGCATTTTACATTTTCCGCACGAAACGTCCTGTAACAAGGAAAACAAATTACGACAAAAAGGGTTGTTTTAAATTGGTTTTCTTTCGCTGGTTAAAAATTAATGATCAAAATGTATTGATGTTAAACAAAATACATTTATTATAGAGCGAATACAATATCGTTTGATGACTTTAATTATTTGTACAATAATGTAATTTTTCCTTGTTAAAATCCGAAAATATTATAATTGATTAGATGTCACGGGAAGACGGTGAAGCAGTTGTCCGTGTATCACTTCCTGAAGGCACGACGGCTACTGTCGGTGTTCGTGAAGGTATGACGGTAGAAGAGTTTCTCGCAGCGGCATGTGCTCGTCGTTCACTCAACGCGCTAGAACACTTTGTTAGGGTAAAGAAACGGCGCGATATGGAGGATCATAATTACTTCGTGCCACATCGCAGTGATCTCATTGAAACATACGTAAGTTATATTTTTTATTATTTATCTGTGTGTATAGTTATCAATTATTTATGGGTCGTCAACAGCCGCACAATAATCTCATTTCTAATAATATCATTCAAAGTAACGCAACATTTTGCAGCTATTTATAGATGGCCATAACATGCATAATGAACAACAATTATACTTTTTTATATTCATTATTCTTACTACGTAATGAGAATGTTACTATTGATAGATCAGATCACAAGAGAAGCAAGGATGACTTTGTTGATGGAATAAAAACAATTTTGTTCCTTCCATACATTTATTATCAGTATGTAGTTTAGTACATAAAATTATTTAATAATGAATAGCATATAAGATTGTACACACAAAACAGATAATTTTGACACCCATAAAACACGAAGTCTATTAAAAAAAAACATGTTTCAGTAGAATGTTTTAGATACTAGAATAGTGAGAACAAAAACGCTTGCTTGTTGTATATTTCTGAGTATAACGTTTAGAAGCTACCTATCACGACGGATCACTCTCAGGATTTAGTTATATGATCCTTCTGTGATGCGTTTTATATATAAGCGCCGATGTAGACGTCCTTAAGGGGCAATGAGGAAAATGATCACGGCAGTAAATGTGCCCGAATGTTGAAACTTGAAAATGTGTCCTAGATATAGCTACAATCTATAAATCCGTAGGAGACTCGATACAAAAATATATCGAAACTAGGTTTTGAAAATCTGCATTATTGAAAAGCGACTTACTATTTGAAAGTTTGTCTGACTACGTATGATGAAGTTATTGACGATTAATAAATCAATAATAATTAACTGTACTAAATTTATAGCTTCGTCTGAACATATTATTATATTCAAAATTATCAGATACCTATTTTAGAGACTGCAAATCACGAATATATATTTTTCTTCTTTGCCCGTTTATGTACTCTTATTATTACAATATTGTAAATAAGTTTTCATTAATTATCTATCGATTTTATTAAAAATTTGAGCATCATAAGTATATGCACTCCTGAATAGATAAGGTATAAGAAATTTGAATAGCATATTTCTTACCTATCAGTAAGACTAAAAATTATTGCGTAATGATCTCTTGTAGCAGTGCAGGCAAAATTCATATCTTATAAATCCAACGGTATGTAGTAATTTCATTAATTATTTATCTTAATGTTATTTAAATACACTTTGACGTCATTCGATAAACATTTCTAATACTTGGATAAGGCTTAGATGCTTAAGATAATTCTGTTTTAAATAAACATTCTTTCTACATTTTCACTAAACAAGGCGTTAGGCTTATGCATAAAATGATTGGTCATTGTGACAGACGTGAGTAGGGTCTGACAATACTTACATATCTTAAAACATATTGGAGAATATTTATTATAAAGTTTTATTTACAAAATGATATTTTGAAATAAAAACTAATTTAAATTTGAAGAAATATTTACAATAATTACTTTAAATTTATTCAAGTAATAGAGAATATCTGGCTGATCAAGCTAATCTCGATATTTTTTATTTATGTATTTATTTAAATAATATATTTAAATACGACTCACATACGACTATACATGATTACCATCCACATTTTATGATTTTATATATCACCTATAGGTATGAACTGATTATTTAATTAAAAACCACGATAGTAATTAATCATTTTATTAGCAATAACTTTCTTTAAGTTCTGCATTTTTACAAATTATGTGTATACCTATCCAACAATATAGGTAAATTCAAAAACTAAGAATCTGTCTTAATACAAAATTTTACTCAAATTGTTAGCCGTTTCTGAGATATGCGAAATTAAACATAAATATTGTTTTTGAAATATAATAAAAAATGAATATTATATTAATCACGAAACCGTAGAACTTTTTAACTAAATAATCACTAAATGTTTTAGTTTAGCTTATGCCCGTTTTACTTGATTTAGGTTGGACAGGGATTATAGATCCACAACTTGGATCACATTGAGCAACAGTAGAAATATCTATAATTTTTTTTCAATTATTTATAATTCTTCAAAAATTTTTGAGGATCTATTTATTTAATACAATATTCGTGCAGAAGATACTTTCTAATTTTCCTCTGAAACAACTGCCTGAATATACCATTAATTGAAGTCTCTGTGGCGTTGTTACAGTAATTTTTATATCAGCTGATATAAATACATTGCACTAAGTGTCACTGGTGTAAAAGTTAGCGCAGTAGCTTATAGATTTATTTGTTATATATAAAAATACTAATTATATGTCATTCATGACTTTAAAATACAAATTCAATATTTATTCTTGAAATATATAGTTGCACACACACGAAGTAGTTGAAGTTTGTGCGAAAATTCTATACCAAGTGGAACTACAGCGTTCTACTCTTGAACAAATGTGGGGATTTAGCGTCGAAGCGGAGCTTATAGAAAACGCGGAGAGGCAAGATGAACTATGCTGTTATGTTAGTCGTGTCGAAGACAAAAGCGTCGCAATGCAAAATGGTGAGTTACGTTATATAGATTCGTAAATAATTTTATTCAAATCATTGTTATTCTTCAGTAATAGTAGAAATATAACCCGAATAGGACAGGCGAAGGACTTAATCCATATTGCCAATTCGGAAGTTGTAAGATTTAAATAGAACTTAAACTCTGTTATTGTTAAATTAGTTTAGATTCGTTGTCTATATTACCTTAACAAAGAAATATCTTAAATATATTTTTCTTCTAGTTAAATTACTTTCAATTTCTTGTCCCAAATTTGAATTAACGATTTATACCCTGTTGATTTTCATTTACAAATATTCATATTATCGTTTTTAAGAATTTGTGGGGTTATATAAAGTAAAGTATCTCATTGCATGAGGATGGATACATGAATACAGATAGAATCTTATGAAACTTTTAACTCAGTTTGCCATTGTGTATAAAAGTTACTTATTTTAAGTATCTTATGTAGCATTTATATCACTCTTCTACATTCTGTTATTTCTTGTGATTTAAATACAAAGTTTATTGTGTATGTATATCATACACAAAAAGTTGAATTTGATCCTCAATAAGTAGGGCATAACCGTTCGCCTAATATATTAAGTTACAATAATACTATAATAAACTATATTAATTTGTACATTAGTCTAATAGATTATTTCATAATATTATGAGATTATCGCTGAGACATTTTGTAATGTAATAACTGTTCAAAAACGAACTATTATTTTTACAACAAGCAGACCTTGATATTCGGTTTTTTTTTTTTTTTTTTTTTCGACCTGACTTACGCTGTTAGCCCCAAGGGCTTTGACAGCTTCACCGGACTTTTGGGGGCGAGTGCTGAGGGCACTCAGCCCCGAGGCAGCAGGCACAAGGGTGCCAGGACGGCCGAACCTCGGCTAGGGCTGCTGCCGGTAAATGAAAAAGATTCATGATCCTGACTAACCAACAGGTTCTTTATTACTAAATTAGCGATACTAACTACGACCTTATCAGGTAAGCAGCTCAAGGGCCGCGAGGGTAGTCCCTTACAGAACCGTGTACTTAACGTGTGAGTGTGCACGAATGGTATGCGGTGTGATGATGTAATCTCAGTGATGTAGAGTGTCACTGTATCGCGCGAGCAGAGTCACTCGAGGGCTCCTGTCCGGAGGATCGAACCTAGGCTCAGGCGTCTGCGGAAGGAGGCCGCGGCGGGTGTGCGGGAGCGAAATTATCCGCTCGGCCTCGGCGGCGAGGACGGCGGTTACGCGGACGTGTGCGCGGACACGTGCGATTGGTGGAGACGGCAGGGAGAAGCGCGTTTAATCTCGTTATTTTATCGACGGCGTCGGAGAAGCAGTTACGTGGCCGGCGAGCAAAGCCTTTGGCATGCGGATTGGAAGTGTAGCTAACTGCGTGTACTATTTTGGGGTTAGGATGAAGTTCGGCATTTCCAAAAAAACTCTTTGTAATGTCTTTAATATATGCATACATGGACGGAAGGTCCATGTCTCTATGGAGATCTACATTACGGACGTAAAACGGGGCTTGGATGGCTATGCGCATGAATCTGTTTTGCAATACTTGTAGTTTGCGAAGGGTGGTGCGTGAAGCGTGAGCGAATACGGGGCAACTGTAAGTAAGTATGGGACGGATGCATACTTTGTATATTGTGAGCTTATGTCTGAGTGCCATTTTGCTCTTAGAGGAGGTGAGATTGCGTAGCAGAACCATAGCCGTGGAGGCTTTTTTCTGAACGTAATCTATATGTTTTTTGAAGGTTAGGCGCCTATCTAAAACTACACCAAGATATTTAGTTTCATTAGCCCAGGGGATATTGACGTCGAATAGGTGTAATGTCTTTTTTATATCTCTCCTCGCGTACGGATCGAACATGATAGCCGCACTTTTTTCTGGGTTTATTCCTATGCGCCATTTGAGGCACCAGGACCCAAACATAGAGACGGCTCTTTGGACGCGGTGGTATACGTGAATCCTATTCCTGGCCGAGCTGAAGATGACTGTGTCGTCTGCGTAGGAGCCTACTGCGACGTCGGGGAATTCGGGGATATCGCTAACGAACAAGTTGAACAGGGAAGGCGCTAGGATGGAGCCTCGCGGGACTCCTGAGCGTATAGGGTGAGGCGAAGATAGGGCTCCGTCCGCTTTGTAGCAGAAGGAGCGGTCCGATAAATAAGCAAGAATTATGCGGACTAGTCTGTCCGGAACTTGAAAGAGGTTGAGTTTATAAATGAGGCCTTCGTGCCAGACCTTATCGAAGGCTTTGGATATGTCGAAAAATACAGCAAGCGTGCGCCTGGGACGGCGTAGCTCCGTGAAATTGGAGAGAATATGCTCCGTGAGGCGGAGCACTTGGTGGGTACACGAGTGCTTCGGTCGGAAGCCGATTTGCTCGTATGGTAAGAGACATTTGTCTGAGACAAAGGCTTGTAGTCGGTTCAAAAGAAGCCGCTCGTATATTTTACCTACAGTATTGAGGAGGCTTATTGGGCGGTAGCTTTCTGGATGGGCTGCCCTTTTCCCGGGCTTAAGCATACCTATTACCGTTGCCTTTTTCCAAGCGGCTGGAAAATGGCAGTGAGATATGGCCGCATTGAAGATGCAGACCAGAAGGGCTATGAGTTTATCAGGAAGAAGTTTGAGGGCTTCGTTCCTGATTCCGTCGGGCCCGGGGGCTTTCCTTGGCTTAAGGGCTTTTATGATAGCGAGGACTTCGTCAGTTGTAACCGGCTCTAAGTTTTCGATTGGGAGGGTCTCTCTTATTGATTGAATTGTTCGATCGACCCTCCCGACGTGTTCGGGATCAATGGTATGGTAGTCATAGGGATTGGGAGAACACTGTTGTTCGAGAGTAGCAGCGAGATACTCTGCCTTGTCTATACTTTCGAATGCGGGTGGATTGCCAGGGCCTCTATCTAACGGGGGCATCGCAGACGAATAGCTGCTCTTCTGTTCACGAACGAGGTCCCAAAAGGCGAGATGAGACGGTTTGATTTCCTCTAAGAGGCTGTGCCATCTTTGACCGCGTAGTTCAGAGATACGGGATTTAACTGATCTTTGTAGGTTACGTAGACGTACGCGATTTTCCTCCGTCGGATAAGAATCGTGAGCGCGAGTCGCGGCGTTTTTCTCCGTGATCAGTCTTCGAATGTCATCAGGGAGTATGAAGCGGCGATCGTTTGCCGACCTTACCTCTTTTGAGGTTTCCCTGATGGCATTCTGGAGGTGACCGACCAGGGAGTCAATCGCCACATCGGCATCGGTCACAGACTTTATCTCGTCGGGGATCCTATCTAAGTGAGGAGAGGAGAGATTATTTGAGAGATAGTGTCTGAGCTTTGAATAGTCAGCTACTTTGACTGAAGCGGGTGTGTAGTCACTCGGTTGGCCTAGTTGCAGAATTACTGGACGGTGGTCGGAATCTAGTTCATGTACGACTTCGATTTGCCGCACCTGAAGCGCGATCCCTTTTAAAATAGCTATGTCTAAAACTGAAGGGCGGCAGTTAGCTTGATAATGAGTTGGCTCTGATGGAGTAATTACATCAAAGGTAAGTGCATTTTCTAGCCAGTATAGTGTCCTACCATTAGTGGTAGTACGCGGGTTGTTGTATTGAATGTGCCCGCTATTTAGATCGCCAGCCACTATAACAGAGTCGCCGAGCGCGAAAAGCGTCTCCAGATCCGACTGAAGGAGAGTTTTGTTAGGTGAAAGGTATGCGGAAACAATAAGGATAGTGGGATGACCGGTCATGCCCACTCTACACACCGACACTTCTAAGTTGGTGAGTTCGGGAGGATCTATTGGCATGCAATATAGTGACTTTCTATAGTATATGAGCGTGCCGCCGCCTCTTACGCCGGTACCATCATTTCTTACTATCTTGTAGTTTGCAATCGCGGGATTACGAACGCTCGGTTTAAGAAGTGTCTCTTGTATGAGAAACACGTCTATTGGCCGCTCCTTAAGGAAGCTAGTGACTAAGTCTCTTTGGGGTTTTAAGTTACGTGCGTTAAAAAAGGATAAAAAAAGGCCACGGGGTCTAATTCTATCCTCCATTGCGAAAAACTAGTTACGGAGAAGCGCGAATGAGGCGTTGCATGGAGCGCGCGATGTCAGGGAAGGCCTTAATGGCCTTGAGGCGGTCGAAATCGCGACTTGAACTAATCATATCGTCAAACGCGATGAGGTCGTTGACAAGGTGTTCCTTGAGAAGGCCTGCGAGCCAATCGAGGCCTTGGAAGGCGGATGACGATGCGGATGCGGTGAAACTTGCGGGTTTAGCTTTCGCTGGTTGCGATTTGGCGGCCCACACGGTAGATGGGGCTTGTGCGGATGTGTGCGCAGGAGTGACTCGCACAGGACCGGAAAGGCTCGGGAAGGCCTGGGTTGACATAAGCGGTGGCGGAGCGGGACGTGCTGCCGCGGTGTGCGCTGACGGTGCTCGTTGAGGGACGCGAGCGTGTCTCGTGCGTGGGGCACGTTCACATCCGCGATAGTTCGCGGATATTCGGAATTCATTTCAATTGAATAGAATAAAGTATTACGTTCCGTGGCTAGGTGGAATATATTCTTAAAACTACATTTTTATACCTAGAAAATAATACATGTTCAACACAAAAGTTAAAGGTTAGAAATTATAAACATCGTCATCTTCAACTTTTCATGAGACAATATTCTTAGTGAGAAATATTTTAGTGTAGTGTTACGATAACTATTTATTTTCGAGGAAGTTATACTTTTATAATAACTCACATTGATTGTCGGTACATACAATATAAATTAAATTTAATACCTAACCGTTATACGTAAACATGGAATAAAATTTAAAAACTTAAAATCAAATACAATACACTTACAATACAAAGATTTCTTCAAAACTGCGTTAAAACATTAATTTGAATTATTATAAAAATATAAATATGTGTAATTAAATTGATAATATTATTTTTATTATAAAGATGAAGCTCATAAGGTACAAGTTTTAATACGAATTTGTTCTCGTGTACACTTTCATTTATTATCCTACAAAAAAGGAGTTGCTGATCTAAACATAGAAGAATGCTACAAGATGAATAAAACCAAGCCCATACTATAATAATCATTAACAATTTTTCTGTAATTTGTCAGTGTTATGGTGTTCAGTATATTTGCTTTGTTTCAATTGGCAAAGTTTTACCACTATTTCTATATTTTTTTATTTAATTTAAAAATAGATAATGGTTTACCGGGTTTACATCTGTCACTCACGACTAAGTAAAAAAATCAAGCTTCTGCTAACTATAAATATTATTTGCAATATAACCTTTGTCATATATTTTTCTTTCTGTCTATTACCCTGAGTCTCGTTTTATCTTCAAGTGTTTCTGTCTTATATCTAAAGTTTAATATTTTTAGAATATACATATATCTAAGTGTATTTGACCTTATATACAAATCCGTAATATATTTCTAGTCATAAACCTGCAGCAGAAAAGTAATAAGACTGATTTATTATTCACCAAGGTTTTTTTTTTCAATCATCAGTCTTATGCCTTTCGAAGTAGTTCCCTTGGGCAGCTACTCACCGATGGAGACGTTGTTGCCACTGTCGATACCAGCGCTGGAAGTCTTCAATCAATATGGTCCTCAGCAAGTCCGTTACACTCTTTTGAATATTTTCTAAAGTCCCGAAATTGCGTTCTTTAAGGACATTTTTCAGTGTAAAAAAAAGGAAAAAGTCACAGGGACTGACGTCAGGTGAATAGCTGGGGAATTACAGAAATGTCTTTTGAGGCAAAAAAATCTGCTATGGAGAGGGTAGTGTACACAACACAACAAATTCTTTGGGAATGATTCCCATTTTGTAAAAAAACAAATCAGCAATGATTTGATCTTCGATTTGTTCACCATTTGATCTCTGCCTTCCAAAAATGATTTGTGCTAGCGAAAAACTTCAGCTCTGGATAAAAAATGTTTCCCATAGGCATGTTTAAACTTTTAATACGTCACACTTGCCGACTTTCCAAACTTAACACAAAATATAATGGCACAACGTTGCTTCAAATTCTGCTGTTCCATTTTACGAGACGCACAACCAAAACACAACTTTGTTAATAGCAGTCACAAAAATTACGTAGTTAACGAAAAGAGTTGAAACTCGCACAGAACTATTGGAAGGTACTCCAACTTGGAAGGAGGAAAGCGCAGCATTGTCAAAACACTTGAAGTTTGCCAGTCTTATTACTTTTCTGCCACACTTCGTATGTGGAATATTAAGAATCGTTTCTATGACAGGTATAATCAAAGGTGATGAAATAATGGTGATCAATGGAGCCATTGTATCTGATCTAGACATGATGTACTTGGAGAGTGTATTGCAAGAAGAACTCTCTCTTGTTATGATGATGAGGTATTTATATATCTTTACCTTAATTTTTTCATTAATTTTTTTAAATTGTCTACCGTCGTAAAAACCCTTATAAGGATATATTGTAACGTAATAAAATTATCATATTCACAATTCATTATTATATATTTTGCTAACGCCATATATATCAATGCTGACAAAATCAATAATTATTACCTTAGCTTTGGATCGGGATGATTTCCCTGGCGCTATTTCGTTTTTTAAAAAAGTTCTTTAAAATAACAGAAGAAGATGATTTACCTATGCACGAAATAAAAGCTTCAAAACGCGGATGTTCTATGTTAAATTAGTATTTGTAATATCCTTACGACTGTTAAAACATCGGATATTTTTCTTATTAATTCTTATTGAAAATATTACAATATAAATATCAACTTAAACTAAATTACATTGAAAAATAGAAAGGATATTGTAACAATAAAAAACCAATTCGCTTCTATTTTGAAGTACCCTTGCCGAAACAGGAAGCCGGGCGCCTGGCACCTAATAAAACGGAAGTTAAAGTTCGCTTCGTACCGGATTAGGGTGGAAGGTCTGTTCACCGGCATTTCCCACGTCATACACCTGACCTTTCGTGACCGCGACTAGTTTACTGAAGCGCTCGGCGCGACCTACATACACCCTCGCTGTACAATCACGAAGCCAGCACCTGACGTTTAACGAACTCACCCATCATGGATGTCGGTATTGTGAAACATTTAAAATGAGACTATTTATCCTGTGATAATAGATAAAAACATACTTTGCAAGCAATATTCTGAAAACAAATGTATACTACATGGCATTATTACTGTTTTAATTTGTTTCATCTCGTCGCTCATATAAAGCCGACTCGGTGTCAAGGCGCCCCGGTTTGATGCCTTGTCGAGTGTGGTGAACTTTGTAGGAATAATTTCGTACACTGATGTCGTAATAAACCCTGCTCTTGTTTTCTTGTCATACAGAACAATAAAACTGTACTATTTTGTAACGTCAAAGTACGAATTTAAACTAGGTTAATAATATGTAGGTACATTACATAATCACAATATTTTGCAAATATACCTGTAAAGTAATCATACTAAGAGTATAATATTGGCAATTTAAGTAGTTTTTAATTTAGTACTACGTATAAAAATATATTTGTTCACAATTTTATTACGAAAACAATATCTGCATTACACTTTACTCTAATTAACCTTGTTTTCCGATCTTCATAAAATTATAATAGCCAGCATGTTGTGAATAAAAATGTATATTCTATTTTTTTCTTTTCGAAAACATCTGTGTTGATGAAATGAACTGTGATGCTGTTTATTATAGCGGTATTACTAAAATTTATTCCATAAATTTACTTGTTTATGTAGATCATCTCGTACTGAACCACCTGAATTATCTGGCATGATGCGAGCGGCCACCGATGACATAATCGATTCGTTGGTTTGTCCACCTCCGCCTAGTGATCCACCTGTCATCTCCGACGATATGATATCCGGCCTCATCGTGCCAGCACCAGCTTGGAGTAAGTATAATATTGATTCAACAGATGATGAGCTCGATTAACGAATACACCTCAGTCCAGTAGAGATCAACGTGTTCATTTAAAGAATGATGTATATGTATATTAAAAATTTACAGTATTTTGTTTGAATTTCTTTACAATGACAAAAAAAATTACTGTCATTTGAACTTTAACAGTGTTAATTTTATGTTTTATCAAACTGAGTAAAACTGAACAAATCAAAGTAAAGCTTTAGTTAAAAAGCTTGACTAGAAAGTTCGTTTTTCTTTTGAACTTTAATAAATAAAACTAGCCATTTATTTCACTTGATCCAACCCTAAAAGTACCACAACCTTAATATCAATTAATAGTTGGAACTCATGGGTTAATACGTATTGCCAACTAGAACATAGAAGGAGTAATGTTGTTCCGTAGCAGGAATAGGCATGGCATTGATACTAACCTATTTTGACCGTTTAATAGCTTATTTTAGTACATATATTAATGGTATATTTGAGGGCCACTGGAGAGCGACCCACATCCATATCATGATAAATTCGTTTGTTACTCTCCGAGAACAACCAGTTCCAGCTGCCAAAAGACTTGGAGAACGGTATGAATGCAACCACTTATGATGGACTGTTGATTATTCGGTGGTCGTTGTTGATTTTTGATTGCACTGTGTTTACTATCAGCATTTATTAAATAAATACATTTGTTACATACATGAGATTTTGGGTCTAAATGTGAATATTTTATATGTATTAAGTCAGTTTTTTTTTATGGATAGGGGCATGTAATAATTTCAGATTTCCGATATATTTAGCGTATCGTGACAGAATTACATAACAGCGATAATTTTAAAATTTTAATTTTCATATTACAAAAACTAGTTTCATTATTTAGGAGATTATTGTAGTTAAAAAGTGATATATAATCTGATATGAATATAATACATTTGCGTATTCATTGAATATGTAAACGATACTATATTTTGTGATAGGCACTGACGTAATCTTCCAATTTATTGTACCAATAATGTTTAACAAGAAATACTTCAATCTCCCTAATAGTAGGCATCATTTCCGATTCAGCCTGGATTTTCAATTTCATGTTTAAATTGTCAACCAGTAACTAGTTATACCAATAACGGTTATTTTACAATTTGAGGGCAGATATACCATTCTATCTAAAGTTTTTTGTATTTTGGTTAAATTATTAATATTTATTGACTAGGTAATATTCTGTATATATTTAATATGATATATCACTCAAAGAAAATAAATCATTTATGTTGTCCCTCTATGTTATTGTCCTTTTTTTGGAAAAATAAAAAGTATCGTAGAATATTAATCCCGTAAAGGGTCCGGTTAAAATTGTAATTACGCAAAGTTGTCTGGGTTTTCATTATGAAAAAAGACATTTAGAAGTAATTTATTACGATCGTTTTACATTACTTTATCTATTTTCTTTTGTATTTTCTATACAATAGTACAAAATCGTTTCTCAAAGATAGATACGACTTACGAGTTGATTGATCTATAATTACATTTGCTGTTATCCTTATCTTTACTAATATTATAAATGCGAAAGTAACTTTGTTTGTTTCTTAAGCTTTCACGCCTGAACCGCTAATCGATTATTATGCATTTTGGTATAGATATAGTTGGGAGACCTAAGAGACAGTAATAGACCGCTTTTTCTCGCGAAAACTTCTTGGGAATGGGGTAAAGTGAGAAATAAACTTTGTATGAAACTTTTATCATGCGTCATCCGATATCAACGCGAGCGGAGCCGCGGGTAAAAGCTAGTATTAAATAAATTTTATAGGCATTTTTCAACAACATAAGAGCTAATTATAAATGAATGTTGCCTATATGTATACTTAGTATATTTTTAATTGCTATATAGGAATATCGTAGCGCGGTTGACGCGGCTCGACATGGATGTGCGGCTCGACGGCACAATAGAGGCCTCCCCAAGCCGCAAACACCTTATTATTATTAAGTCATTTTTCTATAATAAAACTGGTATTTTTCTTTAAAAGGGCTATGTACATCAAAAGAAACCCTTTAAAACATTATTTTATATCGTATTTGTTAATATATCATGTTTTGTTTTATAATGTTTGATATTACAGTTATTTAATATTATTGAGCGAGTAATTGTCTATTCTCTTCAAACACTCGTGATCGTAAAATTTGTTGTTATCGGGTATTTATTCTGTAGAAAATATAAGTATAGGTATACAAGACAAATTTTAAATAAATAGGTAAAGTTGATTTTGAGTTACCATAAACGGTTTACATAGAATGTTTACATAGATTGGTGTTCTCTTTTTTATATTAAGCAAATTACCAGACAGAACGGAATGCATAACAACATTTAGACGTTATAACGTGAAAGCTTCACTGTACAGGAAGGTCAAATGAATACGGGATACCTTAAAAACTAGCACTATTTTAAATTAAGGCCGTGACCTCGCTATGGGGCTATTTGCTTCCACCGGATCTTAACACACTGGGACAGAAACTTCATTATGTTACTAACTTACGGTCAAAATATTTCACAACCAACTTCCTAATAATATCTTTGCCAGTTACTCTTTGAGATTGTTCATACTGTATGTTCAATTTATTCTAATTGTCATGCGAACAATTCGTAGTTTTATTGTTATCCATGTACCTATGAATAAATATATTCAGGCTCGTCCATATATTCATATTTAATAAAGTTTCTAAGATTTTAATATTATTTTGTTAATATTTTTGAATTGAAATAGATAATGTACTTATGAATAAATTAATGAAACAAATTATCACTAATATGAGTAAATATGGTATAGTTAATATTATGTATGATACGTCTTAGTAGTTTATGCTAGATTACGGGTACATTCAAACGGCTTTTATTAAATAACTGTTCTCGCTTAGTAGACTTTTAAAGTTTCTGTTATTAGTTTAAGGTGAAGATTTATTTAAAACAATGAGAATATAAATACAAATTTATAACAAGGGCATGTGCCTGATGCCGCTTATTTCATGTTTAATAATAAAAATAAGTAACTACAGAATTTGTATTTCACTATATCCGGCATATTTTGTTTATAAGAGTTATCCGAACTAAATTTATTTTTGTAAGTAAACTGATTATCAAAAATTTGATAGAATGGATTGAGAATAATAAGTCATTTAAAAAACGACTTTGAAAGGTCTTTATATATGGTTACTCCTCTTGTTCGTTTTTTAAATGTACCTACATTTATTTGGGTCCTGATTAACTGATATGTGTTTGTCACACATAAGGGCCATTTCTACTTCGTTGTTGTGTTTACTACACTTAAACTAAGTTCAGAACACTTGTGAGAAATGCGTTTATAAACAATCAGCTATACGAGAGAAATTATAAGAAATGTAAAAAAGAAACCTATTAGAAATGAGCCTCCCTGGAAAATATTGACAATCTATTTTATCTGCTATTGTAAGCTTCACTATCCATTGTTCCGATATTGCCGGCACAACAATCGTTTCAAATATCTGTAGGTATTGTTTTCCTCTCAAGGCGTTCTCATTGTTGATATTAAAATAAAAATTACTGAAAAAATTCGTAACAATATCTGTTTTATATATTTTTGAAATTAGTATTACTATTTAAGGAAATTATTATTTGATATGTGAACTATAATCAAAGTTTATCTGTTAATTCTTATCAACTGCTTAGTTTTGTCGAAAGACAGTACATACATACGTTTGTTGAATGCCTAAAAACGATAACCTACTAAGTAGGTACTTTAAACCAAGACACGATAACATACCACAAGGGGCGCAATCATTATATAATTTAATTGATATTATTTGTCGAAATTAAAATATATACGATTGACAAAGGGAGCGAAGGTCGGATTTGACATAGGACAAAAAACATTAAAGTAATTTCTGGTACTTGGTACGCAGGATTAATGTGGAGCCACAGAGGGGATTTAGTGACTACTCCTTTGTGTTCCACCACCAGGTGAATCTCACATTCGCTTCCCTCATCCTTCCTCATAGCTAACAAATATTCCACTTCCACTTCTAACTTCAATTAGTTAATATCAATAGAACTGGCTATATCTAATATCGTTTCCGTTTTTAATTTATTTTTGTTATTGAATGAAAGTTGCGTACAATTTTGTACGTATAAAAGTTATCTACATTGGTTTTGTACATTTTACGTGATGCATGCACAGACAAACACATAACCAAACAAACGACAAATTCCAAAAATTCTGTATATGGGTTCTGTTGGTTATCCTCTAACAGCCTGCCAATTTTTTTTTTTTTGAAATCATTTCAATGTTCAAAAACGACTTTTCTACTGATTTGTTATATGTATACATTATTAAATATTCAAATATACATTATAATTGTCTTAAGTATTAGTCACGTAACACTGACTATTATAATTAGTATGAATAAATAATCTAACTCGAGCATTTATTTACATTTTGCAATTCATTGAAATATCTGTAATATAAATAAAAAAAAAGAAAAGAAATAATTTGAACAGATATTTCAATTAATGGAAGGTTATTAATTATATGCATATTTGATGTGGTAATAAATAATCAATGAATTATAGTAGTTGTCACAATATTTATTATAATTCATATTAATAAAATTTAACAGGCAAGGAATTATATAGTCCGGAGACGGATGCACATGGTAATGACAATCTGAGCACTGGACCACCTAAAGTCAGCTCAAGGACCAACTCATTCGAGATTGAAAACCTTCTAAAAGTAAGTCATTACTGGTGTGATTATATCAATGCCATATCTTTAAAACTACGCGGTTGAGATAATTTTAAGGTGTTTATATTTTGTTATTTTCAATACGTATAGGGGAAGTACGTACAAAATAACATACAGTTTTGTTTTTGGTTCATAACTTTTTATTTATAAATCATAGCGCATTCATATTCTACACAAATCATCTTTGGTTTTATATCTATGAATTCTAATAGGTATTTAAAAGGTTAGCAAACTAGAAAAAAATTATTTTTAGTTTAACTGAGATCAACGAAAATACATTTTGTCAATTCATTTTGTCAATTTGTACAAACGTTCCAAAAGGTTAACTAAAAGATTATACCACTGTAGAAAACCTTAAACACTGTGATATCTCTTAATTTTACTTATGTTTTTTATACTGTATTCGAAACTTTTCATTATTCATTTTCTGGCAAGATTGAAAGTGTTCTTAAATTTTATGATAAAAGAAATTCCACCTCGCATATTTTTAAAGAGCTTAGGTATCTTATATATTATTGGATACCCCATATGATCAAGTCGTATACTTCACTTAGACCTCTTCAGGTTGGAATTGGAGTTTGTAACGAGATGTTTTCGCATATATGTGTAAAGAACTTTTATAATTTATACCACTTTAAACTTGCGTTTATATTAAAGGCAGCTTTAAATAAAAGTATTTTTTTAGAAATAGTATCCTATCGCAGATCTAATAATAAAAAAACAGATATGTTAAATATTAAATTAAAGATGATATATTTTCATGTAAAATAGATAAAACATGTGAAAAACTACGTACAAAAGTAAAATAAATCTGGACGTCGACAATAGATCCACCTACCGGGTTCAACTTTAGCTAAGTTCTATCCAGATGATCTCTTGATTACACAAAAAAGTATTCAAAACCGCTAAAGTAGAAAAAAATACGACCATACGCACACCGAACTAAAAATAACCAATAAATATCTTATATTATATTCTTCAGCATCAAATATTAACATCCAATTTAATTATATTTATTCCCATGTGGCTATATATCTTGTTTTATTTTGTAACGATATCTGCGCTGTAATGAAACGAGTATCACACGCATAAAAAATAATCTTATTTTGAACGTTGGGAGCTCTTGTCCTCTATTATGTACTTTCCAATTCAATCTATGTATCTAGTATCAGCGTATATGCCTTTTGTTACAAAAAATTCAACCGGCGAATTTTTTTTATTTATTTATTTGTGTTGTAATAAGTTTCAAGTAAACTAATTATATAATATTATAGATTGTAACTTTTAATAGCAATCGTTATATGTATACACTTTTCCACAAATATTTAATAGTGTAACTGAATAACATGGAGTATTTGTACTATGAAATGTGTATAAATACAATATATAATTCAGGAATTTATATTCGTGTTTATAACTATTGTGTTCATTATTAAATTAAATCTGCGCTGGAATTAACCGCCCCGTTTAATAATTACTCGTGTCATTAGAATAAGAAAAGACTCACCGCCGCCTCATGTGTTTTCAGTGTATATTTAATTAATTTAAAAAATTTAAACAGTCGATGACCATAATTGGTAGACTATGATCTTAAGACAATTCTTATTGTTCGTGATTATGTATTATATCATCCGGAATACTGCATTTATTTTAAGAAATAAGTTGTTAATATATGTATTAACACTAAGATTGGATTAAAAGACTATTATTATGTATTTAGAGTGCGGAACAAGTGACGGGATGGTGCCGTTCACCGACGGAAACGCGGCGAGGCAGCCCTACAGGCAGCGCTGCAAGCGCTGTCGCTACTCCTTCCCGTCATCTTTCTGATGCAGACAAGCTCAGGAAGGTTTTGCTTGAGTTAGTCGATACAGAACGAGCATACGTTAAGGTAAATACACCAGTTCAACATTACACACACGCGTATATATTAACCATACTCATAAAAATTAAAACACAGTAAAACCAAAGCGAATCAATAAAGTCAGTAAAAATCGAAAAGCTCATTTATACTATGCACTCGTGATTGTTATACTCGTCTCTTTTATACATTTATTTTCTGTAATAAATTCCCCGCAATGTTATAAAAGTGTTTTTACATATTTATAAATTATCATTCGATCATAGTTTCACATTTTATTAATAATTATATCGCCATATACAGTAACCCTAAAATGTATCAGATTAATGTCAACTTTGAAAATTCTTGAAAAGGCTCTTCGGTGTAAACATTTCTTTCTTCTATAAGTTCTTGAAGATAGAATACAAGTGTGGCCGGCACTATTAAGCGAAAACAAATGCGATACTAGAATTAATATTCGTAAGTGTATCCCAAACTAATGTATGGTAGCTCGGGTTTGCATCCGTTTTACTTTAATTCCAGAAACCATAACCAAGTACTATATTTAGATATGTCCGTTGGCCCGAGTGTGTATAATAGACTATAATAACATTTCAAGCTTAGGACACAGTTTCAAATGAAGCTGCAAAAACAAAGCTACTTAGTAGTAAGCTCTAGACGTAGCCCATTTAGAAGACACACTTCTGCTTTGGTATAGTTACACTACAAAGATTACTGCACCAAAAGCTGAGGGCCTTTATAGAATTCGAATTAACATTAATCGATTGCATACACAATACTTATGAATACATTTTTATTACATTTGTAAAAAATTATCGTCATTTAACACAAAATATTTATTTAGGGGCATTTAGAATCAAAATGAATATAGTATATATGGTATATAATATTGTAACAGCTCAAGCATTACGACCTCTTACGTAGTTATGTGTTAAACTCTGCTACATAATCTCATTAAGTAACGTGATATCTCTAATTTGGCCTGTTTACTGCAAAGCATGTACCAACGTAGGTGAAGCTCGCACGTTAGTTATATCTGAACATCGTTAATGTTGTTCCAATTAAGATTATAACTACTTTACCTAGGAACTAACTAACAACTATGAACGCTCTCAAACTTTAGTGAATAATTTGGACATAGTTACAGATTTAATGACAAAGCAACATAATAACTGCTGAGTGAATTCCTACTAAGTTATTATGTAGAATGATAATTTATTAAAACTTAATTTTCTCAAATTATTATGCAGACGTTGCGAACCTTACCCGAAATACAATTCCTCTCGGATATAAATATTCATAATTTGAAAAGTACTCAGAGTTTTTTGAAGTGTGTTTGTATACTTTGCAAAATTTGCCGCACCATATGCATAAATTTACCAATTACAGATTACATTTGAGGTGTTTGTAAAATGAATAAATAACAAAATTGAACTTAATGTTAGGTAGCCTACATATTAAGATTCCCAAGCGATTTTATTCTTTGTGTAAAAGTCACCACGTAACCACACTAACCCACTATTTTTTTTGTTATATATATATATTTATCATCCTTACAGTAATTTTAGGAAAATTAAAATCATTCTAATTTAAGCGGCTTTTTTTTATTTTTGTAATTGACGTGTTCTATCTTACTGGATAGGATTGTGTGAAAGTGATTTTTATAGAAATATTAACTGTTCATTAAATGTTAACAAACAAAAAATATTTTGACAAGGAAAATTCGGCTCAGAAAAGTGACATGTACTTGCATTTAAAATGTATCTGTATATATTGATAGTATAAAACAGTCATCAAATTATTATTATATTTAACTATGTAACAATATGAATCTATTCTCTCAACTTTATCAGTACTTTAAAGAAATAGAGTTTGTTTGTTTGTAGAATGTAATTCTGACAGTTACTTTTTATTTGCAAATGGAATTAAAAAGTTTTACTAAAAACTATTACTTATCTTCATATCTGAGCGATACTTTTTTGTCAATTATATACAGCACCTTAACAACTTGCTGGAAAACTACCTGGAGCCACTAAAGAAGGAAACTTTTTTATCAAACGCCGAGATCAATGCTTTATTCGGAAACATTCAGGAGATAGTAACTTTCCAAAGGCAATTTCTACAAAACTTAGAAGAAGCGCTCGAGGCTGAACCCAACTTCCATCACTTTGAATTTTCAAGTCAATTTAAGGTATATGTATTGTTTCAAATGTAGTTCCGGTATTTTTTCAAGCGTATTTAGATATATTAACATACATTGTTCTTCTTAATTACAGAATGTCCTGTTTGCTGTTGGAAACGCCTTTCTGTACTACGTGAATCATTTTAAGTTATACAGTTCTTTTTGTGCCAGTCATAGCAAAGCTCAAAAAGTGTTGCATCCAAGTAAGATATTGAATTGTTATATTAAAAGTTATTCAGTGATATATCGCATAATTTCTATATTTGTCTTTAGATGAAGGCAATCAAGCGCTGCAAGAATTTCTTATTGCGAGGAATCCGAAACAACAGCATTCATCAACCCTAGAATCCTATCTAATAAAACCAATTCAAAGGATATTAAAATATCCTCTATTATTGCAACAATTGAGAAATCTGACAGATGGTAATTCTGAAGAGCATCTTCATTTAGTAGGTAAGATCGTTTATAATCATTTTTAATTTATTTACTGAATTATTTGACAAAGTAATGTATTTTTTTTACTTATCAAACTGTATTCTAAAATAACATGACTAGAAGAGTTAGTCACGTTTTTTTTATATTATTGTAGAGGCTTTGAAAGGAATGGAAAAGGTCGCTGAACACATCAACGAAATGCAACGGATACATGAAGAATATGGTGCTATATTTGATCATTTGTTTAGACAACACCAGAAATCTTGCAAGCAACCTATAGATCTGAGCCCTGGTAAGCGTTACTGTCTATTATCAATTTTACTTTTCTTTTTTACGTAATATTTATTTTAATCCCCCATAATTTTGTTTTATGTTTCAGGTGATTTGTTATACTATGGAGGTGTTGAATGGTTAAATATTTCGGACTTTTTAGGGAAAATAAAAAAGGGTCTGGAACTGCACGCTATGTGCTTTGTATTTAAATCGGCTGTTGTCTTTTTGTGTAAAGAGAGACTACGACAGAAGAAAAAATTAATGGTAATACTTTGTGACTTTGTCTTCTTTAACAAAAACAATTAATTTAAAATGTTTACCTGGAATACGTTACCATTTGAATATCGGGTATTCTAACAATCGGTATGTAAATGTAGTAAAATTTTCCTAAAGTTTAGGTAATATGTTTTGTAAAATAAACCATAAATTATATTTATTATGATTTCTATGTATATGTTTCAAGTGACTGATTTGTGTTATACTTTGTTGTTATTTTATTCTAAACTAAATTGCTCTTTACACAACTAAAATCTATGACTTGTATTTATCACAATTAATATTAGCAACATTGTCTACGTAGGCACATGCATTAAAATTTAAAATAAGAACTAAACTTCTAAAATTAGTAATTTAGGTTAATTTATTTCATTCATAGTTTTTATCTATTTAATTATTAGGGAGTATCTTCAAAGAATAACTCGAATGAAGTAGAAATTATTAGATACCAAGTACTGATACCTGTGACCGAGGTACAAGTTCGAGCATCTTCAGCTAAAGACATGGATAGTCATTTCCTCTGGGAGCTAATTCATTTGAGGAGTCAGCTACAGAGACGGTCTGAAAAAGTCTACGTGCTATCGAACAGGTTCGCTGTTAAAGTTTACTTGAGTATAATTCCTGTATAATGTCAATTTGTTAAGATCTGCATACATCGAGTAATTTACAAATCATTGCACCATACAGTGCATTCGCATAATTTTTATCCGTATAAATATCGTCTTATAATTATTTTTAAGGTAATAAGCTTGTCAGTAAAATTGTAAACAGTTATTTTCTGAAAAAATCATGCTATTAATAGAAAAAATATTTATTTAATCTCAATTTCCATAGACATTAATTATAACTTTTTTTTGTAATAGGTTGAAAATTATTATTGTTCGAATGAAAGAATCGTTAATGATTCGTGAATACAAATGTGTTTAATTACTATGGTAATAAACAGGCCGTTAATATTTTGTGTATTACAGTACCGCGGACTTCCGTAATGCGTTCTTGAAGACCATCCGTCAGATCATCCGCGAATCGGTGCGCAATATGTCACTTCCGAGTACCCGACCGGCGCCAACACCGCCTCGAGCGCCACACACTTTGGACCGCGACAGACCCAAACACCAGGTCCACTTCTATCATGTAAACGTCGAAATCATCCTCTTTATTTCTCTCATTCATAATCACTGGCATTTTATTGTAAGTCATAATAATCAAATTACAGAGTGTAGTTTTTTGTAACATTCACTTTTTTAACACATGAATTTAACGTTAAATAGATGTTTTTGCAAGAATTTTTTTCATTATATATAATACTTTCAAATATAAATATTTAATTGAATGTTTTTTTTGTGTAGGTGCAAGTGATGCAAGGGTCACAAACTCTCGGTAAGACGAAGAAACCGAAGACTACAGGACAGAGGTTGTCAGCTGGAAACATTGAGGTGAGGCATATTATGACGAATTATAGATTTATGGTTGTTATACGTCGCCTTTTAAAATTTTACGTGATTATATCATACTTAATAGAAACTGAAAATGGGGTGGTGAAGTAGCATGTTTTTTCAGCAAAAAAATAATTGCGTATTAGCAAGCTAAACCCACCTAGAGAATATCCTTCTTAGCAGAAGTTCCTTATTTAATAAATTATAAATTCACTTTATGCAAACAAGTGGAATATCAGCAACTAGATTAGAATCCCGCAAAATCTTACAATAAAACGACGATAGTTAATAATAATACACACACATACACACTCAAAAGTTAACTAAAAAGTTGTATTCAATTTATTCTATAACTACTTTTTATTTAATTATTTTCATTAAAGGTTGGTGATTTATCTCGTGAGAACTCTCAAGATGCAGAAGAGCCTACACAAGAAACCAGTACTGATGAAACTGCTTTCAGGCATAGAAGCAAAACTCTTTGTGATTCTATTGGTTAGTGATATAAATTATTATAACATTCTTCAATGTTTGTAATGTATAATGTGAATATAATTAAATAACTAATATACATATAACAATATAACACTAAATACAGTCAATGGCACCTGGATATGTTTTATTTTAATCAAGTATAATTTATTTTCTCTCTTAAAAACCTTTTATTTGTTTACCTTTACCAGTTTATAAAATATTTGGATAAAGAAATAATTTATTAAAAGAATAATAAAATAATTTAATCTCTTATTTCTAAAAGTAACGTATACTAATATTAATATTAGCCGTCACAAATAAATAGAAATCGGAATCCAAAGACTAAATAAAGTCTACGATACGATAAGATTTACATATATAGAGAATCAACTCTCAGACATAATGTAATAATAGAAAATATATATTTTATCTAATTGCATATCTGTATTTTCATAAATTTTATTCAAGACGGTATAAATTTCAGTTTCTGAAATATTTTTATCCATTCAAGTTTCACGGACAGTTTGTATGTTAATACATTACGTAATGTATACTGTAGATTACGTAGAACTAACTCTACCTAATTTTACTAACAGAAGCTAACACTAAGAGGATGCCTCCACCACCTCCATCTGAAACTAATAACACGGAGCCAGGTTCAAAATCAGAGGGAGAAGACGAACAACCTCAGCCACCTGTAAAGCGAGGGTTAGGCAGAACTCCCAACCACCTCACTCTAAGGTACCAACATATGTATGGGTTAGCTTTATTGGTACAATATAAAAAACATACCGTACCTACACAATTGCGTTTAGGATTAGATACTCTACACGGGCTTTTTTTAATATTAATTAAACTATAATTTAAAGTAGGTTTGGTTGTTGATACTCATACATATGTCACGATTGACTGCATCCTCTAATACTTTACTTCAAATGTACTTGATTGTATAATTTTCTCAGTACGACGTCGACATTGAGTGCTGGGAGCACTGGCAGCCAAGCGAGACTCATACAATCGTCACACCAGCCGACCCAGTACCAGCCTACTATGGTTAAGGAATTAGGTAAGCAAGAATCACAATCTTTAAAGTCATCACCGGAAAGAAAAAGTTCTTTAGCTTCAGAGAAAAAGGTAAAAGTAATACGGTCATGCAGTGGAAGTAGCATCAACAGAGACAAGTCTCCAAATCGATCTGTTGATCAAACGTCACCAGATAGAGACCGCGTTACTAAAGTCATTATCTGCAAATCACCCAATAAATCAAACGTGTCACAATCAAGAGCGCTGCATAGATCACCTCGCGGTAGTTTTGACAAGTCAAAATCGCCTAAAGGATCTATTGATAAGTCGAGGTCACCACAACAAAGTTTTGACGGATCCCGATCACCACGTGGCAGCATTATAAAACCCCGAGAAAGCAGTGTTGATCGATCTCGGTCACCAAAGCCTGCGCCAAAAAAAGGAATCATGCGTACACCACAAGCGAGTTTCGACAGGTCGCCTTGTAAGTCACCAAATATAGGTATTCGATCTTCTAAGTCGAGTACCGAGAAACTAACTAAGCTTTGCACAAATTCTCTGGATAGAATGACTCATTATTCTCAGCTGGCAAAAGCAGAAGACAAAGCTTTGAAAATGGGTATTGTAGTTTCTAAATCGACGGAATCGATCGCAAAAGCTTTGGATCATCCTACATGCGTTCAATGTTACTTGTCTGGGAAAAAGCAGATGAAAATCTCCTAGCATAAGGGGAAGGGCAAGTCCCCAAAATCTAGAAGAAGAACACTATTAGCTCAATCGATATTAACTTTATCTGATCGCATCAGTGTTGAAACATTAAATGATATACCAAATGAACACTCATATTATAATTCCGTGCGTCAACAAATAAAAAGTGATTTTGATCAAATACACGTTTAAACTAAAAAATATCAACGTAAATAATCATTATGTAACGATGTAAAAACTTTTCAACCCTCAAATGTTATTGCAATAAAAATCAAACGTATTTGTTCAGTATAATTTTGGACCTCTATTTGTGTCAACACAGTAATATGCTTGCAGAAATTTAACTCAAGCTGTTTATACTTTTCCAATATTTAAAAGGTAAATAGTATCTATTTTTGCGCTTTGTGTACACAAATTATTGAATTAATAATTCTACTCATAAAGTTACACAATTACAGAGTTACTTTAAACAAATTATTAATACAATAATTATGTTGTTAGTGTCTATGAAGTCCAATTAAGTTTGTTGCCGTTCACATTAAAATAAAAATTCATGAATGACTGATTTAGACAAACGAGAACCGAAAGGACCGAAAAGGGAATGTGTATAATGTTAAAACTAATTTTGCCAAATGGAATTGTGAGTATCCTACATTACTAAAATTGTTAACGATCATACGCTCAGCCTTGTTATATTTACCCTTGTTTTATAAACCAATTAGCACCAATTTATAAGTTAATTAAAGTATGATTACGATTTTACCATATGTTAAACGAGAGTGTAGCCGAAAATAATATACTAAAGTTTTTTTTTCTTTCTTTTATAATGAAGGTATAGCGTTATGGCTATAATCTCACCTAATCTTAAGTGATAATACGGCCCAAGATGGTAGACACGCTAAACCTGTAGAAAATGCTAGACTAGGAATACAAAAAAAAAAACTATGATTCAAATGAGTTTACCATCTTAATAACTCTAATGAGAAAGTGGCAGGCCGTGCAGCTGAGAGACTTTGTATTAATTATCTTATTAATGTATATCGAAATACTCTAAGAAATAACTCAGTAGCTAAGTTAATAATATTTTCCTAAATTATTTTTTTAATTAACTACAGAAAATGTTTGTAAATAAACTACAATGTTTTATGGTCTAATGCATGGTGGTTGTGTTAAAAATTACTAGTTAATGTATGTACATTACAAATTGATCATTTGTAACAACTCCTAAAAGTTTCAATGGAAAAATACTAACTGCACTCAAATAATCTGCTAAAGCCAAATCTAAATAGAATGGCATTAAACTCTATTTAATGCAATTCCATTTAACATCAAAATTTTGTAAAACATCGAAGTTGACTTTGATTTATTCAGATGGTATAATAATATTGATTTTTCTTATGTTCATGTAACGACAAAGTATAATAACGCCATAAAAAGCGCAGTTTCATAAACTTTACTGTATAAAGCTAACACTATATTAATATTATAACACGGAAAAGTTAATTTGTTTGCATGCGTTATTCTGAGAAACTACCTCGATTTTCAAATTTTTATTTTTGTATTTGATAGAGCAATAATTGATGAAGGCTTTAGGCTAATTAACATCACGCCACTACCACTAAGAACATAGCTGTATTGAACATAGTTACAAAATCGGCCATAAATTATCAAACATTTTTTAACGCCACAGTAGGAAGTCACAGGCATATCTAGTAACAGTTCATTTGCCATATTGTAAAAAAAATTACTTGTACTATTATTACAATTCCAGTAAATTCCAGTTTGTTTTCCAGTAACTTATGTGATTTAGCTACAATGTTGTCCTTAGTTTATATCGATATAATTATATGGGAACGCAACCTTTCTCAGCAGCCACACGTGCTTAATATATATTAGAGTAAAGCAATATACCTAAAATATAACTTTTACTAAAGTTCTGACATTGGTGTCTCTTATACTATCACGTAGCATGTTAAATATAATCCAATTCTACTTCTAAGTGTTACATTATAATGGCTGTGTTATTTACTGTACAAAGATATTTACATACACATTCTTCGTAATCTCTCCTAGTTAAATATTTGCGTTTATAATCTGATAGATTCTTATCATTATGTAGATGGCCATGGATTTGTAAGATTAAGTCTTCCATTTAGTAGTATCGATTATTATGTACAATACTGTGTTAATGTCGCGCTGCCTTTTTTGAGTACCTGCTTAAATAATAAATTACTTAGATTAAGTGGACTAATCACCTGTTATTTAAACTGTTGTAAATCGCACTGTCTCCACAAAATAGATAGGTACGGATATCAACTTTATACAAGGAGTGACAGTGGCATTGCACGTATAATCACACACGTACGAAGTCGATGGAACGCCCGCCGCGTGTGCACGGCTCCGGTTAAGTAATTATTTAATGCGTAATAAGTTTTAAATTAAAAATCTTTTGTGTTGACTTGTATAAATACTACATTAAAATGACACCTAATGACCAAATAATACATTTCTTTAAGTTAATGCCTTAATATATAACTTATAAGTTTATAATACATTTTTTATTAAAAATACCTCATAGACTATTTATGTAGTATACATAAATAAAATATATAACATAAAATATTGTAGAAATCAACCTTTAGTCGAATGTAAAACTACTTTCAAGTTCGGTTGAAGCTGGCGTTCCGTACCTACATATTTTGTGCTTTCTGTTTTACGTATATTCATATTATGTATATCAAAAATAATCATATAATATTAATTAAATACAAATTAAATATCTCTTAGAAATCTATTACCCTAATACGTTAACCACTATGACCTTCTATTACAAATTATTAGGTAGTTAGTAGAAAATTACAATTGAATATCGTTATTTATGATAATCTGTACGTTACATAAGTATAAAATTAGTAGATGGGCAATTAGCTATTTCTCAAAGTACATACGCACATTATTTATTGTCTCGATTAATAAATAAATTCAGTAATCATTAACTCAAATCTTATATTCATATGAATAGTAGTTGACCTAATACTCGGTATTTAATAATAAAAAATAAAAAATAGTATATTGAAATATATATTCCATTGTGGGAGAATACATGAAATAGTAACTTGCAAAAATAAGTCTAAGGGTGTAGACATATATAATGAAATAAATATGAAATAACGTAGACAGTAATAATTATTTCAATCACGTCTTTCCGTATTCACACTGTAATTAACTGTTTACCTAGTAAGTGCTTTATGAACTCGAAAATATAAACATAAACGGTTGTATTTATATATATATATATATATATATAATTTATACTTTGCTTTATTTTATTTAGATATGAAAATATAAATCGCACTTAAATATAATAAGCTGACGCCAAATATAAGCAGCAACACTACCTACGCTATATTGAATGTTCGATGACAATGTTGGCCGGCGTAGACTATTCTTCAGTGTCCACACGCTTAGCTTGGTGATATTTACTTTTTCTACCGCGAATTAATGAATTAAAGCTCGGCTCGCACGTTTTCTACCGGGACAGGAACCTACGACAACATTCATCAAACATTCAACTCTTTTTCCCGCGAGGCCGCGTACACACGGCGCTATCGGTGCATACCCATCTATCCAAATTCCGATCACAAGCACTATCCAATGAGAAGTGATAATAAAGAGTTCGGTGTTTGGTGTGTTGTAGGATCACCCGTGTGGAAACCGCGCGACATGTTGAGCGAAAGCGGCGGGGGCGGGGGCGCGGCCCCGGGCGCAGGCACTGCTGCTACAGCCGCGAACGCAGCCTTATCCGCGCCTACTACGCTGCCGCGCTCGCAGCGCCCCGCGCCCCGCGCGCATCATCTCTCTGCCAGCCGCAAGTCTCTCGCGCCGGATCATCGTCACTAACTATTCGTATACCGCTTCAGCTTGTACGCCCCAAAACACAACTTTCCCTAACAATTCATTCCTCCAATAGGATAAAACTTTATGTAACACTGTGGTATTCTCCAACATATTTGAAAAAACCCCTTTTCTTATTTACGTATCACTTACTGCCTATCTTCAGTCGATAATTAACGTCTATCATTCTGTCACATTGATTGCTTTACTTGATTGCTTTGCTCCCAGTGATTAATACAGAATCTATGTTCATACAGTTTGGGATAACCCAAATTATTTATGTACTTGGAAATATAAGTAATCAGACTCAATTGTCTTTAGCGTTCTCACTGTGACTACTTTATTTCTAATAACTTTATTTATATAGTTTACAATATTAATTTCGTAAATACTATGAAATATTTTCACTGCCGAAAATATTAAACAATTTGTTGTTGGTATTGTCAGGAAAATTCAAGAGAAATGTTCTCCTTTAGAATTATGTGTGGATTTGCCGTTCCTTAACTACAAATTATTCGAAATACCATCAATTATTATTTAATGCATAGAGAATGCAAATAGTTCTTCGGTAGCAAGTTATGTATCAATAACGTTTGTATACAAACGTTATAAGTGATCATAAGTTGCCATTCTTGAAAACTCTTATTAAGTTGACAAACAATGTCTTTCCATATTTTCATTTTGAAAAATTAGTATATAATTAAGAGTACCCACCGACAGCGTCATCAACGATGTTATATTCAAATGAATCTTATGCCACAGTGTAGTTATGCGCCTGACTAAGATAACTAAAAATATTATATATGTTAGTAAAATTTTATTCCCATAACATTATAGTTCCAAGTATTCCATATGAAAAATGTAATCATATACAATCATATAATGCAAATTGTGTTAAATAGTTCTATTTTATAAATACAATATAAGTGACAATATCATTAGAAACACTCAAAGTTATGTAAACCCATTCCAAGTTATTCAAATGATTTAAATAAGAAAAGGTATATTTTAATGTTTGCAGTACTTGTTTGTAATAATAATAGCATATTGATGATCAATAAAATCACCTAGATCTCAACTACGTACCTAAATCTATTGTATTTTATAAAGAACATTAGGACGTATTTAAAAATGTACTCTACCCGATATATATATTTTTTTGCCCCACTCATTTAAAGCGAATTATAAAACTGAGTGCCAAATAATTTTCAAGCAAAATATGTCTAAGTTATTCTCAAACCATTACTGAATAAGGATATCGTCAAAGTAGTTAGATATAATGTACTTGCGTTTCCTTTGTTACTATGGCAATGCAATACACACTATATATAGTTCATAATGCACTCACGCAATGAAAAAATACACTTGGTAGTTTTCATAACAATTTTTCTGCGTGATAAAATTCAAAAAGTTCTATCATAGGCTAGGTGAATTGTATTATTACATATTGTATCTTACACGTTTAATTTATCTCATTTAGTGTATTATATATAGTGTATTTATTAACAGTTATTCCATTGATGGTATATATATATTTATATATATATATATATATATATATATATATATATTTATATATATATATATATATATATATATATATATATATATATATATATATATATATATATATATATATATATATATATATATATATATATATATATATATATATATATATATATATATATATATATATATTGCTAAATGCCAAAGAAAATGTTAAACTGAACGACATAGTTAAAACACATGTAGATTAATTGATACAAAATATCTGTAACGTTTGTTTTAATTAAATATTATCCTTTTTCCAATTTAAAAAGTTTATCTATATAAATGGTGCGCATTTTATTACATCAACTATTTTTATGCATTCAAAGATGTTTGTTTATATTTGATAAGAAATATTGTTAGTACCTAAATTATTATGCTATATGTTTCACGATTCCAACATAATATTAACAGAAAGTTTAAAGTCCCCAATGACAGATAATATTATTATTTTACTTACCTATAAATTAAACACATACCAATGCATTTTAATACTACTAGAAAATACAAGTACCCATTAAATTCTATCAATAAATTAAAATTTAACTCGTATTTTTTTTAACTGTTTAATCATCTGGTTTTAATTCTCGTGCATAAAGTATTATGAGGACTTTTTTGTTTTGTAATTTTGATGTCGTTTTACTGACAACAAAATATTTTCACATATTTTGTTTATGTGCACAAGTGAAGCTACTTGTAAATAATATAATTTAAGTTTTTAATTTCAATTGAATGTTGAATGTTTTCGTGTTGAATTCTTATGATACCAAACATTAATACTAGTAGATGAGTAATTTTCACCTTTCCGAATTAACGAAAAAAATTCTAGTGGGTGCAAATTGTATAAGTCTTTGAATTTATTGAAATTATTGATATATTAATTTATTAATAGATTAACAGGAGAATGAACGTAAACACCCAGCAGCACAATAACTTACCCACAGAATGTTCCTCTAAAGTTCAGACCCTTAGAATTTTGTTATTTACCTACAATCTATGAAAATGTATGTTTATTTTAAATGTTTCATAAAGACTATACGAGACAAAATTTTGTACAATAATATTGATAGTTTATCAAACATAATCTAAATGAGTTTTGTTGAATATTTACCTATAGTGGGACATATCATCTATCTACATTATTTCTATATCGTTCAGATTAAAGTTTTCTTGTAAGTCGCATATGATATCTAACTTAGAAATGATTAATTATGACGACCTCAGTGTGTACGTAGAATATTAAAGTATATTTTAATTAAATATTTATTGTAACCGTACAATACCTTAAGTTTTAAACTTTGCACGTTATTTGAAGATTAATTTTGTGATTTACGGAAATAAAACATGTTTATTAATATACATATGTTAAAATATTCGAATTTAATAATTACGACCTTATACAATCGATTTATAGATATTATTATACTAAGAAAATATAATTAATAAAATGAATAAACAAATATGAGTGAAAACTGACATGAAGGATGAGCTCATTCATTGCAATTGTATTTCATATTTCAGTAACATTTGAAAAGTAACATAGGGACATGAATGGACATTTAGAAGACTTATTGAAATAAAATACGAAAGTAACTAATGTTGTATTAGGTAATGAGGTTTTTTAATTTAAAGTTAAATAATTTCCGATTTGTATATTTGGTGATATGTTTTGTCTGTTTGTGGTTAAATCTAACATGAAAATCTTGCCAAACTACTTAACAAATTTAATTCAACTTTAAATACATTTGAACGCTTCCGGGCACTACATAAAAACCTTTCTTTAACTATAACGACTCCACCTGAAAGTAATACAAAACATTGTCACTTTTAGAAATCACTTAAGGTAAACAATATTTTTTTTTTTTAATTTCTAACAAACAATCCATAAAAGTTCGTACATTTTTTATATCATAGCATGTTGTCACTTTAAGTTACTACTGAAAATTTTTAGTAAATTGTTTTATTTTAGTCCCGTTATGTTCTATATTAATTTAACTTCTCCATTAAATGCCTAAATTATAAGTGCCTTCTAATACTTTAATGTTAGTGCACGGGAGTGTATCATTTCATATTTACCGTTCTTCATCAGAGCAAGTAATTTGGCAAATATTGAAGTCGATATAGTATGTTATGTATCACGATGGCTTCCAAGGTGGATAGTCACATTACAACTTATCTATTGTATTTGTTCCCTAGATAGATATTAGTATTATTTTAACTAATTATAGAATTTTCTAATTATGTTTAATTATTGATCTTTACGTTTTATTGCTTAAAAATAAAAATAAATAACAAATTTAACAACTTTTTTCTGTTTTAAATTTATAATCGAGAAAATTTAGTAATGTTCTTATAAATTGCATAAGCCAATGTCCCAACTGAATAAATTGATATACCTCAAAAAGAGAAATATTTGTGACAGCATGCAGAAGAGCGCTGTCAAATAACCTTATGTTGTGTTCCTGCGGTAAGTAGAGTTTTCAGACCCCTTTAAGGAACAACCTTCAAGATCTATAACGACATCGTATCTATTATTAAAAGCATTTATACTCGTTTACCATCAGCCACAGGACTAACTCGTTTGTAATCGTAGTTGTATGAATAAAAAAAATTAAAAACTCCGATGGTCGCGGAAGAATAGAAAGTTAATAGATGATGTTAATTTCATACTATATGGAAAAAGCGATTTTTTAAAACCACGATATGTAAATTTATAATAATAAGGGCAAAGGATTGAAAAGAAAGTAGTAAAAGGTAGCTTGAGCAGTCGGTGACAGAAAACATCGTGATGAAACCATAGCATAGTGGTAGAGCTTTTTCAACTGCCCACTTGGCTAGCTACCACCCTCAAGTTGAAAATCTGCCGCCAAATACCTTAAGATGTGTTCCGACAGTTGAACTTGAGAGTCAGTCCCTCCACTAGGCTTAGCGTGTCCACCATCATGGGCCACATCGTCACTTAACGTTAGCTGAGATTGTGGCCATAACGCTAAACTTTAACTATAAAAATAAAACAAACTCAGGGTTTTCTATTTACTATTAATACTTTTCATCAGAATAAATCAAACTCATTCTTAATTAGTCTTTTCCAAAATTGAACCTGTATGGTAACAAACGGTAATACAGAAATGCACAAAATTTTCTCAGTATACAGTAAGAGTTAAACTGATTATAAGTAAATAACATGCATACATATTAGGCGTAATAGAAAATTAAAGTAGTAATCAAATTAAAGAAAGTATTTCAATATCTCATAAAATTTCTTAATAGTTCAGCATTATCTTATTATCTTTTGAATTTTATGTAAGTTATGTAAATAATGAACTGCTAATGAGATGTTGATAAGATAAGATGTTGATTGATGATAAGTGCTCCTAGCAAAATTATCTTTCAACAATTGTAGGTTTAGGTTTAATGATGTAGTTTCAGTGAGTCGATTTAGTTAGTAGAAATCTCGTGTAATAGAACATTACAAAGCTATGTGTACTGTAATTCGTTGGTGAAGTAACAATGTTCACTTTTTTTTATCCTTAAGGTTTAACTTTATGGCCATAATCTCACCTGATCTTAAGTGACGATACGGCTCTAGTTGGTAGACACGTTAAACCTGTAGAGGAACTGACTCTTAAGTACAACTGCCGGAACACACGTATTGGTATTTGGCGGCAGATTTTCAACTTGAGAATGGTAGTTAGCCAGGCGGGCATTAAACAAAGCCCTACCACCATGCTATGGTTTCCTCACGATGTTTTCCTTCACTGAAAGTTCAAGCTCATTGTAGGTGGATTCGAACTCACATCCCTTGACGCGAAGTCGTTCACACTACCACTATCCTAGACCTGGACCTATCATCGCTTTAGAATATCACATCATAGTCTCTCATAGGTTGCGTTCTCATAGGGCTAATAATTACTGTTATCAGTTTAAAAAATAATTGATTCTGAACACATATCATCATATGTATGTAGTAAATATTATATATATCGTCATATGTATGACGTATAAGTGTGAAATATTCCAAATAAGACAGAGAAAGAAAGTTTTGATGGGCGTCTTGGTTTATATGTCTTTCTCGTGTTAAATAGTCGAAAAAGAATAGAGCTAGTGCCTATTTAGAATACAATTCGGATGGTAGTTATTTTAAATGAAATCTTTAAAAGCAAATAAATTAATATGGCCAAACAAAATAACATAAAATAGGCTTAATATCAAAGTTTCTTTAGAAAATCCGCTACAAGATGAAATATAGATCAAAAAACAAAAACCTTAATCATTACAATGTATTATTTATTAAACCGTACATCAACGTCCATAAACCAAACATATTTAATAATATGTGTTTTGAATTCACAATCTTACAATTTGCTATTAAAACAGGTTTTCTGATTGATATGAGTGAAACATTTAAAATATGAATAAATATTTACAATTTAATGATAAGTAATTCTAAATATTAAAGATACGTAATAATTTACCATTTCATAATTTATTTTCAATAGATTTTCAACAAATTTACATATTTTTATAATACTTAATACCTAAATTTACTTGGCCTAATATTCTTAACAAAATAATAATATAAATATTAAACATAAAAAATGTTTAGTGGAACTTGAAAATAATTCACTCATATCATTAATTCAACTCAACCGTCATTATTTTACAAGACCTAAATCCTACAGAATTTTAAAGGTGTATCTATAGTACTTCAATCTAATTGAAATAAATAAAAAGCTCAAACTAAAAATTTACAAGAGGAAGAAAACCGTTAAAAGG
This sequence comes from Actias luna, assembly GCA_039707435.1. Lineage (NCBI taxonomy): Eukaryota > Metazoa > Arthropoda > Insecta > Lepidoptera > Saturniidae > Actias > Actias luna. The sequence continues at coordinate 9,023,963 of JAZHAC010000033.1, read as the reverse complement.
AATTTATATTACTTAGAAATAAATTTCTATTTTAAACAATTTTTATTATGTCCTTATTGAAAAATAACTGTAATAACGATTTGAAAAATTAATTTATTGGGCGCCATATTGACTTAAGTTACAATACAACTAAGCTTAAGTAACCATAATACACATTTAATGACTATGGAATTACGAAATTATTGGAATAAGGATTAAGAATATTCTTGTACAGTAAACGCACAATTTTCATGGTAGACAAAATTATGACATAGTCTATACGGGAAGCTCTATTTGTGAACACCTATATGATTCATATATTTTTATAATATGGTTTTTATACCACTACAGTAAAAGTTATATCCCTTCCTATTACTATAACAATAATTATAGAACTATCTAGGAAGATATATCGTATATACATATTTAGGTGGCACAAGCTACTTTTTATTTCTTACTGTTAAAGAAAATTAGGCAATGCCAAAAAGTAAAAAAGTGTCTGCATTAAATATTAAGAAATGAACTCGCATTTGTATAACGTCACGAAAATAATATAAGATCCATACTAACTATAATAAAACTAATATTTTATCCTCTGGCGTGTAAATAAAATACTATCGTTTAACGAAATTACACAATAAGTATAATTTTTTATTCTTGATATAATTAACGAATGAAATATAAATGTTTAAATTGAATATATCCATAATATATTAAGTTAATTAATTTTTAGTTATGGAAGTACATGCAATTAATAATATAAGATAGGTGCTCATTTTAATTCATGTACGAAAGATGAAGATATAATAATTACTATAAATAAGAATTTAATTTATTACGTTAATTTCAATATCTAAATAATGAAATAAAAGGAGTTTATTATACTATTATATTTATGGTGTCTCGTCGAATTATGCTATAATAAAATTCATTCATCCTAACTTCATATCATATTAAATACGTAAGGCACTCCATTAATTTTGCTGTTTTTTTGTTGAAGGAGGAAGTGTTGATTATACACGTTGTTCTATGAAACTGATACCACTGGAAGTCGATATTAACTATGCACCGCATATTATAAGACCATGTCCTATAACTTAAGCTTAAATTGAATGTCATGAGTAATTTAGTTTAAAAACAATCTAAGTGATATCGAACTAAACTCATACGAAGTAAGTTTAAATTTACAAAACCGTTGTTATAAAGATCCGATAAATATAATGTTACTAATATTGACAACTGAAATTCATAACTAAATCAGAAGTTTTACGTAAAATTAGAGTTATTAGTGATTAATTATAATTATGGAACTATGGAAGTCATAAAATATGTTTAATTACTTGTATTCATTTTTTTCTTAATAAGGACGACATAATAGATTTGTAAATGAAACGTATGTTTCTAAACTATAATTAACGAATGCTTAAATTCATCGTAATTTGCAACGCGAGTTTATTTATTTATATCATGTCTATTTGTTATATAAACATCAGGATAAAATCTATCTTCCAAAAGGTATAAGTTTTAACACGTGCATTTTATTTCTATAATATATAGTGGACTTTATGAAATTGTATGCAAAACAAAATTGTCATTACATATGTTACAATCCATAAGTCAACATATATTCTATGCGTCAACAAATAAATTCATATATTAAAAACCTATAAAATAATTCATGTATACAATTGAGTTAGGTTACAAATTTCTAGTCACATACCACAATTATTTACAGTTCCATGAAGGATACCAAAGAATATAATATAATAATCACTACGTTTTACAAGAGACATTATACACAATTTGTAAGATATTACCATCGCAATTGTTTTCTTAATGTAAACCAGTCCTTTTAACAATTAAAAGCATACTATGTTTTTGTTGTGGATAAATTGATCATCGATCAGCACTATTTTATTAACTATCGAAGCCGTAAAACAGTTACAGTTATGTTTTTCCAAATGATATAAAATCATAACGATGTACATCAAGGCTGTTGGACCCGTAAATATTCAAAAGCCGATTTATTCATTAGTATTATTTTAAAAAATTTATCAAATTTAACTACCTAATTAAATCTAGATACGAGACATATTTCTTTTTTTATTTCAAAAAATTCCAATGTTTATTATGTAAAGCCGCGCGGCACATAAACCCCTCTGTTGATAATTCCCGTTTAATATTTCAATGTTAATATAGTTTATCTGAAGAATTGAACTAGAGCATACATGAGACATTATATTTTTTATTTATTTTTTATATATTAAATGTTAAGAAATTAGTTAATATAACAACGTGACCAGATAGAAGTTAAATAATTTCCAGAACATATTAAAAGAATTCCCTTGAGCTTCATTGCACTGCGATAGTGCATGTGTCAAGTTCTTGTATATTTGTCTAAACTTTGGTCCCTATAATTGTTATTGTTATATTTGTCACCTGTGTGTAGCGACGCAATGTAGTGTGGGGCAAGGGACGCCGCGCGGTAAGCGGTCGGGCTCTCCGAATAAAAGGCACATTGAGTTATGATTCATTTTGTAAATCTATATGCAGTACCTAACACTTCCGCATTCCTTATCAACAATTTATTTCTTTACTTCGGCATAAAACTAGTTAAAGGGAATTCCTACCTAATTAATAAACTACTTTACATTAATACGATCTACATTTCTCACCACTGTAATCAATTTAATCATTTCATGTTTCGTACAGTTTAGTAATCTGAACATCACATTCTTAGTCCTAAGACATCCAACTCTTTCTTGCTATTTATTTTGGCAACATGGTGGTGGATCTAAAATTGTCTAAGTTTTTATTTACTATGTGGCATTATGCCTAAAATTAACACTAAGCAAAAGACATATCAATAGTTGTCTTCGCATTTGATTTCCCGCGAGGTCGGTCGCGATGACCATTGAAGTTCATTTAACCCGTCCCACTCTGGAAATGAGTCGTATGAAAAACTGTCATTGGTGATATTTTCATGAACCACTTCAGCGCGACTAAATGCTTCGGCAAACTTGCCTATCTCAGTCGATCCAAACGCTTGTTGAAAAGCAGGTAGCGGTACTACTGGAGGCCGATTTTCCTCAGGTGGAGTGCGGTGCGGTTCTGTGTAGTACCGATCCTGGGCATCACGTGCAGACTCCAACGGGGATGTTTCTTGGGGAAATTCAGTCGGGTTAACTAGCCGCGAAGTATTATCTCTATGAAAAGATGTGTTCTCAAAAACTGGATATGGTGTCGATCTGTCTTCATGTTGGTTTACTTGATTTTGAATATGCTGATGTGACGCCTGAAATGTTCATTGGTAAACTTTATATTTCTACACAATTAAAAGATGTTGATAAAAATTATTACAACCAATATTATAACAATTTTATAAGTATTTTAATATTATACCTTGGCAGAACGGCAGTCGGGAACGTAGCGCATTTGTTCACGAGTACATGCATTTCCAGAAGCCCAAAATCCTCCATTTACTGGATTAATACCATTCCATCCTCCACCATTCGCAATATCCATCTAAAAGTACCGAAATTTACGTTAAAACATGTTTCTTTACGTTTAAAAATATTAGTATGAACATTTTGTTTGTATTAAAGTGAAATAAATTCATTTAGATAATAAACATTTAAGGGTTAATATTTAAATAATAAACACTTTATTTTGAAGCAATTAGAGTGAACTGTTTTACAAAAATCAGTAAGCATTCCACATCACCTCCCAAATTTAAAATTTTACCTACGTAAATAATGTACCTAGTAGTTATTATTTACCTGATAATGAGACCACATATGGTGATCGATGTAAGGAGGGCCTCGACCATTCATGCCACATTCTAATGGAGGCTGAAATGTAAAATGTAACGAATGAAAATAAGATGTAATTGTACAATTGTGGTAAATGTAATTAATTATTACACTGTTTTTATGACAATGCTAACTTTTACCCGCGGCTTTGTTCACGTTAATACTTATTTTATCAAATAATTCAGAATTCGGTACCCGCTATTTTAAACATATTATATCAAAGGAGTCTGGTAATAAGAACATTTGTGCTCGTAGTCATTTATACACGAGCCGCTCACTATTTTGGCTTACACATAAAATATAAATATATGCTGTCGCGGGCTTTTTTGTAGGACTATTTAAAATAAACATTTCCATTATACATTATATACGTGTAAGTCTAACGGTTTTTACAGCGCACGCCAAAATAACTCACAAATGGCAGATTTTTTTCCTACTTGCTTAACACTTATCGTTATATTTTGGACAATTCACACAATATCATTATAAATTATAACCTGTGTGTTATTCTGATGCATAAGTTACATTATTGTAAAAATTTCATTAAAATTCATTCAGTACTTTTACATGCAAGAGTAACAAACATCCATACATCCATAGTTACAAACTTTTGCGTTTATAATATTAATAAAGATTCATCGCAATGGGCACTTTTTTGTTAACGCTATTTTGCATGATTTTTAAACATGTGTTTAATATTTTTTAAGATATGAGAACTTGACAGGTTGTTGATAAATTACCATAGACTTTATTTATTTATTCGCTATCATGTAAATTAAATTACTGTAGGTCACATGCTTAGAGTAATTTATGGATACGAGTGCAACTAAAAGCATTGCGTCTTCTTCTGCTGATCTTTGGCAACAAAAGGGCAAGTGCGGTCGTTATGGGGCTATTGTAATGGGTATTATGGATATTCATGGCAGTGTAGGATACCCGGCATAATACGTAAATATATTTATTCGCTCTATAAATAAACATGTAATTTAAATAAAAAAAATAATGTAAATAAATAAAATAGTTATGTAACTGCAGTGGAGGACACAGGAACGGTCGCGATTGTCAAATTATACTGATTGCTATTAACGCATATCACTTAGAATATTTTTTTTAATATTAAAGTAAATGTAGAGATAAAATATGTTTGCTTCATTTTTATTCTTTATTGTCTTTCTCACAAACATATAATGCCTGTTCTTCATTTCTAAATAAATTCGCGTCCGCGCAGTTCGTCTATTATCACACGGTATTCGCTTTGCCATGCAAGTTGTATACAGATTAAAATTTTTATTTACTTAGGTAAATAACGAATTTAAAAGTTTGAATGAGATAGTAATTATAATCGCAAGATTATATTTAACTTAATCATAAAGTAACGTTTGACCACAAACTTACCGGAAACAAAATCGTGTTGTGGTCAAATATCCAAAGCATTCAGATTAGATTAGAAATCAACTCTTAAATCCAGAGATCTTGAGGATAGTAACTAAACATAATGTACATAAACGTAAAACAAACATAATAAACTTAATGTAATAGAAAATAAACTAGTATCCCGATTTTATCTTCCAGTAACAAGGGCAACGTATTTTAGGTTTCGCAATAAGGTCCTTCAGAACGACAACTAAACAGATTAATATCTACCCGGGTAATGGGTGAACTATCATTATGGTTACCAAGACTCTTACGGTTATATATACATGTCAAAAAGAAACACCACTAATAATGGTTAATAATACTTCTTATTTCATAGGCTGTTGAGGATAGGAAAATAATTAGGAGCTTTAACCTAATTCTAAATTTATTACTACGTGGAATATATTTTTGTTTTCAAAAATATGGCATAATAGCATGGGTTTTAAAGCCATTGTTTTGCAACCTAATCTTCAACTCCATTTAGATGGCAAAGACTCATAAACAAATAAACAGTTTTTGGTGTACACAGTACAGTAACAGCATAATTATAATAAACGTACATCTGAGAAGAAATCGCCTATAAAGGGCAAGTAGTGTGAGTTGGGAAACTATGCCTAAAATTGATTCCCAGTTGGTCAAACCTAATTACTTAGTGTAATGAATATAGAACGACTCGGTGAGCTGTTAACGTTCACTTGTTGGAGAGATACTATTACAAAAAAAAAAAGATTTTTTTGACGTTGTAGATGAATTAAACAGTAGTAAAATATTTGGTTTTTCATTTAATTGTACACATGTACATCCTATATTGGGGATGTAAAAGCAAATCCGCTTCAGTCCAAAATTTGTATTTTTTAAGTACTTCTTATTATTGCTTCTTTCGAGCACTAAAATTTGCTTTTACACCCTTCTTTTAATTAGTTCAAAAGTACTTTAAGTAGGTAAGATAACGATCGTATCTTATCGTAAATAAAATTTAGTATACTACAGCCGAGAGCGTCTTCATTTGACTATTGATGACGGTAATAATGCGTATAGCCTTCGGATGATAATACTAGTACACATTATCTAACATAGACATTTTTTTTGGCAGTATGGTAAACCTTGCGTCCTGGTAAGTACAGAACAATCCATAAACAACGAGAGCTCAGCAAGTAATCAACGGTCTCGGTTGTTGATAGGTATACGAAGCGATAATAGCTCAGTCGGTAGTGTGTTCTGACGCCGCGTCAACGTGACGTGAATTCGAAACTCGTGATGAAAGCATAGCATAGTGGTAGTGTTTTTTCTAATGCCCGCCTGGCTAGTTACCACCCTCAACTTGAATATCTGCCGTCAATAAACTATATGTAGGTTCCGGCAGTTGCACTTAAGAGCCAGTCTCTCCACTAGGCTTTTCGTATCCCCCATGTTGATCCACATCGTCACTTAACATCAGATAAGATTGTGGCCATAGCGCTAAACCTTAAGTATAAAAATACATAAGCTGATCTCGAAATGTGACATAGGTACATAACGGAAGTCACTGCGATGAGATTATTACCACATACGTGATACTCACAAACTCGCAAACTGTTCTGGTATTCTGATTCTATCATTGTATTAAATACAGGCAGGAAATATGTGCGTTTCCGACCGATGACAAACCCCTAATAGCAAGAGGAAAGCGGTAACAAAAGTCGTAAATAATCTACAGTAGATTAACAAGTTAAGTTTATTGTTGGTACACTAAAGCTGAATACACTGCAATACGAATTTGGCATTCCGAGGTAAATATTTAGCGATTTTTGCTATCGCTTTGGTTTTGCTAAATATATAACCAGGGGATCGATTTCCTACGCAATATCGTTATGCACCTACCATATCTATTGTACATTTACAAAAACAATTATTTTCCTTAAAATAATGTATTATATTTAATTGTGTTACACACAGAGAATTGCGCGCGACGATATGTTCACGATCGATGCCCAGTGCTCCCTATGTAACGTGATCCTGGTTCTGCCACCATACGCTCAGTGATAATCCTTCAGTCGGATAATGAGTTGACCATCAAACAAGCAAATAGTTCGCGCTTGTAGTATTACTAATAAAAATATAGTCATTAGACCAGGCCTTCTGCAAGCTTATCTAGATTGTCCTTTGTGCGCTTTATGATATATTATATAACAATGTATTATTTCATTTTTAAGTAGTACTTGCATTCCATAGGCAACTATTATCCGTTATAATGTACCTATTAATATTTACTTTAATTAAAAATACTGCAAGTCTGAATTTTTGTGATTATTAGATACTTCAAAGACATCTAATTAATTACTAACCAAATCAACTTTTATGACTACTATAGAAATAAAGGGAATGTTACTTTTTCGAATTTGTGATTTAAAATATCTAAATTACTATCGTTTTTTAAGCTTAATTAACTAAAAGCTTTTTATTATTATTATATTATTTAAACATACAAATTGTTTTACATACACAAGTCAAAAGTGTCAAAATGCAAGATTGACTTTTGCTGGCAGTTTTGATTGTGGGATTTACTTCCTCTATATGACTTATATGCTTCCATCTACATAATAAATAAACATAATAATGTGTACATTTTTTTTTAAATTTTATATTCTAGTTTGCATATTCTTTTAGTTGTTTCTTCACCTTAAAAAACAGTAGAATTACTCAAACTTCAAAGTAATACATGACATTATTTTACTACATAACTTGTTAAAACATTTAACCATAATTTGTCACAGCCACTTTTAATCGCGGTTCATAGCGATCGTGCTACGAAAACTACACTTGTAACATCACTTCGATGTTTACAAAAATAGTTACAATTTTACTACGAAAAAAAAACTATGTTTATTTTGCTATACAAGAACAAATATTTTTCCTTCATTGTAATTATGTTTAATTTTGGAATATAAACTTTTATTAACGAATACTATTTAGTAGTTATGTCTTAGAAATTTGATAGGTATAAAATAATATTTTGTTGAAGTGTTTACTGTTTAAAAGATAAGTATTTAAAAGTACATGTATATAGTGTAGGTTAGGTAGTGGTTGGAGATTTGCAGGAGCTAACTATCGAGCGGTAACTGGCGAGTGAGCGTGGAGCGGCTAGCGCGCGACGCGTACCACGTGACTTATCGATCAGCGCGGCGCCCACGACACTCGGAAAAATCAACCGCTGACAGCTTTCATAGGCCACCTCCACCTCTCTTACACCCGATACCCCGCTTTACAGCCCGTCCCGCCCTCATTAGTGCCTTTCTAACGCTCACTTGTCTCGTAATATAACAAGGCAATGATACCTCTTTCGGGTCAATTATAGGTACATAGTATGTTAAAGGCTCTGTACTCAGACATATAATCTGAATAAAATTGTATACTAAGTCTTCTCACATACCTTACATCTCCTTACAATGTAAAAAGGTAATCATCTTAGCATTTAGAGGAAATGTTAACATAGAATCATATTATTGAACATGCTGCTTTGATTTATTATTATTAGAAGTTCAATGTTACGATAAACATTACAAACAATCAAATATTGTATTTATATAAAACTATTTGATAAATAAAGTAAACATGAAATACTAACTTTAATGCCACGGCTTTCTATATTTCAATCAAAACATAGGTTAAAAATGAAATGAACAATCACTGAAGTAAGATGTGAATAAAGCACCGGATAAAATAAAGTTTATGAATTGTATATATTTAGCTATAATTAATACTGAGCCTTATGCAGCCTATGTAAGATTGACAATAAATTGTATTTATAAGGAACATAGGGGTGGAGGAATATTTGACTGTCCTCTGACATTGACCTACATTATTTGAACTGGGCATATTGAATAGGGATGACCCATTCACACAGAAGTCATGAGTTATTAATTCTAAACAAACATGTCATCAACTTGTTTTTCTCTTAAAATTTTAATGTTTTATATTATATAAGCAGCTTCAATTTATGCATGGGAAATAAGCTCTAGAACGGAGTATTCTATTCATATTTTTATCATTACCTATTATGTGTTTTCTATGTTCGTTCTATTCGGACTGATGAATTTTAGAATAAAGCGGTCTAAGCCCAAAACAGCAAACTCATGAAGAACTAGGATACAGAATTCTAGGTAATACTAGTCAGCAGTGACAGAGACATATAGAAGGATTACTATAAAATAAGCTACACCCAGAAGCGCACTCGGGGAAGTTTCAATGGTTTCCTTTGAAATATTTAAATCAATTATCTGGCAAGATAAAATCGCGTTAATATATCTACCTAGGCCGTCATACAGAATTAAAATTTAATTTTTAAAGTAAATTTAATGGAATGTAGACATATATACAAATTTAGATTAATAGGACTTCACCGTTTAGCTTAAAAAGTACTATTTAATGATTATGGAAAAAAAACAATGATATTTTTGAAATATTTTATTGTAATATAATTAAAAATTTATCAATCTCCAAGTCAGTCAAAAAGTCGTATGATTTAAACACTGACTATTATTTAAAAAGATAAACACATATTTATATCGTAAGCAAATATTGATATGCTTCACAATTTTTGTTTACTGAAACGGTAACCTTTTATTTTCGGATCTCTACGTAATATTTAATTATTCTATAATATATTATATATATTCTATAATTATTGTACAATATACTTACAGTAGGTGGAAACTGTAGATGCTGCGGAGGGTTCAGCGCGCGTTGATCTCTACGCATTAGCGTACGCCGTACACGCGTTTCTTTTGAACCATGGGCACCATAATCTGAAGGAAAATTTATCTACATAATTTTTGTTTTTCTCCGTGGTCACTGAGAAAGGGGTAGTTTTATAGTTTAGCAACTCGACCAAGTTTTATGAATAAACAGTTTAATTGCCCTAATTATTTAATAGTTTAATAGATTGCTTCTTTTGAGTACCTGTAGTAAAAGCTAAAAAAACAAGTTTGATTACATTTGAAAACAGCCAGAACTCGTAATATACTATTCGTATAGAATAAAGCTTAGTTACACTATTGTTTTTTCAAAATGATAGTCCAATTCATATATATGAATACTAAATTACTAAAGAAAATAGTACTCACTAACTGCATATTTATTGCATTAAATCTGTGACATTAAATACTTTATACAATGTGTCTAATAAAATATATAAGTTTTTACATTCTATCTAATTTAATCCAAACTTATACAATTGAGAAAGCAACCCTGTATATCTGTCTATTGTTTACGTTTTCCCACCTAAACCAATTTCGATGAATTTTGGTACAGAAAGAAATCAGAGCTTGCATAAAGCTATAATTTGTAGTTATTTTGTGGTATTATATTTATATTATCTTAATTAACTATATTATACTTAATTTATACAGAAAATCCCTAATTTCTCAAAGTATATAAAGTGAAAATTCTTATTTATACTTTTGTTAGAAATAAATATTGTTCCGTGTTTTTGAAAAATCATACTTCGAGATCGTACAATAGTGGATGATTTCAATTTCTCAAGTTCACGCGAACATAGTCACCAGCACACCTAGGAACTTAACAATTTCGACAAGAATTGAGAATGTCTGTATTAGTCCGTTGAACTATATAATATTAGAATCGTAATCTATTATTTCAATATACAGATACAGATTATAGTGCTTTTCAATATTTAAAATATATCATATATTGTTATATGCATTTATTTTATTTGTCAATTTTTTTATTGAAAAACTAATCGTGGAAATAAAAACTTCACAGTTGTAAAACTATGTTTTACAAATTATTAAAACAATTAGGATATATAACACATTTTTTTTTTAGATAAGCCAAGTTATGATATAGCAAATTATTGAAACAATTGTTATATGTATATTTAGTCAATATCAAATTTCCTTTCTAACGAGGATTACAAATATATTTTAAATGTAATTCACATATTCATTTATTCCTATTGAAAAATACTAAGATTATTATAATTTATCTTGTACAATCAGCCATATACCCATTAACCAAGAATGCCCACGACAATATATATAATAATGTTATATTCTTATTAATTTTGTACCTACTTAATTCAAAATCTAATGTAATTTAGAAGTATGTTTTTATAATAAATCAACATTTTAATATTCAATTTCTTAATAACTCATAAAACTCATAAAAATCCCCCTACAAATAAAAGAAACAGCAGTCTGGTTAAATGGCGTAAGAAGAACGTATGCATATTCATTGATCTTTGACCCCGAGAAATCATATTTCCAGTAGAATAAACTTAATTTATATACTTTTAATGGATATATAATATACTATTTGAAAAAATATACAGTTACAAATTGTATTTAAATGAAACATACATTTTACGTAACGCGTATTTGAAATTTACAGTAGATTGCGACGCGGGCGTTAGTGCCCTGGTCAATATGTGGAGTGGCTGTGTTGTGCAGGCGATCAATCGCGTTGCGACGCGGCGGATGGTGAACTAGGGGCGAAGAGAGAGAGAGAGAGAGGACACAACCACCTGTAGCACTCCCCTTCCGCCCCGCAGCCTCTGGCATCGACACGTGACGTAGACGCCGAGAAATCCGCCCAAACGTAAACATTAATTCTTACTTCATTCTTCATTGTTCAGAATGTTGGTTCGCGCCACGCGCTCGGATTCCGGTCTCTCGCGGTATTGGTAAACAAATTTCAGGTTGACGCATGCTACGCTCGTTGACAGTTTTGTTATTATGGTAACTACATATTTTATGTATAATGCAATACAGAGCCGACTCGTTGTTTATAATTCAATTATGTTCATGGAATTAAGACTAGTCACGGTACGGAACTACTATGCATTTTCTATTCTTACCGCTTGTTCATGAATTCATTTTTGTAGATAAATAAAACACTAAAAATAATATTGTTACAGTTATTACAACGCTAATTATTATTAAAATTTCACAGTAATAATCAAAATTAATTTGTTCGTTAAATTGTAGATTTTTTACTATCATAGTTACTAAATTACTGTGTTCTATGCATAATATGTATTTTTAAATCATAGTCAATTTTTTGTTATTGTTATAATCGGTTCGAAAAATTGTTAGGTTAATTACCTAACACATTACCTATACAGTATTTGATTGCGATTTGTAGGGAGAAAAAAATATATGTAATAATATATTTCAAATTACTGTGAGCAATATATAAGATCTTTAACTGGTATGTTTATTGTTAAAATATAAGCAAGTATTTTCATTAAGTAGTAATAAAACGAATAAATATGACGACATAATATATAGTTTGTTGTTACTTGTGGCGATAAATTTAAAATATTTTAGTTTGTATACAAGTATTTAAAGCACAAATATTTTTCGAATTATATTCATTTAGTATTAGTTCTGAACGTAACTTGAAATAATACGAGTATACTTCAAATTAAAGAAAAAGTTTATTTTTGTATTAATAACAGTGTATATAAAATGTAGTAAAATCGCAGTAAATGTCATTAAAAAAATAGTTTTATTGTATTTTTTCTTTATAAAACTAACACGCTAAATTTTATATACGTACTAAATTATTGTAAATGCTATGGTAATTAAAAAGTAAATATAATTAATCAATCTAAGTTTTGACAATTTTAATTGGCCTGTATTCTCATACTGATACAAACCCATAGGCCTAACATGGTCGTTATGATGCAAGTGATGTCCTGGGTAGTCATAACGGTAGTAGCGCGCATAAGGATCATGTGCGTGTGGCGCATAGTAGCCATGTGTATAGGGCGCATAGGGCAGAGGCGTATATCCGCTGTAGCCTTCCCAGCCGGCGCCCGCGCCGTATTGCCCGTGTCCGCGGTACTCCCCGTAGTTGCAACAATCCATGACTCTGTGCACCCTACGCTCCTGGCAGCGCACTCGCTGCCATTGTCTCAACCCATCCTCGCCGCAGCGCGCACTGCCACATCACCATGCTCTTGCGCTTACTTTTACGTCTTTACTTATTCAAACCGTAAAAAGATATTTAAAATGCATAACTGTGTACGACTCTTTCTTTTTACATCGTCCAAACTTCACACTACATTAATGACTTTCAGGATTATTCAATATAGTTGAAAATGCAATTATTATAATAATTTAAATCATATTTTACGAATAATTATTAATAAATATATATTCTTTTGAACAGCAGTCACATAAAGATCGAGCGCAGTTACGCGGCGGGAATCAGACGCGGGTGCGACGTTAGTTAGCGAAAAGAGGTCGTTCGAGTTTGCCGGCGTCGAAGAGATTCGACAGACGATGTTGGTGAGGAGGCGGGGATCGCGAGGGAGGGGCGACGCCCGCTCGCCGGCGGCTCGGCGCAGCGCGGCGCTCGTCGGATGCCGACTGAAGGCGTCGCGGAATCGATACGCTGCCGCCGCCCGTGGACGCCTGCCGCGTGCCCTCGCCGTCCTCGCCGCCCACCCGCACTACCTGCCTGCGCCCGTATTGCGCGCGAACTTTGTCTTCCCCGATGGAATTTTATATTTAGAACCATGGTAAAACGATTGATCGATACTTTGCACTATTAATTAGCACCAATACCAATTCCAAGTTATAGTAAACAAAAGAAATTTTTTGTGCAAATTTTTAAAAGTTTATATTTTATTAACTTTTTTTTTTGTTATATCTGAAATATGTTATATTTATTACTTTTTATATGATAAATAAAACCAGCTTTTTAAATGAAAAAGAAAGTAAAATACCTTAAATATTTTTATTTAGCATGTATTATTAACACATTTGAATAGATTGTTTTGCGCGGTGTTCAGATGGTTAATACTTCTAATTTTTTATTGAATTCCGCGTAGGCGACAGTGACCCACATAGATGATTGACATGAGCGACATCACCCTCGCCCTTCGTCCTTCGTTTAGAATTTATTTTAAACATTTTTTAAATATATCATTAGTTTAAAAACAATGATAACCCAAAAAATCTTAAATATTTTACTGACGCTATAATTTTCTATATGATTAATAGTAAGTTATAAAAGTAAATCAATGTCACATTAAACCCATAGTTAAACATTTATTTCTAACAATATGAATACATACTAATACAAGACAATATAAACAAATAAAAAACTGCGTAGTCAACGTTGAAATTTATAAGGCTTTACCTGTGACATTTAAAATGTTTCTATTTATGTAAATGTAACAATAGATGTCTTGACATAGCAAAAAACAATTGCGTTTGTAACAGGTTTCATATAAAACTTTTTTCGGACTTGAAACGGATTTTTTTTTATATTAAATTAATTTGAAAGCTACAAAACTTTTCTTTAATACTGTATTAGTAAGGATTCTTTGGTAGAAGAACATTATTTGTATAATTTTCAACCAAGTGGATTTCGTAAAATTGCTATTCTCACTTTGGTGAGTTAGGGTCAGTATTTTCATCATACTTTAGTACATATTTTAGTCACATCTAAAAGGCAATTATGATCGATCTATAAGCTTTTTAATAAATTTGGGATTTTTAAATGAAGAAGTAAATAGTAGTTTTAATGTATCATGTTCTCAATATAGTTGAATAAAAATAAACGGCGATACGAGATGGATCCAGTATCTCCACCGTACACGTAGTTTATTGTTACATGCTTTACTGGTACAAAAATTAAAGCCTTTAGCGACCACCCTCGGGCTTAAACTGCCGCAAAATAAGGTTCAGTTTGAGCCTTTGTTTTCCGGCATAGTGAACGGGAACCAGCCATTACCGCCAAGGACAGCTACATGGCTGGTCGTCATGTGTAAAGCTGAAGGGATGTTTTCAGTGGTTGTCTTTAAAACTGTAAACAATATAGAGTTACATGCTTCGGTATTTATCCTTGAGTAATTATAAGTCAGAATCATACGTTAGATTTATTTTTAGCCACATTATTAACATTTGCAAGATGTAATTATTGAAAAAATGCTATGTAGACACAACTATTAGTCAACATGCTTTTATTTATATGCATGCATATTATAAATGTGAAAGTGAGTTTGTTTGATTGTTACGCTTTCAAGCCTAAACCTCTAAATCGATTATAATAATTTTGGTATAGAGATAGAGAACCTGGAGACGGCGATAGGCTACTTTTTCTTGTGAAAAACTTATTGGATGTGAGGTAAAGAGAGGGATAAATTTTGCATGAAACTTTATGTTGCGTCATCTTATTTGTTTGACAAAATCAATATTAACGCGAGCGAAGCCGCAGGTAAAAGCTAGTAAGATATACATGCATGTAGTCACAGACTCATCGTATAGCTAACTGGTATCCGCTTGATAGCTCGGACGTACCATAAGTAAGCGCGAAAAGAAATCTGCGAAAGCCGCATTTGAGTGGATAAAGTATATTCTTAAAAAACGACCACGACCGCATTATAGGTAGCATTATATGGTAGGGTTATTTCTAATGCCCGCCTGGCTAGCATATACCGATAGGTGTGTTCCGGCAGTTGCACTTGAGGGCCAGCCCCTTCATTAGATTTAGTACGTCCACCATCTTGGCCCACGTCGTAACTTAACATTAGGTCAAATTGTGCCCATCCTATCGCTACCTGTTAACTATAAAAAAATGGATAATATTAGTACAACTTTTTTGTTTTACATACACATCTGGAAAACCTACCAAAATACATAGTACGATAAGAATACAGAGCAGCTTTCCTGAGGTACGAAAAGTCATTAAAATAGCTAACGAGGCGAACTGTTAAATAGAAAATACCTATAAAATACGTTTTATTATTTTCATTTATTATTATTATTTACAACTTGATTGCTTATATATTATTACAATGAAGTTTTATTCACAATTAATTTTATTGACCATAAATATACACTGTTTAGTTTTAAAATTCATAGAATAATCAAATTCTGTATCCTGTATTATCTTTTATTTTAAAAAGTCTAAACTTGAAATAAAAAGAATAAACTACAATATAAAATGTAAGAAGGAACAAATAAATTAATAAGGAGAAATCAAATAGATGAAATGTGAGACTAAAGTAAGAAATTGTAAAATATAAACAAAACCAGTTGGAATTGATAATAGCTCAGTTGGTAGTGCGTACCGACGCCACGTCAAATGACGTGGATTCGAATCCACCTGCAATGAACTTGAACTTTTGGTGAAGGAAAAACATTGTGATGAAATCATAGCATGGTGGTAGGACTTTTTCTATGGCCCACATAGCTAGCTACCACCCTCAAGTCGAAAATCTGCCGCCAAATACTTATAGGTGTGTTCCGGTAGTTATACTTGAGAGCCAGTCCCTCCACTAGGCTTAACATGTCCACCATCTTCGGCCACATCGTCACTTAATATTAGGTGAGGTTTTTGTTATAATGCTACACTTATTAACTATAAAAAAATGGTTAAATAAGGTATGAAACCATGTTCGAGATGTGGATTATCAACGTTGGTGTCTCTACGGAACAGTAAATTTACAAGAACTATTTATATGGTTGATATAAATAGTCTTGAAATTGGTATTCTAGAAGCTGTAAATAATCGATGCTTGCTTAAATAACGTATCGATCGTTGTGATTAGAATCCTACTATGAGACAGAACTATTGCTGTTGGAAAATTCGTCATAAAATCAAAGTATTTATGGGAAACAGTAACCTTCCTACACAAAACGAACGAAAGTTATAACGATGTCTACCCTAAAGTCATTGTTGAATTAATAAGTTTTCGCTATTTATAATTTTATATTTTATAATAATTTATTGAAAATTTAGGCCTCAAAAATAATTTAGCATTCTACGTAGTAATGCAGGAATTTTAAAATTTATGTCATTATTTTCCAACAGACATTCTTAAATTGATATTTTATATTTATGATATTAGTAACATTAATCATTACTCTTAATTACATATAACATTAATCTATTAACAATATACACACAAAATAAATAAATAGGTATCTGTATAATATCGGTATACCAAAATGAATACCAAGTATTAATTAACGATAAAATAGTTATTATAATTTGTTAATTATTTATTTTCAGTTTTCTAACAATTATGCTAAATACTCAACTTTAACTTTGACTTTAACTTTAACTTTATTTTTTATTTTTTAACTTTATACAAAACAAAGAAATTTACTACCACTATCTTTTCTAGCATTCCTGCCCCGTAACATACAGTAAACCATTGTTTAGAATAGAAAAAGTTTATAAATACGATTATCAGGAACATAAATTCCTAATTAATATTTATTAACATTAACATTTACATCATAATGGCTAATTTTTACGTGATAAACAGAAATAAAAGTAATTGTACGACACGACATGTAAAACATTCCTTGTTACAATATTCGTGTAGGACAAGCTCACTTCTAGGTTAAAATTAAAAGAACTTTTTTATGTTCTAATTTCTTCTTAAAAATTCTGTAATAATTAATTGAACATTTGTAATAAATATAATTACATGGAGAAAAAAGATAATATTTTTTTTAAATTATTTTTGTCTAAGCTGCTGTGTGTTTTTCATACTTTTAATTTTTACTATACATTACCAATTCATTTACAACTTCCCTTAAGAGTTTATATTTTTTAGACATATATGAATATTTGTTTTAGCCATACACATTTTAAATATATAATATACCGTCCCGACAGTTATAAGCGGTTAAGATCTTCATAAGACGGAGTCATCTACAAAAGCAAATCATAAAAATATATATGGAAAACATGCGTTGTTGTATTTTTCCTAAATAAGCGTATTTATATGTGGTTTTTAAGAAATTTTACAATAGCTTTTTCAACAGTTCTTAGATATATTTTGTAGTGGTACTCTGGCACGGTGTGTTCGAGTGGTATAGATACAATTAGTCAGAGTATTTTCATGTATTTCAACTCTAAGTAAGAACAAGCCAAGTTGGTTTAATATATTCTTAGCCATGTGGTACAACTATTTTTTGTTTGCATAGAGCTGAAGCAGTCCTAATTTTGACTCCAAATCGTAATAAAAAAATTAAATTATCGACGTTTATACTACCGAGGTGTTATGTTCCTATATATTCTTTAAAATAAAATCTGTATACAAAGTTTACCCCTGTATAATATTAGTATAGTTTATTTGTTTACATTTAATTATAACTCAGCTAGTTCATGATTATTAATTTACTCACTTTATTCCGTTATGAATAGTTCATATAAGTAAACAATAATTTTTATTCAGTTTATCACAATACCAACGGTCTTGTTTTACTTGACTAAATACACACATAGGTACTCTGCGCAAATCGCTTCGTATATTAAACTCGTTAAACTAACAAACGTTTATAATAAAATATTTTGCGTCCAACAGTTGCAATCTCTTTAAAAAACATTAACATCGTGCTTATTCATTACTAAAGTATAAAAAAAAAATTAAAGCTCAGATTTTAGTTTGGATTTTGCAAAACAGACAGTGTATATATTGCCTAATTAGATGTGTATTCTTACTGAATTTCAATAATATAGCTTTTTTTTTATTACAATTAAAGTGTTAACGCCATGTTGATCGCCTGATGCTAAGCGGGCTCTGTAGCTCATAACTAGGTACCACTAGTACATTGTAAATATTGAACCTACCTTTCTCAAAAAGCTCTGGAAGTCGCAATAAATTCTTCAACAGACTACTGTCATGGGGCTGGGAATAGTGCCAGCGACATACTTTATTAGAGTTCATGGATACACTAATCGTGAGTAGCATGAAGATGGATTAAACGGGATCTAGTATATTTTTTGTATAGTTTTGTAACTACTCACTTTTATTTTGTTTATTATGTTTTTAAGTTCCGACGACGTAACGAATTATCAACATAAAAATGAAATGTGTGTTTTTGACAGGTTATAATTATCCCCAGTCAGTTTAATACATATGGAAACGTGTTATACGAGCTTTGCGCAAGACGCCTCTTCCAGAACACTAGAAACGTGACACCATGCCCACGCTGAATCACAATTTTAAAAGTTTAGAAGGTTCACAATTAATGAATGCCCAACAGCACAATTCCAACTAAAATTTACATAATATTAAATAAATAATAATTTTAAAAATAGCTCATCTTACTGTTGTATAAAAAAAATCTAAAAAACTTTAAACTAGAAATGTTCGCTTAGTATGAACTGGAGTTCGTTATTTTCGGTTACTATACTGTTTACTTACTTTGTCTTTAACTCACATCATCACACAATTTTCTTACAATGTCATCAACTTGCTAGAAAGTATAAAGCACTGTCAAACTATACTCTTACCAATTTCGTTTCATCTACGATAATTTTGAGTGATTTTTATATTTATTTCAAATCTGATAGGAAGGCATGGTATATATCAATGAACTTTTAAGAGATCGCCTACATTAACTATTTTAAATTAGCAGTACTAGCGATGACGGGTAAGATTCTAAAAAAAACATGAACGACAGACAATGATTATTGTAACTTTTATATTACTACAGAATTCCAGTCGTTTTCTGTCTCGTTTGATTCTCCTTGCGGAGGTTTTGACCACGAATCGAATGCTTACAAGCTGATTTTATTAGTAAACAAGAAAATATAACTATAAAAAGTATCTCTATTGTGGTCGCAAAAATTTAATTTTAGTAGAGGCTATCAATTGTTTCTACAAATATTCGCATTGTACATTTTGTTTTTAGTGTTTTATGGCTCATACGTTCCACGTATTTAAGCTAGCAAAGCAAACGTTTTAACGTTATAGTTACAATAAAGATCTACAGATAAGTAACTCTTCTTACTGCAATCTCTTAGTATCGTTCCACTTATAAAACAAAATTGATTTCATTTTACTACATCTTCTTACTGGGATAGTTCATCTGACGTAGGTATCTACTCATGTTTTAGATATCATATAATTTCTTGTATCTCTATCATATTAATGGTATTTTCATCTGGGTCTAGCTTCAAGGTCCCGTCTCTGCAGTAAGATTATATGCGTAAAATATGTTTCCAAAAAATTTACTCAGTCTTCAAACGGAAGATGATTTTTCTATCAAAACGGTATTCATCTTGAAGACCTATTCATTCTATAAATTGTCGAACGATACCTAAAATTTCTTACATCCCTCCAAAAATATAAAAGGTAAAACTTGTTTGACATTAAATTATCTTTAAACAAATTACCGCAAGGTAGATGTTACCTTCCTTAGCTTTTATTCCGTAAAATATATTAGTTGTAAGGAAACTCTTTAATACCTACATTTCTAAAGTAACAGTAAAACATTGAAATGAATTTTATTAAATAAAAGTTCAATGAGAAAGCCATTACTATTAATAGGTATCATCTTTTGAAAAAAAAAATCACTTAATGACTGTTATACCAGGGTACTGTTAGATAAACCTACAACAAATAGTAAAACTGAAGTAAGAGTGTAAACGGTGTATTATTTAATTCACTACACTTGAAGTTATTATACTATAATTTATTTATGCGTGTGTAGATATTATTCGTTATTTTTGTATTGAATTCCGCAGTCATAACACAATAAAAATTGTTGCAAGTGCGATAAAAGATTGAAAATGTTTGTATCCACTAACAACTTTGACACAGGTGATTGTATTTATCAGAGCAGAACACAAATATTTAAAACTATCAAAAGTCTTTTAATGCTTTATAAATTGGTTCATATAAAAATAATGTAGAATATATGTACGTAGTATACTTCATACACATAAATAGAAACGATATCTTAATTGCAATTACTCTATAAATTCTAGAATTGACAGTTGATAAATGAATTGCTTTTGCATGTACAATCATCAAATTTATGCCATGGATAGCTTCATAAAGGTAAGCGCTTTATCATGTAGGCGGGCAATGTTGACGTCTGTAAATGTCGATAAGTATGTTCTAATGTATGTTGTATAGTGGGTAGAGAAGCCAGGCGCGAGTTATCATGCAGATTGCGGCGAATCAATAGGGGCGCCTCGGCCACTGACGGCGGATGACGATCAATATCGTCCCAGTGGAGCTGTCTCCGCATTAAGGGGCTTCCTCGAACGCCTACCCACAATATATCTACACACTGTACTTACTCCATATTACTACAGAAGTTATTTTACATCTAACCCGTCTCCATAGACTCCAAAAATGTACCTCCATGTATAAATGTATCTCCATAGACTTCAAAAATAACTATTGTATATTAAACTTTAAAATCGCTTATATACCTATAATAGTAAGATTAATTTCACTTTAAACTTTTAAATGCAGCTACATTTTAATAGATGAAATACACAAAAAAAACCAAGAAAAAACTTGGTTAAATAATAATATAAACAATAATAATCGTGTTCAATAATTGTACGTTCGTAAACACAGAAAACATAATTTATTGGTTTAAAAACCAGTGATTTTTATGAAGAAATAACTCATACTGCAAATTTATCCTGCTCTCTTATAACTATCCATGTTTACACTTTTTGCGACAAGATATCCATAACTTCGCACGTGTTACAAATACTTAAATAAGTGCTTACTTCTTTATTAACTAATATAAAATTTGATAATTTCACAAGCTGAAAAAGTAACATGTTAATAGCTATTTTCAAATTACCTAATTTCTTTAAAGTGTTTAAAAGTGAGTTTACTTCGTAGGAAAATATGTTATGTATGCTATATTAATATATAAATATGCTTAAAATACAATAATTAAAAAGTTTTGCGAATTACTAAGTAAGTTTCAAGTAATAGTAAGTTCTGGCGGTTGTCTGATGTACATAAGTACTATAACTTATAGTGATACAATACATAGATAATATAATACATAACCATAAAACTACGATTCAGAATCTTTAAAATGGCACATAAATATAAAATATTATTTCAAGTGTAAGTGCTTAGTAAACTATTTTTAATGTGTTATATATAATATATAATATGTTTCTATTATTTATAAATTTAGAGTTGGTCAAAAATTTCACCTGATGTTATTAGATGTTACCTGTTCCTAGTGGAGAAACTAGTTATCAAGTAAAGCTGTAAAACACACCTATAAGTTTTTTAACTAGGTCTGCACCTAACTAGGCGCGCATTAGAAAATACTCTACCAAAATCTATAGTTTTAGAAAGTTCCTGCATGTTTATTCCGGATAGATTCAGATACTATTAACCCGATTTTGATAGTACTATCACTGTCAAATAGCCAATGTTATAACTTTACGAGGATTAACATACATTACTTTTATTTCAAGTGCACGCTCATAAAATCATAGGTGCGACCAGATTTAGTAAAAAGGAAAATGTTTTATTTATGTATGGTGATAAGACTTTTTCTAATGCCCGCCTGGCTAGTTACCACCCTCAGGTCAATAATTTGCCAGCAAATACCTATAGGTGTATTCCAGCAGTTGCACCTGAGAGCCAGTCCTTCCACAGGTTTAGCGTATTCACCATCATGGGCCACATCGTCATATTAACATCAGGTTTTTTAAACATGCTTAAGAAGTATTTTTTGGAGAGAATAGAAGCTTTCTCATGCTTTAAAACACCAGAAATTATTACAATATTAGTATATTTTATTTTACTTTTTTTCTATAGTAAAAGAACAGCGATAGCAGTGTTGCTTGATCATTATTCCAGCAAAAATTTAAGCTACATCTTGGACAACATAATTATAATCTTCTACGAAATCGTAATGTTTCTGTAACGTTCTCTATAATAACTGTCTTTACATATATTTACCATCAGGAAAATTATTCTCAGCTTTTTTCTGATCATTATTTAACGTCTTACTTAAGTTTACCCTTAGAAAACGTTCTACTGCTTCTTTAACCTAAGAATTTATTTTAACCAACAAAAATAAGCACCTACTTAACAACAAGAAACTAATGGATAAGTATTTATATTTGGATATATTAACCGTAGGTATATATTATATTTGTTGTAGTCACTAATATGTTTACGAGTATATATTCTCATGTCAGTTATAGGAGTGCTAATGACAGTGTTGTAAAAACTATAGTTTTTAGTGGTAGTATAGGTAAGGGTATGGGTTCTGTGTCGGCACAATCATTGAAAGATAACATGATTAATTATTGTATGCCTGGTGCCACATATAATCAGATAATTGACAAAATCTTGAACACAGAGTTCGACAAACAATGTAACATTGTAATTTTAATAGGGGACAGCTCTTATATAAATAAGTTTGATTTATATAAGTCATCAGAGAAACTGTTAAAACCGAATGTGAGAAAAATAATGTTATGTGCTTTTCCATATTCAGTTTCCCTGACAGAAAAAAGTAATAATAACATTAACAACATGTTGAACATTTGTTTATACACTCTAACACGTCGTCATAGAGACAAATTTATATTTTTCGATACGAATAGGTTTATTAATAAGTTTACACTAACGCGGGAACTGTGCTCCTTCCCAAAAAATATAAACGTGACATAGCTACATTGATAGCTTATAATATAAATAGGATAAATAACATATCAATATCATCTAGTTTACCTAATGATATTGTGCTAAAGTTTTTAAACTAGTAGATAAGACAAAGGAGCAGTGTAATATTACATTATATCATCAAAATATTAATCGCTTCTCCGGAAAAATTTTAGACATAGATTTGTTATTAAATAGGGAGAGGCTAATATATCTATATTATGTTTTACAGAAACATGGCTTAAACTAGATAAAATGTTATTTTAGGTACCCCATTTTTCATTTGCCCGTGTTTTTAATAGAACAATCACTGTAGGTGGTGGTTATATTATATTGTTCAAAAATAATTTAAAGTATAAAGATAGAAAGGATATATATAGTCTCTCAATAGATCGTGTTTGTGAAGTTGCTTGTGCAGAGATGGAAGACTTAATTATTCTATGTGTTTATAGACCTCCATCAGCAAATATATCTGTATTCCTACAAACAATGGAGGAAATTTTTATAAAAATACTTAATACAAATAAGAAAGTTTTAGTCTGCGGTGACTTCAACATAGATATTTTAAATACGCCTCCAGAGGTCATTATGTTCATATCGCTATTTAAATCGTTTAATTTTGATCCTCTTTTTAATGAGCCCACCAGTTGTACGTCTCAAACTGCATCTTGTATAAATAATATCTTTACTGATTTCAAAACCATTAGCGGTAGTATTATTACTGGGATACGGTTTGATCACAAAGGACAACTTGTCAAAATAAATTGTGATAAACCTAGACGTGACAGTAACAAAACAGCTAGACTTTTATCCAAAAGTAGATTAGATCTTTTAAATCAAAATGTTGGATAACAATTGTCTTCCAAAAGTTTTACTAATCAAGATCCGGATAAGGACTATGCCAGCTTACTTAATATCATAAGCACTGAGTTTAATAAATATTGCCCAAGATAAATTATTAGGATAACAAAAAAAGGAGTTTTAGTGAATGGGCAACCACAGGCATTAAAGGAAGTACAGATCATTTATATGATCTATATTATAAGTGATCACTGACTAATAGTGAATCCTTTCACGCTTATTTTAGATATTATTCTAAAGTTAAACGTGTTTGTGTAGCTGCCAAAGTAATTTTTGCAAGTAATAAAGTACTTAAGTCTAAAAATAAGATCAAGACTATCTGGCACAAAATAAATAAAGAATTAGGATATAGTAAAATTAGAACTGATTCGCTTAATCTAAATGTCGACGGAATACATATTTCACACAGTTCAGAGGTAGTAACTGCTTTCCAAGATTATTTCACTAATATACCTTTACAAGTAACCAGGAATATAACTGCATAACCCCATAGTGCCGCAGCAATTTTAAAAAATGTGAGTGCGCCTATAAATTCAAAATTTTAAAATAATAAGTGCAGGTGAAATAATTAGGGCTTTCAATCATTTAAATTTGAAACACATTGAAGACATATGAGGAATGTAGGTAGTAGTTAAGTCCTTGATTGTCAATATTTCACTACATTTGGTTAATATATTTAATCAGTGCATAACAAAAGGAATTTTACCTAATTGAATGAAAATAAGTAAAGTGGTTCCTTTATTTAAATCAGGCTGGAGAAATAGTCTTGGAAACTATAGACCTATTTCTGTACTTCCGTCGATAAGTAAATTTTCGGAAAGATTATGATCAAGCAATTGTTAGAATATTTCAAAGTACAGAAGTTTCTGGATGGTCGACAGTTTGGTTTCACAAAATCAAAATCTACTACTGGCGCTGGTGCAACGCTCATAAGTCATATATTGGAGGCCCAGAAGAAGTCTCAGGATGCAATCGGTGTGTTCTGTCTAAGGCCTTTGACTGTGTTGACCATATCACACTAATTCTTAAATTAAAACACTATGGTGTTTGTGGACCTTCTCTAGACCTCATAGTCTTTTATTTAAAAGATCGATGTCATAAAGTTATCATAAATGGAGTAACCTCTGGGGGATCGTTAGCACAAATTGGTGTACCGCAGGACTTCATCTTAGGGCCGTTGTTGTTCCTGGTATATATAAATGATCTACCGCTAATGGTTCACAACTGTGCTGACATGGTTGTTTTTACCGATGATACTTCACCTATATTTAAAGTGAAAAGGACAGATTTAGAGCTTAGGTATGTAAATAATACTTTCAATAAAATTTCTGATTGGTTTGCAATAAATAATTTACTGTTAAATGCAGACAAAACTAAATGTATTAGATTTGCTTTGCCTAATGTTGGACGGGCTGACACTAGGGTCAAAATCGAAGGGGATTTAGTAGGCTTAGTTGATAGTACTATGTTCTTGGGTATAACGCTTGATTCTAAACAAGAATAGGGGCCACAGATAAAAAAATTAGCGGGAAGGCTAAGTTCTGCTGCATTCGCTGTTCGTAAGATTGGACAGACAAATATTGCCACTGCTAGGTTACTTCCATAGCTTAATGTCTTATGTTATTTTGCTGTGGGGGACAGCAGCTGAGGTTGACACCATATTTCTTTTACAAAAACGAGCAGTTCGTGCCATTTATAATATGAGACTTCGCGAATAATTAAATAAGTTTTCGGAATTTCGTATTTTAAATTTACCCTCCCAATATATTCTTGATAATTTAATGTATGTTTGCAAAAAAGCATACTATTAGTGTTATTTATATTATTAGTATAGCATACTATTGTGCACACTCACACGTGAAGTACACGGTTCTGTATGGGACTACCCTCGCGGCCCTTGAGCTGCTTACCTGATAAGGTCGTAGTTAGTATCGCTAATTTAGTAATAAAGAACCTGTTGGTTAGTCAGGATCATGAATCTTTTTTCATTTACCGGCAACAGCCCTAGCCGAGGTTCGGCCGTCCTGGCACCCTTGTGCCTGCTGCCTCGGGGCTGAGTGCCCTCAGCACTCGCCCCCAAAAGTTCGGTGAAGCTGTCAAAGCCGTTGGGGCTAACAGCGTACGTCAGATCGAAAAAAAAAACGAAGTGCTAAACAACTCGTTCTAACACTGGTTGTTAATAATAATACTCGTATCCGTCTATCATTCTGGTTTAAGAAGCCTAAACATAAAGGTGTAGTAAAAATATAAATAATGAACAAACAATAAAAAGCATAAATTTTTATTCGTAATATAGTAATTATAATTGTAAATTTTATAAAAGTCTCAATATGTTTTTGTTAAACATCTGAACAAAAATAACTATTAATATATCATCTATGTTTTCTTAAAAGTAATAACTAAAAAAAATATTAACAATTTTCTCTAATGGCATTTGATGCATAGGAGTAAAGTAATCAACATTTCCCTCTATAAAATATTTGAGATATCTACATAACAAAGAAAGACAAACATTCTCGTAAAATATTATAGTAATTGTTGTGTATTCACTAAACAAAACGAGAGTATAATAAAAATAAAGGACATATTTATTATTAAGTATCGGTAATATACACGCAACAAAACTTTTATTTTAAATAGGACAGTAGTAGTTGTTAAATTTTTCCATGCAATTTTTCTTCTTCAATTAATATAATATATTAATTTATAATTGTTTCCATAATTTATGATAGATCTTTCAAAAATATTTGGCACGTTTAAAAAAACACATATTTTAAATTACTTTCCAATAACAATTATTATAAAATAAAAATAACACATATTAAATGATATTCGATTTTGCACTAAATCATATTATGAAAAAACTTTAAATTAATATTTGTAATGTCATATTTTATTACAAATACAATAATTCAAGTGGCATTTGCACGTGTATTTTTATTTTATTTAGTTTTAGTAAAACAAATCATAATTTTGTAAATTTTACAAATATAAATGTTTACCGAAAAATCCTGGTAATTTTATTATTTTTAGCGAAAACATTAAGTTAATTTCTACATTTTAATTTAGGAACCATGAATAAAATAGGATGTTTCAGAACCTATTATTCTCAATATTAACAATCGTATGGTGTATTTAAAAATACTGATATGTTCAAATATTCGATGAAATTATATATAATGCATACACACACACAATGCATATACAAACACAATATAAAATCTTATGAAAACACTAACGTCACTCAGATCACAGTATTTGTTTGATTTTATGAACCAATGAGGCATTAGCACTAAGGAGAACATTTGCAACATCTTCTACGTAACAAAATATAGTCACCATATAGAAACACAATCTTAAAAATTATAAATTTATTAAATGTAAAAACTGCCACAGTGTTTATAGCTCCTAATATATTTAAAACCAATAAGATTCTAGCACCATTCATACTGTATTCACTTCCTATATTAAACAATCGCCATTTTGAAGCAGTATGTTCACATTTAATATACTTGCGTTTTAAATACTATATATTAAGGCATTCCTTATTACGTAAGCTGACAAATTAGGGAGAAGGGAAAGAGAAATTACTTACTGCAAAACTGAAATTAAACTGTTGAAAATGGAGTGAAGAAGATATTACCATACCTACATATGACAATAAACTTAAAATAAAGATTTATTAAAATTAATAAAATTCTAAACTTAGTTAATGTTACAAAATATTAGCACTTCATTTAAATTTTAATATGTTATAAAAGTGAAATAAAAACTATGTCGAACAATTGACAGGGAAGGAAATAGAATTTTCGTATTTTAATTAACTGGGTAAAAGAATTAATTGAAATCACCGTAACTTTACTTACGTAATACTTGAATACCTACTATAATATCTATCAAAAGATCGAATATATTTATATTTTATTACATTAAGGCAATTTTAGGTAACTCTTGATTTCCCTAACATCTTTAAGTTTAAGGTCAGTCTCTTACAACTAATATCTGTTGTAATTTTTCAAAAAAAAAATCTTAATAACAAAAAAACGGAAACGAAACCAAGCAAGGCACATCCATTACATTTTTATCACTAATTAATGTTCAATTGACAATATCTAACCAAACTAAGGCACATTAATCAGATTGATCATATACATTCAATATTAATTTCTCTGACCGTGACTGGTCCACATATGCTCTTTGAACGTCTCGCGCATTGTGAATGACCTGGGGCATAGATAACAGCACAGCCTATTAGTTAAGTCTGAATGCATTAACCTTACGTGATACTTGAGAGCAGATTGATTTGAATATTTCATACCGCAATGTGGGCAATCCCCACAAATCGCAGCATGATTTGATTGCTGGTGTGACATTCCTTGAGATGTTGATGGAACCGTTCCTAGAGCTGGTACAGTTGACATCCCAGCAAGCAGTAGTAATGTTTGAGATTGTTCCTGTGTATATGAATTATCCGTATCTGTACCGTCTTGATGTTCTGATAACAATACTTCCGGTTCATAATCCATGTCTGATTTAGGAGAATGTTTTTCAGGTTTCACCTGTAACTCATCAGTGTTGCTTATTTTCAATGGACTTTTAGATGCCGTAGCGGTAAAATTATCAATGTCTTTTGACCGAATTGTGGTGAGATTATCATTTGACACTTTTTTTGTACATGTATTGTTGGTACTGACATCACTCTTTGAAGGATTGATACCTGAAAAATTGGGTATGATATAATTTTTATAACACTGCTGCCACATCCTTCTATTTATTATTAAGATTCAATAGCTTTTAAGCAAATGCTAAATAATATAAGATAAAAATTACTGTTTGTATAATCTACTACCTCTTCATGAATTATTAATTCATTTGAATTGCAGTTTTGATGCTAGGGATACTTCTTCTTATTTCATGCCACCATGTTTTACACACAATTGTGCCAATATCATGTGCTAAGAATATTTTATTAGCCTTAATAATTAATTAATTAATAGCCTTGATTAGGTTATTTTCGATTAAACTCATAATGCATGTTTCTAGTCATATTTCACTTCGGCATTAGCACAATATCTTGTAAAATGTTACAAATATTTTATAACATAGGGTCCAAATAACTGTTTGTTTGTAAATTATGAATCAATCAAGTAATATTCCAAAATAGTGCCATCAATTTACAATAGATGGTGCATACTTTTGTACACCAAATCAGATATTTATAGGTATTGTATAATTAGTTTTAAAGGCAGATCATGAACAAGATTCTACATTGCATATAATTTGCTTTATTTAAATAAAAGTAGAGCTTGGTTTTAACCTAGATAAACTGGTGTCATCTGAACAAAGTTATAGGCACTGGCTAGTTTCAGCTTAAAAGTTAGTATTCTAGTATAAAAGTTGAAAATCAAATATATATTTTTAGTAATATGTGAGCATAGCATCAAATTTACAGTGTAAACCAAAATCTACTGCTTTACCTGATAATAAAGATCTGGCAAGCATACTGTTCTCATAATCCGGGAGACTATCGTCATTATCTGAATTTGCTGTTGCTGACAAAGTAGGAGAATTATTGTCATCGATTCGTTCAGTTTTGATGTTTATAGCAATGTTATCTCCTTGACAACTTGTCTGTAAAATAAAATTGTACTTATAAGTAATATAAAAGTATATATAAACACAAAATTCTCTGTCTCATATTTCATTTCAGTTCACTTGATCAGTAAGGTGACAAAATACAAGATCAATCTTTTCTTTATTACCAATAATTATTATGCACATACTTATTCATTCCACTTGATTAAAATTGTTTTTTTTTCTAGTATAAACTATAGAGCTATGAAACCTATAAAGGTTTAGCATTATGGCTCCAATCTGACCTTATGTTAAGTGATGCTGTGGCCATAGGTGATAAACACGCTAAACCTAGTGGAAGGGCTGGCTCTCAAATGCAACTGTGAAAACACACCTATAGGTATTTGGTGGCAGATTTTCAAAATGAGGTTGGTAGCTAGCCAGATATGGTTTCATCAGGATGGTTTCCTTCAACTAAAGTTCAAACTCATTGCAGGTGGATTTGAACTCACGTCCAATGACGCAGCATCCAGACACTGCCAACTGAGCTATCAATGCTTCATCTTTGATCGAAGGTGACTTCTGTGTCTACCATATTTGTTAGCCTTTGTTTGAACTAAACTGAAGTTGAATTGAACAAAATATATTAAATTAAAATAAAAGTTACTAATATCCTTATTCAAAATGAACAGAAGTGTACCTGAGAGCCTTTCCCATTGGTTGCAATAATCGGTTGATCATTTTTTAAATCACATTTCTTGTCTAAATTATTTTCTGGTACAGTTGCTAAATTATCAACTTTTGAAGAATTACAAAAATTATTTTTATTACAAATATCACATGTCTCTAAGATTTTATTCTTCTTATGACCATCTCCAATAGTAACATCACTTGGTTTATCAGAAGTACTACTTCTTCGTTTCTTTAATGCAGGTGGCTTTGTTTCTTTATGAGAAGCATTAAATAGTGACTTCGATGATATTGTGAGTTGTGTGTACAGTTTGTTTGAGGTGTTTGGGGATGAGAAATTATCTTTCTGTAAAAAAAAATAAGGTATTCAATTATTTATTACGATTATTAAACAACAATTATGTTCATTAATTTTATTTTTTTTATTTACTTTCCGATATGTTAAATGTTATGGACTTTATAGTAACAGAATTCAATTGAAATTATGTAAACACTTTAAAACATTTGGTTTAGAGTTATTAAACTAATTCAAAATCTTGCAATATAAAGTATTAATTATTTTTAACATTATTACATAAAAGATTAAAAGCTAAACATTATTATACATATTATTAACTGTTATGGTACATAGTGATATTAGCAGTGGCAACAATTATACTTTTAATCTCTTCTGTTATTTGTGGAGCTGGAATGTAATCTATTGACATTGATTTACCCAATTCAGATAGGATTTGAGACTACTACATGTATACAAAACCAGAGGCGGTAGAATGAGTTTTGTCCTTAAGATAAAATAAGTATTTTACAGATAACTTTATAATAAGATAACTTTCTAAGTAGTCATTTACAATGGAGAATGAAGTTACAAAAAGCTGCATTGCAACATCAGATTCTAAAAAATCCTAAATTTTACAGAAAGAATCAAAGGACTAATAGAATAGTCAATTAGAGTAGTTCTAGTAAAATGATAGTTTACATGATAAGTTAAAGTGTAGTTTAATTATAACTTGTTACAATGAAAGTATAATATTTCATAAGTCAACTTCCATGAGTTTTATAAGTGAAGTTTATAGTTTTTCTATATTATAGTTATTTATATTATAATTTTTTATTTACCATTATTACAACCAAAACCTGCCAAAATTTTTAACACTATAAAGGTAATTCATAGTTACACCTAATCTGTATGATAATTTGCTTTAACTAAAAAAGAAAGACCTCTCAAATATGTGATGTGTGAAAGTGTCTTGAAGGTGGTAGAATGCACTTAAATCAACAATGACTGCAAAATTAGAGAATTACACTCTGCATAATGACATACCAACATAATTAGGTAAAACTAGCTGCTAGGTCTTCAAGATATCCTATATTCATAATGTAAGTCAAGGTCATACCTTCTAAGTATTGAAATTAACTTCAATTTTATTTTTATTTTTTAAGTTTCTAAATTTTCTTCTGCAGTAAACACAGTCAGACTGATGAATGCATGATGACATGAGTTTAATGACATTCAATATGAGCTAGTTTCTCCTAGTGTAAGAATGGCCAGTATTTATCAATCACTAGCTGGTAGGTAGGTACCAGCCATTTAACTATTACGTAACACTATTTTTGAAGATTTTTACCCTGCCCTCGCCCTTCATGTAACACTCTGTAATATTTTTTGTACCCACCCTAACCTCCTCCTCAAACGTTACATAACACCCAAGCGAGCATTTTTACCTAAAAGTCATAATTATGTTTTACCGTTTTTTACTAATAAACTCTTAAAATAAATTACTCATTTATCCTAAACTCAGTAAATGCAATTAAAAATAATTGAGGGATTCTCTGTAAAACATAAACATGCGAACTTTGGAAATTTTAATGGCCTAGTTGTTTTATTTAATTAAAAAAAAAACAATGTTACGAAATGCATTGTTGGAAAGCCCCCTCCCCCTCTTGTAATGCATTATAACACTTTACAAAATACCCCCTAAATTGTGTTATGTAATACTTCAACCACCCCTAAATCTGAGCAAAAGTATGGAGTCATACTTATAGCCTTTCTAGCTTATTGGAGCATTAAATATTAAAGCATGTATAAGCTATAGCATTATAGCTCATTTATGCTTTAATATCATGAATTGCTGCTAAACCATATAGCATAAATGTTACAACAATTTTCTTGTATCCTGTATTATGTTGTAAGCTCTACCAGAAATTTTCACAAAAGTACAATAACAACTGGAAATAGTTGTGACTCAAAACAGATTTTTTATTAGTAGATGACAGGATAATAATATCTGAATTTAAGTTGTAAGTTTATAAACATGTATATGTAAAAAAGTGTGATTTCCTTATTTAAATTTCATCTAATATTTTTAGTCTTTAACCTGTTGGGTAACACCAGTTAGACCTTTCACTTGCAATAAGGCAGCTGTATGCAGAAATGATGATAGTTTGTTCTCTTCAATAAACACCTCTCCTTGGTACATATATGACAACAGACTCACAATATCATCTGCTAAAACATCCTTTAAGATTATAACTGGATGCTGGCATGGATTTTCCTGTAATTACAAGAGATAGTATGTTTTCAGTAGATTCTCTTATTTTACAACAAAGTGTGACATGTTTTAGTAATCCGTACTATTTTTTTTACAGGTATGTACTAATATATTAAAATAGCTATAGTCAGTTTTTATTCACTAGATACTTGGTAACAATGCAAATTCTGAACTATACATGTTCACTTGTATATATTCGAAGGTTATTAATGTTCTAAGTCATTTACCTTGAACACATTCCTGAAGTACGGACTGCACGCTGACAGTATGACTTTATGGGCCTTGATATTTTTGCCTTCACAAGTGAGTGTCACATCGACCAAATCCTCAGAACACTTCAAAGAATCCAAAGCACTAACTATATTAGATTGAAAATTGTTCCAACGTAAACAAAATTGGTCGGCCATCCCTATGAAATTCGGTGAAAAATCTGCAACAACAAATATTTTGGTGACAATTTTGACAAAGATAAATAAATGCTTTAACAGATATATTTTACATGCCTTAACTAAAACATGCATTACAAAAATCACAAATCATCAGATCCGATTCGCAAACAAATATTGTACCTAATCAATTTAACTAAAATGCACTAAAATGCAAGACATGACCTCCATTCCATTGATTTAACACAAAATTAATTCGAGTGTTGCATGTTATAAACTTAACAAATTGTCAACTAAATTCGACACACTTTTTGTTCTATGGCTACATATTCTTTAAGCCTTCGGTTGTGTTAAAGTTTCAAATTATTAAGTACTGCTTAATACATACTAATTACATTCGTAAGTTAAAATTATGTGTTGCAATTATTTACCAACGTTAAATACACTTTTTAATCATTCTTTACTACACAGTATAGTAATCCACTTCACTTATTTTTTAATAACATAAAATCAAATAACAAGTTCTAAGTTAAAATAAGACCTATTAAACAATATAATGTCTTTATGGTACTTGTAGTGTTGTGGATATAAAAAAAAATTCGAAACGATTTACGATCAAGATGTTGGACAAATTAAACAGTCGAATATATTCTAATTATAATATAACAACAGGCGATCTCTTGTTGGATGTTTCTGGTTGGTAATTTTATATTTGTATGTTGTGTTGTATATCTACGCATACATTTTAGAGAAAGAAATTAAAACATAATAGAAATTAGCAAATTATATATAGATTACTCGGTTTACTAGCAACTTCTTTGTTAGTCATACTAATATGAATTAGTATATTACTGTGTTATGCATACATGTTTTAACAAGATTATAATTACTATTTGTAGACCATACACAGTTTTGATGGTCGTTCGTGGTTTGTGTGGAACTGTAAATATAATATTAAATTGACTTTTTATCTATTACATGTTCTTTTATTCTCCTTTTATATTAATAACTATATTTTCACACATATTTCTTCTTTAGCAATGTGCCACAGATTACTCACTACTCAATTAAATATTGTTTTATTTCACTGCCAGTATTTTAATATTTTAACATTTTCACAAATTTTCAACAACAAAACCTGCACCGTAAAAACTAAAATTTTCTATAAAATTTCTAAAACTCTTTAATTTTTACTCGTCTCTTAGCTACTTATTCGAACAGTGAATTAAAATAAGTTCAATGATCTAGT
Organism: Actias luna; assembly: GCA_039707435.1. Lineage (NCBI taxonomy): Eukaryota > Metazoa > Arthropoda > Insecta > Lepidoptera > Saturniidae > Actias > Actias luna. The sequence goes on along the minus strand of JAZHAC010000033.1, from coordinate 8,989,026 downwards.
CATCAAGTCAGGGGGTGCTCAAGTCAGGGAGTGCTCAAGTCAGGGAGTGCTCTTATCTAATGAATGGGCCAGTTGCAAGAAACACGGTGGAAAGGTACGAAAGCTAGGGAAATTGGAGAAGGGTATAAGTTCTACTATTCTGGAAGTGATGGAAAAAGGAATGGCGTAGGAGTGGTACTAGATGAGAATCTGAAAGAATGTGTAGCGGATGTAAAAAGAAAAAGTGATAGATTGATTATTGTGAAAGTAGTGTTGCAAGGTATGATGCTAAATGTTGTAAGTGTGTATGTACCTGAAGCAGGATGTGATGAAAGAGACAAGGAAATGTTTTGGACGGAATTTGATAGGGTGATGATAGATATACCAGAGTGTGAAGAGATATGTATAGGAGGGGATTTTAATGGTCACGTGGGGAGAGAGAATGAAGATTTTGAAAGAGTACATGGAGGGTGGGGGTTTGGAGGTCGAAATAGCGATGGTGAAGCTATACTAGAAGCAGCTACCGCGTTTGATTTAGCGGTAGTAAATACTTTGTTCCAAAAGAAAGAACAACACCTCATCATTTACAAGAGTGGCCATCATAAGACCCAAATTGATTATTTCCTTGTCAAACGTAACCGGCTCAACTAGGTTAAAAACTGTAAGGTGCTACCAGGAGAAGATCTAAGTTCGCAACATAGACTCCTGGTAGCAGAACTCAAAATGCTTTTAAAGTTCAAAAGAACCAAAAAACATTTACCCCTAAAATAAAATGGCACAAGTTTAAAGGTGAGAATGCCAGTAAGATAAGGGAACGAGTGCTAGAGAAAATGATAGAAATAGGAGATTTGAAAGATCTATGCGTGAATGAATGTTGGAATAAAATGAGCAAATTTGTAAGGAATGTGGCAAAGGATGTCCTAAGAGAATCAAAAGGGAAATGTACGAATGATAAGGAAACATGGTGGTGGACGGAAGAAGTACAAACAATTGTTAAGGAAAAGATAGTAAGATTCAGAGAATGGCAAGCTATTGAAGAAGGCAATGATACGCTGAAAGAAAGAAAGAAGAATGAATACGATGAATGCAAGAAAAAAGCAAAAAAAGTTGTAGCCGTAGCAAGGGCAAAGGCACAAGAAGGTGAATGAGGATATGGTGGCTGATAGAGCTGTATGGAAGAAGAAGACATACTGCGCCGACCCCAAATAGCAAATTGGGAGCAGGATGGTGATGATGATGATGATGAATGATCTAGGATCCAAAGTCAAGTATATAAAATGATTTAATGTTATAGGCAATATTACCCTTGATATTAAGCTTAATAAATGTGCGTCCAGTAATCTTCGTAAATAAAAAAAGCTGTAAAAATAGTCTATGCTTTATTCTGTGGTATTGAATACAATTGAGAACAATAGTCAATAGGGATGACGATTTCTTCTGAAAAGATCGAATCGATGCAAATCAATAGTTAGATTCATAAAAACACCGAGTTCCAAAAGATCACTCCATCAAAAATCGATTGTTTCTCGAATTATTTTTCGTGCTTATATTTTCAATATAAAATAAAACCAATCATAGATTACCAAAAAAACACAATAATCGTTTTTATCATTCAACATATGTGAAATATTATCATTTCTACTCATGGGCACATTTAAACGGTCATTTACATTTTGTCAAATGTCAATGTCATTTTGCTTAAAATGGTATCAAAATTTCATTAATATTGTTATAACATTGCATCGGATGAACCTTTGTGAATTATAGTGAAGCATGATAAAGTTGAGAAATAGATTAATTAAGACAAAAATAAAAAATAAATGATAAGGAAGTTTTCTTACAAAAATCAAACTTAGCAATATGTCAATTTATATACTCTTGATTATGGGATTAATAATGTGCATTTCTTCCTCTACCCATTGTCCTTTGACTCACATTTACGTTTTGTATCTGAAAAAAGTGGATACGAGCCTAAGAAGCTGTTGTGAACACATTAATATATATATATATATATAGCATATTATATGAAAATATATAAGATTTGAACATCATTAATAAGGGTGAAATATCAATTCATTGGATCAATTCAGAGCTGTGAATCGATTTAAAATTGATTTTTACCCTAAATAATCTATTGCTCAGTTAATCGATTTCAGATCGCCGTCCCTAATAGTAGCATAAAGTACCGACTGCTAAAGTGACTACGATAAGTAATTGTATTAAGAAAATTTGTGTACTATTGTTACGCTTAATCTATTATTACTCAAAAAACTAGTACATATTAATTATTTCTAGAGAAATGGCTAACGATCCTGAAAAATTTGATTCAATATTACTTGCTATGGCACAGCAACATGAAGGCGGCGTAAAAGAGGTGAGTTATTGCGTGTAATAACTTTTAAATGTCCTGACAAGGCAGAATGAACGGTTCCTTTAATTTTCAGAGCAGAATAATTGGTATTTGATTTTTAATGTTTGTACGTTATGCATGTGGGATTTATTGTGGCTTTTATTGATCACGTGTTGACAATACAAAAAATCTGCAAGTTTGTAGAGGTTACTCGTTGCTATGGTTACTTTATTTCTCCTTAGATTTGCTTACTTAGAGTACATATTTTAATCCTTACGTACAGTATATAGTCCCAAGTTATTATAGATGCATTAAATTAGTCATTAACATTTTTTGTGGTGTTTAAAATTACATTTTGTAAATAATTTTAGAGATGGATTCAGAATTTTTTGGCGCAAATTTATATTATATAATCAAAATTTGTGATAGCCAATAAACAATTTTTAATGGTGTACCAAATTGATCACACTATTTATTAAGTTAAGCAAAATTAAGTTAAAAAACAAGAACAACCATCAAAAGATTTATAACCTATTACCAGATGGCACTGCTATGGTTTCTTCATTATCATATACATTGCTTGATCCTGAAACTTAACAAATTCTTGGTTTTGTCATATTTTTTTTATTTTTACCAATAGCAGTTATTAATTAGTTGGACCCAATAACCAAATGCATGGTGATTATAAACCAGTTGGTTTTATCCAATCAAACAATAAAAAAAATATACTCTCTGCTAACCATAATATAAACATAGAGGTTTTTAAATCAAAATACAATAGACAAGTCTGATTTTATTATCTCATGTCAACATACTAACATTTATGTCTACTACTGAATTTGTATTGATTTTATTTTATAGATTTAGTTTTATAGCCACAATTTCTCCTTATGTTAAGTTATAATGTAGCCCAAGAGGGTATACATGCTAAGCCTAATGGAGTGACTGACTCAAGTGCAACTTGCGAAACACACCTATAGGTACTTGGTGGCAGATTTTTTACTTAAGGATGGTAGTGAGCTCAGTGGACATTAGATAAAGCTCAACCACCATGCTATGGTTTCATGATGATGATTCCCTTCACTGAAAGCTCAAGCTCATTGCAGAGCTACAAATTCACATCCATTGACATGTAGCCCATACACACTACCAACTGAGCCATCATTGCTTCAGTGGTTTTCAGTATGATATCATATTCAACACTTTATATTTTATTTCTGTGGAACTAAACAAGATTACCCTTAATCAAAGCACTTTCTATAAGTTTGTTGTTTTATTATTATGAATCTATAATTTTGCCCAAAATTTTATAATTCTACAAGTAAATGGGAAGCAATGTATGTCTAAAATCTTTTTTGATAAATATGAGTGACGGATGCAAGTGCTGTTGTAGCTGCTGGAGAATGACATATCCAAATTTTATTACTAATATTTTGTATCAGTAAAATTTTATTCAAATTCTGATTATAACCTTAAAGTTTCAAACTTCACCAGTTCTCAATCAGGGTGAAATTAAGTAATATAAGTGTTATTAGAGGATTGTGGTACTCTATATTTTCTTTTTTGCCACTATTTATGCAAATACAATGCTAAATGTTGTCATTCCAAATATGCCATTGTAAACTTAATTTACAATAATATCACTTAAGTTGCCTCATAGTGCAAAGTGTTTGAGGTTACGCATTGCTCTCGACATTCCAAAGTTGGACTATTTTTGAAACTTCAATTACCATTATTTTAGATAACGCAAAAGTTTTATTATCCAAAAAAATACTCTCACTATCACACTATAAGATTTTTAAATTAATTTATTTGTTTTTACTCTAAAATAAAATCGTATAGAATTATTTTTTTCATGGGCGTCAGATGTCTGTGTGTATGGATGTGTAAAGATTACATCCAAAATACTTAATGTATCGGAACCATTTCTTTTTTAATAGCTCTAGAATGACATCAGATTACTTCCTATTTCATATGAATGGTTAAATCTATGTAATTCAATTACAATTAAGTCATGAGGTGTGCATTTTTGGATTTCCAAACTATTTATGAGATTGGTGTTACTAGATAGTAGGCTACCAAGGGTACTCTTAACTCTCATCTTTCCACATGCCAAACAATTATAGATTTAACAATTTAAAAAACAATTTTTTTGCTTATAAATATTGCTTACTAGCTGTGCCTGCAACTTCATTTAACATCAAGTACCACCAATAGCAGCAAAGCTATATAAAAAGTTTACAAAAATGAGCAAAAAATATTAAATAATTTTTAGTCCCACACGAACGAAGTCGTTGACACAGCTAGTGTTATATAAACATCAAATTTATTTGAAACTTAAAAAAATAGGAAATTCTATAAATTTTGCATGAAATTATATACTGATTATTATTCAATAGCTTAGAATGTATTCTTATTACCAACACAGTTTTCGTGGTTAATTATAATCATACAGTTGTCTTCATTTTGTGTAAACATAACTTTAAAACAATCATTTTATATTCAGCTTTTAGCCACAATTGCCAGCTTTCTAGCAAGGAAAACTGATTTCTTTATTGGTGGACGTGAAGGAGATTGGGAACAAGTAAGTTTCAGATATGAAATGTTATACACATTAATCTAGAAATTTTATGTAAGATGTTACTTCTGTCACTGTTAATGTCACTTCTGAAAAACTGATGGAAAACTATACTCTGTGCTAGATCTGTAATTGAGTATTCAATTCCAAGACCTCATCTCACAGATGTCTGAAAAATGTGTCGGTACCTGATGAAGCAAAATACATATATAGAAGTGGTGATTTGTGTGGAAATAAAATTCTTGTATATGATAAAAAACCACATAACCACCACACAATCTACATGAGATGCTCAATGGATCCATTTTCAGTAACCTGTAGTGAAAAAGTATATCAAAAGCAATTCAAGTAATTTATATTTATATTAAAATATATGTGTAAAAAGTATTATAATGTAAAATAATAAATTTGAAAATGATTAAAAATATAAAATAATGTTCATGATTTGCAGGTTGTTAAAGATGCATTCTATACTCAGGCTAAGAAAGCCCGTGACGAATCCGATAAATTAAAAAAAGAAAAGGAAGAGGCAGAGAAACGTCTTAAAGACATTAGACAGAGAAAGGAACAAGAAAGATTGGCTCAAGACATTGAGCAGGCTACTGTTACTGAGCTTACAGAACAAGAGGCTGAAAAACTGCAGCAGGATATTGATAAAAATAAAATCCTTAGTATGTACAATTATACATTGTACACTCTTTTTATTTTGTTTTGTTTGTAAAAATCTGTATTAATAGATGGTGGAAGTTATTTTGTTGGAACGCAGTAACCTCAGTGACTACCAGTTGGGTTTGAAAACTTATTTTTGTATTTGATAGACCAATCATTGAGGAAGGCTTTAGGCTATTTAAAATCATGCTACCACCAATATTGAACCACAAACTATAGAAATATTAATAATTTTTAGTTCCAAGCGAACAAACTCACAGGTACAGCTGGCTATTTTATCCTTACTAATATTATAAATGCGAAAGTGAGTTTGTTTGTTACGCTTTCACGTTTAAACCACTGAATCGATTATAATTAATTTTGATATAGAAACAGATGGGACCTGAAGATGGTGACAGGAAACTTTTTCTCGCGAAAGAATTGCGTCATCCGATTTGTTTGATAAAATCAATATTAACGCGAGCTAAGCCGCAGGTGAAAGCTAGTAATTTGTAAATCTGATAGTAAGTATGGTTCATTATAGAAACAGACATGACAATAGAAATAAAGATGATGATATGACAGATTTATTGATGATTGTGAATGTCATATGGTGGCATTCTGGAATCTCTCTTTCCAGCTCATTTGAAGGGCCTATTATTATAATGAAGAAAATACCTTAACTGTGTTAGCATGCCACATTTCCATGGTATAGTAAAAATAAGAGCTTGCAATCCATTCTCTCTAGTTGTGTCTCCATAGACCTATCTGCTTGTTTCTGCTGTGGAAAAAAGTAATAAAAATAGATCAAGTAACAAGAATGTTATAAACAATATTAATTGTATTTATGATGGACGTATAGCGAAGCAATTTTCTTTCCTAGCTAAAACAAAATGCTTAGTGAAAAATAGCTCTTCTTAAAAACTGTTCTGGTAATTGATTAAGGTTTGGATAGAACTGTTTTAAGGGATGTAAACAATACTCTATACATGGCTCAAAAATCCTTATCAAGAATGTAGAATTGGCCAGATAAATGCTAGTGCCTATGGCTATGTTATTATCCTTAGGATGAAGTTTCATGAGTAAACTACTATGGGGGTACCTTTCACTATAGCATTTTTTATATACTTATAGGTGTATTTGGTAATTAAGGTCATATTTACAGAAGTTATTTATTGTGTTCATACAATTGTGACTAAGTAAATGGCACTGTATTTGTTATTAACAAAATCTATATCAATATCAAAAGTGACTCAATTCAGAATAACTAATTAGGCCATAAATTCCTTTTTTCAAATTTAAAGCTATTATAGTGTATAAGAGTAGTATAAGTGATAAGGGTAGTATAAGTATTGTTTCTAAGATAATCTGATGCATTTTTTTATAATTTTGACCATTATTTTACAATATCTAGAATCAGAAGATGGAGATAGTACGAACAATGCAGCAGACGAACCTGAAGAAGACGATGATGCTCAGGAGAAAGGTAAACTAAAACCGAATGCAGGCAACGGATGTGATCTTGAGCATTACAGATGGACTCAGACACTGGAAGAAGTTGAGGTAAGTTTTTTTTATTATAACTTTATCTAGTGGGAACCTATCCCTAGTATCTCTAGGAATCTCTCTCTAATAGAAACTTTACTTATAACATAAACAGGCAGTATTAAAGTGTTAATGTAAGTTATGTAATGAAATAATAATATTTGATTATAATAAATGTTAATAGTTCATTGGAAGTGTTTTTTCAAATAAAATACTTACCCGGAAATTAATGTGTAAGCTTATTTTTAAATCACGAGACCTATGTACTTGTTCCTCAAAACCAAAGAGCTAACCTAATCAATTAATACAGCATAATTCTACAGATAATTTGCATGACTATAGTTTGCCGACCAATAAAATGTATTATAACTAGCTTTGGCCCGCGGCTTCTCTCGCGTAAAAAGTTAAAATAACGTTAAACTTGAATTATTGTCCTAATGGAATTACCGGTATATAAAGTATCCTATATGCTAATCCAGGATGTTCATTGGTTAAAGCGTGATAATGGAACAAACAAACAAACATCCATATTTTCGATTTTATAATATTATTATGGGATTTTACCCGCGGCTTCGTTCGCGCGTTAATTTGCATAAACTTAGCCAGAGGGAATAAGACACTGACCAAGTATACAAAACAGCATTATTTAAGGACGTTAGTGTAAACAATGTTGTGTACCTTTCAATTAACCTATAAAACATATTAATTTTGAGCATTGGAAACACGCGAACATGCCACATATAGTTGTCCATGTGAGAAGCACGGCTTTGCCAATGTACCCCGACTACTTGTAGTATCTCTCTGCCCTTGTGCATAGTTATGGTAAAAGTGAGCTTTAAAGGGAACTGCAACGTTTTAAATTGAAATGGATGATCCGCGGGGAACTATAGGGACCGAATATAGAATCTTTACATGTTAAACCTTATTTGCCCCTGTTAAAATAGTGGCACCAACAATATTCCGCCCGAGTTCTGTGACACGAAGCCATGTTCTACTGCATAAACGTGGCGCATCTTAATTAGCATGATGAGGGCACACCTGACAGCACTAGGAAATTCAAGAACTCTGCAGGATATGAAGTACTCGTTCTGTATCTATGACGGTGTCTACTGACAAATACTTGGTAATTTCAGTAGGAATTAGGAATTTCATTATTAATTTGGATAATAGTTTTATTTTTTGGAGCAAAATTCGGTTTGATTATACGTTTCAGCATCTCTTAAAGTGGTTTGGTGTTCGGCCTGTTTATTCAAACAGAGTTGTGTTTAAGTGGGCGTTTTGGCTGCTCTCAAAGTGGCTTGACGATCAGCCTGTTCATTCAAACGTCGTTGTGATTGAGCCGGTGATTCAGCGGCTATTAAAGCGCCTTGACGCTCTGCTTGCTCTTATCTTCTTGATACTCTTGAGCTCGAACAACTCTTTTTGCTCATGCCGTTAGTATATAGTAAAAAAATTTAAAATAAACAATAATTTAAAATATAAGTGTACACTTCCTTAGCCTTATCACTTAAAGCGATCTCATACATGCAACCTTTGGATATATTTTTATTTTGAAATCAGTTAACCGGTGGCAATATAAAAAATAATATATACACAAAAATTAAATAGATATTACAGAGATAGAAAACATGAAGAATAAAAAACTAAAGTACTACTAACATAAGAAACACATGCTATACACACTACATGTTAAAAGTGCTTGTGAAAGGCAAAGTATCTTTATTGCCTTCTTTTATCCTGGTTTCGGCATTACAGTAAAAACCGCTTATATCAAGACAACGAGAGGTAATACCGATGAAGATTAAATATTGTTACATAGATTTCGCTTGCCTAATATCGGATGGGAGTGAGTTCCATAGACGAACCCCTTGGACTGAAAATAATTTCTCATAAAACTCAGTGGGACAAGCAGGACATTTAAGTAAATTTTGTGAGCATAGAAGTGTGGTAAAAGATCTCTGAAACCTAGCATCGTGAATATATTCTTTAAGTAAGAAGGTGAATTATGATTATGAAGAATTTTATACAGGAGAGATAGGATGTGGCTATTTTGTCGGTGCCGAATGGAAATCCATTTGAGCTTTAAGCGGTATTCAGACATACGATCGAATTTTTTGAGTCCAAAAATAAAGCGAATACAGGCATTCTGTAGCCGCTCTAATTTATCAACTAATTGCTCATTTGCATCCAGGTAGCAGACATCAGGGTAGTCAAGGAGAAGCAGAAGTAATGATTCTGCAAGCAATGTTTAGTTGATACAGGTAATAAATTACGCATTCTTCTAAAAGAACTCATAGAAACAAATATTCTTCTACTGACTTCACTGGCATGATTTTTCCAAGATAGATTGTTATCGAAGATTACACCAAGATTTTTGGCTGTAGTGGAGTAGGGAATTATAACATTTTCAGATGGTTGCTAAAGCGTTGCAGTCTATCTTGTCCAGTTGCCTAGTACCACCAATGAGTAAACATTGGAATTTATTGGGATTAAGAGACAGCCCGTGACATTCAGCTCACAGTCCTATCTTATGTGGGTCTGAATTCATAACGGCTATTGCATCAGATAAATGGCCCACTGGTGTTTGGTAATAAACGTGCAGATTGTCCGCATATAAGTGAAAAGAAAATGAGAGAGAGTTTGTTATAGAATTAATAAAATTGAGAAAAGAAGAGGAGACATTACACCACCCTGTGGAACACCAATAAAAAATTCGCACCATTCTGAATATTTGTCATCGAATCGGGTGCGCTGCCGACGGCCATCCAAATAACTATGTATCCAATCTAGAACAGAAGGTGACAAATGTGTAGCATTAAGTAATGCTAGTAGGACGTCAAAATCAACAGTATTAAAAGCATTACTAAAGCCAAAAAGGGTAAGTATTGTCATCATTTTCTTTTCCATGCCTGGACGTATATCATCAGAGACTTTAACTAGCACATTCACAGTACTATGGCCGGAACGGAAACCTGCTTGAAAGGGATTTAACATATTATTAATCAGCAAAAATGACGAGAGTTGTGGGAGAGTTGTTGGTGAACAAGGCTTCAAATGCTTTAGATAAAAAAGGAAGTGTAGAAGTAGGTCTATATAGGGTAAAGGTTACTGCATTTTGGAAGTGGTACGACAGTAGCTTGTTTCCAGATAATGAAAGGTAGAGGAGAATAAAATGCATTGAAAATAACAGTAATAGTAGGTAGTAGAATATTTAAAATTAGAAGGATAGTTTTACGACTAACGTCATCAACTCCTACCGCATTAGAGGATATAGCTTTAATATATTTTTCTACTTCTTTACAGTAGAAAGTAGTAGTAGGGAGTAGAAAACTCCTAAAATAATTATAGTGTGAGGTAATTTTAAGTCTTAAGAAAAGATGCTCAGAGGTACCTGAATACTCAGATTCGGATTTGGATATTACGGAATAAGGAATTCAATTACGTACATATATAGCCACGCCACCGCCACCCTTTACCGTACGGTCATAACGTATTAGTTGAAATCGAGGTAGGTTCTAAAGAGTAGAAGCAAGACAAGGCTTAAGAAAAGACTCTGAGGTGAGAATATTGTATGTACGAATGAAAAATAAGAATATTCTCGTGAATCTCCCCTTCGAATTTGAAGCGTTTTCACCCTTTCATATATCGCTGTGCCAAAAATCAAATGGATTGGTTGCTTAGTTATGGCGTGAAGGAAGGAGAAACAAATAAGCAAACAAACAAACATACTATAATATTAGTATAGGTAATATGAATACTTCTACTTAAGTAGTACGAAACTGTTATTTTTTTATAAACTTCAAAAATTACCCACATATTTGCGTAATACAGTAATGCGTATGTACATGAAATATGTCACACTTAAAGAAATATTACAAAAAAAAAAAATTTTCCTGTGATTATAATTTTATTTTTATTTCATGTTTATCACAGTTCACAATAAATTAAATATAATTTTATAAAGAATCGTAAACCTTACATTTATTCACTGTTAAATAAATGGTTAACCTAAGAATACAAGCAATAAGATGCAGATTTTCATGTTATTAACGAAAATTTGCAAATTTTTACTAAAGTTTATTTTCAATCTCGTTTCTTAGTGTAATTTAGCATGTATTGGGGTAGATACGAGTGATAAACAGCGTATTACATGTGACGAAACAAATTTAAAAGGTTGTTTCGTCATTCAATTGATTTCTTACCGAAGATATAAAACAATATATAATTTATTTGTTTTTACTGGTCACCTTTTACTGGTTTATTTCAACTAGATGGAAGTAAATGTCTTGCTATGTCTACTGACGCGAAATCTCAAAGTGGACTATTTTTGGTCCCTTAATCGAAATTGCACTATTCTCTGTAATTTACAGTATAGCTACCAACGGACTTTATAAAAATATTTAGCATTGTTGTTTAATGCTTATAAAATGATTCTAAATACAAGACCACCTTGTGTATTACTGCAGGAAAAGGTTGTTCGAGATATAAGTAAATTATATTACAGTCCTGCAACACATTAGCGATTTTCAACGTCAATAAATGTACAGTTTCTGTCACTATGCTGGAGTACGGTAATCTGATAGTATAATAATTTCGAAACAAATTAGTAAATATACGCTTAAAAAATATTATATTTGGCGAGAATGGAACCTCCAAATTATGTTGACGGTCAACATTTCTTTGTTCGAAGTGGTTTAACGATCCGGATACCGTCATTTTATTTATTTATTTATCTACATAAAACTCCGTAATTGTTGTTGTTGTTCAAACTTTGTTAGCGAAATTCTATGCAATAAAACCAATAAGTGCGAATATAACCATTCTAAATAAATACATTCAATTATATTGTGTTAATATTATATATTATGACCATACAGTGACAGTCACAGTCGTTATGTTGATTCAATAAATCTAGGCAAATATTCTAGGATATTATATTACAGTCGTCGATGAGGTATGATCGATGTCCGAGTCATTGAGAAGGGTATTTCAATCGGCTGCTGTAATTGCGTCTACCGTTACCCTAAATATAATAAAACTTATCTCTTTTAATTTTGAATGTAATTTCTCATTAGCAATTATGATGTATCTCCATTACTATTTATTTATAAAGACATTGCATATTTTGACACTACCTGGGCATTAGCAGACGTTATCCTGTCCATTCCAATAGTCTAAATCGAAACCACAGACGCCATCGTACGAGTTCAAAGTTAACATAAACACCTACTGTATGAATCAATAAATACATTACGTACACATTTCTAATGGTGGTCGGTCAAACGGTGTTGTAGTTTAGTGTTTTGTATCCTTATAGACAGATAGGTAAAAGTAACAAAATATCTTTTTAGCCTCTATATCAATATAAAGTACACCCCCAAATTATATTCTGAGAAAAATATTTAATTTATAGATTTGGGTTCGTTAAAGCCTTATCATATGTTTAGATAGATGACTTTGAGCCCTTTAATCTCGGATTATGCAATCAATTTAAATTAACTTGGGAACGACATAAAGTATAAAGTTATTCTAAAAATCCATAACTAAAACATTGAAAAAAAAGTTTTATATTAATAGTGTTACGGTATATGTCAATAATAAAAGTCGCCGTGATCTTGCCGTTCTGTACAGTTTTCGACAGCCAGACATTAGTCTATATTGAAATGGTACAAACCAAAGTATTCTGTGGCGATCGTATAACCATGTACAAGGTAGTTGTAACCCTGTCCAGTACAGAACCGTACCACCAATATGTTTTTTTGTATAATAACAAAGACCCTTCGATTTTGACATTAGTCATGTGTAATAAAAATTTAATCATTCAAAATCATTGCGTTTCATCTAGTATAATCGTGACAATATACTTTTTACGTACATGATTTAAACATCTTATGTAATTAACTAATTTATGTTGTACTTTCTTAGTAAATTATGTTCCACTAAAATAAACAGGACATTTTTCTACATTGATTTCCCTTATTTTTAGTATTATTATATTATTAAGTATTGATAATAATTAATTTATATTCTGACATTCCACGCTTCTCGAGACACACATTTTAGTTAAACAATTTAGATTTGTAAAACAGACATTATTCCTTGGAACAAAAACTATTAGTCGAATCAAAACATATAGAAGTCAATTTGAATATAATAAATAAATTCAAATATTTTCCTACATTTTTATATATAATATAACTGGGTAGGTATTGCACTATCTTAATGTATAACACGTTATTCTATACTAGTCGTTCTAACACAGCGTATTGAATATTTTATCTATCTAATTTAGCATATTCAATATTGAAATATTGGACTAAATTTAACTAATTAGCACAAATATATTTAAATCTACCTTTATAAATACACAGCAACACGTTTCCACTGGAACGGTAATTTCTTAGGCTAAGAAGAGTACAGATATTTATATTTTCTTCCTGTGTATCAATATTTCGATTTAAAGCTAAATTTCTTTACTCATTGCTCAAATACTTAAATAATTTAATAATCTTACTAAATTAATACTTTTCAAAATTATATTATTTTCATGTAGATTTATGAATACTTGTACAGCCCAGTCTCCCTACGCATTCTCACTGAAATATAAAAAATAAAATTATTAGTTACATATAGTGGAAGTATGCAATCTTTATAAGTCATTGACTGATTGCCGTAAATGTAGCGCTTTTACGGTGACTTATGAAAAGGGTAAACCGTGTTGATTAGCAAAATATGGTGTAATTGGAATATATACTTGGATTGGCTCTTTTTGCACTCTTAATCTAAGGAGGTTTAAGTTGCAAACTAAGGGTTATACTTACTTTCGACAAAACATATAGCTGCTAATATACACGCAGAAAATAGAATCGTCATTGATATAACGAGAATCGTGATTTGATGCGAGTGGTCACAGCAACAAGACTTTGGTTGTTTGTTTGTTAGTTGCTTCGTGTAACCATTGACGACTGTAAAATGTGTTGAACTCGCAACTGATGCCGTGTCGTGCTCGCGTGAAGTGTTTCTGTTAACACCGCTCCATATGTTATCAATTGCGTCGTGTGGTTCTTCTGGTATGGCGACAACAGCGTCCGAAACGCCCGGCTTACGGTCGTAACCAATCAATTTGTTCTGATAATGACCATGTTCTTCACCATTAGATTTCTTACCACTCATGCGAACTAAATTCGCCGCATTCAACAACAGCGAACCGGACGATGCACTCTGTAATATTAAAAAAAAAACATATTTTCAAAACTTTATTAAAATTCTCGCTCGAAACAGGAAATAAAGCTTGGCAACCAATTAGTTTACAGATGAGTTTACGTTCTACAAGAATATAAATTAATCGCAATTAGAGCGTAAATATCATATTGAATGCACGTTGTTATGTAATAGCGAACATTTATTATGTTGGAGGGATTTGAAACATTGATTTGGTGCATGTTAAATGATCATAAAGCTCACATAAAGCTTTTCAATCGTTTACTAAAGAATGAATAATTGTTATATTTTACAGTGCACCCTAAAATTAGAAACCAGTTGTCTAATAAAGATATATCAATAAAATAGTAAGTATCTCGTGATACTACATATTTTACTTAATGAAACATGCGTAATCAAATTTGATGTGATGCTCAATAAAGTGAATCTCGTACCAAAGTTGCCGGACACGACATTATCATGAAAGAATCTTGACCTAGCCAATTAGTTAAATTACCTAATACTAACATAAAAACACAATATCATATTATTATAGCAAAAAATTTTAAAACAATTGCATTGTTCCATTAGAGGTCATCACTTGTAAAGTCAGTCGAGGGTTAAAAATATCATAATGTTTTTATGGCAATTAAAGACAAACAAAGAATTATTTATCCTTTATTTAAAAATATAGCCTTACTATTAAGCAAACGCCAATTTATTTTCAACTATCGGTACCCGCGACTTCATTCGCGTGGAACTAAAAGTATAATCATTTTTACCCGTTCTTTTAAGTTTTTGGAATACAGATTTGCTCTGATTGCTGGTAGCTTAATGATAAATAGCCTAAAGCCTTACTCAATCATAGCTCTAACAAATACAAGAAGTGTTTTGAAATTTGACTGGAAGCTCCCTAAGTTTAGCGCGTTTAAACAACCATACAAACTTTTCCACTTTATAATATTAAAATATAAATAGTCCAGAAGTATTTTCAGACTCGCATATGTAAAAATTTATCAACATAATTTCTTGTAGTCACAAATGTCGCATTATGTATGTTTATGTAAAATTGGTCAATAAAATTAATTTCATATATTTTATATTATTTGCTACAACTTCTAAAATATAGTATAAAGAATTTTGTTGTCTTACGTGAGTGCTGTGGTTGCTAGACGAGCCTTGACTTGAGGCGGAGCCTCCTCGTGATCGTGTGTCACTGATGCTGCCAGCTCCACTACCTGATAGAGACGGGCGGGGTATATGCCAATCGTGCCTTGAGATCTGTTTGCGATAAAATATAATTAATCAAGAATCTTTATTAAGCTGATGTTAATACTGTATCCGATATTAATAGTACAATTATTTGATTTGTTGCTATTTAATGGCAGTCTTCAAAATAGATAAAGTGTAAAATATAAAATTTTAGAAGAGTTACCGTAATTTAACTATTTTCCGGGAACTTAAATAAATTAGTCCTTATACACATATACAGACACCAAATATCAACAGGTCTTAATACAATTACTAATAAAAGATACTAAGATTAGCTTTCACACCATGAAGAACAGTCAAATTAATGACTCTTAGTTATTTCTTCCACAAGTTCAATTTTATCACGGACCTCAACACTCGACAAGATATGTGACGATCTCTCCTGTTTTAAAAAATAAATTTTCTATCCTAACCCTCTTCAACTTTACTGCCTATAAATACTAATACATTATGTATACGTATGTACGTTCTAATGCTAATTAGTAATTTATAATTTTATTTCAAACAACACCTGGGCTAATGAATTATATAGGGATAGCAATAAGAATATGATAATTTGTTTGTTAATAAATAAGGTAAAAATAAACCGACTAAAGTGATCTTGAATAGATTCCCTTTATTCCTGTAGACATACGCAACATTAAAAATTAATAGATATCTTACCAATCAGATACAATAAAATACCAATATAAGTTATTCTTTATTTTTGCATTTGTCAAAAGTTTATTTATTATTTCTTCATTTATATGAAAATTTCAGAAACAGTCATTTTCAAAGCTTGCCATGTGTTAAATTAAAACGAAACTTAAAACTCGTCACTAAACAACAAACAATCGTTACTCGCATTTGCATTCTTAAAAATATGTTACCAATAAGTTAAGGTAAGAAGTAGTGTACTTCTTTAAAAATGTATCTTAGCAAGTTTTTTTTAGTACATAAATTAAACTTAACATTTTGCTGTATGTTTTAACGCCATTGCCCGTTTAAATGGGTGATTTAAATTAGTTCATTTTCTATATATAGTCACTTATAAACAAATGAATAAATTTTTGTTAAACCATTCCGTTACACAACGATACTCGTACGAATTGATGGCATCCACTTTCCTTGTATTTTTATCATAATAACCGGAGCCATATAATTAATTACTATACTAGTAGTTTATTTTAATTAATGTCATAATATTTACGTGTAAATTGGTGCCATAAATACTATCTAAAATTTGTATGAATTTAAGTTATTTATGTTAATTTGTCTAGTATCCGCCAGAATTACAATCTTTTGAAGTAATTATGTCGAGGAATAGCGTGACAGGTAAACAAAAATTGAGACGTTTATTTTCGATTTGTTGTTTATTTCATCTGATATTAGGAAAATGTGTAATATTTCAAAATAAACAAATAAATACTTCAATTTCATTAGTTGCATATATTTTCTTAATACCTTAGTCAACTTGATGTACAAAACCGATTATTAGAAATATATATAAATAGTATGGTAACATACTATTAAAACGTCGATTAATATATTTCATTATTTAACTGATTTTGCACACCTACCTATTCTAAATGGCAGAATAAAATTCGCCTTCAACTCACTGCCGAGAATGGCAATGAAATTACATTTGAGAAAATAATACTTCAACAACGTAGTTATTAATCCAGTTTATTTGTCAAGGATGTCATATATTATATAATTTGGTTGTCAATTAAAACTAGTTATTATCTATCAAAATTACAGAGATACTGTACTGCATCACGGACAATTACGTGTCTATCATACAAAGTTCTCCTTTAAGCAAAATCATACGCTATATTTAGGGCATCTTATATAAAAATCGACATTTAATTGAATTTTATTTACTTGATACTGTTATAATAAACAAAGTTTAACTATCTGTTTACACATTTCCCTTTTAATTTTGAAAATTTGCCTTACTATGACTGTTTACAAAATAGAATACCTTCCAAGATTAAACTTATGATTTGTACTTATTTAAATAGTATTTGATAATGGAAATAAGATATCCGAGTAAAGTTTAACATTTTCATGTTTTATGTCCTTAATTAATTTAACAGTACACTGAATATTTAACAGTTAAACTCTTTAAACGTCTTTATATCGTTTGATCAAAATTTATATTACTTTTTAAAATTGTCATTTATATTTACACTATATATTAACAAAGTGATATAATTCTGATGCGTTTATATTTAATAAGTTAATATAGTTCCGCAGTTTTCCATTATATGAAAGCTTGAACTAAACACCTATAGTTTGATTTCAAAACATAATGGACTTCTCCGCATATTTCAATGAAATTTGATTGGCCCACTGTTAAAGTATAATTTTTAGACACAAATTCAGACATAGCATTTATAATATTTTAACAACTACCAATGATTTAAGGGTAATGTAGCTTCCTATTATTGCAATAACTTTTAGTAAAGGATCAGTAGTTCTGGAGTTGCTCCTCTACAAACATATTCAGAAATGTTACTTATATTCAGAATTCATTTATATTCAATTTTTATTTATTCTCAACCGCTTTTGATGTAATTTTGTGTAAGGTTTATGAGAATACAAAATTTATAAGTAATAGAAATTACTAATTTGATGTCAAAATGAATGAATATTAGTATAAAGACAATTATAAAACTTAGAAAAATGGCAAATTCAATAAATTTGTATAATGTAAACGCGTGCTGGGTTGCAGATATAACTAGCATTAGATTTTATATTTCTACATACAAATATAGGACACTAGATCAATTAAATAGACTTTGCTTTGTTAAGCAAAGCGCAGTGCAGCCATGGTTACGTATCTCGTGAAGAAACATTAATATAAAAAAACATCTTTTAAACACTGTTTTCTTACAATGATGCTAATACGTAACCACCAAACAAAAAATATATTGAGCAGGTGATGTTTTACTTAGCTCAAAGAATGTACAATAAATTTCTACTTAGGTACTGATGGTGCAACGTCATCTGTAATATAATTCTTTGTAGGGTTTTACATAGTCGTTGTTGCTTTTGAAGCGATGATAGCTCAGTTGGAAGTGTGTACAGACGCCCCATCAAGGGAAACGAGTTTGAATCCACCAACAATGAGCTTGAGCTTTTGGTGAAGAAAAACATCGCGATGAAACCATAGCATGGTGGTAGAGCTTTTTCTAATGCCCACCAGTCTAGCTACCACCCTCAAGTTGAAAATCTACTGCCAAATACCTATAGGTGTTCCTGCAGTTGCACTTGACAGCCAGTCCCTCCTTAGGCTTAGCGCATCCACCGTCTTGGGCCACATCGTCACTTAATATTAGGTTAGATTTTGGCCATAGCGCTAAACCTTAACTGTAAAAAAGTATAATGTGAATAGGAATACTTCATTTGTAGCAAATGATGTAAGTCTTGAGAATGTAAAATTACATAGTGTAAAATGGCTGAAGGATTGTTATCGAAATGTAACATAAAATAACATTCGGGTTTTGACGGGAACATAATACAAAAGTCATTATTTTTACATTTAAAATAGGTATATAATTAAATATAAATGACGAATATTATCGTTCACAGACAAGACATAACAAGGTTTAAAAATAATACCGCATTATGTTACATTATTAGGTTTTAAAAACGCAAAAAGGCTACTTTTGACGTCTGTTTTGAGAAGCTACATGTTTACCATTTACATGTCCCATGTTACCAGATTATTGAATACAATTTATATTAGAAATTAGGTTCTTCTTAAACAAATGTTATATAATATGTAACTTGAGATAACAATAAAACTCAAATTAACCATAATTATGTGTATATTGAGTATATACTATATTAATTCGTAAAATATGCGCTATAATTTATTGAAGCATAGATGATCACACGTTAATATTGTTCTAAACGGTGATGTTTAATTACGGCATTAGTTTAATTGTTCAAATTCATATCCTTCTAGAAAAAAAAGAATTTTTAGGAGTTTTAACGTTATAATCATATATTAAATTTTTGTTAAGTACATTATGCATATTACATTTAGGTCTTAATTAGATCGTTATTCGAATACCTGTCTTTGCTAGTGATCTTCAAAATATAAGGCTAACATAAAAACGTGCGGTTATGTAGGTGGCTCACGTGTAGTGAGTGAATTGTGAAACACAAATATGTTGGTGTTACCGTATGTATACGGAAATAAATTGCAGAACTCTTCCTTGTGGTGTGTGTGCTTACGGACAAGTCATCCGTATGTCTATTTCATCATAATTTTAATTATGCAATGAAACGTAAAACAATCAACATTTACTCAAAATATTATTTCATTTCACAGTACTACACTAAAAGCAATAATCCCCGTCGTTAGGACTTCACTTACATTGGTTTCATCAATTTAATTTTGGGTCAAGTTTTGTCGAGTCCGATTGATTTTGTCAGATACGGTTTTTCAAGGTTCGTGTTCTCTTTATATACGGTCTCGTTTCGTCGACCTCTGTTGCAATAAATCTTAGCTTTCGGTTTCACGGTCCTCTTTGTTACTTTGATAACATGATGGATAAGCATTTATTTTGCTAATATCTTTAATGCATTTTACCTTTATAACATTATCACGGAGGTCAGTTTGATATTTGTAGATTGTAGACAATGTAAATTTGTATTTATGTCATTGCGAAATAGTGTTGATCATAATTTCGTTCTTTTATATCAACAGATATGATAATGAGTTCACTGGTAATTAATACATTAGGAACCGACTCCACTTTGATTCGAACAATAAGTTTGGGGTTTTAATGAAACATGTTAATGAAATTGTAAACAACGGCGACATTCTATGGTGATATAGAATTTTATAGTGTCAACTTGACCTAAGTGTATTAACCTGTCGTACTTTTAGGAAAGCGTAAGGAATCCTGAAGATTTAGAGAAATATTCTTATTATACCTGAATGTTGTTAGCAAGAACAAAATTACAGATTTCTCAGTGACATTTGTAATTAGCAATAGATCCTAGTGCTCCGTTTACGATTAGGATTAGGGTTTTTCTTCAATTTCTTCGGTGTTTTTTAATAATGCACGTTCCGATAAAAATAATCATAGCATATTGACGCCACTGTCGCCGACGCCACATTTGATCCATAAATAACATCCATTATCAAGAGACCGGCAACTCATAGCCGCACGTCACCGACATGTGAGATTACAAATGGCAGACTCTGAAAGGCAAGAAATTCTAAGCCCTCTAATGAGTCTCAGTGTGGCATATATATTATCACAGACATGGTATTTGAGACCCATATAGGTACATCCCTACAATTTGTTTAGTAGCTGATTTTGATAGGCAACATACTAAAGCGTACCACTGTCGAGGGCGTAACGCATGGTATATGGTTGTCGCGATCCTATCAAACACACTTGTCATATACTACCGCTTAATAATGCTATAGTCTTTCGTTTACATCGTCTTCAAAATGAACACGTTTTGATACATACAATTCTAGTCTACACATTGATAGGTCAGCGTATACATTTTGAACCCATAAGTGAGGATAGTGACCCCTATAATTATCCGTAACATGACTTTAACAGTAACAAACTATAAAAAAACGACCACGAAACCGTTGACGCCATAATAACATATAAAATGTTGTGAAACATGTTCTGTTCAACGAGACGGTCTAGTTATGCAAGAGTAATAATCATAATCTTAACATATCAACTACCAGTACGTGCTTCAATATGCTTGTTCATAACGGTTTATCAAAACCAAGGAAATCATTAGATTTAAATCCTGAATCCTTAAACACAGTTACGATATAAACGAAACGACCCTACGTGTAAACAAGATGGAATAAGTGGACCAGAATTTACGTAATATACCCAAG
This sequence comes from Actias luna, assembly GCA_039707435.1. Classification (NCBI taxonomy): domain Eukaryota; kingdom Metazoa; phylum Arthropoda; class Insecta; order Lepidoptera; family Saturniidae; genus Actias; species Actias luna. The sequence goes on along the minus strand of JAZHAC010000033.1, from coordinate 8,967,582 downwards.
AAATTACATAACATCGCCGAGTTTGTGTTAATTGGGTAATTAGAAGTATCTGGTTTCATGCGATTGGTGTTTTAACTCTGTAAGCTTTTAGTAAAAAGGTTGTATGAAATATCATTGCGACTTCTAACACATATTTAAGCAGTTATTTGTGTACGACTTTCATAATCTCAAACAATAGCCACTATATATACCTAGTTACTATGATAATCGGTTAACTGACTAGACTGTTCTCCTTTAAAAGAGAAAGTTAACATTTCTATCTCGTAGTCCTTCTTAGAATACTTTCAGCTGTAAATGTCATAGTGAACAATGGATTTAATGTTATTGATTTCACATTCTATTTGTTGTTAACTCCTGGTACATACGGTAAATCCTCAAAATTGTAAAAGCGACAAGTGGTTAACGGTACTAAATATAACTGTATTATTAATAGATTATTAACTTATTAAAATATTCAAATTTATTTTCTCGATCATTGATAGTGTCAATCATTTTTTTTTATGGCAATAGGCATTCCGGTTTCATTAATTTTTGTTTCGATTACTAGCCAGACGCCGGGCCCGTTGGGGGGGGGGGGGGGGGGGCATTCGCCCGGGGCGCCAAAATTTAGTGATGCTGTGGCGACTGTTGTATTTGAAAAAAATTATAAATAGTATGGTAAATTTTATAAAGAGAAAATTTCACATATTAATTCCTACTTCGTTATATTCACACTACATTAAAATTTCCAAGGGGCGGCAATTTGTCTTTTTGTCTTGGGTGCCATAATCTCTAGGGCGGCCACTGTCGGACGTCGTCGTTAAATATTTGACTTAAGCTGACCACAACGAGACATGTTATTAAACATCCAATTATCATATTTTATATGCGATTGCATGAGGACGTGCTGAATCGTAACTCATTGTTCACGCTGGTCACAGATACCGTCATGATTCTTATGCATGTCCTTGAACTCAATTGGCTCTATTTATGAAACTAAAGGGATTCGTGTTAATGCATATTGATTTAAAAAAAAAAGTTATTTTATTCCCATATTGTAACCCTCTTAATATATTTAATTTTTAACAACATGTAATTTTCACTTTTTGATTTCTGTGTAATATGTAATTATTAGATCTTACTCTTGTTGAACACTTAGTGATTCCTGATGAGGTATAATCAAAAGTGAAAGGTAAGCGTAGGAGATCAGAAAGAAAAAGTACGGATCAGATTTAAAGATTAATAGTTTTAATTTACATTAAAATATACATATTCAATTAATATATGTTTTATATGGTATTTATTATTTATTCCGTAAAAAAACTAGTAGAATGAATAGTTGACTAGAAAAAGTGACCATGAAGTAAGTTCTTTATACAGATTCACATAATATTGACGTGACGATGACTTCATATCTTTGACGTATACGATTATCTCTTACGTATCTTAGATAGATAAAAATAATGACAAAGATGGGCGAAAAATAATATATAATTGAATATAAAGTAACTAAGACGAAAAATCATTTAAATAATATGGTAAAATATATAATCGTTTCGTGAATGACGCAAGCCTTATTAAAAATTAGCTGTGCCCGCGACTTCGCATGGAGCTACAAATAATTTATTAAATTAATTATTTATTAACTATTTTATAATTTTTGCTTGTTTTGTAACTTTTTTCAATGTTGTTTTGCTCCTTAGTAGTGCCTTAAATAGCCTAAAGCCTTCTACAATGGTTGCTCTATCGAGACCAGAAATAAATTTTGTAACCCGACTGGTAGCTCCTAAGATTAACGCGTTCAAGCAAATCAACTTTTGCGATATATAATATATTAACATAGATATATGTTTATTATTTAACAATTAATAATACCACCACATCAAGAGAACTTGAAAATTGCCTTTGGAATAAAAAAAAAGTAACAAAAAAAATCAATGTTAATGTTTCCGCTTACTTATTATAAAGTTTATTCAGTTACGTAAATAAAAACGCTATAAATCTTATTATACATTTGTGACGCTTCTTTCAGGTATGTTAAAGACGAGTGAATAGAGATCGTTCTAGTTACCGGATTTCATACAAAGGCGTTGTTACCTTGACGACCTGGGATCTTTGTAATATAAATCAACATAAGATACATTACAACACTTCCTGGCTATCTTATTGACTCGTTGACAGATAAACATTTCTATAATTTACCAAGCCAATAATTGAAAAAAACATACCGTTGTTAGTTAACTAACTATTCATACCAACGCGAAAGTTTTGAATTGAAGTAGTTTTTACCATTAACGGTAGGTTAAAAGAATTTTAAAAATGTGTGGAATTTTAATAATTGGCAATAAATCAGAATCGCAATTCAAATGGAACATTCCAATAATGTAAAATCCCTTAGTTTTAAAATTGTAGTTATCCGTAACGACAGATTTTATAGACTTGTAAAGCTCTTAGCAAACAAGATAATGTTTCTTCATAAAATAATATGACACGCTTCTCAAACAGAATGATGTAAATTGAACGACCTTTATTATTTGTCGTGTAAAGAACATTCAGTGACGCGAAAAAATTTGTTTGCCAATTATTTCATAATCGGAAACTTGTTCTGTTTTGTATGTCGTACTTGCTCATAAAATATGTTTAAGCCTCAAGTTAAGGTACCTACCTACCTTAATAACATTTTTAATGACGAAAGACCGTGATTAACAAATATATTCGTTTATTTTTCAACAATACATTTTAAAGTGCGTTGCATCATCAATCCTTACAATTTTGCCGTTATCCGAAGATCCGTTTTAAAATGGAAAACCCCGCGGAATACCGGAATTGTGGTCTTATTACGTGGTATTATGACATCCATTTAAAATATTATTTCATTCAATGACATCGATATCCCAGTGAAGATGGAGATTTACTTGATAGTAGTTATATATTACAATTGATTGAAAATTTTAATTGTGCTTTAGTACAGTTTCGGAATTATACCCGGTATAGTAAATAAAGGTGCCGTAATGAATTATTGTTCCATGAACACTTAACCTAGGTAATTAGTTGTTTCTTATAATACGTGATTAAATTATATCTATGATAAACCGATATGTTCCGTTATAAAAGTAATAAATTAAAAGGTGAAAATATTGGATTTTTATCTGACTAGACTAATAATTGCAACATCGCAATTGTTAAATATAAAGATATTTTAAAGGAATTGGTGGTAGTGAAGACTTTAACGGTATTACACTAGTAGGTGATTTAAAGCAATTTTTTTTTTGTAGCATATATTTGACCATGAACGTTCACCTCAATAATACTCATTTCTATGCTTCATGAGAAATTAACATAACGGAAGTTTCTTCCAGCATCCATATGTATTATTTTAATATATATTATATATTATTATATTATATATTAAAATATATTATTATATCGTATTATAATATTTCATCAATATGTTCTTCTACTTCCAACTAAGTCCAGTTCCACAGTAAATTTACATTATTCTGTTGCAACTTAATTGTTGTTGCCGAATTTCTTGCTATTTCGCCTGTTCAGTGGTTTTATTTAACGAATGTACCCAACCGTCCGGACTGGCTGGATGCTCGCTAAGTCCGGGTGTTGTGAAATGTGAAGGCCATGCGTTCAGGGCAATTTTAATTTAGTCCCTGTGCCATTTACTTGAGATTATGTTATGAGTCGCCCTACTAGTGCAAAAGTCTTTCGCGGGCTTTGCGGCGCTGCATATTTCTTTTTTTAATATTATAACTCTTTCGAATATACTTTCAGAGATTCGTGTTAATTGAAACGTCTATATAAAGTAATACTTTTAGATGGATTCAAATTACTATTTATAATACGGTATATTTATAAAAAACATTATTGCATGGAGTTGAAACTCAGTTATATTTACAGTATTTTCAGTCGTTTTCAGTCGTTTCAGTCTTTCGTGTATTCAGTCGTTTGTATATATAGTATATTTCGTTTAAATATAACTTTAATTGTCGATAATGATTCAACAAATCACTACTTATTGATATTTTAAACTAAAACAATTGCCTTTAGCTAGTTATGATGCCTACTTTTCGAGAGGTTATGGTGGTACAATTTGTTGCATGCTAATCGACACTTGGAAGTTTGATGATTTTATATTTATGGTGAAAAAATATGACGTGCTTTGTAATTTCAAGGTTTTAAAATAAATCAATTATGACTCATCGATAAGCAATTTAGTTATTACGCTACACGAAATTCCTTAAGTTTTTAAAGTTATTTCTCGTTTTAAAACGGATCTAGACATGTTGTTTATCATCAAAAATTTTTTGTTCATGGCATAACCTAACAACCAAGTAATTTTGCATTATCGTGTAAAATGGTTGGAACCAAACAGTAAATCGATTATTTATATTACGATACTTTTTTGATAATGATATAGAGTATAAATGAAATAATTAATGGACCAGCTTAAAGATACCCAGTTTAATTTATATTTCCCTTGCAAAATAGAATGAGGTTATTACATTTGTAATTGGTCATACCATGAGCCACTTTTAAATGCCTTTCGGATATATGGCTTGGCCAGAGTGGTTATTGTTCAAATATTCTCATACTACACTTACCGAGCTTTTAATATCCATTGTTAACGAGTCACCTGCAAATTTATTCAGTTACTTATAGTATTGATCACAGTTATAATATCACTTTACACTGCATTCACATTGCCCACATGTCTAACTTATGGTTGATTCTTTAAGCTATTTCGAATTGCTCTCTCGCCCTTTCCGTGTGGCCGGCGACGCGGAACGCGCCTGCTCCAAGCGGCAAAGCGACTAGAGTCGTACTGAGAATGTTGCAACAATTGCCAAGGTTTATATATGAGGTTGCTCGAAGCTGGGTCTTACAGTAGTAAACTACTTAAGAACGTCACTCAAAAATTGTTTTATTTTTTTTTGTCCTAGTATAGCTGTGATACTTATTAAAACTGATTTGTATAACGATGTTTTCAAAAGATTGAATTTCAAACAATTGAAGTAATAATATTTATTAATCTGTAGTTTAGACAATGATATCAAAATATGCTTTTATGTAATTAGAAATTTTAACGAATTATTGGGTTATTCCACTTTTGTATTATTGAATGTTTTAACTTGATTTTATTTGTCAAAGACCCGAGAGATCTTTTGAACAGGATTGATCAGCCCAGTCGATGTCATCGTGGCTATAAAACGTGATAACAAATACCGCAAAATGCTTATTTCAACTATTATTAGAACAATCACCATATTCTATAGTATAATTGTGATTTTATGTATGATACCTAAGATGAGCCATGTGACCAAATAAATATCATTATGTAATAATATATTGCTTATATTTGGGGTAATTTTTTTCATTAATTCGATAATATGAATGACATTTTTTAATAATTTCATAAACTGTAGTCTACACTTTACTGCTAATATTTACGTATACTAAAGTCCGGTGAAGCTGTCAAAGCCCTTGGGGCTAACAGCGTAAGTCAGGTCGAAAAAAAAAAAAATTACGTATACTGAGGGATAAATAAATACTTATATATATTCTGTTTTAACCCTAAAGAGGTTTTATTTAAATGATTATTTCATGAATTAATGGAATTTAAAAGAGAAATATCAAGACTTGTATAACTAGTCGTGTATAAAATTTATGGCTTTTATATCATATAAAGATTATACGTGGAGTTTTAAAGCAATTTATTATTCCGTTTTAGTAGTATTAGTAGTTATGAAACGATGATAACTCATTCGTAGCGTGTACGGACTCCGCGTCAAGGGACGTGAGTTCGAATACTCCTACAATAAGCTTGAGTTTTCGGTGAAGGAAAACATCGTGAGGAAACCATAGCATGGTGGTAGGGCTTTTCTAAAGCTACCACTCTCAAGTTGTAAATCTGCCACCAAATACCAATAGGTGTGTTCCGGCAATAGCACTTAGAGCCAGTCCGTACACAGGCTTAGCGTGTCTAGCAACTTGGGCCGTATCATCACTTAAGATTAGGTGAGATTATGACCATAACGCTAATATTTAACTACAAAAAAAAGTTATAAGTAATTCATATCCTATACATCGTCATATTAATAAACGTGATTATATTATGTTATTACGATTAGGACTATGTTTATTTTTATGATTCTTGTGATCAGATTTAACTAACGAAGTATGTAATTTGGTGTTACGAATAATATGATGCTCTTTTGGTAGTCGTTAAGTCGACAGGAAAATAATAAAAAAGCAATATAGTGCCCGTGTCACGTTGTATCGCAGTAAGAATTTTGTTATTAGTGTATCCTTTAGCTGGCAAATTGCGTAACTGCGAGCGAGGACGTTCGCGGCCGATCGTAGAGAGCTGCATGACAGGACTCGAGTACTGATACGGCACCTTGAAATACGGAATTGACTAAATAACAGAACGTGTACAGAACATTTTAAGCCATTTTGACCCATCATACTTCATACTAATATTATAAATGCGAAAGTGAGTTTGTTTGTTTGTTTGTTTGTTACGCTTGTTACGCTTTCATGCCTAAACCGCTGAATCGATTGTGATGAATTTTGGTACAGAGATAGATGGCACCCAGGAGACAGAGATCGGCTACTTTTTCTTGCGAAAAACTTATTGGAAGTGGGGTAAAAGAGGGATAAACTTCATATGAAACTTTGTGTTTGCTTCATCCGATTTGCTTGATAAAATCAATATTAGCGCGAGTGAAGCTGCACGTAAAATCTAGTATATAATATATCATGTTAACATTGTTTAGGTAATAGTTTATTAACAATTGTGATATCAGGAAAATGTGTTATTTTGATTTATACGAATGTGCGACTAGTTTAAAATATTATCGCTTTGAACTTATACAAAATACCATGAACATTGGTTTATGATATGTTTTAAATTGTGATTAGGAATCCAAATGTTATGGCGTGAAACAATTAAAAAGTTTACAAAATTTTACTATTCTGTACGTATAAGATGATTGAGGTGGCCGTAATGAAAATCGTCGATTAATAATTCCGTGAGCTATTCTCGAGATCTTGAAGTTTGCTATAGACATTTAGATTTTTAATGGTCTTTTTCCTTTTGTATACGAAAATGTAGGACAAATCCGTACTTTGTTTTGTGGCTAATTATCACAAATCTAAAAATTGGCTTTTTTATTGCTTTAAGAATGGTGAATAATGTTTTAGGAACAATGAAATATTACTAAAAAATTAGAAATCAAACATACTTTCAGTATCAAACGTTTGGAACCATGGGTATAACTAGTTTAAAACTAAAATTAACTATTTTTTGCGAGAAGGTAAAATAATGTAAATATTTTAAGTGTTCAAAGATGATAAAAAAAAACACTGGAACAATTAATAATAAGGTTTATTAATTGAGAATTTCATAAGCACTTAAAATTAATTACGCAAAACGGTAGTGTCTCGAGAATCAATTAACAACGTATCTTTAATATTCTATTTTACTAATAAGTAATTAACTTTAAAATGCAGAGGGATTATTATCAAAATATACCATAACCAATTATTTCATCTTGCTGCTACCGTGTACTTATAGTACGTCGTAATTTCATATTAAAGTTAAAAGCGATCGGCTCACAATTCCAGTCGCTTTGTTTTGATAATAACATATCTGCTTTCAATTCGATTCGATTTTGCCTTTAAAGTGCTTCGGACAAACTTTCAACCAATTATTGGTACGCACAGATTATTTGAGATTTTCTTTTAAACGCATGTATTATAATATTTTACAATTATAACAGGTGCTATTAGTTTTTAATGCACTTAATTTTTATTTACCAAATACGTATGCTAGGCACAGTCATGTATGTAGTGAAATCCTAGGCAACATATAGAAAAAAAGTACTTCGACTGAATACATTTTACTAGTGCTGTCTTCATAGAATACGGGGTATAACACGGAGAGCCAAAGACAAGCGAGACACAGCTCTCTAGCATCACTGGCCATTCTCAAAATAAACAGTTGAGATGGCTAAGGCTTGCGTAAAATCATGCTAAGTAGGCGTGGCTTGATCCACGCAATTCAATCAAAGTAAGATAAGGTCCGCCTTCATGTATATATTTAAAGAAAAATACATAAAGCCATACGAGGGAATCCTCAAACCCTTGTCTATCTAAATGTACATACATTTGCCGTAAATGTAAACGAGGAATGCTCTCCCATATCGGTCTCCATAGTCACATACTGAAGTGTTGCCACGAATCTACTTCAGTCGTTAGTTAATATTATATAGGAATTATTTTTATAATGGTATCATTATATATATATGTCATCCTCACTATATTTCATATTATAATTATTAATAATTACCCATGAAAACGTGAAATTTAGATATATGTATTCATTATAATATATTCGTATAGATTTATTTACCCTTATTGATAGCTGATTCCATTAGAACGGGACGATTATCGGTGCGTAATCGTGTGAAGGTATTATTACACTGTTGAGCGTAGTTTATGCAAGGTTCTTATAAGAACTTACTTTATTGAAACAACAAAAAATTGAAGTTTGCTTAATTTCTCAGTCGCACGCACCAGATTGCAGCAATCGCAACCTCCCATCTCGCTTGTTTGCTACAACCTTTGTTATCATTTACTTTTTGAATACTTAAACATGTTAACACTATACATATGTATATCAAATAAAAACTAATTTACGAACTAGGTATAACCCTGTTAAATGTTTATTACTATACTTTTAAGCAATATTAAAGAGCATTGATATATAAAAGAAAAAGATCATAAAATTATGCCAGATTACACGGATTTGAGTCATGTAAATGTTGAAAGAACCCTTCATGCATTGACAATATACTCCATGTATGTTTTATCTTATAATTCGTTTTCCGTATATCACTAGCGTATAATTCTTCGTATATTCGCCTGGTAATCAAATATTTAATCATACTCATTATTGGAAATTTAAGGAAGTACCTGTAATGTGGGAGAAAAAAGACTGGCCAAAATATTTTTTTCAATAACTACTAATTAGAAAAAAAAGGCTAACAAATAGAGAACGAAATAATTTTTTGTCTTCACCTATTCATGGTAAGTAGAAATAATAAAAATTGTCTCAAAAATAAAAGGTAGCCGGAGATATCGTTTCAATGATAACAAAGGCAAATTTGATATTTTTTGACGTGTTATTTGATACTGGCCACAGAACTTCGACAATGTTGCTAGATTATAATGAAATATTTTCCTTAAAGTTTACTTTATATACAACTAGCTGTGTCCGCGACTCTGTTCGCGTGGAACGAACATTTTATTTAAACATTTTCATTAAAAAAATGTTTTATAGTCTATATAACTCAGGTTTAATGTAGCATTCTAATGGTGAAAGAATTTTTGAAATCGGTGCAGTAGTTCATGAGTTTATTAATTACAAACAAAAATACAAATCTTTCCTCTTTATAATATTAGTATAGATTTGACTACAGTAAAATTAAAGTCAAGGTACTGTTAGTATTGTAAAACTGTTTTTTTTTAATTAATAAAGACAACCCCGCACAAATGGTCTAGCCTATTTTTGCGGGGGATTTTACAAACTTTCAATTACCGGGAATAAAGTGACACTCAGACGCAGTACAATAATTTGTGGATCACACAAATAATTGTCCTGTGCAGGATTCGAACCCATAGCACTTACCGCAGCGACAAAGTGACGGCTTAAACCGCTAGGTCAATCGTGAAGTAATTATTGTTTATTTAATAACGATCTGTATGTACATTAAATAACCATATGATTCCGCAATGAAAACTGCAGAGAAACCTGAATCAATATAATAAACCAATGAAAAATAGAAAACCCATAATGATGCCAAAATTTTAAACTAAACCTAGGTTTAGTAATTTATAACAAAAAATGATATAAATTGGTTGTTTAGGGTTTTGGGAATTTCTGATTTTAAACATAAAACAAGCAGTTGGTTGACGTATCATAGAGTAACAATACATTGTTGGAGTATAATAATCATTGATTAAAAACAATAGAACTTATAACCCTGGCAACCTTAGTCATATATTGTCGTACGTATTTACTTACTGTTGTCCTCAAGTAGTCAAACACGTAGTAACAATACGCGCAGGTTCCACAATATTGCGTTGAATTGTACATCTAACTATTTCTCAAATTACATAATATGTTCAGAAAATAGCAGCTGGAGTTACTTGCACTTTTTAAGAAGATTTTTAAAGATACTTTTTCATATATTTTAACAGTGAATAAACTTAATTGGTCTTAATTTGTTCTGCTTTGTTCAATTTAAGGCGGTTGTGTTCATGGAATAGTTTAGTTGATGTGGATTAGGTGTAAATTGTAACGGAATAGCTCATTATTGCTTGTACCCTATATACCATAATAAACAAATATAATTCAAATAAATGACAAAACTGTCACTTGCCGGGTCCAACTATAGTTACAAACCATCCAGGTGACCCTATAGATACATAAAAAATCATGAAACCAGTCATGTTGTTTAGGAGAAGAAGAATTTTATACGGAAAGACGGAAAAGTTATATGAACTTGATATTGTTTTTGTGTTATGAAGCTTAAATATATTTTTGTAACTAAAACATCTTCTTTGCATAGTGATCACGGTCAACCAAAGGTTATGTTGTTTATTTTCAATAATAAATTATTAGATCATCATAATTATTATTAATGTAGAATTTGTTAAATCAATATAAATGAATTATTTTAGGGACTATATCACCTGAAAGAAAACGTAAGTTTATAAAGGGATGATTATAGTCTAGGATGATCTTAAGGAAAAAATCTACAACAGTAATCTTTTACCTTGGAAAAACACTGAGTTTTTAAAACCATAATCATTAGTATTTGGAACCACTATAAGTCTCTTTATTTTTAAATTATAAATGTTTTTTATACAAATAATGCTCACATTTCATCGTAAAATATTCTAAACATAAAGATGTCGAAAATAGATGCTACATTGTAGAAAACTTGTTATACCATATAAGAAGTATAACTACAGGAACAAAAAGGAAAAAAAAAGCTACCTTGGTTATTTAAAAGTTTTTAAAAATTTGGTTGCGATCCAGTTGCGCTTACTTCTCGAATGTGCAAATAGCATTACACGCGTTATATCTATTTTAAATCGAAATATCGAAAATATTCAAAGCTTTTTGTATTTTAAAATGAGGTTTTTTTTATACCAAATTCTAAATATTTAATCGCTTGTGTTTTAGAGGAATAAATATTTTTACCTTTTCGTTTTTGATATCATACAAAAAAAACGAATAGACATATCTGTTCAATTACTAAAATTTAATGATCTTCAATAATTTATCCATAGTATTTACTAATGACCAGGTGGCTGGCTAGCTACCAACCACCCTCAAAATAAAATCTTGCGCACTGGCACAGTGGTCATAAGCCTGTGTGGTCATAACTTATAACAAAAATCTTTTAGTGGGATTATCTGATATAAATAGTTTTTGTTGTTTTTCATATTATAAAAATAAAAAAGATTTTAGTACATTACAAATTAAATACGTAATCGCTTAATCTATTTTAACCTCTTGATGATGGATTGGTTTCCAGTTACACAAAATTTATTTGCATATATTGTAACACTTAGCAAACTGGATCTTTATTTAATTGGTTTCTATTTAAAATTTGTGAACTATTTATTTTTTAAATACGTTATTATATTACAAACCCTTTTTAATTTGTTTGAAGTATGGCACCAAGCTCTATTTTTTACCTGTTATTTGCTAATTCATTTGTAAATATACCAAATATCAATTTTCACGCAGATGTAACTTATAGAAGTACGTCTATAGAATTTCTAATTCATTTTTCTCGTTATTTTTAATATATAATCGATTTAAGGTAAAAATATTTGTTACATACAATACAAACAAAAATTTCCTGTTTATTTTTTCATTTTTAACAATTTTCATACCTGCGATTGAGCCTTTTGTTTAAATTCTCGTTGTGTTTTTTTAATTATAAACACTCTTCTTGTTGTTCAATTTCACGTTGGTTATTAAATCGCAGGAATAATTGTGAATACATGCATTTTATTTTATAGTTACTAATGTTATGTTTCGAAGATGCTGCATCATTTTATAAACCACATAAAATGATTCAGGTATATATATATATATACATCGTCCTTGTCAGGAATGCGAGGTCATCACGCGTTGGTTCGAAGACCGCGTGCTTTTGTGGTTGCTGTCCTCTTGTGAAATATAATTAATATCACTTTAAAATCATTTGCTCAATATATATTTTTGACAACTCGTATCCTGTTATAAGTACTATATATATATTGTTTCATTATTTGCCACTATTTAGCTTTATTTAACTATTACCTGAAAATCTGATCTAGGGACATAGAAATACTATTTACTATGACTTCTGGGGAATATTGACGCTATAATTTTAACCTTTAACGTAATAAACCTTGCTTGTCTACATGACAAGAGTGTACGGAACAAATGCAGTTATTGATTGAGTGTTACTTCGTTTTCATAAAATAATTACATTCAGTAATGCCCATGAATAAATCCTGCTTTTCCCAGTAATTTTACGATTATTCATTAAGAATATGAAAGTACCACATTATAGTTATTTCGTAATACACCAACGTTTAAACATACCTTAATTATTAAGTACGTCACAAATACCCTTTTACATTGTTTTTTTTTTTAATACGTAATTCATGCCAATCCGTTTACCTTTCACAGTTGCAATTTGCCCGTCGGGTAAACATGTGTGCGTTAATTGTATCAATATTTTAATAGCTGCGAGTGCCACTGCGGCAGATACTTCGACCGCGCGATCTTACGGTGATAATCAACAAGCGACACCTGAAGGTCGGCATAAAAGGTCAGCCGTTGATCATCGACGGCGAGCTCGACGCGGACGTTAAGGTTGAAGAGTCTACATGGGTTCTACAAGACGGACGCAATGTGCTTGTCAATCTCGAAAAGGTTTATGCTTAGACCATATTATATTCAAACTAATTTTATATAACTCTGTTAATATCTTAAAAATATTAAAATTGTTATTTGAATACACATTTCTAATATCTTAAATAACTTTATAGTAAAAGGAAACTACTTTTGCTAATACCTAATTGAAAGTTACAAGTTATATTTGAAGACGTGTGTAAGCTGTCCTTGTAGCTGTAAGCAACATGGGAGATGGAAGTGCGGTCGTGGTGCTCTTTAGTGGGTAATTTGACAGTGCTTGTCACTCAATGAGTCTTGCCACATGCCCTTCTCGCCTTGGTCTGAGCCCGGGTAGTGCGTTTACGCAATATTATGAGGAAGTCCGTGAACGGATTTTCAACACTACGATAGTTTAAAACCAGCATTTCTGCTTTCGTTGTTAATAGCATATGGTACTACATTTTACGCGCGGCTCCGCTCGCATTAATATAGATTTCTGCAAACAAATTTGATGACGCAATAAAAAGTTTCATACAAAGTTTATCCCTCTCTTTATTCCACTTATAATAAGCGAGAAAAAATAGCCTATCACCGTCTTCAGGTTCCCATATCTATCTCTATACCAAAATTCATCATAATCTGTTCAGCGGTTTAGGCGTGAAAGCGTAACAAACAAACTTCTTTCGTATTTTTAAAATTAGTATGTAGGATGATGATGTTAGTATGATGGTACATATACAAGCCTTAAAGACTAAGAATGAATAAATTTCAATTAGATATTTTATTACACCAACTGTCCATCGATGGTACAAAGTGTTAAATATCGGTGCCTGAAAACATAAACCTCAAACTGTACCGATAACGTACAACACGATTTCATAGATATTCTAAAATAGCAAAAAAAAATAGCTTCACCATATATCACACAAACCTTGTAACACTTCTAAAATTGCTTTTGTAATAACTTAAACACACTAACTTAATATGATTACATGGAGTTGAACTTCTAATTATATCGAAATAATAACAATTTTTCGTATGTTTATTTGCAGGTCAACAAAATGAACTGGTGGAGTAAACTGGTGACTACAGATCCCGAGATTTCAACTAGAAAAATTAATCCAGGTCGGGTATACTCAAATTGAAGTCTGTGATTCAAAATATCTAATTAACTTTTGTTTATGTGTCTAAGAAAAATACATCTACAATGCATATGGTATAACTGTTACCTATATTACTGTGAAATCTTACTTGAATTAGGAAATGGTATTAAATATCAATATTTAATTTTTATAGTAATCTATAAATAAAAATAAAAATACCAGTAGCAATATTTAACAATTAAATGAATCTTGATAAGGAAATGTTTATATCAAATAATTTGTGACTCAAGTTGCCGAAGGATTTGTAGGCCTACGTGATATAGGGGTTTGACGTCAAAAGGCTGTTATAGCGTGGATCAGTATGCTAACGATGGTGATGTGTGGAATTATGTGTAATTAAGTGTGATGGGTGTCGCTTACTGCGAAAAATGTTTTTTTATGGCTATAATCTCACCTGATCTTAAGTGGCGGTAGGATCCAAGTTCGTAGACACGCTAAACCTATGGAGGAACTGGCTCTCAAGTGCAGCTGCCGGAACACACCTATTAGTATTTGGCGACAGATTTTCACCTTGAGAGTGGTTGCTAGCCAGGCGGGCATTAGAAAAAGCCCTACCACCACGCTATGGTTTCCTCACGATGTTTTCCTTCACTGAAAGCTTAAGCTCATTGTAAGCGGATTCGAACTTACGTTCCTTGAGGCGGAGTCCGTACACACTACCACTGAGCTATCATCACTTGAAAATGATCATTATGATTTCATTTGATAATGGTGACGTTTGTTGGAGTACGGGTCTGTCCACGGTAGTCAATATTTTAGGATTGTACTGTACTAGTGAGCAAGATCACGTCAAGTGGACCCCCCCTTTTCCACTTGATTCTTAAATTCAGGTATGAATATTTCTACATGAAGTATTTACTATGAACAATTAATCCCCAGAACAGTTTTTGAAATTTTTCTTTTTAACAACATTTTTGTTTTAATGAAATTTTTTATGACTTTTAATTAAAAAATCAATAAATAAAAGCTATTAAAGATATTTTAATGAAACTTTCAGGATTTATAGTTCAATAGTTGTACTTTGATAAGATACACAAAAGTTTAAATTATTTATTGATTTTCATATTGTTAATTATCTTTTTAGTTAACAAATGAAAATTTTAATGACTTCTCCCTCAAAAAACATTTTTTTTCTCGATATTATGCATTAAACATTTAAGTAATAGAAACCGCAAAAAAAATTGACTGCTCGCTATTAGATTGAACAAAAAAAATTATTTACGACGGGCGGTGAGCGCTGTCGGTACGGCGCGCTGCAGCGCGTCATTCACTTACCTTTTAATTTACTCAGTAATTGTAAATAAAAAGAAATTCTTTGTTTTTTTAATAAAAATAATGTTATTTAATGGATAATTATACTGAAACTCATTACATAAAATTAATTTATAAAATACTATTTTATTGTTAAAAAAATGAAGAAATTCAATAAGGTATAATTTAATTATAAAGCTATAAAGATAATATATTATAAAGATATAATTTAATTATAAATCTATCGGTATTGCGTTATTTTTTTCTAAAGACTCTATTTGTAATAATTTTAATGTCTTTCAGTCTCAGTAAAATTATCCATTAAATAACATTATTTTTATTAAAAAAATAAAGTATTGCTTTTTACTTACAATTACTGAGTAAATTAAAAGGTAAGTGAATGACGCGCTGCAGCGCGCCGTACCGACAGCGCTCACCGCCCGTCGTAAATAATTTTTTTTTGTTCAATCTAATCGCGAGCAGTCAAATTTTTTTGCGGATTCTATTACTTAAATGTTTAATGCATAATATCGAGAAAAAAAATTTTGTTTTTTGTGGAAGAAGTCATTAAAATTTTCATTTGTTAACTAAAAATGTAATTAACAATATGAAAATCAATAAATAATTTAAACTTTTGTGTATCTTATCAAAGTACAACTATTGAACTATAAATCCTGAAAGTTTCATTAAAATATCTTTAATAGCTTTTTATTTATTGATTTTTTAATTAAAAGTCATAAAAAATTTCATTAAAAAAAATGTTGTTAAAATGAAATTTTTTAAAAACTGTTCTGGGGATTAATTGTTCATAGTAAATAGTTCATATAGAAATATACATACTTGAATTTAAGAATCAAGTGGAAAAGGGGGGGTCCACTTGACGTGATCTTGCTCAGTTTAAGAATTGCTCAATACTTTGCAAATATTTTATCTAAATATCTAAAAATGAAGTATTGCCGGTAACTACGTTTGCCGATATACCATTAATTAAATATAATACAGATTTCCATAAAGTAATGTCAACCAGTTTGCTTTAATACGTTATAACGATACTGGATTCTTTGTGTGTACATAAAATGTGCTCTAATTATTTATCCTCATCGCAATCATATTACGTAATTATAATTATACAGTTTTAAAAATTACATTAATTTATAGTCCTATTTTATTTCAAAGACTAGCTATGCTTGCAACTTTTGTTTGCGTAAACTTGGATCATATTTTTATTCTTGCTCGGGATGATTATCAAATTCTTTAAAATATAGATTAATGCCATGTCGATAAAACATTTTCGCAAAAAAATATTTAGGAACAATATTGGAAATCATAAAAGTGGTTATTGTAAGTAAACCTGAAAAGGCAGATGTATGCTATCGCGGTCTTATTTTAGAACTTTTTAAAAGAAACACTACATTTATAAATTATTTTCATGTAACTATAATCTTTTATGTAGCGCACAACATGGAAACTTTTACAATAAATATTTTTAAACATATTTTTCCGCTTTATAATGTTAATATATATAGGTATATATAAAACATATTGGAGTAATTAGTATTTCAATTCCTATAGAACCATCAAAGCTGTCAGACTTAGATGGCGAAACCAGAGGATTGGTAGAAAAAATGATGTATGACCAGCGACAGAAAGAAATGGGACTACCCACAAGTGATGAACAGAAGAAGCAAGATGTTCTTAAGAAGTAAGTGGATTCGAATGTATTTATTATTTATCAGTATTTTTTTATCAATCTCTATTATCTTAAAATTTCATATTTATATTCCTTTTTTTTCGCAGATTCATGGAGCAACACCCCGAAATGGACTTTTCTAAGTGTAAATTTAATTAAACGGCAATGTAAAAAAGCACCTAAGTACCTATTTATATTTTAAGTTCAAGTTTTTTTACATACCATAGGGTTATTGTTTATTTCCTTTAACATTTAAAAAATAAGTATGTTATTTTCTCTACGGTACTAACAGTATGACCATAAAGTTACAGTTGTATATATAATCGTCCTGGCAGGTTTACATATATTACAAAGAAAGTTTAATTTATGTGATATGAACATGGATCATGATCATGATTAGGAACATGAATCCAGGGTGCGGATCATTATCGATGCATGACCATAGAATTATATATTTAACTTAACTATAAACCATGTTGTAACTTGAATACTGAATTTGAAGTAGATAGCTCAGGAAAATTTTTGTTTGTCTGTTTTTCTTCACAAACACGTATTCGTTGAGGTATTCAAAAGTTTAGCATCAAAAGTTTTTAATTAATAAGTTTTTCATATGGCGACCCCAGCATACGGTATCTATTAAATTATTTTTGGGTTAAAAATATATCCGTAAAAAATCATCAAATAAAAGAATTCTTAGTTGTTTCAAAAAATTATCAACAGAAGAATCTGCTCCGAAGCGGTTTTGATGTCGAAAAAAATATCATCAGAAGAATCTGCTTTGAAGCGGTTTTGTTGTCACAGCCTGATATTTAAACATCAGCCCACATTTGAAAAAACTGTACACGTTTTCTCAAACACCAAGGTATCATGTCTCATAGTATAATTGATAAACTAGCTCACGTGCTGTGTTAATCTTCCAATGTATTTGAAATTTGGAGGCTACCAACGTGTACACAGATTTTAATGAAGTTGAAGTTTTAAGGGTACTTAGAAATATATCGTGTGATTAAAAGTACCGCCTAACACTATGTAATGTGGTCATGCCATCAGACTTTAAACAAAATAAAATTATAAAATCTGCTTGCAGTTTTTTTTCTTCCAAATACTATTATTATAGTGTTAATTTTTATTTTTTTAGTGATTTAATTAATATAATTGAAGGGTGCATATATTTAATTTTCAATTTAAATCAGATAATTGTTTGAAGTGAATAATAAGTATATATTTAGGATTAATCATGTAACATAATATACATTGATATAGGTGTACCAGAATTCTTTAGCTTCACTTTATCTAACTATTGTGGCTACTCAGAATAACCATCCCTTTAGCTAAGCCATAAGTGTGAAGCCATTGGACCGGTTACACCCTTCAATTACTTCTAACTACTTTTACTCAATTTTTTTAGTTTTGGATCACATGACCGAGCACATATAGCTCAGATAGCTTATCTGAGTATGAGGAACATCAAGACAGAGGCTATTCCAACCGCAAGACAAAACTTCCCTTAATGTGATTACCCAATCTAAATAAATAATTCACTCACTGACTTACTGTCAAACTTTTACCACTGGTACTATTAATCAAAGCTGAACGTAAAGAATAATTCTTTACGGTACTAACTGGCTTAACATAGATTGAAAAAATCAATTTAATCGTATGGCAAAAACTTGGCATTAGTCGCAGCCACCCCAATATTACAATCGGTATTACCACGTATAATTATCACCGATATTAATTCGTTGCTAAAACCCTGTACTACACGTAAGCTAAGTAAAGAACGACGCGCGTAATCTGCATACGTGGGGCACTTATCAAACTTCGCGTTTATCACATTGACCAAAATACAATTAATTAAAAACCATCTATAAATAATTTCTTAACGAATAGTTACTACTCCAAGCAAACCTTTCATACAATCACTGAACGACGACTGTCATTCTGAACTTGTAATAATAACAAATAAAAATAAAAATCAGTGCATCGTGAATGAGAGAATCCAAACTTTCACCACTCGCCATACACATACTATTCTCAGACACACGTTCACTCTTTCCATACGACTAAGTACGATTCGATACTTTGAAACACTTTCACTTTTAATTAACCATAACTTATTTTATTTCAAAATGTATCGTCAGGATAAGCATAAACGGAAAGAGCTACAGAGTCCTATCCTACTTTTGATATAGAATAACCATATCCAATCCATAATCCATATTCCAAAATTAGAGTTAAAACGTTTTGTAATATAGCTATAACTCTTTTAAATTATTTTTTATGGCTTGTTCAATAAACTCTAGATTCTCTGGCTTGCAAAACCGTTTCAGGCAAACAGCTATTGTCCTATTAATTATTGTTCGACTGAATATTTCAAAATGATCCTCACACCCCTTTAGCTAATCCCTATCTATATTTTTGCAAATTCTTATTAAATTGCATTAAATTTTTTATATTCATTTATTATATTTGCAACGGTTTCAACCATTTCACAAAAACTGCACTTAATGTATTTCAAACTGGTTTTGATGTCATCATATTCTTTAAATGTAGCAAATAAATGAAATAGCTCGGTGTTCGATCCGTAAGAATAATGTTTTTTCTTATATATATTAAATAATTTCAAACATTTTTTAAACCAAAAACTGCCTTCGACTTTTGCTGTGGTTAGTACATTAGATGAATGTGTACAAAATGTCGAATATACTTTTACAAATATAGGTACACCTGAGTATTCATGAGAAAAGCAATATATGTATATATATACAGGTTGTCCCACAAAGTTATTGTCAAGCGGAATTCCAGAGATAGGACACCTTTGGGGTATCCGAATCACCCCTATGTATGTTCCGCGATTTTGCACAATTTTCGAGTTATGAACTTTTTTATGTGTTTTTGAGAATTTTCCAGTTTTTTACCACAAATTTTCATTACCACAACGGGAGTACATTTTACTTACCTGAGAGCTTCCCTGCCGTGCGCTTGCTATATTTTACAGGTTACATTATTGTAATGTATAAGAGAAATATTCCTCTTAAAAAAATATAAAAAAAGTCCGCGATAGCATATATCTATCTTTTCTGGTTTACTTACAGTAACCATTTTTATATTTTACAATTTTGTTCCAAAATAAATCTTCATTTGCGAATATATTTTACCAACGTGGTATTAATTCTTATATAAATGTATTCGTTAGTCATTTGCATAAATTAATGGTTTTTATTATGACATCTGCCTTTGTAGTAAATTTCTATAACTATAAACAACTAACATAAAGTAATACCCAAACTCTAAAAATAATTTGTAGATTACAAAAATAATTGTCATCTTTGTATTAAATGATATGAAAATATACATTCATGTTGGTGTTACTTTTGTATTTTCAATAACAATAACAGAGAGTAAGGCTCTCTGCATTAACGAAAGATGAAAAAAAAAAAAAAAAAGTTAAAACAATCAGTAATCTATTTACACCGAGATATTAAAGCTTTTAAAATCATTTATTAGCACATTTTATTGTGAAATTAATATCAGATAATAGTTACATTTTAATGAAAAATAGTTCATAACATATGACGAAAATGGCATAATTGTGATAATACAAAACCTAAGAAATGTTTACATTACATGAAATTACTTTCATTCGGCTGTTTTTTAAATGTAATTATTCATGATTATTTATATTATGGTATCCATTTCAAATAAAATTAGGATACATACAGAAAAAACCTAACCACCTAACCTAACTAAATTTGGGTTTGTCATTTAGGACATATGGTAGTGTGGAAGTAGTGCCCATTCTAGCATTTTCGGGTTAAATGTGCTCAAAAAAATATACTCGAGCATATTCAAGTGTTTTGATAACCTAAAAGCAATATGTATGACATTATTTATTTTTTAATGGATTAGTATCTATATTATAAAGCGGAAAAGTTTGTTTGAGAGCGCTAATCTTAGGAACTATCAATCGGATTTCAAAAATTACTTTTGTATTTGATAGAACAATCACTGAGGAACGCTTTAGGTTATTTAACATTATGCTACCACCAATAGGAACAAAGCTATATTGAAAAAAGTTTCAAAAACTGGTAAAAATTATTAAATAAAATTTTAGTTCCACGCGAATGAAGTAGTAAGAAGTTAGTAGTAAATACTATTAAGTAATACTATACAGCTAATAACTAATAAATAATTTTGAAAGTACTATAATATATTGTGATGTGTTGTGAGCGAGAGTGGTTCTGTAAATGAGTACTGACCCGAAGCTGATTTTGAGCGTGTTCCCGAGGAGACGCCGGCTCCAACGGGTGCCGTCTCACTCTTGTGCAGTTCCCTGCACACAGGAAACTATCGAGGTTATTGTGTTACACCACACCACAACTCTAACTGCTTTACTAACTCACAATCAACTCAAGTTTAATTTTACGGCTGTCGATTCTTAGAGGGCACGGATTACCTACCGGTGACTAAAGCTGTCCCTATTCTCTGACAGTCTGTTCTTTTATTATCGTGGAGTTTAAAATAATATCCTTTTTACGGACTTCCTCATACAACAAAAATTTAAAAAAAAAATTGCGTTACGTAATACTTGCCCCTTACCCGGGCTCAGGCCAAGGCGAGAGGGCCGTGTGGCAAGACTCATCGGGTAATAAGCACCGAACACTACCCAGTAAGACGCACCACGGCGACACTGCAAACTCCTGTGTTGAGAGACCAGGGTCAGCGCTCGGACTTCTTCTAGTCTCTGGTGGGAATGGCCGTTGGGACTTGCAGTCTTTCTGGCGTCTACTACCTAACCGGTCTGATACGATAGACCCACATAACGTTATAAACGAACCATGATGACGGTATGTCCTAAAAGGCACCGCCCTAAAAGTCTGTGGCAGTATGGGGGGGCTGAGATTTTTTTTTTATTTTTCGATTTTTTGTAGGTAATTGACAGTACTTTTCACCTAAAGAGTACCACACGCACGTCTTGTAGCCCGCCCGGGTATTGCGAACTTGATATAAAGTGATGGTGTGAGCCAAGATGGAGGACACGCTAAGCCTCGTGGAGGGACTGGCGGTCAAGTGCAACTGCGGGATACACCTATAGGTATTTGGCAGCGGAATTTCAACTTGAAGATGGTAGTAAGCCAGGTGGGTTTTAGAAAAAGCAGTACCATTATACTATGGTTTAATCACGATGTTTTCCTTCACCGATAGCTCAGGGTTATAGCAGGGATTCGATCTCACGTCCGTCGACGCCGAGGCCGTATACGCCACCAACTGAGTCGTTATCTCTTCTCTTCAGAAATATAGTCACAAAATATAAAATAATTAATCTATACAAATAATAAATCTGTAGGAAAGTCGTTTTTGTACATCCAAAATATTTACAAAAAAAAGCCAGGGTGTTAAATGATAACCATGCAACAGAACTCATATCCAGCATTTTAGGAATTTTTATCTGTGTATTTGTTTGTCTGTGCACGCATTACGTATAATGTACAAAAGCCATGTTGATAACTTTTATACGTAAAAATTGTACACAACTTGAAGTATTACTTAGTTTTTTTTTTCATCGCAATCGGTTCACTCTATCAAGAGATGTTAGATAATATGAATTTAAAGTGTTCTCATACACGCAATCAGTTACTTGCAACGCCAAAATAGACCTAATGCTGAAAGTTGAACTCCACATTCGATAGATGGCGTTGTGCATATGACGTCATCATGTAACACTTATGTTGACTATACACTTATCAAAGCGACGGTAAAAAAGCTAATTAAAAAGTTTTCGACAACCACTCGAACGAAGTCGCGGGTACAGCTAGTTATTTAACAAAATATAGGTAAGCGCAGACAAGAGATTTAAAAAGTCGTAGCGGTATTAAGGTAAAAACCACTACATTAAAGCATCCCAGTTTCTAATTAGTAGTAAATCAATAAGATATGTTTGAAAATTATAATTTTGAAAAAAATTGATTGTTGGAAACATTTGAGTTTTTATTTCAAGAGTGTTTTCCTAAAGAAATATAGTATTATTTTTATTACTTTTAGCTTTATGAAAAACTACAAAGTTTTATGGGTATAGACAAAAGTATCTATTTATAATTCCTGGAGAAATCGGGAAATAAAATTTATTTCTATAATGGCATATGTTTACCCTTGTTGATCTTCTGGCAGGTTGTCTTGGTAGGAGTTGCTTCGGTGATGGAACAGCTTCGGATTCACGCTGCGCTCATGCTTTGGGGCCGGGGGGTCCACGGAGGCGAGGGGGTCGTCCGCCAACACTAGAGTGCGAGAAGACACTCTAGAAAAAATATTAATAAAAAAATATATCAATGAGTAAAATTAATAAAGCAATGTTTAAAAGAAAACACATACCTCGAATTTTTTTCCTGTATAGGTTTATAGCCTAAACTTTCCATATTAATATTTAAAAAAATTAACATTTACAAAATTTAGTACCTATATTAATAGGCCATAAGTTTTTTTTATGATAGTAAAAGTGTACAATCTATATTAATATTATAAAGCGGAAAAATTTTGTTTGTTAGTTTGAACGCGCTAATCTTAGGTATTACCAGTCGGATTAAAAAAAAATCTTTTTGTGTTTGATAAGGCAATTGAGGACTGATTTCTCGTCTGCACCGAGGACCGAAGTTGAGTAAGAAAGAGTATACGTATGTGTTTTAGTGTGTGTAGTATGTATTTATAATTCACTTGATATAACATTTTTTGAACTTGTATTCACTTTTATTTGTTCACAGGTTTCCACTCTTTGCGCTTCTCGTCTGCACAGAAGACCGGATTATGAGTAAGAAAGATTTTTTTTTTTTTTTTTTTTTTTTTCGACTGGACATACGCTGTTAGCCGGAGGGGCTTTTACAGCTTGGCAGGACTTTTTGGGGCGAATGCTGAGGGCACTCAGCCCCGAGGCAGCGGGCACAAGGGTGCCGTTGTGGCTGGCCCTTGGCATGGACTGCTGCCGGAAGAGAAAATAATATATAAAATAATAAGAGCTGGCCTACTGGAGTAGACCTTTAGATAAATTACTAATTTGTGAAATGTTAAAAATACTAATTGTTAAGAGAGGCAAGGAAGTCGGTGGAGTGGATTGTACTGTACTGTTTTAAGATTGAGTTATCGGTGTTGGATGGACGTAGTCTTCGCATTAAAACGCCCATGAACTGTATGAATCTGACTGTGAACAGAGGAACCATTATTAAATTAAAAAGGCAAACAACTGGCAGGGCCACAGGTTTTTGGTCCCTTACAGAACCGTGTACTTAGCGTGTGGGTGAGCACGGGTGGTATGCAGTGTGATGTTGTACTCTCAGTGTTGTAGAGTGTCACTGTATCGCGCGAGCAGAGTCGCTCGAGGGCTCCTTTCCGGAGGATCGGACCTAGGCTCGAGCGTCTGCAGGGAGAGGCCGCGGCGAGTGTGCGGGAGTGAAAATAACCGTTAGGTCTCGGCGGCGAGATCTGCGGTTACGCGGGCGTGTACGCGGACACGAACGGTTTGAAGAGACGGCGGATGCTGATTACGGAGAAGCTCGGACGAGCTTTTGCACGGCGCGAGCTAGGTCCGGGTAGGCGGCTACGGCCTTTAGGCGGTCGATTCCGTCGGCAGAGCTGATCATAAGATCGAAGGCGATGATGTCATCGACGTCGAAGCTTTGTAGAAGGCCTGCTATCCAGGTCAGGCCTTGAAAATCGTTTGAGGTTGAAGGCGCCTTCGGGGCTTGTGGCTTGGGCTTGGGGGCCCATGCCGTGGGTGGGGCTTTAGTGGTTGGCTGCGCGGGAGCGACGCGCGTGGATCCTGGCAGGCTCGGAAAAGCCTGGTCCGACGTAAGTGGCGGTGGGGCGGGGCCTGGTGCCACGACACGCGCTGAAGGCGCGTGGCGCGGGACATGTGTGCGCGTGCGCCTTGTCCGTGGGGCGCGTTCACACCCGCGATAGTTCGCGGGGTGTCCGGCCTTACCGCACAGGACGCAGCTGGGTGGTTCGATGGTCTCCGGCATGCGAAGACACTCCTTAGTGGAGTGATCTCCCAGGCACTTGACGCATCTCGGCTTCATGTAGCAATTCCTGGCCGAGTGTCCGTACGACTGGCAGTTATGACACTGCGTAGGAGCATGCTTTTTGTGGGGTATCTCTACTGAAATGCCAGAGAGCCCGCACACAGATTGGATATTAAAAATCTCCTTGCCCTCCTTGGAACGGTCCAGGGTGACAAGGACGAGATCATAAATGTCCTTGGTGATTGCGTGGTACATGCGGTGTACCTCGTGGACTGGTAGATTCTGCTCCTTAAGGGAGGCTAATATATTTTCCGTTGAGAGCTCCTTCGGAACGCGCCTGATTACTACGCGCAGAAGGCGCTCTTCTTCGGGTAGTAAGAAAGAGTATGTGCATGTGTTTTTATTAGTGGGGTTCATGTAGTGCAGTGTTTTATAGTGTGGTTTATGTAGTGTGTATAGTATGTAGAACAGATTAAAAGAAAAAGAGAGAGTATGTCTTTATTTCATATACCATTTTAAAATTTGTATTTTCTTTTATTAGTTCATAGATCTCTCTCCGAGGTCTTACACTCTTTGCGATTCTCGTCTTTGAAAATGGCAGTGTTAGAGATGAAAAAAGAACACTATTGTGTGTGATATACTAATATCGATTCCACAAATATGTCATACTTTGTGGGTCATCTCTATCAAACCGAATTCATTCCTGTAGATCTTATCATCTTGTAAGAAATTGGTTGTATTAGGTATAGTTGTGTTAGTTGTATATGATTTGTAAAAATGGTTAGAACGATTTATTCTCCAGAGCATTGCCTTCAGTATTTGGAACAGTATGCGTCGAAAGAAAACTTTATTGTCGGATTAATTCTTGGTCAAGTAAGTTTCATTTCACGTTGCATACGTTTATACGTACATACCAATTTAAAGTTAATTGCTCATATAAGTCAAAATTAATAAATATTTTATTTGCAACTCTATATCTTATTGTATGTGGCTAATTTTGTTGTTAGTTTCTATCTTACACATCAATAATTTTATTGTAATAAGAAATACAACAATTGTTCAAAGCAGCAGTACTAGTCATTTTAACTAGCCTTTTTTTAAATTAACATTGACTTCATTAATTTCTGTAAAGTGAAACAATAGAATTTTTAGTTTACGGATGCACGAGAAAATGTTATCCATCTTGCCAGGACTCCAGAAGAAAAATGTTTTGAGAACACATCAGAATCAAGTTATGGGTCAGAGAAAACACTGTCTATTCAGACATTGCTGGATGTGTCAGAAGCTTGGCTTGCCGATCATGCTAAACATGTTACAAGAATGTTACCTGGTGGAATGTTTGTGCACGGTAATTATCTCTTTTTTAGTATAATGCAACTGTACTGCAAAAAAATTTAATTTTATTAATTACTTCAAAATTCAAGAGTTTAAGGAAAGTTATTCACATTCTCTAATGTATGTGGAAAATAGTGTGTAAACTTTAACCACAACGTGCAACATGGATATGGTTTGAAAAAAAAACCTATATTATTGTTGCTCGTAGAAAAAAATAAGTTACATCAGATAATAGGTTTATACTTTTGTCCAAATATTTAACAGGTTTAACTTTTACAGGTATTTTTGTAATTAGTGATGAAGACATTTTTTATGATCCCAACTGTTTTAGCAAAGTAAAATCTATATTAAATTACATACACAAAGCCCTAAGTAATAACCAGTATATGCATGGAAACAACCCATGTTCTAATGAAAGGCTTATCCTTCACATGTCAACCAGTACAAAAGTATTGACATGTAAAGCTATTGAAGTTGGCGCAGGAAGTAAGAATACAGTAATAAGACCCATTGAATGGAAATTTTTATCTAAACCACAACTGTGGCAGAGATTGGATTGCTATTATGAGTTTGATGAAGTTTATCCTGTTATTGTCAAGAAAAGTGGCATATCTGTCAAACACCAGTTTCAGGTAAGGCTATTGATTAAATTTGATCATTTGACTATGAGACTTACTTGTTATTTTTTTTTTAACTTTTTTAATCTCTCAGGGCATTTCAAACTGATATTTACTAAAATTAAATTTAATCAACTCTTTGATGACTAGTATATCGTTTTCTGTATTCTTGATCATTTACAAAAATATTTCATTTTAAAATGGTATCCTAAAACCAAAATAAATTTTGATTTTATTAAAAAAACCTTAAGTAGAAGGTGGGCCAAGTTGAAAATTATTATTCATTTTACATTATTATAGTTCTTTTTTTGTTCTGTAAAAGTGTTTATGAGTTGATTTACTTACTTATATCTAATTGTAAGTTAAAATTGAAATAGTAATTTTCAAGTATATAGTATTCTTCTCTGTGTCGTATTAACAGTAACTCAGATATGTTGGTACAGTCAAGAGCCAGCCAAGTATTTGTATTTGATTATAATATTAGTGTACTTAATTACATGTGAAATTTGCAGCAAATACTGGAGTCAGCACACAAAACGATTGAGTCAAGTGTAATGTTTATAGATGGTGAATTAAAAGATGGATCAGAATCTTTGGATCAACTAACTAAAAAGAAAAAATCTAAAACCAATACAAAGGTTGCTCAAAATGATGTCCCAAAGTCTATGCATGTGTCTTTATTTGTGCCATTTGTAAGTTAAAATATTTGTCACTTGTTTACAATTTTTAAACACAGATATTTTTATAATAAGTAACTCATTTCAGGAAAATTCTCTACCAGAAACGGTAGAATATTTGGAATGTGATGGTAGTATACATTTCAGTGGTGTAGTGTCATCAAGTATATTTATATATCCTAAAGCAACAGTGAGTGAGGCTATCGCAGCAGTAAAACAGGACATAATAAGATCTCTTGCATCACGTTTCACAATGCACTGTGATGCTCTGATTGATGATAATCTTCTACCTGAAGGTAGTGTAAAGCATTGTACATCTTATCAAATTTTATTAACTATAATGCTGGATTTCCAATTCAGAACTCTTAACTCCTTTAGAAATGTTAGAAATAACTTTAATTAGTGAAATTACTTTTCAATAGCAGTGATAACAAACTATATATCTATGAGATTTGGTATATTTATGTACTCCATATATTTATGCATATACATCTGTGTCTGTAAAATGTATTAAATCTGCTCATCTTGCTATAAAATAAAAATATTTAAAAATTATGTTTTGATGCACTGTCAGAACCATGGTAATGAATGATGTATTTTTCATTTAAAATGTAAAAATGTATTATTTATTACATTATAACAGAGTATGGAACTAAATATCTGCAGACATTAAATAAATAATTCATTATACATTTTTTTTCAGAGAAAGTATGTTTCAATGAACCACCTCGTCGTGTATTAGTTCCAGTAGGATCGTTATATCTTTGTGACTACTTATTTCCCGGAGAAGCACCTGCAGAAGCATTACTTTCTATGAAGGAATTACTGGACTTAAAGATTACAGAAACAGATGTTGTTTGTGATATTGAAACACCAGCAGGTTTGTTTATTTGTATTTAATACTTATATATACAAATGTGGTGTATGTCTGGTCATAATTATTTTCTTAAAAAACTAATGGATTTTAAAACTATTACTGCGTATTTTTGAGATCTCCTGGATAGTTCTTAGCAATTGCTGTACCCACAGGTAGATCTGTGGCTGGAATTTATTAAATAAAATCTTTTTTCTTGGAATACCGAAATGATGATCGCTCAGTTGGTAGCGTGTATGGATGCCGCATCAATGGACGTGAGTTCGAATACCTGCAATGTGTCCGAGCTTTAGTGTAGGAAAACATTGTTGGAACCATAGTGCTCTGGTATGGTATTTTCTAATATCCACCTGGTTATTTACCATCTTCAAGTTGAAAATCTGCCACCGAATACCGATAGGTGTATTCTGGCAGATGCATTTGAGATCCATTCCTTTACCAACAATTGGCATGTCCACTATTTTGCGCCACAATGCCAGTTAACATAAGGTGAGAATGTGGCTATAAAACTAATATGATGCTGTCAATTATGATTTTATTTTTTCATAGCATGGCCATGTAACTACTGTACCTGCTACACAGTACAATCCAAAAATAATAATGACTACCAAGAACTGACGTCAGGAATGGTCACTGTCCTACCCACAACCCTGTTGGCAGCTGTAATATGCATTTGCTAATTTTGAAACATAACAAACCTATTGTGAGCAACTTTATATGTATCTCTGTTAATGGTGGTCATAACCCAATCGGATATGTATCTCTATAATACATCTCTATTACATTTTACATCTATATTACTGGATATATACTGGCAGATCCGGAATGCAATATGATGAGCCCTGCAACTATTTTGAGAGTTATACTTGTTGTATGGTGTTCGGAAAGTTTTTGAAATCTAAGCAGTATATATAGACAAACCTAATAAAATATGTAAATTCATTTATTCCCAGACACATCTGAATTTGATGCCCTTGATAGGGATACCAGCAGTGAGGAACTTCTAGCATCGCCACAAGAAGCGAGCCAGTTTATGTATCTAACAGGAATTAGCTTTGCTATGTTTGTCCTTATTGTCTCTGTTATAATTCATTACCGTGAAGCAATTCTTGCTATATTGACTAATGTTATCACGAAGTCCTCTAAGTAAATCGTGTGATTAACGTTTTATTGTAAAAGTTAAAAAAAGACAAATTCAATATTTTATTGTGGTTATTTAGATTAATAACGGTCCATCATACGTTTCTTTGTGAATAAACGCATTTTGATTAAATAATTTCAATTTTGTTTAATTGTTTCACAAAACTGAAATTTTGCTTTTATGGGACATGACGGGGTTATGGCTAACATTTGACCTAATCCATGGTATACCGAATGGCAGCAGAAGGGCAAGTGTCGGCGACATAAAAAATTGAGGGCAGGTCTAAATCGAGCCGCTATATTTTATTTATATATAACAATGCTGGTTGATTGACTTATCAACGCACTGCTGAAGATAGATATATGAAATTTGGACAGACTTTTATTACAGTCGTAAGGGGGTGATAAAGATTGCACGGGGTATAAAAAATAATCACCAAATGACTTGATATTCAGCACAAAAAGTTTGTAATGAACATAAATAGCTATTTTAGCATTTATTGTGTTTCATTTTATTTATTTATTGCTAATAGTAATCTCTTCCAGGCAACCTTTGGATGTATATGTTCCATGGAGTTGAATCAGGGATATTATGGGTGAATAACTACCATCAAACTTAATAATTTACATATTAAAAACGTGAACTATAACATAGATATGAAGTATACTACAATATAAAAATATATATAAACTACGGACTGCATAATAATAAAACACAAATGACATATAGGACATATAGAAATACATATAAATATATCACACAAACGTAAAATTGACATATAGTAAGTACTTGTGTTGAAAAGGTATATAGTATTTTTTGACAGAATTATTAAATATGTCCATCGTTTGTGCCTTCCTCACAGAAAATTCCGGAGCCTTCTTAAGCATCCAGCGGACGCGAACATTTTCCGACTTACCTATTGAAGCTGTGGACCCCAAGATAAATTTTTATCAATATAAATTCCTATTTTTTTATTGTACCATGTAAAGAAAGAATAGTTCCATCGAATACTATAGACAGAAGTAACGTTTTGTCAATCTTTGCAGTAATCCTAGGACTCCCAATAATGATGACTTGGGTTTGGGTTTGGGATCACTATTAATGTTATAAATAGCTTGTGACAGGTTATCTAAGGAAGCTTGAGAATTATAAGAATAAGTCATCGGCATATAAATGGTAATGAGAAAGCAAATTGTAGGATATATAATTTAGAAAAATTCCGAAAAGTAAAGGAGATAATACAACGCCCAGTGGCGCGCCAGTAGAAGTCATTGACCAGGAAGAATAGGTTTCATCGACTCTGAATACGTTGACGACGACCAGTCAAATAACTACGGAACCACTTATCATCCAATAGAGATACGTTAAGGGAGCTAAGTATAATATGAAAGTCTACGGCATTGAATGCATTACTACAATCAAGCAATGCAAGAACCGTAAATTGACCTTGCTCCATACCTGACCGAATATCGTCAGTTAAATGTGTCAATGCTGTAGCGGTGCTGTGACCAGGACGAAAACCAGACTGTAAAGGATTGAGAAGATTATTTTTACATAGGAAAGCGTTTAACTGCGTATACACGAGACGTTCTAAGACTAGCCAGAAAGGGTAAAATGGAAACAGAGTGATACTCGGAGAAAATACAAGGATTGGCTTTCTTAGGAACAGGGATGATTTGAGCATCTTTCCAGGCGAATGGAAATATGCCACTTGATAATGAGTGATTGAAAATATGACAAAATATGGGAAGTGTTTCTTCAAGAATTAAAATTATCATTTTACGACTGATGTCATCACAGCCTACAGCGTGAGATGTTATTGTCATGATGCTCGTTTTGAAATCATTAAGGGATAATTGTGCAAATTTGAAATCGGAATGTTCAGGCATCGACACTGATGAAAGATACTGTACTGTGTTGGCCTTTACGCTGCCATTAAAGTATAAGGAAGAAGACAAATGCTTGTTTAGTGACTGGATGTCAAGGTCTTTAGGAGTAGTAGTTTTTCGAGTTTTACCAAAACCTATTTTCTCAGGGAATTTCCAGATATTTGTTTGCCATGGCCACTAGATATATTACGTACGCAATAGATTCGTAAATATAGCGGCGTTAGGTATCCCTACATTGTTACAGTGTTTGCGTATGTCTACATATTTTTTCCAATTCAAAGCGCTTGTGTGACATCTATATCTAGTCTTGGCAACTGTTTTTTATGCATGATTGTTTTGATATTGTCAGTTAGCCACGGTGATGGAAAATATTTTAGTTTTATTGCACATATCGGTGCAATGTTATCATAAAGCTGAAGTATAGTCGGATTAAAAATTTTAAGCTTTTCGTCTACGAAATCAGAATTTGTTAGAGGGGACCAAACAATATTTCTGGTGTCTTCACGCAGGAGCTCTAGACTTAAATTTCTAAAATTACGTTGTAGAAGAATTTTAGGTGTCTCTTTAGGTGGGCGAACTTTATAAGACAGGTAAATTAAATCATGATATGAAAACGCGTCAGCAGAACATTGACCGTGCTTCGTAACATGATCAATAGAAGCCACAATTATTAAATCCAGCAAGGAAGGTATATAGTTTGGAAAATGGTGCGTAGCACTAAGTGGTAGAATATTCTTGTTACTTGACTGTAAGGTAGTAGTGAGTGAGATAGAACGGGAATCATTCTTTAAAACACATGTGTTAAAATCACCCATAATGATAGAATGTTTGTAAGAAGGCGACAAAGTTTCAAGGATATTTTCGAAGGAAGCAAAAAAGTTTATGAAGGGCAGTAATAAACACCAAGAAGTTTTGTGCGTTGAAATTTTATATCTAAAAATAGATATTCAACTGCGTCAGAGGATGGTGGCTATGGTGATATGTTAATAATAGAAAAAGGAATGTGTGCACGTAAATATATAGAGCCACCGCCACCGACTATCTGCGCGATCATTTCTTATAAGCCGAAAGCCACGGAGAGACTATGAGGTCGAGGAAAGAGATGGTTTAAGCCAGGACTCAGGAGGCAAGAATGACGTGGATATTTTTATCATAAAGGCTCGCTAACATATTAGAGAAATATGGTGGAATACTTTGAGTATTTATATGGATAACGTTAAAGTTTTTCTCAACATCAGAAAATTGAAACTCGAGAGTTTCATCCAGAGACGGCATGCTATAGAAACTATCACTATCATGATTACTTGATCCTAAATCGTCAGAGTCACTGTAGCAATTTTATTTGGTCATTATGTAGTAAACAGCAATTACAGTTACTATATAGATAAATATAAAGTAATATATATAAATAGAATAAATATTTTATTATAGGTATATAATGATAGTAATAAACAATTTTACCAAAAGACGTATAAATTTATCCATCGGCCAGTTGAGTGTTACTATATAAGAAATTCATAAATTATGTTTCACAACAAACTAAAAACTGACATATACAATAGATACAAATATAATTTTCTAGGAAATTACGGTATTTCGAGTTTTAAACAATTTAGACAGATGTAGTAGAGAAAATAAAAATATTGATCTAAATGTCCAGAGATATGTATGCTGAAACTAGTCAAATATACATGGATCCTAAATATTAACAATCGTGTCACGAATTATTATAAACGAAGTAGGTAGTTGAAAAAATTACAGTAGTAAGTCAATCGTAGACAGAATATCAAAACAAAAACAAAACTGGACTTGATATTTTATAGTAGATCAATTATACGAACTTGAAAATTAATGTTATTTCTTTGTGGTTGTTCGCTTAGTTTTTGTAACAGGTTTTATGGGAACCGTTTGCTTAGTAGTACCTTCGTGTTTGATTTTGTACAGATCTGCGAGTGAAGTGATACGTTGACGGTATCCATCCAGCGCCAGTACAAAGACGTAACCATCCCTGGTTCAACACTTTTCGACACCAAATCTTTCACGAACCATCATAAATATGTTGTGCCGTGCTCTAGTGAGAAACTCGGACATAGTAACCTCGATGTTTTTGGGTTTGGTTTTGCCGAAACAGAGCTTGTCCCGGATCACTAAATTTTGAAGTTTTATAAGAATCAGCATAGGTTGTGAGTTGATGAAGGTCGTCCCATTCTGTGGCACCGTCTGATATCAGTGTTAGTGAAGTCTGAAATCTTAAGACTATCATTGACAACCTCAATCACAACGTCCGCGACCACCTCATACTTCTGTTCTGCCACACCGTGAAGTAGAAGTATTTTTTTACGTAACAATTCCATCTGGCTATGAAGAGACCCCAAAGCTTCCAAAATAAATGATTTAAATGTTGCAAAAATCAATAGAAAGGCTTAGTGCTGGAGGTAATGCTAGGTGCTTTTTGAAGTTTAGCTTCAAAATTCGTCATTCTTTCGTGAAACATCACCATAATTTCGGATACTGATTCTTGAAGTGATTCCAACCATGTGTTTGTTGCTGTTTTATTGGAAATAACACTAGACCGACAGGTTATTTACACTATCATTAATTTTACACTATAATATATTCAACAAATGTGTTTATTGTTAGATTTTACAATAATATAAATACGGAGCAGAATTTTTTGTTGTTAATTATCCGACTACCCGATATTATTCATCTGTACAGTGTGTGACTTGTAAACATTAAAATACAATTAAAATTTAAAAAATATCGCAAATATTATTAGGTCTACAACTAAAAATAACAGTCTAGTCTGTAATTTGCCAAGTCTTCAATATAATGGGTATTTTTGTTAATTTGATCAGTAAATTAAAACCGATATTTGTATAAGCAATCAACCTCAACCATGAAAGCTTAAAATATGCACATGTACGTTATACCTATTTAAAAAGGCAACATAAATTATTGGTGATCTAGGCACTATAAATAGGGCTTAACAGCACATCTTTTGAAGAAACTTGTAACGTGTTAAATTTATTCAATTACGAGCAGCGGCTGCTCTAGAGCGTACGGCGCCCGGGACAAAAAGAGAAATTGCCGTCCCTTGAAAATTTTAGTACATTGTCAATATACATATATATATTGCGTAACCGTTATATTTCTTAGCGAAGATGGGATAATATGTGAATTTTTCTCTGTTAGTCAAATCTACCATACAAATTATATTTTTTTACAAAAAACGGTCGATATTGCGCCCCGAGCTAAAGCCCGGGTTGCCCCCTAAGTCGGACCCTATTAAGAGGTTTATAATATTGATTGTATTCGCTCTCGATCATGATAAATGCTAGCTACAAGCTTTTTTGTTATTGCGCCATCTATTGTGTACAACATTATATCTATGATAAAAGTATATATTCAGATGGCGTGAGGTTCGGTATAATACTACAAAAATCAGGACTATAACGAGACATCGTTATATGCAATGTAAAACTAGTTGAAACTTTAAGTAAGACAGAGAAATATAATCGTTTGTCAATTCCTAAATTTATTTGGGTTCTACTGATAGTAGAAGTGACAGTGCGCTCGTAGTAACTTACTAGTAATTCGAAACATTTAATTCTGTATCCTTAGTAACAAGGTTTATTTTCAAGTTTCAACGCAAAAGATCAGAAATGGCACATCGGCAATACAAACAGTTTTTACTTTTTAGTGTTGTATGATATTGTGTCTGTGCTAGTTATAAAATGGGTTTTTATGAAACATGTGAACTAAAATGCAAGTGTTTCAAAATCAATAAATAATCATTCATTCATTATAATTATATTGTCTGGTTAAACATTCAAGAACCGGTTTTATATGAATATTTTATATTCGTGATACGGAGCTAAGTGCACGAGCGATTACAATCCAATGGCATTCTCACTTAATAAATTGAAGAATATTTTAAATTCTAATAGGGAGAGCCAATTGGCCGGAAGTGGAAGCTTGGAACCCGAAATAGGATTTAAACTAGCTTTGCATCCGGTAAATAGAAATTTGTATGTGACTGTTATCGGTGCTCGGCACCTGCCATCCTTGTTTGGATTGAGTCGAGCGCATGGATACTTAGTTAAGGTAACATTATTATTTGTCTATCTACATACGTAATTACTTTCTAACATTTAAACTATTGAAGTGCATATACACAGTCTGCTACATGAATACTCTTATGGTTTTTTGTAATTGCCACCTTATTAGTCATTCTTCTACGAGTAATGTTACAATGTGTGGGTTTGGGTTATCTTCATAATTTTTTTGGAATCTAAATACATAGTGATTTCATCTATTGCATAGGTGGCTAAACTGTACCAAAAAAGATATTAGGTAAGTACATTTAAGGACTCCAATATTAGTCCATTTTATAGTAGATAGAAATAATTTTATACTAATATGTATATTTAATTTAGTGGTTGTACATACCACGCATGTTTTTATACATAACTTGTTTTGCTTTCCATTTACTTGAATGTAGTAAGGATTTCTTCTCATGCAACTTCCTATTTTGGCCAACAATTTTTGTTATAAGTGCATTACAGCGAGGGTAATTATTTCACTTTATAAAATTCGTGTTTTCTTATGATAATAGTGTTGTAAAAATTCTCCAAGTAATGTAAATTGGTAAGATCTAAACAAAAATTGCTTGAAACAAAAATATGAAGAATATAAAAACTATAGTAGGTTGTAGTTTCGACGGTAGCTAACAGGTGCAATCTTTCGATAACTTTGAAATTGCTGCTTGGCAAAGGTAGTAATTAGTATCAATTATTTATATGCATTATATTTCTTACAATTCACATTCCATAAATTGTTATATACGAATTGTGGATTATATTTTAAGAAATATAGGTATTCCGCGCTTATGACGAGCTTAATAACTTTCAAACATTTCAGACTGTGTATGGAGTCACTTTTATGTAGTTATCTATTACATAATTTATGAAAATTGTAATGCTTCTAAAATCTTTAATCAAAATCATCACACTTTTTAGCATATATTAATGTACATAGGTTTTTTGGATGTACAATCGTTAGGTACGGATACGATAACATACGGATACAATCTTGAAGTAAGAAAACGTCTTTTTGCTTGCTAT
The DNA here is from genome assembly GCA_039707435.1 of Actias luna. Classification (NCBI taxonomy): domain Eukaryota; kingdom Metazoa; phylum Arthropoda; class Insecta; order Lepidoptera; family Saturniidae; genus Actias; species Actias luna. The sequence continues at coordinate 8,930,852 of JAZHAC010000033.1, read as the reverse complement.
AATTATCGTTTCTCACACACCGAAAAATACGTAGTTTACAACAGCAAGTAACATAGCAAGCAAGTACTTATAACAATTAATATGTACTGATAAATTACAGAGTATTATGTAGTCATAATATAACATTAATTAACGATGTGTGTACGAACTTCAATGGTGCAGCGGTATGTTAAGCGTAATTTACATCAGACTAATTATACAATACGGTACGAAGCCCAGTTGTTATATCACACACACTTGCGAATTTGTTTTAATAAGGTTGGATAACGGCATAGATCGGAAAATTCGGTAATTGGCACAAGCAAATTAAAAAAAAAACTATTAAGGCTACTATCGTTTATTAATAAGAAGTGTATTGTATTATTAATTAATGTAATTCATTATAATTAATGTAGTAGACGTAATTGAAGTTTTCTGTATTTGTAGAAATTATGAACTAGTTTTATCACTAATTAAGAACTGAAACAACAGTAATCCGGAATTATTAAATACAATAAAATACATTTATTTTATTCAATAATTTTATTCCACTTGGTTCCATTTTGTAACGTAAAAAAGATGACGTGAATACGTTCGAAGCGATCCAACATAATAAATAAAATGTGTTCCAAATTTGAATTCGAAAAAAGGAAAAGGAGATGCTTTTAAGTTGTAAGAATATTCGTGGCCACATTTATATTTAGCTGATGTCATTTTAAATATAGCACTTCAAAAATTACAGTATACTAAAAACACTAGCAGTTTTTGTTTCAGTTACCTTGACGGTTCAAATAAGGACTCTTAAAATATGCGTCCATCTAAAATTATTATGAATACTTTAATATAATAAGCACACAATAAAAAACGGCGCTTATTACCTTGTATAATAGATTTTGATACCTTCGGTTATTGTGCCGTATTCCAGTTTGTATTTCATGCACTTAATGTGCAGTGTTTATTTTAAAGTTTAGTAATTATTTCAAAGTTGCACAATTTTCCGTTGGTGATAGTACTAGAATTATTAATTATATACAGAAAACGATTGTTTTTCACCTTGGCATTAAAAATAAATGTTTTGAATCTATCAGTATATGAATAAACTAGCTGTTCGTGTGACTTTCTTCACGTAGAACTAAAAAAAATATATTAATTTTTGCCCGTTTTTACAACTTTTTTCAATACAGCTTTGCTCCTATTGGTGGTAGCCTGGTGCCTAATAGCTTAAGTCTTCTTCAATGATTGCTCTAGCAAATACAAAAATACTTTTTTATATCGACTGGTAGTTTCTAAGGTTACCGCGTTCAACCAAACATTTCCGGTAGATAATATTAATATAGATTATAATAATATCGACTAACCCATAATCTATATAAAGGGAAATTTCTGTAAATTAATTATTTTTCAACATTATATTTGTCATACTCTTTCGTGAAGATGGTTGTATACCTTCACTGAACGCGATAGGGGGCATTCTGATCAAATTATTGATTACTGGAAAGTACACTACGTTTACCAGGCTAGACAGTGATGAAAAAATTTCAGTATTACTGAAAATACTGTGATTTTTTATGATTTCTTTAGAAAAATTCATGTAATATATTTTTATTGTCTCCATGCGCTCCCAGAGTTCATACCACACAACTATTTATTTAAAATAATAATCTTAATACTTTCTAAGGTCTGCTGGAGGTTTTTCATTTCTTAAGTAAAATTGTGATGGTAACACTACTATGGGCTAGTTTCGTTACAAAACAAAACAATATGTTTTTAAAAATAACGTGATAATGTATGGTTAATAATATCAACTTGAAAAAAGTGCACTAAATAGATTAAGGAAAGAGAATGATCTCACCGATGAACATTTGCCCTATTTATTAGATTCCTCCTACTATAATATAATTGGTACAGCGACGCGTCACCGAGTGAGCCGTAAACGGCGGAAATAATTTTGAAATGGCTATAACTTGGTTTACATTATGTTTAATACTAGTTGACGCGGTAGATGTTCTACTCTTTTCAGAAGTTAATAAGTCGATGGCAGAACCACCCAAGGAGTTCTAGAACAGCAAAACCAAAATAATTTTAATTATGTTGTCAGTTATCGAACAAAGAGTATTGTATCAAAATCCACAAAGAAGTTATTTGTGTACATCATTTCAGCATTCCTTTCATTATTCCTTTCATTTTATGAGTTATCCTGTATGTTAATCCATAGTATTGGTTTTTACTCTATCAAATTACGTCGAAATCTATTTACTGGTTTTAGAGTGATGTGCGTAAAAGGGGACAGATATATAAAACGCCATTCCGTACAAAATATATAAGAGAATAAATATTATAAAAAAAATAGTTATTCGGCAATTCAAAGCGAATAAAAATTCAAATAATCAGCAATCATAAAAATGCAGCTGCTTTTGCGTGTTCTTGATTTTTTGACTACACTAGATTAAAAAAAAAACCTATGGTGTGTCGTTTTTGATAACTTTATTCAACGACTAATTATGATAAATAAAGAAACAAGTGTGCTTTTACAAAAAAAAAAACCTTTACACTTATAAAATCATTTAATCTTAATATTTTGTATCAAAATTCATAATGCCTTATGTTGGAGATATATATTTTAATATATATCTCAATATAGAAAATATGATCAAAAATAGGAGGAGAGTAGGAGTAAAACTATTTGGTTCTTAAATTAAAAAGATAAGCTAATTATATTACATAATAAATACTATCACCATCCAGCCATTTTATACCAGGTTTTGTAAAAAATGCGACGACACAATATTTATTACAAACATGATTAATGGCTCGATGAGATACTCCTCAGCAAACATTGTAAATAGGATGGCTTTTGTGAATTTATGAAAATAACATTAGCAAACTTGCGACTATCTAAGAACAATATTAATTTCGATATTTAAAAGGGGTACTAAAGTTTTCGTATTTTTTTAACTCGCCCACAGTGTCACCTTTCGTTCTTAAAATAAGAATGAAACATCTCACTATTATTATGTGAATAAGAGCTAAGTTTTCACATTTAAAGATCCTTACTAATATTATAAACGCGAAAGTTTGTAAGTATGGATGTATGGATGTTTATTACTCTTTCACGCAAAAACTACTGAATGGGATTTAATGAAACTTGACAATAATATAGCTTATGCGTCAGAATAACACATGGGCTATAATTTATAAAGATATTGTGTGAATTGTCCAAAATATAAGGATAAGTATCAAGTAAGAAGTAAAAATTCTGCCATCTGCGAACTATTCTGGCGTGCGCTGCAAAAACCGTTAGAGTTGCACGTATATAATGTATAATGCAAAAGTTTATTTTAACTAGTCCTATAAAAATCCCGCGACTGCATATCTTTTATGTGTAAGCCATTATCGCCAAAATAGTGAGCGGCCCGTGTGTAAATACTAGACTACTAATATACTACGGGCACAATGTTCGTATACGAGTCTCCCTTGATATAATTTATTTAAAATAGCGGGTAGCGGAATCAGAATTGCTTGTCAAATTCAATATTAACGTGAGCAACATCACAGGTAAAAGCTAGTAAGTTTATATAAAGATTAGGATTGTTTATAAAACATTATTAAAAAAAAAGAGTAATATTATTTTGTTTTGTCTTGTTTCAAAATCTCCATCGTAAATAGGTACGTTCTTAAAAAAAAAACATAATCTTTTTACATATTTTTATTTTAAACTAAAAACCATTTTCGACTTAGTACTTACAACAAAAGTAATCTAACAAATTTTATGAACACTACGTATATATGTCTTCAGCGTGTTCTTAGTATTTTGCTAAATATATATCATAATGAGTAGTATTTATCTGGTGTAACATATAATCATAGAATGACCGAATAATGAATGCGTTAGAGTTTAAAAAATTATATTGTTTTGGGATTTTGTGCAAGCGTTTCACCAAGTTAATTGTTTTGTATAGTTCATAATCAAGCAAGTACAAGGGTGCCAAAACGGCCAAGCCTTGGCTTGGGCTGCTGCCGGTAAATAAAAAAGATTCACGATCTTGACTAACCAACAGGTCTTGTCTTACAAATTTAGTGATCCTAACAACGATGGAACGTAACGGGGGTATCGAACAAGTTGAACAGGCATGGCGCTAGGATGGAGCCTTGCGGGACTCCTGAGCGTATTGGGTGAGGCGAGTATAGGGCTCCGTCCGCTTTGCAGCAGAAGGAGCGGTCCAATAAGTAAGCAAGGATTATGCGGACTAGTCTGTCCGGAATTTGAAAGAGGTTTAGTTTATATATGAGGCCTTCGTGCCCGACCTTATCGAAGGCTTTGGCTATGTCGAAAATACAGCAAGCGTGCGCCTGGGACGGCGTAGCTCCGTGAAATTGGAGGAAATATGCTTCGTGAGGCGGAGCACTTGGTGAGTGCACGAGTGCTTCGGTTGAAAGCCGAATTGCTCGTGTGGTAAAAGACATTTGTCTGTGACAAAGGATTGTAGTCGGTTTAATAGAATCCCCTCGTATATTTTACCTATCGTATTGAGGAGGCTTATCGGGCGGTACCTTTCTGGAAAAGATGCCTTTTTTCCGGGTTTACAGATACCTATTACAGTTGCCTTTTTCCGAGAACCTGGAAAATGGCAGTGAGTTATAGCCGCATTGAAGATGCAGAGCAGAAGGGCTATGAGTTTATCAGGAAGAAGTTTGAGGGCTTCGTTCCTGATTCCGTTGGGACCGGGGGCTTTCCTTGGCTTAAGGGCTTTTATGATCACGAGGACTTCGTCAGTTCTAACCGGGTTTAAGTTTTCGATTGAGGGGGTCTCTCTTATTGCTTGAATTGTTCGATCGGCCCTCCTGACTTGTTCGGGATCTATGGTATGATATTCATAGGGATTGGGAACTGTTGTTTGAGAGTAGCAGCGAGACACTGCCTTGTCTATACTTTCGAAGGCGGGCAGATTGCCGGGGCCTCAATCTAACGGGGGCATCGCGGACGAATAGCTGCTCTTCTGTTTACGAAAGAGATCCCAGAAGGCGAAATGAGACGGTTTGATTTCCGCTAAGAGGCTGTCTCATCTTTGACCATGTGACGCGTCGTGTCGCTGCGTTTTTCTCTGTTATTAGTCTTTGAATGTTATCAGGGAGTATGAAGCGGCGATAGTTTGCCGACCTTACCTCTTTCGAGGTTTCCCTGATAGTATTCTGGAGGTGACCGACCAGAGAGTCAATGGCCAGGTCAGTATCGGCCACAGACTTTATCTCGTTGGGGATCCTAACTTAGTGAGGTGAGGAGAGCTTATTAAAGAGATAATGTCTGAGCTTTAGATAGGCAGCTACTTTGACTGAACCGGGAGTGTGCTCACTTAGGTGACCGAGTTGCAGAACTACTGGCCAGTGGTCGGAGTCTAGTTCATGTACGACTACGATTTGCTGTACCTGAAGCGCGACCCCTTTTAATATGGCTACGTCTAATACTGAGGGGTGGCAGTTAGCTTGATAATGACCTGGCTCTGAGGGAGCAATTGCGCCGTAGGTAAACGCATTTTTTAACAAAAAAAGTATCCTACAGTTAGCGGTGGTACGCGGGTTGTTATATTCAATATGCCCGCTATTTAGATCACCGGCCACTATAACCGAGTCGCCGATCGTGGAAAGTGCCTCCAAATCCGACTGGAGGAAAGTTTAATTAGGCGAGGGGTACGCGGAAACAGTAAGAATTGTGGGATGACCGGTCATGCCCACTCTGCACACCGGCACTTCTAAGTTGGTGATTTCGGGACGATCTATTGGCATGCAATATAGTGACTTTCTATAGTATATGAGCGTGCCGCCGCTTCTTACGCCGGTACGATTATTTCTTACTATCTTGTAGTTAGCTGTCGCGGGATTAAGAACGCTCGGTTTAAGGAATGTCTCTTGTATGAGGAACACGGCTATTTGCCGCTCCTTAGGGAAGTTAGCTACTAAGTCGCGTTGAGGTTTTAAATTACGCGCGTAGATAAAGGATAAAGTCGACCGGGTCTAATTCTATCCTCCATTGCAAAAACTAATTACGGGAAAGCGCGAATGAGGCGTTGCATGGAGCGCGCGATGACAGGGAAAGCCTTAATTGCCTTGAGGGGGTCGAAGTCGCGACTCGAGCTAATCATATCGTCAAACGCGATTGAGGTCGTCGACAAGGTGTTGTTTGAGAAGGCCTGCGAGCCAATCGAGGCCTTGGAAGGCGGATGACGACTCGGACGTGGTGGAACTCGCAGGTTGCGGTTTGACGGCCCACGCGATGTTTGGGGGCTTATGCGGATGTGTGCACAGGAGTGACCCGCGCAGGACCAGGTAGGCTCGGGAAGGCCTGGATAGACATAAGCGGTGGCGGAGCGGGACGTGCTGCCGCGGTGTACGCTAAGGGCGCTCGATGATGGCCGCGAGTGTGTTTTGTGCGTGGAGCACGTTCACATCCGCGATAATTCGCGGGTGGCCGGCCTTGACGCATAAGACTCAGCTGGGAGGTTGGACTGATTCGGGCATGCGTGGCGGTGGCATTCGCGACCGCGGTTGGAATCGAACTCTCATCAAATCAATAATCTTTATACAATTTAGGCCCTTAGGAGGTGCTTAGGAACGTCAAAACTACCACCGGCTCGGAAAATGACTCAGTCATCGAAAAGAACCGGCAAGTAACTCGATCTGTTTATATCAATTTTTTTTTACATTTTTTTTTAATAATGTTTTCATGTTTATAATAGTTATTAGCGGATGTACAGAGAGGGGTATTAATTCCAGGCATTACCATCGCTCACATATTGGTTCACCCTATACTAGTATTTTGACATCAAAACCCGTTTTTCATGATGCTTGAACTTACTGTCCAGCAAATTGGTAATGTGTTTTAGGACATTGATCTAAAACCTAACACTATTACCTAAAAAACTGTTACTAGTGTTACTGAGTCTATTAAATTCTAAGAGTTTATCACGGTCTTTCACGAAATCTTGCTTTTCCAAGTTTTTGCGGGTATACATTAAATTATCAAAAATGTATTGGGAGGGTTGAGGTAATATACCGAATTCTAAAAACTTAATTAAACTTTTAAGAGGGTTTGTAAAGTAGTACCGTATAGATGACACGCTGGTCCTTTTAAGAAATGAGGGTTTTGTAATATAATTTTCTGAGTGGACTCGAGGAAGGATTTAAGTTATCATCGGTAATAGTAAAAGTTCAGATATAGCATGTAGTTGACGTTGAACTGTTGAACACGTATTGATTATTATTTTGGTATTTGATAAAAAGAAGCAGTGAACGCTAGCGATTTTTTTTGTTTGATCGACGTAGCAGCGAATCTTACAATGACCAAGTTTTTGTGAAGGTCGTGGACGAAGATATTGTTTTAGTACAACAGGACATTTTCTAGTTTTCGTACCTGTTAGCTATCACTCTCGATTTTGAAATATGTTACCAATTCACCTACAGATGCGTATCAGATTGAACAAGTAGTACGATAATATTTTTTTGATCACATTACCACTCTGAACGACAGTGATGTTTTAATTATTTTATCAAAATTCTATATAATTACTGTTTGGTTTCTACAAGTAAAACTTGGAAGTAAATGTTATTAGGTATTGTTTGACGTTTGATTTATATTGGTTTTATTTTGTTGTAATTTACTAGGTACTGAGTAGTTCTAACAACCTAGCTTTATCATATATAGAAGAGATTTTCCTCTGAAAATTTCTCTATAAGTCGAAACAAATCACAGCAAATTGGTATAATCTGTTTGGAGATAAACTCAGACTAAAATACCTTTTTTTTTTAAAGTATTACTACCACAATTTAATATTTTCAGTAGAAACAAAATTATTACGTTCACGTTTTCTCCCAAAAAATGGTAATGAATTATATGAAATCAATTTTTTCTGAAAGTTCTTAAAATAGCAACTATGATGTTAAATATAGTTTACCAACTTTCAAATTTTATTTACTTGTTATAATTGGAATGAAAAAAGTTAACATTCAACATTTGCAACCCTATATAATTAAGATTTATATTAAGAGAGATATTATGTAGAGAGAGAAACCTTGAGAATATCTATTTTCGGTTATTTCAAACCCTATAAGTCTCTCAGGCCATTGGCATTTAGACATATTCACAATAAAGAACAACTTTTTACATACTGTTCACAGTAACATCTATTAAATTTAATCAAAAAAGGACTGTATTTATACAAAAGGGGATTTTCATTTGATTGTTTCATTTACCTTATATGTTTTATTATTGGGAAAGAAAGTTGTTTATCAATTCGCGTTCGTTTATCTACGCCTTATATTATCGAACTTTAAAATTATTTTCCTTATCAGTTTCAATGACTATACTGTCATGTGTTGATTACATTGTTGTAAAATAAGTGCTTCTCTATGAACTGGTTAAATATTTTATTATCACTATATATAATATAGAGAATACAAAATACATTGGATGTGTTGATAAAAACGAAAACTACACGTGTTTGCATTCTGTATTAAATAGAAAAATATATGCATGTATGGCCACAATTTCACCTGATGTTAAGTGAAGATGTGGACTAAGACGGTTGACATGTAAGACTAGTGAAAGTACTGGTTCTCAAGTATTACTGCCGGAACACCTATAGATATTTAACGGTAGATTTTTAACTGAGGGTGACAGCTGGCCAGGCGGGCATTAGAAAAAGCCCTACCACCATGCAAAGGTTTTATTGTGTATTTATGGAATAGGGGGCAAACAAGCTAGCGTGTCACCTGATGGTAAGTGATCACCGCCACCCATGGACACCTACAACACAAGGAGAATCGCAGGTGCGTTGCCGGCCTTTACTGGAAGGATTGGCTCTCAAATGCTACTGCGGGAACACACCGGTATTTGACGGCAGATTTTCAACTTGAGGGCCTTAGAAAAGGCGCCTACCACCATGCTATGATTTCCTCACGATGTTTTCCTTCACCAAAAGCTTAAGATCATTGTAGGTATTTAGATTCAAACTCACGTCCCACGTTTACCACTGAGCTATCTTCGCTTCAAAAATTGTAATGTATTCTATTGTAAAATACTAAATGACATGGATAAATAATTACTCCATAAATGTTCAACTTAAGTTGTAAATTACAGAAAGTTGTTCTGCGATCTTTCCCTTGTACCTAAAAGTTATTTGTAACTCTAACTGTACTTTTTTCTGGATAAAAATTTCCTTATATGCTTTTCTGTACTCTTTAGAGCTTTATGCAAACTTTCATGTTAACCGGTTGAGTAGTTAAAGCGTTAAAGGGTAATAATCCTCCGATCGTGTTGCAGATATGTGCTCCGGAGTTGGCACCGGTTTTAACGCGTCTTTTTCGGCACTCCTATGCTTTAGGCGTAGTACCAAAATCCTGGAAGGCCGCTTTAGTGCACCCGATTCCTAAAAAAGGCAACCGCTCGGATCCGTCCAATTACAGGCCTTCTTGTTCTCCAAGATAATGGAGTCCGTTATCAACTGCCAGCTCCTGCGATATCTAGAGGACCACCGGTTAATTAGCGACCACCAATACGGCTTCCGTCGGGGTCGCTCAGCCAGTGACCTTCTAGTTTACCTGACTCATAGATGGGCAGAAGCAGTTGAGACCAAGGGGGAGGCGTTTGCAGCCAGTCTGGGCATAGCGAAGGCCTATGATCGGGTATGGCACAAACAGCTTCTTTCGAAGCTACCTTCCTATGGGCTTCCCGAGAAATTATGCAACTGGATCACCAGCTTTTTGGCAGATCGGAGCATCAAGGTCGTCGTCGACGATGCATGCTCTGATCCTAAATTTGTCAATGCTGGTGTTCTACAAGGCTGCGTACTGTCTCCAACTCTTTTCCTTCTGCATATCAATGACATGCTGCAAATCAGCAGTATTCATTGCTATGCAGACGATAGCACTGTGGATGTACTGTACACTGGCCGTGCTAATATTTTTCGGGAACGGGTTGACGAGAGCCGAAACAAACTTGTGTCTGAAATCGAGTCTTTGTTAACCAAAGTTTCCGTCTGGGGTCGACTTAACTTAGCCCTATTCAACCCCAAAAAGACACAAGTTTGCGCATTAACCGCTAAAAAGTCATCATTTGTCGTAACTCCTCATTTTGAGAATACTCCCCTTTCTGCCGAAGCCAGTATCGGAATACTTTTCGTCGATATTTCCAGCAACGTCAAGTTTCGCGGTCAATTGGAAGGTAAGGCCAAATTGGCCTCAAAGAAGCTTGGTGTGCTCAGTAAGGCGAGACTGTACTTCACGTCGGCTCAATGCCTGAACCTGTATAAGGCACAAATTCAGCCCCACGTGGAGTACTGTTCTCATCTCTGGGCGGGAGCCCCACAGTACCAGCTACTTCCATTTGACCGCATTTAACATAGGGCGGCTCGGATTATCGACGATCAAGCTCTTTCCGATCAGCTTGATCCTTTGGCTCTGCGTAGAGATGTTGTGTCACTTTGCATCTTCTACCGCATTTACCACGGGTAGTGTTCTGAGGAATTGTTTGGATTGAACCCGGTCGCTGAATTTCACCATCGGACATCGCGTCAAAACTAATAATTTCACCCATACCACCTTGATGTCCAGCGTTCCATAACAGCGCGATTTGTAAGGTACTTCCTACCTCGCACATCCACTCTGTGGAACCAGCTGTCGCCGGCGGTCTTTCCGAACCTTTACGACATGGGAACCTTCAAGAAGAGAGCGTATTTTTTCCTTAAAGGCCGGCAACGCACTTGCAAGCCCTCCAGTGTTGCAGGTGTTTATGGGAGGCGGTGATCACTTTCCATCAGGTGAGACTACTGCCCGTTTATTCCTATTCCTAAAAAAAAAAAAAACTAACTGACATACATAGGGGTGGTGAAGCCATAGTATTAATAAATTGAAAACTATTTTGAATATTCATAAATTTCTGCTGAAGTATGTGCCAAATTTAAATTTCTTGAATATGTATTGATGTATCATTAAGATTTACTAATTAATTGTCTCATATGCTACATTAGTTATAATATAGTAAGATATAGTAAGTTGTAATACAATAGCATTTATATGCCTTTAATTCAGTTGAAGATGTAGTATCGTTGATAATGGCATGAAACTTATCATAAATAAATGCAATCACATTATATTTACTCGCAGACATTTTTCAAATAATTTGAAATACTATATACACCGGTATATACTAGAAGCCAAAAAGATCGTTCGAGATCTGCGTATGTTATTAGATCAAAAATTTAATTTTGTATCGCACTTGGACTATCTTTGTGAAATAGAAAGTATAGTTCTTGGCTTCGTTATACGATAATCTAAACAGTTTCGAGATCCTATAACTGGAAAGAGAAGCTTAGATTACACAACTAATAAATAATAACTAAACAACAACAATAACAAATAAACAAATATTTTGAATGAGTACCCAGGCTCTCAGTAGATATTACGGTATCTGTGTTCGTAATTATATATCGATATAATTACCTTCGCTTGAACAGTACTGTGAAACAATTCCAATATTGTAATATATTTATTACGGTTAAGCGACTTGGTATATACTACAACTGAGTCAATACTTACTGTTATTGCTCAGTAATATCATATTTGTATCGGTCCAACTTTTTTAATAAAGAAGACTGTAGCGATCCACCCTCTAGTGGATTAAATAAAAATACCTAAATCAATCACGTGTCTGTTTTTATAAAAAGAGTAAAAGTTCTTCTAAGTATAAAGAAGAACGCGTAATTATTACAATTATGTTTACTTGCGTTGGTAAGAAAATTATATTAATTTCAAACTAATGCGTAATGTTTTTTGTTTTTTTTTTTCAGGTTAAGGTATTCCCCGGTGACAGTAAATATGAAACAACATTACAAGAAAGTTCCTGGCCCGTCTGGAATGAGGATTTTAAATTTCATATAAAACAGAAGGATCCGAAAAAAACAACAGAAAAAAGTGATTTACAAAGTCTGCTCGCGGGTCATTTCTTGTCCCTTACTATTTACGCAATATTAGAACCGCCCAAACAAGACAATGACAAACGAAGAAGCATTAAAACAGACGCGAGAAAATCTGCTAACGTTGCAGATCAAGATGACCCAAAACCTAAGACTGGTTTTTTGGAAAAAACATTTAGTAGCTTCAAAGCGACTAAAACTGAAGCTGTACCACAAAAATCAATTTTAGAGAAACGGAGAACTGTGGGAGCGGCGACGTGGAATTTCGATTCGAAATTATTCCAAAATGATCTCAAAAATGGTCTAATCGGAACCCCAGATATTTGGCGGCCTATAAATGCTATTACAAGTGGACTTGTTGCAGCTGATTCACAAGTACGTATATACATATGTGTATATATAAATAAGAATAATAAGTAATAAGATTAATAACGAATCCATACTAATATTATAAATGCGAAAACAAATTTATTTGTTTGTTACACTTTCACGCCTAAACTGGTGAATCGATTATGATGAATTTTGGTATAGAGATACATGGGCATCTGAAGACGGTGATTCGCTACTTTTTCTCTCGAAAAACTTATTGCAAGTGGAGCAATAAGTGTGATAAACTTTATATGAAACGTTTTATTGCGTCATCCGATGTGTTTGACAAAATCAATATTAACGCGAGCGAAGCCGCACGTAAAATCTAGTAATTATTAAACATAATTTAAGAGTTTATTAAGAACGTAGTAGTAAAGTGATTAGTCTTGATAATGTAATTAAAAGTTCCTTTATTTTCATGCTATACGGTTTATAAGTGCGATAATTAAACTTATCAACATAATTACTAACGAATGAGATCATCCTTTTATCAACACACCTAACCGTGAAGTTTTTCGGAAGAATTCAACATATTCAACATACGTCGTTATTCTGAATATGTTATGAATGAAATAAAGAGAAGTTGTTTAATTTTAAGTTTAAAATTGTGTTCTGCATGTGTAGGTATGTTCTGTGATATACAAAAAAATCGATTCTATTTCAGCTAATATGCATACAGTGGATTGAGGTATTTTTTGATTCTTTATAGCGTTTGGCCACTCTCATCTGATGTTAAGTGAGGATGTGGCCCAAGATAATCGACCCGGTAAGCTTAAGATGATCAGTTTGACGGTAGTAGTCAGGTGGGCGTCATAAAAAGCCAAATCAACGTATATGCACCGGGGTCACTGTTTTTATATAAATATATTGAATAATTGTTGCTACTTTTTACTTGTTGTTAATTGTTACGAATTTCTATTATTATAATAATGTATGTATTTCAATTTTTCCTTGTTTAAATATGTACCTACCTACAAGAAATATATAACCAGATCGAGTTTCTTGCCGGTTCTTCACGTTGACTGGGTTATTTTCCTAACCGGTGGTAGTTTTCGCGTTCATAAGCCTTTTCCCAGGGCCTAAATTGAGTAAAGTTTTTTGTATTTTATTTAAAAAAGAATCACTTGATCTTTTGTCTGTAATATATCGAGTAAAGGATTTCTTTTTCCTTTATTTTGTTTAGGTGCTTTCAAAGTAAAGGATATAACATTGTTTGATCATTAGTGACTATTGGTGCGGTGTGACTAACTTGTAACACACAACTAACCCTTATAAAGTCTTTTTCATTGCAGTAAATCAGTTTAATATGATTATAGCAAAAAGGTGTTTGTTTTGGATGGTCTCGGAAGCAAAAATACTAATGATTAAAATATCGAATGAGTCATCGTGGGAATTCTTGCTTTTTATTATGTAGGCGCAGCCGACAATAGAATAGATTTGACCTCGAGCAATACCAACATATACGCTCTAGGTACCTATCATACGTTGCTTAAGAATATTTTATGAGCTATCGAAGTACAACTTACGTTCTTATTAAACTTGTTTTTTTATCTTTGCATATCAGCAAATCATCAACGTAACCGACTAGGTCTGATAAAATACTGCATTGATATTTACAATTATAATATTATTTTAGTATAAATAATTATAAAAAAGAACATTGTTTTTTTTATAGTAGATTTAATTACTTTGTCGTTTTATTTTATACTAGTTAAGTAAAATAAATTTACCTGAAACTTTAGAAACAAATTTACTTTGTATCTAGAACACTTACTTTTAGGAGTTGTGATAAAAGGACAATGAAAGATAAGGATAAAAATAAAATATGTTATTAGAATTTAATGAACGATTATGAATGTTAAGAGTAACCAAAGATAGGAATAGGGAGTATATCAGAGGCATGATGAAAATAATAGTGATAGATAAGTTGTGGGCTAATAGATTGAAAACGTAGAAGGTATTTATGAATTGTGTGAGCAATCATGTGTGTATAAAATATATGAACACTGTGAAGACTGACAGAAGAAAGTGGAAGAGGAAAAAATATGATGTCAACTCCGCATATACCTAGCATTGGTGAAAGAACAAATAGGGTTTAAAGTTATGGAAATAATTATATTCTTACCAGTTAGTACATTCCTACTATTATTCTACTTTTACCTCAATATAATGATGTGGTCTACTCTAAAGGTTACACAGTAATACTTGTCATTAATATACCTATAGTTCGCTATTTTTTTAATTTCGTTAGTTACGAATAATTTAGGTGTGCATTTCCCATTAAAGGATATAAAAAAAAATTTTTTGGTATGAGATAATTATTAAGTTACGATCTATACATATTGCACTATTATTTGAACTTTACACGAATGTAGTACGAGGAATTTTATCATTATTTCGTTGTGAACTAAATAATTTTTATTCATTAACTGGTGCTGGCTTGCTCCTCTGGCCGGTATTTTACACTCCTGTAAAACTTTCTAATGTCCTACGACCGGCAGACGTTCCATTAATTAATAACTCTAACTAAAAATTATCAAGGATAATAGTAATAATTACGAATTACATTTAATCATCTGACCTTTACAAGTTTTGTTTTGTACAATTTGTACAATATCGCAATACGAGGGTTTTTTTTGTGATTTCGGGGTACTTGATAGAACCGGATTACAACGTATTTCCATGAACGCCGACGCGACACCGGTTTGAGTGTGCCAACTGGCACAATATCTGTGTGTCACTTTCGGAACGCATGTGCTGTATCTACATATTTTTAATAATAATATCATTTATATTCAATAATAGTATTCAATAATATATATATAATTATAATAATATATAATTCAATAATAGTATACAAATTATATAGAAGAAAAGTCTTTATTTATCATAACGAATATTTCAAGGCATACAAATTATCTGTTGATCCCTGCACTAGGAAATAAATCCTGTGTCGCGGGAAAGAAATTCTTAAAACAGTATTGTATTAAAATAAATTTTGTTTGTACAGAGAGAAAACAAAAAAGGACAACTCGAAGTAACACTTTTGTACACAGCGAGTGAAGACGGCTTCAACGACATTGTGCAATTAACTGTTAACCGGTTACGTTGCAGTGTGCAGACGATGCAGGAGCATGAACAGTATAAAGGTATAGAATAAACATAATTTTCATTAGATTAAGGCCATATAGTAAGTTCTTTGTTGGTCCTACTGTTTGTCTGTAAGTTTACCTTGCGGAATCAAGAATTTACGTACTTTATTTCTGAAACAAACCTTGTATATTTTATTTTCTTATATTTACAAAAAAAAAAATATAACTTATAGCTGTTTAAAATTTTCAATTTGTTTTTTTTTATACTACCTACAATATTAATATATATCTATACTTCTTGTAGTCAATTGAAATATAATGCTTTGTTGCATTATAATCGCCAGTGCAAGAAGCTAAACATGCTGTAATGCAGTGTATATGTTTTCGAGCATGTTTATCTATTTGTATGTTTATCTAATAATATTATAAAGCAGAAAAGTATGTTTGATCATACTAATCTTAGGAACTCGGGTTTAAAAATTCATTTTGTAATTCATAGAGTAATAATTGCCAAAGGCATTAGTCTATTTAACATATGCTACCACCAAGGATTAGGAGCAAAGCTATATTGAAAAATGTTACAAAACGGGTATTTAATTCTACGCAAACGAAGCCGAGGGAATAGCAGGTACCTACAGGATAAGACTATACTGAATTGATGACTTCCGCACGCCACAGAAATCGAACGATAGCGAATCTCACAGACCACACATATACTGACGGTTGTAAATATTGTATTCTATTCTGAGAAAACTGAATAAATTAGTGTAAGAAATAAACCTAAAGAATTTGTAGAAAATACTATAGTTTAAACAAAGCGTATTTTAATACAAGAGATTCAGATCTAGTTTGCATGTTTGTACAATGGCACATGTTGGTTAAAACAGTGTTATGAAGATGCTAGTTGAAATTAATTTCCTTTTCTTGCTGTATTTGTTTTAATAACAAATGAAGTTTATTTATATAATAATACACAGAGAATACTTTCTACCGCTTTAAAATAGTTTATTCCGTCGGAATAATAGAGAATTAAACACTTTTTATAAATTTTGTATGGAGAACAAGTGCACGAAGCTAAAAATTAGTGCTCGTGACTTCCTTCGCGTGAAACTACAATTATTTAATAGTTTTGTCCGTTTTTGTAACTTTGCTCGATACAACTTTGCTCCTGTTGGTGGTGGCGTGATGTTAAATAGTCTAAAACCTTCCTCAATAATCGCTCTAACAAATGCAAAATAAATTTTTGAAATCCGACTGGTATTTCGTAAAATTAGCGTGATCAAAGAACCAAACTGTTCCGCTTTATAATATTAATTACATAGATATATATTTATTACGCTTGCCTTAAAACAATGCTATTACTTTTCCATGCTCTTGTAAATAAAACAAAGTGCCGCTTGATGTATTTATTTCCTCCAAAGGCTTAGCGTGTCTACCAACTTGGGCCGTATCGTCATTTAAGATCAGGTGAGATTATGGCCATAACGCTAAGCCTTAACTATAAAAAATAAAATAATTTTTTGGTAGTTCCTAAGATTAGCGCGTTCAAACAACAAACAACCTTTTCCGCTGTATATTATTAATATAGATAATATCACTCATAAACATAAAATAAAACTATTCTTATTTATGTTCATCCTAATAATCTGATACAATAGATCACACTGTTAATATCAAACCTTTAATATCATACTACTCGTTGTCTGTGTTCAAATAATCACGCAGAGTAGAGATTGTCATCAAAGGATTTTTAAAAACATATGTATATATTGTATAGGTATATAGTCTTTGACAAAAGAGCCATAATATTGTTCAACATTTAATGGCGAAAAACTTTGTTCTGATATTATAATTGTGATGTTTTACTGACAAATACTAAAGTAAAGAAATAAACTAATTTATTAAATGTGAATGGCTTCGCTTTCATTCCACTTAATATCATAAATGTAGAAAATCATGTTCATCGTAAACTTACTTGCGGTATTTTTAAGGTTTCCTTTTTCGATATATTGGTATTTTTTGGAACTGATACACCGATTAGTTAATATAAATTCGGTATTTTTTTCCGTCATATTGGCTGATATATAGGCAATGATTTTAGTAGGAATTAAATTAAAATGATGTGCGAAAGCTGTCCCTGGTCTCTGGCAACACGGGAGTTTGTAGTGTCGCCGTGGTGCGTTTCAGTGGGTAGTGTTGGGTAATTAGCATCCGATGAGTCACCACATGGCCCTCTCGCCTTTGACCTGAGCGTGGGTAATGCGTTTGCGCGGTGCGATGAGGAAGTCCGTAAAAACTGGGATTTAAAAAACCACGTATAATAAAGAACGTACCTATAGATTTGAATTGCTCGTATATTAAAAATGGGAAACAGTTTTATATTTACTGGACTTATAATTGCTACTATTTTGACAGAAACTACATTAGCCCAATATATTGCTTTAAAAAAAACTATACGCAAAAATGATTAATGTATGTATGTAGAAAAATACTCAAAATAGCCTTTGTCTGTTCTATTTTATTTTTTGGAACATTGGAGACTGATAAGGTATTTTATTGTATTTTTTTAATCCTAGCTCGGTAAAATGACTGTACTTCACTTGATGGTATGTTTCAGTACGGTCTAGTAACAGTAGTGACTGCCGTAGTGGCAAATGTCCTTCGCCAATTGCAACTGTCTTGCCGGCCTACTAAATATCCTTTTACGCCTCGTTTAAAAGACCCAATATTATAGAAAAGAACACCTCGATCAAAAGTCGGTTCCACTGATCTAAAATGCGACAAAGATAAGACTTTTCGAACTTTTTGCTTCGTGTCGGGATGGAGGTGATGGTAAAGCTGTCGCTCTGTAGGCCAGCACGAGTGGATCTGCTGTGCAAAAGAGAGGAGGAAATTAGGTAAAATAACTCCTCAAAGCACTCGCCATTATTCAGTCGATACAACACCCTAAGGGAGGCTGTATCCCTAGGCAGTTGAAGCAGTTCCATGTTCTTGGTAATGACTGGATCATTCACCATGCCGACAAGCCGCCTTTTCAGCTGCTCCAGAGCATCTAGGAGGTATTTTAAGGAACCGTTCTAAAGATGGCCGAAGCTGAGCCTTGTAGAGAAGGTACAGCTGGTTGGGCGGGTATTACCGTCGCACCTTAGTCAGGATTCCTAGCCTCCGTGATGGGCTGGATATGACACTACCGATACGATCCTTAGGATTGAGGTCGCTGTACATATCATAGGATATTAAGGTAGTCACGGATTGTCCCATAGAAACTGTGGAAACCCTACTCACTTTAGAAACACAACATAAAGTTATTTTTTACGAGTTTCTGTATGGCGAACTTAGAACTCAGGCTTCCACTAGTAAAGTAGTAATCTCAAAAGAGATTTAGTCTATGCAGATATATTTTATACATACATATATCCGGAAGGCCTCCTTACCAACACTAACCATCAATAAACTAATAATGTTATACACATTATATCATACCACTAATTACAAAAGAATATTATAGAATAACACAAGTATTTTAAATAAAATCATATTATGGTTTTGTTTGTAGCCCTGATTCTAAAGCTGTATCGTAAATATTACACTGCAGACCACAGATCTTTTCCAAAGTACTTGAGCACCACGCCAGGATCACTTTAATCATAATAATCATCAAAACATATTACCTATTTAATTTCATACACCTTTTTTAATTGACGTCGTGTTTAAAATCTCAATCTTTACGAACTTCTTCATCGCAACTCGTAAACGCATTACCCTGATTTAGCCCAAGCCAGGACGGGCGTGTACACATCGCGTAATGATCACCCAAAACTACCCATTAAAACTCACCATGGAGATATTTTTAACTACCTTGTTGCCATGACCAGGAACAGTGCCCACAACTGTATCTAATCTCTGGGGGGTATAGCGGGGAATAGCCTAGCAGTTCTTTCGACTTCACCTACCTACCTAACCGGTCTGATATGGCAGACCCCCATAGATATATGGACGAAATGTGACGCAAAGTAGTCCTGACTTTTTTCCTGTATATTATAGTACTATGAGATCATTTCTTAAGACATTCAAATTTTCTTACTTTGTTTTATTTCATCATCCCTCTAATGGATTTAATAATTCACCGATACGTCGAATTACAATAAAATCTCAATTGAAAATTATAACAGGTGTGCCAATCTTTGAACTAACGAATACTTAAGAAAATGTAATGTTTAAATGGCAACAATATTTTTGATTTCATATAGCCGTACCGTAATACATGCAAACCGTCCGCGCGCATTGCTCTTTGCTTATTAATAAAGAGAGAGTGGTCAAGACGAATGTGCTTTAAATATTAATGTAAACCCTAAAAAGTCGGTTTTTAATAAAACGAGGTGTATTACCATAATAATTATACTTTTACAAGTAGGTATTACATTCTATTTCGTTAACACATTTAACTAAAAATGGAAATACTGGCTTACGATTACTTTAAAGGGTCGATATATTGGATTATTTTTTTAAATAAATTTTCATCTCTTTTTAGTGTTCTCAGAGAAAACAGGAAATTCTAGAGAGTTTCGCAAAGATTGAATGAAACAATTATGTTTCATAAAAAATATGATATGAACGAAATTTTAAAGAATATGGACAAATAAAAATTGTTGTCCATTCGCTTACAAGCAACAGCCTAATGTGGCCAGGCTTAGTTAACATAATACTATAAAATATAATATTGTATAAAACGTTTGCTTTAAGAAAGTAGCGCTCCGTTATCTAACCAGTAACAATATTACAAAATAATCTTAAATAATGGTTCATTAATCTTGTACGTTTAGGAAAAGCGTTGTTTTACGACGCTTTTATGTTTTAAATGTGTATCAACTTGCGTAGCATTTCATATAAAAAGTTTAACCGGAATAATAGTATAGCTGTTAGGTTATAATTAAATTATCTAAGAGTTGGCAACGTGGAAAAACACGATTTAATGTTCAGTGCACTTTATCTACTAAAATACATTACTACGCCACAAAAAGTAGTAAAATGTTTTTTGATATATTTATTACTCAATGCTACTATGTATACCAGATAATTTTGCAACTTAAATAAAAAACAAACAGTAATAATTTAGTTAAGTCTTCTTGTAATACAGTTTTTAAATTAAATACTGAACTTGCTTTGCTAAATAAACAATTGAGTAATTTAATATCATGTATATTATATAATTTTATGATCGTAGAGCTGCCTTGTCAAATTCAGTTATTTATTCTTAGTCAATTGTTAATAGTGGATTAGTTTTAATGGACAAGTAACTAATTGAAGTATACAACATGTATATAACATACAACATTTCAATTAAGTTTACGTAATTATTTCACAAAGAAGTTACCCTTTAATTTTCAGTTTCTACAATTTCAGAAGATGTATTTTAGAGCTGTGCGATTATTTAGATTTATTATGCTTCATAAATCGAATGGAATGATGCGGTCTAAGATACGAGTTGAATATTCAAATACGTCAAATTTCAAGTCAGATTTTTTGAATCGAATACCGTTATTTAATTCCATTCGTTTTTTTTTTATAGTTAAGGTTTAGCGTTATGGCCACAATCTCGCCTGATGTTAAGTGAGGATGTGGCACAGGATGGTGAACACGCTAAGCCTAGTTGTGGGACTGGATTTCAAGTGCAACTGCCGGAATACACCTATATCTATTTGGCGGCCCGAACGCTCAAGCTCCTTGTAGGTGGATTTAAACACGCGTCACTTAACGCGGCATTCGTACACGCTGAGTTAAAACTCGTAATTATTCTAATTCGTAAACTATTCACGCACTCTTAATTTCTTCGACTTGTCACCCTAAAGAATATTACTATGATTTATAAATAAAACTTTTTTCTATTTTCAGCACCCCTTTACTTGAAAGCAACTGTATTAGAAGCTAAGAAAGCTGAATGCTTTTGGAAAAGCGACAGATTTATGCCAACGATATCCGCGCGTTGGGATCCAAAGTCATCAACGGTGAAGCTCGCAGTTTTCAAAAGCAATTTAAACCAAGTCAGCATATATATAAGTTTAGGATGTAAAACGAAAATGGCTAAAAAAGAAATACTCGGTAAAGCTACAATAGATGAAAAATCGGCCTATTCAGAGAGTTGGAACGAATGTTTGAAGCAGCCGGGGATACCTAAAACATTATGGATTAATTTCGAATAATTACTATAATAAGCAAAGCATTTATGACGAAGTAACAAAAGTATTTACTAACAATATTATATCAATTAACAAACCTAAGATTCAAATATCGATATTATTATTTATAATTGTATAATCTTATATAGAGAACCCGTCCATACAAAGTGGGATGTGAATATTTTTAAGATATATTACTTATGACCATATAATGACAATGTTTCTAATTTATTATGTAAGTTTAATATTTTTCTAAATAAAATGTGTTAATGAGGTATGTATATAATTATTCGAGGATCGTATTTATACGTTTAGCGTTGTGGCCACCATGTCACTTGATAGGTGGAAACCTGTGGAGGTACAGGCTCTCAAGTGTAACTGCCGGAACACACCTATAAGTATTTGAGGGTGATAGTTTGCCATATAAAATAAAAAAATATAAAATAACTTTTTTAATTCTTCATAATTTAATAATTAAAATAAGTGTAAATCAAAAGATCGGTGGTTGGGGATATAATTCCGGTTAAAACTTTTTTGCATATAGAAAACAATTTATCATTTATAACATCAATATAATTAATATTTGTCAATAATAAAAAAAACAAGATTCACATGATTTAACAGTTCTATAGTCTTTTTTTTTTAATAATTTGTTGTAATCTGTGTTAATATGATAAAGCGGGAAGGTTTGTTTGTTTGAAAACGCTATTTTAGGAACTACTAGTCGGACTTCAAAACTTATATTTGTATTTGATAGAGCAATCATTGAGGAACGCTTTATAGGATATTTATTTAACATCACACCACTACCAACCATTATTGGTAAGAGCAAAAGCTGTATTAAAAAAAAAATGGGTAAAAATCCTTACTAGTAGTATTATAAATGCAAAAGTGAGTTTGTTTGTTTGTTACGTTTTAATGCCTAAACCGCTGAATCGATTATGATGAATTGTGGCATAGAGATAGATTTGAACCTGGAGATGGTGATAGGATACTTTTTTGCTCGAAAACTTTATAGGAAGTGGGATAAAGAGAGGGATAAACTTTGTATATAACTTTGTATTGCGTCATGTTGTTTGACAAAATCAGTATTAACGCGAGCGAAGTCGCAGGTAAAAGATAGTTATTAAACAAATTCATTTCACCGCGAACGATGTCGCAGGCACAGTTAGTTTTACATAAAAAGTTGCGAACCCCGTAGTTCATAGAACAAGAAGAAAAAAATATACTGTGTGTTTGCATTCATCAGAGAACATGTACCAAGTAGTAGTTGATCTTAACTATAGGAGACTCGATAGCCACTCGTTGCTCGGGAGCTACCATTGTTATTAAATTTTAGTCTACTTGACAATATCATCAGTTATTGTGCCATAATGTGTTTTTATGAAAGTGCAAAAAATGACTCGCATCTTAATGATTAATACTATTTGCTAAGATTATGAAAGATAATCTAACACTATTTTTTTTTAACAAATTGATTTGTTAAGGCTTATAATATTTATGAATTATCTTTGGAATCATTTTATTATGTGAACCTGTAGAGCCATGGCAGTCAAACTGTCTCATAGCCTGGGCCGCACACGGCTCGCGACCGCTATTTGTGCGGGCCGCAACAATGGCAATAATTTTAATGACTATTGTATTAATATATTTACACTTTTCAATACACTTTTTATATATTATAGACTTAGCGTTATGACCATAATTTCACCTGATATTGAGCTACGATGTGGCCCAAGATGGTGGGCGTGCTAAATGTTTTAAGCGATGATAGTGTGTAAGACTTCGCGTCAAGGGACGTGAGTTCGAATCCAAGCACCTACAATGAGCTTGAGCTTTCGGTGAAGGAAAACATCGTGAGGAAACCATAGCATGGTGGTAGGGCTTTTTCTAATGCCCGCCTGGCTAGCTACCACCCTCAAGTTGTAAAACCTGCCGCCAAATACCAATAGGTGTGTTCCGGCAGCTGCACTTGAGAGCCAGTTCCTCCACAGGTTTAGCGTGTCTGCAAACTTGGGCCGTATCGTCACTTAAGATCAGGTGAGATCATGGCCATAACGCTAAGCCTTAAGTATATAAAAAAAGGAAAACTTACCGAATAGGTACGCGTTGTTTGCTCTAAATGTATGGGATAGCGAAGAGCGGATAGATTGGCTAAATTTGCAACGTTATAAGGCAAGGAATATAATGTAAATCTTAATTATGAAAAAATATTACCAAAAGTTAAAAATCTTGTTTTCTATGGAAGGAACGTTTTGATATAATATCTCTCGACAAAGGAATTTGGTATAAAACCATTAAAAGTGAACCACCCCACATACCTTGGTTCGTGGGATGCAAGCTAACACGATGCGAAATTAAGACAGATTTTAGGTTGCGTTCTGGTCATGTTTCACTTAACAGATTTGGCTACGCAATGAAAAAAGTAAATTCACCTAACTAGAAGTTGTTTGGCTTTGAGGTTATGCTATTTAGTTATAGGCATGATCCATGCTGTACTAGTGGAACTGAGGTCTGATTCTGTTAGTATGCTATGGAACTTTATTATCTCTAGTACCTAATAAGGAAAAATGTAGCGGTCTTATTTAGTTTTATATAAGTTATATGGGTATGGATATATATGGGTGTATGCTCCAAAAGGGGTGGCATACACTTTTGTGTAAAAGCCCTGTAAAAATTAAGAATCAAAAAAGACCACACGATAGAAGTGAAACATCACTATATCTCTCTCGCCACTATAATCAGAACTTCAAGGCCTCACATGCAAAATATATGCTCTTATAAGATATCCTACTAAACTATAATAATATAAAAGAGAAAACACACATGCAAGAAACGAGCTTTTTTATGTTTTTGCGCTACATAAATACTATAATATTAACGCGTTATACCTGGTGTTATTATTGTATATTTTGTACATAAACAGTTGGTAGCAAAACTCAGTCGAATTTTAGATGAACTCACATAAAATCTTCGGGACTGAATGAAAATAAGATTTTTATACCTACATAACACAGAAAGCTTAATACGCGAATCCAACTGTCATTTAATATTTTTCCTAGTAAATGTAGTGTCGTTTATAAAATGCATGTAACTGATGATAGTTATGGTGCATCTGTGGTGTACTTCATTAATATTAATAATTGTTTAAAAATAATTTAGAAACTGAGGGCATTAAATCAACTTGACAAATTTTGACGTAAAATCAAATTTACTCATTTAATGATTATACAGTATTTTTGTATATAATGACATATTTTTTATATCTTTTAGTGTATTTTATTGTTTATAGCTTTTATTTTATGTTGCGCAGCATAGTGAGTGTACTGCACCTGGTTTTAAGTACAGTACAATCCAGAAAAGCGGTGACTGACAATGATCCAAAAGTCACAATCAGTCACCGCTGTCATGCTGGCCTGGCATGATACCTTTTCACGTCTCTTTTGAAGAACCCTATGTCATAGGAGGGTGGGAACACATTGACCGGAAAAGGTTCCACAGCTCCACAGTACGTCAAAAATATGAATCAGCAAACTTTTTAGTTCGCGATTTAATAGGAGTCACCGTAAGACTGTGAAACCGAAGTCGCGTCCGCGTGGTTCTATAGTCAAACGGGGAGGAGGGGATTATTTCGAAGAGCTCTTCAGAACACTCACTGTGGTAGATACGGTAGAACACACTTAAAGAGGCAATGTACCTTCGTAGTTTCAGCGGGTCTACAGTGTTGGTGGTATCTGCTTCATTAACAACGCGGACAGCCTGCCCCTGCAACCTGTCTAAAGCATCGAGTAGATATTGAGCGGATCTATCCTAGAGGTGCGAGCAGTATTCCATGCACGGCCGAATTTGGGCCTTATGAAGAAGGTACAACTGGTTGGGCATCAAAAACCGACGCACTCTGTTCAGGATTCCGAGTATCCGAGATGTTGTGGAGATGACATTCTCGGTGTGGTCCTTGAGGCTTAGGTCGCTCCGAATATTCATTCCCAGAATATTTAGGCTGTCACGCATTGCACGTTGAGTGTACTGAAGAGTAGGGTTGGGTGAAAAACGGGATTTTTTTAAGGTAAAGGCACATACCTGGATTTTCATAGCATTGAACTCAACCAAGTTACTTGCTCCCCATATGGATATGCGGGTCAAGACGTGGTTAAGTTCAATAACAAGTTCCTTACGTCTGCTTTCTGTATCTCCCCAACTATTGCCGAGTTGTTGTATGTATATGTACATGTATATGTAGCACCCATGAACCGTGCTCTCATGAATCGTCTGCATAGGAATGAATGCGACCGAGAGGTAGCATATCGTTGATATGCAGAAGAAACAACGTGGGTGACAGAAAAGAGGCTTAAGGAACTCCAGCATTTACAGTCATGAACAGCGAGTGGCGTCCACCAACAACAACACGAAATCTGCGCTCATGCAGAAAGCTGGAGATCCAACGGCAGAGGTTGTTGGAGGGTTCGTACGACGGGAGTTTGGAGAGAAGTTCACGGAGCTAGATCCTGTTGAAAGCTATGGCTATATCCAAACTAATAGCCAATGCTTGCTTGTCAATCGCTTCCCCTCAGCGGTACAATATACTAGAAAGTCCCCCGTTGACCGGTTCGGTCGAAAGCCATATTGTCGATCATGGATAAGGGGGTGGTCTTTAAGGTGACGCATAAGACGGGTATTAAACGCATCATTCTATGATTTTGCACAAAACTGAGGTTACAGCGATTGAGCGGTAGTTGTTGGGGTCTGAACGATCACCTTTTTTGGGAATTGGTTGCACGTTGACCTCTCTCCAAACGCGAGGCACGACACCGGAGAAGTACGAATGGCGGTACAAGCGTGTCAATACCGGAGTCAACTCAACTGCACACTTTTTGAGAATAATTGCTGGGATACCGTCTGGGCCACTGGCTTTCCGAACATCGAGCGACAGTAACACCTGGCGCACGCTTCTTTGTCTGATGTGGATGTCAGAAATCGAGACATTGCTGTTGGTTGTAGTGGGCGGTTGCGCGTTTCTATCGTCGAGTTGGGAATTGTCCGCGAAGATGTTGGCCAACAAGGTGGCTTTCTCCAGCGGTTCATGAACCAGTGATCCGTCCGAATATCGCAAAGGTGGCAGAGAGGATCGCCCGAAATTTGCCTGGATGGCCTTTGCCAGCCCCCAGTAGGCGCGACTATTGGTTGGCTGGTGGACTAACTTTTGGTCAATCCGTACAACGCGCTGTGCGTCTGCTCTTGAGTAAGCCTTCTTGCAGGACCTAGTGGCCTTATTGTAGGCTGCGTTAAGGAAGTTGAGATTAGGATCTTTATTCGCGCGACCCTTGATCCAAGCACGGTACGCATACTGCTTCTCACTGAAAGCAGCTGCGCATTCATGATTAAACCAAGGGCGTCTGCGGTGATTACTAACGATTTCGGACGAAGGGATGTAATATTCCATTCCAAGTGTTATCTCGGCAGCAACTGCCTCAGCAGTCGCAAAAAGATCTCTCGCATTAAAGCACCTTTGTCTCCAGGGTATGGATGCGAAGTAATCTCGCATACCATCCCAATCTGCCGACGAGTAGTGCCAAACCTTACGCCTAGTCTCCGAGGGACGTCGAGGCAAGGAACGCGGCACTGATGTCTCAACGAGACAATGGTCTGAACTACCCACTGGGGCACTGACAGACACCCTGTACTCGTTAGGAAGACTCGTCAGCAGTAGGTGCAGCAATAAAGGTGCTTGACCCGCTATGTCAAGGACCCGGGTGGGCTGGGTCACCAGCTGTGACAGGTCGTGCGTGAGAGCATATGCATGAGCAGTTCATCCTGCATGGTTGGTTTTATACGAATTCAACCACTGTTAGTGGTGTGCGTTGAAGTCCCCCAAAACCACCAATTCTGGAGTAGGGAATTGCTCTTGCATGTCATCTGTCGCCTTACTTAAGTACTCCAACAGCCGATTTGTATCTGAATCCCCTTTGTAAAATCTATATAGGCACACATAGACTCGGCTTTTAGCGCCGAGATCCACGTGTGCCCATAAGATGGAGAAGGAGGAATCCTTCATGAGGTACAGACGGCGACAACACACATCCGGCCGTAATATACACATACCCCGGCTCTAGTTAGTTAGTTTTAGTGTTATGGCCACAATTTCACTTGATCTTAATTCAACTCTTAATTTACACTTAATTTTAAGATGTGGGCGTGCTAAGCCACATAAATGTTTACTGTTTTAATAACCTAAACCTAATTGTTATATTATTAAATTATCTATGTTGTACTGGTGTTTTGAAAGCGTATTCTGAAATAATATAAGACCTTTAATTCATAAGATATGAATCTTAGGCAGTTACAAATTCTCATTTACGGACATAAGGCATATCTGGTGTAATAAACGACCTCGTTTTCGTCCAAATGTTCACTTTGCGTAAATTACTAAAGTTCACGCGTTTGTTTTTGATGAGGTTTTGAAAATTTATAGAAAGTATTCCAAGTGCAAATATATTACAAAAGATTAGTTGATGTAGAAATACGAAAATTGGTCAAAAGAATAGTGAAACGTAACGCAGACGAAAACATTTATAACGCGTCATTTTTCTTAAAAAGTAGAAAAAACGCATATATCAGCAATATTTAAGTATCATAATGAATTGTGTTAATTATATCAAATTAAATATTCTAGTTTGTAGGACAGATGATGTTTTGATAGATATATCGGGCTACCACAAATTACTTTTTTTTTTTTTTTTTTTTTTTTCGACCTGACTTACGCTGTTAGCCCCAAGGGCTTTGACAGCTTCACCGGACTTTTGGGGGCGAGTGCTGAGGGCACTCAGCCCCGAGGCAGCAGGCACAAGGGTGCCAGGACGGCCGAACCTCGGCTAGGACTGCTGCCGGTAAATGAAAAAGATTCATGATCCTGACTAACCAACAGGTTCTTTATTACTAAATTAGTGATACTAACTACGACCTTATCAGGTAAGCAGCTCAAGGGCCGCGAGGGTAGTCCCTTACAGAACCGTGTACTTAACGTGTGAGTGTGCACGAATGGTATGCGGTGTGTTGATGTAATCTCAGTGATGTAGAGTGTCACTGTATCGCGCGAGCAGAGTCACTCGAGGGCTCCTGTGCGGAGGATCGAACCTAGGCTCAGGCGTCTGCGGAAGGAGGCCGCGGCGGGTGTGCGGGAGCGAAATTATCCGCTCGGCCTCGGCGGCGAGGACGGCGGTTACGCGGACGTGTGCGCGGACACGTGCGATTGGTGGAGACGGCAGGGAGAAGCGCGTTTAATCTCGTTATTTTATCGACGGCGTCGGAGAAGCAGTTACGTGGCCGGCGAGCAAAGCCTTTGGCATGCGGATTGGAAGTGTAACTAACTGCGTGTACTATTTTGGGGTTAGGATGAAGTTCGGCATTTGCAAAAAATTTCTTTGTAATGTCTTTAATATATGCATACATCGACGGAAGGTCCATGTCTCTATGAAGATCTACATTACGGACGTAAAACGGTGCTTGGACGGCTATGCGCATGAATCTGTTTTGCAATACTTGTAGTTTGCGAAGGGTGGTGCGTGAAGCGTGAGCGAATACGGGGCAACTGTAAGTAAGTATGGGACGGATGCATACTTTGTATATTGTGAGCTTATGTCTGAGTGCCATTTTGCTCTTAGAGGAGATGAGATTGCGTAGCAGAACCATAGCCGTGGAGGCTTTTTTCTGAACGTAATCTATATGTTTGTTGAAGGTTAGGCGCCTATCTAAAACTACACCAAGATATTTCGTTTCATTAGCCCAGGGGATATTGACGTTGAATAGGTGTAATGTCTTTTTTATATCTCTCCTCGCGTGAGGATCGAACATGATAGCCGCACTTTTTTCTGGCTTTATTCCTATGCGCCATTTGAGGCACCAGGACCCAAACATAGAGACGGCTCTTTGGACGCGGTGGTATACGTGAATCCTATTTCTGGCCGAGCTGAAGATGACTGTGTCGTCTGCGTAGGAGCCTACTGCGACGTCGGGGAATTCGGGGATATCGCTAACGAACAAGTTGAACAGGCAAGGCGCTAGGATGGAGCCTTGCGGGACTCCTGATCGTATTGGGTGAGGCGAGGATAGGGCTCCGTCCGCTTTGTAGCAGAAGGAGCGGTCCGATAAATAAGCAAGGATTATGCGGACTAGTCTGTCCGGAACTTGAAAGAGGTTGAGTTTATAAATAAGGCCTTCATGCCAGACCTTATCGAAGGCTTTGGATATGTCGAAAAATACAGCAAGCGTGCGCCTGGGACGGCGTAGCTCCGTGAAATTGGAGAGAATATGCTCCATGAGGCGGAGCACTTGATGGGTGCACGAGTGCTTCTGTCGGAAGCCGAATTGCTCGTATGGTAAGAGACATTTGTCTGAGACAAAGGCTTGTAGTCGGTTTAACAGAAGCCGCTCGTATATTTTACCTATAGTATTGAGGAGGCTTATTGGGCGGTAGCTTTCTGGATGGGCTGCCCTTTTCCCGGGTTTAAGGATACCTATTACCGTTGCCATTTTCCAAGCGGCTGGAAAATGGCAGTGAGTTATGGCCGCATTGAAGATGCAGACCAGAAGAGCTATGAGTTTATCAGGAAGAAGTTTGAGGGCTTCGTTCCTGATTCAGTCGGGCCCGGGGGCTTTCCTTGGCTTAAGGGCTTTTATGATAGCGAGGACTTCGTCAGTTGTAACCGGCTCTAAGTTTTCAATTGGGAGGGTCTCTCTTATTGATTGAATTGTTCGATCGACCCTCCCGACGTGTTCGGGATCAATGGTATGGTATTCATAGGGATTGGGAGAACACTGTTGTTCGAGAGTAGCAGCGAGATACTCTGCCTTGTCTATACTTTCGAAGGCGGGTGGATTGCCAGGGCCTCTATCTAACGGAGGCATCGCAGACGAATAGCTGCTCTTCTGTTTACGAACGAGGTCCTAAAAGGCGAGATGAGACGGTTTGATTTCCTCTAAGAGGCTGTGCCATCTTTGACCGCGTAGTTCAGAGATACGGGATTTAACTGTTCTTTGTAGGTTACGTAGACGTACGCGATTTTCCTCCGTCGGATAAGCCACAAATTACTGGTACTTCATTATTGTATTAAGTGTGTTATTGTCCACCTAATAAAATATGAGATTTAAAAATGTTAGAACTTGTTAATTAAAGCAGCTAGTAATCTTATTGGAATCAAATCGTATAATTTTTTCTAATAAAATGACAGGTTTGTATCGAACACTGTTTAAAAAAATCTTAATACATAAAATGTGTAAGACAACCAAAGAGTATTTTATAGACTTCACCTCCCTTCCATAAAATCTCACAAAATCCAATACCACAAAACAAACCAGCTACTCTCAAGTTGTTTTACATAAATAAAAAAAAAATACATTTTCGCATTGAACAAATAAAGTTTAACATAAAATACATGTCCAAATATTATGCCCTCTGCTAATTTTAAGTAAACATCGTCATTAAAATTACTCTTTAAGAATGCATTACACATATACAATTGATACAATTTTCAGTTTAGTGGCGACAGCAGTAAAAATCCTAAAAGTATAATAACATAATTATCATAACCATTTTGTTGAAAACTTCGTGCTACTCGTGCTTTTATAATAGTTTCACCTAAATGATTTTCCTTTTTTTCTTGTGAATCCACTTGGTCAATACAGTTTCAGTACCTTCAGGCACTTTTTCTATTGATACCCACTTATTATTTTCATGTAACTGTTGCATTTCCCTGTTTATAACTTTTTTAACGCAATCAACATCATCTTTTTTCATTGCCTCCTTGTAACTTGTAGTCTCACCTTCCATATTAATAAACCCATATGGTCCATTAGCCACCCAGATTTCTTATTCACTCTTCCGCTTCGTGTTATAGATTCATAAACAGATTTAGAACTTTCGTCTATATTTGTATCATTTTCTTTAATACTGGCTGCTGCTGTATGATAGGTTGCTCTTGTTCAACCTCCTCTAAAGAAAATTGTTCTTACCTCTTCCTCATTATCTTTGTCTTGATGGCAAAATTTCTGATGTAACTCACTTAAAGACACATTGACATATGTAGTATAATGTTTCGTGAAATTTATCACATGACAGTTATCCTCCTGATTTCCAGTTATACACAAAACACTGCCCTTTTTAATGAGACACTGGGCATCCGTTAAGTTCACAGTGTAATCTTTGTTTATAGCTTTTAAAACTGATAAAAGATTTAGTTTTTATTTAGGAACATACAGTACATCATTTAATATATTATTTAGGAATTCTGTCCTACCACATTCTTATACTGGTAACTGTCTGCCATAATATAACGATAATATAGCGATTTGATGTTTCATAAAATGTAATAAACAGTTCTCGATCAGAAATAATGTGATTATCGCACTACTATCTATAATCCATTTATTTGATAATTTACTCAGAATTTGGTAAATATCACCACATTTACCACTCATCACTCATTGTAAATGCAGAAAAAACATAGTTATTCTTTTCTTTATGGTCAGACTTTTTCGACATTGGTATTACATGTGATCTATTTTATTAAACTTAAAGCATTTTCTTATTACTACGTTACCAATACGACCACATTTATAACATTTTTCCCCTTGTTCAACATACTTTTTTTCAGTATTTTTTATTTACAACGCTATATTACCTTCTTTTGATTTACCCGTTCTTCTTCTATTCCCAGTATCACCAGTAAATCGTAATTATTCTGTTTTTCTGGATCCACTTATTCCCATGTCAAAACAAAATGATTATAATTATCTGGCAAAGACATTAGAACTTTAGTTATTATAAACTTATCAGAAAATTCCTCAGTTGCCTGTTTGAACTGACTTCTCATTTACTGCTGCTTAGATAGAAAAACGTATTTGTAACTAAGAAATCTTTGCTGTAGTAGTAAAATGCTTGTGCTCGATTTTTGCTCGTAGACATTAAGAGCTTATTCCACATCTGAGCCGCTGTCTCACATGTTAATACATGAACCATTGTTTGTTCGTTGTCTAGTGCCAATCAAACCCTGAGCTTTCACATCTCATTTTGTCCATTCTTTGACAATTGCTTCAGTTTTTGAAGTGAAACTTCTTTAGGCGCATGAGGGTAAAAATTTTACAGATGAAACGTCACGCCGGTATGCAACGGAAGTGTCGGAAGAGAGAGAGAGAGTGATCGAGACCGATTGAGAGAGAGTAAGACAGGGAAATTTAAATTAAAGTTAAAAATTAAATTATTAATTTAAAGTTAATTTAAAGTTTTAGATTTGTATAAATATAAACAAGATTTATAAATTAGTTCGCCAAAGAAGTTTCACTTCTGACATGTGTACTTTGTACGCACGCATGGTTTTTTTTTTCCGTACCATCTACTACAGTAAAAAGATCCTATACCTTTAGTATAACACTAATTTGGAACTTCCATATATTCGAGTTCCGCTGTCCTAATTTTACGCCAGCTTGTTCCATCTTGATACTTTTTAACAGCTGCTTTTGTATTTACCCATCTGTGACGATGAATGCAGTTATACCACCCAATTTATTTTTTACTTTAACATAGTTATAGAACTGACTGGGCCCATAACCTGTTAGGACTTGTTAAGGAAAAAGCTGGTAATCTTGTTGGAATCAAATCATACAATTTCTTCTAATAAAGGGACAGGTTTGTTTCGAACACTGTTTTAAAAATCTTCTTAATACATAAAATTCATAACACAATCAAAGAGTATTTTATTAACTTCGACAAAAATTATGTCAATGTAATAGTTAGTTCATAAAGACGTCAATAATATATTATTATTCGTGTCGATCAAAGTATTTGTTTTTACGATTCCAAAAGATATATGTACTAAATAAGTGTAAGAATAAATATATAGCTATTATTTACAATATTTTGTTGGAAACAATTTTTATAATAGATTTAACGAAATGTATTCTAAAACTCGTATCATATCGCTCATAATTTAGATACGAAATAATGTTTCGTATTACATGTAATTTACGTAGGTATAAGATATAGTCCTTTTGTTTACGAATTTTCATCTAGCTATTAAGAATTTTGAAGTACTGACAGCTCAGTGGTATAGTGTTCGCAAACCGTGTCTATGGACGCAGGTTGTATTATAAACCTTACACGGAGTTAAAATACATTTACAAGTATATACAAGTACATTAATAAGTGAACCGGGTAGTCTACGAGAGTATGTGGCCCTTACCTATTGGGAATCATCCGAAATACCAAGTAAAGAGATTTCACGAACACGGACATTGCACTTCGTTGTCAAAAACCAGGGACTGCCTTTACAATGCTTTTAGTCTCTGTCGGTAATAGCATGGCGGGATCATAAGCTTATGTGGCCCCATCATACCTAAATGATCTGACGGCAGACCCCTATTTTACAATAGGCCTGATAGTTCCATAAATGTAAACATACTGGTGAAACCTTACTGGATTGCTAGGGCATCTATTAATGCCTGCCTGGTTAGCTCTTCAAGTTGAAACTATGCAGCCAAGCATAAAAAAATGAACCTCAGGGCTAATCACCAGAATGCTTAACGTGCTTAACATATTGGGCCACATCGGTACTTAATACCCTGATGAAATTTTTGCCGATGATTAATTTATAAAAAAATCTTTTGGTATGACATGATCCTGAAATTGGAGATGTAGTAGGTACGTGAGTTTCTTGAAAACTTGTTTCCGTAATGAGTTTGATATTTTATGGAATATTACGAATATTATGTTTAAAGTACTAACTGTGCCCGTTACTACTTTGACCAGATTACAACTAGATTATTGAAATCATCCCATACTTATACCTTCAAGTATTATTTTCCGACAAAAAGTGTGTTAGGCACATGCCTTAAACACAAAGAGCTACTTTTGCATTTATAATATTAGTTTGAATAAATAATAAAATAAAAATAAATAAACCAAGTGGCACGGGCATCCTCTCCGCCGGATACGAATAGGCGGTCGGTGGGGCTGGTATGCCCGTGCTCTTCCGCCGCCTTAAGCCGGACTGAGGGGGCAGAGGGGGCGGTGGACGCCACTCATTGTGCCAGTTCGGCTGACTACAAGGACAGCTTGTCAGGCTGCCCGGATGGGGCCCGGCTTACCACCAGGCCGGGCCGGTCGCTGGGGTGACGCGGTGATTATATGCACGGACCCGCGTCGCCCCAGGAAGGCGACAGACGGCCGTGGGGTTTTAGTGGGTATTCCCGGCACTTAGCGCTGAGTGAGTCCCACATACCCCTCTCAGTCCTTCCGGGCTGGGAGGGGATGCATAAATACATTTCCCCCATAAAAAAAGGCCTCTACTTGGTTGTACAATAAAATTAAACAGACTAAAAAGTATTCTTGACTTATATGAGAACTATGTTTATCTAGCAGCAAGTTACAGTGACAAAAGTAGCAACTTATTTACTACAAAATAATATTTATATGAAACACCACCTTTACATTGTATCTTGTTTATAAAAAAAAGGGAATAAACGTAAGCCATGTAATTAAGTGATAAATAAGCATATAAAAACAGTAAATTATTTCATTGTGCTGAAGCCGACGTAAAATGATTTAGCTCTTGAATATAGTAGCTATATTATCTACGCTAACAGTAGGCTTAGACCAGCAATAATAAAATAATGGAATATCTTAAATCTTTTTATACGGAAAAATAAATATATATATATATATAATTTATTATCATGGAGTCAATAAAGTTATTATTGTTATTTGTTGTTTGTTGCGCCATGATGTAAATTGAAGTTATTTAGATCGTTGGTAAATGCTGACTGTGACTCAATAGGTTTGTAGCCCTTAAAGGTCAACAGTGAGGTTTAATAATAGCGGCACTGGTTGGAGTTACGATACACCTTTGTTTATAAAAATACTACTATAATAATTAGGTACATTATTTCATTATTTAGTAAGACAGTAAGCAGTAAGATAGACAGTAAGCATTGTCTATTATCACTATCAACTCATATTTGCTCGCTCTATAGATTGAAATAATTTAATGTTTATGCACTATTTTGCTTTATACTACTAAATGATAAAGAATATTTACATCTTTATATCTTTTTTTTATGATGCGCAGCATAGTGACTGTACTGCACCTGGTGTTAAGTACAATACAATTCAGAACAGAGGTGACTGACAATGATCCAAAAGTCACAATCAGTCACCGCTGTCATGCTGGCCTGGCATGATACCTTTTCACGCCTCTTTTGAAGGACCCTATGTTATAGGAGGGTGGGAACATGCTGACCGGAAGACGGTTCCACAGCTCCACGGTACGACAAAAATATGAATCAGTAAACTTTTTAGTTCGCGATTCCATGCACGGCCGAATTTGGGCCTTATAAAGAAGGTACAACTGGTCGAGCATGAAAAACCGACGCACTCTGTTTAGGATTTCGAGTGTCCGAGATGTTGTGGAGATGACATTCTCGATGTGGTCCTTAAGGTTTAGGTCGCTCCAAATATTCATTCCTAGAATATTTGAGTTGTTACGAATTGCATGTTGGGTGTTCTGAAGAGTAGGGTTGGGTGAAAAAGGGGATTTTTTTAAGGTAAAGGCACATACCTGGATTTTCTTAGCATTGAACTCAACCAACTTACTTGACCCCCATATGGATATGCGGGTCAAGACTTAGTTAAGTTCAATAACAAGTTCCTTACGTCTGCTTTCTGAATCTCCCCGACCACTGCCGAGTTAACTGATGTAGCACCCATGAACCGTGCTCTCGTGAATCGTCTGCATAGCAATGAATGCGACCGGGAGGTAGCATATCGTTGATATGGAGAAGAAAAAATGTGGGTAACAGAAACGAGCCTTAAGGAAGTCCAGCATTTACAGTCATGAACTGCGAGTGGCGTCCATCAACAAGGACACGATATCTGCGCTCATGTAGAAAGCTGGAGATCCAACAGCAGAGGTTGTTGGAGAGTTCGTACGACGGGAGTTTGTAGAGAAGTTCATGGAGCCAGACCCTGTCGAAAGCTATGGCTATATCCAAACTAATAGCCAGAGCCCCGCCATGCTTGTCAATCGCTTCCCCTCAGCGGTGCAATATATACCCTAAAAGGTCCCCCGTTGACCGGTTCGGTCGAAAGCTATATTGTCATGTTCATGAATAAGGGGGTGGTCTTCTAGGTGACGCATAAGACGGGTATTAAACGCATCATTCTATGATTTTGCACAACACTGAGGTTACAGCGATTGGGCGGTAGTTGTTGGGGTCTGAACCTTCACCTTTTTTGGCAATTGGTTGCACGTTGGCCTCTCTCCAAACGCGAGGCACGACACCGGAGAAGTACGAATGGCGGTACAAGCGTATCAATACCGGAGTCAACTCAGCTGCACACTTTTTGAGGACAATTGCAGGGATACCGACCGGGCCACTGGCTTTCCGAACATAGAGCGACAATAACTCCTGGCGCACGTCTCTTTGTCTGATGTGGATGTCAGGCATCGAAACATTGCTGTTGGTTGTTGTAGGCGGTTGCGCGTTTCTATCGTTAAGTTAATCATTTGGGAATATTGAAAACAGCTTTCTATGTGTATTTATAATTTATACAGTATAGATATTATTATAAAACAAACTTCTCTACCACGTCTGTCTGTATGTTTGAACGTTATAGACAATCTCAATAATCAGCGAACAGGTTTTGTTACAGTTTTCACTAATAGAAGAATGATTCACAAGAAAAGCTTTCAAGTATAATTAATTTATTTTTGTGTAAATTGGCGGAAATATGCAATGAACGTAAAAATGTTGGAAAAATATGTCGGCTGAAAAACTTACAGGCGTGTGCTACGTAAACAAATACAGTTACATGAAAATCATCTATTACACGTTTTTCTCCTAAAATATCTAAGCTACGAACGGTATATGAAAGAATTGTGCCGTTAATATTTATACCTATAGGTGTGTTCCAGCAGTTTCCACTTAAGAGCTAGTACCTCTACTAGGCTTAGCGTGTCCGCCATCTTGCGCCACATCGTCACTTAACATCAGGCGAGATTGTGGCCATAAAACCTATAACAAATCTACTTCCTATGATTAAACCATAGCTTAAAATTTGATTTTAAACATATCTTTAATTGAAGCGAGTTTGGAGGTAATTATTTCAGTCCCTCTTTAATTTAATTTGTAGGTATATATGCTCTATTACCTATATGAAATCGGGGCGGGTTGTTAATATAATATAAACTATTGGTAAAGTTGTTTATTGACCCACGCCTTAAATCAAATTTTGTTGGGTTCCTTTACGTACTTTGAAATCATAAATTAATGAACAGGACACTTCATGTATAATTCTCATTTACTTATTTTTGTTTAATATATATTCACGAAAAAGACGCATCTGATTTCAGTAAAACATAACAGTTTATTAGAGTCAGTAATTGTACAATAAGGATACTACAGCAAATTAATATATAAATGTACTTAAAATAAGTTAATTAATGCATGACATTTGTAAGTATTTCAATGAAAATACGTAAAATGTGTTCTGTTTCAAATTAACAAGTTATATTAATATTAGCACTTAAAAAGATACGGCAGAAACTAAATGGGTATATAGGAGGTAATAAATTCATATGCGGCCCCTTATAAACATTTTTAAAGATTAAATACAAAGTCAATATATTCACACAGCCGCAATTCCAATGAAAGTGAGCTGATTAGTATGTAACAAACTAATTACTATGTTATTTTGATAGTTTAGTTTGTTCTACTTTTATCCAAAACTAGATAGCTGCGACATCGTTCTCAAGGAACTAAAAACTACTTAATAATTTCTGCCCTTTTTTGTAACTTTTTCAATACGACTTTGCGCCTATTCGTGGTAGCGTGATGTTAAATAGCCTAAATCCTTTCTGAATGGTTGGTCTATAATATATATTTTTTCATTTGCATTGCATAAATTATTCGACGTTAAAACACATAGTTTATAATTGATATCGATTTTAAATAATTTCATAGGTATTTATGTGTGGTTTAAAGGGTATTTGAAGATTAGTAATTTTTCCTATGTTAAGTAGCACGTATATCCAATAATTTCATGAAGGTCTTTCTGAGATCAGACATATTTAGATTACGCTTTATTATGAAGAAACTTTAGTACCTATTCGTAATTTATTTGGATTATCATTCATCTCTGTTCTTAATCAACATATATACATATTCATTTGTACATAAACAGTGAAATTTTGTCCAACCTTTTCACATTAAATGAAAAAAACCAGAGATAAAACAATTATCTTGTGACACCGACATCTCGTATAAGCTGTTTAAATATTTGTTTCCGCGGTCATTGCGCTCCATGTTATCAATTCCCCTATATATTGAAATAATCTGCTAGGTATTAATTTCGCCATTCCGTAAGTTTAATTAAAACGACTTCTTTGAAATGAATCGGTAGGTAAAAGCAAGTGTCCTTTATAGCGATCTAGTTACAGTAAGCGATGAGTTTTTAGCGAAAACGATGAGGTTTTTAATATACTTCAAATTAATTAGAAATACCAAAATTCTATTTCTTTAGAACACTACTTATATATTTGAGTAGTATACGATACCTATATTATTAAATTTCAAACTCTATTTGTTATTGTATTTTTACTATTAATAGTGTTTCTACCAGATAACTGTAATATATAATATATGATAGGAATATGTGATGTTGAGAGCATGAAAACAAAAGTTAAATTACATAATAAATCAAATTGTTTTGACTGTATTTTGTGTCACACCTGCTTTTTGTTATGCGTATCATTTCCAAATTTATAACTTCATAGTATTCAAAATTTGAATAATCAGTTCTTTTTTATTTCCAGATTAATATAATACCAGTCTAAGAGTGTAATCGAAAAGTTGTTCAAATGAATTTTGTTTAACGAATTTTAGCTAATCCGAGACAAGCCGTCGCCCCAACATTCGGCGCTTGCGCAGTCTCCGCAGTGGTACATTAGTCGCGAAAGCGTTACCACCGGTCTATGCAATTCGTACGAGGTTATTATCATATAAATTATGTTGTTTCGGTCAAATAAACAAGCGTTAGTTTGAGGTAAGTAAATTTTATGTTTATTTTTCATTAATTAAATTTTATTGGTTTAATTATTAACTATTGAGTCTTTTCATGTGGATAAATTTTAATATTAATTTGCTTATATTTAGGGTATTTTATGGTTTTTGAGATATCAAAAACTGTTATAAATAATCTATATTCAATCAAGCAATGTGGAACCTTTCATTACTTGATAATATGGTTTTCTCAAAAGGATGGTGGTTCATAAGTGTTATATATGAACGAATTACAAAAATAGAAAAAAAAATCGCATTTGAAACGGAATTGTTACTGTGATTATTTACGGTAATATATTTAGGTAACTTATGAAAAATAGCCAATTACATATTAAACACTAACACTAAAAACTACTTGTAACTTCATTAGCGTTTCAATTCAGTAAGTGAATAGTAATTATTCTTGAAATATAAAATTGGATAAAAACATACATTACATACATACATAACAACAAAATACTACATTAGGGATAATGTACCTCTTTCTGTAAATGAAATAAATTTTCCAGTCGAATTGTAACTTCCGTTGATTACCTCGTATAAATATATTCATAAATATTTGGGCTACCTCTTTATATACAAGTATAGAAAAGTAGCTGTTGCCTGAAACGTGAATTATAATTATTCTTAATGAACTTTTATTATGTAATATTTGTTTAAAATTGGTTTATAAATATATTAACGATATTTGATAAAATACGTTCAATAAAATAAAACTACTATACCAGATCATCTTAAGTCCGCGACAATAAATAAATAATCTTGCCGATAAAAAACTAAGGCGTGTAATGGTGAAGTCATATTTTCAATCTACACTATAATTTTCAGGTTTAAATGCGATTTGTTATTTTAATCTTAAGTTTAATTCACGACTATCATTGAAATAAAGACAAATAAAAAACATTACGATGATTTATTTATAATATTTAACATACACATATTATTGTTATTATATATATATATATATATATATATATATATATATATATATATATATATATATATATACTTTTTAACGTATTTATATAATTTAATGATTTTTGAAGATAAGTAATGAGCCAAATCGTACTAGATTATATCAACAATTAACTATCAAAACCAAATGTAACTTAAATTCCTTAAAAAAAACCGTTACACGACTACAGTCAGTCTCATTAGCTCTGCACTATGGACGCGATAAATTGTCACTTTATCTTAAAAGCATTATATTATTTATAATTAATGTTAACATAAAAGGGCCAGCTGGTAGAATAACTCACAAAATCATAAATAAAATATTAAAACATTAAAAATTATAATGCGTAGTAAATAGCCGTAAATACTAATGGTTCATTAAATTCTTGGTGTAAAACTAACTTTGTTCATCAATCGTGACGCAGTCTAGGTGTAGTTTCGGAGGAAACTAATTTTGCCAATGGAAAGGTCCATGAAAATAGTTTAATAATAGTTAAACCATTAGAACACTTCTTTTAACCTTACCTTGAGTTTATGTATCTATTCTTTTTAATTACGAAACTCTAGCTACCGGTATCAGTACCGGTATGCCTAGGTGTAAAATACGTAATTTATTTTTAAAGTAATATGTTCTTGTACATATTTATTAAAATATATTTATAGTTAATTATTTGATATGTTTATCGTAACAGCCGCATTGTGCGTAAATATTTATACGTATTTGATAGTATCTTCCTGTTTTTCTTATTAATACTGCGAAATGTATCCAATTCAAATATTTTTCATATATTCCGCCTAGTAACTAATGTTGCGTAAAATGTAATTAATCGAAGCCAGTTCAGATAATATCTTTGCCAATTGAGTGCAATTAGTTTATCATACGTCTTTGTTATGAAACCATTATCGTAAAGTTAATAATCGACAGGTGTATTCATATTTTGTAGTAAACTAAAATAAGATTATAGAGAATTACGTTAAGAAGTTCCCCCAGCGATTACATAAAAAGTTCATGGCAGTACAAACGGTTTACGAAAATATTGCCGTCAAAATTACATAAACGTTTATACGATAGCGTTTGTAAAGGTGTGTTCAGTTTTAGAAGATCGTCTGACTGGAGTGTTAGTGGGTACTTATGTATATCACGTACTATGTTTACTACCGCGCATACATATTATATACAATACACGTGTCACTTATAGTGTTGTAAAATACATGTACTTCAATGAATTGTAACTGGAATACGGTAAAAAGTAATTACACAAATATAAATTACTAGCGGCTCGTCCCGGCTTCGCACGGGTGAATTTTTTTACATTTTGGGATAAACGTACAGTAAATGTACCTTTATGCAGAATATAAGTAGTTGGTTTTCAAATTAATATATATGTATTAGGAGTACAAATAAGTTTCCGCCGTTTTTTTTTATCAAAAATTCAATATTTATTATAGAAGAACGGTAATATAAATTTATTTAAAATATTGCCCATCACTTGCAACCACTTTTTCCCATCTCTCAGACAGCATTCGAATCCCACGTCTGAAGAACTCCTTGTCTTTTGAGGCTATCCACGAATCAACCCAATTTTTGGTATCCTCATAAGATGTGAACCGCTGCGCTGACAGAGCATGTGCCATGGACCGGAACAGGTGATAATCGGACGGTGCAATGTCTGGTGAATACGGCGGGTGGGATAACACTTCCCAATCAAATGTTTCCAAATACTTTTTCACGGGAGCGCAACATGTGGACGAGCATTGTCATGCAGGCGAATAATTTTTTCGTGTCTAGAATAGTATTCTGGGCGTTTTTCCTTCAGAGCTCGGCTCAATCTCATCAATTGTGTTCGATAGAGGGCTCCAGTAATTATTTCGCTCGGATTAAGCAACTCATAATACACTACACCTAGCTGATCCCACCAAATACACAGCATAAGTTTTTTTCCGTGAATATTCGGTTTTGCTGTTGATGTTGACGCGTGGCCAGGTAATCCCCATGATTTTCTTCTTTTTGATTGTCATAATATATCCACTTCTCATCACCAGTTACGATACGATGTAAAAAACCCTTTTTTTATGTCTAGCTAGCAGTATTTCACTTAAGCATAATCGGCGTTCAATATCTTTCGGCTTTAATTTGTACGGAACCCAATTTCCTTGTTTATGAATCATTCCTAATGATTTAAACGATGTGAGACTGCTTGCTGAGTGACTTCTAAAGTTAGAGCAAGTTCTTTTTGTGTTTGAGATGAATCTTCCTCCAATAATTCCTCCAATTCTGCATCCTCGTACATTTTTGGCCTTCTGCGATCTTTGTCTTCTACGTCGAAATCACCGTATTTAAACTTTTGAAACCACTCACGACACGTTCTCTCACTCAAAGCACCCTTACCATATGCTTCTACTAGCAATCTATGCGCCTC
Organism: Actias luna; assembly: GCA_039707435.1. Taxonomy (NCBI): domain Eukaryota; kingdom Metazoa; phylum Arthropoda; class Insecta; order Lepidoptera; family Saturniidae; genus Actias; species Actias luna. The sequence continues at coordinate 8,887,794 of JAZHAC010000033.1, read as the reverse complement.
AGCAGCAGATTTCTTTAAATTAAAGAATTAAACTAATATTGCCCGTAAACGACGCTTACTTGGCTCAAATTTCGACATTTTGAACCAATAAAAATTATATTTTACCAATATGAAATCAATAATATTAATAGGTTATGTTGTTCTTGAATGTCCAAACTATCTTTTAAGCCGGTTATCATCTGCGAAAGCTAACGGACACTCCGTGCCGTGCTATCTACATTAAAACGGCGGGAACTTATTTGTTATTATATATATGTTATAAAATGTAATATTATTATTAGCCATAAACCTTGTTATATTCTTACACTTTATTTTTGTATTATTTTTGCAATTTATTTATTCGGCGCCCCCTTCCTCGTCGCGTTGATTGGTGCGCTGCGTGGAGGCACACCGATCACAGAGCGGAGCGGCGACGTTTATTTTCTATTAATATTTTATTTAGGTTAACATTTTAAATCAGTAATATCTTTTGAATGAAATATCCGATTTTTATAATTCAAAAAGTAATCCACAGGATTGAAACAGTCTTAAATAGGAAATGATTTATTTGGATAAGGATTCATAGAAAAGTATAGATAACAAGGGTCTGATTTTGGTCGGCATTTATATCAACTTTTAAAATGTAAATAAATAGTTATAGTTATATTCTAAAATAGTTGGAAATATGGTATTGCGAAGATTTTGTAGATATTGATATGTCCTTTATATTGTATTTAATATTTTGTTTCATCATAAATAATTTTCGCAGTGCACGCAATGTTAGAATTAGAGCAGTTATTAGTTTAAGTAATAGTAACCCGGGGATAGTGTAGCTTCACAACGGTGAAAGAATTTGTCAAATCCGTTCAGTAGTTTTGGAACCTATTCAATGCAGACTAACAAACAATCAAATATTTCTTCTTTATAATATTAGTATAAATGAGTAGTGTAAATTATAAATACCGTAGCTACTAATGTAAATTTTTAATATGCATTTTGTCATCTCTTTGAGTTTTGCGTTGCTATAATACTTATCAGCTTTTGTTAGATTAGTCTTAAGCTAATCGCATAATAGTAGTTTCATTGAAGTATTTTTAGACTTTATAGTGCTTTGATTCGGATGTTTTGAATTCAACGAAGAAAATAATTGAGAGTCGTCACGACATATTTAGATAATCGGAACAATAGACGGTAAGATCTGGTTTCATGGATATGTCATTTCTATAAGTGTCATGTTCTATATGTATATATATATAGTAGTTACATTTATATAAAAATTTAAATTTATAAAAATCTTTATAACTGATAGGTGCATTATTACGACGAAAGCCCAGAACTGATATTATTAATTTGGATGTTTAATTTATAGTATGTTATAAAGATTTAATAAACTTTGATAAAAATGGTATACTCTTTAGAAAAGCCATTTAAAGTTTTATGTTAATTATACAGGCTCATATACTCCATCAGTATATTTTATATCGCGGCTTCGTTGGCGTTGACTTAAATAATGTCTTGTGTATATTTTATGACCTTTTTTTATTTCGTTCGCATGGTATTATATTATGTGACACATACTTATTGAAACTCAATCAAATTTAACTACAATATTTTCTTGTAGTGCGTGAACAACGTATTGCGAAGCGCGCTCCTAAACTATCGCCTAATGGATACCAAATATTATATAAATAACGTAATAACACATGTTATTTATTTACCTAGAATAGGCATTAAAAAATTTATGAATGTGCAAAAGCCAGAGAGAAACCCTATGGAATGAGTTTTGAACTAATCTTACTTTGTGGCATTACAGAGTTCCCGACGCTACAAAAAAAAACTTGTTTCTAGTTTTCAGAATATTTTCAAATATTTCAAGTAAAAATGATGCTCAATTAGTTTTTATTTGTAGGATTTTTTTTTCAACTTTATTGTTACACTTACATCTTTTAATACAAATAGATATAGGTACTACATTTTCCAGAAAAAGGCCTATTTCAACAGTAACCTCATTTATTACAAAAACGTAATTTGTCAATTTTGATACGTAGCTACAAGTCTTGTCAGTCTAGAAGTCATTAACAGAGACTGTACACAGTAATCTTTTGCTGGTGTTCCTATAAAATGAGGTACCTACTCCAGTTATCTGAGTTTTTTTATCTTATCGTCAATTTTCATAATTTCACAAAGATTGACCCCATAAAGAGGTTAATATGTGCAATGCATGTTAATTCCTATTCAACGAACGTTTATCATAAGAAATGACAAATTAATTAATACAAAAAAAATCACATAATTGTTAACTGAAAAATTATGATCCAAATTGATAGCGTACAATAGTTTAATGGGACATAAATTAATTTTAGCTTGTTACAGATACTAGAACGTATGAAATCAATGAATTTATGAGTAATGCATGCAGGAGCGATGACTTCCTTAGCTTCAAGGCTCAGTCGTTTGCACTCATATTTAGCAATTGGGATTGATGTAGTTAAAATTAATAAAAAAAATTAAGTGTCATATGTTGATATAATGATTTTCATATGAAGTCGAAGGAAGTGTAATAGATTTATTATGTTATTTTATTATATTTATTGTTTTTAATATATGCAGCGAGGAATATTAAAATTTTAATAATTTTAACAGATATATGTCTAGCTGTTTTTGCCGTAATATTACTATCTATGATTATAACTTATGCTCCTTTAAAATATTGCATTAATTTTCCATGAAATCGTAAACCATGAAAAAAAAATTACTCTGATCTTAATCCTTATTATATACATAGAATTACAGAAATAATTACACTGAACAATGGTCCGTTTTGAAATATACAATACTCTATATGCCGTTAGAAGGTCGGTACAGGGTTATTACAGCTAACATAGAACAATATAAGGTAGTGACCATGCCCTAAGTTCAAATAAGAACAAAGTTCATGATTTAGATAAGAACAACTAATTATAATGATTTATGATTCTGGATATGCCAACATTTTAAATACGCTATTATAACCGATTTTTTAAATTAACTCCATTTAATATGTAACTATATTTATTTAGCTTTGTATCACAATTTATTTTTAAATTTGTTTTAATTTATGGATATAATGGAAAGAAATGTATAGACTATATGTTGTCTTCAAAACTATATCAAACACCAATTCTTGTATTAACAACTATTTATCCAGATTTACACAGGTTACAACGTATTAAGTAATAAGGACACAGTTTGTAACTTTGATTACAAATTTACAATATCGTTTTAAATAGTGATTACCCCCAATCTAGTCTTAGTCTTTTGTAATATAATAAGTATTCCGTTATAGTCGCCTTTTTATATAAGTGACAGTTGCATGAATCAAGTCAATCTTCATTAAAATTTGTTATAATTAGAAGCGTATTAATTTCGCAATTTTATCAAGTCGTTATATATGTCATTAATTTTGATGACTCAAAGCAACTATAACAAAAGAGCAATATTTTGGAAATTTATTTTGGAAGTACAAAAATATTGGTTAAATTAAATTTTGCTGATCGCCGATCGGGTCAAAATGAAAACATTATGTGGACGTTGAATTTGAATCTAAAATTTAATTTACTTAAACTTATATCCACGGGGACAGAATAACCAAAATGTGATAGTTTTATAGTCTACCTCAATAAAATACAGACGATTCTCTGCAAATCAAATATCTTTTATTTAATAAAACTGAATATTATTTAAAAGTTGAGAAAGGCGTAGTTGCAAAATTTTGTAGAATCTGGTTGATCATACAAATATAAATATATTGGTTTGTTTTATCCTGTCACAAGATCCAGTCACAGAACCCTAATAATGCACCTTTGGACTTTAAAACAATACCACCTTCTCTGAAATTATTCCAGCCGTTGAAAAAACTGGCAATAAACTCAGGTAAAACTTGAGTTTACCTTTTTTCAATCTATAGAAAATATTGTCATAATTTTTAACCATGTACAGAGACTGAGTTATTTTTAAACGACATTGAGATAATGATTGACCTTTTTTAATAATGGTAAGTTTATCATAGACTGAAGCTGGGCTATTCAGAGGATATCTATGTGAGAGTTACTAAAACCCCACGATACTACTTCGACAATCCTTGTTAGGGCTCTATCCCGGCTCCGCAGTGGTAGGATTATACCTGAACTTCCAGTACAATTCACCCTAAACAATCTTTGGATAGTAAAACTTGCTTGACATAGTGGTTGGACTTGTACTTCAACTGACAACTGTTGTTAGCTTGAATTACTTTGACAGCATATACTTTGACTTAGCTAGCACCTATTAAGAGAGATAGTACACTTATTGATTCTATCATCTACAATACTGTGATAAGCAGTAACTATTTTGGTTATAGCTTTATATATTCAAATAAAAAATACACAGTGTTAGAGCAATTTTACAGATTTTTTCCTAGTAAAGTTATTGTTGGAAGAAACAACTAGTAATTTTCTTTTTTTTTATATTTTGAAAGAATATATAATCATTATTTTTAAATGGACGTGCTCTGTATAACTTCCATTGTATTCCTCTATTACTTTTAAATTTAAAGACTGAAGTACCTGTATGTTCATCGAACTAGAACTTTTATCGTAGAGGAACCCTACGATGGTGATGAACATAATGTTTCCGGTAAGTGATCAATGTTCATAATTTATTATTATACTACTTGTACCTCACGAAGTATCGCACCCAAATTATGTAATATACAATGTTTTATTTATTAATCTTAATGTAAACTTTATTTTCACGAAAAATACGAATTTTATATTTGTCTACGTTCGATGGTATCGTCGACCGTATATAAATAATTCGTTGAATTATTAAATGAAGTATGATGTAAGTCATGTTATTTTTACTTTTATGTCTACATGAGTAACATCTTATTATGTATTTGTACTATTTTAGTTGTACGCTAACATTAACCAAAACATATTAGCAGTGAATACTCGCATATTTCGCTTATAATGTAACCCCAACATTTATAAAGAACAGTAAGTAGTTCTATACAGTACATTAATAGAAATTCTTTAGCAACACAATTTCAAGCAACGGGTTAATGTTGCTTTAGATGGTTTTACTAATATTTCTCATTCGAATCCATTATTATCGAATACATTATTATAATCTACATCAATTTAGTACACTTATTAAATACCGGTATAAAAAATATTGACAGGTGTGACTATTAGTATTAACATAAATACTACATAAATACTTATAGAACTAATTGACGTAACCAAACTACGCTCCGTCTTTAGTACTGTAATAAAATAAATTTAAGAAAAGGAAACTTTAATGCATAATATCTATGACGTCAATATTACTACACAAAGTATTAACAATACAAACCATTCTTGTATTTGATGGCTTCATTTATTTCGAAGGTTTATTTATAGTTTAAAATACTAGGAAGATATAATCAGCAATTGAAGGGCGAATATATTAATTCTAATCATTCTGATTTTTTCTTTTATTAATTAAACATAAGAAACCAGTATTTCGTTAATAGAGGGTTTTAAATGAATTCGGTATTTTATCTATACTAATATTATAAAGAGGTAAAGTTTCTCACTTTGGATGTATGGAGTAATCTCCGGTACTAGTGATCCGATTTTGAAAATTCTTTCACTGTTAGAAATGTATATTATTCCTGATTGCTAATTTTTTTTGGTAAATGTATATGTGGGAAATATATAAAGGACACTGCTCATTTTTTATCCAGAAAATAAATATTTTTAGTGCGACGCGAACGAAGTCGCGGGCATAGCTAGTTTTTGATAAGTTTATTAGGTAAATTGCCGTAAGTACCTACGTAGGCATATTTAATTTATGAATATAAGTATGTTTTAAAATAACTGTCAAATGTAAATTACCTATAGGTGTTTTCCGGCATTTGTACTTGAAAGTCAGTGTTTCCACTAGGCTTAGCGTGTCCACCATCTTGCGCCACATTGTTAGTTAATATCAGCTGAGATGGTGGCCATAACGATAAAACTTTTAAACTATTTAACAAATTGATTACTCTTTACATAAGCGAAAGAAAAAAAAGATAACATGGGTAGCCGCACGTTTTTCAAGGTTAGCTAGAGTGTTTCCAGTAGTCAAACAGATTGTTAGAGATCTATGCCTAGCTAGATCACGACTATTATACTGTATTCTACTAAATCTGTCACAGTGACTGTATTTTGTCACATCTCGGGATAAGGGATTCCCCTGAAAAGTTGAGAAGCCTGAATTCTCAAAGCGATTCCAGCCTAAATTCTCAGTGGTAGCGTATACGGACGCCGCGTCAAAGGACGTGAGTTGGAATACCTTAATATGCTTGAGCTTTCGGTGAAGGAAAACATTTTGATGAAACCGTAGCATAAGTAGGGCTTTTTTCTAATGCTCGCCTGGCTAGCTACCACCAACAAGTTAAAAATGTGGCGCCAAATACTTGTGCTCCGACAGTTTCCCTTGAAAGCCAGTCTCTCCAAAGTTTTAGCGTGTCCATCACTCTTGGACCACATTGTCACTGAACATCAGGTCAAATTGTAGCCCTAACGCTAGTTTGTAAAGTATATTAAAAAACCTCAGAATAAGATTTTTCGGGTATATCTAGCTACACAGAAGCTTAAGTTTCGTCAATGAATTGCCAATATCTTGGTGGTTACCGTTGTATTTGGATTATACAGTGTTTCTGTTTATCATTAGGCACAGTACTGTGACTTGGCTCTTCGGGTATAAAATAATCACTGTTAAATCCAAAAAGATTCGCGATAATATATCGATATAGATATATGGTACGCGCTGAACAGCTGTGTTGTGTTTTTTCATTTTACCAATAATCCGAATGCGATTTTTAAATCAAAGCGTTATTTCACTAGCTCTTTAAACAAGTCATGTGCAAATCTTTATAATGGTATTGTGTTGATTCACGCGATGAGAATGTCTTACATATGCTTGTTTTATAGTTAAAGTTTAGGATTATGGCTACCTATGGTTACATGATGTTAGGTGACGATGCGGCCCAAGATGGTGGCGTCACTAAACCTAATGGAGGGATTGACTCTCAAAGTGCAACTACTGAAACGCATCTATAGGTATTTGGCTGCAGATTTTCAACTTGAAGGTTGTAGCTAGCCAGGCGGGCTATAGAAAATGCCCTAACACCATGCTATAGTTTCATCACGATGATTTCCTTCACCGAAAGCTCAAGCTCATTGTAGGTGGATTCCAACTCACTTTCTTTGACGCGGCGTCCGTAGACACTTTTTTTAACTACGTGTGGCTAATTTTTGTCGTCTACTACAAGATATGTACCTTTATATTGTTGTAAAAAAATCATGTTCTTTGTAAACGCATTAAATACAATTCCCGGGCACCTGTAGTAATTAAATGAAATCAATACACTTTATTCAATTTAGGCCCTGGAAAGGCGGTTATAAACTTCTAATCTACCGGTTCGGAAAATAACCCAGTCGTCGAGAAAAACCGGTAACAAATTCGAACTGGTTATATATTTTTCTTTTATTTTATTAAAATTTGGTTTTTTATTATAATTTATAGCATAAAAATTTACGGCGAAAAGTCTTAAAATAAGCTTAGAAATAGCCGGATATAATTAAAGTTTCACTCGAACACTTGCTTGAGAGAAGAAAGTTGAAAATAATATTTGCGTATGAAGCTATTATACTTTTGTCTGCATTGATTAAAATCTTCAATAATTTTATGAATAGGTAACAAGGTAACATCCATTATTAATATTCTCATCTATTTTTCCTTTTTAAAAGATTATTATTCTGTACACTCCGGTTGTTTGGAGTTGCTATCTATCGTTTACAAAACAATTTAAACACTCTGATAAAATAAGCGATTAAAATTAATTGCTGAGTATAATGTGATAAATAATTAATTTGTAGATATCTGTGTATGACTGTTAACTTCATATTATATAATTACAAAAAAATATACTATATTAATTTTATCCTTTTGATGTAAGTGTAATATAAACAACGCAAACTTATTTTTTATGTATGATTAATGTAAATGGTTTACACTTAGAAAATACAACAAGAGGGAATGACACTTCAATTGGACCAAAAGCAATCAATGAAATTGAATCTGGGTCATTAAGCACAGAGCGATACTTACAGTTACGTTACAGTACGCAAGTAGCGGCTTCTTGATTATGATCATTTCATTATACATATAACATACTCGCATAATACGCTAGTTCCCGTTTGTGTTATGAGTTAGTATACACAGAGTTTAATTATTCTTGCTATTATTGAATGATGTATGAATATGAAATATTCATACCATTTCTAAAATAAAGATACAAAATAAATAAAGTTCCTAAAAAAATAAAGTTATTAGATTCGTTCTCTTTTATTAAAAGAGATGTTTTTTTTTTATAAATGAACACAATATTATATATTTTTCATAATGTTGTGTATAAATTATACCCCCTTTTTACTGCTTTAATATATTTAACTTGTGTAAGTCACCGATTCATCGAAATAAAACTAATTTAAGCGGATGTTATCGCGGTTATTTATTAATTTTGATCCCGATGTTTCGAAAGCATTTCAGCCTTCGTGGTCACGGGGCGGACTGAGGTGTAGGTTGTCCAGAAAAGTTCATGTTACTGTGTCTACCTTCAATTTAATTTTTATTATTGATAGTGTTCCGATCTACGCAGAAAGAGCTCACAGTGCCTTGAGGTCTGGCAATTGGTCTTTTGGGTTCCGATTTAACTAAATGTATAATCGGATCCCAGGCCTGTGCTACCTTCCAACCATCTTCTTTATTGAAATTTGGATGTTTTTTAATTTTAATAGCCTCGCGAATCATCCTAGGTAGGAATTGGTGTTCTTTGGCAAGGATTTTTGGTTTGTCGAATCTAAGATAATGTTTAGAGCCTTCTTCTGAATGTTCAGCAACTGCAGACTTCGTAGAGCGTCGGTGTTTAATGTTAGCTATATGTTCTTTTACGCGGGTATATATTTCTTTTGGTTTGGCTGATATAGGAGAGGCCACAGTCACATTCAATTTTGTATACGCCCTGTTCTTGTAGAGGTATAAGACACTTGACAGGTGATAAAAATTTACTAATCTTCTTGGGCGGCTTGAAGTAAGTTTTAATTGAAGCACGCTTCAATACATAGCCAATCTTGTCTGTGCCCCCCTTACAAAAGGTAACACAACGGGTACACGTTTAATTGTGGCTGTTTTCACTCGGTTTGCGTGACGGCGGCGTGGAATTTGGAGCTTGTTATCTCGCAGTACTTGCTTGACATTCATCTCAGCAGCCAGATGTTCCTCATCACAGATTTCTTGTGCTCTCTGAAACAAAGATTAACCCACGATAGCTAACTGTTTTGGATGGTGGTAAGATTCACCGTTCAGGTATTTATCTGCATGGGTCATTTTTCTGTTCACAGTATGGTCTAAAGATAAGTCTTCAGTCAGTCAGGATTACGGATAACTAAAACATCTAAAAAGGGAAAAGATTTATTTTGTTCTAACTCTACACTGATTTGTATTTTATTGTTTATAGAGTTAAGATGATTTAAAAATGCAGCTACTTTGTCAGATGGTATAATTGTGAAAGTATCATCTACGTACCGTTTATAAAACCTGGGACTGACGGGGGCTGTGCTTAGGGCTGTTTCCTCGAAGTGTTCAATAAAAATATCAGCGACTACTGGCGATACAGATGAGCCCAAAGCTACTCCATTCACTTGTATATAAAATTGATCCATCCACAACATGTAGTCAGATGTGAGGCAATATTTAAGTAATGCTGCATACTCTATGAGCATGTTATATGTTACTTCGATTCATATTTCAATAAATTTCAATAAATAATAAAAACCATAACTATACAGACTCGGACGAAAGATACCTACATTATTTTATACTAACTTTTACCTGCGGCATTGCTCGCGTTAATATTGATTTTGTCAAACATTTCAGATTCCGGTACTCGCAATTTTAAATTAATTATATTTTATTATTTATATATTGAAGTATATAAAAAAGATATATATTAAATTATATCATTTATACGCAGGTCGCTCACTATTTCGGCGATAATGGCTAACACGTAAAATATGTAGGTATGCTGTTGTAGGTTTTTTGTAAGACTATTTAATATAAACATTTTCCTTATATATTATATATGTGTAGCTTTAACAATTATTGCAGCGCACGCCAGAATAGCTCGCAGATGTCAGATTTTTTTCCTACTTACTTGACACTTATCGTTATATTTTGGAGAATTCGCACGACATCTTTATATATTATAGCTTATATGCTATTCTGATGAATAAGCTATATCATTGTAAAGTTTCATTAAAATCCATTCAGTAGTTTTTGCGTAACAGTGTAACAAACATCCATATATCCATACTTACAAACTTTGGCGTTTATAATATTAGTATATATAGTATAATAATAGTAAGGATAATATTGTGATAAATGAAGCCAGTAAATATTTTAATAAAAGTTAAATACATATATGTCAAGTGTTGACAATAATAAAACAAGGAACATTGTCAAAAGGAAAACGATATATGGACCAAGACAGTTTAAGTATTAGAAAATTGATGCTGCTCACGTCCGTAGGCTTTACCCTCGAGACCCTACACGTGACCCCCAGGTGGTGCTAATCGAGTAGCTGCGGGGTGGTAGGGCGTCGGTGCCTGCCTGGGTCGCAACCACCATGCATATGGTGAAAAGCCCGTAATAGTGACTTGTCGCGTTTTTTTTTTTGGGACCTACACTGTTAGCCTGAGGCGCTTTTACAGCTTCACCTGAACTGGTGCTTTTACAGCTTCACCTGAACTAGAGGGGCGAGCGTGGAGAGCGCTGGAGCCCGCAGGGCAACTCGCGCAAAGATATTACTAGTGACCGAACCTCGGCTTGGGCTGTTGCCGAATCGAACTTGTCGCGTTTCGGGTTCAGCCAGTGTATATCCAGTACCTTGGGGGATTTTGCCGTGATACGGAAGATTGGTAAGATTCACCAGTTGCTCGTTGCTCTGTTGAGATGTACTGACTCGACAGCCAGGGAGACCTGTAGAAACGGTTGTACCGCTAGCAGCCCGCGGTATAGTACAGTTAACCGCCTTCCTTGCTAGACCTACTGCTGACGAGTCATCCTTACGAGTACAGGGTGTCCGTCAATGCCCCATTAGGCAGTTCTGACCACTGTCTCGTTGAGACATCGGTGCCGCGTTCCTTACCTTGACGTTCCTAGGAGACAAGGCGTAACGTTTGGCAATACTCGTCGGCAGATTGGGATGGTATGCGAGATTACTACGGATCCATACCCTGGAGGCAAAGGTGCTTTAATGGGAGAGATCTTTCTGCGACGGTTGAGACAATTGCTGCCGAGATAGCACTTGGAATGGAATATAACATCCCTTCGTGCGAAATCGTTAGTAAACACCGCAGACGCCCTTGGTTTAATCATGAATGCGCAGCTGCTTTCAGTCAGAAGCAGTATGCGTACCGTGTTTGGATCAAGGGTCGCGCGAATAAAGATCCTAATCTCAACTTCCTTAACGCAGCCTACAATAAGGCCACTAGGTCCTGCAAGAAGGCTTACTCACGAGCAGACGCACAGCGCGTTGTACGGATTGACCAAAAGTTGGTCCACCAGCCAACCAATAGTCGCGCCTACTGGCGAAGGCCATCCAGGCAAATTTCTGGCGATCCTCTCTGCCGCCTTTGCGATATTCGGACGGATCACTGGCTCATGAACCGCTGGAGAAAGCCACGTTGTTGGCCAACATCTTCGCGGACAATTCCCAACTCGACGATAGAAACGCCCACTACAACCAACAGCAATGTCTCGATTTCTGACATCCACATCAGACAAAGAAGCGTGCGCCAGGTGTTACTGTCGCTCGATGTTCGGAAAGCCAGTGGCCCAGACGGTATCCCAGCAATTATTCTCAAAAAGTGTGCAGTTGAGTTGACTCCGGTATTGACACGCTTGTACCGCCGTTCTTACTTCTCCGATGTCGTGCCCTGCGTTCGGAGAGAGGCTAACATGCAACCGATTCCTAAAAAAGGAAATCGTTCGGACCCCAACAACTACCGCCCAATCGCTCTAACCTCAATAGTGTTGTGCAAAATCATAGAATGATGCGTTTAATACCCATCTTATGCGTCACCTAGAAGACCACCCCCTTATCCATGTTCGAGAATATGGCTTTCGATCGAACCGGTCAACGGGGGACCTTCTAGCGTATATATTGCACTGCTGGGGGGAAGCGATTGACAAGCATGGCGAGGCTCTGGCTATTAGTTTGGATATAGCCATAGCTTTCAACAGGGTCTGGCTCCGTGAACTTCTCTCCAAACTCCCGTTGTACGAACCCTCCAACAACCTCTGGCGTTGGATCTCCAGCTTTCTGCATGAGCGCAGATTTCGTGTTGTTGTTGATGGACGCCACTCGCTGTTCATGACTGTAAATGCTGGAGTTCCTTAAGTCTCTTTTCTGTCACCCACGTTGTTTCTTCTGCATATCAACGATATGCTACCTCTCGGTCGCATTCATTCCTATGCAGACGATTCATGAGAGCACGGTTCATGGGTGCTACATCAGTTAACTCGGCAGTAGTTGGGGAGATACAGAAAGCAGACGTAAGGAACTTGTTATTGAACTTAACCAAGTCTTGACCCGCATATCCATATGGGGATCAAGTAACTTAGTTGAGTTCAATGCTAAGAAAATCCAGGTATGTGCCTTTACCTTAAAAAAATACCCTTTTTCACCCAAACCTGCTCTTCAGTACACCCAACGTGCAATGCGTGATAACCTAAATATTCTGGGAATGAATATTCGGAGCGACCTAAACCTTAAGGACCACATCGAGAATGTCATCTCCACAACATCTCGGAGACTAGGAATCCTAAACAGAGTGCGTCGGTTTTTGATGCCCGTTGTACCTTCTTTATAAGGCCCAAATTCGGCCGTGCATGGAATACTGCTCGCACCTCTGGGATGGATCCGCTCAATATCTACTCGATGCTTTAGACAGGTTGCAGAGGCGGGCTGTCCGCATTGTTAATGATGCAGACACCACCAGCACCGTAGAACCGCTGAAGCTACGAAGGGACATTGCCTCTTTAAGTGTGTTCTACCGTATGTACCAGGGCAATTGTTCTGAAGAGCTCTTCGATATAACCACCTCCTCCCCGTTCCACTACAGAACCACGTGGGCGCGACTTCGGTGTCACAGTTTCACGGTGACTCCTATTGAATCGCGAACTAAAAAGTTAGCTGATTAATATTTTTGTCGTACCGTGAATCTGTGGAACCGTCTTCCGGTCAGTGTGTTCCCACCCTCCATGACATAGGGTTCTTCAAAAGAGGCGTGAAAAGGTATCTTAGCAGGCTAGCATGACAGCGGTGACTGATTGTGAATTTTGGATCATTGTCAGTCACCGCTGTTCTGGATTGTACTGTACTTAACTCCATATTTATGTTGCACAGTATAGTGACAGTTCTGCACCTGGTGTTATTATATATATATATATATATATATATATATATATATATGGCTTAATGGTAGAGGATACCGCGTCGATGGTTGTGAATTCGAATGTCTGCTGTGTGCCTGAGCTTTCGGTGAAGGAAACTGTCGTGATGAAACCATAGTATGGTGTTAGGGTATTTACTAATGACCATCTCCTGCCAGTACCTTACTACGTTGCTACTACCATAAAGTTGAAAATGTGTTACCAAGTACCTATTGTACCGGTTTGTATATACCTATTGTTTTGTACCGGTGTATTACGAAAGTTGCATACTTGATAGCCAATCTCACTATTAGGATTAGCGTGCCCACCTGCTTGAGCCATATCGTTACTTATCATCATGTGAGATTGTGGTCAAATACAAAACCTATAAATTATAAAAAAATATAACCCGCTATGCCACGTTCATATTCTTTCGAGAATATTGACACCCTAAAACTTTCTAAACTGCCTAGATTATCTATGGAAACAATTTAAAGAAAGTCATATTTTCTAATTTGCGAGGTGTTTGTAGGCGCTACTCAGTGAAACGTGTTTACGGAAAACGGTTAACAGATCCGCAATTTAGTTAGAATAGCATTCCAACACCTGTTTAAAGTCTGTGAAAGAAAAGAAATGAACTTATGTGGTTAAAATTGGCAAATATATAGCCACGGTTACATCGACCCAGTTTTGTAAATGCATGGAAGAAAGTACTACGTCGAGAAAAATTATTGCGAATTAGTTTTTACCTGCGGCTTCACTCTCGTTAATATTGATTTTGTTAAATAAAGCGGATGACGCAAAAAAGGTTTCATACAAAGTTTATTTCTCTCTTTACCCCACTTCCAATAAGGTTTCTGCGAATTTTCTCTATACCAAATTTTATCATAATCGATTCGGCGGATTAGGCGTGAAAACATAACAAAGAAACAAACAAACTATTTTTCGCATTTGTAATATTTGTATGATTATTCATTTTTTTATTTAATAATCTTATACTTGACCTGAAAAGTTGTAATACCTAAATGTAATTTGATAATAGCTAGGTGCTTTGAAAAACAATGTCGACATCAAAATTCAACTTTCCTTTATAAGGCATACATACAAAAGTTTGTTTGATGCTGAGTCAGTTAAATGTAATTGTGCTGATCTTGACTTGTCGCTGCAGACGGACCATATAAGTATATTTAAAACTGTCACCTCAAAACTTACATTGCACCAAAATTGCATTATATTTTTTTGGTTTGACCAACTCTTGTTGGCATTTACAAAGTCGTATCTTAAAAGCTTTTTTACCTTATTTATAATTTAAACTTCCAAAAACTTGTAATGATTTTTTGTATACAATAACAAAACTGGCACTTTTTCAAATCTCAACATTAAATATTATTTCGAAATGATTAGCGGGTTGTACGCTATTGAGATAGAGACAACAATATTTTATTTCGATTTTTTATGTTTTTGGCTCTCCCGTTGTACGTGCAACATTCTGAAACTCAAGTACATATTGACATATTGGATTTTATCAATCATATCACATTGGATAGTAAAAAACAATGGGTTAACATATAGAATCATTTGTATCCCATAAATATAAATAGTTTATCCGAAATAGGAGATAAAGGTAGATTTTTTTGACAATATTCGATATAATTTTCCTCGGTAGTAGACAGAGAACCTAATTAAAAATCTAAGGAATGGTTCATCATCTCTTAATGACAATATTTTAGCAGCTCGAGCCGGCAGCAGCCCAAGGCGAGGTTCGGCCATTCTGGCACCCTTGCGTCCTCTGTCTCGGGGCTGAGTGCCCTCAGCACTCGCCCCAAACAGATCGGTAAAGCAATCAAAGCCCCTAAAGCTAACAGCGTATGTCAGATCGAAAAAAAAGCAGATCGCTAATTCTGTAATTAATATATTACGATAGTTCAAATCAGAGGTTCAAATTAGGTTACAGTCTTGGCTACAGTTTAGCAACCACTATGTAATTTTAACAGTAATTAATGTTTATCTATTGCAACAGCTCGATCTATTTTGATTAGTTTATGTGTCATTATGATGTCGCCGGTATAACTCTCAGTAATATGAAGTTGGTGACTCTATTCTCTACATTTATTGTTTAATTTTTCCACCAATTATTTTTAAAATATATATTTTTGTCTACGCATAGTGCATTAGTACAGGTATATAAAAAATATCAAATTTTGTGATAGTAACATTTATACTTAACATAATAATAATATGTTTACAAAGTTAATAAATAAGCCCCTGGAATTGTACAAAACAAGTTATGTCCAATGCGTATGAAGCGAATGAAGATGCAACACGTCTAGTATTTTATAAATATTATATTTTTATCCTTTTACGAAATATCATAGTTTTTAGTTAGTAATTACTTCAAATCGTAAAAAAGGACATACTTTATGATTCATATTTGAAATTTTATTTTAACAAGTATTTGTGTATTTTACAAATGTAAAGGCAATCAAATATGAACGTTTTTGTATTAGTTTCGGATAGAAATTATTAATTGGAAAGTTTTAGCAACTTTTATATGATAAAGTAACTTACAAAAACATATTCCTTGCAAATATTTCTCCTCCTTTATTATTATTAACCTTAATTTTTGAAAATACAGCCCTTTTTAATTTCTCAACATTATATAAAATTATATACTTAATACTCAAACCAGTTGTAGAATTTGAACACACGTCCATTAACGCGATATTAAGAAACTCTTGAAACACCATCGTTTCCTTCACTTTAATTTTTACAATCATTCTACATTAATCAAACAGATAATATTTGAAAGGTATATGTAACTTTTTCGATCTTTTCTAAAATTATTTTACGATAAAATATCTATATATCATGTGGCTATCTAAAAAATAATAATTAGGTATTTGATTAGTCATGAATTATATTCCGAATAATTTATACAACAACAAATTTATAAAATAAAATCAGTTACGAATATTAATGAATGTTTGGAAGTGCACTAACGTAAAATATATACTTGTTTAGTGTTACAACTGAATTCGACAATTCTATATTTATAAAAAAAATAGACTGCAAAAGGTAATTTTGTTAAGATATTTTTTTATAATTAAGGTTTAGCGTTATGGTCATAATCTCACCTGATGCTAAGTGATGATATGGCCCAAGATGGTGGACACGTTAAGACTAGTGGAGCGGCTGGATATCAAGTGCAACGGCTGGAACAGACCTATAGGTATTTGGCGGTAGATTTTCAACTTGAGAGTGGTAACTAACCAAGCGGGAAATAGAAAAAGCCCTACCATCATGCTATGGTTTCGTCACGATGATTTCTTTCACCGAAAACTCAAGATCATTGTAGGTCGATTCGAATTCACCTCCCTTGATGCGGCGTCCTTATACCAACTGAGCTATCATCGCTTCATCATCTTTCTTTGACTTTCATTGTTTTCATCAATAATAACTACAAATTTATATTATACATTGTCGCAGATGCCGATTTGTACACAGGTCTCATTAAACAGGACCTGTGACAGGACCGAGGAATATGAAGTGGTTGTGTCCTATCATCGTTTTTAATTTAGTAATCATCGAAACAAGTTCAACGCAAAACGTGAGTGATTAATTCAACATTAGGTTAGAAGTGCGATATGTTTAGAATATTTATTACATTATAATAAAAAATAACGACATATTATAAATAATGGTTTCCGTTATTGGTATTTTAAAAGAATAGTTTGAAGTTTATTTAGTGGCATCAACTACAGAATAAAATCGTAACGGTCTACGATAGAGTTTCATAACCTGGGGCCCATAAACCTGTAAAGGGTTTATGGCGTAAGTACTGGGAGTCCATCTAATTAAGAAAACAATAAGTGAATATTTGGTACGAATGATTAATCTAGATATGTAGGGGCCTATAGATAGCAGACGTATAGTGATAAATCAATTTGTCGGTAGTAATGTTGGTGTTAATGCTCTATTTTCTTTTCTTATCTCTACATCAAAATTTGAACGGGTTCTGTCCAAGCCTTTTTATATGTTCTAGAGGTTAGTTTTTACTACCAGGTTATGAAATCCTGGTTTACGGTATAATAACAACTAGCCATAAATAATGTAGTAAAAAATTTCATTCCATATATAAATTACGAATTTTGTTTTTAATATGGTTTATTTGGAATTACATGCACAGATAATTAAAAAAACCGTTGCAGAATTTCGTTATAACATCTCTGTATAATTTCCTAAAATTACGCTTACAAATTAAAACAAGTAAAATTTTCTAAGTAGTTGTAAGATTTGTACAATATAATGTTTAAATACTTTTAATACTTTCACATTCTATTATATTTATTTAACTATGATAAAAATTATAAATGTAATCAAAATAAACAAATTAAATACAATAAAATATCTGACAATGATTGCAAAATTTGAGTCACATGTTAGTATAGGCAGCAATTTCAGTTTTTGACACTTGTGAATTAAATAGGCAAACAATTGGACATGTCATATAAAAATTCTATTTCTTACATATTTGAGTTGAATAGGCATCGAATTTTTTTGATAATGTAATATATAACTATTAAAAAGTGAGATTGCCTCTATATGACTTATTAAACTTGTTTCTTAAAAATAATATTATTTACGCAGTACCGTATCCAAGATATGCATATTTATCATTTAAATTTAAATAAAGTTTTAGAATACAATTTTAAACCTGTAGTCTAGATTGATTTTAAATACAGAATAAATTGTAAATGAATAAATTAGCTTCATTTACTTGAAAGTACTACTGTGAATACTTATAAATTATTTATTGAATGTGTAAACTAGGGAAAATAAATGACCAAATATTCCTAATCGATAGATTAGAAATTTACGATAGTTTAATGACATTTATTTTGTGGATCTATGCTTACATACATACATAAAGTTAATAAATAGAGTATGATTGTAAAGAAATGCATTAAATCTTTATGTTTTCACTAAAAATGTTATTTATATATATGCTTATGTTATGTATAGATATATTTAATCTTACTAATTTTAAGTAGCATTAATCATAGTCACTTTTATAATTGATGATCTGTTGCATTACCTATATATATGCATAGAATTGATTGACAGCTGTAAGTGTAGTGAATTTTGGAACAGCTATTATTACTAGTGTACCAAACTTGATATAAAAGTTTAACGACCTTTGAGTGACAACCAATTTACATTATAAATATCAATAGGTAGTCATTATAAAAACGATGCATCCAGCGTGCATTTTCAATAAGTTCTAAAGCATTCATTGTTGCGATTCAGCAGAGAATATATTTTAAGCCACAAAAAAGTCTGGCGCGGGGCCAAATTGATATGTCTTGTCAAATAATTGCGACTATTGTGCGGAAACTATCGGTTTTGAAAGGATCGAGTGACCTAGTTGCCCATAGGGGTAACAGATTGTCGATGAGACCTAGGTTATTATGTATTGTTGGATATATATTTACGTTACAGATTGAACTCGAGCCGACAATGACACTTCATGCGAATACTGTTGTAAAGAGTGATACTGAAGGACTTCATGTTAAGAAGATCGTAGGATCATATAAAGGTAGAAAAATATTACTAATGAAATGTTTTATTTATTATTATTATTTACATAATATTAATATTATTTGTCATCATAAATATTGATTCGATTACCAGTAGCTCGAAAACTTACATCCGAGTTTATAAATTTATGGAAGTAAAAAATTTGAACATGGCTAGATTTAATAAATTATGGCAAGTCAGTGTAATTTTTAGTTGGTCCACTTTATGTGTAAGAGCACATCTTTCGTTCATTTTTACAGTTATTCTACATTTAAAATATAATATTATTGAATCATCTTGATATTCTAATTTGACTCATTCGTTTGAAACCGTTATAAAGGCTAGAGGTGAAAACTGTACATATTATTTTCATTATTACAACCTATCAAAATCCAGTTAAATATTAGCAAAAAAGTGGTTTATAAGTGGATGCTATACTCACTTGCTTTTTTCTATATATTTTTAATATATAAATTAATCTTACATATGCAAAATTACAACGCTTAAAAATATTGAAGTTTAAAATATTGAATTTAAAGTAATTTTTGTGATGAAGTACTTATATTATTTACTATTATTGTTTTCACATATATTCTTTTGCTATAATCAGTTTGATAAAATTAGTAGGTATATTTCAGGCAAGACTTAAGAATAGCAGCGCTTTGAGACATTTGATTCTATAGAGGCTTACTATTGTCCAGCATGCCCATATTTACCGTAGTGAAAGTTTCTAAAAAAAAGTAAAGTATTCTAAACTAGAATTTTGTAAAGTTTTTCTCTTGCGTATTTTTCACACAGTGTATGGTGCACGCAATCCATTAATATAAGATCGTATTGTTTTATCACCTTGCTAATAGAATAGTTTTACGTTTTAATTTTCAATAAAGTTTGTCACGTAGATAAATAATAATGTCTTCAAATACTAAAAACTACAAAGCACATTTTTTTTATTTATAGTTAAGGTTTAGCGGTATGCCCACAATCTCCCTTGATGTTAAGTGACGATGTGGCCCAAGGTGGTAGATACGCTAATTCTAGTGGAGGGGAGCTGACTCTCAAGTGCAACTGTCGAAACACACCTATAGGTATTTGGCGGCAGATTTTCAACATGAGGGTGGTAGCTAGTCAGGCAGGCCTTAGGAAAACCCCTACCACAATGCTATGGTTTCTTCACGATGTTTACTTTCACCGAAAGCTCAAGGTCATTGCAGGGATTGTTCTAACGTCCATTGATGCGGGTTTCCTGAACACTACCAACTGAGCTATTAACGCTTCAATTAGATAGGAAGTAGTTCTTACGTTATACTCAACTCAATTGCCATATAATAAAATATCATGCCTTAATTAATTTGATATGCTGTGTGACGTTTGCTTCTTGTAAATTTAGTTTTATCGTAATATATAACAGTAATGATTTGCTTAATTAATAATAATGTTAAGGACAACAGTATTAATAATAAATAATTCTCATCGTATCTTTTAGAAGTACGTCAAAAAAGTTCTTATTCAATGTGGAGTCGATGGAGTCAGTGTCAAGGGAACCATAAGACTCGTCGGAGACATTGTATAAGGCGGCGTATATGCGGAGATTCTCTTCGAGTTGAAGTTAAAAGGTAATCCAGTAAACTTTAGTCGATCAATTATATTATTCTAACGTTTGTCCAGTGGTCAAAATTCGACAATAATCTTCGGCGATGACCCTAGGGTAGAGTAAGGGATGCAGTCGCTCTAGCCGCCAGGTAGTTAGAGGCAAATGAGAAAAAGAATTTTGAGCAAAATAAATGAAATGCAATGGAATTATAATTTATTTAACATAACCTGTTATATAATTTATGATGTGAAAGTATCGACCAAAGGGCGCCGAAAGACAATCTTGCTCTAGCTTGCTCTAGCTCTAAGGGCTAAGGCTGGCGTCGAAAATAGAAAGAAAGAAGAAATTTATTGTTGGATAAACAGACAATTAAAACAAAAAACATAAATTAACTTATTCACATACTTGCTGCAGCATGAACTTACGGGAGATATTGCAACGCTGGTTAATCATTATTAGAAATTTAAATAAATCCTTGTTAAGGTGGGAAAAGAACTATATATGTGTTTATACATGTGATTGAATATTCAGATGCTACTGTACCAATTTAGATTATATTTTGTATTATATTATGCCTAGACATTGAATAATTTACATACATTCTATACAGCGTATTAAACTCAATATCGTAAAGTTCGATAGAAAAAACATATTTTCTATAAAAATTTCTTGATCTTTATGTATGGTATCAATCTAGAATGAACTCTTAAACACTTTTTCATTTTAAAATAACTTGCGCTTGATTTACGTAGTCTACGTTTTCGGTGCTATATTTTACAGAAGTAAATACCGAGCTGATAAGTCCCTTAATAATTTCAAAATTCGTACAAATTCATGCGTTTATCTAATTATATAGAGTGAGTCATCAAAATTCCTACAATACGAAATGTACCTTTGTTTATAAATAGCTCACTAGACAAAGATTCATTAGTCATCATCTATACCATCATAACAGATAATTTTATGTAAATCTCGATACTATATAAGTTCTTTCAAAGACACAAGAACGGATGTATAAATTACGTATAAATGTTTGCTTTTTACAGTAGCCAAACAAAATATCTTTGAACAATATAACAAAAAATATAACAAAACTTTAATATCGACTATGCAAGATTTAGGTGGTTCATGGTTTTTATAGCCCTACATTTGACCACAATTATACCTTTTGTTAAGAATAACGTAAAAGATGATAGAATATTATTCTTACAAGTGTCAAATTTTTCAAGTCTTACAAAGTCAAGTTCTTACAAATTTGTCTGCTGAAATACACAGATTAGGGATATGTCCTAGTATTACATAACCACACAAATATTAAATGATTTGAAATCCCCACTACCTCATATATGAAACAAATAAAAAACAATGTTAAGTGTAGCTGCTGAAACACCCCTATAGGCGTTTGGCAATAGGTTTTCAACCTGGAAGTGATAACTGTACATTCGGGCATTACTACGTTTTATCAAAATGATTTTCTTTAGCGAAAGTAATGGTAAAGAAACAAGGATTCGAACAACATGCGCCGTGTCTGTACAGGCTAACACCACTGAGAAAACATTGCCACCTTTTTTATAGTGTATATGTTTAACGTTATAGATACAATCTCACCTGATCTTAAGTGACGATGTGGCCCTAGATGGTAGACACGCTAAGCCTAGTGGAGGGACTGGCTTTCAAGTGCAACTGACGGAACACACCTAAAGGTATTTCGCGGCAGATTTTCAACTTGAGGGTGGTAGCTAACCAAACGGGCATAAGAATAAGCCCTACCTCCAAAATATATTATATTCAAAATAGGTTGTTTAAAAAAACCTAATAAAAATACGATACCCACAGATGCCAAAAAACTCATGGAAAAAGTATGGAGAATTCGAAACATCAAGAAAGACAAAAACAAATGATAATAGTAAGTATAGAAAATAAATAACTCACTGACATCGTCAAAAATCAACATTAAATATGACTATTACATGTATCAGTAAACACAAAAGGATGGTACCTTAATATACTATATATACAAATCTTACAAATGTTTACATTACTCCAGTAAAGACTTTATAAAAAAGGTTCCTTAATGTCTTAGGTAGTTGCACTCATATACAAGGTTTTGCTAGAGTAAGATAGAACCTTATAAGTTGGAGTCGTTTATGAATAAATATAACACCTATCTACTTTAAAGTAAACCACGTTCTTGGCAAAACTATGTATTGAAGTGAAACTTCTTTAGGCGCATGAGGGTAAAATTTTTACAGATGAAACGTCACGCCGGTATGCAACGGAAGTGTCGGAAAAGAGAGAGAGAGTGATCGAGACCGATTGAGAGAGAGTAAGACAGGGCGAACGTAGCATGAGCAACTAGCCGTGGAGTGAGAGTAGGGAGCAAGCGAGTGAGAAAGATTGAGAGAAAAAGTGAGACAGAGCGAACGTCGTATATAAACAAGATTTATAAATTAGTTCGCCAAAGAAGTTTCACTTCTGACATGTGTACTTTGTACGCACGCATGTTTTTTTAATTATAAATCTAATTTGTGCCCCAGTTTAGTAGGCACTGGAACGACTAAGTGTTTATTTTAAATTGATGTATAAAAGGAAACAAACAATATATTACATGTCTGATGTGGTTAAAATATTTAGAGTAATGACGGGATGCCTGTAAAATAGTTTATAATAAAGAAACTACTGACCTAATGCTAGGAATACCGGTGATGATAAGCAAAAGCTTTATAATGGCGTGACTTAAATTATGGCAGCCTCAGATACGTCAACTGAATTCCGGTGATGTACAGAAAAGGTTCCGAGGCTTCTCGAAGTGGACGGCGTGGAGCTCCTGTTCGCGAAGATGCACTACAGTAAGGCGAAGGTACTTTATCATTATACTAGTTCACGTGTAGCGAAACATTTTGCCCCATTTTCTAACTTTTTACTATACAGCTGTGCTCCTATTAGTGGTAGCGTTAAATAGCCTAAAGCCTTTCTCAAAGATTGCTCTATCAAGCACAAAAATAATTTTTAAATCCGACTGGTAGTTTCTAATATTAGCGCGTTCAATCAAACTAACTTTTCCGCTTTATAATATTAATATACGTAGATATAAGAAGGTAATATAATGTGTAGTTCTGGGTGGTCTTAGCTATGAATAAGTGGCGACAAATTATAATAAAAAGATATTCACAGAGCACTCATGCGAGTAAGACTGCTTCAATCGCAATCAAATCGTGTTTTAGAATTTCTTGTGAATCCAACTACGTAGTACTAAAATCCACTTCTCTCGTTGTTATTCTCAATTCTGAGACGTACTTTGCCGGCATCATCTGACGAATAGTAATTTTATCGAATAAGCATATTTGATTAAATATTTTTGCTCAGATTTTCAGTTATTATTCTTAAGGTGTGCTGGCAATAATTTATTTCATGTGTTACTTTCCAAGCAGCATTTACTTAAAATTTATTATGTTGGATGATGTTATTAGTAATTAGTTATAAACAAAAAATAATAATGAGTGAACACGAAGAGACATCTCATAGACAACAAACATGAAATATTAATGAAATCTGTGTACTCTAGAAGGTTAAGTTTCAATATACGTAAGCAATCATTTTCAAAAACATTATATATTTTAGGGATCTTATTAAAAATCATTGTAATATATTCGAAGAAGTTTTAGTTCAGTGAACATTAAATTATGTACATAGTAATTCGGTACGTAAGTCTCTATTATAATATTGTTGCGCATTTATTCAAAGTTATTCTAAAATAAAATTACATTGATATACTTTGTTTTTTCTACAGACATTGTATAAAGCGAGTTCTATGCGGTCGACAAATTGTGAAACAATCTGCTTATTGTTACATGGAGGGAAGTTACTGCCACCTGTGGATACGTAGCAGAATGCAGAAGCGACAGGACCCAGGTGATCTAGTGCATAGGTACTTGGCTAACAATATTTACATAATTATTAACTTATTCATTCATAAATGTGAATATTATTGTAACGGTACAAAGCGTAGATTTTAAAATATGGTTGGCACGCGGTTTAACAAATTTATGTACATATTTAGCCAATAATGATAGATTACAATAATGAGAATAGTTCTTTAATTCAAACAGGCGTTGGTTATTTGATGATGATAAAATAATTCGAAACAATGTAATTTTCACGACATTTAATATTATATATTTATAGCTATAATAGCTGTGCCTGCGAGTTCGCGTGGAATTAAAAAATATTTAATAATTTTTGCCCGTTTTTGCAATTTTTTTCTTTATAACTTTGATCTTATTGGTGTCATCCTCAATGATTGCTCTGCAAACACAAAAATATTTTTTTAATTCCGACCCGTAGTTCCTAAGATTTACGTTACGTATTAAGTCCAAACAAAGAAAATTTATTTAAACTTAAAAACTTTAAACTTCAAACAAGCTTTATAATATTAACATAGATAGTAAAGTAAAAAGTAGGTAAGTTTTTATTATACATTTATCATAGTTTTTTATTTCAGTTTACAATAAGCCGTTACTCACATAGTAGTTAGAATAGCATATACATACATACATTCTCATTCAATAATATATTACATCTTTTTTTTTGTGGTAGTGATCCGTGCCGGACTTACCGTTAGCAACAAGTAACTTGCAAAATGAAATAAACTGCGATCTATACTGGATTTTGATTGATATACTTTATTTCTTTTTTGCTACCAATAATTAAATAAGGAAGATCTTAGATCACTAACGAGATAGCAAATGTTTAATAAGATTTTTTTATACTAATATAGCAAAGAGACGGTACTGTACTTGATGGTAAAGAGTACCGAGGGAACAGCAATCCATTGGTAGTTGGGTTTGTAATCTTGTAGACTCTGAAGTAGCTGACTTCAGAATACGACAAACTAATAGATACTAAATTTGAGGGGTTTGTTATTAAGTACATACTGGCTGTGTCCGCGACATCGTTTGCGTGGAGTTAAAAATTATTTAATAAATTTTTGCCTATTTTTGTAACTTTTTTTCAATACAGCTTTGCTCTTACTGGCGGTAGTGTTAAATACCCAAAAAGCCTTTCTCAATGATTGTTCTATCAAATATATAGGCTGTTTCAGAAATCCACATGGAAGTTCCTAAGATTAGCGCGTTCAAACAAACAAACTTTTCCGCTTTATAATATTAATATAGATATGTTAATCGCAACCATGTCGAGTACAGAACTCTACTATCTTGTTTCATTACTGGATATACACCCGTTGATCTTGGAACGTGATACGCCTTAGCGTCCCACTACAGTTGGTCTGTTGGTGGTATGTTGTGGTCGCGATATAGTTGGACAATGGACACATATATAATTTTTTATAATCCCGCTAGTATCGATGCTGCAAAATAATACTGTTTGCGTAAGACCACAAGGCAAAAGTAAAAATTTCATTACTTTAGCTCTCTCGCTCTCTTAATCGGCTCGATCCACTTTACGTGAACGAACGTTAAATAGCCGAGCGTCAAGGCTCAGTCCCATTTAATACCCACAAAATAAAGTGCTACAATAAATTTATAATTGATATAATCTCCTATCCTTAAGACTACATTTTAACTTTTCAAGGTTATCTAGGTCTCATCCTATAATTGTTCTCTGAAGGTGAGTGAATTAATTACGGTCACAAATTATAAAATAAATCTAACTTCTAAGTTTTGCACGTCTCATAACGCGAAGGCTTTGAGTAGTGCTTTACTCTTACTTTCACAAGGTCAAGCAATAATCTCGGCTTAAATTACTTTTATCCGAGCTTCTTTGCACTTTAAGTATTAAATCAGTTGACAAATATCAACAAGAACACTTTTTTATGACAGTAGATACCTTATAAAACACTATTTCTTCTAGATAGTCTAAAAAAAGATAGTGAAAAAGAAACGGTTGACGTCGGGTTGTCTGTATGTGCGGATGATGTATGTGGTCACGATAACGCCCAAAAAACTTCACTTTTAATAACCATTTTTTTTCATTTGCTTCAGTATCATTCTGAGTAATAGCCTATTACCGTCTAATTCAATGTAATTTAATTAAAAAATGAATAGTACTTGGTTAAACGGTATAGAAGTTAATATGTTGCAGCGCCATAGAGGGGGGAATAAAAACAATAGGGATAGCATATAAACTTACTCAACGAAAAAATAATTAATAATATTACTAAGAAAAACAATTTTTTTTTTGTGATGAATGAGCGTTATGAGGCTTGCACTTTTGGATTTCCCAAACTATTTAAAATTATACTAACTTAAACAACGCTATTATTTTATTTTCAATACATATTTGAGATGTAGTTGCAAATGAAATATAGGTAAGTATTAGTACACAATATTATTATACGTAATATAAATTATAACTTTCTTCCGCCTGACCGACCTTTATATGCGTATAACTAGGAAACATTAAATAAATTTTATAATTCCCTTTATAAAGTATGGGTGTATCAGTTGGCCAGGTTTTATTATATGTTAGTCAAAATTGCATAAGGACCAAGTATTAAGGATAATAGTATATTAAACAATATAATTAAACAAAACAATTAATTAAATAAATCAGTGTTTCCTTGACAAACTGTACCATAACCATTAAAAATATTTTGTAATTTAGGCGTGCTAAGCCGCTCGCACAGATAGTGTGAGAAAAAAAACTGTAACACGCAAAGAAAAGTTTTAAATCTATCTCGATTCTTAATGAAGTATTTTTATTCCTTATATCCAGTTAAAGATGGGCGGAATGAAAATATGCTAGTCTAATTTATTCATAATGAAAACTGTATACTCAGTTAGATTATAGAGTAAACAAATGTACGTGTTGTTCAAACATTAGAATTCTTATGAAACCACACCAACGTATTGGCTTCCGTTCAGTTTTAAAATCCCGCATCTCTAATTATTTTACATAAATTAGCTTAACCAGACTTAAAACCATCCGGTAGTGTAAAATATATTTGATTTCTTTGAAAATCATCACGTGAACAAATCTCATGGTTTAATTTGTTAATATTGTTAAATTGCATGAATGGGTAATATTGATTTAGTTTGTATCAATATTAAACTCATTCTATTTTTTTTATAGTTAAGGTTTAGCGTTATTGTCATAATCTCACGTGATCTTAAGTGGCGATACGGCCCAAGTTGGTAGACACGCTAAACCTGTGAAGGACCTGGCTTTCACGTGCAACACCTATTTACCAATGTATTTGGCGGCAGATTTTCAACTTGAGGGTGGTTGCTAGTCAAGGGTGTATTAAAAAAAGCCCTACCACCATGCTATGGTTTCCTCATGATGTAAGTAATAACATATCTTTATTATTGTCTGCGTCTGCCTTATGCTTGATTTAGTTAGGCATTATTACAATAGCAATCACATTTTATCTTGCAATGATTACGTCACTGTAAGGCAAAAAAAAACATTCTTATAATAGGAGGTAAAGAAGAGTCTAAGGAATATTAGTTTTTCCCCATATTACGATACTAGTCACAGTTCATTTTTATAGCTGTCATCATAAGTTATCTTCGTGAATTTTTTGACCTGAGGGAACCTATCATTAGCGCACGCATGTACTGTACTGTACTGTACTAGTACAAAAAATTTATGTAACACGCCAACTTTTTAAAACTTTATATGTTCCTTTGATAATTTCTAGCCGGGACAAATGGTAGGAAATATAACAATCATAAAGTTATTTCTACGCTATATTGGAGATATTACGGTGTTTCCTACCTATATTTGATGGTAAAAAAATTGTATCATAGGATTGTTTACAGTAAAACGCTACTATAATACCAGTAATATTACTACCACTAATGGTCTCAGTATAAATTATAGTACAGTAATGCTTAGTACTATAAATTATGTACGATTTGATATAAAATTTGTACTACATAATTCCATTGCTTGTTAAGATTAAAAAGTGAAATATGATTTTAACAAAATATCGGAATAGACATAAAAAAATACCATAAAATGCACTATAAGAACTTCCTTCAACCATATTGAAGCAGATCTACTTTAACTTGATTATCATAAATCAACCTATATCAAAATTACTATACATTTCCTAGTCGATTTTGAAGAATTCCCTGGTGTATCTTCGGTATCCAAGGTCCAATGCTAATAAAATTAAAATGGGATACTGTTGAAAATATTTCCTTTTTCAATTAAAAAATCGTAATAGGTATTTAAATGGCGAAGTTTTGACATAAAAAATACAACTGAATTGAGTAAATTCCCTATTTTTTAATTATAATCGGTAAAAATTTTTGGTAATTATGACTGATCACAAGATACATAGTCATGATTTCTTAGTAAACTGCAATCCATAATGTTTTTTTATTTATTTATTTTCCTACATTTCAGATGATACTATAACAGAGGAGTTGCCTCCACCAGCTCCTGCAATTCATCCTGAAGATGCAAGAGCGGCCCCGACGATTACTACTTGTGGTAAAGTGGGCAGGTATCGCGGAAGTTCAGAAGCTCGGTTAAGAAGCCGAATGCGGGATATGATTCGTATTATAGGTGGAAGACCTGCACCTCCTGGTAAATGGCCGTGGCAGGTTGCTGTGCTTAACCGATATAAGGTATACATACATTTTATCTCCATCCTTACTAATATTATAAATGCGAAAGCGAGTTTGTTTATTTGTTACGCTTTCACGCCTAAACCGCTGTATCGATTATGATGAATTTTGGTATAGAAATGGATGGGAACCTGGAGATGGTGATAGCCTTTTTTTTCTCGCGAAAAGCTATTGCAAAAATAAGTGACGTAAAGAGAGGGATAAACTTTGTAAAAAACTTTTAATTGCGTCATCTAATTTGTTTGACGAAATCAATATTAACGCGAGTGAAGCCGCACGTAAAACCTAGTTACAAATTAAGGCGAAGCTTAAGGATCATAACATCCAGTGGTGAACTATTAACTGATCACACAGTGCATGATTCAACTCCATCGCCACACATTTGTACCGGAAAGTGACAGTACTCGTGCTGCTATAGCTTGAAAGGTTTGGTTGGTAGAGCACATAAGTTCTGACAATTGTATCCTGAAAGATAGCCATTATTAACTGACGATAAGACTGCGAATCTTTTGAAGATGCTTGTAAATAGCTATAGACCACAATTACTACTTGAATAGAGATCTAGTCCACTGTGACCTGTTCAATGCTTTATAACATAAAATTATAGAAACTAAGTGTATTGAGCAGAATGTTAAAATCACAAAGAATATATAGACTTTACGTGTTACCATATCGTAATTATAGAATTGCTAAAAGTAAATTATGCCATTTTATAAATTAGATTTCTCGGATTTTACATATTACTTCTTTTAATAAATATTTAAATTCGGAAGAAATGAGAACTGTAATACGCAAATATTACTATTCGTAGTTTCATGTTCTTTTTTGTTGTATTGTAATATTTTAAGAGCGTTAGGTTCATGATATTTGATAGCGCAACGAATTAACGATTTAATTGAAATATATGGATCACATTTTACACATTTCACACACATTTACACATTTCACATTGTAGGTTGGAATTGAACTCACGTACCTTGACGCAAAGTCATACACACTACCACTGAGCTATCATCGCTTCAATTAAAGTTTTTTATTATTTTGTTCTTTATACAGGAATAAGAAACTAAATTTTACATTATATAAACAATTTAATTACACGAGTTGCAATAATAAGAATAGCATAACAAATTTACGTCTTTATGATTGATTCTAAGGTAAAAGGAAACAACAGGTATCAGAACATATCACATTATAAAACTCTATTAGCCAAAGTTCATGAATATTATATGCTATGAACTTTCACGTAGGAAATAACAATAGATTACCTATCTACTCACACAATTGTTTAATATGAACGTCGCTTTATCACGACTGTTATGAAGTTTGACATACTATTTGCAAATACTTAAAGTAATAACACATACACAAACAATTTTGTTTCGTGTGATGTTGATGGAAACTTTATAAGTATTAAGTAGGTATATTATTATGTTGTATGGGAGTATGTTTAAAAACCTTATTTAAATATGACGGTAATAACTTTCTACAATATGGTGTTCTTTTAAGATATTGTGAAGACAGAATTGAGATAAAATCGAAATAGCAAAGATAAAAGTGAATAAACTTTTAATTCCACGCGAACGGAGTCGCGGACATAGCTAGTAAATGATAATGTTTATGAGCTTACGTATATGAGATTAACTATTAAGCAATTTTAAAGAATTATTTGAACTTTTCTAAATACATAAAAAAGTTATATGTACAAAAGTGTTTTGTATTTACCTCTTTGTACATAAATTGTAACTAAATACTCTCTTAAATACTATTCTCTTCAAAAATTGCAAATAATACTTCGAAATTAGGACCAATGGAAAAATAATTTTGTATAGAAAACTGAAAGCAAACTGAACCTTGTGATATACTTACCCTGATTCCGAAGTCAAATTGTTATTGCCCATAAATAGTTCTGAAACTTTGTTTTACATAAAAAAAAATATAATTCATGAAAATTTAAAGAATGTGGCAAAGTCGATATTATGTCTCAAGTATTGATTGAATGTGTTCGAAAAAAAAAACAGGTAAAGTTTTGCACGACGCTTTTATTACTGTACACGAAGTAATTGGGTTTTTATGCTATATTATTAAATCTTGACAGTACTAACATCCTTGCGGTGTGTGAACTGTTTACCGGCTATTTTAAATTTTATATGTAAAACAACTGGATCGATGGAGACAATGAATGTCGAAGACTAAACTATATACAGAGAGAAAATATTTTACAAATAATTTGAACTGTTATTGTAGTTGTTCAATCAAAAGGGTACTAGAATTTAATTTGGAAAAGTTATACTATCTCTCGTTTGAATGAAAGTATATAATTATTACTTTCTGTGCTAATGTCAAAATTATTGATTTTTATTATAGCTAAAAAAATAGTGTAAGGGTTTCGTATGTTGAATAAAACATTCTCTGAAAAAAGTACATTTTTGTTAAAATGAACTGATACTACGATGACTAAACAAAAACTAACGTATTTTAAGGAAATGAAATAGCGTTGATAATATTTGATCAAAACGTATAAAATAAACAAATAAATACGTATTGATAAATATGTATATGATTTTTTATGTGTTATTTACGCGATCGTTTTTATAGGAAGCTTTTTGCGGCGGAACCCTTGTTTCACTTCGCTGGGTGGTAACAGCGGCTCATTGCGTGAGGAGACGACTATATGTGCGCTTGGGTGAACACGACCTGCTCCTCCGGAACTACGGGGAAGTGGAGATGAAGGTCACAGAAGCAGTCATTCATCCTCGCTACGACCCTGACACAGTCGTGAACGATGTCGCTATGCTACGGTAAATTTTATCGCCTAACTCTATATACAATGTCGCCACGTGTTGTTATGTTGTTCTGTTTGGGCCAAAATGCATCTACAAGGTTGTATCTGCCCGTACATTCAATACTTAAACATTTATCATTTACTCCATAAATATCATGATATATCATTCCTCCTTGATACATTTTTCACATTTACTGTTTTCAATTGGCTCCTTTTTTCAAATACCGTAGCCGTAGTGAATATGTTAAACTCACAAAAGTTGTTTCTGTGTAGTTAGTGTGTTTAAATGTTTGATACAAAACGGTTTCTTTATAGATTTTCTTGTAATACATAATTTTCACATTTCTGTTAGACTTTTAAGCAATATAGTTCAAAAGATTTAGCTAAGATACTGCTATTTAAAGGCACGTGGAAAGACTTTAATAGAAAAAAAAGATATCAAGTTTTCCAAAAGTCGCCTGGGCTTAGCTTTATACACTAGCATAATTCTCTGAAATATAATTATTTTCTACTTATGACTTGAATCACCTGAATTTGGGTTGTAACTTCATTAATTACCAAATCTTTATTGTAATAGTGTTTCCGAATATAATATTTTTTAGTTAAACGATTTTTATTTTCAACTGTTAAAATGTTTCTATATAGATTTTTACATATTATAGTAATACTGTTAGTTTGACTGTTTTCGGAACTTCAAATACGATTTTGTGATTTATTTATTAAAATAATCCGGTTTTCGAAAGTCCTTTAGGGCCTTTACAAACAAAACAGCTTAAATAGATGTGTATTAAGTATGAACGAAGAGTAAGTTATACAAAGTAAATGAACATTAAAAAACTAAAGAGAAAATCGAGAAGTCTTGAGAAATAGACCATAGAAAATTTTATCAAGCAGCCTTTACATATATAAATATATAGTTCTGGTGTATATGTTCATATTTTTCTTCTCCTAAATAGATTGACAGATCTTCATGCTATTTTAAAATGTGTTTATAGGATCACATATATGGCTCGAATTTCAGATATTTTTGTATATTTTAGATCTGTGGGAGGACAACGTCTGCCTATTGAGTCCGCTAGTTATACTAGAATATTAATATATGTATCTTCATCTATAAGTTTCATCTCTTATCTATGGCACTCAGGGAAAATATACCTTACTATCAGTAAAAGTATTTTCACAATTGGAATAACTTACTACGCGTCTTCGAAATTCATGCAATTTAGCTCTTAATAATTATATCAGCGTAAAAGTATAGGTGAATTACGGGCAAAATTACATTTTTTTTAGCTAGTCATTTTAGAATACTTTTATCAAAACTTGATTTGTATACAAAACATTTTTTGCGAATAATAATTGTATTTGTCGTACATTACAATATAAGTTAAAAAGAATTTAGTGCGTGGTATGACACGATATCTGTGTGTAACAGGTTCATAACAAGCATAAAGCGTGTATAACACTCTCTTATAGTAAGTGGTCATACAGGTTTTAAAATATTTTTAATTATAAATGTTTGAAATTATACCTCCAAAAAAAATTCATCAATTATGTTTCATCATCATATTTATTAAAATAAGTTACAGATTTACTTACTAATAACATTTCTGTAGTCTAAAATTCATACTCATATATTAATAGGGTTAAATAAAAGAATTTGTGTATCCTATTTGATATTTATTACTTGTAAAATATGTAAGCTAAAATGTGAGGCACGTTCGTCTCTTGTCGGTCCCCGCTGTGTTTATTCGTGTTGTATCTTTTTTTTATTTTGCGCAGCATAGTGTCTGCACTGCATTTGGTGTTAAGTATCCAGATCAGCGGTGACTAACATTGAACCAAAATTCACTATCAGTCAACGCTGTCATGCTGGCATGCTTAGATAACTTTTCACGCCTCATTTGAAGGACCCCATGTCATAGGAGGGTCGGAACATGGTTCCACAGCTCCACGGTACGCCAAAAATATGATTCACCAAACTTTTTAGTTCGCAATAGGAGCCACCGTGAAGCTTTACCACCGAAGTCGCGCCCACGTGGTTCTGTAGTGGAACGGAAAGGAGGGGATTTATCGAAGAGCTCTTCAGAACGGTCGCCGTGGTACATACGGTAGAACACGCTTAAAGAGGCAATTTCCCTTCGTAGCCTCAACGGTTCTACTGTGCTGGTGGTGTCTGTATCATTCACAATGCGAACAGCCCGCCTCTGCAACCTGTCTAAGCTTATGCTGCTCTAATTATTAATAGAAAATTTATTACTTATAAAAATGTGAAGAGTTTATTTATGTAATTGTTTTTGAAATATTTTAGGCATACTCTTAGTGTTAGGTTTTATAATTGTTTAGTAACATATAAAAGAAATATTTTTGTCGATGTTAATATATATCAACAGATCAATGTCATTGTCCGGTGAAGTTTATTCCTATACATAAAAAAATATATATATGTAAAAATATATAAATTAAATAAAGATAATATTTAATTTAATTTTGTTCTATATAAGGTCAACAATCACAATGTCACACTACAGTACGTTCCTTACCCAATTACGTATTTTTAATAGGTTGCCGTCTTCAGCCCGTCCCGAGCTGGGACACGGTGTAGCGTGCCTACCCCATCCTTACCAAGCGTTGCCTCCACATACCTCCTGCGTGATTCTCGGATGGGGAAAGAAACGCCCCACCGATGTTCACGGCACACGGGTATTACACGAAGCTCAGGTGTGTAAATAAAATACTCTTATATTTATTAATGGGATATTGGCCTTTATAAGGCTTCGAACCGCTTAGTCTACGATATAAAATGCCTAGATTTATTTCACTGTTATTTTAAGTGTACGTGATAATAAATTCGTTTTTTTGACACATTGTAATTAAGTTATACAAAAATATTTATTTATTTATATTTTCGTATTCATGTTTGTATATTTAGATATTATGTTATGGTATGTTCTTGTTGCATCGTATTATAAAATCGTTGTTCAGAAACATTGGCACATTCAAGATCATACACATCTGTGAATAACTTACATCTTAGGAATTGTTTGGCTGGTATGTCTTTTTTACATCCAGCACATATTGCCATCTTCGATAACAACTATTGTTTGTTTTGTGTTTGAACTAATATAAAGATGTTATTATTATCAGTGTGTCATTACATAAAATATGCATTTAGTATCCACAGTGAGATCGCGTTCCGTGTTCACAGTTCGTCGAAAAGGTCGTTAGCGCCATAAGAACTATAACCATAATATATAAATTAATTAATATATAAAACGTTATTTTAAAATCTACTTTAGCATTCATAAACATTATTAGGTTTCTTTAAATTTTTGAAGGATTTTACAGGTGACTTATATTTAAAGAAATATAGATAGATACTTCCCGAAATAAAAATCGTAAACATAAAAGTAATGTTCTGTTAACGTTTTAATAAAACCCTTTTATAATGTAGACTTAGACTAGACTGTAATATTAAATTTGATTCTCCTTACTCTTATCTATAAATCTCGCTGGAGCGACCTTATGATCAAAGATTTAGAAAACTTTACAAACCGCTGATCCGGCATAACAAGCTAGTTACTAACGGTACACCTAGTCCATGTTCGAATATTCTATCGCAACCAAATATAATGTAACATTCCTTACTTTTTACGCTCAGTAGTTAGTTGGTATATTACCTTTTTGATGGTTCAATTTAAAATTACTATATTCTTTGTTCAAGTAATCTTCAATAGTATAATATAATATTGAACACTGTAAAAAGCAAAATTAACTTACTTTAACTACTTATTTACGACGATGAATAATTGAATATTCCTAATAATATTTTGAAGGTCGTAATTTAAAACTATTAAGTTTTTCTTTATGGTATAAATACTCCATCTTTTTTAATTAATAATAGTTTAAAGTATGAAATGCGTTTTCCTAAATGTAATTAATTATTTATGTGTTTATAATATTTTTATATTTAAATGTTGCAAAATAGTATGTGCTAGTTGATTTTTTGATCCAAATTATGGTCGATACATTATTATCTATATGTATCCTCTGTACTAAGTTAATTCTGAAAAAAGATGTTATATCTGATATAAATATTAGTGTAACAAGTGTAGACGTTTGTAATTACGAATAAGGCGCAGGATGACGTTCGCATTGAAGTGGTATTAAATGTATTCAATAGAAACGATTTTAATACGTTATTACTAATCATTATAGCATGTAAATGTTTAATTGCTTGTCAAAGACTCTTTCCGATGAAAACTACATTCAAACACTCTCCATGAGTTCTACTTTTTTCACGCATTCTGTTGTAATACATGAACATTGCTCAAAAATTCACGTTTGCTCATAATGTTGCTTTAATGTCTACTGATAATGTTGCCAAATTCATATTTGTAAATATATAGACATCGAATCTATATTCCACCGATCTAAACCACTCGAACGCTAAAACGAAAATTAGTAAAATGTATTTTGGTAACAATGGCATGTCAATATTGAAATGTATGTACAGTGTTATCTAACAATATTTCTGTAAATACCAGTACCTCAGTATTTTAAAGACTCAATATTTTAAAGAAGATTTATATTTCTTAGGTATTGACGATACAGCAGAGTGTGTGCCGGCGCTCTTATTGGCAGTATGCAATAACTGATAATATGGTGTGTGCTGGTCGCGGACGGAGAGATTCTTGTGCAGGAGATTCTGGTGGGCCACTGTTATGTCGTGATCGCTCCATGCGATATTTTCTACAGGTAAGTTTAAAATTTTATATATAACGTTTTACGGTTTTAATGCTAAATAAAATGGAATTCCGTAACTTAACTCTGTCCTTGGAACAACAACAAAAACTTGGAAAATATGGATTTCGTGAAACTGGTCACACCATATTTTAGTAAGACCAGTAATAGTTATTTAGACAATAGTGTTAGGTTTTACAAGAAAGCCTAAAAGCACATTATCAATTTGCCGGACATAAGGTTCAAGCACCATGTCAAGCGGGTTTTGATATCAAAAGC
Source organism: Actias luna (assembly GCA_039707435.1). NCBI lineage: Eukaryota > Metazoa > Arthropoda > Insecta > Lepidoptera > Saturniidae > Actias > Actias luna. The sequence goes on along the minus strand of JAZHAC010000033.1, from coordinate 8,850,701 downwards.
TTATTATAGGCTGGATTAATATGTGAACGATGGCGATGTCTAAAATTATCAACCCACTATGTGTATCTACTAATGACGATTGTAAATGCATTAATTAAAGCATTTATTAAAAAATTGTACCTAAAAAAATTTAAACTGATCTTGCCGGTTTTTCTCGATGACTAGGTTATTTTGGCACAGCGACAGTCTGGTGCATAACGCAAATGTTAGTACTGTCAGTAAACGTTCGAAATTAGTCTTTAAACTATATAATATACTTAACTATGAAAAGCCTGTGAATAATTTGAGAGTACTACCATCTATTTGGTGTGATAAATTTCTTTGCCAAATTACGCAATATTTGTAAAATTAGTGGGTCGATTTACCACTTACCTTTGTTTATTTTAGAATAGCTTCATATTTTAAATGATTTATCTAGTTTCACAGTTGGTTTGTTTCGATGTGAAGTTATAACAGAAAAAGTATTATTTAGCGAAACACTTGCTTGATTATATTATTTCTATCCAAATCTAATGACGGCGTAAATTATATCTGATTTTAAATGACATAAGAAAATGGAAAATAAAATATACCTTTAACTTTCAAGTGAAGTGCAAGATTTCCTTAAACTATTAAACATTCATTGCTTGCCACTTTTGTAAAAAATAACTTGATTTATTTGATAAAATTATATCTATTGTAATAGAACATTTGATTGCTTGATAAAATTATTAGTATTTGGTAATCACAGTAAAAATGCATATGGCGCACTGTGAAACTCATATGTATTTAATATTATACGCTACACAGCCAAATATTTTTAAAATATCGAATATTGACCTTAATCAAGTTTCCTCGCCTTTGTGTAACAAACATTGATTTATGGCTGGAAACGGTCGGGCTTGTTTAGATTTATTCTGAAGCCACTTATACAATTGGCGAATATATATCATTTAGGTTTTCAAATGCTGTAAACAAAAGAAACTTTATTTGAGTCATTAAGTACTACTCTAAAAACCCCAAAGCAATGATAAATTTAATTGGCAATCCACGATATTGGAAATTCAAAATATCATCATTATGTTTACTGTTTTTCATTTATGTCAGACAAATGTAATATATTTGTTCTCAATATATAACAAGAGGAAACCTGTTAATTTTTTTTTTTTGCTTTCGCGTAAGTATATGTTCCTGTATAACCCAAATTCTGAGCTAGGGACTAACAAAGTATTAATATTAACGATCAGTCTGTGTATAGGAAATGTTACGATTGCAATACTACCGTAGTGTCAATGTAAAAAATTGAAACAAACTCTCACAATTTTTTTTAAATTGAAAACTTCTATAGGAAGGTTTGGATATGGAGTAAATTCATGTAAGTCGTCATCGACATGGCCACGTGACATGTTAACGATAACATTATATCTGTTTCTATTAGTATAACTTATTGCGCTGGAAACAATTTTAATTTTAAGATCAAACAATTAATTTGGATATCCAAATATAACAACTGTTTGTTTAAAACTATAAACTTAAGTTTTCACTTCTGTCGGCAGTCTTCATGACTGCTTTGAATGTTTTTTTAATAGAATTTTTTCTAAATAATTTTCAGCATTAAATGTTGCTCTATAAAAATATCTAAAATATTCCAGGGTGTAACTAGTTTCGGCGATGGATGTGGCAAGCGTGGCAAATACGGCATTTACACACGTACTGCGGGGTACGTCACGTGGATGAAAGATATTATGAATAGTAAATATTTCGACTGAGGTACCGTCAACATAAAATGTAGTCCAGTAAAATAATCAAGAATGTGTGATATTGACGCACATCAAAAGACCCCTCAATGTTTTGTTATCGATTGACTTCAATATTATGTTGTCACAAAATACTACTAAAGCAGGGGTTCCCAAAGTGTTCGCCGCGGCGCCTTGGAGCACCGTAAAAAGTGACGAAGGGTCAGGAAGTCTTGAAGCGATTTAACCTCAACTTAAGAGTTCGCAGATATAAAATAAACACTTTAATTTATAAACTTACCTATGGCTCGCAAACTGTTAATTTTTTGTTCATATAACAGTTTGCATTAATAATTTGAATGTTTTATCATAGTACCTACACGTCTATTTCGACCAGCTAGATAGGTTAGGAAGCTGCAACAAAATGGTAAACATGTATGTGCGGCGCCAACTGAAAAAGATTGGGAACCCCTGCATTAAACTGTTCAAGTTTAACAATTATTTTCTATCGAATTTTATTACATTATGAATCTGATTGATTGTATTATAGTACTGGGATATTTTTTGAAATTAGTTTTTGTTTGTGCTGTTCTAATATTGTAACAAGTAAATACATAATAAAGCTGTCAATGCCAAGCATTTTCATTACTTGTACAAATTATATTCAGTCGATCTAATTGTTTTTGCTAGTAATTAATTATACTTTGTTCTACTCTGAAAATATTTTTGGAATTAAATTCTGTTTTACTCCGTTCAGATAAGAATTGGTAGGTAAAGTTATTAAACACTGATATACAGTTAACGTTAAATGTACTTCTGTTGAAGAGTGATATTGTCGAAAATATTTTATTTACTAGAAATGGTGTATATCAATAAAACATTTTACGTGTATTAATAAAGTATATTTTATGCCGGTAGTAAAATAAAACTTTATATTGTGCTTACGTGATATTAGAACTATTAATGCACCTATATAGGGATAAGAAAGATTTTGTGGCTAAACTATTGAAAATCTGCCTCCAAATACCTATAGGTGTGTTGCATTTGCGGCAATTGTACTTGAGAGGCAGTCCCTCCACAGGTTTAGCGTGTCCACTATCTTGGGCCACGTCGTCACTTAATATCAGGTGAGACGGTAGAAATAACGCTAACCTATACCTATATATTTGCTATTCTTATTATGTTTACTTTAAAACGTTCCTAACTGAGATATTATACAGATTTTTTAAGAATCATCTTTTAAAAGAATGGATTGTCAAAAACGCTTAGCTTTTTTTTTATTCTTACATCATAAGTGTTATAAATTACCCATGTGGTGGTATAGTACTAATATCAGGGTGCATAAGATATACGATTTTAAATCGTATATAATTCCACTATTGATAAATTTGGTTTTTATTATATTAAGAAGCATTTTATTTTGTTAATGTGAAATCCATGTGAATCCATAATTCTAGAATTCAATTGTAAGATTTATTACAAGGAAATGATAAACAAAAATAAAGTCTCTCTATATTTTTAAACGGATGTTTTATTACACTGCTTTTGTGTCTTCCTATTTAGTTTCGTTTTACTTTTTGTAGTATAGGAACTGTAGTTGACAGACTATTTTTATATCAGAAGTATTTATTAAACTAAATGACATCGGGGTCACCACTTTAGTAAAAACTTTATTGCTTTTTAATATTACCTAAAAAAATTAGGAATGACGCGTAAAATCGATGTTACATTGAAAAAACCTTCAAAAAAATTGCCTGTGACGTTTTACATCTTTTTCCAAAACCGGCGTCCCTTTACCAAAAAGGTTTGTCCAAAAAGTCACTAATAATATAAAAAGAGTCTGTCAACTATAGTTCCTATAATAGTACATTTAGCACATTTGCACGGTTAAAACTGTATAAATTCTGGGAGCGATGATAGCTCAGTTGTAACATGTACGGATGCCGCCTGACGTGATGTACGTGAAGTGACGCCTGACGTGACGATACGTGAGTTCGAATCCTTGCAATGAGTTTCAGCTTTCGGTAAAGGAAAACATCGTGGTGAAACCATAGCATGGTGGTAGAGTTTTTCTAATGCCCGCCTTGCTAGCTACCACCCTCAAGTTCAAAATCTACTGCCAAATACCTATAGATGTGTTCCGATAGTTGCGCTTGAGAGCCAGTCCCTCCATAAGTTTAGCGTTACTACCATCTTGGGCCACATCGTCACTTAACATTAGGGGAGATTGTAACCATAGCGCTAAACCTGTAAACTGTTAACAAAAAAAAAAGTTCCGACCGTTTTATTTACACATTAATTAGCATCAAATCGTGATATTCGGGTGACTTGGACTGGTGAATATCGGTTCGATATCCACCGGTTTTAGTTTTTGGGGTACCTACTAATCTTTTACCGATTTAAACACGTAACTACCACTATTACTTGTTAGCGAAGGAAAACAACGTGACGAAACCTCAACGTTTGAGTATTCTTGTAGTATTATCATTATGGGGAGAAAAATATGGAACTATATTATATTTCTAAACGCTTTGCGTTGTGAGTTGGTTAGATGAGTATATACATATCTTTTCTTTGAAAGCGGCATCTGACTACAGTGGAATACAGGCTGATATTATTATTATTATTGTGTTATCTGAAGACTACATATTATATCATACATATGAAGACTTCTGCTACAATATATATTTTATTTATTGTGGACATGTTCTGATGGAGAAAAAACGTTCTTCATTAAAAAATAAATCAAGTACAATGTTCGTATATCTTAAAGATTTATTTGATTCTTAACGAAATGTAAATTATGTGTTAATATTAATATCAAACCCTTTCTAGAGTTCACTTAATTTTTTTTCTATATATTCATCAACATTAATTAAGGTTATATTTGAATTGAATTGCATAATATACAATTTCCTATGAATTGATCATTATATTATTTAACTAAATTTCTCCAATTGAATTGCAAAGTTTCGATTGCGGTTAGAGCACTTGTATTAATTATGTATTGAATTAATGATCTTAATGGAATTTATACACTAAATTTTAATGAGATATGTGCACACTTATAGAGCACTTACAATAAAACAATGAAAAAACTTATTGTAATGGCCTAAATATTGGTAAATACTTTTTTTTTTTTTTCGACATGACATACTTCACCGAACTTTTTGGGGCGAATGCTAAGGGTACTCAGCCCCATGGCAGAGGGCGCAAGGGTGCCAGAATGGCCGAACCTCGGCTTGGACTACTGCTGGAACACGAACAAAGATTCGCGATCCTAACTAACCAACAGGTCCTCACAATAACATAGGGCAAGCCACGCGAGGACCGCAGGGGTAGTCCCTTACAGAACCGTGTACTTAATGTGTGGGTGTGCACGGATGATATGCGGTGTGATGATGTACTCTCAGTGATGTAGAGTGTCACTGTATCGCGCGAGCAGAGTCACTTGAGGGCTCCTATCCGGACGATCGATCCTAGGTTCAAGCATCTGCAGAGGGAGGCCGCGGCGGGTGTGCGGGAGCGAAATTATCGCTCGGCCTCGGCGGCGAGAACGACGGTTACGCGGGCGTGTGCGCGGACACGTGCAATTGGTGGAGACGACAGGGAGCAGCGCGTTCAATCTTGTTATTTTGTCGACAGGATCGGTGAAGCAGTTACGTGGCCGGCGTGCGAAGCGTTTAACATACGGATTAGGAGTGTAGCTAAGTACGTGTACTATTTTGGGGTTGGGATGAACTTCGGCCATTTCGAAAAATTTCTTTGTGACGTCTTTGATATATGCATATATGGACGGAAGGTCCATATCTTTATGTAAATCTACATTGCGGACATAGGGTGGAGCTTGGACGGTTATGCGCATGAATCTGTTTTGCAACACTTGTAGTTTGCAAAGGGTGATGCGCGAAGCGTGAGCGAATACGGGGCAACTATAAGTAAGTATGGGACGGATGCATACTTTGTATATTGTGAGCTTATGTCTGAGTGACATTTTGCTCTTAGAGGAGGTAAGATTGCGTAGCAGAACCATAGCCGTGGAGGCATTTTTCTGTACGTAATCTATATGTTTGTTGAAGGTTAGGCGCCTGTCTAAAACTACACCAAGATATTTAGTATGATTAGCCCAGGGGATATTGACACCGAAAAGGTGTAATGTTTTTCTTATATTCCTCCTCGCGTGAGGATCGAACATGATAGCCGCACTTTTGTCTGGGTTTATTCCTATGCGCCATTTGAGGCACCAGGAGCCAAACGTAGAGACGGCCCTTTGGACGCGGTAATATAAGTGAATCCTATTCCTGCCCGAGCTGAAGATGACTGTGTCGTCTGCGTAGGAGCCTACTGCGACGTTGGAGAATTCGGGAATGTCGCTAACGAACAAGTTGAACAGGCAAGGCGCTAGGATAGAGCCTTGGGGGACTCCCGAGCGTATTGGGTGAGGCGAGGATAGGGCTCCGTCTGCTTTGTAGCAGAAGGAGCGGTCCGATAGGTAGGCAAGGATTATGCGGACTAGTCTGTCCGGAACTTGTAAGAGATTGAGTTTAAATATGAGACCTTCGTGCCAGACCTTATCGAAAGCTTTGGCTATGTCAAAAAATACGGCAAGTGTGCACCTAGGGCGATGTAACTCCGTGAAATTGGAGAGAATATGCTCCGTGAGACGGAGAACTTGGTGGGTGCACGAGTGCTTGGGTCGAAAGCCGAATTGCTCGTGTAGTAAAAGACAATTGTCTGAGACAGTTGATTGAAGTCGGTTCAGAAGGAGTCGCGCGTATATTTTACCAATCGTATTGAGGAGGCTTATCGGGCGGTAGCTTAACGAAGGGATGCCTTTTTTCCGGGTTTACGGATACCTATTACCGTTGCCATTTTCCAAGCAATTGGTAAATACTACTGCATTTGCTAATATGCAAGAAATGCATGGAGTTAACAATAAACAAAGTACGCGAGAAAGTTTCTGTTTCACGAGTTCTCTGATCTTACTTTCTTGAAATGCAGTAAGATTCGGTTAAGAATCTTACTCAAATTTTTGGGTAATGATTTCAAAGATAATTTCTCATTTGTTAACAAAACTTTTAATTACATATCATCACTATGGTAATTACTTAAAGTCACTAATTGTTTAAACATGTTTCTACCATATTTTAAAAATGTATGTAGTTAAAGTATAAAATTTTTTTAAAGAAATGAATTATGGAGGTGTTAGCAACAATCAATTGATGAATAGATTATATACGTCGCTCACAGCTAACTACTACAGGACACACTACTACATTGCACTAAATATTAACACAATATAACATCACACCTCAGCTTCCTTGAAATAGTGTCACAACTCAAAAAATATTAAAAACCATTTTTATTTTCCTATTAGATTTTTAGGACAGTAAAATGTAATTTAGTAGCTTCAAGCAAGCTTTAACTTTCTAGAGACCGTTTTGTTATGAATTAATGTAAAACCCCAAAAAGTAAAACTTATGAGTAGTAATAAACACCTTTTTCGTTTTTATATTTTATAGGCTACGCGTTATGGTCACAATCTCACTAGACGTTAAGTGATGATGTGTCCCAAGATATTAGACACGCTAAACCTAGTGGAAGAACTGGTTCTCAGGTGCAAGTTGTGGCATTATTTGAGCGAAGGTGCGATATATAGATCGATATAATTTGTTTTAGTGACATTACGTATTTTGGATTGTTAAAATAATTATATATACATTAGATGCGTCCACTGCCAGAATTGGTTCTGGATGAAAACTTTGAATGTTTTTGTTGGGCTGTAACTCCATCGATCACAGTTTTTTAGAGGTTAGGATCAGAGGGGAATTAAGACAGCCCATTGCTTGTATAAAAAATGAGAGCAAAATTACTAAGTGGGAGCACAACAACCTAATTTTTTTTTATTGTAATTCGAGTTAATGTAGAGATAACACTAAAAAAGCTATGCATCCGACACTAACAGCCATGCCACCTAATGTGACTGCCCAGGTAGCTCCTTCCTAGAAGTTATAATCGATTACACTCTTCACCAAGTAAGAAAACAAGCTAATAAAACCTTGCATTAATATTCAAGCTAATGCCTACCTGGCTAGCTACAACCCTCATGTAAAAAATCTGTCGTCAAATACATACACATAGGTGTATTCCGGCAGCTGTACTTTTCAGCCAGTTGCTAGTTATGTAAGCGTAAGTACAAAATAAATATAAAATGAAAAAAAAGTTGCTCAAATATTTTATAATAATATGTTTATTACATGACAAGTAATTTTATACTACCCTCATAAATACAATTTTCATATTTAAATTTATATTCATAAATAATATACTACAGAATCGAAATAAGTTCATATTTTATTGAACATCAAATTATTTTACTTTTTGTCGACCTATTGCGATATCTTGTACTGATTTTATTAAATAATACAATAGTCATGAACAAATATTGTGTCTAGGTTAGTCTTACAGTTATTTTTTATATACTCAAAAATAACAGTTCACACTCATTAATGTTACTTAGTTTATAGTCCGTACAGATATAGAAATGAAAAACTCGTAAGTTTACCATATCGTGCAGGTTGTATCTTCTTCCTAATTATCATATGTATTCATTAAAGGAACAATGAAATCGTATTTTATCAAAACGTCTGTTAAAATATATTACGACAATCGCCGTTTATTTTAGACAAAAACGCTTTTACCATACGATATTTTGGTTTTTGGTGTTTGGTGCGTGTGGAAAATATTAGAACTTCATAGCTTTCGATTAACGTACATAAATACACATAGTTGTACACCAATAATAACTAAGATATATTCACCAAAGTGTGACCTTGTCTTTCTATTTTATAATGCATCATTGGTACGACTAAATAAGAATAACTAAACACGCAACAAAAATAACGTAGGCGCTACTTTATACAATTAGTCCTGTAGTAATAAAAGTGGAAAAACATTATACGGGAATCGTGAAAGTGTCTATCCCGTCGGACTCTTGAGCCACGTCGAATATCCAGGGAATAAGCCGCCACGTACCGGTGTACTGCGCAGATTGTTCACCCCACGGGCGACGTTGTTCCTGATTAATACAAGTTTATTATGTACACTACTGTCGTAATTCAAAAGGTTTTTATGTTTTTTCAATTTTTTTTGTTAAAACGAGTATTTACATATGTGGAATTAGAACATTGAAATTTGTCTGTTTCTAAGCTCATGTTTTTATATATTGTATATAAGGATACCAGACTAAAAGCAATGATGACCCAGTTGTAGTGTGTACGAACACATCGTTGATAGACTCTAGTTTGAATCCATGCAATTAGCACGAGTTTTCAGTGAAATAAAATCATTAAATTAAATCATCAAATATTATGATGACACCATAGTGATAGCATGGTGGTAGGGTATTTTTTAATAACCGTTTGACTAGCTCTAACATATAAGTTGAAGATCTCACATAAAATACCTATAGGTGTGGTTCAGTAGCTACACTTGAAAACTATTCCTTCCATTAGGCTTAGCGTGTTTATCATCTTGGGCCATATTGTCACTTAACTTCAGGCGAGATTCTGGATAATGCTAATATTATATAAAAAGATCCAATTACTGGGCTAATCCAAGGAAAACATCTATTCACACATAATAATGTTTATAATATTATTTATATAAAATTTATTAAAAGTTGCCTGTAAATATAATGCAATTAGTTTTCCTTCCGCTAAGAGCAAACCACCGTGTACCGGATCATTTTCTTCTCCATTGTAAGGTGGCAGAGACAAACAGTAGAGATTTTTAAAGACAACATCTATATCGCGAACCAGCGTTCCTCTGCTGAAAAGTAATAATTTTGATAATACATTAATCACTGCTTTTCATTGGATTTACACCCCATTTTATAATTTCAACCTTTCTCTTATTACTAGATCTCTTAAACTACACATCTTATTCATGTGATATTTTACATGCATATCCCTTTTACTATGTAGACACCCACTAAGAGCAGATTTTACATTCGAGAGTAATTGAATAGAAAAGCGAGAACGAAGAACCAGTTACCACAAAGTATTTAATTTTTGAAAATATTATAAAAAATGACCTGTATTCAAAATCTCCGGGACAAGATTCAAAGTGAACCAAGGACTCGTAAGATACAAGAGGTCGTTTGGGTAATTCGGTAGACGTGTATCGTACATCGTATCTGTAAAAAGTTAATAAATAATAAATTAATCTCAGTCACTAGTAAATGTATAACTTTATTATTTTCTTTGACATTGTGTCTAAAGAAAAATTGGCGAAGCAAGAAAGGAGAAACGAAAAAGAAGAACATCTAGAAATATACAAATAAACAAATATAAAAAATTGAATTATTATGGAAATGTTGATTGATGCTATTGATTTATTATGATCCGTTATTCTGGAACAAACTTACATTTAAATAGGTTCTAATATCCCTTCGACTTTAGTAAAATGTAATTTCTCTTATTACCTGTCTAAGCCCCATCCTATAGCCGATGCATTAGAACTATCAGTTTTTGCGGTAAACTGGTGCGACATGATAGGTATTGGCGACCAACCGGGGCAAGCAGAAGGCATTGAAGTTACTATTTTTATAACACCTGGAATTAAATTCAAATGTTTGAAAGTTAAAGTATTATGGAAAATCTAGGATATGAATGTGATCTAGACATTAAAGATGATAACAGTGATTTAAGAAAAATCTTGATAATAAAATAAGGACTTTACCTAGGAAGCAAAGTAAACTAAATAAATATATAAGGATATTTAGGCTATACTTTGTTATCGATAGAAAGCAAAAATATTTTTTAATTTTAATATTTTTTCTAACATATAGCCTACTTTTTATCTCATTACGAAGTTATCGCTGAACGTGATACGCAGGGGCAGGTCTGTGGCCGATTTGTTGACTTCATATATATGTTTATATATAGTCTATAGGTTTGGCTTTATGGCCACAATCTCATATGATGTTAAGTGACAATGTGGTCTAGGATGGTGGACAAGCTAAGCCTATTGAGGGGACTGGCTCTCAAGTGCAACTGCCGGAACATATCTAGGTATCATTCTATCTATCATCTAGGCATTTTGGCGGCAGATTGTCAACTTCAGGGTGGTAGTTAGCCAAGTGAGCATTACAAAAAAGCCCTACCACCATTCAAATATATATAATCCCTTTATGATAGTAAGACAACGGAATACCTGAATCGTATCTTTTAGAATTGAGGATATGTAAAATGTAAACATATATATTCAAATGCAGACAAAAATCATCAAAATCTTAAAAAAAATGTTTAAATTAATTTACTACAGGATTCAGTGTCTATATATTACATACGACTGGTAAATTTAATAGTATTGTTACGTATAATAAATGTTTTATCATGAATTTGATAGCTGTAACTTATATCAATCAATGTTCAAGTACATATTATCATACAGGTATTACTTAAATTTAACAAACAAAAATGAGTTAGTTATTTCTGTTTCGCTGTTCATGAAATAAGTCGATATAGCGAAATCTTTTTTATATAATTATGAAATACAGTTAGATAGCGTACCACTTTTCACGAATATTTTTTTAAACATAAAATAGAGACGGCGAAATCAAAAGAAAATTCGTTTTCCCAGTCTTGTGAACATCTGTATCTACTTAATTTTATTTATTCGGTACCTATATTATAAAGCTGCCGTCGTATTCGATCGCGTGGGTGGTATCTTGGATGTATAAGGGTATACTTGACGTAAGCAACTCTTTCTGGTAGCCACCAGGTGTTTCCACAATAAGTCACAAATGCTGATTCACCACCTCCCACGAGATTTCCGCCATGTCGTGACAAGCATGATGCAGAAGCGATCAACCAATGTGCACTTAATCCAGCAGCATCGCAGTATATCTAGCGGTAAAATCATTATGAATGTAACTAGAATCCAAGCATAGTAGCTAATTTTAAACATAATTGGTGATATTGTCATTTTTATATATGTACGTTGTAAAACATAAATCATTTGCGACCGATTTATAACTTGATAAGGTGTGAAATACAATCACATACTAATAAAATTTTTGTGTTTCCGCGACATGTAATGGAGACGGCACTCTCGATAAAATCCCTAGAGCTGATATCGCTCTCAATATCCAAGGATGATAAGACTGTTGTGTTATATGAGCTAATTGTTATGAAGTAAATGTAAAACGAAAAACCGTGTTTGTTATATATGAACACACACATATCTTTAATGTGAAAAGAAACGGTTGAGTTCCATCATAAATTTTTCCCGACTCATTTCTGTTTTTCATCAAACTGAAACGGGCACGGCAAATAATAGCTCATATCATTCTGTACTCATGTTGAAATCCACTTATACGATGTTAGGAACTCTCTACGTCCAAATTGAAACGATGATAGCTCTATTGGTAATGTGTACAGATTATAAGTCAACAGTAGTCCCTGCAATGAGCCTGAGCTTTATATGACGGAAAACATCGTCTTCAAACCATACCATAGTGGTAGGGCTTTTTCTATTGCTCACCTGGCTAGCTAGTAGTTACCATCCTCAAATTGAAAGTCTGCCGGCAAACACCTATAGGAGTGTTCCGGTTGTTGCACTTGAGACCAGTCTCTCCACTAGTCTTAGCGTGTCCATTATCTTGGACCACATAGTCACGTAACATCAGGTGCGATTCTGGTCATCCCTATAAAGTATTAAAAAAGTTTCTAGAGGAGTCCACGGTGTCAAATCCAATCAGAAACTTCAATTATTTAGAGATTATTAGCTAAAGCTCTATCATTCCTATCAATCGCATCTACTCTTCGCTGTTCAAAGCGTACGTCATTATATCACCAGTTGGTTTATTTTGTTGGGATATATTAACGATAATTTCATTAAAAAAATTGTGCATGTAGCCGGCAGGTTATGTGTTGATAATCCGCTTCATTAACTAGTACAACAGTGAGGCTATGAGCTTATCACAAAACATCTTATACGGTAACGTACAAAGCTATTAATTGTTGTACCTGTAATGGTTTATATATGTAGACCGCAATAAATGGATATTCAGTCCACACCGTCGACTTATTTATGCAGTTAAAGAATGATTTTGCTTCATATTTTACTTGAAAAGGCTCTGTTATTTTATCAGAGTATTTCTTATTATCCAACCATAAATTGAATGATACGTTTTTTCTTGTTGAATTTAAAGGTTCGGTGATTTTTTCTGTACCTTGTGTTGTTACGGTGTGTTGGTTTTCTACGATATGTTTTTTTACGTAACGTCTTGTCTTATTATCGATATGGCCAATATCATTACGTATATGATCTAAAAGAATATATCTAACTTCGCTCATATTGTTGTAACAATTTTGTATTTTTTTTTCAATGGCAGGTATTTCAGTTTGATTATCGTACATTTCGAAAAACCTTATTTTGTCATAAAAAGTTGTTGATTTTATGTTATACTCCTCCTTATTTATTTTCAAATTATCATTATTTGTATAGTTCATTGAATCAAGAAAATCTGTCGAGACGATATTGCTTTTCTTATTACAATCATTTTTAATATACTGTGTAGTTTTAACTTTTAACGGTACAACCTCTCCTTTTAGTGAACTATTAGTTCCTGATAGTTTATACGTTTTTAAAATTAAAGGATTATAATGTGCCCTGATATTTTTGTACTGAATAATGGGTGGATTATCAGTCTCGTGTATAGTTAGTTTTGGCACGTTTTTATTACTGTAAATACTTCCACTGCTATTTTTGACATACTCATCAAGTTCTTGCAAATAATAAAATTCAATATAACTAGGGGTAGAAGTATATATCCATGTTGGTAATCGGTAAGAATTTCTGTGTTGAATAAAATTGACTGTGGCAAATGTTGGGTCATTCTTTTTCTGTCGATAATTTTCCGTAGGGCCGTCTACTTCAACAACTAGCTTTCTTCCTCTCCAAATCATATTAATCATTTCATACTGCTTGCGGTTGCCTAGATTAATGTTATTTCTAGATTGAACTATTGAAGATGTTGTCAATATTTTATTGATCCCTGTGATGTTTTTATCATTACACTGTAACTCGATATAATTGTTGTAAGTTAATGGTAATCTTACGTTTTTTAAAAAATAAGTAGGGCTACCAGAATCAATTTTAGTGCTTTTATACACAGCAGTTTTAATTTCTATTAAAAATAAGAATGTAAATATTTCAAAGTAAATTTTTATTTGCATAATTAAATAGAGGTTGCAATATTCAATTTATTTGCAACATTTATTTCAGATGTGCATGAATATAATTATAATTTTCTTCGATTATAACTGGTCTTTATATTACTTCAATGGTTACTTACGATTTTCCATGTTATCATGATAATATAAATACGTTTGGAATCAACTTCAGGCATACTGATTATTTTAGACATTGTCAATTATTTAGAGTTTGACGTTTGTATTAAGCAAAACTATTTGCATGTTTCTTCAACTCTTTAATTTTTTAACGTACTCAAAGTGTGCATGTTCAATTATATTGTTTACAGACTTGTTAAAATTTTTAAAAATAGACTGATATTAATTATGAATGGTATTTTTTTAGCATGCCGAATAATAAAATAACACTATCACAGTCGCATGTACAGTGCAATCCAACTAGTAACTTAAGGATTTACATCTAAGATCTTTAAGATCTATTTGTGGGTTACAGATATAATTGTCTTGTTCGGGTCTTGAAACCACAGCACTTCAGCACAGCGCGATGGTTGCAGCAAGACAATTGCTTTAAAGGCTGGTCCAAACGTGCAATCGTGGTTTTTTATGTTGTCAGCTGTGAAATAAGTATTAATATTGTTTTTCAAATGCATGTGGATTTTAAACTTTTTAAAACTCAATGAACTAAACTATTCAGTCTTGACTTCTCTCATAGATTTATTGTCTATAATATCATCCATATAATTTTTGAAGTAAAAATTCTTATGGAAAGGCTTTGAAATTCATGGCTTAGCATACCGCCATGTTGTACTATAGTGTATCGGAACTCGCAATTCATTCAAGTGCTTCGGCATCTCAATAAGGTATTGGCACAGTTCCCAGTACTTGATCTGTTTGCTGATGAGTGAAAGGAATTGTGTACCACATACAGGATCTTTTGTGAAAGGTTGAAGTTACTTGATTGTGTAATTTTATAGTATAGTTTAGTTATATTTAATTAATATATTCGTTTGTTTTGTATTTTATGTATTTGGTTTACACAGTGTAAAGTATATCTTTAAAATAATAATAAATAAATAACTAATAAATATAAATAAATATGAATAAATAATTGTCCTGCACTACCATCTAGCAAATAATATTCAGACTACATAGTCAGCTACCTAAGATTTTTTTTAAGGTTTTAGTAACTAGCTCGAATGGGGTGCGAATATGGTCCCACCTCCACGTGGTGCATCCTGGGCAATGGTCAGCAGTATACCTAATTAGGGAACTGCTGACCATTGGCGAAGAGGACCATACCAATCCAAGGTGTTAAGTGAACCGTGCCGAGGGATGCGTGGCTGAGGGTAAGCTCAGTCGTGAACGGTACCTCTCTGATAACAGGGCACCTCGGAGAGTAATTAAGCCCTTCTGCCGACATGCGGGGCTCTGTCGGTGTGTGACCTCTTTTCCCTAGCTACTCGTGGGAACTAAATGGATGACGATACACAAAACATTTTACTAAATCTAAATTCTCTTGTTGACGCTCTGGATGATTCTAGGGACGTCAAACTAATTGGGACGGGGGGAAGTAACCCTTCCCCGACGCCTGAAGCCCAGAGGACGAACCTTGGGTCGGAAGCCACTTTGGTGACTGCACCGCCCATGGAATCGACCTCTGAAGAAACTAAATCAAAGAGGCGCAAGCTGTCTGGGGCAGCTAGGAGGAGGTTCAAGAAGCTAGTGCAGGCGGAAGTTAGCCCTACTGAGACACTGACGCTGTGCCGAAAGCCCTGGACTGAAATCCCATTGGAGAATCCTTCAGGACCGAAGGCGGTAAAACGAATTCGGTCTGAAGAGGAGTCACCCAATATGCTGCCTAAGAAAGCTTACAAGCCTTCTACTGATACCAAACCGAAACATAGCTTCGGCGAGGTTACAGGTTCAACGCGAGTGGGTATTCGCAACGTGAATCCCATGAGCGTAGAAGCGATGAAACTGGTCCAAAACACCCTTACGGACGAAATTGTAAAAATAGGAACTAAGGGTGCTGGACCACGTTTCTTAGGTCTTAGCCATAAGCCGGGCTGGATGCTAATCACCTGCATGGATGAGATGAGCAGGAGATGGCTGACGGAGATAACTCCGAAAATAAAGCCGTGGAAGGAGGCTAACCTATCGGTCATGTCAGAGAAAGATCTCCCCAAGCCGGCTATCGGCTCGACGTTCTTACCGAACAACGAGGCTGCTACTCTTGAGAAGGCCCTCGAATTGATACGGCTACAGAACCCAGAGCTTAACCCGGAACACTGGAGAGTGCTGCATTGCAGGGAGGAAAAGAGAGGACGAGTCGTCGTTTTCGCCCTTGACGATCCCTCGGTGCAGACACTCCAGAAAAATAACTTTAAGGTTATGTTTGGCTTTAGATGGGTTCTATTTAAAGTCAAACCTGGAACTGAGGGCAACCAGGAGAATAAATCACTGGCAGCGCCTTCATCATCAAACATCGAGCAAAGTAGGGTGTCGGAAACCATAACGGTGACAACACCCCCACAAATGCACGAAACGGGCGCAGGTGAACCTGTCCCCTCAACCTCCACGGCCTCAGGGCGAGGAATAGGGTCGACGTCACAAGTGACGAAACGAAACCTAGTTCCAAAGCTCTCTGGTAGGGGAGGACAGAGGGGAAGCAGGTCTGGAAGAGCTGGAGGAACCGAACCCAGAGGTGGACTTACACGTCCCCAGACGGGTAAGGAGACCACTAGCCAACAGCCTGAACCAATAAAACGATAGCGCGAATTGCGGGTCGAGCGAGGTTCCTCCAGGTCAACCTCCATCATGCGGTAGCAGCAACGGCGGTACTGGAGAAATGCTTCTCGGATGGTATTGTGGACCTCGCTCTTATACAAGAACCGTGGTTACGCGACAACAAAGTTATGGGACTAAACACTGTAGGGAGCCTCCTTGTGCACAACTGCGGGACTAGGCCCAGAGTAAGTATAATTTTCAACAAAAAAATTAAATTTCTACCTGTTCCAGAACTCTGTTCTGATGATCTGGTTGCAGCGTATGTAAATCTTGACGGCTGGCAGGGCTCGAAGCTACTCGTGTGCTCAGCCTACCTTCCAGGCGAGAGAAACAACCCAACAGATGAACTTGTGCGAGTCGTTGAGTATGCTAAGAAACACAACGCCGAGCTACTGGTGGGATGCGATGCAAATGCTCATCACACTGCATGGGGGAGCAGCAACATCAACGAAAGGGGTGAGTTATTTAATGACTTTATCACTACCTTTAGCCTAGTAATCTCAAACAAAGGATGTAAACCGACCTTTATTACACGCGCTAGGCAAGAAGTTTTAGACATTACATTTGCCACTAACAATTTAGCTATGAATATAATTAACTGGTGTGTAAGTGACGAAAACTCTATGTCTGATCATAGACATATTAATTTCGAACTCTTATTATCAACACAGAGTGAGAATATCATGTTTAGGGATCCCAGGAATACCTCATGGGATACTTATAGAGATAACTTAAGGTCTAACCTGGAAGTAATCCCTAAAAATATTAAGACAATAGAGTGTCTGGAGTGGGCCACAAATGCTCTTACGATAGCGACCATAGACGCCTTTGAGCATAGCTGCCCCGTAAGACAAAAGACATCAACAAGGAGAGTCCCTTGGTGGAACTCTAGGCTTGGAAAGCTTAGAGAAAAAACCAGGCGACTTTTTAATAAGGCTAAAAAAACCAAGGAATGGGAAGCTTATCTAACAGCCTTAACAAACTACAATAAAGAGATTAGGAAAGCCAAGCGTGCATCATGGAGATAGTTCTGCGAGGAAATCAGCGAAATGCCTCAGGGAGCAAGAATCTATAGATTGCTAGCTAAGGATAAGCCTAATCAAATTGGACTCCTCAAAAAGCAGGATGGCACCTTTACCAACAGCGAAAAAGAAACCATGGAGCTCCTCACCTCAGTTCATTTCCCAGGATCGGAAGACTTGATGTCGCGGAGTAGAGCGATGCCATCTATACTGAGACCGCGTATCGAGGATTGGCAGAGAGCCGCGATAATCATAAGACCACAGAATGTGAGATGGGCTATTAGTACATTTAGCCATACAAAACGGGAGGGGAAGATGGAATTCAACCTGTACTATTACAGCAGGGGAAGGACATCCTAACACCGGTTTTGGTAAAAATTTTCAGGGCGAGCCTTGCATGGGGATTCATACCTGAATTATGGTCAAAAGTACGAGTTTTATTTATACCTAAGGCTGGGAAGAAGGACTACGCTCTTGCCAAAGTCCTTCAGACCCATAAGCCTTACTTCATTTCTCCTTAAAACAATGGAGAAAATAATAGATAAATACATAAGAGAGGAAGTGTTAACAAGAAGCCCAATTAGCCCTAACCAGCATGCCTATAGTAAAGGTAAATCCACTGAGACTGCCTTACTCAGTCTTGTGGACAGAGTGGAGAGGGCGTTAGAAGATAAAGAAATTGCACTGTGTGCATTTTTGGACATCGAAGGGGCCTTTGACAACACACCAACAAAAACGCTCATTCATGGTTTGGAAACCAAGAATGTGGACGTGACCACCACTAGATGGATTGAAGCAATGCTTTCAAATCGCATAGTGAAACTATCACTACATGACACTAGCTATGAAGTGTTAACCACAAGAGGTTGCCCACAAGGTGGTGTCTTATCGCCCCTTTTATGGACCAATTACTGTGTAAGATGGAGGAACTGAGAATAGACAGCCAAGGTTATGCCGATGACCTGGTGATAGTCGTTCGAGGTTTCTGTCAAAGTACAATTTCGTACCTTATGCAGAAAGCTTTAAATGTCATTCACGAATGGTGCGGAAAAAATCAATTGAGGGTTAATACGGAAAAAACCGTCGTTGTACCATTTACTAGGAAGAGACGTCTTGACAAATTAGCTCAACCAAGGTTAAACAATCAAGCAATCGCCTTTTCAACAGAAGTCAAATACTTGGGAGTTATAATTGACCAAAAATTGACTTGGAATAATCAAATTAATACTGCAATACAAAAAGCAAAAATAGCAATGGGAATTTGCGGACGACTGGCAGGTAAGCGCTGGGGTTTAAATCCTAAGCTGATCATATGGCTCTACACCGCTGTGGTTAGACCAGTAATAATATACGCCTGTGTGCTCTGGTGTAGGAAAGCAAACCAGTCAACCGTAAAAACCCATTTAGCTACAGTACAGAGAACGGCGTCTATCCTAGCGACAGGAGCCATGTCGACTTCACCTGGTGCAGCTCTGGATGCTTTGTTAAATCTTACGCCCCTACATTTACACGTAGGAAAGATGGCGATGTTAACAATGCACAGAATGTATGTACAGGGAAGGTTGAAATGGCTATCCTCGTCCATGAGATCCCTACTGGACTCAATGATAGAAACACCTGTTTTAGGAATGATAACAGACACTCTGATTCCTGAAACAAACTTTAAAAATTTTTATACTGTAGAGATTCCTTCACGGGACTGCTGGACCAGCAATAAGATAACGTGGAAAAAAGGCAGTCTACTATGGTATACAGATGGATCTAAAAGTGGACAAAACGTAGGCTGTGGAATATATGGAGAGCGACCCAACTTTAAGAAGCATATTAATCTTGGACGTTTCGCTTCCATTTTCCAGGCAGAGATATACGGTATACTTGAGTGTGCCGATATAAATCTGCAAAAGGCCTATGTAAATCATACGATTTACATCCAATCGGATAGCCAGGCTGCTCTTCTGGCACTGGCTTCAAACACAATTGCATCTAAACTCGTGGCCAATTGTGTAGAAGTGTTGAACAGTCTGGGAAAGAATAACAGACTAATTTTGCGATGGGTCCCAGGGCACACGGGGATTCCAGGCAATGAGATTGCCGATGAACTTGCCAGAACAGGTGCTTTAATAACACAGATTGGACCAGAACCATTCTGTGGTATACCAAAAAGCACAGTTCGGTTGACCCTAAGGAACCATTTCAACCAAGAAGCGAAAGAATTCTGGCATAATTTGCCGGGACAAAATCATTCCAAAGACCTTATCGTCCCCTTTAACCAGCGCCGAGCTGGAGAGGCTATGAGGTTCAGCAGGAATCAACTGCGTGTTCTGGTGAGAACACTTACTGGACACTGCTGTTTGAACAAGCATATGTTTAACATTGGTGTCCAGAGCATAAGAGATTGCAGATTTTGCAACAGTGTGGATGAAACGCCAAAACACCTCTTATGTGAATGTAAGCCACTACAACACAAGCGTAACCGGATTCTAGGAAAGCATGTACTGCACCCAGAAGAGGTTCAACTTCTCCCCGCCAAAAAAGTCCTACAGTTCATTCATGCTATAGGACTAGGTAGTGAGATCTAGTAGCGTGGGGCGATCACAATAGATCATTTATGGTCGCAGTGATACAGGTCTGGAAAGCTTGCATAGCTCCTCCTAAGAATAATAATAATAACTAGCTCGAACGTATTATTTTATGAAACTCTGCACTTTGCACGTTAGCAATATCAATATCACACCTGCTTTGGTTGTCAAATTGAATAAAAACCACTTATATATGAAACAACATCTACGAAACGCTACAGAAAACTAGGTTGTTGTTATTCTGATGAATTTAATGCTAAGTCTGATATTTAGACGTTTTAAAAATAGGTTTTTACTTATCTATGTCAGTGTATATACAACAATTTAAAATTTGGAATGGGTGATTTGGTTTTTATAATAAATGTCATATATTTGACGTTTTCATTATTTCTATAAAATCCTGTAAGAGACATGGTAAAATTTTAAATTATAAATTTATTAACAACAATCCATTTTGGTAAGTACTCCTACATTTGGATATTTTTTTACAATTTTTTTAAATACTTTGTTGTAAATAAACCTAAAATTTTATTCAAATATCGTGTTTTGATAATGTTAACTTAAACACAATATAGTAGTTACTTCAACTTCTAGAAAAAAAAACCGCAGTATAATAAAGAAATGGTAAATGTTTTACCAAAATTCTAAAGCTGGATATATTTAAGGAAGTAAAACTTAGTTCATTGACGCAAAAGTAATTATACACCTCACAACAATATGTAGGGTAATTCAGGCACAGATGCCTATACGCTAGATAGTTTACAAAAAAAAATTTGCTTCAAACGGAACGCATCTATATTACGTCATTCAAGAGCCGATGTTTTCACGTAAGTTTCTATGTAGAAATTGTAAATATTTAATTGATATTTTGCAGTTTATTCGTAAGATAATATATGTGTGGTTGATTACGGCATTACAATATAATGTTTGACATAGTAAGCAGCATTTTTTTGGTCGTAATTTCGTTACTTAAATAATATTTGATTGAATTATAATCTAAAATTATGATTCTCTTTTGTTGACAATTCGCCATTTTGTATTAGAAATTCTTTTGGGTGTGTTCATAGTTAATAGGCATTTCTCTCTTACAATTAGGAAAGATGCCGAATGAGTTTTCAGGGTTAGTATTCCAGTAATTAATACATAATAATTAATAAATACATAAGAAAGTCTACTAGCACTAATAGAGCATTTTTAGGTAATAGTGTTGGATTTTACAATAAAGTCCTAAAGCACATTACTGAATTGTCGGACAGAAAATTCAAGAGCCAAGCCAAACAAATGAATTTTGATGTTAAAAGGCTGTTATAGGGTGGATCAATATGTAAGCGATCGTGGAATTGACACCTCTCTTTATATATTCACTAATAACTACTGTAATACATGAAACTATTATGTATAAAAAAAATAGAAAAACACATGAAAAAAAGATACAGATCGAGTTTCTTGCCCGTTCTTTTCGATGTCTGCATTACTTTCTGTACCGGTGGTCGTTTTGACTTTTGAATTGAATTGAATTGAATTTTTGGTTTGATTTGAATAGAGAATAAAACTCAAATGATACCAGCTCTGAGGAGAACCGCATCTCTCTACCTCTACATCATAGCACACCAGAAAAGGATATAGAGTAAGAAATTTTGGGAGATATTTGCTTGTTCTGTGGAGAGTATTATAACGCCACTACAAAGAATTGCTACTGGCTACAGTGCCGCCAATGCCAACAGTGGTTGCGCAATTATTGCAGTAAAAATCTAGGGAAGCGCTTAACCTGTCATGATTGACTAAAAGTGTGCATTACGTATGAGCATCTTTCCCCGATACCCATTTATGTCTCTCCATATCTCACCCAGGGATATGGGTGAGATGACTATTTTTCAATATTAAAAAATATACATTACTTAAATATATACCGCAAATATGTGTTGTGCTTTATCTGAATATCATTAATAAGCTATTGTTGTCATAATATATGCGTTTTCCATTTATTATTTTGTACAAGGTTTTTTTAAACTATAGAAATCATCTGTCCGTGTTATTTACCTTATTACCTAACTTCCAACCTACCTATTTTCTGATTACATTAAAATTCTAGGTATCCCTACAAGATCACACAGGCTTTGTAAAATGAAAATTTTACCTAATATTTAAACATGTTTGGTTACAGATTTTTAAATTATTATGAGTGAGCTTCCGTCGTATAAACCAGAAGGTAATTATTATACACATTATATGTTGTAGTCCATCATACAAATCCAGCTGTAATTACGCAATTTCATTAATATATTGATAAAAAACGAGATTTAAAGGATCTGAATGCGATAACTTGGCAGAAGATAAATAAATACAACTATACCCTCAGACGCAGACTCGGTAAAAACTATATACAACACTACGCTGTCATCTAATTCGCGGACACGCTCGTTCCATCTATAAATGCGTTCTTTAAATGTCGTGCGTGATGAATCGCTGCTGTTGTAAACTGAGTTATGTTGTTGCGGTAATCAATGCTTCTGATGTGACAAAAAAGGGAAACCCGACCCTAGCCACCTGTTACGTGAATAGCGTATACTCCCCATAGTTAACTTTGTTCCTGCATACCCTTCCTGACAATTTTCGGCATCATATCAATCCCAAGCCCGTTCCTTCAGATAGAAGCCCTCGAGCCTGCCGTTTATGCGATTTAATGACACCAGTACTGACAAAACTATTCATTAGTTAATAACACTGTATTTCACTCTTGTGCACCTATACAGTAGGTACATATTAGGTCTTGTTATGTGCCGTTTTGTTATTACTTTTTAATAACGTTCGAACATTAACAAATCTCCAAATGGATGAACCTCACATATTACTCGTATGCATAGTTAGTTCAAATCGTTAAGGATAAGATAGATTCGCGAAAGTTGTGGCCTAAGCTAAGGTCCAGCTACTTTGGCACCCTTGCAATTGTTGCCTTGTGGCTGAGTGCGCTCTGAACTCGCTTTACAAAAATCTCTTAATACACTTCAAGCTAACAGCATTAGTGAAGTTAAAAAAAGGTTGAGGTAGAAGATGTTAAGCCATTAAATTTTTTTACCACATGTTATTTAATTACTTGCTTGTACAAACTGTTGACAAACACTATACAGAAATTTAGCAGGACAAAGTAAGATAATCTAGTCACTGCTTTTAAATAAAAGGTAAGTAAAAATAATAAACACATTCGATTACTGATTATGCACCTTTTCATGATTAATGTTCAAAATATTCAAAAATAACGCCGAAGGTCAAACGACAATGAGTTTCTATTGTTGTGTATTCGTGGAACTAATTTGAATATCGAAAACCTATTCGGATCTACGACAAATTGCTTTCGATAGCACAATTTCTCTAATTAACAGTTAAATAAATAAATTTACAGTTCCGAAGGTATAAATTTTAATTATTGACTGAACAATTGTTGTTGGAAAGCTTTATGTAAAATAATAGCTATATAATTTAAATTACGAATACTAATATTTTAACTTCAATAAAAAATGCAGGAGCTTGTTAATTAATTATATTTAATACTGAAGTAGGAATTATTGTTATTATTACAATTTTTTGTTTAAATTGATATTCTAGTATTTACGGATCAAATATTATAATTTAATTTTTAAGCACTTAAACCTAATCTTTTGAAGAACAAATTGAATTACGTATACTACTTCTTGTTTAATTTTAACTTAAAATGAATAAGTTTAGATTTTTAGGCAATTGATATTAAATTAATATCTTTGTTATACAATGTTTCTTTGATGTTTATTTTATATCTTAACATTATTTAATTAATGGCTACTGTTTGAGTTTTAACAGATATAAATTTTTGCATTAATTAATGTATAATTCACTACTAAGAACGAATAAAATAAGAAAAGAAATTGATCGTTAGAAGTTTTGTCTTAAATTGCGATAAATACGGTTCAGTTGAATCAGCACTCAGACGTAAATTAATTTTCACTAAGCGTTATGCGAGACAACTTTTCCTCGCAAAACTAAATTAAATAAGCTTTGACAGAAATCGTTTATGTAATAAGATGCTTAATGAAAGGATATTTAAATATTTATTTAACGTGTTATTGGTAAGTAATATTGGTATCACAATACTAAATTCCACAAGCACAGTGTGCTAAAAACTTTAAAATTGATATACATTCGAAACATAATACTAAAATTTGTTTCAAAGCTGATAGTAAATACGTTGTTTTGCTGTTGAGATATGTTTAGAATGTCATCCCACATATTTTCGTTTTTTCTTTAGGCTAGCAATTGCAGATAAAGATATCTTAGCTAGGAGGACAGAAATATTACTACTTATTTCTATTAATAGCAAGTGGCGTTCCTTAAACTCTCAAAACCTACGTCACCTGAGGTATAAAATATAATGTTATCTGGCTGAGATCTTCTGAAAAATGGGTCTCTATGTTAAGCTATCAATTAGATTGTTTAATTGAAGATGGCATCCATGTGGACATCCATCATAAATAGTTTTATATTACTTTAGCACTTTCGGCCGCAGTAATCTTCCAGGTGGAAGTAGCAAAGTGATGTCAAACATGCTATGATATTTTTATAAGTAAGTGCTTTCGCCCCATGCGCTTTCCCGCCGTAATATCAAATCTAGTAGGTAGGTATTCCCATTTATACCCGAACATCACTTTTCTTTCGCAAACTTAATATTACCATACATATGTGTAAGTATGGATGTACGGATGCTTGTTACTCTTTCACGCAAAAACTACTGAATGGATTTTAATGAAACTTTTACAAATACCCGTGACAGCATATATCTGTTATGTGTAAGCTATTATCGCCAAAATAGTGAGCGGCCCGTGTATAAATGACTTCGAGCACAAATGTTCTTGTACCAGTCTCCTTTGATGTAATTTATTTAAAATTAGTTGTATATATAATAATAAAATATGGCATTCAACTTTCAACGATTATTTAGCGAAGACTATAGAACGTTAAAATTTGCAGCCGAAATACATCAGTATGTAGGTATTAGACATAAAAACAAACATGACTTTACTTTTTAGTTTTTACTAATGCCGATAATTATTTTTGTAACTTTAGATACTGGGATAGGTCGATAGCTAATCTTACTAGTTTTGGATTCTAACTAATAATATGTTATTAAATGATAAAATTTGTGTACAAAGCATGTGTCTATATATAAACTAACTTTATTTCCATTTACTATTAATGCATGTTGTAAGTTAACCATATTTTGTAATTTTGTTTATTAAGGTTTAAACCGATTGTTTTGTCTTACCCACAGAGTGTTGGAATTGAATTTTAGTATTTTAATCATATTAACACGTTATGAAAATTCAATTATTAGTAAATATGTCATCATTACGGAATAACTAAACAATTATAGCCTCAGCGTGTTAATGAAAGAAGAATGTGTTAATTGAAACCCGTTATAACAACAGGTTTTTTGTAGGTGTAACTATGAATTCCACAGTTGTTATTTTAAATAAAGCGGCTATGCGTAAGTATGAAGATCTCGAGGTTCCTTGCGATGTCATACTCTGCACCTATGTATGGGTCGATGGAAGCGGCATAAATTTACGTTCTAAAGATAGAACATTTGACTTCGTGCCCAAGGACAATAAAGGTGCGTTTACTTTTAACTTTACACTGTTTAATATTAACGCTGAATTTTCAAATTCACGTTGACGTCTGTACCAGACGTGAAGCTATATGACAGATGTCTGCGTCGATTATTCGGAGTTGATGAAGCGATGGGAAGCGTTGAGAGGATTCTGTATTAGTCAGGACTCAGGACTGTCTTCGAAGGGTGAGTCATCGCTTTCCATGATTTGTTTGTTTTTGTGTATGTGCGTATGCGTGGGGTATGCGTATGCCCCGATGTGCGCATCTGCGTGCGTGCATACGTTCGAGCATGCATACGTGCGTGCTTGAATATTTGTAAGTGCATACATTCGAGAATATCGCTCAAATGTTTGCAAGTATGCATGAAATCAAGACAAGGTGCATACTAAACTCGTGGATATTGAATTTAGAGACCAAATAAATAAGTATTAAGTGGGTATTATAATATTTTCAGCTTCTGCAGAGGTACATTTAAGAAGCCTATATTTTACTTTCTTTTCCATCATATGTATTAAGTCCGGATATATAATTTATTTGTTGAGTAGGTCTGATATATAAAACAAGTATTATTACAACTGTAAGAAATTGGTTTAAGTGATTGCGATTGAACTAACACGTTATTAAAAATTCTTTAATGAGTTGTTCCTGGATTTTGCAGGTGTAATCGGATTATTTTCTATCAGGTTGCTAATTATACTCTATTCATATACCAAAAATAGGCCAAATTAGTAATGCTCATAAATCAACTGCGCTGCATGGCTAGATTGTACATTCTTTTATAAAAAAAGGCGTTCATTTTACTAAAATTTAACAAAAAAAGCCCTTATACTCATCACAAAAAATATTTACAGGGATCGACTCGCGACCCCAAATGGTAGGTAATCCTAACATTCCCTGAATGCGCCAGTCAATTATATGTTTAGTACACATCTCTTGTAGCACTATTTTATCAAATTATTTAAATAATATATTGAGATGTAATAGTATACTACAAAATAAATATTCAATTAACTCAGCATTAGGTTCTGGATTACAACAATATTTGCATTAAGTATTATTATTTATTCAAGAGAAGTAATTAATCTCTTACGTCGTAGTTAATACTACTATTACTAAAGTAAAATCTGTAAATGTTTCATTAAAGAAATATAATATTTATCTCGCATCTCGCATATATATACAAGAAGGAACGCGAAATTCGCGTCACCCAGAACAAATAACTTCCACTTTATCTTTAATTTGTTTATGTAGAAAAAAGATTCTCGTGTCAGGACGAGGCATATCAATAACATATTTTTATTATAATAATTTAATGTTGTACTACATCTACATCAATTCATATTGTTCAAATAACTGAGAAAACCTGAATTTTTCAAGAGAAATAAAATTTAATCAAACTGAGAAATTCTTATGCTAATATTGCCTTTATTTTAATATTAAAGTTTCAATTAGGAGACACTACTCTTAGCTGTCGTATCTACATACATCATAGTTATATTAGTTTTTTTACAGTTAAGGTTTTAGCGTTATGACTACAATCTCACCTGATTTTAAGTGACGATGTGGCTTATGATGGTACACATGCTAAGCCTAGTGAACTGCCGGACCACACCTATAGGTATTTGGCCGCAGATTTTCAACTTTAGTTAGTTAGCTAGCCAGGAGGGCCTTAGAAAATAGCTCTATTATTATGTAAAAGTACTTTATAGTAGTTTGTTGGAGGAAGTAATCTTTTAAATATCTGGTCTAACTTTACAAAAATTACACTGATAGAAGGTACATTTCACGTGACTGAAATTGACTTCATTTTATTGTTATGAAGGAATATAATATCATTTATTTTATTAAAATATCTGACGATAAATAATCCATTTATTATGTGTAAATAATTTATTTTTTAAGTATATTATTATAAAGTTTGTTTTAATTTCACAAGTAATGTTTTTAATCATTTCCTTTTAGTAAGCATTTTGAAGAAATTACGTCTCAGTGATAGTGCTTTCGAACTTAACATAATCACAATGCAAATGCAATTTCAGGACAGAAAACCATCATAGCTTGCTTGCTTGCTAGAAAAACATTCATAGCAACATAGCTTATTGTAAATAATCGTAACATACCATTTAAAAATGAAGATGTTTTTGTTTTAAACCTTCTGTAAATATTTTTTAATATAGTCAATTGATTGTGTTGAATCATAGTAATGTGTGATATATACGTTTTATTATATATTAATGTATTATTACTTATTAGATTACTCTCCACCTAACCACAACAGAGCCAATTTCCCCTATTAAGCTTAGCGTAATACCTACGGTCTTGGGCCACATTGCCATTTAATGTAAGTGTGATTGTACACAAAGCTAAAACCATATAAGAGTTTCATAGGTTGTAATGAGGTTCATTTTTGCGATAATATAAACTTACAAAACTTCCTCACGGAATTAGTTCTACTAGTTGATATAATAGGAGTTTGTTTTCAAAAGCGACAAGTTCAGTTAATTCTCATCTGTAGGTATGTTGTAATTATAGATTTTTATTGTAGTCTAATATTTCAGATTTACCCATCTGGTATTTCGACGGCAGCAACACCGCACAAGCTAATCCCGACAACTCTGACACGTTTATCTTCCCGCAAGTGATTTACCACGACCCGTTTAGACGTGGCAGCCATATATTGGTGCTGGCGGATACGTATCAGTACAACTATCAGCCGACATGTGCGTATCTATAAAAAGTTATCAAATATACAATATTATATTACTGAAATACATATATGCAAATAAATATTTGTATAATATGACTAGCTTTTACCCGCGGCTGCGCTCACTTTAATATTGATTTTTCCAAACAAGTTAGAAGATGCAATATAAAGTTTCATACAAAGTTTATCTCTCTCTCTCTTTACCCCACTTTCTATAGGTTTTTCGCGAGAAAAACTAGCCTATCTCGCGTCTCTGGGGTCCTATCTATCTCTATACCGAAATTCATCATAATTGGTTCAGCGATTTAGGCGTGAAAGCGTACCAAAAAATATACAAACAAACTCACTTTCACCTTTATAATATTAGTAATGAAGTAAGATTTGGGAGACACTTTATGATAGACAAATAATCTTCGAAAAGATTTTTCCGCAATTAGATCAGCAAGACTGGTCAAATAACTTAGCCTTAGCTGTAATCTTCTAAGATCTCAGAAAAATAATCTTGTTTTGTACTTCTGTGGTGAATAGGGTTTCTAAGTTCTAAGTTACTAAGTTCTTTGGGAAAAAGTTCTAAGTTTGACAGTGTACTACTGTTGTATTTCGTGTTACAAATGATCATAAAGTGATCGCTTATTATGAGGTGGGGGGCTGTATTTGTGTTTTCCACCTCAGTTTATAACATGTTCTAATAACTATATATATCTAGGTTTTGATATGTAATAATGCTTACCTAGTGAAAAATTCTCGATATAAAAAAAATCGACACTATAACATTTTTTTTTATTCCTAAGGTTTAGCGTTATCGCCGTGATCTCGCCTGATCTTAAGTGACGATACGACACAAGTTTGTAGACACGCTAAACCTGTGGAAGAACTGGCTCTCAAGTGCAGCTGCCGGAACACACCTATTGGTATTTGGCGGCAGGTTTTACAACTTGAGGGTGGTAGCTAGTCAGGCGGGCATTAGAAAAAGCCCTACCACCATGCTATGGTTTCCTCACGATGCTTTCCTTCACCGAAAGCTCAAGCTCATTGTAGGTGCTTGGATTCGAACACACGTCCCTTGACGCGAAGTCGTACACACTACCACTGAGCTATCATCGCTTCAAATTCATAAATCATATTCTCACGATATTTAGAGAGGAGAGGTGTTGAAGTTCAAAGAAAGTTATTATGTAGTTTCTTGTCAGTAAAAGGATATTTATTTCAGATAAGATGTTTTGTTACAGAATTCATTTAGAGAATTACGAATATGTATATAGTTAAAAAAATGTTATTTATAATGCATATCTAAACTTTATGCTAATTGGCTGAATATATGACACTACAACGTATCCAAAAAAAATGTACGATACTTAGTTTGATTGAACACTTATGTAATACCAAACACATAACATTAATTTATCACATACATGTTGTATATTCTAGGAGAATACGCTGTATAAACATGTTACATACAAGTATTTATTGCAGCGGGTGTGAGAAATAAAACTTTCATATGGACCAGACAACATCGAAGCGTTTTTTGCCTTGCTCGTCTTATTTAACATGCATTTTATGATACTGCGAGGTGTAAATATTTTAAGATTCTCATTTGCGATTCCATTTTTTTTTCATATAATTCGATGCCGTCATATTTTATAGTAGCGTGGCAAAATGCCGCGACTATAGTGGTAAGTTTATTAGAATCTAAAAAATTATGGCAACCACGTTGAGGTCCAGAGTCTATAGATAGTTCTTGTTGTCAGCTGGCAGCTGACTATACGTTGCGAGGTTAAACGCGACAAAACAAAAAACAGTAACTGGGTCCCAATCGAGTACAAGTCCCTGCCATTTCGCTTAATTACCAGAAATATAATGGCTGTTAATGAATTAATATACACGATAAAGTGACATACAATAGTAGAAACACTACACAATCACTAACAATAAATCACTACACTGCATATCAAACTTGCACACCCGCACAATAAGTAGGTAAATTAGTTACGAGAGACCTTGTATTTTTTTAATACCCTCGATAAATTCAAAGTCATGACTACCAAATACATGTACGCTTATTGCTACAGGATATTTAGATTAGTTCGACTTTGTAGGGATTAGCTAGATTCGGTCACTTTGGCATCCTTGCACCTTCCGCACTCGCCTCGTACTCCCGGTGAAGCTGGCAAAATAACACAATATGTACCTACATAATCCCACGTTTAGAATTAGAATAGTGAGTGCAAACTAGCATTAATTGAAGAAAAATACATTTGAAACTTTTGGTTGTTTACTCCGGTCTCTTTTTTTAGAAAGACAATATTTATCTTATAATCTAAATAATTCGTGGTTATGTTTGTTTGCGTAAAATAAAAATATTTGGTTTTTATTTTGTTGCTCACTAATTATATTTTCATCTAAATAATTTGTGTCTGTGTTTACTTTATATAAAAACATATTCATTTTGAATTTCGTTTTTTAACTTATATATTTTTTGCACTTACGTCATTGTAGTTTTAAAGATCGTTATAATCTGGAGCGCTGTATTTTATCAGTCGTCAAATTATGAAGACGAAGATGTTATTACTATCGATTTTGCTTTATACATGGCACATTCAAGAACGAGAAGCCAGATACCAAATATAGAGGCAACTTAAAGTTAGCTTAGTAACTTTAGTACTACAATAATTTGACATTTAGACCAAATTGAGAGTATAACTTTCAAATATAGTCATGTGCTTAGTCAGATGACTAAGTAATGAAATTCAAACGAATTCAACTATACGGACATACCTATTAAATTATTAATATATGTTGGGCTTTTAATAAGCGAATACGGTATCGATATGAGAAGACGAAGCCTTAGGAATATATTGCTTTTTCCAGTGACAAACTTTCGCAAGAACTGCTTAATGTTGTGTGAGAAGGGTGAGGTTGAAGAACCTTGGTTTGGTTTTAATCAAGAATTTTTTTTGACAACTACTGACGGTAGACCCCTAGGCTGGCCCGCTGGCGGGTTTCCCGCCCCACCAGGACCATACTATTGCGCAACTGGAGCGCATAAAATTGTAGCCAGAGATCTTATGGAAGCATTTTACAGGTAAATGAAGTTGAGTAATATAACAGTAATATAACTGAGGTGACTACGTAAATAAAAGTATTGAAGATAAGCATTATTTATGAAGAAAAGCCCACTAACAATTATGTGCGACTCCGAATACGTTAATTACAATATACAATAGAAAACAAATTAAAATTAGCTTGTCACTTGGAGACAAAACTTCTATTAGTGAAAAATTAATAAAAAAATATTTATTAGCGCATTAATTTTGTGTAGACTGGGCGATTGATCTTTGTTCTGTATTCTAAAAGCTTATAGAAGTAAACTTGGATAGTAAAATTATCTAAATAAAAATCTTCCATATCCATTTCTTTTTTTCCAACCGACTACATTTCAAATAATTGTACAGATTTTGCTCATTTTGCTCATTTAATAGTATTAGTAAATATAATGGTTGAACCACCTATAAAATTATCACAAATTTTAGATAAAGGCAGTTTAAATATTGAAATCAACTGTAAGAGCTACATTTGGCAATATGTTCATGACAACCTGATAACTGTACTGCTTATATGTATGTAAAAATGACTAAGCTTATCAGGATATTGAAAATAGGTTTACTTCTTTAATGAATGCATATACCATATCCATATGTCAGTGTTCATTGATCCATATGTCAGCTATAAACTCATTTCGTACTTGTAATCAAAGACCTAAACGAATTTTGTATAGCTACCTTTTTTATTTGCATTATATTAAATTTATGATACCAGCGTTAATTCACTCATTATATTATCAACGCTTTTTCTATGTCTTACTTTAATTCTTGTTTTAACTTACCATGCCTATTTTGAATAATTTGACAGCCCTGGATTTGGTATTGTATTGTGACCATTATATTGTTAAGTGTTCTCTATAATATTTATTTCTTTACGTATCCTTAATTCTTTCAGTATGTGTAGACTAGCTGTTACCCCCGACTTCGTTAAGGTTTTTCCCGTTAATCACGCGTGATCGTAAATTCGTTCTTAGTGGGTGTCTGCGACCGGTAAAAGAAAACATTAGTTCCGGTAGTTTATGAAATACTGAGTAAAGTGAGTAATATATGTGAAATAAAATATATGAGTATTTTGTTCATATAAGCTTGTTACTAACAAATATGACCTATTAACGACCTATGCTTGTTTACTTAAATTTCAAAAAAATCATTTGAAGCTAACAACATTAGTTTCTGATCTGTAATAAATATCACAGAAAACGATATCAAAATACTCTTTGTTATTAATGAAAGGATACTTGCTTCCCTTTTTTGGGATAATTTGACTGCTTATAAACTCATACCAAGGGATAATAGGAATAATATGTTAATACTCTAGGGATCGTGTTGACATCACCTATTGAAGCATAACGTTATATTTCAATGTCGATAGAAGTTGTTAGTATTTCCTTTCTGGCGACCTTTCTGTGTTTTGAGTTACCTTTTCTTACGAATGTATGATAATTTTAAAAAAGGTACAAAATACAAAGACTGTTTTGTTCAAATTGTCGGAAGTATTTTATAGGATTAATGGCGTAAATGAGTATTTTACTTGAAATTGTTACCAATTATTTAACAATGAATAATAAAATAATCAACTAATGCAAACAGTAGCGACCGAGACTACATAAATTCTTAATTAAGAAATAACAATAAAATATAGCTAGAAACCAACAACCTAAATGTAGCTTTCGATCAGTAAAATAATAATTAGAATAGGATCAATAGCTCAAGGTATTATCTGCCGTAAACAAAATCACGTTCTTGACTTGATCTTTGTATACTAGTAGCGTTGAATAAAAATGGATAGTTATTCGAAAACGATTACCTAAATAGATGTCTTTCCTTTGTACAACAGAGGGCAGAACCTGTTTGCTCTTATGTTAAATTTTACAGTCGGGCGGCCGTGTCAGATTTAGTAATATTTATCGACATGGTTATTATATTATAGAATTATAGGTTTTAAAAATTTGATATTTTTGCGGTTTTTCAAAATTGTTTTCAAGTATAGGCGTATTTAAAGCTAATTACTACGTGTAGTTGACCCTTAAAAACGATAACTTGTGGAAGTTCGATTTCAACCGCGGTCGTGAACGGACGTGTCCGTGAGCCCTCGTTGATTGTTCTCGAAACCGATCGCTGCGTTTTACCGCGCCGCCTATTGTTTCTTTGTGTTATTCTTACGTCTTATCGGCAATAATCCGTCTATTATTGCCGACAATAAAGTTCGTGTTACCGATAATTAGTTTATTCTTAAATTCAATCTATTGTTTGGCTATCGTGGTAATATTACATTGTGAGAATTCTCGTAGTTTATTATTGTGAATTCAAAGTATTGTTTGTCGTTATCGTGAAACAGTGCAGTGATTAAAGTGCCGACACTGTAAGTACGCCGGTCACCGGCTGCCAACAAAGGTAACACTTAATTTCCATTAAGCCTTTTATTACTTTTACAGGCAAGGTCTCAGATATTGTTTATTATTATTTCTTTCTTTTTTCTTTACTTTCTGCACGTGCACTACTAGATTGTATTTCAATGTTAACTCGTCGAACTTTAGATAGTTTGTTTAACTATTTCTAGCCGCGCCCCCCTGCCCCTCAGGCAGGGAGGTTTTTTTTTTTTTTTTTTTTTTATACAGGTTTCCTTTTAAACCTACATTACACCAAGGCTGCTACCGAAATGGCAAACCGCTCAGAGCTTTTGCTAAATAGGTTCCGAGTCTTCGTAGATAAGACACACCCAGAGCTCTTTCTTGCTACTCAACCCCAACCACCGCAAAATGTGCGTATCCCGGCAGCGGCGGTAAATGCGCCCGCGCGCACCCGCCCTCCTTCTCCGTCCCGCACACTCGGGACCCCTCGTTCTCGCTCGCGATCGCGTTCCCCAACAAGGAATCTAAATAGTCATTCACAGGCACCTGTCTCTCCCATACTACCTACATCCCAGGTACCAACGCCGCGACAATTCGAGCAACTCATCTCATATGCTCCGCCTGCGATCCCTACGGCGAATTCATTCTCGCCACTTAGCTCGGACCCGACACCAACCAACGAGGCAGAAATGGAGGAGCCCGAATCTATTAATACCGACAGCGACTTCACGCTAGTCAGTAGGGTCAAACCTAAAAATAAAAGGGTACTTTCACCAGAAACTACCGAACCGAAAGTAGCCAAGGCTTGGCGGACCGAAAGCACCCGCGTCCCTGCGACCCCTTCAATCTCTGCGACTCCTGTTCCTGGCCCCGCGGCCTCGACTGAAAAAGCAGTCCGCCAACCACCACCCGTCACTATCGCTGATAAAGCATCTTGGTTAAATATTTCCACGCAGCTTAATATTAAAAAAATCCGTTATACTAGCGCCCGTAGCACCCCTGCCGGGATTCAAATTAAAGTCCCTACGCCTTTAGATTATAAAAATCTCACCGCCTTCCTTAGAGAAGGAAAACACCAATTTTTCACTTTCACTTTGGAAGAAGACCGTCTACTGCGCGTGGTTATTAGGCGCGTCCCCAAAGAACTCCCCGAGGAGGAAATCATTGCGTCCCTTAAGGAACAAAACTTTCCGGTCCACCAGGTACACCGCATGTACCACCACATAACTAAAAATTTGTTCGACCTTGTTCTTGTCATCCTAGACCGCTCTAAGGAAGGCAAGGAAATCTTCTCACTTAAATCCGTGTGCGGCCTCTCCGGCATCACTGTCGAATTACCGCACAAAAAACACAGCCCTACTCAATGCCACAATTGCCAGTCGTATGGCCATTCTTCCCGCAACTGCTTCATTAAGCCGCGTTGCGTCAAGTGTCTACAAGATCACTCTACTAAGGAGTGCCCACGTACCCCTGAGTCCCCCGAACCACCAAGCTGCGTCCTATGCGGCAAAGCCGGGCACCCCGCGAACTATCGTGGGTGTGAACGTGCCCCACGCACGAGACGCACGCGTTTTCCCACACAAGCGCCTTCAGCGCACTTAGCGGCTGCACGTACCGCACCGCCGCCACTCATGTCTAATCAGGATTTCCCAAGCCTGGGCAAGCCAGCGCAGGTCACTTCCGCGAACCCATCTCCTCCCCAAAGACCCACACTAGCTCCGACCAACACGTGGACCACCAATCAGCAGCCTCCGAAGGCTAAACCCGCGAAACTCACCGCGGCCGGCCCTTCTACTGGTTTCAAAGGCATCGACTGGCTCGCCGAACTACTAGAAGAACATTCCGTAGATGATATCATTGCGTTCGACGACATGATTAGCGCTAGTCAAGATTTTGGCCGTCTAAAAGCCATTAAGTGCTTCCCAGGCATTGCAAGGACTATGCAACGCCTTATCCGCGCTTCTCCTAAATAAACTCGCAATGGAGGATAAGATTAGACCCCGAGGCCTATCTTTGTCCTTTTTTAACGCGCGCAACCTGAAACCCCAACGCGACTTGGTAGCTAGCTTCCTTAAGGAGCGGCAAATAGATGTGTTTCTAGCACAAGAAACTCTTTTAAAACCGAGCGTTCGCAATCCCGCGATTGCGAACTACAAGATAGTAAGAAATGAGTAAGAGGCGTAAGAGGCGGCGGCACGCTCATATACTATAGAAAGTCACTGTATTGCATGCCAATAGATCCTCCCGAACTTACAAATTTAGAAGTCTCGGTGTGTAGAGTGGGTATGACTGGTCATCCCACTATCTTTATCGTTTCCGCGTACCTTTCACCTAATAAAACTCTCCTCCAGTCGGATCTGGAGACGCTTTTCGCGCTCGGTGACTCTGTTATAGTGGCTGGCGATCTAAATAGCGGGCACATTCAATACAACAACCCGCGTACTACCACTAATGGTAGGACACTATACTGGCTAGAAAATGCGCTTATCTTCGATGTAATTGCTCCTTCAGAGCCAACTCATTATCAAGCTAACTGCCGCCCTTCAGTTTTAGATATAGCTATTTTAAAAGGGATCGCGCTTCAAGTACGGCAAATCGAAGTCGTACATGAACTAGATTCCGATCACCGCCCAGTAATTCTGCAACTAGGCCACGCGGGCGACCACACACCCGCTTCTGTCAAAGTGGCTGACTATCCAAAACTCAGACACTATCTCTCAATTAATCTCTCTTCTCCTCATTTAGACAGTATCCCCGACGAGATAAAGTCTGTGAGCGATGCCGATGTGGCGATTGACTCCCTAGTAGGTCACCTCCAGAATGCCATCAGGGAAACCTCAAAAGAGGTAAGGGCGGCAAATGATCGCCGCTTCATACTTCCTGATGATATTCGAAAACTGATAACGGAGAAAAACGCTGCGACACGCGCTCACGATTCTTATCCGACGGAGGAAAATCGTGTACGGCTACGTAGCCTACAAAGATTAGTTAAATTTCGTATCTCTGAACTCCGTAGTCAAAGATGGGACAGCCTCTTAGAGGAAATCAAACCGTCTCATCTCGCCTTCTGGGATCTCGTTCGTAAACAGAAGAGCAGCTATTCGTCCGCAATGCCCCCGTTAGATAGAGGCCCCGGCAATCCGCCGGCCTTCGAAAGTATTGACAAGGCAGAGTATCTCGCTGCCACTCTCGCACAACAGTGTTCCCCTAATCCGTATGAATATCATACCATAGATACCACGCATATCGGGAGGGTCGATCGAACAATTCAATCAATAAGAGAGACCCCTCCAATCGAAAACTTAGATCCGGTTACAACTGACGAAGTACTCGCGATTATAAAAGGCCTTAAACCAAGGAAACCCCCCGGTCCCGACGGAATCAGAAATGAAGCCCTCAAACTTCTCCCTGACAAACTTATAGTTCTTCTGGTCTGCATCTTCAATGCGGCCATAACTCACTGCCATTTTCCGGCCGCTTGGAAAATGGCAACGGTAATAGGTATCCGTAAACCCGGAAAAAAGGCATCCCTCCCGGAAAGCTACCGCCCGATAAGCCTCCTCAATACGATTGGTAAAATATACGAGCGACTCCTTCTAAACCGACTTCAATCAACTGTCTCAGACAAATGTCTTTTACCACACGAGCAATTCGGCTTTCGACCCAAGCACTCGTGCACCCACCAAGTTCTCCGCCTCACGGAGCATATTCTCTCCAATTTCACAGAGTTACATCGCCCTAGGCGCACACTTGCCGTATTTTTTGATATAGCCAAAGCTTTCGATAAGGTCTGGCACGAAGGTCTCATATTTAAACTCAATCTCTTACAAGTTCCGGACAGGCTAGTCCGCATAATCCTTGCCTATCTATCGGACCGCTCCTTCTGCTACAAAGCAGACGGAGCCTTATCCTCGCCTCACCCAATACGCTCAGGAGTCCCCCAAGGCTCTATCCTAGCGCCCTGCCTATTCAACTTGTTCGTTAGCGACATTCCCGAATTCTCCAACGTCGCAGTAGGCTCCTATGCAGACGACACAGTCATCTTCAGCTCGGGCAGGAATAGGATTCATTTATATTACCGCGTCCAAAGAGCCGTCTCTACGTTTGGGTCCTGGTGCCTCAAATGGCGCATAGGAATAAACCCAGACAAAAGTGTGGCTATCATGTTCGATCCTCACGCGAGGAGGAATATAAGAAAAACATTACACCTTTTCGGTGTCAATATCCCCTGGGCTAATCATACTAAATATCTTGGTGTAGTTTTAGACAGGCGCCTAACCTTCAAAAAACATATAGATTACGTACAGAAAAAAGCCTCCACGGCTATGGTTCTGCTACGCAATCTTACCTCTTCTAAGAGCAAAATGTCACTCGGACATAAGCTCACAATATACAAAGTATGCATCCGTCCCATACTTACTTATAGCTGCCCCGTATTCGCTCACGCTTCGCGCACCATCCTTTACAAACTACAAGTGTTACAAAATAGATTCATGCGTATAGCCGTCCAAGCTCCACCCTATGTCCGCAATGTAGATTTACTTCCGTCCATATATGCATATATCAAAGATGTCACAAAGAAATTTTTCGAAAAGGCCGAAGTTCATCCCAACCCCAAAATAGTACACGTACTTAGCTACACTCCTAATCCGTATGCTAAACGCTTCGCACGCCGGCCACGTAACTGCCTCACCGATCCCGTCGACAAAATAACAAGATTGAACGCACTGCTCCCTGCCGTCTTCACCAATTACACGTGTCCGCGCACACGCCCGTGTAACCGCCGTTCTCGCCGCCGAGGCCGAGCGGTAAATTTCGCTCCCGCACACCCGCCGCGGCCTCCCTCTGCAGATTCTTGAGCCTAGGATCGATCCTCCGGACAGGAGCCCTCAAGTGACTCTGCTCGCGCGATACAGTGACACTCTACATCACTGAGAGTACATCATCACACCGCATATCATCCGTGCACACCCACACATAAAGTACACGGTTCTGTAAGGGACTACTCCTGCGGCCCTCGCGTGGTTTGCCCTATGTTATTGTTAGGACCTGTTGGTTAGTTAGGATCGCGAATCTTTGTTCGTATTCCAGCAGTAGTCCAAGCCCATTCTGGCACCCTTGCGCCCTCTGCCATGGGGCTGAGTGCCCTTAGCATTCGCCCCAAAAAGTTCGGTGAAGCTGTCAAAGCCCTTACGGCTAACAGCGTATGTCAGGTCGAAAAAAAAAAAAAAAAAAAAACGATAACTTGTTACGCCGAGACCCCAATTTTGTGTTGATAATTTAATATAAATACGCGGGTTTAAGACAATTTCTAAACGCCGATTAAATCCGTATGGATAACTATTTTTAGTACACAGAGTAGTTTGTGACGACTAAACGTGTTTAAAACGAATTTCTTATGCGATACATTGTCCACGCCACCGCGCTGAATTGAAACATAATATTATATGATATTTATTAATACAATAAATATTGTATGAAAAATGTTTTGAAGTATTTACAAATGTTAGGTCAGCGAATCCCACATTTCACCAGTCCTTAGCAGTCGACTTAATATAAGTAAGTATGCTTGGACATTCGAGTAAACTACAACCTTCATCAATCAGTGATATAAGGATAACATTTTTTTTTAATTAATAACAAGTAAGCGCTTGACCACAATCTCACCTGATGGTAAGTGATGATGTGGTCTATGATGGAACGCGCTTTTTCAGCAAGTACATGTTCACTCTCTGAAGACTCCCAGATTGTACGATATAGGAAAGACAGACGCTGGTAGTGAATTCCACTCCCTAGCAGTACGCATTATAAAAGAAGCTGCAAAACACTTCGTGCGGATCGGGGGAATGTCAACTATATACGGGTGAAAACCCTCGCGGCGTCTGGTCGTCCTCAGATAGAATGGAGTTGGTGGAATCAAATCGTGCAGTTCCTGAGCACACTCTCCAAAGTGTATTCTGTAAAAAACTGAGAGGCAAGCCACCTTACGGCGATGGTCAAGAGACAGCATATTGGCCTTCTTCAGTGCTTGTTCACCAATCAACCGACGGGCGAGACGCTCGATTGAATCCAATGCAGCCAGCTGGTATTTAGCTGATCCATCCCAGAAGTGGCTACAGTATTCCACATATGACCGAACTTGTGCCCGATACAGGCTGAGAAGCTGATCAGGTGTGAAATACCGTCTGACCTTAGAAAGGATCCCTAGCTTTTTTGCAGCTGTTTTTGCTTTGGTCTCAATCGAACTCCCAAAGTTGAGGTTTGCTGTTAGTTGCATTCCCAACAGCCCGAGGTTATCAGCGACTTGAAGAGAAACGCCTTGGAAAGTAGGAGCCAAGATGAACGGACTCTGCTTCGCGGAGAGGAGACACACCTGTGTTTTATCGGCATTGAACTTTACCAGGTTCTTGTCGCCCCAGTCGGCTACGAACCTCAATTTCGAGTTCAGATGCTCGATCATAGCCTCTCTCTCATTACGGATCACTTGAAAACAAGCAACCATGCCCGGCTGCAGCAGATCGTTGATGTGCAGCAAGAACAGTGTCGCTGAGAGTACAGATCCCTGAGGAACTCCGGCATTAATAGCCTTGGCATCAGACGAGCAGCCATCAACAACTACTCGTATGACCCGCTCACTCAAGAAGTCGTTGATCCAGATCCGCAGATTTTCGGAGATTCCGTAATATTGGAGCTTGCTTAAATAGCTGGCGTGCCAGACCCTATCAAACGCTTTAGATACATCGAGAGAAACAGCTGGAGCTTCACCGTGTTTCTCGAAAGCCTCACCCTAGTAATGGGTGGCGTATACCAAGAGATCTCCAGTTGATCTTTGTTGACGGAAGCCATACTGTCTATCACTGAGAATATCGTTCTGTTCGAGGTATGCCAATAGTTGTTTGTTAATTATTCTCTCCATTACTTTGCAAAATATGGAAGTTAATGTAATTGGGCGATAGTTGGACGGGTCAGCACGATTTCCCTTCTTCGGAACTGGCTGTACGTTCGCAAGCTTCCAAGATGTTGGAACTATGCCGGCTTCAAGGGAGAGGCGAAACAGACGTGACAAAACAGGAGACAATTCCGGTGCACAGTGTTTGAGCACCCTGGATGGAATACCATCAGGGCCACTAGCTTTATTCACATCTAGATTACTTTATATGGTGCTAACATCCTTAGTGCGTATTACAATTTTTGGCATTAATGTATCACACGAAGGTATTGAAGATGGATTTTTAATGTCAGTTTCTGGACGTGAATTTTGTGCAAACAGATCCGCGAATACATTCGCCTTTTCTGCTGCTGTAAATGCTAGTAACCCATCAGGTTTCATAATGGGTGGAAGCAAGGACCTCAAAAAGTTCGCCTCGATTGACTTAGCAAGAGACCAGAAGGCTTTGCTATCAGTAGGGTAGTTCGCCAATTTGGCTCCAACGTGACCAATATGTTGGAAGCGAGCCTTTCTGAGAACTTTTTTATAGGACTTGGCGGCTTTATTGTATGCTTTCTTCTTAGTAAGCCGATCCGAAGACTTACAGCAACGAGATTCTGCCCATGCTTGAAAGGACAGATCTTTGACCCTTTCATATTCGACACACTCGTCGTTAAGCCATGGAAGAGCTCTGCTTCCGAGTGGTACATCGGAATAAGTTATAAAATACTCCATGGCCCGATGCACCACGTCGGAAATTGCATCAGCACAGCTCGACGGATCAGCTGTAGAGAAGCATACGTTTCGCCAAGGGTAAGATGCGAGGAAGTGTCGCATCTCATCCCAGTCTGCCGACTTGTATCGTCATATTCTTCAAGTACCTTGTATGCTTGTATCGGGTGGGGAATATGATGATACTAACTTTACCAGACAATGGTCAGAACTGCCCAAAGGGGCTGAGACCATTATGGAATAACGGTCTGGATCCGTAGTCAGCAGAAGGTCTAAACAGTTAGTGGTATGGTCATCCACGTCGGGTACCCGCGTCGCCTGGTTGACCAGCTGTGTAAGGTCTAAAGTGAGAGAAAATTTAAATTTTTCTGGTATGGGTGGAGCCATTCTTAATGATGGGCATTAAAGTCTCTCACAAATACCAGTTGTGCGGAAGGATATCTTTGCTGGGCCATATCAGCTGCCCCGCTTAGGTGTGCAAACATATTGGTAGTCTCCTGGTCTCCACTGTGCGAGCGGTAGACTCCTATGTAAATAGTCTTTTCTGCACCGTAGTCCAGCAATATCCATAAGGTTGAAAAGTTGGAGTCTTCAAGATCACGGAGACGTCTAAGACATATGTCATCGCGAGCATACACGCAAACGCCTGCGCGCTGAATAAAATTGCAAAGGGTAGTTAAGGTATGCTACATCTAAAGGACAACGAATCTGTGTCTCCGTGAGAAAGAGGAGGTGCGACTTATCAGTCTCCAGATGGTAGTGGACGGCGTTGAGATTAGAGTGTAATCCACGGATGTTAGTGAATATCACTTTGAGTGGGAGGAAGTGCAA
This sequence comes from Actias luna, assembly GCA_039707435.1. Lineage (NCBI taxonomy): Eukaryota > Metazoa > Arthropoda > Insecta > Lepidoptera > Saturniidae > Actias > Actias luna. Next base: position 8,808,090 of record JAZHAC010000033.1, on the reverse strand, counting down.
CCGCTGTTTAACCATACTCTTTCTTGTGACTTTTTTCATAATTGCGAGTGAATTGATGGGAGAATGTCTCAAGGACGAGATGTAGTTGTTCGGAACCACACATCACTCCGAAACTATAGCGCTGATGGGTTACTCAAACGGAGACTGCGGGGACGCCCGAACCCCCTCGAAATGGCCGTCGGGTCCTCCCGTCCGTTCGCCAGCCGGCACGGCGGAGCAATTCGGGAATTTCGCGAGGCGGCGGGGCAGCCTTTCAAAGATGACTAACCTACTACTTGGGCCCCCTACAACCTGCGGTTGCCTAGCGGTGCACCGTGCTTCGGATCCCGCTAGCATCCGCGATGAGTCGCCGGGCGTTACAGAGTCAGAGGTCTGTATTCGGCTTAAAACGTTTTACGACTACTGTCCCATCAACATTCACCCTGTAGATGTACGGGCTTCTTCGGCCTACACCGGAACACGACGAATCGTTTGGCGGCATGACTTAGTTCAAAGGGTGGTGACAAGCCGCGGCCGAAGCCTCCCACCTGTAGAAGCTGATCGATTAGCACCACCCGGGGGCCACGTGTAGGGTCTCGAGGGCCTACGGACGTGAGCAGCACCAACCCCCAAAAATATTACTAAATATTACAATATAAATATTACAAATAAATATTGTCGACAAGTGGACAGGTCAACTTACTTTTTACTTAGAGAATAAATGATTACCTACTATAACTATTGTATTAATAAAATTCTGTTAGTGGAATATCAACAGAATTATAAAAACAAATTTGACTTAAATAAAAACTAAAATATGCTATATACATTTTTCGTAGGTGCTGTCTATTTGCTGGTATACAAATTAATGGTATAAACCCAGGAACCACTCCATCTCAGTGGAATTTCCAGGTGAGACTTAGCAGGATTCAGAGTTTTTTTTGTTGTGGCATATTTCATTTATTATTTTGAAGTGACTCTAAACTACATTTCCGTACGTGTTAGGTAGGACCAAGCCCTGGAATACGTTCAGCGGATGATTTATGGATGGCCCGCTACATTTTGGTCCGTTTGGCTGAAGAATATGGAACAGTAGCTTCGTTTGAACCCCAGCCAGTTCCAGATTGGCCAGGAAATGGCACATTTGTTTATTTTTCTTCCAAGGATATGAGAGAAGACGACGGTATACTGTAAGCCTATTGAATTTCGGCATAAGTTGTATAATGTATAATGTAAGCTTTAGATTTCTCTTAAAGAGAATAAAGATAGATTTAATACAATGTTCTAAACATTTCTTGTTGAAATATGTTGAACTGAAGTTACTTACAAAACGGTCCACTTGTATTGCTTTGCCCATAGCTTAAGAAATTTCGCTTTAGAATTAGTTATGGGTAAGGCAATGAGCCATCCATTCAGGGTTAGATGGACTAAGTAAGCAGTATTTTGGTTTAGTTAGATATTGACTCATAATAATATCAGTGGCGACTTGTAAACATCATATTAAGATATTTTTTTGTATTACCATGTATGTATTCTTTTTATTTTGGGAAGGTCGACATTATTTGTTTAAGTAAATTACTTTAATTTTTTAGTTTATTATGTAATAGTTATTGCTTTATTGTAACATTTATTTAAAAAAAAAAACCTATATGATCTAAGGTCAGTTTTGAGTATTTTATTTAAATAGCTCTACTAGCTATAAAACGACAGCTACTTCAAGATGCATAAGCAATTAAACTAAAATTCTATAAAACATATAAATAATTGATTGTATGTGCTAAAGTATTGGTACTATATGGTTGTCATGTCCTTTGTAGACGTAGGTCTCTGTATGAAATAGAGATAAAAAATAAAATGAAAAACGAATGTATGTTAAGGAACAATTTTAATAAGTTGATTATGAAAAAAACTTTGCCAATAAAATGAAACCATTAAAATAGTTAATTGCTCTAAAGCTTTGTTGTGGATCAAAAATCAAAAACTGAATTTAGATTATAATATGCTATGCTCAATTTACAAATTAACTATAACACGTATCATACACTGATATTATGTCAAATTCCTAAGCTATATGTTTATTTACCTATACGATATTTTCTTCAGGGTGATCGAACGAGCCATAGATAAGCTGGCGCGTCGCCACGGAGCGCACATTAATGAATACGACGCTAATAATGGAGCTGACAACTCGCGGCGCCTTACAGGAAAAAATGGATTGCCACATATCAAAGATTTTACTGCTGGTAATCATTTTAATTATAAGCAATTTGAACAGGGATACTAAACGCTGTTTTTCAGGTATGTACTTGTAAAATTTGCTCTTCATTATCAAGATAATTTTGTTTTATCTACATATCTACGTAGATATATAGTATAATATAATATATTATAAGATACCTAAAGGTCTACATTTACAAATAGTAATAATAAAAAGTATACGAAATAATGAGTCTAACAAAATCAATCTGGCGATAAAATATTTTAAAGTTATATATTAATACTAAATGAACCTGCGACTTCGTTCGCGTAGAACTACAATTTTATTTCAACATTTTTACCCGTTTCTGTAACTTTATTCAATACAGATTCACTCCTATTGGTGTTAGCATAATGTTATATAGTCCAAAGCCTTCCTTAATGATTGCACTATCAAATACAAAAAAAAATCATTTCCGACTAGTAGTTCTTACCATTAACGCGTACAAACAAGCAAACTTTTCCGCTTTATAATATTTGTATTAAACATTACATTTTTCTACCGGCTCGAGTCAATACGTAAATTTGATCATCATATTATTTACACATACCAAATGTCATTTAGTGTGCATTGCATAATGCTAAGAATAACTGTTTTTTATACTAAAAACTTTCTAATTACTTTGTAACGGTTTACAAAACTCATGTTTAGGCTATCTACCTTATATAAGTCAATTTTTTGATATAAAATAGACTAAGAAATACTTTATTACAAAATATATATTGAATAAACAAATCTTAAAGGTCAACTACTACGATGGAATTTCAACCATCCGTACTATGAGCTATTACACAGATCTCGATGTCCTCCGGACAGGAGCCCTCGAGTGACTCTGCTCGCGCGATACAGTGACACTCTACATCACTGAGATTACATCATCACACCGCATACCATTCGTGCACACTCACACGTTAAGTACACGGTTCTGTAAGGGACTACCCTCGCGGCCCTTGAGCTGCTTACCTGATAAGGTCGTAGTTAGTATCACTAATTTAGTAATAAAGAACCTGTTGGTTAGACAGGATCATGAATCTTTTTCATTTACCGGCAGCAGCCCTAGCCGAGGTTCGGCCGTCCTGGCACCCTTGTGCCTGCTGCCTCGGGGCTGAGTGCCCTCAGCACTCGCCCCCAAAAGTCCGGTGAAGCTGTCAAAGCCCTTGGGGCTAACAGCGTAAGTCAGGTCGAAAAAAAAAAAAAAAAAAAAAAACAGATCTCGATGCTGCTTATTAAATCTTGTCTTGACATGCTATTTTTACCACTCCAATATTATAGAAAGATGAAATAGCCTAAAATTTTCGTTAGGTTATCAGGTTTCAAAAAGAAAATTTAGATTGTAATCCATCAAGAAATTTACAATATACTTATAAACTTATTACCTGTCTAGGATACAAAAAACCTTTCGTTTTACACGGTCAAAATAAAATTTATTACTTAATCCACACTATGAACGATTGCCGAGTTTAGTTTTAAATCTGATTTTTTTATAACGGTCAATTTATTTGTTGTGTATACCTTCTACCACTGATATGATGCGTAGACATGTTTTTTTGACGAAGCTCATTGATTGTTGCATTTGGTTTTGAGTAGACGTTGTTCTTGAAACTACCCCAATAGGCCTCATAGTGAAAACCAGCACCGCAGTATATACCGTAAGGTTATACTGTAACAATCAGCTGAGTATGAGGCTATGATGTTATTAGATATAATAGCATTTAATGTGTGATATTTTGTATTATCTTGTATATTATTCAATAATAAATTTCTTTCTTTCTTGTATATATAATAAATAGAAGATATATAATAATATTGTAATTATTAATATATGAATATATTTTGTTACTTGAGGTGCAGGAATATGGTATAGTGTTGTTGCCTTAAATGATTATAGTTCGTTATCTTAACGCATTAATATTGAATATATATCAATGTACCATCTCAAAAAACGTGAACTCCAATGCTCTTTTCAAAAGTCATCTTTTGCAAACATAAATAAAACAGAGCGAAACTTTACTGAAATATTTTTGTGTTGAATTACTTACAATGATCGATACTTATTGTGATAGTATTGTTTTTTTAAAAGTCCAAATACTATAAATTTAATGTATTCTGCAATATCAATAAACATTGGCGGGTTTGATATATTTTAGATAGAACTCTACAAAATATCACATTATTTTTACTTTTTTTAAATATGTTTGAGAATTGTAAATATAAATATACAACACACCTTAAAATACATAATGTGTTTTCACAAAAACGTGAATCGATACTTGTCAATGAACTGGCAATGTGACTGGCACAATGTGAATATTTGAAATAATAAATTTATTTTTTCAAAAATAATTTCATCATCAAACAACTAAAATTTATCTTATATTTCCAATTATTTTGATACAGTCGCGTGAAAAATATTATCCATTGCTATAAACAAAACTGAAAAATATTCGATAAGATATTATAATATGAAGAATATAGCCATTCCATTGTTTATTTCACTTTTCCAAGAACTATCTATGTGGAATTACGTACTTCAGCGGCTGCCACAAATATATAGTTACGCCCACTGTATTTCGAGTTTTATTTTTGTTCCAGAACTCAACTGTAACTGAAGCGCACAGTTTTTTTTTCGGGGTACAATACGCTTTTATTATATGGTATTTACCGTATTTTGTATGAAACATGGTAATTCATTAGTTACATTATAGTAATGATAGCTTATTATTGTTGTAACATATGATATATTTAGAACTTTAATATCAAAAACCAGTTATGTAGAACAAATATTCTCTAAAATACCAAATAAACGAATAGTTCATTCAAAAGATTGCATGGTGGGTAGGGCTTTTTCTATCACCCACCTGGCTAGTCCACTAAGCTTAGCGTGTTCACAATATTGGGCTACATTGACTCTTAACATCACGTGACATAGTGATCATAACAATAAACCTTAGCTATATATATAAACAAAAGGAAAAAAGGTTTCAATACGTTGTTAAAAACATTTTTAAAGTTACGTAAATAATATTTTTTTATTATTTATGTATTAAAACAATAAATCTTCAACACTTTTTTTTTCTTTAAACTACTTTCTTAAGTCTTTCTACAAAATAATTAAAGACTACATATTTGTAATGATACTTTTACAAAATTATAATTGGCTAAAAATTTGGAAGATCCGTGAATTTTTGGATTTATTATAAATCATTGTCGCAGGTGTCGCTAATCGCAGCTGCTGCGTCAGAATACCCCGGCAGGTTTCAGAAGATAAGAAAGGGTATCTCGAGGACAGACGCCCTGCGGCGAATGCGGACCCTTATCGTGTTATGTCAATCATGCTCAGAACTTGCATATTTGATGAGTAACATTTCCTAATGCGATATTTTTTGCTGTTTTCATATATGCAATGTATTGTTTTATTTCTACGTACTTTGTTTATTATGGAAAGTTGTCCTTTGGTTCAAAAATAACTTTTCCAGAAAGCAGAGTTAAAAATCTAAAAAATATAATAAATCGTGCCATACATAATTTTTGTAAAAGGTAAGGTTGTTGTCCCGTACGTAATTGAAACATAATTAGGGTAACATTTTTATATATATATTAGATGTAATTTTTGCTAATAATATGAAACAATAAATGTTTGTTATGAACCACATTCCAAAATTTCTAATATAGGAGTATGTAGGACCTCTATTGTAGGTATATCATGTATTCAGTTAAAATCAAATATAAATTAAGAAAATATCATATAACATTCATTGTCTTCCAAATGATTGAATGACTTTTTTAAAGATTACAAAGCAAGTTTTATTGATTAAATTAACTACTAATTAATATGGGCTTGTTTTAATTGTAATAGTACTGTCACCACGGTTTAAAATAATAATAAAATTATTAAATACATTTTAATTCACGAGGTTTTTTTCAATAAAACGAGTTTTTGATAATTTAGTATACATTTATTTCCCATAAACTATATTACAATAATTTCTATTGAATCACGTTATTATCTATAAAGAGCTTATTAGTAATGGAATTGAATTTTATTTACACTTTGTCATTACTGGATATCTCGCGAAATTCTACAATATTACTATTTGGAAATATATATAGTTCACCAACTCTTTCGTCTCCAATCGGCTCGTCGATATCAGTGTGCATTCTTTTAGTTTTCCTTGAAATGGATTTTTTTTTATCAGGTCGTGTGTTTATATATACTTCGTCATTGGGTATCGCAAAATCTTCGGATTTTCTGCTTTCAATTTCGTTCTCTCGACTTTGGTTGTTCGTGGACTGGAACGAATTTCTAGCTGGCAACCTCAGAGTATCACTAAGTGGTAAATTGATAGATTTTCTCGCCGAGTATAAACTTCTGCCATTAGTTGAGCGAATTGATAACATGCGGGTACGATATGAATGTCCATCCTAAAAAGATGCTCCACATAAAATATCTATTGTGAGGAATTTTACCTTTTTTCTAGTTGAATTATTTTAAGTTTTAACTTATATTGGCTTAATATATCATTAATTTATTGAAAAATTTGACGGCGATTATTTTAAACAAAAAATAAAACAAATTTGATTGGCATCAGGAAAAAAAACTATAATTCATATTCGTCTTTTGTAGAACAATACAAAATAGATATTTTGTATTTCTAAAGATAGTGATTTTATTTATATCTGATACTCGATTTTAATCAAACTTATGTTTTGTTTTTAATAAAAATATCAACACTTTTTAATCGACTCACATGCACAGTTTTGCAACTTCGTTAACAAGTTAGATATATATTCTGTTCCCTTTTTTTTTGTTTATTGTGGGGAAATGCATTAGGCGTACCTTCTCAACCCGGGAGGATTGGGAAGGTTATGTGGGATTCGCCCAGCGCTAGTTGCAGGACTACCCACTAAAACCCTACGGTCATCCGTCGCCTTACTGGGGCGACGCGGGTTCGTGCCTGCAATCACTGTCACCCCGGCGACAAGCCTGGCCTATTGGTAAGCCGGGTCCCGTCCGGGCAGCTTGGCGAGATGCCCTTTCAGTCGGCCAGACTGGTGCAATGAGAGGCGGATCCCCCGACCCGCTCCTCTCAGTCCAGCTTAGGGCGGCGGGAGGGCATTAGCGTATCGGCCCCTCCTGCCACCCGTGCGTCTGTATCAGGAAGGGAGTCCGCGGGAGACCGCTTCACGGGCCCTCTCAGCGGTCTCCTTCTGCGAGATAACTGTCTCACAAAAGGAGACCATCGCAATTCTACGAACTGTCGTTGCCGAGCATGACTTTTACCACACTCCGCAGCGAGAGATCCGTCCCCACCGCCGCCTCCAGAGTACGCCGTGACTTGGACCACGCAAATCACTCAAATCCGCAGTCATGACAGGCGGCGGTCGATTCCCTGCGCGCGATTTTGTGCAGGTACCATTCGAAGCATCCATGCTTATGCATCCCTTATTGGGGGGGAGCCGGTCAAGTGCCATCGCTGTTCCTACAATGCGCTGTCCAAGCCCCTTAAAATACGGCTCGAACCACCACCACCTATCCAGGATGAGCTCGAGATACTTCATCTGGACTTCATCCCGGACAGTGTGCTCTCCCACAGAGATGCTTGCCCCAGGGGGCGGAACGCGTCGTGGGACATGAAAAATCGTGGCTCTGGTCCTATCAACCGCTACCCTGAGGCCAACCATCTCTATACACCTGATTATGAGGGCTGTGCTCCTAGTTGCCAGACCCGTCACCTTCGTCCAATCTTTTCTTTTCCCTGGTCTACGACAAGGGTGTTGTCCGCGTAGCACAGCAGGCGCACTTCACCAAGAAGCGCACCCGCTGAGTCACGGAGTATCCAGTCGGAACCCCAAGTTCCACAGGAGCGGTGCTATGGTCGACCCCTGTGGAACCCCGCACCTGGTTTGACACCGGACCACGGCGTCCCGACTGTCCGCGTAGACGGCCCTCGGTTGCGGAGGTAGTCCCCCAACAGCTGTTGCAGGTACAACGGCACACCGAAATATCATAGAGCTTTCCGTATGACACCATGCGGCAGGCTGTTGAAGGCGGTGGCGATGTGCAGGGATACCACTAACTACTTATCTCCCAGGAAGGTCATCTCCATTGATTATCTTTAGTGTCATCAAGGCGTCGATGGTCGAGCGCTCAATCCGAAAGCCGAACTGCCCATCCGCGAAATTTGGCCCAACTTAGTTAATGTGCTTGACAACACGGCAAGCCAATATTATTTCTAGTAACATACCCGTATCGTCCAGCAATACCAGCGGCCGATATGCTGATAGGAAGCCCGGAGGACGACCTTCCTTCACTAAAAGACAAAGTCACCACTCCTTCCAAGGCTTTGGAAACTATCCAACACGGATGCACCTGTCGAATAGTTTCCGAAGCTGACCACCCATGTATATTAGTGCCAGTGCGAGGACCTGCCCCAGGACCTCATGAGGTCTGGGTGTTCTCCTTCTGGAGCGGAGGCATTTTACCGCCACCTCCATCTTCTCGTCAGTCGTCACCAGTAGGCCGCCCACTTTCGCGGGCGCTTCCTGCTAGTGGCATCGACGTGTCACACACCTCCGTTAACGACTTACGAAATCGGAGGGCGGATGCGTCGATGTTCTCTTCCGGAGGCGACCATCGCCAGCTTTGTACGATAAACGCTTCCTCAACCATCTCCCGATTCAAGGAGCAAAGGGCCCAGGGAGGGAACGGCGTACCGGTGGGGGGGGGGGGTTGTAAGTATCCGTGCCCGCTTTGGAGGTAGAGACCTCAAATCTGATGTATCTGTGATCATATAGGCTCTCCACCTCTTCCAGTACCCGCCATCCTTTGATAAGGCGTGCGACAGACGGGGAGGCAAGCACCTATGTGCCGTTCCCTTGTTGAGGAGGGACAGTCCTACTACAACTTGCCCATTGCCTAATTGTCAGGCCCCACAGGTCCCTGCACGCATCTTAGACATGGCGTTTAGATCCCACCCGCATGTTCGATAGCAGGGTGAGTGCACGCCAAGCCCGTGTGTGTTTCGTCTACCACTTCTTCTGATAACAGAGGAATGCAGGTGACAAGGCATAAAATCCCCATGAAGATCTACCCCTTCGTCAGGTATTACCCACCAATATATTCTGTTACCTACTGTCGATACTTTACATCATAGAAAACGTTATTCTACTTAGACAGTAACGCAAATTATATTTTAGTATCACGAGATATAACAGTATAAATAATATTTTAGTAATAATAAAATTGCACACAAGTTTAAATGGATGAACATTCAATATTAAAATATATTCGATAACTTTTGATAAAATTTGAAGCGATGATAGCTCAGTGGTAGTGTGTACAACTTCGTGTCAAGAGACGTGAGGTTTTGGTGAAAGAAAACATCGTGAGGAAACCATAGCATGGTGGTAGGGCTTTTTCTAATGCCCACTTGGCTAGCTACCACCCTCAAGTTGAAAATCTGTCGCCAAATACCAATAGGCGTGTTCCGGCAGTTGCACTTGAAAGCCAGTACCTTCAGAGGTTTATTGTGTCTATCAACTTGAGCCGTACTGACATTTAAGATAAGGTGAGATTATGGCCACAACGCTAAAACCTTGAGTATAAAAAAAACGCTAAGCAGCTGCTCTATAACTTATTTTTAACATTTGATGCGATGGAACCGATGATACCTCAGTGGTAGCGTATACGGACGCCGCGTCAAAAGACGTGTGTTCGAATCCCTGCAATGAACTTGAGCTTTCGGTAAATAAAAACACCGTGAGAAAGCCTTAGCATGGTGGTAGGTCTTTTTTAATGCCCGCCTGACTAACTACCACACTGAAGTTGATAATCTGTCGTCAAATACCTGTATGTGAGTTCCGGCAGTTGCAGTTAAGAGCCAGTCCTTCGATAGGCTTAGCGTGTCCACTTTTTTTAGGGCACATCATCACTCATCATCATCAGGTGAGATTGTAACCATAACGCTTAACCCATAAACTATTTAAAAATGGATATACAATCGATTATTGTACTCATTGTATTAATCAGCCATGAGCGTAGATCGACTGCGGCCTTTCATGCTCAATAGAAGTGCTTATTATTACTTTATTGTCGTCTGTGATAATAACATACGAATAATAGGTTTTATAATATCGCTTACCTCGTAGCTGTCATTGGCGAATCGATTTAACTTCTTTCCAAACGTAAACCGCTGTCTGAACTCTTTTTTAAATTTTTCCTAGAAAGATTTAAAACACTGGGTATATGTTGTATATTGTAATTATACAAGCACATTTATAAAATAGTTTTAACACTTAAATAAGTTAATGGAACCAAATGTAATATAAGATCAAACTTTATTATGGACGTAGTATATTTTTTTTTTCTACAACGCAAACGTAACGAGAGGGCACCAGCTATGTAAGTACTTTATATCATACGAAAAGAGCTTTCTAAAATTCCTATCACCCCAATTTCACGCGTCAGGCACGCGTCCTGCCTGTCTACTTTAGTGTATTGTATACGGTGGCTTTCTGTAGAAAAATTCCCTCATTTATTTCTCAAGAAATAAGGCCCGCCTAGAATGTCTAGCAAGGCATTTCTTTAAAGTAATCTTATACTCTTTGAGTCTTTAAGGGTATTTATCCAACACAATATAAAAATATATATAATAATGAGAGTATACAAAAGTATGGAGAAAATTAATATATTAATACATTGATGTCATTCCAAAGTATCCATAGTATCAGCCCCGGAGTAATTAATTTAGTCTTCTAACACTACTATATATGGTCATTAAAGTAAAATGCAACACTTGTCAAATGCATCTTCGCCACTTTGGCTTTCCATCATGATCATGATCGACATCATGCAATGTGATTATAAGATTTAATTATTTATCTTGAATTTTCTTATTCAGAACCTGCTATACCTTGATCTCGCTAGGATGCAGGTTCGAGCTTTACTTGAGTCAGCAAAATTTGTGCGTTCTTAAACCTTTGTATTCGTTGTATCTTTAATAATCTCTTATTTTTTTAGGTTTATTTTATTTTATTATGGTGCTTTTGTATACGTTTTATAGATTTTATATTAAATTTCAACTAAGCTAAGCTAGTTAAGCTTCTTTAGTTACCAAAATTGTAATCGATTTATAGTTGGTATAAGAACTTTTTATTACAGCTACAGGAAATAGAATATATATTTATAGTACTAACAAATATACTTTCATTTCATGAGGGATTCAGTTTTAAATCCACTGAAATAAAGTAACAAAATAATATAGAAATAATGGCACTTACGTTATATATAGCATAAATAAAAGGATTGTAACAAGAATTACTCATCGCCAGCCAATCGAAGCAGAAAAATATTACATTGATATACCTGTACCTGAAAAAAGTCCAAATTAGATTAACATATCATCTTCAGAACTTTCTAATTATTTATATTGGACTATAACTAAAAGCTATATCACGATGAACAAACTACACCATTAAAGTATTAGCATGTATTGAAGCGTATATTATGGAAGCTAACCGTGATTTGTTACGGACTCAGGAAAACTCCAAGATTTAAAACAAATCTGTTGAATAAATATACTCTATATTATTCATAAGCGAATGTATTTGAGAGTAGTACGAAATATAATTTTACATAAAAATGATACGTGAAGCAATATTGAACCTGATCTACACTCTGCGAAGAATACGTAATGTGTTCTGAAACTGGATTATAAGCTTGCTATTATTAAATACTATAATGTAACATTACTTACTCGTTTATGGAAGGGAAGAACGACTGTAGCAATAAATAACTCTGAAGAGGAAGCCAGCAAAGCGCAAATAACGCCACGACGAGCACGAGCATTTTTATTACCTGTAAACCATCAAAAATATGGTACAATTTTATTAAGAATTATATTATTCGATGTAAAACTGTAAATTAAATAAACATTTAGTATTTCAATTACTTTAACTATTTATTTATTTATTGAGGCAATAATTGACCAGTAATTAGATCCGTCAACCAGTCGTGACTATAAAATTCCTTCTAAGTGGGTGTCCACTTTGTGTAAAAAATATTCGTACCGAATATGAAGTCAGTCGGGCAAATAATTTTAAAGATCTGATTAAATTACTTTAAACTTTAGTAGTATGTATATAAAACTCATAATGTATCACGACGCTCCTACCTGATCAGTTCAGTAGCAGGTTCACTGAAACGCGTTATTTAGTGAAAAAAAAGAATAATTGATTATCTTGCGTGGACTATTCCACACCTTGGAAATTATGGGCATAGCCCGTTTGTAACAAGTTCCTCAATTTTTGCATGTTTCCTTCATATAAAATTCGATTTTACTAAACCTCGTAACGAAGGGGTGGTAGTGAACTGGATCACTGCCCATAACCAATTTTAGTGTGATGACCATACTTCTCAATTGCACGTTTGCGTATTAAATATCTACTATATATGTATTATTAGCTGTACCTACTACTTCGACCGCACTTCTTGCTACTTTTTTCAATATAGTTTTACCATTATATTAGATTCTATTAGAGGTATCTTGATGTTAAATAGCCTTAATTATTGCTGTGTCAAATACAAAATTAATTTCTGAAATCCGATTGGTAGTTCCTAAGATTAGTGCGTTCAAACAAACAAACAAACTTTTCCGCTTAATAATATAGATATCAGTTTCGTGGTACTGTAGCACCTACTGTAATTCACTGTACCATATTAAGGATCGGAGTCGTCAGTTTCACATTACAAACTTATTCTTAACTTATACTAATACTTATTAGCAGACGGTGCCGAGTGTGTCTGATATATATAAAAAAATATATATTTTTATTCTTATTACATTTCGAAAGCAGACGTAAAGCACCCTCATCATGACAAAATTATTCAGATCAAACTTTATGAATAATATTACTTCGACTATATAAAGCGCTTAAGTATTTATAATTCTTTGCACATTACGTGTATATATCTACTATATTTCTTGAAAAATGGGATTAACTTTCTAAAAAACCAATATAATATAAGTCGTTTGTTTGTATTTTAATTTAACAAAATCTGGCAAGATTTTCTAGTAGTGTTCTGTTTTATGGCATGGTCTCAAGTTTTCCTTTTCCATTCTGCTCTATGTGTTCTGTGTATTTAGAAAATTAGTATATAATTATTAAATTGAAAAAGATATATCATGTATAAGATACCTTTATATATAAAAATATCATGTCACGTTATTTGTCCGCGATGAACTCCTAAACTATTGGACCGATTTGAATCAAATATTGCACACTGTGTGCAGTTTGATCTAACTTGCGAGATAGGATACATGTTATCTCGATAAGTGATCATCACGCGATAGATATCGCTGTAGTCAATGTGATAGACTACTCGAGAAGGCAGAACAGAGAAGATGACCTTGGACTTTGAATAAAAAACAATGCACAGCCAGGATTGATAGGAACTTTTGACACATCATTTGTAATGATGTATTCAAGATCTTTGCAACAACTCAGCTTGTTGGGGATCAATGCAAACTCGAATGTTTGTTTTGTCTGGATTATACCTATATGCTGAAATACTATATAACCGTATAACAAGAGATAAATGATAAGAACTATAATGATATGTATAACAAGAGGATTCATGTCAGCGCTATATAAAAAGATACACCGACGGTCTGATGCAGATCTCTGAGCTAACACCACCATTTAATATTCTAACCAAAACGATGTGTTTGTTATGTATCTATACTTTTATTCAGAACATAAAAGAGTAAAAAATGTAATCTGTATTTTGTCTAGACTAGATAACGTTAATCTGATACACACTGACGTCGTTTAAAGCAGACTCTAATTTAGTATGATGATGTTCATGAACCATTACTAGACAATTTTTTTAGAATCACGTCATATTAACGACCCTGTCTCTATTAGTGAACATTTTACAATCCGACATTACATCGGCAATGCATTTGTTGCTCATTAGGTGTGTGTACTTTCGATAATCTGATGAAGCAAAAGCAAAAAGAGAATGTATATAAGCCAGGATATAGTCAAGTACAAAGCCATACTATCCCATTTGATTATTGGGTATATATGCATGTAGATACATTGTGATTCTGGAACGTTAAGCGTCTAGGCGTGCCACTGTGTATACGTTCGATATCAAACCTGGTATACGTTCGCCGTGATTCAGGCGAACAAAATTGTTCGAGTATTATACCACATAGACTATTATTGTATAACGCGATTAATTGATATTCTACCGCATTGCAGTTATTATGACTTTTATTGTCTAAAAATAAATATTGCATGAATTTATTTTGATTATATTATTTAATTAATCTTAAACCTATAAAAATATAATACTCCCACTCACTCATCATCGATATTGATTTAATCATATTGTCAGAGTGGTTTTGAAGAGATAATGGCTGAGTTGTTAGTGTGCACGGACGCCGCTTAAATGAACGTGAGTTCAAAACACTGCAATGAACTTTGAAGGAAACCATCGTAATAGGGTACCATAGGGTAATAGGACGGAGTTATGGCTTTTTTTAATGCCCAACTAGCTAGCTACCACCCTCAAGTTGAACATCCGCCGCTAAATACCTATAAGTATGTTCCGGGAGTAGTACTTGAGAGCAAGTCTTTCCACTAGGTTCAGCATGTGAAACATCTGGGGCCACATCGCCACTAAAAATCAGGTTAGATTGTGGCTATAACGGTAATGCTATAAACTATTTTTAAAAGTATTCAACAGTATAAGTTTATTTAAGCTGACTTATAGTTAACTCTTATATTAACTGTATCGCAAAATTTTGTTTATGGTTTTCCTTCATTTATAATTTTCATAAATCTCATGAGATCTAGGTACACAAAAATCACTATCCTTTATATAATTTTTACTTTTTTTGTCTTATCTGTCAGTACGAATTCCGCGTCTTCAACGCTAAAAGGTAATCTGTCGTCTAGGACGTTATTGGAACTTTCTTTTTTGTGATTAAGCTTTATAACGTGATTAAAACTGCAGTTTCATTTAATTTACATAATAACACGCATAATAGATTAAGAAGTGAGATTGCTCTTGTATTGCTCGACAGGAATTAATGTAAATGTATTTATTTGATAGAAAAAACTATATAATCATTTTCTGAGTTTAATTCTAGTGACACTGTGTACAGACATTGTGGTGATTGACATGAATTCAGATCTCTAAAAAAGTGTAGTATGTTAGTAGAGGTGTTTAATTCTCATTGCAACTATACTCAAGATGAAAATCTATTACCAACTAGCTACAGGTGTCTTCCAGTTGCTGCATTTGAGAGCTAGTCTTAGTAACTTAAGTATTTTACCGTCTTGAGCCACATCTTCATCTAATATCAGAACATATTATGACGAAACGATAATCTATAAACAATATTCAATTAAAATGATAGATCACATATATGTAAATACATATAACTCATACAAACCCGACATCAAACCCCATTTTTGTATTTACAAAGAATCGTAGTACATATAATATTTATGCAGTTTGGAAAAAAACATTTGTGGATAGCTTGAGAGTCCCGCTCAATAGTGTTAAGGAAACAAAAAATCGATTCCAATATCACAATTAAAAATTTGCTTACCATATACTCTAGACTACCTTTATAATGCCATTATAACAATTTGTTTCAGTCAATTCTACCGCTGGAACTGTTATCCCCAATATCTTCTTCTTCTCTTTTATTCTTGGTAACTTAGTCTGACTATAACTACCATTTATAAATAATAAGATCTGGGCATTTTAGGCAGAGGATACTGTCATCAACAAGATGGTAACTCTCTCGTTGAAGTTCTCTTGAGTGTTTTTGTGGCAACTAATATATCATGATCCGAATGATTATTCACAATTGTTTTTCAGCTACACTACATTACGTAAAATGTCACCTTATTTTACACAATATACGGCTAAACAATTAAGTATATAAATTAAAATTAAAATCACAACATGACAGATCAAGATCCCACCAAAAACTCCCCGCCAATATATTATTGCCTATTGTCGACCTCCGTGGTGTGGCTGCCAATTTGTCATAGAGAAGGTATTGAATTTTGAACGAATTGTTATTTTCTCATTGTGGTTGTTAATTTTTTCCGAACAAGATAAAAATACAGCTGGAGAATTACATACGTTTTATTTGTATGTGTAAATATACGGAAAAATAGCATTTATTTTCGGTATAATTTGTACTAATTTATCTGCTGCACGGCTCTTCAATCTATTTTGTTGGCTTTTTAACACCATTTAAGTCAGTATAGCGGTGGAACATTATTAGTTTTGTTGTTCCGCGAACGCCGCTACACTATAGCTACGGTTCACGTATGGAATTTAAATATTAATATATAATATATCAAATTTAAGTGATTCGATTATCAATATATCTGCAATGGTACTATTGTCTTTTATTATATAATATTAACAGATGTACGTTTTTTTTTTCACAAAATAAACGTAATTACATATTGTAACGTCAGGTAAGGATTTATAATTAGTACTGATTACTATAAACAAAAGTAGCTACTATTTAACCCCCTATAAGAAGTTATTTCAAACCTGACCGTTTATTATCTACATCAACGGATCTTAAACTGTTACACATCATGGCGTAGCTCTCGGCTTAATAAATAATATTTCGTAGTCACGGAGTGACGTTTAAGTCAAAAAGTTTGTGTATGGACCATAATCAGGTATAAAAATTAAACGTTTGACTTGGATCGCACCTGCTTACTTTCGTTGGCGTCCCAAAATGTCGTAGCCTATATTATGAGAATCCGTTAAGTTGATAAATAATACTATGACAACAATATAAACGTACCCATATCTTAACAGTGAAATAAGGGGTACAAAATCTAATTTCATTACAATTATTACTTTGGTTCCATAAGTTTAAGCATAAACACGCGAAATAAATCATATAATAAGATTATGGCAGGAATTTCTTTGATGGTCATTGATAGGTAAATAAATCACAAAATCCAAATTACTGGAAGTTTATGAATATAAATGTGTGCTCTTACGCGTGTTACTATGTACCCGCAATTACCCAACTACAAAATGTTTAACAATAATCATTAATAATAATTATACATATATTCTTACCTTCTTTTTGTTCCTCATTTGATTAGCATCGCGGATTTCTTGCGCATTCCCCGGCGCACGAGCGCCCCATAACTTTATAGCCATATGTGCGTAAGCGAATGTTATCACGCACAGTGGAATGATGTACTGCGAATTAAAAATAAATATGTTTTCATCTAACAAGCTAAATCTGTTTTATCACAAAATAAAACTAACTATACCTTAATTTTATTCAATATTTCATTCGTAGTTATCCATTTACAAAAAACTTTAACCTTTTGCCTATTACATTTAAATTTGTAGTCATTTACTCGGCATCTATGAGGTCAATAAAACATTCACTAGTGTTTATTTAATATCTGTATGATAGTATTACGCTACCGTTTTATGCATATTTTAATTTATTTAAATGATTCAGGATATAAAATCTGACGATGAATAACTGCTATTTGCTGTTTAATTTTTGTAATTTTTAAAACTAATTAAATACTAGAGCGTGGAAGTACAAATCTTGCAAATATTCGCTTGCCCAACTATAAAGTAATTATAAGACTAGACATTGCCACAGAGAACTCTAAATTAAAATCCAATCATGAAGATTAAACTTGTTTATTTGTTAATAATACAAAGTATAACTTTTCCGAAAGAATCTTGCATATATTTGGTCGCCAAACTATAAAGTTGTTACTTAAGAGCATACTTCTGTCACAGAAGAACACCAAATTAACACCAAAAAATAAAGAGTAAACTTGTTTATTTGTTATTAAAAATTCGATACAAGTCGATACAAATTTTAGGTATTACGAAAGTACAAAAACTTGGAAAATAATTAATAACTAAATACATATTTTAAACTACAAAATTAGTAATTAGTGATGTTAATTTTAGATGATTGAGTCATCGAAACGCAACTCAATTTTTTTCATAGCATTACTTGCTAAAACATTTCTTCATAATATTGATAATTGTATCAGTTAAAAAAAGAATTTATTGAAGTAATATGTAAAATGTTCACTAATGTTTTAAAGTGGAAAATTTGTTTTATTTAACACGCTAATGTCAGGAACTACCAGTTGGATTTAAAAAAATCTTTGATTTTGATAGTGCAATCATCGAAGAAGGCTGAAGGCTATTTAACATCACACTCAAAACAAAATCAAAACGAGCGTAGCTGTATGGAAACAAGTCATAAAAACGCGCCACATTATTAAATATTTATTTGTTGCGTGCGAATGAAGTCGCGGGCACAGCTAGTAAACTATATGGCTCAGGGATAACTTAAAATAAGTATTGAACTGAGATAGGAAAGATTGTATTTACTACGAAAAACGATATATATGGTATAAATTATATTTGGAGTTCAAATTTTTATTTTTGCATGTCATTGGCATACATATATTTCCTCATGTAATTTTTTTCAGTAGGCAACCGCTGCCTTCAATCTAGTCATGACTTTCGGGGTCACCTATACAACAATTGACGACTGCGTTTTTTGACTATTTCCGACAAAGTTTTGTGTCAATTTGCGGCTTAATTGCTATTAGATTGTTAACAAAATTGATCTCAAAATGCTACGAATAATAACGAAATTCTCAATAACATAAAAAAAAAGCCAAACCAATAAACTCATACATACTTCCATTATTCGTTTTCGTTTTGGTTCATAGAGTATTTATTCAGAAATATAAGTTTTATATGTCTGTATACTATTCAACCAAACTTTAGACTTAGAAACAAGAAGTTTGTATATATAATTAATTAAGTACCACGGGTTAGTGTCGTTGTTAATATTAACTACTGAAAACTTTATCTGAATAACTTAACAGAATATACGTATTAATACCAGATTTAACTAAGTTTATACATATATCCTTGGACTTTAGCGACAGCAGTGGTAGTGTAGTGAAAACAAATACTATTCTTAAGCCGAAAGGTCGCGGGCTCAATTCTAGATCATGACTGATTTGCTGATGAGTTGGAGAGTTAAATTACGATTTTATTTATTATAATAATTTATATAATTTTTAGTTTTACAAATTTTATTTGCTTTTAAATAAAATGGCCATGTGTGAAATTGTACCCCATATATTTTATTTTATTTTCTTGTTCTAATATAAACCATGCTTAGTATTTCTTTGTAGGTATTGATTAGGTTTTAGTTGCGTATTGTGACAATATGACGACAGTTGATTTTATATCTGTGTATTTGTATTTGTTTAATAATTAAACATTCAAACACCACATCCCAAAAGCTGAAGATAAACCTATTAATAATAATAGAGTTCGATTTATAAAAGAAATAGATTTCTAGCATCTATTTATTAGTGAATATAGTTAATAGAAGTTAGAAACAGCAAAGTTTCAACAAAATTGACACAACTTACCTGAAAAATATACAATAACAGTCTGTATATAGCTAAAGAATGAGATCCAAATTCGCTGGGTGCACAAAAAGGTTTCTTGTATATTTCTTTAGTAACTGAAAAATAACGTATGCACATTAATATATAATAAAATGATTTATCAAGTAATTTTATTATCATACGCTTTTATAAGATATGGTGACTCAACAGAAATACCGTGAATTTAATAGTAACTACACCATTCAAACGGAAAATAAGCAAACGAACAATTAAAAGTAAATATTAAGATTTAACATAAACTTAATAATATAAGAAATTGATCTTTAATAACACTTAGTATTAACTAGTGGCAAAGTAATATTTTAAATTGTTCTCTGGGGGATAGAAGAAGTAGATTTTCCAATATCGTTTTATTCACTTTTTTTTTCTTATTAGACACTATGTTACAAAACTTGTAAATAAAAATTGATTAAAGTAGTTAATCCTCAAGAGACTTTAATCTATGACCTAATGTCTAGCTCTATTTATTTCTTGTAATTTATATAACTATTTATAGTTCTTAGTAGAACAAATTATCTTCGAAGACAATAAAAACAAGCGAGTAATGGATAGCAGATATTGCACGTAAGATTATTTTAAAATATTTTTTCGATTTACGCAAACGAGGCATTTAAGTAGAAATATAAGCATGATCACAAATGTATAAAAACATTATATATCAAGCAAAGTGCAAATAAAACGATAAATACTGCATCTCTTTACAGGTACGAAGATATATAATTCTATTTTGTTCAAAATAACTTAGTACAACATTTACTGTTTTGAGAGTTATACCTGGATCTTGTTCGTCTTCCATGACGACAACCCACGACATTGCCATCGGCCCCGCTAGTGTAAATGCTAGCACCCATATAAATACAATGACCACCTTAGCAACACGCTTTGAGGTATGGGCACTGTAACAAACTCATAATTAAAATACAAAGTTTACACGAATCGACTATTGATATACGATTTCAATAGTATAAGTCTTTGACCCTCAAGTATTATCAATCAAACCACAAACTAATATAGTATTCATATATTTCAAAAGTTATTAGATTTCACCAGAGTAAGAGGTATTGAACATTTGTTTACCGTGACAGTCTACATAGTTGTTGTTTGAGAGCGAATACAAGTTCTTAATATTAGGACGTTAATATACAATAAACGGGTCGCAAGCCCTACCAGAAATAACTATTCGTTTTGACTGAATTTTGTTTCTTCGAGAGTAATATAAAACAGTTTCAGGAAGGATCTAGGCTGCAATATTTCAGTACATTTTATTATATGGGCTAAGCGGTAAAATAATTATTATAACATTACACAATACACAAATCACTGTAATAGGAAACGTAGTTTTGGTTCATAATTATAACCTTTTGTACGTAAACAAAGTCCCGGGTCCTGGCTGTCAGTAATGAAAAAGTTGTTTCTCACAAAATACGACTAGACTACAACAAAAACTATTGATGTTATGAAAGTAACTTATATTTCAACATATCAATAAACTAGTCTGTGTTTCGCATATAATAATATTAAACAATAATTATAATTGCAAAACCATTAAAAAATATATATGCATAAAGTTAAGCTTAAACTCTACTTAACGTCACTCGATTTAACGACAATTTGACTTGTCCTTGGTTGGTTTACCTCGTTCATACAATGATGTTTTCTCTCCATTTACCGATTACTCTCAAGCTTTTTGCAATAGTTATACTTTCCGTTGCTACTTAGAATCAATTTATGTGTGTAGTATTTGTTAAAAAACATGACGTTTCGACTTTTTGGATTTTTTAAGTACAATTTTCTCTTTAATAGAGAAACTTGTTACAGCACGATCGAATCTCTGTGTCTTGTAAAACAGAAGATTTTAGAAAATGTTCTTTTTTCGGAGAACATATTTAAAAACAATTCAAATATCTAGGTATCTTAGAAATAAATTTAGATACAAATATGTTTTTGATAACTCGGTGGTATATTGGTTTTATAAATAAAAGTATAGTTCACTTTGTTTTTTTTTCTAGTAAGTAAAGTTGATTTCGATTACATGTATGAAAACCAATTTACAAAATGTTTGAAGGGGAATTGCTTGGTAATATTGTAAATATTAAGCGATGGCCTCGTTTCATTCAAGTTTTTTACATCGACCGAGCGTGATCTTAAAATAACTTATTAGCGGGGAGTGTCTATGTTATATAAGATATATGTATTTCGAATTTGAAATAGCTGATGTAGCTTTGGCAAAGCAGTGATGAGGGAGTCAATGATAAGTCGCTTGTGTATACAGAATAACTAGAGTCCGCGACTTAGTCTAGTTTTTGGAATTTCAATCGCTATTGATTATAAAATCTCTTCTTATTGTACGTCTGCGCTGTCTCGCCTTACCACTTTTTTAATGTCGGTAGATATTTTCTATAGAAATTATGTACTTTATAATCGAGATTCTTGACAATAAAAGTATTTTCATGTTACAATTCCATAATAATATTTTCTTTTCGTAAAAAAGTATTTCTTTAATTTCAGCATTTTCTTCTATTTCTACAATATATATATATATATATATATATATATATATATATATAAACTGAGTTCTAAGGAAATATAAAAAGGTATTAGGACTATTATTACGTAAGTATACAGTTAAGACAGCTTTTTGTTCCCATATATATTCATGAACACCGAGGACAATATTGAATTGAATAAAACACACTTCTTCAAATACCCTAATGAAGGGTATACTGGTCCCATATAAAACTCATTCTGTATCATAAAAATATAATACATCTGACCAAAATAATATAATTTACCATTGGTACATACAAGCCCTCTTTCATCGCTTAAGGGTTTCATTTTAAAGAACCCAAATGGGAATTTCATTAATTTTTTCGAAGAGTATTAATACTAAGTGTAACAGACGTCAATTATTTCACTGTAGATTCATTCACTTATAATAATTATTATTTACTTTTACTATTAGTTAGCTGTGGCAGAGAGGATAACACTGAACAGTATTCGAGACTTACGACACGGATATATGTTTAAGGCCTCCTTTATCGACAATTGTCAACATTCATACCTTCATCGCTCCTGTTTATCTCTGTGTCCAGTATAATTAATTCCTGATAATGATTTACAAAATACACTGATAGCCTGAGGGGCTTTTACAGCTTCACCTGAACTAGAGGGGCGAGCGCAGAGGGCGCTCGAGCCCCCAGGGCAACTCGCGCAAGGGTGTCACTAGTGACCGAACCTCGGCTTGGGCCGTTGCCGAATCGCGTAGGAGAAAATCGAACGCGATACTAGTTATTAATAAAAATTAGAAATGTTATTAATTTTAAGAAGGTAAAATCGAAACTAACTGATCCACTTCGGGATCTGAAAAACTCATTTTGGTTTGTACTGCGCCATGGCAGGCGAGACAAGATTGTACTGTGCGTCCTCCCTACCTAAATAGATGATGACGAAAGTACCGTACCTAGCAAAAAGAACCCCAAGAACCGAGAAGAAGGCAAGAAACACAGAGTATTATATATAATAAATATAACAAATAAAAGGCCGAACCACATTCAGGACCACGGTCGGTCCCTTACAGAACCGTGTACGTACTGTGTGAGTGTGCACGAATGTGACATGCAGTGTAGTGATGTGGGCTTAGTGAGTGTGAAGTGTCACAGTATCGCGCGAGCGGGTTAGCTTGAGGGCTCCATTCCGAAGGATTGACCTAGGCTCGAGCGTCCGCAGAAGGGGGCCGCAGCGGGTGTGCGCGAGCGAAGTTAACCGCCCGCCCTCGGCTGCGAGGACGGAGGTTTCGCGGTCTAGCGCGCGCGTATGCGCGATTCTGAATAGAGACGGACGAAAAAGACGCGGTATGTCGCGTGAATTTATCCGGCAGATCAAGGAAGATGTGACGAGGGTGGCGTTTGTATCCGCTGTCGTTCGTGTTCGAATCGTATTTTACAGAATTCACTACTAGAGGATTCGGATGTGCCTCCGCTCTCTCGAAGTGAGTCTTGGTGAGGTCACGAATGTATGCCGTAATAGAGGGTATTTCGAGGTCTTTGTGCAGATCAACATCTCGTACGTACCAGGGGGCTCCGGTAATCGCACGCAGGTATTTGTTCTGCAACGTTTGCAGAGGCCTGAGAGTGAGTTTCGAGACGCGTGCAAAAGCTGGACAGCCGTATGTCAGAATCTGACTGATACATGTCTTGTATAAAGTGAGCTTACAACTCAGCGACATTTTACTTTTAGAGTTATAAAGAGGGCGAAGGTGGACTAAGGCTGTAGTAGCTTTTCTTTTCACCTTCTTGATATGGGAACTGAAAATGAGTTTCGAGTCTAAATCGACACCTAGGTACCTGACCATTGAGGCCCAAAGAATATTTCTCGAATAGAGTTTGTGAGGAGCGTACGGAGTAATTTTACTTTTATGAATAGGATCGAACATAACAGCGGCACTCTTTTCCCGGTTGAGTGCTATACACCATTTACTAAACCAGTCGCCGAAAGTGACTACAGATCTTTGGACATAACTGATGAGTTTGACGTGGTTCCTAAGACTACCGAATGTGACTGTATCATCAGCATACAATCCGAACTGGATTCCTTTTTCGAGGTAGGGGATATCGCTGATGAACAGGTTGAAAAGCAGAGGCGCCAGAATAGAACCTTGGGAAACTCCCGCTCTTATCGGGTGTGAAGATGAGAGTACTCCTTCTACTCGATAGCAGAAGGAGCGCTCCGAGAGATAATTAAATATTATCTGGACTAGATTGTCCGGAATTTCTACATGATTGAGCTTATATATAAGCCCCGAGTGCCAAACCTTATCGAATGCTTTGGCTACATCAAAGAAAATTTCAAGGGTGCGATATGGAGATTTTTTAAAACCAGGGATATTGAATTTAGAAAGGACGTGCTCCGTGAGTCGGAGTACTTGGTCCGTGCATGAGTGTCTGGCTCTAAAACCAAACTGCGCATCAGGGAGGATCTTTTTGCTGGTTACAGCGGACTCGAGACGACTCAGAAAGAGTCTCTCATAGATTTTACCTAAAATGTTTAGGAGGCTGATAGGTCTGTAACTACCTCTTGACTCTTTCCCTGGCTCGTGAATACCTATGCCATGTGCCCTTTTCCATACTGCTGGAAAATGACAATGTGACATGGCCTCATTGAAGATGCAGACCAGAAGAACAATCAGATGGTCAGGAAAACGTTTGAGTACTTCATTCCTGATGCCGTCTGGACCTGTAGATTTCGTTAGCTTAACATAAAATTTATCAAAACAGTCTAGTAAATAATAGAAAATATATCGAAATCTTACGTTTCTTCGGTAACGCTCCAGATACGTACGATGGATATGCCTCGAGTGTCTCGCTTAGGCTGAACCCATAGCCGCGCTCGTGTGGCGCTTATATGGCAATCGGTGTTAATAAACTACTACCTCCCTCTAGTTGTTTTATTATTTCAGTGTTATTAGTTTATGTGACATCTTGAAATACATTCAAGGGCTTTTCACTTAAGTCAAAATCTATAGCTAACTCCTTATTAATATATATATTATCCTAATAACCATGATTTTATCCATACTCACGGCATCGTTAAGTCAAATAAAAAAATAATTTAATTATTGTGGATATTATAATAAAAGATGATTATAAAAAAAGATTATAATTAAAAATTGTGGATAAATACCTCGATAAATGACAGTGGCAGATGACGAATAATAAATTATTTTGTATACTTTTATAAATATTATAGCTTATAATGGTTCCATCGTACTAAATTTACACGCAAACAATTCTTCAAAGATTGATTCACAGTATAATTCATCGTTGTATAATATTGCTACTTATTTACGCCCACAGTCCGCTTGTGTGAGGTATAATAAAAATTAAATAAAGTGTTTGAAACATTATATCATTTTATATATAACCAAATATTTATTCATTATATTTAATGGATTAGGTTTAATTACGCATGAAAACGTGTTGGATGAACTTAATTTTTAATGTATGTATTTCTCAGCTATTTTCTTAAGGTTTGGAGGAAATTTTGAATACAGCTAATGCTGTATTTTCCATGTTACTTAGATAGGTTAAAGTGTAAGACAAATATATTAATAGGTAACCTGTATAGGCGCGTGTGGTGTTTTTTCTTTTGTAAGGCACTGAAAAAAGATCTGTCGTCCAGATATTATTACCTAATGTTAGAAGACATATGCTAATCTAGTTATAAAAAAACATCTATGATTTAACGGACAGACACAGAGATATTTCCTTTTACAATAATGTAGATTATTCGTGCGTTTGTTAGTTATTATGAACCGATCGAAAAAATTAACGATTTAGGCCATATTTACAAATTTGTTTTGTTAAAACGGTGATTTATAGTAATAATAGAATCAGAGAGTAGAGGTTATTAAAACCCTACATAAATAAATAAGCTAAATGTATTGTAAAAATATTATAATCTACTTACAGTCTTATAGTTCTATCGCACTTCAGTTCTATTATGTCACTCACAATTTACCACCACATAAAGCTTTTACATTTTTTCCTGAAAATCTAAATATATCATTTGCACATTCTCCAATTTTCTACCAATCTTCCCATGTTCCAATGTTCTCCAATACTACCTAACTCTATCCTCGTTTCCTTAACCCTGGCAACTTCCCTACGTTCTTTGGAATCTTACTGGCATTTTTAAAAACGCGCACCTGTTAACGGATTCTTTGCCACTTGAATAACTTACAACCAAGATATATACTCTGAGCTTTCCTGTTGTCTGAGCTTGTTTATATTCCCATAAATTACCACTAGCATTCTATCCACATACCCCTACTTTCTCGTGTCATCACCTCTGATTCGTCTATTCAAAAATATATATAAGTAAAGACAAGGAAAAGTCATCTGTTGGCTATGATTGTAAAATCTACATATGAAGACTTTCTATCTTTATTATAAATTCTATAATTATATGAGTATTAAAAATACATATTATCTTATATTTAATTAAATTTAATTCTTTTCTATAATATTTAACTAGATGAAGTTAAATGTATCTTTTGGATTTTTTTATAAATTTATGTCAAATATACCTAGGTAGTAGGAATGGATCTGTTACAGTCTTAATTTATCATGTTGTGGTTTTTATTTAAATTCCTAACTTTAATATATCTGGTGTATGTATGCAATATTTTGTAAAATTTAAATTATTTGTTGCGCATAACTGAAGTGAAGTATTAATAAATAATAACTCGGGACATTATTAGTTACTAAGCAAAAAAAATCCTTAGACAGTTATGATGAGAGAGTCGCCACCATGTTAAAATGTTTTATAAAATCTGATGAGTTGTAAGATATTCTACTATTCGTAATCTACTCGGAAATAGAGACCAACGAGCTTCATCCGCTCTTGTTTTCCACTATCACCTAGATGAAAACTTTGAGCGAGAGATTAGCTCCTACAGCTCCGGTAAGAATGCAGCGTTCCGAATCTCACGCGGTACAGACAGCTAGCATCTGGAATACACAATCTCAAAGTTGGCACCGAGCGTCTATAGGCTACGGTAACCGCTTACCATCAGGTATAAATAAATTAGAATCTGAATACGAAGGGTTTTTGTTTCTGATTATGACAGTTGTGATGGAGTTACAGGTGGTTTAATTTTCTAAAAATATGTATCAAAGTTAACAGTAATAGCGTAACCAGGTAACCAGCCAGCTAATGTATATTCATATTTTGTAAAAAAAATGTAGTGGTAATCTATATACACCAGAATCACTTATAATAATGTATCCAAAGCTACCTGACTTCTATACTCCAGTTCTTGCATGCTTAATTTTTTAAAAACGTAAAGTATTAACAAATTTTACGATAATAATTATTCGTAAGAGAGATTAAAAATTTATTGTCCATATTCTTTTATGTTAATTTATTAGATTCAGTATAGATACGAGAATGATACCATACACAATGAATTTATATCATTTAGTGTAATTAATAGATGCTTTGGTTTATATCAGATGTTACTGGGCCAAATTTCTTCATAAAACAAAAACGCTCTTATATATCAGACAACAATGTTCCTTATCTTTATTGTGTTATCAACCATTTTACCTTATTAATTACCTTTCATACTTGAAGTATTTTTCATAAAAACGGAAATAATTAACTTCTCTGTCTCAAATGAAAATATCGTGATGCTATAGCAACACGAAAATGAAATTCTAAGAGAAGATAACACAAGGTTGTTTTTTTATTACTGTGCAAAGGTAACAAAACATAAATAAACCATTCTTCTTATGACAACCTACAAAATATAATACATTAGATCACTTATTAACTTAACTTCTCACGGAGTAGTGGATGATTATTATTCCTTTCTCTCCAATAATCCTAGTAGTTTCACGGACTTTTACTACTAAAATATACATCAATTATTTAAGACTTCTATAAAAAATATTATGCTATCTTGCATGTAATAATATTCATGTCATACTCGTATTTTCTAAAAAAAGCTTTTTGGGCTGGGTGATAGTTCATTATTTGTGTATATTTTCAATAAGTAGATACTATGTGTTCAATTTGCATTCATATTCGTTATGTTAATACTGAAAGTTAACTGAACTCTTCCATTATATTTACACACTGACATTCAAAATCATATATTCCTTCCTTCCTTCCTTGGTAAATTGGAACAGAAAAGACAAAACTCAATGTCCGTATTTTCGAAGAATAAATTGTACTTCAGTTTGGTACTAGATTGATATAAGTATTTTGAAGCTTATACATATTTTTGTTGTGTGTTTCATCTTTATATATAAAATAACGGTGTTCGTCACTATTCATCTTCTATATTATTCTACCGTCTTTCATTATTATTTTTCTTTTTGTGCGTCAACCGCATTGATTTTAGTTATTATTAAACCCAGTACACTTTGGTTGGTGCCCTAAATTTTTCTCACCACTTTTTTTTTATTGTTTTAACATAAGAAATACCTATATAATGCTAGGGCTTCAACCATCTACTACGACTAAATATAACAAAGTCTTTGAATACATTTTCACTATGCCCATTATCCTAATACTCTTTAATTTACGGTTAATTAAATAATCAGTTTTATTTGATCGAAAGAAAATATTTACTATGCATGAAATTAATTTTAATAAATATTAATCAATTTGTTACCAGTAGTAGGCCTTTCGTGTTATATGTCACACGGACTACGATTAACCTCGTAAAATATTATTCTCAAGCTGTGTTTATACAAATTCAGTTAAATCCAGTCAAATCATAAAGTTTGGCAGGCTCTAATCGTACTAAGGTACATACATATTATGTACCTATATCTATATAAATTATTGTTTTTTTTTTCTGTCAGTACGTACTATCTTTATCATTATAAACGAAATGTTATAAAAACTTTTCATATATCGTTATTCAATTTAGCTCTAAGAGTGCTTGATATTCACGTTATGAAATTTTGTCAGCATTTGTTATATTAGGTAGTTTTATAGCGAGTACAGAAATAATATTTAACAAAAGAAAGTTGTATAACCACTTTATATATAAATAGTTTATGCCATTACTTTAATATGTACCTTTTATAGTCCTATAATATTTTAGAACGTATATATAAATACTTTACTTTATTAGATTTCTTAAGAATACTATCATGTATAGAGACATTACAATATGATTTATAGATATGGGTCAATGTAAAGGCAAATTGTAGTCGGTATCTTAGGACCTTTAATTATTTGCGGTAAGAGAGCATATTTGCAATTGATTGGATACGGCTGAAAGTGTGAAAGGTTACGAACTGTTAGGATGGCAATACGTGAGGCATTTAAAAAAAAAATTCAAAAGGCAAGAACACAAGCACACACTTATATTAGGAACCAAACAGGCGTATAGATTCGTCAATCGACTTACATAGACTGACTTAATATTGAAATGACAAATCTTTATTATATACATTCTTAATTATGTTGACACTGTTTCTTTTACATATATGAACGGTATAACAGAACGAAACATTGTGATATAAAAAAAATGTAAGAGGAGTGTTTTCTCACATCTGATAAAAGATATTGCAGTTAATGTCGATAGTAATAAGAATGCTTAGTTATTATGGAGCTATTTTTTAATTTACGAAGAGATGGTCAATCTATCTTATAAGAGATTATCGATAGAAAGTTCAACTTTTATTAGTTTAATAGACGTACGTTTTGTGAAGGACCGAACAAAGTTTAGCGATGAGTGGGATAATTTAATCAATGATTCCGACTATACTCTACAAGTGCTGATATAAAAAATCGCATCAAATAATATGAAGCTCGGCTTGAGTAATGAAAAGTGTTTTTTTCATTATTGACTGTCACAGAAAGCAAAAGGGTTTTCAAAACCGGTCTATTTTACCTCAGAGGAGTGATGATTGCCCGATGTCGATCCACGGCAATGGCTGTTAGAGTAAACACACTGACGTTGACACTCAGCGCTTGGACGAACGGACAGAATGGGCACATAAAGTACGGTAGCAGCCATCGCTGTAGTAATGCTGCTTGGAACTGTGAACAATTAAATGTACGTTACCTTTGCTTTTACTTTAATTGTGTTTTAAAATTGGTGTATGGATGTAAACAGAAGCCTTTGCATCATTCATCTGTATCAAGCCATTTCTGAACCACGTTATTTTTTACACTTTTTGAGCTTTTTACCGACTTCATTAACAATAAAAGTAATATTTCAGCCAATTTACACAAAAGATTATTGATTTCTATATCTAAACTTTGCTCGTAAACTATTCCATTCTATTCATTTTTGAGCTTATCTAATTTGAGAAGTCTAAGAAGTATAGCTGGCATAAGAATGATAGATAGAGTAAGGAATAGTGTGATAAGGGAACGATGTGGTGTGGTAGAGGATGTAGTGACCAAGATAGAGAAAGGGATGCTTAAATGGTATGGACATGTATAGTGGATGGATAAAAGAAGATTAACAAAACAAATT
The DNA here is from genome assembly GCA_039707435.1 of Actias luna. NCBI lineage: Eukaryota > Metazoa > Arthropoda > Insecta > Lepidoptera > Saturniidae > Actias > Actias luna. The sequence continues at coordinate 8,777,311 of JAZHAC010000033.1, read as the reverse complement.
TACAAGGCGAGTGTGACTGGGCAAGCTGGTAAGGGTCGACCTAGGCGAACATATCTCAATCAGATCGAGGACGTTCTGGAGAAAGGCCTGGTCAAAAGTACCCGTAACCGAAGACCATGTATGAAGGTGCTTATGAAAGTAGAAGAAGCGAAAAATGTATGTTAGGATCGTAGCAAGTGGAATGACGTGGACTCTGGCTACCCTTATGAGAGAGAGGTGTGATAGTATGTATGTTGAGCTTATCGCGTTCAGACATAAAGGCAGACAGACGTTGTCACGACTTTATTTTATAATATATACATTTAAAACTGTAAACAGATAATTAGTAATATTATTATTTAACGAATATCAGAGACGGATTTTTTCCCGGCATCACTATCATTTACGTAATGATCTACCCTGTAACAACCTTTCGATAGTGAAACTAAAATGTGCATAGTTATCTTTATCTTTAGAGAACCTAACACAATAACTCAATAAAGCTTGTGTTAGTGTTAATTTGATGATGATTAATTTGTGTTTATGTCTAATGTTGAAACTGCGCCATCTATTCGCAAAATCTAGCCTAAGTTTTTTATGAACATGTATTAAACTCTGTAGGAGTGTAAAGTTATTATACTAAATTCTTTAGTAGGCTTCTTGTTATAAATTGCATGAATTATCCGGTTTTGTAATATAAATTTGGTGTCTATCACAGCTTCTATTTCCATAGTCAACTGTCACTGATATTAATTTGTGAGAGTAGGGAAATAGATTAATTTCGCAGTGGCAATATTGATTAACTAGCGAATCTTACGCACTACAGCAGAGCTTCATCTTTTTTAAGTGAATCCTATAGTAATTTGACCCCAAGAATATATTACCTTGATACTACTATGAACATGTTTATCATTTGGTCTGGCCAGGCTTTTCAACTAAGTTTTATAGACGGTAGATGATTAATTGTTAAGTGCAGATAAAAACAAATCTTTGATAGGTTCATGAGGATTGGTCTTCATATCATAATCCATGTATAAACAGACTAAGACGAAGTCCATTTTTTCCTGTCTATATTGTATATCAACTGATGTGACTATTTTTTAGTACTGCACTAAATCGTCTATGGTACATAAGTACTATATGTTTCTATATATACAATTCTCGTGTCACAATGTAAGTTGCCATACTCTTCTGAAACGGCTTGACCGATTTTTATGATATTTTATATGTATATTTGGTAGGCCTGAGAATTAGTCGTAATATATTTGTTAATCATGATTGTTAACAGTATAACTTATATAATTTATAATTTTTTTACAGATGCCTGCTGACTTTCGGAATCTACGTAGAAATCGTAATCAAAGAATGCAGAAACGTTCTTCCTCACTTTGTACTACATGCGCAGTAATTGATGATGTGCACCACTGTCTGATGGAATGTATTAAGAATAGTACTATTAGAAATAAATTAATTAACAAGTGTAATTTAAATAAATTAAATATGGGCATGTTCATAGCATTTTAGTAAAGCCTTCGAGGGAGGCAGCTAAAATGCTGTATGAAATGAGTGAAAGATGATGGTATGAACGAGGATGTATGAAAGAGCTAAATTATAATATTATTTTAGGTTACGATGGGGCTGGTATAACTACGGTTAAAAGCCCCTAAACAAAATAAAGAAAAAAAAAAAAAAAAAAAAAAAGTGTTTCTTGTGACAATAGTAACATATGACTCTAAAAATAGTAAATAGTAGATAAACTTTTATATAAGTTTAGTAAAATTATTGAAATTTTCGTAAGTAATAGTAGAAAACGTACGTCTTATTTCGAATCTTAAATCTTTGTTCCTTTTCTTATAATTTAATAAAAAATAACTCAAACTATAAATGTTATTACAATACATTCTATAATCTGTACGTAGAAGTGTAAATACACTTCATCCTTTTTACATGCCATTGATACGGGAACATAGATGATTGATAATGTTTTGCTTTCAGTATGATATATTATACAAGCACATGAGTAAATAAATCGAACGTTACTTTATTTGTGCGATGTGAGTTTTAAGATTACGAACAAGGCTTTTGTTTTTATATTCGTACGGATAATTTTAATATTGAAATTTTAGGGTATAGTATAGATCCAATAATTATTAATAGATGATAGTTGTAGGGGAATGGATAGCTCGTAGAAAATATGACTGATGATCCCGTGAGTTTTCACTGGCGACTGGAAAACCCAGTGTGATCAGAAGCGCAACAGAATGAACACTCGATTTATTATCTATTTATGAAACGTGTAGGACGTGGTCATTGTTATGGTGTTTAGGAAAGGCATATGGCCTGTAATTTAATACTTTGGTATGAATGAATATACAAATATTATCAAAGAATTATAATTAAACATCGTGTATTAGTATTTCAACATTCATGCATATAAGTTTACTTTGATAACATTCTAGATGACTATAAAAGCAAAACAATATACAGAACTGTATTTATTATGTACAAGTGACCCTGAGTGATTTCATGCGCGTGAATTGTAAAGAAATTAATAAAATATGAAAAATAAGATTAAAAGTTTGGAAAATCCAAAAGTGCACACCATAAAGCATTCATTTAATTTTTAAGAAGAAAATAACAACCCGTACCGTAAACTTATTTTATTTATTATTTCATTTTTTTATTAAATATTCTATATTTTTTAAGCAATCATGTTTTATTGCTTGCCACGATGACTCCATAGATAGTTTTATCTAGACAGTCTCTATCATGTTGACGCGCTGACATCTTTATTATGAAATTAAATAACGTTCTAATAGGCTGTATGGTTTCGGTGTCTTTGCCTTTTCCTAAAAAAAGGCAATACTTTCAACTTGTAAATGTAAAATGTAATAAATTCAAAAATGCGGCTTGCAAAAAACATTTATTATTAAACTATGGGTACTAGGCTATTGATATGAAATAGGTAACTGGTTGATGTTATTCTAAATATAATAAACGAAACCCGGTCTCCATACGTCAATTTTTAAGGAAGTTATCTTGACCACCTTGTATAAAAAATCCGGACGTAACTGTTTTTAATCAGTTTTATTTCAAGATAGGAAAATAAAATTGTTCTTTACAAAATATGTGATTAATACATCTACTCTTATTATCGTATAAATTCAAATTGGTTGTGGTAAAGACAGTTTCAGAGTAAAAAATTGCTTGATCTTTACGTGTCGAGAGTAGAGCACTACCTAACCCGCTTCGCGGTATAAGGCGTGTAATATAAAATTAATAAAATATAACCTAAGACTACGCAGAAATAATATATTATCTTATTGCTAAACAAATTCTAAGAACCGGATTAGTAGTTCTGAAAATTACCCAAAAATAATAACGCCCGAAATTCAGCCATTTGTAAAAATAATTAAAAAGAAGAAGGTTATTTTTTTAAAGTAACTATTATTAATCTTACATTTTTCGACAAAAATTAACTAGGTTGAAGACGTCTACACAGTATCATCTTATGGGTGTAATTTATCATGTTTGTATAAATTTCAATCTGTTCGTGAATACGCCGTCTATTTTCATTGCTCTATTCTTATGACTACTATACGCAAGGGATCACGGATTTCGCCAATGATACTAGTTGTTAAATTTATGTATGTGATACGGCGTTTCTAAGGGTTTAAATTTATCGAACACTAATGTGTAATAATATACGTTATATCATTACTCATAAGAACTAAAACAGCATAGACACAGTCATGTGTACTATTGATATAACGACGACTTAACGACTTAACGCTAAAACCGAAGGCATATCAGGAATAACCACTATAATATTAATCGCAAATAGTTGAGATAAGGATTGTAATTGAAGACTGAGTCGGACAATCTGAGATACTGCTTGTATCCGGCTATAAACTAAATTTGCAATTTTGGGATACATTTAATTCTTAAAAATAAAAAATAAACTATAAGGATCCCTAATACTCATAAAAATAAATCGTTCACTACTAGTTGATTCGACGACTTCGGAATTATTTATCGTAGTGTTTGATTATATTCATGCAAAAGTTTGTACGGCTGTGTAAGTCAATGAAGCGAAAGCTTTCCTCACTGAAGCGTAAAATAGACATGTTCACGCGTGAGTTAAAGAGATCTACGAACTAGTACGTGTAGTACTAAAATTCTAAAACTTTTGCACAGGAATGTTGTGTAAATGAAAACTCGTGGAATGTGTACAAAGTGCACAGAAAAAGCATTATCTCGAACTAAAGAAAACATACCGTTGTGTTAAGTAAGCCTACTTTATGAAATTGTAAAGAATTGTTTGACATTTTATGAATACTTTCTTGGAATTATAAACCAAAAATTAGATAACTATTTGTGGTAACTCTACTCAAGTAATACAGCTACATATATTTAAATATTTGTTAATGTAAAGCTATACAGAAAAAAAAAAAGGGTAGAAATAATCAAATATTGTTTAGTTCCATGCGAACGAAGAATATAAGGTGGGGCTTATTACATTGAAATGAATAGGTTACTTAACACACACTGTCTATGTCAATCTAGAAGAAATCATAGGCACTATTGTCATTATGATAACAAAGTATGTAATGGATATATTCACAAGTATTTTAAAAATGGAAGCTGCTAAACTTAGTTACATACGCCTGGATCGCAACGATAACGTGGAAAGTGTCAGTAATAACAAATCGATTGTTTACAAACTAGCTAGCAATTTTTAGCGGGTATACAATCTTCGGCCTCGTTTTTTATTCTGCATCAATGTCGACTAATGATAAATATTATAAATAATAAAATAAGTGTTATAAATCGCTTACAATGTCAAGAAAATATGTACACTTACCTGGAATGGTATAGCGAATAATCCTATAACGATATCAGCTAAAGCTAGGTTTGCTATATAGCAGTTTGTGACACTCTGCATCCGCCTCGATGTAGCCACAATCCACATCACTAGAAAATTTCCGACAACTGCCAATACTGATATGGAGCCATATAAAAAGGAAAGTAGAATAATAATTCCAGTCGGTACATCATATAGTGTATCTGAAAAACAAACTGTAATATTAGTTTCAATGAAGTAATATAAAATACTTTATTGGAGATGCTTTATTATTATACAGCTATTTGATAACTAAATAAGCGCGCTTACTAAATATTTAATATAGTTGGTAATGGCGAATAAAAGGGAGTTCAGCGATAAATGGATTTGAGGGGTCGTTCCGCTCGAGGTCTCCAAATCTCCAAATATTTTTTTTACTCTTTACTTATTAATTTTATTCACTTTTATATGCTCAATGGAAAGAGATAGCATAACAAATGTTAGTTGTTTTCAGGTACCAGCAGTTTCTATTATTGCTTTGCAAAATTTTAATAAATTTAATGTATCATAAAAAACGGATAATAATTGTTTCTTTTAGGCACTTGTTGATTCAAATATTGAATTGGTATTCTGGTTGTCATTATTCTTTGCTTAGTTTGACGCAGTATTTATGTTATATAATGTGTGGATATATATAAGTAAATACGTTTTCAGTAGATAAGGAAATAAACCCACGTCATCTCTATAAATAAATCTTAGCTTATTAGCGCGTCGAGAAAGTTATCTACATAAATAAATATAATTAAAGTCTGTCAGTTTATATGAAATAGTTATTATTGTTTTTTTTTTAAATCTCGTATAGTCATTTATAAAACGCGTTTACTAAACATTTGACCGACTTTTTGTTTGAAATAATAAAATTTGTTCGATGAAATCTCTGAAACACCTGATCCGATTTCGATGGTTGTTTTGACGGAAGGAACCTTCTCTGCTTGAACACCATGGTTTCATAAGAACGGAGAGAGAATCTATATAAATGGGGCCTCTTCTTCCCTTTAGTTTACAGCTAAGGGCAGAATCGACAACCAATCGCAGGATTCACAAATGTATTCTTTTGAGCTATTAGGTTATAAAAATATTTAGATATCTTAGGTTGATATTACCTAACAAGTTCATGTTTATTAAGTTAGCTGAGGTACATACCCAAAGTGTCATTAGTGCCATTTTGAACAATGAATTCATCTAACGACGTGCTTCTTGACCAGTCTGGGTCATCATCTCGCGATGAATTCGACGTACTGTAACAATTAATATTGTTTGAATAGAGCCTTCTAGAACCCAATAAAAGTTATGCATCTATTTATTGCGATACTGTTACCTTATATATGTTCAGGTTAAAACAATTTTTTTGGTATTTACTTAGTTAAAGACTGCAGCTATCTTTTGTAATACCATAAATGTGTTGTGTATAATTCTATTTCTGTAATATGAATCATTTACCACTTGTATGAGAATTTTATTCGTTTTCTATTAATAAAAATACAGCAAATATATTTTAAAAGAGTAGTTAAAACGATAAACCACTCAAAACTCCGCGGATGACATTGTTGACGAATATAATACAAAAACAAATGTATTTATGTACTGTCGCCAGCTAATTTAGTATGCCAAATTAATTATTATTTGTTTCTATTACTGAATACGTAAAAATGTCTGCAGGCATTAAACAGATATTTAATGTATCTATAAGATATCGGATGTAGCATTAATATTGAATGTTTAAATATTATTCATAACTTAAACAAAAAAAACTAATGTTCGCTCAGTGGTCGAAATTTCAATATGTATATCATTATCAAAGATTAGAGGGCATTCTTATCAAAGTTTAGTTGCGGCATACCCTTGGACTCTCGTATATTAGTTGCGGCTAAGAAGAGAACGTACAATTTTTAGTTGCGGCTGAAATTGCGGGTAAAAACGTATACTTCATATGTTTAAGTTAAATAAATAATATGTTTTACTTATACAGGTATTTTAATAAATGTTGATTTATTTAATGTGAATAAAGGCTACGTCTCATAAAACTTATACGTTTTATGAGAGGTAGCAGCAACCAGTCAATTCCACTGCAAAATAACGCCTTCATCAACGCTCTGGATAAACGGACGTATAAAGCATATTGCTCTCTTGAAAATTGATTCGTAACTGAAATACGTAGTATTCTCTTAGCAGTCTGTGTAACTGAATAATATAACCACGGTAAAGGTATACATACATACATACATACAAGGTATATATAAATGTATACGGAAAGAACTCCTGATAATATCAATGTACCTCTGTTTATATGAATATTAAATATCTACATATGTAGGTGTGAGCTAATAATTGCTTAGTTGCCATAAAACAGCTGAATTTTCAATGAACAAGCTCGTGTAGAATTATATAACCTTGTAAAAAAACTTCACGCACGACCATTAAGTCCACACTAAGAATAGCTTATGGTAATTAAAGTATTCATATATACTAATATAATCAAGCCGAAGATTTTTTGTTTGTTTGTTTAAGCGATCTAATTTGTATAATTACCTGTCAGATTCGAAAACATGTTTTGCTAGATTCATGAGGAACAATATAGGAACTTACATCTAAAAAAGTGCTGTATCCGAGTGAAAGCATATAAATTTTATCCTCACACGAACGAATTAATTGTGTTGGAACTAACAATTATGGCAGACAAACAAAAAAAAAAACGAAATATCGTTAACAATTTCTTTTTTTTGTTGCGCAGCATAGTGACTGCACTGTACCTGATGTTAAGTACAGTACAATCCTAATCAGCAGCGACTGTCAATGAACCTCAATTCACTGTTGTCATGCTGGCCTGCTTAGATACCTTTTCACGCCTCTTTTGAAGGACCCAATGTCTTAGGAAGGAGGGAACACGCTAACAGGAAGACGGTTCCACAGTTTCACGGTATGACAGAAATAAGAATCTGCAAACTTTTTAGTTTAACATAGAATAGGAGTCACCGTGAAACTGTGACACCTAAGCCGCGATCGCGTGGTTCTGTAGTGGAACGGAGAGGAGGGGATTATATCAAATAACTCTTCAAAACTATCGCCGTGGTCCATACGATAGAACATGCTTAGCGAGGTAACGTCCCTACGCTATTTTAACGATTCTATGGTGCTGATGATGTCTGCATAATTTACATTGCGTACAGCCCGCCCCTGCAACCTATCTTAGGCATCGACGAGATATTTAAGGGATCCATCCCAGAGGTGCGAGAAGTAATCCATACACGGCCAATCTTGGGCCTTATAGAGAAGGTACAACTGGCCGGGCATGAAACACCGTCGCACTCTGTTCAGGATTCAGAGTCTCCGAGATGTTGTGGAGGTCACATTCTCAATGTGGCCCTTAAGATTTTAGTCGATACGAATATACATTCTTAAGATATTTAGCCTGTCTCGCATTGCAAGTTGGGTGTTCTGAAGAAACTGGGTGTTTAAAATAGTCCTCGATTGTAATATTAAAAAATTATTGAATGTATAGATCTTTATTGGTTACAGTTTTATTATGCGTATAGATTTTGTTATACAATAAGTTTAAATACATATTGTTTAAATTTGCAATAACTTGTATCATTTAGATCATAATGAACTCTGTGTGAAGAAGTATTGATAAAGAATCATTAATAATACATATATGAAATAACGTTGATAAATGACCACCACACAGCAATTAAATCGATTCATTATTTATCGTCCAAAGTCAGGGTGGCCTTAAAATTGATGTAGGTTCAAAGATAACTCATACTATCGCGCTACGTAGATGGATTAAGCGATGATTTATTTGAATTTCAGCTATATCACTAAAACAACTAGTCCTGTAAGTACTAATATAAGTAGTGTTATGTTAACACGTCCACGGCGGAACAGGCCCATATCGGCGTGCCACGGTTCTGCAGCTGTTGCGGACGAAGAAGTTATAGTCCTCTCGCTGGTGCGGAACTATTATCTCAGGTGTTTGTAATAGGACGAGAGAGACAAATATATATTTCAGCTTGTAGTCAAAATTGTAGGTGCTCCCCATCAAAACATCACGGTAGGCACTTTTCGGCCTATCACGCACTGATGGTGAAATACAGCCGCTCAGTGCGGTAATGGCCCTAGTTTGGACCGCCGTCCCAAAAGGCAGCCGGCGACCCGATGCCGCACAGAGCTCACGCCCTATCAGTTAGTGTTGTGTTATCTAGCTGATCAGACGTAGCGTTCGTTTGATATAATCAACGATGGCAAGCAATAAAATAAATTAAAATAAATGAAATAAAAAAGTAAGATAGAACTCTGCGGACGAAAAGGTAACGCATACATGTCTAGTCAAATTACGGTCTTACGCTATGGCGACCAGACATAGTATTTACCAAAAAGTACCTAACTTTATAGTTCAAAGCGTGCTAACTTAACTTTTTAATTAAATTTGAGAGCCTATTTATTAGTTTACGTTGTACATTTACGTTGACATGTGAAGCTTTAGTACGATTTACGTAAACATAGTATTTAAGTAACATTTTTTATACTTTATAGACACAGCGTTATGGCTACAAGCTCATCTGATGTTAAGTTACGATTTGACCCAAGATGGTAAACACGCTAAACCTATAGAAGTGACTGACTATTTTCAAGTGCAACTGCCGTAATTTAGCGGCAGATTTTTAACTTGGTATCTCGCCATTAGAAAAAGCCCTAACACCATGATGTGGTTTCCTCACGATGTTTTCCGTCACCGAAAGTTCAGACTCATTGTGGGTGGATTCGTATTCACGCCCATTAAAGCAGCGTCCGTACACAATACCAACTGAGCCATCATAGCTTCAAAGAACTATATCTATTATTTCCCATTACTGATTGTTGTTATAATTTCTTGTCCTAATTCATTAAATGTTTAATAATTCTTTAAAGTTAAAGAAATCAATAGCGATATAAATTGATAATCTTTATATATAAGAATCTTGTGTATGTCTGTCAGTGATCATGTGACTACCGAGTTCACTGATATAAGAACAATTTACGTAATATATATTTTTTTATCGATACGATGGTTCACTGCTATTCCATGGTATGATAGATGGCACTTAGATCGTGTTATTTAGTACCAAAAGAGGCAGATCAACTTCTGCTGAACCAGCTAGTTGTTATCTAAATATATTATGTATTAAGTATACATGATTAACATTTGAAAATACGACCAACATTCAACATCATGTTGAATTCCACACTTAATGATATTTTGTGGTCATTTCAACGGAACATTCAGAGATGTGTTTGTTTTTTTTTATTTGTTCCAATGAGTTGAGAACATTTTATCGTAACATGTTTATTTTGGATGTCAGCTAGTAGTAACAAACTAAAGATTTTGGAAGAGTAAAATTAGTGCGTAACTAAATAAACTCAGAAACTGTTTATTTACTGATTTAGCGGCGGGCGAAAAATTTTCTAATACGATGCCTACGTGACAGTTCTATATAGATTGTATTGAAAGTTTTTCGTAAATCAATTTATCATTTTCAGGAACGAAATGGTTTTAATTAAAATGTACATTGAAGCCGCTAATGGAGAAATATTAGAAAATGTATCTCTAATAACAACTATTAGGCATATCGATACCGTTGTTGTAAGTATTTCACAAAAGATTTATTGTCACGTACTCGTATATTTTTTCTATGATTTATAAGTTTAGTGTTTGACTAAAAATCTACCTGGTGTTAATTAATAAAATTACCTACGATTAAAACACGCTATGTATATGGATAACTGGTTCTCCCATGTAGATCTCGAAATTCATCTATAAAAGCTACGCAAGGATTTTTAACTTGAGAATGGTAAGAAATGCTATATAAATCCTTATCACCAGGTTATGGTTTTGTCATGTTGTTTCTTTCGCCAAAAACTAGAGCTTATTTTATATGATTCGATGCGTTTTCTGAACACATCTGTGTCTAGTAACAATATCTTGCTTTCTATAAATACCTAAACCTTCGACATAATCTTGTCGTCGCAAAAAACTAGCAAGAAACTAGACGGAGCATTCGTCTCGATTATTAGAGTTATAATACAAATTGACAAAGCTATCATTTCCAAATATAATTACCTAGTACCTACCTCATTTAGAATATGGCTGCTACTTAAAAACTAAATTGAAGCAGCCCTCAAATATATTGATAATAAATACCCGGTCACATAGTCCATGATAATTCTTAGTTCAGTTCAAATATTTAATACTATTAAGTAAGCAAAATGCATACAATACATTATAATTTACTGGTTTCTCGAAAATCTCAAAGATTTTAGATAAATTTTTTTAGGTTATGTTTTTATATTTACCGAGTTTAAGACTTCGATTAAAGTTCGGTCGCCAAGTTACTAATTATTTAAAATAACACAATAAATTAACTGTACTCTTATGCCCCTATATATAACATATTACTTAAAAATAATTCAAAACTAATATGTAATTCAATGATGTTTACTGCAAGACATTTGTATATAGAATTAAATTCAATAGTTGAAGCAACCGCTCAGTACTCGGTGTCATGTATTTTTATTTATTTATTGAAAAAGCAATTATCAAGGCAAACTCGGAAAATAAAACATTATCTATATAAAAATAAAATCCGATAATACATGAAGAATTGTTCACTGAATAGTTTTCGTTTAGAAATTAGTAAAGTTTTTTCTAACCTCATTGTAATAGATACTTCAAAAAAATTGATTCTTCTTTTAGTTTATGCCTGGTTTTAGTCGTACTGTTCTAAATTACATGTACGATACCTATTTATCTCAATTACGTCACTACATTGTAATTTTACAATAGCAAATACTCTCTTATTTTCATAATCAATGGTAAGAATTTAATGGCTATATTGACATTTCGCGTTTCAACTATGTGGGCGTAACTGAAATCTAGACACACATTACGTGTTATTCCACCCACGTTGAAAGTACGTGCTTAGAAGTAAGTACTTTATAGTAGTAACTTTATTAATAAATAGCTTGTGCCACCGACGTCTGGGTGAAATTACTATTTCAGTTGCTATGTAAATTTTCTTAGTTTTATGCATTTTAAGTTTTTTTAATGAAATATGGGGCAAATGAGCAAGCTGGTCACCTGATGATAAGTGAACACCGCCGCTCATGGAGAACCACAACACCAGAGTTGTCGCACGTGCGTTGCCGGCCTTTAAGGTATGTGTAAGCTCTTTTTCGTAAGGGTTCCTATAGATTTCTTATAGTTTACTGTTTTACCTAGCAAGATATGAACATATCTTATTCAAAAGAAACATGTTACTTCTACATCAGTATGTAATTTTTTAATAACACCAGTAGTGGATTTACAAATGTGCCGACAATAAGCAGAATCAAAACGCCGCCTATGCTAAATTTTATATAAAATAAAAATTAGTACGCCATTTTACGGGCGTCGCAAATCCCCTTTTAAAAGAAATTGCTACCGCAAATTATTTATAGTTTGCCTAGTCAACTTGTTAATTCGCCACTTCATTATTTAAAAATCGGATAAGTTGGACAACATATCTACAAAATAAAGTCATTTCTGAGTTATAAGCACCCTAAGAGATAGACGGATGGAGCAAAAACAGTATTCTATTAGTAGTAACTTTATGGGGCGAATGCTGAGGGCACCCAGCCCCGAGGCAGCAGGCGCAAGAGTGCCAGAATGGCCGAACCTCGGTTTGGGCTACTGCCGGAAAACGAACAAAGATTAGCGATCCTAACTAACCAACAGGTCCTAACTTACTAAGTTTAGTGGTCCTAACAATGACATCGGGCAAGCCACGCAAGGGCCGCGGGAACAGAATTACCGTGAGGGTTTTAGTCGGTATTGCTGGCTCGCGGGTTCCAGTTGAGTCTCTCATATGCCCTTTTGTAGTATACCAGGGCACTTTGGAATAACAAAATATATTTTCTTATTAAACTTTTATTTATTTATTTATTCAAAGAAATCAACATAATTAAAGGATTGTATACTAGAAAAAGAAAACTTAGAAATATTAGATTTGCCAAAAAATATTTCTGTACATTTATATAACTAGTTAAATTAATATCATAGCTAACCCTAACGTAACTACAAAGTAGAATATATATAACAAGTAACTTTACGTTTTTATAAATTTCTATTTGAATAATAATGTATAAAAAGTAGAAAATGCCGTGACTAAATACAAAAATAAATAAAAATGAATTGGAACCAAATGGAATGCAACGATGTATAGGAAATTTCATAGACAGATAAATTAACTATATAAACTATTTTTTTTTCACCGTCAGTAGTTATACATAATTCATTTTACGTTATCAAATTTTTGAAAGCTCTAAATAATTTGTTGGTATATGCCGGAATTGGAATCTGCAGACATTAAATAGATATCCCTCTGCTTATAAACTACTTGAACACTATATATATTTTATTTATTTAAAGTATTGTGTACTACGAATAAATAATATACACTCTGCAGATAAACTGTCAAAGATACATAGCACATAATAGTTTACTCGTAGCTAGTATATTTGGTTAACTTCAAAGTTGAGTTTGTAAATTTATAGTTTGATATTGATATTGTTATACGTTTGAGAAATTTGATCTCTCAATTCAGTTATTTTACGCGTTGCTGAAAATTATGTACTAGAGAGAACATGAAGTTATAGTTAAACCGACAAATAAAACAAATTTTTGAACGTGTTAGTAGTAGAGCTTGTGTTTGTTTTTAATAGGTAGTTATGTACCATTAAAATGTGTGTAAGTATACTATATTTGTCTTAAAAAATAAAACACACAGATACAATATCTAGTATAATTGTTTAAGTATGAATTAGATGGACAATGTCTTTACTTTTCTTATCTCGAGCCGGCGAACATTTCCTTTGTGCATACATTTAAAGATATTCCGTATGCGGTTTATGTATTTTTTTAGCTGTGTTATTACGAAATAAGTATTTCAAGTAACCTTTGTAAGGATGCCTCATGATTATTCGCTTTACAACAAATAAAATAATATACTGATGATGATACATCCCATCTGGTTGGGGGGAGTCGTGTGCTTACGTACGTATATCGAAATTCAAACTTACATTATTCCAACTTCACAAGCAGGTTATATTGATGATGACGGCCTAAAGATAAATTTATGTAACTTGCGAAAATGTATTTTAATAACTAATTAGACTTAACCTTACTACTACTTAAGGTTACCAAAAATCCATTGCTGCTTTGAATTCATTTCATCGGAATACATAAATATTAGAGAATTGGAATAAACAAAAATTATTTAGAGAAAGGTACGATATACAACAAGAATAATAATACATATTGCCAAAAGAACTTCAATAAATTAATCTGAATAACACGTGAAATAATTATATTTTAACAACATACAAATCTATATGTATAAAACAATATCGGGTTTATTAGAACATTTATAACTTGAGAACGGCTAGACCGATTTTCATGGTTTTTGATTTCTTGTATTTGTCTCTGTCCCGAATAGCAGAATAACTATTACAAAATTGACGAAAAAAAATAAATAAAAGAAAAAACATTTTCACATTCATAACGTTCATGGTTTTCGTAACTGTCAAACATTTCATATTCATCTCGTCGTTACGGTAAACTCTCCCCTCGAATTAAAGAACGTATTTAAATAAGGGTTTCAAATCGACAAGATATATTCACAATATTCGGATAATGGCGTATTTCTTCTTTTATCTTTTTAATTTAATGGCCACATGTGTGCGCACACAATTTTGCTAATGTCACATAGGTAGAAATGGCGTATTTTATATTTTACAATTGTAGAATAATATCAGTAATGAAAATAGATTGACATATTTTTTGATTGTCAAATATTTATGAGTGCGTTCAAAAATTTACAATGAGATTGGAAGTGATCCTAACCATTTCTTGGCCTACATAAAAAAATAAAACATTTGTATCCAAACGACGACGTTTAACGCAACGCATATTGTAAAGAACAATTTCATAACAAGGTAAATAAGCGCCACAATTCAAAAAGTACAAGTGGCTGCGAAAAATATAAATGTCGATCTCAATGCGACTATTCAAAATCTTCATTGAGTTCAGTTGTTAGTATTAAAATCAGTCAACAAATTTCTTAACTAGAAAGACGTAGTTAACTATTCCGAAGAATTTTTAAATTTACTTATATTGTCTGGACTACCACCTAACAATTTTTACTAATAAAAGTATATTTTGTTGGATGTAAAACTCTGTTGAAAGGTAAAAACGTAGTCTTCCACAAGCGCACTTTTTATTGTGGTTAGTTGACAAAATGTAGCCAGATGAAATCGATTCCATTAACTGAGCTCATTGTACTATGGAAAACAAACATACCAAAATACCACACTATAAAATAAATATAAAGTAAGTACTACGAGCTACTAAATAAGCTGAACAGGATATGGAACAGGAAGGATATGGCAGTTATGTTATGCGCGGTCGAAGTAGGAGCAAGAGCTATACCAGCAAAATCTCTATAACCTACTAAAAGATCTTAGCCTGTCTAGGTCGGCAAAAAGTTCTATATTACAACGTGTCTCTGAAGCTGCGCTAGCAGGCTCCTACCAAATTTAACTGGGCAGGGAGAGAAACACGAGCAGTGAAGATGACAAGTATTACAAGTCTTACAAGTCTTCGAAACTACTCGGAGTATCACTCTCTGTCATACGATGGACCAACCATCCACACGAGTAATGTATGGGTAGCTAAAAAGTTACTCTGATTTTATATGAAATCCCAGGTGAAACAGTTGTTTCTCCTTATGGTAACTCACCCTTTATGATCGACGATAAGTGTTCCTAGCGATACCCAAAAAGTAATTTTGGATACTCAATGTAGGCGATCAGTTGTAGACAATAGTAGTAAAGTTAAAGGGACAATATGTTCATGTAAGCAATAGTTGGTTTGTTCCATACTCTCGAATATAGTACAAGGTTTATGAGGGTCACATTAATGTGAAATACTTTAACTCCGTCATGTCAATAAATTAGAAATGTGAATAAGTAAATAAAGGCTGCTATACGAAAATTTTCGTTGGAACAAATATAAATGACGAAAAATCCCAGTATCAACAAACACTACTAATACGACCATGCAATGTAACGAAACTGGCTGTAAAAAAGGCTAATAAATAACGTCAATGAATCCACGATCAAGGGAAAATACAAATGAGATGATTCCAATGAATTTACTGTTCGATTTTAAGCGACTACAACTTCCCGAGCGGCTGTCTATTAGACAATTAACAAATAACAAAACCAGTCGTTGGAAGTTTTCGTACTTAACTTGGAGTTTCACAGGTTCGTGATGGGACAAATACATATATGTCGCGTGTTTGAGCGTCGGATTATATTAACTGTATATTTACGCATCACAAAAAGAAACGAAAACATAGTTTATCAATAAGCGTTATATTGATTAACTATATATAAATTGCATATTATTTAAATTGCATTGGATTTATAGACAAGTTTCATTAAATAACCAAAAGAATTGAAAAACGGAAACGATATTAGAGATAGTCAGTTCTATTGATCTTAACGAATTGAAGTACAAGGTGGATTACAATTGATAATAGCTAATCAAAATTTAAAATAAATGTTACAGATCGGTCAAAATGATTTTGAGTTTTAGCGAGAACAAGGAACATGGATTATTGGTGATACGAAGTTCACTGGGTCAGCTAGTGATGAATAAATATGAAATATAGATTCACTAATTTTATTAACTTCTAACAAAGAATATCTCCCTATAATAATTTTTATTCTACATTATATCAGAGTTATTAAACGCATTTTAACATGTTTACAATGAGAAAAATAAACTATATATATAATTTATATAGTACTAAATTTTGGTATAACTTTGTACAGTTGCATTTATTTACTAATTTACAAGCCCTGTCTGCAACTAGGTTCACGTAAAACTAAAATTTTATTTAATCATTTACATTTAAAAAAAATTATAGAGCCTATGTTACTCAGGGCTAATGTAGCATTCTAATGGTGAATGAATTTTTGAAATCGATCCAGTAGTTCTTAAGTTTATTCCTTACAAACAAAAATACAAATCTTTCCTCTTTATAATGTTAGTATAGATATAGAAAAGTAAATATTGGAGCTGCATTGGTTTTTGTGGAATAAATTAACAAATAATGATTACGTAATATTTCCAATTAGCATTACAGATTTTATACTTGTCAAAATAAAATAAAATAGAAAACGAATATATAATAACTACCCTCGCTAAAAACCTTTGGACAAAAATATATTAGCTTTTGTACAACAAACAAACATTTTTGGATAACCACTGTATTTAGTATAGGTACAATATAAAATTACTATTAAAGTTGACAACAATTGTCAATTTGAAACAGTAACGATAGAATAGTAATGCAATGAAACTTTTACGGGCAAATAATTTTATTGTAAATGTAAGTTACGCAGTCTAATTACATTAAGCCCACGCCAAGTCTATACTGGATGACGAGACAGAAAGGAAAATTATATTTCGTGGTCCATCATTTTCGGATTGACGTAATTTAATTTTAAATGTCGTAAGCTCCTAGGCCAATAATTCTCGAAATTCGGTAAATATGATTTGGCTTCTAATCTATATGAAGAAATCTTTAGTTCTGTTTGTTATGTAAATCTAGTTTTTTTTGTAATATTGTTATAGGTATATTTACATATATTATAAAACTCACTAACGGTGAAAACAGCATTAAAAACGTCTATGTATTTATATGTCTACAATCAAACGTTTCTGGATCTAACTTAGAAAGAAAGAACATTTATTAAGATGTTAAATCTTCAGATAAGTAATATGTGTAGACATACGAAATTAAGATCTACTTTATAATTATATAACTGAAGTACATTTTCTTACGTTTAAACCTTATTCGACATCAAAAAAACCCCAGCCACACAGGCCAACTAACATAGCGCTAGATTTCAGCGCGGTCAATCAATAAATAGGGTATAGGAACACCCAATAACACTTTTAAAAATGATAAATACAAAATTATTTTAAAATTAAAAAGTTAAATTGTCAAAATCTGTGAACAAAATATATATATAAGAATATTCGTCTGTGCTTAATACTTGTAAATATCATAAAATATGATTGAAAAATAGTTGAAGAAATTACTAAGTAATAAATCTATGTGAAGTCGCGGACTTAACTAGTACTAATAAAACACAAAATTATATCGTTTCGTTTAGTAAAGGACAAATCGCAAGGGTGTATATCTCGCCTTCTGGAATTTTATTTTGGCCATTTGATATTTACATGTATAGTGGAAATATGCTAGATGGGTACACTCTATATAAAGTGGGTATTTGCTCTTTCGACGATAACCAGTTTAATTTAAAACTTTCACACAAACATCCATGGGACGGATTTATTAGCTTTGAATATAAATGAGTTTATCCTGAGTAGCATAAATATACATTCGTTTATTTAAACGGTAGGATTATAACCGAATAGTGAAAGCGTCTTATTGTTGGCCGAAGTTACTAATATTCGAAAAGACATAAACAATCATTTAGAGGTAGTCTGTGGCGTGTATAGCGTAGAAAAATGGTAAGTATAAACATGTTAGCCTGCTATATGCTCAGTGTAAAGTATAGAATATTTAAAAAGTATATATTTTTATTTATAATTATGGCATCTGCCTGTGTAGGCAGCTTTGCCAATGCCAAGTGAGAAGGGCTTTACTTAATTAATCAATATAGAGTAACAACCAAACCCTGAAAAAATATTTGTGGATCACAAAATATGTAATTTGCCTTTGCGGGACTTGAACCCCAAGCCACTTTGAATATATAGTATTGGTCCAATAATGTGGATATAAATACTTATTTGTTTACTTACATTTACATTTACATTTACAAGAGTTACACACACATATTCACAATTTCTTCCAAAATAGGCAGAACCTATATT
Source organism: Actias luna (assembly GCA_039707435.1). Classification (NCBI taxonomy): domain Eukaryota; kingdom Metazoa; phylum Arthropoda; class Insecta; order Lepidoptera; family Saturniidae; genus Actias; species Actias luna. Next base: position 8,758,445 of record JAZHAC010000033.1, on the reverse strand, counting down.
TTTACAATTAAAAAATATATTTTTCAACAAGGAGCACCTCCGCCTATATCTTCTTCTTGTTTATTATTATTCACTGTAAAATTATATTTATTTTTTATGTTTAACGGAATACGGGTTTGATGGTTTCAGGTAGCAAAATGTAATTGAAGAAATCTAAATTCTTAATTTAAATATTGGACACTTAAGACTCTGCGGAAAAAAATCGGCATTAGGAACAAAAAAACTTATTTCCGCACAAATCAAATCAAATCAAAAATGTTTGTTCAATTTAGGCCCTAGGAAGGCGCTTATGAACGTCAAAACTACTACCGGGTCGGAAAGTAACGCAGTCACCGAGAAGAACCGGCAAGAAACTCGATCTGCATTTTTTTAAGTCTTATTTTATCATTTTTATATAATAGTTTAATGTGTTACAGTAGTTATTAGCGGATGTACAGAGAGGGGTGTCAATTGCAGACATCACGATCGCTCACATATTTAACCACCCTATTTGACATCAAAACCCGTTTGACATGGTTCTTAAACCTATTGTCCGGCAATTCAGTAATGTGCTTTGGGACTTTATTATAAAATTTGACACTATTACCTAAAAAACTATTACTTGTCTTACTCAGTCTAAAATAGGGAGCGAACATACAATTATCAATTTAATCTTATTAATATTATATCAATTGAATAGTTAGTAAGATCTTTATATTAACTTTAAATGAATGCTACTTTTTACTAGACTTTATTCAGTAATAATATAAAAGTGGAACTTTGAACAATAGAGTATTACAAAAAAAATCTGGGCATTGATACATTTTCTTAATTGAGATTATATTTATAACTATCATGCAATTATTAATTTATTTGAGAATCTTTACCAGGCACTACATAATTTATCAAAAATATAATACCGAGATTATTCTAAAAAAAATTACAAAAAACTTTCTATTAAACAATAAAACTCTTGTTGTATCTTCTAAAGAGTTTTCTCTTTCACATCGTTGCATCCCTTATAATAATAGCACAACCATGCCGACAACTATTTTTTTACCCATAAAACAAAAAGTCGGCAAAGCTCTTTATCAAGATTATAGTAAAAAAGTTTATGAAAAATAATTTTATATTCGCGTAATAACCAATTTCCATCGACAAAGGATCAGCTTTATTTGAGTTATTAGAAAAATGAAAACGAATTTCTATTTGTAGAATAGCTATATATTTACGTTACAATATTGATTTGAAGATCTTATTTTTCACCCATTCTTAAACTTCTGAGGCTTATTATAGCAAAAACATAAAATGATATATGTCATGGTAAATTTTATATATATTGGCCAAAATGGTTAGCAATTTATTAAGAGCATTTAGGAGATTAATTTGACAAATCCTACATTGAAATTTAGTGCTACCTACGCTGAATGGTTGCAGTGTACTCATCTGTCCGCTGTTTAGAAATTCAGCCGCCCAGGAATTTATTTATTGGGTGGATTAAGACAATAAGAGATCAGTAACAAATATTTATAATTAAAAGTTCCTATATAGTGTAATAAATGAGTAAAATAAAATAAACAATTAAAGCTTCGTTTATAGGGCCCATTTGGTTAGAAAAAATATTAATTGGAGGACAATTGGAGCTTCGGAGGGTAACACTATTGTCCGTGCGTTACATGGGATAAAAACGTTATTATTGAGTTATAAGGGACTTACTCAATTATATTGCATTAGTGCATATCATAATACCAAGTTTTAATTGTCATGAGACTTGAGATAAACAGCTCTGTTAAGCTTCTGACATCAAAAGTATTATCCTGCGTTTCATTAAATAAATCAACACTCGTATACCACACCATTTAAACTCGGTAACTAACGAAATACACAGCTTTGATAGTAATATTCTCCCGAAATGTTCAATTCTAATATCACAATCTGTCAGACATCAGTCTGACAAGTTTTTAATCGTAATTTATATATCGATATCTGTTTTAATTAGAGCCTAAATAATAGTGCCTAACATGACCAATGATCGCCTCATCTATATGTCTATATTTGTTTATAAAGAAAATACAGTTCCTCTGACACTCAACCTTAGGATAGAACTATTCTAATATAACTATTCGAAGCGGAAATGTCCGTAGATCGTTCTAGGCTACTTAGTTTTTGGATTCCATTGTACCTATATAATGTTTTTTTGATTTACTTTTGTTTCCCCAGCATAATATTATATTATTTGTATTTGAAAGAAATATTTGACAGCCAGTATATTTTTAATATCACTGAACGGTAAATTATGCGTTATTTCATATTTCATCTTCGATTGCTATATAGCTCATAACAAAATATGAATATTTTTTAACTTTTATGGCGTGATCTTGTTAATTATATATATAAGAAAGGCTCCACGAAGCAAAGAATTTTTACGACAATTATTTAAACATTTTCTTAATTTACAATGAAGATTGAAGTTTGCAAAAATTTTGTTAGTTAACATTAGTTTTACTTGTCGAAAAATTAACTATAAGTAAAATTTCTACCGCCACAGTTTATTCAACAATAAAAGAAATATTCAATACCTTAAAAAAATTAACCAATGTGTCTACTACTCGCTATTGCCGCGTTAAATTAAAATTATAAACAATGGAGATAAAGATCCGGCAGCTAAGAGTTTTTTTATTGGAAATTTCCTCCTATTTAAGAATCTTTTGTTGAAATTTCTTAATTATGAATATTCTATGAAATATTGGCGATACACGCTTTTGGCACATTTTTCTTGGCGTCATTCCGGGTCTATTCTTATACACTCTTGAATAGACCTAGGTTTTTGTTAAAGATATTTACAACGAATCATCAAATTCCTTTACAAACGGTGGAACATTTTTTAGAGCTAATGTATAATTTGTTAATAAATTGCTAAAATGAGAGCGATATCTTCTGGAAGCTATAGTTGAGGAGTAGTTCAACTCCTCTATGTATAATTTTAACTGTTTACCCATAACTCACATAGATACGCTCAATATATGTCCATGATATCATTATCTTTGGCAAACCATGAATTGGAGTGGTAACCTTTTGTGATCAGACGAGCTTGTTTACGACTTAATTATATAAACAAACTAGCCGACCCGGTGAACTTCGTATCACCTATAAATCGATGTTCTTTATTCTCGCTAATACTCAAAAACGGTTTCACGACTTCAATTCTTTTTTTTTCTTTCCGACCTGACTTACGCTGTTAGCCCCAAGGGCTTTGACAGCTTCACCGGACTTTGATTAACGACTTCAATTCGTTAAGATCAATAGAACTGGTTATATATAATCTCGTTTCCGTTTTGCATTTCTTTTAGTTATTGCTTATACTACAATTAATTAAATGTCTTTTAATTATATGAAATCTAAATATAGTTAATATGTATGATGCTTATTGATATACTGTTTTTATTTCTTTTTGTGTTGCGTAAATATACATTTTCTTTATCCGACGTGTGAACATGCGATATCAATTCGTCCGTTTACTGGAAAACTCCAAGTTAAGTACGCAACCTTCAACGAATGGTTTTATTATTTATTAATTGTCTACCCATTAGACAGTCGCAAGGAAAATTTTAGTCGCTTACAATCGAATGGCAAATCCGTTGAAATCTGTATACGCGAAATTAACACAAGCTCCCTTTTATATTTTCCCTTGATCGTTACTTCTTTGATTTTATTCATTCGCCTTTTTTACAGCCAGTCTCGTTACATTGCATAGTCGTTTTAGTAATGTGGATTGATACTGAGATATTTTGTCATTTGCATTGGTTACAGCGAAAATCATTATATAACTGCCTTTGTTTACTTATTTGTATTTCTACTTCATTGACTAAACTAAATCCCACTTCGACCACTTATAAAATAACGACGTAGTTATTCCTGTTCAGGCTATTTAGTAGCTCGTAGTACTTACTTTATATTTATTTAATAGTGTAAATTTTGGAATTTTAGAGAAATTAAGGAGTAATAGGTTTGCGTGGTATGGGCATGTATGAGAAGGAGTGAAAGCCATATAACTAGAAGAATGTTAAGTATGAAGATTAATGTATGTAAGAGAAGAGTAAGGCCGAAGAAGATACGGATGAACTGTTTGAGAAATAATGACTGATATGACGGCTGATAGGTTGAGTGGAAGAAGAAAACATGTTGTGCCGACCCTACCTAGGTGGGATAAGGGCTAAGAAGAAGAAATGTAGTATTTTGGTATATTTGTTCTCCACGATACAGTGAGCTCATTCAATGCAATCAAATTCATCTGGCCATATTTTTATGTTTTTATCATTCAACGGAATACATCCAACAAAATCTACTTTTATTAGCAAATTGTGAGGTGGTAATCTAGGAAATGCCAGTTAATTTAAAAATTCTGTGGAATAGTTCACTACGTCATTCTGGTGCTTAATTGTGTCACACTGAGATCGACAATATACGTTGCGCCAATCGATGTCGTTTGGATACAACTGTTTACTTTTTATTCTTGGCCAAGGTATGGTTAGTATCACTGCCCATCTCATAAACTAATAAGCGTAATAGACCTGGTAGTGGGACCAATGGTGATAATTTTACTTTTCCACCTGCACAACACAATCCAAACTCATTTTATTGTCAGTAACTCTCGAACGCAATATGGACATACCAATACGAATATTTTCAATATCTGTCGCTCGCTGGTCATCAGCTCGGTTAACACGTCCCACATTTGAAATAATAAAAGCAGTTCGTTTACTCGTGACATTTAGAAGTTCGCTTAGAATGAAATTTAAACTAATGTACCACTCCTTGGCAATTGCGAAATGTAACTATATTTTCTAAAATGTACAAAGAAACCATTATCAAACTATTACAACTAATTAATGTTTATTTGTTTTTTTTTTTAATATTTTTTAGGTTTTCTGCAATTATATAATTTTCTTCGCAGTTTTCTGAAATAGATTCCTCACAGTCTTCAGCCATATTCATTCAGTTACTTTTCATATTGTGAGATTTTAAAAAAAAAGTACCGGTTTTTTTCTTTTATACACACCATGTCCTGACAATAACGAACACAATAAAAAAAAATTATCCGATTTGGTGCAGTCGTTCGGAAGTAATGCGTGTACATACATTACAGCCATTCATTTTTTTTATATATATACTCAGAGTTTTTAATGTTCCTCTCAACTTCCTTAATTTTTCCTTTCATAAGAACCTTCTCCTGACAATAATAAACATAACAAAAAAATAATTAGCGAAATTGTTTCATCCGTTCACGCGTGTTGCGATGACCAAGGGGAATAGAGATTCATTTTTACATATATAGATTATCGATCTAGGACGATTGCAATAGATCATGTATGGTCATTTTGATATTTCAGAATAACCTACAAAGCATCGTACAAGAATAATAATAATTGTAAATAAAAATAAAGAAAAAACGATGATAGGATGTAATTGTCATAAACGCTGAAAGTAAACAAATTACGTATAAACAAGGTTAGTTTAAACCGGTTGTAAGAGAAATAAATATTTATAACATATGAAATAACTAATTAAAAGTTTCAGTAAACCGAAGTGATTTTATATGCATAGTGTAGGTTGGCCCGAGTATATTCAGTTTACTCAACCCTAGATTCTAAGGGGGTAATGAAATATAAACTATGTAATTATAGCCTAACTGCATTTGTTTTATAATTTGATTATCTTTATTGTTTTCAATCAGGAGTATTCTTTTTATTAAGGAATGGATTACTAAGCAGATGTGGAATCCACTTGACTTGACCATAACCAATCTCAGAAAGACAGGAGTCTAGACTATTGTTAATTCTTAAAAAACCTTGTATAGCAGTGCGTCTTAGAAGGATATCCATGTCTGCATTTAATTTGAATATATAGAGATTAATGTATATATAGTTATAGTTAAGTACCTGGTATCCATGACCCCTGACAATGCGGTCGCTACGAATAGAAACAGTTTGGTAGCGGTTGATATCACCAGTCTGCTTATTTCTTTATTCACAAAGGTTTTTTCAACTTATTGTATTAACGCACACAATACACAGAAGCACACGGAGCTCGCTGGTTTACAGCTTGTTTGCAAAACGATTAACACGTTTGTCCCCGGTTCCAAAGTAGACATTGCGCACTTACTGATTTAGTAACCTTCACATAGAAATTACTTCTGTAAACTTTACTCGGTATTTTTGTGTATCACTTCACTTTGAATGACATGTTTGAAATCGTTAAATATTTAGTCTACATACGGTATATTATTTTATTTTTGCAATCTCTCCACCAGAAATTTTATATACTGTTATTATTAATAGCTTTACGTTTATGTAAAACACAAGCTTTCAAGAACTTTATAAATGCAATAAATTCATATTTATTTAATAAATTATCATATATTTCACTTTAATAATTATTTAATAGAATATTGCATTTATTTATAAATCACAAATTAAACAATTTTAGAATAGTGTTTGTTTTTATTTCAGGTTACATATAATTGAAGCGGAAAATTACGCGGGGTAAAGTTTCAGTTGTGGCACGCTGCAAGAGCTACGCCACGTCGCGACGTCGCGTCGGAGGCGAATGGGCGAGCCGCGACAGGCGTTTCGTACGCTCGCCGCACACCTACCCCTCGGTAGTACAAATCGTGAAAATTATATTTGGCAATTTAAGTGTGTACATATATTAATTAGTTTGTGCACACAAAAACACCATTAACATTAATACAGTTTCAAGATAAAGATAAAAAATGTTGATCATTGTTGAAAATATTAAAGATTTTTTTGCATATATTTTACTAGCTGACCTGGCAGACCTTGTTCTGCCTTTTCGAGTAACTACTTTAGAATTTTAAATTACTTTATAATTAACTAATCACATTGACTACAGTAACATCTATCGCACTATGATTACTTACCGAGATAAATCTATCCTATCTTTCAAGTTGGATCAAACTGCACACAGTAAATAAAATTTGATTAAAATCGGTTCAGTAGTTTAGAAGTTCATCGTGGATAAAAAATGTGACACGAAATTTGTTATATATAAAGATATTCTTTTTATTTAAAAAGTTTATTGTGTTGTATGTGGTAATAAATTCTATGGAGTTCCTGTTTATAAGATTTGATTACCAAAACAATTGATTTTGCAATGCCTATAGTCTTCTTAAATATAATATGCAGTGGAAAGCTGATACATTAACGCAATTTTCTTAGTACAAGCACAATTCTATATTATAAAAATGACTGAAATTAAAAATTAGCTCGTCCTGTATTAACGCTTATAAATAGTGAAAATTATTGGATTGTAAATAAATTACGTATTTAAATCATTTAATTAAAAGAAAGTATCTGTTTGTTTGCATGGTATGTCTAAGTAAACACGATTGTAGAGACGCTCGACAGGTCCTTTTACCTTTTGACGGTCATCAATACGTTCGATCTCTACCTAACATCAGTTTACATGTGATTTTTGAATACTACACTGGGTAGTATTTTTTACTTGAAACGAATTATTTGTTTTTTATCTTTTTTAAATATTATAAGTGTAAATGGTGGTATAAAATAAAATACTTTTTCAATGTATAGGATCCGATGTTAAAGGGAATATTACGGTGAATAACGATAAAATCAAAACATCATTCATATTCTTTGATAAAGATATTAAAAATACATTATATCGATATCAAATAGAATATAATAAATGTGGAGTATGTGTGTATAAAGTGATTAATATAATTTTAACTAATATTAAGTAGATTAAATAAATCAATAGGTTTTCTTGATAATATTGAACCTCTATTATAAATTTAACTGTATCTGCTTAAAAGCAAAACGCAGTAACAACTGTGATACCAACAAGATATTCTAACAACGATAAATGGAAATTTCTATTGTCAGTTTTTTGTTAATCATTATATTTCTGTTCTCATACAGAATATTTTATTGATTTTCGTCATAAAAATGTACCTATCATCAATGATGTTATTTGTTTAATAGTGAATTGTAGCCTCAATTAAGAGTGATAAAATCTATACAAGGTTTAGCAGTAACAACACTGCCACACCTATTTGTTCCTTAGGCAGTATTGTTTGCGACGCGTGTTCCGGATCTCAATTATGATTGATGTGGTTGGCAACTCGTAGTGGCTCACGGAACGTTCCTACCGAGTCCTGGTGGATAGCACTCTATCAATGATATAATTGATTCTATAGAAATCCACGTTAACTTTAATAATACATAAATAACATGGGTTATAAGTTATATGAAGCGATGATAGCTCAATGGTAGCGCGTAGGAACGCCGCGTCATGGGACGTAAGTTCGAATCCGACTACCTACAATGAACTTGAGCTTTCAGTGTAGTAAAACATATAGAGGAAGCCATAGTATGGTGGTAGGGCTTTTTCTAATGCCCACCTGGCTAGCTACCACCCTCAAGTTAAAAATCTGCCGGCAAATACCAATAGGTGTGTAACGGCAATTGCACTTGAGAGCCAGTCCCTCGCAACTTGAGGCAATGAACAACACCGATTCCTCTGGTGTTGTGAGTGTACATGGGAGGCGGTGATCACTTACCATAAGGTGACACGCTTGCAAGTTCGCCTCCTATTCCATAAAAAAAATAGTTTCACCATATGCTTACTTCCTGTTCGGCATGAATGTCAAAAATATATTGTAACGTTATCTTTTAGAGCTCAAAGAAATGGTAACTTTTTGTCCTCTTTTTGTAGAGATAATTTTATACAGATTTGAAAGATAGCTAAATTATAACTTTTTAGTCTGTCTTACTTACTATCTTATACTATACATACTATACTTATAAATATCGATGTTTATTGCATTTACTGTAACTTAAAATAATCCCATACATTAATTGTATATGTATAGACAATATCAAAATGGCGAAAAGGTAATATATTTAAAAAATATATAAAAATAAACGTTTACGTATATTTTAAATAAATGAAAAACACATAAAGGTAATTCAGTTGTTGCGGCTTTTCGCTCCAAAAGCTGCTATCTGTACTTTATTGTTACTTGTCTTTTAGAACAAAAAATATTGCAACAAAACAATACCTAGTGGTGTGTAAATACTCACGGTACATACACCGCGTCGTAGTGCTGTGGATTCCTGTCCAGTAAAGTCTTGTCCAGGACAATTATTCGTGTAATTCACAAATAATTGCTCCTAGTTTGGTTGTGAGTTTTTGTCGTTGTGTTCATAAAATCTTTCTCACTTGATTTTGACAAAATTTTGAAAGTAGGCAGATGCCATAATAATAAAGTAATGAAACAATATTTCAAAAAAGAAAAATACAGCTTTCATAATTTGCGTTCATGACTTTGAATTTCATTACGAATAGATAAATGAGTAGTTATTTATAACCAAGGAACAGCAGTTTTATTGTGAAAATTCACTGTATTTAGAAAACTTTTTTAACATGAAAATATAGATATTTGGCATTTATTATATTCTGTATATAAACTGACATGTAACGAGTTATAAAATGCCCAAACTTTTGGTTAATGGTAATCGCGTGTTTGTATGGATCAAAATAGCTCGAAGCAAACACGGAGTTTGATAAAACTCACCGTAATCAATGTTTTTCTGTGTTGCTAAAAATATGCACATCATCATCTTTTTATAGTTTTAACCCAATTGTATCGAGTTTTGTTGTTTGGTTTTCAAATATGTATTTAAAGAAAAACTATTTATACAGTCAATATAGTATACACAATAACAATACAATTTACGCATAGGTAATAACACAAATTTCAATTCATATATCATTCATGTTTTGAATACTGGAATTGAATGAATTATGAATTTAAATATATGGTTATTACATATGCATAAAGGCTCACAGTTACGCACGATTATAGTGACGATAGCTCATTTGTAGCACAATTCTCTTTTAGTAAAGGAAAATTTTTCACGAATATATACCATTTGGATAAATACCATGAAAATTGCAGTATCTCTAGATATCTATTGGTATGTCTTATGGAAAGCTTTTTGCTTAGGTCTACTGCAGTTACTGCTTTTACTTTCCTTATATTATGTAAAGCATCCGAATATAAACTCTATTCTTGCACATCGAGTACTGAATAAAAAATGTTTGGCGGGCTACCCATTACCTGGTGGTCGGATATTACATACAATGCGGTAAAAATTATGACTGATTTTAAAAGTATGACAGATATTTTTTTAGAAATTACTAAAGCTATTCATATTTTACCTGGAAAGTCACTTCCAGAAAGGTTTTAGTTTAAAAATTACCATTGTTTTTTTAATATAATAACATAATAATTTAATACGAATAAAATGATATAGACAACAAAAACATAATAAAAATCGTATAATTTGCGCAAATGTTCACTATCCATAAACATAGTGATACCGTAACCTAGTTTACCTTTTTGATGGGTTTTATAAACTTACTATAAAATCTATCAAGGTTATGTTTATCGATTGAAAGTTGAGTTTATGTGTTAGTTACGTCCTAATAAAGTGCAGTGCAATTCGTTAATCACTCGCTCCCACCATTCATGCAAATTTAGGGTATATTTTTTTTATTAATTATAATTCTGTAGTGCAGAATGTTTGATAGTTGAAACAACAACATTTTAATCCAATATCTGAGTGTACTGTTAACTTTTAAGCCATATGGATTGTTTGTTAAACACTGGTGAGAATTTCATTTAAATAGTAGAATAGTTCTGAATAATTTAAATAATATTAAATATTTTAGGTAATATACATAACATTTGGTATAAAAACAGCAATAAAGCTTTATTGTTATGTAATAATATAATGCAAAATGTGTAATGTAATTAAACTACAAAAAACAATGAGATCACTCAGAATAGTCATGATGCTGTTTAAGCAACTGTAATGAAGTTGACATGGAAAGCAAGATTTCCCCCGGATGATTAGCATCCATTTACCATAAACAAAAGATAGTAGCATATTTTTGAGATATATTTAGGAATAATAAAAAACACGCTCACAGGTGTAATATTTCTTATGAAGGTAATTATATTAACAAAATCGTCAAAAAAGTATATTAAAATAAGATAGGGTTCACAATACCCTTTTGTATGTTAATATAGCAATATAATGTATGCTAAAATTAAATATTTCATGATAGTCAACATATAGATAATTGGAATTAATGTATGAACACATACGTGGACAACATAATCGAGATTACAAGTTAAAATAAAAAAGGTTTCGTTTCGAATCGAGTGTCCCTGTTGCCCTGAAAGCCCTTGACTGCTTCCTGAGCTTTGTAGCGAGTGCAGAAGGTACTCAGTCGAAATGGTAGCTATACGCAAGGGTGCCAAAGTGGCCGAACCTCGGTATTAGAAAAAGCCTTACCACTATAGTTTTATCACGATGTTTTCCTTCATCGAAAGGTCAGGCTCATGGTAGGCATTCGAACCCACGTCTATTGACGCGGCATCCGTACAGTGTGTACGCTGAGCCATCATCGCTTCAAAAGATGGAAGATATCGATATGGTAGATAATGTAATCTAACGGAAGTGAATAATAATTTTTAAATATTTTTCATATATGCTCTCTATGGCGTTTTTTATATATTTAAATACAGGCTACAAAATCTACACGTATAGAAGTAAATACAGCCGTTTACATTAGGACTAACACATTTTACTTTTCAGATAGTGATAGACGAGGAACTGAAATAAACTTAATTTAGATGTAGAAGAACGTTATCAGAACACATATGTTGCTCTTTGGATGGTACGCACGAAATCAATATAAACACTGTGCAATAGGTAGAGCAAAACAGAGTGTGATTTGGGATACTAATAAAAATATCAGTAAACAAAGATATAAATATCGATTTCTCGTTATATGTTAGAAACTGTTTGTTATCTTAATATTTAAAATAAATAAAACAAAATTATAGTCATGTTTAGGTGAAATCTCCAAACCAAGCCAACATACAAAAATTCCTTGTGGAAAAACAGAATTGAAACAAGTTTTGTTTTCTTTAAAAAATATTAGTTATGTAACATTTTATTATGACGTTAATTATCCACACTATTATTTAATTGACTGTAATATTATTCTTTATTTAAAGTTTATCGAACTTCGCACAAAAAAACAGAAAGAGTTTTAGGACATGCTAGAAATCGAGTTTAAAAAATAAAGCGCTGCTTATTATTGATAACAAAATTGAATGTATGTTTAGGCTATTCTTTTTCATATGGTTAATCAGCAATTCTTAAGAAACAACATTTTTTTGTATTGGCAAGTATGTGTAAATGGAATTAAATAAGTAAAGTCCACAGCTGATCAGCCGTACAGGGAGACAATATTTAAGTGAGATCATACAATTAACGTGGTTTCGTTATGGAGAATCATAAGTATGTGTTTGATATAAATTATTTAATTTTAATGTTGTTATGCATATACTAAGTAAATTATATCAATTTCATTTATTTTTAGGAAATTGTTCATCTGATATGTTTTGCAAATGAAATACCTAACCGTTATTAAATCAAATATTACCAATATATCAAAAACATTACTGTGGTGTGAGATTTAAGATTTAATTAATAATCCTTTATTAATGGCGTTACTCTATTGAATATTTTTAACATTGCTGATATTTAACACGTTTCATCAATCATGCAATATGCCTATATGTAAATCATATTCGTTTTCACGATCAAGAGATTCCCTGAATAAGCACAAAGTACCAACTTTTTTTCTAAATAAATTATATAATTAAGTTATAATACAAGTAAATTTTTCATATTAAAGTTTAGGAGTTGTGAAAATGGCTTCGACATTGAAACATATTATTTTCACGTAAAAAGTTTTATACAATTATACTTGTTGTTTTATAATATTTTTCTATTACTGAATTAACAAATATGGGACTTGTGATTTATGAACGGATCCAGTTAATTCAGTTAACTGATTAATTGCAGGACAATAGGAAAATAGATGATCGCACGATGTAACATGTAACAACATAAAGATAAAATATATATAAATATTGAACAGAAAGTAATTTGCTCAGAAAATTATTTAAGGCGGACAATAAATTTCGTTATACTTTGACTTTCTGGAAAAAGAAACGCTATGATACATTTATGATTTTCCGTGGCATTATTATGAGTAATCTTATATAGCTTCTCTTCCTTTATTATTACAATATGTTATCAGAATAGTCAACAGAACACTAATCTAGACAATACGGCTACCATAAACCAGTGGAAGTAATTATATTCCAAGAAAAAGAAATAAGATTTTAAACTGCTAACATAAACTGTACAAATGTATGGATAATGTTACTAAATTTGATTATAAAACAATGATAAAGGAATCTTAGTACCAGTTTTTTAATATCAATTTCGCAGTAGCGTTTACGTAAAATTACCTAATATCATACCTAATATTTTTTACAAAGTGAAAATATGTATGAATAACACGATATTCATACTTTTCGACAGTTTAAAGGTATCTTTTACGAGGAAAAGTCTGGTTTTTGTTTGAGATATAAAATCTTAGTTACTGTTACGATCTCGTTATTTCAGCATAATAAAATTCAGCGAAAATTATGAACTTTGTTTTTTGAGCAACATGGCAAGTGACCATATTATACCTCATTAATATCACAAGACAATTTAAAAAACGGGAATTACTGAGAGACTATATATCTATTAGCAGTCGTCGCTATCATGAAAGCCTACAAGATATACACTGAATAATCTCGAAATAAAAGAAACAAAAAAAACACTATGATGTGTTTATCATCAAGTGCGCACCATTCATTCTTACTACCTATTTTATTTGTTATAGGTTTATAACGTTATGTACATAATTTCACCTGATGTTAAGAGACAATGTAGCCCAAGTTAGTGGGCACGGTAAGCCTAGTAGAGGGACTGGCTCGCAAATGTAACTGCCGGAACACACCGATAGGTATTTGGCGGCAGATTTTTAACTTTAAGGAGGTATCTAGCTAGGTAAGCATCAGAAGAAGCCCTACCTCTATGTTTTCTTCACCGAAAGTTCAAGTTCAATAAGGACATAGTACTGCTGGCATTGGAAGCCACGACACCATTCGCGCACATTGCTGTCCCATATCTGCGAGGCTAGGTCGAAAGCGGAAACAACACCACGCAGGATTAGCGTTCATGCGATGGTGGTCGATTATGAGAAGGGAGAGGTGACAGACCTTTTGGGATGCGTGTTAGCCTCTAAACTCCATGAGGTGGTCGTGTACAAGAGCAGGGGTGTAGACCTCGGTTTCTTGGTACGCGACAAACCAAAAACGGAGTTTACCTTCCCAGACCCCAACGCCGAGCTAAGTGGAGCTGAACGACTGCAACTAAAGGTAGCAGATGAAAAAGAAGCCGCAAGAGCAACGGAAGGCGGCAGTCCAGAGTGAGGACCATCTTAGGCACAGATACTAATGACCCAGACACACACGACCCAATATGACCCACAGCAGTCTGCCATTGACCGTCTTCGAAGGAGAGCTTGGATACCGAAACAGCCGAAAAGAACCAGAGCCGATATGGGTCAATTGAGTGCGTCCGTCCAAATCCCGATAGCGGGACCGCTGGATCTCATGGAGAACGCAATCCTCGAGTTGAAAGCAGTCTTGGAGGCCACGATAAAAGTCAATACTTTGACGTGTACAAAGATCCTGGAAGACCATCGTCTGGGTATCGTGGGCTCCATGAAAGCGAAACACGAGAAACCGGAAGCGGCCATATACAACAACAATACTGCCCAGGTCATGGCAGGGAAGACGTCGGGTAGCTACATAGCCGCTTTTAGCTCTACCAGTGGTTTTGTGCTTAGGGAGGACGAAGAGTCGCAGGAACCTAGTGCCTCGTTCAGGTTCAAAACACCTCTGAATGACCCCATCGCCGTGGTAGCCTGGTGCACTAGGATCATGCTGGAAGAGAAGATAATCGAGAAGGTGAAAACTGTATCGAGGGTCTTCAACTGTACGGCAGCGAAAAGCACCGAGGCAATACTCACAATCTAGTAGACAATCGAGGTCCCGGGCTGCGAAACAACGATGTGGCTACTGAATAACTTTGATGTGGCATGCAGTCATGACCACCACAACCGCGGCGGCTAAGGATCTTCAGATGATACTGGTTTAAACGCATGGCAGCAAGGCCGAAAAGAGAACACGCACCATGGCCTCGATCCTCATAAATGGTTTTAAAGGGTCCGAGAAAGGTCCGCGTTTGATAGTGGACGAGGCTCTTATGAACCATTTCGGAGCGATCCTGACTGCCGTCCGGCTGGCGGAAGCAAACGAAATCCTCCTCATTGGGACCTTCAACCAGCTGCCCTACATCGACCGGGAGAACCTCTTCTAGATATATTACTGCCGACCAACTGCAGTCGTCGGAATCATCATAGAACTTCTCTACACTTGGAAACCCGATGGACGTGGCCAATGCGTTCAGTGAGGTTTACGACGGTATATACGCATCCTAACCGATAGTGAGATCCCTGAGACTCGAGGGTTAATCAGGATCGCAGATACCCCACACCTCTCCGATACTCTCTACCTAGTACATACTCAGGCAGATAAAAGATCCATGATCCCCAGGGGTTGACCTTCAAATCGCTGGTGATCTTCAGATCAAGGGGAGGAAACTACAGATCCATGATAGTGTATCCTACGCTATCGTGGCTGTCTCGAGGCACACGGAGACCTGTGTGTACTATACCGACGTAGTCGACGACGCAATAAGTCGCTTCATCCTTCGAGCGGTGAGCGCTCCGGCGAAGGACATTGTCGACTACAACCTCAAGATGGTCATAAAACATGGTGACCAAAAGTCACACAAGGTATAATTGCCCAAGCCCCAACCATAAGGCAATTATAGAAATAAGTGAAAAAGTGTAATAGTTCCATAAGTGCAACAAAGAAAAGAAAACAGTTATTTTTTAGTTTTTAAGGTAACTACTGCTGCTGTTGGTACTGCTAGCTACTGTTGTAAAGCAATTTTTTAACGCCAACTAAATCACCTACCTAAAAAAAGGTGCGCACCTACAGTCCGCAGATTTAGTATATAAAAAAAAGCTCATGTTCATTGCCAGAATTCAAACTCACAGCCATTGACGCAGCGTCCGTATTCGCTACCAGTGACCCATGAATGCTTACAAAATCCTACTAGTCTACAAGTACATAACGTCGAAAAGGCGTTGTTCCTTCTTTTTAACTCAAAACTTACGAAAACAAAGATAAATTATATAATAATAAGGAACTAAAAAAACGATTACGCATCTGTAAGCCTATGATATACTTACATCTTAGTACAACATGCATCTTAAAACTGAAGTTATAATTTATTTTTACAGACGGTCTTCTCTTCTCAACCGAGTATGAAGCCTGAATCAGCCGGTCACATAATTCAGTGGTAGTGTGTTTAAAAATCGTGCGAATACCAGAATGAACCTGAGCTTTCTGTGAAGATAAACACCGTAATGGAACCATAGAATAGTAGTAACACAATACAGATCTATCGACTGATAGATACCGTCTAGATTAGTTTAAAAAAAAAAATAACATCAAAGATTTATATTAATTAATTATTTAATCAAAGAGTCAATTACATTACATTCCGGATTCATATTTTTGTCGAGCTTTGGAGCTGTGGAACCGTCTTCCCATTTGAATGTTCCTTTCATCCTATGACATGGGGTCCTTTAAGAGAGGTGTGTAAAGGTATCTAACCAGGCCCGCATGACAGTGATGATTGACAGTGAATTATCGAACATTATCAGTCCCCGCTGATCTGGATTGTACTGTAGTAAACACCAGGTGCAGCATTGTCACTATGCTGTGCAATAAAAAAAGTATTTATTCTCGAAATAGATTAAGCTGTTTTAAACTTTTTGTAGCGCAATTCTATACATAAAACTGTATTGCATAACCACGTTTATCATCACTGTAGTTTTCGAATTAAACAATGCTAACGGTTGTTCAAACGGACGATAGAATGTCTTTATATAATGACGTCAGTAAATAAAATGAAGATATTTCAAATATTGATCGTGCTTTGGAATCTTAAAGGTAAATAGTGTTTTTATATTTAACTATTTTAATTATAACCTTTTATATAAAGTATTGTTGAGATATTTATTCACTCACAGTAAATACCATCGAGTTTTGTAGGCAAAGTAAAGTTATGAACCATGAGATTTTACTTGGTAATTTTTATTTGAGAACTTTCTTCTAACATTTTGTAAAGAAAAAGGTAAGCGCAGAAAGTACTTTACTAGAAAGTACTTACAATTGTTAGTAAAACGGGTTGCCACTAAAAACTTTCAAAAATTTGTGAAGAACGGAAGCTTTCAGCAGAGAAAAATCTTTAAATAAGTAAAAATACTGAAATCAGTGTATTTGTTACAAGAAATATTTCAATAGCAAGGGAAATAAGTATGGGTTATTAATACTTCATGTATGGTATATAAATTTATATGTTACTAGTCTTACAAAGAATTAGAACAATTAATTTTTAAATGCCTTTTAACCTGTAGTCTATGGTAGGATTATATTATAGATTTTAATATGTGTTTACGATTTATAAGATTACAATACTATCGATAATTAACAATACGTTATTAGGAGTTTCATGTATCTCTACAATATACAATGAATAAGCGTTATAAAGTAGAATCGTTATATGTTTACAGTAATTAATTAATGGTAATTAAATCTTACTACAACAATAGTTTGTACTGTAAACTTATATTAAAAACCAGACAAAACATGGAATAGATTGTATATTTTATTACATTATTTAAATTTCAAAGACAGCTTTATATTACTTACAAAATTCAAACTCGAATCTCGACGTCCCAATATTGTAATGAGACTTGATCTTAACTTTCTTTATTTTTCTAAGTAATGACTAAGAATTTAATAAAAAATATATATACTTAAAAGATACTGTATCTATACTACATATCGATACAAAGATACTACTCGTCTGTATTGAAATATTTAATCATTTCATCCAAGACTCCAAAAAATTCTGAAAACAAATTTTCAGTGACAAAATTGTCGTTATTTTACAACAGTAATCTGTTGTATAAGCTAACAAACTATTTTAATTGTTTGTTTACATTTTGTCTTAGGGTAAATGAAGACGGTATGGTTAAGAATTTGAATAATAGATAGATTATATATAATGTGTATACTCCTAGAATAATCGAAACGAAAAGTTTTGGCACTAGTATCTCAACATAGACGGATATTAGTAGCTCGAAATTACTATTAATTGTTTAATGGGTAGTTTTGGTATTTATTGTAAAGACAAATGAACTTTTAAAGTCTACAGACTATTTGCTACAGTACAAATTAGAAAATCTAATTAATTAAAGGTTAGTAAACCCAAATTATTCTAGGATAACATTAGGTCGAAGGAGTAAATTTATGTAATTATTTACTCCATATGCTGTATGTATGTATGTATATAATGCCATCTGACCGAAACGCCATGTACGTATCTTTCAGCAAAATAGGCATATTATCTTTGAAATAGTGTTACTTAGTTATAGATTTAAGTTGTACGCAGATGTTTCTGGCTGCTCAGATGAATGTTTCATTTTTTAGATCAAATTTCGTTATGTATCTTCTCTTTATAAATGCCAACGAGAATTTACATGTTTGTTAGACTTTCACTCTTTTACTACTTCTACTACGATCATCGTGAAAGTATTTTATTTGTTTTTGCTTTTACCAATCGCTACCAGAGACGTAAGCCTAATTCAGAAGGTACTGTTACTATTAATTTTAATTCACTTTTTAATAAAGATCAAACTGGTAAGACATTTTAAGTCATATAAAAACTATGAATATTATATTTTCTACACTCTATTACATTCAATTATGGTAGCGTACATGATAAACTTAAATTACACTGTAATTTAATTAATAAATTTTCCAAATCACTAGTCCACGTCATCATTAGGGGTTAACAATAATTATGTGGGTTGTCTAATCTACAATTTACGAGAGTTATCTTCTACTTACCTAACCTATTAACTAGATTTGACAGATAAAATCTGTCACTTACAAGTAGGCCGAGTAACGTCAAGTTTAATTAACTGCACAAAAGTAAGAGCAGATAGCTATGTGTTGTAAATGTACGTTCTTTAATTTTGGTCGTGATCAAACAAATATACATCATATATACAATATCATATATCATTATACAAACAAATATAAAAGGAGATCATAATCCCCCACAAAATCAGCGTGGATGATATAGTCGTCCAATATGAGAAAGGCGAGGTGACCGATCTTTGGGATGCCTAATAGCTTTCGAGTACCACGAGGTGATCGTGTACGAGGACCGAGTTGATAACTCAGCTTCTTGTTGCATGAAAAACCTGGTAGCAAAATCCTCGTCAAAAACCAGGGGCTGCCTCCTGCCAACCAGACCCAAGAGTTGAAAGGGGCGGAGAGACTCCAACAAAGGGTAGCTGCCGAGAAAGCAGCGAAAATCCAACAAGGGAAAAACCTTGGAGAAGGACCATCGACGACTATAAAGTTGTAACATAACAATAGATATAATGATTTCTTATGTTTACGCGAATATTATTCATTGCAATAAAACTAATTTAAACGGATTTTATCGCGGTTATTTATTAATTTTGATCCCAACCTTTCGAAAGCTTTTCAGCCTTCGTGGTCACGGGGCGGACTGAGGTGTAGGTGGTCCAGTAACATTATCTTTTTTGGACAACCGAAACCTCAGTCCGCAATTCAATAACAATAGATAAGCAATAGAATGTCTGACATCTTAGAGACCGCAATTGTAATCAACACAACAACTTGTGCAAAAATCCTAGAAAACAATCGTTTAGGAACTGTAAGACTCATGGTTTTCAGACTCGAGGGGGCAGAGGCTGCCATTTATAACAGTGAAACTGCCCAAGCCATAGTAGGAACTTTGACAGGTAGTTTATATGGCAGCGTATAGTGGA
Organism: Actias luna; assembly: GCA_039707435.1. Taxonomy (NCBI): domain Eukaryota; kingdom Metazoa; phylum Arthropoda; class Insecta; order Lepidoptera; family Saturniidae; genus Actias; species Actias luna. The sequence continues at coordinate 8,738,432 of JAZHAC010000033.1, read as the reverse complement.
ACCTGTGGCTTTATTCAACGGACTGCATGGGGCAAACTCCACCAAGAAGGACCACCCAAATTCGATACACCGCCCAATGACTCTATTGTGGTAGTGGCAAGGAATACAAAAATCATGCTGGACGACAAAATTCTAATCAAAGTTACGGGAATCTTGGTCTTATTAGCAGAAAACGTGACACCAGTACGCACTACTATCCAATGGATTAACGGGGTTCCAGGATACGGTAAAACCACCTGGCTCATTAATAACTTTGGTGTGGGCTGGGACACTGTAGCCACGACCACTAACGAAGTTGCAAAAGAATTACAAGATAAACATGAACAGCGACACGATGATAAAGCGAGACGTAGAGCGCGCACCATGGCTTCGATATTGGTAAATGGTTTTAGAGAATCCGACAAGCGATGGCCTGGCCGTTGAAGCACTTATGAACCATTTCGAAGCCATCCTTTCAGAAGCCAGGCTATCTGGAACAGAGAACTCACTCTCATCAGAGATTCAAACCAGCTCCCCTAGCGATATAGGGGAGCTGGTTTGAATCCTGTTCAAGATGACCTACTGTCGACCAACACCAATAGCCGGCATAACAGAAAATCTCCTCTGCACCTACAGCACCTCAAGGATGTAGCATACGCCTTAAACAGCATATAACCCAGTATATATTCTTCTAGACCTAATGTAAGGTCTCTGAGCACCCGGGGATACATCGGCTCGAGAGTCCTCTTCTCCGCCCTGAATACTCTCTTTCTGGTATACACTCAGGAAGAGAAAACATCCCTAATATCTAGAGGATTTGGGGCGGACTTGGTTCTAACTAGCCACGAGGTTCAGGGGCTGGTGTCTCCCTCGGTAGTCATTCTCTAGACGAAGGTAAGAAGCTGCAAATACACGATAGTGTATTGCATGCGGTAGTCACCATGTCCAGACACATTAATACCTGTGTATATTACGCCGACGATACAAACGACGCCATGGGTAGGCTGCTCTAAAGGACGGTGAGTACGCTGGCTAAAGAAATTGTCACCTATAATAGTAAGATGGCATTAAAAACAGGGACATGGATACAGTAAAGATAGAAAGAGTAAAGATTTTCAATATAATAGAAGAGTTTGCGCAGCTGACCCAGCGGGTCAATAACATCACAAGCACCCTTAATATAATAATTAAAATAGCAACAATAGTAACAATTATATATATATGTATATATGTACCACCACTGATAAGTAAGTTATTTTTATTGTGCATTTTGTATTGTTTTATTTGTTTTTACATTGTGCATTGTAAAAATACAACTAAATGAACATGGTGCGAGCCAAAAGTCAGCATTATGAAGAAATAAAAAAATAAAAAAACAAAACAAATATACATCTAACGATCAATATTTTCCAATAAAAGTTACTCGGAAACGGTTGAACAGTTGAGGAATAAATTTTGTATTTAAATGTTTTTAGTTCAAAAGTTTATCTACGTATATTTCCTTGCCCCATACTCCAAACGGAGCTCACGGAAAATTGAAATGTATTTTATTAGTTTCTTTATATTGATTGTAATTGTTGTTTAGAATTTGGATTACTACGCTCAATTTAGTGTCTTATAGTAATGCAACAAAAAATAATCATTACCAACATCAATCAAGTTAACCTACACATAAATATAACTTTATATATAAGAAATACTACAAATATTCTTCAGTATACATGAACACGGTAAGCGCATTGCTACTATAACTACTCCTTAATTAAATATAAGCCGAAATAAGTTGATCTTCAAACCAAGAATATGGACAGCTACAGCTACAGTCGTGCGTAGGACAGTGTCGTATAACATTACCAAGGCCAGTAAACACTGGAAACGTCTATGGATGGCTAATAATTTTTTTAGTCTACGATCTGGCTTGTTGTGACGCTCCGTAAGCATATATTAGAACATTGTATAATAGTATGCTTTATTAGATGACTGAATAAATTTCCAGTTCGTGCTTTGTGCCTAAAATGTTATTACACGAATTTAGATTTAGATTACACGAAGTTTTCGTAAAGAGAAACATGTGTGTTGCTAATTAATTGTTTGTCGGTAAAATAACATATCGCCCGTGATATTTAACATTTTAAAATAATCTTCTTATTTTTTTAATTTTAGCGTTTCATCTAATATTAAGTGACTACGTGGTCCAATATGGTGGATACGCTAAACCTAGTGGAACGACAGGCTCTTAACTGCAACTTCCGGAACACACCTATAGGTTCTTGGCGGCAGTTTTTTGACTTGAGGATGGTAGTTAGAGGTGTGCATTAAAAAAGCCATACCACCATCACGATGTTTTCATTCATCGAAAGCTCAGGTTCATTGCAGGGATTCGAACTCACATCTATTATATCTATTACATATATTACATCTATCACCAACTGAGTTACCATCAAGCCTGAGCCCTATATCTGTGTCTGTCATTTAGAAATAAAAATATAGAAAGTTATGCGCTAACGTAATGTATCAAGTTTTCAATAATATAAGTAAGCGATTCGTCATTTATTTTGTATTTTTGTTTGAATACACAGAAAATGTTATTCCATTTCAATTTAGAAAACTGATATTAAATTACGTGAGCTATCACATCAGCAATAATGATCTTCACGTCGGTTGATACGTTAGTATAAACTTGAGGTTCGTATTGACCTTTGAATATTATATTATAGTAACAAAATTATTGACGTAAATTCAAAGACATACAGATGCCCTTTGCCAAAGTTAATCAGTTTTAATTCAATTTGTATTAATTAAGTTCCGATAAACTGTCATGTAGTATTTCTAACTTAAGTAAATATATCCTAAATAAATAAGGGGAAATTGGAAATATAAATTCTCTAAATAAACATGGAATGAATATGGTGAAAATCTATTTATGAAGATTATTAGAACTTCGGCTCTGCTCAAGTTTAGGTACATTCAGCGTAGAGCAATGTTTGTGTCTGCTGCTCACACACATGACGCCACAATGCCCCCTATATGTATTATGACGGGCTAAAATCATTTTAATCGTTTATTTTTATTATTAAGGCGGCAACTATGTTCTCTTGGTTTCGAATTATATTTCGGTGCATTTTAAAAGCTATTTTATTATGTGTATATGATATTATTATGTTAAATATAAGTGTTATTTATTACAAACTTTCTATTTTAAGTACAATTAGGGTAAAGTTTTTTAAGACGTGTCACCGCCTAAGTCGTACCTCCTTATTATTATGCCCGCAATTTACAAAAAGCGTTATTATGTATATATCCTAATCATAAAATGTTTATTTTAGCGAGCGTACATAATCTGGGCCGGCCGACTTCACGACACAATAATAATATAAAACTAAGTTTCATCATAGTTTTCATTAAAATTTTGGACTCATTTGTAAGCCATTGTAAGGCAAAGCATTGTAAGAAAAACTATGATCGTTGTGTTCTTTTGTGTTATAATATTTATCGTAATTTGGCAATAATTTAGACATATGTAATTACATGTTAGGTTATTCTTTTATTATGTCAGTGAGTTTCGTTTAAAACTTTTATGAACCTGTTACTTAAGTCGTACCCGTAAAAAATCCTTAATCATACCGGTTCTATCTATTTACTGAGCAATTTTCTTTACTCTGAGATTGTCATAAAACCAAAAAATCTTGTTGCAAATTGATATTTCTTGCACTGTTTTATAACAAACAATTATGTACATGATTGACCAAATATTAAAGTCGGAAACTTATTCTTCTTCGAGCTGTAGAGATGATGAACTTGAAATGATCAAGTTATAAAGGTTGGAAAATCTAATATTTTGCTATATTTAAGATACAGAAGTTCAATATACTTTTCCAGCTATGGAAGGAAAATATACACTGAAATGGCTTGCTTCATTGACCATTTCGACCTACAGAGGATTGAAATATCTAGTATAGGAGGTTTAGAGGTTTCAAGGGAAGGGATCAAAACATATTTTCGAGTATTGTAGATTGTTTTATTTGGAAAAACGGCTGTTTTATTTTGCTAACGCTAACCTTATAAAGTATTAAAAGGCTACTGTATTCTATGTCATTTTAGAATTCATGTGATTTGAATAACATTAAATTTTATGAAATGTTGAAAAACTGTTTTATTTCTTATTATTAGATTATTTCTAATATATATTATTAATAGAATATTTCTTCCATTTTTAAAGAAATATGCCGAAAACCTTTTAATACTTATTTATAAATTTTTATATTATTGTACGACGGTAACAAAGTAAACATTTTAAAATACAAAAATGTGTTTATAGCAAAATGTAAACTTAACTTTATGTAGAACTAGCTTCGTTTTAAGTGTTTGTTACGTAGTAAGACAACATCTAGAGCTATTTGAAAGAATTAATGTCTTATTTTATACCAGAGATACTCGTTCTCTATATAATTACTGTTATTACTTTATTTAATATTTATGAGCAGTGTATCTATCACATGATTAAAATTAAAGTACAAATTTAATTTTTAAAATACACGTTGCAAATACCATTAGTATCATATTATTTTTCGTTAATTTTTTTTTTACAGAAATTATGAACGTTATATTATTTAACAGGTTTTGCAAAATGTGATAGGATAGGTCGTCATTCGCAGAAAACTAGTTAGATTTCCACAGCGAAGTTGTTCCTAAACTATTTTATTCCACAAGCCGTGGTCTTTCATCTAAAGCGATGATAGCTCAGTAGATAGTGTGTACGGATGCCACGTCAAGGAAAGTGAGTTCGAATCCACCTACAATGAGTTTAAGCTTTAGGTGAAAGCAAACGTCGTGATGAAACTATAGCACGGTGATAGGGTTTTTTCTAATGCCTGCCTAGCTAGCTACCATCCTCGAATTGAAAATCTGCCGCCAAATACCTATAGGTGTGTTCTGGCAGTTGCACTTGAGAGCCAGTCCCTCCACTAAGCTTATCGCGTCCACCGTCTTGGGCCACATCGTCACTTAAGATCAGGCGAGATTGTGGCCATATCGCTGAAGCTTAACTATAAAAAAAAATGTTTTCTGAATTAAATATTCAGAAAACCAGGTTTCCTTCACACATTTTTAAGAAGAGTTTCTAGTTATATTTTAATAATTGACAGTTTTGAAAGAGTTTTAAAAGAATTGTATTTCTTTGTATATATTTTCTATAAATGATATATAAATAAATTGACGATGTATAAAAGACCAAGCAATGTGTATCAATCACGTAGACCGCACTGTACAATTAAAACATAAGAATGATTAGCAACAGGTTTGTCGCTTAATATGGTACCAAGTCAAGATAACGTACCAGAGTTAATGTTTGGATCAGATACTTTGTGTAATTGTAAGATTAACTCAGAAAAATGAATATTATGTTCTAATGTTTATTTTTTAAATAGTAATTGCTATTACGATATTCGTTGTAAATTTATTAATTTTTCATTTTAGTGGTGATTACATATTTTCACAGCTATACAGAGTGAAGTGCAATGTGCGCTCAACGCTTGTGAAGTCTTTGACATTCTGACAGGAGGTTCTAAGAGAGAAGATTCACCATCAACTCCTAACACCTGCACGAATGATATACAATGGAGACAATTGGATAGACGCTTGCGGGCTATCGAACAACCTAGTAAGTAACATTTCTTTCAAATGTTCCTACTTTTACATAGATATACATATATACTTATGAAATTTTATAAGACTGTTCTAATTACACAGAAAACAGATGCTGGTTTATTGCTTATAAAAAGTGTTTAAAGTGGTACTGCTTTTCGTAAAATAATTAAACTGTACCAAGCATTTTTGTTAGCACAGCACATAATGTTTTGATGGGCTAATATTAGAGAAAAGTATTACTGTCCGTTACGACAGAAGACTAATTAAAATTTTACAATCCTTTATAAAACAACTTTGCACATTTTCATTCTGTTTTATTTCTACATATACTAACATTGCGTAATTCCATAACAGATTTGTTATTTTAATTAGTTTTATATGGATAAATTAAAGTACTAATATATAAAGTGTATAATTTACATGAGCGTTTATTTTGTGGATTTAATTACATTGAAATTCATGAAGTGAATCATGAAAATTAGCACATATATGTATTTTTATGGTTTACTTCTTATTTTGCTATCCCTAAAAGCTGCGATGAAGTTAATAACTATTGAAAGGGAAGGATAACAGTTGTCTTGTCAGCTATTATTGTAATATTTTTAAATTTAATTCTTAAGTATTAGATTACAATTAAAAATTAGAATTAATTATTAATCTTAAGTATTAGAATTTGATTCACAATATTCTTATTTTCTTCTTATTCAGAGCCATACTCACATACAGTGTGGTTATTTTCAGCATGATTTTATATGAGATATGATATCTTTTTTCAACTTATAATCACATTATCTGCCTAATATTATTTATTACAGCATGGACAATAAGTTTCTCGCATTCACGATGGCGGCAATGCGCAAAAAGCCCTTGCAGATGTGAATCCACTAAGCGTTCACTTAATTGCTGGAGAGCAGGACTAACAGCTTTGACCAGTGATATAGTCGTTCCCACTGATCTTGTTACAATGTTGGTAGTTTATTTATATTTATATTTTTCTTAGCAATCACCAACAACATTTACAGAAAAACATTCACCCTAATAATATATTACATAACTTATTTGTAAAGAAATACGTAGATTATGAAACTTTGACTAATGTAATGTAAAGCATGATCCAAATTTCAAAAAGTCTAGAAGTTGTTAAATGCTAAAATCCAATTTTTAATTTATTTCTGAATCAAAAAAAGCCCATTTGTATTTTAGATACCCCCTTTACAAACATAAATTTGTATTAACGAAAGATATAATTATATAATTTTAAATTTCAACGATATTATCTCGCAGTTCGTTTTAGCTATAAGTAATTCAAATTTAAATTAGTTTAAGCATATTTGAAACACGCCAAATAATTCTGGCATATCACACGGAAGTTATAACGAATAATATTTCTATGGGTACAGATAAAAGCCTGACTATAATAAAGATTTAGTGTAATTTTAAGTTTAACTCCTTAAGAATCGATTTTTCATATAAGGCGATATGGAAATTTTGTGTGGAGTGAAATGAATACTAGCGTGTGCAACGTATCCTCCGCACCTTTTACTTGACAATCGTGCTTAAGGAGTAAACGTCAGTCATCCGTTGGATCTGACACATACACACACAACTTTTAAATGATTTCAGTGATCTTGGAAGCAACAAACTGCGAACTCTTCATAAAATTACATTTAAGGGAATGCGATCTTTAACAGAATTAGACATATTTGACAATCACGTTGAGTATCTCCCTATCGGAATATTTGAATCTCTTGTTAGTTTGAGAATACTGTAAGTTGAAATTATATGGCAAATTGAAATACAAATTGTCCTTGATTATTTTATACGTGCATGAAAACAAATTATATCAACATATAATAGTAAAAATGCTTAAATAACAATTATTACTTTTGCTTATCACGTTTTCATTATCAAATATCACTTCATAAGAGCAGGGAAAAATTATTAAATGAAAAATTATGTTATTACATTGCAATTTTCAAACTTTGTTATTTTACAGTATGACTTTGTTTTTTAGACGTTTACAGAGGAATTATTTGGAGGAGATTGCTAGCGATGCATTTAGCTCTACAAAGAAGCTATCTCATGTAGATTTGTCAAACAATTATTTGTATACACTACCGGAGAAATTGTTCGCAAATAATTTTTTATTGGAAACAATCGATATTTCTAATAACCAAATAATATACATCCCCTCAAACAGTTTCATTGGGTTGGACTCCTTACAAATATTAGATTTATCCAACAATAAAATTCAGAGAATTGAAAACGGGACCTTTTCATTAAAGAATCTTCAGATATTAAAGCTTTCAGTAAACAATATATACAATATAAATGAGAATGCTTTTGAAGGTTTGGTTACACTAGAAACTTTATTACTGGATCAGAATAAATTACAAAGTATACCACCCCGCATATTTCAAAATCTTAATTGTTTAAATGTTTTAGATATTTCCAATAATCAACTGCTTCAAGTAAGTTTTATTCAGTTTAAAATATAAGCTGTAATAAATTTATTGGTTTTTTTACTATATTTACTATATACTTTATATTGCTATATTTACTGAATGAGTATAATTAACAGAATTTTTGGTAGAATTCAATGTAACTTAACAGAACCATTTGTAGTAATGATTATAGTACTGTGTAGAATTTTAGATTAAATTTATTTTTCTTCATATTGATTTTTCTTTATAGACAACTTAATCATTTTGTAAAATTGAGACAAATACCCAGAAGTTTGTTGTCAACTAAGTAACAGTACTCACTAGATAATATACTATGCTGAAATAATTATAACGATAATAATTAAAGCGATGATAGCTCAGAGGTAGTGTGTTCAGTGGGTAGAGTTCGAATTCACTTAAAATGAGCTTGGGATTTCAGTGAAGGAAAACAGCATGTGAAAACTATACCATGGTAGTAGGCCTTTTTTATGTAATAGGGGGCAAACGAGCTAACGTGTCACATGATGGTAAGTGATAGTCGCCGCCCATGGACACCTACAACACCCACAACACCAGGAGTATCACAGTTGCGTTGCCAGCCCATAGTAGGTCACTAGCCAGGTGGTACTCATGGTGTTAGGGCTTTTTCTAATGCCTCTATGGCTAGCTACTATCCTCAAGTTGAAAATCTGCCGCCAAATACCAATAGGTTTGTTTCGGCAGTTGCACTTGAGAGCCAGTCCCTCCACAGGTTTAACGTGTCTACCAACTTTGGCTGTATCGTCACTTAAGATCAGGTGAGGTTATGGTCATAACGTTAAACTATAAAAAAACAATAACTATAAAAAAAACGATAAATTTATTATATGTATTATAATTGCAAACCTTAATTTTAGTTAACAGGAATTGAATTGCACTCGGTGATGATGCTAAAGAACTTAGACTTAAAGGAGAATTCGCTTTCATATTTACCAGATAATACATTTATCAATTCTACTAATTTGGAGAAACTGGACTTATCTAAAAACAAACTACGATTCCTCAATGTCTCTGCTTTTGACAGACTAGTGAGCCTAACTTCGCTACTGCTGTCAGATAATAAACTTTATGAGATACATTTTAAAACATTTGCCAACTTGAAAAACTTAAACACCTTGTAAGTAAAATATTAATTTTATCCAATTCCAACTAATATTATAATCACATAACTGAATGGTTTTAAAACTCGCCTACAAAAATAAAAGAACTGTACTTTACACTTCATTGCGGGCAATTTTTGGTCAACTGACGTCATGTTTCGATTATTATGTGTTGATTATTTATATCGTTTGAAAACAATGAAAAAAATGTTTATTTACCAACACAGACTTTTTAACTTATCACTAGAGTTTTTATTACTTAGGTAGGTAATACCTACGCCTGGTCGGACGCACCAACTAGAACTAAACACGCTAAGTATATCAATATCAGTATATCATACATATGAAAAATATTTACACAGTTTATAGCTAGGTAAATCAAGAAAATGCAGTTATAATTTAAAAAACATAGTCAACAACACCAACCGTTTTAAATCGAAAAAAATATGGTTTATTTCATTTTTAAACCGATTGGTTTAATTGGTTTTCGACTAGCCTTACATCTATAATCTTTACCATATACCACTGTGTATATCAGGACGTGAACTATAGGTACAGGTGACAACCCTTCACAATAAATATGGTCACAATAAAAATCTCTTTATTTTTTATACGTTTCGGTATCAGTAAATGCAATACTCAACTGTCTATAAGCTTATAAAGTGCTATAAAAGAGACTACCGATCATAGATAGTCGGTATCTGGTTAGTCGCCATTGTTTAAGATTGTTCTGTGCATGCTATATGAAATAGAGTCCTTCCTCTGCCGAATTACTATATAAAACATAGCTTTTAACTAATTTCAGATATTTATAATATAGACCATACATATACAGTCACAATTATTATATTTGCATTATATTTGACGAACCAGTGAATTATACATTTAACCTTAATATATAAGTTTATGGTCCTAAAATGGACAATAATCACGCATTAATACTGTTTTTTGAAAAGTTTTTAAACCGTCAGGTACTTGGACAATAACTTACTGCCTTCTCTTCCGTCTCGAACATTGGATTATATGCCAAAATTGGTAGTTGTTAGACTATCTGGTAATCCTTGGCATTGCGATTGCCACGCATTGTATATTTCAGCGTAAGTTTCGATTTTTTAATTATTTTTATTTTATATTTTATTTATTATTAGATTGTTTTAATTTTTTTTACTGTAGAGTATAAACGTTTATGTATTTAATAATTCTTTATTAAAATTAAGAGTAGTAAATTTTGCAAATATTATTTCAATTCAATTCAATTCTAAATAAGCCGCATTACAATATAAAATTGGATTAGCTTTTGATGTTTTTAAATGTAAGTTAAATTTTGGAGTGAGCATTACTTTATACGCTACGTATGAATCCATCCGTCAACGTTGGCTCAATCGTGAACCAACGACGCATTGTATTACTTCATAATTATTTAAAAACTTAATAATAATTGATTTTTATCTATTTATTGTTTCATGGAATGTACCAGTGGCCAATTAATTTTGGGAGAAGGTGCAAAGTAGCGTCCATTCCATTTAATTATGGATTTCGTCAAAGGAACACCCTTCATCAATCAAATATCTTGTTAATTGAAATTTGTTTCCATATTAAAAATAAGTACCTGTTAATTGTAGCATAAATTTCAATGAGATTTAAACACAAAATAAATATTTCTTTTGTTTTAAGATGGGTCCGACTAAATGAAATGAAGATATGGGACTATTCGCCTACGTGCGTGTCACCTTGGCATTTGGAAGGACATTTTCTAAAGAAACTGAAATTTCCTGAGCTTTGTACTGGGCAATGGGCTAGCATGGTAAACCTTTCGCCTCGGCTTCCTATCCAGCAGTTGTTAGCTTTAAATGTTTCTGTGAATAGGAAACCACAAGACAGTATGGAGCAAAATCATGATGTTACTACAATTGATGCATGGCATTAAAATAATTAATCATTTTTTAGACTATATTAACGTGTCTTATATTAATAATATTATATTAAAACATATTACTAAAAGTAACTAATATAAATAAAGACTATTGGTTAGCATATAATCATATCGCACGATTAACGTATCGATGCACTTCTATTTAATAAATACCGTTTATTTATGTGAATGAAAAAGACATATAACGTTAGTCTTGTTTATATAGTATATTGGAAAAGTGTTTCTTTTATAATAATAAGATATTTAGATATTAATTTGTATCAACGAAAGTCATTTTTCGCTTATCAATAAATCTATTTTAATATTGCGTTGCTTTTCAGTTTTCATTGGAAGTGTTTTACCTAAAATTATTATACCCGGACCTCTATCAAGCGAATATACTAAGCACTTGAACGATGTATGTAGCAAATTTAATACATTTGACATATTTTTTATTCATGACTAAATTACACAATTAATTACCCTTAACATTTGTAATAATAATACATGTTATTATAATCAGCTATAACCAGAGATGAAATTATTTGCTACCAATATTAATACGTTATAATTTTGATATCATATTTAGTCGCGGTACTCAGAAAAGCAATCAAAAAATTAGCGATAAAACAAACATCAAGCTATCAACTTATCGTAATAACAATCGATAATTCACATTCTTAAAAAATTCAATGTTAAAATTAGATATGGATACGTCAGGTTATTCTAATTTTAACGACAGCTTACTATATCAACACCACTTGTACGGAGGATTATGGAGATTTCATATTATATTATAGACTTAAGAAATTGTAGATTTAATCACTCATGTATAAGATCATTTGGTTTCTAATATAAATCTAAAAATGTACTCTATGAGTAGGACTTGTATTTTTTTATTTAATGCAGGCATGGAGATTGCGATTTCTTATCTTTTAATATTTTCCATTAATGTACTCTCTTTAATTTGTCTTCAGTATTTCTGGCTAATAACTCATTAAATCCATATACTGTTTTTGTATGTAAATTATGTACTGGAGAACGAAATAAGATCGAATAGTTCGTACGACGAGCAATCTACAGGCTTAGTAGTATTTTTCTACAGCACTACATCTCAAATGCTTATATTATGTGTCTACAATAAAGCAACTTAATATTAATGAAAATGCATAAAATAATATAATTAATAAAGATAACACAATAGTAAGTATAAAATTCTTTTTCCGGTGAATCACCCATTAAACTTATCTCTTTACGTACGTACGAAAGTACGTTGTACGTGAGATACACATATCGCAATACCAAAAAGTACCGTGAAAACGATTAATTTATTTTACATTTTGTGAAATGCGTAATATGCATTTATATAGTGTAATATTATTAGAAACAATTAATAGAAATGTGTTTTATTTCAATTTATTTTTTATTTTATATTATTCAATGTTATATCTATCGAACCACAAAAAATATTGAAAAATAAATTTATCGATCGATAGTAGTAGTAGTATTTTTATAGTATATAGGTTTAACGTTATGGCCACAATCTCGTCTAATGTTATGTGATGATGTGGCCCAAAATGGTGAACACACTAAGCCTAGTGGAGGGACTGGCTCTCAAGTGTAACTGCCGGAACTCACCTATAGGAATTTGGCGGGAGATTTTCAACTTGAGGATGGAAGCTAGCCAGATGGGCAATAGAAAAAAATCCTACCAGCATGTTATGGTTTCATCACAATATTTTCATTAACCGAAAGCGCAGGTTTATAGCAGGGATTCGAACTCACGTCCATTGACGCAACGTCCGGACACACTACCAACTGAGCCATCGTCGCTTCAAAAGTACATAATAATATTTTTATCGAAGAATTCGATTGTTTGAAAACCAATCTACTAATACCTCAAAATAATAATATTCTGCTTTCTCTAATTTTTATTTCCTAAGAGATGGCTATCAATATGAATGAAAGAGCTTTCTTAGAAATTCTTATCACAAAACTCCATACATCGGAACGAGTCGCAATATTTTTGGGCTCATTTAATAAGAGATAGCACGTACTAGAAAAATTAGAATGAAAATAGTAAATGATTTCACACGCCTTATATCACTAGGGACCGCAATATTTTTAACTTTTAGTATTCATTAAACGTCAATAGGTAGTATTAATTATGTTAATGACGTAACTTTCCATTAAAAGTAATGACATGAATACGATAAATATAGAATGTGTGTTATGAGATAACGTGAACCACATTACAAAAGTTATTTTCTATAGATAGTGAAAATATCACCATTATCATCCATTGCACAAATATCATAAAGTTGTATATTAAAACAAAAGAAATAAGTATCTATTGTTTATCCTTCAAAGTGTATTTTGTTTTTCTTTTTCTATATTATTAGCTCAAATAAGTATATAAAATAATAATATACAACACAATTTTGTTAACAAACTATGCCTTTATTTGACATTTATGATCTAGCAGGAACTACTGCAGATTAAAGTATGTGATTAGGTGCATAAGTTACAAGATCTCAGCAAAGCAGCTTTGTAACAATAAGCTTTTTTTAAGATAGTAATACGCTTAGCTTGATGCCGAGCGCAGCTGAGAGGCTGAAACAAACGTATAGGTACCTGGACACAGATTTTCAACTTGAAGGTGTATCGAGATGGGTATTATAACACTTTGTAATCATGTTTTTTTTTTTTACTACTCGGGCCCACTGCATAGATTTGAGGTCACGTCGATCGATGCTTTGTCTGCACACGTTACCACTACGCCACCATTGCCTCAAAACCGTAGTATATATATATTTCCACACAAAGTCCGTTATAAACTCCATATAGATACATTTATTTTACTCAATCCACGCATTGTTTTATTTCAATACTAATACCAGCTTCGTTAGAATTCAACTACATTTATTTTGCAGCCAGTTTCTGTAGGTGAGCGTATTCAAGCCAAGGTATTTGATATCTATTAAGATCCTATCATATCTATACATAAATATTCAATCTGATACTATTAAATGAACCACTTTTTTATATCTGTGATTGGTTTCTAAAACATGACTGTATGGATGTGGATTTTGTATTTTTATAATGTTTAACTATGTGAGTTTGCCTAACTAGGGGTTTAAATTAGATAAACTTAGTATATTGAAAGCACGTAGTCACCCCCATAAGATTTTCTGTACCTAAAAGTCCTGTTTCTCGTTGAGATTCTACCTTTTCTCATTGTATGTCCTGTTAATTTTGAATAGACTGAAACCGATAACATGAAATGGCGAGCATAAAACTACCTTATTTAACTCCATTGTTATAAAGTTAGCACATAAATTTGATTGTTATAATTAGTTTTTCATATGTTATCGTTGTAAGATACACTATCGCATTATTTAGTCGCAAAGATATAAATCGATAGATACGGTAATCTTCGCCAATACAATGTCTTTATCCAGTTCTGTGTCATTTTTTTAGTAAATCTGACGTATTTAATTATAATTATTTTTGTATTTATATTTTTATTCAGTGCGGTACACTAATAAATATTGAATATAAAGTTGACATCATCTTAAGAACTTTGAAAAGAATAGTAAACGGAAGGAAACTATCATTCGGTAATCGATAGGAGTTTTATAACTTTGTAGTTATCAAGTATGTAACATATTAATTTGTCCACTTAAGAAATAAATTTTTATATTATAATACTATCATTTTAGGGATGTAAGTTAATACGATACGTTGATAAGCAAATATGGGAGATAGGATACCTTTGATATTCTCCGTATTTTTAACAGCAACTTTTGTTTACCTATGTCATGGTAAGTAAATTGATCAGTTTTACATAATTTATTTGTAGTGTTATTGTAGTAGCTTAGCTAAGAGGCGGCACAAGGATGACTACGGATAGATAGACAATCTATCAATAGACGTCTTTTCTATAGCGACCTGCAAATCTCTCAGCATTTAGATAGACTGGTAAATGCCGTAAAGATACTAACCAGACCCCTATTCCATAAAAAAAGTCATTGAATTTATTACTATGAGACTCAGTCAGGCACAATACGTTTGTGAATGCTTGGTATACAGTGATTGCGTTCGATTGTTGTTTCCTGCCAGTTTTTTACTTAATATTTCCGTTTCATTAATATTTTAGTAAAGTTATTATTTTTGATGATTATTCTCCATCTCATTTGCTATTACACATTTACTAACAAGGTAATTTAGAGGTTTATGATACAGATCGATTCGAAGCAGGGGTCGAACTGAATCGCTTTTCGGTTTGTTGCAATTTCGGAATTAGCCAATGTATAACCAGTTATACTTACAAAACACCATAAGAGCGATTACCGTCGATGGATTGCTGCACCCTAAAGTGGTCACCGTTGTTTTTGGATTTACTGTGTATATTGCAGGCATGATGCCGTCACTATTGCATATTAAGATAAAAAACTAATATATGCTAAGGTGTTTCAATAATTTAACTATTTCAAGTGTTCATGTTTCTTTAGGCTGCCAAATGGAAGGAGTCGTTCAGTGGCCAGTCCCAGTTTCCGTAACTATTTATGATACGCACAGGGGTAACATTTTAAATAGAAGCACATCGGAAATTGAAGGTTAGTTACAAGCATATCCATTCTTCCATTCTTGTTTGTGTGGTTACTATTTTTATTTTACTTCATAGGGCATTAGAAAAAGCCCTACCACCACGTATTGTTTTTATCACAATGTTTTTCTGCAGATCCCTACATAACATAGCGTCTGTATGGACAACTGAGCAATCACTACTTCAAATAGAAGCGGAAATTATAAATGCTTAATATTAACCTAAATATATGCACTAATTTTTCCTATATAACTGCAACTAGTCCTATACAACTGCACCTATTTTGTACTGTTATTTTGTATTATCGTAAAATATTAATATACCTTTTTAATAATACACTAATTGTAATATATTTATTATCACAGGTATCAATTCGATTAATATAGGAGATGGATTAAACGCCGGTCCGTACTTAGAAATATCGTATTCTGAATCAAGATTTCTCATGTGGACGAATGATGGCTTCGAACAATATGAAGAAAATGAAGTAGAAGAATCAATGTCGATGACTGTCAATTTCAGGTGTACGGGCGGTACAACGAGAACTCTTGTAAGTAATTTTCTTTAAAAGATCTTTTGTAAGATATTGATACTGTAGTTAAATATTCTTACTTGTAATGGTATGCTAGTGTACGAAAATTGTATAGTGGAACACTTAAATACATCACGTTTCAGGTGCAAATAGCTGCATAATCAGACCACATATATTCATATCTTACTAGATTTTACGTGCGACTTTGCTCGCGTTAATATTGATTTTGTCAAACAAATCGGAAGATGGAATAAAAACTTTCATACAAAGTTTATCTCTCATTTTACTCTACTTCCTATAAGGTTTTCGCAAGAAAAAGCAGCCTATCACCGCCTCCAGGTTCTCATCTATCTCTATACCAAAATTCATCATAATTTATTTAGCGGTTTTGGCGTGAAAACGTAACAAATAAACAAACTAACTCACTTTCACATTTATAATATTAGTAAGGATTCAGAGGTTGTATAGAACGGTATCCTATTGGGTTACTACCGTCATGAGCATGGCGGTAAACCTGACGAAATTGTCGCGTGTACAAATAATTTAATTTAGATAAACGGTATTAATAATTTTAAATCGAAAGTGAGATAAATTATATATATCACCCGAAGGTTTCTTTACAATAATGAATATAAAATTATGACGAATAGAAACCTGCTATTTTAATCTAAGTAATGTAGGATCCTCTCTGGCAAGTCTCTCGTCCTGTGTTGGGTACTGTCCGGAGGAGCCTTCTTTTTTATATTTCTTATAGTTAAGGTTTAGCGTTATGGCCATAATCTGACCTGATCTTAAGTGATGATACGACCGAAGTTGGTAGACACGCTAAACCTATGGAGGAACTGGCTCCCAAGTGCAGCTGCGGGAATACACCTATTGGTAGTTGGCGGCAGATTTTCAACTTGAGGGTGAATGCTAGCCAGGCGGGCATGCTAGCTATGGTTTCCCTACCATGTTTTCCTTCACCGAAAGCTCAAGGTCATTGTAGGTGGTTGGATTCGATCTCACGTCCCTTGTCACGAAGTGGTACACACTACCACTGAGCTATCATCGCTTTCTTGTGTCGGGTACAACTAGAGAGGCTTTCTTGTAATTAGTACCTACTTTTAAGATATCATATCCATATCGTTCTCAACATCCGGGTATATATAAATAATTAGTAAAAATAAATAATATTATAGTAGATCGGTAAATTCGTTTGTCCATTCAATTCGATGTCTTCTTCGTTTGAAATATTAAATTTAAACGATCAATATGCAAAGCGCTTCCGTTAAAATATTCTATAAAATTCTATGTCACTTGACATCGAAATAGTAAGTTATTAGAAAACCTTCGAGTTTGGCTTATGAAATAAATATAATAATGAAACAATATAATATAAATAAAAATATAGATAATAGACTATTTGGACAAAACAAATTAAAGCTAATCATTACAAAATGTCTGTCGTATATTTGATCGTGTTTCGTGATCAGCCATCCACTGATAGGGTTATAGGTCTGTGGTATCTTCATAGCCACTATAGCAAACTCTTTTTATATTCCACTGATATACGAAGGAATATTACATTCGAATTCGAATAATAGAGAGTGTTCCAAGTTGACGTTCCGACGCCTCTCATCAAATACGGGGACTCTTATCTCGGCCGCTGATACTAAAACATGTACACTGAATTATAAAGAAATACGACAATAATATTATTCATCATCGTGGTTTAATTTACGAAGAAGTCACCTGCAAGCCGGGTGATCGTATCCATTGATCCCCATAGTTCCATATAATCGAACCATGGACCAGATTGCTGATATCATAGGAGTCACCATTGTTTCTAGATTGTACTATGCTTGCCATCAGCCACAGTGCAGTCATTTTACTATACTATTATAAAAATACATTAAAAAATATTTGCTTACCGCATATCTACTTTATATGACGAATCCCGGTGTAAGATGAACTACTTCTAGACTCACTGGTTTAAGCTATTATCACTAATCATTTTATTAAGCCTGATGAGAAAAAGCAGATGCTTATAATGTTATGAAAATACCAATATGGAATAGACTATTTATAAAGAAGTTACTGCGTGTTTGGACATCGTGCTGATCGACGAAGACTCCTATCTTACATCTTATCCCTAAGCCTTTAATTCTGTGAAAACATAGTGTCGAAGCCATTACAAGTTAATGAGGCAATTTTAAATACCCGGGTGGCTGACTAACTATCAAGTTAGGCCAAACTGCAGCTGTATTCCGGCAGCTATGTTTTTATGTCACTTATCAAATAGGCTTAGTAAGTTATCATCTCAGGTTACATCGTCACTAAAGATCAGATAAAATTTGGAGCGAACGCTAAACTTATAGAGAAAAAGAAGACAAGTCTATTCCCCAAAACTAGCATAGACATGCATTTAGTTGCATTTTTATATTACATGACAATGTCTTGTTAAGAGAGAAATTACTTTATTATTTTACTAGGAGTTATTTAGTAAATTAATGTGCTTTTAGTAATTATAGCTATATAGTTATAGTTATACGTGTTGATGTGGACAGGAAATAAAATATGACATTCGCAAACACGAACCATTTTTTGTAGCAATGTACTTTAATAATTGCTATATCGGGTATTAACCTTATCAGATATATAAAAGTTATGATCCATTTAATGTCTACAGGTATTTTGGATAAGTGTGATAGACACAAACAACAACGCTCCACAATTTCGCCCGAGTGATGAATTGGAATTTATAATCACAACACCAGTACCACCTGGATTCCTTGTAACGGGATGCTTCAGCGATATTACAGTCAGAGACATAGATCTTACAACACAGCGGATTGATTTCGGCATAGAAGAGAATCCTTTCTTCGAAATAGAATATGATGCATCTTTGTCCACAACACCGAAAGAGTTTAAAGCTATATTAAGAACTACAACCTTGATAAGAACACTCACAGAACCTATTGTTTTACGGATAAGTGCAACGGTATTTTTAATTATAAATTTACTTCAAATATTTATATATGAATCATCTGTTTCTCCCCTGCAGTACACTTGTTTTATGGTTTAGAAGTATAGTATATATTTAGGTTTGTAATAATACATTTATAAAGGTAACTAAATTGTGTTCAAAATCAAATAAGTGTTGTATTTTTAAGCAATATTGGCTTAATAGTAACGTGTACAGACGATATCTTGACTTATGTAGATTTAAATCCTACAATGAACTTGAGCTTAGGAATACATCGTGTTGAAACTATAACATGAGGTAGGTCCTTTTCTAATACCCGTCTGGGTTAGATTAAAATATATCGTCAAACAACTACTCTATATTTGTGTTCCAGTATATGCAATGGTAGTTATCCATTTTAAAAGCTTTACTTATGCCTCCTAATTATTACACTATTTGATTTTAACAATAATTTAATATATACTGAATAATAAAACAACTAGAGGAGGGTAGTTTATTAACACTGATTGCTTTATAAGCGCGACGCAAGCGCGGTTGCAGGTTCAGTCAAAATGAAAGCACTCGAAGCTAGATATTCACGTAAGATTTATATGTTCTTTTACTGATTAGACTGTTTTGATATTTATGTTTTAAATTATCATCGGGAATGATTTATATCAGACAGAGAGAGAAACACGAGCGATAAAGGTGAGTGTTGACAATTATCGATAAAGGAGGCCTCCTTAAACCTACATCCGTGTCGCAAGTCTCGGACACTGTCTCGTAGTTCTCCTCTCTCTGACACAGTTAATGATTTCTAACAATATTAAGAACACGATTATAGTTGTAAATAATTATGTATTTTGATATCTGTACTAACGGAACGGCAGTTGGTCGAAAACGTTGCTAAAATAGGTTGTTTAGATAGAAAAGCTAGTATCAAATACGGAACTATTATTATAATGTAATAAACGTAAAAGTTTTCACTCTAGATGTATTCACGTATAATAGTAATAATTTACTTAAACAAATAGTTCCGTTAATACAAATACCATAATAAATCATTATTTATACCTATAATCGTATCCTTAATATAGTTAGAAATCATAAACCTAGTAGCTGTGGCAGAGAAGATAACACCGAGCAGTGTTCGAGATTTGCACATACGGATGTAGGATTAAGGGCCCCCTATCGACAATTGTCATCACTCACCTTGACCGCTCGTGTTTCTCTCTCCGCCCAGTATAAATCTCGATAATGATTTACAACATAAATATCAAATATCGAAACACTCTAGTCAATAATAGAAAATATAAGTCTTACGTATATATCTCGCCTCGAGTGCTTCGCCTTTGACTTAACCCAAAGCCGTGCTAGCATTGCGTTTATAAAGCAATCGGTGTTTATAAGCTACCCTCCTTCGTTACTTATCCTAGTTGTTTTATTATTTCGTATATATTTAAATTGTAATTAAAGTCAAATAGTGTTATAATTAAAGAGCTTTTAAAATGGATCACTACAAGAAGTAAATGATTATTATTATAAATGTTAAATCTAGAGTGAAATAATACTTGACGTTCATTACACAATTAAAAACCAGACTCTTTGCAGTTAACGTATTCAATTTGAATTACTTAACTTTAGGTAAAATTGTATTCAAACATTTATTTTACACAAAACATATTACAAGCTACTATCATAGAGATGAGCCATTAATAATTAGTAGGGCCAATTTTTTCAAGCAAAAAGTTGTTGAACAGAAGTAATAATTTTTTTTTTTTATCTTTTTCTACATAATAATGACCCTTTTTGTGTAACAGGATGTAGATCTCACCGGTGATCCTCCGATCACAACATACGGCACTATCCGTGTAGCCAGTAACACAGAATTCCAATTCCCTGAGGAACCAGTTTTTTCGCAAATATATTACCTGGCTGAATATAGTAACGACCATACGCTTGTTCATGAAACTATATCTTTGAGCCAAGGCTATGATGAAGAAGTACAGTTTCTCTTGGAAGGAGGTAATGTACGCTTTTCTAACTATAATTTATTTAAATAAGCTATAAACTTTTAAAATATCAATTATTCACAGATTTTTACAAATATATATTAATGTGTTTAAATAATTGACTGAGCCAGTTGTAAAAGTATATTTACACAATTTCTCAACTTCAAATAATTTTTTTACCAAATAAGTAGATTTTTCATTAAATTCATCAATAAGTTGATTTATTATTTATTCATTTATCACTAAATTTTAATAAATACGTTCCAAGTGACGAACATAAAGTGTTAAGAAATATTTAAAAGACTGAATTTAAATAGAGAAAAGTAATAGCAATAAAATTCCAACTATAAGGTTAACAACACTAATATAATGAAGGTAGTGAAATAAAAATAATATTGTGCTATATAGCCCAGTAAACTAGAAATAAAAACAAATTTCTGTTAGTTTGGTAAAGAGAAAGTCTTGTTGTTTACCGAAGATAAAAGCAAATGATAGGAACTGTCTACTTTAACTGCCATGGGACCTGACTAATATAAACTAATAATAAGCAGTCCATTCTTACATTAAATTTTATTATGATTCCAGCTTAAATATGATCATAAAAATTCTTTTCGCTTTTATGTTTTAAAATATGTCACAAGTATTTAATATTCCGGAATATAAACCACTACTGTGTTCAAACATAACGTTGTGCTTTTGATGCTTGACATAATTATAGTGTACCGGGTTTAATTACGGAACAGGTACTATGTGTGTATGTTCATTCATTTATTTCATTTTAACCCTGCGTAGGAATTATTAAAACTATAATAAATAATATTTTAACAATTGTATATGTTCTTTTATAGATTTTACAGATAATTTCCAACTTATAAGGAATGTAAATCAAATTTCGATAATTGTACAAGCACCTCTAAATACCACTATTTTAATGGATCAACACATACTCTTAACTGTAACAGCTCTAAGGGAATATACTAGCGGCGCTACCACGACCATTATAGTGCGGCTTCCAGAAGGTAATGATAGAGCTTTGTCAAGTTTTGTTTGTTAAACAATCTATTTATCAATCAATCTCAATGTCAATCTATAAATGAAAAATAAAAGTGACGAGAAACTTAAAAACTTATTAAACAATCTAAAGCTTTTAGTGACCTTTATTTTGGACTGTGAAATTTTATTAATTTGAGATTATAAATCTGAGATTAATTTGCGATAGGTTTTACTAATTTTGCAAAATAATTTTGTCCAGCAGCTTACAAACATTCAAACTTAATAATCGGTTTTATATACACAAATGTAACATGACAATTTTCAGTAATAAGTTTAGAGTTTGAGAGGCCACATTATTATGGAAATATCTACAACAACATCCTACAGCTCTCAAATTTAATATTAAGCCAAGGATACCAAGATCCTTTTTCTGTCACTGTATTAAGTGGTAAGTTAATATTTTCACATAATTTCAGCGTAATACAAGCAGATATTTTTTATTGTGTAGTAAAAAATATGTTTCTATTTTTTATTATTAATGTTGAGTTTTTGCGTAGAATCTTTGGACCATAAATATCATGATGTTCCTCTCTGTTGATTTTATATAGAAAGGCATTTTAAATGTATCTGGTCACAAAAAGATTAGATTTATAAATTATGGGAGTCTATTTATTAAATTTAAGATTATAAATTTTCTTCATGCATGTAATAAGTACAAAATTGAACTAATATATTAATAATGTCGGAATCATTTAAAACGGTATGTTTTAATCTATCTGACCCAAATAACTTGAAATTTAGTACATATTTACATTCTTTTCACAACTTGACACCCAATAAGTAAAGATTGTAAGAATGATAAACGAGAATCAACAGCATCAACTAATATTTCATTTGTTTACTAGTGTAGATACAAGAAGAAACACTACAAATGTTAACTTTGTTGGTCCTGGATGTATTGTATTTTATGAGTTCATTGGTTTTATGACAAAAAGGGAGATAGTAATCAAATCATGCAGTTACTACGAATAAGCTTGAATTTTTATAGTAACTATAAGTATAAATATATAGTGTACTAAAAACGAGTAGCAGTGACTACTATTAAAACTTTTGTGAAAGTATTTCTGAGTATATTTTACTAAAGGTTTATTCTAACAATACATGTAATTAATTTTCACCTCTTATCTATAAGTTGGTTTTCATGCAGTCCATGGTTTTTTCAGAATATGGGTCGTATTTCAGTACTGTTGTTGAAGGAAATTATATAACTGTTACAATGGCACCGCTAAATGAGAACGTCATATTAGAAAATAGTTTTATTTATTTACAAGTTATCGCCTCTACTGACTATAGTTCTGCTAGTACTATAGTTACGTTAGAAATAATAAAAGATGATCACATCACGCCGGTCTTCAACAAAGGCATTTACACAGGCTATTATGATCCTGTCGTTGGTTTGACGGTTGAACCAATTAATTTTATACAAGGGTTTGATGAATATGTATCGGTCTCCATTACTGGTGGTAAGTTATTTTTTTAATATATTATAGATTTTATGTCAGTACTAAAATATAGCAAATTTAAATAGGTATTCGAAACAATGATAGATTTGTGTTATTGCACTTGGACGATGTAACAAATGTTTTAGGTTCAAAGGTTAGAATGAAGTTTCTTTGACAAAAACAGTAATGTCAGTGTATTTGTAGTACTTGCCTAGTTTGCTATCATCACTAAGATCTTTTTATGAAAACCTTATCAGCATACAGGTGGGGCAAGAAACAATTTCAATTAAAAGGTAAGCGTTGTACAATCTTCAAATACGTCGTAATCGAAAATGATAGTTTTTCGTCAGTACTGAGTGACAATATAACATTACATCATAAACTTAAAAAAATAATATTTCGATAACTATATTGATTACGTTTTTAAAAGAGAACTGATTTATACACTTTTGTTGAGAGAATAGACAATTGCAATTTATATTTACCTGTATTTAGGTCTTACAGATCCGAAAATAAGTTTTCCTGGATAAATCCCTGCTTAATCATTAAAATGCCCTGATAAAATCTCGGCAGCAAAAGTATATTATTTTAAAAACTCGCGGGTAGGCTTGAATATACGTGTGAGATGCGTGGTATGAGGTTCAGATGAATAATTTATAAAAAAACATTTTTTATTGCTAATTATTAGATTTTATTATTTAATTATAATTTTCTTTCTTATGTTTCTCTTTTTTTAATTACTCACAATTTCCAATTTTCCCTGTTTCCCTGATAAACAGCTGAAATACCGGGCATGTCAGGAAAATTCCTGTCATCTGGCAACCCTACCTATATTAGAATACAAAATGTTACAATAATTGGGAATTACTTATAAAAACTGTAAATTGTGTATATGTAAATGACATATTTAGGACTAAAGTTTGCAAAAAATATTACTTATTCAGTTAAGTATATATCATTTGATTTATTTTTATAGGTTTAGCGTTGTGGTCACAATCTCACCTGATGTTAAATGACGATGTGGCCTGAGATGGTGGACACACTAAAGCTAGTAGAGTCACATGCCCACAAGTAAGTAAGCTCTCAAGTGCAATTTCCGATACACACCTATAGGTATTTGGCGGTAGATTTTCAACTTGAGGATGGTAGCTAGCAAGTTGGGCCTTATGGCCCTACCGCCATGCTATGGTTTCATCGCGATGTTTTCCTTTACCGAAAGCTCATGTTCATTGCAGGTGGATTCGAACTCACGTTCATTGACAAGGCATCTGTACTCACTACTAATACAATTATAACACAATAAAAGTTTAATTAGGATCACTAGTTAACTTTTGTTAGGTAATACGCAATGTTCTACTTATTTCTTGTCATTATTTTTGTTTATATAAACCGACAAAACCTCTCTTTGCCATTCGCATAATAGACAAGTTTTTACGTACATTTACAAATTATTTATATACTCATAAGTACGAGTCTTTAACAAAATGCTACGCAAAATACAAAATAGAAGCCATATAACACCGGACACGATCTAGGATAATCCACAGTTATTTTCCTTCAATGGGATAATCGAATAACGCGCTGTGATATATGGTTGGCGGATTACATTTTAGTAGGAGGTTCTCTTTATGGAGGTTTATTTTATTTTCTACTAGATTTTACGAGCCGCTTCGCTCGTGTTATTATTAATTTTGTTAAACAAATTGAACGGCACAATAGAAGGTTTCATACAAAGTTTGTCCCTCTCTTTACCCCAATTCCTATAAGTTTTTAGTAAGAAAAAGTAGCCTATCTCCGTTTCCTGGTTCCCATCTATCTCTGTATCAAAACTCATCACAATCAATTCAGTGGTTTAGACATAAAAGCGTAACAAACAAACTCACTTTCGCATTTATAATATTAATATGATAATGGCGTTAATATAGAATACACTTAAACAACCTGCTATATTTATATATGTTATGGTTTATTATCCATTGCGAATTAGCACATGTATCCAAAAATTTATAACATGTAAATAATTTATAAATCGTTATATAAGTTCTAGATACGCTTGTAGTTAGTTGTTGATATTTTATAATATAGAAAAAAGTGATTTTTATGTATTTAAATACAATTAAAGAAATTCATTTGATACCTTGAAAGAAAGAAAAGATATAGATATTCCTATATGCATGTCTTTGTAAGATTATAAATATGTTTTACATGATTTTGTCTCGAATACAACTCCAAACAAAGTTAGTGAATTGCAAATAATTACGCTTTTATGTAAAATTGCGAACATGAAACTTTTTCAGTTTACGAACACGTAATATTTAACTGTATTTTGCTCTTTTATTTACTTATTTCTTCAGAATTATTATTGGCTCAATGAAATTTATTTCGATTCATAACGATAAAAAATCTTCAATGTAGTTTCGTTATTAGCGTCCAAAATCCAGCATTACATTTCAAAATAGAATTAACTGTATGTGACATACTTAACAACATCTGTTATAGCACATTTTTGAAGCGATGATAGCTTAGTTGGTTGTATGTATATTTGAGAACGAGTCCTTCCACTAAGCTAAGCGTGACCACCATCTTGGCCACATCGTCACTTAACACCAGGTGAGGTTGTGGCCAGAACGCTAAACCTATTAACTATACAAAAAAAAACATGTTTTTATTATAATATTTAATATGAAAACTAATAAAATCAATCGTCTAGTTGTACAAGAGGTTGTAACCTTTGGCTTCGAAAATTACCTAAATTTGTAATTAGCTCTTTTCAATGAGGTTATTATTGTCATTCCTATTTTCTGTGTAAAAAATATGCCCATTTTTTTAGAACACTCTGAGTACTTCCAAATAACTCAAAATGGGACCAATGTCTTTATATTGTCATCGGAATTACCTCCAGAAATATACGGTGAACATCTTCTTGTATTATCTATAGAAGCAACCAAACCAAGAACTGTAGGCGCCAATGCTGCGGTCGTCATCTATCTACCTGCAGGTATTTTACCCAAACTATGTTAATCTTTGTGTATGACATCATTATGGATACGATTAAAGATATATCTGGCGATAAAATTATTTAACCTTGAAATTCCAATTGTATTTATGTTATTGCGAAATGCATTTTTATAACTTGCAATATTATAAATGAACAATCAAATATTAAGTTTTATTTGTTATGAAAACGTTATTTACATTGTTCATTAAGTCTATTTTTCCTTTAAAATAACAGAAGTAAACAGGACCCTCAGGACTATAAACACAGCCTATATTTTATGGTATATTTTCTTCATTCAATTATGTCATGAATACGAAAACCACAGTCATGTTTTATAGGAAAAGTGTAAGTTTACGGTAAGACCAACAATTGTGAAATAAGAGTTTTGTTCATAACTAACTTTTATGTGAATTTCTAAACAAATATGACTTCATCTTCAAGTTATATTACAATTTCTTTAACTTATATTTCTGCAAATCTTTAACTTCTTCACTTTATCTAAGTCTGAAGGTTTTTGGGGATCTTTTCTTTATTCTTTCACGCTCTATATTACAGACAGAGTGTTGGATTTCGAGGCGCCCTACTATAAGGGAACACTGTTAGATAACGTTTTAACATTGGAAAACATATTACTGAGCGTTGGGTATCACGACAATGTGAACTTCAACCTTACTGGAGGTCAGTATCATCTATATTAATATATGATATAAAAAAAGTGCATGCAATTTGGCAATTCGTTAGCGCCAGCTGTTCATAACGACTTCTATCGGTAGTGTTTAGTGATTACTCAACTTATACATATTCAGCTAATTTTTCGCTAAATACTGTTTAATATAGTCATAAAAAAACAACTTTCTATAGATGATCTCTTTGCATTAATCCATATAAATAATAAATCAATTTCAATATGGAAACAAAAAATATATTGATATAATAATATACTGTATATTAGGTACAATTTACTTTTGTATTAGTATAATTTGTAATAATAATTATATTATATAGTATTCTAAGTTGGTAAGTAATCAGATTTTTTAACGAGAATAAATATTTTTTTCAGACCACGCAAGTTTTTTCAATGTTTCGAATACACAAAATCAAGTAGCGATCAATTTGCAAACTCCCCTACCTGATAGCGTTATTTCGGACAATGACTTCCTCTTATTGACCCTTACCGCATTCGGTCTCAATGCTATTACAAGTTCCACAAATATCGTACTGAAAATAATGAAAGAAGATATTATAACACCTCTATTTAACCGAAATATTTATTTCGGAGAATATATCGGAACGAATAGTATTATTATAGAAAATATTACCTTAAGGCAAGGTTACGATGAAGGCGTACATTTTCAAATTGAAGGAGGTAAGAGACACTCACACAAAACAACACTCACTAAAGTATGTTATAGCATAAATTAATATGAGAAACATAGATTCAACAATTTGTGCGATATCAAGACACTGAAAACGAAGACTAAAAAAAACACACTATAGCGATCAAAAAATGTATAAAGAGATGTATTACATTAACGAAACGTAGTAAATATACTACATCATTTGATACTTATATATTATAAGGAAATTATTAATTACAATTTTAAAAATGTTAATTTACGATAAAAGAGGAAAATATAGTTAAGAATTGGTTTTTTTTTTTCAGAACATTCACAGTATTTTGGGATCTCCAATACAGGGAATAGTGTGGCATTATCTTTGCAATCAGCAATTCCACATGATGTAATATTCAACGAAAAGGTTCTCTCATTTATTATTCTAGCTGAAAAGGCATTAACAGTGGGAGCTAACGCTGCTGTTTTAATAAGATTCCCAGTAGGCAAGTGTTTCATTTATAAAATGTTGTCTATAATGCAATGTTAACAATTGTAACAGTTATATAATATATAATTAGTACGCCAAAAATATAATAAATACGAAAGTTATTTCATATGTTACACGTAAACATAAATTGTGGAAAAATTAGTAAAAGAGAAGCTAAAATTAATTTTATATAGATTAATGACTCATACTTTATTAAAATATGTTATTTGTAAATTTATTTTCTTGTTTAAAATTTTTATGAATGATTTAAATACATAGGAAAAATGAATAAAAATCTTAAGGTAATTTCGCAAGGTTCTTTGAAACTTACACATTTGTAATTTACTTCGAGAGTATATATATTCATAGTAGTTATTAGGTGGATAGCAATAAGAAACCTAATATTAATTTTATTATTTAAAACATTGCTTCCAGAACTGACAGATGCTATCGTAATGAGATTTTCAAGAAACACTTACTTTGGTACTTTAGAAGATGAACTGTTAACAGTCGAATCTATTGTTTTAAATGAAGGCTACGAGAGCAATACTCAGTTTGTACTTACAGGAGGTAAGATATTTTTTTAATAAACTTGGTCGTTATATGTACATGTTAATGTGATTAATACAGATATAGATATTTTGATGTACAATTTGTAAATAACATGTTAGTTATAAGTACCTGCATATTAAACCTTATAGTGCTTTGTTTTACATCCCTAAGTATTGCGATATATAGCTTCAAATTATAATTCGGACAGTAATTAAATTTATCCTAAACCTTGCCAACTTTGCATATAATAAATTGTAAATTTCTATCTCCGTAAATAATGGTAAATAATCAGGACGATCTTTCATTGCTTGTTTGTATTCTTCTGCTTGTCCGAATTTAATCCAAAAGAGTAATGACAAGATTGTAATTTTTATAGTTGTTACGGTTATTAGGATGAGTTCTGATTAGTTACAGTATTAAACTTTAAAACAGTATTAAAACTTTCACTAGATGTCAGGGTGGTAGGACACGACTAGAATAGATCTGACTGGATAGTGACCATCATACACTAGGTGTGACACGCATCATAGTGATACGTTAAAGCGTTTTGTGTTACGGAATCAACTGGTAAATATTCTATAATTAAGAGGGTTGGTAGAAATTATACCCAACTATGGCGATAAACCAGTCGTTATGGATGTCTTTTGGTTCGTCACATATCGGAGTCCACAAGTGTATATCCAACTAATGAGAAGATTGCAGACTGAAATGGTAGTATCGCTCCCGGTGAATTTCTGTTCTCTCGGCGATTGCTATTTGTTTTTGAAAATCATATTTTGAAGTTTAAGTAAAAATAAACGTTAATAATAAGTATTATGTATTCGTTAGATCATATAAAATATAACATGTTTATTTGATTAATGATAGTGTTACTTTCTGGAAATCCATCATTAAATGCCCGCTTACATCTGAAGAGTCAACATCGATTTGAAGATGCTCCGTGACGGAACCAAACACATACAATCGATTGTACTACATACTCACAGTAGCAATTGACAACATATATGGCAGCAGCCAATCAATTCCAGGCAGAAGTGCAAAGTAACATCCACTCTAATAACACGATTAATAAATTCAAATAAAAAAAGTTAATAAAAATATATAGTCATATATATTATTTACCCTTAATTTTGGTTTTATTTTCAGACTATGCACAATATTTCACCATATCGAGTACAAACAACTTGGTAACGGTGTCTTTGTTCAATGTGCTACCAGTACAACTTATTGAGAATAATAACTTCATAGTACTCGAAATTGAAGCACGAAGGGAAAGAGCTGTATCTGTATCTACAAGTATCGTAATAGATATTATAAGGCAGGATGTCATACACCCGGTGTTCAGTGAAGCATATTATAGAGGAGTCTACATGGAAGAATCCGGATTACAGTTTGAAGAACAGATCTACCTTCTTTCTGGCCACGATGACTCGGTTACTTACAGATTGGAAGGAGGTATCGATGATTTTTTCTATGGGTTATATTAACAAAATTTTTTAATTTTTTTATTACACATGTTTAACTAGAACATAGTCTAAAAATATTCAAAAGAACCTTATTATATTTTTGCATGTTATTATTTTTGTTAATCGAACTTATTTTACGAAGCTATTAACAATTCTCGTGATTGCAACAATTTTTCGTTTATGGATGATTTGAATTTAAACAATTGAAAATTACACTAATTTATATTAAATTTTATTTTAAAGTACCTACATTTATAATACAATTACATATATTATAAATAATTTCTTAAAACCCATATATAAAGGTGTTGTCAAGTTTTGGTTTTTAAAAATAAAGAAATAAAAATTTTAATAATATTATTCGCACAATATGACATAAAACCGTTTTTAAATACAACAAAATGAATACTAGCTTATATGATCACACAATAATAATTATTTAGGCAATATTGAATAAATACAACGTCTAATAAAATAATTTTATTTCAGAGTTTGCTACTCTTTTCTCGTTAGAACAAAATGGTAGCGCATTTTCTTTACGCCTGAATACTTCTATACCGCAAAGCGTAATGGAGGAATATATGCAATTATTATTCGTTGTCATTGCTGATAAACCAAATGCTATTAGTGGAAGATCTGCTATATCGATAGAATTGCTAAAAGGTATTTAATAAAATAAGTTACAACAATATGTAGCTATATAGTATTATAAAATACACTGTTTCAACGTTCAACAACGTAACTTTTAATTATACGTTTCGTTAAAATATTATAATGTTGTCAATTCATCATAGTATGTAAAAGTTAATTTGAATTATCTAAGATAAAAATTAGAAATTATTTTTGTGCAATAACGCTGTACAAAATTAAAAAACTAACATAGCGTATAAAATTTTGTCATAAAATGTTAGTTTTTCTTATTATAATAAGACATTAGTAAGCGCTATTCCTCCCGCTATCATTGGGAATAACAACCAACTTATCTTCGTCGTCACGGCGCAAAGGGAAGGAGCTGCGGTCGCACGAACGACTGTTGTCATCACTCTTACCAACGGAGGTAAATGAAACATAGTATATACACGCTCTTCAATTTCATCTATTGTCAATTATTTTGACTTTATCTACTGATGTTATGTCTTTGATGTATGCCCATTTTGTTTATTTTAGAGTATACAGAAGAGATGACTCTGCTCGGATTTGAGAGAATAACATACACCGGATCGATACAAAATGATGTTGCAACTTTGGATCCCATCGTTCTCAGCGAAGGATACACAACTAACGTTTCCTTCTCAATGTTTGGAGGTGAGATATATCGCTTTACCTTCGAGGTATTTAAATTGTATGATATAGGACATCAAATTAATTTTTGTCAAACGTGAATATATCATTATTTCAGATCTCGCTCAGCACTTCATCCTCACCTCTGTGGGCCCAACGGTAACGATCGGTCTTCGTGGAGCAATACCGGACGAAGATATCCCGGCAAATCGAGTCATTGTTCTAGAAATTCAAGCTTCAGCACCGCAAGCCGTGCCAGCACACACATCTGTAGTCTTCACAGTTGCAACAGAGTATGACTCTACACCAATCGTCGAACTCGCTTTCGCCCAAGTATATTACACGGGGGCCTATTCTGAAAGCGCAGGACTCTCGTTTGCTACACCAATGTCGTTGAGCCAAGGATACGATGAATATGTCGAGTTTGAACTCGTCGGCGGTAATTATTACTTGTATAGCTTCTGTTATTGGTAGCTGAATAATACATAATTATGATAGATAACGATTTTCGATTCACCAATTTTTATTTTTTTAGATCAAGCGCAATGGTTCAGCTTAGTGCGTAATCAGAATTCAGTTACATTGACATTAGTAAGCGCTATTCCTCCCGCTATCATTGCGAATAACAACCAACTTATCTTCGTCGTCACGGCGCAAAGGGAAGGAGCTGCGGTCGCACGAACGACTGTTGTCATCACTCTTACCAACGGAGGTAAATGAAACATAGTATATACACGCTCTTCAATTTCATCTATTGTCAATTATTTTGACTTTATCTACTGATGTTATGTCTTTGATGTATGCCCATTTTATTTATTTTAGAGTATACAGAAGAGATGACTCTGCTCGGATTTGAGAGAATAACATACACCGGATCGATACAAAATGATGTTGCAACTTTGGAACCCATCGTTCTCAGCGAAGGATACACAACTAACGTTTCCTTCTCAATGTTTGGAGGTGAGATATATCGCTTTACCTTCGAGGTATTTAAATTGTATGATATAGGACAACAAAATAATTTTTGTCAAACGTGAATATATCATTATTTCAGATCTCGCTCAGCACTTCATCCTCACCTCTGTGGGCCCAACGGTAACGATCGGTCTTCGTGGAGCAATACCGGACGAAGATATCCTGGCAAATCGAGTCATTGTTCTAGAAATTCAAGCTTCAGCACCGCAAGCCGTGCCAGCACACACATCTGTAGTCTTCACAGTTGCAACAGAGTATGACTCTACACCAATCGTCGAACTCGCTTTCGCCCAAGTATATTACACGGGGGCCTATTCTGAAAGCGCAGGACTCTCGTTTGCTACACCAATGTCGTTGAGCCAAGGATACGATGAATATGTCGAGTTTGAACTCGTCGGCGGTAATTATTACTTGTATAGCTTCTGTTATTGGTAGCTGAATAATACATAATTATGATAGATAACGATTTTCGATTCACCAATTTTTATTTTTTTAGATCAAGCGCAATGGTTCAGCTTAGTGCGTAATCAGAATTCAGTTACATTGACATTAGTAAGCGCTATTCCTCCCGCTATCATTGCGAATAACAACCAACTTATCTTCGTCGTCACGGCGCAAAGGGAAGGAGCTGCGGTCGCACGAACGACTGTTGTCATCACTCTTACCAACGGAGGTAAATGAAACATAGTATATACACGCTCTTCAATTTCATCTATTGTCAATTATTTTGACTTTATCTACTGATGTTATGTCTTTGATGTATGCCCATTTTATTTATTTTAGAGTATACAGAAGAGATGACTCTGCTCGGATTTGAGAGAATAACATACACCGGATCGATACAAAATGATGTTGCAACTTTGGAACCCATCGTTCTCAGCGAAGGATACACAACTAACGTTTCCTTCTCAATGATTGGAGGTGAGATATATCGCTTTACCTTCGAGGTATTTAAATTGTATGATATAGGACAACAAAATAATTTTTGTCAAACGTGAATATATCATTATTTCAGATCTCGCTCAGCACTTCATCCTCACCTCTGTGGGCCCAACGGTAACGATCGGTCTTCGTGGAGCAATACCGGACGAAGATATCCCGGCAAATCGAGTCATTGTTCTAGAAATTCAAGCTTCAGCACCGCAAGCCGTGCCAGCACACACATCTGTAGTCTTCATAGTTGCAACAGAGTATGACTCTACACCAATCGTCGAACTCGCTTTCGCCCAAGTATATTACACGGGGGCCTATTCTGAAAGCGCAGGACTCTCGTTTGCTACACCAATGTCGTTGAGCCAAGGATACGATGAATATGTCGAGTTTGAACTCGTCGGCGGTAATTATTACTTGTATAGCTTCTGTTATTGGTAGCTGAATAATACATAATTATGATAGATAATGATTTTCGATTCACCAATTTTTATTTTTTTAGATCAAGCGCAATGGTTCAGCTTAGTGCGTAATCAGAATTCAGTTACATTGACATTAGTAAGCGCTATTCCTACCGCTATCATTGCGAATAACAACCAACTTATCTTCGTCGTCACGGCGCAAAGGGAAGGAGCTGCGGTCGCACGAACGACTGTTGTCATCACTCTTACCAACGGAGGTAAATGAAACATAGTATATACACGCTCTTCAATTTCATCTATTGTCAATTATTTTGACTTTATCTACTGATGTTATGTCTTTGATGTATGCCCATTTTGTTTATTTTAGAGTATACAGAAGAGATGACTCTGCTCGGATTTGAGAGAATAACATACACCGGATCGATACAAAATGATGTTGCAACTTTGGATCCCATCGTTCTCAGCGAAGGATACACAACTAACGTTTCCTTCTCAATGTTTGGAGGTGAGATATATCGCTTTACCTTCGAGGTATTTAAATTGTATGATATAGGACATCAAATTAATTTTTGTCAAACGTGAATATATCATTATTTCAGATCTCGCTCAGCACTTCATCCTCACCTCTGTGGGCCCAACGGTAACGATCGGTCTTCGTGGAGCAATACCGGACGAAGATATCCCGGCAAATCGAGTCATTGTTCTAGAAATTCAAGCTTCAGCACCGCAAGCCGTGCCAGCACACACATCTGTAGTCTTCACAGTTGCAACAGAGTATGACTCTACACCAATCGTCGAACTCGCTTTCGCCCAAGTATATTACACGGGGGCTTATTCTGAAAGCGCAGGACTCTCGTTTGCTACACCAATGTCGTTGAGCCAAGGATACGATGAATATGTCGAGTTCGAACTCGTCGGCGGTAATTATTACTTGTATAGCTTCTGTTATTGGTAGCTGAATAATACATAATTATGATAGATAACGATTTTCGATTCACCAATTTTTATTTTTTTAGATCAAGCGCAATGGTTCAGCTTAGTGCGTAATCAGAATTCAGTTACATTGACATTAGTAAGCGCTATTCCTCCCGCTATCATTGCGAATAACAACCAACTTATCTTCGTCGTCACGGCGCAAAGGGAAGGAGCTGCGGTCGCACGAACGACTGTTGTCATCACTCTTACCAACGGAGGTAAATGAAACATAGTATATACACGCTCTTCAATTTCATCTATTGTCAATTATTTTGACTTTATCTACTGATGTTATGTCTTTGATGTATGCCCATTTTGTTTATTTTAGAGTATACAGAAGAGATGACTCTGCTCGGATTTGAGAGAATAACATACACCGGATCGATACAAAATGATGTTGCAACTTTGGAACCCATCGTTCTCAGCGAAGGATACACAACTAACGTTTCCTTCACAATGTTTGGAGGTGAGATATATCGCTTTACCTTCGAGGTATTTAAATTGTATGATATAGGACAACAAAATAATTTTTGTTAAACGTGAATATATCATTATTTCAGATCTCGCTCAGCACTTCATCCTCACCTCTGTGGGCCCAACGGTAAAGATCGGTCTTCGTGGAGCAATACCGGACGAAGATATCCCGGCAAATCGAGTCATTGTTCTAGAAATTCAAGCTTCAGCACCGCAAGCCGTGCCAGCACACACATCTGTAGTCTTCACAGTTGCAACAGAGTATGACTCTACACCAATCGTCGAACTCGCTTTCGCCCAAGTATATTACACGGGGGCCTATTCTGAAAGCGCAGGACTCTCGTTTGCTACACCAATGTCGTTGAGCCAAGGATACGATGAATATGTCGAGTTTGAACTCGTCGGCGGTAATTATTACTTGTATAGCTTCTGTTATTGGTAGCTGAATAATACATAATTATGATAGATAACGATTTTCGATTCACCAATTTTTATTTTTTTAGATCAAGCGCAATGGTTCAGCTTAGTGCGTAATCAGAATTCAGTTACATTGACATTAGTAAGCGCTATTCCTCCCGCTATCATTGCGAATAACAACCAACTTATCTTCGTCGTCACGGCGCAAAGGGAAGGAGCTGCGGTCGCACGAACGACTGTTGTCATCACTCTTACCAACGGAGGTAAATGAAACATAGTATATACACGCTCTTCAATTTCATCTATTGTCAATTATTTTGACTTTATCTACTGATGTTATGTCTTTGATGTATGCCCATTTTGTTTATTTTAGAGTATACAGAAGAGATGACTCTGCTCGGATTTGAGAGAATAACATACACCGGATCGATACAAAATGATGTTGCAACTTTGGAACCCATCGTTCTCAGCGAAGGATACACAACTAACGTTTCCTTCTCAATGTTTGGAGGTGAGATATATCGCTTTAGCTTCGAGGTATTTAAATTGTATGATATAGGACAACAAAATAATTTTTGTCAAACGTGAATATATCATTATTTCAGATCTCGCTCAGCACTTCATCCTCACCTCTGTGGGCCCAACGGTAACGATCGGTCTTCGTGGAGCAATACCGGACGAAGATATCCCGGCAAATCGAGTCATTGTTCTAGAAATTCAAGCTTCAGCACCGCAAGCCGTGCCAGCACACACATCTGTAGTCTTCACAGTTGCAACAGAGTATGACTCTACACCAATCGTCGAACTCGCTTTCGCCCAAGTATATTACACGGGGGCCTATTCTGAAAGCGCAGGACTCTCGTTTGCTACACCAATGTCGTTGAGCCAAGGATACGATGAATATGTCGAGTTTGAACTCGTCGGCGGTAATTATTACTTGTATAGCTTCTGTTATTGGTAGCTGAATAATACATAATTATGATAGATAACGATTTTCGATTCACCAATTTTTATTTTTTTAGATCAAGCGCAATGGTTCAGCTTAGTGCGTAATCAGAATTCAGTTACATTGACATTAGTAAGCGCTATTCCTCCCGCTATCATTGCGAATAACAACCAACTTATCTTCGTCGTCACGGCGCAAAGGGAAGGAGCTGCGGTCGCACGAACGACTGTTGTCATCACTCTTACCAACGGAGGTAAATGAAACATAGTATATACACGCTCTTCAATTTCATCTATTGTCAATTATTTTGACTTTATCTACTGATGTTATGTCTTTGATGTATGCCCATTTTGTTTATTTTAGAGTATACAGAAGAGATGACTCTGCTCGGATTTGAGAGAATAACATACACCGGATCGATACAAAATGATGTTGCAACTTTGGAACCCATCGTTCTCAGCGAAGGATACACAACTAACGTTTCCTTCTCAATGTTTGGAGGTGAGATATATCGCTTTACCTTCGAGGTATTTAAATTGTATGATATAGGACAACAAATTAATTTTTGTCAAACGTGAATATATCATTATTTCAGATCTCGCTCAGCACTTCATCCTCACCTCTGTGGGCCCAACGGTAACGATCGGTCTTCGTGGAGCAATACCGGACGAAGATATCCCGGAAAATCGAGTCATTGTTCTAGAAATTCAAGCTTCAGCACCGCAAGCCGTGCCAGCACACACATCTGTAGTCTTCACAGTTGCAACAGAGTATGACTCTACACCAATCGTCGAACTCGCTTTCGCCCAAGTATATTACACGGGGGCCTATTCTGAAAGCGCAGGACTCTCGTTTGCTACACCAATGTCGTTGAGCCAAGGATACGATGAATATGTCGAGTTTGAACTCGTCGGCGGTAATTATTACTTGTATAGCTTCTGTTATTGGTAGCTGAATAATACATAATTATGATAGATAACGATTTTCGATTCACCAATTTTTATTTTTTTAGATCAAGCGCAATGGTTCAGCTTAGTGCGTAATCAGAATTCAGTTACATTGACATTAGTAAGCGCTATTCCTCCCGCTATCATTGCGAATAACAACCAACTTATCTTCGTCGTCACGGCGCAAAGAGAAGGAGCTGCGGTCGCACGAACGACTGTTGTCATCACTCTTACCAACGGAGGTAAATGAAACATAGTATATACACGCTCTTCAATTTCATCTATTGTCAATTATTTTGACTTTATCTACTGATGTTATGTCTTTGATGTATGCCCATTTTGTTTATTTTAGAGTATACAGAAGAGATGACTCTGCTCGGATTTGAGAGAATAACATACACCGGATCGATACAAAATGATGTTGCAACTTTGGAACCCATCGTTCTCAGCGAAGGATACACAACTAACGTTTCCTTCTCAATGTTTGGAGGTGAGATATATCGCTTTACCTTCGAGGTATTTAAATTGTATGATATAGGACAACAAATTAATTTTTGTCAAACGTGAATATATCATTATTTCAGATCTCGCTCAGCACTTCATCCTCACCTCTGTGGGCCCAACGGTAACGATCGGTCTTCGTGGAGCAATACCGGACGAAGATATCCCGGAAAATCGAGTCATTGTTCTAGAAATTCAAGCTTCAGCACCGCAAGCCGTGCCAGCACACACATCTGTAGTCTTCACAGTTGCAACAGAGTATGACTCTACACCAATCGTCGAACTCGCTTTCGCCCAAGTATATTACACGGGGGCCTATTCTGAAAGCGCAGGACTCTCGTTTGCTACACCAATGTCGTTGAGCCAAGGATACGATGAATATGTCGAGTTTGAACTCGTCGGCGGTAATTATTACTTGTATAGCTTCTGTTATTGGTAGCTGAATAATACATAATTATGATAGATAACGATTTTCGATTCACCAATTTTATTTTTTTAGATCAAGCGCAATGGTTCAGCTTAGTGCGTAATCAGAATTCAGTTACATTGACATTAGTAAGCGCTATTCCTCCCGCTATCATTGCGAATAACAACCAACTTATCTTCGTCGTCACGGCGCAAAGGGAAGGAGCTGCGGTCGCACGAACGACTGTTGTCATCACTCTTACCAACGGAGGTAAATGAAACATAGTATATACACGCTCTTCAATTTCATCTATTGTCAATTATTTTGACTTTATCTACTGATGTTATGTCTTTGATGTATGCCCATTTTGTTTATTTTAGAGTATACAGAAGAGATGACTCTGCTCGGATTTGAGAGAATAACATACACCGGATCGATACAAAATGATGTTGCAACTTTGGAACCCATCGTTCTCAGCGAAGGATACACAACTAACGTTTCCTTCTCAATGTTTGGAGGTGAGATATATCGCTTTACCTTCGAGGTATTTAAATTGTATGATATAGGACAACAAATTAATTTTTGTCAAACGTGAATATATCATTATTTCAGATCTCGCTCAGCACTTCATCCTCACCTCTGTGGGCCCAACGGTAACGATCGGTCTTCGTGGAGCAATACCGGACGAAGATATCCCGGAAAATCGAGTCATTGTTCTAGAAATTCAAGCTTCAGCACCGCAAGCCGTGCCAGCACACACATCTGTAGTCTTCACAGTTGCAACAGAGTATGACTCTACACCAATCGTCGAACTCGCTTTCGCCCAAGTATATTACACGGGGGCCTATTCTGAAAGCGCAGGACTCTCGTTTGCTACACCAATGTCGTTGAGCCAAGGATACGATGAATATGTCGAGTTTGAACTCGTCGGCGGTAATTATTACTTGTATAGCTTCTGTTATTGGTAGCTGAATAATACATAATTATGATAGATAACGATTTTCGATTCACCAATTTTATTTTTTTAGATCAAGCGCAATGGTTCAGCTTAGTGCGTAATCAGAATTCAGTTACATTGACATTAGTAAGCGCTATTCCTCCCGCTATCATTGCGAATAACAACCAACTTATCTTCGTCGTCACGGCGCAAAGGGAAGGAGCTGCGGTCGCACGAACGACTGTTGTCATCACTCTTACCAACGGAGGTAAATGAAACATAGTATATACACGCTCTTCAATTTCATCTATTGTCAATTATTTTGACTTTATCTACTGATGTTATGTCTTTGATGTATGCCCATTTTGTTTATTTTAGAGTATACAGAAGAGATGACTATGCTCGGATTTGAGAGAATAACATACACCGGATCGATACAAAATGATGTTGCAACTTTGGAACCCATCGTTCTCAGCGAAGGATACACAACTAACGTTTCCTTCTCAATGTTTGGAGGTGAAATATATCGCTTTACCTTCGAGGTATTTAAATTGTATGATATAGGACAACAAACTAATTTTTGTCAAACGTGAATATATCATTATTTCAGATCTCGCTCAGCACTTCATCCTCACCTCTGTGGGCCCAACGGTAACGATCGGTCTTCGTGGAGCAATACCGGACGAAGATATCCCGGCAAATCGAGTCATTGTTCTAGAAATTCAAGCTTCAGCACCGCAAGCCGTGCCAGCACACACATCTGTAGTCTTCACAGTTGCAACAGAGTATGACTCTACACCAATCGTCGAACTCGCTTTCGCCCAAGTATATTACACGGGGGCCTATTCTGAAAGCGCAGGACTCTCGTTTGCTACACCAATGTCGTTGAGCCAAGGATACGATGAATATGTCGAGTTTGAACTCGTCGGCGGTAATTATTACTTGTATAGCTTCTGTTATTGGTAGCTGAATAATACATAATTATGATAGATAACGATTTTCGATTCACCAATTTTTATTTTTTTAGATCAAGCGCAATGGTTCAGCTTAGTGCGTAATCAGAATTCAGTTACATTGACATTAGTAAGCGCTATTCCTCCCGCTATCATTGCGAATAACAACCAACTTATCTTCGTCGTCACGGCGCAAAGGGAAGGAGCTGCGGTCGCACGAACGACTGTTGTCATCACTCTTACCAACGGAGGTAAATGAAACATAGTATATACACGCTCTTCAATTTCATCTATTGTCAATTATTTTGACTTTATCTACTGATGTTATGTCTTTGATGTATGCCCATTTTGTTTATTTTAGAGTATACAGAAGAGATGACTCTGCTCGGATTTGAGAGAATAACATACACCGGATCGATACAAAATGATGTTGCAACTTTGGAACCCATCGTTCTCAGCGAAGGATACACAACTAACGTTTCCTTCTCAATGTTTGGAGGTGAGATATATCGCTTTACCTTCGAGGTATTTAAATTGTATGATATAGGACAACAAATTAATTTTTGTCAAACGTGAATATATCATTATTTCAGATCTCGCTCAGCACTTCATCCTCACCTCTGTGGGCCCAACGGTAACGATCGGTCTTCGTGGAGCAATACCGGACGAAGATATCCCGGAAAATCGAGTCATTGTTCTAGAAATTCAAGCTTCAGCACCGCAAGCCGTGCCAGCACACACATCTGTAGTCTTCACAGTTGCAACAGAGTATGACTCTACACCAATCGTCGAACTCGCTTTCGCCCAAGTATATTACACGGGGGCCTATTCTGAAAGCGCAGGACTCTCGTTTGCTACACCAATGTCGTTGAGCCAAGGATACGATGAATATGTCGAGTTTGAACTCGTCGGCGGTAATTATTACTTGTATAGCTTCTGTTATTGGTAGCTGAATAATACATAATTATGATAGATAACGATTTTCGATTCACCAATTTTTATTTTTTTAGATCAAGCGCAATGGTTCAGCTTAGTGCGTAATCAGAATTCAGTTACATTGACATTAGTAAGCGCTATTCCTCCCGCTATCATTGCGAATAACAACCAACTTATCTTCGTCGTCACGGCGCAAAGGGAAGGAGCTGCGGTCGCACGAACGACTGTTGTCATCACTCTTACCAACGGAGGTAAATGAAACATAGTATATACACGCTCTTCAATTTCATCTATTGTCAATTATTTTGACTTTATCTACTGATGTTATGTCTTTGATGTATGCCCATTTTGTTTATTTTAGAGTATACAGAAGAGATGACTCTGCTCGGATTTGAGAGAATAACATACACCGGATCGATACAAAATGATGTTGCAACTTTGGAACCCATCGTTCTCAGCGAAGGATACACAACTAACGTTTCCTTCTCAATGTTTGGAGGTGAAATATATCGCTTTACCTTCGAGGTATTTAAATTGTATGATATAGGACAACAAACTAATTTTTGTCAAACGTGAATATATCATTATTTCAGATCTCGCTCAGCACTTCATCCTCACCTCTGTGGGCCCAACGGTAACGATCGGTCTTCGTGGAGCAATACCGGACGAAGATATCCCGGCAAATCGAGTCATTGTTCTAGAAATTCAAGCTTCAGCACCGCAAGCCGTGCCAGCACACACATCTGTAGTCTTCACAGTTGCAACAGAGTATGACTCTACACCAATCGTCGAACTCGCTTTCGCCCAAGTATATTACACGGGGGCCTATTCTGAAAGCGCAGGACTCTCGTTTGCTACACCAATGTCGTTGAGCCAAGGATACGATGAATATGTCGAGTTTGAACTCGTCGGCGGTAATTATTACTTGTATAGCTTCTGTTATTGGTAGCTGAATAATACATAATTATGATAGATAACGATTTTCGATTCACCAATTTTTATTTTTTTAGATCAAGCGCAATGGTTCAGCTTAGTGCGTAATCAGAATTCAGTTACATTGACATTAGTAAGCGCTATTCCTCCCGCTATCATTGCGAATAACAACCAACTTATCTTCGTCGTCACGGCG
This sequence comes from Actias luna, assembly GCA_039707435.1. Classification (NCBI taxonomy): domain Eukaryota; kingdom Metazoa; phylum Arthropoda; class Insecta; order Lepidoptera; family Saturniidae; genus Actias; species Actias luna. Next base: position 8,695,651 of record JAZHAC010000033.1, on the reverse strand, counting down.
CAAAGGGAAGGAGCTGCGGTCGCACGAACGACTGTTGTCATCACTCTTACCAACGGAGGTAAATGAAACATAGTATATACACGCTCTTCAATTTCATCTATTGTCAATTATTTTGACTTTATCTACTGATGTTATGTCTTTGATGTATGCCCATTTTGTTTATTTTAGAGTATACAGAAGAGATGACTCTGCTCGGATTTGAGAGAATAACATACACCGGATCGATACAAAATGATGTTGCAACTTTGGAACCCATCGTTCTCAGCGAAGGATACACAACTAACGTTTCCTTCTCAATGTTTGGAGGTGAGATATATCGCTTTACCTTCGAGGTATTTAAATTGTATGATATAGGACAACAAATTAATTTTTGTCAAACGTGAATATATCATTATTTCAGATCTCGCTCAGCACTTCATCCTCACCTCTGTGGGCCCAACGGTAACGATCGGTCTTCGTGGAGCAATACCGGACGAAGATATCCCGGAAAATCGAGTCATTGTTCTAGAAATTCAAGCTTCAGCACCGCAAGCCGTGCCAGCACACACATCTGTAGTCTTCACAGTTGCAACAGAGTATGACTCTACACCAATCGTCGAACTCGCTTTCGCCCAAGTATATTACACGGGGGCCTATTCTGAAAGCGCAGGACTCTCGTTTGCTACACCAATGTCGTTGAGCCAAGGATACGATGAATATGTCGAGTTTGAACTCGTCGGCGGTAATTATTACTTGTATAGCTTCTGTTATTGGTAGCTGAATAATACATAATTATGATAGATAACGATTTTCGATTCACCAATTTTTATTTTTTTAGATCAAGCGCAATGGTTCAGCTTAGTGCGTAATCAGAATTCAGTTACATTGACATTAGTAAGCGCTATTCCTCCCGCTATCATTGCGAATAACAACCAACTTATCTTCGTCGTCACGGCGCAAAGGGAAGGAGCTGCGGTCGCACGAACGACTGTTGTCATCACTCTTACCAACGGAGGTAAATGAAACATAGTATATACACGCTCTTCAATTTCATCTATTGTCAATTATTTTGACTTTATCTACTGATGTTATGTCTTTGATGTATGCCCATTTTATTTATTTTAGAGTATACAGAAGAGATGACTCTGCTCGGATTTGAGAGAATAACATACACCGGATCGATACAAAATGATGTTGCAACTTTGGAACCCATCGTTCTCAGCGAAGGATACACAACTAACGTTTCCTTCTCAATGTTTGGAGGTGAGATATATCGCTTTACCTTCGAGGTATTTAAATTGTATGATATAGGACAACAAATTAATTTTTGTCAAACGTGAATATATCATTATTTCAGATCTCGCTCAGCACTTCATCCTCACCTCTGTGGGCCCAACGGTAACGATCGGTCTTCGTGGAGCAATACCGGACGAAGATATCCCGGCAAATCGAGTCATTGTTCTAGAAATTCAAGCTTCAGCACCGCAAGCCGTGCCAGCACACACATCTGTAGTCTTCACAGTTGCAACAGAGTATGACTCTACACCAATCGTCGAACTCGCTTTCGCCCAAGTATATTACACGGGGGCCTATTCTGAAAGCGCAGGACTCTCGTTTGCTACACCAATATCGTTGAGCCAAGGATACGATGAATATGTCGAGTTCGAACTCGTCGGCGGTAATTATTACTTGTATAGCTTCTGTTATTGGTAGCTGAATAATACATAATTATGATAGATAACGATTTTCGATTCACCAATTTTATTTTTTTAGATCAAGCGCAATGGTTCAGCTTAGTGCGTAATCAGAATTCAGTTACATTGACATTAGTAAGCGCTATTCCTCCCGCTATCATTGCGAATAACAACCAACTTATCTTCGTCGTCACGGCGCAAAGGGAAGGAGCTGCGGTCGCACGAACGACTGTTGTCATCACTCTTACCAACGGAGGTAAATGAAACATAGTATATACACGCTCTTCAATTTCATCTATTGTCAATTATTTTGACTTTATCTACTGATGTTATGTCTTTGATGTATGCCCATTTTGTTTATTTTAGAGTATACAGAAGAGATGACTCTGCTCGGATTTGAGAGAATAACATACACCGGATCGATACAAAATGATGTTGCAACTTTGGAACCCATCGTTCTCAGCGAAGGATACACAACTAACGTTTCCTTCTCAATGTTTGGAGGTGAGATATATCGCTTTACCTTCGAGGTATTTAAATTGTATGATATAGGACAACAAATTAATTTTTGTCAAACGTGAATATATCATTATTTCAGATCTCGCTCAGCACTTCATCCTCACCTCTGTGGGCCCAACGGTAACGATCGGTCTTCGTGGAGCAATACCGGACGAAGATATCCCGGAAAATCGAGTCATTGTTCTAGAAATTCAAGCTTCAGCACCGCAAGCCGTGCCAGCACACACATCTGTAGTCTTCACAGTTGCAACAGAGTATGACTCTACACCAATCGTCGAACTCGCTTTCGCCCAAGTATATTACACGGGGGCCTATTCTGAAAGCGCAGGACTCTCGTTTGCTACACCAATGTCGTTGAGCCAAGGATACGATGAATATGTCGAGTTTGAACTCGTCGGCGGTAATTATTACTTGTATAGCTTCTGTTATTGGTAGCTGAATAATACATAATTATGATAGATAACGATTTTCGATTCACCAATTTTTATTTTTTTAGATCAAGCGCAATGGTTCAGCTTAGTGCGTAATCAGAATTCAGTTACATTGACATTAGTAAGCGCTATTCCTCCCGCTATCATTGCGAATAACAACCAACTTATCTTCGTCGTCACGGCGCAAAGGGAAGGAGCTGCGGTCGCACGAACGACTGTTGTCATCACTCTTACCAACGGAGGTAAATGAAACATAGTATATACACGCTCTTCAATTTCATCTATTGTCAATTATTTTGACTTTATCTACTGATGTTATGTCTTTGATGTATGCCCATTTTGTTTATTTTAGAGTATACGGAAGAGATGACTCTGCTCGGATTTGAGAGAATAACATACACCGGATCGATACAAAATGATGTTGCAACTTTGGAACCCATCGTTCTCAGCGAAGGATACACAACTAACGTTTCCTTCTCAATGTTTGGAGGTGAAATATATCGCTTTACCTTCGAGGTATTTAAATTGTATGATATAGGACAACAAACTAATTTTTGTCAAACGTGAATATATCATTATTTCAGATCTCGCTCAGCACTTCATCCTCACCTCTGTGGGCCCAACGGTAACGATCGGTCTTCGTGGAGCAATACCGGACGAAGATATCCCGGCAAATCGAGTCATTGTTCTAGAAATTCAAGCTTCAGCACCGCAAGCCGTGCCAGCACACACATCTGTAGTCTTCACAGTTGCAACAGAGTATGACTCTACACCAATCGTCGAACTCGCTTTCGCCCAAGTATATTACACGGGGGCCTATTCTGAAAGCGCAGGACTCTCGTTTGCTACACCAATATCGTTGAGCCAAGGATACGATGAATATGTCGAGTTCGAACTCGTCGGCGGTAATTATTACTTGTATAGCTTCTGTTATTGGTAGCTGAATAATACATAATTATGATAGATAACGATTTTCGATTCACCAATTTTTATTTTTTTAGATCAAGCGCAATGGTTCAGCTTAGTGCGTAATCAGAATTCAGTTACATTGACATTAGTAAGCGCTATTCCTCCCGCTATCATTGCCAATAACAACCAACTTATCTTCGTCGTCACGGCACAAAGGGAAGGATCTGCGCTTGCTCAAGCGGTTGTTATTATATCAGTGACAGGTATCGTTTGTTGATTTGTGTAAATATTTTGATTTTTTTACGAAATTACAGATTTATTATGTTTCACTACTTAAATTTGTATGAAAGTAATTAGTTATTCACTTATAAAAATTCACATTAATATTTTTATATTACTATATTTTATCGTTTTCTTTACAGGGAATCAAATTTTCATCATTGTATCACAGAATTTTATTTATTTCAATGTAGTCATCATTTATCTTATTTCAGGCTTCAAGCATTTTAAGCATCGGTTTTTAACTTATATGACTGTGGTTTTCTTTATTTGTTATATATATAGTATATTGGATGTAAAGTTAAATGTAATAGAAAGTAGCTTTACAAATATTGATTCTTTTTAGATGCGCAAGTTGAATCAGATGTCCGATTTGAAAACGTTTTATACGAAGGTGGTATTCAAGACAATGTAGTAAGGCATGAGAATATCATCGTTATAGGATACACTGGACTGAATATACAACTGCAAGGAGGTAATTAGTTTCAACTAATAGCTTGATGATGAAGTTACAGTATGTTGGTAGAGCATTATCTGCCTTTTTATAATCAGTTCCTTAGTGTGTTCTATTTAAATCAATAAAGCAAACCAAACCATACCAGTCTGACCTGCTCGTCTGATCTGTATCCGTTAATCTTGTCATCATGACTCTGTTTTATCTTGTTCAATTTCGGTATTAACCCGTGTATGTTCAACTACTAAGATGACATTTAACTCCAACCGTCGATTCACTAATAATATCTCAGTCATTTAGGCTATTTTCGAATTGTAGTGTGCTTACTATAAGAAAGAATGAAAGAAAGAAATCGTTCAATGCTAATTAAAGACAAGCAAGCAATAAAGGAAACTATAAATAAAAACATAAATAAATACAGACCTAAATAATAATAGTTCATATATCTTATACTTCATCATCATTGTACATAGCATATGCTGAGGTGTCCGAAGCACTCAGCGCTGAATTTCAGCTGGAACCCAAGTCCAGTTGCGGTGCGTCAAAAACTTGTTTCATTAATTGTAATAACATTCTGAATAACAACATTAACAACAAAAACAAATATATAATACAGTAAAATAAATTAGGCATATCTTACAAATATACAATAAACAATTAATTATTGTGTGCAAGGGTATAAATAAATATATAATAATTGGGTTACTAATTAAATATTTTACATTTCAATAAAAGGGCAGCACAATGAATTTAAAAATACACTCCTAGACACATTGCATTATTAACAAAACTATAAGTCACATTGCCGTCACTTTTCCATGCTACTATGAACTAACTAGGAGTTCGATTTCAACCGCGGTCGTGAACGGACGTGTCCGTGAGCCCTCGTTGATTGTTATCGAAACCGATCGCTGCGCTTTACCGCGCCGCCTATTGTTTCTTTGTGTTATTCTTACGTCTAATCGGCAATAATCCGTCTATTATTGCCGACAATAAAGTTCGTGTTACCGATAATTAGTTTATTCTTAAACTCAATCTATTGTTTGGCTATCGTGTTAATATTACATTGTGAGAATTCTCGTAGTTTATTATTGTGAATTCAAAGTATTGTTTGTCGTTATCGTGAAACAGTGCAGTGATTAAAGTGCCGACACTGTAAGTACGCCGGTCACCGGCTGCCAACAAAGGTAACACTTAATTTCCATTAAGCCTTTTATTACTTTTACAGGCAAGGTCTCAGATATTGTTTATTATTATTATTATTTTTTCTTTTTTCTTTACTTCTGCACGTGCACTACTAGATTGTATTTCAATGTTAACTCGTCGAACTTTAGATAATTTGTTTAACTATTTCTAGCCGCGCCCCCCTGCCCCTCAGGCAGGGAGGTTTTTTTATACAGGTTTCCTTTTAAACCTACGTTACACCAAGGCTGCTACCGAAATGGCAAACCGCTCAGAGCTTTTGCTAAATAGGTTCCGAGTCTTCGTAGATAAGACACACCCAGAGCTCTTTCAAGAGTTTCTTGCTACTCAACCCCAACCACCGCAAAATGTGCGTATCCCGGCAGCAGCGGTAAATGCGCCCGCGCGCACCCGCCCTCCTTCTCCGTCCCGCACACTCGGGACCTCTCGTTCTCGCTCGCGATCGCGTTCCCCAACAAGGAATCTAAATAGTCATTCACAGGCACCTGTCTCTCCCATACTACCTACATCCCAGGTACCAACGCCGCGACAATTCGAGCAACTCATCTCATATGCTCCGCCTGCGATCCCTACGGCGAATTCATTCTCGCCACTTAGCTCGGACCCGACACCAACCAACGAGGCAGAAATGGAGGAGCCCGAATCTATTAATACCGACAGCGACTTCACGCTAGTCAGTAGGGTCAAACCTAAAAATAAAAGGGTACTTTCACCAGAAACTACCGAACCGAAAGTAGCCAAGGCTTGGCGGACCGAAAGCACCCGCGTCCCTGCGACCCCTTCAATCTCTGCGACTCCTGTTCCTGGCCCCGCGGCCTCGACTGAAAAAGCAGTCCGCCAACCACCACCCGTCACTATCGCTGATAAAGCAGCTTGGTTAAATATTTCCACGCAGCTTAATATTAAAAAAATCCGTTATACTAGCGCCCGTAGCACCCCTGCCGGGATTCAAATTAAAGTCCCTACGCCTTTAGATTATAGAAATCTCACCGCCTTCCTTAGAGAAGGAAAACACCAATTTTTCACTTTCACTTTGGAAGAAGACCGTTTACTGCGCGTGGTTATTAGGCGCGTCCCCAAAGAACTCCCCGAGGAGGAAATCATTGCGTCCCTTAAGGAACAAAACTTTCCGGTCCACCAGGTACACCGCATGTACCACCACATAACTAAAAAATTGTTCGACCTTGTTCTTGTCATCCTAGACCGCTCTAAGGAAGGCAAGGAAATCTTCTCACTTAAATCCGTGTGCGGCCTCTCCGGCATCACTGTCGAATTACCGCACAAAAAACACAGCCCTACTCAATGCCACAATTGCCAGTCGTATGGCCATTCTTCCCGCAACTGCTTCATTAAGCCGCGTTGCGTCAAGTGTCTACAAGATCACTCTACTAAGGAGTGCCCACGTACCCCTGAGTCCCCCGAACCACCAAGCTGCGTCCTATGCGGCAAAGCCGGGCACCCCGCGAACTATCGTGGGTGTGAACGTGCCCCACGCACGAGACGCACGCGTTTTCCCACACAAGCGCCTTCAGCGCACTTAGCGGCTGCACGTACCGCACCGCCGCCACTCATGTCTAATCAGGATTTCCCAAGCCTGGGCAAGCCAGCGCAGGTCACTTCCGCGAACCCATCTCCTCCCCAAAGACCCACACTAGCTCCGACCAACACGTGGACCACCAATCAGCAGCCTCCGAAGGCTAAACCCGCGAAACTCACCGCGGCCGGCCCTTCTACTGGTTTCAAAGGCATCGACTGGCTCGCCGAACTACTAGAAGAACATTCCGTAGATGATATCATTGCGTTCGACGACATGATTAGCGCTAGTCAAGATTTTGGCCGTCTAAAAGCCATTAAGTGCTTCCCAGGCATTGCAAGGACTATGCAACGCCTTATCCGCGCTTCTCCTAAATAAACTCGCAATGGAGGATAAGATTAGACCCCGAGGCCTATCTTTGTCCTTTTTTAACGCGCGCAACCTGAAACCCCAACGCGACTTGGTAGCTAGCTTCCTTAAGGAGCGGCAAATAGATGTGTTTCTAGCACAAGAAACTCTTTTAAAACCGAGCGTTCGCAATCCCGCGATTGCGAACTACAAGATAGTAAGAAATGAGTAAGAGGCGTAAGAGGCGGCGGCACGCTCATATACTATAGAAAGTCACTGTATTGCATGCCAATAGATCCTCCCGAACTTACAAATTTAGAAGTCTCGGTGTGTAGAGTGGGTATGACTGGTCATCCCACTATCTTTATCGTTTCCGCGTACCTTTCACCTAATAAAACTCTCCTCCAGTCGGATCTGGAGACGCTTTTCGCGCTCGGTGACTCTGTTATAGTGGCTGGCGATCTAAATAGCGGGCACATTCAATACAACAACCCGCGTACTACCACTAATGGTAGGACACTATACTGGCTAGAAAATGCGCTTATCTTCGATGTAATTGCTCCTTCAGAGCCAACTCATTATCAAGCTAACTGCCGCCCTTCAGTTTTAGATATAGCTATTTTAAAAGGGATCGCGCTTCAAGTACGGCAAATCGAAGTCGTACATGAACTAGATTCCGATCACCGCCCAGTAATTCTGCAACTAGGCCACGCGGGCGACCACACACCCGCTTCTGTCAAAGTGGCTGACTATCCAAAACTCAGACACTATCTCTCAATTAATCTCTCTTCTCCTCATTTAGACAGTATCCCCGACGAGATAAAGTCTGTGAGCGATGCCGATGTGGCGATTGACTCCCTAGTAGGTCACCTCCAGAATGCCATCAGGGAAACCTCAAAAGAGGTAAGGGCGGCAAATGATCGCCGCTTCATACTTCCTGATGATATTCGAAAACTGATAACGGAGAAAAACGCTGCGACACGCGCTCACGATTCTTATCCGACGGAGGAAAATCGTGTACGGCTACGTAGCCTACAAAGATTAGTTAAATTTCGTATCTCTGAACTCCGTAGTCAAAGATGGGACAGCCTCTTAGAGGAAATCAAACCGTCTCATCTCGCCTTCTGGGATCTCGTTCGTAAACAGAAGAGCAGCTATTCGTCCGCAATGCCCCCGTTAGATAGAGGCCCCGGCAATCCGCCGGCCTTCGAAAGTATTGACAAGGCAGAGTATCTCGCTGCCACTCTCGCACAACAGTGTTCCCCTAATCCGTATGAATATCATACCATAGATACCACGCATATCGGGAGGGTCGATCGAACAATTCAATCAATAAGAGAGACCCCTCCAATCGAAAACTTAGATCCGGTTACAACTGACGAAGTACTCGCGATTATAAAAGGCCTTAAACCAAGGAAACCCCCCGGTCCCGACGGAATCAGAAATGAAGCCCTCAAACTTCTCCCTGACAAACTTATAGTTCTTCTGGTCTGCATCTTCAATGCGGCCATAACTCACTGCCATTTTCCGGCCGCTTGGAAAATGGCAACGGTAATAGGTATCCGTAAACCCGGAAAAAAGGCATCCCTCCCGGAAAGCTACCGCCCGATAAGCCTCCTCAATACGATTGGTAAAATATACGAGCGACTCCTTCTAAACCGACTTCAATCAACTGTCTCAGACAAATGTCTTTTACCACACGAGCAATTCGGCTTTCGACCCAAGCACTCGTGCACCCACCAAGTTCTCCGCCTCACGGAGCATATTCTCTCCAATTTCACAGAGTTACATCGCCCTAGGCGCACACTTGCCGTATTTTTTGATATAGCCAAAGCTTTCGATAAGGTCTGGCACGAAGGTCTCATATTTAAACTCAATCTCTTACAAGTTCCGGACAGGCTAGTCCGCATAATCCTTGCCTATCTATCGGACCGCTCCTTCTGCTACAAAGCAGACGGAGCCTTATCCTCGCCTCACCCAATACGCTCAGGAGTCCCCCAAGGCTCTATCCTAGCGCCCTGCCTATTCAACTTGTTCGTTAGCGACATTCCCGAATTCTCCAACGTCGCAGTAGGCTCCTATGCAGACGACACAGTCATCTTCAGCTCGGGCAGGAATAGGATTCATTTATATTACCGCGTCCAAAGAGCCGTCTCTACGTTTGGGTCCTGGTGCCTCAAATGGCGCATAGGAATAAACCCAGACAAAAGTGCGGCTATCATGTTCGATCCTCACGCGAGGAGGAATATAAGAAAAACATTACACCTTTTCGGTGTCAATATCCCCTGGGCTAATCATACTAAATATCTTGGTGTAGTTTTAGACAGGCGCCTAACCTTCAAAAAACATATAGATTACGTACAGAAAAAAGCCTCCACGGCTATGGTTCTGCTACGCAATCTTACCTCTTCTAAGAGCAAAATGTCACTCAGACATAAGCTCACAATATACAAAGTATGCATCCGTCCCATACTTACTTATAGCTGCCCCGTATTCGCTCACGCTTCGCGCACCATCCTTTACAAACTACAAGTGTTACAAAATAGATTCATGCGTATAGCCGTCCAAGCTCCACCCTATGTCCGCAATGTAGATTTACATAAAGATATGGACCTTCCGTCCATATATGCATATATCAAAGATGTCACAAAGAAATTTTTCGAAAAGGCCGAAGTTCATCCCAACCCCAAAATAGTACACGTACTTAGCTACACTCCTAATCCGTATGCTAAACGCTTCGCACGCCGGCCACGTAACTGCCTCACCGATCCCGTCGACAAAATAACAAGATTGAACGCACTGCTCCCTGCCGTCTCCACCAATTACACGTGTCCGCGCACACGCCCGTGTAACCGCCGTTCTCGCCGCCGAGGCCGAGCGGTAAATTTCGCTCCCGCACACCCGCCGCGGCCTCCCTCTGCAGATTCTTGAGCCTAGGATCGATCCTCCGGACAGTAGCCCTCAAGTGACTCTGCTCGCGCGATACAGTGACACTCTACATCACTGAGAGTACATCATCACACCGCATATCATCCGTGCACACCCACACATAAAGTACACGGTTCTGTAAGGGACTACTCCTGCGGCCCTCGCGTGGTTTGCCCTATGTTATTGTTAGGACCTGTTGGTTAGTTAGGATCGCGAATCTTTGTTCGTATTCCAGCAGTAGTCCAAGCTTCGGCACCCTTGCGCCCTCTGCCATGGGGCTGAGTGCCCTTAGCATTCGCCCCAAAAAGTTCGGTGAAGCTGTCAAAGCCCTTACGGCTAACAGCGTATGTCAGGTCGAAAAAAAAAAAAAAAAAAAAAAAAAAAAAAATGAACTAACTAGCTACTATAATTTATTCCACCGTATCACTGTTATAAAATAAGTCTCTATTTGTTTCTATCCTTGTGTTTCTCGGTATTGTCTTTGATTGAATAACGGTGTGAAATAATATTACTAATAGATTAATTATAGTAAAAAAATACGTATATTTTTATGAAATCAACGCATTATGCAGCCGTAATGGTTATTACATGCAAATATGATTTATAGTACTATTAGAATCATTAAGTGAATCAGACTGACTTAGAATCATGTCATCAGACAAGAGAGCGAATGAACGAAACTAGTTCATATTTCTTATTATAATGTCTGTTTGCAATTTACAGAGTACGCTGACATGTTCATATCTTCCTTGAATGATGGTGTGGTTACAATACAGATGTTGGCGTCAATAAGTTTACCTGAAGATGTTGTTCACATAGCTCTAGAAATGCACGCGGCTACAGCAAGAGCTGTACTATTACTGAATATATTTTCTTCTGGTAAATAGTTTTTTTTATTAAACATGTTATCTTGCAAAAGTTAACATTTTCAAGCAATTTGTTTCGTCACTGTGTGCTAACCATAGAAGATACACAATACACAATTCACATTATAATAGATCTTTTAAAGAGGAACAGTTCCGTTATACATTGTTTTTGTATAACTCCATTTGTTTACGTGATATAGGTAATATAGGTGATATAGGTTTCAGCGATGATGGTTCAGTTGGTAGTGTTCAATAATACGCAAAAACATACTGAGCAGTTTTAAAAAGAGAGGGAGAAGGCATCATTACCTATGTAGGCAGATACAAAATAACCTTATTTTTTTTTGTTTTTTTCAGACGCGCCGAACATACCATTGGTCACCTTCAGTTCGTCATCTTACAGTCTTCGCGTAGATGTGACACAGACCGGGCTTATCGGGCAAGTGCAAGCTACAGCTGATAATGGAGAATCTCTAAGATATATTATTCGAACAGAGAATTGTAAGTTTTGTCTAATTAAGGAATAGTTTATTCTTATTTACCTCAGAGTGTATCGAATGATTTATTGCATAGTATAAGCCTTTCAAATGAGTTAGTAAATGGAAGGGCAACAGGGAAGAATAAACAATGATGGAAATTAGAAGCAAGGATAGCTCAGTGGTAGTGTGTACGAATCTGCGTCAAGGGACGTGAGTTCGAATCCAACCACCCACAAAGAACTTGAGCTTTGGATGAAAGAAAACATCGTGAGGAAACCATAGCATGGTGGTAGGGCTTTTTCTGATGCCCGCATGGCTAGCTACCACCCTCAAGTTGAAAACCTGCCGCCAAATACCAATAGGTGTGTTCCGGCAGATGCACTTGAGAGCCAGTCCCTCCACAGGTTTAGCGTGTCCACCAACTTGGGCCGTATCGTCACGTAAGATCAGATGAGATTATGGCCATAACGCTAACGCTTTAATAATAAAAAAATATATAACGTTATTAGATAAAGCTATTTTATTTCAGCACATCTATTAGAACGGCTTTCTGTAAATAATGCCGGGGAGTTGCATTTGTCCGCTCCAGTCAGTAGTGGAATTTACATATTCCAAGTCATCGCAAATACTATTTTCACACAAGCTACAGCAACAGCTACGGTATTTCTATTTCTTCTTATATTACCTCACGTTATATCAGATTCTTTCTACTTTATTTGACCAAATATTCCAGTAGTTATTTGAAATAAACTGACAATGCATGTATCTTAGGAACATTAATTAACATTTGATAGATGGGATACAAACATTGTGCTCGATTGGATCTTGATCAGCTCACACCAGATGTAAAGATTATAATAGTGACACGATTGGGTAAGTTGCGTTCCATAATTAGCCGGAATAGTCAACCGAGGGGTTAAGCATTTTTAGCAGACTGACCTGTTGAGTCGTGACTATCATACACATGATAATAAACATTGACTCTCTTTTCGTTTCTTCCTTATTAGATCAGCCTGTAAATACACACCTGACGAGAAGCTTATGATCGCAGTACTCATCATTCTTTCTGGATTATATAGCCTAATTGACATTAGGAATAGTGCTGTAATCTTGCCGTGCTAATACTTATACAAAAATGTACAATATTTTTAATGAATTACATTAGTTAGTACCATAATAAGTCTTGTATAATCGTTTCCCTGCATACTTCATATTTTGAACTATTTATACAGCTATAGGTCTCGTAGTGGAATAACATTTAATGTTTTAGTATATGCATACGTCACGATAGACAAGATATGTGCAACCTTTAAGATTTACGTTCACAGGTGCAATTGACTGTCGAGACCATAACAATATGCGATGATGAGCTTGTAGTACCACCATTAATAGTTTTAGACAGAGATGAAGAAGAACCGCATTACAACTTGGTGGTCTTAAACACAACACAGCATCCTCATTGCCGATACATATTAACTAACCGCTGGCCAAGCAACCAGTCATGGTTATATGTTGATGAAAACGGCCTCCATGCGAGAGCGATCGACAGAGAACATGAATCTATCGCTTTTATGGCTCTATCTCAAGTACAAGTGGAACTTAACTTGCAATGTGAGAATGACAGAATTCGTAATAAACGGTCCACAAGTGACCGACCGGAATGGTTGGGTCCCTACGATTACGGTACTAGTAACTGGATTCTCACGGATAGCATCACGTACAATTCCAGACGGAGTTTTGTGAATCTGATTGTAAATGATATCAATGACAATGCTCCTATATTTGTTGAAAAGGAAAACGAACCAATTGCTGTTGGATATCCGACACCTGAACTAGAAGAGACAGTAATGCCACGATCCTTAACGGAGTTGCAGGTTTGTAACTTTATTTTCTCATTTACATAATATTATAATGTTATATTATTTAGAAACTAAACATTTTCCAAACTTTTATTATAATATGTCAAAACAATTCAACAAAGCAATTAATTTTATATTACTTTCAAATTAATTAAAATCCTTCAATTGATTGTACTGAAATATGTAGTTATAATATAAATGCCATCATAACAAACAATATATATCATATCTTTGTGTTTTAGCATGGACCTCATATAATTATCATATCGTTTTTTATTTGTAAAAGTCTGAGCACCTGTCACAATTATAATTCTACTACATCATGATTAAATTCATTGTGCTCCTTGTAGTAGAATTGCTTAATATTTTAAGATAACGTAGAAAACGTAGATTTGTAAGTAAAACAAATGTTCTTTCCTACTCAAACTAAATTAATTATAATTTATGCTCTTTTACTTGTAAGGTATATTTTAGTTGAGCATTTTCTTAAACGCACCTGACTAGCTATTTTTATGCCTTTTAAATTTAAAAATTGACTCTGTTCTCTACTTGTGCGTTCTGGCTGCTGCACTTGAGAACCAGTCTCACCCCATTCAATTAGGCTTAGGCTTAGCGTCTTTGAGTGACATCTTCACTTGAAATCAAATCAGATCTTGATCAAACGCTAAACTAATAAAGAATTTAAAATAGATTCAAATCTTACGAGTTTCGTTAAGAATGAGTATACTTATAAATAAGTAAACTTTTAAACTGGTTTCAGGCTACTGATGCAGATGTCGGGATAAATTCAGCACTAGTGTATTGGAGTTCCGAAAGTGAATTAGCAGTTGCGCCGTCTACCGGCTTTGTTCACGTTCGCGATGGAGCTCAACTTAATCAAGATGCTCGATTGATTGTACATGCCACTGACCGTAATGGAGAAGGTCTCACAGGATCAATAGAACTGATAGTAAGATACTCTTTTTGAAAATTGCTATCTATTTGAAATAAAAAATATGCAAATCTGTTACGGTGGGAATCGAATTTGTCCGTGTAGAGTACTAAAAATAACTTAAAGTTTAGTTAATAGTTCTCTATAATAAAAATAATATTTAGCACCTACAAACGTTTAAATAAAACTTACATGTATTCTTCTAAAACAGTACCCTTTCAGAAATGTCTTCTTATTGAAATTTCCCGAAACTTTTGATTAATTGATATAATTTAATATCTGTACTCATAAATCGTTTAGGTTTAGGTCCGAAATCTGATACACGTAACAACTCTAATTAATAAAATATATGAACATAAACACAAATACATGCCAATATACAAAAAATGCTAATAGATTTTGAAATTCAATAAGCTTTTTTATAGACAAGCCGACATAATTAAAGAACAACGTTGAGAAAAATTATTATTTGTAGATAGCTGTGTACAAAATGGTGCTTTAGTACTTCATATACTCAATAAGTATTAACGTAAATACGTAAACCTTAAAGCTTGGTCGTGTAGTTCTTGAGAAATTTATGTATGTACATTAATTGAACTGAATTGAATAATAATAATAACTTTATTGAACTGAAAAAACTACACTACAAATACATAAAATTTATATTTCGACATAGTTTGGCTGAACATTTATGTATCCTAGCGCCTGAACTAGGCCAATCCTGTATCTCAGACGATGTTCTCGTCCCATTACATATAATAACATGTCCTAGATATGACTTTTGTATATATTAATTTAACTTCGAAATATTATATAAATATAACATGGAAAAACAACTTCCTTTTTACTTGAGAAAATCTCTATTGAGATTTTGATTGTAGTAGATTTTGCGACATCAAGAACACGTTTTCCGTATTCTATTTATTACAGGTACTTTTAAAGTATAATATTTATCAAAGAATCTGTCAGAGACACGATACAATTAATACCATGATTAAAGGAAAAAGGAAATGAGAGATATAGACTAAAATTTTTGATTGGTTTTGACTAAGTAATTTTTTGCTAAATGGAGACAAACAAAATGTTGTAGATTTACCATGCCTAATGTTCCAAACCATAGCATGATGTTAGGGCTTTTTCTAAACCTCGCCTGGCTAGCTACCATCCTCAACTTAAATTTCTGCCTCCTAATACTTGTAGGCGTGTTCCGGCAATTATACTGAAGTCAACCGCTCTTCTAGGCTTAGCGTGTCCACCATATTGGGCTACATCGTCACTTAATAGCAGATGAGCTTGTGGCTATAACGTTAAATCTTAGCTAAAAAAAAACATTTTCGCATTTATAATATTTAATAAGGATTCAATCAACGGGTGGGGTGGCGTGTGCTGCTGGAGGTGGAGACCCTATCTGACCACAGATACATCAGGTTTGAGATCTGCACCTCCGCCACCGACAATGGAGCTCGCCCCCCTCGGGGAACTCCGTTTCCACGCTGAGCCCTATGCTCCCTGGACCGGGAACTAGCCGAAGAGGTGGCGATCGTCCAAAGTTGGAGATCGCCGCCCCAGAATGAGGAAATTGACGCGTCCGCTCTCCGTTTTCGAGCATCAACCGTGACAACCGTCTGCAGAAGCGGGCGGTATATTGGTGGTCACCGGAGTTAGGTAACCTCCGTGCGACCTGCTCCACAGCGCGACGGGCCTACGGCCATTGCCGCCGTCGCAGGAGGGCACGGGACCCTGAAGAGGAGGCCCGACTCTATGGCATCTAAAGAGAGAATCAATCTCCAGATTGCCATAAGTCGGGCTAAGGATGGGGTATGGGACGAGCTCCTGCAGGAGGTAGAGAGGAACCCGTGGGGGCGCCCGTACAAAATGGCACGAGACAAGTTCCGGGCCCGAGCGCCCTCACCAACGGCGACCCTGCACCCTGATGTGCTAGAGAGGGTTGTGGGAATACTATTTCCCCGTGACCCTCCAGGATTTCTCGCTCCACCCATGCCACTCCTTCTAGTAGGGTCGGAATAGAGATGCTCATTGTCCCTCCTCTCATCACAGATGAGGAGATGGAGACAGCGGTGAAGCGCCTCCACAATAAGCGGAAGGCCCTCGGCCCTGACGGGGTCCCGGGAAAGATGCTGGCCCTGGCGTTAAGCCACATGGACGGCCAGCTTCGGGAACTGTTCGACCGGTGTATCCGTGTTGGACAGTTCCCGACGCTCTGGATAGAGGAGCGGCTCTGCCTTATTGCGAAGGAGGACCGCCGTACAGACTGCTCGTCCGCGTATCGACCGTTGGTGCTGCTGGATGACACGGGTAAGTTACTGGAAACGATAGTGGCATCTCGTGTCATCCGGCACATCGACCATGTCGGGCCGAACTTTTCGGATGGGCAGTACGGATTTCGAGTAGGGCGCTCGACCATCGGCGCTCTGATGACCCTAAATCGGTGGTCTACACAGGCGGTCTCTCAGGGGGATAGGATGTTGGCGGTGTCCTTGGACATCGCTAACGCCTTCAACAGCCTGCCGCATGGAGTCATACGGGAGGCGCTTCGATACTTCGGGGTGCCCCTGTACCTGCGGCGGTTGTTGGAGGATTATCTCCACAATCGAGAGATCATTTACGTGGATAGGCAGGGCGCCGTGGTCCGGCGTCCCACTGAGTGTGGGGTTCCACAGGGTTCGGTCTTAGGACCCCTCCTGTGGAACATAGGCTACGATTGGGTGCTCCGCGACTCGACAGGTGTGCTCCCTGGTGGAGCGCGCCTGCTGTGCTACGCGGATGACACCCTCGTCGTAGCCCAGAGGAAAGAGTGGAAGGATGTGGCGCGCCTGGCCACAGAGAGCACCGCTCTGGTGATCAGGCGCATAGAGATGCTCGGCTTAAGGGTCGCGGTTGATAAGACCAGGGCCATGGTATTTCATGGTCCTCGGCGCGGTCCACCCCCTGGCACGAGCATCTCTGTGGGGGGGCACGCAATCCGGGTTGGGGCCCAGATGAAATATCTGGGCCTAATCCTGGACGACCGATGGCGATTTGAGCCCCATTTCAAGGCGCTCGGACTGCGCATCGTGGGGACTGCGGCGGCGCTTGGCCGGCTCCTCCCTAACACGGGAGGACCCGGTGCGAAGTGCCGCCAACTCTACGCAGGGGTCATCCGCAGCATGGCCGCCTACGGGGCACCGGTGTGGGTGGATGCCCTCGGCGCCACCAACAAACGTTTACTGCGCGTACAGCGTACTATGGCGCAGAGGGTAATCCGCGGATACCGCACGGTGTCCTCGGCGGCGGCCATGGTGTTGGCTGACTCCCCGCCTTGGGAGCTGGAGGCTTTACTCCTCGCCGCTGTGTACAGAGACACAGCGGTTAGAAAGGCGAGGGGTGAGCCTCTTGCTCCCACAGAGGTGGGAATAAAAAGTAGAAGGGCCCGCATCGACTTGATTCGGTGCTGGGCAGAGGACCTGCCCTGACCTGACCTATCTGGAATGAAGTGGCCTCCTTCTGTGAATATGTTATGTTACAGAAGGAGGCTGCAGCGAGAGCTCGTGAGGCAGATCCCCACGGGTATCCTCTCCACCGGAGGTGAATAGTCGGTCGAAGGGGCCGGTATGCCCGTACTTTTCCACCGCCTTAAGCCCAACTGAGGGAGGCGGATCGGGGGACCCGCCTCATATTGCACCAGTTGGTTGACTGCATGGGCAGCTAGCCAGGCTGCCCAGATGGGGTCCGGCTTACCACCAGGCCGGGCCGGTCGCTGGGGTGACGCGGTGATTGCATGCACGGACCCGCGTTGCCCCAGGAAGGCGACAGATGGCCGTGGGGTTTTAGTGGGTATTTCCGGCGCTTAGCGCTGGGTGAGTCCCACATACTCCTCTCAGTCCCCCCGGGCTGGGAGGGGATGCATAAATGCATTACCCACGATAAAAAAAAAAAAGGATTCAATCAATGGGTATGGGTAATCTTTTTCTGTATTATTTATTAGAGCGGTAAAATCTCTTTCAGACAAAAATTAGGATAAGTGGCATTATAGGCATAATTGTAATAAGTTGTATTAAATCAACATTTTTAATTGTAACCAGTCTTGAGTAGTAAATAAAAAAAAATAGAAAACCCACTCGAAGTCTAGCCCGAGACCCGAGAGCTATATTAACCGGACACTTCACTGAAGATATGCCGGACGTCAGCCTGTACGAAATTCTAATGGCTCTCAAACAGCTTAAGAACAACAAGGCGCCGCGTGATGGAATAACAGCTGAGCTGCTGAAGGCGGGTGGAAAACCGATCTTTCATTCCGTCATACTCGTGGGGGAAAACGCCACAGGCGTGGCACAGAAGTGTGGTGGTCCTCTTTTGTTCAAAAAAGGTGATAACACCCATTTGAAAAATTATAAACCCATCTCACTTCTGAGTCATGTCTACAAGCTGTTTTCGAGAGTCCTCATGAACCGACTAGTGCACAGGCTCTACGACTTCCAGCCTCCCGATCAAGCCGGCTTCCGAAAAGGCTTTAGCACTGTAGACCATATTCATACGCTGTGGCAGGTAATACAGAAGAACGAGGAGTATAACCTACCCCTTTGTTTAGCGTTTGTGGACTACGAAAAAGCCTTTGATTCGATTGGGACCTGAACTGTACTGCAGTCTCTCCAACGGTGCTAAGTAGGCTATCGGTATATCAAAGCGTTGAAGGATTTGTACGAAAACGCCACCATGTCAGTCCGATTACAGGAACAGACCTCGAAACTTATACCTTTGCGGCGCGGCATTAGATAGGCAGATGTTATTTCTCAGAAACTGTTCAACGCTGCGCTCGAAGATGTCTTCAAGGTTCTGGATTGAAAAGGACTTGGCATTAACATAAACAGCGAGTACATAACGCACCTCCGCTTTGCTAATGATATCGTTGTCATGACTGAGACCGCAGAAGACCTAATTACGATGCTCGGTGACCTCAATAAAGCCTCCGAACGAGTCAGTCTTAAAATTAATCCATGTTGTGCCAACTCCTATTAAAATTGGTGACTCTACGCTTGAAGTTGTTGACAGTTATATATACCTGGGGCAAACCATCCAGTTAGGTAGATCCAACTTCGAGAAAGAGGTTAATCGTCGAATCTAGCTCGGCTGGGCCGCAATCTGGAAGCTACGCAAAATCTTTTCGTCCGAAATACCGCAGTGTACCAACCATCCAATTGCCAGTGATGACATACGGCACTGAGACGTGGTCGCTCTCAAATGGGCCTAATGAAATAGCTCAAAGTTGCTCAAAGGGCAATGGAGAGGGCTATGCTTGGAGTTTCACTGCGTGATCGAATCAGGAATGAGGAGATCGCAGAAGAACCAAAGTCACCGACATTGCTCGAAGAATTGCTAAACTTAAGTGGCAGTGGGCTGGGCACATTGCTCGCAGAATCGATGCCCGATGGGACCAACGGGTTCTCGAATAGCTACCACGTACTGGAAGACGTAGTGTGGGTAGGCCCCTCACAAGGTGGATCGACGACCTGGTGTAGGTCGCGGGAATCTGCTGGATGCGGGTGGCGCATGACCGGTCGTCGTGGAGATGTTTCGGTGAGGCCTATGTCCAGCAGTGGACATTTTTCTGTCGAATGGATGAAGAATGTTTCAATTGAATTTAGTTATTTATTACATGTAAATGTAATTAAAATAAATGACACAGGAAATAAGCTTATTGAGGCTTTATAGATTATAACTTATACCTAAGATCCGCTTTGAGTTATTTTATTAATTGATACAGATCTACTACCTAATTCTAATACGTAACTCAGCATATAGGTGCCTACTTTATGATTTTACTAATCGCTGGATATATCTTTCATACAAATAAACTTTTAATTTATGCAGTAATTTTTATTACATTTCATATTCTCTATTTTATTTTTAAAATATCGCGTCATGATGGTAGTATAAAATGGTAATCTCGGGCACCGCTCAAACGATTTCAATAAAAAAATTAAATGTGTGTTGTTTAGCCCAACTTAAGAGATAGGATAGATTTTCTTATCCATTGACGCGATATGGTCGAGTTATCACTTGTGTATAAGTCATGACAAGGTTTACCAGGCTAACTAGTAATATTCTAAAAAACAGGTCTAAAAACAATTTAACCGACACTCGAATTCAAAATAACGTGTTCAAAACGTTGAATTCGTCTTTGACTCATTGTCATCAAGATACCAAGGTTTGCGCCGAAAATGTGTTTTATAGCGGAATAAAATGTTGAGGTTGTAGTTTTATTATCAACCTCTTGTCACATCATACGTACTTCAATAGAGTTAAAATGAAACATCGATAATAGATGTCGATATGTTATCAAGGTATTCCAAAATATATAGTTTAAGTATTCACCAGCAGACCTGGTAGGCAGAGAACATTTGCAATGTTTAAGCTGTGTATTGTTAGTCTGTTAGTCTATAAAATTTAATTAAACAAATTATACAAACACTAGCTCTTACCCGCGACTTCTCTCGCGTTAATATTGATTTTCTCAAACAAATCGAATGACGCAATAAAAAATGTCATACAAGGTTTATCATTCTCTTTACCCCAATTCCAATAAGTTTTTTGCGAGAAAAAGGTAGCCTATCCCCATCTTCAAGGTCCCACCTATCTCTATACCAAAATTCATTATAATGGATTCAGATATTTAGGCGTCAAAGCGTAACAAACTCATATTCGCATTTGTAATATTATTAAGTATTTAAAGTACGAGGTATTATATATGTTATATTTGCCTGTAGAAACTATCGACATGTATTATATCTCTAAATTGTGATTATCCACGAATAATTTATTTTCATTACTTCTTATAAGTCTCTTTTTATTATGCATATCCGCTAATTTACAGTTGTCAATCAAATTGACTAGAGCGTTGAACCTCGTAGAATTATACCTGTTTTATATAATATAAAATTTAAGCAGTACAAGTGTGACCAATTACTTGCTTAAAATGGTCTGATAAATGTTAAATCATGGACTGTAGATAACTTTTGGAAAACAAGTTTGAATAACAAAAATAAACGGGAATGAAACTGATGATTACAGTGGATTTTGTATTTTAATTATAAATAATAAAAAAATCATTACTTCGAAATTTAAATAAAATTAAAAAAAACATTGTTATTAAATTATAAAAAAGAATATACATACCAATGCATTTATAAATCATACCGACAATCTTAAAGATTTTTTATCTTCCGCGAATACCGGATAAGACTATATCCGGTTGGAACGCCTATTAAGATAAATAACTGAAACCGGTGTTAGCTTTGTTAAATTAAAATGAATACTACAAGTTTTTAACAATATAACAATTGTTACAAAATTGTAAAACTTTCAAGCTGAAAACTATAACAGTAGTCGGAGATGATATTATGCTTCCTACTACTACTAAATTAGATGTCTGCAAATCAAATACGACGAGATATTTAAATTAATCATGATTTATCATCGAATATTGTTTTTTTTTTTATAAAAATGTCCATTCGTCATCTGTCGTTAAGTTATTTATATAGGCTACAGAAAAATCATATTCTTCTAGATTGTATTGATGCAATTTATTTATAAAAGAAAATATTATATATAATTTAAAAACCAAATCAAGGTACATGTTTTGTACACCTCACAGTCTACATCAAGCTAACAAGAGAACGTGACGACTGTTGATGGTTTACCTGAATCTTTCGGTGGTGGCCATTGTTTTTAAATTATACTGCGCCTTAGCAAGTCCATCTGTGTTATGACAGTATAAAATATTTTTAAAATTATATTCAAATATTCTGATACAATTTTCCGAATGTATATTAAGTTACAAAATTAGCGAGACTGTTTATTTAAAGGTGTTAATCTCACCAAGTAAACGAGGCTCATTAGACTTTGATACTGCTGTGATACATATTATTTTGAAATTAGTCCTTTTTCTTTAAAGACAACTCCGCACCAAGATACTTAGTAGACTTAGAAAACCCAGTAAAAGTTTTTTAGGTAACAGTGTTAGGTTTTATAACACAGTCCCAAAGCACATTAACGATTTGCCGAATAGTGAGTGCAAGCACCATATCAAGCTGGTTTTGATGTCAAAAGGCTATTACAGGGTGGACCAATATGTGAACGATGGTGATGTCTAGAATTGACACCCCTCCCTGTTTATCCGCTAATAACTGTAAATATATTTAAATTTCAATTATATACCTACCTAATGAAAAAATATATGTAACCTATATATAACCAGATCAAGTTCTTCTCGATAACTGGGTTGTTTTTCAAGCCGATGATAGTTATAACGTTCACAAGCGCCTTCCCAAAGCCTCATTCGATTAAAGTTTTCTTATTAAATTTGAACTAAAGATTTAGCCTTGTGTTGTGGGCTACTTTACGAACATGCCATTAACGGACACAATGAATACCTAGACTTAGAACAATCATTTGTGAATCACACAAATAATTGTCTATGTAGGATTTGATCCCACAGCGCTTAGCGCTCCGACAGCGACCAAATGACCGCTTAAACCGCTAGGCCAATCGTGCAGTCAATTTTATAATATTAGTTTAGAACGAATTCTTTATATCAATTAAGTACGTTTATAAATTAATTAATAATCATTTTGCATGTGCTAATACCATTAAAAAAAATTATTGAAACAAATTGTGATATAGTTCATTGTATATTGCGAATGCAACCAGTATTCGCAACGGTTCACAGTCAGACATCTCATTTTGTCCTTATATGTGATAACAAGGCGCGATGATAAAATATATGTAAATTAAATTATTTTCGTAGGTTAAACAGCGAGTAGTTTTATACTAACGCAGATGTTGACCTTTAAATTATATATTATGTAGTTACTTGTCAATCGCTAGCTGGCAAACAATAATCTAAACTGATAAGGACATTAAAATCGGTTAATTTCCGTTATATTGTAATTATGATAAACATCGATTTTATATTTGCAATTTGGTAACATCAATAAATTCAAGGATTTACTAAATAATATGATGACGGCATAGATTAATTTAGAACCATTGGCAGAATTCGTTGTATATTTTTGAATAAAAATAAAATATTCATTTTTATTGCAGGAAAACTGCAGCTTAATCCATTAAAATAATCAAAATTATATAACTTCATTTCAAAATTATTTTATTAAGACCTTTCTGCGCAGTCTTGATAAATCCGACTTAGCCCAATACGAACCTTCAATTTTTGTAAGCTCTTACAGATAAAATATTATTGACAACATTGATATCAATGTAAAAATATGACTAAGTTTAATTAATTAATAATTCGTATTATATTAAAGTTGGTATAGTGGAAGTTATTACAGTAAAATAATTCTGCAATATATTTTTTGAAACGTGTATAATATAATTATTATTTGAGCTTTTATGGGTTTTTTTAAGAAAGCAACATTTACTTAATAATGTTAATTTAAATCAAATACAATTGTTACTTCAGAGCGTTTATTTTACGTATTTTATGTCTTAAAACTTCTTATGAATACACGGATTTCATTTCACGTAATTACATATATTCAATAACAAATAACACATAATTCAGTTGATGATATGCTCTAATAATGTTATCAGATCCCATTCTTGAATATGAATTTTAATATTTGTCATTATTTACTAGAACCAAACCGAAATATTGCAAAAAAAAACTTCTAAGCAACTTAGTAATGACATTATTATAAGTATATATATACATACATAAAGGTTTGTGAAATAAGATATCCACACAAATAAGTTTAAATTTAATATTTCGCCTGAAGAACACATTAATCAGCATTCAACCGCAACATGACGTTTTTATATTCAACGCATTTTCACGAAATAGAAACATTAAACTAAGATTCTCTTAAAAAGTAAACATTGTTTATTCCGCATACAATTTTGGTCGGATCCCGAAAAGGTATTTTTAAAGATAAAAATGACTCATACTCCTAAAGTTAGGCTTAACAACGTATATAAAGGAAACATTGCCACCAAAGTTATACACATTAGTAATCCAGGTAATATGAAAATGTAAAGTCCGAGAGCTGCCATTGGCCACATGGAAGTTGGGCTTATACTTCTCATATACTCATATACATACTGCTTAGTTGTACCAACTGCTATGGTGTATTGACTAGAAGAAGTGCGAATGCTGTCCCTGGTCTCTAGCAACAAGACAGTTTGAAATGTCGCCGTGGTGCGTTTTAGTAGGTAGTATTCGGTGACTAGCACCCGATGAGTCATCACATGCCCCTCACACCTTTGATCTGAGCCCGGGTAATACGTTTGCGCGTTGCGATGAAGAAGTGTGTAAAAACTAGGACCTTAAACACCACGTTAATAGCAAAAAAATACATGTATATACATGGAAATGTGTGAAACAATAATTAATACGGTATATGTGTGGAGGATTTGCGTGAAAAATCTGGTATCCGATGGTTCGGAAACCAGTCATCCACTGTGAAAACACATTGTAACTACGATGATTTAATACATATATATTAAACAATAATAATATGTACTTTTTTAACGTGGACCGTATCAGCCCGCGGGTCTGGCAAGGTTATATGGGACTAGCCCAGCGCTTGTCACCGGGAATACCCACTACGCTATCACGACGCGGGTTCGAACTTGCAATCACCGTATAAAAGATAATATTGCTACCAAAGTTAAAAAAATAAGACCTAAATTATTCGAAACATAATTGAAATATACATTTAAGAAGTCTCACCCTAATTTAAAGTATCACCCAGTAATAAAATATTTCGTATATAAATCTCTCAAAGATCTAATTGTAATTATTATTAATTACAGGCTAAGCTACTTGATGTTAACCATATTCTTGTAATAACAGTGAGTGATGCTTTTCTGGACGACGAACAAACAATTTTGACAGAATTAAGTAAAGCAGTCGGGTACACAGTCAGAGCATTGAGATCTACAATAACATCGCAAAGTACGCAAATAGATGAAATTGACAGCTTAAGAAAGAATCGCGATACGGCCAGAACCGGGACATCTTTGCGCCTTTATGTTTATGGATTGATAGAAAGAGAACCGGTCGCGGTCAATCGACTCGCTGCGTAAGACTTTGATTTATTTTCAATATATGTTAACTTACTCTGTAATAAAATTAATGTTTTACTGTTTTCAGAGATATAAATAGCAACGCAATCATTGTGGTCAGTATAGTGAGCACCGTATCATTGGAAGATCATCTTGAAGGTCAAGAAATATGCGTCATTCCAGGACGTGATACTGGCTTGTTGATAGCGACAATAGTACTTAGTATTTTGCTTTTCATACTGATCGTGTTAATAGTTGTGTGGTTCATACTTACACGGTGAGTGCATAATTACAGAAATAAATACTTTTGTCCAGAGTACAAATTTATCATCATCCTTTCTTCTTTCCTTTACAGAAGAAAAAAAGAGAATTATGAACAATTCAGTGACCAGAACAGTTTAGCGTCGAGAAATGAGTCACTCAGTCAACTACCCAAGCCAGACCATACAACAAAACCTCGTTTAAAAATAGAAGATCTAAAGAAAAGTGAAAAGAGATTACAAGAAATGTTAGATGCCCCTCTTGAAGAAGTTATACCGCATAGTTCACGAACAGATGGTCCTTTTGAATCAATATTAGACATGCCCACAACAGAACCTCATGCCCCAATAGTTATACAATCAATTGATAAACTGAAAGACGCTACTGATGAATCGGAAGATGATGAGTTTGGAGAAACAAATAAAGCTCGGAGAAAATCAGTAGTAACTTTTAATGAGAATGTAGAAAAGATTATACATGTAGAGGATGACGATGAATCCAGTATACATCCGGGCTATGAGGTATATAAATTGTAAACATATACACCCGTTACGTATTAGCTTTGCAATTACCTAAGCCAACAAACCAAATGAGAACATAAATAACTTGATGCTATTACAGACAGCGAATTAAATATTTACTAAAATTTTTAGAATTATATTGTGTTATTTTTATTAAATTGATATACATCTTTTAAAACAAATAAAAAATATTTATGCGAAATATCATTACTTTTTACTGATTTATTTTAAAACATGTTTGCAGGGATCTGTCAATACGCAGTAAAATAAAGAGCTACCATTCTTAGTTTTATCATTCAAGTTCTGTGTCTGTGAGTTTGGACCTTAACATATGTACGAGCCCACTGAAGAAGATTTTTGTAATAGATATAATTTATTTTATAACTTCCGAAGAAAAAATATTATATCTTTACTTACATATGCCAAATAGTTTCTATCATTATATTAAAAAAAAATAACAGTCCAATTTTCTAAAAATAAGAACAGTAATAACAACTGTTACTACCGCCTAACATACTCCCAAAATCTTTTTTTTTACATCATTAAAATCTAAATTTGGTTTGGGCATGGCATTGTCCTCTTAATGGTCAAAGCCAAGATAACATCAGGTATTCAATATAAATTATTATTACATTTTATTCTTTCTAAGAAGCTATCTTATGCTTGCTACACACGTAACGATATATCGTTGCGATTTCAAACTATACAGTTATTCGAACGCCCCTAACGTCTCCACACGCCACCGACATCGGTGTCGATCGTCAGTTCTCCGCAGAAATCCGTGCAAGAAACATGTCATCTTCGATGGCAGATGATGATTTTTATTAAATTCTTTCTCATATGCACTTCTAAAATTATTTATCTTTTAACCACTATATCCTTGTTGGCATTTGGACCTATGACTTCGTATTTTTCGAGAAGCCTCTTGTAGAAGACATTTTTTTGTTGCGATCAAGGTACTCCTTTGATTTTGTCTCCCAATGGCAAGTTTCGCTTCTATAGCTTTCTATAAAGTCAATTTCAATGTTGCAAAGAGTACAAACGCAATCTACAACGATTTATCTGATAAAAATTGTAATTGCCGCCAATGAGAAGTAATCTGCATGATAACGAGCAACGATTTTTCATACACACGATCGATAAATTTGCGCGAATCGGTTTGCACAGATTAATCGTTACGATATATCGTTTTACGTATGTAGCAGACTTAAGCAGGGTGAATTGTGCGACATATTCTTTTATGAGTAATAATTGCATACAAATAAACAAATATTTAGATACACTGATTACCATTTTACATCTAATAAGAATATTTCCGTTCAATGACGATCATATAAACTCATATTTATGTATATAATTTCAACATCCATTTCCTGTTATATATGTACCCCGTATATTATCTTCTTATTAATTAAGAATCAATACTTACAGAAAAAAGTATATTTATTACCATAAACGGCTTAATGTATTTAATATTTTTATCAGTATGATATTACAAACTTAATTATATTAAATATACTGTGAATATCCATAATTATTTTATAAAATCAACAAATATTGGTATCCCGTCGGATAATAAAATAATATTTTCATTGTAATGTAAAAAACGCATAATTTTTATAGTAAAACGATTTAAAGTATTGCGTAACAATTAAAATTCATTTAAGTCAAATTAAAATTTGTTTCAAATGACAATGATAGATATATTGTGATCATTCACAATTTCACATTGGTGATTCATATTGCTGTTGGTGTTCATACTGCATTTTGACAGTTGAACTAATGTAAATAGGCTACATGCGTAATTGTATAGCAATATATTACGGCAATAGTTGTTCTATTTGTTCATATAATGCAAGGATTCGAATGTCCTTTTAAAACTACAGAATAATCAAATCAATCTTATACTAGTTCTTTTATATCCTTATAGCTTTTTTACTATTCTAAATCAAATGGACTTATTTGTTTATTATTTTATGGCATCTGATTGCTGATTATGTTCTTAATTTAGAATGTCATGATTAAAATCAAAAACATCTATTCATGGGCACTATATTCTGTACATCACGTTAAGAAAACGTAATAATACATAATAAATATTTACCTTAACAAAGTTTTTTATTCATATCTAATAGTATTGTCCAATTTGTACTATATTCAGAAAAAGAATATCGTTATTTCGTTTTCCTGGATATTATATTACTGGATTATTGGTATTACAAACGTCGGCTCTTTGTATCCTTCACATTTTATGTCAACAAATTCAAGAAGCTTCTGTACAAATAGAATTCTAAATCAAAAAGCGAAATGGGATTAAGACTCAATGTCAAATATATGCAATAATTCTCTGGTAAATTTCATGTCAATTACCGGAGTAAATACCGCATTGCGTAATTTTTATTTTGTATATGATGTAGGCGGAATGTTTAACGAGGATGTTTGCTTACAGTTGACACCGTTTCTATTTTAGGTTTTATAACAGTAATTGGAACAAAAGTGTTTTTAGAGACTTATTAGAGTGAAATAGAAAAGATTTCGAATTAACTTGCCAAACAGCATTTTAGTGGGACTGCACGGATAACTGTCACCGACGCGTAACAATATAATATTACAACTAAACTTGTATATACAGTTATTCTTCGGTCGACCGCTTTATAATGGAAACTACCTATAGAATTTTCAAATTTATGGGACAAAGTGTATCGGTCAATGTTTTTACAATATATTCTAAAAACAAATTTGGATTTCCCGTTTTTGGTAGGTAGGTAGCTTATAATAAAACCTAACTGTAATCACTTTTATTAGTATATATGTAAATTGACGACATAATGTTAATTTGATTTCATTTGAAAAGAAATCACTAGGAAACACGACTATTAACAATATACCGTTTTATTGGAAGACCTAATAAAACATCTATACCTAGGTTCGGTGTCATAATGATAAATATTTTTGATCACCTTTTCCCTTATAATTTATTGTTTTATTCCATCCATATAAACGGTAAGGTTTTCAAATTTATTGTGTTATTATTCCGCGGTAACAATAAAATAAAACTTAAATTCAATTCATATTAACTGCAATTTATCGGTTTTTAACAAACAACTACGTTGATAAACTTGCAATAATAAAATATTATCCAAATAAATAATTAATCCTAATCGGTGCTGTAGTTTCCGAAAAACTAATTACATATAAATATAAGCACTCAATACATGTGTGCCCAAAAACTGTTTATTCAATAGTAATAGCGTGCAGCAAGTTGTACAAATTAAAATTACCTATCGAAATTCTCTAAAAATGGGAAGAGCATTATTATATTTTTTATCGATAGCACCAAAACTCTCAATGGCTACAAAACAAAACGAAAAAGCAAATCGGTTAACAAAGAGTTAAGAAAAAGCTACTGAGCTATTTTGTCTACGCCTAATGATATATAGCTTATACATATATATTGTCTGAAATGAATTATGACATACATACATTTGTGGGTTCTTATGTGCATACACTTGATTAATGTAAGGTTCATAATTTCAGGTTAAGCTATTTTTCGTGCTTTTTAGCTACTTTTAACACAACAAGCAAGATGACAGCAAGTAATTTGAGAGTTAGCTTCCTTTTCACTCTTAATTAAAACCACATTATAATTGAACACCGTAATTCAGAGGTAAAAATCGATGATATTGAATTGTAAAATAGAACATAAATTCATATATTTTAACTAAAAGCTACTTAATGTATATCTACTATTATTAGTATAGCAACTAAACAGGTGACGTAATATATAAATAATACCATTAATTTAATTTAAAAAAATACTACAAACCGTACCATTGTCATATTTTATTCCTTATTCTATATTTTTAAAGCAAGCATGAGTTAATGCTTGCCACATAAACTCCGTAGATAGTATTAACCGGAGAGTCTCTATCTTGTTGAAGCGCTAACCTCTTTATTATGTAATAACATTCCATTCGGCTATATCTTTAAAAAGGAAATATCAAAGACTTGTCAATGTAAAATGTAATAAATTAAAAAATGAGGCGTATAAAAACCATTTTATTGCATGCCTCATGCGGGTGAGGTAGTGCTCTACTCTCGACACGTCAAGATCAAGCAATTTTTTGCTCTATCACAGCCAAGTTCCATTTATAATATAATATGAGTAGATGTATTCCAAGAAAATACTTCAAATAATTTATCTCATATTTTCTAAAACAAAAACCCTTTTTTAACCTACCTAGAAAAAAAGTGCTTAATTTTTTTTACGTAAACGTCCGAATTTTTTTTTACGAGTTGGTCACGATATCTCCCGAAAAAAATGACGTATCGAGACCGGGTTTCGTTTATTATACAGTAACATCAACAAGTTACCTATTTCATAGCAATAGCCAAGTACCAGTAATATCTATAGTAATGATTATTATTCACTAACTAAAAAAAATCAGTACAGTTCTAACTTAAAATTCCTAGAAAAAACTAATTTTGAGCAACGGGTAATGGCAATTTTTTTATGTATTAAACTATACGTTTTTTTTTGTTTGTAATATTAACTTCAACTACACTTAACATATCATCAATAGGCGACAAATATTATGTATTGTTTGACCACATCCTAAAAAGCAATCTTATTTCAGTAGAGTAAACACAAATGACATCATTTCGTCAATGTCGAGTCTTGTTTAGTTTGATCGAACCTTTTATTGCATGACACTGTTTACTCTTCAACAAAAATATATAGTTGTACGCAAATTTTATTTATAAACCTTATATTTTGAATAAAAACAAGTCATGTTTAAAAAAAAAACTCTAATAATGCATTAAAATGGGTTTCAATGTGCGCTTCGCAAGCCAAGTCACTCCAGAATACATCAACCTAGTCTTATCTACGTATATTAATATTATAAAGCGAAAAAAATTGTTTGTTTGAACGCGCCAATATTTAGAACTACCGGTCGGATTTCGAAAATTTTTTAGAATGAAAGCTTTTCGCTATTTATCATTATTTCAATCACTATAAATTTCCTATCTAATTTTGAGAAGTGCTCTGATGAATATTCTAAATCTAGTACTAATAAAATAAAAATAGGACACCGTTAAAAATATTCTCCTTCTACTATAAAAAGAATTTTCGATTTCGATTTATACATAACTAAACTTTAAAGTAACAAATATAGAAAAAAAACCAAGCGAAATGAGAACTTCATCCTTTTAAACTCGGGTAATAACTTATATTAAAAAAAAAACAGTTTTATTTTCGAATTCTTATATGGCACTGCTATTTAGAAACATAAGTTTACTTAACAGAATATTTTCTACTAATATCTCTATTAAAATATATTTTTAATAAATGTGATGAAAGTTTTCAGTGAAAACACCACGATGAAACCATAGCATGGTGGTGGGGCATTTTTTAAAGCTGGTCTAGGTGGCTGTTGTACATGTTAAAAATCAATTGCGTTCTGCGAGTTCCACTTGAGAGCCAGTACCTCAGTACTATGTTAAGTTACTACATTTTTGCATCAAAAGTTAACGTTACCAAAAATATGAAGGTATGATAGCTCAGTTGGTAATATGTACGGACGCCACGTCAATGGACGTAAGTTCGAATCCACCTGCAATGTGCTTGACCTGCAACCTGATTTTAGTGAAGGAAAACATTGTGATGAAACAATAGCATGGTGGTAAGGCTTTTTATAATGCGCAGCTGGCTAGTTACCATCCTTAAGTTGAAATTCTGCTGCCAAATACCTATGAGTGTGTTCCGGCCGTTGCACTTAAGAACCAGTCCCTCTACTAAGCTTAGCGTGTAGGCCATCTTGGACCACATCGTCACTTTTCATAAGGTGAGATTGTGGCTATAACGCTAAACCTATAAAGTATAATAAGGTAATATCAACGATATACTTAATAGTTAAATTATAAGAATCAAAGACAGTATGCGTGTGTTAAATGTATTTATATTTTTGTACTTGTAAGAATCGTAAATATATCGAAATAAATACCTACTTTCATTTTACACTATCATCTGTATTAAACAGGTCTATACGCGTGTTTATATATTTAGACTTCTAAATACTTTTAGTAAACATGATACATTCCCCATTTACGATTCAACACTCATTCACATCTTGACAGTGCCTTTCAAGCAGAGAAGACGTCTGTGAGATACGAGACAAATCCACAATAAGACGCACCGAGTCGACGTGCCTCGGCTATAAAGCGAGCAGTTCCGCGATAGAATCCATTTTAGATGGTAAACACAAAAAAAATAAAAACTGTGTACATTTCACATTTACGTGTAAATATTAGACTATTACCAAGCGCTACTCTATATTACAATAATATCATCCGATTCGATTCAAATACAAGGATCTTAATAGAGATTTCATTTTTATAATCGCTTAGGAAATACTGTAGAACTCCATAGCATTCCAAAACAACACAACTATTGTCAGAAGAATGTCCTTCGACAATCGTGTAATGTTGATACGAAAACATGAAAGCTTCTAAGTAAATCAATATATATTGGCAGTTCAAATCAAAAACACATAACCACAAAAGTGACTTTGTTACAAAAATTTTATTTACTATGTGTGTATATGATATTATACAATGTCGACGGAATACCCTACAACGTCGCTCACATAATTCTCTCAATTATTGCTGTTGGGTTCAGTATCTTTTTATTCTTCGATATTTTATAGACTCGATAAAATAATTAGTAATTCATACTAGAAGAGAAATAAAGGTAAAATAATAAATGTTTTCCATCGATTCCTTTTCCACGGAAATATCACTTTCAGTATGCCGTTTCAAAGTAAGAGCATATTAAAGTATAATGTTTTTATATTAACAACAGTTTGTAAAAAAGTCTACTGATGTTATATCTTTCTATTAATGTAATTGAGAATATTAAAGAACATTTTATCCAGCCATACTTGTTTTTATTCATATCGACAAAGTCAATATCCATACGGTAGAATAGACAAGAACATGTTTTGAGATTGTGGCCATAACGTTAAAATATAATCTGTAAAGATTAAATAATAGAAATTAAAACTAAAACCACAAAATAACAGATTAAGAACTCACCAAAGACTGTAATATATAATTTTACATTATCGTATTCAGGAGAGTACCTTGTTATGAATACAACTTTTAAATGATTAAGGTAAACAAATTATCAAACACAATTTTTTAATACGTATTAGGCATTATGCTACTATATCCTGTTCCGCATTTGAGTTTCTTATGTCGTGAACATTAAAAATAACGAAAGCCGGTAGTTTTAATGGCATTAGTCATGAATAATCTAAGATGAGCACTCGCTTAATCTACAGACTGTTTTGTCTCATGAAAGAATCATAGTAAAGATACATATTATAGCTATAAAATATTATAAATATTGTAATATTCTTGCTTAAATGCAGAGTCAATTATGACTAAGTTCAAATTCATAATTGAAAAGAAGTTCACTTATAATGATATCCGGCCTCCGTTTTGTAGCTATCGATATCAAATTAGTCGTGAAATAGTTTACTAGATTTTTTATAGTTTATATATTTTGCTAAATAGATGCATAAATTATATATTACTATGGTCACAATCTCACCTGAAGCTTAAGGTAGCTCTCAAGTGCAATTGTCGGAAAACACTTGTAGTATTTGGCGGCAGATTTTCGATTCGAAGGTCGTAGCTAGCCAGGCAGGCATTAGAATAAGCCGTACTACTATGCTATAGTTCCATCGAATTTTTTTTTCTTCACTGAAAGCTTATGCCCAATGCAAGAATTCGTACTCACATCCATCGTTTCGGCGTTCGTACACACTACCAGCAGTGCTATCATCGCTTCAAAATTCTTAAAAGTTATATTTGTACTTTATAATCACCTGATGATGTTGGTTATTGATTTTATATTGTTCTAGTTATAACTGCAAAAGTGTATCAGTCTCATAAAATCTATATCCATAGAAATTACCTTAAAAAATTGAAAAAATCTACTGTAAAGTGATTTAGAAATATTTTAATTATACTTGCATATGTAAAAAAATCACGTTACCTTAGTTTAGATAAATATCAACATCTTGCCGCCGTATACAACTAAACGCCGGCTATTAAGATTAGTGAATCGAGGTTCAATCAGAAAAGAGGAGTACCCACTACGTATGTGGCGCTGGGCTTAAGACCCGCTAGATGCGCCTTATGGTACCTTTACTATTAACGTTGGCCGCTAGGTCCTCCAAAAGTGGTGGGAGTGGAACTTCGACTCCTTGCCGTTTCGTCTGGTGCAGGTACTGACCGAAAATGCTTAGTTAGAATTTTACCTGTACAGGATCGCGCACTGCCGACTGCTGCTTTAATGAGGGGAACGCGTCGGGGGACCCACCTCCCATAGCACTCGTCTGGCTGTTCGCTATGCTACCAAGATGGGGTTTGGCTTACCATCAAACCGGATCGAGCGCTGGGGCAACGTGGTGGTTACTGAATCGAACTCGCCTCAAATACATACCTGCTAGCGGTGTCTTATTATAAACAAATACATAATATAATAAGTTATTCGTAGACATAGATATATATAGATATATAAATGGGTTGAAAAAATAAATAAGAAAGTATAAAGCAATTTTTTTCGCACAGTAAGATGGTCAAATTTAACTTAAATAACTAAATAAAATTAATCACAACCAATTCAGCTATTTAGGCGTTAAAACGTAACAAACAAGAGCTCACTTTTGCATTGATAATATTAGTAAAAATACATATTCTTCTTGTTACTACACAGCCATACACAAAGGATACACAGATCTAAAGTGAAAACAGAAAATGATCTAATGGCGTTGGCATTTGTGGTACAATTTATAACTAGTTCAGATACCAAGGATACAAGTATTGTTACAATCTTATTTTTTTATGTATTTCATTTTAAAGATGAACTAAATATGGATATTCAATTATGCATTCAATAAATAAAAAATAGAAAATATCTTTTTTATACCTCTGCTATAATTTCATCGGTATATCTTAAAAAATATATCTGTGATGTTAACCTTTTAGTTTTCATACTTTTCAACTTTGCATGAAGCATAAGGCGTTTATTAGTTCGGTACTAAAACCCATTCCAAGCTTAGTACGTAGACACCCCGAGGCGTTTTTGTTTTCTTTAATTTTATGTATAAACATTACCGCCATTAGGTTTAATATAAAATAAAACCATTTTAGTTTAATACTTCACTTGATATAAAATTACAGGAGACGGATAATTGACAATTTAAATGAAATAAAGACCAACGATTTAAATATATAGTTAAACTCGATAAATTCCGAACTCTCAACGACCTGTTTGATCATTAAAACCTAAAACGCCAGAAGTAAACTTTAAAATATTGTAAGCGAAGTTATTTGACTATGAATAATTATATTTTCATCTCTATAATTCTGAGATGGTTGTTTCATCTCCAGAAGCTCTACGATTTTATAGCTTCTAAATAATTTTATTGGGGTTATCATTATAACTCAGTTATGAATCCGTAAAATGAAATGCGCTTTATGTATTGTTAATAAATTGTTTTAGTTCAAAGTGTATTTTATTGTTGTTTAAACTATTACTTCAAACATACTTTATTTTATATCTACATATGTGTAAGCTACTTTGCTATCATAGATAGTTTTTCCAAGCACTGTCGTGATATAAGAAGTATTTAAAAAATAATGTAAGAGCATAGATCAAGGATTTAATTTTGAAGGAATTATGACTTAGCTCTACTTTCAAATGGTGATTAAAGGTCCCTGCTATGAAACTAAGATTTCAATGAAGAATAATAATAAAAAATTATGTACAATGTTCTATTAATGGATCAAAAAGTAGAAATAGATTGGAAAAGAAAAACATGGGGTACATTTTCCGCTTTTTGTGGTAACGTGAAAGAAATTTTAATATATTCTGTTCATTTGACAGTGAAAATTTAGCTATATTCAAGTATATAGCTGACCGAGAAGTTAGTTATAAATCGATTATAAAAAAAATATATTCGAAAAAACAAACAAACAATTTTTTTACATTTTTCATTCATTGTTGTCTCCTTCTAAGCTATGCTCCAAATTTCAAGTATCGAACTCACCGGGCAGTTGGTTTAAAATAAATTACAAAAAAACGAGTTAATAAGCACATTGTAAAAAAGCCCGATGCAATTGTAATATTAGGTATTTTCTAATAACCATTTACGAACGGCTATCCTTAAATTGAAAGTTTATCGTCAAGCGCCTACAAGATTTTTCCATCACGTTAACTCCAAAGCCAGTTCCCTGTAAGGCTTAGTATTGTAATGTCTAGGCTTAACATCTTGGGCCACATCGTCAATTAACATTAAGCGAGATCATATTAAAATGTTAACACTACATTTAATTGCTAAAAGTTTAACTAAAATTCATATATTTTGTATTGATATTATTGAGATTTTATAAATATTTTTTTATAGTTAAGATTTTAACAAACTCAGCTGATGTTAAGTGACGGTGTGGCCCAAGTTGGTAGACACGCTAAACCTGTGGAGGAACTGGCTCTCAAGTGGAGCTGCCAGAACACACCTATCGGTATTTGGCGGCAGATTTTCAACTTGAGGGCGGCAGCTAGCCAGGCGGTTTTCAGAAAAAGCCCTACCATCATGCTTGGTTTTCTCACGATGTTTTCCTTTACCAAAAGCTCAAGCTCATTGTAGGTGGTTGGATTCGAACTTACGTCCCTTGACGCGAAGTCGTACACACTACCACTGAGCTATCATCGCTATCATCGCTATAGGTATTTAGCGGCAGATTTTCAACTTGAGGGTAGAAGCTAGCCACAAGGGCATTATAAAAACCCTACCACCATACTATCTATAGTACCAAATCGATCGTAAAATGATCTAATATAACATTACCTCAATGCCTGGCTAATATAATAATCTAACATCCTTTTAGAAAAATGAAAAGTGATATAACAATTGATCGCTCAATAAATATTTTAGTCGTAATTCAACCCTAATTATCTCGCAAACATAGCGATTACTTCAATTTTATCGGGGAAATATCGAAAATGTGATAATTGAATTGCCACATAACGTAAACGATCAAGGTTACAGTAAACGTAAAGTATAAACATTATCCAATCACAGTGTCGTTTTAATATGCTGGGGAAACCACACTATTGTTTTATTTCATCTAATGAGAATATTTCTAAGTTAAGTTGATTTATTCTTTTAGTGCCTACCAAAGTCGACATCCCAGTGCG
The DNA here is from genome assembly GCA_039707435.1 of Actias luna. Taxonomy (NCBI): domain Eukaryota; kingdom Metazoa; phylum Arthropoda; class Insecta; order Lepidoptera; family Saturniidae; genus Actias; species Actias luna. The sequence goes on along the minus strand of JAZHAC010000033.1, from coordinate 8,658,105 downwards.
TTGCATTTCGCGATATGTTAAAATTGGGTGGAACTAATTATTTATATTTTGTTATTACTTTGATATTATCTAGTAAAACTTTATTACGTACATGATAATTTGGTTAAATAGTAACAACAGCAAAACAAAATAAATTCAAGGTTATACCAATCATTCGCACATACTATCTTCTACCAATGAAGTCAGAAATATATAATATATATGACTGTATTTCCTAAATCTGCATAATTTATTGACAATACATATTGTAACATTATTTTCCATCTAATAATGTGTCATAGTTAAGATAAAAATGTAAATTCCACGTAAATTGAATATACGAAGTTATCATTATTTCGGTACAAGCCGTTATTATTAAAAACTGTATATAAAGCTCAGATTATAATAAACATGAATATCCGTTTCGATTCTATTTTTCATAACTATGTAACCTTTAGCATATTTGTACCAAGTATAATCTAGATTTATTATTATTATTACGTTCTAATCTTACAATATGTGTTTCTCAAAATTTCTACTATTTATGAAGTATCATTAGCATAACAACGTTTTTTGTTATATTAATAGTCCTATAGATATAAAACTCTTCAGTGGTTTGTGTACAACGTAGTATCTAAATAGTTTATGAATATATGTAACTTTTAAGGTCAGAGCTTTCTTGTCATTGAATTGTACTTTTCGAAGGAATTCATGTAACCCTACGTAGCACAATTTACAAACCGCAAATTTTGGCTATGCTTTTCAGTAAAATACATATATTTTACTAATGTTCTTGCACCAAATAGAGAGAAATCTCCAGTTTTTTTTTGCCCTAACTAGCTAAATATAATACACGGAAAATAAATAATATTAACCAATTATTTTCGAGACATCCATTGAAATTTGATAACTATATAATAACCACAAATTTTAATTATACCCGGTATTCATATTGTAATAAATATTTACAAATATTTTAATCAAGTTTAAAAAACCTTTTTCAATAATTACCTTTTATGCGTATCCGTACAAGTTCCTCATTATAACTCTTTAATGACATTTAAGTTTGTACATTTAAGTTAACTACCTAACTAAATCTATTTGTGTTACTGTTTAGAACATATAGCGAATATATAATTATCCCACGAGTGCTACTAACTCTAATATGCCTATAGTGTTTTGAGCAACGGCTACTGGTGGTCCTCACCAAACGTGCGTAGCATAATAAATATCTATTAGTACAAACTAAATGGTATATGTTTTGAACTGAACAATAGCTTAGTAGGACAAATTTAGCGATTTGTCTTTTAAACACATATTTCGCGGACTTTTTGTTCTACGAATTATATTTATCCATGTTAAGCTGCCGGTCGACCTCGAACACATCTGATCGAAAGTTATGATAAGATATATAATCTACTTCAGTGGTCTTCTTCATATATTTTGTTATTCTGAACAGTTTTAGAATTTAAACCTAGGTAAGCTTACTGTGAAAAACAGGCTCTCAATATCGGTATACACAAGTAGGTGCTCGGCTGCAGAAATTTAAGGTGTTATCTAACCAGACGGTCATTTAAAAATGCCCAATCATTATGGCACGATTTCATTACAATATTTTAATTCACCGAAAATTCGGCCTGATTGCTTTTTACACCAAGCTGCCTGGACAAGAAATCGGCGTATCATCACGCCGAGGTGACGCGGAGATTACAAGTTCGAACCCGCGTCGTCCAGCAAGGCGACAGATGGCCGTGGGGTTTTAGTGAGTATTCCCAGCGGCCTAGCGACGGGTGAGTCCCACATAACCCTCTCAGTTCCCCTGGACTAGAAGGGTATGCATAAATGCATTTTCCCATGATAAAAAAGAAGGATTCGAATTCACATCGATCAATTTAAAATAAATAAAAAAAATATATGTGACAAATATAATAATATAATGAACCGTGAACGCGGGTGTTGTAGCGAGAAATACTATTTTAATACTGGGTGGTTACAGATTGTGAGAAATTAAGAAAAATATACTATTTGTAATAATTCATCGGACATATAAAAACTCCTACAATATGAATAAAACTGACCGCACAACCGCGTTGTGGTCATATTAAACAAAGTTATCTTCGTAGGGAAACCCTGTGACACATGTGAATGTTAAAGTTTAGGGAATTTCCTGCTAATATTGGTGATTTCTTGGGTTTACACTACTCAGTAGTAATACGGTAAATCATTGTTTACACATATGCCATCCTGAATTTAAATATTTAAATAATGACAGATTACTGTAATATCTGGTAATTAATTAACAGTTGAAGTGATGATAGCTCAGTGGTAGTGTTTAGGAACGCCGCGTCATGGGACGTGCGTTCGAATCCAGACACCCACTAAGAGCTCGAGCCTTCGGTGAAGGAAAACATCATAAGGAAACCATACCATGATGGTAGGATTTTCTAATTCCCTTCTGTCTAGCTATCACCCTCAAGATGAAAATCTGCCGCCAAATACCAATAGGTGTGTTCCGGCAGTTGCACTTGAGAGCCAGTTCTTCCACAGGGTTAACGTGTCTACCAACTTGGGCAGTATCGTCACTTAAGATTAGGTGAGATTATGGCCATAACGCAAAACCTTAACTATGAAAAAAAAGTTTTTTTAGTTTTTTTACAGTTTGCATCACAGCAAAATATGGTACATAAACTTATTTTACACAATTAAATAAAAATAGTTAAAATACTATATTATATAAAATTTTATTATGATCGAAAAATCTTTCTATGGAATCCCGATAATATGACTACACTGTACTTACCTGATGATAATCAGCGTACAATCCGCAAGTTACGGTCACCACAGGAAGATAAACAATCCATTGTGGATCGTCACGTTATGCCGTACTGAAAACAGCTGTATATACACTGGCTCATACCAAAGCATAACAAATAAAGAGAAAGTCATCCGACAAGTTTATTGGGGGTACCGATCCCTGCTACAACACGTAATTACTGGATATTGACCACCTGATCCCAGAACACAGTCCCCTAAGTGTACTATTTTGAGGATGGGTACGCCTGATACAGTATGGTCGGAATCAAGTCCAACATCATTGTCATGTTCTATTTATTAACCTTCAGATGCATAGTATCTATATTAATATCATAAAGCGGTAAAGTTTATTTGTTGAACACGCTAATGAAATCAAATCAAATCATAAAACTTAATTGAATTTAGTCCCTGGGAAGGCGCTTATGAACGTGAACACTACCACTGGTTTGGAAAATAACCCAGGCATCGAGAAGAACCGGCGAAAAACGATCTATTTTTTAGGTAGGTAGGCACGTGATTTCAATACATTTACAATAGTTTTTTAGAGCATGCACAGAGAGGGGTGTCAATTCGAGACATCACCATCGTTCACATACTAATCCACTCTGTATATATTATGTTAGGAACTATAGGTTAGATTTCAAACATTCTTTTTGTATTTGATATTGCAATTATTGATGATGACTTTAACATCACGATACCATCAATAGGAGCAAAGCTATAGTGGAAAAAGCTTTAAAAACGGGCGAAAATTAATGAATAACTTTTAGTTCCTTGTTAACGAAGTTGCGGGCATAGCTATGTAGTTATATATATAGCAGCTGTCACCCGCCCGCTATGCTAGGCGCTTTGTTTTTAGCAACCTTAAATAAAACGGGGAATAAGAAATAAATTATATTCAATATATACAACAGTAAATCGAAAAAATAAATGATAAAGGGACAATGGAATTAAAAAGTTAAGTAACTTAGAGCTATCTGCGAAAAACTCAGCGCCGAAAGATTACAGCCCCATCCAGATAAGTTTTGACATGGTCAAATGCCAGAGGAACTGTTTTTCCTTATTTTATGTATAGAAATTATCAACGAACTATAGGTGGACAATATAAACTTTTTTTTTTATGATAATGAGTAGCAGATAGCCCATCTAATAGCAAATGATTCCCGTCGCCTATGGACAGCTGCATCACTACGAGTGTTACAGCCATGTTTATGACCTTGACGGAAATGGCTGGTTCCCGTTCACTATGCCGGAACACAAAGGCTCGTAGTGAACCTATATTTTGCGGCAGTCTAAGCCCGAGGTTGGTTGCTAACCAGTCGGGCAATAACGCTACCACCATGCTGTGACGGATCAAGGAGTACATGGTTAACCGTCATGACCAAGACTAAATGTGGGACCAACAATCGCCAGAGCCTCGTCCGTTATTCGGTGCACCGCGTGCAGATGAGGTTGGCTTCGGTAACTCAGATGGTATTCGATATCACTTACACCTCGAAATTCATTCATAGTGCTCCTTACACATTAAGTTGTAACATAAATCACCTTCATTATTTTTACATAACATAAAACCCTAACTTTTGATTATGTAGGCCCCAATAGTGTTTGTCTCCTTTAGAAGATTTCTTCATCGTCGATAAAATTTGCATGATTTATATACCATATTTATATGTAGATTTTTTGTAAAGAAAAACAAAGTATATTTTATAACGTATATGCTATTTTACGAAATAATACACTAGATGCGATAAAAGTTAGTTATATTTTATAATACATATTTTTATAACTGAAAATACAGACAGTAACCAAATGTTGTTTTATAGTAAATCCGAGGGCAATAATTGAACTTACATTGCGAATATAAAGTCAGTAACCTGTACTTTTATAAAATAAAATACATAGCCGACAATTTTTTACTCATTTTCCTGCTAGATTTTTATCGTAACAGCGGCTTACATCCTGGATGTTGAGGATTGTAAATAAAAAAAACTAAGTCATAATTTTATCATAAGGGATTCTCGTGAAATGTTATAATATTAGATTAAAATGCAAAGTAGTCGATGTAGGTGGATAACCACGATGTCGCATATTTTAGGTCATTCACCCATTCGAACAGCTATTTGGCGGCAATACATATTTTTTACTTGGCCATAAATATTTTCAACTTATTAATGGTAGATCCATTTATTTTTCTATATAAAAGTTCGTCCACACTAATATGTATTCTAGTAAAATCAAACTTTATGCTTTATCTATATTAAGAATTCTAACGTTCTATCTGTACATGTATTTATTTCCTAATTTTAATCTGTCTTTAATTAAACAGCACATCATAAACACGACATAAAAAAAATTCGTCTGTGTGTATGTCTGGATTTAACCAAAAGCAGCAAGGCCAGTATTTATGATTATTGACATGATAAGTTTATATATATCACTCTACTTAAAATGGATAATACTTACAGGTATGGCAAAACAAATCTAAAATCAAATTTTTACTAATGCTCACGAAATTTTACATACAAAACATATAAGAAATTTCGTAATTGAAGGACCAATAATATTTATTGACAGCAGAAAATATGATCACTACATAATTACACATTTTAAAACAAATGTTTGTGTGTCTGTTTGAAGAAAATAAACTCAAAAAATACGGAATACATTTTTATATGTTTTTCTGAAATAAAGGGAGTGATTCGTGAAGAACGTTTCAGTGTATAATTTATTGTTTTCACGTAAATATGCGGAAATAAAATAAAAACGTTATTGTTGAAGAAAGAAAAAAAAAAGATATGCCGACTGGGAGCTTTTTTGACGTGCTCCACGTAAACCAATAAACTTATATAAACTAATGTATCACAGAATTATTCCTCTTAAGCAGATCTATTAAAGTAATTAAAGTATATTTATTTATTTGGAAAACAAAACAGAAGTATACAATGAGTAGGTTTACAAAATTTAAAGATAAAAATAATGTGTATATTCCAATGACATGTTTCACAGTTCAATAATTGTAAGTAAATCGTGTCAGTACACACGAACTATATATATAAAAATAAAATAAAATAGAAGAAACAAAAGAAAAGGACAATCATATTATAGGCTAATTACACTGCCTAACTTAATGGCTGAATGTTGGAAATTTATATCAGTCTTCTGATTGAACGCCGTTGCCAACCAGAATACTAATCAAACCTCTCGGTCCGGAAGATATCTTGCCGAACGCAAATTTCGCAGTTGTGTGAACGTATCTCAAACTTGATCAATAAGTGGTACTTAAAGAATATTGTGCATGATATTAGTGGTATAATTTATCGCACAATTTGAGAGATCATTAAGATACAAGTATCTCAATCGTTCCTCAAAAGCTATTTATAAATTTATGTACATACTTAAATATAATTACACAAATAAGTTACTTATGTAGTAGTAACTTAAATTTGGGGTATCTTTGTAATTACTGATCACTACTAATGGATTAAAATCAGAGAGTATCAAACGGGTTCTATTAAGAATTAATAGTTTCATATATACACCAAAAGATTATTATACGTTGTGCTGGAGTGATAAGATTAGATATTAAAAGATGTTTAAAAATTATACATTTCTAGAAATCACTAGTGTTTTCACAACACGTTAACTAGTTAGGCGGTAGCGTGTCAAGCCAAGTTCAAGCTAATAGAACTGGCGAGCAGTACCGAGTATGTAATATTATACGAACCATTTGGAGCCACTTTTGAGACCCTCATAACTCAAAAATGATTTAAAATAAACATGTACAAATTTGGTCAAATGTCAAAATATATTGAGACTTGCAAGATACATATGTCCTCCAAATTTCATCAACACACCTCAAACAGTTATTAAAATATTAACGCCAAAAAATCGTCATTTTTAACACTAACTTATAACAAAACTATAACCCAGTTGCAGATGACCTAAAAAGTTCAAATTTGGCATCCAGATAAGTAGTTGGGTGAATACAAAACAATAAATCAGATAATAGTAAATTTTTATTATTCTGCTATAGTTTTTCAATTACTTGATTCTATTAGGAACACTTACTTATTATAGCACTCATACGCCGAAATTATAGATTTTACGATAAAAGTTGCTGGGACGTAAATTGTAGTTTTTTTTCTAGTTTAATTTGTACCTACATGTTTTTATCGTAGATTGAGTCAGACAGAACATATCGTCGAAAAACTAGTATTAGGCGGCATTTTTCTAATATGGCAGCGCGAGTGGCAAAGATATGAGGTGGCAAAGTAAATTCGAAAATATCACTCCAAAATCCATTACCCTTTTTCAAAACTCCCGCAAAACTTTCCAGATAACTCTATTTTATTAACCAACCGACTGGACTATTAATTTTATAATGAATAAGTGCCTACTAATCATTTCTGTACAAAAAGCAATGATATCGCATCAAAAACATAAATGTGAAATATTGTGATATACCGTAGAACTTCTATAAGTCGAACATCAACGGAAACGCCAAAAAAATTGAATTATAGAGCTTTCGGCTTATAGAGAACGGAGGTTTTGGTGTATGAAGTGAAGGGAACAAAACATTTTCAAGATTTGGAGATTTTCAACTTATCGAGGTTCGACTTAACGAGGTTCTATAGGCCCATAGAATATACAGCATTGCTCAAACATTGCCTTACATCTGGCTATATATTCTGGATCAATCAATTGTATGTACAAGTGAATGGAATAACTATAGGCTCACCTGTAACTCCAGTAGTCGCCGATATTTTCATGGAGGTCTTCAAGGAGACAGCCCTAAACACAGCCTCCCTCACTCCCAGGTTTTACAAACGGTACGTAGATGATACTTTCACAATTTTACCATCTGACAAAGTAGCTGTATTTTTAAATCATATTAACCCTATAAACATCAAAATACAATTCACTGAGGGTTGGAATAAAATAAATCTCTTCCTTTCTTAGATGTTTTACTTATCCGTAATCCTGATCAGTCTTTAGGCCTTACTCTTTATAGAAAAATGACCCATACAAATAAATACCTGAACGGTGAATCTCACCACCATACAAAACAGTTAGCTACCGTAGGTAAATCTTTGTTTCAGAGAGCACAAGGAATCTGTGACAAGTAACATCTGGCTGCTGAGCTGCAACATGTCAAGCAAGTACTGCCAGATAACAAGCTCCAAATTCCACGCCACCGTCTCGCAAACCGGGTGACACCAGCCACAGTTGAACGTGTGCCTGTTATGTTACCTTTTGTAAGGGGTGGTCATAGACAAGATTGGCTATGTACTGAAGCGTGCTTTAATAAAACTTACTTCAAGCTGCTCAAGAAGATTAGTCAATTTTTACAACCTGTCATATACCTCTACAAGAACAGAGCGTATACAAAATCGAATGTGACTGTAGCCTCTCCTATATCGGCCAAACCAAAAGAAATATTGGGACCCGCATAAAAGAAAATATAGCTGACGTTAAACACCGACGCTCTAAGAAGTCTGCAGTTGTTGAACATTTAGAAGAAGGCTCCAAACATTATCTTAGATTTGAAAAACCACAAGTCCTTGCCAAAGAACAGCGATTTCTACCTAGAACGATTCGCGAGGCTATTGAAATTAAAAAACATCCAAATTTCAATAGAGAAGATGGTTGAAAGCTAGCACAAGCCTCGAATCTGATTATACATTTAATTAAATCGAAACCCAAAAGACCAATTACCAGACCTCAAGAAACTGTAAACTCTTTTAGCGTAGATCGGAACACAAACAAAAAAAAAACTGAAGGTAGATACTGTAACATTAACTTTTCTGGACAACCTACACCTCAATCTGCCTCATGACCACGAAGGCTGAAAACTTTCGAAACATCAGGATCAAAATTAATAAATAACCGCAATAAAGTCCGTTTAAATTAGTTTTATTTCGATGAGGTTCTACTGTATATGCTTTAGTTGTTGACTTCAACGACAAATGAAGTGAGATCTAAATAGGTGCCAAGTTCAATGGTCAATCCTGAAATTTATTTATAACAACATAAAATATTTTAAAACAACTTAAAATTTAAAAAAAATTAATTCAAATTTCTAGTAACTACCCATCGAACATAGGGCTCTTCTTTGACTGTTTTAGTAGGGTCTTAATAATAATTCGAATATTCGAACTATGTTTTTAAATTACCATGTATTGGTAAATTAATTTGTTAATGCCGTCAATTTAAAACTAGTTCTATGATTAAAATGCGAAAAGTCTTTACTGTGCTGACAACATTCCATAATATCATATAAATATAACACTTAATTCCATTAAAGAGTTAGTGAACCTTAGAAATAGATACATTTAAATCATAAATCGTGTCGTTTATGAGGGAAACAATAAATAATATATTTTGCAGTCATATATAACATTAAAATAACGGATATTATTAATTTATGGCTTAAAAATTATAAGGATAATTGTGATGTGGTGTGGTAGCGAATATTGGAAAAAAGTAAATGTTAAATAAGTTTAACGTTTATAATATTTGGCACTTATTGGGAAAATCATCAAATAGTGTGAGTGTAATTCATCAACGAAGACTGTGATAACATACATACAAATATAGAACTCTACTAGCAGACTGCTGGTTTAAATTATAAATTAAAGACAGATTATATTTATAATCGACTATCGGATATGATGATATTTTGATTAGAACAGCTAAGTACTTAGGTGTAAAAAGCACAATGAGGTTATGTTGATTCTTGTCAAAATTGGATGACCATCGAAACTCCTAAATTATTCTACGAGGGCTTGGAAGCTATACTTCTACACAATGGTGACGCTTTTGTACTTATTATCATGTCGTGATATTATTTAACGAAGTAACTCTGTCGGTGGTATGCAAATAGAACTTTTTTAATAACTAGATTCATATCTTTTGAGCAATCTCAAAGACTCCATAAAAGACTTGGAGAAACAGACACCTCAAGCAAGTTTGTTCTATTTACTGTCACTGCTATTTTACTAACAGAGATGTGGACCACATCACATCATGATGTGTCACCAAATCTTCATCTCCAGCCCAGTGCTTGAGCACCATTCAACATCGCCCTTTTTCAAATTGTAATGGACGTTTTCGTCCTTTGGTGATACGGCTCCTTTTTAACTGCCATTGTAAAAACGACTACAATAGCTGGAGCATGTATATTGAATGGAGCGAACTATTTTACTAAGGGAAATTCTATATATGAAGCGATGATAGTTCAGTTGGTAGTGTGTAAGAACCCTGCGTCAATGGATGTGAATTTGAATCCACCTGCGATAAGCTTGAGCTTTCGGTTAAAGCAAACATTGTGATGAAAACATAACACGGTGGTGAATCTTTTTCCACCTAGCTAGCTAGCTAGCTAAATATGCAGCTACACGTCGTTATGATTTAGTATACCGGGATGTCGTGTTGTAGCATATATCAACTCACCCCTCCTTCAAATATTTCGACATTTTGATCAAGTTTTAATACATTTCCCATTATTTGACCTGTTTGTTGATGAGAGAAAAAAATTATCTGCCACTTTCAAGATTTTTTGTGAGGTTGGAATGACTGGAAGAATTATATTGTTTAGTAATAATATTCAGTTAATATATGTTTTTCTTCTTTTTGTTTGATATTTTAAATGTTTCATTTACTTAGTATAGGGCTATCTTTTAAACTCTGTAAATATATAAACTAATGATGATGAAATATGTAAAGACATATTATTATAAACAAGTATATGTATGTCATTAATATATATGGTTTTATTACCTAATTAAGTATTGTATCGCAATCACAATTATTAATATATCAGATGGCTTCATCTAAAACAGAGCTCTTGTAATTATAATTGGTACTCTGTATTAAACATATATATATCAATATAAAGTTAGCTTGATATACGAATTGTCTCATTTATCATTTTGATACTGGTAACGGTTTACTCTGCTATTTGTAAGTACTCACATCATATTAAACATAAATTAGAATTGGGATCATATTCGTGAAGATCAATTAGTTTAGTTTAGTTAGTTACAATAAAACCTTATTTGTTATCTATTGAGGGTTTTTGTCGAAGATATAGACTAATTTCACAAACCTATCATACACATATATTACTGGTATATTAGACTATAAACAAAAGCAAACCTATAAAATACCTTTATTGTAAGACGATGTGAGAATTAACATTAAACAGTGTTTGATAGGCGTTTAAATTTACGTCCATAATTTGTTTTCTAAAACCCAATAAAGATTAAAATTTAAATTTTAAAGTTTTTTCTGATTTTGAAATATATATTACTTTCAACAAAGTTTTATCGAATGTTTGAAAACAAACTTTCTAATGTTAAACTAACCTACAAAAATTGTAATCAGGCTGCTATAAAGTAGAAATATTGAAATTGGTAAATATAATAATCAGTTCACATATTTTGAATGATGTCACGATAGCAAGTTGTCTTATTAATTAATCCCAGCGGGTCACTTAAACTTTATTATAACATTATCTCCTCTCGACAATTTCTTAGAAGAAACACTTTTTTATAGTTAAGGTTTAGCGTTATAGCCATTATCTCACCTGATCTTATGTGACGATACGGCCCAAGATGGTAGACCCGCTAAACCTGTGAAGGAACTAGCTGTCAAGTGATACTGCCGGAACATACCAAGATAACATAACCAAGAACACACATACACATAATGATGCGACGATGTCTAAGATGAAAACTAGACGTAAATTAGTCAGAAAAATTGTCATGCTGAGTCTTGACAATGTCAAGTTATTATAATTCTTAGCTTTAGATTCTAGACCAAAAAATGAACAATATTCTCCATTTTTAAATTAATATTAGTTACTATATATATAAAGTTATAATCTATTGGAAAATGTTGTAATATTTCCAAAAGCAATTGTATTAAGGTTCACAATTTTATCAGCGTATTCTGGAAAAAATAAGTAAAAAATCTGGATCTAAGTAGTAATTTTTTTCAGAAGTGTAGTTAAATATTGTAGTTGTCTCCTTATTTATGAACCAAGTTTTCAATGTGTCTATTAAATAATTCACAAAGTGTAACGAAAAACGTGTAACACAGTATTTGTCTCTTTTGCATAGTGGTATGCCTTTTTATAATACCCGCCTAGGTAGCTACCACCCTCAAACTAAAAATCTGCCCCTAAATACCTATATTGTATGTATGTTCTAGCGGTTTCACTTAAGAGCCAGTCCCTCCACTAAGCTTTGCATGACAACCTTCTTGGGTCCTATTGTCACTTAAGATCAGATGAGATTGTGGTCGTAACGCTAACCTATAACGTAGAAAAAATATAAACTATACCAAGTACAATCTAAAAGTAGTGATGACTACCGTGTCATCAGCAGTCTGATATAGATATAAATACTTGCAGCAGTCATTGGTTGATCTTGAATCACAGCAAAACAAAAGACATGACTTTATGATGGGTTTATCATCATATATATGCTGCTCATGATCTACTCGGGTGTATATTTCTACAAACCCGCTGGGTTGCTGAGTATATACCAATAGAACCCGGAATACAATATATCTAAGCATGCACAATGGGTGGTATACTGCGTGCATACTGGTCGCGATTAAGTTTGATAAAATTATACTATCTGTCAGTCCCATGATCATAACACTTGGAAAAGTATTTACAAACACAATCCAATCTACTTATTCGATTCTATTCCATATTATTCCTACCGAGCATCAATTACAGTTTACTTAAATTTAATCTTGAAAGTGTATATTCATAAGAATATTCAATAAAATTTGGTTAACCACAACTATATAGAATGGATAACAAGCATTTAAACGAATTCTCAAATTTTATTCATAAGGCGACGGTGGGTTAGATGAAGTATTTTTGTTATCTCACACTTTATAAATGAAATGAAAGAACTAAACGAATTAGTGAGATATTGAGTATTAAAATTCTTATTTATACCTTTTCACATAGTATGATATCAACTCAGGTCAGGCCTTTGTAATATTAACTTTTTTCACAATTTACGTGTGTGTTAGGAAAGCCCAAGTGTACCTAAACTGTATATTTACATAGCAATAACGTAAGAAACATGCATTTAATTTTGACATAATTTAAAATATTTAAATGTTCGAACAAGGTATTAAACAAATGCCTACCATATTTGTTTTTCAAAATTAACTGGAAAGCTCAAATTATTTACCTGCCAAATTAACTTGAAAATTGCTTCCATTACTCACATAATTTACACGAACTTCTTGGGTATATTATTTAAATGTTATACGTAGAACTGAAGATTTATAGTCATTGTATTACGGTAGGAATAAAGTGTGCTGTATGCATAGTCACGTGTAAAATTTAAGGAAAAAATTTTAGAGACCCACAAATAGCTTTATTTTATTACAAAATCTCTTTAACTATGTAATTTATTAAATGCTTTAAGATATCGGTAGACGCAGCAAACTATATGAGGGTACAAAAATTCAAAACTAAAATTGACTTTAGAAGTTACTAAGTATCTACTGGGAAATAACTTTATACGACGGATTATTTTACTTCATTTTTATGGGGCTGGTATTTTTATTCTATTATTTTGTAACTGAAAGATCTTGAACTGAAAAAGAATTAACACCTTTGAATGTGCTTTGAGATACGGGTGAAATCGAATAAATGCATACTTTTAATTTTGTATACAAAATTTGAAATCAGTCTTAATACAAACAGTATTAAAGTACAGAAATGTTGAAAAGGTTTGAATTATTTAATTTTTAAACATAACTAAATAATATTTATCTGTACTACAACAGACGCAACTATTTATAGGCGTTGATAGCTATTCCCATCAGGTGAGTGGTTTAGCTATTTAATGTGCTGTAGTATAAAAAAGAAACAATGCATATTTCGCAAATAAATAAAAATCTTTATTGTTTTATCGCATTTTGGCATTTTGAAAATTCAATCAATAAAAACAAAACTTGGTCTGGCATACATAACTCTTCATTGAGGCAGAGATAAGTAAAAGCAAACAAAAAATGATTTTATAATAATGTTTCTAAAACATCAAACTTAATTAGAATTACAATTCTTCATTTTTTATGTTAAAAACCATTGAAATCAGTTACTCATTAGTTAACAATCACTATTTGTGAGTTTAAGGTAAGTTAGAGGTAGAAAATATTTTTACGTACATTGCCCATTTTTACATTAGCTGCTAACTCGGTAAATTTACTTTTATAGTTTATTCTTTGATTGATCTGATTAATTTGATCACTCTTAAACTTACTCATATCATTATTAGAATTGGTAAATTTAATTGGTTTCAATTCAAATATATGGCCGTAAATATATAAATTCCAAACATTGTTATGTATTCTGAAATATGTTATTATTATTTCTATAAGTGGTACTGTTGATTGATGTATTTCTGTCGTTACAATTGTTCGCTGTTGAAAGTGTTAAACATTTCGAAGTGATTGACGTGACAACTATGCTATTGTAATACTTTTTTCGGTTTAAAGCTAAATTCTAGAAGTTACGTGTTTGATAACCATAAGTTTTTTTATAGAATTAGCTTCAGGTATAATCTTACTTAAAAGTGGCAATTTAAGACTGACTCTTCATAAAAGTGCTGTTCGAATACACCTATAAGTACTTGGCGATAAATTATTCAATTTGAAAATAATTTAATAATTTGAAGAAATGATAGCTCAGTGGTAGCGTTCATATACGGACGCCGCTTCAAAGGACGTGAGTTGGAATCCCTACAATGAACTTGAGATCTCGATGAAAGAAAATATCGTGATGAAACCACAGCATGGTGGTAGGGTTTTTTCTAATGCTCACCTGGCTAGCTACCATTCTCGAGTTGAAAATCTGCCGCCCATATACCTATAGGTGAGTTCCTGCAGTTGCACTTGAGAGCCAATCCCTCCACAAGTTTAGCGTGTTCACCAGCTTAAGCCGAGGTGTCACTTAATACCAGGTGAAACTGTAGTCATAACGCTAAACTTATAATCTATAAAAAAATAGAATACTCTTGTTTCATTACTATGTTTACCTTTACCCTATGCTCACGCTTCTTTTTGTATTCTATCTATGCTACAACTTTTGCTAAAGTTCAAAATGCAAAGTGCAAATTGTTAGGTTAATTAAGTATAAATGTAAATGAGGTTACGTGTTATTTTCATACTTTGTTACATCTTGACGATTGAATTTATATCTATACACATATAACACAGTAATCATATAAGTGATTATTATTTATCTCTTTTACAAATTTACTTTATCAGAGAGGACATTCGTGGTAAAAATATTGCTTTCATTGGTTCGTTTTTTATTCATTAAATATATGAGAATATCCTTATACATCCAGAAGTTAATAAATCGGAACCAACAGACAATAATTATCAATACCGTTACATGCACGCAACTGCAATAAATATCACATGTTCCAGGAAACTCAAACCTGAGCCGCGTAAACCTTTTATCTTCGTGTCGTACTATTCAGATGCGTAAAGAAATTAACCACAATATAACATTGTTAAAAATATAAACTATAAATAAAAATTAAGTTTGTAAATATTCCACATTCGATATTACATTTATCAGCTTTTTGATGCGTTCGATAGAACTAGTTTCGTCTAAAGCCTCAGGTTTAATCCCTAGTGAATGCTGAAATTTATGAAAAATCCGTGCTTAGTTTTAGGAAGTTTATGTGGTTTTACCGGTTCTCCATACGTTTGGAATCTACGTATGGAACTATGTTAACTGACCCACGGAAAAATATTATGTTGGTGCAATAAATTATAGTTTTGGTATAAACGACTATTTTCTACAAAAATATAGGTATCTTTTTTCCATTTCGGATTCGATTGTTATCAATAAAATAAATGTCTTCTAAAATACACGCAGAACCATATCTAGATGTAAGGAGGCAACAGATCCGTGTTGAGTCGTGACAGCGTGAGAGAGAGTTTCTAGTTATCTAAATTTTTAATAGATAATTTGTACAAATTCATATCCGTGAAAAGACATTATTTACAACATTCCTAAATTATAGGTTACTAATACATATCCATATAATAAGAAGCTTTTTTTAAATTCCTTATAGATGATTTGTTATTCAATAAGTTTCTTTTAAAGCCATATAACAGTTTCAAAAATCAGTCAACGTTCTAGAAAATTTGTAAAAAGCTTTCTGAACAAACAAATATAAAAGTACAAATGTTAACGGTATCCCTTACATTCTTCTTCGGTATGTACATATGAATACGAAAAACAATATATAGTTGTATATATTGCATCACTGCCCACTTGTTTCCACCTACTTCGAAAAAACAACCGTTGGCCCTAAAACGTTGTTTGTGTTTAAATGTTCTAAAAGCAATTTAATAATGGTAAATCGAAAAATGAATGCCGGCGAACTTTCAATCAAAACATCTAATGTTTTTAATAACTTGTTTCATAGGTACTTAATACAGAAGGTTTTTTTCATTTAAATATGAATCTGTTTATTGTAGGTAATATAAATTTCGGTGGTCAATGTTTTTCTTTCAGAAAATAATAGTACACCTGGTAATTCTTGTTTATTAAACATAACTTGTAATATCACAATCAGAAGTTGATATAAAGTATGTTAATATAGTATACTTATTACTTGTAGCACTTTAATAATGATTCAGTAGTAACGTATATCGTGTCATAGTATCAGTCATAGTACGGCGATAGTGTATTTTCTAATGCCCGCGTATCCAGCTATCATGAGAACGTAAAAAGAACTGAAAAAAGATAATACTACACAAGACTTAGTAGTTCAATAACTAATTAAAGGATGAGAAAATAAAGCAGCACCTAATCTTGCAATAAATAAACTAAAATTACATACTTAATGCTAAGTATCACTTTGCTTCTGATGCAAGGGACCGACACAAATGCTATTTTAAATTTATAATTGCATTAAAACTGCTTATCTATCCGTATCAGCCTTTAGGAGCCAAACAAATTTCATCAGAAGCATTATTGGTGTATTTTTGTTTTTCTGCTTATGGTTTATATCGTGCTTCGGATTTTTGGTTAAATGTTAGTTGTGCAGCAGAACCCTGATGGGTTTGAGTTCGACGAACCTAATGAGCAGGAGGAAAAAATCAGCCTTTATATTGAATCTTGTAATTTCGTGTCTCTTGGTTTCGAAGAATGAACACGCGTTCAAGATTTATTTATATACCGCTACTTCACTTACTTGTCCAAAAATTAACAGTACATTACATTAAGTATTTTATGTGGACATTATTATTTAGGAAGTATTTTTCACCGAAATTCTAGAGACCCTTTTGTTGCATGTCGTATATTTCCGAATATATGAAACGGACGACAACTCTGAGATGGTTTTAACTTAATAAATATAAAACTACAAAGTTTATGAATATCCTAATAGTAGTAGCTACTTGAATTATGTTCCGTATAAATTTTGGTTTTAGTTTCAACTTTATGAAAATGGTATTTTTGTTCTAAGTATATCAGTTACTATCAAAGATGTTTTATATACCTGTTAAAGTTTAATTACTTTGCAATGATTACATTGGTATAATTGGTATAATGGTTTACTAGCGGTTTGCAACGCCTGAAAGTAGGACATGTAAGTAAGAAAAGAAAGAAAGAAAGAAAGGAAGAAATAAAGAAAGTAAGAAAATAAATTTATTTACAAGGCACAAGGCCACACGGATAAAGTAAAAAATACATTAAAATTAACATGCAGCAGTTATCATAAAATAAAATTAAACATAATCTAAATATAATCCGTCGTGCACCGCAGTGCCACTGTAAAAGGCGCACAACTCAGCATAAGCTGAATCACCATAATAGGTAGGCCCAGCGCTGATTTTCGGTTGTGGCCAAGTGGGTTAACACAAAAAAACAACATAAAAGCAAAGTAATTATTCTAAAATTATATTAAACACGGATAGGAAATCTATATATATAAAACAAAGTTGGGTTTGTTAGAACACTTATAACTCGAGATTGGCTGGACCGATTTTCATAGTTTTTGATTTATTGTATTTGTCTCCGTCCCGAATAGCAGAATAACTATTAAAAGCATTGAAAAATTTACGAAAACAAAAAAAAAAGAAAAAACCTTTTCTCATACAAAATGTTCAAGGGTTTCGTAACCGTCAATCATTTAAGTTTATCCTGTCGATTCTGTAAACTCTTCCCTCAAATTAAATAACGTATTTGAATAAAGGTTTCGAATCAACAACATATATACACAATATTCAGATAATGGCATATTTTATATTTTAAAAATGTAGAATAGCGTCAGTTAAATTGTCAAATATTTATGCGTGCGTTCAGAAATTTACAATGAGATGGGAAGTAATTCAACCATTTCTTGACCAACATTAAAAAATAAAACAGTTATATCCAAACGACGTCGCTTAGCGCAACGCATATTGTAAAGAAAATTTTTATAACAAGGTAAATAAGCGCTACAATTCAGAAAGTACGAACACTAGTTACATGGGGAAAAAAAATTGTCGATCTCAGTGCGACTATTCAGAATTTTCTTGGGGCCAGTTATTATTCTTCAAATCAGTCAACACAATTATCTACCAGAATGACGTAGTGAACTATTTTAAATTAACTGGCATTGCCTAGACTACCTCACAATTTCCTAATAAAAGTAATTTTTGTTCGATGTAAGAACTCTGTTCAATGGTAAAAACATGGTCTTCCACATGCACGCATTTTATTGTGATTCATCAAATATAGCCAGATGAAATTGATTCCATTAACTGAGCTCATTGTTACATGGGAAACAAATATACCAAAATACCACACTACAAAATAAATATAAAGTAAGTACATGTAGAGAATAAAAATGCATAGAGAAAAGTATGTTTTCTTTAAGTATAACATAAACAATAAAATTAAGGACCCTAAGTCACCTTGGTAGAATATTAAGAGTACTCTAACCCCTTCAAACAAGAACCTAGAACTTCCAACCCATCTCACTAATCCAATTGAAATAAACGATTATTTCTTACATGTCCCTAGCAGGGATAAGACTAATATATCGTTTTCGACCTACTATCAATACCACTTACATAATAGTGATACAAATAGTTTCAGCATCAAACCCGTATCACAAAACATGATATTTCGCGTAATCCAGGGACTAAAATCAAATGCTGAGGGTTGTGACTACATTAATCTTAAAATGCTTTTATTTACGCTACCTTACACGCTCAAAACAATAACAATTATAAATTTGTCAGTAACAACTTTTACGTTTCCTGAGTCTTGGAAAACTGCAAAAGTGAGACCTATACCAAAAACTCCCAATCCACAGGGGCTTGCGGATCTTCGGCCAATTAGCACACTACCATGCCTGTCAAAGGTCCTGGAACGAGTGGGGAATGAACAATTGACATCTTTACCGAAAGACACAAAATCTTACGAGCTTTACAGTCAGGGTTCTCAAAGCGACGAGGCACGTCCACGACACTAATTGATGTAACTGAATATATTAATATATTATCAGCACAAGACCAAGGCATGTGCACATTGTTAGTGCTGTTAGACTTTTTCCGAGCTTTCGATTGTATTAATGTTCCTCTGTTTTTGTCCAAACTTCACTATTATGGATTTGACCAGAATGCGGTACAGTGGTTTCACAGTTATATACATAATTGCAAACAATTCGTGAAATTGACATTATGCGATGGTTAGAAAAAAAACAGATGTTTTGACAGTGACTAGAAATGTCCCTCAAGGCTCAATCCTTATTATATTTGTTATTTTAACACTGCGCTGACATTACATCATGTTTCCAGCATTGTCGATACGATATATATGTTGAGGATATTCAATTGTACATTTCATATAAATCAGTAAATACCAAGCTGCAATAAGAGACATAAATGGTCTGTAAAAATTGCCTTGTATTAAATCTAAATAAAACTAAATACGTAGTATTCGGCACTGATCAACGACTTAGTAGATTACCTACAATTTTAAATGTTACGCTATTGGGGAAACTGCTGGAGATAGTTAAAGATGCCTAGAATCTTGGACTAACTATGGACGCAAATCTGCGTTTTGAAAATCATATAATCTCAGCTGTCCAGAACTGTGTTTACCATTTAAGGATATTTTATGAAATAAGACCATACTTGTTGGAAGAAATACGTATACAATTAGTTGAGTTTTTAGTTCTTTCTAAACTCTACTATGCCGACACTGTATATAGTCCACGGCTATTGGCTCGAACAAAACGACTTATCCAGAGAGTGCAGAATGCTACAGCTCGCTTTTGCTTTGCAGTACCTCTCTTCGCAGCCACATAACTACTTTTATTATACAGAGTACCCAACAGTATTTAAGAACTTTTATCTTCGACACAAATTCGACAAATTTTAGTAAAAAATTACGTGAATTAGACTAAATTTTCGGAATAACAATTACAATGCTAAAGCTATTGCTTAGCTTACATTATATTCTCTTATATTTTGTTTAGATTCCGGATAATTTATACTTAAAACTTCAATATCCATTCATTAACCAAATCCATCAATCATAACATTTGAATAGAACTTATCGTTTACAAAAAATATATATATAATGAAAATGATGTTTCTTTCAGACGCAATCACATCAAAACGTATCGACATGTGACCATGACCATTCGATGCGGAATTATTTGTAGATGGTTTAGGGCTATTCATAATTTGTATTTTAATTACCCTTCATAATTTTATTGCTTTTACTTTTATTAACATTTTTCCAACAAATAAAAACAAAAGACAAGTATGTTATAAGAATAGTTATAAGAATATGTTATTCGTCTGGCGAAGTGGACTGGAGAAGCTAGTACAAATATATATATTTCTATACTATGTAGGTTTAGCTTTATGACAACAATCTTAACCGTCTATGTGGACCAAGATTGTGACCACGCTATGCGCAATGGAGGGACTGGTTCTCAAGTGCAACTGCTGGAACACACCTATAGGTATTTACCTCTAGTTGTTCAACCTGAGGTTAATATCTAGCCAGGTGAGCATTAAAAAAGCCCTACTACCATGCTATGGTTTCATCGCGATGATTTTCTTCACCGTAAGCTCAAGCTTATTACAGGGATTCAAACTCACGTCCATCGACGCGGAGTCCGTACTCGCTACTAACTCAGCCATCATCGCTTCTCAGATATAGAATATACCTTACAATATAAAGAAAATAATCTGTGTAAAATTATTTATTGTCAAAATAATGAATAATACTATAATAGTTGTTATTAATCAGTTGTCGCAGTTTTGATAGTAGTTAATAATAGTTCAAAAGGTTCTCAATTTGTTTATTTACAACCTAAAACTTCTTAATTTCAAGAAATGTTATCATGGATTAAAATGTATGGTGGCATATTCGGTAAGTATTTAAAAAGGGTATAGGATATACATAATAAACCCTTACGCTATTCTACCAACAGCTTGAGCTTTCTTGTACGATCATAACAGTCGAAGGAGACGAATATAATTAGATATGGTATATGTTTATGGTATATTAACAAGATATTTTATCTTAGTACTTTTAAAAATTATTTATATTTCATTAAGTATTACTTGCAATAAATTTGGTTTTATATAATTATATAAATATACTTATTTAAATAAAGTGTTCGACACAATATCAATTGTTTTAATCCGGACCGTCGTGGGAAATGGACAGGTTTGCTCCGACGCGACGGTAATAAATTATTAAAACCTAAAGTTCGTTGCCACAAGCGGCATATATAAAAGCGCTACATATTTATCTCGTACATTATTAAACAGAAAAAGAACACTGAAAAGTAGTTTGAACGACAAATTTATACATTAATATATTAACAGGCACTCATTCAGGCTATCAAACTAGAATGCTACCTTTATTTCAGGAATCATCTACATACGTATAATTATAACAATCTTGTAATCCCTTGAAGTAGATTTTATTATAAAACTCTTGGTGCAACTTGAAATTGATTATCAATAAATGAAAACCAAAACAAAGACGGTACAATTTATAATACTGAGCACACTACAAAAAAAAAATAGTTTTATTTTATTATCTTAACTACTGATATTTATGAAAGCTGATCTTATAGATATTACTTTCGAAGTTCGTTAAAGATGTACCATAAAAGTAATATGGCACCGACTGAGTAATGAGAATAATTAATTATGCAATGATTCTATCTAATAATAGTAATTGTAATCGTCGAGTTAATAAATGACTAAATATACGTACCTGATTAGATTTGAATATTCATTTTCCTTTTGTTTAATAAGCTTTAGATTATTACATAAAATATTTTATAAATAAATAGATAGAAATCAAAAACACAATATAAAATAATATGTTGAATTTTATAATGACGCAAAACATCATCACTTCGTTCTAAAAAATATATTAAAAAGCCAGGTTTTAAGCTTGCATCGTCATAAAGTACGTTCAATCTAAATAATCTTTATATTTGTATAACAGTCTCTCGATAAACCTATAAATCAAATAATTTAGTATTTTATTTATACCTACTCACAAAACATTTATCCCAAAACTTTTGCAGTTTTCCTAGAAATACTTTCTAAAAACCCACTGTCACTTATGAAATATGAGCACAAACACTAAAAATAGTATAAATTCATAAAAGTTGAACTTTGTTCTTTGAAGATAATATCAATTGGTTAGTTTTATGATGAAATAACAAAACTCAAATAAAACATAAATAGATACATTAATAATAAATAGCGTTGCTGTTTTCATTATACTTGTTGTTCATTGTTACGACGCAATGTTTCTTGAAGGTGTCGAAGCTTACACAATGATATATGATATGCTTAACCTCTCATGACAATAAAATTAAATTGTGATACTTCGAAGTTTATAATTACAAGTTTTTGACACACCTATTTATATGGAAATTTTTACCTAATAAGAGACATCATTATTTCCGTACCAAGGTACCAACATAGCATTTTTTTTCACTTATTTTTACACCTAATAAGATGGAAATGAATAAGAATACTGATTTTATTTTATATTACACACAAAAGTATTTAATTTCACCACTGATTGCCATATTCTAATGTCAAAGACTTAACTTGATACTTTTAATTTATCACTGAATTTTGTATTGAAAGGTATTTAAAAAAGCTTAAAATAAAACATGCAGCAAACAATAACATACATCTAAACATGCATATAATACAAACAACATTAATATGCACTGCATAAATTATCACTAAACCTTTTCGAGTGTTTTTTTTATTTATCACAGTCATGTGGTGATAAACTTGTCACAGTAACTCTCTTTTGCTCTACCTAGTTTCGGGAAACCAGTGTTTAAAGTAGCTAAGCTGAGACAAGCAAGGCACATCTTGTTTTTTTTTCTTGTTTTGGCACCGCAAAAGCATTAGCCAGTATCAGTATTTCATTTTAATCAAATGAAATGAAATGAAATGAAATGAAATCAAATCAAATCAAATCAAATCAAATCAAATCAAATCAAATCAAATCAAATCAAATCAAATCAAATCAAATCAAATCAAATCAAATCAAATCAAATCAAATCAAATCAAATCAAATCAAATCAAATCAAATCAAATCAAATCAAATCAAATCAAATCAAATCAAATCAAATCAAATCAAATCAAATCAAATCAAATCAAATCAAATCAAATCAAATCAAATCAAATCAAATCAAATCAAATCAAATCAAATCAAATCAAATCAAATCAAATCAAATCAAATCAAATCAAATCAAATCAAATCAAATCAAATCAAATCAAATCAAATCAAATCAAATCAAATCAAATCAAATCAAATCAAATCAAATCAAATCAAATCAAATCAAATCAAATCAAATCAAATCAAATCAAATCAAATCAAATCAAATCAAATCAAATCAAATCAAATCAAATCAAATCAGACCAGACCAGACCAGACCAAATCAAATCAAATCAAAAATCAAATCAAATCAAATCAAATCAAATCAAATCAAATCAAATCAAATCAAATCAGACCAGACCAGACCAGACCAAATCAAATCAAATCAAATCAAATCAAATCAAATCAAATCAAATCAAATCAAATCAAATCAAATCAAATCAAATCAAATCAAATCAAATCCAATCAAATCAAATCAAATCAAATCAAATCAAATCAAATCCAATCCAATCCAATCCAATCAAATCAAATCAAATCAAATCCAATCCAATCAAATCAAATCAAATCAAATCAAATCAAATCAAAACAAATCAAAACAAATCAAATCAAATCAAATCAAATCAAAATCTTTATTAAATTTAGGCCCTAAGAAGGCGCTTATGATCGTCAAAATTACTACTCTTTTTCTTATGTTAGTACTTCAACAAGATGGTGACTCTCTTGATGAAACTGACAAGAAAAGTTTTATAGTGTAGTATTATGTTACTAATTTTATTATTTACAATTACTTCACTTATGCGCATTAGCCAAGCTACAACAGGCAAACATAACCAATATTGCACGACATATGACTAAATAACTAAGTAAAAAAGCGCATAAAAATCACAACATTAAGGACAAGACCCCGCCAAAAGTTTAGTTCCGCAAATTAGTAAGTCAGTAAGCGTCGGTAGATTGCCGATCTCTCGGTGGTAAATGTTTCTTTTTAAAGTTAGTGTTATGGCCACAATTTCACCTAATGTTAAGTGACGACGTGGCTAAAGGTGGTGGACACGCTAAGACCAGAGAAGTGAGTGGTTCTCGAATGTCACTGCTGGAACACACGTATAGGTATTTGGCGGCAGATTTTCAACTTGAGGGTGGTAGCTAACCTAGCGGGCATTAGACAAAGCCCTACTACCATACTATGGTTTTAACACGATGTTTTTCTTTACCGAAAGCTAAAGCTCATTGTAAGTGGATTCTAACTTGCGTCCATTGACGCGGCATCCGTACACACGGTCAACTTAGCTATTACCACTTCAAAGTTTATTCGTTTTGTTTTTTAATTATAAATTGTATACAATGAACATAGTAGTATCATTTTACCAGAATAGTATATAAAATATATACTTTCCATTCTCATTAAAGCGAAATCTGTCTTTTTAGTACTAATCGATAAAATTTATTGTCTTGACATCGTTTAAGGCTCGTTTTGGGTATTTTTCACAAATCCCAATTATGCAAATGTATTGAAATTTATGAATACCGTAATGTAGTGTTATTTAAAAAATTTAATTATAAAGACAGTTAAAAATCATGAATGTGTTCGCATATTTATACAAAAATGTTATAAATATTAGTCATCAGCGTCACCGAAGAACTTTGAGTTCATTAATCTAGGTTCAATATACTAATTTGATGTCATTATTTAGTATATTTATTTCTTTTAAATTAAGAATAACTGCCAAAACTTCCAAATTTTATGTAAGCGTGTATTTTATTTCAATCGTAGTTTTTCATACATATACTATATTAGCTGACCTGGCAGAACTTGTTCTGACTTTTGTCACTTGTTATAAATAAGTATCCTATTTCTCAAATTGGATTAAACTG
The DNA here is from genome assembly GCA_039707435.1 of Actias luna. Classification (NCBI taxonomy): domain Eukaryota; kingdom Metazoa; phylum Arthropoda; class Insecta; order Lepidoptera; family Saturniidae; genus Actias; species Actias luna. The sequence continues at coordinate 8,632,724 of JAZHAC010000033.1, read as the reverse complement.
CATACACTGTGCAAAATTTGATTAAAATCGGTTCCAAACTCACTGCCAGTTACCGCTGTCATGCTTGCCTGCTTAGGTCACTCTTCACGTCTTTTTTGAAGAACCCAATATCATTCGAAAGAGGAAGCGCCGTCCGTCGCACTCTGTTCAGGATTCCAAGTCTCCGAGATGTTGTGAAGATGACATTCTCAATGTGGTCCTTGAGGTTTAGGTCGCTGAAAATATCCATTCCTAGGATATTTAAGCTGTCGTGCATTGCAAGTTGGATGTTCTGAAGAGTAGGGTTGGGTGAAAAAAGAGATTTTTTGTTTTACTAAAGGCACATACCTGAATTTTCTTGGCATTGACCTCAACCAAGTTACTTGCTCCTCATGTGGATATGCGGGTCGAGACTTAGTTAAGTTCAATGACAAATTCTTTACGTATCTTTTCTGTGTCTCTCCAACTACAGCCGGGCTTGCTAAAGTAGTACCCACGAACCGTGCTGTCATATGAATAGCAATGAATGTGCCCCAGAGGTAGCATATAGTTCATATGCAGAAGAACAACATGGGTGACAGAACGTAGCCTTGAGGAACTCCGGCGTCTACAGACATGAACTGCGAGGACATGGACACGAAATCTGCGCTCTTGCAGAAAGCTGGAGATCGATCGGCACAGGTTGTTGGGGAGCCAGAACGCCGGGAGTTTGGAGAGAAGTCCACGTTGCCAGACCCTATCAAAAGCTTTGGCTATATCTAGCCCAATGGCCAGAGCCTCGCCATGCTAGTTAATCGCTTCCCCCCAGCTGTGCGATATATTATATGCTAGAAGATCCCCCGCTGAGCGGTTTGGACGACAGTCGTATTGATGATCATGGATAAGAGGGTAACACATCAGCGCGATTCTCCTGGTGTTGTGTACATGGGCGGCGGTGATCACTTACCACAAGGCGATACACTTGCTCGTTTGAACTCTATTCCATTAAAAAAAAACAGTGTATACTTTCTTTATTCATACAAAGCACTTTTTTATGGCATCTACGAAATTAAATACTTACAATGTTCATTTGTCGGATGTCGTATAATGTAGTGAAAGTAAAGGATGGTACAAATTTTATTGACCGTGTAAGGGCGATTAAAGTCAAGCATCAGCCAATATAGTATTTAAAAATAATGTGCATTTATTAATCTGTCCGTATTTTGCACTACTCATCCTACCAGGAACCGAATGACGTTAATAAATATCATTAGCATTAACTTGAGTGCTCCGAATTGTATTGCCGCAATAAATATAAGTTCGTTCTAGAAAACCGTAAATTTCATAAAATTAGCCTTTGTATCTAAAACATATAATAAAGCGTGATAACTTCCATTCTTAACTTTCTCTTTATGGAAATACTACTTTTGTTTATATCTAAAAACTCAACAAATCCAATATAAATTTTCTCACACTTCCAATTGTTATAGGGTCAGCATTGGCTAATAATTTTTAACCATAAAACCAGTTTTAAGAAACAAAATCATTGCAATAGTTTCTAAGTGAATATTTATTATTGTTTTATATTTATGTTTCTTTATTTTAATTTAAGTATTCACTTGATTCCAAACAATCATTTCTCTATACTTCAATTATAACCAAAGAAAAACTCATTTTCATGCGTTTTTAATAGTAATAATTCTTGACACATAATTTAATAAATAAACCTTAGAGCTTAGCAACGTAAGAATTTCTTTTTTCTTTAATACATTGTTATAAACATTATGCAAGATCGATAGTCCGGTTATATGTTAAATTATCTATATTATTAATTAACTATGAATAAGTGTACGTAATAAAGGAAGAAAATTATTGAACCTTGGACCCAAGTGATTCTTAAAGTAACCTAAAGATTTTAATCAGTTTTGTTTATTACTAATTGTTTTATATAAAATAACATGCACTGGTAATATTGATATAGATTGAAAATTGATTTTTCTTAATAATAGCACGGCAAAGTGAGAGCCTTGTACCTAATGGTAAGCACCGCACTATTCTTAAACATCGGCAACCACCAAAGATTTAGCAAGGGGCATCATTGACATCCTAGCTAGTTTGTGCCTCTCCACAGTTCGATATATACCAGCAGATGTCACAACATGGAAAAGCAAGAGAGTGTCACTATGATGACTCAATCAGCATATGCATAATGTTTCCGGTACATTGCACCTATTTTTATTAACATGGTGTTAATAATCTGTTTACAGATTTCTTTATCACAATGCGTTAACGAACTACTCGGGCTCAAGCCAAAGCCAAAACGGAGGCTCATTAGGGTGTCGACCACCGTCAAACTACCCACTAAAAAACAACACGGCAACTTTTCAATCTCCCGTGTTGCCAGAGACCAAGAACATCTTTAACACTTCTTCTAATTGGTAGTGTCATCAATCAATTTGTCTTTCAACCATTGCTGATGTAAAGAAAATAACAAAAAAATTTATAATATGATATATGTCAAAATATATGTTTTTATTAATCCCATACATTTTTAGTTATTTCGTTGGGTGAGCGACCGTTATAGGCCAACTTTGCTAGGGGCATAATGACTGTTGGATGTATACTGCCTGATCCTGGAATATAACACGCTTAGATGTGATGTATAGTGGTTGGATAAAATCTATCGAACGCAATTTCTATCTCTTGCTAAACATATGAATATTCTTATGGAATATTTAATATTAATAAGACATTAATTAATCACTTACCTACAGGGTCTATATAGTTTATGACAGGCAAAATAAGTTACGAATAGTTATGTTCTTACTATTGCTTTTAGAAGTAGGTAATACTCTAAAAATAGCAATAAATAATACCTTGTCAACTATAACGGTTTAAAAAATGTAAATGTTTATAATATATATCTCACACGATACAAAACTATGTGGTCCGAATATTAATTAACTAGGTATATGTAATAAATAAAAAACTGATGATTTACAATATAAAAGTAGAAAATAATTTTATCCTATGCGACAGAAGATGGTAATACATTATATAAAGTTAAGAAACCTATAAAGCCAATAGGATCTCAGTTACACCTGCCGCAACTCACTCATATGTATTTGACGAAATATTTTTAATATAAGGGTATTAATGTAGTAGGAAACATAAAAGGAAATATAAACATAAAAATCCAAATTTTTTTATGTTTTTATCCTAAAATTATACCACGGATATGATACCATACACCGGATACCATGTATACGCATATTACCCACCATACCTTAGATGAAAACCGATTTATAGTGCTTTGACCGATAAAAATCTACCACTTTGGACCTCCCAAAAAGATTTCAAAATTTAATAGCTGCAATTAATTACAATGATAAGATGTCTAAGTGGACGTCTTTAGGAGAAACATAGTAAAAGGCTATCCAAAGCTCGAACACACGTACAGGACTACATGTCACATGTGTCGTCATAATCACACACGTATAATCGAAGGCTTCGCCACCGAAAATACACACACATAAGAGGATTTACACATATATGCCAAATACGTTGCGGTATCCGACGTTAACGTAAGAAATAATATAAGAGGCGCATCACTGAGTTTGCACATTTTAGTTTTAAAAGTCCACCGTCGGAGAACGGGTCATGTTAGCGAATTTTAGCATAATAAGCTGTGCTTAATCGGCATCGTTAGGCTTTTTACTTTGTGTTACCAGGACTGAGGTTGTCACTCAGTGGCCTGTATTTAGAGAAGACTACGAAGGCCTATTCGGCCGCATCCCAGGCCATGGGGCCGGGAGTAAGATATTATTTCTTGGTAAGTTAATATTATTAATAACACTATTTGGAATATAAAATATATAACTGAAACATTTTACATTACGGTACTGTTCTAACTTCATCTAAAATTAAAATTTATTTATTTCTATTAATTGAAATTTTGATAAATAATTAACACTACAATACTGTTACTAACATATTATTGACACTTATGCGATTCGGTATTATCCAATGTTTTTTTTAGTACTGAAAATAATATAATTATGTAACCTGTTTAATAATGGTGTCTATGCATTTAGGTTATTTGTCAATTCCGGTGTTATTAAAATTCATATTACTCAATAGTATATTTAATCTAACTTTGTTATAATGTACCAGTATATACGCGGACAAAATTGAGTTACTATATTAACCGATTTATAAAATCTTACTATGTAAAACAATTGTTATTCGACTTATAAAAATTTCCGCTGTTAGATTTTTCCGAAGGTCACTTAAATTTAAGATTCAAGTTACAAATTGTCATTGAGTAAACAAGATTATAAATAAAAATTTACAAATAATAAAGCAACAGTAACTTTTATATACTATAACTTAATACACAGATAAATAACTAATCTTAAACATAATTAAGTAGTTACTGTATATCTTGTTTTATACAACACACTACAATATTGTTGCGATACACCTTTGTAGTAATCTCCCATTATTAGGTTTATATAGAAGATATAAACACATTCAAGAATAAATTGTATAAAACTATCATGAAATAACAGCTGATAGTATCTTAGCTGATAGAAGCTTAAATAAATTCAATACTAAAAAGAAATTACACTCACTGAACTCAATTCATTTTATGATTAGATGATTATTTTAATCCATAGCGTCAACTTATTTACATTATTAAACAAACCGGTACTTATTCAGATAATTCTAAGTATGTAGATTCATATACATATACATATGGTGTTAAAAAGAACAAATCCATATACACGAGAGCTTTAAGGTAACAAGGTAATATTATAACAGAATTTAGAAAATGGGTCCCGTGTTTTGTATAACATGCGAAAATGACGCGGGACGTCTCTATACCTTATGCTATGTATAGCACAAATTAAAAACACCTCTTGATTACTGGATACAAAGGTTTCTGTAGATGTACGACAACCCTAAAAATTCCACTATGAAGAATCTTTAAATTGGTGTATGTATCTCAATATGTAGGTATGTAGCAATTATTGTTAAATATGTCATTGTTAAGTATAAAAAGTCGAAAGATTTTGTGATTTTTATTTAAAACACAAAACATACCAATCTTGATGTCGATCATAAAAAAACTGTATTCAGGTTTTTGGAATAATTAGCTATTAATAGCGTTAATAATATGAAAATTATTTAATCGTTTAAAATACTAGGTGACAATACTAGTTTGTTAAAGATAAAATTGCTGCTAAGTACTATAAGTTCAGTTAAAGTATAAATTTAAGCTTAAATGTTTAAACGTCAATTGAAAATCATAAGACCAAGTAGTCGGATACAAAAACAGTTTGACTTTCTAAGTAAAGATAATTATCAACAGGTTCTCAAAATCTAATACATCATTAAATACAAGGCAGTTTATTTTGTAAACAATCCCGTAATATTAAATTTAATTACGCAACAACAAGCCTAAACTCGCGTTATTACCGAAAAGCCTTAGGACATTTCAAAGATATTCGTATTTTCTTCTTACTATCATATTTCACCGTAGATTAAAAGATTTATCAATATGAAATATAAATAAAGAAATACAAGCAACACATACTATCTATTTTATCATAAAATCAAACTTAATATAATACTCTTTTCTATGTTACAATAGACATACTAAAATGTATGTGACAATTTTCACATCTAAATTTTTAAAATATGGATATATCTACAGATTAATATATTTTTAAGAAAGTAACATATGGGCCGGCATGACAGCGGCGATTGGCAAAGAATTGTCGTACGGTTGATGTAGCCACTGTTTTCGGATTATATCGTACCTAAGATATTGTCATATTACTTTGAAACTGTATCCTTTTTGCAAAGCATGCAAAGAGTAATTCACATAATTATAATAAGTATTTCTATAATAAATGTAACATGCCTTGAATGAATAACTAAGAACCTATTTTGATTTGACTGCCATTGTTTTTGTACCCAACTGAAAAAAAGGTAAAGTCGCTTAATTGATTTTTTTTTATATTTGTTACTTAAAAATACAAAGAAAAATAATTTATAATCTATAAAGTTTTTTACTTTTGCAAGGAAATATTTTTTTTCTCGATGTTCACCATTTTTATTATTTTTGCTTTCGCTCATAAAATCTTTGTAAAATTTCTGTCCAACCTAGAGTCTATTTTTTTACTACTTCAAAAATATAAATAAATTTTAATTTAACAAATAATTGTTTTAATAATAATTAATTTAAGAAAATAAAATATTTCAGTTATAGAAAATCCTTTTATTAATTTTTTTTATTCTTTTTTCAGTTTCATAACATCATATTCATAACTCTATATGTAGGGTAAACAATTTTAAAAAAATCCATGAAAAATTCAGACAACTTGAAGTAGGTCGGGTACCAAAGTAGTCGATTTAACATGGAATTGCCACATGGAATTTTAAGATAGTCATTGAAACGGTATAAAGTTTTTTGATCAAAATACTTATTGAATTTACCTTTTCTGTAATTCCAACATTAGAGGAACACGTAAAAGATGAGTGAATACATCTGATAGAGTGGCAGAGATAATACATTTACCGGCCCAACTTTCGTAAATTAAAGGTTTGAATAAGAAGAATATTCCTATGTAGTATTTTATCGCTAATTATCATGGAAACTTATATTTCCGAAATATTTTAAAAACATTTTCATTACCGTAAAATTCCAGTAAAATTTTAAAGTATATTCTAGGTCTGGACGCAAAAACAAATGTCGTGACGATTTAGAATCTCCATAAGCTTTAAAGCTTTAAAGCTAAAAAAAGTTCTAGATATAGAAACGATTGCTAAATATGATAAAGAATGATATAATGATGTCATATTTTAAATGTCATTTATAATTTACGATTGTAGCTGTTTTAGACTACTATCAATCAAGATGACCACAATGCACGATCAATTATTATAATCACAAATAAAGTTGAACAACTTTAGTTTCGGAAAATATAAAGAACGATGACGTAACATCAAAGTACAAGTAAGGGATGTACAACCACAAGAATATTATCCATGTCTTTATATTTCCAGAAAACGTAATATAACTTGACGTAATGACCTTGAAGAATATGGGTACATTGCTATCGGTTTCTACCAAAAATATTCGAGTCGGGCATTTCTTCAAAAGTATGCCCCGCGGTGTATACAACCGGATCCATTTATCTTAATAATTGCAAACAGGTTCCTGAAATAGGATTTCGAATAGTCTTGTTTACGTCTAGAATTCTCTAACTATTCCAAATATTCTACAATGTACACAACCCTTTATAAATAATTTTGTATTTACGGAAACATATTCGCAATGTTCGCGTGTACAAAGACAAGCGTAGTTAAGATTTTCATAGTGTCTATCCTTTACATATTTCTTTTATATCTTTATTGAGTATAAAGCTTTTTTGTTTAGTTTCACCACATCTTATAAACATATGTTTATGAATAGCGATGAGCTATTTCTTAAATAATTATTATTTCTAAGACAACATTCTAACGACACTCATATAAAGATACAATATAAATTTACTTGTTACAGTTAACAATTAAATCAGGCTATGTTGGTTGACATTTTCAATGTCAGTATACATTGTTATTGTCCATGTAAAAACATTGTTATTTTAAATTCACAACAAACGACTGGTTACTTGACTAAAATTCTAGTGTTCAGTTGTCATACTGAAGTTCGGTTAAATTTTAAACTGAATCTGTGACATGAAATATGATTCAGATTAAATGCTAACTGGCCATATAGAAAATAAAGTGTGTAGTATAGTGCATTAGACGGTCAATTCAAAGCTGCCCCCGAGTTGGGTTTTGTGAGCCCGAATCCCGAAAAGGACTTTTATTTGTATGATGGACAAATTGTAGTTTAGAGTTTGTTTATACTTTGTATTCGTTATTGTCTCTTAGTAAAGTCTTCTATAAATCGGGCCTCTACCACTAGTGAGAGTTATTTTTTAGGTTAATAAAAATGGATATCATGTCGTTATTTGTACGGTGAAAACTGGATAAGATTAAAGAAATATTATTTAATAATAAATAATTAATAAATTAAATAATGGTAAACAAATATTTAATCGAAAATCATATACTATAAAATTATTCGTATATTATTTAAAAATGAAAAGCTACAGATTATAAAAAGACCCAAGCTTTACATAAACAATAAGTAATAAGAACAGGCAATTCTATAAAAAATAAAAAATGTATATATGTATTTGTATCAGTTTTAATACACCAGGTTAACGACACAATTGGAAATCCATAATAGGTCATTGACGTTAAATTTAAGTACAAGCTACGTTTAGGCGTGACTATTTCGGACAATTGAGGGATTTGGTTTACCATTGTTCTGTCAATCATCCTACGTTCCACGAGGATTAAATTATATCAAACAGCATAGCACGTGTATTTCAATGTAAATCTATCATTTATTAATATTTGTATTTATAGTAAAAAACTTATTACATTGTTAGTAATCTGGATAAGTATCTTCTATTATATGTTCACAACAAAAGAAGCAGCATTTTCAATAAAGATTTTTTTTGTCTCCTAACTTACACTTAAATATAAGTAAATTTATATAAAACGTATAAGAATTTGATCGTTGTTCGTGTTTCAGAGGAACCCTAATAAACAAATGCGTCGACATTAAATTATCTTCTTAAGAATGCGTAATCTGAGTCATCTCCAGCTTTAAACACGGTCGATACCGGTTGTATAATTTTAAGATGAAGCCTGTATGAAGTGTTGAGTAATGTCGTATATGTCGAGGAGTTTGAATAGTTTAAAGGTTGAGGATGCTAGTTCACCTCATATCAAGCGATGGGTCATGGAGTGACGTAATTATCCTTGCTGATGTAACGCCAACGGCCTTTCTAAAATATAATACAAACGAAGGCTTAGGAAACCTAATATGTCTTTCGGACGTTTAAGAGCAGTGAGAACATATTAAAATACTACACATATAAATGAAGTTACCATTAAATCTTTCCGTATTGTATAAAATAATTTATGAACAAATCAAGGACAACTTCAAAGAGATAGGTATAAAGAAATCAATATCGAGATTTCTCTCTAATATGGCTAACCCGACTGGTAAAATACATCCACCCTTAAAAGATCGCAGCCAAATAACTTTGCGCTACGTTTCTGACGTGAATAGGGCTTCTAGGACCAGTTATAATACCTCTAGTTTTACAACAGTTTAGTTATATAAAAAAATCCCAGTCAACTTTTCTGTAACTACCAAAGATTATGTATATTATATTTAGGACAAAATGAACTAAATTACCGTTAACAGCTATTCATAGAAACAGGATGCGGCTTTTATCCGCAAACAAATATAGGGAAATGTGTTAATGTGAAGCTACGTAAACACGCACCTGTGTTTAGAAATACATATATGTAAAGTCACCTTTTACTGCCCTTTCGTGAGTAAAGAAACACTTTGAACGATACATGTACGTTTAAAAAATGAATTAAATTCCGCTGCAAGGTTATATGAGACGATGTATTTAATTCGAAAATATGATACACTAAAAACTTAATACATTAGTGATAAGTAATCCATGTATTTTTATGTTTAATGCTCAAACATTTGTCATATCACAAATAAATAACTACATTCTTCGAAATACAATATATCAATGGATTAGCAGAAAAATACAAATTGTTACTTCACGAAGCAAGCCTATGAACATCCCCCTTCATTCTTGGCAATAATCAGAGTAATAAATGCTTTACAGAAATAATATAATTTACCTCATAAGGTTAATCAGTAAAATAATTGTGCTTCTCGGGTAGTTTAATCAGACGTCGCGTCGATCGACGTGGGTGTAACTCATATAAAAAGCCTGAGTTTTCAAAAAAGGAAAACATGATGATAGAAAAGCATTGTGGTATCGTATTTTTATTGAATACCTATTGAAAGGCTATAATCAAACACCTATAGATGTAGTCCGGCTGCTATATTTGATAGCAAATCTCCCAGTATGTTTAGCGTTTTATCATTTTGTGGTACATGATCACACAACATCAGTCAAGATGATGACAAAACATGTAACCTATAAGTATTTAACCACATTAGAAAAAAACTTTACGTGATTTATGAGTTAAGTTCGTTGAATTGAATATAAAATCACTATAATAATTATTTTATAAAATGTCAATCACACACATACTCCCCTTTTGGTAATTAATTTAGACTATGACTGCAGTCTTAAATTTTTCGGATTTCTATTATAAGTATATAACGATGACGCAATACAATAGATATTTAAATTTATTATCAATCGTTTATAAATTAATATTAAAGACATGTTAATTTAATACATCAATTAATTCATGATTCAAAAAACATATTTATTGTCTGTAGCGTTTCAAGTTTATAAATAAGGTTATATGTGACATTTTATATATTTTATAGTCCTAATAATATTTTAGATTATAATAACTTCTTTAAAATACAAAGTAATAATCAAAATATTGTTGACTATTTCTTATTTTTAAGATTCTTGTAGTCACGATGATAAATATAATTTAAAATACTTTTCCTGCTTAGGTTTATACATACAACAATAATACCATTATATTACTTATTTATAAGAAACAAACAATGCAATCAACTTTTAAAATTGTGTTGTAGTACGCTTATCATCATTTTCAAGTATAATTACTTATAATTAATTATAGATACTTTAAAAGCCTTATTTACCTTTTTATAAAAAGTAAAACATAACTAATTACTGTGATTTCCATGTTAAGCAATTTTATTCATATTTAGACTTAGTTCTATCCTTGTGCGTTACTAAATTCTTCTTTTGGCAAAATTTACGTGATACTGATTGAAATGATAAAAACTCTATATTATTAGGGTTTAATAATAAATCATCAATTCCTAATGACAAGACACTATAATAAAATAATATACACAGCTTTAAAGTGAAAATGAACGAGAAAGTGTAACATTTTAATATACTTACACTTATATACACATAAATACTTACGTAAATAAATATAATTATACTTAATTCAACAGCGCATTTCGTCATTATAGATAGGTGTTCAGCTCAGCATATGCTAAAGTGCAACGCGGCACTCTGTGCTGACGATCAGGTAAACCAGGCTGCTTTCAAAAGTATTAATATAAAGAATGGTTATTTATAACAGTTTCCGATATTTCAAATTTTAGTCAATTCATAATTTTAAGATTCAAGATATAAGATTTAAGATTCATAATTAAAGATGTAAGAATTAGGAAAGCATGCAATTGTTGCCACAATATTTAATAACAAACTCGAGGACCTTACAAATGCACTGTATAAATGATAAAAATGTATACTCCAAATGATATAGATATAAATATATTCACCTATACTAAGTAATACAAACCCTAACCAACCTAGCAGCAAATTATGTCATAAATTAAGATATTCTTAATTGGTATACTTTTATCAGATACTCGGTCAAATGGTATCAAAAGTGTTAAATATCGACTGGTCAGGTTGAGTTATTACTTTCACTGATTTATTGAATAGGCGCGGATCGGCAGTAGTTGCCGGATGCAAGCGACCTTCGACAGTTTGCGAAGCTTCTTAACGCTTAGTTTACTGATGGAACATCGGAAAGTGTGACATAACTACCTGGCGTCACTTGGCGGGCGCACCTTGAGATAATATACATAAAGTCTGGTCATATGCATGTCAAAATTAAATTATTAATGTTCGTATCTCTATAGCATAATATCACTGTACAAACAGACATTTTTTTGTTTAATTATAAAATCATTACTTTTTATTTATATGGGTTTTTATTTATACGAGAGAAGCATTTACAAAATAGTACAGTTTTAAAATATCGCAATTTTTAGAAATATTTTCTTAATAAATAAACAACAAAATCTTTACCTATATCAATTAGTTTTTCAATTATAGTGTAGGGAATTGTCACTCACTTATTTTGCATACTTCTCCGTTTGCAAGATTTTGTTGTATAATAGTTTAAGTATATACAAATAATTTGTTAATTAACCAAACAAGCCTTTTTTTAATTGTTACACTGGGTGTTTGTACTCTGAAAATAAATCAGTAATTTTAATGTGTACATATAATATAGGATTTTTATAATATGTATAAACAAATCCCAACTTCTTTTTAAGAGAATGTAAATACTAGTTGCATCGTTATTTTCAAATATTTCATCATATGGCACACCCACTTATTTAACAGCACGCCTTTCGTATGTGACAATGTATATTCTGTATGTCTTGCAAAGCATTCAACTATGCAAAGCCCTTGTAAAGTTAAAGCGCAAGCCAATTGAAGAAAAACAATGGATTAAAAACTATTATGAAATTAATGTTTCGAAATATTATTTGTTTATATGTATTTGTATTTTAACTTCAAAATAATTTTACATATATATAACTCGTTTTAAAATCAATAAAAGTTAAAATTATAACTCAATCATTTGTCCTAATTAATTAATATTGCGAGCTAATATGATTTTTACTACATAAAAACATGCACCTGTAAATCTTTCTAATGTAAACAAGAAACACTTAAAATACGGTGACCTCAACTATAATATAGAATTATATCAAATCAAATATTATTATCCATTTTATATATACATATTTTCTGAATTTGAATTATAAACAAATAAATCATCAATCACAATGACAAGAAGCTACAGTTTTTGGCGCAATGTTTGTTATGTAGTGATTTTTAATTGTTTATTTGACCCTATTTCGTATAATATACAGGTAAATAATTTTGCTTGATTATAGTGCACAAGTGATGTAGATTAAAAATAATAGCAGCGAATCCGACGGGCACGGCGTTCGGGCAATTCTACGCGAATATCTAAGCGCTACCCAATTTGCACCACAAATGTGTATTTCAAAAATACTCCGTAGAAAGATCTAATATGAAGCCAATGTTTTGTTACGATACTGAAATCATAACAGGACGTTTTACCAATTTAATAATGAATGTAATAATCTTCAACAACGAAAACAAATAAGAAAGGCAAAGCAGTGACTAATCCTAAATTGACAAGAAAAAAGAACCGCATATATGTGTTAAGAAAGACTTATGTATATAAAGAGAAGCCGTGATAAGTTAATACAGAAGATATACCGATGAATGTTAATTAAATGAATACATCAAATTAGTTATGCATGATTGAACCTACTTTTTCTGTGATAATGGTGATTTATACCATAGAAAATAAAAAATGGTTTACTTTACCTTTTTACAGAAAAATAAATGAATAGGTATTATTAATTATTAATGGGTTTTATAAAAATATTCTCTAGTTTTAGTGATCGGTTTAAATTCTAAGGGGTGTAATATCATGTTTTCTCACTTTCTGTATTTCATTTTTTTTAACTAACGTTATTGACTTTAAAGAGCTTAACAGTTTCTATAACTTTCAAACGACATATCAAAACCCACCGCTAGACGTTCTTACGAATAGATAAATGTCTTATAGATGATTACTTATAAAAGTATTCCGAAATATTTTTTTGCATTTAAATATAAATATGAATTCCAAATATTTGCAAACGAAGTCGATTGTAGAGTTAACCGCACTAAATGCTACTGAATTATAATAGTCTGCAATATTCACATTTACATATTAATAATGATCAATAACGATGTTGATAATAGTCATGTACAATAACGGGTACCTGTCACTGGCAAGCTTACTAGGTACATACGAATTGAGTTATTTTATTCATTGTCATGTTAATCGCCTGACTGACGATTGAGGATCACGGGGTATAGGTTTCTATGCCAGCATTGTTAAAAGAAAAAATATTCCATTTAAAAATTCAACGTGACTGTTTTTGAATGCTTACACGTTTATGTCCCAGATCAAAAAACAATTTACTTCTGATGTTTGTCTCAGCTTGTACGTGAGATTTTAAAGTAAGGCGACAGTTTGTAGGGTTACGGTCACGGACGTTGGCGGACATTGCTAAAGTTTGAACTCTTCATGTACTGCATTTTAATGTGATGCGATTTTGGACGAACCGGTAACGTTGTCTGAATATTGTTTTATCAGTCGCCGACATAGATTTTAATCTATGTCGACGAGAATAAATACGTATTTATCGAATATAAAACACATGATTTATCTGCCATTATAAGTATATACGAACTATGTGAAGCAGATGAAATTAAATAAAATATTAATTAGTTTTATCAATTTTGACCCTTATACAAAAATGGCTGTAAAAATATTTCTTAATTATCAATATAACTTAAAGTGTCCACCGAAAATTAAACCTATACTGATGATTTGATATAGAGTTAGAAGACACTGGCATGATTATTTACCGTAAACAAATACGTTTTGAAGCGATGATAGCTCAGTGATAGTGTGTACGAACTCCGCGTCAAGGGACGTGAGTTCATATCCACCTACGATGAGCTTGTGCTTTCGTTGAAGGAAAACATCATGAGGAACCCCTAGCATGGTGGTAGGGCTTTTTCTAATGTCCGCCTGTCTAGTTACCACCCTCAAGTTGAAAATCTGCCGCCAAATACTAATAGGTGTTTTGCGGCAGTTGCACTTGAAAGCTAGTTCCTCACGTTTAGCGTGTCTACCAACTTGGGCCGTACCGTCACTTAAGATCAGATGAGATTATGGCCATAACGCTAAACCTTAACTATAAAAATATGTAGAATAAATGTACACAATTAACGTATATTTTCGTTGAAAGAAGAAAACGAAAGAAAGCTATAGTGCGACATCTTCGAACGCTCGCCTGCCTGATTATTAAATCAATATAAAAGTATTTTGCTATGTTATACATACTGAATTTAACAATTCCTGGGCTTAGCGTCTCATCACTTTATCATCGACTTAAATTATTTCGGAAACTCTTTTCGTGTACGTTTTAAATTATGGGACCTCTAAAAAGTGACCTTTATTAAATGACCTCTACAAATATATGATAATATTTTTCATATTACTCATTGTTTATAGTAAGTTAGCTAATACACCTTGAAATCGGCTCGATATCTGCGAATGCATTTTGATTGGCACTTCGCAGCCTAATATTATCAATTACATAAACGCAAGAGGTTTTGTCCTTTATTACGTTGAATAAAAAAACTTTATAGACATAAAATAAAATGCCTTCATTCATTCGCCGTACAGATAGCAACTAAAGTAAATAATACAAGTATTATATATTTTGCAATGTGTCTACTAAAGATTTCGATTATAGCTTCATACATGTGTTTAAAGGTTAAAACAGGTTGTGAATTACACTTGACACTTTTGCAATAACAAAAACCACTCGAAGCATGTCTTAGCATGCTTATAATAATTAGTTATAAGACTTTCCAAATATTGGGAAGAAGAACTTTCTTACATACTTAAAAGAAATCAACAAGATGTTTGACGCTGCCACGATTAATAAAATAATTACTACATTTATCCATTACGTTAACAACTATACAGCGAATATTTAACAAATTTGGTACAAAGATAACGTTTGACTAAGAAAATAACACATATAATAATAACACACACACACACACACAAGAAACAATGCGAACAGTTGCGGAGCTGCGAAGTTAACAGCTAGAAGGTGTAATTTCATGATCATCACGTTGACTCCATATTGAAAACAGCTTTAATACAGATTTGTTAGGATTGGCAAATATAATTATTTTATATGCAAGTGTTCAATACCCGGTAGTATGATGAAGTAGTTACTATATTTTATACAGAACTCATGATTTTTGCGGATTATTCATTACATGAGTCATCGGTATTAATACGTTTGCAATAAAATAAGATGAAATAAATAACAAAGTTGAATATTTACATAACTCGCACCTAGAGTCCTAGACAATATTCAAGCCGCATGAAACGTGTTAAGCAGTTACAACCACATAAGACAATTCAACCCACTTCGTACAATGTGACAATACATTGTATGACCACTAGGTATATCAAATATATTATAAAATTATTTATAATTTATTATACATTTATAATTGAAATGAAATATAAAACATTCTTTAGAAATTTAAAGTATAATTTAAAATCATTTAATTTGCTATAGTTTTTAATGTATATTATTAGTATAATTATTTTATTTTACATTACAACTAATGTCATTTTGCTTAAGTCAAAAATTATAGATTTTCACAGTACAGTAATCTGCAAAAAAAATTGTTTATAAAGCATATAACGATTCTACAAATATATGATTTACATACGACTCGTAAATACATTTCATAGTCTAATCCTTTCAATTACCGTGATTTTCAACAATGTGCTAAATGTGTTAACATTTAAAACTGCAATTTTTGTCATATTTCAATAACAGGCAAATCTTTTAGTATGTTAGGACTAAGTATGTTGTAATAAATTACGAAAAGATGTAAAAGAGTTACGTCGCTGTATCTTAGTGACGATATTATTAATAAGTAGCTACATATCCTTTTGGTATTTTACTACAGTTATCACATGACTACGTAACGATAAAAAGTGTAATAAATGAAATATTTAATACAAAAATACTACATTTAACAAATAAAGCAGAATATTACATTAAATATAAAATGCTATAAAACTTTTAGTAACTTTATAGCCATAATTACTTTATATTATACTTGACACTTTTTTTTACTTTTTTTTTACACTATTCTAACTCATACAGGAAGTATTTACATCCGCGGACCAAAAACGTCTCTTTGTAAATGAAAACTTTAATTATTCAACTGATGGTATTTTTTTGTACTTACATTTGATAAAAATCATTGATACTCATTGGTACTTTTGATATTATTTTGTCTTTCGAAATAGTTATAGATAACATTGTTATGTTTATTTGTTGCAGGTGGTGCTAGCACTGAGCCAGGCTATCGCTGATAAACCAAGCAATGATACAGAATCAGCTCCTGTAGAAAATCGACAAGGAAAACAACTCGAGCCATATCAAGGCCAAAATGACAACGAAGTAGTGGTGGATATTGAAGACGATGAAAAGAAACAGTATTACGAAACTAACTACGACACTAGTAAGTAATTAATTCAAAACAAATTCAAATGCTAATCCAACTATACAGATTTTAAAACAGTTACTTATATCAAAGTTTAAACTTGTTCTCACTCGTCCATGCAAATAAAACTCGATATATGAGACTTCTTTCACCATTTATTTATAGTTACGGTTTAGCGTTATGGCCACCATCTCATCTGCTGTTAAATGATGTATCCGAAGATGGTGGACACGCTAAACCTAGTGTAGGAACTGACTCTCTGGAAAGAAAGACTTTACAGTTTTTTTTTGTTTATAGGTGCGTACGGTTTTGGATATGACGTCGGTCCGAATGGCCAGTTCCACCACGAAAACCGTGGCCCTGACGGAGTTACCTATGGCTGCTATGGTTATGTAGATGCTGATGGTTACCTCCGTGCAACACATTACGTCGCTGACAGTCACGGTTATAGAGTAGTAGAACCCGAAAAGCCCGTCGAAGTCTATCCCGACGAAAAGTACGAGTATGATGAAGCGTAAGTAATAATTTCCTTTTTATAGTTAAGGTTTAGCGTTATGGCCATAACCTAACTTGATGTTATGTGACGATGTGGCACTAGATGGTCGCCACGGTAAACCTAATGGAGAGACTGGCTCTCAAGTGTAACTGCCGGAACACACCTATAGGTATTTGGCGACAAATTTTCAACTTTAGGGTTGTAGTTTGCCAGACGGCCATTAGAAAAAGCCCTACCATCAATTCCACAATTCCCCACTTCCACATTAATCTGTATTAATTATCGATATTTATTTAATAATATCATATTGAAAGTAATTAACTTCTAACATGCTTTAATGAAATAAATTTGTTCTAATTATAAAATTACACGTGACGATAAAAGTCCATATTTTTACCTAATTTTATGTATTTCTTTATATATATTTTTCAGAAACGACAATTATCCGATGGAATCTAAACCAGGTAAAATAATACCGTGGAACAAGTTATTCTTCCCTAAAGGCTGTGGTCGCACTCCTGGTGGAGTACCACCGAAGCCACTGCCGAAGCCTACACCTAAACCACAGCGCCCCATTGACAGCACTGGACAAACTAGCAACCCAAGTCCTGGCGTAGTGTATCCAGGACAAGGTATATAACTGTTTCTTTAAAAACACGGGACTTATATAGTTCACGTGTGAATACATAGAATGCTTTGGTATTCATATTAATTAACAACAATTCTATGCCAGGGGGAAGCGGTAGTTCTCCTAATGGACCTTATGGCCCAAGTGGATCCAATGCTCCTGGCGGATCCAATGGGCCTGGCGGACCCAATGGTCCATATGGACCTGGTGGATCCAATGGTCAGTATGGACCTGGTGGATCAAACGGGCAATACGGCCCAGACGGATCTTACCGCCCCGATGGATCATACGGCCCTGACGGATCATACCAACCAGACGGTTCATGTATGTAATAACAATACTAATCACACTAAAATATTTAACTTAACTAGTTCATTAAAATACCACACCACTTCCTGTACTATATAAATCTAATAATTATTAGCTACCAAAAATACGAAACACAATTTTAATACCAGAAAATAATTGTGTCATAAGATGTAAACCCTATCATATTATTCTCTAGGGCAAGGCGGCGGATACTATCCAGGCTCACCTGGTAGCCCTGGTACTCCTGGTAGTCCGGGATCTCCAGGTAGCCCTGGTACTCCTGGTAGTCCGGGATCTCCAGGTACCCCAGGCAGCCCAGGCACGCCGGGATCACCAGGAACACCCAGCTCAGGAGGTGGATACATCCCAGGTCAAGGTGGATCAGGTAAACAAAATATTCATTTAACATTTGAACTACATCATTGAAAACTTACATATATTAAACTTACAAAATTTATTTAAGGTAGTCCAAGTGGTCCTACTGGACCAACTGGCGGCGGCGAATATTACCCAGGCAGCCCAGGTGCACCAGGAAGTCCAGGTTCCCCAGGAACACCAGGTATGGCCTAAAATGCAATAAAATCATAAGCTAGATAACATTATATTTCTTTGCCAGTTAGCACATTTTGATACAATGTTAGGCAACTTAACCTCTATTTATTTATAGAATAAAAATACCCTTTATATTACTTATAGTGCATTGTAAGATAAAATACCACTAATGATAGCATACTTTGTGTCAGCAATTCTCAAACTTTGACGGAACCCTAAAAAAAAAACATTTTTTTATGAACATGTTTTATTAATAATACTGTTAAAATGTAAAAGTTGCATAGTGATTCAATATCTAATAGAAGGTATGAAACTGTTTCTTATTTTTCATCAATTGGTTGATATCAGGTTTGATAAAAGAGAGTTTAAGTCTCATATTAGGTTCCACGTCAATATTCTCGTACAGCCCCAATAGAGGCTTTGCGGAACCCTAGGGCTCCACGTAGCATACTTATAGTATGGTTTCTTTATGTAATAAACTAAAAAATTGTACTATTAAAGTTCTGAAAAGTTTGTATGTTTGTTTAATCGCGCTAATCTTAGGAACAAAAAACAATCATTCGTAATTAAAAAAATATTTTTGTACTTGCTAGAACAATCATTGATGAAGGCTTCAGGTCATTTAACATCACGATACCACCCATAGATAGAACCTGTATTAAAAAAAGTTACAATGTGCAAAAATAATGAAATATTTTTAATTCCACTCGAACAAAGTCGTTAGCACAACTAGTTATTTATAAAAGCAATATAAAACCATTCTAGAATAATGTTAAAATATATAAATTTACAAGTGAACGGACAACGCATGATGTAGTTTGACAATAACGTGATAATATGACATGGATAATAAATCTAATATAGTAAAATATTATATCTACTTCAGGTGGTCCTGGCGGTCCTGGCGGTCCCGGCGGCCCTGGTGGTCCAGGTGGCCCTGGTGGACCCAGTGGTCCATCAGCAGGCGGTTATTATCCAGGACAATCTGGCGGAACAGGCATATCTGGAACACCAGGTAACCCAGGGACACCCGGTGGACCTGGTGGACTAGGAGGTCCAGGTGGCCCGGATAGTTCGAGTAGTCCTTCAACAGGCGCTTATTATCCAGGACAAACCGGAGGCACAGGCTCTCCAGGAATACCCGGCACACCAGGCACACCAGGTGGCCCAGGAGGGCCAGGAGGTCCTGGTGCACCAGGTAATTTAAAGTGAAGAAGATTGTTGGTCACTTTAACTTTTTAAATAATTTACTCACACACACACACACACTCATATCACATTCACAAACACATTTTACACAATTTAACTTGAAAATCGACACAAAACTCTACGTACATAATTTAATAAATTTCTTTAATATCGTTTTGTAATAATAGGAAGCACAAGTGGTCCAGGATATCGTCCATCCGGTCCATCAGGTGGCTCTTATCCAGGTCAACCGGGAACTCCGGGATCACCGGGAACACCAGGCACCCCAGGCACTCCAGGTATTGCTTTAAATTATTACTTGCTAGGATAAAATGATAATAAAATTACCTAATTATACTTTATATATAATTTTTTTATCTTATAGGAGGACCCGGCGGCCCAGGAGGGCCTGGTGGACCCGGTAGTCCTAGTGGTCCGAGCGGTCCAACCGGCCCTGGTGACTATCCTTCAGGTGGCTATTACCCCGGACAACCAGGAAGTCCAGGCACTCCTGGTACTCCAGGCTCACCTGGAGGTCCAGGAGGTCCAGGTGGTCCTGGAGGACCAGGTGGTCCCGGAGGACCAGGTAAATCTTAGATTAGGTTATATTTTTTAAAAGTACCAATACGATAGTTTGTTTCTACATTTTTTATTATACCGTACCTAATGATAAGCGCAGTACTATCCTAAACCGAGTATGAGCACCGAGCGATTTCATTTATTCACCACTGTGTTCACGGTGATCTGCAAACTCGGCAGCTGTATAGACTGCCTGATCCTGATGTATATAAGTAAAAAAAATGTATTGTTGTGAGATGTATTTCAAAACTCGGGACGTCTAAGCGTATGTTAACGCTGTCTTAGGATGATCATAATCTAAAAGTCCAAACTGTTATCCTATCATCCCATCAACGATAAAATTATAACTTAAGTATATATGTAATGAATGAAACCATGCTGCGAGAAATATTTAACAGCAGTATTTCACTATAAATAGTATACTCTTAATCAGGCGGTCCCGGTGGTCCACCTTCAGCAGGATATCAACCAAGCAAACCAGTTAATTCTGGCCAAGGTACGCAACGTAAAATTTCTTGAAATCATGATTATACTAGTACATTATAATTTATAAAAACCATTAATAAACATAAATGAATTTAGGTCAACCTGGACAGCAGGGAACTGCAGGACAGTCAGGTACCCCAGGGCAACCTGGTCAACCTGGAAATCCGGGTCAACCCGGTCAGCAAGGACAAGTAGGAGGACCAGGTAAAATATCAAAATTACACAAAATATCAGAAAATAAGACACAGCTCTTTACTACTTAAGAAAATATAAGCCAGAACAAAACATATAAGATTTGTAACAAGTAATTACAAATAACACAATAATGATTTAAAAAAAACAGGTAAACCGGGGCAACCTGGTACACCAGGATTCCCTGGACAACCCGGTCAACCAGGTAGCCCAGGACAGCCAGGCACCCCAGGACAACCTGGTCAACCGGGATACCCAGGACAGCCTGGCCAGCCTGGATATCCAGGTCAATCAGGTCAGCCAGGATACCCAGGACAACCAGGTCAACAAGGACAAGCAGGCAGTCCAGGTCAAATATATAAAAACGTCAAATATTAAAAAATCTAGTTTCAAATTACCATTAAAACTATTGAATATAAATAATAACCAAATCAAAAACAGAAAAAAAAAGAAAAATTATTCAGCCATCTCAGAACGCTTATATCTGCATTAAAACTAGAATTATATAAATATATAGATAATAAAATAACCGAGTCTACTACATTAAATCAAACAATGAGTGACGCATTGTGTATGAATAAATAGATACCAGTCTATGCACAATTGCTACACTAAATATGTTCAGCTGCTTAAATGGGTCCTTTGTAACTGGCACCAGTAAAAATTAATAAATAATAAGAGCAATATACAGTAAATACAAATTATAAAATAAAAAAGACATTGTATGGTTTTATGAAACCGCGATGCATAATCGGTGCACTGATTAAAATACCTAAATAAATGCCGCTGTCCACTTCCACGAATTAGTGAGAATATAAATGCTACACAGTCAGCTGGTGCGAGCCATGAGCGCCGCAATATTGATCTTGGCTGCTGTGCCGGGCTGCTTTCACTTTATCCCTACTCCAGGGACGGCTGTAATGCAACATGCGATTGATGGACGAAAAATTGAGGCAATGGAATAAAAATTTCAACCTAATAAAAACACCAATAATACTACAAACACAAAATATTAAAGATACATAATACTAAAAAGAAAAATAAACAACTAGAATGAAAGGGAAACAAATTACTTCCTTTTACGTTTATGTTAAGCTATCAATATTTACATGTAATAAAAGTTTCTCAAACATTATTATAAAAGTTTCGGCTATTTTAGAGTACGGACTGTCAGGGTTAAATGACTCCAGCATTGTAACGATGCAGATTTAAACGAACTTTTTTGCTGTATGTTTTTCTTGAGACTCTTTTCGATCCAAAGTAACTTCAAGTATATAAATATAGATAGCTAGATCGTTGCTTATTGATGACTACAAACAAAATTACCAAACTAAAACTTGGAACAAATTGTTATGAGTAATACAATAATATTATTAACCAACAGGAAAACCGGGACAACCTGGTAAACCAGGAACCCCAGGGCAACCCGGTCAAGCAGGAGCACCTGGTCAACCAGAATATCCAGGACAACCCGGTCAGCAAGGACAAGTAGGAGGACCAGGTAAAATATTAAAATTACTCAAAATGACAGAAAATAACAGACAGCTGGTTACTACTCAAGAAAATATAACCCAGAACAAAACATATAAGATTTGTAACAAGTAATTACAAATAACACAATTATTATATCAACAAACAGGTAAACCGGGGCAACCTGGCTCACCAGGATTCCCTGGACAACCCGGTCAACCAGGTAGCCCAGGACAGCCAGGCACCCCAGGACAACCTGGTCAACCAGGATACCCAGCACAGCCAGGCACCCCAGGACAACCTGGTCAACCAGGAAAGCCAGGACAGCCTGGCCAGCCGGGATATCCAGGACAACCTGGACAGCCAGGATACCCAGGACAACCCGGTCAGCAAGGACAAATAGGAGGACCAGGTACAATATCAAAATTACTCAATATGTCAGAAAATAAGATACTGCTCGTTACTACTTAAGTAAATATAACCCAGAACAAAACATATACGATTTGTAACAAGTAATTATAAATAACACAATTATTATATCAACAAACAGGTAAACCGGGGCAACCTGGCTCACCAGGATTCCCTGGACAACCTGGTCAACCTGGTAGCCCAGGACAGTCAGGCACCCCAGGACAACCTGGTCAACCAGGATACCCAGGACAGCCTGGCCAGCCTGGATATCCAGGACAACCTGGACAGCCAGGATACCCAGGACAACCCGGTCAGCAAGGACAAATAGGAGGACCAGGTACAATATCAAATTACTCAATATGTCAGAAAATAAGAGACAGCTCGTTACTACTTAAGTAAATATAACCCGGAACAAAACATATTAGATTAGTAACAAATAATTACAAATAACACAATAATTATATAAACAAACAGGTAAACCGGGGCAACCTGGCTCACCAGGATTGCCTGGACAACCCGGTCAACCAGGTAGCCCAGGACAGCCAGGCACCCCAGGACAACCTGGTCAACCAGGATACCCAGGACAGCCAGGCCAGCCTGGATATCCAGGACAACCTGGACAGCCAGGATACCCAGGACAACCCGGTCAGCAAGGACAAATAGGAGGACCAGGTACAATATCAAAATTACTCAATATGTCAGAAAATAAGATACTGCTCGTTACTACTTAAGTAAATATAACCCGGAACAAAACATATTAGATTAGTAACAAATAATTACAAATAACACAATAATTATATAAACAAACAGGTAAACCGGGGCAACCTGGCTCACCAGGATTGCCTGGACAACCCGGTCAACCAGGTAGCCCAGGACAGCCAGGCACCCCAGGACAACCTGGTCAACCAGGATACCCAGGACAGCCAGGCCAGCCTGGATATCCAGGACAACCTGGACAGCCAGGATACCCAGGACAACCCGGTCAGCAAGGACAAATAGGAGGACCAGGTACAATATCAAAATTACTCAATATGTCAGAAAATAAGATACTGCTCGTTACTACTTAAGCAAATATAACCCAGAACAAAACATATACGATTTGTAACAAGTAATTATAAATAACACAATTATTATATCAACAAACAGGTAAGCCGGGGCAACCTGGCTCACCAGGATTCCCTGGACAACCTGGAAGCCCAGGACAGTCAGGCACCCCAGGACAACCTGGTCAACCAGGATACCCAGGACAGCCTGGCCAGCCTGGATATCCAGGACAACCTGGGCAGCCAGGATACCCAGGACAACCAGGCACCCCAGGACAACCTGGTCAACCAGGATACCCAGGACAGCCAGGCACCCCAGGACAACCTGGTCAACCAGGATACCCAGGACAGCCTGGCCAGCCTGGATATCCAGGACAGCCTGGACAGCCAGGATACCCAGGACAACCCGGTCAGCAAGGACAAATAGGAGGACCAGGTACAATATCAAAATTACTCAATTTGTCAGAAAATAAGAGACAGCTCGTCACTACTTAAGTAAATATAACCCAGAACAAAACATATTAGATTAGTAACAAGTAATTACAAATAACACAATTATTATATCAACAAACAGGTAAACCGGGGCAACCTGGCTCACCAGGATTCCCTGGACAACCCGGTCAACCAGGTAGCCCAGGACAGCCAGGCACCCCAGGACAACCTGGTCAACCAGGATACCCAGGACAGCCAGGCACCCCAGGACAACCTGGTCAACCAGGATACCCAGGACAGCCTGGCCAGCCTGGTCACCCAGGATACCCAGGACAACCCGGTCAGCAAGGACAAATAGGAGGACCAGGTACAATATCAAAATTTCTCAATTTGTCAGAAAATAAGAGACAGCTCGTCACTACTTAAGTAAATATAACCCAGAACAAAACATATTAGATTAGTAACAAGTAATTACAAATAACACAATTATTATATCAACAAACAGGTAAACCGGGGCAACCTGGCTCACCAGGATTCCCTGGACAACCCGGTCAACCAGGTAGCCCAGGACAGCCAGGCACCCCAGGACAACCTGGTCAACCAGGATACCCAGGGCAATCAGGTCAACAAGGACAAGCAGGCAGTCCAGGTGAAATATACAAAAACGTCAAATATTAAAAAATCTAGTTTCAAATTACCATTAAAACTATTGAATATAAATAATAACCAAATCCAAAACAGAAAAAAAAAGAAAAATTATTCAGCCATCTCAGAACGCTTATATCTGCATTAAAACTAGAATTATATAAATATATAGATAATAAAATAACCGAGTCTACTACTTTAAATCAAACAATGAGTGACGCATTGTGTATGAATAAATAGATACCAGTCTATGCACAATTGCTACACTAAATATGTTCAGCTGTTTAAATGGGTCCTTTGTAACTGGCACCAGTAAAAATTAATAAATAATAAGAGCAATATACAGTAAATACAAATTATAAAATAAAAAAGACATTGTATGGTTTTATGAAACCGCGATGCATAATCGGTGCACTGATTAAAATACCCAAATAAATGCCGCTGTCCACTTCCACGAATTAGTGAGAATATAAATGCTACACAGTCAGCTGGTGCGAGCCATAAGCGCCGCAATATTGATCTTGGCTGCTGTGCCGGGCTGCTTTCACTTTATCCCTACTCCAGGGACGGCTGTAATGCAACATGCGATTGATGGACGAAAAATTGAGGCAATGGAATAAAAATTTCAACCTAATAAACACCAATAATACTACAAACACAAAATATTAATGATACATAATACTAAAAAGAAAAATAAACAACTAGAATAAAAGGGAAACAAATTACATCCTTTTACGTTTATGTTAAGCTATCAATATTTACATGTAATAAAAGTTTCTCAAAAATTATTTTAAATGTATCGGCTATTTTAGAGAACGGACTGCCAGGGTTAAATGATTCCAGCATTGTAACGATGCAGATTTAAACGAACCTTTTAGCTGTATGTTTTTCTTGTGACTCTGTGCTGGGTTTCTATCCAAAGTAACTTCAAGTATATAAATATAGATAGCTAGATCGTTGCCTATTGATGACTACAAACAAAATTACCAAACTAAAACTTGAAACAAATTGTTATGAGTAATACAATAATATAATTAACCAACAGGAAAACCGGGGCAACCTGGTAAACCAGGAACCCCAGGGCAACCCGGTCAAGCAGGAGCACCTGGTCAACAAGGCTACCCAGGGCAACCCGGTCAAGCAGGAGCACCTGGTCAACCAGGCTACCCAGGACAATCGGGTCAACCAGAATATCTAGGACAACCCGATCAGCAAGGACAAGTAGGAGGACCAGGTAAAATATTAAAATTACTCAAAATGTCAGAAAATAATATACAGCTGGTTACTACTTAAAAAAATATAACCCAGAACAAAACATATAAGATTTGTAACAAGTAATTACAAATAACACAATTATTATATCAACAAACAGGTAAACCAGGGCAACCTGACTCACCAGGATTCTCTGGACAACCCGGTCAACCAGGTAGCCCAGGACAGCCAGGCACCCCAGGACAACCTGGTCAACCAGGATACCCAGGACAGCCTGGCCAGCCTGGATATCCAGGACAACCTGGACAGCCAGGATACCCAGGACAACCCGGTCAGCAAGGACAAATAGGAGGACCAGGTACAATATCAAAATTTCTCAATTTGTCAGAAAATAAGAGACAGCTCGTCACTACTTAAGTAAATATAACCCAGAACAAAACATATTAGATTAGTAACAAGTAATTACAAATAACACAATTATTATATCAACAAACAGGTAAACCGGGGCAACCTGGCTCACCAGGATTCCCTGGACAACCCGGTCAACCAGGTAGCCCAGGACAACCTGGTCAACCAGGATACCCAGGACAGCCTGGCCAGCCTGGATATCCAGGACAACCTGGACAGCCAGGATACCCAGGACAACCCGGTCAGCAAGGACAAATAGGAGGACCAGGTAAAATATCAAAATTTCTCAATTTGTCAGAAAATAAGAGACAGCTCGTCACTACTTAAGTAAATATAACCCAGAACAAAACATATTAGATTAGTAACAAGTAATTACAAATAACACAATTATTATATCAACAAACAGGTAAACCGGGGCAACCTGGCTCACCAGGATTCCCTGGACAACCCGGTCAACCAGGTAGCCCAGGACAGCCAGGCACCCCAGGACAACCTGGTCAACCAGGTAGCCCAGGACAGCCAGGCACCCCAGGACAACCTGGTCAACCAGGATACCCAGGACAACCAGGTCAACAAGGACAAGCAGGCAGTCCAGGTGAAATATACAAAAACGTCAAATATTAAAAAATCTAGTTTCAAATTACCATTAAAACTATTGAATATAAATAATAACCAAATCAAAAACAGAAAAAAAAAAGAAAAATTAATCAACCATCTCAGAACGCTTATATCTACATTAAAACTAGAATTATATAAATATATAGATAATAAAATAACCGAGTCTACTACATTAAATCAAACAATGAGTGACGTATTGTGTATGAATAAATAGATACCAGTCTATGCACAATTGCTACACTAAATATGTTCAGCTGCTTAAATGGGTCCTTTGTAACTGGCACCAGTAAAAATTAATAAATAATAAGAGCAATATACAGTAAATACAAATTATAAAATAAAAAAGACATTGTATGGTTTTATGAAACCGCGATGCATAATCGGTGCACTGATTAAAATACCCAAATAAATGCCGCTGTCCACTTCCACGAATTAGTGAGAATATAAATGCTACACAGTCAGCTGGTGCGAGCCATGAGCGCCGCAATATTGATCTTGGCTGCTGTGCCGGGCTGCTTTCACTTTATCCCTACTCCAGGGACGGCTGTAATGCAACATGCGATTGATGGACGAAAAATTGAGGCAATGGAATAAAAATTTCAACCTAATAAAAACACCAATAATACTACAAACACAAAATATTAAAGATACATAATACTAAAAAGAAAAATAAACAACTAGAATGAAAGGGAAACAAATTACATCCTTTTACGTTTATGTTAAGCTATCAATATTTACATGTAATAAAAGTTTCTCAAACATTATTTTAAATGTTTCGGCTATTTTAGAGAACGGACTGCCAGGGTTAAATGATTCCAGCATTGTAACGATGCAGATTTAAACGAACCTTTTAGCTGTATGTTTTTCTTGTGACTCTGTGCTGGGTTTCTATCCAAAGTAACTTCAAGTATATAAATATAGATAGCTAGATCGTTGCCTATTGATGACTACAAACAAAATTACCAAACTAAAACTTGGAACAAATTGTTGAGTAATACAATAATATTATTAACCAACAGGAAAACCGGGGCAACCTGGTAAACCAGGAACCCCAGGGCAACCCGGTCAACCAGGATACCCAGGTACTCCAGGCCAAGTAGAAAAACCCGGCCAGCCGGCTACATCAGGAACACCAGGACAACCAGGCACACCAGGTCAACCAGGCACACCAGGACAACCGGGAAGACCAGGCCAACCAGGAACACCAGGACAATCAGGGACACCAGGACAACCTGGACAGGCAGGATACCCAGGACAGCCTGGTCAGCCAGGACAACCTGGTCAGCCAGGATACCCAGGACAGCCTGGCCAGCCAGGATACCCAGGACAACCTGGTCAGCCAGGATACCCAGGACAGCCTGGCCAGCCAGGATACCCAGGACAACCGGGTCAGCCAGGCTATCCAGGACAGCCTGGTCAACCAGGACAAGCTGGAGGTCCAGGTAAATAGCATCAGGTAATAAATTATAAAAAAATCTGCGTGACCTGTTACTCTAATATACAATTCGTATGAATTTAAGGTCAACCGGGTCAACCAGGAATCACAGGACAACCAGGTCAGCCGGGAACTTCAGGACAACCGGGCCAACTGGGACACCCTGGGCAACCAGGACAAACAGGAGGACCAGGTATAATTAAAATAAACGTTTCATTATTAACTTGTTATACATATACATTTTCGTGAAATAAAATTTCTAGTCGCATACATAATTATTTTACGAGCCTAGACAGTATTAATAAAAAAAGATGCCAACACTTTATTCTGGTTAGAACGCGTGACTTCTGAAAAATTCATTGGAGTTGTAATAGTTGTGTTTTACGTGATTCAGCTTTTTAAAGCATACAATCGATAAAACATAAAATCAGTACCTATTCCTCTGTAGCCCTAATTTCGAATATTTTTGTTCTCGCATTTTGTTTTAAAACTGTAATTATGGTCGAGTGGCTTAGTAGCGTGATGTAGATTCGATGTCCGTAGGTCGAAACTAGATAATTTATCTATGAATTGTTCGGAATTTGTGTATATTTGCAAAATTTTGTAAATTTGTGTATTTAGTGAATTGATATTACAATCGGCTAACGGTTAAGAAATAACTTTTTGAGGAAACTCTAACCTAAAGTTTGGTCTTATGGTAGCACTGTTTGTGGTAAAATTTTAAATCTAAGAATTTCTTGGTGCTTGAAATTATTAATAAACTAGCTGATCCGGTGAACTTCGTATCATCTATAATTGTAGTTCTTTGTCTCCCCAAAACTCAGAAACGGTTTGACCGATTTATATTTTCTTTTTTTTCCTTTTGATTAGCTATAATCAATCCTAATCAGCCTACCAACATTAATTCGTTAAGATCAATAGAACTGGCTATATCTAATATTATTTTCCTTTTTCATTTCTTTTTGTTGTTGAATGAAACTTGTTTATAACTTCAATGAATAAAATGTCTTTCAATTATATAAAATTTAAATATAGATGGATTCGTACCCACGTCCCATG
The DNA here is from genome assembly GCA_039707435.1 of Actias luna. NCBI lineage: Eukaryota > Metazoa > Arthropoda > Insecta > Lepidoptera > Saturniidae > Actias > Actias luna. The sequence continues at coordinate 8,602,534 of JAZHAC010000033.1, read as the reverse complement.
TCGTGGCGTCGTGGTGTACACACTACCCACTGAGCTATCATCGCTTCAAACTGAGTTATCATCTCTTTATTACTTTTCAAATTATGAGTATTAGTAGTATTATCATAATAATGTGTTCGGTTTTTCTAGTTTTTTTATACAAACCTTGTCCTGATAATAACGAAGACAATAAAAAAAGAATTATTTAATTTGGTACAGTCGTTCGGAAGTTATACCGCGTACATATGGACCGTTTATTTTGAAAGTGGTGTAAGTCCATTTTTGAGAAAAATGAGCTATCACGTAATTCATGCTTAATTTAATGTAAATTTTTTATATATAACTAGTCCGTGTTTAATTTCTCAAAAAAATTCCATGTTTTGTACAACTTAAAATCGGTCGGTAAATGAAATTGCAATATCAACGAATATAGTAACCTTTAATTTTCTCGAAACAAAATAAAATGGACTTACACCACTTTCAAAATAAACGGTCCATGTATTTCGGCGAATCATTTATTTATATAGAAAGAGATAGGTTGAGGTAGCAACGGAGTAGTGAATAATCGCATGCCTTTAATCGGAAAATGGCCTTCACATTGCAGTGATTCATCTATAGGCTGATCCTATTGTTATATTTGTTAAACTGTAAAAGAAATCATCTCATTATAACTAACACTTGCATTTTAAGTTTCCTTTCTACCTGAAATATAAACAAAAAGTCTACACAAAAATAAATGTTTACTTTATCATAAAAAATATATAGCTACAATATGAAAATACGGTAGTCGTAGTAGATCTATTATGGTTTGGATGCCAGAAAAAAGGAATCTTGGGCATTACTGCAACACTTCGTGGTGAAATATTTATCAAAAATACGAATACGCTATTAATATACAAAACTCTTTTTATTTTTACTAATCCAACAATTCAAGGTGTAGTAGTTAGTTCAAATAAATATTAATACAATGTATATTCGTAATATTATTATTTTTAGCTACTTAATTTTATTTATAAAGAACTAATTGTAACAACGATTATTTTCGTTTTAGGGCAACCCAGTCGACCGGGATACCCAGGGCAAACAGGACAAACAGGTGGTCCAGGTACGATTACGTTATGATTTCTATTAAAGAAATCGAAATAATAATGTATAAAATATCACAAAAAATCATTAGCAAGTTTTATGAGTGTTTTTCGATAACCTTTTTCTATACCAATTATAAAGAGGAAATAAACTCCAGAACTACTGGACCTATTTCAAAAATTCTTACATCACTAGAAAGCTATATTATGACATTAGACATTTTTCATGAAATTTTTTAAATACATTTTTAATTCCACGCAAACGGAGTCGTGGCCACAGTTAGTATTTTATATAAATATTTTGTAGCTAATACAAAATTAAGAAAAAAAATTTAATGACGGATTTTCGTTTTAAAAAATAAACGTGTGGCTATTTCTTGGACCTAAATCGATTTAGAACTATAGCAACTTAATTTGCGACTTCAATAACTTAAGCAAGGAAATACATTTTCTTTATTTTTATAGTAAGATTAGTCAAATCATAATATTGATCAATTTTAGTATTAATTTCATAAATTTTAGTTTTAGTATTTGGCCACTTCCTCACCTCATGTTAAATGGCGATGTGTTTGAAAATCGTAACACGCTAAGCCTATTAGAAGAACTGGCTCATACGTACAACAGCTGGCTTTTCCACAAGACCGTAGTATTAGACACTTGGGTAGACATTAGAAAGCGTGCTACTACATGCTTGTTTCATTACGATGCCTTCGCCGAAAGCTCAAGTTCATTGCAATAATTCGAACACGCGTTGAATGATGCAGCAGTCCATTCTTACACCCACTGAGTCACCACTGCTTTACATGAAATAAAATTTATTTAAAAATCAAAATCACAAAGTGAAACTTCGTTTTGGGATGTCGTTATATTTGGATCTGTATCGGTCATGAGTTGGCATGTGTATAATAATCATATAGAAATTTATCACGTTAAATTTTTATTTTTGTAATAGGACAACCAGGACAGCCAGGTTACCCTACACAACCAGCTCAACAAGGATACCCAGGACAACCGAGTAAGCCTGGAAGTTCTGGACAACAAAGTCAGTCAGGATACCCAGGGCAACCTGGTAAGCCAATTAACTCAGGACAACCCGGTCTGTCAGGAGGTCCTAATCAACATGGTCAAACCGGTAAGCCAGGACAGTCGGGTCACCCAGGCACACCAGAGTATCCGAATAAACCAGGATATCCAGGACAACCCGGACAGTCAGGATATCCAAGTCAACCCGGGCAACCAGGTAACCCCGGACTTCCCGGACAACCTGGGCGACCAGGTATAACAGAACAGCCAGGCACACCAGGACAGCCAGGAGAACCGGGTCAACCTGGTTACCCAGGACAACCTGGCCAACTAGGATACCCAGGACAACCCGGCCAACCAGGATACCCTGGAGAACCAGGTAGGCCAGGACAACCCGGACAGCCAAGCACATCCGGGCAGCCAGGAAGACCAGGACAACCCGGGCAGCCAGGCACACCAGGACAGCCAGAAAGACCAGGACAACCTGGTCAGCCTGGATACCCAGGACAACCTGGTCAGCCAGGGTACCCAGAGCAACCTGGACAACCAGGTTACCCAGGGCAACCAGGCCAACCAGGCCAACCAGGATATCCAGGACAACCCGGGCAGCCCGGTTACCCTGGACAACCCGGTCAGCCCGGTTACCCAGGACAACCCGGTCAGCCAGGGTACCCAGCACAACCGGGTGAACCAAGCTACCCAGGGAAACCAGGACAGCCCGGTTCAGCAGGGCAACCAGGTCAACCAGGACAACCAGGACAACCTGCCCACCCAGGATATCCTGGGGAACCAGGACAGCCAGGTACAGCGGGACAACCAGGACAACCTGGACAACCAGGTACAGCAGGTCATCCGGGTCAACCAGGACAACCAGGCTACCCAGGCCCACCTGGCCAGCCAGGATACCCAGGAAAACCTGGTGAACAAGGATACCCAGGGCAACCTGGTCATCCAGGGTACCCAGGGCAACCAGGTCAGCCGGGGTACCCAGGGCAACCTGGTGAACCAGGATACCCAGGACAACCTGGTCAGCCAGGGTACCCAGGACAACCAGATCAGCCAGGGGAACCGGCACAACCAGACTACCCAGGGAAACCTGGACAACCAGGTACAACGGGACAGCCAGGTCAACAAGGACAACCAGGCTACCCAGGACAACCTGGCCAACCAGGATACCCAGGGCAACCCGGCCAACCAGGATACCCAGGAAAACCTGGTGAACCAGGATACCCAGGAAAACCCGGTCAGCCAGGATACCCAGGACAACCCAGCCAGCCAAGCACTCCAGGACACCCAGGAGAAACAAATCAACCAAGCTACCCAGGACAACCAAGTCAGCCAGGATATCTTGGACAACCAGGACAACCAGGAAAACCAGGAGAACCGGGACAACCAGGCTACCCAGGCCAACTTGGACAGCCAGGTACAGCAGGACAGCCAGGACAACCAGGCTACCCAGGACAAGATGGTCAACCAAGCAGACCAGGGCAGACCGACCTACCAGGTGGTCAAGGGCAACCAAGTATACCAGGACAACCAGGGTCACCAGGACAACCAGGTAAACCAGGACAACCAGGTACACCAGGACAACCCGGACAGGCGGGCAGTTCAGGGCCACCCAATCAAGCTGGTAAGCCAGGCTACCCAGGACGACCTGGTCAAACAGGATACCCAGGACATCCCGGTCAACTAGGGCAAACGGGCGGTCCAGGACAATCTGAATATCCAGGTTAGTTTGTTTCCATAGTTTTATTGTTCAAATATATGTAATAAATATTTTTCCGTATGTATTTATGGACTTTTAATGAATAGATAGTTTTTTTTTATAATTTATAATTTTAGTATTATGGTTACAATCTTACCTGTTGTTAAGAGGCAATATGGCTCAAGATGGTATATCCACCTAGTGGAAATCAAAACCTAGTTGAAGGACTGGCTTTCAAGTGCAACTGCAGAAACACACCTATAAGTGTTTGGCGGTAGATTTTTAACTAGAAGCTAGCTAGACGGGCATTAGAAAAAGCCCTACCACCATGCAAACATGCTTACAAGATGATAAAGTTTTATATTACTGTAAGTCACTTTTGGCCATAATCACTAGATCAGCTTAATCTAAAGTATACTAAGCCTTAATATCGTGTGGATAAAAAAAAGTTTCAATACATTTTCTGGTTTCGTGTTCAGTAATGTTCATATACTAAAGATATATATGTACGGAGATAGGAAAAATATTAAATCAAGTTACCAAATTAAAAATATTATACCAATATAAATAGCATTATAAGTAACTTAATGTAATTTATATAACAGGCGGTGATTCAGTGCCATCGGGAACAGGAGTACAACCACCTTCATATGCTCCATCAAATCAGATGCCACCATTCCCGATCTACGTCATACCTTATCCGCTACCAATCGTTCCAAGCCCAGGATCTTGTCCATGTTACCTACTGAACCCCGGAAAGAACGATTCAACGACACAAGTTCAACAACAACCATCAAATACGCCGTCCGGTGGTCAAACCCAAGGATATGCACCATACGGGATTATTGGTTTTATCCCAGTTTTGTTTGTACCATATTGTCCGGGAGATAAAGATGGTATAAACACAGCACAACAAAATTTCCCTAATGCTGTACCAGTACAATACAACTGCGCTCAATGTCAAGCCAGCAAAAATATTTACCGATACTTTGATAGAATAGATGGTGGACGTGCCCTAAACGATTTGAAGGAATTGAAATCTCTTGACGAACTTAACGAACTTCTTATACGTCAGATAAAGCCAACCAAGAGAACTCTGCGCCAGATAGCGGCTCATCCTAAAATTCTGGATGGAATGAAGAATAACCAGTAATAGATTTAATGCAGTAAATGTGATAAGTTTAAATATTATAATTTTTAAATGAGTTTGGACGTCGCCTGGTAGAATGAAATTTTGAGACTGTCTGATAGTTTCTTGGACGATCTCAAAATTAATGCGATAACGTAAAATTATAATTTTTTGTGTCCAGGATAGGATTGAATTTATGATTATTTTAAAACGTTATTAGCATCTGTATGTAATATTTACAGAAAAATATTCGAATTGATGCTTGTCTACTAAACTTTGTTTTATATGTATACGCTTATTCTTTCTGTAATTTCATTGGATTGCAAAGATAATAAAATATAATCGTTAAAAAATATCTGACTTATTATTAACCTTTCGGTTACCCTAAGTAAAAAATTGTCGTTTATTAGCTTATTCTGCAAAAATATAGTTTTTTTTAGTTCATACCTTAATTAACCACAAAGCACTGGCAATAATTATCAAATAAAACGAACACTCACTCTAAAAGGCCAACGGAGTAAAAAGACTAGTTCACTTCGTGCACCTCAATTGCACGTCAATACCACAAAGTAAAAACGCAATCTTCCTACATGGAGTATTATTTAAAATTATTATAGCCTGTCAATGGAATAATGGCTTAAGCTACCCTTATAACAAATTACAAAAAAATCGATCAAGCCGGTTAAGAGTTACATTTGGATATTCAACCATGTTTGAAAAGAACTACAGATTTATTAATACCAGGATGAGTATATTTATATAGATAGTTAAATAGAATGACCTCCAATTTGAACAAAATATATAAATCGACGTTCTATGTATTCATATGTATAAAAGTTAAGAACTGACTTTGATGCATTCAAGCATCACTAATTGGACAAAGTCGAAAACTTGAAACCCGAAAATTTAATTACCGCATTAAAGTATTATTGGCAGTTACAAACTGTAGTCATACATAATATCATGTTATATATACATTTTGCTTGTTATGGCTTATTTTATATAAAGTTACTTAGATGTCGCTCTAAATATATTTTGATAAAATCTCTGTCGCTACACACAACAAAAATTGGTTAAGAAAATCCACTATTTATGTTTCATGTTTCAAAGATCATTCTGTAATTTTCTATTGTTTACGTATAAGTAATAAGAACACTCTTGTCCAAACTTAATTTAAAAATTTACGATATTACTTTCTGGGAAGAATAAATTTTAGAAGTGTTAAGGTTAATAATTAAATACGTATAATTGCTAAAAAATAAAGTGGCTGACAATACTGAATATTTAAATATGGCTTCTATACTTTATTTATTTCTAGTTATCTCTATATTGCATTCTCTAATGTCTTTTTACTTTTATGGCAACTTCTCGTTACTACGTCCGTTGAGAAGATGTGGAGTGATTTGCGACAATTTTTGTAAGAGATCGGACTCGTGTGTTTCTGTCGATGTTGAAAATTTAGACAGGAAATAAATAATTGTATTAACCAAAATTGTTTTTATTTAATCCTAATAAATTACGAATTTACTTATTTTACTTTACATGTATAGCTTATCTTCAACAATGCTTCTCTATTATTCGTTACATATATTAACCCATTAATACATACATAATAGTTACAAATATATACAGTTTAGAAAACTGAATAAGACATGGAGGAAAAGTAGGTATATTAAATACTAGATTTTATGTGCGGCTTCGCTCGCGTTAATATTGATTTAATCAAACAAATCGGATGACGCAATAAAAAGTTTCATACAAAGTTTATCCCTCTGTTTACGCCACTTCCTATAAGCTTTTCGTGAAAAAAAGTAGCCTATCTCAGTCTCCAGGATACCATCTATCTCTATACTAAAACAACAAACAAACATATGATACAAGATAGCAAACTTCAGCTAAAGGTAAACATTTTTTTGGTAACTTTGGTAAGTATGCTAAATGCCAATGTAATTAATATTCATTAGTACGTTAAATTTAATTTTTGAATGTATATCTCGCTTTCCTTACATTTAGTTGTCTAGATCTACATTGTTGCAACCAGGCTGCGCTATATGATTGTATTATTCCTGCAATACCGTGCACCAAGGTTGACAAACCACTCTAAAATATTCATGCGTCCTGAGTAAAAGAATGTTCACGATGAAAACTTTATATACTAATAAAGAATTTACTACGGCCCGTTTGGTTATTTACCATTCTTAATTCAATATAAAATCTGTAACCAAGCCTCGTGCCGCGCTGCTTTGATAGTTTCATATAAGAGCCGTGCTGCAAGGCATAACCTGCCACATTTGGACACATAAAATGGATAAAAACTCTAGAAACACTCAAATGAAAGATTACACCTCCTTTTTCTAAATTGTAAACATTAAGTATCTTGCCTATACATATATAATCCGAGCAATGGAAAACATAATATCTATAGATCTCTTAAGAATGTTTTCTTCATTTATTTTTCAAATGACAAACAGATACGTATGGCGTGTACGTCATATACGTACCTGACGATTAGCGTATAGAATCAAGGATGATGATAGTCGTATCTTGATGACCTACTAAGCAACGAAGCATGACACTCTCGTGCTAACAATATCACTAATAAAGGCGCCCTCATGTCTCAATTACAAATAAGCTAAAAATTTCAAATGAATAATTAAGAAAATAATTCCGATATGATTTCATATTCTTATTCCTGTTGGATTTTTTTATCATTAATTTTAATAATATCCTTCAAAATTATGGAGTAGGTTTTTTACTCAGGAGTATTCAACCCTCAAGTCAAAAATCTGCCGCCAAACACCTACACGTGTGTTCCGGCAGTTGCATCGACAGTCAGTCCCTCCACTAGGCCTAGCATGTCCACCATCTTGCGCCACATCGTCACAACATCAGGTTAGATTGTGGCCATAACGCTAAACCTATAAAAATACCACAGAGTTGAAGTCTCAATACTGGTTGTTTTAACATTACTTACTAATATCCGATTTACTATTCTTGTTTTTGTAAAGGTTAGACATATTATACATTATCTGTTATTTAACTATCAGTAAAATATATAATTACCATTTGGATATCTAGATTTAACTCAAAAACCATACAATTTTACACGTAAGAAATCTATTTCATTACTCAGTCGACAAACGATTAGAATCGTCAGCTATACTTTTATAAATAACAATAAATCCTGTATTAAATCTCAACAGTAATTAGATTTTATGCATACGAAATAAAAATCTGTATGTGAATCATCAATTAATAAGCTTAATGACCTATGTTCCTTGCTATAGACATAATAAGTAAAACTAATACCAAAACAACTAATAAGAGCAAGTTAAACCGCGATCACATCTCATTTATATTAGGTATTTCCGATGTAGCTTTAATATTGGTTAATGTAACCCTCATAAATAAAACATAGTTGTCAGTGTATAAAGCTGTTCCATCATACGTTAAATACTGTCATATTTACTAAGGAGGACGAGCTGACTTTGAACTTATTACCTCCTAAGTCACTATTGTCAGTTAAAGACAATAATTCTCACAGTTTATAAAGAACTAAAAGTAAGTAGGCGCACACAGAGCATATCTCACTACGTAGGACGTAACCAGTGTGCTGTGCATTACTGTTATAACTTCAAATATCAGATAACATCTAATTGATTGTAAGTACTTTAAAATTATTACTTTTTTTTATGCAAAAAAATTAAAATTGTAAAAAATGTAACATTTTTTTTAATATAAAAATTTTAATGCTCATTGCATGACAAATCAATCGATAGTTGGAATTGGCACCCTCCAATTTGGTCAGAAGTTTTCTTTCATCCTATAACGAAAAAGTTTGGAAAATCCAAAAGTGCACGCCTCATTGTCTCATTTTTCTTTTTGTTTATTTAATAACAATTTACACCACATTGAATCAGACCGTGAAACATAATAGAGTTCTATCCCTAATTATACTGAAGAGTAAGAAAAAAAAAGACTCGATTAGTAAAGTATTTCTGTCGTTATCGTGATCACATACAGGATCCGCACATACAGACATACGGACGTCCAAGACCGAACTTTTTTTAACAGGTTTTTAACTAGTTTAAATAACAAAAACGGCATCAAAAATATCATGAGTGTTAAAAATAGTGTTTTTTTCTTGATATATGTGTGTATATATTATTTTACAAGTGCAATATATGATGAATAGAGAAATTTTAAGTTTGAAAAATCAGTTGTTTTGCGTGAAGTCACAGTAGTACCCACCTCAACGCTTCGCTTATGAGGCGTGCAATTTAACCAACAGAAAAATATTTTGTTTTTAAAAGTTCTAAACTATTATAGTCCCAAAGGTGAGGTATTTGGGTAACCAAAAAAATATACATTTCCTAAATTATTTTACAATTTTCTAAAATTAAACAAATCAAAACGTTTTCTTGCACTTTTTTTTGTAGAATATCTGTTTTAAAAAGACACTGAAATATTTAGGGAAATTGGTTTTATTGTTTTGAACATAGGTTGTACGCAGATTTCTTTTCCGTGAGAAATATTATGTCTATTAAAAAAGAAAAGATATATTTCTGACCTGTATTTGACTTGTATTATCACCACATATTCTATAGATATATCTTAGTAATGCCATTTTCGTAGCCTTTATTCAGTTTATTTATAATTAATTCAGATTGTCGCGCTGGTCCTCGGCAACAGTCCAAGCCGAGGACCGGCCACTTCATGGCTCCCCTGCGCTCGCTGCCTCGGGCTGAGTACCTTACTACACGCCCCCAAAGCTCGATGAAGCTGTAAAAGCTTAACAGCATTTGTCCAAGCGAAACTATTAAATTCGCACGCTATACTTCTTAAATTACACGTTTCAAAGCGTGATTCTACAAACAGTGCAATTGATCTTTATTTGTATGTCACTATAAATTTATACATTCACAATGAAAAAAATATATTCATTCATTAAAACCAAAGTCTACATTTACTATGTGAATAGTTATAATAAAATAATCTACTTACCGAAAGTATGTATAATAAAAATATCGTGACTGAAGGCCATTTTATGCAATAATAACGCTTTAAAAGTCATATAGATATTTTTCGGATATCCTTAACAACCAAAACAAATTAATATTTTTACATTCTAAGATATAGAAAATAATTTTGACTAGAGATTTCATTATTAATTTAACCGTCTTTCTGATACTTTTATTAGGTATATAGATCGATTAGTGATAAATCGTCTTCTTTTATTTTAAGAAGTAGCAATCAGGTATGCGGTCCACTTGATGTTAAGTGATCGGGGATCAGAATTGAGTATTTTTAACTTATCTCGAGACAGGAAGTAGCACAGAGTATTGCTATAAAAACTTCTTACTTCTTCTTTAAAAACCCAGAATGATAATAAAATTTTATTCATGGAGAAAATATACTCATCTTATTATATTTACACACAAATTTTAGCAAATTTATTATTTGTAAAAATCATATTATTACCATTTGAGTGTTCTGTAGTAGAATATAACTTACCTTGTTTTATAATTACATAAGTAATCTCGTATATAAAATGATTGCTATCACTGTAGGATTTTAAAGAGTGATAATTAATACAATGCGTTACTTCCTTCCTCTAAGTTTAAATGAATTGTTAATCACATAGATATTTCTAAGATAATCGATGCTTAGGTACTATGCAGTGTATATGAATACAAACACAGATTGGTATATGTATATAATACATACATATAAATATATTAAGTATGTATAAATGTATTAGTGTAACTATAGATGAACCATTGTTAATAAATAAATAATAAATTATAAATCATTATTATAAACATTTGACAAAACTTAAAATTAAAACAAATTAATTCCATACAGACGCTGTATTTAAACTTGTTTATAATTATGGCATCTTTGTGCTTTCAATTCACTAAAATTCCGTCTTTTCGATTAATTGAACAATACTAATAGCTTAATTTATGGTATACTGGTTATGTTAATATCAATATTATATCCATAAAATGCAATGCCAAGTTAATATAACAACTATAAAAGCTGTTGATTCTGTTTTGAACTGTGGCAATGAATCATAAATACACGTCAGGTAATAATGAGTGGTTTTACTAAGTTGAGCGTGAGAACATCATACTTCTAATTATTGTTTTGAAGGTCATATCGCGCAAGTAAAAGATGAGCAGGGTAATTTTACAAATCATTATGTAATTTACTTACACGACATAACGTACCGGACTTTGTCTACGTAAAAGAAGTGTTTTTTTTTTTTTGTTCGACTTGCTTATTTTGTATATATTGTGTAGGTACTTATTATATATAGTAAATCTAGCAGTGTGAGTATGAAATTCGTGTAAGCGTAAGTAATTAAGCACACTTAGGTAAAAATAAAAATTAATCAAAAAACTAACGAATATAATGATAACACGCAACATTGTTCATTGGTTCCCTGAAATATATGCTAAATAATTAACCATAATTAGCTTAGATTAATATTTTAACTTAATGTTAGACTTTCATTGATTATATTATAAGATATCTTTAATAACTTTTATATATATTGTTTAAGTTTTAAATTTTTGCCAACTAAAACGAAAACTAAATCGACATAGATATAATCAACGGTAATTTATGACATGGGGATTAATTACTTGTATCATCACCTTTTTCCTACATAATTTTGAAATAAAGTACGATAATACCGATTAGGCGAATCCAAAATAATAAATAAATCGCGTCAAATAAATCAAGTAAATTACGATTAAACACATATAATATTTAAAAAAGTATTTATTTAGTTAAAATTATTTATATTCCATTGTTTAGTAAAACAACATCATCAAATAAATCAGAAATGCTAATTATTTCAGATGGCGTTATTAATTTTATCAATGCTGACGATCAATTGTGTTTACTCAGGCGTTATAGGTGTGTATGTAGAATCGAAGAAAGCCCCTTTTACAGAGGCAGTTAAACAGGACAACAACGACCTCAATCCTGATGCTAGTAGCTATTGTAAGTAAAAACATTGTTTTATTACTTATACAAATATCAACTATTCAGTTTATAATAGTATCAAAAGTAATTTAGTAATCTTAGTACCTACTTTTCATTTTGTCAATAGTAGTTGTTTAACTTGGATAATTTTATTTTGATAAGCTTACAAATACATTCCTCGTATTCAACTTATATTATAAAAGCGAATGTTAGTTTGTTTATTTGTTATGCTTTCACGCCTTAACTGCTCAGGGAGCACAGAACGAGACAATGTTTGAGATTTCAACATATCCAATTATTTTCACCCAAATGTTGACAATAACGTTTTTAATCACCTACGACTATCCAAATCTGTATTCCTTTCGCAAATCACATAAACGGAATCAAGCTTTTAAGTTTGTCGATTTATTGCTATTAATATCACTTCTATTAATAAATGTATAATAATAATAATTACAATAAAAAATGTAAGACCACTTGGTTACAATAATCTACAATACCATTACAAGTTTAGAAGGTCCCCAAAGCGATAACATACGCTTTTATTCAATTGACATACTCAATGTCACTATGATAGGTGTTTGAGAGATAAACTTGAAACTGTTTGTAGCGGCGATCGTGAAACAATAAAAAAATTATAATTTCCCACCGCTATGCTGACCTATGTATGACGAGGCGGGATGGGCAGCAAAGAGCCGGCAGGGCTTACACCCCTGGATCCTCTCTCATCAATACCGAGGAAAAGGATAGTTTCACTAACCTGGTGGTAGTCCGAGATCCCAGAAGATGAAGTAGCGCCAATAAATCTCCAACCCTGCACCATCCGCATCGCACACATATGTGGTTTCAGCTTGTTATGGACGTTCGGGTAATTACCAACAGAAGAGCCGTGCGGCAGATATATCAGTAGAAAATAGATTTGATGAAAATAGATGTTAATTAGTCGTATATTGCACATAAAACATATAATTCTTCAGCTGTACTTTATATTGACTTCTCCGAAAAATAGCAATTATCTGTCGGCATGGAAACGCTTTGAAAACGTTCCTTTTTTCAAATTGGCGGCTGCACCACGGGTCGGCCACATGCTGTAAGAACTTTTCCCGCCATTGGCGATATGAGATCCAGCGGTAGAAATGGCCCAAACACTATTTTCAGTACTATAACGTATATTTTGTACGTTTAGTATAATATTTAGGGTATAGAATTGCACCCTCATGTGTAGGCACGCACCTACATACTATACGTAGATAAATGTAGATGTTCCTCTAGACATGTAGTCCTTGCTACGTACATCGATATCTATATTACCAATATAAAGCGGAAAAGTTTGTTTGCTTAAACGCGCTAATCCTAAGTTCCTAAGAACTACCAGTAGGCTTTCAAGTATTATAAATAATCAAATTCAAATAAATAAATAATTGATTGAGGAAGCGATAGTTGAGGAAGACGTTAGATTAACACCACGGTTCCATCAATAGTAGCAAAACTGTATTGGAAAGTTACAAAATCAGGCAATTTTTTCTAATAATTTTTAGTTTCACGCGAACGAAGTCGCGGACAGAGCTAGTCTCTAATATGGCGCTTAAACACTTTCTGAATAAGTTTATTCATCGAATATTACATTTCAGATTCTAATCACCATTCGGCATGGAATGAAAATAACCATTATCCGTACAGCTATGAAAATAGTATCATTGGTTATGGCTTAGTTGATCACAAGAGTTATAATAATTATGACACGACTGGCAGCTCTAATAATTATTACGAATACGACAACTACGTTGGAAGTTCGGACATTTATAAAGGGTACAATACCCATTACAATTTGGGAAATGGCGGTTACGGAGGTTATGGCGGTAATGGCGGCTTAAACTCTTATTACGGTTATAATCGACCAAACTATCAAGACGCACATCATTTAGGATATGGTTATTATGACAAGAGACATGGACATGGGAACATTTACAACAACGGTGTCACACCGAGCTTGGTGATCGGATACAGAGGATACTCAAAGAAATAAGTTTACTTAAATCAGCATATTATACAGTTTCTAAGCAGACTACTTTATGTTAGCAATGTTTGCTACATAAATTCCATTAAGACCATGTATAGCCCAAAAAAATCAATTGTAATGTTAATTATTGTGTAAATAGATTAAATAAAACAGCAACCCTTTTTTAAATTTTACTACTAACAAAATAACATACACAATCTTAAAATCGTACACAGCATGTATGTAATTTTATAATCCATATGTAATTATTTTCCCAATAAAATTATACACTACCTTATGCAATAAAATAAGACGAAACTAGTAGCTTTACGAAAAGTTAAAGTTAAAATAATGTGGTGCTATTCGGACCCAGATGCACTAGTTTGTTTTTTCATTGACTTCAAAGCTCTCTCGCGTAACTTTTTTTCCAAATCCTCGTTATTCACTTTCCCTTCTTCTTCTTCCTCCTCTACTTCTTCACTATCAGAAGATTCATCCTTCTTTTTGGACGCCTTTTTGTGTTTCTTGTGTTTCTTATGCTTCTTTGAATGTTTTTTATGTTTTTTAGACTTCTTCGATTTTTTAGGCTCATCACTGTCAGAATCCGATTCCGAATCAGACACCTTCTTTCTAGCTTTCTTTTTGGAAACCTGGTCACTGTCTGACGAAGACTCCTCTTTTTCGCGTTTCTTTGCCCTTTTTTCAGAGTCTTCCCGAGATTTGGATTTTACATCATCTGTGCTCTTCATTTTAGTTTTATCATCTGCTTTTTTGGATCGCAAGACTTCTGGTGACAACGGTTTATCTTTAGTTGAGTCAAGTTTTTTACCACGCTTTGCCTCTTTTTCAGAACTTGAAGAATCATGTTTAGTTATCTTTTTCTTCGCGGACTTCGCGTCACTATCGGAACTGTCTGCATGTGAGTCGTCAGAATTATCAGTTTTCTTTGATTTTCCTGATTTACTGTCGACTTTCTCAGGTCTAGAAAGATCGCCGCCGGATTCTTTAAGACGTTTTTTAGCTTTCTTATCTCCATCAGACTCTTCTGGAATGTTTTTTTGTTTCGATTTCGTATTTTTATGTCGAATATCCTCCTCTGAACTTGAGTCAGAACTCGATGAACGTGTCCTTTTCTTTCGAGATTTTTTTGCCAACTTCTTTTTAGCATTCTTTTTACTCTTTTTCTTCCTATCTTCCTCTGAATCACTAGACGAAGAATCATCAGAGTCACTATCACTTGACGAACTTTCTTTCTTAGGTTTTTTAGTTCTTTTGGAAGTAGTTTTTTCCTTGCGTTTCAATTTTGCCTTGCTCTTGGATTTTGCAACTTCACTCCCTTCGCTTTCAGATTCCGATTGATGAACTTTCCGTTTTCCCTTTTTGATTTCTTTTCCTTTTGTGTCGCCTTCATTTTGTTCTTTATCAGAACCATGGTCAGACTTTTTAGTAACTTCTATTTCATGTTTTCTCAGGAAAGGTGATGGAGTACGGGAGAGGCTTTTAGAATAATCACGCAGTATAGGAATACGAATAATATCTTCTCTTTCTTCATCATCAGATGCGTGGGATTGTTTAGTGTGACTTTCATCCTGAGCTGCAGGTTTTTCTTTTGCTACTGAAGAGTCCCGACTTGTACTTGAAATTACTCTTTCCTTGGATTGCTCACGTGCAGCCGTAGCCCGGTCAGAAGATACTTTGCGTAATTTTTCAAGGTTTTCTGTAAAAAATATATAGCTATACATTAAAAACTAAACAGATCATGTTGAAAACTACAAATCATATAAATATACTACACTCACCCTTTCTAGGTATGGAGACAGACTTCTCTAACCGCTCCTTTATGAGATCGCTTGATCTTCTATCTCGTGACTTTCTATCCTTCGACCTTCTATCCTTCGCACCACGATCTCTCGATTTTCTATCTCTGCAAAACTTTTCATTATAGTACAATTGCATATTCAAAGTGCACATTAAAATACATATAACAAACTCACTACATATAACATGTAACAACGAGATGATGACAAAAGAGTTATTAATAATATTAATAAGTTTATTGTAAATTTACAAAATATTATATGTTTTTAAAGAAAACCCCAGCTTATAAAAATACTTTATTTTAAATACATACGCCCATCTAAATCATATTCATTTGTAGTGGATAATCAATAATGAACAATGACATTTACTCTTCATATTCTATGCACATCAATTAACAGAAATTGATTATAAATTGATTCAATTACCAATTTTACCACTATAATGTATCAAGAACTATTGCTAGTAGCAGTTTTAATTGCAGGAAGGTCCTGGTTATTATATTTTCTTATATTGGTTAACCAGGTCACATACTGCACTGTTAAATACTGTAAACCTAACTACTACCTAGCTTCAAACATTACAAGGTACCAAAGTAGGGTTTAATTATGAATACATGATTTTTATAAAATTTGAAACAAAAAATTAATGATACATTTTTAGTACTTTATGTGTAAAAGTTAACTTTTCTATCATAAGGTTTGCTACTTTTAGTTTTACATATTATTAATTCCCATAGAAGTAGAATTTTCAAAGATTTAATTTAATGTCTGTTGCATTTGTTATTATGAATACATTTGTAGGTGTGGGCGATACACAACAGTACAATTGTTATATATATATATTGTGATATTGAAGCACTCACCTAGACCTATCTCTGGACCGTCGGTCCCTTGATCGTCGATCTCTAGAGCGGCGGTCGCGGGACCGTCGCCCGGAGCGCCGCCTCGAGCGGCTGCGTCTGCGCGACTTTGACCGACGACGATCTCTGGATCTTTATCAAAACAAGTACAACAGAAACTCAATTAACCAGACTAATTGTTGTCATTAGGCATTCGGATAATCAAAAATAGGTATAATTAATTAATTGAATGTATGGTGAAAATTGATTTTTCTATACAGAGCAGCCCGGGTAATCCGGATTCCGGTCCCTGTCCAATCCGGTACCCCCTGTAATCCGAAATGTCTATTATCATTGAATATTTTTTTGACAATCTTCGCTAATGTACATAAAGCCTGATTGAACAGGTTACAACTTGTACGCGCCACCGCTATTGTACTCGACGCGTAGGTATTGCTTAGTTTGACTTTGACTGCATGTGTGTTGTTTAATTTACTAAATTTGACATACATAATGAAGTATATTTTGTCCTTTAGATTATAATATAGAATCATATCATTGGATCTAATTTGGCGGATTAAAAGCTACTCTTTTGTAAAAAAACCGGATCGTGGCGGTCTTAGGCAGTACCCTATAATCCGACAAATTCGATAGCTCGACAATGCCCTGCAAAACGTTTGTTGAATTACGGAGGTCCACTGTATAGGGGAAAAACGTACAAAATGACATACAGTTTTGTTTTTGGGTCATAACTTTTTATTTATAAATCGGTGCAAATTCATTATCTACACCAATAATCTGTGTTTTTTATCTATGTATTCTAATAGGTATTTAAAAAATAAACAAACTAGAAAACAATAACAGACAATACAAACCAAAGCAGCCAAAAATAATAATAACTACAGGCAATTAGTTAATACCAGCACATGGGTCAGCTAGTCCATTTTATTACTGATAACAGCTTCTATATTTTTACATATTGATTAATCACTCTAGGATTGGCGATTAATCTTAAGCATAAAATTACTCGACCTTTTGATATATCTGTGAAGAAATGAACGGTTTCGAATAAAGGCAAATACCTATGTCATTATGTCCGTTACCTATGTCATTTTGTCCGTATTGCGCCATAAAAAAAATTCAATAATAAACGCAAAATGAATATTATTTACGAGAAAAGTTATTCAAATGTAACAATAAATATTAATAAGTAATTCATGTGCCCACTAAGTATATCCGTGACAAAGATAAATTTAATACAAAAAATATCCCAATACTGAAAAAAATAATAATAGTGCATCAATTTTTGTTTTCGGCCATAACACCTGAAAGAAAGCCGTGAGTTCAAGTTTCGAAAGGTTTGTGCGAGCTGTTAGTGTCCCGTAATGAAGTTATTTTTAACGGGCTGGAAGCGGCAGAATTTCAAATATGATGCCCGAGTCATTTTGCCAATATATTTTGTCGAAAACTATTAAAAGCATCAAACTCATCTTATAACTAACTTTCAGGAAAAAAGATTTTAGTTAGGGTGTTTTTATAAGCCGCATAAAATAAGTTATTCCGTAAAAGTTAAAACATTTCCTTGTCACTATCAAAGCAAAGACTTTTAATAGCAAAAACTATTACTTAAAGTAGTAGTTTAAAATAAAAAGATTAACATAATAATTTACCTTTCTCTGGTACGCCGACGAGAACGTGATCTGGATCGCCGGCGCCGTTCAAGCGAGCGGCGTCGTTCCCGCGACCTGGCAATCATAACATAATACAATTAAGTAATAATTTATACCCTTCCAACCATTTATTTTATTTTTGACATAAGAACGTCTATTAAATACTATAATTATTAGCAGGCAAGCCCTGAACAACAAAATGCAACAGTTCATGAACGCTACTTTTTGCGACATGCTTTTTGCTAGGAAATTTATCTAGCTCAGATTACAGGAGTACAGAATAATGTTACGGCACGTTACATGGGGGGATGGAGCTACAAGAATTTTCAAAAATTGCGTTACTTAATACTTGAACGGCCCCTTTGCTGAGTAACATAAAAAATGATTGCACTTTAAAATTTAAACAATAGATATTATTTACCTTTCTCTCCTCTCTCTCTCTCGGCGACGACGTTCTCTCTCACGCTCCCTCTCTCTTTCCCTTTCCCGTTCTCGCTCTCTTTCACGGCGATCCATAGACCTGCGGCGGCTACTGCGTCTCCTAGATTTACTCCTGTAGAAAATTATAACAATAAAAAATGTAGAAATATAAGAATATATTTCTGTTTTCGTTTTTGTAATAATAGTAAAATCACCAAACTACTTAGATAGATAATGAAATAATTAGGAAAATCAAGTTCAATATAAAAATTGTTTTATTTCTAAAACATCTGGACCGATTATGACAGGATTATAGCTGATGTTGTAAGGAGTATCTTAGGCTACTTACATTTTAGAAAAAATTAGCAATCATGAAAAAAAAACTTTTAGTTTCACACAAAAGTAAGTAAGTCATGAGTACATCTGGTATTCTCGGTAGCTCTTTAGTTTCATATTCCAGGACTTTCATGATATAAATATTAAGATGGGACACACCTTTCCCTACGTGAACTTCTTCTTGGGCTAACACTAGTGGACGAATCACGGTTGGAACGGTATTGGCGCTTTTTATGAGAAGACCGCTTCTTGACACTACCTCCTGTTAAAATATACATTATAGTTAGCCCCTATTGAAATTTAAATTACAAAGAAAAGCATAAATCAATATGACGTGTATGAACTTATTACTGTATGGAATTTTTAATGCTATAGCTCAGTGGTAGTGTGTATGACTTTGCGTCAAGGGACGTGAGTTCTAATCCAACCACCTACAATGAGCCTGAACTGTCAGTGAAAGAAAACATTGTGAGGAATCCCTAGCATGGTGGTAGGGCTTTTTCTGATGCCCGCCTGGCTAGCTACCACCCTCAAGTTGATAATCTGCCGCCAAATACCAATAGATGTGTTACGGCAGTTACACTTGAGCTCAGTTCCTCCACAGGTTTAAGGTGTCTACCAACTTGGGCCGTATCGTCACATAAGATCAGTTGAGAGTATGGCCATAAGGCTAAGCCACAACTATAAAAAAAAATGTAGTACCATCATTACAATTAATTACTTGGACCTATCAGTTGCACATATTGATAAAACCTTCTGCGGAAGCGCAGTTTTCATATAATGGAAAATTATATCCCGTAGAGCACGGGTTCCCATTCTTTTTCAGTTCGCGGAGCGGTTCCCTAACCTATCTAGCTGGTCAAAATAGGTAAGACGCTACGTAAATAGTAAAGAGAACCACTTCACGGCGTCCTTCACTCTTTACGGTGCACCAGGGCGCTGCGGCGCACACTTTCGCAAGCACTGCTATAGAGATTACTAGATATACATAACTAGTCTATAAACATCCATACATAGCTCGCAGATCTCATCTCAAAGTATGATTATTAAATATATATAAAATTTCAAATTCAAATAATTCAAAAAACAATATTATAGAATAAGGAAACTTACGTGATGAAGCAGATGATGATCGTCTTTCGCTCGAGGACTTACGAGTTTTATCTGCTGTCTTGTCATCACCCTTTTCACCCGTTGACCTATAAACAAATAGATTATAACATACCTAGATGAATAAAATCAAAATATTCTACAATTATTACACAAATAATTATTTGAAATAGAATAATAATATGAAATTGATTAATTAAAAATTAATTTCAAATTAAAATATTCATAAGTATTGTTTACTTACTTTACTGGAGATGCAGACCTTGACTTCTGATCATCTCCATCAACTTTTTCTGCGGTTACCTCACTTTCCTTGCCGTCTTCCTTCACAGTTTCAGTAGAAATATTCTGAACTATATCTTCCTTAACTTCAGATTCTTCCTTCTTATCTGGTGATTTGTTACCATTTTCTACAAAATGTAAAATTATTAAAATTAAAACATATTCTATCAAACTAGACTAGACAGCAGTAAACTTTTATTTGAATTCTAGATTATTTTATTCATTCTAGATTCTAGATCTAGATTAGATTAGATTCAATGTTACAGAAAATATCTTATTAAAAGTTGATGTTTCAAATACAAATAATTTTATTTAGTTATTGTATAATAAATGATTTGTGCAAAAGTTGTTCTAAATCCACTGTTTTAAGCAATTTGCTATCCAAGTCTAAAAATGTATAGTAACTACATATACAGTTAGCGTAGATGTACCATTTGTGGGTTTTAAAATTAAAATGCTAGTATTTACCTTTCTTTATATTAATGTAATCAAAAACTTTATTCAAATTAGGCCCTGAGAAGACATTTATGAACATCACAACTACGACCAGTTCAGAAAATAACCAAATCATCTAGAAGAAACGTCATGTTTACAATACTTATTTGCAGATGCACAGAAAGGGGTGATAATTCCAGACATTACAATCATTCACATATATGTATTACATTATATATATATATATATATATATATATATATATATATATATATATATATATATATATATATATATATATATATATATGTGTATGTATATATAATCTACACTACAACAACATTTTGACATCAATACTCCTTTGATATGGTGCTTGATCTTACTGTCCAGCAAAAGTTTATTAAGTAAAATGAATGAAGAGTTACAGAAAATACTGAAGTGTGATAAGTAAAAATATAATTCCAATTTACAATATATACAGAGCATTTTCTATACTCATAGAAACAGATTGGTTAATGTATATAAACAAAACGAATGTATACCTTGTGGTTCTGGCAATTTATCATCAGTTACAGAAGATTTTGAAGGGCTGCTTCTATCTCTACTGTGTCGCCTTGAACGCCTTGGACTACCTCCATTACGATGTCTGTTTAAACCATGTAAATATTTAAAATTAATAGAAAGAAACATCGATTTTTACAACTACAATTAAATTACGATAGGGGCCATTCAACATTACGTAACGCAAATTTTCAAGAATTTTGAAATGTAACGCGCCGTAACATTTTTTTGTATCCCCTCCACCCCCTCTTCAAACGTAACATAACACCCAAGTAAGCATTTTTGCCTGAACTTCATAATGTTTGCTCTTAAAATAACTTATTTAACCATTGGCAATGCGATTACTTTATGTTAAAAAATAAATGAATAGTTGCGATCTTAAGTAATTATAACTGCCTAATGTTTCGTAACGCGTTGTTCGAAATCTCCATCCCGTTCTTGTAACGCATCGTAACGATTTACAAGACCCCCCCCCCCCCTCTTATTGAGTTACGTAACACTTGAAGGGTCCCATAACCACTTTAATCTGATATCTTCGAAGTTTTAATGTACAATACTAAAATAGCGTATTTATTATAGTATTTATCAAGTGAACTCTATCTTACAACATAACCAAACTTATCCTATTATAAATTAATCATTTTTACACAACACACACTAGTGATCTTTTTGACAATTATAATAGATGGGCTCGGGTTGGTCTTTGTTTATCTATCGTTTTAATTATAAATTGAGATGAAAATAACACTTAAATTTAAATATAATAAAGTTAGCCAAAAACGCAGTTTCTTTGGATAGAGCAACATACTAAATTAGTCAACCATTAAGCCCACATGCTATATGAAGCTATAATATATATTAATATAATAAATTATATATGGCGATATAACAAGCTGCCCAGACAGTGGCTACAATATAATATATATTTTAACACTCATTCGCTCTGTGGTCGTCGTTCCATGAGCACGTATTTGTGTTACATTCTTAATAAAGGCTGTTCTAATTTCCCTTGTTATATACCTTGCTATGATTTATCTTTATATATAAAAATTTCGTGTCACGTTGTTTGTACACGATGAACTACTAAACCAAATTTAATTAAATTTTGCACACTGTGTGCAGTTTGATCCAACTTGAGAGATAGGTTACTTTTTATCTTGATAAGTGCCCATAACACAATAGATGTCGCTGTAGCCGATATGATTGACTACTCAAAAAGGCAGAACAAGGTATGTCAGGTCAGCTAGTTTTAATATATATTAAAGCTCAGTCTGTTGTGGGGTTTATCCTTTAAAATATGTATTAATTATTATATGGTATACAAACTTTCTGTCATTGGAGCGATCTCGAGATCGTGATCTCGAGCGGGAGCGACGACGGTCTCTGGAGCGACGCCGCGACCGGGACCGCGACCGGGACCTGCGCCGATCCTTCTCTTTGTCTTTATCCTTCTGCTGTTCCTCCTGTAAAATAGTACTTGCTCAGTTATCATCTTAAAATCTATTCTAAACAAAGATAAAAATCCGTAGAAAATTGATTTTTGTAAATAGAAAATATAAAAAAAAAAATGCCAGGGTGTTAAAGGATAACCGACGTAACTCAATTCCAGCATTTTTGAAAATTTTGTCTATGTATCTATTTGTCTGTGCACGCATCACGTAAAATATACAAAAACAACATAGAAGTAACTTTTATACGCAACTTGAAGTATTATATTATATATATTATATTGAAGTAGTATTATATAATATGAATTTAAAGTGTTCTCAGACATGCACTTCAGTTACTTGCAACACCAAAATAGACCTAATGTTGACAGTTAAACTCCAAATTCGATAGATCGCGTTGTGCATTTGACGTCGTCATGTAACACGGATATTGATTGTACTCTTATGTAAGCGACGCGTTTTAGTTTTGGACAACTACGCGAACGAAGTCGCAGGCACAGCTAGTACTTAATAAGCAAGATTAAAAGTTGCAATATACCATTCTTTTCTTTATTTCTTCCTTTTTCTGCTGAGTAAACGACTCCGGTATCCCATTTTCGCTCGCCTGAGCACTTAGCAGCAACTCCCACAGCTCACCCATGAATAGCCGCGCATTCTTCCCGTTCAGGAATCCAGTGAGATTAATCTGCATTTTCTTTGGACAAGGGAACTAGGAGCCGCAGATATAAGATGGAGAGAGAGAAAAAAATCAAATTAGTGATCACTATCAACTGCCAAGTAATCTGTTTAAACAAATTTCCAGACTTGGATACTACGTTTTTTACACAAGTAGAATATTTATGATTCTGTTCATCCAATTTTTTTTATCTAACATGTTTAATTAGTAAAAAAAAAATAGTAAAAAGTCGTTAAAGGCGCACTTGAAAATACATCAACTTATGAAATAGCAAAGAAGTGACTCAGGTAGGGAAGTGACATGAATGTACATTTGTCAGCAGTATACAATGTGTGTGGAGGAGACTTCAGAGCGTGAAGTGGTGTCGTGCTGGGACGACGACGACGCAGCGTCGCACGGAGTCGGCAACGAAGCTCTGCTTTAACTGCTACTGCAGATGAAGACGCAGCATTCTCTTCACTCTTCTTGTTCCAATAACTTGCACCTGCAAGGGCATTTGCGAACACAACCACATTATGCTGAACAGAAGGCCTAGCTAAGGGAACTTCCTTACCGTGAGTCACATTCATTCCCTTAACGACTTTAACAAACAGTTATAATACATCAATCGAGTTTCTTTCCTATTATTGCATGACTGAGGGAGAGCACCTCGCTATTTATTTATTAGCATGGTTAAGTATTTAATTTCCCTGTAAATACCGATTGAAACTAAGTGCCTCCATAAGAGCGTAGCCAGCGGGCAGCGGCAGGGAGCAGGCAGCGATGGGCAGAGGCAGCTTCGACGGCGCACTACCCGGTGGGGACCATAAAAATATCCATACGCAATCAATTACATATGACATCATACTTCAATTGCAGTTTCTTGTATACCTTCATACTAGACTTTACAGATTGCACAAAATTAAAACAATTCTAGTATTTAAACTATTATGTTATGGTAAAGAAACTGCATTGATTACATTCTGGTATTAAATATATAAAATTAATGTAACATAAATATTTTAGTCACCTTTTCTTCCAGTTGATTGGTGACATACTCTATTACAACATCATCTTCCATCTTAAGGATTTCAGTGATCTTCTGGGTGATCCATGGCTTCAGCACATCAAGCTTCACTTTTGACATGTCCACCTATTTGTACAGGATTTTGTATTTATTATAAATTATTTAAACAAACTAAAAAAACCCATCAAAACTTAAAAAAAAAACAATTAACAGATTGATTTTATTAATCTTATAATAACTCACCTATGTAGAGAATAACTTTTACCATCCATACCCCTTCAATATAAATTATTCTAAAGACAAATTTGAAGTACTTAATAATGCCATTGTGTGTAAAGTATGTGGTTTTTAGCTTACATATAGTTTTTAATTATTATAAAATAAAAATGTTAATGATTGACTATTTTGTATAATTATTTCAGCAACAATTGAGAGTAGATATTAAAGAATTCAGTCAGCTGCTAACCTATTAAAGTCAGTATATAATATAATCATTTGATTTTGTATAATATATTTGCGTTGTTATACCTATTCCTAAATCAATTGAGTTAAACATAACTTCAAACCTAAACCATCAGATAACAGAGGAATTACTCAATTATAGTACTTAATTGAAAATTGTAGGTCTGATAATTGCATTGCAATTAAATAATGATTGAAATAAAAACCACTATTAGACTGATAAAAATAGCTTAAGTTAAGGGTTCCCAAATCTTTTTCACTTTGCGGCACACACATATTTACTATTTTATTGCAACACCCTGCCTATCTAGCTGGTCAAAATAGATAGGTACAATGATACTAGTTATGTAGCTAGGCAAAAAATTTAAAACATACACATTATGAAACCATGTTTATTTTGTTTGTGTATGTTTATTTATATAAACATAAAATTAATAGTTTGTGTGCAAAGGTAAAGAAAATCGCTTTGTGGTGCCCTTCTCCACTCTCTAGTGCACACCAGGGTGCCACAGTTCACATTTTGGGAACCTCTGGCTCTAGTTGATAGGTACTACATATACATGAGGATTTTATATTATAACTTGTAAGCAGTACAAAAATGATCAAAGAACATGAGGGATCAGTATGGAACCCTCTGATACTTCTTCCATTACAGTTAAGTTCCTAACCTAGCCCAAGTTATTGATGGTTAAAAATTTGAGTTCAAATTATAGATATTGAGGTTGAGTACCATTCTACTAGTAATGCCACAGAAAAAGAGTACTAAGAAGGTAGATAAGACCTTTCCACGCCACTCCTAAATTCTATCTTAACTCCAGAATAATAGAAAATTAAATTGTCAAGTTCAAAAATTATTCAATTTGGATTTAGCATAAACTCTGTGATATTTTTCTTAGTACCAGAAAGAAGAAGAAACACAGCATCCTGACTTATGGATAGCTAGCTACATAAATATGTGTTATGTTTACTTTTATCACTTTGAATAAACTTGAAATTAAGCTATAGTACCTCTTTCAATTTCATAATTTTTAATATTGTCCAAGTATTTTTTTTAAATATTACTTTTTTTTATTAGTACAATACTTTGATAAATAACAAACAATTTCTTAAAATGTTTATTTACTAGTTTGTTAAGCTCTACTGAGATACTCTTGGTCTTATGAAACATTAAAGATAAAGAAAAACCGGCCTACCCATATGGAAACACTCATTATATTGATTAAAATTGTTCAAAATAAATATGTACATATTTATTATACCATCATTCCTTCTTGTCTTGAAGTTGAAATGTTAACATTCATAATTGGATAATATGAATACAAAGTTAATTCCAAGGAGGTTTTTGTTACAATTTTTTTACTTTGATATAAATATATTTTTTATTAATTTGCTTATTATTTAAGAACCTAACCTCTATCGACTTCAACCCTTTTCAAAATCCTAATAATCTGACATGACTGCAAGTTCCACCCCACAATCACAAGAGACCAAAACAACATTAATTACTGATATATATATAAATAGATTTAAATTGGATATTCCAAATATATGTTTAGTATCAAGAAAATTAAAACTAATCTTATAGATAATAGTTGTAAGTAATTTTTACAAACCTGTTGAGTTAAGCAATCTCCGAACTTCATCTGCTTCATTAGCTTCTTCTCCTTGTCGCTAAACCGAGTGTCTTGCTCTGTGCTGGTACCCTATGCAAATTATACAAAAATGTTAATTAAAACATAATCAATAATTTAATTGCATTGCTTTCAATAGATCCATTTTAGGATGATGAGAAGTTATGAAAATAATAAACAGTGCGATATAACAAGTACATACTTATAACCTCAAAAAAAACAACAAATTGTTACAAAAGTAGATAAATCAACTCTATCACAAATATCAAATATTTCCTTACCGTGTACATCAACATGTCGATGTTGTAGGAAAATCAATACTTGGCACTACAAAAGCTCACGGGTGCGGACCCCCTTTTGCAAGGCGTAGAGACGCCAAAGACAAAAGGCTGAAAACTAACATAAACCGTTCAATTTGATTACTAATAGTAAAATTATAAACCAGAAATATCAGAAATTAGACTTTCTACCGACAAATTATTAACTATCGTCACGAACAAATCGTACAATGACCAGTTAACTAGCATGATCCGACGCCATATTGGAAGCAATATTATTTCATAGTCGTGAAATGGCGGAAACTCACACTATGGGCGGAAATTATAATTGTATTGCCAATAGTAGAACCCGGGAAATTACCATCTGATATTTCTTCCTATCGCCCTATTGTAATGTCATCTGTAAAATTAAAAACAGCTGAGTGTTTAGTTAAAAATCGTTTGGAATGGTGTCTTGAGAGTAATGATCTTTTTCCAAGAGTCAATTTGGTTTTCGAAAAGGCTAAAGTACTTTAGACTGTATTAATAAATTAACTAGCATTCTCAGAAAATAAAACCACCCTTTCCATATTTTTAAACATAAAATCTGGTTACGTTAATGTTAACCTAGTTATATTAAAAAGAAAGCTCTGTTTATTAAAAGTTCCTGAATTATTTATTAAGTTTATTATTAATATATTAACTAAAAGGAAGTTAACTTTAGATTCCACTAATATATCCAGAATACTATGGAAAGGCTTACCACAGGGTTCAGTACTAATTCCTTTATTATACAATATTTCCACACATGATCTTCAATGATGTCTAAATAGTTCGGTTGAAGTTCTTCAATACGCCGCCGACTTATTACTTTTCTGATCATTCTAGTAGCAACTTAGTCGCGCGTGTTTCTTCTCTTACATTTTAAAAATCTTGGATGGAAGTTAATGGCTTAGAACTATCCCCGTACAAAAGTACGGCGATTTTATTTTCGAGACCCAAAAAATAACAGATTTTAAATTATCTTATGATGGTGTAGATATCCCGATAAAATATCTTGGAGTAGTTTTAGATTAAAAACTCAACGGTCTTTCACATTTTGAATATATTGAAGCGGAACGTGAAAAACTTTTAAATACACTAAGATGCCTATCCGAGGTTTCGTGGGTGCTCATCCCGTTTATATGAAACTCATTTATCATGCACTGATAAGAAGTAGTTTAGACTATGGTACTTTCTTACTGGTGCCTGGTAGTGTTGCTGGTTTAACGAGACTGTATGTTGTTCAATCAAGGTCCTTAAGATTAATATCTGGTGACATGAAATCTAGCCTTGTTAATGCTTTAAAGCTGGAATGTTGTGATGTTCCATTATATTTAAGGTTTGATAAATTTCTCTTTGGAGTTTAATAGTTATATAATCATCCTCTTATAGCCAAGTTACATGTCTTAAATGTCTAATGCTTAATTTCATGGTGGTAGGGCTTTTTCTGATGCCCGCCTGGCTAGCTACCACCGTCAAGTTGAAAATCTGCCGCCAAATACCAATAGGTGTGTTCCGGTAGTTGTACTTGAGAACCAGTTCCTACAAAGGATTAGCGCGTTTACCAACTTGGGCCGAATCGCCACTTAAGCTCAGGTGAGATTATGGCTATAACGCTAAGCCTTAAATATAAAAAAATTAAAAGTTTACTTCGTCTTCATACTGGACTCATAAGATCCGTCCACAGTTTCCTAATGCAGCAAAATATAAAAGCTCCTATTCACAATTCCCGTTTATATATATTTATTATATTTTCAACCAATTTTGACTCTTTACTACTGTCACCTAATGTTTACCTCAACTTAGATATAGATAAAAATCACAATAATCTCAATGAATATTTTAACACTGTATTCAATAGCAAATGGACTGAATTGCATAATATCTATAGTGATGCATCCAAACGCAGTAATTCTGGTGGTACTGGTAATGGTTAGTTTCATACTCAGTATAAAATTGTTCATAAAATTAAAGTTCCTCTAGAATCTTCTGTTTACTGGTGAAAGTTTTGGATTATTCAAAACGGTAGAATATATTCTTATTATAAAATAACATAATACTTTACTTTACTTTATTACTTTACTGACGCTAAGAGTGTCTTAGAACCACTAGTCAGATTTCCATTTCTGAGTAAAACTAGCTTTCCGTTGACTATTGAAATTCGTTCTAAGCTTCACTTATGCTATTTGAATAGAAGGATTTGTTTCGTTTGTTTGAAGTCAAAGCCATTGTGGTATAAATGAAAATGAAAGAGCGGATGAACTAGCAAAACAAGCGGTGGATTGTGGTGACATATTTCCTTATAAAAATTATTGCCATGACCTGGCATCATTGCCCAGACTTCATCTCTGGAAATCCTGGAATGAAGTATGGACAGTTAAAAGCCACCTAAAGCGAAAATTTTATTTTAATACCCATCCTTCAATACTGGTAAAACCTTGGTTTTATAAATGCAATTTTGATAAAACTACTACATCTATTCTAATACTACTACTACTATACTTCTTCTACTTCTAATCTTATTTTTGCTTGTAGAAATTATGACCAATCTATACTGTTTAATAAAATATTGTCCCTTCATGTACCTTTACATATTAATATTACTTCCTTGCTTCATGATTTTAATATAGATATATATCATTTGCTTTTATGCTTTTATGATTAAGAAATTATATTCCTGCTGACCCTTTTTTTAATTTTGTTTTCTTACATCTCCCGCTTTGTTTTCCTTAGCTTTATAAATAACATACATGCATATAAATTCCTAAACAAGACAATGGAAGATGGAATGGCAAAGGAAAATGTGCCAAAAAGTGAGAAAAAATATATATTGTAAATAATGTAAATGTATATGTTTTCTTCAGAACTGTACTATATCTAATTTTCATTTCTCTCTAGTTTATTTCATATAAAAACTGCTTTGTTTCAGATGCTTTTGTTTTAGTAGGCATATGGCAGTGTATATACCTGCACGAGTAATTTAGACATTATTCTAATTAAATATTAACTGCGTATTTGATTGTATTTCGTATTAAATTATGTATACATATACAATGAAAATTAGAGGTCAAAATAGATGAAAATTAGAGCTGCAACAAACCGTATGTATTCGGTACTGAGTAACGGGTACACCATCTATTACCGAGTACTGAAACGATACTCACGAATACATTTCGTTACTCGCATGTTTTCATACCGAATGTACAAAGTGCAAACGATGCGATGTCAACGTCGTACCATACGCAACACTACTCAAAATTAACAAGTAATGTAACGATACGATAGTTACAAGTACTGATTGTTATAGAAACGAATACATACACGTTTAAAATTTTTCGTTACTTTTACTCCTGTAATGAAAATTTAACAACTGTCATGTCACTTGAATTTATTGTTAATAAATGGCGCCTCCTACATGTTGATGATTTACTCATGGAATTACGCTTTTGATGTGAAACATCTAATGTACCCGATCACACCGTCTATATTGGCATAACGACGCGTCCCCACGGCATGCATCGCCGTAAGTTATAGTATATGTAAAAAATTAAGAAATGAGGAGAATCAATCTCTATTTAATCTTTGTTCAAATAATATAAATGCATATTAAATAAATAAACATCGTTATTTTTATCTGTTTATTGTTCTATCCCACTAATATTTTCATTTTTCATTTATTTCTTCAAAATTTAAACCAATTTACACTCTTATTGCTGTAGCGCTATCTTTACTTAACACCGTTCTACGGACACGCTTTTATTAACGACTTTTTGAACAGAGGCGATTAAAAAAAATAGTTTTGAAAGTTGTGTGCACAGATTATGTATGCACAGGAATTTGAGGTTAAAATTGTTTTTAAAAAACCATTTTATTAATATTTCTATCGGTAGCGTTATAATAGAGAACCAAAACTCTATTAACTGCCACAATTTTCTACCCACAATTTGCGTCAGTTATTTTTAAATCCATCCAGTCTCTACACTAAAATATTAATAAATATTTTAATTTTCCATGTGAACTAAATTTGTAAGTTGTGATAACCCAATAGCTTATTAAGATTGACCTCTCTTTACACATACTGTAATTTTTAACTTGGTTTTGCTGTTTACATTGCATAAGCTTTATTATTCGTCTTTGTTTGTTTCAGATAACTGTTTACAGACAACTGATAAGTATTTGAACTGTAACCTTGATGTAAATCATTTAAGCAATCTAGAAAGCTAGTAATATTCATTAGTCTGTGTTACGAGATTCTTGTTACTGTTTGTATCAAGATAAAATAATGTCCATTATAAGATTTTTTTCAACTGAAGCATTTAGTGCTCATAAAACAAAACAGGTATTACAAAAACTGAGGCAAGTTGATAATGATGTGAAAAACATATCAACTGAACTTTGTCACCATGTGGAACTTGGTATTGGTTGTGATTACCTGAATATTAATCAGATTAATGTCTTGAAATGGCTGTTAAGTTCACCATTACAACCTCAAGCTATAAGAAATGAAACATGTTATAAATTTCTAGATGAAAATCAAATAGTTATTGAAATTGGTCCACGGTAAGTGTTTTCATAATATAAATTTTGTATTTAACTCAGAATGGAACATGGGTTCTTTTATGCCAATTAGTTGGTTCTCAATACAATAAACATTATTTAATTTTGTATATTTAGAAAAAGTTATTTATTATTACATATCAAAACAGACATAGATTTTTTTTTTTTATGGAATATGAATCTGATGAGCTAGCGTAAGCCTGATGGTAAATGATCACTGCTGCCCATAGACACTCACAACACCAGAAGAGTCCCAGGTGCATTGCTGGCGTTTATAGGAGGGATTCGCTCTCAAGTGCCACTGCCGAAACACACCTAATGGTTTTCGATTGCAGGTTTTTAACGTGAGGATGGTAGCTAGCCTAGCAGGCATAAGAACAAGGCCCACTTTCATGCTATGGTTTACTCAAAATGTTTTCGTTCACCGAAAGCTCAAGCTCATTGTAGGTGTTGGGATTCGAACTCACATCCCATGATGCACATTCCTACATGCTACCATTGAGCTATCATTGTTTCAAAATGGAGCATACGGTCACTTAATGTATTCAAGATTTGTTATCATTAAAATGTTTTTTTTTTATTATATACTGTAAACATCTTCCTTTTATTAATTCTGGCAAGTAGTGCTGAAATATATTTGCTGTAATCTATATTATCTAATCTATGATCTATTAATATTATAAAGTAGAAAGTTTGTTTGATAATGCTAATCTTGGTAACTAACAGTTGGATAAAAAAATTTTTGGTTGTATTTGATAGAGCCATATTTGAGGAAGGCCTTAGGCCATTGAACATCACTATACCATTATCACCAAGACCTTTAAAAAAATGTGCAAAAATTAGTCAATAATTTTTAGTTCCACATGAACAAAGTATGAAGCAGGTATAGCTCGTACATTATAAGACTTCTCAGGTAACTAAGAGAGTTAGAAAATACCTTAATAAGATAGTAATTTTATATTTTTTTGAAATGATGGAAGTTTACTAACTTGTTGGACCAGTATATTTTGGTTTGCTCTTTCCAGTACTCACTAACTTGAATGTGTTAATAACTTAGTTATGAAAATATCACTTAGATTTACTTTTACGAGAATTAGTCACAGTACTAAAGTTCACTGATCTCTTACAATATTTCACTACTTATTTTTATATAACAATCTTACATGTGGAAGTGTATATTGCTTGCAATCGAACGCTTGCTTCTAAGCAGAAGTGCAAAGTAATATACACTTTAACATTTAACTATAGATTTCCACAAAGTTACTCTTTCATCAATCAAATAATATAAAAATCTTAATTATGTCTGTCAGTGATTGCCTAACTTATAAACAAGTTGAATGATTGAAGTGAAATTTATGTTAAGTTTTTATATATAACTAACTGGAGTGGCTGACATTGTACTGTTTCTTTTGGTAGTGACCACAACTGCCATCTATCATTTTATAGAGAGTTGTAAACCATTTTTTTTTTAAATATATTACTTGAATGTATAACAGGCATTCACAAAATTGTTATATATATAAAAAGCAGAGTTTTTGCCACTGCTTAAAAATTCTTGTCATCAACACTAAATTTTTTTGCACTCTGATATCACAGCAATAACATATCTGTTTGCTTTTTTATTTTCATTATTATCTGCATCTTCCTTTGTAGGCATTATTACCAATATTAAGTGTTCAGGACTTAATACCATTAATTAAAAGATACAAAGTAATATTCCAACTCAATTTCTGGATTACACAATTAACTGTCCTGAGAGGCTCAGACCCACAGCATTTCAGCAGGCAAACTGCTTTAAGAATACAAAAAAATTGACAAAAAAAAATTAACCAACTAAATAATTTTGATTATTTGATAGTAAATAATGCAAACCCTAACATTACGAAAATTTATCACAAAGTATAAATTTTGTATATTTCCTCGAAATATACCTGGCATATGATAATACAGTCGACCCCCAGTAATCTGACAAATGTTTTGCAGAACAGTGTCAAACTATTATATTTGTCAGATTATAGACTACTTGCTAAGACCCCCTATAGTTCACCTTTTTTTACAAAAGAGTACCTTGTAATCTGACAAATTACAGATCCAATTATAAGATTCTATATGCTATACTCTGAAGTACAAATCATACTTCATTATGTATGTCGAATTTCGTAAATTAAAAAAACAAATGCAGTCAAATTTAAACTAAGCAATCAGAATCAAAACAATACCTACGCGTTGAGTACAATAGTAGTGGAGTCTACAAGTTGTAGCCTGTTCAATCGTGCTTTATCTATATTAACAAAGATTGTTAAAAAAATATTTAATAATAATAGACATCCGATTACAAGGGGTGTCTGATTAGACAGGGGCGGATTACGGAGGTCCACTGTAGTTTCAGTGTGTTATGATTTAATAAATTAAAACTATACATTATATATATATATATATATATATATTTGTTTTAGGTTCAATTTTTCAACAGCTGATTCTAGTAACTCTGTACAAATATGTGAAAGTGTAGGACTTAGTGATGTTGTGCGTCTTGAGGTTTCAACAAGATATCTCATTACATTTACAAAATCAAAAAATGTTACTGAAAACTTATATCAAGACCTGGCAGCTGCATTACATGACAGAATGACACAATGCATTTATACAAAAGAGAATTTGCCAAGAAAAACTTTTAACGAAGGCTTACCAAAAGATTTAGAGCCCTGGTATTTTGTACCTTTGCAGAAAGAAGGCAAGACTGCTATGGAACATGTAAATCAAAAACTTGGTATGTAGTGATACTTATATGTCTTACTAAGGTTTTACAGGTGTTTGTTGCTGTAAAAAATTATTGGCGCGTCTGGGCAGTAAAATTAACCTGCATGCCGTGACAGCAAATGGCAAGATCCTTATGCTGTCATGCCTAGTCAACCATATACACTTCCTCATGTGTTATAGTATAGCATATAGTATAGGTTTCATTGCTTGTCATTTGAATGGATTATATTATAAATATATGTATTGTGTAATTATTATTATATTTAAAATAATAAGAAAAATATTATAATCCATGTTTTCTATATTGGTTTCTATTAAGAATAAACTTGAATAGTAATTTTAATGTTTCACATCTGTCGGCGTTCCGTGACGGCGATGTGTTTTTCCTTTTGTCCATTTTTTGTTGAAGCATTAATGTACAGATTCTTAAAAAATAACGAATACCAATCTTTTGTTCATGATTTTATAATCTTTTAAGAAACAATTTAATATTTTAAGAATATATATATACTTTTTTAAGAACATATAATAACATATATGACATATCAATGAGCTTGAGTTTTCGGTGAACATTGTGTGGAAAATATAGCATGGTGGTTTTCTAATGCCCGCCTGGCTAGCTACCATCTTGAAGTCGAAAATCTGCCGCCAAATACCAGTAAGTGTGTTCTGGCCGTGGCACTTGAGAGCCAGTCACATATATAAAGTCCGGTAACGCACCTGCGATTCCTCTGGTGTTGTGGGTGTCCATGGGCGGCGGTGATCGCTTACCATCAGGTGAAACGTTTGGTTGTTTGTAGTTATGACTTTTTTTTTTAAATAACAAATTTTAATTTCATATAAATGTTTTATTACAACATATTAGTATTAGAATATTTATGGTTCCAGGTTTAGCATTTGATTCTTGGGATATGGATTTTTATATGGATCTTTTTGTAAATAAATTGAAAAGGGACCCAAGTAGTGTTGAATTATTTGACCTTGCCCAGAGTAACAGTGAACATTCACGGCATTGGTTCTTCAAGGTAATCCTATAATGATAGGAATTTTATTATCTCGAATAGGAGTGTAAACAAAGTTTATCTGACTATTTATAATTACAGGGCAAGTTAGTACTGGATGGCAATGAAATCAATGAATCGTTAATAGAAATGGTTGCATCTACACAAAAAACATCAAATGATAACAATGTTATTAAATTTGGTGATAATAGCAGGTATTTAAAATATAATAAAATAGCAAAACCATATTATTTTTTATTATTACTTTTTATATGACTTTTACCAGACTTCATAATAATTTTCTAATCATAAATGTTTTATGTTCCAACTCTCTGGTTATAATTGTCTAAGGAGTGTTTGTGTAAACCCAATATTATTATTCTTGTTACTTTTGCTAATCCACTCATGTGTAATAACCAAGCTATATATTACAAAATATAACCAATATTACACACAAGGTCAAGCCATGTGATTTTTTTAATAAAAATGAAAATATTCATATGGTAGAGTAAATACCTCTCAAAAGCTCAGTGGAGCAATAAAATTACTATTAAAGTTACTCATTAATGCCTTTAGAATGTTCAAGTTTTGTTTTTGTTTGTAGTGCAATCAAAGGATTCAAACATACGAAGTTAAGACCTACTAATGTTAAGGCTCCTTCACAAGTTATACCAGAAATTATTGAGTCAGACATAATATTTACAGCAGAAACACATAATATGCCAACAGCTGTTGCACCTTTTAGTGGAGCTACAACCGGTACTGGAGGTCGTATTAGGGATGTACAAGGAGTTGGAAGAGGAGGTCATACTGTCGCTGGCACCGCTGGATACAGTGTTGGAAATTTACACATACCAGGTACACCTTTAACACAATTAAGAGGTCTTATAACGAAGGTGGCAACACTGGATAAATCGTTTGTAATATTTATTGATGGATGTACAATTTGTTGCAATTTTAATTTTTATATCGGCGAACTTATTGCCGCGAGGCATTTTCTTCCAGCTAAACAGCGGTGTTGTAATCAAAACATAAGTATGTGTAGATAGTGCAAATATAAAAGAGAGCAGAAAAAAATATGAATACAATAAGAAAATACAACAAACTTAACATTGAATATAACCAAAATACATAAATAGTGTATTGAATAAATACATATAAATATACTATCAACATAGACACATACATACAATACAATACAATGATAAAGATAATAATTATAAAACCTATTGATTAGTATTACGTTGAAATTGTAAAGATTATAATTATATACCTAACTAGCTGACCACAGAAACATTGTTCTGTCTAATAAATGATTTCTGGAGAATACTTTGGTTGTATTAAAAAATGAGAGGATTAGCATAGCAGGGTGCAAATTTAGGGTTGTATGTATTTTTAATGCCACATCATAAAGAAATAAATATAAGATATTTTACCAAAAAAATAAAAAGAAATGTTTGGGATGGACCATCCTTATCATTTCGGGGCATGAAAAATAGATTACGACCGATTCTCAGACTTACCGAATATACATACAAAATTTCATAAGTATTGGTCAAGCCGTTTCAGATGAGTATGGCAACTAACATTGTGACATGAGAATTTAATATATAAGATAATAGATTTAATTAAATTAGTTATTATGTATATCTAAAGTATCTAATGCCTGTAGTCAATTGTTTGCAACACCATTATTGATATAGAGATGATTTCATAATAATATTTTAAATAGTTTTAGATAATAACAGTAAGTTCATTCTAGATTATGTAATAAAAATAGTTTTGAAATTGTAACATATTTGTTAAAAAAATTATGTTTGAATGTTATTGAGGTTTTTTATTCAAAGTGTTTACATATACAATTATTTCATGATTTCTTTAAGTTTTATATAAGCAACAGCTTATAATCTCCACTGTTTGTTTTTTTTTCTACATTTGTATTATTAATGTAAACACGCTGCATATTTTGAACTTAGCAGAATTAATTTAAACAGTGTGTGTTTTATTTTATTTAGTTGAATCTGTTTTTTTTTTTGGTTTAAGTGCTCTTTCTTTATACATTAATTTTAATTATGTAAAACCTCACTCTTATTTCACTTTATATTTCAACACATACATGATTTCGTTTATAGGTTATGATTTACCCTGGGAAGAAAAAGGATGGGATTATCCAAATAACTTTTCTACTCCACTGCAAATTATTATAGAAGCCAGTAATGGAGCTTCTGATTATGGAAATAAGTTTGGAGAACCAGTAATCACAGGTAAAATTATAGACCAAAAATAGAGAATCACTATGTAATTGATTTTAAAGTGTTACAAGTGTTAAAAACAAATGATATTATTTCAGGATTTGTCCAATCATATGGACTAAAAAATGCTGATAATGTAAGAGAAGAATTTATAAAACCTATAATGTTTAGTGGTGGTATTGGATACATGCCACATTCTATGATTCACAAGAATAAACCTGAAAATGGTAAGTTATTTTGCCATATAAAAGATGTAGCAAAACAAAGTGTAACTAACGCAATGTTCAATGGTACCTGTAACCCAAAGTAATCTCCAAGTAAAACGGGTATATCAACTTATAATGTTCTGGGTTCGGAACCTAAAGCGAAGATAGCTCAATTGGTAGTGTGTACGGAGCCCGCGTTAATAGACATGAGTTCGATCCCTAAAATGAGCCTGAGCTTTCGGTAAAGGAAAACTTCGTGATGAAACCTTAGCATGGTGGTAGCGCTTCTTCTAATGCTCACCAGTCTACATACCGCGCTCAAGTTGAAAATCTGGCTAACGAATACCTATAGGTGTGTTCCGGCAGTTGAACTCGAAAGTCAGTCTCTCTACTAGGTATCGCGTATCTACCATCTTGGGCCGCATCGACACTTAACACCAGATGAGATTGTGGCCATAACGCTTAAAACCTACACGATATATAAAAGGTTTAAAGATCATAGATAATTTGAAAACATATTTTTGTGTTTTACTACAGGAATGTTGCTGGTAAAGATCGGTGGACCAGTTTATCGTATAGGTGTGGGCGGTGGCGCTGCTTCTTCCGTGGCTGTTCAAGGCGGTGATTCACGAGATCACGCGCTCGACTTCGGTGCTGTGCAGAGAGGTAAGCACCAAAGGGGCCATTCGTAACGCAATCTTTGAAGATTTTTTATCATAGCTCCCCCCCATGTAACGCACCGTAACATTTTTCTGTACCCACCTCATACGTTACCTAACTCCCAAGTGAGCATTTTTACCTGAAAAGTCATAATTATGTTTTATCTCTTTTTACTAATCTTAAAACCTTAAATCCTTAAATTGAAGGTTAAATCTTAAAACAAAATAACGTATTTATTATTTATTTATTTTACCTTTGGCAATGCAATTAGAAGTAGTCAGGGATTCTCCGTGAAAAATGTAATAAAAGAGTTGTGTACTTGGGAAACTTTAATTGCCTACTTTTTATTCAAATAAAAAAAAAACTATGCGTTGCGTTATGTTACGTAGTACTTGCTGGGCCCTATACCAAGATAAGCACCATATACACAGTCTATAAACTTGGACACTTTAAAATATCTAAATGTTATTCTTCTCTAGGTGACGCTGAAATGGGTAATCGCCTCAACCGCGTTGTTCGTGGCTGTTTAGAATCAGACAGCAATCCTGTTGAATGTAAGTTAACATATAATTTCACTTTAATATCAAAAATGGCTTAAATAAATCATTGCCCATGAGTAAATCCAAATCATCATAGAACAAAATATTTAGAATAATAATGAAATCAAATAATCAAATAATCATCAATTGTAGTCAAACATATATCTATATCTATACTTCTATACTTTAATACTAATATTATAAAGAGGAAAGATTTGTATTTTGTTTGTAATGAATAAACACAATAATTACTAGACCAATCTCAAAAATTCTTTCACCATTAGAATACCGCATTAGCCCTGAATAACAGAGGTTATATAACCTTTTTTTTAATGATCAAACAACATTTTAGTTCTACACGAACAGGGTCGCGGATACAGCTAGTAGTTTGTACAGGAATTTAGTAGTAATTTCAAATAAAAAGTCCTAACAAAAAATTTAATAATGCTTTTTTTTATATTATTATGTAATTTTATGATTTCTCTTTATTAGCCGCCTATTTATATGTGAGTTTACCACAGCCCTATTCATAAAAAAATCTTTAAAAATAAGTTCAAATTAATATTGAATAACCTTTATAGGCTCAGTCTTAAAAACAAGTTTTTATGTTATTACAGTAAACAGTTACAACTTTTTTTACTAATTCGTTAACTAATTATCAAAACATAAAAGTACTTGCCGGATACCTAAATTCTTGATTTTTGACATAGAGAGAGGTTTTTGGACTACACTTTTAACTATTAGAATTAATGACGAGTTATTGTTAAATTAATTACAGCCATACACGATCAAGGTGCTGGTGGAAATGGTAACGTTCTGAAAGAGCTTGTTGAACCAAAAGGAGCAGTTGTATTTACAAAAGAATTTCAATTAGGTGATCCCACTATAACAACACTTGAACTCTGGGGAGCAGAGTACCAAGAAAATAATGCTCTTCTCTGCACAAAGGAAAACAGGCACATTCTTGAAGGTCATGGAAGTATTTATTTCTTTATAATCAAGTAGAAAGGTTAATTTAAAAAATATATCCGCTTTTATATCTCTACACGTAGGGTTCTCCGTATAATCGTAGATATTGCATTCTCTTTAATATTCTAAAGTATATTAAAAAATCTATATTAATATTAAAAAATTGAAAGGTAAGTTTGTTTGTTTGTATGTGCTAATCTTAGGAACTATCAGTCAGATTTCAATCATTTTTTTTCTATTTGACATTGAATTATTGAGGAAGGCTTTATAGGTTATTTAAAATCACCTTATCACCAATAGGAACGAAGGTGTATTGAAAAAAGTTACAAAATCGGGCAACAATTATTAAATAAAATTTTAGTTCCATACGAACAAAATCGCGGGCACAGTTGGTTATTAATATATATACAGATTATTTATACATAATGTTTGTATTTACATGAATGATAATTAATTTAATTATTAAGAATATTTTCTTTGGTCATGTGACGTAATCATTTCGGTGACGAGACCTTAACCTTAAAGTTTCTACCCATCTAGTAAATTACCAAACCCGTCTAAAGAACATTTTGAAAATACAACCCCAATCGAAAAGAGTACAGGATTTCTTTAGTAGTTTCAAACATCCCAATATATTATATTTGAGGTCCCCACTTCTTCAGGGACCCAACGCCTGTCGGCAAGACTGGAAGAACATTAAAAATGTCCCTGGTATCTGGCAATACGGAGGTTCGAGTTTAGGAGTATTTGAATAATTTCAAGCAAGTTAAGTTAACGGATTTTGCACGTTACCCAAAATTGGGACCTGCCAGTCAACCTTTAAGTCCGACCATGTATATAGCTATCGAATTAAATAAACTTTTTACAGATATTTGTCGTCGCGAACGATGTCCGGTTTCATTTGTGGGAGAGGTGACAGGCGATGGCTACATGACCCTTGTTGAAGATGCATTTAACAGCAATTTTATTAACAGATCTGTGAGGGAAGCACCAGAAGTCAAAGCTAAACTACCTTACGATTTACATTTGGAAGCTGTCTTAGGTGAATCATTTTACTTATGAAGAAATTGTGATTCTTACCTAACATGTTATGTTTTTTAAATATTTGTATTATTATTATTTCAGGTAACATGCCGCAGAAGACTTTCGATTTACAAAGAGACCAGAGGACGAAGTTGGC
Organism: Actias luna; assembly: GCA_039707435.1. Lineage (NCBI taxonomy): Eukaryota > Metazoa > Arthropoda > Insecta > Lepidoptera > Saturniidae > Actias > Actias luna. Next base: position 8,561,499 of record JAZHAC010000033.1, on the reverse strand, counting down.
TCTGTCATTACCAAATGATATCACAGTCATAAGTGCCCTTGATAGGGTTTTACGGCTGGTTAATGTCGCCAGCAAGAGATATCTCACCAACAAAGTATGTTGTTTAAAAATAGTATATAGGTTATAGCGTTATGGTCATAATCTCACCTGATGTTCAGTAATGATGTGACCCAAGATGGTGGGCACGATAAACCTAATGGAGGCAATGGCTTTCAAGTGCAAATGGAATACACATATAGTTATTTGGCGACAATTTTTGAACTTGAGAATGGTAGCTAGCCTGATCGGCATTACATAGACTATAGTTTCAAGATGTTTTTTCTTCACCCTGAGCTCGGACTCACTGCAAGGAATCGAATTCACGTCCATTGATGCGGTGTACGTACATTCTACCAACTGAGTTATCGCTTCAAATTTCTTTTTTCAAATTGTTAAATATTATTACATTTTTACTGTTATTGTTTTAGATCACGTAAGTATGTAAAAGTAAAATGATATTTATAGTTCGCATATTGCGACTTAGTAGTAGGATACGACAATGGTGTCTGTGATCACGTCAGAATGTTTGCACTTAATTAAATGGATGAAATAAAATATTGTCACAGACGCTTATTGCGCAAAATGGAATGCGCTTTCGCCATAGATAGTTATTCTGTGGTATATCGAACTTATAGGTAACAGTGACAAATTACTTATCTTTCGTTCAACAAAGGTTTATAATAAGCATTTCAATCGAACTAAAATTAAGATTATTAGGCCCAGCTCAATATTTTTAATACGGTGAAGTATTACGTAAGGTAAATGAAGGAACTAATAGGAAAACCCACCTACCAGCAATTTACCAAGGTAGTTGCCCTTTTCGCCTTGTTAACTATTTCGGGTTCTTCGAGCCGGATTTCAACCAGCGAGCTATGGACTTGTACGCTTAGTTTATCGCATTCCTTGATCGGCTGGTGTATAGCCAGTAATCCAGCGTTGTAGTGTAGAAGTCTATGCGTTATGGTAAAATCCATACACATAATAACAAACTTGTCATGGCGACTCTTTGTTTTATTATTTTTCAAGATCAGCTAGCTAGCTTATCTTCTATTATGTATTTTTATTGTACTGGGTTTACTATTAGGTACAGTGATTCTTAAAATTTTAATTATGTTTTTATAAAACGCCTAATTACAATTAACAATATTAAAGAAGATTACCATATTGTACCGATTTTACTTATATGGGACATAAGAGCAAAAGATTTAAACTTAACGTAACTTTTTTTAAAGAGTATGTATATATATATATCTTTACATAGATATATTAGAAGTACAAATAAGTTTCCGCCGTTTTTTATCAAAAATTCAATATTTATTATAGAAGAACGGTAATAAAAATTTATTTAAAATATTGCCCACCACTTGCAACCACTTTTTGCCATCTCTCAGGCAGCATTCGAATCCCACGTCTGAAGAACTCCATGTGTTTTGAGGCTATCCACGAATCAACCCAATTTTCGGTATCCTATAGGTTATGTTGTTGAATGTCCAAACTATCTTTTAAGCCGGTTATCATCTGCGAAAGCTAACGGACACTCCGTGCCGTGCTATCTACATTAAGACGGCGGGAACTTATTTGTACTCCTATTATATATATATATATATATATATATATAAAATAGAATTATATAAAATAAGAAAACTAAAGTATTTAAAAGGGGTTTTAATATTTAATGATTGTATTGTATAGGTAGACCGTTGTGTCACCGGACTCGTAGCCCAGCAGCAATGTGTTGGACCACTGCACACACCACTAGCAGACAATGCTATTATAGCTCTCTCTCATTTTGAACTTGTTGGATCTGCTACTTCGATAGGAACCCAGAACATTAAGGGTTTGCTTGACCCGGCGTCCGGAGCACGATTGTCGTTAGGCGAAGCATTGACTAATTTGGTAAGCATTAAACATTTCTAAAGTATTCCTTTGTCTCAGGGGCTGTGAATAAAATACCTCACGCAACATTTCACATTTTAGACCCTTTGCCTCACCTTCGTCACATTCCCTATGTCACATTTTATGAGACCCACCTGTTAAAATTACTTTAAAATGGTAGACTCTCGTACATGATATGTGGTAATTAATGGCATTACATAAATCTCAATATTTTAAAATATTTATTGCTTGCAATAATAAAACTTTAATAAATATTTGTATTAATGGGAAATTCTCATGCAATCCCGAAATTACCTATCAATAAATTAATAAAAAATATATCAATTAATTCATCTTTTTTTTTCTCTCATAAATTTGTACTATTTATGTTACTAGACGTGAAAAATATCTTGGTCCCCAAAATAAATGAGTTTTGAACGAATTTATGATCACTGAAAATAACTAAAAGTGAGGGATTGATGGCTGAGGTGAGGAAATGATATTTATAGTTATTTTTATATGAAACCGTATTATTTATTTTTTTAATATATTTAGAATTCTACTAGGTTATGTTAACTTAAAAACTATGAATTAAAACTCATATTGCAATATATCAAATCTTTTCCTTATCATATTAGTAATCACAGTTCAATTACAACAAAATAAGACAAAATGGTTATTAAAAAGTTTCTATGAGCAAAGATTTACAAAAACCGTGTCGATCTAGTCTAAAAGTCATTACCACATAAGTCATCATTCCCTCAATTTCATTCAAATTGAGGGAATGATGGTGTGAGGGAATGACAAAATAAATCATAACCTAAAAAATCTCGCAACATAACCTTCTGTTACCATTTAACTTTTCTCTACGGTTTCTACCTCTAAAAACATACTTGAATACGTCATCAAAATTCAAATATTATAATTTTTTTTTTTATTCTTCACTTTGATGGAATGATTGTTTAAAATGTCATTAAAAAAATTAAAATTACAATAACATCTTTTTCCAACCAGTACTCTAACAAACTTGGAGTCAATTTGTCATTCCGAACAAGTGACCATACTACCAACTAACAAAAACTAATGAGACTGTTACTAAAGTCCTCAAAAATATACCTACTTATCGACTATTGGTAATGATGTGAAGGAATGATTATTTTTCATGAGACCCATGTTGAGCAACATCAGACAACTTGTTGATGACTTAAGATCCTAAACTCAGAGAAATTTTGAAAATTTGTTGTATTTACAATAGACAAGCCATAATTGAAAACAGATTTTTTAAGAAGTTTTCCATAAAAACTTTAGACAATGTTTTAATCTGGCGTTCGGGACATAGTGAGGGAATGCTTTTCAGAGTACTATATATTTATTATTCCCATCAAATGCCCATACGGTTCCAAAGTTATTACTAACATTTTTAGCCTTGATAATGTTCTTACCGAAAAAAGAAGAAAATACCATCCTAAGTCGGTTAAGTTTATTGTAAAAACTGCTAGGACAGGAATTTCAAGATTTCATGAGAATTACCCTAATATGTAATATTTACAAAATTGTTTTGTGAGCTACGAACGTCACGTTTTCTTAGACCCTTCGGCCCTCCATAAGTGCGAACGTATTTTATGAATGCCTTTTGTCATTTTAGCAAATAATCCTCATTTTTAATAATAGTTCCTACCTTATCAAGAGTGCAATTACTTTATATTCTAGAACTGGCATCTTCTTATAACTTTAATGATGTAATAAAACAGTGATTCCTTGTTAAAAATTTTTGGGGAGTTTTTATGACATCACTGCAAATTCATATTCCATGTTATTATCTTTTTTTGTCTGCACAATAATCAAAACGTATTGCGCAATATGATACTACTTATAGTAGCAGCTAGTAGCTGTGCCGGCGACTTCGCGTAAAACAGAAAACTATTTTTACCCGTTTTTATAACTTTTTCAATACACCTTTGCATCTATTGGTAGTAGTGTGATGTTAAAAAGCCGAGTCATACTCAATTATTCATCCATCAAATACAAAAATAATTTTTGAAATCCTACGGGTAGTTCCTGAGATAACGCGGTCAAACAAATAAACTTTTCCACTTTATAATATTAGTATATACTAAAACAATTCACCGCAAACTCTATATAGCGGAACTATACTTAAGGGCCAATAAATTTTATTGCGTTACTAAAAGTTGTAGTTAAATGGACTAAAGATTAATATATGGACAACATGTAATCCAATTAAAGTCAAGTAGTTTTGACTTTGTGGGAAGTTTGTCTTTAAATCGAATGACGTTAAATGCAGTTTACACTGTATTTTAAGGTATTCGCTGGCATCACAGAGTTAGGTGATGTGAAATGTTCTGGTAACTGGATGTGGGGCGGGAAGACCGGAATCGAAGGCGGTGCCTTGGTGCAAGCCTGTGAAGCGCTTTGTAAGGCAATGCGCGCCTTGAGAGTAGCTGTTGATGGAGGGAAAGACTCACTCTCTATGTGTGCTCATGTCAAATCTGGGACCGGTCAGTTACAATGATTTAATTAAACATTTTACTCTTCTAATAGTACTAGTTGTCTGATATAATATTAATTATATATTTATAATTTTACTTTCACCAATTTAAATTAAATGAATACAACATTTAGATTAATAACTAATACACTCTTTAGAAATGTGCTTGTGTTGTCACCGTTTGTGGGAAAATTACAATAACGAATTTCGTGGCGTTTCAAATAGCAAATTCTTAATGGGCTGGCATGGCGATTAAGTTTATGCCTTTCCTCTGGAAGAGGTCTTCGTTTAGCATACTACCATTATTGTTGTCTTGTTATTTAATACCAATGTGTATATTAAAATAATTATTAGATGTTCTCTTCTTTATAAGTTTATTGTTCTGGTTACAACCTCACCTGGTGTTAAATAATAATTTAGCCAAAGATGATAACATGCTAAGCCGGAACACACCTATACTTGCATTGCGACAGACTTTCAACTTGAAACTAGAAGTCAGCCATCATTTTGGTTAAAAATGCCCAAATTTTCTATCACTAAAAGTTCTGGCTCATTATAGAATTCAAATTCATGTCGATTGCGTTGCATTCTAATGCATTATCATTGAGCCGTAATTTATTCAGTGTATACATTTTGTGTGTAATTATTACGTATTATATATAAGATTATGAATGTTTTACAGTGAAGTCACCGGGGACATTAGTCGTGTCTGCTTACGCCCCCTGTCCTGATATAACTATTAAAATTAACCCAGCACTTAGGGAAGAAGGTTCTGCCCTAGTATATGTTCCGGTTTCACCAGGAAAATATAGGTTAACATAACACATATCATTTTTTTGTTTTATAAAATATTTTATAAATATATTAGTTTAAGATTAATCTATTTCTCTTCTAGGCTCGGTGGATCAGCATTGGCACAATGTTATAAGCAGTTAGGCGACTGTCCACCTGATCTAGACGATCCAGCCAGTCTAGAATCTTTGTTCAATGTCACTCAAAAGTTATTAAAAGGTTTGTACTATTTATTTATTTATAAATTGCTTTAAACCTTAATATTTTATATTATATTATATTAAAACATTTTATAGGTGTTATCACCTCTGAAAACTCCGTAAACGAAAGTACCGTGCATCCGAAATAATAATATATCCAATACCGGAACCTTCTAATAAATCTTTGGAATAATTTAGGATTAAATTGAATAAGTAACACTGTCATACACCATAAAGAAATTATAGGTTGACTAATTATATATATAACAAAAATAATATTGTTCATCTACAAAGGTTCAAAGAATACCCTATTTTCCCTTTTAAATATAATGTAAAAAATGTCTCTCATAATCTTAATTATTTGGCAGTGTTGAACATTTGATATCATTTCATAGTAACAGTCATAATCGAATACGATTCAATACTCATGTGATATTGAAATCTGCCGTCATATCATATCATTAATTAACATCTATAGTATTTTTCGTAATTGATTAATCGATGTCTTGACCAGAAATGTTGTGCTTTAGGACAGCGGTCTCGTAGTAGTACATATCTGGTCAAAGGCCCATAGGGCAATGTGAAGTATCATTGCGGGTCTCACATTTTAGCTGTCAATTCGATTTCCCCATAGATTCTCTGTCATAATAGCAAAGTCTGAAGCCATTTATTGGTCAACTCAATTAATTATTAATTAATTTTAAAGATGCTCAAACTTGTATAATCGGATATTTAACATTAAAATGAAATTTTCTTTATAGAAGTTGTGTCCTAAAATATTGGTTAATGGACACAACAACCCAATTGGATACCCAAATGGATATTATATTAAGAAATTTAGACAACATTATCGAAATGGGCGTGAATACATAATGCATATAAAATAGTATGTTAATACAATAGTCATTGTCTACTGTAATTGTTTGCCATATCCTATGTCTGAATTTGATGACTAGGACTTTAGAACCTCGTATTGACACGTAAATATAGTAAATATGTACACATTGTTTTTTTTTTAGAAAAGAAGCTGTTGTCTGGTCATGATATAAGTGAAGGCGGTTTCGTTACAACTTTACTAGAGATGGGTATAGGAGGGTTGCGTGGTCTTTTTATTGATCTAAATGTCGAACAAAATGTTTCTACAATTGAAGTACTATTTAATGAGGAATTGGGAATTGTTGTTGAAGTATTGCAGAGTGAACTTGCATATGTCCTTAATGAATACAAAAGGAAAGGCGTTGAGGCTAAATGTATCGGTAAAACCGGTGCGTACGGTATGAACTCTCAGGTAAGTTGCTGAATGTTGAATTTGTTTTTAGTAAGAATGACCTGTGTCTGCGTAATTTTTTCCTTAAATAATAAATATACTAGTTTTTAAGAGTTGTTTATGTTCAATATTATAATTGAATAGTCTTTACCCGCGGCTTCGTTACCGTTAATATTTATTTTCTCAAATAAATCAGATTACGCAATATAGTTTCATACAAAATTTATCGCACTTTATACCTCACTTCCAATAAGTTTTCGCAAGAAAAAGTAGCCTATCACCGTCTCCAGGTTCACATTTATCTTTTTACCAAAATTCATCATAATTTATTGAGCGGTTTAGGCGTGAAAGCGTAACAAACAAACTCACTTTCGCATTTATAATATTAGTAGGGATTGACTTATTAGAAGATCTTTGAATAATATTTATAAGCATTTATATTTAGAAGACATTATATTATACAATTTTATTATGTTACTAGTCGCCCAGTGGTTGAAATTCGACAATAATTAATATATATATATGGTAGGGTGTTTTTAATGATTTTTTTTATTGATTTAATGTATTTTTATGCATAATTTAAAACAAATAGCCTTCTATACTCCTTCTCTATATAAACTATAAGTTTGGGAAATTCCACGCTCCACCGTCCGCGTAATTTTGCGCGTAAATATAACAAAATAAAACACGATTTTCTAGTAATTTTATGTGTTATACAGACAAAATTTAAAAACATATTAGAAATAATAGTGCTAGCATTTTTTCTTGTTTTTCTTTAATTATTTATTTCTAGACTGTATTTTTAAGGAGACAAATAATTAACGTTAAACCATGTTTCTCGTATTATATTGGAATTATGATTGTTTTTTTTTGTTCTTTATCAAGATTGTTTGTTTCTAGGTAATAATAAATATTAACGGGACAAAAGTATTAGATACGATATTGATTGACGTTTTTAGAATGTGGGAAGAAACCAGCTATCGCCTAGAATGCTTGCAAGCTAATTCGGACTGTATTAACCAGGAATGGAAAGGTAAAATCAATCTAAATGAAAATGAAAGTTAATATCATTTTTAACAATATAATATATGTAAATATCTTTTTATCAGGCCTTGAAAAACGTAAAGGCGTTACTTATAGTGTGACATTTGATCCTACATTATCCATGATAAAAACAAAGTCCAATAGAGTTGCAGTGATTCGTGAAGAAGGTAAGTACTTAAATTATAATATACTAGCCGTTACTCGCGGATTCATTAATGTGAGCATAAATTTTGACGTTTCTTATAACAACGTATCTCATCTGTGTCCACCTAACCAAGTTGTCTTTATCTGCAATGTTTAGAGTAAAGAGAAAACAAAAAATATATGCGATAACCTTGTAAACGCTAAATCGACGATATGCTTCATCACTAAATACCGTGATCAGCACTTGTTAAAAGTATGACGTTTTTACTATCGGCTGTGAAATAAATATCAATATTGTTTCTAATATAAGGTAACTGTGGGGAATTCCGTCAGTGGGGGAACTTCGTACGCCAATCGTAATGTGCTGTTCTTGAATAGCTACGATGATGATAGATCGGCCGATAAGGCTAAATCACAATTGAATTTTATATTCAAATTCTAGAAACCTTTGAAATCCGTTAAAGAACAATACGTAACGAGTGGTGTGCAAAGTTCCTCCACTGACGGACTTCCCCGTATTGTACTTACGTAAATTTTAATGTTTTTAACATGATATTTTCACCGGATTTAGTACAATAAAACTCGATGAAACGAAAAAGCGACAGAAAAAACACATCCACAAACATCTATAGGCGACTAACGGTCAATGCGAGAGGTAAAAAGGCTTCATATGTGGAATAGCCTAGGGCCCCTTTTTATCTAAATCTGACCTTGCGTATAAGTAACTTCTTAACTGTACAGGTACAAACGGCGATAGAGAAATGATAGCATCTCTGATCATGGCGAATTTCGATGTTTTTGATGTTACTATGAGCGATTTACAAAATAAGAAGATTACTTTGGATGCTTTTCAAGGATTGGTATTCCCTGGTGGATTCAGTTACGCAGGTATTTAAAAATATACGATAACTCTGTGCTTTTTTAATGAATGGTGTGTATTAAAAAAAAAAACTATTAATGATGTAAGTATACTTATTTTTTAAACTAAACACTTACACTCCGTATAAATGATCTTGCTATAATTTTTACTCATTCTAATACTATTTAACAATGACTTCTTGTATATACGCGATTGGTTTCTCAGAAAGTTTTGTACCAACTTGGTTGAATTTTGTGTTTATACAATTAGTTTATTTACACGAGTATTTTTGGTATAACCTGCTAGCAAAGCTTACTACAATAATAGCGTGAAATCACATCTATGTGGACTGGCAGTACGCAGAATGATTTTATAATGAATTTAACATTTATCGGTGGTCGCCTTCGCTTTAAATTTGCAGTTGTATTGCCCATCGGATCTATCTATCAGATAGGGCACTGATCTTGTTATAATAAAATACTTTTGTTCTATATAATTTTTTTTTTCTTGTATTATGTTATAAATTTTGTTTTTACATATTAACTTTTGTTTTTAATTATTATTAATAATATATATTTTTTGCTAATATCAAATGTTTTTATAAAGTTTCGACTATGATACGTTATTTATCTTTTACTATATGGCAAATATAAAAATATATCTATTAACTTATGATTATGAAAAAAATAAAAACTAGGCGTATATTGTATTTTGCCGTAATATTTGTAGACACATTGGGATCAGCGAAAGGTTGGGCCGCTGGTATCTTGTTCTCTGATCTGTTGAGTGCACAGTTTGCACACTTTAAACAAAGAACTGATACTTTTTCACTGGGTGTATGTAACGGATGTCAACTAATGGCGATGCTCGGCTGGATAGACCCTGATACGAGTCCAAAAGGTGCTGACAAGTCGCAATTATTCTTGGATCATAATAACTCTGAAAGGTAGGTTATCTATATTTATATAATAAAGCTAAAGTGTATTTTTATTTGTAAAAATGCACTTATCTCTGGAACTTCTAATCCGATTCGTTTTTTTTTTTGCGTACTCAAAAATGTACTATACGATATAATATGATAATATACGCTTGCTTGAAAAATATACAGTGTGAAAGAATATACATGCCATTTAATTTACTATATATGTAATATATCTCAACTAATGTTACTACTTTACTAACACCATCTGTCGACCGTAGAAAGCATTTCAAGTTCTAATAAAATATCAAAATGTCTGACAGTTACTTGTATGAATTATTTATAGAAGCCCATATTACTAATACTGTTAAAAAACATTACTAGACAAATCAATTGCGAGCCCTCATAAACTTCCACATTTTGTTAGTTAATTTATATGAATATTTTTGATCGTTATAATCTTTGAAAATATCAGTCAGGAGTTAAAAAAATATTGTTGTATTTGATAGAGCAATCATTGACGAAGGCTTTAAGCTATTTAACTACCCGCTACGACGAATAGGAGCAAAGCTATTTTGAAAAAGTTATAAAAGCTGGCAAAAAATATTAAATAACTTTTAATCCACGCGAACTAGGTCGCAGGTACAGCTGGTAAATGTTACAACTAAGCTTCATTTTTGAGGCATGTGTAAATTGAACATAAAAAGAATTTTAACTAATATTATTCTTAAGATTTTTTTTTATAGTTAAGGTTTAACGTTATGGCCACAATATCGCCTAATGTTAAGCGATGATGTGGCCCGACATGGTGGACAGGCTAAGTCTAGTGGAGGGACTGGCTCTCAAGTGCAACTGACGTAACACACTCATATGTATTTGGCGGCAGATTTTCAACTTGACGGTGGTAGCTAGCCAGGCAGGCATTAGAAAAAGCGCTAGCCCCATGCTATGGTTTCATCACGATGTTTACCTTCACCGAAAGGTCAAGCTCATTATATGTGCATTCGAACTCACTTATTAAGTGCCACTTACACGCGTTAAACGCGGCGTTCCTACACATTACCAATTAAGGTTTTATTTTATTACATCCACAATAGGTTTGAGTGCCGTTGGAGCGCCGTGAGGATAAACGAGGACGGGAATAAGAACGACGTGTGGTTCCGTGGTATGGGCGGGAGTGTGCTCGGGGTGTGGGTCGCGCATGGTGAAGGAAAGTTTTCTTTCGCACAATCCCAACTACTTGATCAATTGCATACGAATGGTCAAGTGGCCATGCAGTACGTGGATGATGATGGAATACCCACAGAAGTATACCCGATGAACCCCAATGGAAGCCCAGGTAACTAACTGTACTCGAATATTCAATGGTGGTAATAAAAGAAAATTTCAAAGCAGTCATAAGGACTGCCGACAGAAGTGAAAACTTAAGACTATAAACAAACAGTTCATATATTTTGATTTGCAAATTAATTGTTTGATCTTAAAATTAAAACTTGTAAATCAGAACTGTATAATAAATTATACTAATAGGGACGATGACGATAACACAATTTCACGGGTCATAACGCGAAACATTCAGGTTGTGCATTACACTCAACATTCCAAAGTCGAACAATTTTCGAAACTTCATAGGTCATTATTTTAACACCTTTGTGTTTTTAACGGCAATGCAAATGTTTTATTATTGAGAGAAATACTCTTACTATCACATTAGATGATTTTTAAGTCCATTCATTTCCTTATTTATTAAAAAAAAATGTTTTGTGTTTTGTGGACGTCCTGATGTCTGTGTGTATGGATTGTGCAACGATTGCGCACTAAAAACTTAATGTATTAGGACCATTTCGTTTTTAATAGCTCTAGAATCATCGGATTACTTCCTATTTAATATGACTGTTTAAATCTACGCCATTCAATTACAATTACGTTATGAGGGTGCACTTTTGGACTTTCCAAATTATATCTGGTTTTACTTATTGTATTGTAAATTGTTTTAATTTACAGGTTTTAATTTAAGTTGAAACAATTAATTTGGATATCCCATAATAAAAACTGTTTGTTTATAGTTTTAATTTTTCACTTCTGTCGGCAGTCCTCATGACTTCTTTGAATTTTTTAGAAAAGCTCAATTACACACTTATAAAGACAATAATTCCTATTATATATATGAATAATATTGATGTGTTTTCTTTCAGACGGTATCGCGGGAGTGCGGTCTCGTGACGGGCGGCACGTCGCCATGATGCCGCACCCCGAGCGCTGCACGCTGCGGTGGCAGTGCCCCGAGCACGTCCCCGCGCCGCCTGTCTCTGCCGACCCCATTTGCCAATACTCTCCTTGGCTTCGTCTTTTCCAAAACGCATATGCTTGGGCATCAAATCATTAAATATTTTACTTTTAAAAACCATTATTACGTACATGGTAAAAAAATTAAATCAACTGTATATCATATACCTTTTAGGTAATTTTTTTTGTTGTTCTATTATAAATCTCAATATTTTTAATTTATAAACTAATTTAGTAAATACTTATGATACTGATTTTACTTGCTTACAATATGGTAATAGGTGAGAAGGAATTTATCTAATACAATTTTTTAAATAGGTATAGTAAGTTTATTAAAATTTGTGTATAATAAAAACATTTTATATTGATCACACTTTTATCGAATATTTTCTTCAACTTATCTCGAATATAAGATGACATTTAGTTTAATTGTCTTAATTTATTATGTGGAGAATATTTAAATTATTATTATATTCATGGAATCATATCGTCAGGGTAAATAAGTCTTCCTGTGTACATTCCATATTATATTGTCAAAAAAAAAAATACAAAGTAGTATTTACGAAAATAAATTTTTACATGAAGTTATCTGAAGTGTTACATGTTCCTAGTGACTTGTGACACAGTGCTTATCAATTACATTTATACAATTTTTGTGGGTCAATAATTAAGTAAATATTATTTTATCAAATGGGTCTTTCTAGTTTGTTGTCAAGGTTAGTACTCATTGTTTGTCAAAGTAATAATTCGTACAAATTTAAAATTATTATTTAACTAATATGTGTATACCTCTGTTTATTAGCTGTGTGCAATTACAAGTTGTAAGACCAAAGGGCGCATATTTAGGATATTAAATAGTTTTATTCAATCCTAAAATCTTATTTTGCCAATGTTTTATTTTTATAAATACTGTAATTAGCATTCATAGTTTCATATAACATATATATTTAAATTTATGGTTAATGTGAAATAGTTTTTAAATGTTATGAAGATTGTTATTAGCCTTAATAACATTATTATTAAAATATATGTTTTATCAATATATTGATGGTTTCAATATGTACAATGACTATCTATATAAATAATATAATCATGTAATAAAATTAATTGTTCTCCTTCAATCAGCATATCATCTGAAAAATACTGTAATGTTTCCTTTTATATTCATCAACATCCACTAGTCTAGACCATACTTACAGTAAATACGGATTTGAAATATAATTCGCATTGTTCACTAGGACAATGTTATATCAGGTTTACTAGTATATTAAAAATAATTTAAAGTTAAAATGTTTTAAGAGTTCTTAAAGACTGGGTTTAAAATTACAAATTAAAATTGTTATAAATATGAAATATATGAAATGTTTGGAAAAGATCATAATACATTTATTTTTCACTTTAAAACCTTAACAACTATACTATATCTTAATTATCAATTATACAGTACAGAGAATATTTACAATTACAGGATGTATTATTCACAATTTAGTGTTATAGATTGTTCCAAATCAAACTGCAAAGATACAACATGTCATAATCTGGTTACACATATTGCACCTTTAGCCAAAAACTAGTTCTCAGGAGCAACAAAAATAATGAAGTTTCAAAAATACTTAGTAACAAAATGTTCTTTAGATAATCAGTGAGAAGCCACTGTGATGGCAAGAATATATTGAAATACTAGTGATACTGTAAGCAGAATATTATCAATATAAATATCAACAATATTTCTTTTTTTCAGAATTATAAGTCTATACCAATAAAATTATCAGAAAATTATCAAAATGATAATTTGATATATGAAAAAACTAAATATTCTATAAATTTAGTTACTGTTTGATTTTGTTAGGCTGTTACTTCATCTTATAAAAAGTAGTTATCAAACTTTTTCTTTGAATTATAGCCACATTGTATTATTATAAGCCTGTGTTTTATGAATACTAAAATGAGTGCAATAGATTACAGTGAAAAAGTTTACTCAAATAATTTATATTTTAGGATTCTATAAACAATAGCTATTGGGATATCTTGTTTTTTTATTAATATGTTTCCTTTATAATTTCGTTTATATTTACCTACATTTAAAACAAACTAAACATATAAATAATGTTTTGATATGATAGGTAATATATCACATATGAGTATTTTATTTCTTGAAATATAAATATTGATATTCATACAAATATTTATTATTAAAAGTTACAACTAAATTAAAAAATGAAACATCTTGTGTGGTATTGTTATAAAATTTGTATATACTTATTTCAAATATTCATTGCCATAATATTTCTTAGGGAATCGGCTAAATCTTTCCTGTGTGTTCGTTCCAAAGCATCGCAAAGTGTAAAAAACCACCTCTGAGGGTCTCCTCTATGTTCATATATCTCCAAAATTTTCATGATTTTATTTGACAAGGGTATATTTTCATCATCTATTTCAATAATGGTACATTCTCTTATATTTAAAAACCTTGCCAAATTACGCCAATAAGTGCCCAATTCTTCTGTAATTGTTTCAAATATTCTTTGTCGTTTCATTGAACTTATGTTTCCAGTTATTGGATGCTTATTCAATGGACTGTAAGTTGGTGTTTCTTTTTTAGATTCTTTTTTTAAATCTGCAAATTATACAATTATGTATTTTTGTTCTTATTTTAAAAACAAACTGTAGGTCTAACAGAGTAATATTATTACTTCTGTAGAAGATTGTCACTTAGCCCACTTTTTCAATATGAAGTACTTATAAATATTAGGAATTAGTTACTAAATATACATTTTATTTATAGGCTAATGACTGAGTCGCTTAGAATCAAAGGTGATATGCTCACTTTTTGGCAATATTAATCTACAAGCGAGTTTGTCAGTAAACAATTAGAGTCTATTAAACTGAAAGTATCAGAAAAATAAACTTTAATTAAACATATCTAATTACTTCATTTATTTAAAGTAAACATGCTAATAAGGATAATATTGCAAACTTTGATTATATACTATTACGTTTACATTTATAAATAACATAATTTGTAATACAAATTCTTTTTTAATAATAAATATTTATCTATGCACATAAGTTACTTTAAAATGTTTAAAATCTTAATATCTGTTGTTGTTAGTTTTTGTTAACATAAGATCTCATAATAATATATGTGCTTACCATTGAAATCTGCGATTTTTGTAGGCATATGATATTCTTCATATTCTGAGATTTTTCTTAATACTTCAATTCCATTCGAGAGTTTCCTTACAATATCCTTTAAAGGTGCTATATTATCTTCGGATAAGACATCTCGGTATTCCAAAACTTGTATAAGTTGGCCAACACTGTTTATTTGTTCTAATCTTCTAACAGAATTTATATTATCCTTAAATATTTCTTTTAGATAATTTAAAATTTCACTGCACTTGTCACTTTTATTAACGTTAAGTATTACTTGTTCCTTGAGATGACTGTATTCCGATAAAGTCATTTTATAATGTGTGATTATAGTACTGAGTACGTAATAAAAATACCTTTGGAATATATTATGTACAATTGCACTACCAGCATAATGTAATTATGTATTGAAAAATAACCATGAATAGGATTGCTGAAATAATATCGATACATCGTTTTTATTTGCTCATTAGGTTGGTATTGTTCAACGATATTTTTTTTATATATCAGTTCATCGTTATAAAATTTCAACCATGAAAAACGTATAAAAACGATATTTTTTCAGACCGACAAATAAACATTCGTACTTTTTATTTACATTTTTAAATCAATTACATTTTATGGTTATAGGGATGTTACGGATGTGGGTACACCGAAACAGAAGGTTTATAATCTGCTTTCGGAGTCGGAGGTGAAACGGAGGTAGAGAAGAAGACAGATGTGTTAAATAAATAAATTATATATTACATAATAATAGTATACGATACTAGGAATTGTAACGAGCGACGTAATTTTGTATCTACTATAAAATTTAAGGGAAGACCCTGTAGAGCAATCCTTTGTAAAATCAAGTAATTCCCTGACCTACACATTAAATTTTGTACATACTTATTCTAGACGCAGTTACTTGCTGTGTTGTGATCTCCATTATAACCTCCGATTCAAAAGTACCGAAGAGGTGTAAATTCAGTCGGAAGTTACGACCTTTCGGAATTATTGTCGAAGCTGCGTATCATCTCTATTTAATTATAACTAAGTTGACTATTGTTTCAGGGTAGTCGCGTCGCATTCGTCTTTAACACTACTCTACTCTCACTGTATTCTTTATCTGCACGGGTACTTGTTTTAAGTAAATAACATAAATTTGGGTATTGCAGTGGATGTCTATTTTATATAACTTCAAGTCAATCGTTATGTAGAGCATTTTCAGTAAAATACACAAACCAAAATTTTTTCTGTAACCAAAACCAGTGACAATATGGTAAATTTATCTGCCTATTAAAAAAAATACTATTATCTTAAGATTATGCGACTTCAAAATATAAATGCAATGATATGATACAACTAAGTATTCGTATAGAAATATTAAAATCGATAACTTAAAAAAATGCCGTTACGTTACTTAAGAATATTATTTGCGTTTCCTACAGCCCTAAAAATTATATTTTTAAGGAACAATATTAGCTATATCAATTTATGAAACTCTTCAAAAGTCTACGTCATATTCCTCAAATTTGGGTAGTGTAGTTCTAAATCCGGATTCACTAAAAACTCCGGGTAATCCCAATTATCATATTAAGAAATATAGTATATTTATATTATCTATAGTAGAGAAATATACTATATTTAGTATATATATATTTAATTAACACTTCCATAGACACTAGTAGTAGTAGTATTACCCATATTAGAGTAAACATTAGCGTTGCAGGTTCCCAGTTCTGAGGTAAAACTTTTTCGAACATATTCTTGTTATTCTTTTACATGAAATTATCATATCTATAGATTTTAAGGTAATAATATTATGACCAGGGCTTCAACATTTTAATTTCGATGTTTTAATCGACATTAGATTTCATACACTGTTAACATAATTTTGTAAACAATTTTTTTTTTTTTTTTTTAATATAGTCAAGTCTTATGTATGTGAATATCAAGTAAGCCCGAATGCTTTTTCCTTTGATCGGAAAGGAGTTTTCTTAATATCATTTTTATAGCGTGGCGTGGGTACACAATATACTGGTAATAGGGTTGTACAATGTTTACAAAAATATATTTTGATAATTGTAAGCGAGGCAGTGTCAAACACTGCATCAATTTGTTCCAACATATTTGGAGCATAACATTAAAAAAACCATTCATGTAACATTTCCTCAAAGATTGAGGAATTTTCCAAAACTGGTAATTGTGCTAAGGGTGTTTTCTGCTAATATATACGCGATGTATAAATGAATAATTACTTTCATTATATTTTACAAATATATAAAACCTGTATTGAGCGATTGTTTTTTTAAATTAGTCGTAAGAGTACTTTACGAGGTAGCATATTATATATAACTCGCTGACCCGATAGACGTTGTCCTGTCTTATTGAATTAAAATTAGTATAATTAATTAATAAAAAAAAAATTAAAAACATAGTGGTTATTATTGTAATGCTTTATGACAACTGACAACTAGTTATGTAAAATTGATATTGCCGTTATGTTTTTTTTATTTTTTATTTGCTGATAGTCCGGTCACCTTCCTTAATTTTTTCTTTTATAAGAACCTTGTCCTGACGATAATTAACCCAATAAAAAAAGAATTTGCGAAATTGTTCCATCCGTTCACGCGTGATGCGATGACCAAGGGAAATAGAGATTCATTTTTATGTATATAGATATATAGCTGTTCACTCTTTCTTTGCAGTTGCTGTTACTAAAGTCGTTATGCACACAGTCTCTGACTGGGAGTGATGTGTATTTTATTACTATTAAATGGACTGATATGCGTTTCCCCTATTCAAAGGTTTCTGTGTAAAAATTAAAATCACCTGTGACAAGGAACATATACTCGCCTAACGGCATTACGGCAAGTATATATTCCTTACCTATATGCAAGTTTTTGGTGCATTTTAATCATTTATCTAAATTAAATTTAAGTTTGAATTACAATGATTATTTACAGTAAATCTGTGGATTTCAAATATATAAATATCTGTATTAAATCCCTTTTGTTAATAATTTGATTTCGTGATATACCTAATGCATATATTATAAACATTTATGAATAGCCTAAAATAAGTCTTTGATACTTATTAATTTTTAATTGTACTAAGTGTATTTATAAAGCTTATATGAAATTAGGCATTCTGAGAAAATAGTGATAACATAATCAAAATAAGTCTTTGATAGCTATTAATTTTTAATTGTACTAAGAATATTTATAAAGCTTATATGAAATTAGGCATTTTTAGAAAATATTGATAAAATAATTGAAGTTAATAGACTCATTGGTATTAGGATTAGAATAGCTATATATATAACAAAAGTAGTAACACCGTTATCACGGTCTTTAGGTTATTGAAGGGGCTGCACGGTTTGGGTTCATTCACACTAAGCAAAAAATTTAACATGTGATGTGATGTGGGCGATAATTCTTATGTTTCATTTTTTATATTAGATTAATAAAGTTATATCTAGTCAGGGTATACATTCTGACAAAAACATTTAATACAATTAATGATACACTTTTTGATTATTGTTCTAAATGTACAAGACAATTTAGATTTAGCAAGTGCAAGACATGCCCTTAATCGCCGCGGCCAGTCTTCGATCGCAGCACGCAACAAATTCATATCTATTTCTGCCGCTGCTTTAACCAGAGATACTCGAATAGACTCTAAATTCTTATAAAGTTTAACGCAGGCTTTCTCCTTCAAATGCTGCAATATTTCGTAGCCTAGTGGCCTTAAATTTTGACTAGAAAAGGGACAGTCTTGATGCCCGATGAAGTCAATTCCACGGGCGGTCAGTCAGTTTTACATGCTTTCACTTTCACTGCATTTTCTATTTCTCTTTTATTTTCTATTTTTAATAAGTGCGGGTTTTCTTCTAAAATTAGTTAGCATATTATATATGGTTAAAAAAACATCAAAAAATATACTGGAAATAATGTGAAAAATCTTGTATGTTAGTAACAGCGTCACCCGCTGATTCCACTATATTATATTTACCTAAGTACAATCCAAGTGAACCGATTTACGCAAAGTAAAAGTACGAATACACACAATGAAATTTTATAGTTTGATTAGTTTAACTTAAGTTATAAATAGTAGGTATAAAAATTATAGAATATACCTAAAAATTGTTCTAAATAATACAATATTGACCTAATACGCGTGAATGTTCTCAACAATAATAGGTCAATGTTACTAATATTTTTATCATTATTTGTCAACTCTTATCTTGTGTACTTGCAACAAAACACTTTGACCTCTCTATCGGGATATTATCGCTTCTTCATTATACATGTAGAGTTCAGTTTTCTCTCAAAAATTTATGCTACAACAATGCATAGATATTTAAAACCTCGTTTATTATATTCGTTGCAAACAAAATCAACTAAAAAAAAATGTAGTTACTTTCGTTACGCGTCTACAACAACATCTGATACTCTCTTTCCGGAAAGAGTGGATTTTCCAAGCCGCCACATTGGTCCAAGGGATCACGATGTAGTAACTATGTTGGATTTACTGGGATACAAGGTAGGAAAAACGGCCCAATAGAAAAAAATATTTAAGCATGGAAATATTTAAATTCGCATTTTATTTGTATTAGTTGTACCTAGTTTTTGGACGACAAATAAATAAGTGAATGACATACCCTAGCCAATTTGTCTTTTTCGCCGATTGTTAGCGTCAAACAAGTCCAAAAATGTATAGTTATCCCACACATTAAATAATTTTTCTTCCGGCAGCAAGTGTAGAAAAGGACAATTTGGTTAGTCTAGCTATTATAAAAGAACTTTCTTTAAAAGAGGCTTAAAATATTAGTACTTAATTCCTTACAAAATGTTTGTTAAGGCTTTATCAATCTAATTTATTCATACATAATTTGTGCAGTTTTAAAATTTTAATTCAGAGTTTAGATCAGTTAGCTGATGACGCAGTTCCTAAGAAAATACAGTTACATGGACTGATGGATATAACTGAACCAATGAGTAAGTACCTAACAAAGTTGTATATATATATTGATTTACGTGTACATATCCAGTATTATGAAGTAATTTCATTATAAAATATCATTTTAATATGGAGCTTCGTCTTCGTTAATTCTCACTAATATTTTCCTTGTTACATTTATTGTTTACTCATAAAATAATTTTGGTTAACAGGGTACCAATGTTTATTTTTTTAATTACAGGCGAATATGACCTTATTGAGAGAATACGTAAGATATCACAGAAAAACCAAATATGGCGATCTTACATAGGCATGGGCTACCACAACTGCTGTGTTCCACATACTATAATGAGGAATATGTTTGAAAATCCTGGATGGTAATAATAACTACTAAACAGTAAAATGTGACTTCTTTAAACTGCATGAAGTGACTACAATATCATTGTTAGCTAAGAGAAAGTTAAATTCATCGAACTAGTGTCGTTAAATTTTTCATCCTAAACATTTCAGGACAACGCAGTACACGCCGTATCAACCTGAGATAGCTCAGGGAAGGTTAGAGAGTCTTCTTAATTACCAGACAATGGTAAGCGATCTCACTGGATTGGATGTTGCTAACGCATCTCTACTGGATGAAGGCACTGCTGCTGCTGAAGCATTATCTCTTTGTCATAGGTAAGTCATCGTGGGAGCGGTGTATTTTCAGATATAGACTATACTATCTATTTTCTTTAGCCTTTTCCTTAAAAAGGAAATAAAATGAGAATACCCAGAACTTGTAAATGTGAAATGTAATAAATTCAAAAATGAGGAGTGCAAATCACCGTTTTATTATTATTAGTTACTAAGATACTGATATGAAATAGGTAACTAGTTGATGTTATTATATAGATAATAAACGAAACCTGGTCTCGAAACATCAATTTTTCGGGAGTTATCGTGACTACCTCATATAAAAAACCAGACCGTAAACATTTTTAAACTGTTTTTTTTTTCAAGATAGAATTTTTTTTTTTTTAACAAAGTATGAGATAAATGATTTAGAGTGTTTTCTTGAAATACAACTACTCATATTATCTTATAAATGTCAATTGGTTGTAGTAGAGGCAATTTAAGAGTAAAAAATTGCTTGATCTTGACGTGTCGAGAGTAGAGCAGTACTTCACCCGCTTCGCGGTATGAGGCGCCCAGAAATGCGAAACTTATGCTACATCCGATATTTTATAGCAACATTTATCATTTGTTTAATGCTTGCAGACATTTCATACGTATTCATACATTTAATACAACTTTCGCTCCCGGCAGTACATGAATACATTTGTTTTTATAAGTGTATATTATTAATACTACATTAAATTACTCGTTGCTAGCTACTCGTTCAAAACAACGAAAAGATTTTTTTCTGTTTCATATAGAACGTCTATAAATCTATGAAATCTTTGAAAACATACTCTATTTTTCAAAATCATTCGTTTGCATGTGGTAAAAACGTAATCTGTAATGTAATCAGAATATGTTATTTTCTGTTTACAGACATAACAAAAGGACGAAATTTGTTGTATCAGAGCGGTTACACCCACAGACACTAGCCGTCGTGCGGACACGACTGGATGCGTTAGGGTTAGATGTTACTGTAGTTCCGGATGTAAGGAAGGCTGATTTTGCTCAAAGAGATATATCAGCTGTGTTGTTACAATGTCCCGATACGAGGGGCTTAGTTTATGATTATTCATCCCTCGCAATTGAAGCGCAGGAGCACGGGGTTTGTGTTAATAATTATTATAAAACTAAGCTACATTAGACGAACGCTGTCTGTGTTTTTTAATTACTAATTAAAACTTTTTTAATAAAATGCTGATGATTTTGAATGATATAAGTAGTTAGATATACCAGATTGTATGTAATATTATACATTTCCTAACAATACAAAATATTGCCGTATTTACTTGTTTACGCACTTGTGTTTTTTTTTGGATTTTTGTTATGAAAAATGTAAACAATACGCTTTTGATTGAAAACAATACATATTTGATGTAAATGTTCTTAATAAAAAAAAAACATGTGAAGATCTCGCAAAATCACACGCAATTGAAGTGGTACTATCAAAATATTTGTGTAAATAATATACTTAAATTGCGACGGATCTGAGGACTCTTTTTAAAAACTCAAAGTTGATTTTAGAACTTTAATGTTTCTCCAATTGTGGTTAAATACAGAATGACTTAAAATCTATGTTAGTTTCTTAGTCTAAATAAAAATATTATCTGCACCGGACAAGCGTGGGCGATTCGATTACTAACAATTATCGAATACAGGCGCATTACTGCTGAGTAGCGCTTTGGAATATAAAGACAGGGCTGGACTGAGGGGATATAACTATATACTGTAGAAATACACTACGGTTGTTTGATGTCTTTACGCAGGCGCGCCCACACACATACACACACGTAAAACGCTCGCACCCTGTAAGAAACTCTGTATAATATCTTCTATCTCATTCACTCGCACGTTATATTCAATAGATGTATGTGGTTGTCTCTTTTTACTGTCGCTTTTTCGTTTCAACGACTTTCATATCACAACGATACTAAAAAAGTTTTCAATAACATTAGCAAATTTTATTTTTGTATATTTTATATTATTGTAAAAAATTGATACTTTTATATTAATAAAATATTCCTCATTTTATTAGACTTTAGTGGTAGTTGCAACAGATCTTCTTGCTCTCGCTTTACTGCGTCCTCCAGCGGAGTGCGGGGCAGCTCTAGCAGTTGGAACTTCGCAAAGACTTGGTGTGCCACTTGGCTATGGAGGTCCTCACGCAGGTTTCTTTGCAGCTGAGCATCAACTTGTGCGGCTAATGCCAGGACGTATGGTTGGTGTAACACGTGACGCTTCTGGAAGAGATGCGTATAGGTAATATTTAATAATATAAATTTTTAATTTTTAATATCGTATTATAACAGCGGTACTGACGAGGTTTGTTATAGGAGTTTTTAAACAAACATCTGAAATGTAGTAAAGAGTAAATAAAATACATGGAATGAACTGAAAAGTAAAGTTCAGTGTTTATTTTGTTATTGCATCAGAATCTTGATTTAACTCTATTTCGATATATACCTACCGTTTGTTCTTCTGTGGCCTAGTAAGTGATATAATATGAATAGTACATTTATTTAAGGTTAGCGTTACAAACGAGAGAGCAGCACATACGTCGAGACAAAGCTACATCTAATATTTGTACGGCGCAAGCACTTTTAGCCAATATGTCTGCAATGTACGGAGTATATCATGGACCGCAGGGTATCAGGGACATTGCTACTCGAGTACACAACGCAACCCTTGTACTTGATTATGGTGAGTTAATTTGATTGTTTTACCTACCTCATTACATTACCTGCATACAATTTAGATATGAAGTCTCGATTATAAGCATATAATTAATTTTAAGTTATGATTTGTCAAAATAATATCAGCCCTTACTGAATAATATACTATAAGATGCACGCAAAATAGAGAAAAATAATAAAAATGTAATAATGTCAAGATCCGTAATAGCCTAGATATGTTTAAGGCTCAAGACAATATTTGACCACATATCCTAGATTATTAATTATTGTTAACGTGATCTTAGATCTAAGGTGATTATTTCATTTTATATTATAAATAAACCCCTTTTTAAATTATAATATTGTGATAATGTATTTTATCTATATTGATATTATAAAGTAGAAAAGTTTGAACGCCCTAATCTTAGGAACTACCAGTCGAATTTCAATAAATATTTTACTGCTTGATTTAGTGGAAAGAAAGGCTTTAGGCTATTTAACATCACACTACCACCAATAGCGGTTAGGCTGTATTGAAAAAAGTTACAAAATCGGGCAATAAATTATATATTTTTTATTGTTTTACGCGAACGAAGTCGCAGGCACAGGTAGTTATATTATAAAGGCTTTTGACTTACAATAATGTAATAACGTATTTTAATAAGTAACGAATAATTAAATATGTAACACGACGTGATCAAATTTTTTAGGTATAAAAGAACGCGGTCACAAACAATTGAATGACGTATATTTTGATACGCTGCACATAGTACCTCTGCAGGAACATGATGCAACTCATATTAAAGCGAGAGCACAGGAAAAGAAGATAAATTTAAGGTACTTTGATGACGGTACTGTAGGCGTGGCATTAGACGAAACTACCACCATTGAGGACGTGAACGATCTGTTGTGGATATTTGACTGCAAAAATGTTGATCAGGTATTTATGGAATGAAATATTTCAGTATAAAAGAAAATGACCATGATTGTTCGCTTCATTTACTAGGTTATTTTTGTTTTGAATTTAAAGGATTAAGTCAATTGTGGTTTCTTCTAAAAGATAACCAAAATTGCATACATAAGTCATTGCTAAGACGAATTATTTTTTCAACTATGGTATGTGATGTAGGGATAGCGATTTCTTTCTGAAAAAGATCGATTCTTGGATCGATTCGGATTGAAATCAAACGAATTGATTCACTAAATAATCGATATACAAGAGATTTATTCATCATAAATTGTTTTGTTTCGATTTAGTTTTCGTGCTTATATTTTCTATATAAAACCAATCATAGAAAATACAAAGAACACCACAATAATCGACTTTATCATACGACATATGTAAATAATAATAATTTTTATACATGTTTAAGTAAGACATTTAAATAACTGTAAATAATGTTTTATGAAAATAAGTAGATAAGAGTTTAAGAGTGAAATATCGATTCACTGGATTGATTCAGAGTTGTGAATCGATTTACAAGATCTATTTTTAAAACGGAGAATCGATTGGTTTTGCAGAATTCATAATAATTATACTGATAAATTTTGACTACATTTTGACAGCATTGGTGTCTTACGAACTGTACACGAGCTTGCGTCTGACAACTTATAATTCTTGTTGTATTATGTATTGTTTTCATGTGTGGTTTGTTGGATGTGTATAAAAGAAAATACAATAATGTAGGTAGTGCAAGATATTTGCTTACGCGGTGTTTGTCCGTAAGAAATCGCTGGATTTATCATCGATTATTATGTTGTTTGTATTAATATATTAGTGTAAGTTACTGTGGATGAACCCATATTAATACATAAGTAAATAAATTACAAAGGATATTTTAATATTATTTTCCGAGTTTTTTATTCGTGATCACAAAATTTAACAATGTTACCAGATTACATGAAGCGTTTGTATGTATATGGAACATTAATATTTGTTTGGCGAAGGTTTTTCAAAAATTATTCGACATACATACAAACAACACACATAATAATATTATATTATAATACAACAAAGTTAAAAAGTGTTGCTTGGGGTCGAAAAGGTCACTGTCTCAGCATTAAACTGCAGACCTACAGGGCCTTATTTATGGTACGTACACCCTCACGGCCGGACTATAACACATCGATAATTACCGTAATAACAATACGTGCTATAATAAATATCCGCTATACAAATATAATAGAATAAATATCTCCTATACAATAACGTGCAGTTTTTTGTAGAAAGCTTGTTGTTAGTTGACTACAATAATTAAAAATCCTACTGAATTAACTTGAATGTAGTCTTAGCTATAAGCTATAACATGTTTAATTTAGTGAGATTCTTGCGATAACAATAAACTATTATTCAATTTTGCTTTAAAGCGAATAAAATATTACGATTATAGATTACGGATTCTAAATTATTACAGCACTTAGTGGCCATGTATTTAAAAGCACCGCCAAAGGCTACGGTTTTATGTCGCGGAAGAGCAAAAATGTGTAAGCATGTTCTATTTTGGTACTTATTCTGATCTTAATCCCACAATAGCTTGGTAACTTGGGATTTTAGTTGCAATTATACCAAACAACATATTGGCCAAATGCATATTTCACGTTGCTTCCATTTTTAACAATTTAGAAGTAATAACAAATGTTTTGATATGCGAACCTGGTGATACGTGGTAAAAGAACTGCGCACGCACTGGGATTAATTTCCGTGTACAACTTAGAAAACACGGTCTGTAGACAACCTAGCCTAAGATCCTCACTTAAATATGGTCTAATTTTGTACAGTAATCTAAGCAGATAAAAGCAATTTCTTGTGCATTCATTAATATACAGAAAATTATATAGAGATAGCGAGACTAAATATTAGTGTGGATAGTAAGAATACATAATAATAAGAATCAATGGTCTATACAGGTAGGTATGAACTTTCACAAATCCTTTTATGTTAATGTCTACAATCTATTAACTGCCGACATGCCAAATTTTAGTCTTATTAATACGATTCTCTTATATTACCTTTACAACTCCTTTCCACTCATTTTATGAGTAGTTTGCAAAAAAATGCAGACTTTCATAATTAGTTATAAGCAATTATTCTCCAAAGTTTGAAATAAATCGGATGAGTCAATATACACTTTCATACAAAGTCTCTGCCTCTCGTTACCCCACTTCCTATAAGTTTTTAGCGAGAAAAAGTAGCTTATATCCATTTCCAGGGTCCCATTTTTACCATTTTTGATACGAAGCGCCTTTTATTAAATAGTCATCTGTCTTCCCACGACATCAGTAGTACTTGAATCATGTTTTAAATAATATTTAAGTTCTTTTTCATTTTACGACTCTGATATCATGGATCATCGAAAGAGAATTGCTGAACTAATTACAACTTTATGTTATAAAATGAAATATATATATATATATATATTCGCACTTTTTTTATTATTTTATAAAATGCTTAATTTTGTTATTATTCATTACTTCTGAATATACTTGGATATTTTAACGTTATAATGAAGTCAAACCAAATTTAAAACATATCTTTATTTATCTAGGCCCTGTAAGTAGGGACTTATGAACGTCAAAACTACCACCAGTTCGGAAAGTAAAGCAGTCATTGAGAAGAACCAGCAAGAAACTCGATCTGCATCTGACCTTATTATTAGGTAGTTTTTTTACATAATAGTTCTTAAACACTAGCCGTATCACATTCCTTAAACACTAGCCGCATAACATTCCTTAAACACTAGCCGCATCAGATTCTTTAAACACTAGCCGCATCACATTCTCTAAAATTAGCCGCATCCCATTCCTTAAACACTGCCACATCATATTCCTTAAACACTAGTCGCACATTCAATAATTTAGAAATAGTATTAGGGGCCATTTATTTAGAAATTGAACTTTTGATCTGCCTCGCTCGTAGGCTACTTTGACACATGCCAAAGGCACTTTCATTCGGTTAGTAAATCTACGTTTATTAAAATATCTGTATAAATAACGTTATCTTTATAATAATAATTGTTATAAATATTATAATAATAATCGCAGCATTTGATCGTTTGTATGTATGTTCTCAGGTTTAAACTATTCCAAACCATGAATAGTTGTGTTAAGTAATCCACATCTTGCATCCTATTCCGTTGATGGTATTTCTTTACCGGAAGTAACAAGTATGTGTGATCTAGGTATCATAATGAACATCAAGGTTATCGGGATTCATTGTAAGACAAACTAAGATATTTAGAGAACCTATGATATCTTAACAGGTGTAAAAGGCTCTGGCTGGTTGTGTCCTGGAATATTGTAGCCCTCTCTGGAATCCAACTAACCAAGTGGCACACATGCAGACTTGAACTAGTGCAAAAACGATTCTTGTATCATCCCACATTCTATAACAACAACTGTCCTTCTCTGAGATGACCTTACTTTAACTAATGTAGCAGGTTTATTAAACTCATTGTAGTTTATATATATTAATGTACAAAAATTTTGCTTTCGTTTTCGCTACCTTACCCTTCCTTTTCATAATAGATTGCGGACGTAGACGCAACTTGGGATGCGATTCTTTGTGAAAAAGATGGATAGGAATCGAAATCAAATGAATAGATTCACAAAAAATCGAGATACAAAAGTTCAGCAAAAACCGATTTTTTTCTCTAAACGCTTATCGTGCTCATTTTTCAATGTAAAACCAAGCATAAAAAAAAAAAAAAACAATAATCGGTTTCATCGTTCTATATATGTGAAAAAATATAATTTCGATATATGTTTGGGTAAAAATTTCAAACAGTTGTAAATAATGTTTTATGATCATAGAAAAGAATCCAATCTCGTTTGTAAGGGTGATATATCGATTCACTGGATCGATTTGGAGCTGTGAATCGATAAAAAAAAAATGTTTACCCTAAAACATCGATTCTTCCATTAATCGAACTCAGTAGAAGTAATTCTATAGGTTTATTTTTTTTGAAAGGTAATATTCTGACTGACTGAACTTCGTTCAACTCAAACTACTAAGAATTGGGAAAGCTTTATATTGCAAGCATTCTTTAAGAAATGCATCTCCTAATAGAGTAAAAATAAGTAGTAGTTGTAAAGATTGTATGAAAATATTTTAGAGGTCAAATTTATATGAAACTCAATACAATTCATCTTCTAGAAAATAAATTAATTACGTAATTTATCTGTTTTTTAAAATTTTATCTCTTACAATCTCATCTACGTTAGTGAATTCGTGGGTGGAAAGTTTGTACAAAATACTTTTGTTATAACATATGCAGAATGTTGAAAATATGTGGAGGTTAGCCGATAATATTAGAACATTGAGTAATAGATCATTTTACAGCATTATGAAACTGTAAACATAGAAAGTGTTAAATACAAAAAGTTAGGATATTTTTATTTTTGTGAGGAAGAAGATAATAATAATTTTAAGCCTTATGAAGGATCAATCGATTGCGAATCTATATATATATACATAAAACAAAGTCGGGTTACACCATTTATGATTCAAGAACGATCTCTGATTATTTCGCTTCGTCTCAGTCGAGAAAAGTAGAATACATTTTTGGTATTCATTTTGTGATATAAATAAAATTCAAATTTACTTTAGCTAAAAGTTAACACGATTGCATTGACTGTTAGGCGGTACGAAGTTTCCCGGGTCATCTATATCTAAATAAGCAATGTAAATATGCCGGAGAGTAGAGACCTGTCCTTGGTCTCTATCAGTATGCAGTATGTGTACGGGTTTGTGCGTAGGCATGGTGTCTGCTTAGTGGTTATTTGAAGGTGCTTATTTTTTTTTAACATAAAGCACCAGCAAGGTTTACAATATGACATTCCTTAAAATTATATATATATGTAAAATTTCAAGCACAAATGTAACCTTAATTATAAGTGAGTATGACACATATTTATTGTCTGAGCGACACATACCTAGTATAATTTTAGAACAAAAAAATGAATATTGTACAAACTAGACTAAATTATGTGAAATTAAAATTAATGAAACTTTTATGAAATGAATTTAGAATAAAATTAATAACAAATATAAAACTACTTCATCAAATAGAAGGACTTAAATTTGTTTAAGGTATTACTGAATACATCAAGATCTGTTTTTCTAAATGATGTGTTATAATATGCTAGCATTCTAAAGCCCTAAATTAGTTCGATAATAATTAGTGGAAAATAGATTTAATCTTGAGGCTCGAGGTAACATCTTGGGAATGTTAAGTTTGACTCTACTTAATAATTCAGGCGTGTCGAAGATTCCGTTTACTAATTTGATTAAGAAAGCGAGATCTAATAACACTTTGCGATCTTCTAAGGAAAGCAACTTGAAATGTTGAAGTCTGTCTTGATACGTGGGAAGTTTTGTTCTAAGATGCATTTTATAAGACAAATGCCATAGGAACCGTTTTTGCACTCTCTCTAATTTGTTCCTATGTATATCGTAATAAGGGTTCCACGCGACACTACAATATTCTAGACAGTTACGTACGAGTGCATTATAAAGAACAATTTTTGTTTTTACCTGTTTGAAATCACTACTGTTTCGTAATACAAAACCTATTATTTTGAATCCCTTATTAACAATGTTATCGTTGTGTGTATGAAACCGAAGCTTGCTGTAAAAAGTAATACCTAGGTCACGAATACTGCTTACTTGCTTTAGAATATGCGACTTTATAAAATACTGGCGATTGAGATGAGACTTTTTACGCGAGAAATGAAATACACGGCACTTATCTGCATTTAAAACCATGTCATTTGTATCACACCAGTCAATTAAAGCATTGAGATCATTTTGCAGCAGCGAAACATCATTTAGAGTATCGATTTGACGAAGCAATTTGAGGTCATCCGCGAACAAGTAACACTTCGAATTCTCAAATACTAAAGCAATATCATTAATAAAAATATTAAAAAGTAAAGGACCTAAATTTCATCCCTTAGGGACCCCTGTATATCAAATGGTTCTGAGGTTTAGCCGTTAACAACCACAACAGACTAACGGCAAGAGAGATATGACTCACACCATTTGAGCAAATTATTAGCAATACCAATCGAGGCTAGTTTTTTAATCAATATACTATGGTTAACTTTGTCGAATGCTTTACTGAAGTCGGTGTAAAGAAAATCAGCGCATTTATTTTGGTCAAGATGAGATGTTAAATCGTCAACAAGGGTTACAATATTTGTGAAGGTAGATCTAGCCCTCATGAAGCCGTGTTGTTTAGGAGAAATAATTTGCTTGAAATGCCATGCGAGATGAGGGCGTAAAAGTAATTCAAATACCTTACCGAATACTGGTATGTAGTTTTTATCAGATCTTCGTGGCCACTTTTATATAAGCGAACGACCAAAATATTCTTCCAAGGTGATGGGAATATTCCAGTGCTTAAGGATTTATTCAATATAAGGCACAAAGGGTATGCGAGAACTTTAGCGCATTTGACAGCGAAAACGGATGGAATACCCAGTAGCTTTGTATAGGTCCAGTCTTTTTAAAACAGTGAAAACTTAATACTCCGTGAATGATATATTAGTTAAATGATTGGTAGTGTAATCGTTATCATGTAAATCATTAGAAACTGATACGCTTGAGTTGTACACAGATGAAAAATGACAGGCAAAATAATTACAAATGATAGTACCATTGGTTGCATTTTTGTTTTCAAAGATCATTTCAGCTGGATATGTGCAATTTTTTTTTATATTTGATAAAAGACCATATCAATTTAAGGTTTGATTTCGTCATTGTTTCTAATCTATTTATGTAATTGTTATAAGCGAGAGTTTTTAATTTATGAAACCGGTATTTAGCATGCTTAATGTCAATTTATCACGAGGATTGTCATATATTTTACTTCTTTTTAGGTATTTGTATTTTTCTTTGTTTAGTTTAATTAATCTATAGTTGTACCACGGGGAATTATTATTATTGCCTAGCTTAATTTTCGGTACATATTTGGTAATCAATTTACGCAGAATAATGTTGAAGTTATCAACCATATCATCAACAGGCTGATTATTTTTGAAGATTATTTCCCAAGAAATTTCACTTAATTCATTTATTTTTTTTTCATAATCAGCCTTAAAAAAGCAAATTCTTTCACTGCTATTAGAACGTAAGCCGGCTTCGCTCTTAATAAGTATTTCAAACTGTACTGGAGGGTTATAATTGTCAACTACAGAAAGAGGGGATGTATTCGCGGCTAGATTATGAGCATTAATAGAACTAAGTACAAGGTCTAGTACTTTATCTTTATTGTTAAGAACGTGATTATATAGATGGAGACCGTTCAGAGTCATGAAGTTTAAAAATATGTCAGCAAATTGGCTTTTTATAGATATACCTTCTAGTGATGTGAAGTCTGCTGTTTTTGACCAGGATATACTACTTAAGTTGAAATCACCAATAATGAATAATTTGTCATTTTGACGTTCCAATATATTTTAACTAGTACGTTCCACAAAATGATCTAAGATATGGTGTTTAATCGGGGATGATAAGTAAGCAGTGCAAATGTATATGACTTCCTGTATTTTAGTTTTTATATCGATGGAAATCCAGAAATCTTCCCAATCCGACTCTAAATTGATTAGTCTAACGGATTTGTAGCAATTTAGTACAGCAATTAGAACGCCTCTCCCATCTTTTTTACAAGGAAAGCCAGAGCTCTCGCGGTCACGTCTGTAAACAGTATAACGTGAATCAAATAACTTGGAATCGAACACAATACTATTCAACCAAGTCACTTAAAATAATAACGTCAAACAACAACAACATTACGTTACAAACAACATTATTGAAAAATTGAATTGTTTTAGATCTCAAGCCTCTTACATTCTGATAATATACTTGTAGGTTATTGAATATATTAATTTTAGGTGTATACTAAATTTTAATAAACGAGACCGTGAGTATAAACATTACAAATAATGATTTCATGTTAACTTAGTTTATTGAGACTGTTTGAATTTCGTATAAATATATATAGTTAGATTCTTCATTTTTACGAACGAAAATCTTTTCACTTCGTGTTCACACGAATTTGTAGTTCAGTTCTTTAGACTTCCTGCCTACTGCAGCGTGAAGTTCTTTGTTCTCGGGGCTCAAGTGCTCGACTATATATACTGGATGCTTCTATATAATATGATAGTCTACCAGAGTTCTAGATAGTCATCCAGCTAGATGACTGGTGTTTATTTTGTCATCAGGGGTCTTATTGTTAAATTTAGAAGTGGCTGCAATGAAGGTATCTCGTAAGCGAGGGCTGGAAAATTTTACTAAAATAGAACGGGGACTAGAATTATTCGTATCTTGTTTAGCCACCCTCGCACATTAATAAATGTTACTATCGTTAATAGAACAATTAATACTTTTTCCTGTTTGCTTAATAATACTTATGAGATTTTCGTGCTTGTTTTCTGGTACACCTTAAACTTCAATGTTATTGGCACGTGAAAACTGATCCATCTGCCTAAGTTTCGTAGTAAGATCTTGTGTAGTTACGCGAAGAGTTTAGTTTTCCTTTATCAATAATTGTAATGAAGAAGCTTGATCAGAGCACATTGTTTTTATTTTTTCAAATTCATCATTGTATAAGGAGATACTTGATTCGAACGATAACAACATAGTTTTCATTTCTCGCAGTTCGTTGTTAATTTTTGTTTAAAAATATCATGTAACTCTTCCCTTATTATATCACGAATACTCTCCGCCGAGATGCACGTACAGCTTTTGGTCTCTTGCTTATGACGCAGAGTAGCGTAATCATAATCACAATGTTCAGTACCTGACACTGCAGCTATACATGCCGATGTATTATTGTTATCAGTTTTAGGTTCTTTACATCGGCATTGTACACAGATCCACGATGATTTAAAGTCACTAGAAAACTTTCGATAATCGTCAGCTGTGGTATTCATACAAGTGTAATGGTAGTTATACTTGCAGCGAAAGCATTGCAGCGACTTGATATTTTTTAATGTATTAAGACAGGCTGCACATTTATTTTTCGACATCTTCTATAATATGTAAATGCGTAATAAATGTGAATATGATGTAGTAGTTACCCACTTTTTACTCGTCGAAATCAAAACAGCTACTAACAGACACCGCTGCGAAAAGAAGGGGTTAAGCGCCGTGAAGAAGCCGTCGCACACGAGTTTTGTTTCAGTCGTGCACTCGAACAAATCAACTGCCGTTGTTTTATGAACCACAATAGAATTTCTTATTACACGCTTTTTATTAACTTCACCTGTATGTTTGTTTGTATGTTTGTAACCGACTCCTATGGACGCGATTTTGACCCACTTTAAACGGCCAGATTTCGTTCATATTTTGTAGATTTATTGAGAACCGATGACAATACACTAATTTAATAAAATTATTCCATTTTTCAATTTGCAAAATAAGATTTTTATTAATTTATATTTTTTATTAAATTACAAGTATTTAAAAGTAATTTAAACTTATCACTGATTAGATTTTTGAAAATACAAACTATACAATACTTTTTAGGGTGATATAAACGATACAACTGATCTGAAATGAGTTTAGCCATACGACCCTCTTGTGAACTGTCCGAGCATAGCCGTTAAGCAACGCGAGACCAAGTCCGTTATATAATTTTTTTCATCTCTATTACAAAAAAGGTACAAAATGTAGAGATCATTCTATGACCCAATTAAGCGAAACCACAATCTCATCGGCAGTAATAAGGAGACTATAGGTTTATTATTCTTTTTTACTCTTTGTAAGTTTACTATTGACTATTAACTGCATAATTTCACCTGATGTAAAGTGATGATGTGGCTCAAGACAGTAAACTGTAAGTCGACCTGAGGATGTGGTCTAGCCAAAAGCCACGTCGATCGATGCAATTTTTGTATCCGCGACCACTAAGCTTACCACTGAGTTATAGCGCTTATCTAACTAAATGTAGATTTACTAACTATAATATACATAAATAAAATAGATAATGGGTAGAGTAATGGTTTTATTATATTTATAATGATTGGAAAGTTTATTTATTAGATAAGAAGCGGTGATGTACTACCACGGAGTATTCTGAAAGGTCCCTTTCGAAGAACGTCTCCTTATCTAACACATCCCGTGTTCAATATGCACCACTCAGAAACAAGGATTGTAAGATATATGAAACGACTTGAAAACAAAGATATCTCGTTGGTACACTCAATGATACCTTTGGTAAGATTTGCCAGAATAAGTATTATTTCTTAATTTATTAAATCTATTAAAAATAAACATATAATTTTTTTATTCTGTACAAGATTAGTGTAACTACCACAATACCACCTGATATTAAGTGACGATGTGGCCCAAGATGAGGGATACGCTAAGCCTAGTGTGGGCTCTCAAGTGCAACTGCCGGAATACGATTATACCTAAGTAAACTCGACAAATTAAATGTTATATAAATACAAAATTTTTGTAACAAGTCGTTACCATAGCTTCTAAAAACCAATTTCAAATTTATAAATACAAGAATTACTCAATTAACGACATTAGTTTTATCTTTATTTTACGAGTACCTCAATTCTTTGGAAATTTAATTTTAGTTTTTATTATCTGACATCCATAATTGGTGATCATTATTCATAAATATTGTACTAATATACAAGCTACTTTATTAATAGAGATCAATAGTAAAATAATTACGCTTTTTAACACGCTTATTAATACTTACATTTGATAAGTTACTTAATAAATATCATTTGCTCCATTATATGAGCGAAAAGGAGATGCAAGATTAAATACCTATATATTATAATGTACACGACTTATAAATGCCATAAATATATCAATTGTACAAACTTTACATTGTAGGGCTCATGTACAATGAAGCTGAACTCTACGACGGAGATGATGCCGTGTTCGTTCAAACATTTTACAGACATCCATCCGTTCGCTCCCCTAGACCAGTGTCAGGGTTACCACATGTTGTTTGAAGAGTTGGCCAGAGATTTGTGCGCTATAACAGGATACGACAGGGTATCCTTCCAACCCAACAGGTAGAATAATTCATTCTGTTTGAGAACCGGAGGAAACTCGTATCTTTTTTATAATTCACTAGCTGTGTGTGCGACTCCGTTCGCGTGGAATTAAAATTTTACTTAATTATTTTCATAAAAAAATATTATATAGCTTTTGTTACACGGGGATAATTTATCATTCTAATGGTGAAATAATTTTTAAAATCGGTCCAGTAGTTCTTGAGTTTATTCGTTACAAACAAAAATACAAAAATGCAAATCTTTCTTCTTCATACTAGTATAGATAGTATAGATAGGTATTATTAGCGTTATGGCCACAATTTCTCCTGATGTAATGTGACGATGTGATCGAAGACGATGTACACGGTAAAACAAGTGAAAGGACTGGCTCTCAAGAGCAACTGCCGGAACATACTTAAATGTGTCTTTGGCGGCAGATTTTCAACTTCAGGGTGGTGAGGCTAATGAGGAGGACATTAGAAAAAATCCTAATACCATGATTTGGATTCGTTATAATGTTTTCCTTCACCGAAAGTTCAGGCTCATTGCAGATGGATTCAAACTCGTGTTCACTGACGCGGCATCCGTATACTCTATCAACTAAGCCATAATTACTTCATATCATTAGAGGATTCATTAGATCAAATGAATAGAAGTTTATATAAAGTATACATATTGATAATCGTTCACATATTAATTGAAAAATTTTAGTGGTGCACAAGGAGAATACGCTGGTTTGCGTACCATCAAACGTTATCATGAATTTCGAGGTGACACTGGGCGAAATATTTGTTTGATACCTGTCAGTGCTCATGGCACGAACCCTGCTTCTGCGCATATGGCAGGCATGAGGGTATGCGCTATACGCGTGACACCTGCCGGCGACATAGATATGGCTCACCTCAAGGATATGGTCTGTTTTGTTTTATATATTTTGATGAATTTATTTATTCATTCATGGAAATGTGGAGTTTGTAACTAAATAAAATTTCATCCCTCCTCTTCGTGCGATTGCACTAATATTTTATCTAAAAAAAAGTTGATCGTATAAATTTTTAAAAAAAGCTCACAGATTTTATGTAATGCTTTTTTTTATAAATTTTATCTGATGGAAATTGATTTTGTAGGATAATTCGTCGTATGTAGCGTAGGGGTTTATTAGTTTTGAAAATCGAATTAGATTTGAAATTACAAAAAAATATACATGTTTGCAAGCAATTTGACTATCTAAACATAATTAACATTGATAAGATAGCTATTCATTTATGTAATTTAATAATAGGAGATATAAAGAGATAGATGATTTTACTATGTGCACAGGACTGTAAGGATAAGGATGTAAGTCTTTAATAATCGAAGGTTATTAAAATTTAATTTGAATAACCAAAAATTTCCCTGACCGAGTATTTAATTGGATTTAATATTATTTATAGGTAGAAGAACACAGTGAAAAATTATCTTGCTTAATGTTGACGTACCCGAGCACTTTTGGCGTGTTCGAGGAACGAGCTGCCGACGTGTGCGCTCTTGTCCACAAACACGGAGGTCAGGTTTATCTTGATGGTGCTAATATGAATGCACAGGTTAGCTCAAGTCATAATATACTTATTAAAATACTATGAAAGCTTCATATACTAGGAAATCGGTCTAAGAAAGTTGACGAGGACTGCACAGTTGGTCTATCGGTTTATTTGTGTGATCCACAAATAATTGCTCTGACTCTGGGTGTTGTGGGTTGTGTTATACTTGTGACCGTTGTTTGTATGCTCATTCACATTTCAATTTGAAGTTGCTAAATTAGGCAGATATCCTAATAAAAATAAATTTTGTATGAGTATCATAAATTATAAATCAACATTTAAAAAATCGTGTTGTAGTGCAAACCTGTGCTCCTAACCATGTCATCTTTCGGCGATCGGTGACGTATAGGTAAAGGTACGTAAAGGTAAATAAAATATGTATAAGATGACACATGTCGAAGTAATTTTATCGATGGTACAAAGACAACTTTGCTACAGGCACTGAGATATTAACAACGATTGTATAGTTTAATTTTATACTTATTCTAAAATTTAAGCTTTATTTATTGTTTTCTAGGTGGGACTATGTCGACCAGGAGATTATGGAAGTGATGTTTCTCATCTAAATCTACACAAAACATTTTGTATTCCACATGGAGGAGGTGGTCCTGGTATGGGTCCTATAGGGGTGTATGTATTCTTTACTTTTAATCATTAAACCACTATGGTACACTCACTTTTACCATTTTACTACGCCTATGCATTTTACTACGCAAACATTGTACCTAGTGTTTTGTTTCTATATAGTCGGTCCCAATTGCCATGTCCTACGATCCTACCCTATAAATATAATTAAACTATCCGGGAATTGTTTTTTTAGAAAAGCCCACTTGGCTCCATTCCTACCATCGCATCCAGTTGTTGATCCTCTGGCAGATTTAGGCGATGAGGCACATAGTTTTGGATCTGTCAGCGCTGCGCCTTTTGGGTCATCTGCCATTCTACCCATTTCTTGGGCTTATATTAAGGTGAGTTCTATAGTCACATTTTAAAAATAAGAGAAGTTTTTGATTATTAATAATTGCAGCTATTACTGCGCAAAGAATAAGTTCTTTAATTCTGAATATAATTGAAAATTTTAAACCAAACTCAATGGTTTTAGTAACTATTATGAATGTTAATGCCACGACAAGTGTGTACCTATTACTCATAAAGTTTAAAATAAATAAAAAAAATTGTAGATGATGGGTCCAAAGGGTCTACGACGTGCCACTCAGGTGGCAATTCTTAATGCAAATTATATGTCCAAAAGATTAGAGGGTCACTATAAGACTTTGTATAAAGGGGAGAGAGGATTAGTCGCTCATGAATTTATTATAGATGTGAGAGATTTGAAGAAAACTGCAAATATTGAGCCTGGAGATATTGCGAAAAGACTTATGGATTTCGGTAAGTCAAATTATATTTTTTATTTATATTTTACTAATTAAAAATTAAGCTTACGTTATCGGGTTATGTAAGTTTAAACAGCGCTCGTAACAAAAATATATAAAATAGTCATAACTATGTTAAACTTTTTTAGAGAGCTCTTAAAATGTTAGACTTTTTCCATGTAATTGTTTCTAATTCACTTCACTTGTGCACATTAATGAGTAGATTAAATTAAATTAAATAATTACTACACCACGTAGGTAAAAAAACACAAGTTTACGAATATCAATTTTCGCTGTATTTATGTACCTACAATATAAAAAGCTAAAGTTTTTCCAAAAACTATTTTCAACAACAGTAAAGTCCTATTGGTAATAGTCCACGTAGAAGGTTCGGTTTTTGGCTACCGCTACTATAGAAAATATATAAAATTTTAAATTTTGTTTCCATATTAGTTTCAGTGATTAAATGTCATAAAAAACTTTATTATTTCAAAGACTGCGTGTTCCATTTTTTATCATTTTACTTTCGTAAATAATTTTGTAATTATAGGATTCCATGCACCCACGATGTCTTGGCCTGTAGCTGGAACCTTAATGATAGAGCCAACAGAATCTGAAGACTTACTAGAGTTAGATCGGTTCTGTGAAGCACTTATAACCATAAGGAAAGAAATTAAAGACATAGAAGAAGGTCTTATCGATAAACGATTAAATCCTTTGAAGGTATTATGTAATAATATAAATTCAAATGAAGATGTACTTGTTGCATTATGTAAACTTATTTATTAATTTGGGTTTGTAATTAAAGATGGCACCTCACACTCAAGAAGAAGTAATTTCTGATGAATGGAACAGGCCTTATAGCAGAGAACAGGCTGCTTTTCCAGCTGTGAGTTATATAATGTTATTATAACAATATGTTGCTTAAATTGTAATCGTACCAATTTTTGTTTTCTTTTTTCCAGTCATTTGTGAAAGGTGAAACAAAGATTTGGCCAACTGTTGGGCGCATTGACGATATGTATGGTGACAAACATCTTGTATGTACCTGCCCACCAGTAATTGATGATTTTTAAATAATTGAAGATTCGTTATATATTTTTAGTATTATAGTAGAACACTTCTAGTAATTTTACTGTTATTCCTTGTCTGATCAATGTGTAATATGAGATCATGTTTTTATGGGTGTAAAAATAAAACCATAACAAAAAGCTAGCAATCATTTTGTTTATTCCGTTGATATCGTCGTACAATAAAATATTGCGTTTTAATAACGAAAACTTTTTTAATGTATTTCTCTGTTGCATACCCCTTACGACTAACAGTAAAAACGAAAGCATATAAATCAATTAATATTAGTAATCCTATTATTATGTCGTATAAAGATTTGATATGGCGAAAAATATAATGCGTACCATCTTATTTGTTTTCAATGCAACGCGTTTACTTTGACCCTACATCTAAAAACAGTATTGAAAACAAAAAGCTTTTAATTTACCCAACACTTGTTTTAAATCCGAATAACTTTCATAACATCAAAACTCTTAGATTAGGATAATAAGATTTGAAATTAAATTGCAAACTGTAATAAATACATACTATTAAAACAAGCGGTTATTCTAAAATAAGTTATTTGAAAATTCAATCGGTATTATAGTCGACAAACAATGTGACTACCTAAAAGATATTATTGCTTTAATATTATTTTACTAAAGCATTTAACTTATCAGTTCATTTATTAATTCCTTTAAATAGATCAACTACTTATGTACAATTTACATTAAATATTTATATAACCCTACTAAAAATTAAAATTTAGTAATCGAATTCTATTTTGTGGTTATTTGGAAGGAGAATTTAAAACGTCCTTTGAATACATGCCTAACCTAACTCCTATTTCTTTAGGCACGCGTATCACCGGACGAGCTGGAAAAGGGTGATAAGAACTCGTTGAAGGACTTCGAGGATAAGAGAGAGAAGATAATGTGTCTGTTTCTATTAGAGAAGTTATTGTGCTACAGGTGTCATCAGATTCAACTTTTGTTTTATCACTTTTATCTGCATTTTCTTTAGGAATTACAGGAGTTTCTCTACTAGGAAAATATTTTGGCGAAATAGGAGTGGACACTTGATCCAACGATGTTATTTGACATAAAGTATCACTTGAATTTGTTTTCGCTCCAGTAGAATCGTCATCCATGGATGGCTCATAAGTGAAGCTAATAGAAGATGTAACAACACGAGTAAAATCACTAGCCTGGCTATCTTCAGTCTTTGGAACAGTTTCAAAATTTCTAGATGTTTGATCTATGTTCTGACTAAACAGTAAGTCATCGGCTTTAGATACAACAAAATCACTATATTTGGTTGAAAAAGGATAATTGTAATCATCACTTGTACAATGCCTATCATAAGTCGAAGCATCTTTTATCTGTGGTTTAGATTCTTCCGAAAACGAATGTTTTCTCCATTTAACAGTTGAAATTGGCTTTAGTTCCGAAGAAAATTCAGTATGACCTAATATATTAATCGATTTTTTTCTATTATTATCAATGTAAGATTTTTCTGAATTGTCTACTTGTATTTCAAGGTGGCATTTAGCAAGAAAACCTTTATTTTCCCATCCACATGAATCAGTTTTATTTCCTGAACTAACACTATTCTGATTTTTTAAATTATTACAATCATATGTCCTAAGTAACATGCCACGTGAATCTAGAGAAAAAGGATCGTCAACTGATATTGGTCTTACCCTCAAGATTTTTTTCTTTTCGTCACTTTCATTTCTTAAAATCAGTTTGTTACCTATAAAAGAATCGGAAGTGGATTCCTTTAATAATGGAGAAGAGTCGATCAGTTTACTTCCAACTATTCTTTCAGGTATAGGGGCAAAACATCTGTTGTACTTTGTACATACATTTTCGGCAGAATTCATGCAACTATCTTTTACTGCAGAATTTATGTCGGTCATAGTTTGTTTTGTTAAAATGCGACTTAAAATTTTTGAATTTTCTTGAATGATCTGTAAAGCTCTTTCACTATTATTACGACCAGTTCGTAGAACATTATCTTTTGAAGAAACTGGAGTTTCATTAACCTCTTGTGTTGTGTCCATGAATATATCCCTGTTTTCACTATATTTCGTTGTTGTAAAATTATGGTTTTGTGGTAGTGAAGATGCCCGATCTGAGTTTTCTTCTACAGGTTTATCGTGCTGATTACCTTGCAATGTAAGCGATTCTGGTTTCTTGGGTTGCCTAGAAAGTCT
The DNA here is from genome assembly GCA_039707435.1 of Actias luna. Taxonomy (NCBI): domain Eukaryota; kingdom Metazoa; phylum Arthropoda; class Insecta; order Lepidoptera; family Saturniidae; genus Actias; species Actias luna. Next base: position 8,519,897 of record JAZHAC010000033.1, on the reverse strand, counting down.
TTTTATAGAGCGCCTATTAGGTATTTCGGAACTATTTGGATCTGTAACTCTAGCACCAAAAAATTCAGGACTGTGTTCAAAATATTTATCTATTTTCAACGGTATAGGAGGTTCATCTTCACTAACAATTATACTGTCACCACCAGGGCTTTTTGCCGAAGTCTCACTATCAGATATGTTTGTTTCTAATAAATCTATTTCAGGCACAAAATTTGGATACATAATAAAACTATCAATTATATCTGGAGGTCTTATCTCAGTATTTTGTTTTGTATTAGAACTTGTAAACGTAGATGTAAAGTTATGGTTATCAGAAGATTTATGATAATTACACGGAGATAACTTAATGGGACTAAGGTCTGTCAATATATTCTGTGTTTGTTGCAGAACAGTAGGGCACATGGATTCTGTTATTTTATTATCTTCCTTAACTTTTGCGTTGTTTAATCTCAGTAACACTTTATCTTTTTCTGAACTATTACGGATAAGACGAGGTGACACGCTGCTCGGCCTATAAGAATCTCTATTAGTGTTAACTGCTAAATTATCTTTCAGTTTAGATTCAAATCCATCAATATATGTGCGCAAAGGTTCTCCAGCTTCAGAATCCAAGTAATCAGAAATTGATTTAATTGACGTATTTGTAGTAATAGAGATGTATCTTTCTAAATCAGAAGACTGTTTAGGTTCAATTTCCTTAATGCTAGATGAATGAGTTATTTTAGTGTGTCTAAGAATTGGTGATATTAAAAACTCATCACTTCTAAATGTGTTAATTTGTTTTTCTTTCTCGTCATCAGATAAATCTTGTTCTTCTTCACTCGGTCGTTCATTTTCATCACACAAACTAGTATCAGTACTGGAAGCAGTATGTGAAGAGTAAGTAGACGATTCACTAGAGCTTCGAGATCTTATAGATGCAATAATTTCATTGGCTTCAATTTCAGAAACAATAGTACCATCTCCTCTTTCTTCCAAATCAATAGACGTCTTCCTTTTTCTATCTACAGTCTTATCTTTTTTTAAATCTTTCCACTTTACTGAATTTCTTCTACTAAGTTTTTTACGAGTTTTCTCTTCATTCCAGCTTATAGTTTCATCAGAGTGCTCACGAATTTGAGTTTCTACTTTATCAGAACTCGTTGTTTGGCGTGACGGTGGTATTGCTCCCGGTGGAGGACCAAGCCTTCGACCTCTTGAGCTCACAATAGCACTTTTACCTAAGAGTAGATTATTAACCGTCAACGACGTTGGTGACGTAGATACTCCCACTGTAAAAACAATTACGCATTATACATGTTTCAAATATTCCCTATGGTTCAAAATATATGTACATATGTGGATTTAAATTTATTGATAATATACCATTAAGAAACACAATGATTTGTTATTTTCCGATTTTCTTTATGCTGTTGTATTACAAACACACATAGAAAATAATAACATTTCATTGACTATGCATATGGAGTGAATAAACAGATTATTTTATATTAAACAAGTAGGTATTCATTTGCTCTATACACATCGAAAACTAGATAAACAGTATTCGAACTCGGTCACTTGGTACTTAAATAAAGCAATAATAAGAATGTACAATATACCTGCAGCATGTCGAGCGCAAGCAGCTGCTAAAATAACATGAGCTTGCCTCTGTCGTTCTCGAAGACGTGCATATTGCCGTTTTAATGCTCCGATATCAAGAGAAAGTCTATCTCCAGTTTCTAAATGATTTTCACGCCTCGGTATCACCTAAAGAAAAAATATTATATACTCTGTTTTTTTTTTATATTCATAACTGTAATCTATATTAATATTGTAAAGAGGAAAAATGTATATTTTTGTATTTTTGTTTGTAACGAATACACTACAACGAACTACAGGACCGATTTCAAAAATTCTTTCATCATTAGAATGCTACATTAGTTCTGAGTAACATAGGTTAATTAGGCTGTATAAGATTTTTTTATGAACATAAATCAAATTTTAGATCCACGCAAACGGAGTCGCGGGCACGGCTAGAATTATAGATAGAATTATTAATAAAAAAATTGAATAGAAAAAAAAGTAAGCGTGGTTAAATAGTTTTATTATTATACTATTGTCATAAACAAATAAAATATTAAATGAAAATATTACCGTAGCTAAAGCCATCCTATTTCCATCGTCACTTGAGTCTCCTTCGTCTTCGGAGTAAAATAATCGTAAGCCCTTTTTCGTCATTGTTTGCATCTTTTACAAAAAAAAAATGGTTAGACCTTGGTATTAGATATTACTTTAAATACAAGCAATCAATGATTCGAATAAAATATGGAGTAGTGAGAGGCGTATGGGTAGAAGGTGGTCCGCTTTACATAAGCTATAGAAGATGCGGAGGCACATTTTACAGTACGATCGATGTATCTTGACCGCTCTGAATATAGTTCCTGTAAACTTTCGCGATTCTAAGAAAATATAGATATATATCCTTAGAAAGATAAATTTTATCAAATATGTACAAAAGATGCAAATATTTTTTTTTAGGACAAACCCCAATTGGCCCGATAAATTTCTTCTGAACATGCATCTATACGACTTTCAGTCCGGTTAAGATTCCTCGGGCATACTGTAGGTGCTAACTCGTTGAGTCTAGCTATCTAGAAATTTATTATTACTGTCTAACCCCACTAAGAGAAGTATCTAACAGCTTTTACACATAAAAATAAATTAAATAGTAATCGCACTATATCATGATTTATACAAATAAAAACATATAAGCGGTATTTCTTGCATGCCATAATTACGACGTCTTTGTAAAGTAAATATTATTGAATGACAGGGAGAATACTATTCTTATAAACGATTGTGTAAAGTAAGATCGTACTGCAGTATGTAATGGAGGTTGATAAGTAGGTGCTGAAGCTGGTGGAGCCGGAGGTGCTACTCTGTATCTATGAAGACTGCGCAATCTGGGTAATTCCGGGGCTGAACCGAATGTGACAACTCTTGCTACCAATGCGTCTCCCGCGGCCCAAACTGCCCCGGCACCGCCACCCATGCAGCTGTAGAACTCATCAGCTGAACGCGCTGACAAAATGCGTCTGAAAAATTTGTTTAAATATTTATTTTTATTTGGGCCTAAATTTATATAATGTTAAAAGTATACGAAAATTCTTCATAGATTTGGTTACGCCACTGTATTGCAACTTAAAATGTTATTTTTCTACACTGATAATACTGTAAAGTTTTATACCCGTCGTCAAGCGATATTAAAGCAGATTAACATAGAGGCAATATACCCACTAACTAAAAATTATAGATGACAGTTGCAAGTGGTCACAGTTACTTTTTGATTTTCTTATGTTTACCAGCATAAATATAATTTTTATGTTATTATAGGAACCTTTAAAAACCAGTAAACAGTAAATAAATACTTATCAATTCTGATATGATTATTAAAATATTAAAAAATTATGAAAACACCATATAAGGGTGTTAAGAGAAAAACGATTGTTATATTATTACAGGTTTTGTTTTTGAATTTGTAAAAAAAAACGCCTTTAATGTTCTAAAAACCTACATCCATAATGATATCTTTTTCGTACTCGTTAATTTCTTTGAAAAGGAAATGAGGTGATGAGTATGGATTAATTTTATTAGACAAACTTCAGTTTTAATGATTAAACAAATCGAAACTTACTCCTGAAGCATGTCCCAGATAGCAAGCGCTGTTAATAGTAGCATTTCATTGCCGTCCAGGAATACTAAATCCCATATTCTAAGTAAAGATTCGCGAGGCAGCCATGTTGCATAAAGTGTTAAAAACCACTGCATAGTGAACACATCTGGCAAAGGTGGTTCTACGCCGCCACCTGAAACACGAGATATTATGGAAATAGAGATTACTGCAAATAATATATGTTGACTAGTGTATATCACTTATCTCAAATAATAAAACATTAAGACATTTGTTTAGGTATTTATTAATATCAATAAATAATAAAAAATATTCACAAGTTACTTTTCGATCAGCTATACATACGTGATATTATTTATTTTTAACGTGGTTTTTGAATTTTATAATTAACATGAGTTTTTGATGTCGGAATTCTAATGAAATATAACATCCATATATTTATAACATGGTGTAATAATTTCATTATGCGCCTATCAATTTATCACCGATGAGTGACAAATGGCAATTCCATAGATAATTTCCAAGCGATGATAGTTTAGTTCGTAGTGTGTACGGACGCCGCGTCAATGGACGCAAGTTCGTGAGTGAATCTACCTGCCATGAGCCTGAAGTTTCAGTGACGGAAAACATCGTGAGGAAACCATTGCATAGTGGTAGGGCTTTTTCTAATGCCCAACTGGCTACCTACAAGCTTCAAGTTGAAAATCTGCCGATAAATACCTATAGGTGTGTTCCAGAAGTCTAGAGCCAGACCCGCCAATAGGTTTAGCGTGTTTACCATCAGCGGTGGCTCTAGTCCTTGTAGCGACCGTGTGCTACACAATATTCTGGCGCTCTTTAGAAGGGATGCGGTCTGTTTTTGGAGGTGTCGTGAGCGGCGCTTGGCGCCCCCTAAAACCTTGCGCCCGTGTGCGCTGCACACCCTGCACTATAGGCAAAGCCGGCTCTGTTTACCGTCTTAAGCCATATCGCACTTAACATCAAGTAATATTGTAGCCATAACGCTAAAATAATAAAATATAATAAATATCATCTAGCACCCGTCGGTGCTATTCGACAATTGCAAACAACACAAAACTTATTTATTTATTAAATTAATTATAATATAACTGCGTGTAATATAAATGGTTTTAACAGATTATTAAAAGTTATAATAAAAGTACCTAGTAATACTCAATACCAATACAAATCTTGTATTTAAGAAATGTTCGAGATTCATAAAGACCTTATTTTACCAAATTTGTGTTTAAAAAATGTAAAGTCTTACATAGAATAAATAACATGCACATTTATATAAAAATTAGAAAACGATATATACCATCTGATATTCTTTGTAAGTAGTCCATATGATGAGCTAGACGAGGTAGTCGAAGTCTTAAGAGATCTCTGAATGCCGCCATATCGGCTGATAATCCACGCAGGTCGTCAGCAAAATAGCCCTCAGGTAAAACAGCTTCAACAAGATATATCATTACCTGTAATTCACAATGTAAGTAAATCAAATCAAAGGGATATCAACGAAAGTGTATCTGTAAAAAACTGATAAGATATAATGAAGTAAAGTATAGTGTGACTAGTAGGTAGGTTAGTGGGGTAAGTCTTCCATGAGACTGTATTAATATAATTTAAATGTGCAAAGTCAATTTGTTATTTTACTGAAAAACTATAAATAATTTAAACGTTTATGAATGTTATTTATGAAAAGTGATGACTTTTATTTCTAATATATTTTATTAGATAACTCCACTATGTCGATACGAATAAATTATATAAATACCTTTAACGAGTCCGATTCTGATTTGTCCATAACCTCTAAGATAATAGCTGCTAACATATTAAAGCCTTGACAGTAACCAACTTCTTTATTCCACCTAAATTACAAGAAATAATGTATAAACAATATATTATAAATATTTATGTGTAATTGCTACCGACAAAGGATAATCATATGACAGCATTCGCATGATATTCAGTTTAAAGTACTTGCCATAATAATATTAAAGTAATAACATTAAGTAAAGTTTTACCTAAAATTTGAGCAGACACAAAATATATTATAATATTAATATAATTAACATTATATACAATGAACCTATTAAGTCTTTAATCGATTGTTTTATAAAATTTAGAGTAAAACAAAAAAACAGTATTAAACATAATACTTACCTAGCGTAGGCCAGCAATACCCTGCGAAGCATCGCTTGATTTTCACGACCTTCGGTGCCACAGAATAGAGAACACCCAGTTCTATGTAAATCCTGAAATATATGAATACTTATGAAATCATTTACTACTAAGACAGCAAATAAAATGTTATTATGTATTTAAATTTTTACATCCAGTGATTTTTTTACGTAGTTAAGATTTCAAAAATCTATTCTAATATAAGTTCTAGATATGTTTATTTTTTATCGGTATTTAAAAATTCACATAAGGAGATTACTTTGAGGATTTGTGCACCCAACTCTGTGTCATCGGGCTGAGCAGTCCCACGAAAACAGGCGGATTCTGCGAGGAACCAATCTATTCCTCTTGCTGTTAGGTGACGTTCTGCTAAGGTCAGCCATAGCTAGAAAAAAAGAAGTACCGATTTAAATGAGTCTTAATTTCTATGTAATCATACCTAGAAAGGTTTTTAATCTTACTTTGTTTACTATATTTCTTATTTATTCGCTTGCTTAATAAAATAAGTTGTGTAAATGTACATTATACTGTGTAGAATTGTAATTTTTTGTTATTTTAAATTTATTATCAAGTGACATGTTATATCTTGGCTCTGAAAGATAGTGAAATATCATAATTACAAACACCATATCAATTACAAATGAAGTACCAGATTTAATATATGTTGATATATAACTTTTCTTTATAACATCTTTGTAAACAGTATTACTTCATAATACAATTTTCTGAAAGGTTATATCAATCAATTATTTAAGGACTTAAGGTCACTGAATAAAAGAATAAAATAATGCAAGCAAAAAGAGTAATTTACCTTCTTTCGAAAGTGTTGCGGTACCCCGGCAGGAAGGCGCGCGACCAGGCGCATAGCATGAAGCCATTCTGAATATCCTCCCTCGCCAGGGCCCTCGTTCTCTCCACTAGGTTTGACGCCAAATCGAACACCACTCTCTCCAGCTAACACATACAAAACAACACTGTAATCGACGAAATCATTCATTGCTCACAGTGAAAATCCTCAATTTTATTAATCGGAATCAACATTATTATAAATCTTATTATATTTATGTAATATTTTAAGTTTTCTATAAATATAATCCTAACGGTGTGATAAATAAATTATATTCACATTCTACATGATACACAGGGATCGATCGTTTACTTATCTTATTAAGTAAGACTTTAGTATCGTTAATCATATAATCTATTCCATAAAAATATTTTTATTTATATCTAACAATTAATATGAGAACTGTAGGGTAAATACAATTGTGCTAATTATATGTGTATCAAAATTATAAGTTAAATGTTACAAATTCGTAAAACAAAACTAACATTGACAATTTGAAATGCACCATTATTCTGCTTAATTTATACAAAATTAAACATGGTTTTGTAACAGTTTAAATGCTTCACCATACATACCAGAAGCGGCTCTCGCTGATCCAGCCAAGTTCCTGAGAGAGTTTAGAAGTGCACTCATCTGTATTGAAAATTATGCGCAAATGGCAACGAACGCATTATCTACAGATATCCATTGAACTATCCTAGTTTGTGACTTGGTAGTTGATTTCAGTGTTGTAATTTCTAATACAGAAACGTACAAATCATTTTCATTCTACGCGGCAAATCTTTGGTTATCAAAGAGACAATACACTTAATAACATCGATAAAATTATAACGGTGATGTTAAAATGTGACATGCCATATCTCGAAAGCATTTGAGACTGCGTAGTCCACCAGCTGATTCGATGTTTACTGGGAAAGTCATGAAACTCAAAGGCGAAGAATTCCGGTACTCTGTTAAAAATTGTAGTCGAAGCGTAACATGTTTAATAACGAGGGAATAGAGAACATAAGAGATTGATAAGTCGTGTCGTTACAACTTTCCGCGTTCTTCGTACGAGCATGCGCTGAACAGACTTTAGAAATACATGCGTGTGTGATAGTTATTGATTTGGTGACGTTGTGTACATCAGTATTACCGACATTAAACAGGAACTGGCGCTTTGTATTTAAACGCTTGAATTTGAATGTACATTACTTACATATTTAAACGTAACGAATGACAATATCTCTACAAGTACCTTACTCTTAGAACTTTTATAAGATTAATCTAAATAAGATTATTACCTACTGTGACTTCAAATTTGTGATAGTTTATTTTTAAAGGAGTAAATCTATATAGTATATATTATTTTTTACATTGGTACTACTCAGTAATAAATAAAATATTTATGTACTGAAAAGAATTAATAACCGTAAAATACGTATTTCAAATAAGTGTTTTTTAATTGATTTTTTCGTGGAAATTGATTTTCCCATAATTTGTTAATTGCAAAAGGGAAAGAAGATAAATTAAGAAAAATCATGTTTAACATTTATGCCGTTCCTATGTAGATACATTCTTTTCCTCAATGTTTTATTAAACCTTCTATTGGGCATAGGCCCTATACCTACCTACTTAATATGTGTCTATATGTATACACATGCTCATATAAATTAATGCATTCCAAAATGCAACAACACTGACAATTCAAAATCAAAAGATTTGGCTTTTTTAGCACATTCAAAAGGCACATAGCTATGTTCCTTGGCAGTGTTTGCATTGATACACATGACATTAAGTAACTACTTAGATAGTTGCTTTTATGCTATATAAATCTTGAAATATGCTCTACTCATAATTCCACGCAATTCTATACCACATTAATCCACTCCATTAAATATACTAAATATCTACTAACAAATTAGGTGAAACCACATGTAATGTACTTTGTATAGTACTGAAGCACTGAGCACTAAATGTAGTTATACAAACTTAAATGATCACAAATTACAACCTAAGTGCGGGCATTTGCGAGATCTTATGTACGGATTTTTAATTACAAGATTGGTTTTTGTCACATGTATAGTAGTCAAAATACAGTCCTGCACGAGTGCGCTGCAATCTTTATAATATATTTTTTGTTTTTTATTCATCCGTGAGATAAATTCTGTGATATTTTACTTTATACATACTTGTAATAAATATAATATTTACTTACAGATGTGTCGTAAAATGACTGTAAAGGCTGCACATAATCTTCTCTGTTGACGTTGTAATCGATCTCGACTTTTTACACACTTCACCAATTGTTCACCGGTTTGCTGCAGTCTTTCCTTCCAATTTGATAATTGTTCTTGTAGTTCATCTAAGTCTGTGTAAAAGATCGTTTTATTCTAAAATTCAATTACAATATAAATATCTATATGCTCGGATAAACTATCCAAATTTATGCTGCATTCGCACTCTACTTCACTGCCGCACTATTAATTCTTTCAATCAGGTCAGTGTAAGTGCTCTATTTAAAACTATTGGCAGTGACACCTATCACACCTTTATCATAACTATCTATATATCACTCTAATGTCTTCACGCTTATACTAAAAATACAAATAAAAAGAGGCCCCACTTCTTACATGTCAATGGCCCTTCGAACCTATCATAAGTTTTGTTCTAAATATTATTAACTTTAGCTTTAGATTAGAATGAGGGTATAGAGAGAGAATAGAGACAGAGAGAGAAAGAATTCAATGAGAGTAAAAAAGAAATTTTAAATCATAAAATCTTTTCAAAATGTTACATATGTTGCAACTTACAGAAAATATTTTTATGAATTGGATGTATATCAAGTTTACCTAAAGCCTCCAAATAACTACGCTCGATCGCCTCCGTTTGTTCACCGTAATTTGATTGGGATGAAGACAATGAAGCAGCTGATGTGGACCTAAAAATTATAAATGAATGTATTTGTGTTCTGATAAATATTTATTTATTTTATACAATGAGTTTCCTGAGTATTTTTAAGGAAAGCAACCTTTAAAGTCAGTCAGGATAAATATAATTTGAATTGCATCATACCCACGACTGTCATCAGTTCCATTGTTACTCCAGTACCGTTGATCGGCGTAAAGTTCGTCCAAAAGTTCTTCTATCAAATCTTTAACATCTCGTTTCTAAAAACAATAAGCCATTATTTCTAATATAACTGAATGTCCTGATTTAAAAACAATTGTTGAATACAACAGCAAGGAAAATATGCGCAAAATTATTTGATATTCAATTGGAATAGTATATTTTTATTACAAGATGAAATACATTATTTTAATAGATCTAATGCAATTACCCCAAATATAACCTTTTAATGAATCCGAGTCGTGGGTTTATTTTGAGTGTACAGTGAAATATTGAAGTTGTTGTTATATAGAAATAGGAAAACACTAAAAAGGATGGTGAGGTACATGCCTTAAGTAAATTAGTAGAAACCTGTTTACGCACTACAAACTACAACAATAATCTTATATCTACATTGAAAATGCTCTTAAAAACGAGCAACCAATAGAATAACTCGTAACGGATGGACACATTACTGAATGCTAAAATTCTGTCTTCCGTAGTTTGTATCCCTGACCGGCATTATATGTAGATTTTTTTCCTATTTAGTAGCAAAAACCTATTAGGTAACAAGGGTAATATTTTCATTTGCTTAACAAAAACTAAAACATTCTTTGTAGGAATACGAATTCAGTAACAAAGTTCTTAACATGTTCATAATATCCCCGTGTTACTGATATAAGATTTCTGATCTGGATATGGATATACATATAAAAAACAGTTAGTTGGTTTCGGTTATAATTACATTTATGGAATTATTTCAGATACTCGATAGTTTTATATAATTTCAGCTATACATATGTACATTTCTAAAGCGTACATACTTAAATATGAAATAGTTTTTATCTGAACAATTGTAGGCGAGCAATATCAACTTTTAATTAAACATTTGTCGCCTAAACTGGTAATTGTTACAGCATCTCATAACACTTATGGTTGTAAGTAAATGTAGAATTCGGTAAAAGTGTATATGTCTATATAAAAATAAACTGAAGATAATTGTTATTCAGTTTACATACATTAAAATAATTACAGTAATAGAAAAATTATTACCTGAGAACAGTTTATCGTCGGTGGAGGCGGAACAATCGATGTTTTTCTACTGTTGATCCGAGGTAAACAAATTTTTTTCGATTCCTTTACTGGTTTAGGCTTTTCGGCTATCAACTTGCTAAAATCTAACTCAAATCGAACTACTTTTAAATTAATCGGTTGCTGTACACTTATAGTTTCCATTGTTTTAAGAAAGTGTCTTTAATTGATAATATTAAAAATTATAACAAAACACAATTGTTAAATAATTTTATTTGACAAGATTGAGAATCTGTTACTTCTTAGTGACATATATTTTTTTTTAAAGCCAGCCACATCATACTGTGTCTTTAATGTGTCTGCGTTTCTTTTTACATTATGTTTAATTATCCCAAGTAGTGCTTTTAAACGTTCATTATTATTAACTGAACGGGTTTAACAATGGCTGGCGGTAGTTAGCGATAGTCACCCACTCGTTTGCTGTCGATGTCGGCTGCCGCGACCGTGCTGATAACGGTGATAACGGCTAATATATTCATTTGAATGCATGCCCAATGAGTTAAAGTTCATCGTATGTTAGGATATTCACATGACCGTCCCTTTTTTTTATTCGTAGTTTCTATTTACATACATTTTCTCATTTTGGGAATAATTTGGGTACTATAACAATATCTGTTTTATCATAGATTATTGGTTGGTCTGCACTGCTCTCCAATTGAGACTAATTGTTACTGCAATTGGTTCACATTATTTTATACACAAAAATATATTGTAGTATATCTACATATGTTCATATATCTACAGGGGTTAGTCATTCCAGAAATAAATAGATTGAATTATTTTCATTTTCCTAAAATAACGTGCAAGGTTTCAGAAATGTTTTATATATGACCTCAGTATATTTACCGCCTAAAAGTAATATTAAAATGTAAGATAATTCGTTAGCTTAGGTAGGATTGATTTCTTTAGCGTTATTTTGCAGTTTCAAGCTGCTAGTGACTTACAAGTATATAATTAAATAGCCAGAGCTTTTGATCGTGATCTCGTTTATTCCGAAATTGCGAAAGAAATATTACGATTATAAATTTCAAATATAGAGGTCTGGTACTTAGGGAAAAAACATAACGAGTGAATCAGGGATATATCGCTTGCATACATAATTTTATGCTATATGCCCAGTATCCATCAACTAATGACTTTATTGTATAATATAATGATCATAGAAAAATTGTAAGCTGCCTGTCCTAAATAATTCATCCAATTATCTTTTATTAAACGTGGGAATTTTAGAAAATTTAAATATGTTAATCTGTTCAATTTTACCATGGGCCCACAAATAAAATGGAGAATATAATAGCAACATAATTTTTTATAGACCGTTAGCCTTGATCCTAATGTGCATTGAACCCAATGTAATAAGTACTAAGCTTCGATAGAGTCACTTGATTTGTGAACTTAATTATCGACGAGTACTCTAATAAACAGTATGGATGTAAACAATGGAACGCAGTTCCTTTGCAGTTACTTTTAAAAACTTGTCATTTCATTATAGTTAAGTACCTATGTCGTTGTATAAGCCATTGACGTAGTGGATTGCAATTCAATTTTTACATATTATATATTTGCTTATGAATATAGGAATAAGTATCTAATTTGTATGTCTACCACCCATACATCTTGAATACCATAGACTAGCTGTGCATAAAATAATATTTAATATGTTTTGCCCACATTTTGTAACTTTTATCAATACAGCTTTACTCCTATTTATGGTAGCGTGATATTAAATAGTGTAAAGCATTCTTCCACGATATCTGTATCATATACAAAAAAAATAATTGAAACCCCACTGGTAGCTTTTAAGATTAGCGCGTTCAAACAACTTCTCCGACACCGTCGATAAAATAACGAGATTGAACGCGCTCATCCCTGCCGTCTTCACCAATCGCACGTGTCCGCGCACACGCCCGGGTAACCGCCGCCGTCGCCGCCGAGGTCAATCGGACAATTTCGCTCCCGCACACCCGCCGCGGCCTCTCTCCGTAGACGCTTGAGCCTAGGTTCGATCCTCCGGATAGGAGCTCTAGTGACGCTCTCGAGTGACTGCTAGCGCGATAAAGTGACACTCTACATCACTGAGAGTACATCATCACACCGCGTACCATTTGTGCACACTCACACGTTAAGTACACGGTTCTGTAAGGGACTACTCCCGCGGTCCTTGAGCGGCTAGCCTAATAAGGTCGTTGTTAGGATCACTAAATTAGTAAGTTAGGACCTGTTGGTTAATCAGGCTCGTGAATCTTTGTTCATTTTCCGGCAGCAGACCAAACCGATGTTCGGCCATTCTGGCAGCCTTTCGCCCACTGCCTCCGGGTAGAGTGCCCTCAGCATTCGCACCAAAAAGTTCAGTGAAGCTGTCAAAGCCCTTAAGGCTAACAACGTATGTCAATTCGAAAAAGCGTTCAAATAAACAAACAAACTTTTCCGCTTTATAATATTAGTATAGATTTATATGACCATTTACAGTTTGTATAATCAAGAACCTTATTATACAACAGATTTCAGAAATACGTTTACGTTACAGAGAAACAAAATTCTGTAAATAAAAATCAAAGAGAATAGAGCATCAGTTTTACATGAACAAACATAAATGTATGTTGTCAAGACAACGAATAAATATTATCTCCTATTTTCTCGAAGATAAAATAATTTTATTCTGCTCTGTAACAAATTCATACGTTTCGAAATTCGAAATTTTATAAAATTGTGTTGAGAATAAAATGAGTGGAGATCAAAATATACAGGATGGCTCGAGAAATCAACAAGATGTTCCTGGCTTTTGTTCGGCATCGTGTGTTAGTCGAACTACTCTTCGACAGGAAATAAAGAAATCAGAAGAGAAAACGTCAGATTTATTTGTGACGTGCACTTTGCCTAAAAGATTCGAACATCCCCGTAAGCATGACATGCGTTTTGTATAGATATAATAAAGTTCTGGTTCTCTGTTTGCACTGAAATACAAATCAGTTTTTGTACTTTTTCTTTTTACGTATTTACGTAAACTACAGTTTTTTTGGTATTTAAAGTATTCTAAAGGTAAACTTCTTAAGCGGCAATTAGATTACTGAACGAGAATTGATAAAAATTTCAAGGACGTGTCACGTGAAGGTAAGTTTCGTTACATGAGAATCAGAAAAAAAAAATGTGGTAGGGAGGATAGAGAGAGAGAAAGCTATACATTGTAAATATACAAATATACAAATAGCATAAATTGCTACGCTCACGACTTCGGTTTTTCCCGTTCCGTTTACTTATGAACGTTACAATCATTATCTGAAATGGAATGAAGTTTGAGTTCACCATCACAGATGCTTTCCGTTCATGCTATCCGTGTCTCTCTTTTGAATTTTATGAAGTTTCACTTTGATCACAAGTACGGTGAAAAAGTGAAACTTTTTCTTTTATTTATTAATAATATATGCTTCTAAACAATTATACTACAGTAATAGTTGACTGCAGATGAATTATATTTTTAAACAATTTATGTGCCGTTGACCTTTCTATGTGCTGTAAATACCAAATGCATGCGGGTGGATTCAAATGTCAATAAAGAGCCGATAGAATAAAACAAATTTAACCGCATAATAAATCGTGATAAACCCATCATATTTAGTTAAACTCTTTTGATTTGATATTTTTAGAATCAAACTACTGCCAGATTTGCAAGCGTGCAAGATCACGGCCTATAAATTAGTGCTCTTTCGAAAGTCGACGTTGAAGCGAAGATGGTTCAGATGGTGGAGTGTGTACTGACTCCGCGTCAATGAGCTTTCGGTAGGGAAAATATCGTGATGATTCCATAGCATGGCGGTAGAGCTTTTTCTAATGCCCAACTGGCTAGCTTCCATCCTTCAGTTGAAAATCTGCTGCCAAATACCTATAGCTCTGTTCCGGTAGTTGCACTTGAGTGCCATTCGCTCCACTAGGCTTAGCGTGTCCATCTTCTTGTGCCATATTGTTACTTAACATCTGGTGAAGTTGTATCCATAACGCTAAACCTATAAAGTATTAAAAAAAACCTAATTTTAGAATTGTCATATGTCTACCATCAGGTGCTGTAATTTTGCCGAGCCTCTATACAAATATATCACCGTAAATTATTGAGAAATAAGAAATATTAACAACATTTGTTAAAAAAAAATTGTATCATATCTGCAATATTGTTTTAGAACAGCAAAACATCAATATCTTCAGTATAAAAAGTTTTTAGATAGTAACATATTTTAACATTAACTAAGCCGTTATCGTTCAGTGGTTCCGCGTGCAAGCACGGTGTTAATCGATGTGACTTTGTTTTCCATTTAGAAAACATGCTAAAGCCGTAGAGTATGGCTGAAGCCTTTGAAAATGGTAAAAAATTAAATTTTTTCTCCTTATTTTGACTTAATATCAAAAGGGCTTCCTAATTTACAATCGAAAATTCTCAAGTCAAAATATCAGCTTTATAAAAAAGTCGATGTACTTTTTGATCGTTGAAATCTCTACTTTCTGATGGTATAAAATAATACATATTATAGTAAATAATAATTATAATT
This sequence comes from Actias luna, assembly GCA_039707435.1. Classification (NCBI taxonomy): domain Eukaryota; kingdom Metazoa; phylum Arthropoda; class Insecta; order Lepidoptera; family Saturniidae; genus Actias; species Actias luna. The sequence goes on along the minus strand of JAZHAC010000033.1, from coordinate 8,504,476 downwards.
TATTGCCAATACCAAAGATTTTTATAGAAATACATCTATTTAGATTATACTATGTGACAACCGGACACACTCAGCAAATGATATGTGGCGCAATAACCTATAGCATTGATTTTCAGTTATCACCTTAAAGTCGAAAATCTGGTGCCAAGCCTGATTCATAGTTCTTGCTTACTGCACTTAAAATCCACTTTCTTCATTAGGCTTAGCCTGTTATCGTCTTGGATAACATCGTCACATAACATGAGACAAATTGTGGCTAAACGGTAAAATTACAAAGCATTAATAACATACAGAACGAAGGCTAAAATGTAAACTTTTATTAAAGAATATTGACGTTCGCAAATCTTTCCAGATTGGTTCAATGGATACGGTTGCCAGGTTAGCAAGCAGCACCCATTTTATAGAACCTCTGCTAGTGAATACGGATGGTATGCTCCAGGTAACAATAATACCATGTTTTATATTATACACGTATCGTATAATATGTACCAATAGAATAAAACGCACAAAACATAGTAAATCTAAAGTAGCTAAAATTGAAAGATTAAGCAATGTTTAAACGATTTATTGTAAAAAGATTTCGATCTAGCCATTGATGTAGAGACCATTGTAATGTAAAGTAAAGAAATAGAAACGTTGGGTTATATGGGTTTGTCAAACAGCGGGGCTCAGTGTTAGTGATAGTAGCTAGCGTCTAAGGCTGATTTGATAGAGCAATCATTGAGGAAAGCTTTAGGTTATTTAACATCATGCTTAAAAGGAGCAACGCTGTATTGAAAAAAGTTATAAAAACGGGAAAAACTGATGAAGTTACGGATATAGTTAATTATATAACTAAAAAACTATTGAACGAATTTTCAAACAGTATAGTCGATAATCAAAAAAACAGCGTGATTCATGATAAAAGTTTGTTCCAGCATGGCGACAGATAGTCGTGGGGTTTTAGTGGGTACTCCCGGTAGCTAGTACCGGGCGAGCCCCACTAACCCTCTCGCTCCCCCCGGATTGGGAGGTTTTGCGTAAATGCATTTATCCACGTTAAAAATGTGTATGATTTGTTAAGGTTAATTGGTTGAAATGTGAGAAAAATTGTTGTACATTTATAATTGCTATCGCAGCGGGAGAGGCCAGCTAGTTCCCGCCTCCCATTGCACCAGTCCGGTTGACTGCAAGGTCAGCTAGCCAGGTTGCCCTGTTGGGGGCCCGGCTTACCACCAGGCCGGGCCGGTCGCTGGGGTGACGCGGTGATTGCATGCACGGACGCGCGTCGCCCCAGGAAGACGACAGATGGCCGTGGGGTTTTAGTGGGTATTCCCGGCGCTTAGCGCTGGGTGAGTCCCACATACCCTTCCCAGTCCCTCCGGGCTGGGAGGGGATGCATAAATATATTTACCCACGATAAAAAAAAAAAAAAAAAAAAAAAGGGACCAGCTAGTTATAAAGTTAAAAAAGCTTTACATAATATAGATAAATGATTTATTGTAGTAGAAATAAATCGTATATAATTAATCTTTTACATAGAATGAAGAATGTTAATAACATATTTGTGAATCATATTTTAGGTTTGCATTCAACTCCTACAGCATACTTCCCCAAGAACCAACGATTTACGAATTTCTTAGCGAAGTTTGGAATGTATAGGAATTATTCACTCAACACTAAACCTGAACAATCTACACCTTAGTTACCTTTGAAATATTAGGTTAAAACTAACGACTTTTTTCTTTGTGTAGCATTCAAAAGAATATTTTAACTTTAAGTAATTAATTTATAATCTTAGCATGTTGTTGTTGAAAATAAACTTGTTATTCTTTATATCTTTTTTTCTCTAAATTCCTTAAGCCAATGGTTCATCAACCTTTTACATAACTAATCCTATACATAAGTAATAATTCGATATAAGTAATTGTGAAAAAAGTAATGATTTATTCGATATACCTAGACATAGATTTTATACATCAGTAGGTACTATCTTTGCGTGAATGTGCTTATATTTCGAGAACCATTAAACCGATTATAATGATTATTTTCAAAAAGAGCTTATCTTGTTCATGTAATGAGGCATTCACACGTTTGTCACTTACTAGGAAAGGTATAGGACAACTAATCGGTTAACACAATTTATTGTGTATAATTTTAATATTCTCACATGGCATAATGATTATTTTTGAGTCCAAGATTCCTATTATGCAATAAAATGATATTTGGACTTTCAAACGGTATAAGTACGTATAACTTGCGTGTGCAGAACGCGGACAAGCAGCTAGCTTTATACTTCATTTAAAAGTTAATAGGATTGATGTGTAAAGTTTTCTGCACAGTAAGAATGTGTAAGTTTACACACAGAATCTATTACCCTAATAAAACTTGGCAGGCAAGAGCCACATAATGGCAAAATAAGTAAAGGAAATTATTCTTAATGTTAATAAATGTTATGGGGTGGTAGGGTAGTTCGGTATACCCAACTGTGCCGCGACCACCATGCATATGGAAAAAAACCTGTCATAGTGACAATCTTCGGGATGTCGCGTTTCGTGGAAAGACAGTACTTATATTAGACTATTATTTACAAAACAGCCACGCAAGGGCCGAAAAAAATGAGGTCACGGGTTGTGGACCCCTGTATTAACATGAAGATCCTAATGTGAATAAGCCGTTATATGGACTACAATCAATTAGTTCCAATAACCCGGATAGTACTACTAATGTTGAAAATTACATAATTTATGAAATGAAAGTAATTTTGGTTGTGACACTTTGGTTTGGTGGTAATGTCATTAGATTTTGTCCCGTTTTTGTTCACATACCTTTATATATACTGCAGAATAAATTAGGAATAATTCTGCGTTAAGACATATTGTGCATACTGTCAGGACATTGGTCAATATGGCTTTTGACAAACGCAATAACATAGTAATCATGTAAAACTATAACTATGTTCTTGAAATCAGATATAGATATTCGAATTTAGCTATCTGTAATAATAATAGGTATATATGTAATATATCCATATAATAATAGGTAATGACATTATTAAAATATAGATGCTAAAGTAATGCAGCTTAACTATATGTGTATTTAGCACATAAAGTTATGTTACAATAAATCTTACAATTTTTTTGTTTTAGGGATACATTCAGTACCGTTTGTGTTCTTCCCAGCGGGTCAGACTTTTACAAATCGCCTAGCTGCTGCCGGGATGTATCGAAATTACAGCCTCAACACTGGCTTGGATCCAGTAGGATATTCTTGAAATATATCAAATTACTGCTTTATATTTATGAACACAACTAAAATTACATTTTAATTAACTTTGTTCAGTGTAATGTTGATATCATTTTATACATTTGATAAAAATATAATACTTATAATGTCATGGACGACGATTATAATTTGAATAGTCCTATAAAACATTTTTAAAATATACATGATATTAAATAAAACTCAAGTTGGTATTTACCAAAAGAGGTATTTATTATTATTTTAATGTAATATATAGATTAACATGCATTCATATTCCATTAACATATTCCAACCCGAACAAAGGCATGGTTGCCACATTCCATGAGATTCCTTCTGGTGTCCTAAATATTTTTATAATATCAAGTCTTGACACCATTCTACCGATCTTAAAGTATGGGTAAACATAACAAAACAGAGAGCACATGGTTCCAGCACGTTAAAATTTATTGGTATGTTAATACGGCTTTTATTTGTGGCATACCATGCCTGTAGAAATTGCTTACATAAGATTAAGCCGCATATAAAGATCGAAGGGTAACTACATTCCCATTGTGTTGGTCACGATCGATCCTTCGAAATTTATTTTACAATGGCATATATATTAGATAGATTAACCATTTTTACATATCGATTATATATTATGTAACTTGTTAGCAATAACAACAACAGCAATTATATTAATATGAGTTTTTAATATATTTTAACCAACTAAAATTATATTTTTGAAGTAAACAATTTGGCTTAAGTAAATATAACTCAAAATAGCCCTTTATTGAAAATATTACATTAAAATCATTCAACTCAACACATTTACAATTATTAGGTTATAATATAATAGGTTATTATCTATATAACAAAATTTATGATAATTTATCTAATTGCGCTTTCATAGACACATACATATCTACAAAGTGTATACTAAATGCTACGGGTGCATAATGGAAATAATGTTATTTAAATATAGGTAACATAAGTGTTTTATATATTGTCTAATAATAGAAATTTACTAATTAACGTAAAGAACTAAACTAAATACTCTACGAGTAAATTGATGAGATCAAAATTATATATATTATCAAAGCAGGTACGAAGTAGGTATGAGGTAACAACAACCTTATTAATACCTTTTTGAATAAAAAAGATTTCACTATCTTGCAGGAATCAGACCGCGTCACTTTAACGTATCTTAGTATTTAAGTAAATATTATAGTTAACTTCGTTGTAAAATCTACAATAACAAGTGTAATTTGAATAACATTAAAGAACCATGAAAATAATTATTTATGAACGGTAAAAATAAAATAATCTAGAATGTCTACGTTTTTTCTTCGTAAATTAAGTTAACTACTTTCAAACATCTACTTAGTCACCATAGTTGATGATTATTATACGTATATTCAAGTACATATATTTTTTAACATCTTAATTATATCTTATAATTTTAAATAGTAATGAAAGCACAATATATTGGAAGAGATTGTATGTTCAGAGCGCCGAATTTCGTATTGTCGTTTTCCAGAAAATCTTTTCATATTATATATATTACAATATATAATAAAAAACAAAGAGGCTTTTCCCAACGGTAAAACTTAATTAGATTTATGTATAGTATGTAATTACAGGACTTTTCTGTTTATATTAATATCAAGTGATATATTCGATTATGTGCTGGAGATAACTTCGCGAGACATACACATATAAAATAATTTTACGTAATATGATTTTGTTCAAAAATGAAAGGATATTAAATTACTTACTATTATTATTAATAACACTTTCTAGTTGACAATACGAAAAAAGGAGTTTATTTTATTTCAAGCACTTGAACCGTCTGCCTCTGTTCACTTGACCTTAATGATAACAATTCATTAAACATCTCGACTACAAAGGAACAGAAAAATTAGTAAAAATGTTTTATAAATGTCACGTTACTAATTTGTATGCATTTATAATATAGACAGTTAGTGTTACTTAGAAGTACATTGTTAATAAAGACAATATTATTTCTATACAATAATAATATTATAACAAGCGTTGTCAAAAATATTCAAATAAGAGCAGTTTACGGATTCAAATATCTTAATGTAATAAATTATTTTAATAATTCCAAAAACAACTAGTAGATAGATAATATCATATTATAATGTTAATATAATATGTGAATCAATTCTTGCATTTAACAATATTGTCTTAGATATCATTGCTTTTGTCCCAATTCCAACAATTCAGGCCAATCTGCAGTAATACGTCGTCTTTCGAACACAATGTGTTCAACGTCGGTGTCCAAACTACATGTTCAAAGAGCATTATCATTAATATATCATGGTCATCCTTTTGTTATAATTTTGCAGTTTGTAAAAACATTACCTTTGTAAAAATTATATAATGTTCAAACATTATTTAATGCGTATGTTGGAAAAAAATATCTAACAGATTGTTGTTTTAGGTCATCTCTATTAATTGAAATAAAACTAATTTAAACGGATTTTATAGCGGTTATTTATTAAATTTTGATCCCGACATTTCGAAAGCTTTTCAGCTTAAATTAAATTAGTTTTATTTCAATTAATAATATTCGCGTAAACCTAAGAAATCATTATCTCTATTCATAACAGTAGGTATTTATTGTATTGTATCTGTATAATAGTGCAACAAGTGAAAAAACAAGTCAGAGATAGAGAAAATACTACAAAGTTCGGCGTGTGCCAACAACACGATTGTACCGAACAGGTTCAATCACAATACAGCTCAGTTGATTCGTATTTATAATAAACTTATTGTAAAAAATCTATCAATATATTACTTTTAAACTATGCTTATAGTTTCGCTTATGTTTTTTGTTTAAAAACTGTATCGTACAATTTTTTAACGGGGAATTCGGTTGGTATATATTTTTATAAAAAAAATCTGGTTAAGCTTTTGTAGCTTTGTAACAAACAATAGACCTACCATAGTTCATCTCCAAATGTAAATACTTAAATTTTATTGCTATGATTAATATGCGTAGGTTAAATATTTAAAGTATTCTTCAGTTTTTATCATAATTTAAAATCATCGACAACGTGTCCACGGTTATTACCTATAACAGAGTTTCTGAAAACACATATAATAAGTGAAGCGTAAGTAGACAGTCATAAACATTGAGTTGTGAGAAACATAGCAGTTAGACCGAGTATTATCTTTTATATTATCATGCTCTCAATAAAACTACGTTTTAAAACTTACTTCCTCATGCTAAAGTCATAGATTCAACTATTTTATTGCAAGGAGTCAAATAATCATTGTCTAGTGGATATGTTGTCGATGTTCAAAATGAATAAATGCAACGCTTATTCGCTCAAAGTATTGTATAAACCCGTAATTTTAACACAGCGTCTCTTAGCAGTTTTGACGGTTTTAATGTTATGTCTTACATATCGCCAAAGATTCCAGCGAAGGTCTTGCGCAGGTTTTTCATCGTATCTTCTGCATCCTCAGTAAGTGTAGCGCTGAGTGATCCTTGTCGGGCAAACCCTCCACGGCCCGATGTGGACGGCGCTGCGGGGGCAGAACTTGGAGCTGTGCCGCTAGCGGTACTAGGCGCTGCCGAAGCTGACGACACGCTTGATGACTGCGATGCTAATTTTTTTTTTTTTTAATAGTTTAAAGTGTTTAGCGTTTTGGCCATAATATGAACTGATCTTAATTGACGATACAGATAGTGGTGGACACGCTATGGAGGGACTGACTCTCAAGTGCTACTGACAGAACACACCTTTTGGTATTTGGCGACAGATATTCAACTTGAGGGTGGTAGCTAGCCCAGCGTGCATTGGTACTATTGGTACTACAAGCTCATTATTTTTCTTTTTCAATTTATTTTCATTATGACTGAGCTATCATCTCTTCATTACAATTATTTGAAGTGTCAAAGGTTTATGTACAAATGCAATCCCAATGATATTTTTCTTAATTTTCTGTATAAATATAAAATAAAGTTTGGAAAATCCAAAAGTGCACGCCTCGTACTTTTCATTTAATTTTTAGGAAAAAAAAAACAAGCCATACCATTGACTTATTTTATTAATTATTGTATATTTTTAAACACGCACGATTTATTGCTAGCCTCAAAAACCTGTAGTTAGTTTTGCCTACAAAGTCTCTATCATAGTTAAGCACTATCCTCTTTATAATGAAACCACGTTCGACTCGGGTGTATGGTTTCGGTATCATGACCAAAAGAAAAAAAAAGCAATACTAGAAACTTGTACAATAATAAATAAAAAAATGAGGCATGTCAAAGACCATTTTATTTTCAAAGTACAGGTACTAGTCTATAGATATGAAATAGGTAACTGGTTGATGTTATTCTAAAGATAATAAACAAAACCCATACATAAATTTTGTCGGGAGTTATAGTGACCACCTCTTATAAAAAAAACCGGCCGTCCACGGAATTTTTTAATTATTTTTTTTTCAAATTTGCCAATAAAATAGTTTTTTTATACAAAATATGAGATAAATTATTTGAAGTGTTTTCTTGAAACACATTTACTCATGTTATCATTGGTAGAGGTAGTTAAGAGCAAAAATTGCTTGATCTTGACGTGTCGAGATTAGAGTACTACTTCGCGGTATGAGGCGTGAAAAAACCTATTTCTGACTTATTTAATTTAATTGTATGGCACAAATAAATTCAGTGCGCATTATAAGAAGCAATCCTACCTACATTAAATTTAAGTTTATGGTAAAGTAAAAAAATCAAAAAGATCAGGGGTTAGCAATCTTTTTCAGTTCGCGTTACACATACATGCTTACTATTTTGTCACGGCGTACGGCGACCTAACCTACCTAGCTGGTCGATTTAGATGTATAGGTACAATTATACTAGTTATTTAGATAGGAAAAAAATGTTAATATCCACATTATGTATCCAAACTGTTTATTTATATGAACATAAAACTGAGTGTTGCAGAACACGTGGGCATGTATATAAATTAACTTGTTTATTTTGTACTCGCGAACAAATAAATTGTAGTTTTGGAGAATGGTTCAAGAGAATCGCTTCACGACGCCCTTCTTCACTCTCTACTTCGTACAAGGGCGCCGCCGCGCACACTCTGGGAACCCCCTGAAATAGGTAATTCAATTTAGTCTTACCTTGTGAATCACGCCTAGTGAGTGGTGGTGGGGGTGGTTGATTTGGTTCTGCTGGTATTGGTGGTAATGGACGATCAATGCTGGTGGCGGATGTCAGTGGAGCAGGAGGAGGCACGCTCGGTGGACCCACTCCCGGGCCAGTCACTGAGCGTTCCTCGGGTGAACCTGCTGTAGAGCTGCCAGATACTGAAGCACGAGATGCCGTTTTCGTCAATCCAGGACGACAGACAGACTGTAAATTCAAACAATTAAACTATTTTAAAATAAGTTACACGAAAAGGCGTAATAACGTAGTGTAACATACTGGATTACATTTTTTTTTATTGTTAAGATCATGCGTTATGTCCATAATCTCACTTGATCTTAAGTGTCGATACAGCCCAAGTTGTTGGTCACGCTAAACCTGTTGAGGGACAGGCTCTCAAGTGCAACTGCCGGAATACACCTATTGGTATTTGATGGCAGATTTTCAACTTGAGGGTGGTAGCTAGCCAGGCAGGCATTAGAAAAAGTTTTTCTAATGTCTATGTTTTCCTTCACCGAAAGCTCAAGCTCATGGTAGGTGGATTCGAATTCACGTTCCTTGACGCTGCGTCCATACACACTACCACTGAGCTATCATCGCTTCAAAACTTATTAATTTTAACTCTTGATATCTGTCACCAAAACCCTTAATACCTTATTTAAATTTTCTTTCGTCATTAACTTACGTACTATCCAGTTATATATCTAAGCCAGCATAATAAGAAAGGATCTGCTCTAAACTGTACTTACAATTAGAATCAGTGCAGTCATTAAGCTAGGTGGAAGATTTTTTTTTATGTAATAGGCGGAAAACTGGCAATCGTGTCACCTTATGGTAAGTGATAATTGCTACCTATGGACACCCACAACACCAGACGAATCGTAGGTCTGACCTAGAGTAGGTCGTATCGTAGGTCTATAGTCTCGTACCTTCACCAAAAGCTCAAGCTCATTGTAGGTGGTTGGTTCAAACTCAGGTCCCATGACGCGGCGTTCCTACATGCTACTACTGAGCTGTCATTCAGTTTCTTTTTGGTTTATCGCGTTTAGGAATTAATCAGTGTGTATCTAATTGTTGAGGAACTTGCAGACTACCATGCCATGCCAGCATGATACGAACTCTCAGTAAACACTATTATTTTAGGATTGTACTTTGTATATATTTGGCATTATAGCGCCACCTTTCCTTCCTAGTACATAAGAATATATGTATGTATTGCGAATATAATAAGGTGTTTTATTCTAAGTAAGGATTTGCATAATTACAGACCTGCATACGTTGTAGCACGAGCTCAGCGACATAGCGTCGATCTTCTTCCTGCGAATCTCCCATGAACGAAGTGGCAGAGTCATTCAGTTCAATAATATGTTCACGTCCATCTTTGCCCACTACCAGTTCTAGAGCACAAACTTCCAAACCACCAAAAATTTCACTCACCTACAAAAAAATTTAGTTCAAATAAATAAGCAATGGTAATAATAATGTAATATCAGTTGATTATCTAAACATGTTAAAACCGTAATTGGATAATTCAATGATTGTTTACGATTATACGTAAATAGATAGTTTATAATTCCAAAGCAATTATAAAGTCATCGTGAGGAAACCATCGCATAGTGGTAGGGCTTCTTCTAATGCCTGCCTGGCTAGCTACCACCCTCAAGTTGAATATCTGCCGCCAAATACCTTTAGGTGTGTTCCGGCAGTTGCACTTGAGAGACAGTTCTTCCACAGGTTTAGCGTGTCCACCAACTTGGGCCCTATCGTCACTTAAAATCGGGTGAGATTATGGCCATAACGCTAAACCTATAAACTATAAAAAAAGGAAAAAATGTTAGTGATTATGTCAAAATAAAACTCGTTCTTCGGAAAATATTTGACTAGGGAGGCCTTATCACCTCTTGGTCATATATCCTTAATCATCGTTTAACGTGACCGTACCGTATTAAAAGATAAATATACTCTTAACTACCTTCACCAGAAATAGTTACTATTAAGTTACATAGAAGGTATATATTATACCTACTTAACATGTTTAATTGCGCATGATGATACAATAATAACATACAACTTATACAACGACAAAAAATGTGTTAATAATAATAAAACTTCTTGGTTAGATCAAAGAGCTATACAAAGGCCAACAAATACGTGATATTTCTTATGTCGTTTGATAACTCAAGTAAATAATTGATAATTATATTCAAATATTCATAAATATTTATTAGTTTCGTAGAAATCTGAAATGATACCTTTTATAAAATGAATTCAATTAATGATCTAATTAATGCCCATCTAATAAAAAAATTCCATTTACCGTTTTTGTTAACGTGGGTAATATACATTTACGTATCTCCTTCCCGCGTTAGTCAGTAATACCCCCAAAAAAATCCTAGTGCGACACTATTTTCCCATCTTACATGTTGGTGACCAGTATCTCCAGCCGAATTGTATTTCAACAATAGTAACGTAAGGGAAGAATAAAAAATGTATGGAAAGACAAAGTGATTTTGTCAGGTGTCATCATATAGATGTTTGTTTTTTCTTTACGTTAGACATTGTTGAAATACAAGTTGGTTAGGAGTACAGCAATCGCTTCCGCATTTCTTCTGATCCCTGTCGCGTCGGGAGTAGCAGCCAGCTAAGGTAGCATTTACATGGGATATGATACGAGTTTTATAGACAAATATTTTTAAAGAACTAAATCTTTTGCATTTTTAAGCAATTATGACTATACCCGTGTACAAACGCCGCATCAATGAACACGAGTTCGAATCCCTGCAATGAGTCTGAGCTTTTGGTAAAGGAAAACAGCGTGATGAAACCATAGCATGGTCGCAAGGCTTTTTCTAATGCCCGCCTGGCTAGCTACTATTCACAAATTCAAAATTTGCCGGTAAATACCTACATGTGGGTACCGGCTGTTGCTCTTAAGAGCCAGTTCCTTCAATAGGTTTAGCGTGTACATCATCTTGGACCACATAGTCACTAAACATCAAGGGAACTTGTGGCCCAAACGGTAAACTTATAAAGCATTATAAAATTATAAAAATGTATTTTTTTTAATTATGAAAATGTGCTGTCGACTATGTTAGGCGAAATTATCTTTGACAGGTGTATTTAACATACCTCATCAATCCACATCTTATAACGATCATTCATACCGATAGCTTCGAGCATCGCTGAACCCTGATTCGTTTTCCAGTTGCCCGAAATAGATTTGCGCCTGAAAATAGGTAATTTTTTTTTACAAAATTCTTAATTCGCATTCTCGTTATTTAAAAGCTTGTTTGTATGCGTAGAATTTTTTTAGCGCCTGCATCACATTTTTTATCATTGTGAATGCAAACTACTTTTATGTTTGCTGTAGGCGTCAGAATTAAGTTTACTAAAAGTGTAATGTTAGGTACTTACATAAACGCCTTGTAGTTGGTACCTATTTTTTGTATGTGGATATCATATTTCGCATCGATATACGGTTCCACGGTGCAATAAGTTCCGAGCATAGCCACAACACCAGCTATATCCTACAAACAATAAACGAAACCAAACATTGAAAATAGTTATTTGTAATGTGATGACTGGAAATGGCACCATTTGTGTGCATGCACAGATTTCGGAATTGTAATGATTTTTTAAACATTAAAAAAATAATTACAATCGGGTTTCTGAATGATCCTACTCGATGATGGGGATATTTTCTTAACCAGTGATAGCTTATAATTTGGCGCTTATAAGTGCCTTCTCAGGGTCGAAATTGAATAAAATATTATTGGTTTAGTGTAAAAAAAAAATGTTCAGATTTTTATTAAAATTATTATAGCGGTATAGTAATATTTATAAAATAAGTATTATAGCGGCGGTAGTCTCTATTATTGAAGTATGTAATTTGAGAAACAAAGTCAATTCCAGTTTTTTATAATAAATAAAATCAAAATTGCTATCCTGCTATAACCAAACCCTTATGGATATTCATTTTTACTAAAAAATATTTGTTTATCATTTCAGTTATTCATATATTTTATTAATTATTTAGAAATCAGAATTGTGAATGCTTTATGGTGAAGATATTAGGCAGAAAAGGAAAATGCTATGCTATAAAATTTGATAATAGTGTGGCGATTCTGTAATTGCCCGTTTTGCACTTTACCAATATAATTATAGATTTAGTTATTTATTATATAACAAGAAGCTGCTCCAATGTACTAAGCTACACATATTTGCACGACAAAGTAGTTTAAAAACTTACTTTTATTGTTCTAATCTTGATAAAGTTTACCAAGTTTGAAGAATAGTCTTTACGCCCACATATCTGTACAGTGTTTTGATGTTACGATTAACTAGTATAGTTTATAAATCATGTAAAATAAAATTTAAGCAGGAGACGAAATAACGTAAAAAATATATAAACAAATGAAAATTATCAATATTTGTACAACCAATAAGAATAAAATAATATGGAAACAATAAAAACGGTTATAAGATCGTGATTAGATACTTACCTGGAAGTCGGCCAGAGAGTCCACTTTCACCTTGGCCACGCCGCTGTGCGCGTGCCCTATCTTAATCACCACGGGAAACTTAGGCGCTGTGACCTGTTGGAACGAGGCAGCTTATATCATTAACAGTACTATCGTGTACCAATAATAATCTAACAATCCTTTGAAATATACAGTCTGCGAAATGGGTTTCAATTCATTGTATGTATTACGAAGATAGGTTATATTGTAACGTGAAATTATAGTTGCTTTATAAGATAATGTTGCAGTAAAACTATATACATATTTAACTTCGACTATGATTTCTCTATTGCAATCATTATATTTAATCAAGTATAATATTTAAAACATCATATCTAAAGCCATTATATTTTAACAGATCATTTTTTTTACTACATAAATTCTAATTTGCTATCGTGTCGAAGCAGATCCTTATGGATATTGATTTTGCAATTAACTATTTGAAGATTGTGAACGCTTTATTTATATATTTATTTACTTTAGGAAATTATAGTTTCTTTATAAGATATTCATATAATAAAAATCATATAAATATTTGATTTCAACTGTGAGTTCTCTATTGCAAGCGATAAATTGACGATGAGGTGTTCTTCGTTCGGCAAAGTCAAATGGCTCATAGGGATACCATAAAATAGATAGGTAGTTTTATAGAAAGTGCACTTCACTCAGTACAAACGCGGTTACTTATATTGGATTTCACTTTTCGCTTTAAATACGTAAACGGTTACAGATTTCAGAAGAGAAGAGGTCATAGATTGGGTCTTGAAAGTGTTAGTATACTATGATAATTGTTTGATCTTGGTTGAGTACTATCAAAATTCATATTTGACTTTTGAAATTCATTTCTAATTTAAATTCATTCGTAGAATGTATTATTCGTTATTTAATAATTGTTATACGTTTATAATCTAACCTGCTTTATTTATTCTAAAAAATGAAATCAATGGCTGGGTTTGTTGTATCACGATTGTTTATATTTTTACCAATATAAAAAAGACGAAGAAAAAAACAATATTTCTGGCATTATCACTGTTTGATAAGTTATGATATATTTTTTGCAATCTGAAACTTTTTACTAAATAGTATATTTATATCAATTTGAAGATTATTATGTTTTAGAAGAAAAAGGAGCTCGAGCATCGCATTTTTAGGGATATTTATTTTGATTAATGCCCTGACAAATATATTGCGCTAATTAAAAAGTAACTTATCAATGAATGAATGTTAACGCATGATTTGGTTTTTCGATATCTACGTATTTAAACGAATATAGTAACATATAATATTTAGTAAGCAAGTACATCATAGTTATATCAATATTTTGCAGTAATTCTTCCAATACAGTGTAAGGCAAGTACCTACATAGAAACACGAAAGTCTATTAATAAAGGTGTGTTGAGTAAGCCACGATTGTAATTATAGGTTTGTTATTAGTAAATCATGTGCGTTATGTGAGTATTTCATAGCCTTTTGTTAATTTTACGTTACCTACCGATGATAATCTTAATGACTCCAACGCACGATCGAAAGCCGCCGGCTTGGATTATTGCCGCAAACACATTTTTGTGGTAGTTACACGAAAATTGGAAAAACCCCGCTGTAGTGAGAACTTACACGAAGTAACCGGAAATGTTGCTATTTCATTTAGTATGTTATGTTAGTAATATCCAAATAAATATACTTTTATCAAAATAATCCTGATAGACCCTATGCGAGAAGTTGGAAATGAACGTGTTCCCAAATCCGGAAAATATATCCGATCGTGTATTTTTTGTACATCACTTTTTTAAAGCAGAGTAGAAAAATATCTGCCCCTACCGGATATTACGGTTTTTATACGATGATACACATATAATATGAAAAGCTTTTATTGATTATTTTTGCTTTGTCGGTTTTAATACTATCCGTTTTTTAATCATGAGAACAAAATTTTTTTTAATAGTGTACTATACTAACTAACTGTACTATAATACTAGTTGTAAATAATACAAGAGTAGGACATTATACATTAGCAATTTTTATTGTATGTAACTATTTCGAATAACTACGTAAAAAAATTACAATAGTAAAATGGCTAAATATAACATATCAATAGTAAATTTTGAAGTTAATCTAATACCATGGAACAAACTTTATGTGGAAGATCTATCGCATAGAAAAGTTAAGAATTAATCAATGAAAAATTCAATGTATTTAAACGAACTAAGTGATATAAATAAATTTTCTTAGAAAGAATTCACAGCGCAACAGACACTTCGCCCTTTGAAGATGATAAACTATGCCTACAAGAAGAATTTATTATCAAGTAAAACTCCCGACAGATGGTTAGGGGATCAATTTTCCGCTTCAAAGTAGCTTATCAATAGGTGAGTTATAAAAAAAACTCTTATACCTTACGATGGTTCCACCATGATAGTCTCGTTGACCATAATATTACGCAATGCTTTGAGCTATCATTACTTACATCAGTACAGTTTATTGCATCATTTTAACTGAATATTGTTTAAAGTAATAATTGCATATGTTCATATGTATTTTTAGTGAGTTTCATAGCTACTACATTTTATCGAAAGTGGTGTCAATCATAAGAGACGTCACGGCATTAGTTATGACGCCAGCCAACGGTGCAGCGGCGGAGGCGTCGTAGTGGGCGGTTTCGCATCAAGTGATTGTTTGTGTCAGCATAGCACACTTCCTTCTCCGTATTCATGACGCACACATCGTCAATACGACAATAAAAATATTTATATTACTATTTATGGCGAGGTGCCTCATCCGACGAATGATGATATTCTTGAGCGATATCAAATTGTTTTGTCTTTACTTTATTTCCTTTTGCACGGAACACTATGCCGACAAAGATGGAAACACAACCGCAAACGTCAACATTCACACAACATACTTATTAAGGATCGTCCTTTTACTTGAAAATATTAATTTATTGTAATGTATGTATGTAGCAAAAATGTTAAAAGAGTAATTAATTATAACATAAATTAAATTAAGGAGTTCATTTCTATTCAGATTCGTCATATTACGGTTCTGTTTCCAGGGTCTCTTCATTTACCTACTTCGGTGATAATAAAGTGTGAATATAATGATATATAGCTTTAGCTTGTAAGTTGTGTATATTTATTTTTATACCCCATAAATCTAATGATAATTGATCTGCAGATTGATCTACATGATAAGTTTGCAGCACGCATGGAAACAATCAATTCAAATATCAGTACAGTTGCTGACAATAGTTCTTAATGATCATAAATAAGAGGGAAATAATATCGCACGATTCTCAATGGAGTACTTATTGTTCACAAAGGACAAGACAATTGTCATTTATAACAGTAATCACCGCCTTTGAAGTTTGATTTTATCTTACCGACTGTAAGACTTTATGAATGCGACAATAAATCAGTGCTATGGATGGATGGGACATTATAGAATAGACAGGTGTGTCACCAAACGTATTGGTGTATATGGGTGTAATATACATTTTAGGTATTGGTATTACCTCAGTTGAATTATTACAGTTATTTACCTCTGTCAAGGTGAGAAATGTACCTACTCATCACCTATACTACGTCCACTGCAATTATCACTTGAAAGCAGCTTATTTTCAGAATACGCATGTATAATAGACGTTAATAAGTACATATTGATATGGTGCCAGACTAATGTGTTGTTGATAGGTATGATTATCTAATTTGTTTACAATCTGATCTCATAGAAAGATTAAGATTGCAATGCCTGCATTCTTTTTCAACTTAACGAATACCTGAATTGTATAAACAAGGATTTTTAAAATTATTATGCAATTAATTGTTTGCTTAAAGAGGAACGAACAATTTATTTGTCTTCATATTTTCAAGGCTGCTGAAAGGTGAATCACAAATGCAAACATAAATTTCTATGAATAATTTGTTTCACCAATGATTCGGTTGTATTTATTTTAAAGTCGACTACACATAAATGTTTCGAGTATGCAATATTCAAGATAGTTGTATACGACGACTAATTGGTTTTGTAAGTAATGCAAAGTTATGATGCAATAATGGAAGCTATTATTATAAAATTTATAGCTCATAACTATAGGCAAACACGGAATGATGTTGATATTTTTAAATAATTTATGAAAGTTATGATTTAAAGTTTGGAAAGTAATGAAAGCAATAATGACTCAGTGGTGAAGTGTATGAACCTAGCATCAATGTACTTTAGTTCGAATCACTACAATGAGCCTGAGTTTCCACTGAAGGAAAAGATCATAAAGAAACCATAATATTATGGTGGTACAGAATTTCCTAATTCCCATCAGGATAGTTACCACTCCGATTTGTAAGTCCCTTTCATTAGGTACCTATAGATGTGTTCCGGCAGCAGAACTAAATTTAGCTTGGCTACCATCTTGGAACACATCGTCATTTCACATCAGATGAGATTGTGGTCATAGCGCTAAACCCCTAAAATTTCATTACAAAGAAAAGACCAAATACTTAATTTTTAATAACATTTATCGCTTACAACGTTTAACATTAAATAACAATAAATTACACTAAATATAAATGCTTTTCATGAAGTTTATAGGTGTTCCATAAGGTAAAAGACACATATTTGTTTGAAGTTCAACTTCAAAACTCTTTTCACTTGGTTACTACTTCGGCTGCATATTATAAGTTAGATACACACTTATAAAATGTATTTGATTATTCATATAAATATTTTTTGAGTGATACCCGTACGATAAAAAAATCGTTTAAAAATAAATACCATATACCTGTGAATTCGTGTAATCTCGGAGTTGAATTCTCGGAGTTAACAAGAGTTTCTTGAGCCCTTGTGTAAACGTTCGTTTATTTTAATTGAAAATAATTTAAACACATTTGTTAGAAAATTGCCAAATTCTTGTTACCTTATTATGTTAGTACCTTATTCTTATTTTTGGAAAATAAATATTGTCCTATTTTTTTTCTTAATACTAGCAACGATATATTTACTCATATATGGCTATATACAATCAAGGTCTGAAGGTCTATCATTATTTTTTTGTAGAAATACAATGGTTATAGATTTAATGTACCTTCTTTCAATATTAACGTCTACTTATAATGAATACACTGACAATATAGGGGAGATAATCGCTATAGTTTTTTATTGAACAGTGTAATTTTCGGCATACACATATAAGTTTTTGGTACTTTAGTAAACTGAACTGAAAAGAGACTATCATAAAACATATAGGTATACAAATATAAGCAATATTACTAAAAGCTTTTTCCTTTCAAGAATAAACCAAATAATCATTAGAAAGATAGCAATGAGAGTATAGAAACAAGAGAAAAATTGTAGATTATACCTATATAAAAATTCTCTCATATATCCGTTACACGAGGATATCAAGGCTAGCTATTACAATTTTAAAATGTGTTTTACGTGAAAATTAAAAAAAACAGCAAAATTTTATGTAAATACCAGAAAATATACGGTACTGAGACGTGGTCGCTCACAATGGGCATAATAAAAAAGCTCAAAGTTGCTCAAAGGGCAATGGAGAGGGCTATGCTTGGAGTTTCACTGTGTGATCGAATCAGGAATGAGGAGATACGCAGAAGAACCAAAGTAACCGACATTGCCCGAAGAATTGCTAAACATACACTTATGTTGTAGCAGTGGGCTGGGCACATTGCTCGCAGAACCGATGCCCGATGGGGCCAACGGGTTCTCAAATAGCTACCATGTACCGGAAGACGTAGCGTGATTAGGCCCCCCACAAGGTGGACCGACGACCTGGTGAAGGTCGCGGAAATCCGCTGGATTTGGGTGGCGCAAGACCGGTCGTCGTGGAGATCTTTGGGGGAAACCTAGGTCCAGCAGTGGACGTCTTTCGGTTGAATGGATGGATGGATTGGATATAACCTAACGTAACTTTTAAGTCTATGGTAATCTCATAGAGATTTATAGCTCAAAAGAAAGTGATTGACGATGATTAAGTTTATGTTTCGACAAAAGTTTTGTTTTAATGTTAAAATAATGGTGTTCTATAATTCTCAGATAATTGTTTTGGTCAGAATAACATGATTTATTCATACAACCCCAACTTACTCTAGCACAAAAATTCTACCATACTAAATTGTATAGTTATACTTAAGTGAATATCGACTTTTAACTTCTATATAAAGGCAGATGTTTTTATAAGTAGTCATACAAGAGTAATTTGATTGTAACTTACGTATGCAAAAACATTTATCATATCCACACTATTTATATACAGCAATCGTTTAGAAATAATATAACTTCAGTGTAAATATTTAATAATAACCTCATCAGTGTCGAATTGTTTAGTATTTTATTATACTTTTTGTGTGTTGTAATATTATTATGTCTATAGCACACTTAACTGTGTTGGTAGATTAGTGTTTTGTGTAACAGAGCTATACAATTATTAAATTTTTGACAATGAACTATATGCGTGTGGGTTATTAAAAATAGACATTGCGTAATGCAAGTAAAAATATTTAATCTATATTGTACAAAAAGATAGAATATGATTTTGGAGTTTATCTATATACTTACTTCCTTACTAATATTATAAATGCGAAAGCGAGTTTGTTTGTTTGTTACTCTTTAGCGCCTAAGTCGCTGTATCGATTATGGTGAATTTTGGTAAAGAGACAGGTGTGACTTTAAAGACTGTGATAGGCTACATTTTCTTCCGAAAAACATATTGGGTATGGTGTGAAAAGAGGGATAAATTTGGCATCGTGTATTCAAATCTAAATAAGTTAACATGTATGTAATAAAAATCAAAATTCTTCGGAAAAAAATCAAAATTTTGAGTCTTGGGACAACGATACTACCAACAGATTACCATAATGACTAACAATTGAACAAAGTAAGTTTTAACATATAACATGTAGGTACATGAATTCTGTTTACTTTTAATTAAATTCGTCGTGGTGATGAGACATTGCCCAGAATGGTTAATACTTGACTCGTAGTAACTCGTAATCCCACACAGTCATCCGTTAGATTTGTTCACTCACGCCACGAACCGCCAAGATATGATCTAACTAATCCACCGTATAAGTACAAAAATTAATATAGTTATACAATGACAGTAGGACTCTCTAAGGCACGAGCGCAGGAAGAAACATTGCAACAACTCGTCTCGACCTAAATTGATAACGGATACTCGGAGGCTACAAACAAGCTGCGAGCATTGAGAAAATTGATAAATAGCACGTTCAAACATGCATAAGGTATTTATTATCTCCTCATATAAGTTATATAGTTACGTAATAACACATGACTTTATTGCTACATATAACGTAATCAGAGTAGTCGTTTACACTTCATACTCATCTCATACTTAGGATCTGAAATCTTCAAATATTTTGAGGATAACAATATCGTGAAAATTATATTTATATGAAATATTAATAGAAGTTGTTGTTATTCATGTAATAAAATAATGTTAGCACGGTTGGGCTTTAAGTGGTCGCCTTGCTGCTTCTGTCGTGTTGAGTGCTGTGGATTTGAATCCTACAGAGGACAAGTGTTTGTGTGCACAAAAAAGATGCAGATCGTTTTTTTTTTCGACCTGACTTACGCTGTTAGCCCCAAGGGCTTTGACAGCTTCACCGAACTTTTGGGGGCGAGTGCTGAGGGCACTCAGTCCCGAGGCAACAGGCACAAGGGTGCCAGGACGGCCGAACCTCGGCTAGGGCTGCTGCCGGTAAATGAAAAAGATTCATGATCCTGTCTAACCAACAGGTTCTTTATTACTAAATTAGTGATACTAACTACGACCTTATCAGGTAAGCAGCTCAAGGGCCGCGAGGGTAGTCACTTACAGAACCGTGTACTTAACGTGTGAGTGTGCACGAATGGTATGCGGTGTGATGGTGTAATCTCAGTGATGTAGAGTGTCACTGTATCGCGTGAGCAGAGTTACTCGAGGGCTCCTGTCCGGAGGATCGAACCTAGGCTCAGGCGTCTGCGGAAGGAGGCCGTGGCGGGTGTGCGGGAGCGAAATTATCCGCTTTAATCTCGTTATTTTATCGACGGCGTCGGAGAAAGATGCAGATCGAGTTTCTTGCCGGTTCTTCTCGATGACTGCGTTACTTTCCGAACCGGTAGTAATTTTTGACGTTCATAAGCGCCTTCTTAGGGCCTAAATTGAATATAGATGTTATGATTTGATTTGATTTGATTTGTGATCCACAAATGATTGTTCTGAGTCCTGGTTTTACTGTATGTCAGCTATTTGTATGTTTGTAAAATTTCCCACGATACAAGAATATAGATCCCAAGTGCGGGAGTTGCCTTTTAAAAAACACTTCCAACTGAGTCGCGACCCAAATGCATATGGTGATAATTTCGTCACAGTGATTGTCGCGTTTCGTAAGGCATGATATTTCAACCACTGTTGGGATTCCCGAACTCTTTGTGGCCACTGTTTTTTTTTATTGTATTTTACTGTACATCTGGTCTAAGACTACATCATTTTCCTCCTATTACTATATCAGACATACTAATTAAAAAACTATAAAAATACAATACAAGTAACAATTCAAATGATATATTTTTTTGATGAATTCATGCTTATTTTTATATAACTAACGGTTATGTGTCTGTTAACACGTGTATAGGCTATAATTTATATGCAACAATAAACTATATATTTACTTTCGTTTCTTTAGACTATAATATTTTATGCATACACTTTTTTATACATTTATTACAGAAGATCATACCATAACAGTAGTTGTTATTTTAATTATAAAGTAATAGGAATTTATAAATAAAAATACACTTCATATACATCGGTGTGGCAAAGCTTTGATTGTCAGTTTCAGTCACGTATTCATTGTTATTATCGGAGATATGCTATTATAACTATTCAGTGAAGGTTAAGATTGTACAGCGGTACCTTTGAAAGTGGCACAATCTTCAATCTGATAAGGAAACGTATGCACTTATATAGTTATGTGTCCAAACTATAAAGTAACATAAATAAAAGCATTAAAGGTGATACCATTAATTTATAGATCGTAAAGGTCTCGCTCGTCTGTCAGTTGATTGCGAGTAAAGGCAAATATAATTTAAAATAGTTTTTTTTTTATATAAAATAGATTGGACTGGGTACAAATATGTATTATTTTTGTGTATAAATGGTGGGACGTCGCCTTTAAAGACTCGAAATATCGTTACCTGCAATTTAAACAAACGTAATACAGCATGAATTGCCGCGTTTCTTTAAGCATTTTTCTGTTTAAAGGGCTCTTTCAGATTTCCATTCGTAGATAAATTATAATTTGGTTCTGTAAGGGATTATCCCCGCGGTCCTTGAGCGGGTTGTCCGATGTCATTGTTAGGACCATTAAACCTAATAAGTTAGGACCTGTTGGTTGGTTAGGATCGCGAATCTTTGTTCGTTTTCCAGCAGTAGTCCCAGCCGAGGTTCGGCCATTCTGGCACCCTTGTGCCCGCTGCCTCGGGGTTGAGTGCTCTCAGCATTTGCCCAAAAAAGTTCGGTGAAACTGTCAGAGCCCTTACGGCTAACAGAGTATGTTAGGTCGAAAAAAAAGAGAATATATAATAACAAATATTATCCTTTATGTGTCATTACTTGACACACTCTGTTGTAGAAAGTTTATTACGAATATCATTAATTAATTTTTTCCCCATTTATACAAACTATCATCAAAATCAGATCGGGAATATTACTTTTTAATGGCAAATCGGTTCTCAACAATTTGAATACAAAGTTATTATAATATACGTAAAGTAATAAAATGCGTCAATCCACAATGACATGTCCCAAGGAATAATATGGCAGTTTGGGCTTACACCTGCCCTTCTCTCACTCAGCAGACTCTGCACGATGTTTTCATTTAGATGTATCCGTTTGCTGACTGTACTTCTTTAGGCTAAAATCGTACCGTCGAGGAATCTTCCAATTTAAAATTACTAATGAACAACTGGTACGGCCCGTATGAGAAGTGGGTTATAATTCCTTATGCACCTACGTAATTCCCAAGTTATCCTGCGAATTATGATAGTAGATACGTAAAATCCCAAGACTTATGTTAACGTAAACAATGATAAGATTGTTATATTTTAAATCATATAATAATTAATTATTACTATCATTACAGTATAATAGTATAGTTTATAAAAAAACATGTTACATATTATGTATTACAAGTAATTGCGAAAGATAAGTGAAAAAATAATTATGTTCAATTCAAATTAGCTGAGAACTTATAAATATCGTTTAATTTTTCAACACAGGCGAAGCTATTGGTTCATACTTATGATATAAATAAATTTGCTTTAATAACCAATAACAAGGCCCTGCGTCACATATATACTGGAGAATTACAAATGAAAGTTATTTATTGTGAAAAAACAAGTGCCTTGTTTTATAATACGTACACATTATATATTTGTTTTTGTTGGGCAATAAACTGAGATATAAAATTACCTTTTATTGGCCAACCGAAAAGAGTATCTCGACTTTTGTTAAATATATATTGTGATATGGATATACTTTGCTAGACATGCAGTTCCGCACAAAATCAATCAGACCCATAGTAATAATTTGGCAACTTCCAGTAGCCATTAGCAATAATGGGGCAAAAAAGATACCTTTTATAATATATAGCCACTATCCATACCGTACGCAACATTACAACTGTTCATTTACTTTCATTTATATATAATACTAGCTGACCCGGTGAACTTCGTATCACCTATAATCGATGTTCTTTGTTCTCGGTAAAACTCAAAAACGGTTTAAGCAATTTGTTTTTTTTATTTTAAATTTTGTAATCAATTCTTATCAACCTTGTAATACAATACGTTATGATTACTGACTATCTCTAATATATAATCCGTTTTTCATATCTTTTGGTTATTGAATGAATCTTGTCTATATCTTGTCCAATGAATTAAATGTCTTTTAATTATATGAAATTTAAATATAACTAATCAATATAATGCTTATTGATAAACAATGTTTTTTGTTTCTTTTTGTGGTGCGTACAAATACAATTATTATTATCCGTCGCTCAAACACACGACATATATGTATTTGTCCGTTCACGAATTTGGGAAACTCCAAGTTAAGTACGCAAACTTCCAACGACTGGTTTTGTTATTTGTTAATTGTCTACACAATAAACAGTCACCCGTGAAGTTGTAGTCGCTTAAAATCGAATGGCAAATCCATTGGAATCATCGCTATACGCGAAATCAAGGCAACCTCTCCTTTATATTTTCCCTTGATCGTTGCTTATTTGCCGTTATTTATTAGACTTTTTTACAGCTAGTCTCGTTACTTTGCATAGTCGTGTTAGTAACGTTGGTTATACTTCGCCTTTTGCATTTGTTACAACAAACATGACCATATAACTACCTTTGTTTACTTATTTACATTTCTACTTTATTGACTTGACGGCGTTAAAGTATTTCACATTAATGTGACTCCTATAACCCTTCGACTATATTGGAGAGTACGGCACAATCCAACTATTGATTACATGAACATTTTATCCTTTTAAGTTCTCTGCTATTGTCTGCAACTGATCACCTACATTGGGTATCCATAATTACTTTTTGGGTATCGCTTGGAACACTTATTGTCGATCATAAAGGGTGAGTTATTGTAGAAAATTCCGCAAAGTTCATTTATCATTTTTAAATGATTATTGCATATAATTGTTAAGCAACTGTTTCACCTGGGAAATTATATAAAATAAGAGTAACTTCTTAGCTACCCATGCATGCATGCTACCCGTGCGGGTGGTTGGTCCATCGTATTAAAGAGACTGATACTCCAAACAGTTCTCGAGACATATAATACGGATGTAGGTATATGGGGCCCCTTTCCGACGCATGTCAACACTCATCTTCACTACTCGTGTTTCTCTCCCTACCCAGTCAAATTTGGTACGAACCTGCTTGCGCAGCTTCAGTGACTCGTTGTAATATAAAACTTTGTGCTGTCTTAGACAAGCTAAGATCTTTTATTAGATTATAGAGATTTTGCTGATATAGCTCTTGCTCCCACGTCGACAGCGTATAATTTATATACCATAGCTATTCCTGTTCAGGTTATTTAGTAGCTCGGAGTACTTACTTTATATTTATTTTATAGTGTGTTATTTTGGTATATTTGTTTCCCATGGTACAATGAGCTCAGTTAATAGAATCAATTCTATCTGGCTATATTTTATCAACTAACCACAATAAAATGTGTGCATATGGAAGACCACGTTTTTACCACTCTATCGAGTTTAACATCCAACAAAATCTACTTTTATTAGCAAAAATTGTTAGGTGGTAGTCCAGATAATGTCAGTAAATTTAAAATATCTGTGGAATAGTTAACTACGTCGTTATAGTTGACAACTGTGTTGACTGATTTGAAAAATAATAACTGACCTCAAAGAGAATTCTGAATAGTCGCATTGAGATCGACATTTTTATTTTTCGGCGCCACCATTGCTCGTACATTCTGAATTGTGGCGCTTATTTACCTTGTTATAAAATTGTTCTTACAATATGCGTTGCACTAAACGACGTCGTTTAGATACAACTGTTTTATTTTTTAATATTGGCCAAGAAATAGAATCATTCCTCGTGTTTTTGTAAATTTCCGAACGCACGCATAAATATTTGACAACCAACAAATATGTCAATCCTTTTTCATTACTGACATTATTCTACATTTTTGAAATCTAAAATATGTGTTTATCCGAATATTGTGGATATATCTTGTCGATTCAAAACCTTTATCTAAATACGTTCTTTAATTTCAATTGAGAGTTTACCGTATCGTCGGGATGAACATTCAATGTTTGACAGATACGACACCCATGAAAATTTTGTAGGGGAAAATGTTTTTTCATTTTATTATCTTTTTTCGACAATTTTTCAATGTTTCTAATAGTTATTCTGCTATTGGAGACGGAGACATATACATCAAATCAAAAACCCTGAAAATCGGCTCAGCCGTTCTCGAGTTATAAGTATTCTAACAAACCCGACTTTGTTTTATATATATAGATTATAAATACGTAAAACTTTTTGGTTTTAGTTTGGTGAGTATAACACATTATAATATTTAAATATTTTTTTGTTTATATAATATATATAAGAAGTTCCGGCATTTAACAGAATGACATGGCTATAAATATAAAGGAAAAACATTAACGTTTTCATAGTGGTAAATCCTTTTCAATCTGTGATATTTTTTTCAAACATAAGTCTAGCCGATATAAGAGATATAAAAGAATTTAAGAATAGGAATACAACATAAACTTACTTCTATACTTTCTTTCTCAGAATTAAAAATATTTACCATGACGAAATTGTAAAGACCGACTGACTGTATACCCGATATATAAACATAAAGCAATAAGTTTTGTTATGCTAACAGCCAACATATCGCACTTTATAATGATATAGATATAATATTATACAAAATTAACGAAGAGTAACAACAAGCTTAATGGAAACTTATGGTGCATATATCCTGGATCTTTGTGGTATTTGAACGTACATACCTTTTTATAGTTGGAGGTTGAAATTAACTTGTACGTACAACAATAACAAGATCTGATATAATTATACTAGTTGAATGAACTATAAGTAAATGAAGTAATGAAATATTACTAAAATTCATATGACTTTAAAAGGATAGAATATTTATTACGATTGAGTCACCTCTAGGTACAAAAAATACGCTTTTGGCATTGCCAATTATAAGTTGACATTGGCCATAACATTTAAAAGGGAATTATTATGATCATTTTCATTACCATAATGGTAATTAAAAATATCAATATTATATTTTTAGATAACTGCGTTTTAATATCATTAAAATGTACGATGAATACAAACATTGAAATAAAAAGGGATCGCAATAAAGTGAAGTCACTATATGCCTGATATTAAGAATATATGAAACTGTTTATTAGATTAGTAATTCTTTCATTTCCATTCTATTTTACAATTTATTAGTAATTAATTAATTAAACTGAATTTTTGACCTAACAATTTTCATGATCAATATTAATATATTAACTGCTCTTTCTAAGAATCTCGACGAATTTTATTATTATATAAAATAAAGAAAAAGGCGATAATAGGATTATATCAGAATGTTGTAATAATATTTGTCACTCACATTAGATGTTTATTTTTGAATTTGCTTTCCTATGCTGTTATTGACGTCTATAGAAGACACCAGGTAATATTAAACAAAACTTGTGCAATCTTTTCTATTTAATTCAATCTCTGAACTGCGAGTAACACCAACATAACGTTGTAATATTATACGTTACATTGTAATTATACTAATAATACATAGCTATCCGGATGTTTAAGAAATTTCTCTCAGTAAATTCATATATATGTAGTATTATCTATAAACACATACCTAGCAATGGAAGTCATACAGGACGATAGTCTGGTACTAATGATATTATAATTTAAAAAAGATTATTTTTAAACGATGACCAGTTTACAAAGCAGGAATCTCATTCGTGTATACAATGTAACATTGTTTTTGTTACGTTAAATTCAAAACCTTATTCAGTGATAATTGGTAAAGTATTTACATTACCGCAATGTATGATGATGTCACAAGCGAAACATAATCTAATTTTAATGAATCATGAGCTGTTACAAGCGATGCACCGATAAGCGCGGTATCCTGCATGTGTGATATCACATCGACTTTCTCAACGCAGCAGACCCACGTGTTTGTGAAGTTATTGATGGGATCAGTGGGCGCATAATAACTGGTCCGGCAGAACGAAATGTTCAGTCACTGATTGCTCACAACGGGGAGCGCGTGTCACCGACTATCACGAAGCGGTGTTGCGCGAGAGCATACACGACAAAACGAAATTGTATTCATTCGCAACTTGAAATTACTGATTATTTAAGGGACTAGTTGACTATTCGCAGTGTTTGTGCTTCATTGGATGAGTTATCCTGAAAAGCTGAAATATCTACGAGTGCAGGTGCAATGTTTATCTCATTTGTCTTGCTTTTTTTTCTTTTTAAAATGTATGTGACGTTCATTGTTTTGCCATACATACGATAATTTGTATAATAATGTCGTACACTGTAGGATTTTTGTTATCTTTTTTCATTTAACTGGTCAATGTGCGATGTTATTTCTCCGCATGGTATACGTAACGATGACGTAATGAGCAAGTCTGTTTATAAGTTTTTATTTGGTTAATGGATGCGTAAACTTATATTTCGAATGATTTTAATCAATGTAAACAAACGTGCACAACGTAAAGTTATACATTATATGTGAGTAATTAATATTCTGAGGTCATATTAGCAAATTGGAAAATATATTTATTTTAGAAATACGTGTCGCTCACAGAGTTGTGTTTCTAAGGTTTATTGTGTAATTGCACATATGCGTGCATTTGAGACTTAGTAGCTTGGCAAAGTTTCATATATTCCTGGCGTCATGAATCGTATATTGTTTCAAATATTACAAAATAATGGGTCATTCCGATCGTAAAAGAAAACTATAATTTTGTTACAGCCATCATGAACAAGTTAACTGAAGAATTTATTTTTATAGATTTTATCAAATATGTATCAACATCTGCTCAAACTATCGCATTATTTACACAAAAATATGAATAAGTAAACAATAAGCGAGGCGGTAAAAACATACCTAATATATTTACGTCTACGTAACAATAATTGGCAGGTGATGTGAATATGATATAAGTATTTTTGTAAACATCGTTACTGTTAAGTTGGTGTTTTTACAATCTACGTATCAGAGGTACAACGTATGAAGGTACTTAAATATGTGTACTCTACTTTTTACTCTGTACACGAAACTAATTAATGTAAATAATTAAAGACAAAAAATGTATTGAACTGTGTCCACAAAAATAGATAAGTATTCTCGTGGTAGTTCAGTTATATGAAAATTCGAAGTAAATAAAAAATGTTTTTATTAATATTTATATTTTGGCGTACGTATGTTTCGCTATTCATAGTATTAATTAGGAAATGATATCAATTCAATTATGATCATCCAAATAAATTTATATAAATTATCTTGAAATAGAACTTAAAGGATTTGAATAAACTGATTATATGATATGAGGATATCAATTGAAAGAAATATCGGGTGTTAATAAGTTTTCATACTTAATAATACAATTATATCTAATATCAAATAACAATGTTATAATCGCTTAATACAATAAATAATACAAATATATAGATAAATAGTAGCTTATAATTAGGAAATTAAATAATAATAAATTTATTGAATATTGGAAAATAACAAGATATTTATATTATACAAATTAAACAACAAATAATCTCCAATGTTGGTTTTAACTATCACGATAATTAAATGTATATTGAATTTTTAATACTCATATTAAGTTATGCAGTGTTATCTAGTAACCATTATTGTTTCCATTCCACGTTTGTTATTTGAACTCAAAAGACCAGTAGCCGTCACTAAAACGTCATTATATTATCCTGCTTAGTATGTAAGTAAATCATATCATTGTTACGTTGCGTGTGGTTATGTAATCTCCATTTTCTTCGCTAATCATTACATTCAACAATACAGGAGTTAAAAATTAGATCAACTTAAAATATAATGTCCTCCTTTAATGTCTGGCTTTTTTTAATGTCCTTCTGGCTAGCTACCACCCTCAAGTTGAAAATCAGCTGGCAAATACCTATAGGCGTTTTTCGGCATTTGCGCTTGAGAGCCAGTCCCTGCACTAGGCTTAATATGTCCACCATCTTGGTCCATATTGTCACTTTAAATTATGTCAGATTGTGACCATAACGCTAAACGTTAACTATAAAAAAGTAGAATCTTATAAACGATATTCCTTTTATTAAAATTTATATAAATATACAGAGTATATATTTTAAAGTACTTTTTTCTATTTATAAATACAGTCCACTCAATTGTTACAAAGAGGTCGGGGTGCAAAATCGAGGAAGTTATAGTGCCAGCCAATACTAAAGGAAGTGCATTGTTAACGGCCGGTAGCGACAAGACTCGTTCTGCTCTATTGATTAATTCATATGATTTTATTGCATAATGGCCACCGTGTGAATTGGCCGGCTAGATATGTACATTCGATTCTTTCATTGACGCGCTGTTAGAAACTCACAGCAAACGCAGTTCACGATGTACAAAAAGTTGATTATTACCCAATAAATTTACTGCCTCTTAAGTTATATTACAAAAAATATAAACGTAAATAATCAACTTTACCTAGATACCTAAACATTAAATCTTTTGGTTTATTTTTAGTTAAACTTATTTTGGAACCGCAACAAGTTATCTATGTGTACCAAGTTACCTAAGTATGTTTATTAATTTTTAAGTGTAGTCTACTTAATAACGTGTAGTTTACTTAATATTAAAATAATATGATACCGCTGATATTAACTATATGTTAACACATTTAACAGAAGTGTAGTTGGAATTTATAAATTCGACCAAACGTTTCGTTTTCTCTACCACTAACTATAATTCTTTCTCGTTTCCGTTTGGGGCATGCTAATGATTGAAAAAAAAACCATGAATAAATTCAAAAACTAATTTTATAGAAATTGATAATGATCGTTGTAAATACTTAAATATTTTTTATTCATTTATTACTAGATTATTAACTAGACTAAACATAAATATTATTGAGATATAAGATCCGATACTATTAAAACTCTTGAAAAGGTAGCGGTGGATAAAGGTGGTGAAAATCGTATATTATACCTAAATGCTTATTTCTCTCACACTCAAAGCATGACCCCGTGGGCTGACACTATACACGGAAGAGGTTAATCATAGAGTCGCGGGATATAATGTCTACTGAATCTAACAATAAAGTATGTTCGCACGTATGTACACTTTATGCGTTCAACACTCTTAGTATATAATACATATTAAAATACAATAAAAGAAAGTTTATTTAAATTAGAGTTCATAGTGTCAACAATATTTCCTATAATATATAGATATAAAACAAAAGCTAATTACCGTATTTTAATGTGATTTTTAGACAGTTTTCTAAACTTGTTCAAATTAATTTGTTCAGTCATTTCTAAGTACCAAATGGAACATGTACCAGTATTACTTTTCATCGTTGACATTAGTCGTAATATCCTTTTTCTCCCTAGATAATGCATAAAATAATTATACCTTTACAATTTGCTTCATTGTGTCAACTGTTAGAACTGTTAAAGTTTCTTGAAAGTTTTGATGATTATAATGTTGCTTATCCTATCCCAACGTTATTATCAGCACTATTACACCACCAGTGATTCACAGATCATTTAAAAATATTACGAAAGAAGTAAAAATTAAATTATTATTTATTCAAAAAGTTTACACGTCATGCTATATACATGACATTTACATTTGACGTACAATTGATCAGATTGTAGTTTAGTTTGTTAATAAATACATATTATTACAGAATTATGTATTGCAAAAGCCACATCTCTCTGGCGGTCGGCTTTTTATAGAAATACGGTAAGAAGCACAGGTATATCGTGTAACCTATATCATTAACCAATGTTGCGACCCAGTTAGACGCTGTTATCGTGCTTTACCACTCGACTAACTGGAGAACCACTAATTTGCCATGATTAATTTTTTAATCTAGTTGTATACTCTCTGGCCAGATTTTTTTAATTTTTTTTTAGATAACATTTTGAACAAGTTATGAGGTTAATAGTACATTCAAATGTCAAATAAAAGAAATACTTAATAGAATAAAAAAAGTTTTGTTTGAATAAGAATATTTCAGTAATCCACATTAACGGCTCTTCGGGAAAAGTTTGTTTGTTTGAACGTGCTAATCTTAGGAACTAATAGTCAGATTTCAAAAAATGTGTTTTTGATATAGCAATAATTAATGAAGGTTTTAAGCTATTTAATATCACGCTACTACTAATAGGACCAAAGCAATATTATAAAAATTATAAAACGGGCAAACTTATTAAATAATTGTGAAGACCAGCGGATGCAAATTCCTCGGGTCTGTGATATACTAGTCCGACTTAATCGACCACGACGACCAATTCCAGATAAGCACTGCTTGAGTAAGATGGCAAGAGGTCACCGGCACCTTATGCGATCGAAGGATACCGATGAAGTTAAAAGGCTTGGAGTATAAGTGCATCATCTCATTGATCTTATTGTATGGCAGCGAAACATGGCCTTCTCTATGTCGACATATCCACCAACTACGCGTTACTGAGATGAAGATGCTGCGATGGATGTCTGGCGTTACACAACTTGATTACATTCGTAACGAAAACATCCGTGACAGGCTTGGAGTCCGTGACGTTGGGGATAAGCTGCAAGAAAATCGTCTCCGATGGTATGGTCACATAAGCCTCTGACTACCCGCCCATGTAGGAAATAAATGTCTCAACATCATCATACAAGGACCTAGATGCCGCGGTAGACCTAGAAAACGCTGGCTGTACGTGGTAACAGCGGACAAATAAACTCACACAAATGGATGCCAAAGACCGGGCAAGGTGGAGAATGGTAAGTCGGAAAACGGACCCAAGAAAACGCTAGGCTGAAGAAGAAGAAGTAGTTATTGCTTAAAACTCGAAGAAATTTTGGTATAATTAAAAAAAATGTGTCCAAGTTCTTTTAGCTCGTGAATAACTATTATATGAAATAAAAAACCACTTATCAAAACATGAGAAGAAGGTACTGAATTATTTTATAATTACAGTGGTTGTAAAATGTATACGTTTTTAGTGTATCTAACATAAAATTGAGACTCTTTTTGCCAGTGACTGTCTCAACTGTAACGCGACTGTAACAAAACAAATTTATTTTCCATAGCTCTTGGGAATATCCGACATAATCTGTGTAACATTATTCATATTTTAACTTAATTAATGGTGCTTATTACCCAGTCAAATTGGTCTATATCAGTCGGTCAAACTCCCACCATAAATAAAAGTTAAACGGCATTACTCTTGGTGATTTAATTAACCAGGGATTTGGTTCAAATTTGTTAAAAGTTGCTAGCGCTATGACGCGCACTTAATTCTATTGGTATTTACTACTTACAAGTTATCATCCGATCAGTGTGGTTGACGCATGAAGTCGTTGTTTTCGAGTAAGTTCGGACTAAACCTCTAGTTGAAGGTAGATTATTATTATAATAATAAATCTTTTTATTTCTCCTGATAATGTAAAGTAGATTGATTCATCAAATAAAATGAACACAAATATTGCAGAATTAGAATAATGTATATAAACATGATTTCACTATTATTATAAAGCGGAAAGTTACTGCTTTAGTAAGTATTAATCCAATTCTATGAATTCTTTTACTAACAAAAAGTTACAATAACCCGAAGTGTTATAAGTTTTTTCGTTCTTATTAAATTTAATATTGCAAATAACACGAGCGATGTCTAGAGCGGTTACCAGAATAGTATGCAACTATTTAAAGATATGTTAGAGACTGTTCTAGGCGTTACAGATGTTTATTGCACTTTATTGTTAATTATTGTTTAAATGATCAACTTGTGTACTGTACAAACTGACTAGACTATAGATACCTAAATACCATGGAACAATAATAAATCGCCCCCGTCTTGTTGACCCACAGTGGAGGGATAAGGGCCAAGTTCGTACCCCCGCTGTTCAGCGGATAACATTGATTCTTGTCTATGCAATGTTGCAACAAACGTGAAAGCCACATTCAAATAGGAAAGCTTTAAGTGGTAAAGATAAGAAAAATATGTTCAACGAATTGAATTAGAAGCTAATAAAATTGTTATCTTAATTTTAACCTGTGAGCTGTGAGCGGTGGCCTTTATCGATGGAGCTCACGATCATAAAGTAAGACGACGAATTGAAATAAATTAAGCCGCCGCCAACGAGAATTGGATCGTTGTATGAACATAGACACTTTGTGACTATACGTTTAAGGCGTAAGATTATGATAAGAACTTAAATAAAGTAACGCACACTTTGATTTCGCGTGGGTAGTTATAACCGCAAGCGCTACGAACTCGTGTTATATTATATTGGAATGAAAACAATGGTTCCACTGTTGAAAGCAGGTGGCAAAAGTCAGCATTTCGTCGCCATACTGATAATATGAGTACAAAGCATGTAGCTAGAATTTCTATTGATATTGATGGCATGAATATACTTGTTTATTTATGCTATTTCTTATATATAGATAGTGCATGTTTTTAACCATACTGTGGTTTTTGGCAGAGTATTTAAAACCTTTATATTGACTAAAATAAAATAAGTCAATTTACGAGCTGACGAATTTTTTTTGTTTATTTTAAAGTAATGTACTCTGTCGATGTAGATAATATTACTATTTTTAATCTACGTATATAATGTAATAAAACTGCGATATAACACTAAAAAATATGTTATTTTTTAATATTTATATCAAAACTTACGATTGATCATTTATTATAGTTTCAATGAGATTACGTTTCTTGATTTACATATGTACAGTGGTGAATGATACTTATGTTTGCTTTATTACAATCTCGTTTTTAAGTTTCCCTAACTTCATATCCAAAACTGTTACTTGTAGTTATAAATTTCGTCTCGATAAATTACAATACAACTTTCTTATGATAATGTTATAGCGTTTATCTTTAATAAGACCGCCAATGGCGCCTGCCTACGTATATTGGAGATTTACACGTAATCCTCGACATGAGACGCCATTTAAAATACCAGACATGTTTCGAGTTAAAGGAACGAGGATTTTTTAAATACTTCGCGCTGGTCAACTTTAATATTTTTTATGAGTATAAGAATTTTAGATTTTATAACTTTGAACATATTCTGAGCATACAGAACATGAATAATTTCATACTAACTCAATATAGTAATCCAGTATTCTTAAGTAACATAAATGTAAAATACTGTTTTAATGATTATTCAAAGCGATGATAAATTAGTTAAGGTCGCGGTAAAATTTCATATTTTCTTCCTTGTAATTGGGTATTATGTAAATAATATTTAACGTACATGATAATTATGGTAAGTATCTTGGTAATAAAAATAATATTACTTTGTTACCTGAGAACATGCATTCTTCTTACTTTTATTTGCTGTTCAGAAACAAGACGTTTGTAACTTAAAACTCGTCGTTTATTCTGAGGACTTGTTTCTGTACAAGTTGATTCTTTTTTACATAAATCGTATAAATATTTTTGTGTAGTTTCTTTAACGACAAACTATAAAGGTTCAGATAAATGTGAAATAGGTACAGTTGGAGACACACGTCAATATTTGAACTCCGTGTCGTCCTAAACAAGCGTAGGATCGAATTTCAATCACACCTCAAATATATTTAAACGGTGTCAAGTAAAATGTATATAAGACTAAGACTATATATGTAGGTACAGTAGATGTACGAACCACAAGCGTGACGTAAAATAAATACCGTTTAATAAATCGAAGTTATAAAACGTGTACTGAACATCGTAGTAAACTTGCTACTCATTACCTGCTTGCAAGTTTTTATCATAATAACACTTCAAAAGTAACTGTCGTATGAATTTATGATTCAGTGTATTAAAATATCGTGATCGTGCATACCACGGAGCAATGGGTTGGCGCCTTGGTGTTCTTAACGGTAATACAAGATGCCTAGGTCTGGGTTTACTCAGAGTTACCAGATAAAAAATTCAAACTACTGTGTTAGCAGACTAAAATTCCACGTTTGAAGTATAATAATCACGATTTTTTTTAAATTACAGAGAATAATATATAAACAGTCAATGTAAAGAACAATGCACGTTTTTTTAATATTTTTACTCGTGTTTTTTTACTCTTGCAAAAATTCCACTTAGTGGTCATAAATAGCAGAAGCCATTTTGTTAATCATATCATTTGATGCTGAAAAATGAAAACAATTTCCATTTCTCTGAGTACATTGTTGAGTCAAAAGGTTTTCTTTAATATTTTTTTTTTTGAAAGTCTATTTCTTTTCTTTGTTTTAGTGTCGTTTACTTGACTGAATAATTTCTCGCATGCAGCATTCAAGTGGGGCAGTTTACACGGTAATGAAATAAAAAATACCATACAAAATAACATGGTAATAGATCTTTACCGTAGATCGTGTTTTGGTCAAAAATACCATGCATCTATGATAATTACCTGTACCTGGTAACACTGGGCTTACTTCAGACCGTCACTGATACCAACCTTATTAATTGCAGGAACTGATAAACAAATACGCATTGCGATGTGTGGTATAATCAGCAGGATGTCTATACTATCATAGAGTATCTGTTAACTATAGTTATTCTTTTATGTTTATGAAACTACCAAATATTTTATTTTTTGTGCTTGTAATTTCCCTACGTTGTAACTAAATGTCGTAAGTTCACAACGACACGTGTTCAGGAATATTTTTGTATTGTGACCGTAATGATTTCATAGTTCCGTATTGGTCATGTGATTACCAAATAACAGATAATTTTAGTTTTATCAATTTTAAATAATCATAAGTACGCGACAAGAAAGCTTTTCTCTGTATTGCATATAGTATGGTAAGTGATATTGTCAACACCGTAAAGCTTACTACTCAGTTCATTTAAACCAGTTTAAAATAAAAATTAAGATTTGTTTTTTTACACATTTCTAACATAATTTAACGTTAATTCTCTAAATTATTTTGAATACACTTAAAAAAAGGGGTGGTTGTTGCAATATAAACAAAACTTATTAAATATAAGATTTCATAGTAGGTACGTTTATTTCGATTACTATGTAGTAGGATTATGTTTGTGTGAATAGTACCGTAAATAACTGCATTATGCCCAGAGATCAGTACTGCGATTAAGCCCTTCCAATTTCATTTAGCGATTTATTCCAATAGACTAATAAAACTATGAAGTCACAGAATTGCTATTTTGTCAATGTTTCGTTAGTTCTTTTTACCGAAAAAAATACGGCAAGTTTTTGTTAAATTTACAAGTCCCTTATTTTAACTTTAACTTTTTTACAAATGTGAATACAGAGACTTCAAATTTAAAAGATATACAATTGATCTACACAATATTATTATAATAAAGTGTTATTCATTACATTCTGATTCTTTTATAACATAACATAACATATTGATTTAGATAAGCAATTCATATATGTAAAAGTATTTTTGCAAAACTGCGCAAAAAGTATAATGAATCCGTCAAGAGGATGGATTTAACAATAAAACCATAAGCGAACTTTGCATGTCGTAATCACAATAAATTCGGGACAATGAATCTCGCGTTCCAAAACAAACGTTCTGACAAATATACGATAGTTTTACTGGTCTTAAATTTAAATAAATTATAAATACAGCTTGATTTAAAGTAACTAGCTTGGATAAAAATCATTATATCATATTACGTATTGTAAATATTTACAAAAATAATATCAATAAATTAAAAACATGCTGTACAGGAGATCAGTTATGAGAATTATTAGTAATATTATATTTTTCATTGCGTCGACATAAGTTGTAAAAATACGTTATGTGATTTGGTAAACAGATTTGCCACTCGCGCGAAGTTGCAATCGGGTGACTGACTGTCCAGGGTTCACTGTACGTACTCGAGTGTCTTTCCATATGGTGGAACTTTTCATAAAACATTTTCATACACATACAACATAAGATTAAAATTAAAAATATAAAACAAAAAAAATTTGCTTATTAATGTGTGCGAAGCCGCGGGTACAAACAGTGAAATATATAATCAAATCTCTAATTTAGTAGCTTGTTTTTTATTTTATTTAATTAGATTGTTAAAATCTAAATTGCGTGTAGTTCATACAATTTTCATTAATAACTGAATTTCGAAATTTTGATTATGTAAAGCAACCAATCAGTTTTAATTATGGTAATGTTGTACAATTTATATCTTAATCTTAAACAGTTATAGGTACATTCCAAAATGTATATATTACGGAGATAGTATGTTTATAACTTTATTAAGCCAAGTTTAAAACAACTTTCTTTATTGTTTAGTAAACCGCTAGCAACCTACGTGACATTATTCTGAGGCACAGTTCTGAATTTAATAATCCTTACATAAGGTTACCCAGTCCGGCGCCGCGGCGCGACTCCTAGCATGCAATCGTAAACCTACCAATAAAGTCACGAACATATGACATAAACTGCAAGCAACTTCCCGTCTTCAATGCGTTAATTTGTATAAATAAAAATGTAATACTGTTTTTTGATAAATGCTACATCTAAGAACCTATTTGGCTATTTTAAAAGTTATAATCCGAATAGATTATTAGTTAATCAACAATGTGAAGAAAAAAATAAACGTGGAATTTTTTTAAAAGGTATGTTTTGCATTTTTTTTTATATTGACAGGACAAAACTACAAAAAAAATATTTAGGGGTTTTTAACAATAGTCATACAAACCATATTATGGTATGCAATAAATGGCACTAAAATTAAATCCTTTTAAACGTCCTCATTCAAAACTCACCATTATAACGATAAATGTTCGTGATACTTTATTTACTTTGCGCTTTATATTTCTGGAAAAGTTTTTTTAAAAACACATATAATATTTTCTCTGAACAATGTCTGTTCGACTAGACAATAGACAATAGACAATATAAAAGTGGATAACAATAAAATAGAACCAATATATATTAATATGAAATATATCAAATAACAATAAAATATAAAATAACAATTTGTAATGCCAAAAATGGAATGATAATATGCTCCTTTGAAATATCAAGGCATTAATGGAAAAAAATGATGTAACCCTAACATATATTCAAATACTTATATAATAACAAAATAAATAAATGAAGCGCTTGTACATCATATGAGTATTTATATATATAATGCGTATAGTTACAATCGGGGTGGTACGATATGACAACTGTGACTGACTAAATCGTCACTATAATTTATCTACGATGCTAGCCAAGTTGCTTTCTTTTTCTGCAGTTGTTAAGGCAAAGAGAATTGAAAAATTTTATGGGTTGATAAACATATCACAAATCTGAATTCCTTGATCAGATTATTTTAAAAACATGGCGTCTTTAGTATTACCTGTAGAATACATATCAATGTTGTTTTACAAATAATAACGGCATTTTGTTTAATAATGTGTAATGTCATTCTATACATTTTTTCTTTTCTTCTTGTCTTTACGTTAACGATTGTACTAAAAGACAATTTGACTAGGGGCACAGATGTATGCTGCATACTAGAGTGACCCCAGATGAACTGCGGAATTCCTGATGACCATCATTGTTTTTAATTGGATTGTGATTAATTATTAACATTACTTAGACTGCTATTACTTTGATATACCTACTACTAGTAAAAAAGTTAAACTGATCCTGTTGCAAGGAATTTAAAAATTAAATCATTATTTGTTTGTAAATTCATCTATTTCATCGGTAGTGTTCAAGTCCTCATAATTCTTAAATTATAAGATTTACGCAAAAATACCCACTTTTATCTGAAAATTCTATATACGAAATATATTAAAATTTTTAAGTAACTTTGAAAGTATAACATAAATGTTTAAGGATAACGTGTCTTTTCCGTTCCATAGCTAACATACTTAAAATCAATGTTTCTGAGTACTCTATGATGTGTCAAAGCCCATGATTAAGATAGGTATTGTTTTCCATAAACGCTTAGTCATGAAATGTTTGAAAAACTTAAAACAAAGGTCGTTCTACTACATTGTCCACTATTAAAAACATTAATAAATAGTTATAGAATCATGCAACACTAAACAAGAGCAGATAAAGCAATATGAAGTGATAGTTAAGGTAAATCTATTGAATTTATATGTAATTTGTAGTTTCTAATAATATTTTATATGATATTTAAATTAAGACATGTTAAAAACTGCTAAATGAATGAAAAATATGAGACCGTATTAAAATAAAACAGGGAAATATTATACAAAGGTAGGTTGTTAATCCAAAATGTTCCTGAATCTTACAATAAATTAGTTTGTTCTGAATCGATCAGATTATTTACGCGTCGATCAACATTCGAGGTTTTACGTATGTATTACATACGAACAAGTCACCTTTAAGTTTGAACGTCCTGAAATAAACGTGACTGGGAACGATTTTACGTAAAGACGTCATACGTGATAATGTGAGTGCAGCCACACAAATAAACAGAAGCATTATTAATGATGGATATTTTTTATACTTAAATCTGATTACTATGCTTCGTTAATGAATCGAAATTAATTCTGTTGTGGAATGCGGTGATTCAGACGTTCTCCAAAGGTTTTAAACAGAAATGACTTCATTTATAACTTTAACACGGTTTGTTTAACGTATTACTAGGGTAATAGGATCATTTATTTAAGTCTCTGATTGTTCTCAATTCGGGATATAAATTATTTAGAAAATAATACGTAGACGACATTAACTATAATTGTGCTTTGTTTTTTTTTTAATTAATGAATATTCGCATTTCGAATAATCGTGACTATATCAATATGTGCACTTTTTGGAGATTGTGATTATTTGTTTACTGTGTGTGTGAATACTTACTAGAATTTCACATGAAAATACTGTTATATGGCTCGGCCAGGACATTTTAAATTAAAAACTGCTATTTTGTTAAATATTTCAAACCTTTTGCACAAAACAGAAATTAGTTAACGACGACGATCTAATATTATTCTTTAAAAATATCTGTATTTCATAGTTTTCAATGTTACCACCTGTTACAATGACCTTCCATACGCTTAAATAGTTAGCATTCAGCTGTTACCGCATTTGCATTGCAGAAGTTTATCCATACCTTTAATCTTAGTTGATAAAACACCATTTATTTCTATAAATTAACTATAATAATGTATATGAAAAGCGGACCAGTTTCAATAAAAGAGTGATTTATTTGAATAATATTTCCAATTTCAGACGCTGGCAGATACGTGCCCTCGATGGCATTGAAATTATCGGGCGTAGAGTGTATTTATATTATGATGTATTTATATATACCTATATTGTTTCATTGTCATGAAAACGTTGTACATTGTCCATTGACAGCCATTCTTTATCACAACAACTAGCTAGCAATTATTGTATATTATTAACGATGTCCTCATTCATAAGAAAGATTGCGACCGTTGTTAAATTCTTTATATTCCATTTTATTTTACGGAAAACATACTACGTTTTATTAATGCACATTTTATGTCAGGTTTGAGCGCTCACTACCAAAAGATCCCCTTTCTCACCACTCTCAACTCTTCAGGGCGTCTTTTTCACAATCCGTAACAACCTTAATATCTTAGGTGTTGATATTTTCAGCGACCTCAATCCTAGGGATCACATCGGGAGCGTCAAATCCAGCCCTCACGGAGGCTAGGAATCCTGGCCAAGGTGCGACGATATTTCCCGCCCAACCAGCTGTACCTTATTTACAAGGCTCAGGTTCGGCCATGTATGGAATACTATTCACACCTTTGGAACGGTTCCTCAAAATACCTCTTAGATGCCCTGGACAGGCTGCAACGACAGGTTGTCCGAATGGTGAATGATCCAGTCATTACCAAGAACTTAGAACCGCTTCAACTGCGTAGGGATATAGCCTCGCTTAGCGTGTTGTATCGACTGAATCATGGCGAATGCTTTGAAGAGTTATTTCACCTAATCCCCTCTCCTTTCCACAGCAGATCCACCCGTGCTGTACTACGGAGACACAGCTTTACCATAACCGGATGGAGGTTTTGGTAACGAACCAAAAGGTTAGAAAAGTCTCTTCTTTGTCGCGCAGTGGAGCTGTGGAACCGTCTACCGGTCTGGGTGTTCCCTTCTTCTTATAATATGGGGTCTTTTAAACGAGCGGTGAAGAGACATTTAATGGGCCGTCAAGATAGTTTTGACTGACGAAGGACATTTGGCAGTCACTACTGTTACTGGACTGTAACGAAACTTACCATTAGGTGAAGTACAGTCACTTTGCCGAACTATGATAAATAAAAAAAAAAAAAAAGATATTATTGTTTTACCTAAACATCTAACAAGCTCGCAGTGTTTGATAGATCCAAGTCTTCTAGTCGCCCAAAGTTGGCTATAAACTTTGAGAATCATGCAGCGTCCTTGTTTACTTGCATACCAATCTAGCGACTTATTTGTACAAAAATTATGTAGATTAAACACTATCAGATAAGAAAAATATACAGAACCTAACTAAAATTCTTTTGTCGCACTAAAACAAATATGGTTAACGTAATTACGTTAATTTCAACCTGTCATAATTTTGTTATTTCCATTAAACTTGAGAAACCAATGTCAAGCAAAACAGTAACCACCGTTGTTAGACACTATTTATCATCAATTAATAATAGACTGTTCTGGAATGTAGCCAGATGACATTAAATTCACTACCTGTATTTATTTCAGGAAAACAAGTGTATACATTTTCATATAGTGCCGCCCTATTCGAGGACACACACTGGTACCATGAAACCATTTATGAATGCTGTAACTGAGATAGTAAAGTTGATTGAATATGTGTTTGTTATATTTACAAATCACATACAGGGCAAGATAATGTACACAGTAATTACATCCACCCTACGGAAAATCGCAACCAAATAACCTTGTGTTATGTTTCTATAATGAAAACAGAGTTTCTAGAGCTCCTTTGGATTCAACGGCTCAAGGTCAACAATGTGCTAATGATGCCTATGATATTATATGCGTCCATAGACTGCGGTAACAGTTTGACATTAGGTGGGTCGTACGGTTGTTTACTACATTAGTTGAATAAATAAGCAACAAAAGTACCTAAAATTATACTATACTTCTTAAATAACATCATTATTACAGATATTTAAAACAATAATTATTTTTGTAGTCATTATGATAAAAATGTTGTTATGAACAACAATTTCTGCATAAAAATAGAAATATAATAAATCTGATTATTATATACCTGGTTAAAAGAATAGTAATATATCGAGAAGATGAATATTCTAGTAGATTAAATAGGAAAAGGCCAGGTATTAAAAAGAA
This sequence comes from Actias luna, assembly GCA_039707435.1. Lineage (NCBI taxonomy): Eukaryota > Metazoa > Arthropoda > Insecta > Lepidoptera > Saturniidae > Actias > Actias luna. The sequence goes on along the minus strand of JAZHAC010000033.1, from coordinate 8,461,475 downwards.
AACATTTCTTATAAGTAACAGAAACTTGTTGTAACTTATGAACAAGTTACTGGTTGATATTTTTTAGTTTTTACAAAAATGCGTAGTGATGATAGATTATCGTGGACGATGATAACATGGATTGGAAGTCAATGTTCCGGTAAACAGATTTTTGTATAGAATTACAATTATCATGATTTTCTACTTTGACAATTAAAAAAAAAACTTATAAATTCTAAATGTTATCTTAAGTTCTAAAGCTCAGATTACAATGCTATTAATATTTTACAAATTTGAAACAGTAATAGTAATTTCACTATGTGTATTACAATTACCGTAAACAGATTGTATTACGAATAAAAATAGTTTTTGATATTATTTACTTCATACAAGTTTTAATTAATATTTCATTATATTTAGCTTTGAAATTTTACTTTGTTTTGTTAAACACACTACAAATTATAACATGTATATGTATGTAGGTACTAGTTTATTCCGTAATTCTTATGTGTCTATTAAGTGTGTAGTCCAAAATGATCAGATTTTTTTTAGATATATACTTTGCAGAGCGTTGACAAAATTTTCTAGCAGTTGTAACCTTGACCTTTATATTGAACTAAAAATCCGGGTACCTGGCGCTTGATAAAGAACAGCTGTTGGCGTACAGCCAAAACTTTCTAAAAACGGGTTAGCTGCAATGCTTCAATTAAGATCAACGGACATGTTATTCCATAAACACTTGCAATGGACCGTTTAAAAAAGGAATGTTTGTCATACTTCAAAGATGGAATAAAAAGTAAAATTCGAATCACTTTTCTTCGAAGATAATAATTGTGGGTTGTGCGAAGTAAATGTCTACTATATTGGTGACAATAAAGAAAGGTTATTTACAGTTGAGAGTTAAGACGTCATGTCCGTCGAAAATTATATTTGTACCAATTAAACATATATCGCGGATAATGTACCTTAATTTCATGTCATTGTGATCCACAATTTAATATACAAGTAAATTATAAAAAAATATACAGCTTTATTTTAAAATAAATATGGCTGCTATTGGAATGTCGTTGCTTTCACATTGTATTCGTTAACACTGAACACACAAGAGAAACTTGTAAACCGCAGTTTCGAACTACGATGAAGTAGAAGTAAAATTAATTGGCTGTGTAAGTTATCATAATGGAACTATACTAATAAACATAGGAAAGTGTAATTCCGACAAAGCATATTGTTTTGCGCTCTCCATAGGTAGAAACTAAGCGAATGTGAATTCTCTGCGTATGTATTAAGTAGGTATATATAATATTACAAGCATTAAATTGAGTTAATTTGTAATATGCCTTATTTTTTCAGTTAACTTAATAAATAATATACAATAACGAATAACGTGAGACGCATGCAATACACAATTGATACACAAATATTTGGCTTATAATTTTATTGTGATTTGCTTTGCTATGAACAGTCAGGTGATTTTTTTTGCAGTAGCCTTGTTTTACACTTCCTGTAATTTTTATTTGTCGTTTCAATTGTTATGTAGCTTTGAAATACGTGGAAGTTAAAAAAAAAAATTAATACGTTTAAGAGATCATGACAACGTAGCTTTTGAAGCGATGATAGCTCAGTGGTAGTGTGTATGACTTCGCGTCAAGGTACGTGAATTCGAATCCAATCGCCTACAATGAGTTTGAGCTTTCGGTGAACGAAAACATCGTGAGGAAACCATAACATGGTTGTAGGGCTTTTTCTAAAGCCCGCCTGGTTAGCAACCAACCTCAAGTTGAAAACCTGCCGCCAAATACCAACAGGTGTGTTCCGGCAACTGCACACGAGAGTCAGTTCCTCCACAGGTTTAACGTGTCTACCAACTTGGGCCGTATCATCACTTAAGATCAGATGAGATTATGGCCATAATGCTAAACCTTAACTATAAAAAAAACTTAGAATCAATTGCAAAATTCGTACAAAACCAACAACGACGCGAGTAAATAAAAATCTGTTAAATAGTATAAAAAATAATATAAGCGAAGTATATCAGAACCAATAAAATATATCTAGTACAGTAAAACAGTTTGCAATTCTGTACTGGAAATCGTAATATTAAACACTTCATGCCGATAATATGGAAAATTATCAATTGAATTAATTATAAACATATAATTTTATGGAGCAACTTTAAACGTCAAACTTGTTTATAGCAAAAATTTACCTTATATATGAATTAGATTTTTTAAAATTATTTAGTTATAATAAAGCTATAATTTACCAGCGTTTTCATATGTTACTTGGAGAAAAAAATAGTTCTAATATTTATAACAGTTAGTGTTTAATCGTGTAGATCTACTAAACGTTACATATATAAAAAAAGTCAGACACTTTTCCTAAAACAGAAAAACTTATTCCTTATTGGTATCATATCTTCTTTATTTTTATAAGACATCCAGACCACAAATTTATAATAACAGTGGATTATGTTTGAAGTATAGTGAAATATACAATTACACCATTCATTTCTCACAAAATACTTGAAAAGTTACAATAACTCTTGCTTTACAACTTGTAATGTTAGAATGTATGCATAAGTAAACCAACTATTGTTGGTTTATTTACGTATATCATAATAGAGACGCTTTACTCTAGAAGCATTGTAATGCAATAATGCATTTCATTTAACTACGAACAATAAAATGAGAATACACTGCAGAGAGACGTATTACGCAAATTAATTATTCAGACATTTCATTAAAGTAGGTGAACAAATTTTTTCTCTCTTCAAAGACAAGTTTCAAACATCATCATAAGTTATGGAGTTTTCATTCTTTTTACTAGAAACTAACATTACAATATACAGTGATAGGTGTATCTAAATATTTATTAGCTATTTACTACTTTGTATTCATGTTCAAAAGTTAAAATATAAGCCCAAAATAATATTACAAAACGTTGGTCTTTCTTAAAAGTTAAATCGTTCTAAACTGGTCTTTGCAAGGTAATAATTTTTATAAACCGCACTTTGTAAATTATAATACAATGTAGTAAAATACAATATATTACAAAGGAAAAGCCATAAAGCATATTGTAAAAGACTAAAAAAGATGTACTTTAAAAAAATGCTATAATGATGTACTCGCAACGCGCTGTGTTAGTCTTACACATTTAAAGCAAAAACTCATAAGTAATATATGAAAGGTGAATGCATTGTTTTAAACTAAATTTACAATAATGTTCATCTGTAACTTTTATTCAAATTGTATAAAACTAATAAACTATACAAAAGCTTAATTTGTAGCGTAGCTATTGTTTTAGGATACACAAAACGTCATCTAAGAATATATCAACCGTAATTTAAAATTGATTTTGTGAATGACTTTAAAACACAAATTGATTTATATACTTATTTATATGACACTTTATATATAAAATAGTTTATGTTTATGGTGTTCATAAATTACTAAACGTCCACGTATTATATTAAATAAACCATTGAACAAAAACTTAATATTATTTTAGGTACATATTTGAAAGTCAATTTAGGGTCCTACAACTAATATAATTATCTATGCAGAGATTTACGTGGGTAAGCATTATTATTATTATATTCAAAATTCTTAACAAATAATATTACACACTTTCTATAAATTCATTGTTACTCAAATCAATTGATTGACCATGTATTTTAAGTATTTCCATTTGATATTGATGTTATTGGGATTTAAATTGATAAGGTTTATATAATTCAAGTTCAAATATGTCAACAAGAGTTTAAGAAATTTAATATTCATGATATTCACATCACGTTTATTTCTTGTACTTTTTGATGTGATGATAATAATATTTGTTTACATTTGTAACGTGCGCCATAATTTTACAAGGATACTTGTATATAACGAACCTTCTATAATTTTTTAAATCCGTGATAAAAATTTAATAAACAATTCGGTATTTTAGAGAGATGGAGTATCTCCTTTATATTACTTCCTTCCTCGAAGTTTAGGTAAATTCTATCTATTCCGATCTATAGACTTTTTTAAAAATCGTATAATATTGTATAGTAGTGCAATAGATTTATTGATATGAAAGTGTTGTTGTATTGAAGGACAAATCATCAGGCAGCAGGTATGCGACAAGTTCCAATGAGCTATAATTAGACCGCGACTCGCATTGCTTATGCGCGTTGTTGATGCAAATACTTGGCCCATTTATTCGGACGAATATACACATTGTATGTTCATACATGAACGGTCGTAATATTTTTTATTAACTTAAACAATACGAAATAAGATTTGAAACTACGATTGTTTCTTTAATTTCAAAATAATAAATTCATTTGGAATCTCACAACTACTATATAAAGTGAGCTTCAAATCACTTGTAACATACCTACATACATATATATTCTATACTAGCTGTGCCTGCGACTCCATTCACGTAGAACTAAAAATTATTTCATAATTTTTGCCAGTTTTTGTAACATTTTTCAATACAGCTTTGCTTCATTTGTTTTTTTGTATTGTATTATATTTTTGGAAAACGACTGGTTGTTACTAAGATCTAAGATTAGCGCATTTAAACAAGCAATCAAACTTTTCCGCTTTATGATATTCAATATTTATTGTTAAATCTGATGCGTGTCTTATCATTAATTTGTAAGTACTTATGCAAATATATAATTACATTTGAATATGATATGATTTTTATAAAAGGCGACAGATCAAAGAGAGTTCCTGGGACAGGTTTATCACCATGTGCAAGTTGGTTGAAACACAAACCTGATTTCTGGATATACTCCAGTTGATCCCAGAACGCAGTACTCCTAAGCTTCCCCCTTCGACGATAGATACATCTGGTGCATTTGGAGAGTTGATAGTAATACTAATAGTAATTGTATTTAGGTATAGTATCATTAACCAGCGATTTTCTTAAAGGAATATACATATTTTAATCGTCTATTTGTGTCAAGGGTTATCGATTATCCATTTTTATCAACAGGAACTGAGTAATGACTATTTACAAAAACTATGTTAATCTAATTAAAATTAAGGTAAACAAAGCCTCATTATTATTTATTAATTTTCATATTTGTTTGTTTCTATGTAAATTTGTTTCCTGCATCTATACAGCTTAACAATAACCAAAAACACCAACTTGTTCATAAACCAGAACTTTAAAAAGTGAAAATCTTTATGACGAGAATTATGATCTCCATCGGCTTATGAAAGGAACAAATTTAAATCGAAAAATATCGCTAACAAGGACTGCTTTATTTTACAATATTTTGAACAAAAATAATCAAACTCTTGAAATTTACTTAGCACAAAACGAGAATTTTTTAATAAAGAATTTTCTGCTATGACCTAATAAAAATATAATATTGTATCAATTTCATAAACGTTATTTAAATTTTGACTTACTTGAAAACATTGTAACGTCATGTATAAAATATCTTTCTTATTATCTCATTGAAATCGCTAAATACACATACTTATCCCACAAACTAGGGTCTATATGCACAGTTCATTCTGTCGCTTAAGTTGTTTAATCGATCTAGTAGAAATAAAAAGGAGATATATACACAATTTTATATTTATATTAATAAGTAACAGTGAGCCTCGTACATAATAAATAGAATGCATCTTTGACATCGTCAATACCCTCAAGCAGTAAATCAAAACGAGTCAAAACGTTTTCTTGACTAGAATCTCTTTTATGGCTTATTCAATATGAAATTCTACCTTGTTGAATATATTTATTTGTATTCGTCCATTGTGCATACAGTAATTTTTTCAATGTGGCATGTTACAAAAGTGCGACGGGGAAAAAATTTCGAAGCGTTTTCGGAGTAAAATCCATCCCACAAGTATTTAGGTCACTGTTGTTCTAGGAGCGATATATTCTTAGATGGTTGTCATTCCAATGTTTAAATTAAGCACTATAAATTATTGCATAATTTTGATACTTTTTGATGTTTAATACTGCTTCTTAATACAATGGTTTAGCTTAATACATTATCGTAAAAAAAGGCCTATACAATAATAACTGTTAAAGAAATATCACATTGTTGGAACATTCAATGATATGCTATAATGATAAAACTTAGAAATAATTCCAAAACCAAAACAAATATTGTACACCGAGACACATATATCGAATTTAAACCATACCAAATATTCTCTTCTTTGCTCAGAATTAAATAAACTATTCACATAACCCACAACCTGTACAGCGTGTTCAAAATTAAATATTCATTTTAAATATCACATACATATTATAATTAAATTCTTAGTTATCGATTAATGTATGTATTGTCTTATTAAAATTCCGTTATAATAATATTCGAGCTATAACGCATCGAAAACATCTGTTTTATATCAATTGCTGTATAACAATTGAAGTGGTCAGGTGAAATTAATCATGATAATTATATTGTATATAGACCACTGATAGCGTTTGAGCCGTATGATATCTACTTTAACATGAATTGAATTATAGTACGGGATAGCAAGGATCTGTACGCGACTGGGTCGCGGTTAATAGGTAGCTATAAACCGATCAATGTGACCCTCTTTTGTTTCGTCGTATTTCGAGATCAGCCGGTATATGCCAGCTAGCGAAAACTTGCAGGCCGGCATGGTAGTAGTGATGACCGCCAATATATTGATTATCCCTCAGTGATTACTATTGTTTTTAGCATACACACAAATATCATGCTGTAATTTTTGCTGATGTTTGCAGAATAATTACAACTTTATGCAGTTTAAATTTTAAGAAACTATTATTTCTTCGTCTACATTATTAATATTAGCATTGGACTATATTATTGAACTAGCTGTGCCTACAACTTCGTTTGCGTGGAACTAAAATTATTTAATCTCGAAGCGTCGTTCAAGGTACAATAACTTTTGATAGAGTTAACCGATTTAAATGAAACAAAGACTAAATGTTTCGCGAGAATACGCTTTATAATTTCCTTGATGGCGTTTTATCATAAACGTTGTAATTTAGCAGTGAATGTAAAAGTACAGACACCTTAAATTTACATTTTTGTTATATTTATAGATGTTCTAATACAATTTGTTACAGCTGCTTGTATTAGGTGCATGTATACATATCACATGTGTGTGTTGTATATTATACCTAAGTAAATCGCGTAATGATTGAACTGTTACGTTTAGCTCTAGCGCCTAACGACCTTGGCACAACGTTCGAGACGCGATAAGAGAGGTATGCAGCTCTCTGTAGCACTTACTCACCGCGGCATCGCGCCGGTGCATAATATTAACAAGATAATGAAAGACTCCGCGACACGCTAATCAGCGTAAGCATATAAGTACACCTAACGTGGAAAAAGTCAATTTGTATAAAGCATTCCACTGTGCTTCTTAAAAAAGTGTTTAGTGGATTTTTATCACACATTTTTGAATAATGTAAAAATAGATTAATTCATAAAAAAGATTTATCTTTTTATATTAATCTTTACCTATAGGTGTTTGCGATCAATAAAAACTGAAAGTTCCTGCCTAGATAAAGCATACGAATAAAAGTAGATCCATATTGCTATAGATATGAGTTGTTATCGAATAAACAATAATTGTAAATACTATAACAGTTACGTCTTTTTATTTGTATTAAAATTTGCTACAAATGTGAATTCATGTAAAATTGTACTGCCGTTTAAGTTATATACAAATAAGTAGTTATATGCAAAGAATCAGATAAGATTTCAAATTCGTTGTAATATTTTAGACTGGCTTAACCAATTGAGGGTAACGATAGTCCAGCCGGTGTTCGAGGACGCCGTACTCAATGATGCTATAAATTAAAATGCATCAAATCATGATCAATCTTGAAATAACAAACGACTTTATTGTTAGCGTTAATCGTATAGTGCGGCCAGTCGCGGTGTTTTGTATAGTCTACGACTTGAATAAATCAATTCATTATATAAACTACTCTGAATTGAATGTGCTATTATTAACGGTATTTATATTTGAATTAAGACCTTGAAACTTTATTGTGGAATGATAGGAGACGGTATTGTTCCCGAATGAATCGTAGTCACTATACACTAAGTTAAATACCCGACATAGTGAAACACTTAGGCCTGATACTGAAGTGGGGAAGAACGGATCAGAAATAAACTGGCTCCCGGCAACAATGCACAGGGTTATAAACCTGTCACAGTGATTCTTCGGATTTGTCACATTTTGGAAACATCCAGTGTACATATATCCAGCTGCCGAAAGACGTGCATGCCGGCATGATAGCCGAGAACTCTGACGGGCTGTTAATCTCTTGATAGTAAACAATGATTTTTCAATTATACTTTGCTGTATAACAGTAACTAGCCGTACCTGCAATTTCCTTTGCATATAGAACTAAAAGTGATTTAATAATTTTTTTACCGTTTTTGTAACTTTTTTAAATATACCTTTGCTCCTATAACATTACATACATATATATTTTTAACAATATTAATATTATAAAGCGGAAAAGTTTTGTTTCTTTGTCTGAGCGCGCTAATCTTAGGACCTACTACTAGCTAACATATTGATGTTAGCGTGATGTTAATAGTCTAAAACCTTCGTCAATAATCGCTCTATCAAATGTAAAAATAATTTTTGAAATCGGACTGGTGGTTCCTAAGATTAGCGTGTTCAAACAAACAAACAAACTTTTCTGCTTTATAATATGAATATAGACAAGAAGTGTATTCTTCAATCAGATAACATACTTCTTAATTACTCAATATGTACATGTTAATTTTATACAAATTCGTTTAAACGTAGACGACCGGCAATAATCAAAGCAGTGGTATAATTAATTTGTATAAAAGAACACAAAATCGTTTATAATTAAGAATATTATCGCTAATTAATCACATATTATCAGTATTGTCCACATTGTTTTATCGTATAACTGTTTTACGTATTTTCAGTACTTAATTGCTTGATTATAACTACCAGAAAAGTCATTTGATGTTGTATTATGCATAAGAATTCAAGAAGCTTCTGTGGAATAGAAGCATCTCGAATTTCACCCACGTCCCTACTGTAAGTGTCGTACAATTCCTAGTTTGCGTTATTAGTTTGTATTTCTATAAATAGTGGTATAAGAGAAAACTAATATATAATAGGTAAAGAACATATTACATTTTAACAAATCTATATCGAAAAAGGGATACCAATGATTTTGGAAAGAATTTAGACCTTAGGTTATTAAATTCTTAACACAATATGAACGGCACTTGATGATGAATTATAACAGGGGTAGCTTTGAGTGTGTTACTTACATTGATGTAATATATAGTATTATATATAATCATAATCGTCAAATAAGATATTTCATATTATTTGAAAGGCAACCTATGTTTATACACAAGTCTGCCAATATCATGTGAATAAAATATCTTTCTAATCTTCAAAGCTCAAGTCATGTTTAAACAAGATGGTAGCTTTCTTGTCAAAAACGTCTTAGGAGATTTTGTAGTAGCAAAAAATGATATTCCTAAGTATTTCCAACACACTACACTTAAACGTAGTAGCTAAACTAGGCTGCATCACGAAATATAATTTTACCTGTTTTCTACTATCCTTGTTATTGCCCTCTCCTTATGCTTATAATAGTTTGGTATTCCTTGTTTAAATTGAACCGCATGCGTTGTAATTTCACCTAATTGAATTGTAATTCAAATTGAATTGTGACTCATATAACAAACACTTTCTGCGAACTGTTGTATCGTATAAACCCATGACAGAAATGATTACATTCAGGAAAACCACGCGCATAATTGAAATTTTCATATTCTCATGCCTTGTTTACTAAACAAATTCTAAATTCCGTAAATACTTAGAATTATATGCTAAATTTTAACTTATAAGTGTGTAAAGAGAACTTAGTTTATTTTGCAATATTTTCTTGTTTTCTATAAAAAATATAACTCAAGGTATAGTATATTTTAGTAAATTTCTAGAGAGTGTGAAGGCAAAGATGTGTAATCTAAGACATTGAAGGCTGCGGTTGATAAACTTGCGAAATCAAAATATCTAGATGTATACTTAGTAAGTCAACGGCAATTACGAGATGACTCATAACTTTACACTTAATATAAAATAACTGTGCAACAAATTGCAATGTAACTTTATATTAGTTTATTATTAATTATTTGATTCACGCTCTCGGTAGAATCAGTTACGAAAATGTGCTTCTGAGTCAGTCGCCTCAATCACAGTTCCCAATAGTTAAATTCGATGTCATGTCCGATGAAAATGGGTCGAGGTCATGATTACTGCTTGACCTAGACGAACCAGAAATTTGATGCATGTAATTTATATCGTTTAAGAATTATACAACCATGAATATATAACATCCGAAAATTAATGTAGATATTATATCATTTTTCATTATTATTATCAGAAATGATAAATCATGTTCCACGTTAGCATAGGATTTTAGTAGGGCGAGAAAGTTTCAGCATTTATTATAATTAATTGGGGTTAAAGTTTAAACGAGTGTCACGTGTTTTAAATCACCCGTCACCATGACCTCCAGGGCTATGTCATGAAGTTAAGAGTCGAGTTGAAATTATGCGGTTGAATATGTAATAATTAGGTACACATATTTGTAGTAATATTGATCATGTCATACAAATACCCGAATGTGTGAGAAACATCGGGCTTTGTTTCGCTTATACTCGAAGTAACGACAAGAATTCGATTATTGATATGCATAGCCATAGCCATTTGAGATATGATATATTTACATTGTAATATTATGTATAAGTTACCAAAATTACATGTAATTATCTATGTAAATATAACATTAGTTAGTATATTTAATATTCAAAATTTCTAAGTATAGATCCCAATAGTGTTGCAAATAACTGTTTTCGCTATTTTACCATAGTGATATTACTTATTACTGACATTACTCAGTTTATTACAACTAAAAAAAGGAAAAAAATATGAATCTCACTTCGCAAACTTAGTATGTCAATGAACTTTATTACGCTCATGATTACAATCTGAAATCAGTTGTATTTCACTTGATATTTGCTTAATACTAAACACACTACTTTTCATCGCTGTATAAAACATTACCATAATCTAAGACTGTCTTTGTTACAAATTTAATTTGTGTTCATTCTCTGAGCTTAGAAAAGAAGCATACTATTTTCTAACAAGGCAATGAAACTACTAAATATATATTACTTTGGTGTACGTGAGCAATGTCTAGTATCACGTAAACTGAAAAACACGTGTTTACCGCATTTCATACGTTGTATAGTTGAGAAATAAATAAATAAGATAACGTTAAAAAAACAGTTTTCTTAAATATGTTTTGCATCCGAATCAATTCTTAACGTAAGACGCCGAGAACATCATATTAGTTACGAGCAACCGTTCGACGCTTGGTACGCGAAAAATTAAAATATGAACCTACTTACATAAAATAAACCCTATAGAACTCAACAATAATTTAATGTCCTATTACCAAAATAACTTTCACTGTATGATGTACACATATAGAAAACAAATGCATTTATATAAACCACATCCTTACCTACAAACTTACCTATAAAATTATTATAGAAGACCTTTTACTTAATAGATTGGTGTTGGAAAACACTGTATAAAATATTATGTTTACATGTCATCCGCTTAGGTGCACCGATCCCAAAACTTTTTCAAAGGAAATAATTATTCTTTGCATGTATTTGCGGTTAGTCGAAAATAATTCGTCCACTCGTTTGCCAATATAAACATGAAAATTTCCTAATATAACCCTGTTTAACATCAGTGTGGTTTGTACTTGGAAAAAGCTTGTGGTTTTGTTAACTTCAGGTTTATAATTTAATATACAGCGGTTCTACTACTTTATTGGGATTTTCTATGACTAACACATAAAAGAGTAGAATATAAAATCGTTGACCTAAGATGAGATTTTCAGCAATTGTCTCGGATTTACTGGGTAATGCTTATATATCCAGATACTCATAGATTTTTGTTTGATATTAACTGTTATATTGTCACTATAGCCATTTATTCAAACCAGTATAAAAGTAAAATATTATTGTATCGACAACATAGTGAAATAACAAAGTTTTTATAACATTTTATTAAAATTATCTTTAGACAAAATTATACAATATTATCCGTTAACTTAGTTTCTCTGTCACTTTGGTAGGACCGATGCTACACACATCAACATGGTTGTTGACAATGGTTTCACTTAATGATTATGGACATACTGACTGTACGTATCCTGTTTTAATATGTAGAAAGTTAGGAACGAAATTTGTCAAAGACATATGCAGCAAATAACAATTGTTACAACAAATATTCATTGATTTTTTGCATAATTTTAATATACTTTAATTGTAAGCTATATTTAATAGAATTATAACAGGAATGTAGTGCTATAATAATGACCTCTCATAATCTTGCCGATTTATCGACGTACGAGAGATCTATCATTCAGATTATTTCAGACAAGAAAGTAACTTATTTCTTTTATAGTTATTAATCATGATAATTTGATTGTCACTATTACCTAATTATATTTTAACCGTTTTGCTAAGTAATAGTTAATAAATATATTCTTTTGGTAAATCTTATTTTTATAACGCCTATTACAAAAATATTAATTGGGCCTTTACATCTCTGGCAGATGATTTAAGTATATTTTTTGTAAAAATATATATGCCAAATAAATATTTTAGAATAAAACCATAGACAGTTATGTTAAGTTTTCACACGCCAAATAAAATACTAGTAAGAATAATATAATTTTAATTATTCTCATATTCTTGTTAGCAATAAATAATGCAGAACAGATATGTTCAGCATTTTCACTGTGTTATGAACTGTGGAATTTGCTTGAAGTGTGTCGTGGTCGTGAGTGGAAGACAGAAACGAACACGGACGCGGCTCCAAGTGTGACATCTACATATTATGTAGGGTCTCGCTAACTGCACCCATGTCGAAAGTAGCTCTTCGTTTGTTTAACACGTAACTAAACGAGACGTGAATTGCAACATCTACACTTAAACCATCGCAAATATGTGAAACTATCATTATCTCATCCTAGTCTATAGTAAAACAAACAAAAGGCGGCAAGACTATAAACGACGTCGATAGTTCGATATCATGTTTAGATTTCCTAGAAATAGATAAAATGTTACTTTCTCTCTTGAGTACCTATTTACCAAATTATAACGCGTTTATCATTCTTTAAACGTTGATAGTCATACTCGTCGCAAAATATCTTCAAAACATATATAAAATTAAATCGGATTGCCACCGCGTTTTCCAGTAGTCACATTAAGTCAGAGGTGTAATAAAAGTCGGAGCAAGCACCTCAGAGACGAGCCTAAGAAACAAAAGGTAATACGTCTTGAAATTGACTTTTTAAGAATACCTATGTGAGGTCGCGTCATTCCCAGCCGCATTTATTTTTCCTCACAACGGCCACAAGCGTAATATAAAATACGAAGGTCGAACGCTGTTTTTATTTCCATACTCACCTGGTTTTATGCATGAACGTATTTCAGAATGTTTTGAGCATTCTTTCATAAGCTAAGCTTCATTTTAAGACTTGCGCGATCGTAAATCCAGTTTTATGTTAGCACATTTGGGAATTGTGTTGGTCTTAATTTTAGAAATTATGCAAACGAAATTCTTTGATGCTGAAACAACGGCAACCAGGTATTGGAATATTTATAGGTAACCTACCTCCACGGAAAATACAGTAGGTATTCTAGTACACGACGTAACCAATATTTCCAAAAGTTTTGATACGATGATGAATCAATGGTAGGACGTTCCGACTTCACAATGATCGAACGTGGCCTCAAGTCAAGTTTTCGATGTATATGTATAACATTATAGAAAAACACCATGTTATTTAAGTAGACTAGTGATATTATATTATGTAAATTTTTCTTTTGCCAAGCAACTATCAGTGTCTCAGCAGCTGCAATTGACGGTAAACTCCCTCTTCAGATTTAGCGTATCTTCAACGATGTTACTTAAGATTAGACAAAGTTGTGATGAAAGGCTGAAATACATAAAATAAATATACATATATTTTTTATGGAATAGGGGCAAACGAGCAAGCGTGTCACCTGATGGTAAGTGATCATCGCCGCCCATGGACACCCACAACACTAAAGGAATCGCAGGTGCGTTACCGGCCTTTATAGGAGGGTCTGGGACTCAAGCGCCACTGCCGGAATACACCTAATGGTATTTGGCGGCAAATTTTCATCTTGAAGGTGGTAGCTAGCCAGCCGGGCATAAGAAAAAGCTATACCACCACGCAAATAAGTTATAAGTTTAGAACTATACTTATATCATTCAAATTAAATTCCACATTAGTTTTGCAATCATAGAAGCCTAGAGTTACCATTATTTGCTTCTTATTTTTTATTTATAAAATTATTTACTTACATTAATTTTACATTAAATAACATTTACGTACATTATTACCAAGAATGCTCTAGTAGGCACATCAAACAGAGTGTTAAAGTACCGCAGCGTTTGTAATTGTTAATCATGCTGTCACAGTAACGTCGTGTTATTGTTTTCCAGAAGGAATCTTTACCTAATTTACGAACAAGTGGAAAGATTTAATAACTAAATATTCTCCAATTTATTCTTATGAGTAAATTACTTGTATCATACACAAAACATACGTAGATCGTGTGAAGGGTACTCGTAATTTTAAATTAAATATAAAAAGTTATACCAACAAGATATATACAACAACTATGTTGGCAAGTTTGACATTTAACTAGGTTTTACAAGATACAAATTACTGGATCAATTACTGTCCGTGAACGGTGCATAAGTGGTACTACTTGTAATTGATTTGTTAAAACCATATACAAATTACAAATTCTCAGTAAGTATCTATAATAAAGGGCCGATCGCAAATGCACATATTATATGTACACAAAATCTTTACACAATTTAAACAAAGAATTTAAATATCTATGTAAAATTTAAGAAAAAACCAAAATTTTTTTTTTTTTTTGCACTTCATATTGTTATTACATTTTGTATAATAACGTTCAAACTAATTTGTACTAACTAAAAGTGAAGATAATGTAAAACATTTTTCCATACTCCAGTTTCGCGTCTTATTAATAAAACTAGTTGTACACGCGACTGCGTTCGCATGGAAGTTATTTTTATATTCCTCGGGAATAGTACTGTTTTAAAGATGAAAAATACCCTATGTTCTTTTCGGTACCCCTCACGGTTGCCAACCGTACTTTATAATAACGTCTCCTGCTTTGTTTTTGGTAAATATACTTTATACTTTTGTATAAACATAAGGCATGTAAAAATACTTTATTTCTTATCTTTAATCTGATACGTAAAGTAAAACACTTATAGGGAATATTAATGAAGAGAGGATACCATTGGCTGCCCTATGGACTCCTCACATTGTGTACGCAAAATTTCATGATGATCACTCGTGTATAAGTAGTAACTCACATTCGCAGTTCTAATATTAGGTAGAATATAGAAGATAGTTTTATGTTTTATACCGATTATGTCCTCATGCGTTATTTTATAGTCTACAATGTGACAAACATAAGTAATTTACCTGATACTGCGATTAATTTTTACCTGAGCGTTCACTTAATAATTGATGAGCAGTTTAACTATACAATGCAACCTCCGTAATATGGCAAATAATATTACGTACGTAAATTACTTATGAACAAGTTGTTTATGATTCAATGAGAATAATACGTCACAGTTATTCTAAACTATTTAAATATTAATATCCCACGCTTATTATATTTGTTGATGATAAAGATGATTGTTTTGTATGGAAATTTTCTCATATCATATCTAAGTAATAAAAGCTAATGGCGGGCCTAATATTAATTACTGTAGTCGCTCGTAAAAAAACTGTATTCTGGAAAAGAACGATTTTTTTTATAACAAGAAGCGCTCTTTAATGTGGCATAATTGTATTAAATATAATAATTATAATTTATAACATTATTTTTACGGAATCGACTTAATATGTCAATATAGTAGCTTAAGTATGTAAAGGATTGAGAGTAATTGTTCCATTTCACATTAATTTACTCAATTAAAACTTCATAATTACATTTTAGCCAAGATTTCACAAAGTTAAAATTACATCACCGGAATTTATCCTCGAAAATATATAACAGATAGCGAGCAAAGTAGCGAGCACAGCTAGTTAATATTATAAAGCAGAAAACTTTATTTCTTTGTTTGAACGCGTTAATTTGGGAACTACCAGTCGCATTTCAAAAATAGTTTTTCTATTTGATAGAGCAGACATTCAGAAAAGCTTTAAGTCATTTAACATCACACTAACACTAATAGCAGCAATGTTGTGTTGAAAGAGGTTAGAAAAACGAGCAGAAATAAATAAATAATTCTTAGTTCCACGCGAACGAAGTCGCGGACACCGCTAGTTATATACCGATAAATATATAGACAATTGGGTTTAGTACAAACGTACATATATCAATAAATAATATGTGACGGTTTATTTTCAAAACATATTAGAGGTATACAGGTATAGTGACCGTAATTTTGTAATGGAGTGTTTTCTATAGTAAAGCTGAAAAAATTTTTAATTCCCTGTATTATATTAAATATGACGTAATAAGGTTATGTCAAAGAAGAATTCAATAAACTTTTTCTCTCAACATGTAAAAACTTGTCTGTAATAAAATTAAAATAACAGTTTCCTCGCTTAATTTACTAATCTAGCCTTTTACAATAATTCATCTGCATGCTCTAGATATATGCATCGATAACTGTCAATCAGTGACTGACATGAACATTTCACTTGGAAAAGGGCAAATGTTAATAACTCGGCGCGGCCCAGACAAAGCCCAGTAGTCGTTTTATTTTTCTTTTATCCTCGAAATGATTGATTACTTATCTTTCTTCGTCTGATAGAAATTAAGCTGCAGGAATTACCTTCTTATCTTATTTAAGGATCAAAAGAGGATATTAAATTTGCTCGTAGAAAACGCTCTCGGAATTATAGTGCCAGTCATAGTTATTTCTACGTTGTCATGTTGTAAAAAATTATGCTGACATACTATAAAATCAATTGGACTTTGGATTAGTAAGAGGTAGTAATGCAGGTATATTATAGGACAATAAAAAAATGTAAACAATATAATGCATACTATTCAGTAATATTATTACTTATATATGTATTATTAACCTTTGGACGTAAACAGTCTTGCGTGACCTTAATATTATGTTTGAAAACTGCTGTAAAGTATCTATTATTGAAATATGAGATATGTATTTGTATAATGTAATAATATAAAAAGTTGATTCAATACTTATGATTGTGTTGAACAGAACAGAGAACAAATAAAAACGAGTAACTATATTAAACGTATTGCGATATTAAAGATAAATCATTATATATTTTTTATTCTTTATCAGTTTAACGCTTGACTTCAATTTCACCTGTTGTTAAGTGTCGATGTGATCATAGTGGTAAAACACTAAACCTATTAAAGGGATTGACCATCAAGTGCAGCTATTGTTAAACGTCTATAAGGCCTTATAACATCTGTTTAAAACCTGACAATGGTAACTTTTAAGTGAGTTTTAGAAATTTGCTAACAACCACATTACTCATTCAACACATTTTCTTGGTTAATTTTTAATATTCGTGTTAAAATTTATTTCTGTGAAATAAAAATATTAGATATTAGAACTATATTACTAAATATTAGAACTCACGTAACTTTTAGAAGTCATATATTACAGTACTCCTTGAAGAAAGTTCTTGTGATTACTCTCCTACCAAATAGACCTTGCCTATATCGCTGTTGATATAGCACTTTGTAATGTTTGTAGAAATCTTAACAGAACACTATATTTTCAATAGTATTATTGTCGGCATGGTAAAGAGATTATTTATTACAATCGTCAAGTCATATCGATTATAATTGCTGTAAAACTGATAAATCAGCATCAGTCAGCTCAAAGAGTGCATAACCTCAATTATACTCGCACCGCTGCCGATGACTCAGGCCCTTCATTAATGCGATGATCTGCCTAAAGGCTTTTCGCATATACAATATAACTCTGGCGCGTAGACAATGCAGGAACAAGTCGGTATGCCCGTCGCTCTATAAATTATTCATGACTGATATCACAAAAAGTTATCCCCAAGAGATAGAGAGTAGGCACGTTTCCAAGATAGAGCGAATTTTTGTTTGTTTTTATTAATGGAAGCTTCTCAGGGTGAGCTTCTGTTCCCAGACGATGTGAAATAAAAAAGTGTTTTCATTGTTTACAGCCACCTTTTATTGTATTTTTATTTGTTCACTAACTTAGTTTCTGAGACAAAGCTATAAAAGTTTTTAAAACATAATATTCATATAACAATATATAACAAATTTCTTGTTACATATTTATTTTATTTCATCGTTAATTACAAATAAATTTATAACATAAATCGGGTAAAAAATAAGTAAGTAATGATTATCCCAAGTTGGGGTCAAGTACTCTAAGTTCAGGAGTTCTAATTTTGCTAATATACATTTTTGAATACATCTTAATATAAATATAGTAATATTATTAACTTATATACAAGGATATAAATTATTAATGACAATAAATTATAATTAAACGGTTAAATTTAGGGGTATTGTGTTTTGTCAATTAAAATTTGTATGTGGGCGTGAGAAGCACCGTAGTTCGTAGTAAATTACTGGAATAACAGCGGTCTGCTAAAAATAATTTTGTGTGAATCATAGTCCATTCAGTAGTCGAGCTGAGTGACGCACCTCTACAACTCTTATCGCCGCGATAAAAGTTGGTTCTACCAAATAATTATAATTATATTTATGAAGCAAAATTTAATGATAACTTTACTTTTATATACAATAATTTATCACATAAAATTAAAGTTGAATTTCTATATGAAAGTACAACCTAACTACTCATACATTTTCATATACACACATCAGTACTATTTTCAACATATTTCTGTACTTTAAAAATACTTATAAGTGAAAGTAAAAAAATTACTATAAATTAACATTATTTAAACGTTTTAATATCGTATTATTAAAACGTAAAAAACAGAATAGGAATAACAGGATAGGAGAACAGGATAGAGAATAGGAGAATGGGCAAGGATTCCCTGAAACTGTTATTCAAAAAACTATTTCAGTGATAAAAAGCCACACTATTCATTAACAATAATAAGAAGCTTCTATCTGGTTAGCGCTGGGTTTCAAGATTAAGAGAAGATATTTCAAGAAAAGATAAAATTGCCTAAATTGACAGAAGGAATAATATAAAACGGTTGATATAGATAATTTTATAAAAACAAAACGTAATAAGCTTGAAGAAAGCCGCAAGAAGTTGCTAATCGTAAGTATGTATTCTTATTGACTCCATACGTTATGACTGAATTTTTAAAAATAGAAGTATAATATAGCTTTTGAGCAATAAGTTTACGACTTGGCAAACATTACAAAACAAATCGTTGCATCCGCTGATGACGACAACACAGACCAGTGCGTTTCCATTTTGGTAATCCCTACTCGTTTCAGGGAAATTACGTGTATACCAAAATAAATTTGTCGATTCTTGCAAGTACGAAGGCGATTAGGAATAATAGTTTACTTACTGGCGACGCGACGCGATGCCCTAAATACCATCCGGGACGCATAAAAATAAGTCAAAGGCTAATACTATATGACGTGTAAGGAGTACACAGTATGTGTAATATATAAAGAGTAAGCATTCTTTACTGAATGAATAGGATATGTAAGTCTGTCTAAAGGATTACAACCTTTTCCTATAATTATTAATTTCGTGTTATTGGCTACTTTTATCATGTGACTATATGTATCTATTATTTTATCAGTAATCTGATATTTGCCAATTTGAGATTTTACACGGTTATTGATTATCTGTATTATTTTTAAAGAGTCTAAAATTAATTTTGTAGACAAAGCTCTGCCATTTTTATAAAGTTTTCATATTATTATCACTTTTTATATACATAACCTATAATATTTATGAATTAAATAAAAAAGAGAAAACCTGAAATTTAAATCATTGACTATTCTGCAATTGTCTTGTAATAGTAACACGTTTCATAAAAAAAAGTACAGTAAATTCTAATGTCAAATACCGTAACTGGTTTTTTAAATCCTTTATATACGATTCCATTTAAACATTTATCAATTAATTAGTACAGGTTAAAGTTTTTAAATTATCCGTGAGACGTGGTGTATCCGTAAACATACATATACATTTTATTAGCTTGATTAACGCATGTTTTACTCCAGAAATATCTTCGGGTCTTTATTTCCCCTAGCTATTATAGTATAATATTAGCTAATGATTTATATTTACAAGACAAGACAATTATATACTTTCATGCATATTATTTCTACTTTTAATTAAACGTCTATAGTTTACGTCATTTAGTACTTTACATACAAAAAATCTAATTGAATGACCTCAGCTCTTAAAACAATAATATAAATATTATGTTTCATATATTTTTAAATATATATTTAATTATGAATATATTCCCTGCATAAATAAAATATTGGTAATTAATAAATAAATAACGGTAATCACGGAAAGGTTATGCTCACGTATTTCGTTTATAATTAATTATTTACAACCGAATGTAAATAAACAAATGTACTCATTGGTTTTTATCAAATTGGAGTGGAGCGGTAAAATATGACAATTGTAACACAAATGTGTAACAGCCACAATGATGCATGCAGCTATTGTATATCTGGCCATACAAAGGACTGGTGCTCATGTGGGGAAATAGCTATCTTTACTCGATTAGGTTCCGACCGACATACATATGACGATAAACCCGTAACAGTGACTCTCACTTAATTTTTCAACTACTGAAAGGCTTACAGACCAGCACGACAGCGACGAACAGTCATAGGATGTCACTTCTCGGCAATAGGATAAAATGTATTGTAAAACTAAGGAATAACTGCACGGCTGGCATAGAGGTTTAAGCAGTTACCTCGCTGCAACCGCCACACCTGAGTGCTGTGAGTTCGTACTGTGTCTTTTACTGTACTGTACTGTTACTTAGTGTCAGATCCTTACGATTATACAGTACTCACGCTTGACATTTGCAAAATTAAGTACTAAATAAAATAAAAAACTTAGTCATAGGACTGTAAATCAAAAGTGAAAACTTCTTAGCTAAATTTATGTATATACACACATATCTGTATATATGTATGTACCTGAAGGTGACAGTCGTGCTAGTTCAGTGTTTTTTTTCTCATCCCAGAAGTGCCCTACATGGACAAAGAAATTTTAACTTCATTAGCTAAGGAATACATTTTTGGCATAAAAAACAATTTATGTATAACCTAAAAAAATATTATTATTTTTGAAAATTTGTTATTCTGTTAAATGTCTTTAGTGTTAATTTTACTATAAACATACGTTACTGAAGCGTAAAGATTTGCCGCGAAAGTTAACCTTGAAACTTTAGTGCACCGAGATTAACGGTGCGCCTGCACGGACTGCTTTCGCCAGTTTATGGATATATTAATGATCGTAATATACATGCATACTACCCGAACAGACGTACTCCTCAATAAAAAGCGTGAATATCATCAACACAGTGACTCATAACACTCGGTCATAAATATTTTTAGAACATTGCCGAGCAATTTAATAATGCAGGTACGATTTATTATTTTACGAAGTAAAATAGCACACGGAATAAAACTATTACATTTTTATGAGTAAGTCTTGCTTAATAATACACCTTATAACATATAATTAACTTTGTGAATAAACCAACAGAAGTTATTAGTGTTGGTAATAAATAAATTACAGCTCGGATAATTTTTGTTTGTAGTTCTAGTAGTCTATTCGAATCTGGTTTGAACAATATAATATTTGAACTTTATAATATAAAAACTTAGTATTTATTAATTATATTTAGTAGATTTAAAATTAAACTACAGACATTTAGCTTACTGTTAATATTTTATTCTTAATGAATTAATAATTATTCTTTATTCTTAGTGAACACGCTAAACCTGTGGAGGGAATAGCTCTCAAGTGCAACTGCTGGGACGCACCTATAGGTATTTGGCGGCAGATTTTTAACTTGAGAGTGGTAACTAGCCGGACAGGTCTTAGAAAAGCCCTACCACCATGTGATTTAAGTAGATTTGCATTAAAAAAATGGTTTTATTTATAAGAAATACACAAAAAATTGGATAAAAAGCCGCAATTTTTTAATATAATTGGATATATCACAACACATATGGAGTAAAAACTATCCGTATCCCAGTTTTACAACACCAGTGACATATTATTTACGTCGCGTCAATTTTGTTCGACGTTATTGTTATCCGAAAAAAATAATGTGCAACTTGATTTATTACACGTCGCCAACTCCAGATCACATCTCGTAAAGCAAGGTAATGGTCCGATCTGAGAGTCGATAGGGTCTCGTCATTTCGATGTACTACTACAGATAATGGTTGTGAAAGCTTGTAGGTGCGCCGTCTATAACCACTCTGGATGAAATTGACTCGTACTACGAAAAGAATGACACGTTCGATTTTGACCGCTATACATTCTTAATACAGCTGCATGGTATACAATGCGTAACCAAACATATGGTTGTATGTGTAATTATCTATTGATGGTAGAAACAGATGCGAGCGTGAGATTTGCGTGGTAAATTGTCACAATATTTGCGTCGTTTTGGAGCCATGTTAGAAACGGGATAGTATGAAAGTACTAGTGCGCGTGGGCGGTCAAGTTCGCTTTGTAATCCGTGGTTATATAGGATCATCGCGAGGTCATAGGTTCACTGACGCCGCCGTGACACCTCAAAGGGAATAGAGAAGCCGCTACCCTGAATCACGCGGAAACAAAATTTATTATTCTATGGTGACATGTTGTTTGTTCATGTTTCACAGTAATTCATCGTTATTGGTTAATATATGCGGTTTGATATTGATAAAAATTGTTGAGAATGTGGTATATAATCCAGTGGTTACATTCATTATTTTAAAATAGCTATAAGCTGTAACAATGAACAGAAGGCTGTGCGGTTAATTAAATTATTAACAATATACAATAATATAAATACCTTATAAGGTAAATGACTAAATATTAAGAGTAATGCATAAACGAGTATTATTAAAAGTTAAATATAATTTTGTTTAAAAGATTGAATGGGTGTTTTTTATAATAAATATACAAAATATAAGTGCATTGAAGAAGTAGTATGCTTAATTGTGGCGACATCGAACAGATTCATCGGTGCATCATTGTCAGAAGACTACATACATTTGAACGGTACGTGAGTTGGCCACATATCAAGTACACTCATACGATCTTCACCTGATATTGCCGTTTATGCAAAAACGGTGAATTTTTATTAAATTCCTACAATGTTATTCAGAGCCTGCTTTTGATTCAAAGTGTATTATCAAAAGGGGTATACAATATATTTTCAATTAATTTTTAAACAGGTTGTTATGAATGTACGTATATTTATAATCAGTAATCTAAATATGTTGATTTTTTTTCATTCCATCGTAAATGTCGAAAGTTTTAAAAATTTCTAATCCGTTATATAGTTGTAAAATTTTAATGCATTAATTTATTTTCTCTGAATTATAATAATTTAAACGATATAAGTAGATAAGTTATTAAGCGAATTATAAATGTTCAATAGAACAATTCATTATCTGTTGAAGTCCTCTAGATAGGTTCAAACGAGAGAATAATCATCTTGTTAGAGATATAGGTATAAAGTTTAGAAAAATTGTGTGTTGAAACTAGTTTTAAAGAACGCATATTCAATGGTATATTATATGATGTGTGGATTCATTTTAATATAGTATATATTATCAAAGAATAAAGACAATACATTGTAAATAATTTATATTGCAATAACAAAGTTGTTTAACTTTTCTCCATAGAACTAAAATTAAAATTAAAATTTAACGTTACAATATTTATGGAAACTCCAATAAAGCAATAATAGCCTTTTGTCTAGTTAGAATCCAATAACAAAAAAAATCTTTGATTATGAGGTATTCGATATAGCATTATTTCTGAAATGTATTAAAATAATTTTAAGCCTCAATTAAATCAATAGAAAGACGCTCAGAATACAAATTGAAATATAAAGGAAATTATTATTATTTGAAATTTATTTACATATATTTTTAAAGAAGTTTTGGAAAAGATTTGTTATTGTCAGACGCTAATAATTTAGCTGGTGGCCAGTCTAGTTTTCGAGAAGGTCACTGACTGAGCGCTACATTAACTTTATGAAAGGACCAATATGTGATATTATACTTATTTAAACTTTTTACTCATTTTTTTATTTAACACCAAATATTATAAAATGTTAGCAGATATTATAATATAAACTGCATCTCTCGAATGCTAAATTAAGTCATAACAAAGTTAAGACGATCATCAAAAAGTCCAAATACGCCTACGAACCAATTACAACTCACTTACCGGTAACCGAATGCGACATTCATATGTAAACGATCGTTTGACCATACTGCAAGAGAAACTTGTACAATATTTGACGTGTTTACCATCACATACATGATTTTTTATTACGCAAAATATAGTTCATAACTTCTATTGGTATTACAAAAATACACACTTTAGCTAATCCATATATTATAGATATAACAAGCATAGACGCGACGTAGGTTTTAGGAAAGCTATCGCATTTGGATACTGCGTTGATCGACGTGGGCATCTATAAACGTACAGATGTATTCTGGAAATTCAACTTGTGACTTAAACGCTAGTTCAAATACGCTTAACGATCATGCAAAGCGGCATTGTTATTTAACCTTAGGTGAGATTGTGGTAAAACGCCTAAGATAAAAAGTATTTACATAAAGGCTAATTTAAGCGGTACCAAGATATTTATATTAATAAGTTTCGTTGACAAATACTTTTATAATTCATTTCAACAGGTATCAAAGTCTTGAATATTGAATTTTAAAAGTCAATCGGTGTTCATTTTTATTGTCATCTAAATTTATATACAAACTAGCTGACCCGGTGAACTTCGTTTCACCTATACTCTGGAATGCTAGATGGCGTTAAAGAGCTAGATTTTGAGTATATTTTATCTTTCGTAAAAACATTTTTATTTCAATAAAAAGTATCCTATGTTACCTCTAATACCTCCAAGAATATGTGTACAAAGTTTCATGATGATCGGTTAAGTAGTTTTCGCGTGAAAGCGTAACAAACAAACTTACATTCACAATTTATAATATTAGTAGGGATATAGAGCTCCTGAATATAATACGTAACTTATATTTTCATAAAAGAATGACTGTAAAACTAAGTTACTTCTAATATTGTAATTGATAAACAGTAGTTCCTAAGTGGGCCAATTTCGACACTATTAGGGACTAGTCTTAAACTTCGTAACAACACCATGTATGTACGTTCAAGCCTATAAAATTATCTTCACACGAACATAATTCACAACCTTATTTATCACATGGAACTATGCAGCGCAAAACAGGTTCTATTAATTTTATAAACAATTAATTTGCTGTCAAATATGGAGTAAATTGAAATTATCTATACTGAAAGTAACAAATTTAAAATTATGTCCTCACTAAGCGAATCTTTTTTTTTCATTTTTAAAATTTATTTATAGTTAAGGTTTATCGTTATGGCCATTGTCTCACCTGATCTTAAGTGATGATACGGCCCAAGTTGATAGACACGTGAAACCTTGGAGGTACTTGCTCTCAAGTGCAACTGTTGGTACACACCTATTGGTATTTGCCGGCATATTTTCAACTTGAGGGTGGTAGCTTTCCAGGCGGGTATTAAAAAAAGCCCTACCACCATGCTATGGTTTCCTCAAAATGTTTTCCTTCACCGAAAGCTCAAGTTCATTGTAGGTGGATTCAAACTTGACTTGACGTGTAGTCGGTACACATTACCAGTGAACTATCTTCGCTTCAAAATATTCTATTTTAATACTTTTATACAAACAGGAGTATAACTCACTCATTCCTTTTTTATCTCATGTATATCGCATAGGCCTTGCCATATGAATCCTTTACATACACTATTTATACGAAGAACATGAGCGACTTACCCACTAAAAATTTTTATTTTATGTGTAGTTAGAATCAGGCAAAGCGCATCATCTTATAATTAACTAAAAGTGCAATCGTAACTGAATTTGTATGTTCATATATATATTTATATACCGTTATGGCTTGATGACTGAAAAATAACAATATCGTTTATCAATAGTATAAAAAAGTATTCAAGGAAAAAGAATCTATAATTATTCATTTATATTAATGATACGTTAGTCGCTGTAGATATGAGCAATTACATTATCAATTGAATTAAGTTTCCTTAACTCGCTAAGAAATAGATTATTAAAACCACATGTAACTTTTAAGATTGATTGGCGTGTTCATAAGTATAATTTAAGTGTCACGATATAGCCAGACGATAGATTGAGTGATTTATGGCGTATTACATGCGCGGTTAACAACGTCATTAGTATAAATTGATAATACAATGATTAAAGACACAGGACTTCCCTTGCATAATACTACGAAGGATGCATGTTGCATGTTCATTGCAACAGCAGCATTATAAATTATGTGATGTATTATTGTTTATTCATAGCATTGGATGAAATGTGTCATACATAAACTAATATTGCATACTCAATGACTTCATTATAAACGTTTCAGCCTTGCATTGTCCTTTATAGTAGCAAAGGAATGCCTTTAACAAAAATTAACTGGGACAATAAATGCTTTAATAAACCTCAGTACAATAACAACTTGTTTTTAGACAAGTTCATATTTGATTATGAATATTATAGAATAAGAATTTATTTATATCTAGGAATATAACATCTTTAACTATAATACTAATTATTAAAATGCAAAGGAAGTTAATATGTCCAAAGATTATCGAATAAGAACCAATATATATATATAGCACCTTTTTCACCTAATATAATATATGCTGTGACCCAAGATGAAGGTAAGCTTAGTTGAGGATCTGTTTGTAAAATGCAACTATTTCAGCAAACTTATAGGTGGTTTGCGTCTTATTTTGAACTTGAGGGAGTTCATTTGGTAGATGAACATAACAAATTACTTTACCACCATGTTACTATTTCGTCCTTTTATGGTTTCACTAGCTTTTACGTGCGGCTTCACTCGCGATAATATTGATTTTGTCAAACAAAAAGGATGACGCAATAAAATGTTTCATACAAAGTTTATCCCTCTCTTTATCCCATTTGCATTGTTTTTCGTGAGCAAAAGTAGCTTATCGCCGTCTCCATGACCTCATTTTTCTCTATACCATATTTCATCGTAATCGATTCAGTAGTCTAGGCGTAAAAGCGTAACAAACAAACAAACTCCTTTCGCATTTATACTATTAGTACGACAGTATGTATTAAGTATGAACTATGATAGTATGAAAAGTATAATGATGATGTTTTATTTCACAGAAAGCTAATTTTCATTATAAGGATTTGGATTCACGTCGATCGACGCAATGTTCCTGCACACTACTACTAACCCATAAACGTAGTAGTGTGGCAATCAATTATTAACTTCATACGTTTTTCTTACATATTATAAGATTTTACGATTTTACGATAAATGATAAAACTATAAAAAACCGATATCCTTGAATAACATTAAAACAGTGTTTGATTTAATATTCATTTAAAATATGTAATCTATATAAAACATAATGTTAATACCTTCGTATTTTATATTATCATCGCAATTTTAATTTAACTGAGTTAGCAATCAAAATATACAATACCTAAGGCGGACAAGTATTTAATAATGTTCCCATTCTACGTATATACAAACTTCACATGGTTTGTATCAGTGTTAGCTGCAATAAACTGGTACAAGCAACTAAAATATAAAAACTGGTAAAGTACTAATATACCGGCACGCAAAGTATACCGTAGACCTTATATGTAATTTTAAATATAACTTTTATATATTCGTAAATACAAGAATTACGAAAATTAGAATATTTTTAAAATGAATATAAATGATGAGTATATTTACGCATCAATACAATATATTTAACAAATAATCAACAAAACTTTGGATATCTCTCTGAATATGTTTAAATGCGTAGCGCATAAAAACTGCTGGACACTTTTAAACTAAGTGCTATAATAATACTGCTATTTTATTCCTCATTGGAGGTAACAGTTTAATAAAATAAATACATTTAATTTCGAACAAATGCTTTAAAAGTTATTTCAAATCAAAATAAAATGATATTAGGATTTTGTTAAAAGGGTTAATTATTTTTTCGTACCTCCCCTTTGTAGGTACTTCAGTTATGTGCGTTGCATTTCTGTATCAATTATTTAATAACCAGTTATCTAATCTCAGTACCTGTCGTTTAATGATAACTAGGCGTTCACTTGATATTTGTCTGTGTCATAATTAGCATAAGATGCAGCGTAATCATTGTTGTGAGAAATTGTAGATAAAGGAGGTAGTTTATTCTATTCCCATTCAATCAACTAAAAAGAAAACTCTACACTAAAAATATGTAGGTATTAAATCTATACATATATAATAAAATTGTAAGTGAGCAGAATCTGTATTTTTTTTTTAATTTTATATGGAGTATATTTTGTTTTTGATAAAGAAGCAAGAAAACATGTTTCTTATTTTATTTGTCGGGCTTGTTCCCTTCTTTACGCGCATCACGCTGAAACTACTGAATAGGGTTTAAAGATATTTGACACGGTGAAATTTAATATAATGATGATGATATTCATTAAAATTGATTAATTAAAACATAATAATTACTCGTCGCTTTAACGTTGAATGAATTATACGGGATTCAGAAAATTTTCTTGTACAAATATAAATAAGATTGTATTATGTTGGTGTCATACAATAATATGTTTATTAGATTGTATTATTTCAATGGTACGTACAGCAAGTAAAAGTATTAAGTATTATCATTTAGCATTGACATCACCCTAGCAGTTTCAGGAACATAATTTTTCACATAATAAATGATTTTCCACATTGTGCTAGTGAACCCTGAAACGTGTATGTACGTTTGGTAGGGTTGAACTCAGACAAACGAGCCATTGTTGCACCGGGCCGCAGCAACGTTCAAATCATGGGTGCGACTATTTGAATGCACTCATAAAATTTCCGCATTGTGATTTTTATACGAAAACATAAAGGCAGCGCTGGATATTCGACATCATCATTGAGGATACAAAAGCAATGCAGGCTGCACAAATGCGTATTCGTAAGTACGACACGGTGCGCAGTGCAGTGCGTGATGTGACTTGTGCATTCGCTGTTTAAGTAAGTTACCAATAGCACTTTTATAATATATACTACAGATATAATCCAAAATATTCACAAGTAAAATATGAATGTATCAATGAACTTTCGTATTCAGATTTACGAAAACTTCATTCATAATATACAATGACCCTTTAAGAATGTTGTATTCTATTTATCAAAGATGATTTTATGCTATAATAACAATGTATTTTCTTGATCAGAGTTTTTAAAACTTCTTATATACAGTAAGCGTATTCACAATTTTATTGAATTCAATGTTGCTAAAAAGTTTAGTCGGTTCTGCATTTAAATAAATTATCGTTCGTTATTATTTAAATTTCAAATGAAACGATGTGTCTTCTAATAAAAGACATTTATTAAAAATTATATCAGAAAAAGTAAAAGCTCAACGTTTTACAAATATTTAAAATTGATTTATATTTTTATTTAATTTTTGGTAGGTGATAATTTCCGAACGTATATATAATTTTTTTCTAGCTCTCTGCTATTAATAATAGAAATATAAATATAATTGAGTACACAATATTAAATTAAAACATTAATTAAAAATATAAGTAAATAATTACAAACATATATTACAAACAAATTTATGATTTCATAACGAGTTCATATTTTTTGTGAAAATAACGATCCTTCAACGTCGTTATACTTTATTTCTAAAGAAAACATATCTCTTGTAATGCATTTTAAACAATGTGAGGTCAGGAGAGCGTCGAGAAGCTCTGTTTTTATAAGCGGAGAAAAAAATAAAAACCGCAATAAAAAATTCTTGCCGTTTTACTTTAAAACCCTACAATGTGGAGAGAAAAACACAAAGTTACCTTGTTATCGGCACATTATAAGCATGCAGGTCATCATCTGGTACCTACTCATCTCAGTTCACGTGCCGTGGTAACTTCAAAGAAAATTTTATCCAAAAGAAATATATATATTCACATGGTTCTATTACTGGTACAACGTTAACAATCCATTATATTAATTACCAATTTCACGAAAGACATGTTAATGTTAAGTTAAGATATTTAATTGCTTTACGGAAACTCTGATGATTATAGTAAATAATTGCAATACTTTCGTATTAATATTTAAACGATATCGATGTAATTATTTTTAAACCACCGCATTTTGAACGCATTATAGATATTTACTTAACTATCTGTGCCGGAGACTTCGTTCAGGTGGAACTAAAAATAATATAATCATTTTTGCTCGCTTTTTTAAATACAGTTTTGATCCTATCGGTAGTAGCATGATATTAAATAGCCTAAAGAATTCCTCAATGATTGTTTAAAATAAGGCACTACCAGTTCCTGAGGGTAGCGCGTTCAAATAAACAAACAAATTTTTCACTTTATATATTTTTTATATATATACAGTTCTACAAAGCGTTGGTCCTATTCTTTAATGAGAATGAGTACATGTCAGTTAACTCGAGACCATGGTTATGTAAATAGGTCGAAACTATAATACTAATACACACATACTATAAATATATATAGCACCTGCGCATTGTACACCAATACTATTAAAGTAGACTGATTTGGAATATAAAACTGTATTTCATTATTTTAATCACTTTAGGTTTGAAGAACTTGCCTTTAGTCATGATGTAAGATAGATGGGCTAGGTCTCATTCTAAATTTGAAAATAATGAAATTCTATTCTTATATTAAAAAAACAATACAGTTAACAGGAACTTTAATAACTACACTCTATAATAAACCTTGATAATACAATACTAAGTAAGTACTTAGGATGTTAATTAGTGGATATAAATGTATTGTGTTATTAAGCACTTATTTTTATTTTATTAAGTATAAACCTTACGTTAAAAAAACGAAGAAGGCAAACAAAACTAAAAGCAGAATACTAAATATTAACATTACAGATATCCATCGCCCTCCATGTCGCTTTCGGCATACATCATGACGCAAACAAGCTGTCCGCGAATATTTACGAGGAGAAAAAAAAATTGAAACGAAATGGGACCCTCCATTATCAAATTGTTACCTTGAATTACTCTCGTTAAGGTTTCAGGCCATTTGTTATAGTTTTTATTCATGGATATAATTATACGGTACGGTGATTATACGCTAAGGTACGTTACATCAAATTCAGCGACGTTGTTAATTGGTCGATAATTGTTACAGCATGCGCGTTTTATTATATATAGCAAGCAGTGTTTTGCCACATTGTACTTCTGTAGAATACATTTGATGCTTATCGTATAATATCCGGTACTGTAGTGAACGCAAGTTTTATTCTTGCTTTTTAATATATAAAATAACCCAGTAAAGGTTCATTGTGGCTTATGGTAAGCACTATAAAACTCCAAAATAACGGTAACCGCATAGAGATCAGCACTTCAAAGGTTGCCATTATGAAACTAAGCCTCTCAAGCGAAACAAGCCTCTCAGTTTTACTGCAATTAGTTTTACAGCTTCTATCATAGTAATTTTTACAATTTTAAACTAATAGAAAACACGTATTTTCGATTTACTGAATAAATATTCTGATTTAGTGTGTTGCAAAATTATTAAGATTAGTGATCTTAATTTAGATGGATAATTAAAATCATTTTGGTATATTTTTATTAAAAATCTTATATGTCTATTACTGAACACGTGATGAATGAAATTTAAACGATTTTGGGCAATATTTACAGAATATATATTTTTTATTTAATCGATACGATCATTAATTACTATTCTAATACGTACCTAATAAGTGTTGCAATGATTGAGTTATTTGCAAATACAGAACAACGTTTACCGGACCAACTAGTTTTAATACAATTCTTGTACTACTTACACGATTATTCTTAGTTATCAAATTTCTATAGTACCCATCTAATACAAGAGTTTTCGTGATGATAAATCGTGAATAAGATGACTACCTTTCAAAAATAATCGTGCTACCAACCGGAATATGTACTGTAGTTTTATCCATAGACGTGAATTTCTGCAATTATTCTTTTTAACTTTATGCCAAGTATAACCGTGATATCGTTTTTTTTTGTTGTAAAAAACAGAACATTACATTAAAAATAAGGGCAAATATTACATTTATTTATAATAATAAGTGTAGTTCCCTCTGAACACATTTTTTATATCTTTACAATCCGGTATGAGCTAAAGAATTGTGAGAAAATTTAATATTAATGAATTATATATTGATATGGATAAATTTTATTACCCGGAATGTATACCATTTCGTAATGCATACGATACGAATTGACAAACCACTAAACAAAATTATTAAAAATATATTATTCCTTTCCAACCCGACATCTTCTATACAGAAAGTATATTTTATTCTAAAATTAAAAACCTATAATGAGTATGCGCTAATGTTTTTTATAAATTATTAACTATTAATAAAAGCGAGACGATAATAAAAGTATAATATGCACTACACATATGTATCTACATAATAAACAGATATGAAATCGCAGTTCAGCGCTAGTTTTAATTATAGGTGATTTCATTTTTTATATTATCTGATTGAGTTTGTGTAGAATAAATTAACATTTAATTATGTAACAAACGATACGTCAAAATAAATTGTTATAAAACCATCGATTAGCGATAAAACGAAGCCGACATTCGGCATTACTCGGTCGCGAATGTTTTTGTTACGACGTCGTTAGCAGTTAATGTTGTTACAGTGTTTGCAGCTTATAAAAGTTAATGACGGTCAAATAAAGCGATTTTTATAACGATTACAGAGTGACGGATAGTATGCTGACAAGGTGGCTTGCGCTGGCGCTGGTGGCGGCGAGCTGTAGGGTCGCCGTTGCCTGCTCGTGTTCTCTTGACCATCCACAGGCACATTATTGCAAGAGTGATTTCGGTAAGTTGTTCCATGACTTGTTTATATATATATACTAGATTTTACGTGCGGCTTCGCTCCCGTTAATATTGATTTATTCAAACAAATCGAATGACACAATTTAATGTTTAATTCAAAGTTTATCCCTCTCTTTACTCCACATTCTGGAAGTTTTTGCAGAAAACAGTAGTCTTTCACCGTTTCCTGGTTCCCATCTATCTTTATACCAAAATTTATCACAATCTATTAAGCGGTTTAGGCATGAAAGCGTAACAAACAAACAAACACACTTTCGCATTTATAATATCAGTAATAGTAAACCATAGTATGGTGGTAGGTCTTTTTTTAATGCCCGCCTGGCTAGCTACCACCCTCAAGTTGAAAATCTGTCGTCAAATACTAATTGGTCTGTTACGGCAGTTGCACTTGAGAGCCAGTCCCTCCACAGGTTTATCGTGTCTACCAATTTGGACCGTATCATCACTTAAGATCAGGTGAGATTATGGTCATAACGCTATTTATTTATTTATTAACTATTAAAAAAATTGCTTTAAAAAGAGAATAAGTCATATTTAAAATGTTGATGAACAATATCAAATAATGTTATTGCTCAAATTTTTAATCATATTTGAAATCATCCGCTTACCATTTAAATTCATTTTATATCGAATTTTATATCGAACCATTTATATCGAATACGGTTATAGTGTCATTTTTTTATTATCTCGGATAAGTGATAGTTTCAGTTGCAATTATAGTATTGCATATATAAGTGCCTGGTTTTCAATTTATTTATTTTTATGGCTTTTCAGTTATTGTTGGCAGGGTGCAGAAAACCTTCCGAGGAAAAGATTTCTACGACGCATACAAAGTTAAAATTCGCAACGTTTTTAAAGTAAGCTATTTTTTATTCCATAATTATAAAGTAAAAATAATGTACTAAAAGAAAAAAATGCATCTTAAAATTACCATTCAGTAGAAAATTTGCCCACACATTACAATAAACTTCCGACGTTTAGGACACATTCAAAATATTTTAGGAATCAATAAAAAATAGCAAGGTCTCCAACTTTTTAGGTAATGACGTTGTTTAATATCATTGTTAGAGCGTTTAAAAAATTATTTACTGTTTTATCTCAGGCGACTCAAAAAGCAGCATTGGCACTTAAGTCTGGACGGTTATTGACACCCTCTCAGGACTCCATGTGCGGTGTCAGTCTTCAACCACGAGAAACCTATGTAATCACAGGTAAAAATTAACTTTTATTTATACTATTATTTCTATAAGTACCAATATATAGAGATTTAATTAAGAATTTATTCATTTTTATAAGTAACACTCATACAATAACAATTGCAATTAAAATCTCTCCACGTAACCAAGTTTTACATTCTCCATATGAAACAAGTTATAAGGAACATAGTAAATTAAGAATAAAACTGTGAGATGTGACTTAAAGTTTTTACTTATTTAACAATATTATGTTAGTAGATTATGCGCACTGAGCTTCATGCGCAGCTAATATATTATAATTTATAGGTATAAAGTGAGTTATTTTTCTAGGTCAAGTGGTTCACCTGGAAGCACACGTCCACCTATGTGGGTACATCGCTAAATGGCGTGACGTCACACCGCGACAACGAAAAGGATTCAGATTACTCTATAAGCAAGGTTGCACTTGCAAGGTAACAATATAATCGAACAAAATATTTGTAATAGATTGGCCTTTCTTCACATCGTGACGTATAGTCGTTCATAAAATTTGATAGGAACTTTCTTTGAATACCTAAAGTAGACATTTCAGTTCCGAATTAGCGTAATTATAGGAGAATATAATTTAACCATGACTACCTTGAATGTTTCTTAGCATAATTAAGATAAGTTTACACCAGAGGTTTATGTTTAAACCATGCATTCAATAGATACTAAGCTTATATAAATTCGTAACAGTTACACCGATAAAACTGTTTGTCTGCTTTACTTGTTACATCATAATATTAATATTTTCTATCTAATGAAATTACATATGAAATAAAAAGTTATGTATAACGTTTCAATACATGATACACCGGTTTTATCGTATCTATACCAATTCAATAAATAATGATTTTATAGCTTATAAGATATAGTAATTATGATCTTCTTTATCACTGCACTTTGCTATGAACCTTTTATAATTAGTTAGAAAATTGTTACTTAGGTTAAAAGTATTACACAAATAAAAAAGCAACAGTTTAATTTAAGAAATCGTCCCAGTAGCAACCAATAGAAAGTACGACGTCTGTTGAAATCAAAACCTTAAGGAAAAATTAGTCTATAATAAAATAAATTTAAAACTAAACTAGGAAGTTTTTTTTCTAAAGTTATTTTTAGATGTGTTATAATTGTACAGGTACACGTAACACGCCGACGTACTAAGTCGCCAAACACGTGCGTGACGAACAGCGATGATTGCTACGAGCGACACGGTATCTGCCTCCACGACCGCGAACGACGTTGCCGTTGGACCAGGTCTTTATTATATCTTTATAAATTTTATTTTCGTCCACTAACCTTGTAGTATCCTGGAGCAATGAAGCAATGGTCGCGCGTATAAATACGACTTAAACTGACGTGAGTTCTATAATGAACAGGAGCTTTTGGTGAAGAAAACGCAATGAAACCATAACATATAATGTCGCTTATTACTGTATGTTCCGGCGACTCCACTTAAGAGCCTATTCTCCATTGGTTACCGTGTCGACTTCTTGGGCTACATCGACACCTGGGGTAAGATTTTGGCTAAACTATGAATCTACAAAGAATGACAAAATCCTAACGTAGCATTAATAATACATACATATATATAATCTTGCATATATAATCTTAAGACTGAATATTATTTTATTGTATTATCATAGTAAATATTATAAAGAGTAATTTCATAAGTTTACACATTGTAGGACAACTATAAATAGTTTATGAAACGACATTCAATATTCCAGTTAATACACATACATACATCCGCTCATAAATATTATATTAACTAGAAAGGCGAACTTTATGATGCTTTCCTTGATTTATTTATGGACATTGGAATTATTAAAGAGGCGAATGATAACGTCGTGTGCAAAGTTCATATTACTGTATATCAAGGCATGCAATATTTACGTTACATATTCCAAATCAGCAAAATTCTACCGGGCTAGTATAATAAATGCTTAGTTAACTACTAACGGTGTTTATTTGAAATAATGTTAAATGCTAGTTAGCGATTGCCTTTAAATATTTTGTATTATATTAAGGACTACACGATATTGATCATATTGGATCAAAGTGGTAACGGATTTTTATGGCATTTTTAATTAGGCTAAACAGTTGAGTATGTTAAAACATACATCTTTTTCTGAAATATTTATATCACGAAACACGATGTCCAATTTTATTCGCCTATTTAACCTAATAATGACAAGAAAGCGACATACGCGCTTTTTCTTCTTTATCATTCATATATCGAGTAATACTTCAATTTCTTCTTTTTTGAAGCAATGATAACTCAGTTGGTAGTGTGTACAGACACCGCGTCAAGGGGCGTAAGTTCGAATTCACTTGCAATGAGCTTAAGCTTTCGGTATGAAACCATACCATGGTGATAGGGCTTTTTATAATCCCCACGCAGCTAGAGCTACCACACTCAAGTTGAAAATCTGCCGCCATATTCCTATAGGTATGTTCCGGCAATTGCACTTGAGAGCCAGTCGCTCCACTAAGCTTATCGTATCGACCATCTTGGGTCACATCAACACTTACATCAGATGAGATTGTGACCATAACGCTAAATCTTAGCTATAAAGAAATCGATTGTTGTCCACTAGACACAAAGTATTACGAAAGTATAAGAATGTGGTAATTAAACCCTAATGATTAAAGGCAATTAAGTAAATTTATAATAGTGATAAAATATTCAGGAATTATATGCGTTCTTTTAAGAACATTTCAAATTAATGTATATGATTAGCATAGAACCAAAAAAAATTACCGACTAATAATTATATATATCAATATACATTTTTTTAAATAACTTTAGGTTCTGCGTTATTTAATGATATGTAGCAAAACATGACAAAAATTAACCGTACTTTTAGGACTCTATTTATGTCATTTTTACTACATACAATTTACTAGATGGAATTCGATATAATTTACCTAAATGTGGGTCTATGGATTATTTTTTATAACTAATGTATCTATGTACGCAACTATGGCTCTTTAGAAGTGTTAATAGATACCACGTTGAAAGGCGTCAAATCCTACATTAGTTACTACAATGACCATGAGCTTTCAATTAATGAAAACGTCACTATAAGACCATGGCATGATAATAAAACAACCTGAAACACATATCTATTTAATTATCATCTTAAATTTGAAAATCTGAAAGCAGAGATCTTGCAACGTTACCGTCTTGTCTGCGCTTGGCGTAAAAGTATCTCAGGAATTATTAACACTCTAAAGAAATGCGTTTTTGGTCAATAAATATATCTTCATATTCATATCAGGTAATTACTTCGCGAATTGTTAAAAGTACAGAAATAAAATATTGGTAAAAACCTCATACCTATAACCAGAACAGTTCGATACATTCTGAATTAAAAATTAACCTATGAGAGATTGATTATGAAAGATATTATCCGACATAAAGTATTAGTGTGAATCTCAAATAAATACCGTGAAGAGTTTCAATTTAAAATTTTATATATACAGGCAATTTTTTTAAATTTCGTACTCAGCAAATTTGTTATGAAGTAACAATGTTATTTCTTATAATAAATATGTTATATTTTAAAGATAACAAACACTTCGGTTTTATTTATTATCCAATAGAAAAAGACATATATCATTATGATATACGCAGTTACCATAAAATATCAATGGATTTAAAACAGTATTGTTTACGCGTTATACAAAACGGACAAAATTGCAAATACATAAATTCTCCAAGTAAGACGCAATAGGTTCTTATTTTAAACAGCTATGTGTAAACAACTACTACACCTTCAACTGTTTAAATAATAAGAAACGAATTGGTTTTGTAAACACTGGAATCCTTTGAAGATGGAATTGTTTGAATCGTTGGTTTATGTTACAGGGCCCCGGCACTAACGCGATGCCTGCAAGCGCAGCATTTCAACACCACCATGACTTGACTCAAGAACGATTCGACACAAATGTTATATTAAACCGTACCTTTTGCACATCTCGACACGTCCATATGAAAAATTACAACACCATTCATTCATTATAACTAATTATAAAACCGCAATGCAGCTGTCTCATTTATCACTATACTATATATAATTATTAATTATCATAACATTTGTATTTACTGTGTTATTAAAAATAATTGAATATGTGTTTTAAATTTATTATGTAAATTAATGCGAGAGAGACTTAAAAAAGTGAATTGATGTTTGTGACGAATTTACTTGAGGCCTTGAATTAAGTATTATTTTGTGATTTTTCCTTTGGGCGATCCTAAATTGTTGTTTTTGTCTCTAGAGACATAATATGTAAGTTTAACGTTATTTTTGTATTATTTATTTTTAAGTTAAAAGTGTAAATTAACAAGTTATAGAAATAATTAGGTTAAATAAATTTTTTAAAGAAATATTTCAATTGTACTTATTCCAAAATTACCGCGAATAACACCTTATTAAGCAATAATTGAAATGAATAGTCGTCTGAGGGTGCAAATTCGACCGTAATTAATGTACTTTTTAAGTGTGAACGATATTGAGGTTCTTTTGTCCAACATAACCTGTTTAATTATTACTTATATATTTTTTTTTATTTATTAGCAGTTTTTAATATTATTCGTGATAATTTCTACTCCGTCCAACTGTATTACCATAAATGATGGCTGTTACATTGATATTTGGAATTAAACAATTATGGCTGTATTTGTAAAATTATTATATATTACATACACTTTAGCTTGCCGCACTTTTTTCCATGCATACGTTAACTTATATACTACAATTCACACTCCGTACACGCAGTATATTTCAAAAAGGAGTACAAAGTTGTCTTTGTTGATATACAGATTGTATCGTCTAACTCGAAAAGAGTAATTTCGCAAGGATAAAGTTTACACGCAATAAAAGATAAATATTTAGTAAACGCGGGGATTAAGAATATTTAAGTTACTTACCATGTCGGTGTGATTGTGGTAGTAAGTTTGTTCGATTAGAGGAAAATTCTCTCTGCCAAGCCGTCGTTGCAACTGCAGGAGGTGACCGAAAACCCAAGGACGATCCTACAGATAACAAATATTTTAACACATATCCCAGCTTAAAAAATAATTAAGAAAAGAATTATCTTCATCATTTTTAAAGAAAATAATTAGTAATTAAGGAAAGTGAGTATAAGTAAGTGAGTAAAGAAAGTGAGAACGTGAGTACAATTTTATCAACAAATATAAAATTCTTTTCTGCCATTGAAAATAATTTTAACCATTTTTATAAAGAGTTACTAAGACAAATTTAAATACCTTACACGAATTACGAACTACTTCCTCTGTAGGAAGGAACAATGTCATAAACTTTTAGGTCAACCCCTTTTATATTACCCGCTTTAATACCAACAGTAAATATTCTTATAAGTAGATAGATACCAATAAAAGGTATACATACTTGAAAATGGTAAATCGAGTTTAGGCTGTTGATAGAGGGGACACCACCGAACTTTAGTCCAAGGAGCAGAGCGCGATGATCAGATCCGGCATCACGTACATTTTGCCTTACTAGCACGAAGTCGGGCCTATACAGTACAAGCAGATTAATACGAATAGTTACTATTAAACATTGTTCTTTGATACATACGATTATGTATCGTATTAAACATACTATTTTATTAGTTCAGGGTAACCTTCACCAGCCAATTTTTATCTATCTTATTACAAACACAGTGCCCCATATTGTAACGTTTGTAAAAATATTGATGATGTGCATCACTTGCCAAAAGCGTCTGCCAAGATTAAAATCAAAATGGAATCGTTGATAGATAAAATAAATTTTTACCATCGACCTATGTGCTAATCGTACTATTTTCGCAAATACCTTGTCCAATAGTAGAAGCATATTTGTATAAACTAGTAATGCCGACTCATTTGAGATTTGAAGGTTGCTTCAAAAAAGGATAAAGTTTTATGGGGCTGATTTATACAGTTTTCTGAAAGTCCGTTTTTTTTTTAAATGTACATATTTGAATGCACCTCTGTATACTGAGTTCCATAGACCTGGGATAAAAGATTGCTAAACTTAAAAGATTTTTTTTCTGGATTTTTATACAAAGTTATGTCTATGTAATATGTTCTCGTCATCCCTTATTTAATACATATTTTTTATTTTTATTTACTTTATCACTCACTTGAAGCATCGAGTTACTTTAGTTCCACTCCGGTATACTGCCATGGATACGTTGGCACCATCGGCATTAGCGGTCACAGACAACTCCTGTAATACAATGTTTCTAATTATGGTGATGGCACGATAGGAAAAATATATGGATTTTGGTCTTGTAAAATTCAATTAAGCTGCATATACATATACTTGAAATAACATTTGTCTTTCCATTTAAGTGAACTTAACTATTAACCTAGAAGTACATAGTACCATGAAAAGCAATTACTAAGTGCCTTGCCTCCCTAAAACATAACGCGAACGGCATTTGAAAATGCATCAGACGACCTACACAACATTAGTAAGCTAATGAATACAATCATTAATCTAATATGTGTTTAGCTCTATACGTAATTAAAATGAAATTGAGATGTATACTTATTATTGCTCGCTCGAGTCTACATTGACATAGTAAATAAGTTTGAAATTTGCGTTATAACGATCTGAAATCCTTAAAACAATGCAAACTATTCGATATAGCTAGAATAAAAAACTGAATTATGTTGCAGAAATAATGCGGCACAATAAACTATACGCGAAAAGGGAAATAGAAAGTCGTTCGTATTAGGGCGTCAAACATGGTACAGATAAATAATCACAAATAAATAACTATTAATTTAAAATAACTTTTTATAATTACCTACTAACTTTACAAAACGATTTCGTAATTCCTCCTTCATTGATTCATCGAAAAAGAAATGATGATAAAAAGGCAATTTATTTCTTATTACCAGAGCAAGCATTTCTATTAGTAATTTATTTGCTTTTTAGGCACATTACATGCACGGGAATGATTTTATCATTCTACTTCAGTAGTTCTTAATGCTACAGTAGGAAAGAAGAAACGAAGAATCATTTGATCAAACTGTTTTCTTAACTTTGTATAAAATCATTTGGCATTAACGAAGATACGCTGAATATTAGATGTAAAATTAACGTTTTTCTATATTTATAGAACTCCTACGGTTACTCTAAAAATAGCTAAAATATGACTATTATTTCATGACATTTTAAATTGAGATTACAAACATGTAATTTAAGGTTATAGCAAAGTTTCCTAGGTTATTACTATAAAATATATCTTATGAATAAAACTATAATTCATTCTTTTATCGTAAAATTTAATACCCGTCAGCATAATTACATACTTCCGCCGATTTCATAAATAATAGGGCGAATGTTAGGGGACGGGTAATTAACATAAATGTATTTTCCTCGTTCTAAATGGAAATGACTAAATAAAAATTCAGGTCTAAACATAAAGATGTGATAAAGAATATGATGTATTATAAGTGTAGTACCTATAAAGCATTAACCACTATAACCATAATATCGTATTTGAATCAATAATAATAAATAAAATATCCTGCTAATTTAAATAAAATTTAGAATGTACTTAAAATTTGAAAGACTTATTAGAATTTAATCAAACGATTAATAACATATCATATTATCTTTTGTTTTATTATATTAAACAATTTTCAAATCGTGTAATAAATGACTTAGAAATGATCATATAGTTAAATTTACATTAAAGATAGTACACGGTTTTTTTTTTAAACCCGGAATATTTTCTAATGCAAATTTATTACTAACATTTAGCTATACAATACCATTAGGATACTTGGGTTCTTCCAAATGTAACATCCTTTTACGATTGCGAGGGAATTAAATATTTTTAAATCGCAAATTTGCAATAGTTCTATCACATTTTCTTTAGTCTCATCGACAAGTTGAAAATGGTCTAAAATAGAGATACAGCTCTTAAAATTATGTGTGATAGCTCATTGAATCCGGAATGACACCTAGAACAATGTGCCAAAAGCGTGTATTAGCACATAAAGACTTGAAAAAGTTATAAACAATAAAATATGAATAAAGGGCATTAAATATTAATAGTCTATGAAATATTGGCAAAAACGAAACGCCTTTTTTTATTGCCTAGACCATTTTTAACTTGTCGACTATACTATTTCTTTTAATCACGTTCTCTCGCCAATGGATTTTTTATAGCTTATACGTTTAGCATTATGGTCACAATCTCGTCTGATGTTAAGTGACAATGTGGAACAAGATGGTGGAGACATTAAGCCTAGTAGAGGGTCTG
Organism: Actias luna; assembly: GCA_039707435.1. Lineage (NCBI taxonomy): Eukaryota > Metazoa > Arthropoda > Insecta > Lepidoptera > Saturniidae > Actias > Actias luna. The sequence goes on along the minus strand of JAZHAC010000033.1, from coordinate 8,418,696 downwards.
ACTTTTAAGTGCAATTACCTAAACACACCTATACTATTTGACGGTAGATTTTGAGGGTGGTAGCTAACCAGGCGGGCATTAGAAAAAGATCTACTACCATGCAGTTTATAAGTTGTAAAAGATAGTAAATATACTTGCCCTAAATTCGGCCTGCTCGACTCGTATATCCCACTCGCCGGGCAGTCGACGCCCTCGGAAGTATTTCGACCAGTCGGTATTCTGATCATCAACCACCAACAACGTCACACAACGATCTCGGTTATAACCACGCCCAACTGATGCCACGGATGTTACGCTACCTGAATTATCAAACATATTGTTACAAATTGTATTTGTATTTATAGAAAATCATGAAGTTTTATCATTTTCATTTGTGCTATAGATTTAAAAAAGTCCTAAAAAAATTACTGTTTATAGGTTTAGCGTTATGGCCACAATCACACATGGTGTTAAGTGACGATGTGGTCCAAGATGGGGAACAGGTTTAGCCTAGTGGAAGGACTGGCTCTCAAATGCAACGGCCAGAACACAGATATAGATATTTCGCGGTAGAATTTCTACTTGAGGGTGGTAGCTAGACATGTGGGCATTAGAAAAAGCTCTACCTATGCTCTACCTAACCAAAGCCCTGCTAGAGTTGCATCAAGTTGTTTTCCTTCACCGAAAACTCAAGCTCATCATTGCAGGGATTTAACCTCACGACCATTGACGCGGCTTCCATCATCGCTTCAAAAATACTCTATAGTTCATTTCTTTATAAACAGTGACAATATTTGATGAGTGAAAATATTTAAAATATACATAGCTGTTTAGTAAAATATATTTTGGTATACACTCGTATATTAAATTTACCTAACAAATTAGCTCCTTGATCTCGGGCAGCTCCAGTTAACGACTGCACGCGTTGAAGCAAAGACTCTCGAGACTTGGCCGGAGATGAAGGGGCGGATGTACCACGAGATCCACCTCTTAAATTCAAGGACAAGTCCCCGCCTGCAGTAGATGCAGATGGCGCCGGCGGAGGACCTGAAGAACTACCGATGCTACCACCTGTCGCTGTATTATATTGTAATGTATAAATTATTTCGTGTTATATGTTTGGATCTATTTGGAATATAAGCAGTGCCTGATTTAAAAAATGTACATATCAAATTACAGTTGATCGTTACAAATCACTCTGATTTTAGTCTTAAAATAGGTCATCAATAAGACAGACAATAGGTTGATTTAGAGGCGTAAGGATAATAAAAACTGAATTCGAATTTTCGTCCGAACCATAAATAACGTCTTCAAAAAAAGCTCTTTAGCACCGTTTGCGTCGTAAAGCGCTTCTGCCGAATACAAAGCGACCAATATACGATACGTCTAAAACCAGTGAAGTATCGATCGATTCAATCTGTTGTGAATTCGTTTTTACTTTCCGCCATGCTATAAATATAATTTAGAATCTTTAAACATACGTAATTAAATAGCAGAATATAAATATTATCTTACCCTGGGAGGCCGGCCTCGGACCCTGCGGCTTCGGCTGGCTGGTGGTAGCCGGACGTCCAGTGTAAGGGTCGACCTCGCCTTCATCGCACTCGGACTGCAGGTCCCCCGAGCTGAATCTACGCAACGCCTCCACTGAGCTACAGAGCGCCGCACGCCGCACACCGTCGCCGCGTCGCGTCGCACCACATTACGGGAATACGCGTAGTAGGGATAAAACCGACACACATACTATGTAGCTACTCAACGTCGTATTTTTCAGCTCATAAGCCTAATTCACCTTATATATCACATTTAGAAATAGTAGCTGCCTACGTAATTTGCTAATTGGTATTCATCGAACTACAAACGAGCCACATAATTATGGAATTTTCAATTTTATTCGTTTTATTCATGTACATAATTTGACTATATATATATATATATACACTTTTCTCAAGTATGTGTATGTGTTCTCACAAAATATAGTTTTATTATTTATGACATCCGCATACCCATATTATTAATAATAATAGTATATTGAAGTAATTAAATCTTCTTTGTTGCAGTGAATTATATTATAATCGATAAAAGTATTTTATACAAAAAGTATTATATTTACTTCACGAAGAAGCGTCGCGAAGCCTTCGAAAAGTGTTTTAGGCGGTTTTCACAAAACAAATGCTCATAAACTGAAAGTGTATTTTAGATGAATCTATGAAACTATAGATATAATCCGTTAGACACGGTTCGACGGGCGATTAAAACAAATATTGTCTTGGTTTTTAATCGTTTATTTTTAAATCTTGACAACTTTATTGGGAAATAATTTTATACAGTATTTACCTCAGTAAAATTTATAGATATATTTAATAACATACTCATACGTATGTAATATTTAATTTAGTAATATGCATTTATTTAAGTTAGTAAAATGATGCTATATAAAGTTAGGCCTTCAATTTTACTATATTAACCCTTCTAGCCTGTTTCATCTTATACGTCAGTTCAAGTAAAAATCTTTTGTTACTTGTTTTCATTTTTAATTATCCCACCTAATGATGAAATTTTGCTGATGAAGTGATAATGATATTCTATGAATAAAAGTCATTATCACAATGTTTTTACCAACGATAATTATAGTGTAATAATAAAATGCTGAAATATGAATTAATTATTAAACTGAAAATTGTGACATGTATATAGAACTCAACCTATTACATATACTTTAGGTCTATTAAAAATTTCAGTAACAATCTAAGGTTTATTTCGACTGCACGGTTGGCCTAGCGATGAGAGCACTTGCCTCGCTGCAATCACCGCGCCAAATTGCTGTGAGTTTGAATCCCATACGGGACAATTATTTATGTGCTCCACAAATAATAAATAGTCCAGGGTTGGTTGTTTCTTCGTATCGGTTAATTGTGTTTACAAAGTTCTTCAGACTTGGCATTGGTGAAATTACCTATATAGGCAGATGCCATACTAAAAAAAAGTTTTCTGTAAAGGTAAAGTTCTTTCCAGTAAGTGCTTTTATATGATATATTTTCGCTACCATATTTATTCCCTAAATGAATATAATTAATTATATATTTAATACATAAACATCATTTAATAAAAGCACATCGAAATACGACAATTACCGTCGGAGAATCAAGCGTCATGCACTAAATATGGGTTCCCTTATTACTTAATGATGTCAGCAACATTCGTGATATCGCAGAAACATAACAGATGAGAGCTACACGGTATGTGGTTAGGCGAGCGGAGGGCGAACGTGTGGACACGTGGTGGAAGCAACGCGGTGAAGCGGTTACGGCTTTTACGGTGCCTTAAATTCATTGTTTTTTACCTCAAAGCTTTAGTATTAACATTGTGCGATGCTTTGAAATAATTTTACGGATAAGTAAACATTAAAGCGAAGTTTAAAATACATAACAGTTATTTTTTTCTTAATATAGTTATTTGTCGTTGATGCAATATTTTGTTAACAGTTAAAAAAATATGGAATGTAACAAAATTATTAATTAAAAGTTTTGTCCATCGTTATAATCAAAGTAACAAATAACACCAAATAGCATTGAGCTTGACAGTCATGCTTTTTAACATAAAACAGTTAAAACATTTATACATCATCAAACGAGTGAAAAGTATGCTAGTTTATGTATACTATATATTGCTGAACTATTTTAAATTGTTTGCACTAACGAGTAAGAAAAATTAACGTTTGTTCGCTAGCTACTTTCCTCCCGTATGGCGATGAAATATGCATACCTTCTTTTCAAGTAATTAACATTTGAAGTAAAAGAGTTTCGGAAGCTTGAGAAAGACAGGGTTGATGTGGTCGCGGCCTGCGGGCCACAGATTCCAGGACACCCCGACCGCTCTATTTTGACGTCCCCTAATAAAAAAATCTAGTATAGATAATTATTTAGATAATAAGTTACGTTATATGCTCAATGTCGATGATTAGTTTTACTTTCTATATTAATATTATAAAGCGGAAAAATTTGGTTGTTTGTTTTGTTTAAACGCGCTAATCTTAGGAACTACCAGTCGGTTTTTTTTTTCATATTTGATAGAGTAATCGTTGTTAAACACTGTAGGTTATCTAACATCACGCTACCATCAATTATTGCCGTATTCCAATACTAAAGCTATATTGAAAAAAGTTACGAACATGGGAAAAAATAATTAAATAAAATTTTAGTTCCACACAAATGAAGTCCCGTACATAGTTGTATAAAATAAAGAAGAAATCACAAAAAAGTCATTAGAAATATTATTATATCATTAAAAATATAACCACTGTTTTATGGGAACTTTCTCTTGAATATAGAATAATGAGCTTAACACTAAATTAAAGTCCGTGTCAGTAAATTAAACCAGGGCTTAACAACCAGCATAAATCTTGTAAGCTCCGTTTTCACATTGTTAACAATACAGATTTCAATTAAAGTATAGCCTTGAGTCCTATGTATAGAATGCAAAATTAATATATAAAATGATCCTGACCATCTGATTGCTCTTCTGGTCTGCATTTTCAATGCGACCATGTTACATTGTCATTTTCCAGCAGTTTGGAAAAGGGCACATGTCATAGGTATTCACAAGCCAGGGAAAGAGTCAAATTCTCCTGATACTTACAGACCTATCAGCCTCCTAAACACTTTAGGTAAAATCTATGAGAGACTCCGTCTGAGTCGTCTCGAGTCCGCTGTAACCAGCAAAAAGATCCTCCCTGATGCGCATTTTGGGTTTAGAGCCAGACATTCATGCACAGACCAAGTACTCCGCCTCACGGAGCACGTCCGTTCTAAATTCAATATCCCTGGTTTTGAAAAATCTCCATATCGCACCCTTGCAATTTTCTTTGATGTAGCCAAAGCATTCGATAAGGTTTGGCACTCGGGGCTTATATATAAGCTCAATCAAGCAGAAATTCCGGACCATCTACTCCGGATACTATTTAATTTTCTCTCCGAGCGCTCCTTCTGCTATCGAGTAGAAGGAGTACTCTCATCTCCACACCCGATAAGAGCGGGAGTTCCCCAAGGTTCTATCCTGGCGCCTCTGCTTTTTAACCTGTTCATCAGCGATATCCTCTCCCTCGAAAAAGGAATTCAGTTCGGATTTTACGCTGATGATACAGTCATATTCGGTAGTCTTAGGAACCACGTCAAACTCATCAGTTATGTCCAAAGAGCTGTAGTCACTTTTGGCGACTAGTGTAGTAAATGGTGTATCGCACTCAACCCGGAAAAGAGTGCCGCCGTTATGTTCGATCCTATTCGTAAAAGTAGAATTCCTTCGTACGCTCCTCTCAAACTTTATTCTAGAGATATTCCCTCGGCCTCAGTGGTCAGGTACTTAGGTGTCGATTTAGACTCGAAGCTCATTTTCAGTTCCCATATCAAGAGGGTGAAAAGAAAAGCTACTATAGCCTTAGTCCACCTTCGCCCTCTTTATAATACTAAAAGTAAAATGTTACTGAGCTGTAAGCTTACTTTATACAAGACATGGATACATGTCCGATCCTAACCTACGGCTGTCCAGCCTTTGCTCGCGCCTCGAAACCCACTCTCAGGCCTCTGCAAGTGTTGCAGAACAAATACCTGCGTGCGATTACCGGGGCCCCCTGGTACGTACGAGATGTTGATCTGCACAAAGACCTCGAAATGCCCTCTATTAGGGCATAGATTCGTGACCTCACCAAGACTCACTTCGAGAGAGCGGAGGCACATCCGAATCCTCTAGTAGTGAATTCTGTAAAATACGATCCGAACCCGAACGATAGCGGATACAAACACCGCCCTCGTCACATCTTCCTCGATCCGCCGGATAAATTCACGCGACATACCGCGTCTTTTCCGTCCGTCTCTATTCCGAATCGCGCATACGCGCGCGCTAGACCGCAAACCTTCGTCCTCGCCGCCGAGGGCGGGCGGTTAACTTCGCTCCCGCACACCCGCCGCGGTCCCCCTCTGCGGACGCTCGAGCCTAGGTCGATCCTTCGGAATGGAGCCCTCGAGTTAACCCGCTCGCGCGATATAGTCACACTTCACACTCACTAAACCCACATCACTACACTGCATGTCACATTCGTGCACACTCACAGAGTACGTACACGGTTCTGTAAGGAGACCGCCCGTGGCCCTGAATGTGGGTCGGCCTTTTGTTTCTTTTATTTATTATAAGTAATACGTCGTGTTCATATGCCTTCTTCTCTGTTTCCTTTTGTTAGGCACGCTCGTCACCAACCACTAGGTAGAGAGGACGCACAGTACAATCCTGACTCGCCTGCCATGGCACAGTACAAACCAAATTTAGTTTCCAGATCTCGAAAAGGTGCAGTTAGTACATTTATCTTTCTCGATTTTTATTAATAGCTAGTACCGCGTTCGATTTTCTCCCACGCGATTTGGCAACAGCTCAAGCCGAGGTTCCGTCACTAGTGACACCCTTGCGCGAGTTGCCCTGCGGGCTCGAGCGCCCTCCGCACTCGCCCCTCTAATTCAGGTGAAGCTGTCAAAGCCCCTCAGGCTAACAGGTTGCATAAAAAAATATATATATATAAAATGAAATAAAATATATAAATCTTAATACAATTAATATAAAGCAACACATAAGATCAAAGCTTTTCCAACTTGTGTTAATTAACAACTAATCCGCTTCTCTTGACGAAATTAAACCCTAACTAGATAAATTTGAGTAATAATTATTATGGGTTAGCGAATATCGTTCGAACCAAATTTACGAATAATTCGGTAAATACGATTTATTTCAAAATTTTCGAATTATTCCATAATTTTGGAATTATTCAAAACTTCTCGAATTATTCGCAATTTTTCGAATAATTGGCATTAAAAAACCTTTTATTTAATAATTATATACCTTCAATAAATCATAAATTAAAAAAAATGATTTGTGAACTCTTTTGTATAACAAAAAAATCTGATATTCAAAATATCACTAACGTTTTTTATGTTGTAAGATTTTTTTTTTATTTGTTAACTTAAAAATTCAACTCAAAAAGAATATTTTACTCTTTTCACGTCAGTACTAGATTACTTACAGCATTTACTGATTTACTAGATATTGTTACTAAGCTAACTTCACATTAATGAAGCTAACTTAGTTTAGAGTAAAAGAATGTATGTATTTAGAAGACTATTATTAATTATTATTAAAAGCAAAATAATCATGAAAATACAAATTACAATAAAATTTCTGTACTATAACTATACTAATATTAATTCACACAGATTATGAACGCTGCCACCTGAACTAGGTGATCCTGTGTCTCAGGTGGCTATACAGATAATGTATCAATTAATTAACACCTTACACAACCTCTGTGGATATATGAAGTATGGAATAAAGTGTTGACAGAAATGTAACTACATTTACATATATAATATACATATGTAAAAAAATATGATAATCATAACAATAATTGAATATAACAATGAAAATAGTGAACTACAATGAACTGATTATGAAGGCTAAGACACCTAATCCACTCTAAATCTCACCTAGTAATAGTTTCTCAGTTTGTTCATAATTTAGGTTAAGAAGCCAAAACTTAACCTTCATTTTCATCTGTGCTTGTTTAAGTATCTAATTTCTAAGACTCTTTCAACCTTGTTTAACAATCAAGCATTAGTGATATAACAGGGATATAATTTTGCATTTCAGCGCAAGCTGTTCGGTGTAGTGGAATAAAACATGCAGAATTTCGGTGGCTTAGAAGATTATCAGAAGTTGTTATTGATGTAGAATGCTTACGCATGACAGCTTTTAGTATAAAGAGCTGTCTAACCGTTAGAACTTGGCACTCTGAGTATAGATTTATAGTGGGATAGCGCCTCGGTTTATAAGACTTAACCTTTAGAACAGCTCTTTGGTCTCTTTCTAGGGAAATTAATATTGATTTTGAAGCACCGCCCCACACAGGAATAAAATATGTTGGCAGAGACTCACACAGCGAAGAGTAAACAATCTTGAGAGTGTGGAAGTCAGCTGAGTTTCTCAATTTTTTAAATATATATATTAATGTACTATGTAATGTACTAGTAGAAAATTTTTAATATTTCAAATGAAAATGCTATCAGTTGTTTACATGTACAGAGGAAGGAATCCCACGTTTCAACGTTTAAAAATTTGAAATTTATCTGAAAAATTGACGAATAGTTCGAAAATTCCAAAATTGTTTGTCAATTTGCGAATTATTTGTAAATTTTCGAATAATTCGGGTACTTTCGAATAATTCGAATTATGTGGTCCGAGTTCCGAATCAAATATATTAATATTCGATTCGGAACGAATAATTCGTAAATTCGAATTATTCGCACACCCCTAATAATTATATTTAAGTCGTTACAGTCGCATCAACTTTAACTCGTATTTTGAAGTGAAAACTTCTTTAGGCGCGTTGAGCGCTTTTTGGGTACACTACTAACCTTGGGAACCTATCGCAATCTCACAGACGTCAACAACTGGTGGCTGGTTACGAGCAAACGGCTTGTGGGATGGATAATGGAGCTACCTGTAGACAAATATTATTATGAATATTTTATATGGGTATATTGGATTTTTAGAAACTTTATTGTTTCAAAGTTCTATATGTACATATAAATAAGTAAAGAGATACTAATAAAACTATAGTCTACTTAGAGCTATTCATTTAAAATAGATTTGTCAGGGTCTATAAAATCATACATACGTCCAGCAAAACGGACGGGCATAAGCGCAGAAAAAATATTATAGGAGAAGTCACGAACTAGTTGAATATAAATGTAAAATACAGAAACTCCCAATTTGTACTTTTTTTCTTGTATCCCAACCTTCGATACTAAAGTTACTTAGGAATGATGTCACTTTGCATTTCGTTTTAGACTTCATTCGGTATTCGGTCAGGCATTGAGAGAACGACGTGACACTTAAAAAAATTGCGACGACTTACTCCTAAGTCGATTACACTAATACATGTTTCTTTGATAGTAAAAAAAACTCATTACTTGAAACGAAATATCGATAATACGATTCCATAGATATACGCATAATATCTTGGTATACTGACAGGGTAGCGCCTGTTTTTAGTTTTTAGCACGGTTAATGAAAGCACTTCAGGAGTGCCTTAGAGCAACCTTAGAAAGTGCTATAATTATATCACAGGAGCCTTAACTAAAATAACGTCAAAGTGACTTTTCTTCCTCATTAAATGAAATAATGAATGATATTAATAAAAAACCCAGTCTATAAAATTAACACACATTATATTATAAATTGAAAATCGTTAATACTGAATCGCAAAAATTGTTTAGAGGTCGCGTTTTCGGGTAAAATTATTTTACAAATAAAATCATACTTCGATAATAAATACTAAATCTTAGTTAAAGGCCAATAAAGCTGAAGGAATTATGTATATTTATGCAAAACTATCTCCTCTCTATCTAGTTTTAGAACGTAATACAAGACTACAGAATGATCCAGATAAGAATTTATATTTGTTATCTCATTTACGATTATATTAGAAGGAACACAATTATAGGCAATCTTATAAATTCGAGAATACTCATATAAATGGCAAAATAATTTTAATTGTCACGTTAATAATAAAAATGGTCTTGGGATTTCGTAATCCAAATAAAAATATATTTATTAAATCCTGGCTGTGTCCGCAACTTCGTTTGCATAGAACTAAAATTGTATTTAATATTTTTTGCCCAGTTTTGTAACTTTTTACGATACAGTTTTGCTCCTGTTTATGGTAGCGTGATGTTAAATAGCTTAAAGGCTTCCTCAATGATTGTTCTATCAAATACAACAATATTTTTTGAAATACGACTGTTGAATTTATAAAGCTTAGCGCGTTCAAACAAAATTCCGCTTTAAAATATCAATATAGATGTTCTCATTTTATTATTGCTAACAGACTTAAAAATATGAAAAGAATGTACGAATGTTTTGACGATTATCACATTTATTTACATATAGAACTATCGATAAGTATAGTAGAAGATATGAGAAAAATAAAGCCATTACTTTATCTGAAATAACATGAATTGTTCTTTAGGCTGATTTTCCGCCATAAAATCAAATATCAATTACCACGATTTAATGTTATGTATATATACATTTTTCTAATAACACAAGACAAAAAAAGTTAAAAGATAAAGTACATACTTTTAAGAACAAGGTCAATGCTTAAAAATCTTATACATATTTTTTTATGTAATAGCGGGCAAACGAGCAAGCGTGTACCTGATGGTAAGTGATCACCGCCGTCCATGGATACCCATAACACCAGGAGAATCGCCGGTGCGTTGCCGGCCTTTATTTTTTTGGAAGGACTGGCTCTCAAGTGCAACTGCTGGAAACCACTTATTGGTGTTTGGCGGCAGATTTTCAATTTGAGGGTGGTAACTAGCCAGGCGGGCATCAGAAAAAGCCCTACCACCATGCTATGGTTTCCTCACGATGTTTTCCTTTAACGAAAGCTCAAGCTCACTGTAGGTGATTGGATTCGAACTCACGTCTCATGACGCGGCGTTCCTACGCACTACCACTGAGCTATCATCGCTTCAATACGCATTCCGGTACAAAAATCATCTTAGAAGTTATGTTCCAGTATTTATAATATAACACAAACATATTGTACTTTATTTGTTGTTATTCAAAAAACGCTTAATTTATTATATTAAAATTACGATTTAGATGTTTATGATATTTTTATTATTTCTACCTATTCTTCAAAAATGTACACAAAACAGTTATGTGGATCTGGGTGCACTTATTAATCTTGTAAAATTCCAAGATAAGTTTTACATGAACTACAGGCACTAATTTAATTCTAACCACCAGATTTATTGATTGACTTCCGTGTAATATAGTAATAAAACAAAAATATCAATTTTTAAGAATCCGTTTTAAAAATTAAAAAGGAACTCGTAAATTTTGATGCGATGATAGATAGCTTAATTAGTGGTGTATACGGCCGCTGCGTTAAAGGACGTGAGTTCGAATCCACCTGCATAAGCTTGAGCTTTCGGTGAAGGAAAACATCGTGATGAAACTATAGCATGGTGGTAGGGCTTTTTCTAATGCCTGCCGTGCTCGTTATCACACTCAAGTTGAAAATCTGCCGCCATATATCTAAAGGTGTGTTCCGGCAGTTGCAACTTGAGAGCCAGTTCCTTCACTAGGCTTAGCGTGTCTACCATCTTGAGCTACATCACCACTTAACATCAAATATAACTATAAACTATAAAAAAGATTGGGTATATAAGTCATTATAGTATATAAGAACCGACAACCTAGTTTTAAAAAGTCAAACTACAAATAAAACTAATCTTTTTTATGAAGTGCGTATATACCTAAACACCTACAGTACATAAATATCAAATATTATGCTAAAGTAATAATATTATATTTGGAGTTTACTTAGTGCGACTTACTGTGATTAAGCTTTGGAGCTTTGGAGTTTTTAGTTTTGCTATTATATACAGGAGGGTGTTCGTAGAGTTTTGAACGAAAAATGAAAGGGAGAATTGATGAAACTATGAGCTAGAAGAGCATATACTATCAGAGAAACAATGGGGAAAGTTCTAGAAGGTAATCGAAATTCGGGAGAAGTGCGCGGAGGAAAGGGAGTGCGAGGTTATATAAGACCGCAGCACAAGGATTTTGGGGGATCAAAGTTCAAAACATCTCTTGAACAAACTTCAAATTATTCAAAACAAATATATTCGTAGGTCGGTTTGTGCGCTCGACGTTATGAGAGACATAGACTTACACAAAGATCTAATACTTCCGTCCATAGAAGGGTACATCCGGACCCTTTCAAAAACACATTTTGAGAAAGCTGAAGCACACTCAAATTCACTCATTAAGGCATCCATTTCCTACGTTCCCACCCCTAATGAGCAGTTAGTTAATACAAAATTCTGTCGGCGTAGGCCACGTAACATCTTCTCGACCCACCCGATGTAATCACGAGTCGAAATAAAGATTTCCCTCTAATCTCAACAAAACGTACACACGTGCGCGCTAATCCGCGAAACCGTTGTCCTCACCGCCGACGGCGGGCGATTAACTTCGCTCCCGCACACCCATCGCGGCGTCCCTCTGCGGACGCTCGAGCATAGGTCGATCCTCCGGAATGGAGCCCTCGAGCTAACCCGCTCGCGCGATACAGTGACTCTTCACATTCACTGAACCCACATCACTACACTGCATGTCACATTCGTGCACACTCACAGAGTACGTACACGGTTCTGTAAGGAGACCGCTCGTGGCCCTGAATGTGGGTCGGCCTTTTATTTGATTATATTTATTATATCTTTCTTCCCTTCTTCTCGGTTCTTGGAGTTCTTTTTGCTAGGTATGGTACTTTCGTCATCTTCTATGTAGTAGTACTTGTTAGTGCGTAGCTTATCTTCTATATATCCATGTCCGTTGATCCACGCAGTCTTAGGGACATTGACCAAGGATTCGGAGCTTTGACTTTGTCCCCTCCATCTATATCCAACGGTCTGTAGCATCCTTATTATACTGCAGGGATGTTTGGATTGAAGTGATTTACATACTGCTCCTTGGTTGACTTTATGTCGTCGGGGCTTACTTACTACTTTGAAGGGCTATAGCTATACTATTACTGTGTTTGCTAATTATTACTTATTAGATTTATCTTGTTGAAGGCTATAGTCGACCTTTGTGTCTTCTATTAATGCCATTAGAGTCATTGTTATTAAGGAACTGGTTTCCGAACTCCTTATATCCTGCCTCATACTCTCACTCTGATTTAGCTTTGCCAAAGATGCTGATTGTTAAATTTTACTATATTAAATTCTAAAAAAAAAATATAGTGCTTACTTAAAGAGGCGGGTAATGGGACGGATAGGGCCTCATCTTTTTAAATAAAAACCCAAACCTTTGAACAACTTTCATGTATGACTACTTATATTACTACTATATATAATTGCAAGTCAATATTAATAATACTATAATCTTAAATTAATATTATTTATTATTATTGTCATGTGTTTAAGTTCTCGTGTTACTAACATCGCTTGTTATGTTTTCTGAGTAACATATTAAAATAATTTATTTACTAAAACTGTCTTTAATTCACAACGTAGATATAGGTCCTAATTACTAGATAATCACTGCCATAGGTATAAGGTAACAAGTTGAAACTCTCTTGATATTCTTAATATTCATTATTCGTTCTACCATTTATTATACAAATAATAAAATAGAATTGATATGCTTTGAAGAAAGGGGGGGGGGGGGGGGTTCGTTACAATGTTTAGATTTAAACGATATTTACTTGAACGTCTATCTTAGAAGTAAATTTATTTAATAAAAAGAGTGACATTGCAGCTCTGTTACTGTTTAGTTGCATAGAGTAATAACCCTACTGATCATTATTATAAAATTCTCAATTCCTTTGAACGACTTATTTTTTATATATTATTATCATCTTCGATTTTCTGAAAAGTATAGAAATTCTGAATTTAAAATTTATTCCGGTGAGGTCTGCACATAACAGGCTGACGGCCTGAATCCGGACTGCGAGCGGCTATTTAGTTACCCTCAACAGAAACAAATTTTGGGATTTATTATCTTAAAAATAATTAATACAGTAATTAATTTTAACATTATATATTAATACTTATTCTGAAAAAATTTAATACATATGTCGTACCTTAAACCTGCTATACAGTTTTGGAAATGTCTTAACAAAAGCATATTTTTGTGTTTTCAATTGCAGCTATTGTTGAAAGTATTTCTCCCATTTATTACATCACTATGTTGTACGCGGTACACCACAAAACTAAATCCTATTAAAACGCATAATTAACAACTTGGTATTCACAGCGCTCTTTGTTACGTAAGCTGTAAGCACATCCTCATCGAATCGGTGTTAAAACATTTTACATTTTATGTAACTATTTTATCTCGATTTCGATTTATCTTCTTTCTTTTTGGATTACTAACAAGCTCGTTATATTTAAGCAAATAACATCACGAAATGGTAAATTTTGTAATGAATAAATTGAATTGTATTTAAAATATCATTTGATTGATTTTATAAACCTTTTCAAATAAACTTTATTAATAATTATATTTGTGTAAGTGTAAGTAAGTGTAATGTATTTAACGTCTTTCTAGTTTTTCCAAACTTTCTCAATTATATCGTTCCATCATAATCTCAACTTTGATTTGAGACAGAATACTGATAAAGGTACCGAACAACACAGTAAAAAAATGGCTCTCAAATATATCTAACATATACGACCATTGGGCCAGTAATTAACCAGAAGAGCACTAGAAAGTTTGCTGCCACAAGATAGGAGTAATAAATAATGTAGTACAATATAAATTTATACGATTTCCTGATCACAATACACATTTACAATAATTTTACAATTCAGTGAAAAAGCAAATTTTGCCATTTCACGCAACTCCTGTCATGAACAGTGTCATTTGAAAGGTCTACAAACATGCTCGTAGGTATGACGCGATAATATTAGGTTTATACCAGAAATAACTAGAAGTGATTTTGTTATTTACGAGTATCACACAGTTTATTATCGACTAGCAACCGTGCACTCACCGCATTTGAAACCGTTCATCTAAAAGAAAAAAAAATGAGATAAAGAAACTTTATTAGTAAAGAATAATCAGAATAGAAGTTACTACTTCTACTCAAATATTCAAAGTTCCAAGATGCTCTCGTACAAACACAAAATTTACCTCATTTATTATACCGACCTATTAACGATTCCTAGTATGGTTCATAATATACGGAGTGTCAAGGTAAAATATTTCGAATATTCTACGTTTTACCTAGAGGGTCCGTATCATCCGTTTCTTTTTATATTTACCAACAAACGAATTATGAGAAAAAGAACTTAGAGAAATCAACATAATTCATATCTAAATTTATGTTTTCTAATTTACAAACTCTCCAAAGCAAAAGCAAAGTAATTACTAGTGCTGTCTGGAATTAAATGAAATGCACAAAGGATTTCAACAAAGTATACGCCTTGTTTATTAAATTAATTTGAACGCTCGTGGAATTTTTTATTTTATTTTACCTTTTTTATATAATACCTTTTCTATATTTCTTGTATATTTTTAGACATGCCATAAGTATTAAGAAATTATATTATTTTTTTACCAAGACAATTCTTGGTATGATGGTTTAGAACCGTTATATCTATTTTCACGTATAATAGTAGTATCTTAATTAAGACAAGCTAATATTATAAATGCAAATGTAAATGTGATTTTTTGTTTGTTTGTTATGCTGTCACCTAGTAACTACTCTACCGATAATCAAGAAATTTGCATACACGCTATTAAGGCTATAGAAAAGGGCATAGGGTATCTACCTCTCATCCAGAAAAAAAATGTGTCTTTGAGTAAGAACACAAATTTTAGATTGACAAAATCTACATTAATGCAAGTGAAGCCGCGGGCCAAAATTACTAGTTTATAATTTTAACAAATAAAATATTAAGCAAGATCTTTTTTATAGTTAGGGTTTTAGCGTTATGGCCATGATCTCATCTGACTTAAGTGACGATACGGCCCAATTTGGTGAACACCCTAAACCTGTGGAGGGACTGGCTGTGGAGTGCAACTGCAAGAACACACCTATTGGTACTTGGCAGCAGATGTTCAACTTAAGGGTAGTAGCTTGCCAGGCGGGGATTAGAAAAAGCCCTACCATGTTGCTATGGTTTCCTTCATCGAAAGCTCAAGCTGATTGCAGGGATTCGAACTCAAGTCCTTTATAGTAATTTTTCTCAAACATGCATGGAAATATTGTCATTATTTCGAAAAAGGAACACGCGAAGTATCAAATTTACGGACAAAGAAAATCAAATCCGTTGCAGAAACGTATCCTGAATTTGGAACATAACAACGCTCCAGAAATGTTGTATAAAACGGCGTGCTGGGGTTATTAAATACTCTTTGAATGGATCTCTTTTATCTTTCTTGGCATACCAAAGTAAGTTTCTTTGCTTAGTACAAATTACATTCACGTGGCTATATAGCCATTAATGCGCTTGCCTTTCGGCACAGATAATAAACAGAAAATTGCTAAAAATTCGTTGATTGATTTGTTATTTACATACTTGATAAATATAAATTGAATAATTAGAATGAGTTCCAACGGTTCAGAGAGTGAAATGGAGATTGATTATACTCCACCAGACTTAAGATAAGAAGCCAAATTGGCAATGTAAAACCTGCTTCCAGCAAAGTCAAAAGAAAAATACATTGAAAGTATATGAAAATTTTATGAGTTGGTAAAACGAGAAAAAAATGAACATTTTCTCAGAAACAGTATTTTTGGCGTATGTTAAGATTTCTAAAACTAAAAAGCCATCCACATTATGGGCAATTTATTCTATGCTGAAATGTACAGTTCATGTTAAAAACGGCATTAACTTGAAAAAATATGGAAAATTAACTACTTTTCTTAATCGACAATCTACCGGATTCAAAAGCAAAAAATCGAACATTTTTACTGGCGATAACATAACGCAATTTTTAATTAAAGCCCCAGGTGATATATAACATGATGACAAAGGTAAATTAAATTAAATGTATAGTATAAAAAGTATGTTTTATTTCTCTGCATTATTTTGAGAACAGCACTATATATGCCTCGGCGGAAATGGCAATTGCCTGTCTCGTATTAGTAACAGATACTCGACCTGCAAATTTCACGGCCTTTGCAATAATGTAATATTACATATTCATAAAAATCGCTGAGAAACGAAAAATTCTATAAACTTGTATGGTGTTTTAACCGGCAACACGGAGGGCAGTACTTAAATTTTAAAGATACGCGTAACAGCAACATGAAAACCTGCAATATCGACTACTTTATATTATATAGAATAGTAAATGAATAGAGGAAACTTGCTGAAAGATGTACTGCCTAGCAAAATATTTTAAAGCAGAATGTCGATGCTTTCGAATATAAGTGAATAAAATGTACTTTTTTTTTCGACTTGACAAACGCTGTTAAACTTAGGGCCTTTGATAGCTTCACCGAACTTTAGTAAAATGTACGTAGTCACGAATGTACGCTGAACGTTAACTCCTGTTGTTATGCCTTTAAATATTTCAACGTGTCTGAGCTTGCTTATAGTATAACCGCTGACTTATAGCTAATATGAGCTATCTCAACTATTTCCGAACACATTACTTATCAGAAATACGCCAATCAATCGTTGACTATGAATTAAATACGAGTAGTAGTGATGATTGGGACAAAAAATAGTTTTGAGAGAAGAGTACAAGTAAAGTTTCGGAAAATCTAATAAAATCAGCGATATAATATCAAGATTAATGTAATTATTTTACTTCGGTACACATATAAGTAACAATGTTAAACATAAATGTAGACTGATCCCAATTTACAAGTACAGGAAGGTATGGAGGAGTTATATGAGGAGTTATTTATGCATAAAGTGTGTAAAACTTTAGATGTAGCTTTAGGAAGTAATTTTTGCCGACCTTTCTTAGATGGGATAAGAAAAAAAGAAGATCGTTACAGTTACTACGTCAGTTTATTGGAGATTATGGTATAATAATCGCGAACGATAATTATAATTTTTAAATTGACTTCGCGAGTAATATTAACCCAGTATGACCAGCAGGCACGCCTTGGGCATTCAGTGGTGTCAGTCTCGATTCAAATTCCAACATAGATTCGGCACAAGCATGTATTTATTTAAAATACGTCTTATGCAGACACGAAGACCAGGAATCCTAATTTACGATATTGTTATAAGTTACAAATGTTGTCGCGAACATACAGGCGCCGTTAAGAATCTAGCTTCTGGCGGATAGCCAAGTTCGATTCAACGCTCTGCTGTTACGCAACCATCGATCCCAGGAGTCGAGTGCGGAGTGCTGCCACTTTCACGAACGACTAGCGTGCCTCAAACTTATAATCGTAGAACGAACAACATGACATCGGCCCGCGACTACCAAAGTAATAATAGCGCATTTTGCTTTTGTTTCTTGTAATATTAACTTTTTTATAGCACTAACGACAATTATAACACATTAAAGATAAATAAAAGTTACATGTCATTGATTAATGTATTTTCATATAACCAGAGACTTCAATTTTTGTGTAGAACCACATTTCACTATTATTGAACCAATATACTTGTTATGTACACATATTGGAAATATTTACAATATTATGACTAGTTTACGAATCAAATCTTATATAGTATGTAGCTATGTTCCCTAAGGACTTCAGAACGGTTGGACCGATTTGATGAAATTTTCAGGCATTCTTCATAGTAGCCCTAGTATTTACATCCTTTGAAGTTTGGTAGCGATCGTATCAACAATTTTTTTTTTATATTTGGGCATCTGGCTATAGGTAATCCGTACTACCCGTTTATAGCCGGGGGCTGATCACTAGTTTTCCTGTAGAAGACTGCTATGTGACCTCAAGGGTCACATGGTAAACTTATGTTTACGTGCATTAGCCAGATCATTACTATATAAAAACTACTATTTTGGTGTATATCTAGGTATAAGTTATTGCAGTTTTTATCTTTCTGGAGTATCGTAAATTCAAAACATACATAATTGAAATAACTGACTGACTGATCACGATCTATCAAAAACTACCAAACTAATGAACTTTAAATTTGCTAGAGGGATGTTTCTTTCACGACGCAGACAACAACTAAAACAGAATTTTACGATTAGGCGCGGTTAAAAAGAAAACGCAAACGAAATCTATTATATGAAAATAGAGTAAAGAATTTAGAACGTTTCTCGTTTGGTTTTATAACCAAGTTAATTTATAATTATCTAATTTATATTTACAGCTGTAGTTATTGCAAATTTTTTTATAAACTTTTAATTTCATAATTAAATTAAGCAAATACAATTTTCACGCGTATATATCGTAAAAAGAATAAGTATTTAGAGAAAATGGAGTAACGTAGGCACGGTTTATAGACTTTCGTTTATCTTTTTTTAGAGTTAAATACTTTAACACCTTGTTAATAAAATATAAGACTTAAAAGTGGCCTTATTGTCTAATTCTGAACTTTCACGAAACTGTTTATATTTTCAATAGAAAATATTTTAAAAAATTGCGTTTAGTAATTGGTGATGCAAATACTTTTAAGTTCAACGCTCTAGAATGAAATTAAGCCTTGTACAGGTTTTGGTAGAGGTTTATATTGGGATATTTTTTTAGAATACAAACCATTATGTTAATATTTTGTTTTAAGTAAAATTTTCTGTAGGCATAGTGAAGGAAAAACTAATAAGTGTTTAATAAAATGTCGCGTACGCTCGTCACAAGTACAAATGTGTATGTATAAGAATATAATCGTGTTATATAGTATTTCCAAACAAGTAGACATACGCTTAGTATCACTGCTATATATGGGTATAATTCAAAATATTTTTAATTAAATAAAAATTATATATAATCAAAGGATTTTTATTGCTTAAGCGTATAAGGCGATATGCCCACACTTTATTATTTGTTAGTATAACAATTATAAAGTTAAAAAAGTAATATTATACAAAACTGATTAGAATTCAGCAATTTTTAACCTATAAATATAGGTAATCATTAAGGTCTTTAAATATACAATAAATATAGAGAATTACACAAGCAACATAAAACACCGCTAGACTTACTCGACATATTTTGTAGTTAAATAAAATTTAATATTTATCTAATCTTTATCGTTTTAATCAACCATTACTTTCAAGAAAAAACAACGGATGCTTGCTTCGCCATTTTAGCGCACTAAATCTATTGGTATTAAAATAATCGGTCTCTATCACATCATATGAAAGCATTGAAATTTATTTAGATATATACATCTTAAGATCCCCTTGAGACTGTCCTGAAATTTAAATTGTTTAAAAGTATACTTTGCAACATGTGGAAATTATTCTCTAAACATAACAAGTCGTATAGACGAAACTTCTAATCGCTCATCACCAGCTCTAATAAGTTGAAATTTGACATGGAATTTCCTTTCACGACATAAACACCCACCATAAACCGATTTTAATATGACGCGAGGTGTAAGGGGAAAACGGAAACCAAATCACGGACACGAGGTAATAATTCACACTCATCGTTATAATTAGATGGAATATGATTTGAAATATAATAATTTTATAATTATACAAAAGTCGCTTTCAAATATATTTCAGGATAAATTTACTATTTGTTTAATTAATACATTACAGACAACATACCTCTGAAGTAACACTATTACTTGACTCTGACAAAATGGGTTTCACAATCGACATGGATGTAGATATCAAGTAGTATCCTTAATTAACCTTTTTTTTCAAAACAGTTGTTGATCATAAGGTTATTATTTCCAACAACAAAATAATTATATTTTTATTAATTAGAAAAAAAGTTGGATTTGATATAGTATAGCTACAAAATGATTTTAACCTATTTAAAAGTAAAAACGTATTTATATAAAATTAATCTTTTATATGAAAGCTTTATTTAATTAGAAGATACATAATAAAAAAAATCAGTAACATAAAATATATAGATACTTATATATTTCAAAGTTGTGAATTACCCTGGTTGAGTTTCTAGGGGCTTTGGTTAATCCGACCTCGGGATCTGTCACAACCCTTCGGTGGGGTCACAGAGCCATTATAACTGTCAGTGAAATCCGGTGTGAAAATAAAAATATATTCTTGACTCACAACGATGTCCTTTTTTCTAATATTAAACCCAACTGATTCATGAAAAAGTAATTGACTTTATTGATCATATTGAGGTAACATGGTATTTTATGGCATTCTAATTCTAAGCACATAACTTAAAGTAAATATATTTATCATATATTATTTCAGTAGCTTGAAATATAAGTGTGATATAATTTTAGTTAATATCTTATTTTCACAATACAAACATACATATTTAATAAAAGTAATCTAAGTAAAATATTAATAATTATTCAACATTAATTTTTCAAAGTCATAATATAAATCATTCATTTAAATTCATAGTATACACTACGTTTATAATATGCTTACCATGCTTACCGTTTTATTCAAGTATTTTGAAGCTCACGTCAAGGCTTATGAATGAAAATATAGTTCTAATCATAGTTTCGTTCATCTACAGATAGTTTTACAATGATAAATAATGGTAGCTGTGACAATGATTACTTACAAATTAGTGAATGTCCGATGAAGTGTGGAATCCGCTTACAGGGGACTGGTTGCGCGATAAATGTGATAGGAAGTGGGTAGCGAGTAAGATGCCTTCTAAAACACTAATCGCAAAATCGTGGACAGCGCACGCCGCGCGCCGGTCAGAATATTGATTTTGGGCGGCAACATGCCTTACGTCTGTGGCGACACCTTTACAAGCAAACGCTTCATAGAAGCTTTATATGGAGTGAGCTTGGATTTATACAATGCAGGCATAGATGGCGTTACAAGATTGTTACAGCACGCAGGACAATAATTATTAATTTACTGTGTTGTTTGTTTATTATGCAAACATGATTAGAGGATAAATATTATATAACCGACATAAACTTGTTATTTTTACATTATATTATAAAGCCAGGTTTTAAATCCTGATTAGGCAGAATTATGACAAAATTAAAAACTGACAGTATATCCATACTAATATTATAAATGCGAAACTGAGTTTGTATGTTACGCTTTCACGCCTAAACCGCTCAATCGATTGTGATAAATTTTGGTACAGAGATAGATGAGACCCAGGATACTGAGATAGGTCACTTTTTCACCTTGAGGACGGAGAAGAGATTTTGGACGCCATATCGATATGCTACATTGACTTATATTGTTAAAGAACATGGCAGAACCTGTTTTATAAATGTACTTTGTACTGTTTTCAAAAGGTTTATGTTATCCACCTGTCACATAAGGCGTATCCAGTTTCTATTTCTATACTTTATACGGTTATATTTTTATACACTCTATGTATAAATCAGTAGTGCGCTGATTATGTTCTAAGTAAATAGTCGGTGAAAGTGGCCTTCAAGGCTCCAAGGTCTTGATTTAAAAGCTCTAACGAATCAGTGTATAGTTACCAGCCACTATGTGCTGGCCCACTCTGTCCGTATTGCTAACACTAGACTAATTCAAAAATTAAAAGTCAAGCCCGAGTGGTTTTACTCTTATAACTTTGGGACTTGGGAGTTGACGATTGCAAGTACTAATCACAATGCGCATAAATAAGAAAAATCGTGAACTGCGTGTAATCATTAAGCATCCCTCGATTGAAGGCCTGCACACTGAATCTTTTGATCCTTTGACCTACAAATAGTTATGCGCGATGAATCGTAAATGATACCCGTGTACCAAATTATTTGCCGTCAGGCTGTGTCAATTTTTTATTGTTTATAGATATAGCGATAAGGCCACAATCTTACCTGATGTTAAATAACGATGTGACCCAAGATGGCAAGATGGTTGGATAGTTATGCTTAATGGAGGGACTGGCTGTGCAACTGCCAAAACGTACCTATAGTTATTTGGCGGCAGATATTCAACTTGAAGGTGGTAGCTAGCCAGTTGGGCTTTAGAAGAAGCCCTATCACCAAACTATGATGTTTAAGCTGTTTGTTGTGAGCTGTGGCTCATTACAGGTGGATTCGAATTCACGTCGTTGTCGTCGTTGACACGGCGTTCGTACACACTACCAACTGAGCCGTCATCGTTGGAAAGGCCAGACTTATCAAACAT
Organism: Actias luna; assembly: GCA_039707435.1. NCBI lineage: Eukaryota > Metazoa > Arthropoda > Insecta > Lepidoptera > Saturniidae > Actias > Actias luna. The sequence continues at coordinate 8,395,941 of JAZHAC010000033.1, read as the reverse complement.
AACAAAGTCCATATCTTAAAAGCATATATCGTACCGGCAGTGTAGAATCGATAATGGATTATAATTATCATTTTTTTGTATATAAACTATATAAAAATAATGCTGTCTATAATAATACTAATGAAACTGTCGTACATTAATAACGTACTGCGGTACATAGGCATGAAATGATGGTGAATATGTGATAGTTATTGTAAAGCTAATGAACTATTATTATAGGTTATTATCATTTGATCACAACCACTCCTGATGTTATGTGACTATGGGACCCAGACAGTTACAAAAATCTTTGTATTTAGGGAACTGCCTCTTAGATGCAACTGTCAAGACACACGTATAGGTGCATTGTGATTAATCTTCAAGTTATTACTAGAAGCTAGGCCTACAGGCATTTGCAAATTAATTCTACCTTACTATAGTTTCATCACAATATTTTCTTTTACCAAAAACTCAGGTTCATCGCACAGAATCTAACTAACTGTGTCATATATGCTACAGCCGAGCTCTCGTTGCTTCATTAATTTTGAAACCACCTTATTATTAGATGCCATTCCATATTTTTTAGTATTTAACTGTTTTTCCTACGATTATTCTCGCATATTTCCTAGAGATATAGAAATACCGCGAAATAAGAAGAGAGCGTATTCCTTCCTTCAAGGCTGGCAACGCACTTGCAAGCCCTCCGGTGTTGCAGGTGTTCACGGGCGGTGGTGATCACTTTCCATCAGGTGAGCCTCCTGCCCGTATGCCCCCTATTCCATGAAAAAAAAAACTGTCATATATAATGTATCTACGCATCAGTAGAAATAAACACTACTTCTTAGTTTTGATTCAGCCATACGTTTGTTTAAAACAATTTACGATACTTGATAATGAACTCAGAAGATAGAAACTTTTGGAAGAACCAAAACATTCAGTTTCAAGTTTTGTTTCAAGTTTCAAGTTGAACCATGAGTGATACTATGATAAAGCAATGTCAAGACATCATCTGGTTACCCACAACCAAACATTAGAAAACATAATTAATTACTTCAATTATGATTTGAAGTTACTAGTGTATTCAGGCACAGTACTTCAAAACCAGTTCCTCTTGGTTCTTATAGACTTAGCGTGATACGGTCATATTCTGACTAAATAACAATTCCGACGGCACAGTAGCATCAATCTCTATTATTGAAGCGTAAGATCGCGAGTTTAACTGTTTAGGTACCAGAAGGTAATCTTTGCGTCATATGTTGTCTAAATACTAGTTGGTCCAGTAGATATAGTTCTGCCCTTTCCAGTTGTCACTAACTTGACCACATTGCCAACACATTCAGAAATAACCTGCATATCTATGAATACTTGAATTTATTTTCAGGTTTAATTTTAAAGTTTATCGATCTTTTACATATATCTCTATATATATATTGTATAATTACAGAGTTCCCATCGCTACTTTAAAATTTCGGTGTCCTACACACAAATTTTTGAAAATTTCATGCTGCGGAGAGCTGTGATTTCTAATTGAATTTTAAGCTATCGATCAGAGAAAATTGTATCAAAATCCGTCAAGGATTTGACTTACAACAATGTATTAACTTTTATCTTTTATACCGGAGAAACCCTTTAGATTTATGGGATAAAATATATATATAATAATCTATAATATTCATTAATATTGTGTCAAATTTCATCAAAACCTGTTAAATAGTTTGTCCGTATAAAAACAGACAAAAATTAATAATAAAATGTCTAGTCCTCTATAGCAATAACAAAGTCTACAAACAAAGACATCCCAATTATAATTTCCCAAAAATATTGAATGTACAAATTAGGTGCAATTACATTTTTTACCATTAAAAAAATGCAAATAGTTCAAGATTGAGTGTTCACTCGCCGAGACAAATCATGGTTGAAAAGGATGTGTTTTAAATAGATAAGGCTTTAGTTAGCAAATTAAATTGATTACTAGGATTCGCTATAATGTTTATACCATCATTCCTCGTCTGCCACACATACGGTTTTACGACCGACATAAAATACTGGTTTATACTAAAGAGTTTTTTGTTTTTCGAACTGAGCAGAATTAAAAAGTATAAAAAAGCGACGGTGGGATTTCTGCGTAGTACCTGCGGTGGTGTTTGTGTAAGTGTACAGACACAAGTGATCTACTCAGTGGTAGGCGTGTGTTGTAACCACCGAGGCTCCAGCGCGAGCGCGCAGCCGCTGACGCGCGACGCGACCGTTGCGTAGCCGTCAGAGGGCCGTATTCATACTTGAGCAGATATATTCCTATAGTAATACAATTTTTAATACGTATTGTTTGAGATCACGACGCAGTATGATAGAAACTACATTAAGAGTAATTTAAAATAAGCAGGTTTGTAATCTTTTTTGCGGAAAGCAAATTACATGTTTTTGATGACTTTAAGTCATTACAAATTATCTTTTCTGTTTTATCTAATTTTCACTTTAAATATTGAATCTGTTGAAATTGTAATCTCGAACAACCGGTCTGCAATTTAATATATCAACAGAAACTTTTTGAAAACGTAATCATTTCTTATAATGACATTATATATACTCTGCATATCATAGTAAGTACGAACGAAATCCGTATATAATTTCCAAGGATGCATATAGATAATCAAATATAATTAATTTCATCTTTCAAACCTTGATAAGTTCAGAATATAATTTGAAACGATTTTATAGGTATTAAACTGTAAAACTTTATCTCAATAATATATTTATTTGACATTACACGGCATAACATGTTTTAATAGTTATATAAGTTTTATGAACTTTTCTATGTACAAAGTTTTTAAATTCTAAAATCAGTTACAAATATGCAGTGCAAAACCGGTGTTATGTGAACGTGGCCCTTTACAGAAAGTAAAGTTTGTATGTTCGTGTGGTGCCGCAGTGTAGCTCGGTTCCGCGCTTCGATCGGTCCACCATGTCTCGATAACCAACCCAACGGTGCAACTGTCAGTGTTCAACCCGTGATATAATACGACAAGACAACCATGAGGAGAATTTGGGCTTGTTTCCTCGCCACCTCTCTGCTGGCGACCGTACAAGCAGAGGTACTTAATTTCACATTGCCCTCATCTTTACTATCCACCAAATTTAACCTTTCTTAGTTAAAAGTTGTATTCTCTTTACATTCTTTGTTTTTATAAACTTTTATAATACAGTAGATAAATATTCATTCATAGAAATGCATTTTGTCCAGATAATCACGAGAGTTACAAGGTCAATATATATTATTTAAAGAAAAATATGGGTACTTTATTTAAGCAATTATTACTGATTAATTTGCTTACAGTATGAGTGACGTATTATCGTACTCTAGAATATGTAATGTTTACATCGCCACCATTTCTCAAACTACCGGATATATGATATCATAATGACTTTTTACATGTTGTTTAATGAATGTATTATATGTATAATATTACCTTATATTCGCGCAAACTACGTACTTGTAATTCGGTAGAATTTAAAATAATTTTACGTATGTACGCCTTGACATATGTTAATTGTATTGTCTCTTAAATTTGTCACAATACTCTACTGATTAAGCAGCTGTACCAGTTTTGATACCCAAACAATTTGTCATTAGTAATAACAAACGCCAAATATCTTATGACGCTTATTTTAAATAATATAGGTATCCAACCGGTTTAATAAAAATAAAATAAATATGTAATATAGATTGATAACGAGCTGCTTCAATTAACACTTCACGCGATTGTCAAAATATTTATCTATACTAACAATAAAGAATTGTGCAAGAAATATACTTTTTAAGAAATTAGCATACCTGTCTAATGACTATACATACACAAGTCTATTGCTGTTGAATGCTGTACTGGAATCTTAAATATATAAATAGAGAATGTATTACATAGTGTTATGTATCGTACACGTAACTCGGCGTAACCCACATTTCCACGTGCATCTTGTAATTAACATTAGGAGTATTTTTTTGTTTAACCATAAACTAAACTTACAATGTCAATGAAACTATGTCACATTATGTTTTAATGAATCGCCTATGAATAATAGTCGGTTGTATGTGAGAGTACTTTATGTAAATGAGTCTGGGGAAGGTTGATCAGCTGCATAAATATGCATTCGATATTATACGCCCGCGCTGCCATTGTTTCATTCCTGTCCTGTTATTATTCGAGCGTAATATTAGAATATTTATTTATATAAATTATAATTCGTGACAATAGACATACTTAGGCTTTATAATTTTTAAAACCTATATATAAATAGCCAGAAACAGATTAGAACCCTTTTATCTTCGTTTTTTTTTCGTCGATCAACGAGGTTTGACGAAATAAATAAAAAAAAATTAAATTATTTTCTTCCTATATTTACAAGAGTTTCCTGAAATTTTCAATAATGATTATAATCGAATTTTGAGCACTGGGCTCTACTAAAAAACAACAATAAGGGGTATTTCCAAAAATGTAATCTACGTAACCAACTTATTTATTAGTACCTAACATAATAATACAATTTTTTATTACTTATCATAATTATTACATTGGTATCGTGGAAATAAGTGTAAGAGTATAAATTATATTTTTTATTTAGGTATTACTTTCTGAATTTGTCTAGACATCTTTTACATGAATATTGCGTAACAAATTTATTGATTATTAAAACGTGAATTATTATTTAATTTTTATATATAATTACTTTTATTTCTATATTTTTATAGAAAACTCAATTTTTATGTTAATAACCATGCAACTTAAAATAAAAGGTTTTTACTCTTTAATCTAAATTTACAAGCAATTTGTACCTTATAAGGTTTGAGTGCTGATACTATTAGTAAGCACTAGCAACGCGGGCGCAAGGTTATATAGCAGTTAAGCACCTACGCGACCCACACAATTGTAAATGGGCAAACATACCAGGTTTTACCTTCAAGCGCTACTTGAAGTATAAGACATAAATAAACGTACTATTCGAATAAATTACTGTAATCAAAAAATTCATGCTCTGCTTATATCTATAGGTAGGTAAATTAAAACTAACGATCTGTAACACTATGCATACTACTGACATAAATATAATTAAATGTAAAATATTCATATTACTATACATTCAATATAGAAGTGTAAATAAGCCGTGGCTTCATTTTTTTACAATTTAATGGTCTTAATTGTTCTACGAATCTGTGACCTTACTACGAAAGCAACGTCAGGTCAGTCGCTCTAACTTGGACGGAAGAATCACCTTTTAAGTGTAGGTGTATATTTATTCATATAAATAAATAATACAATTATTACAAGAAATAGAAGAAATTACCTATGACTGATCTAGTGAGAGTAGCTCAGTGGAATGCAAATAGAGAAGCTTTCGCTTATCGTTACGCAAGTATGGGCTGAAAGTAATTATGATATTAATATTAGATTATAGAGATATCATTTCGTAGGGCTTTTTCTAATGTCCGCCTAGCTACATGCCACCCTTATTTTTATACAGAGACGACACTTCTTCTAATCACGGACGGGAGTGACTATTCGTACTTGCAGCCTTTCCAGTGTCTCCTACTTAATCGAATCGAATTCTACGGAGAGACCGTGACGTACGCTGGTTGCATAGGGAAGACAAGGACCAGTGTATTAGTGCAATGAGGAAGGGCTGTCCTTACAAAATTAACCTTTACCCCTGACCCTGTCTATGGAAACCTCGGATAATTCCCATGACACCGGCTAAATACCACCCAAAGTTAAAAACTGCTACCAGGGTTTATTCCGACGGTTGCACTTGAAAACCAGTTCCTCCACCAGGTTTAGCATGTCTACCATTTTGGGCCACATCATCTCTTAAGATGAGGTGAGATTTTAGCCATAATGCTAAATCCCATATAATATTAAAAAAAATAGAAGAAACTAAAGTTGATTTGCACAAGAATTATACAAAGGTATTCGTAGTCCTAATAAGCGATGCCCTGACACGTTCTACTGGCTCAAGCATTCATGGAAATGAATTGTGACTCAAATCTATACATACACAAGTATTGACTCATGTACACGCATTAGAAATAAACAATTATCGTAAAACATCTTTTGCGGCGGCTAAGCGAGCTGGTAATAACATCTCAACATTGTTTTTCAGTTGACATTGTTGATGTATATTGTAATGTATTTTACACTATACCTACATCAATGTGCATGTTTACATTTACTGAAGCCATTTTTTTACCACTCATAATGATCACGGACTGCTTTTGAATTGACCGTTTACGAAAATCCATATAGACAGATACGTATTATAAATATAAAACTATCTAAATCATTTATAGCACTATTATTTAACCTTATATATCAGAGCGTAATTTAAAATCAATTAATAAAACTGACAATGCACCATGGAGATCAGTAAGTCCATGGACATGAAAAATGACATCACTTTGTATGCTTTACTAACGTATATGAAACACGACATCGAGTTGTAACGTGCATCGCATATATAAATAAAACTCAAGGCGAATTCAACAGCCTCACTTCGCACTTAAAGTACAATCATATGGCAGTAATGTTTGCCTATGCTGTATAACTATTGTACAAATGCATCGTACTTCCTGTACATTGCCGTTTCCACGAGACGAAACTAAAAAAAAAACACATTTTCTTATGCTTACTTATTTTTGTTTTTTAACAGAGACATGATAATTCATTACTCTATATTAATTGGTATAATAAAGCTATTCCTTTGTTGGCTTCATTATTTATTTGAAATAATAGCTTAATTACCAGAATCTCCATTGAGTTTACCTTCAGTCTGTATGCTTCTGCTTGTTACTAAACTCTATTTCAGGTTAGACACAACAAATCTTTTTAATCAGTTGTGACTACTAAAATTATATGAAATAAAAATACAAATGTGATATAAGACGATTACGATAAAATTAATAGGTTTAACTAATTTAACTTTTCGAAATTCGTTCCAGAAAACTTGTTTGATACTACTTTATTTACTGTAAGCTGAACTGTCTCACTGAATTAAATTGAATGACTAAGTAAAAAAATTGTTTTAAAGTGGTAGTAAGATGAAACAGAATATTATTATTATTCTATAAGTTACATAGTAAAACAAAACAATTTATTCTATAGGTTGTTCTGGTCAAATTCTACACGTTGGCTCAATAAATAAATAGATGATTTATTTTAAGGAATAATGGCCAAACACCATAAGTTTTAGAATTTTTGTATACTGTTATTATTTAATAAAGCACACCTATTACTTTTGAGTTTGTTTTGAGTATAATATATATATATATATATCAATATTAACAACATAAATCTGAAAAGTTTGATGTTTGTTTGTTTTTACCGCTAATCTTAAGAACTACCAGTTGGATTTCATAATTTTTGCTCGCAGGCACACCTAGTCCTTAATATGTATTCCTAATATATATTAGGATCCTGGGTCCATGATACCTACCTATTTCAACGCTTACACTTTACCATAAAGCTTACAACAAAATTAGTAAACAATTAGTGCAACTCTTAGAAACGTTTAATTACGTGAAAATTAAAATATAACTTTAAACTTATCCGTCAACATCAGCAGATAAAAGGTCAACACAACATAGAAAGAAGGGAAAAGCAAATAATGTTAATAACAATCGTTAGCTGTTTTGAAGTTATTACATGCGTGCTTTACCCAAGTCAATTGGCCGGCAGCCGCCCGCGGCCTCCACGACAAGACGCGAGGCCGCATCTTCCTCCCTCATAACCTTGTTTAATTTATGGTTCGTTTCATTCTACATAATTATATTATTTATTATTCAAATTACATACCCATTCTTAATAGCTTCTTTCATTTAACTGAGTTTATGCATAATACGTTATTTAACATTAATATATATATATATATATATATATATATATATATATATATATATATATATATATATATATATATATATATACCGCCTATTACTTTATAAATTATTATAAACTGCTCAACACATTGCTCATATTATGTGTAATATGTGTAACAAAATATAGCAAGAAAAATATCCTAAAGCACTCAGGGATAATATAGCTTTCTATAAATGATTTTTTAGTATTGAACGATAGTTTTATAGACTTACTACACGTTAAAAAGTGATATTCATAACTTCTATTAGTGTCGCCCCAAAATCGATCATGGTCATGATTTTCCATTTTTGGAAGACCAATACTGGACCCAGCAATCCTTTAGCAAGAGAGTCTTATGATCTCACAGTAAATTCAATGGCATACGTTCGCGCTGTTCATAACTTGTACGTACTGCAGTAATAGTATTAGTAAATTAAATATCGGATCGTAGACAAATTTCGTTTGGATCCACTATCAGAACTCCACTGACATTCTAGATGTGTAACCACGGATGTAATTTTACCTGGATATGTCCTTTTATTGGATATTGAAGAGACTCTGAGAGTTCTGGGGTACATGATTCGCCATAGATATTGATATAGTGTATTTTAATAATAATATTATTAAAGCTTTATATTGGACTGTACACACATTTACTATACATCAACTTCTATCGTAGGTACTCTATGTATCTAAGTAACTTTTATTAAGTATATAGCAATAAGCTAATAGGTGATTGCCAGACTTGCCAGACTCTTGCTACAAGACTGAAAGCGCAATACCAAGACCAAGACTGTCTTAACTTAGTCTTGCATTTCGGTAACACTAACTTCTATTTTACATCTTACATACGTATTACCATAATCAATTGATGATAACCGCCAAAAGATTCAATAACTATATTTATCAAGAAGTATGTGACTATCCATATAGAATATAACAAAAATATCACAATTTCCAGTAGTACATTTCCGATATAAGAACGTTACATAAAAAAATTAACGCCTTTTATGCAACATTTTTATTTTCAAAACTTTATAGATGTAAATAAATATATGTGCTAGCCAGGTGGGCATCAGAAAAAGCCCTACCACCATGCTATGGTTTTCTCACGATTTTTTCCTTTACCGAAACTTCAAGCTCATTGTAGGTGGTTGGATTCGAACTGACGTCCCTTGACGCGATGTCGTACACACTACCACTGAGCTATCATCACTTCATAACACACACTTATTTTAACCATTATTACTTAATAGTCATCATGACTTAATAAATATTTCAATGCAGTTATGTAAGGACATATAAGAATTGAGCTGTTAACACTTTAAGTTACTTTAAATATACGTATAAATAATACTTAATATAATCCAATATAAATAATTAGGTAAGTTGAGCAACAATTGGGCATTCGTCTGAACATTACGCTCTGATTCACTAGCAATCCGATCGAACTTTGATCTTAGGAACGATAGTATTCTTAGGAAACTTTAAAATATTTTTATAGTATAATACTGAATACTTAATATCTGTATACTTATTTCTACAAGTTGTGGAAGTATATTATATTAGTGTATTGAATTTAATATTACAAAAACTTTAAACAATTTTAGCCGTATTAGCAATCTAGTCGTTATTATATTAATTGTAATAAAACAGAAATACACAGATACGATTGTAAAAATATTTAGTTCTAGAAAGAAGCCAAAAGTTACATGAAACTTTAATCGGATCAAATATGAATAATATATCTATTACAGCTTGTGTGAGTTTTTTATTTATTTTAGTTATTTATTAGTTACATATGCATTCAAGAGAAATATAAAACAAAACCTGTAAACTATCTGTATCTATTTTAGACGCTAAAGCAACTAAAACTACAATATATACATACATGCTTACATCATTTATTTACCTACGCTCGTAACAAAGACATAAGAAACCAGTTTTGTTATCAATATTTTGTAGAAAACGTGACAGGACCGTGTAATAATGTCAATAATTTTGTACGGATATTCTTATTAGGTATGTCATCTACAGTCCAAGTTTCAACAAATTATCTGATTTATAGGCGTGTCTGTGACACATTGTTTTCGTCGGGTATGTTCCAAAAGCCTTGTCGAGCTCATAAAGTGAACGGGAGTTGGACGCCCACAATGATAGCTGGTTTTAAATTACGAAAGAAACAATAGTTGTTATTGCTACAAAATTGGGGGTTTATCATTTGTTGACTTCTAACATTATTGTTGACTTTGACACATTTTCCACACACTATAAGTACACTCAAGAAGAAATGCCAATTAGCGTGCCATTAGAATCCGCTTATCTGACTATTCCCTCAAGCCATCAAACAATATACTTAATAGGATTTTGCCCGAGAAGTGACAAATTAATGGTAAATCACTATTACAATGTTTTTGTTATGTCAAAGAATGGGATTATGGATATTTGTTAACCTAAAAAGCCGAATAAAAGCTCAAACTTTCAACACTTTTTAATTCAGTTAGATCCAAAGAAAACCAAACATGTTTAACGAAATGCCATCCTACGCGGCTGTTTTCTAAAATTTCGACCATCGATTAGTAATCTATTGTAATCATACTAACAGTTACATCCCACTGTTCGAAAAAAGCCTGTTTCTGAGTGTAAAAATAGCATTGAACAGACAAGCTCCCGAACTATCAGCAAATGCTTCATGTTTTTTTTTATGCAGATGACTTTATCACGAAGTCATCAATCATGATTCCTTAATTATTTTATCACGGTTTTTATATGGCCATCATCAACTGTATTATTAAGAAATCAAAAACTTCATACTTCATCATAAACATGAAAATTCACAGGTACAAAAATACACACTTTTAACGGATCCACATTTCGCAATAGCAAAACGACAGTAGAATTGGTTAAACATCGGATTCAAATGGCTAATTCATATGGTGTACTAGAATTGCTACATTAGCTGAGTTTGGCGCTAAAGATAAAATTTGGTCAGTTCTACTAATGCTTCTTTTAAAATATTCATGTAATCATAGAGCGCATCCAAAATCCATTCGATCAACTACCAATGTGATACCAATATAAGCAGCCAAATCTTGTTCTAATAGGCATGTTAAGCTCCAAGGTTTACGAGTGGTGAAATTATTTTAAATTGTAAAAAAATTTTGACACTAAGAATGAATATTAATTGAAACTATTTGGTTGAGAACCGCTCAAAAACTTTATATAAGATTTTATTTATAGTTAAAGTTTTAACGTTATGACCACAATTTCACCTCATGTTAAGTGACGATGTGGCCCAAGATAGTGGACCCGCTGAAGCACCACTGGAGACTTTATTCAAATATCCCAATAGTATCATAATCTATAGAGAAAGTATAACACTTTAACGATAAAATAATAGAACAAACCTAAACAAGTAGCACAATCAATTAAGATCTCTGATGTAGATACCTTACATACAAATACTAGCTTTTACCCGCGGCTTTTCTCGCGATAATATTGATTTTGTCTAACAATTCTGATTCCGGTATCCGCTTTTTTACATATATTATATCAGAGGAAACTGGTACAAGAACATTTGTACTCGTAATCATTCATACGCGGGCCGCTCACTATTTTGGCCACAATGGCTTACACATAAAATATAGATATATGCTGTTGAAGGCTATTTAAGCTAAACATTTCCATTATGCATTATATACGTGTAACTCTAATAGTTTTTGCAGCGCACGTCAGAATAGCACGCAGATGGCATTTTTTCCTACTTATTTGGCACTTATCGTTATATTTTGGACAATTCACACAATAACTTTATAAATTACACCCTATTTGTTATTCTAATGCATTAGCTATATTATTGTAAAGCTTTATTAAAATCCATTCGGTAGTTTTTGCGTGAAAGAGTAACAAACATCCATATATCCATACTTACAAACTTTCACGTTTATATTATCAGTAAGCCTCAATTCTTTAAAATAAGAATTGGGGGCTATAAAAATCGACGCACTTCGTTTACCGCTTGTGTATGTTTAGAAATTTCTATTTACCTCATTTACATAATAATTGCGAAAATATTGCAAATATTAATGCTCACATAAGAATACTTTGTCTAACTAGAATAATATGAATTACGCGTAATGTTCCACAATGTGAATATGTAAAACTATTTATGTTTGTTTTCCTTATACATTACTTTTCTGATTATATCACGATACATTATTCTTAAGTTATAGGGCTGAATAAACAACATTTTAAATAATGGTCTAATATTATAAATACGAATGAGAGTTTTTTTTTTACGTTTTCAGACCTGAACTGGTCAATTCATCATCATGAAATATTTTATACACGTTTTCTGAGGTACGGCATAAGGTAACTTTTATAAGAAAAAGTGTTCCCGAAGGCTAAACAAACAACTTTTAGTACCAAGCGAATGAAGTCGCGGGCATAATTCGTCGTATTCAAAAATTCAACTATTGTATTAAAAAACTTAAATTAGAGTGGAACGATATCTAGGTATATTCAAAGAACGATGGCGTGTTAGTGGATATTGGGGCGGTTAAACCGGTCGAGTTGTGATTGCATCAAACAATCGTCTATGTATGGAAGTACGCTTACACCAACGCATATTATATAACATATGTACGTCTTAAATATCTAGGCCAGTTTTGCTAAAAAAAAACACTGTAGTTACACTGAATAATTTTAACATAAACTATTAGTTACACTTTATTTATACATATGTAGATTATTTAGCATATTTATTTCTAAAGAGTTTATCATCAGAAACATCAATAAAATTATTGAAATCGTACAATGGTTTTAAACAGAATGCCAAGGAATATTATAAATAATAATTCGATATTAAAAGCACGCTCAGTAATATCCGCAATAATATTTATTATTGTTAAATTGATAAAACCTATTATTTTTCGGATAAAGATATACTTACATCATCACGCAAGATACTAGAGCACGTACGAAAGGAATCTCTCTGACTGAAGTACCAATAATCCTATTTTTCTACAGATAATTTATATCTACATCAGTATGTGAGCAAAGAACGATACTATATATAAATCATTTATTGATTATTATTAGTAAAAGTACAGACAATATAAAAATAACAAAAACCTATTTTTATTTTAGTCACAGTACCGTAAAAAAGCATTCTCAAATCGTAGTAGTCACCCAAAACGTTAAATGTAACATTGTACAAAAAAAAAATTATTTTTACAATTATCGAATTCGCAAAATTCGATAATAGTACGATATACAGGTATGAATGGAAATACATATTGGTCCAACTATCAATAATCAGGAACTTTATAAAACCCATGCAAAAAGTTCTTCCTTTAGATTAAGTTAATAAACTTCCATAAAATAATAAGGTTTCATAAAAAATATACATTGGTCATAATAGTTCTTTCTGTGCTATTATATAAAAATCTTACAACGAACCAAGTTCCAACAATACCTCTTCCAAAAAACCCACCATTAACCATACGTAGAACAACGGTCTTTACACAGATACAAGACGATATTTAAGTTTATAATCTGACTCTCCATAAAAACACAATGTGTCCGAAGCCAATTGGCTCCTATCAGAAAGCTTAATATTGCTAATTTGCAGTTACTTACGTAGGTAGCAATGTTAATATACTTTGTAATGTTTTGTATAGTATATGTATACAAATACATGTATAAACATCTTATTTCGTTTTGGTGCATAAATATACGTGTAACGTTTTCTTTTAAATTTTGGTGTGCTATAACCATGCAGTTCCTATGCAGGCGGCTAGATGAGAACCAAGCCACGGCGCACTGGTACGCGAGTGAATTTACTATTTTATTTAGTACGTTATAAATTGATGTTTATATTGAAATTAACGTTAGATGATTGCTGTGTAATTGTGACCTACATGATTTTTTACTAGGTCATTATTTATAGCTAAATACTTCATAAATATTTCTAGATCGTTTTTTCAAATAAATTGGAACAAGCTGTTAAATTTAAATGTTGTCTATTTTATTTATATTTCATATTCACATTTTGTTGACTTGCCATATATGATTATTAATATAATCGCTTACATTATATTAGTAAAATCATATATGTAATGTTTGAATTTTTAATTTTTAAAGTAGGCGTATTTATCTACTTTGTGTTAAACTAACATTGATATTATATTTATTAAAAAGGGTTTTGCCGCGGATTACAATAAAAATGTTATAGTCAAATTCACGTAGAGAAATAAAAAAAATGTATACTGTTTAATGACCATTGGAATAGGAATAGGAACATTTTGTTCGAAAAAAAAACATGTTCGTAAGAACAGTGTACTATCCATTACAGTTAATTGTGCCTAAGAATCTTGAGGTAATTTCAAAGGTAATGTAAATACTGCTTGTAAAATGCTAGAGTGGTCTTCAGAATAATAATTTTTCCATTATCAAATTAAAGCTTAAGATAATGACTACACGTTTTGTGAAAAAAACATATAATAATTAAAAGCAAAAAGTATGGTTTGCTATATTTATACTTCAATATATTTATGAAGATATAGATAGAAGCAGAAGATAGAAAATGTAGAATATATATTTTATGAAGTGAAATTAAAGTAAGATAAAAAGGTTTTATTAAAATTAATTTATAATACTAATATAGTAAATTATTCTATATTAGTTGTTATATAATATAGAATAAGGAATGTATTAAATTTATGGTGCAGTGTAGAACAACCATCGGTCTCAGAATATGACGTATAAAAAAGCAGGTCAGAAAAATTAAATAGTATGTTTATAACAAAGCCTGTGTATAATCAAGTTACTCTCATACATATGCTAACAGGAAGACTACGAGCTATAACGTTTGTCTGTATGTCTATCTTTTGAGAATATCGAAGACAGAGTCTCGAGTCTCGACATGGCGGTCACTCGTCCGTTGACCTCGAGCCAGTGTTGGCGCACCACTGCATTAACAATTACCGACTTTGTTATACGACTTAACAGCATCTTGCTGAATACTTCAAATAATTATCTAAGCCTAATTTCTTTTAACCTTTCCTTTTTTATTAAAAATACCGTTAAGCTCTGTACGTACTACGTATGTACCTATAATTAGTAACACTCTTCCTTATCATGTACCTGTACTATATGTTCCTCAAAATATCAAAATTTTCAGACTAAGTTCTTGTTAAGGAAATAGGTTACATTATTAAAAACTAATCCTACACAGAAATTATGCCATGGAAAATTTAAATTCCAAATTAAATAATTTGAAATTCCAATTTTACCAGTATTTTCTTCACACTAATCATGACCACAATAAAGCTACTTGATTCATAGTATTATTATAATCTAAAGTATTTTCACATTACATTACCCGTTTACCTTGAGTCCATATTGTTGAAGTAACTTAAATTATCTACCGAAGTGGTTAATGGAACAGGCCAAATCATTTTTGCCAACTGTACTAATTGCAATTATAGTTTAAAAAATCATTCTTGACCTCGGCTAAGGTGATCATAATCATTAGGTAAATATAATCATAGCTCTTTCCGAGTCATCCTTTTTCATTACAATTATTAATTTTAAACTGTGAAGTTCGGTATGTTCACCCAAACCTGAAATATTTTGAAACAATCACGCAGTGTATTTTCTAAAGATGATAAAAATAAACTTGTTAAAGCCATTTAGAAGAAATATGAATTACCATAATTTTATGGTACTTCGTCATGCCAAAATACAATTTAATACGCCTGTCGAGTAAATATTTGACCTTCACTACGCGCTACGCCTAAGTTTGTTTGTCTAAAAATACATAGTTACACATATAGACGTAAGTAAATACTTATAATAAAACGATACGAGTAATGGGTAAAACGTGATATCAATAAACGACGATAATAATCTTTATCTACCTTAAAATACAGCTGTGGATAAATCCCTTCTGTCGTAGAATACATCGTTACTACTTAGATTTCACTTCAAAATAAAGTTTCATTTATTTACCTGTAAAATTTATATCTTATAAATTTATGTAATGATATTATTTTATATATATTATTTTTAGTTAGAGAATTTATGTTTCGAACTTGAACGGGTTCGTTTAAATTTTAAGGTCAATTTTTCATTTGTTCAACGTGGTATCACAATAAGTATAACTAATACTATCACAAGCCTTTTTCCTATTTAAGTTACGATTACAATGTTTTCCAGCGGTGGGTTACTAACAGTTTATGAAACGTGCGCCTTGGCTCTGATCTATAGATGCTACATTTTCAATGAATAATGTCACATTATTGGTTAATTGCTACAATATAGCTATTTTAAAATCAATACTAGTGTTTTTTAAGGCCAGTACAACAACGACCTGGATGAGGTTTGAACAATGTTATCAAATGTAACATATAGTTAGTGCATTACAGGTTCCCCGCCGCTGCTACAAAAATCTTGTCTTCGACACGCTTTTCTACAACTCAAATGCCATAAACAAACAAAATAGTAATATAAATATATTTTTAGTTATGTTGTCTGTTACGAAACAAAACACAGCATTAAATCATTAAATTATGTTTATTTACTACTACATTTTGAAAAATCCTTTCGTTTCATAGAACCTAAAGTATGCTTTTTAATATTTTATAGTTATCACCTTGAATCTGCTTAGTGGTTTCTAAATGATTCACGCATAAGGGGCAGACAGACAACGATTCAAAATAATTTTGTTAATTCCTCTATAGATAAAGCCCTCGTTATAATTATTAATAAATACTGAATTTAAAAATGTGGCTCCGTTTTATCTTTACATATGTATACATAAATTTATCAACAGATAAGTTATAGCTGAAAGTCTTGTCTAACAATATTCCAAATGTGCAAACGGATGATGTGCGTAATATTTATCAAATAATGTTGTACTTTTACCTACATGGGTGTTTCTAACATCACTAATTTTATACGTAAGCGTATTAAGTTTAGTTTTTCTCAAAGAATAACTTTTATAGCCTTTATTGAACTAATATAGGGATAGGGGGTATTAGGTGTTTTTAAAATATTATCAAGTATTTTTTTTATCTGAATGTTGTTGTAGTAGTAAATCATTAATAGTGATTAAAGATAACAGGTATCAATACAAAGAACTACCCAAGCATTTCCTATTTTCAATAGACATAACAATCGTAAAATAGTTACATAAAATTATGATGCGTTGCACTCGTGTAAGTACGTAGCAATTGAATGCAGTTACAGGAAGTCCGTATAAATAAACTGTGCACATTGCGTGATTAATGAATCTTGTATGATTTAACTATTAGTTTTCTTTATGTATGTGACAAATAGCATAGGAACAATGAAAAATACCAAGCATTTTAAATCCATAATTCAAACTCTTTGTCTGACTTAAGTAACTAACTTAAACCGTTAAGGAGTAGCACTAAGGAACCACTACTTGTCCGATATAATACAAACGGAGCTTTTGAATTGAAGATTAGATAAAATATTAATAAACACCTAGTACACCATACCTATCCTCAATAGCACTCTAAGATGTCATGCAGATTAAGCACGCGCTTACGAGAGGTTAAGGTTAATTGCAAAAAGTGAAAAAAGAGTGGGCTTATATTTCGCATTAAATATTTTGCTAAGGATTGTTTTTATTGTACATTCATATGTAATGTAATTTTAGGAATACGGATTAACGCTTTCTGCTATCTTTAAAAACTAATTGTTTACATTTTCAGAATACTGATAGTACGGCTGAGTTTTCGCCAGTAGTCCGTGCGACATGCAAAACAGACATTATGTCGATCAAAATTAACTTCAATCAACCATTTCACGGAATAGCACATGCTAGAGAATTCAGGTAAACATCAGTAATACTTAACTAATAATGTATCACATAGTTTCTCTGTCTTATTTCTGTAGGCATATGCTATGCCTTACAACCTTATTATATACAAGATAACAAAATTCATTAAAATTGTTTTACTGACCAGTTATATTAAATACATATACTTCGAGTTTGTAGATGTTGGTAAAGCTTTTTCTAATGCCCGCCTGGCTAGCTTCCTTCCTTAATTTGGAAATCTGCCGCCAAATACGTATGTTGCGGTGGTTACACTTGAGAACCAGCCCCTTCACTAGGCTTAGATTTTGTACCATCTTGGGACACATCGTCACTTAACATCAGATGAAATTGTGGCCATAACGCTAACCTATTACCATTAACTTATCATTACCAATTACCATTTTTTTTTTTTTTAAAAGCATTTTGCTATCCGCTTTAGTATAATTTGCTATCTATTAAGGAATATTATGTGTAAGAACAACTAGAAGAACTACAAGAACAACAACTAGAACTAGAAATAGGCATCTAATTTTTTTTACTAATCACAAAATACTCTATCAATTAAATTGTAGAACACCGGCATGTATGGCTTTCGGAAACGGGTCGGAATCACTTAGCTTTGATGTCAGCCTCGTCGCTCCAGAAGGTTCTCCCAATTATTGCGGTATTTGGAATAACGTAAGTATATTTTCTTTTAAATAATTGAACTACTGGCAGGTTTATCTAGAAATATTTACAACACATTTTGAGATAATTTTAAATCATTTAAAAGTAGGTAACTAAATATCATAGATTCCATGTAGACATACAGACATCGTAGCAGTGAAAAATTAATAAAGTTTATAATGCTGAATATTATCTGAGAGAATTGCTAAAAAGAGTAAATTGTATCTATTCCTAATAAATTATGACTTTTAATTTTGAAATTTGTAGCACTGTCCCTGATACCTGCTAATCGGTTATTACTGTTATAAAAACGTAAAATACCTATTTAACTAACCCGTTTTATTCAGCGAACAGATGAACGGTCTTTGCCGCTAGCCGTTCGTGTTCACCGAACCCTTGAATTGGCTGAAGATAAGTTCTATGTCATCACATGTGGCAAGGCGGGCTTCAAAAACTCACGGTATGATTATGGGTTTCTTCTAAATTAAGTAAAAATATAGGACAGTACATACATAATGGCTATTATTGACAAAATGACACAGGCATCATATTTCAAATTCTGCCGCTTCTAGCCCGCCAAGGACAACTACATTATATCAAAACTTGAATTCGCGACTGACTTTCTTTCGTATGCCATAGCCGAAAACAAAATTGATCTTGATACCAATCAAGTCCTGGAGAAGACTGGTCGTGGTTTATAAGTTGTTCACATTGGGTCTACGCTTTTTGCACGGCCGTTCCTAAAAGAACCAAGCATTTCGTTTGCGTGCTTTACCTACTATTTTATAACTTGTACTTTGTCGAGTACCTCTATCATTTAGTATATTGCATATGGACAAACGGATTTTCGTTGATCTCAGTTAAACTAAAAACATAATTTTTTCTAGATCGTTAAATTTTTTATATCTATTAGAATTCATAGGTGTATAACCAAAGAAATTATTGGTGTAGAATATAAATGTGCTGGGATTTATAAATAAAAAGTAATGACGCAAAAACAAAACTGTATGTAATTTTGTACGTACTAATTGTAATTAATTGACTAATCTAGTCTATATGCAGAACTAAATTCAATATCGAGTGAACAAACTGCTATAAAAATTGGGATTGATTATTTATAATTTATCAAGCAAAAAAATGCATTTAATTTCACATTTTCTTTCAGAAACGAAACGTCCATTGTGTCGTTGCGAATGCTGAACAGTCAAGGACGGAAAGTATTAAATGCCGGTTTTGGACTTCCGTATACGTTAAAAGCAGAAATCAGCAAATCGGACGGTGAGCAATCTATACAAACACACTCCTTTTAACATCACTATAAAATAACGTTCATATTGAAATTAAAACCCACTGATTTAAGCTTAAACCAAGATTGATTATTAGGATGTAGATGAGATAAAGTAATCATAGTTCAGTAGCAGCGTGTATAAGCACTGCGTTTAATGATGTGAGTTGGAATTCCTGCAAGAAGCCTGAGCTTTCACCGAAAAAAAGCATAGTGAAAAAACATAGAATAATGATAAAGCTTTCTCTAATGTGTAACTAACTACCATCCACCATTTGAAAATCTATCGCCAATTACTTATAGGTGAGTTCCGGCAACTGCATTTGAGAACCAGTTCCCGCACTATACTTAGCGATGTAGCACATCATCACTTTAGATAAGATAAGATTTGGCAAACGCTAAACTAATAAAGAAATTTAAAAAAATACAAATAATAAAAATATTCTCCTGTAAATACTCACTGCTAAGTGCAAACGTTTACTCAAAAGTAGGCACGGTAGGCACTTAATCACAACAACAATGCATCACTATTTACAACTGCTAGATATTTTCAGTTCTATTTGCTTGTCATAAAAGAAAAAAAACAGTTCTATATTTTATCCACATACTGTGAAACTTTATAAACATTTTGGTTACTACAAACTTTCTGTATCGTCCATTGATATCGATAGAAATTGAGAAATTCGAAACGCAAAGTCTAAAAAATTTGTTACTACCTATCGAAAGTAAATTTATTTTTGACTACTCTAAACCACTCAACTACCGTGACTTATTATAATAATGTATCATGAATTTTCAGGTGCGCATGGTATCCGGCTTAAAAACTGTTTCGCGTTCAGCATGCGCAATCATACAGTCGACTTTCTTGATCACAGAGGGTGGGTAATTATTTATTTTGTTGTATAAAATACACTAGTTACAAGAATATGGAGCGATGATAGCTCAGTTGGTACTGTGTATGGACGCCGCGTCAATGGACGTGAGTTCGAATTTGCCAGCAATGAGCTTGAGCTGTTGGTGAAGGAAAAACATCATGATGATACCATAACACGGTAGTAGAGCTTTTTTGTAATGCCCGTCTGGCTAACTACCACCCTCAAGTTAAAAACCTGCCGCCAAATACCTATATGAATATTGCGGCAGTTCCACTTGAGAGCCAATCCCTCCACTAGGCTTTAGCGTATCTACTATCTTAGATCTATCTATTATCTAACATCAGGTGAGATTGTAGCGATAACATTAAACTATAAAATAAAATATTGGTATAAAATCATTTATTATTTATATAGTTATTAACAGCTTTGAGTTAAATTTAAAAGTAATACTTACTATGAACTAATCGAATCTTGTATGTTTGCATATTTATAATTAATTTTTGGAAAACATCTGTAACGTTTTTATTTTTTATATTATTTAAATAGGTAATATAATTATTGCTTTCCAAGTTTATCTAGATATGCGTATTTATTGTTAAATCGCACGCGCCGAGAACATTATCTGTATATATAACTAATGTACACAAATAATGTATACAAATTGTAGGTTTACCCTTTGAAAATGCAATTGAAATTGAATAAAATACCTATAAAAAGGTCATGTTATTATTTTACAGAGTATTTTTTTATGTCAATAAATGATTATAAATTACCTGATTGTTACTCAGGAACAGCCCTTTCTATCAACGGTGTCCGTTTCTATATCCCTGACAACGTGTATGCGAAATTTCATTATGGTTATGTTGTAAGGGTAAAAGCGTAACAAATTCAAATTTCGATTTATAATATTATTTAAGGTTGAAAAATAGTATCAATAATAGTTTGTTCGTCTAAATACTTACTAATATTATAAACGCGAAAGTTTGTAAGTATGAATGTATGGATGTTTGTTACTCTTTTAAGCAAAAACTAATGAATGGATGCATCAGAATAACACATACACTATAATACATATATACACATATATATATAATACTATTACATATAAAACATAGACTATAATTTATAAAGATATTATGTGAATTCCCCGAAATATAACGATAAGTGTCAAGTAAGTAGGAAAAAATCTGCCATCTGCGAGCTATTCTGGCGTGCGTTGGAAAAACCGTTAGAGTTACACATATATAATGAATATTGGAAATCTTTATCTTAAATAGTCCTACAAAAAAGCCCGCGACAGCATATACCTCTCTTTTATGTGTAAGCCATTATCGCCAAAATAATGAGCGGCCCGCGTATAAATAATGACTACGAGCACAAATGTTCTTATACCAGCCTCCTTTGATGTAATTTATTTAAAATAGCGGGTAGCGGAATTAGAATTGCTTGCCAAAATCAATATTAACGAGAGCAAAGCCGCAAGTAAAAGCTATTATGAAATAAAAATAGAAACCTAAATGGTAATGCTTCATGTAAAACAAACTATTCACAATTCGTATTTATAGAATGTATCGGTTTATTACTTCATAAGTAATTTATCGATTAGTACATATAAATTTCATTAACATGATTTAAAAATTTTACAGATGTAAATTAACAGAATCGATTGTACTAAAATCTGAGAGTGGTATCGCAGAGTTAGAAATAGCGTCCATGTTCCGATTCGCAAATTCTTCGCAAATGAATTTTCAGTGCGATATAGGTATTTGCAAAAGTAAGTATTTCATAAACTACTTTTATAATTATTAAGTAACATAATTTTACTATTAATTATAATAATACAATAAGAATAATGTAGATGGCAATCGCCAGCTGTCTAATGTAACAAGATATAGCATACTGTTACACAGATGCAGCTATTATGTTTTTATATTGCTTCTAACTTACAATGTATCGAAAAAATAATGACTGTAAGATCCAAAATATTAGAACCTTTGTTGTTATATTTTTGTATCCTCGTATGTTTATTATTACAGGTAGCACTTGCGGACCAGTTGATTGTTCGGTCGAGGGAAGCGGTTACTCCCCTGATGAAGAGGGCACTGTGACAGCATCCACAGGGGTATTCGTTCTTGACCCCAACGAGAAAGCTAGTAAGCCATTTACATTTTACCTTCCTCTATTTATATACTAAATTGATCAATCATTAAAATACCAAATAAAAACTATCAAGAATTCGAGAAAAATTAAATATATATTGCACGCCTCATAACGCGAAGCGTTTGAGGTTGTACATTACTCTCAACATTCCAAAGTCGAGCAATTATGGAGACTTCAATGATCATTATATTTTAAATCTTTTGTGTTTTTAAGACAATGCAAATGTTTTATTATCCAGAGAAATATTCTCACTATCACACTAACTGATTTTTAAATTAATTTGTTTCATTATATAATTAAAAAAATATTGAATATTTTTTTCGTCGACGTCCGGATGTCTGTTTTTATGGATGTATAACGATTACGCCCAAAAGCTTAATGTATTGGGACCATTTCCTTTTAATAGCTCTAGATTGACATCGAAATACTTCCTATTTAATATGAATACTTAAATTAAGTTAGTTCAATTATAATTGTTATGAGGCGTTTTGGATTTTCCAAACTATTTTTACCTCACGGCGCTATGCTACAGCTAGTCAAATAGTTTTTATCGAAGTATATATTATTACTTAATTATTACCTGGTGGGGCAACCACCACACCTAAACCAGGTGAGATATTCTTATCCTAATTTTGTTAGAGTAGGCTCTATTTTAATGGTTAGAAGTAGATATCTCATAAAAGTAAATGCCAAATATTACAACACACCTATAACCAGGATTAATGCTCACTTACCTCGTTCGCCAATACTGTTACCGTTGCTGTTGGAGTTTACAAAGGCTGCAAAGCACCTTCCTTAATGATCACGAAGGTATACAAACAAATCACCGTGTTCACAAGAAATAACTACCCGCCTCGTCGATACCCGAGAAAGTTATCGGTCATCTCCGATTTTTCATATATATATAAGAATAGAAAAAAAAATTGCCTCTCTTCCAACCAATTTATGAGACCGAACATTGCCTAATATACGGATTTTTGCGAGTTAGTCAAAAAGAAGGCATTACGTTTGATGATTATAACAGTTGATAATTATAACATTAAGCTTTCTTAGCAAAATAAATTAATAACACAGAAGTTCCAGTTTACAAGTCACAAATGAATCCTAAACCGTTCTTCCGTCGTCTCAAAAGCAAAAAATCTTTATTCAATTTAGTTCATAAAAAGGCACTTATGAACGTCAAAACTACTACCGGTTTGGCAAGTAACGCAGTCATCGAAAAGAACCGGCAAGACTCAATCTGCATTTTTTTAGCTTTTATTCTTAACTCTTTTTACATAATAGTTTCATGTGTTACAGTAGTTATTAGAGCATGTACAGAGAGGGGTATCAATTGCTGACATCATGATCGCTCACATATTGATCCAGCCTTTTGACATCAAAACGCGTTTGACATGGCTCTTGATCTTACTATTCAGTAATGTACTTTGGGACTTTATTGTAAAACCGAACACTATTACCTAAAAAAGTGTTAGTGGTCTTACTGAGTATTTCTAGTATTCAAATCATCCCGGTCTTTAACGAAATCTAGCTTTTCTAAGTTCTTGAGAACATACATTAAATAATCAAGAATATATTGGAAGGGCAAAGTTAAAATACCAAATTCCGAAAACTTATCCTTTAATGATTCGCGAGGTCTCATATTGTAAATGGCTCCAACTGCTCGTTTTTGTAAAAGAAATACGGTGTCTACCTTAGCTGATGTCCCGACAGCAAAATACCTAACAGACATTAAGCTATGGAATTAAACGAAGTAGACCAACCTAGCACTGGCGATATATGTCAGCTGACGAATCTTACGAACAGCGAATGCGGCAGAACTCAACCTTCCCGCCAATTTTTTTTATGTGAGAACCCCATTGTAGTTTAGTATCAAGCCTGATACCTAAGAACACAGTACTATCAACTAAGCCTACTAAATTCCCTTCGATCTTGATTCTAGTGTCGATCCGTGCAACATTAGCCAAGGTAAATTTAATACATTTAATTTTGTATACATTTAGCACTAAATTCTTTAATGCAAACCAGTCAGTAAATTTATTAAAAGTATTATTTACAAACCTAACCTCTGAATCTGTCCTATTCATTTTAAATATAAGTGAAGTATCGTCAGCAAAAAGTACCATGTGTCGCCGCAGTTGTGAACCATTAGCGGCAGATCATTCATATATATCAGGAACAAAACTGGTCCCTAAGCGGACCCCTGCGGTTCACGAATTTGTGACAACGATTCAGCAGAGGTTCCTCCAGTAATACTAACCTTCTGACATCGATCTTTTAAATAAGAGACTATGAAGTCGAAAGAAGCTCCACAAACACCATTGTGGTTTAATTTAAGAATTAGGATACTATGGTCAACATAGTCAAAGGCCTTAAACAAATCACAGAACACACCGATTGCGTCCTGCGACTCTTCCTAAGCCCCCAATATATGACTTATAAGCATTGCATCAGCGTCAGTAGTAGATTTTAATTTTGTAAAACCTGCTTAAGAACTTCGTGATATAACCTGTTTGATATTCAAAATAGAAAAAAATCATAGCTGTGACCATTCCAGCTATAAATGGATTGGATATGGTATTCTTGTGGTCTTAACTTTCATACCCAAATCTGAAATATAAAAACTGTGTGGGATCTGTCACATTAACTTATGCCGTTTCTTTAGTTGCAGAATTGTCATGTATGGAGGGCAGCGTACGCCCCCTATGGCTTCTATATTTGGCAATTGCTCTCGGTGTCATGTTCCTCGTGATGCTGTTAATCAATTGCTTCCTATGCACAGCTATGACGTGTTCCTGTGCCAGAACTGACGTACGTATACAATATTGTAAAGTTACCTGGTTTTGCTAGGTAGTAGGCCCTAGTGAAAGTTTAACCTGGTCGTCTAGCAGTATGGAAGATTTAGAGTCGCCTTCCTTATTAGTGGATATTTGATTATATATATCCTTACTAATATTATAACCGTGAAAGTTTGTATGTATGGATGTTTGTTACTTTATCACGCAAAAGCTTATACATCAGAATAACACATAGGCTATAATGTATAGAGATATACCAGCTTTTTTTTTTTTAATTTCGACCTACGTGGCCATAAAATAGGAGCTGAGAGTTTGTATGTGTGTTATTTGCAAAAGAAATCTCCTAAAACATTTAAAATGCTGCCCAAAGTCAATTTAACACGGACAAAGTCGCGAGCAAAACCTAGTTTCTAATAAAATAGGTGTCCTTTTGGCGAATGCTGAGGGCACTTAGCCCCAAGGCAGCGAGAGCAAGGATGCCAGAATGGTCGAATCTCGGCTTAAGCTGTTACCGGGAAAACGAAAATAAATTCGTAATCTGACTAAACTGCAGGTCCTAATTTACTGAATTTAATCTTCCTAACGTGCTTATCGGGCAATATGTAGTATGCTTATCCTGTTTCATACTCATACCGTTACTTTGTGTGACTTTATTAAGACCAACAAACAGAAGGGGTACAAGCAGTTGCTTTGGCGTGTTGCCTTCTAGAATTAGCACACGTGCATGTGTCCAGTAATCAAACGGGGTGGTAGGATAGTCAATTGAAAAGCAACTACTGTACACTTGAAAGTATACCAGAGCGAGTATTGTACGTTGACCTACCAAGAAGCAGGCTAATATAACCAACATTTGACGATGGATTACCAATATCTCTTAATAGTCGTCGTTCTTTCTTTATACCACCTTTATAACAAATACTAGATAGTTCCGGTGTCAAATGCATTGTGATTTATTGCTCTAAGCTTACAATATATTACAACAAATATCACATTAGAAACTAGTTCATCATTTTAATTATAGTATTATTTTAGTTAATAGTATAATTTAAATGAAAATTTGACTATAACTATTTTTCAGGGTAGTTTTTAGGTTTTTTACCAGAATTTTTTTTATTCTATTATATATTTTACAATTTTATGATATACATAATTAATAACTTGGCTGTTGTAAAAACTTTGTTTTATTTTACCATTTAAGGTAATTGAAAAGGACCCATCGATAGTGGAAGACTACGACCCGTATCGAAGCTGGCATGGTAGTCAGTACGGCACGCGGTATCCATCTTCTACCATACATTCCACCAGGTAGTTTTTTTTTTTTATCGGAAACATTATATTACACTTTACCTCAATCAAGATATTAATGTACTTGGAAAAAATATTTATCAAACATTGGTGGCTCAGTGGTAACGTGTACGGATACCGTGTCAATGGTCGTAAGTTCGAATCCCTGTAATAAGCCTGAGCTTTCGGTGAAGAAAAATCGTGATGAACCCATAGCATGGTGGTAAGATATCTTGTAGTGCCTTCCTAATTAACTCTCACCTTGTAGTTGAAATTCTGCCGCCAAATACCTTTAGACAATCAGAGAGCCAACCCCTCCACTAGTCTTAATTTGTCCACCATCTTTGACCACATAGCCTCTTAACATCACATGAAGTTGTGGCAAATCACTAAACCTATAAAGTTAAATACAAATAATCTAGCGGCCAAGACGTGAGTTACAATTCCCCTAGAGCCCTTTAGAACAATCTGAGCATACCAAATCTGTTTAAAGTAGATCATCCCCAAAACCGTTATAGTGATATCGCACAAAAAAAACAATTTGAATTTTTCTTCAGTATTAGAATATTGAAAGGCATAAAACCTAGTACAGATTAATCAGAGTAGAGAACAAAAATGATTAAAGCTAAGTAAATAAATTTACTCTACGTTACTGGTACGTTTTATCAATAATACTTGAATAAAATATCAATTTAACGTTTCTGTGATTCTTCAGATCAGTTTCGGACAACAGTGACCACTACGCGATAGTACAATCAAGACCCGGTAGTCGACACTCCGGTATGCATAGAAACAGACACTAAAATAGGTAAATATTATCTACTATATACTACCTTTCATTTTTAATATTCTTGATTTCAAACCGCATACAATTGACTGTTAAAATTTCCTGTTTCAGAGAATAACATAAAAGTAAACGTGTGATAACTAGTGCAACAAAATTATTCTAGAGAACAACCACCAACTTAACCAACAGTAATGTAGCAAGTATACGTAATACTACGAACAGCATATCACGCTACTCGAGTGGTAGAAATTAAAAAAGTTAAAAAAAGTGGGCTTTAAAGGGACGACTTTTTAAACGATTTTTCTACATTTACTCAATCCGACTTGTTATCATACAAAAAAATTGAATCCAGTGTAACCCCTAATGTATGGAACCCGAAACAAATAATGCCATCTATGTCTAGTTACGCCACAGTTCACCAAATAGATTTATAGTAAAGTATAATCTTATTAGATTTAAGCTTGAAGCGGATTTGAACCCACATTTTAAAGATAAAATTAAATCTGTTGGTGCTCACATTCATAAACGTGATGTTATTTTCAATGGTTTACGACGTTACCTTTAAAACAAGACACTTTAAACATCTATTAATGATTAAATCAGTGCCATTTATGATGCATGTACCTTATATAAGCGTTTAGAATTTTAAACTATTTTATATACATTTTTATAAAAATAAAATAAGCAAAGAAACCGTCCATTTATTTTATATACATACCTTCCACTTAGGGGTCATCCACAGGTTACGTCACACGAATTTCATGATTTTTTCCCTTCCGTCACACAGCTGGTCACAGTTATGACACTCGTTTCTCCCTAGTGTGATGTCATATATATATTGTAATTTTACATTACGAAAGTATTAAATTAAAACAACAAATCAATAGGTCATACTTCGTGTGTTACTGCTTAATTATATTCGATTTTGAAATGTGCCGTCACTAAAATTTAGGACCCTTGTCTCACAATGGCACACGTCGTCGACCCCTTCCGCCCCCATTTAACGTGTGGCGTAATTTATGGATGGCCCCTTAGTATTTACAATGCTCACGCTCAACACCGCGGTTTTCTCCGTCCCAATTGCTTGTGAGGGTTGCGTCATTAACTCAAGTGGAATCGAGTCAGGGGGAATCCATTAGTTAAGTGTGGCATTTCAAGGGAGTAAGGGGTCGAGTCAAATCTTACCCAATCTCACTTCGGGGAGAGGAGGACCACGGCAGGTATCACGGTAAATTTATTTCCGCAGGAAACAATGCAAAATTGCTAGAAAACGGGAAATAAATCTTCTCATAAAAAATGGGTATTGTTGTGACAAGAAATTAATTTATTGAATATTTTCAACAATTTTAATTCTTGTAAAATTATTTTATTCTTAGCTGAAGAGATCAAAATTAGTCTCACAGTAACTTACTTATCGCAAAAAAGTTTTCTTGATTTGGAAATAAACAATATTGGATTAAAATCGCAAGTTGCTTGTCGCAATCAAACATAGATTAACTTAAGAGATTAGAGGAGGCGGTGTCGAACGAAATCGCCAAAAATTACCTCACGTAATTAATGGATGCCCTTCCATAAGCCCACCCTGACAGATGAATCGTTGTCAGCCTGATGAAAATGAAAATGAGTTTATGCCGGAACTATTACGACCGTGGTCGTAATGGGGGACGGTCGAAGGGATGTTTTGGACGTTGTGAAGTATACGTGGAAAAAACACTAAAAGTGTTATTGTTAACAAATAAGGTTGTGCTTCCGAGGTAGTCGATTATTACTGAATACCTATTTATTTTGTAAGCATTTACTATATTATAAATTACTAAATAAATTTAAAGCATTCAATAACTTATAACAGTAAATAATAACTATAAGATTTAAAATGCAAACAGGAAAATATTGAATAGAATCGTGAACTCAGTTCTTGTCGGGATGACGGTATATTTTAATTAGTATTTTAAATTGATTTAAGAGGAAATGTATCAACGATAATTTTTACGATACGTATTTGACAATGTAGATACCTATTAATTATGTTAAAAATACTAATACATTGAAAAATGTAGTATAGTGGTTTTATTCGCTTTTAGAACCTAAATAATTCCACTATTATCAAGGTTTGATATAAAAATAAGTATACAATCACATTTGTAGGTTCCGATAGGAATGTAGTGTTTTAAGTCATTTTATTACGTAGTAAAATTAAATGAGTGGAAGTTGATACGAGCAAATTTATATAAAGTAATTTCTATTAGTATTCAGAATAAATATATCTATTTTCCAATATATTTTATTAGATTTTATTAGAATAATAGCTATACAGTATACAATATTTTCTAGTATTCATGAAAAATTATTACAAATATTTCAGCCCGGCGTATATTCTTCCCAATTACATTATTTATTACAATGACGGTTAAATGGATCCTCCATAAATAGTTATATTATTTTTAAAATAAAATAAGTTTATATGTTTTTCCTAAATTGTTCCCATTTTTCATATTTTTTTAGCTAAATATTCTTTAGGTAAATACTTATAAACCAAAATTTATAAATACTTTTTGAATTGGAATAATATGAGCGTTGATTTTATTAATCAAACAATTTGTATTATGTGCAAAATAATTTTGTATTTAAAAAATGTATAAGTCTAAGAAGTGATTTTAGATTATACAATTTTAATGGATTGAGTATTTTAATTATATATTAAATTACACTATGCTATAGCAGTGATACTAAACTATATATTGTATAT
Organism: Actias luna; assembly: GCA_039707435.1. NCBI lineage: Eukaryota > Metazoa > Arthropoda > Insecta > Lepidoptera > Saturniidae > Actias > Actias luna. The sequence continues at coordinate 8,365,610 of JAZHAC010000033.1, read as the reverse complement.
CTATTACTTTTGACATACTTAATTTCACATATATTGATGTGACTTTATTTTTTTTATAACGTAACTAGATGTTATTCCTTATAACATCAGCTATCTGCCAGAGAAAGTCCCGAAAAAGCAAAGTTAATAAAGTACCGTATATACTGTCATATGCATGTCATAAAAAGTTGTTATTTTGATATTACAGAGAGACACTATAATTTTATTTATTTGTATAGATATTTTTTCCGCAACTGTACCTAAAGAAGTAAATAATTGAAGTAAATCATTTTATAATTAATAAATTAATATTTTTTTCATGAACTATGTGAATATCTAATTTTAAAACTTATCTATCAATAACAATATTCTCAATAAATAGTATGAATTCATGTCTGTCATATATTTCTAAATTTATAAGCTGTATTATTTATAGAGACACCTACATATCATTTCATAAAAAAATCACTTCAAAGATTTTTTAATTTAAGATACCAACCAATTCATTATTTTATATTTAATGTCCCTTTCCTGTTCACTAGCCGTTTTAGTTTGTAAGGATTTTCCTAATCTTAGTACGTACTTAGCACATAATTACTGTGAATTATTCTTATATACCTAACCTTATTGCGCATAATATAAATAATAAGAAAATATTAAGAATTACTCTATATTTTATTACTTAAGTGTTCATAACTGCATAAGTTCCATAAAGATAAGTACCCAAGGAATAGAGTTTCAAACCGGCCAAAAGAGTGTAATCTTGTAAGCTCTAAAGCGGGTACTAATAAATAATAAAATTAAATTAACATGAAATATGTATTTTATTTAAATATTATTACAAGTATAACATTGTAGCGAGTCTACTGTCCGTTAAAACAAGATAGTAGGCTCGGCCGTCTAAACGCTCCTTCGCCAGATAAAATAAAAATGCACTTAATTAAATAACAATAGGTTAAGTCACGCCCATTGTATAGTCCGCACTCGAGCAGCCAATGAGTAAAGAATGTAATTAGACGGACTATAAAAAGTCCGGCACTATGTTATAGGTTGTTATTTTGCACAAATTCTTCACGAACACATGAAATTTTTATTCCATACCTTCCGAAATAAAAAGCAAAAGTAAATTAAGTTGTAGTGAATAGATCGTGTATTGTCACATCACACCGCTTACACATCTATAACTCTATATCATATATTTTAATTTAAAAAATACTATCTGATTAAGGTAACCAATTGTAACACGAATTCTGTACCTAGATTAGAAATGGTTGTTGGGTAAAATAAACATTCATTTACTAGGCATGTTTCTTAATGTAAAAAAAATAATCTCAAATTAACATTATTAAAAGAATTTAGTTCTAAACTCTACTATAAAACGGAGTATCAAACACAGTCGCTTTCTTGGAAAAAAATCTATAGCTACTTCAGAAGTGATTGTATAAAAAAAATTAAGCACATCTACCATTACTTAGGTTACATGCAGATTTTAATGCCGATCAAAAATACCTTTTTATAGATTAAAGACTTTTGTCCTTAAACCACTGTAACGTTTTTTTTTTTTTTTCTTAAGATCTTACATAAGATACCTACCTTCCGCCGGGCAGCTAAAGTATGGAATATGTCAGATTCTTACTGACTAAAAACCTACGGCCTCTGTACCTTCCACCAGGATTGATGGAGTGCATTCACATTCATCATCTAATCCCGGTAAGGTCCAAACCTAATCAAGGGCTCCCTCTAATGGGGTTAGGGATCGGTACACCTAGACTAAACCTTCGGAGGTGCACGCAAAGGTTCGTTACGCTCCTTCTCGGGCCTTCACTGCAATGCTGACAGATGTGTGCCCCGCATCTGCCGTCGCAGGCCACTCTAAGGCTCACATCTCGGATTCATCGGGGCCCGGTTCAAACGATGGTAACGGTACATTAATGGTATGGTACGTTCACTGTAACGTATGGTAGGGTCACAACAGTAAAAAATAAATGCGATTTGATTTTATACTACGAAACGACATATTTGAAGGACCTATACATACAATGTCGCATAAATTCTAGTGGGAGAAAAAATAATACTTCGTGCACACAATATTTATTTTATTGAAGTATCTTACTCTATTTATATCTACAAGGTACAAGTGTTCGACAAGAATTTGGGCATACAATTTGTGATTAATTTTACATTTAGTGGCATGATATACAATTAATACCAAGATTTAAACAAAATATTACGTATACATATATAGATTTTCGGAATATTTATCTAAGAACTTAAAAAAAAATTATAATATATTTTTATTTACTTAAAATTCTAATTAATTTTTGGACTAGTTTCTGGATATATAATACAACAATTAATTAAAATCTGTAACATACAATAACATAAATATTGCAGTTTATCTAAAACTGTGTGCTGCTTATGGCACATGAAAGTCGTTTTATAATAGTGAAAAATGATTATCAGGGGTAAGATTTTGACTAAATATTTAAAATAACAGTTACAATACCTCGACTTACGCGTACTCGAAATTACGCGATTTTCAAATCTCGTCGATTTAGTGTGAGTTCATTAAAAAACGTTAATTTTTTTTATATGGACTTTAACTAAGAGCGTATTTTTTGAACAAAATAAAGAATAAAAAAGACGTCGTCATGCAACGAGGAAACTTTCCAGGAGAAAAAGTCATAGAACCAACAGAAAACTTAGGATTTCAGAAAGCTTTTTTCGTCACAATAACTTTAGTTAGCAATTTTGTATTTGTGTTTCCATTTTATTTTAAAGTATTATTTTCTTTCGTCTCCGGCTAAACTATCTAAAATAATTTATAAATATATGGGAAATTATAACGCGACTCAGATCCACCAATTGCTTAAGTTCGAGGTATTACTGTATATAATTAACTTTTAACAAACAATGCATGAATAAACATAATTTTATAGAAATATAATTATAATTAGTACATTATTGCAAAGGCAGTGAAATAGGCAATTGCAGGTCGAGTATTTACTAATACGAGACAAGCAATTGCCATTACCACCAAGGCATATATAGTGCTTTTCTCAAAAGAATGCAGGGAAATAAAACATACTTTTTATATTATACATTTAATTGAATTTACCTTTGTCACTAAATTTATATCATCTGGGGCTTTAATTCAAAATTGCGTTATGTTTTCGCCAGTAAAAATGTTCGATTTTTTGCTTTTGAATCCAGTCGATTGTCGTTTAAGAATAGTAGTTAAATTTCCATAATTTTTCAAGTTAATTCAGTTTTTAACAGGAACTGTACATTTCAGCATGGAATAAATTACGCATAATGTAGATAGCTTTTTAGTTTTAGCAATATCATTAAAATACGCCAAAAATACAGTTTCGGAGAAAAAGTACACTTTTTCTCGTTTCTTCAATTAATACAATTTTCATATACTTTCATGAATTTTTCTTTTGACTTTGCTGGAAGCAGGTTTTACATTGCCAGTTTGGCTTCTGATCTTAAATCTGGCAGAGTATAACCAATCTCCATTTCACTCTCTAAACCGTTAGAATTTATTTTAATTTTTCAATTTATATTTATCAAGTATGTAAATAACAAATCAATCAACGAATTTTTAGCAATTTTCTGTTTATTATCTGTGCCGAAAGGCAAGCGCATTTATGGCTATATAGCCACGTGAATGTAATTTGTACTAAACAAAGAGACTTACTTTGGAATGCCAAGAAAGATAAAAGAGATCCATTCAAAGAGTATTTAATAACCCCAGCACGCCGTTTTATACAACATTTCTGGAGCGTTGTAATGTTCCAAATTCAAAAAATGCTCTAGCAATGGATTTGATTTTCTTTGTCCGTAAATTCGATATGTGTTCTTTATTTTGAAAATAATGACAATATTTCCATGCATGTTTGAGAAAAGAAAATTATTATATTTAGTTATACAACTAAAATATTTTGCAGACAGTAAAAATCATGAGGCTCCAAATTAATATTTTTTGGTTATAATGCAACAAGGAATATTAAAACCGGCTAAATGTGAGTCAAGCTCGGTTTAAAGAGTTCAAAATAAATAAAACGTTTCATTAGTAAATTCATAACACAGTGGGTTCTGGGGGTGCTCAAATCACAAAATTAATCGTTTTTTTTTTTATAGAGCATGCTTTGAAACACGGAGCAGATGTTTATATAAATCTATTAGGTTCTCTCTTAATGACCCTTTAAACCATATCTACTCCTAAGAATAAGACAGTGAATTTAATATAATTTTTTTGGTAATACTTCCAGAAATTTCTACTCCATAATTGAAATCACTAAACATGAAATTTATTAGTATTCAAATTTTGTCACATGTTTTTACAAGATTTTTACCTTATATTATCAACAAACAGTTCAGAATAATTCATAAACATTGCATTATCTTTATTAAACATATGATTCATGCATATATATATTATAAACATAATTTATAATAGTCTTATCTATTATGTTTATTTGACCTTTTGAAAGATAAATAACGAGGAATACTAGCAAATTTACCTTCCAACTGTACAAAATCAATCCGCTTGTAAGCTAGCTATATAACGACTAGTTGTAGTCCAAATATAAATTTAAAGTAAATTCTTTGTTGCCGTTATGTTGGTCTGTTAATTATACTATATGAAAACAGTATTAATTCGCACATCATTAGCTCAGCTACACCTTACTAACAAGATATACGTTATAATTAATTGATTTTATAGTTAATACATATGTGATTTACCAAGTAGAAAGTACCTAGTTAATTTTTGGCTGATTCTCGTCGTTCTAGCAAAGTATTTTTTACCTGTTCATAGAGAGAACGTTTATATATCCGGGGCTGACCGTCGCGTAGTCCGTGCGGGTACACGCCGAAGGTAGTCACATCATCGAACCAACTAGTTGTGGGCTGGAATATAAAGAACAATATTCAGGGGTCTAAATAAAATCAATCTTATATATAAATGCGTGAAAAAGGTCGTCATATTTCAAGTATTTTAGACTAAAATGTGTATTTCATGTCTTGTAAAAGCTGCTTATTTAGTCAAGTATATATTAGGTACATGATACATAATACGAATTTGTTATTTCGAAGCAAATAGTTAACGATTTTTGCTATCGATTTGCTTTTTCCTGGTCTCTGGCAAAAAAGGGGGGCCTACCCCTTTAGTTAAGTAGTACTGGTTCTCACCAGTCGAGTCTGTTGTCTATCCCTTTCAGCCTGTTCACACAATATAGGCAAATGCGTTGACCCATACAAAAACGTCGGTACGAGCCATTTTTTCATAATTCGTCCACATATACTAAATACTATTTGTATATAACTCTCTGAGTTGACGGTAAATAAAACAGAGTTTCAGAATTGTTTTCGTTGTACCGTGAAAAGCATCGTACAGCGTTATTCTAGAAAAAAAGCAAAAGCATTCTTACTGTTTCTTTATGGAAAACTAGCTGTGCTCACGACTTCGTTTGCATGGACCTAAAACTTATTAAATAAATTTTGCCCGTTTTGTAACCTTTTTAATACAGTTTTTCTCCTATTTGTGGTAGCGTGCTGTTAAATAGCCTAAAGCATTCCTCAATGAATGCTCTAGCAAATACAAAGAATTTTCGACTTATAGTTCCTAAGATTAGCGCGTTCAAACAAACAAACTTCTACGTTTTATAATATTAATATAGATATCATGAGTATTACCCGGTTTTATACCCAACCAAATACGTACATGATAATTTAGACTTAAAGTCGTTCACTTTCATGCACTATTATACATTATACATGTGTATTACATATATGAAAAAAAAGGTTTAATAAAAAAAAAATTGTTGAGAGTTTATCTTGAGAAATTATCGGCTATTGATATACAATACGTAAAGAACTTCACAACAACACCAATTATTCAGTAGACTAACATAATACACGAGCAGTTTGTGGGTTAGGAATCCGCATACAGTATAATAATACGCTCAAGATGTTGTTAGGAGCCTCGTTTCTGTAGCGCATCAAGTATATTTGCTGAAGCCAGAGTCGATGATTTTTACGCCATAATGCGTCAGCGATATACTTCGATGCTAGAGCGGGAACGGCGTAGTCTAATAGCATTCTGGGTGCACTAGCTAGCAGGTTGGATAGTTACCTTCTTATCCATTGGACTATGTTACATGTACGTCGAGGCGTGTATGTAGTTAATTAAATATTATAATTAAGTTAGTAATAATACTAACACTAAATTAAGAATACGTACACTAACAATAATATGGTTCTAATAACTGAATTAATATTTTATTATGATTATTATTATAACGCTCTATGGCACATCACAATGCACCTCTCGTACGTGTGCTGCGGAATATTAACGAAATTTTAGTCCGCTTCGCTTTTGTCCACTTATTTCCTAAAAACTAGAAAGGATTATGCGCCACCCCGAAGGACTTTTCTCAAAATATGGATGTGAAATAAGTCTATGTAGTTAATTGATTTATTTAATTAGGAGAATGTCTTTAAATAGCCTAATTATGTAAGGGCCTCATAAGGCATATATATAAAAACATCTGTTAAAAAAACTACTTTCGTTAGTGGCTTTTAAGATAATGTCTACTGATATACCATACATATTATATAGATATTTATTTAACACTTAATTAATGGATTAGAGCAGTAACCTTTCGTTTCAACAGAAGGATTTAGTATCAGTTATATAATCATGCAAATGTCATATGTATGTAGAACAGAACTAAGTAGTTGAACAGTGCATGAGAATACTATAGATTTACATGCCCACTAACCAGTTTCACATACTATTTAACTTTCGTATAATCATATGTATTATACGAGAAAGTATCAAAATAGCATTTATCAAACGATACTGCTCCAATTAACTACCTACATACGATCGATTGCGTTCAGTTTACGTCAGCTTTGACGTCATACTGCCATATCTGAAATAGGGTACGTATCAATTTACGTTTGTAAATTTCAGTGCCCTTTGTAGAGTGCTTATGTTTTATAAAAAAACATTTAGATATTTCATAAATAGCAAAATTAAAATTAAACAGCGAAATTAATCAAGTTTTGTATATATGTATATTTTGGATATACGACATATTTGTAAACGCCTCTGGTGTAAAATCAGCCTTATCAAATTAGCGTAATGGGTTTATCCAGTGTCGATTAATTCTGATCCTATCAAGTATCGTTAGAGGAATAGTAGACCTTGACCTTAATTAATTTAAATCGGCTTAGGAAATCCCCGCCTTTTACACTGTAAGTCAAACACAATTTTGTAGTAAAGATACGGTTATAAAGTGACACAATTTTAGTGCAAAATATTTAAATATTTTCACAAAATAATAATAATAGGTAATACCATTTTATACTTTTGTTTCCAACTGATAAAAAGTGAAGATTTTCAAATTCTTATTGTTTTAACTAACAAATCTTTCATGGGTGGTAACTCACCCACATTCTATTTAAAGACTCATTTAAGATAACCTAAGGAGTGAAATATAAATACAGTTTCAAAGAACTTCGCTTTAATATTCGATATTCCTAAATCAATCAGAATTAAGGAAACATATGGAATCGGGATCTAAACAGTATTTTACCATATTCGGTTACGGATATAAAAACTATATTTAGAATACTAGTAACCTAATTGTAAATAATAATTATTAGTTAAATCTTAAGTTAATTTAGGTATTCGATATTATCTCTTTCTGCTCCGTCCCTGTCCGTTATTATATTGAACATTTATATTGCATACATACATTTTTTTTTATTGCAAATATACGACGTTAAGGTTTAAACGTTATCGATCAGTGTTTGAACAAATTAGCTTTGAAAAAAAGACCATGATCTGCAATATTACCTATAGGTATAGAAGAGGGAGTTAGCGATTAAGTTATATCATATTTATCGATTTAATAATATAGTTGATCATAATGATATACATAGTAAGACACTGAGACTTAATAATAATAATACCAGCCTCTTAATAACCCATTGCCGAACGCTGGCTTAATCTGTGTCAGCCTACGATGTATCAGTAATTTCGAACACCCAAAAATTTGACACAATTGATGTGTGATCGATTGATGTGTTTAAAATCAAATTCAAATTGTAGAGCTCTAAAGCAGCAACAACACGGTGTACTTATAAAAAATTCTAATTTTGGACTGAAGCGGATTTATACACACACAAACAGTAATAATACAATAAAATTTCCAAGCATGTAAATTTCAATTATGTATACATATAATCAGAATGTATATTTAACGTGTCTGTACTTTTTACATTTGTATGAAAAAAAAATATTTCAATAATTTGTAATACCTAATGTGACTAAGAATAAGTAATAAAATATATTTACATCATTTTTAGAAATATCTGCCGCTACTGCTAAAGTACAACGTTTATTATAAAGCGTATTATCGAGTAACATATTGGCTTTGTTTCATTAAAATCGGATAACTCTATCAAAAGTTATTGTAATTTGAATGACGACGCGAGACTAAATAATTTTAGTTCAACACGAACGAAGTCGCATGCACAGCTAACTTTAAATAAAATAAGGCATTTAAAAAAATCGACACTAACTAATAACTCTCTTATTACTCCCACGTTGCCTAGATTATGTGTAGAATAACTAATTTCAGAACTTAGCGGTAAACATGATTTGTTTCTGAATATCGACTTACCTCTAGTTTAAAGTTGATCACGTGTGCCAAGGTCTGATGATGCGGTACTGTGACTACTCGGGACACTGGGAAGTATCCCGGGTGGCTAGCGGTGACCTCATAGTGACCGGGGGTCAATAGACGGTAATAGTCCCCATACGGTCCTGTACCACAATACAATATTTTATCTTGGAGTTTTATTCATAATCACACCTATCAATACCTTAAAATTAAATTATTACGCTTAAAACAAGGTTGAGAAATGTTTCAGTTCATTATAAACACATCAATCAAAACTCGTTGGATTTCCCGAATATTATTTTCAATGGCAGTAATAATGTACATAAATAAAAATTATATGCTTTTCGTAGGTGAATACATCACTTAAATCCACCTCGATTTAGCGTTTTATTATACATTAAAAAATACCCGAATATGGTATTAGGTATAAAAATGTGGCCACGTAGTTGATAAGAAAACGAATAAATAAGCCACAACAATGCAGAATCAGCTATCACAACTCAACCGTTTGTGGTTGTTAATAATATCATTTTTGTTGTACTCAAAACCCAGTACTTTCAATTTTGCAACATCGTGGTTTTCAAACCTATATTTCTCCTATGTGCACATTATTATAAACTCTTTTTTCTTTTTTAAATAAAAATACGTTAAAATTCATACTCATCAGATAAGAAGCACCATCAAGTACCCATTAAAATGACACAACAGTGACTCTCCATCCCCATACTACTTGAGAGCAGGGACTTCTTCCATACATAGTTTATTCTCCGGCGGGAATTACTATTACACCTAGTTTACCAACCAACTTTTCGTAGAGAAAGACTGATATTTGACTCTAAGCATAACACTATGAACTATGGTTGAACTGGTATGAACTCACGTCTCTTGACGCGGCGTCCGTAGACGCTACCACTGAGCTATCATCGCTTAATTACAAAGTTATAATTTTTGCGCATAGCAAATATTGGTTTAACAACAACAATATATTCATGGAGATTGCTAGCCAGAGGAAGTGCTACAAGTAGGTATTCCAAGATAAGACGACAAATGACATAAGACATTAATGAAGTCACAAAGACACATTTACACCAATCAGGCTCAATTTACCAACATAATGCAAACACTCGTTAAAACCAGTACGTTGAGCAACACACGCAGTTTCAATTTTAATCATATTTAATTGCTGCATTGCCATATATTGTATAATGCTATTAATAGCAGACGGCTCGAAATTGATAAATATTAATTGACTATTCTCTCTAATAAATTTATTAATTATATTTAGACTTATAGCGACTGTCCTGCCATTGGCAAAAAAAAAAAAAACATTGAATATTTATTTTTTTACAGTATGACAAAGTGAATGGTATTGTTTCTAATAGTAAACACGTATATTGTACTGGTTCTAGCATGATGTAGTACAAAAATTCCTTAATACTTAGGCCGTCAAATAAAAAAAGGATTATTTAACTTCGAGTGATATTTTCTGAGACTAGCGCATTCAAACAAACTATTTAACTCTATTCCAGTTATACTATTTATTCTAATATTCCTTCTGACGAAGATCAGAGACTTAGGTATTGCAACAGATATTTAAAAAACATCATATATATATATATACTTAACCATTACAATAAAATAATTAAACTAGGTAAGTAGCTGAAAATAAAATTTAATTCAGCTCTATTATATTAGTATAGGTTCGTAAAAAATCATTACAGCAATAATTATAAACATACCAGTAGTGATGTCATGGCGAATAGGTCGGGGCACAGGGCCTGTGATATTCACCACAGATATAACAGCGTTCTGTATGAACCCGGAATCATCGCTGACAATACCCTTAACACCGATATGAGCCTTGAACATGTATGCGATTAACGCTTCTCTATTTCTCTCCCATTCTTTAGCTAAATCTTTCGCTGGAGTGTACTTTTCACAGCCCAGCTCGAGTGTGATCTCGAAGGCATTTGTTGCTAAATAATTAAAATCTTGCATTCCTAAAATGTTAAAAAATAATTATTTCATGTCCTCATTCAACCACCTTAAAAATAGAATTATAGAGTAAAAATTTCCCAGTAACCCATGACGACTACAATTAGATTATTTCTCTAAAAGTACTTAACAATATTTACAGTGTCATCTCGATTTCTTTTTATATAATCAGAATTTGGATACAAATGAAATGATAACTGACCAATAACCGCAGTGGGATAGTACGATCACTTATTAATGTTCAGAGCAGTTATAATTTCACACCTTTAAAATACTAGTGAGAACAATCAATAAATCAAATAAAACGTATATCAATCTTAGTTTACTTTTACCTTTTGCGCTTACTTTTAAAACGAATATATACTTAACTAGTGCACGGTCACGCTTCTCTGATATACAAAAGTTGTGTCGGTCGGTTATTATATTTACATGGGTTTACGTGCGTCATAAACATGCACTTTGTAATTAAAGAAATTAACATAAGTGAACTGCAATTCAATTTCAATTTATGTGACACTTTCACCATATTCTGTATTCAATTACTATGCCCATGGTACGTTTTATCACGTCGTATAGAAATAATCAATCTTTGTCAACACCATTTATTAATATCGAAAACCTGTACTAGCAAAAAAAGTGCGTAGATTGGAATTAATTTGAAATCTTATTTTTATTACATAAAAACTAGAATTTATATTATAAATGTACAACAAATGTTCATCGAGTATTACACAATAAAATTAAACCAGCTCGTGTCTCACGGCCAACTGCAGTTACATATAAATGTCAGCAAATAAACATCTGTCCTACATCAGCAAGCAGTACTTCCTGCTTTTAACATTTCCTACTTAATCTTAAAATCAATCCATGGAACAAAGCGTACACGAGCCTTGCGTACATTATTTAAGCGGTTAACGTTGTTAATCAAACGATTGTTAAAATTAATTGTCTACTATTGTCAACGGTTTAAAAATGCTTTTTTTTTCAAATCAATATACTTGTTTGTGAGGGATACGATTCTTTTAAAACAAAAAGACGTTTAAATGATGGCGTTTTATTTTAAAAGTAAAAGTATTATCAGTAAACGATTGTCCATAACAAACAATGTTTGTTCTTTGCGAAAAATTCTTAAGCATTACCTGATTTTTAACAGCTAGTTTAGTATTTTATAAAGCTCTATATACGTAATTTTAGCGTGGTAAGATTATATTCCACGGTCAATACATCATTAATTCAAAAACAAAACAATTGTCACAGAACGAGCTACACTAGAAAATATTAGTAAATATTTAGAAATTACATAAAAAACTTGTTCAATATATTAGGCAGGTCATAATAAATATTTAGTTACTTTAGATAAGGCCACTCAGCTGAAGCTTAAGGACTATGAAATAAATTCCTAAGTAAATCAGGAATGAGGAAAATTCTTAGCAAACGAAATACAATATGTAAAATGCATCATGTATCTCCTCAGTGATATCTTAATGGCAGTAGGTATTTCAAAACAATCGCTCTGCATACCTCATCACATATGCAGGCCGGCGAAAAATTACACCACACATAAATAAAACATTACAGTAAACAAGATAATCTATACATATACAAATTATGAAACTTTACTACAGATCTGTACATAAATGGCACTTTTTTAAACGGGGGCTTTAGTTTTAAATTTCAAGTCGATAGGAAACAAAGAATCCTATGTAAGATAACAACTTAGGGCAGGGTATTACAGGTAAAAAAAATATGCAGAAAAAAGAAAAAAAAACCATGTACGCTTAATACCACACGACAAAAGTGATACATCACTATATCTCTCTCGCTCCCTTAGTCACCTCGAGGCGACTTTACTCGAACGAGCTTCACGCAAAAAGGTTGCAATTCAGAATTTCAAAAATCAGAACCCTCCTATAAGCAAATTCACTTAAAATAATTAAAATACATAAAAACTCATACCTCCCCTTAAACTGTACCACGCTGCGCCATTTGTGACACCGCCTTGTTTACCAAAATTGTATGAAAGAGATTCGTCGGAATTGGGTGCCGGGCACCCTCTACGAGATGGTGACGCCATATCTGTGTGGGATGTTGCGTATGTCATAGCCAAGTCCCTACAATAAATAAAAAACATTGTGAGGGTTTATGAAACCACGATACGATTAAAGCACTCAAATCTAGTATTTTCCCTTTTCGGTTCTCCTAGTCCTTTAATAGCCGATCATGGACGTTGCTTTGATGGTAAAGATTGCAGGGACTTGCAGGGACAGAGTGAGTCTCAATGTGTTGTTTTGCATTTAATTGATATAAGTTCTAGTCGTGCTAACGATCAAATTGATAGGGTAATTAGAACATTAAAGCGTATGTGGTCGTTTGTTGAAACTTCAGATAGATCATGGCAAAATGGTTTAGAGAATATCCTGTTAGCATTAAACTGCACCGTTGGCCGTATCACAAAAATAATTCCTTTAAAACTTTGATAGTAAAGGTAGCAGGACCCCATTAATCTTTTGTATTCAGATGATAGTGAGAATATAGTTTATATAGCCAATGTGAAAAAACTGACGGTACGGAATATACAAGAGTGTCAAAAATGAGAAGTCAGGTTTCGATAAAAACAAAGCAAAAATTGTACAATTTGTTGTTGGTGACTTAGTACTGATTAAAATGAACTAAGTTAGATTCAAAGTTAACGGAACCTTTGAAAGATGCCTCTGTATGAAGTTCCAACTGAGTTTGGTGAATCTGATAAATAATCGATTTATCAATGGAGGTGAAGGCACGTCTGCTGACATTTGATAGCGCTTGATGGTCAGATTGGTCACATGGCGTGACCGGGGTCTCGTGAGAGACTATAATAGTTGGTTACTTGTAGTAGCCTGGGTCTCATGGGAGACTATGGTATAGAACGACCGTAGCGTGACACAAAATTAAAATAGGCTGTAATGTCTATTATAGCATATTTGATACGGGCGCGTATTGTCTTTTAGTTAGACATAAGTTTCCCAGTTCGGTACCTGGTAAAAGCCGAATGGTCAACGTTGCTTTCTCTGGTATAATCAGATGTTATGTTGCTTCCGCACGGGGTATCACGGGCTTAGTGTAACTTTAACGCGATTTTCTTATTAATGAATATAATGAATTGTGTGGAACACTTTAACTTAGATGAAAAGTAGAAATATAATTTTACATCTGGTAATTGCAATTTATAGTGAACTAACTATTCCCGACAAGATTGAATTGATAACCTCAAAGAAAGTAACATAATCCGCAATAGTTCATATTCATTTAGTAGTGCAATTTAAATGGTTCAGACCGACTTTGTTTCAGAGAAACTATCCATTACCTCTTTTTGTTGATCAATTTGATAAACTGTAAAAGGCGTGTCTCTTGACATGCTTGGATATGGCGGCAGGTTTCGATCGAGGGATTCGATTAAAAAGATAGCACTTGTAACACCTGATATGGTAAATTCGAATTTTTGCGTATGCCTTTTGGCCTTTGCAACGCCCCATGAATTTGTCAGAGTACAATAAATAAAGCATTAAGTGACTATCCATATAACATTGCTTTGGCTTATATCGATGTAATTATGATTATGTCTGAAACTATAATAGAGTTTGAAACCGTTTTGTAATGACTTCGGTAATTTCAGGTGATTTGATTTGGACGGACGACCGATATTTCCAAGGCACAATCAGGTTGAAAATGACCGCCTTCGTTCACAAAGTTGTTTGAGGAAACGTTTTGTAGTGTTGGCCCACTAGTAATTATTTTGAATGATTGTGTAATAAAAATGGAGTGTGCTCCGGGTACCCAAAGTTATTTGATGTTGTTTGAGGCACAATCTCGTCAAGGCGTGTCGTATCAACGTGGGACTATAAACATTCGATGCGAAATAATTCATTATTTGAGTTTCAGTGATCTTTCATCGTTCCCGCTAATAACGGTAACATTGAGAAATGTTACAACAAAGTTGTAATGTAACGAATTAAAATTAAAAGTACTTCAACGAATACTATAAAAAGGAGCTATGTATCCGGGTACCGGGTATCCGGCTACGTATACGTATACGTATACGGGTATCGTGCGAGACCCCCGAGCGAGACTGATCATTCGGAAGTAGTTATCATTTTTCGAATAAAAACATGAGTCAACAAGATAGCTTATTTCTTGAGTGTACCCCAGGTACTCTTACATATATACGTACACTAGATGTGCCCGCGTCTTTGTTTATAAGAAATTTATATAAAATATTTAATAAGTATTGCTAGTTTTTTTTTTCAATACGGCTTTACTCTTTCTGGTGGTAGCGTGATGTTAAATAGCCTAAAACATTTCTAAAATATAAAAAAATATTTTTTAATCCGACTGCTAGTTCCTAAAATTAGTGCATCCAAACAAACAAATGTTTCTGCTTCATAATTTTATAATATGGATAATTGTTAGATACCATGTCTACTGCGTATTAATATGGAAACTTAATAATACTACATACTTTAAATTAATGAGATGGAGATGTTGATAACACAGATTACTATATAACTTCGATGCAAGCGCGGCTAGAGGTTCAGGTCAGTCGAAGCGACACTCGAGGCGAGTTCAGTCAGTTCCGTTGAGTTAAGAACGTTCGACAGTACGGACGCCTGTTCGAAATATATATTGAGTAAGCTATATAACTGAGTATCATTCTATGTAACTGCCACAGTCTCTAATATTATTTGTAACTTATTACTATGTATAAGTAGTATATCAAAGATTGATAATAAAAAATTAATTTAATATCCAAGATATTATAAATTGTTAGTAATTTATATAATAAGTACATTATAATAAAAACAAAATATATTTTACCTAAAAGTATCATCATCTGGACTTGCAGAGTATTCTGACGCAAAGGCCCCAGTCTTACTCTCATCGTATGGATAATTTGCTACCAAGTCACCACCATGCATAGCAGCACTCAACACAAATGGTATTGACATAATCCAACGCATCACAGACCTAGTCTCAGGTTCTAACTAAAATATACATAATAAATAAAGCTTTAAATTAACATATGAAATAATTTCATTAATCAATAAAGATCAATGTTTTATGTTCTCATTTCCATAGAAAATCCATTATAGTCATTTTCATATTATTATTTATTATAATTGGTTATAAAATTGTACTCACTGGTGCAGCTAGCCGTGTTAGATCTCTGAGCAGATGGTTATTGTGATTAATACCTTGACGTTCAAATTCGAACGTTATTGCATCTAAATCAGGAAAATTTCTGTTTAAATCTATTGAATGGTTGTTTGTGCGGCCTATCAAATAATCCTTGCCACCCTATATGGAAAAAAAAATTATTAATATAAAGAAATTAAATTTAGAATTTAATTGGAATACTCAAAAATCAAGTATTAGCTGCAGACTACTTTTTTTATCTAGAATATTTTACATATTCACATAAAAATAATCTTTTTGTATGCTCAGTTTGAAGATCTGTTTTGAATATAGTGACCACTTCTTATATTGAAAGTTCATATAGCAGCAAAATTCTATTGTAATTCAATATTCTTTAATAGTGTTTTATAATTGTGTTTATAAATCAAATAAATATCTTTAAAAAGTATACATACAAATATTTATAAATAATTATTATTTACAATGATAGCTCTCTAGATAACATAGATTTCTCAAAACTATCAATGTGTAAGGGCTAATCTGCTTTCTGTATCACCATGAAAGCACTTTCGTTAGCAAATCGCCAAACTTCTATGGAAGTGGTAGTGTAGATCACAAGTATAACTTATAGAACACATGTATCCACGGGTGACCATGTACATGTGATATTTAATAAAACGATGACTGGATTTATGCTCTAAGTATAATTTCTCAACAAACTCTGCATACTACTAGATATCACTAAAGATTCCTGAGAGAGCACTTAATATCCCAAAGAAGCCTAAAGTTTAACTACTCGATCTCAAATTTTCTATAAACTATAACAAATCTATTTCTTACATATTTATGTATCTCTAATATTATTTTTAATTATAAAATCTTACAGTATCCGTAGCCAATTGCCAGCCATCAGGATTCATAGATGGTAACAAATGAATTCTAGTGCTGTGTATAAGAGCCTTAATGCGACGATCGTTCTTTAAATACTGGTCGCACATATAATGAGCAAGCCCCAGTAGTAACTCGCGACCAAGTACTTCATTGCCATGAATATTTCCTATATATTTCACTTCTGGTTTATCTGGACAACAAAAAATTTTGAATATAGAAAAAATATTTAGTATAATTGATTTTAGAATTTAAATATTTTTACTTACAAGGCTGATGAAATCCAGGGGTAGTCGAAAACTCTATTACATAAAGGGGAACATTGCGTACAGATGGCTCCGTCAAAGCATAAACTCTTGTGAAATTTGGACATTTTTCATGTACCTTTTCCAAAACTATAGGTAACTCCTCGTTATTATGATGTTTCCAAATGAACTCAGCTGTCACAGTAAAGAATAGTGCACAATACAAGATTGGATGACTGATCATGTTGATGTTTTTATATTATACCCAGTAAAAATATATCTATATAAACATTTTAAAATAATGACAAACTTGCACGATACCCGAAAGCAACAACAGCACAAAGCGTAATAAGTCACATTCAACGTATCAGTGATCGATCGATTTTCCCGCCTCCCACGGACTTGTTAGTAGTGCTGTACAGTGTACAGTTAAAATAGTCGATTTACATAAGAAATCACTTGAATGATATAAACATTATTTTGCACTATTAAGGATTTATTATAAATCCTATAAGTTTTATACAATATTAAAACCACATAATATTTTTTAATTTTTTAATTTTGTTTTATAATAATATTGTATACCATGACATAGCCCTCGTCTACATATACCAAACATAATTACAATCCGTTCAACTGTTAGAGTAATTGAAAGAGAAACATAAAAAAAGAACTATCATATTTTTTATATATCTTTGAAAAAGCATTTTACATATATACACCCCATCTTTAGATATATGCCACTACAATAAAGTAGTCATTGATCTTTCCCTTATCATTAAACGAAATATGTATTTCAAATTAAACATCTCTTTAAGTAATTTTCATCCGGATCAGTATGAATAAATGTGTAATCGTAAACTTCATTTAGAATGAATAATGTTGTATATTCCCTAAAACTGTGGCGTAAATAATTTTATAAATGACATTTTTAGCTTGTGAATTTAAGTAATAAGAGATTAGACACTGAACATAAAATGAGAAATTTTTCTTTATTCAATTATTGAAGTTTGTTTCCGTTTCTTTTCAAATTATATTATTTGTAATATTTTGTTTGTAGTTTTGGGAGATAATTAAAATGTTCTTCTAAAATAAAATGTGTTTTACCTTTATTTGAAGAAAAAAACATTATATGCTAGCACCATTGTAGAAGTTTCGTTATAAGTATGGATGACATGGTAACAGTTAGATACTGGACTTGAAATAATGCAGAAAAAACCAGTGTGCTTTAGACCATGCGACTGAAGTAAAACTTCTTTGGTTATGAAAAAAAAGATAAAGAAAATGTGTGCTCTCGCCTCTCTCTCTATCTTGCCCCAACAGTAATATACGAAACGTTACTCTCTCTCATTCTATCTTCACTAAATTATACCTCCATCTTCATTGCTGTTCACCTCGCCCGATCACACTTTTCATAATGCTTTCGTCATGCATTCGCCAGCTTACTCCCCAAGTCATGCGTGGTTAAAGAAGTTTTACTTTGAAAAGGTACATTTACTTGTTACCGCATTGGCAAGATATTGTCCATAAAAATATAAAATAATTCCACAAATTATATACTTTTCACAATTTACGAAGAAAAGTTTGATAGTTAAAATTCTTTCATCTACTAGAAATTATTCAAACTTCAGATGGTACTTGCTTGTATTGTCGTGTAAATATACGCATCTTGTGAATATGTAAGGCAAAGATATATACAAGAATAGCAAATAACTATTTAAGTACTTTTCACCTACTTAGTAGATGTTTACGAAATATCGATTCCAAAAGTACTAAGTATTGATAGAAAAGTGTCAAGTATTGAATCTTACTTGTATAGATTCATCCCTAGTTACCAGTAACAATATGGAAAACAAAAGGTAATAGAATATTAATGAAATACTGCCGTAATTTCAAATTTTTATTTAATATTTTTACAATTTGTAAACACTTAAGGCGGGATAATTTAAATGTATTTTAAAAAGACATAGGGTACAGGCATGTTTTTTCAATATTGACACGAATTAATATTAGCTTTCAATAGCATCTGAATGTTGTCGCCCTTTTTATTTTTCTATCTCTTCAACTGTATTTTCTTCGACCCATAGTTGTAATACTAACTACGGCTAGGTATGCGCAGCCATTTGCAGCGCAATTTTAGAGCGACACACAGTAATACTCTCGGTTTTATAAGTGTAATAAATAGGTATATGCTAATCACAGCACATATATCAAAACAGACGAGTGTTTAGCTATCTACTCTGTGCTAGCTATGGACTACATTTTACAGAAAATTAGAAATGTATGTAGAAGATGTCTTAATTTCGTGCTTCGGCCCTTAAAAATAATAATTTGTTATCTATCTCTGTACTGCCATAGCCATCTTCTTTTTTCCCTTACTTGACAACAAATTGTCAGTGTTGAAGATTATTACTACTATTACCAAGTAGATAGTGACTTGAATTGATTTCAGTATTCTGATAAAACGGTGAACTGTTTCTCAGAATTTTCCTTGGAGTTTTTACGACATCTCGGAATTCTTAGCTGCTATAATTTCGACAGTAACCAAGATATGTGTCGCGAAGGCTGTCTTATACAAAACGCTACCCATATTACACAATATAGTATAAATAAACACATGAATAAAAAATAAATATCATTAGGTACATACAGACTAAGATCCCATTAAAATCTGCTGGCATAATCCCTAAAAAAAATCTAAGAAGTGTTAGAATAGGTACATGTTATCAAGCTACAGTATAGATTAATAAGCTTCCGCATGAAACCTTAAATTTATACTTTTATGAAAAGTTTCTGCTAAAAATATTGTAGTGGAAATTAGTACACCAGTGAAGTACACCATGAATATACCCTGAAAAGAAAATATTTTACGTATATATAATACACATTAAACAAAATTATCTATATTAATTTAGGTAACAAACCCCAAGATGTTTTAGAGTCAAAGCTTTTGTATTATCAACATCATTCTTAGACCGAGACAATTTGACTTCAAGTTGTACTTTATAATCCAAATGTTTTAAAGCGACCTGCAAGAAAATTGTACATAAATTTCCTTTATTACAAAGTTTAAGGACTGAGTATTAGAGTTTTTGTTAAACGACGTATGAACGGAAACTACACAATGTAAACAAACATAAAAACTGCAATGAAATAATGTGAATTCTTTAGCAAGGTATAATTTGTAAAATTTAGCCTTATTAGATATAATTTTGATGTTTTTATGAATTCCGTATACTTTATACTTGGTAATCTTGGTTTTCGTAGAGAAATATATAGATCTATGCGTAGCTTAGAATGTAATGGAACCAGGTTGGTGAAGCCTTTGTTCGCGCTTTGATGCCAGAGAGTTACTGCTCTGTTTTATTGCTGTTATAATATAAAGACGCGTTGCACTTTCAATCCTGTGATGTTTTCCTTAAAGATATAGTACTAAAATACTACACATAAATGTATCACGATTTTTGGAGTATTGAAAGCATTCGAAACCTGCGTTTCCCATGCAAGTAAAAGCCCTGATTGATGTAGTCTTCCAATTAATGTACTAAGTGTCTCAGTGTATGGAGAACTCTTACGGAGCATGACCACACATTGCTCATAGTAGAAGTCTTCCAACATTAACTGCATGCCCAAAATTGCATCTTTTGTTACATATTCGCCTATGGCGAAGTACCCTGTTAACAAAATCTAGAATTCACGTAATGTTTTTTTTTTTCAATATGTAAACTGAATTCATATCCATAAAATATGTAGAAAGTTCACCTGCCGGCAGTTTTTCAATGCTAAACGCCATACTTCTCGTGAAACTTTTCCTTTTCAATTCTTTGAATGAATAAATTCTAAATTGTTTTACTAATTGTTTAACTACTGGCTAAAATTGTAAAAAAAAATAATGATTAAGTATAGGGACTGAATCAATAGTTTACCAAAGTTAAACTAGCTTAAATTTATTTCAAAATTTGAGAATATTCAATAGTATTTCGACATGATCACGAATAATGAAGGCATACAAGCACTGCAGGTTACATATACGTGTTTATTTGATAATGTCAACAGTAACTATAACTTGAGAACTTGTTAATATGAATAGTAAAAGGTGAAAAATGCTATCATAGAATGTTTGTAGTCATTCATCTAACTTGACCGTGAGATAACTTCGTTTCGGTACGTAAATTTATTTAATTACACTGAGAGAGCGAAAAGTACATTTCCATAAACTTAGAATAACGTTAGAATAATATTAATTTAAAAACGGAGTCACTACTTTAGTGGACATGTTATCATAGTAGTTAATTATTTTATGTAGTAGGTAGACATGAACTCGGTTGGTATTGACGTTGTTTTCTTTACAATTTAGCATGCCGACAGATTCTTGTAATTATGTTACCTGCCACAATGTGATATAGAAAGGGTTTTCTAGTAATGTTTTTGTATTACCTCTGGAGATAATCTAAGTGAAAAGATCCATGCATCGTGGGTAGCTCCCCACTCCATACCTCTGTTGACTATATCTTGTACCGTATCAATAGCAGGTTCGTACTTCGGTACGGTGAATGTAGATGCAAGACCGGCACCATAAGCACTCCCCAAAATTAATCCCGTTATTAATAACCATCCAATAACGCTGCGAATTCGCCGCGTTACACCCGCGTTGTATTGAGACTACAAGAACATTTATGTATTTTATTAATTATACTTATTTATATTTGTGGGCCAAAAATGGACAAAATCAGGATTGAGTATATTAGAGGGACTTCGAAAGCGGCGCCAGTGTTAGAGAAGTTGAAAGGGAAATGTTTGTCTTGGTTTGTACCTGTCATGAGAAGAGAGAAAACGCATGTGATGAGAAAGCAATGGATATGAATGTTAAAGAATGGAAAAAAAGAGGAAGGCCAAAGAAAAGATGGACAGACTGTGTGACGAATGACATGAAAGAAAAGCGAATGAATGAGGTGGCTGATAGAGGTTTGTGGAAGAAAAAAAAGTATTGCGCTGTTTGCCCTGTCAGTAAAGTTGGAATCGAGGTTGATTGCCCAGGGTGCGCTGGACATACTCAGGTATCATCATTCGTGGAGGCTCTTTCCACGCATCTATCTTTTCATGGTGATAATGTTAAATTTTCAATCGGTTAATAAGTAAACACGTTCATGACGGATTTCAATTTAAAATGTAATCGTCATTCATGATAAATTATTAGATATAGTTTGTTGTAGACCCCAGAATGCAATATAACATATTGATGTGTGTAACATAATTATGATATAAGTTATGCTTTCAACTACAAAAATTAATAAATAAATAACATACTTGTGATATTAAAATTCCGAAAACAATTAATAAAACTTTATTCGTAGACCCTCTCTGTGCGATGATTAAGCCTATAGATGCATAAATTAATGTAACCATCAGAGCCAACCATATATGCCAAGTGAATGGTATAAAAGGTAGCTCCCAACTGGCTATGACTCTAAAAAAAAACATTTTTAATATATGTCAATCTACCATAATTTAAATAGTAAGCGATAAATTGTAACAAATTTTATATCATTATTGGTGGGACGAGTACAATACGATGATCATGTTCGATTGGATTGTGACCACTGTACCCCGATAATAGTAACCGTTGTACATCTGATAGGAGATAGGGATCTGTACTTGACCGGTCCTCTCATTATGTATTTTGCAAAAACAAAGCGATAACAATCATCGTTAAATATTTGCTTCGATATGGCATATTCGTATTGACGTATCAGCTTTAGTGTACTTAATTTGTGAATTCATTGTCAATTATGTACGACTTTTGCTATGATTTTGATTTTGCGAAATACGTAATAAGGTGGCCGGTTTCAATCGTCATTTAGATGGTACTTTAAAAGAGGCATAAAGAGGCATCTAAGCAGGCCAACATGACTGCGGTGACTGGCAGTGAATTTTAGTTAATTGTCAGTCGCCGTTGATTAGGATTGTACTGTACTTAACAGCTGGTGTAGTGCAGTCACTATGCTGCACAAAAAAAAACCATCGAAATCATTCTCTTCTGGTTTTGCCGCAATGCAGGATCAACCAATGTATGTATATCTAGATACAGAGTTACTTATAAGGCGGCACATCTACATCCACATTCATTACTGATCTGTCGATAATCGCCTTTATTTTTAGATTGTCCTATGCTTATTATCAGCTGGTGTAGTGTAATTTTAGTATGCTATTATAAAATGTAAATAATAATACACACCTTGGTGATGGTGCTAAACACGTTACTCCGCTTCTTACGACCGGTGCTGAGAAATCCAATACTTTCCACATTTCATACCAAGAATAAAGGGCACCTGAAATGAAGCTTACATCAGAAACGGTGTTTTATAAAAAAAAAACTAAAATGGTTATCAAAATTTTTACGTACTAATGCCCATATCAGCGCGATCTTCAACAAGGCTTCCAAGGACCCCGATGCCAGTATGGTTTTCATAAATCTCACCCCACTGGTCTCTATCTTCTTGTATTACTTTAACTGTACAATTTACCCACCTAACGTAAAGAATAGTTTTTAAGATAGTAAAAAGTTTTTGAAATACTAAGGTCTATAAGTCCACACACAAGATCAAATCAATTTATTAGGTTTAAATAAAATATACACTCTACATTTGAACTATTTTCGCATAAAATTTGCGAAGGTTACTCATAAATAATAGATAATAATTAAACCCGTCAACTGAAATGGCCAAGGATTCCAAATAAATTATAATATCTGATAAAATGTAAGTACTTGGGTGGTAGATACCTGCAAAATTCATCAACAATTCTCATTTCTATACCGTCCCTGCCAGTAGGTTCAAGTGACAGATCCAAATCAAGAAAAACGTACGGCTTGTAGGTGAAGCAACTAACTTTCAACGTTTTGCCGTTCAAGTTTCTAATATTATCAGGAAATAAATTTATATTCTTATCAAAGCTCACTGTACAAGAATTCCAGCGGTCTAAATACACGGGTGTATTCACTTCGGAATCAGTACCAACAAACTTATGTGTCACTAAATCGAACGTGGTACATTCACTATTTTTAGTATGGGGCAAAATAATTAGGATATTTGCTACAAAATTACTTTCCTGCATTGATAATATTTCTAAAGCGTATTCTGTGGAATTATTATCAGATAAAGGCAAAAATATTATTGTTTTATCACTCCTCCTAACATCTTCCAGATAATTAACGCTGTCTAATGCATACATAAAATTCTGTGGTTCTCGCATTCGAATAATAAAGTCGGAACATCCTTTGTTTGTCACGTCAATTAAAATGCTCATGAAATCATTGCAGTTGTTCGGATTAATAAATATGAAACTATTAGAAACAGTAAAATCAAACGGTTCCTCAGAAATTATAGTGAAACAATACGATTCGGCCAAATATTTCGTCAGAATAACATGCAATATTGTTTCAACGGGATAAATAAATGGAAACAGCAACATTATGTTAAAAATGAGAGTGCACTGTCGTAATAATTATTTTAAACTAAACTGAGATCGAATCCTTTAAATAATAGTCAGTTGACAGTTAAATTCCACATATACAAGTACCTGCTTCTATTTATTTAATGATAAGTTGTTTATGTTTTTTAAAAACCATTCGTAGTCATTAGAGTTCCTTATTGATTTATACATATATTTATTTAAAGAGGTATTTTTATTTACAAACATAGCTTTTATTTTATTATTATTATTCATGATTGAGTGACAAAGTGACGATATTGTACTTTACTGTAAACACATCGAGATTTAGAAACGACGATAACCACTGTGGGGTCTGCAATTCATCATAAATCAGGCCCATGTTAGCCTGCTCAAATATTAAAATAATTGAAGAAGTCTATGTTGTAGGTGAAAGGTAATATACAAAACGGATAACGGCAAAGATATCATAAACAATATTGAACTTCAGTGTTCGTACTCAGGTGGAAGTTACTATTAAGCTATGGTTCTGTTATGAAAGGAAGAATAGGGAATATGGTTGAACAGCTCTTCAGAACAATCGTCAGATACAAACGGCAAAACACGCATATTGAATAAATGTCCCTATGTAACTGAAGCAGTTCAATGAACTCGAGGAAGTCTGAATCATTAACAATGCAACCAACCCATTCATTTTAACCTGTCAAGGTAATCAAATAAGTAGTTGATGTAGTTTGAGAATCAGTTCAATTAGCCCCAACTGGCGCCTTGTAAAGCAGATACAGCTTGTAGGCTATGAAATCTATCGCATCCTGTTTAAATTTCGTGCTCTCGAAGATATGGCAAAAACTGTCCTTTTATGTATAGAGTTAAAGTCGCTGTGTAATTAATTAAAAAGACTCCTTAATATGCAATTTATTTAGTTAATTTGTAAGTTTTTCATAATAATAAACACAATACAACAACAACTAACTACTGTTGTATACATAATTTTTAAACATCTGAAGTATATCTAGGTAATAATCAAATCTGATAAATGTAGCTATTTTGTCCAGAATAAATATTTATCTTAAATAAACACATATCTCTACAATGAATCATATTTATAACATATAAAAAAAACCATACTTATATTATAAACAAATTATTTTTATACGGATCTAATCCACAATAGTTTATCGTGTGGAAAACCAATACGAACAACCATAATAATACTTAATCATCTTTACTTGCCCGCAAGAACCATTCGTCAATATGATTACGTATTCAAAAACAAGGTTTATAAAATTATAGTTGTTGGAGCACGTTATTAAATGACTATCATTAGAAGCATAAATCATGTAGAAACTATAGGTATTTATAATCCATAAGTTCACTATTGATGTTACATAATACTAAAATTATTGATAACTAACTTTTACCCGCAGCTTCGCTCACGTTAATATTGATTTTGTCAAATAATTATGATTCCGGTACCCGCTGTTTTACATAAATTATATCGGTATGAAAGGAGACAGGTATAAGAACATTAGTGTTCGTAGCCATATCACAGAACATTATTACCGCTCGCATTCCAGCGCACGGCGCGCCGTCAAATAACAAAAGATCGTTAACATCAGTGTATAATATATCCAAAACTGTTATAGACCACTAAACTTATTTAAACGGACTACTTGCGGCTCAACGCAAACGTACCAACTAAGAAAATCAATAATAGACAAATAGAAGTTTGTCATTAAAAACTATTTGCCTAAAAACATATATGCATGTTCTGAATTTTCATGTGAATGTGATCACGATGAAAATTAACTACAACATTTTATCTTATATATTAATCTTCATAGTCTGCCGCTTAACATGTTTCCGAGAAATTACTAAAGGTAGGTAGATTCTCACAGTTTCTGTATGTTAAATTCGGGTATATGCTATCTGTATATCAAATTACATATAAATCGATCAAGCCGTTTATGCGTGAACAAATAGGATAGACATACCGAATCATCGAAATAAACTCCTAATTTGCTAAAACCGGAGCAAAGGCTAAAGTTCTATTACAGTGTTGTGAACTGATCTTGTGGAGACTAATGTTGATGAAGACAGTTATTTTTTTTTTTTTTTTGTACTTATCGAAAACTGTGAAGATCGAGAGCTGGCCAAGATGACTTAATTCATTGATTTTTGTCTCAACTCGTACAGAAACCATTTTATTGCAGTATATAACGATAACACTTATTGTTTATTGTATAAATAAAAATGTTTTTGGGTCTCGACACACGCGAGCAGCCCCCGTAGAACTGCTCGTGGGAGAAGCAGAGGGTGCCCAGATGGATGCTAGCCACTTTTAGAACTTGCCTTTGACTTTTATTTATCGTAATAAAGAAAGCCACCTTCAGAGGAAATTGCAAGCGCTTGAACTGGAATGGAAAGTTAGTAGGTATTATGGAGATTCTGGGTATCAATACCGTCTCTTATTTTGCCTTGCGGTGAGGATGATAGCTTGCAGGATGTGTCGTTTCAGCTCTTTGACGCCTAACCTGATACTGTTACACAATCTGGGCCCTTTCAGATTACGCATCAGTATTACAGGCATATCAACTTTGAGCTCCAACTTGTGGGAGGGGAACTCCTGACTAGTCGAGAGAATTTAAGAACTCTATTGGTTATGTAGTTACGTGGTCAGTTGTCATTACCGTATTTATTGACAGGTAGGTCTTTACTTCAGCTGTTTGTTACTACTGATCTATCATCGCTTCAAAAACGAATCGGTGGGAAATATTAATAATAACAATAGAACAAGTTCCAGCTAAAGTGAGGATCTACATGTCACTGTACACATGTACGGACTCCACGTCAAAGGACGTGAGTTCGAAACCACCAACAATCAACTTGAGCTTTCGGTGAAGGAAAACATCGTGAGAAAACCATAACATGTTGGTAAGGTTTTTTCTACTGCCCGCTTAGCTAGCTACCACCCTCAAGTTGAAAATCTGCAGCTAAATACCAATACATGTGTTCCGGCAGTAGCACTTGAAAGCCAGTTCCTCCACAGGTTTAGCATGTCTACCAACTTGACCCGTATCGTCACTTAAGATCAGGTGAGACAATGGCCATAACGCTAAACCATAATATGATCATAACTATGAAAAAAAAATCGACTGTCAAAAGTTATTAGAACGTTAGCATCCATCGGCACGCGACCTTAGCCATTCGCGAGGAGTGTTTGTGCGAATATTCCTAATCATTGAAGAGCTGGACTCTCATGTTGATCTTCAGCTGTATCCGCTCGACCTTATCCCACAACGGTAAAACCTTCAAACGCACGCTTATGTGACATCATGCATTTTTACCACAAGATCAGTTTATAAACCATTGTAATAGAGCACTGCGACTACTACTTTTGCTGATGTTGCTAATGGGCGTTTCTTCACTTGCAACGTTCAGAGGGAGCTTGACAACAAAATGTGTCGTTCTACCACCACTCAACAAGGTTGTGGCTATTACAGAAGACGCAACAGCTAGCTTTCTAAGAAAAAAACGTTATTAGATTGAAAATTTGCTTTATTCTGGTATAAATAGGTGTGCTCTTTGTGCCAACTTGAACCCTCATTTATTGATTCGTTTGTTATCCTACTCAGCCAGAGTTTTATCAATTTGTAGG
The DNA here is from genome assembly GCA_039707435.1 of Actias luna. Taxonomy (NCBI): domain Eukaryota; kingdom Metazoa; phylum Arthropoda; class Insecta; order Lepidoptera; family Saturniidae; genus Actias; species Actias luna. The sequence continues at coordinate 8,337,525 of JAZHAC010000033.1, read as the reverse complement.
GATTTCTTTAATAGATAAAGTAAATCAAATGCTATTTTTTTTATTAACTGAAAATACTTTATTAAAAACAATACACCCAAAGACCCGATCTAAATTTAATCATTAAAAAAACCATAGATTTTTTCGAAAAAATCGTTCGTTTGATATTTTCGAAAGTTAGACGCATTTTAAAACACACTAAAGCTAATGGATATTTTGTTATTGTTATGTGACAAGACACACGCGGTTAGCGCCACCACTGATCCCTGTTACTACATTTAATCTTGATACTTTCTTGAAACTTGTTTGGTAAAATAATTTCTAATACTAATACTTTTAACAATCTAAGTTAGTAAAATTACAATAGGTTTGCAAAACTAGATTAAGACTTGCAAACATTATATATTTTTGTAAGCACTCAGTGTTTCTTTTGATGGGATATATAAATTCACAAAAATTTAGCATTACGAAACGACGCTAACATAATAACATAACCAGTATTAACTTTTTAGCCGTCAATACTTTCTCTTTACATGAATATGAAAATACAAATTATATATTTTAAGAAACTATGAAGTGCATATTGGGCCTAAAATTGCAGTTTTCCTTTGGGAATAAAAAGCTTTTGGTTTTTATCTTATTAATATTATATCAGAAAAGTTTGTTTGTTTGTAAGCGCTAGTCTTAAGAACTACCAGTCGGATTTCCATAATTTCTTGTTGTATCTGGTATAGCAATCATTAAGGAAGATTTTAGCCTATTTAACATAACCTATAGGATCAATAGGACCAAAGCTGTGTTGAAAAGGTTACAAAAACGGGCAAAATTGATTAAATAATTTTTAGCTCCACGCGAACGAAGTCGCAGGTACAGCTAGTTATAAAACACCACATAAATGAGATTTTACACAGTCTGTCAAATGTTTTAAGCTGCATATTTAGAAGATAAAAACTGCTTACACTGTTATATTTAAAATTACTTTAAAAATAAATTACCAAAATTGTTAAATCGTTTTATCGACATGATCTTAAGCGAATAGCGTGTGTGGTCGGCCGCGGTGCGTCACAGGCGACTAATTAAGGAACAAAAAAAAAGCTACTTCACACGTAAAAGCATGTTGAGAAATAAGAAATTGAAAATATCATCAAGTTGTAAGCGAACGCCAGAAACCAAAAACGAATAAAAATTTCTGTAAGTCAATCTGCAAATCTGTGTTAATTTCATTTAAAAAAACATGAATAACGTATTATCCGTACTAATACAAATCAGTTGTAGAGTTAACATAATATGGGAAAGGAAGATATATTTCAGTTCTCAGTAGATTTCTGGAAATAATCGGTATTTGTCAATACATGCAATATATTTTTATTTCCTTTAATACATAAAATACTGTTTTTTCACTCTTCGTTTATAGTCCATGACCGTTGAATAAATGAAAAAATACGACACCATCTATTTAGTATTGTTATTATTGGCTCGATAGTACGATAATTAACTTTAATGCAAATTATTTGGTTTTTTTATTGTACAAAAAGTAACCTAGAAGGATTTCGTGAATACTAGGCACTTTCAAAACATCATACTTACAAACTTATTATATATAATCGGAAAGGTTTATCATTATTTTAAGATTATAATTTTTGTTCTCTTTTTTTTTGTTATCGTTCTATATAACAACAAATAAAAACATTCTGTTTTTTAGAATTACATTTGTGTGTATTTTTTAAATATTAAAATATTCTCTCTATTCTTTAATTATCAATGATAAAATATTGTACGACTCTTCGTGGGATTAAGAGGTTAGTTAAAATACTTTATTCCTTGTAGATAACTCAATACTGCATAGAGTTAATTAAATATACCTAATAATTTCACCTGAACTTGATTAATATTATGTGCTTAGTTTTTACTAAGATGGAACAACAATTTAGTTTCAGCAGTATATTAATGCTAAAATCTTCATAAATAAATTAATTTTGAAGCGATATATGCTACCGATGAAGTTAATTTAGTCAGACAAAATATTTATACAGTCTACTTGACCTATTGCTTTTAGTACAAATTTTAAACTATATTTTTGCAATCTGACCTTTATATTGATTGAAAGTAAGTCTAAAATTGCGCCTTTTACATATGTACTTAATATGTGTTTTCGAAACAAAATAAATTCATCGCTACTACTTAGACCTGTTCAGAATTTACGTTTGATTTGAGTCTTTTGTCCTTTAAAATAGATTTCAAATCCGTTTGTAAAGATATTTTGAATTCCCCAAAACACCGTTTCCATAATGATCAGTTTGTATAAACAGTAACTTAATACAAATCGGTGACAAGCGCCAAGTGTAGAAATTTAATACGCATCGCTGCATACTACAATATGAACAGATTTTTATTCCGTTTGGTACAGACTGAGAGACTCAATTTCTACGTTTCAATGTTTAATTTACATTAGATAATATTTATATTATTATATTGTATTAGTGTTCATATTTCCATGGATTTGTTATAAAAAAAAATTAAAGCATATAATGGTTAGTATAACACCACAGAGCTCTGTTGTTGGCCTACCATAACTCCTCGCATTTAATTTTAATAACAAAAATTATTATGATATCTCTCAGACGTAAAAATAAGCTCAAGTATATTTCGTTATTTAGTATAAGAATAACATTTTTAATAAAACTTGATGGTTTACACTATATTAGGATATGGTCATTTTTTCCTATGACGGTTAAGAAAATAGAAATCAACTGTATTCAACAAGGATATTTTTATCATATTGAATTATATACCGTAGCAAAGGTTCGTTTCAATTTCTTCATATATTTTATATTATTATTTATTCATTTACTTTTTTTATTATGGCATTTACTTATCTAGGCAAGTTCGACAATGTCATGTGCGAAGGACCTTTATAAACACAACTAACGGACACAAAGTAACAACAAAACTTAGAACAATTATTGTTGGATTACACAAATAATTGTCCTGTGCGTTTACTTTTATTTTATGAACTTTATGGAGCAATTTTAGTTAGTGCTCTCACGTACTATGTAATATTTGAATTCGACTCTTATTTCATGTCTACTCATTGATTATGCACTTAGGAGTTTCTTAAGATGATATGACGCAACGGTTTGTCATCTTATCTATCTGACTGCATATTGATGGTTCGTTCTTTCATTTGACTTTTGTTCCTAAAACTATCAACTTCGACATATTTACTAACACTGCTGCTCATGAACCTCTTCTAAGAAAACCACAAAACTATTTTTGACTCACATTAGTAGTTATAACTAACTAAGTTCGGGCTTTCTAGCTTACGTTACATTATGTTACAAACACAATAATAATAATAATTAAGAATAGCCAATAACTGTTCCTATTCCAATACGAGATACCATTAACCTTCACCGCTCGCTGCAAAAGGTTCATATTCTATATATTTGGTCAGTAGGCAGAAGAAACTTACATATGTAGACACATTTACACGTAAAGACGTTGTCAAGCCTTTGTAGTATGTAGGAATAATAAATTGTTAATTATATGACGTGCCCAGTATATGTTACGTATATACAGTTTAGCATTTCATTATAACATTAAATTATCTTAAATGATATTGAAACTCATACTATCATCACAGTAAAACTTAAACTCAAACTAAAAACTATAATGTCCACAACTCATAAAAAAGGCTTGATGATAGACCGTGGGGTAATGGTAAAATTGTCGACTGTTATTCCACAAAGATGTAGGATGGATGGATCCCCAAATGTCAAAATTTGTTTGTTTGTTATTAGGATTATTTTTATTTTTTTTTGACTAGATTTTATTAATATAGTGAAGTTATAACACCCAGAGAAAGTGCGCTACCTGCTAAACAACTAGCTACGCTCACGGTAACAGATTTTCAACTGGTAATCAATATATGCATTGTGATTTAGGTTTCCGTGAAACAAAACATCGCATTGAAACCATAGCATATTGTTAGGGTTTTTCTAATGTCCGTCTGGCTAGCTACCATCCTCAAGTTGAAAATGTGTCGCTAAATACCTACAGATGTGTTCCGGCAGTTGCACTTGAGAGCCAGGTTCTCCAATAGGCTTAGCGTATCCACTATTTTTAACATCACGTGAGGTTGTGGCCATATCATTAACGAAAAAAATAACGAGAACTAAGAAAATCTCTGCAACCATACGGTAAACTTAGTGTTTATTATACAACAACGTTATCAGCGGACCACCATAGTCTTAAAATATTACTAGGCTTATTTGACAATCTTTGTCATAAATTCCTTCTATAGAGGAAATAGATAAATAGAGCTACAGAACAAACCGTTGAAAACACGGGACTTGGTAACGATGATAGCTCAGTGGTTGTATGTACGACTTTGCGTCAAGGGGATAACGCTAAACATTAACTATAAAAATTTTAAAAATAAAACATATTCTGCAGATAAATCGACACCATAACCATAATTTTATTTGAATATTACATTGCATAAAGCTATAAATAAATATATTAATAATAACAACGGCCTGTAGGTACGCGTCACTGTAATAAGCAAACGTATTATAAGTATTTAAAATTATGTCTGATTTTAATCAACAAGGCAAGTGTATTTTTCAAGTAGTCAATAGCCACATTATTCTTACATATGAGCAGGATTAGAAATTAAACATCGGGAATTCTGGAAATGTTATGATACATGCACTATATGCACATTCACATTATAAAACATTACACTTCTATATCTAATCAACAATTTAAAACAATAAATAAGAATAAGTATAATTTATATTACATTGAATGTTCGATTAATCTTTTTTTCGAAGTTTTGCACTGGAAAGTTCAATAGCTTGAAGCCAGTGTTTGATTTCTTCGGGACATTCTGGTTTTTGCTCTGCTCCAGGAATACCCTTGAAAAGGGTAGCCGAATCTACATTAATAAGGTTTTGTCGGGACAGTACAACAGCACGAACGAAACCATCACTCAAGGTAATGAACTTTTGTTCAATGAATAATGTCTTGTCTTCCCAATAAGCCAGCTGTAAATTAAACAAAACTGTAAGAATTTAGCTGTGCCGTTTTGTATTTTGCATGTGTTATATTTTTGAATAATACCTAAGCTTATTGTTTATTTTATCCATAAATTAGTAACTCATAATTGCGTCGCAAAGGTTGCGACACGAGAGGGACCTTACTTTAGCTTAGAAGAAGTTAATCATTTTGATTCATTTGAACTATGACTAGAATAAATTCATGTGAACACAAAAGCGAGAAAAAGCCGCACACTGTAATCGACGTTTTTTTTTTGTTTTTGTAACAAGTTACAGATGACCTTATCACAAAGTCTCTCGTTTAGTTTGTTGACTATCGGGATCAACCATTATATATTTAACAGGAGGACATGATAATGATGACCATTCGTGAACTACCAACCTCGTGGTGATCAAGTTGTTTTTAGAATATGCAGTGCTGACCGTCAGTCATATACGTAGTCATTTTGCTATACTTATATGAAAAAAAGGAAAACATATCACCTTTGTTTCTACTTTATACGGTGTAAATATGGGAATTGTCCTCCGGTAACGAATACTAGATGCTCCTTGGAGAGCGTGACCATCGACAGCTTTTATGTTAGTATAAATGCCGGTCCGATCATAAAAGTGAAATCTCGCGAAATCCAATTCACGGACATAACGAGCATTATTCATATGCCTCAGGAATATGTCCACGTCTTGAGTAGTACAAAAACCTGCACACAGAAAGCATTGCCCAGTACCTTCTACAAAAATACCATGTAATGCATATATATTTAAAATACGTGTTATAAACTATCGTTTTGCGTCAATAAGTATTAAAAACCTGCAGGCTTTAATTTTATAAACTAAGTACCTATCCGTATAATACACTATGTAGATCACTTTTTTATTCTATAAGAATGAATTGTAAATGACAGTATGTATTCGATTAATATGCAAAGTTATGTGATTTAAAACAATACAAATTACACCTACATACCTACATATTAAATACCAGTCAAAAAGATTGCTACGTGGTGGTACAGAATAGTTATGTCTAACTGTATCGTCACCATCATATACCAGGAGTAACTTCCACCTATTTGATATTGTTAGGCGTTCGCGATCTAAGATCTGGCGATATATATCCAAAAATCAAGCAAGATATTAGGAAAAACGAATCCACTTAAATCTTATTTGTTTTCTTATGTTTCGGGCTCAGCGAATATATATCCAGGTGCCAAGGAGTTTATAGATAGGTCAACAATAGACCAGAGATCCGCAATAGATTGCCTATCTTTCAGTGGTAACAGAGTTGAATTTTAATTGTTTTCACTGTTGATTGTTCAATGGCATCATGCTTTCATGGTGGTAGGGCTTTTTCGAATGCCCACATGGCTAGCTACCACCCTCAAGTTGCCAATCTGTCACCAAACACTATAGGTGTGTTCCAGCAGGTACACTTGAGAGCCAGTCCCCCCACTAGGCTTAGCGTGTCCACCATCTTGGACCATATCATCACTTAACATCATGTGAGATATCATAATACTAATCCTATAAAATGAAAAAAACGTTGCAGATTTAGTTATATAAAAATAAAGTGTAGTTTTTTATCTCTAGTTACTTTTTAAATGATTATTTTTAAATTAAATATACTTATGAGGAGTAAAGGAAAAAACAAAATATTATAATTTGTTGGTTTTTTGATATTTCGATTTGATTATGGAATTTATTATATATGTTTCTAAATAACAGCATAAGAGAATAGAAAACTATATTTTCAAATATAAATGTATACCTGGATATATTCAACTTGGAAGTGTAGGTATATAGTAAAAGCACCCTTTAATTATACTACTATATAATATACTATATATACTTAATAAAATATTTAAAATTTAAAATACCGCATAGATTTTTTTGGAGAAAATTTAAATAACACTATTACTACTACTACTATTAGGTATTTTATTTTTAACTCGAACAATCGAAGAAACACAGCGTTGGATGAAACATCATCACGAATTTGCCTGGTAACTTTAGAAAATTAGAAAGTGACTTCCGCATATCATTTACCAGTAAAAGTAGCGTATACTATATGGCCTATTAAAAACAAAATCCGCCAAGTTAATTTAATAGTAACTGAAATTTAAAAGTACTTACCATAAATTGTAGTAGTATCATTAACACCACACTTCTTTTGAAATAATCTTCCAATTCCTATAGTAAAAGCTATGCGTATAAAATAGTTAACGTCCCATAATATATAAGCAAGGGCTACTATGGCGCAACATATACAATACATCGTATTGTTATGTAAAAATAAATCACACTATCACAAGCTATTGAGTATAACTAATATTTATTAAATGTAAACAGTAATAAATAAGCAAAGGCGACAATCAAACAGTACTTTCCGAATAAATACAACAAAAAAACACAAGGTCTACAGCGATATTTTTATCAGTATATATGACTTGAACCTGTATATATAGATAGAGAAATCGTCATAATGCTACAAAGAAAGAGAAAACAACATGGTTAATGTATCGTATCGTATTATACGAATAAGATACGAAGTACTACACTATATTCGTGCGAAGTACGACATTTATTCCATCTTTGTTCGCCACATTATATGGTCGCATCGAGTGATTAAGAGAGTAACGTAATGCTATGACCAATACCATGAGACGCAGGGAAACGATGTACAAGTCATTGAACATAACCATAGACAAGTAAGTTACAAACGTAAATAAACAATTTCAATTAAATAATAAGTAGGCTTTAAATTTATAAGCCTCAGCTTGATAGATGCGAAGAAAACTAGTTACATAAAAACAGATGCTTTAGTATAGAGTTATTATTATCTTCTTCGGAGTTTTAAAATATTTTTACATTTATAAGTCATAATAACTGTACTATAATACTAGTAGTAGTATTACAGTACTAGTACTATAGTACTGTAATATCTGTGTATGACGGCAATGATGGTACATTATTATTATCAGAATATGATGTTGTATTCTTTACAATATTGTGAATTGTTCCTAAATCTTTACTGCACGCCAATTTACATAATATGAACTTTTTTCTTTGCAACGGCATAATGAGGTTTTAATCCAATCTTACTTTGCTTGTTTGTGTTTGTCGTACTGTTTTTTTTTTAATATGTTAAGGCAAAAAGTTTTCTATTACCAAAGACTTTAACAAACCCACGCATCATTAAAAAAAAAACATATTTAGTTTTTGTATCACTGAAGCAGACTTATCGTAAATACCAGTTTCTAATGTATCAAATATAAAACGGTGGTGTAAAACAATTAGCTGTCTTCTATAAAGCGGACACGCAAAATACAGTACCGCTGGGTTTAGAAGAATAAAATTTTGGACAGGAGTATTCTGTATAGTTAGGAAGTAAATAGAACATAGGAAGATTTCGTAAGAAAAATGGTGGCTTGAAAATATTTAGGTAGGAAACATATGTCAAAGAATATTTTATCGTAATTTTAAATCGTAATAATAAAAATATGTAGTTTTTCACATAGCTGCTTAGTAATTATTATCTACGAAGTCCATTTATTAAGTTATTATTTACCGAATTTCAGGAATGATACACTTGAAGCGATCATAGCTCAGTGGTAGTGTGTATGACTTTGCGTCAAGGGACGTGAGTTCGAATCCAACCACCTACAATGAGTTTGAACTTTCTGTGAAGCAATACATTGTGAGGAAACCATAGCATGATGGTAGGGCTTTTTCTGATGCACCCCTGGCTAGCTACCACCCTCAAGATGAAAATCTGCCGCCTAATACCAATAGGTGTATTCAGGCAGTTACACTTGAGAGCCTGTTCCTCCAAAGGTTTAGCATGTCGACCAACATGGGCCGTATCATCACTTAAGATCTAGCGAAATTATGGCCATAACGCTAAGCCTTAAAAAAACTTGAATAATTTATGGAGATATTGCAATAAAATAGATACACCAAACAAAGGCTAAAACAGATATCTAAAATAATTTATGATTTAAAAATTACAGCTAATATACTCAGGTCTCAGTGTGAACTTTTCAATGGTAAGGTTCATTTACCTACTATATTTCTTTATTAAAACGTCGTTAAATTCTAAGTTGTCAAAATTATCAATTAATTAATTTCTTAAATTATAATAAGGTATTTCTAGTATATCGTACATTAGTTGCATTACCACAGATGGTTCCAAAGTTTAAAAATTGAATTAACATACAATAGGTCTTTAGTTGCCAGACAGATAGTGCCTGAGTTAAACTTCTACCTTATATTTTGTGCCATGTTTTTCATATATATTTTAGGAGTTTATATAATTTTAAATCTAGTCTGTGATTTGAATTATTTTATTCGCACATTGTTTACTGTAATTAGTGGGAGGTTTTATCCAAAGAAACTTACTTTGAACGATATGACGACTATATACGGTTAGTGTATTATTTATTAAAAATTATTGTATTGAAATTGAAAATGGAGCCGGTGGTAATTGAATTAAATATATGACTTTATAATAACTATAATAAATGTATTATTATATAAAATCACACTAAATATGCGAGAATAGAAACTATAAACTTTTAGTAAAGCAGTTAATACAAAATGTTATATTAAATATATGTAATTTCAGGAATCTGTACACTTCAGGATTGCGATATATCATACAGAACAATTCGAGTCGCACGATTACTTCGTGAGTTGGACTTTGCTCGTTATGATTTTTATAACAAAACGGGGATATATGAACGCAGTAGAGAGCTTAGTATCACATCCTTACAAGGTTGTACATTTACAGTATCTTTGGAGCCGGTACCATTGTTTCAAATGTACAAAATAAATACGAAGGTGATTAAAAGATTTAAATTTTCGTACATTTTATCAATAATTTACTAACTATAAACTGCTATTTTACTTACATATGTATATGGGAATGCATTAATGAATGAGATACATACGCACAGCAAATTCACATTGTAAGATCAAGTGCCTATTTATCTATTTGAGATCAAGTGCGATATTTATGGTTCCTATATTTTTATCCCTATAATTATGTTAAAGTATTTGCTATAATAATAGTTATTACTTATCGAGTTATAATGATATTTTTAGATAAACAATTTGTGGATACAACTGTAGGTTTAATACTTGATTTTAGCTTCTACTGATTTTCTACTTAAAGAGATAAATGCATATAAATGCAAAATAAATCATGAAAAACTATTAAAATTAATAATATTGTAAGTAAAACTTTTTATTTATAATATTGCTCGAACCACTATTTTCTTGATCAAAGCATTGTCAGTCTTCTAAAATTCAGAGTAATGTCTATTAATGTGACGTTTAACCACGATAATCAGCTATTCTGCTATAATATAGTCGTATTGAATATATTAAGTACCGAAGGGGAATTATGATAAAAATAAGCGCTAGCACCCTGCGATAGTATATAAAAAACAAGAGCTAAAATATTAACAGGTTGTTTCTGAACCATCCCGAATCGACGGACCGGCCTACCTTGGATTTTCACCACATGTGTGATGGTACCTACTGATCGAGTCAGCATTCAATGAGAAACATTGCTGAAAATAGAATTGACACCTTTTATTTTAACAAATAGAATATTAACAGTAACAAATTTTTTATGACGTCAAAATAAAGATTTCATCAAAATAAACACTATAAACCGAACACTAAATAGGTCTTAAATCTTAATAGGTTTTAATTATATTACAATTATCGTATTTGGTATTTTAATGATTTACGAAAATGTATCCTAGACAAATAAAACTTTTTTTATAGTTAAGTTTAGCGCTATGGCACAATCTCACCTGAAGTTAAGTGACGATGTGGCCCAAGACGGTGGACACGCTAAGCTTAGTGCACGGATTGGCTCTCAAGTATAACTGCGGGCACACACCTATAGGTATTTGATGGCAGATTTTGAACTTAAGGGTGGCAGCTAGCCGGGCGGGCATTAGTAAAATCCCTAGCACAATGATATTTTTTCATCATGATGTTTTCTTTCACCATAAGCCCAAGCTCATTGTAGGTGGAAACGAACTCACGTCCCTTAACGCAGTTGTGGTCCGTACACACTACAAAACAGAGCTATCATGGCTTCAATGAGGATTAGACTATAAGAATTAATGTATTTTCTCGTACCATTTTAATGTCTACAAAAACTATAGTTGTGCTAAATGAAATATAATCCATTTTTTAAGTACACTGAGCCAATAATATAATAAAATCCTCATTGGTTTATACTTATATATACTTACAGCTCGTATACTGGGATGACCGATCATTGTTTCTGGAACATGAAGTTAGAAGACTGCATGACGGAAAAATTTCTTCAGTGATGGTGTCACGGCAACACGCTATTGGAAATTATGGTGCTTCCGTGGAAGCGTTATTAAAAGATCTTTCCGGCTCAGACCAAAGACCGAAGTGTCCAATTTACATTTCATGTTGGCTGAATAGTATGGCAATATCAAGCAAGCGTTTAAGACATTAATATTTATTTTATGATTGTTAACTACGTATAAAGAATAATAAATGTTATGAATTTAATTAGCAGTATAGTTTTCTTTCAATTTGAGGTATACCTACTTAATATGTTCATAGTATCTTCATCTTACTTCATCTATCTTCATCTTATCTTAGTTCTTACGTCTTACAATAATTTTAAGGTATATTTTAAATTATTTTTTGAAAAGGATTTTATAGTCCGTGTTCCTACAAGATTGCTAAATGTCGTATATCAGGCAAATCGTAAAAAAGGCTAGAAAAAACTGCCTAATTTAACGTGCTGATATTTGTGTGCTATGGTGATTACAATCCGGTCAGACAAAATTCTCGTGTCCTACTAAACCATTTTATATAACCAGTTCCATACAATATGAACAATTATGGAAGCCTAAAACAATGTTTGTACTTGTAATTCAATGGTCTGGTGACAGTTTTTTGTAATAAGTATTAAAATTTCATAATAATTAATGGAATCATCTAGATATGCCTCTTATTCACACTTGTTATCACATTGAAATCAAAAAGATGTTTAACCCCTGTATCTACAGACCTTTATCGTAGGCACCACCTATATATACTGTATTCTTATTGATGGTTATAAATAATCAACTATAACTAAATTATTTAGATAGAATGTGTTAGAAATAATTACTAATATACACAACAATAACAATTTGATAATAAGTTTAGATATACTAAAAAATCGATAATTAAATTAACAATTAACGCTACCGTAACAATTACATATAGAAAACTTTAATTATCAATATTAGAAATAGTTTAAAAGTATTTGCTTGCATAGGTTCTATATATTTTAAAATAGCACATATCAAAACATCAACACAAGTAGAGGGTAGTTTTTTGCCAGGCTTAAATAAATTAAAAGTTTTGGATTATAACAAATTAAAATAAATTTACGTTCTAAAAGTTCTTAACGAACGAAATATTTTTAATTAAATATTTTGGCCCATACATACTTATTAAATATGGTTTCAATACATCTGTGCATTGAACTTTACAGGGAATAAATGAAAATTGGATAAGGTATTGTAGCTAATTTAGTAATAATATAGCAACCCTCATGTAATTCTGTTTGTCACAAATTTGTTCTTCTTAGTGATAATGGCCACAGGCATGAAGGGACGGGATTTGTTAGTATTACTAATAAATGAGAAAATATATCCCAGTTTTTTTACCACTGTAGGTATATTATTCGCTGTAAAAACTTTGTATAATAACTTGTATCACTGAATTATATTACTGGATCTAAATACTGTGTTTTTTTTTATTACTTCGCTCTCGGTTTCGACATGTTGTTTTGCTACCTGATTTTTTAAATTATCTAATGTGTTTTATTATAACTCGCATTAGATTACGGATACAAATGAAACCGTGACGCAAGGTAGGAGCCTCTTAAAAACATTTTTAATGTTTGATTATAACCTTATTTTAGAGAGTAAAATAGAAAACGAAATTAATCAACCATATAGTTTAATACATCAATATTACATAATATGATACAAAGCAAAATAGTTATTTACTACTGCATCCTTTGATGGATTTTACTTCTATTACCTGTATAATAATAATTTACCAAAGACAATAATAACGAATATCATGAGTGAATACATTTCTACTTTCGAGAGTATTATAATTTTAGTTACGATTATTACATTGCCGGCAATCAGGTGTACAAGTATTACGAAGAGCCGGTGGCGTATGTTGATGTTGTAATGGTAAGAGCAAAGGCGTAGATAAAGTAGGTAAAGCCGGTAGTGGAACGAGCCAATCTGAGCCGCATACTCTTCCCATTACTAGAGCAGGCAACATAGGAGCACGCCTGCCAACTGGCCGAAATGCTGACCATCTCAGCTCTGCATCTTCAGAACTTGATACGGAACTTTCGAAACTCGAGTCACTTGTGTCAGGTTTACTATCTCGTTGATTCTATAAAAATAATATACCAAATATTACTTCATCAGAGACGTAGTACTATAAGTTATTGATAGATAAACATGTATTTGATGTATATATATATTTTTTTTAATTGACATACGCTGTTAGCCGTAAGGGCTTTGACAGCTTCACCGAACTTTTTGGGGCGAGTGCTGAGAGCACTCAGCTCCGAGGCAGCGAGCGCTAGGGTGCCAGAATGGCCGAACCTTGGCTTGGGCTGCTGCCGGAAAAACAAACAAGGATCGTGGGGGTAGTCCCTTACAGAACCGTGTACTTAACGTGTAGGTGTGCATGGATGGTATGCGGTGTGATGATGTACTTTCAGTGATGTAGAGTGTCACTGTATCGTGCGAGCAGAGTCAGTTGAGGGCTCCTATCCGGAGGATCAAACCTAGGCTCAAGCGTCTGCAGAGGGAGGCCGCGGCGGGTGTGCGGGAGCGAAATTAACCGCTCGGCCTCGGCGGCGAGGGTGGCGGTTACGCGGGCGTGTACGCGGACACGTACGATTGGTGGAGACGGTAGGAAGAAGTGCGTTCAATCTCGTTATTTTATCGACGGGATCAGTGAAGCAATTACGTGGCCGGCGCGCGAAACCTTTGGCGTGCGGATTAGCAGTGTAGCTCACTGCGAGTACTATATTGGTGTTGGGATGAACTTCGGCTTTTTCGAAGAATAGCTTTGTGAGGTCTTTGATATATGCATATATGGACGGAATATCCATATCTTCATAGAGATCTACATTACGGACGTACGGAGGAGCGTGGACGGCTATACGCATGAATCTATTTTGCAGAACTTGTAGTTTGCGAAGGGTGGTGTGTGAAGCGTGAGCGAATACGGGGCAACTGTAGGTAAGTATGGGACGGATGCATACTTTGATATTGTGAGCTTATGTCTGAGTGACATTTTGCTCTTAGAGGAGGTTAGATTGCGTAGTAGAGCCATAGCTGTGGTGGCTTTTTTCTGTACATAATCTATATGTTTGTTAAAGGTGAGATGTTTATCTAAAACTACACCAAGGTATTTAGTTTGGTTAGCCCAGGGGATATGGACACCAAAAAGATGTATTGTTCTTTTAATATTCTTCCTCGCGTGAGGATCGAACATAATAGCCGCGCTTTTGTCTAGGTTTATTCCTATGCGCCATTTGAGGCACCAGGACCCGAACGTAGACACAGCCCTTTGGACGCGGTAGTATAAGTGAATCCTATTCCTGCCTGAGCTGAAGATGACCGTGTCGTCTGCGTAAGAGCCTACTGCGGCGTCAGGGAATTCGGGGATGTCACTAACAAACAGGTTGAAGAGGCAAGGCGCTAGGATAGAACCTTGCGGGACCCCTGATCTTATTGAATGTGGTGAGGATAGAGTTTCGTCCGCTTTATAGCAGAAGGTACGGTCTGATAGGTAAGCGAGGATTATGCGGACTAGTCTGTCCGGGACTTGAAAGAGATTGAGTTTAAATATGAGGCCTTCGTGCCAGACCTTATCGAAAGCTTTGGCTATGTCGAAAAATAAAGCAAGCGTGCGCCTAGGACGGCGTGGCTCCGTGAAATTTGAGAGAATATGCTCCGTGAGGCGGAGCACTTGGTGGGTACACGAGTTCTTCGGTCGAAAGCCGAATTGCTCGTGTGGTAAGAGACATTTCTCTGAGACAATGGATTGAAATCGGTTCAAAAGGAGCCGCTCGTATATTTTACCTAACGTATTGAGGAGGCTAATTGGGCGGTAGCTTTCTGGGAGAGATGCCTTTTTCCCAGATTTGCGGATAGCTATTACCGTTGCCTTTTTCCAGGCAGCTGGAAAATGGCAGTGAATTATGGCCGCATTGAAGATACAGACCAGAAGAGCTATAAGTTTATCAGGGAGAAGTTTTAGGGCTTCGTTCCTGATTCCATTGGAACCAGGGGCTTTCCTTGACTTAAGGCGTTTTATGATCGCGACAACTTCGTCATTTGTGACCGGATCTAAATTTTCAACTGGTGGGGTATCTCTTATTGATTGAATTGTTCGATTGACCCTCCCGATGTGTCCGGGATCTATGGTATGATATTCATAGGAATTGGGAGAACACTGTTGTTCGAGAGTGGTAGCAAGATACTCTGCCTTGTCTATACTTTCGAAGGCGGGCAGATTGCCGCGGCCTCTATCCAGCGGTGGCATTGAGGACGAGTAGCTGCTCTTTTGTTTACGGACAAGATCCCAGAAGGCAAGATGAGATGGTCTGATTTCCCCTAAAAACTGTCCCATCTTTGACCGCGGAGTTCGGAGATACGAGTTTTAACTAATCGTTGTAAGTTACGTAGCCGTACGCGATTTTCCTCCGTCGGATAAGAATCATGGGCGCGAGTCGCGGCGTTTTTTCCGTGATCAGTCTTCGAATGTCATCAGGGAGTATGAAGTGGCGATCGTTTGCTGCCTTTACCTCTTTCGAGGTTTCGCTGATGGCATTCTGGAGGTGACCGACCAGGGAGTCAATTGCCACATCGGCATCGGTCACAGACTTTATCTCGTCGGGGATTCTATCTAGGTGAGGAGAGTAGAGATTATTTGAGAGATAGTGTTTGAGCTTTGGATAGTCAGCCACTTTAACTGAAGCAGCTGTGTGGTCACCCGGGTGACCAAGTTGCAGAACTACTGGGCGGTGGCCGGAATCTAGTTTATGTACGACTTCGATTTGCCGTACCTGACGCGAGATCCCTTTTAAAATAGCTATGTTTAAAACTGAAGGGTGGCAGTTAGCTTGATAATGAGTTGGGTCAGAAGGAGCAATTTTGTCGAACGTAAGCGCATTTTCTAGCCAGTATAGTGTCCTACCATTAATGGTACTACGCGGGTTGTTGTATTGAATGTGCCCGCTATTTAGATCGCCAGCCACTATATCAGAGTCACCGAGCACGAAAAGCGTCTCGAGATCCGACGGGAGGAAATTTTTATTAGGCGTAAGGTATGCGGAAACGATAAAGATAGTGGGATGACCGGTCATACCCACTCTACATACTGAGACTTCTAAATTTGTAAGTTCGGGAGGATCTATTGGCATGCAATATAGTGACTTTCTATAGTATATGAGCGTGCCGCCGCCTCTTACACCGGTACGGTCATTTCTTACTATCTTGTAGTTCGCAATCGCGGGATTACGAACGCTCGGTTTTAGTAGTGTTTCTTGTACAAGAAACACGTCTATCTGTCGCTGCTTAAGGAAGCTAGCTACTAAGTCTCGTTGGGGTTTCAGGTTACGTGCGTTAAAAAAGGATATAGAAAGGCCACGGGGTCTGATCTTATCTTCCATTGCGAATTTATTTAGGGATGTATTTGATAGTCTAGTGCATTCAGTATACTATACCTACTTTTGTTGTTATACGTTTTTCCATTTACTAGTTTTATTATAATTAAACCAAAAACTAATAAATAATCTCACATGTGTCACATTGAAGTGCTCTATTGCACGCAGCAAGTCATGGTTGCAACGGCGTAGAACTAGTTCTAATACTGATCGTTTCTTTCCGGGGAAGAGCTTGCGGAGCATCGCCAAGCCAGCAGTACTGACAGTAGTGTCGTTAGCAGTCACATCTTCGGTAACAGCGTTACTAAATTGCTGATTACTATAAATTCATGAAAAAAAAATTGAATAATAAATTAGCGCTCTACAAAAGTATTCAGAAAAGATCACTTAACAACAGACGAAGAGCATTCAATTTTCCAACCATATATGGACAAAAATCTAATATTGCAATTTAATATACTAGTACCGCTCGCTTTATTTATATATTGTTAGCGTTTCTTTTATTTACGAATAAGAATTTCTTAAGTCGGAAACATAATTACTCTTAGTCACCAATAAAAAATACAATATTTAAAAGGACAATCGTTATAACAGTAGCAATGTAGTAGCTTTGACATTTAATACGATGGAAACTAATAACATAGAACTAATAACTATTATTATCCACGAAAATCTATGGATTAAAATAATACATCAAACATCTACTCCAATATGGCGACTACGCTCACGATCAATTTAGTGGAAGCAATAAATATTTACCGCAATGTGGAAAATGCTGAAGCAGCGGAAGCAGTATCAGGATTGCTGCCACAACACTCTGGGAGAGAATCGTTTGTCTCGCTGTCTATATGAATTAACTGAAAACAGAATTTAAAAAAATTATTTCAATTTTTTGAATTCCAGAACGCGTAGACGAGATTGACGCTATGGGGTGAATATCTCGCCTCATGCTTTCATCCGTGCTGAACCAAGGGGAGATGGGTGGGAGCCGTCTTCCTATTGTGGTCATTCATACGTCTTGGAGACAGTTGGGGTGTACCAAGCTGTCTCTCTTTAGCGCTGGGGCTCAGTTGGACCAGCCAGCAGCGCGACGCTGTCATTGCCAGCATGAACAAGTGTCGCCCCGATTCACACGACAGAGGTACACCGTGGAGTTTTAATGGGTATTCCAGGTTCGCACCGGGTGAGTTCAACGTAATCCACTCGTCCCCATCCCCCCTGCCGGGGCATAAACGGGGTAAGCATAAAACTATTTCTCCACGATAAATAAAAAAGGTAAGGCCTAGCTGTGTCAGGTAAAACCTACGCTGGGTTCACATACAAAATTATAATACTGATTTATACTGATAGGTACAATTTAAAACAAACCATTATAATGTTTATACTTATGAATAGTACTTAAGAATCTGTATTGGAACCCGAGTATAAACTTACACCTTATCCTTAGTGTAAGTATACTTACAGTGTGATCATCAGCAGCTGAATCTGGCTCTTGCCCAGAACTTGGACAAGGTTCAGTTACTCTCATTCCATAAATACGACCTGGAGGTAAAGCATCTAACGGAGTTCCGGTCTGGACAGATGCTAAGTGTAATGCTATTTTATCTTCAGCTGCTTGTTGCCTTTTTAGCGCCACCTTAAGGAAGATAAGAAATTTCATAAAGATGAAATTGTATTTTAGAAAATACTCTACATTAAAACTTAGGCTTATCTATCTATAGCGGTGCATCCCAATCAGTAGTCGGACCATCAGTGGTTCATAAAAGCTAAACATAATCCTGGAAAAGATTATTCCCTTTAAATTGTTATCAATCCATTATTACAAGCGCGGTTAGCCGAGAGAAAAGTTTTTAGTTAGAATTAAAGTTTTTAATCAATCGATTGAAATTTTTAAATCGATACAATTCCGTTTCTCTGAATCTTTGCTAACAATAAAGAAATCAAGTTATTCCTGCCCTAGAAAAAGATGGGATGGAATAGGAGTATTTGCATATCCAAGACCGTTTTTTTAATTTACGATCCTTATAACCATACTTTATTTTGTTATATCAGTAGATCAGGTATAAGAAAACTTTAAAAACCACAAAAACAAAAATATTTACCGAGCAATTTGTAAAGAGGACCCAAATTATGTCATGCATCATAGTAAATGCTAAAAGGATTGTCAATAAACTTTTAGAATTATAAAATATGCAAGAAATACGAGACAAATATATTACAGCGCCAACAACGCGTGGGGGTATTCACGAACACAGCCGGTGAACATATACAATTATACAATACATAAAAAATCTATTTAGTACTACATATAATACCTAAAATATCTAAGACTGAACGTTGTTTTTCATGACATAGTCGCTCGGAAAAATTATTGCAATGTGTCTAATGGTGAGCCCAGTACAATCTGAACACGACGTCTAAATCCAGCTACAGTGATCGCTGTCATGTCAGGTTGAAAGCCTCTCAGCAGCTCTATATATGTACTTGTTGATACCGATATATAAAGAACCAAAAAACAATCACTCTAACGTGTCTATCACAATATGTTCTTTTAATTATATATATATAATTATAACATAAACGTTCATTACAATTTCAGTTACAAAAAGATTAAGAACTATGATACTTTATTAGTGTGACATATAATATAGTGGAAAAAGATAATATCCAATACCCACAGAAACACGAGCGCCAAGAAAGGCGCCAAAGCGGCAAGAATGTAGCCCTAGGCCGATCATGGCTTTATTGGAAACGTAAACAAAACTCAATCTCGGAGTAAATCAAATAAAATAACACCGCTGCAGCATACAGATCACTATTATCACATTTGGGATTCGAAAATAAATCGGACGTGTATTTCTTCCACTAAAACTCCCTTGTGACTCTTGGTTTGTAAACGTTTGATTAATTTAACACAAAAGAAACAGTATCCTACTTTCTTTGTCTTAATAGGAACTTTATCGTATGGTATATATATCTATAATCTATATATTTAAAGAAAACACCCTTCCTTTGACGCTCAATGATGTCAAAACTACAGAACCTATCGCATGGGACTATGACCATTCGAAGCGGAAGCGATGGTAGTGGTTCTAGACTACTTACTTTTTAAACTCAATTAATTCTTAGTATTTTTTATACTTATATTTATGTACTCAGCGTAACGGGTGGGTGCTGTCTAGTATATATATAAACTAAACGCATTATTTGAGAACGAATTAATCCAGGAAGAATCGGCGCATGAGTACCGAAAACTATTTCACCTCAATATTTTTATGCGATCCTTTTTAAATTGCCATACTGATGATATAAATGCATGATGCCACGGGGCAACCTCGTGCCATATTGTTTAAACCGAAATTGTTTAAACAATTGCAAGGAATTATTATTTTTCAACCAGACAATTTTTTTTTATATTCTTTTTTTGAAATACAAGTAAAAAAGGTTCTATGACTTTTCACGATAAAGTTAATGTTTTTAGAGACATGAATTTTTAAGGGTTTATTCTACTTATTTTAATCATTACATAAAATCAAAATTATCTAGGTATAACCCTAAAGACGTTTGCTAAAGCAGTTTGTTTAAACTTTTTACAAAATCACAAATTCGAAAAGTTCCACAATAGATTGGAAATTCAAGAAAAACAAATATAGCTCTCTCTCTCTATTTAATTTTAATGAACTCAACCAAAATGTAATTAAAATGTATATTTAGTATTGAAAATGAATTTAAAAAAAACCCTCTTTCTCACCAGCCTTCCACACAACAATCATAAACAAATTTATTTTAGTTTAGATAGTACATACAGTACTTATATTAAAAATAACAATTACAAAATACACAGACACTTTTGGGGTTTTATATTGTTTTTTTTTTGTGTAGTTTACAAGTTTAGCTTTATGCCACAATCTCACTAGATGTTAAGATACGATGTAGCCCGAGATGATAAACACATTAAGCCTAGTGGAGGGACTGGCTCTCAAGTGCACTGCCGGAACACATTTATAGTTATATTATGGCAGATTTTCAACTTGAGGGATTAGCTAGCCAAGCAGCCATGATGAGAAAAAGCCCCACCACCATACTATGATTATATCGCGATATTTTCCTTCACCGAAAGATCAAACTCATTGCAAAGATTCGAACTCACGTCCATGCCCGCGGCTTTCATACACGCTACTACTGAGCTATTATTACTTAATGTACCCAAATTAAACTATAATCATTAATAATTAATACTACTAGTATCATAATTTTTATTAAGTAACTGTTTGATTGTATAAATATACTTTATTGCTTTTAATTCAATTCAAAATTAATGGAATGAAATAACATTTGGGGTGAAAGTTGTGGGAGATGGGACATCGACAGCGATGCATTACAGTGTAAACTGATCGATGGTTCATCCGGCGTCTACAGTAAACACTGCCACTTGTTTAAATAAACTGAGACGCTGCATTAGCTGTTCTCAATTTCACTACATTAAAACACATTAACGCCTCTAAATTGCGTGTTATTTCTGAACCTGAACAAGGTATTCGGATGAAAGTTCCTGTTATGCTTATATTATGTTATGGGTTATGTCAAAAAATATTTCTTTCTTTGTTATGATTACAGACAATCGATTCGCACTCTAAAGAAATAATGTGTTTTTATATTTAAAACACATTACTTAATACGGAGTTGCTGAGAGTATATGGAAAACATAAACATATTTCTTTTATATTATTACTTATTTTATTTTGGGTTTTATAATAAAGCCTACCATTACTGAGTCAGCATTTTACTAGGTAGCTATCCTCATGATATAATTTAGGATGGTTATTTCAATCACTTGCGCCAGCAACTTTTTTATATAGTATATTAGCTGTTACTTGCAGCTTCGCTCGCGTTAGTATTCATAATGTCGAACAAATTGGATACCGCAATAAAAAGAAATCACACTACAGACTACAGACAAGACAGACTTTCTTTACCCCACTTCTAATAAGTTTTTCGCGAGAAAAAGTAGCTTATCATCATCTCCAGGTTCTCATCTATCTCTATACAAAAAATCATCATAATCGATTCAGGCGATTAGGCGAGAAAGCGTAACAAACTCACTTTCACATTTATAATATTAGGAAGGACTAGTAAGGAAAAGTTTAATGTTATGATCATAATCTCACTTCATGGTAAGTGATGATACGGCCCAAAATGGTAGACATATTAAACAGCCGTGAAAAGGCTTGCTCTCTAGTACAACTGCCGGAATACACCTATTGGTATTTGACCACAGATTTTCAATTTGAAGGTGGCAGCTAGCCAAGTGGCCATTAGAAAAAGCCCTGCCATCATGTTATGGTTTTATCACGATGTTTTCCTTCACTGAAATGTTAAGCTCATTGTAGGGATTCGAGCTCACGTCATTTGACGTACCAAGAGCATAGGCGAATCTCGATTTTTTTTTTACTTTAAGTATAGTGTTATATACCACGTCTAATGCTTATTAATATGGAAACTTAATAATACTAAATACTTTAAATTAATGAGAAAGAGGGTAGTTGAAAACACAGATTACTATATATAGTACATAAATACTAGTAAATAAGTAAGTAATAAATACTACTATAATATATAAATTTACGAGTAGGAAAAAACGGATCGTCAGTTTGTGTTTATGATGTAATTACGATTACGAGGCACTACACGAGAAAGATGCGATGATTTCGACAACTAAAGTTTTCTTGGGAAGACTGGTGATTGTATTTTGCTTCTCACGGCCAACCAAATACGTAGATCGATTAGAGTGGATGCTCGCTAGAACAAACTTAAATCCAAAATATGTGACAAAATCAATCTACGGTGTGTACAAGCTATAATTCATGTACACTTAATTTGATAGTGGCGAAGATAGCGGTAATTAACAGACCTCTTGAGAATGCCGGTGTTAGCCTAACAACTGTAAAGAGTACCCTACACAAAGTTATTCATATGTTGAAGAATATGTAAATAGCTGAAATTGTGATAAAAGAAAAACTGCGCTAGAAGTATAGTTTAAACATACATTAAGCGCTATAGACAGCCAGTTTTATGGAAGGAACAAATCAATGCTGCGGAATCCGCCGACGCATAGGACATACATCAGAAACGTGTTGGTTTGAGCTTGGTACAGCTCGTTCACAAACAAAAATGGTCAGTAATAATTTTCACATCACTAAATATATTTATTTTGATACATATACAAGAATCATAAGGTCGCCACTTGACAGCTTAGTGATACAAATAACTAAGTGAATATTAAGAACAACTAACCGGATAAAATAAAACTGTGTGTACAAGCTGTGTGATCACGTACAATGATAACAACTAAACGAATAAAATAAATCTACTGTGTGATCAATGTTTGTATTTTACAAACCAACTGTTCAAGTCTATGTGACACGTAAGTTAATACTGTCTGTGTGACACGTAAATTACAACTGTCTGTGTGACACGTAAGTTAAAACTGTCTGTGTAACACGTAAATTAATACTATCTGTGTGACATATAAGTTAATACTGCCTGTGTGGCACGTAAGTTAATACTGTCTGTGTGACACGTAAGTTAATACTGTCTGTAAGAATCTGTGTGATCGAAAGTTTGTCTAAGTGACCTACATAAGTTAATGTCGTGAGAATCTACGTAAAAATATACAGAAAACTGTTTAAGTATCATTTAAAGAACTGGAGATATAAGACGTATTAAGTTTTTTTTTAGAACAAGCAACTGCCGTGCCGAATTTTATTTACCAGGAATCTAAGCCCAATATCAAAAGAAGCTACGAAGCGACGAACGTCGTGGGACACGACTGAATCAGGATGGCCGAGTGTTACATACCACGTCTACTGCTTATTAATATGGAAACTTAATAATGCTACATACTTTAAATTAATGATAAAGAGGGTAGTTGAAAACAAAGATATAAGATAAGCGATGCGAGCGCGGCTAGAAGTTGGACACAGTACAATCTTGCCTCGCCTGCCATGGCACAGTACAAACCAAAGTTAGTTTCTCAGATCCCGAAGGGGATCAGTTAGTTTCCATTTTATTACTTTCAATAAATAGTCTCAGGCACCGCCAGTTAGGTTTCTATAGGTACAATCTTTCGCGCCATTACATTTACTCTTCTCTTTTTATTAGTTGCTAAGACCGTGTTCGTTCTCTCTTTCGCGTTTCGGCAACAGCCCAAGCCGAGGTTTGGTCACTAGTGACACCCTTGTGCGAGTTGCCCCTCGGGCTCGAGCGCTTTCCGCCTTTCCACGCTCGCCCCCCTAGTTCAGTGAAGCTGTAATAGCCCCTCAGGCTAACAGTGTAGATCCCTTCGAAAAAAAAAGCAACTAGAAGTTCAGTTCAGTTACAGCGACACTCGCGGCAAGTTCAGTTAAGTTAAGAACGTTCGACAGTAGGGAAGTGTTGTAGTAAGCGGAAGCTCTGCTGTAAAATATAACGATTGTGGAACGAGACTTTGAGTATGATTCTGCGTAACCACCACGGTCTGTAACATTAGTTTGAGTAACAGCCTATAATTTAAAAAAGATAAATCTTATGTATAAACAAAGAGAACTCTGAAAAATTCTATAAGTAGATTTGGTGTATACATTTTATTATGCAAAAGTTCTACTTCTTGTTACATGTCCATTGATTCTCCACAATCACAACACTTACTATTCAGTGAGTACTTATTTACAGTGTTTTGTATCACGCTATGTTCCGATGTATCTTTGTCTTTATTAAAATGAATGTTGGTAAATACTAGCTTTATATATTCTAAGCCAGGGTAAACAATGTAACAACAGACATATGTAAGACTATTTCGCGGCGGAAGTGCCGCTATACTTGTATACGCGGTATACTTGTAGCGTATACCTAATATTCTTATAATTGAAAAGAGGAAACCTGAATCGTTTTACGGCATTCTGAAACACTACTTTTTAACTAATTTTATCTTATTTTTAATAGTTTATAGAATTTAGCGTTTATATTATCAAAGAAACTGGCAAATGGAAAAGTAAACAATAAAAATAAAAATTTGACAATGGTTTTTTTTTTTATTCTATTAAATTTTTACAAGAGAATAATAATTACAATGTATAGAGAAAAGATGGATTTAAAACGTGCTGTTTACTTATTTATACATTTATGTGTTTACACTTAATCAATATTAAACCTGTAGGTATAGCGGAACAAGAATATGAATTTCGAATATATTTATTGTTTATTGCTTTATTAACACGAATATGTAATTTTGCATTAACTATTTCTCGAATAAGGAATATACAATCATTACATATTTATAAAATAACACCCTCGCTGCGTCTGTCTGTCTGCCTGTTCGTGATGAACTCAAAAACCACCAAAGCGATTTTCACCAATAGATAGAGTGATTCACGAGGAAGCCTAAGGTGAACTTAATAAGTTTTGTGTAAATTGGTATAAATATGATAATAATTATTAAAAATGTCGAAAAAAGTGAAGTTGTCTGAAACCTTTGATGCCTATATTATATATCAATTTTTTATTTGTATATGTTAATGATCGTTTATCTAACTGTAAATTCTAAACAAGTTACTGATTGCTGTCACATTCTCATGGTATTCATTAAGGCAAATGTTCATAACTATTATATAACGAAATACTATATAACGAAAAGTACAAAACCTCTACGAAGTCAGTAAGTAGTAACATAAGTTTTCTTATAAGTCCATTTTCTTGTATAAATATATTTCTCGTTTATCTTTTAACTTCAACATATACGATATTTATAGGAAAATTATTAATTAAGCTAACATTTACGCTGCAACATTAAAAATTTTATAATAAAAAAAATCTTTTTCTGAGCTTATATTACGGACAAGACTTATAGTTTAAATTTTATATGGGTAACTCAAGTAGTTTTAATCTATCTCTCATCGCTGATGAATAATTATTTTATTTTAACACATAAACCAAGTAATGTCTATATCAAACTACTTAAGACGCTTAAATTTTACAATTACTTAAATTTAATAAAAGAATAATAAAATGAAGGTAGATAGGTTATATATTGACACTATAATCGCAACCTCATAACACTCTGAAATTTAAGTGTGTTTCTAAAAATGTCCTGTTCCACCTAAAAGCGTAGTCAGATCAAAAAATAAATAAACCTCTGTCTACTGCTTTTTTTGGTTGATGTGTAACAAGTTATGTTATTTGATGAAGCGACGATAGCTCAGTTGGTAATATGTACGGATACCACGTAAAGGGCCGTGAATTCGAATCCACCTACAATGAGCTGGAGCTTTCGGTAAAGGAAAACATTGTGATAGAACCATAGTACGGTGGTAAGCCTTTTTCTAATGTCTACCTAGCTAACTACCACCCTCAAGTTAAAAATCTGTCACCACATACCTATACGTGTGTTCCAGTTACACTTGAGAGCCAATCCCTCCACTTAGCGTGTCTACCATTTTTGACCGCATCGACACTACACATCAAGTGAGATTATAGCTAAACCCTAACATTAAAATAAACAATAAAAGTAATTCCTATAACCATTTAGAAATGATATCTATGTCTAGCACACTCCTAGAGGAATTATACAAAAATCTATTTTTTAATCTATAAATTTATAGTAGTCTTAAATTAGCTCATCGCGATATCCCAAAACTACCAGACCTATAAGTTAAAATTTTGTGGTAGGGATGTTCGTTTTACATCGTAGACGCTCACTAAGTATAGATTTTACAATTGGATTGACGAGAAATAACAAGAACGAAATCGGGGAAATCAGCTAATAATAAATATATGTAGGTACCTATCTAGTACTTACTGTACGTATATGTACAGTTCTCATTGACTAATGTAAATGAGAACTGTATTTTAAAAGTTCAGTCGAATCTTCTTGAGGCCAAAAGCCATCATTCACACACAAAAGTTCAGAAATTCTAGTGTATTTTTTATATTTTAATCTCGTAGGGAAAACATAGACATTATGTACGAAATATCTGTCGAAGAAATAATTAGTTTTCTGCATTAATTAATTTTTTCGATTTTATCGGCTTATATTGTAAGCTGAAACGTAAGTACGCATCAACAAAATCTCTTTTTTTTGCAAATCATAAGACTGTACAGATAAATAGGTAAAGAAATAATATAAATCATACCTGGGCTGCCATGATTCGCTGCCTTTCCTTAATAAGTCCACACTTAGGACATTGGCATTGTCTATATATGCAAGCCTTCTTGTGACCTCGTAAGCTGGAGATGAGACCATGATTACGGCACCGTGCACATTTTGGCACACGTGCCCTCCCACTAGAATTCATAATTAAAAACGCCGTTCTTCCAAATGTTACATACAGACTACGACATTATAATACTTAATATATAATTTGAAAAATTTAAAGCTATTTCAGTTTATTTTCACACTTTTCACATTAATATTCATTCAACTGAATTACACCAACGTTTTAACAAATTTCACCCTCTCATTTCTCACGCCGCCCTGAAACTAACTTCAATAGTTGTCTTTTCAGAAGATCTTTTATGAGAGACAAGATGGTAGGCGTAGCATTGTATCCCCTTGCATCTGAAATTAACCAAGCGAACATAAACTTCATTATTTTTGAAACAAATGTCAAGTTCGTGAAACCGTCTCTTATGCTGCGCAACATCCCGTCTATCCTGATCCGCCCTATTCAACAGTCCGGCCAATAGCGACGTATGGCTTTCAGGATTGGTTACAACGTAGGAAAAACAAAGAATATAATCCTGTTTCATTTGGATAAGTAACAGTATTATGTGTCTTACAGCTAGGTAACTACTATTTACAGCATTTACTTTGTGCGCTAATATGTCGGTACACACTCTATACATTAGCAGCGTTACGAGTGTTGAAAAAAAATCGTTTGCAGTTCATTTAAGATAAATCCTTTGTTTACAAATTCTTATAGAAACCAAACATAAATCTGAATATTTAAATCTATTTCTAACCTTCGAGTAAATTGCGAATAAAAATAATAGAATTAGTATAGAGTGGGTACTAAGTATTTCTCTCCAAAATCCCAGAAAGATAATACTTTTTAATATGTAAAATAAAACGGTTTAAGAACTAAATAAAGGCCAGCAATTTCTCTGGTGTTGGGGGTGTCCATGGGCGGCGGCGATCACTTACCATCAGGTTATCTGCTTGCTCGTTTGTCCCCTGTTTCATACAAAAAAACTTTAAAATGTAATTTAAGATTTTTCGATATACGATTTGTTAATAGTTTTTTTAGTTGGTACCATCGTAAAAATAATTGTTTTTAGCTACCTAATGGAAAGTACAATACAGTCCAAAAATAATAGCGGCCACCGATAACCATGACAACATTCAACTTAATCCTGCAGGTATGCTTACTAAC
The DNA here is from genome assembly GCA_039707435.1 of Actias luna. Lineage (NCBI taxonomy): Eukaryota > Metazoa > Arthropoda > Insecta > Lepidoptera > Saturniidae > Actias > Actias luna. The sequence continues at coordinate 8,309,326 of JAZHAC010000033.1, read as the reverse complement.
GACTCGGTTGAAAAATCGTATATTGCAGGAGAGAAAAAACACCCCGCTTATAAAGCGATCTTACAGCTTCTGCAGTACTTATACACACAATTTCCAACAATTTCTTATTGCTGTTGTACTTTTGTGGAAGGATGATGGTTGAAAGAATTACAAACAACTCATCAGAATACTTGACACAACACATTCAGTACAATACTATTAATAATATTTTGAAGCGATGATAGCTCAGTGGTAGCGTGTACAAACGCCCAGTCAAAGGCAGTGAGTTCAAATCTCTGCAATAAGTTTGACCTTTCGGTGAAGGGAAACATTGTGCGGAAACCATAGCATGGTGGTAGGGCTTTTTCTAATGCCCGCCTGGTTAGCTACCACTCTCAACTTGGATATCTGCTGCCAAATACCAATAGGTGTATTTCGGCAATTGCCCTTGAAAGCCAGTTCCTACACAGGTTTAGCGTGTCTACCAACTATGGCCCCTATCGTCACTTATGACCAGGTGAAATTATGGCCATAACGCTAAATCTCAACAATAAAAAAAGGAGCCGCTGTAGGACTTGTGGCACCCGTATGCCACCAATACGTTGGAGCTCTCTAAGTAGATGTGCGGTTAGTCTTTGGCCATGTCACGAGCAGCGTTTGGCGCCCCGTAAGACCCTGCGCCCGTCTGCGCTGCACACGATGCACTATAGACAAAACCAGCTCTGACTTGTAGTGCCTGTATATTCGCGTGGCACTAAAAGTTGGTTTTCTATACCATTCAAAAAACATATTAAATATGTAATGTTATGTATGTATATATGCTCAGATTTGGTTTACTTTCCATTTTATTATATGTCTACACTGGAAAGCATAAATAAATATCGTATCTACGTAAAAATGCGAAAACTAGTAATATCCATCATTTGAATCACAAAAAAATTCGCATAGAATTAATTTGCTATCGTTCCATACGATGAATTAAAATTTGTTTGATAAAGTAAAAATAATCAGTCCCAACAGGGAAGTTAAGCACTCTTAGTACCTAGGTTACTCCCCATGACCTAGTACCACACTTAAATCCAGAACATAACAAACATTCTAATATTGCCGTTTAAATATATAATAAGGTATGGTACTCATACCATTGAACCCTTACCTTCTTTAAGATATCTATTTAAAAATTATAATAAAGATACTAAACAAATTGATATTGAAACAACAAAAAACTATAATATAATAACAAATAACTTTCACCTGTAGTCTCTCTCGCGGTAATATTGCGTTTGTCAAACAAATCGGATAACGCAATAAAAAGTTTCATACAGAGATTATCCCTCTATTTACCCCACTTCCTGTAAGGTTTTTGCGAGAAAAAGTAGTCTATCAGCGTCTCCAGGGTCTAACCTATCTCTATACCAAAATTCATGATAATAGATTCAGCGGTTTAGGCGTGAAAACGTAACAAACAAACAAACTCACTTTCGCATTATTCATATTAGTATGATAAAGAAATGATAATAAAAAATATTTAAATTTAAAAACATGAAATGTCTATCTGCATTCTTAAGTTTTAAAACATAAAATTTCACCATAACCACACCATATTATCTTACATGCAGATTGTGCAAGCATCATCAGTTTGCATGACACCATGCAGAAGGCAGAACATAGTAACACTTGTAATGAAAGATTGACAATTCAGAACTCAATTTCGATTATAAAGATTGTATGCAAGTAAGACCCAAGTAAGCAATTATAAACATCAAAATGCTCATAAATTATTAATATTGTAAAATGCCTACCCAAACTTGCTACAACTTTATTCTAAGTTGTTTTCAAAAGCTATGCATATTATGGCTGACATCAATTCTAATTTCATTATTTAGTTATCTTAAATATAATATCAAAAATAAAACCAATTACTAAATTACTTTACATATTTTATTTTAATACATATAACATGTTGTTACATACCAGTCAATATTCCTTACCTTCGTTGAAAAACACAAGGGATATGTAGAATAATTTTTTACACCAAATGTAGTAAGGAAATAATGCATTACAGTTAAAAACAGTATAATTACAGCACATTTATTTTGAACTTTTCTTCTTTTCATGTTGTTTTGCAGCCTTCTTTTTCATTATTTGCAACCTCTTATCTGCAGCTATAATGTTTATGTTAGGAGTCACGATTTTTGAGGGTGACGATGATGCTGAACTACTGGATGATATCTTCACAGGAGTAGTTGAACCAGATACATCTAAAGGTGATTTCGAACCTGAAGATGTTTTGCTTGAATAACTAACAGCAAACCCTTGTGAAGCTAAGCATGTTGCACACTGCCATCCTGAACTGATGTCATTGTCACTTATAACAGGTTTATGGCAATCCTGAAACAACAATTATTTAAATTACTATTAACATTATATATTTAGTTCTAATCTTCAGAAATGAAATAAAGTATTTGATTTCATAAATTAACAGAACTATTTTTGAACCTATTATTAAATAATTTATAACCTATTATTAAAACTAATTAGCAACAGCATAAGAAAAAAGTTTGAAAAATCCAAAAGTGCAGGTCTCATAATTATTTTTTTGTTAATTTAATAACAATAAAACCACATCAAATCATACCGTGAAAATCAATAAGGTTGTATTCCTAATTATACTGAAGCGTAAGAAAAAAGAAGACTCGATTAGTAAAGTATATCAGTCATTATCGTGATAACATACAGGTTCCACACATACAGACACACAGATGTCCAAGACAGAACTTTGTTAAATGGTTTTAACTAGTTTAAATAACAAAACTGTTATCAAAAATATCATGAGTGTTAAAAATAGTGTTTTTTCTTAATATGTTTGTGTATATATTATTTTACAAGTGCAATATATGCTATATAGAGACATTTTAATTCTGAAAAATCAGTTGTTTTGCATGAAGTGACAGTAGTATTCACCTTAACGCTTCACTTATGAGGTGTGCAATAGTTGATAGTTTGCCATTTATAGACATGAAGTATTGTAGACCAAATACCATATAATAATATTGTGAGGCTGTGTCCAGTACAAGACATAAATTATAAATCATAATATACAGAAAAAAATATATATATTTATTTCATTGTATACTAAGAAATTATGAATATAATAATTAGTTAATAATATTTTGTTACACTAAAATGTAAAATAAAACTGTGACTTTAGTATATTTACAATGAACAGTAATCTTTGCTATATAATCCAAGTTTCAAATGTATAGACCAATTTAATGTTTTTATCTTTTTTAACATTTTCTCGTTGTTATTATAGATTTAATTTTTTTATCAAGATAATCTCGAAACAATACTTCCTTATACAACAGTTATTACAACTATTTAACATACAAAATAAGGCTCAGATTCAACCTTAATTTAATGATTTAATATAAGACAGACTAAAATAAAATAATGGGTAGTACTAAAATTTTAAGTTGGAAGGCACAATCCGTTTCAGTGTTAGACTCATTTCATTGACTACTATATTGGTTAGGTCTTTTGAAATACTACACAAACATTTATATAATTCATAGGTTATGTATATTAACTTCTAACAATGAGAGTGATAACACTAAAATTAGGAAAAAAACTTTTAACGTCTTCAATCTTTACCTGATGATACAACGCTCTGCAACCATCACACTCTACCAAGCGATTCCCGGCCTGTACAGCTATTTGTCTACAGACAGCACAAGTCAAGTCTTCTTCTAATAAATCAAAGGCTAACTCGCCATCCATAACCGTACCGTCATCGTTCTCTCGTTCTGGAATTTGTATTTGTTGAGGGCTTTGTTGAGGAATTGGAACAACTTTAGAACTAGACGGCTTTTCAATTTTAAGCTTTCTAGATTCCATTTTTTCTTCATTAAGATACTTCTTGGGTAAAACATTTCCAAGGGTTTTTGCGTTACCGTAAGTCTGGCGTATAAGATCATCAATTGTCAACCGTAATTGTTCTGTCGAATCGGATGCACTCGAATGCAAATATTTCAAACAAAGCTTAATAGAAGGGTCAAAATCAATTGACGACATAGTTATAACAAAGAAATAAACAATCTAAGTTAAACTAACAAACAAATAAACTAGTGCCGTTAAAAGGGAAGGCAACGGCTACTAGAGCCAGTAAAAATTATAAGTGAATTAGTAAAGGCGTAAAAATTGCGAATATTCTTGCTTCAGACTTGATAAGTTGACACTTTGATAAACAAACTACGTTTTTTTTACATAGTATTAGCAGACCCGTGAAATATTGTTATAGTCCCAGGACTGTTAATTTATTGTACTTTGTAAAATTTTATTTAAAATTTATATCTACAACAATGCTTATTGAGAAGGTAGAATACCATTTAAATATTGATCAGTCCAAAAGGAACTAATTCATATTAGTTCATTTATATATGTAGTTGTTATTGGCTGATGCTGTCCACAAAAATATTTTATGCTTAGGTTTGAAGATTGAAAGGATCATGAAATTATTGTACATGTACAATAATTATTTTATGTCTACCAGCATTGGTTGCACCAGTAATAACAATCAACGAGTACGACTGAAAGACTTTGTATTCAATTTCATGATTAAACTAAGGTCATGATTAAATTTAAAAAACAGCGTTTACAACGCTGACAATATGCCTTTAGCTGTTATTTTCAAAGTATGTAATATCCTCTTAGTAGTCTGTGTTTCGAATGATGATCACGGCTATTGCGATCACAGCGATAACATTCTTAAGGATATAAATGATAAAGTAAGTTTATAGAATTTAACATTATTATGAAAAAAAATGTATTTTTGATATTTAATAGTACTGTATCGATATGTAGATTTACTCCTCTATTATTAAAGAAGGTAGTTACGTTATTATTAAGTGATATAAATGGATATGAATAAAATTGGGGGGAAAATGTATTTAGAAACAAAATAAAAAATTACGAATTTTTAGAAAAATCAGTGTTGTGCTTAATTAAATCCTTTAGATGTTTTTTATAATATTAAATTCAAAACAAATCCGCGTAAATCCAAATATGCCTAAATTATTACGCAAATAAAGTAACTTTCATTTCGAAGATCTTGGCAACACTAATTATTACTTTGATTGTCATTTCAAAAGATAAGTTTTGTAGATTTGAAAATGAAATATAAAATATTATATTTGTTGCTATTCGCAATTCATTTTATGAAATGTGGTTCGCAATCAGGCCCGGATCCATGGAATTTTAATGAAGTTGACAATATGAGCAATGAACGTGACCTTCCCCCTGATATAAAAATACCTTTGAAACGAACTAAAGTTTTGGAAAAGAACAACGGCGGCATTGGCGAATGGGCATTTAAAAGAACTTTAGCTATGATAATGAAAGGTGGACAAAAGAAGGTGCGTTACTTTCAATAGGGTGTTTTGTTTTAAGAGACTGATATATCAGTTAAAAAATGTTCTATGTAAATAGTTTATAATGTAAATAAAATAGTAATTAAATAATAAGGGTTAAATACTATCATTTAACTAGGGGCAATCTATTAGAGAAATGCTGAAAGAAACAATGTTGCACAAGTTTTACTATCTTGTAATTAATCACTTCTAAAAATTGGCTGGCGTATTTTGATGTAATATCCAGGGGAACCTAAAGAATTAAATTTGAAAACATTTGGTGCTGAGTCTTTTACCTCACAAACTTTATACCACCAAGGTAGGGTCACCACACCATGTTTTCTTCTTCCACTCTTTTCTATTAACTGTCATCTCAGTATTCACAAGTTTTATACTTAAATCATTCCTCATACAATCCATCGTATTTTATTTGGTCATTTGATGCTAATTATTGGTTGAAAATAGTTTAAATTGGTATTAAGTTTTAGGTTTCTTTTCAACTTTATCACTCTTATTATAGGGTAATGAATAATTTTCAGGAAAATTAATAAATAGTATTTTAAACTAAAAAATGTTATGTTCCAAAAAAGGTATGAAATAGAATTCAACTTTCTAGTTTCATCTTTTTATTCTGACATTATTCTGACCAATAGAATAAGAATGCCAAAAGAAAAATTCTTAATTCTACTTATTTGAAATACATGTATATAGAATGTCTATGGTGCTTAACAAAATAGTAAACAAAGTTTAATAATAAGTAATCAATTTAAAATATGTATTATTCATTCTACTAATTATACTAACAGAAACCTTTCTATGTTGATAATATAATAATAAAAATATTGAAAACTAATTTTAAGCATAGTCTAAAAAACAAACTTAAGTATAATATTAGATTAACAATATTTAAATTCTTAAAATAAAAAGACATTTTTTTTATATATTTTTGTTATTAGCCATCAAATAGATAGAAAAGAGTGACAAGGTTGAACATACTTTTAAACTCCTATAACTCTGAATAAAAGCTTACTGCTATATAATAATGGTACCTAAGGATAAAGAAATACCACCTTCTTTCTTCCTTATAACTTTTCCTGTTGTTTAGTATAAAAAAATACTCTACATTTTACAATTTTTAATTTGATTTTGAAACTTTAACCACTAATAAGTTGGGTAATATGAATTAGCTTGTAATGAAAATAATGCCAGGGTTAAGAGTAGTTATTTTTTGCCTACTACATATTTACAAAGGTTTTATCTATTACAGTGGCAATAGCATATATTCCTAATGAAAAAACTGTGCAATGTATATACTTTGTTACATTTTTAGAAACATGAAGATGGAAGCATTGATGTTTCTATACAAATGAAATTTTACTCAGAACAGTGGGATATCTTAGATGGATATTTAAAATCAGACACATCCTTTACAGAAGATATGGTTAGACGAACTTTAGGATACATTGAGGAAGCTATTAATAAACCAAGCATTGTGGAAAGTATTATGCTGACATGGACTGATTATTTGCAAGCTTTTTTTGTTAACTATAAGGTAAGTTGATAGTATGCAGAGCGGAAGAACATGCCATTTGCCTCCCACAAGGGACTAGAATATGTGTGAATGATGCTCCTTGTCTCTGGCAACTAAGGAGATTAAAGTGTAACCCTAGTGTTTTTAGTAGATATTTGACTGTACTTTTGTCACCTGATGAGTCTCCACATATCCCTTCCATTTTCACCTGGGCTCGGGAAATGTGATTTACACTTCAGGCGAGGGAATCAGTAAATTGATTTTTACCAGTAAAATAAATGATAATATTATAGTTGTGCCTGACTGGATTAGGGGGTAACACTTGTTGGAGTAACATGCACAGATGTGTTCCTTTTCAGTATCAGTTAAAGTAAGTCAGAATCCCAACCACTATGCACAGGATGATAAACCTGTTACAGTAATTTTGTTTTGGTATGTCATATTTTGGGATTAGTCTATGTATATCTTGCTATTGATGGGCTTACAAGCCAGCTTGACAATACTGACCTAGATAGACTGATATTTACTATTGTTTTTGGATCCTACTGTGAGAAACAATGTAATCACTTTTTGATATCCTAAAAATAAGAGATTTTATTAAGATTGTCTTTACAATCTCTTTCATTTTTCTAAAAAAATACAGTTAATATCTTTTTGCTCTTATATTACAGGGTAATAATTTTAATTATCACTAATTAATTTTAAAATTTGTAACGCTTTACATTATAGTACAGTAGAAGTTCCGTATTCGCGCTTCCTTCATTCCCGTTTTCACTATTCGCGGATTAAAAAATTGCGACCCAATTCCTATATTCGCGGCTAAAGATTTCTTTATTCGCAGATCTAATCAGTACATAGTATATACATGCATATGTATATTATTTCAATTAGGTTACTTATTATTATGTATGACATTATGTAAGTGTCAGTATATATGTATGTATTTGTTTTTATATATTATATTTATTTAATTTATATAGTAATTCTACTATTTGTAATTGCACACGCTGAATATTAACATGATAATATCTCGAACGCCAAAAGTACCAAAACAATACTTTAAACATATTATCCATCCAAATGTTGCCTGGTATAAAGATTGCTTAAAGAAAGGCCGCCCATTGTACATACTCTTAGTAAGCTTTATGAATATTACTATGTATTAATAAAAAGAATTCCAATGTTTGTTGAGTTGTGGTGGTAATGGAGGATTTCACGCTTCAGAAGGTTGGTTCAATAAGTTTTAGGTGTGACTATCATTGCATAGCATTAAAATCGTTGGAGAAGCTGCATCTGCAGACACTGATGCAGAAAAAAGATATCCAGAAGAATTTGAAAACTTAGTAGCTGATGGAAGATACAAACCTGAGCAAGTATTTAATGCAGATAAAACTGCACTGTTTTTGAAGAGAATGCCAAACATAACATTCATTTCTAAAAGCGAAAAGTCTGCCCCTGGATTTAAGGCAGCAAAGGATAGAGTTACACTGATGCTATGTTCTAATGCATCTGGGGATTGTGTCATTAAACCACTGATGCTTTACAGATCGTTAAATCCTCGTGCTTTAAAAAATCAAAACAAGGACGACCTGCCAGTGTTTTGGCGTGCTAATATGAAAGAGTGGGTTACAAGCGCCATTTTTTGTGACTGGTTCCGGAATTGTTTTGTTTCTGAAGATGAAATTGTATTTAAAAAAAAACATTAGATTTAAAGCGGTTCTAGTTTTGGACAATGCACCAGGTCATCCTCGCGAACTTGAAACTATACATCCTGATATGAATTTTATGGAATGCTGGAAGAAATTTGACATAGCAAAATGCATCGTAAACATAAAAGAATCATTGGCAGAACTGAAGCCATACACATTGAAATCATCCTGGAAAAAACTGTGGCCTGCTTTGACTGCGGAAAATGACGAAGAATCTGTGCAAATTCAAAGTATGACTGCAAACAGCCGAAATTGCAAATGGAATAGGACGAGATGAGTTCGAACAGATAGAATCAAGTGACATTCAAGAGTTGCTTGAATCGCAAGATGAAGATTTGACTGAAACCGACTTGGAGGAAATGTTAAATTCATAGCCCATTGAAGAAGAGGCTTTAACAAGTACTGGAAATGTGACATTTAATCTGAAAAATCTTAGTGAAGGTTTAAGAATGGCAAATGAGCTTGGTGTTTTATTTATGAAAATTGATCCGTCTATGGAACGAAGTCTTATTTTCAAGAGGTAAATTGCTAATGCCACTGCTGAATATCAGTTTGAACTGAAAAACTTCAATTAAATTGTTTTTTATATGTTTGTTTTTTATTTTGTCACCTTGGAACGTATCCCCTATAATTCCAAATAAAATACCGTTCCATATTTACGGTTTTTGTATTCGCGGCATATTAACAGAACATATACCCCTTGAATAAAGAGCTTTTACTGTAATTAAACAAACAATATATATAGGCTATGGTCCATTTACCATTCGCTACACTCTACCCAGGTAGAATGGAGTATGGGTCCACTCTTACAGATAGGTCTGTTGTAAGCTTGGTAGAGAGTGAAAAGAATGATGTCATTAATGACATATACGCCTCAACAACAATTACGGTTATCACATAGAATGTAGCTGTAAAGATTTATACTTACCCATTTGGTAAACATCTGATATTTGTCTTTACCTCAAGACTGCCACTTCTTTACCATGGCCAACTGTAAAAACTTCATTTTACAGAAATACATCGACTGATGTATAGATTATAACCACTAAGAATCGTGATTAATTTATAATTTTTCTGAATTTAAATTTCCAGTTAGCATAAAGTGCTGGTGTAGATTTTTGATAGCAAATAAATAACTTCTGTAGTAATATAATTATATTTTAATTACATAGTTTTGTTTGTGTTATAACAAAAAAAAAATCGTTTCAGATGCATATTACATGGACTTTAATTACTTTAAGTGTAATAGCCTCTATGGTGTGGTTATGGAATCACACGTCACATCTTATACTAGTAGTTTTAACACTGCTATATTTGTATGAAGCATTTGTTTCTTATAAGGTATGTATTAATTATAACTTAATTTGTGTAAACCATTAAAATTAATGGTGTAAAAAAATCTGTAGCACCATTTTAGCATGGTCTCAACAATAGCAAAATATTTTTTTAAACTAGCTTATGATAAAGATAATGATTGTGTCACACATTACTCTACATAAATAATTGTGTACTGCATTATTTTATCAAATTTTAGCAACATACATCAAGCACTATTTGGAATTTGTATTTCATGAAAGTGATAGGACTGTTAGCTGTTTTTTTTTGTTATTATGTTTTAAAGTACAATAAAATAAAAGGATTTTTCTTTATAAAATTGAGTTGTATTTCTGTGAGTCTCTAGAATTCTGCTTTCATTTATATCTCACCTTAATAACATCAGAAATTATTTACTTACATAAATAATTTTTAAATCTACACTTTTATTATAAAGAAGAAAGATTTGTAATTATGTTTGTAAAGAATAAACTCAAGAAGTACTAGACCAATTTCAAAAACTCATAAATAAAATAGGCTATATAACATTAAAAAAAAAACTTTAGTTCCACATAAACGGAGTTATGGAGAGAGCTAGTATATAATAAAACTTGTAATTTTATGACAAAAATGAATGCATAAATATTTATTCAAAAATTATAAGGAAATAATAAAGTATTTATATAATTTCAGGAAGTTGAACAACAAGAACTACAAACATTTCTGACTGCTGTACAGACTTGCAAATGGTACTTTTGGAAATCCAGTTGTGAAGTGCCAACACCAGATATGTTAATTTTTTTAAAACACATGAATCCTATGAAAATTGGTATAAGAATGATAACTACATTAATAACAGAACCTATTGTAACTGTTAGTGGAACTGTAAAAACAATAATTCATGGTATCACTGGTGAGTTCACTTTACATCTACAATCTAATACTACCACTAACAAGAGGCTTGTTATTAGAAGAGGCAATGATAGCCCAGTGGTAGTGTGTACGACTTCGCGTCAAGAGACGAGTTCAAATCCAAGCACTTACAATGAGCTTGAGCTTTCAGTGAAGGAAAACATCGTGGGGAAACCATAGCATGGTGGTAGGGCTTTTTCTAATGCCCGCCTGGTTAGCAACCACCCTCGAGTTGTAAACCTGCCGCAAATACCAATAGGTGTGTTCCGGCAGCTGCACTTGAGAGCCAGTTCCTCTACAGGTTTAGCGTGTCTACCAACTTGGGCTATATCGTCACTTAAGATCAGGTGAGATTATGGCCATAACGCTAAACCATAAGTATATTAAAAAAAAAAACATTATTATGTGATGATTTCTTAGGTTTACGCGAATATTATTCATTGAAATAAAACTAATTTAAACGGATTTTGTCGCGGTTATTTATTAAGTTTTGATCCCGACGTTTCGAAAGCTTTTCAGCCTTCCCCCCTTCAGTCCGCCCCGTGACCACGAAGGCTGAAAAGCTTTCGAAACGTCGGGATCAAAATTTAATAAATAACCGCGATAAAATCCGTTTAAATTAGTTTTATTTAAATTATTATGTGAATTTGGTATATAAAACCAGCTTATTATTAGTTTTAGGCCACACAGGTTACTACTATTTCTACACATTAAATATTTTTTTGTATTTTTTTATAATTAAGGTTTATCTTAATGGTCACAACCTCACTTGATGTTAAGTGACACTTTCGCCCAAGGTGGTGGACACGCTAAGTCTAGTTGGCGGTACTAGCTCTCAAGTGCAACTGCCGGATACCACATATAGGTATTTGGCGTCAGAATTTCAACTTGAGGGTGGTAGCTGGCCAGGCGGGTATTAGAAAAAGCCCTACCACCATGCTATGTTTTCATCATGATGTTTTCTTTCACCGTAAGCTCGAACTCATTGTAGGTGGAACTGAGCTATCATTGCCTCTTGTTAGTGGTAGTATTAGATTGATGTTCAATTTCTTAAAGCAGAAATGATCACTTGTTTGGACATTTAAATTAATAAAGTGGAAATGTAGTTATATTATATGCGCATATGAATTTTATAAAAATTATCATACCATTAGTGTAATATTATCACAAATGCAAAATGTTATACAAAAATATTTTTTCTATTTTCAGATGGACTGTGGTTTCCGTTGGATAGAATAGTGTACGGCACTCTAATTGTCTCTATTCATGTTTTGTTAATATTTTTATTTATTATGGTGTTATTTAATTATATACTGAACATACCATTTAATTTGAGCTTACTATTTGGTTTGTTTAGTATTGGTGTAAAACAACGCAACAGAACGGTATTTTCACAAAACACATCTGTACAGAGTTCAAATGTAGAAAATATTGATAAAATAGGAGGAGCTACTTTAAATAAAATATTAGATGTTTGTAGTCGGGCTCTTGATACCGCGTCCCAAAAGCGAAGCAGTGAATTAATAGATAATAAATCAAATAGTTCTCCCAAAATAAAAAGATCAGCGAGCACTGGCCGATTACCTAATACAAATTCTTCATTTGAAGACACAAATTACTCTGCTTTAGAGTTTAATGAATCACGGAAACGTTTGGTTACGAAACACCGTGGAGAAGGAGACGCTACCTAATTTCTACAAAAAAACGATTTTAACGTCTATTAATTCGCGTTGCTTTTTAAACAGCTTAAATTGTAAAAACTCTCAGTTTACTTTTCTCATATTAGATATTAACACCATTTAAAAGAGAACTAAGCCCACAACAGACGGAGCTATCATATATATTAATATAGTAAGCTTTGTATTAGGGTATAGCAAGCTGCCACAGACAGCGGTTATGCTGTAATATATATTTTTGCACAAGCTTTGCGGCCGTCGTTGCATGAGCACGTATTTGTGGTACATTCCTTATAAAGGCTGTTCTAATTTTAGATATCGTGTAATAGATCTAACTAGATATGTTTACAGTGCACACAAATGACAGACTGAATTACACCCTGTTGTTATTGAAATATATCAAAATATCCGTTAATATGTCTTACTATACCAAAATATATCGTGCTATATCTGTCGACATATTATGGTGACATAATAAAAATGTACGTTATAGCTGTGTATGTGGTCACTCGCCGATAACTATAGAAAATATACTGTAATATACCTTGCTATATTTTATATTAATATATACTATAGCTCCGTCTGTTGTGGGCTTAAATCTATATTAATATTATAAAGCGGAAAAGTTTGTTTGTTTGAACGCGCTAATCTTATAAGCTACCAATCGGATTTCAAAAAATATTTTTGTAGTTGATAGAGCAATCATCCAGGAAAATTGTTGGCTAATTAACATCACTCTGCCACCTATAGGAGTAAAGCTGTATTGAGAAAAGTTACAAAAACGGGCCAAAATGATTAAATAAAATTTTAGTTCCACGCGAACAGAATCGCTGACACAGCTTGTTGCCAATAATTGTGGCCAGTAGTAGCTTAAGTTAGAACTATATTTACGTATCAAACTTCTTTGATAAGAAGTTATATAAATATATTCATAAAAAATTATTACATTAAAAAAATCTTCATTATTTCTCCCACGAAAAAATAATAGATCCCTATTATACTTTTGAATAAGCAAATTAATTGGTTCAGTTGTGATCTTTATTATTGTTAAAGTATTTATATTAAATGCAATTAGCAGACAATTATCACTTTTAAAATGTTATAAATCTTGCTTCTGAACGTAAAACGATAACCTATTGTATAGATATATCTATAACTAGTTTTTATTTTAGCTGATGTATCAAATAACTAGAAATGCTAAATTGAAAAATCATGGTTTCGATTTTCGCGTATGAACGTGTATATTTGTGTCACAAGCATGAGTAAATTACGTAGTAATCACTACTACGTGATATATTATTTAATAATATATTTAACAAATAAAAATAATTAATAAATAATATAAATTATTGTGTAGGCAGTCTCCGAAACTACTTATTTATTTTTTTATAGTTTATAGGTTTATCGTTATGCCTACAATCTCACCTTATGTGAAGTGACGATGTGGCCCAAGATGAGGGACGCGATTAACCTAGTGGAGAGAAGGTCTCAAGTATAACTGTCGTAACACACCTATACGTATTTGGTGGCAGATTTTCAACTTGAGGGTGATTTCGAATTTGTTTCATTGATCGAAAACTACAAGTTGTATTTTATTATGTAAGTCTTATACCATTTGGTTATGTAGGTTATGTAAATGTTTTAGTTTTAAATGGGCACTTGTGATATTGACGGCTAAATATTTATTTTTTACTAGAAATGAAATACACCTGTAATTGTTTTTATTATTATTAAATATCACTGTAAACATAAAGTTAGGGATTGCAGTATTTGTATGAGAAATATATAACATATATTTATAAATAAATACAGATCCAACTTTCTTGCGACTTCTATATCTAACTTGAGTTTTATCCCACTTAAGCCATAACGTTTTACTTTTTATACTTACGACCTATATCGAAAAAAGCCTATTACAATCAATATAATTGTACTGTGATATTAACAAATAATTTACTTTTACATTGATATTTATGTAAAAAAATGTTTGTCATTAATAAATAATATTTTTGCATGTGATGATATATTTATTTCCGTAGTGCCTTGGATGAGGAACGTCACATAATTAATAAAACAATTTGAAAATATTCAGCTCGTTAAACGAAATTTATTCTATAAATATAATAAAAAAGCAAATAAGTCAAATCTGTATACAAAATATTTTTGAAAATTACATTGGAGTGCATTTTATTTCCGATAAAGAATTAAAGAGACGTAAACACTATAACTGTGCCCTTATACATGAATCACTTTAAAACTACAGGACAGTGTATGAAGAAATTTAGCACAATGTTAATAATATTATGGATTAAAATTTATGATAATTTTTATCCCATAAAATAAAGGGGTGCTGCCGAGCTTGGAAAGAAAAGCTGAAATTTCATGGTAAATCTATTCCTTGGCAATCTTAATTCTCCCATTTCATTAGCCAACAATTTTACTAGTAATCTAACCTATCTCACTATGGTATTGGAATGCAAAAAATAGCATTTGATGATAAAAAATTGAGTAGCGGTGAGTTTTTTTTCCCGAATGGACATATAGGTACTGTTAGCCTGCTGAGCTTTCATAGCTTCACCTAGCTTGTGGGGGCGAATGCGGAAGGCAACGAGCACAAGGGTGCTATGAAGTTGCTGAACCTCGGCCTGGACTGTTGCCGGGTCCGACGGGAGCTCTTTTAAAAATGTGTAGGTACGTCTTTTAGTGATTGTGTAATTTCTAAAGAAGTTAACAATCTCTTAACGTCATATTTCTACACTTTATTTACACTGTCGAAACGATGAATCATAACTATACAAAGAAACATTACGTAGCGTCACAGTAAAATTATATATATATATATGTTAACAAAAAAAAACTGAACGACAATGGTTTTAGTACGTATTGCCGTCCAACAGGAAGCGCCACATCCACTCCATATTTTAAATAAATTTAATTATTTTTATTTTAAATCCGGCGAAGCACACGGGTAACGGCTAATTATATATTGTAAAACTGAATGGTATGATATAAATATAAAATCGATATACTTAAAATTGTTACTACAATTATTTGCATTATCTGTATAATTCTATCAAAACGGAACCTAAGGTTTATTTATAAAAAAAAGCCGTGATTGTCTGTATCTACAAGCACGTATAGATTACCATAATTGTGGAACGACCAAGAAATTTATTTTGTGGGACTATTGAAACTAAAGTATCTACGGGGAATGTTAGGTAGGTAAGCGCGATGTATCGAGATGTATGTAATACAATGCGCTAAACAAAGTTATTATAATTTCAAATATTGCTTTCGAGGGTTAATTAAACTGGACTTTACCTGGATGGTGTAAAAAAAACTCCAACGATTGAATATTTACTTTATAAGCTTAAACCAGCGTAAATTAGACAAAGAACCAAATTCTATGGGTTTTTAATTGTCAACTATTTGGATACTCATATTCAAGTATAGACATTCCTTAAAATTACCTAAGGGCATGTATATTCTTTAAATATTTCGCTAATGTAACTACCTTTAAAGTTTATATAATAACGTAAGTCACATTATGTTTATGTTTTTTCTCATGCATTGTGATTATTAAGTACTTATAACTATACTGCTAAAAGTTTGAAAATTCTATTACTTAATGCTAGGTACAGTCAACTCTTAATAATGCAATTTAAGAAATATTTTACTTTTAGAAAATTAAAAAAAACTACATACAAAGTATCAACTGCATAAATAGTTTTGTGTACAGCAGGCAGCAAAAAAATTATTGATTTTTAATTTTGGGACTATAACGATCGTTTAGTAAAAACGTTGATATTTATTATTTTCTTTATTGGCATTATATTAAAGAGTGACTGTACTTCTTATTGCCATGACTAATTTCTATAATGGGCACCATTTTATACTTCGTGTTAATTACAGTGATACAATGAAAACAGTCAGTTATTCCTCGTTGTATAGGTAAAAGCATGGCGCCCGTAATTGATATAACCTTAAGTTACAAAGTTTAATAGAATCACTAGTTATTATGAAGATATTAAAATATTAAAAAGATTAAACCACTATCTGTGCTATGAAAGATTTTCTAATAAAACTGTTATTTTACATTTGCATTTAGGAGCTTGAATTTATTTATGGTCAGCCCCGGATTTCGGGGAAAGAGAGTACTTGCCCTTGGCGATAATATAAAAATTTAATGTAAAAAAATAAGTAGTGTTTCAATGAGGTGATAAAGACGGATATAAGTATATTATATAAAACTTTATGTACACCGTACACATTACCAACACGCGATTCCACACGTCACACTAGCAATTCCTGATCACAGTCCCGTCATCAGACGAACTGTATATCTGTGGTTATATACGTTTTGCGAAAATGATTGAGCGAGTGCCATGTGGCATCGGGTGTTTATCCATACCATTGGCAACACGTTGATCTGGAATTATTGGATCAGGATGCATGTGCGGGCATCGCATTGCGTTGGATATTCGCAGTGTGTCATAGAAAATTTTTATTCGGGTCAACACGGGTCGCGTTTCAATAGCATATTTCCGCCTTTACACACCCAAAACACGTCATACAACCGATTGTTCATTTAATTTGGAATGCATATTAAGTCAGTTTTTAAACCCGTACATAAGTGTGTATAATATCTCTAACAGGGGAGGGGAAGGGAACATCTCGAGACATCTAGAATATTTACAAGGAGGAAAGAAATAACGTCCATGTCCAAGTTTTTTCTTGGTACGTAGAGATTATAGATTCGGGTCTGTCTATTAATCCTATGACAGGCTTATATTCCAATATATTCCAAGTTAATTGTATGCACAGATAGCAGACTTTTTAATTTTTGTATAATCGAAATAGGTAATAGAGCTAAAAAGTACAGAGATGAAAACTATTTATAGATTTGCAAAAAAAGTTAGCATTAAGTAGCAATAAAATGATATATGTCAGAGCTTAAATTATGTCTATTTATTTATTATTTATGTAAAGATATAAACCGAAAAACCTTTACTAAGAGATAGTTGCTCAATGAAGGTTTTGATACTTAATGCAATATCTCGTACAGTAAAATAGGTACAGAGAAAAGTTTGAAATAATTTATTTTACAGATTTTGTTATACCTACTATAAGATAACAAGTTCGAAATAAATAATAAAATTAGTACTACAGTACACTTACTCAACACGAAACAACTTTGGTCCAGATATAACAATTCAGTGGTTTAACAATTTTATCTCACAACATACAATATTTTACTCGACTCTGCCAATAAGCAAACATGTATCCATAATAAAGTGCAAACATGAATAAGTAACAGATCGTGCATATCAAGTTGTTATTCACTCAATTTTATTTAAAATATTTGATCTTGTCCAAGTATAACAATCCCTAACTAGGGTGGCACATGGCAAATTTTCAATACATTTCCCTTGGACGAGACTAAATATTATTAAAATATCTTATCAACTTTAAACATTCTTACATAGAACTTACTGCCAGAATTGTGTTATTTACAATAATTAATAACATGCGAATGATAAAAAATTGTTTAGACAAATAAGTTACACTAGTCAAATCTAAATCGATATGTAAGTGAACGATATTAAACAAAGTGATAAAAACGATTTATGAATAATTAAAATATTTCATAAAAAATATTACGAAATTGTGGTACTAAATACTATATAAGACAATGAATTTAGCTGACTAGCTGAATTTTTGACCAGTACAATACACATATTTTTGTTTATTTAACATATTGTATTAAATTTGATATTCGTGAGATGAAATCTGTATAAGTGATGAAATCAAACCTTTAACCTTATTTATTTTATTTTGGCAATACTAGAAAGTCGAATGGAGAACGCTGAAGAATTTAATAGCAAATTACGTGATATTGTTTTAAATGAAGTAAATTCTAATACGACTTATTATATACAAAAAATGTAATATTTTTATATAAACCTTAATAAGCTTCCCGATCAATAGAAATATTCGTGCATCAGGTGAGACTTGAGAGAAATGCCAAATTGATAGTGCTAATCAAATATTACTTACACATTTTAATAATTAAAAAAAAGAAACAAATTTGATATATAATAGTCAAACTAAAGTTTGCTGTTTATCTTTTTGAAATTCTTTACTGTAAAAAATACAATATAATGTCTCCCGGTTAGTAGTTTTGATAGGGTGCATATATGTTAAAGTGAATAAATTGTTTAACAATGTGCTGCGTGTTGTAAGCGTTTACATATATATAACCACATCTCAGAAATATCACATAAAACATATTTTATTGTTAGAGTTTTTTATTTACCTACCAGCGCTAGTATTACAAATAGACCAATATTTCTACATTGGTTTATATCTTATTAATGTATTTTGTCAATCACCTAAATTTGTATGTATTTAGTAACCCAATCACCTTTACTTCTGTATTTTAACAAAGAGGTTTCTGAGTATGCAAAACAACGGGTAAAACACAAAAATTTCTTTAGTTTTACTATCGGGAAAAACATATATAAAAACATAAAATTCAATGGTTCTATGCCGTCTAAAAAGAAGGCTTAGGACTATCTATAAACGTTTCCGCTTCGAATGATCATAGTCTCATATCGATACGTTCAGTCGATTTTACGTGTGTTGTCCTTACGACTCGGCCCAAAAAGTTCGGTCAAAGCGTATGTCAGTTCGAAAATAAAAAGCGTTTTTGTTCTTAAAAAAAAGGCTTTTAAAACGAAAGTAACTAGAAATTCTACGCTTATGACTAATAAATAAATTTAAAAATGTATTGGTTAAGATCAACGCGAGTCTCTTTTCATCTAAATCCGGCCTTGGTACTCACAGCATATAAATAAACAGCTTCTATTTTGTTTTAATGACTATTATGCAAATATTTTAATGTTGCAATTATCGGATTAATATTATAGCAAACTATTTTCCATTATTATACATTGCTGAATAGTTTGGCACTAATAATTATTTTCGCTATGACGTTCTTCTCAATGATTGTGATATATATTTTGAAGGTCAACTTAGTCAGTTATTACTATGCACGTAGAAGCTACAAGATTTTTTATTTAAATTGGTCATTGTTACATTTAATAACTATCCTTTTTGCGTAGTAGCAAGAATATTGAGTACTAATAATAAAATATAAAAAAACCTTAATGCATCGATTGCAACACAAATAAAAATAATTATAATATTTTTTGTACATCAGAATCATACAATTGAGTAACATTAAGTCCTAAAGACTTATTTCGTTGTATTTTCACAATAACAATATTGTCGTGGAATATTTTTCATCATTTTTAATGTTACATCAGTCATTGTTATATTATCAATAACTTACTATTAGCAAAATATGTATCTGATAACCTTTAAGCTCTATATCATTGGAAATTAATATTTATTTAAAAGGCATATAATATTCTATAACTACGTTTGCTTTAAATGCGATTCGATACTTATTCTAAATCTGTGCTTAATATAAATGGGTCATGGCTTTAATGACTAGGATCAAAATGACTTAGAATTATTTCAATATGGTGGGTTTAGGTTTAAACGGAATGTCAAATATTTACATAACGAGACATTTCTCTCTCCCACTAGCAGATGCTTCCCCTCCGTCTTTAACGGCTTTTTCCTTTTTTTTCTTACCTTTACCATCGACTTGAAGCGATACATTTCGATTCTTTTCCATGTTTAATAACTCCTGTAACAAACAAATAAATGTGAATGGACTCACACATTCTACTTTCATCTAGATAACCTGGTATCTATAAAAACTATATACATTTAAGATTCTTCATTTAATTTTTTTTCTGTTTCACTGATACCATGAAATACAGTTGACTGTAGACCACTAAAAAGCATTCCCTGAAAATTGGATTTATTAATCAAATCAAATAGTTTATTTCTCAAAAGTAGGATAATAGGTAATATCACTTTTTTAAGGTCAAGAGTCTACTACCGTTTCGGAAACAACATGGTGTTCTGGAAGAGTAGAAACGGCGAAAGAACCTCTTCAGCAATCGCTCTTTTTATCATGTATCACATACAATTGTCCGAACTTAAAATGTTAACAATATTTTAGTCCCATGCATGTTTATCTGCAATTGTATAATACGCTTTTTTAATATGTTTTTGTTTTACAATTATTTTAAACTGTTTTAGTTGCAGTTGACGTATTTCGTGAAGGATTACAACTATGAAACTTACTGTTTTTTAAACATGTTAAGGATATTTTAATATTAAAGATAGCCTTTTAAGTTGCTTTATGGTAACTATTAATTTGTTACTATGATTACTGTTTATACCTAGTTTTTTGCAAAATACTGACTATGTGAGATTGTAGACAATGCATATATTCTAAATTTTTTTTGATTAATAAAAGGGACCCAGTAATTCAATAGACTGTATACATAAATTGTACTGAGACTGATTAAATTCTAGACCTAACTTATATTTCGAATACTGTTATATTTAGAAAGTTATCCTGCACATTTACTAAGTTTTGATTTATCCATTTTCAATGGATTAGGAAAATATCACGAAAAACTTCTTTAAGACCAAAAATGTAATATAAATACCTATGACAACACTGGTTAATTTTGTTACTCATTAACTAAGTACAAATTATAATTGCACAATATACATGTATGATAATATAATGGTTCTGACTAATATCACATATCCTAAATTAACAGAAACACTATATGTGGAACAAAACTTACAAGATTTCTGTTCCAGCAAAACATCACAATTATATGTTACCATGATTTTAATATATCAGATGAAAAAAATATATACTACAAATTTGCATATAATAAGAACTTCTTTCTACAATTTTATATAGAGGCAATATGATAAATTTAATTTTATGTAAAAACTAACTGGCCCTGCTACTTCGTTTATATGAACTAAAATTATTTAATCTCACGCCGCCATTCAAATTACAATAACTTTTAATAGAGATAACTGATTCTAATAAAACAAAGACTAAATATTACTCGAGGATATGCTTTATAATTTTCTTAGTAACGCTATATCATAAACGTTGTACTTTAGCAGCGAAACCTGCACAAACAAACAGACAAACATTTCTAAAAATGATGTAAACGTTTTTTATTACTTATTCTTAGTCACTGGCAATAACTGTTTTTACATAAATTAACAAGTACAGACACATTATATTTACATTCTTATTATATATATATATATATATATAGAAGATTAAGTAAAGATATAGAATAGTAAGTATTTCAGAATGTCGATGTAATGATGTGTATGATACAATATACTGTATGCTATACATAAAAACAAGAGACATCATTCCCAAATGCAGATTTCTATAAAAGCAGCAATTGCTGCCGTACTTTAAGAGATACCTAGGCTACGTTCCACTAATGGGCTTTTTGAGTATTATTAAAGCATAATTCTAGTAATTTCTGACACTGTCCTCTACTTTGTCGCCTTTATCCATATTGCTGCCGTAATCATCGTCTAGACCATAGGTTCTCAAAATGGTCGGTACCGCCCCGCAGAGGGCGCTGAGGCTATCTGAGGGAACTACTGAAACTTCAAGTATATTGGGGAGGCTAAAAAAAATTGGAGGGTGGTTGATTTCCCTACAAATTTCTGTAAACATTAAGATGAAGTATTCCTGGTAGGCATTGGGCATTCAATTTTCCTTAAAGTGGGTGGTAGACCAAAAAGTTTGAGAAACACTGGTCTGGCCCCACCCCCCAGTCATCATGTAAAGCTGAGCAACTCTCTCCCCCACCACATTTGGTGCTTACTTTACTTACTTAAATACTTTCAATAATATACCATGGTTGGTGCACAGATTTTGCTACATGAATTTTTGAACTGCTAATAATAAGTTAAATAATAACAATAAGTTAAAAATAAGGTAAAATTGCGAGCTTGGCAGATGTTCAGTACAGTGTATTGTTTAATTAGTATTGAATACTGAGTTATTGTTGTAAACACTGCACCTCGTCAAAGTCAATTAATCAATCTAACTATGGAACCAAGTGATGTTAGAGTCCCACAGATCAAATGTTAGCTAGGAGAGATAAAGCAGTCTTTGTTCTCATTTTTATGCAATATCTATACATTATTTATTTCATATTTGAAAACTGCATTTTACAACAAATATTAAGAAAAATAGAACATCCACATACAAAAAGTGGACTCACTTTGTTTACTAAATGTTAATGATCACAAAAATAGGTTTTAAATTAAATGTAAAAATTAAAAGTAAATAAAACTTTCTTATATATCACATTAATAGCTAAGTACACCTATATTTACTAAAATAATTTAAAATGTGTACCTGGAAGAGCTGTGTAACATTGTGATTTGTTTTAGCAGATGTCTCCATAAATGAAATACCCCAAGCTTGGGCTTGAGTCTGCCCTTCAGTTGCAGAAACTTCCCGTATCTCTGGACTTTCATCACATTTGTTACCAGCCAACATAACTGGAATATTTGGTAGCTCTGATCCTTTTATTTCTTTTATTGTCTGCCATATTGGCTTGAGCTCTTCTAATGATTGTCGACTGCTTACAGAATAGACTAGAATGAATGCATGGCCCTGAAATAGTAGGAAAGATAATTGAATTAATATATAATAATATAGAAATATTTTTCATAAAAACATTTCCTAACCTGTAAACCCTATAACTCACAGAATTTTCAGCAACATTTTTTATTTGCTATTCAATATTCATCACTTAAAATAGAAGTTTTAATGTAATGTGAATGCTAATGTTTTCAACAACAACTTTAATAATAACCACCACCACTACTTTCATAGTAACAAAAAGATATAAACAAGCAGATGAAGTTTCTTGCTGGTTCTTCTTGATGACTGCTTTACTTTCCGAACTGGTGGTAGTTTTGACATTCATAAGCACCATCTTAGGGCCTAAATTGTATAAAGATATTTGGTTTGATTTGAACATGATCAGGATTATGCTGGACACTGAGAGCTAGGCAACTGAATATGTTGCAATCACCATAAGAGGAAAAATGTGCATAAATCATGCACATAAGTTTTTGTGATCAGCTTTAAACTCCTTATTATATATTACAATATCAGGTTTCATTAAAAGTGTGGATAAAATTGGATATTTATAGTATTAAATAATTACACTATTGGGGGGAATCCTAAAAATATACCTAATTCAGCAAAAATTTCCTATTGGTCTTAGCTAGCCTTAAGATTTCAACTTACGTATTATTATATCCTTATATATTAAAACAAGACTTCTTGGCACGAATACAAAATAAAGCACAAAAATTCAAGAATTACCTTGCTTATTGACAGTCTTTGCATAGCGGGAAATTGATGTGAGCCTGTTGTATCAGTTATTTGTAGTGTACATATCGTTTTGTTACTACTGATCACCTAGAAGAAACCAAAAAAAGTATTACTCTATTCCATGAATAAATAAGTGGTATTCGTGTTTTTGATAACTTTGTAAATTTTCAAAAAATCGGTACATACAACGAGTATTTTGACAAAGAAGATCTATAAAGCGCTATTTTCGAGTTCTATATTTATGAAATAATAAATATAAATTACAAAATCATACTTAGAAAGATCCATATATACAATCACAGAATACCATCGTCCAGTGTATGCCAAGATTTATCAATACTAGTATCATAAAAAAGGTATTTACCTGCCTATATGTGTCTTCTATTGTGGGTATGTAAGATTCTCTAAATGTCCCTTTTACAAAACGCAATACAAGCGAACTTTTCCCAACACCACCTGCACCAAAAACTACTACACGATAATCATTACTTTGTTCCGGCATAACTCGTTCTCGAAAATAAATATACAGAAACCAATTCAAAGAGCTATGATAGAGAAATTGTCAGCGTTTTACAAAATTAAAGCATTTTACTGGTAAATTAATAAGAGTTTAACTTAGGGGTAAAGATGAAAAATATCAATATTGTGTGTAATCGCAGACAAATTCAAACCAAAGAGTATATAATGCATATAAGATATATTCAAATAATATTCTTGACAAATGACAACACTATTGCCAAATATTTGTCACGTCTTCCCTCTGAATTTAACCTGAAATCCTCGTAAAATACAAGTTTTATAAGGACAGTCCCCGATGTTTATTAGTGTTACTTACTACTTAAATATAATGTATATTGGTGTTTTTAAAAAATTCTCAACTTCTCCATGATCAAATAAAAGTCAAAAAATCAATCAGATAAAAAAAAATGTTATATTTTACATATCAGTGTTTATGAGATTCACTGTGGATGCATTTGAACAATAGATTTGAATCTATATATTTATTTGAATATATATATTAAATCTATGGATTTTATGACCTTTTTAGAGGGGTTTGATGAAGTCAGAATAAAATTATATTAAAGTTATTGCACTTTAATTTCATTACCAATCAAACTATTTTGCGACCAAACCAAAATGAAATAATTTCGTCGTTTTAGGAAGTTTATCATTCAATCGAGTGCCTTTAAATGGAGTTTAAATTATATTTGACACATTAACTTCAAATAGGATTTCATATTTTGTATTGTAATGAATAAAATGAGAGTTTTTTTTTTTAACTGACATACATTGTTGGCCTTAAGGGCTTTGACAAGTTCATCGAACTTTTTGGGGCGAGTGCTGAGGGCACTCAGCTCCGAGGCAGCGAGCGTAAGGGTGCCAGAATGGCCGAACCTCGGCTTGGGCTGATGCCGGAATAATAAACAAGGATTCGTGAGGCTAACTAATCAACAGGTCCTAACTTATTAATTTAGTGATCCTAACACGATCTTATCGGGCAAGCCGCGTAAGGGCTGCGGGGATATCCCTTACAGTACCGTGTACGTAACGTGTAGGTGTGCATGGATGGTATGCGGTGTGACGATGTACTCTCAGTGATGTAGAGTATCACTGTATCGCGCGAGCAGAGTTACTGGAGGGCTCCTATCCGGAGGATCGAACCTAGGCTCAAGCATCTGCGGAGGGAGGCCGCGACGGTTACGCGGGCATGTACGTGGACACGTACGATTAGTGGAGACGGTAGGAAGAAGCGCGTTCAATCTCGTTATTTTATCAAAGGGATCGGTGAAGCTAAAATGAGCAACTGTAATTTACATGTGGTGCAATGTCTAATGTGGCTTGCACTATTAATATATATATATATATATATATATATATATATATATATATATATATATATATATATATATATATATATGCATTGGGTATTACATTTCTAATAAAAAGAAAAGTAGATATATATAATATTTGCACTGTTAGCGAGTCTTTGTTAATTTAGTAATTATATAGTTTTGTAGAAAAGACTACAATATTAGGTCTTTTATACAACAAAAATTTTAATATTATAATACACACTATCTTTTTATTAAAATGCATTGACAACTATCTTGTTGTAACTATACCCTTACTTATCAAAACATAATAGAGCCCCTGTGAATTACCAGCTAGAATTAAGATGCTAATTATTAAGATAATTCCTTAATTTTTACGGAACATCTTTTAATCTGGTAACTACAAAATAATTTATAAAAGAGATTTTTTTATTTGCAGCGCCATGTTATAACGACCTACATGACGTTGTAATTGCAAAATGGTAAGAATATGTAAATCAGTGTGTATATGTTTTAATAGTACGGTCTTAAAAATTACCTGCGATTATTACTCGCATATTTAATGTATAAAACACAATAATTTAATTGAAAATAAATATTAATCTCCTTATTTGTGTATGACTAATAGTAATTGAACCAACATGGCAACTAGTGAACATTGTGTTGGTTAATGTTGTAAAACGAAAAATTACAGCATTTAGACTACCCATTTAAAATCAATAATTAATATTAGATTGTAGAACAACGTATTATATATTTCATAATATTATTAATGTTTATTTATTTCCCGTGATATCACAGCATTTCGTTTAATAATTCCAACGAGTTTGAGGAATATAAACATCTTTTTTAACATTATTTCTAATGGAAAAATGACTATTTTTAAATAGTCCCCTGTATTTCTGTCGTAAAATGTTTAAGACGTATAAACAAGTAAGAGTTACAGTAACTGTGTGCGTTAGCAATATTAGCGATATTGCTTTTTTATTTGGTGACAACTTTATGAGAATTGAAGGAATATTTAAATATTTTATGACTTTTGTCTTACTTAGTACCCCCGTATTGTATAGTTTATTGTGTTTTAAGGAAATTCCTAATCCTTTATATCTACTGTATTTGCATACAATCAATGCTTTGTGATAATGAATAAGATTAGTAAAATTAGGGGTTTCATTATCAGCAGCTGGCAGCACTATATGTATCTTTTCCAAGGAATTTAAGGAAGGTAATACAAGATATTAAATCACAAAGGCTACGTTCCATTTAACGTTCACAACGCTCATGTTCACGATGGTGGTTTTTCTTCTTCTACTTGCATTAAAATCATTAACACAGGGAGTCTGGGTTGTTTTAAGCATTGATGTACGTGATTGTAAAATTTGAAAACAAAGTTTTTCAACAATTACGTTAATCTTTTATTTACTATCTTTAAATTTTAAAAATTGGGCCGTATTTCTCAACGCCCAGTACGATCTACCTTTACAGGTGAGCCGTTGTAAGTGAAAATAATTAGATCATTAATACATTTTCGCCGCAACAACAACAACCGTGGTTGTCAAGTGAATCGCCCGAATGCATACTTAATCATAATCATACATAATATTTAATCAGATTCATTTTTTGTTAATTGTTTCTTTGTAATATAATTTTTACTATAATTAGATATAATATAGAATTATATTAGTATAGTATATTTTGCCAAATAAGTCATTTCACTACGATCTTAATGATAATTCACGGTAACAAACGAGTCGTATCCAGCCGATCCAAAAAGCTTAGCATTCTAGCACCCACACGTTTAATTTCCCTCCCACACATTTGCTGAGTTCACCCCCGGCAGCAACTCAAACTTCCGTCAAACCTTCGACTAATAGCAATAACTAAAATAACTTAATTCTATTTTACGAACCTACATACCTTTAGATAAAGAACACAGGTTATGCCTACGAATACTTTTCGAAAACGTTACAAATATCTGCGGTGAAACATACATACGCAAGAAATAAGAAGCATTTCTGAAAATAGATTTTATATAATATCAGAAACGTTTGACATTTACTGCAAAAACCTTTTAGAGCTACATGACGAGCTATATGTTAACCTAACTTCTCAAAGACCAGCAGAGATTAGATACTCAGAGATTCCCAAGCTACGTTCGAACTTCGAACACACAAGAATACAAGAAGAGTTTTCGTTGGAAATAAACGAAGAACTTTGTTTTCAAATTTGACAACGCATCTTGATAAGTGAACATAATTCTGATTTCTTATGTTTACGCGAATATTACTCATCGAAATAAAATTAATTTAAACGGTTATAATTAAAATTAGTTTTATGTTGATAAGTAATATTTACGTAAACATAAGAAATCAAAATTAATAAATTACCGCAATAAAATCCGTTTAAATTAGTTTTATTTCGATGAACATAATTCTGTTTTGCTGTTCTAAAACTACTTAAATAATTTGCAACATTATACAACCACATAAATAACGCAGTCCGCTAATGCCACGTACAATTTATATCAATGATGCTTAAACAAAAGAATGCAAACATAGTGTATTATGAAGAAATACCTAGATCTCTTCTTTTTCTCATTTAATTTTTTTGAGTCATAGTTTACCGTTATGGGCATAATCTCACCTGATCTTAAGTGAGGATACGGCCCAAGTTGGTAGACA
The DNA here is from genome assembly GCA_039707435.1 of Actias luna. Classification (NCBI taxonomy): domain Eukaryota; kingdom Metazoa; phylum Arthropoda; class Insecta; order Lepidoptera; family Saturniidae; genus Actias; species Actias luna. The sequence continues at coordinate 8,280,952 of JAZHAC010000033.1, read as the reverse complement.
CGATAAACCTGTGGAGAGACTGGCTTTCAAGTGCAACTACCGGAACACACCTATTGGTATTTGGAGGCAGATTTTCAACTTGAGGGTTGTTGCTAGCCAGACGGGAATTATAAAAAGCCCTACCACCATGCTATGATTTTCTCACGATGTTTTCTTTCACCGAAAACTCAAGCTCATTGTAGGTCGATTCGAACTCACCTCCCTTGAGGCGAAGTCGTACACACTACGACTGAGCTACCATCGCTTCAATTTTGGCAACTCAGTCCTCTTTACTAGTCTATTACTGCCATTTTCAAGTGATACGAAAACTTTTATAGCCCTTGCCTAGCTCTCTATGCGCATGTGACGTGTCGTGACAAATAATAATTCTGGATTATTTTTATTTGAGGAAGCGAGACGGTATGATTTGATAATTAATAGCCACTTCTACTTAACAATGATCTATTGGTGGTGGAATAATTTATTTCTTTCCAAAAAGTTTCGTTTCAATTACAGTGCGTAATAACGCTACCCTGTTTTATTAGACTGTTTATTGTGGGTGCGTTCATCGCAACGCTAATACTAAACGCGGTTTTTCATTCCACTCAATTTAGTGAAGTCCCAAACAGTCCTTAGTGATGTTTTTGCCGCGTCCACAGCGACCGTGGTTATCTTGTGAAACGGTTGATGGCATGTTTGAATGTTATGATCGCTATCTGGGACGAATTCTGTATCAGACAAAAATTACATACGAATTTAATATAAATTTGTACTAAAATAACCTTTCTCTTATATATAATTAATTACTAAACAAAACTCGAATCACAACTACAGTCGATAAAAAATTAAGGTGCGACGAAGTAGAGAAGAGATGTATAGTTTAAGATAATAGCGCACTTGAAAGTGATATTATCCATGTAATATTACTGGCAATACGACACTGTCAACTCTCTTAAAAATTACAAATGGCTTCCGTTTTCAATTCACTTCATGGTTTTTCTAATTAATTCTGTTGGCATGGTTTATTAGAAGGTTCGTGTTTTGTTTCTTTTGTTGGAGGTATAATGTACGTATATAAGTATATTTTACGTTATTTTTTTTATATTTTATAGTTTCAATGTTATTATTATATATCGGTAGTTCCAAATTTTACTTCTGGCCTTACCTAAATGCCGGTTAAAAATTGGATTTGTTAAACAGATTTTCTGTTTATTTTTCTTTATTATTAACGATATATATTTGAACGTACAGAAACGTTTTCTTCAGCTAAATAAATACGCATTGACTGTAGTTACACACTGATATATTATGCTTTATTCGGGATCAATATATACTAGTTCCGAATGATGTTATTAAAAAACAGATGTGTTGTAACAATTACCTTCCATTATTTTTCAGTCTTTCAGTTCAAGGTGACCATTGTATTTGAGCTACATAGTTAACAAACACATACAGTATCCAATCATGGGTATACAGGAATTACAATCTGTATTGGAAAACGAAGGAGTAGGAGTTGATTTATTTAGAATTGCTAGAAATCATGCTGGCGGTTTTCGCTTAGTTCTTGATGCTGAAGGATGTTTAGATCGTTTGTATGGTGGATATTTTTCAGGTAAATATGTGATATATAAAATACAAAAAAAACGTCATGAAACATATAAAAGACTCTTCCAAATTTGTTGATTAAGTCAGTGTAATTTATGTTACCTAGTTCACTTATTTAACTAGGAATTGCATGGTAATATTGTGTCATGTCTAAAGAAAGATTATAATTACCAAACTACTTTAAATTTATGTATATCTGTAATGACTGTATTTTCTTCTAAAAACATTGTTCGTAGAAGGTGCATCCTGAATTACCACATCAACCTTCAATATATTGCTATTAATATTAAACATTGAGAAAATTATATGTCTCTGTTATATTTGTATGTTATGTTAGAAAGGAAATGGTAATGAAGCAGTTAAAAAAATTCACATTGTTAGTAAATAATTCAAAGTAGTAAACATTTTACAAATATAAAAAATATATTTTACACTTAGTGAGATGTTTGGTGAGCCTACACTATTTCCAAATACCACTAAATTTAAATATATATTTGTATCTAGTAAAAGTATGTTATTTTAATTCAAATTGGTTTTGTTTTATTATGTACTCTAACATTCACTTCATACATTCCAACAAAGTATTTTTTGTGTTCTATATAAAAATAGTTTGAATACTAATACTATTTTCAAAAATAACATTTAGACTAATACAAAAAAGAGATTGTTATAGAAAAGGAATAAAAAAATTAATTTAAATGAAATAATTTTTTTAATTGACTTATTAAAGGATTTTAGTTTTGATAAGTAATATGGATGCTATAAGAAGCTATGAATTTTTCAAACTTTGTACCATACAAGTTTGACCATACCAAAAAGGATGCTATTAGTTTACTTTAATCTAACAAAAGTATTTAAATCAGAAATAAACATTATTTATAAATTTAGTAATCAACTGAGAATAATTTTATATCTAGATTGGGCATGTGGTGGTCAATGGGCCCGTTGTGTGCAGTTTTTGACAACGCTGGCCCAAGCACTAGCTGAACACCAAGTAGCATTGTGTGTGTGCTTCAATGGCTCTCATCCCACCCCACCAGCATTGCCTCAACAATGGATACAAACTCAAGCCACTTATAGGCAGAGAGTCAATTCTGTAAGTAGAAGCTTTAATATGAATATTTTATAATTCTAAAAATCCACACATTTTTCGATATTAATATACTTTAAAAAAATTATCTTCGGGCTCTGTCAATTTGCAATTTTTTTATTAATTTTGCAATATTGGATTCTCTTGTAGGTAAATATAAAAGCTCTAATATTATGATTGTTTTCAAATGACAAAAAAAAATTTTGAAGTTTATTGGAAGGGCTCTTTCTCTTACCAAGGTTTATTTTAGCCCATTGTGTAGTGACTCAGTAGAAGGGTAAAGTATAACAACTTTAAGTTGTTGTCTAAGTTTTCTAAGCACTGTTGAGTTTATACTCAAGATTTTTCACAAAAACTTTGTGAATTTCACAAACATGAGTAGATACAGCTTTTATTGACAGATATAGCATTATTACTAAAAACTCTAAATGGGTAGCCGATTTTATCAATGTAGAAATTGTATTCTCACAGAATATAGTAAGGTGTGGGAATTATGAAGAATGTGATATAGCTATTTAGGATAAGTATTTTTTTAGACAATGACAGTTGCGACTGTTATTATCTACTTAAAGTATTTACAATTTAACTTAAGTCAACCACCTTTGCCATTTACCAAAAAACCATTTTTGTAAATTATAATTAATGATTTATTTTGTGTTAAAAATATTTTTTATTTAATATATTATGAGAAAGGTAGTAGGGATTTTTACTTGTCAAACTCGAATTTTGTGAATACTAAATTAGATTAATTCAAGCATGTGTATGGTCATTTAGCAATATTGCATGGTGTTTGTAAAGTACTGGTGTCCTTGGTTTATGTTCATCTTAGTTGATTGGTCTTACCTGGGTATTAGACATAGCTCCCACACCAACTTTTATTTGATAATTTGTTGCGTTCCGTCTGGTCTTTCAATTGTCATAAAATCTTATTTAACACTATAATAGTTTAGAACTGAAAATGTAATGAATTTAACAAATGATATTTTCTTCAAGGTGCTCCGTCACATTGTTACTAAAGGTACTCCACCTCCTAAGGTATGGTGGGTTCCACCAACTGGACTACACTCCTGTCTTCGAACTGCTCTTAGATACCTAAATATTCCAATAGTAAGTATGTTTTGTAACAATATTTTTTTTTTGTTACAATACCTGTCTTCATAATATACATTATTTCATTGTTTTTCTTAGATGGTGTCTTCTGATGATCATTGTCAAGAAGTTGTTGGTTTGTGTAGAGAAAAAAATTATGCGGGACTTGTAGGATGCTCAGGGGAATACTTAGTGTTCCAACCTCCACGGTATTTTAGCTCATCACAGTTAAAACTTACATACCGGGTAAGATATGTTATTAGAACTCACCCATGACTTAATTCTAATACAACCTATATAAAATAAGCTATATGGTTGAGGGGTACTGTTAATTTCGTTTAGTAAAAGAAATTTTGGAATTGCAACAGTAGTTCAAAAGGTTATCAAAACAAACTTTCTATACTTTATAATAATAACATAGAAGAGCATATAGGTGCTCTATAAATTATGTACTTTTTTGTTGCCACTTACAAATTTACTTCATGCAGAATTTGCAGAGTAATATCAAACTGTTTACTACAGATTTCTGCAAGCTAATAAGCTATGCTATAAGTCAATTTTAAACTAAACAAAGTTTTATGTAATAGGCTTTTGGATCCAGTAATTTAAACAATATTGCCAGAACCATTTAATTAATACATTAATTAGTTCAAATTTTATTGAAAGGTAATGGAACAACCTATATAATAATAGCAACAGATACGTTTTCTTGAAAATCTTTAATTTTAATTTTCTGGTAACATTAATTCATATATTATATTATTTATTCATATAGAATATCTAATAAAATATGAAAAAGTTATGACTAATTCAACTTGTTTTTATTGAAATAACTCAACTATTTATATACTTACTCACTCTTTCATTGCATTATTACTGTTTGCTTACGACCATATAACATATATTTACCATATAAAACATTTAATAAATAAATGAAATAATTATTTTTATTATTAACAGTAACTAAGTATCATGTGTTATGGAAAAATTTTAGTCATCCTTGGAAACCAAGGAATATATGGTGCATGAGCTAGCACGGGTGTTAGATGTACCCCAGGACCGACTCTGCTTAATGGCAGCTTTGCTTGGAGGTACTATTATATCCGAATCAAGCCTTACAGATTTCTACAAACGTTTGGGAATCTCATCGAAAAAGGTACAGTAATTATTTATAACTAATCTATTGTATATTTATTTAAGGAAATACTTTGTTCCTTTATATTAATGGTCCCCATATTTTTTGTCTCGTACAAACTTTGCATATTGAATTTTTACAGATCAAATTCAAATATGTATTTGACATTCTCTGAAAGAAGTTCTCTATATATTTATCCAATTGTCATAAACATTTCCCTTTAATAATTATTTCCTCCTTGTAAAGGGTATATAAGTACAACACACTATTATATTTTATTACTAGTAGTTTCTAAGATTAGCACATTCAAACAAACAAACTTTTCTGCTTTATAATATTAGTATAGATTCTATTTACTTAAACCTACGTTTTTTGTCACGATTTAATTAAATTGAATTCATTATCGACCCTCCATTTGCAGTTCACGGACCCCGAGATTTTATTCTCGCCGACTTGGATTCTTTGATGTTCGAAATCGACCTTCAGGGGTCTATTTGGACTACTTTGAAGACCTACGCTTTATATCTTAATTAATACTTACTATTACAGCAACAAGTGCAACCGGACAGTGTAATAAAAACTGTAAGTCAGTATGTTCGTGATTTACCGTCATCTGACGTCGACGCCGCCTGCATCGATATATTCGGTGATCTAAACGATCTCCGTGCTGCTAAACTAAAACAAGCGGTACAATATTATCTGAATGGTACCAAAGATGGCTTTTTAAAATATAGGACAGCCTCTGGTAAGTTTCATTATTTAATGTCGATTGTGTGTAGACTTGTAGAGGTGTAAAAGTAACGAAAAATAGTGTACCGTATTTATTCGTTGTTATAAGAATCAGTACTCGTTACTATCGTATCGTTACGTTACTTTTGATACTTAATAACAAAGAGCATCGCATTGAGTCGTGTTGCGTATTGCTAACGGCATGACTTAAGTCCACAATAGACGAAGCTATAATATATATTAATATAAATCATAGCAAGGTATATTACCGTATATTTTTTATAGTAATCGGCGAGTATAAAGAATTAGTCAAACTGACATCTACACGAAAAATGCGAGTAATGAAATGCATTCGTGAGTGACGTCTCGGTACTCGGTAGTTGATAGTGTACCCGTTACTCGGTACCGAATACATATGGTATTTTACAGCTCTAGTATTATTCTAACTAATATAAATGTTTTTAAGCTTTCACAACTTGACTACAAATTTTTTTTTTTTAGAAGTACAAAAAACACTATAGAGGACTTTTCATACGGTTTGTTACAGCTCTACTTGTGTGTATTTGATTATTTTGTATATCAATTTGAATATTTCAGGACGTCGTCCGAAAAATAATAAGAAGAACCAAAAGCCTGATATCAGTCCGCAGGCGATCGCTTCAGATATGGACACATCGAAGCTCGCTACGGAGTCGTTGGAACAAGAGGTTTACATTTTCTTTATCACATTGCACGTAATCGCTATAGTCATCCACGCCTTTTAGATAATCATCAACTCATTGGCATCGATTGAAAACAAAATCATACTTGCATGATTCAATTCTAAATTTTTTTTAATGTGTGTCTAAGTGCCAAGTGACCCCGAATTTTTCAAATTTAAGTTCATTAATTTTATACATATGTTAAGTTTATGCCACGATCCATTTCCTTGTTCATTTTCTACCTATTTTTATTTTCACACTGAGCACTTCAGATAGGTGAAAAAGTGAATGAATTACAGCAAAAAGGCTTGGAAGATTACAAATTGGCTACGGCTAACGCATCAATGAATGCGGACTTTGGTATGGAAGATAAAGGCTACAACATCAATCACGGCTTAGCGGCGATGTCTCTTGAAGCGGCCGATGCGGAGAAATCACATATTCCAGCTAAAGAGGTGTGAACATTATTGTTTAAAATAATAATGTATTATTATATAGATACAATATTAAGTTTTACTACAGTGGTTAATTTGTAGCTCACCCGATATAGCATACAGTATATAGTAATAGCTGGCGTGGTGATAAGGATTTTTCTAATGCCCGCATGGCTAACTACCACCCTCAAGTTGAAAATCTGCCGCCAAATATCTATTGGTGTGTTTCGGCAGTTACACATGAGAGCCAGTCCCTCAACAGGTTTAGCGTGTTCACCAACTTAGGCCCTATCGTCACTTAAGATCAGGTGATATAATGACAATAACTCTAAAAACATAAGTTATAAAATAATGTTTACAAAAAATTGTTTCATCGATACTTGAAATGAAAGGGAAAAAGTGTCCGTATAAAATAAGAGTAATTACAATACAGTAATTACATAGTAATTATTACAGATATAGTTATATCTGTTATTACTTCTATTAACTAGTATAATACTGTAGAACCTTTGTAAGTCTAACTTTAGGGAAGGCAAAAAAAATCAAGTTGTACGGTGAATTAGGACTTTGCAATTTTTGTAAGGAAATGTTCGATTTGTAGAGGTTCTTCCTAATTTTGAGTCACATAGATAAATTAAATAAAAATAAACAATAATGTATATTCTTGCCAAATCGTTAAAGTTGAGTAGTTATTTTTGTTTCAGCTATAGAAATAGTTTCAAATGACCGAATTGTAAAGGTCGTAAAATCATACATTGGCTTGTTCAAGATACAAGGGACTAATATATTTTTTGAGTTATTCTCGGAGAGTATATGAACTAAATGGCTGGCAGGGATACACTGATTATTTCGGCCTATAGAGGGTTGAAATTTTGTGTAGTGGTGGTTTTGAGGCATGAAGGAAACGAAACAATTTTTTTTAGTTTTGGTGGTTTTCCTCTTGTAAAGGTTTCATTTTTAGGGTTCCGGACCTCAAAGAAAAATATTTCATTAATAAGGTGTCAATTTGTTGTATATATATGTCCATCATTCAAGACTTGTCTCTGGAACGTCTTGAGATATAAAGCTGATATTCATAAAATATGCGAAGCTCTATAGCCTCCTGCTGTGAAAAAAAATAAGCGTCTAGGTCAACATAATAAAGAAATACGGTACTTTTTAGTTAAAATCTTTCCAATTATACAATTTTAAGAAGAACCTATAACGTAATTATCACCCGGAGAGGTATAAATTTGAATATTAGCACAAAAAAGTCTTTTAACGTATGTTTAGTAATTAATGTCGTAAATCGGTATGCTCTTCTTTAGTTATAAGTGCACTAACAAACAGACGGACAGACAGAGATGTATTGAATAACATTAGGGTGGTATGCAAACAATATATAAAAGATGGTATTACAATTCCTGATATGTTACGTAAACAGTATGAAACTCTTAGGGCTTGAGTTCTATTCACTACTTGACGAACTTTTTTTTTTCAAGATAGAACGGATTTATTTCCCTATCATGAGAAATTTGTTTTCAAGTCTATTGATGTAGTTATAATTACCAAATTTGGCAAAGAGGTTCTTTTAAGCTTATTTCGGTATTCCGTACAGTTTGATATGATTATAGACGCCCTCATATGAAAGATTTCTTTAAAATTACCACTAACCTATCTCGTATTGGTTTAGGATAAGCGATGATAGCTCAGTTGATAGTGTGAACGGATGTCGCGTCATGGGACGTCAGTTCGAATCAACCTACAATGAGGTTGAATTTTCGGTGAAGGAAAACATCATGATGAAACCATAGCATAGTGGCAGTGCTTTTTCTAATGCCCGGCTGGCTTGCAATCATCCTCATATTAAAAATCTGCCGCCAAATACCTACAGGTGTGTTCCGGCAATTGTACTTGAGAGCCAGTCCCTCCATAGGTTTAGTGTGTTCACCAGCTTAGGCCACATCGACCTTTAACATCAGGTGAGATTGTGGCCATAACGCTAATCCTTAACTATAAAATAAAGGATAAAAAATATTCAACAATGACTTCTTTTAAAGGCCCGGCAAAGTAGTAAATCAAGTCAAAGTGATGACAATTGCCCGCCCGCACCCTCCGAGGTGCTGCGAACATGCGCGGAACGACATACGCGGGGTCTCATGCACCCGCAAATGCTCTCTATACTGTCGCATCGGCAAATTACTCTCCCGGTAATGATGGAAGACGACAACCACCGCGAGATACCCTCGATACATCATTTCTTTAGACCGATCAGACAAAATGTTTACGCTATTCTGTACAACATGCATCATCATCGCTTCATGGCACAGAAAGCTAGAGGTAATTATTACATCGACTTCCTACAAATTTATTGTGATACGTTTAAAATAATCTATTACAGGGTTTCGAGATAGCAATAAATCTTTATTTACTTGTTGGAGCTGTAGAGACTTCACTACCCAATTCTCTTTCTTTTTATTTATGTACTTAGATTTAGATCTAAGTGAAGACATTTTACCTGATGGTAGGTACGTAGGTAGGTCTAAAAATAATGACAACCACCTAGAGATCGACCAAGTATCTCATCGTCGTCAGTTTATCTTAACCTTTTTTTTCTTACCGTGGTGAAAAATTCTATTTACGGATTTCCTTTCACAATGCGTAATCGCAATGCCTAGGTCAGGCCATGAGATTTGTGACAACAGTTATTGGGTGACAAGTACATACCGTCAATTGCGCACTAAAAACACACCACACAAACTGCCTGCCAGAGGCCAAAGACAGCTTTCATACTTATTTCCGGCGTGTAAATATCATTTCTATCTACCCTATCTAAACCTCTCGGCAAGTAGACATATATTGGTTAATCCCAAAACGCGATCAACTAATAAGAGCTGCATTGTTTATACCATGTGTATGGTAGTCGCGTACATACCTCTGACTACAGACACGCAATATTGAAGAGATGTTAGCTCAGTTAGTTGTGTATATGAACCCTGCGTCAATAGGCGTGAGTTCGATCCCTGCAATCAGCCTGAGCTTTCGGGGAAGTAAAACATGCTTTTTTAATACCCGCCTGGCTAGCTCCCACCCCCAAGTTAAAAATCTGCCGCCAAACACCTATAGGTGTGTTCCGGCAGTTACACTTGAGAGTTAGTACTTTCACAAAGCTTAGCGTGTCCACCATTTTGGGCAACATCGTCACTTAACATCAGAGAGATTGTGGCCATGATGCTAAACCTATAAAGTACTTAAAAACTTAAGTATACCATTACTACGCATGTTATATCTGATGTATGGTGGTCGCGATCTAGTCTGAAATAGTCGCTGTATCCGACTTACCGTACGTAATATTTACCGGTACTTATTTGTAAAGTAAAATTAGTTGGAGAGCATTTCTTTGGGATTTTATTTGTTACACTTCTTCCTAGTAATAAAATATTTAAATAGGGTTGAATAGTTCAATGTTACAGCCGAAAATTAGTTACCCAAGTAGACGTTACGTTTTTCAGAATTCACATTTTTCATTATAATTGCAGATGAAAGTTCATCGAGTACGAGTTCAAACAATGACCGACCTTGCACAGTTCAAGTAGCAGAATGGATCTACTCTCGCGTTAATCCTGGAAAAAGCGCTGAAATGGTACCAGGGATCGTGCTGGAGTGGCCTGTACCAACAGTGCAGAGGCTTTGGTTTGGGTGAGCTTATTATCTTTATAACGTCACCGCATAATTGATAATACTGTAAACACACTTATTATTTAAATATATTCTTGTCATACCATAACACTGATTTTTTTTACAGAACTGCTCAGGATGACAAATGTCGCAGAATGAGAGCATTCCTTTCCTGTATGAGATCTGATACTCCACTTATGCTTAACACATCTTATGTGCCACAACATCTGCTTATACTTGCCACAGTTTTGAGGTGAGTTAAGTTCCTTATCACAAGTTTGCATATATCAGTATTTTTTTACTAACATTTGACCAATATTACTTTTCTTTGTAGATTTATCATGACATCCCAAATACAGATTCTGAGACGACAGGAGTTGGACGCATTTTTAGCTACAGCCTTTTCAAATGATCTCATGAATGCACTTCATTTGCAGGAAATGAATGTAAGTTTATATAAGGACAGTGTCTGAAAGTTTAAATCATTTTTGTTGTCTCACAGCTTCATTTGAGTCTGTCTCGTTTCGAAATATTAATATGGAATATAGTTTCTGTTATTTTTTAGTTACGGATATCCCATAGTTTAGTTATAGTTAAATTTGAAGTTATCTTTGGTACTCATTAGTACCTTATTTTGGTTCATCCCTATTTGATACATTTATTTGGTTTACGCTTGTTGGTTTGTTTGATTGATTGTAGTAACGTATATGGGACGCTTAGCATGGTAGGGCTTATTCTAATTTCAAGTTGAAAATTTACCGCCAAATATCTATAGGTGTGTTCCGACAATAGTACTTGAGACTAATAGGCTTAACGTGTCCACCATCTTGAGCCTTGAAATGAACAGATACAATCTTGCGATTGTAGCCGTAACTCTAAACCTATAGAGTATTAAAAAAATCAAAGTCATCATGAGTACCGCCTACAGTAGCCAAAAACTTAAAACTGTAAACAAACAGTTGTTATTTTTGGATATCCAAATTAATTGTTTGATCTTAAATTAAGACTTGTAAATAAAAAGTGTTTACATCGCAATAAGTTATACTAATAGAAACAGATTTAGGGTGTACGTTAACATGTCACGTGACCATGTCGATGACGGTGGTTTTCAGATGAATGCAGTAAATCCTCGTGGGATACAACTCGCTGCGCTGGTGATGGGGGGCGCAGAGGCTGCGTTGCTCGCGAACGACGCTTGCGGCGCGCCCGTGCCTTGGCTCGTGGCCGCCCCATGGCTCTACTTCGATGGCAAGCTGCTACAGCGGAACCTGCACCGGGCAAACCATTGCAAACACCTTGCCCAACTATGTGACAACCATCTCGACACTGTCGTCAAGGTAATGTCTTTATATGATAAACAATAATGGTACGGTTCTAAACCCTACAATAAGCTTGAGTGTGCGCTGATAGTATAATATGGTTGGTCACGCCAGATGTCGTGACGTGAGTGTGCTTGTGCGAAACTGAACGTGCTCGCGCAGTTGTCGTAACCTATGGTTTTTTCGATCACTTGTGACAGAGTCAGTGCAAGTTCAAGGTAACATGAATGTTACTGTAAGAATGTTTTTGAAGCGTTGATAGCTCAGTAGTAGTGTGTACAGATTCCGCGTCAAGGGACGTGAGTTCAAATCCACCTACAATGAGCCTGAACTTTAGGTGAAAGAAAACATCGTGTGGAAACCATAGCATGGTGGTAGGGATTTTTCTAACGCCCGCCTGGTTAGCTACTACCCTCAAGTTGAAAATCTGCCGCCAAATACCAATAGGTGTGTTCCAGCAGCTGCACTTGAGAGCCAGTCCCTCAACAGGTGTAGCATTTCCAATAACTTGGCTTTATTGTCACTTAAGATCAGATGAGATTATGGCCATAAAATATAACCGTAACTATAAAAAAATTCAAAGCGGTCATGAGGACTGCAGACAGAAGTAAAAACTTAAAACTATAAACAAACAGTTGTTATTTTTAGATATCCAATTAATTGTTTGATCCTAAATTAAAACTCTTAAATCAAAGCTGTTTACAGCACAATATAACAATAATATAACAATAAGTTATATTAATAGGAATAAATATAGTGTTATCGTTATCACGTCACGTGCCCATGTCGATGACGATTTACATAAATTTACTCCATATCTAAACATTCATATAGAAGTTTTCACTTTAAAAAAAATGAGTGTATGTTATGCGTTGTTCAGGTGGAGCGAATGCGTAAAGCGATTTTGGAAGGTCTGGAGGTAGAATTCGCGATGCCGCCGCTGCCGCTGGTGACTGGTGTGGTCGGCGGCGCTCTGGGCGCTCCGGTCGGCAGCTGGCCGCGCACCCGGGGCCGCGGCGCCCGGCTCGAGATCGCGGGCGTCGTCGTGGGCCAGTGGGGCGGGGGCAGCTACCCCACACGCCCGCCTCGCTATCCGCAGGCAAGTTTATAACAATATTTGCTACCGTTCAAGTATTACGTAACGCAATATTCAAAGATTTTTGACCCTCGCTCCCCCTCATGTGACGCACTTGAACATTTCTCTGTACCCTCCCACCTTCTCAAACGTTATGTAACACCCAAGTGAGCATTTATACCTAAAAGTCATAAATATGTTGTACTTTTTTTACTAATAAACTGTAAAAATAAAATAACTATATTTTAACCTGTGCCAATGCGATTAGAAATAGTAGAGGGATTCTCCGTTAAAAGGGGTTTACACAGGTCGATTTTGCTTCACAAATCGCCTCACTAAGTCGCATCGCTAGCCCATTTTTACACAGAAGACTAAAATCGCATGCAACTCGGTTATTTTCCTTGAAAATGTTGAGCGGAATAAATGTTCGTGCCGGAATTGAAATAGTTGTTATTCGATTATTCAAGAATTGCTTTAAGAACAAAGAGAGAAGAAAAAAAAGGTAAATATAAAACGTAAACTTTGGGTACGTGAATGGATTTCTCTACGTAAAGTATAGGGTAGTTCGAATACTTTACTGGTGTAATGGAGTTTAGAAAGAAGATCTTGAATATTATGTTGAAGCGATTTGTACGTAGAATCGCAGTAGTGGAACAACATGCGAACACTCCTTTATGCGATTTACACGGTCGATTTTAGTTACCAGCTGCATGCGGCCAAAGTCAGATGGTACCTAACTTTGGGGCATGCGGCTTTATTCACTTGCGACCTAGTCGAATTGACATTTAGACGGTCATTTTCGCCGCGCGGCAAAAGTCATGCGGCTTTAGTCACCCGTGTAAACCCCACATAAACTTAAAGGAAAAAGTTGCGAACTTAAGAAAGTTTGATTGCCTAGTTTTTTATTTAACACCTCAAGCATTAGCGAAAGTCTAATGTTAACGTCAATTCGAACGGTTGTAAGCGCCAAAATCGACATTCCATTATATACCTTATTGACATGATAACTCGAAACTGAAAAAGTGGTAAATTATACCACTGATTAAAATGTGACATTTTTTAGGGTAATTTTCTAGACTAGTGATATCACACAACAAATTTATCTATAAAATTATTTTGGATATACTATTTTATTTTTTGATATTATATTTTTATGACATTATTTCGATTAAGATTTAGTTTAGATACAAGTTTTTATTATAAACTGTTGTAAAGAATATGATAAGTTAAACCAAATAAAAGGCTATACTTATTATTATTTTATTTTTACTTTTATTATTACCGTAATTTATTATATACATATAAAAATGAATCGCCGAAATGTATGTACGCGCATAACTTCCGAACGTCTGTACCAAATTAAATAATTCGTTTTTAATGTGTTCGTTTATTGTCAGGACAATGTGTGTATAGAAATAAAACCGAACAGATATTTTTGGTTAGTAGTGTGTAGGAACGCCGCGTCAAGGGACGAGGTTCGATTCCACCTATATTTATATTTCATATAATTAAAAGACATTTCATTTATTTGATTAATAAAGAAGTTTCATTGTATAACTAAAAGAAATGAAAAACGAAATAGCCAGTTTTATTTATTTTAACGAATTGAAGTTGGAAGGTTGATTAGGATTGATTTATTAATCAAAATGTACATAAAATACAAATCGTACAAACCGTTTTTTAGTTTTAGCAAGAATAAAAACATTAATTTTAGGTGATACGAAGTTCACTGGGTTAGCTAGTATTGAATATATTAGATATTGATATTATAGGATAAATGTGAATATTCGATAAAAGCTAACGATAACTACTATATATAATTATTATACGTTTTATAATAATTGTTAGTTGACAAATACGTGAAAATATATTCAAAATTGAAACCTTTATTTCCGAGCAAGTTAAAATTTTAATAATCGTGAAATTTCCGAAAGATATTATTTCTCGATAAGCTAAAGATAAGTATTAAATAAAATTTGCACTCAAAAATACATACACAAAACTTTTAAATACGCTTTTTTTTTTGTACAGATGGTACAAACTGATAAATATTATAGTAACACGTTAACTATAGCACATTATTTTTGTAGTAAAGAGTTTACAAACTGGTGCTATTTACTAATACATACATTTTACAAAGTATACATGACAATATTTTTAGAATTCCTACTACAGGATTGGCGGTTGTCATGATACCTTGATAAAATGATTGTTCAGAATGGCAAAAAATGATAGAATGATTGACAGTATGGTACCATCTAGAAAGAACGGTGAACGTTGGTTCGGTCCGTTAAGCGAGGACTACCTTAGTCCTTATAGCAGAACGTATAATAAGATGCATTCTGATATCTTCCTAAAAAAATAGTACAATTGTGTAATCATACATTTCTCAACGTAATCAAATAAAAATAGAAATTATAAACAAATTTTATTGACCATATCCCCGTCGTCCAAAACAGTAAAACCATCCTTGCTCCCAGAATAAAAAATGCCTTAATTTAAAGATTCCTATAAAAATAATATAGTAATCAGATTTTTTTTATAACACAATAAAAATAACCATAGAAACATATTGTAAATTTCATTCTTATAATGAACCCAACTTTTCATAGTATAATTAAAATACATTAAAAAAATCAATAATTTTATCGACAGCACCCAACAAAAAGCAATAAACTCGCAAGTCATGTTACATGTAAAGAAAATAGGTTATGTGATTATAAACAAATCTTTTGTTTTATACCATTGTATTGATGTTTCAAATGACGTTCGTAGATCATAGCATGAGGCTTGTAACATTTGCAACACAAATATATAATGATATATTCTCATTTCTATTACGAAAACAGATTCAAAGTATTACAATGAAATCAAAATTTCGAATTGAAAAATATGAATATGTATATGTATTATACTGAAAAGTGTATAATTATGGTAGAAAATACTCTCCATTTCTTTGTATTTTATAAAACTCAACGTATACACAATATACACATGATCACACAATAACTTTTACCGCGTTTTAGACAATATAAACTATTGTTCGTGTTGCCAGCAATCTTTTCACATTTCCACTAATCGCAAAAATATAAAACGGATGTTAGATTATTATTTTATTTATTATAACACTGAAATTTTTAAATTGTTAATTTATTATTACAATAGTTAATTCTTAACTTATTTATAGATACCGAATTATAATGAGTCACTTTATTAACAAATCTGTAAGAACTTCAGAATCTCCTAAAATTTTCAGGTAAAATTCTTAATTGGCAATATAGCGATAATATTTTTATTGTATATAAAGACGCCACTTTTCAGCGTTGCCGTTCTAGCGACTTAGTCGCTAGATCTAAGGGATTTCATGATTGTTTAGCGCGAATAATTTTTGTTATAGCGACAAATAAATATTTAGCTACTTTTAGCGTCTTTTGAACCTTTTGAATATGAGAATTTTCTCAGATATAAGAAAACATTACATGTATAAATAAGAAAATGTAATATAATTTAATGTCTAATTTTTAAGTCTGCTGCTGGTATAACTTAACAAGAATAACCATAAACGGGAATTCCCCATGTATAAACAAAACCTGTGAAGTCGATCGAAGTTAATTCGTTCATTATTATCTTTCTTGTTTACTAATATCAGGTATGAGTGAGACCAACATGCGGATTAATGTATTTAATCATTCATTCATGTGCATTTTTTCATAACGTAAAGAGTTACGAGCTAATATGGTATAATATGCTAGTTACGTGAAATAAACCTGATTTTATTGTAAACATGGAAGTCCCGATGAAAAAAAAGTTTTATGCGCAGCATTATAGAAACGAATGGGAAAATTATGAGGAGTTAAAACATTCGTTGAAACCCGCTCCAGGTAATACAACTAAAGCATTTTGTAGTTATTAGCACTCTGAAATGTACGCGAAACTTAACGATCTTAAGAAACAAAGAAGCATAAAAAACAATGCGAATTAATTTCACAAAATAAACAGTTGACCTATTCTCCGGCGGCACCGAAAATTTGCAAGCATAGTGCAAGGGCTGAATGTACTTTAGCTTTATATATCGCCGAACATAATTCAATTCGCCACATTGACCACTTGAGTGATGCATGTAAAAGACTCTTCAAGGACTCGAAATCTACCGCTGATATGAAATTACATAGAACGAAATGCACACAAATTATTAATGATGTACTGGAACCTCATTTTAAGCAGGAACTTCGAATTGATATAGGTGATCAAAAATATGATTTATTATTAGACGAATTTACAGATGTGAGCGTCACAAAATATCTTGGGATCGTCGTAAGATATTTTAGTTTAAAACAAAACAGAGTAGTATCTGCATTTTTAGCTCTGCAATCGCTGGAGAGTTCTGATGCTGTCGGAACAGTTACCGCTCTGGCAATGTGTTTGAGAAATCATAATCTGAACTTAAATAATTTGATTGGTCTTGGAACTGACAATGCAGCTGTTATGACTGGATCTAGACATAGCGTATACACGATCCTCATAACACAGTATAATCTTTCACATCTCATACTGATACCATGTGTTTGCCATTAATTACAATTGCCGGTAACTCGTGCATCAGAAAATACTTTACCAAGGAATATAGAGTTTTTAATTCGTGAAACACATAACTGGTTTTCACACTCAACGAAGCGCCAAATTGAGTACAAGAAGATTTATGAATTAATCAATTGTTGTGAGTCACCGATAAAAATTTTGAAGGCCTGTGACACGCAGTGGCTCTCGATTGAACCTGCAATAGTTAGAATATTATCTCAGTGGGAAGAATTAAAGTACACTTTTTTACTACTAAAGACATTTGTTATACAGCAGAAATGCTGTATGCCATGTATTCAGATGAACAAAATCGTCTCTGTGTAACATTTTTGAGAAGTATATAAGGTGAGGTACAAGAGACAATAAAAAAATTTGAAAGTGAGAAAGCAAATGTAGTAAAACTGTTAAGTTCACTAAAGACTTTACTACATTCTATCTGCCAGAGAATTATAATGCCAACAGCAGCAACCACGGACAAAGACTACCTAAATCTCAAAATTAAAGACCACCTTAATCCTGTGTCTTTTCTCGGATATCTTTTTGAGTCCCAAATATAGAAATTACCAGCGTCACACAATGTCAATATTGCTGTTGTAAGTTCAGGATGTATTGATTTTACTGTGAAATTAGGAGAAGAAATACAAAAACTGCTTCCAATTAACTACGAAGCCCTAGAAAAAATGGGTTTATTGAGTGAGGAAGAGGCATTAAAACAATCCAAATATACATCAATAATAGATCTTGCGAAAAAAATGGGCATTAACGAAGAAAAACTAAATAAGATTTGCAAACTATTCACTTTGTCGATTGGACTCCGCTAAAGGGTGATCCTGTCAGTTTTTGGGCTGAAGTGGCTGCATATAAAAATGCAGCAGGAATAAATACATTTCAGGATTTAAGTGATTTTGCTTTAGCCATGTTATCATTGCCACATTCAAATGCCGAAGTAGAACGAGTGTAGCGCTATGAATATAGTGAAAAACAAACTTCGAAATAAAATTTCAGAAAAAACATTAAATTCAATTCTTCTTATCAGAAACCAACTCAAATTACGACCTCCCAGACGAAGTTGTTAACGATATTGGCAAAAGGAAACCAAAAGATACTGAAAGCCATGGAGAAGCTTCAACTTCCGCTGACATATTATTTGAACGGCCGGATGACATCTTGCTTGATTTTGAAATTTAGGTACAAGTAGGTATCTAGTTAATTAACCTTTTTTATTTTTAACATATTTGATTATGTTAAGAATGATTACTGTTTTATTTGTCACTCAATTTTTTCAATAAACATGTTATACATATTTTGATCTTTCATTGTACAACCATTTTGTTGGTTTATTATTTACTAGTTGGTGACCGCGGACAACAACTAGTAACCCAACCAGTATTGAATACAAACCAGTATTGAATAACACCGCGAGACTAGACTATATATGTACCAAACTTCATTCAAATCGGTCTAGTAGTTTTGACGTGAAAGAGGAACAGACGGAGAGACAGAGTTACGTTCGCATTTATAATATTAGTAAGCATTCTACCTATAAGTTCGATTAGATTTAGGAGAATAAAAAGATGTTTCTTACCAGGTGAGATCTAGGAACTAGATCTAGATCTAGTGGATTTTAGAAGATAATTTTTCCCATATCTGGGGGATTTCTATAGATTACCTAGGGACTTTTAATTTTGTAGAACGGCAACACTGCCACTTTTGTAGTAGGTCTTGAGACGTCACATATATAATCTCCGAGGCTGTTTCCGCCCTTGTTCATGCTTGACGGGATAAATAAGATAAAACCATGTTACGTAACGCGTTGTTCCCCTCCCGCCCTTGTATTTGTTTTGTTAATCAATGCTCAATGTTAATTATGATCTAGGTAAGCTACGTGGGATACACTCCGACGCCTCGCAACGCATACGGAGGGCGCGGCTGGCGCAGCGCACGTGGCGGCAGGGGAGCACGAGGGGGCCGCGGCCGCGGCGTCCCGAGGGGCGGAGCCCGTGTAGCGCGTCCTCGTCGTGAGGACGAACCCGCTAAACCCGCAACCATCGCCGTCAACGGGTGAGCATAATTACATATCAGTGGTCATTCATAACAACATCACGCAATAGTTTACTTTCTTAGACGCCCTACCTCCCCTTCGTCACGTTATGTCACATTTTCCGCTATATCAATATTACGTGTATATATATAATATTACGTTACAAATGATAGACCCCCTAAATCATGATATATGGTAATGAATAGCAGTACACAAATTTAAATATTTATCACTTGCAATAATAAAAGTAATAAGTTAATAAATATTTGCAATAACGAATAAATTTAAGTTAAAAAATTTACAAAATTGTTTTTTGAGCTGCAAATGTCACTTTTCCTTGAACCCTCCGGACTCATATGTCACATTTTGTCACAGTAAGCGACACCCCCCCCCCCCCCCTCCCCCTATAAATGGAAACGTATTTTATGAACAACCCCTCATTAGTAAACTACAATGGTATATAATACACCAAAGATTTGTAAACAGATAAATATGTATAAATAATACTAAAAATCAGTATACTATAATGACAGGAAGACAAAATACCTTGCAATATGTTGATAAGCGCTAAGCGATGTCCATTGATCTTAGAGCTGAATTGTGATGTTTCGTCCTATACTTTAATTTTCACTTCACTATACTGTCGCCTTAAACATTGAGCCGGCACCGGTTTATTATATTAATTATTTATATTCACACAACATCCCTGTTAGTGTTGAACTTGCACTGTTACTCTCTGAAAGGTTACAAGTTAACTGTCAAATCACTTCATGACAGTTTATCATATGGTAGATACAATGATGGCTAAGTCGTAACATGTAAGGACATCAAATCAATGGACGTGAGTTTGAAATCCTGCAAAGAGACTGAGTTTTAAGTGAAGGAATACATTGTGATGAAGCCATAGCATGGTGATAGGGCATTAGAAAATTCCTTACCTTAGAGTTATAATTAAATAGCAAAAATCTTTTAACTTACGTTTGTTGAAATTTATAAGGTAAATTATTTTTTATTGATAATATATATTTCATGCAGCAAGACTGTGCGTCCTGATGATGTGAACTCTCAAGGCGAAGATAATAGCCAACATGACGATAATATCGCTCTGGATGCAGATATTGATGGTAAGCACAATAATACAATTAAATATATAAAAATAAAAATAGATCAGCACACTACCATAAGTAATTAAATTCTAAAATTGAGTATAATTAGTTGTCAATGAGTATACTCAAAAAGTCAATGCAATATGTTGGCATTATTTGGTTTGAACACATTCAAATTATTTATTGAAAAATCTCTTATCTGTGAAACTGATACCAGTTTATATGTGTGACATAGGTGGCATGAATTTGACACATTTTATTTTAGAAATTCAAATATTTGTAAACCATATTAAATATAAAATGTAGCTTCCTGCACTTTCTTCCACATATAAACTTTAGCTATGCCAAAGCTCGGACTCTTCCATGGGTGCAGTTGAAAGTTGGTCCTTGAAAAGAGATTCAATGTTTTCATTTTTCATTTTAATATAAATATCACTTAATACAGCAATACCCCACCTATTTTCTATAGTGGCCACAAACATGTGTTAGTAAAGGTGTCACGGGCCGTAAACAAATAAATATTTAATTTAAAACAAAACAATACCTGGTGAGTCAAGCACAAAAGCCCGGCGCCGCGGCGGGCCGCAGGTTGGGTATAGCGGACTTAGTCACTCATTTGAGAGATTATCAAAACTAACAGACTTATTGATATGAATTTCACAATATAGAAACCTATTAAGAATATGTACAGATGCTGCGTCTAGGGAAGTGAATTCGAATCCTCTTACAATGAGCTTGTGCTTTAGGTGAATGAAATAATTATACTGACTACTAATCAATATTAATGTTTGATCACGTGATAATCAAACTCTATAACTTTGATAATACTCAGACAAATCGAAATGAAATGATAAAAATTAAGTAAATATGTAGCAAAACTATTTAATGCACTTTTAACAGGAGCATTGTCACAGAAAACAAAGACTGGCAAAAATGTCAGGAAGAATATGGGGAAAGGGAAGAAGAAGATTACTAATCAGAAATCTGATGCCACGCAAGAGACAAATGGACCCTTTGACAAGAATAAGGTAATATATGAATAAATTAAAATTATTGCATGATTCAAAGGTATCTGATTTTTTTTATAAATCGAAAACAAATTATATTATGACCAATTTTTTACTTTAAATATTATTATACATTAGATTACAGTTTTATCATGGAATATAATAAGTAAGAATACAGTTTATAATGAATACAGTTCATCTTAAAAGGGAATTTTGTAATTAAACGTTATATTTTTAGGTGGTGGAACAATGCCATACTTCTGAAAACGAACAGATTGGTCAAGGAGATGCTCCTGTTGCAAACTAATTTTTTTTTTTCACCCAAAGGTAACTTGTAGTACTACTATAGTTTAATTAGTTTTAATTTTATTCCTGTGCACTTATTCATCTTGTTTAAAAAAAATGTTTATAGACAACAAATATTAAGGGAAGGTTTACCACTTTTTGTACAGTGCAGTGCATGCATACTTTTTGAGCAAATTATATATTTTCTTAAACATAGTTAAATTGATTATTACTACCATGGAACCCTTGACAAAGAAAATAAAAACATTTTGCGAATATCGAATAAAAAACCGTCAAAAAATAACTAAATTGATTTTTAGAATTTTATATTTCACAATAAGAATATTTTAGATATAAATGTTTATTTACATTTGGTTGCAAAAACATTGTAAGTTCAGAAGTAACATTCATGCATTTAAATATATGAGACCTTTTTAAAATCATTAGTGTCAGTTCAGAAGAAACATTCATATATTGAAATTTACTAAACTTTTTTAAATGTCATCAAGTATAAGTTAATAGACAGAAACATTTCTAATATTACGTGATTGTATGCACTATGGTGTAAAATAAATTCTAAAGTCAATCAGTAAGCTTGCATACACTGTACTGTATTATAAATTCAAAGATTTTTGAGTTTATCATTTATGTTAACGGTCACAAATACATCTATTATTTTGTCATCAGTTTTATTTTTAATTTACTACTTTATAACTTTTGTATACTTAACAAAAGGTTACAATGTTTCTAATTAGTACATATAAATAACTAACTTATAAATACATAATATTAACATCTGCAACGATTTAGCATGTTCTTATAAGATTACATAACATTATGTAATATGCAGATCTATGCAAAATAACTGACTTTTAAATAGATTATCGTCTGGAAGGTGACTTTTATGATCTACCTGTTATTAATTACGTATACGTGCCTGAAGATCTAAAAGACTTCCCTATTTTGAGACTGATTTTGTATTACTATAATTGAAACAATAAGTGTTCAATTAATAATAATATTAAAGACAAGACGACTTTATAATGAGACAAATTTAATGTCTCTACTTTCCCTAATAAGACAAATGCCTTTACATGTAAACCTAATGTGATGTGTCACCACAGAGATGAGACTAATATATTAACTCTCATAACTGGAGACAAAAAGTTGGTGACCAAAGGCAGCACAAACAAAAGTAATTTTACGCCGGCAACTAAAATTATCTGGTTATACGACTAGTAACAAGGCAATGTTTAGCAATAGAATACTTGTAAACAATTGGGTCGTGAATGCTAGATAAGTCAACGATCTTAAAGTTGTTAGGTAGTTTTACCCAGCATACAATAGACTTCTTTTCAACATAAGAATCACAAGACACACTGACAAGTGATATTTTAAATATATAATTATTATATATTACTAAATTAACCTGTTATTGTTAAGTCTCTTTAATTGTGAAGTGAGATGACTTAGTAAATAATGTTTTATTTTAAACATACGGAAAACTAAGTTAGCATTATTTATTTACAGATAGTATATTTACAATTTACCAAATTTTTTTTAATTTATAAGATGGTTTGGTCTGTGTGATCGTTTGACATTCGTCCTTAGATAAGTATAAAATTTTTACATAATTTTTAATGTACACTATTTATTTACCTCTTTTATGGGTTTCATCTATATATATATATGTAGTAATTTTCCATAATCGATTCCACTACAGCTACGTTTAAATTAAAGGATTCGAATATACAGAGTTGGTGAATTTGATTACATAGACTAAACCAAAAAGATTTCAGACTTGTTTTTGGTAATTCTCTAAACACTGTTTTTGCTATTCAGTAAAATTGTGATTGTAAAAATGAATCGTTGGTATTCTACAGGGTTACCAAATCTATGGAAGCAGTGAGGGACACTGAAATGATTATAATATCATGAGATATATATTATAGCACATCATACAATGTATGTATAAAGTAAAACCTTAATATCATTGTGATAAGAAGATTGATAGTATTAGTATAGAATTTGTATTTATGATATATTGTTGGTGCTTTTAAATCTTAGGACTGCCTGAAACGAGTCTGAAACTAATAGATTTAAGTCTAACAAGACATGTTTAATGAAATGTATGAACATTTGCATTTTGAATTTTCTACACACCTTTAGGGTAGTATTATTTCAATAGGAAATCTTAGATTTATTAGTAATAATATATTTAGGTATATGCATTTTTAGATCATTCAACAATGCGAATGTTCTATACTTTAATATGTATTTTTGTAAATTTGTTATATTGTTATACTTAAATTTAGCTGGAATGACTAATAAGATATTTGAGACAGTCTTGCTAAGAGATCTTTGTATGATGGCGCACCTGTCTACGTAAAGTTACATTCCATATTGGTTACATGAACCTATGAAGATATTTGAACAGTTGGCGCCCAGCAAGAATGGAACAAAATGAAGACTACAATAATTCTGAAAGCTTATATACCCTGGCTGGAATAGGAGCAAATTAATATGTTGCTACAATAACATATAAATTGATTTTTAATGTGAAAACCATGATCAGAGTTTCGAGTGCCACGCACAATACAGCAGCCACGACGCTGTTCCAATGACTAATATTGCATAATAAACGTATCTTTGTAAAATGACCACTGCTAGTGGCATAGGACACATTGGTCCAATAACAGAGTGTTTGTATGAATACAAACGCTCAATTGCTAAGTATTCGCAGGCTGTCGCTATGGGCGACATGCACTTTATATTATACATTTAAACATTTATATATTATTGCTTGCTTATGATATAAACACAATTTTAGCATTTAGAATTTAACGGCTATATATTTTGATTTGTTTAATAATTGTGTAACAGTTAAAAAGCATGTGAAAAATTGATCAACCATGTGGTTTGTAAAGCGCATACATGTTCCACTCTGCATGTTTAATGTTTGAATTAAGATTTGTTTTTAACAGATTTTTGGTGATGGTGGAACTTGTCTTTTATAACAAAATACATCATGCAGCACACATTATTATAGCATATTTTGAAGTAGCTTGATTAAAAGTAGTAAGTTTTTTCTATTTTAAATCCATTATTCGCTATAGTTTTAGATATGCAACAGTATATGCTACATTTACTACATTTGATCAACTTGTTTGCCGATATTATGGTCTTTTACTATTATCAAAATATTGTAATCAAAATATATTAGAATAACTTGTCATGTAATCAAACATAACATTTTCTTAACTGAAGTAGCTAATGTGGAACTGTGGCTTTTTTGAAAACACTTATAACTTATACCTATGTAAACCCCGCTATACTAAATTATAAAGTCGTTCATTACTATGTATGTTTCGGAACACAAAGTATTGGATGAAATAAATTGTAAAGAGTTGTATCTGTCTTCAAATAAAACGTTCCATTATTAAATATGGTTTTATTTCATTCACCTGTTAAATCAAACTTTTTATGTATTTCTGTAACAGTTATATTCTGAATATTTGCTAAGTGATTGAGAACTATTTGAGTAGCATCTTTAATATCATTGTATTGATGCAATAATTGGACCTGAATATGATTTTTTCCACTTAATAATTCATCAAGCTTCACTTCAGTTTTTGTAAGTTTGGTGTACAACTCTCGATTATCCCTGCTCATCTGAAATATAGATAATAGTTTACACTTCTAGTAAACAAACCTTAAGAGTTAAATTAGGACAGGATAACAATGAAAAAAACTGAATCTAAAAACTAATTTATTCAAGGTCTATGTTACTTGACATATTAACACCCATTGCACATGCTAACATACTATTTATATGCCGTCCTTCTTCAGCTTTAAATACATATCCATTAGCCTTGTCAATAAGATTTTTAATATTCATTAAACTTTCTTCTTTTAGCATATTTACAAGTTGAAATGTCACTAAACTGTAGTCTTCTATGATGGAAATAAATGCACTGTTGAGTTTTTTATATTTACTTGTAAAATTGTCAGTCTCTAAGCAGTCTAATAAATAATTTAAATCTAATACTTCAGTGTAAAAATCAATTCCGAATTGAAGTTTATCCATGTGTTTGGCTAACAAGTCCACCTTAGTTATTAAATTTATATGTGGCAAACCTATGTTCAACATAGCACTCAGTGATAACATCAATGCAGCAATATATTTGCCAGCATCAGAGCAATGATGTGAGTCTACCAAGTGGACAACACACAATTGTAAACTCCCTTTAGATGACATTTGATCTAATATTTTGTGTAAACTTTTATGATGGCAATAAAGTTCAACCTGGCCAGGAAGGTCAAATAAAAAGTTAGTAGAATCTTCACTTTTTATTTGGTCTAAAAGCCAGTCTATATTTTTTTCTAAATATTCTATGCAATAAAGAAGTGCTCCATTAGGGCCAAGTTTGTATTGATCCATTACATCTTCAAGAACAATTAACTGTCTTATATCAATGTCAGGTTTATAGCTCATTTTCTCATTGGCAGGATCTAAATTAACAATCATCACTCTTCTGCCTAACTTACGCAATAACTCAGACATTTTAGTGCAATATGTTGTCTTGCCTGCACCAGGTGGACCAATAACAAGTTGACCGTAGAATTTTTGTACAGTTTTAAATTGATTTAATGATGTCATGATTTTCGCTTTTTAAATCCAGAATAATATCTTTACACGCTTTTATAGTTTCAATATCATATGATTTAAGGTTAATGAAAATGTAAAGGGGTCTTGTTATTTTCAGTTCCTCTGCTAGGTATCTTGCTGCCACCTGTTGCTCCTCTCCTGTAGCACCAAAAATAACTTTTGTTGTATAAATGTCATCAGTGCCTAGATGACTATGGACCTGATCTTTCTGTATAATTAACATACTGCCAATTTTCTGATACTGTGATATAATTAAAAAAATTTTGTCAGTATATTCAGCTAAAACTATCTCAGTAGGTACATCATCAATATCTGCTGCTATAGACTTAAAGAACTGTTGTTCACTTTCACTTTGTGGATGTTTTATTGTTAGGTTTTTCATAACATCTAGAAGTTCCATCTTGAAACTTAAATCTAAAAACAGAATGATTTGTAAATTTCAAATCTAAAGCCTATATTAGTTTCTAAAACTGAAAACTTACATAAGTAGATGTTATCATTTTTAAATATTGATATTATCAGGATAGGTTTTTATTGGCACTATCAATGAATATGCATACTTACAATTTTTTTAATGTTTCCAAAAAGATAATACAAGTCTGTATCAAGTTACTTTCATCAAATAATTTATGATTTTTTGTAAATAATATATAATAATATTCAGTTTTAAATCATTTAAGATTCATCTGATTTTCAGTAACAAAATTATTTTAAAACCAGTTGTGAGAGATGTTAGCTAGGTATATCCTACATAATGATATCTAGCTGTATAATATTTTACATGATTTACATTAACCATTTCTATATGACTGCCTACAAACAGATCTTTTAAAGTAATTTAACAAATAAAGTACCTTTGACTTGTGTTATGAAACTTACAGATGAAAAAGTCTCTATTACAATTCAATCATGCCAGACAGTTTCTATAAAGTATTCTATTAAAGAAGGTGATAGTGTTATAATTGAGGGCTATTTCTCCATTATATTTATCGCAGTTACCGAGAATTTATTTGAAAATATGTATAAGTAAAATACAATAGAAATATCATGACAAATTATATTTTTTCATTGTAAGCTAAAGTTCAATGGAGGATCATAAACGCTTATCAATATTTGTAATTTAAATTATAATTAATGAATCAAAGATCCTCTAAATTAGGAAACATACCTTCAGAGTTCCGAGATTCAGAAATGAAATAAAGTATCTTGGAGATACACACAAAAGCAGACACAGACTCGCTTATCTCTTCTTCTTTTTTAATCTTGGCAACTCAGTCCTCTTTAAAGTCTAATGCTGCCATTTTCAAGTGATAGGATTTTATAATTTTGCGCAACTGACGGGGATAAGCGGGTAAATGGTGAAGTGGCAAAATATAAATAAAATAAGAAGTATAAAAGGATAATTTAGGAGTTTCTGGTGCGATCTTGGTCTGTCATATTGTGATTTTTTTTTTATTCATAGACTTAGTTATTTAGCCTTGTAATGTGTAATATAGGCGACAATTTACGTGATGTAGTGTACGTGAGCATATGGGAAGTGAATTTTGAATATCATTCGGAACATGATATATTATTTGCCACAAATACTCCCAAGAGAGCTTCAACTAGAGAGTCGCCATCTTGTTGGAGATAGTTTGCCAAAGCCAAATCTTATCACTTGAACTGGTAGTAATAGTCTCTAAAGAGGACCGAGTTGCCAAGAATAAAAAAGAAGAAAAGAAGAATATTTAAGAAATTTAATAAATTGACTTAATATATACTTTATCAGACTCGCATATATAGTCTGACATTTCTAGTATTAGTGTATTATCTATGCACCCCAACTCCTCAAATGAAGTCAAATATTATAACGACTATCATATTATTAAAGCGATGCTGGTTCAGTTGGTAGTATGTACAGATGCCGGGTCTATTGACCTGAGTTCGAATTGTGGCATTGAGCTTAAGCTAACGTAAAGTAAAACATCATGATAAAACCATAGCATGATGGTAAGGCTTTTTCTAATGCCCGACTGGCTAGCTACCACCTTCAAGTTGAATATCTGCCGCCAAATACCTATAAGTGTGTTCCGGCAGTTGCTCTTGAGAGCCAGTCACTGCACTAGGTTTAGCATGTCCATCATCTTAGGTCACGTCATCACTAAACATCAAGTGAGATTGTGGCCATAACGCTAAAACCTATAGAGCATAAAACATATTATGAAAAAACAAATTGTAAAATTGGTAGGTAAATAAGTTATAAGATTCATTTAATTTACGATGAATACTGTTCACATTGTGGAACGCTTTTCATGTTGCACAATGTGTAAAATACAAGCATAAATTAAGACCAGGGTTCTAGAAAATGAAATAATTATTGTATGTTACTTATTTATTTGCGGAATATGTTGGCACAGTAATTATGATCATTATCTTTTTACGTTTGGACTGACAAGGTTTGAATTGGAAGCTTGTTATAATGTTCTTCCCTAATTTTTTTTAATATGATTTTATTTCTAAACATAATATATTTTCCGTAGGCAATACTTTTGTCACCAATCAGAAAAAAAAAGATTTTTTGTCGTATAGCACATAAATCGAAATTATGCAATTTAATTATTTCTGGTTACGACTGACTTTTCCAGAAGTGACAATTTTCATAGAAGTGCTTGCCGATAATTTGCCACCTTTAGTAATTCGGCAAACCGTCTTCAAAGAAACACCTAAAATAATAAAAAATAATATTTTAAGTTTTGTATTTTTTGTACTTGTCATATTTCTGTGCTTATTAAAATATTTAAATTAAACGAATAAATAATGAAACCCTTCAAAATCTTATATTTGATAGTACCATAAAATATCTTACATCAAGCAACATAGGGGATTATTTGTTTATAATTTATTTTTATCTGTCATCTATCTGATATTTATCTATCATGGAAGCGACTAGCATTCGTACATTATTTAGCGGGATCGATATTCCTTTATTCTTCTGCTCCGAATCACAAAATTCCTTCACTTTAAGGATAATTTCACGGGCTACACATTTTACTACTTTACGCGCCATTACAGCCGATGCCTCTAATAACCACATCTGGTAGCATTTGCAGTAGCCAAATGACGGAAAACAAACGGTTCAACGGCGGTATAGAAAATATCAAATATTTTCGTTGCTTTTGTTAGATGTTTACTTGTCTATACCTTTCGATCTTTGATTTCTCTTTTGCTCCATATTGTTTTTTATTCATTATAAATTCTAATATTAACGAGAATACGTTACATCTAAGGGCATTCCGTGACAGCCAAATTTTTTTTTGTCATACTGTATTTTTGAATTATATACTAAATAATTTTATAGAACTAAGTAAACAGCTGAACAGAAAAAAAAAAATTAAGTATTAAAGATAATATGTATAATATTAAGATGTATTTTCTATAAAACATGTTATTGATCTATATAGTGTGGAACTATTCTCAAAAATATTGTTTTCCAATGTGAATTAAAGGAATAACAGTTACAATTTATTTCGATATTTATATAAATTATTGTGTTGATTACCTTTTGAAACTTAGTACTGATTTATGTAGACAAAAATATTAATTACATTATTCAGATATGTTTTTGTACATTCTACCAAGTGTCGAATACGTATAATTTAGAACCTTTCGGACTAGAAATTGACAACTTTTGTAGTTAGTATACTGGCAACAGTGTAAATACCTCTCTTTTTCGGTTGTCAATTAATGACAAGATGGTAGTGTATTTTTTTCAAATAAATCTAAATTAATCATTTGTTTTATATTCTCTAATATTATAATAATTTTACAAATGTTTTGTTAAACTTTACGTTATGTCAAGAAATTGTGTATTATTGTAATATCTATTGTTTACTAGTATTTATAACCTTATGATCATAACCCTCATCATAACAAATTTCAGACGAAGGGTACTTCAAGCTTTGGTAAACGTCGAAATAAGACTCACACACTATGCAGAAGGTGTGGTAGATCATCTTATCACATCCAGAAATCTAAATGTGCGCAATGTGGATATCCGGCAGCAAAATTGAGATCATGTAAGTGAGAGAAATTATACTTTTTGTGATTCTAAGTAATGAGTTTTGGACTATATTTATAGTAATGTGTGCAAGTAAATCCCAGATGCAATAAATTACCGGTCGGTAAAAGAACATGCCTTTAACTTGTGTTTATGTTATTTTAATTTATAAAACTATGCTAACGGCAAATGCACTGTTTTCTGTACATTTGACAAAAAAGCAAACATTAAAACCTAAAAAATGTAAGTTACTAGAAGAAGTCTGTGAAATATAACACTAAATTTATTAGTATTTGTATCTACTTGGTTAGTAAAAAAAACTGGAATGTAACAAATACCTTTATTAATTGACCTGCAATATTGTATAGTATTTTAGTGAAGCTTAACAATATAACAGACAGTCATCATTTAACAGATCTGAAATAAATTTTAAGATTCTTTATTTTCATGAGTTATTCTACATTTGTTCTAGTATTACTATAACATGTATTTATCTTTAAATTTAATATATTTATTAATGTTCTAAGTAAAAAAAATACTATTTTAACTATATTATCACTAAAGTTGAGTAACAAAAAGAAACAGATTTTGCCTGAGGTTTAGCCATTGAGATAGCAAGGAGCACCTTATGAGAGCAACATGCGTGTTAGGTTTTTAACTGGACTATTATATGGCATCAAGTACCAATTTTATCATAAAATATTGTTATAATATAATCTTTCTATCCAAATTTTGGTATTAAAATTTAAAGTCCCTATATCCATTGGGTTATAGTTTGTTGTCTTGTTATAGTCTTAGAAAGTAAGTGGTTGCTCCTTATGCCCTCCCTAATATCCATTATCTTCTAATCAGCGTGCTAGCCTTTTCTAAATTTCTTTATCTTTACACTTTAAACCTTGTATAAATAACTTAGACCAATGTAATTACTGTGGGATATGAGCAATGGAAATATTCACATAATATCAATATTAGTACAACAAAAGTGAGTAACTGAAGTAAATATTTATGCACATTTTTTTAAACTATTTTATATTCTTGTCAATGTGTTGTTTTAAACAAAAAAACCTTTATTAAATTATAATTAATATAATTAATTAATAAATATTTAAATTATGCAAAATATTTTGTAAGTAGTTCCATCAATAATAATTAAATAGTTTTTCTCAAGTTATGTATAAATGTAAGGGAATATAAAGTAACTTATCTGCAATATAAATTATTTTGGTCATGTGTTAATTTCACAAAATATTGAGAGTAAGAATGGAATGTGGAGTACTACTTATTGTGCCTACACTGATTGAGGGGATATTCAACTTCTTGATTGTCTCCTTGTAAAATGTAGGTATAGCAGTGGAAATATGATATTAATTCATATTAATTTTGTTTATGAGTTTTGTAATATTTCATACAGTAGTTATGTAAGTTATACCTATATACTTAAGTTTGATCAAACAAAACACATGTAACAAATTTCATTGAACCCAGTTGAATGGTTTCTATGATTTGTGTCATGACAGAATAAAACATTTTGATTTCTTTTTAAAGCAATTGTTTTTGTTTTAAATTAATATATATATTCTGCCCTTTCTTAAATATAATAACATTCTGAAATAGACATTTAGTTTATCCTATCATCAGATAATACTATTTAATGTATAAACTCCTAAAAATATTTGCTTCTTCTAATCACCATTAAGAGTAGAGAAGGCTTGTTGGTCAGCGTGAGATGTTCGTCAATGTCTGCCACCATTGTTTTAGGAAGTACTTGACGTGCAGGATGTGCCTAAAGCTGATCTGAACACACCAATGAGAACAAGCTTGCTCATGGTATAGTCAAGCAATTAATGCCTAGAATTTAATTATTTTACCTTAATTGTACAAAACTATTATATTTTATAATTTTTATAAGATAAAATTTATTAAAATGGACACTCAAGAGCTGCATTTCCACTCTGATACCTAGAGTAGTATTGTGCGCAGCTTCATTCAGACCAGCCATAAAGTTTGGTGCAAATTATATGATCTGACATAGTATAGTCAAGAATAAATAAATCATCTAAAACATTTTTTTTTCAAATCTTTGTTGGTTTTATGTTCTAAGTATCTTAATGAGTTATGTTAAAATTACATATATTTGAGAATTGTATTACTTTGCGGAAATCTATTTGCAACATTCACTTTAATATTTACAATTATAAATATGAATAAGTTTAAAATAAGAATTAGGTTATAAACAAAATACATAATGCTATTTTGACAAAGAATGAGGTTTCTTTTTATAATCATTGTACTTTTATAAAAATAAGTATTATTAATGAAATATTTATAACATTTGATGTTAAGCATCTCATACTGTTTCACAATAACAGCAAATATTTTTGAATAACTGAAATCATATTTTAACTAATTATGTGATTATTATGAATTTTGGTGTCATAATGATCAAAGTATTCATAACTAAAAAGTATGTTCTACCTTTTAGTTTAATTTGCTATTAAAGAATGTTTTATTAGTTTAATAAAAAAAATATTAAATCAAATGTACAATTTATAAAAATAAATATTTTACCCAATTGATATCTTTATGATTTATAAACTGTGTGCACAATTCAACATTTAAGATTCACTGTTTATAGATTTGTGTATTAAATGGGCACACGTTTATTTTGTTGAAGGATAAATTGTTGTAGAACATAAATTAACGAAATAATTTTTCAAAGTAAGTAGATAATTTAAAATTATTTATAAGGCTTTTATTTCACATTACAGTTAAATATGTAATTCATGCAGAATAATGAGAGATTTCTTTAAACAAAGCCATACGTACCTCTTAGTATGCAATATAATGTATAGCTAATGTATAATGCTATCTGTAATATATATACTGCAATGTATATCTATCTATAAGCAAAAAACAATTACTTTTATGGTCATCCATGCTAAAACTACTTAACTTATCACGATGGAATCATGATTATTGTATTTGGAGTGTTTGTACATAGTTCTAAACCCCTTCCAACCATTTATTTTTGACATAAGCACACCTGCAAGTTCTATAATTATTAACAGGCAACCATGTACAAAAAAATGCACCAGTTAATGGACAGTTTTTTTTTTCAATAGTGAAGTGACATGCTTAAAGTAAAAAATGAAGCTACAATATTTATCATCTAATATTTAATAAGCCCACAAATTATGTAAATATTTTCATTTAATGAAATGTATATTAAATATGAATTTAATTATTGTACGTAATTATTAATAAAATAAATAATTAAAAATTAAATATTGAAAAAAGTTATATTTACCGTATGGTAAATGATGTATTTTAATACATAAAATATTAGTTATTTAACTGCCTGGGTATATATAAAACAAATATGTTGAGCAAAAATAAAATACTTATCAATTGAAAGTGTTGAACTGATTAAAACTTCTTCATAAATAAAATCAATTTTTATAGGAAATTGAATTAGTAACGTATTAGGACATCACTAATTAAGTTGTACTCGAACTGTCAAAAATAAAATAAATGGTTGGAAGGAGTATAGGGTACTTAGTTTTGGATTACAATGTCCCTTTGTAATTAGTTTTTCTATTTACTGTTGTATACATTGATAGTTATTTGTTTTTTGTTTGCTGTTCTATTTAGGGTTGCTAAAACAAAGACGCCTAGCGTAGCGAACTTGTGACAGCTAGTATATTTTAAATGTGAAAGATTGATTGAATGTTTATTGGTCAAAACCGTATAAACGACTGAATTGGATTGTAATGAAATGTAAATGGAAAATGTAACTGAGTCCAGTTAGTGGTTATATATATGACTAGCTTTTATCCACGGCTTCGCTCGCGTTATTATTGGTTTTTTCAATTCGCATGACGCAATAAAACGTTTCATACAAAGTTTATTCCACTCCACTTCTAATACATTTTTCGCGAGAAAAAGTAGCCTATCATCGTTTCCAAGTTCCCATCTGTCTTTATACCAAAGTTCATCATCGATTAAGCGGTTTAGGCGTGAAAGCGTAACAAACAAACTCACTTTCAAATTTATATACTATTAGTAAGGATTTCACTCATATTTGTAATAGTATATAATTTAGAACTAAAAATCAAAATATTATTGTTTCTAAATGTATAATTAATAACTGACTGTATTTGTGTTTCAGACCACTGGTCAGTTAAAGCTAAGCGTAGGAAGACTACTGGAACTGGCCGCATGCGTCACTTGAAAATTGTCAGAAGGCGTTTCCGCAATGGCTTCAAGGAAGGAAAACTTACGCCTAAAAAAGCTGTCGCTTCGTCGTAAACTTACTATCTGCTAAGTTAATAAAAACTAAAACAGCACAAGTTGTTTTTTATGTTTTTTTTCTTTACCTATACAGTGGATTTCAAAAAACACAGCAGACAATGTAATAAAGTAATGATTTTACGATGTAATATTGCGGTGTTTAATCCTTAGCCCCTTAACCACGTATATTGCCATTACTCATTGAGTATTTACATTGTTCTCATTTAAAGTAAACAGTATACAGTACCAATTAGTGCGAAGAAAGTCGTAATAAGAGAGGGGTTGGGCATCGTGATATCTTTTTAGTGTCTATATGACGGTGCTTCGCCTTATGAGCCCTACATACCCCTTTAGTAACTTGCCTCTTATAAAATGAGATGTACCAAAATATATTTTTCCCACAGTAACAAGAAATAAAAAAGGAAACAGTTGTACTTCAATGAAACTAGAAAATTCCAGTGTTTGTGATTTTTTCTTTCAAATATTTTAAGGATACATTACCTCTTATATATCACATTGTATATAAAATTAACGTTATGTTGCGTCTGACTGGACACGATTAAGCTGTCGCTTTCTGCTGTTGAGTGCAGCTTTAAATTCCAACTATCGTAATCACTTTGTTGTAAAAAGCAGTACAATGTCAAATTGATATTGTGTAATTCCCTAATCGGTATATGGTGACGATTTATTTGGAATTTGAGTACAGTTTTGTATTTACTTACAATAAATGCTACGTTAATGTGTAAAAGCAAATGTTTCGAAGACATGCTTGAAAAATATTACTGTATAGAGATTTGCAAAGCATAGTAATTACGGTTCAATAGTAACTGCAACGCGTCGGTTACGTAGATTTGATTTCTGCAATGAACCTGGAATTTCAACGTAGGAGAACATAATGAAAACACGGTATATTTTTTGGACGCAATAAGATGTTAGCTTAACTTCTGAAGTTAACGCAAAATTTTACTTATTAAAAGTCAGTCACTGTGCTGTAGTGTCACCTATTTTATCCACATCGTCACCTAAAATGAGGTCAAATTGTGGTTACACGTTATAATGTAAAACAAAATTTGTCAGGTTATTTTCTTCACATCAATGTTTGTTTTATTTTTTGTATTCGCGCATTTTTAGTGTCTGTACTTATGTCAAAGGACAAAAGGTGGCGCAAGAGTCTTCAATAAATACATTTTCTTATTTAGTATATTTTAAAAAATATACGAACAGTGTCACCATTGCAAATACGATGTATTATAAGAGACACGATGACAGAAAAGAGGAAAACGAAATAAAAAAAATGGAATTTATATATACTAGCTATAACTACAATTATTATAACTGGTGGTGGTGACGTAATCAAGTAGGTACGTACCTATTGTGATGGATAGCGCAAGCTAGTGATTGAGAGGTTGCGGGCTGGCTCACTGTTCTGTGAAGTCGCGCGGTAACTGCCAGCCCAATGGCGCTCATTGGATGAGTTCGCAGACCTACATTAGTCAGTATTGAGTCGCCGTTCAGGCACTACGTTTATTCATTGACATGAGAGTCGTCAACTAACATCGCAATAATTTCACTCAATATCGCCATTGGGCGATAGCTTATCATTTGCTATGACGCGACGATTTATTTTAAAGTTTTCACAAGATAAGCGGCCGTGTAGTGATTAAATTTTTTTTATGGTGTTCGGGTGGAGAATGTGCTGGCACTGACGTTATTCCACGAAAAAAAGTTATTACCGGTATACATTGTGATATTACACTATGTCGTTATTCAAGAAGAAGGCGCCAAAGTATACGCCGCCTCCAGTGCCATCGGCTCCAACAGAGGAGACCCATCAACAGTCGAACGGAGTCGACAATAATAATGGTTCGCAAAAATCCCAACTTGTGTTCCACTGCCAGCAGGCCCACGGAAGTCCGCTTGGCCTCATCTCTGGATTTTCCAATGTTAAGGAGCTCTATCAAAAGATAGCGGAATGTTACGACTTTCCACCTGAAGATGTAAGTTTTGATTTGATTTTGTACACGTCTATATTATTTACAACTAGTAATTCTGGTTTTAGGTTTAAATTATAAAATACATGAATAAGTCTATATTTCTAATTAATTTTTGTATGTATGTTACAATCTTTGAACTCGATAATAAAGCCTGCAGTACTTGGTGAGTAATATCGGTTATGTTATCTAAGCATTGAATTTCTATGTCATCAACTTAATTACGAAAGAATACGATATCGTATAAGTACCTCGAATAAAATGAATATAAATACATAACGGGTCATAGATATATATATTTAATTATTTTTGGACTGCATTTATCCATAGACTAACCTTTTTACAATTGAATAACCTATACCTACCTATTTAAAATAGTGAACGATACAATGCAGCTATCAAACAGTCAGTCGACAAGCTTGCCCAATGATAACAAAAAGATAAATCTATTTAATGGTATGAATTGTATTAGCTTCCGCGTTTGTTATGTCAGGATAAATTATTTAATATCTGCAAACATTAACCTTTGATTAATAAAATGTAGCTTTGATAGTAATAATTATAATAACGGTTCATGTTATTTTTATTGAGGTAGACGACATTTACTCGACTGGGCCACATTTCACAATTACTACCCAAAAATACATGGCCTTGAATTAACAACAGAAAGTAATCACATATGTTATATTTACATACATGTCGCCCACATGATCAGTGGCGGATTTACACTTTTGCCGCCCGTAGGCTATTTAAGTTATGCCATCCCTACCTACCTTTACAATTAGATTCCACAAAAATCAACATAAGACTAATTAGTGAAACATATTATTTAGCCACATTTAGGTACATGTATAGGTATGAGTAGTTTTAGTTTCTAAAACACAAAACAAAATTACCCCAAATTTGCCGCCTCTGAAATATGCCGCTCTAGGCTCCAGCCTACTCAGCCTATTGGTGAATCCACCATATGATGTATGGATGATTTCAAATATAGGTCATATGTTCACTAGGAAATTGCCCGTTGTGCAAACCGTTTGCTTAGGTTTGGTGCGGTGCGATGTTATCTTTTTATACCGAGTTAAGCTCAAATGTTAGGCTCTCGATCATCACCGCTCTACCATAAAAAATCTAT
The DNA here is from genome assembly GCA_039707435.1 of Actias luna. Classification (NCBI taxonomy): domain Eukaryota; kingdom Metazoa; phylum Arthropoda; class Insecta; order Lepidoptera; family Saturniidae; genus Actias; species Actias luna. The sequence goes on along the minus strand of JAZHAC010000033.1, from coordinate 8,243,004 downwards.
AAATTAATTCCCAGTCTACCACCGTAGATTTTATTTTGTCTATAAACTAGGTACAGATATTTTTAGATTATATATAAAGTCATTATGAAGAAATTTAACCACAATATATCAGAAATAAAAAAAGGCATGATTAAAATTATGTCACTGAACTGGCCTAAATTTCGGAATCCACAACGCTGAATTTATGAAGACCTATATAATATGTATGTGTCAGTTTCAAGCTGATTATTTATTATATTATTGTACCTATTTATTAATGTTCTATTAATAAATATGATTTTTTAAATTAATATGTTCATACTAAAGAAATCGCAAGTGTTAATACGGTCTCTTTATTTTACGTTGAGTTCATTATAAACATTCATATTTTTTTCCTTATTACAAATATAGGTATGTGACTGTCATGCGTTATATACAAATTAATCACTAATATTTGCAAAGTAAATTGCGATAAGAAATATATTGTGCTCTGGTGTTTCATGCATATGTTACTCGGTCAGTTAGGAAACGTTTACTAATAAATATCTAATAACAACTAAACCGTATGTGAAACGCGAATTGTTACTAGGTATACCAATTTTTTTGTCTACATTACCACTAAAACATAATGTTAATAGAGAAGCATAGAATACTAAGTAAACTCAAATTAAAGAGTTGATTCTAATAAAACCATGTAATTTAGTATCCTAATTAATAAGCATACGCACTAAAAAGGTAAAGTTAAGCTTGTATTCACAAATCTTGCTCTGAATTTAGTAAACAGACTTAGGTCTCTAATAACAGAGGATTTTTTTAAATTACTATCTAGTGCCCCTAGCTTCGTGTGCGTTATTCTCGTTAACTACGTGAGATCGTAAATTCTATTCTCAGTGGGTTTGTCAGGAAAATGTATGCCAAATTTCAAATCAAAAGGTCTGTTTTGGTGATATCGAGATGGTCGGCAACGCTAAACACAATTAAAAATATCTTAGTGTGGATTGTAATTATGTTAAAAGTATAGTAGCCGCATTAATTTATATTTTAGTTCGATTTACAACATTTTAGCATATATAAAATATAGGTATTCAGTAGTTATTCACATAAGTAAAATGAGAATGTTTACGGCGTAAAAGATAACTCAATTTCTGTACTTTTACAGTAGCATTATTCAATTCCAAAACAGTAAGAACATGCGATACAAGGAAAGTCAAGCACCTATATTTTTTTAGTTTAAAAATTCTCCTGCATGATATATCATAATGTTAAATATGACATCTAATTTTTTTTAAAGATATATTTATAATTATTCATATTCTCTCTTCTATTCTATATATTCACTAATATATCTGTGTTGTTTTAATATAATTCCATCATTACTATATCTTAGAGTAAAATCATGTTGTGTAAGCTATACTTTTAATTAGAATTCAACAGAAACGAGTTCTAACGTATAGTTCCCAAGAAACAAAGTAATTTTTATGAGAGCAAGCTTTAGAAAGACGTTAATTAGTATTTAATATATCGGTTTCAATATTTCTTTTTATTTGTATTGAAACGATTGTAATCATATTCACGGTAAAGATAATATCTGACATGTAAATGATTTTAAGAGATAATACTTTATTTAAAATTATCATTCACCAGAAATTACCGTTTGCGTATATCGTAAACTTACAAAAAATACCCATAGGAAGAACTACAAATACAATATCATACTTCAGTATATGTACTTATATGTTAATATCAATAGTAAATTACCACTAGTTTCCAGACTGCCCATAATTATAAACCAAACTATATGAAATTAAAATATTTTTATGATAATTTGCTCCTCCACGATAGGCCTTAGACGTCCCTGTGATAGCCCCCCCAACGAAAGGACATATTGTACATACTTGAATGCATTTTTTCATTGCGTCAACAAAAACGGTATCTGCTTTATTCCTACTATTAATTATTGTTTAATTTTCTATGTACGTAATAAAAAATATCTTGCATATTTGGTGCATTTATCATACCATTGAGTGACCCAAAACATTATGAAATACTTATTTCACGTTTCTTGTCATTACCTATCTTCAACTACCATTATCTTTCATCATCAATCACACTTACAAGGTTCAGTATCAGATGATTATTGTATCAAATCGTAAACATCTTCAAGATTGTTAGCCATCAGCTTATGTTTATTATTCCTTCATATAATTTTAACCACAATATCAAGTTAATCAGTAATTTTGCATAGTGGTAGGGCTTTTTCTGATGAAATCTGCCGACAAACAACAATAAGTGTGTTCCAGCAGTTGCACTTGAGAGCCAGTTCCTTCACAGGTTTACCGTGTCTACCATCATGGGCCGTATCGTCACTTAAGATCAGATGAAATTACGGCCATAACGCTAAACCTTAACTATAAAAAATAAATATAAAATAAACATACAAATTTGTGAACAAGCGCAACAAAAAAAGATCAACCAATTCATTGCCATTACTTTGAATGAATGTTTTATTCGTTTCATTAGCATTACATCATATATGAAACTGTTTACGGACATGGCCAGATTTAATTTTTTTAACGCCATATAAAATTTTCAAAACTATGTACATGTTAATAACATAAAGACCTCGGAGATAAATTAAGATGGTTATGTAAGGGGACCGCCCCGGCCCTAAATGTAGTACGGCCTTTTTATGATATTCCATTAAACACGGTTTAGTAGTTTAGGACAAGTACAGTCCACTGATGCTGCCTTACGATAAAGTCAGTACAATCTTTTAGATTAGGAGGTTAGTTACGCGTACTTAATCCGCATTGTAGCTGAGTAGGTTAACTACTTAGTACAGGATCCAATTTAGAGTTAGGACCGCGGTTTGTTTTTGTGTTTTGGGCAACAGCCCAAGCTTAGGACCGGCCACTTCATGGCTCCCTTGTGCCCGTTGCCTCGGGCTAAGTGCCTTAGTACTCGTCCCCAAAGCTCGATGAAGCTGTTAAACCCCGTTAGGGCTACACAGCATATGTCCAATCGAACAAAATCAATAAAAGTAAATACTAAATTAACAGCTGATTAAATCAATCAACGATGCTGTAGTAGCAAAATATAAGTAATTTTATTACTACATGACAATGTAACGTTGAATGCTTGTTCATAAATTTAGGTTACTATAGACATGCACTCATTGCCACTAGTATTGCATAAAAGATATTGCTATATATTCCGGATGGCATTATATTTACTTGAAGTTTTGCTATTATCTTTTGTTATCATCCTACAATCTGAAATATACTACCTTTATATAAATTAACCGACTGCATGTACAATATAGGCGGAATTAGGTTTATTACAAATAAGTAATGAGATAATGTTTCATTGACAGTATATTCATAAAAATAGTCCTTCCTTTTCCTTTCATGATTCATTAGAAAGTTTATTATAATAGATTGGTTAATTTCTTATATTAAATACGTATTCATGAAGTCAATTGGAGAAATACTAAGAGCTTATATGAAAAAATGACTATGTGACAAACGATTAAATGCTTGTAAAATTTGCAGAAAGATGTCAAAACACTTTTTTATAAATACATTTATTCATTTCTAACATCATACAATTTAGCAGCTAATAGCAAAGTAATTAGTTTAGTTTAATAGTTATACTCAATTTCTAGAAACGAATTTTGATATTTTTAACAATTTAATATAGTCATTGCCTTTTTGTTCGTTATTACATTCTTGGACCTGATTAAATAATATTTAATAATCACAATGGTGGATGGCAAACCGACAAGTATTAGACATGACGGGGCATGGCGCGGCGACGCGGTGCTGTGTCGCGTCACATTGTTAAGCCATTCTGGCGTAAAGGTCAGTGGCGAAAATGGTACGCGAACTAATTTTCTGATATTTCATGCCTTGTGAAATTGTTTAATGTTTGTGACAATTCTACTAGTTACCAAAGCGTTACAGAGATTAGCTTAATAGTAGGTACATATATACGCACTTCACACGATAGAATTTTGGTAACAATAAGTAGTTAGACGTATTTATGAAAACATTGCTACAGATGTATGAAGCAAGTATTCCTTTTATACCACTTTTAAAAAGTGTCACGTTATCACATAAGAATTTAAAACTTAGGCAACTACTATGATAAAAACAGTTTCATATTTAATTTTTTTGGTTTAATATACATACATGAATAATAATAATTAATTACCACTGATAAAGAAAACTTTATAGTCATCGGATCTTGTAATCTATATTATTATCTGATAAAAGATAATTTTCTAACTGTATCTTTATTCCATATACTTTTTGTGATATGAGAATTATTATAAATTTGTTGTAAAATTGAAAGTGTCACTGTGCGGAATTATGCACGGCTGCACAGTCAGGAAATGGTTCAACCCAGGGGCGCGGTCTTTCGTGTGATATAAACGCAGTAAGTTGTGGAATGACTGCAGATACACTCCGCCGGTATACATATGCTAAACGATGTACGATGACCTACTGCTCGTGGGTCAAGGACCGAACGAACAGTCGTACTTTTGTACCTGGTCATACCCGTATACACTGGCATAGTGAAATCGCACTTATCATATACAAACACCTGCCTACCGATAAACCGAAACGAATATATGACAATTTCGTAAGAAAGTATTAATAAAAAAAGTAGTAATAAAAAAATGTATAGGAAAAGTTATATATTATTCAATTCATTATTGAGCGATCCTTAGAGTAGAAATATTACACTTTTGGCAGCACCCGTTCTAGAGATTACGTCGCCCCAGACAAAAAGCAAATTGCCAGCCCTTTAGGAATATATATATATATATATATATATATATATATATATATATATATATATATATATATATATATATATATATATATATATATAATTCATCCAACGAGTTCCAGTTAATTTGGAAACTTCTGTTCACTTGTTGTTCATCTCCTGACAGTTTCATATTTTTTTGACTGGATATTGGATTCTTAGTCATTACTTGTTTTGGTATAACTTCCAATATAATTTTTTACCGCCAAAGTTTGTGTTTTCCGTCAGCTCCCTTTTCGAGCTTTCTCTTTTTAAATTGATAACCCGACAGTTTTTTGTTGTCCGTCAGACATTCTAGTCTAATATATACCTTACATTATGGATTCAAATAATTATATCAGCACACAGAAAAGTGGTTTGTACATTGAACGCCACCTACCTACCGACATGTATTTCGACCCACCGAATTCGAATCTGGAGTCAGTTTCAACTGTACACTCTCAAAATCTCGAGTAAATTGTAAACAACTCTAAAAAATAGCGAAAATTGGGTGTTTTGGTTATGGCAAAAGTTTTGCAGAACCAAACAAAAAATGATTTTCATGCATTTCGATCACTGAATTCGAATCTAAAGTTTATTTGGACCACTATCGCTCTAAAATTTAATTAAATAGTAAAAAATCTACAAATGAAAGACACGTTTAATATCTGAAAATGTCGAAAATTATAAAATCTTTAAAAAATGGTATATACACTAGAGACTGAGAACGATTTTTATGGATTTCATACTATTCTTAGTTTGTATCGAACTCCTTTGTCCTCAAATGGTCTAAGCAGTGTGTTTCTCTTTCGTTATTCTCTCTTATCTAGCAAAACTTTACTATGGTGTTGATATTCCAATTTCCTTGATACCTAATACTGTCCATTTCACTTATGTAATGTAATCTTTCTCCCTTTTCTTTACAATTTAAGAGATGAATTATATGGAGCATTTACCAAACTAACAAAACAACAGCTTAATAAATTATAAATATATGTAGGTATATACTTACGTTTGTAAATGAAGAAAATAACAGTTTATGAAATCGCACTCAAAGTAAGCAATTTTAAAATAATTTACATACAATTCAACTTATCACTAACAAATTAATAATGCTATTGTGTATTAAAACCGCATTTATATAATTGGATGCAATAAATAAGTTAAAAATATGTTCAACTACAAAATCAAGAAGCGGTATTTTCGCGTTTAAATACTATTACGTGCAAGAGAACAACATGTAGCTATATGTTCATACAAAAATTGAAGAAGTGCTCTACTGCTATGTTAATGCTATTTTATTATATTCGGAAATTAGATAATTGCATTACTGATCAAAGTATAGCACCGAATGTTCAAATAAGTTTAAGCAGCGATCTCTAGAAATTTTAATATAGTGTCAATATATATATATATATTGCTTAACCAATATAATTTTTTAGCAAATAAGAGATTAATAAGTGAAATTTTCTCGATGTTAGTAAAATTTACCATACACATTATAAATTTTTACAAAAAAAAAACGACCATCACAGCGTCCTGTGCAAATGCTCGGCTTACTCCCTTATAACAAAAGAATGTCCCTGAGAATTGACAAATATATAGTGACCATAGCCGAAAAGTTGAAAAATAATAAGATAGCTTGTGTTTATATAAAAATATGAAGTGTTTATCTGCTAAATAAATAATACTAGATTTTAATTATCTTAACACTGAATAAAGGTGTTACCAAGGTGGTAGGTGGCTTAATAACTAGGTATGTTCGCCTACGTCATTCAAGAGATTTCGAGCATTTAAAAATCCGTCCGTAAAATTCAATGGTAATGCCCGGCGAGCGTCAAACCTTACGACATTGGATCGATATCGCTACTTTAACATTTCGGTTATACCTATATAATTTTCCTGTTAGTAAAATAAATTCTTAGAGTAAACCAAAAGTTAAATAAAACTGTGGTTGTCTGTGAAACACCACGAATACATTATTGGTTTAAAGTCTTAGAACAGGTGTTTTAATAATTTGTGATACTTTACACTAGAAGGGAGACGACCAAAAATAATAAATATTTTATTACGTTTGTAATATTGCGTATCTAGCTAGTAGATATGTCAAGTGACTATAAATAAAATTATATTGAAAACGATTTAAGAAGTTTCCTTTTTCCGGTTTTTGTACTTGAAAGAAATTTCACCAACAAAGACGACATTCCGGATATCAGTCCCTTCGTTTGCTAAAAAAATATATTGTTTATGTAATATATGTATTGAGACTATATTCAAATTTCTAAATTCCGTTACTTCAACTGATTTGAACATTCAGTGCTATGGATGTATGGTACTTCTCTGATCAATAAAAATTATATATATTCTTAAGGGGCGACAATTTGTTTTTTTGTCTGGGGCGATGTAATTGCTGGAGTGGAAGCTGATAGTCTTAGTAATAGTTGGTTCATAACCATGTTAATTAGGCCGAACACAAACTGTCACAAACAATTAAACTTTTTTTTTTTTTTGTAGTTAAGGTTTAACGTTATGGCCATAATCTCACCTGATCTTAAGAAACGATACGGCCCAAGTTGGTAGACATGCTAAACCTGTGGAGCACTGTGGAAACACACCTATTGGTATTCAGCGGCAGATTTTCAACTTGAGGGTGGTTGCTAGCCAGACGGGCAATAGAAAAAGCCCTCACCCCATGCAACCATGCATGCACCATGCAATGCTTGATTTATTTTTCAGTTCCTATCGACAAAAACCCAAAAATACCTAAACCCTATAACATATTATATATACATACATATATATATATATTCCTTTTAAAACATTGATGATGTAAGCATTCAGACATATAAGTGTAATTTAATTCGCATCACTTATAGATACCATTTATCGATAATTCATTTCTCGTCGAGTTTGATAATGTACTAAAATATCGATGTTAATTGCTGTAATTATATTACTTATGTTACTCATTAACTCACCCACTATTTACTAACATTGTTAAATGTATATAGGAATTTATATTTTTAATATTATTAAGCGGAAGAGTTTATTTGTTTAAGCACTTATCTTAGCAACTAGCAGTCGGATTTCAACATTTATTTTTATATTTGTTAGAGCATTCATTGAGGGAGGCTTTAGGCTATTTAACATCACGCTACCACCGATAGGAAGAAAGCTGTATTGAAAAAAGGTACAAGACGAGGCAAATATTATTTAACAATTTTTAGTTCCACGCGAACGAAGTCGCGGACAAAGTTAGTTACTAATTTTTTATATTCTTTAAAATCTAATTTTGTAATAAATTTGACATACTTTATAATAAAATTTACATAATCAACACAACAAAAAGTTATATCGTAAAGAGATTATAAAGTTAATAAATATAAGATAAAATACATAAAAATATTAATCTTTACATGTATAATGTTTATTTCCGCTTGTCGGTAGTTACTTAGAGGGCAAATAGTACGGTGAATAAAAGGTGTGGGTCGCGATATCGTTTTCAGTCAATGTCAATTGGTCAACGAAATGGGTTTTTTTGTGATGGCATAACAAAGTGACTGTACTATACTTTACGATATGGGGTCTTTCAAATATTACGTAAGAATCCAAGGGTGTGGGGCAGTTGTTGCTTTGCTTATCCTTAATGACAACAGGGGGTCTGTAGAGAATGATTACGTCAATTACAAAATTTAATGGATTAGGATATGGTAACCTTATTTATCTTTCCTTGATATCAAAGATAATGTTCAAGGATACCTTTAAATTTTTTGTTAATTCCTACTTATACTCATGTGGTATTTTATTGTAAATTCAAATGGGTGGGTTAGAGCAGTGTTTACTTTTGCTGACACGTAGAAGGGAGAGTCAGATATTACTAAAAATCTGCTTACGTAATACTTGAACGGTTATTACATATACAATGACATAAAAATATACATTGTATATTACAATCAATTTAAGTCCTTAAATTATGAAAAAAATAATCATAACCACTTTAAACAAAGACTATTTACACTGCAATGGAATATTTTCGATTAGAAGTATACTGCTATACATACATCTGACAAATTGTTTTGTTATTGTTATAGTGTTTTGATATTGTAATTGAATCTAAATATTGTTTATCTATTAATAAACTTCTCCTGACAGGCATTATTTCATATACTGATTTTGATAAATCCTTTCACATTCTTGCATCTAAAAAATGTTGTAATACGTGTTCGATAAAAACAATGACAATGAAACGTGGCAATAAAAAATCTAGTTTCAAATAAATCTAAACCGAACAGTAATATTTTCATACTGTTGTTGTTGACTTTAAAGCTATTATAGATTAAGTTTTAAAACCATTCTTAAACGGTTTTACTATGTTACCTCACATCATCAACATTTTCAAGACGTTGATTAGTCAAACGGGACAAAGTATATATAGATAATCTTTTTATTAGAAAGTATGGAAACAATTCTATTGCATACGAAATTTATTCGAAAACCAAAAATTACATTTTATAGCAATTCTATTTGTAGACACACATACTAAATCGGTAAACCGTGTCAACTTGTAATATAACACTTGCTTACAACGCGTTTTGCAATTTAAAACGAGTGAAACTGACTACCAGGAAGTCCGTTTAAACACAATAAATGAAACTGACGGCTACACATTGATAAGGGATTGCAGTTCCACGAGTTAGGAACGTTTTAAAGTTACGTAATTGTTAAATTAATAAAAATAAACATTTAATTATCACTTATTATTTTAAATTCCATTTTTTTTATCAGGAAATCAGGCCTAGGATGACTCTAATAAAAAGCAATAAATATGAATCTGCCCCTTTTTTTAGTTTGGACTTATGTTCAGGAATAAATTGAATCAAACTGTTTTTAATGTATAGGCAACAATCTAAAAATATGAAAATCTTTTGATTTTCGTTGGTTTTCGTTCTGGACATTTCACATACCGTACGTACTTGTATATTATACATCTTACTATTATATACCTCAAGTTTCCCAAAGTAACAAAGCCGGACGTATGGGTAATAAGTATCGTAGTTCTAAAACCTATTACTATTATTACTTAAAACTTTTTTATAGCGTAACGAGGTCTAAATAATAATTCCACCAATAAAAATAAAATTCTACCAATTGTGTACTTAAAGGGTAGCACCTCTTTCTAAGGTTAATACGTACCAGTAAAATACGGAAATAGGCATTTAATTTTCCTTACACTTTCTCTAAGAAAAAAATCTTGAAAATATATTTTTAAATTATATTTTATGGTTAAATATTAAACGTCGGAATTTCGATCTAAGAATAATAATAAAATGTAATTTTTACCACATTACCGCTTATCTCGTATTTTATAAGATGTAATTTACTAAACTAAATGCAGACACTATTATTGTCTCTTGAATTTAATCAGAAAAATCGTTATACCATTTATTTAAATCAATAACTTTCTAAGAACCTTTGATTTACAATAGAAAATAATAACAGATTAAGAGAAATTTTATTAAGTAAATAGTAATTAAATCACTAAGTTACTGAAACTAGGATGGATAGCAATCGTGAAGTGGAATATTATATTCTGTAGTCACGCACAGAGAGGTGTGGTTCATAAGATTAATGATTTACCAATAACTGCGATATTGGTACTTATTACTTTTATATATTGTAAATGTATGTCTCATAATACTAGCTGGTGCTCTCGACTTTGTTCGTTTTTTTTTCATTACCGTGATGATACATGATCGTAAAGTTCGTTTTCAGATGGTATTTGTGAAAGGCTTGTTTATGCAAGCCAAATTCAATAGATCAGTTAGTTTTGATGATCAAGTGGTTCATCTTAACGATTAGCATATTTTGCGATCCAGTAAGAGGTACTTTTGTAATGTTTGTAGATTCTTTCTTAGGTTCTAAACCTATGTTAAAATAGAAAATTTTAATCTCTTTGAAAGTAAAACATAAATTTACTTAATGATAATCTTAAAATTGCACATCTTAGAAAGAACGAAACAAAAGAAATAAAATTTTGTATCGTGCTCCCTCATACTACGTAAGTAATAACTGATCTTTATCAGGATTTGAAGATTTTTCTTCCAAGAGAGTTAAAAACTTCAGGTTTATTAAGAACTCCAATTGATTACACGAATAAAAACACTTTCAATTTTTTTTTGTATTATCATTAATTGAGTATTATTATTTATTCTTAGCCAATTTGTTATTATCATCGTCAGCTCACTTTGTAGTCCCAAGCTGGATGTTGGACACTATCAAGGCTACTTTGTTACTCAGTACCTATATAAAATTACCCTGATTATATTTTGGATTTCAGATTCTCTTCTGCACACTAAACACCCATAAAGTGGATATGAAAAAACTTTTGGGTGGTCAAATAGGACTAGAAGATTTTATTTTTGCACATAGAAAAGGACGACCGAAAGAAATTGAAATTGTTAAAACAGAAGACGCATTAGGATTGACGATCACAGATAACGGTGCGGGATATGCATTTATAAAAAGAATAAAAGAAGGATCTATTGTTTCAAAAATACCGCATATAGAGGTGAGCAAACTTTATTCAGTACAAGAAGTTAAATGTTAAAAAGGGTTATAGAAAAACCCGTTGTTAAGAGGAAATCGACGACTATTGTTACATCATAGTAATACAGTATAATCCAACATGGAACCCAAGCAAAAGTAGAGTTTGTACGGTCTCTTGTGACCGACATGAACTTTATAGATGTCATTGTAAGGCGATGTATATTTAAAACATCTTTTAATTTTTACGCAGATCGACAGAATATATTGAGATGGTTAAATAAAAAATATAAATAAATATATAAATAAAATAAAAATAAATATATAATATTAAAAAAATCAGTCTATATTAGGCCAATTAAAACATTACAAACAATTAAACAATTAAAAACCTCTCATTCACTTAAAGAAAATGAACACAAATTTACAGGTAGCTATAGAGGGTCTAAATTTTGTTGTAGCGTGCTAGAAAATAATGCGAATGACTTGATTTAAAAATCGAAATATTTAAATATTTTAAATAAAATCTGCTGCCAAATACTTATAGGTGTGTTGGTATAGGTAAGTTGCACTTGACAACCAGTCCCTTCACTAGGCTTAGCGTGGGCCACATCGTCACTTAACATCAGGTGAGATTGTAGCCTTAGTACTAAACCTGAACTATAAAAAAAAACGGGAATAATAAAGAGTAATAGAGTAGGCGTACGATTAATAAGTGATAATGATGTGAAGTACATAAACTAGGTACAACTTGTGCACCATCGAGAGTATAATATACACATACACAAAAACCAATAAAGTTACTCATTTCATGTTACTCATGTACTTATATGTAGAGTTTTAGAATTAATTGATATAGTTATAACTAGGTATTTATATGGTTGTGTTGCATAATCTCTGATGGTCAGTAGTAACAAAAAAAATCAAAAATCAACTATTGTAATATTCTTACATACCATACATATTCAAACTAGTACCTTGTGCCTACTTATAATTAGCTTTGAGATGCAAGTAACCGGTTACAGTTAAAATTAATATTACTTGAGTTTGATGGCACCAGTACACCGTACGTTCGTCGCGCCTGGAGGAGGTCATTCGCCTGTTTAATAATAATTAACAGGAAATAAACCATTATAGTGTTAACTTGTTCGTACCAATTCAGGTTGGAGATCACATTGAGAAATTGGACGGAGAAAATATGATTGGGAAGCGACATTATGAAGTGGCTAAAATATTAAAAGATATACCCAAAGGAACTACATTTATCATGCGACTCGTGGAACCGTTAAAAAGCGGTTTTGGAAGTATTGGTCCTAAATCCGGTAGCGCCAGATCGGGAAAGAAACAAGCATTTGGTTCAGGAAAAGAGACATTAAGATTTAAAGCAAATGGACAAGCTACAATAGAAAATGAGGTAGTATACTTTAAAGTATATCATTAATTAGTTATTGCCATTCTGGCACCCTTGCGCCCGCTGCCTCAGGGCTGAGTGTCCTCAGCATTCGCCCCAAAATGTTCGGTGAAGCTGTCAATGCCCTTACGGCTAACAGCGTATGTCAGGTCGAAAAAATTGTTATTAAGTTCATAAATACTATACAATGAAATTAAATATATTCAGACCAAAAAACTTTAATATGAACAAAACAAGAAACGCTGTAGTATTGGCTCAATGTTAACGTGCCCGGACGTAGTACAATAATACGAAGATACAAATATTTAATTATTATTAAAGAGAACATTATAATAAATGTAGACGGTACTGGATTATTTAATGCTCATTACTAATATCTTCAAGTTTATATTTAATAACCTTGGTCCGAACACTAGATGTGTTTTGCCATTTCTAGGCTTTTAAGATACAGTTGCCTCACCCTTAGGCTTATTAGTAAGATACGATAGTTGTGTCTGACTGAATTACGACAACATGCAACCAGACCCCCTAGCCATCTTTTTCTACATTCGCTTGCGTAAAGAGTAGGTAATGAAAGTCTACGGCATATCTCAGAACCTGTGGTGGATTTCCGTGTAGGCTAGATAGGCTACAATTAGCCATGGTAAATTTCCGAAGTCAGCATTTTTAATAAATTTTTAATATTGTAAGACATGTAGCATAGGCAGCGATTTGATTCAGCCTATGGACGGCATATTTGTAAATCCACCATTGATCCGAACTAAATCCCGTGACAGGAGTGTATTAAATTATGGCGTCTCTAATATCAGCTGTGAAATAAATAGATCTGTTATGTTTAAGTGTATGTGCATTTTGAAGTTCCCCCACGGCCCTTGCGCGGCTTGGCCGATGCCATTCTGGCACCCTTGCGCCTGCTGACTCGGAGCTGAGTGCCCTCAGCACTCGCCTCAAAAAGTTCGGTGAAACTGTCAAAGCCTTTAAGGCTAACAGCGTATGTCAGATAAAAAAAGCATTTTGAAGTTTTTAACACGCTGTGATCACGTGATTTAGTTTTGAGATATGTCGTCAATATTCTAAACAAGAATGTCATCCGGTACATTTTTGATTATTCTTTACGCAAGCGAATGTAAAAAAGGACAAGGGGCTTAAGTGTAACATCTGCAATAATTGGATTTCGTTGATTAGCTGGTGCGTATTCAGTAATAGGGTACCCGACTAGGTCGCGATCACCATGCACCGTGTAATAAATCCATCATAGAATCTCTCTTTTGATTTGTCGCATATACGGGATCAGCGAGTATAAATGTCTTTGCATTGCTGATCTTTTAATGTTCGGTGTTTTTTAGAATCGTACTGTGAAAATTGTCAGGTACCATGCTGCTACATATAAATTTTAACTAAATGAGTTTGTAATTGTATTGTATTGTATTGTATATTGACTCAGAAAAAGCTGAATGTAGTGAATTTAATAATAATTTAAATACACTTCAGTTCATGAAGGAAAAAATGATAACCAATGAAACGAAAAAGATATGCAAGAAGATGAATACGAAGTTTTCTGTTAACTTCATAAAGACACGATGTGACATAATAATGCGTGATTGTAATGTTTTTGTTAATTCCGATTTCAGCATGACGATAAGTCCAAAGCTGGTATTGAGAAAATCAATGGTCTATTGGAATCATTTATGGGAATCAACGACACCGAATTAGCGACACAAATGTGGGACCTCTCCGAGGGCAAGAACAATTCAATGGAACTCGCGGACGCAATAGACAACAGTGATCTACAAGAATTCGGATTTACAGATGAATTTATCATTGAACTGTGGGGAGTTATAACCGACGCGAGATCTGGTAGATTGTCCTAATCTGAACTTTTTAGATTCATATTTCAGACGAATATTATTCGTTCCATTTCGATCACGACACATTTTATTACGAAATATAAGTACGTGTAACTGTAGGCAGATTCTTCTGTAGACAGAAAAAGACATTTAGTGCATTTTGTTAAAATATAAAAACAAATGTTGAATTGTGTCACATGTTTTAGATGTTGCATATTATATTTAGAATACAGTAACGTGATATTACAACTTCTAAATATGTAAAATACGATTATATACCTACGTATATTATCAAATCGGAGATGATTATTCAGCTTGTGTTTGATCGAATGTTATTTTATAGTATAGGTACTGTTTGAGAACACGTAATTTAATGAACACTGTTCCATAATTTTACGTCTTAGCTCATTAAATTAGGGATGATCTATATTAGAAAAACATCGATGATGAGATCGATGTCCAAAAACTTCTATCTATTCTATTAATTAAATGCGTATTTTGTAATTGATAATACTAGAAAAGTTTAACATTCCTAGTATATTTGGACACACTTTTAGTTAACTTTTTCAGGTGTTTTCCCTTTAGTCTCTTTCGTTGCTGGTACAGGAGTTGGCTAGCTTTGGAAAAAGCCTTTTTTAACCTGTGGTTTTCGTTGTGTAATACAATTATTTAATAGCTATTTTCTTTAAATTTGGGTAGGTAGATATTAGAGCTTTTTAAATAAAAGTCTATATTTTTATATAAGCAAATTTGTATCACGTTGACCAGCCTAAATATTATTTTTCCTTAACCAGTTTATAATGATCCTTCCATATATCTATAGCTTGGGCTTCTACCACTTGTGTTGTGGAATTCTTAACCAATTGATCATTTTCAATTTGTTCATTCGTAATCAATCCCTTGATACGTCTAATAACTCTGGAACAGGCTAATTCTTGGATTAGATGGCCCTAAAGGATATATTGACGTTTCGATGTTTGTTTTCATAACATTGATGTATCGATGTTATCGAAATCAAAACATCGATGTCAAATCACCGATGTTTTCCAGCTAAATATCGATGATTAATTACCATCGATGAATATCGATCATCCCTACATTAAATACGATATCATTCTATATTATATTTAACTATTCAACATAGTATTGTGAGTTTGTGCCTATTCTCCGTGTAGTAACATTAGGTATATATTTGATACTGTTATATTAGTGTGATTAAAGAATTGTCTTTATTTTATAATAATTATATATTTGACATGATAGTATTACCAAAAATCATAACTTTTCTTTAATTTTATCCATTCTTTCCTTGAAATATTTACTGTCAGTTAAACTATTCGACACGTGTTTATTAGTATGACACAAGTACCCATAAATTTCGCTTTATTTTATTTAATCTTGGGTTTGTTTATTATTTTATATACTTGTTATAACAATACTCATTCGACCAACACCACATCTAATACATAATAGTAACCTTGAGTATGGTATATTAATTTCCTCAGACGAGAGTTTTTTGTAACTTAATTATATGTAGGTAAATAATAAACAAGATGTCTTTGTTGACTATACAAAAATATATAGGTATAGAAATAATGATATATAGTTGAACAATGTGCTTATTACCGAACCAATGACATATTATTGATCAAGTTCAATGAAAGTACAATCACAAAGTGTAGATAAGGGAGAAATCTAATGCGCCGTGGCTAATTAAATGTTAGATAATTTCATTATTTCGATATTTTTTAATAAAGAAAACTTATAGCTATACTTCAAAAATAATTTGATTGATATTAACAAATTTGTAATTTTGAAATTAAATTGTGTGCTATCCAAACATTTAATTTATAAATAACAGAATGCGTTAGTATGAAATTTCCACCTGAATACTAAACTCAATGTATATTATCGAGGTATGATACGTCGCTTTCCGAAACTCGGCAGCATATTTCTAGCTCCAAAACTTTCCAGCTTGAAGAAAACAGGTTTGAACAGATTGTCATTTTTCGATAGCCAGTACGTCTTTGTGTTGTGAAGTTATTATCAATCAATCAAATTTATTAAGCAATCATTTTACAGAACATATTTTATGTTAATGGACAGCAAACATGGTAGACGGCCCATGTGATGGTAAATGGTTACCGTTGCCTATAGACAACCGCAGCACCAGGGGTTTTATAGCCATGTTGCTGACCTTGCCGAAAAGGGCTGGTTGTCGTTCATCATGCCGAAACACCGTGGCTCATATTGAAACCTTTATTTTAAGGCAGTCTAAACTCGAGGGTGGTTGCTAACCAGTCGGACAATAACCCTACCACCAGCTGTGACACATTAAGGATTATATGGTTAATCGTCATGACCAGAACCAAACGTGGACCAAAATCTATAATCATCTAACTAATTATTATGAGTTTTGTGAATCTCTAAGAATAAATCTTAGGAATATTAGGAGATGTCCATGTGTATATTATTACGTATAAAGGTACAGGTACAAAAATGTTATATACATTAGATATTCTTTTAAAAATATTAATATTAACGCTTACATTTACTACGCGGAATTAAGTAAAATATATAAAAGCCTTTAATTACAATTCATTATTTTAATATCGCTTTAGAGAAGGGAGGGACATCTACTACAAAAACACCGTTAGTAATTAATGGACATCTGATGTTCGTATTCATACCATCATATCGTCCTCTAACCAATTTAAAAATTCAGTGGTCCAAGTATTAGGTACTGTTACAAATTTGCTTTGAATTCTATTATTATTACCTAACTATAAATTTTTACAAACGCAATTTTTGTCGTATTAATAAATGTAAAATTATTTGTGATTTCATAAAATGTAGTTTTAATCAAAATATGTAATTGTCGGTTCCACTAAATGCATCACGTTTTTAATACTGTAATATAGCTGTATTTTATTGTGTTTATGTATAGATTCACAAATGATTGAAGTTTTTGTGGAAACAATGTGCCACAATATATTTAGTATTATTTTTAATAATTAATTATTTATCGATTTTTTTTATTTCCGTACAAATGAACTGATGTACGAGTATACTATGTAGGTGCCTATATTAATGTTTACTTTACTTTTAAAGTGTATTTTTTTTTGAACCTATTATAGTATCGTGTGTTTTACAATATTGTACAAATGTGAGGAGAAAACATACAAAAGATATTAATAATATACAGAATAAATATTTACTTTTAATATTAAGTTAGTTTTATTCTTTCTTGTTATGTTTATATACCTACGTATATTTTTGTCTTATTCGTATTATATTTGATTAGGTTGGGAGAACTTAATGAATGTATGTTCAACAACAATGTCACTATATTCTTTTTTATACGTGGGGAAATGCATTTACGCATACCCTCCCAGTGCAAGGGGACTGAGAAGGTTAAGTAGGACTCTAACTACAAACCCACGGCCATCTGTCACTTTGCTGGGGCGACACGGGTTCGAACTTTTAATGACTGCGAGGCGCCGGCAACCGGCCCGGTCGACAGTAAGCCAAGCCTACATCTTGCAGGCTTGGTTAGATGCTCCCTCGGACGGCCAGACTGGTGTAATGAGAGGCGGGTCCTTCTTAGTCCGGTTAAGGCGGCGGAAGCGCACGAGCGTATCGGCTCCTCCTGTCGCTCGGACGTCTGTGTCAGTTAGGATGTCCGCGGGGACTCCTTCAGCAAGATAACTATTTCGGAAAAGGAGTCTAAAGTATTCTATGATCACTCGCTGGCGAGCATGGTTGTTACCATGCTCACCATGCTCGGCAACGAGAGATATCCGGCACCACTGCCGTCTCCAGAATGCGGTGCGGCTCGGATCACGCAATACACTTATGCAACCGGATGCCGATACCATATTGCCTGATACCGGAGTTTGCAAACGCCACTCGGATAACCAGATATATTGCGAATGGATGTATGTAAAATTATTTTTCCTGTGTTAACATAAACAAGAGGTTAACATAAACAAGACGATAGCCAGGGACACAAATATGCTATAAAAAATATTATTCATTACTTTGACATACCTTTATCAAGACGTTTTACTTTATTGAAATCTTAGAATACATGTGCGTTTTGTACCAGCTTTGCGATGCATAGCTGAACACACAACCATTGATAGATCACATACAGATAGCAGCGTTCATTGGTGTTCATCTTTATGTACAACTGAATTTACAACTAAGCGTAGATCCCAACTTTATATATATGACGTCTTATTAATATATCTTGGTAATTACGCAGAATATACAAATGTTTGTGAGGACTTCTGTACAAATTAGTTTTATTTTGTATAATTTTGAAAATATTTTGTAATTAATTAATACAGTTGTGACTAGTGCTAAAAAAACAAATGCTCGAAAATCACTGAAAAAATAAGTAAGTAGAAAGTATATTTAGATACAATTTTTTTTCACGACAAATGATCGTCAGGATAGTAGTTAACTTATAAATATATATTTACGATCAAGACGAAAAAAATAAATATAACCAGGCATAATGTTAGGTGCAAATTGATGAAATTTTAACATTTGTTTTAAAATATGCATTTAAAAACCTATGATTTCATTTTTACCGAAAGAAAGATCATGTTTTAATAATAAATAAATTTTGTTAAGAATAAATAGCTATTCCTACTGAGACATGTCGTTACGTTGTCGGTTAATCTGAATTAGTAAAATATAGTTGTTCAGATAAACAATTACACCCAGCCTAGAATTTAAAATGAATATTAAGCAGTTGCGTACTACTAATACTATAGCTGGGCATTTACATATTAAAATTAAATATGCAAGTATCTTGAACTAGCAGTAGTCCCTGTTGACCTCGAATGCGTGGCACAAACAATTGATTCTTCGTTTCTTATCATTTAAGTTATCGCGGTTAGGTAACAGCGTTATTGTTGCTCGGTTCGATATTTCTACATCATTATTAATCAATAGTGGATTATTCTTTTGTACTTTATTGGATTTTATACTAAAGATTATAGGTATTACCCGTATATAACAAACAGTGCAGATAAAGTTCAATTTGCCCTAATATTTATTTTGACATCCAGTTGTTGTTGCGGACTTGTGATAGTGCATTTGTAGTGGTAAATAATTTGTTGTTGTAGATAAAGCAACTGTACCATCATGAGTACTTTAACATTGGGAAGAGTTTTTGTAGTAAAATTACGAGCATATACCAACGCAAAAGAATGTTACATCTTTAGAAATGTGAGTATGTATTATCTCTTCTTACTTTTATTATATTATTTTGTATGCAAATCATAAGCATACTATATTTGTGTAAAATAGTATAAGCAATTTTTATTTATTATTCACATTTTATAGATACTATTGCCAGCAAACTATAGTACTGGTACACGGACTCATAAAATATATGGCGATGCAAATGAAGCTGTAAAAGATATAAAAGATGGTTCCAAACTTTTAGTTGGAGGTTTTGGTCTTTGCGGGATACCAGAAAACCTAATTAAAGCTATAAATAGTAAACAAGTTTCTGGCCTTACAGTAGTCTCTAATAATGCAGGTAAGATTTATTTTAAATATGTGACACTGCACTGTTTTTATTATACAAAATACTACTACTTTATTATGCAATTCGATTTCTAATGTATATTTTGTTTCTAATGTTCTAATGTTTCTATGTATATATTTAAATTAGGAGTGGAAGATTTTGGCCTAGGCATTTTATTAAAAAGTAAACAAATCAAGAGAATGATATCATCATATGTTGGAGAGAATGCAGAATTTGAGAGACAGTTTCTAAGTGGAGAATTAGAGGTAACAATTATATATTTATTAAATCTAACTGCTTTTAGCAAAAATTCTGTTTTTCATGTATACTACTTCTGCCTATGTTGGCAATTATTATACCATTTATATGATATTGTTATTATCATCTGTTAATAGTTCAATATTATTATTATTTATACTGGTATAAAATGCTTTAGGTTGAACTCACACCTCAAGGAACTTTGGCTGAAAGGATCCGTGCCGGTGGTGCTGGAATTCCTGCTTTTTTCACACCAACTGGCTTCGGTACCCTGATTCATGAAGGTGGTTCACCAATCAAATACACTAGTGATGGAAAGGTACATACTAAAAAGAACTTTTTTTATACTCCATTATATTTGTTATATTAGTACCATATATTTTTCTGTATTAAGGACCTAATTTATCATAATTTTTATATTTACTGCTTCAGTAGAAATATATGTATGTATCTATGATTTATAAGTTTTTCACATCTATATGAATATTATAAAGAGAAAAAGTTTACTTGTTTGAATATGCTAATTTTGGTACCTACCAGTTGAATTTCAAAAGTTATTATTGTATTTGATAGAGTAATCATTGGGGAGGGTTTAAGGCTATTTATTATAGGCACGCTACCACCATTAGGAGCAAAACTGTAATGAAATATGTTTGAAAATGGGCAAAAATGATTAAATATTTTATAGTTCCATGCAAAAAAGTTGCAGCTACAGCTAGTTTATATGTAAAATTAAGAGTTACCTGTTTGCAGTATATATAAATATATCTTAAATCTGCCAAAATTTAATATTATAACGAATACTAAGATATTAATTCATGCTTTAATGGTTTATTTTAGATAGATATCCCTAGTGCAGCTCGTAGTGTAAAACAATTTAATGGTAAGGATTACATCATGGAGGAAGCAATTACAGGCGATTATGCTCTTATAAAAGCATGGAAAGCTGATCAACATGGGAATTTAATATTCAGAAAGAGTGCACGAAACTTTAATCCAGCAATGTGTAAAGCAGCAAAGATCACTATAGCTGAAGTAGAAGAAATTGTGGATGAAATAGATCCAGATATTATTCATGTGCCATCAATATTTGTACACAGAGTGATCAAAGGTGATAAGTTTGAGAATAGGATTGAGAGAAAAACTATAAGAAAAACAAGTACAAAAGAAAAGAAGTCTGATTTGATGAGGGAAAGGATTATTAGAAGAGCAGCTCTAGAATTCAAAGATGGAATGCATGCTAACCTTGGAATTGGTTAGTTGCTTTTTGAATATGTAAGAACTAGATGTGCCAGTGACTTCGTTAGAGTGGATGAAATGATAGAGCAGTTAGTGTGTTTGGACACCATGTCAAGGGATGCAAGTTCGAATCCACCTACAATAAGGTTGAGCTTTTAGTGAAGGAAAACATTGTGATGAAATCATGATGAATAGCATGGTGGTAGGGCTGTTTTTAATGGCCATCTGGCTCTAGCTACCACCCTCAAGTTGAAAATCTGTTATCCAATATCTATACAGCTACCTATAGAGCCAGTACCACCACTTGTCGTAACGTGTCCACCATCTCGGGCAAAATCATCAGTTAACATTAGGTGAGGTTGTGGCCATAACCTAAACCTTCAAATATTAGAAAAAACTAAAAGTTATTTCATATTTTTTTCCTTTTTCTAACTTTATTCAATACTGCTTTGCTCCTAGTGGCGGTAGCGTGAAGTTTAATAGCCTCAAGCCTATCTCAATGATTGCTTTGTGATATACAATTTTTTTTTTAATTCTTACTGTTAGTTCCCAGAACAACTGCATTCAAACAAACAAAATTTTCCATTTTATAATATTAATATAGATATACAAACAATCTAATTTTGTATGCAATTAAAATTCCAGGTATGCCAATGTTAGCCAGTAACTACATTCCTGAAAATGTAAAGGTGTTGCTACAATCTGAAAATGGAATACTTGGTCTTGGTCCATTTCCAACTGAGGAGGAAGTTGATGCTGACCTTATAAATGCTGGGAAAGAAACTGTCACCATCTTACCAGGTATATTCTGCAATAAGATTCTATTAGTGGTTTCATCCCTGTTGATACTTTATGGTTTTTAACTTTGAAATTCAGATGTATACTCAGCTTAAACTTGAATTTGTA
Source organism: Actias luna (assembly GCA_039707435.1). Lineage (NCBI taxonomy): Eukaryota > Metazoa > Arthropoda > Insecta > Lepidoptera > Saturniidae > Actias > Actias luna. The sequence goes on along the minus strand of JAZHAC010000033.1, from coordinate 8,220,464 downwards.
ACTTCTTTTAAGATTTATTATTTTCTCATTAATTTCAATAATGTAGGTAAACCACTTGTTTATGTACAATATGTGACTTATATTTTTAAGAGTTTAAGTTGCATTATATAAAATTCATACATGGCTGATTTACCCTGCCAATGTTGGAAAATATAAATGTTACTTTATAAAAGCATATATTTATTTGAAACATAATAATAATTCTTACCCTGACAGGTGTATATTATAGTTTTGATACCCAATAATAATGATATTGCGTATTTATTAAGTGGCATATTACACTGAGATATGACATCTCTGTACTAGATTCCAGTGTTTATAAGCCATCTAGCAAGCCAGCTAGTATATAATTATTTTTTTATTATTTTGAAATTTAGAAACATATTAAATAGAAATAAATACTAATATATCGGCGAAAATATTATGTAAACAGAAAATACATGAAAGTACTTCAACGAATTATGATTAAAAATACTTCAACGGATATTTGTGCTTTAAGAGTACATCACTGAATTATTAAAAGTATTTCAACGGATGTTTGCGTATCGCATGTTTGCGATGTATATGTTCCACTGACTAAAGTGTAACCAAGCATAAGCAAGTTTTATGTCTTACTATTGGCAGGTTACAAGTTACGAATCTTGTTCAAAAATCCATGCTTAGTGATGTTATCGAGAATAATTATTAACTAGAAGTAAATATTAATATATCATGTAATTTTAATGGATACATATTCTTCATTTTCGTTCATTCCCAATACATTTGAATTTTCGTTGTATGATTTGACAAAACAGTTTCATAGTTTTTATTTCTTTTATATATATAAAATGGTACTATATGCTGCATCAACTAATAAAGTATTCCCATGAGAAAGTGGTCAATTCATAAGTTGAAGGTTACAAGGGGTATATATTTTTAAAACTCTATGGTTACATGGTTAATTTTTAAGATAAAATATATCTAATATTAAATAGCCATAATATGAACAATTAATTTTGATACAAGAAATTGACAATTTTGATAAAGATACCATCAAATAATTGTGATAAATAAATATCCCTTGTTAAGTGTATCTTCTTTACCATTATCTAATAATTATTTTGCATTCCTGACTTCAGACAACATGATTTAGATAAATATAAATGCTTCCAGAATCGATTTTGAAGCGATAATAGCTCAGTTGGTAGTTCGTAGTTTGAATCGACGTTGCGTCAAGGGACGTGAGTTCGAATGCAGCTACAATGAACTTGAGCTCTCGGTGAAGGAAAACATCGTGTAACCATAGCATGGTGTTAGAGCTTTCTCTATTGCCCGCCTGGCTAGCTACTAACCTCAATTTGAAAAACTGCCGCCAAACACCTATAGGTGTGTTCCGGCAGTTGCACTCGAGAGCCAGTCCCTTCACTAGGCCTAGCGTGACTACCATATTGGGCCACATCGTCACTTAACATCAGATGAGATTGTGGCCATAACGCTACCTACCTTATACCTCAACTATAATAAAAGATTGGAAATGAAAAACAAGGGGCGCATGTTTATAGTTATGTATTTCATGTGCCCTATGTTTTTCGTTTCTAATTTATTATTATCTACTTTTTAGTCCGTTATAAAAACATTGTACATAAAAAAAAAAAAAATATTATTTTGATTATTATTTTCAGGGTTATGTGAATGGAATTTTGATATATTCTGTCCATCTATCAATTACATTTGAGCTATATTCAAGTATATAGCTGATCGTGAAGTTAGTTATAAATCGTTTATTATAAATGTTTTATCGAAACAATGAACAAATAAAATTTTTCACACTTTCATGAATTGTCATCCACTTCTGAGCTATGGTCCAAATTTCAAGCATCTAACTCATCGGAAAGTTATTTTAAAATCAATTACAAAATTTCACCCGGACAGACATACAAGAAAGCAAAGTAATCAAAACATTGTAAAATAATACAAAAAAAACCTTCACCAATATGGATGCTTTTTGCTTATCACAACTTTCAATTATAAACAACAGGCGATCTGTTTTTATTTACAGGAGCGTCATTCTTTTCGTCGGATGACAGTTTTGCTATGATTCGTGGCGGACATATTGATCTAACAATCCTCGGAGCTATGCAAGTGTCGCGGTTCGGTGATCTAGCTAATTGGATGATCCCTGTAAGTTTTTGGAATTATATTTTAAGAATTATGTTTTTGGAAATATAGTTTGTTTTTTTTTTATACTTGTATTAAAACTTGTTTTGTTGTATTTGCATTGATTCATGAAAGCTTTACTTATCCAGTTATCATAATACATGCAAAAATTATATTTATAGTGGAGTGGTACACCTACTTATTATTTTATTCATTAATCACCGTTCAGATACTATTTCCTAATATTCTTTGCATGGACTTAAATCCCACCCAGATTCTGAGTTATGTCAAATTCTTTCTACATACGACTGAGATAAGCAAAATTGTTCCCAATACCTACTTTTTGCCTTCATGTCTATGATGGGGAACTCGTCCTTTGCGGCTTATAAAGGCTCATTATTGCTATTGAACTCGACCAATTAGGTCTGTAGACCTATAAATTAAAGATTTACTTGTTTTTTTTTACTGATTTAATGATATAATTTTAAATTTAAACATTACTATTACTAGTCGCGATTGTATTGTTACAGGGTAAAATGGTGAAAGGTATGGGTGGAGCAATGGATTTAGTATCGGCCCCTAGAACGAAAGTTGTTGTGACAATGGAACATACTGCTAAAAACGGAGCTCATAAAATACTCCCCGAATGCTCTTTACCACTCACTGGGAAGAAATGTGTAGACATGATTATAACGGAAAAGGTAAGATACTATATTATTTATTTTGTAGTATAGTAGTTGTCATTTACATGTCTTAAATATGTACAGTAAAAAATGTGGCTAAAGAGAGTAACTGATATATCAAATATTTTTAAATAAATTTTAATATCTAAATAGTGATTCAGCTGTAAGTTTCATATTAAAATAGGTACTATAGAGCTGTTCTTAAAGAGCTGTATTTAAAATAGACTAAAAGAAAATAACGTAGATTTAGAAGTTATTATTTAGTCTGGGAAGCAATAAGTTATGATTCTATCCAGGGGATTGGCAGGTAAATTAAAGGTAATACATGCATAAATTGGTGCAAGATTAACTTTTCTCTTTGGAATTTCATTGACGATGTCTTTATAGTATCCTACAACTGGCAATATTTTTATTTTTCCAATCAAAGTAATGCCGTAGTAGTATAGTATGGGCTGTCTATGGGTTAGCAATCCGATCCACACTCTGCCTTACAAAATCTAAAAATTATTTTTCTCATTTATGTCCTTTATTCACTACTAGTCTTCTGGAACTAAGATTATTCGTTTATGGAGTGATTTCGTTATTTCATTTTGTGTAATTTTATTAGTATCTCAAGATAGTGCTGTCTATTAGGTGAATATCCAATCCACCGCTTTTACATGCTTCATAAGCGACGCGTGGAGGTGGGTACTACTGTCATTTCACGCAAAACATGTGATTTTTCAAACTTAAAATGTCTCTATTTATTATATATTGCACTTAAAAAATTATATATACACACACATATCAAGAAAAAACACATTTTTTATATCACTCATAATTTTGATGACATTTTTGTCATTTAAACTAGTTAAGAAACTGTTTAAATAAGTTCTGTCTTTGACGCCCGTGTGTCTGTATGTGCAGATCCTGTATGGTATCACGATAACGACCAAAATGCTTTACTAATCGAGTTTTTTTTTTATGCTTGAGTATAATTAGGAATAGAACCCTATGACTTTTCACAGTCTGATTCTATGTGGTTTAATTGTTATTAAATAAACAAAAAAAAATGAGATTATGAGGCGTGCACTTTTGGATCCAAACTTTATTCTATAATATTACTTACTAGCTGTACCCCCCACTTTGCGTGGAACTAAAAATTATATAATAATTTTTGCCCGTTTTTTTACTTTGTTCAATACAGCTTTGCCTCTATTAGTGGCACTGTGATGTTAAATAGCATAAAGCCTTCCTCAATGATTGCTCTTATACAAAAATAATTTTTGAAATCTGCCTGGGAGTTTTTATGATTAACTCTTTTAAACAAACTTTCCGCCGTTTAATATTACTATAGATTAACACAGTTATATTACTAACTACTGCAGTTAGCAACATACAATTGTACTATATGTTTATTGTTTTTTGTACCAATAAAGATTTTTATTAGTATATTATAGATTATAATAAATGATCGATTTTAGTGCGTATTTGAAGTGGATTCGGAGAAAGGGCTTATATTGACTGAACTAGCTGAAGGAGTGAATGTGGAAGACGTTGTAGTTAGCACAGGCTGCGAGTTCAATGTGGCACCGAAAATTAAGGTCATGGGTGACGTCACTAAACCTGAAACATTCACCGAATAGAAGTTAAGAAAATATCTTATATGTTGATTTGTTATTAATATTCATTGTTAATTTTACAGTAATATTCTACTATACATATTTCGTTATTTTGACTAATTTCATCACTAATGTTCTTAGAAATGATCTCCACTTCAAAATGTCAATATAGTACTCATTTTTAATTATCTAGTCTTATCTCAATGAAAACAGTTTTATTTTATATACTTCATGGATAACAATATACATTATTCGCTATATTATGTAAGATATAAGTAGAATAGATAACAATTAAAATTTTTGCATAACTTGCCTTGTGACGAATCTATAAAATGTTAAGATTAAAATGTTATTGCTTTATAAGGGAAATAAATATATTTTCAAAAATTGTTATGGTATTTTTCTGTGCATTCATTATATACCTTATATTCAGGTTCCAAAAATAATTTAGCTTTATCCATTCCGGGGCCAACTATGACATGATATCCTTTTGCTTTCTAGTACAGCATAAATGAAGCGATGATAGTACTGTTGGTACTGTGTCAAGGGACGTGAGTTCGAATCCACCTACAATATACTCGAGCTTACGGTGAAGGAAAACATCATGACGAAACCATACCATGGTGGTAGGGCTTTTCTAATGCCCACCTGGCTAGCTACCACCCTCAATTTGAAAATCTGCTGCGAAATATCTATAGGTATGTTTCAGGCTTAGGACTAGACTTAGCGTATCCATCATCTTAGGACACATTGTCACTTAACACCAGATGAGGTTTTAGCCAAAACGCCTCAACTATAAATTATTAAAAAAATGTTTCTCTCCATTTAACAACAATTTGGAATAACGCAAGAAAAAGAGCAGAAATTTAAGAGTCTACGTATACAGTTTATACTATATTTTAAAATTACTCTCATTGGATCTTAGATTAAAACAGAGGCTTATTATCTATATCTACATTTCATAAGCATGTAGACTTTTTATGTTGCGCAACATAGTGACTGCACTACACCTGGTGTTAAGTAAACTACAATCCAAATCAGCAGTGACTGACATTGAACCAAAATTCACTATCGGTCACCGCTGTCACGCTGGCCTGCTTAGTTACCTTTTCACGCCTCTTTTGGAGGACCCATGTGATAGAAGGATGGGAACACGCTGACGGAAGACGGTTCCACAGCTTCACGGTACGACAAAAATACGATACAGCAAATTTTTTAGTTCGTGATTCAATAGGTGTCACCGTGAAGCCGTGACATCGAAGTCGCGCCCGCGTGGTTGTGTAGTGGAACGGTGCGGAGGGAATTATATCGAAGAGCTCTTCAGAACATTCGTCGTGGTACATACGGTAAAACACGCTTAAAGAGGCAATGACCTTTCGTAGCTTCAGCGGTTCTACGGTGCTGTTGTTGTCTGCATCATCACAATGCAGACAGCCTGCCTCTGCAAACTGTCGTAAGGCATCGAGGAGACATTGAGCGGATCCATCCCAAAGGTGCGAGCAGTATTCGATGCACGGCCGAACTTGCGCCTTATAAAGAAGGTACAACTGATCGGGCATCAAAAACCGACGCACTCTGTTCAGGATTCCGAGTCTACGAGATATTGTGGCGATGACATTCTCGATGTAGTCCTCGAGGTTTAGGTCGCTCCGAATATCCATTCCCATAACATTTAGGCTGTCACGCATTGCAAGTTAGGTGTTCTGAAGAGTCCCTACTCTTGGGTGAAAAAGGGGATTTTAACGTGTCTAAAATTTTTAGTTTTATGTGAAAAAAATGATTGCAAGTGAGTGATTAAGAATAAGGAATAAAATACATTTACATCATTTTTAGAAATATCTGTCTGTTAGTTTGTGCACGCATCACTGCTAAAGTCAGTGTAAAATGTCACTAAGGAAATCAATAAAGCGTATCCTCGAGTAACATATTTTTTTGTCTTTATTTCATTAAAATAGGTTAACTCTATCAAATGTTATTGTAATTTGAATGACGACGCGAGATTAAATAATTTTAGTTCCAAACGAACGATGTCACAGGCACAGCTAGTTGTGAATAAATGATAAATCATCACGCAGACTCGTTTGTAATAAGGATTCGGGAATAATTGACCAAACTATTTACTGCTAAACTATTATCAATAAATCTACCACAGAATATATTTTACATGTGAACGTCACTGCCCTTTCCAACATACTTTATAAACAGCACATAAACATTATTATAATAAATGAAATTATCAGGATTAAATCATCCGTTTGTCGTGTGGGCATCCTTTTTTTTGTGGTTAATATCTATTTTCTGTATAACGTGGTCAATATTATTATTCTTATGTAAGTATACGTACACCAATTTCTACGATATTTTTATTTATCAAATCTATATAATCTGATTATTTTATGAATAGAATATTAGATAGTTGTCTTAGCAGGAAAACAAAGTTACGTTATTTTAAATTTGAATGCGTTGCTGAGATTCAGGTAAGAACTGTGTTTGTTTAAAATAAGTAATAATGAATTCAGTACTGTTCCACAATCGTACTACGAGTTGTTTACAGACTAATGATTTGTTTACAATATATTGTCAATTTCTGCCAAGACAATTGTTTCTATATTTAATAGGAATATAGACGTCATTTTCAGCATACTATTGATACTCTAATTTTAAAGTAAATTTTTAATATTCCAATAACGACGATCGTGGAGAGATTTTGTCGATATTCCTAGTTAGCCTGTAGTCCTGCTGAAATATATTTAAAATCCGACATGAAGTACCTTATCTAAAAAATTACAAAAGAGTGCAGGATGTTTACTGTATTATCCAAAATACCTATATTTTAAAAATCTCAGAAGATATGCTTAATTTATTTAAGACTGTACATAATTAAAAAGATGAAATACTATTTTTTTTATTTCCATCATAATTTCCATGAAATATAAAATTGTGTTATTCCATATTATAACTTAACGTTAAAGAAATCTCTTAAAACTGTATGTATTATACATAATAGAGCTAATATTTGTATTTATTATTGTAAACATGAATGCGTAATAAATCTGGAATATAGAAGATTCATCCTTTTTAAATTTATTATTATATAACATTAGGCTAGTAAAAAGAAATAGCGATCTTAAAACTCAAAAGACCACGAAGCTACCACGATGTGTAAGCTGTCATAGGATATTGAATGAAATCTGAACTGTTTTTTTTATTTATAAAGCACATATAAAATCTACAAAGGCAAGCTACGGCACCCATCATTTAATTAACAAATGTTGATTGTATTTATCAACTACGTACTGTTTAAAGCTCGAATTTGTTTGTAGATATATTATCATATAGAAAAAGATAATAAAATAATCTGTATCACTCGTTCACTGTTTTTAAGCACCTTTATTTACAGCTACACTTGTAGCTACCAATACAAATTAGAAAACTTGTTTATTCCAATCTTTATTAACAGGTGTGGGTGACATACTAACGTTGACAGGAACAGATTTAGTGAACGCTGTTGTATTGCTCTCGGGAATAATAATATTGCCGACGAATGTGCATATGCTTCATTCAATTGGTGGCGGGAAGACCATCGAGTAATTTGTTTTATAATTACCTTATGTGAATAAAATCTAAATGATTTATGATGTTATTTCCACACACTATCCCTAATATAGCGAATATCCGCGTTCAAAAAATCTTATTCGACATCTTTTTATAGAACTACAAAATGTTTTTAAGTTTGTAATGTAGTAAAAATACAATTCATGTGATGTTAAGAGATATAAAAACCTCAAACAGTACGACAACGCGATGCTGAGGTAGGTAAATGGAATACTCCACCTGAGAACTAAGTTGAAACACTTCGTGTAAGTAGGTGTTATTAACCATCTTACGATCGGAACACAGTAGCGTAAGCACTGGGGTTTTGCTACAGAAATCGGTGACGTTGGTGGCTCCTCATTCGAATTTTGATCGAGAAGATTTTATCGTATTCATATATCATTTTACTTAGCAATTTTTTTTTTGGCTATGTATGAGAATTAGTTATATAACATAACTTAATTCGAAGAGGGTTTAAAAATTGTAAAGACTCTTTTACAACTATAAATTCAAGATTATATTTGGACTTAAATAAACCTATGATAATATTATAAGAAAGAATATATGTGATATTGATATTTAGTTATGGTCTTCATCGAATGATGAATTTGAATTTGAACTCCATCGATTTAATGGATATGCAACCTGATTACGAATATTTCTAACATATGCCTCGGTTTCCGACATGCCCTGTAAAGCTGAACATAAATGAATGTGCTTGTTGTGCCCAAAGTACTACCTAATATTTTGATACGTGATGATAAACTTAATAATATGCAAATGAAAACTAATTCACACAAATATAATATACGTTCTTTATAGACACAAAGCAAAAGTCGTCTGCTGTCCCTTATGGTTGTGTATAATATGGATCATTATCGTTTGTATTGTTGGCGGCAGTCTGTGTATTTTACGGATACATCAGTGTCAAGTCACCACTAATAATAATATAGTGATGGGAATTAGAAATTACAGAAATAATCCCAAGTACAAACACTTCATGGACAATATACAATGGTCACTGGGATGCTGTGGGGTAAGTAAAATAAATTTACATAAATATGTGTTATTTTAGGTAATTACTTTTTTGGGATGTAAGGGGTATCGAATACCGTTTGAGTTACGAAAACTGCACGCGATGCACCCTGTCGAGTAACTGATGAGGTTCTGACGATAGGTGGTCGAGATTCTGACGATATGTGGTCTCAAATTTAGTTTTGGTCATGACATTAACATTATATATAACCTTGATACGTCACAGCTTGGTGACTGGTTAGCGATCACCCTCGGTTTTAGACTGCCCCAAAATAAAGGTTCAGTATGAGCCATCCCTTTCTGTCAAGGTCAGCAACATGGCTGTAATGCCCCTGGTGTTGCGGCTGCCCATAGACGACAGTAACTATTTACCATCAGATGGCCCGTCTGCCTGTTTGCTGTCCATTAAAATTTTAAAAAGACGCAGATCGGAGATCTTGTATTTCTTAGAAAACCCGTAGGTTCAGCGTTATGGCTACAATCACATCTGATGTTAAGTAACGATGTGGCCAAGATGGTGAACACGCTAAGCCTAGTGGAAGGACAAGCTCTCAAGTACAACTGCCGGAACACACATGTTGGTATTTGGCGGCAGATTTTCAACTTGAGGGTGGTAGCTACCCAGATGAGCATAACAGAAAACCCTACCACCATGCTATGTTTTCATCACGCTCTTTTCCTTCACCGAAAGGTCAAGCTCATTGCAGGTGGATTCAAACTCACGTCTATTGACGCGGTGTCCATACACACTACCAATTGAGTTATCGCTTCAGAATCGCTTTATGACAGTAGCACGAAATTACTTCAATAAATTTTTGTTTTGAATTGGTTCTAGTTGCATTCTCATAAAGATTGGTTCACTCAAGACTGGTTTGATAAAATTCGTGAATACGAGTGGAATCCTACTATAAATATGCGGAATAAAAAACACAAAACACCAGATATCTCTGTAACTGATAGTGTTCCCTTAAGGTATGTAGGTGCATATCTAAACCTGACAAGTCGGTTAATTCCACACTCTGAATTTTATTACATTTTATTGTCAAAATACTTTATTGACTCGCTTATTATACTATTGAAATAGGTTACATTATCAGTCATAAGGAGACTTTTTGCAAATACATTAAACAGTTGTCTTTTTTATCTTATACGTTTTCTTAATGAAGAATTTCTAAAATAATTAAAAAATTATGGCTGTTCTATCTTTTGTCAGCGGCGTTGTTTGTGGGCAGACATTATAGAAAGATATAGAAATTATATATATAGAATATATATAGATATTTCTATATATAGATTTATATATATAAATTATAGGTAACATGCAATTATGATGAACTACATAAAATAAAACAATTTCTTAGTTGGATAATCGCCCCTGTGAGATTGTAGCTACAATAAACCTATAAAAAACAACTACAGCCTAGGACAGTATCGATGTTACGTCGCGTATGTATTGTTTGTACGTTTGTTCGCTCATAGCTATTTAAATGTACACTTTGCACTTCAGAATTCGCTCATAGCGACGTCATGTGTATATTCACTAGAGTCGCTCATAGCGAGATACATGTGCACCTTACATTGTAAAGGTTGGCTCATAGCGATTTATATGTGCACTTTACACTTCAGAGGGTTCGCTCATAGCGATTTAAATGTACACTTTGCACTTCAGAATTCGCTCATAGCGACGTCATGTGCATATTCCACTTGGATGGCACCTCTCATAATAAATGTACATCTCGCGCACCTCAGAAGGTTCATTCATTAATAGTGATGTTATGTGCACATTGCACTTCAATGGCTCCTCTCATAGAGGTCATGTATACACTGCACTTCAATGGCCCCTCTCATAGTTAATGTGCACCTCACGCACTTCAGAAGGTTCACAAATAATGACGTTATGTGCACGTTGCACTCAATGGCTACTCTTATAAATAGGTCATGTGCACATTGAACTTCGATGGTGTCTCTCATAGTAAATGTGCATCTCGTGTATTTCAGAAGGTTCACTAATAATGACGTTATGTGCCTATTGTACTTCAATGGCACCATTCATAGCGAGATGTTTTTGAACTAAGACTTCAGTGGGTCTTGCTCTTAGCATGAAGCACTATAGAAGCTTCGCTCATAACTTGGTGTGTATGTTACACTTAACAGTTTATGCTTATAATACCCAGATGAATCCGTACACCTTTATTTTAATAAGATGCGTACATTGCCTCACTTACGCCGTTCTTCATAATTTCACTTATCACTTTTATCAATCAAATATTTTGTCGGAACCATTCATCAGAACTTTTACTCATGTCCGAGAGTACAGCAGCGGTTACCAAAGTATCTTCTGAATCAACAGTTACTATTCTTATTCGTTTGAGATTCTTTGTGTAATGAGGCTTGTACATATATGCCTCTTGTAACTCCATCTTGGAGGCTATAAATGTGCTCCTATGTTAATCTCAAAATGTACAAGTTTTCTATTTACACTAACCAGCAGTGTGACAGCCAGCACTTTGTCTTTATTACTAAAATGTCAAAAGTCTCCAAATCCTTTTCTAAGTTTTTATCTTCTTCAGCATTCTTGATTTCTTTCTCACTTTTTATTTTTATTTTGGGCAATATTATATGTGAACTAGTATCTCAGATTTTATTTTTATTTTGTAGTTGGAACATTTGAATTTGTTTCTGTTCTTTTTCTAGTTAAATACCAATAATTCAAATCTTACTGAATTACTACAACAAATGCTATCATCTAACGGTTTTTCCTTTATTTCATCATCTATGTTCTTGCAATTGCAATTTACATTTAAGTTTTTTTTTTACTTATGTATTGTATACTATGCATTTATTTCGTTTTTGAACACCGTTTTCTAAATTCTGCTTGCGCGGTTTTGCACTCATTTAACAATATAAAACTTCGCTTTATCACCAGTAAATACTTCTAAGCTGGTTATCGAAGTCAAGTTGAGCTCACGGAAACGGTCTGTCGTTTTACTTCTGTATATGTTCTCACGATAATGCTTCCAAATATCTCCAAATAGAATGAGTTTCTTTTTGATTTTTTGATATGTACATCACCGATTCTTGATTATTTTTATCGATAATTATCAAATAAAGTTCGATCGTTCGTTTCACTTTCGTCACCAATGTTAGACCCTTTCAACATACATACATGTCGATAATATAACTATAACAGTCGCATCACTATCTTTGCTAATAAATAGTATTATTTAATAACCGTTGTACTTATAATAACTTTGTATTCATTAATCTTTTATCAGCTGATAATTTCTACAGTCGGGATTATAATGTGATCGTTGGATATTTCAAGTAACAAGACAGTATGCAGCCATAGTATTACAAAACAAATGATTACAGTCCTGTATAGTGTTGAACATTAGGCAGAACCTTCCACACCTCACACAGAGCGATTATTATCTGCAAACACCTTAGCTCAAGCAACACAAGCGACACTTTGAAGTGATTAAAAAAATGATCATTGTTTAGGCGTTGACCATACTGGGCAAGTATTATGCAGATAACGCTATAAAGCCGAACCCTAGCAAAACACAATCCTGTACTTTCCAATTGCGGAACCGACAGGCAGGACGTTTGTGCTTCAATACAAAGAAGAAGGTAGCATTGAGCTATAATCTATTCCGTCGCTTGACCTCGTCTGCCTGGGGCGCTATCCCACCTGTCCTTAGGAAGCCAGGCTTTTGCTACTCGGCTCGATAAATACTCATATTCAGCGTGGCAACGCTCAGTTCATCCAGCTCAAGACGTTATCCCAATAGAGGCACGAAAGATAAATGTGGCTAGGAAAGTTAGCACCGACATCGGGCTACGTGATTTCTACCGTCAATGGTCTGAATTATCTCTGCATTTTCGGCTGTTGGGTTTCTGTTCAACGCGTTGGCATGAATTATGCCATTCTACAATACTCTTGAATCAAACTTCATAATCGTGCAACTCCAACACTTATGTTCTGAATCTCATTAAAGCGGCAATAACTATCATTCAGAATGACTGAATGACTGAACTTATAGGTCGGTTGATAGACGACTGGTCCCGTGTCTTGTAGTACAATAATATTTCATTTCCTCTTTGATGTAAAGCCAATAAACCAACATCCTTGCCCAAGTATGGGATATTCGTTTATAGTAATCCTTATCCCTGGGTCCCCCACATTAGATTATTGTGGTACAAATCAATTGGTTGTAAGTAATCATCTTTTCTAAGTTTCTACGACGTTCGTTTCCATGACGTGCGGCTCGACCGATAAACGACTATCACTAAACACGTCCACGAGCACATCGCGAAGAAACAAATAAAATAAAAATTTCTTTCTTTTCATCAAAAAAAAATCCGACAACTGGCGGAGCACAGGAAAGGTAAAGTTGTGCTCAGTTCACGCTTCGCTCATGCTCGACTCGTCTAGTGTAGGTACACCTTATTAATCTTCTCTATATTATTATTTGCTTGGACAGTACAATCACGAGCCAAGACAGACTCTTGTCTGAATTGGTTTTTTCTCATAGTTTAGAATAAAATAATTAAATATCCACTGCCATTCTTGACATTATACGTACCAACTTTTATACCATATGTGAGGTATCTCTGTAGCAATTTGTTCAGTAAATAGATCATAGTTAATTCAGTAAATAGGTAACACGGTTTGACACCCCTCAGAATACCCAAGAGTTTATTAGTATAATTCAGGTAGTAGTTTGTCTGGATTTTCGGTTCAGAAACGAATTTCGGAACAGCATTGTCGTTAGTAAATTTTTTCTCTACATCGATTCAGAATCGAATTTCGGAACAGCATTGTCGTTATTTTTCTCTAAATTGAGAATGCACAGATGAAATAAATCCTGTTTTGGTTTCTCGACTCTGGCTCAAATGTAGTGATCAAGGACCTGAAATAATTATCACAACCGAGTATCTACTTTCATAGTAGGTAATTCAAAATTCAAGAAAACAGAAAATAAGACCTCCGTCCACTCCTGGACCGGTCATTAGGTATCATTAATCCGTATAGTGATCAAAGACCTGAAATAATTATCATAAGTGAGTCTTTTTGATGTACACGACTTTGATTAGTAGGCAATTCAAAATTCAACAAAAGAGCAGAAAATAAATGTCTACTTTTTTATTAATAAAGACTCTTCACTACTTTAAATAGTAGGCAATTCAAAATTCAACAGCAGTAAATAAGCATCTCATATAAGCATCTAATATAAGCATCTAATATACATACCTGAGTCATTTGTTTGTGAGTTTAAATAAACGAGACTTTCACGATTTTAAATATTAGGTAATTCAAAATCCAGCATTCAAGAAAAGAGCAGAAAATAAACATCTAATACAGTTTAGTGGGTCTCATTTTTATATCATTTTCTTAATAAAAATTAGAGGATGTTCACGATTTTAGGTGACTATTTATTTATGATACTTCTAAGTCAGAATATGACCGTGGGTAGAAATAATAATAATCACCAAACCTTATTGTGGACGTACGATTACACCAAGGTGGAAGTAAATAATCCAATTTAAAAAACCTTGATGTTATCCCACTTCTGAAATGTAAAAATCCTTATATCTTGTTTAATAGGCTGCACGTACTATTCGGTTCTTCATATCACTAATACTTCAGTCCACAGATTCGTTCTGGAGCTCCACTATCTCTGCCTCAGTATTATAAGACGTATTTATATTGCCACAACCGGAAACTAAAAGCGGTGTGAATAGTGAAACCCTTGTAATATAATATTTAAAGTAAAGAGTCGATCAATGATAAAGCTAAAATAAAGAGGCGACCAATGAAAAAGCCTAAGACTTGAAATAGATTATTAAAACAATTTATATAAAGCCTCTTCATTACAATTTGCATTTAAAAAGTTAAATATAACCAAATTTAAATATTAATTTAAATCAATGAAGTTATTTTGAACTAACGTGTGAATATTGAAACCCTTGTAATATGACATTTAAGGTATAGAGAAGATCAACGATAAAGCTAAAAATAAAGAGGCGACCAATGATAAAACTAACACTATAAGGCTATGTTTATTCCTATTAAATTTTCTACTATAACTAACTTGAACGAAGTCGTAAGCAATCGCTAGTACAAGAGAAACAATTTAATTACCTACCTAATGTTTAGTAGAGCATGAAATAGTTAATTTAAAAATAATCTTATCTTTAGTTGCTGTAAAGATGGAGCGTGCATATCTAATTATTTGTTGGAATTGGGAACCAAATCAATTAACACAAACGGTTGCGGTGATTTGATGTATCATATAATAATGACGTCCATGGTTGCTCACCTTGTTATGTTTATTTTCATTATATCTATGGAAGTAAGTAAGGTCTATGTTTTTATATCCAAATATGTATTGTTATTTACAAAACTGTATATTTACACGGAATTTTTAAATAATTTTCTTGTTTAAGTATTTTCATTCACAAAATATGTTTCGAAATTTTTACAAGCTGTTCAGGGAGTTCTTTGAAACTTTAAAGGAGAAAAACCTGTAGAAATCTTTATTTAGTAGAAAAACTTAATAATTAGTGTTGTTTTAACTTAAAAATGATATTTTTGTTTATAAAACAGCTTATAATCTTGAAATGCGTTTTGGGACAGAACCCAGAAAGGAATTTGAACTTAAGGAAGAATACCATACACGTGAGACACATTATGCCTGTAAAGGATAATTTTGCGATTTCCAGCGACTCTTATCAGTTAAATCCAAACGATAGCGAAGATATGGAAGACTAAATAATTATTTATTAAACTTTTGTGATTTATATTCCCAGTATATTAATAACAGGTAGTGGCGTATCTATGCCATCTCAGGCCCGTGGCAACAAATTCTTAGATAGGGCCGCAGTAAAAATTGTCACATTTAATTTTAATAAATTACTAAAGCGGTTGTATTATAATTGATTTTAATTTATAATTTTTACTAAAGTTTGGTTAAAATCTTATAGTCCAAGATCCCAGTCACCACAGACTAAAAACTAGCCTTGTTACTTTGACTTAAGTTAGCATAGGTTTTTTCCAGCATTGATACCTGTTACCTGTAAAACGGCCCCGCTTTCAGCTTAGCAAGTATCTATTCCTTTCTATATTTATGTTACACTATCGATCTTAAAAATTTCATCTTTTCTAAAATCACGTAAGTCTGGGGTGACTGGGATATCACTCTATTAGGTACTTTCTGAGCTCTCGGACATGGAGCCCCGTCGGGCTGAGGACCCGTGTTATTTTACCAGCTCTTCCACCCTTTAGTTACGCCACAGCTAACAGGAATAAACGGTAAAAGATTATAAATAAACAATATTCTAACAGAATTCAAATACTTTTAACTTGTTATTATTGTTTAATCATATAGTAAAATAATGTAACAACTTCGTATTTTATTTATTATATGTATTAATTGTTCGCAAGTTCTAGATAATACAACGAATTTAAGAACAAGAAATCATAGATCTTCTACGATACCGAAAACGGTAAGTTTTTATATTTTACCGGTTTTGGGTTTTTGGTATTAATTTCAATTAAAATATTGACACGGACAATTAATTACGTTTGTGTCTCTAAAAGAAGAAAAAGTGTTCTAGGTATAATTGTTTTTATATAAATATCGATTTTAATAGCGTTAAAATATCAGTTAATTAACAACGACTTCAGATAAACAAGAAAAGATAAAAACAATATTATCTCTTAGAATGGTTTGATTTATTCATAACCTTAGTAGACATTGTTTTGGAAATATTTATGATCATTCAAGAAAACTTCGGTTCTTATTTATTTTAAAGATGTACAGATCTTCAAACTATATTTATAACACAGAAATTAAGATATAGTAGGATATATTTGAGTAAATATGGAATATTTTTGTAAATATCGATAAACTACATTACTTATTCCGATATTGATATATTTGTTTCGATTTCATTCCCGATAACCTAGAATATATCGGGCATCCCTAACACTTGAGATTATATATATTTTTGAAAAGGTTATGAATTTAGTATCCAGTTCACTTTGAGTACTGTATTATTTCAAATTATAATGGTATTTTTAACAGTAGTGAATTGGATACGATGTCGAGGACCCGATGAGTTCTGGAGAAAAAGAAAGATTTTCAGGTTGGCTGCTCATTACATTGGTCGACGACGAAATTGTTATTCAGTAGCGGTAAGAAATGTACATCGCGCTTTGGTTTACGCAACAAAAGCAAGGAAACTGAAAAAGGATGACATGAAAGTTTTATGGAATACTAGAATCACAGCAGCTTGTGAACAACATAATATTACGCAGTTTACATTGAAAGAAGGCTTGGATCGAGCGCATATATTGCTGGATCGAAAATCCCTGTCTGATTTAGCATGTTGGGAACCTCGCACATTTCAATGTTTAGCTGCGATTGCTAAACAAAAACTAGAATTGGATGGTTTTAAAGATCATTCTGATAAAAATTATGCTACAGGGGTGAACTTAAATCTAAAAGACGTTATGCTTGAGGCCTGGTTACAAGAAAAGAAAGATAATTAATAATTTATTTTTGGTTTACAATTAGTTTAGTTCATAAATATATACTGGCTAATATAACACATGGCTTTTATTTGTTAAATGTTATTGGTTTCCTAATTCTTTTTTCAGTTGCTTCGTCAATTCATTTTGTTTTTCTAATACATATATATTTTCTATTTTCCGCCTTTGCTGAAATTCCATATCTCGTATAACACCTTCATGCATTTTCTCTCTGAAATAAGGAAAAAAATATTTTGTAATAAATTCTTACAAAACATTTTAATTATTCTCACATTTAATTATGAAACATTTAACATATTAATTGGTCACAGTTATGAGTCTGTGATGTTAATAACTCATTTTAAAATAATATTTTATTATTTTTATGTTTTTATGTAGTTCAAAATACACACATTTAACCAGCCACCTACATTTTGTTAATTCCTTTGAAATTTTATCATCATTTATTTAGAACCTTTATGAAATAAAATGAAACATGTATAAGTTGTGTAATTGTTTAATTAAGACAAAAATAAAAAAAAAATTGATAAGGCAATTTCCTACAAAAATAAAAATTAGCATATATATCAATTTAAATGCTCTTAATTATGGGATTAATAATGTGCATTTCCTTCTCCTCTGGCCTTAATGACGTCTTGCAATTGATTTGAACATCCATCCGTTATGTCTTGGCTTTTGTTTTAAGAAATATTTTCCCACTCATCAATTGATACAATTTTTGGCTCATTGATGGGCGCAGCAGCTGATGTACCATTCCGGATTCGTCTTTTGAGCTTGTCTCACACATCCACTTTTGTGTTCAGGGCATCACACAGTGATGGCCATAGTAATTGCCGAATATTGACTGATTCTAAATAATTGGTGACAACTCTTAAGGTGTGTGCATGAGTGTTGTTGTGCATAAAAACAATATTGCTAATGAAGGGCACAAATAGTACCAAATGTGGTTCTCAGACTTCTATCACATACCTATGAGCATTAACACTGCCTCTATAAAAAATTACCAATTTTGTATAGTCCTAAGCAATACTACCTTTATCAAACCTTTCTCATAGCCTACTTTAACCACAGGACATTCACCGAACCATTTATAATGATGTCTATATATGGGCTAATGTCCACCGGGAGCTTGTAAAGCGATTCTTGATTCTTCAGAGAAGAGAAATGCTTTCCGTTGTTCAAAAATCCGATTTAAATGTTCTTGGATAAATTTAAGTGTCGCTGTTCTGTGACTTACGGTAAGTTCTGGGATCTGAGCTGGTCGAAATGCTGCACTCAAAAAAGTGGATATGACCCTAAGAAGCTGTTGTGAACAAATTTTGAAGAATGTTCAAGAAAATGTAACAATTTTTTTTTTCTGTGACCTTGGCCTGGCCTTCTTGTATAGGAACCTGTCTTTCTATAATGTTGAATACCATTCTGTATAGTGGTTTGTGAATATCAAAGCATATGTTTAATCCAACGCTAAAACTAAACCTCGTGTCTGGTCTGCCACATCTCTGGCTATGCTTCAGTTACAACCAGTGGCATTTTTATTGGTAATGAAATAACAGTACCCCAATACCTTGGTTTTATTCCACGAAATGGTGTCACAATGTTTTTAATTAAATTTATCCTTTACACAAAAAGTAATGAAAATGTCTAATTTCAATTTAATTGATTACTGTTCAATAAAATCACAGAAGTAAACAAAATGTAGGTATGACTGTTTTTTTTTACATTCAACAAGTAAGCACTTAACTACAATCTCACCTGATGATAAGTGACAAAATGGGCTATGATGGAACGCACTTACTCAGCAGATATACACACTTATCAAGTAACCCCTTATATTAAAAGCCTAAGTTGACTTAAAGAAACAATATAAGAGAGCAGTGGCCTGTAATACGCACTATGAGTTTCTGTATTGAAAAAGTGAGAATAATAACAGTTGTAATAAAAGAAATTTGAAGAATATAAAGGAAGAAATTTAATTGATCACTCAGAATTTATTATAACATGGCTTGGATGGTACCTGCACAACTTAGTGTAATTACTTTTAAAGTAAATTGTTAATATGCACATTAAGGTTTTCACACTATAAAATAGATTTAAATATGATTGTTTAACTTTATTGAGTATTAATTGTAGCTTTTAAAACAATATTTTTTATTAATTGAGGAATTGATAAAGATTTTTATTTTTCTGAGATATTTGGTTTCAGGCACAGCCTGTGACCTATCTGTAGTTTTTAATTGCAATTTGTTCACACAAGTTGTAAAAATGACTACTTTACCTTTAGATTGGTTTCTGAAATATATTATTTTTCATATAATAGTTAACTTAAAGTATTATTCTTAGAGAAAAAACTCATTAAATTATAAAAACAAAATATAAATTTTAAAAAATATGCACTTGACAATGTGATTGATACTTGAGGCATGCATAGAACAAGCTTAACTAAGTGAAAGTATATTATTTTATAATTCTTATTGTGTGAATCCCGTTTATTTGTTAATACTGCTTGTTTTAGGAAAGTTATGCAAACAAAAAATAGAAAAAGGAAAAAATTGGAATGTGTGTAAAATAAAATAAAAAACATAAAAATGTATAGTATATAGCATAAAAATATAGAATTTAACTTCAAAAAACTGAAACAAGCATTGCACAACTACACAACAACAACAACAACAAGCACACAAGCAACAACAAGCAACAAGCACAACAACAAGCACAACTTGAAAAGCATTGCCTTAATTTTGTCATTGTTTATTTAATTTCATTTATTATATTAGTTACATTACAATACTTGAGTATATTGTAATAGGTTATAGTTTACAATATATTAGCAGGATAAGATAATTTTTTTCATATATTCAACTAAACTAACCTGTCGGCTTGCTGTTTTATGTGAACATATGATACAATACCAATTGTAATCGAACATGATAATCCTAAAACCAACTTTGATGTAACAGACGACATATTCTCCTTTCGTACAGTCTTTATATTTTTATTTATCTACTACATTTTTCTAAAAATGAATTTAAAATTGAGTAGCAAATAGACAGCAAGGTGAATTATAGTTATTTTCTTATATAACTGTGAATTTGTAACACTGCTATTTAGCATGTGATAAATTAATACCTGTTATGAATGTGCATAATATGTGAGTAATTGGACCAAGTACCAAGTATTCCTAGAAATACCTTAGCTCTTTAGCTCTTCTAAATCTTTCTTAATTTTAAAAAATATAAAAATTGTATTATACTTACGGACAACCTTATATCTCAACTTTTTACCCTCTGTTTCGCTTGGTTTATTTTTACCCACCCGTTTTATATAAAACACAAAAAAAGTTTGGACTCATAATAAATTTGTATGTGGGCACTAGCAAACATTAAAACTCATTTGCTTGTAAATTTGTGCATTTTATGTAAATACTAGCTAACGAGGAAGAGGTTGTTCTGCTTCATTTACTAGTTAAATACCTTGATTACTACGCCATCTATAATAGCATGGAATAGCTATGAACCATTGCCTTTATAAAATAAATATATATCGTGAATTTTACCGTAATAATGTATCTTTTTTTGTAATTTACAACGTATAATTTGTATAAAAATAGTCATAATATGATGATCTATAAACAGACAATGTTAACCCTTATCCATAGATTATACTTATATAACTAAGATCAATATGCTGTCTACTATATGACTGTGGCAAAAAGGCATGAGGCGAACTATTTAATACAGAGTAATAATATAACAGTAAGTACAAAAACACAGGAAAAACAAATTTCGATGTCTTTCTTTCATTTTGGCATCGCAGAAGCGTTTAACAGTGTCAATATATTGTTCCAATAGACATTTGTAACATTTTTATTTAAAAAATATTATATACATTTGTAAATCTTTTTATTTAGTGGCAACTCGTTTATATATCGATTATATCTATCGTCATGTAGAAAATACAAATTTTATTTGATACATTAATAAGATAATAATTATACACATAATATGGCGACTGTCTTGTTAAAATTGTGCAGGGAGTTTTTATGGTAAATAATATAAGATGTTACCCATAGTTATTGACAATTTACCTTCATCATTTAGGGCATTGGCCAAATTATGTTAACCAACGTCACCAATATTACACACTAAAAAGCCAAATAATTAAGCATATGAAATTATAAATAAAATTCACGACATGACAGATCGAGATCTGACCAAAAACTCCAAAATTTCAGTGTTAAAGAAATAACGTAATAATAATTTAATGTAAATAGTAAAAGTTACCATTTAATTTATATTATTAAATGAAAATAGAGTTTTTTCGTATCACTTTTTTATTCCACAAACTAATAATTTTTAACGAAGTTGAAGATGGTATTTTAGTAAGAATGTTAAAAACAATTTATTATCATTATTATAATATCTACTGAATTCGACACGTTACTGATGATTTTTTTTCTTTTATACTATATTAGGGTATTTTAAACACAGTTATTGAAACGTTAGGTAAAAATTTAAGGAATTCAGATTTTTTAAATAAGCCTTTAAAATTTTATTCATTTTAAGAATGTCAAACTTTTAAAAATATAATTTGTGATCGTCAGTGAATAATGGAAACTAAATCTACATTACTGTATGTTTGTTTCTAATTTAAACCACGACGTTCTATAACAAGTGTGTATAATTATTTTATTTTCGCACACCTCAGGATACAAAGTTGAGGTGTGTATTTTTGTATTCTTATATTCTATTATATTTGTATTCTTACACAATAGTTTAATAATTTATTGAATACAACATAACTATGAAGTCAGTGTAAAATTATACAAAAGTACATAAACTAAATATTAAAACATTTGACATGGAGCATAATTATAAAAACAATTTTGTAACAGCGACAACAGTTAAAACATTTTTGTCACACTAGAGCTGTAATCTAAGTATAAGTTTTTTATGGATTTGAAATTTTATTCTTACATAATATGTATTTCAAAGATAGGGTTTTAGGTACTTTTTATATGATGTACGATACTTTTAATAACTTTACAAAGCTTACATATTAAGTGGCATAAATAAAAGTAAATATTATGATGTATCTAACTTAATTAGTATATACTAACTGAGTCATTTATATCACACTTAGCTTGATTACAGCTATAAAGAGTTGGGGGTTTATTAAAAAAAAAGTAAAGCGTGTTAGATGATGATTTTAGGTGGGGTTTTAAATTTTTGTCCTCTTCTGAGCAAGATCATATGTACATACTAATAATATTATATTATTGTAAGGGACACAGTATAAAACTATCTATAAATTAAATGTACATAATTATAAATCTTTCTATCTTTATATATAGGTGTATAGTGCAATAACAAATCATAACTATAACAAATGGGCATTACTCTCTATATTTTTGATATTTTAAACACTATGCACAAATATATAACAAAATCACTATTAGCTATAATATAATATATACATTCATTTATAAAGTTTTTCTTATAACTAAAATATATAATAATTAACTTAAAAAATCGAATTGCATAAAATCAGGAGGCATTAAAATATAATAGAGTTTATTATTACGTCAACTAAAATGTTAAGTAAATGATTTGCTAAGTTTACAAAACAGTTGACTCTGTTAGGACTAATTAATATAACGAAAGTATAAAATTGTATAAAATTTACTTCTATTTTTATCTCACGAATGAGATAACAAGCAAAAGCTTAAGGGACATACTTAACAATATATTTATTTTTGAACTAATCATTTTTAATTTTACCCTGTATTTTTACAAAGAATACAAAAAATACAATATAGATTTTTTTTTATTATCAAGGTGTTTGCACATTTTTTTTTCTATAATATTTATTTCTTGGCTAGTGTACCTATCGTGGAATTGTTCAAAATATTATTTTATTTATTGAAACTATAAATTGCGACAAGATAAAGTAAAAACCCATTAAAAGACTGTAAAAATTGCAATGAATAACAATGGATGGTGCTCTCATTTAATTTCCTAGTTGTTTCATTTTATAAACCTGTAACAACTTAAAGACAGGTTAATTCGCATTTTTCAAAAAAAAAAAAAGTTTTTGGTAGATTTTGTATAGACCATAGTTCAAAACATCTTTCAGCTAGACATGTTAGTAGGGATCTGTCGTCTGACTAGAAGCAATGCGATATCTGGTCTATGGCAAATACGTGGGGAATGCATCATCACTATGCAGAGTTTTAATCGGTATCACTCGTTTACACCAGTTCAGTCCCACATACCCCTCCCGTAGGTTGCTTGGCAAATTTAGGTGCGGGAGCATACGTAAATGTATTTTACCCACAATATAAAAGACATGTTGTTACTGTGATAATAATTCAATATTAAATACCTATAGTATTAACTATTTAAAGTATAGTGATTTGTCTGTATTCTTATGAAAAGAATGAACAGATAAAATATAAAAGCAAAATAATTGTAATGTGTGTTTTTGGATATATTTCTAGGCAAGGAGAACGTATTGTAGGTATGGATATTAATGAAACGTTATGGTCCTAGCCACACATTTTTGGTCTAAATTCAACAATTTGTACAACCTAAATAAAGGTTTTTATATGGCACTGCTATCTGCTACAATTATCGTAGAAACTGGCAGAGCCCCGGTTGGGGATTTCAGCAAATTCCCTTTTTGGCGTGCAGAGTTTACTGCTGAAGTCAATGTTACGTTTTCTGAAACAATTTTGAAATAATAAACTAGACGCCAATAGATACAAACATCTGTATAAAGTTTTTGCAGACGGAACCATTGAATATTTTCAAAACAAACAATTATCTATCAACCGGCGATAATGTCAATTAAATTATTGTGGTCTACACCGCCCACGCTGTTATAGTTCGATCTTGTTTATGATATCTAGAAAGTTCAATGCAAACAATGTCATAGAAAAAATAGCCACCAATATAACAAGTCTTATTTAGGTTATCCCGAATACAAAGTTAAATTATTGGTATTAAACTTACGCATATTTATATATTTCAAAGCATTAACTTACAAACTAAATTATACTACCTATGTAATAGAAAAAAGAATCTGAGTGTTTATTTTGAATAGGTATAACAAAAATTACCCTCTACTAGGTAGTTCCATTTGATCGACTAAAACTGATTTGACATATAAGCGATCATTACACCACAGGATGCACAATGATCGCGGCTCTAATACATTCATATCGTACTCCCATGATAACTCCACCTGAAAAATTGCAAGTTAGTATGTTTCTGTTACTCATTTAAAAAGGTTTTTTTCTTTCCGGGAAATTTATATTTTTTGCAATATTTTTGTGTGCGACTATCTATACTATATAATATAAAGCAGTAAAGCTTATTTGTTTGTTTAAACGCGCCAATCTTAGGAACTACAATCGGAATTCAAAAATTATTCTTGTATTTGATAGAACAATAATTAAGGAAGGCTTTAGGCTATTTAACATTACGTTACTACCAATAGGAGCAAAGCTATATTGAAAAAAGTTACAAAAACGGGCAATCAGTATTAAATAATTTTTAGTTTGACGCGAACGAAATCGTAGGCACAGCTAGTATAAATATAAAGGACAAATTAGTAGACCTTGTCAAGAATTGAGTGATTAAACGTATTTTTATTCAGGAACCAGGACAGGAATTTAATGTTTTAATTTGCAATTTGTTTATCTATTATTTCGTTACGTTACGTAAGATTATGGTCAGTGCAAATTATAATGAACTTTCATGTTTGCAAGTTTGGAGTTTGAAGGTTCAATAATGTCCGCATAATAGGTCCGATAAAACTAGCAACACCAATAGTTATTAGAAGAGAGTTGTAGTCGATACTTTCAGAAACACTGTTAAGAATTATTCAAAGAAAACTATGGGTGTATAATTATCTTATAAATGTAGTACACAGAACTAATTTCTTATAAATATTTTTTGTAAGTTGAAGATTCTCAATAAAAATGAAACTATACAATGCTCGCCGTATATTCTATGTATTTACAAATAATAACGTATAACGAAATTACACAAAATTATTCTAGACCGCTGGTATTACAAATAAAATACTAACTGAATATACCTATGTTTTATATAAATATATGAAAAACATAAGGGATTTTTTCTCTTCTTTAATGAGTTAAAATTTAATGTTTATACAAATAAATTATGTTAGCCGTTTTTTTATAATAAATAAAATATTTTACCTTCCTAACTTTGCCGCCTAAATCCATCGGATGGGTTACTACAATTGTGTATGATGTCCCATGCTCTAATCTGAAAGGTAAGTAATAACATTATTTAAGAGCTTTATTTTTATAAGTAGAGTATTGTTTACATTAAAGTATTTTCTTACCTGACGTAATTACTTGGTGTTAAGTCCATTCCTCTTATCACCCCGCGATCAGATGAAAGAGTAACTTTCAAAAATCCCTAGTAAAATAATACAATTCGATTATTAAAATAATAAAGTTATTATACTTAAACATTTACGTTTTCTTATCAATATAACTGAATATAATTGATATTTTTTAATAGTTTGTTATTCATAATAAAAGTGATTCCTAAAAAGTATTATAAAACAATTTACTTGAAATAAATACTTGATATCTACGTGGATACATAAGTACGTTTGGGCATTTCATGTATACATACGTATACGGGTATATATGTATATTAAAAATAAAATTGATTACCAGTAAAAAAAAATAGGTTCTATTTACGTCAGTTATTTGTTACAAAGGTTTTTATGCTCATATAACTTTAGCATTTGGTCATAATCTCACGTGATATTAAGTGAAGATTGCCTTACGACTATGAACGGTTGGACATCCTAAACTTAGTTTTTGTATGGACATACGCTGTTAGACTTAAAGCCTTTGAAAGTTTCACTGAACTTTTGGGACGAATACTGAGGGCACTCAACCCAAGCCAGCGAGCGCAAGGGTGCTAAAATGACCAAATCTCGGCTTGGCCTGTTGACGAAAATACCAAAATAAATTCGGTAATCTGACTAACCTACTAACAGATTCTGATTTACTTAATTGAGAGATCTCAACAACGAGCTTATCGGGCAAGCTTAGTGCAAACAATGGCTCTTAAATCTTAAACCGGTGAACCACAGCGGTGCGATAATTTCTATTGCCAACTTCTTAGGCTCATTGCAAGGTTTCAAATTCACGTCGAGCCACGTACTCGTAGTGTACGTGTACATTACTGTTGAGCTGTCATTGTTCACTGTTGTAAATATTTAATAGTCTTAACATGAAATAATAACGGAGATAAATACCTGAACCCAAGATTCAGCACCTTTCGGATTTGCTAATTGAATAGAGACTCTGTAATGTCGCTCTGTAATAAAAATGAAAAAAAAAACTTAACAAAAGCATGAATTGTATTTAAATTTTACACGTTTATAGTGTGGGAACTAAATAATGCAGACAAATAATTTTATTATATAATTTACTCAATTTGTAAATACAATGTATTTTACATTACTGTAAAGTTGTATGATCTAATAAATTAATTTTTAAAATTCGTTGAAGAAGCGAGTATGAGTGAAATAAAAAACATGGCGTCATATTTCAGTACTTAAAACTGAACGTAACAATTTCAAATGACAAATAAATTTAAATAAAATGTTTAAGCATAAATTTATTAAAATAATAAGACACATACGACAAAATGGTTGTTCCTTGGCAGTACTAAGGTAGAATTTAGCTCCTATAGTCTCATGTTCTTCCGAGGGGTAGACCTCATTCTCTGATTGATTATTTTTATTTGCTATCAGTCCTGGCGTACTGTCGGCATGGAAGCTGAAATGTATTACTTTTTTTTGTTAATTGGAGATATATTAATATTGCTGTAATTTCAGGACATAGTTTCTTCTTTTATTGTAGTATATTAAAGTTATAAAGCTGTGGCTGATAGTAAAAATCAAGACAACCGGGAGATCAGTAATATATTGTCACTGTTATAATGGCTTATAAGCATCTGAATAATTGAACATACACCACCAGATCTTGAAATACGAGGTAACAAAAAAAAAATACTGTTTGAGGTTTATCGCATTGTGTATAGTAGGTGAGGTTTGACTCAATAGGGTATAACATCCTAAAACCCTTTCTCGATTACTAGATATACACCGGGTGATCTCGGAACGTAACATGGATAAGCGAGTTATTATGCAATCTTAAAGATTTAACAAATTGAGGAACAAATAATTTTTATACAATTTGTATATAATGTAATGAATGTATAAAGATTCCAGTGACAAAGTTTGGTTTGGACGTTTTATTAGACTGAAACCTTTTTTACGTTGTCATTTATTTTCGGAATGTTAACGAACGAAATATTCAAGTAAATCAATGGAATACAGACCCCATTATTGCACATCCATGACCGCAGTGGAAACATTTCCCCGACAAAAAATGCTGGTATGATGGGCACTGATGTCCTGTAATATTTTAGTATAATCATTATTTTTCTATGCTAGGAATTGCTTGTTATTCTTACAATACCCGGTGAATTAGTTTGATAATTTATTAATCTACTATAAGTTCAATAGTGAATATTTATTGCATTTTATTTTCAGTAACCGAATACAAGAACAACAATAATAGTAATAATATTACTGTTACTATAGTTTCAATGTGGTACAAAGCAGAGGTCTAAGTTTCACAGTATTTAAGTATATTTAATATTTCTTGTATGAGTTGATATTATTGCAACACGATTTTGATATAAATCACTTACCAATATAAGAACATTTTCCGTTTATTGACTCTGTGAAAAGCTTAATAGCTCTAACATGGTTACAGGCAACCAAAACCCTTGAAGCTTCTTCGAGCCCTTGTTTTACTAAAGTCAGAGGGACCAAAGGCCCTTCCGTAAGATCGCAGCCAGGTTGTTCCTTTCCATTGTTCGGGTAAAAGTCTAGATGTCCCACTGGCTGTGACATTCCGTATCCTGCCATAAAAACAAAATCTGTCGCCCGTGTGAGATAAACATACCGATTAATTAGTTGATGAATACTATATAAATTATACATAATTATAGTATATATTATTATAAATACACATAGAGGCATAGAATATTACTTAGATTGTGATATTATGTCACAATTATCAAACAGTTGAGAGACGTTCGTGTCATTAGAGAAAAGTGTTCGGGAATATTTTATGATTATTAATTTGTAAATGAAAAGCACGATACTTACTCATATCTCTAGTAATATGAATTAGTGATTGGAAACACGATTACTTTGAAATAAGTAATCTGGAAAATCATTAGCCATGCTTGTGTAATATATTCGTTCCACCAAATAATAAACTATTACGTTTATTTAAGTGGCTCTTTGGTTACATTGTTGATAAACACGTTTGAAACAATACAGTAGTAGGGTGTATGCGTATGAGATTCGAACGCTAAAATAGGTGTGTGATATTGGGAGGAACTATAAAAGTTTTTTTAAGAATATTCGGTAGGTATATATGACATTGGGAAAATAAAAAAGATATGTTTACAAAAGTTGTAAAGTGAGCTAGAGTGAAGTGAGATAGCTAATAGAGAGAAGTAGAAGAGAAAAATGTTTTGTTTTGTACTAACCTTACTTTGTATAAGGCCCATAATAATAATAATTTTAACTTAAAACAAAATGTTAAAGGTACAAGTATAAGGAAACTGTACCTCATTACCTACTATCTACTTTACTTCTCCTACCTTAGTATAAACTATGTTGTAGGAAGCAGTTACAAAATAGGACGTCAGACGTCTATATACACTGGAATAATATAAAACAAACTAAAAAATACAATGTAATAAAAGCCCAAGGGTTTCCAAGGGATCAGTTTTAGTTTAAAAATCTTCTCGTGTATGTTAACGTTGTAGTTGAAAACAAGTAATTAAAGTAGTCCAATCCTAGAATACGTTTATAAGATTATCTGCAACCCAACAAAAATCGTCTGTGTGTTCAACGGGTATAAGTTGTCCTTTTTTCCTACATTTAATGTAATCGTAATGTAAAAGTGAAAGTGAAGGGCGGCTTGAAAAAGTAATAAATTAACGTAATATTCAACGCCTCTAAAGACACAGCTAAGTAGCATATTATATGTTGGTACATATTTACAAAAAATACATAAAAATAAATATCAAAAGGAAAAAAACAAAGCGTATAAATTGAATTAAATAAATTATTAATATCATTAATATGAAATGCATTTAATACCACCTCCAATATGGATTATAACAAGCGAAT
This sequence comes from Actias luna, assembly GCA_039707435.1. Lineage (NCBI taxonomy): Eukaryota > Metazoa > Arthropoda > Insecta > Lepidoptera > Saturniidae > Actias > Actias luna. The sequence continues at coordinate 8,190,585 of JAZHAC010000033.1, read as the reverse complement.
GTGCAATGATGTGATCAGTAGTAAATGGATTAATATAATCACGTTCATGTCATTACCTAATAGGAAAATGTTTTTCCCGTCTGTATGTATAACATCTACTAATTGTGCGTCTGTTGGATCCAGCCTCACGTGTGTGGGCATACCCTGAAAGTATGGTTCGGCCGGGTCGAGTCCAGTGATTCTTCCCAAACCCTAGAGAATTAAAAGCTAATTCAAAGATAATATGACAAATAAATTTGTCTGATAAGCATCAGTGTTATATTTTTAAGTTGAAACATTTTCTATCCTTACTTGTATTCTTTCCCCGGCATATCCAGCAGTGTGTGCCCCTAAAGAATGTCCTATAATATGAACATCTTGTGGATTTAACCCGTGCTCTTTCTGCGAATTAAACAAGAATACTATTATTGATGAATTTTATACAAAAAAAAAATATATATATAAGAAGTTATTTGAAAAATAATACTATTTCATTCAATACTAGCCTTGATAGTTTGTTCCTGTGGAACTAAAAATTATATAATAATATTTGCCTACTTTTGTAGCTTTCTTCAATATAGCTTTGCTTCTATTACCGATAGCGTGATGTTAAATTGCCTTTCTCAATGATTGCTTATTATAGAAAAAAAAAGAGTTTTGGAGTTCCGACTGGTGTTTCTTATAATTAGCGGGTTGAAACAAACAGATTCTCCGTTTTATTATGGATCACTCATACTTAATAATAGTTAGCTAGTTATTTGTCTTTTTGCTTAGAAGCTTGGAGTTCCTAGTTTGAGAGAAATAATTGTTTGAACAGTAAATTATCATTATTATTCAAAATATTACTTCTTACAAAGAACTTTGAGAGTGTCAGTAAATAATAAAATAATGTGTAGCCTAAGTTTAATGGGAAAGTATTTATATAAATTTACCTCTAGGGTATTGACGAAATGAGCCACTTCAAGTCCCACGAGTCTTGTGTTAGCGGTGGCTTGCGTGTACAGAGGCAGACTGCCGCCGGCCCAGTCCACTATGACTACATTAAAATCACCCGCTCGGATGAGTTCGTCTTTCATTTCACTTACCTGTACATATTTTAACTTTTTTTTTAGGTGCAATTAACTCAAATTTTCAGTTACTCTTTAATATTAATATATTAAGAGGCGTTACAGACAATTATACGTGCTTTATTGAATATCTAATATTTATTGTAGCCTTAATAATGTATGCCTCTTTTAAATTTCTTTCTTAGTACTAAGGGTAAAAAGTGTTTTTAAAGTAAAAATATATATATTTTTTTTAATGTGTACAATAACAAACTGTGAGTTAATACTTGCAGAAGAATTGTATGTGTTGATGAAACTATTTGTAAATAGTATATTTTAATAGACTTTTAATAGTTACTGATGTGTTAAAATTGAATTTATGAATGGAGTAGAGCCAACATGGCCGACTTTTGATCAGAACATTTATTGGGTGCTAAGCAGCATAAAGATTTTGTTCATCACTTAAAAATGGCATTAATAGACTATAAAATATAAACCAAACAATATAAAATAATAGGATAGAAATAAGGTTTATTTACAGACTGAACTAAAATAATACATTTTACAAACCCAGTTAGACAGAGGCGTGTCGATGAAACCGTGTATTATCATTTTTGTAAGCCTTATAGGGCTGAAATTTGACTTCATTATGGTCTTGTTAACGTTCACATTTAAGAGCTGACCTTCTGTTGGATTCTTCTTCGTATATAATATGAATCTGTTTAGAATATGATACATTTATTTACTATTCTCTATAAAATAATTGCATTTCTCAGGCCAATCAACAACAGGTTGTTAATAAAGATAAGTTAGCCCACTTCTCACGATTCTCAGCACTATATTAGATAACAATTTTGACAAGTCGACTTCACAAGCTCTAAATGCTCCGTTGGATCTAGACGTAGTAAGTGGCGCCGCTTTTACTCATTCACTGAGTAATTAGATCCTTACTCACTTAGAGGACCAATGTCTATAGATGCTTAAATATATTATCATGAAACTCACCCAGCTAAAACTTTGAAAGGTAACTTTTATTGTAACTATAATAGTCGTAAAATTTCCTATACCTATAATGGAAGTAAATAAAATCAACATATTTAAAAAAAAATCTAATGAAACAGATTTAATTAAGAAGGGGCAACTTCATTAACACAATATGAAATTAAATTCATGCAAGTTTAAAGAGGTCAATTTCAGAATTAAAGCCTTAAATGTATGAAGATTGAACATACGATCTACCGGTTTAATAATATGGAGTGCCTAAACAAATGTTTAAGATAAAAATATAAATTTTCATTGTTATCAAAATAATTTTATACACAAACGGCTACTAGGCATATGTGAGATGACTGAGTTCTTAACGTATCGATGTGTTACGTATTAGACACTCCAAGTGGCTAGATTACACAACTAAGAGGACCAGCCTTCTATTAACGTATCTGATTGATTAGAGATTTATGCTATAGCTTTTCTCTTCCGAAGTACATATTCAATCAGATTGACAATTCATTCATTCAACAATCGGGTTATCCACGTTATAATATCAATCCACGATCGCATGCTACACCAGACTAAACTAGGGTTAGAGTTCTCTAAATTCAACACATATAACAAATGTTTTAGGTAATTCGACACTTTATCTTGATTAAAGGAGTTTTATACTACCTTTACATAGTATAGATGATTTGTTATATATATTTTGATGTTGTATTTTATGTTGGAATACAAGAACATATCTATTACCCAGATTATATTTTATATAGAATTATATATTATATATATGGGTGAAACTATTTTGGATAGAGATTTGATTGAATAACAGATTTTTTGGTTATATTGTAAACGAATGTCAAAAAAACATACCTCGTATTAATGACGACCCTGGGCAACGGAAAAACATTGAAGGGTCGGTGAATGAGATGGTACCAACTCCTGGTGATATTCAAACAGCCCAGCTCGTCGTAACATCTCGTTTCATTTTCAACTGTTGTTATATGACGAGCAATGTTATTAAATTATTATTTTAGAATTCAATGAAGCGGAAGAAATATTAGCATATCGGATTACAATTAAGAATACCTTATTCAGTTAAGTTATGAGGAGATAATTATTATCGTTAAAACACTAGCAGAATGGTCGCTGGTTGTGCCTAAATTCGTAATGATGCTAGTTTGCTAGAGTTCCATTATAACAACAAGATAAAACTACTACATAAATTATGAATTAATCTTTAACAATAAATGTTATAGTAGTTAAATTTGTTTCTTAGGAAGCGTTGTATAACTAATAAATTTAGTATTAAAGATTTAGTCAAAAAGGCTATTTGTAGCGCAGTATTACGATTGGATTTGTGCATGAAGTTTGTATAGAACATTTTTTATATTTCTTGGTTGATATCAAATGAACGACAATCGTGAATGACTTGATATTGCTCAAACTACGATAGCCGCAATACCCGAAATAGTCTCAAGTGTAAATATGACGTGATCCGGGATTACCTGATATATGGTCAGTAATCAAGCGAGGTGCTAGGGATCTGCACGCGACTGTCTAGAGATTATTATACAGATAACGATAATATCAATCAACAGAGGCGATCTTTTAGAATGCCTCTTGTTTCGGAAATAGACAGTCATCATCAGTTACTAATTTTTCAGTAGTTACGATTACGTTTATATTTTTATTTTTTATACTTAAGGTTTACGATATGGCCCAAGTTGGTAGACACGCTAAACCTGTGGAGGAACTGGCGCTCAAGTGCAGCTGCCGGAACACACCTATTGGTATTTGGCGGCAGGTTTACAACTTGAGGGTGGTAGCTAAACAGAAAAAGCCCTACCACCATGCTATGGTTTCGTCACGATGTTTTCTTTCACCGAAAGCTCGAGCTCATTGTAGGTGCTTGGATTCGAACTCACGTCCCTTGACGCGAAGTCGTACAAACTACCACTGAGATATTATCCCTTCAAAAGATAGCGCATTTAGATAGGATAGTGCTTACCATCAGACACTATATCGTTTATTAAATAAGCTAAAATGAAGACAACAATTAATATATAAAAATTGTATACTAACAAGGTAACCAAGGTATATTGACTTCAATGCGATCTGATCGTGCCCAGTTGAATGGGTCCAGGATACCAGCAAAGGCTGGCTGAAGACCGAGTAGTATGCACCAAAGCATTACTCGAAGATGTCTGTTTGTCAGGTGAAGCCTTAGCATAACTTGGAACTGCAAAAGATATTTTATAAATAAAAAGATTGTTGAAAATATTTGCTTTACATGTTATGAGTTATTTATTCATTTTAATTGGTGTATATTGCAATGAGTTTATTAATGAGAGTATATTGCAATATAAGTAAACATGTGTAGATAGGACATATGGCACTTCGAAATTGGCACGCAGATTTTGTGTCAATTATATCACTTATACATCAGTCTCGCGTCGGCGTTCAAGGAAGTATGTTGTGTACCGATTGATATAAAGTGCCCTAAAATAAAAGAAAATGACGTTGTGTATAATACGATATTGTACAAACTATACAAACAAAACTTGTGAAGATTTAAAACGAAGCAAAATTTTCTCCTCTTCATATGATTTATTGTGTACTACGGTCTGAAGTAGCGTTCAGATTTGTATTCCATCTGATCTTATATGGTTACTGTAACCTGTAGTTATTTATAACTATAAAACCGAAGCCTTAATGACAGACAACATTTAAAAATTCACTACTCTCGTGGAATGAATCGTGAATATCCATTTGTCAACTGTTTCTAACGACACTCTTCGAATTTGAACACAACAATGCGAGCAGTTTTGCTTCTTGGTAGAAATAAAAAACATGCCATTTTGCATGGGTTCTGTCATTATTAAATTATATTTATCGAATTCTAAATGATAGAATAATATAAATTATTTAAGGGGGTAGAAAAGAGTGTGCTATGTTCGAGTTTACACTAACAGCTTCATTATTACATAGAATACTAGCAGTTCCAAAGCGGGCGGCGTTTCACGGTGCGAATAACATATTAAGAGAAAAATCTTTTTCATTACATTAAAATACCAATAAAATGCTGAACGATGATTAGAATTCAAATAATGAATAACCATCTACAAATAACTTCGAATGTATATATATATATATATGATACACACATTCACATAATTATAGAATATGACAAGTTCTGTGTGTCAAGCATTTATAGGATTTTCTATCAGTCATATCTGATAGTTACTCTTCTTATTAGGCTTTACGTTTTACTGTTTTCAGCCACATAAACACTTAATATCAGTTGAAATTATAGCTGAACGTTGAATGTACAAGAAATAATTAGAAAACTAATATAGCATGGCATATATGTATGAAATACTACAGTAAGCATATTGTACAGTATATTGTTGGTTAGATTTTGTATTAATCCTATCTTTAATATTTTAGTATTTTATATTAGATTTATTATACATTAAATTTAAGTACACTTAATTATTATTACAAACCTTTTAGTAACAAAATCCACGTTTGCGAATAAAGCAGTGAAACGTTTCCCAAGGTTAATATTTAAAATATTTCTGTATAGTGAAAAATAAAACGTATTTTTAACATTTAAAATATTGAAGAGTTGATTGCTCAGTGTAAAGATACTGATTGTATATTTAATGTGCAACTTCTACCCATTATTTACTTTGAACTATTAAGTTATAACTTTCTAAAAAATATTGCTAGTCAGTTTCTTACTTCTTTTGTAATTTTGAACTATACGTGAACCAATCTACTTGTTATATTATCATTTAGATAAAAAGTTAGAGATATGAAAAACATTATTTAATTTTTTATTAGAGGATATAAATAAGATGCGTTGGATTAACCTATTTGAGACCAAATAAATGGATGAAAAATTTGTTTTTGTAGAGTTATAGATGTGCTATTAAAAGGCTAAAAGTGCCTTTGCAAGAATACATATCAGAAGAAAATATGTCTAGTGTCTTTAGGAGAATAATATGTACGAAAAAAAGAGTTCAACATTATGGAAATACAAAACAGCACTTAGGTTACTAGAAATACATAGGTAATTGTATTTTATAGGTTATCTATAGCAATAGTATTTTATTAAAGTAAAACTGCTGATAAAAGCTACAATGAAATGGCTTCACTTTTTCCTTGTTTAGATGTAAATAAAGAAAAGGTTTAATTCTTAACTACATCACACAACAAGATATTGATAACCGAAATAAATTAGCAATTAATGGGATAATATTAGTATTCACTTGCTTCACTTGCTGAGTTTTAAATACTGTCATTTTTGTTTGATAATTGTATTGGTATTAGACAGGGGTTTTACATAGTGATAGGTAGATAATGGCTAATTACGTTTCATTATCCAGCAACTCTGCTTATGTTGCTTACGTTGCAGTGCCCGGTAAACCATGGTAATAAAAAAACATATACATGTAAAAATGTTAAGAATATATAACATTCGAAGCAATTATTACAGAAAGCTTTTTGTTCAGAAATAGCGTTTTCATATTCTTGCTTAGTTTATTAAATTTTGATGTAAAGTACGTGACGTGTTGTCTTTTATCACAATCGTCTGTATTTTGGTTGTTAATATAGCGCTTTGCGGCCAGTTGCACTTTAGCTAAGTTGGACATCTTTTTGGAAGGAAGTTCCTTATGGGGCGCTAGGGTACTAAGGCAAAAAACTTCCGTAACGTTAGCGTAAAATTTTATGTATAGTCTATGTATGATGGCTCTACAGTGTCTACTGTATAGTCTACGTAATAACTGTTATTAATATATATTTTTATAAATGATTGTAAACAAAATAAAGTTGTTAAGATAATTTAGTAAAGTAGTTTTTTTAATTTTTACCGGTAAAAAATCATAATTAAAAATGTATACTCGAATAATTATTTTCTTAATACCTCGAATAGAACTTGAAATTGACCTGGGTTACTCTCACATAAATACTCTCTATCACTCACGCATAAATACACAAATCGCACCCGCGCGCACACTTATCTATGTTTTTATTATTCTTAGTTTTGATTACATTTGATTTGTTGTTTAGCATCACATTTATAATTTAACAATAGTTTTGGTTACGTATGCATTTTCTTTTTATAAATTATTTTATGTGATTGGAATATCTTTCGGCTAAACTAATATGTTAATGATTACTTGTAAAATAGATTTAACTGCTGATGATTTCTTTAAATAAATAAATATATAATATTTTTATAATAACGAACTTCGTTCCTATCTAGTGTCCCACGACACCACTATTTTTTTTTTATACTATGTATATGAATGCGAAAGTGAATCAGGTATGCTATTAACCATGAAATGTGTAACCATGAAATCACTAATTCATGTAATCAAGTGAACTCCAAATTATAGTAATTTGTCCAAAAACCAGGCGGCATACTTAAGCGAGAAAAACGGCTGAGTTAACGATAAATGCCTATAGTGATAGTAACTGCATATATATTAATAAACATAATTAGTAAATAAACATAAATATTAAACATAAAGTCTTCAAACCACATTCTTTATTATAACTAAACTTTTCTTTATTTCTGATTCCCGCCAGCTGACCTTGAAAGCCAGTCTCTTACTTGGTTTCATCTAGTAATCTTAACTTACATCGTCATCAAACATTATATGAGTTAGTGTTTAAATACCAAATGTGTAAAAATTATAATATCGAGTCCTACGCTTTAATAAAATAATAAACTTAGGTATAGAAAAGTATTAAATGAATTAGCTACTTGAGCAGCATCTGAAAGGTTTATATCTACTAATTACCTGCAAAATTTTAATGTATGTGATGATAGTAGATTATAAATGTTAAGACGAAGATACTCCTTTCTAATCGAATGAGTTATATAAAATTTCACTTCACTAAGTAGTGCATTATCTAACGGAAGTATAAATTATGAAACTCAATAGTATGGAACCTGTTCGGTTACCGGCCGATAACTCGGCCAATTTTCTTATAGTGTAAGCCTTTTATTAATCGCATTATTTTGAATTACGGTAGCACGGAGGAGTATCATCTACTATCTATTATTATGAATAAATTTAATAGCAATTTGTCAGTTATGTGTGGTCGTCTGTGTTTGGGTAGCCGATGTAAAAATGTTTGGATTCGTTTACTTGCTAAATGTTACTTGCTAAATATAAAATATTTTAATTATATCTTATTATGGAAGAATACAATTTTTATGTTTCGAGCATATTTTATATTAAGGTGTAGATTAGTTGCTCCAAAAGTAAGTGGATGTGTTCACCTACAAGTACGTTTGTTACGTCGACAAACATCATGCAATTTGTACATTGATATTTATGATAGAAAACACTTCCGTGGGGTACGTATTTATAAATAAACGTCGAGATTACACACGACCGACGTGATGTTTTGATTACATAATATTTGGATTACTGACAGGTAACATTGTTTATATGACGATTGTACTATATTTTCTGGGAGTATGACTCGCCGACTTACTTTATAGAGTTATTTGGTAAATTATAAACATTACATACATATAATCTAAGTTTGATACATTGAAAAATTTCGAACAGTAATGAAACCGTGTCAAATAACCGTGAAGGTTTATTGTTTAAAAATATAATATAAGAATTTTAGCGCCGATTTATTGGATAAGTGACCTTGTTTGTAATCTAGCGTAATGCAGTATACATTTGACATTATTAATATACATTACATTACTAACCTTCACAATAATGGATGTTTGTATACATAAAATAATATTAGTTCATATTAAATACTGAATTTTTTCGTTCCCCGGGTTGATTCTGTGTTTACCTATTTACTTGCTTACTTTATTATTACTAAGCTATTTACTTACAGATTACGACAGTCATTGGGTATCTGGGCCAAAAGTCCAACCGTTAAGTTGTGCGATTCATTAAAGCGTGTCAAACCACCTTGCTTATTACGTTTATCTTCTTTTACTTACAGCAATTGTGAAGTATTTCATAATTGTAGTGAATTTAAAGGTTTTAAAGTTTAAATAAACTGGAATATAATTAATTAAACAACTTTCACACTAGAAACCAAGCTCACACAGAGGATTTCTGAAATAGAATTACGTAATAGGCATAGAGTACACCTAGACTTAAAGAAACCGTTTGGGCATCACACAAGCAGTTGTCCTAAGTGGGATTCTAATCTTAAAATTCTGCACGTCGGCTGCGGCGAGGTTAGCATTAAACGTGGCTATATAATTTTTTTCATGGTTGTATTTTCATAAAAGATATTTAATAGTATCTATGACTATATTACCTAATAATATTTACTTAAGTTTTTATGACTACAGATATGTTATCAAATTATGTACGACAACACTATTGGTGAAATAATTTTCATCAGTTTTATTACTACAAGCTATGGTATGGTAAATATAACAGAAATTTATTATTCACACTTAAGTATTTATTTTAATTTATAAGATCTTCAACTTTTTATAAATCTAAATTTGAATATTTATTACCAAGTGAATATATACAATAAATCGAGTGTTTATAAGAAGCGATTGTAACATGCCAGCGTCAGGCACGTTGTTTACATGTATACAGGAAATAGCGTGCCAGGAATTGCAAACTGCCCAATAATTTAAACGGTACCTTTCTTAGTGTACTCACTAGAATATAATTTTGCGAGAAATACGTTACATCATAATTTAGAGTTATTAAGTAAACTGCGTGTCAGGCTGAAGTCTGTTATTATTTTAATATATTTGTTATTCATTCCTATTTCTATAAAGCCATAGGATACCACTGAATATGTGCATGACCTAAATTTTATTTTTTATGCTAAGCTGTATTAACGCTTAATTAATCTTAAATTTATTAATATTGACAATAAACAATTATATTATATTAATTGCATTAATTGCATTAATTGCAGAATAATAGATATATCTTCCATACATATATTCCTAATTTAAATATTCTTACTTTTTATTTGTTTAGCGCCACACAACGATACGCTTTACTACGCTTATGAAAGACATCAACGCGAGCCGATCACATTGTGTGCCTACTTTTCATGTTACTCGATACATATATCCTTCGTTTACTAGAATGTTTATAGTTACTTTAATCATTAAAATACATTATGTTAGAAAAGCAGTATTTATAAAGATTTGGATCACGCTTAAAACATTTGTGCAGTGAGGAACAGACTGCATTCCAAATCACATCACTTCATGCATGCATATCAAATTACTTTAAAATTTACTCAGTAACAAGTTGATAACGTATAAAAGGCAACATTATAATATTTCATAATAAAAAATATAAATCATGATATTTTTTTTATTATTGATTTAGCAGGGTATTTAATTGTTGTTCTATCTACAAATACTTAAAGTTAAACATAATATAATACTTTAGAAAATCAAAAGATATTGGAAGTACATAGTATTTGGTATTCCGTAATCCAGCATTATTTTTGTTTTTTTTTTCGTGTTAGTATTTTATGGATTTATTTGCATTTATATGAAACAAATACTTCATAAATAACTATGTACATATTTAGAAGTGACAGTTAAGAATTAAAATAAAATTAGTTTGTAATGTAATGACCTTGAACCCTGATTTGGATCAATAGTATCTTCATCAATGCTTTAAAAAGCATATATAAAGCTAAAGCTTTGTTTCGTAAATTTCATTTGCTTTAAGTTAATTATACTGTTTGATATTATTTTGATTTTACCATTTTATGTCATCGAGTATACCATACGAATTTTGTCATTCATCCTGAATTATCTAAATACATATCATTATTTTTTCCCATTAGTTAAATAAGGGCGATTGCTGTAAGTTGTGTTGTATTACAATTGTACACAGAAAAGTAAGAATCTGTGTCAAAAAATCGAGTTTGTTTCGAAGTCAATGCAAATAATAGTTACGAGATGATCTTTGATTATGCAACATGTGTTTGTGACTTAGTCAGCTGTATTGTTATGTCTATAGGTTTATGCAAATTATGAGCAACACATAATCTAGATTAGTGTTATATGTGTATTGGTATAACACTCATGTGGTACTGGACCGCGATCACTTTACCATACATGCGGTGAAAAACTTGTAATCAACTAGTACGATTCAATTATTTAGCAATTTTAGCTTTGGTATTTGCAAGTTGTCATAATGAGGAGGACTATTCATAAATCATCGAATTTCGGCGGTCGTTTTTATTTCTAGATAATTATGGGAGGCAGTCATTTTGGCAGATCCATATTAAGAAAAAAAGTTTAAATTTGTAACACTTGACATTCTACATACTACACTTCTTTGGTACATAAAATAATTCAAATTTTAACAATATAATAATTGAAAATTAACATAGATTTGATTTAAAAAAATGTAATGTTGATTTTTATGTACTCCTTGGTAGTTGTTAATCCCTAGGTAAGTTTATGTAACCACTTAATGATACTTATCTCTTAGCCTTAATCCTTGCCTTGCTTATATATGGTTACAAACACATTTGCTATTAATTATAGTGTTAAAAATCATATACATTAATTCATATAAAAAGATTACACAATTAGGGAAAACTATTTTCAGTTCATATATAATCATTTTTACATATTTGTTAGTAACAATTTCTCACATTATATAAACGGTAATGCTCTAAGTACATTGATGATAGAAATACGCAAGTACAATACGCTACAAAAAGGTGGGAATCAGGCGAACACAATGGAAATATGATCTTTACGTGTTTAGCGTGGCGTAACATAAGTTGAATTTAATTATGTACTATGATAATTTGTGTATCGTTGAAATGACATATTAATTTTTTTTTTATTGGTACATACTGATTAATAATTAGTTATTACAAAGCTTTAATTCATCTTGTTATGTTAATATGTGCAGTGTAATAGATCTATATGTATTGTAATTATAAGCACAATTTGATTATTAAGTTTACGCTTAGTACTGTTAATGATGATCTACAGAGGCTAATTAAGGACACATGTAGTTGAAGTTATCGATATATTGATTATCAGGCAGAGTGCAATTACATTACAAGGGTAGTTTCTGAGATCTTAACTCTAGAGAGTGGCGATGGTCGGATTAAAAGTTGATAAGAAGGCTTGTTGACCAGCTTTGTATGCAGCTTATGTCTAGCAGTAGACAAATTTTGACTGATGATAGCTAACAATCTCCACTATTCCCGGATTATACTTTAAAAATCATAAAGTGAAATCCAGTGTTTTGTTAAGCTTGTAAATACATGTATATCACATTTTTAAGAAGTGATATCCTCGAATGTATGTAGATAGAACAGTGATGAATGTTTTATAGAGGTTTTAATAAGTCATGGTTTTTGATTTTAATTAATAACCTTATTTTATTTGACCCTATAGAGTGTAACTATTTGCATTTAGCAAGATAGTTTTATCATTGCACATTAATAAAATCATTATAACTAAAAGTAGTCATGTTACAAATTTCCTTGATAATTCTGAGAAATAAGATGAAGAATTCTGATACTTGTTACATGTTCGAAAATTAGTAAATAGTACGAAGTTAGTTTTAAAAGATTTATATCCAGTAGTCTTTACGATTAAAAAAATAAGAGTACAGGTATGGATTAAATATTTTATGTATATATGTGTAATATGATGTTTGATTAACTGAAGTTGATTTTTGGTACAAACTTATTTTTTATTACGCCTATTTTGTACCCATCACAATTTAAAACATATTTTTTATCCTGTAATACTACCCAACAATGTATGTTCTATAGAATAGAAAGCCGATTCGGGATGTAGAATTACCAGTAAGCCTTAAGGGGCAAAACTAGTATAGCAGTCGATCAAAAGACATGTTTAAGAATGAGGTGACCGGTGGAGGAGAAAGCTTGCTACAGATATAGTGAGTTATTACACGTATCGTAAAAAGTAATTTGTATTTTTATGTCAAGTTTATATTTTATTTGCCAAAGCAAATTAAATGTAAATGTGTCCAAAGGTGATGTATGAACAAGATATTTATATGAAGTAGTTGCAATTTAAAAAATATAATTTTATATTATATTATATAGTACAACTGTAGCGTTATTAAAAAGGAAAGCAAAATAAGGCAGATACTTATATTTAATTGAACTCAATGTAAAAAATATTTACATTTAGTAAATCTTTTCTTACAGGTCCGTTATTGGATCGTAATCGAAAGTTTCACTCCACAACGATTTCCTTATATATCAATAATACTTATTTTAATAATAACAAATGTAACATCATTTAGAAGGTTTAATTACTATTTATAATATACATATTTAAAATCGAAATGTTTTCATGACACTTTTATATTATCGTATGTCGCGTATTTCGGAAGCAGTTAGTAGTTTGGATGAAATTATGCATTTAGACAAATTTTATTGGTTTTTTAATCCACCTACATGTATATATAATGGATGTTTTTTAAAATCGCTGTTTTTGAAGCATATTTCTTTCAGTAAAATTATTAATAACATATATGTTACATATTTAAAATAACTTTTTTGAAATGAAGACAATTAAAAATATACCGAGTTAAGCTTAGTCATCCGAGTACTATTATTAATATATTCAGGCTCTCTGTCAACCAAAATGTATAAAAAAGTGGGAACAAAACAATAAAATAAAGAGTTCCAATATAAGTACAAACATAAATTTACATATGTACAATTGTACATACTAAGGTATGTGTGATCAAGTTTCGAAAAGTTGCAGATCAAATTGTAATACTCCTAAAATGCTTATTTTACTTGTAATAATTTTTATTATATGTGACACGGGTGTAGTATTAAATAAGACGCAAAGAAAAATCTGTTATTTCCATAATATATCCTATCATCGATAAAAATCAATTGATTTAGTTACTAAATACACGATTGAGTTATTCATATCCGAATTGGAGGGAAAAAAGTTCGTACAAGTTTAAATTACTTCCTTATCGTGGAGGGTGCGCGTCGTGAATATAAAGTGTCTATTATAGAATTCTATACAGCAATCACCGCAGTAGGTAGTCTTACCGAGGTAGTCTTAGTTCTACGGTATTATGTTCCGATCGCGTGCTCGTACAATAACGTGTTCCTGCCACGCTATTTTTATTAATTGCATATTGGTAAGCACGGCGTTACTGCTAGAAGAACTTTCGAGCATTCCTGTGTTCCGGCACTTTTAATTAATTAATAGTAAAAATAGATGCTATGTTACATCTTCTAATCTGGTTATAATAAGCTATAGCTATATATATAGATAAGAGTATTAATACAACGGTAAACACAATTTGATATTTACTTAAAATGGTTTTGTTTCCTCTTGGTTAAGAATATTATACAAGTACTTGATATTGAAATTTCAGTTCCATGCACTGTACGTTTGCATTCCTTGTAAGTAAATAAATTACACCAAAGTAATCTGAAGAGGTATAGTGATTAGGCAATTTGTGAATGTGTGTCAGAGACGCCGGGCAAATGCCGCGTGCCACTTGAAAGCAAATAGTGCAATGTCCTTGTGATGGCTTCAACTTGTCGGTAAGAGAGTACGTCATGAGGTCAACTTATTCCATTCCGTTATGGATGGACTAGAGGATAACATGCTTTTCAATTTTTATTAGATAAGAAATATTGTGTGGATAGTTAACGGTTCATTTCGAACACATATATTATTATTTGCAAAATAAATTATATATGAGTAAAACGCCAGTATATATAAATTCTGGTTGCTGAGAAACCTTTTTTCTTGATGTAAATCACACGTTTAATAACCACCATAATTCACAAATTAAATCTAATACCGAGAAGTCTCTCAATTTTCCCACTTCGTTATGGTAATAAGATAATACTTTTAAGTGCTTTCCTTTCGCTTAACCTTCAAATTTTCTTGTTGTATCGTAACCTTTTAAATTTAAAGTAGTTGATACATGTAAATTCTTAACAGTGAATTGTTAAACGTTGATGCTCGAACTTGTGGACGTTCAATTAATATGCTATCTGTTCTAATCATTCCAAAAAGTTTATTTATTTACACTATCAACATTCTTGTGTTTTCTTTGAATAATATGTTATGCATTAACGATATTTTATTACAAATTGTGAAAACACAGACATATTTATTTTATAAAAACATAGCCAGTTCGATGGTTCTAATATTTGAAATGATAATATAATATTTTAAACAGACCACCTTCAGAAAGTTATTTTAACGCGAGGTTAAATCTATTGCCAAATCTAGTTGGCTGGTTTATGGCTTAAGTGAACTTTAGCGAGTATGTTACTTTTGTACCGGACACAAAACATAGTAAGTTATATTGCGAGGGCTGTGTTAAGATACATAGTAATAACACTCAATAATTAAAAGTGCAAATACAGATATATGTAAGTATATATAACACTGGGACGTTGGTTTGCAATCGGCGAAAGTATTTGTTTTCTCTTGAGAGTCGGTCTGGTTTTGTCTATCGATGCAACAGACACCGTACAGAATTTCTTTTTCCATTAGCTGATGAAAGTTATTAGAAAATTGATTGGTTCTAACTTTCAGGTTGGACGGAATATTAGATTCGGCGATAGTTTTATTAACGTCTGTATACTTGTATAAGATTGCAACAAATATAACGCAATACTCGAATTCTCATTCAGATTAAACACGTCTATGTAGTTACCTTTCTTGCTATAAATCACTGTCATAGAAGTGGATATGAAAAATGTAGTTTGGTAGACGAAGGTGAAGGCCTCTCTAAAAAAACCATTTTTCTCTATCTTGAAACAGTTGTGGCCAGTAAGGACCCGCTATTTTTATTAATTCGTCTGCCCATCTCGTATGAGGTCTGCCTTTGTGACGCTTGCCTTATTTACTCTGCCACTTCCACTTAGTTACTCTGCTAGTCCACCTTTCGTCTTTAAGACTCGCAAGGTGCCCTGCTGACTTCTGTTTTTGTTTGTCGGCAGATTTTCAACTTGAGGGTGGTTTTTAGCCTGGTGGTTATTAGAAAAAGCCTTACCATCATGCTATGGTTTCCTCACGGTGTTTTCCATCACCAAAAGCGCAAGCTCATTGTAGGTGGTTGGATTCGAACCCACGTCCCTTGACTCGTAGTCGTACACACTACCATCGCTTCAAACTTCATTATTTCCTGACATTCTCCTGTTTTTGTTTTTCTGTTTGTTATGCCCATTGTTTTGCAAAGATTCATTTCCAGTCCTACCTGTTTGCTGGCTGAATGTGGTGAAATCGAGCAAGGATTGTAATTGTATTCCATTAACTATGAGTTAATACTAGCACTCAATCCTTTGCATTAAGTGAGTTACCATCAAGTAATAAGAATAGAGAACACGCCATAATTTTATATGTTAAACGTAGTAGTAAAGTGGCGGTATTGTAGCTAACATGGTATGCAAACAACGACGAGCATCTTGAGATCGGCAATGAAATGCCGTTGTTCGCTATTATACCAGTCACTAAGAACTACTATTTAGTTGAAATGTCGACAAATCTGCACCCGTACTGTTAATTGTAGTTTGTCTTATTTCCATATGTTAAATAGGGTACTTGTAAACTGATTGACTGCATGTAGGGCCATGAGATACAATTTCTGATGTCAAATTGTATAATTTTGTTTCATCATCTCAAAAAAAAATTAATTATTGACTTAAAACTACGTACTATGTTGTAACAAGCAAATTATTCTACGAAACGTAAAGATCATGTTCGCTTCTTGTTTGTAGTATCTTCAGATCACGCTTCATAGTCGTTATAATGGTATTTTCGCATCCTTGGCCAGTAAGATGAAAAAGCTTGTTAAATGCCGTGTATTTAAGAATCTATAAAAACCAATGTCTTTTATAAATCGTGTCAACTAAAACTCAAATAATGATTTTAATTTTACTTAAAATATTATGAAATAGTTATTTGAAATAATTAGTGTTTCAAGTTTAAGTATTGTTTTTGACAATAACAAATAGTTTAAAATTGATGGTTTAGTACTTTTTTTTGGTAGTTTTAAAAATATTTACATCACGTTTAAAACGAATTTTGGTTGCAAAACTATTTGTTTTTTTGGAATTACCACTTTATTGGTTACTTTTGAATTAGCGAGTACCTCGTAGCTTATTTAGGCATTCGTACTTATGGAGTATTATTTATAGTAAGTAAAGGACCTCGCTCGAAGTATCGTATACATAGATTAATTATAGTGTGTCTCTATGTACAATTAGCTTATTTTTTGCAATAACAAGTTCTGTGTAAACTCATATTCAAGGTACACATAAAATATAGGATATGTATTTTATATTTTAGTTGTTAATGGTACATTTTTGTAAATACGCTGAGTTTAAAGGTAATTATAGTTATCGTCATTTTAAAGTGAAATTAAAAATATTATGCGTGTACGTGTAAACTATTGTTAACATCTTTCGATTTAAAGATTAATTCCTTGAAACATCTAAATTACTCGACATTTGCTTGATTTATCTTGTTGTCCACACAATTATATATTTTCTCCATTTAACGACAGCTATCAATAACGCCAAAAACTCCATTTGCCAAAACAATGGCAATAGCAAGCTACTGTTTTTTGACCAGGTATGTCGTAATGCACATATTTGCATATAAACTCAGTATTGTTAGACAAAAAAATATTGAAACAATGTGTATTGTGTAAATGTGCTTGTTTCGAGTAGCGAAACGATTGCCATTCTAGGAACGTTCGATCTGAAACTCTAATCATACTATTCATTGCTCTGCTTATCATGCTCTAATTTATCAACGATATATTTTCCTTTGTATTATATACTGTCATTTCATTAAGTTGCTGTGTTTTCTAAAATAGTAATATCGTAAGCTTAGTAGTTGGATGGGCTATCAAATAGAGCTGCCAGAACACGTGTATAACTACTTAGCAACAGGCATAACTAAAACTTTTATGCTACCGTCATAGAGATTTATCGCATTATTTTCCTTTATAATAAAATTAAATTCATTACAGAGGTTCGAAAACAAGTCGACGACACGTACCATGTACACATTTCCCCTGAAATAGAATTCCTGCACTTCTTTATTAATTGTTTTATTTTTATCAATAAAGTGGAAATTATAATAATTGGACAACATGGTGTCGTCAGTTTTATATTACGTGTTAACCAATAGTATATTATTTGGCCTTCTTATTTTGTTATACGATCAGATATTACTAAATCATACTTTTATATTCATATTATTTGTTACATAATTATACTGAATATACATATAGATTTATAAGATATAAACGTTTAGAAAATATCATAACTGTATATGGCATTAACGTAATAATTCCGAGGTGCATACCTTATTAGAAGATCATATCAGTTCTATATGTGTGCTTAAAAAATTAACCGATATTTTAATACTTTAAAGAATCTGTCGTTTTTACGTATTTTCTTCCATAAAGCAATGCAGGTAAATTGATACTTAAAGAAGATGTATATGATTATAAAATATTAATAAAGTGGTAAACAAAAATATTTTAATCTGAATTTCCTCAGCGCTGTATAACTAATAGTGCGATTACGTGAATTAAATTGAATTCTTATCAATTAGATTATTACATTTTTAACAAATGAAAGAAAAACAAGTCACTTTGATACATGTCAATTGTTTTTTCTCTTTACGTAAATAATTACTGAAAAACAACTTGGCTAGGGCATTCATAACAAAAATATTTGATGAGAAGGAAAAAAACAACTTGTAACAAATAAAAAAAAGATGCTTAGTGAATTTGACAATTAAGAATAAAAGCACATGCAATATTTTATTAATTTAAAAACGCAATCTAGTGGCGAAAAGGTTTTATTTAGTTTCAACCTATGAAAGTAGTTAAAATAGGGGCTGGTAATCTAAGATACGGTTATGTATACGAAGTTTTTGTTTTTATTTTTACTATAAATGTAACTAACATTAAAATACCAAAAAGATTTATGCAGAAGACAAATGAACATCATGTATCATCAGAAAATGTGCTTTGATGCAACACTGCGGAAACAGCGAATGCAATACCCGTACCGGTGTTATGTATGAGACAGCAGTTTAGGAGCATCCGAGTAGAACTACGACGTAACATTTATGAGTGTTGTTATGTCATATAGGTTTCTATGAAAAATGATATATTGAGGGCGTGCAGTAAATTGTTAGCCATTAAGTTGCTTTTTGGGTCAATAAAATAAAACAATGAAGTGATGGATTATATCATATAGCAGTTATTGCTGAGTGTTGCGACGAAGGCTGAATATAGTATATGCGATGATAGCTCAGTTGGTGTTGTGTACGGACGCCACGTCAAGAGGCGTGCTTACGAATCCACCTACAATGAGCTTGAGCTTTCGGTGTAGAAAGACATGGTGAAAAGCCATAGCGTGGTAATACAGTTTTTTCTAATGCCTAAAGCTAGCTACCACCTTCAAGTTAAAAATCTGTCGTCAAATACGTATAGGTGTGTTCCGGCAATTGCACTTGAGAGCCAGCCCTTCCGCTAGGGTTAGCGTGTCCACGATCTTAGGCCACATTGTCACATAACATCAGGTTAGGTTGTAGCCATAACGCTACACCTTTACTATAAAACAAATATATATTCCTCGAGAAAATTAATAAGCGGATTGTATTATACAATGTGAGAAATGAGGGAATTTTTCATGATATAGGTCTAGATGGTGATTACTTTTTTTTAATTTATTTATTAATCGGATTACAAGGACTCATTACATAAAACTAAACACAAAAATGAAATTAATAAATTAAAAACAGTATAAAAATGAAAAATATTTCATTACTAAATTACAGTTACAATAATAGAAGTTAAAACAACCCGAAATTATCATATAATGACCGATAGCCAATGTTTCGTAAAGGGATTACAATACAAGTCTATGAGAGTTTGTATAATTGTATATTAGGACTATCACGAAGTATACTCTGTATAGATGTAATTTTCTTTCGCCTAAGAGCGTATAAATAATCGAAATGTGTGAAGGCAAACATACTAGATGCACTACAAAAAGCTTCATTTCTTTACCGAAAGCTCAAGCTCATTGTAGGTGGATTTGAACTTATCATATTAATGTGGCATCCATGCACAGTAAGAACTGAGCTATCATAGCTTTAGTCCGATGTACTAGCAACTAACAGCTATGAGTTGGTGATTTCTCAATCCCTGTCATTGTTTTTGAATTGTACAGTAATTGCATTGTAATGGCTTAAATACACATCAAAAGTTGTCAACATAGTTGTGGTTCGTTTAAATCGCATTTACTATACTATAATATATGTGATATTAACCGATGAGATAGGATCAGAGAGCAAAATAACGTTACCTTTACTACTTAAGTAAGAATATAAAGTGTTCATTAATAAAATAATTGTTATTCTATTTATATAACAAAATGTACAATCTTTAATACTTGACATAGGCACTAGAATTAATTACAAACTTCTAGTTTCAAATACAAACAAACAATAAACAGGCACGTATCTTTTATAATAATGTGTGTAGAATAATGAAATAGAATTATGAAATAATATGAATAGTTACGATCGGTGTGCCGCTGTGTATAAATGAAAGACAGTAGGCACTTCTGATTGGAAGTGAAGCGTAATGGGATATTGTTTTCTTTGATTGTTTAATTACGATTATACGCAATTTATAAATGACTCATTTTCTAAAAATCAATATATGTTTAAATACATGGTTATATTACACAATGGAACGTTAATTTTAAAGATTCTATATATTTTGCCTTCCTTATTATTGATTCATTGATTAATTTTGATAATCTTGATATTTTTAAAAGAATTAAGTCTCAGTAATTGTTCTGGCACCCTTTGCCTTAAAACACTATAATCTTTCTTGTTATTCATAAAAAGTAATAATAAATGAATTATTACTACAATTACATAATACCAAATATTTATGAAGCAATAAGAATACATACAGATTTCTTACGTGGCATATACTGTTAATTTTATGTACATGATAACATCTCAAGCAGTACAGTGATTGCCAAATAATGAAGGTCCAACAACAATCTCGATGGTCATGTGCCCTGCTACTATCACAACTATTAGTTACCATAACGTAGTTAATATATATTGTTGACATTGCTCTTTATGTGTTTTTATTCTCTTGATATTATAAGTTATGACATTGTTCAAGGTGGTAACAAGGTGGTAATCGTAGTGTGAGGAAGCGGCCCTGGAAAGCATTTATCGAAACATGATTAAAGGTGTTAGCAGAGCAATTTCAAGAGAATGTTCATGATGACAAGCTCTATACGATACAAAAATCATGGTGATGGTACAAAGGCTTACAACGATCCCGTAATGTTTTTTGTTTCATTTAAACGATTTAATGTTATGGGGAAGAAGGGATACACGGGCTCGGAGGATAAAACACAGTTTCACGGTGACTTAAATATGAACTTATAAACTTTTTATTGAAGTCAAAATAGAGGCTTTTGGAATACTTAGCATCCATCAAACGTCCGTAGTTTTATTATGAAAAGTGGAACAAGGACTCGTATTAAACATCTATCGCAGTTACCACCTTTTAAAAAAATCCAGTGAAAGCATGAAATATTATTTGCATTGCATTCATTTCAACAATAAAGTGTTATCACATAGTTTGGTCGTTCATTTCTTCGTTGAAATTCTAGATTTAATTATTTGCATTCAGACCGAGACCTTCACTTTCACAATTATCTTTCACATATGCGACAACTTTATAACCAGTTGTATCATGTGTGTGTACATTGTAGTAACTCGCTAATTATACTTTTTAACATTATCTTCTTTATTGTTGTACGGTATATTGTAACCATATATATTAGTGTTTGCCCAATAGTCGAAATTCCTATCATTGCAAATTTAAGTAAACTCTAGTAAACTATGGATAAAAAACTATTTCCGAGATTTTCGTGACAGCACTTAATTAAGCTCGTCGACAAATACTCAAAACAGAAAATTGGTTCACACAGTAAAAAAAGGTAATAAACTGTTTTCTATTACCTATCTGTATATAGATATTGTAACTCCTGAATTTAGTGGTGAACTATTTGTACTTAACATTATTTGATATATATTTACTCATAAAACTTTTTGGTTATCTTCAAAAGCATTAACATCATACATTAACCATTATATGAAAGATAGAGCACGGGTTGAACAATTTCTTGAACAACGTAGTCTTGTTTTGAACATTATAATTTGTAATAATCTGTATTAGAGTGTTTTGTACTTAGATATTTCAATTAACTACTGACTGCTGAATTTCAAGGCTTATTTTTTTTAAATAAAATTATAACTTACTAGTTGTTTTCGCGACTCCATTGGCGTGGAACTAAAATTTTAATTAATAATTTTCATTAAACAATGTTATATAGACTATATTATTCAGGGCTAATGTAGCATTCTAATGGTGAAAGAGTATTTGAAATCGGCCCAGTACTTCTTGAGTATATGCGTTACAAACAAAAAAACACACAAACTTAAACACAAAAATACGATTATGCTTACGAAATACAAATAGGTGACCAATACAGGTAACATACATTATATATATAGGAATGTAGTGGGTGTTTTATGGCAGAATATAGTTATAGGAGGGTAGTTTATGGCTCCGACTAGTATAAAGCGCGGTGCGAGCGCGGCTTTGGATTACTCCTCGGGCTCGAGCGTCCTCCGCTCTCGCCCTCAAAGTCCGGTGAAGCTGTGAAAGCCCTCCAGGTTAACAGAGTTAGATCCCTTTAAAAAAAAACGGCTTTGGGTTCAGTCTAAACTTGGTGCTTGAGGCGTATTCATCGTACGTAGCTGGAACGTTAACGAAGGGACGTAAGATTTATATTTCTCTATATTGACACTGTTTTGATGTTTATGCTGTAAATCATTATCGTCAATGATTTATCCTGGGCAGAGAGAAGCAGGAGTGGTGAAGGTGAGTATTGACAATTGTCGAAACGAGGCCTCCTTAAACCTACATCCGAGTCGCAAGTCTCGGACACTGTCTCGTGTTATCCTCTCTCTGCTACAATGATTAGGTTTCACGATGTACCCGGAACTCTTACCGTGAATCCGTGGTTTGCTAAGAAGTTTGTATCTCATCCTGTCATGATTTTTATTGAACCGATTATTATTATATCATTAACAAGTACTTGCAGGCATATCATGTTTCTACATATACATACATAACATTTTCTTTCAGTCAGCTCACAGCATTGTGGAAAACATTTATTATGGTAAGTAAGGATATAACGAATTCGCGGTTTCGGACCTGAATACAAATATGTAAAGAATATTTAATTATTTTCATTTATAGATATACAACAGGTTCGATTACTTTCAGTAATATGTACCTAAAAGATATAAATATACAGATCGATTATTCTCGATGTCGACGTTATTTTGCGAACCGGTGGTAGTTTTGACGTTCATAAGCGCCTTATTAGAACCTAAATTGAAATAAAAAATATTAGATTATATTATTAGCTTTAGATATTCAATCATTTGAAGTTACTTAAAGCGTTCAATAACTTTTTATTCGTCACTGGCCTTATATGAAACTATTAAAACCATAAATACATACGACATGCGGTTCTTATTTTCTATACTTTTTATTTGGGTATTTGATAATTTCGAATACTATATAACATGTGTAACTGTGAGTAGCGTAAATACAAAATAAACAACAAGGTATGCATTTATCTAAAGTACTAGATATATTTCAAAAATAATAATTATGAGATACTAGTGACTCATACTTAGTAGAGCATCATTCATATTATTACAAGATTTTTTAATTATTTAATAAATAAATTAATGTCGTTGTTGTATTTGCAGTACAAAAAGGCAATGAAATTGATAACCAATCAATTGTAACGGTACAATGTTTTTGGCAATCGTTTATTATTACATTGAATATATAAATAAATGTATCTGTAAAATATTACGTTTTTATACTAACTAATGCCCTCAACCTCTTTCCTATTGACTTAAAAAAAAATGGCGCTCCTCCTATTGTCAAATATTTCTACTCATTTAGAATACTTGTACAGCGTACACATAATAACTCACGAAATATAATCGCAATCTGATAAATAGTTTAACAATGTATAAAGGACAAAGACCAAGGAATAATAAATTTAAACATGTTACAAACTTTAATGTTGATACCACTTCTACCAATCGGATTTCAAAAAATCTTTATTTCATTTATTTGATAGAACAATAATTAAGGAAGGTTTTAGGCAATTGAACATCATGAAACTACCAATAGGAGCAATGTATTGAATATAGTTTAAAAAACGGGAAAAATTATTGAATAATTGTTAGTTACAGCTAGTATAATATAAAAATAAGCGTGTTAACACCCGCGGCCACCGAGAAATCGGCTATTTAAGTCGTTCGTCGATGTCGTTCGTAAGTGAAAATACACGAGCCGATCCTAAAATCCTAACAAACTTAAAGAGAGCAAATATGACAGGTATATATGAATGGTGATCACTACAAAATCAGCCACAGGTTATTATATCTGGTGTATGGTAATACTGATCCATTCGGATACAATACTCACGTCCTACCTTACATTGTTACTTTCCATTTATTCCTTCACATTTATTATCAGAAGTGCGATGAATTTACATGTGGATATTGATGGAGAATTAAGAAAGCCATAAAGTAACGTTTTTGTTACTTTTTAGGTTTATCAGGTATTACTCATATAAACATATGTATCGTGTTTAACGTGTATTTATTATCTTTTATGTAGACACGATTATAAACAATGAAATAAAGGGATTTTATAACGTGTACAATCAATGATTGTAACTACGATACGTAACTTACTACATAATAGTAGCTATACAGGTGGGTTCAATTTAGGACACTTTACAAGTCTATGTCTGCTAACCAAATATTATTTTAAATATAATACAGTTGCTTTGTCGAAAAAAATACTACACTCATTGTAAGTTAACCTCGTTTTCTGGTTTAAGGTTTCAGAAGAACATTATGGTAAGGTTTTAAATATTTCAAACATTTTATGCTCTACTGACCTTACAGATGTTGTTCAGTCCTTTCCTGTTAGTGATAAATGGTCCATAACACCTTTCATCGAATTTAGTGATAACATTAAAACGTTCTTTATTTAATAATACATACCTGCGTCAGTTTTCGTTATCATCGGTATAACCGTGTTGAAATTTTACGATTTTATTTAATACAAACATCGATTTTCTATATAACATTAGCATTTAACAATTTTTATAATATTAATGATTAGAGAACGTAACAGTTGAAGTGTCAGTTAACCTATGAATAGTATAACAGTACACTTAATTAGTTAGCGACCTTACAATAAATTAAATATACCTATACTATCAAGCCATATCAAACCCTATTTCATGATTCTTGTATTTTGTTTTAAATATTATCTTGAATTTTCTTATGAAAGCGTAAGCTCTATATGTCTGTAGAAGGTAACTTTAGAACTAATAGTTTTTTATATTTTTTTACTGATAGCAGGCTATATTTATATTATCTCTGACAAATATAGACTCTAGACTAGAATCTTTACTGGTATTAAATTTTATGTCGTAATTAACCCCAACGACGATTTGTCCGGCAGCTAGTATAGTATATAATGATACTTTTTTAGAGGCAGAATGTATATTCTACGACGATATTTTTTTAAATTAACATAGAAGTGATCCCGTAGGAGAAGTTAAGTTAGATTTTAATATGCTTTACTTTACGCATCAAGAAGTAATGACAAATTTACAATGAAATAAAAGACAATTCACATTAAGTACATTGTTTAAGTGAAACATTAAAAGCACTGTTACGTGAACGAAGTTATGGGTAGAACAGGTATTCGGTAAATTTTCCGAGGATCACTAACCTTGACAGCCTATTATTTATTTCTTGCCGGTTTAGTGTTTGATGACAACCTAACGTGACGATTTGACCTAAGCCATCTTGTGTCATAACTTTCAAGTTCAGTAGGCGACAGACTCAATACCATATTAGAAACTATTATTCTACCATGTTATGGTTTCAACACGACGTTTTCCTTATTCGAAAGCTTACGCTCATTATAGGGATTCGAGCTCACGTATATCGACATGGTGTTCATACACGCTGCCACTGGGCCCTCATCGCTTCAGAATTCAGAATACATTATTTCTACGGAAACAAAGGCATTATTTTTATTGAACTACTTGCGCTCCATAGTTTTATGGTCAGATTATTAAATATTAGATCTGGAAATTTATTAGGAATTTAGATATTAAAAGAACACTTATTGTGAGATAATTCTTGTTTTATTTGGTCGTTATATTTAAGTATTAATATAGTAAGTTTCGAAAGCAGTGTAGAGTCGTTTGGATGAGAGGCATCGCGTTGTGGCGCGCGTCGGCGGGGAACAAGCGCGGACTCACTAGCTTGCTTAATGCATTGCACGTGCAAAGAGTTTTTAGTGGACAACATGCGATCCCAAGGCTTGACCAGCTGCTTGCATTGGGTAAGTGTTGATTTCTGTCTTCAACTTTTAAACTAGATATTGGATAATTAAGTGAGCAATTTTTCTATATACCATGTAAGTTTCGGCTATCTCGGAAATAGCTCTAACAGTTTAAATGGAATTCTCTATTTAAACAGACTCTTGCTTTTTGAATTTACCTATATAACTGTACTTTCATATAATTGCAGTTTTTTTAAGAAAATTATTATTATTAATTACAAGTTGTTTAAGTCTTAAGTTTCACATACTCCAGTATTTGTATTTGAACAAAGTAACAAATATAACCTTATGATATAACCTTAAGGTGTATTTGTGATGACAAAATAATTAAATAAAATGTCAACATGACTGTTTAAACCACTTTATAAGTATGTAGCAGTCAAAAGCAAAAACACGTGCAGATATTGAAATTTCGATATTTGCTGTGAGTTTTGGTATATGTATAAATATACACTATCATACTTTGTTCTGGTATTGATAAATAAAAATATTTATTCACATACTCCATAGTATTTAAAAGAAATACTTCATCAATTAAATAATTTTAACTATGCTTTATGGGTTCTAGGAAATATTGAAAAGATCTATTAAAATTAACATGTGTCATGTTTTCAATATATATACTTTGTAATATATTCAAATATGTACCACTACTACATCATGGCTGTCAAATATTTTTTGGGCACGGGCAACCTTGCTACAAGGCTGAATGAAGAGCATGAATTTATAAATAATTAATTATTGAGTAATAATCATGGAAGGCTATCTAATTTTTAATAATCAAATTGAAATCTAATCTAATAAATTTAATGTGAGACTAACAAGAACATGTATAAGGAATAAACGGACTGTGGTCGTGTTTTTATTGTAACGTAAGCGTAGTAATGGTAAAAATAGAATAAATTATGCGTAAAAAGTTATGATGAATTTGAGTTTAACGTTATGATGAATACGACAAATCAGAAAGTTAACTCAATATTAAGTTAGCAGTATTAATATCAGCCATAGAGATCCAATGTGTATAATAAATATTTAATAGATTATTTCTACGGTATATTCGTATACTATTAACGCATTGTGGATTTGTTTCGGGTAATTAAAGAAACATTTGATATATTCATGTATTTTGCTTTACAGAGATCAGTAGCAATGTAGAGAAGTAAGTTAAGTATGTTATAATAGTCTAGTTTTGTTTTTTTTCTTAGCATAAACGTAAATAGTTAACGTCTAAACACAGTTACTGTCGAGTTGAATAAACCAGTATACAAAATTGAATAATATGTGTATATCGAAACAACTTATTTATCTATGTACAAAAATCGATGTGTATGTTTCCGAGGGATATTAAAATAGATTTAAGTTCCACGCGAACGAAGTCACGGGCAAATGCTAGTAATAATATTAACAAATTATATATTAAATAAGTAAAAGATTAATGAAACTCGTGTAATTTGTAATGCTTATTGACTTAATCTTTTGCAAAGTTATTTTAAATTCCTTCATTAATATTTTATTAAGTAACAATATGTAATGAGTTTATGAGCTCTCAGTTTAAATGGTAATAATTTTGTTGGCTAATATATTGCGTGTAAAATAGTAAATAGAACATTTGAGAACACCTTAAAACAAAATTAATAAGTTTTTTTTAAATGTGTTGGCACAATTGACACCGACTAAACATAGATCTCAAAAAATACTAGAAAAAAACAATAGTAATAATAGTTTATTGCAACAATAATATTATGTTTATCATATTAATAGAGCCTACACGTAACAGATATTTTCATAACATTACATGTTTATGATAGAATAATGTTACGTTCCATCGTTAAAAATTGTGTAAGGTCTTGGCCAAAACTATTTTTACATAATTATCAAAAATTACTGATATAATTTAAAATTAACTTATTCAATAAATGAAAATAATTTTAATTTAATTTATGGTTATCTTGAAAAATGTGGCAAAGGTAATTAAATATTTTGCAATGTACATAACTCCGTATCTTACCCGTACAACCGCAATCAACGTTGGTTACTGCAACTCCGTTGGTGGTTGCCGCTTTCTTCAGTTATCACTCTGAAAATGCAACCTGTATGCAGGCTCACAAACAAATACCGTCTGTTTCTAAATATATTATTCATAAGCATATATCGGATCCAAATTATGTGTCTATCTATACAATGAATTGAAATAGCTTTAAATGGAATCACGTAATTCGGAACGTTTTGAAATGACGTAACAGCGGGTAGTTACGTACGTGCGCGGCTCGGGAAAGTACGTTGTGCACTGTCTTGTTGTGTTGTAGCGCTTGATGTACTCTACAGTCGACATCGACCATCACCAGACCGGCTGCAGACACCGCACCACTTTCATTATGCTATGCAATCTTTCAGGCTAACTTCGAGAAGCTATTATATACGTGGGCACTACTCTCGCAATTAACTATAATCACTTTTACTTATTAACTGACATTGAATATCGATTTTAATTTGATTAATTTTACGAGCACCTTTGTACCTATACAAACAAGTCTTAGGTAACATCAAGTAAAGAAATAATATTAAAAAATCTCCTTTTCTAAAATACTAACTATTGATAAAAGAGGAAAAAGGACACTTATTGTGAATAGTTAATTGCACAGGTTCTCTCAGGTATTATTTACTTTCGACACTCTCAATACTTTTTCATATAAAAGCAAGTACAGCCAAAATAGATTACTGGTAGAGTTTATTTTAAAGTATATAGCATCCATTAACAATTATAATTCTTATAGTTAAAAAATAAAGTGACATGAACACTTACTAAGTCTTATATTTCTTTTTTATCGTATAAGCACAAACTGTATTAAAAATACGTTCGTGGTTATGGTGAAAAAAAATTGCCGTTTCAGTGAAGTTGGAATCGAAATGGGCATGCTCGGGTATCGGCACTCGTGAAAACTCTTTTCATGCACCTTATTTATGATTCTAATTATAAGGATTGTAAACTTATAAAGAAAACTTAATTTTATAATTAAAAGTCGGATATTCTTGGCAAGGAAAACATTACATAAAGTAACAATTATTTGTAGTTTAATAGGCCTTAAGCCTTAGACAGCGCATAAAAATTACTCAATAGTACTGATTTAATTTTTAGAGAACAGCCTTACATTAATTAAAATATTGATTAGAATATCTAAGACTATAATATTAAAGCTTCTGATAAGAACAACACAATGATATTTGAACTTGTTATTTTAGTATACCTAGTTCTTGCGTTACATTTTGTTTATTTTGTTAAAAAGGCGGTTGGACAATTCGCGTGACTACTTAATTTAAATATAATTGAAAAGAGAAATTTTTAAGAGAGAATTTACGACAGTATTAAAAAAAAGCGTCTCGTAAAATGTTATGAGCGAATTTATGTGTTACACGAGTATTATGGACATAGTAGTACTCTTATAGTAAGGTATAAATGAATTTAAAATGATATCGTAGTTTCACTTCTAACCCGTATACGTTGGTACACAGTACTTACTTTGTTTGTAATAAAGTATCTATACCTTTTTATATTTTAACAGTCTTTAATTAGGTACTTAGACGCAAGGGTGCATAGATATCGCCTGGCGACGCTAGACCTACTGTTTCGTAAAGTAGGGTTTGACGCTGGCATTCAATTATAAGAACATATTAGACACTGTCGAAGAATAAGTGACTATATTAATAATTAGCTGTGCCCGCGAATTCATTCACGTGGAATTAAAAATTGTTATTTTGTTTTCGCGGAATCGAATACCGTATATACTTTCCTTTCCATTTAGTAAAAAGCTGTTGTTTCGACATTCCAAACATACAGCTCAATTTTATTTATTTGTATAGATGTATAGATAAGAGACTTACTGATCAGAATTGGTCATGTGTTACCATATAAAAGAAAATACAATTGTGAAACTTATGTTTAAAAAAGATATTGTTTGGTTTACTCAAATAGGATTAAGTGTAATAAGTGTAAGGTAGGTAACGTTTATGTGTTATGCAATATCACCATACATGTTTTCTCAATTGTTAGTAGCCAGACAGGTCATTTCAGTACACGCAACATTCAATAATCTGTTTAATGCAATTTTGACAATGGCGCTAGTCTGTGCCGTACTATTACAAAATATATGACAACATTTTCGGTGATCACTTATTCCCAAGAGCGGCCCACTAATAATACCTGACGTTTGTAGTGTAATAACTAACAACAGTTACACATGCATATCTAACGTAACTACATGTTGCAAAATATCAGTACATTTATTTACAATCGGATTTTGTTCGCGTTTTATATGTACCTTGCGTAAAAACACATTAGTACAAATGTGTATATACTTAAACCACTTTATTTTTACAACAGTTTCTTCTTACAATTCTCCAGTAAAGATTTTGTCTCTATATAAGCTTATCCATAGTGAGGTTTTATATGAAGAGGTCACAACATAATGAATATTTCCTTTAATTCTACTATTATGAAATCGCGTTCTATGATAGTCTAAGTAATTATAGCTCATATTGCATCTAATGTGTATTTAAAAATGGGCAAGGTAGAAATAGTTTTGCTGTGATTTAATACACTATAAAACTCTCTAATTGAACACTTCCGTTTTATAGTAATACTAGCTGACCCAGTGAACTTCGTATCACCTAATACTCTGGAATGCTAGATGGCGTTAAAGTAGCTAGATTTTGAGATTTTTTGACAAACAATTTTTTTATCTTTCGTATATTTTTTTTTCAATAAAAAGTATCCTATGTTACTTCTAATACCTCCAAGAATATGTGTATATGTGTTTCATGATGTTCGATTAAGTAATTTTCGCGTGAAAGCATAACAAATTCACTTTTATAATATTAGTAGGGATTGTGATTGGAATATTAAAAGTAGATATGTAGCGAAAATTATCGTTTTAGCTTAGGTTCAGTCTGAAACCACTTTTTTATAGTTCTACTAGATTCTACGTGTGGCCTAGCTCGCGTTAATATTGCTTTTGTCAAACAAATCGGATGACGCAATAAAAAGTTTCATTCAAAGTTTATCCTTCTTTTTACCCCACTTCCTATAAGTTTATCGCGAGAAAAATTTGTCTATCTCCGTTTCCAGTGTCCCATCTATCTCTGTGCCTAAATTCATTACAATCGATTCAGCGGTTTAGGCGTGAAAGCGTAAAAAACAAACAAATTCACTTTCGCATTTATAATATTAGTATGATAATAGGTTTTAGCATTATGGCTACTATCTCACCTGATGTTAAGTAACGATATGGCCCAAGCTGGTGAACACCAGCTGTGGAGGAATTGACTCTCAAGTGCAATTGAGGGAACACACCTATACGTATTTGGCGGCAGATTTTCAACTCAAAGGTGGTAGCTAGCCAACTCGGTCGTTTCTTTCTGCAAGCATATTATGTCCGCGAAAGAAACGGTGGAGCGATGGCGGGAGCTCAACGCGAAGCACCCATCTCGTGCTCGGCGAACCGGTCGTCGGAGCCGTGGGAATGATCTTAGGCCTCCATAGACAGGGTCTGCGATGAGGGGTAATTTAAAGGGCAGCCCTATACCATTGCAGTAATGTACAGGTCCTTAGCGTTCGTATGCGACCAGCGTACGTCACGGTTCATCCGTACAGTAGTGTCGTATCAGACCGGTTAGGTAGGAGACGCCGGAAAGACTGCAAGTCCGAACGGCCACTCCCTTCAGTGACTAGAAGTATTGTGAAAGCTGTCCCTAGTTTCTGGCAACACGGGAGTTTGAAGTGTCGCCGTGGTGCGTTTTAGTGGGTAGTGTTGGGTGATTAGCACCCAACGAGTCGCCACATGCCCCTCACACCTTTGACCTGAGCCCGGGTAATGCGTTTGCGCGTTGCGTTGAGGAAGTCCGTAAAGAGTAGGATTTTAAAGTCTTAGGTTTCCTAGATGCGATAGTATACATCAGGGATTTCCTAGACCTATATATTCAAGAGGGCGTAGCTACAGGGTTGTACGTAGTTATGACAAGACAATTACATTTCGATCTAACTCTAGATGTTCAGATGATTGTTATCATAGCGCTAAAATAATCGAAATGACCAAACTTTTAGTGTAACCGGTGTAAACGGTAACTTTTAGTGTAACCGCACTAGTAGTAATAATGTATTTTTTTTCTATATTTATTATGAAACAGATGAAGTCAACATTATTTTTAATAAGTATCTTACCGAAACCGCTTTTATGATTTAACTGAGTAGATATGTTTGAATTATTATGACATGACATTAAAGCCGACCAAGTTCAAAGAGGTTTTAAAATGAAACCAATCATATGCAGAGATGGAACCCGTGACTAGAAGTACGTAAACTGGCCTTGGTCTCTCGCAATACGAGAGTTTGCAGTGTCCGGTGCTTAACACCCCACGAGTCTTGGCCTTGGTTTGAAACCGGGTAATGCGTTTGTGCATTGCGATGAGAAAATCCGTA
This sequence comes from Actias luna, assembly GCA_039707435.1. Classification (NCBI taxonomy): domain Eukaryota; kingdom Metazoa; phylum Arthropoda; class Insecta; order Lepidoptera; family Saturniidae; genus Actias; species Actias luna. The sequence goes on along the minus strand of JAZHAC010000033.1, from coordinate 8,157,520 downwards.
AAGAATAGGATTTTAACACCACATAAATAAAACTAAAAAAAGGGTTGGAACCTACGAACTACCGGTTCAATAATACTACAACTGTGCGGTGAGGTCTGTCAATTGTAACAAATTGTAAACAAAGCTTTAGTGTCGCATTAAATACTCAAACCACACTTACGATTATAATTGCTTAATAATATCTCAAAATTTTTATTGTCCAGAAAAGTTGCAGAAAGTGGTCGAAGTGTTTGCTAAAATGTGTTGTGTTTATGAAAACAATGTTTATAGTGTTATTGAAATGATTTTTATAGGATCGGACACAACTACTGTATACATTTGTCGCGCGATGGCTGGAAACCCTAACGTATCGGCGGTTATTGAACAGCCCGATGTGCAGGGAGATTACGCAAGTAGGACGGAGTGACCACGGTCGCCCTGAATTCGACATTCATCTTGAGTTTTTTTTAACTATCTATATTCATATTATTTTTTTTTGCTAAATGGATCACTTACATTTTTATAACTTTATAAAAAAAACATTAAATTTTATAACTTAGCTTTGGTCGATTACCCCCGCGACAGGATTTATTTCCTAGTGCGGGGATCAACAGATTATTTGTATGCCTTGTAATATTTATTCTGAAAAAGACTTTATCATTTTCCGTTTTTACTAGATCGTTTATTACGCCGCACTCTTTCAGTGACCATGTAGTGTACGATATCTGTTTAATTACACCATATTAAATTGCCCTAAAATTGACTCGTATAATAAGACGTGTCCTAAACGGGAAGTACATGGGTCGTGTCATTTTTATATTACGTTAATATCTGTATGAATATTTTGCTATCGGGTGTTATTCAGTATTTAAGAATGGAAATAGTTGTCAACGGTCTGTTACGAACTTTTATATTCGATAGTTGTTGTTTGTTAAAAAGATAATAAAAATAATTATTACAATTTGTTCACAATCATTATGCAACGCTTAATAAAAACGAAAGGCAGTCACGATTATGCCATTTTTATTGTCTGCTATTGGGTACTACCAATGATTGGCTCTTACTATTAAGGATCTAAAATGTGATACAATGTGCAATAGTAAACTCTAGTAGAAGTGACTTTTAATGGGTGCGTTCCAGATAGCGAACACAACGCTATATGATTTAGTGACGTCAAAATTAGTTCTTAGTGACGCTTTGGACGCATTCACAGCGATCGCGATCGTCTTGTGAAACGGAAGCAGATATGTTTTGATCGTTGCCATCGTTATCTGGACGGCACCCAATATGTTGAAAACTTAATCGTTTATACCATACATATAGAAAATTATAATTTTTAAATAGTATTTTAATTGTTTTTGTCATAATCTCAGCTGATCTTAAGTGATGTTATGGCCCAAGTTGGTAGATACGCTAAATATGTGGAGGAACTGGCTCTCAAGTGCAACAGCCTGAACACACCTATTGATGAACCATGAACGAAGATCATGACAACTGATATAAAACAAGACTTGTTGAATAAAATTATTACTATAAATTTTATTTCTTTTAATGTTATAAATTATCCAAGGGTAATCATATTATCAGTGGTTTCAGCATGGAGTTGGTGGTTGCTTGAAGTTGAAGCCGGCACTAAGTGGTGTGGTCCAACAAGGCAGTATTGTAAGGAACATCCACCATCTACTGTCGCACCTGTGTAGATAACACAGTCTTGGAGAGTACAACTGAAAAAATAATCACAATGGATCTATTAATAAACTTCAAGAATTAAGTTCTCAGAACTTACAAAGGTCAACATTTTCTGATTCAGTGTTTCAGTCCTAGCTTCTGGATTATTCAAGATTATGGATTACAAATTTTTCAGTTTGATTATGTTGTAAAAATACCAGTATGTAAATGTTCAACAGCTGGAGAAATTTTATCTTTTGTAATATTTTGGGCAATAGAAAGCGGCATGACCTAGTTACAACACTATCCAGTTGTTATATGAATATTATTCCGGACTAGTAAATAAAAAATGTGTTCTAGAAATACATCTACTTATATTATCATATAAATGCAAATTGCTTGTGGTAGAGGTAGTTTAAGAGCAAAAAATTACTTCCTCTTGACGTGTCGAGAGTAAAGCACAACCTCACCTGCTTCACTGTATGAGGCGTGCAATGACATAAACTATTGTTTTATTAGTGTGCATAACAAAATTTAAATTACTAGATGTTTGTCACACACTAGTAACATATAGTGTAAAATTCAATAATTAAATAAATTTAAAAACATTTACCCTTCTTTGATTGTCACATTGTTCATCAATATACAGTTTGTTAGTCTAACTTTGTTTTCAACAGTACAATTTGCTCCTATAAAAGAATTCTTTATAGAAGTCTTTTCACTAATTATACTTTTATCTCCTACAGTACTTGTTTCATCAATTTGTTTAGTTCTCACTTCACTGCTAGGCTGAAACCTCTCAGTTAGCTGTAATCCAGTTAACTCTTCCCATTTGGATAATATCTATGGATAAAAAAAAATGCTATTTTATTAATTTTTTAAGTATTGCACAATTTCCATCTGTGACTTGTTAAAAATAAACCAATAGTGTTTAATATTAATAAATTGCCAAATGAGTTAATAATAAAACTGTTTATTCATAAAATAATAATAATTAAGTTATTGCAACAAACTGCCATAAAGTATTTTATAGTTCTTACCTTATTATTAGCTAAATAAAATGAAGATAATGTATTAACTCTAATACCAAATGTGTCTTTATTAGGAATATGTGCATAACATCTCAAAATATCATTAAAGTATACACCTTTACTACCAAGCTTATGGTCATTATATGTGGACATCTGCCTTATTTTACTCTCATAACCAATCTCTTTAGCATAATCAAATATATCTTTAGATGTCTCTACATTCTTCTCGGAAGTTCCTTTCTTTTCAGCAAGAGTTTTTGGCTTTGATATTTGTTTTTTAATAATAAAAGGGATAAGTTCACCTTTAATTGAGATAAACTTTTCTGAATCAACTAAATAGTCAACAACCCAATTCTTCATAACATAAACATGAGCATCCAGTAATCGGCTAAACATACTTAATGAATCAAATCTTTTAATAAGAAGTCTTGGTAGAGTAACATTTTCTTCGTAATCACTAGCACTAGCAAGGAACACAAGTCTTTGAGTTTCCTTGTCAATACAAACTAAATCCCTATCTGGTTTTGATTTAGATTTAGGGCCTGGAAGTTCAATCCATTCCTCTGGGCCATTGTTGAAAAACAAAGAAGTGAGAGTTGCATCATACTTTCTGTGTAGATTAAGAACATCATTTAGATTGATATTTGTTATCAGATCTCCAGACACAACCAACAAGTCTGCTGTAACTTTGTTGCTGATGAGTTTTAATGAGTTTGCTGTACCCCAATCTTCATCTGATGGTATGACTATGAGCTCATACTTTATTTTTAGAGGGCATTTTTCCAGTGCGTTTAGTACATTAGATTTGTCTTCATCAATAACAACCACCAAAGCATCTGTAATATAAAAAACACTCAAATACTTAGTTAGGATATAAATATAGTACAGTATAAGTAAATTAACCAATTAAGGCAGAAAATAAGTGATTTCTTAAGTTTTCAGTTAAAAGATAGGATCCTTATTTCTGCATAAGTAATTCTTTATAATCTGTGCCAGTATTTATGTTATTATTGTAAAAGATAACATCTTTAATGGGTTCTATAAATTACCCATAGTATTTTTATGTTACATGACATAAAAATAAGTTTTAAAACTAGGCAACGGTTGATTACGAGGGAAGGATTATTTATGTATTTACCTTGTAGTCCAATTTTTTCTAACATATTGAGAGAATACCACAACACTGGATATGGTCCAACGGGTAAGAGACATTTCGACACTGATCCTCCAACATCAGGCAAACGGGAACCTCTACCGCCTGCCAGCACAACGGCTTGAAATTCTAGTATTTTGTGCATTATACACCAATTTGGTTAACCTAAAAATGTTTTTATTTTATTAATAATTTACACGGATTATGTATTAACAGAGCGCTTGCTAACATTATGGTATGTAAATTGTAACGTTACCTGAAAAGAGTCGAAGTTATATTTTAAGAAGTTTTCTGAATATTATTGGGCAATATTTACATCAACATCGTACTTACAGAACACTGTCTACTAGAGGTGCGAAGTTCCGAATCGTAATAGTTCCAGAAACTATGTTCACTTGGAGTGTGTAACTCTTTACCAGAGGTTTCGAACGTCAAAATGCGAAATCGGTAGTTGCCAAGTAAAATCGGTATATTTAGACAAAAAAAAACTATATTCAATCAATTCTCGTTATTTTTAAATTTAAGAATTGTTATTTTATAGGTATTATTTGTTAAAACTAATAACAATGGGTATTTATCATAAAAGTTAAGTACACTAATTATATCCATAAATGACAATGACAGCAAATTAACAATAAATATCTTTTTTATTTTAAACATCAGAAATAAAAAATTGCTTCAAAGTAATATAACAGACGCGTTCGTTATAACAGTCAATAATATGAACAACAGACATAATTTTTTTAGGATTTTTAGAATTATAGGTACCTATATTTTTTATCCATAACAGCAGTCATTTTTGAACTTATTTCGAACTCACAATAATTAGTGTCATGTAATAGACGTTTTATATGTAAAAGATCAATGATTGGCAACTTATTTCCCTATTTTATTTTCATGAGTTCCATATGAGAATATGTGCTCAACAGTGGCGGGTGAATGTAACAGTTATTGCATGGGGGTCGGGCTTTTCTAATGCCCGGCTGGCTAGTTTTATATTTAATATAGTTTTATAGTTTCATATTTAAGTTTATTATGTACGGGGTGAATATTCAACGATCAAAAAATTAGCGTGTCTCATAGAGAAATAGAATTATTCAATGCCATCTAACTATCTCTTGTGAAAATTCTGGAAAAGTTTGATTAATTTATAAAAAAGCGATAAAAGAAAGTTATAATGGAAAGATTAAAATATTTCAAAGCAGGAGAAATTCGTTTTTCTCGATGAAACATGGCTGAACGCAAACCACACTGTTTCAAGATCTTATATAGATGAAAGCAGGATCAACCATCAAACTACATAAAGGCAAAGCACACAACCTGTTTATTATCAGCTATTAACTCATGCTGGCTCATCATCAGGTTTTGTACCGAATGGTTTACCAGTATTCAAGTCAGTAAGAACAACGGAGTATCATAAACAGATAAACTTTCGAGTATTCAAAGAGTGGTTTTTGAAGATATTGAATAATTTGATTGAGCTTCATGTCATCTTTGTGGACAACGATCAAAACAACTCGGTCCAAAAAGATAAACCACCAACCTGCAATCGAAAAATGGGATTAATTTTCTAGTTATTAAGCAAAGGTATAGAGGCTAACGAGGATATGTTAAAAATGAATTGTTAATGTTGATTAGTATCCATAAATCCCAGACGCTGGTTGACATTGCAAAAGGACGAAATAGCAAAAGATATGGGTCATACCGTTATACGTTTGCCACTATATTACTATCATTATTAGGCGATAGAACTGATACGGGCTTAAGTCCAAGGTTATGCAGCTTAATAGTTACACTGTTTTATATCTTCTATGATAATGATTACTGAACTATAAATCTAAATTTTGAATTTATTAAAAGACGATTAATATTGGTTGTGTAATCGAGATGTTATCGTTTTTAATTACGAGAAGAGCATCACTGTTCCTCATGTCGATAAAGTACAAGATTGCGTGCGCATGTTGTGATCTCTGGATTAAGCTTGATGGGCGTCATTTTATTGACAGCTGTCAAGCGTATCAAGTAGAGGTGTAAAATTAAAAATAGCGTACACGTATGTATTCGTTACTATAACAATCAGTATTCGTTACTGTCGTATCGTTACGTTACTCGTTACTTTTGATACTTAAAAAGAGCATCGTAGCAAGTCGTGTTGCGTATGGCATGACATTGATATCGCATTGTTCGCACTTTGTATATTCAGTAGGAAATAAAATATGTAACGTTTCGGTACTCGGTACTACATGGCGTACCCGTTACTTAGTAACGACTACATACGGTTTATTGCAGTCTAGTATCAAACTTATCAAGCTATATTTTATAAAGTGTGATCCTCCGAGTCGCTAGCAAGTTAAAAAGAATTCAGGGTCGTAGCGAAGATTTTTAGTGGTTCTCCTCGTAACTCCTTGTAACCTGCCCAGCCATATTGAGACAAGGTATCCGTAAACGCTGTTAGCCACGTTAGATAAAATAAAGTTTCTCTTGAAATACGGCTGCAGCTTTGTTTGTATGGCTGGCGCATAATAAAAAAATAAACATATTCACTATTATTTAAGTCTGATTCCCACAAAAATACGATTTAAAATCGATGCTACTATAAATACATTCGAGCGGGACATTTTCGAAACACGTTAAATCGTTTGCTTTAAAATATTTTTTGGTTGTAATCTACAACATATTACCTTTAAAGGTTTTTGTTTTGTTGTTATTTCTTTATTCAATGTAAAGATATGACAAATGATTTTAAATGTTGTTATATATTTATATACACAATAGTAATAGTTTATATAGGTACATCGATAAAGCATATATTTCAGTTTAATATTCATCGAAGTATGGTGGTGGGGTAACATTGACATCATGCTGTGAAGTTAAAAGGCCACCAATGGGAATGTAATCTGATGGAGTCATATTGAAGATTACGTCAACCGAGCCAGGAGCTGAAAAGTTAAAATGAATTAATTAACTGTTAATATAGTTCTACAAAATATATACGTATATTTTAATGATAGGAAATCGAAGTTTTCTCACTAATACTAAAACAAAAATCTAAATAGCACCAATCATTGCCGCATTATAGTTATATATTGAACGTAAATACTATATACAGTGGTAGCAAGAAAAATAACAAATAATGGCAACATATAAGACCTATGTAGAGGCTATAAATCCATAATATAGTTTTTACCTTGTTCAATTTCTGTAGGTTGAGGAGTTTCGGTTGGTTTCGGAGGTTTGAGAATATTGCACTGCTGACATGGTTTTTTAACTTCAGTCTCATCCATTCTGTATGACTAAAATACCTATAATTAGTACTATGTCTTCTCCTTTTTAATTAAGTAAAAACTTGGTGTAAAACTTACTTTTCCATCGGTACCAAGAGCAGTTCTCTCTTGTCGCATTAAAGCATTTATGATCATACCTGGTGGCACTCGGCTGACAGAGTTATTAATTACTGTGTGTGAACCACCACAATACCTCTGACATGTGTGCGCCCTAATGAAGATTGTAATAATATGTAATTGATATTAAAATATAATTAAAAATATTGGAGGTGTTAATAAAAACTAACCTATTTTTATCGAGATGCGGTTGGAACAAAGGACATATATTTCATGAGCTTTTGCTCACAATTATAGGTACTTGTGAATTTACTTTGCGAAAAGTATTCAGCCTAAATAACACATACAATATATGTACAAATTATTATTGAACATTATTGCTGACCCGGTGAACTTCGTATCACCTATAATTGATGTTTTTTATTCTCGCTAATACTTAAAAACGGTTTGACTGATTTGAATATATTTTTTTTTACATTTTCATTAGTTATAAATCAATCCTAATCAACCTTTTAACTTCAATTCAATAAGATCAATAGAATCGGCTATAACTAATATCGGTTCCGTTTTTCATTTCTTTTGGTTATTCAATTAATCTTGTTTATAACTCCGATTAAGTAAATGTCTTTTAATTATATGAAATTTAATTATGTTAATATGATGTTTATTGATAAACTATGTTTTTTCATTCTTTTTGTGGTGCGTAAATATACATTTTTTTATCTAATGCGAGGACACACGATATCAATTGTCCGTTCACGAATATGGAAAACTCAAGTGAGTACGCAAACTTCCGACTGGTTTTGTTATTTGTTAATTGTCTATGTAATAGACAGCCGATAGGAAATTGTAGTCGCCTAAAATCGAATGGTAAATCCGTTAGAATCACATGTACAAGCCAAATCAAGATAATTTCTCTTTATATTTTCCTTGATCGTTGCTTCTTTAACGTTATTAATTGACTTTTACAGTCAGTCTCGTTACATTACATAGTCGTGTTAGTAATGTTGGTTGGTACTGAGATGCTTTGTTATTTGCATTTGTTACAGATACAATGACTATATAACTGCCTTTGTTTTTCTATATACATTTCTGTTTCATTAACTTGACGGCGTTAAAGTATTCCACATTGATGTGCCCCCCATAAGCCTTGGACTATATTGGAAAGTACGGCAGAATCCAACGATTGCTTTCATGCACATCATGTCTTTTAACTTCACTACTGTTATCTGCAAATGATCGCTCTACATTGGGTATCCATCATTAATTGTGATAGTGTCTGCAATGCGGTTTCTCGGGTGTCGCTTCGAACATTTACTTTTGATCATACAGGATGAGTTATTGTAGAAATCTACGCAAGGTCCATTTATCATTTTCTAAATTATTACTGCATGTAATTGTTGAACAAACGTTTCACCCAGGTTCATTTAAAATGAGATGAACTTCTTAGATTTTGGGGGTTGATGTTGCTCACGTCCGTAGGTTTTACCCTCGAGATCCTACATGTGACCCCCGGGTGGTGCTAATCGAGTAGCTGTGGGGTGGTAGGGCACCGGTGCCCGCCTGGGTCGTAACCACCATGCATATGGTGAAACGCCCGTAATAGTGACTTGCCGCGTTTCGGGTTCAGCCAGTGTATATCCAGTACCTTGGGGGATTTTGCCGTGATACGGAGGAGCGGTAAGACTCACCAGTTGCTCGTTGCTCTGTTGAGATGTACTGACCCGACAACCAGGGAAACCTGTAGAAACAGTTGCACCGCTGGCCACCCGCGGTATAGGGGCCCAATCGCGGCTAACCACCACGAGAGGCTGCCCCATCATGCCGCGCATAATCTTGGGTAGTCTCGTCGTGCCGGTTGGTGGCCAGACGGGGTCCCGGCGCGCTATACCGGGAGGGTATGGGGGCCCTTTCGTCTGTCGGATCAGTGCCTCTACGCCGTGCTCCAGCTGGTGATTCAAGCCTAATATCTTTGTGTCTCGATAAAATTCACCAAATTCACATCTTCTTCACAGTGGAGTTTGCTAACATTCGCGGACTCCACTTTAACTTAAATGCCGTCCACCACCGCCTTGAGAAGGCACGGCCTGCTTTACTTTTTGTGACGGAGACACAGATCCGCCGTCCGGTCGATACATCCTATCTACACTACCCTGGCTAACAGCTCGAGGAAAACTTTCAAGCTAACGCCGGGGTATGTGAATATGTACGGTCGGATGTGTGTTATTGCCGTTTGCACCTCATGGAGACCCCTCCTTCTCCATCTTATGGGCTCACGTGGATCTCGGCGCTGAAAGCCGAGTTTAAATGTGCATATATAGATTTCACAAAGGAGATTAACAGACAACTCGGCTATTTAAGTACTTAAGTCAGGCGACAGATGACGTGCAAGAGCAGTTCCCTACTGCAGAATTGGTGGTGTTGGGGTACTTCAACGCTCACTACGGACAGTGGTTAAATTCGTCTAAAACTGACCATGCAGGACGAACTGCTCATGCATATGCTCTTACGCACGACCTGTCACAGCTGGTGACCCAGCCCTCCCGGGTCCCAGACATAGGGGGTCAAGCGCCTTCCTTGCTGGACCTACTGCTGTCGAGTAATCCTAAAGAGTACAGGGTGTCTGTCAGTGCCCCATTGGGCAGTTCAGACCACTGTCTCGTTGAGACATTGGAGCCGCGTTCCTTGCCTCGACGTCTCTCGAAGACCAGGCGTAAGGTTTGGCACTACTCGTTGGCAGATTGGGATGGTATATTAGATTACTTCGCGTCCATACCCTGAAGGTAAAGGTGCTTTAATGGGAGAGATCTTTCTGTGAATGCTGAGGCAAATGCTGCCGATATAGGACTTGAAATGGAATATTACATCCTTTCCTCCGAAATCGTCAGTAATCGCTGCAGACGTCCTTAGTTTAATCATGAATGTGCATCTGCTTTTAGTCAGAAGCAGTATGTGTACCGTGCTTGGATCAAAGGTCGCGCGAAAATAAGGATCCTAATCTCAACTTCCTTAAGGCAGCCTACAATAAGGCCACTAGGTCCTGCAAGAAGGCTTACACAAGAGCAGACGCACATCGCGTTGCACGGATTGGCCAAAAGTTGGTCCATCAGCCAACCAATAGTCGCGCCTACTGGGGGCTGGCGAAGGCCATCCAGGCAAATTTCTGCCACTCCTCTCTACCACATTTGCGACATTCGGACGGATCACTGGCTCAGGAACCGCTGGAAAAATCCACCCTGTTGGCCAATATCTTCGCGGACAATTCCCAACTCGACAATAGAAACGCGCAACCGCCCACAACAACCAACAGCAATGTCTCGATGCCTGACATCCACATCAGATAAAGAGACGTACGTGAGGAATTACTGTCGCTCGATGTTCGGAAAGCCAGTGGCCCGGACGGTATCCCAGCAATTGTTCTCAAAAGGTGTGCAGCTGAGTTGACTCCGGTATTGACACGCTTGTACCGCCATTCCTACTTCTCCGGTGTCGTGTATCGCGTTTGGAGACAGAGGCCAACGTGCAACCGATTCTCAAAAAAGGTGATTTTTCAGACCCCAACAACTACCGCCTAATCGCTGTAACCTCAGTGTTGTGAACTTTTTGTGGCGGACTGAGGTGTAGGTTGTCTAGAAAAGTTCATGTTGCTGTGTTACAGTTAAGAGCTCACAGTGTATTGAGATATAATTAAATTTATAATCGGATCCTAGGCTTATGCTTGTTTCCAACCATCTTCTCTATTGAATTTTGAATGTTTTTTTATTTATTTCAATAGCTTCGCGAATCATCCTAGGTAGGAATTAGTGTTCTTTGCCAAGGATTTGTAGCTTGTTGAATCTAAGATAATGTTTGGAGCCTTCTTCTGAATGTTCAGCAACTGCAGACTTCGTAGAGCGTCGGTGTTTAACGTCAGCTATATGTTCTTTTACGCGAGTCCCTATATTTCTTTTCGTTTGGCAGATATATCGCTGAAGCTACAAACTGACATTGCCTCTTTATGTGTGTTCTACCGTATGTACCACGTCGAGTGTTCTGAAGAGCTTTTCGATATAATCCCCTCCTCCCCGTTCCACTACAGAACCACGCGGGCGCGACTTTGGTATCACAGCTTAACGGTGACTCCTATTGAATCGCGAACTAAAAAGTTTGCTGATTCATATTTTTGTCGTACTGTGGAGCTGTAGAACTGTCTTCCATTCTGCGTGTTCCCACCCTCCTATGAGGCGTGAAAAGGTATCGAAGCAGGCCAGCATGACAGCAGTGACTGATTGTAAAATTTGGATCATTCAGTCACCGCTGTTCTGGATTGTACTGTACTTAACACCAGGTGCAGTACAGTCACTATGCTGCACAACATAATAAAAAAAGATACCTGTGGATAACCTACCTTACTGCTGGTTAGCTGGAATAAAATACCTTATGACATTAAGCTCGCCAGTGTACATATTTAAAGTGCAACAAAGAATTCATTCATTCATTCTTTCATTCATAACCCGTGCGGGTGCCGGGTCCATCGTGTGGCAGAGAGGGAAACTCCGAACAGTTCTCGTAACTTATGAGACGGTTGTATGTTTAAGGTGCCCTGCACCGACGCGTGTCAACACTCACCTTCACTATTCATGTTTCTCTCCCTGCACAGTCAAATTTGCTAGGAGCCTGCTAGTACAGCTTTAAAGACACGATCTAATATAGAACTTACTGATGTCCTAGACAAGCCAAGATCTTGTAGTAGTATATATATATTTTGGAGGTATACCTCTCGCTCCTTCTTCGACTGCATATAAAATAACTTCGTAGCCATTCCTGTTCAGGTTATTTAGTAGCTCGTAGTTATTATTACTTTATGTTTATTTTATAGTATAGTCTTTTCGTATATTTGTTCCCATACGGTACAGTAAGATCAATCAACTGAATCAATTTCATCTGGCCATATTTTGTCAATGAAACAGAATAAAATGTGCACACACTGTAGACTACGTTTTTACCAGTCAACAGAGTACATCCAAATCTACTTTTATTAACAAATTGTGATGTGGTGGTCCAGGCAATACCAGTTAATTTAAAAATTCTGGGGAATAGTTCACTACGTCATTCTGGCGGACAACTGTGTCGACTGATTTGAAGAGTAATAACTGATCTCGAAGAAAATTCTGAATGGTCGCATTGAGATCGAAAATATTTTTCTCCGCCACAATTTCTCGTACTTTCTGAATAATAGAGATTATTTACCTTGTCATGAAATTGTCCTTTACAATGTGAGTTGCGGCAAATGACGTATTTTGGATACAATTGTTTTATTTATTAATGTTGGCAAAGAAATGGTTAGAATTACTTCCCATCTCATAAACTAATAAGCGTAATAGATCCGATAGTGGAACCAATTGTGGTAATTTTACTTTTCCACCTGCACGACACAATCCGAACTTATTTTATTGTCAGTAACTCTCGACCGTAATACGGACATACCAATACGACTATTCTCAATATTTGTCGCACGCTAGTCATCAGCTCGGTTAATACGTAAAGTGGCTTGTTGCACATTTGAAATAATAAAAGTAATTGGTTTACTCGTTATTACATAGACAAGTAAAACTAATGTACCACTCCGTGGCAATTGCGAAATATAAACGCAATTTTATAAAATGTACAATGACACAATTATAAATTTTTTATAACTAATAATTTGTACTTGTTTTTAATATTTTTTAGGTTTTCTGTATTATATCATTTTCTTCGCAATTTTTTTAAATATTTATTTCCTTACAAACCTTTTACAAAGTATTAATACACTTTAAAACATATATGAATGAAATCGGTTTAGTCATTTATGAGTTTTAGCGAGACTAACGAACGGCGATTCATTTTTGTATATACATAGATTCCTCACAGTCTTTAGTCCCATTCATTCGCTCAATTTTCATAATATGAGATTTGAAAAAATATTTTCTAAGCAGTCATGAGGACTACCGTCAGAAGTGAAAACTTAAAACTATAAAACAAACAGTTATTTTTTTTAATCCAAATTGTTTGATCTTAAATTAAATCTTGTAAATCATAACTGTTTACAGCGCAATAAGTTATATTAACAGGAACAGATATAGTGTTCTCGTTACCACGTCACGTGATCATGTCGATGACGACTTACATAAATTTACTCCCGATCCCTACCTTTCTATAAAAGTTTTCACTTCAAAAATGTTAGTTTTTTTTTTCATTTATACAAACCATATCCTGACCATTACGACCACAATAAAAAATAATTATCTGCTTCGTGCAGTCGTTCGGAAGTTATGCGCGTACATACATTTCGGCGATTCATATTTTATATATACAGATTTTCTAATGTTCCACTCAACTTCTTTTATTTTTTCCTTCATATGAACCTTTTCTTGACAATAGTTAACACAGCGAAAAAAGAATTAGAGAAATTATTCCATCCGTTCACGCGTGATGCGATGACCAAGAGAAATTGAGATTCATTTACACATATATAGTTTTGGAATTTTTTTTCATATATATCTATTTATAAATATATTTAATTAAAGATCCGTCAGATGTCCCTTTTCTTCCGCATTTGTAATGTGTGTGTCATCTATCGGCTAATTTTGGAGTTTGTTAATGACACTTACCTGTAGAAAAAATAAAACTGTATTGTTAGAAAAATGCAAATATACAACGGCAGAAAAATACAAATATACAAAGTGTAAAGTCCAAACATTGTTACTAATATTATAAACGCGGAATTGATTTTGTTTGTTTGTTACGCTTTCACGCCGGTATATCTATATATGGGAACCAGGAGACGGTTAGCTATCGAACAAAGAAAATTGTATCAAATATCGTGCGGAGGTTCATTTAGTACAAATGTTTAACATTTATCTCCTATCCTGCAGAAACCCTATCGTTTTTTGTAATAAAAAGTATCCTAAATGTTGATCCGTAATATTAGCTACCATCCTGCCAAATTTCATTGAAATTTATGTAGTAGTTTTAAAATTATGCGCGTTCAACGGGACAGACAGACAGACAGACAAAAATGAAAAAAATATATTTTTGGCCTCTGTATCGAAAACAAAGTAGACTCCAATTAAAATAAAAAAAAAATTGAATGTACAGTATTTCTACTATTACAGTTTTATTACATGTAAAGAATGTTAATTGTTAATCGTTGTTGATCGCTTTAAACTTTTATTATTTAGATATATGGCATATGTGTACATAATAAAAAACACATTAAAACAATAAAGGCAAATAAAACTTTTTCCAGGAGGCACTTATGTAGTAACGCTTAGAAATCCAGTATTTAAATTACCCTTTTTATTTCAATAATTTTAGATAGTACAAGTGTAGTGCTTTAAAGAAGCTAGTAAATAATAAATAAAATCTACTATATTTGTAGTAAATCAATTTCTCTAGCAAAGAAATTCACGAAATATATTAAAATAAATTCTGACCTAAGGTCTTTTGGATGAGGAATCAGTTGAGCGGGAAAGCAGAGTTGTCGATCTTCCTCTCCGTCTGTCTTTTTCCCAGCTTCAGCACCGTATACTGGTGGTCTTGATCCACGTAAAGCAGGTAGTGCTGAAACAATACTAGGTTCTTCTAAATTCATGTATGCAGGTGTAGCACAAGATAGGCATGTCGCATCACGGAATAATTTTCTTGTAACTGCCGCAGCTTTTGGTTCCCCTACAATTTGAAACATTGCGCGAATTCGTTCATTAAGTTTTTCTAAATATTTGTTGATTTCATCGCGTAATGATACAACTTGTATATAATCGGCTTTTTCATTGAGCTCTCTTAGAAATTCATCAATTGCTTTCTGAAAAATAATATTTGTTGATCATTAATTAACATTGGTATGCTTTTTTTATCATCTGGACTTAATAAACCAACCCAATCATAACAATTTAAAAATTGTTGTGATTGCCCTGTATTATTCATTTTAACTAGATATCTTACTTGCCACACCATTTCCTGGTTATTAAATTTATCGTAAGCAGAAACTATACGTTTCTCAAAGTCGCCACGAACAGCATTAAATTCTGGTAATGATACTAATCCATTTAGAGCTTCAATTCCTGCTTTATCTCGAAGAGCATCTGCTACTTCGTCACGATCCGATTTAGTGTCTTTTAGTAGTTCTATTTGTTTTGACAAAGCCTGTTGAGAAAATATATTAATTCCAAATATACAGGAAAAAACAGATTATTATAAATAATTTTGAACAAGGATAGTACATCTAGGCCTATAGATAATGTGTTGAGTAAGTCCTTAAGGTCCTTTTGTCTTAAAGCCATATTGTCGAAGTCTAATTGTAAATTGGTAAAATGCGTATTTAATTCCGCTACCGCTGTAAAAAACGAGTGTAATAATTATTACATTTTCACTTCATTTTTATTAACATAAATCAGTTTGAAATTACCCGTTGTATCACCACCCGTAGTAGCTAGCATTTCAGCCATATTTTCCAATCCAGATTCTAAGTCATGCTGCATTTGTGTCAATTGCTCTTGGTGATTTGTCATCTAAACATAAAGGTTGTGTAAAAAATTGGGAATTTTATGTTATAATTTACATGTTACAAACCTGTGATGAGAGACCGGTATCTAAAGTATTAATTTGATCAGCATATTCAGCAACAGCAATTTCTAAATCGTCCATTCTTGTACCCAAGTTCAGAGATGTATCGAATACTTGTTCTATATGTATAAAAGTTTTCATTAATGAAGAATATCAGAGTACTCATAGAAAAAATATTAAAGTACATTGTAAACATTACCCAATCTAGTAGCAATCTTTAGGGCTTTATCTGCGTCGACAGTACTGCGAGTTGTAATACCGTTGACAGTATTTAAAATATCATCATATAGCTCCTGCATCGCTGTACTAAAATAAAAATATAAAAGTTATATTTCTGTTATTCCTGGAAAGGAAAGAAAAAAAGGTAACTGTTCATTACTTACTCTAATTCATCGAATGTAATGCAGTCTGTTTTCTCATTTACTTTTTCTAACGATAACTCATGTATAGGCTGTTCAAATTGTGACAATGGTTCTGGCACAGTAATTTCCATTGATGCTGCGGATGGGGACAACTCATCTTTATGTGAAGTATAGTCTGTCAATTTTATAGCTTTTGTTTTTTTTGACTCTATTGTAGGACTTTTCAGAGCATCTGTTTTTCCTCCGTATATAATTTCAGTGTTAATCTATGGGAAGATAGTTGTTTGTTACCTTAATGATTACCACCACATTATTCTACTATTTCGAGTGTTGCAAACATGTATTTAAGTGTTTTTTTGTAGCATTCATCTATTATAGTTAATTTTCTCAATGTCAAATAAGAGAACACAAAATTAACGGACACACGGATTCGGAAGAATAATTTGTGGATCATGTAAATAATTTTTCTGTGTGGGATTCAAACCCACATTCTCATACGTCGTTGTTTTGTTTGTCCTATCCCATAGAAAAATATATAGAATCTATCAGAAACAACCGCTTTGAAAAGCGAAGGTATATCGTTTTTCTGAATATTTGGTTTAAAATATATTATCCAGATATGATGCGCGGTTATATCATAGGTTATTTATTATCTTGTACGTTTTCATGTAAGACATGAAATCGTAAGATTCATACTAATACAAAGAGAGTACAAAAAATTTAATAAATTACCGTTTCGTTAATTGCAGTCAAATCGACTCCTGGTGTTGCCTTAGCAAGTTCGGTAATTAATGATAGCATTCGTTCTAGTGTCTTTTCTGTAGCTTCTAGCCTAGCTGATAGTTGTAAGGCTGACATAGCATCGGTAAGAGAAGCGCCTTTACGTAGTTGTTGCATAAGTTCCATGTTTTCTGGAAAGCCTGCTGTACCCATTGAAGTAAATTTTTTCTGCAACGCTTTGACTATTGCCGATAATGAAGTAAATTGTTCTTGAGTCACAAGAGATAATTTAGGAGTTTGAACTTCTCCTCGAAGACCTAACAAAAATTGCAGGTCTGTTATAAATTAAATTTAATTTTGTGGTATATAAATATAACAAAATATCTTTAGAATGCATTATAAAGGTCAAAAAACTGCCAATGATTTAGAAAACATCATAGTTATTGAGAAAGTTGAAAAGGAAATGTATAGCGTATATTTTTTATAAAAATATAATTAATAAGGGAGTTTTTAAACTAGTACACGCACAGCGATCGAATTAAATTCAAATATTACTATCACTCACATAAAGATCAAATGTACACTTTGGACCACAAAATTTGCTTCACATGAACATTTGTTTTATAATTAAGGTTTAGCGTTATCTCACCTGATGTTTAATGACGATGTGGTCCAAGAGGTGGACATACTAAGCCTAGTGGAGGAACTGGCTCTCATGTGCAATTGCCGGAACATACCTGTAGGTATTTGGTGGCATATTTTCAGCATGAGAGTGGAAGCTAGCAAGGCTACAAATTAGAAAGGCACTAGAAAAAGCTCTAGCACTATACTATAGTTTCATCACGATGTTTTCTTTCACCGAAAGAAGCTCAAGCTCATTGTAGATGGATAGTGTTCTTTATTAGATCTCTAGTGATCTTTATTCGATTTGCTATGTCTAAATATGTGATTACTATTTTGTATTAAAACTGTGGCGTTCGTTGACAAAGTCTAGCCTAAGTTTTCGCGAACACATATAAAATTATTAAGTAAATACTGAGAGGAGTAAATTAAATATAGTATTTCTAATCCTTATTCTTAATATACCAACTACCCTGGCAGACGTTATTCTGTCGTTTTGAATAGTTAATAGTTCGACAAAAATGTTACACTTTACGTTCAGAACTAGCATGAAAAAATACATATAGGTGCTAATTTTGAAGGAGTTAAATGGACGGGTAGCGACTTCATAATGTATCCTGTGGTTTCAGAGTCATACGCGTAAATATCAGACAAATTGACAATAATAGAAAAAAGAGAGTTTTTTTGGGCATTATATCAATAACAAAATACACCCAGTTATAATGTCAAAATTCCTTTAATGTACAGACTGTACTCAGCTAGCTTTGCTATATGTATAGATAAATCGGAGGTGAGATACTTTTTACCGACCGAGCGTACGTCTGGCTTCATCCGAAGGGACTCTTTCAACTGCGACAAAAATATATTAATGTATCTCTTTTCTTCATTTAATCTTCGTAGTATTTACATTTTGTAATAAAATACTTCGAATAATAATAATAATGTATTTTGGAAAGCATTGAAAATTTGTGGTAATCAAATAATTAAGACCAATGAACTATCGATCCAAAATCTCAAACATATTTTTATATACACTTTGGGTTTAACGTTATGGTCACAATCTCATTTGATGTTAAGTGATGATGTGGGCCAAGATGGTGGAGATGCAACTGCCGGAACCTACAAGTATTTAGAAGCAGATTTTCAAGTTGAGGCTAGTAGGTAGCCAAGTGAAGATTAGAAAATACCCTATAACTGTGCTATGGTTTTATCACAGTGTTTTCCTTCACCGAAAGCTCAGGTTCAAGTTCAGGAATTCAAACTCAAGTCAATTGAAGCAACGTCCTTACATACTAGTAACTGAGCCATCGTCGCTTCAAATTAATTGGTAACACGGCTGGATTGAAAAGAAACGTGGTCTGGTAACCAAAAAACTGAAATCCAATCTTGGTGTTTGTAGTTGCCAATATGTTGTATGAATGACTTGTATGAAAGATTCATTGAAAATGTTTACCGTAAACTTTTTTCTAGTAGGTTTTTGGATAAAAACAATAAACAAAAAAGCTTTAAACTGAATTAACTTTATGTTATACGTCAACAATGTAAGAAATGTCTCACCAATAAGTAGTTTTTCGTACTGTGCTTCTGTAAAAGAAAATAATGATTTTTTTTATATACTTAAGGATTTAGCGTTATGGCCATAATCTCACCTGATTTTAAGAGACTATACGGCCCATGTTGGTAGACACGCTAAACCTGTGAAGGAACAGGCTCTCAAGTGCAGCTGCCGGAACACACCTATTGGTATTTGGCGGCAGTTTTACAACTTGAGGGTGGTAGCTAGCCAGGCGGGCATTGGAAGAAGCCCTACCACCATGCTATGTTTTCCTCACGATGTTTTCCTTCACCGGAAGCTCAAGCTCATTGTAGTTGCTTGGATTCGAACTTACGTCCCTTGACGCGAAGTCGTACACACTACCACTGAGCTATCATCGCTACTACAAAACTGACATTATTAAACGATAATTTTTGTTGCATGTTCCATGATACTTACCAACCGAATCTAGCGATTTCATCGGAGTTGGTGAATTATCGTGATCTTCTCTAGAATTAGCTCTCTGTAAACATAATCATATATCATCATTGTTAATCTTACTGTACCAGTACATTTCTAAGCGTACGTTTCACTAGGTTTCGTCAGACGTTTCAATAATTTTTAACTTTATGGCATTGGCCTACATAGGTAGATTCGCCAATGTCAAGTGTGAAGGACTTTATTTAACAAAGTAACAACCAAACTCGGAACATTTATTTGTGAACCACAAAAACATACAAATTTTCTTAGACCATCGCTTTACTACAACGACCTAATATGTTTGCCTATAGGCCTATACTAAAATTTGTGATTATATTATAAGAGTAACAACGCGGAGTTTTTCAATTTATATTTTCATATTAATTTTGTTATCTCTGTTATCTGTTAGTTATGTAGATGCATTCGAGTTGCTTATAAACACAGTTCTCAAACATATTTAATTTTTTTATATCTTAAGGGTGGTGGATAATTCACTTTGGTTAGAATGTGTTATTACTTGCTCTGGCCATATTCTTGTGACGATAATTATGTTAATTCACGTATGGTTAGCCGAGAGATTATAATATTGAATTCCTCCTGTAGAGGTCATCGAGATACGGTGTAGGACAAGGACCTCAATAATGTGGCGATGGAGGGGGGGGGGGAGGGGAAGGACCTGGCGGCCGATCGCTATAAGCGTACTACTATAAATACCGGTGTCTTGGTCCTCCACCAAGCCCCTCGGGCTCGAGCGCTTTCCGTGCTCGCCCTTTAGTTCGGTGAAGCTGTAAAAGCAATTCAGGCCAACAGTGTAGGTCCCTTCGAAAAAAAAAAAATCCTTCACCAATAGTTAAACAGGCGGCCGCCGGCCTGTGCGATATAGTGTTTGCTAGTTCGAAACTGCGTAGCCCAGCGGGAGCGACAGATGACTGTAAGATTTTATTGCATATTCGCGATGGTTAGCACTGACCTAGTGCCACGTGCAGTTGAGAGTGTATCAGTAAATGGATTAAGTACTTCTCATTAAAAAAATATTGTTGTTTAATTTTATTAATTTGTAATTATATTGTCTTAAGCTATCAAAAATGTTTATTAATTAGGAGGGCATGCAGACAAAATATAAACTATTAAAAAATATAATTTAATAAAAGAAATAATTTGGTTTTTATTAATATAGACTACTTACGATACTAGCATAATAATAATAAAAAAAAAGAACGATGATGGCTGGAGCACGCAGGAAACTAAAAAATGCTAAAACAAAAATTGCGATAACTTGCACCTGATGGATGATTCGCAGTTCCTTTTCCCTCTGCTCCTCTATTATTTCCAGAAGTTTTTGGTTATCTTTAGACTGTTGAATACAACATGAAATAGTGAATATTTTATAAGGTGATAGTATTAAAAATGCAGGAATGGATTTAAAATATTGGGTAAAATATAATGATAAGAAATTTAAAAAAAACTATACCGTTTTTCCAGCTCTCCGGTAAGGGTCAGCACTGGTTTTTCCTAGTCCTGGCTTGTCACTTGACAGTTTGTTAGTTGAAGTTTTGTCAAATGCTGACACTTCAGTTTTAGTTTTTTCTATTGGGATTTTATCAGATGTCTCCTTTTCTCGTCTTTCTGTTGTATGTTTGGTTACAACAGACTGTTGCTGAGATTTGTCTGAAGGAGCAGTGAATCCCGGAGTCACCGCTGTAGCTTTACGCGATGCTTGTTTTCCTGTCATAATTGGAGTCGACATTTTTTTATTTCTTGTTTGTGATTTTTCTAGATTTCTCTGTTTTTTTGTCATAGTGTGAACTTTAACTTCAGTTACTGAGATACTTGAGCTAGGAGTTAAACGCATGGAAGGATCGATTTGTACTTCTACACGTCTCTCTAGTAATCTAAGTTGCCTTGCAAGAAGGTATAATATTGTCTGAAGTAATTTGTGGTTGACAATATTTACCTAAAATTAACATTAAAACAAAATACACAATTGTAAAATGAATCAAGATATTTTTCTTCATTTTCAAGTTGTTCTTATTTATTTATATGCAGGGATAAAATAGTTGTTGGTTTAATGAAATTTACAATATATTGTATAGGTTAAATATTTTATACAAGGAAACTACGGTTTGTTCATCGGTAGTAATTATTTCACCCAATCAATATATTATGATTTAACTCAATGTTAGTTTTATAATGTACTTCCAGGTTTAGTTTTTATAACCAATATACTTACATCTTGGTCTCCAAACGCAGAGTCGATTATTTCTCCAACACTCATAATGCTTGAATTAGAATCAGTCATGATTGAAAATGTAATTTTTGCTGACACAAGATTATATAACAAATAAATGTTATACAAACTAGGTGGCTTGCTGACGTTGAGTCAAAACGAATATAATATTGATGGTTTTATTTATGAAAAGCAGTCTGATTATATACTAGCCAGTTATTATGATTAAATGCAAATATATTTTCCACTGTAGCAATAATGTATTAGGTGATTAGGTCTGTGGCATAACATTTTATATGACCAAAACTAAAATTAAAAATAGAATACGTTTTCGACTTGAATTAATTAAAAATTGGTCAGAAGAACTAACCAATCAGGTCACCAGAAACCTAGGTTTATGAAAAAATAATAAGCAGACAAAAAATTCCTCACAATAAATACATATACTGTATATTTGACGTTACCCGATTAAGCGTGTTCTACTGTCTGCATTTTTTGATTATAGCACGGCAAATTAACTGCATTGTATTTGATAGTCGCAGAATAGAATCCAAAAACAATGATGAACACCGACACATAAATAATCTGCCAAGCTAGTTATCATACCGGTCTGTAGGCTTCTTAGCGGCTGGATAAACACTAACTGATCCCGAAACACATCACAGAAAAAGAGAGTTACTGTTAATGAGGTTGTCATTGTGCTAGAGGTAAAAATGTTTACGGTACGCTACGTTAAGTACAGATCCTTACTTACTACTCCACTCAATTACTGAAAATACGTCGCTTCATCTTGAAACAAGGTATACCTAAGCGTGCAATAGGACGAGTGTTCTGAGAGGTGTATAAATTAATTATCTTCATATAAATAATATGGAGTCGTTAAAACATAACCTTAAGAGACGCAGTCTGGCATGATAGTGATGACTGGCGATGAATTGTAGATCACTCAGTGGCTGCCGTTATTCGTGGATTGCAATATGTTTATTATTAGATACAGTAATGTAGTTATTGTATCTCACTACTATAAAAATATATAATAGGTAGGACAGGATTTGTAAATGAATAGGATAGAAATTAACTCGGTATAAACTTTAAGTATTTTTTATTACTAGAGTTGGTGTTTATAAGAAAATTAACTATAAATACAGAAATAAAGTAGATAAAAGAATATTAGGAAACAGTAAGAAAAGTTTAGGTAAATAAGTAGCACATTTATTAAAATATATAATTATTCTAAAGATATTTACAAGATTTCCTCTGTAAATATCATAATATTATATTATAGTTATTAATATAAGAGTGTTGAAAATAATATTATAATAAAAAAGCAGAACCTGTATTTACAATATTGATAATTTTAAGAAAATAAGGTTTAAGTCACATACAAACAACGTAAAAGCTCTCCTCAAACTAATATTACCTGGTATCTACTTACAATTTATAAAGTAGTTGTTTGATAAGTAAGTGTTTAATATGTTTTTTTCTCATATTAAAGATATCAAAAATCTATGAATATGAAATGAAAAAAAATAAATAAAAAGAGTAAAGTAAAAATAAATTGCAGTTCTAATTAACTTATTAATTAATTTAATTTATTTTATATATTTTCACAGATGATATCATACTTTATTATGGATCATCCAAATTTATTCCGAACAAAAATTATTCCCTAAAAATTTTATGTAAACTAGAAGCGGAAGAAAAGACAAATTACATTTTCTAAACAATAAATATATAACATTGAGTATATACAGGTGAAGTTTGAAAAGAGCTTTAATATTACCGTACTACTCATTCGATTCACGTCTAGCTAACATTTTATTTAAACATAATCAGATACTAGTTTTAGACTAAAGTAGATTCATCGCCGACCACAATAATTATTTAATTAAATATGGTTGTATTCACTTATTTTAAAGGATGTTAACGTTAGACACGAGTCCGACAGTCAGTAGAGCGCGAGCTGGCGCAGGCGGACACTTCGAAGGGCGGTGGTGGTGGCGGCGAAATAGTGGAACGTTCAGGTTCCACGATTATTCTTTGACTAGAGTTTGTCTGTGCTGAAGACGTCGATGTGGGCTTGGAGTTTTCAATAAGAGCAGCCTTTGCCTTATCCCTGTATGTCTTACTCTCGACTAGGTCATTTATCGACAGTCTTTCTTTTTTATTATAGATTTTTCGGTTTTGAGGAACAAGTAATGCTAGAGGAGGTATTTGTGGAACGTATGCTTGAGGCTCATAGTTGTCGTCAACATAATCATTAACATTCCACACAGCCGTTGCAATTGTTGCGGAAACCGTAGTCAATGAATTTTCAGTTGTGGTCGCCGGTGAGGTTTCTGGGGGTAAGGCTATTGTTGTGCGTTCCGAGGAAGTACTAGCTGCGACAGGGATAGTAAATACTTTGCTATTTTGATTAGACCTTGTTTTTCTTCGCTTTTGAAGTTTTGGTACGTCAAGAAAGAATGGATCGAATATTAAATCTGATTCTTTATAGTCATCGTAATTTATGGGTACGATTGGTTTTACAGCACTAACTACGTTACCAACTGTATAATTCAGTCTTTTTCCCGTGCTGTCGCTGACTGATGCGCTTGCGGTTACAATAACTCTCGGAGGACTTTTAAGTTTAATTGGAGGACGTTCGGTAACTGTTGGAGGGGCAACAGATCTAGCGGATAAGGAGGATTCATTTTCTGAAACTGAATCATCACTTCGTTTTCGATCGTAATAATAGGGGTTGAATGGAAGAGGTCTTTGTTCTGGTAGTGCGGAAGGATAATTCTGTTGTCTGTGCTTTACAGTTGTTTCGTGTTTTTCAGAAGGCTGTGAAGTTGGTCCAGGTCTCAAAATTTGATTACGTGGATCGTTTGTTGTCGGTCGAAATGGTGCTGGTTGTGGTCGTTGAGCGAAAGGTCGAGAAATTGTTGGCCGTGGTTCAGTTCTTGACGACTCATACTGGAAGTGGTCAAACTGGTCTGGCGGTGCGTGAGTTATATATACTGCATCAGCGGGACGGAATGTTTGGTAGGGTATAGTTTCAGATACAGGTGGTCGATGACGGAAGACAAATTCTTGGGGGGAAAGAATTGTTGGATCTAATATAGGTGCAGACAATCCTGTTGATGATGTAGGTGTTGATTGTCGAAGTGGAGAAGGTAGAGGTGGTGACAAGGAAGAAAGCACAGGAGATGGAGAGGATGTTTGATGAGGTACGGAAGTTTGATATCGTGATGATGTTGAAGAAATGATGATAGTTGTTGATGACGATGGTTTTGATGTTGTAGTTGTAGTAGTAGTAGTTGTTGTTTTTATGGAAGCAGGAGTTTGACTGGTTGTAGGAACATGTGAATAGTCTTCATACTCTCCTTCAGAATCATCGTCTTCATGATATTCTGTAATATACAAGAAAATAATTGTATATTTAAGTACCAAGCTGTATAATGAGCCTTAATCATTGTTTCACACTACGTAAATATTAGTTGACATAATTTGATAGGATTTGTTTTAAACATTTTTTACATGAAAATAAATATCACAAAGAAAACCTAAATATGGATAAATAAATATTATTACTATTAGCTTTATAGGTTTGAGCATTTGGCCACAATCTCATCTGATGTGAATTCTCGATGTAGTCTAAGATGGTAATTAGCTAGCAAAGGAGGGGAAACTAACTTTTAACGGCAAATGCTGGAATAAAGCAATACGCAAAGAAGATAGTAGATCCTTGCCACCTAGGTGAACGTTGTTTTGTTCTTAATACAGTAAGTTTTTGAAGCGATGATAGCTCAGTGGTAGTGTGTACGACTTCGCGTCAAAGGACGTGAGTTCGAATCCAACCACCTAGAATGAGCTTGAGCTTTCGGTGAAGGAAAACGTCGTGAGGAAACCATAGCATTGTAGTAGGGCTTTTTCTAATGCCCGCTTGGCAAGTTGAAAATCTGCTGCCAACTATCAATAGGTGTGTTCTGGCAGTTGCACTTGAAAGCCAGTGTATTCACAGGTTTAGCGCTTTTACCAGCTTGGCCCGTATCGTCTCATAATGTCAGGTGATATTATGGCCATAACGCTAAACTTTAAGTATAATAAAAATACATAAAGGGTACAACCCAAATTAAAATTATAATTAAAGAATTTAACAATCTCTGGCCAATCATTTCATTATAAAATTTGTCTTGATCTATACAAAAAAAAAAAGTAAAGAATCAGCGTAACTTTAGTCTCAAGAAGTTTAATGAAATAATATTTTATATAAATTAATAAGTAATCTATAACCATGCACTGAGTTATCGTGGTAGATAATATTGGATTAACAACATTAACAAAAGTCGCAGAGTCAGTAGAAAGACGGTAAAACAACATTATATTTTTTTTCCTCCCTCTGCAAGCTCTAGGTTATATTTTAATCAATACGGCCTCTATGTGTTTGTGTGGGATTACTACTAGATTTATTTATTTATTTATTCTAGATTACCTTCGGTGAATTCATCGTTCTCTGAAGTTGGAAAATGAATATGAGCTGGAATATTAATTTGAGGGGTTTTTGGCACATCCTTCTTAATGTCTTGGATAGGATCTTCAGTGGAATCAAGGGCGTCTTGCGTATGTAATTCTGTTTTGTCCTGTGTTATTGTTGAAGCTTCATTTACTGTATGGTCTTGTGGTTCTGGACTGGTTTTTATTTGCTGTCGCGTCTGTTCTGTTGGTTGAGTTTGAGGCTTAAACTCTTCTGGTTGTATTATTGGGGGCGTAGTGCTGCCGTATAATTCTAAATTTAAGCTGTAGAACTTTTCTGACTTTGTACAATCTACTTCATCGACCCTTTCGCATACTCTTGTTTCCTGAAAGTTATATAATCTGTTATTTCCTTTTCCTTACACATTAGTATTATGAAAATTGTAAATTCATATGGTTATTATTATGGAGCCCATTTTTTATTTTTAACTTCATTTTGCTGGCGGATATTTATATTTATTTTGCAAAGCTAAGTAACTTGGGGAATACGAATTTGTCTTTAACGTAACTTATATTTTTAAACATTAAATAATGTTCATATTTTTGTATGTATAAATTTACTATAATTTTTATCTCAATCTGGTGTATTGTATGTCACCCTGATCCGTTTGGTCATTGTGAATATTTTTTGTTTTTAAATTGGAAATCAATGTAGAAAATAAAGGATTTCAAGCTCTTTATATTTTACTGTATTACCTTTTCCGTACGTCAATATTGTAATGGTTGTAAAAAAGAGTAGTAATTAAATACGCTCAATACCATATACCAATTTTTGAAGTAACAATTATAGGTTTTATGTTATACAGATTATGTTCAGATGTACTTATAACCTTTAAAATATTAATACTGTTCAAAATTAATGATTTTCTTGTAATATGGATTTTTTAAATACAAATTTACTGTAGGTAAGGTAAGGTAGGTTTACATATACTGTATTTTATAATTTAGGAAACAACTTGAAATCAATTCTTAGATTACAAGGGTTGACAAAAGGAGCTATATAGAAACAATTAGCAGCATTTTTGATAGGAAGGTGTTATAAATAATTTTAGTAAATATTCAAATACTGATGTTTTTCTTTTATAAGCAAATCAGAGTTTCGTAATTCCCTTCTATAAAATTTTGTATTCAAAAATTTTACGCAAAATACAAAATTTACAGTATATTAAAAGTAGAAAATACCTGATCGAAAACAGTGCCGTTGAGGCAAAGGAACTTTATGTCCATAGGTTCGCCTTGCTGACCCACTGTGCAGACGTGGAACATCTGACAGGAAGCCTCCAAGTCTGCGTAATAACCGCCGATTACCTTGCCCGCACAAGTAAAATTTGTCTCGGGTAAGTTATCGAAGTCCAAATACTGAAAAATAAAAATAAATAAGCATAATATTACGGAAGCTGTTAATTTTCGCTTGTCTTTTAGTGGAAGTAGTAGGATTAGAATAATTGACACTTTTTCCTTTTAAAAAGGTTGACATGCAAGTTACATGTAAGGTTAGTATTAATACTCCTACGTCGTACTGTGTATACGCTATACGGTTAACGTATTTTTATTATTGGGGTAGCAGTTGAATTGAACCATGTTTATTTTCCAAAAGCAGGCAATACGAAGAAAGTACATGTTATTTATAAAAATACTTACTCCCGGCTGAATAGACCTTGATATCCGGAATTCATTCTGAAATATGAATATTAGCAGCCACAGCCACACTGAAAGAAATACACCAAAACAATTATTACAATATACTAGTAGACATGGATATATTATAAGGGAATAGTTTAGTGATAATTTATGATATAACGTTTTCCTTACTTGGTTTATTTTCGTGTGAAGTTAACCGCCCGAATGGGAAAGCCATAGGTGCGCCGTGATAGTAGATATACCCCAACGCTAATAGAATTCTATATATATGACGTTCTTTTATACGTATAATTGCATTATGAATTTAGCCAATGTTAAAGGTAAAGAACGATTTCATCAGGAAAATACACAATTTATTAATTAAAGATGAAAGTACATGAATTTATCAGGGTACAGCGTTAATAAATACATGAATACATTAGTTTATAAATACCTTGTTAAGGTTCACTAGGACCCGAAAACAACTAAGCACATATACACACACACACTGTCAGTGATATTGAGGATGAATGACCGCGATAGCGTCCGCAAGCAATTTAACTCTATGCTGTAAACCTAAACTGACACATTATAAACATAATGTAAGTCTATCGGCTTATTAATTATATGTAAGTATAGGTGAATATGATATCACTGAAGTATTTAATCAATTTTCTAACCAATAATAAACTTTCAGGTATTTTGTATTCAATAAAGGAAATTACTTTGCGGTGAGTAAGGCCTGAAAGCCTAAAGTAATTAAGACATTTGTTCATATTTTCTAATATGTAGTATGCTCCCACCTTTTAGCAACATTTTTGTGATATTCACGTGCTGACGTCTTTTGTCTATTAATTTATCGTTCTCCTCGGTCCGGTAAGTATGCCACTATAATACTATTGACCAGGAATAATTCTAAGAATCGCAACTTAGTACAAACAGGAAGCACGTTAGTTTTAGTTATGAAGCGAAGATAGCTCAGTGGTAGTGTGTAAGGACTCCGCGTCAGGGACGTGAGTTCGAATCCACCTACAATGAGCTTGAGCTTTCGGTGAAGGAACACATCGTGAGGAAACCATAGTATGGTGGTAGGGCTTTTTCTAAAGCTCGCCCGACTAGCAACCACCATCGAGTTGAAAATCTGTCGCCAAATACCAAAAGGTGTGTTCTGGCAGTTGCACTTCAGAGCAAGTTTTTCCACAGGTTTAGCGTGACTACCAACTTGGGCTGTATCTTCACTTAAGATCAGATGAGATTATAGCCATAAAGCTAAACCTTAAGTATAAAAAAAATTATCACTTTGAGCACAAATTATGTATATAGATTACATTATGAATGTTTATGTTATAACGCATGATTATTAAGAAATGGCGTCGTAGTGCTAGCGTATACGGACGTCGCGTCAAAATACGTGAGTTTGAATCCCTGCAATTAGCTTGAGCTTTCGGTGAAGGAAAACATCGTGATGAAACCATGGAATGATGGTAAGGCTTTTTCTAATGCCTACCTGGGCAGCTACCACCCTTAAGTTGAAACTCTGCCGCCAAATACCTATAGGTGTGTCTCGACAGTTGCACTTGAGAAAATGCCTCTCTACAGGTCTAGTGTGTCCACCATGTTGGGCCGCATCGTAACCTTAACATCAGGTGAGATGGTAGCTATAACGCTAACCCTATAAACTATTTAAAAAATTGTTCTCCCTAACCGTAGTCTACTATTAAAAGGTTGCCAGATGGTAAGTTGGGCTGATTATAGCAGTGTTTGTATTAAAGAAAGAAATAAATTATATTTAAATGACGTAAACCTTGCAATGCTGAGGCGGAGCGCACTATACACGCACCGCCGGCTGAGATCCGAGCCTGCCGCCGCATCTGTAATTAAATAACAATATATATTAAAAAAGGTTAATAAACAGTGAATATGAAATATATAAGACTCATACACTTTTATTTTTAATTCTTGTATAATTTGAAGTTGTCAAGTAAAGATGAAGTGATAGTGGCACGAAATAGTTGGTAGTGAGTAGGGACGTTACGTCAATGGGCGTGCATTCATATCCACCTGCAATAAGCCTGAGCTTTCTGTAAAGGAAAACATCATGATGAAACCATAGTGTGGTTGTAGGGGTTTTTCTAATACTTGCCTACTCAACTAACATCCACAGGTTAAAAATTTGCTGCCCAATACCTATAGGTGTGTTCCTATACTTGTACTACTCAACTAACATTCACAGGTTAAAAATCTGCTGCCCAATACCTATAGGTGTGTTCCTACACTTGTACTACTCAACTAATATCCACAGGTTAAAAATCTGCTGCCCAATACCTATAGGTGTGTTCCTACACTTGTACTACGCAACTAACATCCACAGGTTAAAAATCTGCTACCCAAAACCTATAGGTGTATTCCTACACTTGTACTACTCAACTAACATCCACAGGTTAAAAATCTGCTGCCCAATACCTATAGGTGTGTTCCTACACTTGTACTTGAGAGTCAATCCTTCCAAGTTTTAGTGTGTTCATCATCTTGGACCTCATCGTCACTTAACATTAGGTGAAATTGTGGCCATAATGTTAAACCTATAAGCTAAACAAAACATTTCTTCAGCTATTCATGACCAGTATGTTATGGTTGAATATTATATTGTTCAAAGTTGCTAGGCACTTAAAATTCATTGTAATTATTAGTTATCTTTAGTAGAAGTTTTTTTATTTTACAGCTAAGATCAAATGATTCCCTTTGCATCAGCCCGGAAGAACTAAGGTTGATAGCACAGGAAAGGAAAGATTTGGATTTATATGGAAAAGTTCAACAATTTGTACTATAGTGTTTTCTACTAACACTAGTGATGGATTTACCAGTAGACTGAGTACGTTGGATCCTAGGGCAGCAGATTTTGAAGTCGCGAAATTTGGGGTATTTTTGTTTCATTTTTTAGAAACTGAAATGATTCATACTTATACATATAACACTTAGAAACTTAGTCTTACATCAATTTTTTTTTTAATGTACGTAGTCCTATGTGGAATCTAATTGTAGAGGAAGGCAGGGACGGCAAAATTTGTATAGTCTACGGGCGGCAAAAGTGTAAACTCTAAGTATGGGTAAACGTTTCATAAATAAGTATCTATATAAATATAAAAGTGTCTAAAAGGAACCAATACTTGATCTATGTAATTTGAATGAAGATATAGTCTATAATCAAAACAATAACAAACGGACCATACATGCCTTGAGTGTTTCGCACGCGCATCTTGACTGTACAATAGTGTTACGACATTTCGCAATTAAATACCTACAGCGGACTGTTCCGATACACTTCATAATTACATAATTGATACAACAATTCCAACTTTCGGCATGAAATGTTCTACTTTAAATATATTTACGTGAGTATGTCGGCCAATAGCTGTTTGGATTTTATAATACGATAATTTGTCTTGAGAATAATTTATATAATATAACTAGCTGACTTGGCAGACCTGGTTATGCATATTTCAGTAGTTAATAGTTCAACTATAGTGCCATCTATACCAAATATATGCCACGATATGCCAAATAGCTGTGACCAATGTCAATAAGAGAAATATATTCCATGAATTTTGCTTCTATCAGTTAACTCGTTTAGAAGTTACAAGATCACCGACAGACATATACACGAATTATATATATATATAAAAATAGGTACGCACTGTAACTATGTATGTAGAATGAAATACCCACTACTGAGATTGTTTTTAAGTATGTATTAGGTGATGTATCTATCACGACTATCACAAGTAACGTGCCAGCGACTTCGTTGGTGTGGAACTACAATTTATATAATAGTTTTTGGCCGGTTTTTGCAACTTTTTTCAATATAGCTTTGCTTCTAGATGGTGGTAGAGAGATGTTAAATATCTAAAGACTTCCCCAATAATTGATTTAAATCAAATCAAACACAAAAATATTTTTTGAAATCCGACTGGTCATTCCTTTCAATTCCGCGTTTAAAAATATCAAACAAATATATAATATTATATATTATAAATATTATTTAATATATTTTTCCTTTGATATAAATTTGTGTTACGACAAATAATTGATTAATTAATAAACAGATTTCTAAACGTAATAACTGATTGTTAGAGTTTGGTGTATTTAGCGTGCTGCTTGTCCGAGTTTATAACAAAGAAAATGTATACTTATCTCTTTAGAAATCTCTTTTTATCGACACAGTTATTACCTCTGATGTAATATAACTTTTAAATGCAACGCTGATGTTATGTTTTACTTTTTCGTTTATTATAATTTGATATATAACAATAATTATTAATTATCATTATAAAATAATGATTCAAATTATTTTCTACCTGGAACTTTTAATTAATTAGTTGAGATACAAACCCATTTGTTGTAATTATGGTTTGTGATTTGTTTTTTTTCCGTGACTAAAATAAAATCGTTACGTCTTGTGGAGTGGGTTTCAGATAATTTTTTTTTCGTTAATCCTATTGCGATATTGGAAAATGTCTATGAAATTTCTACAGTATAATAGTTGTTTAATGAAAAATTGAGTAATTTCATTTAATTTTTCTAAATGTGACAGACGGAATTTCCGAACAACATACCATTGAATATTGTAAGCATAGTACAATGCAAAAACTATTACCACAGAGAGACCAGTAGTCCCTTCGGGGTCATCACTGACCATTCTAGCTGGATTTAGACCGGTTAATACCAAACCGTGACACAATGAAAGAGAGTATGACGAGTTTGTCGTCTTTTTTATGGTTAAGGTTTAGCGTTATGGCCATAATCTCACCTTATATTAAATGAGGATGGGGCCCAAGATGGTAGACAATCTAAGCCTAGTGGAGGAACTGGCTCTCAAGTGCAACTGCCGGAACACACCTATGGGCGTTTGACGGTAGATGTTCACCTTGAGGGTAGTATATTAGAAAAAGTCCTACCATCATGTTATGGTTTCATCGCGCTTTCATATTGATATTCCTTTACCGAAAGCTTAAGCTCATTGTAGGTGGATTCGAACTCATGTCCTTTAACGGTCCGTACACACTCCCAACTGATCTATTATCGTTTCATATATGCATTATTTGATTTCTGGATGAACATACATAGGCTTTTTCCAAACGTGATCCACTTGATCATGTCATTATAGCAGGTGTTACACAATGGGGTATGGTGGTCGCTATCGATACGGACACAGTTGTTTTGTTCTCTATTCCGCAAAACTCATTTCTTACACTCCTGTGCAAGTAATGATTATTTTTTGCAATAAAAAATCGTTGCAGTAGTAATTACGGAGGACGTTCTGTTTTAATCTATATGTTTGAGCTTTGACATGAATTACGATCGAGTAGATTTATAAAAAAAAGTGTTCATGTTGATATAATAAATGTATTATAATTTGAGATTATTGCTCTTTACTGCATTATTCTCATTTTGTGACGAACTTATTAGCTATCTATGGATCTACCGCGGGGGTGCCGGGTCTATCGTGTGGCAGAAAGGGAAATTCTGAGCAAACTTATGACACGAATATAGATTTAAGGAGCCCTTTACCGACGCGCATCAACACTCACTTTCACAATCGTGTTTCTTTCCCTGCCTGGCCAAATTTGGTAGGGGCCTACTAGCGCAGCTTTAGACAAATGTTCTAGTATAGAACTTACTGCAGTGTTAACAGGCGAAGATCTTTTAGTAGAATATAGACAGATTTTGCTGGTATACATCTCGCTAGCACTTCGACCGCGTATGAATTGAAAATAAATTATATAATTTTGGTAATAAATATGAAGTCTTGTTTTAAACCAGACAAACGAAATAAAAACACCATAAATACTATAAAAAATTGTATGATCGTATTTATTGTGGTCTAAATAAATTTGACCGAGTCGATAAAGTACAAAAAATCAAATATCTTTAAAATTATATGAACCAAAAAAAAATTATCGCTTTGGAATATACCTACAGTAGTCTACATATATGTATCTATTTTATTTCTAGATATTAGTATATTTTTACTTTAATAAGATTAATAATTCAACAAAACTAAAGAAATATATTTCTAACCAGAATATTAATTCTTCATTAATAGGATATCAAAAGTGCCTTTAAATTCTCCCTTAATAGAAATTATTCTTGTTGATTGTGACCAGTTGAAGTGACCTTAGTGAATCGTTAGTATATATTATAAAATTTGTGTATCAAAATCTATAATTTCAACGTACGGATGCATGAAATACTGTGTGTTTTTAGGTGTGAGGTTCGGTTGGAATGTTGACTATTAATATCTGTATTGAATAATAAAGTAACTGCGTTGCGAAAGTTATTTCACAAAGTGGTAGTTGTGTCAGATTGTCCTGGGGCGTGGTTTCCTTGATGCAAGACTAACGGCCAGT
Organism: Actias luna; assembly: GCA_039707435.1. Taxonomy (NCBI): domain Eukaryota; kingdom Metazoa; phylum Arthropoda; class Insecta; order Lepidoptera; family Saturniidae; genus Actias; species Actias luna. Next base: position 8,123,276 of record JAZHAC010000033.1, on the reverse strand, counting down.
AGACCGACACAAATTTAGATCAGTTAACATCACAAAATAAGGTTCTGTTATCGGCGTAACATATTTTTGCAGTATATTTTATTGTTATTTACATTTGAAAGAAATACATTAAACTTTATTAACAATAAGTGAATTGATTGAATATCTATTTTTTATTGACGTAAACCTTAAATTAGTTATTCGAAACGCCTTGCGATCTCTAAGATTACTATTTGGTAATGTATACATGAGGTGTGGTCGTTAATTAATATTAACGAAGTTACAACTGGGTCATCCTTATAATTTTGGCTGTAGTTTTACTTTTATTTTATGAATAAGCGATGTTTTAATATACAAGGTTAAATTTTAATTTAGAAGTTAAGTTCTTTTTTATATTTTCTTACTTATATTATAAGTACTTGATATTTGTTTTATTATATTACAAAGCTGAAAAGTGTATTTGTTAGTTTGTTTCAACGCGCTAATCTTTTAACTCCCAGTCGGATTTAAAAAAAAATCTTTTTGTATTTCATACAGCAATCATTGAGGAAAGCTTTAGGCTATTTAACATCACATTGTTCCCAATATTAGAAAAGCTTTATTGAATACAAAAATGATTAAATAAAATATTAGTTTCCGGCGAAGTCGCGTGCTTAACTAGTATAGTATAATGCAGAATTTGTACTGCCCTTTCGAGTATATCAAGTTTTGAGAAAAAATTGATTCAAATCGGTTCAGTGGGATCTAAAATTAGCGTGGCAAGGGATATGTATACATATCATGTGTATGTGGTTGGTATTTATATCCTACTTATTGATTTTTTTGTGAATTTTTTTATGCAATGTTAAAAAAAAGTAGTGTTTATAATATAACGGAAATAATTAAGTTCTATGTACATTTATACACTGTATTTGGCTTTAAATAAGAACATTAGTTTTTGCATAGTGCAGGGAACTTGGTCCTAACGCGACTTTTTAGTTGGTTACTTGACGTATATACTTTTATATACATTCAGCGAGCCATTGTAAGTACAGCTATTCATTTTATATATCAATTAACTTCTGCCCATGGCTTCACTTACGTTAATATAGATTAATTCAATTTAAAATATATTTTTCTATCTTTAGTGAATAGTAATTATTTTTTCAATAAAAGGTATCCTATATCCTTTTCTGTACGCAGTTTCCATGTTCGGTTGAGTAGTTAAGGCTTGTAAGTGTAACAAACTCACATTGGAATTTATAGTGTAAGAATGTTATATATTAGGGTAGAATAAAACATGTATATCATGAATGTGTGATTAAATAGATTTATATAAATCAATACTGTGATCTTAAGTATGAAGCGATTATGGTTTAGTTGGTAGTGTGTCCGGACACCGCTTTATTGGACGTGAGATAAATCCACCTGCAATGAGTCCGAGCTGTAGGTCAGAGCAAACATCGTAAGGAAAACATAGCATGATGGCCTACCATTTGTGCATTAGAAAAAAGCCTAGTTTTTTCTAATGCACAACTGGCACACACTACTACACTTAAGTTGAAAAGCTTCGAGGAAGTTTTACTTCAAAAATATTTTTGTATTTGATAGAGCAGTCATTGAAGAAGGCTTTCGATTATTTAAAATTACGCTACCACCAATAGGAGCAATGCTCTATTGAAAAAGTTACAAAAACGGGCAAAGATTATGAAATGATTTTTAATTTCACGAGAACGAAGTCGCGGGCACAACTAATATTTAAAAAAAGCATAAAATATGTATACACCCATATAAAGTTTATTGTAGTTTCTTTATGGGATTAATAGTAATGGTATTATAAAATTCTGACGTGATTGTAATTATTTTGTAGTTTGTTGTATAATAATTATTATTTTAATACTCTATGATATCTACTCTACAGTTCGCAGTACTTAGTATATCCAATGTGTAAGGAACGGCTCAAGTGTTGTAGTCAACCTCGGTACAAATCTAATAACTTTTACGTTATTAACGTGTTTCATCATAATTTTACTTAATGTCACTGAAGTTGGTATATCGCTAAGTCTGCAAATGGCGCTGATTCTCAAATTTAGCTGCTGTAATATATTTATAATTATCTTTTGATTAAAAATAAGATAAAAAGGAATATGCACAAACATATTTTTGTAATTTTATACTGCTCATTTCCTAGAATGTTCCGGTTTATTTGAAAATTCGTTGCCACATCAACTAACGCCATGGTTGAGCACACTAACACAAATTAGTGTCGTTTTAAAACATTGTTTCGTAAAACTATACTTCCTGTATATCGACCAGATTAGTAGTCAGTTTCTACACTTAAATACAACAAAAAAATCGAAATATGAATATCTTTATTTTGTATCATCTGCAAAATTCAATAGAAAAATCGTAAGCTACTTAACACAATAGTAAAACCAACCTATTGTAGGTCTAATGTGTTAACCTGCCGTTTAAAATCAAAACTACTTTGCAATTACATAAATAAAGAATATAGACCAATATCGATAAATAAAGATTAAGAATAATGACTATATTATTTGAATAAACTCTGATAATCCGTTTTCGAAAAACTGATTCGTACCTAGTCAATAGTTAATTAAAACATTTGAAAACCTCACATGGAATTGTAAAGTTCTACATAGTGGATTTAACAGGTCATTACATATTAGTCCAATAATACAAAACCTTACACCAAATAGTACTTTAGGTATGTCCTCTATAAATGAAAAGGCTCAACAAGTACGATACTTCTGTAATCCATAGTTTTTTAAATTCCTATTATAGTAATTAACTTTGAGAGGTAATGTGTGAGTATACGCCTCCCATTACTTGTATTAATGCAAAAATATTGTAATATCAGTGTATGTAACGATATATAATGCAATAAAATGGTACGCATGAATGGTGCAATATAACGGACTGTGTTGACTCTCAGCCGCACCATACCCACAGAAGACCGTTATATCATCAAGTATGTCGCAAATAGGGTTGTCAATTTTATAGTTACAAAATGCCGCAGACTTTTTGTTAATGCTTGATGATTTTGTAAGTTTGAGAAATAAAAAAGTTATTACAACAAATAATTACGTTTTCTGAAGTCATTTATTAAGTTAACATAATTACAATTACCATCGTGAGAATATAAGGAAACGTTTGACATTTTATTCAACAAAATTATGAATATGGAGATGGGTAAATTTACTTGGACCTTGCTATAACTTTCAAACAAATATTAATAAAATAGATTATTAGATAGATGAACAAAAATATTTGTATCCATTCACTACATTTTTCAGTTTCTACAAAAACATGGTTCGAACATTGTAATCTAACAAGCCACTACCATTTCAAAATATAACGAAAACCATATGTTTCTGTGTGAAAGTAAAAAAAAAAACCGATGAGGCGTTTCTAAATATTGTGTAGGTCTTCAGTGACTAATACATCGCTGTATTTTTATATAATTTGAGAAAAATTCTTTGCTGTATATATACCTATATATGTCGCAACCAACTAGCTTAATTAGCCGTTCAATCTACAGCCTAGCGTCTTACTAAACAGCGCCGTTCAACTAACGGCCGTGCAACTGGCAATAATGATAGGTAATAAAGAAATAACTTGTAGACCGAATATGTAGCGGTGAGGTGGTCGTTGTAGTTGAGGTGTTTGTTGGGTTAGATAAGGTTGGATTTGTGATAACAAACAGCGCGAGACGACCGCGGTAGCGGTCTGCGAATGCGCTTATACTTTATATTGTAGACAGTTAATTGAACGGCTAATTTAGCTAGTTGGCTGCGACATATACACTTGATAATACTGTTTGAATTGAAGTTTTTCATGGGAGGACTTTGAAATTTTGAACCGCAACCTTTTTGTGTAACGTTTGTTCGTCTAAAGTAGGCTGGAGGCGACTAAGGGAGCGTGAGAGATATCTTTCACTTCTGTCGTGTGGTCTTGGCATACACTGTTTTTTTTAGTGGACCATCACACGTTTTTTCAACTTGTGTGATTTACGAGAATTGCCCTTTTTTATTTAAAAAAATAAAACCACTTATTAAATATGGCGTTACCAAGAAATGCTAAGACCATGAATTATTTTTGTTAAATATGAATACTCCCATCGTTATTTAATGCAAAAATATTTTTTTGTACCTACTGAAACAGCAAAAGCTAACTCATTATGATGACATTTATAAAAGTGATATTGTAAAAGAGGTAACCCTAGTCGTAATTAATCGGTGCCGATTCTGTATAGCGGTCACTGTGCTACGCAAGCAAATATTCAATGAAACCGATTGGATATTTTTTAAATTATTTTTATTACAATTATATAACAGACCTATTAGTACTTTACTAATAAAATGTTTTCATATACGTGGGGTGATGTGGAGATAACGTTATATAGTTATTTGAAAACATTAGGTTTCAAAAGAAGCCGAATTGTATTCAAAACATTATTTTATAAATCCTTTGTACAAATCATTTCAGTACCTTAAGTTATATTTCTATATATACGTATACAAATATGTACATATGCATATATCAAATATATGTTACTACCTGTGTTTTTCTATTCCATTTATATGTTAAAATTTGTTTGTAGTTGTTGCCTACTGTATAAAAGCAATATACGTGCCATGTTTTCAAGTCATTCCTAAGTTAGGTAGTTTTGGTATGGTAATGATGATGAGAAAGTTATGTTAGGTTTTAAAGTGGGTAATTATATTTATTATAATTTTTGAGTAATAAATTGGACAGTTTGTAATAAAATTTTGTATAAACTTCAAATATATAGTGAAATAATTACTAAGAATACTTTTAACATAGTGTAAAAAAAAAAATATTTCCAAATAAGAGGGCAAGCACTAACTATTGTATTTAAAACTTTAATGGCGTAAAGTAAGTTAATCAATATACGTAAATGTTATCTGAGGGAATAACTTATGAGAGCGGAATGAGGTTACGAAACCGCGTATTCCTTTTAAGTAAATATAAAGATTTGCCTATATTAAACGAATGCTGGTTGCCCCTGTCTTAATCTTAAAAGAGAAAAGCTCGTATCGTAAAAATAAAAAATTAAAGGTCGTTTAACAAGGACGTATAAACAGTTATAACAGCTTTAAACCGTACAAAGAATGTTTCAATCGGCTACATAATCTGGCTTGTTGCAAATATCTGTTATATAACGATTGTAAGAATGAGCTGTTTAATCCTTGTGAAGTGAGACGTCTCGTTGTTTAGTAATTTTGCGAACTCTATACTTAGTCTTTAGAATGTTATAATTGATGAAGAAGACTATTATGGTATTTTTGAAGATAAAACTTTATTTTGTGGGTATTCAATGAGACTGAGCTGAAACGCTCAGCTATGTATTGCACGTTCGGGTAAATTCGACTCGAGTCGACTAAGGGAGCGAAAGTGATACATTCAACGAGTTACTGTTATACTCGCTTGGCGAGCGTTATATGAGGGAGCATGACCCATCAAACACATCCAATATCGACATAAATATGTGATGTGCCTTCCCAATACGTTTTATTTATTATGTTATAATTGTATTTCGTATTATTAACCTCGTATTGATGAAGTTTTCCCTTCTATCGTGTAGTCTTAAGTACACAGTTTTTTTTTAAAGAACGTAGATGAAATAAGTTTTTGTACAGTGGCAGCGGCTCGCATTTCATAAGATTTATAACAAAGAACTCAAGAGTATCTCTGACGTTCAAGCTATGGTTTCGGTATGGAATAAGATGGCAATGGATTTATGTCAAGAGTACGCAAACTTAATGGAGACAATACTTTTACGGTTAGTAACATTGCATATATGGTTTATAGCGTAGAATTCGTTAGTGAATGATGTAGTAGGTAGTAATGCTACAAAGTATGCTAAAAATGGTTACACATCTACCTATACTTAATCTTTTAAGTTTCGAATCATCCTAGGTTATTTACAAATAATAGGTAGAAAGATCAAAATGTCATAGTTACCTAGGCGTAATGAAACTGTTCTGAAACAATCGTGTCAATAGAAATGTTTTACAAAAGAATTATTACATCACAATAAATTATCGAGCGCCGATTGTCAATATGTTTTGAACATATTGACGATGTCAAAATTGTTTAAGGTCTGCTTTATATAATATGTTTGACCTCGCATAATTATGAAATAGACCACCCAATACAGATAACCATAATATTAAGCTGGGTCGCAGATATATTATGAGATACACATAATAAAACCCTGAACAATAGGTCACCTATTCATTTAGGACAATTAAGTTAATAATAATGACCTATGTCGACATGCTTGGCAAATATTGTACTATATTAGGCTCATTTTACTACCGGTAACGTAATAAAACTCTTGATTCACGATATGATTAGTTCATATCATTAAGACAACTTTACAAATAAATACAAATTAAGAGCCAAATTAGAATATCTGATAGAATTCCATTATCAAGACAGCTTATAAACTTGTCGGCGTCAATGGGCTTTTGTAAGGGGTTAACATTATACATTAATATTGTAAATTTAGTTATGTTGGGTAAAGATAATTTATTAAAATGGGTAAAAATATTTTATTACAAGAACCACAACGCATGTAATAAATAACTAATTTCTAATAATTATACAAATCACAAATATGGACTGGTCTAAAATAGAACGTCATTATCTTTTTTCCTTTATAGGTACAGAATTTGACTACAATTTTACCTCATGGTAAGTAACAATGTAGTCTAAGACGGTAGATACATCGCTATGTTTAAATACATTTGTTTTATAATCATAGTAGTAAATATTAACACCATATATCTTAAAAATATACGAGCGTAAAGGAAATTTATCAACTGTCAATAATGTACAGTGTATATACAAAATACTATTCATCTATTGGTAATTCAGACTACAACAAATTGAAATTAATTTCCATTTATACCGTTCTCTTGCCTTTGAATGAGATAGTTGTCAAATGCCTACCATTAAGAAATAGAGTCAAATAAAATCCTTTCTTATCCCAATAGCGTTACCGGCACACTGGATTTTTTTATATTACTTTTGTTTAAGGTATCTACAATATGTTTATATGCACAGTACCGTTGTATGGTGGTTTATATCTTAATAACCGTGTAACTTTTCGTAGAGTTGATCGATTGAGATCATGTTTTTCTGTATATTTACTCTGGTATCTTTATTTCACGGATTAAGATTTATAGCTATGCAAGACTGGTAAGTCGAGCTGCGCTCTCATTAATAACAAATTCCACATTTATACATGAAATAACTACTATTCATAATGGAGTCTTATTTTTCAAAGAGCCAGTCCTTCCACTAGACTTAGCGTGTCGGCTATTTTGAGCCACATCATCACTTAACATCAGGTGAGATTGTTGCCATAACGCTAAAATAAAAAAAGAGCGCCAAAAGATGGAAAATACAAAAACTGAACTCAATGATTGATTACGGTGCTAAGTTTCTAGAAAGAGTAAAGTAACATGTGGTAGGTATATAATTAAGATTTTGAAATGGACTGTTTGTTTCATTTCCGCCAGTTTATATTATAACAGTTCTGTATATAATGCCTTTATGAGTACAAATATTCAATATGCAGTTCTAAGTTTCCAAAATATAGAGATGATTTAAAATTAATAAAAAACGTCCGGTGTTCTCATTTCGTTAATGTTGCATTATCTGGCAATTCTTTATGTTTTAGAATAAATTTTAAACATTAATTCGTAGTATAATATCAAATAACCCAAAATTTAAAATGTTCGCCGATCTTTAACGTCAAGCAAAAAATTGGCATTGTGTAATAACATTGTCAGTTTTTTAGTTACAGTTAAATCTAGTTGAGAGGGTAATGACCTCTAGCAAACAAGGTAACAAATAGTGCGTATCCTGGCTGTCTACGACGGAAAACGGGACTGAGGTCGAACAAACACACTCGGCTATTGCATGAGCCATCTCTACGTTGATCAAAAACAAACATGTTTGATCCAATTCACAAGCTGAAGCGAAATAAACGGTATCTACATATAATCGTATTTTCTTACTCGAGTTTTCATATTTTTGTTGTTAATGAATTTATTAGTAACTTTTCTATGGGTAGGTGATCGGATCTTTTAACTAAGTATGGTAAATTACTTGTGTTTATGCTATCAACCACTTGAGACTACGTTTTAAGTAATCTTTATATTATGCATAAAAAATCCGTGTCATGATGTTCATCTACGCTAGTTTCGGGAACCACTCAATTTCATTTAAGTTCTGTTAAAGTGTACTGTTTGATCCAACTTGAGGATAGTATTTATTCCTATAAATGACCCAATCCCTGAACACGATAGATGGCACTGTGGTAAAGTTATTTATTTAGAAAAAGTTCTACGACGGCAGCTGGTTACAATAAAAAGTCTCATAAGAATAAAACTGCATGTTACATAGTGAAATAATGAGCTTTCCATAGTGAAAGAGTTTTTAAAATTAAATTAGTAATTACAGAGATTATGTAATATAAAAATATTTTATTGCTATACAGCTACAATATGGCTAACCATCAAACACGAATGTTTATAATTGTGAAAATAATTATTATTTGTTACAGGAGCTATATAATATTGGTTCCTTAATAAAATAAATTGTAATGGGTATATTCTTTATGGTAATTTTAAATTATTTCTGAATATTGTTGTGATGATAGAAAATTATGACTATTAACTGATTACTGTGATTTTTATTTAATTACCGTTAAAATGTATAGCAATTAACTTGTATATAAATCGCCCTAGGATATTCGCTTATGACTTAAAAACAACGTGTCAGTGGCAAACAGTTGTACCGCCTCCGTCACATTCCGAGACATTTCCTCTGTTGTTCATAATATTTTTTATTGTTTATCCGCCAATTTAGCATGATGAATGTAAATTTTATAAAATAATTATGATTGTCGATCATATCGTGTTGTTTTTCTCTTTGGTGATGAGAACTGCTTCTGTGATTAAAGTACGTATTTATTATTGTTATTTTTTGGATTACCATTGTTATGGCCACAGTCACTTACGTATACAGTTAAAACGTATAAAGTTTGAAGTGATGATAGCTCAGTGGTAGTGTGTACGACTTCGCGTCAAGGGACGTGAGTTCGAATCCAAGCATCTACAATGAGCTTGAGCTTTCGGTGAAGGAAAACATCATGAGGAAACCATACCATGGTGGTAGGGATTTTTCTAATGCCCGCCTGGGTAGCTACTACCCTCAAGTTGTAAACCTGCCGCCAAATACCAATAGGTGTGTTCCGGCAGCTGCACTTGAGAGCCAGTTCCTCCACAGGTTTAGCGTGTCTACCAACTTGGGCCGTATCGTCACTTAAGATCAGGTGATATTATGGCCATAACGCTAAACCTTAAGTTTAAAAAAAAAGTTAAAAGGTTCAAAATAGAGTTTATAACAAAACACATTACTACGCTGTTAATTCATGATAGAAAGTTGTAGGTAATTATTGATAATTTGGTTTTGTCGTAAGTGTAATTTTTACTGGATTAATTCGTGTTTCATTTAATACTAAAAATTATTATTTTTAATAGTTCAAACCACTAACACGTAACTTTACTCCGAAACCTTTTTCATTATAATGTAAAAGCCTATTATTAATATAAACATCAAGTTCTACGACTAACATTTAAATTCTGGTGGCAATTTCATCAGAAGTGTTCTCATGCGTTTTTAGTTTATTATACAACAGTTTTGTGGACGATCGCGTCACCTGAAGACATTTGACCCCACTGAGCAATATCAAACTAGTTCCATGGGTGTACTTAAATAAATTCTTCGTTTTATAGACGCGTGAACTGGAACATTTCGTATTATCATAATAATTTGTTTAGAGGGAGTAGTATGGGAACAATTATGTGAAGTTAATCTTATGTATTTAATATTTTATGTATGTATTATTTTTCACGTTTGTATACGATTCCATTGTATCTAATAAGTAAGTCAAACTAGTATGTAATACAGTAATAAATTATCTTATTGTTTATAATAGGAAACAATTACATATAATAACCAAAATATTAATTATCTATTATAATTATATAACAGACTATAATTGGCATAATTATAAAGGCCAAGAAACAACAGCCAAAATTAGAATAAATAGATAATTTCAATATAAATTGTAATATATTCTACTTATGTCTTTTTAATTTGGTTAAGGTTTAACGTTGTGGCTACAGTCTCACCTGATGTTAATTGACGATGAGGCTAAGATGGTGGACACACTAAACCTTAGGAGGAACTGGCTTTCTAGTGCAACTGTCGGAAACCCACCCAAACGTATTGGGTGGCAGATTTTGAAAATGAGGTAGCTAGGTAGGCGGGCATTAGAAAAAGCCCTACCACCATGCTATGGTTTCATTTTCCTCCACTAAAATCCCAAGCTTTTTGCAGGGATTCGAACACACGTCCATTGACGCACTATCCGTACACACTACTTCTGAGCTATGATCGCTTCATGTACATCTATGATATCTTTATTACGCTTAAAATTTAACTAAATTTAAATAAGACTTCAAATATGGTCATTATTATCTGATGATCGCTGAATTTATGATCGAAATAGACGGTGAATTAAGAGTTAAAGAACCTATTACTTAATTATAATAGCAATAGTAAACTGGATTTCTGAAAACATTTAATATTTTTTATTGTTGTAACGTTTGTTTCGTTATCAGCGTAAGCTATAGTGAGCAGAATAAACTATCCTTATTTATTTAACAATTATACATCTTACTCGAGCCACGTTTAGAAGTAAAATTATGTTTGTATATTGAATAAAGCAATTATGTTATTTTGTCATTCGGTGTGCACCGTGATGTGCGTAACATTACAGACGTCCGCTATGCGCCGTCGTTCCCATGACCTTTTAATTTCGTGGCCATACGCTAATGTTTTTATTTAACAGTTTATCCTATCTTATGATTTAACATAAAACACGATATCTAATTAATTTGAAAACATTAAAATCAATACATTTTTTTTAAACTTATCTATATTTAATATTATAAGCGGAAAAGTTTGTTTGTTTGAAAGCGCTCTAACATTAGAAACTATCAGTCAAAATTCAAAATAATCTTTTTGCGTTTGATAATTATTAAGGAAGGCTATTAACATGACGATAACATCAATAGGAGCAAAGTTGTATTGAAGAAAGTTACAAAAACAGATAAAAAATATTTAGTAATTTTTAGTTCCACGCGAACGAAGTTACGAACACAGCAAGTGTAATTTTTTTTTTTTCATTTTTTAGTCGTATGACAACAACTATTGTAATGACATTAAACATGTAATTTATTAGTTATTAATTCACATTTAATCATGACATATACAAATATATAAATAATATCTGAGTCCTACGTTGTATAAACTTACGTTACAACGCCAAGAACCAATCGTAAATAGATAATTAGATTATTTTGAAACCTAGAGAATATTTTTATGAAGATCGAAAACTTTACTTTGCTAGAAGCATATATGTATGTATGTCTACGTTAATCTACAACAAGAGTTTGCTTTCAAGTACTGCTAGACATTTTAACACGACTGTAGGTACTTGATCGCTTTGGTAACATGAGTTTGAACTGAGGGTAGTAACTTGTCAAGCGATATTCATTGATTTATCACTACTTATCTTTTATCGAAATTCAAGCGCATTGTGTGTTTCCAATCCAAATCGACCGACTTATTATCGCTCTCTTAATACGTCTGTATCATCTATTTTGTCCCTTTCAGGTGATGAAGAACATTTAAAATAAAATGCTATATTTTCATAAATATTAACTATGCAATGGAACATTGAACACGTTAAAATTATTGTTAATTATACTTTGCTGAACTAGAACAAACAGATTAATTACTCAGAACACTGTGGTATAAATATTTAATGCTCTTTACGTAATCTGAGAGTGATTGCGGTTTTTTACGGTGCCATGTTATAATTCTGCCGGATTATGCACAGTATTATGAAGAGATAGTTTTTTTTTGCAGTTAAAGTTATTTTCATTGATAAGTTATCTTTAAATATAGGTAATCGACTAAAATTTTTGTTTCAGGCGGATGAGTTTCTAAAAATATCCTTGTGTACAATAATAATAATAATAATAATAATAATAATAATAATAATAATAATAATAATAATAATAATAATAATAATAATAATAGTATGAACAAAAATATTAGAACATGGATTACCTAACGTAAATATAACCATGGTTATATTGGTTATCGAACCTAAATATTTCTTTCCAAATTTATTTACATACTGATAAGCCGAATCCTAGAATAATTACCAAAAGTCGCAGATTAAACTTTTTTAGGAGGCTAGCATGACAACAGTGACTGGTGGTGAATTTAGGTTCATTGTGAGTCGCCGCTGATTAGGATTGTACTATACTTAATATCAGGTGCGGTGCAGTCACTACGCTGCGCAACATTAAAAATTTTCATTGAAATAAAACTAATTTAAACGGATTTTATTGCGGTTATTTATTGATTTTGATCCCGACGTTTCGAAAGCTTTTCAGCCTTCGTGGTCACGGGGCGGACTGAGGTGTAGGTTGTCCAGAAAAGTTTAATGTTAGTTTTGAATAATATTCGCGTAAACCTAAGATGTCATTATTAAAAATTTTATAGTAAATTATTATACAACATACTAAATTATTTTTACTCTTTAACAAAAGATTTGTATTATAGTGCAACGTTGTTTTTCTATGTATGGCAATTAATAAATACAATATAATAGAAGACTTAGTAGTTGATGTTCGCTCAGTTACAATGTTTCAGGAAATAATTTCAAATTAGTGGTTACTACAAGCATTTTTTTGTAGTTCTAAATTCAAAATTACATATAACTTTCAGTCTATTCTCAATCGTCAACATTAATAGTATTCGAGAGAGCAGACAGAACAAAAGGCCAGACTCGAACATATGTCGAGCAGGCTTCCGGTCAACACCTAACTCAGTTCTAGTAAAATAAAACCGTATTATATCGGAAATGTAAAAGCACGGAACGTTAAAAATTTTATATAATTCCTTTCTCTGGAATAACTATATTTATGTTTATGTTATATTCAATAATTATAGACAGTATAGTATATTTGAAAATAAGGATTACTTTCTTTAGGATAAAAATTTCATGCCTAAGGTTTTTATAAACATATACTTCATTAATTTTCTGTTCAGGTTCGTAAATAAATATACATAAATATAACACAATGTTTTATAATATTTCATCCTTAAAGTATTTAGGTGGGTTTATAAAATATATACGACAATGCTTTTTGGAAAGTAACAATTATTAAAAGTGAAAAACAGTAGGTGATATACAAAGAAGATTATAACAAACTTCGTCATTATTATTGTTGCTCTATCAATGTATACTTACAAAATTGTTCTGATATCGTAATTCATCTACTAAAATATTAGATAGAATTATATGATAATTGTAGCTAACTAGATTATTTCCACCATATACTACGTCAATATCCATCATAGTAGCATGCTTAATTATGCTTCAAAATAATTAAAAAAACATTATGAATGAATATATTCTTATGATTCACCCATTGGATGCAAATAATTATAGTAGGAGTAGAATGCGTAGTATCGTGTGCATCGCCTGTGAATTACTGTTAGTCAAGGGCGCTAAATAAATGTACGTACTTCGTGCTTTAATCTTAACCTTCAAGGTATTTTTATCTTTATTTATATGAGATTTTTAGGCTTCATGATTTCTGTATACAATATATAATCATAAGTATAACTGTTTATACACATATACTTACTGAATTAATAGAAATATGCCTATTCTATTCTTGTAAAGTATACAACTCAATCGATAATAACAAACACATAAAATAATTTAATTTTTTACTTCTTAAACTCTTGTAACATGTAATTAACTCCTTCATAAAGTAGTACTATTGTATAATTTGTTATGCAGTATATATTTTTCGGGGAGAGACAGTACGCGTTGTGGTGTAAACTGCCTTGTACACGGACAGTTGTATTGGGAACTGATGTTTGTAGGCTATGAGACGATAAAACATGTAACTTTGCAAGCAAGTGTACATATATAAAATTAGTAGTATTAATTTTGAAGTTGTTTGCAGATTGACTATTATCTTAAAATAAAAATATTAAATTTGCTATTTTAAATCATTTACATATATACTTATATACTTTCGTATAGGTAGTGTGTGATTTTTTGCAGATATAATTAAAGTGTGTGTTTTATAAAACCTGTAAGGTGATAACGTACATTGTTTATACACATAACACAGCTCAATATTTTTTTTTTCTGTGAATTTTAATGTTTGAAAATGTAAAATTTACGGATAAAATTTTACTATATCAGATTAGCACTAGTTTATATGATATATTAGTATATGATAATATTTAGTTTTTCATACGGCCCATACGTTAAAACGCGTTTTATGTGCATTTATATATTTTACAGCTGTTCGCGTGATCTTGGGTTTTAATATACACATTTTCTTCCATGTATTATAACCTATAATTTTGTTACAAAATTAAATTATATTGTAAAAATAACAGTTGAAATTTTTGAAGGATGTCAAATTCGAATAATAATGACAGATAAAAATTTCATAGAAATGATGACTACTGTAGAAGCTGAAGCTTGGAGTGGTTTAGTATCGGTAGTCAACAATTTTCCTGCTAATTGTAACGCACTACACTATGGAGAAATCGTTCAAAACATGCTGAAAACTTTTAAAGATCCTGGAGCAAATATGAGCATAAAATTACACATTCTTTATAGTCATCTTCACAATTTAGGAAATTATAACGAAGAACAGAGAAAACATTTTCACCAAGATTTAAGAGTGGTGGAGGAACGATATCAAGGTCGGTGGGATAGTCACCTGATGGCAGAATACTGCTGGACTTTAAAAAAGTCATAGCTGCCAAAAATATTTTAAAATAAAATCTTATAATAGTAAGTTCTGGAAAGGAAACTATGTTTAATGTTTTTATTTTTATTTTATATTAATAAATTACGTATATCTACAGCTACTCATTGAATTTTATTTATAAATTTTATATTAAAACATAAAAACATTTTTATTTATGTAAAAATTGCCATGTCCGTGAAACTACGCTTATTTTTAGAGTTACTGACATTAAATTTTCCTCAAACCAAAAAATATTAAGGGCAAACAAACCACTGTTGAGTAGTGTAATTCAAGTGACTATAAAATTTTATAACTGTTTTGTTTTAGATTAAGAAAACTTTATTAAAATGATAAGGAATGAGCTTTTATTTAGGTGCTTGGGGTATCCATGTGTTCTCCTATAATAAAATAAAAAAATACTTAATCACCCATACAATACATGGTGCATTTTTATATAGTATGAATCAAATGATAACACTTTATTTGAAGTATGTGTAGTAACTACGAATATATATTACTGAAAAAACGGTGTTAAATAATAGGTAAAGCGATAAAATTCTTCACGTTTCATTATTTTTCATCATACATACTAGATGACCCGGTGAACTTCGTATCACCTAAAATCGATATTCTTTATTCTCGCTAAAACTCAAAAACAGTTTGACCCATTTTTATTCTTTTTACATCTCGACTAGCTATAATCAATCCTAATCAACCTTTAAATCAACTTCAATTCCTTAAGATCTATAAAAATGGCTATATTTACTAACGGTTCCGTTTTTTATTTCTTTAGTTATTGAATAAAACTTGTTTATAATTTCAATGAATTAAATGTCTTTTAATTATATGAAATTTAAATAAAGGTGGATTCAAACCCACGTTCCTTACCGCGGCGTCTATGCACAATACTAACTGAGCCATCATTGCTTTATTACTTTTCATAATATAAGATTTTTCTTAACATGTTCGTTTTTTTTATATTATCCTTGTCCTGACAATAGCTAACACAATAAAAATTATCTAATTTGGTACAATTATTCGTACATTTACATTTTACATTTGCACATTTTTATATATAGATTAAGTAATATATTATTTCATTCTGTTCGGTACGGTATTTTTACTGCTCCAATATTACAGAATGACGAAGCAGTTTAGATCTGTAATTAATTTGTTAGCTACCGATATCAGCAGATTACATCAAAAGCCCAGGAGAAGTACATTTACTATCCTGATGGGACCATTTAAATCCAGCCATCTAAAGTATTAATTATTACCGAGGTTTATTTGACCAAAATGTATCTCGGTAGTTTCAGAGGGGTACGTGTACAATTAGATAAAGAGCAAGACAAAAAATCATTATTATTAATAAACTATTGTAGGTCTCTATTCCGATATCATATATCAGTACGATTATAATTAAAAAAATATATAATTTGATTATGTATATGTATACTCATAATTATTCTAAAAATACGTGAAGTCGGTATTTTTTTTCAAGTATTTAAAAATCCGACTGTCGTATTTTTAGGCATTGAATATTACGTGTATTGTGGCGTCATCTATAGGCTAGTTTTGGAGTTTTTTGAGCACATATTTATTTAAAATTTATTATATAATCGTCTTTATTTAAAGACCCGGTAGATGTCTCTTTTTTTCGCATTTAATAATATGTTTTGGTAGAAAAATACAAATATACAATGGTAGAAAAAAATCGAATAAACAAATATCTATTTGCATATATTCAAAAATAGCATATATTTTTAGCTATGGAACAAAGAAATATGTACCAAAATCCACGCCGAGGTTCATTTAGTACACATTTTTAACATTTTTTTCCTATCCCGTAGGAACCCTATCATTTAATGGAATAAAACGTATCCTAAATGTTGATCCATAATATAAACTACTAGCGTGCCAATTGCATTGAATAGTATCAGAGTTATGCGTGTTTAACGGGACAGAGAGACAGACAGATATATAAAAATACCAAAAAACATATTTTTGGCCTCTGTATCGATAACCAAGTAGCCTTCAATTCTAATAAAAAAAATAATTGATTGTACAGAAATTACACCATTACAGTTTTATTATATGTGTATATATTTTATGAACAGATCTTTAGCTTTATATTCTAATTTTACTACCAATCGTTAACACCAATTGCAGAAACAGTTATGTAAATGAGTCGTCAAACTGATTTTTTTAAGGAATGGGGGGCAAACGAGCAAGCTTATCATCTGAGGGTAAATGATTACCGCCGGCCATGGACACCCATAACATGAAGCGAATTGCAGGTGTGTGGCCGGCCTTTATGGGATGGACTTCTGGAACACACCAATTGGTAATTGGTATTAATAAATACAAATGAATAATTATGTCTATAGTCATAAAACATAATGAAAGCGATGATAGCTTAGTGGTAGTGTGTACAACTTCGCGTCAAAGGACATGAGTTCAAATACACTTACAATGAGTTTGAGCTTTTGGTGAAGGAAACCATCGTGAGGAAACCATAGCATGGTGGTAGGGCTTTTTCTAATGCCCACTTGGCTAGCTATCACCCTCAAGTTGAAAATCTGCCGCCAATTACCAATGTTCTGCCGCTTTCTTTGATTTATGACTATTGACATAATTATTCATTTGTATTTATTATATTGGTATTATATATATATTATATATTATTGTATATTCTTATATATAGATAGTATATATTTTTATATATTTATTATAGTAAGACTTAGTATTTTACTTTTGATATCAAAACCCGCTTGATATAGTGCTAGAATAATGTTGTAAATACTATAATTGATTCCTATTTTTTAAACTGTTCATATAAATACGCTTAACCTTACTTCGAAAAGTTATGAATACTAAATTTGTATGTAGAATATTAAATACCATTCATTTTACAATAGAAGGGTACTTTCTAGTTTTAAGGCTTCCGGCAGCATTAGTTATTTGTATATTATTTGATATGCATACTGTTCTTACAAATTGTGTTAATATATAAAATATGTTAATTAATGCCTTCCGGTAAAAAACTTGACGCTTATTGTTTGTTAGATAATGAATTGTGGCGGCTTTTCGCTACTTTTTATTATATTCCATGTATTTATCCACTGAATATTTTATCTTTTAATTTTCACAGGCTCGTGGCGCAGAGGTATCAAGCCATACGAATGGTCCGAGAAATCACGGCTCACAGCTAACTTTTCTATGATAAGCATAACTATCAGTTTTGCATCTGGGTCTTATGTATGCATAATATAACAGCTGCTTAGTTAGCATAATGCAAGCAATATTCTTTTTCTTGGCTTTTAAGTGCTAAAAATAGAGTAGAATGGAAGTTTGATTCATTTAGTAACGCAACATTACGGATTAAGGTAAAGCAATCGCCTAAAAATATTGTATTTAGTTCACTTTATACGTGTGAGCGTACAAATTCATGTACTCATTTTAGAGGCCAGTTTGTGAAGAATTTCAAACAACAATTTAAAAAAAAATTAAATCCTTTACGTTCTTTATATATGTATGTATTATAGAGTATTTTATTTTTAAAAACATAATTGGAATCACAACCAATTTTTCTATATGCCTAATATATAAAAATATTGTGTAGTGCTTGGGCTTTTTCTAATGCTAACCTGGATAGCCACCACCCTCTAGTTGAAAATCTGCCCCCAGAACTTGAGAGCCTGTGCCTCGCCTAGGCTTGTCATGGCAACAATTTTTAATCACATAGGCACTTTAAACCAGGTAACATTGTAGCCATAACGCTAAATCTGGTAAAAGCTAGTTAGTTATATAAACCTAAAAACAGTGGCTTAAGCTACGTAAAAATTCAACAGAAAACTCGAAACCATAAACAACGTATTAATTACATATATGTATGTATAAACACATTTTATCTAATTTTATGTCGGTGTGATCTAAGCGCCTATAAACAAGTGCAAAAAGTCCAGCTGAAATTTGTTCATTTCATAAGTAGGATAAAGCCAAGGTAGACTTGTATGAGAACAGGTGGCTTGTATTGGGACAGGGCGGGCGACGTGTGACGGTTGCGCGGGGGCGGGCGCGGGCGCCGGGCGCAGCGTTGCACAACAGAACGCACACAGCCCGCTTTTACTCGCGGCTCGTTTACATGGATCGCGTCAATTACGTAAAACTGTATCGAAAAATTGTATTCACGGTGTAGGTATACAATTTAGGTAGTTTTGTCAAGTAATATGGGCACATATCTACCTAATGTTATTAAATGAGCAATTTTTGTATATTTATATATACAGTTTGCGTATCTCCGCAACGTCTCTAACAATTTGAATGAAACCTTGTATTTAGTCACATTTTTGCTTTTTGCCTATATATGCATTTTTAATTAAACTAAAATAAATTATTATATTTGTGTTTATTGTTTATTTAAACAATTTGTGCCAAAAAAGTATGTACAATGTGGATGTTTATGAAAATGTGTTTAATGTAATGTGTGAAATAAAAAAATACCGGTAAAAGATAAGCTCAGTCACCCAAGTACTTAAACATTTGAAGTAGCTGGACTGGTAGACGTTATTCCGCACTTTCCAAAAGACAATAAAGTCACCCACTATCTTTAAATAGTTATGAACCAACGTTTCGACAAAACAAATATATTATATGAATATGACCTCCACCGGGTCAACTTGTTCAAAAGTTACACGATCACTTACAAAGGCTCTCAAAATATTTATATATGAAGTCTATAACTTTATACGAAACGCCTGCGAATTAGCAGGCGTCAAATACATTATACAATTTTACAGATATACCCATATTTTTCAGTAATTATTTAACTAATAATAAAGTGGTTTGTCGCGTTATCGGGCCAAGCGATGTACATATGTCCAATAAATAATCAATGAAGAATTTACAATTATGTATCGGACTAGACTGAAACCATAATGGATATAGCAACAAACCTGTCCCATTAATTTTCTTTTGTTTTCGGGAACAAACCGTGTATATCCTCCTGCTGCCGAGAGATATAATAGTAACAGCAGTAAATGACTTTTAGATCTTTTTGTTGTCATTATTGTCGTTTGTATTGTGCTTAAAGTAGTGTCAAGGTACACTGCCATGATTTTATCGTGCCACTATTAAAATAATCTTTATATGTCTGAAACACTCGTTAAAATCGGGTCATTTGTTTTGGAAATCACCATTTAAGCAAACTTTTTTAATATATTACAGATTTCTGTTACCGTTTCTAAACAGGTACTGATTTATTTATTTATTTATAACTATAGAAAATAGAACAGTCGACAATCAGATGAAGAATAAAATAAGAACAATAGACGTATACTAGGCTGAAGCCTAAATACATGATAATACATTGCCAAAGCTTACACTACTATTTTTTTTTATGCAATAGGTGGCAAACCAGCAAGCGTGTCATCTGATGATAAGTGATCACCGCCGCTCATAGGCACCCACAACAACAGGGGAATCGCATGTGCGTTGCCGGCCTTTGCTGGAGGGACTAGCTCTCAAACGGGCATAAGAAAAAGCCCTACCACCATTCTATGGTTTCCTCACGATCTTTTCCTTCACCGAAAGCTCAAGTTCATTGTAGGTTGTTGGATTCGAACTCACGTCCCATGACGCGGCGTTCCTACACACTACCACTGAGCTATGATCGCAATCAACAAGATTAAATTATGAATACTTAAATATTGAACATTAGAAACAATAAAAAATAACCAAGAAAATATTAATAAGTGAAAATTGATTAAATTTATGAAAAACACTAAAATGAAACCATAGCCCTTAATTAATTTTAATTTATTTGATTGCACCGTTTCAATACTCGTATTATTGAATTAATCTTGTAGATTTTCGAAAAAAAAATTAAATAAATGGTGCATGATTTTTATATATGTACATTTAGGTGTTTCCGACTTCCCGCCACCAAAACTCTATAGCCTTGTGTTTTATGGCAGTATACAGTTATAGGAGGGTAGTTTATAACGCCGATTAGTATAAAGCAGTTGCAGCAGCACTGGCTTTGGGTGCAGTCTAAGCTTGGCGCTTGAGGCGTATTCATCGTACGTAGCTGGAACATTACCGAAGGGCCGTAAGATTTATATTTCTTTATTATTGACACTGTTTTGGTATTTATGCTGTGAATCATTATCGGGAATGGTTAACACTTGGTGGAGTGAGGCACGAGTGGTGAATGTGAGACCGTTGACGATCATCGACAAAGGGGCTCCTTAAACCTACATCGGAGTCGCAATTCTCAGACACTCTCGTGTTATCCTCTCTCTGCCACAATGATTAGGTTTTACGATGTACCCGGCACCCTTACGGTGAATCCGTGGTTTGCTTAGAAGTTCGTATCTCATCCTGACATTATTATTGATTGGATTATTATTGTTATCTGAAAAAAAAAACTACTCGGCGCATTGTATCCTAAATGTTATAACCGGTAATTAAATTGAACTCAATTACTCTTCTACTACTTTAAATTATATATCATGAAATATATAGTGATGAGTCAAACTTAATTTTCCTAAAACATCTAACAAACTCTTCATGCAACATTAGCGCAGTGAGATAATCTATTAGACATTCTAAATCAGTTAGATAGTCTAATAATAATCTACACCTGTGTCAATAGAGTATAGTCATTGCTTATGCAAGGTAACGTAACTCTGACTTTCGTCTGCTTGAATTTCGGAAGAAAGTCACTAAAATTTACTTTATAATATACTAGCCATATCCCGCGACTCCACACATTTTACGTTAAAATGTTATTGCTAACGACAGTTATATTATTGAAATAAAATCGAGCCTTTTCAGGGAAAACATAAGCCCTAAAAATCTTAACAATGTTTTTTATTGTAACTTGTTAAAAAATATCATTCTAAATTAGAAGCAATATGTTAATAGCCACTATTTTAATAGATTTGTGGTTAATTATGAACAACAATTTATATTTTTTAATAAGATATCATAGTTATTTATATATTAGGAATTAAAAAACTCTGAAAGGAAATGAAAAGGCTCGATATATACTTCCCTTATTACGACAGTTATTTTAATTTATCTATATTAGTATTATTCCGCATTTTTATAGAGTATCAGTTCAAAAGTTACATAAGGTGTCCCTAAACAAAGTCCCTAAACAAAAAAAAAACAGTCAAGACATTTGTGAGTAAAGTCCGTACATACAAAGAGTCAAAAATATTTTAACGTCACATTCTTGTTCCTTTGTAACAGAGTTTCTACAAAGGTTTGGCTCCCCGAACCCCTGTTAATGTTTTCAGACGACAGCGAACCCCTTAACTAACTAATAAACCCCCCCCCCCCCCAAATAAATAATAAAATTGATTGTTGAGGAAAATAAGGTTTTTATTTCATTAATATATAGCAAATACAGTGCGGAAAGAAATATCAAGTCGATTTCTGTATTTCGTTTTTATCATTACCAGGTGTGAAAACCCTCTCTCACGTAAGTATGTTGTAGCAAAGTGCCTGCCAGTCATCAAGCGACCATTACGTAAATCTTGCCGCGAACCCCTTACCATCGAATGACGAAGCCCTAGCCATAGTTTAAGAAACCTTGCTTTGTAACATAGATACGCCTTTTAATGAATTACAAAAAAGAAATCATACGTGTACTGGCAGATTTACACATATATAAGTATTGATATCGGTGATGGAAAAATTAACAGATAATAACTGCTCTCATACAAAGGTTAGTATTTGGTGGGGTTAGTATACAATAGTTCTTATGTTAATCTGCATGACTTGCTGCTACTATACCACGAAACCTGTTCGATCTATCTAGTATAATTTAGGTAGTGCACCTCAGTGAATATATGTTTTTTTGGATATCACCCACGCATGATACGTTTATATCTTTGTATTTGAATGTCCAGTCTGTGTTCGACTTCTTCTCCTTCAAAACTTCTTGATTGATTTTTATTATTTTTCTTTGTGTATATTTATCGGGTCACTTGGATGGTTCTTGGCATTCATTGGACACTGTAGGTTCCTCTGTGCACATTTTTTGATATAACATATAATCATTACTTATTAGCCTCCCAGCCACTACTAGCTATATAAATGGGCAGTATATTATCTATTTGTAGTGTGATATTAAGATCATGTGTGTAAACATAATGTTTTATACAGTGTAGTTTTATTTACATTAATGATGTTTTTGTAGACTTGTAGCGTACTGTTTACAACATAAAAGAATATCAAATTATATTTTTTGTAGTATTATTTAAGAAATATATTTTGATCTATATCTGAGAACAGGTAATGTGTGAAAAGAAGTGTGGACACTCCTCAAAAACTTTTAAGCATGTAAACTATCTATTTCTATCAGTTATATAATATATTAATAAAGCCTTGGCATTTAGTTACACTTCTAAAACGATTAGCTCGCAGATTCTTTACTACAGACCTTTAATTAAAGTATCAAATAAAGTCCAAACAAATCATTGGCAAAAAAGGCATAAAGAATATTGAAAAATACATTTTAAAATATCATATATACCTAGAATTGTGTAATTATCTGGTGGTCAATACGGTCGCTTGATACTTGAATGTCATATACAAACGTTTTTACAGTAGCAATTTCTTTGAAATGTCAAACGTTGTCAAGCGCGTAGTGAATTTTTATTAATGCAATATTTACAAATGCTACCAATTATTGGATTGCGACGTTGATAACATAGAGAAATGTTTTCAATTTCGGTTTTGAAATAAATGAATATAAAGAGTACGATTGAGAATAAACAGTATTGCACAATACTACTATACCACTTCCTTGCCCATTGACCGGTCGAAAAATGTTCTGTTATCACACTGTAGGAACCTATAGTCATCACTCTAAGCATTATTTATACCAGTGTAAAGGTAATGGGAATTCAATTAGAAGTTTTAGAAATTACCTCCTCTGAACTGGCAGTCTTTAATGATGATG
Organism: Actias luna; assembly: GCA_039707435.1. NCBI lineage: Eukaryota > Metazoa > Arthropoda > Insecta > Lepidoptera > Saturniidae > Actias > Actias luna. The sequence goes on along the minus strand of JAZHAC010000033.1, from coordinate 8,099,357 downwards.
CTAGCACTTTAATGCTCCCATTATTGTACAAAGGCCTATCCTCTAGGGAATGTATGAACTTACGTATCATGAAAGTCGATGGCATTTTGGCACTAAGTGTCGAGAAGTTTACACTTTTGTATTTTTTTCGTACGATGTTATACAAGAACTTTTTCTAAGTGATAATTTTTTTTCAGCGTCACTTTGTTCTATACCACTTTAGTGATGGGACAATAGTTGTCAATAATAAGAGACAAGTCTGTTGAATTATTTTCTATCTTATTAAAAATCGAAGACATTCTGGAAATGAGTTATAGTACATTGGCATTTTAACTATAGAATGGAATCTGGTGGGGAGTTATGAGATAGGCACTTGTAAGGACGCGGACACGAGACGGTCCGGTCAGTATCATGATATAGAATTGTGTGTGAGTTCCGGTAGTTCATACAATCGCATACTCAAGGCCGATTCAGCTTATATCTATAACTACATTTGCTATCTAGTCAATCAGTTAAACAAAAAATAAACTTTTAATAATTATTTTTTAATTTATGTTGCCATGTTATTTTTCTATGCAAACCTTTTTTGCCATTCTTTTCGGTTAGTATAATCACATGAAATAGTTGAAAGTTATAACTCGAATAACTGTAATAAGAATCCATAACGTTCCAACTAACTGGTACTTACATCGCTACTAAATTGATTTATATGTTAATAACTTTATATATATAGAAATTTAATAGTAACGACAGATATGAGAAAAGATAAAATGAAAACATCTGAACAACACATGTGGGAATATATATTGTATGTGTATTTAAATACCCAATAACACCTAAATGAATATTTGCAAAGCGGATGAGTATGGTTCCACAGTTATTAAAAGTTATTTACAAGTTTTTTTAATAAAGCTCTCCAGCAATGTATTTGTGGATCTGTCTTCCTTCAACTAAAAACTGATTTTATATTTGAAATCAAGGACCCTAAATGACTTTTCCATAACGCATTTGTCCCTGGTTTAAATTGATAGCGAAATGTATAGTCATTATATGCCCTTTTCTCGGTTCTCTCAATGATTTTGGTTTAATGTTAGCATACTAGTCCGTAATAGATTTAAAACGTATTAAATTTGATGATTAGCGTTTGAAAGATTTGGTGTGCATTTTTAATTTCAGATTTTGTATTGAGTATTGAATTGGCTAGATTTCTCTACAATATTCACTATGGAACATCTCGTTATAGTTATTAAATAAATATAGTATTATCCTTCTTTTGGATTTGTGGAAATCAAGTCGTAAATAAAGTGCTATTTTAAAGCTACACCTATGTGTTTATAAATATAGTTTTTATGTATATTAACTTAAAGGAAAATATTTAATTGTAACCTGGCAACATCATATTGTATGACGTTTGCTTTGGTAATTAATATTTACGTTTTTGGCGATCTTTTGTTGTTCTGTGTTCTATATGATAATTTTCGTATAAATATTATAGTATTCGTATAAATAAAATTTGATTATAGAGCATGGCGCATGTCAAAATGTTGTTAGTATCAAAAATAGTTAAAAAATTAAAGTCGGAATTGGTTCTAGTATTATAACACGTGATGCTACGACGGCATGGAGTAATTCATTTGTAAAGTTTGAGTCATCTGTTACTAGTTATATTATTGATTCCTTTAGATTTGATTAGATTGCATTAGCCCAATTCACTTTTAACTGTAATTCACTTCTGTATATTGTTAGTGCAAATAACAGTTAAATAGTTTCGGCTTAAAAATGTAACGTTAATTTAAATAAAATAAAAACATCTATTTGTTTGTGAATTAAACTTATTCTACTGCTATGATAAATTATTTTTTTATATTTTGGTCTTGTTTATTACATTTAATTTATAGTATAAAGGTTAACAATAATTTTACTTAAGTGAAAGAATATATAGTTAAACTATTTAATATAGATGAATATAAATATACAGATAGTTTATTCTATAAAAGCTTATTTAGATTACTTGTTAATAACTGTATTGTAGTCACGTTCGCGTCTTACATAATAAAATTGTAGGTTAAAAGCGAAGCAAATTAAATTCGTAGCGAGAGGAAGTTAGCAAACGATTTAAAGATTCACATTACAGCTCATAATAATGACATGAATCTACATGTGACACGTGATGAGGTTAGTGAGTGTCTATTCACTATACACAATGACGGCGAACTTCGATTTCTATAGGACATAACCTGCAATTGAGTATAAGAGGATTTACAGTAATATGTAGGTGTGTAACCAGAATAAAGTGGTGTACACAAGTATGCCTGTGCTGCGTGCAATGACTCGTCTTAAATTAATTGGAGGCTGACAGACGGTCGCGTTGCACACCGTTACAGCAGAATGACTCTTATCGAAAGATATTAGTAACTGTAGCTAATTTTAGACTGGCGACGTCGGCTCGTTGACCTATCAACTCAAAGCATTCTCAACGACATTCGATTTAGATACAATTAAATATATACGTATATCAGATGCAGCTACTTGGTTGCATTTATAATGGAATGTCTTCATATTTTCATTAAAAATGATTTAGAAATATTTACGAAGCTTTCAAATATCAGACAATCACGAAAGGAAACAGTTTATAATTATTTGTGAGCGCTCAAGTCGCGTAAAAACGTGACAAACAGCTAGTTTGCAAACGCAGGTCGGTGCTGCAAACTCTCACTAGATGTAATATCAATTTGTTAGATGGCCTTGGCACACTAACGTATTGGAGTTTCTCTTGAATAAATGAGGACAAACAGTTTTTGTACATAATTTACGATGATAAAGTTTAGGAAAATCCTACATAACTATGGACAATAATATTGGTAAATATATATCGAATGCTCATCGAACGACTTATTTCTACGAAGAACATAAATGCAATGGGTTTTCACGTGTGCATTATATTAAAAGGTTAAATATGTGATGTAATTTTATTTTGAACATGGTATCTCTATACCGATTACAAATTCGTTAATAAAGAATAAATCTTCATGAATTTTGACGAAATTTAATACAAGTGGCAGAAACTATTTCAATGCTTTTCCAATTTTATTGTGTGCTGCTTTGTTTATTTGTCGATTTATTTTGACTTGGTTTTCTTTGTTCACTGAATCATGCGTTACTTTAACAGTATTGAATCAACTTAATTTAACTAACTTTTTTAATGCTAACATTTAGATATAATTAATATGGACTAGATCGTATTACACTTTTCTTTATAAGAGCTCAACAGTAATATAAAAGTAAATTGCAGTTCAAATTTAGTACGAGTACGAATTTAAGGTTATTCATGCGTATCGGCAAATGCAACTTCGCATTAAAAATATCATGGTGATAACGAGGTTTCGATTACTTACTTCAATCTCGGTAGGTTAGGTGCAATGAGGCCGTGTCCGTTACTTTGTTGAGACTCGTGAAGTCGCCCGCATTGTGTTCGCTTTGCGCCGTCATCGCCTCATAGCAAAGCCTTACAACTTCCATATATATTACGCATAACCTGTAATAAAAAAGACGTATTATTTCATATAAAGTTCCTCATTTAGAATATGTATTATAATTTTATTGCTTTTTACTTTTATGAACATTTTCCCGCCAATAAAAACAAAACTTTTATGTACGCTACCTACTTTTATTAAAAACATGGAAACCGATATTGTATCAGCATTTATAATTTGTTTTTAGAGGACAGTTCTTTATTATATGATGTTATTGGAAGCATACTTATTCAGCAACATTAAAGGAATGTGGTGGGTATTTAAAAAATCGTCACTTTATCGAAAATTTATATTACGAATGGTCACTTCATGGGTATTCACTTAATATTTCTATACTCCCGTAGGTTTATTGATAATTTTATAACAATTAATGATTATCAAAGTAGACATTATCAGTTACAACAACAATTATGTTAGAAACCCATAACAGAAATTAAGAAACAACTAAAATGTTATACGAACATAGGTGTCTTTAGATTTTTAAGTAAATTCTTATTACAAATATTGAAATATACTGGACTATGAAATCGTCCCCAAAGGTCATGTGTAATATCACATATATTAATTACCCTTAACCCCAAATCATGTTTAATTTTACATTACGTTGCTTTTCGTCAAGTCATAATCAAAATTTAGTTAATCTATATTAATACTAGATTTTACGTGCGGCTTCGCTCGCGTTAATATTAATTTTTTCAAACAAATCGGATGGCGCAATAAGGAGTTTCTTACAAAGTTTCTCCTTCTCTTTACCCTATTTCTTTTAAGTTTTTTACGAGGAACACTAGCCTATCTCCATCTCCATCTATCTTTGTACCAAAATTCATCATAATCGATTCGGCGGTTTAGGCGTGAAGGCTAATTAACATCTGGCTACCACCAATACAAGCAAAGCGGTATTGAAAAGAGTAACAAAAACTGGCAAAATTTATTAAATAATTTTTAGTTCTCCGCGAACGAAGTCGCAGACACAGCTAGTATATTTTATATTGAGACAATATGCTTTGTATAATATTAACCGAAAAATATATTCAAAGTAATCAGGTGTAATGTATATATTGTTCGTTAGAGTAAATGTGGTTGTTAGTGAAGTGAACATGTAGTTTCATTGAGTTGATATGCTCCTGCTACTGTTGATAAATCAACGAATGTCATTCGACCGGTTGTCTAAATGCCAGCTGCGCCCGCTTGATTCCACAGCGAATGATATAATTTTGTTGTCAAGTATTTCTGTGTCTTTGACATCACCTTTTTAATACAAAACTATTTCTATTTGTTTTTTGTTTTTTATTTATTAAAAAGTTTTTATTTAAGACCTTGACCGTTGAAACCTTGAAACGTTAACAATCAGAGACAATATATTTGTATCATACAAATTGAGAATTTTATGGTTAGTAAAAAGTGATATTCCATATATAATGTTCAACAAATAATAAATAATATTAAAGACATATATCTTATCCTGCTTCTTCATATATCTAAGGAAAAAATATTATATTTCCAGTATTCACAGTACAGATTATAGGTATATTAGTGACCGAGTGAAAATAAAATAGGTATCGTATCAAAATTATTTAAAACTGTGGTAGAACTGAAAAGTTTTATAATGATATAGGAAGCATTTAACTAAAGGGTATGCGTGTGGGTGGAAATTCCTGAAAGTACTGAATCGACTCCTGTATTCCTTCACTAATCAAAACCTGCATTATGTTTGAGTCATGTAGGCTGGTTTTTATTCTCATGAAGCTCATATTGTAACTTTTTTAAGCAATAATAACTAAGTAGTAACGAACTTAGCCATCGTGTCATTCGAAATGGGATTTAACCCTACTATGGGGTTGAGCTTTCGTGATAAAACGATGGCATGACATGGCATGGTAGTAGTCAAATATCTATCGTCACACAGTTAGAGGTTCATATGTACATATGTTCGAGAAGGTGTTGTTGAGAACTAGCCATATAGTAGGGTTTAATTAACGCAAAAGAAATCATTGGTGGATGCTAGTATAACCATGAACAAAATAGTTTTTATGACCCTTTAGATGGGAATAACATGTCTGGATATTTTATGAGTGACCAAAGCTATTGTCCTATTAATACAAAGACTCAGTTTCAAGGCATATCGCGGGGTCGAGTAACTCACGCCTCCAGCGGCCTCGACTGCCAAATAATAACCAATCATATAACATAGTAATTGTTCACCCACCGCGGTCATAATAATCATTCGATAGGTGAACACCAACGTTGATTATTAGAATCAGCTCATAATGCTTACATTATAATACTATTTTAGTTTTAAGAGTAATGTTGTGCGACTGTTATACTTATATATTATACTTTTTTTATAGGTTTAGCTTTATGGCTACAATCTAGTCTTATCTTAAGTGACCTTATGGACCAAGTTGGTGGACACGTTAAGCCCATAGCTATTGGTAGCAGATTTTAACTTAATGGTGGTATCTAGCCATTTGGGCATTAGAAATAGCATTAACACCATGCTATGGGTTCCTTTGCCAAAAGCTCATGTCCATTGACGCGGCGTCCGTACACATAACCAACTGAGTCATTATCGGTCTAAGATTATTTCAATAATTACAAGTAAATTATAGATTGGAACAATGTTAATTTTTCACCCGTTGACAACTTCTCTTTTTCTATCTTTTACTTTATATACGCTTTTTATTAACTTCACCTGTATGTTTTTTGTATGTTTGTAACCGACTCCTTTGGGTGCGATTTTGACCCACTTTAAACGGCCAGATTTCGTTTAAACTTTGTAGATTTATCGAGGACCGATGACATTACACTAATTAGATAAAATTATACCATTTTTCAATTTGCAATATAAAATATTTGTTAATTTATATAATTTTCATCTATAGTCGATAAGGCAAGACACTTAATTATAATTTTTTATATTTAAAAAAAAAAACTAAAATTTTACATGTTTTTTATATACACAATTATTAATTTATATTTATTGAAATTTTTAACACTATTCTTAATTTATGTTTATTAAAACTTATTTATTTTTAGTTCAGTTTTCTATAAAAAGCGTGTTTTTTAGTTTTTCGACTATTGTTTATTTACTATCTTTTTAATGACATTTGTTTTTTATGTATTTTTTTAATATAGTGTGTCCAAATTTAGTACAGGTGTAATGTTTGACCTTAAAAATATATTTGTATTTTGTTTTCATTTTTGTTGTTCTATTAATGTGCACGTTGTGGTTGCTTTACGAGGTCCAGTGTATTTTTTTTTGAGAATTGACCTTAATTATAATTAACTTTTGTAATACATTAATCATTGGCTATCCTAAACATACTATAAACAAAAATAATTATTTTATTGTATACATATGTAACATAACAAATATAGGAGGAAACGCGGATAGCCAATTTTTGAATGCTTCAGCTAAATTTTTAAAACAATAGGATTATGATTGTCGTCTTACCTATGTACGATAAATATAAGGCATAATATTTATTCAATAACAATATAAATTTGATATATATATATATATATATGCGTAATTTTGAATTACTGAATATATGGTATTACTACATCATGCGATAAAATCGAAGTAGCTAATTATATTTCATGAATACACATATGCAAAGTAAACAAAATATATGTAGCGTGGTCTTTGAAGCTTTTAAAATAAGTAACTTATTAAAAAGCGTTGAAAGGACAAGAACAAAAAAAATTACGAAAACAAACTACCTAGTACTTCCTAGTATTTATTTATTTATTTATGTAACCTATTCGCAATAGCTACATTACCTGTATTAGTTTGCTTATAAGCGGATTAGTTCCTCTTCACAAGTCTGCTTATAAACTGAATATTCAATTGAATATAAAATATATTTTTATTTTTTGTTCTTCCTAATAAAATGCTTACATAAAACATATGTGTATGTAGTACTCGATACACTTACACGTAAGTTGTAAAATAAAGTTAAATAACAATAAATCATTGTCGATAATTATTCGCTTCAGCATAAATTTCTATCAGATTTTTTACAATCAAATCAGTATTTTCATAGGTTTATCAACATTATTATATCAATTGAAAGACGTGCACTGTTGGAAACTCACTCTACAGTTGTAACAACGATCGCTTTGTGCTGATCGAATCCAGCTTCTTTCCACAAGTTATTTCCATTAGGTAGAGAGTCAGTTCCTCCAAAAGTTTAGCGTGTCTACCAACTTCGGCCGTATCGTCACTTAAGATGAGGTGAGATTATGGCCATAACGCTAAGCCTTAACTATAAAAAAAATGCTTTCAGAACTGTCTGGCTACGCTGCGTCGTCTTCGCTACACGAGAATTCTTTTAACTTATTGACCATCCGTACTCAAGCTACGAACCTCGCCCACTACCACTTAAGTATAACAATTCTGAGAACTTTGTCGCTGACTTCAGTTTTTATGCGGATATCCACGTTTCAGATTCGATCACGCAAAAAAATTTCGAGCACAGCGCTCTATATTGATATATTGAATATTTTGAATGAACTTGCACTTCCTCGTGATGCCCAAAGTTAGCAATAGTTTAGAGTTTCAAAAATTAATTGTTAATAACAGATATCCAAACTTCATCTCTTTAAAGTATACATTTGTATTATAAACTTAAAAACATATATGTATACAAGAATTGCGCAGTTAATATTAGATTTGTGGCGTAATTGCTTCCTTGATGAAGGAGTCCACGCCCCAATAAACATTTACGACACATAGTTCTGGGCTTAGTAACCAAAGGTGTATACATTTTTTTTAATAATATGTATTTAAGTCTATTTCGGATTAACCTTCACTTATGTGCTATGATTTTTTGTTTTTTTTTTTTAATAACAGTAATCATTATTTTTGCGCTATGTTACAAGAATGTTATAATTATGTTATACAAGAATAAATAAATTTGGCTACAAATAAATCAGAAATTAGAAAAACGACCGTCGTCTCATGCCGGCTTGCAAGCATCTCGGCAGTAGGATAAATAATTACTGATCACGAACCTCGATAAGTCAAATGTTACTGATTTACAAGTTAAGCGTCATGCGTATGGAGAAACGATTTAGACACCTTAGAGCAAAACTGTATATCATCGTAGACTATAATCTTGTTTAGAAATATATTGATAGCATATGTGCGACCCATTAACAGAACGAATCGCAATTTATATAATTTGCACGTTTCGTCTTCGTCGTAAAGCTACTCGTAGACTGTGGGCCTTGATGAAACAAGATTAAGGCCGTTTTATGCTCAATTACTGGGAGCTGATTCAATCTTAGTTCCGTATTGCAAAATCTAATAATCGTTGTTTTGAATATTACAGCTTTTTATATTGTTTCATGCATTGTTTTAACATTTTACCCCAATGTGAACTGTTGCTCTATTTAAAATGCATTGCAACATAACGATTAGGAAGCAATGATTTTCTTAAATCTCTAATGCCTTTGTATTTGGCAGATATAACGAGAGTTGCTTAATCAACTTGAATTGAACTATACGTTACTGGTACATGATATGTCAAGAGAGGTATTTAAAAAGTCTATAGAATGCCGAGTTAGTGCCATATCATGCGATGCTTTAACAGTAAAACGATAATTGTAGGCTGTAAATGTTTGAGAAATACAACATAATCATACGAATTTATTTAAATATAATGCCAAAGTTCACTATGTGTACACATTAATCCTGCCGTTCTTTGGTTAAGTCAATAAATAGTGTATTTTAAAATAGTACAAGTATACAAAAAATAAGTTTCAAATAAAAAGATTGGTCGTGAGGTCAAAATAATGAGAATAGGTTGACATAAACCAGTAAAAGTGACAATAAAAACGAAATTGAATGATGAATTAATTGTAGTATGCCAGTTACATAATATAGCTTGTTCATTTATTGTGTATATTTTATTCGTCTTTATTCAAATTTTCAGTTCTCTTCGATCTCTAATAAGCATTAATCCGAACTAATAAACACACTTTGTTGCAATAGTAGCAGCTATCAATTTATTGCAAGCTGATGCATTAAAGTACAACTTATTTACTTTAGCGTTGCTGTTTTATAAAATTTATATTTTAAAAACGACTGTTATTTTAAATATAAGTCATTATAAGGTTTTATTGTGTTTATTATGATTATTCAAACTAGATGTTTTGGAAAATCTTCTCATTTACGGATTGAAATAAATCAATATGTATATACAGTTCTATATAGTTTTTAGATCGGACAAGGAAACAGAGGATCATGACGTAATCGAGAAAAAGTTAGTAATAAACTAATCATACCTCTGCTACCTAGATTAAGGTAGAACCAAGCCAATAAGGAGAGGATTTAGAGATACCCCACATAACAACGCTTTTTCATTTCATTTTTACACTTGATTAGTTTTACAGTCACGTTTGCTCTGCGGAACCCTCACAGGAGACGAATATTTCAACAAATGTCATTTCAATCAAGGTGTTGCAGAAGGTGACCTATGACTGTATGACCGTATTAGGACAATGGGCCCCATTTAAGATCGATTATAAATCACTACTGAGTTTAGTGACTCTCAGGTAAACTGTACGTTAATTTCTTAATTATTATCACTAAAAACAACTTACGAATTAGACTGGATTCAAACAATAGTTTCGATAGTCGTAAATGCACCCTGACTATATCGATTATAACGTTGTATAGATTTAGTTTGCAGTCAGTAAATTCCGTTTCTAATTTAATTTGCAAAGCTCTACAACTTTATTATAAACACAGTCCACTTTATCAGCGATTAAGGGCTGGTTGTCAATATTGCGTAAACTGATTTATAATTACATTTTAAATTTACATCATAAATGTTGCAGTTATCAATTAATTATTCGACTGTAAATAATAGTACAAAAAATACACATATAGATTACTCACAGCACTAAAATAATAAATAAAAAATCTTTGTATATAAAAAAAAAAGTTAGTTGGTACTGCGTTGTCATTCTACAACAATTCGATATCATGTAAAGGATGTAACGCACTTTAACACAGTCATTAATAAACTTACTAACGTTCAAGTTCAAATACCTTACTGCTAACGTTTCAACAATTAATGATATGATATATATAAAACAAAACAGAAAGTTTTCTGCAAATATATGTTTTTTTTTCTGTACATATGTGTAGATATACAGATATTATGATTGTAGTAGTAGTAGATTGTAAATGTACAGTTGCAAAATCAGGATAACCTTAAGTACAACTCAGAGAGCTTTTAACTCAACATCGAACACCTTCACTACCGTCATAGTCTTTAATTATTTATAAGCATTATAAAATGTAAGTTTTCAATAATACTATTTTGCAACACATATATGTCAATAGCAAAGTAGATATATAAGTGATCACTCTATCATTATTAAACTTCATTTATTTGCGGCGTGTTGACTGAATTTGTCTTAGTCGTTATTATTTGTGTTTTTAAGAGGATTCCAAAATTATAAGATTAAATAAAAGAAACGGTTTAGTTACAAGAAGAACACGTGATAAATAAGAATACTGCAATTCATAACATGACATACTGTACGTATTCCCTTACCATACTGTTTTTACATTGTTTTTCAAATTCTGAAACAGTACATTATTTTTTTAAACATATATTCTTTACACGTAATACTTTATAGGTAATAATATAATTTCAACACGTTTTGTGTTCAGGAAAACATACTTAAACGGAAACAGTAGGTTAATTGTAGTTCAACCATGCTTATCTGACTTGATGGAAATTATCTGGCTTCATATGTTATCTGACACGCTTAAATTACGTTATTTTCTACATAACTAACTAATATGACAGCAGTAAAAACGTAGAAACTATGTATGCGTTTTACTTCAGTCTTCTTCAAATTTTCAAAATTCATTCAAGTTCCATTAAAGCAGTGTCCGTACAATAATTTTTGAAATACGACTGGTAGGTCCTGAGATTAACGGGTTTAAACAAACAAATAGACTTTTACGCTTTATAATATTAATATAGATTACCTAATACTGTTTTTCTGCAAAAGTTGCTTTAGGTTATGTAAATGGCATATAATTTTATGTCGTTATAATTTGTATTAAATGTATAATGAATTTCGACAAAAGCGTCTTTTCTTTTGATCTGATAACCAGGCTACCATAATATTTATATTAAATTCAGAATTTTAAGCCTTGAAATGAATATTATTTTAAACATAATTGATCAACAGAACAATTTTCTCGAAATTCGAAAATGTCAACTATATATTGTAGACATAGTACCTTACAATAATGTTTATATAAGCTGTTTTAACTTATCAGTATTTCCGCCATTACCCATATAATTTTCACGTAGCCACAATGGGACCCCGCGTACCAAAGAATGGCAATCGTTGAACTAGATCAGCATTTTGAGAATTCGACGTTAAGTTTCGATCTAGGTGAATATCTTAATCATTTATCTTGTTTGTTCGACTAATTTTAATCAAGCAAAAACTGCTTAGTATTTAAAAAATTCGCAAAAAATTTGAAATGTCAAGGATAATATGGGCATGAATAAACTAATATCGCCTTTTATATTAGTATATCTAAAACTAGAGAAACAACTAAAGACAATAGACAAAGGATATATCGGTGGATTGACACTTTTTTTAACCTTTGTAATATTACAATGCACTTTATGATTAAAATTATTAATATATGTACATATACTAGTATAATGTAATTATAAAAATTGCACTCATTTCATAGTAATTCAGTGAAACATTATTGATTAGAATTTTAGATATTTTAGCACTGTAAAATATAGAATTTGTAGTATTCGTAAGTTGTAACGGAAATCTTATTAAATCCTTACCGTTTTGTTCAATACTAGCTGTGCCTGCGACTTCGTTTGCATAGGACTGTAAATTATTTAACTAATTTATTGCCTATGTTACTCAGGGATAATATAGCATTCTAATGGTGCAAGAATTTTTGAAATCGGTGAAGTAGTTTTTGAATTTATTAGATACAAACAAAACTACTAATCGTTCCTCTTTATAATATTAGTACAGAGTACTAGCTTTTACGTGCAGCTTCGCTCGCATTAATATTGATTTTGTCAAACAAATAGGATAACGCAATAAAGAGTTTCATATAAAGTTTATCCCTCTCTTTAGCCCTGTTCCTATAAATGTTTCGTGAGAAAAATTAGGCTATCTCCGTCTACAGGATCCCATCTATCTCTGTGCCAAAATTTATTACAATCGATTCAGCGTCTTTGGTGTGAAAACATAACAAACAAACAAACTCACTTTCGAATTTATAGTATTAGGATGATGATAGATGTACATTTCAGTATTATAGCTTTTTAAAATCAATGAGTTGTTCTTTAATTACTCACAATTTTCTATTGCAAATAATTTTGTATTTGAAACAAAGTTTTGTGAATTATGCTTAGATTATTTATCTTATTTGAAACAAATTCTTAGCAGAAATTCGAGAAAATCGATTAATTTTTTTTCTGCATAAGTTTAACGTAACCACAATTTAATAGATTAGGCCGTGATTTCTTTATTTCTACGTTGAAATAAAAACAGACGAGTTTCAAAAAGTCATTATGTTTCCACGACGCGGTCGCGCTTACTACGAATTTCACTTGCGCTAGTCACGATTTTTTTAACTTGTACCCGCTTCTGTATTTTAAGTTTTTGTGACACCTGACGGAAGGCAACCGTCACGATAGAGCTATTTAGTCCGGTAACTTATTATTGCGTATAGTAAAATGATATTGAAGTTGTGTTTACCTGTATAGTACTAGCACGAACACAAATATTATATGAGTCGTATAATACCAACTATACATCATATTGTATCATTTGGAATAATTTTGAAGTATAGTTTTGTAAAACAGCTTTTATAGAGTTTCTCATGAGAATAATAATTATAATATAGTGTAGGAGGTGCAAGAAAAGAGGCTCCGGGATTGATGATATCCGAATACATCCGGTGCACAGTGGGCAGTTTCAGTTCTAACTTCGCTGACTAGGCAATCTTTTTATAAAACCATGGGTGTATTTTATTAAAATACGACTCGTGCCAACAAGTAGAAGGAGAAAGAACCGGTATGTAAATTTTTGTAGAAATTTTGCTGTTTGTAATATTTTTCAGGTACTTTCCAAATAAAGTACTACTACATCTTGGGATGCATTAAAGCCTTCAAAGCCCACAAATTTTATATTGTTTATTAAAGAGTGTTATACTTTTTCTTACTACGTTGTGGTATTATAAAAATATATTTCTAGAATTTAGGTCTTTTGGCAATGTTTTTCCTAATCATCGGTCGATGATGTAAGTATTTAATTTATTGATGCATAAATATTAAAATAAAGCAAAAATAATATGCATATGCTGAGGCTCGTGTACCAGTGGGTATCGGGTTTACATTGCACTACTTTGTAACTGATGTAGTGAATGCATATTTATTAGTACGTATTTCCTATATTTGTATTTCGTGACCAAAGTAACGATCATATTATAACTATCTAGCTTTACCTGCGACTTCATTTGCGTGGAGCTAAAAATTATTTAATAGTTTTTGCCCGTTTTTGTAACTATTTTCAAAACCGCTTGGTTCCTATTAGTAGTACCGTGATAATATATAGCAGAAAGCCTTCTTCAATTATTGTTCAATCAAATACAAAACGATTTTTTTGAAATCAGATCAGGACTTCCTAAGATTAGCGCGTTTAAACAAATAAACAATATTTTCCGTTTTATAATATCAATATAGATAATATTTATGGTATCAGTATTTTATTGTATGACGTAGTGAACAAGCAGATACCTGTTAATTATTATTCTAGTGAAGTTTCACTTATACGCAACTTCATATACCTAGTACTGCAGTTCTATTTGAAGTAACATAATAGTAGGTAGCTGGATGTTCTATCCATACCCTTAAGATCAGATTACAGTAGTTTTAGAAATAGACTTCACATAGAACTTACATAGAAACTATTTTAGCTGTAGTGCTTTCGCGGTAATTATGTTATACAAGTCTTGATTATTTGTAAAGTTATTTCTTAATATCCATACTTAGTAATATAATTTTACGGTAGGAATATTTAATAGTATTTAAGGAAGAATAAATATGTATAACGAGATTGTTTATGCTTAGCTGAGGAACAATGGAAGTGGTAACTCGCGAGAATATCACAGAGCTACATTAAAGGAATGCGGCTATTTTGAAAGTGGCACGTCCAAGGTCAAAGGTGCAAATACTTGGCAGACGGCTATGTCAAACTTGATATCCGCTTAATAAATGTATGACATTTACACGTTCGCAAATAGTTGAAATGGAAATGGCGGGCTCTCGTCCTGGAGGCCATAACTTATTTTGAGCCGTCGAGCTAGTGGGGTAGCAAAATGGTTGAACATAATGATTGTATTTTTTTATAATTATCCTTCTATTACTGCATAAAAGTTTTCAAATAGTATGTGGCATTTGTCTTGTGCCTTTCCAACGTAGATCATATCGCAACTCTGCTGACATAGTTTTACAACTCAAAAATATTAATATATTTTTTATTGTAACATTTGATTTCCAGGGTATTCAAATATTTTTTTCGAGTTTTAAACAAGCTTATAAGTTGCGGAAAGCAGTTTTTTTATAAATTAAACTGAGATCTCGAGAAGGAAAACATAAGAGTAGCATAAATTTTAAACGTCTTTTTCCCGATAATATTGTTTTTTGAGTTGTGACACTATTTGTGATATTACAATCACAATGGGCATATTGATTTATCTAAAGCTATAACAGTTCGTTATTGATAAGAAACTTTATTGTTTTTCTAGTAAGCGAACATAATGCAGATAATTTATTGAGTTGCAGTCGAAGATTGTACTATTAATACATATTATCACTGTTAATTTTATCGTTATAATTAATTATAATTTATTATTAAATATATATATGCCCCGATTATTAATTAAAACAGTTTCGTCACGAAGGCTATTTGGGTAATGATAAATAACGTGTGGTTTCGCAAATGTCACTCGACTTTGTTAGTGAGAGATAGAAAGTTATAAAACTACGTATGTGAGGTCAGGGCTTAGTTGAAGGCGATAAGTTATCACCTAAATGCAATTAACAGTTCGATCAAATATGTTTTATTATGAGATTGAAACCACGAAGTTCAAATATATTATACGTACCAA
This sequence comes from Actias luna, assembly GCA_039707435.1. Taxonomy (NCBI): domain Eukaryota; kingdom Metazoa; phylum Arthropoda; class Insecta; order Lepidoptera; family Saturniidae; genus Actias; species Actias luna. The sequence continues at coordinate 8,083,655 of JAZHAC010000033.1, read as the reverse complement.
AGTTATATGTAATTAAATGTGATGTATTTAAAGATTATTTAAACAACAAATACATTACAATCAATTAAATGATTGATAGAAAAGTACTTAATAATCAATTTAAAAAGACATTTTTACATTATATAGTGGATAATATAATGTCTTCAGTATCAATGATGTAGACAAAGAATACTTATAAATGTGTTTAGGTAATTTTAAAATTCAATCTTCACTTAATGCGATTTGAAATAGCACTGTTTTGGTTAGTACCACATAGAAGATAGAACGAATCATACAACTTTTTTAACAACGAAGATAAATTGGTTTAGAAAGCCTGAGTTTCGTGTGGTAATAACATTAATGAATTTTATTATTTCCAAAACCGAGCATTTAGTATGTACAGTGGTTATTATATATTTATAATAAAGTTTATTATGGTTAATCACTAATAACCTAAATGTATTTGCGGTTAGTAAAAAAAAAAACAAAAGCAACCTTCTATATATTATACTAGATATGCCCGCGACTTAGTTCGCATGGAACTAAAAATTATTTAATATCTTCTGGCCGCTTTTTTTTTTTTTTCATACTGCTTGGCTCCCATCGGTGGTTACGTGATCTTAAATAGCGTACAGTATTTTTCATTGATTGTTCTATCAAATACAGATTGCATAAAATTCGACAGGTAGTACCTAAGAACAGCGCGTTCGAATAAACATACTTTTCTGCTTTCCAATATTAATATAATATAGAATGTAGATCTAATTCTTCTTTTATATTTCTTGATGTCATCGATTTATATAAAAGTTAGCCATTGATTTATATAATAGTTATTATAATGTAGGTAGTAAGAATAAAGCAAGATAGGCAGTAAGAGTTTTATTTGGAATCAACTTTAACTGTGTGTTATATATTAAATGATCCTTTAAAATTTAACGATTCATAGATATATACATAATCACTACCAATAATTTTTCCTGAAAACTCAATTTTATTTTAGCTGTAATTAATTTCTTCCCTATATATAACAAAAGTGATTTATTTACGATAAATAGAAAATACAAACGCATTTATTATATGTGGTTAAAAATAAATCCTTACATACTTGTAAAATTCATAAGCTTGAGTTCATTTTCGCTATTTTATTGTATATACTTAATTAACATATGTTACGTTGTTCAGTTGAAATGTGCAAATACGTTTTACTACTAATAATACATCTTGTACGTATTAGAAAATAAAAGTAATCAAAATATTATTACATAGTAAACAAAAACTGACGCGTTTTAAAATAAAACGAGTAACTGATATTATGATCAAACTAATTCATGTCAGCATTTTAAAAGTATCTAGTAATAATGTAATGTATAGTTATACATACCTACACCAAACTATACAAATAAGTTATATTAATTTTACCTTTAAAAGAAACAATAGTTTTATTTTATTTTAAGCACGCATTAATTTTACGGTGCACACCTATTTTTTTGTTCTTGATGTGTATAAAATGTTTCACTTTAAATAAGAGAAGTATTAAAGAATTTTACTATAGGTACGTTGTTTCTACCGGAAAATATTTGAGATATCCTCAAGTCGCGCACAAATAAGCTTAATTTGAATAATGTTTGTGTGTTGCAATTCCAATAATCTCATTATCTTTGGCTAGTCAATGGATTTTGTACAGATGGAAGCTGTATACTAATTTGTGACCTAGGTTAATATTACGCTTTATCTAATATTTAGTAGTCTATGTGACATTGATCCTGTTATTGGCTTACATATTATAAAAGGCATTGCCTACGTACAGATACATTAGTGTGTTTATAACCCGAGAATCACTCAACTGATTTCATTTATTAATCAATATTATGTTATAAATGCATTCTATGGGTATTTTTAGGATATTTTGTTATATTAGGTGATATATACAACAAATTATATCAATAACAGTAAATGAGATGGAAGTACATTTGCGAACATTACGTTTTCTTGCAATATGGTACGTAAACCATACAATATTATCTTTAAATATTTTTTTACAAATTAAATTACGTTATGTTTAAAAGTTTTTAATAAATCTATTTTAGTACTTGCGAACGGACCCGCGTGCACAACTAGTCAATAATAAAAATACACGATTAAAACTAGATTGTAATGTGGGTGAAGTTACAAAATGAACTTAGTCTCAGATAAAAATAAAGGGTTATGCGGGCAACTTGTTTTGCTACCAAGGAGAAATTTCAAGGGTAATTCCTCTAAATTCGACTTATTCGCAAAGGCGCTGGTCTTGAATTGCAGTGGTCATACAGATGGGTGTGTGTGTTGTACAGACGCCGTCACCGTTAAAGTATTTACACACGATTCCGAGTAGGTCGACGACCTGCGCCTCTCTGTCGCGTGACCAACTAGCATGATTGTTTATCCTTACTATTAATTACTTTTAATAATGATCATCGTCAATATACAACGCCACATTTATATATGGATTATGACCTGAAAATCAGTCAAAAATAATTCACCTGATCCGCCAGGTGGAGATGGCCTTAAATGTACTAAAAAAAATAATTAAATACCAGTTAAGTTGCACATAACTTAAAAATGTAGTCGTAAAAACTTCATACTTGGCACACTTATTGCATTAGGTATTTGGTCTATTTTGTACTAATCTTAAAAATAAATGTCGATTATTTTCTGCTAGTTAATATATAGTATTACTATGATTTAAGAATAGGAATAATATTTGTACATTATATGAATTAAAAATTAGTAAAATCAAATAAAAAAAAACCTGATAAAGAATGAAATGTTATGAAAAGAGATACTGTCCCACTACTGTACATTACACTATTAAAATAATTAAGTAAAGGTTTTTCATCAAATTCTGAAGCTCAAGCGAATGTTCAAGCTCATTGCAGGTGCATTCGAACACACGTCAATTGACGCGGCGTCCATACACACTATCGTTCCGTAAAATAAATCATTACATGTGATATTTAAATTGTTGTTATTTTTAAATGAGCACTTTTTCATTGACACAAGCAAAGCCGCGAATACAGAATTAAAATTATTGACAACCAAACGACTCATAATTTTCTCCACGACTGCTGATATTACTACTATTCGTAGCTCGGTATTATTATTCTTACTAATTACTAGATTTTACGTGCGACTTCACTCCGTTACTACAGATTTTGTTAAACAAGTCAGATGACGCAATATAAAGTTTCATACAAAGTTTATACCTCTCTTTACCACACTTCTATTAAGGATTTAGAAGGATCTAGCTACGAAAAAAAAGCCTATTACCGTTTCCAGGTTCCCATCTATCTCTATATCAAATTTCATCATAATCGATTCAGCTGTTTAGGCGTGAAAGCGTAACAAACAAACAAACTTACATTCACATGTATAATATTAGTATTTATAAAGTACCTAACGAAAGATTGAATTATTATAATTGTTTCAAGTATGTTTGATTTAAAAAAGGTGGTGTTAGAGAAAGAACAGGTTAATTGTTATTATATTGTTTTATTCCATTCAGACGTTATTAGCAATTACACTTAATAATTGACTTCGATGAAATTAGAAAGTGTATATCGAGTTAATATTTGTGTACGCTATAGTTAGAGATTCATAGTAGAATAGTGAATATTCAATAATATATGTATGCGCTAATATATATATATATATATATATATATATATATATATTATCAAATACACTATTTGATAACATAGTACATAATGTATATTAATTGAGCTGTGCATGCTGCTTTCCTCTTTTTTATTAAGAATAATTTCTTTTTATCAAAATTCTATTTTAGCCATTTTTTAAATCTTTTTTATACTTAAGGTTTCGCGTTATGGCCTTAATTTCACCTGATCTTAAGTGACGAGACGGCCCAAGTTGGTAGACATGCTAAACCTGAAGAGTAACTGGCTTTCAAATGAAACTGCCGGAACACACCTATTGGTATTTAGCGGCAGGTTTTCAACTTGAGGGTGGTAGCTAGCCAGGCGAGCATTAGAAATAGCCCTACCACCATGCAAAAATTCTACTAATTAAAAAATGATATAGACAATACAAAATTTCATAAACGGTTACTCTGGTTTTGAGTTTAAACCGGACATTATATACGTAGACAGGCAGATTGACAAAATAAAATATAGAAGTTATTTATGTTATAAAGACGACACAAATGAAATGTAAGGTTTAGATTAGGATTAAAAGCACACTTTTTGACGTTTTCAAAATAGAAGCCGTTAAAAAATAGTTAAAAGAATTGTATAAAAAAATAATCGATACAATCTTGTTTTGCATCAAAAATATAAAGTGTGTATATATATAAATTTTGTCAAAGAAAATTAAAATAGGTCATTGTACAGAGCGATGGCACGTACAGGCACGTAATACTGCAGCATTGCTTCATACTGACTGCGCTTGCGTCAATGCACGCAGAGTGGGCGCTTCGCGGGGTGTCTTCCGAGCGACAGCCGGCCTTTACTACACGCGAACGCCACTAACTTTGTCACACAGGTATTGTGATTAATCATATTAAATCACTATGTTGTAATACATAAAACATTATTTTCATTATAAGGATTTCACGTAACTAATCGCCATAACTGCAATAACAATTTGCTTATTTTATTACCAGCCTTTTACGACGAAATAATGAATTTGTTATGGTGACATAGTACGAAATAAGTTTGCGTGTCTTCAAGCTATCCGTCAAATGTTGAGGGACATAAGTTGCAAATTTATTAGGTAATTCAAGAGTTCGAGTATCTGTCGACACTATCATAGAAAGATGATACCCGTCCAACTATTTGTTATTACAACAAGTGAAGGCCGGGATGAGTCAAAGTCGACAGACATAGATGCTGCGCGAGGCCGTCGCAGCTTGCCAGCCGCATGCTAAACACCTGTCGAAACACCTCGTCGTTATCCAATAGGTAAGTATTGCTGACAAAACACATAGGCGTCGCTCTAATGGACGTAAATCTATTCTCATTTAAATTTAAATCTACCTATTAGACGTTTCGTGTAATATTTACAACATTTTTAACATTATTAAAATAGAACAGTAGATCTTTTGCAACTTGCGTTTGTGTCCGAAGGAAAAATGGTTTCATTTTAATATTTTCAATTAGTTTCTATTATTTGACAATAATAATCAAGGTCGTTTTATTTTTGTTTTATTTTAGGCAAAAGGTTTCAGGCTTTCTGAACACCGTGGGGTCGTTGGAAAGTGTTCAGCGAAGCGAGACGCACGGGTGCGCGTGTTATTAGTTGCGCCACAGTCTTAAAGGTCGTACAATACACGGATTGATCGATACTTTGGAATTATTCCTTTTTCAATTAATTAAGGTAAATTAGAAACTAAATATTCAATTAGTAATTTAATTAATAATTTATTTAGGTAATTTAATTGTGGCACTGTCATTCGGTGTTTCGTTACATAGATCAATTATTGAAACAATAAAGCTATATCTTTTTACTTATTACATTTTAAACTAAGAAATGGTGCATCTAGAATTCTGTGTCACTTGAGCATAGTAACAGTTTTTACTTTTGTGTGTTAAAGTTATTTATATGAACAATATAGTCAAAATACTACATATTCAATCTCGATTTGGTAACAAGTGTGATGTTTTTTTATTAATATTTGACATTAAAAATAAATTTTGTAACATTAGATAAATATTGTGAAATCGAATAGCGGAATACCTATCTAGTATTGCAATTATTAAAATGTAGCAGCTGATCTTTTGCAACTTGCGTTAGTGTCTGAAGGGAAAATGGTTTCCTTTTAATATTTTAAAATAATTTTCTATCATTTATTTATTTTTTATTTTAATTCAAGAGTTATTTGACAATAATCATAATTTAATCTAAATAATATGTTGTGTGTGTGTTGTTATTTATACTTAATATTTAAGTAATATATCAATAAATTTAGTCATTGAAATATTAAAATAAATGTTATAATAATCACATCTATGCAAAGCTGCGGATGAGGAACTGTTCAAGGTGAATTAATCTCAAAAATTCCATCGAACAAAAATGGACGGACATTATTTCTACTATGTATAGTCTGGTATATTATCTAATTACGTATTTATGAAGGGAAACTGATTCAAAAAACGGAGCAGCAGTTAAATGTGTCTTTATTGTACATCATGCATTACAAATAACATAGGCAGGGAAAGCAAAATATCGTTGTACATACAAGTATTCCGTGATTTAAATATTTATCGGGCGTCTGTATACTATACTTTCGATATAGTATAGTATATCTCATGTGAGTAAACATCTGGAGCATGCTAATCGAAATTCCTTGCTTAATATGTAACATATCGTTGTTTCTTACTTTACAATTATTCGTAACTTTACATGATATTTTTGCAGTTACTGAAATATATTTTTACAACTACCAGATCCGTTTCTACAACATAGTTGTACAGAATAATAAGGCCATCTCTCTAGTGTAACAGTATTCTTACACGTGAAAATAAATATTTATATGTCATGTGGAATTATCACATATGTGTTTATTTGCCAAAATTTGTCGAACATTTTGGCTATTAAGTAGTTTATCCTAAATGTATAAGATAATCTTGTAATTACAATGACCTAATTACGAAACAATATGAATAAATACTGGCTTCCGAAAGTTTATGACTATAAAAAATAATTTGATAGTTTTAGTTGAATAGTTGAATTTCGTTTATAATAATCTAAGTGATGTAATACCTATTGGTGATCTAGTTGGTTGTTATGAAATAAAGATAAATCATTAGAACAGGAAATCTGTCACAGTCTCCTACATAAAAACATCTAATATATCACATGAACTGCGGCTGTACTTGGTTAAGTTGTCGAATAGATAACACGTGTGTACATTAAACTAACTTCGAAACCCGTTCTGTACCGATTGCTAGTTGACTTAAAGAGTAACTTGCCGACTAGCCCGGTGACCACATAAGTATGAGCAGGCGGGAAACGCTAACTACTTTCATCACCTCATTAATAAACTTGAGTTAAAGAGTTGCCGTTATGTTCATTATTAATATGTATCCGTCGGATACACTAGCCCATTTCGTTTAATCGAATTTATTATGAAACAAAAATGTTAATACATAATATAATGATTTAAAACTTACGTATAAGTGAGCGTAACATCCAATTCTGTGAGCAAGTACAAAACTACCGAATATTCAAATTTTCATTAACGTTATTCAACTTTAATAACTTCATATAAATAATTCACGTTTTTTCTAAGCACACTTTCCCGATGTTTGCGATGCCAAAGACAAAGACGGAAGATTAGATTTTTTGCGTTTGCGTATTAGCCCCGCGGCGATTTCGATAAACGAAATGAGGAAAAGAGCGGTACGTAGAACCGCTGCGCAGGAGTTGGCAAAACTGACGTACGGAGCGCGCAGGCGCCGTCAAGGTATTGTTAAAAGTTACTTTTACTTACAAGACTTGCTTCGTGTTTGTGCCCGCTGCTCTAAGTAGTTCGGGAGACCTTGCTATCTTCGCACCGCACCGCAACTCTTGTCTGCACATACACGTTCGGGACAGAGAAAAACGGTGATCTCATAATGCGTTTGCTAAAGTCAGTGCTATTTACAAAAAAATATATCATTATTTTCAGATATTTCGATTAAGTTTAATAATGTTATACATTCTTTAAAATTTAATGTCGCACGAATTATTTATTTGTTTATTTAGTTATGAACATTATTGTATTATTATATTAACATTAAAAGTTTATAATGAATATAGGAAAAGTATTCATGTTTTTAAACACGGATGCTAAGAAAATTTTAACACAAGGATAGTGTTCATAATAATAACGATGGTCAATATGTGTTTTCTGATACTTAGTAACCAGTTTAATTTGCATATTGTGACCAATGTCACGTAATCGATAAAGTAATATGGAGTGAATAATAAACCTTGAGCTGAAAGCTGTCTGCGTATGTTACCAGCAGATTAAAATTTTGATTTTGATACTAAAACAGAATAAATTGAATATACATTTTCAATCTACGAAATTCTATTAATACGTACTATTGACATATCATACAATACCATTCAATATAATACACATAGGATTTGTAATATATACATATAAACATTAAACTTTAAATTCCATAAATGAAGAATCAATTAAAAAATATATAATAATCTTGGGATAATAAGTATAAAATTAATAATTAAAAAAAACAACTTTATTATTCTGGTATAATTACTGAAAATCTAATTGATTTGAAACATCTTATCTACATAATTCTTATAAAGTTTCTTGCTTGTTAATGGTAAAAGGAAGAAATGTATAAAACCTCTTGATACTCAATAGTTGCACCACAGACTGGGTATCGCGTTGCAATAAAATAAATTTTTGTAATGAAAATTTGAATGAATAATACTGAAGTGAAACGCTCGGGTATGTAACGCTCGTTTTGGTAAAGTCGGCTTCGAGTCGACTAAGGGAGCTAGTATATATAATCAACGTGTCACTGTTATACTTTTTCGGTGAGCGTTACATGAGAGAGCGTGACCCATCAGTTGCATTCAGTATCGATATAAACACCGTATGTGCCGCGCCAGTTTGTTTTATTTAATAAATTTGAGTTGTATATCGTATTATTAACCTCGCTTTGATAAGGTTTTTACTTCTCTCTTAAACACATGCCGTTTTGTATTATAAAAGACTGATGTGCTGATATATCACAGGATGACAAGAAGTATATAGAAGCTGATTTGAGCACGCATGTAGGAAAAGCTTATGCAGTGATTGAAAAAGTACATGATAGATTTTAGGAGCAAAAATGAGGGGAAAGCTTCTTTCAAACAGTAGTTACTTTCGACATAGCAGTATCTAATATTTTTTTCGAAAAAGCGTTGAGCATATACATATTTACATACAATTCTAGTAACGATAGTAATTAAAATGATTATTTTGTTCTACGAAATAACAGCATTAAAATAATGAATGACTGCAAAATACTGCCTGACGAAGCCATAGTGCCTTCACATCATTTACGAGTCTTATATTTAAATTTAAAGACAAGAAACAAGAGCCTTGGTTCGAATTAAACAATATCTTGCTAGAGAAAGATGAGAATGTGAAGATATTTAGAGATATAATTGTTATAAAAATTATAGAAACAGAAATTTTGGAAGAGAAATCAGTATATTAATGGTAACTTCTGGATAAAGTACGTAAGTCACGGATAGCTTACCAGTTAAAGTATATTCCTTGCTGCAACTGGCGTACCGAAGTGCTGTGGAATTTATTTGTATGATCTACAAAGAGTTATTCTTAGTTTGGTTGTTACTTTGTGTTCGTTCATTGTGTTTATAAAGTCCTTCACACTTGGCATTGGCAAAATTGCCTGAAACGATAGGAACACAAAATACATTTCATGGTAGAACAAATAAGTATAAATTATCAAGTATCTTTTAAAGAGGGAGAAAATGATAATAGAGGTTGAGTAAATAAATAAAGTAATACATTACTGCGTGTAGAACATAACAGTGGTTCAAAAAAGCAGTTAATATAGTTACAGCTAAGATACAAAATAACCAGTTCCTGGAGTGCTTACAAACAAAACTAACAGAAAAGATTGGTAGAAACGTTTCACTGTGTGTTAGAACAATTATAGGTCGAGAGCGGCTGGATGCATGGTTTTTGATTTGTTCTATTTGTCTCTATCCCGAATAGCAGAATAACTATTGAACACATTAGAAAATTGACAAAAATAAATAAATAAAAGAAATATATTTTTCCATACAAAATGTTCATGGGTTTCGTAACTGTCAAACATTTAATGTTCATTCCGTCGATACGGTAAATTCTCCCCTCAAATTAAAGAACGTATTTAAATAAAGTTTTCGAATCGACAAGATATATCCACAATATTCGGATAATTGCGTATTTTAGATTTAAAAAATGTAGAATAATGTCAATAATGAAAAAGGATTGATATATTTATTGATTGTCAAATATTTATGCGTGCGTTCAGAAATTTACAAAGAGATGGCAAGTGATACTAACCATTTCTTGGCCAACATTAAAAAATAAAACAGTTGTATCCAAACGACGTCGTTTGCGACAACGCATATTGTAAAGAAAATATTATAACAAGGTAAATAAGCGGTACAATTCAGAAATACGAGCAATGGTGGCAGAGAAAAATAAAATTGTCGATCTCAATGCAACTATTCAGAATTTTCTTGAAGGTCAGTTATTATTCTTAAATCAGTCAAAACAATTTTCCACCAGAATGACGTAGTGAACTATTCCACAGATTTTTTAAATTAACTGGCATTGCCTGGACTACCACCTCACAATTTGTTATTAATTGGCAGGCTCTTACCAAATTTAACTGGGCAGAAAAAGGTACACGAGTAGTGAAGATGAGTGTTGACGCGCGTTGGAATGGGGCCCCATAACCTATATCCGTATTACAAGTCTCGGAAATTGTTCGGAGTACCACTCTCTGTCATACGATGGACCAACCACGCGGTTCACCGGGTCAGCTTGTTAATATTTTAAAGCGGAAGAGTTTGTTTGTTTGAACACGCTTATCTCAGAAACTACCGGTAGGATTTAATTCTGTTTTTGTATTTGTTAGACTAATCGCTACCGCCAATGGGAGCAAAGCTGTAATGAAAAAAGTTATAAAAACAGGCAAAAAATATTAACTAATTTTCAGTTCCAAGTGAACACGCTGACACAGCTAGTATATGTATAAACGGTGTAAATACTGAAATGACAACTGACAAGAAAAATGGAAGAAGAGAATCCGTAATGCCGATACCAGTTAGGTATGTAAAGAGTTAATAATACTATATCATTTTTAAGGTAAAACATACTTTGATATCCTGTTACTATTTTAATATATTAGTTGCTTGTCCTAATGAAATAAAAGGTTCAGTTAAGGACTTCAACTTTAAAGCTTTAACTAATAGAATAAAATAATCAAAAGTCGACATGTTATTGTTAATATTTATTTTCTTTTTACATCTTTGTTAATCGTTGAGTCATTTAAGTGGAGATATGAATTTAAACCATAGTAAAATTTATTATATGTTTATGTTTTTTAATCTGACCATATCTGATCATACCCCAATCTCACCTGATATTAATGACGTGACCGAAGATGATAACACGCTAATCCTAAAACGGAGATTTGTTCTCACATGCAACTGACGGAAGGCACACCGAAAAAGATTTTCTATACGATCTATTTAACTGCAAAAATGAACATTAAAATAAAGAAGATCGTGTTCAAAAGTAACTGCCTCCAATCTGCTTATAAGTCGTTTAAGTATTTGTTTTAAGGCGAGGTTAGCAAAATTTACAAATTGCTAATAAGTATCGTTTGACGGCAAGATGCTAAAGAATTCGTTTTGCAACCTGCGCACAAGGGTTCGCTTCAATTGCATTGTCTACGAGCTGATGGAGTGGCAAGTCTTAGTCGTGATTTTAAAGACCTTGTACGCAACTCAATAATCTTATTCGGTATATACGCCTTCATTGATTAAGAAACATATTAGATATATCGTTCGATATAAATTTCACTAGCCATTAGAACGACATGGCTAAATATATTATGATTAAGTCCTTGAAGAAAATGCCTTTCTAAAATGTGCTACACTTTATTTTGTATTACAAGCTAAACCCTATATAATTTTTACTTTCTCCATTTTCTTAGTTTACTTGCCAAATATTTAATTCCTATGGAAATCAAAATTTATGTCGTAAACGGCTTTAGTTAGGATCTAGGTAGGTGTCAGTCTTGGATATTTTCATTCAATAATATCTAGAAAATATAATAGTTGTTAAATAATTTCTACTCTTATATCCGTCTAATCACAACGATAATGATTAATAATAAATAAATGTCAACTTCAAAACCTTGTATTCAATATATAAAAAAATATTTTACTATCGAGAAGGTTGTATACGTAGCTAAACGTATGTTATAGTTTATCTTTTAGGATTTGTATTAAATGTTCTTTGCCTAGGAAAGGGTATAAAAGAGGAATGGAAGAATTATTGCATCAACAACACATTTTGTTTGTTAATATTAAATAAACCAGTTGCAACTTAGTAGTCAAGGAGATTACTTTTCTAGTATTAGGGAAATCATAAGATTGGAAAGGTACAATTAAGTCTATCGATAACAACAAATAGGTACTTTTAGTTTGATTTCTTGTAATTTAGGCAAAAACTAAAATTATAGATCTATTTTTGTTACATATATACTTATAAGAACATTATTATTTTATATAAAATGTAGAAGGGAGGCACATTCCATGGATATTCTCTTTGGAATTAATGTCTTAAAAACTGTAGGGTTTGATAAAAGTAAATGTATGATTACATATTTTAAATTAGTTTTTAATGCAGACCGTTTCACGTGTCTATTAATAAAGCTTCCGGACAATTAACTTCCTACCTCAAGTATATATAATTAGTTTTTATTGAATTATTTTGTAGTACTCTGGTTACCAAATATTATAATTTAGCTGATACAAAAGCGGATATCGTGTATTTGTTACATTGATAAAAAAACAGAGATCATTTAAACTTTATTAGTGCACTATCGTGTACATCTTGATTAAACGACATATGTAAGTGGTTATACAGAGGAAAATGCCGCTCTAAACATTTTGGTAAATATGAAAGTTGTTGTTGAGAATAGCAGTTAAATAATTTTCATAGGCTGGTTAAAACCAATATTTGATCTATCGAAGTTATTCAAAAAGAGTTGTATTGAGTTTATTGGACAATTCGTGTTAAGTTTTTTTTCACTTTATAGGCACAGCGTTTTGTCCACAATCTCAGCTGATGTGACGTGATGATATGACCCAAGATGGTAGACACGATAAGCCTAGTGAGGTGACTAGTTCTTAACTGCAACTACCAGAACTTTTGCTCTGTTTGTTCTATTTTTAGTTTATTTACAAAATATCTGCCGATGACATAGGTAAATTAACCACTTGTAAGTGTGACAAATACATGACCTTCCTTTTAATAAGGGTTTTAATTTAACATTCGTTTTTTTTATCCAACAGAAAATTTCAAAAGCAAATCTGACTCTAAGTAATGGTAATTGGTAATCTTACACCATCTTTTGGCATACCTACTGAAGTCAACGAGCTTTTGTATGAGAATAATATTCTTTAAATATCCTAACGTTTTAATGGAATGTTGTCTATATAATCATAAGATTAGGTATCAAAATAATATATATTCTGTTATCGGGTTTGTTATATAATTTAGTCAATGAATTACAGGTGAGAAATTATGAAACGGTACCGATGACATTTTTTGTAGATTGAGCAATTATATGAAAATAAAGACATAAACCGCTTGCATAAATATGTAATTTTGTAAAATTATTAGAATATATTAAAATAGATTATAGTCGTTTTTAACGAATTTTAATTTTTTATCATAAAAGTTCTTGTTTTACAAGCTGTTATTTAACTTATTATATATTTTTTATATTTAAGGTTTAGCGTTATGGCTGTAATCTCACCTGATCTTAAGTGACGATATGACCCAAGTTGGTAGACACGCTAAATCTGTGAAGGAACTCTGGCTCTCAAGTGCAACTGCCGGAACACACCTACTGGTATTGGCGGCAGATTTTTAACTTGAGGGTGGTAGCTAGCCAGGCGGGTATTAGAAAAACCCCTAACACCATGCTATGGTTTCCTCACAATGTTTCCTTCACCGAAAGCTCAAGCTCATTGTAGGTGTATTCGAACTCACATCCCTCGATGCGAAGTCTTACACACTACTACTGAGCTATCATCGCTTCAAATTATTCATATAAGTAATATTTGTTTATATGTTTGTTTGGGTTAAATCTTGTAACTGACTTTTAAGCCAAGTATTCTCAACCGATTGAGCTGAAATTTTGGGCTGGACTGATGACTGTTTCAAAGTCAGTTTCAACAGTAGTCTTAGAATAATTATAGAAATTAAGGTATAATCAGCAATGTGATATATAAGAAAAGAGACCTTTTATTTTTAATCGGCAGCTTTGTTTATGTAAATAATGTACAATTTTTGCAGAATTTGTAAATTAAGACACAGCATATACTTAAATTTAATTTAAATAAAAATGCAAAATACTAGTTATACGTACTCTTGTACAGATATAATAATATTATAACCTATGTTCTGAAATTTATAGTAATGTTGGTATGCTGAAGTGAATTATAAATAATACTGTGGTGACAGCGTTCGTGCTTTACTAAGGTATGTAATTCACTCGCTGATAAAAGGAACAAAGATCATGTGAATGCGATACAGGCCGGAGCGAACTTAATTTGTTGTCGCTCTGGTCTGGTTAGGTCTCATAAATAAAATTTACTTTCTGCTTGCTCGACAAAAAGTAGGTCGTATATCTAATTTTTGTGAACGTGTATGTCAAGTTATGGTCTGCTATCGTCATTTGTCACCATAATAAGAACTGTTTCAGGTAGTGCGATGTAAAATTATTTCGAAAAGATTTATTAATCTACTTTATATGATACTAGCTGACCGGCAGACGTTGTTCTGCCCATTTCAGTTGTTAGTACCTATTGCGTGTATAGATAGCATGAAAAACCTTTGTCATGACAAAATGTATGTATATAAATGTATGCTTTCGCAAATTCATCTCTATAGCAAACCTTTTCTTTAATAAGATAAGAAACATCCCTATACATTGATCAATAACATTTGTCATCACCCTGTTGAGTATCATCGAAATCTTTCCAAAATCTTAGAGTTAATACGAATACAATGAGACATACGAATAAAATTAAGAAAAAAAATATTTTTCGTCAGTATATCAATATCATATAGGTACACCCTAATATATATAAATAATATTCAAAATATATTTCGTGTGAAGATTTGGCTCGATCGCAGTTTTATCATATGCATAGATTAGATCATAAAATTTAATAACTATGTCTGTATGAATAATGAAAACTTATATAATCTACTTTGAAACTTTATTTAATTGTATTTCTTGAACGTTTCTTCTTATAACTGTAAAGGTATCGTTTTTTTAAATGCTCATTTAAGTTGTTAATAGGTATGTAGATGTTCATACATACCCCGAAATGTATTCATATGAAAACGGTATGTTTCATTGTATTTTAAATTATCAAATCCTATTCCATATCTTTTAAAATGTAATCGTTAATTTTTTTGTTATTCATGTCACATACATATGCTTTAAATTAATTTTACTTAAGGGTTAACCTATTACCCTTGACATTTATAACTAGTAGGTAATTAACCAACGTAATTATATGTTTGTCGAACATAACAATAGTATACAAATGGTGTCGGTAAATCATTCGCAAAGATTTTTTAACTGCATTTTGACATCGGTCACGTATGTCTATTGTCATATCATATTCACGGTCATTACGAAAATTGAAACATGATTATTGCGATGTTATTACCTTTGTTAAAGTCTCTGAAAGTGACATATTAACGTACCATAACTCGCGTTCGTGACATTTAAAAAACTGGCCCGATCAGAGCCTCTACATTGTAGTATTCTTAGTTCGTTCATTATGTTAACAATATTTAAAATACCGCGATGTTTAATTCATAGGTCTTCATAAATTTATTTAATTATACACGAAAAGCACAATCCTAATGAGGATTTAAAATATTTTAAAACACTACAATTTTTAAATAAGATCAAGTATTCTAATTAAGAAATGATATAAACATAGAACAAAATTTAGAAACCTACTTAGTTTTTATTAAATGCCTCAGTCAAGAAATTATTAGGTTTTATCATATTTATTTAACCGCGCTTGTTCCTATATTTATCAATTTACTTCTTAAGGTTTTATGATTGCATACTATGGATATCGATGTAATGTTCGATGTGTGACCTATTTATAACATCTAACATGTAATTGTCAAAACACGTAGATTATCGAAAGTAAGGTGAGGGAGTTTTTTTGTATATTTAAAATTTGAAGCTCCTGTCTTCGTTAAGTACTTTTTGTTCGTTATACGCTTTGCATTTGGCCATAAATGTAGGGTTTGTGAAATTCATTGTACGGATTCGAACTCATGTTCTTCGATGCGGTGTCCGTATATGCTACCACTGAGTCATTAACATGCAGTTATTTAACATGCAAATCGAGTTTTTGACGATTCTTCTCAATGACTGCTTTACTTTCCAAACCAGTGGTAGTTTTGATGATCATGAGCGCCTACTTAGGGCCTAAATTGAATAAAGATTATTGATTTTATTTGATTGATATTACTAGTAACAAGAAGGTCATTGTGCCTACTCGGACATATTTACCCAAAACTATGATAACTAATATAAAGGATTATACATTTACTGTTAAAGTAGGTGTGTAATTCTCCGGCAATTTGAATGCTAAAGTAATCCAAGGCCAAGTCCATAACGATCTTATAATAGAAGATTCATCAAATTCGGTTCAATAACTATTTGGGTTAATACGGTTTCGTGAAAGGTTCATAAATACGAAACAAAAACTTTATTACTAATCGGTTTGAACGTAAAGCGATTGAATCAATTGTTAGTTAAGCACAGTTGAAATTAAAAATGGCTGTTCCCTGGTTCGGGTTAAAAAAATAGAAATTTTTGTAAAGATTTTTTTGCTATTTTATATAAAGTTAGCTATGCCCGCCACTTCGTTCGTGTAGAACTAGAAATTATATCTAATTTTTTGCCCGTTTTTTGTTTTTTTTACTACATAGCTATTATTGGTGGTAGCCTGATGTTAAACAGCCTAGAACCTTGTTCTATCAAAAACAAATCAATTTTTGAAATCCGACTGGTGGTTCCTGAGATTAGGGCTTTCAAACGGACAAACTTTTCCGCTTTATAATATTAACTAGTTTTTACCCGCGGCTTCGCTCGCGTAAATATTGATTTCTTCAAACAAATCGGATGACACTATAAAAACATTCTTACAACGTTTATCCCTCTCTTTACCCCACTTCCAATCAGTTTTTCGCGAGAAAACATAGTCTATCACCCATAGATGTCATTAAAAAAAAGCTATAACTATAACAAAATTCATCATAATCTATGCAGAGGTTTAAGCGTGAAAGCATAAAAAACAAACTCACTTTCACTTTTATAATATTAGTAAGGATATAGACATTAGAATATAAAGCGCTTTCATATAGAGTACCTTTTTCGCCAATAGCGCCAATTGCTGAAACACTACTTATAAATACTTGATGCAGATGCAACTGTGTAGTATAAAAAAATACTTTAGACGTTTAAAATCATTATAATTATGCAAAATGTAATATTTGTTTGATTAGGCGTTTGTGACTGACTTGTACAGATCACCACACATTGGTGACCCTGACTAAGTTGAATTTCAAGATCTGCTAAGGGGCTCTTCAAGTATTACGTAACGCAATTTTTGAAGATTTTTCTGTAGCACCCCACTCCTTCCTCAAACGTTAGGTAACACTCAAATG
This sequence comes from Actias luna, assembly GCA_039707435.1. Classification (NCBI taxonomy): domain Eukaryota; kingdom Metazoa; phylum Arthropoda; class Insecta; order Lepidoptera; family Saturniidae; genus Actias; species Actias luna. Next base: position 8,066,152 of record JAZHAC010000033.1, on the reverse strand, counting down.
TCGATTATTGCCTAGAAGTCATAACTATGTTCTACCTATTTCTACTAATAAACCCTTAAAATATCATTATTAACGTAATGTAACATAAATATAAAATAACGTAACGTTTTACTGGACTCCCGCACCACCTAATTGCGTTACGTAATAATAGACGTATATATAAACGTATAGGATGACGTTCTATATACTCTTTCCTCAACCCACCCTATTCGTTCTGGAGTCCCCCAACGCTTCATACTAGCGCCCTATCTATTTAACCTCTACGTTAGCGACAACCCAGACCTCGAAGACTTCCAAGTAGGCCTCTACACCGATGACACTGTCATATATAGATTAGATAGAAATAGAGTCAGCCTCACCAATCGTGTTCAAAAAGTCATCTTCGAATTCAGGCCCTGGTGCCTGAAATGGCGCATAGGGTTCCGGACAAAAGCTCGGTCATCATGTTCGATCCCCATAATTTCAAACCACTCGAAGTCTCGTTACACCTTTTCTGTGTTAACATCCCTTGGTTCGATCAAACCAAATACCTAGGCGTAGTCTTAGACAAAGATATTACTTTCAACTAACATATTGATTACGTAATCAAAAAGGCCAATGCTGCCTCGGCCCTGCTACGTAATCTCACTTCCTTTAAAAGCAAAATGTCACTCAGACACAAGCTTACGGTGTATAAAACATGCATCCGTCCCATATTCACTTACAGCTGTCAGGTCTTTGTCCATGCTGCTGTCACTAACCAGGACAAATTACAAATTTTCCAGAAAAAATCTTACGCTCAATAGTCCAAGCCCCGCCTTACGCTTGCAACATAGACCTTTATAAAGACATGAATCTCCCGTTCATATACGCCTACATACGCGAACTGATTAAAAACTTTTTTGAAAAAGCCGAAGCTCACTCAAATCCCCAAATAGTAGAAGCAGGTAATTTCGTTGCAAACCCTCAAGCCATTTGTTTCGCGCGCCGGCCACGTAACTGTTTCACCGATCCCATAGACTAAATTACTAGGGAAAACGCGCTCCTCCTTGCCGTCACTTCAAACTGTTCGTGTTCGCGTACACGCCCGCGTGACCGCAAGTCTCGCCGCCAAGGCCTAATGGTTAATATCACTTCCGCGCACCCGTCGCGGCCTCCCTCTGCAGATGCTCGAGCCTAAGTTCGATCCTCCGAAAAGGAACCCTCGAGTGCCTCTGCTCGCGCGATACAGTGATACTCTACGACACTGAGAATACGCCATCACACTACATACCACCCGTGCACAGCCACACGTTAAGTACACGGTTCTGTAAGGGACCACCCTGTGGCACTGCCAGTGGTTTTTGGCCTTTTATTTTTCTTTTTCTTTTTCTATTTCCCTTTTCGTAACAATTACTAGTTAAACGGTCGCTCGCAATGCATACACGACGTCCTTCAAACAAATTAAGTCACTACAAGCTCAGTACAGTACAATCTACACCACTGATTTTTTTTGCTTCCTCAATCAATACTTCACCTAAAGGCCCACTCCAGTAGGCCAGTCCTTACTATATTTATTTTATTCTTTTCCGGCAGCAGCCCATGCCGAGGGCTGGCCACTATGGCACCCTTGTGCTCGCTACCTCGGGGCTGAGTGCCCTCAGCATTCGCCCAAAAAAGCCCTGCCAAGCTGTGAAAGCCCTCCCGGCTAACAGCATTTAACATAACGAAAAAAAAAGAAAAAACCTTCTATATACAATGTCTAAATAACTTTGACTTGTGTCATTCCATACATTTTTGTTTTTTCTTCACATTAGCTGTTGTTGAAAGATGACTTCTTAGGTCTTTCTCCTTTCGGGATCAGATCGGGTTTATCCAACAATCAAACGAATTGGTAGAGACTTGTACATATATGTGCTTACATGTGGAAACAAAACCGGTACAGTAATTTTCTTTTGTTTTGTCACTTTTTGGGATCACTTTGTGTATATCCAGCTTTTTTATTTTTTATTAAAACCACTGCGTATATTTACAATGTGACCAATATCAAGTGATTAGAGTTTTATAAACATAAGTAAACAAAGCTCAGAACAATTTTTGGTGACTTACACAAATAATTGTTTTGTGTGGGATTCGAATTTACAACACTTCTGCGTAGCGATTGCAGCGAGGAACTGCTTTAACCGCTCAGCCAACTGTGTCGGGAGCCAAAATGCCAGCCACGATCTCTGTTGAACCACCAATTACTCGGTGGTCGTCAGTATATTTAGATGGTACTGTATTTAGTAGTCTCTGCTGTACCTACTACTATAGAAAAATGTAATAATAAATTATAATGACGTTACTCAGTATCTAGAACATTTTTTACATAGAGATTGCAGTGACAATAACAATAGAAAACTACCATTTAAGTTCTTTAAGCAAAATAGGGTGTAGAAATTAAATACATTTATTTCGATGTTTACGATACGACAGCGCCTAATTAGTGTAAGTATATGGTAATACATAAAGATTATTAGTTATACATGAATTATTCACGACATCCTTGGTTATATAGCGTTACATAGAAATTATAGCAAATTACGAGATCTCTTGTTAATACAAAGCATAAGTAAAAATAAGTTAGTATAATAAAGATACTTGTTTGGATATAGGTCATGCAGTGATACAGATGTCTAAAGTTTGCATAGTCCTGTAGAAGTCCAATTCAAGACGACATATTATCAAAGATCAAAATTAGTTGCAAATGATATCATAAAAATAGGATTTAGCGTCTAGCCTGCTATGTAATTTGTAAACATGGTTTGGAATTAATATTCAAGATGGCATAATTCCCAAGTCAATGTCAATAAGCAACATTCCTCGTATTAAATATGTACGAATAATTTTAATGATTACATCGTTACCGTATAAAAGTCCATCATACTTAGACAACATTGCTCTTGGCAAGGCAGCGCAAAGATTGTACATCGCTAAAGTTATAAATTGGTGTAAGTGAGATACGCGGCTTGCGACATCTAAAGTTCGTCGAAATTTAAGACACAGATATTACACTGGGACATGTGTAGGTTGCTATTTAACCTATTGGAACTAGAACTATAAAGAAGACTAATACTGCGCAATAATCGAAAACAAGGCTATCGAATAAAGAGAAGTTGGTTGTACGGAGAATGATAAGTATCTATTGTTTTTCTTTATAGCCATGCGCTAAAGCGTGGCGCAGCATAGTCTAAAAACGAAGGTGACTAGTGACAGTTCGACAATCCATTATCGTTCGTAGCTGTCATGTTGGTCTTACGCAGTTGGTTACAAACTGCCTGCTCTCCGATGCGATAAAATAAATTAGAATCGTTGTGTCGAGGTTTACACTATATCTATGATGCTCGTGCCCGAGTTGGGCACAGATCTATACATCCCTGTTTAAATACTAGATACACAACTGCTGACCTCGGAAAATGACAGACTTCGCGTGTCACAATTTTTACTTCTGGTGTATATTGTCGTGATCCAATTGGATAAATCTTTGTTTTACCACCACGATTCCTTTACTTTACTACCACTCAGTATACATTTAATTTACGTGTCAATTAATATCGGTGTCAACGAAGAAAGTAAATTATTTAGTTACTTGAGCTCACATATGAGAGAAATGCTTACACCATACATTTATTATAATCTTTGACTGGCGTTGGGATGTGATTTAGTAAATTGATGTGGAATATACAGTATCGAATTTATTACCTAAAAATAAAGTTAGGTATGAAGTAAATAAATATATATATATATATATATATATATATATATATATTTATTTATATATACTTCATACCTAACTTATATATATATATATATATATAGAATTCATATAACAAAGAAGGAAATGAGCATAGAAAACCTAGTCATTTGCTTGCTATGTACTATTTATATAACTATGGAATAACTATAACTCTAATTGATTTTTGTGTTTTATGATAAACTGCAAAATGCGATGGCTGTTATCCTCAATTATAAGTAATTATGAGCAATAAAGATAATAGTCTAGAATTCATTTTCAAATAGTCTCATGGCATGTCGTCCTATAGATGAAGATATGTAAGTCTGTCTATTTTGTTTTTTAGCGTATTATTATCATGTAAATGTCTGATAGGTATCATTTTTAAGTACTGTAATAATATCATTTTAATAAAATTACACGGAGATGTGATACGTTCTTTATGTGATCTAATTATAGTATGGTGGTAGGCCAATTAAAGCTAGCTACCACCCTTTTTTATGAACGTGGTAAAACGATATCGCAGTGTGTAAATGCACTGTCTGGGCTTAGTCCGACACGTGCAGGGCATCTTCCGACTGATCGCGTGACTGACACAGTCCCACTAAAATAACACACTGAAGCCGCCGTATTGCCAGAAACTAGGGACAGCTTTCACAGTTCTTCTAGTCTCCAGCAGGACTATTTACAACACTATCGTTGTTTGTGGAATTAGGAAACACGAGCAACGGGGATTCTGACCGCGAAGACATACACGAATCTTTCGGGTCGATCGACAAGCGCGTTCCTATCATCACGCGTCTCTCGATCTCTCCTTCCTTATAATAGAATCCGCCTTTTGATCTGCAAAACGATAGAGAAAGGCTAGCAACCACCTTAAAGTTGAGAACCTGTCTCCAAATACCTATGGGTATGTGCCGGCAGCTGCACTTGAGTTATAGTATAGTTCTTCTACTAATCTTAGGGAGTCCACCATCTTGCTACAACATCACTTAAGAACATTTTAGAATGTGGTCACAACAGTAAACAGATTGTTTGAAGGATAACATAAAACAATATTTTATTAAACACAGATTATCAAAATAATTCTAAATTGAACTTAGATACCATCTTTTAATTTATATATTTATATATAATACTTACATATTTATGCTCAGTTCAAAAAATATATATATCTGTGTGATTAAAAAGTAATTATTTAATATATTCGTTTTATTGTTTCATAAACCATATCTACTGCTTAAGCTATATAGATAGCCCTTTATAGCATTTCAGTTTTCAAATATTTGCTGTCCAAAGCGCAATGTGTGCAAACTCAGACCGACGTTATTGTGGTGGCACCATTTATTATCCTGATAGTTCTATTAGCAATAGAATAGTGTTAGCACTGTTGTGCTCTAAAGTGAATTATAGACAAATATGTCACAGACCAGTTTATTTTGAAACTGTCCATGGATAAAAGTGCCCCGTTTCACACAAACCTTAAGATCCAATGTAACGCAGGTCACAATGCACCTTTTTCAATGGTTTAAGTGGAATACTTTTATCTTGTGAAAGTCGAAGAAACTCATAATCTAAACTGCACTATACAGCTACAACAATCTTGCATCTCAGGAGCAAAATTTTTGTCCCTTTTTTATGTAATTAAGGTTTAGCTTTATGGTCATAATCTCACCTTATCTTAAGTGACGATACGGCCCAAGTTGGTAGACACGCTAAACCTGTGGAGGAACTGACTCTCATGAAGTGTCCGTAATACGTGTCAAATGTTAATAATAGGAATTAATTTCATTGGTGATATTATTTATGTCAATACCACTATATCTTGATGAACTATTTTCTTCAAAAGTATTCTACAGTGTCTTTTTGCAGATATTTCGGTCGCGTATACCGCCGCGCCGTTTAGTGCTCAAGTCAAAAAGAGTTATCACTGTACTCGACAAGACGTCTTCGGTTTTCGAAGCGGACAGAAAGGGTTGGCAATGAGCATTCGATTTCAGTTTACCGGGTCCTAGGGGATCACGACAAAGATATACCAGTATTCAACAACCTAACGACAATTTTTATTTAATTAGTAATCTGAATACATGTTTAATATATTTTACATATAATGTTGAATATAACAATATTATAATAATTGTATGAGTGATATCGGTATATCTGTAATCGGAGTTGGATCGTACAACACGAGATCCGCCGAATACCTGTCCACTGAACACGTTACTAGTGAACGTCAAGGTCGCGGTGTCTTACGTTTCTTTCCAATTTTATATGTATTATGTTACATTATGTATGCTGACACTATTTATAATAAATACCACACAAAAACTGGTATTAATATAAGATTGCCAAGACTTGTAAGCTCAGGTATGACGTACTCGGTTTGAATATTAATTTTTATCAGGCGTCTAGTGTTTTACGATTGACAGGGTTGCAAGATCAGAATATTGACATTTATGTTCTCGTCTTAAAAGTCATATATGTCGAATGAGAATACGGAAGTTTTTTGACTAAGTATTTAGATTGTGATGAATAAGCTTTTTGTCATCTCATCGATAAAAATATATTTTTTTATCTCCTCAAATGGTTACGGAATTTTATATTTATTAACGCATACTCTATTAATGTAGCAACAGCGTCTGCCTCAAGATTATGTCATCCGGTCCAATTATGAAATTTGTAATTTTACACTAGTTCTAGCGACGTGTCCATCGAAGACCGAGGGCTAAATCCTTTAAATATCCTGACCTTTCTGTAAAGTGAAAAATTGTTGTGCAATTTTAGCATGTTGGTAAGGCATTTGTAATGGGTTCCTACCACCCTCAAGTTAAAAAGCTGTCATCAAGCATTTGTAGTTCTCTCCACTAGGTTTATCGTCTTATTACTTGGGCAACATCGATAATTCACATCAGATGATATTGTGAACAAACGTTAAAATGTATAACTAGATACTATGTTAATTAGAGTTGAGTTTTATGGAAATTGCTTTGGAGATACACAAAATGCTTATCCATGTTAATTTATCTATATTGTGATATAGTTATTATTATTCATAGGGATTTTTTAAAATAATTTCAAATTCTACTTTAGCTGATGTAGGAATCAATGAAACACATTAGAAGTAAACTATATAGGATAATATGATTTAGTGGGTGGATTTAAAGTGTAGGTACCTATAATAAGAATAATTCAATATAATAGGCGTTTAATTTTGTTCGTTGCAATTGTGGGTCGAATATTTATAGTGAGTGAGCGTTTAGTCTAGATAATCTCTTTTATTTTATTAAGCTATATATTATCTATTTTAATTAGTCGCAGTTTTTTTAACAGCGATTTTTTACTGGTAAATACTTGTTTGATGATTTACTTATTTTTATTTCTAAATAATTGAAATTTATTCCTATGAAATTAAACTGTTTATTGACTTATTTTATTATTATATGGGAGGTGGGGTACAGATATATTTTTATGGAGAATACATAGGCTATTGTAAATCTGGGGTGACGCGGTGATTGCCAAGCACGGACCATCCCGTCATCACGTGTCATCCCAGAAAAGCGACAGACGGCCGTGGGGTTTTAGTGGGTATTCCCGGCGGCTAGCGCCGGGCGAGTCCCACTTACCTCTCCTAGTCCTTACGGGCTGGGAGGGGATGCATAAACGCATTTCACTACGTAAAAAAAGGCTATTGTAAATGCTTATCATAAGTTTGTCACACAAAAAAAGGATATAAAACTACTGCGCTATAATTTTATAAAACAATAAGCTATTAAGGTTTGATTACAACTCTGTACTTTTAAATGTTTCCCACTTTTTACTATTATGACTCTAAAATATCTTTATGTTACAAATGTATTTATTTGCGAAGTTTTTTTAATAATTGTCTACATTAAATATCTAATAAAGTAATATTTTAGACTTAATAGGAATATTTAAGTTTTTTTTTAAATAATTTTAAGTGCAATCATTTTTACAGACAATCACCGTGTAATATATTTAGTGCTACGTATAATAGTGTGATTTCCATTGAAGTGTTATTTTGCACAATACTCTTGTATAAAAACGTTGACAAAATTCAGTGAAAAAAAAATTTAAGCATTCATGTAATACAATTCTATTTTACTTTAGTCTTCCAGACGTTTCACATTATCATGCCATCAGTGAATAACCCTTGCGATCTAATTTGAGCTCGTCGTAGATGGTTTTTACCACCTTCTTATTCCATTCACATTCCGCTGGTTTTTTGTGTTTAGTGTACTTTGAGTTTACGTAAACCGATTGCCGAATAGTTAGCGTATTTGTTGATGACGTTTGCACATGGGTGTGTCTGAGTGGCATTTTATAATTTGCTACTTTATTTCGTTGTATGGTCATTATCATGTACCTTGATCTCAGATACTCGTGTAGATATATAGTATCAATTTTTAGCTTTGATTGGGTCCAGAGTTATATTTTTAAGACTAAGTTTAATTGATACATACATGCCTATAATTATAAGTCTACCTATTATAATTAAACCACAATGAATTCTTATGTTATTCGGTATAATCAATTGTATTTATTGTGCTGTTATTACATACATAGTAAACTGAATTTAGTTTTTAAAATATTTAGTTAAACAAAAACATCTAGTTAAAACACTTACCTAGGTAAATTAGAAAACTAAAATATTTTCTCGATATAAAATTTAATCTATAAGGGTATATATATTATTGCAGAGAAATTCGTAAACTTTACCTTTGTAAAGTAACAAAGTGTATCTGTACAAATTTAAGCATTTGCAAATATAAACAACCCTCTTTTTTCTTTAAACCATATTTCCTTATACCAGCAGTATATGTTATACTGGCAGCGACATCTGCACAAAAGTCGATGTTCTTTTTGCGTCGAGTAGCTGCTGACTCTTTCATAAGGTAGAAGACTTTCTGCTAGCATCAGAGAGGTCGTAACTTTCGCAAATAGTACCAATAAACATTTTTACATAAGCACGTACTGAAATTGATAATATGTTCACTTAGATTAATGTAGGAGACCTGCATAAATGTTGTATGTCTTGTCTTGGTATCATTTCAGTAATTTGGATTTGTTATTTGGATAGAATTAACTATGGATACCACAGATTACATATTACAATATTATATATAGATTAAAACTATAAGATATTTCCTGTGGAGATTTGTTTCATATTAGTTTGATAAATTCATGGCTTTGTACCTGATATTAAATCAGTACAATTCAAGAACAACGGCGACCATCAAAAAACGACAATCTATTTCCAGACACCGCTATCATGCCTGTTTAAATGTCTTTTTAGGTTTCTCTTGAAGTACTTAGTATTTTAAGAGGAAGAAAATGTACAGGCTGGCCTAAAGGCAGACTGTTCCACAAATTACAAAGGTACTGCATTGTGAATCTTTTTGTTCCAGTCGGAATAAAGTTTATCAAAAAAACTGTGACTTCAAAGTTTTGTACGTGTGGTTCTGTTATGCAAAAAAGAGAGAAAAACTTTACCATCTGATAAAGTAGTTGCATTTTAGATCCTCTTAACTCCATTAACAATAAAATACAATTCACTGTGGAGTTAGAACAAAATAAATCTCTTCCTTTCTTAGATGTTTTAGTTATCCGTAACCCTGATCAATTTTAAGGCCATACTGTGTGCAGAAAAATAACCCATACAGATAAATACCACCACCATCCGAAACAGTTAGCTACCGTAGGTAAATCTTTGTTTCAGAGAGCACAAGGAATCTGTGACGAGGAACATCTGGCTGCTGAGCTGCAACATATCAAGCAAGTACTGCGAGATAACAAGCTCCAAATTCCACGCCGCCGTCACGGAAACCGAGTGTAACCAGCCACAGTAGAACGTGTACCTGTTGTACCGTGTACTGAAGCGTGCTTCAATTAAAACTTACTTCAAGCCGCCCAAGAATATTAGTCAATTTTACAACCTGTCAAGTGTCATATACCTCTACAAGAACAGGGCGTATACAAAATCGAATGTGACTGTGGCCTCTCCTATATCGGCCAAACTAAAAGAAATGTAGGGACCCGCGTAAAATAACATATAGCTGACGTAAAAACACCGACGCTCTACGAAGTCTGCAGTTGCTGAACATTCAGAAGATGGCTCCAAACATTATCTTAGATTCAACAAGACACAAATCCTTGCCAAAGAACACCGATATCTACCTAGGATGATTCGTGAGGCTATTGAAATTAAAAAACATCCAAATTTCAATAGAGAAGATGGTTGGAAGCTAGCTCAAGCATTTAATTAAATCGGAACCCAAAAGACCAATTGACAGACCTCAAGACACTGTAAGCTCTTGCGGCGTAAATCGGAAAACTATCAATAATAAAAATTAAATTGAAGGTAGACACAGTAACATGAACTTTTCTGGACGACCTACACCTCAGTTTGTCTCGTGACCACTAAGACTGAAAAGATTTCGAAACGTGGGAATCAAAATTTATAAATAACCGCGATATAATCCGTTTAAATTAGTTTTATTTCGATGAATAATATTCGCGTAAACATAAGAAATCATTAAGAGAGAATAAGTTTGAATAGCTTTTCAGAGCACTCGCCACGATACAAACGATAGAACAGGGCGATCGAAGTAAGAATACATTGATTACATAGTGTAAATGTACCTACGTGTTAACCTAACTTCATTATATTCCTTTTGTTTAATAATATATCTTTAATAGTAAAATAATATTTCAATTTTATAGAATTCTTGACATTACGACTTAACTTTAACATATTAATTTGGTCATTCTCTGGTAATATAATGAATTAGGTACGGATTTGTCAGCTGACTGGTTACTAACGCTGCGTCAGCATCGTATTAGAGATTATATGTATCCTAATATTATATGTGTATATAGGTTATGATGATCGCTTGGTTATTTGTCACCATAGTACTACGAAAAAGCGAGTTATAAATATTATAAGAAATCACTATTCCACGTATATTAATCGATGTTAAAGTAAATAAAATCAAATGCACCCAATTATCATGCGTATATTGAAACATGTAAATATGGACTGTATTGAGCTAACATAAATATAAGGTATGAAATTCGATTATCATATTATGTAGTTTAAAATTAATCTGCAAGAAATCGTTTTATTTTTCAGTGTAATTTTTTTATAGATTAGCATTATAGCTAGAATCTCACCTGATGTTAAGTGACGATGTGGCTCAAGATGTTAGACACGCTAAGCCTAGCCGAGGGACTGGCTCTTAAGTGCAACTGCCAGAACACACCCATACGTTTTTGGTGGCAGATTTTCAACTCGAGGGTGGTAGCTAGCCAGGCAGGCATTAGAATAAGCCCTACCACCATGCTTTGCTTTTTTCATAATGTTTTCCTTCACCGAAAGCTCACGCTCATTGAAGGTGGATTCAAACTTACGTGCATGGAAGCGGCGTCCGTACACACTACCAACTGAGCTATCATCGCTTTGCTGTTATCATAATATGTAGTTTAAAATTAATCTACAAAATTTCGTGTTATTTTTACTGTATACATTATTATTACACTGTACATGGAAATATAACAACCAACCAAAACCACAACTGATGTATTACAATAAAACTTTTAGGAACATTTACGGACCGTTTCCATGCATAATGTATATATGTTCTTACAATGTAAGTTACACTTTACCCCTTCTTATAGAGTCTGAGGTGAAGTTTGTATTTTGTAATTCTTCAGTTCCGTTTGATCGTATTGTAATTTATAGAATGAAACAAAATGGTGATTACAATATTTTTTAAGGTAGCACGAGTAAGTAAAGTTTGTATTGTTGGTAATAACAATACAAACCAAAAAAAATGTTGACCATTGATAGATTAGCTGTCCATCGAGGATCGTGGCTGTTATTTTAGCCAACAAGACCCTTGGCAACTGGATATAAACTAGGTGATCCTTAACGTGGCAAACTAAAAACGAGTTACTGTGGCAGGTATCACCCCACTTGATTGTTGTCTATAAACCGACACATATCGAAATGAGATATTTATAAGCTTGTGCTGGATATTAAACATATAATATTCGTAGGAAGTAGTGAAAATTCTTTCGAGATTTCTCTCTTCTTGCGGCAGATCGACTGAAGTAATACTTCCACTGTACAGAAGGTTGAGGCTAAGAAAAAAGAAAGAGAGATAGTTTATTGTTGGCCAATATCAAACAATACAAAAATTTCAAAATAAATAGTATCCAACAACAGTCACGTATTCAGCTACTTGCTGCAGTACAACCTTGTGGTTTATGTGTGTTTATGCATGGGTTTATGTGTGGCAGAGCTGCTTTTACATCTGTAGTTATTGTCGGTAAGATTTTAAATTTATATAGAGAAATAAAGCATAATGTTTAAAATGGTAAAATTAAGTACATTGTCTCTAAATACATAAATGACGTTGTAAGGTATTATTAGCGCGGAGGAAAGACAATAAGTATGTAATCTTAAATTATGATCAATTTTGTGGCATTTTAACGACTTGCGTAAAATTAGTTCTTATAAATCAAATGTAAAAGTATTTTCACTGGTTTATCATTTTCATAAGGTTATTACAAAGCAATAATTAACAATACTTTATAATGTTTGAATGACAACATTATTATTGTATATGTATTGTAATATATTTGTCTAGGAAAATTATTGATTTTAGGCTAATGTTTGACCATAACTTTATCTGAAGTTAAGAGAAAGAGTGTCCGATTATATTCACACAAAACCTAGAAAGGGATATCATTAAGAAGCTGTCTCCGGAATAATAAGAGGTGATTAGCAACAGATCTTTAAATTGATGGTGACTTATTTGGTAAACCTTAATGGTATTGGTTACATCACGACATTTTTTAAAGAATTTTTAAGTAATTCCAGCAATCTGTTAGGAAAAACTTTGGAGGGATATGGCTGTTGCATTTAAAGGTTAATCTCTTTTGATTTAGTATAATACGATCCCCTAAAATATAGTCGCTTAACGTCAAGTAGGATTGTGGTTAATTAGGGTATAAAAATGTAAAAAGTGATTATTCTGTTATTTGTTCATACGAGCGATGTAGCGTTCACTGATATGGTTTATTTAGGTGGTTTCTTATTGAACACCACATGCATAATTTTGTCGTTATGATTTATTATATAGGAGGAAAAGTATATTTAATATATATTTAAAACTATTTAAACTATATTTAATTTAATTGCTTAATCACACTAATAATTATGATTGTGTTTGTTAGGTTTTTATTGAGGCGACAATTGTCACATCGCACAAATAATGAGGCGACGGAAAATTTCTAAAATCTCAACGAACAGTTTAGCTAAAATATGACCCTCGTAAGGGTGGGTTTGTCGTGTAGTGGTTATTAGCCACGACGATAAAAACTACAGTTATCGCGATGGCGGAAATTAACCCATCGTCGAAAATAGGGTCGTCTGGTTAAATTCGCAAATTTGGTAAACGTAGGATTAATAGCGTTTTCATCTTATTAAGACAAAAATATATTTTTGTGATTATTGTTAGTTGCATACGACTGATATGTATAAATTATTTATATTAGCAGTTTTTTCTTAAATTATTGGTACATATTTTTTGTATCAAACGTAGGTAAGAATTATATCTATTAAGAAAATTTTCTTCGTATGCTTAATAAAAAACTTAAACCTATATAATATATATATATATATATGTGCAATATCTTCGATTTATTTGTATCGACTATATTTCAGGTAATCATATCTTTGGCTATTTACCGATAACAGAAACAGAAAAGTTAGGTTGAAGTAACATTATAATAAAACTTGCGGAATCTGATGTGACGGATGGCTTACAACATATTATGGATGGACATACCTAGAACAAATATATGTAGGCGCTCAAAATATATATTTTTCCTTTAATTTGTTTTAGTATTTTTGACGACAACTTTGGCTTTGTGGTAAAATGGTCGAATATTGCGTCGATGGACGTTGAGACGTATTGAGCCTGACCTTTCGGTGAAGGAATACATCGTGAAACCATAGAGTGGTGGTAGGGTAAAACATATTACATCCAAACTTAAACCCTTTAGTGCATCTCCTTCATAAAATCATATGTCCCTCATTTCACATATCATGTCAGCAACCTCGTTAAAATGTTATACTGAAATTATATGGAACAAAATCTTGTACTATTTTATTTATAATAAATATTTTAATAAAGTTTATCTTAATATTGAAATTGTTGACTCATTTAATCAAAAAATTATGGACATCATCAGTACCTCCACAAGTTTTACGTCTCTGTGGCAAATATCCAAACTTTTTTGATAGAATATGTCTGGAACGTAATTTATTTTTATGATTTTTTTTTTATGTTGCGCAGCATAGTGACTATACTGCATCTGGTGTGAAGTACACTACGATCAAGAGCAGCGGTGACTGACAATGATCCAAAATTCACAATCAGTCACCGCTGTCATGCTGGCCTGCTTTGATACCTTTTCACGCCTCTTTTGAAGGACCCTATGTCATAGGAGGATGGTAATACGCTGACCGGAAGACGGTTCCACAGCTCCACCGTACGACATAAGTATGAATCAGCAAAGTTTTTAGTTCGTGATTCAATAGCAGTCACCGTGAAGCTGTGACAACGAAGTCGCGCCCGCGTGGCTCTGTAGTGGAACGGGGAGGAGGGGATTAGACAAATATATAATCTATGAGATATACTAGTAAAGATGTTATAAGTAAAATTAATTATTATTTATATTTTTAACATTAAGGTTATATTGAACTGAATTAAAATTCTGCAAAAAATACTTCTACGTTTCTATTTCTAACCATATATGTTTAAGGTTGTAGACTATAGTATATTACATTATAAATTACCAAGGTCAATTTGTGAAAATAGTGCACTATTTTTCAATTTAAAGCTCATACAAACAAGTGTGCATTGCCAAGAATTGATACAAGTGTTGAACAAAGACTTAAATACAGTATGGCGAATCAAATTATATTTGAGTGTGGGTTGGTATTTGTATGAATAAATTAGTCTCCAAAAATGTTTTCTAACATAAACTCCAATATTGTATAAATGATTATTTTTATCTTGAATGAGATATATATGAATGGTATATTAATAGTAGAATGTTATAGATGTTAACAATGATTTACTAGCGGTTTCGTCTGATGTATTATTATTTTACACTCGAGAACTATGAACATATTAGCAGCTGTATAGTTAATTAATGTTACATTTGATCCGTTTTTTAATACTATGTAGATTTATCTTAATTGTTTATCTTTACATCTGTCTTCAAAACTCAGATGTACTAATAACCATACGTTTTGAAGTTGTTTTATTATCTAAGCATTTTATTATAATAATATAATATTCTAATGGTTGCAGATGGAATTATACTATTTTAAACCTTGTATTAATTCAAATATTTTATTGGGATCGAGCTGTAAATTGTTAAACTTATTGGACAAGATGGTTGTACAATGTTTAAGGCTGTGTAGTCAAAAGATATTGTAAAATATATGGATTAGTCTATTATACATGATTCGTATCATATTTTTAAAATATCATGGAAACGACAGTAGCGCCGTATACCTAATCATTTATATGTATACACTAGCCGTCACTCAACTGCAAAGAAGGGTATAGAAAAAAAAACTCAAAAAAATTAGTAGACTTAAATCCGCATCCAATGGTCATAGTTTCATCTTGATAAGTTTTGAAGTTTTGATATGATTGAGCGTTGATCGAACTATATATGTGTAGATTTGTAGCGTTGATAGCTCAGTGGTAATGTGTACGAATTCCGAGTCAAGAGACGTGAGTTCGAATTCACCTTGTTCATTTATTTTTTCGAATCCGTTTAGTTTTATTGTCTTAACTATTAATAACATAATTTGATTGATATATTGCTTAGTATATCTAAAAATATAATATATATTCTGGCCGTGTAATACACTTATAAATTCAAAACAATTAATTAGTTTAATATTTCTCGCGAGTTGTAAATATACAGCCAGACAAGCAGATGTTGCATATTTAATAAAGAACATCGTACTGAATTATTATAATCGTTCTATCATAATTACAAGGATTAATAAAATAATAATTAATAAAAATGTAAATATGAATATTTTTATAACACTACAATATAATTTCTATACCGAGACCTCGCATGAAATACACTTTTTTTTTAATTCCTGGAAACCCTACAATTCCGAATTGTTTTACAGCATTGCTTCATTATTTCTGGGCGGAAAATAAAAGTAATAAAAAAGTTTGGCAAGCCACATAGATTTTTACCTAATAAAATGCCGGAAGCTTTAAAAAGTTTAATGTTTGTAATAAGTAAACATAACAAAGAAAAGGGACAAAAACACTTAAGAATTTTATTTAATATTACTCTAGTTTTGTATTATCCGAATATACAAATGGAGAATTTTCTATATAAAATTATTTAATTGCTTAATAAGTATATGTATAATACATCGTTGCAACTGTTTAAACTTCAAAGAAATACATTTTATTGTTTAATTATAAGACTAAAAGTATTTCATATTATTATTGAATATTTATATATTCTAATTTACAAAAACAATAGTTTAGCTGGTTTTGTATAACACTGATATTTTAATTTCACAGATTATAGGATACGACATTTAGGATTTCAATGTCATTCTCTCAGTGTAGTACTAGATTACATGGATCTTTAGAACTGTGGTATCGTTTTACAACTCAGGGTAAGCCTACGCAGCGTGCGAAATGAGGGTGTCGGGGCAAAGCTCTGAAGCGGGCGGCACAGTGGCGGAGTATAGGGTGACGTCATCGTCCGGGCGCGGACGTTTAACGACGCATGCGTCCTTCAATATCCCTTACGTTCTGTATGATACCCCGCTTGCCACTCACACCCCTGTATGCCATTTCTCGGGCGGCGCGCGACGCATCCACTCGCTCGACCGCCCGCCCAACTTTGAATCAACCGTGCCGATTCGACGGAATAAACTTTACGTTAATAAACAGTGCGTATACTTACACTATGAACTTGAACTGAATATGACATTCAGTGCGATTGACTTTTTTTGGTTTTTTGTTTAAATCGGATATTAAAAAATCAGGTAAGATCAATGTTCGTGGTAGAGGTAAATTGCTTTTTATATTATGTTGCCGTTATATGTAAATCACACCAAAAAAAAAAAAATGGGACGGTAACAGAAGATATATTTATTTCCTGACGGTATTTTTACAGTAATATTTGCGCGGTGTTTTGGCAGTTTATGTAAATTTTGTTTATATTTCGTTTGGCAGAGGCGATCCCATTTGCTTTTTGATTAAATAATGCCTTTTATTTCATAGATATAAATGATATATTTAGTAAATACGAATTAAGAATTACTATGAAATAAAAATTCCTAAAGGCTTAATATGTTATAGAATATGGTAGATGAGCTAGTTTCCTAATAAAATATGTAAAATAATATTTATAACTGCAAGACGTATCTAGATTACAAATGCAATGGTTATTTCGATTGCGTAACCATTTATATAGAGATGAGATCTCCATGCACATACATGAAAATATATTATACTTATTCTATAAGAATTATTTGTGTATATCATCGTTTATATAAATATATGCAGTGTTACGACTACATTTATATAAAATTTACTTGAAAAAAAAAAAAAAATGTAAAGAAAACAACCAGATATTAAAATTTGACATATATATAAAAACAAAATAACAGAATTTGTAATCTTGATTGAAGCAGCGCATATTTTCTTATTCTTATATAATAAATTATTCTTATATAATAAAACTACCTACTTTTATTGAATTATTTCGTTCCAGTAGTATAATAGCATTTTTACTCATACTAATATCGGAACAGTATGACGACAGTTATGTATGGCTCTTCTTTTTATGATAACAGTTATTAATTTAGTGCTGAATATATTTACTATCAATTGAATCATTTTAAAATAATCAATTTCTTAACACCTTGTCAAAAGTATATAATATCTATATCAAACTTTTGTACTGCTTATAAAATGAATACCGTGATAATTTAGAAGATCGTAGGCAAAATATTTGGAAAATATTTGTATTTACAAAGGGTGAAACAAAGTAAACACTAATAAACCGCAACTTTCAGTTGCTGTACGGGTTACTAAATGTGAATAACCAAGGATTTTTTTTTACAATACATACTTTGCCTTAAGATTGTCGAAATACATTAGTTTAATGAAAGTCGAACGTAGAGTTTACAAATTGTAATTTAATTATTTTTCATTTAAATACGAATACTTATAGACATGGAATTAACTTTTTAGTTTTAATACATTTCCACCTTTTTACTTGCCTTGTTTGATTATTTTCCATAGATTTTAAATTTAAATTTACAAATTAATATTTATTTTTGAAGCTATAACTATAAGCATAGTACAGTGTTGATTTATAAAAAAATAATTAGATGCGATCTATTCTTTTCGGTGTTACGTTTGACAGTTAGTAATACAGGGGTATGAAGAAATGTTTTATTATGTATGTACATTTATAAAAAAAAGAAAGTCAGGTTCTATTTATTTGACTTAAGAAGAAACATGCACAAATAAATATTATATGTATAGTGGCAAATGCAAGCCACTTTACACTTGATTTATTTAAAGGAAGAAATGTTAATTTTATTAATTTCATTCGTAATTATGTTGATAAGTATCAACCTTCGTAAAACTATTGGAATAATTACTATTTGTTCCGTTCTGTTGAAATTCGGTTACGAAATAGGCAAATATTTACAGACTAAAATATTGTAATTATTGTATTACAAACAAAACAGTATTTTTTCTCGATTTAATAGAATACATATTTTGTAAACCACACTTTATGGTGATTGCTGTATATACGCGGGATTAATATTTTCATGTAATAATTTGAATGTAATGTATTTGAAGTTAACACACGGTACTTCTACCTAGTCATTGTCGATTTTCACTAGGTATCCATTACGTTCAATTTCGATGACGAATCGAGCGTACCTCCATAAAACTTTGCGACAGCGGAGACGTAGATATTTGTAAAGCTCTCGTTTTAATATTACTAGGCTTACTGTAAATATAAATGTAATATGATTTGAATATGAACCAGTAACACACACTGATAATAAAACATATTAATAATTCTACTGTTATAAACAAATAGCCGATATCTTGATATTTGACAAATACAAAACTGATAATGTTTCTTCTCACAAAAACTACCATGAGCAAGGATTGAATTGGTGATCTTTTGGTTCAATATAAGGGCTTTGTATTATTGCGTTTAAGGCTTGTCATAAACAAAACTTAAGAAAGAATAAGAAAGAAAAAAATAAGGATGTTGAGCAAAACATTAGAAAATTAAAAAAAACTTAATAACAATATTAATTTTACATTACTCTCAGTTGTCATACAGCATTACAATAATAAACAATACGCTTTTGAATAATTTTTTTTTTATTAATTATACCAATTCCATTTCAATATTCATAGTTAAGACAGGAGAACATCTGTCGGGTCAGCTAGTATAAAATATTAATCACCGAAATGTATGTACCAGCATAATTTCCGAACGACTACACGAAATCGGATATTTTTTTTTATTGTGTTAGTAATTGTGAGGACATAGTTTATATAAAAGAAAAATAACGATCATTTTTGAAGTGAAAACTTCTATAGAAGGATTGGGATAAAGAGTAAATTCATATAAGTCGTCATCGATATGGTCACGTGACCTGTCAATGATAACACTATATCTGTTCCTATTAGTATAACTTATTGCGTTGTAAACAGTTTTGATTTACAAATTTTAATTTAAGATCAAACAATTTGGATATCCAAAAATAACTATTTGTTTATAGTTTTCGCTTCGGACGGCAATCCTCATTAGAAAATATTTTTAGAAATCTCGTAATACGAAACGTGTGTGAATGAATGGGACAGAAGACTGTGAGGAATCTATGTATATATAAAAATGAATCGCCGTTTGTTAGTCTCGCTGAAACTCACAAATGACTAAACCGATTTCATTCATATATGTTTCTAAAGAGTTTTGTTACTTTCTAAAAGGTTTGTAAGGAAAGAAATTTTTAAAAAGTGCGAAGAAAATTACATAATTGCAGAAAACCTAAAAAATATTGAAAACAAATACAAATTAATTAGTTATAAAAAAAGATAATTGTATCTTTGTACATTTTAGAAATTGCGTTACATTAGTTTTACTTTCATGCTATGTAATAACGAGCCAACGAATTACTTTTATTATTTCAAATGTGCGCGGGCCACTTTATCTATTAACCGAGCTGATATTGAGAATTATTGTATAGTATTGGTATTGCGTTCGAGATTTACTGACAATAAAATAAGTTCAGATTGTGTTGTGCAGATGGAAAAGTAAAATTACCACAATTGGTCCCACTACCGGTTCTATTACGCTTATCAGTTTATGAGATGGGAAGTAATTTTAACCATCTCCTGGACAACATTAATAAATAAAACAATTGTACCCAAAAGACGTCGTTTGCCGCAACTCATATTGTAAAGGACAATTTCATGACAAGGTAAATAATCGCTATAATTCAGAAAGTACAAGAAATTGTGGTGGAGAAAAATATAATTTTCGATCTTAATGTGACTCAGAATTTTCTTCGAGGTCAGTTATTATTCTTCAAATCAGTCGACACAGTTGTCCGCCAGAATGACGTAGTGAACTATTCCACATAATTTTTAAATTAACTGGAATTGCCTCGACCACCACATCATAATTTACTAATAAAAGTAGATTTTGCTGGATGTACTCTGTTGACTGGTAAAAAGGAAGTCGTCAGCGTGTACATATTTTGTTGTAGTTATTTGACAAAATATGGCCAGATGAAATTGATTCCATTGATTGATCTCACTATACCGTGGGGAACAAGTATACCAAAAGACTACATTATAAAATGAAGATAAAGTAAGTACTACGAGCTACTAAATAATCTGACCAGGAATTGCTACGAAGTTATTTTATACGCAGTCAAAGAAGGAGCGAGAGGTATACCTCCAAAATATATATATATACTACTACAAGATCTTGGCTTGTCTAGGACATCAGTAAGTTCTATATTAGATCGTGTCTTTAAAGCTGCACTAGCAGGCTCCCAGCAAATTTGACTGCGCTGGGAGAGAAACATGAGTAGTGAAGGTGAACGTTGACGCGCGTCGGTGCAAGGCCCCTTAAACATACATCCGTGTCATAAGTCTCGGGAACTGTTCGGAGTTTCCCTCTCTGCCACATGATGGTCCGGCACCCGCACGGGTAATCCACGGGTATCTAAGAAGTTCATCTAATTTTAGATAAACCCGGGTGAAGCAGTTGTTCAAAAATTACATGCAATAATAATTTAAAAAGTTGTAAATGGACCTTGCGGAGATTTCTACAATAACTCACTCTGTATGTTCGAAAGTAATTGTTCGAAGCGATACCCGAGAAACCGGGTTGCGGACACTATCACAATTACTGATGGATACTCAATATAGGCGATCATCTGCTGACAACAGTAGTAAAGTTAAAAGATATGATGTTCATGCAAGTAATAGTTGTAGAGTACGGCACAACTCTCCAATATAGTCCAAGGCTTGTGGGGGCACATCAATGTGGAATACTTTAACGCCGTCAAGTCAATGAAACAGAAATGTATATAGGGAAACAAAGGCAGTTATATGGTCATTTTCTCTGAAACAAATGCAAATAACAAAGCATCTCAGTATCAAACAACATTACTAACAGGACTATGTAATGTAACGAAAGTGATTGTAAAAGTTAATTAATAACGTCAAAGAAGCAACGATCAATGGAAAATATAAAGGAGAAGTTATCTTGATTTTGCTTATACATGTGACTCCAACGGCTTTGCCATTCGATTTTAGGCAACTACAGTTTCCAGTGCGGCTGTCTATTACGTAGACAATTAACAAATAACAAAACCAGTCGTTGGAAGTTTGTGGACTCAACTTGAGTTTTCCAAATTAGTGAACGGACGAATTGATATCGCGTGTTCACGCATTGGATAAAAATAAAATATTTACTCACCACAAATAGAAACAAAAAACATAGTTATCAATAAGCATCATATAAACTATAATTAAATATTACATAAATAAAAGACATTTACTTGATTGGAGTTATAAACAAGATTCATTGAATAATCAAAAGAAATGAAAAACGAAAATGATATTAGATATAGCCAATTCTACCAATTTTATTGGATTGAAGTTGTAAGGTTGATTAGGATTGATTTATAGCTAATGAAAATGTAAAAAAATATATATTGAAATCGGTCAAAACGTTTTTGTGTATTAGCGAGAATAAAACACGAACACAGTGATACGAACTTCACTGGGTCAGCTAGTATTATATATTATTTTATACAAAAATTTATGTATCTATCAATTGAAGAAAGCTTTACTTCCAATAATTATTTTAACATTCTTTTTATCCCTAATCTAAATATTCATAAAAGCCTATGGAAATACACATACTCGTAAACTAAATATACTAAAAAAATCCAAAAGTGCACGTCTCATTTTGTAATTAAATTACATTGATTTAGACGGTAATTATCATTCTATGTAAATTACAAACTTGCAGGACGTTTAAGACGGCTTAGTGACCGCGATGGGCGCCTTTGTTTTTACATTGCACTGAACTAACCCTCACTTTCCCATGCTTTTTAAGAAAAGTAACATTATAAGTACATATATCCAATTACTCTCATAAATAAATTAAAAGTAATTCATTATATTATTATATTATTATTACATTATATATTCAGTATAGGTATATAAATACTAATAATTCTGTTTGTAGTATTGTCAGGATACTTTATGAATACGATCGAGCTTCTGGCATTATTACTCTCGAAGTATAAATTCAATTTGTTCAATCTTACGGTACATTATAAACATATGTACAAGTTATAACTAATAATGAATGTGTTTTGTTTATTTGGTTTTATAAAGGAGAATGATTTCAAATTTTATGTCGTGTTGGTTAATAGTTTTTTTTTGCCTTTTTTTTGCCTTGGTTAATAGTTTTTGACGAACGCTGTTAGCCTTAGGGGTTATGACAGCTTCACCGAACTTTTTGGCGCGAGTGCTGAAGGCACTCAGCTCCGAGGCAGATAGCGCAAGGGTGCCAGGATGGCCGAATCTCGGCTTGGGCTGTTGCCGGAAAGTGAAGAAAGGATTCGCGATCCTAACTAACCAACAGGTCCTGACTTACTAATTTAGTGATCCTACAACAACCTTATCGATAGTGTTGGTGTGGTATGCGGTGTGATGATGTAGTTTCAGTGATATAGAGTGTCACTGTATCGCGGGAGCTGAGTCAAGGATCAAACCTAGGCTCAAGAGTCTGGGTAGGGAGGCCGGGTAGTGGACACGTACGATTGGTGAAGACGGTAGGAAGATGCGCGTTCAATCTCGTTATTTTGTCGACGGGATCCGTGAAGCAATTACGTGGCCGGCATGTGAAACCTTTGACGTGTGGATTGGCATTGTAGCTAACTGCGTGTACTATTTTGAGGTTGGGATGAACTTAGGCTTTTTCGAAGAATTTCTTTGTAAGGTCTTTGATATATGCCTATATGGACGGAAGATTCATATCTTTATGGAGATCTACATTGCGGACATAGGGAGGGGCCTGGACGGCTATACGCATGAATCTATTTTGCAGAACTTGTAGTTTGCGAAAGGTGGTTTGCGAAGCGTGAGCGAATACGGAGAAACTGTAGGTAAGTATGGGACGGATGCATACTTTGTATATTGTGAGCTTATGTCTTTGTGACACTTTGCTCTTAGAGGAGGTAAGATTGCGTAGTAGAGCCATAGCTGTGGTGGCTTTTTTCTGTACATAATCTATATGTTTGTTAAAGGTGAGATGCTTATCTAAAACTACACCAAGGTATTTAGTTTGATTAGCCCAGGGGATATGGACACCAAAATGGTGTAATTATCTTTTTATATTCTTCTTAGGATCAAACATGATAGCCGCGATTTTGTCTGGGCTAATTCCTATGCGCCATTTGAAGAACCAGGATCCGAACGTAGAGACGGCCCTTTGGACGCGGTAGTATAAATAAATCCTATTCCTGCCTGAGCTGAAGATGACCGTGTCGTCTGCGTAAGAGCCTACTGCGACGTCGGGGAGTTCGGGGATGTCAGTAACAAATAGGTTGAATAGGCAAGGGGCTAGGATAGAACCTTGCGGGACCCTTGATCTAATTGAATGTGGTGAGGATAGAGCTCCGTCCGCTTTATAACATAAGGTACGGTCCGATAGGTAAGCGAGGATTATGCGGACTAGTCTGTCCGGGACTTGAAAGAGATTGAGTTTAAATATGAGACCTTCGTGCCAGACTTTATCGAAAGCTTTGGCTATGTCGAAAAATACGGAAAAGCGTGCGCCTAGAAAGGCGTAGCTCCTTGAAATTGGAGAGATTATACTCCGTGAGGCGGAGCACTTGGTGGGTACACGAATGCTTCGGTCGATAGCCGAATTGCTTGTGTGGTAAGAGACATTTATCTGAGACAATTCATTGAAGTCGTTTGAGAAGGAGCCGCTCGTATATTTGACCTAACGTATTAAGGAGGTTTAGTGGGCGGTAGCGTTCTGGTAGATATGTATTTTCCCCGGATTTACGAATACCTATTACCGTTGCCTTTTTCCAAGCGGCTGAAAAATGGCAGTTATTTATGGTCGCATTGAAAATATAGACCAGAAGAGCTATAAGTTTATCAGGGAGAAGTTTTATGGCTTCGTTCCTGATTGCATCGGAACCGGGGGCTTTCCTTGGCTTAAGGCGTTTTATGATCGCGACAACTTCGTCAGTTGTGACCGGGTCTAAATTTTCAACTGGAGGGATCTCTCTTATTGATTGAATTGTTCGATCGACCCTTCCGATGTGTCCGGGATCTATGGTATGATATTCATAGGAATTAGGAGAACACTATTGTTCGAGAACGGTAGCGAGATACTCTGCCTTGTCTATACTTTCGAAGGTGGGCAGATTGCCGGGGCCTCTATCTAGCGGTGGCATTGTGGACGAGTAGCTGCTCTTTTGTTTACGGACAAGATCCCAGAAGGCAAGAGGAGATGGTTTGATTTCCTTTAAAAGACTGTCCCATCTTTGACCGCGGAGTTCGGAGATACGAGATTTTACTAATCGTTGTAAGTTACGTAGCCGTACGTGATTTTCCCCCGTCGCATAAGAATCGCCGGCGCGAGTCGCGGTGTTTTTTTCCGTGATCAGTCTTCGAATGTAATTAGGGAGTATGAAGCGGCGATCGTTCGCCGCTTTTACCTCTTTCGAGCTTTCGCTGATGGCATTCTGTTGCTTAATTGTGTCACTAAGATATCACTGAATGTGTTTCAAGTTATTATATAAATATTTACATTATTAATATTGTGTTGCACTAATTTTTTGTGACGGCAATCTGCTTTTTTTAAATCCAAAAATAAGAAAATAAATGTTTTGCAAACAATCGGTGGATTGCTGGAGGTACAGACACAAAATTTGACTCTAGCTATCTTCTAAGGGCGTCTCTAGGGATCCTACTCCACCTTCATTCATGAGATCCACCCATACTGTCTCCATAGTCATGCAACCTACAGAAACAATTGGTATTCCTTGTAACCGGCACACAACTAGGCCTCTGTTACGGGGTCCTGCACTCGTATCAATGCCTATAGTAGTTGTAAGTCCATTGCTCCGCAGAGTAGATCAAACGAAGCCCAACCAGCTTCGACCATCACCAGACTTTGAGATACCTCCCAACATTCGTCAGAATCGTGTTATTAGGTTTTTATCTTTACTTGTGCAATAGAAGGCTCGTACAGTGATTTTTAGGAAATCTTTTCAAGAAGTTAAAAAATAAGGCCAATGTGGTTGGCATTAGTTAAAAAAATCAATAGAGATTAAATCGTTCGAGAAGAAATCTATTGTATATAAATTGGTAACCTTTGAATGGAAATTCAGAAAAAAATGTTGAGACGAACTTTGTCGTCTATAGATGTAAATACCGAACGGGAGTTATATTACATATTTATTATTAAAAACGATTCTATAAACTAATTTTACAACAAGCAATTACTCTTATAAAATCAGCTTTATAAAATTGATGATATCCATAAATTGAAAATAAAGTGCAGAAATCTCTTTTATTATCGGCTTTCAAAAAGTATTGTATGAGCAACTAAGGTTTCCTCCATTCCACGTCGCGTTTGATCGCTTTAGTAATTTACTTGGTCCTTTCACCTCTACCCTTTCCGATATTGGCCCTCAAGACTTATGTTTTCAGGTAAACCGATTGCAGGGAATATGTAAAGTAGTGGAGTAATAATATATATATACATATATTTATACATACATATATTAATAATATAAATTAGGATATTATACATATACTAGCTGTTACCATCCGCTCTCAATATGTTGAGAGAAAATACCTGTCTTATTTTTATTGGCGGGAAAAATGTTCATAAAAGTAAAATAGCAATAATAAAATAACACAATAAAAATAGAATTATCCAATTAGGTTCGTTAGTCGTGTGGAAGTTATGCGCGTACATACATTTCGGAGACAATTTATATATATATATATATATTCGCTTACTGATGATGCATGATGCTTTATAAATTTGACTGCCAATATCAAACTTTATAGAAGTGTAAGAGTTAAGTAATTCGTAAGCCAAATTAAGCTCGGATAAAGGTAATTAATTATGTTTAAAAGGTGGAAAACTCGTTTAATAATAACTCTAAGCCATGGTGGAGCACAAACTCTTTGTTTATTCGGGTATTGTTATATTTTATAATAGCATATCGTAGCTACAACCGGGTGAAATTTTCGCCAATTTGAACAATAGACTCAAAAGGTTAAGTTCCTTTACTGGGTATTATGATGTGTTACTTACGATATTAAAGGTAATTAGCGTTATTGGAAAGTGTTTTGTTATAAATATAAATTAAACTTCATTTTTTAAGTCAAATGATTCACTGGTTCTATTCAGGACCGGTGTAGTGATTGGCTTTAATTTGTTTCTATATTATTATTATTCATATATTATATTTATTTAATAAGGAAAACCCGAAGGTTTTCTACTAACTTACTATTTAGTTGTCAAGTGAATGTGTAAAAGTGAAATATAATTTTATAGAATATTTTAACGCATGCGCTTTGCATATATAACATTTAAATTTAATATTTTAAACGAAGAAGACATCGAATCTAACGGCTGTTAAAAGAATGTTAAAAAGAATGTGGCTGCCAATCAAAACCGGGAGTTTGAGATGTACGGACGCGCGGAAAAATTCTAGCATCGAGGTTAATAAAAACTACAGTCCTACGATATCAATTGGCCTTAGTAAACCAAAAGGAAGGGTTCGGAGACATCGGACGTGACGAAGAAAACGTCAGTCTGGAATACGTACCAATTTACAATATTATTTATTATTACCATCTACCTATATATACCCCGGATGCCGAGAACGATATGGATATGATATCTTAAAAGTGGAAACTAACTACACGAAGGCCCTCTAATTGTACCCGATACACGAAGGCACTTCTGGACAGTACCCGACATCAGACGAGCGCCTTGCCAGAGAGGATCCTACATATCATATACGTTTCTTGGATTCAAATAGCAGGTTTATATTCGTCATAGTTTTTTTTATATTCACTATTGTAAAGAATCCTGCAGGTAATATATGTAATGTATCTCTTTTTCGAATTTCATTTCGTTCTATTTATTTATACCTTCTGTATAAATTAAATTAATTGTGCACGCGGCAATTTTGTTCCCCCGGGATATTTTTATATTTATAAATATATAAACATATGAGTATACCTCACAATTTTATACTACCTTCACATACATCATACATACCTCTTTACATCAAACACCAATCATTCAGTACGGGATAGGGCTCACATTCAATGGCGCTTAATCTAGAAGTTACTCATTAGGTTGACTTTTAGGCTTATTTAACGGGTGGTCTTCCGCTCGAGAAAACCCAATAAATAACCATTGATAGATATATATATATTAATGTTATTTAAAGGAGTCAGCTGTTAGCTACGCTACTCAGTAGCTGCATATATTACCGAAAGTAAATATCAGCATAAATCGCCGAAGGTAAGTATAGGCATAAATAGCCGAATATAATATCAGCATTAAACACCGAACAAGATAATCTCAGGCATGACTTACCATCAGCCCAAGAACATTATATAATTAATATACGATTAAATATATATAATATAATACATATTATATAATATGTATTGTATATAAACATACCCCGATATAAATATATAAGGAAATACTATATAGGTCAAAGAAAAAAAAAACCATTGGACAATGTAAGATAGGCGATAAAATCATTATTTTAAAATGCAAAAGATAATAATTATAACTTTAAGAAACAATGAATCTAATAAATACAATAAATAAAAGTAAATAAAATAATTTCTATTTGCCATAGCTCCAGGTTAATATATAATATAAATTATATTTCAAAATAGTATTGGATATTTAATAATAAATTGTCATACATATTATTTATATGACAATTAAATATGTCCCTTATAATAAATCAATTAGCTTTCAGAATATGAAATATTAAAATAATATAATAATTTGATAAATAAATATTGAATGGTAAGATGGGATGATAATTTATATATATAGACTGGCTGACCCGGTGAACTTCGTATCACTTATAATCGATGTACTTTGTTCTTGCTAATACTCAAAAACGGTTTGACGGATTTGTTTGTTTTTAACAATTTGATTAGCTATAAATCAATCTTAATCACCCTACCAACTTCAATTCAATAAGATCAATAGAACTGGCTATATCTAATATCGTTTCCGTTTTTCATTTCTTTTTGGTTCATTGAATCTTGTTTATAACTCCAATTAAGTAAATGTCTTTTAATTATATGAAATTTAATTATAGTTATATATATATATATATATATATATATATATATATATATATATATATATATATATATATATGAAATTCGAAAATGACATAAATTACATATATTACCCGTAGGTTTCTTTACAATAATGAATATAAAAACAATAACGAATATATACCTGCTATTTGAATCCAAGCAACGTCGGTATGTAGGATCCTCTCTGGCAAGGCGCTTGTCCGATGTCGGGTACTGTCCAGAGGAACCTTCGTGTATCGGGTACAATTAGATGGACCTTCATGTAGTTAGTTCCCAGTTTTAAGATATCATATCCATATCGTTCTCGACATCCGGGGTATATATAGGTAGATAGTAATAATAAATAATATTGTAGATCGGTATTGTATTCCAGACTGACGTTTTCTTCATCACGTCCGATGGCTCCGAACCCTTCCTTTTGGTTTACCAAGGCCAATTGCAGTTTTTATTTACTGATTTTCATTGACAGCCACATTATTTTTTATATTTGATTCGATGCCTTCTTCGTTCTAAATATTAAATTTAAATGTTCTGTTTTCAAAGCGCATACGTTAAAATATTCTATAAAATACTATGGCACTGTACATTGAAATAGTAAGTTAGTAGAAAACCTTCGAGTTTTCCTTATGAAATAAATCTAATAATGAAACAATAATACATGAGTAATAATAATATCGAAACAAATTAAAGCCAATCATTACACCGGATTTTGATGAAAAAAGGCCTAGGCTATTCCAGTTATGAGGACTTTTTACCATCCGCGTTGATCTTAACCAATACATTTATATATTTGCTTATTAGTCATATACGTAGAATGTTTCCTTATTTTAGGTCCAGAGTTTTAGTGTCCACTGTTCTTAAGAATAGAGTAATTATAATTTTACTAATAACATTAATGTAGGCCCCTCTTGATCTTGAGGCTAGTTAAACTAGTTAAGTAAGCCTAGTTAGCCTATAGAAACACCCGACCCTGGTTCTATTTATGTTATAGGTCAATTTATGTCACAACTTTTAGCACTGACATAGAATGTTTTAGGCTAATTTTATGCCCTAGCAAGAGGTGACTTATAACAAAATCTGATGACAACATCGTAGTCGATAGAATAACATTGGATCTTATAGATCCGACCCAATGACAATTTTGCGCTGCTTGCATGTTGTAAATTTCTGGAAGCTTTACCAGACCCACAGTACACCTTTTGGTAGATTGCTTTTAGCGGCCACATATTCATTCTATTAAAGTCAGTAATTATCTAATAATAATGAAGTGTATGAATACGTTATTAGAATACATTTTTTGTTTTGCATATATTCTATTAATGATGCGATGATAGCACAGTGGTAGTGTGCACGACTTCGCGTCAAGGGACGTGGGTTCGAATCCAAGCACCTACAATGAGCTTGAGCTTTCGGTGAAGGAAAACATCGTGAGGTAACCATAGCATGGTGGTAGGGCTTTTTCTAATGCCTGCCTGGGTAGCTACCACCTTCAAGTTGTAAACCTGCCGCCAAATACCAATAGGTGTGTTCCGGCAGCAGCACTTGAGAGCCAGTTCCTCCACAGGTTTAGTGTGTCTACCAACTTGGGCCGTATCGTCACTTAAGATCAGGTGAGATTATGGCCATAACGCTAAACCTTAAGTATAAAAAAATAATAATAATAATAATGATAAATTATAAATTCAGACTAATTAAACATTTTTTTTAATACGAAACAGTATACCAACTATTGTTTAAATATTTTAAAAGGCTCAGTAAATAATTGTTTGTCCTAAAGTGATTATAATAAACTGCGTAATGTTATGTACGTATTTTGGATTATCAAAAAGACAAATTCGCAACCGGTTTCTCACTTTCGTTTAATTAACAATAGACAACTGCCTGCAGCATTTTGGTGGTAAACCGTCGCTTCGTGTTGCGGTGATCTGCCTCTTTGGCTTATTATATTCCCCGACCATTGGCTCTGGTGAATCGTGCCGAAATAAATCAATTTCCAACTAATATACCATTTCGACAACACCATTTTCTCGAACTCGTTTTCGCAAATATTTTGTCTTTTAACGTTTAACTTAGGAACGGATTTAATAAAGTAGGTGTTGTTGTTTTTTTTAATGTAACGCCAACTGGACAACAATCCACAATGCATTATTTATTTTAATCCTAAATAAATTACCTCGCTAAATTATTTTTATTTTAATAATAGACGGTGCCTATTTTCTTGAAGTGATATTTTATATCGCTAAATTAATTTTATTTTAAATCGAAATTGTTAGAGAAATGGTTCAATATTCATTTTCTTGCTATAACGTACCTCTGTGTATATAATTTATTTTTAACTATTGCAACCGTTTCAAATTTGTTTAGGAACATATACCCTATTGCTCATTTTTGTAATGTGTAGAATTAGGAGTTTCTGAAATTATATTTTGAATACCATTGTCAAAAATATGAATAATATTCTGCCTTCATTATTCAGCTAAATTTTTAACAAACATATATTTTTAGAACTACCTTTTTTGATAGTTTTAAAATGATTAAGTGCGGTTACTTTATAGGCGTAATATTACAAAGAGTTCTAAAATGAATCTTGTATAACAGGACAAGAGTATGTGAACTAGTTGCTAACTCGCTTCATTTGCAAAGGGTAGGGTACACAATGGGTTACATATATCTATAGATATAAAATCGACAAAATCAGAAATAGGCTAACACATAACGTATATATATATATATATACACATATATATATATATATATATATATATATATATATATATATATATATATATTTTTAACTATATATATATATATATATATGTGTGTATGTATGTATTTTTTTAAGTCTTATTAGGTCTTTACGTATGAAAATTAAATTATTATTGTGAAAATATGTTGTACAGCACTTATGTACTAAGATTTTGTACACAGTGAATACAGCATATTTGGATAGGAAACATCACAAAGTCGACATCAGTTTACGAATGCAAGCTAATGTTTATGCTTGATAAGCTCAGAGCCGGAATAATGATTATTATCATTTAAAAAAGACTAGATTTATCGTGCGGCTTTAATATCAGTTAATATTGGTTCAAGCAATCGATTGACGTAATAAAAACTTTCTTATAATTTTGTAGTTTGCGATCGCAGGGGCGCGGAATTTTGGTTTGAGGAGCGTTTCCTGTACGAGGAACACGTCGATTTGCCGCTCCTTAAGGAAGCAGGCTACTAAGTCGCGTTTGGGTATAACGCTACTCGCGTTAAAAAAAGGTACAGAAAGGCCCCGGGGTCTAATTCTATCCTCCATTGCGAACGTTAATTACGGTGAAGCGCGGATGAGGTTTTGTACGGTGCGAGCAAGGTCAGGGTAGGAGGCGACGGCCTTTAAGCGGTCTATTTCGTCAGCGAAACTGATCATGTGATCAAAGGCAATGATGTCGTCTACATAGAAATCTTTTAAAAGACCTGCTATTCAATTTATACCTTGAAATTCGTTAGAACTCGCGGGTTTGGCCTTCGGAGGTTATGGTTTGGGGGCCCATGCGGTAGGCGGGGCTTATGGTTGAAAGCCTGGACTGACATTAGCGGCGTGCGTTGAAGGCGGGTGGTGTGGGACGCGTCTACGAGTGCGTCTCGTGCGTGGGGCGCGTTCACATCCTCGATAGTTCGCGGGTTGCCCGGCCTAGCCGCATAAGACGCGGCTGGGTGGCTCGTGGGTTTCGGGCATGCGGAGGCATTGCCTAGTGAAGTGATCTCCTAAACATTTAACGTACCTAGGCTTGATTTTAAAGATAGAAGACGGTTAGTCTTGATTTGTACCCGAGTGAGTCGTGACTACCACTCCTGGTAATAAACATGTCATAATGATTGTCTTTTCATTTGTTTCATATCGGGGTGAGCTAGTCTAGATCTAATTGCCAATAGGCTTACAGACTGACATGACAGCAATAAGTCACAATAGATTTCCTTGGTATTTGTCGTTGTTTTTGCATTGCACTATGTATGCCATCTCGTAGAGTAAAATAAGTGTTACAATATTTTAAAAATAACCTAATGTAAAAAGCATTAGAAACTAGTTTAAAACGTAATATAAACTGAATTTAATAATATGACATTGTCAACAACAATCGCTTTTAAGGTCATGCATTATGTAGTAACGCTAACAAGAAGTCTTGTTGTCCAACGTTAGAATTTATGCAGTCGTAGCTTAAACTACGTCTCTTTTGTGCACAAATAGCCCGTTTAGCTGGAAGTTGTGAAAACGAGACGTTGTAGCTTGCGGCACGTAGACTTTCACGCTTGTGAAGAAGTTAACTGTTACTATCAAACGTTAGAGATCACCTGCTTCTTTATTGTCTTCATTTGCATAATTTTAAACTAATGTCATGAGCATTACTTAGTTAGGTATTCCTATATTGTGTTTGTTTAGAAGTAGGAAATGTTATTCACATTCACTTCCAAGTAAACATTTGTTCCAACGTAAATGGATACTTATCTGTAATATATGAGCATATTGCTCTGTGAAAATAGCCAATAATGTGTACTTATTGAAGTATAAAAAGAATACGAGTAAATTAACCTTGAAGACAAAACAACCAAGCCTAACTTTGGTTTGATGTAATGGACGTAGGATTCTGTTATGTTGGCATTTCTGTTTTTCTTGATATCTATAAATGTTGTATTTGAAAAACAAAATCTAAGTTTTACTCAGTTTAATAATAGAAAATACATTTGGTGATATCCTAATATTATTATGAAGCGATGATAGCTTAGTGGTAGTGTGTACGACTTCGCGTCAAGGGACGTGAGTTCGAATCCAAGCACCTACAATGAGCTTGAGCTTTCGGTGAAGGAAAACATCGTGAGGAAACCATAGCATGGTGGTGGTTTTTCTAATGCCCGTCTGGGTAGCTACCACCGTCAAGTTGTAAACCTGCCGTCAAATACCAATAGGTGTGTTCCGGCAGCTGCACTTGAGAGCCAGTTCCTCCACAGGTTTAGCGTCTCTACCAACTTGGGCCGTATCGTCACTTAAGATCAGGTGATGGCCATAACGCCAT
Source organism: Actias luna (assembly GCA_039707435.1). Lineage (NCBI taxonomy): Eukaryota > Metazoa > Arthropoda > Insecta > Lepidoptera > Saturniidae > Actias > Actias luna. The sequence goes on along the minus strand of JAZHAC010000033.1, from coordinate 8,032,307 downwards.
AACGCTATACCTTAAGTATATAAAAAAATATGTATACCTAGCTACAACAACTTTGAAGCTATTATGTTGTTCAAGGTAAGTTTAAATGTTGTCTGTTAATAAATTAGTTGAATTTCTATGATCGATGAATTTAAATTGTAATGTTATTGCGGTCACAGTACAATTTATCTGTTCGTGAAATATCGAGATTCACTACTTATATTAATACATTATGTTTTTTTTATCGTTAAGGTTTTAGCGTTATGGCCATAATCTTACCTGATCTTAAGTAACGATAAGACGATAGTCATGCTAAACCTGTGGAAGGACTGGCTCTCAAGTGCCGGAAAACACATATTGGTATTTGGCGGCAGATTTTCAACTTGAGGGTGGTATCTAGCCAGGCGGGCATTAGAATAGCCCTAACACCATGCAAATGTAATATGCCCCTATATATGTAAATGTTCCACAATCTAATATTGAGGGACATTATTAATAGTGTATTTTTTTCTTAAACAGTCATCTGTGTTTTAATTTTACTTATTCGATTCTTACGTAATTGGATTTTTGGTATCGATTTCCGTTCGGAAACAATTATGTGAACAATAAATTTACAAGATTTAGGTTTTTTTATGCCCTGACATAGTAATTCTATATATAATAGACTATTTCCTTTGTTAATATATGTGTTGATTATAATATAACGAATTTAGATTTTCGTACGATACCTCCTTCAAAGATTAATTAAGTAGGTGTGTACATATCGTTTATGAATAAAAGCAAAATCTTCGATATTTTCTGGTGTGTTACGTACAATGTAGTTTGGTATATAATATTTACGAAGACTATTTCTGTTCCTTTGTAGACTCGCTTCGATTGAGAATGCAAAAATGGAACAAGTGAAATAGTGAATAATATTCTTAATATGATGTTATTTTAAGTGCGAATTCGGAGCGATCCATTAAACATGTCACGAGTGGCCTTTGTCTATCTTAAATATAGCTAAACCCTTTAGAACATTTAAGCTAAAAGAAAGTTAAAATAATAAATGATGTCTAATTTTATGGTGTTTATTTGCTCCTTAAAGCACTCTTGTTGCCTACAAAAATATCTATCTGAAATGTGTGGAAGTCAGGACGTAAAGTTGTCAGTGTTGTCCGTTTCTCACAATATAGCATGATGGTATCCTGATTGTTTATATTGAGATCCACAGATGTTCACTCTCTTTTCTCATAATGTACAGTTTCCATCAATACGTGATGCATATTTTAACGCTTATGATAAATCAAATCAAAATATATATTCTAATATAATAAATTTTAATATAATAAATTTAGTAATTAGGCAAAGTTTATTCATAATACATCAATAATCTAATTTAAACTAAATAAAATCGACTTATTTATTTTTTAAATGTAAGCCTGCAAGATGACCTCAACGCCCCAAAATTACCTAAGAAAAATATCTTCTTAAAGACTTTCATTGGGCGTCTCAAGTTTACAAAAAAGCTAAACTTACCGAAGAGTGCAAATCCGCTTAACGGCGCGGTTCGGCGTCTGTCGCATGAATACGGCTACTTGTAAAGTTTTATCTTACAGAGGGGACAAACAAATATCTGAGTGTCTTATTTTATATTTAAAAAAAAACGGTATGGCTTTATTTCAAGAAACAACGTTTCTGTGTTTAATGTAAGGCGCTTTGTTTCAAAACTTTTATCTCCATAAGAAAAGATAAAGGTTATGATGTATGAAATATAGTATTAGGTCTTTACCGATATAATTGCCATTTTATATGAAAAAAATGAAACGATTTCTTTTCTATATTTTTATTTATATTAATCAAAATAATCATCCATGCAAACGATGCATCTTTGCCAACCCTAAGGCAGTTTATTGATGCCCTTCTTGAAGAAATCAGCTTGATGGGAGGCAACAATTTCTTCAAAGACATTTTGTACTGCTTCTCGTGTATTAATTTTTTTTCAGTCAAAAAGTTATCCAAATACTAGAAAAAGTAGAAGTCTGTAGACGCAAGGTCTGTCGAGTACGATGAATGACGGAGTGTTCCCAGTACCCTGCTTTTGCAACTTGGAGAGCGTCTACTGTGCAGTATCAGGTCACGCGTTGTCATGCAGGAGCAGCGGAGACAATCGATTGACCAAAGGTGGTTCGAGACGTGTTAGCTTCTTCATCATTGTGTTCAGTTCTTCACAGTACATATCTGCAATAATGCTCATTCCGTTTGGTGAGCTGTAATGAATTACATCGGCGCTAGACAACCAAACAGTGACCATTACTTCTTTAGGGCAAGGTTTGGTTTAGGGCGTTGTTTAGGTGCTGAACCAGGATCCAATCAACTTGCTGAGCGCTAGCGATTATCAAACAGAATCCATTTTTTGACACAGATAACAAGTAAATGTCAAGAGCTGTGGCTAATAAAGCCGTAGATTGAGTATCATCAACGTCAAAAATCGTCTTAATTCGTCAATGTCGATCAAAGTTTTCGGACGACCACGAGGTATTTACCTTTTAGGTAGAAATTTCGAGAACATTTGCGTGCAAATCAATAACAGGTGGTGCGTTGGTTTGTACTGTTAGCTCTGTAAACGTCGTTGATATTGCGTGCCGCTTGTACCGCGTTGCAGCCTTGACGGTACTCATATTCCATAATTACTCGAATTTTTAACGTATTCATGCTGACGAAAAATATTTAAAAACTAATCAGTAAACCAATGACTACTTTTGGAAGAAGAATTTCATATTTTCAAAATAAAACTATTTTGAGATTAGAATTCTTAGCAGAATAAAAATTATTTTGACTTGAAATAGCCAGTACACACAGTACAGTGCACAATGGCGATTACATAGGTAAAGACCTATTACTTTTGTTTCGGATTTATTACAAGTCAGTATTAGTCTTTCATGAAATAATAAAAGATCTTCAATCATCTGTTTTTTAAATTAAGGTCTGAATGTAAAATTAAATAAAGAATTAAACGATAACTTCAATTACAGTCGAAAGTAGAAATTTGATTATTTAGACGAGGGAAGTCGATGACAGAAATGTAGTAAAATTTAATTTTATTTGTTGAGGTTTTGTTCAACTCATTTATATGAATGATAACTTATGAATATTTGTAGTATAATTTCAGCTGGTATTATTTTACTTTTATGTTGTATTAAAATACTTTGCAAGAAACTAACGTAATAATATCTAGCTAGGCATGAATAAGCCTTTGAAAACTGAGTTAAAATTTCACTCACAGCAATTGAAGTCTGTGAGAATGGCAATTTAAAAGCCATATTCGCAACTTTAAAATATTTGTCGGCTATGTTTTAGTAAAGAGTAGGTACAGTACTTATTAATATGACAATTCGTTGAAATTTGATACTAACCAGGTTATATAATGTTTAACTAGAATGTAGAAAACTTAGATAAAATATTGATTCCCGTTAAAAATATTGTTATTAATCAACATGTACCTACCTTCCTCATCGTTTACCTTGTAAGATTCTGTGTTTATGACAATATCAAAGCAGCAATGGAAAACTACTATTCAGTATGCTTCATCAAAACTAATATTATAAATACGAAAGTCAGTCTGCATATGTCTGATCGCTACGAATGCACGTCTTAACCGCTGAACCAACTTCCAGGAATTTCAGATCCAGATAAACTAGTTTGGAAAAGAAAATAAGCTATGTTAGTACAAACTAGTGTTTAATCGGAAATAAAACTGGAAGAGATGAAATAGGAGATAAATTTTTTATCAAGAGCACTTTATTTAATTTATATGACAATTTATATTATTAACTATGTTAAAAAAAGTGTTACATGGTATAGTAGTGAATGATTTCAATTATTCATGGTCACCTAAATGTATTCTTGGGAACAGCTAGTTTGATATAAATATTTATTTAACAAAATATACGCTTTTTTCTTTTAATTATGATTTTATTTTAGATAATAATTGATTTTGTATTTCCTACGATCTATGGGTACGTCCATTAATTACGTAAGGTGTTTATGGGGAAAGGGATCGAGCCAAATCTCTCCCAATCTCACGTGTAGGAGAGGGAGACCTCGGCAGATATCACGTAATTATTTTCGGCAATATACGGTGCAAAATTCGGAGGAAACTGGGTTATTTTGAAAAAAATTGTATTTTGATAAAAATGGGCATTGTTGTGACAAGAAATGAATGTATGTTTTTTTTAGTAAGCCCGACGCAATCAAACATTCATTATCTTAGTTAGATTAGACGTATTCATTTTGAAAAATCTCGTGTGAGATTAGAGGGGGGGGGGGTTTGGGGTTCGAGGGGTTAAAATCTCATGACATGTCACCAGGGGAAAAGGGGGGAGTTGATATATCGCCAAAATCAACTCAAATAATTAATGGATCTCCCCTATCCTAAACTCTATCCTATCCTATCCTAAACCCTAAAAAAAAAATGGTGTAACTATGGTACGTTTTTATATGTATCTCATACACGATTTAGTAGAATTATGCAAATATGAGAAGTACTCTAGAAACTTTGTGTTATATGATGTTCGTGTCTCGCAAAACCAGCACTACAATGAAACTCTTCCAAATTTGTGCCGGAGTTTTTGTTCCGGACTAGTAAAACAATTATATAAATATACCATTTAATTAATTGGTATGTTTATATATTATCTAATTAATAAAAACTAAAAGCGTATATGTCTTTCCGTAAGTATTATAAGTGGCTAGACAACCAGGTAAAGGATTTTCAGGATTCTTTTTTGAAATCAGATTCTTTGGATAACATTTAGTATATGTTTCTACATCTATCAGTGATTAATTAATTTTACTAAAGATTTTACGAAAATCCAATACATCTCTAAACTTATTTTACATCACAAAAACTATCTCTATAGATTAAACAGTGTAATTAGCATATTATTCCTTTAAGTCCCGACTACGTTTCACAAAAAGTTAGTGGGCGCGAGTCATAAAACCCAAATGGGTCTGACATATAGAACTTTAGGCTTTAGGAAACACGCCGGTAGTAAAAAACGTATTGATATTCTCCGCTTCGATAACTATCTCGGCTAGTGACATTCGCCTCTATGGTAAATTGCTGTTTTAATATGAATATTTCAGAAATAATATGTCACCAAGTAAGCATTTGTAGATTAATTACTTTTTGAAATAACTTGAAATATGTGCATGCCGTTTATCATTGAAATTTCGGAAACACATATTTACATTTATCCACCAGTATCTTATTGTATAATAAGATTGTAAATATATATTTTTATTAATTGATTTTTCATAAACAAACAATAATAATAAGTAATTATCTCATAAAATATACATACATTAGAATACCAATTCGACTATTTATGTGCTTATGGTCATTAGTATCATCTACGGACCAAATTTTTTGCAGATGTGGTTTTAGGAGACATGGCTAAAGTTGACGATATCGTTCGTAAAAAAAGTAATGTTAATTTAATATTTTCAAGGACTCCATAGAGTTCAGATTTGTTCATCTAGTCCTATTCGTATCGCGACGCATCACAAATATATCGTTTTCATATATTTAATATTGTGATATTTTCATTTTTTTTACGCAATTTATTCCGACGGTTAGTATTGTATCAAAGTGGTTGAAGTGAGGGCACCTTCATCAAAACAGATTAGCCATGTGTGCGTGCAACATGCGACTAAAATATCACCAGATAGCGTCACAACACGAGATCTACATATGAAAGCGACCTGTCACGTCAAAGCGCATCACCACACGAATACCCATTAGATAAATATACATAAATTCTGAGTGTTATAAGTAACTTTAAAGGGGATAACGTTAAAGATAGTGTACCAATCAACAGGGAGAATTTCATATTTTGTGTTGTTTTGGATACTGAGTGTATAATATATATCATCCGGTATCTACGGTTACGAAAGTTTTGCTAACTGTTAGCTAAATGAGTATACGTGAAATAATATCTGTATACTTATTTAATTTTATGGAAAACTAGCTGACTCGGTGAACTTCGTATCGCCTAAAATCGATGTTATTTATTCTCGTTAAAACTCCAAAACGGTTTGACCGATTTCTATTTTTTTTACATTTTGATTAGCTATAATTAATCCTAATCAACCTTCTAACTTCAATTCGTTAATATCAATAGAACTGACTATATCTTATATCGTTTCTGTTTTTCATTTCTTTTGGTTATTGAATGAAACTTGTTTATAACGCCAGTGAATTAAATGCCTTTTAATTAAATGAAATTTAAACATAGGTGGATTCGAACCTACATCCGTACATACTACCAAATAAGCTATCATCGCTTCATTACTTTTCATATTATCAGATTTAAAAAAAAAACTGTTTTTTTTTTATACAAACCTTGTCCTGATAATAACAAACACAATAAAATTATTCAATTATTTGGTACAGTCGTTCGGAAGTTATGCGCGTACATACATTTCGGCGATTCATTTTTATTATATAGATATATATGGTTATTATTTTTATATTTTTTATGAAATTGGTATATAATCATTTACTCAGAATATTGCAAAATAATATTTCGACAGTAAACCCTTCATAATTAGAATGTTCTTAATTACAAAACATAAACATTTCACATAGTATCCTGACCTAACATTTATTTTGTTTGATAGTAACTATAAAGTTTTTAAAACAAAGATTTAATTTAAAGATATTTAAGGCAAATCCAGGACCAACCCAGTAATTCGTTTTTTTTACAATGAGGTTTTGTTTTAAAAATAGACCAAAAAGAAACTTTGGGCTATAAAATGTCGCCAATAGGTATATTGAGCAAACAAGCGCTGAATCGGCGACATGTGAACAGCATTATTATTTTCCATTAATTTTAATGTTATTGATTTTACTTACTATAACTGCATATTAGTAGTTTCTATTCATTCTTTGTTTGTGTAAATTAGATTGATGAAATTATGCATAAAGATAAATTTTGTCTCAAAGAGATATTTTGAGATCATTGAATTCGATGCATTCATTTTAACTAAATCATTTTATTGGACTTTCATTCGCAGGAAATTCGTAGAAAAAACAGCATAAAACACCACACGATGCTTTAAGTCATAAGCCAAAATTGATTAAACGTTTCCAATGCATCTGATGTTTTACTCCGTCTCATCGATTGGAATGAATAGTGTATTTTTTTAATTGATTCAAAGTGATTAATCTTTTAAAACATTATGAACCTGGTATTAAATTTTATGCTTTTCTTAAAATAACATATTTCAAAATATGCGACCACTAAGTGATTGTAAGCGTAATCCATGAAAATTACAAAATACAATAACAAATCTGCCATACATTACTCGATCAGAAAAGTTTTTGAAATAATCCGACTCTATTTACATATATGACCTTACAGAACATTGTGTAACAAAAGAAACTCATGGTGGTATTGTCAGATACCAGATGATGGCTATAAATCTTGTTAAGTAAATCAGCTCAAAAGTATAAGCGAAATGTAAGTACAATTGTTATATAACTTTTGTATCTTTGCTTACTCTGGAATAGAATAGCACGACTATGTAATGTATCATAAAAAGGAGTTATGAAAACTTATCTCTAGATAAGTAAAAATAAAATACTATAAGCCTTCATATTACAATAAGTAGAGCAATACAATCATAAATATGAAGGAGAAATTATAGTATTACAAGATTCTGTCAAAATATACGAGTTTTGTAACAAACAATAATACTAATATCTACATACAATGTCTTTAACTGAAACCTTGAAATGAGGTACATAATATTTAAAGTTCGCAGAACGGTTTTCTATCAATATACTAATTGGAAACGATTCTGAGAATGAATTTTAAATTCATAAAATCTATAAGCATTGTCTGCATAAATAAATAAATAATAATATATATGTAGCGACTACGATATTATATAATTCAATTAATATTTTCATTTCAGTGCAGCGTTATGCACTAAGAAATCTATAGGTGATAAATTATATAATTAGATTACTAGAGGTCTCAGTCTTCAATATAAATACAAATTGCTTTAATTAGAAATTATTGAGACCGAAATAAAGCATGCCTTATTTCCTTATACATGCTTTATATAGAGCGATAAATTGCTTAGGACTGCCGATTTATTTCACTCATTCGTTATGCCTGTAAACTCCAAAGGAGTTTCCTTAAGTTATAGAATTTATTTATTCAATCTACGTGATATAACCTAAGCAATATGCGTAAACGTCATTTTATCAGTAATTGTAAGTAAGTAACTATTATATAATTATATTATTTTTCAATAAGAGTAAGAGGTATGATTTTATTTACCTGCAGTACCTGCAGTTTTTATTTTTAATATAATTAGCTTTGCGATATTCCTGAGTAATAAAATATACTTTAGTTTAAGTCACAATGAAAATTATGAGAACGTTTTAAAGATTGAATTATATTTTTGCACTTTCGTTACGAAAAAACTGAAATATAAATTTTAAAAGGAAATCGTACAAGGTAAACTATTTGATCAATATAAGCATTAAAAGTTGAATATTTAATGCTTCCGAATACTTATAATTTTCCTCGAACATTCATACAGTTATTCACAACATCTTTATTCTCAAAATAGGAACTTTTGTGTTAAAAGTTATGATCCTGAATTAAAAAAACAGTGTAATTATTTTAATGAAATCGAAAATAAAGGATATAGTGTCACAATATACCTTTGTTGGTTAATTGATCCCCTGTATGGTCTCCTTTACGTAGCCACAATTTCCTTTCGTGAAGGTTCAAGTGCTTTCCATTACGGTCGTCCTGTCTGTATCTTCAACCCGATTCTATAAATTGAAGGACAATGTAGCTATAATAGTATTATAGCTCCTGCGTCACTCATACCACCATTATTTTCAATTGTACTTCGTCTATATTAAGGTTAAATAGGTTGATACAGTAAAATAAAATAATAAATATCAGGTATAATAATATGGACATCTGTTAAGGAATGTTATTCTTACAAATAATTTTCCTGGGCTTGCGGTTTAAGTTGCGTGAAACGAATAAATTTTTTAGATTTTTAACATTACGTAGGTTCTATTATACACAATTTTCGGCCCTCTTGGATACAATACTTGTTTTAAAAAAAATGAGATACCTAAATTAATACCATAAAAGAATATTCAACTTCATTATGTAGATGTTTTTTTTAGATGCCTGTTTAAATTGTACAACTTTATTTGCACTATCAGGGCAAGCTGATATTTGTAATGTATTTGTCGCAGTCAACTAGCTTAATTAGCCGTTCAATTAACATCATAGAATATAAAGTACAAGGGCGTTTGCCGACCACTCCCGCGGTCGTCTCGAGCTGTTTGTTATCACAAGTCCAAACTAACCTAACCCAGCAAACACCTCTACTACAGCAACCACCTCATCGCTATATACTCCGCCTAGAAGTTATTTCTTTAATACCTTTATTATTGCTAGTTACACGGCCCGTTAATTGAACGGCTGATTAAGCTACTGTGGTTAAGACATATATATTAAAGTTTTGTTCAAATACCTGGTAATCTGTTTTTTAAGTAATGCTATTTAAATTAAAGTCAACTGTAGTATAATAATAAAATGATTAACGGTATGGTATTGCAGCAAAACATCCGAATAATATTTTATTAACATATTATTACCCTATAATTGCTAATTGTATTACTGAAATCTGACCGAAGAATACGCATATGATTTAAAAAAAAACATATTAATCGAGTCGGTGGCTCTCGAGTTATACAAACTAATCATCCGGAAGACAGTACGACGTTGCCTTTTATAATAAGTAAGGACAAAAATTTATTATTGGTAGTAATACGATAGAAATACATATGTCGTTGAAGTACGTTCGTGTTAATTGTCGTGAGAGTTGTCTAGCAGATGTCAGGGCCCAAGTAATAAAAAAGAAACGTAAGCGGTGTCAATTAAGTTTTCAATGTATCACATGAGATATTCTCAAACTTTTCTTTTTATTCTTTGACAGTTTTCTTTGGTAATCATTTATATCGAACTATAAATCAATATGCGATATCTCCTAGTGTCTTAGTACAATATGTAATATGCATATAATTTTAACTTTGGTAATATAAGAAATCCCGGATAAAGACTTATTCTTCTTAGCTAATATTCTTCTAATTGAGATTAATAGTTTTGAAATATATGTTTTTGAATACTGACCAAATCTCGGTGGTACAGATATTTATTATTATGCCCGATTTACATAACCAGTAATTTATTATTTTTCCCCAATAATAAATTAACTAATTTTATATACCCATTATATAGATTATTTTCTAACGTGTGATTTAAAAAAAATATGCTTAAATAATATGTAAACTAATAGTGAGTAATTATTACTCAATATTTGTTAGATTGAGGTACAGTGCTAAAAAATTTACGTAGTAGCTACATTTTATTACTGTCTTAAGGATCATATTTAATTCTATGTGTTGTTAAGTATGTACATCATTTCTGTATATTTTTTATAAAATGATTCCACTTATGAAAGTTTAAAATAAAATATTAATTATATAGGATTAATTTTATATTTATACAAAATAATGCTATTGGATACATAAAATCTGACTTTTTCTATAATCACTGTTATTGAAATAAAAATTTCAAGGATATCAAATAGTAAAGATAGCGATATTATTTGAAATTATATTGGCGCTTTTTACTTGTGTCATATGTCAGTACGAAAGCTTCACGAGTGCAAAATTAATAGAAAGACATTTCTCCGGTTTGCTCATAAATCTTTTGATGTCCTCGCGAATTTTCACTTCTATTTATCATCTTTTTATGATTGTCATTTTGTATAATGTACGTCATATATTTTTGTTGTTGTATGTAATTTTGTAACGTAATAAGATACCATTGCAAATCAATCCACCTAATAAGTGTACTGTAGCCATGACTGATATTTTTTATACTAATCCTTTTTTAGGTACCTACGAAATGTTTGTAATAATGAAATATATTATGTAGAAAATATATTTTTCAATTAAACATAATTAATTACTTTTACACTTTTTGATGATGAAATACAGATAACTTTATTAGCGATAACAAATTTAATACGCTAAGAAATTAAATAGATCATTAGCTCTCTAACATATGTTTTTTGTCGTAATATTAAATAACTAAAACGATTTAAGCCAATGGTATATAGAACAAGATAATGCCACCACTTTTATAGAAATCTGGCGTAATAAATATATTACAAGTTTTTCATACCTATTAAAATTGTATCTTAAAATTATTTTTTCTATTGAAGAATTTTTATTAATTTTTAAAGGCGTAAGCGTATAATCACAAGCGCAAGTGATGATGGGGCTAAAAATGAGAACACGATAAATCTAGTACGGGGCTGTCTAAATAATTTCATCTCGATATTTTCCTTTACTAAAAGCTTAGGTTATTATTGGATTCGAACGCACGTCAAACGATACGGTGAACAAATGTGCTACCACTGATGTAACATTGCATCGTGATGTTATTAGTGGTATTGGAGACTTCTTTGTGTCGATTAGAATTATGTTTCGTATAATTTAAAAACATATTTATCGACTGTGTGGTGATGGAAATTTGTTTTTGTTTTATTATGCGGAGTGTACATTATTATATACTGTTATATATAATAACATTATATAAAACTATTGGAGCTCAATCACATAGTAATAATTTTAATGTTCCCTAGTAATAGGAGACTGACGGTTTTACCAAGCGCGCACTTAGGTTATCTTCTATTTGTTGCTAGGGTATTCATGGAAAATGTTATATTCATCATGAAATATTTATTGAAAAATTAAAATTAATAAACAATTATATTAAAGGCAAAATGATAACCAGTGCGATGACATTTCAATCATCGTTCCTATGTGCCATAACACAATTTCCGATGCCGGTTAATAAATCTTGTCTTTGACGCGTTAATATTTAGCACTATAATACCATAGATAAATAAAAATTATAACTAAGAGATTTTATCAGTAATGAGCCCTCGAAAGAAAAATCCTTGTCTATAACTATCTTAAAGGAACCATTTGGTTTTATGGGATAAAATATATCCTATATGTCAATCCATATTAGTACTTACCACTAAAAAAATATTAACGAAATCAATTCTATAGTTTTAAAGTTATGCGCGTAGCACTAATCTCAAATTGAAAATATGTCGCCTGTTGTTCTCTAACCGCCACTTATCCTTGGGTATTAGCAGTTACACTTGAAAGCTAGCCTTTAACCTACGATTTTCAAATAACTTATAGAAATACCTTAATGTCGTTACAACGTTTTAAAAAAAGCAAAACTGACCACTTTGAATAATATGCTTTACTTAAAAACTAATTGATTGTGCAAAACCTAGTAGATCCTTTACCGAGCTATCATGACCGACACAAATTACATTCAGTCTTCTATTGTTATCTAGGCAAAGAGGCAAGCTTACCAGACCATCTAGATTAACGTTGATTTACTGTTTCCTGTCTAACAATTTCACCCTAATCTAAAGCTTCTCTAAACCACCCTGACCGTACGGAATCGACTTTTACAAGATAGGGGCCCTTGTAGACAAGCAAATTCATTAATCAAATTGTTTGAAACTCTTCATTGACTTTGTCCTACAGTTTTGTTTACAATATTTTCTTATGCTTAAATTATGATCAATCTAATGATAGATATGGATGAAAGAGCTATCGTATTACCTTTTTTTTTTTTTTTTTTATGTGCGATAATTGTTTGTTATAAATTATATATTAAAGCTAAATTATTAGTCTTGAGCAATTTAAATTGGGTTAGTATTTTTTTACATAACGTGATATTCTATTTAACATTCAAAATTTTCAAATTTATTAATGGCCATTTTGTCTATGTAAGTGCTAGATATTTTTTTAAAGTTAATTTCTCAAACTTTTTGTAAATTTTATTCTTTTGTGCATATATTTTATGTAGACTTTAAATCTTAAAGAAGAATAGAAGACATGGCTTTTTTTATAGAAATAAAGCGATAAATAGGTATACAGTTTGCTTAATGTTATTAGCTATACTTACTTGTAACACTAGTAATGTCACTATTCTAGATAGCCAGAAGGATTGAAATCCGGAGTATCACAATACAAAATTACTTGGTTACAGTCTTCTGTATGGTGTAGGTATTTTTTTGAACGTATCATAAATATCTTTAGCTATTCAATATATGTTTAATTTAATAATGTATTTATGTACATTCCGAAAATGTATGATAATTAGTGAAATTAAATTTAAAACCAGAAAATATTGCCATAACTACAAACTGCAAAGAGTATTAAAATTCTTATCGTAACACCCATGTTATTCTATTTCCGTATCCCATTTTGATTGTCAAATTTCAAGTAGAGAGTAAGGCAATAAATCAGAAGGGATGGAATGTGATACGATCGATAACCAAAGTTGAAAAGGAAAAGTATGAGTATAAAATGGCGATTACTGGAAAAACAATTCCGAATACATATAAATGTTTTCATAACTCTGTATTAAAGTTTGGAATAATGTTACTTGTGTGTACTTACTGATTTATTTTTTTAAATCATTAATGTAATATATTTTATTAAAAATGTTGAATACGATGCTTGGTAAAGTTTTTGTATATTATGTCAATTTGTTTAACTCTGATATTTGTTCATATTGTGTGCAGATATATGAAAGGCTTTCTATTTGTAGAGACAGCTTTATTGTGTTGTTGTATAGGCTTTACTATAAATATGTATATTCATTTGACGGACAAAGGTAAAGGCAACAACGGCCATAGTGTCACGAAATGTAAACTAATATGTCTGTCCTGTTAGCGGTTTCTTTGGTTGAGGTCAGTGTAATATGCCTTTAGGAGATATTGTGCCTTTGCTGTTGTATCATATTGTTGGTAGTTTACGTCTTGTCTTAGATAAAAACTTATAATTTCAGACAACTGCAGACATTTATACGATATAGGATAAGTCTAATAGAGGTAGGATATACAATTATAAGCGTATGAATAATCGATCATTATATTGTGTATTATGATCAAATTTAATGTAGCATATGCTTAAATAACACAAAAACTTTTGTCTGTTTATAAAAATCTTTTATAAATTGTAGGTATTAGTGTACATTTTCATATATTAGGAATATATGGAACCAGTTCATAGAATAATTACAAATTAAGTCGATAATAATTACTAATAGTACGTTGTATTCTTCTACTGTAAGGCCTTTTATTCTTAATAAGTATAAAGCAGTAGACCATGTTTTAGATAATAAATTACATGGCAACTCAATAAATTTAACTTTGATAAATCGACAATTATCGCGATGACTTAGATGAAAAGAAAATATAATTAACACAACTTGTAAAACGTTAATTATAATCAAATGACATGAAATGACTTTTGGCCGGCATGGCAGCTGAGACTGACGGAGGACATTATCTCTTTCGACAGTCGCTACTGTCCCTGGACCGTAATGAGCTTACCATCAGGTGCAGTACAGCTATTTTGCCGAGCCAGGATAAAAAAAAATAATTAAATAATTTCACCATCATAATGCTATTTTTATTCTTTTACGATATTAAATTAGATCTCATTGTTTATGTATTAGATGTGTGTGTGTGTGTATACTAAGTCCTGGTAATTGGATATATATAAAAGCGTGTAATATGTAATAGTATTTTCATGATAATATTTAATAGTTCATACGAATGACGTCGTGGGCATAATTAATTCGACAATAAATTATGCCACAATTAGGACAAATAAACAGTTCACATATTGAATTCCTACAGATATACATATAACTGTTGATAAGCGTCGCTGTACTTAATTTAGTACTCCGTTGTGAAGTATGTGGTCGGTAACACTTACTGGGACACAACATTGTCCAAGTAAGTTTTAGGAACAGCCCATTATCATTGATATACTTAGGGTACAAGTGAAAGTTGTTTTGTTTGGGTTTAGTTCTACATAGCTATAATCTGCAATAATAACATTGAATGGAGCGAACGAATGCTTTCAGTAAAAAATATTATCTTGGTTAGACAGTTTCACTTGATTTATTATACTTTACAACATTCCAAGTCAAAATGTACAGATTTATTTGCAACAGAAACGTTTTCTTTACGACTTCTATCAATGTAAGTAATTTTGTCAATGTGAAATATAATTTCGTAATATTCAAATAGAGCTCTAAGAAAATGTAAGCTCTCTTATTAAAACTATTCCAGGCGTTATTCTTATAAATAAAATGCATATTATGTATAATTCAGTTCACTTGTGCACAATAATCAAATTATATCCCGCAAAAAAAAACGTAAGATATACCCCGTAACACATACATAGGAATTATATTATGTTTATTAATTTTCTGAATATTGATTAACAGTTGAGTTTAGAATGTAGGTATTGAGCGCGGGCATATATGGTTAATCATCGGTAATTTCGTCAATAATCATGTTAATGGATCCTATTATTAAATAAACATATTATGATACTAGATAGTATAATTTATATTGAAATAGCAGGATTTAAGTTTAAGTTGATTGAGATTGTCAGGAAATTATATCATTCCCACATACCCCTCTCAGTCCCCCCGGCTGATTGCATAAATATATGATATATTATATTATTGATAGTAGAGCCTTGGGGTAAAGTTTTTAGGTAGTTAGTAGGACGATAAGTAACCCTGTAGTTTCTATGACATAATATTATTTACTTATTTATCTAAGGGGATCATATGATATAATTTAGTTCACTTACAACTTATCTTAGGTAAACAAAATTACTGCTTTATATTCTGGCATTATGTATTTTCTTCTGAGCTCATTCTGGTCTAAGATCATGAACTCAAAATTTGGTAACTAAGCTCGAAAATATGTGCTTGTCTTATTGGACTTTAAAAAAATGTCTTATACAGATAAACAACGGGTAAAAGACATTATAAGATAGAAAAATAATGGTTCCATGTCAAGATGATTAACAAAATACAAGACTTGTGAAAGACTTTAAGACATTGATATGCAAGTAATCGGTAAATAGTGAAGTACATTATTAGTACATTAGTAACACGTTACTAACTTTTAAGTGCTTTGCAACAGTAAGGCTAAACTTAACTCGAGAAGAGAATGTGTCTGTGTCACATTTGTTACTGTCTAACTTATTTAAATCCGCACCTTACCTATACCTGTTATAAAGTACTACGTTTAAAATATATGGGTTATTTTTATTTAAGCTACAAATTTGGATTTCGGTAAGAATTTATAATAGACTTATAAAAAAAAGTTATAGACATATGACTTGTAACTACATTTTACGTGTTAGATAACAATGTTAGAAAATATTACCTAAGTTGATTTTCCTGTGTCTATCTATCATCACGATAGGTTCATCACTGAATGTAACCAATAATCATCCCAAATTTTACTATACTTATTCTATTCTTGCATTTTCTTCAGACCTGTTAAGCCCTTTATGCATTCGAATCGATAAGTTTTTATTTTTCTGTGGTAAGAATTTTTCCATTTCAGCCGTATAAGTGAATCCTGGTTTTCTATTGTTTAAGCCTTAGCATAATATATACTGTTGCCATTCTTTCATCACTCATATGTCTCACCTGTCTAAACCAACGAAGTATGCCATTAAACATAGTGTTGGCGAGATTCGGCACTATGTTATTTACCTATATTTCCATTCTTACTGCGACTTACGAATGTAACATCTTATATGGTTTCGAGATATCGATATTTTCTTGCTTACACTCATACTTTACGTTTAATATTTGCTGTACCAGACTTCTTACCCTATATTAAAGTATTCAATATACTGTTAAAACTGTTTTTACTATAATGTCAGTTGATTTTATGTAACCGATGCCATTCTGCATTAGATATGAACCTACTTTTTTATTTTACGCAGTATAATCTATCGCGTAGACTTTTCTGCCGAGGAGGACAGTTAATAATGTAAAACTCTTTTGACTAAGGTCCACGCATGTTCCGGCACGATAATTGAGTGTTGCGTGAGTGTGAATCGTGTTATTTAAGTGGCGAGGCTTCGTAGGACTGCCTTTTTAAGAAGACGGTCGTGAACAATAGAACTGCTTTCCTTTTCGCTGGACCAGTGCAATGCCAAGACATGTCCGCTGGCTCATCACCATTTAATCCAGCCTGTCACAGAAAAGAGGCGTTGACGCAATCCCTTTCACAACTAACAGTCTGTAATTTTTTCACAAGATTATTTTATTCTTATTTTGTTATGAAGAGTTGTTGTTCCACCGTTCTTGGCGAAGTCGAAGGGCACAAAAAAAAAAAAAAATTGGTCCAGTTGTTGATACTGACGTTACTCTAGATACATTACGTGGAGGTTTTCTAACTTCGCATTCTATCTATATTCTCTATTATTTATCTCTTCTATTATATCTTCGCATATTATTTACTATTGCATCAACATAAAAGAAGTCGTTTACTATTACAATAATTACTTGGCCTCAGTATTAGAACATATCCTATGATAGAATATAAGTCGTGGCGGCGTTTATCGTAGTTTCTTTTTCAAACTCTTTTAAAAATTAATTAAACACAAGCGCTAAAAATTCTCAATCGTTTGCGCAATTTTTTCTACGATCTCAAGGAAAAACAAATATGCACCACATATTCTCTCTTTTAGATTAAATAACATCTTGATCATCATATTGCATATTACTGTTTACATATAATTCAGTTATCACTTTCATTTAAATTCAACGCGGTAATATACGAATATGTGTACCTACACATCTCTTTTAATCACAACAATATGTAGCACTTACATGGAGGGTACAGCGATATAGACTCGTGTCCATTCTCTATTGTCACATTTACAATAGATGTAATCAAAACGTTGCCATTTGCCGAGCGTTTTATTATTTTCCAATAAGCGTCTCTTATTTTGATAGCTACAGTGAAAGAATTGGATTTGGATTGCTATAAAATTAATTTTATTTTCATCAAATGTACTACATAATGTATCAAATAAACAACTTATTTTTTTGGTTTGAATTGAAATTTGAAGTATAATGGATCAATGCATGCGTGTTTCGACACTGCGTCGACGTTCAACATAACTTCGATTCTTTGTAGTCAGCCTGAACTATTGTTAATGGATAGTCTGTTCATGCAAAAAATTGCATGACGTTGATACACTAGCGCGGGCACATAACATCCCTAGTGTATGTGAAGTGTCATGTCGTCGCAAATTGTTTTTTGTCAGCGTTAACACTGTTACCGGTATGACCGATAGTCTGTGAACACAGTCGATCTTAAGGAATTCATATTTGTTGAGAATAATTGAGCACAACAGGCTGATTTCAGCTCATAATCTACACACTGCGCATCTCTACTTCATGTACCCACTTTCCATTTTGAAACTCATCGTGGTGTAAAAACTATAGTGGTAGGATATTTTTTTAAGATCTGTCCGGTTAGCAATTACGTATATCCAAGTTGGAAAATGCTTTTTCAAACCTCAATAGGCATGTTTCAGCGCTCCACTTGATAGCCAATGTCTCCAATAGACTTAACATGTTACCACCATCAGGTTTAATTGTATATAGTCCTCCTCATCGATTTCGATAACAACGACTCCAAAACGTCTTATTTCTTTCGAGCGTGGGCTCTAATGTGACTCACAAATCCAAACTTGCCCTTAAAAAGCCGATCACATACAGCGCAGTACAGCTGGCCGTACTGATTGTACGTATACGTGTAGAAAGGTTTTGATCTACTTAATAGTTGGTGTTTTTCGTCAATTATTTGCAATCGATTCTCTTGAAACCTTGCAATACTTTTAAAGATAGTAGAGTGCCAAGATGACCATTCTAAAGCGAGATCCACCCAACGCGTATAGTCGATACTGCAAGCGTTCAAATGTTTCTTGAACACTTCTTTATACTGCAGATACTGATCACCGTTCTTCCGTTTACCCTTGGCCATCTCAAAGTAAAAGACTACCTTTGGGAAACGATGACCATCCATGCGCAGTGTGTCCACACCGACTCAGTTGATATTGTATAAGTAGTGCTTCGATGCCATTTCGATGCTATTTATACAGACTTTTCAAAGACCTTTGATCGTGTCACTCACTCAGTCCTTTTAGCAAAACTGGCACATTTGGATATACACGGTAACCTTTACAGATGGATTAGCTCATATTTATCAAATAGGTCACAGTTAGTTTTTCTTTTTGGTTATGAATCGGTACAGTTTCTTGCTACATCAAGTGTGCCGCAAGGTTCCAATTTAGGCCCTCTTCTATTCTTAGCATTTATTAACGACCTTCTGAATTTATTACATTATAAATTCCTGGCGTATGCCGATGATATTAATTTTTTTCCAAAGAGGTATAATGATAACGACTGTTCCAAGTTTCAAGGGAACCTTAATATTATATAGTCCTGGGTGGCGAGCATGGTATAATAGCACTAAATATATAGAAATGTCAAACCATCACATTCACAAAAAATTAAATTCGTTATAGTTTTAATTATAATATAATATTAAAGGAGTTAACATTTATCGAACTGACAAAGTGCGGGATCTAGGTATCATAATTGACTCTAATTTATCATTTAGATCACATTATGATTATATCATAAGTAAAGCCAATAGAATGCTCGGGTTTATCACACGCACAGCCAAGACATTTAAATCCATGGATTCATGGATTATTCTGTATATTTCTTTGGTCCGTAGCATTTTAGAGTATTATTCATCAGTATGGTTTCCGATTTATAAAACTTACATAGATACGATTGAGTCTATGAAGCGCTCTCTCAGGGTACTGTTTAGCAAACTTGGTCACAGAAAGAAAATCACAGAGTACAAAGATAGACTCCTTAAATTAAATCTCAAAAGTCTCGAAAAGCGATGATCTATGACAGACTTATCTATGTTATGTAAAATGGTAAATGGTACCTTTAGCAGTGACTTGCTGGGACAAATTGATTTTAAAGTACCCAGTCATTTAGTATGAATGCATCAGCTGTTTCATATACCACCTTTCAATAACAATGTTTCAAAAAATAATCCAGTGTTTCGTATGTGCATATATTAACAACGAATTTTGTATTCACCACGACATATTTCACGACAGCCTAAGAAATTGTAAGAAATGTTTATTTGTGAATTTTATTTTCACCTATGTATGAGTACTTATGTATATTGTATAATAAAATTGCATTAAATACTATTAATAAACTTACATTAGACTAATCGTGTTTATCGTTTAGAATTTTAAATGCTGTGTACAATTTGTAATTAGTTTTCACATTTGTAATGCTATAATAGCTTTTTTATTATGTGTTATGTGTTATCAATCTGTCATCGTAATTGTACCTTCTTATCTAAATAAAAATAAAAATAAATAAATAATACAGTCCGGAACGACGCAGGACTTCAGTGTTAGATATACGGTCCTGCTACTTTATTTTCTTAATAGATCTAAGAGATCTTAGAAAGAACGTGTCAAGTTTCTTTCAATTGTAACTAAGCTACATATAATAAAACTGCACTATTTACCTTTTTAGAAACCATGATTTGTTCGACATAAACATACAGTTCTCTTTCAGAAACCTGTGCTACAGGCAAATTTTAATTTAAACTATTATTAAAGTGAAATTAGCTAGTAAAGGTTTCTGCTAATTAGATCATTGATTATGATGAAAGCAAACGTTTGTTATTGCAGTAAAATAATTATGGTAATTTAATATTTCTCTAAATCGAGCGAACAGAGCTTTACTACGTGTGATAGCTATAAACGTCTGAGACTCATTTCTTATTGGTAATAAAATAATTGCAAGTGGAGCTATAAATTGATATAGAATAATTTGTACAATAAACCGTCAAGGGCAGTGTATACAGCCATACATATCACGTGTTTTTTAAATAAACGTAGTTAAATAAATAAATATAATTAATATAAATATAGTCGTTTAGGCTTCATACCATTTTCGATTTTGTTAGATAAACAGGTTGTATCGATATTTATGCGGACGAAGTCATGAACAAGAAATATTAACATTATGGGTGGCGCATTAAGTAGAGAAAAGTAGGAGCAAAGCTTGGAAACCTTGGAAATAAAAAAAATCTATTTGAAGTTTCACCAGATATTTAACCATATCTATGTAACTTTATTATTCAAGTAATTGGTAATAAGAGCAACTAAATCTGATTGTATTGTTTGTATATAGCTTTTTAACGAAATTGCAGAATGAAAACAATTGGGTAGTGTTTGTTTTTGCTCGTGAAAAAATATTTGTCTGTTCGAGGAAAAAAAGCAAACATAGGTAGATTGTATGCAAACATTTCGATTTCCCACGTGTTACTTGAACATTTCTATATAAGTAATCTTTAACGATAATATGCAGCATGATACATAGTTCATAACACTGAAAATCATACTAGGGTACAAACATTTTTTATCGATAATTTCAATACAAAATGTAAAAGTAAAGGTTTTACTGAGAAAATAAATAACAAAAGTATGAACGCATCTTACATTAAATACTTTACTTTATGAAGTTAAATAATCGATCTTTGTGAAATACTCCAAACTGTTTGTAATTTGGAGCAACTGAATAATAAGAGAGTTTTTTAAGTCCACTCTACGCGGTAACAAGCCCTTAAGTTGATTTATTTACTTGTGGATAGGAAAGTACAAGATCTGCAGCGCTAATTAGTAAATATGAACAGAACTAAGGTGACGTAGAAGTATACGAGCCGCCGTTTAGGAGTTACTGTAACTTATGGATGCTTGAATATCACAAGCGTCACCAGTACGACACATACCAGGCACTCCCCTTTCGCAAGGAGCTCTGAAATTAAAGCCCTATTCAACGCAGGAATACAATACAATATTTCTGTCTGCGATCTTCTGAAGAACGTACATATTTCAGTAGTTAAGCTGCCACAAAGAAAGCAATATTTCTAAATAAATTTATCTGTGCTCTACTTCACTTAAATGCTTCAGTATAATAAAAAGGGTAAGTAGTAAGTACAAGTGGTTCTATAATATCACTTGTTTTATATTATTATTATTATAGTGAAAAGATGACTATAATATTAATTTCATCTTTTCACCTCAAACTATATTTTTTTGGATTTGATTTTGGCCCTGACTAACAAAATTCATGTGATCGTAAAAACCTAACGTTCATTCTCCTTGAGATGTGAAACCATAGAAAACTTATGATTTACATTAGTAATAATTTATAAATTAAAAGTTTCACTATGACACCATGTACTTCATGTAAAGCTACTATTCAGTATTTTTCACTTTTGTATTATAGGAAAAGCGAAGCGTTTTTATATATTCATTATTTAGGAATGTCTCAAATGTTTTTACCGCAGAATCACATCGTAATAATACTTTTTAATAAAATTCGGGTATTATATATATATATGTTAGAAGAATTTGACAAATGTTTCATGTGTAATGTACTCTTTTTATCAAATCGAATGGAAAAATTAAAATAAATTGGTTAGCTTTTGTTAGCACCGTCCACTGGTTACTATTATACAAATGGAAAAATACACACTGACCGACCGAAAAGCCTGCCGGACTTTTGATCTAAAATTTATATTGCCGGTAAAATATGTGAAATAAATGAAACTTTGTTATTCGAGAAAAGTGATTTGCATTTCAAAGAAAGCATAGTATAACTAGCGATTTCCAGATTTAAATAGGTCAAGCTTTTATCGCAAGTCGATATATATATAAAGAAGGTTTATATTATTACACAGATTTACGAGTGGTGGCAAATTTAGTAACAGTTAGGTGCCATATTTCGCGTAAATGTTATATCAAAGGCAAGGTTATATAAAAGGTATTTATAAATTAACAACCTAATGTGTGCGTTGTCTAATATAAAAACATATATATTTATAACGATTGCTATGCTTTTTACATGTTCCTTTTGGAAAACCTAAAAAAATAACAATGGTTTACAAATAAATTAACCTAAAATATGCGTTATGTATATATTTTCATATATACTTTCATATATATATATTTATGTGTTTGATTGTTGGCCATTTTCGCCTAATGCAAGCCTTCTACCAAATCAAGAGCAAATAAAGCAACTTCTGCATTTGTATTTTATGTATTGTTAAGGATCTCACCATACTTGAAGATGTATAGATACGTTAAATATATAAAGATTTTCTTAAGTTCCTTAAGAATACACGGCAAATGGATCAGGAGAAAATTACTCGGTGGAGTCAATGTATTTATCTGTAATTAATAATGTTTTATAAATATGCATTATTGTTTTATAAATAGTAATAGATATTAATATATATACTATTAAAAATATTCAAATGATTATCAAAGTGTTGTAATCCAATTCGATTTAATGTTTTAAGTCTAAAAATATTTTTTTATACAAAAAATAACTTTTAGTTAAGCTTGTGTTGAATAATTTTAATTGGCCATAATTTAAATTTATTTTAATTAAACATCATAGTATAAACGGATTATGCAAAGACAGAATTTCGACCCATCTATTTCAGTAGTAGCTTTTAGAAACTATCGTTTCTAAAATTTTAACTTTGTATTTAGCAGCAGTAATTACTGCTACACAGGGTAGCAATACTACAGTATTGTAGCATTACAATACTACAGGGTTGATTATAAAAGATTAATAGAGTCAATCCTTTCGCATAGAGTTAATATCGGGTGAAAGGTTTTCTACCTGAAGTCACAATAGGGAAATTTAACCATAACAAGATATCATAAACCTTGATTGATATTAACTAAAATGATTTTGTAAACTATTACTTCCTAAACCATTTTTTTTTCATTACACATTACTGATATAAATGCAAACAAACAATTTGGTATACCCCATAATTTATATTTTAACCTTTCACAAATTTTCAACGCGATAACTAAAACAAAAATCGCAAGAATAAACGATAGAGTGTTACTTTTACTCGACTATGTCAACCCGCTTGAACGGAAACGAATAAACTTTGAGGAAAACCTCAAAGGAAATGTGTATTACTCAAAATATTTACGAAATCAACAAAACGTCTATAACTGAAGGTTTGTTTAGCCTCCTACCTATTATAAATTTGTTGCACAATTTAAATGCGTAAATATATTTAGCTAAGAATGCCATTAATTATTGTATTTTTTTTATAAGGGAAACGGTTTTGGTTCCATATATTGTTAACCAAAAACTTTCATAGAATTAATATTATTATATAAAATATCCTTATGATATGAAAAGACGATAAATTTGTGTTATATTTTAAAATATAGTTTGTTAATAACGTGATTGTATTGTTTAAGTATTTAATATTTTTGTTTAAATGCCTAAATTAAATGTTCGTTCTGGTTTGTAATAATATTGCTTTCAAGCAGCTTTCTGCCTTCATGGTTAAACGTTTAACTATTAGATTCAAAAAGATGATTATATTTTATTTTAGGAATTCCTTATTCTAAGAATCCAGATTGTATTTTAAACATTTGTTAATATTAACATGGCTTATGAATTAAAAATGTATTAATAAGGTAAACGATATATTGAAACAAGAACCTATATTGAAATGTGTAAATTTAATGTGTTTTTCTATCATAAACGTAAAATATAATATCACTTCTTTTTCAGTCAACTGAATTAATACACGCCAAATCTATTTTGTTTTCGGTAAGACACGAGGGTCCATCTTCAATTTACATAAGACGGTAAAAGCTTTATTCAAACCACCTCGGATGAAACTCACTTTAGTGGTGTTGAAAACTGCTGTCTCAAGGGATATTATGTGTACATATTGCCACGTTCGAAATATTGATTCCGTTATAGAACGGTTGTGATTTATTTTGATAGGAACTGTCCAATTATAATAAAAATATTCCTGGTTTTATTCAAGCTTCCGTATCTATATTAATTTGACCAATAAGGAATCCTAATTGATTTGGATCTTATCCAAATTTGATCATTTCCATATATATTGATAAAATATTCAGTTACAGAATATTGAATGTAGGTGGAATGGTTGAAATCGATACAGCTAAAAATTTAGTATATGATTGTATTTGAAGTACTGTAACATATAAATAAAATATTTTTAATTACCCTAATTAGCCTGTATAAATAAACTAACGACATATGTACATTTACGCCTGTAGTGATATAATCTTGGGTCACATTGTTAATTAACATAATAAAATAAAAAAATAGTATTAAGTTAAAAGTACTTACTCAACGTTATTTTAAATATACAGACATAAAAGTATTAACATTTGTCGTACATTATTAACACGACACATGGTAGGTAAACATCAAAGTAGATTATATGTCCACAAAAAGAATGGCGAAATATTTTTGGGGTCTGAGTGGAAAGCAGAGCCTGTGATGCGTCCCGCGAGGCTATAAAATGTCGGGTACGCAACCATGATAAAATCTAGATTGCTTTTGTAGAGACGTGACACTTTTGCTTGCCGGTTTAGCGCCTAAACGGGCTTGAGCCAGTGATTTCGATCCGTTATCAAATCGTAGCAACTAGAAAAGAGTTATCTCAGTTCACATCTTACATACAAACAGTCAAATAATTAAATTAATTTATTTTAATCTAATGTTCCTTATTATGTAGTCTAGAGTGAAACTGTACGAACGTCTTCCTCGTACGTGTTTTACGAACAACCTATTGTGCCACCTACAAGTTCAAATGATTGTGGCCAAAAATTTGGCATAAGATTTGTAATATCCTTTACTTATAGTATCTTGTATATCTTAATATATCAACATAATTCTGTAAATCCATACTAATATTATAAATTTGAATGTAAGTTTGTTTGTTACGCTTTCACGCGAAAACTACTTAACCGATCATCATGAAACTTTGTACACATATTCTTGGAGGTATTAGAAGTAACATAGGATACGTTTTATTGAAAAAAAAAATGCGAGCCAAGCTGCGGGTTAAGCTTAGTATAACATAAAATTTATATGGTTTGATAAAAATATTTTAAACAATATATAGTGATATCGGTTTTGTTTAAGTTACGATACTAGTTATTTCAATATTAAAATAGTGATAATTTATTTAGTATAAATACCAATAAACATCTTTGCTTTATAAACTAAATTATTTTCCTCTTGTTTTTCAAAATACTTGACTTTACTAAAATATTTAGACTAAGTTCCATAAATAAAACAAGTCTTAAAAAAATCACGTACTTTTTAGATTTTTTTTTTAAGATAAAATGCTTGCAAATGAACAAACTGGAGGTCTAACGGTTTTTACTATTTTTATTTAAATAAAGTATATATAGGTACTTCGTTTCCATTTAACATAAAACATGATCGTTTTTTTTATTTATGTGTATATATATGTATCTTATAGATACCAAATAAGCAGGACCGATCGGTGTATAAAGCCAAGTGTTTGTTATAGAATGGGTAATCACCTACTTGAATTGGAATGATGGCGGATGAGGGGTATCGGTAGTTGTAGACGGCTGAGGAGACGAGCTGGTTCGTTTTATCTTATTGAGGGAATTGTCTCCGCAAAACACTGAGCACAAACTATAACGTTTTATAGTACTAATTTAATTTCCGCATCAGCGCTGACTCGCGAATTCACGCATTATTTCATATCAAGTGTTGTTTTATCTAGGGATGTCACAAGTATTACAAATACCTATAGGTGTGTTCGGGCAGTCGCGCTTGAGAGCCACTCCTCCACTAGGCTTAGCGTGTCTACCATCTTGGGACATATCGTCACTTAACATCAGGTGAGATTATGGCCATAACACTAAACCTTAACTATAAATAATAGCATGATGGTAGTGATTATTCTAATGCCAGTCTTGCTAGCTACCACCCTCAAATTGAAATCTGTAGCCAAATACCTATAGATGTGTTCCAGAAATCGTACTTGAAAGCCAGTCCCACTTCTAGACTTAGCGTTTCAACCATTTTAGGCCTCATCGTCACTTAACATCAGATGAGATTGTGGCCATAACGCTAAACTTATAAACTATAAATAAAAACGAACGTTTATAATCCATAAATAATTAATTAATTTAATGAATGAATCCATATATCGAAGAATATATTATGCTCTAAATACACTCATAATAGATAAACTTATGTATTTATATAATCATTGATTAATTAAACCTCAATCTTTCTAATTTAATTAAAAAGTAACCAATCATTTTCTCATAAGTCACTTTAAATTTATAGCACAATCGATGACATGTCGCCTAATAGTTAAAATGTATTTAGGTTCGCAAATAACACCTGTATCAACGACCCAATTTTAGGAATTCCTAATGAACGGAAAATGTGACAATAATTGAGACAAATTAATTATTTTAATACCGTGTCGGCTGACAATATTTATAATGGATATCTTTTGTTCTTTAGATAAATAAAGAATATTTAGTTACGTTTATTAATTTACTAGATTATTCCACTGGATACCGTTAATAATTACCGTATTCTACCAAATATGTATTATTTATATGGATAGTTACAAAATATACAATAGTTGACCAAAAATCAAAAGTACCGTATTTAGATCTAAAGTATCTAATACGAATTAAGTATTTTACTATCCAAGAAACAAACAACTTAAGTCGCATTCTGAGAGTCTTGTGTTATATATAATTGTTTTAGTCACAGAAGATCGACATACAGTGCTGCTACAGTTTCAGACCTTTTATGAAGATGAATTATTCCGTAAGACAATTTTACATGTAGGTAACTCTACTGGTTTACGCGGCGCAGTAAAGCTGTATGGAAATCTGTTCTGTAGATTCTTGAGTTTATTACGTTTAGACTGACAGGCGGTGGTTGCGAGAGGCATTCGTTTTATGATTTGTATTGATAATTACCCCTTAGTATTTAAGAATTCGTAAAAACCACGTATAACTTTTCTTTAATTTAAAACTAATCACAGTGACAAAAATAGGATCGGAATATAAATAAAAATTCATGCAATAATGTTCCATATACGTTTGTAAGTTGAATATACAAAAGATGTTATAAAACAGATAATGCAATTTTACTTTTCCGATTAAATGCAATTTTTGATACCTGTATATAGTAAATGATAAATAAATTAGAAAGAAATATCGAAGTCCTTTTTAGATTTCCTCTGATTCTTAATAGCATAGACTATATAAAACTTTTATTATACTTTGTTTAGTGTATTTTTGTTTCTTTAATTTGTTGTACTAATACCCTATAATATATAGAATTATAAGGTATACAAATTCGAATTGAAACTTCTATTTCTTATGTAACTGAAATAACGCAATAAATAGTGGCTTTAATTAACACTAGGAACATATTCTAACGCTTTTATAACCTTGGAGTTAATAGAATTAGTCGTTTTTGCGCGGATATTTAGAAGCACAAAGAGAAAAGGTCCAAGACTGAAAAAAGTCTATATACATTGTGTATTAATACCCAACAAAAACAGGCAAATTTTACTTTATAGATATTATTTATACTAGCTGACCTGGTGAACTTCTTATCACCTAATGTCGATGTTCTTCATTCTCGCTAAATCCCAAAAATGGATTTTACATTTTCATTAGCTATAATCAATCCTACTCAACCTTGCAACTTCAA
Organism: Actias luna; assembly: GCA_039707435.1. Taxonomy (NCBI): domain Eukaryota; kingdom Metazoa; phylum Arthropoda; class Insecta; order Lepidoptera; family Saturniidae; genus Actias; species Actias luna. Next base: position 8,003,658 of record JAZHAC010000033.1, on the reverse strand, counting down.
TTCGTTAAGATCAATAAAACTGGCTGTATCTAATATCGTTTCTGTTTTTAATTTCTTTTCGTTATTGAATGAATCTTGTTTATAACTCCAATTAAATAAATTTCTTTTCATTATATGATATTATTATATAGGTGATCATGATATGATATTAATATATATATGTTTTCCTTCACCACAAGCTCAGACTCATTCTAGGGATTCGAACTTATGTCCTTTGTCGCAGTGTCCGGACCCACTACCAAGTGGGCCATCATCGCTTCAAAATCACTTTGCGTATGGTTGCAAGATTGGAATATTTATAGTATTAAGAAGATTTTTTACTCTTCGGGACGCTTGGAAACTATATCTTTGTTAATTTTGTCATGATCCTTAATGAGTATTGCTAGTATTGCTCTGTTTTTCATTCGCTCATAATATCCACTTTTCAAAGCACTTACAAAACACCTTATCAATTAAATCGTTGCTTGTAACGGTATTTTCTGGCAATACATTTTCTGCCATTGTATTTAATGGCAGTTCGTCGCTACCTAAATTAACTAAATGATTAGAAAATTCCCGTTGCTCCATGTCAACACAGATATTTTCTACAAGTTTAAAAGTCTTGAAAAAAGAACATAACAAACATTGCTTAATAGAAATATTCAATAACTCAGATCGATGTAAAAAAGGCGTACTAATTGTATTGAAAATAATGGTAGAACAATTGCACTTCGCCCATGTAAACAGCAGCCACCAACAAAATTTGTATCGATTCCATTTAAAACGGTTCTACAGGGAAATCCAAAGAATTACAGTTATATCGTGTTGATGTACAAATTTTTAACGTTTATCTTTTATCCCGTAAGAACCCAATCATTTTATGAAATAAAAAGTATCCTTAATGTTGATCCGTAATATTAGCGACCACTCTACCAAATTTCATTAAAATCTGTCCAGTAGTTTCTGAGTGATGCGTGTTCAACAAGAAAATCGAAGACCTAATGAACTTAACAGAGTTTGTGTTGTTGTCATAAGATTGCGCTGCTTATTGCGAAGCATATATATTAATTTTAAAACTTAGTGACTATACATGCTTTGGCTGCTTCTAAAATTACAGATTTATTTTATGTATAATATGTATACAGATGTAGATATAGTATGGTAGTTTATAACACCGATTAGTATAAAGTGCGATGCGAGCGCGGCTTTAGGTTCAGTCAAAGCGATCACTTGAGGCCATATGATTTATATTTTCTATTATTGACTTGACTGTTTTGGAATTTATGCTGTAAATCATTATTGGGAATAATTTATACTAAGCGGAGAGAAATATGACCAGTCAAGGTGAATGTCGACGCGCGGCGACAAAGGGGCCCCTTAAACCTACATACGTGTCGCAAGTCTCGGACACAGCTCGGTGCTATCCTCACTGTGCCACACGAAGGACCCGGTACGCGCACGGTGAATCCGTGGGCTGCTAAGAAGTTTGTATCTTACCCTGTCATTATTATTGATCCGATTATCTCTTTAACAACTACTTACGCTTCATATTCTATATATGTATCTAAATCTACGAAGTCACTATTTATTTATTAATTTACGTTTACAATTTGTCTGTATGTTTTGTACGTTTGAAATAACAAAATTCAAGATACTCAAAAAAACAATTAATGAGTATTTAAATCTTGGGTGGTCTCGAGAATGTAACGAGAACTATATACTATGTCATCGTTGTCAAACTAATATCTCCTAGGTGACTATTGAGAGATTTTGATTATTATGTATCTGTATGTATGTATATTAATTTTTGTACAAAGGGACTGCTATATGACTCTAAGCATTAAATGGTAAACTGGGGCCTCTAAAAGAATATCTAATTTGCATCAGACAGAATATTGCCAAAAAAAAACACTGCTCTTTTTTATTTAATATCTCAGAGTTATACTTTTTGCGCATAACTGATATTGGTTTGAATAAATGATGTATATATTTGAAAAGAACGAGCATAATGCTGATATACTTTTTTTTTATACTTAAGGTTTCAGCGTTCTGGCCATAATCTCACCTGATCTTATGTGACGATACGGCCCAAGTTGTTAGACACGCTAAACCTGTGGCGGAACTGGCTCTCAAGTGCAGCTGCCGGAATACATCTATTGGTATTTGTCGGCAGGTTAACAACTCGAGGGTGGTAGCTAGCCAGGTGGGCATTTGAAAAAGCCCTACCACCATGCTATGGTTTCCTCACGATATTTTCCTTCACCGAAAGCTCAAGCTCATTGTAGGTGCTTGGATTCGAACTCACGTCCCTTGACGCGAAGTCGTACACACTACCACTGTGCTATCATCGCTTCAAAATCTCAATCATCGATTCATTCTTGAAACACTAATATCATTTGCATGTGGTCCATATTTTGAAGAAAACACTTAAGGATTATTATACTTACTCGGTATTATACCGCGTGAGCACAGAAACGTTTTACTAGATGCATATTAAAATACATTTTTATATCTAAAAATAGATTCATAAATCCAGAGAATTACCAAATCACGTATATCGTTTTACTTGGATCTAATCATCCAGTTTTAAGGTCGACCCTTAGTTGCTCTTGCCCTAGTTTCTCTACCCTTGCTCAGTTTCTGGTACGTTAATAAATGACGTGATTAATTCTGAACTCATCCCTTACGAAGTCGATGTAGCACTTTTTGTGTCGACCGCTTTATTCAAGGCTAGGTCAAGTCGACATGTGTTATAACGATATGTACATCTATGCATTTATGGTACCTACTAATAATAAGTATGCTTTTCTCCGTATTAGTGGAAATAATAAAACTGTCTTCCGTCAAAATTTTGTACATAATCTAAGCCAATAATTACTATCAGCTCAACTTTATTTTTCTTTAGGCCAGTTTTAACGTTACTCAAATGTTAATACAGAAGCTTTTGAAATCTATGCTATGTATTTATTGTATACACATATAATAAATCTGTAACTGAGTCAGACCTGTACATAAAATGGTTTTGTAAATTGTTACTGAGGTGTTCGATCGACATAGAGGTCAAAAATATTAGTAGATTTTTTAATTTTTTCCTGTCTATCTACTCTCTTTTACACGGATTATTTTAAAACTACTGAATTTGATAGACCACTAACTAGAATGTAATTTTTTTTTTTAAGAGCACAATAATCATAGCAATACAAATTATATTTAAAAAGTACGGACCAAGAGTTTGCAATGTAGAAGAAAAAATTGAGGAGATTTGACTTGGTAATAACTATTATTAGTGATTAAAATACAGAATACTCTTTTTATCCCATAAAATAAAAGGGTCTCTTAAGGATAGGTGTAGGGCAGGAAAATTTTGTAGTAAGAAGTTTCAATAGTTTTTTATATAAAATTTTCTGTGTTCGATAGCTGACGATATACTTAAGCGTTGTTACATCTCCCTTTGGCATTGGATTGCTAAAAAAAGCGTGTTGAAGACAAAGTTTTTAGTGGACCGATGAAAACTCGAACAAAATCAATAAAGACGGCTCAAAGCCGTCATATTTTAGTGATTAGGCATGTTTCTTTTCTTTAAATATTTGTTAATTTGTTTTCATTTAGATATTAATACCTAATTTTTGTTTCATAACCTACAGAAGTAATTTGTGATAGTTAGGTTGAAACGATGATGGCTCAGTTGGAGTGTGTACGGATTACGAGTCTCTAGAGCTTTCGGTGACGAAAACAACGTGATGGCATGCTGATAGAGTTTTTTGTAATGTACACTTGGCTAGCCACCACCCTCAACTGTAAAGTTTTCCGCTAAACACCTGTAAATGTGTTCCGGCAGTTGCAATTGAGAGCCAGTCCCTTTACTAGGCTTAGCGTGTCCAATATCTTGCGCCATATCGACGTGATCAGATCAGATGAGATAGTGGCCATAACGCTTGACGTACAAAGTATAAAACCAATACGTAGTTCGTACTTGTAATTATTAATGATAATATAGCATCCATTATTTGTAAGTATAGGTGCACGATTATCAAATCCTTGGTTACTATAAGAAAACATTGTAATTATGTAAACTTTAACGAATTTAAATCTGCACACCTATATAAAATTGCATGTTTGTGTATATGTAATCGCTAAACTACAAAATCTTAATATTTGCCACATTTGTGTATTTCTTATTGGAGAGGGTTTTTATGGTATTTTGTAACGTGATGATAGATAGTGGTGCGAACAGATTATTAACTACTACAGAGGGTAGGACTACGCGTGGTCCTCCCAACATCTTATATTATGAAAAGCAAAAGTTCATAAAAGTAGTCTTTGACGATACTAAACAGAACTTAAAAAAATCTAGCCAAATAAATATGTAAAGTAGTGATGATTCAATGATAGTATGTACAAACACTGCATAAGTTTCAATCCCTGGAATAAGTCAGAACTGAAGAAAAATATCGTGACGAATCAATAACATTGCGGTGTAGCATTTACTAATATCACTTCCAAGGTCAAAATCTGTAGCCAAGCACCTGCAAGTGTGTGCAAACACTCCACCAGAGAACGACTTTTGCCACCAGCTTTATTGTCTTATCATTCTGGACCACATGATACCTAAACATCAGGTGAGATTTCAGCAGAAACATCAACGTTATAAAGAATAAAAAATAAAATAACATTAAGGTTTTGAAGATACGCTGTATTATTATTATTTAGTTTAATATTGTAATTATCACATAAAAGATCAGGCGGTTGTAGTTTAAAATATTTTTCAAGCGAGTAGTTAATAAGTAACTGTAGACATCGAATTGATTGATGTTATGTTTATAAATTTAATTATTTACTACCTAAATGAAAAATATTGTAGTAAATATTGTATAAATTTTTTTAAATAATCATGCAATAAATAAAAATATTAATAAAGTTTGCATACTTTTTCAGTGTAATGTCTTCCCCGATATCTCGTAGATGTGAAACATCATTTTATAGTAGTCACTGGAACTACGTCAGTTTTCTTTTTGTATACAAGCTAATATCTGGAATCTTAAAAACGAACGGGTCCTGATTACGACGGCTAAAAGTATAAGATATTTAGAAATAACGTATTATTGCTACTTTACTGCAACCTAATTAATTTTTTTGATAAGTAAATTATATACTCTACAAAAACAAATCTTTCTTATTCAAAAATGTAATTTATGAAATAGTTCTTATCCTTATAAAACGTCTGAGATAAATGTAACCATGATCAGAACAGACATACAGTCATGACGTCGCAATGGATACTCACAACTCTGTGTATTTGATTAAATGATAATATAACTAGTGTTAGAAATAGCAAGATGAGTAGTTTAAGAAGTTTAGAGTAATTTTTATTTATATAAAGAAGATTAACATACTTAGGTTTACTGGTTCTATTTATGGAGTTCGAATATTTTAGTCTAATTATATATAAATACTAAGTTTATACTTATGTTGTAAAAATTAAATCCCTTTATATTAATTCGTCCATTTATATTGGATCCTGTTAATACAATACTGTCAAGCTTGAATATAAATTTTGCGAATATTTATATAATGAAAATATTATTATACAAGGTATTTTACTATTTTGTTTTCAAAAATAATAACTTCTACAAAACTAAGGGCTCATTTTCATTGGTCGATAACTCAGTTGTTATACCGAATGCGGGAAATTCTCGCATACTGTCTATCTACGAATGAAAGTAATGTATCTATATATAGCATGCAGGCATTCACCCCACACGGCTTGACATCCGATAAAATAAAATAAAGCAGGCGTGGTGCGGGCACTCGGTTTACTCTATTACTCGTCTATAACATCTAGTCAGTCCCACTCTTTAGAGTAAAGAATATCTATCAAACCGCAAGCAGTCCCTATCGACTAATGAAAAAGGTTATCGCATAAGGTTATGGCATACGTGAACAGAAATTTCCCGCACCCCGAATCCGGGCTGTAAAAACCAATGAAAATGAGCCCTTATAGATGTATCAAATATAAATCACGGAGTCTGGCTCAGTGACAAAAGCAATTCTGTTGTATCATACACCCTCAATGCTTTTTATACTAGATTTTTTTTTGATAAACTTTATATAAATTTGTTAAATGGGTGCCATAATTTTTATGATTTTTTATAATTCGACATTACTTATAAAAAAAGATGCAATGTTTTTTTTTTCAAATAACTCTACTTGTTTTATAATAATTGTATGTTTGTATATATTATAGGATTAGTCGGCTTAATAGACCACGGCTCTTCCTCAGCCATAGGAACATTTATCGGAATAAAAATTATTTTATCTCTTCAGTTAAAGCAATACACATAAAAAAAAACATTAAAGTCTATAGAGTAGTTTCCGAGATTTGCGTGTACGAATATTGTTTCATGGGATATCTATATTATTAATATTATAAAGTGGAAAAGTTTCTTTGTTTTAACGCGCTAATATCAGGAATTACCACTTGCAATTTAAATATATTTTTTTTGTAATTGATAAGGTATTAAAGAAGGCTTTACTTTATTTAACATCACGCTTCAAGCAGTAGGAGCAAAGCTATATTGAAAAAGGATACTAAAACTGGTAAAAAATTATTAAAATATTTTAGTTCCACGCGAACGAAGTTCTGCACAGAAGTACATCTACTTTATGCATAAAGAAGAAGATAATTTACATAATTATTTAAAACTTTCACATTTGACGACAATCTGGTATGTTTTGGTGTTTACTTTCTCTTAATACTTTTAAAATGATAGCCAAAATAAGTTTTGGTATTTTATTGCATTCATTTTTATATAAGAATGGTTGGTAAATATCATTTCTTAAATCGAGGGCTCTGAAGTCGCGTTGGCTTTCGGCGCCGACGGTTCGAAGCTTCCAAGGTCGTGGATATGTCTACGTACATACCTATGAGAATGGACGAGCCCAAGGACGATATTTTGGCTTCATAAATCCTAATCCTAATCCTAAACATAAACCTCGTTCAAGCGCGTACTTAAAATATAACTTTGACAAATCCTATTTTCGTGACATTTATAGTATAGAATTTTTATGAAGTTAAACCTTTTTCGTTGCAGCCATCACTGAATGAGTAATGTAGTAAATCAGTAACTTCATTCGTGTCAACCAGATTTTAATACCGAAGGTTACCTTTGCCGTATAACACATTAAATATTCGCTCCAAAAAGGAAAGTTCGTATTATACATATATCAATGAGCTTTGGTGTATTTGGTTTGTCAATTTATCCCCATTTTTGCGACTATTGCGCAACTGAACTAGCTTGTTACTAATATTGTTTAAATTGTATTTATTATATACTAGCTTTTACCCGCGTCTTTTAACTGGCGTTAACATTGATTTTGCCAAACAAATCGGATGACACGATCAGTAAATAAAAAGTTCCATACAAAGTTCATTCCCTGTCTTTACCCCACTTCTAATAAGTTTTTTTGCGACAAAAAGTAGCCTATCACCGTCTCCAAGGATTCATCTATCTATACACCAAAATTCATCATAGTTGATTCAGCGGTTTAGGCATGAAAGCGTAACAAGCAAACAAACTCACTTTCGCATTTATAATATTAGTAAGATAAAAGTACAAAAAGAAATTTCGCCTAAAAGTTTAACAAATTAGTGTTTTACTTATTTGTCATAAAAAAGATATGGGTTGATGGTATGAAAGTTGAGACACGTGTTGGTTTATTTATGTTATTGAAGGAACCTTGTTTGCTTATTCATATTTGGGTAAACCGTTGTTAAATGTTATACGCTAGAATAACTGGTTTGTGCGGCGATAACAATATTCAGTTCTGAGTATACAACCATAGGTAGATTTAAATGAAATACAGTAGTTTTTCGTGTGGTATTATCCGTACAATCTACAACCACCTATTACTGCTTAGTTTAGGGCTTTGATAGTTTGAAAACATTAACAATAAAGATAAAGTAATATAGGCAAAGTAAACAAAGCAGTGGATTATTGTTCATATAATAAAAATAATACAAGAGTAGTTTTTGGCAATACTTATACAAAAATATATACTAATATATCATAACAATAAAACCGAATTTATGTTGTAAAAGTATGAAAGTAAAATTAAATAATATGAAAGCTTTGTAGATTTATGATAAAAACGAAAACAAATAAATTTGCTTCCAAAAAGTATATCACTCCCCATTTAATTAAATTTTATATAATTAATTCAAACTCAGCGTTCGTGCCAAACATCATTTTAGAAACCTTCTTCCATTCTTCCTTCCATATTTACTAAATTTATATTTTAGATGTAATCTGTATATACTTCGAATAACAAATAAATGATACCAGAGATATTTTTTGGAAGGATTTTGAGTGGTATGCGCTTATAAAATACTAATAATAAATAAATAAATAAATACCATAATACTTAAATTCAAAAATGTGGACAGCAAAATACACCGTGGCTTAACCAAGATTATGCTACACTTTTTTTTTATCGTGGGTAAAACACATTTGCGTATTCCCTCCAGCGTATGCGAGGCAGATTATTTTTGGCAGGGATCTTTTAGAGCTCCGACCTTGCCACATCTATTTACTGAGACGCATATCGGCACCCGTATAGCACCGAAAGAAACAGAGTCTCTAGGTCCTACGACGCAAATCAACCAGGAAAATGACTGTTATGAAAGGAAGAGCTATCCTGACTGCTATCGCTCTCTGCAGATTACGCAGCCAGATGACAATTCTGACAGTGAGCTTAGTGCCCCACACTAGAGCCCTGAAAAACGCTCAGAAGACAAGTCAGCTGTCTGAAGTGCTGAACGATGCTCTATCGACTTTCCAAGACCAGTGTGACATACCGCATCTCGGAGTGGATACCCACCTGTCCTTTGACAAAGTGATGCCCTATCAACGATGTTTTCCTCGAACCGTGAAAATACCCGAATGCCAACTTGTGCAAAGTCTCCTCGAGTTCCAACTCTTGTATTCGACCATCCAAATCAACGCCGACAATGATTCATACCAGATTATGGTATGTTGTAACAGTTAATATATTCAGAATTTCGTTCGCGTAATAGACGACATTCAGGTCACTAAGCCGGAGCGCCCCCTGAAAGACTACATATACTACACTTAATATTATTTTAATTATTATATACAACAATAAATGTATTGATGGAACCATAACATATTAACTACACACAAATTACATCTTTTAAGTATTAGGTACTGCTTTGCACGTGTGAAGAAACCTTTGAAACATTTGACAGAACTAAGCACATGGTACAGAACTAAACTATTCATACGATATAATTTTCAGAACTTAATTAAAAAACGGAAGAAGCCGTGAACAATTTGTGAATGAACAAACCTTTAAAAAAATTTACGTATGTAGCCTAGCTCTACGATGTTGGTTGTATTAATCGGTCAGTGCCCAAATAAATTGGTTATTATGCTCTTTTTCTGTTCTCGACTTGTTGTAATTGAACTCATTTTGGACATATTGTTGTTTTGTTTATTTGTAAGGGTTTTCATAATGCAAACAACGAGATCACGTTAATAAAAGTATAAACAAGTTTTTATAATTAGACGAGTTGTTCTGCGGGTAACGGTTTTATTGTAGTTAAATACGAGTTTTCATAGTCTTGATATTGGTTTGTGTTCGTGACTTAAATTTTGTTTTCTTAATTTGAAATTTGTAATGGAATATATGTAGATAGGCGAATTTTATGTGAGACAATTTATTTGAATATTTTAAGATGCTCAGCTATTTATTTATAAGGTAAACTAAATAACGTTATATTACTTCACTCTTTCTCTGTTTTGTCTTGACTTGTCTTATATTTTATTACTAATTTATGTTATTTTATAGTTTCTTATTTGGGTACACTCTCATCTGATGGTAAGTGCCGATCTAGCCTAAGATAGTGGATACGATAAGCCCTGTGAGGAACTGGCGCTCAAGTACAACTGTCAGAACACACACATACCGGCATTTCTTGTCAGGCTTTCAACTTTAGAGTGGTAGTTGTTAACCACGCGATCATTACAAAACCTCCTATTATTATGTTATGGTTTTATCACGATGTTTCGGTGTCGATACACTACAACTGAGCCATCAAGTCATGCTGCACTGTACCTGAAGGTAAGCACGATACTGCAAGGGAGCACGACTCCATGACTTTTCGTCTCGTGCATGTGCTATCCGGCTAGCATATCCATGCTTCGGATGGTTTCTGCACAGGATCGCATGCAAGGAACTGACCACCGCTTGCCATGAGTGTAGCGCGGTGGAGGATACAGCGTAGCTCATTTAGTCTGAGTGTGTTGTGTGGTCCGAGACGACCCGTACCTCAGAGGCGGTGGTGAGGACGGATTACCACATCCGGCAACGAGAGATCGTGGAATGCGATGGTCTCGTTCTGCAAGACAGTTAAGTTGCAAAAGAAGACCACGGAGAGGTTTTGCGAGGCTGACCCCCACGGACACTCTCTCCGACATAGACGCCCGGGTGGCAGGAGAGGCCGATACACTTGTGCCCTTCCGCCACCTTGAGTCGGACTGAGAAAGGGCAAGTCGGGAGACTAGTCTGGCCGTCTGAGAGGGCAGCTGATGAGGCTGCCCGGACAGGGCCCGATTTACCATCAGACCGGGCTGGTCTCCGGGGCGACGCGCTGATTGCAAGCTCGAACCCGCGTCGCCCCATCTAGGCAGCAGATGACCGTCTGGTTTTGTGGGTAGCCCCAGCGTTTTATTGCCGGGCAAGTCCCACATTAACCTCTTAGTCTGCCCGGACTAGGAGGATATACATTTCCCCACGAAACCAAAAAGCAAACTACAATCTAAAAAATCGAATATGTCTGAGGGATCAGTAATCCATCGGTGTCTCTATAACGCCGGCTTATAAACCTCAAGGCAGCTGGAAATACTGTGATTTAATCCAACCAAACAAAAGAGAGTCACTGTAAAGGGTTGACACGGATACGGTAGTCTACCACGTGACTTATTTACTGCATTATACAAAACTAATGTCTGATGACGATAGACTTTAACGTGTCACTAGGACGTGTGTTACAATTGGCATATGATCGTCGTGATTTAATCTTTTTTTATTTTTTTTATTGCCTTGATAGGCAGACGAGCAAGCGGCCCGCCTGATGGTAAGCGGTCACCTAGGCTCATGAACTTCGGCAATGCCAGGGGCACAGCCAAGCCGCTGCCTACTTCGCACACAATTGTTTCATACACTGATAAATTGTGTGGCCATGTATGATGAGATGAGGCGAGGAATGTGAAGAAAACTTTATAAGATAATTTAACTTCAACGGGTTAGGCGTACATGAACACAAAACATAATTTTAGAAGTTTGTTGAGACATCTCGCCTTAGATGGATTATTCAAAAGTTACTTAATCTTGTAAGTTCAAAGTTGCTCATTGAGTGGCTTATTTATTAACAATCATAAGTAATTATGATACAAAAGTAAACATCATTAGAATTTTAATCATTTACGTGTACGGATACCGCTTCGAATTCATACAATAAGCTTGAGCTTTCAGCGCAGATAAATATCCTGGTGAAAGTATAAAGTACAGATAGCATGAAACAAAAACTATAAAGATAATAAAGACCTTGATAATCAAATGCCCACTTAGTTAGCTACTATTCCCTAGAAGAAAATCCAGGTGTAATCTAACAGGCAACACCTACTCCTTGTAGAATTAAACCACCTTATCCTGAGACCACATTGTCATTTAACATTAGTTAAAACTGAGGTAAAACTATTAAGCTTATTAAGTTATTAACTATTAAGTCTATCTATAAAGAATAAAAAGTGTAATACTGGTGTTATTTAAATTATAGAGCTAATTTGATGGTTGCGTATAGAAACCGAATAATAGAAAGAACGAGAAACATTTATTTTGCATTTTTAATGACAGAAATTAAGATATTAATAATGATTATGTTCGATACTTTACGGAAAGTTTAGTATTTCCTGATTAAAATACTTTACAGTAAATAAAGGTTAGGATTATGAAAAATATAAGCTTTTCAAAAATATTTATTAACTAAAAAAAACGGTTATAGCTTTAGACATTGTATGTTCATAACGTATTACATTTGCGCTATTAAGTATGAAGTTAGCTATTCACGGATCATAAAGCAAATTGGCCTTATTGATATCGTTTGTAACGGTCGCACTAATCTTTTGAGTTTTTCGAGATTTCTGTTGAGTAAACTGCGTACGAAGATGACAAAATATTATCAGAAGCCTTGAGTATTATTAATTTTATTGGAGAAATAATGTTAACCTGCCCTCTGGAAGTTTTGTTTAGATATTTAATGTTATATTTCTACTTCTTTTACATATACTTTTTGTGGTTATACTATTTTTTATTGTTCAGGTTATGCGTTATTGCCATTATCTCACCTGATCTTAAGTGACGATACGGCCGAAGTTGGTGGACAGGCTAAACCTGTTGAGGGACTGGCTCTCAAGTGTAACTACCGGAATACACCTATTGGTATTTGGCGGCAGATTTTCAACTTTAGGGTAGTAGCTAGCCAGGCGGATATTAGAAAAAGCCCTACCACCATGCTATGGTTTCCTCATGATGTCTTCCTTCACCGAAAGCTCAAGCTAACTGTAGGTGGATTCGAATTCCCCTTGACGCAGCGGCCGTTCATTGCGCTATGATAGCTAACATCTTGAAGTTTTGTTTAGATATTTGAGACAGAGACGAACTTCTTAACAAACATGCATTCACCGTGCGGGTGCCGGGTCTGTAAGGAGTGACACTTCGAGCAGTGTCCGAGACTTGTTACTCGTAAGTAGGGTTAAAGGGCCCTTTGTCGACGCACGTCAACACTCACCTTCACCACTCGGGTTTCTCTCCCTACCCAGCCAAATTTATTAGGAGCCTGCTAGCGCACCTTTAGAAGCACGTTCTAGTATAGAACTTACTACAGTCCTAGACAGGCTAGATCTTTTAGAAGGTTATAGAGAGATTTAGCTGGTGTACCTCTCGCTCCCTAAATGTGGTCGTGGTCACGTAGTCATTCTTATTCAGGTCGTTTAGTAGCTCGTAGTATTTATTTGTTTTATAGCGTGGTCGATAGGTATGTTTGTTTCCTATAGTACGGTAAGCTCAACTAGTACTATGTTATTCTAGAATTAATAAATATATCCGGTCTGGAAGTCGAAGCCCTAGCATTATTTAGGATTTTATAAAAAAATTACGTACATTTTTGTGGTTATTTTATTCTATACAAAAATCTAGTGAAGTAAATAAGATATGGTAATTTTATTCTTAAATACAACTTTATTGATAGACTATTGTTGAAGTGAACTATTGCAATGTATAAATATTTTACTAGCTGATAGCCCTCGGCTTCGTTCCCGTTTTATCCATTATCCGCGTCTGATCGTAAAAGCCGTTGTTATAGGATGTTTACATCGGGAATGGAATATCCATGCCTGATTACAAGTTAGTAAGTTGGAGATATCATAAGTCAGTGGTTAATCGCTTATATATGTAGGTACAGACTCACTTTACATATTCTTGTTATATGTATAAATATAATTCCGGTATAGGTTTGTTCGTAATTCTCCCTGTTTGTTTAGGCTATTGACTTTTAAGAATTTGTTTTGTACAAATACTTATGGACCACCTACATGGCTCTTAGCTATAGTTGACCCTATATCAGTATTGTCGGCATTTAGAAAATAGTTTTTCTTTAATTTGCCCACAAAACATTTTATTATTTTTCGAAAAACTTATAAACCTGAAATATCAGCCTTCTATCATATATTTTTTCTAATGAGGATGTTTTAAAAAATATAAAATCTGAAAGCCATGAGTTTTCCTTGGCAAAGGATTCGTGTATTTATATAGATCATGTTTTTTAACATACTAACTAAACTATAAGCTAAATTCTGAATAGTATTACATTTCAATATATTGTGTGATTGTATTGTGTGGTTCATATATCGTATTTTATATATTCTATGCTTCAAAAACTCTGAAAAATACTTGTTTATATACGTAGAACGTACGTACATACATTTAATGTTTATTATTAACTAAAATGTTTCACTTACGGTGAGAACTCTGGGGATGTTTCTCTTATAAAAGAAATTTGTAAATGTTGTATATCTTTATTTTTTCACATTGCGTGGTCTTTATCTCGTTTGATCTGGCTAATGTAATCTTTCCTTTTCATTTTTTACATCATTAATCATCCGGTTATTGTTTGTTTTCGAGTATTTATAAGCAAACGTAACCATCACGAGGATTTACAAAAGTATTTCATATTTCATTCATTATAAAAAATGGCAGTAAAAAATATTTATGAAAACTTTCTTTATGTATATTTGAAAGCCTCACAGCATTCTTCTCAAAATTATAACATTGTTATAGAAACAAAAAAAGTATAATTAGTTCATTATGAACACAATTTTAAGCATAGAAGATAAAATTCATAAAAAAAATACATGCATACTCTCGGTATACTACAATTTAGGTAGAATTTATGGAACAAGTATATCCTTGTATTTTATAATGAAAGTTGAGACAATTTAGTTACATTAAAGGAACTTCAAATTTATCATCAGCCAAATTAGAATTTATTTATTTCTACTCAATTATCACCAAATCTCGAAAAGTATATTATACCATATTCACTTAATATTTGTCATGCACATAACTTTCTCGGTGTAGACACCCACTAAGCTCGCATTTTACGATCACATTCGGTTAACAGAAAAAAACACAATGTCAAGGGCCGAGACTATAGGATAAAATCGATCGGAAAAAGAATAAAGTATCGTTTAACAAAAACTCAACCACGACAACCTCTAATATCTGACTGAGAACTAAAAAGTGTTAAAGACGGAATCAGTGAATGAGGTTTTGTTAGCTTCTATCATAGTAGTTACCAGCATTATTATGGGCAAGGCCTGTATACAAGACTCGGTAATTCAATCGTCCTTTAATTATTTAATTATTAGGTATTTATTTCATTGTGTTAATAGGGTCAACACATTGTTTCGTGGTAGGTATAACATATTAAAATGAAATGAATAATGAAACTTTTGTATGACTGTATTGTTTGATTACTGTTACTTAGTACCCATATTAGGAAAGTTTACATGCATTTAATTGTTAAAACTTTTATTCTACTCCTCCAAAGTTGGCAACCTACTAATATTATATTAATAATAAATGTCAATACACGCAATATATGTATAATATTCACAAGTTTACGAAAACACAATTGACTGTTGTTGAATATAAACTACTAGAAAGCCATGTATTTTAAATGTAAATTATGTATGTTTGTTTGAACACGAATCACGTAAATACTACAATTCGGATATTAATTAGGTTTTCCTTCAACTAAAACTGTTCTATTTTATGCTATACTATAATTGTTATTCTACAGCTTTATAGCTTAGCGGTTTTATGAACATCAATATCTGATGTAGATAGTATTTCATATTTATACTATTATAATACTCTGCTTTATATAAAATTATTTTCACTAATAATACATTTATTATAAACCATACATTTATATAATATAAATATTTTGCCGTCAACGAAACCGTTATCGCTAAAAACACTGGATAAAGTTGTTTGATTAATGAAGATGAATTTGTGAGCAGTCAAGTCGATACTTGAACGTTAGCAAAAGAGTTTTAGATCTCGAACATTCTAACGCCGAGACCAACACAAGCCTCGTCTTTCTCATTAAACTTACCACGTCACGTTTCTGAATAAGTATACTTGGGAATTCTAATAAAATAGCGAGAGAACCTTTGGCGCCATGTTGTTTTGCCGATATTGTTGTATTTTACAATTCACCCGTGAAATACTCGGTTAAAATAATCATAATAGTTTTTGTTTTGTATTAAATACAGAGGTGCTATTTTAGGTTTAAAAGGAATATTTAATTTTTTGGAGTTCATTATTGATATTAAATCCCATTTTAATGGCAGATAGTCATTTGCGATCACATAATAAATTGTTTTCGTTTTAGATTCAATTGTTAATGATTTTTAACGTTGTGAAACCTATTTATTAGTAATTGTAATTCTTTTTGGATGTCATGATGGACGAGTTGTTCAAACTGGCGAAGTATTATCTCCAATCTCTACCGTTCAACAGTATGTCTTTAGAATTTACGTACATTTTCTAACTAGCTATACCTGTGAATTCGTTCGCGGAGAACTGAAAGTTATTTTTATAATTCTCGGGAACTGTATTTTTCTTCAGGGTAATAGAACAGTTAAGCATTGAAATATCTTTGTCGTTTATCTTATTTTTTTCTATTTGCTAGGTTCGTAAGGGTCTTAGCACGATGGTAAATAGCTTATTAAATTCCTCAATAATTGGCTTATCAAATTCAAATATATATATTTTAAACCCCGTGAGAGAGTAGCACGTTCAAACAAACTTATGCAAAGTCTTCAGCCTTATTATACTAGTATTGATTTGAAGTGGTAGCACAATTGAATAATGTCGAAACAACGCAGTCAAATCTAAACGTTTCAAAAATATCCATGTTGTATCTATTTCTTGTAGTATGTGGACTAAAGAGAGAGGTCTAAAATTATTTCTGCTTAAAATCGCCAATTCATTATGATTTTATGAGTCAATTAATCCCGTATGTGATTAATAATTGTTACGTGTTACTTAAATGCTAATAATATTGCTATATTATTAAACGAAAGTTATGCTTTACTAGAATAGAGTAGTCTTGTTGTTGTACTGTTGAATCAATTTTGGTTACCTTGTCTAGGGCCCACGAACGTTAAACTTGTAAACGAATGAAGTAATTAGGTGTTTGGGTAAATTACTGTGCTTGTCTTTGGCATATATAGCACAGGAAATACCCAATTAAGGGCTTTGTATATAAACTTTTTAGTTTGTGTTTGTTTACTGCTTTATTATTTATTTAATGTATAAAATCTTTTTATCAATTTACGTTTCAGTGAATGTAAAATAATCTTAACTATCATGAGCTATATTGCATATTGCATGGATTTGAGTTGGAAGATTAATTAATCGTTGAGTTTAGATTACCTTATTTGAATGTAGGTGTACGATTTAAAAATAGGAATTGAAGATGAAGCATTAAATATGAGCTTCTAAATGAAGAAATTCTTTAGAAATGCATAAATTAAAGGTTCAACAAATGACTATAGTGATGTTAGTTTAGGATAAGAATTAAATTTAGTAAATGTTGAAAATATCTACAATCTTCTTAAAACCATATTGACATAATTAAAGCCAATACAAAATTTAAGTCCATTCTTTTTAATTTACATATTTATACATATCATATCATAGTTCAGTAGATTTTTATCTCTTCAGTTTGTTAACTGATTCTTTTTGGTTAATAACTATTTAGAAACTTTAGTGTTATCGCCACACAATTTTTTTTACCTAAACTGGAATATCCTCTAATCTTCAATATTGATATTGTCGAATATTGACCACTGAACGAACATTTTTTTTTAAGTAATGTACATTACTGAAAAATACGAAACTTAGGCTACACTCAATATTTATAGAAACTGTAGTGACGATTGTGGAATAATGAAAATAGTTTCCACTGCCATGCCGCCCTAAATAGCTCAGCGGTATGGGCAGCAAAGATTGTTAATTTTCATTATATTTGCACATAAAATATATATTATTCTCTAGCTTGTTTTTATTCTTCTTCCGAAAAAAATAACAACATTTAATAAAAATAACAACTGAACGTCGCTATGGTGACGCTTGACGTAATTTTTTTTAAATGCGTGGAGGCACCACGGAGCTCGGTTACAGGTAGTGTGACATGTTATCCTCGTGATTGGCGATATGAGATCCAGCGGTAGAATTGGCCCAAACAGAAACATTAATTATTTGTTTAATACGTGTAAACACTGAGTACGTATTCATTAATGGAAAAAAAATATATATTTTCTGTTTATATAATCGAAATAACACTTCATTTAATACCAGGATAACTACTGACAGTGCATATAAGTAAATTTGTTTTTTTTTTGTTTTCTATTTGCCAACAATGTCGTCTGTGCAGTGTTGAGAAGTTTTTTATTTTAACTACTGAAGTACGTTCAGAAAACTATTATTGTTTCAAATAGATACGACCTACACAAAATATTAGTATCCATTTAAATTTACTCTTATATTATTGTTATTATTAAATTTCCGATTTTGAGTTACACTTACAATTCATGTTTTCTTACAATACGTATAATATTGAAATATTTTGTCAAGTAACTATAATACAAATACTTCCAAAAAAGAATGGTACTGAAAATTCACTTTTACGAGTTTTATAATTTCCTTCGCAAACAATCATAACTGTGAGTGTAATTAAAAACAAAAGTACTTAAAATGTTGAATCATAGGACATAACTTTTACCGTGTGGTTTCTTTAAATAAGAAGATGTATTTTATTGGATTCTTTTACTCAATTCCTTTTTTTACCCTTTACAATTGTAGTTGTAAAATAAGTTGGTACAAGGTAGGTAATAATCTATATAGATTAATATTATAAATATACTGTCATAGTTAAGCACTAATTACATATTCAGAATGTATAAAGGCTGTTTAGTATTAGACTATAGTCTTAATGCCTACTGTATATATTTTTTATCTGGTAAGTCTTAGTAATTTTTTAATACGTTTAATGTTTTATAACGTTATAAACGTATAAGCTCATTCGATTTCTTATTCCTTCGCCGGGAAGTTTTAACAACTCTGTATGGATATCACCTCACAACTGTTTCGACGTCATAATCACCCATTCTCTTAGTGTGCGTGTACAGAACTTTATAATAACATTGTTTGGTCGCTGTTTTTTGTCGCCGGAGTTATATAATACGCGTGAGGTACATGGTGCTCGAAGGTAATATCGTTCAAGCGGATGGGCAGTTTTAATAAATCTGAGATATTCTCGACTATATTAAGTAGGTTTTCGTTTTTACATTCAGGAAGATTACATATTTTGATATTACATTGCCTAGAGAACTGTTCCATATTATCCAACCAACTGTTAATTAAATTATTTGTAGTTTCGAGGCCAGAAATTCGTTTAAAATGAGTTTTTGTAGTAAAACATTAATTTGCATCTTCCGTTACACCTTAACCCGGGTTTCCGGCTTGACACATACTCCTTTCAGAATCCACAAATTGTCGGAGAAGGATCGGATTTATCCGTGGGCCACTCACTATTTTAGCGATAATAGCTTACATACATACAAGAGAGATATATGGTGTATAGGGCTTTTTTGTAGGTCTATTTAAGATAAACATTTCTATTATATTTTATATACGTGTAACTCTAACGGTTTTTGCAGCGCATGCCAGAATAGCTCGCAGATGGCAGAATTTTTTACTACTTACTTGACACTTTCGTTATATTTTGGACAATTAATATAATATTTTTATAAGTTATAGCCTATGTTTTATTCTAATGCATAACTTATATTATTGTTAAGTTTTATTAATATCTATTCATTATTTTTGTGTGAAAGAGTAATAAACTTCCACACATCCATACTTACAAACTTTAGCGTTTATAATATTAGTAAGGATATTATTTTTTATACTTTAAGTGTTCTGACGCGTGACATCCCAATGAATATAACGACGCCTAGTAACATTTTTTAAGCCTGAGTTTATGTTAAGATAATCGTAATTACGGATATCCAAACTTGTATTAACGATAACATAAAGCCAATACGATAGGCAGTTGTTAAACTTAAAAAAAAAACACGTATAATATGTTTTTTTTATTGATAGACAAAACAGTACTCTGCTTAGTGGTAATCACATTATAGTCCTAACAGCAATCATTCAGTGATGGAAAGTCGATAGCTACACGCTATTGTAATGACTAAAGCGCAGCAAAGCAAAAAAAAAAAGCGTGACAGGTTCATTATCATATCTATCCTGATTATACTTGAGTACCACTTGCGTACGGAAAATACATCGGCTGTTCCAAAAAGGCCACTCACCTACAGTTACTATTTTGACTGTTATTAAGTCTGATGTTTAATGGTCACCATCCAGTCGGATACAATTGTTCTATTTTACCATTCAACCTTACTCTTAAAGCCTTATACGACTAATTGAAGATTTAAGTATATAAAACACTTTTTTATTTTCCGTGTCAATAAAATATATTGAAATTTAGAATTCAAACAATTGATGTAATAACTAAACAAGAATATCGTACATTTAATCAAGTTGAAATTTTGTACTTTCGCCTTTTATTACAAATATACGAATAAACACTGTTTTCCTTATATAAATAAAACAGCAACGTTCCTTAGTGTATTCATTGCGGAAAATCTAATATTTAACTTTTGGTGAGTGTAAACAAGTATCTTAACAATACCTATTTCAAACTGTCGCAATGGAGAATTCAAAGTTCTGTACCGATAAGTCAAGATTTAGGTTCCATGCGTCTGAAACAAGGGCTGTTTACTAACTTTCCATGTAAATGCTATTGCGTCAAACGGGTTGAACAGTCAACTTACTATTGGCGCTCCAATCAGCGAGTTAGAAGGGACATGCACGTGACTTTAATACTAATTCAAACAAGATAGCGTGTAATCATCTTTAATTAGATATACACATAATTTCGTGCTCGTTGTTTACAAGATTTTGAAATCTGGAATATGTTTACTGATATTATATATTAACCGGCAGGTAACCTAACACAAATAGAAAGAAAGAAAGAACATTTATTTTAATGATACACAGTGCAAACAGTGTAAATACACAATAAAATACAGTCTTACAAACTAATATCATCATACAACATCGAAAAAGAACCCAAGCTCAGCATATGCCATGGCAAACTGCTATAGCGCTGGTTTTCAGCTAAATTTTTTTAATTACATTACTACTGGCGGCATTGGATCAAAAGGAGTGGTTAAGCTAGCGTTCTAATGCAAAATAGTTTTACAATTAGAGCCGTTATTTAATGAGAGTGGAGATAAATAAGTAGATGATTAGGTAAATAGGAGTTAAGTTTTCCGAATGCACACTTTCTAGAAATAAATTATATATACTTACTATAAAGGTGGTTTGGAAAAAATAAATAAACATTCTTGAAATCCTTTAGCTGGGTCACGCTATGGTATGAAACAACCAAATTATAATTCGCCTAAAAGGTGTACAGCTATAATAGCCATTTTCTTAAAGTTATTGAATGCAACTCTTTCAAAATAAGTTGGAATACTATACGGGCAACCTTACCAAGTACACTCATATACGGCGATTCTGCAAAGGATAAAAAAGTGAAGGGACTTATTACAATCTTTTCTGAAGTTTAGGGTCCCTCGCCTTTTTCAGATTTTCTTTTATACTTCATAGGTTTTAGGATTATGACCACAATCTTACCTAATATTAAGTGACGATGTGGCTTAAGATGATGGACACGCTAAGCCTAGAGGAGGGACGCACTACGCGGCTTTAATATGTTAAAACTTTGAATAAATTGGTATACTCATTATTTACATGTTGTAGGTACCATTAACGTTCGTTGTTCGGGATTAAAACTCGAACTGTCACATCGGTGAGAAGATTAACGGGAGAATGGTGTAAACGGATACATGCGCAGTCATGATACTAAAAATAAATAACATAAATAAGTCTATACTATAAAATCAAACATATATAATGAAGCGACTAAAAGAACATACTATTTTAACTTAAATAGGTTGTACATTGTAATATTCTGTATACTGATAAAACAATGTGAGTTTTGCTACAAATCATAAATATTACGTCTAGCGGTTTTAACACAGAACATTCCTGCTTGTACATTTGTATAGAATGAAACGACGAATATTTCAAACTACGAATAATTGAATATTTTGCATTCATTTAAAATATCTGTATATGCAGACTTGAAAAGGGTATGCCATCATCCACAAGGACACTAATTTTAGAGCTTTACCGCTACGTTACATAATTTCAGTTCGGGGTATTTATGTAAAAACCGGTTTCATAGACGGTCTAGACGGATTAATTTGCATATCTACTACCAAGAAATACGCTTTTTCACTATACATGAATTACTAGTTTAACATAGATTAATATTTAAATAATAATATAGTTTTTGTAGTACTATATTGAAGTGGTAATATGATCTGTATGGTAACCTGACTAATGAATTTGATAATTTATATTAATATTATAAAGCGGAATAGTTTATTTGTTTGTTTTATCGCGCTAATCTTAAGAAATACCAGTCGGATTAAAAAAATAATTTTGTGATTTGATTGAGCAATCATTGAAGAAGGCTTTAGGCTATTGAACATAAAAACCAAAAACACCAATAAAAGCAAAGCCATATTCACATAAATTACAAAAACGGGCAAAGTTATTAAATAATTTTTAGTCTGTCGTGAAGTCGGGGACGCAACTAATAATGTATATGCATAACTAGGCTTACCATAATTACGAAGAGCCAAACCGGGACGCAGAAGAGAAAGAGGCTCATTTTCATTTTGCTTTTCGCTTAATTTGTGTTTTTCATATTTTAAATGCAATCAAAATTATTATGAATTGAAAACATATTAATAAATGTGAATATATTTTTTATTAAAAAGAAAAAGAGACAAAGTACAAGTACAAAGTAGGGATCTCAAACCGGGACTATCCCGGCCAAACCGGGACGTATGGTAAGCCTATGCATAACTAATGATTATGAGTATCTATTGTCAATAAGACTAAGAATAATAATACTTGGAATTATATTTGAATAATAATATAACCAAAATACTAAGTCAGACTTTAAATAAAAAAGTAAAAAGAATACAAACGTTTGTTTGTGTGCAGTAACTGGATTCATTTATTTGTATTGGTCCAATATTGATGTTTGACCACGGTACGGTAATAGTTTTTTTTTACTGTGTACAATAGTTTTTATTCGTTCGTAAAACGAAAGTGCACAAATTGTTAAAATGACTGGGTTATATACAACATTGTTATGTCGTATATTATTAGTGGACTTATAAATTTACAAGTATTAAAATCAAAAAATAACGCGTCTCTCTATAAAACAAATAAACTATAAAACATATTATTGTTAATCTTTGATTTTAGATTGATATTTATCATCATTGGAATTTGTAATTATTTAATTAAATCATTAGGTACATAGAAATGCTTGGATTTTATGAAAATTACTTTAAATTAGGTAGAGAGTTTATTTAGAAGATTATAGAACTAGTAGGTATATTATTACATCATTTATTATAGTTTCGTTCGTATAAGCACTGAACTAACATTTTCAATAAGTTCAAATTTGGTTTAGTACTCAGGCCAGACTGTGCAGTGTAATTGAATGTGTTACAGTGCATCGCTTAATTTTCAACTAGAACTAAGCTCAGACAGTTGTGACAGTCATAGTTACCCGAAAGGTTATTTGATGTTATTAATAACTGTATGACTTTATTAAAAATGGGACTTCAATTTATATGGTTTTGCTCATTGTTTTAATGGGTCCTTTTATTTATTAATATATTAAGGAATACTAAATTCATACCGCTAACGAAACTTTTACATAGTACATGCTTTTAATTATTTTCTGTACAAGCATATTAAATACTAGCTGTGTACACGACTTCGTTCGCATGGTACTAAAATGTTATTTAAACAGTTTTGCCCGTTTTTGTCATTTTAGTCAATACAGCTTGACTCCTATTGGTGGCAGCATGATGTTAAATAGTTGAAAGCCTTCCTGATCAAATAAAATAAGAATGTTTCAAATCCGACTGTTAGTTCCTAAGATTAGCGCGTACAAAAAATCAAACTTTTCCATTTTGTAATATTAGTGTAGATATAGATTACGTTACACATAATATAATTATAAGTTTAAAATGAATAAATAGGTGTTTATATTCTTACAGTATAACAGAATATGTTCAATATAATAATATCAATGAATAAAATTTTGTTAAAATACACATGATACGTTATGACAGTCATTATATAATCTATTTAAATTTATAGCGATTGGTAAATTGTATTGGCGACAAATAATAACACATTTACCTATGCGATTGCACAAGTTTACTTATAATTATCTCTAGTCCTGTTTCAATATTTTAACCAATATAAATGAATAAAGTGAAAACCTTTATAAATTATTTTATTTTTACATAACAAAACGTACGTAACGCAGGTGTTCTATTAAAACTAATATAATTATTTAAAAATATTTCTATAATATCGTAGTTATTTATCTCTTAAATGTTGGCTGAATAATATGAGAAAAAGGTTACTAGAGACGGATAGAGAAAAATGGATCCCTATTCGTTTATCTCTGCTAGTAGGGATACGGTGCAAAGATACTTTGTTGTAATCTAAAATCAAAATAGATTATTCGAGGGCGACATGTCTTGCCTACAAATAAAAATTGGACTAGATTTTCAGAGCAACGGTGTGTGTCTTATTTTGTTAAATTATTTGTTTATTTCTGTGTTTCTAGGTATTGGAACTTTTAAGCCAAGGTTTAGAATTGAGATGCAGTAAGTAAAGCTACTTACCTGATATTTTATCAATTACGTCGCATACTACGAATATCGGCGAAATATACATATATTACAGTTTATATAGTATGGTTTTACTCAAAACACGACCAGAAACATTTATTTGAAACCTGGTGTTAGATTTGTTGTTTCTCAAGATTTTTTAATACATTAAACGTGACACACGTATCCCTTATAGTATATCTTTTTTGCTATATTACATACCTATTTCAAGATTTCAACATTTCTGTACACTGATTAGCTAAACAGCTTAGGAAGTTTGAACTTAGTAATGAGGAGTACCTTTGCAAAAGGCACCTAAGGTTGGTGCTTAAAGTATTATACTCTTGGAACTTCTACATTAATGTGATATTATTATGACAAAGTTCGTGACGGAGAAGTCTTATTATTGAACCAAGAGAGATCATAAGCTCTTTTCTTCTACAGAATAGATTTTTAAGCAATGAACAAAATATGCTTATTATGTTTTGATAGTAGTACAATGGATTAAAAAGTTATGTTTAGATGAAATCAAACAGCTCTATATACTTACAATTCGCAATATTACGTTTCCCCTTGCATTACCATATTATTACGATTCTATCATATCAACAATTGCAACTATCAGAACCGGTCCCACATGATACGTCGGCTATTTATAATTAATACCTATTTTAGAACAAACCTATTATTTTATGAAATAAAGACTTTTCGCCCGGGATTTAATCCTGGTTTGATTTGAAACGAAACGACTCATCGGTGGTCTACCGCAAAATGATTCTTCAAAGTCAGAAATCTTGAAAGTTAAATCGCAGTGTGATGAATGGATTACGAACACTTGTTGGACAAACAAAAACATATTTTTTGCACGTATAAATATATTTGTGAATGAGTTATAACATATTTCTTGCATACTACGCGTAGTAGTAAATCTTATGTTCAATTCGTTTTGTGTTGTGGGCGTACGATGAATAATAACGTTGTATAAGTTTTTTGACTATATTTTTATGTTGTCGTTTAATACATTTAAATATTTTATATAGTAAAAACATTCACGACTAAAATTTTAAACAATTTATGAATGCTTGCATCATAACAAGCATCAGTAGCCCTCTTGTTTTGAAAGATGTCTTAATTTTAAAATTACTATTCGGAAAGATATTTGTATTTTGTATATAATTTCTTATTGCTTTCTATTACATAAACTACAAAATAAGAGAGTTTCATAGAAACAAAACTTTGTTGTAACGTTAAATCATCAAAAGCTTTACTATCCCTAATCTCCGAAATGTTTTCCTTGGTAGCAATTATTTACCGTGTAGTTTATGTGCCATACACGTATAGCAAAAATGCCTTTTATTACGACGACCTATTGAATTATAGTCCTCGGTTTGTGTAAAGGAGATCTTGTTTGCTCTATAACATCGATGTATATTTATCTAAGTAGTTAGGTCTGTAAGCTTTATCAGTTTACGTAAGACGTTATTCAAAGTTATTTTTCTATCATGGTACAGAAATTAGGTAAATATAAATTGATTTTTGTTATCGTGAAAAAACATAAATATATTCCCATAGTTATTTCAATTAATGTTTTAATATTACGTGAATATTGTAGTAATAATTTAAATTTCGACACTGGTTTAATCGACACGAAAAATAAGCACTTTTTATCCTCAATAAATCTAAAGCTTAGAAATCATAGCTCTAAATTAGTCTACTGAATTGGTACTACTAAATATCGCTCATGGTTCCAGAACTTGTTTTCCTTTAGCGTAAGCCAATAGTGTTACTTGTTCAAATAAGTAAATATAAATATACGATTTTCCGGGAATTCGTTACTACACACCGAAGTTTGAACCTGCGAATCATTACATATAAAAAGTAATATATTATCAGTAGCATACACCAAAAATTGTAGAACATTAAGAGTCAGACAAATTAACATTTTACAAGAATATTTTGTTAAATTATTATACGTAAAAATAATAAAGAGATTAAAAACAAAATATGTGTAACGAAACTGGGTAGTTAGATGGTCTCGTATGGATTAAAAGGAATATTGTACTTTTATTTTCTTATATTTATTGTATATGTACTTATATTAATTTTATTTTTTTTTCCCGTAAAATAATAATTTTGAATTTTCATCTATGGTAATCCTATATTTATACGGCTATGAGTTACCATCTCATTATTACACTGCTCAGAGTCGGCTTAACCTAACCTAGTAACGTGAGGCACTTGGCTTGATACCGGCTCTTTTGAATATGCATGTCGCTCTCGAGCCTAGCCGCATTCGTATGGAGTCACTCAAGTGGAACCCGTTACTTCTAGTTTATCCATTAGATGGAGATTTGAAACAGTCGAGAGACGTCAAAGCGAATAATTGCGGAAATGGTTTTCAAACTGAAGCATTATTCAACAATTGTCTTAAAATATAAAGAAAAAATAAAATAAAAAACATTACATAAGAATATGTAGAGGATTTGTTGTATTTCAAAGTTACGAGAGCTTTAATAATAAAAGCTATTATGGCGCAGATTAGGAAGCGACGATGGCTCAGTTGGTAGTGTGCACGTACGCCGTGTCAATGGACGTGAGTTTGAATCTACCTCCAATGAGCATGAGCTTCTGGTGACTCGAATGGTGAAAACATCGTGAGGTAACCATAGCAAGGTAGTAGAGCTTTTTCTAATGCCCGCCTGGCAGGTTCCCGATTGCAAGTTAAAAATCTGCCGCAAAATACCTATACATGCAATTGAGAGTTAGTATCTTGACCTTGTACCACCTTGAACCACAGCATCACTTAGCATTAGGTGAGGCTGTATCCATAACGCTAAACCTATGAAGTATTAAAAATATTTGGTTGCATCCTTTTTGCATATATCATTAGTGGCAGTGTATGCACACAAAAATATACATATACCCACTGTCTTTTATATAATTAACACGTATCTATCTCTATGTATATATATTTGTAATCCAAAATTTTAAATAATTTCAAAAAATCAGCACAAGCAATAGAAATATTAAATGTTAGTGGTAAATCATATTACCATAAATTTAATTTCATTGTAATTGTTTTTAAGAATATTTTAATCGACAAATATTTCAATGCTTCAGCAACTTTTACAGAGAGCTCATAGAGAGCTTATATCTTTATAGTTATCTGAAAGTACATTAGACTAATATTTATGTTATGATGTCATTGTGACAGTTATGATATACCCCCATTTCAGCATACATAGCTTATGTATTTGTAGATTTGTAATGTCTCAGCAATGAATACTTCTTCCTTTTTACAGTCGTACTTTCTCAATTATAATATAATATGAAATATGAGATTTCTTAAAATCTTATGAGCTTGTATTAAACTGCTTTATAAAATCTTTTGAATTGCAGAGGTCATGTACATATCATAAAGAATATTCATCTACTTAGTTATGTTATAAACGCAATTCATTTGAAAATTTTCTTTCACATAATAACATCTCGGTTTTATCTTTTGCACAAGAATGTCTTGTGTAGACTGCGTTCTCTGGGACAAAGTAATTTTCGTTAAGGGGCCATTTCGGCGCTTGCAGCTGGTGGTTGCCAAGTTAATCTATTTTTACGCAATCACTCGTTTATATTTAATCGTGGCTGACTTTTACTTTTGGTTTTACTTTAAAATATAATACCTATTTTTAAAAATCTATAAATTAGAAATACGTAGTAAATAATATCTGCACTGTAGGTAAGGTATTGTGTACTGGAAAGGGTAGAATAATCTTTGCAAGTTTTTTATATAATTTACTAGCTATGACCGCGACTTCGTTCGAGTGGAATTTAAAATTATGTCAATACAACTTTGGTCCCATTATAGCACGCTGCTAAAGAGCCTAAAGCCTTCCTCAGTGATTGGTCTATTAAATAAAAAATAAAATTAAATTCGACTGGTAGGTCCTGAGATTAGCGCGTGCAAAGAAATAAACAAACTTTTCCTCATTATAATATTAATATAGATATAGATAGGTTTAGCCTTATGGCTACAATGTCACCTAATATGTTAAGTGACGATGTGGCCCAAGATGGAAGTTCTGCTGTTGTATGATGAATTTAAAAGAATGTATATTTAAATGTTTATTCACCAATAACGTTAATTTATAAGAGAGATTCTAATTCGGTTGAGCGTACGTTTCAGTTATAATGTGGTACAGTACAGTGTATGTATATATATACACTGGTAATAATATAAATAATATAGAATGAGCGAAGGAGTCGTTTAAAACATAGTAATTATAATATAAATCATATTTATAATAAATGATTCATGTTGAGGCTAATTAATTTTGACAATATTAATAGTTGTAGTCCCTTAGATAGTTTAATGGGAAAGATTAACGGTATTAGCTTCTCAGACGACACCCACAAGCACTAAATATTTTTATTCACGACAACTTTCATTGTTCTATAAGAATAAAAAGAAGATTTATGACACTGATACGTTAATGTAGTATTAAAAGCGAAACAACTTAATTCCACCTTTTCATTACTCTCATTCCACACTGGTTCGTGCCTACGGTTCCGCATAAAACATTTACTCGAAATTATCATCAGTATTCAACGAACTGGATAATCTCTTTCTCCTTATTTCCATAATCACTCCACTTTCTCGATTCTCTTCATGTCATAAATAATCTTTTCATTTAATACTCCTTACTTAGTTCTTGTAAGTATTACTTACTAGCTTTTATCTGCGGTATTCCTAGTGTTAATATTAATTTTGTCAAAAAATCGGATGACACAATAAAAGTTTCATACAAAGTATATCCCTCTCTTCACCCCAATTCCAATAAGATTTTCGAGAGAAAAAGTAGGTTATCTCCGTCTCCTAGGTCCCTTCTATCTCTACCAAAATTCATCACAATCGCTTCAGCGGTTTAGGCGTGTAAAAGTAACAAACAAACAGATTCACTTTCGCATTTGAAATATTAGTATGATACATATAATTTTTTTGTGTCTATGATAATTTAGTTATCTAGAATATCATCGGAATTTAAGATAAAAATAATCTGTTTATATTTTTTAGTGAAACGTTTTTTATACCGCCTCAAATCTTTGTGTCCATCTATCGCATGCCGCATTACAGCCGGCCGCGGAATAGGGGTAAAGTTAAAGGCGCTCAACAGAGCAGCTAAAGCCAATATGGCGGCGCCCAAGGCTCGCATCAGTTGACCATGTAGCGTTGATTTCCTATTATTATTCCCATTTTCCAATTATTAAGTTAAAGTTTAATACCCAAAATCGAATAATTTCCAAAAATTTCCAGTTTAATAAAGTTTCACTTGCATCGTGGTTTCATAATTCCACACAATTTACTTTTTTTAATTGATACATGTGTGAAATCCTGCGCGTACTATTTGGTTCTTCACAACGATTAAGCTAACATTTATAAAGAGACGATCAATGACCAAGCTAACATTTGTGTACTAGTTTCATAAAATTATTTACTTTATAAATAATAGAATTTAAGCATAAATTAAACTCTAAGAACGAATAAACCAATGAGCATCGATCCCAAATCGTAAGTAATATATTCCATCGGCAATCTTATCCCAGGCTCGCCCCGAAATTAATTAAAGTTAAAGACCGTACAAATTAGGCGTTCATTAATAAAATACGTAATGTATTAGAAAGTAACAATATTCATTGGCAAAACGTTTATATTTTAATGTATATATTTAATACTCCATGAATATCATGAATATTATTGCTACGAGTATTGACATAACAGTTATGATTCTAGAAACTACTGCAATTTTATTGTTAGTATTATATGTATTTCTTACTTGTTTTTCCTATCGGAAAATCTTTTACTTTTCCTTTAAAAAATAATCAATAGTTAATATAATAATTTATTTCACTTATAAATAGAAATCAATACAATACACAGAACATACAGTAACTACATAGAACTTAACCTCTGAAATAAAGCCTTAAAAAATATATCTCTATTTTTTGCATGATATGAAATTATACTACAAGAATTCTACTATATTTTCTCTTATTCAACGTCTCTTATTTGATAATTTATTTAACCATACCAAAATTGTGCAAATGTAAAAGATTTTTAAGCTTTATAGGTTTAGCGTTATGCCCACAATCTCACCTGATGTAAAGTGATGATGTGGCCCCAGATGGTGATCACGCTAAGCCTGGTGAAGGGACTGGCTCGCAAGTGCAACTGCTGGAATAAACCTATAGGTATTTCGAACCAGATTTTAAGCTCGAGGGTAGTAGCTAGCCAGGTGGCCATTTGAAAAAGCACTATCACCGTGCTATGGCTTAATTAGGATGTTTTTAATCACTGAAAGCTCAGGCTCATTGTAGGGAATTAAAACACACGTCCATTGACGCGGTGTCCCTACACAGTACCCACTGAGCCATCCTCGCTTCGAAATTACATAATTCCATGTAATACTCTTAATTATCGTTTTATCAAAAACTGTAATGGTTACAAAAATTTATGCATTTATTTTAATAATGAAAGTATTTTCATATAGAGTATATATAATTTAATGTCACGGTGTCACATGATTTGTATTGTGCTTTCAACTGAGTGTTCTCGTAAATATCAGTCGCTTGTAATTGAAATATTTTTGCGACAATATTTATCCAGCGGTTTAAATTTTTTATATGAATTTGGGATTCAAAGGATA
Source organism: Actias luna (assembly GCA_039707435.1). Lineage (NCBI taxonomy): Eukaryota > Metazoa > Arthropoda > Insecta > Lepidoptera > Saturniidae > Actias > Actias luna. The sequence goes on along the minus strand of JAZHAC010000033.1, from coordinate 7,972,418 downwards.
AATTAAATATTCATTTAAATGTGCTGTGTTATTTTGAACAAAAAAATGTAAACTTATGGGGAAAGAAAGTTTTAATCACTGTTCACTTTGTATTTCAAAATCACTTGGTAATTTTTAATTCCTAATGCGGTGTACATCGATATAGATTTTATTGATCACAATATAAAAGTAGTAAACAATTGGTTTAAAATAATAAAATAAATTATAGCATTGTTTATTTTTGTACTATGTATTATAATATAATCGAATTATATATTCTGTGAATAGATATATTAAAAACTATCCAATAAGTTTTTAAAGATTTTTAAAGAATTTTACTTTTACGACATGCACATTTTTAGTACACTTCATTATTAGTATTAAGCCTTTAGCACGATTTATATTATAATATAATAACTAGGTGACTGAGCATTACTCGATGTCTCTTAAAAATAGACAACTATCTAGGTAAACTCAGAAAGTGAGACTTTCTTTAAACAAAATTTTTACCAACATTTTTACTGTAATATTAAAGAAACTATTGACGTGCATTATATACATAAATCCTACATACCATACAATTAAATACCTACTTAAATCATTTAGTTAATAGTATGCATGTATTGCATATGAATGTGCTATTTTGTTTTTAATTTATTTATTTATAAGTACGGACAACATAAAAGTCGATATTCAGATAAAGAATAAATTAAGACTAATAAAAAGATGGATACTGGACTGAGGCCTAAGTACGTGTTAATTTACACATTGATAATGCCTATACTACTAACAATATTAAAAAAGTTAGTTAAGTTAACACTAAATATTAAACAACGGGAATAAATAAATAATAATAATAGTAAATGATAAAGTGAAAGGAATCCAACAATAAAAACAAAAACTATGCCCTGTGAATGAAAACAAAATGAGAAATGTAATGAAGAATATTATTGAATTTGCGCTGAATCACTTCGAAAAATCCTCGATACACGCTTTTTTATTAGTGAACGAGCTATAGTAAGCTACTGCGTGTAGTGTAGGTATTGTTGTCGAGTTACACGAACCATTAAGGCTCGGTCTTAATGGAACGACACCCGAAACGAGATAGTCCGTTGTCGTAAATTGACGTAGTGCCACTGTCTTCCTATTCTCTACTCAATCTTCTGAAGGCTAGTACACATTAACTTAAGTATATGTATACGGTTGACCGACCTTCCTAAGCTGATGTTCCGTAAGAATTTCGATGAATTGCACACAGAAGCAGAATTGACTCATATATACACATAATAAATATCAACCTCAACCTAAAGACTTGTCGTTAATTACCTTTTATTGCACTTGCTAGCATATTCCTCCACTAGGCCTCAGGTTCTGCGTCTTGAGCCAGATCATCACTTTATATTAGGTTAGATTGAACATTGGAACTCTAAAGAATTATTTATAAAACCTTCCGTCAGTTCTATAATCACTTTATCTTTGTAGATATGTGTTTTTGTATCATAAATATATTATTTAGGTACATTGTAGCACATATATTTGTTTCTTATGTTAGCTTACATAATAGATAAATACTGAAGTTAATATAGAATTAAGTGAAAATGTATTTGTTACCTAGTCGCTCTTGAAATACTTTGCCTAAATCGCTTAAGATTCGTAATTAGAAGGCGGCTAATAAATATACACTTGTACAATTTAAAATGTTCAACTAAACAGTTAAAAAAGCTCTATTCGTTTTAGTATGGCAGATCTTGTTGTATTTAAAATGTCTATGATATTTTTGTAAAAGATTGAAATCATGTTTCTAATACTTTGACGTTATCGGGTTGAGGAAGACGTATATTATTAAGAATATAGTATTTTTCTTCAGTTTTGTTACTTCCGTTAAATAATGGTTAGCTTAGGTAGATGGGACTATGATTTTATGAAATAAGCCTGAAACTATTTCATTATGGTTAAACTGCTCTGTAGTGGATTATCGCTGAAAGTTTTTTTTTTTTTTATATAATAGCTCGACAAAGTGACTCCTCTGTACCTGATGTTAAGTATAGTACAGTCCAAAAACAGCAGCGACCATCGAAAGAACGACAATCCATCGCCAGTCGCTGCTGTCATGCCGGCCTGAAACCATGTTCTGACCATTTTCTGTTATATAAAAAACAGATATTCAAACAGTAGGTAAATATTAATAAATTCCTTAACAAGTTGCCCTGACACTAGCAAATATTGAAAATATCTTTCCTCGGAATGGATAGTTTTGGTAATATTACTTCGATACTTTGGTTTTCGTTCTAAGATTAAATGAGAAAGACAAATTTGATGAACGAAACACTTTGTTGAAAATAAATTAATCAATTATCTCAAATTATTGGAACACAATTTTAACGATTACCATCACCTAAACTTCGTAAGATAACACTAAAATTTTACACAGTGCATCAATTTTATTGATACAGAGTAAAACTTTTTGTATAGATTGATTTTATTGCACTACATTTTTTAAACAAACGTTGAAACTGCAACAAAAGAGAGGAGTTTTCGGCGGGATCTTATTGTGTTATGTTGTGATTTTTATTTTGATATATATACTTAGTTATTTATCCTTGAATTGTGTAACATAGGTGACATATTACGTGATGTAGTGTAGCTGAAAAGCATAAGTGAAGTGAATTATGAATAATCATTCGCAACATGAATTATTATTTGCCACAAAAACTCCCAAGAGAGCTTCAACAAGAGAGTCACCATCTTGTTGAAGATAGTTTAATCTGCCAAAAATGTTCAAATCTTATCACTTAAAAATGGCAGTAATAGTTTCTAAAGAGGATAGAGTTGCCAAGAATAAAAAAGAACAACAGAGAGAGGAAGAGATGTATTATATGTATTAAATATATATTATACACTTAATATGTTACATATACATTTTATATCAAAAGTACTTGGGTGACCGAGCTTAGTATTAAAGTTATTTTTGAAGTGTGTTTATATCAAAACTGATGATTATTCGTATGAACTCCTTAGAATTAAAAAACACGACTGTAATTAGTAATTTTATTAGAACTGCGTTTTACGATATCCAAAGATATAGGTAAATTTAAAAAGCAAGACTCTTTGTTTTTTATGCTAGTGGGAAGCAAACAGGCAGATGGCTCAAGTGATGGTAAATGGTTATCGTCGCCTATGGATAGCCGCAACACCAGGGGTATTAAAGCTATGTTGTTGATCTTGCATATTTCAATCCCTTTTTGAAGAGACCCATATCGTAGTTAGTAGAAGTACTGTAGTCTAAATACAGAATTTTATCCAAATCGTTGTAGCCGTTTCCTAGATACGCGAAATTTATACACAAGATATGCTCACGTAATAGTATTAGATAGATATTTTATATATAAAATTATTGTGGCACAATGTTAATTGCCTTACTCCTCTGCAACGGCTAGACCGATTTTTATGAAATTTTATATATTTATTCGGTAGGTCTAAGAATCAGTCGTAGTCTATTTTTAAGTAATATGGGTGGTCCATAACAAACATTTTTTTATTATTTTGACAAAAAATTTAATTTTATTTTAATATAATGTTGCATTAAAAATACATACTACGCCAAATTTTCACCCCCTACCCTCATCCTCCTTTTTTTAATAAAATCAAAGTATTCACTAGAAATAATTTATAAGACAGAACAACGTTGGTCGGGTCAGCTAGTAATAAAAGAAGAAATCTAGCATCATATGATCTTGTAGGACAGAAACTGCTGTATGTATCGAGGTGCAGACTAAATATAATTGTAAGATACATGTGTTCAGTAGTTATACATTATATTTTTCACATTAAAGTGCTGTTTAAGGACTGATTAGTATACTTTTATAATTTAACTAACTGGCCTAAGAAATGTAATTCTGACCTTTTCGATAGATAATAATTCGTCTGTCGTATAGTAGAATAGTTATGAACACGTGTGGATAGAACAAACATTTTCCGCAGACATCATTTGATTCGGTCAAGTCATTTAGAAGATACACGACTACTAACCGATACACATTAGAAGTTTTTTAGTTTATAATTATATTATTTAGTACTAAAAGTTATTACTAACTTTTCATTGTAAATAGTATCAACAAAAACACAAAATATATTTATTTAATTGAAAACATAAATACATCTTAATCAGTTAAAACACAAAAGGCTTCCTCATAAGGAAATATCGTGTATGCAGCGTTATAAATGTCGAGTATTGAAAATACCTAATGACACGTTTATGAAAATATCGACTGAAAATCATTAAAACACAAAACATTCGTAAGTACAAGATACTTATTTTACTGAATAAATATATCTGAATCATTTAAAAACAAAAACGACTTCCTCGTAAATATATAGATGTCATATCTTTTGCACTATATGTCATGTATTGAAAGTGTGAAGCATGGATGCTTCCGCCTGCCGCTACAGTACTTCACAACGCTGGGATCTTTTTGTCTTTAAACTCGAGATATATTTCCAGAAAATAATCACGATGTTGCGGATGGTAAAGGGATAATATTATCGCATTTTGTATTACCAACCTTTTTTATTGTCTAGAATTTGATATTTGCTTAAATGTCTTCAAATTTAAAACAAATATACACTAAGAAAATATTATAATTGCTCTGATAATGTATTAGTTTTAAAAAGCTGATATCTCTATTGCCATTGCGTTAGAATTTCAAAGGATATAGTCATTTGTATAATCTACAAATGATTATTCTAAGTTTCAGTGTGCTTTGTGTTCGTTAATTGTATGCAGAGATGGGCTTAATCGATACTTTTATAATCACATTATTAATCTTTTTGAAAGTAATCATGATTGCATCAATCTTGATAACATTCAATCAAGATTACAATTAATCATGATTGTTGTGTAATCATTTATCATGATTAAAGTAATCCGTATTCAAGATTATATCATTATTTGTATTCTATATTTTAGTAGTAGTTTATGCCGCTATCATTTAAAAGCCCGTAGGTATTAAAGCACGAATATGTTTGTTACATTAAGTAAAACGAACTTTAGGAAAGTATATAAATAAGTAACCATTTTCTATATCTTTATAACTGCAAAACTCTAAAAGTAGTCGATTGATGGATTAAAAATTTTGAAGTTTTTGCATTTGCATTGTGAAGCAATGATAGCTCAGTGGTAGTATGTACGACTTCGCGTCAGGGGACGTGAGTTCGAATCCAAGCACCTACAATGAGCTTGAGCTTCCGGTGAAGGAAAAAAACATCGTGAGGAAACCATAGCATGGTGGTAGGGCTTTTTCTAATGCCCGCCTGGCTAGCTACTACCGTCAAGTTGTAAACCTGCCGCCAAATACCAATAGGTATGTTCTGGCAGCTGCGCTTGAGAGCCAGTTCCTCCACAGGTTTAGCGTGTCTACCAACTTGGGCCGTATCGTCATTTAAGATCAGGTGAGATTATGGCCATAACGCTAAACCTTAAATATAAAAAAAAATATATACCAAAACGTTATTTTATAACTATGAGTATTATTTGATTATTAGATGAAATGTTTGAAAAGAGAGTGCTATTGAAGTCTAATTTAAGCCGTATATGAATAATTTGAAATATACCTGTAAGACTAAAATTCATTGATTGTAATGATTAATCTCTTATAATTGGTGTACATTTAAATTGATGACAAAGGTTGAATACAAATAAAGTTGATTTACACTATAAAACTGTCTTATTTCTACATTATTATTTTGATAGTAATCAAAAAAAGTAATCAAAATTACGACTAAAGATTAATAATCATTAATCTCTCGTATGATTACTTTTTTGATTATATTAGTTCATCTGTAATCAAGATTTAAGATTACACAATGTAATCATAATCTGAAATCATTAAGCTGATGACAGTTTGCTCAACACTGATTGTATGTTCGTATAGTCCCCTGTCACAAAAGGTTTCACCTCTAGTAGTTTGAAACGACGAGTAAAAAAGACTCAAGAGAGATTGACTTAGGATTATACTACTGTTTGAAACTATTTTTACTTTAAACTAGTCCAGATTACAGTTCCGCTATACCACACTCTAAATCAAGATACATCGTTTCTAATTACCGTAAAGATATATTTAAACTTTATGATTATATAGTGCCGCAATAATTGACTTGCTTATTAAGATATCAAAATTTACTGTGTGTGTTTGATCTTGAGGAATGTTTATGCAGATTTTAGAAATGCAGGTTGTAGCAAAGATGAAAGTAACGTTTTCGGATAACATGAGAAAAGCGAACTTAAAAGTCACTATGTAATCTTGTGCATAGTAATAACCTGGCTGGATGCTACCATCGAGTTCGCCAAAACATATAGCGAGTATAATACTTACTTACTGATAGTTTTGACGTCCATAAGTGGCTTCTCAGAGCCTAATTGAATAAAGTAATGTAATTTGATGTCCCATATTTTCTTACACTGGTCTAAATTTAGGTAAAATTGTAAGTAACCGCCAGGTAAAAAAATATTTTTATAATATTCCATTTAATTACAATTTCACATAAATGTTAAGCAATGGCTGACTTGGCCATGGTTTAACTTCTGGACGGAACTGTTAATATTTTTTTAAAACCGTACTTAATCTTTTCTATAGTTCATTACAAAAAAGACAGGGAAATATCTTTAAAAATTTCTCTCTACTACGTGCAGCTTAGAAGGTAATAATACCTCCATCCTTTTGGAGGTCTCAGACTAGTCTAGATGCAATGCGTTTTATGGTGTGTAAGATTGCTTCTACGGGAGTTTAAAGTTCTCAACGTGTTAGCGTCCGTGGGTTACTATAATTGTTTCTTAATTGTTGGTTGTATAAAAAGGTGAAATACATATATGAATAACATACAAATTAATTTTCATACACACGAATACAATAAGTAGGTACTCGTTTGATTAACAGCAATAAATAAGCATGTTATTTTTCAGTAAAATCGATTCTAACAGCATTATTTATACCGGCATAAGTTTAAGAGAATCTCTTTTTGTTCAGGAGGTTCAGTAGGAAATATAATTGAACGCAGTTGTCGTTAGCGAACAGACAGAGTTGTCTCTCAAACGATATACATTTCTTGTTTTGTATTGAAATACTGGTTTTGGAAATTATTGAAAGAACGTTTTATTAGCATGACAAATAGTTGGATTCCAAAAATATATTCCCGATGACAAATAGAGTATATGTTTGAAACCATTTTAAACATCAGTGAACAGTTGCACAAAAAACAAAAGGAAATCAACTAGAAATTTTAAGAGTATATACAATTTGATAGATGTTTAATTTTTTTGGAATTAGATTGTACTCTTTCATTGAAAGCCACGTGACATTTTAAACACCAGTGATATTTTAATACGTATTAACAGTATCTCAAATGATGATGATTATTATAACTCATATTCTTCACTATTTAAGACTAAATTCTTTATGTGAATTTATATTAACAGGGATTATGATGAATAAACTTAAGGTTAAGTTAAACAATAAATTAAATTACTAAACTAAACTAAAGTGAACTAAAGTGAATTTCTCTAACAAAAGCGATTTATTTGATTTGCTTTAGTTTTTGTGTGGGTATACAAGTATGGAACTCTTCACTTTATGTGATTTAGTTTCATGTGCTGTTGACGTTTTGATCTATGACAATTTTAATTATCATATATACTAGCCGGTGGCCCGCAATTTCATTAGTGGTTTCCTTCTCATCCACGCGAGCTTATTAAATCCATTTTTAGTCTAGTCTACGTTGTTAAAGTAATCTCATCAAAAACATAAATGTGAGTCGAGTTGAATATTATGATATATGCCTTGGTTATTGAATTCAACGACAAAAGAAGTGAGATCTAAATGGGTGCCAAGTTCAATGGTCAGTCCTAAAATTTATTTATAACAACGTAAAATATTTTATAACTACTTAAAATATCATTTAGTCTTATAACTTAAGATAATATATTGAAGCTTATGGTCTGACTTGTGTAGTTCGAATATACAAATTATCATTATGTATCTACTAAAACAGTCATGGAAGAGCCATATGTTTGATGGCTAGTTTCAACCAGCAAGCCTAATTTTCGGATAAATAAAATAAGTACTTACATCTTTAGAATTTAGAAGGCTATAATATAATTCCTATTAGCTTGAACTTGGCTTGACATGCTACTGCGTGTCTATATATCCATACCAAATTTCAAGTGTTTAACTCTAGTATTTTTGGAGATATCCCGATGAGTTAAAAATTAAGACCTTCTCTGAGGAACAGGCCCATATCGGCCTGCTGCGGTACCTCAGCTGGTGCGGACGAAGAAAACTGTGTCCTTCTGCTAGCACGGAACGATTACCTCAGGTCAAACATAAATATATATTTCAGCTTGTAGTCAAAATTGTAGGTGTTCCCCATCAAAACATCACCGCAGGCCCTTTTGGGCCTACCACGCACTGTTGGTGAAATACATTCGCTCAGTGCGGCAGTATTTTGGCCCGCCGTCTCAACAGACAGCCGGCGACCTGATAACGAACAGAGCGCACGCGCCGCCAGTTAGTGGTGTGCTATCAGCTGATCTGACGTAGCGTTCGTTCGATATAATCAATGATGCCAAGCAATAAAAGAAAAATAACAATTTTGGACAATAAAGTAATTCGCACTGCAGTTATTGACAATGATAGTGACAGCAGTGAAGAAATATTTTCCACTAAGAAAAATAAAAACGCACGTACGTGTAATCAAATTACGGTCTTACACTACGGCAACGTGACATAGTGTTTATCAAAAGGTGCCTCACTTTATAGTTCAAAGCGTTTTATTTTAACATTTTAATTTTAATTTGAGAACCTATTTATTAGTTCCCAACAGGAATCAACAGGGCTCACTCCTGTGATAAAACTAGTAAGGTAAATAAACCACACGGAATTAAAAAAAAATTCAGAAAATCAACTAAAACCTAAGGACAAGAGATGAGCGCTAAACGGATAAATTGTGTAGAGTGCGGGGAACTTTAATAGTACCCAAGCAAAAAAAAACATTGCAGGAAATGCAACCTAAACCTTTGCGTCACATGTTTAAAGGTATATAAGTAAATGAAAAACTATTTTCATTTCTGTTACGATAGTTCTGTTTTATCTTCGATATCCTCTTATTTTTGTCTGTTCCATCCCTACTAAAAATATTTTCTAGTACAAATACTTGGGCTACCGCTTTCCCTGGTTTTATTTCTCATTTCCTGTTTGGTAGATCCCGGGGTGAATCGAACCTTAGGAAGTTAGGTTCGAGGTTATTCTAACAGTACAAAAAAGATGTATACATCATATTTTTGCGAAGTTATAGCATTTTAATCTACCCATAGGTCGATAAAGACCTGCCTCGTACTGGCGGAAATATCGTTGAGGACGCATTTCGACCCGCCGCAGCACCAGATGAAGGTTTATGATTTTACTTGCCGTAGTCAAGGTGTTAATAAGAGTAATGATATTGGTGCGTAATACACCAAAGATTTGTAGTAACAAATATTGAAATGAGAGGACAATCAACCTTGCAATTTACTGAACGGTGCCGATTGATCAACGAACTAAATAATTTCTTGTTTTTCGTTCACTCTAGTATTCACTTCACTACACTCTCCCAATAACTATTAAGCCGGCGCCGGTTTTTAAATTTAGTGTTTATATTTTCACAATATCCGTGTCAGCGTTGAAATTGCACTGTCACTCTGTTTCATGACATTTTGGCCTGATCAGGTATTAATAGTCAAGAGTCAATAGTAATAAGCGTTAGTGGGTACCAACTAGTGAATTTTATTTTAACTATAATGAAATAAATGAATGAATGAATTCTTTATTGCACTTTAATTATCTACACTGGCGAGCTTAATGCTATAAGGCATTTTATTCTAGCTAACAAGTAGTAATGTAGTAAGAAATATTAATTCCATTGTAGGTAGTTCAAATAAAATAATTGGAGAATAAGAGTGTAATAATAAATGTACTAACCTAATATAATTAATTCATAAGGAATATCATATTAAATAAGCAAAATGTAATCAAAATAAATAGACTAAATATACATACTTACATATGTTCATACAAACATATATACATACATACATATATACACACCGAATTGTGATAAACAATATCACTCTTACTCTTGTTTATTATACAAATGTCGATGTAGTTGTGATTTAAAACTGGCGACGTTTTTGGTATCTTGAATATAAAGCGGCAATGTATTCCACAACCGTATGGCTGTTATTGTAAAGGAGTTTGAGTAAAGTGTCGTCCTGTGCTCATGGATCACAAGTGTGTTAATGTAGAAGAAACATAAATCCCGACCGCAAGCTGTTAACAAAGTAAAACGTTCCCGGAGATATTGTGGAGCTTGTAGATTAAATAAAACTACATAAAGTAAGTACAGCATATGCGCATTTCGACGGTAACGCATACTTAGCCAATTCAATTTTGAACGAAACTGTGAAATGTGATCGTACTTACAATACCCAAAAATATAACGAATACTCACATTTAATATACGATCAAGTTTGTTTAGCAATTCCTCAGTTAGGTCAGGGTAAGATACATCAGCATAGTCAATGATGGAGAACAACAACGAATTTACGAGCGTTACCTTTGAAGATAAAGGTAAAAACTTTTGCATTCTTCTTAAGGAATGCATAACACTGAATACCTTTTTACTAATTATGCTAATATGTTGAGTCCATGATAAATCTTGTGAAATGTGGAAGCCTAAGTCATTACATGGACATATATGATATTCAAGTGGTTTTTTGAACTCTCTTACATTGTATATGTTTGCATTTTAAAAAGAACTACAAATTTTCTCATAAAGCATTTCATATCTATAGTGGTTCCTTAAATTCCAGGTTAATGTTTGTACATATGAAAGTAAACATGTTCAGTATTTATTACTAAGAAATATAAATTATATATTATACTAAGAAAAACGTATTTAGTGCTAGAGCAATGAAGCTCAGTCTCTAAGGAAATCGAAGGTCTCTACGTAAATTATTTGAGACAAATCCCCAAAGAGATCGTCGCGTCTACTAGTCGTCGAAGTTTCTATCGAACGGTTAGATAGGGTATTAAGCATCAATTTTTAAAAATATACTAGCTATAGCTTATTACGTAAGTTTTAGTTAGTGTCGTATTCATAAAAAGAAACAATGATTAAATCATAAACGTACTTTTACTCGTATTTTAATTTATCATAGATTTTTACAGTCTATTTGTAAGCACAAAAATTAATTACCATCTCGAGTTGATGTAATTAAGGAAATTATTAACAATTATGGAGCCAATTCAAAGATTGTTTGTCTACATTTGATGACATTTGAGCGTGCTAATCTATTATTATAAACTAATTAAGATTTGAAAATCGCTTTAAATAATAAAAAAGCATTTTGCTTAAAATCAGTTAAGTAAATGGGTGTTTAAAATTATACTATATTTAAAAAAACAATTCATATGTACAGTACGAGTTAACTTTATTTAGCTCACAATACAAGTCGTAAAACATTTTGAGAATACAGGAGTTAGTTTTATAGCATTAAAATTTGATTAAAATAATTCATTTTCTGCCCCCGCGTGCAAATACATTTGTTTCATCAAACGAAAAAGCTGTTCATATCAGGGGTCCAACATTGCGGTAATGTAATATTCTACAGTAACGTTCTCGGATTATAAGACTCAACAGGAGCTTGGTTATAAATTACTTACACCTACATCTGCATATTGATCCATTTACGAGCTTATACATGTTTCACTTACTTAAGATTACTTACTTAAGATAAAGTCGTTTACATTCTATATAAAATATAACTTAACTTTGTTTTAGACACATAAGAATTGCTTAATTATTCTCTTAACTGTTGCCAATAAAGATAATTATGTCTTTACTCATCATATCAAAATAATAATAAAATAAGATAAAACTACTATGTTTTCATTTTGTGATATGATATCAATTTTAAAATAAAACAACTATTTTAAAAAATACTTTCCAATTACTAGTATTTTATGTGCCTTAACTTATAAAGTCTTACATAAAAATCAATTATATTATGCCTCATCGAAAACATATTAAACATACAATAAAGATATTTGAAGCGATGATAACTCTGTTAGATATCTACCACTCTGTGTGTATAGACGCCGCGTCAAGGGACGTATGTTCAAATCCACCTATAAATGAGCTTGAGGTTTCGGTGAAAAAATAATATCGTGATGAAACCGTAGCGTATTGGAATGCCTTTTTCGAATACTCGCCTGGCTAGGTACCACCCTTATATTGAAAACCTGCTGCCAAATTCTTGTAGGTATGTTCTGGCACTTGCACTCTAGAGCCAGCCCCTCCATTACGCTTAGTGTGTCCACGGGTGACATCGTCATTTAACACCAGGAGAGATTTTAACCATAACGGTAAAATAATGAACAATAAAAAACTAAAAATAGTTTAATTAATTAAACATTCACGATTCCAGAGGTAAATACAACTCCAGTAACCAACTTTTACCGCAAACATTGTCTTGTCCGTGAATTAATTAATGTAATATAAGTAAAAGTTTGTACACTAAATGACAACGATAACGTCTATAATTTACTTAAAGTTTTGCCCGACTAAGAGTACCAACTAACACCTACGTCGAAATATTATGTAACAGAGTTTAAAAATTTCACATTATTTTCTTTCATTTATCTTTTTCCTATATAAAATATCACGTTAGATAAAATATATGAATTTCCATATGGGATACTGAAATTGCAAGTATTCGGAAATAGGACGGAAATCTCTGGTGTGAAGGTATAAAATTGTAAGATGAATCACAATACATCGACTGTATTTTTACTGTACACAATTCGGTAATGTAAAGAAAGACACCAGAATATTTGTAAAGCAAAATTTTAACATTTCCTTCCTATCCTGGAGGAAACATTCCATTTTATGGAATTCATTAATGATATACGTTAATTCACAGTAATAGTGACCACAGTTATCAAAAAATTGTAGTTTTCAAGTCTCGCGCGTACAAAGGGACAGACAGACACAAAAATTCGAAATATGTACCCTAACCATAGATTTAAACACCAACTGAGTTAACGTGGGATAGATATTATTAGTGTAATGGGTCGCGTTCACTATACTCAGAAATGATTTTCTTTTGATTTAGAGTTTCTCAAAATCTGTCAGTATATTTTTCTTGGCTCCTCCCGGTCTGGAAATTCACCTTGAGAGCTTCGATGGATTACTAGGCGTACAATGTTTGCGCTTGTTTTTAAATAAATCCTTGTTGTCCATAATGACTACACTTTTTAGGGACACTTTAAAAAAATTGTTCCTATGGAATAAAATAGTTCGTGTTTTGATTGATATTAATATTTTTTTTACCATTTATATTAATAGAATTGGTCTAATTTCTTTCATTAAAAACTTGCAGAACAAACTCAAAGATATTATAATTAGCAGCTACGAAAAAATATACATAATAATGATATTAAATAGATACCGCATTAGAATTTTCCGACAACGCGTATGCGTATTTAATTTAATTTAATTAGACATGAAAGTTTAACTAATCCAAATGGAATATTATTCATGTTTTAAATAAGCCAGAGCAGGGCTCCGGATCTCTGTAATTCATCGTCTGTGGCGTTACACAGTCAAGTTTAACGTTCACCTGGCTGAACATGTTTCCATTTCTATAGCTAATAAGCTTAACAATTTTTTATTAGCTCTTGTTGTTTTTAGTTAAAGAGGTTCATTTAATTAAAATATCCTGTTACGTTATATACTTTCTATATGAATTGGGTGCATGTTTTAGAACGATTAACGAATATAATTTCTCTTGAAAATCTATTTAGGATTTCTAGTAAAACGTTGTTAACAATTATTGGATTATGTAACTATTTAATTTTGTAAAAATATGTAAATAGTATAGATTAATATTTAGATAGATTGATAACTCCTTGATATTTACAAGACAGATTAATGTACAAACGTTTGAACGCGATAATCTTAGGAACTACCTGTCGGATCTCAAAAATTCCTTGTGCATTTGACAAAACAAATATTAAGGAAGACTTTGAGCTATTCAACATCATGCTATCAATAAAAGTAGCAAAGCTGTATTAAAAAAAGTTACAAAAACGGGCAAAATTGATGACACAATTTTTATTTTCACGAAAAGGAAGTTGCAGGCACAGCTAGTAAAATTATGAATAACTATTATCCAAATTAATGCCAGAATACTACCTTCAATTGAATAAGAAAGACAGATAAACGCCTAATGATAGGGTTTGATAAACGAAATCGGATGAAAATTGGACTTGAAGTTCTGTAGGTAACTCGCAAGTCCTTTTTAATTAATGACGGTAAATTTTCGACAAGGGTTCACCCAGATCCGAATCGAAAACTATTTAGTGTGTGTATGTGTGTTTACGTTTTCAGTAAAAATACAAAAATTTATACTTCGAGAACCCGCGGATTTTACGTTCCACTCGGAAGCGGATGTTCTCATAATTTTTTGTCATTTTTATACTTAAAGTATACCTACTTGGCTTCTTTGTCTTCAGGTCTATTTTTCATTCATCTTATTCCGAAGTTTATAAATTATTTACAATAAAACAGGCTAGAAATCTATTTACTGAGTACAAATATAAATTAACAATTGTGTAAGTTGGATTAACACAAATATGTCTTTTGAGGATGAAAATAAACATTACGTCGCGGGTTCCAGTGCTTCGCTGGCTTTCTATTAAGTACATACGAAATAATTAATGGACCGAGTTAACCGAACGGGCTTTTCTGTGAAAATAAATAGGTTACGTCGCGACAAGTGCGTGTAGTTCTGTAGGGTTGGAACCTAAATTGATCTCGGCATAAATGAGATGAGTCTATAGAAAAAGTTTGGAAAATCCAAAAGTGCACGCCTCATAATCTCATTTTTTTTGTTTATTTAAAATCAGTTAAACCACATTGAATCAGACGATGAAAAGTAATAGGGTTCTATTACTAATTATACTGAAGCGTAAGAAAAAAAAAATACTCGATTAGTAAAGTATTTCGGTCGTTATCGTGCTAACATATTGAATCCGCATACACAGACGACACACGGCCGTCCAAGACAGAACTTTTTTGAACAGTTTTTTAACCAGTTTAAATAACAAAAATGGCATCAAAAATATCATAAGTGTTAAAAATAGTGTTATTTCTTGATATGTTTGTGTATATATTATTTTACAAGTGCAATGTATGATAAATAGAGACATTTTAAATTTAAAAAATCAGTTGTTTTGCGTGAACTGACAGTAGTAGCCGCCTCAACGCTTCGCTTATGAGGCGTGCAAAAGCAACATAAGGATGAATCTAAATTATATAATCTATAAGCATTTCTACAAACGTAAAAATACCTACTATGTAGCAGTTCTTACAAAACTTTTATCATCAAATCACATTGTTGAATATGTTAACTCTTTTCCTAATACCCGACTCAGCAAAATTGTAACCGAATAAAAAAGAATTTCGTAATTATTTTCACTAAATGTTCTGGAACATATGGGTCGCATTTTAAGCTGAATTTTTATGCCTGTGTTCAGATTATTCGTTTTTGTTTTGCAGCATAGAGTTATGGTAAAATGCAATCCCAATGTTGTGTAATATTTAAATTATTTATGAAAACAGAATATATATATATATATATATATATATATATATATATATATATATAAAGTAATTAACTCACATTTTCTATAAATATACCTACATAAATTGTCTATGTTAATTACTTCTAACAAATAAAATATTTATTTACTGGTACAGAAAAATTAGATACTACAACACGCTTTTTTCTTAAATAATGATTAGATAAATATTTATTGTCTGTCTTAACACGGATTTAAATATGTTTAAATTTTATTTTGTTTCAGATTTTCAACAAAGAGCATCACATACTATGAAACTACTGTAATTGATATTTCATACATGAGACATTTCATACATGAGACCGTCCATAGATAAAGTCAATGAAATATCCTGGTGCAATTCAACACAATAAGATATATTACTTCGATATTTGCGTACATATACTTTAATTCAATATTATGATCGAAAGAGAATTGATGAATACGGGGTAAATTAGAGTAGGTTAACGCGTTGAACGTGGATGGTGTTTGTAAGGGGATGGCGGCGAGGTGCGGGGGGCGGGCGGGGCGAGGGCGTCGGTGAGATCGGCGCGCGGCGTGATGCGCGCACGCTCGAGGGTATTTTATGCGGCGTTATATGCGTGCGCGGTATGGTATGCGGTCTTTGGAACGGTGGCGGGCCGCGAACTCCGCGTGCTGCAGGCGGATGCGCGCGCCACCTTTTATGTCGGTATTGCTGCACCACCCTCAGCTGTCGCTGTGGTGCATACTTTCAACCGCTCTCTCGTCGCAATGTCTCAGAACTACTTCGTCGAAGATTACCCACTGTATCTGCGCAATATCACACTCCAGCCACTGTACATCGAGCTACCAGAAGATGAAAGGTAACTGGCATATTAACAAATAAATATATTATTTATCTTGTTTTTTTTTTTCAAATAGTTTATAAGTGTATAAGTTTATAGTCACAATCGCTGATGTTAAATGACGATGTGGCCTAGTGGAGGGACTGGCTCTTAAGTGTAACTGCTGGAAAAAACCTGTAGGTATTTGGCGTCAGATTTTTAATTTGAAGGGCAAAGCTAGCCAGGTGGACATAAGAGAAATCCCTACCACCATGCTGTGATTTCATCACGATGTTTTCCTTCACCGATAGCTTTGGCTCATTATAAGGATTCGAACACATTTACTGACGCGGCGTTCGTCTCTGTACCAACTGAACCATCATCGCTTCATAAACTCTGTGTCTGTTTAAAACTATACAAACAGTTTAAAACATTCATACTTATGTAGGTATATAGTATCCAAATTAGCGTGGCTAATAAAAATACAACCTTTAATATTTTAGTTCCATTCGCTACATTCAATCTATTTATCTTACAGACACCATGAATGCAACACGTCAGTTTAATATCTAACGAATTAAGTAGGTGTATCCTTTTTAAAAAATGATGATTCAATGTTAGCAAGCTTCGAATTAACTCTCAAAAATGTTTAACAAATGATACACTTTAAACATGAAGATAATTTAACTAGGTTATCTATTGCAACTAATCAAAGTTTTGTCATTGAATACAACCAACACAAAACAACTTGGATATACTGAAATACTTAATGGATTTTGTTAAAGTTGTATTCTATTGATTACAATAAGATTTGCATTTGAACCGCAATAGTTTTCCCGTTTAATTCGTACAATGTTCTTTGTTTCAATATAAAGGAAAAACTTAATTGTAGACAAAAGAGATCTGTAAGTTTTTATATTATAATAATGTTTTTTATTGATTTTTCAGATTAGTTTTAGCAACCGGTCTATCCTTTATGTTTATGTTGATTAGAAAATAAAGTACGGTGTTATGAAATGGAGATTAATGTAAATAGAAATAAATCAACTTTGGTCTCCTCCCCGTTCTTATCTTTATCCTTTCTGAGCGAGGTCTGTACTACATATTTTTCTTTTCCATTAATCCATATATATGCCGGCTATTATGCCAGTATTGACATCTTTCACTTAGATATAGTCCATTCACACATTCCAGAGTCTTTCTCAACTTCTATGTTCTAAAATTTCCTATTTAACAAATTGGATCTTAACTAACGTATTTGTACATATACCTATTTTTGAATAGATTACTATGACATGATTTTTTTAAGATGATTGATAATTTAAGAAAATTGCGTAATTTTATTAAAATAGATATTTCATTTACATATATAAAACCGATTATATATTATATAGATATATGATATTGTAACTAAAATTATAAAAGTAATATACAATATTTGAATATATATCAATATGTTCTATGACCTGGGTATAATAATATATTGGACTTAGATGATACAATTTTGATACGAAAAATTAAAACCTTAAAGGGTTTTTTAAACATTTTATTAATAATATTTGACTATTGTTAATTTTCGACAAATTTTCTGAAAGAGAGTATTAAATGAATATGTCTTTATTGTTTAATCTATTTAAAGTTAAAAAAATGAAATTTGGACCTTGCAAGGGATGTATAAAATACTACCTCCGTTGTGCACGTATAAAAGCTATATTAAGTATACATATAAGTAAATGAATAAGTTAAACTAGAACAGTTTTAACGAGGTATGAATAACAATGGGCTATGGGTAAAGTTGCTTTGATTAGAGTTCTGTGTAAAGTTCTAACACCAAACTAACAATCAAATTAACAGTACTTACAATTTATAATTTTTTAAATACGAAAAATAAGATGCATTACTCTATTTTATAAAGGAATAAATAAATATAAAACACAAATTATTGCCTTTTAAAATTAAATCCAACACGCCAATTCCCACTGTAGCTCTTGAATGGCGTGGTGCCAAGAAATTTAGCTCTGTTACTACGACGGGTTCTCCTCTTATTAAGCTTTCGAACAAGTATTTACAAGACATTTCGTTATATCTAGCGATATTTTATTGTATCACTTAGTTTTAATAACACTGAGTGGAGTAAATAACTACGTACTTCAAATAAAACTGTATAAGAAAGACAGTTCAAATTACCACATATATTAACCATGATTTATAAAACTATAGAATAAATAATAAATTTACCAATTTTTGAATTTGTCTATGATGACTGAAAATAAATTTTGTTCTAAATAATGTCTTATTTATATTAGCATATTAAGTTAAAAATGTAATAAAACGTAATTTTATTGGGTAATTTAAATTATAGTTCATAGTAATAATCAATATTGAAGGGTAATGGAGGGCTAATAAACGGTATAATTTTCTATTAGCTGAAATTGTTTTGGAATATAACTACGAAAACGAAACTGAATGTCACCTACAAAATTAGTAGCAGATACACATAAGGGCTTTATATTAATGACGCAAAGCCGACAATACAGTCTGATGTATAATTTATGAAGTATTCACGTTAATATGAATAGGTTTGCCGTCATTGTTCTGAAAACATTATTTTAAAGATAACATAATTTACTAACATAAAAATGAGTATATGTGCTTTTTTTTAAACTAACTTTGAGGATTAGAATGTGTCTTTGTGTAGTAATGTAGTGATGTGGTAGTTTGTGTGTCATAGTAACATGAAGAGACATAATATGTGAAACGATTCATTTCTTTCATACTAGCTTTTACCCGCGGCTTTGTTCCCGTTAATATTGTATTTATCAACAATTCTGATTCCGGTACCCGCTATTTTAAATAATTCATATCAAAGGAGACTGGTATAAGAACATTAGTGCTCATAGTCATTTATACGCGGGCCATTTACTACTTTGATGGCTTACACATAAAAGATAGATGTTGTCACGAGCGTTTTTTGTACCACTATTTAAGATAAAGATTTCCATTATACATTATATAGGTGTAACTATAACGGTTTTTCCAGCGCACACCAGAATAGCCCACAGATGGCAGAATTTTTTCCTACTTACTTGACATTTATCGTTATATTTTGGATAATTTAAACAATATCTTTATAAATTATAGCGTACATATTATTCTGATGCATAAGCTATATTATTCTAAAGTTTCATTAAAATCCATTTAGTAGTTTTTGCGTGAAAGAGTAACAAACATCAATACATCTATACATCTATACATCTATATATATACCTACAAACTTTCGCGTTTATAATATTAGTAACGATTTTAACAATCTTGACAATATATGTAAAATACATGTTACTTACTATATCAAGTCGTTTACTATTAAACTTTATTTTTAACAAGATCATTTGGATAGTTTCAATTACTTTTATGTTATGTATTGAATAAGGAGAAATTAATTGACGTTTACTTTTATGTGTATTTTATTTTTATTTAATTAAATACAACAACATTATTATAACATAAATAAGATTATTCCTGAAATTCACAAAAATAATTGCAATGATAGCATAGCATATAGGTAATATTTATAAAATGGTTATGTAAACTAAATAATTTATAAATATTTTTTAACATTTTATTCCATATATTCTTAAATATTTGGTATCCGTATCGAACTTGATGTTACACTGTTTACCAAATTGCTTGTACGATATTTCGTAAAGACATTCCATGCCTGCCTTTTCTGCAGAGCTTTGCACTCGAGCGCTTGTAAAAATACCTCCGGTTGCACGAAAACCAAGTTGTTTAGCTAAATTTATTCTGAAATTGTAAATACAAACATATATTTTTTAAATTTTGTTGCGCCCCTGTAAATAATTGAATAGTTTCATATTGTTACTACAAGTGATGGTAGATAACTATTCGTTTTATTCAGTTCTTTGATAAATGAATTATACAATTCAATGAAAATATGTTCATATCCAATACATATTGCTCATGTACGTGTAAACATTATGCAATGTAATATACAAATTTGGAGCGATGATAGCTCAGTGGTAATGTGTACGACTTTGTGTCAACGGACGTGAGTTCGAATCCAACCACCTACAATGAGCTTCAGCTTTTGGTGAAGGAAAACATCGTAGGGAAATCATAGTATGGTGGTAGGGCATTTTTGGATGCCCGCCTAGCTAGCTACCACCCTCAAGTTGAAAATATGCCGCCAAATAACAATAGGTGTGTTCCGGCAGGTGCACTTGAAAGCCAGTTCCTTCAAAGTTTTAGCGTGTCTACCAACTTGGGCCGTATCGTCACTTAAGATCAGGTGAGATTATGGCCATAACGCTAAACCTTAACTATAAAAAAAAACATTCGGTTACTAAACTGCAAAAAGAGTGGGAGTATACTATTAAGTCGCCTAAACATGCTACACGAAGTAAAGTGGTGCTGTAAAGAAATCCATAGCTTATGCAGAGATGATAACGATACTAGCAAAGATATAGAAGAAAGTTACAAGCAATATTGAAATCCGAAATTGAATACGTAATCAAAATGCAGTACAAAGATTAAAAAATCGGTAAAGAGAATATTATGTATGAAACTATTCAGTTGATATTTAATTATGTATTATGTATTTTAAAAAATTTTGGTCCTACATTAAAGAACGCCGAAAAGGTAAATCGACGTTTCCCTCAGAAATGAGATGTGATGACACAGTGGCCAACTCAGGGATCGAAATATGCGATATGTTTGTCAATTACTTCTCCTTAGTATATCAGTTGCAACATAATACCGTACCTGTTGACATCAACAACACTGGCCTAGGATTCTCTCAATTCATAATGCCAACAGTGCATATAAGCGAGGGTGTAATATTACAAGCGACAAATGCTATGGACGCTAACAAAAGCGCTGGTCCTGATGGTATACCACCATATTTTATTAAAAAAAAGGTAGAGCCTTAACTTTACCATTAAAAATCATTTTTACAAATTCACTTGAATCCGGCACATTCCCCTGTTACTGGAAGCAGGCTCATGTAGTACCAATTTTAAAAAAAGGAAACACAAGTGACTGTAAAAACTATCGACCAGTGTCAATACTGTCATGTTTTTCCAAAATTCTCGAGTTAGTGGTTCGTCGTGAGCTTGACTGGCATCTAAGGGAATTCATGACATCCCTACTACATGGTTTCTGTAAGAACAAGTCTACAAGTAGTAATTTGATTGTGTACTCCTCCGACATAGCTCCTGTTATGGACAATAGGGGCCAAGTTGATGCTTTGTACACTGATTTTAGTAGCGCTTTTGACATCGTAAATCATGAAATTTTATTAACAAAGCTCTCGCACTATGGCATTGGGGGTACCTTGCTTAAATGGTTTAGGTCCTACTTATGCGATAGAGAATCGAGGATTGTTATGAATGGATATAAGTCCAATCGCTCTTACTTTGCATTTTCCGGCGTACCCCAGGGATCCGTTTTAGCGCCTAGTCTTTTTATTGCATTTATCAACGACATATTTACCTATATCAAATACAGTAGATGTGCTCTCTTCGCAGATGATTTAAAGCTATATATGCACATACAAACTCTAGATGATGCACAGTTACTGCAAAATGACCTAAATGCGGTAGAGGCATGGTGCAATAACAACCAAATGATGTTAAACCCGACTAAATGCGTACATGTTAAATTCACTCGAAACAAGGTCTGCAATTTTCCCACTATACAACAATATTGTAGCAGAGGTTAAATTAACTCGCGATCTCGGTGTTCTATTTGACAGCTCGTTCAGTTTTAGAGAACACATCGACAAAATCGCAAAAGCGCGAATAGAGTTGCCGGTTTCGTTAAGCGGTCGTGTCGTGAGTTTCGTAACGTACAGACACCAATGCTACTTTTTAACTCCTTGGTACGTAGTAACCTCGAGTATGCCTCAGTGGTGTGGAACCCTGCGTATCAAGTGCATGTAAACCGCCTGGAAAAGGTACAAAGAAACTTTACTAGGTTTTTGGCATATAAGGATACTACCTGTCCTAATGACCTTAGCTACGAGGAACGTCTTGATTACTTTAAAATTTCCTCTTTAAAATCTCGCAGGGATATTGCGGATCTTGTTTACCTATATAAACTCGTGAATGGAATACTTGACTGCCCTGAATTATTGTCTAAAATATTCTTTGTAATCCCACATAATGGTTTCAGGCTTCACACTAGAAACACATTCCTAAAAACAAAGTACAAAACCAACTTAGGTAAAAGTGCGTTTTTGAATCGGCCTATTGATCTATATAATAATCTTTATAAAAACAATAATACCATCGACATATTTGGCAACTCACTTGATTCATTTAAAAATAAGTTACACAATCTGTTTACTAGGTAAGGTTTTGCATGAATAATAAATTTAGATTTAGAAATATATATACATTTTTTTAATTTTCTTTTTTAATTTTATATTGATTTGGGAATCTCTCATAATACATTATTTGCTTTCTCAATCATGATTTCACTTGTTTGTATATTTATGTTTGTTAAACTTTTAGACTTAAATTTGTTTCATATTTATCTGTCAAAGTTATGCATGTCTATAATTATTGTACCGGCATTGGAATCGTTATTCGTTATGTTTTGTATATTAACTTTATGTCTGTGCAATGTTGACTTGCTATATATAAATAAATAAATAAATGTATATAGGAGAATATATATCCGAACAATGGACTGAATCAGTATCAACATAGTTGCACAAGAAAGTTGATATATGAGATTTTGTCAACTATAGACCTAATAGTATAAAGCAAAGCATGTATATTTTTTTTTATTATTTAGGTTATCAAAAATTCTTAATAAAAATAAAACAGAAGAATAAGCAGGTTTTCACAAAACATCCTAGACAAAGAACCATATTAAGCTGATTTAAGTAATAAAAAAATCCAAGGAATATGGCCACATTTCATAGATGTGTTTTAAAGTTACACAAAGGCCTACAATTCGTCGAGCCACAAGTCAATATGGAAGATGTTTATATGTATCAAACATACAAGACAAGGTATAAATCAAAAATGTATAAAACTCATCAGAAATATACAATCTAAATGTAGGACCACAATAAGCTTGGAAAGACAAGGGGTAGAGCTCTTTATACGTACACTTTAGAGGAATAGTGCCTTCTGCGCGTTGTCCTAAGACGCGTAACAAAGGAAATACCTGTCGAAGAGGTATTCGCGTCCGTCAAAGCACAAAACTTTCCCGTCCGAGAGGTACACCGCATGTACCACACCATTACTAAAAAACAATACAATATGGTCCTAGTAATCCTTGATCGTACTCGGGAAAGTAAGGAAATCTTTTCGTTAAGCTCAGTCTGCGACCTTTCTGGCGTCACAGTAGAAATCCCCCGAAAAAAACATATTCCGACACACACACACACACAATGCCACATAGGAATAAACCCAGAAAAAAAGTGCGGCTATTATGTTCGATCCTCACGCGAGGAGAAATATAAAAAAATCATTACTCCTTTTCGGTATCAACATCCCATGGGCAAATCAAACTAAATATCTTGGTTTAGTTTTAGATAGGCGACTAACCTTCAACAGACATATAGAATACGTACAGAAAAAAGCCTCCACGGCTATGGCTCTGCTACGCAATATCACCACCTCTAAGACCAAAATGGCACTCAGACATAAGCTCACAATATACAAAGTATGCATCCGTCCCATACGTACTTACAGTTGCCTCGTATTCGCTCACGGTTCACGCATCACCCTTCGTAAACTACAAGTGTTGCCAAACAGATTCATGCGCATAGCCGTCCAAGCCCCGTTCTATATCCGTAATGTAGTTTCCCATAAAGATATGAACCTTCCGTCCATATATGCATATATTAAAGACCTTACAAATATATTTTTTGAAAATGCCGAATTTCATCCTAACCCTAAAAAAGTACACGCAGTTAGCTACACTTCCAATCCGCACGCCAAAGGCTTTGCGCGCCGGCCGCGTAATTGCTTTTCTGACTCCGTCCATAAAATATCAAGATTAAACGCGCTTCTTCCTGCCGTCTCCACAAATCACACGTGTCCGCCCACACGCCCGGGTAACCACCGTCTTCGCCGCCGAGGCCGAGCGGATAATTTCGCTTCCCTCATACCCGCCGCGGCCCCCTTCCGCAGACGCCTGAGCCTAAGTTCGATCCTCCGTGCAGGAGCCCTCGAGTGACTCTGCTCGTGCGATACAGTGACACTCTACATCACTGAGAGTACACCACCACACCGTATACCATTGGTGCACACTCACACGTTAAGGTTCTGTAAGGAACTACCTTCGCGGCCCTCGAGCTGCTTACCTGATAAGGTTGTAGTTAGGATCACTAAATTAGTAATACCGAACTTGTTGGGTAGTCAGGATCATGAATCTTTTTTCATTTACCGGCAGTAGCCCTAGCCGAGGTTCGGCCGTCCTGGCACCCTTGTGCCAATTGCCTCGGGGTTGAGTGCCTTCAGCACTCGCCCCCAAAAGTTTGGTGAAACTGTCAAAGCCCTTGGGGCTAACAACGTACGACAGTTCGAAAAAAAAGGGGTAGAGCTCCCGATAAGAAAAGAAGTTCTATATGGAATTATATTATCTCCGAATATATTTTTAGGTCTACTGGAATGTTTATAGACTTCTTGAATAGACAACTGATTTCATTAGAATCAGTTAATAGAAGGAGTTAGAATAGATAGAATTCGTCAACGATTATGTTTACTTCGGACAATAGGCGTTATTTAAAAACTACACTAAAAGATAAATAAAATTACTTTATCGTAGAAATTCTAGTAATGCAGAAAAAAAAGGTAACGAAACTAAAATGAATACAAAGAAAACAGTATTTGCAATAGGTATTTTACCTTGCCTAATTTATGGTTGTCAAACTTGGTATTTATGGAAAACTAGCTGACCTGACAGACCTTGTTTTGCATTTACGAGTAGTCAATCACATCGACTACAGCGACATCTATCGCGTTATGATCACTTATCAAGATAAAAAGTATACTATCTCTCAAGTTGGGTTAAACTGCAAATAGTGTGCTAAATTTGATTAAAATCGGTTCATTTGATTATGAATTCATCGCGGACAAACAACGAGACACGGAATTTTCATACATAAAGATGAATTAAAAAGTATCAGCACTGCATCAAAGGAAAATAGAAATAAGTATGCATGGAGTGAGCACCTCGATATAATGACAAATGCAAAAGGGAAAACAAAATTGATAGACGTTGGAGGGATAATAAGACAGTTAAAGTAAAATTGGGTGGATCATAGTTATAAACTACATGACAAACAATAGTACAAAAGTAACAGTAAGCACATTATTGGAAAAGAAAAGGAAAGCCAAGAAAAAATGGTGTGATATTTTTAAGGAAAGGTGTGGTTGGTAATGGATTAGAATAGCGAAGAGAGAGGATGAATTTAGCGATTTTGGGGAGGCCTACTAGAACCGAGTGCTACAATATAAATACGTCGATTGGAAAACAATCGAGTAATCGATATAGGGAATAGTAGTAAGGTGTAACAGAAGGATAAGTATAAAAGAACTTATTATTGTAGTGAATATAGAATAACATTCATTTTAATTTTATACCACCTATAATACTGTTATGAAAACTTAATGTTTGTATGTTTGTAGGTAGTTATCCAAAGAATTACTTATGCGATTTTAAAAATTAGTTAAATGTTGAAAAGCTACGGATTTATTGATAAGATGTGATACACATATGTAACATTTAAAAGAAATCGTCTGCCTCTTTTAATATCACTAGCATTAATAATAAGTTTCCGTTTTTTAAAGAAGCGTTTAAAGAACCCGATAACGTGAATAATTTTTTTTATAGAATTATCGTTCACAATTAAAAGACGGATTCAATTATTCAACACTTACTGTCCTTTTGCTTTATTCTTATTTCATAAAAACTGCCAACAAAGAGCGATCAGATTTTAGCCACTCTACACTGCTAATCCTTTTAAACCGGGTTTATGGTGGTCAGGATCCTATAGGACTAAATTGTAGTATCTCATCACCCCGCAATTTTATGTACACTGAATACCTTCTTAATCTTTTCGATGCATTGTTTGTTAAAACCTATATAGTGCCGCAATATATTAAAAATTAAATGAAAAATATTATAGATACAAATAGATTAAATTAACGGTAATGCCGTTATTTGCATATCTGTCATTGATCCATTATTGCTTCAGGTACTTCCGCAATTAGATCAGACTAAATATGATGTTATTTAAGTGCTTATATTACGCGTATAAAGGGCTCTTTGACGACGCAATTAATTTAATTTAATAAACATACCTTGCTTTAAGTAACTCAACGGCGATACCCAATCCTCGGTATTCAGGCGTGACGGAAAGCCCTGCGCCCATGAGGTACTTATTCACTTCGTATTTATCATAAATCGCTGTCACTTTCATAGCCTCGCCGAACATGCGAAGGGATAATAGGCCGGCTTTAGTCTTCGGCTATGGGTCAGTGATTATTCACTTAAATTTATATAGATGTAAGTTTGTATGTGTTTTAGTAATGTTGAATGTTTTAATAAAACACTTAAATAGTTTAAGAAATGATTAATTCAGAACCACCACAACAACCATAAATTAGATCCAGAAATTACTATGAAAATAAAATCGATACTGTGCAATATTTTCTTATAATTCATATAAATTTATTAAATGTAAATATAATTGTACTTGGAACTGAAGCAAAATCTATAACGATTGTGTATGGCGTAAATTATGTCCTTATTAAATACAATATAGGTATATACTAATAAGGAAATATAATAAACCTATACTAAAAAAGCTAACTAGATAATTCAATGCTCAGTGGATGAAAACCGGGTCGCTCTTGCATAGATAAAACTAAGGGAAAGTAAATATTCTGAATATTAATGGCGAGGGCTTCGAATTGAAATGGTATAAAACCAATGATGCAATTTGTACCGTGCAAATAATATTTTACAAAGACTGCTTAAATGAACGGCCGTAAAAGTAAATGCATCCGGTGTATCTTAGATTTATTTTTAATACATAGACCATTTACTTCGGTAATATTTAACATGTATAAATAAAAATTATTTAAGAATCAAATAATATTGTATCATTATGTAATTGTTTCGTATAATTAAGTATGAAGGCAAGGTATAAACATGTCATGTACTGCAATATAGATTTACCGGGTTGTGTTCAACGAAGCGTCCTTTTTCCTGAGGCAAGCATAGGTTAACAGCAACAAGCGTACGCCCTGAACCGTCTCCTTCAGTGAGAAAGCAGGCAACGCTCATTTTCTGTTTAATGATAGATTTCAGCAGTACACGGTATTCTTGTACAGCTTCTAAATTATTCGCAGTACCTGTCAATATTGTGATTCATTACAAGCATTCATTACTAGTCTGTTGTTTTGGTATTTTCCAATAACCTTCTGTCTTTTTTATTTCCGAAACAAATTAGGACATTAGAACCGAAATAGCTTTTCGAATAGAAACAATTTCCTGTCAAGAATAATGTGCTGACTTTAATATAATTAAGTGTAAATTTGAGTTAGGGTATATTTAAGCATTTTCTTATAATTACATGTCCCGTAAATATTTACATAAAATTTGTTTGCCGTCACTGTTGTAGTAGATTTATTTAAGGATTGTCTTTAGGCGTGAAACGAATCTTACATTTTAGAAACCAGCTGTCTTCATGCATTACGAAAAGGGTAATGACACCACATCTGCGGTTTTTGCTCTGGTCTCGTTGTAATTGGGTGGCTTGGGTCGCGAATCTGCTAATGACTTACGTATTTTCTTGCGTGAGAAGCTTTTGCCGACATAAGACGGGATTTTACTAATTGCAAAAAAATCTTATAACTAGATTAGGACTTAGAATCACCACAAATTACAATAATTATATAAAAATGTTATTGCTATAAGTATTCCGTATAATTAATGTGATATTTTTGGAAATGTCCTCTTAGGGATTTGATAATTTTCATTTATTATTAAAATTATTTACCTGCTGTAGCCCACCACACGTCTTCTCTAATATACGATCCCAGCATAAATTCTACTGCAGTACTCCACATTGATTCGGGCACATCTTCTATTTCAAACTTTAACATTCTACCGTCTTCGACTATACGCTCGAAATGACCCCATACTTTAGGATAGTCTCTGGTAGACATTTTATTACAAGTGCAGTGTCGTTACAGAGACGGTTTAGAGGTTTTAAATTTAAAGCGACTCTAATACTTAAACAAATAGATTGAGACTGAGGCTTACTCTAGGTTTGTTTCTTTAGTTATTTAGTTTAGTTACTATCTATATTATTAGATAGATACTTATGAATGATTGAATAACAACTGTACAGGATGATTTAAGATATGGTATGTATTTTTATTCAATATTTACTTCTAAATTTTCTGAAATAAGTTGCGTTCTGCTCGTAGAAACTACATTTATTCAATATATTAACACGAACTAAAAAAAAAAAAAAAGTGGTTCTTTATATAATGTAATATATAAGCGGAAATGTATAACATCACAAATCAATCATCAATATCAATGATTCATGAATGAGAGTAGCCTGTACAGTTTTATTTTAGTTGCTAATTTATTAGATCATTTGTCACAAAAATGAACATTTGATAATTAAACTGTGAAACGTGTATTTCTCATAAAGCACATTGACAAAAATTGTATATATAGGCAGAAGTTATATTAAAAAAAAGTGAAACTGATTTATAAGTAAATATTATATTAACGATATTTACTTGAGAGCATTAATTTAGCACTGAAAAACAATAATCGAATTCCCAATTTCCAGTACCGTGTAATTTATGCTACTTTTGTAGCGAAATACTAGTGCATAAATTAAAACCTGATGTATATTACAGCCACTACTGCAATAGCACACAACTGCAAATAGGTCAATGAAGCGTGTTCTGATCCATGTAAACGATATTCATACATCTAATTGTGGTCGAAACCAACTTGTGAACGCACTTGACTATTCATTGTTTAAAAATATAATCATAAAGACAACACGTTACGGTAGCTCGGAAGATAAAAGTATCCATTTATAGAATTTTCTTGTTATTCCGTTATTATGATATGTAAAGTATTACGAAGTAAAAAAAGTTCGAAAACGCCAAAAATAAACAGTGATAATAATATGCGAATAACGTTATATGACAAAAAATATTAAAATAGGTTATAATAGTTATATATCTATTTTAATAATGCTGAAGATTTTTATATTTTGTTTCAGAATTCACGCTCATACAAAACTAGAAAATATATTTTAACTTATGATGGTTTGTCGAATAAGACATTATTTTTTTTTACTTTGCGACTAATTATTTTAAAATAAATCGTCTCTTTAATTACTCAATGGGTGAATTGTGTGTTTTGTGAAAAATATGATAAAATTAAAAGCCCCCCAAACCTAAATTCTGAATACCACACGTTGGTAAAGCGTACGGTTAAAATAGTCGGACTACATTATAATGCTCTTTGTAAGCGCTTCCTAATATGTACGCTTGAAATAAAAGTGGTGTAATTTTAAGTAGACCTAGGATATCAGGGTCTGGCTTTGTTATTTATTTTCCTGACGCCTGATTATTATGTATAACTTTTTGTTTTGAACTCACACGAATCCTGTATTGCTATGTCAGCTTTTATTAGCGTTTTATTATATATTATTAACTTTTTTATTATTAAGGTTTATCGTTATGCCCTAAACTCACCTGATCTTAAGCGACGATATAGCTCAAGATGGTGGGCATGCTAAGCCTAAGGGACTGGCTCTCAAGTACAACTTCCGGAACACACATATAGGTATTTGGCGGCATATTTTCAAAACTTATTATACATTCATTCATTGTATTATGTAAATGATCATAGGATTTTGTTGTATTCTTATATGAAAGATTGAGAGACTTCTCCTAATGGATATTTGTTTTCCATACAGTTTGTATAGGTGCGTCTATTAAAACACGAATAATTCAAGTAATTCTGACATAATATTTATCTGAATGATTTGTGTGATATACCTAATATAACTATTTTAATTTAACAAAATCTTTTATGACATGCTTTAGTAGGAATTCGTTTTTTTAGATAATTGAATAACAATGCATGACAATAAGTTATAGCTATATATGGTATTTATTATATACTATACCTAATAAATATTTACGTAATTATTTATTTGATCATTATGATATGAATTTTATGAAATAATTGCACATTAATTCAATAACAATGATATCATACTTCACAAGATTTTTTTGGATCTAAAGGCATTTTATAATATGAAGTAAATTTGAACAAATGAAGAAATAATTGCGAAAGGTAGACCTCGCGCCTATCGATACGATATTCGTCCGTGCTACCACGGAGCCATCATTGCTTCTAATTGACATTCGATTAGAGAGGCCAAATATAAATTACAAACCTACAAATAAAACATTTGTGTACTAGGAGGGAAAGACGTTACTAATTAATTAATACATTACCATTTCATTGCCAATATGCTATAAATAATTTATTTCTATTTAATCGAAATGTAGTCACATAACCTTGAATTGTCGTCCGCTCTAGCGATTACGGCGCCGCGAAGAAAATAAAAAAATTGCCGCCCCTTAGAAATATATATAATTTTCATTGATCAGAGAAATACCATATATTCATAACACCAAATGTGCAGATCAGTTTAAGCAGCACTCTTTAGAAATTTTAATATAGTCTCAATAATCAATAAAAAAATTTATCACACCAAGGAATATTTTGTCTTTGTTGGTAAAATTTACTGCAATTTTTACAACCAAACGGCCGGTGCGGCGCCCTCACCTTTTGGCGCCCCGGGCAAATGTCCGGCTTGTCGGCTCCTAGAACGGGGCCTGCTTGAACACTGATATTGATAGCATCAAGAATAATTATTTATGGCAAATAATGCATCTCTTTCATATTGGCAAAAACAATAATTTCCAAAACAATTGTGTCTTGGGGAAAAAATAGTTGGTCAGTGAAATTTGAACGTAGGGTGCTTTAAATGTACTCTTGTATAAACGCTTTGAAATGGCGTCAAATAACAAATATATATATATATATATATACATGTACGTATATCTTTTATACGTTGTAGGTTTTGGCGTGACGGCCACAATCGCTCCTGAAGGTAAATGACGATTTGGCTCAAAATGTTTTTTTTTCCGAACTGACGCTGTTAGCCCCAAGGGCTTTGACAGCTTCACCGAACTTTTTGGGGCGAGTGCTGAGGGCATGCAGCCCCGAGGCAGCAGGCACAAGGGTGCTAGGACGGCC
Source organism: Actias luna (assembly GCA_039707435.1). Taxonomy (NCBI): domain Eukaryota; kingdom Metazoa; phylum Arthropoda; class Insecta; order Lepidoptera; family Saturniidae; genus Actias; species Actias luna. The sequence goes on along the minus strand of JAZHAC010000033.1, from coordinate 7,940,566 downwards.
GAACCTCGGCTTGGGCTGCTGCCGGTAAATGAAAAAAGATTCATGATCCTGACTACCCAATAGGTTCTGTATTACTAATTTAGTGATCCTAACGACGACCTTATGAGGTAAGCAGCTCGAGGGCCGCGAAGGTAGTTCCTTACAGAACCTTAACGTGTAAGTGTGCACCAATAGTATGCGGTGTGATGGTGTACTCTCAGTGATGTAGAGTGTCACTGTATCGCACGAGCAGAGTCACTCGAGGGCTCCTGCACGGAGGATCGAACCTAGGCTCAGGCGTCTGCGGAAGGAGGCCGCGGCGGGTGTGAGGGAGCGAAATTATCTGCTCGGCACGTGCGATTTGTGGAGACGGCAGGGAGAAGCGCGTTTAATCTTGATATTTTATGGGAGGAGTCAGAAAAGCAATTACGCGGCCGGCGCGCAAAGCCTTTGGCGTGCGGATTGGAAGTGTAGCTAACTGCGTGTACTTTTTTAGGGTTGGGATGAAGTTCGGCATTTAAAAAAAATATATTTGTAAGGTCTTTAATATATGCATATATAGACGGAAGGTCCATATCCTTATGGGAATCTACATTATGGATATAGAACGGGGCTTGGACGGCTATGCGCATGAATCTGTTTGGCAACACTTGTAGTTTACGAAGGGTGATGCGTGAACCGTGAGCGAATACGAGGCAACTGTAAGTACGTATGGGACGGATGCATACTTTGTATATTGTGAGCTTATGTCTGAGTGCTATTTTGCTGTTAGAGGTGGTGATATTGCGTAACAGAGCCATAGCCGTGGAGGCTTTTTTCTGTACGTAATCTATACGTTTGTTGAAGGTTAGGCGCCTATCTAAAATTACACCAAGATATTTAGTTTGATTAGCCCATGGGATGTTGATACCAAAAAGGAGTAATGATTTTTTATATTTCTCCTCGCGTGAGGATCGAACATAATAACCGCACTTTTTTCTGGGTTTATTCCTATGCACCATTTGAGGCACCTGGACCCAAACCTAGAGACGGCTCTTTGGACGCGGTAGTATATGTGAATCCTATTCTTTCCCGAGCTGAAGATGACTGTGTCGTCTGCGTAGGAGCTTACTGCGACGTCGGGGAATTCGGGTTTATCGCTAACGAATAAGTTGAACAGGCAAGGCGCTAGGATGGAGCCTTGCGGGACTCCCGAGCGTATTGGGTGAGGCGAGCATAGAGCTCCGTCCGCTTTGTAGCAGAAGGAGCAGTCCGATAAGTAAGGAAGGATTATGCGGACTAGTCTGTCCGGAACTCGAAAAAGATTGAGTTCAGTTATGTCATGCCAGACCTTATCGAAGGCTTTGGCTATGTCGAAAAATACAACAAGTGTGCTCCTGGGACGGCGTAGTTCCGTGAAATTGGAGAGAATATGCTCCGTGGGGCGGAGCACTTGGTGAACGAGTGCTTCGGTCGAAAGCCGAATTGCTCGTGTGTTAAAGACATTTGTCTGAGACAAAAGCTTGTAGTCGGTTCAACAGAAACCGTTCGTATATTTTACCTATCGTATTCAGAAGACTTATCGGGTGGTGGCTCAAAATGTTGAATTCACTAAACCTAGAAGAACTGTCTCTCAAGTGTAAGTGCCGGAATACACCCACAGGTGTTTTACGGCAGATTTTCATCTTGAGGGTGGTAGCTAACCTGGCGGGCATTAGAAAACGCCTTATCACCATGCCTTGATTTCATCACGATATTTTCCTTCACCGCCAGCTCAGGCTTATTGCAGGGAGCGAACTAAATCTGATAAATTAATCTGACTGAACTGTACTGAACTGTACTGAACTGACTGATTGAACGAACCGAACGTCCATTGACACGGGATTCGTAGATATTGCCAACTTGGCTAAAAAAGTTATTTTGTTGACAGATTTAGCGCTAAGCTGCTGGAGCGTACTTGTACGCAGCTCAATGGACGTCGTGTTGCAGCGCTTTTGGTACTGGGAGGTGGTTCTGCAGCAGCTGCGGTAGTGACCGCAGCAACACGAGCCGGTGTCCCAGTCATACGCACCTCCCCGTCCCACCTGCATCTCTCATACACCATCGCAAATGTATGTATAACCAAAAGATAGAACATTTTCATTTGTATGATATCACTGTTATAAAGTCCGCAAGGTGTTAATTTAATTGTCTCATTGTTTTGCGAAATGTGGCTAATTATATTAAAATTCTTGCTTTGTTGCATTTTGTCTTCTCACTTATCACTGACGATAATTTTGATTTTACAAACTTAATTAACTTATACATACATTACATGTGTTATATCAATATCTACATATAACACCAGTGCCGTAAATTTCAGTTATTTTGTTTAATCTAATAGGTAATATAAAATATCCTACAAATATTAATGTAGTAAGTACGATAGATAAGAAACAAATCTATATGCGGTCTTCTACATTTCAAATAAATCTTATATAATATGCAAAACATTTCTAATAAATCCACTTTAAATAAAATAAGCACTTTATAACACTTGTAGTGTTACCTCTTGCATACATAGTTTTTTTTATGGTTGAAGTAAAATAATAGTTTTATTACAAAGGTTTTTAAATTATAAGTACATGGTCCATTGAGCTTAGCTCGGTATTAAAAAAAAAATATTTACCTACAAGTCACATATTGTATGAACGTCCACATTTTACGATTTTACGTATGTATGAACTTAACGTAATTAATCATTTATTTAAAAACTGCGTTTTTACGTAAAATACAAATATATAGGTAAATTTCAAAAGCAAGAATCCGTATATATACAATATTTCACTCAAATCATTGTAGCAGTTTCTGAACTACCCGAAAAATTTACTTAATAGTCTTAGATTAGATAAATATATAATAAAACACTAATTTAGAGACCAGAATTTTCTTGAAAATGAATATGATATTTATACAAATATGTTCGCGATAACGCTGCCTCGTTGCCATTTAGAAAATTAAAAAAGATACTTTATAATATACCGTATCGGTTCCGTGAAATCGCAATAGTTTAAGCATTCTGAATTTAATTATAATATATCAATTAACGAATTCAGTTCGAACCTATGAAATATTTTATATTATTTTACTTGTTGTTGTTTTAATGCGTGGTTGTAAATAAAACGTATTGAGATAAAAAAAAAAGTTCACAATTAGTTTATAATATTTTGTAGGTTTTATAGTCCTTATTTATTTAGCCTTTAAAGCAATAAATCGTTATATTCCTATGACTGAAGTTGAAGTTATTAACAGTCAATAATAAATAAGGTCACAATTATTTTTTGTAAGTAAGCTGGATCAAGTTTCTCATTATTTTTATAGGTATATAAAATAAACCTTATTTATACAAAGAACACTTTGCTATAATAATTAATATGTGAATAAATATGATATAATATGATTATAAATCAATGATGGTGCAGTGGTGGCGTGAAGAGACACGGTATCGATTGATTGAAGTTTGATTTCCTGGAATGAGCTTGAGCTTTCGGTAAAGAAAAACTTAATGATAAAATCATACGAACATAATAGAGAATTTTGTAATATCACCCTGGCTTACTACCTCCCATAATATGAAAATATGATATGTTAAATATATTCCAGCAGCTGCAAGGGAGAATCTGTTCTTCACTAAGCTTATCATGTTACCCCATATTGGGCCATATAGTTATTAACAGTATATGTGATTTTGGTCAAACACTCAACCTACAGAGGAAAGAAATATATGCATAGAAAATAGTATGAAAAGTAGGAAACATTTCCTTGTAATGTTTCTAACTTATTATTTGAGGTGAAAATACTTACGATTCTCCGACTTGAAATAAGTACGACGAATTTCGTGCGAAATTATACCCATTTATTACCTTACTTCAGCGACGATTACAACGCGACGTAGACTGATATCGCCCCAAAGACGTTTCACACAATTGATTAATTATTATTTTAAATAAAATTACCCTTAACTATTTTACATCTCAGTTTTACTCAGCAATTAATCAACTATCAACAACTATTCATAACATGCATTGTATATTACTTATTCATACAATTTGTTATTTATTTATATACTTTTATTTACCTTTAGAAATAAAAAGTCGTAATAAACGTCAAACTGTCTATTAGGGATTTGTGCCTGATATGACTATAACGCACTTGGCGATAAATCTACCACAATGACGATGTTTGATTTCTTGATTTATGAACTAACCAGTGTATGTCTAACAGCCAAAAGGCTTGTAGACCGACAAGACAGACGCGTTCATCGATAGATTTCATCTGTTGTTGGCGGGAGCCGTTGTTTTTTGATTATACTGTATTTACCATCAGGTCACAGTGCCGTCATTTACCGTGCGACTATATAAAAGATATAAGCTTTTTTGTGTTATAATTATTTTGTATTTAATAACTAATTTAATTATAAATATTAATATGAAATAATAGGTTGACCACAAGATTAGAAGACCTGTAAAATTATCTTGATTTGGACCTGTATATCATGATCATGGTTAGGATTCTGGTTACTATTCTGTACTTTATAATAATTTAATATGTATATATATTTTTAAATGTTACTCATTAAATACAATTATTAAACTAATATGCTTACGACCTCATAAATATTTTAATTTTCTAGGAAATGCTCCCACTTGAAATTCGGCTTGAGATAACGGCCAGAGAAACTTTATACGCTCTGAGGTAGGTTATGAATATATATTATTTGTTTATTATAAAATTATAGTTAACTATTATAATCGACAGACTTCACAATGTTACAGTTTTTTGTTTTTGTTTTCAGAGCAACTTTACTCCACACACATTGGCATAGCTTTACTTTGCTCGTCGAAGAAAATATTCATGCTACACTATCATTGAGAAATGATCTATCTGCGATTCTTACTGCTCAACCACTTAATCCAAAGTGGCTGTTACTACCTAAGCAATATTCTCGGCATGCATTGTTTAGGTAAATTCTAATATGATAAAATATTGAATTTGTATTTATGAAAAATATATTGATCAATAGAAATATCATTTTGATATTATTGATATATTGATTATATGATATAATTATTCGTTTTTTTTTATACAGACGACTTGCGGAAATTTCAAGGCTAACGCGGGGTGTTATCGTTTTGATATGTGACATTCATTACGCTAAGCTTGTAACAGATGAAGCAAGGCGCCTTAACATGCTCGACGGTCATTTCTTTTGGTTGTGGATAGACGCTTCAAAGGATTTTGATGGTTTTCATGATATCGTTAACAAAATGCACGATAATCCAGAGAATGAAAATGAGAGTATAAAAGATATTATTGAGCGCACTAAACGAGATGATGTAAACAACAATACAAAAAAAGTCCTGGATGTAGTAACGGAAAATTATGAGAACATAAATAATTTTAATCTTAGTTATACTAATTTAAAAAACTATACAGTAAGTTCCAACTTTGATAGTGGTAATGAAAATATCAATATTTCGAAAAATCCCAATAATTTCAATACATTATTAGGCATAAGATTTAGTCAAAAATATTATAATATTACTCGAAGACGTACTATGCGTAGTAAAAACAAGTATAATGTAAATAATAAAGGCGTTGAAACTTCTAAAACTGAAAACATTTTCATTGTCGAGGAAAAAATTACCTCCGATAAATGGAATAGTAGTAATCAAATTAGCGATAAGAAATTGAAAAATGAATCTTTTAATAAATATGTAAATAGTATATATGTAGGAGATACAACTGTAGTTAAAAATCCATTTTTGGAACGGGATGCCATTATTAGTGAAGAAAAAATTAATCGCGATAAGAATAGTGTATTATCCAGTGATATTTTAATGAATCCCGAGGTGCATGCATCTATGATGCATAATTTAAGAAATAATGTAATAGACAAGAGAAGTAATAACTATATAACTACGCAAGAAACAGACAATGAAAAATACAAAATTATTAATAATATTACTGTGATCTACAATAGTCTTCCTGTTGGACTATTGGCCTTACATCCACAGCCAATGAAAATTGGTAAGTACTGCAAACATACGGTATTATGTCGATACTCAAGTGTGGAACTTATTTTTAATTAACTTGACATGTACAGATCGCGAATTTGTACGTGCAGCATTACGACTGGTGATAGGAGCTCTAAGACGAGTATTGCGTGCTTGTGATGCTTGGTCGGCACAAGCACAATTCTTTAGCGATGCAACTGCTTCTTGCTGGGATGAGACTAGTGATGTAGCAGCTGACTTTTCTGCCGAATTTACAAGGTTTGTTTTATGTATTCTATAAATACTATATAATTGTTATTTACATGTTACTTTATAAAATTCGTATCAGTGATAATTTAATATTATAATGTATATTATTCAGTGTCTTCTATGAAATTGATTTATTGCTAACTATCATCAAAAATCACTTAGCGTCGAAGTTTTTTAACTTTGTAGAAATTACTAAAATGCGTAGCATAAAATCAATTTAACATTAGTCATTATGTCTTGCTGTTCACACAAAGAGTGACGACAAAGTTATGAATATGATAACAGTGTTAAAAGTATGCAGCTATTTTCTTTCGTTAAGATTTTTCCTAAAGTTGAAAATAATGTCATAACATTCCGTAGCTAGAATTCGATTACAAAGCTGAGTATTTCAAGTAGGGTGTTGGAATTATCTATCTTATAATGAACAGATAAAAATTTATGAAACATTTTAGTGCTTACATAATTTTTATACAATAGAATAATATATTCGTAAAATCCTAAATCCTAAATCATATCTTGGAAGACATAAAGATAACAAAATAAATAACAACGTCGTATGGCACATATTTCAGTATAATACATAAATTTGTTACATAGCTTGACCTAATTCGAGAGGTGTTAAAAAGCGGATAAACTGTATGACTTTAAATCTGTTTATCAGAGAGACTAGTAAAAGGGATCAGAATCAAGTTGAATATTTCAAACCGCTGAAGCATTTAAACTACAGACGATAATAGGACGGTAACAAACGTCGAGCATCATCATAAAAGAAATTGACTAGCGGGTCCGAGAACGGTGCAAGATTATTTTTATGTCTGTCGTATCTAAAAGGCTTGGCGGGTTTATATCATACCCCGTATTACCCTACAAAGCTTTATCTAGAAGACATCGATAGTTCAGAACATCAAACACAACTTATATAGTGTTCGAATCGTTGTTACTAGTACTGCTGCCACTTTAAGTACCAGTATCTGTACAAAATAAGTAGGTTGTTGTTAGTTGGCAGAATTGTTCGGAGTAAATATTTTATGGACTACGTAACTGAAATTTTAAACAGAATAAACATGAGCATAAAATAATCTATGAATTTTTTTCGTCACAAGTCAAAACTTTGCCATAGTGTTATGTTAAATCTCTTGAAATATAAAAAAGTGTCAAAATCCAAATTGTCTTATGCACAAGCAAGGATATCAAGGTTCTGTTTATTTTAAATAAAATAAAAATAATAAAAAAAAGTAATAAAAAAATAAAAAAAATAAAAAAAGTAGATTTTTAAGTTAAACCACCTTTTCTTATTAAGAAACATTTGTTTATTTTAAAAGTTAAAAAGGCTTTACTGTGTCAGTTTTCTTTTTGGTTTTCACTATTTAAATGGTTTATATAGAATAACCTTAGGTTATAGGCTTAATACACTACATTTTATTGTGGCAATCAAGTAAAATATATTTCATTTTATATATAAAAGTAATCATTATTATATTTAAAACACAATCTTATAAATGGCTTTTAAGCTGGTGGTATCGCCTCATGGGACACGACTATTATATTAGACTGCATTTCAACCACAATGTATTTTGTGCTAAATATGAAGGACATGGACCCTTTTTAATTTGTTTCGTTTCGAGGTACCTACTCAGCTGCTCGTAGATTTGTAGACCAGCAGTATAGTAACGATCGCCGATGATTTACCGACCTCCCAATAGTTGCCATTTATTCTGGGATATGCTGCGCTTACCATCATGGAAGTGCTGTCTTCGAGTATGTATAAAAAAACAAAAAAAAAACTACGTACAGCCTGATATAATATAAACAAACAAATGATAGACGCCGATAAATTGAATTAACCCATTAATAACCTCGTTAGAGAATAGTCAATAACGTACATAGATAAAAGTTTACCAAATAAAGCAAGCTCATGGTCAGCTTAATATCAAAGTCCTGAAATTGGTCACAACAATTTATTAAAAATATACACTCCACCCACATAATTTTAGAAAGTCATTTTTTATATACGTACAATAATTTACATATATTTCTTGCCAGGCTATTGGACTACATTGAGACTTGACAGTGACGAGGGTAGCCGGAGCGTCGAATTTTGTACATATTTAACAAGTCCAACAAAGATTTAACGCAGAAATTGCAAAAAAAAAAAACATTTTTTTTGTAAATTAATATTCCAATAATGATAATTAAACAAACTAAAATGGCCAAAAAATACATGTCATCATTATTCAACGTTAACATAATATAATGTGAGCTTTAAACAAGATAAAAGAAACAAAATACAATAAGCTGTGCTGAGAATTTGTACCAGGGCCCTTCAGTTAGTGCATAATGAAAGAAAATTCGTTTTCGCAAACAAGTCAGGCCTTTGCTCAATAACGATGTTCATATAACAATGTATAACATTACATTATACATTCAAACCTTAATACGAAGCAGAGGTTTTGGGAAGAAAAATATCGTGATGAAACCGTAGCATTAATTCTAATCGCTTCTAATCTGTTCTAATTTCTATTTCTATTATTACCTGACAAACTGCAATTCTTAAGTTAAAAATTTGTCGACTACCTTTATGCATATTCGGCATCGGCATCTGATTGCCAATTCTTCTAAGCTTGGCGCTTTACTAGCCTTGAATACATCGTCACTGAGCATAAGTTCGTGGACAAAAACGAAACCTATAAAAATAAATGTTACATAAATTTGAATTAATATCAGTCAAGGAACTATATGATTCATTTATGTATATATAATAAATATTTATTCTGACTAGCCTAACATTAAAAATTATTAAATAATTGAGATAGTTATGTTAAACGACTGAAAAAAATTCGACACATTATCACTTCATTATCAAATTGAGTGTATATTATCTTGGAATTTCCGTAGATATATGTTAATTTCTTAAAGTTTTTCTATTGCTTTAAAAGGATTAGTTGCAGGTTGGGTTTTTCGGACAAATATAAATTTTAACAGTGGATATACGCGGGATGGTTAAATTTGAATTACTTATACTTGTAAATAATATTCATATACACAAATTTGTATTATGTTAACTAAACAGCTTTACTGTATATAGCAAAGTACTGTGACAGCTGAATTCAGAAAAAAGTTGCTGGCTGATTAGATATGTTTTACAAATGTTAGATATGTGTCAACAATATTTAAAATTAATTACTAAGAAATCTTGGTCGTGTCAATAAGCTTGGTGCAAATACATAGTGCAATTATATGGATCGAGTGTGTTTCATTTTTATATAGGAAACGCACATAGATCATTAAATATCCTATAGTACTATACAAATATTTAATACCTAAGTCACACAACTGATGATTAGCATAAAAGTCAGTTGAAGTCGGTGATCGAACGCACGATCTTTCGACTCTCTTCAGCTTCATATCTATTTTTGTCCGCCTTCCATATTTACTATACCTACTTCTCTGTCTAAACTTCTCTAACTCTGTCTAAAATGTGACAATCTAAATATTTTCCACGTGACGTGTTTAACGAAATCCTCAATATAACTCTGGCAAATATAATGATGACCAAGCAAATACAGTTTCAATTACAGATTTATATTTTTTGTAGTACTTTTTTTTTCTAAAAATAAATATATTTTAAAATATAAGTGCATACATTACTTTAACTTACGCGTCTAAGTTAGAGATATATTGTCAATGTAACCTGTTAGTTTATGTTGTTTAAGTTCACATAATACCTGTGACTTAGTTCTGTCACATTCTGTTTCTAGTACGATAATAGTAAAATGGATTTAAGATTATTTTGTGATTTATTACTATATATAACATAAAAGATATGAAATAACTCAAGAAAAATAGAAAATAATTGGAATAAATATTCGAGATTTTTTATTACGTACCTTTTTACGTACATACCTTTTACCTAACTTTTTACGTACAACTTTAAAAATATTATACATATATTTATAAAGCAATAGTTACCGTATATAATAGAAATTAATGAAACTAGCCACTTTAATATTGATGTAAATGTCAAACAAGTAACCAAGTGTAAGGTATTTTTACTCTAAGAAGGTTATTTTATTTGTTATAATATTTTAAGGGATTGGGAGTTTCGTTAGACATTAGAATAGTGTTTGTATTGTTTGTTCTTTATAGCTTTAATGGTGGAAAGTCACGCGTTTTTGAAACGAAATCTTATTCAATAAAATACGTGATCAGCATTTTGCCAACTCCGTATTGGCTCTGGGTCGCACTGTATCCAGAAAAAGCGTGTAATCGTTTTGAATTCGACAATGATTAATGACATAGGCATTCTGAAAATTTAGTCCAGTAGATAAAAGCTCTATATCGAATGAATTATTTTTTGGAAACTATTATAAATATGTTTTCAATAAACGATATCTTGGCTCATGTAAAAAAGTATTCAATATTTCAATATTAAATACAGTGTAAAAAATTGCACAATATATTTAATGCTATGTTTTTCTTTGGATGTTATTTAGTTATAACATACTTAGCCAATACTTTTTCTGATAATTTTGATGTGATTCGACATATATTAGTAATTGCTAAATGTTTCAGAGCTTTTTTTTTGTTATTGTTTCTTCCTACACTTGCAATTCTGTCTATGTCAAGTGTGCAATCTTCAAGATTAGATCAAACACAATGCCGATTCTCTTGTTTCTGGCTATTATTTTTAATTCATTTCATTTGTACAACAACCAAATTATATACTAAATTAATATATTAATAACAATTACATGATGATTCAAAATTCTGTCAAAAATACTGAGATATTTTATTGAACAATTTATTTGTTTACATTTTAGTTAATCATAATTTTACTAAAACCTACAATTTATACTTAAAAGAGGATAAATATAGAATTCAAAAATATATTACAATGATCATCAACTATTTCTTTATAGTATCCAACTATAAATGTGGAACGTATAAATAAGAATAAAATGTATAGTATGTATAGGCACTGTTGACTTATTAAATATTGTTTGCTAGACATAACAAATAGTAGTAACGAAAATTGTTGTGGTTGCAGTATACAGTCGTTCTTGAATACTTAAAAGGTTTGAGAGACAATGGTGAAAACACTTAGTAAAATTAAATATCATATTTTTCGAAATGTAAGCAAAGCATGGTACTATTGTTGTAGTATTGTTTTTTTTTTGCATGTATGTTTGCGGTAAATATTAAAATAGTTCTATCATCATTACATATATTTAGGGCTTGAAATACCAAACTGAAGCTGTAAACTACTAATAAGAAACTAATTACCCACCAATCAATCAGTTTTACAACTAGTCACATAATATTATTTATTCGAAATGAATAATACCGCGCTGGAGTCAATTAACTTGTTGTATGAAATACCAATACTGTTTGTGGGTATTTCATCTGATTAATTGAGAGACTGTTTTCATGTGGTTGTCGATAACCGAAATGTGTACCTATAACAAATAATGAAACTGCGTACAATTCGTGTATTAATAAATTGTATTCTTTAATTTTATTTTAAAAAGTTACATATAGCTTATCATTTGTGACAAGCGTTCCTATTTGCATTACTTATAGAACATCGAAATAAAACTAATTTAAACGGATTTTATTGCGGTTATTTATTAATATTGCCGGATTTTCAGCAGCAGGTGTAATAAAGAGCAAATATCGCCCAAAGATCAATGTGGAGCAAGATATGAGATTAACGGTTTCAAGCTTTGAAAAAATGTGTGAAGATCACCAAGCTCACAGGCCACAGTGACTAAGCTACCACTGTATTATATTTCCTATTTTTCTTAAAAAAAAATCGTTTTCTTTTGTATAAATATAAAAACTCAGTTTTATATTGTAGATGATTTAATATTTTTTTTATTTTTTTTCGTGGCGAAATGCTTCTTTCGCCTATTCGGCCGGGAAGCAGGAATTATGATTACATTTCATCTGCTCACATCATTGTACCCTATTTCAACTAGCTAGGGCGCCGAGACAAAATACAAATCCTGTAAGTGCGCCGTAAATTGAACAATTTTGTGAGCTTCTGACCTATCTCTTTACAGGGCCAAAATGTTTTTCAACAGAAAGGCATGGGTTTAATTGCCACACCAAACTGTAGTGTATTGGTGATTTTCAGCTGTAAAATACTCTATAGATTGAAGTAACTAAAACATGGTACCCAGCGAATATTTCTCAATTTTCGAGTTTTGTTATGATGATATTACATCGACTTTGGCTGATTATTTGAATTGCATAAATGTAAACTAATACAAAAAAAAAACATTTCAAATTGTTACTTTGTTTGTCTTAACCAATTGGCAGCCACAAAGTTTTATTATAAAGTTAATTAATTATAAGTAACATTATCATTATTATGAATTAAATAAAATAAACAACTTTTTGAAGACCCTATACGGCTTAGTGCGGAATGCTGTTAACAGCATGGATCCACATATTGGCAACCAGCCAGACCGTGCAATGGAAAAGCAGATTCAACGGGATGATCACCATCTATTGACATGACCCGACGCAGTTTTCCTTTATAGTTCCTACAGAAATTAGGGCAGCTATATAGGTCAGGTCAACGGCGAATACAGTTTTACGCATTCTGGATTTAACTATTATTATAATCCATTTGTTTTCGCAATTATTCCAACTTTATTACATTTTTTAACTGACGGTGTGGTTTTATATGGATTACCACTACATTAATTTTTATAATTTATCTTAGAAATAAAACTAATTTGAACGGATTTTATCGCGGTTATTTATTAATTTTGATCCCGATGTTTCGAAAGCTGTTCAGCCTTCGTGGTCACGGGGCAAACTGACGTGTAGGTTATCTAGAAAAGTTCATGTTACAATGTTACAGTGTATTCCATCAATTTAATTTTTAATTTTGTTAGTGTTTCGATCTACTTAGAAAGAGCTCACAGTGTCTTGAGATATGGCAATTGGTCTTTTCGGTTCCGATTTAATTAAATGTATAATCGGATCCCAGGCTTATGCTAGCTTCCAACCATCTTCTCTATTGAAATTTGGATTTTTTCTCATTTCAATAGCTTCGCGAATAGGAAAATTAATAAATAACCACGATAAAATCCGTTCAAATTCGTTTTATTTCGATGAGTAATATAAAAGTAAATATAAGAAATCATAATTTATCTTCGTTCGATTAGATATTATTACTCTTTTTTAACAAATGCCCCTTTAAAATAAAACGAATAGCATAATAAGTAACACATTATATAAACTGGTGAAGATTATATTGTTATCGGATGTAGAATTATTTAGGTTATTAGCTGTAATCAGTTTACCTAAAAACTTGGTCAATGATCTGAAACACATTATCGATAATAATTTATTAATTTTACAAAATCGAATACTAAAAATTCCAAAAATACACATTGTATATTGGTATGTTAATGAGTATTCTAACTATTTTCATGGAATGATATCTTGACAGATGTAGATTTAATCTTTAATCTCATTTTGTATTAACCATTATATTCTACTATGAATTTGTATTATACCTGTTGTTTATTTTACATAGATTATTAAAGATAATGTGGCTGCCAAGTTTCCTTATATATGGTAAATATTCCACCTTGTGTCTGACCTTAGTATTTATATGCAATAAGTAAAAATAAAAGGTACAAGTCTAAGAACATAATTAATAAAACGTTTTGTGGAAATAAGTTATTTATTTTTTATTATTGTATTGTTATAAATTAGATATTTATTTTAAAGTAATCTTAAAGTAAAAAAGTTTAAAGTAAGGCTTTTAGTGATTACAAAGTGATTTTGATATTCCTGTGAGTTGTAATTCATTTAATGCATTAATAGTTGCTATTTTAATTAACTACCATAATAGTTAACATATTGTATAGTTTTTCAATGATTAGTAGAATGAAAATGGACTATAACTGGCGGAAAGCTTTAACTTTAAATATGAAGAGCTCGACTATACTTCTTATAGCAAGAAGGGAAACATAATCCTTGTACTTAAGTGAAATCATCTCGAATTTAAGGTTACCTTTGAAATTTTATTAATGCACATCGCATTCGTGCCTGGCTCGCATTGTGCTCTTAACTAACTAAAGGTAATATTGATTTTGAGACAATTAATCATAATTCAATTAATTTGTATTATCTATAGAAATTATATGTAATTATAATGCAAGAACAGTTCGGGTCAGTCACTCATAAAGATTCGATCTGTGACGTGGATGTAGACATGGTGTTGCTATTAGGGATTTTTCAAATAATTTAATCAAAGAAAATGCAGACTTCATATAATAAATTATGGTGTAGTGTTCTTTTTTTTTCTATTAAATTTGAATTAATACTTTATTGCACTTTCAATTTGTACACTGACGAGCTTAATATCATAAGTTATTTTTTCAAACTAACCAGCAGTCTGTATAGTAATTACCTCAAACAATAGATTTATATTAATTTATGTCTGCATTTGACTGTTTATAAAAATAAGTATCATTTGTACACAGTTTCACGCCGTTGTCCCGGTGATATTATTATTGAAACTTGATGGATATTACAAAACATTATACTAATTCGGCGAAAAACAAATCACATAATGCAAAATAAACATCGCAGTATAGGTTGTAATACGTTACAAAATATAATCAGAGTGATACCGAGCTGGGGCCTAAAGTAAATTTAATAATTACGTCATGTTTGGTTAACCCAAAATAATTTAAACTCTGATATGTGTGAATGACGTTATTTTCTAATCAATTTTGTCGGTTGGACCCGGTCAGGATGAAACCGGGTATCGGCGGCTCGATACGGATATTGCATGTTTACACCCGGTTCCTTTTCCGAGGTCACCGGATGGGTTGTTTTTGTTTAGTATTTATATGATGTGGTGAATAGTTATCGATTTTTTTATTATATAATTTTAAATATTAATTTTTCAATTGTAAACTGAAGATCTATTAGAGAATCGAGGAAAACCATACACGTATGTACATTTCTAATTAAATTATAAAATAGCTTTAGCTGCATTTAAAATGAGAATCACATTTTTATCCTATACTGTAAGCTGTTCAAAGTGTAAGCTGTTTCATTTTTCTATAACATTGGAGTGTCAAAAAAGAGCATGTTGGTTTTTTTTTGTGTAGCCGCGGAAACTCTGCAATGGCACATAGCAATTATGATTCAAATAATATTTCGTTGTTTTTCCTATTGATTTATAATATGTATTTTTTTAAAGCTCATTGTTTTTTAATAATCTGTTACTATTTAATCATTCGTAAACAATGTGACATTTATTTGGTTATATATAACCTAGGCACACTTTTTGAGAACCAATTGCCTACACTTAACGAGAAGACATTGCAATTATGAGAATATAATTGGACTTAAATAGATAATATAGAATACATCTTGTAACAGTTATATTTAACATAGTAACACCATGCTCGCGAAAATCAAAAAGTACCTAATCATCATTCGTTTCTAACCGTTTTTGATTGCAATGGTAGCTTAAAACTCTAATTTAACAGTCCGTTCTTTAAAAAATTCTCGGTAATTTTTTGCATTGCATTTTCGTGATAAATGCGAATATAGTCACAGTACCTAGTTGTAATCTATAGCCACCTTCACTTTGTTATATTTATTGTCAAGCTCTTCTATTTTCCTGTCCCCAAAAATATCAAGTCCTTCCCTAGATTCAAAACTATCATACTTTGATCTTTTCTCGGTAATTGATTCCCACTCCGAAAAGTTATTTTAACAACTTTTCATTTGTCGTCTTTATACGTTATAACAGATGTCCCTATACTACATATATGAGCGCGTCGTATGACATCAGTATTTCTAACACGATTGGACCGATGTTAACGCATGATTTTTCTCAAACTATGCATTTGGAAACGTTCAGGTGTTTAAGAGTGTTCATAAAAGGATCTAAAGTTTTACAAATCATAATTCAAGTCGACACAAACGAACACATGTACACAGATTTGTTTAGTTATAATGTACGCATGTATTAATCTATTACTGACCAAACTTTACATATTGTATATATTTAAATATTCTGTAACAGTCTATATCTTAAGTAGCAAATATGCATAAACAAATTGTAGACACTTCCTTAGACATTTGAATAATAATGTCACGAGCACGAATTATCTATATTACGACCGCATCATTTATAGCATTTCAAATTTTATTTATATATTTTTGGCATATATATATTTCCTACCCTTTATTTAATGATATTTATTTAACTGAGGCCTCGAGGATCTTGATGGATAACATATGACGGCGTTATACACATATTTAGATGTTATCATAGTTTATGTGACACATTGTAAATTAACAAAACACAAATTATATAGTACTATTATACGTCTATAATAAATTATAAACAATTTAAAAGGATTCTTAGGTAATAAAAATATTTATACTCTTTAACCTTACCAGTGTTGAATGTCGTTGGCCGCTATAAAAATAAAATTTTATTGTTCAAAACATGGACAAAGAGGATGGAGGATATGACAGGAGGATATGACATTCGTTTTATCTTTCAATTAAAAATAATAATATTATCAGTTTGAAAACATCCCACATTATGATCTTATTCTATTCTTGAAGAAAGGCATGGGTTAAATCGTCACATCCTTTTAGCGATTTCTAACTCCGAGATTCCATAGCTGTATAAGTATTCATACATACAACCTTATTGCAAAAACATTTCTCAAACATCTAAATTTTTTTCACTATATTTTTGTTCATCGTTAACGTCGTAGATATTAAAATTTCAAATTACGAATTATATATAACTAGCAATGATATTATTGGTAAATACTTAGGTTAGACTTTTCGGACATACGATTTATATTTCGCAAATATCTACCATTAGATGACCACGACTCCGTTCTGTAGATGGTTTCGATATACATGTATTATTCCACCACAGTTTTGTTTTTATAAAAAATTGTATTCTTTGTACATACTAAAGGTTTAATGTATAGTTTTTTTTTAACCGGATACTACTATTTGATCACTTTCCACTACTTAAATCTCACAAGGAAAGGTTTAAAGGTGTGCTGTCAATTAAAAAATGTTCTACAATGGCAATTTATACTTATATATTACTTGTGTACTTTCAATTTTGTTCAATTAGTAATCAAAACACAGTTGTATTTATTGCTAACATTAAAATTAAATGTTCATCAATACTCAGTGTAAACTGATATGATTTCCCTTCACGAATTAAATCAAAATAAGACAACTTAACAGTAGGTGTCGTTCTGAATAAACCAACTTAAGTATGTGTGTAATATAAACCCAACCATTTACGATACAATTTCAAGGACACATAAACATACAACTGTATTTATAGCAATTAGTCGACTGATTGTAGACTATTAATTTCTATAGTTAAGATAAAATGATTTTCATAGACTTTATGTGTATTAATACCATAAGTAATGCTCTGTAATAATAAAATATTTAAACAACCAAGATATTTGATTTTAGGGAAACACGATTGTCTGCAGCTGAAGCATTAGCGGGAAATACGGCGGAACCAGAACCAGCACTAATAGCAAACTTTGTTCTTTTGAATTTAATACCGGGACCCGAAAATAATATTTGGAGTCAAATTGGGCATGTTCTAGGCCGAAATGTTAGACTACATACAATAGTATGGCCTGGAGGTAGACTTGTGGCACATGGGCAATCAGAAGGGGCGCGTACTATATTTCGTATCGTTACAGCATTAGCACCACCTTTTGTTATGGAAGGAGAACTTGATGAAGATGGTCAATGTCTTAGAGGTCTTCCATGTCATCGACCACAAACATCAGATAGAGATAATCTTACTCTTGTTTTCAATGAATTGGACAGAGATATTGACCAAGAAACTGATGAGTATTTCTTTCCAACAACTAAACCTACATATACTAAAATGGCTACTCACTGTTGTTATGGATTAGCAATGGATCTGTTAGAAAATATTGCTCAGGAACTTGAATTTGATTTTCATTTATATATTGTTGAAGATGGTTTATACGGTTCGAGGAAGTTGATCAAACCATTTCATAGGATCTATGAATATAAAAATGTAGCCAAAGATATAATTGCCATGAATAATAACAATTATCGTGCACAATATAGAAATGGCCATTCAGTTTTTGAAAACAATGCTGAGAGAGGTTACTTGTATGACACAGATTTAAACGAAGACATCGAGAAATGGAATGGAATTGTTGGTGATTTAGTTTCTGGTGCGGCTCACATGTCCTTTGCTGCACTCAGTGTAGCTACCGCAAGAGCAGAAGTTATTGACTATAGTCAACCTTACTTTTTTGGTGGAATATCAATATTAGCTGCTCCAAATCAAAGGCCCGATATACCTTTGCTAGCTTTTCTTTTACCATTTTCACCCGAACTATGGATTGCAATATTTACATCATTAAATGTTACAGCTATAGCTGTTGCAATTTATGAATGGTTATCTCCGTTTGGATTAAATCCTTGGGGAAGGCAGAGATCAAAAAATTTTAGCATTTCAAGTGCTCTCTGGGTTATGTGGGGACTTTTATGTGGACATTTAGTTGCGTTTAAAGCGCCAAAGAGCTGGCCTAATAAGTTTCTAATAAATGTATGGGGTGGCTTTTCTGTAATATTTGTTGCCAGTTATACGGCTAATATCGCTGCTCTCATAGCCGGATTATTTTTTCATAATGCCGTTGATGACTATCAAGGTAAAAGCAATGTAAGTATAAAAAAAAATCAAATATATATGTATCTATAATAATGTAGAGGAACAATAAAATTAATTGTTTTAGTGGCTTTCCTTACGGGTGGGTACAGCCAGATCATCTGTATCTGAATACTACATACAAAGAAATAATCCTCAACTGGCGCAGCATATGCGTCGCTATGCATTGCAAGACATCGAAGAAGGCATTGAACGTCTCAGGTAGGAAGAATAATTTTACTATCTACGTAAATAATCTCTATTTCTATAATTATTAAAATAGAATAAAATTAAAGGGATAGAATTGTTTCCATTTTTATACTTCGATATAAGTAATTACGTTATAAAATATATTTAACAATTTAGAATACAAAACAGGGATAGTAATCCAAAATGAGTGTACTAGTGTATTAGTATATTAGTGTGAATGTATATAGTACTTTCAAAAAATTAAAAAACAATGTGAAGAGCGAAAAGTGCGGTTATTATACTTATTATGACTATTTATTTGACTACCGTTATGGTAGCATTAACTTTAGTGACACGGTAAAAAATCTCGTAAATTTATTGTGCAATTAATAGCTATGAATATGATATATTTAACAGTATTACACAGAATTAGCGTCTCCAATAAAGTGACAGTTGACACTGTAATTATTATTTCACTATGTTATTGCGAACCAAATAAATCTAATATAAGTATTTATTACTCATTATCATAGATACTATTGAAATCATTCTTCTATAACTGAGTAGAATATATTTAGCTAATATTAATGAGGTAATTTTATTAAAATACTATAGGATGTTACGGATAAAATACCTGTACTACCTATAGCTATTACAAAACCTATTAAAAGTAATTAAGCACAAAACTTAAATCTTAAGACTACCAAAGGGCAATTATTTACTACAAAATTTACCCAAATTTATACAGCTATAAATTTTGAAGCTCACAACACTTGATACCTAATCAATTAATATATTTGACTTTATTTATTTTATGATCTGGTTATCTCGTTTCATTGTCATTGATTAATCCTATAAGCTATCACCACTCAAATTAAAAGCCAATTTATTTGCATGTACATATGGAGGATCAGAATAAATTATATTTTAAATGAGTATTGCTAAAAGCTTAAGTGATTATTTGCAATATTTGTAAATATGATTGATATATAAAGGAGTTATTCTGACAACACTAGCACCAGAATGTATACTTATCGTCTATGGAATACTTTAAAATATTTAATCAATGACTTAATATTTAATGATGTTTATATGATCAATAAATTTAATGAGAAACTCATATCTTTATATATATAAATGAAACTCTATTTCCCTTGGTCATCGCATCATGCGTGAACGGAGGGAACAATTGCGCTAATTTTTCTTGTAGTGTTAATTATTGCCAGGAGAAGGTTCTTATGAAAGAAAAAAATAAGGAAGTGCGGAATTCACCGGAACATTAAAACATCTGTATATATAAAAAAATCAACCGCCGAAATGTATGTACGTGCATAACTTCCAAACGACTGCACCAAACCAGATATTTTTTTTTTTGTGAACGTTATTGTCAGTACATGGTTTGTATAAAAGAAAAAAACGTTTTTTTTTGTAATCGCGTAATATGAAAAGTGAGTGAATTAATGGTACAGAAGACTGTGAGGAATATCTTTAAGAAAATTGCGAAAACAATTATATAATTGGAGACAACCTAAAAATTATTAAAAACAAAATAAATACAAATTAATTATTTATAAAAA
This sequence comes from Actias luna, assembly GCA_039707435.1. Classification (NCBI taxonomy): domain Eukaryota; kingdom Metazoa; phylum Arthropoda; class Insecta; order Lepidoptera; family Saturniidae; genus Actias; species Actias luna. Next base: position 7,919,804 of record JAZHAC010000033.1, on the reverse strand, counting down.
AATAATAATTGTACATTTTACAAAATAACATTACATTTCGCAATTCTCAGTCATTTTTATTCTAAACGTAGTTCTAAATTTCACGAGTAAACGAATTACTCTTATTATTATAAATGCGCGACGAGCCACCTTACGTTTTAGCCGAGCTGATGATCAGCAAGCAACCAATATTGAGAATAGCCGTATTAACATCGCTGTATCGCATTCGAAAGTTAGTGATAATAAAATGAGTTTGGATTGCGTTGTGCAAGTGGAAAATTAAATTATCACAATTGGTCCCACTACCACATCTATTACGCTTATTAATTTATGAGACGAGAAATGATTCAAACATTTCTTTGGCAACATTAAAAAATAAATCAGTTGTATCCAAATGACGTCGCATGGAGCAACTCATAATTTAAAAAACAATTTCATGATAAGGTAAATAATGGCTACAATTCATAAAGTACGAGTAAAGTTGGCAGAGAAAACTAAAATTGTCGATCTCAATGCGACTATTCAGAATTTTTTTGGAGGTCAGTTCTTATTCTTCATATCAGTCGACACAGTTATCCACCAGAATGACGTAGTGAACTATTCCCATAATTTTTAAATTATAGAGCGTGTCTCTTAAACTGCGCTAGCAGGCTTCTACCACGGGAAAGGGCCCCTTATACCTACATTCGTTTCACAATTATCGAGAAATGTTCGGAGTTTCCCTCTCTACCACCCGATGTACCCAGCGGGGTTATCCATGGGTATCTAGAAGACCCCCTCATTTTAGATGAAATCCTGGCTGAAACAGTTGTTAAAAAATTTCATGCAATAATAATTAAAAAAATGATCAATCGACCTTGCGGAGATTTCAATAATAACTCATCCTGTTAGGTCGACGGTAAGGGTTTCTAGCAATATCCGAGAAAACGAATTGCGGACACTATCACAATTAATGATGCATAGCCAAATGTAGGCGATCAGTTGCAGACAGTAGTAGTGAAGTAAAAGACAAGATGTTCATGTAAACAATAGTTAGATTGTGCCGTACTCTCCAAAATAATCTAAGACTTATGGGAGTCACATCAATGTGGAAAACTTAAACGCCGTTAAGTCAATAAAGAAGAAATGCAAATAAGTAAACAAAGACAGTTTACTTATTTTCGCTGTAACAGATGCAAATGACGATGTATCTCATTATCAACCAACATTACTAACATGACTATGCAATGTAACAAGACTAGCTGTAAAAATGAAAAAGTCCAATGAATAACGTCAAAGAAGCAACGATTAAGGGAAAATATAAAGTAGAGGTTGTCTTAATTTTGTGTATACAGATGATTCCAAAGGATTTGCCATTCGATTATAAGCGACTAAAGTTATACGTGCGACTATATTGCGTAGACGATTAACAAATAACAAAACCAGTCGTTTGAAGTTTGTGTACTCAACTTGGAGTTTTCCAGATTCGTTAACGAACGAATTGATATCATTTGTTCGCGCGTCGGAAAAAAAAAGTATATTTACGCACCACAAAAAGAAACAAAAAACATAGTATATCAATAAACATCATATTAACTATATTTAAATTTCTTATAATTAAAAGACATTTAATTAATTGGAGTTATAAACAAGTTTTATTCAATAACCAAAAGAAATGAAAAACGGAAACTACATTAAAAATAGCCAGTTCTATTGATATTAACGAATAGAAGTTGTAAGATTGATTAGAATTGATTAGGCTCGATCCACACTATGATGCCGTTCTCGGTCCGATCTCGCTCCGGTCTCGGTCCGATCAAATCTCGCTGTGTCTATACTACTAGTTCCACACTCAGTCTCTTCGCGTCTGCCTTTTACTAATTCGATCAGTATTTCATCTAGAAATAATAAATAAAAATTTGTATTCAATTTATTCCGTTTTACATTATATATGAAATATCTATTGAATGTGCAAAACAGTCAACTATTCTTTTAAAATGTTCGCGAATTTTACCATACTTTTTTCTCGGGGAAAACGCTTATAAAAAGTTGGCGAAAATAATTATAGTGTGATTATTTATTATTTATGATCAAATGTTATGAATAACACAAATAAAGTACTTACCTTTTTCAGAATCCCACGATTTATTACTAGCCATGACTAGAAGAAAAATGAAACATCTCTTTGCACGACCGAAGAAAGACTGGAGTTGAAACAAAAACGTATTCACACTGTCGGTACAAGTCATGACAGGTCCGATCTCGCTCCAGTCAAATATTCTTTTCGACAAACCGGTACCAGCGCCAGAGCGATACGATAGTGAGAATACTCTGATTGTTTCCTTGTTTGAGAATACTTTACCGGACCGGGAACGGACCGAGAACGGCATCATAGTGTGGATCGAGCCTTATAGCGAATCAAAATGTAAAAAATATACAAATCGGTCAAACCGTTTTCGAGTGTTAGCGAGAATAAAGAACATCGATTGTAGGTGATATGAAGTTGACCGGGTCAGCTAGTTTTATAATAAGTTTCAAAATATAATATAATTAAATCAAATATAAAATAAATGGTTTTAACTTTTTTAAACATTATTTGATTTATAGGAAATATATTTAGGAAATAGGTGTTGATGAAGTGAAGATGGCTGTAAGCAGAATGAAGAATAGGAAAGCGTTAGGACCTGATGGAATACCAGTTGAAGTATGGAAGGTACTAGGACCAAAGGGATGGAGGTGGTTGGCTCGATTCTTCAATTAATTATTGCAGGAAGAAGCGATACCTGAGGAATGGTGCAAGAGTTATCTCGTGCCCATTATTAAAAGCAAGGGAGATGTGCAGTAATGTAGTAATTATCGGGGAATAAAGTTAATACCTCATAGTATGAAAGTGTGGGAAAGAATAATTGAGCGACGCCTCAGAATAGAGAGTGAAATATCACGAAATCAGTTTGGTTTTATGCCGGGCCGAGGGACAGTGGATGCAATTTTTGTCCTTCGCCAATTGTGCGATCTTGACTTGACTTGACCTCGAGAAGGCGTATGATCGAGTTTCTCGTGAAGTGTTGTGGTGGTCCCTTAAGAAGAAAAGAGTGCCTGGAAAGCACCTGCAGTTGATTCAGGCCATGTATTACAGATGTAGTACGCAAGTTCGACCCGCAGTGGGTGTCACAGACAGTTTCGATGTGACTGTTGGCTTGCACCAGGGGTCGGCTCTTAGCCCGTACCTCTTCCTGTTAGTTATGGATGCCCTTACGTCGGCTATACAGGTGTATGTTGTTTGCCGACGACATCGTTCTGATCGGTGAAAGTGGCCAAGAGGTGCAAAGCAGACTGGAGGTGTGGAGGCAGAGACTGGAGAACGTAGGCCTAAAAATAAGTCGAAACAAATCAGAATATATATTCTGCGACTTTGGCGGCATCTCCGGTGCTCGGCCAATAACACTAGCGGGAGTACCCCTACGGGTCTGTTCCGACTTTCGCTACCTCGGGTCACTCATACACAGTGACGGTGACATCGACCGAGAGGTGAGGCAGAGAATCAACTCAGGTTGGATGAAATGGCGACAGGTCTCAGGCATACCTTGTGACTGTAGGATGCCCGTCAAACTGAAGGGCAGAATATATAAGTCCGTTATAAGACCTGTCATATTATATGGATCAGAATGTTGGGCTAGCAAGAAGATGGATGAAAACCGACTGCATGTAGCAGATGCGAATGTTGAGATGGATGTGTGGCGTGACCAGAATGAATAAGATCAGGAATGAGTATGTTAGAGGAAGTTTGAAAGTGGCGCCAGTGACAGAAAAGATGAAAGGGAATCGTTTGTCTTGGTATGGACATGTTTTGAGAAGAGACGAAACGCATGTGACGAAGAAAGTGATGACTATGAATGTTGAGGGATGGAGAGGGAGAGGTCGTCCAAAGAAAAGTTGGATGGAGTGTGTGAGGGAAGATATGAAGGCAAAAGGGGTGAATGAAGATATGGTGACTGATAGAGATGTATGGAAGAAGAAGACATGCGGCGCCGAACCCAAATAACAAATTCAAAAACAAATTGATGTTGAAAATAATAATAATAATAATGAAATAAAGCCATAACACAAATAGTTATTGAAAAACTGCCATTTAACTGAATTGAAGGACTTTAAGCATTAAGATATAATACATTTAGAAACATAATGCTGATTCATTTTGAGGGTGCCGGGTACATCATGAAACCTAATCATTGTGGCAGAGAGAGGATAACACGAGTGTATCTAAGACTTGCGACTCAGAAGTAGGTTTAGATTTCCTCTTTTTCGACGATCTTCAACACTCACCTTCACCGCTCGTGCTTCCCTCCACCCAGTAGAAACAATTCCCGATAATGATTTATAGCATAAATACCAAAACAGTGTCAATAATAGAGAAATATTAATCTTACGTCTCTTCGGTAATGTTCCACCTACGTACGATGAATACGCCTCAAGCGCCAAGCTTTTTACTAATCCGTGCTATGAACTACCCTCCTATTACTACATTCTGCCATAAAACACCCACCCTGTCATTACATCCCTACACGGAAACACGTAACTATACAGTATTTAACATCGATTATAACTAATTATCGTGATGTATTTTATTTTTGACTTTTTCTGAAGGTACCTTTGGATATTTTTTAATATTTCCAAATTGACAAATCTCAATATATAAATTTGATAATTTATATTACGTCTCTTAAAAAATATTAACGATGAATACTGGGTATATTAATTTTTCAATCTCATACCTCAGAATATCTAACAATATTTCATACATACATACAATGTCACCCATAGAGAATTGACTGCCTAAAAAGTTTATGAAAATATATTTAAAATAATCGAGAAAAATTACTCAAATAGGGTCTATCTCTTATAGGTTTTATTATTACAGATTTACTTTTTTGAGAAAAAAATCCACCTCTTGAATTATTTATGCAATAATTTAGAAAATAAGTGCTTATTGTTTTTATTTTTCATCGAAAGCTACTGAGTTTATCTACCGTAATAATGTAATGGTTATTAATGCATTTTTTTTAAAGATCCGAATCTTGAAATATTATCTACAAAGTGTATGTATTTTTAAAGCGACTAAAACAAAAATAAAACGTCGATTATTGAGTCTATTTTAGTTTTTATTATTAATCTACGGGAAATTGTCTACATTACTAAACTAAACTAAAACATTACTTTTACCTATTTTTAAAAACCTCAGTATAATGAGTTTCGAAAAAACAATACAATTGTTTTAAAACAAGAGTTTTGAAAGATGGTTTAAGTAAAGAAGTGTAACGATTATTAAAGTTCAGAATTTTCTACAGAATAATTTACCTGTACTTCTTGAAAATGTACCACTAGCTACACGGAGAAGAGTTTGTTTACAGCCAGATGGTGCGCCAGCTCATATGACGCGATCAGTTAGGGAATTCTTTAATTTGAACGATCCGCAATGGATTGGAAAAGTCCATCCTGTATCTTAGTCACATCGGGCTCCTGTCTTAACACCCGAAGATTTTTATTTCTGGGAATACGCAGTGGAAATACCAAGCCGCAAGTACTTACTCCAAAGAATTTGCAATGCAGCTGTAGAAAACAATGAAAATTTAGCAGAAGTGCAGTGAACAACAAGAAGTGTTGGCTTTAGGGCTATAACATGTCTGCAGGCAAATGCTCGTCATTTGGGAAATGACATAAACTATTTGATCAACAAATAACCACATACACAAACAGTAATGTGTAAAATGTTTTTTTGTAACAAGTAAGGATAACAAATTTGCATGGTTAAGCGAATTTTCATTTCTTTTTCTTACTATAATGGTGGACTAAGTATTATTACTGATAAAATTGAAATTAAATGATCGTTACACTTCTTAACTTAAATCTTCTTTCAAAACTCATGTTTCAAAACAATTGTACTTTTGTCGTCTTTTTGGACACTCATTACACCAAGGTTTTTAAAGATAGGTATAAGTAATGTTTTATGATTATGTAGACAATATCCTGTACATTTACAATAAAAACTAAAACATCCTCAAAAAACGTTTTTTTTTTTTTTAGTTTTAGTAGTTTAACATTTTCCTCCTTAATTTTAAGCACATTTTCATAAAATTTTCGATGGTCACTTCTCCGTGGGTGACTTTATATTAGTATAATTATCTCATATTTACCGAACCTACATATCAGATTTAAAAAACTATCAAAATTAACAAAACAATGTTGGAGAAAGTGGTCTTTATCCTAAGATAAGTTATGAACTGATTTAGTTCAGACTTATTAAACAGAAAGATATGCATACAACACAACAATATTTTTAAAATCTTTTTTACCGATACAATATCCAAATTTAATTTTTAAATATATATTTTTATCTGATGATTATTGTTTATTGTTATTGAAAAGATTTTAAAAATCAATAAACGTATACTAAGTTACGATTAAACTCTTTATTTGTTATAGAATAAATAAAAAAGTCCTCTCTTTCCTAAATTATTTATGATGTTTATTATTTTATAAAATGGACTTACGAGTTGTGTTGCAGGAATGGTTCATTGGACCTTTTGATAGCTGATACACCAGTTTTAGACTACTATCGAGCTACCGATCACGGATGTAAGTTACAACGTGTCGGAGACCATGCGCTTGTTGAAGATACGTATGCTATTGGAATGGCGAAAGGATTTCCTTTGAAGGTGAGGTCAGACTAGAGTCTCGAGGTCCTTATGTGCATAAAGGCATTTATTTAATACACGTGTTAAAATAAATGTGTATTATTGTATATTCAAATTAAACTATCAGAAGTGATCGCACATAAACAGTAACATACGGAATTACGTACATATATAACAATATTAGCTTTGTCCGCGACTTTGTAAGTGTGGAACTAAAAAGTATATAATAATTTTTGGCCATTCTTGTAACTTTTATCAAAACTGCTTTTTGCCTATAGTTCATAGCGTGATGTTAAATAGCCTAAAATCTTCCTCAATATTTGCTCTATGATATACAAAAATAATTTATGAAATCTGACTGGTACTTCTTAAGACTAGCGCGTTCAAACAAACTTTTCCGCTTTATAATATTAATATAGATCTACATTGTTTACTTTCATAGGTATACAAAAAAACATTTTTGAGTGTATACAATAGACTTAATTTACAGATTAGTATTACAAAATTATAAAACATTTAATTTTTAACCCTAAAAGTATACCAAACTAATAAACTAAAATTAAAAGAAACATAGTAGGTAAAAAAACAGAAGTGTAAATGTCAGTAAAACTAGATAAAGAAGATGTCAGAGTTGTAAAGGAAACATGTCATATTACTCTTAGCAACAATCGATTAATTAAATGTCACGTATCTAAGTTAAGCACGTTATGACTGCGCAACCTCGATTAGGAAATGTGCCGTGTATTTACATAAGACGGAGGACTTTTAGAAGGTCTAAGTGGTGGGAGACGATTCCGGATCTAGCGTGAAAGATTGATGGATGATTCACGCGAACCTTCTAATGGCATGATCGATAGACGCGTGTCATGTACTCGATTATACGTCATTCTGGCTTGACGTCGCCTTCGTCCTATATACCTCTAAGGTTTACTTCAATAAATTATAATTCAGATGATTGGTGAAAAATTTCATGAGAAAATATTTTTACAATAAATGACAAACGACCACGAAGTTTTAGTTAGCATGATATTATACATTTTTGCCTAATTCATTGCATACAATATTATAGCTTTTAAACAAATATAAGCATTAGAAAAATTGGCTTTACTCGGATTTTTACAAAACTCTAACATTGCTGTTTAATAATAATAACAATTACAAGTATAAATAAAATATATAAATGGAATTCACTTAAATATTCACAATTATTTTCGTTCGATTTTGAAATTCAATGTACCTCTAATGCTGAATATTGCAAGTTATCCAAACATTATTTGTTATCTAGATTATTTATTAATAATTTGAATCTCTGTTACTTTTTCTTAATAATCTTCAGATCATATTGCATGAAATATCATACCTTTTTTACAGGATAGCGTTTCGGCAGTTATAGCTAAATATTCTTCCAATGGTTATATGGATATATTAACTGAAAAATGGTACGGAGGTTTGCCATGTTTTAAACTAAGTCCCGACTACGGAATTCAACCAAAACCTCTGGGTACGTAAACTTTGCTGTTATGAATAATTTATACGTTTTAAACTTTCTGTTTATTTATCTCCAGAACTGTTTACTTGCATGTAACAAGCTTTCGTAATTAACCTAATAGAATTAATTCAGTAATTTTAGCTAGTCTGGCTATAAATATTGTTAGATTATGACAAGTTCTGATTTTTTTATTTTTCGAATTTCTAATTTGATTTTGTTTATTATATATTAGAAACTTGAAACGATTCTCCGTTACTATACATATTTTTGAGGTAGCATTAATTATAGGACGGGAAGGGATATTAATGCAACCGATTTCCAATAATCGTTTTGCAAAGAATTAATATGTAGCTGTCAGTCCTTTACTAATCTGGTATCAGCCGTATATTTGTGTATCGTTCTCTCGATATGTGCATCAACGCCTCCAGTCATCATGCATAAATGATCAGCGTACTTTTTGAGCTACAAAGCCTATTAACACTAGAATTCGTTGAAGTCCACAAGGAAACATAAAAATAATTTCACGAGAAATTGTTATTCCCATTAGGACTCTGTAACGTATCATTAAAAAACACCTGAGGCTTGACGAGTGCCGTTGTTATAGAAAACATAGCCTCAATCAATTATTATATTTAAAAATCGTGGTTCGATCAAAAACGCTTAATGTCGCGAATGCTGGTGAAAAGTACAAAAATATTCTTTCTACTAATAAAAAAAATACCATCTTTGAAAAGTACTATGACAAGCAAAATAACAAGATATACGCTCGTATCTATAAATATTATGCAAATGGTTTGAAAGTTGGAACGTAGTCATTATCCTATAATTGTTATAATTCAGTGGGAGGTATCTTCACAAGGAGTCAAAGTGTAGCAAGAGACGATGCAAGATCGGATTGTGGAAATTCTGAGCAAATGACTTTTTAAGAATGTATCGTGAACTTTCCAATAAGAATCTGCACTTGGTTTACAAAGCACGAAATACCCAAGCATAGCCATACCCATAGTAATTGTTTCAGACTTTTTAGAGCTGAAGACAGGCCCACGTCTAGTACAGATTTTAAGCCTTTGGATCACAAATTACTATCAGTTTTAGAGAATGAGGCCTACTCTAAACGACACGCCAACACTGATTCACGTCTAAGATAGTTACATATTTTGAAAATAATTCATTTTTAATTATAACAAAAACTTCTGTAAATATAGGGGATTTATAGGGATTACATTTGTTCATACAACATGTATTGTATTTTATTCATAAAGTTGATAAAATTATTTATAAAATATTGTTTATTATCATTAGTAACAGAAATGTCTTATTTGTAATAAAGTCAAATTTGTAATAAAGGCTTGTTTATCAGTCTTGTTCTAAGTGACTAATATTCCAATTAAAAATATTAATTTTTAATCTAAAGTTATAATTTTTTGTAATAATTTATAATTGATATATTACAGTAAATTATCAAACTAACATTAAAATTCAAGAGAAAACACGATGAACTCAGAATTTAATTAAAGTATGATACACGATGTCTGAAAGATATTTTTTGTACGATTATTTTCTAGGAGTAGATAAGTTAATTTAGTATAAATATTACAAGGCTAAGCTTCTTATTGAATCAATGATAGTGAAAAATTGTGGTAGTTTTCATAACATCCAATTAAATAAGGGATAAATGTCATTTCTCGTATATTATTTTGAACAAGCTAAAGTAATTGAAATTTTAAATTTTAAACTTTATTAAGACACGATACACCACAGACCACCAAAAATTCAAAAAACTTTTATATATACCAACGTTTTTGTATTATTCATTCTGTTCTATTTAAGGGCTAAATATTTCAAATTCCGAATACAAATAAACTGAATCTTATGCAACTATTTCAATTATTTTCTAACCTACAATATTTAGGAAAATTTTCCGAAACTATTGTTTTATGGCTTTTGTTTGAAATTCAATTTTTTTCAATTCAAATACAGTTGAACTGTGGTATGCACGGCTGAACCCTAAATGAAATTGCCGGAGTACTTGAGATAAGAATATATGAAAAATGGTCTATAGTGTAATCTCTAGTAGTTTTTGTTAACTTGTTTTAAAAACTCTTCCTAGTATCCAACGATTCGATGAAATGAATACTTTTGTTACGAAACCGGGTCAAGACAGATAAATATTAGACAATGACAGGGTGTTGCTGTTGACAGACTATTACCATTACTTTGAAAAAGGGAAGGAAATTACTTTTAAATAAAGAGTTTGAAATACCAGACAATAAGTGAAGAAATATGACATAATTTTTGAGACCTTCTCTGTTCACTGTTAAATATACTCTAAGTTATTGTTTTCATCACAAAACAGATATACGACAACATTAAACATCAGTATTTTAATGTATATTCGTTACATTTACGTAGACAGCTATCTCGTCTCTGGCGGAAATTTCATTACAATTTATCGCCACCCCATGCTAATCCACCCCTCAGCGATACGCGAGCGGTAAAGGGAAAGGTATTACCAACAGACGACCTAAAAGATTAAACATGGGATTTATGGTTTGAAAAAATTAACTGACACCTCTAGTCTGTTTTATTTTTATTGGAGACTACCGTTCTTCCATTACTTCGTGTCCTGTGAAGTGTAATTATATTTAATGAATGCTTCATTCGAATATAGAAACATAAAATACAATCTCTTATTATGTAAATGTAAAGTAATGATATCATGCACAAATTTAACTGAATCCATGTAAATATTAAAACTGTAATGAGCCAAATAATTATGGAAAATTATAACTGAGGTGCCATAGAAATAGAATGGAATAAAAATATTTATTTTGCATATTTTCTATGTTTCTCAGACATCTTGATGTACATTTACTGGTAAAAAAAAAGCACAGATTTTCATGACATTTAACAAAATGGTGACTATATTCATCAACACGTAGGATACTTTTTATTCCATAAAACCGAAAGGGTGCTTGCGGGACTGAGCACAATGTTAAAATTTTGTAGCGAATGAACTTCTTGAAAAGTTTGGATGCAATTTTCTTCGTTCAATAGCTGACAACATAACTAAAAATTTAAGTTATATTTAATGTCTCTGTATTGTCAAAGTACTAAAAAAAGCATTTGTGAAACGTTACAAATTTTGTAATGGTATATAGTAAAACGGTTGTAATCCCATCCCCGCGGTTATGCAATATGTTAGCTTATTTCAATACCATATGTATGATACATAGTCTATATACAGTTCACCGTGAAAAATTACCTGTATTTTTCATGGAAAAGGTTTTTCTGCTATCTCTGAACGCAATAGGTGGTGTTATAGTCAATTTATTGACTACTATAAAATATAGGAGAACGTCTGCCAAGCAGACTAACGGCTACAATTATTTAAGTATTGAAATTATTTCGTAGTTTTGATATTTATATTAATAAAAATTCGGAATGTATTAAAAGTAAGTTGGGTAATACTTTCCTTGTTACAATTACATTAAAATCAATTCTTTTAACATATTTGAAAACTCTTTTATTGTTGTGAAAATCGGTACTAGATTTTAAGAATGTGCACCAATAATAGGGGTAGTTCGTTATATAAAAAAAGCTATTCTTATTTTCAAGCAATTCAAGCATACCTAATTTTTAAGACCTAGTAATAATTTCTGTATAGATCAATCAATTTTTAAATACTTGCAGATTCATTTTTCAACTCAAATTTCGCCTTATCGAATAAGCAAACATCACAAACTCTAGTAAAACTTCGAGTTTCTTGATGTAATCGCTGTTCGGAATGTAGGTATTGGAATATTCAAGTTTTCCTATCTAAATTCGATTACTACTAAAGTTCCAAACTAAATTAAATCTATTTGTCAGGGTATATATTTTAGCGAGAAAAACCAAAGAATTATAGAAAAATGCATAGTAAAATTATTTTTGTTCATACTTATAAGCTAGTTATAATTTTAACGGATAAATATTAAAAGAATTTGTTTATAGTGGTAAAATGAATAATTCGTTTTAATTAAATTGGGTTGGTAAATTTATGTGGTATTATAGTATGCTTGCATAAAAATATTTTTGTACTAATATAATATTAACACTAGCTTTACCCGCGGCTTCGTTCGCGTTAATATTGATTTTGTCAAACAAATCGGATGATACGATAAAAAAAAATCTCTCTATACCTCACTTCCAATAAGTTTTTCGCAAGAATACGTCGCCTATCACCGTATCCAAGTTTCCATCTATTTCTATACCAAAATTCATCATAATCAATTCAGTGGCTTAGGCCTGAATGCGTAACAAACAAACAAACTCACCTTCGCATTTATAATATTAGTAAGGATAATTATAATTTTACTAATAAAATTTGCATAGTTGTTAAGATTTATATAAGGACATATGTAGACACATACCCATACTTAGCCTACATATTATCCAACACATTGCTTAGTTGACAGATTCCTTAGAGCCACATATGCCTATATGTATGTATCTATTACTATAACTTCTCATACATGGATGAATAATAGACCCAATAGAAAGTTAGGTCAATTGTATCCAAATAATAATAGATAAAAGAATTGTCCGAAACATTATATTCATCATAAAGAGTTTTTGTGTATATTGATTTATGGTCTTCAATTACTTATGATTATTTATCTGATGGTCTACGTAATGGGTTCCATGTATATATAGGTATTGCCTGCTCACACATCGACTCCGATGGAAAAATATAAAAGATAACAATGAGCGACTGTACGTAAGAGAACTTATATAATATTTACGTTATATAGTGATTTTATATACGTTTTTTTAATAATGATATAATTTTTTTTTTAAGTCATTTGTATAATATAGCGTCTTGTCACACTTTGTAATATTATTATTTGAGTTGGGGTTCGAAGAGGGTATTTCAATGTTCTTCACTATGTATTTTCGAGTAATAGATATATTAAAAGCTTTGAATTATATTCGTTCGCGTGGAACTAAAAATTGTTCAATATTTTTGAACCCTATTCGTTTTTACTTTTTTCAATTTAGCTTTGCTCCTGTTGTTGGTAGCGTGATGTTAAATAGCTTAAAGCCTTTTTAAATGATTGATTTCTCTATTAAATAAAAAAAAGTTTTTGGGGACCCGACTGGTAGTTTCTTACATTAGCGCGTTCAAAAAAACAAACGAATACACTATTCCGCTTTATAATATTAATATAAATTATACTTTGAATTAAGAAAATATAGGTGACTATTGGTATTGATTAACTAATTTACGTCAGTTGTTCAATGCGCTACGGTAAAATCAGCTGGTTTAGGAAGTATAATTTAACAAAGATTCGTGTTTTTTACTTCCAGATAATATAATTGTTTTTAAATTTACGATTACTTTAGGTGTGGCGGCCGTGGCTGGTGTATTCATCCTGCTTGGTGTTGGAATGCTCGTTGGCTGCTTGATATTAATTCTCGAACATCTGTTTTATAAATATACATTACCGATACTAAGACATCAACCAAAGGGTACCATTTGGAGGAGTAGAAATATAATGTTCTTTAGTCAAGTTAGTATTAATTTTTTTTATTTATAAGCAAGGAATCCTTTTTGTTTTCTTAATACAACTGAATCACCTTATAAAAAGTTCCTTTATGAAATCATATTGCATGTTATGCATGTGGTTTAAAGCATTCTTTTGTGTATACCAGAGACAGTATGATAACTTCCGTCACGATTTTAAGCCTAAGTACCATAGTATACAATGACAATAAGAAAAATAAGCATTTGAATAATGGCGGATCAGAGATTCATATATCGACAATAGGTGCAAAAAATGTTCATATATTTTTTTAGTTTTCAAGCTGATACCAAACTTATTATCAGTTATTTACTCAAGACTAAGCAACCTAAAGATTTGCCATCGCTGAAATTGAATTCTATACTTGTCGCAACCGTGAATTCTATAGTTTGTAGATACCACGTCCTTTAAATAATGCTTTCGATTAATCCTGGCCTCGATTATAAATGTACCCTTTTATCATTATTTTATATGAAAATGATAAAGTTTGATATTATCATATTATTTATTTTATACGATCTACTTAGCTAAACGTAATAATGACTTACCCTCTGGTATATTTTCAGGGAAAAGGTTTGCAGCATAACTATAATATTGCTTTTGGCGGTTTACACTTTGTTTGTCCTACTTAAATGTGAAGTCGAGACGTTTGCTGGTGGGATTATATCGAGCAAGCCATGCTTAATTAAGCTTATACTTCCAGCGAATACTCGCTTTCGTAGTTCTAATATTTTTGATTGCATTTCTTTATACTTATTTTTAGTAGTCTAGCTTGCCTAATTTCTAATATTTTTTGTTCCAGAAACTTTACAGATTTATAAACTGCGTTGAACTAGTGTCTCCACATCATGCTGCGAGAGAGTTAGTAAATACAATACGTCAGGGTCACTTTACCTCACTTTTTCAGAAAAGTGTTAAAAGGGTAAGTGTAAATGTTATATTATACTATAGACAAATATCACATACAACAATTGTGTTCAACATGGTTGCGAGGAGAGTTCGATTTCAACCGCGGTCGTGAACGGACGTGTCCGTGAGCTCTCATTGATTGTTCTCGGAACCGATCGCGCTGCGTCTTACCGCGCCGCCTATTGTTTCTTTGTGCTGTTTTTACGTCTTATCGACAATAATCCGTCTATTGTTGCCGACATTCCAGTTCGTGTTACCGTTAGTCCTTTGTTAATTTCAACCTATTGTTTGGTTATCGTGTCAAGTTTATATTGAGATATATCTTAGTTTATTATTGCGAATTCCAAGTATTGCTTTTCGTCATTGTGAATTTAGTGCAGTGATTAAAGTGCTGACACTGTAAGTACACCGGTCACCGGCTACCAACAAAGGTAAAACTTACTTTCCCTTAAGCCTTTTATTACAGGCCAGGCCATAGATCTTATTATTGTTTTTTTTTTCTTTTTCCTTTCTCTTTTTGATTTTGCACGTGCAGTAGATTGTATTTAAATGTTATTTCTCCGAACTTGGGATAGTTCGTTAGTTTTTTGCTAACCGCGCCCTCCTGTCCTTCCGGCAGGGAGGTTTCACCTAGGCTTACGAGCAGATTTTCTCGCCCCAAGCCCTACATCCGGACCATGGCTAATCGTCCGGAAGATTTATATTTAAGGCTACGTGCCTTCATAGGTAGAGAGCAACCATATTTGCTCAAGGCGTTCCTCGCCTCCCAACCGGTCCAACGCGTTCGCACCCCACGGACCACGGCGAATGCACCAACTCGTGCTCGACCGGCGTCTCCCCCATCCACATTACTACCCCTCCACATCCCATCTACCGCAGCGACAGCACCGGTGCGTCGCCCAGTATCTCCACACTCGCGCTCCCGATCCAGCTCGCTTGTGTTAATTCATTCGCAGGCACCTGCTGTCAACATAACAAGTACACAGTCGCCTTCGGCGAGCCCCACCCCCACGCTTGCGCCTCGTCCTTTCGAGGAGAAAATATCGTACGCACCACGGCCAATACCCACGAGGAACTCTTTCTCGCTATTATCCCCCGACCCAACCCCCGAAAACGAGGCTGAAATGAGGGACCTCGATTTGGAAGCTGAAAGCAATCCTGAAGCCGACTTTATAATAGTCACCAAGGCCAAGAACAAGAGGGTGCTATCACCCTCAACAGTTGAAACTGCTGCCGCAAAAACAAGGCGCGTCCCTACTGCATCCGAGAACGCTAATACCCCAATGACCCAACCTCCCACATCCGCTAGCTCGACTGAGAAAGCGGTACGCCCACCGCCCCCCGTTACGATCTGTGATAAGGCTTCCTGGGTAAGCATCTCGGCCCAGCTCAACTCAAGGAAAATTGTATACACTAGGGCCACCAGCACCCCTTCAGGGGTACAGGTTAAAGTCCCGTCTATTACAGATTATAAAAATTTAACGGCCTTTCTCCGTGAAAGAAAACACAATTTTTATACCTACACAACTGAAGAAGAGCGCCTTCTGCGCGTCGTTCTTAGGCGCATTCCTAAAGAGCTCTCCGAGGAGCTAATCCTAGCCTCCCTTAAGGAGCAAAACTTCCCTGTCCACGAGGTACATCGAATGTACCATAATATAACAAAAAAACTATACGACCTAGTTCTAGTCACTTTGGACCGATCCAAGGAAGGGAAAGAAATTTTCTCCCTCCAATCCGTCTGCGGCCTCTACGGCATAGTTGTAGAGATCCCCCATAAGAGGCATACCCACTCAATGCCATAACTGTCAAGCATACGGCCACTCCGCTCGCAACTGCTTTATCAACCCGCGTTGCGTCAAATGTTTAGAAAACCACTCCACTAAGGAGTGCTCTCGCACCCGTTACTCTCCAACTCCACCGAGATGCGTCTTATGCGGTAAAGCTGGGCACCCCGCGAATTATAGCGGGTGTGAACGCGCTCCGCTTACAAGACTCACGCGTTTCTTCAATCAGGCGCCCTCAGCGCAAACAACGGCCGCACATCCTGCCCCACCACCACTCAAGTCAATTCAGGCTTTCCGGAGCCTGCCTAAACCCGCGCGAGTCACTTCCGTGAATACATCTCCGTCCCAGAATCCCACATTAGCTCCAACCACCGCATAGGCGCCCCAACCGCAGCCTCCAAAGGCCAAACCCTCACATTCTACTACATCCGACCCGTCCATTGGTCTAATAGGGATCGACTGGCTCGCTGAGCTTCTTGACCAACATTCAGTAGAGGACATCATCGCATTCGACGAAATGCTCCGTGCTAGTCAAGGATCAAGGCCGTCTTAAAGCTATTAGGTGCTTTCGAGGCATTGCAAAGACTGTGCAACGCCTCGTCCGCGTTTCCCCTAAATAAATTCGCAATGGAGGATAAGATCAGACCCCGTGGCCTTTCTATATCCTTTTTTAACGCACGTAACCTGAAACTCCAACGAGACTTAGTAGCTAGCTTCCTTAAGCAGCGACAAATAGTCGTGTTTCTTGTACAAGAAACACTACTAAAACCGAGCGTTCGTAATCCCGCGATTGCGAACTACAAGATAGTAAGAAATGACCGTACCGGTGTAAGAGGCGGCGGCACGCTCATATACTACAGAAAGTCACTGTATTGCATGCCAATAGATCCTGCCGAACTTACAAATTAAGAAGTCTCGGTGTGTAGAGTGGGTATGACCGGTCATCCAACTATCTTTATCGTTTCCTCGTACCTTTCGCCTAATAAAACTCTCCTCCAGTCGGATCTGGAGACGCTTTTCGCGCTCGGTGACTCTGTTATAGTGGCTGGCGATCTAAACAGCGGGCACATTCAATACAACAACCCGCGTAGTACCACTAATGGTAGGACACTATACTGGCTAGAAAATACGCTTACGTTCGACGTAATTGCTCCTTCTGAGCCAACTCATGATCAAGCTAACTGCCACCCTTCAGTTTTAGACATAGCTATTTTAAAAGGGATCGCGCTTCAGGTACGACAAATCGATGTCGAACATGAACTAGATTCCGATCACCGCCCAGTAGTTCTGCAACTAGGTCACCCGGGTGACCACACACCTGCTTCAGTCAAAGTGGCTGACTATCCAAAGCTCAAACACTATATCTCAAATAATCTCTCCTCCCCTTTCTTAGATAGGATCCCCGACAAGATAAAGTCTGTGACCGATGCCGATGTGGCAATTGACTCCCTGGTCGATCACCTCCAGAATGCCATCAGCGAAACCTCGAAAGAGGTAAAGGCGGCAAACGATCGCCACTTCATACTCCCTGATGATATTCGAAGACTGATCACGGAAAAAAACACTGCGACTCGCGCCCATGATTCTTATCCGACGGAGGAAAATGGCGTACGGCTACGTAACTTACAACGATTAGTTAAAACTCGTATCTCCGAACTCCGCGGTAAAGGTGGGGCAGTCTTTTAGAGGAAATCAAACCATCTCATCTTGCCTTCTGGGATCTTGTCCGTAAACAAAAGAGCAGCTACTCGTCCTCAATGCCCCCGCTGGATAGAGGCCCCGGCAATATGCCCGCCTTCGAAAGTATAGACAAGGCAGAGTATCTCGCTACCACTCTCGAACAACAGTGTTCTCCCATTTCCAATGAATATCATACCATAGATCCCGGACACATCGGGAGGGTCAATTGAACAATTCAATCAATAGTGACATCCCCGAATTCCCTAACGCCGCAGTAGGCTCTTACGCAGACGACACGGTCATCTTCAGCTCAGGCAGGAATAGGATTCACTTATACTACCGCGTCCAAAGGGCTGTGTCTACGTTCGGTTCCTGGTGCCTCAAATGGCGCATAGGAATAAACCCAGACAAAAGCGCGGCTATTATGTTCGATCCTCACGCGAAGAAGAATATAAAAAGAACAATACATCTTTTTGGTGTCAATATCCCCTGGACTAATCAAACTAAATACCTTGGTGTAGTTTTAGATAAACATCACACCTTTAACAAACATATAGATTATGTACAGAAAAAAGCCACCACAGATATGGCTCTACTACGCAATCTAACCTCCTCTATGAGCAAAATGTTACTCAGACATAAGCTCACAATATACAAAGTATGCATCCGTCCCATACTTACCTACAGTTGCCCCGTATTCGCTCACGCTTCGCACACCACCCTTCACAAACTACAAGTTCTGCAAAATAAATTCATGCGTATAGCCGTCCAAGCCCCTCCGTACGTCCGTAATATAAATCTCCATAAAGATATGGATATTCCGTCCATATATGCATATATCAAAGACCTCACAAAGCAATTCTTCGAAACAGCCGAAGTTCATCCCAACACCAAAATAGTACACGCAGTGAGCTACAATGCTAATCCGCACGCCAAAGGTTTCGTGCGCCGGCCACGTAATTGCTTCACTGATCCCGTCGATAAAATAACGAGATTGAACGCGCACTTCTTCCTACCGTCTCCACCAATCGTACGTGTCCGCGTACACGCCCGCGTAACCGCCGCCCACGCCGCCGAGGCCGAGCGGTTAATTTCGCTCCCGCACACCCGCCGCGGCCTCCCTCTGCAGACGCTTGAGCTCGATCCTCTCGATAGGAGCCCTCAAGTGACTCTGCTCGCGCGATACAGTGACACTCTACATCACTGAAAGTATATCATCACACTGCATACCATCCATGCACTTCTACACGTTAAGTACACGGTTCTGTAAGGGACTAGCCCCACGATCCTTGTTTGTTTTTCCGGCAGCAGCCCAAGCCAAGGTTCGGCCATTCTGGCACCCTTCCGCTCGCTGCCTCGGAGCTGAGTGCCCTCAGCACTCGCCCCAAAAAGTTCGGTGAAGCTGTGAAAGACCTTACGGCTAACAGCGTATGTCAATTAAAAAAAAAAAAACATGATTGCGAGTACCATAATATATCAGATGTAACAACCGACATAGCGACATGCTTAGGCATCTCCTCTTCCGTGCGATCGGCTGGTGTATATTCTCTTATCAAGCGAGGTGTTACTAGAATCCGCGTCGCCCAGGAAGGTGATAGATGACTGTGGGGTTTTAGTAAGTATTTCTGGCGGATAGCACTCGGCGAGTCCCACGTATGCATACTTTCCCCACGAATAAAGCCAGATTATGACAGGAGAGAACATTTGTTTCAGAAGGAACATGAACAGCGTAGACGTCGAAAAAGTAAAGCCCAACTTTATGAAATGATACAAGCCATTAGAAGGTGTGTACAGACAAATTGTAATTTAAATTATTAAAATGCATATAGTTCATTTTCATATTTTTTTAATAATAATTTCTAGTAATAATTCATAAAATGATAGAATATGTTCTCTTCTTACCAGAGTACAACAACGTGATCACTCATTAGGTTCAATAAAAGAACAAGAAACTGTGGAAATATCTGAGGTGTCGGAGGAAGTAACAGAGTCAAGGTTCCTCTCTCCATCACCTGAGAGATCAAGTCGTTCGCCACGTCAAGGCCGGTCGCCCCGGCAGTTGCGTTCACCGAGAAGTCGTAGAAAACGATGTAGTCTCGCCGGACTCAATGTCAGAAGATTCAGCACTGACTCAGTACTAGATTCAGACTCCGTTTCTAATATTTATGAAAGAACAAGCCACAATATTGGCAGAAGGCTTAGTCGTGATATCACTTGTTTAACAAGTTCACCCCCCGATATAAACACCCGTCTCAAGACACCTTCACCTATGGTACGACGAGCTGAAGGATCATCAACAAGATCATACCAAGATGTTTCATCGCGTTTAGATAATTATATCAGCATAGATGTGCCTACATCACGAGCCAGTGTTGAGATTTTAGTGTCTGATGTTAATGACGTGCCTCCGGCTACACCTTATCCCAGAGTACCTTCAATAGGAGCACGATCTGAACTATCATTATTATCTGAAAATGAATTGATAAAATTGTGGCGAAGTTCAGAAAGAGAAGTGCGAGAGGCGTTATTAGCAGCACTACAAGAGAGACGGGCTAACTTAGATCCAAAGCAAGATCCAGGATGAACGAAGGATCCAAATTAATGATTGGAAAGGAATTGATCCGTAGCTAATAATTTTGAGTCTCCTGTCACTGAACTACGGCGAGTGAGCATTATAGGGGGTATTGAAAAGTAATTATATTAGCTCATATTAGGGGCTCAGTTAGTGCCTTTTTTACATTGTTTGATGCGGACACGTCTCAAAGGCGTTAGTTAATCAATCGGTGTTCATTTCAGTGTCTTGTTATCATTATATTCGTAAAGCTGCCTTACATCACATTTTATTCTTTTCCTATACTGTATCTGCGTCAAACAATTTAACTAATGGTACTCGGTAAAACAAAATCCATTTTGAGATATTTACGTCCAGTAATTTGAATAGATTTTAATAACGATATGTACATTGTAGAAACAAATTAATTATGAATACATATTTAGTATTATAAAGTTTTGTTACATAGCTATGACCAGAGGATTTAAAGTGCTTTAACCTGTAGTACTCTAGATGATAGACATTTTCTGTATATCTATGAACGCTATAATTATAAACAAAATAAGGTCGAAATGTAAAATTTGAATTCATAGTGCTATTTAAATAATTCAGCTAATAATGATACGCCTACGTTCAGTACTTTAGTTTAATATAAAAATAAATATGTATTACGATATTGTTTTTATCTTCTTTCAATAAACAAATGAAGCAAAAAAAAAAGTCGGAATAAGATTTCAGAGTATCGCCCTATGTGATATACCTATACATTATTTGTTTTTGAGAGATTGCAGTTTATTTTGTAAAATTTAAGAAACTTCAAAGAAAAAGTAGAATAATATATATGTAATAAATAAGAATCTGAAGAGTAGGTACACATTTAGGGATAAAAGTATAATTTTTTTAACATAAAATATGAAGAAAAGTACAGTCTCTATTTATGTATTATATACATGCGTATAGCTTATAGATATTTATTACTTAACCACACCACCTGTTACATCAGTACGTTTGACATTTTGTTAGTATTTAACAAAGATGTCCGCACGCTATCACCAGCTTATAATACGCAATCACATGAATACTTTATTTTTATTATATTCAAGCATTCGGGTAATTTACAATTAATATTTACAAACAAAACAATACACATATGTGCCAATGCAAATTTAAAAATCTTTATTGATAACGCATTACCCTTAAGTATTTGTAATAAAATATTTTTTATTAATTACGAAAAAATTTATGATTACTTCTCATCTAAATAATTGTTACATTTAAGTCTAGTGAAGTGTTATTATACAGTTGTAACCATGGATTATGGAAAAATATTTCATATTAGTTCTATGATTTAAAAGTAACAAATCGTATGAACCATAAACACTTTCAATCATACTTGATTGTCGCAAGCTCTAAACCCTAAAAAAAATTAATATTTAATAATAGTATGAAGTTGAGATAATAATAATTATTGATAACTAAAAGTTTTAGTCGACTGTTATTTCTAAACATTCCTAAGCAATTGAACATAATATTAAAATAACTTATTAACTATACCAAATGCCAAACTTAAATGGATAGCATAGTGATTAGTATTTTTATCACCTATCCTTAGTATATTTATGCACCCAGTAGAATTTAGTTTACATTTTTCCTCTATATTCGCATATATATTTTTTATTATGTCTGTACTAAGTCCATTAAAAATTATACTATCGTGCGTTGTTTCTAAATAGGTATACTGAGATTAATTGTAGTGAATATTTCTAGTAGGTTTTTACTGGTGAAACGTAAACCTATTTCAAATATTTGTTTGAAAGATGTTACAGTCTATTTATTTTGTTTAATGTGAAAATTCATTATTTTATACATATGATGAGATTTTCAATTTGGACCAACATATTAAATGTTTTTCATAAATGTAGGTAAATGATTATATAATACCAGATAAATTTATCGGATGTGAGTCATCTAGTGATATACGAAGTCTTATGCATTTCTCTTTCTAACGTAGGAATGTAGTAACATATGAATTGAAATATTAAAATATAATTATTGTAAAAAAACATAGATTAAACAAATAGTTATTATATACTTAATAAGTAAGTAATGAAAATCATTTGAATAAATTTATAATTTACGGCTAGATGAGTAATATTTTTGAACACCAACATGTTTTTCAACATTTATAATCAAATTAATTTCCAGTGTACCTATTAATAAATAAATTTTACATTGTTTTGTTTTTAAAAATAATGTCATTGTAAAACACACTTGATATTGTATCAAAATCAATGACTTTAAGTGTGAAGGAGAAACATACAAACACATTGAGAAAACTAATGGCATAAATATTGTGTTTTTGTATCTTCTATGTTTGTCAAACTTGGAAAATTTTCTCCTTTGAATTTAGTATACCATCGATATTTAATCGAAATATATAAATATGTTTTCATATGTCACAAACGTTATACATTTTACGTACTTCTTTCCGTACTAAAATATTGATGAAACACAATGAATAAAATTTTGAAATTGTATAATAAATGTAAAATGAATTCGGATTATACTATCTTTAGATTATACTATGACTGGCTGTTACATCACGTGCAACGATATTTAGTAACTAAGTACGTATCGAAATACCTAGGTTTTGTTTCAAAGTAAATTGTTCCATCGATTGGATTAATAAATTAAAATCTATTTTTAGCTATTAATTAATCAGTTTTTCTGGTTATTGGACTTGACTGGTGATATTGTTTTCTGATATGTTTGTTTAAACGGCCTCGACAATTGTTACCAATGTAATGTACTATTGCAGATACAGATACGGGACGTGGCTTTCACTCTATGGAATTTGAAAGTGCACTTTTGCATTACAAACTTAAAATGTGTATCGAATGTATAACAAATATTTGTGTTAAGTATCAATGATATAAGCTCATATTATATTACTAAAACAATCAGTATATGTTTCTAATTATTAATAATACAAAATAAATTTATACATGCATGTTTATTGCATATGTATAGATTCAAAATAACGTTAAAGTTAAAATGGTGTGTTTAAATACAATTTTATTTTTTTATAAATATTGCACATTCGTTATCTATGTATTTCAATTTTACTCTTAAATAATTTTATAATTACAGTTCAATATGCAAATAATATTATGTGCTTTAATTGCAAAATCGATTTAGAACATATAACGCGGATGACAGTCAGTCATGAATCTTAGTTTTAATAATGAAATTAATTAAAAAAATGAACGCCAATTTTAATATTAGTGACTTTGATAAAAAATTGATGATTTTATTGGTATGTGTATATAGTAATATTGTAAATAATTTACCAAGAATGTACGGATAACTGACGCTGTGAAATGAGTCAATGGTGGGACAGTATTGGAAAAAACTTTAAATTAGAAAAAAATCTCAATTAAATTAATCCTAGTCTGTATTAATTTTGTGTCTACATTTGATGACAATGATATAGATATTAGTTGAAAAAATAAAATTTTGTTCTAATAATGTATTTTAATTTAATATCAAATTTCCCCATAGTCAATATTTGAGAAATACTGATATTGAAATAAAAAGAGTAGTAATTTGCAGCCTTTGTTTTTTTTCGAATAAAGTATTTCAACAGTAAAACTCATAAAAATATACCACCCACCCATATTTATCACGAATTGAAGAGGGTATAAAATATCAACAGATTATAAATAACAATTAGATTACGGTAGAGCAAGGAAAAAATGGTTTATTAAGTTAAAAAAAATAACACAACCGGTATCGCAAGTATTCTTGTGATATAAAATTTAGTTAGTCGTATTTTGGCCTTCTCGGTGGATAAAAGTCTGCATGTCGCGTCTAGATCCGCACATAAGTAAATGCAGTGATTACAAAATAAGGTTGCAGAGTTAATTGAAAATGAAGTTATCACTATTGACCGTGTCTTTTTGCGTTTACGTACAATCTGTGACTAGTTTATATTGTTACTGGAACACCGGTTGTCCGTATAACTATTTCTCAAGCAAAACACCTTACAATGCTGTTAGAGGTGATATAAGAGACTCTGTAGTTAAACTTACAGGTAAGTTAATTTACTCTGATTTGTTTAAAGGAATATTAAGAACCATTATTGCTTGCATTTTTAGTTTTATAATTTTATTACATTTATAAAAATATGTAATTAATAAAATAGCGTTCTTAATACGAAATCATTTTTACATAATCGAGTTAATGTTTTATACATTAGGCTAGATAAATTAAATGGATATAGATGAACACCTAGCAACTATATACAATATATAATAAAGAGGTAATTATTATATATTATGTTTGTGATGATTAACTAGTTACAATATTATGAAATTATATTTTAATGATATAATAGAATACGTAAGCTTTAAAGTAGGACAAAGCACAGTCATGCTTACCACTTCAAAGGCTAGATGCCACTACATTATTGCACCTGAGTCACCGGGGATATTTGTATATTTGTATAATTTGCATTCAAAGATTACAGATGGCGTTATTTGTATGATAAAATTGTTTATGATTTGTTATGATTTCTTATTCATTTTAAATGCCTTATTTTTGTATTTACCCGTATTTATTCAGTAAATATTAAAAAGAGGGCATAGTTAAATAATTATGTTTTATTCCAGTGTTTTTAAAGACGTGAAATTCGTAATAGGTATATGAAATAATATTACATTTTATAATACATATAAAGTTATGCTAGTAAGAGTTAAAACGGCTTATTGTATATGCTATTTTTTATATTACAGGTTGTGAACCAATCAGTATCTGGGGCTTAGTTAGACATGGTAAAAGAAATCCAGGCCTCGATAATGCAATTTCTATTAAAAATGCAATTGTAATAAGGGACCAAGTTATAGCAAGTTACGCAAATGGCAATAGTTCTCTCTGCGCTCAAGATGTAGAAGATTTAAGGGATTTAACTACCGACAAACAAATGTTTGACAAGGCCCACCAACTTTCTGAGGAGGGGTATGAAGAAATGTTTGGTATTGGTAAAAGGATAAAACAAGCATTTCCCAAATTGTTAGATAATCTTGAAAAAGATAGTTATACTTTCCGACCAGCTTTCGGAAATTGGATGGAAAAAAGCGCGTCAGGGTTTGTGAAGGGTCTCCAAAGTAAAAATTTAGCTATAGATAAAGCGACAACTGACTATGATATAATGGATGTAAGTATTTCCAAATAAATATTACTGTAAAAAGCAGTAATATAGTGGCATTTAATATATTAAACTTAATTTGATACTATTTTAGCCATACACGACATGCGGGAAATATCAAAGGGACGTTAAAAAGAATCCAGATGTTTTAGCTGAAGCAACCAAGTATCAAGAAACATCAGATTTTCTGGCTGTAAGTATTTTGTATTTATTTATATGAGCTCATTAAATTTATTATATTTTTGTTAAAAATATTTATCATGAACTTGACTTTTGATAAAATTTAACGCAATTAAATTTATATAAATACATATACTACATTATAACTGACTATTATTTTTCTAGACCAAAGACAGAATTAAGAGGAGGCTCGGTATCGAATATTCTTTAACAAATGAAAACATTACAGCCCTGTATGACTTATGTCGTTATACTTGGTCAAGTAAAAATAAATTGAGTCCCTGGTGCGCATTGTTTACCACTGAAGACCTAAAGGTTATGGAATACTATGGTGATTTGAGACACTATTATAGAAATGGGTACGGAAACAAAATTAATCCAAGGCTGGGTCAAATTCCGTTAGTGGACTTATTGAAAACCTTCCAACAAGCTGTAGATGGAAAAGGGAAGAAAATTGTTGCGTATTTTACACATGCCACAATGATAGACATGGTTTACACAGCACTCGATCTGTTCAAAGATAATGCTCCACTCACTAGTGCTCAAAGAAACCCTGACAGAAAATGGAGGACCAGCAAATGGACAACGTTTGGAGCGAATTTATTCGTAGTACTGAATAAGTTAGTAATTCTTTTTATATCGGTTTAGCGTCAGGGCTACAATCTCATCTGATTTTAAGTGACTTTGTGGCCCAGGATGTTTAATAAGCTAAGCTTGTGGAAAGACTGACTCTCAAGTGTAACCTTGACACCTATATGGTTTACCGGCAGATTTTCAATTTAAGGGTAGTAACCAGGTTGGGATTAGAATAAACCCTAGCACACTATGATTTCATCACGATGATTTCTTTCACCGAAATTTCAAGTTCATTGCAGGGATTCGAACTCACGTCCTTTGTCGCGGCGTTCGTGCACTGAACTCTCATCGCTTCATTCATTTATTGATTTAACCTTTATGTTTAAAATTTTCTTTAACCGAACTTCAACAAAATTGTCGTTGTATTTTAACTGCTGGCTTCTTCCAAGTAATAACCGTGTATCAATTAGGACCTAATTTATTGTAATTACTAATTCTTTCTAATAATAGAGAAAGCTGTGCATATTATTGAAAGATATGATAATGTATCAAAGATTTTATTCCTTAAAATCTATATTTTACCTATATATAATGAAAATTATATTTTTTTGAGGCGCAATCACGTCAAAACTAATTACTGATCGCATCCACATGGGGCCATGACCATTCGAAGCGGTATTATTTGTAGATGGGTTACGGCCAGTCCTTATTTGAATTCCAATGATCCTTCGTAATTTTATTGCTATTTTACGTTTATGAACATTGTCCCCGCCAATAAATATGTTATTCGCCCGATATAGCAGGTGGGAATGGCATAACAAATTCAGTTCCAATGCCACAACTAAAACTATATTCTTTTACAGATGCAGTCAAGGTGATTACAACGTAGTGTTTTATTTGAACGAAGAACCACTTATAGCGATTTGTAAGGAAGGTGTATGCAATTGGCAAGAATTTGTTGACAAGCTTAGTTCAATGAGCGATGATAGTACTGATGTATGTGAATTTAAGTCTGTACCGTATGTTAAGTAGACATAAAAGTCATCTCATATTTAAATAAATAATAAAATTGTTTTTACAACATACTTTTAATTACTAATTGGTTAGTGCATATACGAATAGTAATAATTTTGTAACAATAATAAATATATGCGATATTTAATGCGTAATAAAAGGTGTATTTTTATTTATATATCAATATAAAAAATAATATAACATTAATTACTTAGTAAACTGACGTGGTACACTAGGAAACGAGTATCAAATAATAAATTCATGTGACAACAGAGGGTCTCGTGTTATAAAAAAATCAACAGAACTTCTGTACTATCTGCCACAAGATTGAAACCTGTATAGAATAATTTTATTTTTGTCAATCACAAATAATACTTATCGTTCGATGAATACATGTTTTTAAAATCCTCAACGAGACACAGCTTGATGTACAACTTTTTTAATTAAAACTAAACTCAGCTATATTACTTAATGTAATTCATATGTATATGTACGTCTTACCGATCTGAATTATGGTTTGGTATCAACAATAAAACTACACGAAAATCATAGCATTTATCTTGCCTATTCCATATTAGATGGTATTAAATAACATGAAATTTTATTTAATTATTTATATACATTTATCAAATAGGCATCACTTTGAATCAAATCATTCCAAAGGTTCATCAATTTACATTTTTGCAGGCAGGGGAATGTAAACAATCATTATTTTCATATACTAAACAGGCTTTAATATTTACTAAATGAAGCAACTTTATGTACAATTAATTAGCCTTACATCATTTGTACACGGAGGAAGTAAGGAGGACGTACAAGGAGAGCTAATAATACTGCATGCGTTATAGAAGTTTGAAATTTAATTTATTGCAGACATTCTACATTAGTTTCCGGGTGATTGTTCTTCACTGAAGTGCTAACAATTCCATAGTCAAGGTTTGAGAAAACAAGTTCGCTAGACTTTCTACTATATTTAACCACAGAACTATTTGTAGCTTTTTTATGACAATACGTAAGTGTTCCAGCTATCACTTTGGAATAGTTTTTATTTTTGCTGTTTAAAACCATTTATACTCTCCGATTTTCTAATGAATCGTCGTAGCTCGAGGCTGTCTTTCCAATGTTGTAAAAGCCAGTGTATTGTCCCATATGACCACTGCATTGATTTATCTGAGCACTTCCCCGAACCACAACTTAGACTCCTCATGGCTAAGATTTCAGAATTATAGGAAATGCATACCACTTGGTAAACTAGCATAGTGTCACCAAATTCTTTTAAGTCTGAAGGAATCAATAATTATGTATATTTCCAACATGCCGGCTTCTCCAACTTCTTCGATCGTAACACCAACGCATGTAACTTTCAGATGTCTGATGAGCTTTTCCATATTTGGGATATCGTTTCCTTGAGCAATAATTGAATCCACTGTTATTTTTGGTGTTTCTCCCACCCATCTGGTAATGCTTTTCCATGCCCTTTTTCTGAGTAATTTCAAACAACGAGACACAAGCTTGCATAGTTCCAGTCTAGTTTGGTCTTCATACAAAACATTTTACGACTTCTGTATTGTGCTGATGGACAATAAGAAACAAAATGCAAACACCACTAGAAACCTTTTTC
Source organism: Actias luna (assembly GCA_039707435.1). NCBI lineage: Eukaryota > Metazoa > Arthropoda > Insecta > Lepidoptera > Saturniidae > Actias > Actias luna. The sequence goes on along the minus strand of JAZHAC010000033.1, from coordinate 7,890,580 downwards.
TTTAAAATTTTAGAACAAGATTTAAGTGCTCCCAAAAATCTACTGCGTCGTGTGTCTAACTCTCGCTCAGGATGCAAAACGATCTGAATAAACCTTCTTAATTTTAATATTAAAATATGTTTGCATTAAATGTACAGAATTGTATTTTGATTTTATTTACTTTATATTATATTCACCAATATTAAAAAAATTGAGTGAAAAATAACATGAAATTTTAATGGTCTTATGTAAATTTTGTTAATATATTATATTATCAAAATATATAGAATAAAACGTTCACATACATTTATAAAACTTGTTTATTTGACCACATACATACATGGCATTATCCAGTTTGTTTATTATTTAAATCTACATATATCGAAATCTTGCATGATATTTCGTCTTAGTTGTCTAAGAAAACTTTAATCTCGCTTAGACGTTATAGTAGAACGAATGTTTACATACGGGGTATAGAAAATTCCTTAAAATGAATGTTATATGGATTTTATTGTTCTTATTTAGTAGTGAAGTGGATAGTAATAATTATTGTTATTGGAATTCGGGTTGTCCGTATAAATATTTTTCAAGTAAAACTCCATACGATACAGTAAGAGGAGATATAAGAGACTCAATTATAAAACTCAAAGGTTAGTTACCAAATATTTTAATTTATTCATTGCGACTGTGTAGTGGAATTATAATATTATTAGCTTATTTTTAAAAGTCGAGCTTCTTAATTTACCACCTATAAAAATTTAAATTTTTAAACGTAAATATTTTTCAATGTCAATCAGCCTTAATACTAAAAAATAAATAATGACTTCACGATGTTTAACAAAAATGTTTGTTAAATTGTTATTAGTACTAGAGAATATAATTATAATTATATTATAAGTTCACAAACCAAAACTTTCTAAGAGAAAGTTTTAGAAATTTCAGAGTGAGTCGTGAAGCTCATCAAGTGCAACACAACATGTTGCTTCTGCTTTTACTTATATTACAGAAGTTCTTTTTTTTCATCAAATTATTTAACTTGGATAAATATTACGCTATTCCTTTATAGCTGGCGCTATATATGTACATAATCTGACAAATATTTTTAAATTTAATCTATTATAAGTATTTACAATCCAGTATACTATCTATATATCTAAAAAGATTTCGTTTTTAGGCTGTGAACCAGTTAGTATTTGGGGCATATATAGTCACGGCAAAAGTGACCCGAATAAATTAATTATAAAAAATGGACAGGAAGCGATCGACTTGAAAAATAGTATTATTGCGAGCTACGAAAATGGTAACTGTTCTCTATGCGCACAAGATATTCAAAATATAGAAAACTGGGAAATAGATAGAAAATCATACAGTGAACCTTTAACTAAAGAAGGGTATCAAGATATGTTGGGAATCGGAAGTAGGTTCAAAACCGCTTTTTCAAAATTAGTAAGTAATCTTCAGGCTGACAGTTTTGTTTTTCATTCTTCATCTACGAGCCAAGCAGAAGAAAGCGCAAAAGCATTCGTCAATGGTTTTCAGGGTAAAGAATTACCTATAACGAAAGTAAAAAACGGTGTTGACGTTATAGCTGTAAGTACAACATGAACTTAATTCCATTTTATAAAAACAAATTCTTTTATATTTCTATATTTTTCATTACAGCCTCACTTAACCTGTCAAAAATTTCAAAAGGATATTACGCAGAATCCCAACGTTTATGACGAAATAAATAAATACAAGAGTACTTCAGATTATTTGGCCGTGAGTTTTTATTGAACAGTTTTACCTAGTTTACAAAATATATTGGGCTATTTTTTACCCGTTCATTTGCCAGACCTTCCATCAATTAAATTTGTTAGTATCTATAAAGGATTCAATAAAACTACCATATATAGAGTAGGCATCGAAAAGACCTTCAATTTATTAATAAAAAAAATATGGAACGGAGTCATCTTCTGAGCGCATAATAACTAAAAAAAAAATTTTTTATATCAGGTATTATATTTCAACGTCATTAATTTACAACAGTGTTTATGAAAAATTAGGCTTATGGGTTAGATCTAATGAGCTTACGAATATTTTTTCAAATTGAACTAACATAGTAACTTGAGACATAACATTAATTTTTTATTGTAACACAAGACAACCCGCGGTTCATTTTTTCTTCATTGATTGAACATGGTGCGAGCCTTTTTGTTTAGTCAAATCTGTGTGACATATCACAGTTGCTAGATAGAAAAAAATATTAAGTATCACTGAAAATACTACTACTACTACTACTGAAAATACTACTAGTAAGTTTTCCGACTTCTTTACCTTAAGCCTACTCTCGGGTTTCAAACATTTTTTACTTCGTACGTACAATTCATTTCTATTCGATCTTCTTTACCTAATCTACTTGAATCTTTTAAATCTATAAACCTCACTTGTAACTATGATGTTAGTCATTATAAATGTAGTGCCACCGTATGGGCAAAAAGGTATTTCAAGTACGATTCGCTTATTTTCATAAATTTATTTTCATCTGTTCATTCATTCTTGGATTTTACAGCCGAATAATAGACCTATGCTGTGGTAATGACAATTTTGTATAGGTATTTCTGTTGTTTATAATTAATATTTTTGGTTTTATTTAGGTTTTTTTTTATTTATAATGAACTGAATACCTAATTATATATATATATATATATATATATATATATATATATATATATATATATATATATATATATATATATATATATATATATATATATATATATATATATATATATATATATAATTAGCTATATAAAGCTAATGGTTTTTGTTCTAGGCCCAGGACAAAATACAGAGACGTCTGGGTATCGACAAAAAATTATCAAGTGAAAACATTAAAACTATATATGACTTGTGCCGTTACTTTTGGTCTGGAATCGAAAACAAATTCAGTCCCTGGTGCGCTATATTCACAACTGGAGACTTGAAAGTTCTAGAATATATAGAAGACTTAGAACATTACTACAGATACGGTTACGGTTCACCGATAAGTGAATTACTCGCTCAAGTTCCTATGACCGATTTATTTAATAACTTCCAAAGCGTAAAGCAAGGAAAAGGGAAAAAGTTTGTTGCGTATTTTTCCGACTCGCCGATGTTAAACATGGCCTGTACCGCTCTAAAGCTTTACAAGGACAAGGATCCACTCACAGGCTCTCGTAGAGATCCTAAGAGGAAGTGGCGAACCAGTACATTATCAGCATTTTCTGCTAATTTAGTAGCAGTCTTAAATAGGTATATTAACATTTATATTATAACTATTATTATATTCTGAACCGAACATATTAGTTAATTAAGCTTCAATCTATTTATTCCAAGCGCAAATCAAGTATTATAAATGTAATGAACTACGTTGAATAACAGCACGGAAAAAATAAATACTGATTTAGTTTAATCTTATATAATCTGCAACAAATTTACTTTTCTTATATAATTTATAGGCTTGGCGTTATGACCTCTACCTCACCTTACATTTACTTACTTTATTTGACATTACTTGACAATGTAGCCCAAGATGGTAAACAGTCTAAGCCTATTGGAAAGACTGGCTCTCAAGTGCAACTGCCAGAATATACCTATAGGTATTTGGTGGCAGATTTTCAGCTTAAGAGTAGTAGCTATCCACGTTGGCATTAAAAGAGGCGCTACCGCCATGCGATTGTCTCATCACGATGTTTTGCTTCACCAAAAGCTCAAGCTCATCCCAGTTGAATTCAAACTCACGTCCATTGACGCAGCGTCCATACACACTACCAACTGAGTTATCATCGCTCCGAAACTCTTTATCATGTCAATCATACATTAATTATCTCTCGTCAAATGAAATTAGTATACAACCCTATAGACAAATTTACTATAATTTAGATTAGACGAATAATATCAACTTGGATTTTATTGATTTTTTTAATTGAAATATTGTTTGCAATATGAAACACGACAATAAATAGAAGCACTGAAAGCAGGCAGTATACTAAAGTGTTTCTTCCAGATGTAACGACAATGGTGAAGATGATTACAATGTCATTTTCTATTGGAATGAACAACCGTTATTATCAATCTGTGAAGGAGGTATTTGTTCGTGGCAAGAATTTGAGAGTAAACTGAAGCATTTGTTAAATGGGTCTTTAGATTTTTGTAACCATTAATATATGTAAGCATATCATTAACTTTCAATTTTATTTAGAATGAAACATGAAACGATTTATAAAGTCCTTATACTAATGATATTGCCTCTGCAATCTCTAACTTGAATATTTAACATAGCTTTAAAAAATAAGTGTAATCAGAAAATACATTATGTCAAATATTTGAAATAAATAAAATACTTACACGGATCTACGTAATAATAAAATAAACCGTAATATACTTGTTATAGGCTTTTAATGATAATGATAATGATGTTTTGAATTTAAATGAAGAATTTACATGTAATTGAACTGACAATTATTGTGTAAATAAACTTTATATACTTATATACGTACTTTTATTACAATTTAATATAAATACAAAGGGATCGGTTATAATTAAAATTAATATTAGAAACTCAAGAAAACATCATTGACACTTCACTTATATTTTTTCTTCTTTTTTTTTGGGATAGGTTCTCAGAAAAAATTCAAGTAGAAAATAAGATTTCACCAATACATGTTCTACTTTTCTCTCTAAATACATCTACGCTTTACTATATGTATATAGTAATCCTTTGTTCAAAAGTTAGACAAATATATGATCGCGGTGTTTGTTAATCCATCGACCTTCTTCATATAATGAATAAGTTGTAAAAATTACCTTAATTATCTCTCTGTACAATAAATAAGAGTTGATAAAACTTTAAGTACAGTAACACAATGTATTCAATTTATCTTTGCCGTAGCAATCCAAATGTGTTCACACCTAATTTCGAACAATATTCAATTGCATTTAAAACTTTAAATTCGCTTGAGCAATAATAGTAATCTTGCAAAATTGTGACGCAATAACTTTATGTTACTTTCAATGAATACGGCTCTTTCGGTTTATTCCACGAACTGTGTACTGTCATGCAACAAAGAGTTGAGTATAATAAGTATTTAATATAAAAGTAGCAGTAAATTAGATATTCATAATTGACTATAATTAGACGAGGAGTGTCTTCTCCCTTAAACAATATGTTATTTTATAATATGGATTGTTAAGAGTATATAGTTAACTTTTATAAAAAAAAAAAAATTATAAGTTATTCGTAATCAGAGATTAGTAGTCCATCGAGATTTTTAGCTATTTAGCTATAAAGCATGTTTTGTATGATTTTTACACAATAAAAAAACTTAAAACACCGTATCTAAATTTTTAAAATAAAATCCTCTTTATCTTAAATTATTCATTGTACATAACACCTACACGGTACCTACGACCCACTGAAAAAGGAATGATATAAAAAGGTGATACAATAATTTATTTCATACAATTTTGTAGAATTGCCTCACTATGACAGGTCTACAAAATTTAAAAGTCACTTGTCTTCCATTTGACCTTAGACTCATCTTTCCTCAGATTAGACGATGCATAATCAATAACAAGGTCAAATGAATTCAATAACCTCCGTTTCGGTGTATTCGATCGTCCTCTATTCCAACTTGTTTGGTATTTGTTTAATGTTTTATTGATATTGAATGCCCAATCAACAATTATAAAAAAAAAATGAGTTGAGATTATTTAAAGCATGTACAATAACACCCCAGTCCAACTATAATAGAGAAATAAAATAAAATAATTTTGATAAATAACAAAGTGTCGTACAGATTCTCCCATTTTGAGCATATTTATTTAAAGTGTGAAGATTAAATACAGAAGGGAGCATGATAAACAAAGCATTATGTTTTAATAAAACTGTTAGATTATAATCATTCTTCTCGTTTTTAAACTCTACCCCTGAGAGGCGGCGTTTTACTGGATCGTTTAAGATATTTAGAAGAAAGAAAGAATATTTATTGTTGGACAATATCAATATAACACAAAAGTAATCATACATTAAATTTCATTAAACTATCCAAGAACAGCCCCATACTTAAAAATTTACTATAGTAGAACTTACGGTACATACCGCAGTACTGATTTCCAGTATGATGCCTCAAAGCGCACATACATCGATTTACATACCCTTGCGTTAACACACGGTTTAGGCGGGTGGTAGAACATAATAATTGTAACGAAATAGATTACTCTACCACACAAAAGTTACAACAAGCTAAGGTTTTTTTTTGTGTTTGCGTTCCTGGTTAAGACAGTGTGTATCCAATAATCGAGTATAATCTATAACTAACTGGGTTACAACCACCATGCATATGGGAGTGAATTTGTTAAAATGGTTTTCCATTAAAGTTTAGGCGAATTGCCAAACTGTGGACGTCAATTGTTGTTTTTAAATTATACTGTGTTTACCTAGCTAGTTTCACTTCCCCTCCTCCCTCAATAAAATAAATAATAACAACTTTGACCGAAATCTTACATTTCTACAGAATATTGATGTTCATATATAAAAGATATATAGTTACACGCGCCCGGTCTATTCCGAAAACATTATATACACTCCTTCATCAAAATCAAAATATATTCACGACGTATTTAAACTACGAAAGTTGAGGTAAGGAAATTGCTGCTGCCGAGTCTCCTATTTGCATTTTAGATGTTGCTTATAAATCGACATTGCTTGATACCGGCGCTTTCTCTACGTTTTAAAAGGAATTCTCATTAATCAGAATAAATATTTATAAAATAATAATATTATATTAAATACATTATAATATATATTCATGAATATATAAAATATATATATATATATATACTTTGGGAATTATTTTATTGCAGGTTGTTTTGTTTGACTTAACGGCCACTGTTTACCAGTGCCTCTGGTGAAACTCACCAGACACTGGTGGTGACACTCACATAGTGGTAAGTTCCATAAATTCCTCCTAGCCCCACCGGGTTAGAAGGAAAACTGACAATGGATTTTCTACGTTAAAAAAAGTTTTGAAGAATTGTTTCACATTTAATTTAAACTATTTAGAAAAGACGAGTGAGCAACTATTTCAACTCTCATAGATTATCAAAAAAATATATGTATATTTTTTATATTCAGTCGTGGCCTATGTAGAATAAATGGTTGATCTTTACGCATTCAGGTATATGAAGCTAAAAATACATGTGGAATGACAATAAATTAACATTTGAAAAAAGATTCTAATTTGATTCACGTTTTGTCCGGACAATTCAGTAAAATAAGTACATATTTAGCTCTCGATACTAAGTGAAAATAAGTCCTTGCGTAACCGCAGGTAATCTAAGCGCTGAGTGACATTTTACTGATTACTTCGATTCCCTTGTCACGCAATCACTGAACGAAGGACGAGCCTGACAAAAACAAAAATATCTCACATTTAGTACAATTTGACATTCGGATAATTTCTGTACGTCACCGCTCACTTTATTATATTGTAACATCCTAAAAATAAGGAAATATTTTACTGCTTAATGTCAAATAATTCTGAATGACGTTAATATTTTTAAATAATTATGTCTCGTGCAAGCAAAAGTTATACCTACTTAAGATAACGACTCTTTAAATTAGACACAAAATAAACAAGTTGTCACCGGAATGTATTAGTCTCTAAATATAATTAAGTATTAATTTATAATGCGATGAAATTAACACAAAAAACTAATTTACAAATAGATCGTATATTTCGCACAACTTTAGATAAGCTCAACAGATATTTCAAACTAATAACGTATATAAAACAAAATGAATACCCTGCTTGGCTAAATCAATCTTCGAAAGGTTAACGTACTGCGACATGAGCATAGTCAAAAATTAAAGACTTCTGAAGATTCTTTGTATTCTTCGTTTTTTATTAAGCAAATTTAGGCACTTGAGGCAACTTAAAAAAATTGCACATATTTAGCTTATATATTATTTGCATGGTGTTATAGCTTTTCCTAATGCCCAACTGGCTAGCTACCAGGTTTTTTGTATTAAAGTGGTGTTCAAAATCCTATTATTGACGGATTTACTCACCACAACGCGTAAACGCATTAACTGGGCTTACACCAAAGCGAAAGGGGCGTGTGACAATACTCATTGGGTGATAAGCACCCGACACTACCCACCACCGTGACACTTCAAAATCCCGTGTTGCCAGAGACCAGGGACACTTTACCTATTTCTTCAAATCTCTATTGCCAAATACTAATAGGTGTGTACTAGGCTTAGCGTATCTACCATCTTGGACCATATCGTCATTTAACATCAGATAAAATTGTGGCCATAACACCTACAAAAAAAATTACTTTATATTATTTTCTTTATTCATTATAACTCTAGAAATTAACTTAAATTTAACACACACAAATGCAAATTCTTAGAAATATAACATATATAATTAGCTGGTAAATACAAGTTAGTATAAATAATATATTTATTATATTTTTTAGAGACACAGGGTGCCGGAAGTCAATAGTTGGTAGATATGTGGCAATAAAACCATCACGACGACCTCTTTGGGCTTCCAGCTTTTCAGAATCAGCCAGTGTATTTACACTAACGAACTACGATGCATTACTGTTCGTACTGTGATTTCCGTGCTTATTATTGGATGCTTAGAAAAATACATTTCTATATATTTTTTTTATTTTTAGACCACGCATAAAGTAATTTAGGTTACAGTGACATCTGTTGAGTTTAATGAAGTAAATACATGCCTACTAGTATTTGCATAGCAAAACGGTAACTATGTGATTAAACTCATCAAAATAATAATATTAAATTAAGTACATGTATTATTAGTAAAAGTGAATATAATTTAGCAAGCAATAGAAAAGGTTCATTATAGTAATTACTTGCTGTCACCCATCTCCGCTATGCTCAAATCGAATCAAAAATATTTATTCAATTTAGGCCCTAAGAAGGCGCTTATGACCGTCAAAAGTACCCACCGGTTCGGAAAGTAACACAGTCATCGAGAAGAACCGGCAAGAAACTAGATCTGGACGTTTATTATATATCTTTTTTAGGTACATTTAGGAACTGTAAATTTTCAACAATTATTGTTAAATTAACTATTTTATACAAAACTGTAAAAAATAATATATCTAAGCCTTCCTCATGAATTTCACTGACTATTGTTAAAAATCTGTTCAGATGTTTTGAGTTTATTGCAGAGAGACGGACACGGCGCAAGATTTTGTTTTATAATATATAATGGTTACATTTAGTATTTAGAGTAAGACGGTGCATATCTGTTATTTTTTAATATGGGAATAATATATGTTTACGCATTGTATCTGGAAATATACCGGGCAGGGTACGAGAACCCACTAAATTGCCCACTACTAACACATATTACCTTGTTTGTCCTAGATGGTGTATGCATTTCTAATAAAGGTAAAAATAAAATAACTCAGACTATTCGTAATCTATGAAATTCTTATACTCTAGAAAATGTTTAAGTGACATGGTCTATATAACAGGGCATGCAATTTTGAAGAATAAAATACTCATTATTATAATAAGTATTTAGTTAAGTAGAATCAATGAATCGGCAATATATGTCCTCACTCTAATTCACTATATTTTTATTTATGCCAATTCACAAACTAATCTGAATTTGTAATATACATCAATAAAGTCATAAACGCATATAAATATTATACGTAAATAAGTATTATACGCAAAATGAAAAAAATGGCAGTGTTGATGTCATCGTGACATACTTCGGACAAACAAAGTCATATAGTAGACTGACGTATAATCTAAAAAAAACATTCGTTTTTCATTTAAAGCTGAACAATCTAACATGATAATAAAAGTCGTTTAATCCTTATTAGCCATCTGAAGGAAAAAAGGGTCGAGTTTCGTTTTAATAGTTTATAAGTGGACCCTAATGCAATTCGATCTAACGTATCCTTTTTAATTCTTTATAAGCTAATTAAGTCTTATTATAATCTCGCTTGATATTAAATGACAATGCATCTAAAGATTTTCACAATGTGTTCCTAAAAATAGGGCTGACTTTCAACTGCAGTTGCTAGGACAGACTAAGAGATTACTTAGCGCCTGACTTCCTACTCGAGTTAGTTTTGAGGGCACTATTTTTTTTCAGTATACTATTTTTATATTATGTTATACGCTATTTTTCTTCTTCAAAAGCTCTGTTTCATTATAGGATACGAAATTTTGAACACACGTCGCACGAATCAATAACTGTTCAAATTTAGCAGTACGTAACCCAGGTTCGATAATTTCCAAATATATATATATATATATATATATATATATATATATTTATTTTTTTATAGTTAGGGTTTTTTTATAGTTATGGCCATAATCTCACCTGATCTTAAGTGACGATACGGCCCTAGTTGGTAGGCACGCTAAACCTGTGGAGGAACTGGCTCTCAAGTGCAGCTGCCGGAACACACCTATTGGTATTTGGCGGCAGGTTTTTAACTTGAGGGTGGTTGCTAGCCAGGCGGGCATTGGAAAAAGCCCTACAACCATGCTAATGGCTTCCTCATGATGTTTTCCTTCACTGAAAGCTCAAACTCATTGTAGGTGCTTGGATTCGAACTCACGTCCCTTGACGTGAAGTCGTACACACTACCACTGAGCTATCATCGCTTCAATATAAATTTAAATTTAATTAAATATAAATAAATAATTATTTATCTACTCCAACGCTTTATGCGCGAATATACATATAACTGTTTCTAGTTTTATATCCTTTTAGTAATTAATTGTTTATGAACAGCATTATTATTAATGTAAATTATTCAGAATAATGAATTAATAAATTGTAAATACTATAGTGTGGAGTTAAATAGTATTAAAAAAATATAAAATTGTACAGAAATACTACAGAAGTATTTAAAAAAAATTAAAGGCATAGAAATTTATTTAAGCCAATACATTTAAACCAATACATATAAACAAACAATACAATAAATGAAGAATTAATATTATTAAGAAGTAATGTCTGATAATACTAATTTTATCATTTCACATATAGTAAACCAAACAATTCATGACTAGCATACGGTATTTTTTAATCTTCTTAAATTGACCAACATAAAAATAAAACATCAATAGTGAATAAAACATATGGTTTCAAAGACAATATTTTTAATATATCATAATACTTTATATTCGTGAATCTTTTACATCAGTGTATCATTAAATAATTCCATTATTCAACACACAACAAATATTTAAACATACGTTATATGAATACATCTAATCGATTATATTTTTTATAACTCGAACTGATAATTAAGTAATGAAGATGGCGCTTGGTTGAAACGAAATGAAGAAACCAGAAATTTGAAATGCAATGCAGATCGTTATTCACCGTTGTCAGCAAAAGGCGACTACTAATCATTTTCTAAACATATTATTCTACGTTAAGCATGTCACTACGATATGCGAATTTGCGTCCTAAAATGAGGCTCACACATTTTTCTAATTACAACACTCCTAAAATATATAATTCTTTTAATTTAAACTAATAGTTTCTGTGTTTTCAAGAGTATATTTATAATAACATACTTAAGGTTTCTACACCCAGTAGAAACGCTACATTAAATACGCGAAATTAGTATATATTATGTCACAAAATTGACTTTTGATTATTCTCAAAGTAGTGTTGTTTTTTAATTACGTACTTTCAAAACGCGCACTGACATCGCTATTGTAATATAATTATTATCATATGGAGGTAACAAAGAATATAAGTTGAATAATGTTTTGAATAGTGAATTTAATGTTTTAAAACAAAACGTAAAACTGAATTATAGCATAATAAAAACTTTTCATATTTTTTTTTACAAAAAATATACTTAGTTACATTATAAAATAATAACAGTATTAATTAAAATTATCACCATAATAAAACAGTGTACGTATATTTGTTAAATATCTCATCTAATAGATGCTGACATATCTATCTTAACTAATGTTACCTAATAATTAGATTCTAAAAAAATAATGTGCTCATGTTTAACAGAATTTGATATAAATTGTATTGTCTATGTCCTCTAGAGATAAGTAGATTTAGTGTTAGCCGAATACGAAGGTAATATTTTGTTACAATCGCATATCCGGTACTAAGGTAGTATTTTGTTACTACCGTATAACAGGAACGACAGTTAATACGCAGTGATAGGTGCGATGATACAACTTACTGTATTAACTGTCAATTATTATCCTAACGACACTGTCCGAATAAACACCTACATATAATTAGACATTAACATAGCGTAGTAGTAGTAACAAGAGTACAAATACATTTATATGCAAGTAGATACTCGTAGATATAATACTATACAGTTATTTATTTATACACTGGTAAACGTATTTACAAATATATTTGGTAACTGTTTGTTACCAGTTCTAGTTAAATATATATTTTTAGATAGGGGGCCTTTGAAGCGCAAATCTTGTAATGGATATACGCAGCTTAAAATATTGGCGTAAATTTTAATCCACTTAGCGATTATGCTAGTTATCCATATACATATAAATTAGTACATTAACTCATGAAGCGACAACTTTATATTGATAACTGTCAAGTTTACTTCTAGCATTGAAATATGTGCATGAAGCAATATTATAGGCGGAGGTAATAGATATGAGTGGAAGGTATACAAATAATACTGAAACTATAATTATCTAAACTTATTTTGCGCCTTTGCAACAACTTTTAATATATTTTACTAAATATCAAAATATGATCAGAAATAAATAGTTTTTGTCTTCTCTCTGAACATTGTTTTTGTATTATATATAAATATATAACAAACATGGAGGTAATCATAAATAATTTGTTTTAAAGTTTGATTTTTTTAATAAAATAAAATGCATCGTTGTCATCTTTATATTCTAAAAAAATATAAAAGATATTCAAAGAAATGTGATATTTACGAATTTCTCTTAAAAAATTATAGTGAAAATCAAAAATATCAATAACTATAAAAAGTATCAGATCCCTACTCCAGCTTGCTATACATGTTGATTTTTTTATCTAACACCTATAGAATAAAAATACTAGTTATAGTTTATGTTTTGCTGCATAAATATAACAATAATTATAGATCGACATACATTTTATTTGCTATAAATGCCTTTAACTCCAATCAAGAAATTAATTGCCCGTGCCTTTTTTACACCAATAAAAATTTAGTGAGTTTTTTTATTTTATTATACGACGACGTATGACGTTTTCAACAAGTGCTAATATACTACCTAATACATTCTATTATTCTTTATAATTATTTAATTAAAAGGTATTTTGAGAGAATACAAGTGTAAAACATAACTTTTTTGTTAATATTTTGATAAAATCAATCGCCATTTATTAGGTAATAATATTCATTGAGTTTTATCATATTCAGAATAGTTTGAGTCTAAAATGAATAAAATTTTGTTCAAGGCAGAAAGTTTGGTCTTTCATGAGGTTATTATTTTATTCGTGGGAATATTTAGTTAACAGTTGCAGTTCGGGTTGCTGCTTCCTTGGGGTTGTTCAGTGAGACGCTGACCACGAGCTCCGCCTGCTAACATAGCCGGTTCAGAGTCGAGACTCTCTGACATTTTGTCGCAGATTATATCCACCAGCCGCTCGAATACGGTCTGATAATATGAAAAAAAAACCTTGATTATACTTTGTTAAAGTTGTAGGCACGTAATCTGAGTGTACCAAAGGGAAATATAAGGTACTTTAAAAGTGCACATGTACAAAATGACTTTAAAATATTTTTTAGAAACTTAGCCTGGTTTTGTACATAATATTTTAATTTAAGTAAATTCCATGTCTCATTGTATGGCGTAGAAACATTTTTAAAAACACTTCCTAATATCTAAGTAAACGAACATATGAAGATTTAATCAGGCGCTAGCATAATATAAAGTAATGTATATGCTTAGTACCTTCACATTGATATTTTCCTTAGCACTGGTCTCATAGAATTCTACGCCCAATTGATCGGCCAGTTGCCTACCGCGTTCGGCGCTGACGACGCGCTCTTCTTCCATGTCACATTTGTTCCCGACAAGAATCACTTGTGCGTTATCCCAGGAGTAAGTTTTAATTTGAGTCACCCTGTTTGAATAATATAAATATAGCAAATAATAGATATATGACTTGTTGAGTTTATTTATCAAAAGGACTACATTTTTTTTCAGATTGAGCTACGTTACTTGTGCTACAGGTTTTTCATTATATTAGTTTAACTACGTAACAGTAGTGCGCGTAAAGGTAAACATAGCACAATTTACAAAAACGATGATCCCCGAGATATTGGTAATCCATTGATAACCATTTTTGTTATTCTGGCTTGCAATTCTTAAGAACTAGACTCTAAACGCGATAAAGCAAAAGAAATTCATAGGGTTAAATTAGGTAGTCGCAAGCCAGTTGGGTACAGATCTCAACACCCAACTTGATTGCTAGATATGCATTAAATGATCCGAATGCAAATGGTTTACAAAGCTAAAGCAAAAACCTAACCAAGTAAATAATGTAGGTGGTTTTACACCAGCCCCCCGAGCCAAGTTGTATTTTCTACAATCTTTAGTGTAAAGAAAAAATAAAAAAACAAGAAAACTACATCGGATGACATACCCACATAATATTAAACTGACGACATATGACAATGTCAGTTTTGAAATAAATATCGATGCTGTTTCACGTGTATGTTGAATTTTAAAGTTTTTAACGTGCTCTGATTACGGTATTTGGTGTACAAATATGCAATCACTTTAGTGTTTAGAATGTCATCTTATATATTTCTTTTGTTTTCTCTTTACACTAACGGTTATACAATAAGAAAATTTGGCTCATGTATGAAGTTGAGGTCCAGTCATTCATCCAAGCTCCCAGCAAAGAGGTTTGCCATAATACTCAGGTATACGTTCGTGTACAAATTACTGTGGTATTCAGAATGCTAATAATTTGCTTATGTAAAACAATAATTTTTCATAAATCATTCATAATAAAAATATTAATGACTTCCATCAATATTACTTGTAACGAATTCACGTTTTATTAAAAAAAAAAGAAATTAACTGTTTTTTTGCTTTTGTTTTAGAATGTTATTGTTATAAAGACTAAAATACATATTTTAGTGGTAACAAATAAATTAAATAAAACTAATAAGCCCGAATACGTAATTTACTAAAACGTATTCAATACAGTACAGTAGTATAGAAGTTTCATTTTATTTAAAATCAAATTGTGTTAAGTAAGTCATAGAAATGTTGGGTAGTAATGAATGACAATTGTACACGGCAGAATCACAACACATCACATCACAGCCTTTAGCCAAGATGTCTTTCCATACTTTTTTTTCTTTATATCAGCAATTATTTAATGGAACTTGGTTAGGGACCTACCATAGTGATACTCTTAGCTGTATTGTTTTTGCGGGAGCAATCAGTTTATACCAGTAACCAAGCGAGCGGTTGAGATCTGTACCCATTTGAATCGATACCACAAGCCACGATGACGATAAACCCATCACTGTAACTTTCCTTTGGTTCGACTCCGGTATCGATAAGTGCACATATATCCAGCTGTTAAAAGCCTTACAAGCTTGTATGTCGACGATATGGATTATTCTTTTACTTTTGGATACTAACCTTCTCTTCAACGTACCATTATAAAAACGGTGTGTACTTAAGACCTCGCGACAGAAGTGAAACATCACTATATCTCTGTCGCTCCTTTAGTCGCCTCGAGCCGACATTACCCGAAGGTGCGTCACACAAAAAGGTTGCGGATCAGAATTTCAAAGCCTCCCCATAAGAAGTTTCACTTCATAATTAACCAAATTCTAAAACTGATCCTGATTTTTTTAAATTCTTTATAGCTTTAATATTATGGTCATAATCTCATTTGATGTTAAGTGACGATGTGGCCTAAGACGATAAACACGTTAAGCCTACTGGAGGAACTGGCTCTCAAGGGCAACTACCGGAACACACCTGTAGGTATTTGGCGGCAGACATTCAACTTGACGGTAGTAGCTAGCGAAGTGTGCATTGGAAAAAAGCCCTACCACCCACCATGCAATGCCAATAGGTATGACATCACCAAATTAGAGTTAAGGCATTTTTATTTCTGAAATATTAAATGTTGTCAGGTCTCCATATTACGCTCAAAAGACAATAATAAAAATAAGTGGTTGACTTTTGATTTCATCACTATTAAATAGACCTTACCAATCTTGAACGCTGTTGAAGCTTTCTTCGTTGGTAATGTCATACATTAGTATGAATCCCATAGCTCCTCTATAGTACGCTGTGGTAATAGTGCGGTAGCGCTCTTGTCCAGCAGTATCCTGAAAATTTCATTTTAAATAACTCTTATTACCGTTTATATCATATTTAAATCCGCAGGTAGAACCTACGTTATTATGCAGGCTCTTATTAATTATTGTTATATAACCATCTAATCTTGAGCTCATTTCATACATCAAAAGCCTCCTATATATATTTCAATATATATATATATTCTCTGTTTTAGCCTAAATCTTGATAATTAGCGATTGAGGTCAGGGGATATCTTGAAGGTTTAACTTGCTAAAACTGTTTACCTCAAACCAATTATCGTTAAATCCATGAAAGTTTCCAAATTCAAAGGCTAGATAATAAGGCACTTTTGCAATACAGTTAATTATTTCACTTACATTGATTAATACCAATAATTAATGAATGATTAACACAAGTACCGTAAGCCAGCAAGAAAAAGTACTAGAAAAAGATTATCCAGTGAAAAATTATCCTACATTTCATTTTTTCTATTTATAAGATTGATTTACTAAAGTAATGTACCAACCCATATTTGAAGTTTTACACGCTTATCGTGGCGAAACACTGTTTTCACTTTAAAGTCGATACCAACGGTGGAGACGAAAGCTGATGTGAAGGAGTCATCCGCATAACGAAACAGAAAACTGAAAGTTGAATTAATAATTATAGGATTATTTTGCTTTAATGAATTTATACGACAAACATAACTCATTAATATAGAAATAAAAGTGTATTTGAGTTGTATATTTTGTTACAAGAAATTAATACTTTATCAAATCATTGTACCTAGTCTTTCCTACAGAACTGTTTCCTATGATAAGCAGTTTGAACATATAGTCGAAGTTCTGGTCCGCAGCATCCTTCTGCCATTTGACATCCCCAGTCATCTGTAAAAAGTAAACTTCCGTTGTTACACCGTTTCAATTTTTTAAATCAATTAAGAAAATAGGTCACCTCTTCATCTATGTCATTAACAGCATGTTCGTATATAGTTTCCATTTTATTTATTTATATTCAAATAAAATTATTATCACTACCACCTCGTTGGCATTGTATTGCCATACTAGAGAATATGTTACAAATGTGAAACATGAACAAATTCATGTGAATGTAGCTGGTAATCTAAAATAAACTTTATAGGCAGTTGTAACAGTATAAAAATAAGAAATATTTCAATCTGCTATACAACTATATTTGACTTATAATAATTAAGTAAATTGCACATAGTTTTAAACATAATAAGAACCATTTTCAGTTGACAATGAAGTAATAGCAAATTAACAAGCGCGAACGGTTTTAGATAATGCTACCATGTCATATCCTTAGTGATAGGATAATTTTCTATATTCACGTTGCATACAAATTAAGAAGATATTGTAAATATGAATGATACTTTACATTTCTGTATTTAAAAAAAGTACTATATCTTTATAAAATCTAAAAGAAATGTAAGGTAAAAATGTAAGTTTTGTATACAAAGAAATTTTGAATAAAGCTTTATTTATTATTCATAATGATTATTCTATAAATCTTACTAAACATAATAAAGTAAAATAATTATTTTTTTTACAAAGGTTTATTGTAATATATCGTGCTTAATAAGAATTCTAATCTAGTCTGATGTAATTTTTGTAATACATTTTTGAAAGATGATAAAAAGTATATGTAATTTTTTTATGTTAATATTTTTTTTTTATATTTCATGTTAATAAAAAGAGCAAACATAAGTTGAATCAGAAATGTCAGCAGTAAATAAAATAGAGTAGCATACGTAACAAAATTAACTGTCTATTGGTCAGCAGAGATAAGAACTATATCCTCTAAGTTTTTTTGTTTTAATACAAAAACTTATTATAATTAGTCTGTATCAATTAAAAAAAAAAAGTAATGTCTACTAAGGCCGATAATTTTATTTCTGGTAATTGCAGATTAATTTCTTCAGCACTATTTTTAAGTAAGATGATAATAAGATTATTTCGGTTTAATAAAACACAGTATAAGTTGTTCACCCAAATTTATGGGTATAACAATTAAAAAAGGTTCAAAATACCAAGAGTTTTAAGTTTTAAAATAGTACAGTTGATAGACTAAATAGTATTTAGTATCATATTAATAATGATGTGTCCTAAAGATCTTAAAGATCTTGCACCAAAATCAAAGGTGAATAAAAAAAATTAAGACGACAAAATGATGACGTATAAATATACAACTTTACTGAGTATATAATTCTTATTGTTAAAGATAAATAAAATGACTTACCTTTTGTCAGTCTTCTTTGTATTACTACGAAGCTAGGATAGGGGAGCCTATCTGTAGAATTTTATCTAACTATATATGAAGATATCCTACTTTACATTCACGACAGGAAAGCTAACTTCCACTTAATTATCGATTCGCTCCAACGATTCCTCTGTAATAACAATAATTGTTCCACATGTAATAAAATTGAAACAGTTATGGCGAACAAAATACCACCGTATTGTGATATTATGTTCAACAAAATCAATAATTGGATAATGTTATTTTGTAACTCACGTATGCACGGTTTTAGTACCGTTAGAAGAACCACCGTCAACTTCTGCCCGTCGTTTTTATTGGTATGTGCGTGAAATCTACATGTATATATTTAAATGACTAAAAAAAAATTTGGAGCTCCACAGTGTTCTACAGGACACAGCTGTTACGTCCTTAGTGATCCCTATTCTATTGGGGCCGAGATGAAATTTCAAAATGGCGGAAAATGCGCGCGCATATAACTGCGCAGCCTGTCAAGGGTATATACATATAAATCTATGGGAACAAATGAAAATCTGTTTGTCCTACTACCAATGCTGTATGTTATTATATCATCTCGTACTTATATAAACATTATAACCGATTTAGATATTGTGAACAAATTCCAACATATAATGTTTGTAAAGCAGTCGTTATAGCGCACTTTAAAACCCTTTTTTCTATCAGCAAACATTCAAGCCATACTAAATGGATATTTTTAGAAGCAAACAATTTCAGGCTTGTCATCAAATCGATTTATTAATACCCGACACCTGTCAGCAATGTTTATCTATTAATATTATGTAGTATAATAAAATAATACTAATCTTTAACATTTCTCACAATCAATAAAGTTAAAGTGTAAACTAACATATTAAGGCGGCTTTTGTTAATCGTATTTGTTCATAAAACTTTAAAAATAGTTAATTATTGTGTATAATAAATAAGTAATTTTGGAGGGAATAATATCATATACACCCATTTACTTCCAAATTAACAATGCTTGTATTATCGTTCAATTTGTTTACTTTTTATAACCTTAAACATATAGTGTATACATCGACGTGAAATCTAGTTTGTAAAAAAAAACCGATGTTAACGTTTACGTATATAAATAGCTATTTCACACGCAGGTACATAAAATTCTATCATCGGCGGGACCGAACCTGACTCCTCAGCTCAATAGTAATACTTCTTTCGCCACGCTTGTCTCTGATATGTGTTTTTCAGGAAATATCTAACAGCAGTGATGGCAAACTTATGGCACGCATGCATGTAAATATGAATATTTTTTCGACACGTTATAGATTTTCAAATTTTATTCTCAACTTACAACAGTAATCTAAAAAAGCTTAAAACGAATTACTAATAATAATAAGTAGCTATTGTAGAATTACTAATTTCATTACAATTAAAATACTATAATAATAACAAAAATACTATTAACAAAAGCTATGACTAGTCTTGTTATTTATATCTCATAAGGAACGGTATAACATTTTTTAGGTTAACTTTGAAATGCCATTTATTGTAAAAGCTATACCAGTTTTTTTATGCTATTTAAGTCAACTCTGCAATCAAATATAACAAAATTCTCTGATAATTGGACCGTTTATTTTGAAAGTGATGTAAGTCCATTTTTGAGAAAAATGAGCTATCACGTAATTCATGCTTAATTTAATGTAATTTTTTTATATATAACTAGTCCGTATTTAATTTCTCAAAAAAATCCCATGTTTTGTACAACTTAAAATCGGTCGGTAAATGAAATTGCATTATCAACAAATATAATTTTAATTACCTTTAATTTTCTCGAAACAAAAGAAAATGGACTTACACCGCTTTCAAAATAAACGGTCCAATCATAAGTTTTATGTTTATAAGTACGATTATAAAAATATTTTTTTATTTTTATCACTCATAATTAAGAAGGTGCACCACAACTGTTTTACAGAGTAAGCCCTTGAGCCTTGACCCCTGTTTGACCCAATTACCTATATGTAACATTGATCACAGTTTCTTCTATAGTACAGTGAAGACTAAGATGTTTTCATAGACATAATTGATATGAAATTATTTTAAAATCACTAAAATCCTTCAATGACACTTATACGGCAATATATTACTATTATGAAAATGAAAACGGGCTGAAGCGACAGAATCCATATATAAGAAATATGAATACTACGTTTTTTAGTATGTTTATTAAGAAAGACTTAAGAAAGTAAGGAAGAAATTATTGGTGGTATTTCTTAGGCCACTTAGGCACTTTCTTCACGTCACTTCGTTACTGCTTACATATCGGCCCACTGGAAATATCTGACCTCATCCTTTGGTTCAATTATGGCGTTACTGTGTTGCCTTATTTATGTATTTACATATATATCTGATAACCTAGACTGAGCATTTAGCATGGAAAATTATGTGAGAGTCAAAAATTTTGTAGAACAGCGGCGAATATGGGACCACCCAGCTTTTCTCCACGGCCACGTTGGGCAGTGAGGGTTCGTCATCCCTCCTTAAATAAAAGGTTACATATAAATTTTGTTCTCCGACCCCGTCGATAAAATAACGAGATTACACGCGCTTCTCCCTGCAGTTTCCACCAATCGCACGTGTCGGCGCACACGCCCACGTATCCGTCGCCCTCGCCGCCGAGGTCAAGCGGATAATTTCGCTGCCGCACACCCGCCGCGGCATCCCTCCGCAGACGCCTGAGGTTCGATCCTCCGCATAGGAGCCCTCGAGTGACTCTGCTCGCGCGATACAGTGATACTCTATATCACTTAGAGTACACCATCACATCGCATACCATTCGTGCACACTCACACGTTAAGTACACGGTTCTGTAAGGGACTACCCTCGTGGCCCTTGAGCTGCTTACCTGATAAGATCGTTTTTAGGATCACTAAATTAGTAAGACAGGACCTGTTGGTTAGTCAGGATCGTAAATCTTTTTCATTTACTGGCAGCAGCCCAAGCCGAGGTTCAGCCGTTCTGGCACCCTTGTGCCCGCTGCCTCGGCGCTGAGTTCTCTTAGCACTCGCCCCAAAAAGTTTGGTCAAGCTGTCAAAGCCCTTGAGGCTAACAATGTACGTGAGTTCGGAAAAATAAATAAATACAAAGTTTGTTCTTTTCTTTACTCTACTCCCAATAAGTAGTAGTAGCCTATATACGTCTCCAGGGTACTATCTATCTCTATACCAAATTCACCGTAATTAATTCAGTGATTTAGGCATGAAAGCGTAACATACATACTCACATTCGCATTTATAATATTATATTAAGGATAAAGATGGTCAAATGTTTACACCACTTTCAATAAGTTAAAACCTATTTCTAAAGCGAGACATAGTATTATATCTCCATCTCCAGGGTCCCAGCTGTCTCCGTATCAAAATTCATCATAATCAATTCAACGGTTTAGGCGTGAAAGCGTAACAAACAAACAAACTAACACTGGGTTTCATCGGAATTACGGCACATGGAAAATTTTATATAATTGTAAACAAATTTAAATGTAACAACGTTTGTTGTTTACTTACGTTATTAAGTATTTCGGCTACCTAAGTACCACCCAAAAGTTGTAAATCTGTTGAGATCGAGTTCCCTTTACTGACCCTAGTATGCTATTACTATTTTTGTATGAAGCACCTTTAGTTAAATAGCCATCTGTCCCCTCACGACATAAATATTACTTGAATCATGTTTGAATGATATTTAAAAATTTGATATGAAATAATAAATAATCAAAAGTAAATTTTTGTACTGATTACAAGTTAATGTTATAAAATAAAAATATATATTCGCAACATTTTTATTATTTTACTGGCTGACTCGGTGAAAATTGTGTCATCTATAATCGTTATTCCTTAGTCTCTCGAAAACTCAAAAACGATAAAGACTACCCTCAACTGTAATTTGTTTTTAATATTTTGCAGGTTTTCTGCAATTATCCAATTTATCTCAAATTTTCTTAACCTTATTTTATTTTCTTTTATACAAACCATGTCGTAACAATAACATCACAATAAAAAGAATGGATTGGTGCAGCCATTCGTAAGTTATGCGTGTACATACATTTTGGTGAATCATTTTTATATATATTATATAAAAAGTTTAATATTGTTATTGCATATATAAATGTCAAAGAAGATCAAACCATATTATGGTATTGGATATACTTAGAAATTTTTACGTTATAATAAAGCAAAATAAAAAAAAACTTTATTCAAATTAGGTCCTAATAAAGCGCTTATGAACGTCAAAAAAAAAACTGGTTCGTAAAGTAAAGCAGTCATCTAGAAGAACCGGCAAGAAACTCGATCTGCATGGTTTTTTTAGGTACATTTGTTACATTCTTACATAAAAACTAGCCGCATTACATCGTGATTCTTACTTAGAAACTAGGCGCATTACATTCTCACTTAAAAACTAGCCGCATTACATTCTTACTTAAAAATTAACGGCATTTCATTCTCGCTTAAAAATTAGCTAGATTACATTCTCACTTAAAAAGTAGCCGCAATATGTTCTTAAAAACTACATAACGTTCTTAAAACTCACCGCAACATCTACGACGCCCGGCTGCACATAGACACGGAGACACCCGGTTGACCTGAAAAAGAAAAAATAAAGTTACAAACTCCACCTTAGTGGATCGGAGTACTCGTAGTTATAGGAGAACGCTTTAGATTTATAGGAGAACGAGTTACAATCATCGGAGAACGAGCTACAATTATAGGAGAAGGAGTTACTATTATAGGAGAACAAATTAGAATTCTAGTACGAGTTACAATTATAGGAGAACGAGTTAGAATTATGGGAACGAGTTATAATTACAGGAGATCGAGTTATAATTATAGGACAACGAGTTACAACACCTCGGACACGGAAACGCCCGGCCGCGCATCTCCGACACGGAGACGCTCCCGGTAGACCTCAAAAGAAAGAGTCAAGTTAGAAGTCCACCTTAGTGGCTCCGACTCTTCGTAATTATAGGAGAACGAATTAAACTAACTCGTACATGCAGACGCCCGGCTGCGCACCTCTGACACCCCCGTTGCCGAGGCGCAAAGTATGTCACCGTGCGGGGACCAGCATCATAGCCCACAATTTAGGGTGATAACACAAACTAACAACAAGACCGACCCAAAGAACCAGTTTCTATGTCAGCAGTATAATAAGTGTGATAACACGACTCTAATAGCAAGATCACCCTTACTATACCGCACTATAAACAAAATCCCACTCGAACTATATAGATCGGTCCGCGCACTGTGATGCCTCAACACTACCATATTATTTAGTTTATTATTTTAATTTACGTATTAATTAAATTAGATACAATTATTTAGTAGATTTTTATTTCCTGTATTTGTCAACTGTTGTCGTTGTTTAGTAACTAGTTATTTGTTTTAATGACCAATTTTTGGTATCAGTTTTTTGTTACACTTTACCAAGATTATCCCCCATGTTTAAAAAAACTATAGTGAAATAGTGACTACTAGTTATTTTTTAATTAATCATATTATTATAAATGCGAAACTAATCATATATCCGGTATTTCAAAGACGCATTTATTTAATACGTCGTACGTACTCATTGCTATAAAAAAATATATTCATAATTTTTAACATTAAAATCCAAATTCCACATAATTTTAATAATATGTTAGCTGCCGACATTACGTAAATATATTTATTTTTGTGTTATATATGTTATAAGCAATGACATCTGATTATTGTCTAATTTTTAGTTTGGATGATTATTTACACGATACAGTATATTACAAAAGTGTAAAATAAAAGATCCGATGTGACAAATACATGTATTTTTTACGCATTGCGTAAAAGAAAAACCTAACTACCCGACGTACACGACTTATGCACATTATATTTTGTATAGTACATACTATGTAAAAAAAGACACTATGGTTCGTAATTCTTAATTTTATTTTATTTTTTGAGTTTTATAATTAAGGTTGAGCTTTATGGCCACAATCTTACCTGATGTTAAGTGACGATGTGGACCAAGATGGTGGGCACGCTAAGCTTAGTGGAGGGACTGGCTGACAGGTGCAATTTTAGTTTTAATAGTTAAGGTTTAGCGTTATGGCCACCATTTCACCTGATGTTATGTGACGATGTGGACCAAGATGGTGGGTACGCTAACCCTAGTGGAATGACTGGCTCTCAGGTGCAACTACTGGAACACACTTTATACCAATAGGTATTTCGCGCCAGATTTTCAACTTGAGGATGGTAGCTAGCCAGGCGGGCATTAGAAAAAGTCCTACCTCCATGCTATGGTTTCATCACGATGTTTTCCTTCACCGAAAGCTCAAGTTCATTGTAGACGTCAATGAACGCAGATATTAAACATGTGTTGGTTACTACTGTATAATATATATAACCTAAAAATGTGCGGTTGATTTTAACATCCCTTTTTTCTACCTAGACACTTTCCGCTACGTCCTAATCTGTATGAATATCATACCATAGATACCACGCATATCGGGAGGGTCGACCGAACAATTCAATCAATAAGAGAGACCCCTCCAATCGAAAACTTAGATCCGGTTACAACTGACGAAGTACTCGCGATTATAAAAGGCCTTAAACCAAGGAAAGCCCCCGGTCCCGACGGAATCAGAAATGAAGCCCTCAAACTTCTCCCTGACAAACTTATAGTTCTTCTGGTCTGCATCTTCAATGCGGCCATAACTCACTGCCATTTTCCGGCCGCTTGGAAAATGGCAACGGTAATAGGTATCCGTAAACCCGGAAAAAAGACATCCCTTCCGGAAAGCTACCGACCGATAAGCCTCCTCAATACGATTGGTAAAATATACGAGCGACTCCTTCTGAACCGACTCCAATCAACTGTCTCAGACAAAGGTCTTTTACCACACGAGCAATTCGGCTTTCGACCCAAGCACTCGTGCACCCACCAAGTTCTCCGCCTCACGGAGCATATTCTCTCCAATTTCACGGAGTTACATCGCCCTAGGCGCACACTTGCCGTATTTTTTGACATAGCCAAAGCTTTCGATAAGGTCTGGCACGAAGATCTCATATTTAAACTCAATCTCTTACAAGTTCCGGACAGGCTAGTCCGCATAATCCTTGCCTATCTATCGGACCGCTCCTTCTGCTACAAAGCAGACGGAGCCTTATCCTCGCCTCACCCAATACGCTCAGGAGTCCCCCAAGGCTCTATCCTAGCGCCCTGCCTGTTCAACTTGTTCGTTAGCGACATTCCCGAATTCTCCAACGTCGCAGTAGGCTCCTATGCAGACGACACAGTCATTTTCAGCTCGGGCAGGAATAGGATTCATTTATATTACCGCGTCCAAAGGGCCGTCTCTACGTTTGGGTCCTGGTACCTCAAATGGCGCATAGGAATAAACCCAGACAAAAGTGCGGCTATCATGTTCGATCCTCACGCGAGGAGGAATATAAGAAAAACATTACACCTTTTCGGTGTCAATATCCCCTGGGCTAATCATACTAAATATCTTGGTGTAGTTTTAGACAGGCGCCTAACTTTCAACAAACATATAGATTACGTACAGAAAAAAGCCTACACGGCTATGGTTCTGCTACGCAATCTTACCTCTTCTAAGAGCAAAATGTCACTCAGACATAAGCTCACAATATACAAAGTATGCATCCGTCCCATACTTACTTATAGCTGCCCCGTATTCGCTCACGCTTCGCGCACCACCCTTTACAAACTACAAGTGTTACAAAATAGATTCATGCGTATAGCCGTCCAAGCTCCACCCTATGTCCGCAATGTAGATTTACATAAAGATATGGACCTTCCGTCCATAT
Organism: Actias luna; assembly: GCA_039707435.1. Lineage (NCBI taxonomy): Eukaryota > Metazoa > Arthropoda > Insecta > Lepidoptera > Saturniidae > Actias > Actias luna. The sequence goes on along the minus strand of JAZHAC010000033.1, from coordinate 7,864,111 downwards.
ATGCATATATCAAAGATGTCACAAAGAAATTTTTCGAAAAGGCCGAAGTTCATCCCAACCCCAAAATAGTACACGTACTTAGCTACACTCCTAATCCGTATGCTAAACGCTTCGCACGCCGGCCACGTAACTGCCTCACCGATCCCGTCGACAAAATAACAAGATTGAACGCGCTGCTCTCTGCCGTCTCCACCAATTACACGTGTCCACGCACACGCCCGCGTAACCGCCGTTCTCGCCGCCGAGGCCGAACGGTAAATTTCGCTCCCGCACACCCGCCGCGGCCTCCCTCTGCAGATTCTTGAGCCTAGGATCGATCCTCCGGACAGGAGCCCTCAAGTGACTCTGCTCGCGCGATACAGTGACACTCTACATCACTGAGAGTACTTCATCACACCGCATATCATCCGTGCACACCCACACATAAAGTACACGGTTCTGTAAGGGACTACCCCTGCGGCCCTCGCGTGGTTTGCCCTATGTTATTGTTAGGACCTGTTGGTTAGTTAGGATCGCGAATCTTTGTTCGTGTTCCAGCAGTAGTCCAAGCCGAGGTTCGGCCATTCTGGCACCCTTGCGCCCTCTGCCGAGTGCCCTTAGCATTCGCCCCAAAAAGTTCGGTGAAGCTGTCAAAGCCCTTACGGCTAACGGCGTATGTCAGGTCGAAAAAAAAAAATTTCCGCTGTGTCAATTTTTCTTTTAATAATTGATCGCGTACGCATACACAACTAGGGGTGCGATTCATTTTAAAATAGATTGATTCGTCAAAAATCGTTTTTTTTTAATTCGCTTTTAGTGATTCTATTTCAATATAAAACCGATCATAGAAAACAAGAAGAACAAAACAATAATCGATTTTCTCATGCTATATACGTGAAAAATTATCATTGCTACAACATATGTTTATGTAAAAACATTCAAATAATTGTAAATAAATGAAAGTAGACAGAATCGAACCTCAATTTTTAAGAGTGAAATTTCGATTCACTATGTCGATTCAGAGCTGTGAATCGATTTAAAAAATCGATTTTTGTTATCCTAAAAACTATTCTTCGATTAACCGATCTCAGATCGCCATCTTTAGCCGGTTGCGTACAAATTCCTACAACTCCTCTATTTATGAAACATAAATGTGAAGGGTTCAAATAAGGGAAAACTTGGTATTATATAATTTCTGTAGAAATTAACGTTGCTGTTGACTTAAAAATATATTGATGTATTGCTTAGTAACATTCTCGCAAGTTTTGCTGGATTTCACATTGTTTTTATTCTTTGTTAAATTCGTTTAACCACTTTGCCGGATAGGATAAACTTTAAAACAAACATATCAATACAATGCTATATTCAATTATATATCAGATCTAGAATAAAAATAGTGTCAAGTAATTTTGAACGAAAGTCGTATTCGTACCAGCAAAAATGGATGATATTGTTCTACCCTTTTCGGTAGTCGATAACTATATCACAGAGCCATTATCATCTCGATAAACCTGATATGTGAAATGACCTCAATCGGTCAATTCGGTTAGAGGTTATACGATCACTGTTTAGAGGTTATACGATCACTGACGGACGCCCACAAGTTATTTATACAATTGTATTAAATTTAGACAGATATTTTACCGGACGGACCTTTATCATAATTAATTTGTAAATGTTAATATTTAGATTCTTTATTTATGTAAATACGCTAAATAGATAAACGCTAAATCTCTTATCACGATTTTCATCTACCTTAATATCGGAAATCGCTCAACGGATTTTTTTTTTTTATTATACTTTTTAGCGTTATGGCCATAATCTGACCTGATCTTAAGTGACGATACGGCCCAAGTTGGTAGACATGCTAAACCTGTGGAGGAACTGGCTCTCAAGTGCAGCTGCCGGAACACACCTATTGGTATTTGGCGGCATGTTTACTACTTGAGGGTGGTAGCTGGGGCATTAGAAAAAGCCCTACCATCATGCTATAGTTTCCTCACGATGTTTTCCTTCACCGAAAGCTCAAGCTCATTGTATATGTTTGGATTCGAACTCATGTCCTTTGACGCGAAGTCGTACACACTACCGCTGAGCTATCATCGGTTCAATTATATAAATATGTGTTGCTTGCTTCAATTTAAGGGCTCATTTTCATTGGTCGTTACAGCCTGCATTCGGGGTGCGGGAGATTTCTGTTCACGCATGCTATAGGGACCGCAATTAAGAAAGGCTTGAGGCTATTTAATTTAACGCTAAACAGTATTGAAAAAGTTACAAAACGGAAAAGAAGTATAAAAAAGGTTTTAGTGTCAGGCGAAATCGCTGGCACAGCTAGTACTGTATGTAAACAAAACTTCTTCATAATATAGATAGATTAGATTTTTTTAATATTTAAGATCAATTAGTATTCGCAAGATATATATATATACTATACACGTATAACCGACATTAAGGAAATATTTAATTTATTTATTTTGGGGTAATGCGGCATCTGTGAAGCTTTTTAGGAAACTATTTCCTCTGTAGTTATATGGGTCCTATGAGAATTTTCGCTAGGTATGTAATATCTATATTGTATTAGAGATGTCGCTCTTATATGATATGTTATGTTTACTATTAATATATTATAGTATATTATATTTTACATTAATGTTATCTCTCTAGGAACAATGAAAAATTACACTTTGCTAGTTTTACGTACCTAAGTTATGAACATAATAAAGTTTAGAAATATTTTCAAGAATTATATTACGTATACATGTTACTTCTTATACATTCCCATTATTGAAATGTGTATATAAAAACAAAATGAATTCTTACTGTAAACAACATTTCATGTCTTCGCCATAGCTAGTATGTACTATTAAGTGAGTTATTATTAGAAATATCTGTACATAGGTCTATATTGTTAAAAGGGCACTGATTGACTTATCACGTTAACTCCAACGCTACCACACCCATGGGCTTTGAAATTTGGCATAGATATTCCTTTCACGACGTACACACCCTGTGTACTATGATTATGATCCAGTTAATTACAAATACCTCTCACCCTGTTCTATCGCTGGATACCGTTTGAGCTCAGAACGTAACATTCCTAAGACTACTACTATGTGGTACACCCGGTATCTCTGATAATAGAGGTAATAAAGGCATCAATCACAAACTCATAGAAATGACGTTACGCGCATTGAACCACTTGTAACTTCCCTGAATTTGCATCCCAAATAACATCTACTTAATCAAAGCAAACCTTGTTATTGGAGAATTTAAACTTTTGGGCACTTTAATGGATCACCTAGCTGAACACAGGGTAAAAAAATATATCTAAGTACTACCACTTGCAATATACCGAGAGAGCTACGAGAAGAACGTGTGAAAATCGCAGGGTTCTAATCATCAAAAATACCCACTAAAAACCATCACTCTACCTTGTTACCAGGGACTACTCTAAGACAGCTTCTAGACTCCGCTTATTATCTAGATAATTTATATGGTAGTAGCTTTCTGAGCTAAAACTAGTCATTTTAGTGTTCTGTTAAAAACTCAGATATGTTTTTTAAAAAGATTGCGAGATAGTAAAGTGTTATATCTAAATTGCCATTTATTACAAAGTTTACAAATTATGTTTCTCAGGGACTCCATATTATCGTTGTATCAATCATTAATTATATACAAACCTATGTAATAACTAAATAAAGCTTCGTTTTTCCCTGATATAGTGTTTCCTTGGTGTCATATCAATCATTATGATCGACTTGTGTTATTCTTTCATATTAAGAATACAGTTTACTTTCTAAAAATAAAAAATATTATACAAAAATTTAAATTGAAACGATATATTTATATTTTAATCTTTAGTGTTTTAGCCAAAATTTGACTTGATGTTTAGTGACCGAAGTCACTCAAGATACTAACTAACCTAGAGAGAAGTCTAGCTGTCAAGGGCAGCTATTACCACAACCGTTGCTTGGCAACAGATTTTCCACGTGTGTCAACTAGTTAGGTTAGCATTAGAGGCAGTGGTGCTTTACCAATCAAGCTATGGTTTCATTATGATGTTTTTCTTTATTGATTGCTGTGGCTAATATTTGGATTCGAGCCCACGATTGCTTTTGATGTAAAGTCCGATTATACTATCACTGGTCTTCATTACTCTATATTGATAATTAACTCCACTGCTTAATGTATCAATATATTTTTGAAGTCTAAAAATGTTCTCTAAACTCCACTGAGACCTAACTACCATACATCAGGTTTAACAGACATTGTAGTGGTATGCCTAGCTATGATGTGTTCCAACATCAGCTAGTGTACATACATACATACATATATCGTGTACACAAACGGTGTGGTGGAAATCTGTACCCGAAAGAGTGACGACCACTAAGCACATGGCAATAAGTCCATTACAGTCACCGTCTTTTAATCTAGTATTACAGAATCAGCATGTAAATGGATATATGCGTAATAATAAGTAACACTAATATGTATTTGAACGCTTGTTAATTAAATTTTGTTTCAATGAAAGAAATATGTCTTTGTTAGGTTAAATCTAATACTATTAAGCGAATGATGCTTGTATTTATAATTTTGTGTCTTGTATAAACATGGAATTGGTTTCTCGGATACTCTTGTAAGGATTTGTACGAAATTTTGCAATTATATGATGCTCTACTTTCCGCGTTTACCTAGATAAGAGTAGTTTGTTTGTAAAACAATTTGTTTTTGTATAATATAGTTTATAATCTTATAAATATACAGAAGACATTGATGAATAAATATAAAAATATGTTTTATTTCCAAGTTGCCAAGGGTTTTGCTAGCCAGCATGACAACAAAAGCCCCCAAAAAATTGCGGTAATCGGGACCCTCATTACGTGTTTAGCAAAAGCAAAACGATATCAAAAATCGATAAATATCATATGAGCTCTAGTGTACATAATGTGTTAACGTATTGCCGAATATTTGCTAGCGCTACGTTTTTGTGAAATACATAATAAGGTGGCCGATCTCTGAGTGATAGACGTTATTTTTTTAATTGTACTATGTGTACTATCACGTAGTGTCGTGTTTATTTGGGCGTAGGGGTACGTATGCACATTTAGGCGTACTAATAGAAACCAATATGCTTGAGGTAACTGAACGTATTATTTAATACAGCTATTATATATCGCTCTCACAGATATATAACGCCGAGTTCGATGCATTAAAAATCTACGAAAATTTCTTACACTTATGTAAGTATAACCATGTGCATTTTATTCCGCCATCTAAATCATACTAACTAAAAGTTAGCTCATTAAAATATATGAAGAAATTATTTAAAGACGTTATGCAACATTCCTAATTACCTACAGTAAACGTAAATATTTCAAATGAAACATATTTGCGGTTGTTTGTGCAGTTGACCTTTGAATGTCGTCAAATATTTTTGTTACCGTGCTGGTATCGGTGCCGCGGTGTCACGTTTGCTTGTCGGCGTCTTCTACGTGCGGAACTGTCGCAAAGACGAGAATAGACTGTACGTCGACGAGTGGCGGGCGTGCTAAAGACGTCACGTTGTACAACGTCAACCCATGCGCATGATCTGCCACGTCTCCATTCCGAATAGTTATTGTGAGATTTACAAATCACTTATTATAAAACTCTAATTAGTGTCTTAAAGTAAAATTGCACATGTTACTGTTTAAACGCTCACTGATAGATCTGGATTATTTTTTGAGAAAACAGAAATAATATGATTTTTATAGCACATATCTTATAATTAGTTAATAAAGGCTAACAATAGAATAATGTCGCAGATTAAACATAACATATAAAACAAAATTAATAAATGCAAGACGTTTAAATCTAAAATAAATATATGCAAGTATTGTAATAGTGATTCTTAACAAATGTAATTAAACAATTGAATACCGTTATTAGATTTATTCTCCTTATTTTTTGTAATTAGACATTCTTGTATCTTTTAAAGTTATAAATAATTAATAATAAAATAGCTTCATAATGATCTAACTTCGAAATTACTGTAACAGATGTGCTTAAAACATTAAAGTAAATAAATTAAGTTTGGGTACAATAGAATAAAATTACGATATTGTACCACCTGCTTATATAATATCATTTATAATTCTCTACTAAAAATAATTATTAGGAATATCACTTTTTGACTAAAACATCTTGGATTACCTAAATAACAAAAATGAAAATGTACTAATACCTACCTCTAAAGCTAAAGCTCACTCTTACTTTACGTAACTAATTCCAGAAATTCCTTTTTTCACAAATTGATTAACTAAATCTCTATAACATGGTCGAGAATATGATTCAATAAAGCCATTACCATAGACATTAATTATCTCTCATGATAGAGCTTATTGCATTGCTGAAATTAACCATTATGTAAATACTAATAGCTTTTGATTGGGTGAATAATAGTTATAATGCAATTTAGTTCAACTTGGTTAATGCTGGAATTAAAACATACGAAACTGAAAGAGACAATTGAGTATGTGAAAAATTGCACGATGCTTGCATAGTGCATGGTTTTAAGCTATCGAGCATGGCTGGCAGAGAGAGTTTTCAGTGGAATGGAGTGTGACCGGAGTCCGTAGCCGCGTTTCGAGCAGAGCGCTCGTCGGCCGCCGCGTTGCGCCCGTGTACCGCTCTGGAACGCACGTCTCCTCACAACCTCGATGAACTACGATCGACCAAACGAACTCTACTCTACTCCACCTCAACATAACCCTTGCATATCTCTTAATAAAATTAACGAATTAACTACGCGAGCTTAAAATGCCACCCAAACTCTCTTTCGGTAACTTTTGCCAACCTTTTCCACAGACTTAAGTGATTACCATATCCTTTTTAGTGGTACCTACCCTAGTCAAATATGCATCCTCTGGATAAATTATATCGAAATATATACACACATAAAAAACGACTGAAATTTTTCAATTTCAACTTATAAGAAAAAAACGATTTGCGGACTATTTAGACGATTGATAAATAAATTTGAACTATATTTAGATCCTATTAAAAACCCTAAAATATTTAGACTCTTAATGTAACTATAAAAAAAAGAAGTGTGTTTATCATTTTATTATTACAAGTGTTTTAGAGACATAATTAATAGTGTCATCACGTTATTAAAACTATAGTGTATATTTTGGTGTGTTATTGTAATCAAGAATTTGAAGTTTGTTTCTGTGACGGATATTTACTAGTGAATTGGTAAGATTCTTATTTTAAATTGACACTGTAATTATAATATCAATTGATGAACTATAATTTAAAAATAAATTAAGGATACATGTAGACATTCTAAATGATAGCCTTGTTTTAATAGAAAAATTTACATAAAAACCGTTGAATTTGTCAATTGGAAAATTCGGATAAAAAATAGCCCGCTAGTTAAATAAAATGCCACGGAAGTTAGCTTTTTACAATAGTCTTAAAATAAATTTGTTTTCGTGTGCGAATGCCAGTGTTCTACTTTTGTTTAGCTAATATTGAGAATACTTTAAATATTCGCAATATACAATAAAATTAACAACTCCACACAGCAGACATTATGAGGAAAATAGGATATACCATAGCGACTATAGCGCTATACCACTATATCGGCTATGATAGGTGATTTATAGTAGTCGCAATATAGTTATAACAATGATCTTGTCCTATCTTGTCACCCAAATACAATGTGTATACAGTTTGTATGAATGAGTATGATATTATACCTACAATAATAATATTTCAATCATTTTTAAAACGAGATATAGAGTTAGTAACGATATAAAGAGAAAAATTTTAAAATAGATAATAATTATTATTCTCATATAAATATTTTCTACAATTGCACTAAAACTTTTATTTCACTGGATATCAAAATATTACTTATAAAAATAACCTTTTATTTTTACATACATAGCATTATTAGTATATCGTAATAGATAGTAACACAAGGTATGACTATTTTATAATTATAGAGACCATAATATCTTGTGCCAAGTCCAATGACATCGTGTAGTATTTATAACATAATTTTACAATGCCAAACGTCTTCCTGATTGTTAAGAATATCGACTTCAAATTGATAATAAGAATACATAGTAAAAATCGTAAATAAAACGAACACTTTAGTTCGGTAACTAATAGCTCAAGACTCAGACAATATGCATATGATATTAGTATCAGAAAAAAAAAAAAATAGATAAACTTATACAATATGCGATAAAATCACCCAGCTTATTAATTGCACTTAATACTGTGTTATATCTATAATTATATACTTATATATTACATAAATTATTCCACAAATAAATATAATTGTATTTAAGGATGTCTCAGTGGTAGTGTGTACGACTTTGTGTCAAGGGACGTGAGTTCGAATCCAACCACCTACAATGAGCTTGAGCTTTCGGTGAAGGAAAACATCGTGAGGAAACCATAGAATGGTGGTAAGGCTTTTTCTAATGCCCTTCTGGCTAACTACCATCCTCAAGTTGAAAATCTGCCGCCAAATACCAATAGGTGTGTTCCGGCAGGTGCACTTGAGAGCCAGTTCCTCCAAAGGTTTAGCATATCTACCAACTTGGGCCGTATCGTCACTTAAGATCAGGTGAGATTATGGCCATAACACTAACCCTGAAATATAAAAAAAATCTATCACTTCTTCTACTTTTAATATTTCATAATTCAATTGGAACAGATTTCCGTTTATTTATATAAATTATAAAAAAAAAAAACTGTTTTCACTTTAATTCTTTGCATAAGAAATATTCCCTTACAGTACTTTTATTTTATAATTTTCCATTCATAGCCATTATCAAATATAAGTCGTGTTTATGTGCTACATGTGCAGGCTAATTCATCTTGAAATGTATTATTCCTCCAACTATTTTGCTAACTTTGGCTTACTGTATCAACTAAGACTTAGAGTCTATAAGTTTTAAGTCTAGGCATAAAAGTACGTTAACTTATTCATCGTCATCTACTATTTAGAATACTCGCAGTTTAATATAAACCGTTTGAGTTAGAATTCAAGTATTATGTGACTTAACTCCAGTAGGGTGTGTTTTACCGGCCATACAGTAGATCAATAATTCACCAAGCCTTAACCAAACCGAACCAACGACATACTTATTGGGACCAGTGGGAATTGGCGTTTGGAACACAAAACTGGTATAAAACGAAATAAAAATATAATTTATTTACCTTTACTTCTACTTAACTTAAAAAAAAGTATACGTGATAAATATTTAAAATCAGGAGCTTGCCGACATTAAGGGCCTAAGTAATGAAATTCATTTGCTCTCCCAAAACATTTGTTTTTCAGAGTAAATAAAATACGGATATTCGTGTAATGCCTTAGAAATGAATGACTATTTTGCTTTTATCATAAATAAAGATAGATATCAATTACCGATACATTTTTATCTTTTGAATTAAATGTTTAAGTTAAAACTAGGTTTATTATAGATTTAGTTGAGAACCTAAATGAATATATTTTAATACATTTTAAAACATTAAATATCGGATACATGTTGAATATCAAGACGTTAAAATAGAAAAAGATATGTCTCTGGTTCGCTTTTTGCTTGGACAAACTTCATTTCGTTGATGCACATTAATACATTAATAAATAATAATAATTAATTGTAGATATCTTTTCATACTTACCTAATTAAAATAAATGTTTACGGTACATTTATTAAATACTTATACTATATAATTTGCGAGACGGAAACGAATAATTCTTGACCTATAGCAGTAATACTAATTTATAAACCATCATAGGAGTGGACAGATAAATTGTCTAAAATTTTATGCCAACCAATACTTAAAATATCAAAACAATATAAAAATTAACTTCCAAATTTTAACCATTGGTACCTTCATTAATTTATCAATTGTTTTTATTTAATCATGTTTTAATATTGTTTGTCAATTAAATGCAGACCTTCGTCAGCTTTAAAATAAATTAAATGGAATTAAATTTAAATAAAACCACAGTTGCTAATATTTTTGAAAGAAATAATATTCAAAAATTTTCGCGAGTCAATTTTTAGGATTCCTAGATAGTTTTTTTTTTTTTTTTTCGACCTGACTTACGCTGTTAGCCCCAAGGGCTTTGACAGCTTCACCGGACTTTTGGGGGCGAGTGCTGAGGGCACTCAGCCCCGAGGCAGCAGGCACAAGGGTGCCAGGACGGCCGAACCTCGGCTAGGACTGCTGCCGGTAAATGAAAAAGATTCATGATCCTGACTAACCAACAGGTTCTTTATTACTAAATTAGTGATACTAACTACGACCTTATCAGGTAAGCAGCTCAAGGGCCGCGAGGGTAGTCCCTTACAGAACCGTGTACTTAACGTGTGAGTGTGCACGAATGGTATGCGGTGTGTTGATGTAATCTCAGTGATGTAGAGTGTCACTGTATCGCGCGAGCAGAGTCACTCGAGGGCTCCTGTCCGGAGGATCGAACCTAGGCTCAGGCGTCTGCGGAAGGAGGCCGCGGCGGGTGTGCGGGAGCGAAATTATCCGCTCGGCCTCGGCGGCGAGGACGGCGGTTACGCGGACGTGTGCGCGGACACGTGCGATTGGTGGAGACGGCAGGGAGAAGCGCGTTTAATCTCGTTATTTTATCGACGGCGTCGGAGAAGCAGTTACGTGGCCGGCGAGCAAAGCCTTTGGCATGCGGATTGGAAGTGTAGCTAACTGGGTGTACTATGTTGGGGTTAGGATGAAGTTCGGCATTTGCAAAAAATTTCTTTGTAATGTCTTTAATATATGCATACATGGACGGTAGGTCCATGTCTCTATGGAGATCTACATTACGGACGTAAAACGGGGCTTGGACGGCTATGCGCATGAATCTGTTTTGCAATACTTGTAGTTTGCGAAGGGTGGTGCGTGAAGCGTGAGCGAATACGGGGCAACTGTAAGTAAGTATGGGACGGATGCATACTTTGTATATTGTGAGCTTATGTCTGAGTGCCATTTTGCTCTTAGAGGAGGTGAGATTGCGTAGCAGAACCATAGCAGTGGAGGCTTTTTTCTGAACGTAATCTATATGTTTGTTGAAGGTTAGGCGCCTATCTAAAACTACACCAAGATATTTAGTTTCATTAGCCCAGGGGATATTGACGTCGAATAGGTGTAATGTCTTTTTTATATCTCTCCTCGCCTGAGGATCGAACATGATAGCCGCACTTTTTTCTGGGTTTATTCCTATGCGCCATTTGAGGCACCAGGACCCAAACATAGAGACGGCTCTTTGGACGCGGTGGTATACGTGAATCCTATTCCTGGCCGAGCTGAAGATGACTGTGTCGTCTGCGTAGGAGCCTACTGCGACGTCGGGGAATTCGGGGTTATCGCTAACGAACAAGTTGAACAGGCAAGGCGCTAGGATGGAGCCTTGCGGGACTCCTGAGCGTATTGGGTGAGGCGAGGATAGGGCTCCGTCCGCTTTGTAGTAGAAGGAGCGGTCCGATAAATAAGCAAGGATTATGCGGACTAGTCTGTCCGGAACTTGAAAGAGGTTGAGTTTATAAATAAGGCCTTCATGCCAGACCTTATCGAAGGCTTTGGATATGTCGAAAAATACAGCAAGCGTGCGCCTGGGACGGCGTAGCTCCGTGAAATTGGAGAGAATATGCTCCGTGAGGCGGAGCACTTGGTGGGTGCACGAGTGCTTCGGTCGGAAGCCGAATAGCTCGTATGGTAAGAGACATTTGTCTGAGACAAAGGCTTGTAGTCGGTTTAACAGAAGCCGCTCGTATATTTTACCTATAGTATTGAGGAGGCTTATTGGGCGGTAGCTTTCTGGATAGGCTGCCCTTTTCCCGGGTTTAAGGATACCTATTACCGTTGCCTTTTTCCAAGCGGCTGGAAAATGGCAGTGAGTTATGGCCGCATTGAAGATGCAGACCAGAAGGGCTATGAGTTTATCAGGAACAAGTTTGAGGGCTTCGTTCCTGATTCCGTCGGGCCCGGGGGCTTTCCTTGGCTTAAGGGCTTTTATGATAGCGAGGACTTCGTCAGTTGTAACCGGCTCTAAGTTTTCAATTGGGAGGGTCTCTCTTATTGATTGAATTGTTCGATCGACCCTCCCGACGTGTTCGGGATCAATGGTATGGTATTCATAGGGATTGGGAGAACACTGCTGTTCGAGAGTAGCAGCGAGATACTCTGCCTTGTCTATACTTTCGAAGGCGGGTGGATTGCCAGGGCCTCTATGTAACGGAAGCATCGCAGACGAATAGCTGCTCTTCTGTTTACGAACGAGGTCCCAAAAGGCGAGATGAGACGGTTTGATTTCCTCTAAGAGGCTGTGCCATCTTTGACCGCGTAGTTCAGAGATACGGGATTTAACTGTTCTTTGTAGGTTACGTAGACGTACGCGATTTTCCTCCGTCGGATAAGAATCGTGAGCGCGAGTGGCGGCGTTTTTTTTCGTGATCAGTCTTCGAATGTCATCAGGAAGTATGAAGCGGCGATCGTTTGCCGACCTTACCTCTTTTGAGGTTTCCCTGATGGCATTCTGGAGGTGACCGACCAGGGAGTCAATCGCCACATCGGCATCGGTCACAGACTTTATCTCGTTGGGGATCCTATCTAAGTGAGGAGAGGAGAGATTATTTGAGAGATAGTGTCTGAGCTTTGTATAGTCAGCTACTTTGACTGAAGCGGGTGTGTAGTCACTCGGGTGGCCTAGTTGCAGAATTACTGGACGGTGGTCGGAATCTAGTTCATGTACGACTTCGATTTGCCGCACCTGAAGCCCTTTTAAAATAGCTATGTCTAAAACTGAAGGGCGGCAGTTAGCTTGATAATGAGTTGGCTCTGAAGGAGCAATTACATCAAAGGTAAGCGCATTTTCTAGCCAGTATAGTGTCCTACCATTAGTGGTAGTACGCGGGTTGTTGTATTGAATATGCCCGCTATTTAGATCGCCAGCCACTATAACAGAGTCACCGAGCGCGAAAAGCGTCTCCAGATCCGACTGCAGGAGAGTTTTATTGGGCGAGAGGTACGCGGAAACAATAAGAATAGTAGGATGACCGGTCATACCCACTCTGCACACCGACACTTCTAAGTTGGTGAGTTCGGGAGGATCTAATGGCATGCAATATAGTGACTTTCTATAGTATATGAGCGTGCCGCCGCCTCTTACGCCGGTACGATCATTTCTTACTATCTTGTAGTTTGCAATCGCGGGATTACGAACGCTCGGTTTAAGAAGTGTCTCTTGTATGAGAAACACGTCTATTTGCCGCTCCTTAAGGAAGCTAGCGACTAAGTCTCTTTGGGGTTTTAAGTTACGTGCGTTAAAAAAGGATAAAGAAAGGCCACGGGGTCTAATTCTATCCTCCATTGCAAAAACTAATTACGGAGAAGCGCGAATGAGGCGTTGCATGGAGCGCGTGATGTCAGGGAAGGCCTTAATGGCCTTAAGGCGGTCGAAATCGCGACTTGAACTAATCATATCGTCAAACGCGATGAGGTCGTCGACAAGGTGTTCCTTGAGAAGGCCTGCGAGCCAATCGAGGCCTTGGAAGGCGGATGACGATGCGGATGCGGTGGAACTTGCGGGTTTAGCTTTCGCAGGTTGCGATTTGGCGGGGGTGTGGTGTCAGGAACCTCCACGTGGTGCACCCTGGGCAACGTCGACCGCTTCACGGTCGGCGGCTGATACCTGACAGGGGGGTTGGGGCTTCTCGCTGTCATCCCTCTGTTCATCAGAGGGAGCAGCCGACGGAGCAGTCGTTGGCGGGTCCGACGTGCACTCACCCTGCCGTCGGACAAGTGGATATCCACACCGCCAACAAACTCGTAATCTCGTCGGAGTGTCGTGGTCATGTCTCGCGGCTCCGACGAGACCGAGGGGCTTGGCTTAACCGCCCGGCCCGCGAGGAAGAAAACCTCTCTAAAAAATCACCCTAATCCCCAGCGGCGGCGCACCGTGAAGGGATGCGTGGCTGGCAGGTGGCCAGTCACTAGTGCGACCCCCGTCAGGGAACCGGCCGATTCCTTGACGGGTTACACCTTGGCTTACCCGGGTACAGGGGGCACTGCCCGGGTGGACCGAATACTTCCCCCATACTCGTGGGATAAGCTATGACGGAACCCAATTCAAATTCTAATACAAACAATCAAGACGAAAAGAAGCAGTTTCTTCTCCGATTCTGGGAGAAGGGAGGGGATCTCAGCAATGAGGGAGAGAGCACTAGGGCTCGTAAGAGGACCATTGATCCGAATACGGAGATGGATCCACCGACGTTGCCTAAGTTGCCGACGGCTCGGCGGGGAAAGGTTCGTGACCCGGGAAATGACGCTGGTGTGAAGCACGCAGACGTTTGTGACGAGGACATTGTGCGGACCTATGACGTCGACACAATGGACCCAGCAACGATGCGTGCTCTGTCTAAAAGCATGGTGGAGCAGATATTTGATGTCTGTAGGAAGAGTGGCAACCTCAAAGGAGGGTGTATCAAAGAGCTAAAGGGTGCAGCCGTTGCTCTAAATGACGTGGTCACGGTGGCACTGACGCGAAATGCCACGGAGGAGACCCTTTGCCTCCGGCGTGTGGTCAACAATCTCCGCCGGGAGCTTGCCGAAGTAAAGGCGGAGATTCGGGCCTTGCGCCAGGAGAAGGAGGACCGTGAGGCTGCACCAATACCTGCAATGGTGCCACTTCCAGACGAGGGCATCGAGTCTCGGAGTGACGGAGGGTTGACCGGAGCCAACCAGAGCCTGCAGCTCTCGCTCCAGAAATCTCTGGAGGAGATGAACGGGCGACTGGCTGTGCTTGAAGGTCGAATTCTCCGTCCTCCGCTGATGGAGAAAAAGGTGTGCAGGGGACCCAGACCACCCGGGTCCAAGCCCGCGCCCCGCGTAGAGCCTGCGCCACGAGCAGCGCGTATCAAGTCGCGGAGAGCTCCGGTGGAGGTTGATGCCACACCGACTGCAAGTGAGCCTACATGGTCCACTGTAGTTCGGCGTGGCAAAAAGAAGGTTAAGGAACCTGTGTCATCGGTTCCCAAGGTGACTGCAGCGACAGCCCCAGTCCCTCAAAAGAGCAAGCATGGGAGAAAACCCAAGCCGAAGGTCCCCCAGGTCCCGCGCACAGCTGCAGTGTTACTTACGCTGAAGCCTGAGGCGGTGGCTGGGGGGATGAACTACAGAGAGGCGATCCTAAGGGGCAGGCTGGCACTCGACTTGCCTGCCCTAGGACTGCAAGAACTCTCCATGAGGGAGACGAAGACTGGGGCCAGGATCATCGAGATACCTGGTCCACAGGGGCCAGAGCAGGCTGACCGGCTTGCTGAGAGTCTCGGGGCGGTATTAGCGGACGTTGCCACGGTGGGAAGACCCACGAAACGTGTGGACGTCCGTATCGTCGGCCTCGATGACTCCATATCGAGGGACGAACTTCTCGCAGCAGTCGCGTCTAAGGGGGGATGTTCGCCAACCGAAGTTCGTGTTGGCGAAATATTTATGACGGGGCCAAGCCTTGGTAGGGCACATGTGTCCATGCCGGTGGCTGCAGCGAAGTCGCTGGTGGATGGGGGCCGACTCGAAGTCGGCTGGAGTTGGGCTCGCGTCCATGTTCTGGAGCAAAAACCTTTGCGGTGTTTCAGATGCATGGGCGTGGGCCACACTCGGCCGGTTTGCCCATCCAATATTGACAGAGGTGGGCAGTGTTTTCGCTGTGGGCAGCTCGGCCACAAGGCAAGGGAGTGCACGACATCAAAGTTGCACTGTGCCTTGTGCGCCGATGCTGGACGGTCTGCAGACCATTTCATGGGCGGTGCGAAGTGTCGGCCGCCCGCTGTCAAAAAGGTCGGAGCACGATTTGTGCCACCAGCCCCTGTTGGGGATTGCGTAGACGAGGGTGACACCATGGAGTGAATACTTCGCTTCATGTTGTCATCCGTGCTGAGCCAAGGGGAGATGGGTCGGGGGGCCCATCTTCCCATTGCACTGGTTCAGCCGTCTGGGGGACAGTTGGGGTGTACCAACCTGTCCCTCTATAGCGCCGGGGCTCTGTGGAGCCAGCCGCAGGGGCGACGCGGTGATTACCAGTTTGGACCCGTGTCGCCCCAACTTATGCGGCAGAGGTACACCGTGGAGTTTTAGTGGGTATTCCCGGTTCGCACCGGGTGAGTCCCACATAACCCTCTCGTTCCCCCCCGGGGCGAGAGGGTATCCATAAACGGATTTCTCCACGTTAAAAAAAAAAAAAAAAAAAAAAAAAAGGTTGCGATTTGGCGGCCCACGCGGTAGATGGGGCTTGTGCGGATGTGTGCGCAGGAGTGACTCGCACAGGACCGGAAAGGCTCGGGAAGGCCTGGGTTGACATAAGCGGTGGCGGAGCAGGACGTGCTGCCGCGGTGTGCGCTGACGGTGCTCGTTGAGGGACGGGAGCATGTCTCATGCGTGGGGCACGTTTACATCCGCGATAGTTCGCGGGGTGCCCGTCCTTACCGCAGTTGACGCAGCTTGGTGGATTCGGAGAGTCGCGGGTACGCGTACACTCCTTTGTGGAGTGGTTTTCTAAGCATTTTACGCAACGTGCATTGACGTAACAGTTACGTGCTGAGTGACCGTATGCCTGACAATTGTGGCATTGTGTTGGAATATGTTTTTTTCGGGGGATTTCTACTGTGACGCCAGAGAGGTCGCAGACTGAGCTTAACGAAAAGATGTCCTTACCTTCCCGAGTACGATCAAGGATTACTAGGACCATATCGTATTGTTTTTTAGTAATGGTGTGGTACATGCGGTGTACCTCTCGGACGGGAAAGTTTTGCGCTTTGATGGACGCGAATACCTCTTCGACAGGTATTTCCTTTGGTACGCGTCTTAGGACAACGCGCAGAAGGCGCTCTTCTTCTAAAGTGTACGTATAAAATTCATGTTTTCCTTCTCTAAGGAAGGTTGTGAGTTTTCTATAATCATCTGTTGTAGGGACTTAGACCTGGATCCCGGAAGGGGTACTCCGGGCGTTGGTGTAATAAATTTTTAGCCGGTTTAGTTGACCGGAGATAACAGTCCATTTGGATTTGTCCTTGATCGTAATCGGGGGAGGTGGGCGTATTTTTGATTGCGGTTGCGTAGTACCGATTGGATTTTTAGGGATTGCGGTCGTCGTGGGTGTCTGAGGCCCACGAGAATTTTCGTCGCGTCTAGCTTTCACGGACGTGGTTTCTACTGTCTCGGGTGATAGCACCCTTTTGTTTTTAGGTTTGGCCCTACATACAAGCGTAAAGCCGGCCTCGGGATTAGTTTGGGCCTCAGGTTCGAGGTCCTGCATTTCAGTCTCATTTTCGAGGCTCGAAAGCGGCGAAAAAGAGTTGGCTGTGGGTACCGGACACGGGGCGAACGAAATTAGCTCGTCGAAAGGACGAGGCGTGGATGTAGGAGCGGAGGAGGCTGACGGCGATGTGGGGCGTGATTTTGATGTTGCGGATACAGTAGGCGTCTGCGAGGGACGAATCACTGGTGACCGGGAACGGGAGCGCGAGCGCAGAGAAAGTGTTGGGGATGCTGGGCTGGCACGCGTCGGCGCGTTTATCGCGGCAGCGGGCATGCGCACGTGTTGTGTTTGTGGGAGTTGTGTGGCCAGAAATTCTTTTAGCAGGTCCGGGTGCTCTTTACCGATGAAAACGCGGAGCCTACTATTTATTAATTAAATCTATACGGCTGCTGGCCATTTTAGTGGCGGTTATGGAGCAGGGAAAGTTAAAAATGGGAGCCTATATAAAACCTCCCTGCCTGAGGGGCAGGGGGGCGCGATTAGCAAAACTTATAGGAGCTATCCCGAGTTCGGCGAACTGACATTGAAGTACAAATCTGTTGCACGCGCAGTAACGGAAAGAAAAAAGAAAATATAATTAAAAAATAAATTTCATAACCGGGTCCTGGCCTGTAAAAAAGATTAAAGGGTAATTAAGCTTTACCTTTGTTAACGGCCGGTGTCCGGCGTACTTACAGAGGCGGCAATTCAATCACAACACTGTTTCACAGTAACCAAAACAATACACTGATTTCACATAATAAACTATGAGATTTTCACAATGTGGTATTTACACGGTAAACAAACAATAGAATGAATTTAACAAGGAGTAATTATCGGTACCACGAACTGGATTATCGGCAATAATAGAGGGATTATTGCCGATAACACTTCACAATGGTACAAAGAACAATAGCCGGCGTAGTAACGCGCAGAGATCGGTTTCGAGAACAATCAAGGAGCGCTCACAGACACGTCCGTTCACGACCGAGGTTGAAATCGAACTCCCGATAGTTGTATAACGAATATATATATATATACTTTAATATTGAGGTAAACTTAATGAACTCATGTTAAATGATTGATATAGTTTTTACTCCGAAAGGCGACAAACCAACAGAAAACGACTAGTTTATCACTATATGTCTAATAGACGCGACCCAGTCAGGTATAGATCATTATCAACCCGGCTGGTCGAAATATATAGGTTCATTCAGGAATGCTATACACCCAAGCTTAAGTATGGCAAGTGTTAGTCTTGGCATACAGTTAACGTGGTGCAGTCGACAGTAATTCTCATGTTCTATCTAGGAGAAAAAGAAAAATCTATACTACTAACCAATATATCGAGCCTTTTGAGGAAAAACGTCGTAAGCGATAAGAATCTGACAAATGTATTTTATTATAAACACCTGAAATTACCATTGTAAATTAGAAATTAGAATCTTAATTGCTCAATGGTTAATTACGAACAATAAGTAATATTGATTCCATTATAAATACTTTTCAATTTGTTAAGATTGAAAAAACTCTCTCCAGTAAAAAGTGCAATTGTCGCTTAAAATTCCTGAAAAGGCTCGATACGTAGATGATCTAATTTGTCATGTATACAAATTTACACCGTGAACAATTACCTTGGATAATACACGCCTACGCTTAAGTGTAGACAAGTATGAAATGTAGTAGTAAAGCTATACTAGAAGTATTAAATGATACAATTTTTTTTACGTCATAAAATCTATTAAAACTATTTATAATCATAATCTATTATTTTTTACGTCAATGGTTGTAATGATAAGGCTTGACTATCGTTGTAATACGACCGATTATTACAACTATTAAAATGTACAAGGTACTAGACCGTCGTACGCTACTGTGTATTTTATAAGCCCACTTACAACAATAACATTTCTTAGATTAACTACTTTCGGTAAGTCTTTTTCTGAAATCAATATTTACTTGATTTCGTATCATGAATGTAATCAAATACTCTAAAGTGATATATATCTATATTAATATTACTAAGCGGAAAAGTATGTTTGTATGCGCTTATTCTAATGCGTATTGTTTTTAGGTTATTTAAAATTACACTACCGCTAATAGGAACAAAGCTGTATTGAAAAAGTTACGAAAAAGGGCAATACTCATTAAATATTTTTTAGTTTCACGCCAATAAAGTCACAGGCCCAGCTAGTTATAAATACATGGATTAAGTATAATTATACCGAAAAATATTTCTAGCCCGGTTAGTGATATAGAGTCTACTGCGTGCACGTAGTGGATTATCAGTTAAAGTTTTGTTCAATAAAATGCATAAAATAATGTATACGATTGCACTCATTTATCAAAGAAGCATGTCAAAAATTATAATATTAAATTAAGTATTAAATCAATTATAGAAAATTAAAATATAGAAGTAATGGTATCGAATACAGTAGTTAATAAAAGTATGTAATCCGTTATTCGATATCAATCCATCCAATATATTTACCAATCGTATCAATCCGTTACTTCTCAAACACTTATTGGCGCTTATTGCAAATATAGTAAGTACGTAACGATACGAGCACCATGTCACTCATACCACCACCATATCCTCATTTTCTTGAATTATTAATACACAAATTCCTATCTTATTTCCATCGTGTGAAAGCGTGCATGAAACTATTTTATCATTTACAAGAACTCTTTTGTTACCTGCACATACATCAAATTAATCTTAAAATTCTGAAAAGGTAAACTGTTGTATTTGTTCGTGCGCATTTCATTTTAAGTGTGTTATCTGAACTGTGAGCGATATGACCGATCGATACGATTGAACTAATTTCGAAATAGCTTTTGCTGTATAATTTATGCCTGAATATAGAGTAAATATCCATCAATCAGGAAAAACAATAATAGATTATAATTTCAAATAATTATTAATGTATTATTTTGAACTTATTTATAAGCATTAACATTTGACGTTAAAAACTTTTTTCGAATACTATTTTACTTACTGCTTAATGATACTTATGATTCCTAATTCAACATCTCTCAATTCAATAAATCTCTTACTCTAATAAATAAAATATGATCATGATGAGTTTTGATCTGCATACTTGTAAATCGGAAACGGCATTGTCCATACAATAGTTAGAAATAAGACATCAGCTCGCATGCTAATTGCTCAATACTGATATACAAGCCGATACTCGTTATGTGGCAACTTAATACTCAATAGTAATAACCTCCTTGCAATCCTGCTAGATAACCCTATCTATAGGTATGAACTGCACTGATCAATTTAATCAATAAAATATATTAATAATAATACCAACCTAGACGAAGGTATCTACCTAACCAACGATATATTAGACATTTTAAACGTCAAGGAGTCCACATTTCTATTGCTTCCCCACGTATGGTATTCTCCTTCACTGTAAGCGAAAAGTATTACGGGCTCAAAACACTCGCTAAATCGGATAAAACCGATATTGTATGCCGGAAGTCACACCTGCAAAGATCGAACTCATATCGAAATCACTCGACCATTACAGCTTCTTCGCTTCGACCAGTAATTTACGTAACATGTTAACCGAATGTTAGTAGTACATACGAAGTATGCATACTTATTCTTGTTATAAAATAGCGGCGCACGCACACATGACATACCAATCCCACATTAATTATCCATGAAAAAGCTATAAGTCTTTCCTCATCTCATAAAATGTTGCGAGTTATTATAGATAATTAGATGTTTACACATACCTAATCCTTAAAATAAATTCCTCTCATCTCTAAATCAGCACTCATTTATTAGTCGCGAGTCACGGACACGTCAATATCTCATTGATAATCTTTTCTTCCCATTCTAACTTTGAAACTAGTACCTCCATGAATGTTTTAAACTTCTCGAATAGAGATTAGGTTGAATTGGTTCTTTCAAATCCTTTTTATCATGGTAACCACAACTAGAGTGCGTTGAGTTGTTACAATAGCATACAGTTATTATTAATAAAATAAGGTAAGGAACTAGTAAAACATATCTAAATTTCACGCTGCTTTGGAATGTAGATTAAATAATAAATATTACAGTGTGCTTGTGTGCGAAATCTAGTAATTATTTAACTGTAAAAATAGAGAAACGGTATTTTTATTACTATCGATAATCAATTTTTATCTTATATCATCTTACCGATATTACAAGATAAAATTATTAATTAGTTAATTTATTAATATGTGTTAAAACGCTCCAAATTATTTAAGTGTTTTATAATTATAGTAATATAAACCTGTGTATAAGATAACGTAAAAATTCCCCATTAAATAGAAATGTAACGTAACTCGAGAAATCTACCTTTATATTCATTTAATTATTTCAAGCTAATTCCTTACTAACTTGTGATAACAAACATGGTAAATGTCCATTTTCATACTTATAAGAAATTCTTATTATTCTTATCGCTTATTAGAAATTCGGTGTAATATTTTTTACCTAATAGAGTCTATACTTATTTTTACTATCCTCCATTTAATATATTTGAAGCGCTGATAGTTCCGTTGATAGTGTATACAGACGCCGCATCAATGGACGTGAGTTTGAATCCATCCCAGTTTGAGTTTTTGATGAACGAAAACATCATGATGATACCATAGCATTGTGGTAGGGGCTTTTCTGTTACCGGCCTGGCTAGCTACCACCTTCAAGTTGAAAATCTGTCGCCAAATATTATAGCTGCATTCTGACAGTTAAACTTAAGAGCCAGTCCCACCACTAGTCTTAGTGTGTACCACCATATTTAGCCACATCGTCACCTAATATCAGGTAAAGTTGTGGTCATGACATATAATATTCAGCTTATAAATAAAATATTTATATATAAGAATTATACTAGGATACATATATATAACTAAGCTGTAACCTTAAGTTTAATTATACTATTTTAGTTAATTATTTCTTTAATGTTACAGCTCTACTTTTCCATAAATATGCTATGCTATGCTTACTACTACATACATACTATGCTTGTGTTCATAGAGCAAATTTGTAATCCAATAACAAATTAGCCTATCGATAATAATACTTGCGATGTCCCAGTAAGATGCTAATTAGGTTTGACACAATAGTCAATTATATATTACACAGCAATCAATATGAAATAAAGAACTAAGTTATTTTAATTTTAAAAGTCTTATTTTCGATATGGTTTTATACATATATTATAAATACATACGTAACGTAAATTAATACAAAGCTTCATTAGCCGAACAGACAGTCCTTTAACTACAAACATATGCGCATATTTTACATATTTAGGATCTGTCCTCGTATTTGTTTCCTTTCAAATAAAGTATCATTTCATAATATAGTTTAAAAGTAAAGTAGTATTGATGTTTACACTCTGGCTCCATTTTCAAAACTAATTTATGATATTAAAAGGCTTATTCATAGTCAGTTAGAGATTTAACCGAAGTTGAGCACAAACAAAACTTTGATAGAGATTTCTCTTTACTTCATATAAAAGATCTCAGGCAAATAATTTTGTGTTATATTTCTGTGATGATTATGGTTTCCAAAGCTTTTGGAAAAATGAGATTCAAAACCATGAACGTGTTAATGATACATTTGGTCTTACGGTAATAGCTTACCATAAGAGAAGCCGTTAGCTTTTCAATATATTTATAATCCGCAATTGTATAAAAAATATCTTGATTGATGGAGTGTTGGTTCATGTGTGTTAGAATCCTATATTAGTAAGTAAGTATTCTGTAAGATTTGTAAGTTTCCTTTCATAAGACGGACAACTTAATCGCAATGCCTTTATGTTAAAAATCATTTTTTATCTGTTCTAGTGCAATTGTGTACAGTGATTTTAATAAATGTGGAACAGCATAGGGTATATATACTAATGTACTACATTTATGGGTTTATATATATTTATGGTTTTAATAAATGTAATATTGTACGTCATTAACATAATTTTCTTAGTGAAAGTTTGAATTCTTAGCATAATCTATATAGATATTATATTTCGTTTATTTTTCTTTAATAGAAATAAATTTCAGGTTTCCTTATAAAGAAGATCGTAATTTTTTATATATTATATAGTTTGTTACAATATCAACAGGAAATGGATAAATCCCTGGGTCACATACCTGAAATAACTAGGTCGTGTATTTGATACCTACATTCTCAATAGTTCTCGTTTTGAATAGTTAATCTCTAATCTCTATAATTATTCAACATTACTAATATCGAAAGCGAGGTTTCCACTATTCCACGAATTCAATACTTTACTTCTCATCTCGATTTGTAAATATTTTGTGTTTTAACTCCTGAACTCCTCTGAGTGTTCATAGTTTAAACTGTTTTTTTTTTTATTTCGCGTTGAGGCTACAATTTCACCTGATGTTCAGTGATGATATGGCCCAAGCAGGTGAACACGCTAAACATGTGGAAGCACTGACTCTCAAGTGCAACTACCAGAACACACATAGAGATTCGGTGGCAGATTTTCAACTTAGACTAATAGCTAGGCAGACGGGCATTAGAAAAAGCCCTACCACCATGCTATGGCTTCATCACGATGTTTTCCTTCACCGAAAGCTCAAGTTCATTGCAGGGATTCGAATTAAGATCCTTTGACGCCACGTCCGTATACGCTACCACTGTGTTATCATCGCTTCAAAATAAAGTATATCCTATCTAATATCAAGTTAAATTTTTATTAGTGTTAATTTAAAATTGTCACAATATATTCATCATTACTTATTTCTAAGAATTTATAAATACTCTCGAAGACCTGACTAAAATGTACATAATAGTAAATGATCCCATGTAGGCTTCGACTGTTGCTATACCACTGTCACATTGTTTGTACGGCAAAGCAAGAATTCTTGTTATGCTGTTCCGATTTCAAAGCTATGGTTGACAACACACGGAGGCACATAAGAGGCATTCCATTTCAGTAAACGAAGTAGCAACCTTTTAGTGGTGGACATGAGGAGCGTAAATCTGTTTGAAATTGGATCTTTATAGCCAAAATCTCTAGAAACTTCTTAAAATAAACTAGTTTGGATTCTTGTTTCTTATATCTTTATCATAGTTATCGGAATTATTCATAAATAAATAATTCATTACTTGCATCGTTTTTAATGAAACCTTATGGTAAGAGTAAACAGTTTTTTGTTATTACGACTGCTATGAATATAAAAGAAAGAAAAAAGATTGGAAACGAAAAACATGGGACGCATGTTTATAGTTATGTATTGCATTTGCCCCATGTTTTTCAGTTCCAATCTTTTACTTTCTACGTATAGTCCGCTGTAAAAGCACTGTACATTATTTTATTTTTTTAAGGAAATATGAATATTTTTTTTTATATATATTGTGTTCATCTGTCAGATAGATTTCAGCAATATTCAGTATATCGAGTATATTCGAGAAGTTAGTTATACATATATTATAAAAAAAAGTGTCGAAAAAACAAAGAAATCTTTTTTTTTTTAAGTTTTCATGCATTACTATCCACTTCTGAGCTACGGTTCAAATTTCAAGTATTTAACTCATTGGGAAGCTACTTTAAAATCAATCACAAAACAGCATTACAAGAAAGTGAGTTAATATAGACATGGTAAAATATTTCGCTAGAAAGAGATTGTTAAAAAATTTTGGCTTCTTGTTAACAATCTATAAATAACCGTCTACACTAAGGCGTCAACAGATACTTCAGTTATTTATTCGATAAGGAAAATAAATATTTACTTATTTTATTTGAGGTCCGTATTCTTAATTTTTCCAAATAGATTCCCCGACCTATAAAAACTTGCAATAGAATTTATTAGCTTGTTAAACAACTTTTGATTTCAATAAAGTAATGATAACCCAAACTTAAGATTTCCTTGTATAACATTATCTTACAATAATAATGGCAATTAGACAATTTCAAACTTAAAAAACATATGCAGTTATTACATACAAACTTTAAGCTTGATTAATATGACGAGATACATTAATAGTATATGCAATTTTGCTTAAAACTCATATTAACGATCATTGCAGGCATATAAACCAGCACATTCGATGTTAAAAGTGCTAAAAAACCAAAGAACAAAAGAGTGGTTGAACAAGTGTAGGCTACTAGATCACGAGAATCGTTGCAGCGATACAAAATATAAAAGTTATTACAGTTTATACGTACATTGTATCGCATTTTGTTATAGAAGTATATTTAAGTAACATAGCGATTACATCTAATTTATTTGGGTACTAAGCTAATAGTAAATTTTATGCCTTGGGTATGTTTACTAATTAAATACTGTAAATAATAACTAAACGGTGGTTGATATATTTTTTTTTAATAATAGTACACTAATTATAATAATTTGTTAATTGTCGATAGTATTATTGATCCGGAAAACATTTTCTTTGATGTTTAAGGTCGTAGCTCGAGGAAATCTCTTAGGAGCCAATTACAACGTCACACGAACAGCTGAGAGACGAGTCCCGGCTGCAGGTGGACCGTTGTATGTAAATTTAGCATGTGATTCGTACGTTCATTGTCACCACCACGCGCCAAGGCCCAACTCCAAATTGTTGGCCCATCCGCGGTACAAACGTACAAACACTAAATTAATGTGACACAATTTTAACAGAACTTGTAAGTAATCTGCAATTTGCATTTGGTAATTTTATATACAACGGAAGTCATTCTTAACGTATTCTAAAATGGGTGTGGAACTTACATTTATTTATATTTATACGTGACGTTACAAAAATATATATTTATGTATGTTTTTGTTATAGACGAAGATGCGTCTGCACTAATTCAATAATATTAAAGCTACCATGCTGCGCTCAAAATCTTGAAAAAACTTATTTAAGTAAACCTGAAAAGTATAACAATATCTATAATAAATACAATATTTAGTTCGAATCAATAAAGTCGAGTCTCAGAAATAAAATTACCTACACTGATAACAGACAAACATTCAATAACATTGAATTGCAAAGAGATAGCGCCACTTCACAAAAAAGTTAAGTAACGCAGCTTTACGAGAAACACATGAACTTAGATTTCAGTGTAAAAAGAAAAATAATGTTTTGAAATTACTTAAATATATATTTTAAGGTATTTTTAAAACTCATGTTGATGTAACACAAACTTCAGTATGTTAATTATAATTACCTAATGTAAGTAAGAGGTTTAAAGCTGCTCCTTGTAACCGTGACTTGTAAAGCTTGTATCGCTGTTTTCTTGTCATCGCCATTGTTTATCTTCTTGAACTCATTCCGCACAAGTTTAATGACAATATCTAAGTATTCCAATCTATAGTGTTGTTTTTGATGTTGTTTTATTGTTACTTTATCGTAAATACTTACAGCTTTTTAATAAATTGGTATTTAAAAGTTGCATATACATACAAGTATTCTATTTACTAGTAATAAAAAATTATAATATTTAAATATAACCACTAATTAATAAAAGAATCTGGGCAATGGCATACTGGACAGTCTAATAGAGAATTCAAGCCGGACCAAGTAGCTTATATTATTTTGCTGATAAATATTATATATGTTTTTAACTTAATATATTAAATTAACTATACGTTTTGACTAGTTAAGTATAATTGTTATTAACTTTAGTAACACACATAACTATAGTTAGAAAAGTATTCAACTAATAAATGCAACTATAATTATGATAACCGTATCGTCTATAGTCGCTGGACCCATTTACTTATTTTATTATAATTCGTAATATCGGAGTAAGGTTTTCAAAACCCAATTGAAATAGTCGCTTTCGATATTGGAAAATTCGGGAAAAATTATGTGCTTTTCTAAGCGATATTTTGTATGGACTCAAGACTCATGGTTTGATCGATGGATATTCGTATTTTTCTTTTTTTTTTTATTATACTGGAAACGTTTTTAGGTTAAAAGTCGGAATAGGTAGCGCTCTCACCAAGTTATTTACTACTAGAAACAGTAGAACATTGTCGAATCACTCAGTTTTATATTAAATGTCTGAGGTAATATTACTACCACATCCAAAACATAAATGTGAAATAATAGCTAAGTTCAATATTGAGATATTTGCCTTGGTTGTTGCTTCAATTACAAAAGAAGTGAGATCTAAATGGGTGCCAAGTTCAATGGTCAATCCTGAAATTTATTTATAACAACATAAAATATTTTATAACAACTTAAAATGTCATCTCTTCATATAACTTAGTATAATATATTGGAGTCTAAGGTCTGACTAGGTTAGTTCGAATATACAAATTATTATTAAGTACCTACTAAAACAGTCATGGAAAAGGCCTTTGTTCGATGGCTAGTTTCTACCAGCAAACCAAACTAGCCAACTATTCAAACTAGCCAAATCAGACTTTAGATTTCAATATATTATCCTAAATTGTAAGAAAAAAATGATGTTTTAAGTTGTTATAAAATATTTTATGTTGTTATAAATAAATTTCAGGACTGACCATTGAACTTGGCACCCATTTATGTAGATCTCACTTCTTTTGTCGTTGAAGCCAACAACCAAGGCAAATATCTCAATATTGAACTTAGCTATTATTTCACATTTATGTTTTTGATGGGATATCATTACTTTTTGTGCAGAAATTAAAATAATTAGTATTTATAATTAATTATAAAATGGATAGTTCAGTCATTTGATTAAAAAGTGGGTTATCTGGAATGTTTTCCGGGACTTTTGAAAATGGTCAATATCACAGAATTTGATGTGCTTTTTTCGAATTTTAACTTTGCCACCCCATACCTTTGCTGCCGCGCCGCCATATTGAAAAATGGCATCCAATTTGTAATTTAATAATATAATCAATTACAGAAAAATTATAATAAAATGATAAAAATTTACTAGTTTCTGATTTATTCCTTTGTATTCACCCAACTACCTATTTGGGTGCCAAATTTGAACTTTGTAGGTCATCTGGAACTGGGTTACAGTTTTGATCTATAGATCAGTGTTAAAAGTGACGATATTTAGACCTTAATATCTAAAGAACTGATTGAAGTCTAAATATATGAGCCAAATTTGACATGTGTATGTTAAATAGTTTTTGTATTATGAGGGTGTCAAAAGTGGCTCCAAATGGTTCATGTATTAGACACGCTGCTGCTCGCCAGTTCTGTTAGCTTGAACTTGACAAGCTACAGGCATGGCTAGATACATTCACTACTTCTAAAAAATACATAAATAAATATTGTCTTAATCTTACTTTAATTAATTTACTTAAGTTGTGAGATTTTTTAATTTTTAACTTTGATTTCAATCGATTGTATAAAATGGGCAATACGTAACCCTATATTATTATTATATTACAATAAGTTATATTTTTCAAAAAGTTACGTTTGTTAAGTGTGCAATTAAAAAATTGAAATAAAGTAGTAGTTTTAATATACATTTGAAATGTTACCACAACTAAGTAACAACAAGTTCGATTTTTTTAATGTTTCTTATATTATTAACATTACATAATATTGCCTGAAATTCAATTCAAATTTATTAAACAATTACATTGTTTTGAACAAGACTGTATTCTTCTTTATCTGGAAGTAATTATACTTGGCCACTATACTTAGCTACTTCAGTACTACAATGTTGTAAAACGGTTTACTATTTGTCATGTCAAATGTAGAAAAGAATTTATGGGCAGCGTACAATGTTTTATTGTGCCACGTAGTGTTGATTCCAAGTACAAGAACTCGGGTACTTATAAAATTGAGCGCGATTGTTTGTGTCATAGTTTGCGTACTATATATCACATCTATCTTATCAAACAAATCTAAAGACAATATATAAATAGGAAATGGTAAAATAAATCAATTTCTTATTTATCCTTTGTTTGTTAAACGATTTTGTTTTTTCATCGCTATTAACAATCTTTGGTGTTATCAATAAAAAATATAGATTCAGTTTTTTATATAAATACTGTAGACACAACATTCCTGTAAAATTTTCAACCAGTATTCTTCTTTTATTAATTAGTAGATTGAAAAGCTTTAGGCTTATCGAAAAAAAACGAAAGAAAAATTTTTGAATTTCGAATTGGCGAATACAAGTTACATTAAATAGTTTAAGTATGTGCATTAACAACTCCCTTAACCAATTTATATGCTTAAGTACTGAATTAAATATTAAACCGTGCTTTAGCATAATTACAAGAAGAATAGAATGAACAGAACCAAGAACTGGCACTACAGTAAATATTCTTAAGTAAATCTGCGATTAAACGTAGCAAGAAATAGACGTAAGTACTTAAAATGCTAATTGAAAAAGTTATTCGTTTTAAAATAACGCCGTGAAATCATTGAAGTATGTATAAAAATAAATACGGTCCGTTAAACTTTCAAAGAATCAGAATAAAACTTTGCTTAAACTTGTTAAAAATGATAAATAATTTTTCACGTAATTTAAGAAGGGTTCGTTTCAATCAGATTTTCTTTGTGATCCGTTTTTCAACTTGAAATTGAATGCGTTAAACATTTCTAATTTATTTAACTTGCGGGGTTTTGGGACATATACGTTTTAGTCGGCATTGTCACCACCATACACCAAGCATAAAACTTGCCGTTCTGTATATGATTGAATAGCGAATTCCATACATACCGTTGATTTTCAGTCACAGTGAATTTCATGTGATTTTTCGAGCTCAGCCAGCGTGTTTCCAACTACCAATATAACGGGAAACACTTGTGATGGATTGATGATTTCTCTGAGGTTGTCGTTGTTTATCAGGTACTAGTTGTGTCCGCAGCTTCGTTCGCGTGGCACTAAATGTTATTTAATAATTTTTGCCCATTTTTGTAACTTTTTTACTACAAATTGGCTCCTATTGGCGATATTATGATGTTAAGTAACCTAAAGCTTTCATCAATTATTGTTCTATCAAATATAAAAATCTTATTTGAAATCCGACTAGTAGTCCTTAAGATTAGTGCGTTCAGAGAAACAAACTTCCGCTTCATAATATAGATATAGATAATATCGATTAGGCCGTCACTTGACTGTATTATAATAAAATATAGTAGTATATAGTAACATGTCTTTAAAGATTTCTCTCTAGTAAGGGCATTCATTACTAGACTGGTGAAATACCTCCACCATCAGAACGTCGCAGTTAAATGATCTTGCGTACTGTTTTTTAATGAGAAGAATTCTAGAGCTTTTCAGAAGAAAGCGTGTTCCAAGGCGGCACCGATCAAGTTACAGGTATTACAAAAGTAAATAGGCAACGGTATCTATTTACTATCAGACGGACCGTAATAATGAACTTGTTTTGTGATACTATATAATTATTATAAATTAAAATAATCCACCAATAAAATTACAAACATGAGCTTTATAAAATACTTCAAAAATTTTGTGCTAGTATTAAATGAAATTCTTAAGCCTTCCTAGTCCGAATTAATTTTTTATTTTGAATATATGAATGTATGAATATGAAATAACATAAATATTATGAATATTTGTGTTATTTTTAAAGTTTTATTTAAAAGTTATATTGTTACTCATTAAAAGTAAACGTCCACGTTTTGTTAAAGCGAAAACAGAAATAAACGTGTAGAGATACCGTTCTAGCGTCGCATATTTTTACCTTAAAATATGAGCCCAATAAATCTAGCTAAAGTAACAAGATCTCTGTCAACATCAGCTTAGCTGATATCGTTTTCGTTGAGGCTAGTATCTAATTGTGGAGCAAAATTTTTGCCTCTACATCAGAAATAATGAAGTAAACATTTTGTGTAAATAATAATGTTACCACGGTTCTTCTTTTACGTGTATCTACTTTTATATGTTTACTTCGTATTAGGATCATATAAAACATTGCATTGGGAAAATATTTAAGCCATCAATATTTGACTTAACGTACAACTTAACGACTTACCTACGTACATTGTAACGTAGTAGATGAATAGGTTGAGAATTAGGCCTAACATTAGCTCCAAATTATAAACCTTGTGCAATAATTTATTATTTACAATTTTGTTCTTCCATGTTGCCTCCAACCACTTACAGGTTGTTATTAATGCCTCAATATGATATAATTTAAATTAAAAGTCCTAGCCGAATCAGCTACATCTACTTTACTTGTGAACTCTGAAACATATATACATAATATAAGCTGACATATAATAAAGTATTATTATTATGAAGATAAAATTTTAAAGTTATGTTTGTCAAAGCATTCTATTAGAATTGCAGAATCCTGTTCCAATGGTACCTAAATGTTGTATGGCCTAGTAGTGCTAGCTCATCAGCGACCCCCTTGATTTAATGGTACAAAGAATAGGTTACAACAGTGAAAAAATAATTAATGAATTACTTTCTGTTGCAAATCTAATAAGTTAATAGACTCATATATTAGCAATGTTGATGTTTTCTTCTATTTGCTAATCCAAATTACTTTTCTAATAAACCCTAAAGAAATGAGGCCGCCATAACATAGGGTGCGGTTATTAAAACAAGCGAGTCAACTGCGGATAATAATTTATGAAACGAATGCGTGTCATGTGGAATTATTAATTTGCAACGGCCCGGCCTGTCCCTGTATGGCGTGCCCCCGCTAGATACCAGTGCTACCTACTTGTATTCGTTAGGCGATTTCCTCATTATTATGTTGTATATTAGCTACGACGTGATTTTTTTATGTAATATCAAATTAAATCAAAAATATTTATTTTATTTAGGCCCAAAGAGGGCGCTTATGATCGTCAACACTACTACCAGTTCGGAAAGTAACGCAGTCATCGAGAAGCATCGGCAAGAAACTCGATCTCCTTCTTTATTTTTAAGTCTTATTCTTATCTTTTTTTAAATAATATCTTAATGTGTTAGTAACAGTAGTTATTAGCGGATGTACAGAAAGGGGTGTCAAATCCAGTTATCACGATCGCTTATATATTGATCCACCCTGTAATAGCCTTTTGAAATTAAAACCTGTTGTACATGGTTCTTGAACCTACTGTCCGGCGATTCAATAATGTGCTTTGGGACTTCATTATAAAACCTGATACTATTACCTAAAAAACTGTAACTTGTCTTACTCAGTGACCAGTTTGTCACAATTTTTAGTATACAAATCATAATAGTCTTTAACGAAATCTAGCTTTTGTAAGTTTTGTGGACATACATTAAATTATCAAGAATATATTTAAAAGTTAAAATACCAAATTCCAAAAACTTATCCTTTAATGATTCCCGAGGTCCCATATTGTAAATAGCTCGAACTGCTCGTTTTTGTTAAAAAAATAGGGTGTCTTCCTCAGCAGCTGTTCCCCATAGCAAAATACCATAAGACATTAAGCTATGGAAGTAAGCGAAGTAAACTAACCTAGCAGTGGCAATATCTGTTAGCTGACGAATCTTACGAACAGTGAATGTAGTAGAACTTAACCTTCCCGCCAATTTTTTTATGTGAAGGCCCTATTGTAGTTTAGAAATATAGCAGTTTTTAACGGTCTTTATCAACAATATCAATATCCAAAAGCGTTATGTAGCTTATCTTTTAACAACTGACGGATTAGATCTCATGTATGTAATATCACTGATTAAAAAATCAAAATCTTAGTGAGTAACAATTACGGTTTTCTAACTTATTATTTAGCCTGGCAGATGTTGTTTCTTCCATTTGAATTGTTAATTATTTCATCACTGGATCGTCTATTAGATTTTAGAACAATAATATATTATTGCATTTATAAATTAAATATATTATATGAATAGCTCCTCAATTGATCAACAAAGACAACTACCAAATACGCAGAATTCTTTCCACGAAATGTGTACATAAAACCTTAATGCATATAGCATAGGGCAATAAGAAAACCTAGGCTTGTTAAATAAAAAATTAGACCATACTCTTTAGCATATGATATACGATCATTAGTATAATCTTAAAATACATAACAATATATCAAGCTTGGAATATTGTAAAAAAAACTTTTATTTTATTGTAATATTGCAATATTAAATATTACTTATCTATATTATATAAATACGTTGATTGAATAATTTATCAACGTACAGCCGAAACTAATGACGCTAGAAACATGAAATTTGGACTTTTAATTGCTCTTTGTAATTTAGCGGCTCACTAAGGAACACAATTTAACCCAATTTAAGAATTTTTCGTATTTTCATCTCTAATGAGACAAACCAAGGTGGCAATTTTATATAGAAAAGATAAAATATCCTTACTTCTTGACTTGAAATTCAACATAAATACCTCCTTAATAAAAGTAAACAAATACACATTTCAATGTTTTTAAAATTTTATCCCGTTTGCCAATCCCAAAAATTGAGGTGGCAATTTTTCATTCAAAGTTTTATTGAGTTATCTCCAAAACTGCCAGAACTATTGACTTGGAATTTTTTATGGATATTCTTTTCATAACGTAGATACATACTAAGAAGGGATATTATGATCACGCATGAATAGGATAAGGCGAACGAAATCGCGGGGCACCAGCCAATATTATATCTGTACATTGTTAAAAAAATTACCTTTATTATTAAATTAATTAATTAATTAGGTAAGTATGAATATAATACGCATATATGGATGTACACGACGAGTTAATAATAATTATGCTAATACAGAATATATAACTATTCTGGAGAATCACAGTGTTGGAAATGCGATAACTGATGTGAAATGTTCTCACATGTTTGCGGTTACGGTTACGGTTACGTTCATCAGTTTAATTTAAATTCAAATTGAGAACAATAGTTTTTACTATTTTATTTTTTGGTGAAAATAATTTAAGTAAAAACTTTTACTATAGAAATTTTTGTACATCTTCCTCTTCCACATTCTTACGGTATGTAATAACATAAATTTTCGAAATACAGGAATATCAAGTATTCGTTATCGATTATTATTGCAGAAGCCCTCAGCCCAATCACTCATGCGTGAGAGAGATTATTGTAATAGATTGTACAATTTAGTCCGAAAGCTATTTAGAATTATGCATTTATTAAACATTCGAAATTACAGTGAGTAAGCTAGTAACGCGGCGTTTCGACGTGTCCTATGTACAGAAAAGCCTTTGTCCACCATGTGTCAAATATTATTGCAATACGACAACTTCCTAGCCAAATTATCTTTTTCTGCAATCTTGTTTTTAACACACTCTGATCTAATGACGTGTATTTAGTGTTTAAGTGTTTAGAATGTCATCCCATATATTTTTGTTTTATCTTTTCACTCACGATTGTAGAAATAATAGAAATAATTGTATAAATAATAGAAACTATATTAATAACTTGGCTAAGAGGATTACTTAAAATAATTTCTACAAAATTAAAATTCTTCATGTTGATCTGCTTCATTTTATGAAAGTGTTACCATTTTTTACAATATATTCTGGTATATATGGTAGTATGACATTTCATTATAATCTTTATGTATAAAAAAAAACGTGTCACGTTGTTTGTCCGCGATGAATTCCTCAACTACTGAACCGATTTTATTCAAATTTTGCATACTGTGTACAGTTTGATCTTATTTGAGAGATAGGGTACTTTTTATCTCGATAAGTGATCTTAACGCGATAGATGACGATGTAGTCGATATAATTGACTACTCGAAAAGGCAGAACAAGGTCTGCCAGTTCAGCTAGTGTATTTATAAATATTATGTATTCGTTTAAAAGAATAAATTTGTGTTTCGAATCGTTTACAATTATAATATATTTTTTGCTTCACTGCCTTTACCATACGTATATTTTTAAAGCCTTTATCAGCAAAAACCACGATTCTCTATCTACTTTATTAAGTTTTCACACTCGGAAAAATAACCAAATTTTCACTTCCAATTTCTTAAAAACAACTTATTTAACATGCAACATGAGTTGCTAAAATTTCCTTATTGAAACTATGTGATATTGTGGTCTACATAAGGAGACTATAATTACCTAGACTTATTAACACTTCGTTTTAAAATTTAATATATAATTTAAGTTAAAAAAACAGTTCATCTGTCAAGCTTTAATGGTATACAAGTCAGAAATAGGTAAACAATCTGACATTGTGTGACTTGAATACTAAGTAAACAACTTTTGGATTGTTTACCTAATTAAAGATACCGCCCCGCCGCCCTAACGTGGAATTTGAATTAATTATTTGTATTTATGTATCGTATTAAAGGCTTCTTTTGTTTTAAATTGGTGTTTTGTAAATATGTTTAAGTAAAAATTTTAAATATAATGTACATATATTTTGATTGTAACATTGTTATAGTAAATAGAGACTGAGAATTATTGAGCATTTACAGCCATAGCTTGTTTGCTTGGAAAATTCATGTTAGGTACGCAGTCATTCGTAAGAAACTTAACTAAATATTAATTAAGAAGACTTTTGTACCTTTTTTATTTAAGCAGGATTAATGTTAGAAAAAAGAGAGGGAGAGTAAATTTAGATTTTTTAAAGTAATCTACCTTATATTATTACATAAAGTTATCATAACAAATAAAAACCAATATTTAAGCTACTGAATAATATAATTAGTTAATGACAATCAACTCTACTTTAATTGCTTGCTGGTATATCTAATTCAATCTTCCAAAAAAATATTACATGTAATCTCAAATAGAAGTCAAGTAATCTGTGTTAAAATTATAAAGCTAAAGAGTTTTAACGTGCTTTTCAGACACTCAAAATTTCGCTTTAAAATCCTTTAAAGCTAGGGCTCGTAGGAGCCGATCAAAAAGAAAATGAACGGTAAACGAGCGAGTGAGGGCGACGCGGACGTGGGATTTTCCTTAGTTATAAAAATGAGTAACACTCAATACTGTCGTCCTCTTCTTCGTCATATGGGCAGAAAGCATTCAAGCCTTTTGGCACGGAGTACTTTACAGACATACTATTAACGGACACAAAGTAATATCCAAATTGGGGCCACCCAGCTGTGGATCAGATAAAACATTATCTTGCTTGAGATTCGAATCCGTAGCACTGTGCAGTTGCCACAGACCATTAAAATCATCCCTCAAGAATTGTAACAAAAAAATGTTGAAATTAATTAATTAACTACAAGTACAAGCGTAAATTTGTTGTTATTCTAAGAACTTTGACGGTCTCCTGGCACGAATAGATAATGAGATGCCAAAATAGAAGAGACGGTAGTCGCGTATGACACAGTTTTGTTACACGGCCAAGTACGATGCAAAATATCGGTCAAGTTGAGATTGACGATATCGATTGCGTTTTAAATTTTTAATTATAATAATAATATTAATTAATAAATACACATATATTTTGTTTACCAGAGTTTTAAGAGTCCATCTAAAAATATGTAATATTTATAAATTACCTACATGGCGAATTCACTTCCTGTGTCTGTCTTTCCGTTCACCTGTAAGTTGGGAGATTTTAGCTAAGGATGAATATTCATCTGCTAGGTAAAAGCCATTCATCCTTGAACTTATCTTTACTTATCATTGGGTAAAATTAGGTCATGTGAGTATTTTAAAACACAAAAAATACTAATAATACTATAAAAATGATATGAAAAGTTCTTACATTTAACCTATTAAAACTGTTCTCTTTAAGGAAAATATAAATAGTATTCGTTGAACAATTAATTCAACCAAGAGGCTATTTGAAAATCTTGATTACAGAAACTAAAAATGACATCGAATATAAAAATTCGAAATAAATAATATGTCTAAATTAATAATATTGGGAGACCATTTTTATAAAGAAACAAGCCTGTCACACTCTGTTCTACCCTTTTTAAGAATTCATAACTCGATCATAGTGTCACCTAAACAATAGGTTCGGTACTTATCGAGATAAAACCGATGCGTCATTTTAATTGGATCAAATTACACGTAGTGTACATAAGTTAAGACCGGTTAAATAGTTTCGTAAATAAGTTTAAATAGTTTTTCGTAACAACTAATATTTATATATAAGGGTTTCATTATACTTCTCGATACTTTTATTTTGACATTATAAAGTAACTTTGGGCGACTTTGAGGTTACATTTTTAAAACTGTTTTGGAATAGAGTTTAATCGTAATTTCAAGGATTATATGTGATATTAATTGTATTTCAATGATTTCAAGGTATAATAACTGCAAACTGAAGAAATATTATAAAATCATTATCAATCGGATAGAAACAAGTGTAATTTGTCTAGTTTCTGTTACAATTGTTCTTTTTATCTTAACCATGCACTATCTATGTCATCATGATCGTCATGAACTGCTCTTTTCAACGCACAGCATCCCACCCATAAGCGTCCTCTCTTTTACGTTATTATTTTCTGATTTGTGCCAGTCTTGTCCAGATTTTGCCCCTATGATAAGTTATATCGTCAATCTATCTTACGGTCGGTCTTCCCACGCTTTCCCTCACACCATCCATGTGACTAGTGACAATGACGATTAAACTTGTTTATTGCGTTGAGACGTAAAGTGATCACCGCCACCCATGAACACCTGCAACACCGGAGGGCTCGCAAGTGCGTTGCCGGCCTTTAAGGAAGGAATACGCTCTCTTCTTGAAGGTTCCCAAGTCGTAACTGTTCGAAAAGACCGCCGGCGAAAGCTGGTTCCACAGAGTGGCTGTGTGAGGTAGGAAGTGCCTTACAAACCGCACTGTTGTGGAAGGCTGGACATCGAGGTGGTGTGGTTGAAATTTTTTGTTTTGACGCGATGTCCGATGGTGAAATTCAGCGGCAGGGATCAATCCAAACAATTCCTCAGAGTTCTCCCCGTGGTAATTCTCCCCCATTTTTGTAAACTTGGGTAAAGGCTTTCGTAAAAGATTCTTTAAATAAATATATATAATAAATAAAATAAAATTTATTAAATATATATTTAAAGTGTTCACCATTAAACATAAAAAATACTATTTATAAAAATATATTTATGAAGTAAAATGACATGTCGATTTTAATATACAAGGAGATGCACTTGGTCTTTTGACGTGAAAAATATTTTGTAACAGTCTCGCTTGAATTTTGATAAATAAATGAAATATTATATTTGCTTTACGGCTTGGGAAGTACTAATTACTTTTCCCCTATTATGATTTTTATAATTTAAAAACTCGATAGCAATACTATCAGATGCCGCTATGTAGTGTATGGGCTTGTACTATTTATTGAAGTTTTAGGAGAAGCAATATTTTTTGGAAGTGCGTATTCGCTTTTTCTCTCGCTACAGTTACAAAAGTCTGATTAGCCTTTCGAAAAGCTTATTCTATTTTACTGAATTCTCATAGTTGAGAGCCCAAAAATAATCAAATAAAACACACATAAGTAATCTCAGTGGTTTTACTGAAGTTTTGTGCGACACTTTTTGTTTGAATTCTTAAATTTTGAACTTTTCAGATTACTAAAACTACGAAATAAAGAATCAGTTACGGATCTGTTGCCTTCTACATGTCTCTTTTACAAATTTTTCAAGTCAGTTAAGTGATCTTAGCAAACACTTATTATCGTTGAGGATTGGTAGCGTAGGTCCTTTCATTCGTATTAGTCAATGTCATATGAATTTTCATTAACGGGGGGACCGGCCAGAATTCCTTCATTCGTAATAAACACACGGTACGTGAGCATGTTTTCCACTCCAAGGGACACGTCCCTTCTGGGAACCTGAACTGGACTAACTTTGCTGTTTTATATTCATAAAAGTTGAACTATATAGGCAGTTCGAATGTTAAGCATGCAGTATAACCCTCATAAGTCTAACTCACTTTTATGTTTGATTCTTTGATTTATTCAATAATGCCTTAACAGCAAACTGAAAAAGTTATATAGTTCAGTCAATTGTTGCAACCACCGCATATGAGTTTTTAAAACTCCCATAATCGCACAATCAGGCACATCACCGCTGTCGGTTTGCTGAGTACTGAAGGTTCGAATCCCATTCAGGACAACTTTTTATGTGATCCACAAATGATTGTTCTGAGTCTGAGTTTTACTTTGTTTTCGTTAATTGCATGTTCTTACCCTTGACATTGACGAAATATATAAGAAAGAAATATCACGACCTGGGACTCACCGATATCGGTAATAGTGCCGGTGGTAGTTCTTATTATAATTAGTAGGGATTTCTTCTTGTTGAGGTTGTGATAACCACGCACAGGGTGATAATATATCACAATGGCTTCCTTCTAGATTCTCATGTTAGTGGATCGGTCAGAGCACATCTAAGGGCCGAGAGGCTTGCAGGATGGCTTGACAGTGACTACTATTAATTATTTATTAAATTGAGATTGACGATGTTGCTATTTATGCAGATAAAATAATGAGACAAAAGACTGTCAGTGTAAAGAAAAATATAGTCACTTTACCGAGCAACTACGTTTTTTTTTAAATAAAAAATATAAATGTAGCAAAAATGTATAAGTTATAGTAGATATGTACTAATGAATAATGAACTTACATGATGGATAATTAATTAATGACATCATTCAATATATTTTAGAATTGGGAAAAAATACATCCTACAACGTAGCATGATGGTTTTCAATCCTATGTTGAGAATTTTACAAGCCAACCGTATTGGGTTACGATAAATATATACGTAAAGATATTTAATATACATATTTACTATAGGTCTAATAGACTTGCAGTACATTAATACTATCGGATTAGGCGGTGATCTTAAGTACCGTAGGACGATCAGAGTAGATACTCTATGGTTGCAGTGATAGAGGTCTGAAAAACCTGCATAGCTACGCTAACAATGATAATAATAGTGGTGTATGTATCAACAATAATATTTATACCTGCCTAACCACCAATGAAATGTTCAATTTAGATTAATATTGCACATCTAAAAATGTCATAGTTAATGATACAGAAGATGCCACAAATTTTATATGAAATAAAATATGTTTTTGTTACCTAGTTTTTGTAGACACTGATAAAAATAATTCCTGAGTATGAAGGAAATAATAAGAATAAACCACGTGCAGGCACACATTAACAACTGTTATAAATAATACAGCGACAGTAAATAAATAAATATAATCACTAGAATAAAACAAGATTTTAATAACTTTATGAATTTCTTTTACCATTCACAATATGCAAAGAACGCTGAAGTGAGTTATTATTAAACATTTCTAATATTTTTCCCTATTTTTCTTTTAAGTTATTCATTCAACATAACATGACTTTTCATAATTAATATTTTCCGTATATTTAGACGATTCAGTGTAATATCATTGCTTTACACTAAGACCTCATGTCTCCTTAAAACTTGTTTTAAGTGAAATGTAATTCATGTAAATATATGTATGTTATAAGCCGTGATTTTAAATTTATGTCGATCGAGAAACAGGTACAAATTTAGTGATTCCTAACGAAACCTAAGTTTATTTATATGTACATAAATATTGGTTAGCTTATAGGACTTTCACACTTAATTTAGATTAACGGATTATACTTCTAAACTATGTAAAAGCTCAAGAAGAGAAATTATTAATTGTTTTGAAATTGTCTTGTACGTGTGTAGATAAATATTTACAGTACTTAAAACGAAGTGAACATTTTAATACAAAATAAAAGGTTTATAGATCAGTAAAGTTACTATGAAATTGAATTTACAGAGGTAATGGAATCTTTCTTTTGATCTTACTAAATTAAAATATAAAAAGACGTAATGAAAATGAGACTTCTCGTGATATTAAATCGTGAATACCGTTTGTTAAATTTCATTTTATAAAATAGGATTTTCACCTTTTCGAATGTCAACAAATTAACAATAACTAATCAAAGCGAGAAAATATTAAATGATTTAATTAATAAAATATCTTCATATAATCACAAATTTTTGATTTCTTTGAACTTTAATTTTATTATAAGCTACATCTGTTTAACTGAAATGTCTTGACTATATAATTTTTTTATAACTGAATTCAAAGGGGCGAGCATTTTTGCGCTATAAAGAACAGTGAGAGAGAGAGAGAGAAGAGACACAAAGAAGAAACAAAAAACAACCACATTTCAATAACCAAAATTATCTTTACTTTTTCTTCTTACCGTTTATGATACGTAGGCAGAGTGGCCACAATATGTTTTACTCTTCCACCTTTCTCAATCAGCTATTGTATCAGTATTCACACCTTCTACATATATCTACATTAATTTTATAAAGCGAAAAAGTGTGTTTGTTTGTTTGAACGAGAAATATTTTTGTATTTTATATAACAATCATTGAGGAAGGTTTTAGGTTTTAACATAACGATACTACTAATAAGAACAAAGCTTTATTTAAGAAAATTACAAAAACGGGTACAAATATTAAATAATTTTTTGATTACCCGAACAAAGACGCGGACACAGTTGGTACAAATATAATTCTATTCACGGTACACCCATATCTTCTACGCTCGTATTCTACTCTTACATCCATTCGCTTTCATAATTAACAATCTTTTAGTTATACGACTTTAATCTCTTCTCACAAACATCAAAACCACGATAATCTATTAATCCTCAACTTTCTGTCATTGGTTCTGTTGCTTACTTGAATGTATTAT
Source organism: Actias luna (assembly GCA_039707435.1). Lineage (NCBI taxonomy): Eukaryota > Metazoa > Arthropoda > Insecta > Lepidoptera > Saturniidae > Actias > Actias luna. The sequence continues at coordinate 7,822,303 of JAZHAC010000033.1, read as the reverse complement.
TGCCCAATTTTATTCATTCAAGTTACTGAATACATTCATCTTAACATGACATTTTAACATCTTTGCCGTAAGTTACCTTCTTGCAACTATTTCTCTCATTGCCTAATATTACAACCATATACATATTATAAAATGCTGAGCTAAATCTTTTTTTTTTTAATTAATAATAGAGGTGATATCGATTTACATGTTAGTTGTTATCGATACATCGACATTATTTAGTCTATTTATCTATCTATCCACTATGCACCCATCACTGTGATAATCATGATAGCTAATGTTATGGATTCACCAAAAATCTTAGTTTTTCTATCTTTGAAAGTTATTAGAGTCCTAGAAAGCAATTGAAAACTATTTATTTTTAAAAATACATCCTGCACTATATATTAATTAATTTTTGCCCTCAACTTCATTCGCAATTTTCCCGCAACTTAGTGGAAGTAGAATTATAAAACGTTATACGCATTATAAAAAGATTATCAGTCTATGGGATTTAAAGTAAATCGATCAAACTAAAGTAATATTTAAGACATAGTTTTACATTATATTAAATGGTGTAACAAAAGGATTATACTTTTTATTACGCCGATTGTGGAAAGAAGTTTACGAAAAGTTTACATTGTAATACGTAACTATTTAATAATGTGGTCATCGATCAAACTACCTACTAATATAATCTTACTTATGAATATGCAACAGTGTCCGGGGCTCAAAGGACATATAATAAAATATTCTACAACCATCTACTTTCACGACAAGTATCTATTTATTCAAAACAGTAAATAACAAAGTACTAAATTGTATGATACTGAACGAAAAGTAATCGGATTATAGTATTAATCACAATAATAAAATTTCCAACACGAGCATAGTCTAGAAAAGAAACTGAAGGATCTATTATGGAAAAACCAAATGTAAAAACGTACTAAGATGTCTCTTCCTTTTAGTGCCATAATAAACGGGTAAATATTATGGTTCGTTTGGAGTTTATAACCACATAAACTTAACCGCTTTGTACTTTAAACACAAAATGGATATAACTGTAGAATATTTTGAATACTATTTTTTTATTTTCGACTTGCTTAGATATTCACCTATAATTATTTACTATACTACCGAGCAATAAATTTGGACTAAAAAATACGATACATGCTTGTAATATGTTCTATTCATACGCAAAAATTCATTTTTGAACATGGTATGTGTTCTTGGAAAAAATAGTAGTTTGTTAAATACTACAAACAACTAGTGCATTTAAAACAATAACTGCTCAGTAATATAGCATTAGGTTCACTGCACCAACAGAGGTGAATTCGAATCTCTGTAGCGAGCCTGAAATTTTCTTATAGGAAAACATGGCGATGTAGTTACCATTATGGCACGTCATTTTATAGACACTAATCTGGCTAACTACCACCTTCAAGTTATAAATCTGTTCCCAAGGTATGTCCCGAGAGCTCTACTTGGGATTCTATTATTACATTAGGCTTAGCAAATAAAGAATTAACTGATTTTCAAACATATTAAGAAACAAGAAAATCAGTTAATATCCCGCTGTTTCCACCACGTTGTATCCATTCATCGTCAGCCGTTATTAATACTATTTAAATATATGAAATGATTCAAATTCAATATCAATCGGTTTTTCTATAGTAAAGGTTACAGGCGTTATAGCCACAATCTCACCTAATCTCAAGTGACGATAGCTGGCTCTAAAGCGAAACTGCTGGAACACACCTATTGGTATTTGGTGGCAGATTTTCAACTTGGGAGTGGTTGCTAGCCAGGTTAGCATTAGAAAAAAGCCCTACCACCATGATATAGTTACCTCACGATGTTTTCCTTTACTGAAAGCTCAAGCTCATTGTAGGTGGATTTGAACTCACGTCCTTTGACGCGAAGTTATACACACTGCCAGTGAGCTATCAATATAATATTTAGTAATCTAATTAATGGCTTGTAGATCACCACGATCTGAAACCTAAGAACTGGATAACAATACCACAACGCAATTTACATGAAGATATCAGTTTGTAGGTAGGTAAAAACATTGCGAACCAGACCGAATGGCTATTTAAGAAGCCATACAACACTACACAGAGAAGACTGACTAGCTAGAAGAACTAATCGCGTTAACATAATTTTTTTTGTAAACCAGACAAATTATTAAAATACAGTTTAAATTATGTTACATATTATGTGTAAAATAACATAGAACTGATTTTGAAATGTAGGTAGAGGTGAACGCGTCTCTCTTGACCTATGAGGACTTACTGCTTCATTTTGGATTAATATGGAATTATCTACGGTTAACAAAATCATATTACAGCGGTTAAATTGAAATGAATTATTAGGAAATATGTTTAACTATTTTGCAAATATTCTATTATCGAAAACAGATTTTGTAGAGTTATTGAAATATTCAACAAGGCGTAATGGAAAATCGGGTTGAACCCTTTCGAATACTAAGGGGTAGGCACTCTAGTGGAAAATGTAAAAAAAAAAGAATTTGTTGTCACACATCGAACTTTATTCTGTATAGAATATAAACCTTTTTTCATGCTAAAGCAATACACGAATATCAAAATAATAGGTATTTCTCTATATTTGCCTATTTTTTTAATAAGCTTAGTAATAAAGTGGCAATTGATTTGTGACTTTGGTGTTCAAAGCTTTTTTTTCTTTGTACCCCTATGTATGTGTCGATTGTTAGTAAGTAAATTCATAAATTTAAAACAGTAATAATATTGGCTGGGTCGCAACTAATGGAAAAAAAATATGGCGGACAAAACAAAGTCTCGGGATTCACGTGTGATCCACGAAGATAAAATTTAAGTGAAAAGTTAACAAAACCATTACAAGCCTTCTGGTGATGAATGGATCTAAATGTGGAGCAACGAATAATATGAATGAAATAAAACTCCATGTAATAGAGGTGTTAATGTTAAGTTGGATATCTGAAGTCACTAAAATGGATAAGATTGGAAATGAATATATTAATGAAATAAAGAAATTAGAACCAGTGACAGAAAAATCAAGAGGTAATAGATTAACGTGCTATGGGCATGTTAAGAGGAGAGAGTAGTAAGTGAGAACGTGGAAGGATGTTGAAGTACACGGAGACTGAAGAAGAGACGTGTAGACTGTGTGAAGAATGATATGCGTATAAAAGGTGTGAATGCTACGATACCTGCTGATAAAATATAGTAAAATAAGAAAGAAATATTGTGCCAACCTTACTTAGGATGGATAAAGGGCTTGAATAAAAAGAAGATAAACTTAGGCTTTAGTTTTATACGTGACTTATATTTATTTGTGGTAAGATAACATCTCCTATTTAAGTTATAGTAGTCTATGCAGCAAAAGTGCAAATACTCGTTAAACGTCTTTTGCAATTGAAGATAGCCGAGAGATATAAAAACCCGAAATCCGATTACAAATGCAACCGAGTACTAATAGCTTTTCATATCAGGAACCTATATCCTGTGGAAATGAGTCGCTAGCCCACACAAGTCAATTCCCTTTACTAATAACATTCAACACATTGTTCGCATTGCGGTTGCGGTACAAAACAGAAATTATTTAGGGGACACGAGGGATTGATTGAAAAGGAACTTAATTCATTTCGGAAATTTATGTATCAAATATTTTCTTACATAGTTTAAAGTTATAAATTACGGTTTAAAGATAAATACGTGGGCGTATCTCAGGTTTCTTAATTATACATTTATATCTTGCAAAGTTATAAACCTTGTAATTAAAACTTACGAACTTCATATTTATATTTTAATAACAGGGTAATTTGGTATAACAATTTGTTATAGAACAAATTTACTTCCGATTTAATCGTAATAGTATTTTTTAATTATCAGAAATTAAGAAGTTTAAGCTTAATTCTGAATATATTTTTAAATATAATAAAAATAATATTTTTAGAACGCTTCTAAATAGAAGATACTTGTTACTTTAAACTATAGCCATTATAAGTGGGTGTCAAAAATATTTTATAATAATAATATAAATGTAAAAGTGTCACGTAGAACCGGGTGAATAGATTTGAATTAATAATATCAGACATATATTTTATTAGCTGTATTACCACGTGGGATATTTTCATATAGTTAATGTTTAGCGTTATGGCCACAATTTTGCCTGATATTAAGTAACAATGTGGCCCAAGATGGTTTACACGCTAAGCCTATGGGAGGGACTGACTCTCAAGTGCAACTGCCGGAACACACTTATAGGTATTTGGCGACAGAATTTCAACTTGAGGGTGGCTGCTAACCAGGCGGGTATCAGAAAATGCCCTACCACCATACTATGGTTTCATTACGATGTTTTCCTTCACCGAAAGCTCAAACTCACTGTAGGTAGATTCGAACCCTCGTCCGTTGACGGCCTTGACACGGCGTAGTGTGTACGCCACTACCAACTGAGCTATCATCGCTATAGATATGTTTTATTCCAAAAATATTTATGGGTATTTATTCTAATGTCAACACGAATGAAGTCACAGTTAACAGCAAGTGTGTTACATAATTCAGAGTTATTTTTACCCTTACCCTACCTAAAAACTGTCCGCATAACATGTTCCCACTTCCAATTTTATATCTCAGTATTCACTCCTATTAAAACATTTATCATTTGTTTCGTAGTCCATCCATGTAATCTTGGGTTTTTCTCTACTTCTATATTCCTCCGACTTGACTTCATACATACTATTTTCTATTTTTATATGTCTTACATGTATTCTCATAAGAGATTTTATTATGATTGCTATAAACCATCTGACAAAGTTATGTTGAAAAGTTATAAACATTCCAAAATCATCCACGTTTGACTAGAATACGAAATACGTATTTAAGAAAAATCGTATAATTCAATTTTCTTCGGACCCTAAGGGTCTGAACATTTGAATAGGCGCTCCTAAATAGTTTCTATTTTCAATAAGAAGTATTCGAGAAATATCTTCGTAAGATATGTATGAAATCTCTATTTATCAATACCAATCAATGAGTAATTTTTTACAATACATATTTTTTATTGAAATAATTTTTTACACTCATTTTTTGGAATAAATATTGAGCCTTGCATATGAGAGATATTAATATTTTTAATAATTTCCTTCTCAATCTTATTAATAGTGTACCTACTTCAGCTGAAAATATTCGAAGTTTTATAAACCTATAATTGATTCCTTATCCTTCCTAATATTATAAATGCGAAAGTGAGTTTGTTTGTTTGTTACGCTTTCACGCCTACATGTCTGAATCGATTATGATGAATATGGTGAATCGTATAGAGATAGATGAGCACCTGGAGGATATAATAGGCTACATTTTCTCGCGAAAGCCTTATTAGAAGTGGGATAAAGAGAGGTATAAACTTTGTGTGAAACTTTTTATTGTGTCATCCGATTTGTTTGACAAAATCAATATTAACGCGAGCGAAGCGCACATAAAGTCTAGCGAATATATAAATCGGCCATCATAGACAATGAATAGTAAAAAAATTAAAAGCACAAGTCGCTCAGACGCTATCAGATAATATAAGTATATTTTTTATCAAATGACGATGGTCATTTGAAACATTAGTTGTCATTTAATTAAAGTTTGTAGCATCGCGTAGGTGTTCTGTACGTAATCTCGTTCATACTTCGTAGGTGTTTTTTTTTGGTTTGCTATATACTTTCAAGTTTATATCAATTTTATAATACTTTAATTATTAAACTTCAGATTCACTAGTCTGATGTAATCAGACACACTAAAAAAATACCGACACACTTATGTTTTAACGTAATTTATTTACAAAGTAAATGAATGAGTCTCATTAGTGTCGGGTACAAATTATATACCAAATCTATGCGGTAGTTATTATTGCCTTTGTTGATTATCAGGGAGTAACAAGAGCTGCTAATGTTTCATATGTTTTCGAAACCTGTTTCATATATTTAATAACCTCAAAACCCTCGTGTTTATCCTAAATACTGTCTTTACTAAACCTTACATACTTGAAAATAAAATATTATTTTTCTTTTAATTTTAATTGTACCATCAAACATTTAGTATGGTTAAAAATAATAAACATATAACGTAAGTATTAGGTACCTAATCTTCCACGAAATAGATCTCTGGTGTTACAAGTATTCATATGCTACAGTAACCACTTACGGGTGTTTACCACTGCAGTTGTATAGACAATCTACACATTAAAACATATAAAGGAGTAACTTGTTATCGGAAAGACAGTAACATGAATATGTCTACACGTCTTAACGATTAACTTTGTGATGTCATATATATTTAAGCAATATAATTTCGACAAACGACTTATGTTGTTAAAAGCCTTTCGAATTTTATTTAACACACCCAAGTTTTTTTGTAATTACGAGTAGGAATGTAAGTATGTAATAGCTATAGTACACTTATCGTGTGTTATATATAAATCAAAATATTAATTGCTTGATCCTGGTGAACGACCAGAATTCATTATATTTATTGATCACCCATTCCTTCATCCTTCTCTCTTACCAGTAGTTTTAATATAATATAGTAATAAAAAAAAGCAATTGAACTCTGAAAAAATTGTAATGATTATACAATTATGTCCAATGTGAGAGATATCCAAATTAATAAAGAAGTTTTTTTTTCATGATTACTTGGCAAAGTAACGGCTCTGTATCTATATTACAATCCAAAAAAAGCAGCGACCATATAGAGAACAATAATCCATCGCCAGTCGCGACTGTCATGCCGGCTTGCAAAGTTTCAATGCACATGAAGCGATGATAGCTCAGTGGTAGCGGGTGGGAACGCCGCGTCATGGGACGTGAGTTCGAATCCAACCACCTACAATGAGCTTGAACTATCGGTGAAGGATAACATCGTGAGGAAACCGTAGCATGGTGGGAAGGTTTTTTCTAATGCTCGCCTGGCTAGCTTCCACCCTTAAGTTCAAGAAAATCTCTCACCAAATGCCAATAGGTATGTTCTGGCAGTGGCACGTGAGAACCACTCCCTCCTATAAAGGCCAGAAAATCACTCGCGATTGCCCTGGTGTGGTGGGTGTCCATGGGTGGCGGTGATCCCTTACCATCAGGTGACACGCTTGCTCGTTTGCCACCTATTTCGTAAAAAAAAAGGGAAAAATTTATTAAGTCGTTGGTTAACCAAACTTTTAAAGACCTTTACCTTTTCCTTTTCAAGTTAAAACGCCAGTTTCATTAAGCAAGCTCGTCGGATTTATTTTGATCCGTTTTTACGCTAAAAAATTAATTTCAGTATTAGTATTATGGATTTCCATTTAAAATAGTATAGAATTATCAATGTATTCCCAAATTTATTTAGAAGCTTTTAGAACAGATTTTAATTACAGATTTTAAAACAATTGTAACATTTTGCACATCGTATTGTTCCGTGTTTAACGACAAAGACAACGTATTTGAACAATACACTGATGACATTTTTTTTCTTTTTCAGCATTACTTATTACTTGTATTATACTGTACATTTTCCATAAGTAATTTACGGCCTGGCGAGCCTCTCAGGGTGGGTCACCATTATTCTCGACTGACTAGTGATAGGGTAAAAATAAATTTCATCACGCATTACTCATATTTATCAAAAATACTCGGTTAGTGTTTGAGAATGATTTGGGTTATTTTTACACGTCATATAAGATGCGAACGCAAATTATTTAAAGATTTTTTTCTCGATCTAAAGTTAATACTTAGTATTTGTAATACTCCTGTGACCTGTGAAAATTAACTGTTATTTATTACCCATTATTGTACATTAAAATCTAGATCATGACAACTCAATGTAATAATTTTATTCCTGTTATTATTAGCACGGTAGTAAGTAGACAGACAAAGACAAGTTTTATACAATGATATGTATAATGTATTTGACGACGTATAATAATACACGAGAAAAAAGATTAAGTCCTGTAAAAAGTAATATTATATTTCTGAAGGCAGTATAACATATCTGCGTAAAATTAACACAAATCTGAGTGTAAAACAATTACTCCTGAGCTACAAAATCTTTCCGGCGAAAAGTATGTACATATATCAAATATATATCTGTATTTAATAAAATAGGTGCATTAGATTCTTTACGACGACGCTTAAAGACGATTTTATAGTAGCTTCTAAACTTCTTTCTTTTATAAGTAGTATAAAAAGTAAATAATAAAATCTGTTTCATAAAAATATATTTCAAATATAATAATCTTAAAGAAGTCTATTGAAATATATGTCAAATAAAGCACGTATAGAAAGGTTGTGTGCGTTGCGTCGTTAGAGTTCTTCACTTGACTAATGAGGAAAAAGTGTTCTGACGACGCGGACGTTCCATTGTGAGCAAGCACTTGACCTTTTTATTTGCTTCCGAATACCGGGCCATGGCTGCAACACTCGTCAGCACGACAAAAATAAAACGAGAAAACTATGTCATATGTTTACGGTAAATAAAGCAAATAAAACATTCTAAAAATCCTTACTTTACGGGATAACCATCGAAAATAATTCATCCAAAGGATACTCTTATGTTCTTCCGACTAAGACAGATAGGCGGCTAATATGTTTTTCTGTATGAAAAAAAAAATAAAGACTATATACTATTACTAATTTCAGTTACACATTGTCCAATACTAATAAAAAACAACCGTTGTTCATTATACAAAGATGTACGCTGTTAATGTCTTCTAGAAAAAAAAAAAGATCGATTCTAAATAATAATTTATTTTATATTTATTAAATTATTCAAAATATTATCTAAATGCGTATTATTTCATTAATTGTAATTAATGAAAAGATAGAAACTATGTTACAAATTGGTTCTTGGACATTGAACATACCAAAACTGCAATGCCCACAAATTTCCTAATTATGGTTTTTATCATAATTATAATATGGTTTTAATTTCATCCACACTCTTTTTTTGGTTCCATACAAAAATACTATGTTCGTTCGTTACCAAAATGGCCCATATAACTTAAACAGTTTGGGCTTGTGAAAAGACATTATACATATATAAATTACAATGGGAAATATCACTTAACGAAAAAATACATTTATTTAAATAGTATTATAGGTTTTGACCGACATTCAAGAGCATAATTCGAAACCTACCTATGAGTGTTAAGCGACATTTTTTTTGCATTAGAGTGCTAGTTAGTTGACAACCTAACAATAGAAAATACCCTAGCCCCACACAGCAATGATTTAATCGCAATTCTTCACTAAAAACACAGTTTTACTGTAGACCTCGAATCCACGTAAATCAACGCTGTATGAAACATGCTACTATAGTACTACTATCGCTTCAAATTATATTTTAACAAACACTCATGTTTTATGAAGTGTATTAAAAATGTGTAAAGTACAAAACCATTTTTTTGCGATACGCTTGAAAATTTAAAAAAAATGTCGCTATAGATCGACGCTGGAAAGTACATTTGTCGTATCATGCACAATTAAACTTTACAGGAGAGGCAAACATTGTTTTTTAATCATATCATAAATAAGCGATTTTTTTTAAATCTTGTCTAAAACAATTTTTTGTAACAAAATTAAATTATTCGACGTGGTTTTTTTACTTATTCAAATGGTATATAACTCGTATTAGTTTTTTGCAGATACAACATGCTTTCCAGCTTCAATATGTTTAATATATTAGTATGTTATATACACGTAGCAATCAATATTTATGTGTTATTTCAATGACGCATGCATGAAGGCAATGGTATACATAAAATGATTAAAACTAGCTGAATAATTTATTTACTCTGTATTTCTTTGTATATCACTAATAGATGTTTATTAATTCATCAATGAGTTTTATGAATAACAAGAGCTTGCTTTCCATTAACGCGTCCCACTTTTATTCATTTTCAAAGGAAAATATTTTTACTACAAAAATGTCGATTGCTTTTGTTTTTTCTTTATTTAAAGAAGAAAACATGTTGTGTCGACCCTACCTAGGTAGGATAAGGGCTAAGAAGAAACAGAAGACCACATATATAAATATACGGATAATTCATACTCGGACATTAATGATTAAAAAAATATATAACCGATTCTGTTATTATTTGCTATTATTTTAGGTAGTTGCTTATATATTACTAGCTGTTTCTGATAAAAAATGCTGGGATAATAAAACATACAGATTTTGTTTCTTTTGATCGACACACTAATTTCTATACAGAGTTTCATCAAAATGTAAGCTCTTTATACATGAATAAAGAACAAACATTAAAAAAATGTTTTTTCGTATTTCAATTTTAACATTAAAACGAACAAATTAAATTATATCTAACTAAACCCTATTCTCAGTGATCATCAGTACGGCTTTCGCCAAAACCAATCTACTGAGGATCTCCTTGTATGTGCTACCCATCAATGGGGTGAAGCTATTGAGAAACACGGAGAGGCCCTAGCTGTCTCACTTGACATCAGCAAGGCGTTCGATAGGGTATGGCATGCAAGCCTCTTAAACAAGTTTCGAGTCTCCGATCAACTGCGGACTGGGATATCAGATTTCTTAAGTGAAAGGGCAATTGGGGTAGTTTTTGACGGCTGTTCCTCCAACCCAAAGTCTATAAATGCTGAAGTCCCGCAAGGATCTGTATCCTGATCTGTATCTGTATAGCTACACTATTCTTTCTGCATATCAATATCAGTGTATTAGAATTGTACTGTACTGAACATCGAATAGAATGTTCTCAGTATGCAATGCCACTAAATAAATTAATTGTAGCTTTATATTCACCTTTATCCATAATTTAAAACATATAATACTACATCTCAAGTAGTTATTGTCTTGTACATATCTTATTCTGATTAAGTTCTGATCGTATATCTCATATAGGTCTTTTTCAAATCTTACATCCATCTCTACTCTTCTTTAGTTATATTCAACTTCTGCCTACAACTTTATCTGTATTTCCAATCTATGTATTGTGGGGTATCCGTTTCAATTTATTAGTTCCTAGGACTTTTTTACCTTTGTTGCTAAATATTCAGCTGTATATATGAACCATACGGTTTGCCAACTATCAGTCAAAATTTTGTTTAAGTATAAAACAAATTAAATGAAAACTATCTGGGTACTAAAAATAGTATGTGTATTTAATATTTATCGCACCACTCGCACTCACATTAATCGTAGGATAGTACAAATTGAAATTAATGTTTGTTTATATAACATTTTGCATCAGGTGGTGTTCGTAATAGTTTGCCCTTCCAACTACTTATCTATTTAAATTATGTGGCGTATATGTCGAGTTTCACTAGTATTATAGTCCATGAATAGACTCCTTGCCAAGTCGCATGCATTGAACTACGTATCATACAATCATATCTGCGTTAGCACTATCTAAATTCCTAGGTGCGTAATTATTTTGAAGTCGTATTCACTTAATTTCTCCGGTAGTAAATTTTTAATATTTTTTTATAGTTAATAGATTTAGTGTTATGGCCACAATCTCACGTAATTTTAAGTAATGATGGGGCCCCAGATGGTGGACACGCTAAGCCTAGTGGAACTACTTACTCTCAATTGCAACTGCCGGGTCACACTTATAGGCAGATTTTCAATTTAAGAGTGGTAACTAGGAAGGTTGTCATAAGAAAAAGCCCTACCACCATGCTATGGTTTCATCACGATGTTTTGTTCACCGAAAGTTCAAGCTCATTGCAAGTGGATTCGAATTCAAGTCCCTTGACTTGGCGTCCGTACATACTACTTACTCAGGTATCATCACTTGGATAATTTTTAAATCGTTTAAATCTGTTCTTGCAAATAACGTCAATAAACGAAACTCTTTCGTCAATTTAATTTTTATCCTTTTATCTTCAATAGCAATTAATCCGTTGTTTGTGATAAAATTATTTCACTTTATAAAAACAATTTATTTAATGAGAATGTATATGTGACTTGTAACGATTTTTACTGTAATGTATGAAATTTGAACAAATCATTGTGTATAATAAGTACTGTTAAATTACCGCTGTAATATTAGTACAATTTGTGTAAATGACATATTTTCCATGATCATACAAATATCCCATTTCATAAATCTGTGCCTATATATTTAAATGTAGTAAATTGATCGCGGTGTTACAATAATTTTGCTTTTACAAGTTACAGACAAGATGATGGGAATTTTGCATTTCTTTCCGTTCACGGAATTATTCTACAATTTTAATTTTATAATAAATATACGTTACTGTTGTTCGAACAGATGTAAACGTTGATATTTTTATTTCTCTAACATATTAAAAGAAAAACAGATATAGACAATAAATACTTGACATTAGTTTCTTAATAAAGTCAGGTATTTTAATAACAATTTAAAAGATATATCTGTTACTTACCCAATTTATAGATACACTTCATTCGTTTTCATACAACTAAGTATTATTCTGGTTCTAGCAGATCTGCCGTATCGTCTATTATCTGTACTAAAAAATATATACAACCTACACATAATAAGAAAGCAACTACCAGATAATTAAAAACTGTCAGATAATTATTTTGTTAGCATCAATAGAGTGGGATGTAAATGAATCTGTACAAAATCGCCGCGTCGAGAATTTAGAGGGCTCTCACTGGGACCTCCTCCCTATTGTGACGACACTTGACCCGCTTGTATCCGTGGATCCGTGCAGTCTAGTTTACACCAACTAGACTACCAACTTATACTTTTTAATTATTCTTGATTGCGCCGTAGATATTCTCTCGTAAAAAAATGTTTCAAAGTAGTCTTTATTTAATCATAGTTGGTCTGGCAGACGTCTCCCTACTTCTTCCAGTAGTCAATACTTCCAACACTACCTTCTATATAAAAATACATATACCTATGTAGTAATTTGTCTTCCTTATAGCTCAAAAAATGTTAATCGATAATAATTAATTAGTTAATATATTGGCACTGCTATGTTTGATGTCCAGAATACGTAGTAATTGTAAACTCCGACTATTTCACTTAATATAATTGTAAACTACTTTACTTATATTTAAAGTGAAAAGGACAGATTCAAAGATTAGGTATGTAAATAATACTTTAAACAAAATTTCTGAATGGTTTGCAATAAATAATTTACTGCTGAATGCAGACAAAACTAAATGTATTAGATTTACCTTGCTTAATGTTTCACGGGTTAACACTAGACTCAAAATCGAAGGGGATTTAGTAGGCTTAGTTGATTGGACTGTGTTTTTGGGTATCACGCTGGATTTCTAACTGCAATGAGGTCCACACATAAAAAAATTGCGGGAATATTAAGTTCTGCTGCATTAGCTGTTCGTAAGATTCGACAGCTGACAGATATTGGCACTCCTAGCTTAATCTACTTCGTTTACTTCCATAGCTTAATGTATTATGGTATTTTGCTGTGGGGGATGGCAGCTAAGGCAGACACCGTATTTCTTTTATAAAAACGAGCAGTTCGAGCTATTTACAATATGAGACCTCGCGAATCAATAAAATAAGTTTTCGGAATTTGGTATTTTAACTTTGCCCTCTCAATATATTCTTGATAATTTAATGTATGTCCACAAAAACTTACAAAAGCTAAATTACATTAAAGACCGATATAATTTGAATACTAGAAATCGCGACATACTGGTCACTCCCTGTTTTAGGCTAAGTAAGACAAGTAACAGTTTCTTAGGTAATAGTGTCAAGTTTTATAATAAAGTCCCAAAGCATATTACTGAATTGCCGGACAGTAGGTTCAAGAACCAAGTCAAACGAGTTTTGATGTCAAAAGGCTGTTTATTATAGGGTGGATCAATATGTGAGTGATCGTGATGTCTGGAATTGACACCCCTCTCTGTACATCCGCTAATAACTACTGTAACACATTTAATTATTGTATCTAAGGATAGGAATAAGACTTAAAAAAAAGATGCTGATCGAGTTTCTTGCCGGTTCTTCTCGATGACTACGTTACTTTCCGAACCGGTAGTAGTTTTGACTTTCATAAGCGCCTTCTTAGGGCCTAAATTGAATTAAGATTTTTGATTTGATTGATTTGAAGACTACTTGAACAACGTAATGAAATTTGACACATTTTGGTCCAACTTAAGAGATAGGATAGTTTTACTTCGATAAATGATCTTAACGCAATAAGTGGATTATAAGCAAGGCCTATGGAGCAATAAGTGTGGTCGAGTTATTAAGTAATAGAAAGGGTAAAACACGTTAGTAAGCTATAAAATGCGAAACCAATTTTTAAAATCTGATAAGTAGTTTCAGAGACACACTCATTCAAAATGTCTTGAGTGTCTCCACATTAGTATGAAGTTTGTGGGAATTAAATACTTTCGAACTACAATTAAAGGTCTTGTTACGTATTGTTACAAGGGTTTCATTCGTCCGTTGCAGAAACAATCTTTATTTCAAATGTCACCTACAGAACAAATCCACATAATTTCTCGGGCAGTCTAGAAAGTTTAAAAGCTTTTCAGTGTAAAGATAATAATTAGAGCAATAAACGCAAGTAAACGACCGAGTCTTATCAAATACGATATTTAAATATTAATTTTAAGTTTTTTTTTCGTTCGTGCTATAAGTCTATGAATGCTTTTCTTACGCGATAAATTTAATGAAACTAAAGAAGGACTAAACCAAGGCACCAAGATCTTTGTCTTTGCTCATCATTGTTATTTGATTATATTGCGTTTATCATATGGCACAATGAGGTCACTTTGTCGTGATATGATAAAAAAATCTTGTACGATGAATTTAATGAAACTAAAGAAGGACTAAACCAAGAAACCAAAATCTCTGTAGGTGATCATCGTTGTTATTTGATTATATTGAGTTTGTCATATGGCAGAATGAGGTCACTTTGTCATGATATAATAAAAAAGTAATTTCTGAACATTCTACATTTTATAGTCGTCATAGTCATTGTTCAATTGTTTTACAGAAATCCACAATATTATTTTTGCATAAAACGATACGTATTTCGGTTTGCAGGTATAATAATATTTCTGCGATTAAAATCAGAATTGATAATAATAAAAGCAAATGGTTTATATATTATGTTATATTTACAGATAATATCGATTCTGATATTGTTATCAAATTCAACACAATGGCTCCATGCATGAACTGTTATTTTTTAATTAAAAATGATTACACATACTTAGTTGTCTTTATGCTATTTAATATTAGACTATCAAAACATGAGATTAACATCTATGCTTATATCCACTATTAATTAAGTGATATAATTTACAAACTGGAACAATTATTTTTCTTTGGTGTAATTCTTGATTTATAATTGGTAATTGTTGTTATTTTTTTGTAGTTAAGAGTTTACGCTAAACGATATGGCCACAATTTCGCCTGATGTTGTGTGACGATGTAGCCCAAAATGCTGGACACGCTAAGCCTAGTGGAGAAAATGGCTATTAAGTGCAAATGCAATGTAACAAACAGATGATAAATGTATTATAACCATATATATCCTCTATCTACTTCCTCTAAAAAACCACACTAATGTTATTCTTTGTAGGTTGCTACGCCTGAAATCTAAATCAAATTGTCTCGTGTGATATTGTGTGTTGCCTATTATACCTTTCGAACTGTAAACCATTGCTTATTTACAGATACTTAATTAAGTAAATGACAACACCAGTACTAAACAACACTGCTTACTTTAATCTTGCAAAGTATTAAAATAACACGACTTTAGTAACAAATGGATTATACGATATATATTATTTACTAGCTGACCCGACAGACTTTGTCCTGTCTTAACTATGAATATATTTAACTAATATTAATTCGTTGGTGGGAGGCGCCCGACGTGACGGGCCAGTGGCATGCGCGTGAGCTGCGCGCGCTACTGGACTGTACTTGGACATTGCAACATTACTTTATTATTCCAAAATAAAATATTTTTTCTAAAATAAACGTAGCCCAAGTTACTCCTTATTACATAAGCTACCTGTCAATAAAAGTCTTGTCAAAATCGGTCCAGCCATTTCAGAGATTAGCCGGAACAAACAGACAGACAGACAAAAATTGTAAAAAAATGTTATTTTGGTGTATGTATCGTAAATATTAATATACATGTAGTAAAAAACGGTTATTTCAATATTACAAACAGACACTCTAATTGTATTTATATGTGTAGAGATTAGTGTAGATCTAGCGCAGTTATTTTACAAAAAAATAGGATTGTACCAAAAACGTTGTACCGAAAATTTACAAATTGAAACAAAATATGTATTTGAAAATGTTAGTGAGACTAAGTACTTCTTAGGTTAACTATACATTTTTTATGCGATATTTTGTATAATATTATAATAATTTATTATCGTTTTTCCTTATTTACCTAGGTGCAAGATTCATATGTGGCTGATATTATATGAAGAAACTTTCTCCTCGCCCACTAATAATGGCTCAAAATCCTATCTCCAACACATTCCTTAATTTTTCATCGTATGCTCTACGAAAAATAGTACTTTGCTCTTAATATAACATTCCAGTATTGTCAGTTTCGTAAGTGTAACAACTTACGTATACAATAATATCTTAGATAAATCAGATACCTTGTAATCAGAGCTGGTGGTAGTAGTGAGATCGAGTTAGACGCGTCACCTCTTCGGAGGGCGCGAGGGACCTGCGCAATGCAGTCTCGCCAGGGATGTACGTAATATATCCTGCGGATGAAGTAGTTTCCCTGACATACAGCTCGCAATCGCTGCCACGGCCACGGCAGCGGCCTACGCTTGACGTACTTATTGGGCCGCTGCCGCCCGCGCCGACCAGCGCGCAATCCCCGCCCTTGGCCCCCACCCTCGTCTGCGGCAACTTTCTCAAAACGGCGCCTCCAGAGTCCGAGGAGCGCGCGACGGCCTCGCCGACGCCGTCGCTAGAGCGCTCGGCCAAAGTGCGCGAACGCACTAAAGCCAAGCTATTCAAGAAGCTCGGCCGCCACGAGAATAATGAATTCGGAAAAATTGTTAGAACCCCCGCTCCTGATGAATTTGAGCTACCTGCTCCGTTACCCACACCCGCGTTCTCACGTAAAAATATATTTGATCGCGATTTTGATGCACTGTTCCAAGTTGCAAGCACACCACAATTCGGGGCCAATATTCGCGTAACGACCCCTGAGCCAGACCGTCGATCCGATGTATCACCGTCACAATTTCCTTCTCCTGAAGAAACACCCTTAAGCTTGCTGCCGCCGAGACCTAGTTCTGAGCCGACTCCATCGTCTGCCAACTCCGCTCGTACCTCTACGCCTTCGACACCGTCGCCCCAACGATCGTCACTAGAAGGTTTAAAATGAAAGTGGATTGAAGTTGGAGTGGTCCTAATAACTAACCAAGAATGATTCACGCATATTGCATGGTACATAAGAGCCTAACACTATGCTTTATTTAGGCCTTTATCATCTCCATAATGTATGATTTCCTTTAACTCGTTTAATGTTTTAATTGTTTGGATTACTAATACACTAGTTTTACTTGTTTTTATAATACATATGTTCTGAGCAGTATATTATATAATCATATTATATGTATATATATAATCATCATTGTAAATGCCTTATTTTTATTTAATTTTCTTAGGTACAAATTCCAAACCGAAACGAAGTTTCTTTCGTAAGCTGAGCCGGTCAAAACAGGCAGCGCCTTCACGCGCATCACAATCAACAATGCAGCAACCATCGTTAGAGATGGCTCTTCGAGAACTGACCCATCCAGCCCATAACGACCAACTCAAAAACCAGCAACAAGTCACATTCAAATTAGTTAAAACAGGTAAGAGTTTTATAAGTATACATTTATTATAACTCATGTTAAAACTAGTAAATGGTATTTATATTTTTGCCAAAAATACAATAATAAATTGTACAACTAAACTGAAAATATTTCATTCTACTTTTCAATTTTATCGTAAAATAATTACACAACATTGTAGAGTATTTAGAATCAAATTTATAGGCAACTTTTTGACATACCATTCAATGGCAGTTTGCCCACTGAAGGAGATATCTTTCTATCTAGAAGAGAACAATCTGTGAAATAATAAACAGATCTGGATTATTAGACCAACATAAACCATAAACTTTATATACTAACATATGTAAAAAAATTAATAAATTCTTCGAATGAAGAAACATTCCGTGGAAAAATTGATATACAGTAATTTTCTTTTACCATGTACACTGAATCTCTTAGTATGATGACCTACGTATATCTGAAAGTTTCGATATCTCTCCACTGAATAAGATACGGTTAGGTTGTAATTTCCTTGATCATACCAATTACAATACAGAACTTATAAAATAATAAAAAAAGCCCGCATATTGCTGTCATATTATGAAAGAATTTTTCTTATATAGTTCTGGTGTGTTTTAAACTATTTGTTTTCTAAATTTCTTTCCTGAAGTTTTTCTTAATATATATAAACCTCAAATATTTCCTGGGGTTCTCTATTAAAATTTATTTTTAGATTCGGTACAACCCGAATAATCATTAGGTTTAATATGTTTCATAAGATTTTTTGATATACAGTGACTCTAATTTGAATCAATAGAGTCTCACTATAATATTACGCGTGACAAAGAGACCCCTTCATAATAGATGTCAATTCTTTACTAGTGTTAAGGTCGAAAGCGTGTGCGTATAGCCTTTTAGGTGTAGCAGTGAAAATAATTAGAAAATTTGCTGCGTATGCGTATAATAGTAAACTGTCACATGGTAAGAGTAATAGTATTTGAAAAAAGTCCGTTGTCAATCATAACTGACCATCGTTCAGGCATACACTTCAAGTTGATGTTACCAGTTTTCACGTAAACAACAGGTATTCTTTTTTAAAGCTGAATTTTAGGTTTGGTACAAACCGAATAAAATTAGGTTTACTATGGTTAAAAGGATTTTTGTTATATTAACACAACACTTTAATATTAATCAAGAGTCTCACGTAAATATCAAGGGTGATAAAGAATTCCATTACATAAATATTATTTATGACTATGTACCTTGATATGACTATTAATGATTTTTATTAAGTATCTATATACAATTTTAATGATTTATTAATGAAAGGATTTATCATTAATATACTCTCATTGCAGTAAACGAATCGTACTTATATGAGGCACACATCTAGAATAGGCAATTTCAAAGAAAGCCTTTGATTACTTCAATCGAATACGAACGAGTTTCTAAATTGAAATCAGCTTTACAAAACGTGCTCCATCTAAAAATAAACTCACGGTTACACTGTATAATATAAAGTAATGAAAAAGAACAGCTCTTTTATTAAAAAAAAGTCAATGAACAATGAAATAGCAGATGAAAAACACTGCTTATTTACATTTACGTACAATTGAAGTTTACAAAGTATTTTAAAATTTTTCCAGAGTTAAATATATACTTCATGTACTTACAGGAACTTGTTTTTTATACTACTTAAGGTTTAGCATTATGGCCATAATCTCACCTGATCTTAAGTGACGATACGGCCCAAGTTGGTAGACACGCTAAACCTGTGGAAGAACTGGCTCTCAGTTGTAGCTGCCGGAACACACCTATTGGTATTTGGCAGCAGGTTTACAACTTGAGGGTGGTAGCTACATAGAAGGAGGGTGGTAGGCGGGCATTAGAAAAAGCCTTACCATCATGCTATGGTTTCCTCACGATGTTTTCCTATGGATTCAAACTCACGTCCCTTGACGCGAAGTCGTACACACTACCACTGAGCTATCATCCGCTTCATACCGCGAAGTGAATGACGTAGTGCTCTGTTATCTGCACATCAATATCAACCATTTTTTTGCTCTTAAACTGCCTCTACCACAACCAGTTTGCATTTATACAATAATATGAGTAGACGTATTTCAAGAAAACCCTTCAAATAATTTATTTCATATTTTGTAAAAAAAAAAAACATTTATTTTGCTACATTGGAAAAAACTGTTTCATTGTTTTTCACGTGGACGTCCGGATTGTTTTTTACGAAATGGTAACAAAAATTCCCCAAGAAAATGACTATCGAGACCAGGTTTCGTTTCTTATCTTTAGAATAACATCAACAAGTTACTTATTTCAAATCAATAGCCCAGTACCCGTAGTTTAATAATAAAAATATTTTTCGTAAGTCTAATTTTTGAATATATCACATCTTACATTAAAAAATTCTTGGTATTGTCAATTAAAAAGAAAAATAGGAAATGGTCAACACACCGAAACCATACTGCCAAGTTGAACGTTATCGTATAATGAACAGGTTAGCGCTTCAACATGATAGAGATTCTGTAGGTAAAAATATCTACGGAGTTTTTGTGACAAGCAATAAATCATGTATGCTTAAAATATATAATACTTAATAAAATAATATATAAAATAAGCCAAAGGAACGGTATGTTTGTTATCTTAAAAATTAAATGATTGGTATGACTACTATACATAATCACTGATATCATAAAATATGGAGCGCCAAAAGTAATTGTTTATAGCTATATAGTTTATTTGGCAGCGTGTAACCTACATGAACATGTCATTGACGTTTTTTTATATAAATATAAATTATATTATAGTACAAAGTTGTCACTAAATAAAAGTAAAAAGAAAGAGAATTTGATAAAATTATGTATGAGTAATAAATACCAACAATAACAAAGACGTAGTATAAAATAAGATTTTATTTAATATCTTCACTGAGCTTAAATAAACTTCAACAATAATTATTAATAAGAGTGGCCTTCACAGCATATTCGAATATTATACCGAATATTATCAGAACTCATTTAACTGTTCAAACTTGATTTATAAGCAAATATAGTTTCATATTTATAATATGAATAAGATTTTCACTTCCCGCTGAACACGGATCATTTCAAACAGCTCCTTCAAATTATTACATTATACCTTTTAATACGCAGAGCGCAACCTGACATTATAACTGAAAACTAATATACAACTGAAGTAGTTTTTAAAGAACGTGGTAGGTGTAGTTTGAAAATTTAATAGATTATGTAACTAATACGAGATGGCAGAGGTCTAAGACGCGACCACCATGTAGCGGTAAATTCGTCACAATTACTTTCCCTTGATCCGTCGCGTTTTAGGATATACCAGTCTTAATAGATAACCTGTTTCTGTTTACTTTCCATAATAATTAGTGTGGCAAAAAATCAATCGCTCAACTGAAACTACTTAATTGATATTCTAACTCCTCTGTATTAATGAAACCAATATTAAATACTTTGTTTAGAAACTTGGCAAGAATAAATGGTAGTTTTCCTCTCCACGCATTCACTGGGAGCGCTGTTTGCTATTCAGGTTAACAATCAGGCGGATTTGCTTTTTTCTGTTTTACTACATTAGAGCAAAACATTTGAAATAGTCTATTTTATCATTATTAATAAGTAATTAAAAAGCATGAAGCCACAAAATTTCAACTTATTTCAGAATTTAGTGCTGATAATAAGTATTGTATAACTATTTATTTTACACAATTATTTTTATAACTTATTTTTGTGTATGTCGATAAAATAAATAGTATAGTAATAAATGCGTAACACAATATTCGAGTTATTGAATATAGAAATGTGCACAATAACGTTTGCCAAACCCGTTCTTTAAGTTAATTAAATAAAAATATATACCAATATGTAAGTGGTTTAAACTAGGGATGTTACGGGGCTTCGACTCCGATTCTAAAAGGTCGAAATTTCCGATGGATTTTATACTTACCACTTTGACTTCGGCATCGGTACTTTTGAATCGGATATTGTAACGGTGAACAACACAACAATAAACTATAGCTAGATAAGTCGTACAAAATTTAACTTGTAGCTCAAGGCATTGCTTAGTTTTTCAAAGAATTGCTCTACAGAGCCTTCCCTTAAATTTAAGGCTTATCACATTTCGTCGCCTGTTACATTTCCTAGTATCGAATAATATTTTTTTATAAATCTAATTTATTTATTTAACACATCTGTCTTATACTCTAGCTCCGTTTCACATCCGACTCCGGTCCCCCCCCCCCCCTGACTTCGACTCGGATAAAGCAGATTATAAACCTCCGGTTCGGACTCCGGCTGTGGTATATCTACCACCGTAACATCCCTAGTTTGAACTACTATCAAAGTACTACATTAAAAGTAATCTGAACTCGCAACGTCAATATATAGGTAATCATGACATAATAAAAATCGTAAAGTTATCAGTAAAGTTTGGAAAAATAAATGTTAATTATTAAACATAAGAAAAAGTCATATTATTTAAGTAAAATGTAAAAAAAATATACACAGCCACATAATTACTATTATTATTTACAAGTATGAGGGAATATCTAATTATATTGTGTAGTACAAAACTTACTATAGAACATTAAACTAATTCTTTTTTAATACAAAAGTTATTAGATATTTTAATACAAACTACAGATGTTACAACATTATTTTGTGACATGTTTTAGTAATAACAATATAGTGGGTACTACGTACATTTATGTAGAATTGAATCTTACAATACGTCCGATGTTTCATTGTTTGTGACAATTAAGATTATGCTTAATGAATTATTCTGGCAATCAAGTTATGCATGGTAGTTATGAAATACAAGTTATTTCATAAAAGGCAACTGTCCCCATATATTGAGAGTAAGGCACTTCCCAAAACCTTCTCTATTATGCTCCAGTTATGATATACGCGATGTATATCTTCTAGTTTAACGTTTTTTTTTAACAATTGGGTGAATTTGAGTTTTCATCAGATATTTCGGTAAAAGATAACATCGTAATAAAATCTAAAGCTAGCTTGTAGCATTGTAACTCCACTCCACCAATTCCATCACCACCAGTCCATCAAATGGGAGAAAATGCCAAGCTTTGGCCTAACGTATATCAGTCTTCTGTAAGGCTCACCTTTAAGAGTTATAAAAAGAAACAGGGTCATGTTCTAAATAAATAGCACCTTCAATATCCTGTTTCAAAATAAAACCATCTTACATTATTATAGGTTTCATTGGTAACATACTTTATAAAATACTATGCAGATATTTATTTTATAAACTACCATTGCGAAAAGTACAATTCTTGTAGCAAATCGTATTTGTTTATATATTTCTCTAAGAAAATAAACATCTTTACGATACAATATAGGTGAGCGTGTCCCAATATTAAATATTATTATTGCTCATGCGCTACTCTTTGGAATGAGTAATGCTTTTTCGGTTTACAGAGATTTTTCCAAGTTGTAACTTAATCAAAACCAGGTTTCCCACTTTTACTCTATGAAACATTTTTACTTACCGGCACGTGTGATTGTGTCAGATTACATACGTATTAAACATACATTCTACTTAATAGAAAGATGTACCAAAACCTTACGAGGTTGAAAGAACGAGCAAAGGTACAGATAATCTGTTATTTGATGTGATGTAGGTATTCGCGTTGTGCTCAACGACTCGTGTTTTGTGGAAAGCATTTCTTATATGATTTTAAATAAAATATTACCATTTTATAGATAAGCGTTTTTACGTACCAAACTTATCATACTTCTTATTCCGCTTAGGTAGAATCGGCACAACATGTTTTTTTACACTTTATCAATTGTCATCTCAGTATTTACATGTCTTACACACACATTCCACCCATCCATATTTTCTTCGGTCTGTTTCTTCTCCTACAAGTATAACCTACATACTTAACATTCTTCTAGAGGTAAGTCTCATGTATCACTAGACCAGCAAACGTAACATGCGTTAAGTTATTATATTATAAGCCTACCTAGACCTGAAATGCTATTATTTATCACTAATATTTTTTTTTCGCTCAGATTCAGCGTCAGTAGTTGCGGAATAGCCTGTGACAGTAGCAGATACAGTTTGAAATAGATAGCTCAGTGGTAGCGTATACGGATACATCGTAAAGGGACATCGAATCCACCTTCAATAAGCTTGAGCTTTCATTAAAGAAAAACAACGTGAAAACCATAGCATGGTGGTAAGGTTTTTTTAATGCCTGTCAGGCTATCTACCTCTCTCAATTATAAAATCTGCCGCCAAATACCTATAGGTGTGTTCCGGCAGTTGCACTTGAGAGCCAGTCCCGCCACAGGTTTGGCGTGTCCACGAGCTAAAGCTGTATCATCACTTAAGATCAGATGAGATTATGAGCCATAATGCTAAACCTATAAACTATACAAAAAAAACATTATAATACCATTTTTCATAATAAAACAATACATCTTAAAGTTATATTAAAAATAATTCAAGTCCACACGATATACGTACGCATGCTCAATGTTTTTTATTTTATTAGTAATAAACATTTTTTAAATAATATTCTATCAAGAATTTTCATGAGAAAATATATAATCAATCAGTAGGTACATCATATCGAACGTAAAAAAAACACACACACACACACATTTTATATAAAGTAAGTATGAACTTCACTAAAATGCTACTGATAATATCTGTACAATATCGTAATATCAATACTGCTAATTCAACTGAGCCTTTACAATCACTATCGCATCCTCACCAAAGACTCGAAAATTAACAGGCACAGAAAATAATCAATAAAATCTTTATCAATTATATTTAAAAAGATGTCTTGCTAAAATCCAATTTCATTTACACAATGATTTCAAATTAATTTCGCGCAAATCCACAACGAATCCTCCAATTATCAGATTGTAAACTGATTTCTGGCATAAATTCTATATTCGGCCAAAGTTTGTTTTTGGCGCAAAAGCAGTGATTTCCCTAAATTACAATCCGGTACTTAAGTTATCGAAGATATATTATAAACATTTAAATCGATACGGACATTTTGAAATTTCCGCTACCGGCTAATTAAACACCTCAACTTTCCTTGAAAGGTGATATTATAGCAAATTTTATCTTTAGATACAAAGATGCTCCACATATTCTACATATCATTTAATATCCTGGAGTAATAGCATATTCAGTATTATGCCCTATTGATAAAACCTATCCCAGTAAAAATTAGTAATACATAATACTTGTAACAACCATTGTTACGACGGAGGAAAAGTACCTACAAAATATTATATTCAAATATTAACGTGAGTATGACATATTTATCTATGCAAATAGAAAAATCCTTTTAAACTGCTGTCTATTATAGTATTTCAAAATAGCAAAACTTATTTTAAATACTTATTTTTCATTGCCGTTTGAGGGTCTTTTTAGTGCCACCAGTTTTTATATGTGTTATTTCTATTCAGAAGATTTATATGGTATCCATGAACGTGACGGGTAGTGTTAGAGTTGAGTAGAAGTATCAAAGCTGTCCCTGGTCCCTGATAGTGTAAGGAAGTAAGAGTCACCGTGGCATTGTCACCGTGGTGCGTTTCAGTGTTAGTTTTAGGTGTGGGGTGATGAGCACTCAATGATTCACCACATACCCGCCTCTCACCTTGGCCTGAGACCAGGTAATGCGTTTCCGCATTGCGCGCAGAACTCTGTAAAGATTGGAATAATAATAAAAAAAAACTACGTTAATAAAAACAAGGGACTGAGAGTCACCCTGGTGTCTTTTTGGTGAGTTTTTTAAGGGTGATTGTCTTCTGATGAGTCTTGCTACACGCTTTTCTCGTGGTCTGCCCAGGCATTGCGAGATGTAAGTATATAAATGTTCACCAAAACACCACGATACTACGCAAAAAGAAAGTCCTCTTTTGTTACGATGCTTCCCGATAAAGGTACCGACAAAACATTCTGTTTTCGTTCAACCGGTAAATAACTTTCTATTGTAATATTATAAATAATTTAAAATTTTGTTAATTGACTGCTATATTTATATTTCTATACAATATATTTTTAATAGCTAGCTGGCAGATACAAACATTTCTACGTGAATTTCGAATAGACAAAGATAACTGTAAACATAAAGTAGTTATTTTTCAACGGAAATTGAATCTAAATTGTTATTTTGGAAGTAAAATTATAGTTTTTTCGGTTTACCTTTCAATATTTGGTAAACCGTATAAAGTTATATAGGTAAACTTAACAAATAAAACATTATCTATGTATGAAATTTCATTCAAACTTTTCTGAGAGATATATTCATTACTAGAGACTGTTAAATATTTAACGATAAAACTAGTAACGTTTTTTCATGACAAAGCTTAAGAAACTCATACATTAAAATTTTTTTTTGTTCCTATTAATGTATGTAGGCCATGTAAATTCATATTAGATTTCACTTTGAGTAGAGGTACCAGAAAACATATTTCTATAAAATAGTTTAGTAATTTTATATTACAATCAGCTTTATTATTTGTGTTTCGTCGTAATTATTGGAATGTCTATTAACTTATTAAAGCCTATAAATATACAAAAACCATTAGAGCTAAGTTTTGTTTACTTTGTATGGGCTATAAAGTCCATTAAGCTACACATTTTGAACAGATTGTATCAGCGCCCACGATATTAAGTAAATAGGCATATTTTATATGATCGTTAAAAGCCTTGCATTATATAAATGGTGAATTCGTTCATATTCATTTTATTTTCACTTAACATCGTAAGTAAGCTCATATTAGCATCAATATAGACTCTTAGCAAATATATGGCAATGAATTTAAAAATTAGCAAACGTTTAAATTTACTATACTATAGAATCAAATATACGTGTAGCAATTTAACAGTTCATGGTCCTAGTTTTCTAGTACGCAAAGATGTTAACATCGTATATAGACTGATATATTTAGTCATTTATTTGCAAATTTGGATTGCTGCTATAGCTACAATACGAAGATACTACAACCATTATCAAGAGAACACAATGCGCTTCACTACGCGGACTGACTATTTGGAGTGGAACACAACCTTCCCGTCCATAACATTTTGTGAAGTAAGTAACATTGAAAAAATTTGGACGATAACTGGAAATATTCAAACACAGAACATTGGAATATTAGATCGCTTTATCGGCGAAATAGCGTTCTTCAGTGGAACTTGTTTTAGTTGTTTTTCCACATGTGAAAATGAATCAGCTTGTGTAATGAACTATCCAGAAATTACAACAATTTTTCGCGTATCTTGTGAAGGGTTTTTTGTTAGTTGCAAATGGAACAACAATCCTATAGACTGCTGTAATAATTTTAAACCTTTACAGACGGAGTACGGTATATGTTTTTCAATAAACAACAATAACGTTGATGGAAAACAAAACACATTAGCTACATCTGCCGATCGTCGTGAACGAGAAATATTAGAAGTCATTATGTCACAAGATTACGAAGCATTTCTCCACTCGCCTGAAGACGTACCATTCTGGAATATGGAATACGACAGACGAATTAGAGTTATATACGGTTCTAAGGCAACAGTAATATTTTCAATCATGGATGTTTTAAACGAACCAGAAGTATCTATTATCGCACCAGAAATTAGACAATGTAGATTTCCTGATGAAATTCCAGAAAACTTTCTTGCATATAAATCGTATAGTTATTCTGTTTGCATATCTCAGTGTCGAGTAGAAGCCCAAATAAAATTCTGTAACTGTACTCATCATCTATCGCCAGTTCAATATAAGGACCATTATTGCGACTTGGAAGGATTGAAGTGCTTGACAAAGTACTACAAGAAACTTAGTAAACTCAAAGTTGCCGGAACGAATGAAAGTGGATTAGACTGTGATTGTTTGCCATCTTGCACGGAGCCAGACTATAACGTTGTAGCTAAAAAATTAATTGAACCTGAAAAAGAGCTAAGAGCTCGTGGTACAAAGTTTATTCTGGGTAATAGACCATGTCAACGAGTAATCCGTCAAGTGGCTCGGACTCAATTAGACCTGGTCGTCGCAATAGGAAATTGTTTCGGGCTATGTTTCGGAGGATCTTTGCTTTCGATAGCCGAAGTCATTTATTACTTGTGTTTCAAGGATTGGAAGTATGCAAAGGGTAATTAATTTAATATCTACTAAACTTAATATGAAAACTAATAGTGGTTACCTAATAGAAATTAATTTATAATAATATTACGTTCAATAGTAAAATACATTCCAACCATTCATCAGAGTAAATATTTTTACCGTTTGTTTACTTGTTAAGTTTTTTTACATTTTTACATTGTATTGCAGTATATAACCATTTATGTAGCTTGAAGCTATTCACAATGAATATTCATCGCTCTCGAGGAAACCAGGGAAGATAAATGTAAATTTTGTGAGACCTACCTGTGTTTAAAATGGGAGAGCCTACCTTCCAATACCCACCAATTATCTCCCTTATTTCTGCTTGACCATATTAATAAAATTGAAAGTGTCTTGTTGAAATCTTGTTAGTAATAAATTTAATTTTCTTTCATTATTCATACGCACCCACATACCCACTATGTTATATTATAAAATTGTTATGTCTGTGGACCGTAAAACAAAATGAAAAAATTAAACGGTAAAAAAGATCTAAAAACTAGAATCTTTAAGCTTTAGAGTGATTTTATAAAATCTCGGTACGACAATTTTTCACTTCAGTATTGTTGTATTTCAATAAAACTCGTCGAAAATAACAAAAAAAAGGATTTCTTTTGTTGCCTGACTTTTACGAAAAGTGTATGTAAAAACAATGCCTCTAGACTGCTATTTCTTTTCATTTGAATAAGTTCATGATATAGAAAGAAACCTTTGAACAAATATTCGAAAATAATTTGGATTAAAAACCTATATATATATATATATATATATATATATATATATATATATATATATATATATATATATATATATTTTATCTATTCATAACTAGAATTACTTACTATACCTGTACGTATATAAAACAAATGATAGAACTAAGGAATCGTAGTGAATTGTTACTCGAACGCATTGTGTAATGACCCGCACCACGATTACATTTATCTAGATTAAAAGCTGATCTAATGATGCCAGGTAATAATAGTAAATTATGGGAAAACAAATTTTACTACAAAATTATGCCGTTTAAAAAAACAGAACCTCACCTTTAGAACAAGGCACCAATCCAAATACATAATTTGTAAATATGCTTATATATCTATGGATGAAGGGGTATCGAAGTCGTGACCTCCATCTCAGCATTAGCTCTTGCTAGCACTGCGCCAGTAGGTCCGGGAGAAATATTGTTTTCAGTGAATAATATTGTATAAGTACTTATCTTTACGAAGTGTATTAAAGTTAATTATTATTAATTTTGGATTTTCATATAACGACAACCGATCACCCTGGATCCATAATACAGTGTCAACTCGGACAACAATCTTTTTAATCTATACATATAATAAAAATGTAAATTTAACGAGTCTATACTTTTTACATTTATGTGAAAAAATATTACAGGTGACTGAGAATAAGTAATAAAATATATTTACATCATTTTTGGAAATGTCTGTCTGCCTGTTTGTGCACGCATCACTGCAAAAGTACAACGTTTATGATAAAACGTCACTAAACAAATCATAATATATATACTCGAATAACATATAGTTTTTGTTATATTAAAATCGGTTAACTCTATCAAAAGTTATTGTAATTTCGATGTCGGTACGAGATTAAATAATTTTAGCTCCAAGCGAACGAAGTCGCAGGCACTGCTACTTGTTAATAAAGATATCGTAGTATAAAGGACTCTGTGTAGCTACTATAATATTAATATGGAACGATTTCTTGACTTTGTGACTTAAGATTACAAGATCAAAGTGTTTTGTGTACCGGACAGTTTGACACGACCGCAATAACACTATGTAATTCACCTTTTTTAGATAGATTTATTTATATCTACCTAAATTAAAAATTACTCATTATGTAAAAGATAATGTTCTTTTTTTATGTATAACTACAATACATTTATACAAAACATGAAAAATCCTTTTTTAACTTTATAATAAGTATTTGAAATGAACGAATTGTATTTTTTTTTTCACTTGGGATACTTTAACATGAATTCTTATGAACGTTTGCTAAATATAATTCAGTATAAACTTAATTAAATAGTATAATACAATAGTTTGTTTGTGGATAGAAAATGAACATTTCATTTAGGGGACTGAGCATTAATACTCGAAATTTAAAAATAATATTGTATTCCTTCAAAAATTTTAGTCAGTTTATTCTACAACTGTTAATAGTTCCAAAAGTATTAATCATATTTTACTAAGAATAATTGAACAAAATTCAATATATAATTTGTCCATACAACATAAGTATAATGCTATTTTAATTATAATATAAGACAGTATATTCAAGATATTAACTTAGTGTTATCTCATTTATGACCAAAAAAAAGCGGTAAATTTCTGTAGTAATGTGTAAACATCAAAGAATTTATTGATAGGTTTATCGTTATACACTTCATCGCACTTGAGTAAACAGTATGAAATTTGAAGGGTTTACAGATTAGATAATGTCGTCCTTATAATATCTAATAACAGACATAATAATGTTTCAAGTACCCAGTAAAGTTTTTGATATTAACACCTTTGCACATATTATCTCGCTGGTGTATTTTAAAGAAATGTTTACATCTTTTCGAATGAAAATACACGTTGTGTATAAATGTATACCGGATTCAGTAAATATAATCTTTGACAGGCCAAAGATTTGATGGAATATGTGTTTAACATTTGGTATCGTGATCAAAAATAAATTGATTTTCATAACATTCCAGAGATTGATATCATATTAATTTCCTCGGTAAATTTGCAAGAATTTAAATTGGAATGATCGATATTTGCTACTTATTTATATTTGAAACTTCTTCAAAGAAAGACTGAGGAAATGGAAGTCTCATACACATCTTATATAGAAATAAAGTATATACTTTGATTTTAATTGACTCGTATAAGTTACAGACTTTCGAAAGTTACAATTTATCTTTACATCCATTTGGGTTAAATAAGTCAAACTTTTGGATATGTCGAAATAGGGTTTTTTGACACATTTCTTAAAACATGTATCTCTCAGCATAACTATCTAAACTGTTTATTAAATTTATGTCATCAAATGCGACAGCTAACTTTAATCATGTATGATTCAAACTGTTTGTTTGAATGTCTGTTCATTAATCATGGTCAAAGGGCCAAACACATTTTATAACATAAAATTTGATGTGTCATGGAATAGGACAGAATATTTTTATTAATACTTACTGAACTTTATTACATAACCAACCATAATATATATTAATATATAATATAGTATTTATAATATAAGAATTGTTCATACTTCAACAAAGCTTTATTAGTATGTATAAAATCATACCTTACAAATATGTTTTGGTTATTTAATCTGGTGAAAACAATTTATTTAATCGCACATATAAATCAAAATTGTAGAGGCCTTGAATTCTTGAGGTCAATTTAAGTAATTGACTGAGCGTCTACTATAACGTCTGTAACTTGCGATCTCTATTATTCACGAGCAACTCCCATCTGTTTTGCGGTTTGCTGTTAAGATATTGTTGCTTTTAGAATAATATACTGTGTAATTATTTCAAATCCTGTACCTAAATTAAAAAATTACCTTTATATGTATCTATATATAGTACATTCAAAATACATTCACATCGTTATAATGTTCTACCATAAAGTAATCATAGTAACTTTCAACTAAATCCGTAGTTTAAAAACATTATCATTATTTAACACTAAATTATAGCATAGCATAAAATATAAACAAGTACCTTACGCTGATAAATACAAATTTTTCCCAAATTTCGAAAGCATTAAACTTTTGTTTTTTTTTTGTATCTACTACCCAGTGGTCATAATTCAAAGTAAATGAATAATTAATTAACATTTTTAAGTTTTATTATTACTTAGGTACCATTTATTTTATACTCGTAAGACTAAAAATATTTATGGTTATTAAATATGTTTTTCCATTTTGTTAATTCGTAAGATTTTAAAATTCTCTGGGGACAACTGTACAACTGCCTGTCTAGACTATAGCATGTGTGGTACGAACTTAGTTAAATGACAGACTGTTATGTGTTTCAAATTAGCAACTATAATTACATACTTGTGCTAGCTGATGCCCCCGACTTCGTTTACGTGTTTCTCGTCAACTGCGTGTAACCCGAAAATCCATTCTTAATTGATTCCTACTTCGTGAAAGAATCATAAATGACATATTTCATTTCAATAGGTTTAGAATATATTTTTGGAGGGTATCTGGTATTTTGCTTTGTAAATATGACATAATCAAAGGTTGGCGATATTAACCTTGGAAAGGATGTATTATTTAACTACATGAGAAATCAGTGTAATACATATTATATTTAAATTTTAACACTCTACTAATGAGTGCTCATTGTCTAAAAATATTCTGAATATTTATAATATAATAAGAAATTGTAAATAATATGTAACAATGTGTTATCTCCATATATTAAAATATTGATAATAAAATAAGTACTCTGAATATCACTCCAACTGTACTTTCTCTAGTAATATTTTATCCGAGAACATAAATAAAATACAATTTTCTACTTATAAAACATTTATCGACTTCTCTAACTGCATAAACTATTCAAAAGACCGCAGTAGCCTCCAAAGTTGCTAGAATAAAATATAAGTTTTAATTTTTCAGTGTTCTCGTTTCTTTACCGGTAAAAGCCCAGTTTTATAAGTAACAGTTGCATTTATTTTCCAAGAAAGTGAACGAGTTCATGTAAATTAAATTACGAAGAAACTTGGATTTTATAGTAAAACGATACAAAACCATAAGTATTACTTTAAAATTATTTTTAAATGATATGTGTTATAACTCTAAACTTAAACAACAGTTCTACTCTCAACTTGATGTTAAACTTAAAATAACTTTGCTTTTAATATCTCTTGACCCTCTGCAACAATTGGTAAATATTTGATGATATCCCAAATCGAGCCAAAGATTTTACGTATATTTATAAAATGAAAGAGTTCCGTAACTGTTCTATAATTGTATGGGTTATAACGTTTTATTACCTTATTTCACCAGCAATAATGTAACGTCTTGACACTTTATCATACTTATTGAATAATTCACGAAGAGAGGTGCTGCATTATAACCGACTTCGCAGGTCTACGTTTTTTGCGTCTAAAATTTAACCTGCGAAACAAAACGTCAAGTGATTTTTTTAATCTTTATTGAGGGTTTGTTCAGACAGAACATACCAGCTTTATCCCAGTGAAGTTTTAAAAATCAAAATATTTTTTTTCATGAGTATAGGCAACATACTCTGATTCAACTATATTACCTTAAATTTCGTTTTGAAATGAAACTTATTGTAGTTTATTTACTCATAATCGTCATAGATTATTATTTTAATCCATAAGGCAGCTTCGGGTCATAATTACACCTAATGTTGAGATTTTGGTAGGTTCTTGGTCTTTATCTTAATTCATATTTTTATTTACAGCACACTGCATAAAATAGGTAGGTTAGTGTGTACAAGTAAATTAAAGCAATGTACATTTAAAAAAAAGTAAAATACTTAAACCGTTTTTGGCATGGGGGACCTCATTTTGTTAAAACAGGATTTGAAGATTACAAAGATACATTTAACGTCGGAAAAATTGTGCATAAACCATAATTTAAAAAAATCCATGTTAGGGACTTTAACTAAAAGAAAATATTTGAGTCACTTTTTATATGACATAGGATGACAAATCGAAAGTGTCACTATTCATTAGTAATACTAGATAGTAAATATTAAGGATAGTAGGTATTTACCCCTCTACATGATTATAGCTCACCAGCACGTATTTGGTGATAGATTTTCAACCCTAAGCGATAAATAGAAAAGAATGCACTATAAAATCGAACCAAAGGTCTAACCAAAATCGCCTAAAGTATTCGCATTAAATTAATTAGACGACAAATAAAACGATTAAATATAGACTAATAACTAACATAAGATAAAATAAAGAACTAATTAAACAAAATGTGTTTCTGGCCGATAATAAAAACCAGCAGATTAGTGATTAAAATATAAGAAAGTATTTATTGTATTCGGAATTTTGATACTACGTTTCTCACTATTTCTTAAGCGTATTTAACACTAACTTAAATAATCTGTTATATTATGATATAAAATTGTATTCTATTAATTATTTCTTAAGTACATATTAAAGATATTCATATTTTATACAACATAATTTAGCTAATATTAATATTTGAAATAACTTTATTTCGTTAAATTATTTAATATTTAGTTTGTAATTACACGTAGTATTTTTTAAGGGTGCATATTTAATACGAAATTAAAGTTAATATATTAAAATAATGAAGTACACCTTTCTCGGGTAAATTACTTAACTTCCTGTGCAAGTGAAGTTAGCTTCAATGAAAAATACCGTTGAAGATCTACTTATAAAATACTAAGCTAGAAATTTTACTACTAAACCGTTACGTTTTTCAAATCTTCTTTGCTGCTATCGGTTGTCAATTATTTCTCTATCAAATACAAAAGACCTTTTGTAATCGGAACTGTAGTTCCTAAGATTAGCGCGTTCAAACAAACAAACAAACTATTTTGCTTTATAATATTACTATAGATTTATAAATAAACGAAACCAAACAGTCCACTACCTTTTCTTCGTCAATAGCTCAACTTCATTTTTTTCAGTCTCTCTTTAGCAGCTATTAACGAGTTTTAATTACATAACGCTTATTTTTCCCCGACATTAACAAATTTTTTCCCAAATTTTCAATGTTGATTATGGTTGAATTTAGAAACTTGTATATCTTTATTTTTTTTGTTATGGCATCGCCTAGCAGGCAACTTCAACATAATCAATCGAGAAAGCTTTTACACAATTAACGAACACAAACTAACAACCAAACTCAATAATTATTTATAGAACACATAAATAGTTGTCCTATGCGAGACTTGAAACAACAGCACCTCGTTGCGGAGGACATAGCGAGGCAACTGCTTTTAACTGCTATACCAACCGTGCAGTCAACACTAATACATATAATGGAGGGAATCGTAAATACACTTTAAGTATCAATAAAATTTTATAAGCCAAAGCGTTTCAAAATGCCTTTTAGACGAGAGCTAGATATAACGTTATATTTGATATGCACACTAAGCCAGCGTAAGGTATAAATTTAACTTAATATTGTATACACAATTGTGTCATAAAATTGAATCTGACGCTAAAAGAATTCTGGTGTTAGTTAGTTATTCTTATAAACTTCAAAATAAATATTTTCTGTTTATAGCTCTTATGTACACTTATTGTTAAATCTTTTATAAACTCTTTAATATATAAGCCTATTTTGAAGTATTTTGACTGTTTCCTACAATGAACAACTACTGAAAATAAAATATGCTAAACCAGTTATCGTAAGAAGAATTAACCAGGCGTGGCATGATCCAATTATTATGAATATATTAGAGTAGGTATTATTATGGGCCACGTCTTGTAAACCCGTTTTCATCGGTTCATTACATAAATTTACTGAAATATATAAACCAGACAATATTAAATAAGAAATATATCAAAGTCCTAGAGGCACCCAACATAAAAATACTTTAATAAATATCTAAGCCCCACCGCAGAGAACAATTCTCTTTCATACTAACAAATAACAAGTATCTAACTTTGCCTATTGTCATTCGTCTGTTATTATATGTAACTTTTCAACATTGTAAGTTCAACGCATCTTTTAAACGTCTTTCAGTGTGTTTGTTATTGAAACTTTATGTTCATTTTATAATGTTTAAAAAATATCATGAATTTTAATATTACGGTGTAACATACTTAATAAGCTGTTTAAATATGCAAGTAAATCAAGTGATCCTCGTCGACTATTTATTTAACCATTTTAATTGTTTAGATAAATTTAGTAAAGACTAACCTAAAAGTGTAAAGAGATTAAAACATTTGAACTGGTTTTATAACATTTATTGATTACGGTTCATGCGAATGTAGTCTTTTAAAAACTGGAAAGGAGAAACCTCACGTCTTGAGCATGCGTCTGAACAGATATGCAGTATAATATTCTACTAGAGCGCTTTTTATTTATTTATTTACACTTTCATATACAATTTGTATACATGGCGGACTTAATGCCTGTGACATTTGTTACCTGTCAAACTTGGGGTGGTGCAGAGATGTTGCAAAGTAGGACATTGCGTTTAATTGCTTTTTAATGCACGTTGGAAAAGTGCTAGAGTAAGTGGGCCATAAAAACTTGAACGTAAAATTTGACTGGGTATAGTAGTATACGACAATTATGTCCGATTGAATGACAGCTAATTTATACCTGGTGTATTTACCCGCCGTGGTATCACATTTATACGCATTTGCGTTCCAGGATTAGACGCAGTATTACAGCTGAAATACGATTGAAAATAATAAAAAAATTAGGTTGAAAAATAATAAGTTTCTGTTGCCAAAAAATACATCTTCAATATTTGTATATTTAATATTTTTGTTAAAATATGAAGTATTTTATTAGATATTATTATACATTATATATACATATGCATATATTAATTGGCAGTGTTTTAAAATTTATTGCCAACAATCATTACTGTATACAACTATTTGACCAGATACTATAATGTATTAGACATTGTCAGTACGTTCATAAAGTTTTATTTAATTTAGTTTTTTTGTATATTATATATAAATATTAGTTTTCTTCCCTTTTCTGTATATGTAAACATTAACTTATTTTAAATCGTACAATTCAGTGTGTTAATAATACACTGAAACCTTGTGGAGGAACTAGCTCTCAACTTCAACTGCCGGAACCCACCTATAGTATTTGGAGGCAAATTTTTCAACTTAATCACTACAAAACTCCTACTACCATGCTATGGTTTCATTACGACGTTGTCCTTCATGGAAATATCAAGCTTGTTGCAGGGATTTTAACTCACGTCCCAGTATTTGGGTAATGTAACAACGTAAATTGGTTTATAAACTGTATTGTAATGTTTCTTTTTAGTGTCGGACTTCACCACACAACTTTCTCAAATTTACGAGCGGCATTCAACCGAATTACAGCTACTGGTCGCCAGCTTCCGAAAACGCAACAGTGAACTTAGGAAAGAGAGGTATGTCGTTTTTTTTTTCATACAATACTAAGGTGATTAAGTTCAAGTCAACCATGCTGTCTACAAATTGATCAGCGGTCGATCTATCATGATTCCAATGGCTTATGTGACGCGTATCTTTCTTATATTTGAACATTAAGCGTTCAATATGCTACATACGTTTTGACATTTCTTAAAACTTGAGTAACGAAATACCTTCGAAAGCTTCTTGGGAAAGAAGATTTAACTTCCCGCAATTAGCCGATGATACTTTTGAGGTAAAAAAAAAATTACCACGTTAAATTATTTAAACTAGAATAAAAATTGTACATTATTGATATAAGTAAAATTGCTTCATGTAAAAACTTAATAAAAAATAGAAAAACATTTTCATGTAATGTAAACAATTTCTTAAGTAATCGAATAAATTTACCCATAAAGAAATGCCTTTTATGTAAGAAATGCTATTACAATAAACAGAATAAGTAAAAGTTATATTTTATTCGAAATTCAATTTCTGAAATCACGCATTGAACCTTAGTCCAATAAAACTAAAGTAATAAATGTAATGCACTTGTACCTGTGTCATAAATAACGTGTGTAGTCTACGAATGATGATGACGTGATCCGACTGATTTCGGTCACGGCGACAACTTCAACTCCTCTATGTCTTGTGACTTCGTTTTTGGTTTTTAATTGAATACCACAGGTGTTCGGGCTTTGAGCTCATAGCGCTTTGTATCCAGTTCAATGCGCCGTTGCGTTTCGAACTAATGGACTTTCTTTTTAATGTGCGTCCTCCACTCTAGTCTAACTGCAGCCTATTGCTCACACTTAGATGACTCTATGCCGTTTTTTTAAAGTGCCGCTTAAGTACGTCTTTGTACCTAAAGAGTTGTCCGCCGTGCTTACGCTTGCCCTCCTCAACTTCCGAGTAGAAGACTTGATTCGTCACTCGTTGCTCTGATATCCGCGAAATGTGTTCACATCACCGAAGTTGTTGCGGCATGAGATAAGACTCAATGCCACCTACATTGGCTCGGTGGAGAACTTTGGTATTACGCACCCGATCAAACCAACGAATTTCCAGTCTACGAATAACAGAGTGCATTAATAAGTCTATCATCATTATTTGGAAAGGCAGAGTTCATACCTACATGTGTTTGAATACGTTAATGGCGCCGTCATAGGCATTTCAAAATTATTCAATATTCAATAGGCAGGACAACTAAAAAGACTAGGATCTTTGTAAAAACAGCGACCTACATAATTATTGCGAGCAGAAACAATAAGGTTGAAAGAAATACATTTCTCTTGAAACTTGTTTGAAATAAAAATAATTTCGTTACTTGTTTTATGTTCACAGATTTATTGAACTTATACAAACTCTAAAAAGGTATAATCTTAAAATAAAAAATTTAAGCCTAACCAAAAACGCAAAAAAATATAAACTTTGTTTGCAGAGTATTAAAGTAACTAATTATTAGCAAGCATCCAATTACTAAAGTCAAATCGCCCTATTTTGTTTTAGTATTTGTTCAAATAACTTTGATCTTAATTATAACATTGATCGCGACTAATGCACTATATACTACTATTTACTTCGCAATGTAAACTATTCAATTTTTTTTATAAATTACAAAATATCAATTTTTGTATATAATTTTGGTATTCTCGAGTGGTAGTATTTATTACATATACAGTATTCTATACATAAAATGATTCGATTTTGATGTAAATTTTAACTACACACATTAGATTAACAAATTGTATACCTAACAACTTACTTTATAGTATACTGCGTTTTTAAAGCTACTATAAACGGAAGTAAGAAAAGTGCAAAACAATTTAAATGAAAAATAAAACTAATGGCCATTTTCGATGCAAAATAG
The DNA here is from genome assembly GCA_039707435.1 of Actias luna. Classification (NCBI taxonomy): domain Eukaryota; kingdom Metazoa; phylum Arthropoda; class Insecta; order Lepidoptera; family Saturniidae; genus Actias; species Actias luna. Next base: position 7,783,375 of record JAZHAC010000033.1, on the reverse strand, counting down.
CAATACCTACATAAAATTAGTTCCTAAATAGTTAAACTAAGTCACTAATATTTTATACAAGCTGTAGTATCAGTGTTCGCAACAACAGCTGTTCCTTACATTATTTTAAAACGTATAATAAATATACATTTTCTGTTACAGGATATTCATTAAGAGGATAATCAATTTATGTTTACTTTTCAATATTTTAAATACTTTTAATCAAATACTTTTCTTCTACTTGGATTTTCAACAAGTATGCGTGAAATTTTGTAATCGATTATAAGTATAAATAAAGCAGGAAGCATACAATAAGCATTAACTTAGTTTAAAATCAAAAGTTATATAAAGCAGACATAAGAAAACGAATGGACCAAAATATGAGCCGGAATCACGCTATAGTGCTCTCGATACAACTGTATAGCTATATTGCATTACATTCCGCCATGGCATAAAATTACTACGCTATTTATTAATTTGATTAGCATGACAAGAGTAGACGAACCTATCCAATATTAAATTTGGGAAACACCACTAGCACACCTTTTTTCTTCATAATGCAGCAGTGTTCGAGCTACTACATTTTTTAAAGAAACATGGTAAAGTGATAACACTGTTCCTTATCTAAAAGAATAGTAAAATAAAAAATTAATGATCGTCACTGTTTTGTGGTCTCTGAGCCTCAGCGCAGCGGATGTATACTGACTGATCTTGAAATGTGACAAGCCAAAAGAGAATTGGTGCTACGGGTTTATCAATATTTTTACATTGCCTCGATGGACCATTATTTTCGTGCCACGATTGGATATACTCGTAGATTCGTAGCATCTCAGTTCTGGTTCAAAAGTTTTCTTTCATAATACATACCGACATTAAATGTAATCAAAGTCATCCCTTTACAAATAGTAATTTATTATTATCTGGCAACAATATCGCGATTCTTTTCTAGCCTTAAATAATAAAAAAATAAGGTAAACTGCTCGCCTATTTCAACTACACACCATAACAAAAAAACACTAATCTTAAACAGAAAAGCATCAAGTAAATGTGAGTGTTCTTATCCTTTATAGTTAAACGGATCAGAAAAATATTTGCTTTTATTGCTTATAACATAAGGCTATATGTTCTTGTGCTTGAAGGCATTTTGCTCCAATAAGTCGAAGTAATAAGCTTATCCCTCGTTGCCGTGTCAGCGCATCTGCGTTCCGAATACCTTCATAATATTCACCTTCGATAGTTGTTCCAGTTATTTTTACCTTTACCTTACATATTGAGGGATATCATATAAAAAAAAAACTAACTTGTCCTACATCGTAGTATTTCGACAAATATCTACGAAACGTCAGACGTTTCATTAGATCAGTATTCGAAACACATTATCATAATCAAAATTTACTTAATATAGTTAGTTGCCTAAATAACCAAAAAGTTTATAATCACACTATTTTAAAAAATAAGGTTCAGGAAACTATCCGTGCTTTATCTATTCGGAACAAAGAACATGTTAACAGGATTGGAAACCCCGAAAGTTTTCGTTGGTTTAAACATAATAAATGTAATATTCAACGTTAGAATAACTTTACTACCTCAAGCGTCGATGGATATTCCCTTCATAAAACTATGGACATAAATTTACTCGTTAATGAAGTTCGTTAACGAACGGGCTTGTAATAAAGAGGTCAAATCTTGGATACCTCCCATATATAGCATATTAAGTTTTCCGAGTCTGTCTATAATAATTAAGGAAATTGCAACATGCAACACGCAACGCAAATGAACATGCAACGAAAGAGAATGATTTATATTTTTAATTTATTACGTTAAATTATTTGGTAGATTGTGTGTGCGTTACTGCGTGTTTTAAAAAAAATTACGATCAAATGCATGAGCGTAGTGGAATCTAAACATAAAGGTGACCACAGAGAAATCATCAATCATGCCTTTTACTACATTACGTAATCAGAAAACAATAAAAATGTATTCTATATAGAATAACTTCCGTATAAGTTTTACAATATGGCTATGTGAATAAATGACCCAGAGACGTGATAAACGAAGACAATTACTGTAACTGTTTTAACACCATGGGCATGCTGGTCGCTACCAAATTGGTTCTGTGCTCAAGTAGTAATTGCTGTATTTCTACTAAGCCGCTTTATAACTGGTTATACTTCAGTTGATCACAGAATGCGACGAACTATCAATGCCAGGGATAATACACGGGAAAATTACAAGGGATTAATGTATGGTGGGTGCGATCGAATCACATACAATTACCGTGTATCTTATCAACACACATTTAAACATCCATAACATGTAACTGAGATTTATTAAGAGTATCATAATGCTTTTGCGTATAAAGACCGAACATTAATTTTTAACATATATGTGTATGGTAAACTAGCTCTTGCCTGGGACTTCATTTACGTAAATGTAGACTTTAACCACACCTCAGATACAATAATTTATTTCTTGATAAAAGGTACCTTATCTCCTTTTCAGTATCCCACTCTATGTATATTCATGATGTTCGGTTGAGTAGTTAAGGCGTATGAAAAAGTGTAACAAATCGCAAACTCACTTAATTTACGATTTTATAAAAATACTACCTTTTACATGCGGCTTCGCTCGCGTTGTTATTGAATTTGTCAAACAAATCGGATAATACAATAAAATATTTAGTACAAAGTTTATCTCTTTCTTTACCCCACTTACAATAAGTTTTTGCAAGAAAAAGTACCCTATCACCATGGCCAGGTTCCCATTTATCTCTATACCAAAATTTATCATAATCGATTCACCGGTTTAGGTATAAAAGCGTAACAAACAAACTCACTTTGGAATATACAATATAAGTATGGATTGATGATAGACAGAGTTGCTGCCTTCGAGCACTACAATTTGGTATACTTACTTTAAAAAAAAAACAATTTTTGATTGAAGCAGATTGGCTTATGACCCCTCACTTATAAATACGTATCTAACATATCACATTATTTTTTACCTAACTATTTGACATTTAAGATGCGTTCATTTAATGCCTATTAAAATAGATTTCTTTAACCTAATTAAACATTTATTTCAATAACATAAAGTAATAAATGTAAAATGTTCTACTACAAACTTAAACAGAATATTCAATAAATTTACCTTATAAGAACCCAGATTTCAGGCTCTTTGAACTCCGGTTTTTGCCCGTCTGAGAATTATTTCTGTTTCTATCATCTTGCAAATTGAATAACAGTAAAACCTGTTTAGCTACCATTAAGCGAAAAATAAATTCACTAAAAAGGTTTAAAGGTTGTCTTGCTTAATCCGTTTACTTTCGTAAATGGGTAAAATTTAAAATTTCCGTGAACGCTTTGTTGTACATGGTATTCCTAAACAATCACTACAAGATCCCCCAAACTTATCTTAGTTTAAGCTACAAAAGATAATAATATTTAACCGTTTAGTTTTGATCTGTAAATATTAGAATGTAATCAAATTAGTTATCTATTTAAGGGGGAATTAATTAAATATACAAGTGTCACTTACTTAAATTTATTTATAGATAATAAGAATGAATGGATAAGTTTTCTCTATTGCACTCCCTGAAACTTTCTTTCACTTAATCTTTATTATACTAAGCTCTGTGGGATACTATAATCGGCTTTGTTGGATTCAGTTCCGGCTTTGTCTTGTTATTGATTATTGGTATCTCTCTAGCTTATTTACATTGAGGTAAGCCATTGTTGATTTCTAACTGGTTCTAACATTATTTATATTAATATTTATAAAGCGGAACAGTTTGTTAGTTTCAACGCGCTATTCTTAGCATTTAAAAGCGTTAAACCAAACGGGTTAGTTTTTTTTTTGTTATTTGTTGGAGCAATCATTTAGAAAAGCTTTAAAGTATGTAACATTACGCTAATATGAATAGCAGCGAAGCTGTATTGAAACAAGTTACAAAAACGATTTTTAGTTTCACGTGAATAAAGTCTCAGGCACAGCTAGTTATAGATAATAATGTTTCATGAAAGTATAATTTTTATTATATAATGCAATATTATGTAAAAGTGAAATACCGTATGGCATCCCTTAAGTTAATGGCCAGGCACCTGTACGTATGTTTCTACAGCTCCACTTAAGAACCAGTCTCCCCACAAGGGTAACGATTTACAATATTGAGACTTTTAGTCACTTAATGTCAGATGAGACTGTAGTCAAATCTATTTACAGTATATAATATTCTCACATAAAACATAAAGATCTTATAATAATAATTAAGTAACAAATAAAACATTCAACATTGTTTTATTTTGAAAGTAACGAATCATTCTCGGATAAAATTAGCTTATTATTGAGCTTATATGACTATGCTTTGAGCATTAATTTTCTGTATGCCTCAATAAGAAGTAGACTATTCATAAATCGGCAACCATTTAGAATATTATAATTTCGATTTACGATTTCTTATCCGTGAAACAGTCACCTACGTTTTAAGAAAATATGACTGCATGACGTGTGACTACATGAAGTACCATTAATGATAATGTTATATTTACAATGCTATAAAAAGAAAATTGACGTAAGCAAAACATGGCGAGGATAAATAAAAAGAAATAAGCACATATGTTACATACAGTTTTATTGATAAAGTTGCGTGCATAAATTACCTTCCCATATCGATCTTCATAATATTACATTACTTCACCCCTACAGAGTATTCCCAGGACTGTCAAAAATGTGGGTAATGTATTTATATGTTTGATAAACCGCGTAGTAACTTCCACCTTACAATTTTTATCACATTATGTAGTCAATAAATTATAGGCGTTTTCTATATTGAATGTTTTCTTATTTTAAAAGTAAAAGAATATGTTAACGCTTTATTTTGTTCTAAAAGATGTTTATTTATAGTTTATAAGTTTAGAGTTATGACTACAATCTCACCTTATGTTAAATGATAATGTGGCACGAGCTAGTGAACACGCCAAACCTGTGGAGGGACTGGCTCTCAAGTACAACTACCGAAACTCACCTATAGGCATTTGCAGCATATTTTCAACTTGAAGGCGGTAGTTAGCTGGCGGGCATTAGCAAAACTGCTACCATTGTGCCATGGATTCGAACCTATGTTCTTTCATGTGACATCCACAAACGCTACCACTAAGCTGTCATCGCTTCAAAATGTCTCTGATCTTTGGCAGTACGGGGGCCCATATGTCGCCGTGGTACCATTTCATGAGGTATTTTATGATACTTTTCATTTGATTTCTCTACATACCCCTCTCACCGTGATGTAAGCCCGGGTAGTGTGTTTACGCATTGCGAGTAGAAGTCGATACATGGATTATTTTTCCAAAAATAAAGTTTTCGATACATAGTCGTCACGATTCAATCGGACTCAACTGTCAAATTCTAGTATGTATATTAATAAATACAATTGAAGTGTCTGTTTGTAATGTCAAAGTAACAGCTTTTTACTAAATGCATATAGAAATATATAGGGTACTTATATAAATAATATTTTTTTACAATTTTTGTCTGTCAGTCTGTTTGTACTGGCTAATCTCTGAAAAGGCTGAACCGATTATAACTGGACTCCGAATGGCAGATAGCTGATGTTATAAGGAGTAACTAAGGTACTTTTCTATTTTTGATAAAAAATAGGGTTCTGTGAAAATAAATTAATAAACAATTTTGAAATCCACGCGAACGAAGTCGCCGGCACAGCTAGTCGTCCATGCTTCACATCCATTATTTAAAGATGAATCTCGTATATTTCCTGAACGTCTATCAGTGTAGGAATGTAGGAAAAATGCAAAACTTGACCACAATATTTACAAATTTGAAGTGAATACAACATTCCAATTCATTGCATAATATACCAACCGCAATTTTAGTGTAACGTGTAAAAGACTGGCATTTTTATAATATGCTTGATTGTTAATTCTATATCTGTGTACTTAAGTTTATTAATTTTCGTTTTTCTTTCCAAAATAAAAATAAATTTACACCGTAATTTATTAGAACTTAATTATTATTGATTATTTTAAAAACTTAATTTTAGTCTTATATACCCAGTTTATACGCAAATAATTAAATTATCTATATTTCATTTGGCTAAATATAAAACAAAGCGAACAGTTTTACTACGAGAAATGCAGTAAAATTCGTAAAATAATAAAATACCAATGTATATCAAGTGCAATACATATTATGTAATTTCTAAAAATTGCAGTATGAAAACTTTTTACCATTCTTACATTTTGAACTAATCTAGTACCACTCCATAAGACTTTCTCAATCGAATTTTACTCTTAAAGACGCTTTCCATCTACATAAATTTTCATCATTAACATACTAAGTTTTGATAAGATATTAATTAAATATTTTGTTGTGATTTTATTGCAGTCACTTTGGTTTGTAAATAAACATAATATAAAAGCGGTAGTATATACAAACAGTCACTACATTTGACATAAAGTGTAATAAAGTTAAAATATTGTCGTAAACAAAACTATAGTAAACGTTTTTATAAGTGCTCGTTCCTTTAGGAATTATCCGTGATCCAATTTAGTATTTCGTGTTGGAGCAGAATGTGCTTACATTATTCATGGTTTTTCGGGAAAGTGGGACATTTCATAATTAAAGCTAAAGGTGTTTCATTAATGTCACAAAAACTAACCTCGTTGAGTTTATTATAGAACACACAAGGGAAATACACATAGCAACATCTCCAAGAAAATTATTTTATTAGTAACGCAATTGCATTAAGTCTATTCGTTTTATTAGTAACAAATATGTATTGTACATGTATAGGTATGATAATTAGTATTAAAAGCTTCATGCAGATTACAGTACAACATTCAACTCAAACATAATTATCTTTAATAAATCCACACAGAACTTCAAACGAAAAACCTAATTTGTTGTTCATGACACAGAGATTTCTAATAATTTGCTTTATACGCAATTCAGGATATACTTCTTGATTTCAGGTATTTTAATTCCGTATACGCTTTTGTCTTTAGAGAATTAATAGATTGTACAGTTTTATTCCTTGTAGGTTTAGCCTTTGTTATTCTATCCAATGTTAAGAGATGAAGGTTCAAACTAGTGAACGAATTGGCCTTTTAGTACAACTATCGTTTTGCGTATTATAGTTTTGATACAATGATTTGGTTTATCAAAAATCAAGCTCTAACCCGTAAGTCGTAGTTAGCTTACCCTAAGTAACGTCTATCAACACAAATCCGTACACACAACGGTTGTGTCATCTATGGTACTCTTTATTATAATTTTAGTTATAACATTAAACAAAAGCACTAAATACATGTAATTCATTATCAGAACCTTTAAAACATTGTATATCATATAGCATTATTCAACAATCATAAAATATATAATCGTCAACCTAACAGATTGTAGTTTATTTTTATATTATTTAGAAATATAGTTAATTTTTTATAGTTAACAGGTTTAGCGTTATGGCCACAACCTCACCTGATGTTAAGTGACGATGTAGCCCAAGATAGTGAACACGCTATGCCTAGGACTGACTGGCTCTTAAGCGCAATTACCGGAACACACCTACAGGCATTGGGCATCAGATTTTCAACTTGAGGGTGGTAGCTAGTCAGACGGCCATTAGAAAAATCCCTACCACCATGTAAAGCGCAGAGTGATATAAATATTGAAAAATTTAATAAACATAAACATCATTAACTTAAAATAATAATAATATGAAAGCTGTCTTTTCCACACCTACACCAATTTGTCTATCCACAGGGATACACGTATTTTTTCATTCAAATAATTACAATTTATACAATAACTACAACCAACACAAAAGAACGAGCATATGGAAACTAGGTTACACGACAAAATGGTTATTTAATAAAACTAGACACGCTAGCACGGTGTAGTGTTGTATAAAAAATATAGATAAAATTTGTATTACCAAACTGTTTACTCCACATTAATTCAAGGTAATACATAAGCTGGTTAGGAAAGTATCTGACAGTTCTATTTTTGTTGCTTAAAAGTGTCATCCCTAAAAGTCATTGTATGTTTGATTAACAGTATAAACATCTACATCGTCGTTATTTTTCTCGTTATTACACTATTAAAATGATTAGGATCCTGAAAAATTTAAGTCGATATTTTAATATTTAAAAGTCTCTCAAGATTTTTGAAAGTTTGCGAGCACCTTAGACCTTTTTAAGCGACTTCTGAACTCATGATATACATATGTTTATATAAGCTTATTTCCGCTACATCTAAAATGTAAACCTAGTCAGTTTGAAACAATAATATTTTTATATTTCATAGTGTTGCCATCTAGTAGCATAGACTGTTTTTTATCGTTTGCATTTAGAGTTCCTTTTTTATTTTATGATTTAATATTGACTACTGTAGGCAAACAAATGTCACGATCCAGCACAAAGCTACTCGTTCAAATAACGGCAATGCCATTCATTAATACTCGGAATATTAGTTGCAGGAAAACTTTGTGCCTTCAAGTTAATTTTAACTTCAATCAACTTTACCGTACTTTGACGTGACAATTTTCAACGTAGCAGTTCCATTTTGCTTAATATATTCTCCTAAAGAAATTTCAGTTCTTTTTATATGTCATATAATTTTAACAAGAAACATTAGTGTAGAGAAAACAATAATTATTGTTATGACAATATCCATAGTCTTCACTTTACATATTCACTTTTAGGGTCAAATCCTTTTTACTGACAATATTGATCACACATAAAATTATAAGATCTGTATCATAAATCATTTCTATTATGTGAAGTATCGCTTTATCATTATAACCACAATCTTACCTGATGTTAAGTGACGATGAGGTCCAAGATGGTGAACACGCTAAACCTAATGGATAGACTGGCTCCGAAGTGCAATTATTGGAACACACCTATAAATATTTGGCAGCAGATTTTCAACTAGAGGGTAGTAGCTAGCCAGTTGGCAATTAGAATAAGCCCTACCTCCATGCTATGGTTTTCTCACAATGTTTACCAGCACCGAAAGTTCAGGCTCATTGCAGGTGGATTCGAACTCACGTTCATTGGCGCGACGTCCGTACATACTACCGACAGAGCTATCATTACTTCAAAGTGTATACTTATGGTACGCTCATGCCGTTCTATATTTCAATAATGTATTTACGTATTACAATTGCACGCCTGATAAGCGAAGCGTTGAGGTGGGTACTAGTGTCACTTCACGCAAAACGACCGACTTTTCAAACTTAAAATGTCGCCATTTATCATATATTGGCACTTGTAAAATAATGTATACACACACATATCAGGAAAAAAACACTATTTTTAACACTCATGATATTTTTGATGCCATTTTTGTTATTTAAACTACTTAAAAAACTGTTTAAAAAGGTTCTGTCTCGGACGTCCATGTGTCTGTATGTGCGAATCCTATATGTTATTACAACAACGACCTAAATAATTTACAAATCGAGTCTTTATATTTGTTACGCTTCAGTATAATTAAGAATAGAACCCTATTACTTTTGACGGCCTAATTGGTGGTGGTTTAATTGTTATTAAATAATGTGCTTTTGTATATATATACAAGTAATGTTGTAAATGTGGTTTAATTGTTATTAAATAAACAAAAAAAAGTTATTATGAGGTGTGCACTTTTGAATTTTCCAAAAAATATTAATATCAACTATACTTAAATTACGCGACACAAGACTTTAATATTGATTTTTCGACAGACTAATACAAATTGATTCTCTAAAAAAAGTATGTCATTGCTTATTTACCTTATACGGTATTTTCTTCTTCGTTGAAATATTTATTATGCCCGAATAAAAGTCTTCCATGCGACGCTTGACGTAAATGTAAAGTAAATGTTGTCCCAACCCATTTGCTTTTCCGTTGAGGTTTAAATTTTGAGTACAAGGTAAGTATAATATAATACATAGCCAACTAAGCCGTTTTAATGTAATCTTAACAAGCTTACATTAAAGTTAATGGAATATAATTTGCTTTGTTTAAATTACTGAGTACGTAAGTAGTACTGTTTCAAGTGTTCAGTTCGGGTCCATGAATTTGCTGTAAATTAGGAAAATTTTAATCGATAATATTATAATAAACTTTAACTCAAAATATGCATATTTTTAATAATTATTACTTTGATATCTTTTTTTATTCAACTAATGTGGAGGACAAACGTATGGCCCACTTGATTGTAAGCAGTGACGTATAAGCCGTATATACGACTTTGTTTGCTTGCAACTGAAAATTATTTCATATTTTGGCCCGTTTTTATAACTTTTTTCAATACTACATTGTTCATATTGGTAGTAACATGAAATAAAATTCTAAAAGTCTTTCTTAATTATTGCTCTACCAAATACAAAAATAATTTTTGATATCTGTCTATTTTTAAGATTAGGGCATTCAAACTCACAAACTTTACTTCTTTATAATATTAGTATAGATAATATAGATTGAGGAATCCCGATCTATGTTACCTTTTTCTACATTCCCTTGCTTAAAGAAATAATCGAAATGTTTTGAAAACATGTGGTCGTTAATATCAGCCGTGAAATAAATATGTATGTTGTGTTTCAAATGTATGTACATTTTAAAGTTTTCAACACGCTATGATCACGGGATTTCGTTTTGGAATATGTCGTCGATATTCTAAACCAGGATGTCATGTCATACATTTTTGATTACTTTTTATACAAGCGAATGAACAAAAAAACAACTTGGTTAGGGGCTAAGGTATTATTAAAACGTTGCCGCACTTGAAACCGCTTTTCCCAAGCAGTTTTGTAAGCCCTAGTTTTCGCATGAATTTAACTTTAAGTTATTTGGTTGCGATCTTCTATAGATGAAGGTATTTCATAAATCGAGCTACCTCTACTAAAAAAAGTCTCGAAATAGATTTCTCTATAGCCTATATTGTAATTCATTAATATATAAACGGTTTGTACCGGCAATAAGTGGTTTAACTCAGTAAGACAGCTATAACTGATTAATTTCCGAGTCATCGTGGCCGTTGTAATTATTTTTAACTAGCTTATCTGCAGCTTCGCTCGAGTTAATATCGATTTTGTCAGACAAATCGGATGACGCAATAATAAGTTTCATACAAAGCTTATCCTTTTTTAAGCCTAATCCCAATAAGTTTTTCGCGAGAAAAAGTAGCCTACCATCATCTCCAAGTTTCCATCAATCTCTATACTAAAGTTCGTCATAATCGCTTCAGCAGTTTAGGCATAAATGCGTAACAAAATTGCTTTCGCATTTATAATATTAGTAAGAATTCGTACAATTTTTTTATACTTTTACAATCTCACCTGATATTACGACTTACGGCGGCAGTAATACAATAAGCCTAGTGGGAGAACTGGCTCTAATGTGAAACGATATGTGTCTGTAGAGATTTGAAGTCAGGTTTCCTAAGATTCAACTCTTTTTATAATATTTTATATACTCATTTCGTGTACTCTATTGCCAGAAATATATAAATCCGTTTTTATCCTTGCTGACCTTGATAGTCGTGCAAACTGTCATTTTAAGAAGAATTATATTACATTTTATGGTTATTTATAACTTTCATAATGTTATGAAAATAAAACAATAAGCATGAATATAAGCATTTATAATGCTTGGTGCATGTAAATATTTATCGTATTAATTCATCTTCATATGCAAATTTCAACTGTTGGTAATAAAGAAGCAAGTAATTGTCACAGCAGCATATATACAACTCCACAAATAATTATATGATGTATATAAAAAACACGATATATATGATTTTGTGAAATCGCAGAAATACTTCCAGTTTAAACTGCTATATAATTCCTTGTATCTACTTGTGTACTCATAAAAAATGTATCTAAAGTTATTTATGACAGAAAAAACGTACAGAATTGTACTTTTTTGCGCACGTAAAAAGCTTTGGAAACGTCATGTACTTTTGAAACAGCTGAATAATAGAAAAGCAAAATGACTGAAAATAAATTTAGTATAAAACAGAAAAAAATACTGAATAAATGAATTATCAGGACTGCTTTATGAAGGTTAAATTCTTTATGCTTCCCAAATAATTCAAAGTACAATATATCACTATGTTATCATAACAAACTAAGTACATACATTACAAAAAACGCACTACATTGAAAGTAGGTTTGCGATTTATATAATTAACCTATTATAATATTATGCTTCAACACACTGATATTCCAATACCATTTGCCAGATGCTTATAGGAAGCTACAAGAGTTATACATTTTTTTTTAAGAGAAATCAGTTCAATAAGCTTCAGGAGTTTCTCTAGCCATTTGTTATAGAATCGATATCATTTTTAATGTAATTAAACCCGTTAGTTCATTATAGCTGAGAACGTATTGCTTTTATTTGATACTTTTTCTCACATTTATAACGTTCTGTTCTTAACAAATATGCTAAAATAATAATCGAGGACAATAAACCGACGGTACAAGAATCGACTTTATTGTTGCGTGATAAATTAAAGCCATTCAAACGCGTAGACTCGCCGAGTTATGCCGTGCATTATGGATGAGGTCAAGGCCTGCATTCAGCAAATTTACCGTGGGAACCTAAGTCAATACTCTTCGTTTGTTTTCTTCCCTATATACATAAAAAAATTCTTTAAACAATGATTTCTTAGGTTTACGCGAATATTATTCATTGAAATAAAACTAATTTAAACGGATTTTATCGCGGTTATTTATTAAATTTTGATCCCGACGTTTCGAAAGCTTTTCAGCCTTCGTGGTCACGGGGCGGACTGAGGTGTAGGTTGTCCAGAAAAGTTTATGTTACTGTGTCTACTTTCAATTTAATTTTTCTTTAAACAATGTTAGTCGATGTTTGTGAATTTGAGTGTATAAGAAATACTGAAAGCGTTGTTTGTTTTAAACTTACAGCACCTCAATTTACATATCTAGATACGTCCTGCTCCTAATTTACTGTTTACATGATACTTAAATTTAGAAAATCATATAGGTTGGCTGATACCCAAGTAAGAGTCAATTTATTATAATGTTGGCGAGATTTGGTTAAGAAAAGTATTACCACATATTTTCACTTTTCAGATTCATCTGTACATATTTTTATTAACGTGGGGAAATGTATTTATGGATCCCCCGCCCCTGCCTGAGGGGATTGAGAGGAGTATGTGGGACCGGGAATACCCACTTAAACCCCACGGCCGTCTGTCGCCTTCCTGGGGTAAGCTACCCTAGCAGTCAGCCTGACTGGTGCAATGGGAGGCGGGGCCCCCGACCCGCCCCCCTCATTCCTGTATATCTATACACTACATTTCTCAATTTAAATATATGCGTATTTTATAAAATGCCATAATAATATTGATATACGACAGATATATATACATATCTGTTTGGATCATCATGTAACATGCGTGGTAGTATATACCTATTACTGATGCATATCTAAAAATGAAAGAGGCGGTAAGGATCTGCACTCGATTAGGAAGCGATGAGTGTGCACATTAGGGTGGCGCAAAAAAACCGACTATTTTTGTTTTCAGTCTCGAGTGAAAAAATGTTAGTTTTTGATGTTTTAAGAGCCCTCTCCAAAGAACAACTAAAAAAAAAAATTAAGAGGCAGCTCCAAATTTTTTAAATTTCAAAAATCGTTTTTTTTTTCTCGTTACGGTAAAATTTTATAAACCAAAAAACAATAAGTTTCTGAAAGTTTGGATTTTTTTTTTAGTTGTTCTTTGGAGAGGTCTCTTAAATCATCAAAGTCGAAACTGAAAAAAAAAAAATAGTCGGTTTTTTTGCGCCACCCTAGTGCACATGGGAATAAAATATAAAACAAATGCATAAAACATATTAGCATCTACCCCCATGCAGGTGTCTTCATCGATATCAAGTCTGATAAACACACTTAATTGCCAAGTATTCAGTGTAACGTAAAATATCCTAAAAATCGTGTTTCGGGAACAACAAATGTATATCCAGCTGTCCGCATAACAATGGCAACCCTTCATTGTTTAACCATCTTCTTACTGGTCGTTTTTTTTTTTTTAATACCGTACTGTACTTTGACTCTACTATTTTACACACACAAATTCTGGTACGAAATTTATATAATGACTAGCTGCTCTCGAGACTTCGTTCACGTGGAAATAAAAAATAATTTTTCCATTTATATTATATTTATGGTTGACTATTTTGGCGATAATAGCTTATACATAAAAAATAGATATATGCTGTTGTGGGCTATTTTGTGGGACTATTTATGATAAACATTTATATTATACATTATATACGTGTAACTATATGTATATGTATATTTGGTAGGTCTGAGAATCGCTCGTAATTTATTTTTCATACGCCTAAGTGATATGGATGGTGCACTCCAAACATGTTTATTTTTTTTACATTTTTTTTTATGATGTAGCATTAAAAATTACATACCACCCTTAATTTTCACCCTCCTACCCTAATTTTTTAATATAATCAAAGTATTCATTAGAAATAATTTATAAGACAGAACAACGTTTGTCGGGTCAGTTAGTATCTTCATAAATTAACGCCTATATGTTAATTTGATGTATAATAAGCTATATTATTGTAGAGTTTCATTAAAATCAATTCAGTAGTTTTTGCGTGAAAGAGTAACAAACTTTCGCGTTTGTAACATTAGTAAGGATTTAAAGTCATGTATATAGTTAAGAGTCTTTATTAAAAACATATTACAAATTACTTTACGTATTTGATTAAAGGACACCATGAAATTCTTTCACAGTGTGATTTAAATTTCAGAATTTTATTAACCGCATAAGAATTTTAAATTGATCATAATTTTCTCGGTCCAATCATATTAACAAATTAAACACAATCGATCGTGTTCGATCGTGATGGAGAGTATAAATTAAATTATGATAGTTGAAAAATCATGTAATTAAATAGATTATATCCCATACATCCGAGGCGTCGGTACCGCGGTGCAGCGTAGGAACGAAAAGTTTGAGGTAGGTCTTTTAAAAAAATTCTCCTATCGACTTTTGTTCGTCCCCGAGAAACTTTTAAGAATCTGACAATTATTTTATCTGATCGTAATATTCAAATTCAGTAATGCGAGTAAGCTTTCTTTCTGTAGAATATTGTCAGCATAATATAGTAGCGATGCTAGATAACCGAAAACAACTTTTAGTTATCATAGTATGCAAGATTAGTTGAAAATGTATTTCTTGAAATTGCATACCATTTGTTGTTTATCATAAGGCAAATACTATAAATTAAAATAATAGTTTAAACCTAAGAAATCATTATTAAAACATTTTATTTGGTTTTTTTTTACTTTTATCTCATTAATATCTCTACATAGATATAATAAGTAACTGAAACTCTGTGAGCAACTGACTCATAATTCTTGAAAAACTTTTCTGGCACAATACTTTAACTAAAACATTGATGAGTGTAAATCCTAAATCTATATTATCATTATGGTTAAAGATAATCTAGTAAAAACTCGATAGCAAAAACCTCTATAATTTAAAAAAAAATATCTGCTCCCTTCCCCTCAGCGCCCAAAACCTCTATTACGTAAAATACGCAGCCTCTATAACTTAATAATCAGTATTAGTCTCAGTTACTTAAAGAAATGTTTCGACGACCTTCATAACATAAACGGTCTGCAAATGAGCCAATGCCAATGAAACAATACTGGTTCTTCTATCAACGTTCTTTAAGAAATCTGGTTGGTGGACAAAGCTTAGTGAAATGTGACAAACCTTGCAGTAGAAAACTGCTTTAAAACATGTGATTTTCCTTCAGAATCTCAAGATATCATTGAAGAGGAAGACAATAAAACAACCAAAGAATGGAATAAGCACACATTTGGGCCAAACATTACTTTTAGACTTCCTTACTGGCGATGATTAAGTAGTCACATCGGAGGTGTTAAACGAAGAAGAAATATTGGAATCAGTTAGTAATGGCATTGAAAGAGATAAAGTCGATGATATAAATACTATTTATAAATAGTCAAACAAAAACAACATTTGGACCTGCTGGATCATTTAGTTGTAATGTTTTTACATTTTATGTGGCCCTGAAAGAAAATGAATGTAATAAATCAAGGTGAAGAAATCCGTGGCAAAATTGCGTTGTCAGTTATACCGCAGAGTGCCGGTAGCACACGCTTGTCATAATTAACCTTGTCTGCGCGAGTCGGTCGTGATCTTGACAGTAAACCATGCTACATTGATAAATACAATTATTGAAATAAAATTAGGAACTCTCGATTTTATCAATATACAAAAAAATTATAACTAAAAAAAATTATACGGTGTAATTTATATTGTGACAAAAAAAACTAAAGCATTAAAAATTATCTTTGACAAACGAACAGTAAAATTTCATATCATGGAAGCCGTCGTTATAATTTTTTATTATTTATTTATTTAATACTATGATCAAAAGCCGCTTAGGCTATTATTGCAACTCAGGATTAACTTTTTATTTTAAATTATCAATGATTGAGTACTCTATTTATCGCTGCGAGGTTCAATTTATAGTGTAGTGGCCAAAGATTCGCTACTGTTTAGCCCCAAATGGGGAGTACGTGTTAGGTAATAAGAGGTACAACAATACGCAAGTAATACCGCACTCCCAACGACGTCATGTTAATCAAGTAAGTACGCGGAATCAGAACAGAAGTTGATTGCTGAATATTGACCATGCATATACTTAAAAAGCAAAACATAGAAGAATGTTAGTGAATTTATACTTTTAGACATTATTCGAAAAATTGTATTTGAAAATCTTTTATAAATAACATATAAAAAATTGCGACTACTGACAGTGCAAATATATCATGGTGGTCATATAGGTTAAATATATTATGATGTCAAATGTAAAAGTTAATAATACTTCTAGATAATTTAATTCTTACACAAAGTAAGTCCATGCCGGCAGTCATTACCTACTAGAAGTTCGTGATAATACAACGACCACCAACCAGCTGTTTGGCAACAACCCAGATTAGAACCAGATGACCGACGAAAGCATTATATTTATACTTTATAAATTGTCGACGACATCTGCACAGCTAATTTGATTTTCCTTACTAATATTTTTAATAATGTTAACCTATCATTTCCGCTATCACAAACTGATAGTTTAATGATAATAAACCATAAACTTTCCTCGAATCTAAGTTTAGAGTAAATATTGACAATTTATGTACATATTTAAATCTATTCTATCTAATCTAATCTGTAACAGAAATCCGAATAGCTCTTCCTTGACGTTTACTTACTAATTTTAGAGAGAACTTCTAGATTTACTAGAATTGTTTTTACATACATATATACTACGAAATATTATACGCTGATGATGATGACAAAAATCACGAGGAAACTCAAATGCTTGGACAAATTTGATACAACACTTTAATAATACTAATACCAAAGTGTACAATACCAGGCGTCAGATGTATCCACAACTACATGAATTAACCAATTCGTATGTTTACAATTTTATACAAACTATGGTAATAATAAACGCAAACGTTAAAAATGATGACAAGTAACTCTAAATAAAATAAGGATATAAATTTCCAGTGGTCGTTATTTACATGTTCATACGAAAATACATATTAAGTAATTAGTATTACTCGATAATGTCAATCAAGATTTGTTTCCCAAAAAAAGAAAAACAAGTTTTAACAAAGTTTGTATATACAAAACCTTTAGTAGGTTTCCGATTCCCTGATTTCGCTGTTTGTAAACCTCGCAACGATATCCAATTAGTTTTTTAAAAGGTCTATCGGTAACAACATTTTCGTAAATGAATTATCCCCGAGTTTAACAGGCATTCTATTTTTGGTGTCAGCAGTCGTTACTCGTTAAGGCATTAACAGTCACACCCACACTATACTGTGTATTTATAATTAATGTAATTGAATACTAGAATATCTCATTTCTTTTAATTAATATTCTCGCAGAATCTCTTGTAGGTACTCTCTATTGAAATGTTATAAACTATTATGACAGGTTAATTAATTAATGCTCAAGATGTAAATAGTTCGAGTTACTAATATATAATCGTACCTACGAATAATTTTACGTGTACCTAATTAATTGCTTTATAAATATATGCAATATACATAAATATATGTATAAATGCAGAACTGTAATTGAAATAAATATAAACAGTTTAGAAGGGCTTAAAATCGAAAATATGAATACAGGATTGATAAAATGAAACGCCACTTTCATTTCTTGTTATATTAGATTATACTAGCTGTGACCGCGAATTCGTTTACGGGAAACTAAAAATTATTTAATATATTTTACCAGTTTTTGTAACTTTTATCAATACAGCTTTGCTTGTATTGGTGGTAGCGAGTTGTTAAATAGCCTAAAGCCTTCCGCAATAATTGCTCTATCAAATAGAACAATAATTTTTAAAATCCTACTGGAAATTCCTAAGATTAGCGCGTCCAAACTTTTCCGCTTTATAATATTAATATAGATTTAGATAGAAACTGTAATTTAAACCTGGGTTAATCTCTTTAAAGATACGAACACAATTGTTATATTATAGTATCACCGCACTCAGTAGAAAAAGAAAAATTCTCTGTTTGTAATTTCAAAACTCACGTTCAAATTTAATTTTTCTGTAAATCATTTTGCTATAGAATTATATTCTACCCACACATGTTCTAAGAATATCCTATTATGTTTGTTCGAAACTATTTCTTACAGCTTTGAGTTTTACCATCCCATCTTGTAGTTTTGTCTGCGCCCCCACTTAGAATCACATTTCACTTACATTTAGAATATAATTTCAACTCATATGTCTTTTTTATTCATTTTAAACTATTAGAGGGTGAGATGTAAGTGATGTTTTTGCTTATTAAAATGTTTTTAAAATCATATTAAAAGCAAATAGTCCAGACTAGTAACACTTATTAATTTGAGATTACTTATCGTTAACAAACAAATACTATAATAAAGTAATCTAATCAAAATATTTTAAAATTATTACAAAATAATTATAGTTGTAGTTTCTGCACGGACCTTAAATTCAGACGCTTGTAATAAAGATTGATATTACCAAGTATTATTATTAAAATCTGACAAATTACGTAAGTTTTATCCGCAAAGTCCCAACTTTCTCTTTTTTATAAGAAATTATTAAAGCTGGAACTATAATAGCAACTGATGAACTTTATACTTAAATACAATAGTTATATTGAATACCATCAATTATTTAATCTACAAGAATTTGATACGGATTCAAAATAAAGTAATTTAAAGTATATTTCCAAAATACAAATGTACACTACGATACAAATTAAATAGTATAAACAAACTTTGAAAGTTAAATAACTAATACAACGCTCGACATTAAACTTTTACTAACTGCTATTATTATTTATAGTTATATTGCTTTAGTAAAACACTATTTAAATAATGTAATTGGACAATTTATATTATAATATAAATTGTAAAAACATTTACTAAGAAATTGTCCTAGTAAAATTCTACTAACCTATCATAAATAAATTCTCCGGAAATAGATTTTCATGTTATACGAAAGGATAGAAAATATCATCACTCTCCCGAGATCGAAAGATCAAACTGATCTCTGAACAAATATAGAATGTGACCCCGATATAGTACCGGATAATAACATTCTGGTCACTCAAGTTGAGATGTTAGAGGACAAGCCTACTGACAACATTGAGATCGATAACAATAAATACTGTATCTATAAACTTATCTCATTACAAAGACCGAATGAACAAATACATAAACCAATTCAGAGTACTTAGTAATATCCTACTCAAAATGATTTTCGCGTTACTGGATTGAAATAATAAATAATAATATGTCTACTCCAAAACAAATATTATTTTTGATTACTTAAAGAATATTTTATAACCATAAGTGCTTATTCATTCTTTGAATTAACTATGTTTTAAATCATTCATAATATTTTATATATAATAATATAAAATATCTTTCTAAATCATTTCGGATAGATTTTTATTAATAGGCTAAGGCTTCAGAAATCAGAGTATTATGACATAACAATGCTACAGTAACGTTTATAAGTAAGAACGAATAAACAGACCATTTAAAAGTTTCAATTTCTTGCAGCATATATATGTATACATATGTATATATAAATCTATGTATTATTAAGTATTTTTAGAATCTTTTCCAAACTCATTTTCAAACTGTCCGTAAAATTTGATATCTCGAATTGCTCCTTGGCGCCTTAATTGCAGAAAGAAATCCGGATTTGCGAAGACCAGGAAATAAAAGGACCGATCTCGTTTGTTGTTGTAATTTTATTTACATTACATATTTATGATTTATATGATATTTACATTATACTGAAGAGAGCCACATCTATGTTAATATTATAAAGCGGAAAAGTTTGTTTGTTTATTTGTTTGACCGCGCTAATATTAGGAACAAGTTGGATTTCAAAATAAAATTAATAGAGCAATAATTGAGGAAGGCTTTAGCCTGTTTAACATCACGCTACCACTAATAGGTGCAAAGCTATAATGAAAAAGTTACAAAACCGGAAAAAAAATTATTTAACATTTTGGTTTAGTTTAGCTAGTGGTTATATATATATGTCGCAGCCAACTAGTTAAATTAGCCGTTCAATCAATTGCCTACAATATACAGTACAATATATTATCCGAACATCCAACTTATAATAAAAGGGCACTCACCGATCGCTACCGCGGTCGTCTCGCGCTGTTTGTTAGCACAAGTCCAACCTAACCTAACCCAGCAAATTCCCCTACTACAGCGACCATCTCACCGCTATTCTTCTGCAAGATACGTAGATCACGTATAGGTTAATCTATTCATTGGATGATATTTTTAATAGCTACTGCGACTTAAATAGTTCACAACGATTCGACATAAAAAAATGCGACACCTACCTCCTTCACTTATTATAACATCACTTATTAATACCGAATAGTAATTTCCAATGTAATCCCTTTCTTTAGTTAGTTTATGAATCTGTTATTGACACTACCTTTATAAATGAACCTTGTACCATTGAAAGAGCCCGTAGTTACAATATCAAAAGCAATGTCAATATCTTGACATCTGTCAATCCTGGTTGGTGAATAAGCCGGCGTATTCTGCTAATACACTTACTAATATTAACCTGTTAAAACAATAGTAGAATAGTTAATAAATGGCAATTTAACTTGATTATAATGACAGTAAATTAGATTAATGGAACGAATTAATGGTCGGTCAAGTAATGAAATAACCTATTGTTTGAAAATTCAGTTCTATCGAGTTCGATCGATCGATCGATCCGATTAAATATAAAAAATTATGTATTTACATTAACAATAGTTTATTTAACTCTAAGATATAATGCCACCAGTGCATGTGAGTATCTCTGATAATATAAGGTAAAATGAAAATTATAGAATGATATCTTGTGTTTTGTCTTTATCTGCACTAATATTATAAATGCGAATTTTTTTTTTGTTTGTTACGCTTTCACGCCTAAACCGCTGAATTGAATGTGATAAATTTTGGTATAGAGATGGAGACGGAGATAGGCTGCTATTTCTTGCTAAAAATTTATAAGAAGTAGGGTAAATAGAGGGATAAACTTTATATGAAACTGTTTGTTGCATCGTCCAATTTGTTTAACAAAATCAATATTAACGCGAGCGTAGCCGCACGTAAAATCTAGTACATATATAAAATGTTCTTTTTTATTGAAAAATTATAACAACCTGCTGATATTATAATATTACTGGATATCAGTTACTGTTTTATTATGTACATCCGTAAATAGGTTTCACATTTTATACATAATAAATATAGATTAGTAAGAGAGTCTACCTCTGCCAGATTTAAACGCTGAAGCACTAATGCCATGACTTATTTGCACTGTTAGGGACCTGATTCAAAGAATATAGTTGGTAATATGTACTACACGAGTTGTTCTAATTCGGTCTGCAACAAAAGCAACTTATAATGACTGGCCTCAGGATTGAGATATTTTTAAAATTAATTTTCATTTAAAACAATTACGTAGTCTGCGGTAACCATCGGAATGGATTGTACGTTTGTAAGTTAAATACTAAATAGAAAGAAAGCATTTTCAATAATGAATAACTTTAACTTTCAAAATCTATT
This sequence comes from Actias luna, assembly GCA_039707435.1. Taxonomy (NCBI): domain Eukaryota; kingdom Metazoa; phylum Arthropoda; class Insecta; order Lepidoptera; family Saturniidae; genus Actias; species Actias luna. The sequence continues at coordinate 7,761,211 of JAZHAC010000033.1, read as the reverse complement.
CAAACGTTCACGTTGTATTCAAATTATTACCAATTAAAAACCAATCGTAGTTGAACTTACTCTTTCCTTTCTGTTTTTTTTTTATAACAAGCTAAGAGTTAATGGTTCAAAGGAAAACGATTTATGAAATATTATAACGACTTAAAAAAACATTTTCCGCGAGCCCAATTTGAATACATCGGTTTATTTAATCGTGTCTTATTTCTCCAAGGATTTTTGAATTAAACTTAGTAAACACAATATAGTTACGGTCTATAAAATGTTCATAATAAAATTAATATGAATCAATAAAGTGCGATTGTTTACTATATAGTATTTTCGTACAATAACGTATTTAAATGTCTCATATAATAATTAAGTATTGAATCTTACAGATTATTTAGTAACTTAACAGTATCGATACCTTTCTAGTTATATTGAGTATAAAATCCAAAGGCTTCCTATACAGTTACAATAAAGATATGTAATACAATGCTGACCATTAAAGTTATGCTTAAGTGTGCCACCTAACTAATCGCCTAAACCAACACAAATAAGTTATCTGTGTTATCCTTATTGGTACAAAGAAAATTACGAAACAATTCTTATATAAAAATGCGGAAAAAGCTATTATATGTCTCCGACAAAATAAATACCTGGCAAACAGTAGACAATGAAACAACATATCGTATGAATATTTTATTGGAATCGTTCACAAACACAACAGACCTAGAACAGACGAGTTCGACGACCGAAGTCACGCTTTTAACAGAAATCAATTGCTATAATATTATATTCTTTATTACTCCAGGTATTTCATTGCACATACATAATTTAATATTGTTGACGGACATATTCAAATTCGTTTATAATGCGAAATGTTTATTTCTAGTTTGGTGTTTTGTACCAAACAATGGAATCGTGTACGAGACTCAAACTACAAATTAAGGCCAAATTAAGTAGCAGGCAACGCAAGGGAAATTAAAGTACGTGCCAAATAGGACCAAGTTTTGTTAGTTAAACATTTATAAGTGTTTATTTTTCTATGGGCATACGTTGATAAGTAAAGCCATCAAAATCTTTAGTACCTAATATCGCATATTGAAATTTTATTATAAAATCGATATTACCTATAGATATTAAAAAAAGCAGGACTGATTTTGAAGATATTTTCAAATTAGTCCAACGGGTGATTTTTAAGATTTAGTAGCGATCGGATCAACAGATGTTTGTCTGGATATTTGTCTTCCAGCTACAAATAATTAGTGCTATCCGAGAGAAACCGAGAGGGTCGTTACTTAAACATAATCACGTAATACCATTGGTGATCATAATATAAATAAATCAAAAATATATGTACACAAAGTAAATAAGTGAATAACAGTATTAAGTTTTTAATTTAACAGAATATTAATATATTAATCATTCATAGTAGACACGATACCAGTTATTAAATCCAGTGGCTATTTCGCTGTTCTACAAGGAAAAATATTGCCGTTTTCGTATTTATAATTCTCCTCTGCCACGGAACATTCATCTACAAAACTCTTAAAATTCAGTATTTTTTTGTTTTAGTTTTTCCGTAAATCGTAGCAAAAATATTCATATAATCAGAACGACTTTGTCGTTTCGCCGGTGGCCATCTCCTCACATTCAACTTACGGAAATAGAATAGCAGACGTGATTTCACGCTTTTCATAAACCGCTAGCATTTCGCGCTATTTACATCACTTTTTCCAACATAAAAAATGTACAAATGAAAGATCCCTTAACAGTACCTAAGGTAAATATTATTTATTGCATGACTTATTTCATATAAAAGAGCTACAATTCTCATGTTAAACCATACTACACACTAAACATAAAGATAAACCATTACCTATTATGTGTCGTATTATCTTCATAAAAACATTGTAGTCGTAGAAAGTAAAAGAAAAGTATATATTCCTTTGTTTTCTTATTTCTCTTGCAATAGTTTTATCAACACTAACATATATTATCATCGAACATTACTATTGACTCTAATGAAATTTAAATTAAAAACAGATATTTCGTAGTTTTTCTTGGATAAACAAAACAACTGCATTGCATAATAAACTACCGTCACTTGATAGAAGTTAATGATTTAATTTCTTTATTAGACTATGTAACATTAACAAAGGTTTCTTACTGAATACATTTTCATTCCTTTCTCTCTTCCTATGTAAAGATGAAAAATCATTACGTGAAAGCTAAACCGCACATGAAATAAAAAACAGCATTTGATCATACGACAAAAGTGAAACATTACTACATCTCTCTTGCTCCCACAACTTACTCGCCTCCTGCTTACGTCACCCGAACAAGCGTTACACTAAAGGGTGGCTGATCAGATTTTCAAAGTCCTCTCATTAAAAGTTTTACTTATAAAATATGTAGCATGACGGCTGTATGCGACTAAGTCTGGAAAAACACTAGATAATATTTCGTATACTTGTAAGTACTCATTTTATTTAGAAACTACCGGAGTTAGCCTATCGGTATAATATAAGAATATTCTGCTAATTATTATTTGCTACAGTTTATTGTAATGGCTTGGAATTGTATTTGTAAAGCACGATGCACCATGTAGTTTTTCATTTAAAATCATAATAATGTCTCAAAATATAACACATATAAGCAAAGCGCATCTATAAATAATGGCATGGTATATTAAGTTAGTTTGCAAGGAAGTAAGGTATAGGAAGGTCTTGCTTTATACATACATATGTAAAGCAATTTCACGGAACTCCCTTGAGTGACTTGTAACGTTCAAAGGTACTATGTTATTATGTTAATGGCATCTTTACACATATAAATGAGAATTTAAAAATTGAAACGTCTTAAATATATTATCAAATTTTCTATTTTATGTTAATTTATCTATGGTATAAATATTTGTATAAAATACTAAAAATCCTTTATATCTCTCACCGGTGTGTAAGATAATTAAACTGGTACCTTACCGCAGACAGAAACTTTTCTTAGCAGTGATACACTTTTAGGCTTACATTTGTATTTCTTTTAATCATTAAAACTTGGTACGCTATAATGTGAAAATAATGTTGATACTTAATATATTTTTTAATACTCTTAACGCAAACGAAACTATAAAAAGACAATTTGGCTAGGGCTCTGGTATTTAAAAGAAGTCAGGAAACTGTCCCGTTTGTGTTGTTCGATGATTTTGACAGTACCCGTCACCCGAAGAATCTTGCCACATACCCCTCTCGTCTTGTCCTAAGCACAGGTGCGAATTTGTAAGGAAGTCAGTTTATTCAACAGTTTCACTACGTCCTAAAAAAGGGCACTCTGGTATATGTAACCCTCGCCATAGTAGCACGCTTACTCACATCACAGTTTAGGATCAACTGGCCTGTATCTACATATGCATACATACATGTATATAAAGTAGTTACTAATATTATATCACTTAGAAAAGCACGTTCAAGTAATTTGTTATAAGCTTTAAGTTTAATCCTATTATAACACCTTTATCTAACATCAAACTTCGAATAGTATAACTGTTAACACTTAAGTAATCAGTATGACGACGAATTTCTAATAGTAATTTCTCAGGATTGTCTCATATTATCACAATTCTTTTTAGCACATAATTGTCGTATTGTCATATATCTTTATATATAAAAATCAATGTGTAATATGTATACTATGAATTCCAAAATATATCGATCGATTTTCGTGAAATTTCAGGTAATTTTGATATGAGCTCAGCAAGTGATTTTGTGAAATATAGAAGCAATCGGATCCACAGATTCTTATTTCTTTTAGATTTTTTGGATATTTGTCTTAGATAATTAGTACTATCCCTGCGAAGTCGCTAGTATAATATAAAAATCATGCCAGAATATGGTAATGATAATTTGTACATGTATGATCCAGTTGAGGTAATATTCACGTAATATATGTGTTTTAACGAGAATATAGTAGATAGTTATTCTTAAATCTGATAGGCGATGCTGTGATTTTCACAACAGAACTACCCACGCTGGACTCCGGAGTCACAGCTTCACAGTTACCTCCATTACGACTCGAACAAAAAAGTTTATACTTTAATATATAATTATAATTAATTAATGATTATGGTAATTACTATACTCATTTGTTTCGTATATCGCACTTTTGCCATACCGTAAAATTGTGGAACAATCTCCCAGCTCATGTATTCCCTTCCTCATATAACATCGGGTCTTTCAAGCAAACAGTGACTTTATTGAAATAAAACTAATTTAAACGGATTTTATCGCGGTTATTACAGTGACTTTGCCAAGCTACCACATACAAAATAGAATTTTTATTATCTAAAAAATAAGAACAACGTCTGACGGGCCAGGAAATGTTTAATAAAATAGTTTACTTTCAAACTTTGAAATGAATTCATTGAAATCTTTATCAAACAAAGAATATTTTATGAAAAGAAGTCAATTTAGAAATAAATCAGCGAAATTGCCTTGATTCGTTTGTCGATTCATAACAAACGTTTCAATTTGCTTGATTCAAGGAGGAAAAATTTCCTTGTTGAGTTTTGATGAATTTTTAATAAAGACCGAGTTGAACTCAAAGATTGTATAAAGCGGGAAAATTTCAACCATACATTTTACAGTTTCTACAACTTCTTTAATAATGCTTAAGTTTCTACTATCAACTCTTTCTTTAATACTACTCATTTAATCTAATCACAGTATAAACTCCAAAAAGAAACACACAAACGCTGTGCTCTAATTATCTCTATTTGCTAGAAGTCATTGGGAGATTGAGATCCACGTCCGAATATTAAGTCACCACCACTTCAAATAGTTAACTGAGTTCAACATTTCGTACGGTAATGGAAAATGTATTATTAAAAAATGACATTATCGGAATTGTAACATACATTCTCTCCATCAGAGCTAGAGATATGTATGCATTATTAATATATATATATATATATATATATATATATATATATATATATATATATATATATATAGTACATGAGTACTATAAAAGATCTGTAGACCGTACAAGAGAGGATAATGTAATTCGTATTTTTGTTAATTAATTAATTATGTGAAAAAGGTTACTGTGATGGCACTATACCTAGTATTAAGCATAGAAAAATTTAAAAACATTAGCAACCATTAAGTGTATAGCAATTCGGAGCCAATATTTCAATTAGGATTCGGATCTCAACTTATGTGATGATGTGACCCAAGATTGTCGAACGCTAAACCTAGTGAAGAGATTGGCTCTCAAATGCAACTGCCGGAACACACCTATAGGTAGTAGGCAGCAGATTTTCAACTTGAGGGTATCTAGCCAGGCTGGCAATTGAAAAAGCCTACCACGATGCGATGGTTTTCTCACGATGTTCTCTTTCACCGAAATCTTAGGCTTATTGCAGGTGGATTCAAACTCACGTCTATTGACGCAGCATCCGTACACACCACCAACCGAGCTATCAGTATATTCATTTACGAATACATATTAATTAGATAACTATAAAATATTTAATTAAAATTTCTATGAAAAAAAGCACATGTAACTTAACAACTACAAGTGCGTGTGATGTCCCGTATAAATTCTAATCTAATATTATTACTACATCGCACCCAATCGAAATTATTCTACATTAAACTCTAAAACTGTCCATCTACGAACTAAATAAATTTGTATTACCTAACTCACAACCTATATAACAATGAATTATACTGTCCTGACTCAAAATAATTCTCCTGAAGTAAATATTCACAATCACATGTTTATAAAAACCCTGTTTGATAATATATAGCCATCAACAGTTTACTTATCATACCTAACTACCTAACTACCTAACTTATATAGTAAAATGCTGGATAGTAGGTGACGCTTAGTGTATCTAACAAGGTCACGACAACCACAGACCAGTGCTCTTAACCAAGTTGTCTGTCAATAATTGACGAGTTAAGAAAAAACAAAAAAGAGAATGGTTTGTTATGGAATCCTGGTTGGAGCAGAGTTTCTTTCGCTGTATCTTTTTTTATTTGTATTAAGTAATGATTAAATAACATTTTAGAAGTGAAAATATTTGTGCATATACTCAAAATTGACGGCAAGCTGAATCGATTGAAAAAAGTTTTATTTTCCTAGGTGATCGAGAAGTGCTGCAAAAAGATATCGATTTTTGGTGACAGTTTTCATGTTTTGGTGTTGTTTTTCATTTTTTCTGTCTCTCCTCTCAGCTCGCAAAACAAATTAGAACGATAACGTGTGATAAGGAACTTCGTCGCAAAAAGTGATATCATATCAAATAATGTCACTATGACATTTATCACTCATACATTTTCCCATAATAAGAGAGTACAGATAAAGCTGATAAGAGATATCTCAGTTTTTTAGAGCAGTTTGTCTATAATTCATCCACATTCTAAAGAAGATTAAACCAATTAGCCTTGTATTGTGTAGTTGCAATAAGTAAGATTGCTAAAGATCTTTGAGGAATGGTTTCTCACACGGTAACTGCTTACCATTAGGCTGGTAGCACGTTTCTTTGCCACATTGGAGAGACAAATTAAATGCTAATATTTTTTTATATATATTCATATAGTCTATAGGTATAAAGCGTTATGGCCACAATCTCACCTGATTTTAAGTGACAATGTGATTCAAAATGGTGTACACGCTAAGCCTACGAGTATGTAATAATAAAAATACTGTAAGCTTGATACAATATTAAAAGAGTGACCGTCATTATAGTTGAATAATTATTTAAGGTTTTATACGAAAAGCATTGTAATTATAACATTATACTTATAATAATGGAATATTTTCAAGCAATTATCAAGCTTTAAATTTTCCCGTTGGACAAATTCCTTTTGATATTCTGGTAGGGCTTAAAAACAGTTTCTTATCTAATACGACCACATTATTATTTCCTATGTACGATTAAAGTGAAGCCAGCTAACAAAACGATAAAGTTTGCTTCTACTTGTGTTTAAAATATATTTAATATTACGTATCATTATATCTACTGGTTTACTATACATGATGTACACGTAAACACAGACATAAATACTTGTATTTCGTTGAAGTCGTTGGAATACAAGTAAATACTAATAACCTATGTAATTTAGCGAATAATTTAACATTGTATCATTGGCGCATTTGTGGTCTCAGTGGACGCCAGGCAATTTCCCAGTGAAGTAATTCGGTTCTTCAGTTCAAATGTGCCCTTTAGCAAACGACGTCTGTGATTAGTTTCAGGGCTTCCAACCGCAACGTTTCTCCCTCATACTCCTGCAACACCTATCTGCGACATATTGATAGATAACTATCGTTTGATTGTATTGTCGTACGTATCAAACTTATGTTATAGAGTCGTACTTTGAAGAAACTAGTGTATATTGTATACCGTAGATATCTACAGTTATAAGATGTTAATGTTTTAGGGTATTTACTACATTTTTCGGAGTAGCGTACCAAAGTGATAGCGCTGTGCTTAATGACACGCACAATACAATGCAAATCAACGGTGACCACAGATAGTACAAAATTATTTTTACAGTCGCTAATGTCATGACGGTTTGTAAGCCTATTAGCAACCAGTAATAAACTGACGTATACCAAAACGCAACATGCCTAACGTACACATATGATAGTATTGGACACAATTTCCGGATCAAGTTATTTCATATTACACATATTTACTTTAAATTTTAAATAAATAAAACTATATCATGACATGTACCTACCAGCAGAATTATAGTTTTGTAATCTACTACCTAGTGATAATTAGACCTTATGAAATTAATGTGTTTTCCAGTAGTGCACTTGAGAGCCGTTTCCTCTACTAGGTTTAGTGTGTCCACCATCTTAAGCCACATTTTTACTTAACATTAGGTGAGATTTGGGCCATAAAATTAAAGCTATAGGTATGTTAAAAATTATCTTAGATAAAATAAAGTTTGTAAATTAAAGTAACATCCTAAAGGACTGACTTTAAATTACGGTGATGCAAAGTTTTTTTCCTGCAATTAAATTCAACACAACACAGTTCACGTGTGAATGCTTTGAGTGATCATCAAAGCGACACCGGCATAACTATGATACATTGCTCGAATCGAGATAGCTTTCAATTTGCATTGAAGATAATAGTAAGTATAGCTAACGTTTATTCCATTTAATATCATACTTAATAAAATATTCAATGATTTATTAATGTTTTCGTACCTAAAACACGAACACGAACCATTAAATAATTTAATAGATATTATCATATACAGTGCCTGAGAGAGAAATATTTAATTGAAGTTCCAAAATTACCCTTAAAAGTGCAAACAGTGTGTATTGACTTCTATTGTGCAAGCATTTCATTTGCAATTAAAAGGAGGGTAAATTTATTCTATGTATATAATGTATAAGTACCCATCATAACTGTTTCTACAATGAAGAGTAGCAAGCTTGTTCCCATTCCTTCTGTAGTACTTCTGTTTTAGGTTGGTTATAGGAAACTATGAACTCCAGCGGCCCCTCACATTAGCCAAATTGCATGTTTATTTTCAACACATATTACTTAACGAATTGAGACTATGGTCGCCTTACAGGTTTTAAACACTTAATAAATATTTAAAGTTAAGCAGAATAAGTAATAAAATAATTTCATTTAATTAATTTTGTTATTATTAATGTTAGGGAATATGATTAATTTTCAAACTGTTAAACTGATTAAAAGGCATTGAATTTGAGATAATGAAATTGACATAGAATAAATTTAAATTAGAATATAAATATACATCTACAAGTAGTATGAGATTTGGATACTACTTTGTATATAGCTAATGTTCATGCAGTACATGCATGTACATGTGTACTATGTACACATGAAATTTATCTAGGTATTCATATATTTATTTAATTTACCGAACAAAACTGTAAGTAAATGTAATAATAATTACAATATAAATCCTTATAGGAAAATAATAATTTGTTACTCGTAAATTAAATACTATTTATGTCAGTCACACAGTGTCAGTCGTAAAAACGAGACCTCCGTCAAAGAGTGATGGACACTCTGGAAGACAAATAGTCGTTTAAAAGCCGGTCAGAGTAAGAGACAAAATATAAAAGTCGGGAAATCCCAAGTGGACTATTACGAGCACGTTTATTAGCTGTTCTTAAACTTAAATAAAACCATTAATAGCACCAAAAAAATAATTTGTTTTGATGTTGTTGTACAAGTTAATATCTTAGAGATGTATGTAAAATATTTTATTATTTAGTTTTACAACGTTATAACAGTTTATGATATTTCAGTTTAAAAAATACATTGTATTTTCCTTTTATCACATTACTCTAATAATTAAATACTATCAAACCACCCCGTCTTCGCACGCGTAGCACAAATTGTATAAAGCCAGATTCTACAAAAGCGAAAATTTGAATATTGCCCGAAAATATTATCAAAATTAGTCCGTTTTGAAGTCTATATGAAATATATGTCGCGTCAGGTGTGGCAGGATGTAAAATCACGTGTTCGTTATTTTCACCATCTGTCATGATTATTCATGAGCACTACAGGGTTCCCCAGGCGACGTAGTAAAACGAAGAACAACGATCAAAATTTCATTTAATTCGAACACTTCACTATAGTTCTTAAATAACTCATTCAGTACAAGCGTACTTAATAAATAATCGTAGGTATCCACGCCGTCACAGACAAGTCCTCCAGTACACCTCTTGCTGTGACCGAGCTTAAAGAATAACTCTGCCAATATTCCAAGCAGGAATTATCACCAAGGCTTTGTCTAGACGTCCCGGAAATCTGTGGCGACATCTGCTTTTCCGCATTTAACAAACATTAAAGAGATCAATTGAATGTTTTATTACACTCGGATGAAAACAGACTTTTATAGACGGAGGTAGTTAAACGGAAATGAAGTTCTTGTTATCGAAGGAACACTCAAATGAACCTCTTATAGCATTTTAAACGATCAGAAATTAGATTGAGATAAAATAAGGAATATTTAGAGTAAATTCGCCGATTAATTTTTATCTTGTTATTCCATCTCCGACATATATATAAATAAATACACGGACTTTAGTTTTAAGATATGATAAGTCGAAATGTTTACCATCGTTTGTTTGTTTTTTTAATATTATTTACGAGTTAAGGGTGTAACTACTACTATCTCACTTAATCTTAGGTAACGATGTGGTTAACATGACAATCATAGTGAGAAAACTGGTTCTCAAGTACAGCTAATGGAATACACTCAATATAAGCTACGCGACGGATTTCGAACTAGAGGGTGGTAGCTAACCAGACGGGCATAAGTAAAATATATTTTCACTTTGCTATTGTCGCACAACCACTGAGCCACAAGTATCAAAAGTGATAAACTAAATATTGCGAACGTTTAGATCCAAACATAAATATCTGATAATATATATACTTTATATATCAGTGATTAGAAAGTAGTAACTAAAAGACATGTTTAGTGATAGAGATAGAAAAATCCATTTATTTTATAGGATTTTTAGTGTGGAATATAATTTAGAAAGATATATCACCTTAAGTGTCAATCTTCCAAAATCAAATTAGCAATTGTTTTAGTAGATGTATTAATTTTTTTTTGCAAATATATTTAAATCTTTATTTCATTATTAAAAACTACAACCTTTTTTGTTTTAAAATGATAATAATAAAATAGATCTTTCAAAGTAGTAGGTATTGTAAACATAAATGCAATAACGGGTATGATGAGCTAATGTATTCATATACATCGTAAGTAAATGATATCAAAAGCTGCGACCCCATTTCCTTCAGCGGCAAGCGTTGTACGATCTCTCCACTTTGACGAGGGAGTTTCGGCGGAACTACATCTATGTCATAAAGCTAAACATCCACTATACCTTCGTATCGAATTTTTAATGATTACTGATAAATATACTGATCACAACTAACGAAAGTGAGAAAAATAAATTCTTCGTACAATTTCAAAATCAAATTTTGGAAAACTTATAAATATTTAGTTATATTTGGGTGCAAAATTTCGACGTTTTTTATAGTTAAGGTTTAGCGTTATGGCAACAATCTTACCTGATGTTAAGTGACGATATCGCCCAAGATGGTAGACACGCTAAGTCTAGTGGAAGTACTGGCTCTCAAGCGCAACTATCGCAACACACCTTGAGAGTAGTAGCTGACCAGGCAGGCATTAGAAAAAACCTGCTACTATACTATGGTTTCATCACGATGTTTTCCTTTACCGAAAGCTCAAGCTCATTGTAGGTGGAGTTGAACTTACGTCCCTTGACGCAGCGTCCGTACGCACTACCAACTGAGCTGTCATTGCTTCAAATGATATGTACATATGGCCGTGTACGTATGATGTACATCCGTTCGTAAGTCTTTACTTCCAAAGGGCTAACTGATTATTATGATTTTTGTCGTGTGTTTATAGGTTCACCTTAATGGTATAGATACCATAGATAAATAGACCTGATAGGTGGCCATGTTGTGGCCAGCCAGATTTTTTATAGGTTTTTCTTATATAAATATATAAGAATTTGTAATGTTCAGCTTCGTAATACGTTTTAATATATCTTTTGCTAGCGCTTAGATCCGTTTGTTGGTTTTGCTAATCTTATATATACAATTCTCGTGGCACAATGACAGTTGCCATACTCCTCTACTTCGGTAGGGTGGTACACCACAACCATTTATATTTTATTTTTTAACAAAAAAAATTATATCTATTTTTTATGATATGGCATTAAAGTAAATACAAATCATAATTTTTCACCCTCCTTCCCTCATCCTCTGCTTTTTTAATACAATCAAAGTATTCACTAGAAATAATTTATAAGACAGAACAACGTTTGTCGGGTCAGCTAGTATTAATATACCATTTAATTGTTTTTGCTTAATTACTAGCATTCTATTTGTCTGCATTGTTGTATCATTGATAATTTTTTTATTATATTTATTTAATAATTAATATATATCCATTTATTTATAAATCTGAATCATGAAATAATATTTGACATCAAAATTTTGCAACCCGTTTTCGCTCCCCTACGGATAACATTTTATAAACGATGAAATACGTGACCCATTATTACTGCTGATGTGTTAACACCAAGATTTCAGTAAATCTAACAAAAAATATTACATCTCATACAAGCTTTTTCACCTCATTCCGCTCTCCTGGCGGTGGATTACAAAAAATCCCTTTTAAACGATGCCTACAACGTAGGTACATGTATTTTACTGATTTAAAATTTACATCTTTAGTAAATTTTAACTAAGTGAAGATAAGTCGGTCAACACACTGGTTTTCATGTGTATGTACATGTATGTAGATTATCCAAATGACTTTCATGCTCATTTATGTATACATAAACTAGGTTGGGAGATATGCGGAGATATCGTGATGAGACCGCCAGTATTATTATATATATATATATATATATATATATATATATATATATATATATATATATATATATACTAGCTCACCTGGCAGACCTTCTACTGCATTTTGCGTTATGATCGCTTATTGAGATAAAAAATATCCTATCTTTCAAGTTGGATCAAACTGCACACAGTGTACTAAATTTCATTAAAATCGGTTCAGTTGTTTAGGAGTTCATCGCGGACAAACTACGTGACACGAAATTTATATACATATAGGTAGCCAAAGATGAAACATTTTAGTTCTCTTTGTTAACCAAACAATTTTATAAGTTTTCTTAGATTTTCAATCATGATTATTGTAAAATTTCAACTATTTGGCGAACACTAATACGAGTAATTGAAAAACGTGGCGATACTTTAGTTTTTGACACGGTAATAGTAGAAGTTAATAACTTAAATCATATTTGTAGTATAAAACCAAACAGAAGAATAGAACACTAAACTTAACGTATGGGTGAAATTGGCTAAAATTAAAAGACACTAGAATTTTCTAACAGTAAATAATAAATATAACCATAATCATTGTAGTACATTATATGCCGCTTACTCGAGCGGCTAAAACTCTGCTATCGAGATGTTGAAACAATAATGGCTCTGTAGTAGTGTTTATGAACACTGTGATAATCGAAATGTGTTCGAATCCCTACAATTCGTGTGAGATTTCAGTAAGGGAACACATCGATATGAAACCATTATCTGACGACATAATATTTCTTATACTTAACTTGTTAGCTACCACCTTTAAATTTAACCTCCAGTTAACAGCCACTTCCTGACTAGGCTTAGTATATTACCGAATTCTAAAACTCATTATAAAGAATAAAAGATTCATAATACATCGTCTACGATGCTAGACGTAGAATAATTGATATTTACTATATATATATTGATAACTGTAGGCCGGCGGGTTGGTTGAAACGTTGAAAGATTTTAACTATATTAATATTTGGCACATAGGTTGTAGAACGGGGCAAAAAACTTTTTATTTAATTTATGCTTTCATTTTATCAAATTGCTCAAATTTTATCATCTCATCAAAATATAACCATTATTTATGAATCTACTAACTTCTCGATGGGTTTAATGAATACCAAAAGAGTGTTTGATTTAAAGTCAAAATATTATACTGTGTGAAAATAGGGAAGTATCTACCCGGCACGTGAGTATTATGTAACAATTACTATCTATCTTTTAATTCAGTAAATGAAAAGAAACGATGATAGCTCAGTTGGTAGTGTGTACAGACCCTGAAGTTGAAAATCTGCAGCCAAATACCTATAGGTGTTTTCCGGTAGTTGCATTTGAGAGCCAGTCCCTTTACAAGATTAGGGTCCAACATTTTAGGCCACATCGTCACTTAACATCAGGTGAGATTGTGGTCATAACGCTAAACCTATTAACTATTAAAAAAATATTAGCTGCTATAGTTAAAAATACTATATAATATATCTTAATAGACTGTCTTGTAAGATAGCAGTATTTAAATAAGAAGAATGTTTTTGATATTTTAATCATTAACGTTAAAAATCTAACCGTGACACTATTTTAACCTTTTTTCCTGTCCCACAAAAACATAACGTAACATATATAATATAAAACAAGCCACCCTAGTAACAATAGCTTTATCGAAAAATTGTGGACATTATTTTTTCCGTTTAATCTACAACATTGTCAGTAGTACTGTTAAGACAAAAATATTACTTCAGATATTTTCGCATTGTATCCCATTGTCGTGGGAAAAATACAAAACTGTATTTTCCTTGGCACTTGAAATCGCCATTATGTCGTGTGTTGATGTGGTGATTATTCCCATTTCTTCCTCTTAGCAGCTTTTATTCGCTAGTAGGCCATTTACTGACAGTTATTACTATTCATATGTCTAAATTCTCAAAAGGAGTAGTTATTTTAGTTGAACAAAATGAATAAATTTAGTACAACACACATTTTATAGTAACTAATTAATAGAGTATCTATATTTTTAACGGTACTATGATGTTGTTATAAATGCTGAAGTGGTAATATTAATTATAATTCCTTTGTCTGTAAATACGTACTATCGCCTTCATGTTTTATATATCAACAACACATATCGAGTACCGTCACTGCTATGCCAGGCTGCAAGCATCTCGACAACTGAATACATATTGTTTGATACAGATAGATATTAAAACAAGGCTCCGTGACAAAGCGTATCAGCATGTGTTTGTGGGATACTGGTCTCTAACACTACACCTAAAGGCTGGATGTATCATAAAACGCGACAGATTTAAGTGTATCGTTGTTCCAAGTGTCATATCTGGTATATGGTGGTCGCAATCCAGTATAACACAATCGTCATGTCCTTAAATGGGCTTCCTAAATATTGTAAAGCAAATTATTTTCCATAAAATAATTTATTTCAGAAATATAAATTTATTTTACAACAAATACTGCAAGGGTTACTTTCTCAGTAACTTTGAACAAAAAAAAAACCAAAGGAAATATATATATTTTTTATAGGTAAGGATTAGCAGCATGACCATAATCTCACCTGATCTTCAGTAACGATACGGTCCAAGTTGGTAGACACGCTAATCCTGTGGAGGAACTGGCTCTCAAGTACAACTGCCTGAACACACCTATTGGTATTTGGCGGCAGCTTTTCAACTTGAGGGTGGTTGCTAGCCAGGCAGGCATTAGAAAAAGCCCTACCACCACGCTATGGCTTCCTCACGATATTTTCCTTCACCAAAAACTTAATCTCATTGTAGGTGGATTCGAACTCACGTCCCTCGACGCGATGTCGTACACTGAGCTATCATCACTTCAAAATAATAGAATTGCATACTTAATTTGCAAGAACTATTAACGTACTCGTTTGTATTTTTCATCTTTATAGTTTATCTTTATAATTTTTGTTGCAGAGCAACATGCCCGTCATCTCTTTTCCACACGTGGGAAACATTACTACAAGAAGTAGAAACAGATGTAGTTGGATACAATAACGCCTCATCGTCACTTGAAAGACTCGTTGCAACTCCTCTGATTGACCGTACCTTCCATATGAAAGTGCAAGCCAGGAAAGTATTCGCCCATCGCGAAGGATGCGAAGTAATACTGGCAAAGGCCGATGACCAACTTACAAAGGTATGAAACAAACTTTTGCTTTTACTACTAAGCCCTAACTAAACCAAAAACCGTTTTTACGTTCTCGCGTTCACTTCCTTTAGTCGTTAGAGCACTTAAGGGAGATCGATCACAAGATTATCCCTCTAACATACTGTGATTTCAGAACTTTTGCGCTTAGCCACTGGTATATTAAATATATAGTACTTTTTTTAATATGTAGTTCAACTTTTGGCCACACTATCACATGATATTAAAGAACGATGAGGTCCAAGATCGTGGGTAACCTAAGCTTAGTAATAGTGGGACTGGCACTCGAGTGCAACTACGGGGAACACTCGTATAGATGACAGGCTAGGCAGGTTAGGCATTAAAAGTGCTCTCTCACCAAACTATAAATTTATCAAGATGTTATTGTTCACCGCAAGATCAGGTTAATTACAGGGATTCAATTTCATGTTCATCAACGCAGTATTTGTACCCATCATTACTTCAAACTTTTATATAGTTAATTACAATATATTTTACTTTTATATATCATCACTAGCTTATCTAGCTCGCCTTGTTTTGCATTTTCCTGTAATCAATAAGTCGACTACAGCACCACATATTGAGTTCAGAAGTAGAGTCACGTATCGTGATAAAAACTATCCTATATCTTAATTCAGACCGTATACATTCAAAACTTAATTTAATTTGGTTGAGCGATTTTAGAAATTAATTTGGACGATCTTTATAACACGGATTTATTTTATACAACGATATTCTGACCTATTCTTATAATGGGCACAAATAATTTTAATAAATATACTATGACTTTTGATTTAGTCATTCGAGATGGTGTTTTATGTACGAAGTCTTTTTAATAGTATTTATTTAAATAATTGAAAAGTGCAATTGACTTTTTTATCGTTATGAAATGATTTGATTACGTTCTTATATAACAAAATGGTGCTGATAATGTATTTAGAAGTTACAATGATATACAAATGATCCATCTTCTTTCGAAAATAAGTACGTTAGTTAATTACCTATATATTTGTCCGATAGTTTTTACAGTGTCCTATTACTTATATACAATAATAGTAAAAAATTGAGGATCGGTCTATTGTCTTTTATTTTGGAAGAAAACAATTTTACGTATGTTATTTTCTATATATTATAAAACTAGGTTCTTTTTGATTCTTGTGATTTATAATATACAGGGTTCTGTAGCGTCAAAGTGATCGCAGTGTTCTGTAAATTTTGAAACCCATAAATATTTTTAGAAACAGAAATTTAAAAAGTATAAAAATACACAATAAATATATATGTCGTTCATAAATTCATTAAAAAACATTTTTTTTCGTGGTATTTACAAACATGCAATTATTAATAGACTCAAAATACCTACATCCATTATCGGAACAATGATTTGTGGGTTGCACAAACAAATGTCCTGAGTGAGATTCTAAACCCAAACCAATCAGTATGTGAGCATGGACCAGATGACCGCCAAAATCATTACGCCATCCATCCGTGCAATTAAATATATTTTTTTATAGCTAAGGTTTAGCGTTTTGTCGACAATCTCACCTGATGTTAAGTGACCTAAGATGGTGGTGGACAAGCTAGGCCTAATGGCGGGACTGCCTCTGAAGTGCAACTGTCAGAACACATCTATAGGTATTTGGCATCATATTTTCAACTTGAGGTTGATAGCTAGCCAGGCGGGCATTAGAAAAAGCCCTACCATAATGCTATGATTGCATGACGCTGTTTTTTATTGGCTGAAAGCTCAAGCTCGATGTAGATGGATTCAAACTCTACTCAACTCAACTGAGCTATCATCGCTTCAAAACTATAGTTGTCGCAATTGTTAAAAATCATAAATCTGATGTTATAAATCGGTATAGTAGTAATTGTGGCAGAGAGATAATAACAACAAGTCAGTGTCCGAGACTTGTGACTCTGATGTAGGTTTAAGGAGCGCTCCTTTATCGACAATCGTCAGCATTCTCCTTCATCGCTCGGGTTTCTCTCTCTGTCGTATAAATCATTCCCGATAATAATTTAAAACATAAACACTAATAATAGAGAAAAATAAATCTTACGTCCCTTCGGTAACGTTCCAGCTACGTACGATGAATATGCCTCGAGTGCTTCGCGTTGATTGAACCCAAAGCCAGCTCGCACCGCACTTACATACTAATCGGCGTTGTAAACTACCCTCCTAAAATTCAACTCTAACACTATAGTTTATGATAACATCAACATGCTGAAAATATATGTTCGATTCGTTCGAATCGATTAGTTTAAATTAGTGTACATCATGCTGAAAGTATATAATTCATTTAACATTGAAAAATTATTGACTTGCCAACATGGTTTCACAGTGAGTAACGTTGTATTTTACGACGCTTTAAATTTCCATCATTTGTTTTGAAAATTATAACAGAAACTTTTGTACTAATATCTTGTGTAAATTTGATTATTCGTGAACTTCTTATTCATTTATTAATTTAATGTTCAAATTACGCTACCAACTTTATTATATTTATAGAACAGTAAGTTGATCATAAAATTAAAAAACAAATCAATTTCTAAAAGTCTTCATAAGAAGATAACCTACTATTCGGTACTACACTACAGAAATGGTTCTTGCATTATATACGTATACTGCGAATGTATATATGAAGCCTACCTGTGTCGGCGACTACGTTCGCGTCGAAATAAAATATAAAAAAAAATCCCATTTTTGTCACTTTTTTCAATACAGCTTTGCTCCTATTAGTGGTAGCTTGATGTTAAATAGGCTAAAGCTTTCCCCAATGATTGCTGTTTCAAATACAAAAAGATTTTTTGGAATCCGACTGGTAGTTCTTAAGATTAGCGCGTTCAAAGAAACAAATATTATACAAGAAATATTATACAGATTAAAGTCCAATAAGTATGTTTTAACATACTTATTACTTAGTATAACTGACATGCTCATCTTTATATCTCTAAAACTATCTGACCTATTGAATTGAAATTTGCCATACATACACAATTTAAATAGCCTCTAAGAATATATTTTACGGACACGCGAGGTTAACGGGGTAAATGAGAATGAAGTCGACGGTACTAGCTAATATTCAACATTATATTTCGTCCCACTCTTACTATCTTCCAGAATCACGTATGATTGTAGATTGTACAAAACACGAGGTAAGTGATTCTGTTTTAACTTTAATCTACAGAAACAGAAACTTTATATGAGTTAGCAATGTAATTTTATTTTAATAGCATTCAAAATGTTTCCATTCTAATTAAGCTGGTGTGGCTTTTCTAATGACCGCCTGGCTAGCTACCACCAGCAAGTTGAAAATCTGCCACCAAAGACCTGTAGGTAGTTTCTCTAGTCACTAGCTTGCCCACCATCTTGGGCCTCACTGTCACTTAACATCAAGTGGCCATAACGATAAACTTTAACTATAAAAAAAATTGCTTATACAAATCTAGAAACACATCTATTATTTAATCATATATGAAATTATATACTAAGTAAATATTTCTAATAGATGACTCGTTTAACTAATATTGATTCTAAAGACAAGTCGTAAAACAGCAAATTCTCGGCCTTACTCATCTAAAGTATTTTGGATTCACGCTTACGTACGAGTACCTCGTATAACAGTAACTAATTGGAGTTAAATTGAATTACTTAGTCCTTAATCGGTGAGAAGTTAAATAATCGTGGACATCAAGCTGTTATACTCGGCTTCATATTTGATTATTTATATATACTTGACGTATATTGACACTGATAAACCGAATTTGTTAGAGGTAAGCAGATTATTTTAAAAATATTATGTATGTATTAAATATTCACATTATGTATCACATAATTTCTAAGGTTTATTCGTGTTGTCTATATCTATAATATATATTATACAACCGCAACTTGTTTATTTATATTTAATACTAGCTGTGCTCGCGAAATCGTTAGCGTGGAGCTAAAAATGATTAATTTTTTATTTGTGTGACTTGTGGTAATTCCTAAGATTAGCGCATTCAAACAAACAAACTTTTCCACTTTATAATATTAATATAAATGTAGATGTAGAAACTCAATCCATAGTATCATTAAAAACTTTTAAATGTATTTAATCGTCAAAAAGCTAACTCAGATTAGGTTATAGAAACTGTATATAGCAAATGTTGTTTTTTACTTTGTTCGCACAATTAAATAGGCAACCCTATAAACATGTAAGGGAAACATGTCGACTAAAACATTAGAATTATTATTTAGCACAATTATAAATTACGGTTAAATAAATATATAATTATTTATATATATAATAATGGAGTTCATTAACGATTACACAATATTTTTTTATAGATATACAAAAGAAACTACGACTTATAATAGCAATTTGAGAAAAAAAAAAAACAACAATAATATGTGACCGTTACAAATACTTTAACTAAATTAGTAATACCATTATAATTCAGAAATGCCTTTCATTACAGAGTCGTCAAGATTACAGAGCAGCGTTTTTGAATTACTGCAATAATCCCAATCCAGCTGCTTTAGCCATATACTACGAATCGCACAACACGTATGTGCAACAGCTGACGGCAACCAATGCTATGTTCGATCAATATCATAAGCACACTTTACCTACAATACTGCAGGTAAGCTATGTTATAATATTCCTTTAGTGAAAATAAGTGGAAGACACATCCAACTATAATTTATAATTATAATATATTCCTGTAAAGCACATTTCAATAGACAGAAATTCACACTTGAGCTTCCTTGATAATCAATACTTAATAATAAATTCAGCAAGATAAGTATGCTACACTGCTGTTTTATAAGTGTTTTCGAAACGAACAAAAGAAATTTGAGTCATTAAAAAGGTTTGCCGCATTGTGGAGATTTTTTGTTCCTTTGAAATTGTCTCCTCTTATAAAAAATATTACCATATACAGTATATAGAATCTCCGCGAAAATACTGCATAAACATATAAATAAAACGAAATGTAAATTTTATTCAAATACTTAAAATAAATTCGTTGGATAGCATGTCCTGTCATTAGCTAATGTTTCAACTCCCATAAATATCGTATTTACAGACGCTGGAGATATAAATTATATTATTTTGGGACTCGCAATTTCATCACATTAATGGACAGGAGCTTTACGACAATTTAATAATACGGGACGAAATTCACTATAAGTGGCACAACCATTAGTGGACTATTGATTCGATATATTTTATATATCAGTAATTTTTGGTTTCTAGGTTTGTCTCCTTTTTTTTATGGAATGTGTCACCTGATGGTAAGTGATCATCGCCGCCCATAGACACCCACAACACCAGAGGAGTCACAGGTGCGTTGCCGGCCTTTACAGGAGGGACTAGCTCTCATAAATGTTACATAATTTAGGGATTATATAAAACAAAACTATTGTTACATGCTATTGATCTCCGAAAATTTTATTAAGGAAAAGTGTAATCTCGTATCCAACAGAAAACGTGAAGAAGAATCGAGTATAAAGGATCAACGAATCTCTTGGATTGAAAAACTTTGTTTCTTTTCCTGTTTATTATATACTTGTAACAGCCCTACATCACAATCCGCAATTCAACAATTCTCTTTGAATAGAGACCTCGTCTAACTCAGCTTTTAATTAAACTGACGCTCCATTTGCTGCAGCTGTCAGAAACTAATTTAATTGTTAGAATACATAAGTAAAATTTATATCATTCCTACTCGGAGTATTATTCGTAAACCAAAATGTAAAATTATACTCAAACGAACATTTTTATTTTTTCAGGAATTAGAAGAAATATTAACTGACGTGACTACAGTGGTGAGTGAAGCAATTTGCCAAGGTGGAGAAATAATCACGGAGAAGGTATTTTATTTATATTTAGACAATTGATAAACTATGCTATATTTGTAATTCTTACTGCTTAAGAGTACAAGAATTATGTGTTTCAATTGTACAACAAGCCTACCACCGGATTTTCCATTATATAAAGCGCCCTTCAAGATATAGTCCCTACTATAATGTCTCAAGCTAAGCAACACTGCATATTCCGATAGCAGCTCCTGGTAAACTTTCTATGCATAGTAAATGTCTACCTCCTGCTACATGATCGCTTCCCATCAATAACTATATACTACTGAGCTCATTACCGAGATATAAATACTATGGAAAAAATACTAATATGACATCAATCTTGCTATTTATGCCGAATAAAATTATGTTAATGTCAGTAGATAGTTGTATATTTTTATATAAACTTGATATTAAACAAACCAATTAATTGGAAATGAAACAGATTATTGTAAATTACAATTAGTTAGCCAGCGAATGCGAGAAGCCCTTTAATTAATTACAGTTACTCGTCAGTTAATTAAACTAACAATCGCTGAAACTTTAGACAAGTCGATAATTGTGCTCAAATATTTATAATCGTTTGTAAAATTTTACCTATAAACGAATAATTTAATATTAAGCTGTTTGATGTGAAACAAAATTACTCTTAATTGCGAAGAATATTATAAAATTAAAGAAAATGCATTAGAATTACATCGGACGCCCCGGAAAATAAACGAAAAGTCTCGTTTAGTTACTTGGTCACAATGTGAATCAGGGTGCCTTCTATGCTATAATGTCAACCATTTCGACTTACAACTTACTCATTAGCTATTTTCATTAAGATATATAGAAAATAATCAATTCACGAACCACGTATCTCTAAATATTAAAAACTCTCTAAGAAAAAAAAAACAATTACTTATCTATACAGGAAAACAAGTTATAAATACATCATTTACGACATTTTTTATAAATTATCATTATAATTGAACAAAGTAATTAACATTGTTGTACACATATTAAGTTTAGCAGATGGGAAAGTAGTTACCTAAAGCCAAGTAGTATAATAGTCTTAAATTATATCAATTATTAAATTATTAATAAAGTTGTATTTTTGTATTACCAATATTCATAATAAGATCTATACTATAGCAGAGATCTTACGTTTATGATATTTCATATCTAAAATTGGTTCGATTATGAAATGGATTATAATTTCAGTATAATACATTTAACAAATAATAATATTTAAGAGTATAATGGGTATTATTTGAAATGTACACTATTAAAAATTAAACTATTTTCATAATATTTTAGCCTAACTCCACTCCATACCTTTACGAAATTATTTATGTCGAATATTCGATAGTTTCAGTTACGATTGCGAAGTTATATAATATTCTTAGTATATACAACTGACCAAGTATTAATTTATTGATAACAATAATCCATCTTGTGGTTCTATTAGTTTGTTCCCATGTGACGAAGCCCGTCAGATAACTATAAATTAGATAATGTTATATAAGTACGAATCACAACAAAATTTTGACCTAACTGATACGATAAATGAAACAAATTGAGGGTTTATTTTATTTTATTTCGCCAAATGGCGAAAGTAATGACCATAAAATACAATATTACTTTATGAATTAAAAATAAATAATTATTTTTAGATAGTAATAAAAAGAGTAAAATTGAATTTTGAGAAGAGAAACTGTTATAGCTCATATTTCTTATAAACTACGTTTATTACAAAGAAGTGAAGGAAAATACAAATACAAATACAAACGCAAATACATTAATATTAAATTAATAACCTGTGGATAAAGTTAGATTATTTATATCATATAGTTATATTATAGGCTATTCCTGGTAGAAAAATATTTGTCAATACTACAATATAATCAAGAGATTGCTGAGAAGAATGTATAGAATATTTGTCTGTTAATTATTATTTCTTTTATAGTGTAACGTACAACTACGTCGCTACGAGTCATTGTGCACTCAAGCTCGTGCTGTTTCAAGCACTGCTGATCTAGCACATTTGGCTAGAACTTTACTCACTGCTCAATCACCAATGAAACCACCAAAAAGGCCTTTCCTGCCACCATACCCACCAGAGTCTGATGACCCTCCACTAGACGTTGCAGCGGTAATATAGAATTTATTAATTTGTTACACAAGATACTATTTATTTACCATAAGTTATACAATATTTCTTTATATATGTCTTAATTCTAAGCAAATGCCATAATCTATTTAAATTATTAATGAGCATTGAAGTCCTGAGTGATTCACAGCTAATCCCAAAGCTATATCAAAATTATCCTGATGCAAATCGTTGCCGTATGTAAAATTTTATACGCGCAAAGTATCATTCGATCATCCCAACACGGGATTCAATTTTCTCTAAACCTTTCCGGTCACCTATGCTCAAGTTAAATCTTTTTCGACGTTTACATAAAAATATTATACAAGGTACATACGTACGATAGTATGTAAGTAACATAACCATTTAATTCACTTAATTTCAATTGTTAAGAAGTAAACAAAAGTAGTGTAACCGACGAAAATACATTACTTAATTAGAGATAGCCAATAACATGAGTACTGGCAAATTAAGAAAAGGCAATCATGTGGGTATAAAATATTATTTTCTATGTGCTCATTAAAAAATAAGTTTGAGTGAATAAATTAATGACAAAAGGTAATATAATCATAACCCTACTATCAAAACAAAAGGTAGGTACAATTAATTAGAGTTCGGGAATGTTACTATATACCTCCTTTAAATTGCAATTATGGTATTAGTCGTGGAGTTTAATCGAAACCGTAAATATATTTCGTTTAAAACTAGATTTACGGGTTCCGTTCTATAAAATTTGAGTTTTGTTTCTCCTTAAAAGTTGTTTAAAATTGGAACGTCTTTTTTTCTTAGGTACTCATAGAGATACTTATACCAATTTCGACATATCTAAAGTTATAATTTGTAAGCTGACTAATATCTAGTGCCAATGTTATGATGCGTGTTTTCTATTTCTATAGGAGAGCATGCCTCCGATTCTTCGCGAAGAAATGCTTTTAGATCGAATGGGACCGACGCAAGCACGGCTTAGCTACGAGCAGTTGAGAAAAGATGCGCAAGATTTGGAACTGGAAATAAAGCAGCTGCAAGTTAGCACATCATAACTATATCGTATACCTTACTAAGAGATCGTACCTTAATAAGAGATAGATGCAATTCAACAAGGTGATAAAAAAACAATGAATAAAGTTTTTCCCTTTGATACTTAGTTATCACATTAAGGTATACATTTGTATCTTTACCATATAAATTTCTATACACGAATAGCCATGTTTAATATATTATGTTTGTAATGTCAACGCGTCACTCAACACTTTATCCATATAAATATTATATAGTGGGAAAGTTTGTTTAAACGCACTTAACGTAGAAACTACTACCCGAATTACAAAAATTTCAATTTTCTAATTAATAGAGCAATCATTGAGGATCGCTTTAGACCACGGGCTCCCAATCTATGTCAGCTCGCGGCGGTTTTTATGGTTAATATTTAGTTGCGGTACCCTAACCTATCTAGCTAGTCGAAATAGATTGGTACAAGCATACGAGAATGGTAAAGAGAATCGCAAATAACCAATAGCAAAACATATAAAATGTTAAACAATTTATAGTTACAGTTAGTTCTGTATAAAATTTGACGAATAAACATATAACTTGGTTTATCCAACGTCATACACTTTAACAACTTAGCGATAAATAAATGTTTGGTTAATTATTATTTTATGTTTCTATCAGACCATTATGCTTCACAGGACAATCTCGATTCGTTGGGTCGTCATCAAAGCCGAAGTCTCGAAAATAATCTTTATAATAAGGCCAACGAAATACAAGTGAGTAATATTGTTAAGGTGACTTATTGTAATTTAACTTTCACTATGAAATTACATATATATATAATTTTGTGTACCGATATTTTTACAATAAAACGATACAATTGAATGAAAAGTATCGTATAAAGTCTACGTAATAGCGCTAATTATTGTTTTGCTGCCTATAAGATTGCGTTTAAATAATTACTGCCACCAGCAATTTACTTCGCTTTGACATCATTCAAATTTCAAGCTCGAAATTTTATTTAATAATTACAAATTTACCTTCGTTAAGTAAATTTGAATTACTACTATTTATTAAGATATGTGGGATATATATGAGTATGTATTATTATTTAAACTACTATTAATTATTAGTATAGATTCAACGTCGGGTAGGTTGAACATGGTACTTTCAGAAACCAATTTTCATTTTTATGTAACTCTTGTAAAAGAAGAATGTCGCACATATTAATGAGAATAAACGTTTATCTATAAGTAACATATATTTTCCAATATAAACACGCACGTTTCATATACAAACAAGCGTCATGTAATTATTTCAAGTTTTATTTAGTACACCTAGTTTGTTCTATTGAAATTGTTAAGTTATTAAAAATAAAGCTCCCGTCTTTGTAAGAAGATACGCGGGATGGATAGCGGGAACAATATAATCGGTAAAATGATACTTCAATATAATTATCCTATAATGAACTTTATTTCTTTAATTATTTTAATAATATACTACACTAATAAACTACCATGTCATATGAATTAGGTATTTCATATACCGATGTGTCACATAAATGCTCGCCTAAAGTTCGTTGAAGCTGTCAAAGCTATTACGGCTAACAGCGTGTGTCAGGTCGAAAAAATAATAAAAAAATGCTGGACTACGTAGGCCTATTTAAAATTACTATTTGATACAATAACTTGTTCTCACACATTGGTATAATTCATTATAATAAGCATAAATTAAAAAGGGAATATATAAGCAGTCTGTTCTCACAGCAAAATATATTGTAATATATTTTCTCTATATTAATAATGCATACCTATTTGTATATGACCGCTTAGTCTATATACGATAATGATTTTAATTTAGTTTTAGTATACACTTGGCCTATAACATTTCTTTTTAAATTTTATTTTTTCTATATATTGCATTTCGCGTGTACTGGCGCGATTTACTTATTACTTATTATTAATCTGTGGAATATGTCATCAAATGATACATATTATTCCTGTCATAAAATTTGTTAATTTATTCCTTATATACTTCTATTTTGTTCTCATATGTCTAAATATATAAAACTACTTCACCTAAGAAGCTTGTGCCCCCAGGCACTTAGACTTGTGATTAATGTTGTCCTAATAGTACGGGAGCCAGTGACAGGTGTACATGACCAAGTTCTTCTCAAGCGGTAATCAGTGGAATTCATCAGAGAGTAATATCATAAAGCTTCGTGACGTCAGCTGCGGTTCGGTGGGCGGGATGAGCGGTGATAGCCTCCTACAATTGAAGAAAAAAAAATTATATTCAGTAATTACCTCTTAACAAAAAAATTACCAAATGACACCTTATATATAACTATGGATAAATATATACGTCAGCTGCCTGTATCTCGGTGGAAAAACCGTCAGCTGATAATTTGAAAGTTATAACCCAGGAGTTAGGCTGGACCATCTATTGCCTATATAAATAAATCTGCTGACGATGTTTCCCCCGACTTACTGCTAGCTGATTTTTTTATTAATTACAGCAGTATATTAACAATCAGCTTATAAATTTAAATAGGCTATAGATGGTCCAGCCATTAGGAGCGGCAGGAGGCGTTTTAATTTTCAAAGTATCAGCTGGTGGTTTTCCTACCGAGATACTGACAGCTGACATATATATTTATCTATAGTTACATATAAAGTGTCATCAGGTAAATTTTTAGTTAAGAGGAAATTGTTGAAAATAATTATTTTTTTCGTCGTGCGTGGGAGGCTCCTACCGAACCGCAGCAGACGTTCAGCAGGCTTTATGATGTTATGCCCTGATGTGTTACACCAATTATGGTTCGAGAAGAAATAATTAACCAAAATTTTATCTGGCTCCCGTACTATAAGTATATAGCTACCCAAGATAGAGTAAAATATAAAATCGTTTACATTAACGTCCATATGATTTGGCTTATATAAATTTCTTCAGTGTTCTTCAAAACCATCTATACCTACTGAAAATTACTTATCCAATACCTGAATTACACTTCATAACATTAACTCCAATATATTTTATCAGAGTAGAACTGGTTTACGTTATATTTCGTTTTAACGTGATACAAAATTATTTTATGTTCATTCACTGATTTAATTATTTGTCCATAATTAATATATTTCTAATTATTGCATTAAATAAATATATGATTCAGATTTAATTATTTTTAATAACGTTCTATAGAATCGCTATTAGTGACATCTCTAGTTTACTAATTTAACTAGGATTGGCAATGATTTTGTACAGTGCCCTCTAGTAGAATAACATAGAGTTTTACGGTTAACGCATTTATTCATCAGTCAGATTATAGATGCCACGAAAACGCTACATTTTGTTTCAGTACAGAAAATTCATCGCTAGCTGAATACCTATAATATATAATTACATAATAAAAAGAATAAGTGTCATCAGAGAATGTCATCATAAATAATTGAAATTGGTTAAATTATTCAAATTATTTTATATTTTTTATTCATAGAAACTTTAAATTAACAGTATTATAACATTCAGAATATCTCAATGATAATTAATAAAAATATTGATATAAATGTTGATATGAATTTATAACGTATGATATTTGATCCAGTATATATTTTTACACTAACCACTATTTTATAATTTTACTGAACGTATTTTTCTTTATTTCAATAAAGGAGGAGATTTCCATGAAGAAATACGACTACAGGGCCACCCAGCTTCATCTCGCTGCTGTTAGAGCTCAGGTAAAGTAATTTACATGTGTTTTCTAAAACAGAAACAATTAGAATCCAATAATGAATACAACAATCTTAGCAAAGTCGTATGTAATTAACATAATTACAAACATTTTAATAAAAGTAAATAAAAATAGGTATATGTATGCCATTATACTTGTACTCCTCTTTCATTTAAGTCACTTAAAACTTGTCTTTTAGCTTACGAATTCCATGTATTGTTTTTAATTTTGGTCAAAAGGACAGTTTTTCTTATAATTGTACTTTTCAATATTAATCATTTTCAGAAATCAAATCTTTTGATATACGTTCTTTATTTTGACTGCACGCCATTGTTTAAACAGCGACCCCACTACGGTCGCCGAACAAAGTGTGCTGCGAGTTCGAATCTCGTTCAGCATAATTATTTTTCAAATTCATAAATAATTGTATTGGGTCTAGATGTACTAGTTAATTATATGTTAGTACTTGTCTCCTGTTATATAGAACTTGCTCTCTAGTGGAGTGTTTGTCTAATTATCCTGAATAACACGTTTTCAACTAAATACTATATATAGATCATACTAGCTATATCCACGACTTCGTTCCCGTGGAACTAAAAATTATCTCATAACTTTACCCGTTTTTGTAATACAGTAAGTATTTTGTAATACTTTTTTCAATACAGGTTTGCTCCTATTGGTGGTAATGAGATGTTCAATAGCCTAAAGCCTTCCTCAATGATTTGTCTATCAAATACAAAAATAATATTTGAAATGCGACTGATAGTTTCTAAAATAAGAGCGTCCAAAGAAACTTTACCGCTTTATAATATTAATATGAATGTTTAAGCTATTAAACGTTGTGCTCGTCGATCGTGTACTAATAGCCCCTTTATGGTATAATAACTAGCTAAACCAGTACTAGATTAATTTTTTTCTGAACAAATGAAGAACCCTACCCGTTACCTTATAATACCGTTACAGGTTTCTCAAAATGAATCATTGAAGAACTGTCTGATATCTGTGTACAGTCTATATATACCACCTCTCGATTTAACCTTCAGCTTTTACAGGGTAAATGAACTAAAGAAGCCAGTTAAGTCGGTATTTATATGAATTAGATATAAAACTCATTCCCGAGTCTAATACCAGCCTGTAACATACCACTACTGAGCAAACGCCTTAACTACTGTTTAATCACTACGTCAGGATCTATAGAAAGTCGGCAAAACTACAATTATGATTTTTTTTATCTGAAGCTACATAAGAATAGTTATCAGATGATGTTTTCTTTCATAGTCAACCGTGTTAATATTTACACGAATTCGTTAAAACTCACCGATTTTCAAAAAAAAAATCTCAATTAACAACGCTATTCGTCCAAAAGACTTTACAGCTTCATAGGAGTTATGAATGAGTGCAGAAGGATATTGAGTTAAAATAGAAACAAACACAAGAGTAAGTAAGCCCCAGCAGGCGAACAGGTTATTTGATTTCATCTTGCTTCATGCCTAAGAATAAGCTAAAACGTCGTGTAAAAACGGAGATATCTTGTTAGAAGAAAGTGGAATTTGAAAAACATTATTAATCTTGTTTCTATATATCGCTATTCATATTTATCGAGATCATTTAGTTTAACAGTCTAAAATGAATAATAGTAAAAATGGGTTTTTGGAGGAAACATAAATAACCAGCCTCAAGCTAAGAAAGGTTCATCGCGCTTGCGTATCTATAGTTTGCACATGCGTTGAGTCCAACGTGGACGCGATCAATGTTTTTGAAATTTGCCGCAAATTTTAATATAAACAAATATATCAATTTCAGTAGTTTATCATTTATAAAAAAAAAAAAAAAACTTGACGTTGAGACTTATTAAAAGAAACGTAAGTAAAATTTTATAGTTTCCATTGTATTGTCACTCATAAATTATAATCAATAATGGATTCATTCTTGTTAATGTTGTTAATAAATGAAACAAAACAGTTATGCTAAAGTGTGTTTTACAATTCATGCGTCTGTCTCGTCTGAATCTTTCATTGACAAAGCAATAACTTCTAATGTTTTGAAACTGAGAGTTGTCGCATTGCGCACAGCTTCCCATTCAGTATTATAAGAGGTCTCGGAGATCGAGTTTACCTCTTAAACGCGTTCCTTATAGTGCAAAAATATAGATTGTATTTAATGATTGTTTTTATTCTTTATAACATTTGTATATAATAAGAGTAACAACGAATAAAATAAAATAGCAAAAAATAAAATCCACGTTAAAATGGGTTGGATTTCAATAAAAAAACATATGGTGAGTGTTTTATATTCCTATACCTGTTTTATCTATTTTACTTATACAATTTAATTGCGTCACTACGATTTTTTATTTTTTTTATTTGAAAACAATTTGTTTATAAGTATCAATGAAATATTTTTACACTTTTTATTTTATTTCCATATGAAATGTAACCATATTAGGGAAAATAATCCATATAATATGTTGAATCTGTGGCTGACAGATGGTGCAGTAGTAAAATACAAAATAGCGAATGTTTTTTTTTAGTAAAGGCTTAAGCAGTTACACAAAATTAAATATGGATGCAAAACCTATTCTAAGTACCTATAATATGTGCAATAAAATTTTGAAAGTAGATTTTTGAACTTATTTAAGATTACTGTGGGAATCTAATATTAGACTACTACTAATATAATATTACTTCTGTACAGATTTGTACAAAATAACCTATACATAATATTTTACGTTCTTAATTTTAGTCATTCCAATTATCATTAAATGAAATAATTATAATTTTTATGTACTATTAGCTGTGAGCTAACAGTACCTAAGTCACAAGATATTATACATGTTGTGTGTATGCTATAGGTTTTAAATTGTTGATTTAAAAGAAAACATTTTTTATTTATTCAATATTCACTATTTCTATAGGTACATGTTACTATTAATATAGCAAAAAGAATGTTAGTTTTATTTGGATTGTACTGTTTTTTTTTAAATATACCTGAAAAAAGTAACGTTGATTTGAGAATTATAACTTCAAATAGTATTTTTACTGGTTCTTAATTTATTCATCAGCGAATTGTTGACACATTGTTTCACGAGCCTACTAATGCACTGCAGTTATCTACTAGAAACAATTATAAGCATAAGTTTTTTAAAAAGAAAAGCGGATATAAATATGGTACGGTGTATGAAGAATAACATTGTTATTTGATTCTACACAAAACTAAAACTATAAATAAATAATACTGCGTGTATATTAAAATATCTACCTAATTATACGAAATAAACTAACAAAATTTCTTACAAACCTACTCATTCTTAATGGCTGACATATTAGTTAAAAAGTACTAGATAGCAATACTTATTGCAATAAATAAAATTAAAAATTACGTTGTAACAATTATCTTTTCATGCGTAAAAATACATTGTGGACATCTGAGTATAGTAATTAGCAATTACGAAATATCACATTTAACCACAAGTTCTTCTGTGACTATTTTCCGTGCGTTATCAATAGGACATAGAAGCGCCACTTGTGCGGATTGTGCGGATAATTTTAGAACTACTTATGTCATGAAAGCTGTAAGCGAAGCAGTTTGCGTGTCGTGTTTGTATTCGTGGAAATAAATTTGATTTTTGAACGATTCAGTGGTGTGTGAGTGAACACATGTTATATAGACATGAAAAATTGTTATGGTAAGTACCACAATATATAACGTTTGATTATATAACAGGTAAACAACTTTAGTATTGTATCTGTAGGATGAAATTTATTACGAGATAATAAATTTAAATAACATTTTAATATAACAATGTAACTCTTAAAATCTAATTCTGTGTCATGAAATATCTGTTTATCATTGTTATAAATACATTAGAAAATCACTATCGTTCAGATCACATAACCTCAAATGTACATTACGTTTAGAATGTCGACATTCATTTTATTTTACTTCCGTCTGAAATATCACATTTTATTCTTATATACGTTAACAGTTTTACAACCTGTGAAACTTTCATTACTAGATAATATTAACATATCTTCATATAGACAAAATTTGGGCGGGAAAGTTTCCTCAATATACAACATGCGTGACTACTGCTCTGTCACTGTGATATTGCTATTCGCTACCAGCGATACCAGCGATATAGCCAATATTAGGTGTTTTTTTTTTATTATAGTATATAATGCGCTAAAACATTTTTTTTTTTATTTCAGGTGAATTCTGATACCTCTAATTATTAAGGGCCCGCATTCAAAATTATTATTTTGTATTATAAATAAAATGAAGCCAGCTGCTGCAGACAGATTAAACAAAAAGAATGGATATCAGTCTGATGATGACAACATACGCTATAAAATAAATACAAATTATTTGAATGGTAATAGCAAAGCATCACCTAAAGTTAAAAAGGATAAAGTAATTGATGAGGATAATGATATACGCTACAAATTTCCCACTGTTTTGTCTAAACAAAAACAGGACCAAAAGCCTAAGCCAAAACCTAAAATTAAAGTAAACTTTTGGAGTAATAGGCAATCAACCAAAAGACTTAATAATTCAGATACCAATAAGCAAACAACAAGTAGAAGATATACTGTTGGTGGATCACATCCAGATAAAAGTAATTTGAGACCAAAAAATACAGCTGTCAAAGTTCGTAAGCAAGTATCATTTCTACCATCTCCACTGTTCTCTGAAAATCATGTACCCATGGTAACAGTCCCTGATGATTTAACCATACAGTTAAATGAAGAAGAAGCCAATGACTTAAGAGAAGATTTAAATGAAGCCTTTGAAAGTAATCAAAATAATGGTAACTCAGGTCACCCCAAAAAAAAATCTAGAGTATCATTACCTCAAACCAGTTCAAAGGGTTCTAAACGCAAACAAAATACTGACGATTTCTATTCTCAGGGTAATGAATATGAATTAGAATTTTTTTCTAAATATGTTGTACAGAAATTAAGAAAAATGGAAACAAATCAACGTATTTATTCAGAAAATTTAATAAACACAGTTCTCATGTTAGGGCAACTTAGTAAATTACATGGAAAATCTAAAATTACTGATGCTTAATGTAATAATAAGAAAACAAGAAAATCAAAAGTACATTTTATTTAAGTAAGAATATGTAAATAATTATATAGGTATCTATCATACAATAATTACACAATTGTGTTAATTGTTAATTTTTTAGAGTAATAAAGTGTTTTTAGATTCCTCTATTCTGATGTATAATTAATAAAAAATATATATTTTAAAACTCATTTCATAGCATTGTTGAAATGTTAGTTTATTTATCTGATAAAGATAGGAATGTAAATAACCCTTAAGTTTGGTTACTTATAAGAGTAAGAAAGATAATCATTGAAATGCCTGAAATGGTACACAAGGTTAGAAGACTCAATTTTTTTTATGATATACATTTACTTGATATGGTAACATGATAAAATTATAGTATACATTAACCAGTGGCCTTATATTTTTGGACTTGTGTAAAAAACAATAAGTAATAATAGTCTTTCTATTTTTATTTAATAAACATATACTAAGATGTATTGATGATGAAAGATGCATAGATTTTTTTTTTTATTAATATTATAAAGTGGAGAAGTTGGGTTGAACACGCTAATTTCAAGAACTACCAGTCTGATTTTATAAAATCTTATTGTATTTGGTAGAGTTATAATTGAGAAAAGTTTTAAGCAATTTAAAACCACGCTGTCACCAATAGGAGCAAAGCTGTATTCAAGAAAGTTATAAAAATGGGCATAAATTGGTTAATTGTTTTTAGTTTCATGCGAACAAAGTAGAGGACACAAGTAGTGAGTGATAAAATTTAAGCGTTTTATGTTTTTGTATTCATATTACATTTAAAAAATTAATAGTTGTAATTATATTTATCATAACAAATAAATGTATCTATTTGTTAGTAAATTATTCTTTATTACCAAGTACACTTATTTGTGTATTATATTTACAGAATCTAAGAAGCATCATGCTGTACTATTGCCCCCTGTCTCTGTGAACATGTGACCATAATTTTACATCATTTACAATACAAATGTGTCCCATTTATATAAATACTATAATACATATAGAATATGCGTGTGACTACCAATTAACGTCAAGTGTTTTCTAAGAAATCATTACATAACTTATATATGCACCTCTTTATCAGTTACCACTATCAACTAAGCAACCAATTTAGCTAACACTCTATGTGGATAATATATATTAATACTATAATGATGCATACATTTTAGTAAATATATTTGTATTAAGATCTCTTGTATAAAATAAGACATTATAGTATTGATACTGATAAGGTAAATATTTATTACATATCACATACATTTTTATTGATATTGCATGTTAATTTTTTTTTTGTATAATACAATTTAAAAACATATCAATGTTCATTATGTCTGTTGAAGATTCAATTTAACAAAAATATTTTTTAAAAGTTTTTATTTTCAAAACTGTTTCTACACAATGAAATTTACATTATAGTGTTAGCGCTATGATAATTTATTACCGTTAATTATGATAGCATATTTTTGTTGTAAGATAAATTCGGTTTGTGCTGTTATATCGCATTTACCTTTTGTAATAACTATTGACTATTATTATTCTCGAGGACCTTATAGGAGCGCAATAGCAGCTTAATTAATAAATACTTATTTAAGAATCGAGTATTTTTATTGGATCATCCAAGTATATTTTTATGGTGACACAGCATTAACTGATGTATAGTGATTGGCTTTATACTAATTTATATTATACAAATAGTTTATAGAAATAGGAAACCTTCGGGGTTTCTTCATGGAATAAATTAACAAATGCAATGATGAAATATAAATAATAATAATATATATATTTGAAACGATGATAGCTCAGTGGTAGCATGTAGGAACGCCGCGCCATGGGACGTGAATTCGAATCCAACTACTTACAATGAGCTGGAGCTTTCGGTAAAGGATAACATCGTGAGGAAACCATAGCATGGTGTTAGGGCTTTTTCTAATGCGCGCCTGGCTAGCAACCACCCTCAAGTTGAAAGTATGGCGCCAAATACCATTAGGTGTGTTCCGGCAATGGCACTTAAGAGCCAGTCCCTCCTATAAAGGTCGGCAACGCACCTGCGATTCCTCTGGTGTTGTGGGTGTCTATGGGCGTCGGTGATCACTTAGCATGAGGTGACACGTTTACTCCCTATTCCATAAAAATAAAAATAATAATAATCCGGAAAAGATAACTAAAAGAACTTTACTGTGGCACATTTAACACCCCAAGAATGACGGCCGCAACCCAATCAAACAAAAATGCACACTACTTGCCTTATGTAACTATGTAGTAGATACACTTAACTGGTTACAGCATATGGTACTGCAATCAATCTTATTACTAAACTAATATTAATATTAAATCATTTGGTCCACAAATGATTAATTCTGCCACATTTGATTCAAGATACCTCTTTTTATACTTGTAAAAAAGAGAATTTCGCATATATTTCTATGTTTATTTCGAGGTAATCCTTACTTTATTCACTTACTATTATTACTTATATATACTTATATCTATTATTAATGCGAAAATTAGTTTGTTACGATTTCACGCCTAAATTGGTTGCTTGATAAAATCAATATTAATGCGAACGAAGCCACGTGTCGAAACCAGTTGTAAATGTTTAATCGCACGTAGTTTTTTACAAGCCAGTCCGTTGGAGTTTGTGGGGTGGTAGTACATAAAAATTGTGTTCAATTAAATCTAGGCCATAATGCACCACGTGTTACATCTGCAATTGTAGCATGCTTTTGCGTGTCGTGTATTAGAATCAAGCGATGTATATCCAGTATTCAAGAAGGGTGGTACGGATTTCCACTCATACAGTAAAGTGTGAATGCTGTCCCTAATCTCCGGCAGTAGGAGACGCCTTGCTGTTTTAATATGTATTCAGGTAGTTATTAGGCAGTGCTTGTCACCTGATCAGTGTTGCCACACATCTCTCTCGTCATTCCGAGAAAAAGTACATATGTAAATGTATTCCTTCAACACGATACCGAATAAAAGGTACGAATTATACCTGACTTCTTCGTTTACAGAATTCAAATGGTTATAAACCTGTCACAGTGGCTCTTTTTAAGTTTTTCTTTTATAGGTTTAGCGTTATGGCTACTATCTCCCCTGATGTTAAGTGACGATGTGGCCCAAGATAGTGGATAGGCTAAGCTAATGGAAGAACTGGCTCTCAAGAGCAACTGCCGGAACACACCTAGAGGCATTTGATGGCAGATTTGAAAACTTGAGGGTGGTAATATAAGCCAGGCGGACAATATAAAAAGGCCCAATCACCTAGCTATGGTTTCATTACGTTTTTTTTCACTGAAAGCTCAGGCTCATCGCAGGTGTCGATCTCACGTCCGTTGACGCGGCGTCCGTACACACTACCAACTGAGCTATTGCTCATCATGCTATTGAGCATGCAGTGATTGCATGCACGAACCCTCGTCGACCCAGGAAGTGCGTAAATGCATTTCCCCACGTTATTCCCCAAAAAAAGGGTGATTTTTTTAAGTTTATTTTTTATTATTCTATTATTTATGTGCTTATCATCAGATAAAATCACTTTACTATGCTTCAGTAGAAGTAGAAGTACTCTTGACATTTTCTTCATTTTACATAAAAAAGTAATATACATTATTTATTCTCCCATAAATCATGTCAGTAACTTTTTAAAATAACTTTGGATATTTTCTTTAAAAATCCAGTACAAGATACAGTTATTAAGTAAATAGGTAGTTATAAAAAAAAGCCTTTTTTAGAAAATGCACATAAATATATTTGTTATATATGTGATATATTTAAGAGAATAATGTATCTACCAAGGTATGAAATAAGTAGGTTTATCGTACATAAGCATAAAATGTATAAAAATGACACCCGTCTAAAATAAAATTTATTTCTACTGATATTTTAAAATTATCTAAATACCTATTTCAAATTCTCCAATGAAAATTGTAATATAAAAATTAAAATTCTTTTACTGGCTTTCCGTCCAGATTTTACATTGGATTTTTTATCCATTATCCTCGATACATGGAATTTTTTTAAGTGATAATGCCCGTCAATCTAGCTACCACCCTCAAGTTGAAAATCTGCCGCTTATCTGGCTATAACGCTAAAACCTCAACATTAAAAAAATACTAATATATCTGTTGATCTGTTTGATTGATCCAAATAGATAAAATACATAAATATTACACATTAGATACATATCACAGAGAATTAATTCACCTTAAGTATATGTTTACTAGAAAACTAAAATAATATTACAGAAAGTAAAAGAAAAAATGCAACATTATATACTTATCAATATTCATATAAAAAAAGCGGAAAAGCTTTTTTTTTTTGAACGCGCTAAATTTCGGAATTACCACTCGATTTTAGATATATTTTTTGTATTTTATAGAGCAATTATTGAGAATTATTTCAGGATATTTAGCATCACACTACCACTAATAGACGCAAAGATATATAGGAAAAAATATTATTTAAAATTGTTAAATAATTCCATGCATACGATATCCCTGTCACAGCTGGTATAAATGTATTACACATATATTATTAACTCATTTTAAATATAAATTTCAACTTAAGAAAACTGCTTAAATAAAATCAATGAGTAAGTTTCTAAATTTTCAGTTTAAAATTGAAACTTATGTAAAAGAGTGTAGTCAAGTTAAAATTAAAGATAATATTGCCGTTTATATAATGCGTATGTTGCGTGTTGTTTGCAAACGGTTGCCGGGCGACGCCGGATTGGCTCCGGCACGCTACATCCGGCGAGTACAGCTTGTTAGTTGCTCAGTACCTCCGCGCCCGCCTTAGTCGGTGGAAGAATGTTTATGACTTTACTTATTTACTAACATTCTTTAAGTTACGACTTTTATTTACATTTTATTTATTATGTCCGAATAACTTATCATTTACTTTAAACAATTAAATTCATCTCTTTTAATATATTCGGTTATGTTTATATCGTAAAGGTATTACGGAAGATAGTTTTTGTTATATCAAGAAACATTAAAAGGTAAAGAAAATAAAATGATCTAAAATTTAAAGTTTTATAGAGATTCAGTAGAAAATCTGATTTTAGTGTGTTTAGAAGAAATAATAATAATTGAAATGGATATCGTTCATCGTTTACACTATATAGTGCTATCACAAAAATCAGACCTTATGACTATGGAACGAGAACAAAGAATGCGAGTGAGGAGACAATCTAGTCTACCTGAATACAGTAAGGCAAACAAGACTAGACAACGCCTGGAACAAGCATATTTCAACGATGTAAGTTTTCATAATACGGTATAGTTAAAACACTAGACGAAAATATATGTGATTTTTTAAATATATGTATTTTAAAATCATACACGGCTTCGGAAATATCTTTATTACAAGTAACACTTTGCTACTGTTTATTTAAAGAAATAAAAAAAATAACAAAAAAAAAATATATTACACAAATTTATTGCAAACAAGTTGTACAAATATATTTAAAATATTCGTTTACACCTAGTTTGCCTTATTGCATAAAGTGATCTCTTACAGGCAAACGGGCAAGAGGTATTTAACATACTTAATACTAAAGAAACATAAACAAGATGGGATAACAAGATAAGATTACTTAAAATAGTATATACTACATACAATATATATGTATAAGAAAAAAAACTTATGTAGATTCCATAAATATAGAGTAAAGTATAAATAGTCTGAATCAATACTGATAGATAATGATCTTGTCTAATATCAGATGGCAATGATTTCTTTACCCGAACGGCTTGAACTGTAAAGGATTAATTTACGTACTTAAGCTTAACTTATTATTTTGAATCTGATATACTTTGAATCATTAATTATATTTAACGGACTATAAGAATCACTGTTAATTATAGTGTATACCTGGCTTCAAATTACAAAGCTGAATTATCAACCTTGCGCATTAGTTTGATCACGCGATGTATCTAATCAAAGCTACGCTACTATGGTTTTAATAAATAATTATATGGTAGAGTCAGATTTTCAGGTGTTTTGCTTATAACAACTGCTTAAATATTTATACCGACTCGCGTTTTCTGCTTTTAACTAGAATGCATCAAGATACTACATTCGTGTCAAGCACAAATACGAACTGCGATCATAATAAGTGCCTTATCGCAACATTTGATCGACGAGGGTAAGACTGGCGGGCTCTCTCGAACCGATTATATCTTTTTATTTAACCATCCCTTTACAAGTTAAAACTATGTTTTATACTATTTTCAAGCAAGTTATTTTTTTATTTCAACTCTATATTATACTTTATCGTACGGACGCTTACTTCGTTTGCAATAATTCGATGTCTTACAATTGAAACAAACATATTCCCTGAGAACGGATTATTAGTGTAATCATGCATTGTGCAATCTTTCGTTACTAATTTGCTGCAGACAAATAGGTATATATATAAAGAAATATGATTAACTTTTAATACAAGTAAAACAACAAGTAATTATAATGATTATTCGTTGCATTGCGTTTTTATTAATTACTATATTTCGCGTGTTGCAAGGTGTTATAAAGCTTATTGATATCTAAAAAAAAGACATTTTTAAATTAATGTGTTATAACTTCTATTTGTAAAATTCAAACCTTGCCCCATGGTAACAAAATAAATTACTTATAATTTTTTTCTTCTATAATCGATTGCATAAATTTATATGTATATTTAAGTTATCTATGTTTTATAATGTGTAGGTACTCAAATGCCATATTAATTTATCCTTTCTTGCTATTAACAATATCCTAGCTATAGCTAAACTACTACATGCCTTTACACGTTTCAAAAAGTCCTTTCTTCTTTCTTATCAAAATTAAAAAATAATGCAATACAGTTTTTAACAAATTCTTAGTAATTGTGTTGGATATGTCTATTTTACTCAATATAATTATCTACATTTAAATAATCACTACATTTTGCTTCCAGAATGCATTACAATATGATTATTGTTTGCAAATAAACTATACATTATTATTAACAATTGTTATTATTTACCGATTTTTATTTATTACAGACTATTATTTACAATTTATTTAAATTTAACATATCTAATGTAACAAGTTTTGCAGTAACTTTCTGCATTGTTTTATTTTAAAAAGATCGAATTATGGATTTTCTCTTTCTAAAAACTTTCAAATGACA
Source organism: Actias luna (assembly GCA_039707435.1). Taxonomy (NCBI): domain Eukaryota; kingdom Metazoa; phylum Arthropoda; class Insecta; order Lepidoptera; family Saturniidae; genus Actias; species Actias luna. Next base: position 7,720,676 of record JAZHAC010000033.1, on the reverse strand, counting down.
AAATCTTTCAAATATGATATATTTGTGACTAGGAGCCTATATATCAAATTGCGTAACATATAAAACAACTTTTATCTGAATTTTATGTATCTATTTGACCTTCCTACTACACTTTTATCAATATGAATAATATATAATAGTAATCCAATATCAATATAATACGTATATAAATGTAAAAGAATGTTTGTCCTTCAATTATGTTGCGAATGTCTGACCGGAGTCAAATGAAATTTGATATAGAAGGCGATTATATTTCTTTAAAGAACGTATAACAATCGATTATTGATTTTTATTTAGGTCTAGTCCTGTGAGTGGAGATGCTTCTAGGAATTTTTGACACATATTTTTGTAGTGTGCTGAATGTATTTTATAATAATGTATTAAAATTATTTGATAATCGATTGATAGTTACTCTTTGGTGACTAAATACAACTATAAATACTTAGTAGTGGCGGAGAACTAAACATGATGGAGGCAATGGCTCGTCCCAGTCTTTTAGTTCTGGACAGCCTCAGAATCTACAAGCTCCTTCTATATTTTTGGACGCCTTCTAATCAATTCAGGGGCCCTATACCGTACAAGAATAGCCTGAGCGCAACATAGTTTTTAAAAGTTTATTACCGCTTTCGATTATTCATACTCATACGTAACAATTTCAGACAATTTTTACCGGCGACTTCGTTCGCCTGTTAATCGGTTATTTATTAAAAAATACGTATACCTAAAATAAAGCAAATTGCAAAATACTTCAAGTTTCAATATAATCAATGAAGTGTAATTTGAATTAGCCTTGCCATAAACCATTACACAATTCACGACGCTGCTTAAAAATCTTTTATTCGAAAAGGTATTTGTTAGCACTCCACTACTAAGGGGGGATAAAACATAGCTCAGATTTCGAAATGAGATATCAGCTACTGAACAAAGAAAACTGCATTAAAATCTTGCGTTTTGATTTATGCTATAGTAAGTATCTTATTGTCGAAACTTCTGAACTCTATATAGCCCGCAAGCCAGACTGTGGTCTACAGACGATTTTTAAATGGCCCGTGCAAGCAAGTTACCGAATTAACTAAAAAACAGAAAATATTGACATTTTCCCATGCTCAAACAGTCAAAAGAGAAGCTTAATATTGCCACTATCGATTGCCTGAAGTACGAATCTAAATTTTGATGCTTATTACAGCCGTCTGAGAGCAGATTTCAACACTGAAAGTTAAAACAATATACACATTTTTTATGAATCCCTTTTATCATTAGTTCACTTAATTAATTACTTATTCCAAACAAGAATTATAATTCAGAATATTGGGTTTTTTATTGCAAAAGAATTAGCTAAAATAGTAACGGGTAGTAGACCGCTAAAAATGTCTGAATCGTCTTGGCATGACTAATAAAAAATTCATCAGCCTTATTATATGTTACTTCATACTATTAGTCATATAGTTATTACTCTTATTCTATGCTATTAGTTATCAATGTGTATATAGCTCCGACTAATCCTTAACATTATTAATATTATAAATGCGAAAGTAAGTTTGTTTGTTTGTTACGCTTTCACGCCTATACGATTAACCAATATAAATATAGTCGGCTTACCCCAAACATCAAACGATTCTCTTGTAAGCGTTGTTACAAAAATTGCCAAGCACGCCGGTGTCGATTTACAGCCCGGCCAAATAGAGTTTGCTCATCGTGTTCAACCGCTACGGAAACTAAATACTAGACCTAAACCAAGCTTAATGTAGCTAAATTCAAGGAAAGGAATATTAAGGACAATATTGCATGGATGCACAGGATGAAGGGAATATCTACTGCTGATATTGGTTTACCAGGTCCATCCAAAAACATTTTTATCAATGAACGTATCTCATCCCAGAGATAAAACGTTTATTAAACATGGCGAAACTTCTCTCTAAAGAAAAAGCATACAAGTTTATCTGGGTTAGGAACTGCTGCATTTTTTTACGAAAAAAAGAAAAGTCTCCAGTACTTACGATAAACTGTAAAAATGACTTATCAAAAATAGTATAAATTATTATTTAACCATGAAATATAATTTTACAGTGTATAAACTGACGTTGGATGGATGAGAATTGTTATGCACTGATATTTATTTATATTTTATTTTCTAATATCAATTATGCTTATAACATGGTGCAAACACCTACCAACTAATTTCACAGTAAGTGTCACATATTTTAATGTCATTATTAACTTACGCTTAATAAACACCACCAGCATATACACATTAAATAAAATTACAGAAGCATCTTTTGTTGTGCTCTCACAAATTACACATAATTACTTGTTTAACTGTCTATAAAAGTACATAAAAAACTCGCTAATATATTAAACCTCAACTGTTATAAACATTACTTGTATATACGGGTCACATAATTTCTACCTACGTAACTTATTTAGACGAAACCTGATCATTATATTGGTTTTAACTCTTACATTGCTTCTTTATGACTAGTAAACCATTACAGGGTGTTTATCAGAATGTGCGCGGGTTACGGACTAAAACTAGGGAGCTTCGTCTCAATATTTTATTAAATGATTTTCACTTGTGCGTCTTAACGGAAACATATAGACTTCCATCGCAGTTTGAAACGATAGATTCCGTTCCTAAATTTTAAAATAATTTCTTTAAAATAAATAAAGGTGATGGAAGCCATAATTTTCCCTTTGTTCTTTAAAAAATGTATTGAAAAAGTTGCAAAGCCTATAACCATCTTGTTTAATCATTCACTTAATAAATTCTGTTGCTTTCCTGGTAAATGGAAAGAAGCTCTAATTGCCCCCCCCCCCCTCATAAAAGTGGAACGAAGGCTGAAATAAAAACTATCGACCTATTTCTATTTTAAACACCTTAGGGAAGGTATTTGAAAAGTTAGTTTACAAGTGTATCAGTCCAGTAATCTTTAAATCTATACCGAGCCAGCAACATGGATTTATGAAAAAACGTTCTTCTGTCACTAATCTTTCTTTGTACATAAATTATATTTTAAATATCATGGATAACAAATACACGGTTGATGTTATTTATACCGACTTTGAAAAAGCCTTTGATCGAGTAGATCATGTTATCTTACTGCTGAAACTTCACTTTCTCGGTTTACGTGGCAACTTACATAGATGGTTGGAATCATATATTACAAACAGAATGCAAGCAGGAATTTTATATATATATATATATACACATTGATAACTAATGATTTTATTAAAATACCCTCTGGCGTCCCGCAAGGATCCATCTTGGGTCCACTCCTATATAATGCATATCTCTTTGATATAGGCGAATGTTTTAAATACTCTAAATTTATTTTATTTGCTGATGTTTTTTTTTTTACCTAATGGTTAAAACGATTTCTGACTGCGAAAATTTACAACGTGATATTGCCACTCTAGAAAAATATTATGAAAGAAATCGAATCAAATCCGATTATGGCCTTATGTGTTTTTTTAAATATGTACGCTAACTATGTATATGTAAGCTGTTGGATTTCGAATGAGTAAATAAATAAATAAATATGTTTGTTGAAGGTTATACGCCTATCTGAAACTACACCAGGGTATTTAGTTTGATTACCCCAGGGGATATTGACACCGAGAAGGTGTAATGATTTTCTTATATTCCTCCTCGGGTAAGGATCGAACACAATAGCCTCACTGTTATCTGGGTTTATTCCTATGCGCTATTTGAGGCACCAGGGCCTAAACGTAGAGACGGCTTTTTGGACGCGGTAATATATGGATATGAATCCTATTCCTGTCTGAGCGGTAGATGACTTGAAGTCGGTTCAGAAGAAGCTGCTCGTATGTTTTACCTATCGTATTGAGGAGTCTTATCGGGTGGTAGTTTTCCGGAAGGTATGCCTTTTTTCCGGGTTTACGGATACCATAAGAATTATAAGTTTATCAGGGAGAAGTATGAGGGCTTCATTCCTGATTCCACCTAGACCGGGGGCTTTCCTTGGTTTAAGGCCTTTTATAATCGCGAGGACTTTGTCAGTTGTAACCGGGTCTAAGTTTTCGATTGGGGGTCTCTTTTATTGATTGAAATTTTTCGTTCGACCCTTCCTATATGTCCGGGATCTATGGTATGATATTCATAGGGATTACGGGAACACTGTTGTGTGAAAGTGACAGCAAGATACTCAGTCTTGTCTATAGTTTCGATTGCGGGCGGATTGCCGGGACCTCTATCTAACGAGGGCATCGCTGACGAATAGCTGCTCTTCTGTTTACGAACAAGATCCCAGAAGGCGTGATGAGACGGTTTGATTTCCTCTAAGAGGCTGTTCCATCTTTGACCACGGAGTTCAGAGATACGAGATTTAACTTATCTTTGTAGGTTACGTAGCCGTACGTGATTTTCTTCCGCCGGATAAGAAACGTGAGCGCGTGTCGCGCCGTTTTTTCTTCGTGATCAGTCTTCGAATGTCATCAGGGAGTATGAAGCGGCGATCGTTCGCCGCCTTTACCACTTTCGAAGTTTCTCTGATGCCATTCTGGAGCTGACCAACCAGAAAGCCAATCGCCACATCGGCATCGGTCAAAGACTTTATCTCTTCGGGGATCCTATATGAGTGAGGAAGAATATATTTAGATATATATACTTAATATAGACATAGATACCTGGCAGTTTCGGATAATATCAGCCATAGATATTAATTACATTTTTCAAAGAAGTGTTTTCAAGAGAATACGAATTACTCAAATATTTGTTGGTGAACAATGTAATTCTTTGTCTTAGTTATTTAGTAGTTATATTTTAAGTCAATCTTGGTGTTAGACAATATCTCAACTTTATCCTTACATTATTATTCAAAAGACTTATTCGATATATATACGGCTTTTGTTATTTATTGTTTAGTATATACAGTACTTTTTGTTATGATTATAGCGTTTCATAACGTAGATACGTTCATTATGGACACAGTGTTAAGATATTTACATACTAAGGCTTTTTAAGGCGAATTAAGCTTTCGGCTGCTTTCATCTTCTACTACTCATTAGGCAAGCCATCTACATCATACTTACCACCAAGTTATCGTTTAATCCCGAAAACTCAATACGTGTAGAGTTTGGATCCTATGGTGGATATGTAATCCAAACTACTCGCATCTATCGTTTAACCAACAACGCTTGAAAAATATAATGAATTGATATTATTTGCATAATATATTTAAAAAGTGAGTAATACAAAATAGATTCATAGGAACAGCTTGAGAATTTATAACTGAATACCATACGTGTTTTAGTGGAGATAATATCATAACTTTTCTACAAGACTAACAACTTTGTGTAAGATACTCAGTAATAGAATATAGTTATTAACTTTTCTAGTTTGTCTATACGCTACTTTGGATGTTGAGTTAGTCTCGTAGGAAGATTGCTGATCTTAATCTACGGAGTAGGCTGTTTTTATTTGAACTTCCACATACAAATTTGCTAAGCCGTAACTAATCCGAGTATAGTTGTAATTTAAATAGCCTCGAAAGAAATTGAGCCACGCCCTCCTTGTTTAACTCAGTACTAAAAGATAGATTTTTTAACGCTTTTATAGGTTTCACGTTTGGCTCAAGATAGTGGACACGCCAAGCCTAGTAGAGGGACTGTCTCCCAAGTGTAACTGCTGGAACTCATCTATAGGTATTTGGCGGCAGATTTTCTACTTGAGGCTAACCAGTTGGGTATGAGAAAAAGCCTTACCACCATGCTATGGTTTTCTCGCGATGTTTTCCTTCACTGAAAGCTCAGGATCATTTCAGGTGGATACAAGCTCACTTCCGTTGACGCGGCATCTGTACAGACTACCAACTGAGCCATCATCGCTTCAGATCGTTACAGAAGTTCATAAAGATTATTAATACCAACTTAAGTCAAAATACATGACAAACAACATTATAACAATTCTCTCATGATATTTTCCTTTGCCGAGAACCGACTGGTTGTGCGTTTTGTTATAAAACACTAACACATTTAAGTTGACATATTTTTAAAGTAGACATCAGTAAAATTTTAATAAATAAATTACGGAGAAAGTAGTTTTATTTTTTATTGTCTTTAATTTGTGTAGGCAATTTTACCAATATCAAGCGTTAAGAAATTGTTGCCTACGCTCCGAATTCTACGAACGTTAATGCTTCATTATCTATTGTATTGTTAAAATTTAAAGAGTTACATATTATTACATTCTTCGAAAGCAAAATTATGAAAATAAATTTTTGTAACCGTTTAGTTTTTTTCAATAGAAAACATTGCGTTTTATTGAAAGGATTCTTTGGATTGAAAGGGTGCTATCGCAACAAATTTGGAACAAAACATTGTAAAGTAACTTCTTTGATTCTTATAAATACGTTATGAAACTTTCCTCGTACTTTTATTAGTGTTTAATAGGTTTCTTTTGCAAAATATAACAAAAACCAGTTATGTAACATTACTGTATAAAAGTAACATGATTTAACGCTAACGCTACGTATTACATACGTATTAAATGTGGTCTGAATGACTAATGTTTCAAGCTGTGAAATATTCTACATATTTAATAACATTCACGTCTGGATTTTTTTCTGTTTAGAGAGAATTGTTCGCGGCAAAAGCTGAAAGTGGTGCTACTGCAGTAGATCGCAAGCTCTCTTCTTCGTCAGCCGGAAGTATGAAAAATAAATGGTTGAAAGCTTTCCGAAGCCTGAAACCACCCAGTGCTCCGCCACCCCATGCTGCTCCACCCGACAAGTAATTATTTTTCTTAACTTACTTTCGTCTAGGCGATTAAAATACATTATTCCATTTAACATTAAAAAGTGTTCAAGTAGTGATATGAAACGTAATACTGAAACTTAAGGATAATTCCACGCATTCATCCTTGACTTAAATTTTTCTGAAGAAAACATAACACCCTAAAATATAAATAATATTTAAAACTAAATAAACCTTTTGATGTTTAGGCAGTAACTTCATTCATACATATTAGGGATGTTACGGAGCTTCGACTCCGAATCCGAAAGGTCGAGACTTCCAATTGATTTTACACCTCTGACTGTGACTCCGGCTTCGGTACTTCTGAATCGGAGGTTATAACGGAGATCGCAACAAATAAAGTAACTGCGACTGGAATAAGTACGTACTAAATTAAACCTGTAACTCAGTGAATTGCTTGATTTTTTAAAAGATGCTTTACAGGGTTTACCTTAAGTTTTATGGAAGATACTAAATTACGTCGCCTGTTACAATTCCTAGTATCGAATAATATTATTATGTAATATATATTTTTATTTATTTAACACATCCGTCTTCTTTTCTATCTCGGTCTCACCTCCGACTCCGATAAAGCAGATTATAAACATCCGGTTCCGACTCCGGCTCCGGTTTACTCACCTCCGTAACATCCCTAATACGTATGTTTTATTTGTACAATATTGCACGTCGCCATTAGTAATTTATTTTATGAATTATAATAACATTTATGTGTTTTATAATTTATATTGATACCTAAAATAATTTTTAGATATATTATTTCTGTATTTACATAGATACATTTTATATCAGAATTTTTATATGAATAGACAAAGTACTATCTTACACTTAAAAATCAAAACGGTGCGATTTATCACGTAAAGCGTTTTATTTCTACAAATAAGATTAATTACAGTCTGATCATTAATAGCAATATCAAAAGATTTTGCATCTAAGCTTGCTCTAAGGATATTTGAGCTCTTTCTTTCTGTTTTAAAATAAAAACTACAACGAGTATTTACGTAACTATTAAATAATTATAATAAAAATATGATAAATTGTAAATGCTAATTGTATTAAAATAAAAATTAACAAAATCTTAATAATGAAATAAACTATTTCGCAATCTCTGTCTTAAATAACTTAGTTAATTTCTTTTCAACATACTTAACAAGTCTCATAATCACTGTAATGTTATTAATACGATAGATATTTTTTTTATTTCATTCTAAAATCAATCCATATTTCCTGTTATACCATATAACAACTTTACTCATAACTCAAAAAAATTCGGTGTCATTGAGTTTTCTTTTTTCTTATAGTATCTCGATATAATGTTGACACTGCCTGACGGTGAGCATAATAAAACCACAAACAATGACGAACACTGCAATATTAGCAGTATCCCTTTTACACCGGCCTGTAAGCAGTCTTGACAGCTAGCTATGCACTAACTAATACTGAAACATGACAAACCAAAAGACAGTCACTATAAAGGATTCACTTGACGTAGGTGTCGCAACCCAGTCGGATACAGGTTCATCTCCCTCCATTTTTCTTCTCCATACTTTCCTTCGATTGCTAATTATAGTTTGGAAAACCCAAAAGTACACGCCTCATATCGTAATTATAATTTAATGACATGGATTTAAGCATTCATACTAAATAGGAAGTAATCCGGAGTAATTTTTTGTTTTTAATTAAATTAATGAATTTTTAAATCATATATTCTATTAGTTAGAGTATTTCTCTGGATAATAAAAGATTTTCATTACCGTAAAAACACAAAAGATTAAAAGTAATGATCACTGAAGCCTCGAAAATTGCTGGACTTTGGAATGTTGAGAGTAATGCACAACCTCAAACGCTTCGCTTTTTGAGGCGTGCATTCCACCAGTTGATATTGGAAAACGACATCCGTGTGCGTTTACACTATAGCAGATGTTACATTTTATGTAGAGCACCTATAGGACCTAAGCGTATTGCCCCTTACCCAGCATACTTTTTATACCCAAAACATATTTTTTAACTTATATCCTTACACGTAGTAAAATTTTATTCACTTAATTTTTGCACCGTTAATCAAATTTAATAAAAAGACTCAATCAAACTTTTACTTAAAGGTATATCAAAATATGTATATAAAGTATACTACGTCTAAAAGTTTTCAAATGAATTTTACAGCGAACGTATTGTACGTAGTAACATCATCCTTGTTTGAACTGTTACTGAACGAGCGAGATTTTAATCTAACTGACAATACACGTTAACAAGTTAATCTAGCGCTAACATTTCTCCGCAGCTTCGTTGATTTCGACACGTACATACACAAAGAAAATCTCAGATTACAGCTCTATTATATAAAAGCATTAGTCCCCATCCTGTAAATAAGATTAAGGAGACAAGTGCCCTTATTAATGCTTATAAGGCTTCTTTTAGCGACTACAAAACGGTTTACGTTGTTACTCACGTAATTAAATACATAGACTTGGTAAATATATTTTTATAGTAGAAAATTATGTTAGTAAAACATTCAAAAGCCCACTTATAAAATAATCAGATTGAATATATTTCGGAGCGCGCTGTGCAAATAGCATAACACAGTTAACGAGATGCATACAAAAGTTACGGCAGAGTGTTTGCACAATACAAAAGGCGTACACTTTTGCACTCGTTTGCAAGTTTATCTACTCTACGTCTTTTTCTTGAGCACAGATCATTAGTATATTGTTAATACAACAATATAATAACTAATTCTGTTTTATAAAATTAGCTGATTACAATTTACATTTTAATATATCCAAAGTTTTTCACCTTTGGATTATTATTACAACATACCTATGTTTCGTGTTTTTAGTTATTAGTTTTGAACTAATGTTAATTTATTCATAATATAAATTTGTTTATTTTAATGATGTTGCATACACTTTCTTAGCTCATTAGGATTGTCACTCTTTCTTTATTAATCATATTTTTTATAGTTCTTTTTTTACATAATCATTTTATATATGTATAACTATAATATACAGATCACGTTTTATCGTGTTATGTTCATCGTAATATTTCTCTCTTTTTGCATCATTAAAGAAAAAATCAAATGTACCACGCGGTGTCGACGGTTATGGCGATGAGGTAACTGTGCCCTGTTAGTGTGAGCCTGTGTTGATAAGTGTGCTACCTTGACCTACGAAGTAAACCTCTGAAACTATACATACCCTTCCATGTAGTCTAAGCGCTCCGATAAAGCATGTTTTATGTTTTCACAAAGTTACAAGTAGTGTTAATTGTTCACCCGCTCATATAATTGCATTGTAGCGACGACCATGTAATTAATTTTGCTCGGACCCTCAATTATGTTAAATCTGCTCTCAGCTTAAGATTTATTTCGCAATTATTTATAGATATCAAGTGTTATAGCTGAAAAAAGATTCGTTTTGAGTTCTGTAACGTAGATGACAGTTCATGTAAAACATATTACGTAAAGATCATACACTGAGTAATTAAATATAATATCAATGGCAAGGGGTATAGAAGAATTGACCACCTCCTAGTATTATCCACGTGGTATCCTGACCTTGAATATCAGCGATCAATATCTATGACGCCGTCACTCACTATGGAAATTCGAGAGGGAGTTCATCATGATACCCGATGTGCTACAAAAAGATTTACTTATGTATTGATTGCTCTTCACCTACTATGAAAATGACACGACATATATATTTTGTTCAGATATTAGGTTGGTTATGTTCCCTCATCTTAATACTGATCATTATCACGGCATATTGTATCTCACGTTTTAGACAACAATCTTTCTTTTATTGACAGACATTACTTCCTACCATTCCTCTCACGTGATAGTCAAATGACTTAAATAAAAAAAGCACTTGATAGGCAAATAAATCGTTACATATGACTATACGTAGAAATATTTTATAGATCAACCAATATACAATAAATTACAGAAATTCGGAAAACGTGTCACTATTTATGTTTGTTTTTTAGGAGGAATGGAGCGACACGCGACGCTATTCGTACCGGTGATTTCGAGGCACATAATTTCCAAGAATACACTTACAAGAAAATAACGCCTTGCGATGTTTGCTCCCAAGTCCTTAGAGGTAATAACGTTATTGAATTTTAATGAGATTGTAAATAATTATGGTCTGTGTGGAAAACTTGAAAATAATTGGATTTGGAAGAGATAAGTGTTGGTACAAGTAAAAATATTGGTAAAAAATAAAATGAATATAGAAAATGAAACGATGATAGCGCAGCGGTAGCGTGTACCTACGCCGCGTCTAAGAACGTGAGTTCGAATCCCTGCAATGAGCTTGAACTTTCCGTTAAGGAAAATATCATGATGAAACCATAGCATGGTGGTAGGGCTTTTTCTAATACCCGCCACCATACTACCTTCTAGTTGAAAATCTGCTGCCAAATACCAATAGGTGTATTCCAGTAGTTGCACTTGTGAACCATCCCCTCCACAGGTTTAGCGTATCCACTATCTTGGGCCGTATCACCACTTAACATCAGGTGAGATTATGGTTACAACGCCAAAACTATAAAGTATAAAAAAAAAGAAAAAATACAGTAAAAAAATAAGGAAGAATGGGTGTCGTTAAACATAATTTAGATTCATAGAAAATGGAAAACTGTTACGAAATAAACTAGTAAGTTTATGTTGTACCTTGAGACTTCATGCGGAAAACCGAAGATGAATACACTAAACCATAGATAGGATAAACTAATCTCCTCAACATAGGATTGTTATAGGCTAATTATAAAAACGAAAGAATTTTAATTTAATTTAGCATATAAATAAATACTATCGAAGAATAGGATTTATAATCATTTTTATCGTTCTATGAACTTGGTAGGTAACAATTTTAGCAGGTAAAATAACATACAGTGTACATTTCATATAGCGACACTTTTTATAGTTGCACAGCGAAGTAGCGGCGGCACTGTGATTACAATTCAAGTACAATCCGGAATAACGACGACCGCCGATTCATCTGAAATCAAGCAACGGTCAACACTATCACTTAATGTTAAATATATAGAAAATATCATTGTATGGGCAACAAAATACACCAACGGAAGTCCAAAGCAATATCGACGTTTTAGGAAGTTTGTCATTTCATAAACTGGCGTTAAATGCATTTTTATTATAGTTAAGGTTTAGCGTTACGGCCACAATTTCACCTGATATTAAGTGACGATGTGACCCAAGGTGGTGGACGCGTTAAGCCTAGTGGAGACACTGAATCTCATGTGCATCTGCCGGAATACTTTTTGACGGCTGATTATAACTTGAGGGTGGTATCTAGCCAGGCGAGCAATACAAAAAGACCTACCACCATGCACTGTACACCATGATATCACTATAAGAAAATATAGTAATCTGGCAATTTCTTTACTACAGTAATTGAAATCAATCAATAAAAAATCATAAATGAAATATAAGTAAATTAAAAACCCTTGTCAGGTACCAATATTTATTACGAAGTTTTGTTTAAAAATGACTTCATAGCATACCCTCTCCGAGTTAGGTTGTACCTGGTACCAAAATTACCATGTCAATAGTAAACACTGACAGATATCTCGTGTAGCCATTATGTATAATGTACACTGAACATTTTAAGTAAAGATTATAGTGTTATTTTGTATATATATGCAAGATTAATTATTCACAATTTCACAATTTTATATGCATTTGATTACAATTGCCTAGGTCAAGTTTTAAAAATTTAACCAGCGGTTTACAATAACATACGCAATATGTAGGTATATTTAAAACTGTACCCAGGTACTTATACCATTCCAATCATCTGGGTAATAAAGATATATTTCTACCTCTCATTTCTGAATTATCTTGTTCTGAATAAGAACAGAATTTTATGAGAATTTGTATCGTTAAATGCTGTATTCCGGCGAAACAAGCGCTACTTGAACTTCGAAGGCGTCTACTTGTATATTCTGTTTTTATTTTGGTATAATAAATTAATTATGTACATAGTCTGATGTATACTATGCCTGTACATTCGTACGGGTTACTTTTGTTATGAAATTTAATAACAACAAAAAATAGTATAGATCGAGTATGATACAGACTGATGCTATAATAGAACCATTTTCAGTTCTAGTTATGAACTTCTACGGAGATATTAAGTACCTGTTTAGAATAGTTGTGTAAACAGATATTTAGATCTTAACTAATAGAACAGACTTTAGTTCGGAAGTGATTACATAGATCTCAAAGTATCAAATGCACTGACAAATGTAGCATTTTTTTAAATATCGTGACTACTTAACCTACTGCAAACTGGTGAAAAAACTGAAGACACTAGGTTACGAGCTAGTAACATACTAAATCTAGTGAGGACTGATACACACACAACTTAAGAGTCTAGCCATTATTAAAAAAGTACTTCTTCCGAATTATAGTTTCTTTGAGGTAGTTTTCTTCGCAGAACGGCCATATAGAAATCAAACCTAGGCCAGTCGATGCGCTTTCCAAGAACACTATCACTGAGACACATATCTTTCTATAAATTCAAGAAATAAATAAATTATAACTGTTTCGTTTTGCTTCTCAGAAAGATATTAGATTACATAGTATTTAAATTTAAATAGTATTTTAATATGAATAAAGATTGATAAACTAGTTGAAGTAGTGCATAAAAAGTTCTAGAGCCATTTGAAAACTCCCGTATCTAGTATCTATGGCACTGAAGCCAAATTATAGGAGCAGAAAAGTTATTTTCGGTTTGTCGATATCGTTTTATTCATTATGGCACCAACGGCAAGCGATTCAAGATGTGTGCTAGTTAGGGTATTTTAACAAGATCACATTGATTGGTCGATAGATTCTGTATTTTAGACTGATCAAACTTTTTTTTATTTCACACGACATATACCCTTATGTAATGAATCAATGCTCTCTCATGCGGCAAGACAGATAAATGAATTTTTGAAAGGGAAAAACGTAGATATCCTGGGTCATCCTATATGCAGTTCCGACCTAGCACCATGCGACTTTTATCTGTTTTCAAAAATCAAACATTATTAACACTGTCAATGATTTTCTACACTAAACAAGGCTGTTTATGTGTAAATGCGAGTTTCCTTTGTCACTATAGAGGAATGTTCTAAAATATATTTATTCGTATAAAAAAGGTAAGGAAAAATATTTAGAAAAACAATAAATTCATTTTTGACCAGTCATAGAATTTGTTTTCTTATTCATTCCGGAAATGTTTAGTATGCCCCACGTATATTATTAGTTTTAAATAGAGTCAATTTTATGATGAAAACCTGTAACTCCGTTTATCTATCATTAGTTTTAGATAGAATAACACACTCATTACTTATTTTCAAAACATCGCTATATGAGACTATCTTTTTAATATTTGATTCTTGGTTTAATCCGTAGGGCACACTAGGCAAGGACTGCGATGTCGTCTCTGCAAGATGAATGTTCACACAGACTGTATGCCTCAAGTTGGCAAATGTCAGACTAAATCACGTCTACTTCGCAGACAAAAAAGTACTTCTGAGATTGAGTCGCACAGGGTTCAAGAGACTGCCTTTGATGACGAAAGTTAGTACATTGTACATTATTTTATTATTATATTTTCATTATATAGTCTCTAAAACAGTAAAAAATTATACAATAATTGGATAGTATGAGTTTTCAATTTATTATTTATTACAAATATGTATTTCTATGGCAGAAAATATGGCTAAAGACATAACCACTGTTCAAAAAGTAGTTAGAAGGCATAAAGATAATTTTTTATTACAAAAAAAGCATTCAGAAGATTGGTAAGTTCTAAATTGTTAACTGTATATTTCAAACTTAATGAATTGTAAAGTATCGATACCATTAACTTTAACAAAAATATAATTAAGGAACGCTTTAAAAAAGCACTACAAAATCCCAAACATGTAAAAATGAACAAGACAACCGAGAGCTAACTTGACGTTGTTTAGGCGTGGAAGACTGTTGGCTGCCAGGACAGAGGGTTGCCAAGATCTCGTTCAAAAGATCGGTCGAGTTCGATGATGATTACAATAGCTGCATTGATGAGGGTACGGTATCAGTCTGGAGTGACCCCAAATCGATCGTTCAATAGTACTAACAACCCCCAAAATCTAGATTCCACCACAATTCCACTAACACCAGGCCGATTCCTGCTCACATCCATTGTAAACGTGATAGCCGTGGTAATGCCAATAGCGCTGTATCTAATCGCATTTCGCTCGATGCTCAGAGGGGGAAGTGGATCAGACCTACCAAGTTCTGAAGCGGGCCAACGAAATAGCCAAGCCGGGCGGAGGGGATACGCGCGGGGGTCCCGTAGTGCGTGTGTCAGCGCCCGAGGAGCCGGCCGCTGCGCGCTCTCCGGCGCGGCCATCGGCCGGGCTGGCCGTCGCTCCGCAACCCGTCTCCTCTAGTTCAGGTCTGGCGCCGCACCCGAGCTCGCTCGCTTCTCCGCTCGAGTCGCGCCGTAGGCCGCCGGCCATCGTACTCGTCCTTGCGACGGAGTGTGATGCGCGATGGCCTCTCGGCAGCTTTACTCAGATCACTCGTTTTCAGTAGTATCGAGTTGTTTTTGCACGCATCTACATAGTCACGGGCGCAGGGCGGGGGCGGGGTGCGGTCGGTACTGAGCAGTGCTTGTCGGTAGGCGCGGCGGCGCGACCCGACGGCGGTGTGCGGCGGAGGCTCTTCGCCGGTGTCAAGAGTTTATCGATGTGGGGCTCACGATCGCGCCGTGGCTCGCCGCAGCATCGGTCCATTTCTCTACCAGAAAGTACGCGCCCACGACAAACGTAGCGCATCGCTCTCTCGTTCTCGCGGCTTTGTTTGTCCCGTCCTCCTTCTGGGTTACGGTGCCTCGTTTTTATTGTGTGTTCCGTATTTTATGTTTTTTCACTTTTAGTTTCGCGAATGCAGTGTTAGTTTAGATTATAAAACTAAAACTAGATGGCGCTCGGCAAACACCTTAGTCGCTTTACCTATCCTGTGCAAGGGTGTCCCGATAACGTCAGTCGTCATAGATAACACAAAACGCCATAATCGACTATTATTTTTTCATACATAATCAATGTTTCATTTTTAGGTGTTATAATTTATTTAACTTTTGTTTTATTTATTTTGTTTTGTTTGCGCCTTATCTTTGCAGAGTCGGAGGAGACGACAACACGACCTTTCGGGCAGCCCTTATGTTTCGTTAATGACAACGGCGATCCGCCGCCATCCATTCTCAAGTCTACAGCGAGCGTCCGCAAGAAAAAATGACTAGAGAAAGTTATAATTTACGGGAACAATATCATTAATCAGGCTCGCTCGTGGCAATAAGCACTGATTCAGGGAGGCATTACGGCCTGTCCTGATAAGTCGCTTCACGAGTGTCTCTATTATGAATACCCCGAAATGCCCCGCGTACTGTGATATGTAAATTGTTACTGTTACAATAAAAATCTAATTTAAAAATCCGTTATTCTGCCTTAGAATATTTTTCTCTCATTTTGAGTACATTCTCCCCCCCCCCCCCCAAATATTGTTTGATGTAAGTGATGCATGGCTTATCGCAGCGTACCAAAATATGCATGCGATATTTGTCGAAAGTATACATAATTATACTAATCTTTAGTACGCGCAATAACTAAGTAACATTATGCTATTTTTTGTTTAAATATATTACTTTTGTAAGTAACATATAAAATATAATACTTATCATCACTATCTACTTATACAAATGACAAAACAATATATATACTAAAGTAGTGGTATTCGTTTTCGTTGGTTTTTTCCAGAGCATCGCCCTCGAGGTTATGTAGTATTAGTTTTGAAGTAATTATGGACTCGTTTCTATTTACTTGTCCACACAGGTTCAATGAAGAACTCCAAGAGTGCCCAAATGTTAAGGCAAGCAGACCGCACCAGTCCCTTACCTGGTACCGATACTAAAATCGTACATAAAAGTACCCCAGTAGTATTCCTAGGTCAAATCAAACATTTTTTACATTAAGTACCATTAATTAAATTCATTCATAATATGGCTCTTATCTACTTAAAAGCTGTACATAAAATATGCTGCATCAGTAAAAGTTAAATTCCTTAGTATATAGATGCAGTAGATTGAATGATTTTATGGCCACTATTTTGATGCATTAAACGATAAAGTTTCTTTTCTATTTCTTTCTTATTTTTTTAAATAAATAAAGCAAGTTATTTCTACTAGGACTTCTTCCACATTTTAATTTTTTTTTCTTGTATTTGTCGCACATCCATATTTATTTGCATTTTTCTTGCATCCTAATTTTTAGTTAATTATTTTTCGTGTTGCAAAAAATTGCTTGAAACTTGTTATAAATATTTGTCACGAAAAAGACATGTTTATTTCCTACACTATATCATTAATAGTATGTAGAACGACAATTTTTTACTTGTTTATTAATTTCCTCTTTTTAAATATTTGTTCAAAATTAACCCTATTCTAGTTACTATAAATATGTTTAATCATATACTATATATAGCACAAAATGTACATACATAGTTGTTTTTCACCGATGAAGGTAACCATGGTATGCTTTATAATAGAAGCACCGTCCATATAATTCATTCTTCACGAGAGCATTAAATCGAAATATTAGTGTTACACAGCATTCATTGTTTGACGTGATCGTCGGTAAGTAAAATTCATATATTCATACTAAGTCAAATGTTATAGCGCCGCATTCACCGAGGCGTCAAAAGTTGAATCTTAGGATGAAGAGCTTATCATTGGACTCACCGGAATGTGGGGAGCTGAGGCGTCGTCCACCTCGGGAACAGCAGCCCATGCAAGGCAGCCGTGTACTATGTACGAAAATTGCCAGTAATAAACACACCGAAGTCCAAATAAATAAAAACATTAATAATGTGTCTATTTTTTTTTATAACACACGCACACGTAAATTCCTTAAGTAATGTAAATTAGAAATTTTGAATCATACGCTACAGTAATATTTAGAATGCAATTTCTATTAAACTTATTTGGACTACGGTACATTTATGTCGAGCAATGTTGTGGACACAGGCGATGTTTACCTCCAAAGTCCCTACTCTTGGCTTAGCTTTTGTGATATATATATAGTACTTATGGAAGTACCTTCTGTCGATTTTATTATTTCACTAAATATCTATTCTTATTTATTTATAATGTCTAAATAACGACAAGCCAAATAAGCACTCTGTGTACTGCGATTTCAATACACATCGTCTTTATAAATTATTTGACATTGCAGCAAAAATCTTTGTTGGAATACTTTTTCTGTTAACCGATCGTTAAAAGAATCATTATCAAAGTCATTCCAGTTTCATGATATTTGGTCAAATTTAGTGCATTGTCATTTTTTAGAATCAAGCGTGTATTCGTGCATGCAATAATTATTTTTATTTTTCTAGGTAAGAGCAGAGCATCTTGCATGAGGCATGGTTTTAATAGAATAAATAACTATTCAGTTCACAGTTACACTCGTTCATGTACGTTATTATTATTTCATTACAAACCGCAAGAAAATAATGCATTAGATGAACTTTCGCATAAACGTAAAGGAATACTTTCAGTGAAATTTCGTATTTGTGATGTAAAAAACGACTAATATCCTATACGTTAATTCCTATTGATATCGATTGGCGGGTACATTGTTTTCCTGCGTTATTTTATAGATAAGGTAGCTTTAATATCGAAACCACTCAAGTTATATTGTTGCACGCACATTTATGATAGTTGATAAATGAATAAATAAACTAATATACGCACTACTGAATTATGCCTGACAATTTGGAATATAAATATTGTTTTTATAAAAATCACATTAGTATCATTTAAATTAATGCAAATAATACTTTATTTCAAGTTATGTCAGTTAATGAATTTAAATCAATTTAATTTGTTCTTAACAATTTTAAAGAAATTTATAAAGATATTTCTAAGTCCAAAAAACATGTAGCGAATATCGGAAAGTAATTATTACTTTGTTTTCAATATTTTTATTACAACTAAAATATAACGCTAAGTTTAGCTTCGATTATTACATTATCCTTATAAAAACATTTTGAATATAATTAATTTGAATTGCATAGCTCCATCATCACCAGTTCATAGTAGGAGATTACTGAGCGCCCGAGGGGGTCGAATGAGCAGTGTCGAATTACCCGATGAACCCGACAAAAGCCTGTCTTCTAACAGTGCTAGCCCTTGCCCTTCGCCTGTAAAACAACCAAGCGTAAGTGATCAATTTATATTTTTGTCAGTAAGATCTAATTAATTTGCCAAAATGTAAGGTTAGCATACATCAATTCGTGTCACAGACTTAATATCTATATTAATATTATAAAGCGAAAAGTTTGTTTGTTTTATTTTTTTGGTTAAACGCGGTAATCTTAGGTACTATCAGCCCGATTTCAAAAACTATTTTATTATTTAAGAGCAATCATTTAATATCAGGCTAACACTAGTAGGATCAAAGCTGTATTAAAAAAAGTTACTAAAACGGCCAAAAGGAATTAAATAATTTTTAGTTTCATCAGAACGAAGTCGCGGGGCACAGCTGGTTAAATAATATTTTTCGAAACACACTCTTAAAAGCGTTTAATTTACCAGTATATCTAACCCTCTGTAGCCAGGTTTGACTGGGCCACACCATGGACACGGTTCAAAAAGAAAGAGCAGATTTTGAAGTATGCTTCAAATTAAATATTAATTTTTATAGTATCATTTTAAAGGGTGGTAAAATTTGTACCCTTTTTTATAGTTAAGGTTTTAGCGTTATGGCCACAATCTCATCTGACGTTAAGTGACGATGTGGCCCAAGCTAGTGAACACGCTAAACCCATGGAGGCATTGGCTCTCAAGTGCAACTGCCGGAATACACACGTAGGTATTTGGCGGCAGATTTGCAACTTGAAAATGATAGCTAACCATGCAGGCATTACAAAAAAGTCCGCCGCCATGCTATGGTTTCATGACGTTGTTTTTCCTGGGCCTAAAGCTCAAGCTCATTGTAGGTGTATTCGAACTCATGTCCCTTGACACTGCGTGCGTACACACTACCAACAGAGCTATCATCGCTTCGTAAGTACGAACTCCTCGTCAAGGTACATGAGTTCGAATCCACCTACAATGAGCTTGAGCTTTCGTGAAACATCGTTAGGAAACCATAACATACTAGTAGGGCTTTTTCTAATACCCGCCTGGCTAGCTACCACCCTCAAGTTAAAAATCTGCCGCCAAATACCGACAAGTGTGTTCTGGCAGTTTTACTTGAAAGCCAGTCCCTCCACAGGTTTAGCATTTCTACCATCTTGGGCCGTATCGTCACTTAAGATCAGGAGAGATTATGGTCATAACCCTAAACCTTAACTATAAAAAAAGCCTTCCTTCATACTTAAAAAGTGAATGATCTCAATAAAGTAATTTTGCTTTTACAGAAGTATCAACGGCTACTTCCAACGAATCTTTATGTGATTCTATACAATTTTAAATCCCGCCATGATGACGAACTCGACCTCAAAGCAGGGTATAAAGTAACCGTAATCGACACTTCTGATCCTGATTGGTGGAAAGGCAAATGCTTGGGCAAGATTGGATATTTTCCTTCTAAATATTGCACCAAACTACAAGCTGGGGAAAGACCACTTCAGGTTACTCATAACCTTCAGGTACGTACACTGGAATGAGATATTTAAGATGATTGCACCAATATCATAATTTGCTCTTAAATCTCTTATTATGAATTATTCTATACCAAATCTATATCCCACTAATAAAATTAATGAATCGGGGTAAATATAGCTTATGAAAATAAAAGTTTACCGTAATTCATTTCAATCTTGGAAATTCATAGGCTTGTAATGAGACCGGTAATATTAACTGATGATCATGGGCTAAATTATTTCGAGTAATGTATGTACTAAATAATAGATAGGTATTACGGGTAGAAATGTAAAAAAATATATTTATAGGTATCCGACGGAGATAATGGACTAATGCTATTACGAGATCAGATTGTAATCCAAGTTGGTGACGAAGTGGATGGAATGGTGATGATCCGTTCAGGTGACAATCGCCAAGGCGTTTGCCCTATTAAATTTCTACAGGAGGTGTGACGCTTCAAGCTACCCAACTTCGTTATTATGAAGGTGATTTTAACATAAAATATATTTTAATAATTAAATAAATGTCTTATAATGTGTATCTTTTCTTGGCAGTACTAGAGATAGTAAATTAGGATCGTTTCTTAATAACATTTAGCAATAATACGCATATTTTCTTAAGCTTTGTGAAGTTACTTCATAAAACTTTTGTTACTTTCCTATTATAATGTAATTATTGTTTCTGTTTGAAACGTACTAAAGTTGAAATTGAGTTCAGTAAAATCAAAATATTTTCCTACAATTTTATACAGGTTTTTAAAAGTAGTAAAGTATATTAAAGTAAAATATATTGATCTCCAACACTAGTTTTATAGCCACGTAAAGAAATGACAATATTTCTGACATACCATATTGGTATTTCTTCCTGTACACAGACAATTCTTATATTTATTTTAGATATAAGAATTACACTGCTTTTGAATATAATTTAGTTAGTAAATATATATATTATAATATGAATTGAAACATCACCATAGGAAAAAAGGGTAAATCAAATACAACCATTTACCTAACTAAGGTCATAATAATTTAAACTAGCCAAAATTATTATACTGCATAAACAATTAAATTTAACTTTCCAGAAACGCAGCTCTTTAACTGATGAGACAATTGCACACTACGAATCGAAAACTGTTCGAAGCGCGCCCGTTACTCCGTGCGAAAGCGAATCTTCAACGTGGTCCGACAGGGGTTGGGCAAATAACCATTATAACCTATCCGCTCCATACGAATCAGGGTATGATAAACACTACGACCGCTATACAACCGAGCCTAGGTATGGTAAAAGTAGTAACGAATCCTCAATGGATGGAATGTGGTGGTGGCAAAGACCATTAGGTGTCCGACGTACTCAATGTCGTAGGTGCGGTGCCTCATCATCGACCAGGCCTTTGAGAATGACACCATGTGCAGGAATAAGTCAAGAGGATAGAGAGATGGAACGTAAGACTTTCATGTCAAGAGATCGTCCACTGCAGTTTGTCAAGCAGTTGTTTTTGTAAAAAAAAGGATCACAGTACATGGTTCACTCCTTTTATATAGAAAACAGGTCATAATAATTCGAGTCAGTCTCAAAAGGTTTGAGACATTAATTATTTCCCCATAATACTATTTTCAAATTTAGTAAAGTAGGTAGTTATGTTACCCATATGCACAGAAAAAAAATATATATATATAGAAACACAATAATGAAAATGCCTATCATATTATGTTTTTACACGATCCCTGATCACAGTAACTGTATTTAAATATAAATATCTACAAGTTCTTATATAACGATATTAGTGAAGTAATGAAATAAATGTAGAATTACGATGATTTCATCGCCGTCAGACTGCATTGACAGTTTTATTTTATATTAATTTCATTATTTTTTTATTTGAATGAGCATATATAAAATTAAGAATTGGCCTATCGTATTATTAGTTATCATGATTATATCCTAACCACATTTAAAATATTTATTACGAATAATACGATTAGTTACAAAAGATTACAAATATTTATATTATAAATATATACTACAACACATCTACATAAAATATTAATTATTATTATATATTTCATTATAAGTCCACGTAACATATAATAGACATATATATTGTCTATCTACATATCATTTTTAAATTGTATAATAAACGTGTAATTTAGTTTTATTGTGATATTTTTATATGTATATTAACTAAACGAGTGCTAACAGCATTACCTTTAAAATGTTGTATAATATATTGTATGTTAATTGTGAAACAGCATATGATAATACATTTTTTTGTTTTCAAATAGTTTTACACATTTATTGTTCAAGTAGAATATGGTAACGTCTCTACAAAGACTTTATGCAGTGTAAAACCAAATGACCTTGAAACGAATATAACTTTTTAGTATCTAAAACAATTATTAATAAAAGTATTAAATCAAATTAAACAATATTTAGAAAAATATTAACATTTAAAAGACTTCTTTGAACGTAGTCAGTTCTTCCAATGTTTCTGAATTTCATTTACTGTACTTGGTAACGAAGCCTTTCGAAATCAGGTTAAATTGGTTAATCCCACCAGTTCTCAATTCGCAAACATTCCAATAATCCGTCAGTTTTCAATTTGTAAACATTCCAATAAATCGCCAGTTTTCAATTCATAACCATTTCAATAACCAGCCAGTTTTCAATTCCCAAATATTCCAATCACCCGCCAGTTTTTGTCGATCATTACCTAACGACATCGTTTTCCGCAGTTAAAAATAGTGTTATTTTTATTTAAAAAATCTAAGAAAGATATCCAGAAATGGATTTAGAACTATAATATCTGCATGTACAAATCTTTCTAGCGATAATAACATAACTGTCCTATATATTGTTTTAATTTTATCCAGTTTAATAAAAAGATAAGCAATAAAGCTATGAAGATCCTTGGTATCACATTGAACTAGAATTATAAATAATGTAATAAATATCATTAATAATATTTTTAATTAAAATATTACTTCGCTGCAGGAATATGTGAAGTTAGTTAATAGTTTTACGTTTAAACGTGGCGTATTAGTCTTCGAATAGATTTATTATTACTACTGCTTCATAAATGTATTAAAAAGCACCTATATCACCACCTTCGTCCTTATTTGTTCAACTCATCATTGGTTACATTTTATAGTAGTAGGATTTTACTCTGTTTTAAATAAACAAATCTATATTTGAAGTTTTTAACATATTTTTTATGAACTCGCTTTCTTATATGTCTATCCGGGTGAAATATTGTAATTGATATTAAACTAACTTTCCGATGAGCTAGATATGTACTAAAAGTTTGGACCATGGCTCACAAGTGGATGACAATGCATGAACATATGGTAAAAAGAAGAAGAAAAACGAAAAGGAGGAGATAAAAATATGATAGATGAATCTATTTTAATACTGACAAATGAATAGAATATATCAAAATTTGTTTCACATAACCCTAAAAAGCAGAAAATAATAATAAAGTAAATAAAATTTTATTGTACCATGTTTTTTATAAGGGACTTAAATGGGCGGCATGTTTATAGTTATTTATTGCACGTGCCTCATGTATTTCGTTTCTAATCTTTTAATTTACACAAACATGGTACTTTTTTTTTAATATGATTTACTTGTTAATTTATTAGGAGAATTTAAAAATCTGTAAAACTTAGCTTTCTTTTTAATTAGGAGCAAATCCAATTCTGCTCTTAATTGCAATCAGTGGTGGATTGATATTTAAAGTACTGAGCGGAAGTTAGATCATGTTCTATTTTCTTCTTATTTAGTGGCAACTAAGTCACGTTAATCTATTTTATTTTTAATGGAACATTAATAAAAATGATCCGGACAGATTTACTGTTTTATTAAGTCGAGTTTCAATTTGTTACCAAAGAAATGTTATTTCCTATAAGTTTATTGTTAGGTAATTGTGTATTAATGTATTTAATATGTAAACGTATTGTAAGAGATGCAACAAGTTATAGATTGCTTGTTAAAGATCATTTGCTCCACAAATATGTTATGATATAGACGATTAAGTAATTGTATAGCATTAATGGGCATGCAAATAGCTTAAGAGTGTTAGAGCATTCACGAATTTCTATTTCTATTTTATTTTATTTTTATTAAGATTCATAATACAATTTTCATTTTCATTTAATACATTAAATGCACTTAATGTATTGAAGAAATCTAGTTAATACAACTTTTTTATATTCGGTTGAGATGTTAAGCCGTCCCCTGAAGGTTTAAACATAATTTATTAAATTCATAATATTTTTAAAAGTTTAGAGTTACCAAATTATGTTAAGATTCTTTAAGATTTAGAGTAAAAATAAGTAGCGATTATATGTAATTTAGAACGTTGAATTCAACTTCCCTGTATCTAGAGGGAAGCATTATAAAGACTTTTTGCCTTAATAAAAACATATTATATTTACATAACTTAATTATTACAAACGAACGTGGTATTCTAATACTCCAATTTTTTCCAGGATTGTTTTTATTTATTACTTTTCAAACTTCGTTAAAAATTACTCTTACATCAAAACTAACACAATACACATGGTTTAATGAGATCAGTATAAAACGGCCGAAATGTAAAAAAACATACAATATATGAATTTATTAATATACTAGCAGACCTGACAGAACTAGTTCTGCCTTTTCGAGTAGTCAATCTCATCGACTACAGCGTCATCTATTGCGTTACAATCATTAATCGAGATAAAAAGTATCCTATCTCTCAAGTTGGATCAAACTGCACAAAGTATGCAAAATTTCATTAAAATCGGTTCAGTAGTTTAGGTGTTCATCGCGGACAAACAACGTGACACGAAATTTTTATATATAAAATATTGCCTTCTTTAACAATTATACGATATTTCACAACAAGACAGTACGATACTATTATTGCAGTAAGTTTGATAACTCAACTGCTTGCAGTGCCCTTACAACTGGAAACAGATATTTTACGAGTATTGTTCCGCTGTTGTTTTACCATCCCACAAACTAAAGTTTACATAAAAAAATAGTTATACTTTATTATAAGATTTTTGGTATGATTTTTCGTTTGTTATACTTAATTTTTTTTCTATTAAGACAAAAAGACTTTAAGCAATCTATTTAATAAAGAAGAAATAATCAAGTATACCAAATTTTAGAATATTGAGAATTAGGTAATGCTTAAAGTTCACAGTGTTGATATACTAGACAGAAATTAAAATATTTTTTATGAGAAAGCACAGCTTATGACTAGGTAAATACAATATGTAGGTAGATATTCAATTTATACAAGATGTTTTATCAGGTTTTCTTAGAAGGCACAATAAACAAGTAAGATTTCTGATTTTTATTCTACGTGTACTAAATCATTTAATAATTTTTGCGACGGATGTTTCGTTACATTACTAATTATAGAAGGTTTATACTAATTATAAAGGTTTCTTGCAATCGTTTACAATGTGAATTTTGTTCGTTGTAGTTAAATATTGAAAGATTTTATTTAACAAACATTATGCACATAGGATATATAATATACATTTCTTGTGTACTCGTTGAAGATTACCAGAAAATATTATTTTGTGATCAGTCCTTTTTCTAAGTGAAGAATTTCATAAATCAAATAATAAAAGCACGTACACATTGATCCTAAAATAATTTAGCTTTCTGCTCTTTATAAACGCTGCTAGTATTCAAAATGCAAAATAAAAAAGGTAATTGGTGAGAGCATTCTATTCCTCTGTTGATTAAGTTTATGTGTATATGTTGTATTATTATGCTATAGTGTATTTATTCTATGATTACAAATACATTTTTTTAATACCTTATTAGTTATAGCGTTCTGGCAACAATCTCACTTGATGTTAAGTGACAATGTGGCCCAAGATGGTGGACACGCTAAGCCTATTGTAGGGACTGGTTCTCAAATGCAACTGCCGGAATACACGTATATGTGTATTGGCGGCAGATTTTAAACTCGAGGGTGGTAGCTAACCAAGCGGGCATTAGAAAAAGTCATACATACCATCATGCAAAATATATTATTTTATATACATTATCCCATTTTCTGTCACTTGGCCATGGTTTTGTAAATAAGTTCTACTCATGTCATAAGATCATCTTTAAATAATTTATCATTACCGGTAGGACAGCCTTAAGAATATTTTATATATACCGGAATATTAATTAATATTCTTTACGTGATGTCAATACATTTTGTAATTTCCTTATCACGTAGTATGAAACGAACAATTTTTTTTAAGTGTAAAGGTCCACTAAATGTTTAATCTCGATGCGTAAATTTCCCGAGTAACCTCGGAGATCTAATTATTTAGGAATTATTTACATATGTATGATATAATATTAAATAGTATTGGATTAAATAAATTATGTTGATTTATTCACGTTAAATGATATTTAAAATATTTGTTTGCATCAAGGATATGGAATAATTTTATTTTAGCATTCTATCATGCATACACAAACCATTGAGCAGTGAGCTGTAAATGCGGATAGGTAATTTAGCTCTGATAAATATTACTATTGTGACCAACGAAGCACTTCAAAGGCCAAGGGCGGTGTAACTAACAGGATATAAAGTCAACTATTGGATTTCGAGGTGGACTTATTTTATTCCAAATTTAGGAAAACTTTTGATTTCACATTTTGCATATACACGAGACGCTGTAATCGACTCGGATTACTCGAAATATTTTAAAGAATTCTCTGGAGATTTGGTGACATCTTAAAACCAGAGACCTAGTAGTGCTGGTCCACCACCGCCTGTCACTCTAAGTCCGCCTCTGCAATGTATTGATAGAACATCTTGTATAAATCAATATAAATTTTACGTAAATAATTCATAATGGACTATATTATCAATTTGATAGAAATAATAACTTAATGTTATAATTACTTTGTTTATACAGGACTATGTAATGTTAAGAATTAACAATTAAATTGTCGCATCGAGAACGCTTTTTATATTTTTAGTATCAATTATAATAGAATCCGTAACTGTATTGTGAAAGGCAACATATTTCAACGAGTTGTATTAAAAGTTTATTTGTTCGGTCCTCAAAATGTGCCTACAATGCCTGATTTTTCTTTACACAGGTTAATAATTTTATAATTAGGTTCAGTTTTGATCTAGTGTCGTAATAACTTTATTACGTTACCATTATGAATAAAAATTATCTGTATAATATTATGAGATTGTTTTTTGTTTGAATGTCTTTGTTGTTACAGAGGTAACAACTTGTCAGAGTTAAAAAAATGTTTTTTTGTAATTTATAACGTGTTTATTGAAGAAGTTTAATATTACGCTGTGAATTTTAGTACCCAGGAATTTACTATATAATTTTTTTTTATAATGTCTTGATGCAGAATAATATTAGTTCGAGACCGGTTTGCCCGCCTTACCAGAACCTTAAAAATCAAACACAGATGTAACCGCGAGTCATATCGTGTTGCTTATTAAAATTACAAATTATACTTGTATCGAGATAATTAAAATGGGAGTTATAATTAGGCACGTAAATATTCAAGGTTTTAAATTTGTGTTAATGAAAGTGTCTATGATTCGAAATGTTTTTAAATTTACATAAACGTCGTCGTCAAGAAAGTAGTTAATCAAATTACATTATTATCCTATCTACGTAGCATGGTCCTGTATAATGTTATCACTAATATAAATATATAATACGTATATTAAAAATGGAACCAAATTATTATATCTATTTATGTGATGTACGTTAGTAAATGTTTCCCATTAAAATTATTAATTGAAAAATGCCCACGAATAATGTTGTAAATGTTTTTCTTTTTTTTTTCAAATATTACAAAAATATTTTATTCTTTGACAGTGACAAATGTCTCGACAGTTATTTGTAAAAAAAAGTTTTTTAAATAAAAGCATCTTTGATAATAATATAAGATGTTTAATGATAGCCAGTTCAAATTTGAAACAAAAGAACAGATATTGTTTATTATTAAAATTGATTTGGCCTCGTTCGAGCTATAGGGAAGTTCTAAAATTAAAATGATATATAACTAAATTGTTGCATTTGTACATTTTAAAGACTAACATATATTTTGTCTCATTAATTTAAACTCGGATGTCTTATATTTATTACCGAATAAAAGATTTGCTTTTATTGAAATGTTTGCTTAAAAATCCTAAACTATTAATGGAATAAAGCAAACTAGTAAATGTTATGCTGTAAATGTAGTGATTATTACAAATTTAAATTTTAATATTATGTTTTAGGAATACGTCACTGACTACTTTTGTCATTATTGCTTCGTTTCATGAATGTAAATTAACTTACTAAGAATATGTTTATAAGCAGATTCTAACTTCAGAGTAATTATAGCTCGAAGGACGACCACTTAAAATTTGCGTTATTATCAGTTAATCCATTGTAATGTTAAGTTACACCTAGGGTTACCATCCGTCCCGGACTTCTAAACCTTTGTCCGGCTCTTTAATATTTCCGTATTTTTTGGCTTAGATGGAATACAAGCAATAAAACTTATATAAGTAATACCTTCGCTCCCCTCGCGAGCGTCTGCTACCACTGTAACTAATTGGGTAATGATAGGATTTTATGACCAAAAAGTACGGACTTTTATTCAAATGGCAGGCTTTTTGTCAGAACTTTTCAAATTTCTAAATTGTATCCCTAGTTTCAGTGACCCTAGATAAATCTTTACGATATGTACAGCGCTGTTTAGGCGCCATTCATTAATTACGTAAGGATAACTTTGTTCACTCTTGACCACCCTACGCCCATGTAAGTATAAGTAAGATTTCTCAAACCGAGAGGGGTTCTTACGTAATATTCTATCTTGATCTTCTAAATAATAAACTGTTATGTTAGAAAAGGAAATGTTTTTTATTTTTTAATAGAAAATACGATAATACACGGAAAAATGTACTATAATTTTTTCTATAGAACGAAACTTGGATACCAAGAAAAACATAAGAAATTGTAATAAGTTGTTTATTTTACAATAGCAATAAAAATAATTTAAATAAAATTAAAATTAGACTGTACACTTTAAAATTAAGAAAACTATTTGGAATCCAAAATGGATTTAGATTTTTAATATTGAATTTTGATTAACGACATATTACGTAAAAATGAATCCCAAGCCCCCTCTCCCTCCCCTACTCTCCCCTCCCCCTCCCTCATTGATACCATTACGTAATTAATTAATGTCCCTGACATACGTAAATAAAACGTAATATTTTTAGAAATGTTAGGTAATTTTCGCTTAAGTTTATTTGATAATGCGTTATTTTATTCATGAAGTTTATAAAGAACGTTGTGTTTAGAATAAATTAAAATTTGTGTAATTAAATTAATTGTTTTATTTAACTTATCCTATGTACCTACTCGCTACATTTTGAAGAATATTTTACGCCTACAGTGATATACATTTTCTAAAGCGCACAAATTTAAACGTAAGAGAAAATACTGTGGTAACTTTTTTTATTGACCAAAGAGTATGCCTTGGTTTATATACTCAGAACAAATGAATGCAAGCTTCAATAATAGTATTTAACTCTACCTGTATGTTTTGAGACGCTAATGGACTAGTTGGTTTATTCAATGCTTCGAGGGATATATTTGTTATTCAAAGACCAAAATGGCGAAATGCAGTTAATACAGAGATTATATATTTCAAACGTTCCTGAATTGACGACCTTTGCTTTGGCAGCAAACTTCGACAAACTCGTTTCAAGCCAAAATATGTATACTAAGAACTTTACTGGATAACTTTACTACGCCACTTACGACAAAATATCGTAGACCAAATTCAGATTGGCATGGCAAATTTAAGAAATGAAAATATCTACTAGAAATTCAGAAATTTTCACCGCTTATTTATATGATCTGAAAATATCATGACAATCATGACATTATCATTATTGCCTATTTCCCAAAGACGCGATATAGAATAGAAACGCTATAGAATCGATATTATATATTTTTTATAATGCATACATGATAAAAATACATCTAGACATGAAAGTGTAGGTGTTACTGTAATGATTAAGGTAGATATCCAGGAGTCAGGTTTAAAGGATCAAAACGCTCTTTAACATTTCGTCAGTATATATGCTAATAAGAGTAGATGGTATATAAAATGTGTATGTTAATTTCTATAGTTATTAGTAAATATAAACTAAAACCATGAATTATTCTACATATAGCCTGTTCACTTTATCTAATGTGTGTAGCTATGCTCTGATCAATGTTGTCTTTTGTCCACATATTGAAATTTAGTAAAATCAACTTTAATATAAAGAACATTTTTGATTAATACTTAGGGTTTTGACTACATACTTAGTTAGTAGTAGTCTCATTCACTCATTTATCTCTTCCATCTCTATTTCTTTTTTTGTACGCTGAACCAGAAATAAGTAAGTGATAATGAACCGATAACAAAACTCTTAATACAATACATACCTTAATACAGTACATAGAATTTAAAGTAAACCAACCAAAATCAACTAATATGTATGCAATAAGGAGATTTTCGTTTTTATTAAGGACATATTGGTATACATTATATAGAGTGTACATAAAAAAAGGATGGCGACAACGTAATATTGCATGAAAACTAAATCATCTGTAACCAACGTTACCTACTTTGCTATAAATTTTATTACCAATAGGTAATATATCATATTACTTAGAATAAAACATTTTAATACGGGTTATGTAGGGTAGTTTCAGTAAAGTGGCGCCCTCTAATAAATGATTTGCCTATTACATTTCATGTCATCTGTCGTATTGTAATTGCAAAGGCATCTCTGAAACAGTATTATGATGGAATATTTATGTATTCTAAACAGCTTTAAATGAAATTATTTGGGTTATAAGATCGCGTCGTAACTTCCCGTGAAATGCTAACAACGTTAACATGACACTGTCCTCGTTTGGAATTGATAGTTGGTAGCCTTCATTTAGTTAGTCAAAAGCCCTTATAGATGGCAGTAGACGATTGTATATATTACTGTACAATGCTTCTAGAGCCCTCAGGTTTCGTTAACATTTACTTCCAGTTTTATACTCTAAATTACGTAGAATCTTTATAAAAGTTATGATGGAAAATGTAATTATTTTCTTAATAGTTATCTTTATATTATACAAAATCTAATTTTGATTAAGGACTCTCTTAAAAATTCACAAAGTTAAAATTAGCTCTGAAATTAAATTTTTACAGTTGGTTTTACTTACCTATATTGATTAAGAACAATTTCATCTAGAGAGAAAGTTTTCTTTCTCTTAAATCATTTATTTATAGGAATATGTTGAGATTATATACATTTTAAAATAGATTCATTAAAGTATTTGCAGATTGCACAGTAACAAATCATATTAAGACATTTAAAATGTGATGAAAAAGATATGCCTTTTTACATTCACTATGAGGTATTACTTTAAAGATTTTTTATCATAATTACAATTTAAAGAGTAATCAAAACGAAAAAATATGATATCTTTCCAGTTAATAGCATTTGTTAGTATTGTTATTGAACAAACTTAGTAAGTGTCCATTATATGATGTGTTCTTTATTGAATTGTTCTAAAGTACTTAGTCCAGTAATTGTAAAAAAAATTTAAGTCATAAGATATTTGTTCATTTTACATCTTGTTATAGGTATGCATTAGTTATGAAATATATTTTATTTTCAGTGTCGTTTTCAGATTCTTGTTATCGTATAAGACCGTTTTAATGCATAAGAAAATTTGCAATGGTTTATCAAAAATACAGTATTTATTAGTTCAAAATATATATATGTATTTATTTTTGATATTTGAGTTTATGATTACGTTAAGATATGCAATAAAATCTTGTTATGGTCGAGAAACTTCATTATCTCAAACACATTCTAATAAAAGTATCGAACCGAAACTGTTATGCTACATGCGCAGGCTGGCGCGGTGTGGCGCTACGACCCTACTCCTCGCCTCTACGGTATGTGTCGATAACCCTGCAGCAGACACCACGCCGCGCCGCAGCCAACATCACGCTTGCGCCAGTGACGTCTCCCAGAGGCGGCACACACTGGACGCATTCCATTGGATTCGCAAACGTGCCTTAGAGTCTATGCAATACTTTCATAATTTGGTTTACTTTAAAAATTAAAATAAAGACAGCTAGCTATCGGTTATGATAATTTTTATTGGGAAATATAATTTTTGACCATAATTTAATAGAATCAACACTGGTCGTATCGACAATGATAGACTACGTCGTATACTCCAGTGTACCGCCTCTGCGGATATTGAGATTCCCGTATACAGATGGCAGCACTGAAAATATTTGACATTCCGCGAATTCCAATTGCAGTGGGCTCGGCTCAAATGTCAAACGCGACTATTTCGTCAACAGAGTCGTGGCGCGATAGTTGGATTTTATGAAATAACAATAAATCCTTACTACATAAGTGTTTGACGGACAATGTATTATATGTAATAGTAAGATCAGTACAATATTTTTAACGTCGTAGTAGGTACTGAGTATCGTGTCGCGCTGCTTTAATAAATGTAACTAGGGGTTATTGCGATTTTGAATACATACCTAGTGATTTTAGTAGTACGCCGGTTTTATAGCATTGTCATGAATGTTTCAGTAGTTAGAATATTATTAAAATAAGAACTAATCGTAATATCGCGTCGGATCCTTTTGTAATTAAGTGAGCAAAATAATTTGTTTAGTACTGTGGAACAACGTGGGAATCATAATTATTGTAAGTACGATAAAAAGTTAATTGTATTCTAACAATCAACTAATATTTCGTGTCTTGCTGTGTATTCATTTTATTTGACATTGAATTTGTTGTATAAAATTTACATCACATCTCAAACGTAAACATTATATTGATCGTATGTATTGCTTTGGTAATATTTTATATGTATGTAGATCGTTGATTATCTTGCATTGCTGTCATAGACGTAATGAGTTACGGTTTGATTTATGAGTTCACAACGCAAAAAATTCGCCGCTACACGAAAGAAGCGTGCCGTGCATTGGTCGTAGTAGGTACATGGAATCTCGCGAACATAATAGTATGGAATGCGACCATTCGCAGCGTATACGTTCCAGTCCCTCATGCGCATGTTGGCCGCACGTTGATAAGAACTCGATAAAACACACCGATTAACCGACTCTGTGACCCGCGGAGATTTATACGAACACAGCGTAATGGACTTACAGACTTTGTGGAAACCCAAATACATTCCCAAAATATGATTCATTTATATAAAGAATTTACAGAACTGTCTAGGAGTAGCTAACATTTAATTATGTTTATCTGTGAATGCAATATGTGAATACTTGAGAATGTATGCAAATTCTACTATGAGTGATGACGTCACGATTACTTATCAACTTGCACAAAGCAATGAGATATTTTTAAAGACGTTAAATTTATCACTTTTGAATTGTCGATATCTAAATTAAACGAATATACATTACTCACAAATTCCTTTGAAATGACTATAATACTAAATACAAAACGATACCAACAAATTTACATTGGTCTAAAAATGTTAATTTCAAAAAATATATATCTATATTTTGTTATGAGAATAAATAAACGTATAAGTCTATAAAGCTCATACAATTTGATGAGCCCCCTATACGAAACATCTGCCCGTATTCCATAGTCCCCCTCGAGACACGTGCGCTGGCCCAGCAGGGGTGGCGGCTGTCGTAAAATAAAACACTCACCCCAAAATACAGGGCACAACTGACAATAGTCTTAATTTTTTCCCCATTTTCAACCTTAAGAAAAAGATATAATGTTGAAATTTACAAAACATTGATACCATTTAACTATACTAGAGAATTATTTTTAACATTCGGAATGTCAAGGTTTGACTTCCATGTGGTTTTCGTTTAAAAAAGACTGGCAGGTGATAACAATTTACTTGTCAGTTAGTTGACATTACATTTACTAGTCTCCCTTTCTATACCTATATTGAAAAATATAAGAAAACTAGATGGAATACAACATGTGTAGGTACTTGTACATTTTTGTAGTGATAAAGATGGAGCGCTGTAAAATTAAAAAAAATAGTAGTCATCAATTACCGTTGGTTGTCATATTCATGCCCGCTTAGTAGCCTATCAACAGCTATTATGGATAGACTTTGGCTGATCGCGATATGCGAAAAACCAAGACAGAAAATGACGGCTTTATGACCATATGCATGACAGTTGCGAACCAGCCGGCTTCAGATTCCTACCACATTACTTAAGTACTGTACATACGAGTACCTTAGCTAAATTTGGAAACCAGACGTACATAAGCCAACAGCTACGAGTGATATTACACCTTATATATGGTGGTCACGCTATGAGCGTTACTAGCGTCGTGTTCAATAAAAATGTATTTATGTAGACGTATTCCTTATCGACCTACATAAATAAAATGCCTATACTTTTCCCTGAGGACATAAAGTAAAAAATACTGTTTCTAACTCTATATTGCTCCAGTTATTAGAATGTTTGACGAAATTTTGACGAAATCTTTGTTAATTCAACGATTGACCTCATTTGATGATAATAACGACGTAGCACAAGATCTTGCACACTAAGCCTAAAGAAACGCCCTGAACAGTAGTTTCTGAAAGTCCCTTATATCTGCTGGATTTGTAACTCGGGGACTATAAACTATATATCTATAGTTTCATCACGATGTCTTCTTTTTTCTCTGAAAACTAATCCTTGTACTATTCGAACTCACATTAATCGATTCAATGTCCTAATAAGCTTAGAGACTGGCTCTCCACTGCAGTGTAGGAAGACCCATATATCAGCTTGATGACAGATTTTCGATTTGAGAGTAAAACGCCTGATTTTTTAAAATACTTTATAGGTTTATCCTTACAACCACAATCTCACCTGATGTTAGCTGATGATGTGACCCAAGACGGTGGACACGCTAACTCTAGTGGCGGGACTAACTTTCAAGCGCAACTGCCGAAACACACATAGAAATTCGGCGTCAGATTTTCAAGTTGAGGGTGGTGACTAACAATGTGGGTATTAAAAAACCCTAGTACCATGAAAAGCTTGTGATTTCACACCTTTTTTTACTGTAAACGGCAAATTGTATTACTCATCGATTCTGTGCCCTAACCTATCATTGAACCATTATAGTGCAGCGGTAATTTTATCGCGTACAGCTAAACATTTTGTTTCATTACAACGTAAAAGAGGCACAATAATTTCTTAATAAATAGTTTCTTTGTTATCAATCATTAATTTTTTATAGCACAACTATGCCCTTTTCACGATTTCACCGCTTAGATCATCTACTCTTTGAAATGATTTATCTAATCTAATATTGTAATCTATTTTTCGAGATTTTTTATAATCTACTGTAACTAAACATATTGAGCTAACTCTTGCACATATTTGATTAAATTATCTCTGATTGCTCCAACTGAACGGATCATATACGTCCAATTAAATATGTTCACCTGATGATATATAAGTTTTCAGGGTTCATTATTGTCGCATTAATTTTCCAGCCTAAAAGGTACCTCCGGCGATATAATAAACAGACTGCTAAGTTTTGAACATCGCCTATATTATGCAACAAGCGTGTGCCTTACGGAATTTCTTCCAATATGTCAGGAATCATCCAGTTTTAACCGCATACTTAATCATGTTAAGTCATAAATTTTTAGATATACTTTACGTACTCTATGTAAATTTATTCAACTTCCTTGAATTCGCAATCGTTTCAAAAGCAAACATATCTGGAGCTCTCCCAGACATTAATAAAATAGTTTGAACATTTATGTCTCCAAATTACAAACGAGATTACGAAATATATTAAAAAAACAGCCCTCTCACTGACGGCTAATGCATAATTTTTATTTCAAGTCAGAAATTAGAAATGTGTTTTTAAAATACGTAATGACTATATCCTATGCCTTTTATACGTGGCTTGCGACCGTGATGCTTTGGGAAAAGCAACCCTACAAATTGTAAAGTATTGGTCTAAATACGTGACTTAGTACTCAACTATACTTTATAGCGACTCCTGTACCCTTTTATACTTTATAGCTTTACCGTTTCACTACAACCACACCTGATGTTAAGTGATGATAAGGGTTAAGATAGTGACGCTAGACTAGAAGAATTGTTTAAGCCGTCCCAGGTCACTGATAGTAAGTGGGATTGAGTATCGTCGTGGAGTTTTAGTGGTGGTTTTTGGCATTTGACGACGATTTTCGCCTATTACGTCTTACACGCCCTCCTTGTAGCCTGTTCTGCATATTGTGTTAATATGTATTTCAAGTATCTTTTCACCACACCAACAAGAAAAGTCACGGACATGCAAAGCCTAGTGGAGGGAATGGCCTTCAAGTGCAATTGCCGGAACACATCATAGATATTAGGCGACCGATTTTCACCTACCACCCAGTTAGCTATGCGGACATTAGAAAATTATAATTTGCTAGTCTCAGCGGTTAAATGAGATTTTTTATTTTTTATTAAATACTTAATTGTAACCGGAATTAGCATATATTAGAATTTGTAAGCATATTCATTATAACCGTTTCAAGTAATTTCAAACAAGGACGAAGCCAAATAAGACTCAGTCAAATACAAAAAATAACTTAAAAATATATCTAAAAATTATTTATCAACATATGTAAAGCTCAATGTGTACATATGTTCCGAATGTACTCCAAAAACGGCTGGGTCGATTATGATGAAATTTTAGGCCCAAATTAGCTCAGCGATTAACAGATTAATTCTGTGGAATTTGGTACAGATCTTTTTCAAAGTTTTTTTCGACATTAGACAATAGATAATTACTGATACCCGTACCAAACCTGGGGTACTAGTGCATATTGGAAACTATAACTGTCGCTAATGACGCAAACGTACATTAGATATTCTGTTGTAAATTATTGTCGTGTTGCAAGAATTTTAAATTTATAGATTTCTTTGTATATTATAACATTTTGATTGAGCTTCAATTAGTATACAAAAAGTCTATGATAATAACAATTATACTTACCATAACTATTTGTAAAAAACTTGTAAAATAGGTCCTAAAATTATATGAAACGTAATTTGGTGGCAAAAGTTTCAGGTATAGTTAGACTTAAATACATTTAAGATGGTTCTCGTAAAAAAAATTCAAATGATCCCTATTTTACATCTACATACAATTATTTGAAGTATGATACATTCATATCTGAATTGATACGAAACTATAGCAAAAATAATTTAAAATCGGTATCCATAACCGAAACTGTTGAAATATTTGTAAGATATCTATTTCCGAAATATGATATCCGTAACATCTCTTAGTACATATTTATTATACATGTGGTAATTTCTAATTGTCACAGAAAATGTTAATATTAATTTATTATTTTAATAACGTATTTCCTCAACCAGTAACTACTTACTAGTGCCAATGAAAATTGTTTCGTTTTAATCACGAGCGCTTCCTTGATGTAACTCGGTATGTGTTTCAAGGAAGTAATCATTGTCGTTTTTTTGATAAACACGTTTACACATAATATTTAAATTAATTTATTTTATCCAACAAAATAAATGTTACGTTCTAAGGTATTTAATTAATTCTAGAAATTATATTAGGGAGGTAAATAAATATAAATAAAAAGAATTAGTAAGTACTTGGAAAAATACATAAAAAATTGGAAAAGTCAGTTTTTATTCATATTTTTAGTCAGATGACATGGCTTAAAAGATAAGTGGGATAAATGGTTCTAAATGAAACCTTATTAGAAGATAAGAGAATATGAACTTTATTATTTAATAACTATCATCATTGTATTAGATCACACATTATATTTTAGTGGATAGAAAAAGGTTCATTAATATAATCAATACGTTTTTTGTGTGGCCATTAAAATTATTCTGAATGCCAAGACTTACTTTGTTTGTTTATCCTTTTATTTTCTTTTTTTAACCGCATGTTCTTTCTATTATCCAAAACTAAGACGATTGTGACAGGTTCGAAGCGGTGATAGCTCAGTGGTAGTGTGAACGGATGAATTCGAATCCACCTACAATGAGCTTGAGCTTTCGGTGTTGGAAAACATCCTAATGAATCCTGATCCTGAACCATAGTATGGCGGTAGGGCTTTTTCTAATGCACGCCTGGCTAACCACCAACCTCAACCTGAAAATCTGGCGCTAAATACCTATAGGTGCGTTCTCGGAGTTGCATTTACGAGCCAGTCTTTCCACTAGGCTTAGTGTGTCCACCATCTCGGGTCACGTCGTCTCTTATCTACAAGTGAGAATGTGGGCGTACCCTAAACCTATTAACTATTAAAAAAAATGGTTCTGTAAGGGATACCTCATGTCATTGTTAGGACCATTAAACTTAGTAAGTTAGAACCTGTTGGTTAGTTAGGATCGCGAATCTTTGTTCGTTTTGCGGCAGTCGCCCAAGCCGAGGTTCGGCCATTCTGGCACCCTTGCGCCCGCTGTCTCGGGGCTAATTGCCCTCTGCATTCGCCAATATATACTATATTTTGATAAATACTTACATCCTTAGCAACGTGCTAGTAATATCTGTAGTGTTACGATCATCTATCGGCTATGATGACCATTATCACAAGACGGGTCGCCTTAGTTGTTTAAAAAACGGTAATTTAAAACGCCTACAGTTACTTTGTTTATAACTTTTGCATTAATGTAATCAGTTTGTATTTCCAACTTTGCATTTCTACGGTACTTATTACTATGTGTGCTATCTCTTAATGACTTGTCAACGTCAACAGTAATTGTCAACAAAACAGTTTCAATAATACCTATCAAAAATAAGACGTAGGTAATATTAATTATTTATTATTATTATTTAGCCATTTGTAGCAAACTTTTTCAGTAATTCTAAATGCTTTGTTTACCAACTAATTTAATTTAAAGATATATTCTTATTATTATAAATATTTCATAATATGTTATTACATTTTATAGTTGCTTAGCTCGAATTCTATTACTTTTTACTTTAGTGGTACCTACACTCGATTCGTGACCATTAAACTATAATGTTTCGAATGATATACCTACCTATATTTGTTGTATACAAACTGACATAAAATCATAGTCGACTTTCGTGCTACGCCTCCGGACAGAAAAATTCTATTGTGGTTAATGTACCAAATTCCTCATCATTAACGGAGTCATCGACTCACTCATCATACACCGTTGTTTTGTTTATTCTACCCTTCTACCGTAACCTTTCTACTATGTTCAAACGTCGGACACTATGTTTAGTGTCATTACATCAATTTACATTCTCAAAATTTCACGTTAATTTATACTCATTACCTTTGTTTATAAAATTATTTGAAATATGCTTGGAATGCGTATAATCGTGTTGAGTATTTCTGGTATCAAGATATAAATCTGCTTTATCTCTAAAAACATATTTTAAGGTTACCTGATATAAATACATATACGTTTTCGTTGGCTGTCACAGAAACATTTTGTCTGGCATCCGAACCTAGCTAAAGCTCTAGCTATGCGAATCGCGTTTTATTACTATCACAATATTTTTGGTCCGCGTTATCCACTAAAAGGGCATGACAATTATTTTAAATAATTTATAATCGCTCTCTCACAACAATGTTGCTGATGAATGATTTATTATGACCCTATGGCTTATTATGCTTCTTTATATATACAAGAGTTGATAAAATTTATTGAATTTTATATGAAAATTCAAAAACATCCACCTACTGTAACAAAAAAAACATCCATATCTACTTACAATTCATTTCATTGATTAGTTCGATATATTATACTAATGTAAAGTCAAGCGGAATGTGTAAAGTTTAGGGTCAAAGTACATGCACTAATCCAACTTCTGGTGCAGGTAAATTCCTGTTGCCAAGATTAAAAAATGAACTCGGGAATTAAAGTAGCAGAACTATGTATGCCTAATTCGATAAAATATAGATACATCTTGAAGATAGATGTACCTGGCAATTGTGCAGTTCGTAAAACAGCGGTCCATTGGCTAGGTTCCCAGGGCGGGCGCGGTATGCGGTCGATAGCCACGTTTCACAACTCTTTGTTTGCTCTGACTTCTCTGTTATTTACGTGGTAGCAGTAGGACTTGGCGCACGTCTGTCCACCGTCTAGCCATATTGCCGTCAAAAATTTCCGCCGCTTTGGTATTTGCATGTCGTTATGTTTTTTAGTCTGCAATATATTTACGAATTATTTTTACGCAGCCGGCGCGACATGGCTACAAAAATGTTTTAATTTCAGTAATAATTTACAGTCTCATAATTACATTTTTACAATGCGGTAGATTTATTGTTATACCGTTTGGAAATCAATTACGTGAACAATTTTCTTAATGGTAATTAAGGATTTCAATCATAATATTAAGATCATACCTATTAATGTTTGACGTTAATGGTTTTATATTTAAGAAATTTATTACTTTCATAGATACAACATGGAAAAAGTGGAAACCGCGCTGGACGTGCTTTCACGAGCAGCTACTATGGTGCAGCCCTGCCCCGCGTACCCGGCAAGCGATTCAGACAGTTTTGGTAAATACTATTAATGTTTTATTTGTCACTAGATTTTACTTGCGACTTCCCTCGCGTTAGTATTGATATTGTCAAACAAATCGAATGACGTATTAAAATGTTTCATACAAAGTTTATCCCTCCTTTTACCTCACTTCCAATATTTTTTTCACGAGAAATATATCATATCGCCGTCTCCAGGTTTCCATCTATCTCTATAAAAAAAAAACATAATCGATTCAGCGGTTTAGGCGTGAAAGTTCAACAATAATATTAGTAAGGATTAT
Organism: Actias luna; assembly: GCA_039707435.1. Lineage (NCBI taxonomy): Eukaryota > Metazoa > Arthropoda > Insecta > Lepidoptera > Saturniidae > Actias > Actias luna. Next base: position 7,679,357 of record JAZHAC010000033.1, on the reverse strand, counting down.
TTGATATCATATTTGAAAGTAGATTTTAAAATAATACATAACACTACATATATGTATTCATTGTTCTAAATGAATGAAACGAAATGAAAAATTCGAAATATTTAAATCATTATCTGCTATTACCCCAAATGTTTCACACCATGTCAAAAATATAAGCTTTACAAAACCGTACACACGAGTAAATTATTTAAAAAATATACCTGAACTTACTATATTTTGATGCATGCACGGCATTACAATGAACGTATTATTTATATACAATAGTTAAATAATACTAAATATCTAACTAAATTGCTTTGAAAATAGAATGATTGTAAACTCTAAATTACGTTGTAATACACATGTCGCTTCAGGCTTAACTTGCTGGAATCAAGTAATTAAAACATTCCATAAATATTTGTAACAATACGTTATAATAATAACTAGGTACAGTAAGTGTTGCGAACACAATAACTATTGTCTGCAATAACTAATAAAATAACGCAAGCAATTAATAATATTGATAGCGACAATGTTATCGAATAGCTCGGACGCGAGAAGGCTCGCGACCTTGTAGGCGGGTCGCATTCCAGATTCCAGCTGACATTATTTAATAGACGTCCAACGAGAACGTCGCGTGCTACCTATAATAAAAAGGTATCTTCAGAGCTCTCGTGTCGTGGATGCCATATTATTTTTAGAAACTCCGTTAAGTTTGCTATTATAACAGATTCAAGTAAATTATTATTATTTATTTATATATCAGATAACAAAGATTCATGCAGTACAACTAAACACGTAATTAAATTAATAAAATAATTACTTAAAAGGAGTACAAAAGTTGAATATAGTACATTACATACAATATGTTAAAGTTTCCATTAATGAGGCTAAATCAAATATAAAACGACTCCACATTATCATATGATGACTGATAGCTAATATTTCATAAAAGGATTGTCATACACGCCTATGAGAGTGGTTGCATAATTGCATTAGAACTGTCGCGGAGTCTACTTTGTATGGAGGCAATTTTCTTACGCCTAGTGGCATGCGAATCATACATACATGCATACATACATACATACTATCACGCCTCACTCCCATAAGGGTAGGCAGAGACCATATCCTGAATTATGCGAATTATCAACACGGGTAAACGTAAACATACAAGATGCACTACAAAAACGTAGAGAAATCCCAATAATCTTCTAAAAACGTTATTTTATTGAACACGTGAAGCACTGATATTTTGTTTTCTGAAGTTAACCCACAAGCTAATCGTGTAAAAACTTAGACGAAATGCTTTAAATAAACAGATCTAGTTATGTTATTAAAATTTGATTTAAAAAACAAGTTAAAATCATAACTTTTTAATATATTCAGTAAAATATGGACGGTCAAGTTAACTTAGCTATATAGACTGTTTCGTATACTTATCGTATATTTCGTAATATTCGTATTCAATAAGTAGCTAGGTACGCTTTAATTTATACATGGTGAAATAAGTTTGCACCTCTAAATATACTTAAACTAGCTGTCTCCGCGATTTCGTTAACGTGGAACTAAAAATTATAATATTTTTTTGCCCGTTTTGCACGCGTCATAAGCGAAGCGTTGAGGTGGGTGCTACTGTCACTTGACGCAAAACAACTGATTTTTCAAACTTAAAATGTCTATTTATCAAATATTTCACTTGTAAAATAATATATACATACACTTATCAAGAAATAACACTATTATTAACACTCATGATATTTTGAAGCCATTTTTGTTATTAAAAACTGTTTAAAAAAGTTCTATTTTGGACGTCCGTGTGTCTCTATGTACGAATGCTGTATGTTATCGCGATAACGACCGAAATACTTTACTAATCGAGTCTTTTTTTTTTACGCTTTACTATAATTAGGAATAGAATCTTAGGAATAGAACTGTTTCGATGTAGTTTAATTGTTATTAAATAAACAAAAAAAAATATGAGGCGTGCACTTTTCCATTTTCCAAACTTTTTGTAACTTTTTTCAACACACTTGTGCTCCTATTGCTAACAGCATAATATAAAATAGGCTAAAGCCTTCCGCAATGATTATTTTATCAAATACAAAAAGAATTTTTGAATTCCGTCTGGTAACTCTTGAGATTAGCACGTTCAAACAAACAAACTTTCCACTGTATAATATTAAAATAGATTACCTATCTTGTTAATATGAGTTATACAGTCTCTCCACTAGGCTTAGCGTGTCAATCGTGTCGAGCTACATTATCGCTTAAAATCAGGTGAGATTGTGCCCATGACGCCAAACCTATAAACTATAAAAGAAGGAGTCGCCAATCTCTTCTTTGGCATTTATTAGTAACACATGCTCAGGAAAACTGTTTGTTTCAGTATTCCAGTTTTTTTGCCATTTAACTTAAAAGCGTCAATAAGTAAGATTGCCATATTTTCTTATATATGACTCAAATATAATATAATGCGTACTTGTTAAAACATACATCTGTTCTATTATCAAATATCAATATTACGTATACATATCACACATTAAAGTTTACTGAGTATTTTAGCAAACTCGTATATAAAATTGATGTACCTATCAGTAGTAATAAACATGTATTTTTTTACAATTAATTATTGTTACAAAGAATATCATTGTTCTTTGAACTGGTTTCGCAACAAATGGCTCCATTGATGATTAAACCTTGCTTCCCCGTCGTGATGACCGACCGTTGGAATTTGGCCATCACGGCTTTTACGGCACGACGGCGATTGTTTCAATAAATTTGTAATCGCTCGTTCAACCAACACATCCCAAATTCAACTAAAAACACATTATTTTACCTTGATCAACTTATTATAATCATGCGTGATACAACCGTATACCTATTACATAGAAACGTAACAATGGAATTAAAAGTTTCTTAGGAAAGTAGCATTAATTGCGAGTTGAGAGCGAGCCGTACCTATTATAGAAGATGTGAAATGCGTCCCGCGAGAATTTTGCCGACCCACAATCGAGTTACCCATCCGTCTTGCATCCCCTTAACAGAAATTTCTGCATTCCTATACTCGTCCAATATTATTTATACATCAGAATTTTTTTAAACATGTTACATTACTTACATTAACAGAATCAACATTATTATACCAGTATGTGTAAAATTAAAAGGTTATTTAGTATTTTCTTTAAAGGCTATCATTTAAAATCGATGCAACATCATAATTGATGAAATTATTGTAATTGTAATTGAATGACATAGATTTAAGCATTCATATTAAATAAGAAGTAATCCGATGTCATTCTACAGCTATTAAAACAGAAATGAAAATACATTGTGTAACGATTACGTACACACAGACATCCGGATATCCACAAAAAAAATTAATAGATTTAAAATAATGAAAGAAAACTAATTTAAACGGATTTTATCGCGGTTATTTATTAATTTTGATCCCGACGTTTCGAAAGCTTTTCAGCCTTCGGGGTCAGTCCGCCCCGTTTAAATTAGTTTTATTTCAATGAATAATATTCGCGTAAACAAGAAATTATTATTTGAAATAATGGTCATTAAAATCTCGATAATTGCTTAACTTTAGAATGTTGAACTTGAGACTAATCCACAATCTCAAACGCTTCGCGTTATGAGGCGTGCAAAAGTGAATTTTCAAGTCTATGCCCAGCTATCTAATCTACGATTATGCAAAGGTATTGGATATTCTTGTTTATAGAGTGTTTACAAACAATGGTCGGATAGCGGATAATTATGCAATGCGATGACAGCGGTGCAGCCGCTTCTGCGCTCACTTTCGTTGCAATGCGTGCGGTGGTCGACAGCGACCGCGGGCCGCGCATGCGCCAACGCGGTGCCATGCCGCGGCGCGCGGCCGTTGCGCCCGGTACCACCGCCAGAGAAAGCGTTCAGGAATTTGGTCGAACCATACTCTCGACATCGGCCGACAAATTCGGTAGTTTTTTGTAAAGCCGTTGCTTCACAAACGACAACATTATTCAACTACACCAACATTTGAACCAAGATAATTACCACTTTTAACAAAAACAAAAAAAAACATCATTATTTAAAAATTGTAATTTCTAAATTGCGAAATTGCTTGATAAAACTAACTATTGGGATAAATTATATACATTTTCTTGACTTCCTATAGGTCTTATGTTTAGGGGCAATAACAAAATTGTCTTAAAATTAAATATAAATTATCAAAATACCATCATCACTAATACTAATCGATGGATGTCTTTCACATATTACTTAGTATGTTGTTTTACAACTCTCTAGAACTGCAATAGTTGCCATTCTTTAGGCCGTACTAATTTGAAATCGGTTTTATTACGAAAGGTATTAAGGTGAAATTGGCATGAATATATTGATATCCGGAACACGGCGGCGTGTTACGGTTTCGAAAAGAATGCGAAATGTAGGTTGCGTTGCAGACTACAGTTACCAGCATTCTTAGGACGATGTGCAGTCCCTGATCACTATAATTGTTAACAGAAAAATACTATTTTCAGCACATTAAACAGTGATAATAAATTGAAAATTTAGGTCACACATTCGTATACGCCAAACACTAAACATTTGAATAATAAATTAGAGTCGTTTGAATTCCGAACTTAATCTTGGCATAAACTATATGCAAATACGAACATCAGATATGAAAGGTTTTATTAATATAAATTCCAACAATGTTAATTACAAAAATGCAATATAGTCATCAAATACAGCAGAATTTCTAATGGCAACGAATTCCATTTCGTTACCGGTGAAGCGAGAGTGTAGCTATTCGAGACATTCACACTAATGATGACTATGATACTAATTTAGTTATGAATTTTACAGTCTTCTCATATTTTAGAACACGTATTTCGCGTTTATATTTACATTGTTCCTGTGAATATTGTATTTAACGTCCGATAAGTCATTTTTTGAATTATAAATGGTGGATTGATCATAATTCTCTCAAGTACAGTCATCGCTTAAATTACAAAAAGCAAATCCATTAAACATTTGTTCCGCAATTCATACGACACGATTTCAAATACTTGTTTCTACTTATTAATATAATAAGTAAAGAATCTTAATCGTCTCCCGAGGCGTTCGGTTTTTAACGTGACCTCTATGAAATCATACAAAGATTTCGAATAATCGGGCGTAAAAATAAAACGAATATTTGTGACCGTTTATTGCTCATATACACAATGTCACTAATGCAGTTTCCCTAAACTATTTCATGTAATTTAGAATTAAAAAGGCACTTGATAAATGTAAAAATATTTTATAGTGATAAATTAAGATTTTCGTCATTACCTAATATTATATTGAATATTTGTTTCACATTATTCATAATTAGGTATGCGCAATGTTGTGTGTATAAACCATTCTAGCATTTGACTCCTCATAAGGGATCACCTTATACATGAGTTGCAATTCAGTTTGACGAAGCATGTCAGGGCTATAACGTACGTATACAAATGTACGCGAAGCTATGCCGAGTTATGTAATTGCAAAGATCGTCGCATATTTAGCAAGGCATTCAATATTTAGGGCCCATTCTTCCGTAATTCGCGACTTACATATTTAACAATGGCTTGCATGCCACGTAATTTATTTAAGGGACTTATTTATGAATTTTAATTAAATCATTCGTTTGTATCTAAATGTTTCTCTGATAAATGTTTCTTACTTGTGTGTTTTAATAAGTTTTTTATTACTTTATTGTATACATACAGCATATTTTTTTAAGGTGTTAAGTAGTGATGTGATCCAAGATGGTGGATACGTTAAACCTAATGAAGGGACTGGCTCTCAAGCGCAACTGCCGGAACAGCTTGGCGGGCATTAGAACAAGCCCCATGCTATGGTTTCATCACGATGTTTTCCTTAAGCGAAAGCTGAAGCTCATTATAGGTGGATTCGAACTCACATCCCTTGATGCGCGGTCCGTACACACTAACAACTAAGCTATCATTGCTTCACAAATAATATATATGTGATATTTCATGAAAAATGTAGTATTTATGCAAGCTCGAATTTACTTAGCGTTATCGTAAAACATACGAGTACCACATAAAAATATTACTTATTTGACACTGTGATATTGCTAACTATTAATGAATTTTAATGCTATTCAACACAAATCTTAACCAGATTCATTAGTTATCTTTGCGTCGGACTTGAAATTTAAATACTTAGTCGAATTAAGAATTTTATTTTTTCGGTTTTTGCATATATAGACAAATATGTAATATACATAAGCAATTTACTATCTGTCATATAACCAAAGGCGCTTTAATAAAGGAGTAAGATGTAATATTTCTTTGTTAAAATACTACTTAGAAAGAAAATTTCTTTGTTCAAATTGTATGTCTAAAATCAGCGTACGCTTTACCGATTACGTCGGCCCGGGCAAAAAGACAAATTGCCGCCCCTTAGGAATAGGTATAATTTTCATTGATCAGAGAAGTACCATATATCCATAGCACCGAATTTTCAAATCAGTTCAAGCAGCGCTCTTTGGAAATTTGAATATAGTCTCCATATATATATACTGAGCATTTGCACGGGACGCCAAAATGGGGGCGCCGCGGCGGCAGTTTGGTTGTAAAAATTGATGTGGTAAATTTTCCCAACATAGACAAAAATTCGGATATCAGACCCTTCGTTGCTTTTTTTTATGTATTTTATATTATGACAAATAACTAATCCAACATATTTATTCGTTTTTATAATTAGGGTCCGGATAAGTACATAATTAAGTACGTAAAACACATTTTTTACTAACATCGAATGCATCGCCAATAGATAACGCAACTTACAAACAAAATTGACTTGTGGTCATCGTCTCTAAATCAAAACCACTTCAATTCCTTTTCTTCAACACAGTCTCTTATTGAGGAAGTCAGATGTGAGATAAACATCAAGGAATTTATAGCTAGTACGAAAGTGGTGTTAGAAAAGTGAAAAAAACTGTTCTTCTTTTTCGACCTGACATACATTGTTAGCCGTAATGGCTTTGGCATGTTCACCGAACTTTTTGGGGCGAATGCTGAGGGCAATCAGCCCCGAGGCTTGGACAGCTGCTGGAAAACGAGCAAAGAACTGTGTCATTACTTCTCATTACAAGAGCTATCGAAGAATACTCGGCAAAGGTGGATCTTACATCCGTTTTTAAATGCAGCTATAAATAAAGCAAATTTAGCACCCTAACTCAAAGAAAATCTGCTGGATTTATTTACCGATGTGAGGCTGCAATTGGAATTTAGGTCTATCAATTTGCATACCTTTTGGTTAAAAAGGAAATCAGAATGCACAGAATTAACAATACAGACTTTGAAATGTTTGATTCCATTTGCCACCTCGTACTTGTGCGAGTTGACATTTTCATCAATGGCCCAAATAAAAATTAAGGAAAGAAATGGCTTAAATTTGGAAAAAGATGAAATTCTCCATTGTTAGCTTGGTCGTTGATCGTCACTTTATATTTAATATAATATAAAAGGGTTTAAATATTTACGCGTTTGATTAAAAATAACTTTACGGATCGAAATTGGTATTTACATGTTTGGTTAAAAATAACTTTAAAAATTCAAATTATAATGACGAGATTATATAAAAATATTTATCTATTTCAAGTATTAGCTTTATCGTTGATCGTCTCTTTATATTAAATATCATATTACAAGGGTTTAAATATGTACATGTTTGATTAAAAATAACTTTGTGGTCTGGAATTGATATATACATGTTTGGTTTAAAATAAATTTATAAATTCAAATTGTAATGACAAGATTTTATAAAACTTATTTTAATAATCTATTTCAAGTAGTTCGCTTTCCGATTGTGGCAATATAAATACATGTGTTTTACAATACTGAGGCAGCCATAGTGGAGCTCCAGAACGAATCAGTGGACTGAAATATTAGTGATATGAAGAACCAAATAGTACGTGCAGATTATTAAACAAGACTGTTAAGATATAAGGATTTTACACCATGTAGCAAAAACGGATCCACGATGGGAGAATTTGGATAATGAAAAACGAACGCAACCTTCGCATTAAGAGTTCTCAATGGTTTTTTTTATTATTTGTTAATTTGATTCAAATATTTATAGATGGAAGAGATCTCGTAAGTTATTTTTATTTTTTGTTTATTTCATACAAATGATTATGCCCTTTAGTTAATATTTTCATAATAAATCTTTTTTAGCTTTATTGTTTTTTTTTTACTGCAGTAGCTTTCCCAAACTTTTACAACTCCGCTGTAGAAGCTTCGCGACCCGCCTAAAGAGGAAACACTGCTTTAAACTGGGAGTACTGAGTGAGAATAAGAGGTCGGTAAAATGGGAAACCATATACGTGTTACTAGAATTCGAACTGAGTAAACTTTATACCTTAACTAGCTGATTCTCCAAACTCTTCGTGTTTTACTCTCAGCTACGCTTGATCGTAAAATCCGTTCTTCGTGGAAGAAATATCCATGCCAACTCTCAAGTCTATAGGTCTGGTAGTTTTTGAGATATGGTAATAAGTCAATTTAAGTCTCCTATTATATGTTTATTTATTATTAAAAGTCTATTTAATAACGTTTTTCTAATAATGTCCAATTCTGTTTTTTAGTAAATAACGCAAAAAATCTAAGAAAGCAGTAATAATAAAGTAGTAAATAAAGTCTTCTATAAATCCCATTTTACAACGTCAATGGTTAACTTCACAATAAATGAATGTGATCGCGTAATAGACTATTCTTTTTGTTTATCTTTTTACATGAATCAAGTAAAAACTTTTCAAGGAAACTGTAATGACTCCATCTTTTTAGAGAAGTTTGTTTAATTTAAATAATAGGGCCTTCAACTTTTTATAATTACTTAGTAGATGGCGTTGATCAAAATTTCGTATTATGTTTAACGCGTTTCTCGTGTAGATGTCGCTATTAAACCTAAAAGCATAAACTCCTTCAAATATCCTTTTATTATGACCTAGGTTTTGAAGTTATAGATCTCCAAGCTTATTTAATTTTTGTTATTTTATTACTTTATTTGTAAATTTAGATTATTTAAATTTAAATAAAATAGAAATCTAACGAATAAATTAGCGTCATCCAATTTACTAAATGGTTTTTTATTTAGTATTACCCTGAAAGTTTTGTTCAAAACTAAAGTTACTACAAGAATAACGTGTTGATCTCTTTCACACATAATTAATAAAAATAGCAAGAATAGTAATAAAATATTGTGTTTCTTTTATGAATTAAGGAATGCGGAATGTTTGTATGGTGCTTCGCGCACTTTCGCTTTACACATCCTCCTTCCGCACCGGTACTGGAGCTACCTATATTTGTTATGTAAACAAATCATTTGACACATCTGTGAAGACGACAAGGATGTTTAATAAACATCCGATTTTATAATGATGAGATTTGTGCAAGGGTCTACAAAAAACAATCTCCTACGTTGCTAAATTTTCTTTTTAAACATGTTTTTTTATAGTTAAGGCGTCATGGCTATAATCTCACCTGATCTTTAGTGACGATACGGCCCAAGTTGGTAGACACGCTAAAAATCTTTGGAAGAACTAGCCCTCAAGTGTAACTGCCGGAACACACCTATCGGTATTTGAAGGCAGATTTTCAAGTTGAGGGAGGTAGCTAGCCAGTCGGGCATCAGAAAAAGCCCTACCACCAAGCTATGGTTTCCTCAAGAAGTTTCCTTCACCGAAAGCTCAAGCTCATTGTAGGTGGTTGGATTCGAACTCACGTCCCTTGACACAAAGTCGTACACACTACCACTGAGCTATCATCGCTTGAAATTCGCGTTTCCAGGCTCAACCATTATACATTGAGTAATCTAACATTTGGGTAGGAATCTGTATCCGAATCTGTCGGGCCAACCATACATTCAACTATAAACACTCACAGTAATTCTCTTTTGATATGTCGCATTTCGAGGTTAGCAAATGAATAGCTGCCAAGAATGTTGCAGGCCGGCATGACAGCGAGAACCAATAAAGAAAGCTTGATTGGTGTTTACTGTCAAGTATAGTGCCATCTTTCTCTTACTGCTATAAAAAAATGGGAATAGTGTTAATTGTGCTTATTATTATTTTTCGACTAAATGAAATGATTCACGCCATAGTTAAGGACCGTTTTCTAAATAAGTTTAAAGTAGAGATGCATCGTCCAAACGTCGGTATCATTATTAATATTCGCCGTTATACAGAGCTAGTACAAAAGTTACACAAAGCGTGTGAAAATGCGATTCCCACATTGCTATATAATAAAATTGTAATTACAGGTTATGTCATTATATATATATATATATATATATATATATATATATATATATATATATATATATATCTACTACGTATAGCTGTAACGGTTAGGTTACGAAAATTGGTCCGGTTTAAAAATATATCTTTCAGAGAGCACCTTCTAACCTAATTTCAAGCAATTTAATATTTCATTACAGTTACGCAAATGTCAAATAAACATGGCAAATTGTTAACATTGCCTTTATAACTAAACTAGCTTTTACCTGCGGTTTTGTTGGCGATAATATTGATTTTGTCAAATAAATCGGATAACACAATAAAAGTTTCATTACAAGTTTATCCCTCTGTGTTTATCCATTTATAATAAGTTTTTGGCGAGAAAAAGTAGTCCATCACCGTCTCTAGGTGTCCATCTATCTCTATACCAAAATTTATCAAAATCGATTCAGTGGTTAAGGCGTGGAAGAATAACAAACAAAGAAACTCACTTCTCATTTATAATATTAGTAAGGGTTATCGTAAATCTTAGCAATTCACTGGTTTTTTTTTTCATTGTCAATTTATCTATTTTACTTCATATCAATATACTGACTTCCTCGTGCAACACATAAAACGCATTACCCGGTTCAAGGTCAAAGCGGGAAGGATATGGTTTCTTCTCTTCTGTCTGACAAGATGTACTTTAAACACATGATACTTGTACTTAAATCTTAAATATCGATAAATATTATGCAGTTGGTACACATGATTAATAAAAACCTCGTTTGAGAACACAGCCCAAGGATAGGTATCAGATACAAAAAAAAGGGGACTCTAACGAAGATGAAAAAAGTATATGAAGATTGATAAGCTGCAATTCTCGATTATTTTCTTTGTAATTACGTTACAATAAAACTTAGGGTAATATAATGTAATAAATCACTGTTCTTAAATCAATATCTGATATGTGCGAAAAGTATAACTTTCAGATATTTAATAAAATAAAAGTTTTTATAAGACAACATTTTAGCTGATGTACATTACATTCTTTTGGCGATCGCAATTCACCGTATAATACTTATATTCACATTTTTTATAATAAAATTTTCATAGTAAATTAGTCAAAATATCGAAAACTGCTAAAAGTACATAGTAGATATTGCTTTGACAACGATGTAATTTGAATATAATTTAATTAATGGATTATACTGAACTACACGAAATATAATTCTACAATATACTAATGTTGATGGTCTTGCTATAGCAATTATATTTCTACAGGAGTACCAATTACATAATTAAATAATTAATTGAAAGATTCGCATGCCTGCATCATCACGAAGATCGTGTTGCTTCATTCTTTTTTTAACCAATGTCATGAAAATTATATTTAGAGACTATTATATATTACCTGTGTTAACCTTAAAGAAACAAATAAGCTTATATTTCTATAGTAGTTGTATAAATACTATTTATTTCATAATATACATATTTTCCACGGAAAAATGTGTCTCCACCTCTCGTTAAACTTGTATTATAATTGAATATAATACAAATTTGCACGGTGGTAGGTGTTTTTCTAACGGTCACCTGGCTAGCCACCACGCTCAAGTTGAAAATCTGCCGCCAAATTCCTATACGTGTTTTCCGCTAGTTGCACTTGAGAGCCAGTCCCTCCGCTAGGTTTAGAGTGTCCACCATCTTCGGTCACATTGTCACCTAACATGAGTTGAGATAGCGGTCATAACGCTAAACCAATAAACTGTTAAAAAAATCAGACAAGTGAAGCTACATTTAAAATAGCACGATTATATCTCTCAAAATGATGTTTTCCGAATTGTTTTTTTTTTCTGAAGTCTCATTTTATACGGTAATGTTTCCTCTGTATGGTATGCCTTTTCCTGCTACGGTTGAATATATATTCCATGAGTAATACTTACAAGCGTCGATTTCCCGTTTCTAATCAGATGAGGTCGCTCCTAAAATTCCAATCGTAAATACGTGTCGTTAAATTCATGTATGTACGGAATTTAATGTTAACATTTATTGCCCACATCTCAAGATACACGTGCTTTTTATTTTGTTTATTTATGTTCCATGTAATATTAAACCGTTTTGCAAAAATTTGTTGTTATACAATTTACATAAATAAGCGGGTTATCATAATAATTTGTAGGTAAAAACGTTGTTGTTATCGGTGTTAGTTTAGCGTAAACTAATCTTTTTTTTTTTCAACATATTTCTGCTATATTCGTCATCTAAAATATCTTTCCACTTAGTATTTCAATCAAAAGTAGCTGTCTAGTAATTCAACTCGCTGAGAGTCTCATATTGTTATAAAGATGCAACTCCGGTAATTTTCTTTATAGGTTTCTTTCTACTTGGGACAACCCGATTACTGATATATATTTCCTCTACGTGAAAACGCCGTGTCATAGGGCATGAGTTAGAATCCACCCTGAAAGAGCTTGTTATTTCGGTCAAGGAAAACATCGTGATGAAAGTATAGCATTATAGTAGGGCTTTTTCTAATGCACACCTGGCTAGCTGCTACCCTCAAGATGAAAATCTACCGCCAAATACCTATAAGTGTGTTCCGGCATTTGAGAGCCAGCTCCTCTAATAAGCTTAGCGTGTCCACCATCTTGTGCCACATCGTCAATTAACTTCAGGTGAAATTGTGGCCGTAGCGCTAAACCTTAACTACAAAAAAAAGATAACAGCTAAATGTTCTTGTGATATTTGTATGTTACCAAGTGCCCATTATGTTTCGGTACCGCATAACGATTACTATATAAAAATAGTAAAGTCAGTAATAAATTATAATTATTTAGAACAACTGGATTACGTATTAACTTATGTAATAGTGTCGTGCAAATAAACGGCCCCAGAAGCTGTCAGACCATGGGTGCACTCGGGAGCGGATGCGCCTCGAGCATTGATCCCCTGTACACCGAATTACACCTACGTCTTCTCATCTTATGCTTATAATAAAACCGACAAGAAGCAAATTCCTTATTAGATACATAATATGCATATCAATAGCTCGAACGGTTTACAATGTACGTCTTCACATTAGGTATTTTGATCAGTCTCTGATAAAATTGGATTATTTATCGTAATGTAAACTCGTGGGTCGATATTTTTGGCCTATAAATTATTAACGAGATAAAACATTATATATTATAACTTTTTTGACAATAATTGACCTAAACATGACACCTTAAGCCTAAAGAATGCCTGACTCTTAAGTAGAGCTGACGTTACATTTTCATCTTGAGGATGATTTTATATCGAGGTTTTACATTACCTAAAACTTAAGTTGCATTGAACGATTCGATCACACGTCGATCGAGGTTATGTCCGAAGAAAATCATCAAGCCATCCCTAACAATATAAATACAACGACGTTATTTAGCAAGTGAATTAATTTCTATGCTAATAAAAGAGAAATTATCCTAAACAAAGATCAATGCGATTTTGCAGCACATTTGCTCAGATAGCAGTTAAAATATCATTTATATAAATATGTAGATAGTTGAGAAAAATAAAAAACTTATTGCAGACTTATTACTAAATTGCAGATGTATACAAGTATATAGATAGATCAAGGTACAAGATATATTCAATCGACAATTAAAGATATAATATTGAATAAATTAATAATAATTATAAAATCAATATTTGCGCACTAAATACACTTCTTAATCCTTGAGTCGTTTACGGGAACCACAGTGCGGATGTACCCGGGAGCCATTTTATTGTGCATGCTAATACCGAATTACACACATCCTTTTTACATTACCGAAAATGTTATTAATTTATTTTTTCGATAGCTAATGCAGGATATCCGCTACTTCGGCCGCGTTGATTATTGAGAAATGTCTTACCTATTTTTATGTTCATTCGGAAATCGATAAAAACATATTCGATGCGACTGAAAATTATAGATTTGAAACCTAACAAGTAAATTATGTATTTCAAATATTATATTACGCGCATTATTCAAACCTTTTTCATTATCTCCATATTAACAATAATAATTAATCAAGCGTGTATAACACTGCGATACCAACGGAACCTAATATATTATTTATTTACTCTTAAATAAATCAGAAAACTTACTCATAAAAGTTAATTAACACCGAGAATGTTACTGAACAAAATACTGATCCTAGCAACTATGTCGCACCTTATCGTAATCAAACAGCAAATACATAGTAGGTACTTATTTGTTGATTTTCATAATCGATTACATTTGCAAATAGAGTGTACATAATCTAACAACTGGTATGCTAGTTACATAGATTGTCAATAGATATCCTCCTCCTGCATATAAATGGGATTTCTAATAAATGTACACTAATAATTTAAAAAAACTTAAATGTTGAATTATTCCGTATTTTTCATCAATAGCGAAATACATAAGCTTTAAAATAATGATTGAATTATCAGTTTTAACAGATAATTTAAGAACATTTTGCCTTGCCAGAAAAAACATCTTCGAGAAAAAGATGCCCATAATTGTATTATATAGGGTACTAGCTGGCCCCGCCACTTTGTTCGCGTGGAACTAAAAAATATTTGATAATTTTCGCCCGTTATTTTATCTTTTTTTACAGCTTTGCTCCTATTGGTGGTAGAGAGCTTTTAAATATCCTAAAGCCTTCCTCAATGATGCCTGTATTAAATACAAAATAGCTTTTTTAAAATCCGACTGGTAGTTCCTAAGATTAGCGCATTCAGATAAACAAACGAACTTTTCCGCTTTATATAATACTGAATTTTACCTGCGGCTTCGCTTGCGTCGATATTGATTTTTTGAAAAAAATCTGAGGATGCAATAAAAAGTTTCATACTCAAAATAACAGAATTGTAATGTCGTTACCATGAACTAACATAAAATTTGAAACATATATCTGATATATAATTTAAAAAATGTAATTTTACAAGCTTAGGAAGTTTTTAACAATCAACTTTTTAATTAAATCCTTTTTTCCAATCTCTATTCAGCGAATCGGCCAGACATAATTAAGGCAGCGGTGCGGCGCCAAAGTTTACCTGTCGGTGCACTTTACCTCCCGCTCTATTAGACAATAAAAAAGTTAATGCCTGTAAGACCCTGCAGAGATGCGCGGCAACTTCCCACA
Source organism: Actias luna (assembly GCA_039707435.1). Lineage (NCBI taxonomy): Eukaryota > Metazoa > Arthropoda > Insecta > Lepidoptera > Saturniidae > Actias > Actias luna. Next base: position 7,663,967 of record JAZHAC010000033.1, on the reverse strand, counting down.
ATCCGGGTTCCCCGGACCCCTTGCCCTCGCACCGCGGCCGTCATCTTACAATAAAATAAAATACAACCTTTCAAGGCTACAACCACCGTAAAAACAGAATATACATAACGCTGTTTATATTAACTAGCAATGTTGAATACTATAAACCAAAGAATAAAGTATAATTTTGATGTTTTAAAGAATCTGTACAATAATTTATTAATACAGTGAACTAAGAACTTAAAGGGTCTTCGATTATAGTCGAATATTGCGAGGTTTTAAAATCAATTGGAGGTTGTTGATGAAGGAAAGTAGTGGGGCGACGGATCCATTAATCCCCGCGCACGCACTTTCATGAATGGACCGAACAGGTTGATATGTTTTAATCTACAGGGTGTTACTATGCTGATCCATAAAATTACTTATAACTATCGTTTAATTTATGTGATTTGAAAATTTAATGTAGGTAACCAATGCTCTGATGAAGAATATAGAAAAGTAGTTAAAAAAATACCAATATATTGAGCTGATGTAAGGATAGTTGTATCGTTTCAGATATTGATGACATAAATCAAAATAAACTTTATCAGCATAATTTGTGATATCGTTAAGAAGCTGATACTGTAACCATTATCTCTATTTCATTATTATGATAAGTAAATTACGTATAAATATTGACACATAGGGTTCTTATAATTATATAGACCCTAATTATATAAATCTGTTGGCCATCACTTATTTGTATTTAATAAGTTGCCCTTAGGAGCCAGCTCCTTACTACGGTTCGCGTTAACCATCTTAAGCCACATTGTCACTTAACATCAGGTAACTAAATGCTGAACTTACAAAGAATAAAATATTATTATATTAGACAGATACAATCATACGAAAAAAATTGCGCAATATCATATCTTGTTGGCTAGTTTCTTATAATTAACTATACGCATAAATATAGTAAATATGTTTAAGCTTTTGTAACTATTGTTTTATATTACCTACTTATAGACTGCCACCAAGAAGGATTTAGGAAAAACTTTTTTTAAATATCATGACTAGTTGTAATAAAATTTATAATCCTTTAAATAATTGATATAATAAGGTCACTGATCAAAGTAACGAAACAATGTATTTATTGATTACACTGTCTTATTGCTATCGAAATCGTGTCATGTCATCGTTTTCTTTGTTAGCAGAGGATAAAGATGAACGTGATAATTTCTTTATAAGTTTTGAGTCGTATATATGAAGATTACTCCGTCATTGACGTCCACGTTGGTAATTAGTATGGTGTATTTCGCTGCGTAGTGCCTATGTGAGGTATCAGAGTTGTCAAACTGGTTGTTCCAGTAACATCCTGTTTATGAAAAGGTTCGAAGGAAGCGCCGCTACGTCCGGCCGCGGATGGTGGATGTAGCGTGATGTTCTTTTTGGTTTTCGATTTGTTTTTTGTTCATCTCATTTATTTATTCCAATGTAATCTCTTCCAGTTCGTTTTTTATTCAGTCGGTCTTCAGTGTTACCTGTGCCGAGACGCCAATCCATTTAATATAGGATTGCTCCAGGGAAATTAGCTAGTAGTGTATCAATTTATAATATCTTTTTCGTTATAACTGCAGATAATTGGAAAGTGTTGTTATTAGATTGTATTTGTTATGGGACTATATTTATTTTGCTATTTGGTTAGTGTTGAGTGTGTAACTTGTAATAGATCTGTGTCATGATGATGGAACTACCTGATTACTTGTTAATTCTCGCTCGGACTTCAATAAACAATTTACGCCTATCAATGGATCCTCCGCAATCACCTAAGTTCAATATGCCTTTATGGCAACCATGGATCGCTTCACCGGGAAAAGGTAAATCATTATTATTAATATCAATGCATCATATTAAATAACTTTGGCGTATGACATAAAAGTTGAAAATTTAAGCTTTATTTTCTTGTACCTGTACCTAAACTAAGAATCGGAAGGAGACTTATTCTTTGAATATATGTAATGATATATAGATATTTTTAAAAAAGCACACATACATATTACATAAATATTTTTAAGCGTTGTAGGTCTGTTGTAGGTTTTATTGACAAAAATTGAATTATATTTTAAATACTTCGTCTCTTTTTTTTTAAAGAAAATACATAAAAACCCCAAGCCCTTTAGCGAAGTAGTTTCATAATCTATTTAAAACCTGCGTTTTATAAATATAAACAGTATTATATTTTATATAACGTTCTGTATAATGTACTAAGTCGGCTTGCTAGTGTAATCCCAAATACCAGACCGCAGGTATATTAATGTACTGGGCAGATATATTTTGAGTGCCGACGTTCATTTTTTGTTTACAACAAAATTACCGCAAATATAACTTATTAAAATTATTGCGAAATTGAATGACTAAAATTGCATTAAAAATGAAAAGGTATCCAGAGCCATTTCTGTTCAACCAGTACTGGTATCCTTGTACCTTTAACTTAAATTGAAATACTATACTTTGTAGTATTTCGATATTATTTTATCGTAGCTACTATTGAACATGTTCTTTATTTATCTGTAGGAAAAAGAATTGATATTTCATAGTAAGCTACTCAAAGATCTATGTTTTTCCGGCACGCAAAAAAAAGCTTGGCGAATGGGAATTTAAAGCCTTCGTAATTTTATTCAGACACTGACCTCTAATAATATAATAAGTAATGAACATTCATGTTAAGTTGTGAACATATGTTAATATTATTATTAAATGATACACTTACTGTACAAATGTTCAATTTCTATAAGTGTATAATATAATACAAAACCATAAATATATTTATTGAATTGCTAATTATCTGCGGTTAATATACCAACCGTCATAATCTTGCCAGTTTTGCGTTACTTAACTTTATATACTAATCGATGTTATCACAAACAACACATAACATTTTATGAATTTCAGTTCACGTCAACAAAAAACAACTAAGATTTCTAAATAGAATTTATAAATAATAAGTTTTCTATTAATCGTAGCCTTGAAAAAGTCATATGTATTTATAATTGTAATTAATGTAACGGTTTTGATAATTAACGTATATTGAACAGGGATTTCTATTCTTTCCAGAGACACCATCAACGGCATCAAGCGGTGAATCCGAAGGGGATCGTACGCTATCTCCAGAAACTCCCCGGAGCCAATCAAAAGAGTTAACGGGCAAATGGAGGCGGGAGCGTCGATCTACCCGTTTACCCGATTACCGACCAAAGTAATTTATATTGATGAAACTTATTTTTAGTCGGTAATTATACAGTTAAAAAAAATAATTTCGTCTTGGATATAAAGCATTTGCTTCTAATCTTCATAGGTTAGATTTCTTTAACGTTTTGACAATTTTTTATATAGTTTATAGATTTAGCGTTATGGCCACAATCTCACCTGATGTCAAGTGACTATGTGGCCCAACATGGTGTATACGCTAAGCCTAGTGGAGGGACTAGCTCTCAAGTGCAGCTGGCGAAACACCCCTATAGGTATTTGGCGGCAGACTTACAACTTAAGGATTGTAGATAGCCAGTTGGACATTGAAAAAGCCCTAACAACATGCTATGGTTTTAAAAGCACCTGAGAGCTCAGGCTCATTGCAGGGATTTGAACTCGCGTCCATTGACGTGGCGTCAGTACACACTATCAATTCAGCACATTTCAAATATTACACTCTTGTTGTATAAAAATTTATTAACACCGTTAAATTTTACTTTATTTTAATTGTTGTTTATGTGAACAATTGCTTAAATATAATAATTTCACTGAAAGAATTGTGCAAGAAACTTTGCTAGGTTTTCATAACATTTAAGTTTCTAAATCAAAAGTTTAGGTATGTATGAGCTTATTCGCTGTCTTAAAATAAAAAAAACATAAATATATTAAAACATAAAATAAATAAATTTTAAATGTCCAATAAAAATTATGTTCCGTAATAAAATAGTAGTAACATTAATTTTAATCAAACTAACCGATGAGCGCTAAAACCGAATTGTACCCATCCATACTATTAGATGGCAGGAGAAAGCTTAAAATTAATAGTTAATGTGAATATCAATCATCTGCACTATATTTTCTCTAAGGCTATATTTTCAGCAAATCTATGTTATTTGTCATTGGATCAACTTTATGTGTAAATATGCTTTCTATGTATATGTTTAAAATATCATTCTATAATATCTGTGCAGCTTTAATGACGGAATAACATTTGTAAAGTTATTGCTTCGTGTTTCGTGCACTATAGATTTGGTTTGGAATCTATTTTACACTACATTAAATATTTGACGAATAAACTCTTTAAACGTGGTGTATTTATCACTCTTAACGTTGGTATAATTACTTACAAAGCCACAAACTATAACTAAAGAGAAAAGATAAATATAAACACAATAATTATATACCGCTAACGTAAACAATAAATTCCTTAAAAATAAATATATACATTTTTTGTTTGTAGCGAATAAACTCAATAACTACTGTACCGATTTCGAAAATTCTTTCACCATTAGAATGCTACATTAGCCCTGAGTAACATATGCTATACAACTTTTTTTATGAAAACAATTAAATAAAATTTTAGATCCACGCGAACCGAGTCGCGAACATAGCTACTTATAGATAAATAGTAGAAATCAAATTTATTTTCTGCTATAATCAAAATTTAGTAACTGATATTTACAAAATTTATTTAACCCATGTGTTTTTTTTTTTAAAAAAAAGGTAAAAGGACTTATGCCCTGCAGTGGGTCCAAAAGAACTCGAATAATTTGTTTTTATTTTAAATACTTGAATCATTTTCAAATGCTCAATTTCATCGACCGAATCTCTTAAATAAATCTATATTAAAACCTTTCATGATATTATAAGCAACGGTTACTACCAATATAGCTATTTAAATCGTTTACATTACGATGAATAAAACTCAAAATTTAGTACGCTGCAATGAAACAAACCACAAATAGTATTATGATAATAAAGCCACCCACAAAGTTATCAATTTTATTGACTCTCTGTTGTTAAATAATAAAATAGCCTTTCATATATGCGCAATATAATTCTAACTGTAACATTTCCGATACAAAAAAAATAGTTTCAATACAAACGATGTGTGCTATATCTAGGATGTACATATGTAGTTAGGAAATGATGTTAGCTCAGTTGGTACTGTGTAGGACGCAGCATCAAGGGACATGGGTTCGAATCCACCTGCAATGAGCTTTATTTAGCTTTCGTTGAAGGGGAACATCGTTATGAAACCATAGCATGGTAGTAGGGTTATTTCTAATGCACGCCTGACTAGCTACCGCCCTCAAGTTCCGCTGTTTCCGAAGTGAAAATAGGTTTCAGAAGCGGATAAAAATTATTGTCCACGCGAACGAAATCGCAGGCAAAGCTAGTACTTTAATAGTTTTAATTAATATTTTGAATTTTAATTATTAATAAGGTTTCATGTGATTTTTAGAGAGAACTGCAAAATGGCACTCCGGTCTCAATCGTTCAATGAGCGGCGTAATGTCGCGTCTGCGTCTCTTGCACGAGCACAACCACACAGCGACGGAGAACTCTCAGATGAACATGAAGAAGGTCCTGCCAACTTAACCATCAATGGAAACCGTAAGAAGCGTTTATTATTTTCCATGACTTCCTGCAAATCATTATTTTTTATATAAGTTTCTTTATATATAAGTTTTTGTAATACAATCCGAAATTAATATAGACCATTTCAAAGATATATTACACTTATACTGATAGATCTCATACATATGTAACATATCTATCCTTACTAATATTATAAATGCGAAGACACAGACACAACACAGAGACATTTATAAGTAGCTAGCATGTGTTACACTTATCTATGGTATTCGTGATTCATTTGGATACAATTGTTTAAAGAGAATATTATTTTTTGTAAAAATACAAAGAATGGGCAAGATTTTTTTTTAACATTTTAAAATAAGATATGTATATGAAACTTTGCAATTTGACATGGTGATATACAAATGAGGTACTTTTTACACTATAATACGGAAAAGGTTCTCTGGGATAGGGGATAAAACGATAAACTCCTAGATTTAAGGAAGTACCATGAAAATTGGCATGCACATATTGCACGCGTCATAAGCGAAGCGTTGTGATGAGTACTACTGTCACTTCACGCAATACAACTGATTTTTCAATCTTAAAATGTCCCTTTTTATTATAATTTGCACTTGTATAGTAATATACACACACACATATCAGGAAAAAACACTATTTTTAACACTCATGATATTTTGATGCCATTTTTGTTATTTAAACAAATTAAAAAACAGTTTAAAAAAGTTCTTCTTGGACGGCCGTGTGACTGTATGTACGGATCCTGTATGTCATCACGATAACGACCGAAATACTTTACTAACCCAGTCTTTTTTTTTACGCTTCAGTATAATTAGGAATAGAACCCTATTACTTTTCACTGTCTGAATCGATGTGGTTTTGTGTGGTTGGAATTCTTATTAAATATACAACAAAAAAAATGAGATTAAGCGCGTGCACTTTTGGATTTTTCAAACTTTATGTATTTTTATGGTAAATGTTTATATGCTATCCCCGGATGCGATAGGTGGCGTTCTCATCGTGTGATTTGACATAATAGTAGACATAGCTAGTGGAAATGGTAGAACAACGTATAATGAGCCAGCTTATAACTTTGTATATAAAAGTCTTGTGTATGCCTCTTAATCATCGTGTAACTTCTTAATGAGTTGACTGATAGAAGTAAAATTCATGTAATATATCTCTTTGATCGAGTCGATGGTTTATAGCTATTCCATGATATGATAGACGACGCTGTGGTCGAATTATTATCGAGCAAAAAGGGCAAAACTAGTTTAATATATATGTACTTTAATATAAATTGACATCAATAAACCATTTCCAGGTGCACCTCCCGAGTATCCAGGTAACAAGCACGAAGTACCTATAGACATGCGGTTACGTACTCGGCCGGCTCCTCCGCCTTACACACGGCCTTCCGTTATAACAAAAAACAGTGATTCACCACCAGGTAAGCTTTGAACTCTATTTAAATTGTATTAAAACCACCCCAGCTTCTACTAATTAATCCGATCGCTGCCAACCCTAACGGTGTCACCTGCTGGATTAATCTGCAGATTCCCTAAAATTTTTGTTTAAATTGCTTCAGCCGTTTTGGAATTCATAAGAAACATATGTATGTACATGCAATCAGATACTAGTTGGAAAGTTCTCTTTAGAATATAAATTTGTATTTGATTAAAAATATTTCCATCGCGTTTCTTAAAGACATTAAAAAGGACTACCTATCCACTGAACATTTCAAAGTTCAGCACAGAACAAAAAATAAATATAATACCATATAATAAAACTTGTTTCAAGTATTTATATATTTTATTATAAAAGTTACATAAAAACTACTTTATTCTGAATGTTTGTACGAAAAATTTTTTCAAGTAACTATATACTTAAAAAAAATTCAGATAAACCAACATTGGTTTCAATACACATATATATCCTAGTATGATTTAATACTAGTTTTGATACTTTATAGTTTTAACATTAGGGGCACAATCTCAGCTGATGTTTTGTAGCCAAAGACGGTGGACACGCTGTGCCTAGTGGAGTTATTTGACTTAAATTATCAAACAAAGTAATGACCCTCATATTTTAAAAACTATACTTTTAAATATAAATTGTTTCTATTTTGCAGGATCAATGTCGATGTGCGATCCGGTGATCGACGAGCACTTCCGAAGATCTCTTGGCGATGATTACATGAACTTGTTTAAGAAAAACAACGAGGATACTCAGCCGGGACCCAAACCTAACACCAAGGACCGGGCCAGTAGCCCCATACAGTTCAAAGTCGAAGAACCTCCGAAACCGGCTAAAATTATCGCGATGGAAGTGGACGATGCGAGCCTCTCTGTCGATGATCACTTCGCGAAAGCTCTTGGCGACACTTGGAAGAAACTACAAACTTCAAGATTAAAGGACCACGAGAGACAACAGGTAAGTAAGGGCGGAGTCGACGACCATTTTAGTAAAGCGTTAGGGGACACGTGGAAACAAATACAATCGTCCAAACACAAATTAGACGGAGACAACGCAAAAACGAGAGATCAAACTACGAAAATTATCACGAGGAGCGGCGTGGTGATATAGGTAGTTAAGCGACCGGGTGGTTCATTTTACGCGTCTTATAAAGTTTACGAGGTATTTTCACGATGCTCGCTCGAGTGTCGTTAAATTCCCACTCATTTAAACATAAAGAAAACTATTATTTTAATAACGTTTATGAATAAAAAATTATGATATTTGATACTGTTTATTTTCGAATAATTCAGAATCCATGACATTTCTGTTACCTTTTTTTAGGTTTTGGGTAATCTTTTTTTTGAGATGTTATTTAATTTTATATGTATGTTACGATGTACGGTTAGTCAATTAGTAGTCACCAGTTACACATTGTAAGTTAATTACCTCATTAAGAGCGCTTTTGCACTATTCACTAATAGATGTAAGTTAATAAGTGTTGTAAATAATAGTCACTTTGGATTATAAGAATATGTGTGTTTAAAGGGTCTTTGAACGGTTTTGTTAAGCTGTGAAAATATATTGTTCCTCGTTTTAATTATGTAATTTAAATCATCGAATATGTGTATTTTTATCACGTTTTATGTATATCTGGAAACAATGCCTCAAAATTATATATTATAGGGAGTATGCATATTTTGATTTAAAACATGGAAGTACTAATTTCTACGAATAAGCTAACAACTGTGGTAGATTTTCTCTTAGTTATATAATATGAATATAAAAGAGTTTTATAAATGTGTAAGCTACAGTAAAACTATTCACGTCATTATCACACAAACTAACGCGTGGACAGCGGGCTGTCTATCCTATAATATACGGTTTACATAATTATTATTTAGAGTTAATTGTATGTAAATAATTATTTCCTATTTATGCACTCTTAAGATTAAGCATGACATCGAGGACAAGTTAAAATAAATATTCAACTATGAAATTATTTGTTTTATTTTAATTTATAAACTAGCTGTGCCCCCGACTGCGTTTGCCTGGAATTAAAACATTTAATATAATTTTTGCTCGTTTTTGTAACTTTTTCTAATACAGCTTTAATCCTATTGGTAGCAGCGTGATTTTAAATAGCCTAAAGCGTTCCTCTACGATTACTCTATCAAATACATTTAGTAACCCGCCTGGTAGTTCCTAACATTAGCAGGTTCAAACAAACATAATTTTCCACTTTATAATATAAATACAGATGTAGCAGTTTAGCGACATCATATATATAGTTAAAAATACTATTACTATCGGAGAAATATAAATAAATACAACTTTGAACTAAAACGGGCAATATTTTGCGCGACAACAATCTAAGCCTAGGTTGGGTTACTTTGACACTCTTGTGACGGTCATATCATCAGATAGCCTTCAGTGCACACAATTAAACCCGGTGGAGATATGAAGAGGTCAATAGTGTTAGTTGAAAAAAAAAACAATTGATATTCTATTGAGAACTTTTTGCATTTGCCATGAAACATTTGTAGTTGGAAATCCTTTTTAGGCTAGCAGCATTAATTATCAAAGAAAGATGGCATTTTCACTAGGTTCGTCAGACTGTGACTAGAAGTGTGAAAGCTGTTCCTGGTCTCTTGCAATACATGTTGAGTGTTGTTTTAGATTGTGTTTGACGGTGCTACTCGATAAGTCGCCACACGTCCCTTCGCCTTAGTCTGATATCAGATTATACAATAACGCATTACTAGAAACTCTAGTAATAAACATCCGTAAATTAATTTTTTCAGCATATTAATAATAAAGGCTTCTATACAATTTCTTAAACTGGCACTATACACTCATTTATCAGCCCGAACTCCAAAGTTGGGCAAACTTACTTATTCTTACTTTTTTTAATCAACTTACCACAGCGAGAATGAAGCTATGAAGCGATGATAGCTCAGTAGTAGTGTGTATGAAAGGCGCTTCAAAGGACGTGAGTTTGAGTCCCTGTAATGAGCTTGAGATTTTAGTGAAGAAAAATCTACGTGATGAAACCATAGCATACCAACCATAACTAATTCCGATTTTTTTTAGCATGAGTAAAGTCGAAGAGATAGCAGTGACGTGGTGAAATGAATATGTGATTGAAATTTATTCTAACAATTATGATTTACGAAAATAGCAAGAAAAATTGTATTTTGTCTATATTCCGTATTCCAATATACATAGAGTTGACTGATAGCTATAAACTGTTATACATAAGATCGATTTATGGTAGTTTGCTAACGCGTCAAACTCCTATCATTAGTGATAGATTTACCACTCGGAAATGGTACCCGAAAATCTCCAACGTGGTAGACGCTCTTATATCGACGTTTGGCTGATCAGGTTAAGGGCTGTTTGAATAGACCGAGTATAGCCGTCAACCAAACCACATATAGGTAGTAGAGATGGTGACGCCTTAGGTCACATCGCTCATCATAATCTTATCTTATTATTAATACTTTAATAATAAAAACAAATAAAACATTATCCTGGATAGGCGATTACTGTTTATTTAATAGCCAAATATGTTATTCTAATTACACTTCTAGAAAATGCGAGCATTCTTGATATCGATTATTAATAGTTATAGACTGGAATGATAACTTGACAACAAGATGAATGCATATTTTTTCGAACTGACATACGCTGTTAACCTTAATGACTTTCAGCTTCACTGAACTTTTTGGGGCAAGAGCTCAGGGTACTCAAATATGATGAATGCATGCTAAATAAGATTATAAGAAATATCTTACGGACTATTTACCATAATTATCGGACAAGTGATAAAAAAATATATTTCTAATACAGATATATATTGTGCATGTATATAATATATATGTATATAATATAGTATATGTATATGTGTATAATATATATATATATATATATATATATATATATATATATATATATATATATATATATATATATATATATATATATATATATAACTAAAAATAATAACAATACTATGTACCTTTTATTATTATTTTTTTCGTTTTTTCTTTTGGAAAGCACCCTTAAACAGTCGTACGAATTCCATGCATTATTCACGATTTCTGTATTTATAGTATATTCCTGAAAAGTATACGCCGCGAATAAGGAGCTTGACTGTGTACTCAAACCATTTCAAGTGGGTTCCGACTATGACAAGAGAGTGCGCCACTTGGCGCAATGCGCAAGACGTGAATTATTGTAGCCATAAAACGTTGATGAAGTAGTTTATTGGATATGTTTTATAGTTTCCGTTGTATGTGAAAGAAAAATAAGTATTTGCATATACGATTTATGTCCTAAGGAATAAAATATCAGTGTTTTGTTGGATATGGTCAGAAAAATACAACGGAGTAGATACTGCTAAAACAGAAATCACTTTTGATTATATTTTTGTCACTATTGGTTTTTATTCTATATATATACTTTGACTGATTAACTGTTGTTAATAAAAAAAACCTGAAATGTATCTAGTTAAATTGGAATTAATAAATATAAATTTATATATTTATATATATTAATACTTGGAAAATTGATAACAATTTATTTATTAATAAAGACTCAAAATATTGGATTTACCTTTTTCATTTCTATAGAATTAAATAATTTAAAATATCCAATTTTAGTCTTTGCGCTATATAAAATAAGGAATTTAGGTTTCATCTCTACATACACACATATATTTTTCTTAAAATATTTTATTAATACAAAAATTATAAAGATTCTGAGAGTAGATTAAATGCGCTTATTGTGTTATTACACATTAAATATACAGTATTACGAAATAGTATAAATATCACCATAGATATGATATCATTTTTATGTTACATTTCACTACGACATAAAAATCAATACAAAATTCTTGTTTACAATGAAGAATTGATGTAACGTTTTGTACAATGCAACCACGCGCCAACTCAATATTTTCTCCATCGTCTCGCATTGCCTATACCATAAATTATCATCAAGATATTTAGTTGTGAGATACGAGATAGATATAAGACTTTATATAAACGTTTCTTTTTATTTTGGAATTTAAATGGCGACTAAGGACGGATTGTAGATACATCGATGTTCGCGGTTTTTTTTAATTGTTTTATACTTAATATCTGGTATAAAGCCATTATACTATCGCACTACATTAAAAAATACCATTATGAAGTAAATAAATATTACCTACCCTTTTAAAATATGTATATTCTTTTTATGGGTATATAGAACCTATAATTTAAAGGTCACATTATGAGATTTATGTTATAACAATTATATAAGAAAAAATTAAAAATATTACAAAAACAAAATTTCCAAATTATCAATAATCATCATACAAAACTGAAAATATTTGCTTAGTATTTCACTACAGTTTACGTTGTTATATTTTGTGATACACAAAAAATAGAAGAAAACAGCAATACAGCAACAGGAATAAAATAAAAGTAATAAAACAACAAGATTAGATAAAAAGTTATGTAATAATAAGGAAATATAACGTTCAGAACACATAAACAAAGGTTGTTAAAAACTACTGAATACGGCAAAGTGTCGCCAATTTATCTAACATCAAAAACTATACGTTCTAGAAACAACGTACCACGAAAAAGTCAACAATCTATCGGGTATTTATTTTCATTACAACTAAGTTTATATATATATATATCAATGTATACGAATAACTTATTATATGTAGTAGTAATTTTTATAATTAGATTACATAGGTCAGCATTTGTCCGACACACTAAATGTGAAAAAACTCACATGACCTGGTATAAAGAATTGGGGTGTGTAGTGCGATTTACTTACAAATTCAGGGCAATTAATATAATTGTTAACAAACTAATAGTATATTGTAGCTATTAAAACAAAACTCAAATCATTAGACAAATGATCCTTGTGTTTATGATATAAAAATTCACACAGAAAATTTACATATGCACCTAATGTCGCATATACATTTATTGAACAAAAAACATAATATATCAAAGAAAATCTAGTTTTCATCGGTTTGGAATTTTCAAACACATTATATATTTTATTAATACGTAAATACTAACAAATATCGAAGCTATGAACTCAATAATTATAATTGTTTAAAATGTTTATTTGTTTAAGAAAAATGCAAATGGTATATATATACAAGGATCGCATAAAGCTTTAAAGATATTTATATAATTAAAAAAATCGAAGCATATGTTGATCGGTCGTTAGATGGTAGAAAGTACTTTTACATAGTTCTTTATTCAACAAATCCAACGGTGTATTCTTAGCAAATCATATTACAAATAACTTCATGACATCAATACTCTGTCGCTTAAACGTCGTAGTTAGCTGAGAATCCACATTCAAGCACTGAATTCGAATGGTGCTAGAGAATAAAATCACTCCACCCACACACGCGAATTCAGTAGTCAAATTATGGAGCCGGCGACTTCACATAGCATTCTTCAGACTTCACAGCCGGGGCTTCATTTCAACAAGACAAATACGTATAAATGTACGTAATGTAGAATATCTATAATAGAAATGTTATTCTAATTTAAGCAGTATAGTTAATCGTACATAACACTAATTATTATTATGATATGACTTGCTAATCAATTTCTAAATATATGTGAAAGCTTTAGTTAATGAAACTTTTTGTGTTTATTGAGTTTCTATACAACATATATTGAACACATTATTAACCTTAATAGTTATAGTACATAAAATTAATGCCTAAAGGAAACTACAAATGAATACACAATTACGTTTAAACAACTACAATTTTACATACAATTGAAAATTACGCAGGAAATTTTTAATATCAGTACACGTATAAAGGATAGACATCAGTCTATGGAACATCAAATAAAAAATAAAGAAAAGCATAAATGTGTGTTTATCCCATACGCATAGCAGTCTTATTATGTAAATACAGTAGATATTGATCGTCAGTGCTGTATTTACTACTTCATATCTAAGTAACAAATCATATTATCCTCCCCTGAATAACTTACACAAGGCAGAACCTTAACTTTGCTCAACAAAGTTACCTATGACGAAACTTGTCAAAGAGCTATATTGAATGAAATGTTATTACAATAGGAAATTATAACAGTTAATGTTGTTTTAATAAAATTTAATAAACAAGAGTTCACAAGTGACATCCTTATTTGATAGGTATTGACATTTGACACGAGTCGTCCTGAGAAGCTACAGTGGGCTACGATGAATGCTTTCATTATTTACGTATAGGTGTACCTGGAAGACCGCGGGGCCGTGGGCCGTGGGTCGTATCGATCCGACAACACCCCGCCGCACCGCGCCCCTCTATGCGAGATAGCAACTGACTAAATATGAAAATAAGTCGCGCCTTGATTTATAAAATAACAATAAAATTTAAAAATAAAGTTATATTGATACGATTCGGCATATCGATTTGACCCTTTAAAATTAAACCGTTTGCGCACAAAGGGTTACGTCGAATTCAGAACCTTTGATTCGGGAAATGGCAAATTGAGTCAGTGTCGAACGGGACGGAGGAAAGCGTAAAATGGATTTTGATACAAAGGTTTTGTAGCAGTTTGAGGAACAGTTCACCCTCATCGTTATTTGGCCTCAATCCTCCCCCGAACATGTAATCTTAAACCTTTCTGCTACAATTTCTTAAATTTAGATAATTCAAAATCACCAACGTAAGCAGATCTTGATTTTGTAACGTAACGTTTTAATTAATAGTATACTTAAATAAATGGTAAATCAAGTATGGTAATGATTATTCATGATCATTTTAAATGTAAAAAAGTACGCCTAAAAGTCGAGAATTTTGTTCGTTTTTTTTATTGTCTCATCGCAGGGGTTCTGATATTGTTAAACAATTTGCAGAATGTGATCTCCCGTTCTAAGTCGGTAACGACAGCCGTATCTCTTGATGTATTTTAGGATTCAACAGATAGTAACAATTTTATGATCTTGTAGTAGACTTTCATATTTTTTTCTAGGGCTTTTAGTTTGTTTTACTTTATGTAACAAATGCACTATAATTTAAAAATTATCATTTATATTTGCATATGTTTTATTAAATTGAAATTATTTAAATAAAAATCACAACAATTAACCTTAAAGAAGTCAACTTCTGAATGGAACACCGTGGACACTACATAGAACCTTATCTTGGAGAGTAAAGGCCAAATTAAAATTAACTTCACAACACACGCGATAAACTACGAGTTATTAGATGCTTTCAATCCAATGCAAGTAGCACACTGATGTTGAATGTCCAGAGATGGTTATTTAAGGCATAGAGTTGTTCCACACGAAAAGTCCAGGACAATCAGATAAGCGCATCCCGTCGCGAGCTGCCGGCCTATACACAAAGCATGTAAGGGGATACTTCCTCTAACAAAGGTTTAAGTCGCTTCTAGGGTACGTTCTAGTTCGTCGCTACGACAAATAGAGAATACTCTACACTGGTAACTCTTTATTTGTTTTCAACAAGCTTAAAAATATCATATTTAATTAAAACAGCTTTTAAGTGTCCATTATTAAGTAACTTATTTCACGTCTCCAGCCATTGTTATGAAATTATAGATACCTATGATTATTGACGATGTTACTGATTTTATTTTATACACTCTCTCTCTCTAAGTTTCAATTATAAAGCCAATCAAAACAATTTTGTTGTTTTTTTTTGCACATGGATACTTCCTTATATAAGGATACCTACTACTACTACTATGTAGGGATATGTTAATAGCTAATCAATACCTATAAAGTCTAATGTTTAAATTGTTTATTATAGAAAATATTTAAATTTTCGTCATAAAAATATACTAGCTAGTGCCCTGAACGTTTGCGTTTTTAGCATCAAACTCGTGCGAGTGTAAAATGTGTTCTTAGTGACCATCAACACCACGAAAAGAGCAAAAATGCTAAATTTCAAATCAATTGGTATGTATTGGTTTAGAGATATAATGATGAAAGCTTAAGTTAATCAGTAGTATTTCGCTGACATATATGAATAAAGTTAATGTAAAAATGTATTTGTTAAGAAAACTAAAGTGGTGTGTCATTACGAACATGCCACTGAGGCGCCAAGCCTTGTCATTTGACGCTACGTAGATCTAGTTGCGTCGCCCCATACAGAGATGTAACGTTATGAATAGGGTGCACATTGACAAGCAGGCATCATTGTATAATATTCTCTTCAAAACGATAATTTCTGAACCAGAGGGCCTGACTAAGTGATTTTTTTCTACATTCTCTTGCGTAAAAAGAAAAGAAAAATGTATGGGGCGATAAATGTAAGTTTTATAACACGTTTTGATTACGGGATTCAGGATTTATATATGTCGTCGATTTAAAGTCTTTAGTAGTCGAATGAGTTTTTTTTTTATGTTTTTCTTTACACTAACAATTGTAGAAAAAAGCAAAGGGGTCTGAATTAATTAATAAAAGTATTCTAAAGGTTAGAAGAAACAAATATTATCCAGTTATACTTAAATGTGGAATTATTTTGTTTTGAAATGGTTTTTTATAACTCTACTACTCGGCCTACACATTTTCGTTGTTTTCATCCACTAAACAAAAATAGTATTGTTTATTTTGTGTTAGTATTTTGTTTTTTTATTGTAAGTTCATTGTTTACTTTTTGTGCAACTTTTGGGAAATCAATTCGCTACGCACTGTATATGTCGTCCAACGAAACATTTCCATAATATAAGTATTTTCCCAACGTTGCTTTCTACCACTAAGGCAACTATATTCCATATAGAATATACTAAGCTTGAATATGCTAATTTTTCATTCGTATCAACCTACAATTACAGGCAAGACTAGAATTTCTATGGCTAAAGAGAAAATTAAACTCGTTATGTAAGTTGATTTAGTTAAATATACCTGATTCTTAGTAATTCAAATCACAAAGGTTATTCAAGAATTAATCATCAAGATCAAGAAATTATTAAAAAACATTATGTCCAATATATTAATATTTTTACTACCGGTTTCGTGTCACCGAATAAACATCTGTAGCAAAGATTAATGAAATTTTATACAGAAAATTACATTATTTATAATAAACATTTATGTTTATTGTACTGTAAATCCAACTCTCGATATTGGTTTCTCTTATTCCTAAACACACACAACTAGATACAAAAATTCAACTTTTTGCGAACAACGTATAAATTTTAACTGCTAATGGACTTTTGTAGTAACATCCTCCATGATCTACAAATATTATCTCAATAGGGACATGAGAACGTTTCAATCTTGATATTTTGTTAATGTTGTTAGCCTCGCATACTAGTTCAGATGCTTACAAAATAATTACAAAAGACAGAATACGGTACAAAAGACGGTAAATGACATTGAAACCTATTGCTTCGAGATTCATTCAAATATATCTGGTACATATAATATCATCGTTAAATTTATCAAGCTTTAAACAGTGATATAATACAAATACATTTCTCAAAGTGCTCAGTGACATTTAACCAATTGGCTACGTCAGACTGTACGAAATTAATTTTACTGTCTCAAGGCTCTATGAGATACCCTTCATCTTGTTATAATTAACTGCCCATAAAAGCCTGCGTAGCGAGAAAGTCAATTTAACTATACGATTACCTATTCGATCGATTCGTAAATTGAAAAATTTTATTTTATTTTTACAGACAAATGAGAGGATAAATACAAAAAATATGTTCCTAAAAATTTTCTTCTATTCACTCAGAGAATCACAAGTCCCATATTGTTTGAACTGCCCATTTTTATGTCAGAACAGATACATTTGAATCTGACACAAATTATTCAGTAACGTAAGAAATTGATTAACGAAGAGGAAAGGTGTAACACGAACAATTCAACTTATACGCGTTAAAATTTAAAACTTACTACTATTACATGGTATTATCGAACAATTATTAAAATAAAAATTGATATTAGATACCAAAGAAAATTGTATCGTTTTATTTTATGGATTATACGGCAAAGTGAAGGTAGTTTGCTTGATACTAATGTACACTCCATAAATAATGTTCACCACAAACATCGGTGATCAAGAAGTCTACAAAATTTCCAGTACAAAAGAATACACTAGATGTTCTCAATACACTATATAGATTTATCAGTTGCAACTTAGTCGTTTACAGATCCTTACCACATTGCTTAATTAATTTATCGTCTGATTCCGGAAGGTGACACGTATAAACGTGGCATCTTGGCGAGTATTACACCTGTTTTATGGTATCACTGATCCAATAGCATCAAGATACTCGTTATGAAACTAAGAGATAACAGGCGGATTTTGAAATGTATTTGTCACTTTAGGTAAAGCCAAATGCTATAAGATCATAACAAGAAGGGAACAGATACTTAAAATTAGCGTAAGTAATGGTATAATTAGGTATTGCTGGATAACTCGAAGAAGTGCCAAAGCCTGATCTCCAGTAATAAGGTAGAATGCAGATCGTCGTGACATTTTTTAGTGGGGAGTTGATGGTACCTTTACCTGAAGAGCTCCACATGCCCCTGTCTCAAGTTACCTGACATAAAACAAAAGAATGTAGGTAAATATATTATTTCATCATGTTTAAATATGTTGCTGTATGAGTTAGTTATTTTATAAATCATAAATTAAACTGTTCCCTAACGAAAATTATTGGGTATATACTATATACATACATAAATTTATTTTCAAAGTCTATCTAACTGGATTTTGTTTTGGATATCTATGTTGAATAAAATATAAAACGTTATAACAATAAAATATAAGTTATAGCAATCAGAGACAATCAGTGAAGAATTTCTAGACTAGATCATTAAATACAAAGACTCCTTTCTGAAAACATGTGTGTATACTTTACCTTTTTATAACAGTTGTATGGATTATTATACCTTTTCCGCGTTTTTTTTTAAATTAAAACTTTGAACCTCCTGTAAAGTAAGTATGATCTCAGGGGTTATGTATTAATTCATACCACTAGAAATTAGATAGAGACACTAAAAGCGTGGTGTATAAAGACTTTGAGAAAAATTGATAATAATTAATGACGTATCTCCTCATTTAATAAGATGTCTATTATATACAAATAGTTTCATGGAAATGAATTTTCAATGTAACAAGAAATTTCAAAGTTTAATTTAAATTATCCTTTTGAAGGGGTATACTAATTTTCTGTCGGTAGTATTACGACAAGCAAAGTTTCAACAACAATAGTCAACAAGCCTTTATTGTAACAACGTAGATCGATTTCTGCGTGAAAATGGATGGGGATCCAAAATTTTAGTTAGAATTTACATTTACGTAAATCTGACAAAGTTTGATAACATTTGTATAATATTGATGATAAAGACAGTGAGTTAAATTTGTTGCAACATCAAGATCTTAAATGGAAATAATGTTCTAATGTCAGGAGCCACTGCAGCTCTTATGGTCAAAGTACAATGGACCTAATTTTAATAAGGATTCAAAAATATCAAACAACATTTATATTTTTGTAGATTTTTTCTAAGACGTAGTTAAAACATTTTAGTCTGTTTAATTAAATTAATCTATATTTTACCAAAAAATATTCTATTAAAACTAAATCTACACGCTATTTGCCCATAATAATTTATTTATTAGATTTTTTTCTTTCTTCTCCTTATTTTCTATAAAAACTTAGATCTTCTAGTCAATTGAAAGTTCTTCTAATGTAGTTCTGTCACATTTTCTACAACGCTAACGAGCTGGAAGAGAGGTGGTATATTATTATGCGTATTATAGTTTATTACTATCAGTAGTCGATAAAATCAACGATAAACGATAGATTTTGAATAATGGGTGTGATGTTTCTTAAGGGATGGTGTGTTTGCTGAGCAGTTCCAAGCAGGCATTGTAGACGTTATCTATGTTGACAGGGTGCGGATGAGAGGGTTTGGGCGAGTCGCCGACCGTCGCTTCGCCTCGACACAGCAAACAGCTGAACTACCGACCTGTAAACATAAAGCGGTAAGTCACTCCTGCCTCTGTACATCTGCTTATTGTAATTCCCTACGTATCTACTGGAAGTATAAACGAATTTATTGAAAATATTTTAATGAAAGTAAATAAAAAACAGTTAAGCTTACTCACACATATTCCTAGTGTTTAATGAAATTAAAAAAAGGCCAGCTGATATACCTACGTTTGCAATAGTGTATTTGATATCGTCTTCAAATTTTTAACGCCTATTAATATTAGAAAAAATGTAAATTGTAATTAATACCATGAATGCTACCAACGAATATAAAATTTTACATCTGGAAATGAATTTGTAAAGAGCAATTATTTTCGATTATCACTGATTCTTTTTTCCAAGCTTATATTTAAAAGTTTAATACATATTATTTGAACATTTGTCAGTTAATAAGATTAACTTTAGACCTTAATTTATTACATTTTAAATAATTTTTATATTCGATAGTATTTCATTTCAGTCTGCCTTTTTTGATTTCGATTTTGTCAAACAAGTCAGATGACGCATAAAAATGTTTCATGCAAAGTTTGTCCCTCTCTTTACCCTACTTTCAAGAAGGCTTTTACTCAATTTAAGTTAAGGGATACTTTTTATTTTCCGATACGATATAGGTTGGTTACGACTACGAAATTCCATGGCACACACAACTAAAAAAAATTAACTTACTAAACCAGTTAACTAACAAAAATTAATAGAAACCCCAAAACGTCGATCAAATTATAATCGAAATAATAAATAATCGAATAAACGCGAATAATCCAACGCCACTTTCTGTATAGTATGAAAACCGGCTCTTTTGCATCTCGATGTTGTTCATATATTAGAACATTATTTTTATTAGTTGTAGGTTACGCGTTTGGCCGTTAATTCACCTGATGATAAGTTATGATGAAACCCACCGTGATAAATAAATACCTTTCTTTACGTGGCTAAAGTTTATTTAAGGATCTTTCTGCCGAGTTTGCCTGCACATATTTCCAGAGTTGTATGTGGGAATCCCCTTATATGAATGACCAGAAATAATATTCCTCGCGGGTACCCTACATTCCTCCCTTGCCCACTTGCCAAAGATCGTGAAACGCTTTTGCAATGCTTTCAGACTCTGTCGGGGTTAGCCGTTGAGATTCCACCCACTAGTAAACATCCTAGGGCGTTGCTTGAATTGGTCTAATGGCACACCCATATACACGAGAGACGAACTATGGTATGGTTGCACGCTTCGGCCAAATGAGTATACGCCAAGGATCTATTAGTTTGCTGCAAACTGACATGCATAACGTCACCATAGACAAAAAGACAAATTGCCCCCGCTTAGGATATATAATATATAATTGATCAGAGAAGTACTATATATCCATACACTGAATGTTCAAACCAGTTCAAACAGCGCTCTTTAGAAATTTGAATATAGTCTTAATATAGATATTACATAGACAATATAATTTGTTAGCAAACGAAAGGACTGATTTCCGAAATTTTGTCTTTGTGGGTAAAATTTACCATATACATTTTTCAACCAAACGACCACCGCGGCTTCCTCTCATTTCGCCCCACACAAATGCCGGGAAGCCGGCTTTCCCTCCCTAGAATGTCTCTTGATAAGCATCAGGAAGAGCCATACCATCATGCTACGCTATAATCATTGCAAGTGTTACATTCATCAGTAAAAGCTACCACAGAATCAATAATGCTTCAAATATATTTTAACAGTCCTACAAACACAAATTAAATTGAGTTATAATGTGTGTATCGTCAAATTGGATTAGAACTAGAGTTTTAGGTAATACTTGTTACGTAAAAAACTTACTTAATTACCCATGACAGAAGCAACAGCTTATCTGTAATTTAAACCAATAACTACATCGTTAGTTGAAACTTGGAACCTATATTTTACTATACCTATCTTTATTTTCTATTTACAATATAAAATTAAGTAGATGACTTATGAATTATAAAACTGTTAATTATGTTAAAAGAAGGTAAACGATTTTTCTTCAAAGTTATGGTTGTTTGCGGGTTTGTTTGATGAAAATTTAATAAGTACTTTAAAGTTATGTAAAGGTAATTCGACATCAAACACTATTTGTTTTTAGTTTATAAAGAGATTATGTATTCAATCTTCTCCTATTGACTTGAAATTTAACATAAATCTCTATAATGAAAACAAATAATTAATTCAAAACATAGAGGACGTTTGTAAATTATGGAATGAAATTTTTCATTGATAAAGTATCATAGTGAGATATCTCCAAAACTTAAATTTGTCATGGATATTCATTTCAAGAAGTAGACCCTAAGATGGGATATTAGGAAGGGATATATATAATAACGCGTACCAAGCCGTGGGGTAATAGTTATACTTAATATTTATTGAATTCTTACTACTTAATAAATTCAGAATTTCTGTGGCTATCGATAAACGAATCCGACTGTCGTGCTGGCCTGAAAACAGCTTAATTTAATCTTTAAGGTAACAAGTAATGCGGTTAACACCATATTACAATATATGTGTAACATATATTTTATGTTGGGAAAGCCGCAACGCATTTTACGCAAAGAATTTTATTAAAGAAAATTTTTCAAGTACTTTATTTTTCCATTAGAGGTAATGAAAGAGTAAATATTTTGTTACAGTAACTTGGCAAAGTGATTGGTTCAATAAGTACAGTACAATCCAGTAATAATCGGCAACCACCAAGGAGTCGGTACACTATTTTCTGTGGTAACTACAATACCGAGCTGCAAGTCTTTCGGCAACTAATATATGTTACCTAATCTCGAAACATGACAACGGAAGAGTGTTATTATACCAGATTTATTATCATGTATCTAGTGCTCACAACCTAGTCGAAAATAGATCATTACCAAGTTGTAATTTGACAACTTATATGGCATCAATAGTCACTGTTAATTGTCTATATTCTTTTAACTTATATAAAATACAAATTCGATTAGTTTAAAAACTCAACGATAACATATAGTAATTAAAAATCTTCAAAGTATTCATTAAACTAATGGAAACTGGATAGTAAATATATAGTCGTAACCTTTCAAAGACGTAAATACTTTAGACAATCAATTTTCGATAAATTAAATCACTTTTTAAATATTTAGGTACATGCGTATACATATATATTACTAAGCTACATTCTACACATAAAATAGACGGAAAATAAAGTGTAATACACAATAATAACGTTCGATAGTTTAAAGGCTGACAAAATTGTTTTAAATTTTATAAGATTGTATATAACGAAAAAGCGCATAATTCATAAATAACTGAAAGAAAATACACAGTATAAATCTATTAATAACATTTCAAACAACATTGAGTATGAATACTGATGATAATTTATAGTGGAAAGCGAAAGAGGTAAGCATGACGTGTAGACCCTGCCTAGGTAGGATAAAGGGTAAAAAATAAGAACAATTGTAAATATAATGTCGTTGCCAATAACGTAAACTAGCATCCTGGATTATTCAAACCGCTGTCACAAAAAAAAATATTATGCGTCCCGTATAGTAGAGTGCTTGGGGAGTTTGACCTCGGACTCCAATTACTGTCAATGTATTAATGTGAGACCTTCTGCATTATGTTTTATACATAAATTACTAAAAAGTTTACCAATTTTTTTTCGTTGCTTTTTTGTTTTTCTTAATTTGACACTAATTTCAAGAAATTGTCAATTTTTCCATTTTAAATCAAAATATTTTTATAAAATATTCATAATTTAAGTAAAATACATTTTAGAAAACATCTTTCATAGATACCAGATAGTCAAAAAGGGCCGTAAAAGCAAGGAGCAGGTAGATTATTATTAGGTAGAGCAACTAGATGAAAAAATGGATGAACTATGCAATCACTATGTTCGATATTTAAATAATAATTACGGCAGAAACGTATACGTAGTATTTGATGGTTATAAAAAAAAATGTATAAAATGAATGGAAAGAAACCGTCGTGCACTCAAAAATACATGTGCAGATGTCGAATTTAATGAAAATACGCCCCTCAAAATTGGCCAAGAGAAATTTCTTTCAAATAGTAAAAATAAAAGCAGACTCATAGACATGCTGAGGAAGAAACTATCTAACAATAATATTTTTACATGTCAAGCGGAAAGTGATGCGGACAGATTGATTGTTGAAACAGCAATTAATTTACAGTCAACAAATGTTACTGTAGTTTCTGAAGATATTGATGTACTAGTTCTATTAACTGCACTAACTCCAAACGACCGTGAAATCTTTTTTCAAAAGCCACCTCGAGGAAATGTTGTACAGAATTTTTTTTCATCAAAAAGCTTAGAAAATACATTACCGAAATGTAAAGAGCATATTCTTTTCGTACACGCTTTCACTGGTTGCGATACAACGTCTGCTTTTTGCAATAGAGGCAAAAACAAGTTCGCTAAAAATTTCGAAAAATGCAAGAATTTACATGGCGCTGCTGAAGTATTTAAAAATATTGATGCAGATCCTGACAGAATTTTTGAAGCTGGCGTTGCATGTATTTTGGAATTATACAGTGCTCCCAAAAAAGTTAAAGATTTGAATATATTGAGGTTTAATTCTTTTCTAAAGGGCACAGCCAAAAAAACGGGTGTTCAATTGGCATCTCTACCACCTACGTCTGATGCAGCGTTTGAACATTTGAAAAGAGTATATCTACAAGTGCAGATATGGTTAGGTAATAATATTTCTGTTGAAAATTGGGGTTGGAGGTACGTTTCTGATAATCTTGAACCAATACTGATGAAACAATCGCCAGCTCCAGATAATTTACTTAAAATGCTATTTTGTAATTGTAAAAAAGGATGTGGTAATGCTTGCGGATGTCGAAAAAGTGGCTTATACTGCACTTCAGCGTGTTCACAGTGCAATGGTGATAGTTGTTTTAATGCATCTCCTGTCTTAAAAATAAGTGAAGTAGAAGAAAGTGACGAAAACGGAATAATTGAAGTTTAATCATTTTTAAGCATGTATGAGAGGCGAACTAAATAAATATTTTTTATAAACTTTTTTTTTTACACTTATTGTTTCATACTATTACTTTTTAATATTATATGATAGAAATGTATTTATAACACGATTTTGACACTACATTACTTAGTAAAGCTCGTAATGTCTTATATTATATGCCTTAATTTATTTATTTTATTATTAAATAAAAAGCAACGATTTTTAATTGGTAAACATTTTAATATACCTTATCAACAATACAATCCAACAGGTCTCATAATAATTCGTTAACGGTAATTGGATTCCGAGCTTTTTCAATTCTAGATGCTTAAGGCACTCTACTAGTAGTGAAGTAGGTAATTTAAAAATACAATAGAATAACAGACGCTTCATTCTCGCAATACAAAGTGATATTGAATAACTAAGATAGCAAGCAAATAGCTGTTTGTAAATAGTTACCATAACGCAAATACGCTTGGGACAGTAAAAGTTTATATAACCTCTTTCCCTAGAGCTTTGTTAACTGTTCTCATGTACTCTTAGAGGAATACAATACAAAAATTATATAGGGTGGAGATATTGCAGAGATACTGCCTAGAGTATAGCGAAATCTCCTGAGATACCTTTATATGATGACTCTCTCACTTAGCTATCTTTCACATTTTACAAAGTGAAACTATTAAATCATCACAATTATTACCTACATACGAATCATGTTTAGCAAAGTTACAAGTAAAAAATAAATAGAAGCAGATATTGGTTTACAACTAAGCAGTATAAATACCTACATATGTCCTTCTAGTACATAATATTCCATAGCTCAAAAAAATATTAGAAAAAGAAGTATATACCTAACACTGCTTTAACTGAAACTTTCCACTTCACGGTTCGCGATTTTAGTGCAATTTAGCTTTCATAATAGAAACGCTTTGGAGTTTAGTATGAAGTAAGCATTGCGCTCCTGGGGATACGAAAACCAGATTACATAACATAAAAGGTAAAATTTAAAGATTCAATGGATATAAATTTTAATAGAATTACTATTGAGCTATTGTAGTAAGGTAATGACAGGCATAAAAAAGGGTAGTGAATAATTAATCCTACAAAATTCAAATAAAAATAATTACCATAAACCTTTATTACAGCTTTAAATTCTTAAATTCACGGTAATAAACGCTTCATATTTAAGCTTAAGATCAGAAACTAAAATTATATCGTATATAAGAACAGTTTATGTACAATATTTGTTCTATATATAAGCTTTATTCGGTATAAGTGGGTTGTAGAATTTCGTATAGTGAAGTTGTTTATAGTAAATACCTACCAAAAGTACTTATTTAGTAATATACATCGCAAGCGGTAGGGAATCATGCAGGAGCCCTCAGAGGTAACTTTGTTCGCTTCAGTACGCTTTAACCACCGACTATACTCGTTGCAACCTTATTTATTTAGGACGCTCTCAATATCCGAACCAGGCTTTTGAAAGCTATTGACAAAGTACGTAAAAATCATATAAAACAGAGAGTACACACAAACATACTTTATTACCTCTATTACTATTTTACTACTTAATTAGGGCATTCTACTGATCTCATTTTGTGCAGTAACAGTGAATTTAAATTGTTTGTATTTCAATATTAAATACTAAATGTTGAGAGATTAAACACTAATTACTAAATACATAAAAAAAACCCCCACATAAGTGTATGATGGTAGGGCTTTTTCTAATACCCATGTGGCTAGTTTGACTTTAAGTTTAAGAAATTTAGGAGAAGTTATAATTCCAACATCACTGACTAGCTAATCTTTTCACTGTATTACAGGTTATTTTCATATAACAAAATACAATTTCTGTCAATACGAATAAAACAAATTAGAGATATTTTTCATGTTACATTACTGAATAATGTAAAATAGTCGATTTGCATATCTTATTTGATTAGCTTTTTTAAAATGGCCAACTTACTCGAAATCGTTATTGATTTAAATTTCTTAAATATATATAGTTAAATTCAGTCACAATATAGTCACAAATTCAAATACTCACGTTGCACGTACATAGTGACCGTTAATCAATAATATCTATATAACAAGAAATAGTAGGTTACCCGCTTCATTTGCTGGCATCTCTCACATTCTAGAGAGCACTGTTTGCCTTTAAAAATCAGATTCAACACCCAATTAAGTTGTTAAGTCACAGAGCGATTATGTTAAATACCATAGGTAGACCATTTATTCCAATATAATTTATATATATTATAAGAATGTAAATTTAAAGTGTCTCTAATTTTTAGAATTATGTAAAAAAATATGAAGTGACCTAGTGAATAAGTAATAAAATACGTTTACATTATATTTAGAAATGTCTCTCTGTCTGTTTGTTTGCGCACGCATCACTGCTAAAGTACATCGTTTATCATAAAACGTGATCAAAGAAATCATAAAGTGTAAGTAACAGTTAGTTTTTGTTTCATTAAAATCGGTTGACTCTATCAAAAGTTATCGTAATTTGAATGACGGCGGGAGATTAAATAATTTTAGTTCCACGCGAACGAAGTCACAGGCACAACTAGTCTTCAATATAATTACAATATTTTCATGTATTTCATATGCGGGTAATATTTTCATAGAGTTGTATTAATAAATATCTAGAACAAACCGTTCACATAGGACAATGCCGCAGCTTGCTCGTTGATATCCGACGGCTGACAATCTATGCTAATCTCCGGACACGCCACCTCAAAGCCTTCAAGGGCCGTGGCCAAATTTTTTGTCTCATTTCTTCATCCCATGTTATTGAATAACTCTATCTCAGTCTATTCGACAAACATTGGATTCGACCGCGGCAAGTGTCAACATCGATTGTCCAGCTGAAACGTGAATTTTCCGATAGTTGGACACGAAGTTGTGGTTCAAACAAAATATAGCGTTCTTACAACTTTTAATGTTTTTTTTCTCTATACGTTCAATATCCTAGCCCAAATGAATATATACCTATATGTAAAAGTGCAATTTATAAAGTAGCACTTTATAAAATTCAAAGTTTTGTATTCAAATTCTACTTAGATTCTAGTATCAAAATTATACCAATAAATCCCATTATAATATATTCAGTCTCGCCGACTATGGTACGAAACTGTTGCACAGAATTTAAATACATTTCGTAATATTCAAGCGTAATAAAAGGTCATTGTAATATTAAGTTTATCACCTGATATAACTCCTGGAATAATTGATAAAAATACTGATTTAAAGTAGTTTACTTATATGAGTTGTTAAAGTTTTTTTGGCGTTGTATAAATTATTATATCATATTACTAAACAAACAATTTATGTGCCTTATATACCCGAAGATTATGTCGACTAATTAGAGAGAATTTAGGATATCATATTCAGGGTGTAATTAACTAAGATGTGGGTGACTTCTGGTGAGTACCGCCAGGGAAGTGTTATTTACAAGCCTCGTTAGACAAGCTTGTTTAACGCAATGGTCAAATTACACGAGAAGGGGCTTTCCAAACAGTTTTATTTGAAATAATATAAATAAGGTCGGCCGTTTTCATGCTATAGGCGATATCTACCTTTATACCTTCTCGTACATCTTAAATTAGTGAAAGAAGATCTAGTTAAAGTAATTTCAAAGAGGTTAAATTCTGGTTATCCGTTTCATACATTTATATTTTACCTAGTTTGTATATACGCAGCCATATTAATATTAACAAGTAAAATGGATATAACATTTGAGTTACAAAATAGTATCAAAATATAATGTTTCTTGAAACCCGTTGTTATCCTGTGAATTTTAGTTCCATGCATATATGTCCGCAGTTTCTGTTTGCGTTTGTTAAAATATGGGGGCGTCATAGCTATGCTCGATGTCTTAAAAATGTATGTAAAATCAGAAAGTAAAACATTATCTAAATATCAACTGTTATCAAAATATTTAAATGAAATGAACAGTTTAATTGAAGTCATTATTACCTAAGGTAACTTAATTTTAAAACTTTTATACATACTAAATATAATGCTCGTAAAGTAAACTCCATTAAGAATCTTGTGAGCAACTTCGCGCAATAACTAAAATTGGAATATGAAGATTCTCTTGAAACTAACAAGGCATGGTTTATGTCTCACAATTAGACTGGCTTTGTAGTTTTTGAGACATAGTGTAGAATAATATAAGGATATATATATAATATATTAATATTACACATATATAATAAATTGGTTTTCAGTTGATAAAAACTAAACACGTAACTTTAATACGATTTCGTTGGCGGTAGGTATGTTTACATACCGATAACAGCGTATGAGCTCCGTACATCAAGTAAGGAATATTATTCACTTGCTGGTATCACTTGGAACGGTCCATTCAAAAAGTAATTATATATCGACAAAAAGTATACGTATTTTTTGTTTATGATCCTTACAAAATATTCAATATAAGATTGAATTATATCATTATTCCTAAATTATATAGTCATTAATTTGTGAACAACACATTGCACCTTAATTTGTAATTTAATTAATGCTACATTAACCTGTTTTGGTTATTTAACTATTAGCTTCCTAATTTCGCTACCGTAGTTAAAGAACTTTTATCTCCATACTTTATTATTAGCCGTTCACTCCAGATCGAGGTTACGAGTTCTCGGAACTTCCAACAACTCCCTTCTATATGACGGTAAGCAGAAAAGTTTTGTTAATTACATAATTCTCTTACTTTTATTATACTGTGTACATATTCGAATATTGTTTTATACTTTAAGTATAAGCATACAACAATAGAATAACGTATTAAAAAATTAAAGAAATTAGCGAAATTATAAAAGTGGTAATTTTATACCTGTAAATACTACTAACTATACACGTGGATCAGATTATATGAAATATGTTTTTCTATACTTAAAAGTTGAAAATTAGGTAGTATAATCCCAATTTACATTAATAGCTTTTTAGTATCTTGTATTATATTTTATTTAACGGTATTAATGACAAAATGCAACAACCTGCTCAAACATCAACTTTTTTTGCGCGTTTATTTTTCTAGCGCATGTTTTGCTTAATTATTTGTATTCACTAGCATACCACAAATATTATTGAACCCAACTCAGAGAACAATATATCTATTAATTAAGTATTTTCTTAATCACACAGTTACGATTAGTAAGCTTTAATCACACAAAAATGAACATGTTTTTCAATAGAATACAATAGTTTATTATTCTGAGATCATTTTCTAAACGTTGCTAAAATTCTATTACCAACACAAATAAAAAGGTCAATTTAGCAAGGGTTATACTCGCCTAAAGAAAGTCTGTCTTTTTATACAATCTTCACTTTGCTCAGCCTTTATCGTCGTCGAAAATGTGATCATATGTCGGAATGCAAATGTTATTTGGCATCTAAAGTCTGCATCCCAATGGGCCCGTTTTTTTATGGACATATGAGTTATATAATTGATATTGTGGTTTATAAAGATTTATACAAAAGACTATGTATAAACATATGTATAAACAGTGAGTAGAATATTTTTTTATTAACTATTATAAATAAATGTGTTAACAATTTTGATTACAATTTGGTCAACCGATACAGACAATGAAATCTTGTATAAAATGAAGCAAGTAATCTTAATGTAAACAAAACTTAGTTTGAAGCGATGATAGCTCAGTGGTAGTGTGTACGACTACGCGTCAAGGGACATGAGTTCGAATTCAACCACCTATAATGAGCTTTAGCTTTCGGTGAAGGAAAACATCGTGAGGAAACCATAGCATGGTGGTAGGACTTTTCTAATGCCCACCAGATTAGTTACCACCCTCGAGTTGAAAATCTGCCGCCAAATACCAATAGGTGTGTTCCGGCAACTGCACTTGAGAGCAGTTCCTCCACAGGTTTAGCACGTCTACCAACTTGGGCCGTATCGTCATTTAATATAACTATAAAAAAACTAGCTGTGCTACGATTTTGTTCGCGTGAAACTAAAAATAATTATTTATAAATTTTTGAACGTTTTTTGCTAGTTGACCAGTTCGCTCCTATTGATATCGTGATGTCAACGTAAAGCCTTCCTTAATGATTGCTCCATCATATACAAAAAGAAATTTTGTAATCCAGCTGGTACTTTCTAAGATAAGCTCGTTCAAACAAACAATCTTTTGTGCTTTATAGTATTAGTACGGATTAGCTATTCGCGTTATTATAGGTTTTTGACAATTAAAACGTTAGTATTCTATCCCACGATACTACTACATTTACACGGGGTTGTATGTTATTTTGTTATCAGTATTTCTGATTTCGTGTATGTAAATTTTCATGATAATCGGTTGAGTAGTTAAGTCGTGAAAGCGTAACAAACAAACAACTATACATGCGCATGTAGAATATTAGTTACGATTCTTGTTTTACGTGTCTTCATAAGACCGTTTTTCCATCCTTTTTACTTTAAGAATTATTCGCTTATAAGCATTACAAATAAAAATTACAAGTAAATTCGACTTGCAAATTGTACTTCTATCGAACTCGCAGACTTTTCCAACTGAAAACAATTTTGTTTTTTAGTTATTTAATAACATTACGGTATATAAATAAGCCTTCTAACTAAGAAAAATCATCAGTAAATACTAAAAACATCACGATAAAACAATTTATAAAGGAAAAAAATCTATCGTAACGGAGCCTCGGGGAAATGTTAGTTAGATATCAGGTAATAATGAAATAGGTGGAAAGCGCCCAAAGCCGTCGAACGGAGATTGGTAAATATTTGATGTCGTTAAACGTTCGCACCTGGAAGGCCGGATTGTATTCGTTTCGGCATATCATAATTTTCAATTTACAAGTACATTAAACTTGAAAATATAAAAGATCTTTTATTTGAAAATGTATATTAAAAGTATTGAAATAATATTGAAATGCGTAATGTCTACCATACTTTTGTCACTTTTCACATTTTAATGTGACAAATTATTTGTAGTGGTTATTATTATTCAAAGTGGCATTACTATATCTAATAGTAAGCATTGAAAATTTCAGAAACAATAACAACCCAGAGATAAACAATGCATCAGGAGGCGTCACTGTCGTGCCGGTTTCTCGGTGACTGAATATACGCTGACTAAAAGGCAGCAAGCTAACACAAAGATACTGTGATGAGTTTCAACCATGTCTACAGTGGTCGTGACCCTGCGAGAATACAAATACCAAACCCCCCTCTCGATACACTGGATGATCTCAACCCCCTAGACAAATTATCTTTGTCTATAATAGTTAGCATAAAAAGTAAATAAAAATATTCGAATATTAATATTACAAAGCGGAAAAGTTTGTTTAAACGCGCTAATCTTAGGAATGAGTCTGATTTCAAAAATAAATTCTTTTTGTATTTCATAGAGCAATTATTGAGAAAGACTACTTAATATACGTTACAATAAGGTTAAAGTTGTATTAAAAAAGTTACAAAAACGGGCAAAAGTTATTACATAATTTTTAGTTTCACACGAACGAAGTCGCGGACAAACCTAGTATGAGATAAAGTTCTAGACACTAAATCGACGATGTACCTTATAACTGAATCCCGTGACCAAAGGGTGTTAAAACCTTTGAAATCAATACATTTGAAAACAAAACAACATAGCACAAGTGAGTAAAAACATAAATAAATATAAGGTACAAGGAAAAGGTATTATACAAATGACATTCTTAAAAAAATACAAGCTTGTTCTGTAAATGACATATTTGATAAAGTTCTCCGACTGTCTCGAATACGATAGACGCAAATTGATAATGCAAACGGTATGGAATAGAATAATATTTTTATGCTAAACGTAGACTTTGGGTATGGACGGGAATATTTAACCTTTTATATAAATTGTAATATTGAAATTCTATTTTAGACGTAGACAGCAATGTATTAGCTATTTTTTATTTAGGAAAGCTATGGTCTTAGCTAATCCATACTAGTATTATTTGTATTCAAATTCACATGTTTATATTGAAGCCTAATGTATTAGTATATCTTTCTGTTTTTAATTGTTTACTTTAATATTGATTTTTCTTATCTACCATATATGTAACTTTTAAAGCACGCGTAGACTACATTTCAAAGTTAGAAGCAAAAGATTAAAATCTATTTTCTTAATGTTAACCGGTTAAACTTATTCATTCTTAATTTACTTGTTTCTCAATATAACAAAACAACTGTTTACATTTGTATGTATTTACAAGTTCTTGAATCGCGTTTTTAATACAGATTTTAAATTATTCTCGTGCCGGATCTAAAGTCTGTCAAGCCCTATCCGGCCCTTAGCCCATATGTTTCCTCTATATGCTTAGAAGTATAAGAAGAGAAAAATGAAAACACTTTTCAGTCTTTCGTGAAAAAACATTTCAAGATACATTTTTATTATTCACTGACTTGTTAAATTGCAATTTAGTTAGTCTAACAAATACAAGATATGATAAGTAGAGAAGCCACATTGTAAACTTAAACATGACATAATGACATAAACACATTAACATAAATTTGTACCCGGTTGTACTATTCTAACTACAAAATCCTTGTGAGTGCCCTTCGCAACTTGCAAACAACCCACACGGGGTTATGACAAAGTGAAAATTGTCTGTTTCATTTAAAAGTGATTTACATTATGACTTTTTAAACAAAATTAGTGCAGTTAAAGTGTTATTAAACTTATTGAAATTCTTTATACGTTTTCAATTTAATGAAAGCATTTTAAAATTTGTAGAACTACATCATTTACTATAAACATGATTTATAAATATTAGTAATTATACATATAATCAATGATATTATAAAAGTTAAAATAAGTGGCATGCTAACGCTATAGGTATTCGGCGACAGATTTACAACTCCAGGATGGTAGCTAGCTAAGTGGGTATTAGAAACGCCCTACTACCATGCTATGGTTACATCACAATCTGTCCTTCACCGAAATCTCAGGTTCATCACAGGGATCGAACTGACGTCTTTTGGAGCGGGGTCCATACACACGATATATTCATAATATTTTTTCCAAAACAAGTGCGATGCTAATATGCACATAGTAATATTGCAATGGACGGGAAGTAGGACAATATGTTTTTTTTTTATACCGTGCGCGAAAAAGACGTGTATGTGTATACATAGTTATGCATCGTCTAAATTATAAACGTTTCTTTTTGTAACGGATTTTTTATGGATGGATATATATTTTTGTATAAAAATATTAAAGTATCAATGAAAACAGTAATAATTATGAATTAACTGTGGTTGATGGCCTTCAGAAGTTTTGTTTGTATAGTTTACATAATATCATTACACTTTTTGTTGTTTTAGGGCATTTGATAAATCAATCGGTACACAACATACTACCTTGAACGCCGACGCAATACAGAAGTTTGAGTATGCCAATTGAGTCAAAATCAGCGTACCACTTGCTGATCGTATATGCCGTACCTACACATTTCTGCTTATAATCTAATTGCTTATAATATTACTAAAAGGATATAAGTGAAATATTTGTTTCCCAGAAGTTTTTTCAAGCTACTGCGTAAGCAAGGAACAAGACATAAAAATGAAGAATAATTAGGCAACACGGTAAATTGATTGCTATATACAATTTTAATTTTGTTTTATGCTATATTATACTACATTATTAAAATTGAGATAATAACTATATGACTTATAATATATAAAATAGGTATCCATGCTTTTCTATATAAAGAACGTAACCGAACTCATAATAAATGTTATTTAAAAGAAAATTAACAAGGATACATTTTATGCATTGTTGGGCAGTGTGAATAACGCCGTCACACCTATTTCTGGCCCAAAGCAGCAGTGTTGCAACGTTATGTTTCATCATGAAACCTTTTATTATTACAGGCGTCAGAAATGCAATCTTTTTGAGAATATTTATACAAAGTTTTTGACGACAGTGACCACTCGAAATCACATGGAATTGAAGTAACTTAATTGGTAGGTCCCTTACCATATATAAAAACATTTTATGACGAAATTATTTTTAGGATTATATTTCTTTCGAATTATAATCATCACATCTTACCATCAAATATAGGCTCATCATTTTACGGTGTTATTGCATGAAAAATATAGACATATTGACTGTATGTCTGGCATTACCTATATATTACTTAAATTACTGCAATCTTGAAATAATAATGGCTGAATTGAAGCGTCTTAAGATACAACGTTGATCGACATGGAGCGAATTCTACAAAGAGCCTAAGTTTTCGGTGACGAAGGATACTGTGAACACAGGATATTGCAATCTTGCATCATGGTTTTGTGTTAGAATACAGAATATTTGCGGAAATATGAAATGGGATTAATTTATTATTGATATTTATAATTGATCAGCTTTCATTTTGAACATATTGAATAAATTAAGAAATACTGATTATACAAATTAAGTTCTAATCGACTTTAAAAACGTTTTGAACAAAACTGAAAATCCAGAACAAAATCCTTACATTGCCTTTGTAAGACAGCCGCGCTTAAAATAGCATAAAAAAGTGTCTAAATCGTTCCCATTACTCGGAGAATAGGAAAAATTGAACCCCATTTTTTTTATTTAATAACAGCGTTATGTTAATTATATCGTTTCACAAAAAGCTTTTATCATAAACACGGTTATGTTTCCGCTTAACATCAAAACAAGCTCTCTCTCCCAGTGTAATTAAGTTCTCTATTATCTTACTTTGCTGATACCGACTTACCCACCTTTCAGACGGTACACGAAATGAGCTATGCGTATTCTTTGTATTTATTCTCCAATTTTCTAGTGTATAATAGCAAAATCTAAAATTAGTACGATGTTGCTATCTCAATATTTCGTGGTTATATAAAAACTTCTCCAACCCCTACTGCGGCTATTCTCGGTTGGTCTACCATTGACCTAGTTCTACAACAATAGTGCTCGAGATGCAACGTTGTGTTAACCAAGCAATTTACAATCAATAAATGTATGAGTGAATCTATTCTCTGATCCTCTAAAATGGTACCGCACTATCCATATGGTTTAAAATGGTATACACAGCCTTACAACATGTTAGTGGTTGTAGAAATGGTACAGATAGAAGACAACGGATCTAAAGGGGATCTCCTTTACATGAGATATATATACCCTAAGGAACTTATATGATTTTTTAAGGTTATGCGTTATGACCATAATAATTTCACCTGATCTTAAGTAACGACACGGCCCAAGCTGGTAAATACGCTAAACCTGTGGAGTCACTGGCTCTCAAATGCAACTGCAGAAACACACCTATAGGTATATGGCAGCAGATGCTATAATTTTATCACGATGTTTTCTTCACCGAAAACAAAGCACTGAACTATCATCGCTTTAAAACAAGCAGTAATCAAGTAGACAATTAATCAAATTCTATTGCAAATACATATTAAATTATTGTTTAGGCATTTTAGCAGTGCTTTAATTAATTCTGTTCCTATTCGAAATTAGCCTAAGTTTTATATAGCCATATACGATAATGAACAATCTCTGACTAAATCTTTTATATCATACTATTACTGCCTTTTCAGTATGTAATTAATTTTTATCCTATTGCATTTAAACCATTTGTAAGATCAAATTTATGACATAAATATCCTTATATATAAATCAAGCGCGGGTACACCGTTCTGGGTACGATGGCATGCCCAAAACCTTAATAGAATAGTGAAGTCACACTTTCACAGTTGTTGTTTGTCGCACAGCTTTGCCGACACCCATATAATTTATAAACATCTCCTCTTTAAGAGTGTACTATATCGATCACGAGCAAATTCATACGCCGACTTGCACTGGGCCGATTCTCAGGTGGCTGTGACTACAACCTTTTTTCAGGTCTGTATCCACGCATGATATAAATCTCATGCATACCTGTGATCTGAATTTACATAACATTATAATTTTATGTTATAATTGACAATATGAAAGTTTTATCTTTACGAAATCATTATGTTGATATGCTAAATATATAAAATAAATAAGTAAATATATATGGTATATTACCAGGCGTAACTATTGCTAGAGCTTCACGCGTAGGTAAGCCCTATTCTGGGAACAGCCGATATATATCCAGCAGTCAAGCGGATAAAATCTGAATCCGACTTAGAAGCGTAGAAAAGTAACTCTTTTAACTTTTCACGTTTTGGATTAAGCGAATTCATATCCTTCTACCGACATGCTTGGCAGTGACTGCTGTCTTTCGGGCGTTGTTATTTTACCGTCACATACACTACACTCATTTCATCATGATATGATAATTTATAGGATATAACTATAGTTTCGATTTTTAATGCCGTCACAGTTTTATAATACTACTAATTGATTGTTTTTTTATTGATTATTACGACCTTGTTTCAATAAATACTATATGCGAGATACCGGGATACCTATTGAATTTTTATAAATACACACGCTCTAGATAGTAAACAAGGTGAAAGAGAAAAACAGGTGGGAAACAGATGAGAATCATCAAACAATCAATCATTAAGCCTGCGGATCTACTACATTTACAATTTAACACTTAGGTAGGTAATACGAATGATCCCTAAACGTACAAAACCCGGAGATTATGTAGTGTAAATAACAATTTGTCTTTATCATCTGGACAATGTAGATAGGACTAGCCTTCCTTATACTGACACATTGTTACCCATAATTACTATTAAGCATTATTTAAATTAATTAAATTGCATGCGATTTTACTTGTTGTTACTTTTTTATACTATAGATTCTGCCAGTGTAGATCATTTTACCAACGTCAAGTACGTAATGTAAGCTTCAAACCAAACTCCAACAAGATGGCGGCTCCATTCTTAAAACTACCGCGGGATTTTTGTGGTTAATACTTTGAACGACATGATACATATATATTATTTATGATTCATTTCACTTGTGTACAATAACAGAATTATATTCTGGAAAATGTGTATAACATTACTTTATATAAAAATAAATATGTTCATGACTTGAAATAAAAAAACAATATATACCAGGTAAAGACACCATTAAAATTCCCGCCAATACACAAACCTTACAAGAATTGTTGAAGTTATTCTTTTTGGGTGTGTTAGGGGTAAATTGTGACAGTGAAATTCTACATTACACGCTAAACCGACTCCATGAAATTGATTATATTATATGTTCGTGAGCATTGATAACTACATTTAAGGCAGTTGTTAAATATTTCTGAATCTAAAACAAGTATTTGTTATCAATATTATTACAATATATCTATATAAATATATATGTGTGGGTTTTTAAATTATATACGGTTGTGAATGATATTTATTTTATTACATTCAAAAAGTATAACTTCTCACCTGCGTACAAAAGGATACACACGGCGTGTTTTAATTTGTTACAAAAGGTATTAATTTATAAAGTGGGCATATTCACTGAATCTATTTTCTCAAGAGAATACATTTTTTTTTATTAAAACTTAACAGTGTATCAACAAATAACTTTCATACAAACAAATAACTTTAATGAGTTCGTTGGAAGAGTAAATGATTATTATGTATTTATATTTTTATAACAATTAAACCACCAGAAGTCTTCTAATTAATTCAAATAAGAAACTTGAAATTAATTAGTTCAAGAAACGACGATTTTATCATATGATTATTCAAGTATCGTCAGAACTAATAAACATTTGAAATGTTAAATATATTTGTAAAATATTTCTGAGTTAATGATAAGTTCATTAGCGAGTAACGAACGTTATGAGATAAAACGATGCCGAAGTATAAACGCTATCAACAGCTCCTCTACAGAAATAGAAACTTAATTAATATTAAATGTACCTTTTATTAGCTGGATAGATATTTTCGTTCACATTCACGAATAAGGTTGTTCGTGAAACGGCATAACTAAAATAGGAAATTGTTTAGTTATCAAGTTTTGTTACCGTTAAGTCTCATAATATATATTTTCAATAATTCACTATTCAGTCATTTGTCAAATTATGTGTTACATATTTATATATTTACTCAATGATAAGTAAAAATGTGTAGATATGACATATGTGTACCGAAAGTGGCACGTTGATTTTGTGTGAGTTGGCACACCCAAAAATCAGTATCACGTAGGCGTTCAAAGAAGTGTATTATTGTGTAGCACTTGATATATCAAGTGCCCTATAGCAATATGTTGTACAATCTATACAAACAAAATTGCTAAAGGCCATGTGATCATATAGAATTCGTACTTATTACTGTATTCATTGATCATTTGATATTGTGATAAAAAGAAATCTTTATACTCCAGACAATGCATATGCTACTTACTTTGGCCATATCTTATACTACTGCTACTACTTATAATATGATTGTATTCACTAGCTAACCCGGCGGACCTTGTCTTACCCTTGCCGGTAGCCAACGGTTTGAATGCGGTGCCATTTGTCGCGTTCAGGGGCATATCCCTGAACTATAATTATATAACATTCCAAATAAAGCCTTAAATTATTATTTTTTAAATCGGTTGAGCGGTTTCCGTTATTAACATGGACAAACATCGATACGTGAGATATTTATATATAAAGATTTTATGTTATTATTATATCAAAGGTCTTCATTTTACAATTAAGTGAATAGAAATGAGTACATACGTAATAAATAAATATATGAGCGAATTCAATACATGGTTCGCCCTTCAAAGTGAAATCATAACAAAAAAAAACTAAATTTCTTCAGTACAAACATTTCAGTGAACAATTTTTCTGCAAATTGAGTAACGAATAATGTTTTCCTCGGACTTACTCAAAGCAAAAGAAAATTACTTTCTTTTTGAATAAACACAATATGCAATGTATTTTTCTCGTAGTGAGTTCGTGTTATAAAGGTTTCGCAATAGCTTGATTTTGTTTGACAAAGTTTTGAAATACAGTCTGTGTAGGCGTTTATATGATGCCGCTTGTCAAAGTTAATGTTTTACATAACATGTGTCAACTTTATTGAAATTGTCTTCACTGTATTTACACAAAAAATATACATTTTTATTGTTACAAATATGTATGATTAATGTGAGATGTGGCTGATATGAGGAAAATACTGTTCTAGTTATGTCTAAGAAATTGTTAATAAGTTTACTCGGTAACTAACGAACAACATATTCAAGATCAAACACAATTATTAGATATGTTGGAAGAAAAATTAGGTGGGTAACTAATTCAAGTCGACGGCAACGTCACGTTAGAAACGACGTTTATCACGAATAACAATACATCCTCGTTATTACAATACGTCGAGTAAATTCTACGAAAGTTTATGTTCGCAAGTCGGCGTCGGCCACCGACGAACAAAAACATCTTATCAGTTGATACATTTTTTGCAAGGTCTATGGTGAGAATATTTTTTACATTAATCAAATAGGCTGTAATGAGTAGGCTAAAAAATTA
Organism: Actias luna; assembly: GCA_039707435.1. NCBI lineage: Eukaryota > Metazoa > Arthropoda > Insecta > Lepidoptera > Saturniidae > Actias > Actias luna. The sequence goes on along the minus strand of JAZHAC010000033.1, from coordinate 7,623,510 downwards.
TTATATAACATTATATATATAATAAACTTGTAAGGAACACGACTATTATTTGTCCGTCGTTGTATGAACACATCGTCATGTATGGTTTCATAACAATTATGTTGGATTAAAAATCGAAATAAGCTAATGGTAGCACCACAAGTAAGTTTTTTGTGGTCAATTAAGGGGTGTCTCAAATTATGATACCACCACGGTATATATATATATATATATATATATATATATATATATATATATATATATATATATATATGTATTGTATATATTTATACATATACAAATACATATGTCAGTTTATTTTATATAAGCGACTTCGTTGTCATACATAAAATTTGAAATGAATTCGTCACAACTCACTTTAGACAAGTCATAATACTATAAAATTATTACCATAGTAGTAAAAATTGTTTAAGAAAAAAATACCATCCTTGCAACTAATATTAACAAAACATTTCTGTAACGTAAGTATATACAAAAATAGAAAACATAATACAAAAAATAAATTTGGATTTAGGTAGGTCTTAAATCCTGAATTAAGAAAATGAATGTCTCATTTTAATATATTGTACTAGCGCTTCATCATAAAAATCAAACAAAAATATAGAGTGCTGATTAGGGCTAATAGTGGTAAGCGCTCACTCATTGAACAATGGTTTCAATTATCATTTAAGAATGTTTGTAGATATGTATTATCTTATAGGTTAAATAAAGGCCTTAAATAAAATTATGCATATTCATAAATAGGCAATGCTATTTTTATTACGAGAATCCTTTGTTAACGGTCGGACTAATTTGGCAAAAATTGATGTTTAAATATTAGTAATTATAATAGTAAAATAATAAAAATTCTTTTATTATAAGAAAAATATTAAAAATATTAAAAATATTAAAATTTCTTAAACTGTGTGTTTGTAGAAAAATTCAATAAGATATTTACCAGATAATAAACATTCCATACAACGAACATATATAAAAAATGTATTATACATTACTTTAAAGGCATATATAAATAACTGTCCAGTTAGCTAGGAACAAACAAATGTGTCTGTTAAATAACAGTTAATCAATATGAAAAATAACTTTAGATTGGTAATATCTTGTGTAAACATCTCACGTCATTTGATTTCTAAAGAAATGCCATCGGTTTCCTATAAAAGCAAATCGTATTTGCCGCTTCCACATATCCTCGGGATTTATTTCATTCCTTACCAATTATTGTCATCTCAAAATATTATTACAATCAGTTGAGAAATAACATAATCTTTATTCGATTTCTAGAGCTGTTATTGATAATTCGTATATCCTATCAATTGAAACATGATATAGACTTCTCTTGCGCAAAATTTAATAAAAATCTACTCGTTATCGAGCTAAATTTAGACATTATTTAAAATCATATTTTTTTATCGTTTCTAGTTTAAGTCTTTTGGCCACAATCTCACCAGATGTTAAGTGACGATGAGGTCTAAGATGGTAGACACGCTAAGCCTAGTACAGGGACTGGCTCTCAAATGCAACTCCCGGAACACACCTATATAGGTATTTGGCGGCAGATTTTCAATTTGAGGGTAATAACTAACTAGGCTGGCATTAGAAAAAGCCCTACCACCAGCTTAAGTTTTCCTTCGTCGAAAGTTCTAGCTTATTTATTATATATAATTATAATGATGTCTGTAAATAGTATAATTATCATTATGTTCAAAATTAAATGCCCTAAAAATACTCAAAAATTAAAACAATAGTTATCTACTTATTACAGATAAAAGCACAGCTTGGCGTTACAAGTAGATTGCTACAAAAAGAAGCAGGTAGGTCTCCAACTTACGAAATGAATCTTGCTATATCTTTGGAAATACTAGTTAAAAAAACCAGAAGTTATAAAATATTTAACGAAGATAAGAGAGAACTGCTCGAAACTGAAGCGAGGGGCTCCTTTTAACTCGAGCTTCTTGTAAAACTTTATTTTTTTTCTTTTGTTCGCAGGTATAATCATAAAAGAAAAAGTAATTATAATTTAATTGCGGCAAAAATTAAAACAGCAAAGAGAAGCAAGTCTTTTTAACACCTTTAACTACCTACAAGGATATAGGATTGCATTTGCCTGAGCTGGGAAATAATAAAGTTTCCAAGTTCTTTCATACTTCATGTAAAATTGTATTTCAAATATCATCACATTTCCTCTCGCCATCACTGATATTGTTCGTGATTGTTAATGATTCTCAATAATGAAGCACCGATGGTGTTAGTAATTTTATTCAAATTAATATACGTTCAACAATTATATAAAAATCGTTGTTTCATTTTGAGGCTTCAAACTGCCGACGTCGGATACGTATAATTAAAATTTTCAGAATTTTTAGTAATCTATGAGTTTTGAATTTCAATGACATATTATTTTTTTGCAGACATTGTTAGCCCTTTTTAATAGTTAATTATATAATTGAAGCGATGATAGCTCAGTGGTAGTGTGTACGACTTCGCGTCAAGGGACGTGAGTTCGAATCCAACCACCTACAATGAGCTTAAGCTTTCGGTGAAGAAAAACATCGTGAGGAAAGCATAGCCTGGTGGTAGGGCTTTTTCTAATGCCCGCCTAGCTAGCAATCATGTTGTAAATCTGCCGGCAAATACCAATATAGAGAACTGAGAATTGAGAGCCAGTTCCTCCACAAGTTTAGCGTGTCCACCAATTTGGGCCGTATCGTGACTTAAGATTAGGTGAGATTATGGCCATAAGCATCTAGCATAATAGCTCCAAAGTTTACGTTTGCTTAAAGTATAAATATCTGCTTCACGAAAAAGTACATATACCTACTCGCCAGTTATTGAGGTTATCGTTATATTAACAACCACGGAGAAACCTTTTTGTTTTATAAAAAAATATCCTTTATGTTAATCCATAAATAAATGCATATACGTGTGTTTCGGCGGTGGCACTACAGTGCTAGTCCCTCCCCTAGGCTTAGCGTACCCACCATCTTGGGCTACATCGTCACTTAACATCAGGACAGATTGTAACCACAACGTTAAACCTATAATCAATTATTTTTTAATCACCATGTTAAATTTCATCAATATTTGTTCAGTAGTTTCAGACTAAAAAGAAGTAAACAAGGGGATAGACAAACAAAATTAAATAGGAAATAATTTACAGATTGTTTTAGTAACAGTATTATTATCTGATAGATTTACACATTACAGCGCACGAAAATGTACCCCAATATATTATTTGGTATTACGTGTATAGAAATACTTAAGCTATTGGTATGACTTAAGATATATATGTACATGCATCGATGAAAAGATTTCGATTCTTTGAAAGGTTTCCAGATATTATATTGGAATAATAACAGGAAAATAGCTATATGATCGCCTTTTACCACGTAAGTACTATAAGTAATATATTTCAAGTAACAGGACTATAAACCTATGTCTTTTGAATTAGCGTGGAGGCACATAGTTATTTCCCAACAATGCTCTGTCTCATATGCAAAGCCAAAATATTTTAAAAAATATATACATTTTGCGTTACTGTATGTAGAATACCGAAGTATATACTATAGCGGATTTGAAGGAAGGTTACTATAATTTTAAATAAGAAAATGTAAACTTCTAAAGCGCATTACTATTGCACTATATTCTAAAGTCATATGTCTGTACTTCGTAATATGAGATAGAAATTTCTATCAGAAACTTATGTATGAAGAATGTTTATTCTGATTTACCTATAATGAAACAGGTTTACAATTTACATTTGTAATCTCTATTGTGTTACATTAATATTTTACATATTCAAACGTTTAACTTGTAAGTATATGGGTATTTGGCGGTTCATTTTAATTTAATAGCATTAGCTAGCGATTTTAAAATCTATACATCAAATGTAACGATGATTAATTAGTTTATTCATGAAAACAATTATGTCGGGAAAATCAATAATCGTATAATTTAGTAAATGTAGAATAAAATTAGTTACTCTATAAGCCTTCTTACATAAACTTTCATAGTTACACTTACTATTTTTACGATTTAATTTTCTTTGATATACTTTCACCGTGGAATTAGACTTGCTTCAATACGTAGCTTATGTAAACAGCTCCTGTTTTAAATAAACCCGTTTATTTTGCTTAATAGAAAACGATACGTTTATCGGTTGGGTATTTTTTAAACGAAACATATATTTGAAAGTATTAAAAATAAATAAATCTAATCCCGACCAAATTGAAACTTTAGTGCTGATAACACTTATACGGTTAATATATCGACTAAATATTATTTAAAAAATACCTACTTAATGCTTTCTTAAAGAGAAATATGAATGCGCTATTCGATAAATTCAGATAAAGAAAGTCCCAATAAATTAATATTAGATTTGAATATGTAGGGTATTTTAGGTTTATGCTTTATTATTTTATATGCTAGGTTGCAATTACTTTTCATTATTTCTCATATGTATGAACCTAAATTCCGTATATTGGCAATACATTAAGATTTTACTGTCTTCTAACAAGATCGTACGACTATACTTACAATAAATAAAGCGATACCTTAGAGCAAAGATGGCTTCAATAGTAAATCTCTCCAGTCTATTTCCTTCGCAATCAATGAAGAAAAATATTATCTCTTATTATCTTATAAAAATATTATTTTAGGTGAATGGAATACAAATGCAATTATTGGAAATCCAATACATTACTAAAGGATTTACAGGCTAAATAAGTTAAATGTAATATTAAAAATTTAATTTATTGTATTATTTATAATATTCAATATATTTTAATTTCTTACCAAAAAATATTGATTAATGAGTTCTAAATAAACTTCTTATTTCACTAAACACCTTGACAGAGTCGAAGCCCTATAAATAGGTTAGGTTACGTAAAGGACAATGAAAAGTCCTCTACCAGACAAGGAGAAACAATTTTAAATGGGTCCTCAGAGATCAATATTTAAAAAATATCGCTTATTTGTGCTTTGGCTTCGTGTAAATAACAATTTTAATATTAAGAAAAGGTTAACTTCGAAATCACAGAAACTTGTTTTTTTTGAATTGACATACGCTATTAGCCGTAAGGGCTTTGACAGCTTCACCGAACTTTTTGGGGCGAGTGCTGAGGGCACTCAGCTCCGAGGCAGCGAGCGCAAGGATGCCAGAATGGCCGAACCTCGGCTTGGGATGCTGCGGGAAAAACAAACAAGGATCGTGGGGGTAGTCCCTTACAGAACCGTGTACTTAACGTGTAGGTGTGCATGGATGGTATGCGGTGTGATGATGTACTTTCAGTGATGTAGAGTGTCACTGTATCGCGCGAGCAGAGTCACTTGAGGGCTCCTATCCGGAGGATCGAACCTAGGCTCAAGCGTCTGCAGTGGGAAGCCGCAGCGGGTGTGCGGGAGCGAAATTAACCGCTCGGCCTCAGCGGCGAGGGCGGCGGTTACGCGGGCGTGTACGCGGACACATAAGATTGGTGGAGACGGTAGGAAGAAGTGCGTTCAATCTCGTTATTTTATCAACGGGATCAGTGAAGCAATTACATGGCCGGCGCGCGAAACCTTTGGCGTGCGGATTAGCATTGTAGCTCACTGCGTGTACTATTTTGGGGTTGAATTGAACTTCGGCTTTTTCGAAGAATTGCTTTGTAAGGTCTTTGATATATGCATATATGGACGGAATATCCATTTCTTTATGGAGATCTACATTACGGACGTACGGAGGAGCTTGAACGGCTATACGCATGAATTTATTTTGCAGAACTTGTAGTTTGCGAAAGGTGGTGTGCGAAGCGTGAGCGAATACGGGGCAACTGTAGGTAAGTATGGGACGGATGCATACGTTGTATATTGTGAGCTTATGTCTGAGTGACATTTTGCTCTTAGAGGAGGTTAGATTGCGTAGTAGAGCCATAGCTGTGGTGGATTTTTTTTGTACATAATATATATGTTTGTTAAAGGTGAGATGTTTATCTAAAACTACACCACGGTATTTAGTTTGGTTAGCCCAGGGAACTTGATTTTTATTTACTTGCAAAGCTAAGGGTTAAGAATTATAGACCACAGACAATTAAAATTACAGAAATGTAGATTTACTATATTGGTAAAAATGGAATAATGTAATGTGGTATGTCTCATATTACGATCTAAGGGTGAAAATTTAGTTAAATTATCATTTTTATTTGTATCATGAAATATTTTAGTTTGCTACGTATTCCATATTCTACTGTGTTTCTAACAAAGTTATATAATTATTTGGACCTCTTGCTAACATTCAATAAAAGCTTTTGTTTGAATTTTCTATATAATTACTTTATTTAAGTTTATAGATACAACCACTACTCGCAAATTACAATATTTGTACATTTTTTTATTGGAACGAAGTTCCTTATCGCACGGCATGGACGGAAGCTAAACAAATTAAAATGTAACATTTTTTCGTCACCATCATTTATTTAATCTGTTTTATATTACACTATATTCCTATAGTATAGACGGTTATCAAAAGCGCGTATGATATTGGCTGTTGCCCTGTCATAGGTGCGCGCATATTGGTTTACAACAGCCAGTATGTTCTCAATTGCTGTACAGCTATAGCTTGACACGCCATACGTGTCAGCTGTTTAGTAACGTATTATAATGAATTAGATAAAATGAATGACATGCAATAAAATGTTTCTTTTATAAAATGTATCTATTAATTACGAATTTTTTTAGAATTTCTTCAATTCATGAGTTATCTCTGCATTTCATTTAATTGCTCTCAGACGTTAGTAAATAGTTTATTTGTATTTGTTAATCAGTTATATAATATATGTATCAATATTAATATACTACGTAAGGAAATTCGTACCAACTGAGTGTTCCACGACACTCAAGTATTTTTATATTTATTTATTTAATACCAACTGAAAAATATTGTTTTTTATACAAACTTTACCACACATTTCATCCCAATAGACATTGAATTTTGAGTGAGTTCTTAAACGAAGCCTATAATAAAATACAGATCATCAAATTTCAAATTTTTATCATTCGTTCGTGGATTGAATAAAGATTCATTCCACACATATTCATTAAAGAGTGAAAAAAGCTTGGCTGGGTTTAGGCAACGTAAAAATTACTGTAAGATTTTTAGAAACCACAATTATATGCAGATATATAAATATTATTTATTAGTATAAACTATGCAACATAATTATATTATGGTTAATATTATTATACGTATAAGAGAATTCAAACAATAATATTTTGTCCTAGATTCTGGCATCGCAAATAACAATTCTGGTCACGTGGTGGCAGCACTACATCGCTAAGACTGGGTGTTTCTCGTTATTAAATAACTTTTATCGACCAACGCCCCGCTGTTTTGCGTCCTCGCTCGTCGCTACCTACCAACCTCTCGCTCGGGGCTTATTATCAGGAAATATCCCGCATTTAAAGAAAATTAAACTCGTTATACGTAAATATGTATAACGTACTTCAAACGAACCCTGACATTCAAAGCGTGGCTATGAAGAAATTAAACTTTGTTTTATAGATATTTCAAAGTAAAGATATGGGAGAAGTTAATCAAAAACTCGAGACCTTAGCATAATTATTGACAATCTACATACATATAGATATAGATCGTATAGATGAAAGATTTTTGTATAATACGTTATTGTAATAAGCAGAAATCAATACTTTCCTAACTAGAAAAAACTCATAAAGTTTCGAGTTCTTAATAGAATAGTGAAGCCGAGTTATTTTTATTACATAATGAGATTATATGTTATGTTGCTTAAATAAGAATTTTCAAATATTTCATTTAATTGAGATAATTATTATTCTTTAACACCAACCACCCCAAATAAACATGTTCAATGTATATTTAAAATATCAAATACCTATGTTATGGTTATGTTATGGTTATGGTAGTTATGGTTTTTATGGTACCTATTAATTTGAAACTAATATATAATTCAGTCACGGGGATTCGGATTTAGCCGAATATTTGTGAAATCTTATCTAGTCTAGTAAGAAAGAATTGAAATGAATTGAGTTCGTTGAATTCACAGAGAAAATACTCACTACGTAAGTAAATAGACTAAACCATGTAGGTATATATATATATAATTACTATTAATGAATAGTATGTCAAGAAAAAACTAATATCGGATCAGAAAGGTATACAAACTAAGATAAATACAAAAGTAAAGGTTCAAAATGCTTTTATATTTTGTTCCAGTTGTTACTTCTTACACGACATGACGCAATTCAATGGCCCCGAAAATTAAGTAATCTTGCTTTGCTTTTCATGTAGGAAAATTGTCAACACAGGAGTTCTGAGAATATTGTGTACATTAATTATTATATTTCTCAGTTAACATTTTTGGGATGTACTTACATATATACTATACAAGAGACTTCAGTATCACATACGAGTAGGTATACCTACTAACCTTAGAAGTACCGTTTTGAAGCGATGATAACTCAGTGATAGTGTGTACGACTTCGCGTCAAGGGACGTCGATTCTACCTATAATAATATCATTATCTATATCATATTATATGATCTATATTTAATTACCTATAATAATATAAAGTAAAAAAGTTTGTTTGTTTGAACGCGCTAATCTTAGGAACTCATTGAAATATAGCAATCAATCGGGAAAGCTTTAGACTATTTAACATTATGCTAGGACCAATAGGAGCAATGATACATTGAAAAAAGTTACAAAAACGGGCATAAATTATTAAATAGTTTTTAGTTCTACGCAAAGATAGTTGCAGGAAGGAAGGAAGTTACAGCAATTCTATTATATATTATTTGTTAGCCCGATTCTACTTGTATCTTACCAGTCTATATAGGCATAACTTGTAAAAATCAAGAATCCCTTATATTTATTTTTGATTGAAGTAGCAATTAGTATGATTCCTAGAAAAAGGCGTAACTTTAACAACTCCTATACAATAGCTCATTCTTTCAACTTTTGACGCAGTTCTTAGAAACTACTGTTTCATTACAACCTTTCTGTCACACACAAATGATATTTCAACTATTATGTTAATTGACTAATATGATAACCAAACAAATTCACCATGGGACATAATTCTTATAAGGTCTTAAATTTTAAAATACTGCCTAAACGAAATGCAAATATAAAAACCCAAGCTTGGTTTAAAACTACGATTTTAAGTGGGAATTTAAATGTGGTTAAATAACATGTAGTGTGTAATTTATACTTAGTAGACTAAAACAACAAAAGTTTTACAAAGTGTACACTGAGCAGAGCGCTATAGGTATTCATTCTAAAACGTTAGCTAAGAGTAATTAAATAATTAATTTAGAATGGTAATCTTGTATATCAATGATAGCAAAATGGATTATCGTTAGAATATGAAGAATTCTGGGTATTTATCAACTAGATGCCTATGATGTTGATCAATGGAAGACGAGCGGTTAACCTTACAGGCTTATAGATCAACATATACACAGTATTACATTTTGCATTCAAGGCAGAAGCCTGTAATTTGGTTGTAACACGCACATTGTCGATACAAGAGTATTTACTCGATGAACAAGTTTTATTAAAATTCTATGTATAATTTAATCGAATATTTGTCTTAGGCAGCTTGTTGCTACACTATTATACGAGAGCATTTGATCAAGTATTGGGACGAACATCTCTAAGCTTATTTTAGCTTGAAATTTGTTCAAATGGCTCGGCCTTATCCACTAAAAGAAGATTACTAATCCAATATTTTTTGTGCCTACTGTATGGAGTTGATAAAACACATAAATATGAATATTTCGCAGATTTAAAAGACATTTATATAAAGAAGTTAACAGTCAGGCAGAAGAATAAAGTTACCTCTCAAAATTTATTTGCTAAATATCACGGTTTGCTATATTTAAGAACCAGGAATTGGATACTAATATACAATGAAGGAAACAATATAATAAAACATTTAATTATAAATTTACTCGTTTAGTATGAGTATTTGTTAAAATACTAAAATAAATATGTAGTTATAGGGATGTAGTGATAGGGTGGATGTTTTGTGGCAGAATATAGTTATAGGAGGGTAGTTTATAACGCCGATTCGTATAAAACGCGATGCAAGCGCGGCACTGGGTACAGGACAGTCCCGCTACCCGGCGTGCGAGGTGCCCTGTCGTTTTGCGCTCCTGTGAGTGATAGCCATCCGCGTGACATCTGCAGTACGTCTGCGCGGTAGTGCGCCCCCACGATTTCCACTTTGCCTGCCATGGCGTCAAAACCTGGCGGCAAAACGACAAAAGGCCCTTTTAAGGGCCAAACCACGAAGCCACTCCAAAAGAAGACCACAAGCAAGCCCACGGACCAGACCGAAGAAGACCTCCGCACCCCGCGCCCGCACGTTGCCGCTAGACGTCAGTCTACCTTCAACGAGCAGATCGCCGCCAGCAACAAGTCTCGATAGAGACGCATCGTTCCTCGCGAAGATTATGGATTCCGATATCTTATGTACCGAGATGCTCTGCTGGATGGCACTTTACCTGCGCATCAAGGAAGCAGAGTTGACCGGCAGGAAGCCTGGCAATAGCCGCCGGGAATACCCCTTAAAACCCCACGGCTATCTGTCACCTTTTTGGGGTGACACGGGTCCATGCTTGGCAATCACCGCGTTCAGCCCAGCGTCCAGCCCGGCCTGATCTTAAGCCGGGCCTCATCTGGGCAGCCTGGCAAGCTACCCTATCCTTCTGCCGGACTGGTGCTTTTATAATGGGTGGTGGGTGCTAGAACACACCCGACAGCGAGAGGTCCGTTCCAACCGCCACCTTTAGAGTGCGGCGCGGCTGAGACCACGCAGCACACTCAGAAAGAGTGTACTGTGCAGTGTCCTCCGCCGCACCACACTCGTGGCAGGCAGCTGTTGGCTCCCTTCGAGATGGCGGTGTGTGACCTAGCCGCTGTAGGCGTTCTAGCTCCGCCACCGAAAACTGAAGATAGCCCGCTGAGCAGAGGTCAGCGCAGAAAACGTAGGCCACAAACAAGTACGCCGCAGAAGAAGCGGTTCTCGGACCATCCACAGCTCCAGCGCAACCTCACGAAGGGAATACCGGAACATCGGCGCCTCGACGACGATACCCGCCACTGGTGGTCGAGAGGTTGCCCAACTGGGCGCACCACTTCCGCCAACTGTCGGAGAAGCTAGGTTGAAGGCCAAACACGCGGCCCTTTGGGCAAGACCTGCGCTATATTCCAACTGACCCCGAAGAATTCAGAGTAGATCAGGTATACCTGGCCCAACTCGAGAAGGATAACGGAATGACGGAGCGCGCAACCGCCGTGCAAGTACCGTCGCCCGGACAGGGCAGTCCGGGAGAAAGACCGGCGACTTCGTACCGGCCCCAACGACGGTGAAAGTCTCTGCAGCCGGCAGCCTCTGGCACCTGCTACTGACGCGCCGCAGCAGAGACAACGAGCTCAAAGAAAGCCGAAGAATAAGTGCATCATTGAGTCAGCACCTGCCCCTCCCGAAACTGCCCTAAATCTAAATAAAGAAGAAGCTTGCATTTACAATGCAGCCAAAGCATTAACCATAGGATACGCAGCAGCGTACAATAAGGGAGATGAAACTGCCAAAGAGGCATACCTCCTATGTTTGAAGAATCTCCCACTTCCCGGTGCTCAGGCAAAGAGGGATGATAGCCTGAACATAGGTCAACCCCAGGATAAGACGTCCAGCCGACTTCATCTCTAACTACTCTCTTAAACTCCAATGATCAGTTAGCGGCCGCTAACTGCAACGTAACCACTGACAATGGCGTAGCCCTGAAACAGTACCCTCGCCGCTTCTATAAAGAAGAGGCAGAGAAGGCTACCTTGTATGCACTGGGTTCAGTCTAAGCTTGGCGCTTGAGGCGTATTCATCGTACGTTGCTGGAACATTACCAAAGGGACGTAAGATTTATATTGCTCTGTTATTGACACTGTTTTGGTATTTATGTAAATCATTATCGGAAATGGTTTATCCTGAGCGGAGAGAGGCTCCTTAAACCTACATCTGAGTCACAAGTCTCAAACACTCTCGTGTTATACTCTCTCTGCCACAACGATAAGGTTTCACGATTTACCCGGCAATCGCACGGTGCACCCGTTATTTGATAAGAAGTTCGTATCTCATCCTGAGATTATTACTCATACGATTATCATTATCACCTCGAAAACTACTCGGCATATCATGTTTCTACATCGGTTTTATCTTAATAAAGTTATTTTAATAAGTAATAAAAAAAAATTACAACTAAGCAGTCATAGTATATGTACTTTCTAATGTCGAAATTACGACTGGGTGGTTAGATATTAGCTTTATATTTTTTAATATTGCGAGATGGAGAGCAAAGGAAGACAAAAGGCGGCGTCACGCGGTCTACGACCTTTCGATCGTTCCCATCGGCAAAACAAAGTAACTAACAGCTTTCGACCCCATTACATTACCAGAGGGTAACGACATCTCAAAGCACACGTAAAAGCTGTACGCAGTATATTAGCGGAGAGAAGAAGAAATAAAACGATGTACAGAGAAAATAATATTCGCTTCCGAAATTAAAATCTACATATATATCCACAGTATATTTAACAAGTATACGTTAGATACATCACATGGCGAAGAGTGGTAGTGTGATTACTGATAAGCACGCAAGTTACCTGTAACAAATGTGCATATATACCGTTGTGTGTAGCTATAGGGTTAGTCTTTTATAGGGTAAGCACATGTAGCAAATAATGTATATAATGATGATTGACTTGAGATTTGCCTTGACTTACATAATGCTTGAGCAATGAATATACCCACTAAAAACCTATCAGCTACTTGATTATAAAGTAATTATAATAGACTAATAAACATAATATCGGTGTTAAGTACTTCACATCCTAACACATAGGGCATTTATTAAGCGTTACCAGCATAAACCTTCATATGCAGCATACAAAGCAGCAAAGCAGTATTAACTACATATCACCAGTAGAGGAGGCAATTGGTAAGCATGGTAAATGGTGAGGCTATGGTAATTCACGTTGACAATATTCGGTTACTACGTCGATTTACACACGGTCTGTCTAAACATTTGTGTAGGTATAATTTCAGATATCTTTTAACTTTTATTCTACTATTTAAAACTTAGTTCGAAGGATTGTTTTACGTAAAACAGAAATTCCACAAGGTTCTGAATTTTCTTCCACTCTCTTATGTCGTCGATCAAATAAATAAATTACACTGCGAATTGCATTCATAACTATGCACGTAATAACATGGTTGTTATCACGCGATATTGACTCGCTGAGCTTGATTTACTATCTGCAGCGAACACAGTGCTGTGAATACTGTAAGTCGACCCCCGAATCGATACGTACTATATATAGCTAAAGAGGGCATTGCAATTTACATCAAAATAATTTTAGTAAAAAAATGTTTTTGCCTTTACTGTTCGAAGTGCAAAAACTAACTATGCATTTTAATTCAATTTGAGAAATAAAACTGCAAGTTGTTATTCGATTACAAAAAAAAAACATTAACTAAACTTGGCCGGTTGTATGATTTGATAAAAATATAATATTATACCAATAATACAACTCGTTTGATTCTCATCTACGTTGCTACATAAAGCTAACCTTACTAAAGCAGCCTTTAAAACTTGAATGCATTTTTTTTTTTTTTTTTTTTTTCTGAAATAGGGTAAAGAGAGTATACTACATGAAAGCCGCCGTAAACGATAAGGCACGCACCAACGCCACTGCAAATTCAATGACGCCTTTATCAGTGTTCGACGTCTTTATTTACTTAAAAGAAATAACACCAACCTTAGATAATTAATATACTTAATTAAGTATGTAGAATTATGTATATTATAAATTTATGTTCTGTAATACTGTCCCGATCGACTGAATCGATTTTAAATAAGTTTTGCATGGAAATGTATAATAACAAGGTAGTATACGATTTTTGGTACAATATAAGTATGTAATAGAATATATTTCTTAAACTGTTACTAAAGTCAATTTACTGAAATAGGCAAATCACAACTTGACGGCGCAACTTGTAACTATTTATACAAAAATTATGCTTTTTCATTATTATTTTCTATGATGTAATTCACACTAAAAAAAAGTTTTTTATTAATTTAATAGACTTAAAATGTTATAATTTACCTACAGTCTAGTATATAAAATATGTATATTTAATTACATGTTGCCTTGAAAATTGTGAAAAATATTTTTAGTAAAATAAAATTTTACTTATCATCAAAACTACTACAAGAACCATTCATCTTAAAGATTCAGCTCAAAGAATATTTTTTTGAGAGTTAAACGTTCTTTTAAATTCTCATTTGTGTAGTTATTAAAACTTTCACGAGCACAAAATAATAACGAAAAGCCTTTGTATAATAACAATAGATTGAGATAATATTATTACGAACTGCAGAGGACATTGTTGTAGATCATTATAAGTTAAGCCAGTTAACACGAATCGATAGTTTAAAATGGTGCTGAATTGTAAGATATTAAAAATAAACAATATATTCTTGTTTTTTTTGTAGCCTATTTATCAACGCAAAAGAGAATTTAATATTATTTAAAGTTTTTTTTTTTTTTCGTAAATAGCTATTCAATCGATATGATGTTAGAACGTCATTACAAAATATTAATCCACCATATATTCATATTCATTCTACAATCACACTAAATTTATTACAGGGCAATTGCGTCCGACAGAATCGTGACCACTTTATACCATATATAACATCAAATATTGTAACACGTATAGGAATCTCGCCTTCCGGGACTAGCCAATATGACCATACACATGCTGATAAACCTACTACTTTCATCTCTTTTGGTTTTTCACTTTTCGGAATCAGCTAATGAACTGTGTATGTAAATAAGCCAGTATGAGAATAATGATCCTAGATACCCAGTTCGTAGTTCGTAATTGGTGATTTTTATAATGCCCTTATCACCAAATATAGTGTTGTTATTTTACCTGTTAATATATTATAAAATGCCAACTATTGCAAGTTATCGTTATAGTAAGAATAATTATGGGCGTTTATCAACTAGATGCTTTTGATGTTGATCAATGGTAGGTGAACGGTAAAGGTCACAAGCTTATAGATCAAGACATACAAAATACTATATTTTTAATTTAAGGCATAAAGGCATATTATACAAATGTATTTACTCGATTAACAAATTTCGATAAACAAAAATAAGTATAATTCAATCGAATAATTTGTCTTAGTCGGCTACACACGTACGAGAAGATTTGATCGAGTATTGAGATGAACATGTAATGTTCAGTTTTGCAAGTTATATAATCATTGGTAACAATTTTAGATATTTACAACAAATACATGCAGGTATTAAAGCAATGTCTGTTTACACTACCGTTCTTAGAAAAGCCTTTATTAGTTTAGTTTAATGAAATGTATTTATTTTGCTTTTTTAAGGCTATATACAGTTATGAAATTTCATAATCATAAGTAAATTTATATTATCGCATAAAGTAATACTAACTATATAAATAAGTAGAATACAAAGTGCATGTAAGGTTTCGACCTAATATACGTATATACCTAGGTAAATAAGGCAGCATTACAATATAAACACGACGACTAACATGTTGGCACGTGTGTTTATATGAGACTCCACGAGTGACGATACTCGAGTATGTCCGGCGCACCCTGGACAATCAGTCTGGGTTCCAACTTCACTGACCGGCCAAACATTTCACCACGACATGGACGTATTTTATACAATACGGTTTGTACCGATGCGAAAAAGAAAGAAAGACGTGTTTATTGAAAGTTAATATGTAGGTATATATAAGTACTTGAAACGGTAATGTGAAGGTCTGCGGATTATATTTCTAACTGAAAATGGTTTCATTATACTTGAATAGTGTAAAGTAGTAAATTAAGTGTGTAATGATTATATGACTGACGAAGCGGTCATTTCGCCGAAGACGCTACGCTGAATAATGTAGATTCGCATGATAATTATTTATTGCGTTCACAAGTGATCGTCCATAGTTTGGTTATCACTTTATAGCCGTCAATTGTGTGAGAGTAGAATATGTATTAAAGAATGATAATAAAATAACCATGTATAAATGTCCTGTGACAATAACCAGCACAGCTTTAACAAATTGGGTCCAAACAATATATCGCAAGACTCGCTCAGAATACCTACTTTGAACGATTTGTGTAGTATAAGAGTAAAGACAATATTCGTATTGCCAGCGACAAATTCCTCAATAAAAACGTGTTAGATCTAGACTGTCGCTTGAATGAAGAATACCAATGAGAAAAACAATTTCGCTAACGTTTTTTTTTTCGGATTCGTACCTACTACTGCTTAGTATGGTGTGAATTATTTTCCTAAGAATAAAAAACTGTTAAAAGGATAAAGAGTGCCCATACGATTTTAAAAAGTATTTCAAAGTTTTCGATTTATTTTAGTTTGCTTATTGTAACTCGGATAAAACGTAACGTGTTCATTGTAAAAAAAAACATGGTACATAATAGGAAATGTAGGTGAATAGGTGTATATATTTTTTAGGATTTCCTGTTTCAACGGGAGCACATAATCCAAAAGACTTGGATACAAAAATTGTCAATAAGTAATATTAATAATTGACTATTTACCTTCAATTATTTTTATTTTTTCTAATTGCTTTATTTGGGTGTAATCCTTTATATTTATTTTTTCCAAAATACCGCTATAAAATGCAGTAATGTACTCGTTTATTCATTAACATATAATGCTATCATTATAAAACATAACAATATCGAGAAGCTTATTAAAATAGATAACTAAATTCTTAATTGAGATATACAAAGTTAAATAAAATCAATTTTGTCTAGTTATTGATGAATAGCTGTTTTGCAATACAAGAGATTGCGTGTAACCGGAGACAAGGCGGTGTCCGATTTCGACCAACCACCCTATCTATATAACTATATTTGAATTCACTACAGAACTAACACAGTATCGAATATCTATTAGTTAGTTTCGGGATATAGTTTTCACATTTAGATTCTATTACGTAATATTTTACCAAAGAGTATGAATAAATCCAATAAATCGATTCCCCTGGTGTTGTGGGTGTCCATGGGCGGCGATGATCAATTACCATCAGGTGACACGCTTGTTCGTTTGCCTCCTATTCCATAAAAAATATATAATTGTTCTCATGAAATTAATAATATATATATTTTTTTGAAGTATTTATTTTATATATTTATAAATTCAATACTTACATCAACCACTATTCCTACAAGATTATTGTCCTCTAGTAATTTTTATCGATTTATAAATTTCTAATCAGAGTAACAAAAAAAAGCAGTACATTTGTGGTAAAGTTTATTTATGATAACCCTTGGTATAATAAGTGATAATCATGTGATATTAAATAGAAATACAAGTCAATAATTTACTGTTGGCGTAGTGCTTTAAGTGGTTTCTCGCTACTACCGCCGCGCTTAAAACTATTGTGGATTCAAATTCCAAACAAGGCATGTTTTGTATAAGTCACTAATGATTATTAGGGCATAACTTTGTTCAATTAATTGCACGACGAGTTGTCTATTTTGTAAAGAAACCTTACTTGTTATACAAGGGTTATACAAGGGTTTAGAGTTGACTACAATCTGACCTAAAATAATGTTGCGTATATTGTGCCTAATTATTTTTCAACCTACAATACGATGGGACATAAGAAGTCGCTCTTGCTAAGCCTGAATCTTGAGCCTTAAATTTAAAAACATTTATCCAATTACTAATAACAAATATCTCAGAACAAATTCGTGTTTTGTGTCTCTTTTTTGTTTAAGTATCGATTATTCTACTATTGTTAACCGTATGAAAAAAGAAGGATTAGTTTGTTGACTGACATATTCATATACGAACCTGCTCGTGTAGTTATGCCTACATACATTTTAAGGTTTAGAATTTATTAAAACGTATTTGGATATTTTTACACTTTTACAAAGTTCTTCATATTTATATCACATTTTGTTATAAAGTATGACATCAAAACGATTGTTGAAAATATTTTTTTGCGTAATTTAAAGGTGATTGCTTTTTGCAGAGTAGATATAATATTTATTAAGATTATATTATAAAAGATCAAGTAAACAAAATATTTACGCAAATCTTGTATCTTCTTATAACCTACAATGTTCCAGCTCATAAGAAACCAAGTAGCGTCGAGTAACTTTTATCTAAAAAAAAAAAAGTTTTTTACATATTTTCCTATTAAATTAGCTTCCCTTCTGAATATATCCACCCTTTGCCAACGCTATACTCGTACTGAAATCGATAATACGGCGGATTACTGATCCAGATGCCGTGTGCGTGCCTATTTTACTGCTTATCTTATTTTATATTCCAAGCTTTGGCTTTCACTATATTTTTGAATAATTTGAATTTCCTGGATACTTTTAATGTATTTATCTACTTATTGACTACCCTATTTACAATAATCACTAAATGTTCTTATTGTATTAACTCATAAAAATATCATCAATTGTATGAAATATGCATATAATTACTTTGACGCCTTATAAACACAAATTTCCCATTTGAACAAAGACGGGAAGTATTTTTCTATTTTAGTTACATTTTGGAGAAGAAATAACCATGCCACCCCAGTAATTGTTACTATAATAAATACATTTAATAATAAAATAAGTAACAATTTTATTAGTTATTCTCTGCATTGAATATCCGTCAGTTAATTAAACTATTATTTATTCAAATTTTATAAGCCCTGTCATGATCACTTTGAAAGCTTTCTTCCGTTCTCAAATGCCGAAAAAGTAAGGATGTCGTCAAAACAGTCGCTACTGGATAAATAGTTATTTAAACTATATCAGATGTTCAATAATATTAATATATCATTTAAATAAATACAACAACATAATACTTCCATATTTTCATTACATTATTACACATTAAGTAGTAGCCGCTGGGTCAGTATTTTGACGTACGCGGGTCAATGACATGAAACGCCACGCGTTTTTGTTGTAAGATTTCACACAACCCCTATGAGTGTAAAGTTAATAGTTACATCAAAGTTGTTCCAATTAGAATTGTTTTATGCTATATTGCTTGCTTTAGTACACTAGATGAAAACACAGTTCGTATCTAATATATTTAAATTTTAATTATAATGCATTTAAAAAGTAATCCATATGATAGCTTTCTTTCTGGTCAAATATCTCGAATCTATAAAATAATTCAACAGGAAACTTACCGATTCATATAACAATAGCTTGACAAGTTAAGGCGACGATCACACACAGAATTTCATGAATAGTGAAATAATCCACGGTCGATAATATTTGTTCACTTGAAGCACAAACGCAGTGCGGGCGTTACGCGCGGTATACCATACACCCAACGTTCCTACTGTTCGCAATATTCTCAAGTTATAATTTTACATGCACGTCAACTCATGAGAAAAGCAACCTGAGACGACCGCAATGTTCGAAACCTTAATACTTCCCTTCGCTACAAATATTAGGTGACAGAACCGAAGACAGAGCCAAGCGAATGCTGTGAGCAAATAAATTTGCACAACTTCGGAGCTGAGCCTATCAAATTTTCTCAGTCATATATACACATGAATATATTTCTTCGCAAAATAGATACTTACACTAGTTAATAAAAGTATTATAGATTTTAAACGTAACTGCAAAGAGATGCTAAAAGTTTGTAACGCGCCAAGCGAATACCAATATATTTATGAACAATATAGGGGACAGGAACCGGAGTCCCGTAATAATAAGTGTGCTTGCGTGGGGATGGTACGGAGGGTGCATTGTGCACCGGCAAATTTCGGAAGGGCCCATTCCGAAAGCCCTTGTTTGTTCCCCCTGCACTTGCGCAAGATGCGAACCAGTTTTGATTTTTTTGAAACAACCGTGGAGTTCGTCCGTTCACAAGGGGTCTTTCATCCCGCACCGTTATAAACCAGTAACTATAATTGTCGTAACGTATGGACAACAATAGGAAAACTCGGACAAAATTAAATTCACCAAATCTAAAGCGATAATATTTACAATGCAAATTACTAACAAGGTATTCATACGTCATAGAATTTTTTAATGCTCTGAGGGTTATAATCTTTTATTAAGGAAAGAACTCTCAACTCTATTGTTACTGTACCCATTTCGTTTACTAACGGTATTGGTGCATAAAGACTAAGGTTTACATAAATTTTGATTAACTATATTTGAAATATGCTAATAATTTTGGATTACCACCACTAGTACAGTAGATCTGTAATTATCAGTTCAGCACATTTTAGTTCAATGCTTAGTTATAAGGATAATCAGTCTCTTCAGTAAAGCACTAGTATTATGTAATTTAGATCATTCCTTGATTATAGCTATAGAAAGTATATTTAAAATGATGAAAATTTTATACAATGCACTGCAATGTTAACAAACAATTTTCAAAAATTAAACATAATGGAATGAAAGAAAGCCCGAAAGTGTGGAAAATAAACACTACATCTTTATATTACAATAACCGTGCTCGCAACTTCATCCACAGAGACTAAAATGATGTTTTGTATAATTTTCGGAACTATTCTTTTAACTTTGTCGAAATTGTATTATTACTATGCTGATTATTACTGCTACTATCAGATTTCTATGTCTAGTGAAGTCAAATTACGTTGTGATAATTACAATGTTTAGTCGCATTAACTCGAGTTTACTTGTGACTAACAATTTGCACCTAATGAATCCTAGATTTTAGGCGGCTGATACAACATTACAGGTTTATGTATTACAAATTAGTTATGTACTGAAAAACATACTAACGAATATCTAAAGACACAGAAAATCCTTGGCCATCCTAAAGATATGAACCATCATTCCTATATGAGTTTACAGTAGGGATGTTACGGAGCTTCGACTCCGATTCCGAAAGGTCGGAACTTCCAATTGATTTTACACCTCCAACTCCGATTTCGGCTTCGGTACTTTTGTTTCGGACATTATAAAGGAGAGCGCAACCCAACAAGTAACTGCGCTTATGATACAAAATTTAACTTGTAGCTCAGGGAATTGCTTCATTTTTCAGAGCATTGTTCACAGGCTCTTCCCTTAAGTTTTATGGAAGATACCAAATTTTGTCGCTCGTTAAAATTCCTAGTATCGAATAATATTATTATATAATACATAATTTATTTATTTAATACATCTGTCTTCTTCTCTACCTCCGATTGGCATACGATTCTTAAAGCTCATTTACTACAAAATTTTAACTTTTATCCTCTTACTCCAAGAAACCATTTGGATTTATAAGAAAATTGTACAGTGGTGGTAACACGTTAGTCCACTGTATTATTTATCAACGATTCAAACATCACATTCAGTCCAGTCCTGACAAAATGAAGTCATGTCACAAACAACCTTTTTGGTTTCTACTGCGATAATAAATAACATAAATGTGAGTTATTTAGGTATTATATACTGCATCTCAACAAAGTGGTAAAAAATTACCATAAGCCAATAATTTCTTTATTGGTAGGTATTTGTTTGATCTTTTCACAATATTGACGTGGTCGTCCGGTAGAAGCAATGTCTATTGGTACCTATGTAAATGTATTGAGTTATAGGTTAGTGTTATCTGATTTATGCAGACTCGTCCATAGTATAACATTAAATTTAAAAAATACCTCATCTGCCAACAACAATTAAAAAATAACATTCAAATTTTCGATAAAAAATTTAAAACATTAAGACCCAAATACCTAAGTATCTTTGTAGGAAATTAAATATCACTTTAAAGACCTTCTAGTTTGGTTTGGAATCTATTTTTGGCATAAACATGCAAAAAATGGTCTGAAATAAAAATATGTAGGTAGGAGGCTTTATAAGGTGATAAATACTTTTATGAACAGTATGTTTTATTTTCATGTACTTACTATTGCCGATGATTTCCTTTACACATTTTTTTTATTTTTTTTCAAGCAAACAACTATTTGTTCGCCTTGAATTAGGAATGGGCTTTAATTTACTGACTTACAGCTATGTCTGTTAAATCTCTCGAGATATATTATGATACCTTTATACATTAACCTAGATTAATCAAAATAATGATTTGTAATAATCACGTATACACATGTAATTGCTTCGGCAGTACATATACTACTAAAAGACTACACCAAATGTAAAGAATGGGTTTGTGATGGCTTATTTGGATACAGCGCCGATTGGGAATTCGAATCCCATGGTGAGCCACGTCTATAGTGAAAGAAAGCATCATGATAAAACCATAGATAGCATATTACTAAGATATTTTCTAAAATCCATCTAGCTATTAGGTAACACCCACCACACACAAATTTGTTACCAAGCATCACGAAGTGATAATTGCAGTTGAGCGTCTGTTTCTCCAATATCAGCTTGGGCCACATCTTCATTTTACGTCCGATGAAACTATATTCCATAGAGTATTAAAATGCCTACTTACTGGTTTAGGGTATGAACCTTACTTTAAATCTATAACTTAAAGAAGAGATCTGTGTGCAATAGTGGGGGCATTAGTTGCAGACTACAACTGTTACTACTTGTTCCTACATTTGAAGGTATGTGATAATCATAAAAATTGAATGAACAATCAATATTAAATTAACATTAAATTTATGTAGGTGTAACAAAATTTAAATATATAGTACCTATAAAAAAACAGGAAGCAAAAGTACAATTTTAATAATTTATTTGTATTAGTGTAAGTGTTGGTTACTCATTCGATTACAGTTCATCCGCAACCCAAGTAATAAGTATTACAGTAAAGAATTTACTCAAAAAATCTAGTGTAATAAATTCAAACGTATACGTAACGTATACATTTGTTTACCTAGTGGTAATGACGCGGTATGAAAAATATTTGTTACATTTTTATTTATTATTACCTTTATAAAACAAAGTATACGTAATGCTATAAAATTTATGTTTCTTGGTAATTTGACTTCAAGCTAGCATTCTATAAAACAGTTTTAATCATTTTTTTCATCACTGCCACACTCTTTTAAAAAAGGCGTGATAAAATGTATGGTAGTTCCTATTTGATGTGATTTACATAGAAAACTGTATTCAAATTGAGTCACGGGTATAACAACTAAACAAACAGGAAAATTGGTTGGGTATTTGCGCATTTTTTTTTATAAATACATCTATGCGAATTTAAAGCACATATTGCACATTAATACGTATTTTACTAAGTAGAATATATTAGTAACTTAATTTAGAGTGCACATTATGAAACAAGTTTTTTTTTAATTGTAACTATTTTGTGAACGGTAGTCATTATTATAAAGTGAAGTTTTCTGAACAGTAACGTATATATCAAGATTATTTAATGCCTCTCGTATCCTATTTGTTTTGAAAACATTTCACAAAAATTGCATAAAATGTCTATAACCAAAAATGTTTTGCTTATGCTAATACATCTCATTTTACTAAACACGCAACCACTTAAATTCCCTTTAAAATCTAAGATATTTTTTGTAGATTGTCAGTACAAACAATTAGATAGAGAAATTTCATGGATGGAGCCAGCCTTTATTTCGAAGCCATGGACAAACAATTTAATTTTCTTTATTTGTTTATATTATAACAAAATGTCAGGTGACGAAGGTTCGCTCGGTAGTATTAAAATAATAAAAACTATTTTACAGAACGACATGTAGACACCCTTGGAAATTAAAACATTTAAATATCATATTTTCATCGAAAGCGTTAGAGCCATTTCGAAAAAACTATAAGAATTAAATGTTATTATACTTAAAAATATTATGTTCCCTTGTTTACAATGTTGGCAATGTTATTACAGTTATGTATACGTATATAAAAATATTTCCTTGTCAAATACGTACCAATTTGATGACAAAATTATTTGTTACCTTGATAACGGCTTTTCTGTACTGATCTACTCATTGTTGTTGTGACATTATAATTTAAGTAAATCCTAAAAAAAATTGGTACCTATTATAATGAAATTCATCGAGTTTCCTAGTAAATCTATTTTACGAAGAGATGTGTGAGGTGTTTTTTTAAATATTAATGTGTATACAATGTTGTGTTATTATAATTATTTACAAAACGAATTAATCCGGCCATTGCATAGTCATTGGGCAACTATTATTGGGCCAATAATTTCTACTAGAACTATTTTCGCTGCGGTCCAACTAGATGGCGCAAATAAAAATTATTTTATTCTCTCTGGTTTTAGCACTGCGCTATTATATCGATTTTGTAAAAACATGCCAGGGTTACCAAGTAAAAATGTAAAACTACTAAACTCCCTTCTTCGACCATAGAAAATCAGATAAACACCATACTCAAAAGAAGAATATAAGGTATTAATCTGAAGAGATAGCTTTATCGTTTCCCGTACTTTATTACTGGGAAAAGAACACATTTACGAAACTTTAAAAGTAATAATTTTGTAAGAGTATTTCTGACAACACAGTAATGTCTATGAATTTGACCCCGAAGTTCGTGTCCAGATCAAGAGAGTGTGGTGTAGTGTAGGGCCAGGCCCTTTGATTTTGGTCTTCATCACGTAGACTATTGTGTAAAATGGGCACATAATAGGTAAATAATTTATATTGTAAAGTAATAATATGTAATTGTTTTGTGCAGTGACAGGAAATTTTACTAGGCTAATGTGTAGCGAGACTTGCTGTTACTACAACTACAGTTGCTCATAGTAAGAATATAGTTTAAAATCATGAAATGATCATTTTCGAACATTAGTACAATTCAATTTTATACATATAATTAATTGAAACTAACACATACGCTATCTAAACTTACAAGAAGTCTGTAAATTTTTATCCTCTAAATATTGGTGAATGTGTTGAGACAATGGTGTATCGATTAATTTGCGCTAAATGTCAACCCAGTCCGGTAGTGTTAATATTAGAAGTCTGTGTTTGTGATCACTATTACTATTGTCTGAGTATCTACGCGTTTTATAATAAGCATGTAGAACTTCAATTTAGTTTCGAGTGACCAAAATAGTGCCGACGGTTCTCATTCGGATAAATTTCAACCGCTGACCGCTCCTTGACAATATCTATTTTTTGACCAATTCGTGAGTCGGCTGTTATAACTAGTTATCAATATTATATAAACTAATAATAGAGTAACATAGAGTATTTAACTTAAATCATTTATAAGAACACGCAATAAGATAGATGTTCGACATAAGGAATCTTAGTAATATTAGGTTTTTGGATACAAAATCAAAAATATTCATAAAAAATGGAGCCAATTTTATTCTTTTTTATTTCAATTAACAGAAGTATTCATGCTTTACGTTCTGCGCATCTTTGCCAATGTATTAATGACGTATTCATAGAATATGTTTGGACAAGTAGCAACAAATTTGTTAAAACATACTTATACTGTGTGTTGAGTAGGTATTGATTTTTATTCGTCCAAGTAATTGTGCGAATTCTTTAAAAAGTAGAAGTCAATTGACGCAGTGTAGGTTAAATAGCGTGAATGACGAAAAGCATTAATTTCTAATTCATACAGCTTGGAGACCGTCTTTTGTGCAATGCAGGTAGCATTCATTATCATACCGCATGGTGTAAAACTAACGTATCACATCTGCATTAAATTATGAAAAAAATATTTACTTTTGTAGGGATAAATTTTCGTTTCAAACATTACCAGTGTTCATAAAAAAAAACGAACAATTATAATCATAGTAGAAAAGATTTTTCGTTTCAAGTAAAAATTACAGCTTATAATGCCTTCGTTTCCGTATATTAAAAGTAAATGTGGTCGGTGTTCAATTCTTACAAACGTATTTTCCTCTGTTTTATATATCTATAGTACTGGGGAAAATATTTAGTAGGTTTCGATTTTCTTTCATAAATTATAATTATCATGCCCAATGATACATTCTATCAGATATGCCGAAATAAATTTGGAAATAAGAAAAATTAAATACATTTCAAAATCCAGTTTTGAAGGGAAAAACTAGTGAATACTAAATCGTGATTTCGTATATTTTGTGTGGCTAAAATCAGAGGGAGCTGCAGTTATCAACTCAACGATTCAAATATAGCTCAGCACCAAAATAATTTTGTTAAACCCTTTAAATGTTTTGCCGGCGGTGTTTCAACAAACACGAAGCCATGGCGATTCTTAAATCTGCGTGGCATAAGTTTCTTAAAGTGTTTATCTTACGAATTTGACGAAAATCGATCAATATCGTTTTAACAATAACAATAAAGGGGACTGTCAACTTAGCGATAGATTGGAAATTGGTGATTCACCTTTAATTTGTGGTTGTTTTAGAGCAAACGCATTCTTGTTCAGATTAAACATCCAAATCGAAAAATTTTAAACCAGAAACGATACGTATTAACTTCGTGTACATAGTTATAACGTGTGCCATTGTCGCAGTGTTATTCCGACAGCATTAAAGGAATGATGTTTAAAAATTTATCGTCATTACAATATCTCTATACGTAGAAAATAATTTAAATGAATGGTAAACAAGAAACTACTCAATAAATTACTAAATTCGAAGACAGAGTTTCAGGGTTTTAAATTATTAACATTAAGCCTTCATTTAAACACTACCTACATAAATAAATTTGAAACTGTCAAT
Source organism: Actias luna (assembly GCA_039707435.1). Classification (NCBI taxonomy): domain Eukaryota; kingdom Metazoa; phylum Arthropoda; class Insecta; order Lepidoptera; family Saturniidae; genus Actias; species Actias luna. Next base: position 7,596,835 of record JAZHAC010000033.1, on the reverse strand, counting down.
ACTATACAATAAAAGGTGTATAAATTTTTTATGAACGTAACTTTTTGCAGTATATCAATAAATTCTTATTGTGTTATGTTAATACAAACAATGCTGCTAATAAAAATTGATATTATTATATGTATTACGCATAATTATTATGCATAAACATTAAAAAGCCTGTACATTCACCAATTATACTTTTGGAGTTTTTTAGGTAATAAATAAGAATAAGTAAAGCTAAACAAACTATATAATCAAAAAAAGGGTTAAAAAACAACTACTTAATCAAAGGGTTATTCCCGGAGATTAAAAATGCAATTGTATCGTAACTTCTTTTAACTAATGTAAGTAAGTTGTCAACACATTAAATAACAAAATATAGTTATTAATATAAATATACACTTTATAAAATGGTTTTAAATTACGGAATATACGAGGTTATACAGTAACACATCTAGTAAGAGAGACTTGTAAAGAATGAAAGAGGAGAAGAAGCGAATAGTGGACGGCATATCTAGTTTCAAAATTTATTAGGAGATGCATTTACACGATATCTGTGTCCCTTAATATATATTGATTTTATACTTAAATAAAGTTTTAGAAAACTAAAATAAAATCTATCTTAGTAAAATTAATATCAATGCAAAATATGAATCGATAAGAATGTAATTCAGTATTATAACTTGTGAAAAGTAAATACACATCACAACAACAAATAATTTACGGATTTTACTTTTTGCTAGTGAAACTCAATATTTTTTAATAAATTAAAGTTTATTATTAAACCAAAGTTAATAATTCGCGACCATAATAAAATTAATTCGGCATAAGAAAAAATAAGTTGGGCGAAATGTCAGAATTACACTCTTAGGATATCTCACATGCAATCGAAAATTATATAATAATTCCGTTAGGAAAGGTAATTACAGCGTATATAGAGTGCTGTTTTTCAATCTATCTTAAAAAAGATTTATGGAAATGAATTTCTAAGGAGATGAAAAAACATATTTATATTAGTATGTATAAATTAGAAACATTATATTAAAAAAAATACAAGTCTGTCTTGCGATTTCTATATGAGAGTCGAACTTGCAAATTTCATACAGAGTAAGAAGTAATGTATTACTAAGTTACTTTTTTTTTCAGAATATTATAAAACGTATACAACATTATTTTCTTTAAATCAAAACTTTTTAAGGCAGTATTAACTAACAATGCATGTTTATTTCTATTTTCAGATATATTCCAGATTAGTGAAGATCTGTGCTCATATTTATGCAGTAAGTAACTAATTTTAAAATCTGCTGAAGTTGACCATATTGTGTCAAACATGGCCAATCCAAATCGTGAGAGTGTCAGCACTCGATTTTCTGACAATTATGACTTAAAGGAAGAACTGGGTAAAGGAGCATTTTCAATAGTAAGGCGAGCTGTACAAAAATCTACTGGTTATGAATTTGCAGCCAAAATTATAAACACGAAAAAATTATCTGCTAGAGATTTTCAGAAATTAGAAAGAGAGGCTCGGATTTGTCGAAAACTTCAACATCCCAATATCGTTAGACTGCACGACTCTATTCAAGAGGAACATTTTCACTATCTTGTCTTCGATTTAGTTACTGGTGGAGAATTGTTTGAAGATATTGTAGCACGAGAATTTTATTCTGAAGCTGATGCTTCTCACTGTATCCAACAGATTTTAGAATCAGTGCATCACTGCCATCATAACGGAGTTGTGCACAGAGACTTGAAGCCTGAGAATCTTTTACTTGCGAGCAAAGCTAAAGGAGCCGCTGTTAAATTGGCGGACTTTGGCTTAGCTATTGAGGTGCAAGGAGATCAACAAGCATGGTTTGGATTTGCTGGTACTCCGGGATATTTATCGCCAGAGGTACTTAAGAAAGAACCTTATGGTAAACCAGTAGATATATGGGCATGTGGTGTAATTTTGTACATTCTACTTGTTGGCTATCCACCATTTTGGGATGAAGATCAACATCGTCTTTATGGGCAGATTAAAGCTGGAGCGTATGATTATCCGTCTCCTGAATGGGATACAGTAACACCTGAAGCAAAAAGTCTCATTAATCAAATGTTAACTGTTAACCCAGGTAAAAGAATAACTGCTTCCGAAGCATTAAAACATCCATGGATTTGTCACCGCGAAAGAGTTGCTTCCGTTATGCACAGACAAGAGACTGTAGACTGCTTGAAGAAATTCAATGCGCGCCGTAAATTAAAGGGTGCTATTTTGACTACAATGCTTGCAACGCGGAACTTTTCAGGCAAATCAATGGTGAATAAAAAAGGCGATGGTTCTCAAGTCAAAGAATCGACAGACAGTAGTACAACACTGGAAGATGATGACTTGGATAAAGATAAGAAAGGCGTAGATCGTGCATGTACGGTTATATCCAAAGAGCATGATGAGGACGCATTGACAAAGGCCGATTCCTTTGGAAAAGCACGTGGAGATAGTAATGCATCTTTACGTCGTGCTGAAGTAATTAAAGTTACCGAGGTGCTTATAGATGCTATCAACAATGGAGATTATGATACTTATTCTAAATTATGTGATCCTAATGTAACAGCATTTGATCCTGATGCTTTAGGAAACTTGGTAGAAGGTGTGGAGTTCCATAAGTTCTTTATTGACAACACTCCCGCTCATGTCAAAACAAACGCTACAATACTAAACCCGCGGGTACACCTTATTGGGGACGATGTAGCTGTTATAGCATATGTCTGCGTAACACAAAGTGTAGACGCCGAAGGTCGACGAGCTACACACCAATCGCAAGAGACTCGTATATGGCACAAACGCCACAACAAGTGGACCGCAATACATTTCCATCGTTCCTAACTAGTTCCTTTTATCACCCAATCACAAATATCTGAATGTAACGGTCTCTCTACTCGAATGGTTAGCAATTACCATGACATTGCGATATTAGTTACCATTCATAGTATGGATTGAACTTATAGACCGCATGAAAAGTCCACTGGAAGATGATTATAAAGAACTCTCAAGTTTTGCTAAAATTTCATAAATTTCGCTACAATTGTTAATAAATGGAGCTCTTTAACTTTTTTTTTAATACATTCACAGTTATTATATAAACATGGCCAATCTGAAAATTCGTTGATCTTTGGTCGATAAAGATGATACAAATTTATGTGATACTGATTTAATATCTTATGCTTTCTGCTAGTTATGGTAGGGTTGTAGGTATAATTGAACATTCGTCATCAAGGCCAATATCGAAAATTGTTCAACGAATGTCAAAGGCAACTCATATTATTGGATCGACAGCATGAATAAAGAAATCTCAACACCATGATCTGATACCAAGAAATCTATATTTAAGTAAATAAGCAAAAATTCAAGATTTAGAATTATTAGCACATTTCTCAGTAAGTCTCTCTACATTTTAACTATCAATGTTTTGTCGTGCTTAAAATGGTGTTCTATTTGTTATCAAATATCTAGTTAGTAAGATTTAACTAATATAATTATAAATAATGCAGTTATTGGCACTATGTATCTAAAGATATTTTATCTGAGAGTTATAGTGTAAGTGTAAAATTATATTAATTGATCTATTTATAGAATGCATTAATTTACCTAGAATTGTACCCAACTTAATGTCTGCCTAGTTATCTACTTATTAGTTAGAACAGATTCTAAAAGGTATTATAATTTAAGTGATTTATATCAATTTTGTCAATTTTAGATTTAATGTTATTAACATGATTACGCTTTCTGTTCACCTAATTAGTACCTACCTACATGTACTAAAAAAATTAAATTATAAAGTTACTAATACCAAATAAATTATTTTGTAATAGGTATCATTAGTTTTATCCTTAATAATGAAAGTAATGCTTTGAAATCTTAATGTTAATTGTGCAAGAATAACATAAAAAACTAATACCAATAATACTAAGAATGTATTCAACAGTGATATTTAATGTACTTACTGCTGTAAATTGATTGTGGCACAGTTTGTAAAGAACTTGCTTTAACTATGAAATTCTATAATTGTAGATTATACAGAAAATCAAATTCAAATTAAAATTTATAGTAATATAATATAGATATAAAAGACATTTAACGGCAATGTTTATTACAATTTTATATTTGTTAGTGTATTTAGCAAACTCTTAATTAAATATCTGATTTAGAGTTATATACTAATAACAAAGTACATTACAAATAATCAAATTCAATTCAATGTATAATTCATAATATTATGTGTCATTTCCTCAAATCGAGAGTACATTGTAGTTGTGCCATTTTAATTAAATTTAGTGCCAATAACTGTAAAATTAAAAATGTATTCTAGTCTTTATTGTTACGCATATTTAGTAATTAATCAAATGTTTTCAAATTACTTTTAAACATAATATATACAAAATACATGAATAGTAACTCAAAATGTGTACATAAATATCAGTTTGCACACTGCATGTTAGAAAGTGTTGTGTCCTCTTAATCAGTGGGTGAAGTAATACTATTACTTCAATAATGATTTAATAAGTATGTTGTCTAGATCTTAATATACATTTTTTTTATTTGATTAATTTTGTCATTGAGCTCTCCATATAGATGATCTAATTATTTTGCACAATCTCTGGCACTTAAACATACTAGATATACAAAACTATTATCTACATCTCTCATTTCTAGAAAAAAGTATTCTCTTGAATTATAAAAAAGTGCCTCCTTAACAAATTTTACCAAAATGTTAACTAATTTAATAAGAAATTATTTTATTCTGTTCCTGCTGTAATTTTATTTTATTATCTAATATATGAGTTAAAATCATAATTTTTTATTACTTTTATTTATTTATTATTGTTAGATAAGTTTTATTGCAACTACTTTAATAACTAACAAATTAGAGTTAAACTTACAATTTCTCATATAGTTTATATAAGTTAACTAATTTCAATAAAAAGTGTTACCTAGCAGCAAATGCTGTTTGAAAAGTTGTATCTAAGCCACAAAGAAAATAGAATGCACAAATGTGAGTATCATGGATCTTCCATAATTCTTCACACACTTTTCAATAACAGGAGTATTTTCATTACCATTGTATGATGAATTTCTATTGTCTTCCCACAACAGTGTTCCAAATACCTTAATGGTAGGGTACATTACTCAGTAGTCAGCCCTTTAGCATGATTTTTTTTATATAATTCAAGTAAAAACATATGTTTATATTCATAACATTTTGTAATTTGTAAGTTTATCTGTATAATCAGCCTCATTTAACTACAAGTCAACCCTCTTAGAAGATAACCAAACTATTAGAGTCAACTATTTTGATGAGATTTGTTTGACCTTTAAATATGCTATCATTATCCTACTTGACTATGTTGATAAAGTTACAGCTCATTTGTTCTAAAATAATAGTATGGTCAGTGCTAAGAAGGTAAATACAGGCAAACAACTGGGTGGTTTACCCTACACGCTTAGGTAAAAATGAAATTAAATATTAAAAAAAATTATTAGTTGTTTGCAACTTGTTGAAAAGGCACATTTACCTGTTTGCATGCACTTTATCTTACGACTTTATATGTAATTAGGAGAGCTTTTAAATAATATTTAAATGTTTTCTATTGGCTGCTTTTATTATACCTTATAATTAACAAATAATAAATTTTATTTATTTTAAACTAAATACTATTTGTATCTGTGTGACCATTTTAACTATGTGAAAACTTTGTTAACTATAACAACCATTTACCACTATAAATTTATTATCTTAGTAAGTACTATCATAATTCTTGATGGTCTCATGCTAATTAAGTCAATGCAATTTAATCTGAATGCAGTGCAATATGATATTTAAGACTTATTAAAATATATTTAAAATTTGTGCTATAATTTTCTATATGAATTCTAGTTCCACTGTGCTGGTTTTTCTTCATAGTGTAAATTTTGATCGTTTAGATAGTAAGAACATTTTATCAGAAATCAAATTGAATATATGTTGCAAATGTACTTAAACTGTATTATTGAGCTTGTCATATGATAACTAATATTTGATGGTGTGTATTTTTACACTTACTCAAGTAGTAAGATTATTTTAATGTTTTGTTAAAATTATCACAAATTAATAATAAAATTTTACTACTGCACATTATTTTGTTTAGGACTTGCTCTGTATTATGGTGATGGCTAAACTAATTGTAGAATAATTTTGTAGGTGTATGAACAATTATCCATACATTTGTATTCAAAATAATTTCTTAACCTCTGCATTGCCGATTATCATGTAAAAATCTCTAAAATAAAGTTCTTTTGATCTACAATAATACTTTTATTTTAATAATTCACAAATTATACTACTTACAGTATCATGACATGTCAATTCTAAACTACTTGATTATTATAAATCTAATATAAATCAATTAAACTGACAAGTTATTTTGTACCAAACATAAATAAGAATTGATATTCTTTGATCGTTATGGTACGATCAAGAGTTATTAAACCAAGGATGAAGTCAAGACTTCTTTCTGAAGAAAAACAGACAAGAGAGAACTAATGATATATATATATATCTTTGTTGCAGCATTGCTATTTCTAGAAATATTTGAACCTATTAATAGTGTCTTCAACATATTTGTTAAAAATAGCAAAGCATATTTTTAAAATTATACTAACTATAGTATTAATTAGAATATTTTTATTGTGTATTCAGGTCAGTAAGTATACCCTCACATTATAAGAGTAGCAAGAGAAAAGCTCTTATTCATACCTGACTACACCATTGAAATTATTGTAGAAAATAAGGCTTAGGTATATAGTGTAATTTTCTCTAGAATAAAATAAAAATACATGAAATTCTACTAACAGTTATATTTATATGTCACATAACTCACATGAAATTCAGTAACTTAATTTTAGCGTGTACACCTTTGCATCCATCAACAGTGACATCAAAATATTCAGAAAGTTTTTCATAACCATGCTCAGTAATGCTTTTATTACCAATTTCTTTTTCAATGCATTTTCTTAGATGTATTTCTGATAGTGGTTCAAATTTTATTAACTTTTTTATAACTTTTATGTTAGAAAAAGTTTTTAACAAATTTAAGTGAAAATTTTCATCACATTTTTTTACAAACTTTTCCTCAACATTATCGCAGTTGTATACTAATATGATAGTAATGTGTTTACCCAAATTTTCAGTTTTGATAATGAGATCATAAACTGCTTTTGGTATATTCATGTCAGTGATATCACAGTCATCAACAACAATTACAGAATTTGAACACAAAATTATACCAATCATTAAATCTGAGGACATTGATCTAATAAAGCTTGGTAAGGTGTAATGGTAGAGATTTGAAGAGTATCCAAAATTGTCCATTAATAATGAAGCAGTAAAAGTCTTACCTACACCTGTTCCTCCATAGAAAAATATAATTTTACTTTTTTCTCTTTCTTTTAAAGATTCAATTATAGAATCGATAGCTTTTGATTGTCCAACTAACTGGATTGATAAATTATTTTTCAAATTTTCTAAATTAACTTGTTCAGAACATTTTACATTTAAAATAACAACTACAATTAAAGATATCATTAATACGAATAATGTAGTAAATAATCTAATTGTCATAAAATTTCTGCATTTCACATTTTTTTGTATTTGGATATGTAACTTTTTTATATTATTGTCAGCAGGCACAGCAGTTTGAAAACTATATTTAAGTCTAATACAGTCCGTGTCGCGTTCTTGTTTTATTTCATCCGGTATATCGTCATATGATATATCCATTTTACTATATGAATGTGTACTCAGACTGAGATCAACATCCATAGGTTCAAAACTTCTGTTGTGGTCCTCCATTATCTAAAAACGGTTTTTATTACAAAAACAGTTTGAAAACTTTCCAAACCGGCTATTTGAAACACTGCACTACGTTGTATAAATGCTGTAAGAGATATTATAGCAATTTACATCTATTAGTTTTGTAAATTTACTCCATCCACTTTATAAATAGTTGTATTTAACATTTAAACATATATCGTTCTATACCTACAATATTTTATAGAATATTGGATGTGTTCCGTTATACACAGAGACCACTGTTCAGTACTCTTACTGGCTAGAAATTCGTTCCGTAATGGATGACACTGCTAACAGTATACTGGTGCAGTAACCTAGGGGAATATATGACGTCATAGATCGTCGCCATTTTTATACTGTGAGTAGTGGAGCTTTCGAGGTAAGGTACTCTCAGTGCGAAGTTCGATTCCAACCGCGGTCGTTATTGTGAAAACCCAATTGTTTATTGTAAGCCAACCGTTCAGAGCTTTTGCTGAATAGGTTCCGTATCTTTGTAGAAAAGACTCACCCAGAGCTGTTTCAAGAGTTTCTCGCTACCCAGCCCACAATACCAAAAATGTACGTACCCCAGCAGCAGTGATAAAAGCACCGGTGCGCTCCCACCCACAATCTCCCTCCTACTTACACGAAATCCCTCACTTGCGTTCACGATCCCGCTCTCCAACAAGGCCTGTATTCCGTCCTGCTTTTACCATACAACCTGCACCCCAAACACCCAACACTGCGACAATTCGAGCATCTCATCTCATATGCTCCGAGCGCAATCCCCACAGCTAATTCATTTTCGCCGCTTACTTCGGACCCAACCCCGGATAATGAGGCTGACATGAAGGAGCCCGAATATACTAATCCCGAAAGCGACTACACGCTAGTCAGAAGGACTAAGTCCAAAAACAAACAGGTACTTACTCCAGTAACTTCCAAACCAACAGCAACCAAGAATAGGCGTGCTGACAATACCCGAGTCCCTGCGACTCCATCTACTACCGTGACGTCTATGACTCCTTCGACATCCGCGACTTCTGCAACCTCGACCGAGACCGCTCAGCCAAAACTACGATCACTGCCCCCGGTAACGATCAAGGACAAAATAGCCCAGCTGAGTATCTCCACCAAAATCAATAACTCAAAAATAAGATACACGAACACCATAAGTACGACTTCCGGGATTAAGTTCTAATTTTTTCAGATTACGAAAAAGTCACTGCCTTTCTCTGAGAAAGTAAATATCAGTCTTTCACGTACACCCTAGAGCAAGATCGCCTTCTGCACGTAGTGATAAGACGTGTCCCAAAGGAAGAAGAGGTATTCACGTCCATTAAGGAACAAAATTTCCCTATCTGCAAGATAGACTGCATGTACCGCAATTCTAACAAAACAGAATATGATATGGTTCTAGCTGTCATTGATCGTACCCGGAAAGGTAATGAGATATTCTCATTAGAATCAGTTCGCAGTCTCTCTGGCATCACAGTAGCGATCCCTCGGAAAAACATATACTGTCTCAGTGTCATAATTGTCAATCTTATGATCATTCGGCTCGCAACTGCTTTCTCAATCCACGATGTGTGAAATGCTTAGAAAAACACACTACAAAGGAGTGCACGCTTGAGTCCCCCGAACTACTTAAATGCGTGTTACGCGGTAATGCCGGGCACCCCGCGAACTACCAGGGATGTGAACGAGCTCCACGCATGAGACGTACGCGTTTCTCCAATCAGGCGCCCTATGCGCAAACAGCGGCCGCACTAACTGCACTCATGTCAATTCTGGCTTTATAATAGGGATCGACTGGCTCGCTGATCTCTTTGACCAACACTCAGTAGAGGACATCATCGCGTTCGACAAAATGCTCAGTGCTAGTCAGGATCTAGGCCGTCTTAAAGCCATTAGGTGCTTCCCAGGCATTGCATAGACCGTGCAACGCCTCATCCGCGCTTCCCTTAAATAAATTCGCAATGGAGGATATTGGGTAACTATCCAATCAATAAAACCACGTGTTCAGACTATATGTACATTGGGTAATTGCTACGTGTGTACACGAGTAGAGCGAGAGAACAACTGCCTGGGCTCGATGCGCGCGAACCTGATCACCGCGGTAAAATGCTGCGTTTGCCCTAATCGAGCCCCTACAGAGGATAAAATTAAACCCCGTGGCCTTTCTATATCCTTTTTTAACGCACGTAACCCCAACGCGACTTAGTAGCTAGCTTCTTTAAGGAGCGACAAAGATTGCGAACTACAAAATAGCAAGAAATGACAGTACTGGTGTAAGAGGCGGCGGCACGCTCATACTATAGAAAGTCACTATATCGCATGCCAATACATGCTCCCAAACTCGCTAACTTAGAAGTATGACCGGTCATCCTACACCCATATCGTTTCCGCGTACCTCTTGCCGAATAAAACTCTCCTCCAGTCGGATTTAGAGGCGCTTTTCGTGCTCGGTGACGCGGTTGTAATGGCTGGCGATCTAAATAGCGGGCACATACAGTACAACAACCCGCGTATCACCGCTATCGGTATGACACTTTATTGGATAGAAAATGCGCGTAATTGCTCCCTCAGAGCCAACTCATTATCAAGCTAACTGTCGCCCCTCAGTTTTAGACATAGCCATTTTAAAATGGGTCGCGTTCCAGGTACGGCAAATCGAAGTCTTACATGAATTAGACTTAGACCAGCGGCCAGTGGTTCTCCAACTTGGTCAGGCGGGTGACCACACTCCCGCTTTAGTCAAAGTGGCTGACTATCCAAAGCTCAGACACTATCGCTCAAATAATCTCTCTTCTCCTCACCTAGAGAGAATCCCCGACGAGATAAAATCTGTGACCGATGCCGATCTGGTGATTGACTCTCTGATCGGTCATGTCCAAAACGCCATCAAGGAAACCTCGAAAGAGGTTAAGGCGGCAAATGATCGCTGCTTCATACTCACTGATGACATTCGAAGACTGATCACGGAGAAAAACGCCACGGCACGCTCATGATTCCTATGCGACGGAGGAAAATCGCGTATAGCTACGTAACCTAAAAAGATTAGTTAAATGAAGTATCTCCGAACTCCGCGGTCAAAGATGAGACAGCCACTTAGAGGAAATCAAACCGTCTCATCTCGCTTTGTGGGTTCTTGTTCGTAAACAGAAGAGCAACTACTCGTACGCAATGCCACCGCTAGATAGATGCCCTGGCAATCTGCCCGCCTTCGAAAGTATAGACAAGGCAGAGTATCTCGCTATCACTCTCGAACAACAGTGTTCTCCCAACCCCTATGAATATCATACCATGGATGCTGGATACATCCGGAGGGTCGATCGAACAATTCAATGAATAAGAGAGATCCCCCAGTTGAAAATTTAGACCCAGTCATAACTGACAAAGTTTTAGCGATCATAAAACGCCTTAAGCCAAGGAAAGCCCCCGGTCCCGATGAAATCAGGAACGAAGCCCTACAACTTCTCCCTGATAAACTCATAGCTCTTCTGGTCTGTATTTTCAATGCGGCCATAACTCACTGCCATTTTTCAGCCGCTTGGAAAAAGGCAAGTGGTAATAGGTATCCGTAAACCCGGGAAAAAGGTATCTCTCCCCGAAAGCTACCGCCCAATAAGCCTCCTCAATATGATAGGTAAAATATACGAGTGGCTTAACCGACTTAAATCCGCTGTCACAGAGATATGTCTCTTACCACACGAGCAATTCGGCTTTCGACCGAAGCACTCGTGTACCCACCAAGTGCTACGCCTCACGGAGCATATTCTTTCCAATTTCACGGAGCCACGTCGTCCTAGGCGCACACTTGCCATATTTTTCAACATAGCCAAAGCTTTTTTTAAGGTCTGGCACGAAGGCCCCATGTTTAAACTCAAGCTCTTTCAAATCCTGGACAGACTCTCCTACCTATCGAACCGTTTCTTATACTATAAAGCGGACGAAGCTCTATCCTCACCACACTCAATAAGATGAGGAATTCCACAAGGTTCTATCCTAGCGCCTTGCCTGTTCAACCTATTTGTTAATGACATCCCCGAATTCCCCGACATCGCAGTAGGCTCTTACGCAGACGACACGGTTATCTTCAGCTCAGGCAGGAATAGGATTCATTTATACTACCGCGTCCAAAGGGCCGTCTCTACGTTCAGATCCAGGTTCTTGAAATGGCGCATAGGAATAAACCCAGACAAAATTGCTATCATGTTCGATCCTAAGAAGAATATAAAAAGATGATTACACCTTTTTGTGTCCATATCACCTGGGCTAATCAATCTAAATACCTTGGTGTAGTTTTAGATAAGCATCTGACCATTAACAAATATAGATTATGTACAGAAAAAAGCCTCCACAGCTATGGTTCTTATACGCAATTTAACCGCCTCTTAGAGCAAAATGTCACTCGGACATAAGCTCACAATATACAAAGTATGCATCCGTCCCATACTTACTTACAGTTGCCCCGTATTCACTCACGCCTCATGCATCCCCCTTCGCAGACTACAAGTGTTGCAAAACAGATTCATACGCAAAGCTGTCCAAGCCCGCCCTGTGTCCATAATGTAGATCTCCACAAAGATATGATCTCCATAAAAACTTCCGTCCATATATGCATATATTAAAGACCTTACAATTAAATTCTTTGAAAAGGCCGAAGTTCATCTCAATCCCAAAATGGTACAAGCAGTTGGCTACACTGCCAAACCGTACGCCAAAGGCTTCGTGCGCCGGACACGTAATTACTTCACCGATCACGTCCATAAAATAACGAGATTGAACGTGCTTCTCCCTACCGTCTCCACCAATTGTACGTGTCCACGCTCATGCCCGTGTAACCACCGCCTTCACCGCCGAGGCCGAGCGGTTAACTAAAGTTTCTATAAGGAACTACCCCCGCAGCCCTTACGCGGCTTGTCCGATGTGGTCATGCTAGGATCATTAAATTAGTAAGTTAGGACCTGTTAGTTAGTTAGGCTCGCGAATCCTTTAATTGTCGAAATTGCAGAGTGAAACCAGTATGTAATATAAAATGAAAGTACCTCAAGGATTAACCTTATTCCATAACGCTATAAAAACATCAGTTAAATAATAAATAAACATATATGACAGTATACTGGACTGCGATCCCTTTTAAACAGTAACCAGTATAGCTAACTATAAAGGAATGACTTTTCAGTACACTAATTATCGTCTCACCTTTCAGTGCTCGCAGTTTATATCGGAACACAGCTATAGATATTGAAATAAAAAAAAACTATTTATGCCGTTTAAGTCGATATTACTTTAACATTAAATAGTGTTACCAGTCTGTATTTCCGTTTATAAACATCAATTATTAATAATATTGAAGTCTATAATAGAAATTTTCTGACTCGATTTAAACATTCAGATTCATTTATTAAAGTTTTCAAATATCCAAGTTTTCTTACAATTTTATATAGTTTGTATTTGGTAATCCACGTCTTCTTAAAGCATTGCAAGCAATGCGAAACAATATCTTTTACAAGACCACACATATTTTGTTTTTGGGAGCATTCAACTAAAAATAGCTTAAATACACTTACAATTTAAACTGTTACACTTCGTATTAATTTTATGAATGCACGGGCTAACCCGGTGAACTTCGTATCACCTAAAATCGATGTTCTTTATTTTCAGTAAACTCGAAAACGATTTAACCTATTTGGTTTTTTTTCTCGTTTTGATTAGCTATAATCAATCCTAATTAACCTACCAATTTCAATTCGTTAAGATTAATAGAACTGGCTATATTTCATATCGTTTCCGTTTTTCATTTGTTTTAGTTATTGAATAAAACTTGTTTATAACTCCACTGAATTAAATGTCTTTTATTTATATAGGTGCATTCGAACCCACATCCCTTGACGCGGCGTCCGTTCACACTATAAACTGAACTATCATTGAATCATTACTTTTCATATTATGAGATTTAAAAAAAGTCTGTTCGTTTTTTTATACGAACCTTGTCCTGACAATTACTCACGCAATAAAAAAATTATTATTTAATTTGTTACAGTCGTTCGGAAGTTATGAGCGTACATATATTTCGGCGATTCATTTTTATATATATACTAGCTGACCCGGTGAACTTCGTATCACCTATAACCGATCCTATTAGTCGAAGCTATTATACATTTGCTGCAGTATCCTAGTGATTTTCTCTTCTGTATTAACCTTGTCCTGCCAATAACAAATACGATAAAAAAAGAATTTTCCAATTTGGTGCACGTGCAAGTTCATTTTTATATACATATTAGATAGATAAGCTAACTCAAATAGGCGTACGACTCAGTACAGGTGTCAGACGATAAATTATAAGCCATTATTAATTATTCTACGCCTTGCATCCTTGATATCAGAATCGAAGCGCGCTGAGTCGAATGGCATTGTTTCCTGTGCTTCCGGCTTTAGCAGAATCGAATTGAGCTGAATCGCATCGTTCACTTATCACAACTCTTCATAGAAATAGGTAACTGTAAAACAAAATAGTGACCAATTTTTTTCAAGATTCTACTAAATCTACTAACATCTACTTTGAAAAGCTACGTTATCACACATTATCGACAGTATAATAAATAAAATCTTATAACTTTTAGTACTTTTAATAACTTTAACCAACCAAAACAACTACCTAAGTATTTATTTAAGTATCATTACCATAATTTTCCATATTTTATATTCTTGTTTATGTTGAATATAACTATGTTGGCAATTTATAATTTGGTATTTTCTCCTTTACCAAAATCTAATAAATTATACCTGCTATTTTGACCTACTAAAATTTCAATCTGATTGTAATAAATCCACTAATAAAGTAGAAAACTACTAAAAGTGGGTAATCTTGTTAAAACGCGTCGGCGCGCTTCCACGTACTCGCGTCCATTATTGCAGCGCCGAGTCGAGTCGAATCTCATGAGATAAGAAATTCTCCTGCCAAGAAATGCACGAATGCGATTAGATTCGGCGCGCTCCAACGCGCCGCTAATGGATGCAATTTCATAATACATGTATAGTAGGAGTATTTCTACGATTCAATTCCACTCGAAGCTGGTATATGATACCATGACAAGCTAAAATAACTGTACATATACCCATATTGTACAGTGATATTTCTAGATTTATAAGATACCTTATCTTTGTTTCTTTACCGGGTAAATATTTTTTCGTTTTATTTACATTGGAAATGTTCCGTAACAAAAGTTTTATATTGCAAAACATTTCACTTATGGGTGCGTTCTAAATAGCGTTTACAACGCTCAAAAAACGCCTTCAGCTGCTCCACCAGACGACTACAGCCGCTGTTGACGCGTTGAAAACGTCACTAAGGCCTGATTGCGACGTCACTAAATCAAGTGGAATGGAAAAACCGAAATCATGAGCGTAAGCATTCTGATCGCCATCTGGAATGCACCTTATATTAGACTCTGGGTTTTATTTTTAGTTTCTTCTATAAAAGTTTTACATAAAAAGAATATTCTACTTAAAATACCAGTAAATATAGTTAAATCTAAATGTACAATGTACGTTTCATATTTGATGTATTCAGTTGTAATTGATATCAGATTTTTTTTAACTTAAATATATTCACATTTATTATTTTTCGAGTAACAATAATTTTACTGAATATATATATATTACATTTTCCATTGTTTATATTATAATACAATACTTATATCATACTTAGATGTTAAGAGCAGCTTTACAAGTGGTCAATAAAAATACAGTATTAAATATTTTCTTATTTTACTGATACATTTTGCTTGTTATAAATTTAATTGAATTTTGTATAATTTTTTTATTTTTCCTGGCAGTACACTATATAAATCTCTAGCTTTGAGCAGATTTCACACCTGAGCTGTATTAAGTTAATATTTAAATTATATTACAATATCAAACACAAAGTTGTTATCTCATAGTGTGTTACGGTACCTATTGTAGGACAATATCAACCGACTTAATATTCATTACTGGAAGCTAATGTGAAATATAAGATTGAATACAATTCAAGTATGTTTATTATATTCTGGAAATGAGATGTCAGTAACATTTAAAAACATTGTCGTTTTCAAAAACAAACTACCCTACGTAATACATTACCAGGCTAGCTAGTAGATACATACAAAAGTTTCGATAGTGATAGTCAAACTAAATATAATAATACTGAGTTTGGAAATGGACCTTAATATTATTTGAAACATAATTTCAATCCCCGTGAATGAAGTCGTAAAATATAAAATTGAAATTGTGCACTTTCGTGTCTTTTGCTCGTTCAATCACGATTATTGTACAAAACGTTTTGGCAACACTGGCCAATAAAGTACGTTTACGATTTGAGTTTGATTTTATTGATACTGATAGGCTGGTTTCTCTTAGTAAGGTTTTCTAAGAAATGAGTAGTAAAGACAACTAGAAATTTGTGGTGGCATACAGCCTATATAAATAAATCGGGTACATAGGTACATTTATTACATAGCTGAATTGTTTATTTTTAGTCTAGTTTTGTTGTATATTGTGATTTAAGAAATAACTAATGAATCTCTAAAATTAGTATTTACGTTATTTTCGAAATGAATAATAAAGATGATCATCAATATCACCATAAGTCAACGCCACCACAAACGCATAAAAAAGTTCGTAATCCTTTCGATAAAGCACTCATAGAGAGATTACACACGCCTATTTGCAGGTAAGATGATGTATATAAAAAAATAAACAATTATATTGTACATATATTGTATATATTATAAATATTATTTCTGTTTCTATTTATGTAGTCCGGGTATGTGCAAGATATATAAAAAGGAACGAGATGGATCTTTTCGGTGGGATATTGATCAAACCTGCACTTTAGTACCAGCTGACATTGTAGCTTGTAATAGTCAGTTTGAACCATCGCCAGATCCAGCATTAGAGAGGTTTGCAGAAGAGACTACAGACAGGTAAGTGGTAAATAGTCTATACTAGGGTTTCTATAGTATTTCAGGTAAGTGTAACTACACACTAAATTCTTTCTTAAGTTGCCTTGTTTAAAATACTTACAGTGATACTAATCAGGCACATAAATTAAAGAAAAGTTTAATTAAACCCCACAATTATTTGAAGCGATGATAACTCAGTGGTAGTGTGTGTGACTTTGCGTCAAGGGATGTGAGTTTGAATCCAACCAACTACAATGAGCTTGAGTTTTTGGTGAAGGAAAACATTGTGCGGAAACCATAGCATGGTGGTAGGGCATTTTCTGATGCCCACCTGGCTAGCTACCACCCTCAAGTTGAAAATCTGCCGCTAAATATCAATAGGTGTGTTCTGGCAACTGTACTTGAGACCTAGTCGCTCCAAAGGTTTAGTGTGTCGACCAATTTGGACCATATTGTCACTTAAGATGAGGTGAGATTATGACCATAATGCTTAACTATATAAAAAAAAATAATACCTATAATTGTGTTTCAGCAGTTGCACTAGAGAGTTATTCCCTCCACAGATTTAGCCTTAGGTTGATAACCCTGAATTAGAAAATCTTCCAAAAAGTGCCTTTTTTATAGAATAGGGAGCGAACAGGAAAGAATGTCACCTTATGTTAAGTGACCATTGCTGCCTATGGACACCCACAACACCAGAGGAATTGCAGGTGCATTGCTGGTCTCTATAGGATGGCTCTCAAGTGTCACTGCCGGAACATACCTAATAGTATTTGGCAGCAGATTTTAACTTGAGGGTGGTAGCTAGCCAGGTGTGCATTAGAAAACGCTCTACCACAATGGTTTCCTTATATTTTTCTTCCTCTGGGCTAGCATTGCTTCAAACTATAAATGTATTCTGACAGTTGTGCAATTCCCACCAAACCAGTCCCATCACTAAGCTTAGCATATCCACCATCATGGGCCACATTGTTGCCTAATTGTTATAATGTTATATTGTGACTATAATCCTGAACCTAATAATTATTCTTAAAATCTAATTATATTGTCAAACTCAAAATTTGAATGCACTAAGGGCACTTATGAATGTCAAAACATTACCACTATTTTTGAACACTATTCTAGTGGTCATGAAGGAACTCAATTGGTTTTATCTATTTTTAAACTGTCAATGTCACAGTATTTATGATTAGAAAACTCTAGTATATACTGATACTGATAGTATTTTCATTTTCTATGAATTTCTTGTTTTTATTACTAGTATGAAATTTCAGAAAGAACAAGAAAGAAAAAAACAATGGAATTGATAACATGTGTATAGTATAACATATCAATGCAAGTGAATAGTTAAAATATTTCAATTTCTGGGAAAGAATATAGTTTTTTTTTATTCCCACTGCAGATTCACACAGATCAACACCATCTGTTTTCCTCAATTTATTACTGATGTTATTAAAAATTGCTAAAAGAATGTTTGTACATTTTTGTGCAGTTTTATCTAAAGTGTGAGCCTTTTAAATAACTTAACCTAGGTATATATTTAATATTAATTTCATATTCATTTAACATACAATTTTGTTGCAGGGGAATGAGGGGAATAAAGATTATTAGAATATAATTCAGAACTTTACTTGTTTGGATTATTTGTGAGCTATGAAATCTTTAATTATTTATACTGTTGTAGATTACTAGTAAATCTATTGAAATTCATAATGTGATAAAATTACACTAAAGTTCACTAAGATTTAAAATAGAAACAGATTTCAAATAACCTATTGTGTCATTGGAATATGACCTTTTCATTCCCTCCTCATTTCCATTCTTCATTGAATTTGAGGGAGTAATAAGAGGGTATTGGTTGCATATTTTTTTTGTAATATAGTATGTCAGGGGGTATATTGTATGGTAACTGGATCACACAAGTTACACATTTAAAATTCTTTATGGTAAATGTTATATTACTAAAGCTTTAGTTTTCATGAAAGTTGCTTTGTGTAAACATAATAAGGGATATAATTTCAACCTCTTAACAAATGAAATTGTAACAAATGTAAATTAATCTCATTTTAATCAAGTTTTCTATGTTCCTACATTCAAAATGGTCACATTTTGCATTATTTTTAGGATTTGACTACTAAATATTATGTTTAGTAAACTACGAAGTTTGTTGATTCCAATAAATTTTGTAGAGTTTGATAGCTGTGATGTAAACATATTACTAAGAGTAGTATTTTAGTTCTTATATCATAATATTATGTAGTATTACCAAGCAATGGAAACAATGTCAGCCATTACCACTGGTAATTATGTTAACCACAAAGTCACCTATCAGTTTCAGATATTGAATATTTTGTTAAAAGAAATGATTCCTTAATACAATGTTTTCATATAATTATTGGTTTATGTGAAACATGCCAATACAACTCTTAGTTGGCATGCTTTTTTTGACTTCTTCAACCATCACTGTTATATTTTATCCAATTAACACAAAATTTAGTGAATTAAATACCTAAACCTTACTTATAAACCAAATCCATTTTTTAGTGAACACTGTAGGAAAATTATTTTAGTAGTTTTTGACCTTATTATGTTCAGACAAATAAACCAAAAATAAGGAAGGACTTTGTTTTATATATGTGCTGATGGTTTGTTATAACCAATATATTAAATTATGGTAGGCACTATTTTAATCCCTAATAATAGTATTTGTTAATTATATCTGCAGTAACAACTATTAAATCCTAATATAGCTAATTTTATTACTTATGTTATGTTATTACTTAACATTTTTGTTATATGTATGTGACACCAATCAGTGTAGTTATCAGTAAAAGACTCAATATTCATATACATTGAAACAAGTATAATTATATAAAGTATATATCATGTCAAAGATAAAATGTCAGTTTCCTGTTTTTAACAATTTCTGAAGTTTTTACTTGTGTTAAAGATGGTAGTTCAGATTATATGCGTCAGGTGATGTAGGTATTATAGGAATATTATATTAAGAAATTACTATTTTGAATATTTATAATTAATGTTCTAAAAGAAGTAGTTTGATTGCAAAAGCAAAATTAAACTGAAATAAATAACTGATCTCAGGTTTGAAGCAGTAGTACCTGTATTGCAGTTTTAGCTTGAATTGTATGATTCACAATACAAGCACTTGTGCAGTTTTAGCTAGGACTCTAGCTTTCTGAGGTTTTTTATATATAGTTATTACAAAGCCTATTAACAAAGTATTTCATAATTGTAAAAAAGGTGTTATGTATATAAGATTATATAAAGAGCTATAAATTTGTTGAAACTTGATTATTCTTGTAATCGGCATAATTACAGGTTTTTTTCACAAGAGATGGTTATGCCAAGTCCTCTCGAGCATTCAAAGAAAGTAAAACCAATGTTAAAAACTTCGTCTGGAACTAGTAGTCTTCTAAGCAGTGTCACCAAGAAGCCAAAAATAGTCACCAAAGATAGTGAGTAATATGTACATTTTTTTATTGTTTTGTAATTAATTAATCCTCTATCTAAGTGTCTAATAAAAATCATAGTATATGCTAATTGAAGTACTTAATTTGAAGAAAAAATAAAATAAAAAATCTTACAAAGGAAATTCAGTTTCAGCACAAACTGTACTTACCTTGCCACCAGTACTACCACCTGAGATAGAGAAACTACTACAACCATTCTGCACTTTTACAGAGGTAAGGATATATCAATTTTAAGATCTGTTATTATTGTTATATTATTATTAGTTATTATAGTATAATTAAATTAAGAGTATTAAAGTTATTTTTAAATGGGTAGTTAAATTAATTGTATTTCTTGTATGTGTTCATGAAAGAGTATTTTACTATTTGATGAAAGTAATTTTTTTTCTTCGTTAAATTTTAATATAATTTTAAAGAAAACAAAATAAAGCTCCTCACAGTTGATAATATCTAAAATAAATGCATTTTATTATTTAGATTACTTAGTTCTCCATCATCATGCTCCTTGAAGTTTTGACACTTTTCTTGAAGTATAAATATTAGCAATAACTTTTTTTTTATTTAGGGACTTTGGTCTGTAAAGTACATGTCTGTACCCTGGACCGTTCAATATTTACACATATTATTTGGAACTAATGGCAAAATTGCATAAAATCGTAGCTTCGTCCCTTGCAAGTGCAGCCAAGATATTATGGAACATGCCCTGATTC
Organism: Actias luna; assembly: GCA_039707435.1. NCBI lineage: Eukaryota > Metazoa > Arthropoda > Insecta > Lepidoptera > Saturniidae > Actias > Actias luna. The sequence goes on along the minus strand of JAZHAC010000033.1, from coordinate 7,575,857 downwards.
ATTATATTAAGTGCCAACAACTTTAAGAATCAGTATAATCACAAAATGAAAGTTGTTTGTTAAGACAATTCTAAAAATTACTTTAATTTGCATTTTTATTAATTTACCTTTTTAGTTGCTATTTATACACTAAAAAAAGTCATTTTGGTATTCAATGATAGGAGGATTATATTTGAATGAATACATAAGATATTTTATGTGTGGTTTAAAATATAATAATATTATTTTATTTTACAGGATCAACATTCATCAGATGAATATGAGTTGACTGCAAATGGTTCAATATGCTATAAACTATGTTTTGAGGAAAACATTGACATAGTCCATTATGACTCTGAACAAACTGACGATGAGCTTCATATAGAAGAAAATCAACTATCTAGTTTCGAAGCTCATACGCCGATAGTCTTTAGTCCTGATGTGGTAAGTTTATGTTTTTGTGATACTAAACACTTTTTTTTTAACACAGCTCATGTTTAATTAATGTTTACTTGAAGAGATTTTGGTGATATTGGTATGACTGAGTGTGTACCAAGAACATATAAACTTATTATGTATCGAACTTGTGTATAATTCAGTTGACCTTACGTGATTGAAGCGATGATAGCTCAGTTGGTAGCTTGTAGGCTGTGTCAATGGACGTGAGTTCGAACCTGTGCAATGAGCTTGAAATTTCGGTGAAAGAAAACATCGTGATGAAATCATAGGGTGGTGGTAGGGCTTTTTCTAATGCCCGCCTGGCTAGCTACCATCATCAAGTTGACAATCAGCCGCCCAATACCTATAGGTGTGTTTGATTGTATTTGAGAGTATCTACCATCTTCGGCTACGTCGTAACTTAACGTCGGGTGAGTTTGTAACCGTAACGCTAAACCTATAAAGTATTAAAAAAAACCATAAGTTGGATTTGAATACTGGTTTTTTGCTTGGACAGCCCAATTATTAAATAATTTTATAGGCTATATTTAATCTCATGCTACGACCCAAACAAGCCGACCTAAAAATAAGTGCATATCAAAAAGGATAGGTTAATAGTTCAACCAATCGTCATGAAATTTCACATACACATTATTAGGGTTACAGAAGAGTTCTGTTTATCTAGAGAATATACTGTTTCTGAGTTATGCAAAATTAGCTTTTGTTTCCACGGGAACGAAACCGTTAGCACAGTTACGTAATAGGCGAAGACCATAGAGTTCAATACCTTTTATTCCTACTGTGGCAATTGCCGATGTAGACAATTTCGCCAACGTCAATGGATCCCCTAAATAATTATTCTGCATCGGACTCCAACGCACAGTGCACGTTGCGGCGCACAGTGGAAAGAAATCGAGGCCTTCCTTCCGGAAGATTTTAGAAAAATTAAATGTGTTATTTGATAGTTTTAATTTTACAGTTTTATCAAAACACTCATATTATTGAATTATTTAGTAACTAGCTGTGTCCGCGACTCCGTTCGCGTAGATATAATCGTTTTTCAAATCATTTTCATAAATTCATGTTATGATAAAATAATGGTAAAATAATTTTTGAAATCGGTCCAGTAGTTCTTAAGTTTATTCGTTACATACAAAAATACAAATCTTTCGTCCTTATAATATCAGTATAGATTACAAACTTTATTATTAACTTATACACCATATCATATATGGACTTAAAAACTCAAATGTATGAATATGAACTTTCTTTTCTTCATAACTTTTTAGTGTTTTGAGTTGTAACGTATACGTATTGTTAGGGTGGTAACGAAACCTTATGAACTATAACTTTGAACACTGGCATCCCCATTCAAGAGAAACTTGTTGATGATAATTTCATACTTTGACGGCAATGTATAGAGGTGAAATCATCAGTCTATGTTTATTTTCGACATTGATACTACAGCTCTGGATAATTTTAATCACACTTTGTTTTATCGAGAGCTATGACTATCAATCTATCGACTATCGCCGTCAAAGTATGGATTTCCTCGAATTTTCATTAATGCTCGAATTTCTACCACCGGGGCGAATACTAACTCGTATAAATCTACATTAAAATTTACTTCTGTTTAATTTTATTATTATTTTCATAGATAAAGAAAGCGGAGTCGAAACCCATGAAGCGAACGTTTGGCACTCCATTGAAAAATACAACAAATCCGAACCAGTGTTACCAAAACAAGGTATTAGATGTTGTTGATATCGGAGAACCATATTTCGGTTCAATTGAATGTCAAACACCGATACGTTTTGATCAGAGGTCATGCAAATCATCATCATCTCTGGCATCTGTTTCCATCTCACCAGTCACTAAAGCTACTTCCAGTGATGAAGAGGTAATTAGAATAATAATAATAATATTTATTCACCAACCATATCACAAATCACACCTTTAAAACAAATAATCTAGGAAATATGTATCTCATCCTAGGTTGGCAATTGTTGGTTTACATATGATGAAATGCTGCCACCTAAGCTAAGTAATCCAGTGTCTCATTTTTTGAATAATGTTCTAATGTTTAACGATAAAGATCTGTACCTGACTGGTGTCAAAGCAATCATAGTAACTGAATTTGACTGCACGTTTGGCCTAGTGGTTTAAGGAGTCATCTTGCCGTTGTCGCCGCGTTACGTGCTGTGGGTTCGAATTAGTGATGTGACTCAAGCCTTTTTTACTCGAGTGAATTTATTAAACACCTTTTTGAGTGGAAATAAATTTGACTCGAGTTACCGAGTCAACTCGGCGCGCCGAGTAGATTCATTTTATTTTTCTTTGTTGATTAATGGCATAATTAAGGTAAATAATATTTTGTATTTTATTACATATTATCAAATATTACTAACTTAATAAAGGTATTTTAAAATTCTTTAAATTAAAGTAATCGAAACACAGCTCGAGTGATAAATTCTTACTCGAGTTGTAAGGAGTTTAAGTAGTTTACTCGAGTGACTCGAAAACTCGAGTACAACTCGATTGACGTGGTAAAATCACTCGAGTGGTTTGAGTCATAAAATTCTACACGAGTCGTATCTATAGTTCGAATCCTTTACAAGGTAATGGTGTAGGGCTTTTTCTAATGCCTGCCTGGCTAGTAACCACCCTCAAGTTACTTGTTACTACTAGTTGTGTTACTTAATATCAGGTGAGATTATGGTCATAACGCTAAATGTTAAGTACAAAAAAAATTGTGTCATTCATAAATAATTGTTCTGAGTCTGCTTTATTACTGTCTGTCTGAGTATTACTTTGTATTTGTTAATTGTGTTTGTAAAGTGCTCTGCCAATGTATGCCTATCTTTCGGGTCGTATGTACGACATGATAGTAACTACTATAGATCTATGTTTTGTATTATGCAGCACACCATCTAGTAGTAACTTTAACATCTTAGTTAAAAAACGACATAAAATATTTATGGCTGATTTTATTACTATCTTGCGTTAATACAATATTTTAAAGTAGATATAACAAGAGGACAAGACGATAGCTCCTAACCAGTTATTTTTATAGCAATTTAAAATGCATGGTATTTGCGACCCAGTTTGAGTACAGATCTTTGCTCTGTTTGACTACTGGATACCCTTAGCTAATTAGTCGAAGTTGAAGCGCCACCTATCGTAAAAAGTACTTATTTGTACGGTGGTGTAATTTCATTTTTGTTCTCTATTTTAACTCTTTCGTTTTATGAGTTAAAATATCATATATGTTGATCAATAATATTAGTTATCACCTTGTCAGATGTCATCAAAATGTATCTAATAGTTGATAGTGTGTCTGGACGCCGCGTCAATTGACTTGAGTTCGAACTTGTACCATGAGCTTAAGTTGAAGGAAAACATCGTGAAGAAACTATAGTATGATTTTTCTAATTCCCGCCTGGCTAGCTACGATTCTAGTTGTAAATCTGCCGCCAAATACCTATAGGTGAATTCCGGCAGTTGCACTTGGAAGCCAGTCCCTCTACTAAACTTAGCGTGTCCACCATCTTGTACCATAGCACTAAACCTATAAATATATAAAAAAGAGTGATTCGCGCACAAGGGGACAGATAGACAGATAAAAATTAAAAAGAATATGTTTTGGTCCTAATATCGATTACAAAGTACATCTGAAACGTTCGTGTTGTTTTAGAAAAATAATTTTACAACACCTGAATCAGACACAATGGCCACTTGTCTTGACTGTATATCAGAGCCTCGAACTGAGAATACAGGTACGTGTTTTTGCAAGATAACCCCAAACAAAATAAAGCGAAGTGCCTCACTAAAGGGATCTCCGAATAGGAGCAGAAAGGGATCGATATCTTTCTCAGAGAAACGGAGTCTAAGTCTTTCGAGTCTACATCGGAGTCGGTCGGTGCAGAAGCTCGACTTCAGCATGGACATGAGCATTGATGATTCAACTCATAACAGATCTCAAGGTTTGTTTCCTGTTATTTTTTATATCGCCGCTTAGCAAACACTTGTTTTTTAAATCGATGATAGCTATATCTAACTTACTATGGAAAATGCATTAAGATCAAATAAATTACGATTGATATAAGCTAACAAAATGGTAGTTTTTATCCATAGATTTTTATATACGTAGTTTGTAATTTATTTTGGTCCTAAATTAAGTTTTTATTATCGAGTATGTTAAATAATACGAAAAAATGTAATGAAATAATAAAATATTATTGAGACTTAAACGGTAAGGCACTCATGAAAACATTACGTTTACTCTGGGGAATTAAAACCATTATCTTTTCATTTTATTCTTTCCCATTTAAAGTTTTCAGAAATTTATATATATGAAAAGCTTAAATGAACATAATTCTTCTTAGGTCAACATTATGTAGTTTAATATTCAATAGATCATGACCAGTTAAACGGCGTTAGCTTCAAACTAGTTAGGGTTAAAATGTATTTCGTCTCATTGGTAAACTTGATTTATGGTTAGTGGTTGATTGTTAAATATTTATCTGTTATATCAAACAGCTGTCCTCGACCGCTACGCCGGGTGAATAACATATTGAAAGAAGACGCCTGTCTTCAGTTTGTATTGGTAGGAAAAATGTCCGTAAAAATAAAATAGCAATAAAATGATCAAATATCATAGGAATTTAAATAATGAATATCCCCAAAGCAACATCATTTTCATTATATATATAGACTAGCTTTTGCCCGCGACTGTGTTAGCGTTGAATAGTTACTTTGGGCAGCATTTAAATTTTTTAGGTTACTTCTTTTGCAAATACACATACAAACTTTCATCCACTCATTGGTCGATATTACAAAAACGCTGAAACAAGTGTTTATCTATTTTTATTAAGTGTTTAAATAGAAAGTTTAACGATTTTATCGTGGACAATAACACACTTCCATACAAACTATCATACCCTATTTTTATCTCTTTAAGCCTTTTTTCCTCGATAAAAGGTATCCTATGTCCTTTCCCAAGGTCTAGTCTATCTCTGTACCAAATTTCATCAAAATCAGTTAAGTGGCTTAGGCGTGAAAGCGTAACAGATAGACAAACATTTACTTTCGCATTTATAATATAAATTAGGATTATCTTACTTTTTTCTATAACATTGTTAATACATGCAAGTGTTTTTGTAACTTTATAAACGTCTAATTTTTTCCAGCAGATTCTGAATACAGCCCACAACGAGAAGAACAAGCGTCGTGGTCCATGGTCGAAGACTCGACTATTGAACAGATTATTAAATCAAGCACGACTGGAGACCGTTTGAAGGGTGTGCAATCGTCTACCAAAATACACAATATTGATATTCTAGACGATACTCCTATTAAAGGGAAATGCAAAAGCAGTGTGCGTTCACACGAAATTAGTAAAATTCGGGTTCCAGCCCCTTTGAGCCCGCTCCGCATGTCGTTAGATAGTAGTTTAGATAGTTCAGAGAACCTTCTCAATATGGAAGATAAGAAAATAGACTTCAACAATGTCGATCTGAAATTTCTGAACACATCACAGTTTGATTGTAATAATGCCACCAAAATTGGTGGCGATCGGTCGACTAGTTTCAAAAGGGTCGATAGCGGATTCAATGAGAACACGTTCTATGCGAACGCTTCTAGTTATTACGAAAGTGCCATAAAACCATCGGAACTGACGGTGTATAATAATACAGCCCTGAAGGAAATATCAAATATCCATTGGATGAGAGTCGACAGTGGTTTCAAAGATGAAAACTCTGCGGATAATACTCAGTTTTACAATATTGATGAGAATTTTGCTAAAAGTGCTTTGACTAGTTTCAATTTCATTGAAACGAATGGTAAAGAGAATATTGCCAGAGATGATTTTAATAGATTCTTTAATCCGTCGTCCAATAAAGGAGCTGTTTCCGTTTCGGAGAGTTTTACGGATGATATGACGTTTAATTGTAATTTTTCTTCGACTCCGTCTAAAAATAAATCACGGAAGGTTCATTTGTAGCAAAAAACGATAAATAATTTAAGTGCCAATTTTCTGAACACGATGAATTTATATGCATTTACTTAGATAATTTTATTAGATTGTTTATGAGGACTGAAATTATTTCACTAATATTTAGGCGATTTATATATGTTTTTGATTTTAATCTCATTATTTTATATTTTGTAAGGGAAGTAATGACGACTGTGAAATTGTAGGATAATTTTCTAATGAAGTAATTTTTTTGTGACTTTAGTATATCGCGTGTTTTCGCAGTACATACTTGAATCAATTGAATTTAAATAAAGTTTGAAGACTGATCTTGCAATTACTTCTGATTATTTGTTGTATTTATATGAAAATATATATATATATATTACATATGGCTATGCGGATAATATACACAGAGGTATACTAGTTTTTTTCTACTTTCTTACTTTAGTAATAAAGCAAATCTCTAAAGCCGCTGTACTCAACCTGCCGATTCATTCAATTGGCCGACCTAGTATTAATTTATTTTAAATAACCTAAGGACCTATAAAACCTAAGGAAATCATAACCTATATATCTTTTGGTTGCGGCCCGCAACTCGATGACTAACATTTTATGGCCCGGCCCCTATAGAAAAAAGGTAGAGTATGGCTGTACTAAAGTATCTCAATATAATTGAAAATTGTACTACAATTACAAAAAAAAACATGATTACAAAAGGTGGATATTCGTCGAATATTACCATTTCTATTTAAACTCAGGTCTGGGCCCTTTGAATATTTATCCTCATACATGGTCTATGTATGTATAAGATAATCTTACCATATAAAGCCCATTGTCTGACGTAGGTATTTAATTCTAATTTTAGTTATACCGGATCCTCCTTTATATCACTCTGCAGTAATTAACTAGTTGATTAAAACAATGTTTACACAATAAATTTATTTTGTTAATTACGAGCTACTATCGGAGGCGTGTACAAAGTCCAAGATTTGTTTATTATTTTTCAGTTTGTCCTTTTTCGCGATCGCAATACTGTTATCATGTTTTTAATTCGAGGAATTTAAATTTCTTCAAGTTATTTACTATTTTAGTAGATGATCATCAAAACAGAATCTTATACTACAACTTAATATAAAAGTCTATTGGGTTCTAGATCAAAGAAACTACCTATTATCTGAATTATTTCTAAAAGAAGTGAACTAAAACCTTTGCTATTTTTATTTATTTTCACTACATTCATGCAATGGCGAACATTATGCTATAGGCATTCTCTGAGAATCAATCTTAAAGTGAGGCAGATATAAAAGATGGTAGATGTAAAGCAAAAAACCAATAAACGACATAAAAACGACTACAATAATAGCTATGAACTATATACTATGAATATATAAGGAAATACAATAATACATTATTTAATGATATACATTAATACCATGCAATTATGTAAAAACTGATAAAACATAAAGGAAGAGTTTGTTTAACTGGTTTTGCCAAAAAATCTTGTAAAACTGATGTACACTGATTTTGAAGCCGAAGTACATAAGTCGACACCCTGATATCGAGTGGGAGTACATTCCATACAAGATTAGATTAGGCATAGAAGAGTATAGAAGACCAGAAGTATGAGCTGGACAGAGTAGGAGAAAATTATTTGAAGAACAGAGATTAAAATCGTGATGTTTAGTCATTGAGTAACAAAATGGGATAGACGTAGGAATGACCTAGGCCTCCTTAGACAGAAGTCCTTAGGCGAAAGTGGTCCCAGGTCTCCTGGCAAATGAAAGTGAGGGATCATTGAGCGCCATCTAAGGGCTTTTATTACGTACTAGCTATGTCCAAAACTTCGTTCCCACGAAACTAAAAATTATTCAATATTTTTGGGCGGTTCTTTAACTGTTTTCAATACAGCTTTGCTCCTATTGGTGGTGGCGTGATGTTAAATAGCCTAAAGCCTTCTTCAATGGTTGTTCCATCAAATACAAAAAATATTTTTGAAATCCGGCTTGTAGTGCCTGAGATTAGCGCATTCAAACAAATAAACTTTTCCGCTTTGTAATATTAATATAGATTAGTGGTTCGCGTCAGTCAAGTACTACATAACTTACACGAAGCCTAGCCAGGCAAATACTTAAGGGAAGTCCGTTAATTAGTTTATGTAAGAAAAATGTATACATTTAGAACGTGTTTCTCTACCTTCCTAGAAACCTATCATTAATTGCCCTGATCATTGTTATATATCTTCCTCTGGCATTAGCATATGCTCCGTTTTTTTCTAACAAGATAAAAGTTATTTTCATTATCTTTCATTACATAAATTATTGTTAGTATTTTTTGGTTTAATTGGGAAAAATGTTCCAAAATAAATATCGAACTGATGAAAGTAGTCTTCAAAAAGCTAGAAATTTATTTACTATGACAAACTATTATATTACAATTCTCGTATTATTTATAGACCGGTACAATACGGACCAAGAAAAATATTGTTTCACATTTTTGATTAATTCCCTCGGGATTACAAAAATAATATATTATTAATTCTGTTTTTTTTAGAATAAACATTAAGTGTCGACTATACTGATATTTGATAACTTTACTAGCGTCCAATTTCTGGATGAATTCTTAGAAAAGTAGTTTCTGGTATTAGCACTTTCAAATACACAAATAATGACTATCGCAATATTAAATATAGATAAAACTTATTTTTGAACAATAGGTACATCACGTTTAAAATATATTATATTAATAGTATTATATTAAATACAGTTTTGTTGAAAATGTCACTTATTATAATATATTGTGTCTATAATGCCATAAATAATAAATATATATGGATATGCAATATACATAGTCATGAATTTTAATATAATTTTTTATACTGACGGTACACGTCTTTACGTGTACAAGGTAATATATACGTTCATTATAATAATAACAATATCAATCGTCCAGACTGTTCAGTATGTTCGTGCGTCAATCGTTTTTATAACAAATAGCTGTTTGATAACGTTGTAACCCTTGTTATCGCCGTATCCCGGAACGTCTGCAAAGTAGATGCTATGAAGATCTGTTAGGTAATTACAAGAGGCGGTGCTAGTATGTGATGCATCCATAGCCTCTATATAAACTAGAGGCGAGGTCTACACGTTTCATTTCACATTCCACTGGCAACTAGACAATTAGCAAGCATTGTTCAACGTTGGGGTCAATCACAGATCATATTACGCTGAAACTGTTCGATAACGCAAACAGTGACGTAGTCACGTACGCGCCGAAGCATGTACATTAATTAGTACAGTTTTAAATATTACTTTACTTATGTAAAACTGTCCAGGACCAAAAATGCATAACAAAACCAGTGCAACGTTGATGCTGCAAACGATAATGGTGTTGATGGATAAACATAATTCAACTGACGTGACTAACATTCCTGGACATTATACTGGTTAGTTATATTTATATTTATGATACATATATGATATGAATATATATAATATGATATATATATTCTTATTTTTATTTAGATCGATTAATATGTATTTAACATTTGAGTTATTAGTTAAAAATAAAAACATTAATTGATTATACATCATTAAGTATAAATTTCCTTTCTCTGCACACAAAAAGCCTGATAAGTATGTTTTTGATAAGAACTCCGCGCCTATTTTGGTAGCGATATAAATTTCAGTAATAGGTACTGTTTGAATGCGATGGTAAAATAATCATACAATTTCAATTTTAAAAGTGTATGGATATATTATGATACGATATATTTTCGGAGCAAAGTTTGAATGACAATGGAGAAAACAAAATCGGTACCTTTATGAACAACCACAGTCTCTTGATACTTTTTGCTTGCTATCAAATGAAGTGATTTTTTTTATTTCTTATAGGGTTCATTATTACAATCACACAAGATGTTAAGTGATGAAATGGTCCAATTAATACCTAGTTACCTAGTATCTAGTAAAGTCTAGTTAAGAAACTGGCTCGTGTGTAGCTGCCGGAATATACTTTATTGAAATTGATGATACATTTACTATTTTTACCCGGTTATTTTAAAATCTACCATTATGCTATGAACTGATCACCCATGTTCCTATGTTTCTATAAATAAACATGTTTATTTAAGGTTTCGAAACACATTTGACGAATAATGGTGTTAGAAATATTTAAAATTGTGTATTTTGTTTTCAGATGATTTCGAGCTGGAGCGTTGTTATGGCATTTATGGATGTTTCTCGAAGGCATACCCATGGACGGAGCATAGACCAGATAATTATTTTCCAATGACTCCCGAGTCAATGGGCGTAATGTAAGTTATTATTAATGGGTATATTTATATATTTGCTACATTCGATAAGTTCGTACTATCCAATTTAATAGGATTTTGATACCACTTTGAGCTGTGTAAATATTTCGAGAAACGAACAGAAAAAAAGTTCATGTGATGGTAGAAGTCGACAATTATGTTCTATTGGATTACGACCACCATAAATCGAATCTCTTATAACGTATTTCGCAAAAGCAAAGCGATAGCAAAACACGCTAAATATTTGCTTCGAAATGGCAAATAGGTTTTACGTTGTGGCTACAATCTCACCTGATTTTAAGTCTAGTGGAGGTACTGGCTCTCAAGTGCAACTGCCGGAACACATCTATAATTATTTGGCGGCAGATTTTCAACTTGAGGGGGGTAGCTAGCCCGATGGGCATTAGAAAAAGCCTTATCAACATGCTAAGGTTTTATCATGATTTTTCATGATGTTGTCCATCACCGAAAGCTGAGGCTCATTGTATATGAATTCGAACTCATGTCCATCCGTGTACACCACTAACTAAGCTATCATCACTTCGATTGCTCATCCTTAGGAGGTCGTCGTTGGTTTTAAATTGTATTATGCTTACTATTAGGTATATTAAAGTCCCTTTATCGTGCGGCGATATTAAATAACAATGTTACTCTTGCTATATCGTTAACGTCAATTATATAGTTGTTTACTACTTTCACTCCATCCTTGAAAGTTCATATACCTCATGTTTATTTTTACTTCCCAAAAAAAAGTATTGCAAATATCTATTGAAGCAATAATGGCTCAGTTGGTAGTGTGTACGGACTCTGCGTCGATGGACGTGAGTTCGAATCCTTAAAACCATACTATGGTGGTAGGGCTTTTCCTAAATCACGGCGAAAATCTGCCGCCAAATACTTATAGGAACTTACTAACACAACATTATTAGTACCTACTAGTATAGAACAGTGCAGTTTTAGATATCTATATAGATTAGAGTTTTAGATTTTAGAAAGATCTTTTAAAAGATAGATAGATATACAGAGGTTTTGCTGGTACCTATACTTCTCGCTCCCACTCTCATAATGTAACGGTAACGGATGGACGGACGGATAGTCTTTTTTTACATAATGATACAGGTACATAATAATTTATAAGTTTTACCTAGATAGATAGGTTTTCTGTGACACACCGAGAGAAGCATGGTCGTTCAGATAGTGGTCTTCAACAATTTACAGTTTTAGCCATAGTCGATCGTTACTCTTGAGTAAAACGGATTTTAATATATACCCATACATATGTTTACACTGCGTTAGTGTATTAAATTATGTCATTTACCTATTGTAACCACCTAGATGTGAGCACAGAATAATACATGCCTAATTTTTATGAAAATAAAGATTCAGATCTAAATTTAAAATACCCTGATATATATTTTAGAGCATATCCTCGTTAAAGATATAAAATAAATTGACTTAAAATTAAACGATACCTTGTTTTATCACAGACCTATGGACATGTATGTAATATATACTATGCGTAAATATATAAATTTATATGAACAATATAGTTTTTAACCCGATACCCTTTCAGATAAATTGAATTTGTTATAATAGTCGTGCTTAAAATAACATCTTGCATGATATCAAATTGCCTAACATGTTTTGATAGTGACGAAAAATATGACCACGATTATCCAAAACAAATCAATTGAATAGTTATCAGCATTGTTTATTCGAATATTAAAATATTCCTAAATAACAAATATAAATATAATAAACAACAATACGCGCCAATTGGCAGAGCTACGTCTCAATTAGTAGTATAATTTTCTATTAGATATATTGCAACGTATTCAATATGTTGATGTATACAGAAGTCTATAAAGTAGGCGTGGTAAATATACACGGATAAATATGATAAAGATGTTTACTCGGAATCCATTTCATTGCGTTGTAAACCTAAACCTTCGTACTAAAGTGAGCTGATTACAAGATCCGCCTAGTGGATCTACATACTTATATGAATGTAGTACGTAATGTATACGCGTAACGTCTCCGATAGATAAGACGCGGGGGCTCGTCCGTGACATCGATAAATCATAACCGGAGACAAAACAAATGTTAATGTACACTAATTGCATAGTGACGTCAGTGCATTTCGATGATAAACAAATTGCTTATTTTTGCTGCAATCAAACTAAGCTTTTATATAGTGATTTTCCTTATAGATTACCATTTCAATTTTAAAAGTTTCGTGATCCGAATTTTGACAGTATACTAAGCAGGATTTTTAACAAATAGAAAATTGAAAAAAATGTAATGCGTAGTATATGTCTATCTACCTATTAAATGTATTATTTATGTATATTTTTCATTATATGAAATTATTACATCAACCAAATTATATATCAAATAAATATACCGAAATGTAGTATGTAATAAAAATAAATATTATCAATAAACAAGGCCGAAGTGGATCTAAAAATTTAATTATATTTGGAAAACTGGTCGGAAATTAGAAGTACACATTAAAACACTAGTATTTAATATGAATATTGTGTAACATAACCTATGTAATTGTATATGTAAGAAGAAATTAGAAAGAATAATACGGCATGATAAATAAACTATTCTAATATTATATCTATATATATGTATCTATATATATATATATCGGTCTATACCGGAAACGGCCATTGAGCATTTCATAGAGGAAATCATTCAGGAAGGTTTTAGGTTATTTAGCATGACGCTACCACCAACAGTAGCAAAACTGCATTGAAAAAGGTTACAAAAACGGGCAAATATTATTAAATAAATAGTTCCACGCAAATGAAGTCAACTAAGAATATAAAAGTTAGAATTAGACGTGCAATGTGATTGTATTATAAGTAACAACAAATATATATTATATAAATTTTAATGATTTCTTATGTTTAAATTAAAATCCGTTTAAATTAGTTTTATTTCAATGTAAATTTTATGTACCTATTATTGAAAATCAAGTTGAAACTTGTAGTAAGATTTCTTTTGAATTATTTTTACATTAACAGATAATTTCGTTTCAGATTTCCAATATTTACGCGCCGAAACAGGAAGATACCATTAATGTTACATGCGGACAGTACGGATAAAATAAGAAATGCTAATATTAACGCGAGGGGGCCATTTTACTTCATATCGCATGGGTTCATAGATGACGGTCATAAGCCTTGGGTATCTATTGTTTTGTCTTTTGTTTCTTTTTTGTGTCTTTAGTATTTATAGGAATAGATTTTTTTAATATTTTCATGTTATTGCAAACAAAAATAATTGGCTTCTTTTATTATATGAGCATATGTCGAATTTAAAGTCCTTACTTCCTTACTAATATTACAAATGCAAAAATGAGCTTGTTTGTTTGTTACGCATTAACGCCTAAGCCACTGAATCGAGTATGATGAATTTTAGTATAGAAATAGATGGAGCCTTGGAGACAGTGATAGACAACCTTTGCTTTCGAAAAAAATTGAAGAAAGAGAGGGACAAACTTTGTATAAAACTGTTTATTGCGTCATCCAATTTCCTTCAAACTTTAGAGAATAATTCCTTATAATTTCGAATTTTGGTTAAGTGAATATCTAAGAACATACTGAAACAAATGATTTATCTGCATTTGATAGAAACATTATTTCTGTATCGACAACCAGAGTTGGTTAACAAAATTAATATTAATGCGAGCGGAGCTGCGGGTTAAAGCTAGTTTACTTATAAACTAATTATATAAATTTTAGGTGCAAAATATTGCCAACTCGCTTCTGGATTTGGAAGGAAATGCCGATGCGACTGTGGTCATTGTAGATTGGCGTGGAGGTTCTCAACCGCCTTATGGTCAAGCCGTGGCTAATATAAGACTCGTTGGAGCTATGACGGCACATCTTATTCATAATATTCATGTAAGTTGGGTTTATGAATTTTTGTTGTAGATAGTTAGGTTTTAACCTACATTGTTTTTTTAATAGAAGAAGAAATAAAGAAAATTTCATTTATGCACTACACAGAACATGATATTTACAAAAATATAAGATACAGAAATAAAAAAAAAAGCAATGTAGTCATGAGGACTGCCGACAGAAGTGAAAACTTAAAACTATAATCAACCAGTTGTTATTTTTGGATATCCAAATTAATTGGTTGATCTTAAAATTAAAACCTGTGAATCAAAACTGCTTACAGCGCAATAAGTTATACTATTAGGAACATATATAGTGTGTACGTTAACACGTCACGCGACCGTGTCGATGACGACTTACATGAATTTACTCCCTATCCAAACCTTCCTATAAAAGTTTTCACGTCAAAAACAACAAAACATGCATGAACGCATGAACACAAGCATCATAATGTGAGGATAAATTGGTACTGCAGTCTCAGCAGAACAGCTACACTTATATAAAGCAGCATTGGTATTCTGACTGGACCCTCTGAAGGCGACGTAATAATTGGTAGATATAGCGTTATGGCCACAATCTAACGTGATCTTAAGCTAGGATGTGGCCAGAGATGGTGGATACGCTAAGCCTAGTGGAGGGATTGACTCTCAAGTGCAACTGCCAGAAAACACGTGTAGGTATTCGGTTGCAAATTTCCAACTGGAGGTTGGTAGCTAGTCAGGTGGGCATTAGAAAAAGCCCTACCACCATGCTGTGGTTTCATCACGATGTTTTTCTTCACCGAAAGCTCAAGCTCATTGCCGGTGGATTCGTACTCAGTCGTGGCGTCCGTACACACTATCAGTTGAGCTGCGATCGCTTTAATTACGATGATAATTATACTCTTATTAGATTTGGTGACAGAGACTTGAGATTTGAGTGATTTGAGAATTTGGACCACTTTTCGAATCTTCATACATCACTAACGAAACGGTGGAATTTTTGTTAGAACTGTAAAGAGTTTTATTGATACTCAAACTGCAAGTTATATTTATATTCGCCAATTACGCATTATAATCCTTTCCTTCCTAATATTATATGTAAATGCGAAAGTGAGTTTGTTTGTTTAACGGACGTATGTAAACGGATTAATCTTTTCTGTCATATCACATAATTTTATAATTATGCGTTGTATCGCTATGCCTATGGGCAATGTATGAAATTTAGTAGTATCTCAGCATTGCCATCAAGGTGTACTGTCCATCAACGTGTTAAACAATATAACGACAGATGCAGCTAATATTTCAAAATTCTTTCAGTGACACAAGAAATTGGTTTTAAAATTTATATATATTAAAATTGCCTATATTTCAAGTAAATCATGGTATTATTTATGATTGTTTGCAGGATATTTTAGGTTTACCGAATTTAGACAATTTCCATTTCATTGGCCATTCATTGGGAGCGCACTTGGGCGGTTATTGCGGACACGAATTACAAAAGGTATTATTTAAATTATATATTGTTACTAAAATATTTATATGACGGATAACATCTATATTAATTAAACTGTAATTTAGTCTGTACTTATATTTGTTTTCTATATTTCGCTATGAACATTCACTATAAAGGACACTAATCACATATATTACATTTTTTTCTGAGTCTATATATGTACTTAACTCCAAAACTGTTTGATGGATGCTTTTACACAATACATTTTATTTATTAAATATTACGTATTTATTAAATGAAATGTATCAGTAATAGTATGTATGTATGTAAGTAATAGTAATAGTATGTAAAATGTATATGTAAACGGTATAAGTATTTTCACTACTTTTGGAAATCGTAAAAGATAATTGTAATAAAATAAAATTAATACTCTATCTGCACAGATTTTGGAAATTGCAATACAAGTAGAAATACAAGAAATTAACGATTCGCACAATGTAATTAAAAAAAAATGGACTGGTTGTGAGTTTGTGACTAATTCCATTATAATAATACAGTGGAATCTCTTTGACTCGAACTTCATATACTATACTATAAAATAATACCATTCCCATCCGCTGAACCCTGAAAAACGCGGTATCTCAAATTATATATACTTTGTAACTCGAACAAATTGTTAAAAAGTAAAAATGTTAAAAAAGGAGACTCCGTAAGTAGTAGTTAGTAAAATAGAATGACGTCTCTATATAATACAACTCGAAAAATATCCTTAGAAATTAAGCCTTTATAAGTCGAAATTTCTGCAATGAAATCCTTTGTGTCAGGAACTTCTTGTTAAGCCGAAAACTCATTAACTCGACATTTTTAGCTTTCTCCTGACATTTGAGATATGTAGATTCCACTTTACTTATTTGTATGCAGTATAAAAGTAAATAAGTAACATATAGAATAAGTGTTTAATAAAAGACTAGAATGTCCCACTCTTGTAAGACTTGAAATCAGCGGAAGTTTTTAGATAAAAGAAAATTATAAAGGGAATTGATAAAACATTAATTTAAGTAATTATATGTAATAATAATATTGCATTTAAACGAACAATTACAGTTGTCCTGTTCTCACAATTGAAACCTACGCTAAAGTAAACGCCATCCTAGAGTTTTCTGTGTTATCCGCTACGTTCCATAACATTTTATTTGGCGAATTTTGTGTGTGTTGTTTGTAAATTTTTCATAGAATGGTTTCTGTTTTAGAAATTCAACTTAAAGTTAGGCAGGATAACCGGGTTGGACCCGGCAGCGCCTTATTTCAGTAAAACAGTTACTTTGGTGCGATTAGATAGATCTGATGCTAAATACGTTGATGTCATACACAGTAATGCCATGCCACTGTATTTCTCAGGTATGTACTGTTTTAAACATCTAGTGACCACATAAATGTGTAATATATGTATAGATTTTATTGCGGAAAAAACTTTAAATAGTAAAATTTAATTTTCTATGATATGTTTTTTTATTTTGTTGTTATGATTTAATAATATAATTATCACTAAAATTATTATAATCTTGTTGATTAGAAGAACCTGTTTACCTTTGTTCTAAATTTCATATGTAAAATTAATATACCTGATAGTATGAGAGAGCAAATTTATATAGAAGAAGATAATATAATCTTAAAAAAAACAATCAATATTATTATCAATGAGTAAGAATTTAAAATAAATGTGTAATTTCTTCTTTTATTAATATTTGTGTCATAATAGCCTTTTGTCTGTTATTATTCCCAGTTCCAAGTTTTTTTAAAGGCTTTGTTGCCATTTCTCCGACTTTTGTCTTTGATAATATAATCATAATTGATTACACGGCTTCAGTTCTTTTGTACCGTGTTACTATTAATGAAAGAATTTGAGTGGCCCAATAAATATAATAAAGGATGAGGTAATAAAGTATGTCACAATCCAATACATTGAAAAAAATAGTTTATTTGTTTTAGCGTTATGGCTACAATCTCACCTGATTTTAAGTGACGATGTGTCCCAAGCTGGTGCATACGCTAAACCTGTGAAGGGACTGGCTCTCAAGTGCAACTGCTGCAACATACCTATAGGTATTTGGCGGCAGATTTTCAACTTGAAGTTTTCTTTCTCCAAAAGCTCATTGCAGGGATTTGAAAACACGTCCTTCGACGTGGCGTGCGTACACATAACTATTGAGCTATCTTCGCTTCAACATATACATAATTGCAGGTTTTGGTATTTCGGAACCGATTGGCCATGTAGACTTTTATCCCAACGGTGGTTCGACTCAGCCCGGGTGTCAGGCCGGGGACTCCCCCGCGGGTGCGTCTTACCAACAAGTCGTAAAGTTTGTTGGGTGTAATCACCAACGGAGTCATGAATACTTTCTAGAGAGCATCGCGCCTTCGTGCCCCTTTTTGGCAATTCAATGCGAGTCATACGAAGTAAGCATTTTAATGTACATTTATACAAGGAATGGCGAACCAATATCACGCGACACAATATTTTTGGCACGCCATCGATCACAAAGTTTATTATGAACACAGAAGTAGAAAATATTATTTTGCAAAAATGATTAACAATAATAAGATAAATTATTTTACATTAACAAGCAATACAAATAAAAATATCCATAACAAAGTTTTGGAAACATGGAATTCGTTACCAGACACATTTAGTAAATAAATAGTTTTAAGTTAATATTATTTACTATTATTATTTGCCCAAGAATCACGAAATCAAAATTATTTAACGGAACGTCTATCGCCTTATTAAACATATTTTTATGAAAAATGGCACGTTGGTACACAAAAGGTTCGCCATCCCTGCTAGGAAAATAGGAAAGATTTGTACGTTTGTAACGAATAAACTCAAAATCTATTGAACAAATTTCAAAAATTCTTTCACGATTTGAATGCTACATTATTCCTGAAGAAGGCTATATTTATTACTAAAAGATTTATTACCAATTATGGATCCCTACTCGGAAAAGTTTGTTTGTTTGTTTAATCACGCTAATCTTAGGAACCACTAGTCGTATTTCAAAAAATGATTTTGTATTTGACAAAGCAATCATTGATCAAGGCTTTAGGTTATTTAACATCACGCTACCATCCATAAGAGCAAAACTGTATTCAAACAAGTTACGAAAACGGGCAAAAATTATTAAATAATTTTGTTTAACGCGAACAAACTCGCAGGCACAGCTAGTATCTAATAATGTTCAGTGAAAAATTCTTGTAATATGTGTTATTCTCGGAAACTATTGAACGATTTGGATAACATTTTGTATTTAAATTATAACTTACCTTCAAAGTTTATGTAGTTACGTTTTTGTTTAAGAATTTGAGCAAAGGTATATCGCCCGTATAATATAATACGATGTCTGAAGATAATTTATGATATTGAAAAAATATACATCATCACATACAAAAATATATATTACAATGATTTAACAAATGAAATAGACAAAACACAATTTTTATATCTTTATGCCGTATTAATTATATTAATATGTTTTATTCGAAGTATCAGTTAACTCAGGCTTTATAGTCTTTAATACAGTGATGAGGAACAATTAATTTTCTCCTCATATTTCATGGTAACTATTGTGGGACAAATGAATTGTCTCCAGTTACCTTGTCCAATTATTCGTATAGCTGTCATGGTCATCCCTGTTGACATTTATTAGTAGTTAGTTGGCCCGGTGGACTTTAGTATGTTCCTTATATTATTAACTTGAACGTATTATATAACTTATCAATAATATTTTGGTGTTAATTTTTCCAGAAACATATTAAATTAAATAAAAAAATGCGCATATCCATAATTCTAATTGTTAGTTATGGTATAGAGCTAATAAAAAAGTAAAAAATAAAATACATTTCACAGTATTGTTCTCAAAATTTTTCAATTTTTCTACGAAACTGTTAAAATCAATCTTTTACTAAATGATAAAAAGCAGGAAATTGTTCTCGCCGCTTTTAAATAATGTGTTTATTAACGAACAGCATTTAATTTTTATATACTAGTGTATTCCTTATACATTATTTGGGATAAAAATCTAATCTTTTTTTATTTTGTAAATCATTCGAGAAATTATTTATTTACCAATTTTCTGAATATATTGATATACCTACCGGGTAATAAGTGTCTAGGAATGACTTCCTCTTTGCATCCATTAAAATTGTACACTTATTAAACATTTCAATATTACTTGGAGAGTAAAAAAGCACCAAGTTTAATTGTTTACCGGTTTTTCTCAATGATTGGGATGTTCTTTTGATAAGCTTTTATAAATATTTTCACTTTGCCTTAACGAAATATTTTTAATTTTAAATAGGCTTTCCTTGCTGGAAACTGTACGAGCTGCGACAAGAAACACTTTTGTATTCCGATGGGATATCATTCGTATAGTATCTATAAACGTCTACAATTAGGAGGCCTTGCAGATTCAAACTCCAACATAGCTTTATATTCATCGACAGGAAACTCCAAACCTTACTGCAGTTAGTATTTTTTTTGTTTACTGTTAAACTTGATTTTGAATCGTATATGATGTTCCTAAATCCTTTTATCGTTTTTAAACAAAATTATGCGATATTGTTTTTGAAATGTGTATTTAATGTGTAGTATTACTAATTTTTACCAATGAACACCGGCGTTTTAGCTATCCATTTCTAATTTGCGGGCGGTAGATCAATAGTATCCAGGGATAAATATTCTTTTTATTTTCATTTGATTAAGAGTTGAAATGTTTAATTACAACCACATCGCGTGTTAAGTCAAATATACGACTACACCTATAAATCTTTTGCGACAGATATTTAATTTGACAATGTGGACTAATTACATTTTATGCAATATATCCTTCAGGAGTGCACTACGAAGTCGTCTTGAAAGTGTCGAATTCAACAGAAAGTAAAAACCATGGACCCGAATCGGGGAAACTGTCAGTTACTTTGGTCGATAGAAATAATAACAAGAGCGATTACATATTCTTGAATGACGAACAGTAAGTAACATTTTAAAGCACTATTATTTTATATTAGACTTATACGAAACTAGCTGTGTCCGCGACTCCGTTCGCGTGGTATAAAATTTTTATTTAATCATTTTCATAAACAAATGGTATATAGCCTATGTTACTCAGGGCTAATGTAGCATTCTAATAATGAAAGAATTTTTGACATCGGTCCAGTAGTTCCTGTAGTATATCCAATAGTTCTTGAGTTTATTCGTTATAAACATAAATACAAATCTTTTCTCTTTATAATATTAGTCTAGATAAAAAGATTTAATCGTTAATACATTGATAGCTGGATTAAATATGAATATTGTGTGTATTGAATTCGAATTTTGATCCTGATTTATATTATAGCCTTTAATAGAAAGATTGACTATTGCACTTATGTACCTTTATATATCACCGGGTACTAGCCAGGTAATTGTGCTGTTTTGTAAATATATATATGTATATGGTTGGGATGATATAAACTTTTGCGATTCTTTGTAATGCTTGATTTTTAAATCCAAGTTTCTTTTCATATCCAGCTGGTTAAAAAGCAAAAACCTGCAAATTCATCCTTGTTTTTTATTGATTTACAAATATAAATGGTTATTTCAAGCACATTGTCGTGAGTATAACATAAATTAAATTTAAAATATATAACTCATTTGATAAAGATTGGACTAGGATTTTTTAGTATTATAGGTATAGCGTTTGATTATAATCTCATTTGCTGTTAAGTGACTGTAGCCCAAGCCGGTAAAGCGGGCCTAATGGAAAAACTCGCTCTCCAGTGTTGCTACTGACACATACCTATTGTTACTTGGCGACATTTTTTACTAACGTTAACTAGTTAGATTGGCATTAGAAAATGCTGTCTCACCATGCTATGGATTCATAACGACGTTTTCTTCACCGAAAGCTGGGCCTCGTTCTAGGGATTCGAACTGACGTCGATTGAACGGTACACCCATACTACCACAAAGCCATAATTAATTGTATTGATTACCAGCAACTAATTAATTAAATAATTCTACAACATTCTGTGTCCAAGCTTAATAATTAAAAGTAACCTCTTATCAAAGCAAACCATTTTACCATACAAGCAAACTATATACTATCGGCATCATTTTATTTCGCTTTGCTTTCTTAGTACTAGTAATCTTTATACGTATCTATTTACCACCAAATTTTTCTATAATAAATAAATGTACTACCCACATAATGTTGTAAACGGTACTATAATATCATTATTTTTTTTGCTAATTATGACGCTCGCTGTTGTTATGTTTAAGATAATTCATTGAACTGTGCAATATTATAATAACATTGCTTATATTTTCATAAACAATTATGAAACTACAAAATACAGCTGCCTTGTTTGCCTACTTTTAAATTTATATACATATATTTACTTAGTATTCTTTACAACTGACTATATTAGGACGACCTATATTTTAGGCTATTCAATTAAACGATAAACCATTCACTGATTTTTCACGATATCTCCAAAACTACCAGAGCTATTAACTTGAAATTTAGTAAGGATATTCCCTTTACGAGATAGACACCCAATAAGAACTGATTCAGCGATCACATGTTTTTATTGGAAAAAACGTGAACGAAGTTGAGAGGCACTAGTTATTGTTGATAATAAATTAAAATATTTTTTTATTATACCAGCTATACTTGCTATCTACTATTAGGTTGTTTACGTAACTATAATTATTAGATCCAAATCTACGCATTATATCAACTGCGGAGCATAAATGTATCTGCAAAAATGCGCATGCAAGTTATATACATATATAATATAAACGTAGAAAAAAAAACTCTTACTGAAAGAATTTGGTCTCGTACTTCTGCGATGAAATAAAAATATGTTCGATACCACATATATATTTTTTATGAAATGGTTTAAAAATAAAATCTTGTTTTCCTGTAAAGTTTAATTTTTATGTACGGTGTATTTATAGATTAAGAATATCTTTGTAGCATAAGGTATCTTGGTATCTAGGTCACGTTGGTTTGATTTATATTTAGTTCCATGAATAAAACCATAAACAAAAGACTTATAATAATATTTCTTACAGAAAATACTACAAACCCGGTGAAATTGAAACAAAAATGATTGCATTCAAAGACACAGGGCATCCGCCCATATTCGTCATTGTCGAATGGAAATATGAAGCAAATTTGTTTAATCCAATGACTTGGCGACTGCTCAAATCTCCGAGTATTTACGTTGAATACATGAAGTTGTCGTCAATCGAATACAATACTGAGTGAGTATACAAACAGTCACTAATAACATATATTGGGCTAGCGATTTACCTGATCTTCGAGAAGTTAAGTAATTTAGAATGGTATTATGGTATGATGAGGTAAATGTCTCTAAAACGTCAGAATGATAATATGTATTCGTATTGGGATTTAGTAAATTCTGAAAACATTTCTTAGGTACACACAAATAGGTACTAAAACGGTTTTGTTTTGTTTTACAAATGCAAATAAATTCTTGAATGTAAAATGTAATGACTATTATTACAGGATTTTAGAGTTACTTTACTAAGGTAGCATAAATTATTCTGTATAAACGTACCAGATCCGAGTTTTGCTAGTACTAGGCCTTTTAGAAGTAGTATAGGATGTAGAATACTAAAACATTATATATCAAGTCCAGCTTTCATTTGTACCTTTATGTAGTATTACGTGAAATCAGACTGTGTTAAGTTCTATATTTACCTAATATTTCTAAAAACCTGGCAGTGCTGAGGCTCTTTCAGTATTCATCATGAGGAAGTACTACTTATTCTATATATCGTTTATTAAAAAACAGACTCGAAAAGACGAAATCCCAAAAGTTAAAGGCTTGTATATAGGTATGGTAAATGTAGCAAAATGTTTTGTAAGACCTCGAAATGCTACATATGTGGAGACATGTTTAATTCTTGAAAGCATTCGAACAAGTTTAAAAGATGGATTTCTTTCTGATAATTTCGTTCCCTTTAAAGACGATAAACGAAATTTTTTAATGAATACAATAGTAGTGCTATCGCTTTATTTTTATCGATACTTTCTACGCGTATACTTCTTAATTTTGTTCTCCGTAGTACAATATAGGATTTAATTTATAATCATTTAAAACAAAAAACGTTTTTTTACGAGCCCTACTTGCGACTTCGCCCGCCGGGAACTGAAATTGTATTTAATAATTTTTGTCCGTTTTTGTAACTTTCTTCAATCCAGCTTGCTCCTATTGGTGATAGCGAGATGTTAAATAAACTAGTTTTCATTTAATGATTGCCCTATCAAATACGAAAATATTTTTTGCGCTATCAAACTAACACACTTTTCCGTTATAATATTAATATATATATTAACCAATAATAGTTTTAATTGATCACTACAAATCACAAATATGAAAAAAAGTTTTATCATATTTCATTTGTCACTTCCTTTAACAATTGTATACCTATTTTATAAATTAATTGCATTCATACAAAATATTTACAAGTGCATTTGTTTTTTCAGTATAACAGTATGCCCAAAGTTCAATAAACCAGTTGTCGCCAACCTTCCTACTATCATGAAGACTAAATATTGTAAATTTACAAAATAAGATGTATGTTAACCAAAACCGTTATAAGTCACAGTGAATAACAAGGACAAGACACTTAATTGCAATGTGCCTCCAGAAAGTATTGTTAAAGTATTGAATAAATTTGTTTAGTATTAAATAAATGCAAGATGTTTAGTGATGTTTGAATTATTTGTAATTCGTAATTAAAAACAATAGATCATATCTACCATTCTATGTGTAATATTATTGATGTTATAACATTATTTTAATTAATGTTTAATAAAGTATAACATAACATTATATGAATTTTCGCTTACTTTATTTTGAAATTCCTGAATTTGTTTATAATAAGTTTATATAAAATCTAAAAACTAAACATGTGAAGCTATGGAATTTGGATAAATTGTACTGAATCTGGTACCTTTTTAAAGCGTTTTTCTTTTAATTAAATGATTTATAAATAGTTATTTAAATTTGATTTAAACATCTATTAAAACCAATATGCGGGCCGCGTGCCATTGTGGAAACACTACAATTCTATTCTCTGATTTAGTTAGTACCGCGATCGATTCATGTTTGCTTCCCAGCAATGGCTCAAGTCGAGGTTCGGTCACAGTAAAAGGCACATGGTCCACTTAATATTGAGTGGGACTTATAGCCTATTGTACAAACGACTCAGAAAAGGACCTTAGTCCTGAAACCACAATATCTTGCTAATTTTGGGGACCAATCTGAAAACCGTGTATCAATGTACGCTGCCATCAAACCAATACAAAATACCGCTTTCTTCTGATTCGTATATATATCGAGTGGAGAGCAGTTGAAGAAAAAGATTTTAAGTAAAAAAATATCATGTTCAAAATTAAACTTCTCTTATATTTGTAATTGCAGAGTAATTTGTAGATTTCTATACCACCATTTTTAGTATAAAACAGTACACTTGATATCAACCTACAACTTAGATACCAGACCGTAATGGCCTGTGTAAATTTGAGGCAATTGCTTCGTAGTTACCATACCATTTAAAAGCCGTGAATGCCATATCTACATTATAAAATGATAAAATTATTTTGGAACTAGAGACATATTTTTAGTATCGATAATAATTTATCATAAGTATCAATCTGTGGTAACGGTGGACTTTGACAATTTTGACGTTTGACAATTCATTGGGTCAACACGTATAGTTTGTTACTTTGGGTGTTGTCGAGTATAATTGAATACCTACGTAACACATTAAATCTGTTATATCACACTTGAACATAATACACATTTCAACTAGTGCTCCCCGTTCCAGACACAATGGGTGACACAAGAAAAAAGAAAAAGTTTTATTTTAGGAAACGCCGAAACAAATACTTCTTGGAACCCGGCTTTAAAGGATTTTTCTGCACGTGTAACTTTAGAGAAAAAGACTGCATAAAAGAAGTCTACAATCTTTTAAACGAATATGCTGGAAAGTTATATCCAGAATTAGGTGTCGGACAAATTCCAGTAGAAACAACATCTCCCAACGAACCTTCCGAAGAGAGGTCAGAGAGCGAATCTGAAGGTGAGACTGATATTGGAGATTTACTGAAACGCGAAGTTGATACGATGAAGAGAGATTCTCAAAAATCTCTTCGACACAAGAGGTTTCAAGTAGTCGAAACTGGAGCTTCAAATTGTATTTTTGTAAAGACAAATTTACCCAGTCCTGAAAAATTAACCACTGCTATTATCAGTGATTTGTTTACAACAAAAACACAAAAAACTAGACATGTTTTACGTTTGCTTCCAATAATGGCCACATGCAAAGCAAACTTGCCAGATATTATGGAGTGTGCTGGGAAACTTTTTGACAAGTTCTTCTTGAAAGAGTCGTCTACATTTGCTGTAATATTCAACAAAAGGTTTAACAGCAGCGTATCCAGGGATTTAATCATCAAAGAACTTGCAGAAATGGTTGTGATGAAAAATGGAAACAATAAGGCTGATTTAAAGAATCCGGGTCTATGTATTATCGTTGAAATCATTAAAGGAATATGCTTGTTGAGTATTGTGGACAATTACTTTACATATAAAAAATATAATTTAAGTGAAATATGTAAGGAAGAAACTAATGAATCAGAGGGAACACAAGCTAAGAAATTTAAGAGTGCTATAAACACTCTAGCTGAGAGTCATAATGAGGCTCAGTGAAATTGTCTTACATGCTACAATTATATTTTATAACCAATTTTTAGACTTAACCTAGGTCTTTATTGCACCTAGTTTCTCGATACCAATTCTTACACCAAAATTTTCTACTATCTAAACTTTTTCAATATATTAAAATGTAATCTAAAATATATCATTTGTATTTTTATTCTCATTCTGTCCTTACATAAACATACTTGTTACATAAACCTTGCCGTAACTTACATAACATTAACATTCTAAACCAACCTTACATAATGAAATCAATACCTGACTGTTAAGTAATAACACAGTAGGTACTGTATTACATAATCTACAAAGCTGGGTATCTAGTAAAGCTTTTAAGTACTACAGAGTAATGCAATTGCTAATTTGTTTATTTAACAAAGAATTTTGATACACATATTACTTCATAGTTTTATCATTACAATATAATAGAATATTTGACATTTTATAATGTTTGTATTCCCGCGTTATTCATAGATTAGGAATGCTAATATATTCGTGTTTCAACTTTACAGCCGGAAGATGGCGCTGGTTCCTACTGTTAATAATGTCATTTATTTTAGATTATATTCTATTTAAATATTTAAAATTAAAAGTTATAAAAAAGCTTATTAACTAATTATGCATATTTATAAGGTAAGGTAATTATTAATCTATGGCACATGAATAAAATCAGCAAAACAGTATTACTAATTGTGACCTCATATCGCAACATTTCGAAACTACTCTTTATTATTCCTACTATTTGGTTAATATTTACTGTTTTAATTACAGCAACAACTC
This sequence comes from Actias luna, assembly GCA_039707435.1. Lineage (NCBI taxonomy): Eukaryota > Metazoa > Arthropoda > Insecta > Lepidoptera > Saturniidae > Actias > Actias luna. The sequence continues at coordinate 7,548,235 of JAZHAC010000033.1, read as the reverse complement.
TTACAATTTTACAAACCTTGTTAAGTAATATTTGCAACCAATAACAATACCTAGTACACGCTAGATACGTAAGTTGTCCCTTACCTTAACATACCGCTTTAGACGAGAGACCTCTGACGTCGGTGCCTCAACTTTGTTCTTAATATAGCTTGATAACAAGAGAAACTATCTGATTTCTTGCAACAGATTACGCTAGTATAATAAAAAATGTTTATGGTTGCTTGCATTAATTACGATTATCATAATTACTAGGAAAACTTGACACATTCGATGTTACTTTTCATGCGTTTTATTTATTTAACTCCACAGTTGCGCATTGCTAAAATTATTACAGGCCTACCTAACGATGGAGCTTGTTGCTACATCTTGATTTACATTCCTTTGCTATATTCATAGATCCGACTTTATTTGAAATACCAGGGTAATAGTAAATTTAAAAAGTTAAATATAGATACTTATATCGTCAAATAATCCACAACGGATTTCATTTTTTTATTCAAACAGAAGTAATAGAGTAATAATTTATTTGAGTGATGAACGCGTTATTTAGTGGTAGTTTATCATTAAATGCTGGAGTGGATACTGCTTTGCACCTCCACCTGCAATTTATTGGCCACTGTTTATAAATAAAAAAAAAAATATATATTTTAGAGAATTATTAAACGCGTGGTTGGTTAAAGGTAGACTTAACGTTGGCGAATGGTTGAACCTATTGTGGGTATGTGCCACAATCGATTACACGTGTTTCGATCTGAGGATGCTCCGTTACGCATCGAACCATCCAACGACGCAATTGTCGAAACAATAAATATGAATTGTTATTTTGATAATTGAGATGTAGCAACGGCAAATCAATTTCGGGGGGAGGTGCAAAGTAGTATCCACTCCAACAAGGTTATGATTTCACTGTCTAATTGTTGTTTAAATTCTACCTGCATATTAGTAGCTTGAAGAGATTTGACCTACAATGAGCTTGAGCTTTCGGTGGTGGACAATTTCTTGATGAAACCATAGCATACTTGTAGGGCATTTTCTAATGCTCGTCTGGGTACCTACCACCCTCAAATTGCTAAATCTGCCAAATATCAATTTTTTTTTATTTCACCTGATCTTAAGTGACCCTACGACTCAAGTTGGTAGACACGTTAAACCTGTGGAGGGACTGGCTCTCAAGTGCAACTGCCGGAACACACCTATTGGTATTTGGCGACAGATTTTCAACTTGACCATCTTGGACCACATCGTCACTTAACATCAGGTGAGATTGTGAGCATAACGTTAAACCTTAACTATAAAAAGAAAATAAGTTTAGATCTGCAACTATGTACCTAACTATGTATGTCTTTAATAATTAGTATTTCGAGTAAAAATGTATACTTAATAATATTTATAATTATATGCAACATTGTTAAGCACCTATATAAAATTATCAGTGCCATTCTTTAATATGTTATGTATCTATGTAAGATTTTTAAAGTACCTTCTTTGTTATAAGATGATGGAAAAGTAAATATAGGTTATTATATAAAATAAGACTTTTATTTATCAAGACAAAATGTAGATTGTTATAACTTGTTTTTCTCCAAACACTGTTATAGCGTCCAATTAAAAGTTACCAAGGACAAACACGGTTGGAATTACGCCAATATGCTTGAGTAATTTATTGCATTTCATGATAAGAATATCTGCCTACGTCACTAGTAATGATTTCTTTCTTTCTTAAGCATATCAATGCTATCCAAATAAATATTTCATTTTTTATTAGATATATTACGAACGCATATGTTGTTTACATTAAGGTATTACGAAAATTTTACTTTTAAATGGATACATATTATCTATTACTTGTAAAGTAATAGCTAAACCTCCAATGGAAAGAGAATTAAATTGGAAATTGAATACAAATTGTTTATGAAATGTGAGTTTAGGTGATATTATATCGTGTAAGTTATATATTTGTAACATTAAATTTTATACAGAATGAAAATAATCTCTAATATGCGAATAGTTTCTAAATTCAAATATTTTACTTCCTAAAAATAAGTAGGTAAGTTGTCATCTACTATTCCTGCTCACAGATGACTCTAATTTGAGTCATGCAGGAATAGACATCAGCTAATGACATCCCTTGACGGTCGTTAGAGGCGTCTCCTCCTTTAGTTTTTTCCTTGAGTGATTCAGTCAGCGAATTTCCTTTTTCAACGGTTCCGTTTTTACTGAACTAACGAAAAATTTGTCGTTGGCCAGCAACTCCGACAATTGATGGCATGTAACTAATTAGATTTCTTTAAAGATAAATCTCGCTTTTAATATTTATATATTATTGTAACATTTTAGTAATTTTCTGGAATAGATATCGTTTTATTGAATATAGCTGTGTCAGCGACTTCGTTCGCGTGCAACTAAAATTTTATTTAATCATGTTTGCCCCTTTTTTTGTAACTTTTTTAATACAGCTTTGCTGCTATTTGTGGTACCGTGATGTTAAGTATCTTAAAGCCTTCCTTAGTGAATGCTCTATCAAATACATTATTTTTGAAATCCGACTGGTAGGTCCTAAGATTAGCGCGTTTTATCAAACAAACAAACTTTTCACACACTTGTCACATCCACAACTTGACTAGATATACATTAAGCAGTTGTTTTGTTAACTTTTTTATATATTTTTTACAGCGTTATATACTTTTATAACAATCTATCGATAATGGCTATGTACGACTACGCGTTCCAAACGCTCAGGCTCACGTACGTCGTTTTACCCGTACCACGTCCTTGCGAGCGGTAAAATTATTAACTCAAGCGGAATGGATTATGAGTTGTTTTAATCGTTGACGTAAAAGTTACAAAAAGCGACTTTGGAATGATAAAGCAGAGACTAATCTTAAGTTAGAATTGGTGAATCATCGACATAAAATTCAAAAATTACATATGTATTGGTTTACTTCCTATAGGTACATTGAGAAAATATACTTTATTATTCTATTTATAAATTTATGTTATTGCCATATAAGAAATAATGTATAAGTGACTGTTAAATATAAATTAAAATTAATTGTAGTGAACTTATTGAATATTATTATGTTTACCAGTCGCCGTACGCCAAGCGTTTACTGGAGAAATACACCGTTATTGTTTTGTCGCCATCTTTAAAAGTTGCACCGACTTTCTCAACGCCCACAACGACCTACCGATGCGGGTAGGCCGTTGCGAGCTTGCCACGAGTGAAAATAAAACGTCATTGGTAACGTTTTCGCTGTAACCACAATGACCGTGAGCATCATGTGGAACCGTTGAAGGCATGTTTGAGCGTTGTGAATGCTAATCTAACCAATGCGATTAAATGAAGTATTAAACATTAGAAAAATAGATTAAAAACCGCTTTATATGCCTTCCAATTGTGCATATAGTATTAACAGGCTGCATAAACACCGGTAAGTCACACATATACAAGTTACTATATTTCGATCAGTCTTCCGAGTTGTTTAACGTTCTTAACTCCACTGCTTCACATAATCGCGCTACTACCGAGGATAACTCAATTCATCAAACAAACAAACTCTTTTACAGTCATTACACTAATAGTTTACGATAAATACAAGACCTTTTTTGAAAATAATTATAATAACAACTTTGTAAGTAATATGCTTTGATTTTACTAATTAATTATAATTTGCCGCGTATTATATTATATAAACTATTAATTGTAATTATCACTGCCAGTAGTACCTACACGATAACGTCAAAATGCTTATTATTGTTATTGGTCATATTTGAATTATATAATTAATTAAAAGTGTGTAGTATTATTATGTTTCCATATTAATAAGCAGCAGGCATGGTATTTAACAATAGTGTATCAGCAAATTTAAAAAGTTTTGTTTCGCAATGATCCATTTTATAAGTACCACCTGAGTACCGATTCAATTTACTGTTAGTACAGTAAAGGTAACTGCCCTATCTCGTGTGTGAGCTACACTTAAGCTCGCTCTCGGTCTGCCGGCGTTGGAATAACAAGCACAAAACGGACACCGGCAAATCCAACCCAAGTCCCGGATTTGTAACAAAGTACGGCTTATTCCGCTCACTTCTACATAATATGGCCGAAACACTTGGAGCCCAGATGCTGCTTGCGGATTTTCAATGTTTTTTCAATTTACAAAAATTATATATAGGTATGTACATATACACATGCTGAGTATGTAATCAAAACTTAGAAATCTTATAGGGCCTCCTTTTCCACCGATTGCATATAAAACAAGCAGCAATACATTCGCTGCTTTGTACTGGCTTATAAGTTGTGATTTACAACGTGCACTAACTACTAAAAACTCATTAATAAATATAAAAGAAATATCAGAGGTCTGTTTTTGCTTATTTATACATAGCTATATACCTACCAGTATTCTTATAAAAATGTTTAACTCACGTATCCGCCAAAAGACCCAATCTAAGTAATTAGATCTATTTGACACGGTAATCTGAATGGTAAGCTTAGAAACGATTAATTTGCAACGGTAATTACACGAACGTTAAAGGAGTTAACCTAATGCGGCCATGGTAGCATATTAAGTAATGTTTAACATTAGACGTAACATAACAACTTCATGATGCGTGAGACAAAACGTTTCGGTGCACTTCGAGATGCGTTTTACACACCATAAACACGACTATAACGTGTCCTTAATGTTTACCACATTGTTTTGTAGCCGAGTTAACTACCGTTAACAATATAATGTAGTATAAAGTATAATCAGAATATATTCTTAAAATAAATTTGTGGTTTTCTCGTTTCGTAAATTAAATTGATGATTTTAGATTGGACGATGTGCTTAGAGTATTGTAATCTTATTATGAACTACCTGACCTGGTGAACTTCGAATCACCTGAAATTGATGTTCTTTATTCTCGGTAAAATTCAAAAACGGTTTGACCGGTTTTTGCTTTTTTTACATTTTCATTAACTATAATCAATCCTAATCAACCTTCCAACTTCTATTCGTTAAGATCAATTGAACTAGCTATACCTAATATCGTTTATGTTTTTCATTTCTTTTGGTTTTAAATGAAATTTATTTGTATCTCCAATGAATTAAATATCGTTTACTTATATAAAATTTAAAAATAAGTCAATTCGATCCCACGTCCTTTGACGAGGCGTCCGTACACACTACCAATTGAGCTATCATCGCTTCATTACTTATGATGTTTTGATATTAAAAAAAAAAAACGTTTTTTCTTATGTTTTTACATTACACACCTTGTCCTGACAATAACAAACACAATAAAAAAAGAATTGTTCAATTTAGTGCAATCGTTCGAAAGTTATGCGCATACATACATTTCAGAGATTAAATATTATATATATAGATAGATATATATCTCTTGATAGAGAACCGATTGCGATGAAACAAATACTAAGTAATACTCCAAGTTGTGTACAATTTTAGAGTATAAAAGTTATCTACATTGGTTTTGTGCATTTCACGTAATGCGTGCACAGACAAACATACACAAATTCCAAAAATGCTGTAAATGTGTTTTGTTGGTTATCCTTTAACACCCTAGCTATATTTTTTTAAATATTTTTGATGTAAATAATCGGCTTTTCTACAAATGTATTATATGTATAACTAGATATTTATAATTCGTCAAGTGTAGAAGGTTGTGTAATGTACATAAATATTAATACAAAAAAACATTCACTATATTGTGAGAATAAATAGTTTAGTTGAAAAATAGTATACATAAATATATTTTAGTGTTTAAGTGATTTATTTAATTATTAACAGTAAATAGTATTATGCACTGTTGGCTATATTTATGTCTAATTTTTACAATTCACTTAGATTTAGAATAATACTAGTCATACCAGCCACTTGCATGATGGTAGAGTTTTTTCTAACGTCTGCCTGGATAGCTACCACACTCAAGTTGAAAATCTGCCGCCAAAAACATGTAAGTGTGCTGTGGTAACTACCAACTGCACTTAAGAACCAGTCCTAAAACAGGCTTAGTGTGTCCACCATCTTCGGCCACATCGTCACTCAACATCAGATTAGATTGTAGCCATAACACTAAACCTATGAACTATAAACAATTTAATATTCAATCTAATTTTAAAGAAGGTTAACGTTTATATACCGAACAAAATGATGAATCGAATTTTGTTAGTAATATTAGAAATAAAGTGTTAGCTACTTTACTGTCCGTTTAGGTTCACGTCAGTTGTTTACTGCCGAACTGAACGCTCCCTGTACTCCTTTTTATTCAGATAAGGGTAGGAAAACACGAGATTTTATATATCCTAAGGTAATATAGGTAATCTGTATCCTTGTTTATGCGGTTCGTGCCGTAATATCACGGGAAGCGATAAATAAGACCGTGTACGGGTATGTCACAACTTGCAGCTCGGTTCCCTTTGTTTGTAACTTTTATGCTTTGTTGTAATTGAACGTGGCGACGGATAACTAACAACATACAATGATGATACAGTATTAAAGAATAACGGACTATGTTATCGCATTTCCGCTGTATTTGCATGTGATGATGACGATATTTTTTTGGAATTATGATTACTTATTTGTTGATTCGTTATAATTATTTATTTTGTAGATCTAGTATATAAAGAAATCTAGTATTTGAAGTAATTATAGCTCAGTTGGCAGTGTGTACCGACGCCTCGTTAAGGGACGTGAGTTCGAATCCACCTTGAATGAGCTTGAGCTTTTGGTGAAGCGAAACTGTTATGTAGAATGTCAGACCAATAAAATATTTTATTATTTGGCAACCCAGACAAAGAGTCCTTTTTCCTTCTTCATGTTCTTGATGGTGGACCCCGATACACGTATATATTTTGAGTCAATCTATATTGAAAAATTCTTCAATTAACAGAGTTACGGCTATACGCGGTTTTATTTATAAATCCTTAACAGAAACATTGTAATGAATCGATAGCATGGTGGTAGGGCTTTTTCTGAAGCTCGCCTGGCTAGCTAGCACCCTCAAGTTGAAAGTCTGCCGCCAAATACCTATAGGTGAGTTCCGGCAGTTACACTTCAGAGCCAGAATCTCCACTAAGCTTAGAATGTCCACCATCTTAGACCAAAACTGCCTGTAATTATGTCAGATTATGAAGTCATGTCGTCTACAGATATTCTGTAAATGATTTGTTTCTATTTAACGCACCTCTAATTGAATAGATCAGTCTAAAAATATACAAATAAAACTTAGCAGTATATTTCTAGCTGGGTTTTTCCAGGTTTTAGGTTCAGGTAAATATGTCGTCTTAGTGAGTGCTTTCTGTCACTAGAAAGTTCCTTAAAGTATGCACTACTATATTATACTAGCGGTTTAACTTTTTCACTAACGTGTTATTCTACGTGAATTTATTTAAACGCTAGAGAAGACAATAATAATGTCTACCATTTGTTAAGAGACGAAAACTGCAGCTAACGTTGGTTTGTTGAAAAAAGAATTTTATCATTCTTGAAAGTGCATGATATATAAATTTTAAAGTTACCTCAGTAACTTCTCTTGCACATGTATATTTATGTTAGTAACTGCGTTTAAGATAAGCGAGGCTAATTATAATTTAAATATATCACTGGAATATTGTTTTCTATTACAAATTATAAGTATTTTTTGTGAGTGTTAAAAAAAAAAATCGTTTATAAAATCGAATCTGACTTACAAAAACCATTGAATATCTTAATTAAATTGTCAACTTTATATCATATTAGTGTTGAAACGTATTCTAACTAGCTAAATTTTTTCAACACCATAAATTGACACATTGCAAGAATTGAACTCGCTTTTTTACGTTAGTGTTGAATACTTAAAACTGTTGGGCATATTGAAATATATTAATATATCAAACTCTTTGAATGTATACTCGCTGTTTACTTATTTAACAAAAACCTGTCAAAAAAGAGATTACATTTCTATTCTATATAGCTCACACAGCAATAGTGACGTTATATACTCAAATGTGAAATTAATTAAAAGAATTGTAAGAATAAAATTATTTAAAGAATACTCATAGGGCCAATATTGTCTTATTGTACTAGTTCAGATACATAATTTAGAATCAGTAAATATATTGAGTGTTGAGTGTCTATCGAATTATTGAACAAATCAACCTGTCAAACGCAAACAGCGTATTGGTTACGTCACATCATCTTATCAATAGTAGAAAATACTTTTTTATGGTTTTTGCGTGCATTAAATTCGACATCATTCATATGTGTAAATGTGTTTCTTTTATCATTTATTATTTTTCTGTTATATTTGTATCTTCATTCTCTTCAGACTTATTAATATCATTGATTGATTACTGGTTGAGTCATGTCGTGGGTTCGAATCTCTATAAGCATAGCATAAGCTTGCATAAAGTGTTGTACCAAAATATGTATGGAATGACATTTTAATGTCTAAATCGATAATATATCTCAACATTAAATCCTGTGATCCCGCTGTTTTTTTTATGGAATAGGAGGCAAACGGGCAGGAGGATCACCTGATGGAAAGTGATCACCGCCGCCCATGAACAGCTGCAACACCGGAGGGTTTGCAAGTGCGTTGCCGGCCTTTAAGGAAAGAATACGCTCTCTTCTTGAAGGTTCTCAAGTCGTAACGGTTTGGAAAGACCGCCGGCGACAGCTGGTTCCACAGAGTGGCTGTGCGAGGTAGGAAGTGCCTTACAAATCGCGCTGTTGTGGAACGCTGGACATCGAAATGGTGTGGGTGAAATTTTTTGTTTTGGCGCGATGTCCGATGATGAAATTCAGCGGCCGGGATCAATCCAAACAATTCCTCAGAACACTCCCCGTGGTAAATGCGATAACTTAAAGAGTAAATTTAAAGAGTGACCCAACATCTCTACGCAGAGCCAAAGGATAATCCGAGCCGCCCTACGTTGAATGCGGTCAAATGGAAGTAGCTGGTAGTGAGGGGTTCCCGCCCAGAGATGAGATCAGTACTCCACTTGGGGCCGAATTTGTGCCTTATATAGGTTCGCCTTACTGAGCACACCAAGCTTCTGTGAGGCCAATTTGACCTTACCTTCCGATTGACCGCGAAACTAGACGATGCTCGAAATATCGACGTCAAGTATTCCGATACTGGCTTTGGCAGAAAGAGGAGTATTCTCAAAATGAGGAGTTACGAGAAATGGTGACTTTTTAGCGGTTAAAGCGCAAACTTGTGTCTTTTTGGGGTTGAATTGGACTAAGTTAAGTCGACCTCAGTCGGAAACTTTGGTTAACAAAGACTCGACTTCAGACATAAGTTTGTTCCGGCTCTCGTCAACCTATTCCCGAGAAATATTAGCATGGCCAGTGTACAGTACATCCACAGTGCTATCGTCTGCATAGCAAGGAATGTTGCTGATTTGCAGCATGTCATTGAAATGCAGAAGGAACAGAATTGGAGACAAAACGCAGCGTTGTGGAACACCAGCATTGACAAATTTAGGTTCAGAGCATGCACCGTCGACGACGACCTTGATGTTCCGATCTGCCAAAAAGCTGGTGATCCAGTTGCATAATTTCTCGGGAAGCCCATAGGAAGGTAGCTTCGAAAGAAGCGTTTTGTGCCATACTCGATCAAAGGCCTTCGCTATGTCCAGACAGGCTGCAAGCGCCTCCCTCTTGGTCTCAATATAGATGTGTTGCGGAAGTTGCACTTGCCCTTTTAGCGTATTAATATTTTAAGTTATAAATAAAATAATATTAATGGTACAAAATAGATTACCAGTCTTCTACATACGTAGGCACGACAAGTAAGTACATCATCATCTCAGCGAGGCGAGTTGTTTAAATGTTAGTTGTTAATAAGTTTGTTCTGTCGGTTCGTGTCAACGAAGCTTAAAAGTTTTAGAGATAATAGCATTGAAATCTAATTTATTGTCAATAAAATCATTATATCCACTGCCAATGAGTTTACCTGCAGTAAATTTGGCTTTATATACGTACCGATAAATGATATTTTGTAGGATATGCATATGTATAAAAGAGTAAATCTTATGCTATGTGACAATACAACGCTTTATAATATGCTATGACTTAATGAAAGATACAAGTTGATTTTTCTGTGAATAACATATAAACAGAATTTAAAAGAAAATAGGAAAATTTTAAATATGTTTTCATGAGCATTTATTACTACTGTGTTTCTTTTTTATTGTTAGAAATATATGTCTACTTATAATCGAGAAATTTATACGATTTAAAGGTTATCTAAGCTTTTATATTTGTGCTATATTATGTTGTTTCTTGAATATTGTAGATAAGGCAAGAAGCTAATCATAAAAGAGTTTCATTTTTCTGTACTCATTATGGAACCAAAAAAAAGATCCATCTACTTTCTCAATCTCACATTAACATAAAACTAATCTGCACGTCAAAACCAACACTTAGGAGTTAATCGCAGCCACTTTCACAATTGTCAGTTCCAGTTTAGATTTTTTTATTCACCATTTTTACACGTATATGTATGTCAGCTCTATTGGAGCATACTCCCATATATACAATACTGTTATAATAACATTTTTACATATTTTTAATTATTTATTATTTTAACATTTTATTAAATTATTTAGGAGATATATACATTTTTTCAATATTCAAACAATACATTGTTTTAGGAAATATTAATATTAGTATTTCAAACATATTAAACGTATATTATTCACATATAGGCTGATAACATAATATTCGGGATTTTGTATTATATTTCGTAACCTCCATGTATTGATTATTTATATTTAAAGTAAAATATTCAATGAAAGACTATAAAAACTAAAAATCTAGTATATATTTAAATAAATGGTGGCTTTCAAATCATATAACATAGTGTTGTAGCTCTCCATAGACGACTGTAACCATTTATCATCAGATGGGCCGTCTGCCTGTTTGCTGCTCATTAGCATAAAAAATACAACCATTAAAGTAAGTAAAGTAAGTAAACCAAACCAGTGAGGTAGATTCCTGCGATGTACCAGTTTATGGTGTTGTAAACACCATACACCATGATAATCCTATATTACCAATAATAAATTTATTTTATTTTTGAGATTGCAAATCAATTGTAATAGAAACCCTGCAAACTATCATAGTTTGTTCTCAGTTCTTAGATTACACAAATCAAGTACATGCCAAACCATTTAAATATATAGTGATTCCAAGATACCGTATAGTATTCAACAAAAGTCAAGTCACAGACATAACCAATATAATAGTACCATTTTTATTTCAAACAAATTATGATATTTGGTCCGATAACCATTCCTTTGTTCAAAGTGTTTAATTTAAAAGACCAATAAAAAACTAAGTGGACTTCGGCTTTTATTAAAATTCGTTATACTACAGAGGCGGATGTTTGCATAACAAAGATTTAATTCAAACGAGCTTTTTATTTCCACGGTTATGAACCATTCGCAGTACACTTCACCACGAATTTCATTTACGGCATCTAGCTTATAAAAATTTTCATAATTCATAAAGTCAAGAAAAAAAGTGAAACGCTCAAACTTGGAAAGAGGTTAAAAATAATTCTATTTGATTTTACACAAACCATGTAATTAAGAGCATTCAAGAAACAACTATAAATTATACATTTTAGAAGATTTCGCCATTTCGGTTTAATTCCTATTTTACTATAGTTATAGTGCATATCTGTTATAGCTCTTCAATTAGTTATGAACAAAACTATTGTGAGTTAAAAACTATTAATATTTATTTTTATATAAAGTGACAATAATAATAAAATATACATAAACCCTAATTTTCTTATATTCATAAATATGACGTCACATCTTGATGTTTCAATTTTTTACATGCATTTTTTTTATATTAACTTGGCATTGCGCCCGGTACAAAAAAACAGTACGATCTAAAGTACGATCTCTGTAAGTCGATAGTGCTTGCGGTTTGATAGATATTCTTTACCGCGCATTTATTTTGAAAAAGTGGGACTGAGTAGACGACAGAGATGAGTTATAGAGTAAAAAAGAGTACCTGCACCACGCTTGCTTTACACCAACCGATGAATTGCATTGTATGTCAGGCCGTGTGCCCGCATGCACTAATACGTACTACTTACTATTTTCAAAACGCTAGGATTAAGTTTGTATCTACTTTATATAATACAAAATAAATTAAAAGGCTATTAATTCAACTTACAAATTGGCTACAATAAAACTGATTAAATTTATACGTAATACAACTATTACGTAGTGTATATTTATACAATAATATTATAATGTTTGATTGTAATCTAGTAATATGTGATATGTATCAACTCATTGTGAGGTCTGTAATTATTAAGAAAATAAATTATTCAAGTATTAATAAGCTCTTCTACACACGCTGCGATACTCGAACGAATCTGTAAGTAAAACTAGGCATTCTGCACATAATTGCTTTGGAAATAATAGACACTTGTGGCGAATCTTAGCTGCATGAAAACGTTGCGGATAAAATCGTTCAATATTGATTAACCAATTCTTACTAATGGAGTATTTGACTAAGCCGATTTATGATTAACGTAAACGAAATAGGCATGTCAAGAAGCAGAAAATTAATAATTGCAGTTGCTTATCAGTTTTTCTTAATTACATCTTCATGAATTCTGTCATTATCGAGTTTGACAAATAATCGTGTTAGAATTAAATTACCCAATTTTCGGCGTACCTTACAATGGCCTAAAACATAATACAAATTGCTTCAACACAAATTAGTCACTTTATAAATAATATTGTATCATATAATCAGCAGGAACATGATAGAATGGTTTTATAAACTTTTTAAATACAAATAAATACAACATTATTTAACAAAACCTACGAACGAATGGAAGTCGGATGTCAATTGTCCGTGATTTTGAAGTGTTACCACTAACGAGCGTGTGGTCTGCCGCACAAATAAAACGTATAACTTGGTACAATATCTTTTAATGAAATAAAATCATATTCTATGTATTCTATAATTATAACATTAATTACAACATTGTATTCTAGTATTACTTTGCCAGGAAATACACAATGTTAAGCATAATTTTGATATAAAGCTGACTACAAATTAATCCGGTTAATAGGTTCGGGAGCCTAAATAGATACCAATTTTCAACCTACATTTGATTTTCATTTGCCCTTTCATCCTATTGAATGTTACTATATAAAAACTATGTTAAAAAGCCAGAACACTGTTGCGAGCACACCTCGTGAAGGCTTTAGATTCAAGCGTGATGATCAGAAGCTCTTCGAGAGCGTTAGTCATATGCACTTACAATCGCGCGGTTGAACCGCTTTTGAGTCAGGCCAAAAAATAGATACCCGATGGAGCGAGAGCGAATGAAAGGAGGTGAGATAGTCGCGTCGTCCACAGTTCCTCACTCACGTCGCCTTATCTCCAGGACAATATGGATACTAGGCTTAACATAACATATATACACATTTATATATGTTCAAAAATAAAGCATACCTATGTACCTGTTTCCAAAGTTACCCCGATCAATCATATGCATAAATAACCTATACAGATACATTTTTTTTTATTCAACCGTGATCGATAAGCCTTTGGGGTCAGTCGTAAAAGCTTTTTATAGATAAAACAATCCTTTCTTATCAAAAAGAATTATTTATAATATATACTATGAATATAACGATTGCGACAAAATAACAGCTTAAACTTAATTTTTAGAAAAGAACTTGGATAATAATCAATTTAAGACTGTTAAGTCGTTGTAACGTGAAAGTAATTAATTGATTATATAACAATGATATACCTTTATTACTAATCATTATATGACTTATTCCTAAGATGAGAATGAAATTTTTGATTATACTAAGAGATATATAGTAAAGAAGTACACTATTTTTAGTAAAAATGCGTGAGTGTCGTGGAACACTCGATTGGACCGAATTTCCTTATTTAGTATATTATAATTGATAAACTTAATATATATTGATTAACAATTACAAATAAATAAATTACTAGTGCCTGAGAGAACTTAATTGAAACGCAGAGATAACTAATGAATTGAAGGAATTGTAGGAATATTCGGAATTAATATATCTATTCTAGTTGTAAAAAACAACATTTTGTTGTATATCATTCAATTTATCCAATTCATTGTAACACATACAATATGCTACGAAACAGCTGACGCGTATGACGTGCACAAACTATATATAACTATCTTAAACCAACAAGCGCGCGACTTTGACTAGTCACAGCTCATAGCATAACTACACTACACTATATCTACACTATAGAAATATAGAACAGACTAAAGAAAGGGTCGTAACGGGATTATCTTACATTTTAATTTATCTAGCCACCATCCGTACCGTGCGAAAAGGAACTTCGTTGAAAAAAAAACTGCCGAGGTTCAATTATTTCAATCCAAATATTAAAACACAAGAATTTGAATAAAAACTAAATATATATTTTTTTTTACAAATAATTCATGAGTATCCTAGAGTCGTCCGTTGAATACTTTTCAAGAAGCTGGAAAGGGCACTGAGCTCTTGAATCTCAACTTGAGAAAATGCGGAGCTTGAAGTCGTGACCGGTTGTTGTTATCTTGCAGACTTCTCTACTGCCTACACTGTTCTAAAGAAAACGTTTGCGACGATCGAAACTGCAACAATAAAGCGGAAATTCTCGTATAATTTTTATTCCGATTTTATTAATGCATTGAATCTCGGTCATACAAATTATGAAACCATATATTTTTTTTAACATTATATAGAGCATGGTGCACATACATTTTTTTAAATTATGTCTTCTATATATGTACACAATCTTAGTAATGTTTAGCCTAAATAGTACACGAGTTATATAGAATTAAAGGCGATAATTTCTTTTGTCTTACAATTAAAAAGTTAAATAGCCATAAAAATAGAGTATATTGACAAAAGAATAATCTTTGTTAGACAAAGCAAAATATCAAAAACAGATTTTTATGTCAACGAATCTAATTATTCTACCTTAAATAGGTAGCCAATTGTGAAAGTTTTGACGGGATTTTGATTTCTCATGTCACTTTCTATGTTTTTTATTTTCATTCATAAAGCTCATGGTACCTACCATGGAATCAAATATAACTGACGACCATTCAATAAAAACAAATAAATACCACGAACTAATAAACGAACTGAACCGAAATAGCTACGTGGTTAATATATACGCGGTCGAAGTAGGAGCGAGAGGTATACCAAGGAAATCTCTGTACAATATTATAAAACAATTTGGCCTGTCTAGTATCGCAGTAAGTACTTCTAACGCTGCGCCTGCAGGCTCCTAGCAAATTTGGCTGGGCTGGCAGAGAAATACAATCAGTGAGGAAAGTGTTGACGTCCGTTGCAAAGGGGCCACTTAAATATACACCCGAGTCACAAATCTCAGGATCTTCTCGGAGTTTCCGCCTCTGCCCCACCCGATGGATCCGGCACCCGCACGGTGAAACCATGAAAACGCTAAAAAGTTCATCTCATAATTGGTAAAGTGAGTTTTAATTTAGCACAAAAACTTCCTCCGTCTCGTCTTCCTGTGAGTTCTAAGCTTGTAGATTATGTTTCACACATGACATTGGTAGAATTGCTTACTTTGGCAAAAAACAAAACGTTAAAATTTGCCAAATTGATTGCCGTCTTTTATTTTATATGACCAATATATACTACATTTCTTTGTATGGTTTATCGTTAAATTATCGATAAGTTTTTTCAACTACTTTAGTTTACCATATTCTAATTTGTTTTGAGTGTTTAAAGTAGGGTATTATTTGGTTGTCCCTTTAAAAATAAGCAGAACGATGCAGGGAAGTAGAGCGCTGCAAGCGTACTTCGAATATATACATACTTAAGTAAGAAAATTACTCAATACCTTACGCATTATATGAAAGTTACTTCAATTTTCAGGATCTGTTAAATATCACATTACATATTCAGTTGCATTTGTAACGAGTGAGAAATCACATAATTATCCCGATTTATATTGTATTTTACGTAGAAAATATTTATGTGTTTAAATAAATTTAAAGTTATTATTATTTACAATGATAATCGGTATCATGAAGATTACAGATTTTTTTACAATCTGTATCATGTTGCATACATGTTCAATGTATTTTACAATTTAGCCATAGTGCTATAGATAGGCTTTATGGCAGAAGCTACGAGGTCTCAAGTTCGATTCCCGTACAAGATTGACTTTTGTGTGATGAGAATCATTATCCGTTGTGTAACTAGATATTAAATATGTATATAGTATATTAGACACTTTCTAGCTGTAATTAGTTTAGAATGAAGTGGCCCAGTATTCCTATATTAAATCTGTGTACTAGAGCATAGCTCAATATTTCATAGGAGTAAATAGAAGAACAGTTACATAGGTAATATTAGAAAACAAAACACTATTTAAAAACAACATAAGAATATTTCTTATCAACCTAAGCAAATCTGATCAAAACCTTTACAGTAGTTTTCGAAACACTAATCACATAATATACATTCACAAGAACTGCTAACTTAATAGTATGAGATTAAATGAATACTATAAAACAACGCTTCAAATACTTGATTTTATTTATCGAATAGGTGGCAAAACGAGAAAGCGTGTCACCTAATGGTAAGTGATTACCGCCGCCCATGAACACCCAGAACACATGAGAAATCGCAGGTGCGTAGCCGGCCTTTTATATGAGAGACTGGCTCTCGAAAGTTTAGTTTACATTAAAAAAGTAAAAGTATAAAATAATTAATTTATACAAGTTTAGTTTAGTTTATAATATATATAATTGAAAAACTTGAATTTTCGTCCGATAAGTAAATGAACTAAATAAACTATTGGAATTTTGAAGATATTGTGCAGATAATTATCTAACTCGTTATAAACTTTGATTACTTCCTTACTTCTGTCACTGACTGGGTTAAGTGGTGGATCATAACATTCAAAAGGGTTCATACGCTAGTGAATCTTACATTTAATATCCTAATTATAATCTTGTAATAGACAAAATTTGTACGTAACGTTACGCCACTCAGAGTGATAACGTGTTCGTCAAATTCAGATGGAATATACTTATACTAGCTTATATAAAGTTATATGCTTTTGGTATTATGAAATTTGTACCGTTATCTTTTCTAAATATAAAGGGAGAAATTAATTGTGGCAACACTTAAAATAGAAATGATACCACAGATAGAAATTTTAGGGACTTTAAATAAAATCAGAGTGTTATTTAGCTCGGCCCTCCATCAACATCATATTATGCTAAAGCATCTACCGCTACAAATATTCATTGTATACTATGTGACCTTAAGCATGGTGGTAGGGCTTTTACTATTGCCCGCTCGGTTAGCTGCCACTATCTAGTTAAAAATTGTCCGCCGAATACGGGTATAGGTATGTTCCGGCACTTGCGCTCAAGAGCCAGTGCTTCCACTAGGCTTAGCGTTGCCACCATATTGTGTGACATGGTCAATTAACATCAGATGAGGTTGTTGCCATTACGCTATAACGTATAAAAAGATTTAAAAAACCATTGGTCTCTTTTAATCTATGTGCTTCAATGCCTCTACGAACAAAATCTTGGCTACATACTTGATTTGTAACTAGCGCAGATTACAATATTTTTAACGGAACATAAATGAACGTAATATGAACAAAAAACAAAAAGGCAAAGCAGATGTTTTGTATTACTCTGAAAAATAAGGTATTATGTTTTTGAGGGTGTATTTAAAGTAAGATTTACTCTTTAACCCGACGTTATATGTCAGCCTTTATAACCTGCGGTAGGTACAATTTCATTTACATAAATTTAGTAAGAAACACTCGTGCAACATAAATATATCAAAGAAAATATACAACCATGAAAATAAATTAAACCTTTTTTAAATAATATACAATACTAGCTGACCTGGCAGACCTTGTTCTGCCTTTTCGAGTAGTCATTCACATCAATTACAGCGTCATCTATCGCGTTATGATCACTTATCGAGATAAAAAGTATCATATCTCTCGTTGGATCAAAACGCTTACAGTGTGCAAAATTTGATTAAAATCTGTTCAGTTGTTTAGAAGTTCTTCGTGGACAAAAAACGTGACACGAAATTTTTATAAAGATAAATTAAAGATACTTAAAGATAATTATGTGGTGGTATAATATGATAATTACTGTCCAATTCAATTATATATATCATTCGGTTAATTATCATACATGTTTGGACCAAATCTATCGCTGGATCTCTTATCACCAATTACGGAGATAAGAGGGCTCACTACCTGTAAGCAACCTCCGTGGTGCCGCCACCACTAATTAAAAAAAACGATTCAAATAAGAATTCAAAGTGTCTCCATAGCGACATTTAGTTGTTATATATTATTCATTGTGGTTTTTATTTTTTCGGAAGAAACAAGCAAACACAGCTGGAAGCTATATATTTTTTATGTACGAATATACTGAAAAAGTTATTTGCAATAAATTTTGAACAAATATATCTAACGCGCGGCTTGTCAATTTAGTTTATTGGGTTTTGCCCATTTATTCATAACAAACTGAAACCATATATCTATATGTGCGTTGTAGATAGCGGTGTGTTGAATTACATTGGCGCCGACCTCACAATCTGGGACCTCGGACAACCATCAGTTTTTTTTTATTTATATACTTAAGGTTTAGCGTTATGGCCATAATCTCACCTGATCTTAAGTGACAATACGGCCCAAGTTGGTAGACACGCTAAATCTGTGGGGCTGGCTCTCAAGTGCTACTGCCGGAACACACCTATTGGTATTTGGCGGCAGGTTTACAACTTGATGGTGGTAGCTAGCCAGGCGGGCATTAGTAAAACCCCTACCACCATGCTATGGCTTCCTCACGATGTTTACCTTCACCGAAAGCTCAAGTTCATTGTAGGTGCTTGGATTCGAACTCACGTCCCTGGACGCGAAGTCGTACACACTACCACTGAGCTATCACCGCTTCTTAAGTGAGGCGTTCCTTTTTCTGGGTATTTGTGAAAGAGAATTCAGTAGTGAAAGCCCAGTCCTACCGGCTTTTTGCTGCCCATCCCGTCGCGCCATTTAGGTCGGCATAAGGTGTAGGAATTTTAATTATTATTTTTATTAATCCATGATCGCCGCTACAATACATGAGTATTTTATAAGCGATTTACCACTGACGAACTTATCACAGTGTCTACAAAACTACTTAACCTATTGACTTGAAATTGGCATATATAGATACTTCGTTGATAATGTATACACCTAGTAAGAACAAATTAGAAAAACAGGAACGACAAAGAATATAACAGATCAAAACCAAGATAATAATTTATTGCTAATAAAAGTATAATACACATTTACAAGTATAATATTAAGTCTGTTTTTTGTATATTTTTAACCACATAATCTTTATTTTATAAATAGTTCAATCTTTTATGATATTGCTATTGTTTAGCTAAATTTTTATTGAATTGCTAAGTTAAACGTTGCGTAAAGATACAAGGTGATTTATTTCCATTGTACCTATGTAGCTATTGAATTAAGCTCGCCGTCAGTAGCGATCGGGCCCGTATCCACGATATGAATTTCTTGCAAGCCGCGAATATTACGTGCTATAGCTTCCGAAGTGAAGCGATTGCCGGTTACATTTCTTATCTACACATACGTATTGGAGCACTTACCGCTCTCTAAGGTTCACGTTCTTTTAAGTCTGTATAGAAGACATGTAGCGACACCGATACGATATGCAAGTAATGTGTTAACTGTGTGGTCAGACCCTGTTATAATAAATTTTTAGAGTTTATTATCATACAATGTATTATATGTACATACTCTGTGTATTCTATGAGTTCTACGGAGGATATGTACTACAGCGTGCAGAGACTTTCATAACTTTATACAGCGACATTGGATTTTTTAAACATATATATTATTCCGAAAAGCTGTATATTTTTCGTGTAAAAATGGCGACAAAATGTTGATTAAATATCGAAGTAGCAATTATTAGAACATTTCACAGTTTTTATGCATTTAACATAACTATTATGATATTTTCTAAATAAAATCTTCAACGTTACGTATTCTGACAATGGGACCTGAGACTATAAAATGTTATTGAGCCTTCACAATGCTGATATTGAACTTCTAGCGTTACATTCTACGTGGAATGGTGGTCGGAAGTACTCTGTAATTTAATATTCATATCTAGGTAATACCGCTTTGGCTAGATATCGATTCAACAATTTTTCTAAGAAGTTTTATTTATTATAAAAATCGTTTGTTTTAGCTCCGTTCAATTCTTTTATCTTCCAAAAACATTATATTTATTTTAATTTTTTTATAAATACATAGTGACTTTTGATTATTTTCAACTTATTTTACGGTGCCTACATATTTCTGTAAAGAACCATAGTACACTACAAATTATTTTTGCAAGGCAACCTGATTTGCGGTTACGAATAAACAAGGTATGCTCCTTTTATTTACTCTTGTTTCTAGCGTACTTAACATGCCACCACACGTGCACTTTGAAAACATAATTTGACATAAGTAAAACATCCATTTTATCTCCGTTTGAAAACTTGGACAGACGGAAGTGGAAGCGAAATTGCATACAGCGATTCAGAATTTTCGTACTCGGAATTAGGTGTCTGTTACAATTTACAATCCTAATTTAGATGGAGATACGGTATTAGTTCAGACATTGTACATACTATTTTCTTTATAATAAATGTAATAATGTAACAAAATGTAACGTTACTTCAATATTCTGCATAATTTGGGGATTATCATCATCTTCGGTAGCAAAAGCGCTGCACTTATGTTTAAAAAACATTTTTGAAATTTTGTTAACATCAGATTCGCACACAGTAGGGACTTACAAGGGTTTTTATATATAGATTTTAATTGACGATGTGGCCTAAGATGTTAATCTTAGTGGTGAATTTAGCTCTCAAGTAGAGTTGCCAAAATACGCTTACAGATCTTTACCTATTTTTTTCAGCCAAATAGGCATTATACAAGTTTTATCACAATGTTCTTTTCAAGAATTCAAATTCAAGATACAAGGCAGGAGGCACCTTAAACTGATCTTATTCTATCAAAACTTACCTCAGGTCAGGATAGTTCGTCGATAATGGTCATTAAATTTACAAAGGTGATAAAATATCCCAACGTTTTGCTTATATTGCTTTCAAACGATAATCTAATCTAATACTATAGAGAGTGAGAGCAGTTGTTGTATATATTTATACCTATAAATTATTACCTATATATTATAAATTTCGCGTATCGCCGAAAACACTAACGAACGATTTGGATAAAAATTTGTATTTAGACAGAATTTTGCTCTTACATTTTGCCTATATGGTTGTATTTTTTGTAAAAAAGATTTTTTTATAAAAATCGTTTCTAATAAAGTTATTAATTATACTCGTGATTATTTTGTTTCAATAATCTGTTCATACGTGTGTTAAATAGAAAATTGTGTATTCTTAATCAGAATGTGATTCGTATCCAAACATATATGTTGAAACAAACATAATTAAAAAAAAACTAGCAAGCTAAGAGCTCGATCTTCTTAGTACTTCTAATAAAATACGTAATTATTTACACGGAAGAGGCAGAGGCTGAATGCAAAAAAAGCCTGTTTTCCAATGAAAGTCACAAAATGAATTAATTCAGTGGGTAAGGAAGGAAGTGAGAATGACAATGAAGTCACTTAACAGCGGCGGGCAAAAGAATTATGAACTGGGGCTCGCGAGTGCGATCTGTGTTATTCATCTCGCGGATATTATTTCAACTTATTTGTCACCCTACCAACATTACAAAAGTACATTTTACACGTGAGTAATTCTGACTTTTTGTTGTCTTTTTATATTGTATTTTTGTTTAAAGATAGACTGTATTATATTTTTTTTATTGAATGTTTGACTAATCTTTATCATCACATTTGTTGCATTTTAAAAATTATATTTGGTTATTAATACCTCCTACGAAGGACGCTGATCTCAAAAAACAAATAAACAAATGTCTATCTGTCTTTTCTGTCTGAACGGAAGTTAAAAAGTGCTTAATATTTTTTTATGAATTTGTGTACAACTTGCTCAATGGGCCAAAATTATTCTATCGTATTAGTAATGATATTAATCCTTATAGGCCACAGTTAAGAGATTGTACGAATATATATGTTCATAATACAATATAAACGAAATAATTTTGTGAAGTACCAATGAATCTGCCTGACACAGTTGCGTAGTTTGAATTACGATTTTGGTTTGCTTCCTCGGATTGTACTAAATTACATATAACTTGAAAGTTTTGAATCTATGAGTAGATGTACTAATACGGCTTAGGTATTGTACATGGTGGTATGAATAGTAAATAGGTATGAAGGGATCTCGAAATAAAAAAAAATCTCAAGTGATTTACTGTGAAAGATTTAAATTAGGAAAAATATAATATCTGTTTAAACAAATTCACGAGTATTATGGTTCATCTTTAACTTTTGTCTATTATTATATATTTATATATACTAAAAATATTACAGAATACAGATAGAATATAAAGTAAATTGTTATTATTAATAGTACTATTGTAGATTTACTAAGTTTTTAATTAACCATAAACATCAAAAGAACCTCTAGATTAAATAAAAAAATATCAATATTTTCGTAGAAATGGTTTTAATACCATTCGATACCCACGATTAGAACACACTTAGTACGAAAAACTTCGTGAAACTGTAAAATAATCGTTTTATACGTTTTAAGCCTTAAAATACAAGAATTTCTATTTTCAATAAAATAAACATTTTATTTAAATTGAAAAGTTTTATTAAACATTACGGATAATTATAGATTCAAAATATATTTTTCACAGGCATTATTGCATTTAGGGTTTAAATAAGCTACGCGACTTTATTGAAAGTCGGTAAGATTACAAATTACCATTTACATGGTTTATTGCACACTTATGTGGTGTATACGTCACCACAGTATTGCTATTAGTCACTGCTCACCCAAGCTAGTCCTGAACCATGCTGCTCGAGCACCCAAGTATAAACGACCTACATAATGCGTTCACATTATTCTTGTATTTCTACAGCGAGTTACTTCTGAAGGCACGTTTTCATGTGGTAAATCAGATTTTCAGAAAATATGTTCTAGATACTTGGCTTTGTTATTTCTTCACCTTTTTAATAAAAAATACCATATTGTTAACGTATGAAACAAAATAACTTATCATGCAATTGGGATACTTATTTATGGAATTGGAACGAAACGAATTTGATCCTTAGAATTTTATGCGGTCATTTCGCGGCTCTAAAACAAATTTTATTGTTTACTTATATCGGTATAGTTTTAATATTAGAAATGAAATAATTGTAGGTGATTTTGTTTAGCTCTATAATAAAATTCCTAAGTATATTACGGATTTGATGTATAGTGGATTATGTCAAACAAGTTGTGGGTACATACTATCAAAAGTTATAGGGTAAAATAATATGTTATGATATACATGTACTAGATTATGAATATATTTATGAACTGTGAAGAGAAAGTGACGAACTTCTTAGCAATTTATGGATTCACCGTGAGGGTGCTAGGTCCATCGTATGGCAAAGAGGAAAACTCCGAGCAAATCTTGAGACTCATGACACGGGTGTAGGTTTAAGGGGCTCTTTTCCATCACGCGTCAACACTCAGCACCACTACTTATTTACTTGTTACGTGTTTGTCTTTCTCCCGGCCATATTTGGTAGGAACCTATTAGCGCAGTTTTAGAGACGCGATCTAATATAGGAACTTCCTGCAATCCTAAACGGGCCAGAATTTATTAGCAAATTATAAAATAATGTAAATTCAATCGACTTTCTTGCCGGCTCTTCACAATGCCTGGAATGCTTTTCGAGTCTGTAGTAGTGCTATGACGTTCGTAAGTATCTTTTTAGGGCCTCTATTAAATAAAATGTTTTTGTGATATAGAATATTAGTTGATTGAATGAGTTTTGGCACCGTGAGAATTTGCTTAAGTAATATCTACAGACAGAGATTTGGTGATAAAGACATATCTTGCCTTATATTATTTTAATAAATGAAAATGAGAAAAATAATATTACAATGTGAAAAAAAGAAGAAAAGGAAAACATTTACAAAGAGGTTCTGATACTATATCTAAACATGATATTGGAGTATTCTGTGAAATTAATAAATTATTTGACGCAAATTTTCACCATTAGGTATAAGCTGATTCGTGTGGATTGATAATTTCTTTAAACATCGAAGTCCAGTTAAATAATTATCGACATAAAGTTAATGCTTTGTTGGTACCAGCGACCTTATCATTTCTAAACTCGACGCAAATTAGATATTTTATGCATTTTGAAAGCGATTCATATAAAAATATAATGTGTCACATAAAATTAAAAATATATTTTATTACTAGCTGTCGCAACAGACATTGTTCTCCCATATAAATTATTTCTAGTCAATACTTTGGATGTATTAAAAAATGAGAGGTTGAGGAAAGAAAACTGAAAATTTAAGATTGTATGTATTTTTTAATTAATAAAAAAATAAAATGAAAATAAATGTTTGGTGTGGACCATGAAAAATAGACTACGACCGATTCTCAAACCTACCGAATATACATATAGAATTTAATTTATTAATTATTTAAATAAAAATAAAATTTATAAAATTCAAACAGTTTCAGAGGAGTATGGTAACTAACATTGTGACACGAGAATTTTATATATGTTGTTATATAATCGCTAAAAGTAACACGGGTATAGTATTATGAATAATTGTATTAATTAAGGTATTATATCCTTAATTAAGTTTATCAAAGAAGGTCATATCATAATAGCGTTAAACATGTAATAACAACTCATTAGTATGTAACAACTAATTATGGAACATAAATTACAGAGTTTAATTAAGTTTACCTGCAATTCTCAGATATTTCTATTAATGTTACATTGCTATAGTTATTAATACAGTACGCAGTACAGTATTGCTGGGTGGTACGAGACGACATTTGTTGCCGATTGAATCATAATCACCAAACCCTAATAAGTCGGAAACCTCTAAAACTTGAAAAAAGTTTTGTTGCTCCTAAAACCCCCATTACTCAAAATTGTACCCTCTGCATATCGAAATAATCAATGAGTTACTATAAATCGCCAAGCTTACGTTCCTCGATAAATAAAAAAAAAATTAACCTATGTATCTCGAACAAAGAAATGCTTGAGTAAGTTTGTATCTTGGATTATTAGAAACTAATTACTTTTATAGTTCGTTCAAAATACGTTACCGACTTTAAGAATTTGCTAACAATGTATATCAGTATACAATAAATAGAGTTACTAAATGTATGAAATGTCTGTAAATTCAATTTCTATTTCGTGAATAGATTTTTAATTATTTTACTTTTCTAAATCAATCATCGTATATTTCCTTATGAAATTCGCCGTCGAAATCAAATTCGAAAGTCGAAATCCTTCATAAGTCGAATATCGGATTTTTATCGTATCCCTTGGAGTTCTACTGGCAGAAGTTCTACTGCATATTCAGTATTTAATTTAGTAATAAGGATTTGTATTCGGATAGAAGACAATCACCATGAATGAGTATGGTGATACACACGCGAGAGTCCAATAGGCCGGCATGTAAGCGACAACTATCTTTTGATTATAAATCTCCGGCTCATATGGTACTTTTTAGTCTTGACTGTACTTAATTTCAGACATAATGACGACAGTTTTCCGCGTTATTTTAAAATATATTCCGTTTATTTTAGTAAATCAATCATCGTATATTTCCTTATGAAATTCGCCGTCGAAATCAAATTCGAAAGTCGAAATCCTTCATAAGTCGAATATCGAATTTTTATCGTATCCCTTGGAGTTCAACTGCCAGAAGTTCTACTGCATATTCAGTATTTAATTTGGTAATAAGGATTTGTATTCGGATAGAAGACAATCATCATGAATGAGTATGGTGATACACACGCGAGAGTCCAATAGGCCGGCATGTAAGCGACAACTATCTTATGATTATAAATCTCCGGCTCATATGGTACTTTTTAGTCTTGACTGTACTTAATTTCAGACATAATGACGACAGTTTTCTGCGTTATTTTAAAATATATTCCGTTTATTTTACTTTTCAAAATGTATTTACGGAAAAGTTTCACCAATATAATAAAGTAACAATAATCGAGGTGCATTTTTAATGACTTTCCTTGTTTCCGTTCATATTAGCAGTTTGTGTCTAGTTTTGGTTGATTTACATTTTATACTGGATTTTATTTCTCAAGAATTTATCCTTAGAATTTTATTAGATTTTAAAAGAAATGAAAGGTTTTCAGTTGATAGTCAAATTTAGGATTTAAAACACTATCGTTTTATAAGTTTTTCAAAATATAGAAAGATACTAATAGCTAGAAATGTACATAAGATATTTATTATACAATTATTTCTACATTTTAACTCGAACTTCGATTACTAGTTCATGTAAATAGTTTATGAAGCAGATATCGTTTAGAATTGTGATTTAGGTAGTCACATTCAATTAATTTACAATCACAAGGGCTGGTATACTTGACTCAAGTATAAATGTGAGTTTCGGGTAAATATAGGTAAGGATCCTGGTCCGATGCTTTTTAAATTTATTGTATTGGTATACTGAGCCTTTTTTATAGTTTATTATAGTATATAGTAACGCCTAAATCTTACCTGATGTTAAGTGACAATGTGGCCCAGGATGGTAGATATGATCCACCTAGTGGAGGGACTAGCTTTCAAGAGCAATTGCCGGAACACACCTATAGCTATTTGGTAGCAGATATTGAAATTGGCCTGAGCTTTGATCTTACTGAAAGTGTATACAAAATAATATTGAAAGGAGTAGTAGATTTAACTAATTATTTTATTGCGAAATGCTTATTTTCTATTATAGACAAAGCCTAAATCTCTTGAGACTCAGAGAGACACTGTCTCAGTTTAAATTCACTTAAAAATTTATTAACAGAACTGAATTAACTGAGTGTAGAACAAGTAGAATTATACAAGTTGAAGTCAACAAACTACCGTTTGAATTTAAATAAGGCACTTAAAACATACCAATAAGGCATCGTTTCCCAATAAGTTTTTGTGCGTTAAAGTAATTGTCGTGTCAGTAACGAGCCCCGCAGATGTTTCTGTTTAATTAAAACTTTGAGCCGTCGTTATCCAACCCTTCGACATTATTGAACCTTCCCATGACTCGCCACTCGTAAGCTGTCTATAAACTTTCCAATAGCTTCTAGTTTCCGGACCAATTTTGCAAATTTTCAATAATATCACACCTGGATATGAGAATTAGCAAGTACCTGTGAAAATCATTGTTGAAATAGGTTTGATACTTGACCCTATTCTAATTTCGTACAGTTGCTGACAAAGGGTTGTCCCGAAAATGTTATTTCATAATAATAAATTGAAGGTGTTGTTATCATGTTATTCGACTAATGACGCATAGATATTTTTAAACCTAATATAAGCGTGTTGTGCACCTAGCCAAGATGTCTTATTCTGCAATCGTTAGAGTAAAGAGAAAACGAAAAAATGCATGCGTGTCGTGGAACACTCGGTTGGAACAAATTTCGTTTCGTCGTATATTATTATTTATAAACGTATTACATATATTATTGATTACAGATAAATGAATCACTAGTGTCTGAGAGAAATTAAATGAAACGGAGCGAAAACTAATGAATTAAAGGAATGATAGAAAATTTCATGTTTAATATATTTTTTCTAGTTGTGAAAATAAATATTTATTGTACATCATTCATCTAATTCATTATAATACATATAATATGCTACGAAACAGCTGGCGCCTATGACGTGTATAAACTATATCTCCGTAGCCGTTGAGAACTTACTGGCTGCCTAAGCGCAAGCAATAAGCGTGCACGTGAGTCTGAGCACAGCCAATACCGAACACGCTATGGCTAACCGTCTACAATATAGTAAAATAATGCAATATAGAACAGACTAAAGAAATGTTCGTTATGAAAAATTCTTACATTCTGATTTGTCTGGCATACAAATGTACCGTGCCACAAGGAACTAAAAATGTACGTTTAAATGTACGCCTAAAAATGTATGGGAACATATTCTAAATAGTAAATAGAAGACATTTCTGAACATTAAATCCTGTAATTAAAGCGTGTTAAAAACATGTTGTCTTTAAAATTTTCATCTTACATCTGGCTAGCTGTCACCCTAAGTTGGAAATCTTTCGCCAAATACCTATAGGTGTGTTTCGGCAGTTACCACTCCCTCCAATAAGTTTCGCGTGTTCCTACATCCTAACATCAGGTGAAATTGTGATCATAACCTACACCTTTATAAAAAGACAACTTGGTAAGGAGGACTGGGTGGCTTTTCTCGGAGTTTTTAAAAACGCATATCTTTTAGCCAACTCGTCACAGTATTTTTTTTATTATTGCTAAGAAGGCTTATAGACATATAATACAAACAGTTAAATAAAATGAAAATATAAAAAAACAACTTTGGTAATATAAGGCTTAAACATAAAAAATACAAGAGTTATTTATTTATACAAAATTGTTTACTGAATATTAGTATGTATGTATGGTAGGTATATATTATAATAGCAAAGGGCATTAAAAGTCGTGAATACTTAATACGTGAATAGATATTTATTTTTACCGGCTATAATTTATACTGAAGAACAAGACGAAAGTGTTTTTACAATAAAGTACAACTTTTAGGAAAAGAAAATTTACTTTAAAATATTTTCGTTTCGAGGTAAGTGCACGAGACAAGCGAGGTGATAATGTTTCGCTAGAATGCAACCATTGTCGTTGAAACAAAATGAGAATCTACCTACATGAACAGTAAACGTTGCTGCAAAGTATAACATGTAAAATGAATTTAGCTGCTTTTGCAATATAGCTGTGCGAATACTTAATGTTGCACATTTATAACGTAAAAGATTTACTGATATAGTTGACTTAGTTTAGGCTGTAATTTTATTTTGATTTAGGTATAGTACCTCTTCACATTACGTGTCATTATAAAATTATGCCTTTTATTATATTACAGGCATACTATGTTTTCAAACGTCTACCGATATAAGCATCTATTAAATTTTTCTACTTATTTATCGATACACAAACACATAATAAAAAAACATGTTTATTGGTAAGCACATCATTTGAAAACGATTGGACTTATTTGAGTATAAGGCAATTTGAGGTTGTATTTAAGTTATTGACTAATAGAAAGTACATAATATTGTGTACCGGACTATATCTAATACTATCAAGCAGACAAGTTTGTTTGAACGCGCTAATCTTAGGAACAACCTGTGGGATATCAAAAAATATTTTATGTTTGACAAAACAATCATTGAGGAAAGTTTTAAGCGATTTTATATCACGCTTCCAATAGCACCAATAGTAGAAACGCTATATTAAAAAAAAGTTAGGAAAAGGGGCAAAAATTATTAAATAATTTTTAGTTTCATACGAACGAAATCGCGGGCACAGCTATTAGTTAATATAATTTAGCCACACCTGAAGTAAAAACTAGTAGTAGATTTTTAAATTATAAATAAATAAATGATTGAGTAATTTTAGTGAATAAGCATTATTACACTTATTGCTTATTTTGTATGTCGTGATTTGTAAAAACATACCTTAAACACAAAATTTATGTGAGTTTACAAGTGATACTTTCTTAGTCTACGTTACTTTTAAGCATTTCGTTACCACATACATTTATGGTACTCAATAGGTTTACAAAAATGATGAATGCTATTTATTAAATTATACTTGTCCTTTTTCCTACAAAATATCAACAGTACTGCGATGAAAAGTATGTAAATAATAAATTTAAATAAATTATTATAATGTGAAGTATTGAGTGCCGAGGGCGGTCATTAAAACTTTTACGAGTTTCTCGAAATTTCCTGAGTATTTTGAATAGATTGAGCTCCTTAATGACTTGTTGCGAACCGATGCAATCACTTATAGTGATTTCAAATAATCTTTAGTAGTTTGTTTTTAGATATATAACAAAGATTCGTACAATTTTTACCGTCGTATATGGTTTGAGCGTAACCTTGCACACAGGCGTAGTGTAGTTTCTAAATAATAATGATATCTTGTAATCCGAAATAAATTTAAGCTATTTTATTTAAAGTTGTCGTCACAACTACAATTCAAACGGATTAAAATAAGCACCAAACTAATATATGTTTAATCCGTAAACAGACGGAAAGTAACTTTATTAGAGAGAAGTTATATTGTAAGTTTTAGTACCACTTTTTGTACTGACCAGTCTAACGATAATTCACGAGGTGTTTGCCGTGTGTGTGCCATGAGTTCGAATCCATCTGCAATGAGCCTGAACTTTCGGTGAAAGTATAGCATGGTGGTTTTCTAATGCCCAGCTGGTTAGTTACCATCCTCAAATTGAAAATCTGCTACCAAATACGTATAGATGAGTTCCAACAATTGCACTTGACAACCATTCACCCCACTAGGCTTAGCGTCTCCACTATCTTAGGCCACCAAATCACTAAACATCTGATGAGATTATGCCCATAACGCTAAACCTATAAAAAAATATATTTTCATATAAAACGAACCATATAAGTGGACAGTGACTTTGAACTACACTCAGATAGTAGAAATGTACGCTACGTTACCGGCCTCACCTTATTTTAGCTGTTGAAACGTTAAGCCTTAATATTTTGTTGGGTACTCAACAACGAATTACAATCCGGAAAGTGGTAGCTGGCAAAATCATTACTATATTCACTATGCTTTGTTTACATTAAGGTATTTTTACCGTAAAGCCGGGTTTATAATAGAATTCGGGCCAATGTTAACTACATGATATCCAGATTAAATTACGATAATTTTAAATTACGATTTTTTTAAACAACCTACATAATTAACTGAGTGATTAGAATAGACTATAAGTTTATTAATATACTATTAATTAGCAGATAACTGCGTTCTTTAGGCTAACAATATATAGATACATGAAACAACATAAATAATTGAAAGGCATTTTACATCATATGGGATTACTCTATCACTAGTAATTATAAAATTATAATTATAAATTTATAAAATATTCGATGAATTCCATTTCAAATATCTTTGTAGTTTACGTAACCGATGTTACGGTAATAATGTATATTTCCATTATTATGAAAAAAGGATATTTCAAAACCTAAAACAGTATAATGATCGTAATTAAAAGGCAATTTGCAACTGAAGGTACTATAAGTAGAAATAAATCATTGCGTTATTATATTTCTTGCAAAACCAAGAATCCTTTTCATTGTGTTTGTAGTAATCAACGTGATACTCGTTTTATAGTGGCCGTGGAAAGAGTTCTGACTTCAAGATTTGTCACCGTAGGCTCAAAGCCTTAATAGTTTATTTAGAAATCCACAGAAATAAGAAATTCGTTTCTCGTGTTCCATTTTTGAGAACCTTGCAAGCTGGCAGAAACGTGGAAATATGTACTTAAATATATCTAAACATTTTATTGCTCACAACTGGTTTAATGTGGTTAAATTGAAAAGTAACATACGTTTTATCGAACGCGGGGAGCAGAATTAAGAGCAATTTACACGAAACGATTTTCATTCGCCGACCGCGATGCCTGTCACGACAATCCAATTAATAAGTAAACCTTTCATATTCACAGTGAATATCAAATATATTTTCGAGAGTTGATTTCTCGTTCAAATAAACTACTTATTTGCATGATTGCATTATTGAGAATTTCTACTATACGTGAGTAGGCTACAATATGGGTCTGTGTAATATACTTCGCAATATTATGAAATATTTTTATATCAAAATGTTTTACTAAATAATTTTAATACGAATAATAGAATAATAATTCAATATTGATAATAAATATTAATTAATAAATCAAAATACACGTTTCCCACATCAAGATAAAAATCTGTGGATGTTTTGTTTTACTCGGTTTATAAACATTATTTTACTACATCTCTAGCTTCATTAGTAGCTTCGACTCGATTTTACCCGAACAAGCGTCACACAAAAAGGTTGTGAATCATAAATTCAAACCCCCCATAAGAATTTTTTACTGTAAAAAGCCATATTGATAATGGTTATATTTAGGTACAATATAATTATATTAAAACTACCGCTTAGTAGGCTGTCAGATATTACACTCATGTTTGTTCTTTGTGAACACTACTAAATATCAAAGTTATTCACACTTCCCTATCTTTTTATTATCGCCCCTGACATATTTTTCATATTTACAATATATTACTTTTACTACAGATTACTTCATATTTTTAAACATACTGTTGTTTTTTCTACATTTCACTCGTACTTATTTTATTGAAATAAAACTAATTTAAACGGATTTTATCGCGGTTATTTATTAAATTTTGATCCCGACGTTTCGAAAGCTTTTCAGCCTTCGTGGTCACGGGGCGGACTGAGGTGTAGGTTGTCCAGAAAAGTTCATGTCTTATTTCAATGAATAATATTCGCGTAAACCTAAGAAATCATTACTTATTTTATTTCATAGATATTTATTTGTTTTGTCTTATACATTTGTAGGTAAATGTTGCTAAGGCCGGAACTGTTAATTTAGCTTACAATATTATTCTATACAATATGTATGTATATATAATCGTTGTACATAGATGCTCCCATCAATATTCAGTCCACGTTCCTTGACCCCAATTCTAAGATGAAATTGTTTGAAAATTACTGGATGTAAAAAGATCTCATTATGGTGGTCTTGCCACAGTAGTAACAGATTGCTCAGTCGCAGTCGTCTTGATTTCCCACAAGATTACCTCAATGAGGGTAAGAAGTCAACGAAGGCTACGTAATATTTCTACCTCGCCTTATAATTTTGTATCTCGCCCCATCAATCTCGTAATGTATTATCTGAATATTTTATTCGGGACCTATGCTCTAGCTATTTTTGTAATATTCTTCAGAAGTTTAACTGCGTTTTTGTTATTTGAACTACAATATTTTTTTAGGATTCTCTTTACAAAGGACTGATGTTAAAGACAACAAAGAATAATCGTTTAAACGAATGTATATCGCTCTATTTGACTACTTATGTATGTTGACATTATAGTACTGTTTTCAGAAATCATCCTTATTAATATTATAAATGTGAAAGTGTGTTTGTTTGTTACGTTTTCACGCCTAAACCGCTAAAATTTAGTTTAGAAATAAATGGGACCTTGGAGGAGGTGGTAGGCTACCTTTTCTAGTGAAAAACTTATCGGAAGTGAGGTAAAGAGTGGGATAAACTTTGTATGAAAGTTTTATTGCGTCATCCTATTTGTTTGACAAAACCAATATTCATGCGGGGTATATGCGGGTAAAAGCTAGTATAAAATATTTTAAATTGTATATCTGCTCACACAAAATATATGTTGTATAAAACTTCGTATGAAAACTCGCTTTTTAACCTGCATCTAATAATATACAAAGAGCAGACCATGTATCTATTGCAGAGATGTTTTCAACGAGTGATTTTCTTTGTATTTTAACGCGTACTTTGATAGCGTAACTGGTAAATGGGATTTTAGTGTTCTTTAAAGAATACGTTTAAACTTAACTAATTACAGCTTAGTACCGGTTTCACTAGTTAGACGAAGATAGCTTTATAACTTAAAATTAACGATAGCGAAGGTACTGGCTTAAGACTTAAATCTGTAAAGTACTTCGTATCATATGAAAATATTAAACGATAACACGAGTACGTCGTACGAGATGACGAAAAGTCTAGTAGCACAGCGATAATGAGCCGTACTAGGTACGTAGATTCGTTGATTTTCGTGTGAAAAACATAATAGTCAGTCGTGTATCTAGATTTTAAATATCATAAATATTTACAGTATACTAGCTGCTACCCGCGACTCCACTTGCGTTTTTCTCGTCAACCACACATTATCGTAACATCTGGTATTAGTGGTTGGTATGCCAAATTTCAAGTCGTTTTGGAATTATCTTGATGAGTCAGTGAGTGGTAGTTTGCTTATATATGTATACATTAGTACTCTATTTACCATAATCTAAGTTTTAGTTTCTTTGGAATTAAACGGCCATGTGTGTAATAAGCTAGTATGGATATATTGTTGTATTGCCTACATTTTTATACATATAAAATAAAGTATTGTAATACATCTATATTTTTTCCTGATTCTTATAAAAATATTTGATTTATGTAAGGACATTACTATTAAGTCTTTAAAGAGAAAGGAACTTAATTATTATCCGTCGAGAAATATATACAGACAGTTTATTAAGGTGGTGTGCTTTTATATATATGGAAGAAAAGGAAGGCCTTAAAGGTGTTGATAGGGGTTGTTTAACCGTCGCAAGCTATATACAAACACGGAGTTCCCAAGGAGGATTTACGTCAACCAGGAGAACGGTTGTAAACTGCGAATCACGGTTCACACAAAAAAAGAAAATATGTCAATCCTACTTATGTACGACTAGAGCAAACGAAGAAAATAATCGAAAAACGTTAAGCTGGATCTTTTTGTGTTGCTGTGCCACTACATTCCTGTAAAATTGAACTCTCTTACGTACTTTAAAATAATTTCTGTAATCACGTTATCCCGAGAGCACAGAACGATTAGTGTCACGGACCGTAATGCCGAGTAGGCATAACTGTGAGTAGAAATCCTGGAAATGCTTATATGTCTTTTTAAGAATATAAAACCACTTGTGATTCTTTTATAAATTACACTATAAATAAAACTAACTCATTAAGAGCACAAATTCCTTTTATAGCTTTTAAAAGCGAACAAGCTTATAAATATTTATAACTATTGATATTCTAAAATCTTCATAAGGTAATATAACTTCAAATATGAATATCTTTGAAACATTCCATTTACTCTGTTTAGTAAAAATGTAAAAATATAAGCTATAATACGATTTACCCAAGGACATATATAAATAGAAGTCCCTATTGTCATAAAGAACAGTCTTTCAGTTTAAGGTCTTCATCAGTTTAGTTATTAAAACGGTTTTTTAATAGCTAATAATCAAGACTTATATATATCGACAGAGCGTAACCACTGCGAGGTTCCGATAAGATAGCATGGAACGTATCCTTATTTCATACACTGAGGCCAAAGCGCCTTACATAATATTCACCCTCTGAATAGTTCCGTATATATTTCATTAAAACGTGTTGTATATTTTCAACACTAGATATATGTCAGAGTTATTATAATTATCTGTGAAATAGTTATAAGCTTGAATTGTGGATTACGGTTAATAACAATTGAGCTTGTGTAGAGGTCAACGTCCGAGAATGAACTACGATGAAGGAGAAGTCTTTATTTATGGATATAACTTTTATTTCAGGTTGACAAATAAGTGCTAAAACTGATATTAAGTACGATGTGATCTAAAACATCCGCGATTACCAAGAGATATGATTCTATGTGCAGCTGTCGATATTGTATACTTGTGTCAATATCACGGCAAAGTCCTCTGGAATGACTTGAATCGAATATTTATATTTTAAGTAAAATATATGAACTTTATAAATTATTCATAATAAATAATGTAGGTAAAAATATTTTTAAGTATATTAGGCCTTATATTTTGTAATCCAATTAAAATATAAACAACAGTAAATTTCACTAAAATATACTACAGTTAAATACTACTTAAAAGGTGAGTTTAATTAAAACAATATTAACTTTATTTGGTCGATTATGACCAAGACTCTATAGTATGTTAGCTTCTATACTCTACTATGTTTTATTTATATATATTTATAGTACAGAGCACATTTGATAGTAACGGCACACATAAACAAGCGTTCCCTCAATTAAGTATCTTTCTGCTACTGCTTGAATAAATTCACCCTCCTGCGATCTACAACGGGGAAAATATTGATTTTGACCCTCATGCTCCGCGGTCCGGCAATTAGATTCTTTTATGTACGAGCATGTTCCGTAAATTTTAAGCCCAATCCGATAGGGAATGAACGTTAATTATTGAATATTTTAATTGTTGTTAGTATTTGTAATGATTATTTTATGATTGTTTCTGACTTACATTTTTGTTACAGATTTAATATTGGGCTATAATATCGTATAATGTTAAGTATCGCCTGATGTAGTCTAAGACGTTAATCCTATACAGAGAAGTAGGCTCTCTCTACTAATTAACTCTCAAGTATACCGGCCTGAACATACATTTGAATTGATGTTGCATTTGTATAGACCTTACTATTGTATTATCTTGTTATTTTAACGACATCTATTTATATTATTTGATTATAAAACTCCCAATAAATTCTTGTTAATATAATGTATTTCCGAAAAACTTGGAAAAGTTTTCATTGAATACTAGCATGATTTAAATACTAGAAATCGTGACAAACTGATCCCCCCTTATTTTAGACTCAGTAAGACCAGTAATAGTTTTAAGGTAATAGTGATATGTTTTGCAATAAAGTCCCAAAGAACATTACCGATTTGACGGACAGTAGGTTCAAGAGCCATGTCAAACGGGTTTTGATGTCAAAACGCTATTATATGATTAATCAATATGTGGGCGATGGTGATGTCTGGAATTGACATCCCTCTCTATACATCGGCTAATAACTATTGTAAATACATACATTAAACCATTTTGTAAAAAAATATGCCTAAAAAAATATATGAACTGCGTTACTTTCCAAACCCATGGTAGTTTTGACGGCATAGGCGTCCTCTTAGGGCCAAAATTGAATAAAGATTTTTGATTTGATTTGAACATTAGAAGTTAGGTATGTATGACACGCAAACTAATACAAACATTTATTTTGTAAGTTACAACGTTTTACTCTTTTAATGGAACTTTATAGGTACTTACAGCATGGCCGACAACTTTACTTATTATTTACTCTTGTTTGTACACAAAGTAACAGAACAGCTGAAGTACTCTCCACTGGTTGTCGCTATCCAAGGTACAAGTCTCGGTAACTTTTAATTGGCCTTACAGATTGAAAACAGTCAAGAGTCCTTCTAACTTAATTAAATTTAAGTAGTACTCAACAGTCAACAAACAGAATGATTTTTTGGTTAATGTTGATATTTTAATTACGAACAGAATGCAATAAAAAAAATATTAGCTTCATTATTTTCCCAAGTACTTATATTTTCTTTCAATTTTACCGTGCAAGGGACAAACGAAAATTGTTTGTATTGTGTAAATAATGTTGATTAACCAAAAGTTACGGAGGATTTGCAAAAAAATTAGGTACTTAAATATAATTAAAAAAAAATTGCTAAATACATTAATATATCTGTTTTTTAAAGAATGATTGATTTTTTTAACACAAATATATAACACCTGAAATTAAAAAGGATAAAGGATGACACTATGGATATTTGTAACTGAATATAAAGTTGCATTAAATCATTTCTAGATTTTAGTATTAATATATACAAAATGTAACCTAATATATTGACTGACCAAAATCTGATGCCCGATGGATAAAACAAAGGACTTTAATAACAAAAGATGGATTTATGTGGAAACTGGAAGCTCAGTATTAATTATGTGACGGCTTGTATCGAAACGAAGCGTCTAAGGGGCTTTAATTCGTCTTCAGCGGCAACGAGATGTTCTCATTCGGACATCTTTATACTTGAATCCGATGAATGGATTTCTTATCTCGCAACTGCAACGTGGCGATAAAACTGCTGGAGAAAAAGAAAATTATTTTGTTATTCTTGGTGTGTTTACCTAAACCTTGCAATTTAAGTTAATCGTTTACCGAGTTGTACCTATGTGATAACCATATTGATGGATAACTGAGAGTTAAAATGTAGCAAATTGCGGTAAACTTCATAAATATCCTTAGTGATAATAATATTACAATAAAGGGTTTATTTGTGAGCACCAGTTATCAGTTTTACTACTTTTATTGTAGTTTAGTATAAAAATAAAATGAATTAACAAGCTCAGTGCGCATATACATTATACATTTAACAATGATAATATTTATAAATAAATTTTAATTACGTGATCTACGACTGCGGGAGCAGAGGTAATTGTTTATAAATAAAATTAATATAGTTAACACAAACGCGTTTATTATATGAGGTGCAAAATATAGTTATTTATTACTTTGACTTCAGCACTAGCACATATATGTAACAACGCAAAACTATATCTAAAACATCTTTAAAAAGTGTTAAAAATATGCCAAGCGCGAGCTATGTGTTTCTCAAATAATACATATAGATTGTTATTGTTGTCACATTTAGTTGAGCCGATATCGGGGTCATCTGTGTATATAAGAATGGTGTCCTCTATGTACATTATAATAAACTGTGAATATCTCAAACTATACCGGCTTCTTATTTACACTCCTACTAAAAGTTACGTAAATATTACACATAATATTATCAATAAGTCGTTTTTTTCGTATTAAATAAAATCGCTCTCCTCTACAATAATGTTCTGGAAAAATAACTGCTACCTGAATGAAACAAGCAACCTCAGAAAACGATGCGGTAAGGACTATACTCAACGATGCGGCGAGCCCTGTTCTATCTCCAACGCAACGTTCAATCACGGATCACTGCCTCTTCGACAGTCAATGCCCTAGCTCCATGCAGAAGAAGCTATTGTTTTATATTGACTACTTCACAAAAATAAATCAGCAAAAATTTAAGCAATCTCTCATTTAATTTATATTATTTTAAATTAGTACCATAAGAGTTAAATACATTTTAAATTACATTTTTAAACTCACCACCCGGACAATTCATTATGCAATAAACATTTCTATATTTCTCTTAGTTCTGCCTCGTCATTCATATTTATTATAATTATTTACATATATGTTAAATATATAGGCTACTGACTGAATATTAACATTAGGGATTTGTAAAAAAGAAAGATAATTTTGTATTCATAGAGGTAATTGATGCCTAAAATAAACAATATGGTTACTTTCAAAAACCAAATTATGCCAAAGTAATATGTAAATGAAATAACAGTTTTATTATTAACTACCAGTGCCCGCGGCTTCGATTGTTATTGTTTTTTATAGTTAACTTTTAGCATTATGGCAACAATCTCAACTGCTGTTAAGTGACGATGTGGCCCAAGATGGTGGACACGCTAAGCCTAATGGAGTGACTGATTCTCAAGTGTAACCGCCCATCTATAAGTATTTGGGGGCAGATTTTCAACTTGAGAATGGTTGGTAGCTAGCCAGGTAGGCATTAGAAAAAACCCTACCATTATACTATGATTTCATCACGATGTTTTCCCACACCGAAAGCTCAAGCTCAGTGTAGGTAGATTCGAACTCACGTCCCTTAATGCGGCGTCCGTACACTCTACCAACTAAGCTATCAGAATTTAATAATTTTTGTACGTTTTTGTAACTTTTTTCAATACAGCTTTGCTCCTATAGGGTTATAAAATATTGTATAAAGAAAATTGTTATTAATGACATTAAAGGCATTGAATAAATATAGTAGATACGTAATACAATATTAATAGTGTGTATTGAAAAATACCCTTTAATAAAAATACCTTAATAATAATAATAATACCATTTAATATACTTGTTACTTAATAACACTTCTACATAAATGGTTTGATTAAAATAACGTTGTCTTTGTTTACCTTAGAGCGGCTTATTATTTTACTTTAGGGTGTATCGTTTACAAATGATTAAACACTCTCAGGTATTCGTCTTAAGGCATAGTAGTATAGGGGAGTGGTAATAACGATTAAATTTTCTCTAACTATAATACCATGCGGTTATATGGTTATGTCTGTACGTTTTTCAAATTATAAGTATCGATCTATTAAGTAAATTAAATCACTAATTGTTTTTCAACCTATTTACCTTCTACACTAAATTTTACATCAAGAATTTAAACAATACTTAAGACTTTTGTACAGACTTATATACAAAATTTCAAAAATCCACAAATATGTTAAAACGGAGTACAATCTATATTATCATATATTTTTTCTGAGGTATTTAACTTTTATATATATAACAGCCGTTCCCGTCCGTTTTGCCGGGAAAATAAAATATTACGAAAAAATGCCTGCCACTAAAATAGAATAGTAATAAAATGGTGAAGGATCATTGGAATGCAAAAAATTAATAGCCCTTAACCATCTACAAATAATTCCGCATCGAATGATTATGGTCCAATGCCGATATGACCAGTAGTTTGGACGTAATTGCACTTCATACAAAAATCATTAGGCTTGTAGTTACATGCAGTTCTTAAAGTTTAGTGACAAACACTATCATTTGGAAAAAGTGCGAGTAATATGAATATAAATGCGAGCTCACTATTTAATATTAAAAACGAATCTAAAAGCAACCTAGATTTTTTATAACTACATATAAGAAATTGTTATGGTCGAATTTATAAGACAAGAGAAATAATTTCTATAATCCCATTTGTATTCTTTACATTTGTTTATATAGCACTATCTTTGTTTATATGTTTTGTCTCTTAAATAAGAAACATTACACTAAAATAAGAAAGTATAGTGACCCTATACCTAAGGTTATATGAAAAAAGCTAGAATTAGATATGAAAACCACTTTTTTCTTTAAAATGTCATCGTTCCAGTACATTTTATTTCACGAAATTCTGTTAGCGGCACCTTTTTATTTCCTTGTAAAATTTGAATCGTTAAAGGTAACTAATTCAATAAGTTGTACTTGTATTTCGAACATTTTTCATGATGATCTGATAATCTTTTAAACTTTAAGAATGTTTAAAATATATACCCTAGAGATAAGGAGATTATTTGATTGTGTTTTAAGAAAAGTATGATTTATATCAGCCACGACCAACCTTTTTTTATCAGCTCCACAAACATGTCTTAATCATGGTGACACGAGCCACAAACAAAAATAAGTAGCTATTGATTTCCGTAGGTTTTCGCGATTGTTACAAATTGAAGTAAACACATTTTCTTAATTAATTCCTGACATTTCAAACACTTTTTAGTGTCCGTGGTCAAAAGCAGTTGTTTAATTTCAATTATTAAAGTGCTAATAAAAAACGTCTAGTGAAATTCATCGCCGATGTTCTAAAATTTCTGGGTTGTCGTATTTTCAAACATTTGATTTGCTCTATTTACGTATATACTAAAATAACATGTTGCCGTAACTAGTAGATACAATGAGACATCTGATGTATATTAAGAATAAATGAATAAATTGCCATATATTACTACAAATTGCCGTATTAATAATCTCACTGCACAGCACGGTGCGATAGTGTGATCTAGTACTTATTACTCAGCCCAAACACCGTTTTTTTATGGGTGGGAAATTCTTAATCCTTGAAAACAAATAATACCAGATGGGCCGTATTTGGCCCGCGAGCCGCAGGTTGAGTATAGCGGAATTAGATCCTCAAAATGAACGACTGCATAATTCCGATTCGTTTTAGTAATATATTTAATGGATTCATCCGTGCTATGAATATTACGAGTATGTATAATGTAATAATACTTGTATATTGTAAGTAGTGTTGGCGTAATTCAATTTCAACGTCTTTTTTTGTTACCATATTAACAATAGTTTTTTTTTTTAATATTCACAGAACTTTCATTAACTTCAAAGACCTCGTCATCTATTAAAGTAAAATTGTTTATTTAATACAAATAAGTAAACATATCAGAGCAACAAGGCTCTAACAATTGTTACACATAGAATTGATGTTATTAATTTAAACTTGCTAGACCAATCAATAAGAATATTCTTCTTTTGACAATTTTTATTTTGGCATTTAGTGTTAAATCTAATTCTAATTTTACACTTAATTTTTTATTTTAAAGGTTGATAGAATTATTAATATTTTTATTAAATTGTTTGTTCTCAAATGTTGATTTTACTTTTACCTTGTTTAGACGTATATGTTTTACCTAAGTACAATTAAGTTGACCATATTACGGAATGTAAACCATCTAAATCCTGATCAAATAGCTTTTTCATTAAAACATTAGAAAGGTTTAATTATTAATCGAATTGTCTTTACATATAAAACACCCAGCTCCACATAAATTACATGTTTAATCAAATAGGCGACATAAACATACTAAATATATAAAAATAAAATAATTATATAAACGTTCAATTGTTTCAATAAAACATTTTTATTACCTTTTTCTAAGGTTTATAGCTGTGCCGTAAGTGACGATGTGCCCAAGGTAGTTGACGCACTAAGTCTAGTGGAGGGACTGGCTCTCAATCTCAAGAGTAATTGCCGCAACACATCTATAGTGTTTAGTGACAGATTTTCAACTTGAGAGTGGTAGCTAACCAGGAGAGCATTAGAAAAAACCCTACCACCTACCTGTATTTTCATCGCGATATTTTAGACACATCAGAATGAATAAAGTTATGAATCACAAATCACCTGTACCCGCCATGGTCGTGATCATATGATTTTAACTTAGTTTGTAGCTCTTCGCGATTAGCCAGTATATATCCAGTTGCTGAAAGGCTTACAAACTGGTATAACAATTACGGCCTTTAATGGATAGCTTATCGCACC
The DNA here is from genome assembly GCA_039707435.1 of Actias luna. Classification (NCBI taxonomy): domain Eukaryota; kingdom Metazoa; phylum Arthropoda; class Insecta; order Lepidoptera; family Saturniidae; genus Actias; species Actias luna. The sequence goes on along the minus strand of JAZHAC010000033.1, from coordinate 7,505,610 downwards.
GTGTACGTCGTTTTTGGATTGTGCTGCGCTTACCATCAGGTACAGTGGAATTACCTTCTCACCCCGAGAAAAGAAAATTTTCATTTTAGAATCTTATATAATTTACACGATTATATTAAAATTGAAAGCCAGTCCCTCATATGAAAGCTGGCAACACGTCTGTGATTCCCCCGGTGTAGTGGGTGTCCATGGGTGGCGGTTATCAATTACAATCAGGTAACAAGCGTTCTCGTTTGCCCCCTATTACATAAAAATGTAATTTCTAACTGCCTTATCACTGATGTTGATGGTATGCTATGTATGCGTATGTGTATATGTATATGTACGTATACATGTATGTTTATAATGTAATCTACCAACCCAGTAGTCAAATATTATCCTGTCACACCTCTCGCTACCGAAAATATGAAGCGCTGCCAGAGTGAAAAGTTTTGTGTTATTTTAAGCGAGATATATAAAAAAGTTGAGAAAATTAAATATTAAAACAATGTCTTAAACAGGGCCACTTACAAAATTCATCCAGGTGATCTCGAGTAAGTAAATAAGGAAAATGTTATTAAAAAGGAGTAGAAAAATTATATATAAACACACGCACAAATGAATTTTATATGTGGAGATATGTGATATCCAAGTTTTGGTACTTTAAAATTTACATCTTCATTATGTGACAGTTTTCGTAGAATGAAGGATTCACTTCCTTCACGTCAGAATTTTACGTACTATAATACCTTGAGATGATAGTAAAAAATGTCTTAGGTACGAAAAAATGTATGACTGAAAAAAAAAAATATATATATAAATTCTAAGCTACCATCTACCTGATTCAAGAAGCCGACGGATGCACAATAGTTTCTAAGCACCCATTGTAACGAGGGTTAGCAAAACCTTCACTAATTGTTCTCCCTTAGTTATAATATTTGACTCCGGATCCTTAGACTAAAGTAAATGTACGCCGGTAAACGCAGTTGAAGGACATAAGAGTCCAAGGTTAATTATAGGTCAAAATAACTGAAATTGACTATCGAAATATGGAATAATAATACTTATAAAACACTTTGAAGTGTGTCATGTACGACAGCTATGGCTATACACTGCAACTTATGAAAAACGCAAATCGAGGTTCCGGTAATATCTTTTTTTTGTAAATTGACAATACGACCCTTTGCACCCAATGAAGCATCCTGCAATAAAACCAACGGTTATCTCTATAGGATCTTCAGTCTATCTCCAGCCGCAGCTGTTAAATTATATGTAAAATATATTTATATTTTTTTTTACATTAGGAGTTTTTTTTTGAGTGTACACTCAGAGTTGCTCTATCTACTAATTATCAGATTAGAAAACGGATAGCCCAGTATCATTAGCTACAATTAACATTTGTTCGTTATACGTATTTAGGCATGTCACTACAGTTTGAAGAACTAGGGCGCTAAATGTTCAATTAAACCACTAATTTAATTCATAAAATAATTATTGAAGTTCATCGGTTTTTGAAGATGTTGTATACCTTTTATATAATAATAATGAAACATTTCACACACTGGAATAAACGAGAAATCCATGCAATTGAAAATTGAATCAAGTTATAATTGAACAACATCTACATTGACAAAGTATTGAAAATCAAACTTTCAAAGTAAGTAGCGTTTCTTGCAACTTATTTACTCGTGATAGTAATCTGTTGACAAAATACGCGAAATACTGAAATTTTTTCTAAAACTTACAATAAACTTGTTAATTAATGGTCATGTAGATAAGAAATAATAATGTAAAATTATCTACTACTAAATGTTTATATTCCGACTAACATTATCGCAAAATAATAATAATAAAAACTCAAAACCCGTAGTAAATCACGAACGAACGTAGATACTGTTTCAGTCATTTTACATACAGAAAGGCAACTCTCTGTGAGAATCGCAACAATTTTCCGGAACATTTCCTGGCGGGCTAACGAACGGAAACGCAAGGGACGCGGCCAATTGCCGGATAAATGCACCTCAATTACTATATTGCGGCAACATTTTTCTTAATGTTTTTTTAGTCGAGAAACTTTTGTATAATTTTATGAATGAAGTGCAGATTGAATTTAATTACAGAATAATGGTAACAATCTTTATTCGGCATGCATAATGGTTTTCCTTTTCTAATATCATGGTTATTTTTTTGCGTTTGTGTGGCTTAGTTGCAATTGTTCTTGTCGATCTATTTTGTTTTAGATTTGAAATATATCAATTTCATATTCTTTTACCAATTACATAAATCATACATGTATTGTATATGCATCTCTGATGAACCTACTCCTTTTGGAAATGAATATAAAACACGTGTTAAAACTTGATTATATTTTACGTTTACGTGTGGCTTCGCTTGCAACAATATTGATTTTGTCAAACAAATAGGATGAAGCAATAAAAAATTGTATACAAAGTTTATCACTCTCTTTATCTCACTTTTAATAAGTTTTTCACGAGAAATAGCTTATCACTGTCTTCAGATTCCCATCCATATCTATACCAAAAATCATTACTATTGATTCGGCAGTTTAGACGTGAAAACGTTACAAACACAAAAAAAACTCACTCTCAAATTTATAATATTAGCCTGGATTCATAAATACAATTAGCTTTAATTAATAAAGCAAGTATATATAGTATATAATAGTAGTAGCCTATTGTGAAAAAGTTGAGGCTATTGTTTAAAATTACCCAAAAATATTTATGAAGACATATAAAAGGAAGATATATGCGAATAAAGTTTGGTAGAAATCAGGGATGCGCGCGATATTTATGACTTCCTTTGAGCTTGAGACATTCTATAGCGTAAAAAATGTTTTCATGTACGACAAAATTATACGCAACTCTTCAAAACATTCGATATTTCTTAAACTGTTTCATGTATGTAGTTATAATATTTTATACTGGAGGAATTACAAGTACACTGTATAGAATATAATTAACGAAGAATTATTGACATGAAAGTTATTGAAAAGTATCTGTAACTACTGGTTTTCGGCTCGCTGCTTTACTCTTAGTTGGTAGCTAGCCAGGTGAGCATTAAAAAAGTTCTACTACCCTGTTATAGTTCCATCACGATGTTTTCCTTCACCGAAAGCTGAAGCTGATTGCAGAGATTCAAGCTGACATCCTTTTGCGTGGCGTTACTACATGCTACCACTGGACTTTCATCCCTGAACTAACATAATTCGTATATTTCACCGTGTCATCGAACGTTCTTAATTCAAGTACATAACATATCGCGCTACAACCGAGGATAACTCAATTAATCAATAAACAACTTCTGTTAGAGTAATTACACTAACAGCTTATGATCAATACAACAGCTTTTAAGAAAACAATCATAATTATAATTTTGCATTAATTTATTTTTAGTAATTATACTAGATAAAGTCTTATGCATAAATATCACTTCTTGTAGTACACAACAACTTGTCAAAATGAAACCTATTGGTACTGTTTATATTTGAATAATCTCAGTAATTTAAAGTATGCCGTATAATTATGTTTCCATATTAATAAGCTATAGAAGTGGTAAGACGTGTCTATCATATTCGGCCACATCGTCACTCAACATCAAGTTAGATTGTAGCCATAACGTAAAACCTATAACTATTATTGTATTAAAAAAAATGTTCGTCTAAATATAATCAATCAATCAATATTTTTATAAATATTATATGTTATGTTTGTATTTAATTTAAATAGTAAAGGACGATTCCCACGGATTTTAACCTAATCAATAAAAATAAAATATTAGTTTATGTATCGAATTCAATTGTTTATTTACTCGAGTCTATATTGTCAGAAGGGAAGAGGTGTACGAGACGCCGAGACTTCTCATTTTGATAAACCCGCCTCCGTACGCCTCGTTGACGTTAACACGTAAAAGTAATTTCAATGTTGTACGATTTAACTTTAATTTGTACTTACATATATAGATTTCATTTGCACTTTGTCAATATTAAACCTCTAGTTGACTACTTCTTTCGAATTCATTAAAGTACATTAGCTTTATAGTAGCACAGGTGGCCAACGACGTATGTAGAGGGCATTCGTTACAAGGAACTAATAACGTCTATATTCCATTGTAAACTATTTAGATATTGGCAGATCCATTCATTCTCCACGAAAGTGTGCGCACTAGGGTCGGCGATTTTGATGCTGAATTTTTTATTGAATGTACACTTAAAAAGAAGACGATCCTGAAAATTTGAACAATTTCTATTTCTATTCTATGGAAAAGGTAGATATTAGGTCTAAACTTATGTCAGGCTTAGCTAATAGCTTCCAACTAAACAACTGTTTTAGTAAAATTTTACCTATTTATAAAACACTATTATAACACATTTGAAATTGAGAGTCGGCCAGCAGCTAATATGCTTTTGTCGAGATATATTTTAATGGAGTCTACCCAGATTTTGCTTAATTGCTACGATTTTGAAAACTTATAGCCATTTAAAATCAAACAAAAATTAAAAAAATCGCTGTTTAAAATAAAACTTTTTCTCCGAACCTTGATTTGTTTCAAACTTTCAGGAAGGTTGCATTATTCAGTCCCCAAGAAGCCCTGAAGATTTGAACTAGGGAATCGAGCTTCCATTTGAGGAATACATGTTTTAATATTGTCAAAATTGCGTTGCAGAAAACTTTTACTGATAATTTCTTACATGTCTATCGAATTACATGTTGACAAGTAAATTATTAATATGTTTTGAGGTGTAGCTGCTGTTTTAGTACTTATTTAAATAGCGTTGACAATAATATTTTCCGCTCAAAAATGCTACGATTGTTCTTATATTGTTTGAATTTGTATTGAAGGTCGCGCCCGGGCTATTTTGTTTCTTAATTTATCCGCTTGGTAGCATGACTTAGGTGTTAACGTTATCCTCAAAATTACTAGAATTCTCGTAACCTATTCTAGTAACCTTGGTTAATCTATGATAATGTAAATAATATTAACAACTTACTAGCTTCCTACAGTATTTAGAAAACTTTAATTGATTGATTTGTGTTTATGCTATCAAAACATAAAACAATGGAAAAGTGTTGTATCGGCTTATAAATTTATTCAGAATGTCATTTAGAGACATACTCTGAAAATAAAATTTTGTATAATTTAAGTAAATTGTCTGAAGAAAATATTTTAGTTTTGAAGTTGAGATTATAGGACGAACAATTTTATGAACAAATCACAGATGGAAAAATATGTCATCATCACAAGCTCCTATTTTTAGAATTCTTTTAATATAAGTGTTGTAATCCTTTAAAAATATATAATGAATTATCTCAGAACAATTAGTTTAGAGAATTATAAAAAGTTAAATAAAATTTAAAAGAGAAAAGTGATGCAATATTGTATACGAACACCTTCTGATCAGCAAGTGACAACTCCATTTGAGTTTTACGAATATATTTCCAGAGAAATTAAAAACATAAGGTATAACATTAATAAAATCATAACTCATAATCATGCATAATGTGAATAATGCCATATATTTTCAGAGAAATATGGGTATCTGATGATGATATTCAAAAACATAAAAAAACTAATAAACGATTTGAATCTGTAAAAACCATCAAGGTCACTCAAATTAACCGTTCTTTTACACCTATCAACGACAATTATTTAGAGTAAGAGTGACTTCTTTTGAAAAAGATTGTGAAGTATTTAAACTGAATTTATAAATTAAAAAAATCTACAATAGTCATTTTCTTTTTCTTTTTTGTACTTATACGTAACTTTAAAATATAAAATTCCAATAACTATTGAAAATGTGCGCACACTTTCGTGAAGAATTAATGGATGTGCCCAAATATAAGTATATAAATGTAATATATTAATTTAAAGATGGTCATTGTTACAACCTGAACCATTATTCTAATACACTATTCCTGTGCAATGGTTAACCTTTTTTTCTTTTTGTTGGTGTCTTAGAAGTATTAGCCAGAAGGAAAGTTTTATTTCAATAAACGTTCCTGTTATTCTTGTAATCGTCAAATATAGCAGTAACAAAATACCGGCGCCTTTGATTAAATTGTTTAAGGAATTTTTGTGTCTATTCAAAATGATATGATATATTGGTAGCCCCAATAACTTTCTTGACAGTTTTAACAAAAAAGTCACCATCTTGCTAAAGGACACATTTTAATTATGATAAAGTCAAACTTGGCTGCATGATCCCGAATACCTTTTTGCCTTTATGTTAAAAAGAAGTAAGTTGACACAAAAACGACAGCAGTAAATGCACCTATATGTATGTGTTCGTGATCGACAATTGTAACACTTCTGTAGCCATTGTACTTAACATTCACGGTTTGCATGAATTTCATATCGTGGACGGAACCCGTTGCGCGGGTGACTGCGAGCGTGGAATTATTCAAAAGATAAAACGGCAATAATTCTACTTTTCCGCAATTTAAAAACTTACTTTCTTTAAGATGAATAGAGGATGATAATATACATTTTTGAACAATGTCTTGTAACAACTTTTATATAATAATGATTATTAAAAACTCAGTTTCTAATATGAAAACTAGTAGCCGAAGATGTAGTCTGCAATAACATATAGGAATTTATTAGGCTGGCAAAACTCGAGGATTGTGTTCGACTAGACTTGTCATATGAATACGCTGAGGTATGTCGTGATACTAGATCACCTACTATATTCAGCTTTCAAGCGTAATGATAGCACCCGACCGGTGGTGACCACCGTGCACATTATGAGAAAGCTGTCACACATTTCCTTTTTTGATTCATGTTTTCTATGGATCACCTAAGATAGCTTGACATCAATCAGCTTGATATTGATGATTGCCGGTATATTTCTGATTTAAAGCTGGTTACAGTTATTTTAGAATTCTACTGTCTTTATTATCAGTTTACAAAGCCACCCCTACCCCTTTAATGTGGTACATTATTAACATAGTTTAAATACTTTGCGGAATAAAATAAATTTATCTAACTAAGCAACAAAGCTCAATACAACTCTTTATCTACTATAATTCTTCCGGAAACTTTGCTATTAATTATACGATAATCTTGATAAAGACTGACGGCAGAGCAGTGGAAAATTTGTCGGGATGGGTATCGAAACTTTCGGCTAAAACTGATTTCGGGTACATAAAACGTTTAGTTTACTTTCCAAAGAAATCGTGTGATAGAATCGTTAAATTCAGTGTGCATGAATGTAATTGCATAATTAATATATTCTTCTTTACTACCTACTTGTATTTTGACAATCTATATTATAACGCGGAAAAGTTTGTTTGTTGTTGTTCGAACCCTCCCTATTAGAAACTACCTGTCGAATTTCAAAAAAACCCTGTTTGTATTTTATAGAAGAATTATTGAGGAAGGCATAAGGTTATTTGACATCACGCTACCACCAATAGGAGCAAATCTGTATTGAAAAAAGTTACAAAAACGGAATAAATGATTAAATAATTTTTTGTTCCACAAGATCGAAGTTGAGGACACAGTTAGTAATTTATATAAGAAGTAAAAAATATTTTATTGTGTAATATTTTTTTATTGTAATATTGAAAGCTTATATAAATATTTAATTGTATTTTATTGTTACACCTGTACCACTTAGTCAAATTTTGTTATGAGCAATCAACACAGTCGCTGATAGGTTAAAAAGAAAATTTAATACAATTTAACTAATTGAAAAAGGATAAATGCATAAATGATCCATTTAAATACTTATCAGCAGCGATTGAAACTGCAAATAAGCTGAACAGACGGTTCGTAACTTCGACTGCAGGCAAAGTACGCGACAAGAAAAGTTAGAGTTTCACGAGTCTTGAAATAAGTTAGTCGAGTTGTATTGTATGCTGAATACAAGTACATTACTACAATAGCACCGCTTAAGTTAATGTTATTTTCGTTGTAAACAGTTCTTCTTTATATACGAATTAGCTATCAACTAATTTATAAATTCAAATTAGCTGTTGTGATGCCGGTATTTATATATGTCGAATGAGGTTGAAAAACATAAAATACTAGTGGGATATCTTAATTCTGGAATGGAAGAAGTGTAAAAAGTATGTTTATGTGGCCTGAACATAGTTTTATCAGTGTTAAATATATAAATATATCAGATGGAGTTAAATATATCTTTTGTTTTTTTTCTTCCAAATATAGGTTACTAGGGATGGATCTGTTACATACTGTATAAAATTGTCGGGCTTGTAATACTTTTTATTTAGTAAATGGAATTTTACTTGCGATGTTATAGGTACTTGTACTCGTCAGTCCACAGTCTCGTTAGCAGTCCTCTAAGAAAAGGTCTGGTTATCCGACTTTTTTGACTGATACTTGATTGGCCAAGTGTTATTTCACTCTATTTTCAGTATGTTTCATGGCATTTTGTAATACAGTTTGGTTATTTCGTATCAATAAAGTGAGTTCGAAATAATACAAATTACTTGAACATCTTCTGAGAGAGTCGCAATTTTTCTGTAAAAGACTTTGATCATAATGAAAATATTTACTTCTGAGACTAATCTATACAAAAAAGAAACACATTAAACAAGACATTGAACTGAAGTATACACAGATAATACGTTGATACTAGAAAACGTTTCTGTGGCACCGTTTAAAAAACGCCAAGAAAATAAGTTTAATGTCTTAGGTAAGATTGAATTGTATTTTTTTGGAGTTTAACTTTCTTTTCACTGTAATGCATGCATTTTATTCACAGAATTATTCTTATTTACATTCTTTTACGTATAAATGAATAACTAATTTAATAAGAAAATTTAAGAAAAGGTCAACGGCTAATAGTACTATAACGGTATTATGTAGATATGTGGTGTCTGAAAAAACAGAATGAATGATAGCTATTGATTACAATCAAATAAATTTAATAACCTACATCATTGTAGTATCGCTCTTATATTTTGACGAAAATGTATTATAGGAAACTATCGCTTTACTTTCTTTTAGCAAAAGAGGTTTTTAACTGTACATAAAAATAACCTTCGAAAGTTCGTAATTGCTTTGTACAAAGTTACTTTAATGTTCCTCGACATTCGTTGTTTATTATTAAAAAGCAAGATAAAGTTCTTACTTTTTTTCGCCTTAAAATTAGTCTATATCTATTGTATATATAATAGTTAAAGTTTAGCATTATGGCTACAATCTCATCTGATGTTGAGTATATATGTAATTCTCTATCGAGTTTGATGAAAATGAGAGTTTTCTTAACATTCTAATAGACTACAAAGTGATTTCTCAAACATTAGCTAGTTTTTTAATTGACACATGAGGCGTTCGACTCATTGTATACTTTTATGGCTGGAATCATGGATACCGTTATTAAAAGGTTGGTTATAAGTAGCTACATTTAGATTTAGGCTATAGTTCGCTTAATATCATACCAACCTCTTAATATTAGATATACTACGCGCCCGATTGTTCCTTCATAACATATATGTAAATAATAATAAAAATTATTCTTAAGAAATTAATATTAGTTTGCTATAAAAACAAGAATGATATTAATTCATCTGAGACCCCAGAAATAATTTTAGATATATAGTAATTTATTTCCTCTTATATAGCTCTCGTCGATGTACTTTAGTGTAGAACTAAAACCAGAAAATGATTCTACTGAATAGTGTATTATGGTATGATACCAATACAGTTGGATATAGTAAATTAAACATTGACAGAGCCGGTTTAATTTGTAGATGCATTTACTTCCATATAACTCTTATTGCAGTATCTAAATATCGCATACTCAAAAGTCATTTGATAGCTTGATCTAATCAAATTCATAATCAAATTAATAAAGGTGCTTTTAAGATTATCAAATGATAATCACTCTACTCATATCTGTCGATAAAACATTTATAACTATTGACACCATGCACCCCACGCTTTTTTTTAAATAAAATACATTTTTTTATACACTATTATTAATTTATATTTATTGAAATTTTTAACACTATTCTTAATTTATGTTTATTGAAATCTTTAACACTCTTCTTAATTTAAATTTATTAAAACTTATTTTCAATTTTTTTGTTCAGTTTTCTATAAGAAGTGTGTTTTTTAGTTTTTTAAACTATTATTTATTTTCTACTTTTTAGTTTGCTTTATTTATAATAGCTTGTTTTTTTTAACTATAAAAAAATAAAATTAAGTTTCTTGCCTTATCGACTATAGATGAAAATTATATAAATTAACAAAAATCTTATTTTGCAAATTCAAACATGGAATAATTTTATCAAATTAGTGTATTGTCATCGGTCCTCGATAAATCAACAAAGTTTGAACTTAATCTGGTCGTTTAAAGTGGGTCAAAATCGCGCCCAAAGGAGTCGGTTACAAACATACCCACAAATATACAGGTGAAGTTAATAAAAAACGTGTAAAAAAAGGTACAACTAAAACTAAAATACTTGAATTCATTATCAAAATCAGAAAATTCAATTTATCCAAATTATAACACCAAACATGGTTTTCTTTTTCATCGGGAGGTGTTTAAATTAAATGAAATTGAACGTCTCAATCGTGCTCGAATAATTTATTTTGTTAGTAATTATCTACCTGTGTTGACACTGAGATTAATATTCATTTATCTGTTACGATAAAATACCTGCAAGCGTTGAATCGAGGATTTTCAAAAGAAAAAGTTTTTGTAAAGCGGAGATCGTGTATTTAGAAAAAATAGCTGTGTACATTTAATTTTCAAATCTTCTCTTTCAATATAAAGACATTGGTTGACTGACTTATTGACGCACCACCGAAACTGCTGAAGCTAAAGACATGAAATTTGAACTATAGTTTCACTTTTATAAAGTGAAGGCTTATGAATAAGAGATTTCCGAAGTTTAGCTAATAAGAGGTAAACGGGCGTGACAAATTTCATATGGGGGAAATATTATCTTGACCTGTAAAAATTTTGCATAAAAACTGCTTAATAAAAAAGTACAAACAACTTTTATTTAGCATTTTTGAATTTCATTCCCTAAGTGTGTAAAATCGGAGATAAAATTTTACATTGATACTTGTACTGAAGTATATCCTAAACTTCTAGACCTATCGACTTGAAATTTGCCATGGATATTCTTTTCATGACGTAGATACCCACTAAGAGGGAATATTACGATTACGCGTGACAACAGCTAGTAAAATATATTTTTATTTGGTGAAGCTTGTATTAAACAGTTGAAATATTATACTTATAATAGTATAAAATAGTGATTGATTTTATGATAATATTGTAAAACACTTATTGAACCTTTAAATGTAATAAATACCAGAGATAATCATGGCTCCGCTTGCGTCTAAAGCGCACTAATTCCATGTCGTAATATTGAAAAAAGATCATTAATATTTTTATGAATACCAAAATTTAAACATAATAAATCAATCATTTCCTGTTACGTTTAAAACTTTTTTCCATACCTATAAGGTGGTAGAATTGAAATAAACTTGATTTCTAATGCGGGTGATATCTTTCTAAACAATAATTGTATGGTATTCATTTGTTCTTCCCCACGGAACTTATTTCATTTGCTTTATATCAATGCCTGCAATTTAGACGACTGTTATCTCCAAAACACGTGTCGATTTTGATAATACGTCACTAAAACTTGAAATATACTATGTAATTTTTCGTAGTAGTTATATGGTCTATTATCAATATAACCTTAGGTGCTTTAATCAGTATCGTTGTTCTGGTGCTCCAGTGTGATCGATAGCCAGAAGGTAGTACCTGTGTCGTGTACTAATCTAAAAACATATAATTTTTTACGCCGAATCTGGATTTGAACTCACAAATAGTGATATTAGTAGCATTATGTCTATGTGCTGATTAATTATAAGTTGTACGTACTTACGTACAATTCCATTTATCAGACTCTGTATGAGATCCATAAAGTGCATATTATACTAGAACAAAACTACCGATTAGCACTATCTGTAAGCATTTTAACTTAGACTGTAAAGTACAGTCTGTAATAAAATGAAAATCTGTGAGGATCTTTCAGTCATTCACTCAATCTGTGATATATTCTCTTTGAAATGATTTTTGTATTTATTTATTTCTCTTTCAAAAGGAAATATGGCCCGAAAAATATTTTAAGAATATATTAAAATAGAAATCTATCGCTGTCGCGTTGTGCCTGAACCATCAATTATAAACCAATCAGAGTATGAGACAGATAAGCGCAGCTAAGACTTATAATATCTAAATCTAAATATCAACTTAAAATTACGAGATAACTATTTTGTACTCTTCAGTTTAACTAGACTCCCGATCCTAAACTCGATTGATTATAATATATTTTAAGAATACTATTACAAGATCTTCGACTCAATTACTTTTCTTTATTTTTATAATATATTTGTTGGATGGGATATTATAGATAAGGTTTATCGTTATGTCCACAATCTCACCTGATGTTAAGTGACAATGAGGCCCAAGATGGTGGACACATTAAGCGTAGTAGAGGTTCTGGCTCTCAAGTGCAACTGCCGGAACACACCTATACGTATTTAGCGGCAGATTTCCAACTTTAGGTAGGATTGGTAGCTAGCCAGGGGGTAATTAAAAAAAGCCCTACTACCATGCTATGGTTTCAGCACGATGTTTTTCCATCAAGCTCATTGTAGGTGGATTCGAACTCACCTCGACATAGATTCTATTTTATAATAAAATTATTTATTCTAGTGTCCTTACCCGGAAATAAAGCAGAAAAATACATTTGTGTGGACTAAATGCCGCTCATATTTCGTCTTAATGTGGATTAAGGCAAAATAATATTTATTTAAGAACGTAGAAGCTTAAACCTTCGTTGTAATTGTAGTCAGATAATAAATACTTCTTACATCCTTAAAATAATAAACCAAAAGAAGTATTTCAGTTTATGGATGTACTTTTATTTTGCCAGTAGCTGTACCTGCGAGTTCGTTCATGTGGAACAAAAACAATTACATCCCGCGCCGTAATTCAAATTACAATAACTTCTGACACAGTTAACCGATATTAATGAAACAAAGACTAAATGTTACTAATTTTATTATAAACGTAATTAGCATGTGATGCATGTACAAACAATCAGATAGACAGACAATTCTAAAAATGATGTAAATGTATTTTATTACGTATAGTTCTTACCTGCGGCTTCGCTCCCGTTAATATTGATTTTGTCAAACATATTCGATGACGCAATAAAAAGTTTTATACAGAGTTTATGCCTCTCTTTATATTTTTCACGAGAAAAATTAGCCTATCATCATCTCCAGGTTCCCATCTATATCTATACCAAAATTCATCACAATCAATCTAGCCGTTTAGGCGCTCCAGCGTTACAATCAAATAAATCTACTTTTGCATTTATAATATTAGTAAGGATTATATATAATATCAATTTGTTATAAAGTTAAATCGTGTGCAGAGGACACGCAAAACTTGATGAACAAAGCCATGTTGCATGACTACACTACTTGCATAAACGTAGATAGTGACTAGTAGGAACATTTCCCACTTCACCCCGTATTGAAACGGCGCAGTGTACCAAACAGAATACGCGCACAACTTCAATGCCGACATCTCTTTAGGGAGATACTACACCTGTCTGTTCTCGTTAATTAAAGAGCTGCTTGAAATTTTAATAGTATCTCTATATCTATTTCTTCAGTCTTCAATTTGAAACCGTTATGCGCAATCTTCTCTTAATTAAATTAGAATGTCAGCATTACAATATTTAATTTTAGTGGAATGAATTACTTTATTACTACTTACCTTTTAAAAATTTTTCATGGTCTGCCTCTAAAAATAAACTGTAACTTTGCTTATGTTTTCTTTATATACCCACTGCATCTAAATTCACTGAGATACTAAAGAGTCTTCGAGATAACCTCGGCAACGGTACAATAATGTCTGAATAAAATAGCTTTACTCTAGAGATATACACAAAGAAAATTTCCTTTACCTGTAATACCATCTTCTGTGAATCCGATACAAAAACTTAAGACGTTACTTTGTAATATATTTGTATGTTTTGTTATTTTGTATAATATTCTAGCTGTGTTCTTCTTTATTTATTTATGAATGTGTCATAACAATGATCACATAAGACCCGAATGGTTAATTTATCAGCATAATGGCTGTAACTAATGTACCTCTACTTCCAAAGTGAGAGCTGCGGCTGGCTGGATGATATAAATACTTTGTCAAGTAATAATTAACGCCACTTTATTTCATAGTCATATATTATGCAACGTAATTTTATGAAATTCACAGTTAATGTAAACGGAGATCATATCTTGTTTAAAATTTCATTAACTTTCCTATTATTTAAATGTGTATATTTATATAATTAATGAAACAATACACGAATATAAAAACAGGGATCACCTTTATTTTAAATTCCTTACGTAAAGTTTAACAATTACGTAGTTACATAATTCTCATAAAGCAAAATGTTTCTAATTCTTCTTAAACCTTTAAATAAATATTTAAGTTATTTACAAGTATAAAATTCACTACAAAGTCACGTCGCTTATAGAATTCCTTTACCTGCATAGTTTCATATATTTTCACTAGAACTTTAGTCTAATACTCATTGTATTTGAGAAAAAAAACTTTTTATCGTGTTCTTAGTCTTGAAATCATCGGGCCCACCTGAAAACCACAAATTTACTAATAGGTAATTTTATTTCTGACTCAAGATGAAAATTACTTTTACGAATATAATCTAGATTGTAACGAAGTTAAGTTGGGATTACTTTAAGTTATATTGTATTTGTGTTGAACTCAGATTGTTTCCGTTTTATATCGAAGTAATGAAAGTACCTAATTTATTTTATGCGTAGGTGTGATTTTGAAAATTGTAAAAATACATTATGAATTTTGTAAAAAAAATAATTACGATTACGATGATATTATAAAATTATTTCATTATATAAGCTTCAATTCAGACGAAGATCAACCTTTACAGTAAATTTATATTCATTAGTTAATCATTTTTGTGTGGAATGTTATGGACGTTCATGAAAAGTTTCTTTAGGTGCAAACAAAGTATTTTCGATGTACTTGTAAATGTCATTTAAAAGATTGAAGATTAAGTACACTTATCTTATCTTATACATAAGGAATGACGGATCGCTCTACCAATGAGTTTCATAATCGCGCCTATTAACTTGGTTCGAATCTTACAATGAACCTATGAGACGGAGCAGTTTCGGTATCTTGATCTGTTATAATTCTAATTTTAAGTCATGTATGTACATAGTTATGTTGCTCTATATTGTATGATATTAGCGTGTTCGTCATTTTAGGTAACATCGTCACTTAATATTAGGTCAGATTATGTCATAACGCTCTTAACCTATAATCATTAAAAAAAGTATTATACAAAATTCAAATTCCTAATCTGATTTTAAATTGTATATAAACACACAGTCCTATTCGCTGACAATGAAACCTTAAAGGATAAGAAGAGTAGTCAAGTTTATTATGTAATGAATAAAAATTGAAATAAAACTAATTTAAACGGATTTTATCGCGGTTATTTATTAAATTTAGATCCCGACGTATCGAAAGCTTTTCAGCCTTCGTGGTCACGGGGCGGACTGAGGTGTAGGTTGTCCAGAAAAGTTTATGTTACTGTGTCTACCTTCAATTTAATCTTTATTATTTAATTACTTTTACTTTTAATTTAATAAATAACCGCGATAAAATCCGTTTAAATTAGTTTTATTTCAATGAATAATATTCGCGTAAACCTAAGAAATCATAATGAATAAAAAATTCGTATAGGGTTTCTAGTAATATTTATGGAAAATAGGTCTACAAACAGATATTCAAATAATTACAAGAAAAATTTAGCTGTAAACAATTGTAGTAGAAAAGTATCGTTCAAATTAGACTAAATTATTATTGAAAAAGAAATTTACAATAAACATTCCTTGTAAGTTTTAATTCCATAGAAGCCGTTCTCTTTAGTTTTGTACGTTAGAATTACTTGATAAAGTTTTGAAACGTTTGTGAATAAAATGATCCCACCATGTAACACTCTGCAGTAACGAAAATGAAAACTATGTTTAGGTTGTGTTGAACACTTACCAATGCCAGTAGATAACGCAATTACTTAACATAATTAATCCTAGAAATGACTTCGATGTGTGTAATCCTAAAACAGAAAAATAGATATTAGATATACACAATCTACATATAGAATACAATACAATACAATGTACACACAAAATGCCAGATGTATAATATAGAAGACGTATATCATATTTAATGGAATCTGCCGATAACGAAATCCTAAGACGACAAACATTGAAACATACTTACAATGTAGGTATATACAGGCGGACTCAACATCGAAAGAAGCCAAATTAATTTATGATTTGATTGATATTGGTATTAGGTTGAAAAAATAATTGTAGCATGTTGTATTACAGAGGGTGGCATGTTTTATCTGACCAACCGTCTATAAAAAAATGTACCGAAGAAACATATATTTTTGTGAATTAGCAGACAACAACGTGAGTGGATCTCGACCACCACGTAATTATGATAAATTAGTTATAATGGCTCTTTCTTGTTTTACCATATTTCAGAATAATCTAATATACCAAAAAGTGCCGACTGGTTTTTAGGTTGCCATTAATAACATAGGTTAATTATTAAATTGTTTATGTCTCGTTTGACACCTTAGCTTTTGCATTGTACTATTCTAAGCATCAGGCATAGTCTAGTTATTATGCTGTGAAACTATAAAAATAAAACAACTCCTGACTGCTATACAGGTAGTTAAAGATAATATTAGTAATAAAGAAATAAAGATTATTGTAAAATAAATCATATTCTATATTACTAGATTTTTATTTGCAGATTATGGGCACATTATTGACATTTACTTTATAAGAGGGACAATTAAATAATTACAGAATGACTTAGAAACAACAACTAATGATAGATTTTTCATGTATATGCTATGGTAGTTATTTCTAGTTGTATCTACTGTTTTTACCATAACATGCCATGTAGTTACTCTATAAAAGTAATTACAAAGAATTTTAGATTTAGTTGCATAGTTTTTCTTTATACATTAATTGTAATCATATTATGTAAGCTATGGCGTATAAAAGTAAAATACCACGCATTGTCATTACCATATCTAATCGATTAAACCTAAGATAATTTAATCTTATAAAATTCTTTTATATATTATAAAAATATATACGCGCTCACACATTACCTGAATTCGAGTCTATGCTACCCATAACAGGTGCAATCTGTGGCCTTTCTTCATCCAGTAAAACAACTCCACTAGCAGACCATATTGACAATACGTGCGCAACACACGTCACGTTCAAACGACCCTATGAACACCACAAAACCTTTAACGTTTTTATATGCAGTACGCTGATGATACATTCGAGACAGAGTCTTAAAGAAACAGTTTAAAAGCTTTTACTCGCATACCCCAGTAAAAAACAATGGACTTCTAATGTAAAGAAGACGCGACGCAGGTTTAATTTGCCTACAAAATCTAAGAAATACAAATATTTAACAGAATTATTTACATATTTAATACAAATATTTAACAGGTATATTTAAAAGAAAAAAAAATCTTACAGTTTTACTCGTATATATTAGAAACTCCTGAATATTAACAAACTATCCAATTTGGAACTACAATCTGGAATATTATTTATTTCTTAAACTAACAGAATTGCGAATTATATGTGGGACCTTGTGTAAATAATGTACGTTGTATAGAGCTTAAAATTAAACCGTTAGTTTTAATAGTTGCAAAAACAGCAATTTCGCTGCTCGTTAATAAAGGTTACTACTATTTAACGCGGAATATTACACGAAATATTATAAAGTTAAGAATTTGTGTTTAATGTGGTTATTTGTATGGATCAGCTAATATATTAATTCAAAAATTGAAGTAATAAACTAAAATTACGTTTCTAATTACTCAACCTATAGGGGATAATAAATACAATGTAATCATAATTTATCATGAAAATAAAATATTTTCGTTACGTATGGTAAAATATACGTTCATGCTTTTTCAAGGTGAACAAAAACCTTACAAGTTAAAATTATGTTTTATATGTATATAGATGTTGCCAAAACGTCTATTTAATTGTTATCAAGCAACAACATAGTACCACTCAATGATAATTAAAATTTCAGTTCATCATGCCTTTTTAAACAAAAACACAATTTCACAGCAAAACAAAACAATTATATACGTCTACTAGCTAGTATTCATATAATTGATTTTAAATCTTACGTAACGTCTATACAAAACTATCTAGAATATTAATCTGGGTCTACAAAATATTAAACCTAAATTTATGATATAAACTAAAGTAGCAAAGTAACTAAAGCAAAAACATTTCTCTAAAGCTTTTACAGAGCCCTAAAATTAACGGATATTTGAATCCTAAATCAATGTAATTTATATAAATACTGTTGTTCAACAGTAAATTGTTAAAAACAAATGCAGGACGTATTGCTGTAATGCTTAGTTATATTATACATACCTTATGAAAGTGTACAGACTGCACTCTTATAACAAGCTGGCTGAATGCGGATGATTTATTAGATTTCTCTTCTTTGGTACTAATGTTCAATTTATTTGCTATTTGCTCTATTCTCGACGGCGAGCGGGTGGTGGCCTCCTTGTTTTTCCGATTACTATGAACGTCTGGAATGCTCACAGCGCCAGCGATATTGCTCGGAATGTCTATTACATTGTCGGTCGCCGATTCCTCGTACCCTGAGATTGCATCCCACGGACTGAATATAATTCTATTTGCATCTTCAAGAGAAGCGTCTGTTATCACAGGTCTCTTTTCAGGATGTGGTGTGTTTAGAGGTATATTGAGGCCTTTAACCTGTTGAAAAGGTTAGAAACATTTATTTTGTAGATTGTTTGCATTATTATTGAGATCGAATTTCATAAAAAATATACATATATTTATTATTCGATATATTGCTATGTTTGATATTCATATATTTTGAAGCGATGGTAGCTCAGTGGTAGCGTGTAGGAACGCCGCGTCATGGGAGGCGAGTTCGAAACCAACAACCTATAATAAGCTTGAGCTTTCGGTGAAGGAAAATATCGTGTGGAAACCATAGCATGGTGGTAGGACTTTTTCTAATTCCTACCTGTCTAGTAACCACCCTCAAGTTGAAAATCTGCTGCCAAATACCAATAGGTGTGTTCCGGCAGTGACGCTTGAGAGCCAGTCCCTCCCATTAAAGCCGGCAACGCACGTACGATTCCTCTCGTTTTGTAGGTGTCCATGTGTGGCGGTGATCATTTACCATCAAGTGACACGCTTGTTTGGTTGCCCCCTATTCCATAAAATATTATATTTTAGTCATGTTGATAGTAAAAAACAATATCTTTTGATACGGTAGTTAAAAGGAATCTAATCTATTAGTTAACTTAAGATAAACTAAATTAGCAGTTTTAAAGCAATCTCAGAATATTATTAAACGAACAAAGAAAAATTTATTAACAATTTTATAATACTATGCATTTATAGAATATTGATATGACATTGTTTTAAATAATTAAAGACAACCGAAATGCTATAGAATCGCATTGTTTATGCAGGTTACTTTTAAAAATTAAATGAAGTATGAATTTATTATCCACTTTCATGAAGTTGTATCTGATATACATAATTATAAATTATAAGTATTTTGAATTAACATTGATTTAAGAATTTATTTACATATAAATGAAATTTAGAAATGTATTAGATTCCTATAGATACTGCACCTCTTGTCCATTGAGTAACCACGTGAGATTGGCTGGTGGATCTGCAGGTAACGATGTACAATTCGCACGAAGCATATCACCGACAGAATACCAACTTTTATGTACATTAACGATCGGCCCCGAATCTGGCAAATCTTTTAAATACAATATATTAGTTTATATGACCAAAAATTATTGTTTCAAGTATTTGTGTTTATAGTAATTTATTATTCACAATCTATTTCAGTCCTTGTTCTGCCTTACCGTCATAAATAACAGCGTCGAGGTAATTGTATATTAACTTCTGTATTGCCTATTTTCAAATATACATTTAATTTCTTTTCATTTTATAAAACTAAATATTAACCTTATAGATGATAAACTATTACAATTATATTTGATCAAGCAATTATATCATGACAAAACTTCGCAAATAAGTTGACTTATATATATGCAAATATATGTTGGTACGATCTATTTATACACATCTCGGAGAATTGACTCATTATTACATATATCATTATTATTACATAGTATATAGATAGCTATAATGGTTGGATATACATATAAGGAACCCATATATTGTTTCGTATTATATGAATACAACCTGTCACTTAATTTCTCAGCAAACCTACTGAAATATTTACCAAAATAAGGATCCCAAAGATCGATTCCCACAACGTTTCACTAAACTAAATAAACTATCGTAGTAATAAATAAAACTCACTTTGTATATTGATAGTTCTAGTCAACTTTTATTAATAAGTGGACAGATTGTTTGTAGAAAATTGAAAGCCGATGAAGTGAGAAATTTCAACGATATTAAATTCTTGAGTTCAAGTAAAGCACGGACGGAATCCACTTCAACTTCTAAAGTAAATGCCTTTAATTATTTTTTGCTTCTGTATAATATTTTGCTATTATTATTTTCTCAATCTTATTTTCTTTGTTATCACAATGTAATTGCGTTGCATACTAACAATGCCCCTTGATACAAATATTGTTACTTATTCCAGTTGTGTGTAAAAATGTATATTGAGAAATCTAACGACAACTGACGTCAGATACACAATAAATAACTTAATAGAGAAGGCTAAACATTACTTATTGCTTCAATTCTATATATATGTTATGGCGTCAGTCTGGCACTATATCTAAAGGTTAACTGTCAGAATGTAGATGGGAAATTTGTTAAAATATATTTTTTAACGTTTACAGTTCTCTAGAGAAATATCGGTTAATAGTTTTGACGTGTGGACGGTAATATCTCACTATTACATTCAGATGGTTACTTTGTAAAAGCTTTGAATAAAAATTATGCGAAAGAAACAATATGGTAATGCTACATGTACATCTGATAGAAAATATGTTTAGGTAACATAGAAATTAGTCATTTTGAACTCGTAGTAGGTACATCATATTAGAAGCATTAAAGAAATTCCATTAAAAAATTATAGCTTCTATTATGGACGTTCCCAAAGAATGATACCTAATAAAAGAGTGAATATAATAACTTGATTAATATTAGGTAGTACAAAATTATTTTACTATGCCACATAACATACTTAATGCTGTAAATAATATACGAACTTATCATTCTGATTGTATCTACTTGGTTTTTACAATCATATTACCAGTTGTTTCTTTAGTACTTGGTGGTTTCTTATTCTGAGATAAGCAAAAGACCATATATCCTAAATTACAGACAGTTTGAACTGCTAATAATACTTGTGACGAGAACAACGTTTACAACATAATGTCAGTATTGGAGTTTAGATATTGTCAGTTGTCTGCATTACAACTAATTTATAACGAGCAAGTATGATCATGGTATTTGTATGCTAGTTTATCATAAAACTGTATAATAATTACAATGTTGTAATTTTTTTTTGTAAACATTATTGTAAACAAAGACAAGATGAAAATGTCTGGTACGCTATTATAGCTATTATATCCAGTTATACGATTACCTGTTTGTATTATACCAATTACTGAACTTGTTATCCTAAATTACAGCATGAAGATTCTAATTATGAAACTTAACTTGTCGTTGTTGTTTAACTATAGAGGTACATACAGTATGCTACAGTCACTCCTGGTAACAAACATACAAGAAAAAAAGCCATACTTCAGAAACTCATTTACTAAGTACATGGCTATGTGTACTTCTATCTATTATTGGTAAGACAAGTGTAAATTCATTTCATAAAAATATATAGTAACAGTTTAGCGTACACACAGATAATGTAAATAAAGATTGCATTAAAGAGTCTAATCGGAAAATATTCAAAAGTACGCTAGGCATTGGTATTAAATATTAATTTCTCATACGAACTTATCCCATTTTACCAATGAATTTTGTAGAAAACGTTTAAAACGCCGAACAGACAGAACGGCAGGTCCAACTAAAACTCAGCGTGCTTTTGTTTGCCAGCAGTACCCTCTATTACAGTGAAGCAGTGGAACTCAACGCTGAGCAAAGTTTTAAGTGTTTACATTCCTGTTCTGTCGCTTTTTGCCAACTCTCCTTAATGGGAAAGCGGGGTGTTTCCCACCACCTCGTTTAATTTGGCCGTCTTGGGTATATTTTAGTGTTTATTTAATTCGTCAAGATTTTCCTGCGAACCGCCTCACTTTGTAGAACAAATAATTCTCTTTTTGCCTGTATCTAATGAATGTGCGCTGTCAGAATCCCAATTATTACCTTCGTAAAAAAGATATTTTATCGAATGTATAACATATTCATTCGAGTAATTCTATTTTCTTATTTGAAAGATATTCACGCTGCTATTAACGACTTTACTATTTGCTAGTAACTTTTTACAACCAACACATCCGAAGTGATTGCAATTAAATTTGACACATAAGTTTTCTGAAATTTGTTGAAGAAAAATATATGAAGAAACAAGAATCTTTTGTGTTTTATCAAATACCATTAGATATAATACCACATCTTAACATGAGGTAAGATTTTGGCCAAGACACTAAACATATAAAAAATAAAAACACATGTATTTTAAATATTATTCTATATAAATAAATATTATTTATTAATGTTTAAAAAATTTAACAACTCAAAATGTTACGATATTTATAATACTGTTCCAAGTGATATAATGGCACATTGTAAGCCATAAATAAGTTTTTACCGTAAGTTGCATTGTATGTAAATCGTTGTATTTTCTAAATCAGCACTTTACACAGTGTATAGGTACCCGTTTGCAGTTCGTGATCGTAAGCCAGTGAATAATCCCTACCGATATTGAGCATTATATTTCAGGCAACATTTTATAGATATGCCTGAAAATTTTACTGATATAATTCGGCAGGGCTTATACCAACAAAATCCCCGTACAGGCCAAAACAGCATAATAATTTTGAAGTTAAATTTCTTAGAAGAATTTTTTAATACTGAATTTTTGTTAAAATCTTTACCTTGCAACCTTCGTGATACTAAAAAAATATAGAAAGTAGATACATTGTTAGAGTAGGAAAAGAAAACACAGTTCTATTAACCACTATAAGAAAATATATAGTTAAGCGATAATCGTAAAAGAAAAATGTACGAAAATGCGAACATAAAACAACATACGCGCTCTTTGTATTTTTCACTATATTATGTAAATGAGAGCTTTACATTTTATTTACATAATTTCCACTTTCAAAAACCATCAACAAACTGTTTAACCTGATATTTATCTCGATGAGTATTGTTTGTGTACCTAATCGAATAAAAATCCTCAATAGTTATAATTAAACTAGATAAATCTTCCTTTGTTTTCGGTTCGCCGGATTTATTACTTAGTAATAGTTTTGATTTATGCTTTGAATTCCATAAAGGAATCGTTAAATTGTTGCTATTATTTATATAATAACTACAACAGATCGAAATCTACGTAGACTGCACAGAAACTTTATCAAGCGTCAGCTGTGAAATTTCCTGGAAAATTATTAATAAGTTATTCAAGCTCAATGCAGCTCATAGGAAGTTTCAAAGGCGTATTTGCATCTCTTGATATAAAAGACATTC
Source organism: Actias luna (assembly GCA_039707435.1). Taxonomy (NCBI): domain Eukaryota; kingdom Metazoa; phylum Arthropoda; class Insecta; order Lepidoptera; family Saturniidae; genus Actias; species Actias luna. The sequence continues at coordinate 7,481,796 of JAZHAC010000033.1, read as the reverse complement.
AACACTAGATTGTTATTGAGCTGAAGGCTGAAAATAACTGACACATAATTACTCTTAGAAAGAAGAGTAGGTTAAATGTAAATTCTATTAACAATCAAGTTTTTGTAATTAATTAGCTGAGCTCGCGGCTTCGTTCGCGTAAAACTATAAATTTCTTAACAATTCTTGCCTGTTTCTGTAACTTTATTATTCTGTTTTAGTTTTAGTTTCAGTATTAGCATGATGTTAAATATCCTTCCTCAATTATTGTTCTATCAATATGGATATGGATAGAATATGAATAATATAAATACAAGATCTTTTTTGATTTTGTCATTGTGACAGTTGTTGGTTTAGACTAATCTTTTTGGTATTATCGTTATGAAATATAATGAATTTCAACATGATGTTGTTAAATAAGTAATAAGAACTTTGTTTATTGATAATTTTATGTATTATATATTATACCTACATCATAATTAATGATTCATAGGAAACTGGTGATAGACTGAGCCGCGATTATTAGTGACTGATTTAAGCATATAGCGTTCTGTGTAAATTGTTGGCTTTGATCGTTAGTATTTGACAGTAATTATAATTAAGGACATATACGAAAGCAAAATATCTCTACGTCGATCTCTAAGTTATTCTTGTATTATATTACACTGTACGTTGCACCAGATCTAGTGTATTTACATAACAATATGTAACGTATAACAACGTATGTTATATTATGTATCAAATTTATTCTGTGTCAAAATAAGTTAGAAGTAAGTCCTTAATCCCTTACTTAATTTTGTTACTAACGATATACATACATATAACGACATACATATAAGTACATCCAAGTTTATCTTAAATTTAGAACGAAATAAGCATGTTTAAAATTATTATGTTCGATATCAGCATACTTAATATTTCTATTGTACGCCTCATAACGCGAAGCGTTTGTGCTTGTACATTACTCTCAACGTTCCAAGTTCGAGCAATTATCGAGACTTTAGTGATCTTTATTTTAAATCTTTTAGTTTTTTACGGCAATGCAGACGTTTTATTACCCAGAGAAATACTCTCACTGTTACACTAGATGATTTTTAAATTCATTTATTTCATTATATACAAAATAAATCATATTAATTTTTTTACGTTGACGTGCGGATGTATGGGTGTGTACCGTTTACACCCAAAAAACTTAATGTATTCGGAACATTTATTTTTTAATAGCTCTAGAATGACATCGGATTACTTCCTATTTAATATGAATGCTTAAATCTATGTCATTCAATTATAATTACGTTATGAAGCGTGCAGTTTTGGATTTTCCAAACTATATTATGTTTTTTCATCTCTTCTGAAACAAGAATATATATTATAAACTTACCTACTACTCTCATATAAGCGCTTTTGTATACTGTGTGGAAAAACGGTGCGTCAGCGGAGACTTCGCACCGATATCTACCACTAAGACCTCTTGTTGCTCCTCTAAGGACAACTTGCTGTGCTCCAGAACGGGATACCTGTGACGAACAGTTAAAATTACTTTTTAATTGAATATATTATATAATACCACTATTAATATCCAAAAACAAATAAAATCACTTTTTATTTTAATCGATCTTATTAGAGCAATATTTACATCCAATGTGAAACATCATACACAGTTAACAGTATGAATTTACCTCATGAGTCGGCTTTACTTATTTCAAATACTTTTTTATTGTGAAATATTATACAGTCCAATTTAACATCTTTTAACTACATTTAGTGGCGTCAGTTAAACCAACTAATGCTAAACTTTATATTAATCAATATTTTTTATTGTTCTAATTATTATATTCTTCAAAATTTTCATTACAGAATCTTAGTGAAAATCTTTTAATGTTTAGTGTTATTACTACAATCTATCATGTGGTGTTGATTGAGAAATTTTATGTTTATATATAGAATTAATAAAAACCCAATACTTTCTTAGAAAGATTTTGAAAGTTTGCTTACAGTACTTGCTAGAAGGAATATATAAAATAGACATGTCATCGTTTACTATAAAACAGTGTACCTCTATAAACATTTGAATAAAACTAACACATGAACATCACATTCAGCTATCAGTATTCATGTACGCTCGTCATGCTCTCTAAGTCTATTTGACCCCAGAGGCGGTAAGGCGAGCTTGCTTGGCTAACATTTTAAAATACGGAAAACATAATAGTTCATCAGTTATTGAACTTGAGTTTTGTATCTTTTTGAGTCTCTGAATTTCAACAACATAATTTATTCTTCAAACTTATAAGAATAGCACCTTCTCCTGTAATCATATTGTACGTATGACTAGATTCTACAATGAGTTCGCGTCCAAATCGAGATTAATCGATTTAAATCCAATTAATTTTAATTCCAATTTAAATCGAATTAATCCAATTTAAATCGAGATTTAAAAAAAAAAACGTATAACAACCATGACTTTTTAAATGCAATCAGTAAATTTTATACGAAATAATTTATACTTAAAATTATATTTATAATCTTAATAATATCCAGGGTATAATCCTAATTTTTATAACAAAATCACTTATCACTTTTTAATTTTTTGTTGTTAATTTATTATTTCTATTGTTTAATATTTAGTGTAACCTAAATTAACTTTTTGATATTGTTAGGAGTGTAAGCTTTTTCAATGTTAACACGTAGGTATCTGAATTTCAGTCTAGTATTCTTCTATTTATAATTTTATTTTATTTTATTCTTTTGACTGTTGTGCTATTCATAGTTATAAATAAATAAACTAGAAACATAAATGCAGTTGGGATATCAAAAATAACAATATCAATAATAAAATATTATATAGCTTTATAGAAATTCATTACGCCAATCAATAAATTATGCGTATGTAATATTTGTGTCAATTGAACTTACAAAAAATTAACCAAACATGGCGGGAATCTGCACTGAAATCATTTCATCATTGAAGGAATATAGAATTATGTTAGTATATAGTAGAGTTTTAGGTTTTAATTAATTTAAAGACCAAAATGACTAAAAATTTAAGAGAATCAATTAAAAGTAGGTTTTATTTTTCAAATTTAAATTTGCATATTATGATTATTAAGACACTTGAGTATTTGGATGAAATCTTAATGTCATATTAATGCCTATATTTTAATATATAAAGATATATAGTTCAACCATATATTGTTTAATATACGTGATTTGATCTGATTATTGTGCATCATACAAGTAAATTGTGTAATTATAAACAAACTAGAAACATTCTCACAATTTTTTTCTGCAAAGGAAGCCACCAACTTGTTAGCAACTTTGAAAATTGCGAAGTTAGGCTTAAACATTAAAACTAGTAAATGTATCTTGGCATCTCATTAAGTTGAAAAAGAAAATATAACATAACTAGAATAAGAAAAGATAAACCAGTCAAAGTTAATACTTTCTTAGACAACATGTTAAAAATTGAACTCGTGAATAAGATGAAATGTGTTCATATTTATACATTTATAAAATATTATTAAGTTTATCATCGTATTTTATAACTGATCCTAATTGTAGAAGTTCATATTTATTCTAATTAGTTTTTACATTCCTGACCGTGTTATACAGTAATTGCATATATATCTTACAGACACGATTAACTATAATAAAACTATTGATTGACTTTGTAATAGAAAAATGCGTAACCGTTTCCGTGCGTTCGTAACGACTGCACTAAAAGCTGCGATTCATCTTATGGCAAGTCGGTCCACTTTAAGAAACCGTCGAAGTAAATCATGCCCGTTCTGCGCTGAAGAGACGTCTGACCCGGTTTTAAAGGACTACACTGAGTCACATTTACCGGCCAACGGCATGGACAAGCATTACATCCAGTGTTATTTTAGATTTTAAAATTATGTTGGAATTTCAACATTTACCGTTAATATGTTAGTCTATACATTATCATCGTAAAGGAATTAATTGATTTCTGGCTCTATGTATGAATTGTGGCAACATGCCAATAGCTTAAGGTTTAACGTGCTTGCATGATGTTCTTAAACGGTTTTTTCCACAATAGGAGTTTAACGAACTAACAAGATGTCGCAGTGCCGTTGACCCATATAAAAAGTCACATTTGTGAATTACTTATAACTTTTCTATAAGCAAACCATTCCAGTGGCAAGTGCTTGTTCATATTTTATTACCATGTTACAATGTTTTTAATATCTCGCTTTCTTGTCCGAGTGGAATTGTGCAATTAATTTTAAACTAATTTCGCGATGAGCTAGATACTTGAAATTTCGACCACAACTCAGAAGTGGATGAGAATGCACGGAAATTCCCTAAAAAGCAGAAAATTTGAATATATTGGACACGAAAAGCATGTAATAGATAACTACTATAAAGAGTGTAGAGCGTAGCTATCAATAAAAGAACTTAATTATCGGTTCACATTATTTGCGGTGCAATAAAATTGGTAATTGAGCTATTAATACATCAATTATCTGCTGCATACGCTCAATATTTTTGTTTATCAGTTTATTTTATACTTTTTAGTCCGTTAGAAAAGCATGCTACAGTAAAACAAAATATTGTTATTTATTTTTTGGGTTAATATATTTAAATCGTTAATCAAGAAAGTATCAAAGCTTTTTTTAACTCTTCTTATTATGTTTAATGTTGGCTCGGATAGAAGTTTATATTTTCACTTGAGTAAGCTTTCATAAAATAAAGTGCAAAAATCTTATCTGTTGAAGATTTTCTGCTAACGATTGGCCTATCTAATTTTTTTTTGCTGGTTAAATTTTCGCTTGAGTAATAAGATTTGTACAATTTATAAACTCAATATTTAAGTATTACCACATATTTAAAGATAATTTTAGTTTTAGTATTTTGTGAGATTTCGTTATTACATTAAATTGAGCTGTTTATATTGCAATGAAATTATCAAACCGGTTGATGTCCATTAAGCACGAGCTTTACCTACTTTAAATTATCTAGCAGTAAAATACAAAAAAAATATGTAAACAATACTTTCTTTTGGTTTAATACTTAACTTGTCTTATAAATTTCGTTCTTAAAGTTAGTTAATCGTATACAAATTATTTTACTACAATATTTAACTGGTGTAATATAACACTGCTTGATTCATATTACGAAAGTTTTAATTTTAACTTAACTAGGGATAAAATATAATAAAAGCTAAATTAGAACCTAAATAATTGTGTAAGTTCAGAATGTGACCTCCTCGATTGTTTAAAGAGACAATGTCAACGAGGTTGAGGTTATTGATATCGTGTGGCTTAATGTTTCATAATTGCATACTACATCAAACATTTATAAAATTAGAAATTATACCGAAAATTTGGGAAAACGAACGCGTCCTGGTTATTGTCACAACTTTGTTAGCAACTGCATGAGACAATATATCTGAATAGAGGTAATTCAATCCACAGCTATGATTATGTTTGAATGTCCCACTGATCTCGCGATACCGTCATAAAAGACGGATAATCACACTCCTATTTACTCTTATATGCTAAGTAATTGAAGTCTGAAATTACTTCATTCCGTGCATTGCCAAAGTTATTTGTATCTCTTCCATGGTAAGATGATGTCTTTATATAACCTTTGCAAGATTTCACGGTAAATTATGAAGATATTACATTACTAATCTTCACATATAAAATACGCTGTATAGTAAATTTCACTGTAATTAGATGAATGTTTAATTGTCTATTTTTCAAAATAAGAAATTTTATCTTACATAATTTATTCATATCAGACATTAAATTTAAACTATTTTAAGTGTATATGATTTAAAAATTCGTTGTTACTCAGACTTCTAGTATGCTACTATCAGTCTCCATCATATAAATGCTTGGTGTAAAGTTCAGATAAGGACGTATCATTACGTCCGTTCGTTAACCTTTCGTTACCGTTTTGCATATACCTTACCTATTGCATATAGGCTTATAGTTTGCTTTGCAGTTTCCATTTGTATGAAATTTTCATATATGTAAGTACATATGTATCATAATATTTTATATGTGAACGGTGTTTAAGCTTGTTTAATATTTTACTGCGAAAGCACTATTGTCATTACATATCTGCATGCAAAAGAAACGATATTGGTGCTGTTAAGTTTCAATGCACAGTATCATACTGTAGTGTATAAGTGTTTAACATGTATTCTTTTTTTTTTTTTTTTTTTTTCGAAAGGACCTACACTGTTAGCCTTAGGGGCTTTTACAGCTTCACCTGAACTAGTGGGGTGAGCGCTGAAGGCGCTCAAACCCGCGGGTAACATGTATTCAGTGTGTCAGTCCTTAAATATCCTCATGTGGCCTCCCTCTCCTGCAAGAGAGGGGGAGGGGTGTGCCGCGCAACTGTCGCGTCGTCGTCACGGTTACGACCGTGCTCCCGCCTGGCAGTGCCGGTATGAACGGCATCCGCTGTTTGTCCTTTAACATCCATTAGTAGTGGGTTGGCGTTGGGTGCCGAGCGTTCAACTTATCGTGAATTGGTAAAGGGGTCTTAGGCCGAGAACCCCACCAACAGACCTCGTCAAAGGGAAATATCCGGGGCCATCCAAACCGGGTTTCCCCTCCCCCCGATGGGGGGACGAAGGCTTCACACAACCACCCCACACCCATGGTGCAGCAGAGTGGACAAATTCTGCTTACCTCCTGGGGCGATAGGCGTGCATCATCCATGGGACCCTGGAATTGCTCCGCCATCCGCCCACTTGAACCGGATAATTAGGGCAGCTATCCTGTTCGAAAACTACCTCCATATGTAGAAACGGACTCCATCTCCTGAGGCCACATGAGGATATTTAAGGACTGACACACTGAATACATGTTAAACACTTACACACTACAATACGACGCCTTCGCATTAATTTTTTCACAATATAGTTATTTTATTGATTTATATCTTTTTATTATAGTTATAAATATTAATAATGACCGCTCACTGCGTACCGTAATATTATAAACAATATCGTTACTTACATCAACGCTAATCCCTGTTTGTGAGAAAACTCGTGTGTTGGGCAGCTCTTTAGGTACAAAGCGGAAAAACTCTTGAGCACCGTGGTACCACTTTACAGTATATAGAGCTTCACCGGTGTCTAGAGACCACCGGCATCCGAGCAGAGCACTGGATCCAACGCCTACCGCCTCAGGAACATTTAATTGTATGTCTCGGAGGCCTAATGCACCTGCACAAGCACAATACAATGCCTTAATTTAACATCTTAAAATATAAACTCAAATTAATGTGTACAATTATATCATTATATATACAGTAATATAGGATATTTAATAATAATATAGTTATATATAGGCATAGTATTACATTTTAAATAAAGCATGTACCAAGATACAGTGTAAAAACAAAATTTTCACCACCCGAATTTCTTTTTTATAGTTGATAGGTTTAGCGTTCAGGCCACAGTCTCACCTGATGTTAAGTGGCGATGTGGCCCAAGATGGTGGCCTCCATAAGCCTAGTGGAGGGTCTGGCTCACAATTGCAACTGCTGGAACACACCTATACCTATCATCATGCTATGGGTTCATCACGATGTTTTCCTTCACCGAAAGCTCAAGCTCATTACAGGCATTCGAACTCACGTCCCTTGATGCGGCGTCTGTACACACTACCAACTGAACTACCATTGCTTCAATACGACAACGACGAATACCGACAGTCAAACTAAAACGTCGAAATTGCTTTACTGTAGTTAGTTTATCTTGTTGCGCATACAATAATATCTTCTTTCCCATTAACGTCAACTCTCATCAACCCTTAAAATGCGCAGTCCCGCTAGTGACGCTATATAGAGTTTTTACTATACTTCAAATATTACCTCTGTATAAATTTTTTTTTTTGTCTCAAATACATTTTCCTGAACGTGCTTTTTTATATTTCACAAATGTTATATTAAAAAGTTTTATTTTATAATATAAATGCTTACATACGACGTAATACTGAATATAATTTCAGAATAGTTAATGAATTATTTGTTGATGAACTGTGAACGATATCGCATAATATTTGACAGGGGAATAGAAAATATTTCTGATGAGTTTTGATTTCTCTCAAGTTTTTAAGCTATCTTGCAAAAAACTGTCGATATATCTTTCCAAGGCTGTTTTGATAAAGTTTTGTTTGTCATATATTACATTAGAATAGAAGATTGGATAACTGGGAAAATTTGACATGATAAGCGTTAAGAATAACTTTCACTAATAAATCAAATACGCCATTTATATTTCATATGATAGAGTATGGCTGCCTATGTATAAATATGGAACAATATATTATACTTAGTATCAACATTTGTAGTTACAAAGATCCGAGTGAAATTTCTATTTGGAAATATCGAAGATTGAACATATTCATATACAAAGTAAACTCTTCTAACCATGCTTATAACAATTGAAAATAGACTGTAATGAACGTCAGTACTTTTGTTCGTTTCTAAAAAGGGTAAGAAATGTACGACTTTCTATCGAAACGTATGAAGACTTAGAAAAATTGAAAATATAGTAATACATTACTTTTACATTTTGTCATAACCAGTAACATCTCAAAGAGAGATAATAAATTGGACGTTATTATATTCAGACTAGTTATTGTGCGAGTAATAATGTATTAGGTATGTCAAAAAACTTTATTTTTTTCTTATACAGAATCTTAGTGTTGCCTGTTATATACAAAACGTCTATATAAACTTTTTAATAGTCGTTTTTTAATAAGTTTTAAGTCGTTAGAAGTTAATAAATGATAAATCATATGTATTTTTATAGATTTAGTGTTATATCCCAAGCTGATGTACCGCTAAGCCTAATGAAGGGACTGGCTCTCAAGTGCAACTACCGGAATATACTTATAGACATTTGGCAGCAGATTTTCAACTTGAGGGCGGTAGTTAGTCAGGCGGGCATTAGAAAAAGCCCTACCATCATATTATGGTTTCTTATAATGTTTTCCTTCATCGTAGGCTCAAGCTCATTACAGAGGTATGAACTCACGTCCATTGACACGGCGTCCATACATGCTGCCAATAAGCTATTACCATCACATAAAATGTGTATTCTTATTTTAAAATTTTTACTTTTCTTATGTTATTTTATAGTGGATTACAATTATTTAATCTTATAAAGAAATATATATGCACTATATATGTATTAAATAATTCTCTATTAAGGTACCTAAACTATTTCTTATAAGTTAGTTAAAGGTCGTTTAGTTTGCGGTTCACTAAACAGAATTTCGGCCCGACGACGTAAGTAATCAAATCTTGGCCTTCAATAAAGGTGGTCGGAATACGTAAATCAAGTGAACGGCACGTGATCGAATTCAAGATCAAGCCAATACAAAATTCCTGACGACACGAACTCATTACAATGTAACCAAATTCAATTTACGCTTCCAGCCACATCATAATATTTCATCTTGGTTCGAGTTTAATATTTATACGAGATGAATTCCATTTCAGTTGTCCTTTATTTTAATATGAATGTGTATTTTAGGTGTTCAATGCCCCGTACATTTTTGCTGTAAATACGATGTAATTTCCGTACAAACGATATGTCATATTATTAAAGTACAAAGTAGTTCAATAAATAATGAATTTTTATATAATCCATCTAAATAAAATATTTCAAGCGTTATGTTGAAAACGGTTTATGTTTGTATCGCTTGTAATAATTTGAATCAGATTTTTGGCAGAAGAAAATTCTCATAGTATGGTCTAGAAATATTGTACGATTCCGAATATAAACTGAAAATCCTTTTTAATGGATTGTTTTATGAATTCAAAATAATAATTTACAGATCAACCGATGTGAGTGCATACTTCCATTTTATATTAATCGTTATGGTCCTAGAATGGCTTAGAGAAAACAAAAGTGCCACAGTGAATTAGTTGCCGACTACTGAAAATGATTGCACGTCTACCAAGCCAGCCAGTTATTATATATTTTCTTTAATGCAGCCAGGTCCCTTAAATATACCCTAAGAACATATTTACAAACTAAATTGGACATATTTACGAGTTCAGAAAACATCTAAATCATAAAATATGAAAATACATGCAAAATATGTTTTCAGCCATCGCTAAAAAATGAGAATTGAGTTATTAAAAAACATACACTGATTTGGCTGAATTATAATTTTAATATACGTACACATATACATATAAATAATATTATGTCAATGTAATCATCTTTGTTCGGTATACTCGAGTAAAACGATAATAATAAACAAATAATACACGAAACCATTTACGCGGTATATATAAAAGTTACTATCTCTTTATCCAATTCATGTCATAAGCATTCATCTAATACAAAAATAGCTTTATGGACCGAAATTTACCGTTCATCAAAAAATCGCTGACTCAACCTAGTTACTTTATATCCAAATACATTTTCCTTCATTGGCTATAAATGTCAAGAAGTCAAATATTTTATTGAGTTTCGCGAAGCTATGTGAGCTGCTTTGACGTGAAAGGAAGGGTATAAGAACACACACCGGACCTCATTCGGTTCTATGTATAATAAATGAATGGACTTACATGTTCCGAGCCAATAATTTTAGCTATCTCCCATCGAACCGAGAGAGATTGGCACTTTACAGAATTTTCGAGAAATGCCCGGTCTTCGGAGGATTCCAATAATCAGCTTTACTTAAGGGATTGGATTCGAATACTCAATTGTATCCGGAGTGATTTTAATAATTCATCACTTCTGTACAGCTATTTCATATTACGAGATGAAAAATCTGATTGAAAAAAGGAACCGACATATTTTTATATTTTTATGAAGATGAAGACTTGAATATTTATCACTGAAATGAATTGAGATAAAAAATAGAACTCGGTAATATGAAATAAGGAAACGTAAACGCTAAACCTATTAAACTGTAAATACGAATGCTAAAAGCATGAAAAAGATTAAAATATTGTATTATAGAATTAATATTATACGTAATATAAAATTAAAATAGTAGTATTGTGCTATATACATTCTTGATTTCGTTTGCCTTTTTTGAATAAGTACGCCAAATTTAAAGTCTATAGGTCAGGTAGTTTTGGAAAAATTGGGACAAATCATTGAATGGCGAATACATACATATGGATAATAATATTTATTATTGTTATATCTTTCGGACGGCTAGTGGTCAATACATTATACATGAATTTAAACTATGTAAACAATATCTAGTCATATTGGCATTTAAAAGCCGCCACAACATGCACTGTAAGGAATACAGTTTAAGTTGAAATATTAAAATGTTAAATTAAGAATAAGTTTAAAAATGTAAACAGTGTACAAGAAAATGTAGCACAGTTTATTTACTGAATAAATATATAGATTACTAAAATATAAATCATTTCAAAATTGTACATTCGATTACTAGTAGACCTCACTAATATAATGTTACTAGCTGACCCGGTAGAGGTTTTTCTGCCCTCTTTGGTAGTTAATCACTCGACGACAGTGCCATCTATAATATCATGGAATAGCTATGAACCATTATCTCGTTTATCACTAACAGACGTACACAATTTTTTATATATTTAAAGATAAGTCAATATTAAACATATGTACTGACGTACAACTCGTCCATCTGATTTAACCTTTCGACAACCTATGGTGGGTGAAGACTTAAAAGCATGCAAGTAATTAAAAATATTCATGACTGTACTCACTTCCACCAAGCCACAGAAACACGGCAGCTAGTTGCGATGTCATTTTGTTATTACATAGACAGAGGCCGCGACCACACGTCATGTCACGACCGGCCCTGTACATATCCTGTAAACCATCTCCGTTTTTTCCTTCATATCTATAGATATCTTCCAAGAATAGAGACCGGTCTTCTCATATCGAAATTGAATCAACGACGTAAATAATAAAATTACTTTTGGGTCGTCACATCTTCGTTGTTATCTTACAACGGCGACTGTATAAATCTGTAACAAGAGTAATATGATTTTAACTTATAGGAATAAATGTAATTAGGGAGAGCAAAAAATTAAATTCACTGATGTTTATAAATACTTTGTTTTGATTAAAACTTCAGCAATATACAGATATACGAATCAAATGGACTTTTGAAAGTTTCGCTGGAGCGATATCGCAGGCTATAACATTCGCCGGAGACGAATTACTATTGATTAAATTACATAATGTATTAGTAACAAGAGTTATTCAGAATTTGTGAAGATAGTCTTAAGCATTAATACTATTTAAGGACTACACTAATGAGTTATCATTGATTTTGCTAATCTTTATAACGCTTACAAATACTTTAGGTAAGGAACAAAGGAATTTATTTCTACTTGAGGTAGCCCGATTGGTGAAATGCTATATTTTAAATGAAGGCACTTAAGGAAAATAGCAGACATATAACCTTGTATTGTGACGGAGTAGGATTTCCAAAGCCCCTAAGAAGGGCAATAGTCTATAGCATCTAGACAAGACTATAATAATACACTTTGCCATCTGGGTATATAAAAAAATACAAATTTATGTTTTAAATTTCACATATTTCTAATTATCTGATTGGTTGAGTAAATGAAAACATTTTTAAATATCAAAATTGTCTTCTATATCTTATATATCTTGAACGTGACATATACAAATGTATATATATATTTAGACAGAAGGTATCATTGAATAAAATTATAAAATGGAATTACGATAACTTACAATCTGTTAAATTAAATTAAACAGTAATAAAATACGACATAGATTTACAACCCATTATTTTATAACAATAATCTATGTAGATGCCGACCCAGTAGCGTATAATTGTATTCGTGTCTGAATCGAAGCGTCGAATTCAATAGTAATAAAACAGGGTGCGAGCTAAGATCTTTTCATTAAACGTATCGTAGATGCCGGTGATTTATCGTCTCGAGAGACACTCCATTCACTGTGCGTTTTGTTGTCTAGAGATCGATTGGCTTCGAATAAAATACATTCGACAATTGAATAGCGCAGCACCCTAACGCAATGTTTCAGCAATGGCGACATTTTTCAGGCGGGTAGAAAACTAACGGCGCCACGCGTTGGCCTCTGGCTTTCAATAAATGGCTGTACCGAAATCACTCAGCCACACCAACTCCCGTCATTGGGACATAGCTAATCTATGCCATCCTGTATACATGCCCTAGGTAATTTCCCGCCAATAAACTATTATTATTTCGTGCCTATTATGATAAGCATTATATGCGTATATATTCTGTTTAATGTTGATATTGTCCGTAATTTACTAGATAGCATGACATTTATCACCTGTCATAATCTTTTTCCTTTGTGGTTTATATTTAATTATATACCTGTGTATATGAAAAGATTATTTCTAGTAAAGTAATAACTTATATATATGTAGGTGCAGACTCAAAAATTATATGTAATACTATTTTTTAAAGTTCTGTAAAGTTTAAAGCATTTTACTCTTTTGTTATTTTTCATATGTAGGCTAACATACAACTGCTATACACTATATGGCACTTTAATTATCCTTTGCCTGTATAAAAGTGAGCAGATATATAAAATATATATTAATAAAAACATAAGGAAATGATATAATGTAACTACACAGTATCATTTAATTTAATCAATTCATAATAAATTTAGACACTTAAACATAACCATAGATAGTTCAATAATTCTAGAAGGTACACGTAACTTCTTTAGTTAAATCGAGTTGAAATTATAAACGATTGTTACACGCTACCTAGATTCATAGGTTGCGGCAGCGTGTGAGATGCAGGCAAACATCCAAGCAGCAACCGGAAAGCTCGAGGTTGTTTGGCAAGCCGTCTAACTAATTTTCATTTGCAAGCACAAATTTCGCTTCAGTGTGCATTGAGTACAGGTAAGTTTAAAATCTATATTGTTAGTATTTTTAATAATACTGTCGCATGTTTCCCGCAGACATACAATAAGTTTTAATTACTAATTTCAAAGATAAATACATTAAATAAGTTAAAGAATTACAATAACAATTGTTGATAATTTAGCAGTTGAAAAATAATTACCAAAAACAAAGTAACGATTCAAAATTGTAGTCAGGTGAGAGTATAAAGATTTTGTTTTTTTTATTAATTTGTCTGAATTGATCTGTTGAAAATGTTCCGTATTTAAATAACCCAAAATTTCTTATATAAGTTAAATAAAACGGTATTCAGTATTATTATATTTAAGGTTAACAGCAAAATACAGGTCAGTAAGATATACTTGATATTATAAACTCTTAGCATTAAGTACCTGAAGCGATGATAGCTCAGTGATAGAGTGTACGACTTTGCGTCCAGGGACGTGAGTTCGAATCGAACCACCTACAGTGAGCTTGAGCTTTCGGTGAAGGAAAACATCGTCAGGAAACCATAGCATGGTGGTAGGGCTTTTTCTAATGCCCGCCTGGCTAGCTACCACCCTCAAGTTGTAAACCTGCCGCCATATAGCAATAGGTGTGTTCCGGTAGCTGCACTTGAGAGCCAGATCCTCCACAGGTTTAGCGTGTCTACCAACTTTAGCCGTATCATCTCTTAAGATCAGTTGAGATTATGGCCATAACGCTAAACCTTAACTATATAAAAAAAGAAGTATTGAACAAATTTAAAGTGCTTGCTAGTGAGTACTATATAAATGGGAGCATATTTCATAAATTTATAGAGTGTAGCTAATTGTTTTCCTTATGTTAATTAATATGTGCGTGTAAAAATTTACGTGGTTTGGTAGTTGTTTTATAATGGTGGTAAAGCCTTTCCAAATATCCATCTGGCTAGATACAATCCTCAAATTGAAAATCTATCGCCAGACACCCATACCTCTTTTCTTGTAGATTCATTTGCAATACAATTTCTCCTGTAAGCATAACATATGAAGTATCTTGTGCGATGATATTATTATTGGTCATATTGTGCCAAAATACTAGAAACTTCCAAAATTAAAATAAATGAATTGACACGAATTATGATAAATGATTTCATGTCACATCGAGGTAGTCAGCGACATGATTTTTTTTAATGACACTTCCGATGGTTCCTTTACACTTCGACGGGCTGATTGTTTTGTGGTTCAGTCATTTAGCACTAAATTTTTATGTTGAGTAGCATCCACGAAATAATCACTCAGATACCTGTAAACTGACGTTTCTTTTTGTATTTTTTCTAATTTGTAACATGATCACAATTGTCAGTTTTGAATAAAACAGGTATTTATGTAGATTTAAACTTATAAATTAAATATCGTAATGACATAATTAAATATGTACCTATATTTAGTAGCAACGACTTTATTGTCTACTAATTTCTATTAACGTTGCTTCGCGTATTCTAGACGTAAGAAATCTACAATACTTTTACATAATACATAATATATCTTAGTAAACATTATATTTTCCTTCTATAATTAAATCTTAACGAAAACAATATATTTATAGTAATCTTTAACTGTGCCAAAAAGATAAAAATCAGTTATAATTTAAATCTCAAGTAACGTTAGTTGAAGAGAAATACACACATTATTTATTAGTCACGTCATTTTCTTCCTTATAATAATATACTTCAAAATATACCAAGTTTAAGTAGAAACATCGTAATAAAGCTTAATTACAATTTTACTTTGAAATCGTATTATAAGCACATACAAACAGTAATTAGCGCAGCAATAACTCTAGACATTATATGGGATCATAAAATGTTACATTTTTAAACACTGTACCCACAAAATAGAATCGACAGAAGATAAATACTGATATGTCAGGACAAAACATTACGACACCAAGTAAGGCCCCCACCGTGCTTCATTTGATACTCCATCTTAAAGGCACATTCACACTTCACCGAACAGATAATTGTCTTAAAAATCGACAAACGTTCAGAAAAAGTATTTTAAAGAAGGTAATGATTTAACGATGTTTATAGGACACAGCAACTCCTAAAGATTAATCTTAGAAATATTACATATTTAATTTTATAAATTGGATACACTTCACTTTATTTCTCTATGAATAAATGTTGTATTACATAATATATTTCAGTTGCGGAAGAATAATACGTAGGTAGATATATTTATGATGGAATTATAAAAAAAATAGCTAAGCAAGTTATAAGTTATTTATACTACCATAATTTCTAATCTTTAACATGAAAATATTAGTACTTCATAGATAATCCGTACGGTGATCTTGTTTAAAATTTATACTATATGTATGTTCACTTCTTTCTAATAAACATATTAAATATAAAATAGATTTCTGATAGTACATTTTTGAAGTATGTTTTACAGTGTTTTTACAACCAAGAAATATTAAGATTTCTCAACGAATACTAATGTTACTTATAAAATATTTATTACAAAATAAATAAAAAAATAAAATAGTACAGATTTTTAAAAATATGTACTTTAGCCTAATGAATATTTTGGCTGTAGGAAGATTAGAAAAGTAATGTTATAAAAAGCTAGCTAAAGCATTAAACTTTTCATAAAACATTAGTTTGAATAATAAATGAATAGTTTAATCTTAACAGTGGTACATCTCTAGACCTTTTGCTAAAACTACATTTATCTCTATATATAAGTTCTCGCAAACACGGTATGTCTTGACTTTCTTGACATGTTTCCTGCCTAACTTTTAGACATGTTGGACACGTTCCCACAAGTAAATTTGACGCACTTGTCATTATGATGAAAATGTTATTCGATATAAATGTGTTACCAAAAGTTTTGTGATTGACATATCCTCATTTTCCTTTGCATATTTAGAAAATTACTATAACTTAGGTTACAAAATATGTTTTATGTATTAGAAAGAACATTCATGCAATTATTTTGCTTACAACTCTCATAGGACAGTATATATTATAATGACTTTGGATAGTAAACTAAAAAGGTTGTATAGTAAACCACAATGTTTCGACCAATTTTACCCCCGCGTCTCTTAACGCCAATCACAGGGATAAGAGGTTTCATTACTTGTACTTGAACTCCGTGGTACCGCCACGAATTTAAAAAACAGAGCAATTTAAAATATCATTCGAATCGTCACCATGGCGATGTTCAAGTGTTATTTATTCTTCATTGTTGTTCCGAGAGACATTTTTTTTTAATATTACAGAAAAATAGAAGTTATTTACGATAAATTTATTACAAACTAGCTGTGCCCGCGACTTCGTTCGCTTAGTATGAAATATATTTTGTTATACCTCGAAAATAAGATATATTTTCTAGATATCTGGTGCAGTATGTCCTTTTCTGTACTACTAACAACGTGTAAGGAAAACTTCATGATACAGATGAGAAGTTAAAAAAAAAACATCTCTGCACTCCATAGATCACATTGCTGACAAATATAATGCAATTCTATAAATACAGAAAAGAGTGGTTTTTAGAATTCGATGTAGAATTACATTTAACAGTTATGATTTATCGTTATACCATTTAAATGAAATATTTAATCACTTTTACACAAAACCAAATTAATTATAGAATTTTAACCTATTTATTTACTTAAAGGGCAAAAAATTACGCTCAATATAAATAAAAAAATCTAAAAAAGGTATAAATTAAAAAAAAAGTAAAAAGTAAAAAGTCCCTGAAAATATATAATCAAATCTATTCATGTACTGTTGGGAGCTGACGTAGTATTAAATGATGTGTTATTTTAATTTAAAATGTTTTTTTTTTCTTGAAATATATATAAAAAGTGTCTATAAAATACCACATGTAGCCTTAGTTAAAGGTTATTTATTAATATGCATATTTAAATATAACTAAAGTTCACTCAGTGATCGAAATTCGAACATATAATTTTATTATTGGAGAGTGGAGGAATTTCTTGACAAGTTGGGAAAAATCTGTTCCCGAAATTTGTTTATTGATAACATTAAAGTTCCTGAATAATTACTCAATAAAAAAAGAAAGTCGCTTGACAAACAAAGGAGGCAAAAATCTATTGATCTGTTCTGTTTTTGGCTGTATTCTACGTATAAATAGATTATAAAGGATAAAGGAAAATTTTATATCAGTTTATATATAAATTTACTTTTAACAAAAATACAGATAGTTTCAACATTTACTACATTTAATACTTATGGTACACTAGCGCCAATGCGGTAATTTATTTAATTTAAAATCTATGATATTTGTTGTCATTTTTGTTCAATTAAAAACTCAGGCAATTCTTCATCCTTATTTCTATATTCCTGAATACGAACAACAATTAGAAGTTCAATTATCAACTTTCAGTATAAGTAGTAGTATGTAGCTATCGCCAAAACGTTATGGGGTTAATAACGGAAGTTGAGGGATGCACGCCACCTGTTGATATACAGTTGTATATAAATCATTGGCGCTCAGTATGAAAGACAGAGTGTGTTCAAGTGTCAATGTGCGAGGATCAGTTATTTTGTCGGTCGGCCAGTGTGTTCTGTTCAGTTCTGTTCTGTATACGGCTGTTAGCTAGGACGGTTCTAGTCTTCGGTCTGTCACGTGTAGGTAGGCAGATGGGCAGGCAGGCAGGCTGGTCGGTTCTATTCATTTTATTTTTGGTATTGAACTTATTTTGCTGCTTGACAGATGAACACAATCTTTTATATATCCTTGTTGTGTGTTAGCACTTTTAAGTGAGGATACTGTAAATCATGTATAATTGTAATGTGTAAGTTAGCTATAAGTACGATAAGAATATAAATAAGTACGGTTAGATATTAGTAATATTTTATTAAGATGTATGTTTTAAGTGTTATGTGTATGTTTTAAGTGTTATGTGCATGTTATACATAGTGCATGTTTGTGTGGTGCATGTTATACGTAGTTGCGGTGTTTGTAGTTATTTGTAGCATATATATTAGTGCATGCGAGGATGTCTTGTTTTATCAATGACTTTTAGTTGTTATTCTTAGTTCACAGGTTAGCGATTAGGCGGACAGTGCCTTCGCTATCACCCGCGGAGTGCGCTGCTGTAGGGGGTATCTACTCACATCTGTGCCCTGTAGCTGGCTGGGTAAGTGCGGTGTATTATTGTTTTATAGTGGGTTTATATATGTTTGTTTGTTTTTCCTTTTATTTTATTCCATCGGGAGATGTTTCTAATTCATACTCTTAGTTTTTCTCGTGTGTGGTGGTGTCCCATTACATCGGGTAATCTTTGTACAAACAAACCTTGTACGACTAGCGGCACATCATACATGTTGTATGGGTATGTGCGGTGTAACAATATACGAATGTATTACATATCTTTGGTTTCTTTTATAGCTCTCGCGTCGGAGACTCATTGCAAGCGGCGAGGACATCTACTCATACCGGCGCTTTTGCATACGCTTTGCACAACTACCTCGTACAGCTGGCGGCATTTTGTACCGACTAGGTCGTACGGTGGTGCATGGGTGAGCGCGATGTATTATTAGTATTTTTTTACATTTGTAGTTTGTACTTCTACCAGGTCGTACATAGTGTATGGATAAGTGAGATGTATTATTATGGTTTTATAGCGCGTTATATGTTGTATTCGTTTTTGTACGCGACGATGTGGCCCAAAATGTGGCGCGTATCCAACGCGACAAGTTATTTTAGCCATCCAATACATGTGTTTGAGTACTTAGTACAATCGGGAATGTTTTATTTATTTAATTTTTATATACAATTTGTATACAAGGCGGACTTATCGGGAATGTTTTATTTATTTAATTTTTATATACAATTTGTATACAAGGCGGACTTATCGGGAATGTTTTATTTATTTAATTTTTATATACAATTTGTATACAAGGCGGACTTTATTAATGCCTGTCTACCTTTTATTAATGTTTGTCTTCCAATCAAATATATAATTGAAAAGAATAACTGAGGCGAAATTATTAAATTTTATATATGAAGTGATTTTTTTTATCTGACCTGATGTTAAATGACGATTTAGTCCAAGATATGGTGGACACGGTAAGCCTAGTGGAGGGACTGGCTCTCAAGTGTAACTGCCGGAACACACCCATAGACGTATATGGCGGCAGATTTTCAACTTGAGTGGTGGGTAGTAGCCATGCAAAGGTTTGCATATTATGCGAATTTATTACATAGTGTGATACACATTTTGCTATCTTTACAGCACTGGGATCGGAGAGCTATTGCAACTACCGGAGGGCCATCATACATTGATTTAAGACTCTAATGATACGTTAGATTTGAGGTCGGGAAGTTACGTTAAATTTAAGATGAGGAGATACGTTAGATTTAATGTGCGGTAATACGTTACATTTAAGATGCGGTGATACGTTAGATTTAAGATGTAGTCATACGTTAGATTTGAGATGCAGTCATACGTTAGATTTAAGAAGAACCGGTCATACGTTAGATTTGAGTTGCGGTTATACGTTAGATTTAAGAAGATGCGGTCATACATTAGATTTAAGATGCGGTCATACGTTAGTTTTAAGTGATTGGTAGACACGCCAAATCTGTGGAGCAACTGGTAGTATTGGTATTTGGTGGCAGATTTTCATCTTAAGGGTGGCTGCTATATATAGCGCAATAAGTTATACTAATAGGAACAGATAGTGTTATCGTTGACACGTCAGGTGACTATGGCGATGACGACTTACATGAATTTACTCCCTATCCTAACCAACCTACAGAAGTTTTCACTTTAAAAAAATCGTTATTTTTTCTTTTATACAATATATGCTCTGAAATTACCAACACGATAAAAAAAACCGATTTGGTGCAGTCGTTTGGAAGTTATGGGCGTACATACATTTCGGTGAATCACAATTTATATTTACAATTTTTTAATGTTCCGCTCAACTGCTTTAATTTTTTTTCTTTATATGAACCTGCTCCTGATACAACAAAAAAGAATTAGCGAAATCGTTCCATCCAACCACGCGCGATGCGATGGCCGAGGGAAATAAAGATTCATTTTTATATACATAGATTACATGAGGCTCATATGTATTTTTCAAATATTTAAAGATTCGGTAAACGTCTCATATTTTTCAGCATTTAATAATTCAGTGTCTTCTATCGGCTAACTTCAGAGTTTTTTTCATATCATAGCTATTTATAAATATATTTATTTAAAGATCCGTCAGATGTCCATTTTTCCAGCATTTATAATGTGTGTGTCATCTATCGTCTAATTATGGAGTTTGTTAATGACACTTACCTATAGAAAACATAAAACTGTATTGGTAGAAAAATGTAATTACACAACGGTAGAAAAAATAGAAATAAACAAATAACTATATGCTCAATGTAATGTTAAAAAATGGCTTTTGTTTTAGATATAAATCAATAAATGTTTTATCAAATTTCGTGCAGCGATTCTTTTAGTACAAATGTTTAACTTGTATCTCCTATCTCACGGAAACCCTATCGTTTTATCGAACAAAAAGTATTCTAAACGTTGATCTGTAAAATTAGCTAACACTCTGCAAGATTCTATTGAAATCTATTCAGTACTTGCGGAGTTATGCGCGTTCAACAGGACAACCAGACAAAAATTCTAAAAAATATATTTTTAGCCTCAGTATCGATAACAAAGTAGACTCCAATAAAAATTTAATAAAAACATTATTAATGTAGACATTTTCTACCATTACAGTTTTATTATATGTTTAGATATATCTGCAGCGCGGCTCGCCATATTGTTTCTTGGATTTATTATTCATAACAAGCCGAAACCTTATTATATCTGTGCGTTGCGGACGGTGCTGTACTTCATTGGCGCTAACTTCATCAACTGGGACTTTGGATAATTACCAGGTAAGTAAGGGTTTCCGTTGTTTTGGTATTGATAAGAGGAGATTCAGTGGGCTAAACCCAGCCCTGCTGGCTCTTTGCTCCCCATCCCGCCGAG
This sequence comes from Actias luna, assembly GCA_039707435.1. Taxonomy (NCBI): domain Eukaryota; kingdom Metazoa; phylum Arthropoda; class Insecta; order Lepidoptera; family Saturniidae; genus Actias; species Actias luna. The sequence continues at coordinate 7,459,954 of JAZHAC010000033.1, read as the reverse complement.
CCATTTGGGTCAGCATAAATAGAGGTAGAAAATTATTTTTAATATTATTCCACGATCACCGCTAATATTCTTAGTAAGTTTTCACGTCGTAAGTTTGTTTGACGTTACTTGCGACTTATTTGGATATTACTGTAAAATTACGCAGTTTAAATTTGTTTTAAGTGTTATAGTTACAATTTCATCTGATGTAAGTAATGATGAGCCTCAAGGTGATGATCGTGAAGCAAGGACTGATTATCAAATAAAACTATTGAAATTCACCTATACATACTAGGTAACAGGGTTTCAACTTAATGCTAGTAGGAAGCTAAACTGGCTGTTCCAGCACCTTGCTTTATCATGTTTCATCACGACATTTCATTATATAGTATGATTAGCACTCACGGCGTGAGTAACTGTCTACGAGGTGTCCGACACGCTACCACCTAACCAGTATTTCTTCTATAAATTGAACGTTTAGATGCCGTATTATTTTGATAAATTTTCCTTTCTCTTTTAATTCTTTACCTGGAGTTTTTAAATCTTATAAAGACTTAAAGAATTGCCATATGTTAATGACATATCGAGCCGTTTCAGAAAAAAACATCTTAAGTGACAAGTGGACTTTTTTACAAGAGAGAGGTTATTCATTCCAATCAAAAAGTATTTATGATAACTTTAAAAATATAAATATATATAACTTGCTGTTCATAATTAACTACTAATCTATTAAAAATTCTAATCTTCTTCTAATTTATAAAGATAATTTTTGAAGGTTACAATAAATATGACATTTTTAAAATTACGATGTATGCTGAAAAGGTTCTACATGTGCATTAAACATACTCTAAGTGCTAAAGCACTCATGCGCTCGGCGAATTTTTATCAAGTTTTTATTCTGACTCATAATAAAACGCTTCATAAACGCCTATAATTTTTTTTTAACATTGATTTGTATAGTTGCTTAAATTAATCTGCTAACATTCCTCATTGCGTGGACTTAAATTTAATTAGGATACTTTTTACGGAATTTTAATGAGCTTGTATACATTTTTCGATTATTAAAATTTATAAGGGTTTAAAGTTACTTATAAAATAATAATAACATTAGAGTTACTGAATGAAATGAAGATACAAAATAGCTGACATACAATAATATATAGATATAGAACACACAGACATAAGTGCTCATCTCACAAAAGTTAATCGCAGGCCGGGCTTAAATTTGCGACCTCTAGATTTTGTAGTAAGATATGCTGCCACTGCACTAACAGCCGTGCTGTAATAAGTGATGTAGATTAAAAAAACTGCATATTTAATACTAGTAAAATATAGTAATCTCTATAGCGATTACACGTGTAGTTATTTAAGGCTGCTGTTTGAAACGAGCGATTGTCTTTTTTTAAATCGTTTCTATTGTTATCAATTTGTATTTTCAAAGTAGAAATCGTTTCGATCTTAACCTTTATTAGCTTTTATTTTATTACTCGATGTCGATGAGCCTAATGTTACTTCGACACAGGTAAAGTTTTGTTTCTACTAAAAATATTTTAAAATTTGCTACGAAACAATTTAAGTTTTTAAAAAATATACATATTTTGTGTTCGTATTGAATCAATTGTTCTTCTTATTTAATCAAAAGCTGGTGCTCACGAATTCCTTTACATTTTTATTTTCACGTAGTTACGTGTGATCTTATAATCCTCTCCTTATGGCAATCTTTGTATTGAAAGGTATAGACAAGATAAAATTCAAGTGAAGGTCAGATTAGTTTAGGAGATTATGTGAAGACTTATTGAGTCAGTAGTAATTCAATGATATGTGTATACAGACTGATTGATTTTTATTCACATATTTTGGTACAATAATAATTTCCTACAAAAAAAAACTATTTACTTAAAACCTAAAGTAAAAGAGTTAGTATTATTATACAGTATAATAAGTGATCACTAGCTCTGTAAAAAATTAACTCTTAAGTGATAACGATAACATAATATACATTTCTGCTGGAGATCACTTATTTTCGCTTTATTTTGCAATTTAAGAGATCAACTCATCTTAAATTTTGTACGAAATAAAAACTAGAGAATAATTACAAAAATCTTTCATCAGATATTGCGACTTATTCATAAGATATGTTTATAGTAAAAAAAATGGTTAAAATAACAAACAAGTATTACGATTGACAAGTCTTTGAACAGAATACCAATTGTGGTAGAAACTTACATAATAAAAGTCAATTCCACAAAATCATAATATTGTATGTTTTCTTCGTACAAAACCCCCCTTTTTATTATAGTGCTCAAATTCCAGATGAATCTTTTAAGAAGTGCTATTAAAGTGTAGCTCCTTTGTGTCGACATATTTAACGTTCCGGAATATTATGGAAGAAAATAAAAAATGAGCAGCTAAAATTTCTAAACCGGTGCAAGCAGTAATGTTTCTAGAGAACAATTTATGCTGCACAAAGCGCAAGTACGGCCTCGTAGGGAGTACTGTTCACACATTTGGATAGCCAGAAGCGTCTACCAGCTTTCTTCTCAGCACCCTTACGCAAGGTCTCCAATAGCGATTGAAAAATGTACTTTAGACTCTGTAGTGGTTCGCAGATATATGTTGTTTCCATGTGTATTGCATGTATATAAACGTAACGAATCTTATTTCTACACTCTTTATTGGTTTTCAGACGAAATTTGTATATTATATACTTATTGTATAATAAGAATGCCTAATTGCCTATAATTAAACCTTTTCTTTTGTTTTAATTAATTAATGCCCACCTAAGAAACAATATTAACAAAAATGTAAATTTATATATAAATTCGATTACTACTTTGTCGGTAGAAACTGTAGTGGTCCTGACTCGAGGGAATAGAGAAATTCCAATAAAATAGACACCAGAAATATTATTCCGATTAGTACGTAAAATATATATAGCAGAACTGATTGACACATTTTATCTTCTTAAATTGCTAGCCAGACATATGTCACAGAAACATGTTTAATTTACAGTTTATATTCCTTCTGGTTTATTATGTCTTTAAAGGTATAGTCTAGTAAAAACATGACAAAAATCCAGTTGAAAATAAAGTGTGCGTCGTCAAGCTTACTTATATATTATACTTATATCATTTTATCTTTTATTTTAAGTTTACCGAACGTTTAGAGACAGCTTATAACTATTTATTACCAATACTAAATATTAAGAAAAACATTTGCAAATGCAAAGATTAATTCCTAGAAGCAAACACAGTAAAATCCTTACTCCAGTTTCAGAAAGCGCATATTTAATTTATTTATTTACAATATTAATATTATGTTTCAATTTTAATTCTAACAATACTTACTCGTAATATTATTGCCAAAAATCCACTCTGTATTATAACACTTTTATTTTAAACTGCAAGTCAATAGTAGTGTACACAAATAATTCACAAAACGTTTTAAAAAATACTTATTCAGTTAGGGTGCCCGTAAAGTCGTAGTGCGATACATATAAAATGAACTCGTAGACAGCTACGGACTACGCGAACAGCTACGATCAACCGAGAGAGAAGAGCGCCCGTGAACGACTGAGTGCGAAAGCTGCATCGCTCAAGATCGCACCCGCCTGCAACCGCGCAACATAACCGTTTTTCACTATTATCATTATCGTTTATGCATTTTCATATAATATTATTATTAATCGTCGATCAAGCTGTGCTTGTTTTGCAACATTATCGTTTTTTACATTCAAATTTTAAAAAGACCATTTTAAATACTAGCTATTCCTTCGACTTCGTCTGGGCTGTAACTAAAATTATTTAATCTCGCACCGTCATCAGATTACAATAAGTTTTAAAAGAGTAAACCGATTCTAATGAAACAAAGATTAAATGTTATTCGAAGATAAGGTTTATGATTTTCTTGGTGCTGTTTTATCATAAATATTGTACTTTAGCAGTGATGCGTGCGCAAACAAACATACAGGCTTTGCTAAAAATGATGTAAATGTATTTTATTACTTATTCTTAGTCACTTGCAATAATTTTTTTCGCATAAATTTTAAAAGTGCAGACACGTTAAATTTACATTCTTATTATATGTATTGACTAGTTGTTGTTATTTATATTCAAATTAATATAAGAAAAGAGTTCTAGAGTCAGCAGATTTTAGTAAAGGATCCAGTGTAAGCAAAGCAGCTACACGGTGAATCGAGGAAAGTTCGAGTAAGAACATCGCAAGGCCGGTCGTTCTGGCAATTTTTGAAACAATGATCCACTCAACAATAATATCTTTCGGCGAGGATAATATTGGTATTAAACTAGTTCTCTCCCGTGACTTTGTGTATTGTATACTTACCTTTTATTTGTAACTTTGTCATGACAGTTTTACCCTTAATTTAATATTATATTTCAATTAGTTACGTAGTTATTCGAATTATTTAAGGTGTTGTAGCTCAGTTGGTAGTCTGTACGGACGCCCCCTCATTGCACGTCAGTTCCAATCCACTTGCAATGAGTTTGAACTGTCGATGAAGGAAAAGATCGTAATGAAACCATAGGATGGTGGTAGGGCATTTTCTAATGCCCACTTGGGAAGCTGCAATCCATGAGTTGAAAATCTGCCGCCAAATACTCTGTATGTGTATTACGGTAGTTGCACTTGAAACCCAGCCCCTCCACTGGACTTAGCGTGTCCACCATCTTCGGCCACATCATCACTCAACATCACGTGAGAATAAACATATAAACTATAAAAAAGTGATGCCAGATTTAACCCCGAAATTTAAGATTTGTTGTATATGTACTCATAAAGTAAATGAAGTAACATTCTGATTAAATAGCCTATATGTTATAAAATACAATTTACTATTACTTTACGGATGTCATTAAGTAATGACAAATCATAACAGGCAATTCAATTTCGTTTATATATTCTTTCACCTTGATAACATAACAAATATGTTTATGTTCATCGCAACGTAGAAGTGTAACAATAATGAAATTCCATAACGATATTAAAGGAAAGCCCCAAACCTGACGGAGGTTTTATAAAAGAATTTATTAATAAAGAACAGAATATTATTCAATTTTTCTTAAAAACAAAGATGGAGTAGGAAGGAAGTCCGTTTCCACCTGGGGCTCCGGGGCTAGTCGAATTTATTAGCATTCAAATGATTTATAACTAGCGAGCGGCAGCTGAATATTTTCTGATTCGTCTTAAATTAAATTCTTTCTTTCCTTTGGATGGATTTCATTAAGGGTAAGGAAATACCGCAGCGATGAAAAGATAATCTTTAGCTTTTGGCTGGCTTACACTTCGCCATTGCTTTAGACGCGCTAAAAACTATTATAGCATTTTTAAAGTGTATAATATCAATAATTGAGTATATTATTAGTTCTTAGTTGATGGGTTATTAGATGCTATTTAATATTTTGTTTTGCATCAGTAGCTCCACTAGCATAACATTATTCGAAAAATAATTATGTCGTACGTATTATATAATCATTATTTTGCCGCTAATGCAGTTAGGAGTCATTCATAATACATGAGTAAGGTATTCTACCATTTGTAACAGAGAGAGTAATATTAATATCCTTAAATTTAGTAATTTTACAAATACTTTCATACGTTTATTAGCGTAGTTACGATTGTAATTCTATAAATAAGTGGGTAATCTATAATTGTTGACATTAATTAACAGATATATTCCAAATTTAACTATAGTTTACAATTTTTCAATAAAGAGTAGCTGGTCGTCATAAAATATTCTACTCTTAATTAAACCGTATTAATAATTAACTTTATTATAAAATATGATAAGTAATATTGTTCATCATAAATTAAATTCACGAATTATGCATTCTTAATTTTTACCAACCCTAATTCAATAACAAAGTAACATATATATAAGGTACACATATTTACCGCCTGTCTCTACTTTAAAATGTTTTCTTTTAAGTTGGTTGTTTTTATCATGGTATAATTAACATGTTTCAAAATTTCGATATTTAGTTATTATTATCACTATAAACTTATTTAAATATTTCTTAATTCCTTTTAACCAGTATTTAATATTATTTAATACACTCACAGTTATTTTAGCAGATTTATATACATTTTGACATCATAATTAAGCATTGACTGTTATCCTTTCACTTTTTATATCAAGTTAAGATAAGAAAGCTTATTTAGATGTCTGATAACGATAATCTGAGCTTACTTCATTAATTATAATAATTAATCTAGTTGTCTCTCATCTCCATCTTATCAAAAATCTCTCAGGGTGTCTTGAGTCAACAAAAAAGTTTCAAATGTTCATGTAGAGGTGTTGGAACCCCGCGTCCTGGGACGTTAGTTCGAATCCAAACACCTACAATGAGCTTGAGCTTTCTGTAAAGGAAAACATCGTGAGGAAACTATAGCATGGTGGTAGGGCTTTTTCTAATGCTCGCCTGGCTAGCTACCATCCTAAAGTTGAAAATCTGCAGCCAAATACCAATAGGTGTGTTCCGGCAGATGCACTTGAGAGCTAGTCCCTACAATAAAGGCCGGCAACGTACCTGCGATTCCCCTAGTGTTGTGGGTGTCGATGGGCGGCGGTGATCACTTACCATCAGGTGACACACTAGATCGTTTGCCCCCTATTACATAAATAAAAATATCCATATATATTCATAAAAATAGATCCAAAAAACTAATGCAAACGGCTACCCAAAATATACAAAAATTTAGATTTAGTTTATATATATTAATAACTTAGTATGTAATCAATGTTACAATACTACGTCAACATTACTACACATACTACACAATTGTTGTTTTTGATTATTATTAAACAACCACACGAATTACAAAAAGAACTATACAAAAAAATACAAGTATATAATCAAGAAGATATATGTTACTTATAAAAAAATTCATTCGGTTAACAAACTAGAGACAACAATGTCTAGACGTGTAACTCAAATGGCTTTTAGAGTATGAGATTATTGTACTTATATAACTTACATGAATTACAGTTTCTTGTGGCAAACACAATGTTTCTTGTATAAGTTCTAAGTAAGCGTGGGATGTACCATCATATTTTATAACGTCACATAAAAACGTTACTATTTTCTTCCTATCCTACCAAGACAAAAAGGAAAAATCTAAAAACTTACTTATTTATTTGGAAAGTGTGCAATAATACTTATCAAAATTTAGTAAAATATACGTATATATAAACAAACAAAATAAAACTAAATAATATTACTGACAATTTAGTTACTACATTTTAAAAGTTAATTTAATTATCATATAATTATAGAATGTAATGCTTATTATATGAAAATGGATATGGAACGGAAAACAACAGTAATCATTACCTAGATAACTTATGTATGTTTTATAACACATATAAATGCACATACGTACATTTCATTGTTAAACTATTTTCGACACAAATACTAATAAAGAAAATAAAGAATATTCTTTCTAAGAAAACTGAAAACTTTTGAAACTGTTGAATATTGAATGCTCACACGGGTCTTGGCAGAATTTTAAAGCTGAAATATTTAAGAGCGCAACATAAAGAACAAAGCCGGCTCTGTGTTCAGCGGTACATGTCTGCCGCTACCAAAAGCCGGCCGTCATTAAATTCAGCGCGCCTTTATGCCTATCCAACTTCGTTAACTATGACGGAGCCTTCCAAATAAATGGGCCACCATTCTAACGATATACTTGCTTTCTAACATAAACAACTTTATTAACATATTATTACTTGAGAAACAACCTATAAGGTATCTAATAAATTCATAGCATAAACCTGACAAAATAGTAGGTAAAATATTTAAGAAAAGATACAGTGACGCATTGGAAAAAGTACACTAATTTTTTTTTCTCTTTTTGAAATGTTTTAAAATGCTCTTTGCAGAAGAAGATATTTTCGCAATTTTAAATGTACCTTAGGTAAGCAACGATTTCATGACGATCTTAATATACAAAGTTTCGATATGTTTATAGTGTAAAGCCGGTGATTTGAAACTTTACCTTTTTTTTGTTAAAAGTATAACAACAATATCTAATAACGGCTAAACTGTGTATGAATGATCTGGAATTAAATTTATTACTTTGTTTTTTTTTGTAATTTGAAAGTGAGGTGAGCGACAAAATTGCAAAACGCTGTGACATTTTTAGTGTTAGTTACAAACTATAATAAAACTGGTACAAATGAAATATTATCAAAAGGTAAGTTCATATTTTTTTAGAAATTAGCTGGTGTTGCAAAGTCCGGTCTTAAATCTTAAAACCAATGTGTATCGTAGCCTATTTGAACTACATGCAACACGTTAAGCCAGGATTATGGCAGAATTTAAAATTAAGTATTTGCTGGACAATAGGTTAAAAAGTATTTGTCTGAAAGAATTGTGACCACTATACACCAAGTCTCTCACAGTTCATAATGGTGTGTCGTGGTCCACAAGCTATAGATGAAAGTCCCAATAAATAAACAGGGTTATAAGAATCATCTCCGACTGGTTCGTAATTACTATAGACATGGTGATAAGCATCACAGTACTGTAACGCACTGTCACCGTAACGCAAGGTCGTAGTAACTCCCTCTTCATTTTTCATATTTGGGGATTAGCCATAATGTATCCTGCAGCAGGCTGGCATGACAGTCACAACCGCTGATGTATTACTGATCTCTCAACAGACACTATTGTGTTTAAACTTTACAATACTTAGCATTAGGCGCAGAGTTATTATATTTTTGGGTAACATTAAAAGAAAAGATACTTAAAAAAATTAAAAGTGAAATACCATGTCTGCATTGTAGAAATAATGACGTTCTATTCTAGCGTGTAGGATATTTAAACTAAAGCAGCATCTTACTCATGTAGTACATACGTCAAAGGTTCTCATGTTCGTAGTCAGCCTAATGAGCCGTAGCCAGAGACAAGCGCATGCAATGAATGCCCTATAAGCATGCTTACCACTTCAAGGAATATTATAATGTTTCATCAATTTTTTGACATTACAACTATTATATAGTACTGAATTAAAAGCTAAAACTACATACTAACATGATACTTATATATCCAGTTGGTTAGGTTCCACGGTACCTACAAAATACGCAGCCTATTAAGTAGCAAAAGTGATGGTGATTTTAGTCGATAGTATATATTCTAAAACAAAATGTTGTTGAATAATTGAAATATACGCTTCATATAAATAATATCGCTACAAATTGTAAATTTTCCTCAGTTTATATTTTTATTTTTATTATTTATGTTTTTAATTTTCTATCTATAAACAACCTATGTATCTTTCTAGCCCATGCTACACAAATAACGCTATTCTTTATATAAAGTGCTATATAATTGCAAACATCTACAATAATTCCAAGGCAGCCATTTATAATTGAATAAAAATGTAGCTCTAATAATTACCATATATTTATACATTTTAAAAGATAAATAAATGGACATTATTTTTTTAAGTTTTTACCGCTGAAAACTACTCGTTAAAAACATGGATGGAAATTAGTTTTAAAAGTACATAATATAATTTGCGTACTAATACAGCGCGGCGCGGTTTTTTTAATTATTTCGAAAAGAAACAACGATGAAAATTTTATGTTGTTCATATTATTTAAATATAAAGGTTTTAATGAGCATTGAACTTCATAAAAGAAACAATGGCGTATGTGAGGCCATATTGTGATTCTTTTGTTTCAGTTTGAGCGCTGTCATTATAAATTTTTCATTGCGAGTGTCTAATGAGGTTTGAAAATGTGGGCATGTCTATGATGTAGGTGCCGAGATATTATATGCGTAAGTGAACATTTTTGTGCATATAAAGTTATAACAAAAACACATAATTCTTCGAGATTTTAATACCAATCTATTTTCAAATGGCGTATTGTGTATTTATATTTTTTTATAGTTAAGATTTAGCATTATGACCAAAATCTCACCTGATTTTAGTGTCCCAAGATGGTGGATACGCTAAGCCTAGCGGAACAACTGGTTGTCAAGTGCAACTGTTGGAACACACTTATATTTAGCGGCAGATTTTCAACTTGAGGGTGATAACTAGCCAGGCGAGCATTAGAAAAAGCCCTACCACTATGCAAGCTACCACTAAACAGAATATATTCATTTTCACCCAATATATTATGTTATGGAAATAATACTCAAAAGAAATTTATAATATTAAATGGATCATTAATATATGTTAATACTTGCAAAGTTTATATTCGATTACAGTTTTCTAAAACGAATGTGATAAATTACGTGAAATATACAGTGGTATTTTAAGTTACAAAAATAGGTTGACCTATAAGGATGTTTAAATAGTTCTATGTTTTTTGAATAGTAGAGAGTCAAGTTACACGAGCCATTTCGTCGGTAGATTTGGGCAGGTGACCGAGGTAATGCAGAACACCGGTAGAGGAGGCATCGCATGGCGCCGGAAATAATGACTGCCGCTCTGTAATTGGAACGAAATCGTACGCTAGATAGTGGAGTACTTCTTGCTTTTATTTATTTTACGTGTATTTGTTTTTATTTATTTTATGTAAAATTTGTTGCTACAAAATTTAATCATATTATACTTGATTGAGATTAATTAACTCACGAATGTTTGATTTCCAAAATTTAAGTTGCACACAACGTCTACGTCTACGTATTAGTGTTAATAGTAAATTATTCGAATGATACTAAATGGTATTTAAAAATCAATCAATATACCTAATAATGGAGTTAAATTTATTATAATAATTTAATATATAATATTAAAATAAAAGAAACCATTAAATAAAAACAATTGAAATATTGGTCATTCAACAGCTAAAAAGTTCGTAGAAGATTAGTTTATATTTAGAGAAAAGTGAAATATTTCCGCAGAGGAGTGAATGGCGGAAATAATGATGTCCGGTGAACAACCAAGCGAGGAGACGCGACAACCTGCCCACCCCTAATGCAACTGAATTACATCACGGAAAACGTATCTTAAAACGGATATACACTTAAATGTTTATTTCCACATTATAATTAAAGTTTGCTTTCAAAACTAACTAAACTGTTGCATCCCTTTATCTGACTAAAAAAAAATCTAAATATAATCACACCTTGAAAGTTGTAATAATCGTTGAACATAACCGACAGAATGTATTAGTATAGCAAAATATATTGAACTGTGAAGCTATCTACCGCTTCTAATTCAATACTATCTATTGTGAATACTATATAATAATATTGTGACTTTGTAAAGTTATTCTCAATATAAAGTTGAATTTCATTACTTCAATGCAATTTGTCACAAGGAAAATAAAGGAATCTTGCTTCGAACTGAAATTGAGAAAATTTTCTTATAGAGTACCATTAAAGATTCTGTCGGTCCGGTCGTGAGGAACATGCATTGTTACTGTGGAAAATGTGAAATATGTCTATGTTGGTATGCATGATTTTTTCTTTAAATTTGTGTATTGTAAAAGACCGTATTAGAGTATGTTGTCAAAATAATAATTTTCACGAATGTTGGCATTGTTAAATCTTGGAAATCGTTTGTTTTTTTTATATTAGGTGATTTTAAGTTAGTAAAATACAATATAAAATTACTTCAAAAATGTATTGATCTTAGTATTGAAAAAAAAGTACATTATTTTAAAAGCCAAATCATATCAAAATAAATAGTACAGTTTGAAACTAGCAAGTTTGGTTTAAGAGCCTTTTGTCAAGTACATCTGATTATAATGGAATATTAAAACTTTTTTCAATTGACCGATATTATAGAAAGCAGTGTTTTAAATTGCAATAGCTCAATTCTGAATGAACTTTATAAAATAAAATTATACTTAACATCTGCTTATCATTTGTTACATAACTCATTTTAGTATTTCTATTGTTGAATAGGACTTAAATAATTTTATTCTCTGATTTTGTTATCTTCTTACTTCACGTCACATTCAACTTGTTTTATTCAAATTTCATAATATCTCAGTCATTCTTCTAAAATCCAAAAAGAATATGTGAAAAATTTAATATTATATGTAGTATAACCTAGGTATTCTCCAAGCACTACGTGCACATGTTTTTAATGTGCTTTAACATCTTCAGTACACTATTCACTCCTATTTCATATATATTTTTAAAAGGACAATATTATATTTTAATAATACTTTCATTTTATCTATGTAGATACAATAAAAGTAAAAAATAATCATCATTTTTATAAAATTATTATTTATTTTATATGAAAATTGAATATCCTATAGAAATTGAGCAATCCACTTATCTTTATTATCTGTCAGCACAATAAGAAACCTCTAAACTGCCATATTAAATATGTATTGCTTGGTTCATCCTGTGCATTATATAAATCTAATACAGCGATAACAACAAACCTGCCCTTTTAACATGTTACATAATTGTAAATAACATTACAATTTGCAAATTCATCTACAAATTGTATTATATGAAGAAAATGAATTATTTATGCATACGCATAAACTTAATATAGACATAAAAACAATTACAGTTTTAAATTTTCGCGTATTGTATGCATTATAATATAGAAATAATTAACAGATAAATAAATATTCATGAAACTTATAGTTCTCGTTAAGCTTGCAGACAACAATGTGTTCGATAAACGTGAGAGACGTCTTCTTCGATGGATCAAGTAATGGTTTGAAGGAATACATCCTGATCCCAACAAAGCCTGTAATCGGTGCTACGTAAACTTCTGCAAACGAATTAGATAGATAAACTTAAAAATGGGATTAACCAGTAAAAGTTTGTCACGAGGATTATGTACGTAAAGAACGTAACTTACACGTTCTTTATTTCTTATTGAATATTTTTTTGTTCATATATAAATCTCAGTGGTAATCCCACAATACTTTTCAAACCTGTCTATTACAGATATCAAGCTGTAGAAAAATTAGAAATTGTATAAATATTCATTGGGGTTCAAACAATATAATGTTCAATCGGTATTAAAAATTTGCTTTTACTATGTTATTCTTCTTCTTGTGCTAATCTATACCTAAGTATGGTCAGCGCGACATGTTTTCCTCTTTCACAATATTATATCATCTGTTACTTCAGTATTCATACCTTTTCTGCGTCATCTCTAAAAAAGTCCATTTATTTCTTTAATCTACCTCTATACTTACTACTACTTGAATACTACTTGGAAGGTGGACCATAATCATAAATAAGTAATATGATTCATGCATAGATTTAATGTTATTAAGTATAGTGAATGTGGATCTACTTTGGTAAGATGTATCAATAAACAGCTCCAGTATTATAATGGATCAAAAGGACGGGATTTTTTTAAAGCTTTTAATAATAAGTTCTTAAATATTATTTTTCATTTAACTTTATTTACTGCTTACGCAGGAAAAACTAGATGAAAGTCCGTTACACATAAATAAACATTTCGCGAACAACCGTAGATAAGGCTGTTTATTTATAAAGTACTGAAGAATAAACAATTTTCATTGACTCAAGTAATTAATACAAATATTTGTTGTTAAATGATTGCGGCTTGAATTCATGAAATTAATACAATAAATCAATGTCACGCCATGTTTACGAGGTATACATGAGAAATTGTTGATTGTACGGAATGCAACGTCGAGAAATCCTTGTCTGGGATTCATGTATTATTTTGAAATTTTGCAAGTCGGAAGTCACTCTGCGCACTGAATATAAAATATGTATATTCCTTCGTTTACATTGAACAATTACTTCGTATATCACTTATTACTAATAGAATATAACCTGTAAGTATAGTACGTACAATACCAAAATAGAAAAATAAGTTTTATATGTAAAAAAGAAATCGGTCAAGGTCTGTGAAGTTTCATTATTTTGTAAAAGATGAGAAATATATAGTGTCGAAGTGAAAGTGTTTTTTTGTTGTAATCACAACTATTTACTAATGGAAAAATAAAAAGTCGATTAAATATAAACAGTCAATTTAATCAAATTAACTGTAAGAAAATTCTATGATTTATTGTTATATTCTTATTAATTAATTTGATTACAATGCATTTACAAATGAAAAGCTATCACCAACTAAGAGTGACTTTGCAGATTGAGTGCAATACATGTTGAACGTTGGAAAAATTAAACGATGTTGAAACTTACATGTATTATTTAGTGGATCTCTCAAATAGAAATTTTGTTGGCAAGAATAGACAAAGTCCATATTCTATCCTTTATGTCTACCCCTGTAATTATATGGCGTGTTGATAGTACCTATTTACTTTAAAGTAGAGTAGTTTTTATTTCATTTTAGAGTGTCTTGCTTTGCTTATTTGTAATTTAAGCGATATTGAATAGGTCTGAATTTATGCAATGAACCTGAGCTTTCGGTGAATATTAACATAGTATTGAAACCACAGCACAGTAGTAGAGCTTTTTCTAATGCCCACCTGGCTAACTACCACCCTCAAAAAGAAAATCTACCAGAAAATATCTATAGGTGTGTTCTGACAGTTGCACTTGAAACCTAGTCCCTCCACTAAGCTCAGCGTGTTCACTATCTTGGAACACATCGTTACTTAACACCAGATGACATTGTAGTCATAACGCTAAACTTATAACTATAGAAAAAAAACACTGCTTTCGATTGACTTGCAAATTCTTTAACACGAAAAAAAATGCGGTATTTACCCAAAAAGATTATTGAAAAAACTATGTTAGGCAAATAAAATATACTTAGCAATTTGATGTTATTAGCCCGCATGAGAGAAATAAGCCATACATCAACGTCAGGCCCGCAGCTTACATAAAAAGTTGTTATCAAACAAATCAGGACACAGATAATATGAAAAGCGCTTTTAATACCACTTATGCTTTAACCACAACGTTTAAACTAAGTGTAATAGTGGAGTAATTAAAAATTTATTAATTGTGATATTGAAAACGCAAAATATCTTTAAAGGACTATAGCGAAACAGATTAGCAATATGTGTTCTTGTTCTTTTATAATTTATAGGTGTTAGAGTTATGGCCACAACCTCACCTTGTATTCAAATCCAAGATAGTGAGCATGCTAACCCTAATAGAGTATAACTGCCGGAGGGCACCTTTAGGTATTGAGCGGCAGATTTTCAACTTAAAGGTGGTATCTAGAAGTTAGAAGAATTGTGAAAGATATCCCTGATATCTTGCAACAAGAGATATCAAAGTGTCGCCGTAGTGCTTTTTAGTTGGTAGTGTCAGGTGCTTAAGCGTTATATATTATTATTATATGAATGGTATAAGTTTCCTGCAGGTTAATTTTCAGCTTTTTGGACTTCTTTTGATCTATTCATCAACTTTTAGCGGTCAACTAAGAATCCTAAACCCAGTGCAAATGGAAAAAAGACATTATCTTATCAAAGACGTTGACTAAGGCGTAGCCAGTTGTGACCAAGGGGTCACTTGACCCCTCCTCAACAAGCTATAATCAAGGAGAGTACTAATTAATTTTCCTCAAACGCAACGCGAATATCCCGGCATTATATAAATCATTCTGGTTGAAATTAAATATATAAATATTACTATAGTATATATTGTCAATAAAATTTCAAATATTTCAAGAGAACGTCGTTGTAGCAAGGTATGTATAATATTAGTTTATGTTACCTCTCTACCTGCATAAAATGATAGACACAGCCTTCGTTGTCAAACTATTACTTATTATATATAACTAAATATAACTGTATAGATAATAAATAAATAAATACTTTTAAATAAATATTAGTCAAATTTATAATTTAGTAACTGCACATTTTACTGTTACTTTTTTCATGTTAGCATCTCATGGGCGAGTGTTACCCACATGCCGAACTTTAATGAATAGTTTACACAGCGTGAGCTAGCGTACGAGTCAGTCTGCCGAGTAACTCATAGGTGCGAAGTGGATAGTAGCTAGCATGCGAGTTACTTCAACATTTTTTGTTTTCACTGGCCTGTTCGCCCGGCTGCAACTCGCACATGGCAGCAGCTCGGTAATATTTTTTTTTCGAATTAACGTACGCTTTTAGCCCCAAGGGCTTTGACAGCTTCACCGAACTTTTTGGGGCGAGTGCGTGCTGAGGGTACTCTGTCCAGAGGCAGCAGGCACAAGGGTACCAGAACGGCCGAACCTCGGCTTGGGCTGGTGCCTGTAAATGAAAAAAAATTCACGATCCTAACTAACCAACAGGTCCTGTCTTACTAATTTAGTGATCCTAACAACGACCTTATCAGGTAAGCAGCTCAAGGACTACGAGGGTAGTCTCTTACAGAACCGTGTTCTTAACGTGTGAGAGTGCACGAATGGTCTGCGGTGTGATGGTGTACTCTCAGTAATGTAGAGTATCACTATATCGCACGCGCAAAGTCACTCGAGGGCTCCTACCCGGAGGATCGAACCTAGGCTCAGGCTTCTGCGGAGAGAGGTTGCGGCGGGTCAGCTCGGTCATCACTCACATCGTTTGTACGCGTTCGGCAGTAGCTCGCCAGTCCCAGCCGGACAGTTGTAAGTGGAACCTGTGTTTTTATAGGCATTTTCCAATTCGTGACATAATATTGTAGTCATATACCTTATTACCGTTTTTTTTTTAATTTAAACACGCTCATTCGACATCGTGACAGCTCGCAAGACTGGACAACACTAAGTCTAACTAGATTTAAGTCTCTCAAAAGTTGGATGTACACTCAACCCGAAACGCGACGAATCAAATGAAATTTACTATTACAGAAACATCGTGTTGCAAGTGGTCGCATCCTCGTGAGGTATAAATGCCATCTACGTCTGAATTTTATACAATATGTCGAATTACAAATGCCTTGGATTCGGAAAATATATATTAAGTACGTACAACATACATACGAGCATATTGGTTTTTATACACACGAGGTGTATCGGCACGCTATAATAATATTTTTTTTCAAATCGACCAAAGTTAATTATGATAATCTTAATGAAATCGTTTTCTGTTAAACTTTTAAATGATGCGAAGTATTATACTCGTAAAACTTCTAAGCCTAATTGTAAAAGAACAAAACAATCAGTAAAACAGAAAAGATAAAAGCATTGTCGCCTTGAAACATTCACGTTTTTGCCAAGGCTCCCTCGTAAAACTTTATTAGGCGCATTAAGGTCGCGGTTGAATCCTGTTTATGTAATCGCCGCCGGGGACCTTTACCAGGAAAAATATTAAGTGAAAAAAGAACACACAACGTCGCCCTAAAGAAGATTATATTTATTACAACGTATCTTAGTAGTAGCCGGAGGTGTTACGAATCTTGGAGAAAGCGAAATCACGAAACGCTACTTCCGGAAAAATTACTGACGATTGCACTTAACTCAAGTCAGTATATTATATTAAACTAGCAATTTTTATTTTAGTTCTCTGTTATAAAGTCCAGTTCTGTTCAAACTATTACGATAAATAATATCATACACAAGACGATAAATTGGGGTGTTTTAATTTTTTTTTTCAGATTCCATTTCCGTCTTTTATCTACGACACTAAATATAAAATACAGTTTAAATGTTATTTTAATTACATTTAAAGTATGTCTGGAAAAACTTGGAAAAGCTAGATTTCGTAAAAGACTGACATGATTTAAATACTATAAATCGTGACAAACTAGTCACCCCCTATTTTAGACTCAGGCCGGTAATAGTTATTTTAGATAACAGTGTAAGGTTTTATAATAAAGTACCAAAGCACATTACCGAATTTTAGGATAAGTTGGTTCAAGTACCATGTCAAACTGGTTTTGATGCCAAAAGGCTAATATAGGGTGGAACAATATGTGAGCGATCATGATGTCTGGAATTGACAATCCTCTCAGTACATCCGCTAATATTTACTGCAGATACACACATTAAAGAATTGGACCGTTTATTTTCAAATTGATTTAAATCCATTTTTAAGAAAAATGAGCTATCACGTAATTCATGCTTAATTTAATGTAAATTTTTTATATATAACTAGTCCGTGTTTAATTTCTCAAAAAAAAACCCATGTTTTGTACAACTTAAAATCGGTCGGTAAATGAAATTGCATTATCAACAAATATAGTAACCTTTAATTTTCTCGAAACAAAAGAAAATGGACTTCACCACTTTCAAAATAAACGGTCCAATTATGTAAGAAAGATGAACCAAAAAAATATGTAAACATGCAGTTTCTTGCTGGTTTTTCTCGATGACTGTGTTACTTTGCAAACCGGTGGTAGTTTTGACGTTCATAAGAACCAATTTAGGGCCTAAATTGAATTAAAAAAATTGTTTTGATATGGCACATAATAATGCAGTTGGCCTGTTTACCTATTAGTTATCAATAGACAAGTTAAGTTTCATAATAAATGAGATAGACTTATGAAATTTACTCTATATGTTATAATAGAACTGAAGTTTATTCGTAATATATATTCTTTAGCCTGTTCCGTGGGTGGAATATAATTTCCTTAATATTACGCTCTGAAATCTTATTCAAATCATCAGAAGTTCGCGACTCCAATCCGAGTAGATGCTAATTGCATGCAGACTGTTTAATTAACACGGTAGATACGACGCGAACTCGGGCGATGAACCAAACCTTTGTATAAACTGATGAATGTAGTGAAGCAGCCGAACCTAATCAACGTTATTAATTATATAAGACACGATTAATATAGTAAGTACATATTACATTGAAAATGAACAAAAAAAAACTGAGAGCTAAGGACAAGAACATAGTAAAATGAAAATCAGAAATACTTTATTCAAATTAGGCCCTAAGACGACACTTATAGACGTCAAACATTACCACGTGATTTACGTGACTTAAAATCCATTTAGAATGAGCTTGAGCTTTCAGTAAAGGAAAACATCGTAAGGAAACCATAAAATGGTGCTAGGGCTTTTTCTAATGCTCGTCTGGCTAGTAACCACTCTCAAGTTTAAAATCTGCCGCCAAATACCAATAGTTGTGTTGCGGCAATTGTACTTGAGAGCCAGTCTCACCACAAGTTTAGCGTGTCTACCAACTTTGGCCATATTGACACTTAAGATCAGGTAAGATTATGGCCACAACGCTAAATCTCAACTATAACAATAAACCACCATTTCGGTACACATTCAGCCTTAAAACAGAATTTAATTGCCGAGAAACTTGGTTGGATTTTTTAAGAATATAAACAATATCGAAATAAAACTAATTTAAACGGATTTTATCGCGGTTATTTATTAATTTTGATCCCGACGTTTCAAAAGCTTTTCAGCTTTCGTGGTCACGGGGCGGACTGATGAGTAGCTTTACCAGAAAAGTTCATGTTAGTGTCTACCTTCAATTAAATATTTAATTTCAATTTAGTTTTATTTCGATGATTAATATTCGCATAAACATAAGAACTTATTTTCTTAGTAAAAAGTGACCATTGTCCTTTTCTGTATCACTGGCAATGTATATGCAAAATTTCATGATGATTAGTTGAGCAGTTAACAAATATACGATCTGGTGCCCACGATTTTATCTGTATAAAATTACTACTTTAAGTAGCCTACTGCCCCAATATTAAATGAACATCATTATTAGAACTTATGTTATCAATTTACTTGACAACCTACTCTAGAAGACAAACCGAGTTGAGTGCTGTACCCTAACCTATACATTCATATAAATGCTATTAATGGCGATGTCTTTGTAAAGTTATTAACTTTAGTAACTTTCATTCATGAGGAATAGTATGTCATGGCTACTAATTATGCGCATATATCACAATTTCATTTTCAATATTTTTTCTCACATAATACCTTATTGTGACTTATGTAATAGGGTTATGCTACCGCGGACTTGTTTTACATATCTTAAGGAACAACATATTTAGGACACTTTATATTTATGTATCACTTAGCTTTTTAACAGAACACGCGGGTAATATATAGATTTGAAAAACCCTTATAAACTGTCATCCGCAATATAACATTGTCAAGTTTTATTTTCACGAAGAAAGTAGCCTTTGTCCTTCTTCAAGGTATCTTTTATCTCTATAGCAAAATTCATCACATAACGTACATAGAGACAGAGTTACTTTCCCCTATATAATATAACTGTGACTACGACTTTGTACGCATGTATTTTAATTAGGTATATGTCGTGTACTTATGGAAGCAATTTTTCAACTTCGTGGCACGATATTATTATGCTTAGAGTAACTATATGTATCACAAACTTTTATATACATTTTCACTAATACACTGTTCATTTTAATTCTATTTATGTATTTTCATAAATAATATAAGAGTGCAATTCTATACGTAATATTAAACTGTAATGGACCGAATTTGTAAAATATTTCAATAAACTATAATTGGGATTTATTATCTATTCTAATATTATAAAGAGGAAAGATTTGTATTTTTGTGTGTAACGAATAAACATAAGAACTACTGTACCGATTTCAGAAATTCTTTCCTCATTATAAGCCCTGAGTAACATAGGCTGTATAACATATTTTTATGAAAATTATTAAATGAAATTTTAGTTCCACTCAAACGGAGTCGCGTACACAGATAGTAGGGGATAAATTTCAAAACTATGTAGTACTAGTACTACAAATGGTTTGTACTGGATTACTACTCTGTGTAGAACGCTCTTTTTTTTCACTGGCTAATCATAAAATCTTTCCCCCTATACCAGGTTATCGTTGCCTTCAGGGACACTCTGTATATATTATATATTTAATCTTTTTTGTACACCTGTAAACACATAATTATACATTTCAAATGATTTGCATTTTCGGTAAATTTCAAACGTGTAGGAGCGATAAATAAAAAGAAAAAAATCCTTAAACGATAACCTCAATATTGTTACGGAGGTTCAAACTCACCTCCATCGATGTAAGACGCTAAGACCATAAACGTTAGGCCATCGAGTGTTCAAAACTCTTTATAAGTAGTGAACAGTGTTATTTGTGAAATTGAACAGTATAAAACAAAATTATGGATTACTTTAAATGACTAGTATAATTAAAAAAATCTTTTAATATAATAAGATTAACAATAACAAGCCGATAAAAGACCTTCGGAAATTAAGTATCGTTAACAAAAAAAGGAAAATATAAAATAGTTAATGTAAGTAAACCGGTCACGTGTTGTGGTGGTGAGCATCAAGGTAACTACATGGTTGGTCTAAGGGCTTAGACAGACGCCTCGCTGCTAACACAGTGCCAAAAGTCTGGGTGTTAATTTATGTTCATTTTGTAGTCTTATTTTCATTTGAAGTTTACTAAATTTTCAACAAAGGCAGATTTCATAATATAAAAAAGCAGATTTTTTTTTTGTTGCGCCATATATTTTGAATCTGTGATGTTTCCTAAGATACTTATTTAAATTGAATACCGTAAACTGAAAAATCGTTTTTAATTAAATCCTTCGAATGATTAACAAATGCATTTATATCAGGAAACATACCATGTTGATCTTCGCAATGAATTTGCAATCTATCTTCGCAAATGAAGGGTTATTTTGGAAAATGGAAAATGGTTGTTCTAAGCAAACCAGAAAAGATAAATATATGATATCACGGCTTTATTTTTGAACTATTTATGCAAAATATTTCTCTCATATATTATATTAATCTAATTTTAATAATATAGCTAAGTAGTGCACGCTACAGAAGTTTTCTGAATAAATTAATAATACATTTTCCCGTTTTTGTCACTTTTATCAATACTGATTTGCGCCTATTAGTGGTAGTGTGATGTTAAATTACATAAAACCTTCCTCAATCATTAGTCTATCAACTATAAAAATAATATATGAAATCCGACTGGTAGTTTCTAAGATTTGCACGTTCAAACCAATAAACTTTTCCATTTTATAATATTAGTATAGATTTACATCATTCCAATGCAATATAAAACATAAGCTATTTTACATAGAGGTCATAGTACGTTGTGTAATGGAATAACACACTCTTGATAACGCTTGATTTTACTCGTCATAAATTTTGATTGCACGGGCTATATATATGTAATCGTTTCTTTAGGTGTAAACTCCAATAAACTTCAAAAATAATTCGATTAACGCATACACGGAGAGTGAGTTAATTCCAGAAATTACAATTATTTAAATAATAATCTTTGCGTACAATAAAATTTGCTTACTCATATTATGGAACTTAATTTTATATCTTAAAAACTCTTATTAATTATGTTAATTGTCGCATCTCATGATAGCACATCACAGTGCTATAAACTCCACAGTCCAGTTATGACTATAAGATAAAGTATATTTAGTAATATTTATTAATATTATAGTTTGATATTTACTAATATTTATTAAATAACATATTTTATCGAATCACATCAAATTTTAGAAATGTAATTTATAAATTCGTGTTTATCAACGAGAACTAATTTATTGAGATGTTGGAATCTGTGAATTACAGGTGGTATAAACTAATCATTAAAAAAATAGAGAACTTATTATTTAACGGATACGCAGGCGCTTTTTGTTATACAATTATATTTAAAAAAAAATCGGCTTTTTCGAAAATTTCCTTCAGATAACACAATATGTTTTACACCCCCGAACTTAACTAGGTATGTAACACAAACTTTAATAAATAGTAAACCTTAAATAAAGTTAGCAACAATACCCAACGTATAAAGAATTTACATATCTCAAGCATAAGACGTACCACCAACGACATTGACAAGTGATCTGTCAGTGGGCACCGCGTCCCCAGTCGACCAAGCGTCGCGTGGTGAAGCTGAGCCTACACGGATTTGATAAAATAACCAGTTCAACCATCATTCTATTTGATTAATGGTCTTGTGTAAAACAAATTTATTTTCATAACCCTTTCTGCAAGTAAAATTATTCAGTGAGCTTTTCATATACAAATAAAAACTGACAGTATACATAATAATCAGGAGATCACATACAATGATGTTAGACAGGATAATTTTGTATTGAATTCTACTTCCTTTGTCCCATCTTAATAGGCTTTGAACATTATATTCTCCGATCGCTTCTATCAAGAGAATCATAATATTGCCACTTTTTCGACACATATTATTCCTTATGCCTTCCTCGATCTTCTTCTATTGTTATAACCATACAAATTTATATCTAACTCTACGAATTTATGTATCTTTTGCCCCTTCTAGCGAGATGTCCGCGCCACAACAACCTATTAACCCTTAATTTGTTAATAAATATTGGTACCTTCATACTTCCTCTAATATAATAATTCTTAATCTTATTCATTTTAGTTACACCATACATCTTAAGATTTACGTCTATCTCATATAGAAACTTCTTTTACACAAATATATCTATATTTTTATTTTTTATAGTTAAGGCTTAGCAGTATGGCCATAATCTCACCTGATCTTAAGTGACGATACAGCCCAAGTTGGTAGACACGCTAAACCTGTAGAAGGGCTGACTCTCAAGTGCAACTGCCGGAACATACTTATTGGTATTTGGCATAACACATATCATATCAAAATTAAAAGTGGGTGTTCAACCAATTCTCTTTGAGATTCACCATTATTCTTGGATCATACTGTTCCAAATAATTGCTTCATTAAAGTGAGGATTAATAAAGCAATCATTTGGCATAACAATTGTGTCTGAATCGTGATGACCATACACCACATTTAATACAAACCATAATGATATACTTAATTCTCTAATTAATAAATTTATATTTATACGCGTTCGAAGTGGGAGCGAGATGTAAATCTCCTTAAAGATCTTGGCCTTTCAAGGGCAGCAGTAAGTTCCATACTAGAATGTGTCTCTAAAGCTACGCTATGAAGCTCCTATCAAATTTAGCTGGAAAGAGAGAGAAATACGAATGGTGTAGGTGAGTGTTGACGCGCGTCGGATAAGAGCCCCGCCCCATAAACCCGCATCCGTGTCAGTAGTCTCGGAAAATGCTCGGAGTTTCCCTCTCTTCTACACGATGAACCCGGCACCTGCACGGTGAATCTATTGTTAGCTAACAAGTTCATCTCCAATCAACCAAGGTAGTAGTTATCCGTACCCAACCGGTCCGCGTATTACGTATTTCGCAAAACCAAAGCGATAGCAAAATCACTACATATTTGCTGCGAAATAGCAAATTCGTAAGCTTAATCTTTAGTTACTTAATTTGTGAATTTATTTCAGACTATTAGCGACTTTTGCTACCGTTGTTCTTTCTGGAAATACGTAATAGGGAGGTGGGACGTAACCATCATGTACATGATGATAAAATGGTCAGTGACTATAGTAATCGTTGGAATTGTCACGTTTTAAAAAGCATCCGGTTTGATAATATAGCTCAAGCTTAGACACCGTAACTACAGCAACATCATTCGATGTATTGCAGATCTCCCAATGATCACATTGGCTTTTGAATTATATTGTGAAAATAATAGCGGCAAACTGATAATAAATTTAGAAAAATTTATCGTAGTTATTTATCGTAAATATATCTGATTTGTAGGCAAATACATAATATAGCAATAAATCTTACTATTGGCAAAAATTCAATTTATATCTATGACTATTGGCATCTTTCAACGCAACGGAGAATTTTAGATATGTCTTTAAATTAATATAAACGTAAGAAACTATTTTTTTTTTCGACCTGACATACGCTGTTAGCCGTAAGGGCTTTGTCAGCTTCACCGAACTTTTTGGGGCGAATGCTAAGGGCACTCAGCCCCATGGCAGCGGGCGCAAGGGTGCCAGAATGGCCAAACCTCGGCTTGGACTACTGCTGGAACACGAACAAAGATTCGCGATCCTAACCAACAGGTCCTAACAATAACATAGGGCAAGCCACGCGAGGGCCGCGGGGGTAGTCCCTTACAGAACCGTGTACTTAATGTGTCGGTGTGCACGGATGATATGCGGTGTGATGATGTACTCTCAGTGATGTAGAGTGTCACTGTATCACTTGAGGGCTCCTATCCGGAGGATCGATCCTAGGCTCAAGCATCTGCAGAGGGAGGCAGCGGCGGGTGCGCGGGAGCGAAATTTACCGCTCGGCCTCGGTGGCGAGAACGGCGGTTACGCGGGCGTGTGCGCGGACACGTGCAATTGGTGGAGACGGCAGGGAGCAGCGCGTTCAATCTTGTTATTTTGTCGACGGGATCGGTGAAGCAGTTACGTGGCCGGCGTGCGAAGCGTTTAGCATACGGATTAGGAGTATAGCTAAGTACGTGTACTATTTTGGGGTTGGGATGAACTTCGGCCTTTTCGAAAAAATTATTTGTGACATCTTTGATATATGCATATATGGACGGAAGATCCATATCTTTATGTAAATCTACATTGCGGACATAGGGTGGAGCTTGGACGGCTATGCGCATGAATCTGTTTTGCAACACTTGTAGTTTGCAAAGGGTGGTGCGCGAAGCGTGAGCGAGTACGGGGCAAATATAAGTAAGTATGGGACGGATGCATACTTTGTATATTGTGAGCTTATGTCTGAGTGACATTTTGCTCTTAGAGGAGGTAAGATTGCGTAGCAGAACCGTAGTCGTGGAGGCTTTTTTCGTACGTAATCTATATGTTTGTTGAAGGTTAGGCGCCTATCTAAAACTACACCAAGATATTTAGTATGATTAGCCCAGGGGATATTGACACCGAAAAGGTGTAATGTTTTTCTTATATTCCTCCTCGTGTGAGGATCTAACATGATAGCCGCACTTTTGTCTGGGTTTATTCCTATGCGCCATTTGAGGCACCAGGACACAAACGTAGAGACGGCCCTTTGGACGCGGTAATATAAATGAATCCTATTCCTGCCCGAGCTGAAGATGACTGTGTCGTCTGCGTAGGAGCCTACTGCGACGTTGGAGAATTCGGGAATGTCGCTAACGAACAAGTTGAACAGACAAGGCGCTAGGATAGAGCCTTGGGGGACTCCTGAGCGTATTGGATGAGGCGAGGATAGGGCTCCGTCTGCTTTGTAGCAGAAGGAGCGGTCTGATAGGTAGGCAAGGATTATGCAGACTAGC
Source organism: Actias luna (assembly GCA_039707435.1). Taxonomy (NCBI): domain Eukaryota; kingdom Metazoa; phylum Arthropoda; class Insecta; order Lepidoptera; family Saturniidae; genus Actias; species Actias luna. The sequence goes on along the minus strand of JAZHAC010000033.1, from coordinate 7,434,002 downwards.
CTGTCCGGAACTTGTAAGAGATTGAGTTTAAATATAAGACCTTCGTGCCAGACCTTATCGAAAGCTTTGGCTATGTCAAAAAATACGGCAAGTGTGCGCCTAGGGCGATGTAATTCCGTGAAATTGGAGAGAATATGCTCCGTGAGGCGGACCACTTGGTGGGTGCACGAGTGCTTGGGTCGAAAGCCGAATTGCTCGTGTGGTAAAAGACATTTGTCTGAGACAGTTGATTGAGGTCGGTTAAGAAGGAGTCGCTCGTATATTTTACCAATCGTATTGAGGAGGCTTATCGGGCGGTAGCTTTCCGGAAGGGATGCCTTTTTTCCGGGTTTACGTTACGGATACCTATTACCGTTGCCATTTTCCAAGCGGCCGGAAAACAGCAGTGAGTTATGGCCGCATTGAAGATGCAGACCAGAAGAACTATAAGTTTGTCAGGTAGAAGTTTGAGGGCTTCATTTCTGATTCCGTCGGGACCGGGGGCTTTCCTTGGTTTAAGGCCTTTTATAATCGCGAGTACTTCGTCAGTGGTAACCGGATCTAAGTTTTCGATTGGGGGGGTCTCTTTTATTGATTGAATTGTTCGATCGACCCTCCCTATATGTGCGGGATCTATGGTATGATATTCATACGGATTAGGGGAACACTGTTGCGCGAGAGTGGCAGCGAGATACTCTGCCTTGTCAATACTTTCGAAGGTGCGCGGATTGCCGGGGCCTCTATCTAACGGGGGCATTGCGGACGAATAGCTGCTCTTCTGTTTACGAATGAGATCCCAGAAGGCGAGATGAGACGGTTTGATTTCCTCTAAGAGGCTGTCCCATCTTTGACTACGGAGTTCAGAGAAACGAGATTTAACTAATCTTTGTAGGCTACGTAGCCGTACGCGATTTTCCTTCGTCGGATAAGAATCGTGAGCGCGTGTCGCGGCGTGTTTCTCAGTGATCAGTCTTCGAATGTCATCAGGGAGTATTAAGCGGCGATCATTTGCCGCCCTTACCTCTTTTGAGGTTTCCCTGATGGCATTCTGGAGGTGACCTAGCAGGGAGTCAATCGCCACATCGGCATCGCTCACAGACTTTATCTGGTCGGGGATACTGTCTAAATGAGGAGAAGAGAGATTAATTGAGAGATAGTGTCTGAGTTTTGGAGAGTCAGCCACTTTGACTGAAGCGGGTGTGTGGTCACCCGGGTGGCCAAGTTGCAGAATTACTGGGCGGTGATCGGAATCTAGTTCATGTACAACTTCGATTTGCCGTACTTGAAGCGCGATCCCTTTTAAAATAGCTATATCTAAAACTGAAGGGCGGCAGTTAGCTTGATAATGAGTTGGCTCTGAGGGAGCAATTACATCGAAGGTAAGCGCATTTTCTAGCCAGTATAGTGTCCTCTCATTAGTGGTAGTACGCGGGTTGTTGTATTGAATATGCCCGCTATTTAGATCGCCAGCCACTATAACAGAGTCACCGAGCGCGAAAAGCGTCTCCAGATCCGACTGGAGGAGAGTTTTATTAGGTAAAAGATACGCGGAAACGATAAAGATAGTGGGATGACCGGTCATACCCACTCTACACACCGAGACTTCTAAATTTGTAAGTTTGGGAGGACCTATTGGCATGCAATACAGTGACTTTCTATAGTATATGAGCGTGCCGCCGGCTCTTGCACCGATACGATAATTTCTTACTATCTTGTAGTTCGCAATCGCGGGATTGGGAACGCTCGGTTTTAAAAGAGTTTCTTGTGCTAGAAACACGTCTATTTGCCGCTCCTTAAGAAAGCTAGCTACCAAGTCGCGTTGGGGTTTCAGGTTGCGCGCGTTAAAAAAGGACAAAGATAGGCCTCGGGGTCTAATCTTATCCGCCATTGCGAGTTTATATAGGAGAAGCGCGCATAAGGCATTGCATGGTCCTTGCAATGCCTGGGAAGCACTTAATGGTTTTTAGACAGCCAAAATCCTGACTAGCGCTAATCATGTCGTCGAACGCTATGATATAATTTACGGAGTGTTCTTCTAGTAGTTCGGCGAGCCAGTCGATGCCTTTGAAACCAGTAGAAGGGCCGGCCGCGGTGAGTTTCGCGGGTTTAGCCTTCGGAGGCTGCTGATTGGTGGTCCACGCGTTGGTCGGAGCTAGTGTGGGTCTGGGGAGGAGATGGGTTCGCGGAAGTGACCCGCGCTGGCTTACCTAGGCTCGGGAAATCCTGATTAGACATGAGTGGCGGCGGTGCGGTACGTGCAGCCGCTGAGTGCGCTGAAGGCGCTTGTGTGGGAAAACGCGTGCGTCTCGTGCGTGGGGCACGTTCACACCCACGATAGTTCGCGGGGTGCCCGGCTTTGCCGCATAAGACGCAGCTTGGTGGTTCGGGGGACTCAGGGGTACGTGGGCACTCCTTAGTAGAGTGATCTTGTAGACACTTGACCCAACGTGGCTTAATGAAGCAGGTGCGGGAAGAATGGCAATACGATTGGCAATTGTGGCATTGAGTAGGGCTGTGTTTTTTGTGCGGTAACTCAATAGTAACGCCGAGGAGGCCGCACACGGATTTAAGCGGGAAGATTTCCTTGCCTTCTTTGGAGCGGTCTAGGATGACAAGAACAAGGTCGAACAATTTTTTAGTTATGTGGTGGTACATGCGGTGTATCTGGTGGACCGGAAAGTTTTGTTCCTTAAGGGACGCAAGGATTTCCTCCTCGGGGAGTTCTTTGAGGGCGCGCCTAATAACCTCGTGCAGTAAACGGTCTTCTTCCAGAGTGAACGTGAAAAATTGGTGGTTTCCTTCTATAAGGAAGGCGGTGAGATTTTTAAAATCTAAAGGCGTAGGGACTTTAATTAGAATCCCAGCGGGGGTGCTACGGGCGGTAGTATAACGCATTTTTTTAATATTAAGCTGCGTGGAAATATTTAACCAGGCTGCTTTGTCAGTGATAGTGACGGGTGGTGGTTGGCGGACTGCTTTTTCAGTCGAGGCCGCGGGGCCGGGAACAGGACTCACAGAGATTGAAGGGATCGCAGGGACGCGGATGCTTTCGGTCCGCCAAGCCTTGGCTACTTTCGGTTCGGTAGTTTCTGGTGAAAGTACCCTTTCATTTTTAGGTTTGACCCTACTGACTAGCGTGTGAAGTCGCTGTCGGTATTAATAGATTCGGGCTCCTTCATGTCTGCCTCGTTGGTTGGTGTCGGGTCCGAGCTAAGTGGCGAGCATGAATTCGCCGTAGGGATCGCATGCGGAGCATATGAGATAAGTTGCTCGAATTGTCGCGGCATTGGTACCTGTGATGTAGGAAGTATGGGAGAGACAGGTACCTGTGAATGACAATTTAGATTCCTTGTTGGGGAACGCGATCGCGAGCGAGAACTAGAGGTCCTGAGTGTGCGGGACGGAGAAGGCATTTACCGCCGCTGCCGGGATACACACATTTTGCGGTGGTTGGGGCTGGGTAGCAAGGAACTCTTGAAAGAGCTCTGGGTGTATCTTGTCTACGAAGACTCGGAACCTATTTAGCAAAAGCTCTGAGCGGTTTGCCATTCCGGTAGCAGGCTTGGTGTAGCGTAGGTTTAAAAGGAAACCTGTATAAAAAAACCTCACTGCCTGAGGGGCAGGGGGCGCGGCTAGCAATAGTTAAACGAACTATCTACAGTTCGACGAAATAACATTTAAATACAATCTAGTGCACGTGCAAAACGTAAAGAAAAAAGAAAAAAATAATAATAAAACAATATCTGAGACCTTGCCTGTAAAAGTAGTAAAAGGCTTAATGGAAATTAAGTTTTACCTTTGTTGGCAGCCGGTGACCGGCGTACTTACAGTGGCGGTACTTTGATCACTGCACTGTTTCACGATAACGACAAACAATACTTTAAATTCACAATAGTAAATTACGAGAATTCTCACAATGTAATATTAACACGATAGCCAAACAATAGATTGAGTTTAAGAATAAACTAAATATCGGTAACTGTGTAAGGCACAAATTCGGTCCCACGTGGAGTACTGTTCTCAGCTCTTGGCGGAAGCCCCCCAGTACCAGCTACTTCCATTTGACCGCATTCAACGTAGGGCGGCTCGGATTATCGACGATCAAGCTGTTTCCGATCGGCTTGATCCCTTGGCTCTGCGTAGAGATGTTGGGTCACTCTGCATCTTCTACCGCATTTACCACGGGGAGTGCTCTGAGGAATTGTTTGGATTGATCCCGGCCGCTGAATTTCACCATCGGACATCGCATCAAAACAAAAAAAAACACCCACACCGCCTCGATGTCCAGCCTTCCACAACAGTGCGATTTGTAAGGCACTTCCTACCTCGCACAGCCACTCTGTGGAACCAGCTGTCGCCGGCGGTCTTTCCGAACCGTTACGACTTGGGAACCTTCAAGAAGAGAGCGTATTCCTTCCTTAAAGGCCGGCAACGCACTTGCGAGCCCTCCGGTATTGCAGGTGTTCATGGGCGGCGGTGATCACTTTCCATCAGGTGAGCCTCCTGCCCGTTTGCCACCTATTCCATAAAAAAAAAACACGAACTTTATTGTCGGCAATAATAGACGGATTATTGCCGATAAGACGTAAGAATAACACAAAGAAACAATAGGCGGCGCGGTAAAGCGCAGCGATCGGTTTCGAGAACAATCAACGAGCGCTCACGGACACGTCCGTTCACGACCGCGGTTGAAATCGAACTCCCGTAAGAAACTATAAAATTATCAGACAAAAGTAATAAATATAAAAATAATTATATTCTACGTAAGTATATATTTGTAATAATGAAATAATAATGTACGTTTATTTATTTAATGGTTATGTCTATATTTTTTCATGATTTGATTGATATAAATTTTGTGTTTTGTCTATAGAGTGAATAAAAGTATACAGGTTTGACAAGAAAATACGTATTTTTATCCCATTTTCTACAAAAGTTTTACTCTGTGAATTTTATAGCGAGTGATTTCGAGTACACATCGAACATATTGGCAATAAACAAGATTTACTTAACATATTGCACTATAAAACAGATTGTTTTTAGTAATATTCGAAATGTTACTGTGTTCAACGTAACGTAGGTATATAAAATAATTATTATAGTGCAATAACTTTCGATCTTTAGTGCTTTCCAAAAATATCAAATAATTTAAAGTAAAAGTAAAGTAATAGTTAAATAGTGTTCAATTTTCATTAAATTACTATTATTTTTTAGTTTGTTTTCAGTTTTATATTTACTACTAGCTGTGCCCGTCACTTCGTTCGCGTGAAACTAAAAATTCTTCATAATTTTCGCCCGTTCTTGTAACCTTTTTCATTACAGCTTTGCTCCTGTCGGTGGTAACGTGATGTCAAATAGCCTAAAGCCTTTCTCGATGACTGTTCTTATGAAATACAAAAAGTATTTTTGAAATTCCTACAGGTAGTTCCGAAGCATAACGCCTTAAAACAAATAAACTTTTCCGCTTTATAATTTTAAAATATAGATAACCCTAAAGCTATTAAGGTAACACTAATGTAACTAATATAAAGGACCAAATCAAATCAGGTCATCAATGAACTTAAAAAAGAAAGTTACTTTGTCGATAGATATTGTTTTGACAGGATACCGTAGTCACATTTTCGCTCCCCGATAGTCGTAAGGAAAAGTTATACTCTTGTAGATGTGACTGTTAAAGTTTGATCAGTACGAAAAGTTTTAATTGCTACTGAACGATATTTCCAGTGAGATGCGGACGAATTCCGTTTTCAAAGTATTTTATTCGTGCAATAGCAATAATTTGATACACGCCTTCATACGAAAACGAAAACGGGAAACAATATTTCAAGAAAAAATATTCAACTTCTTTCCTCCTTTGAGAACGGTTTTATTTGTTTGGTACAAATGATACAGTAGATTTGAAACTAATTCCCACTGCGGTAGATACTTAAACCATAAACAGCTTAGAACTCGATGACAATATAACATTAACTTGCTTATCTATTTATTTACACATTTAATAACCAGTTTAAAATTAACTTATTACACGAGCGTTATAATTTTAACAAGATGTATGAAATACTATATATTTTTTTTACAAAAGATTGAAAAAGCAGAATATAATTATTTACATACAACAAAAAATTTAATATACTTCGTGTTACAAACAAACTAAAATGATTAGAAAATAAAATAACGAAAACAAGGGGCGAATTTAAAACGTGTAGAGAGTGAAGTGTTGAAACTACTCACAGATCAGCTTATTACGTTATTTGCAATGCAATAAAATGCCAGAGTAACTGTTATCAGAGCTATTGATGTAGAAATAACCTATCCATGATTTTCGTATATTTTATTTTTACATTATTTTATACTTTCATAAACTATATTTATAAAAAACGGTTATTCTTATATTATTATTACTGCAAATTTTTCTTGTAATTGTATGTAACAAGTATGCTACTGATTTTATTAGGTATGCCTACTATCAAAGTTTTCTTAAAATATCGCTGCAAGTAATCTATTAAAAACTAAAAGGCCGTACAATTTTATTTTATATTCGTTTAAAATATTACCCCGCAACGTAGTCTCGCAAAAGAGCGCTAGGTTTTATAAAGATAATAATTTCATGGAAGGTAATGTTTCATTCTTGAGAAAAATAAAAAACGAGAGAAGTCGGAAGAGTTAATAAAGCGGTGACTTGTAACCCAGGTAGGAGTATTTTTATACATATTGAAGTAAGGTAAGCTGAATTATTTTCGTAGTTTTTCAAATGCACACTTTGTTTCATAGTAAATTAGAACAATAATAATATCCTTTAATCATCCCGCTACGATACACATAATTTATAATCGTGGATTAATAAAATATAGCAATAAAATGCTGTAATCCTTTAAATTCAAAACTCTTCGAATACGAATAAAGTACCTACTTCTCATGTTAGATAAAATGTATTTGAAATTATATACAATGATGCTGTTTGATATATATTGTTTGACAATCTTATGAATGCATTATATGTATATATTTGTTTGTACCTAAATCACCCTCATTCGATTTGTATTCAGAGTTCGTTAACTCCGTACTCGATACCCTAGAGCGAACACGTTCTCAAATGTATGTACTCATCAAAGTGTCGTGTTACCAAGATAACTGGCATACTCGATTACACTAGTTACACTAAATAAATAATACGCACCGGCTATTGTAATAATAGTTCAGAATACCGTATTTCACAAACTGTTAAGCGGACACTTACTCTTTTTTATATTGGAATCGGCAATTTTGGAACATTAGTGTTCTGAAATATTTTCATGCCAATATTGCTAGGAGATTACTTGATACCTTGGTATTAATTATCAAATAAAACACCGTATAAAACTATTAATGTTTGTAAAGTACATGCAGTACCGTCTCACCTATATTCAGCTTGACGCCAGTATATGAAAGTCAACCTATGCTGCCGCACTAGTAACAAAAATACGAATTACGTTATATATATTTATCTAAAAGATAAACAACAAATAATATTTATGGAACTTTTAATTACCACTTTTATAATTAAGTGCTTATTTTAATATTTAGATATTTTTAATCCTATAAGTAGTATAACTAACTTAATATATCTTGAATCATGACATTTCCTTACATTATTTTATCACGTGTCCGTTGTTTCGCTGGAAACATAAATACTACGTATGCTTAGTAAACTAGTAATAAAACCAAAATTCATTTGCACATCATATGACACAAGATGAAAGCATGTAGCTTTGGTAAAAAGTAAGTATGATTATCCAATATTGTTATTTAAGATCTATATTATTATTTAATCAATTTCTAATGCTCATGGCAATGTCTGCCCTTCGACCACATTTTAGTCGTTGCTATTACGTTACTAGGCTAGTAAATCATTATCTATCAAGACTTATGGCCGACGGTTCTATCTCCCAGGGTATGTGCGAGAGTATTTCGCATCACTATAACCCTTAAGTAAAAATGGCCCTGAAAATATGGAGTATTTTACAAGATGTAGCCAGGAAATTTCAAATACATATAGACGATAATGCTCAGTACGTACAAAATGTTGCCTCTCTGGTGTTAAATAATTGTTTAACACGGTAATATACATGCAAGTATAGAGTTCATGGTATATGGATAATAATTGTCATCTATATAACGTTTCTTCTTTTAAATAGATTTTGCCGGGTGAAAGTTAATAGATAATAATAAAAGTTAATAGATATTGAGATATATTTACTTAAAATTACAATTTCTCAGATGCATTAATTCAATGTTGAAAATGTATTCTGGTTACAAACTACATTGGAGTGAGTTAAGCGACATCGAAGAGTAACATAATGGCTCATACGGTGAGCCGTAAAATTTTATAGGCGACTCTGTGCTACAGGATGTATCCCTAGAGGCGAGCCACTTCGACCTCGGATTATGCCTCTTCTAGACATACATTTATCCACTTCTGATTAATTTATTTTATCTAACAAATGTTATAAAAGATTTTGTTAAAAGCGTTATAACGATATAATCCATCAATATTTTTTTTACGGCGTAATCAAATCGCAGATTCCTATCAAAGCTTGTTTACGTCTTAATATATTTGTAAATAATTTATTATAATTTGCTGTGATTATGTAAAATATATTAAGTTTATTTATTTTTTTATCTAGAAATAACCCTCAGTTTTCATCGAATATTTATGGTACGTAATAACATCAAGGATTTGTAGTAAGAAACATGATTAATGAAAAGAGCATACAACTACCTTGCAATGTTCTGATCAGAGCTGATTGGACCAAACTTTTACTTGTCCTCGCACGCTTTCGTTTTAGTGACACTTCACTACACTTTTCCCACAAATAATTCAGCCGGCGTCAGTTTATTATATTTATTGTTTACATTTTGGCAACGTTCATGTTACCTTGATTATTCACTGACACTTTGTCACAGGTGATCGAAAATCACAGATTATAATGATGCGCGGGTTTCACGCAAGTGCACCTATGTCAGGCCATTCTGGCGTGATCGATTTACGTTATAATCTTTTATTTAGTATCGTTCAATTTAATATAGAAACATTTATAGCATATAAATAAAATAAATATTTCCTATGTTATACTACTATTTTTTTTAACCGTATTTAGTTACTTGCTAAAAGAGTGTAAGCAAATTTTCTCCAAGTTATTCATAAAGGGGTTTATTTTTGAATGAAAATTAAAATTCGAGCGAAATGGTGAATCGAATGCAATTAAAGAGACGAGTCTTTTAAAGATATTTTACTGAAAAACTCGAAAACAAATCTCATCTGGCTGCCGGACTTCAGCAAACTGGTTTAGCGCAGTCCTTAACTTTTGGTCTACATCTGTTAATTGCTTCGGAACTTGTTTTTATGCATAATTGCGGCTAATTGCAGCGGAGCTTTCTACTCGGGTTAAATACAAATCACTACACTATGCAATAACTATGCACAAGTAATTTTTAAACACTTTGAATTTCAAATACAGTTTTATATATCGTATATACATTTTAAAAAGTACAAATATACTTTATAAGCCTTTTGTAAAAGTTTCATTAAGTTAACAGTTAAGTTAATTAAGTTAAGCAGTTAACAGTTGCCAATATACAATCACCGTAATATATTTAATGAAAGAAGAAATAATTGACAAAATATTTACATCACCATTTTACGTCAGATATTTATTTTCGTGTCATAAAATAAACTTGTACGATTATACTATTCAACAGTTGATAATAACTGTGGCAATTTATTTTGGAAACGCGAACTTTTTCATTTTGTTAACTTTTTACTCGGGTCCCAAATTCACGAGCAAAACATTCTGATCGCTTCACGGGTCATGTTTTGATAACGCTGTGACATTGTTATCTTGTTTGATGAATGGACTTTTTGTTACAAATGGACGTTGTTATTTTTGTAGTGAACTCAGTCAGCTTAAACGTTTTCGAAAGGCGTAGTCAACTTTGCGTATATTGTTTCTTTTTCTAATGTATAAACAAACGTTTTAATGTAATAATAATCAGGTCTTTACCTACGAAGTTACCGTTATATATGAAAAAAAAAATCAAACAAATAAGTTTTTGTACTTTTTATTTCTATTCATTTAAATAATCACCCATGAAATCGATGTATCTTTGCCAACGCAATGGCAGTTTATTGATGGCCTTCTTGAAGAAATCAGATGGACGAAAGGTGACAAATTCTTCAAAGGCATTTTGTACTGCTTCTCGGGTATTGAATTTTTTCCCTGCCAAGAAGTTATCCAAATTCTGGAAAAAAGCATTAATTTCACTTCTCATAAAACTTCCGTACCTCGGGGCTTTATAAAAATACGATTGTTTAGGAATAAACTTAAAAATTTCATTTACTGTACACCCCTAGCCATCTTTTTAAAACTTTATTACTAGATGATTCATTACTTATTTTAATTTATTTTATGTATTTAGCACACCAACAAAATAATTACATGAAGATAAAAAATTACATAATGTTAATTCTAATACAACATTACAGCGTAATCATTTAGATCATAGGCATGCATGACATTTACGTATTAGAAAAATTAAGTTACAACTTTAATCGTACAACGTATTTACATTAGAAAAGAAAATACTACATACTAAAGCTGTGAACAAAAGTATATAAAAATATTTATTATTTATAAGGGTAAGGGTGTCAAATTTGGTTAAGTTTTATTGTAGTTATTATGTTAGGTGTGTTTGTAAACACATATGTTATTACACATATGTTAAGTACAAAGTTATTAAACACTGTATAACATGTAAATAATATTTTGCTCCTATTAACAGTTTTAAACCAAACTTCCTAGATATAAGTTGGATTGTCGAATAAATTAACCACGATGCCATTTCTGTTCACATCATTTATTACTGAATAAATAATACTACATAACATATCGTAAATATGTATTTTGCGACTATTTAGTGTAAAATCGAACTTCCTGAATATGAGTTGGATTGTTGATGAACTCACATACTGACTCAACATAATGACGATGTGACTGTAGATGGTGGATGGACTAAGCATAGTTAGTAGAGCGAATGACACAATATAATATAAGCAAAATATATGCATATCACTTTAATGAATGAAATTTGTCATATGATGACAAATTGATTACACTTAATATTGAAGTCTTCCATCAGAGCATCACTTTATTTATTTACATATGTTTCATTAAAATTTGACAAACGTATCACCTAATTATTTATTATTTTGCCTTATTATTTTACCAGAATTATCTGATAATTTTTGTCATGTTTTAGAAGTATAAAAATCATCCAATTTACCAGGCAAACCGCAAACGCTTCTTCTACGACCATGGTCAGACGACCATTCCCCCATAGCTTATTTGGCAACACCCATTCAAAGCTTAGTTGATCTTTAATGTGAACTGGCCCATCTCATCCTCCGAGGTGAACTTCATCCCTAAGTTATTGATCAATTTACATTCAAAGCGATGTTAGCTCAGTGATAGTGTGTACGGACACTGTGTCAAGGGGCGTGGATTCGAATCCATCTACAATGAGCTTGAGCGTTCGGAGAAGGAATACTTCACGAGGAAACCATAGCATGTTGGCACGGCTTATCCGAATGCCCGCCTGGCTAGCTACCATCCTCAAGTTGAAAATCTACTGCCAAATACCAATATGGTCATAACGCTAATACTTAAGTATAAAAAAAGTATATTTCGGCAGCTGCACTTGAGAGCCAGTTCCTCTACAGGTTTAGTGTGTCTACCAACTTGGGATGTATCCTAATTTAAGATCACGTGAGATTACATCCATAACGCTGGTACTAATGTCTATAATATATATATATATATATATATAATATTTGTAGGTAGTATTAATTAATACTCCTTAATAAACATTTTATCTAAATGATACTTATTTTTGTGTGAATTAATCTATAGCGATCTGAAGAAGATTAGTTCACAAAGCTCTCCCTTATTTATCGAATAGCTGAGATGCCGTTTTGAACTAGATAGGATCTTAAACTATTGGTGAAAATATTTTAAAAATCGAAATAAGTTACTTAATTGTAATGGCAGGTATTGAAGTAATATAAATGCAAATCTGGTTATGTGTAATTAGTGATTTAGTAGCCCACTAATCAGCTGTAGGAACACATTCCACAAGGACCTTCTCAAAACTTCTCACATTATGGTAACACATCCGATTTCTGTCAAAACTTTTGTCATTTCGTGTACTTTCATTGAAATAGTAAACGTGCATTTTTATAAATCACTATGACGCGGAAGCTTCGAGCGCACCGTTCTCATTATTAGATTATACATATACTGGCTATGTCCGCGACTCCGTTCGTGTAGAACTAAAATTGTATTGAATCATTTTCATAAAATAATGTTATATAGCCTATGTTACTCAGGGCTAATGTAGTATTCTAATGGTGAAAGAATTTTTGAAATCGGTCCAGTAGTTCTTGAGTTTATTTGTTACAAACAAAAGTACAAATCTTTCCTCTTTATAATTTTATTAGTATAGATATCGATTATAAAATGGAAGACGAAAGTAATATTTATAAAAAATAATTATTAGCATCTTTATACAGACTACTTTTGAAAAAAATAAGTAATTAGCAATTTTATTTAATAGTTTATATGCTGCTTTAATGTGTTGAATATGTTCTGCTTTCACTCCTAAACAGCTGAATCGATTATGCTGAATTTTGATATTGAGGTAGATGGTACACTGGAGTCGGTTATATTTTTCTCGCAAAATACTTATATTAAGGTAAATAAATGGACAAACTTTGAGAATAATTGTTTATAAAATAAAAAATTAAAGTAAAAAATTAAATAAAAGTATTATATTTGTTTTGCAAATTATTCGTAAAAAGGGCAGAATAAAGTTGTAAAGGTAATACTGAAACATTATATTCATGACTACTAGGTAGGCAGTTATATAGTAAGCATTAGTACAGGTAGTATTAACAAAAAACCTGAAATAAATTAATCAATAGCCTTTGATAAACAAATGATTTCTGAGTCGATCAACAACTGAAATTGGTTAATAATATTAACGCGAGTGGAACCACGGGTAAAAACCATAATCCATGTTCTTTATTCTCGCTAAAACTCAAAAACGGTTTGACCGAATTGTATTTTTTTTACATTTTTATTAGCTATAATCCATCCTATTATTGAATGTAAGTTGTTATCACTCAAGTTAATTAAATGTCTTTTATTTATATTAAATTTAAATATAATTAGTGTGATGCTTATTGATAATCTATGTTTTTTTTTTTCATTTTGTGGTGCGTAAATATATATTTCTTTATTCCACGCGCGAACACACGATACCAGTTCGTCCTTTCACGAATCTGGAAAACTCCAAGTTGAGTACGCAAACTTCCAACGACTGGTTTTGTTATTTTTTAATTGTCTTCGCTATAGACAGCAGCATGGGAAATTGAAGTCGCTTAAAATTGAATGGCAAATCCGTAGGAATCATCTGTATAGGCGAAATCAAGACAACCTCTCCCTATTTTCTCTTGATCGTTGGTTCTTTGACGTTATTCATTAGAATTTTTTACACTCTGTGTCGTTACATTGGATAGTCGTGTTAGTAATGTTGGTCAATGCTGAGATACTTTGTCATTTACATTTATTATAGTGAAAATGACCATATAACGGGCTTTGTTTACTTATTTACATTTCTACTTTATTGACTTGACGATCTTCAAGTATTCGAATTCGATGTGATCTCCAGAAGCCTTGGAGTATATTGCACAATACGGCACAATCCAACCTTTGCTTACATGAACATCTTGTCAACTGATCGCCTACATTGGGTGTCCATCATTAAGTACGATAGTGCCCGCAATTCGGTTTTTCGAGTATCGCTTGGAACACTTACCATCGATCATACAAGATGAGTTATTCTCCGATAAATTTAGTCTCCGCAAGGTCCATTTATCATTTTTAAATTATTATTGTATAATTTTTGAACAACTGTTTCACCCGGGATATCATCTGAACTTCTTAGCCACCCATGAAATGCCCGTGTGGGTACCGGGTACATCGTGTGGTAAAGAGGGAATCTCCGAACAGTTCTCGAGACTTGTGAAACGAATGTAGGTTTAGGGGGTGCACCTTTCCGACGCGCGTCTACACTCACATTCACTACTTGTGTTTCTCTCTCTGGATAGTCAAATTTGCTAAGAGCCTGCTAGCGCAGCTTTAGAGATAAATATAATTATTGAAAATATTATAACGAATTAATTTGTATTTGTTTATAACACTTTTTAGGTTTTCTGCACTTACATAATTTTCTTAATATTTCTTTCCTTACAAACCTTCTAGAAAGTATTAGAAAACTTTAAAAAACATAGATGAAATCGGTTTTGTCCTATGTAAGTTTTAGCGAGACTAAAGAAGGGCGATTAATTTTATTATATATAGATATCTCAGTCTTCTGCCCCATTCATTCACTCAATTTTCATAAAAAAAAAATTTCGTTTATACAAACCATGTCCAGACAAGAACGAACATAATAAAAATCGAATTATCGGGTTTGGTTCAGCCGTTCGAAAGTTATACGCGTACATATATTTTGGCGATTCATTATTATTATTCATTCGATTTTCTAATGTTCTGTTTCACTTCCTTAATTTTTTCTTTCATAAGAACCTCCTCTTGACAGTAGTTAACACAACAAAATAAGAACTAGCGAAATTGTTCCATTCGTTCACGCGTGATGCGATGACCAAGGGAAATAAAGATTCATTTATATATATATATATATATATATATATATATATATATATATATATATATATATATATATGAAGAGATTGCAATGTTAGTCAACAAAATATTAATCCCAACAACACAGCAATAACGTTATATCATTAGAATTTACTATTGAATACCATCATCAATATTCAAATGTACGTAGATAAAGCGATTATATTATACGAATTACAGATATTATGGTTTGTACTGTAGATACTATTCAACGTGCTTTGCTCTATAATGTTTGCAGTAAAATTTTACGACGAATCTTCCATAAGTTTTGATTGCATTGATTATAGGTAAATGACGTTTAATATTTCTATATTTCTAGTCAGATTACTATTATCTGCAAGTCATATAGCCATGTCAAGTGTTTTGAAGTGTCGTTTAACTTGATCCTATTATTTTATTTCCACTATTGACATGGGCTGGTATCCAAAGGTTTAGCTTCACAGTAACATTATTCTCAGATAGAACGAAAAAAAGATATTCTTGATAGGTAATTGTATCTGACTGGTTCATTTCGATTTTACACAAGCTATAACATCAACCATAGTGGTACGCTTGAGCGACTCGTGTTCCACGATCATCGATGGTTTTTAAAGCAATCAAGCGGTGTGGTAGCGGAATATACCCGAATGTATTTCGTCCACCATGCACAAGGTGATAAAACCACTATGGAGATCAGTCAGTGTATGTTGTAGAGCGACTATATCTGACAAATTACTTATATCTCGACACTATCTGTAGTATCTACAGATAAAAAGCTTCATGTTGCCGTACGACGATATAAAAAATACGCAATAATCCCAATGTAATTATTAAGACACTCCTAGGTTTGTACACCAATCGTTTTATAAAACATACGCTTTCCGTCCTTATACGACAATGTAGGGTCATTTCAATGTTTTTTTTTAGTTAAGGTTTAGTATTCTGGCCACAATCTCACCTGATGTTAAGTAACGATGTGGCCCAAAATACCGGGCACGCTAAACGAAGTGGAGGGACTAGCTCTCAAGTGCAACTGCCGGAACCCGGAAAAAACTCTACCATAATACTATGGTTTCATCACGAAGTTTTCCTTCACTGTAAGCTCATTGTAGGTGGATTCGCATTCACGTCCCTTAACGCGGCGTCCGTATACATTACCAAATACAAGCTATTGTATATGTGTTTTGAATTCTACGAACCAACGTCCTCGCTACTACGCTATTAATGCTTCCAATATCGTATCGATCAATAACTGCACATTGTTTTTCCGTTCAGTTTTAATTTGTTTTATTTATTTGGTATATAATACGATTGTTCAAACCAATATTAAGGTCCAAACCAATTCAATTATACTTCTCCACTGTGTATATAAACTGTGTGGGGGCGAAATGAGAAGTAAATCTGTTTTAAACCGCAGCAGACGGCGGGCAGAGCGCGCAGAGCTTTCGATCCGTCACGCGTCGCGCAAACTTAATCCTTCATCAAATCCAGATTAATTAAACTGAAGCCACCCACGATGCCTACAGAGCCGCTCACGCACAACACATACGTTATATGTGTGTTAATATAGAATCTTATTGCACCGTTTTTTATACATTATAGCTAAAATATCACCTGATGTTAAGTGAAGATGTGGCCCAAGATGGTCAACACGCAAAGGCTAGAGGGACTGGCTCTCAAGTGAAACTACCGGAATAAACCTATTAGTACTTAGCAGCAGATTTTCAACGTAAGGATTTTGTAGCTAGCCAGGTGTGTTTTACAAAAAGCCCCATCACCACTCCATGGTTACCTCGCGATATTTCCGTCACCGAATGCTCAGAACCATTGCAAGTTGACTCAAATTCAAATCCATTGACGCGGCGTCCGTAGACACTACTAACTGAGCCGTCATCGCTTCATTTTACACTTTAATTGCACTATTTGAATACATCTTTTTAACCCGACCTTGGTTATATTTGTAATTTAAATCTATCTATATAAATACAAGCGAAATACCACTGACTAACTATAACATCATGATAGATCAATAACTACTACATCTTATAGACTTGAAATTTAGAATGGATATTCCTGTTATGACGTTGGAAACTCACTAAGAACGGATTTAACAAGTATGCGCAGCTGACGGGAAAACCGCGAACAAAGCCGGGGGCACTAGCTAGTTAAATATATATGTTGAGTATTTGCAAAAATAGTTTTCAATGTAGAATTTGTTGTTTGTTGTTGTATACCCTATAAGTAGACTAAATATATATGTAAATATAGTAAGTAAAAGTAGTATAGTATAGTATAGTAAGTAAAAGTAAATAAAATAATAAATGTAATTAGTACGGTAATGAAGTTCGAATTTCGTTTTCGTAGTTTTTATCAGCGATTATGTTGTCATTTTATTTAATCTTATGCTATTTATTCAAAAGACTGTTTACGATACATCAAACTCGCTCATTGTAGCTTTTATACACTTGACACTTGCAAATGACCCTGTCTTTATAAATATTAAACATAATATTGTTACTGACAAAGAATTATCAAGCATCTTTGTGAGTAATGTAATCAAAAGTTTTGATGAATTTCGTCAAAAATTGTTGTGTTACCTTTTTTCATCTAAGTTAAATAATAAAATGTATGTCTAATAAAATCTTGTTTAGCACAATGAAAAGGTTTTTTAAAAAAAAATTTTTTATGTACTTTGTATATCGTCTATTATTGAATTACTTGGAATAACAGGAGTGTTGATTATATAACTTTTAATAGTTCAATTAATCTTCTTAATAGCAGTATACGAATACTTAATAATTAATTCTTAGACTTAAGAATTAAGCTCAATATCGAATCATGTCCACCTTTGTTGGGAAAGATCTAAACTTTCAGTTATATATTTAAACTACAATCCCTACTCATTTGTTGATTTATTATATGTCAGTATGAAATGCAATATCGTACGGAGGCAACGTGCGAGGGCACGCGGATGTCGCGTCGCCGGAAACGACTCGGAGATCCTTCGCAATGGACCAAACCCCGGTTTTCCTACGTCGCGGAGCTCATCCACGGATCAACATGAGGAATTTATTGCGAATGTTTATGCGATGGACAAAATAAATGGTATGAATGGAGATGGACTTATTTTGCTGTTTCATGACTATAACTTTATGGGTATATACATTTTATAGTCTGTAGTGTTATTCTAGGTCAGTTTGAGTATGTTGGAAAATAAATTGAAACGATCAATATGACTGAGATAGTAGAAAACCATACCCTTTGATCTCTTGTTCATTAAAAACACTTTAGGGTTCATTAAAAACCTATATGGGTTATGTTTCCTCGATTAAACCTCCTAAGGATTTTATAGTTCTCTATTCAAAGAAGCTATTAAATAATATTGGATACACAATGTTATTATTAAAGTAGCTATAAATTATAACTATTAAAAAATACTTTTGATTCCTACAAATTGCATTAATATGCAAAATTATTACATTTTACTTATATAAATATCTAAGACTTTAACGTTGGAAATAATTTAAGGCGATGATAGCTCAGTGGTAGTGTGTAGGAACGTTGCGTCATGGGGCGTGAGTTCGATTCCAACCACCTACAATGAGCATGAGATATCAGTGAACGAAAACATCGTAAGAAAATCATAGCATGGTGGTAGGGCTTTCTGATGTCCGCCTGTGTAGCTACTACTCTCAAGTTGAAAATCTGCCGTCAAATACCAATAGGTGTGTTCTGGCAGTTGCACTTGAGATCCAGTCTCTCCAAAATAAAGGCTGGTGAAACACCTGAAATTACCATGTGGGTGTCCATGTGCGGCGGTGATCACTTAACATCAGGTGACACGCTTGCTTGTTTGCCCGTATTACGTAAAAAAGTTATAATTGGTTACGAAATGGTATGTAGGTAATTGTCAATGTAAGTTATGAAAGTAATTAAAAAGTATTTTCCTTTAAAAATGCTACACTATTTAATGTGTTAATGCTTAGGTTTAATATCTTCTTAAAAATAGTGAAGAAAAAAATATTATTCTATCGCCCAACAATGTTATCACATAATGTTCTCTTGGACAATAAAGGCTCATTGATATATAATATTATCATGTAAAATAATGATTTAAGGCTTTTTTTGACAAAGGATCTCATAAATATTATAAAAAATAAAACGGAGTATCACATGTTCATTTATTATCGAGTAATTCAAGTGTTTAGGAACATATCTCGTGTAATACATGATGTCATGTGGACAAGACACTCTTTTGCCACTAACATCATAATACCTGAACGATAATTTGTTTGATTTAAATTATGTATAACAGCCAGTATTACTATTATCCTTAAGGGGAATTATGCAGGCTAACCAGACCTGTATCACTGCGACCATAGATGATCTATTGTGATCGCCCCTTGCTACTAAACCTCACTACCTAGTCCTATAGTATAAATGTACTGTACGACTTTTTAGACAGGGAGCAGTTGAACCTTTTCTGGGTGCAGTACATGCTTTCCTAGATAACCGGATTCTGATCCAGCAGTCCCGTGGTACAGTACAATTACAGTATAATTTTTTTTTTAAATTAGTTTCAAGAGTTTGATATCATTTCCAAAACAGGTGTTTCTATCACTGAGTCCAGTAGGGATCTCAGGGACGAGGATAGCCATTTCAGCCTTTCCTGTACATACATTCTGTGCATTGTTAACATCGCCATCTTTCCTACGTATAAATGAAGAGGCGCAAGATTTAACAACGCATTCAGAGCCGCACCAGGTGAAGTCGACATGGCTCCCGTCGCTAGGATAGACGCCGTTCTCTGTACTGTGGCTAAATGGGTTTTTACGGTTGACAGGTTTGCTTTCCTACACCAGAGCACACAGGCTTATGTTATTATTGGTCTGACCATTGCGGTGTAGAACCATATAAGCAGCTTAGGATTTAAATCCCAGCGCTTACCTGCCATTCGTCTGCAAATACCCATTGCTATATTTGTATTGAAGCATTAATTTGTTTATTCCAAGTCAATTTTTGATCAAGAATAACTCCCAAGTATTTGACTTCAGTTGAAAAGGAAATTCTTTATTATTTAACCTTGGTTGAACTAATTTATTAAGACGCCACTTCTTAGTGAATGATACTACGACGGTTTTTTCAGTATTAACCCTCAATTGATTTTTCCCGCACCATTCATGAATGACACTTAAAGCTTTCTGCCTAAAGTACGAAAAGGTACTTTGACAGAAACCTCGAACGACTATCACCAGATCATCGGCATAACCTTGGGTGTCTATTCTCAGTTCCGTCATCTTACACAGTAATTGGTCAACCGTCAAGGTCCATAGAAGGGGCGATAAAACACCACCTTGTAGGCATTTTCTCGTGGTTAACACTTCATAGCTAGTGCTATGTAGTGATAGTTTAACTACACGATTTGAAAGCATTGCTTCAATCCATCTAGTGGTGGTCACGTCCACATTCTTGACTTTCAAACCACGAATGAGCGTTTTTATTGGGGTGTTGTCAATGACGCCTTCAATATCTAAAAATGTACACGATTTCTTTGTCTTCTAACGCCCTTTCCACTCTATCCACAAGATTCTGTAAGGCAGTCTCAGTGGATTAACCTTTACTATAGGCATGTTGGTTAGGACTTATTGGGCTTCTCGTTGCCTCTTCCTCTCTTATATTTTATCTATTATTTTCTCCATTGTTTTGAGGAAAAGTGATATAAGGCTTAAGGGTCTGAAGGACTTTGGTAGTGCGTAGTCCTTCTTCCCAGCCGTAAGTTTAATTAAACTCGTTCTTTTGACCATAATTCAGTTATGAAACCCCATGCAAGTCTAGCACTGAAAATTTTAACCAAAACCGGTGTCAAGATGTCTCTACCCTGCTGTAATAATACGGGTTGAATTCCATCGTCACCTCCCATTTTGTATGGTTTAAATGTACTAATAGCACATCTCACGTTCTGTGGTGTTATGATTGTCGCAGCTCTGGGCCAATCCTCGTTACGAGGTCTTAGTATAAATAGCATCTCTCTAGTTCGCGACATCATTTCTTCCGATCCTGGGAAATGAACTAAGGTAAGGAGCTCCATGGTTTCTTTTTTGCTGTTGGTAAAAGTCATCTTGCTTTTTGAGGAGTCTAATTTGATTAGGCTTATCCTTAGCTAGCATTCTGTGAATTCTTGCTGCCTAAGGCATATTGCCTATTCCTCACAGAACTTCCTCCAGGATGCACGCTTGGCTTTCCTAATTTCTTTATTGTAGTTAGTTAAGGCTATTTGATTATTTGGTTCTTTTAGCATTATTAAAAAGTTGCCTGGTTTTTTCTCTAAGCTTCCTAAGCCTAGAGTTCCACCAACGGACTCTTCTTATTGATGACATTTGTCTTACGGGGTAGCTATGCTCAAAGGCATCTATGATCGCTGTCATAAGAGCATTTATGGCCCACCCCAGATGTTGATAATAAGAGTTCGAAGTTAATATGCCTATGATCAGATATAGAGTTTTCGTCACTTACATACCAGTTAGTTATATTCCTAGCTATATTATTAGTGGCATAAAACAGCCATTCTTATTAACTTAATCTCGGTATGCAAATACAAAATATATTCGTCGACATGTCAAGGTTAAATAAGCGCGAACATTCGCGCTTCATAACGCCAACAGGCAAAGTTCAGTTTAGAATTTGAAGGTTTTGCATGTTCAAATAATCTCTTAAAATTTTACATGGTATGAGATAATCTGCCGCCTCTATATCTCATAGAAAATTTTCACACACTTTACGACAATTTTCCTTACTTTTTTATACCAACTGTAGGAGTGTAAATAATGAGCCGGTATAGTTTGAGATAATCACAGTTTATTACTACTATACAAGGACACCATTATTATACACAGACATGACGCCAATATCGGTTCGCGACGAAATGTGACAACAATAACAATCTACACGTATTATTTGAGAAGCACATAGATCACGCTACGCATATTCTTAACACCAACTATAAATAAAAAAATTTGCTGTTGTTAATGACAGTCGAATTTGTGCCGGGTCATATGTAGTTCATTTTCATACTTTAAAATCTAATTGATTGAAAATAAGACTATTTGTGAGTGAAAAGATTTCCCTTCAGATAAATCCATCGTGTTGAATCGATATTGTATGCTCTGAAATCCTTTTAGATGTTTTTGAACTTTGTTTGTGTTATTTTATTTCTTTTTATATGTACTTTTATTACCGTAATATAACGTATACACGTATAAAACTAACAAAATAAAGTATAAAGCAAGTATATTGCTGATGATATCAATTTTTTTGCAAACCATCGAACCAACTGACAAGCCATACAAAATGACCTAAATGCGATATTTAAGTAGACTAAAGACTGGCTTCTAGCTTTAAATAAATGCACCGTGCTGCAATAGGTAATAATAATCTTAATCAAGTTTATTATCCAGATGGTGAGAAATTAACTGCAGTTGAAACACAATGGGACTTGGGAGTCACAATTTCCAACGATCTTAAATAGGAAACTCATATGCACGGGGTCGCAAAGCGTTTAAATGTCTTACAGCTAAGACTTTTATAAAGTTATACAAGACCTATATAAGACCTCTCCTTGAACGTGCTTACATTATCTGGGATCCCTACTTCATAAAAGACATTAAGTTCATAGAGAAAGTACAGAGAAGGGCTAGCAAGATGGTGCATACAATGCGTAACCTACCTTATGAACAGCGCCTCAAATATCTTGGCCTTAATACACTAGAACACCATAGACAGAGAGGCAGGTTAATCGAAACTTATAAAATCCCAGCCTTAAAAATATGTATAAGCCAAATGAAAATAAATACCTACGAGTCATGTCTTGAAACTTTATGAAACCTCAGCAAATTGAAACCCAAGGAAGCATTTTTTGCCCAACAGAGTGGTCGCAGCATGGAACAAACTCCCAGAAAAAGTTGTTATGGCTCCAACCTTAAACTGCTATAAGATGACTTCCTTGGCTCCAAGCTATTTGATTCACACGCATTAGCTAATTAGCTGCTAGTGTGTTTTACTACATAATAATAATAATGCAACGCGGACGGTTTCACGGAAGTTTCCTATCACTTTCAATATAGAATAAGCATTCTGCTGGGGTGATGGATATAGTTCAAAAGGTGAGGGAACAGGTTTTAAAGTGTATGGGATTGTTATGATGCTCCAAAGTTACAATTTTTAGTATAGTTTACTAAACAAATTAATGACACCCTTTGATAAAAATAGCCAACTCAAGCAGCTCACTTTAATGAATATAACGAACACAGAAATGTATCTTTTTTACTTGTACCCGTTGTATTACGATCATAACAGTGCAAGATTATAAAAGTCCATATAAAAAGAAAGAAAATAACACAAACAAAGTTCAAACACATCTAAAAGGATTTCAGAGCAAACAATGTCGAATCAACACGATGGATTTATCTGAAGGGAAATCTTTTCAGCGGAAAACAAACACGTCTCGAGCATAAGACTACTGAGGGATGAGTGATTCACTCAGTTAGAAAATGTTAGTTGATTTTTGAATCTTCTACTTGAGTGCTCACTTTAGCTCCGTGTTGTGAACTGGTTAGTATTAGATTTTATATAAATATTCTTCAGTTACCATAGAAATTTATAGAAATCTCGTATATTTAATTACAATAAACACTTATTATTCCGTAATAAAATCCTATTTTAATTTAAAATTATAACGTTATTTCTTCTAACTGTAGGGTTAATATTAAAACATAATGCTAATTATTATTATACCACTCAGTGTATATTGCTATCCTTCTACATTATTTTATAAAAACAACCGCAAGAATAAATTACAACTCTAACGATAATAATTTCTGTCAAAAGATTTTTGTAGAACAATTATTTCAAGATTTTTACAATATAAAGTTGTATAAAAAAGCACCTAATTGAAATAAGGGAAATTCCTGCAGATAGCGAAAACTTTGTTTAATGTAATTACAGTAGAATTTACGGTTAAAACTTTGTAGTGCCATGACTTCGCATCTTCACAATTCAATAAGTTGCCAGCGATTATGAAAAATCATATTTTCTATAAAAGTTTTATGTTAAAATTAATTTATTACATTTTTGGTAACTTAAGTATCGGTTGTTTAACAAATCTTTACACAGAAAAACCTAATAGACAAATAGAAAACAATAAGGTCATACTGTATAAAAGTGTAACCAATCATAGCTTAATTTCCATTTCCCAACAGTCTATTTTTTGTAGTGTCTTTTCTAAGGTATAATAATATATAGAAAAAAGTATAAGAAACCAAAAGGATATTCTCTTAGTCTGCTCAAGAAGATTTCAATAAAACTTTTCATTGACGATTCGATATAAAAAGGACATAACGGTAAAATAATTTTTAATTCGATATTTAAAGCCATAACTTTTATTCGATCGAAAAATCATGTGTATTTTTTTTTAAGTGTAGACTAAGTTTTTTTTTTTTTTTTCACTTTTTAACATCTATTAAAAGATTCGATAATGGCCGAGTGTCCGAGTTGACCGCCGGTAGATATCCTGAAGATTGAGGCAGGAACCCCCAAATTGAAGTGAAGTTTTCTCATTAATTTGATTACGTCGATCCCGGAGCTCGACCCGTGTCACAAGTTACTTCATTAGTTACGCAACTTGCTGAAAGTAATCCTAGCGAATTACGTTCTGGAAGACACGAATTGCCTAAATTATACTTCTATCTGCGAACATTTACGCTACTTTTGATTGACGTAAATACACGCATTTGTCTATTCAAGCGAAAAGTCTACGCTAGAATAAATGTTGGACATCTATTGGTAGATTTAGTAACACCGCTAACAAAAGGACATTTTAAACTTACTTATGTATTGTATTCAATGTACATGTAAAAATTTGACTTTTAGGAAACGTTTAATTAAGCTACGATACATAGATATATGATTAAATATTGAGTATTTTATTGACCTTGTTCTTGCTCTTTGATACTTTTTTTATAATTTATATAATTACTAGATTTTACGTGCGACTTCGCTCGCGTTAATATTAATTTTGTCAAACAAATCGGATGACAAAATTAAAAAAACATACAAAGTGTATCCTTCTGTTTGTCGTACTTCCAATAAGGTTTTTGTGAGAAAAAGTATCCTATCCCCGTCTCCAGGTTCCCATTTATCTCTATACCAAAATTCATCATAATCGGTTCTGCGGTTTAGGAGTGGAAAACATAACAAACTCCCTTTCGCATTTATAATATTAGTATGGATTTACGCTTTTTATCACGCATCATATTTTTATTATTCGAAGGTTATAGTTATCTCCTATTTATCCTAATTATATAAATTGGTAACATTTACTTTTGGAATCATGAATAAATAGGTTACTTAAAGTTATAACTTATAATGTGTTTCGACCAAACACATTATGATATGCAAACGAGACGATTCATAAAATTAGACTTTAAAATCAGTGCTCCGTTTCAGAGGTGTTTTTGTCTCGGTACTGCGCGACATGGCGCACATAAGTTACCCAGAATTATTTATGTTTTCTGATGCCACCTACAGGCTTACGTTCATATTTACCACGACCATCTCCGTTACTGCACTCTCTTATTTGCATTTTACATTTGTTATATTCGTATTTGAATAAATATATAACTTCAAGGTGTAAATCCTTTTACAATAAATTAGTGGGTTTTATTATACTTAAATATATAAGTTCATGAAACTAGATGAACACAAAAATATTTGTGTTTTGTTATTTCAATTTAAAATCATACCAATACCTTTACAGTCATACTTAATATTAAATTATTTATTCTTACTTTTATTTTAAGTGATTATCGCTCACAGTTTAGACACATATTACACAGATCATAAGTTGATTTTATTAGAGAAAAATAATTCAACTAAACTATATGTTAAGTGAGAATTTAATCCATACAGATTGTTACGAAAGGAGTTGCGGTAGGTAAGAGAGATTTTGCGGTGTATAGACGAATCCAGTATTCACAGTATCCGTAAATTAGTTTCAGCGTTCATCTCTGTAACTCGTATGTTACATCATCAAACTTAGTAATGTTTATTCCAAGACGCTGTATTTTATGGAAAATAAATATGCAACAAGATTTAGGTTAAAAAAGAAACATCTTAAAAGATAATTTAATTATTTACAGTTAATATTTTACAAATATTTATAGCCTACATCTACATTTATTCATTGCTAGATTTTACGTGCGGCTGCGCTCGCATTAATATCGACTCTGTCAAATATATTTAGATAACTCAAGAAAAAGTTTAATATAAAGTTTATCTATTAAGTTTAGTTTATCTATTTACCCCACTTCGAATAAAGATTTCGCAAGAAAAAGTAGCCTATCTCCGTCTCTTGGGTCCCATCTATCTTTGTAACAAAATTCATCACAATCGATTTAGCGGTTTAGGCGTGAAAGCGAACAAACACACTCACTTTTGCATTTATAATATTAGTATGATGATGATTACGCTCAAGCGTATAATTAATTATTTGTAGCTATAATAATAATAATTATTATAGCCTTTTTTGGTGAAACGATTTTTCTTGTAACTACGAGTAGTACATATTTAATTGGATACTAGCTTTTACCCGCGGCTTCGCTCAATACTGATTTTGTTAAACACATCAGATGACGCAATAATAAGTTTCATACAAAGTTTATCCCTCTCGTTAACCCACTTCCAATAGAGTTTCGCAAGAAAAGTTAGCTTATCAACGTCTCTAGGTTCCCATCTATTTCTATACCAAAATTCATCAAAATCGATTCAGTGTTTTAGGCAGAAAGCGTAACAATAAAACAAACCAACTCACTTTCGCATTTATAATATTAGTATGATTTATCATCCTCGGCACACGCTTTCACTCGTTTTTGGACGTAGGCCTCTTTCAGGGATTTCCACAAATTCCTATATTTAACAGCTCTCATCCCCGTTCCGTCAGCTATTTTCTTTTTATCGTCTATCCGTCTGGATTGTGGTCAATCTTTTTCCTTTTTCCAAGTGACTACACCAAAAAATAAGACTAAATGATTTTTAGTTAAATATAGAATATAAGTTTGAAGCGATGAAAGCTCAGTGGTAGTGTGTATGGACTCCGCGTCAAGGGAAGTGAGTTCGAATCCACCTACAATGAGCTTGAGCTTTCGTTGAAGGAAAACATCGTGAGGAAACCATGGCATGGCGGTGGGGCTTTTTTTAATGCCCGCCTGGCTAGCAACCAACCTCAAGTACAAAATCTGCATTCAAATACCAATAAGTGTATTCCAGCAATTACACTTTAGAACCAGTCCCTCCACAGCCTTAGCGTGTCTACCAACTTGGGCAGTATCGTCACTTAAGATCAGGTGAGATAATGACTGATAATTATGAGATATTAACTATAAAAAATGCTAATTTATGAATCAATAAACTTTTAATATGCTACTGGAAAGCAAAGAGGCAGACAGCACATCTGATGGTCACCTATAAATAGTTGCAACACCAGAGGCATTCCAGCCATGTTGATGACCTTACTGAAAAGGGCTGGTTCTCGCTGACTATGCCGGAACAAAAATATACTGAACCTTTATTTAGAAGCATTCTAAACCCGTGGATGGTCGCTAACCAGTCAGACAATAACCCTATCAACAAACTGTGACGGATCAAGAATTACATGGCTAACCATCATGACCAAAACCAAAGGTGGGACCAACAATCACCAGATTATGGTGCAGCTGTTATGACCGTAGTGCTGAAGCCACATAGTGAGGATTCCATTTCTACAGACGATGAAACTTTGTGAGGTGTATGGGTTCTTTTTCAAATTCCATGTAAATACTATAGATTAAAAATAAATAAAAATGTACATATAAGTATTGACCTTTAGAAAATGAAACATACTACTAAATATGATAAGTAGAGCTTATAATTAATGTATATTAAAAATTAACTGAAGCAGTTTGTTTACAAGCGTCCAAGGATTTTAATGAATTGATATTAATTAAGTTTGAAGTGAGCCCTCTAAGAGAGCTCATTAAGTGAACACAATATAGTGTTGTAGTTTGCGTTTTAAGGGCTTAAAGCATTAGATCCTGAGCTTCGTTGTTGGTGACAAGTCAGATAATTAATTCTCTGCGAATATAATCAAATTGAATTAAAAAGTTTCCATAGACTGTCGAGTTAAAAGTCTCCTTTGATTAATTTTAAAATATAAAACTTTAATGAGTTGTTACAAAGTTTAAAATATATCCATTAAAGGGGTATATTTTGATAAGTCTATTTTAAGGATAGGTACAGAAATTTCCAATAACTATACTTACAAATTTAATCTCACTAAAATTTACTAATACAATCACCAATAATTCGTGTACATTGAAACATCTGATTATAGACAAGTTCGATGCAAACATAATTACAGCTGTATCACAATGTTCCGCTAACACATACAATATTTATCTACACAAAGATATACATTGGTGTTATATTTGATAAATGTAACAAACCTTATGATGCACCACAAACAAATAACGAATCACTCTTTTAGATTATTGGGATATAATGTAGGTGAGTGAGAAATATATTCATGAATTAATTTTTACATTTTATTCGGTAATTATTTCAATATTCCGACATTGCGGTCCTCAATTATCAATTTAAACAAATAATAAAAATATTAGTTACCTAAGTATTTGTTCTTTAAATTAATATTTCCTTTACAAATTTAAATTCTAAAAATTGCATGTAAGTCCAATTGTTATCTTAAACTAAATTTACCAAGGTATCCTAGTGCACTTATATAAAACTTTGATGATGTCTTGGTTCCCTCACTATTAAGTGTGGCGATAGTCCTCAGGAAAATTTCTTGATCCATAATAATGAGTTTAAGCTGCTATATCATCATAGCTGTTTGCTGTAGATTGTATAGTCTGTATTCAGTGAAAAAGTTGTATATATTTTCAAATAGTCCACACGTCTCATAATTTGGTGAAATTCCTTTTTCATAAAGAAAAATAAACTTTTATAGAGGCATATGTCGGGAACACACTCTGTGAACAGCGTATATGAGTAATCTATTCTATCTTCGGTTAACAAAAGGTAAAGTGTTTTTAAGTTTAGAGCGCTAAGAAATAAAAAACCCTTTTTAAGTGATATTGCCACAATTTTTATTTTATTTTAAAGGGTATTTGATGACATTATGTATGGAATATAATTTCAGCCAAATGGCCGCCGTCACTTAGCTGTATGTGGTGTATCCTGGTGGACCAATTTTGTATCTTCGCATAAATGGGGCTCAATTTCACGAAGAGCGTGAATTATGTAGGCCTTCAGGGCGGCAATAGACTTTTGTTTGTAATGCATAGACTAGAGATTTCATGTAGCCCCACAGAAATTAGTCGAGCGGTGTTAAGTCACACGATCTCGGTGGCCAATTGATGTCGCCACCACGCGAGATCACGAAGCCATCAAATTTCTCATCCAATAAATTTAATGTTTCCCGTGCTGTATAGCAAGTGGTGCCGTCCTCTTGGAACCACATGTTTGTGAGATCCACACTATTTATTCTAGGCCACAAAAAGTTTGTTATCATCGTCCGATATCGGTCGCCATTGACAGTGACAGCGACTCCTTGCGCATCTTCAAAGAAATAAGGGGCCGATAATACCGCCGGACCAAAATCCACACCAAACTGTGACTTTTTCAGAGTGTACATGAAGAATCTCCCGTGGATTTTCGTCCCTCCAAATCTGGCACTTTTTTTAATTAACAAATCCACTCAACCAGTAATGAGCCTCATCACTGAAGGTGATTTTTTTTTCCGAAAGCAGAATCAGCAGTCAAATGATCTAAAGCCCAATCAGCGAATACACAGCACTACCCCAAATCTTGACGTAAAATCCGCCAAGTTGATGTCGCAGAAAGACCCAGCTCTTGCGCACGATGCGGAATGGACTGTTTGGGGTTTTCTCACACACTGTCCCGAACGGCAATATTTTTTCTAGCGATCTTGCGTTTCTTTGACGTACAGGTACTGCTTCATTGATCACCGACCCGGTTGTTTCAATTTTTTCCATTAAACGACGGTTTCTGAATTCTGCAGGACAGCCATGAACGCCATAAATTGGACGCAATGCACGGAACGTTACGCGAATAGAGCACTAATTTTGATAATACATTTTAACAATTTCTACGCGTTGTTGACACGTGTAGCGTTCCATGGTGAAATGTCACGACTAAATATGTGTTCATGCCAAATTTGACAGCAAAGTTCGCGGGACCCTATTGGAAAACGCTTTATAAAAGGACTCCAGCTTTTCTTAATTTTTTATACTATTTCTTTTTGATCATATATCGAATTATCCTGTCAAATTATCTATTGAATTCTATAATAGTGATAAGAATACGATTATCATATTATAGTAGACTTACCTATATCTGTTCTAATAACAAAATATAATATAGAATACAAAGAATACGCAACGCTTCAAGGAATATCATAGTAAAAGTAGTGTAATAAATTATATAAAAACATATATGAACATGCATCCGACATAAAAAGCAATCAATGCACATTGCTGAATGAAAGCTTATTGTGTCTATAAAATAGGTATAACAAACCTGTATTTCTTTTTTTTTCGACCTGACATACGCTCTTAGCCTTAAGGGCTTTGACAGCTTCACCGAACTTTTAAGGCGAGTGCTGAGGGCCCTCAGCCCCAAGGTAGCGGGCGCAAGGGTGCCAGAGAGGTCGAACCTCGGCTTGGGCTGCAGCGGAAAAAACAAACAGACATTTAACTAACTAACAGGTCCTAACTTGCTAAATTGAGCGGTCCTAACAATGGCCGTATCGGGTTAGCAGCGCAATGGCAGCGAGGGCAGTCCCTTACAGAACCGTGTACATACCGTGTAGGTGTGCATGAATGATATGCGGTGTGATAATGTAATCTCAGTGATGTAGAGTGTCACTGTATCGAGGATCACTGTGCTTCTTTCCGGTAGTTACGCGAGCGTGTACGCGGACACGTGCGATTGACGGAGACGGCAATGAACAGCGCAAACAATTACGTGGCCGGCGCGCGAAATCTTTGGCGTGCGGATTGGCAATGTAGGTAACTGCGTGTACTATTTTGGAATTGGGGTGAACTTCGACCTTTTTAAAGAATTTCCTTGTAAGGTCTTTAATATATACATATATGGATGGAAGGTCTTTGTGGAGATCTATATTACGGATATAGGGCAGGGCTTGCAGGACCCCCGAGCTTATTGAGTGAGGTGAGGATAGAGCTCCGTCCGCTTTATAGCAGAAAGATCGGTCCGATAGGTAAGCGAAGATTATGCAGACTACTCTGCCTGGGACTTGAAAGAGATTGAGTTTAAATATGAGGCCTTCGTGCCAGACCTTATTGAAAGCTTTGGCTATGTCGAAAAATACGGCAAGCGTGCGCCTAGGATGCCGTGGCTCCTTGAAATTGGAGAGAAAATGCTCCGTGAGGCGGAGCACTTGGTGGGTGAAAGCGTAAAATATGGTTACCAAATTTAAATATTACATTTAAATATTTTCGATCATATTTCTTTGAAATTTGATATTTTTCGGACATTATTTAATGACACAAATAGGTTCAACCTGATTTTTTAACAACAGTACAACAAATAAGCAGTTCTATACGTAATAGTAAGTAAAACACAATATCAAAACAATAGCAAACACCGAAAGATAAAAATCAATCGGAACTCGTTGGCCTCGACAGCCTGCAAGCTCGGTAGCTGGTTTGTTATGCGATAGTTAAACTTGAAAACATGAACCTGAAACGTGACATATAAAAGGAGCATCACTGTGACGTATTCATCACCGTGTAAAAGAGTCACGACTTAGCCAGATATAGATAGCTGCTACTTCGTTTGATTACTGAATATACATCGTCTAAGAGCGTCACTATGGCGGGTATTACATTCCGTGTCGGTATGATACACGCGACATCTGGCACCTCTTCCCAAATTTGATTTGGTTTTTTAAATTGAAGACCTGAAAGTGTACAACTAGGTGACAAGTTTTGTATGAGTTATATTCATGAGCAGGTAAGATTTATTAAAAAATATTATTTATTCAAGAGTATATCAAAATGTTATACAAACTTGAAGACGACACAGTATGTATAATTTGTAGACTGAAATATCAGACATACACATATAAATTAAATTATAATAGAAAATAGTACATTTCGTACAGTAAATGCGAACAAAGCCATCGGTAGAAAGTTAGTGTAGTATATAAAAATAAATGTAACAGCGGCTCCGCTCGTCTTATCTGTTTAGGCTTTTAAGTAATATATTGCAAGTCAGCGAGTTACTGGTAGTCTTTTGTCCGTCTCGATTGAGGATTTTTATCACTGCTTATTCCTTTTGTTAGCTAACGTAATAAAATCTATTATACTAAAACATGTCCGAAGAAGCAATGAAATCAAATATAATATGTATGTACAATTCTTATTTAGGTATAATTTTAATTTAATTCCATATTTAGGTATAACGTAAGTTACAATTTTATATAAATCTCCAGTTAAATTTGTACTCAGTTTAGTTATGTTATTAGATGCATCATGTATTTCTTATAATACTTTAAAAAACCTTGTGACATTTACAAATCTTTTATCAAGGGTGGCATTTACATTAGGTCTTAGTGATATAAAGGAAGATAGAAAAGGGTTTGTTATATAATGCGATTTAGATACCGTTAAACTGTGTCGTGTTCAGAATTTTAAATGTTCTGTATAGCTTCATCAAATGTTATTAGACAGATGGCGCTTGCTTTGTGTTTTGAACATAATCTCTATTTTTATTGTATAAAAATACATAGACTTCAAAAACATGTCAACGGCGAGTTTAAAAGCAAATCATTAGAGTACATCGTGCCCTAGGTGCACACGCATTAAAAAAATAAATGTTACTAAAGATTTAAGTATCAGTGCGTGTGTTAGAAGAATTCTTATCCCTAGTTTGTTCCAACTACTAAAGTACCACTATTAAGCGGTAAAGTTGCGTGTTCAATACTCGCTCATGAATGACTTTTGTTAGATGATCATAATTATTAGTTGTGTCTCGGGGTGCTAAATAATTATATGTACATAGTAAGTATATAATTTGTTTAGTTACCACAATCCAAGTTTTGTTTATTTTAGAATGAAATGGCATTATATAAAATGGTGTTCCTTATATATAAATAAAAAAAAAATGATAAAATATTATTTGACATTTGCTTATGAAAAATCACTTTAAAATATAAAACAAAAATGTAAATTTAAGGACTGTCTATATTATATGCTATAGATATATGCTATAGATAGTATAATTGTTTCTACGCGACAGGTCTTCAAAGTTTCTCTACCAATAACTTGGCAGCATAATTCACAATGAAGATATTTTCCACGTTTGTTTTATATAGTACATAATTCAGTGAACAATTTATATCAAGCTCGAAATTGCGCTGCTGAACCCCAAACATGGAGCACACAACTCCTGCACGTCTGTAATAAATTAGTTGTTTTAGCGGAAATGTTTCTATCCAGCTAGAGGTCATAAAAACATATACGATTGAGCGTACTATATTAGGGATGTTATGTATTTACTACAATAATGACGGGATATACATACATACGATATATTTTTACTTACGCAACAATTGTTATTTGTTCGCATTTTTCTATTAGTTCTATGTATTCTTTTGTTTTTGATAGGATTATAAAGTAACGGCAATTTAACTGATGGTAAACAGTGTACAATCCAAACGCAACGACAAATTCCAAGAGATCAGAAATCCACTAACAGTGTGTCTATCATGCCAGCCCGTAATCCTATTGGCAGTTCGATCTTGAAATGACCTAATCCTGAAATGTGATACACGTAAGTATACCTATATGTTGTGCACTAAACCTGATGTATTCCGTCTCACACAATTGTCATGTCATACCACTTCACAAATGTGTATATCTCTATATTTATTATGAACAGAAACAAAAAAAAAACAGTCACCTCATGGTAGTATAACATTCCAGCAACTATGTACATTCGAAAGATAGGTTCTTTCTCACACTGCAAATCGTGGTATCATTCTGGGCCACACCGTCACTTAGTTTCAATGACCAGTAAGTACATTTAGTAAAAACTTATAAAATATCTAGTAAAAAAAGTATATTACAGTATCTCTTCATAGCACTTTGTGTACACACAACAACCAATACAATAAGATAAGTAATAAAAGTACTATGTTAATAAATCACTTATACTTATTGCATTGTTACAATACTAATTTAGCAAATATTCACTTTTCGGAGATGCAACCCCATTCATCTAAAAGTTAAAACAAATGCTTGTGTGCAAATTGTATACTTCAACAATAATAATAATTTACTAAAATATGACTTTATATGTATTACTTCAACATTGTAGGTACTACTTTGATAGAAAAATTTCAACAAGCAATATAAAACGGTTCGACCTTATGTTAATGATATGATATTAAAACTGCTACGGTAAGGATGTTAAATTCGTATGTAGAACACGCATTAAATATCAAGCACACCTGTGTATGTGTACCTTTAATAATTTATACAAAAAACATCCTTAATTTGACCACAGTTACATAATCGCATAACCTACATGGAATTATGTTGTGATGAAAATACTATTACCAAAAGCAATAAAATATAACCATTGAAAACGAAAGACGATATTGGTTATATTTTAAAGTGGGGCTTTGTTTAATTGATTTTACAAATAAGTATCGCTTGGTTTAGCTTGAGAGATAGTTTTATTCCAATAAGTGACGCTGCCCCTGAACAGGATAGGTATGGTTGAGTTATTTAAAAGATACTAGAAAAGACAGAATAAATTCTGCCCGGCCAGCTAATACTTATATAATTTTTATCTTCATATCATTTTTTTTTAATGCTAATTGACAGCAAACAGCTGGACAACCCATCTGATGTTAATTGGTTACCTTCGTCTATAGACAGCCACTAAACAAGGGTGTTACAGCCATGTTGCTGACCTTGGCGGAATGGGCTGGTTCTCATTCACTATGCCAGAACACAAAGGCTCATAATGAACATTTATTTTGCGGCAGTCTAAACCCGAGTGCGGTCGCTAACCAGTCGGGCAATAACTCTACCACCAAGCTATGATGGATAAAGGATTACACAGTTAACCGTCGTGACTAAAACTAAAGGTAGGACTAACAACATTTTTATTTCTCGTAGAGCATCTTTTCTTTTATTTTTGCAATAATGAAGGAATTTTACTTGTAAAAGCATCAAATACAAAAAATAATATAACTGAATAAATGAGCGGTGAACAAAGAAATAACAAACGACATATTAGATATATTAGCGGTATGGGAAGAATAGAGTTAGTTTGTACATTCGAACCACGTTCCCTGGCGTTCATTCACACGACTCTAACGGCGTAGATAATAGAGACTTACTGCGCACTTTATTCGTATATACCTAAAGTAATAATTCTCTAGGAGTAGTTTTCCCGCGGAAAGTAAAAGTCGTTCATAAACGACGAAATAAAATTTTCTCGTTGTCTTATTTATGAAGTTCCATAACATTAAACGATGTCAATTGTTGCAACGATAGAACCGACGAAAACCAAGTAAATGTTAGATTTTTTATTGAAAAATGTGTAAGTATTTAGTTATTTTAGTTATTACATAATATTAACTTTTATATTAAAATTCAATTTTTTATTAATGTTGCTATTTCTAATTAGAATCTACGAATGTTATTGCCATTTTAAATAGTTAATAAGCGCACTTATTCACCCGGCTTACGTAATTTCTTTATATGCGTACACAACAATGATATAGATCTATTACCTTAGGACTTTTACCTTTAGACCAAAGAGCACGGCTTTGTTTTTTGTTTAGTATCTATGGATGAATTTCAGTATTATGAATAAAATTGGAAATATTATTATTCGCACCTTTAGAATAATTTATTTAAATTTTTGATAATTATTATGATTTTTTTTTCATTTTTTCGACCGCTGGACAAACATAATTAACTTTTTATATACATTATACGTTCCGCGTTATGGTCACAATTTCACCTCATTTCAAGGAACGATGTGGTCCAAGACATGCCAAGCTAAATGAAGGAACTAGCACTCGAGTACAACTATCAAAATACGCCTATAGATATTCGGCAACTAATTTTCAACTTTAGAATGGTAGGTAACCAGGCGGACGTTAGAAAATGTTTTGCTTCCTTCAGTTGAAGCTTAGTTTCATTAGATTCGAACTCAAAGTCGCAGTGTTCATACACGCTACTACTAAGGCATCATTGTTTATAAAATACGCACTGAAAAAAACTGTTATATCTCAAAATCTAAAAAATACGCATTAATAGTGCATTATTTCAAAGGCCGTGAAATAGGCAATTGCATGTCGAGTATAAGTTTGAAGGCTGAGCCGTAGGAGCGATGACTTCACTAATACGAGATAGGAACATGCCATTTCCACCGAGGCATATATAGTGTTACATATAATTTGATTTACCTTAGCCGCTAAATGTATATCATCTCGGGTTTTAATTAAAAATTGCTTTATGTTTTCGCCGGTTTTTTTTTTATTTTTTGGTTTTGAATCCGGTCGATTGTCGTTTAAGAAAAGTATTTCAATTTCCATAATTTTTCAAGTCATTGCCGTTTTAACAGGAAGTGTACATTTCAGCATGGAATAAATTACATATAACGTAGATGGATTTTTAGTTTTAGCAATATCATTTAAATAAGCCAAAAATACTGTTTCGGAGAAAATGTTCACTTTTTTCTCGTTTTACCAACTTATATAATTTTCATATACTTTCATGTATTTTTTGACTTTACTGGAAGCAGGTTTTATATTGCCAATTTGGCTTCGGATTTCACTCTCTGAACCGTTGGAACTTATTTTAATTATTACATTTATATTTATTAAGTATATAAATAACGAATCAAGACGAATTTTGAGTTTGAGAGTATGGTTTGCTAAGTACGTCTCTCTCTAAAATAGATCTATTACCAGAGATTTTTTAAACAGACGAAAGTTATGATTAATGCGGAATCTAAATGTGAATAATATTTGTTACATAAAATATAATATACCACAAATGTATTTAAAAGTTGAATAAGAATCCAGACACCAAACTCGAT
Organism: Actias luna; assembly: GCA_039707435.1. Lineage (NCBI taxonomy): Eukaryota > Metazoa > Arthropoda > Insecta > Lepidoptera > Saturniidae > Actias > Actias luna. The sequence goes on along the minus strand of JAZHAC010000033.1, from coordinate 7,397,028 downwards.
TAGAAACAGTAACAGTTCATAATTAATATCATATTCTACTATACATCCAACCTTCTGTTCAGCGAAAAGATCCATTGTAGCACTATGGCCGCTCTCAAAGATCATTGCAAAAATTAATACTATGCTATTCGCATTCTACGACTTCCCGCAACTGTTATCAAATCGTTAATCCACTTTATAGCGGGTCCTGCTATGTTGCATCTTCTGCTGCATGCTTAACATTGAAGAACTGTAAATTCCCTATCTTTTTTTAATAGTGGTGTATCACTTCAGGCCCTTGTACCGTATCAGTCACAGCAACCGCTTCTCGGATTGTTCTGTCAATTATGTCACAATTTACCGCTCCTTAATCTATCATCAAGACACCAATTAAGAGAAATCTGCCACAACACAGAATGGTTACAATTTGTCTTAAGAAAGAATAAATGACTACATAAAATAGCGAAAGATTAAAACGTAACCGGGATGTTTCAGTAATTGTTAATACTTTTATAGAACAACAAGATTTTATGTGCGGCTTCGCTCGTGTTAATATTGATTTTGTCAAACAAATAGGAAGTCGTAATAAATAGTTTCATACAAAGTTTATCCCTGTCTTTACCCCACTTCTAATAAGGTTTTCGCTAGAAAAGGTAGCCTATCACTGTCTCCAGTCTCCGTCTCCGTCTCACCTATCTCTGTTCCAAAATTTATCATAATCGGTTTAGCGGTTTAGGTGTGAAAGCGTAACAATCATACTTACTTTCGCATTTATAATAAATTAGTATGATATGAAGCAAGCAATTTATTAAACTTGTTATAGTGGATTGTGATAATACTGTTTGGAACTTGAGACAAAAGCTAATATCAAATAACACGATATTTCGGTGTATACATTAAAATCACAATTTCATTTAAATTTACTTTAAGTTATCTAATACTCATGAAAATTTTTCTGCTACTTCTACAAAATATCGATGAAGATATGCAATAGAAATAAAGATTATTATTTCAAGATTTTGAGGTAATTATAGCTCGCAGATTAAGTGCTTGCGGTTTATATTAAAATGTGGTTGAGCTTACGGTGAAGGGTTCTATCTTGTTTAAGCCATAGCATGGTTACTAGGCATTTCTACTAGGCACCTTATGTAGCTAGTTACACTTTCAAGCTTAAAATCTTTAAATGAGCACCTAAGCATTTGAGAACTAGTTTTATTTCTAGGTTTAGTGCTATATTTTTTACAGCTACATCAAATGAAATTGTAGTTAAATATATAAACTCATGATTTTTATTAGTCAAACAATGATAATCATTATTAAACTATATCTTTTTAAAAACATTAACAGATGAAGTGTCTAGGTAAGGTATTGATAAAATCATAATAAAAAGACAAAAAGCCTCTACATTTTTTTATAACGTCGCCATATAATCGTAGGTAATGTAATCGCACCACGGCTTCGCTTTTTTTACTGTCTAATAAAATTCGGACAACATTTACGAAGACAATGCCATAAAATTAGGCATAAAATCTCGGCGCCGAAAATTTTATATCCAGTTACTATAACGTTCATAAAGTGACGAGGGGAAATCATTGGTAAAGTGTGACTTTTAAACGTTAATATGCTTTGTTATTATCATTTATATTAATTGAAATTGATGGTTTTACACCATTTTATCACACAATTAAGCAATCTGTATTCGTAAGAATATAGTATGCAACATTCGATGCGACAATTATGTTCGACTTAATTACCATAGACCAGATGTCACTGCTATAGTGCGTGGGGTGATGTGTAATAATTTAACGAGGTAATATTATATACGGGATTGGTACTGGCGATGAATTCCCAATTTCTCTTATTTATGATTTTTTTGGATTATACTGTCCCTATCATACTATAAAAATACACAATATCATATATATTACAAGGATAATAATAGATTCCATTTAATAGGGTATTCAATAAAATTAAATAAGTTATAAGTAAGATTTCTTGTAAATAAGATCTGAAAAGGTTTTCACCTTAAAGTATATAAAATCCCCACAACGAAATCAGGAAACGCGTCGTGGGTGGTCGTTTCCAAATGTAAATATCTTCGTAAATCATATATTTATTTGTGTGAAAGGCGGTACCTGCCGATACGACCAACACCCGTCCCATTCAAAACTCCCCGCGATTCTATATCACAAAGGCCTTAATTTATTCTTGAACAGGATTTATTCTTCCCGTGTGTTAGGTTCGTGACAGAGGGTCCTTAAGGTTAATGTAGGTCTTGTCATCAGAAATTGGAACGGGATAAAACCGAGAGTTTTATCAAATATCGCATGAAATTGAATGTTTAGAGTAAAGGCAGTAATGTCTTGACTGTTTCGTAAACTTATTTAAAAAATATTTCTATTAAATTTAAAACTAGGTTGTAATATATGCAATTTGTATCTGTGTATGTTAGACGCAGTTACGATTGTGAAATGTTTGACATCTTGAAAATATTAAAGTAACCAATATATGAACGAAACCATAGTTTTTAGCGCTATTTAAATATATAATATACTTATAAACTTATTTATTTCAAAGAATTCTTAGATTTTTTTCGATTGGAATCCTTACGAACGAGAAAGGTTGAAACCAATTGTAAGCAGATGGTCAGATTTGATTAGAGTTTTGATGATAGGTCGTTTTAAATGAACATGAAAACGTAGATTAGCAAAAAAGGCTACCTACTGACATATTTCGTTACATTCGCACATATAAATAAAGATTTGCCAAGCAGGTATAATAAAAACTAATGAAATATGTATAGTATGATATCATATATTATCAAAAGGTACTTGATACTTTCAAGTTCCCTTTAATACCTAGGCCATTCTTGTTACAGAACAATTTATATTACACTCACCCTGCTTATACAAGTAATATCAGGATTTTAAATAAACTAAGACAGAAACTTATGTCATGTTAATTTTAAATGATAGCTTTATGTGACACTTTGTTTTAAACGCCTTTGACGCAAAGACTTCTTGAACAATTTTCATTTTCTCAGAGTAAATCCGTGTCTCAAAATAAAGTTCCTAGCGCGGTAAATTAAACTTATTTTAAATTTTGTTTGACCAAATATTTATTATATATTTATTATTTGATTTAAAATTGATTTATTACTAGATAGATTATGGAATCCCTTTTTTATGTTTGACATTTTTTTTTAGATCTCTAGGTTAGCGTGTGCCTTAGATGTCTTATAGCATCGATAAAATTTAACAGCAAGTCTTATAAGTAACCGCAGCCTAAATGTGCACTAATAAATACTGATATCATAAATCAGGTTTTCATTTCCACAGAGAAAACAAAGTAAAAGTTAGTGAAACATTTCTCATCCTTCGCCTGTCTTCTGTGTTACATTATAGTACAGTACATTAATATATTAAAAAGCACATTGTATTTCATCGATTTCTAACTGTAAATACTTAATTTATTAATTGAAAAATGATGTCGCTAAGTAATAATACCATAAAGGACACGAATACAAACTTTAAAGCCCTTATCGTGTTAAGTGAGGACAACGCAACCTATGCTTATTTCTACTACAATGATTAATTAGAATTGTTATTCGTTAGAGTGTTACAATCGTTAACTCAAGTAGAATAGAGGTAGTAAGTTTACATTTACAGATGGGTTGTTGTGGGCCTCATCACCATCTTGTCCTGACGTGAATAAAAATTATGACGTCATTAACAACAATTTTTGCCACGACCACAACGAACGTGGTCGTCAAGTAAAACAGCTAAAGAGGCCTGTTTTAAGCGTGGTCAACGTTAAGAGGAACATAGCCATGATATATGTATTATTTCTATTACCGGCAGATACGACTTCTCAATTAAGATTAACCCGGGTAAACTATTTATGGCTATATATTGGCTTTGATTTGTTTTATCGAAATATTCTATTATATTATCTGTATTATTATTATTCATACATTATGCTTATCTCATAAGGAAAACCCGAAGGTTTTCTAATAACTTACTATTTCGATGTCAACTGACATAGAATTTTATAGAATATTGTAACACATGCGCTTTGCATATACAACGATTAAATTTAATAGTTCGAAAGAAGCAGACATCGAATCAAATGAACAAAAGAATTTGGCCGTCATTCACAATCAGGAGTCCGGTATGGACGAATGTGTGGAAAATTCTAGTATCAAAGTTAATAACGAAAATGCAGTCCTACGATACCAATTGGCCTTGGTGAACCAAAAGGATGGGTTCGGGACATCGAACCTGAAGAAGAAAACGTCAGTCTGGAATACGATAACGATCTGCAATATTATTGTTTATTATTACCTATATATACCCCGGATGTCTAGAACGATAATTATTAATACAAACGTATACAAAATTGTTGTTTTTGTCGACTAATATAATGCTCCTTAATAAATAAATTATTACTGGACTAAGTTCTTTTTTAAACTGTTCGTCAATGAATAAAATGGAAAACACATCTTATTTTATTTGAGAAACATGTTACAGCTTAATATGGTTTAACCTATGTCCACATTTGCTAATTGCTTTGCAACTTGTTTTTGACCATAATTTTAGCTAATTGCTATCGTGCTCTGGGCTCGAAGCCAAAATTAATAGTCAGGAAAGTTTCACATACTTAAATTTGTTTAGCATTGATTTACGTATCCAGGATATTATTTTTACTTTTAAACAATATTTATTTTACAGGTTCTTTAGTCGTAGAATATACAGGATTATGATTAACATCGTATGTTTGTTAGTAATAATTAATATATCTTTACAAAGACTTTGACTATTAAACTATAAAATAAATGACACCTTTTGAGCTTTAATAATTAATAAGTATCATCAATAACATTTTTTAAGGGCGAAGACACCGCAGTAATCTATATTGCAGTGAATTAGTTATAGATCGTTTCGATTGATGTAGGTTTTAATCTTTAAGTTAGTTTGAAATTTCATTGTAGGTAAAGATCGTGATGAAACTGTCAGTAAGGCATATTGTGATGACATTTTGGCTATTAGTTTCAACTTGAAGTTCTATTATCAATACTCTAGGTATAAGTATAGTTTGATAAGTACAATGTAGTGCCAATTTAGTTTGATTTAATAGTTTATTACCTTCACTACATGATCACTTAACTTTAGATAAAATGTGTGGAGAAAGGGTCGTAATATTTTTTTCTGCAATTGACGATTGAAATTAAATAAGATTTCTGAGTTTATAATTAATAAGTATTATAATGCGGTAATTTCGAGTGAATCAGACGAAGTGATTATGGAGCTATAGTCGACGTTCGAGTTCCGTTCAAAGTTGCTAGCTTTCAACAATACCTCTCCACAGAGAAAATTACACTGCGATATTTTTTTACTGCATTTGTTATAGGGGTACCCCACCATGCCTCCCCGTCAACCCTCCACCCGTTCAACTGAACTTTGGACCGATTTATAAAGTACACAACCGCACACTCGACTCGACGCTTATTGCGATGTCGAACCACGACAAATGCTCTTTTCGATTCTGTATTACGTTCCAACTACATTGAAAAATGAACAACTTCATTGTTACTCTTAAAAGGTCTAGAGATGATTTGAAAGTAACGAATTATTTCTCTTACAATAACTATTAATTATAATTTTATATCCTTGCCTATTATTAATATCAAGATATCTTTGTCTGTACTTATAACTTAAGATCCACTGAATTGCTATGTTGCTATGAGGAAGTCCGTAAAGGTTGAAGTTTTAAACACCATGTTAATAAAAAAGGTGGGATAGGTAAATTTTTGTTTCATTAGTACGCATATAAACAAATTACAAAAATAAAAGTTTTAAAGCGATGATAGCTCAGGTAGCGTGTACGGACGCAGCGACATAGGACGTAAGTTAGAATCCACCTACAACGAGCTTGAGTTTTTGTGAAGGAAAACATCGAGAGGAAATCATAGCATGGTGGTAGGGCTATTTCTAATGCCCTCCTGGCTATCTACTACCCTCAAGTTGAAAATCTGACGCCAAATACCAATAGGTGTGATTTGACAGTTGCACTTGAGAGCAAGTACCTCAACAGATTTAGCGTGTCCAACAACTTGGGCCGTATCGTCGCTTAAGATCAGGTAAGATTATAACCATAACGCATAATCTTTTCTATAAAAAAAGTAAATTAAGATTATAAAAACGTTGATATATGTACCACGTTATTTATAAAAGAAATTTTTAAATGAACAGTATTTTCGTATAAAATACATAAATAGTTCAAGCGATCGCAAACGAGCATAGCTAGTCTTTTATATTTCACGAATAGTTAACACGTACTGTTATACGAGATTATAAAAATCCCTTTTAAAAAAATGAAAAGATTTATAGCACTTATAAAATCTATATTTCTTATTTAATAGAATTTCATAAATTATATCTATACTTATTATTTAACACTGAACTGATATTTATACAAATTGCGAGTGACGCGGACCGAGTCTGCGAGAGAACTGTTGGGTGGAATTAAGGATCGTGAGATACTCGGAAAAAGTACTGATAGCAAACACTAGGAAGGTGCTAGGTAGGAAAAGATATGGTTCTGTGGTGTTAGTGAAAGGTTGGCAAATTAGGGTGCAAGGTTCGGGTATACTATAACTAATATTTAATTATCACTGAAGTCTTTACCTCTCATTAAATAACACAAACAGAATTATCAACTCGTGTGTGTTATCCATGATTAACTCACCATAATCTTAACTATTTCACAGTACCAATTGACCTGACTGATGATTGTTATACAATATAACTTGGATACGTTCTATTACTATACACACAATTACTGTGAGGATACAGTTTGTAATGAACATAAAAACAATTTAAGAAAGAATGAGTAATCATATTACAATTAACTTATAAAAGTAAATGGTGAATATTAAATATTTTGTGAAATATATAGAGCTCGCGATTCTAGGTACGAGACAGAATTACATTGAATATAGAAAACTTTTTAGGTATTTAATTCAAAAACATTTAGTTATTTTTTATTTTTATGGCGGTGTAAGGCGTATCGAATACCATCTGAGTTACCCAAGCCAACCTCACCTGGACGCGGTGCTCCCTGTCGAGTAACCGACGAGGCTATGACGATTGTTGGTACCACATTTGGTTTTGGTCATGACGGTTAATCATGTAATCCTTGATCCGTCACAGCTTGGTAGTAGGGTTAGTGCCTGGCTGGTCAGCGACCACCCTCGGGTTTAGACTGCCGTAAAATAAAGTTTCAGTATGAGTCCTTGTGTTGTAAGAATTATTGTTCTAGACATCTGGGGTCTCTGGGGTAATCTGGGGTATTAATAATAATAAATAATATTGCAGATCGGTATCGTATTCCAGACTGACGTTTTTTTCTTCACTTTTGATGTCTCCGAACCCATACCATGCATACCGCTCTCATGATTTTGCATAACGGCCAAATTCTTTTGTTCATGCGATTCGATGTCTGCTTGCGCATCGATTGCTTGCTAAAGCGCATGTGTTACAATATTCTATAAAATTCTATGTCAGTTGATATCGAAATAGTAAGTTATTACAAAACCTTTGGGTTTTGCTTATGAAATAAATATAATAATGAAACAATAATATATGAGTAATAATAATACAGATAATATAATAGACTGTTTGGATAAAAAAAATCAAAGCCAATCATTACATCGTGGCTTTATTTTGTTACCTTGTTTGACTTATTTTCTTAATCAGTCTACGGCTGGTATTGTAATGTAATTTAATGTAATGTAAATTGTTATCTTATAACTATATTCATATTATAAAGCGGAAAAGGTTTGTTTGTTTGAACGCGCTAATCTTAGAAACTACTAGTCGGATTTCAAAAAATAATTTGGTATTTGACTTTTGTAGTCATTAATATTTACTTATCAATCGATGATAAAATTTAATTTAATAACTAACAAACGATGAGACAGATATAATTTATTATGATATGATTACTACGAATAAAGGCGTACGAAATCACAGGGCTTCACTAGTTTCATTATATTTTTTTAGAAAAATATCGTGCAACAAATACCAAATATATACAATTTAAGAATCAAGGATTAAAGTCTAATTATTAGAATATACAAAAAACGGGTCTTATTTTAAAACTTCGATGAATAAATTTCCTATAAATACATTTAGTGACAAAACATGTAATAAAAAAAACCAAAAGCAAAGTAATAAATAATGAGCCATAAAATTAATTTTAAGAACAAATTAGAATGACAAACATTTTACATATTCTTGTAAGAAACACTTAACATTATAAAAACTTAAATTTAACTGCTATAGTATATTCAAATACTTTGTTAAGATACTCATAGTGAAAGTGAAGTAAAAATACATTTGTTTCCGATTTGTTTGATTTGGCAACAACTAGTTTGACTTCTTGCGAGGACAAAACAGAATTAAAATCTACAAACAATTCAAAACTCTAAATAGAATGTCGAAAAATTTTACTCCGTATAGTATATTTTTAGCTTTTTAATAAAATGATGGGTAGTCGATGGATACTGTGTGTAGAACGCTAGTTTTTTTTATTGGCTCATCATAAGAGGGTCTTTCCCCCGGTGCGAGGTTATCGTTACCTTCTGGAACGTGGATCTTACCACAAGGAAAAATGAAGAGAGAGAGATTTTATATTAACAAATAAAGAGCAATGAATTACGTATGTCGAGGTTATAAATAATATGAATTTCAATTCAAACCATCGATTGGTCAGATGTTGGTTGGCAAGATGTTTTCAAACAAACCAAAAGCAACAAGAAAATTTATAAATAAATGCCAATAATAAAACTGTTTTACCAATACCTAAACAGATTTAATATATGTTTGCATCAGCAATTTGAAAAATGGAAAATGTACAAAGTATACAAAAAAATATGACATATTGGAAAAACAATTAAAAAACGTGAGTAAAAATTATATATGTACGTTAAATCAAAAAGATAAATTAGGTGAATTAGCTAGAAGTTAGAACGAAAACATTTTCTCTATGACAGGAAAAATAATAGAAAAGAGATAACAAAAATAAGTAAAAAGATAAACATAAATATAAGAATTTATAAAAAATATATCCGAATAGAAAAGGTGAAGAATTATAAAGGAAAATTACCAGGAATTCGAAATGCTATGAAAGAACTTATCGAAAGAAAAAAGTAGATACCAACAATTAAAAATAATAAGCAACATTGTGTCACAAAACACATAGATAATGGAAATTAGCACAAAATTTCACAAGGATCTTTATATCAATCAAGAAAGTAACTACACAAGATGTAAATATGGAAAGCAATAATGAATCTGAAAGTATAATAGAATTTCTACATAGAAAAGTAGAAATGGTTAATTTAACTCAAAAAGATAATACAACATCTGGTGAAAACAACATTACAAATAAGTTACTGAAAGGCACTCTTGCTATTATTCTAAATCCACTCACAAATTTATTTAATGAGATATTAAAGTCAGAAGAAATCCCAGAACAATGGAAAATAGCAACTATAACTTGCTTCATAAAAAAGGTGATAAATACCAAATAAATAACTACCGGCTCATTAGTTTAATGACCAATACTTATAAATTATTTTCTAAATTTGTGCATGGACGTATAAAACTACTCGAAAAAAAAAACCAACCACCAAAACAAGCAGGTTTCCGCAGACATTTCTGTGCTATATATCATATCATATATTAGCTATAAAACAAATAGTAGCTATCAAACAAACAAATGGGAAACAATATTACATAGCTTTTATTGCCTACAACAAGGCCTTCGATTCACTGAAAATCAAAAACAATGAAAAATGTATATAACAGCAGTAAAACTAAAATATAACTGAAGGGAACAGGAGAAGAAGTTTATGTAGACAGAAGAGTTTGCCAAGAGGATCCTCTGTCACCAAAGATCTTTTCAGCAATGCTTGAAAACATTATGAGACAATTAAATTGAAATAGTTATGGCTTAAATATGAATAGTGAACGCTTAAATCATTTGAGATTCGCAGATGATATTATTCTTTTCGCTGAAAATCCTGCAACTTTATTATTAATGCTATTAGAATTACATAATGAAAGTAAAAAAGTTGGTCTTAGTATGAATACAACGAAAACAAATATTATGAAAATTAGCCCCCAACATTCATTAGTAGATCAAATTAATTTAAATGGTAATATCAGCTTCTCGATATGTTTACATGGGTCAGTTAGTTTCGCCATTAGACCAAACAAATAAGGTAATATAAAGAAGAATAAATAAATAACACTTGGAAAAAATATTGGTCACTTAATGAAATTTAAACAAATGTCATTAGAAAATAAATTTAAAGTATTGATTATCTGTATTCTACCCATTGGATTCACCCTATGGATGCTAAACTTGGACGTTAACACAAAAAGATATAAATAATTTGACGTGTGCCATAATAATATGGAAAGAAAAGTATTTTAAATAAAATTAAAAGACATGATAAAAATAACTATAATTAAAGGGATATCATAAACAAAAAGAACAAAGCAAATTATAAACCAACAAAAATGGCATTGGATAGTTGTCATATACTGAGACAAAACACAGAAAAATAGACTTAAGAAATTTTGCAATGGTATCCCAAAGATGTGAAAAGGAAAAAAAGGTAAACCACAATATAGGTGGATAGACGATTTAAAGAAAATAGCTGGCAGAACGTAGATGAGAGATGCAAAAGACAGAAATTTGTGGAAATCCCTTGAAGAGGCCTACGTCAAAAGACGAGATGAAGATGATGTTGATGTTATAAATATATAATATAAAAATCCTTTCAGCAATAAAGGCTATTATTATTATTATGTAGAAGACATGTTTCAACATTTGTAGATAATAAAAACTAATAATAATTTAAATAGGTATATATGTATTTTATTTTCAGAGTCATACAAAATTATTCCTGCTTGAGTAATAACATTTAAGAAATTCTTAACACGGTTTGACACAGAATGCACAGTTTAAAACAATAAATTTAAGCATTAAAATTATACAGATAGGGATCTTATGCAGCGTCACTGAACACTAAGAAAGAATGATAAAAATTCATCACTCAAAAGTGGTGAAATAAATAGTTACAAAATTATAATTTCTAAATCGTTGCCGACGGAAAATTCTATCCAGCACACGACTAGTATTTAATAATTATTTAGAGTCATATATTAAGTTTAATGTAGCGTAAATGAAGCCATCAACGTAATTTCAAGCTGAGCGAGTGCCTTACCTACCCCGTAATTCTGCCAACCGTTATAATAAAGTGCATAAAATTCATCTTTGAGTGTAGTTAGTGAGTGAAGTTGCAGTTTTCCCAGGCGTGTGTTATTCTAAGTCACGTACTAACCGTGCTGTGAAGATTTCTAATGTCATGACCCTATTATAGTCAACGTCTCATAAGTAAACTACACTATATAAGCCACTAGCTTTTACATGCGGCTCCGCTCACGTTAATATTGATTTTATCAACCGGTTCTGGTTGTCGATCCGGACGAAAGTATTTTTTCTATCACATGCTATTAAGTTATTTATTTCAGGATTTTGGTCAATACAGGCAAATATGAAGTTACCCAAAATTGGAATTTGTAAACAATTATTCTCTATAGTTTGAAGCATATCGGATGATGTAATAAAAAACTTTCATACAAAGTTTTACCCCCTTCCTATAAGTTTTTCGATATAAAAAGTAGCCTATAACTTTCTCCGGGGTTCTATCTATCTCTATATCAAAATTCATAATAAGCCATTAAGCGTAAAAACGTAGCAAACAAAAAAGCACACTTTTTCATTTGTAGTAATGATAAAGATATAAAATTCATATCACTAAAATATCTGATCTAAAATAGTATTAAGAGAACAGATGCTAAATCAGTAATGTGGGTCGAGCCGCAATTGGCTATTTCTATGAAGTAAAAGTAGGTACATTATATACAGAATACCAGTGTACATTACGGTTCAAGTTGAGATTAAATTGATCTAGCCAGAATGATGGATGGTAGTGAGCGAGCACGGGTCGGCGCGGCGCGTTGCGGTTGCTACGGGCGGTTTTGCGGTTGTTAGACGAATCTAAGTGCCGCTTCCGCAAGATGCTTTTGAGTCTCAATTCCCAGGTACATACCTACGTAACCTACTTTTCATATACCTACATAATTTTATCTTAGTAATGGTTCCAACGTCGAACGAGGTAACAGATTGAAATTATTTTGAGAATCAATCACTCAGAGCTTTTTGCATTTTATGTTATTAATTGTATTTATATTTACGAGTAGCTGTGCCTGCGACTTCATTGTATTGTAGCCGTGCTATGCACCCTCTATTACCAGACTGAGTCCTTTCCTGCATATATAGTTATACACCTTTCCAATCCTTGAGTCAGTCAATCTCCATGCTACTTCCAAACCTGACGGTTGTTCTAAAAATTATGTTGTTTCTTTAAAAGGTTCTATCATAACCCAGTATAACAGTTCCGGTAGAATTAAAATTATTTAATCTCGCGCCGTCATTCAAATTTCAATAACTTTTGATAGTGTTATCCGACTTTAGTGAAACAAAGGCTAAATGTTATTCGAGGATACGCTCTATGATTTCCTTCATGACGTTTTATTATAAACTGTCCACCTTATTAGTGATGCGTGCACAAACAAATAGACAGACTTTTCCAACAATGATGTAAATGTATTTTGTTGCAATATTTTTTTCACTTAAATTTAAAAAGTACAGACACGTTAAATTTACTTTTTCATTATATGTATAGATAACCAGTGACCTTACTACCACCATAATGTGGGACATTTGTTACTGATATGTTAACCCAAGCATATTTAGGAGTTTAAGCCTATATATTTTCTAAAGTTACTATTTAAGTCCTTCATTTCGTTTCGTACTTGAAGTTTACCATCAGCGAAAAATATTACGAGATGCAAGATGGAATGTATTAAGGAATTTGAGAACCTTAATAGGTCTAGATGTATATATTAGTAAATAAGTTAACCATATTAACATTATGATGATCAAAACTTACAAAATACTTTTTTAAATTATGAACTGCATTAACCTTAGAGCAGGAAAAGACTTTAATCGTTCTTCAATTATTGTCGTTGTCTATAAGTGTATGGTTTGTATGATTCATTCCTTATTGTAATATTTTTCTACAGTATAGGATCCGCAGTATAATAAATAAATTAAAATAATCAAAATAATTCAACATATTTATTTTAAATATCTTCATTAGATGTTTTTATATAAGTGCCCCAAAACCAGAATATATTTTGTGTTTAATTTGCCAAACAAATTATAGTGCGAATACGGTTTTATACGGATGAATTAACATTTCTATAGATGGATGGATTAACAACATTTTTAATACTTTGTAGGTAGGTTCTTGATATAATTTTCATAATTTGTTTGAAATTTTAATGTATGTGTGATTTTATTTATTATATTTAAGTTTACTTATAAACAACACAAACTGTATGTTATTCAAAGATAATAATCACCAAAACATTATCATTACAGGATTTATAGAATTATTTTAGGTGTGGTTTGCATTATGTAGCACCGACAAAATCCGCAACGTTTTAACCACATTTTTATGTAGGACACTGGGTGCTAACAGTTTAACTAGGTATAATAAAATAATTTTAAATAACGTTATATTATGATAAGAGTTTCACAGGTGTTTCTATATCGTTAAGATAAATCTTGACGATAGCTTTCCCGGAGAAACATTACGGGAAAATATTGTCGCGTGACAGTAAAAATGAGATCGTTTGTTTCGGTTGGGCTGTAACATTCTCAGTATGTGATGTCAATCCTAATTCCAACAGAAATTGAACTGAATGCCTCATTTGCCTGTTAATTTCCCTACTTATTTTCTATTATATTTTCTAGAAACCAGTATTTATTAAGAAATTTTTTTTATTTTTCACAATTTTATCGTTGTTGTTTATTTCGTTTTATTTAAATAAAGGTGTAGAAAAAAAACGTTTAAATAAGTAAATAAAACATATTAGTGTAATTCGTACATATTGACATAAGTTTTCATAACTTTTTTTCAAGTAAGCAGTTACAATTACCTGAAACAATCGTTTAAGCAGAATTTCACTTCATGTTTAGTGACAATATGGACAACATGGTAAATCTAGTGCATTGGCACTCAAATGCCTCTTTCAGGACTTTAACAAGGCCTTACATTAAGATCTTAATAAGTCATTTATCGACATTTTGCGTGTGGAGAAACTTAATCACAATGCTCTGGTCTCATCACGAAGTTTCCCTGTATAGAAAACTCAACCTTATCGTAGGATTAGAACCTAATGGATATTAACACGTCCGAAAAGCTACGATTAAGCCATCATTTTTTCAAATCTAAGTTTTGCATCCAGCTGATCCAAGTAAACCTGTGTTATTTATATTTTTAATACTTTTTTTTAGTTAAGGTTTAGCGTTATGCCCATAATCTCACTAGATTTAAAGTGACAATACAGCCCAAGTTGGTGGACATGCTAAACATGTGTAGGAACTGGCTCTCAGGTGCAACTGCTGGAACACACCTATTGGTATTTGGCGGCAAATTTGCAACTTGAGTTTGGTTGCTAGCCAGGCGGGCATTAGAAAAAGCCCTACTACCATGCTATGGTTTTCTCACGGTGTTTTCCTTCACCGAAAGCTCAAGCTCATTGTAGGTAGATTCGAACTGATGTCCCTTGACGCGACTGAGCAGTCATCGCTTCAAAATCGTGCTATATTAAATGAAATTCATCGCATCAAGTTCATATTAAATAAACCTCAGGGTTTTGCTCAGGCATTGAGTATCTAAACTTCTTCAGTAGAATACTTCACATAATATTTTATTTACATTTGAAATAAAGATTATGTACCAAATAAAACGTTGTAATTACACACTGAAACAGAATTCATATAAATAGTAGATTTTATTCCGATACTAGCTGTTTTCGACAATTTCACAATAATTAAATTACTGCTTGTTAAAATAAAATAAAATTATAATACCTGGACCCTTCTTTCTAATGTTCCAGGATAGTACACAAAATCTTGTTAATGCAAAAATTGTTTTCAAACGTTAAAGTAATGTAAAAAAATACTGCGTTAAAAATACAAACTCAGGCTTGATAACATTAGTATAGGAGTTCATTTTATTGTTGTTCTTTAGATAAAAATTAACATCAGCGAAAGGAAAATCCTCTATAGCTACACAATGGAATGGTAATAAATTGTATGTCATGTACCAATGTATTTTGTGATGATTAATTTAGTTTGCAATACTAGTTAGTAAAATAACGAAATTCCCTCAAGAAAGAATACGTTTGGCAACATTTTAGTACTTTGATATACACATCTAAGCTGAAAGAAGAAACTGTGCACACTGTGCGATACTTTTAAAAACAAAACAATAAATAGATAATAATATTAAAATGTTGACTATAGAACCCATATCTAAAGGTAACAATATAAATAATTCAATTACTTATTATTCAAAGAAAAATAACGAAATTTTAGATTGTTACACATTATTAATATTTCACAATTATTGTAATAACTACCAATATAACTAATAGATACGCGATTTACGATCAGAATTGTTAATGCCAATCTTTAGTAATTTAGTCATTTCGAATCACTATCAAACTATGCATGGTGGTAGGGCGTTTTTAAATATGCTCTGGCAGTTTCACTTGAGAGCCAGTCCCTCAACTAGGCTTAGCGTGTCCACCATCTTGGGCCACAGCGTCACTTAACTACTATTAACTATTAAAACAAAATACGTCTAAAAGCAAACGTCTAAAAGTTATTTCCATGCCACTCTTAAATTATCCAACTGTTACGATATTAACATTTTCAAAATAATAATTATGCATAGATAGCTAGCTACTCTGTGGCAAACTCGTTCGCAGTTAGAAACTCGGTGATGCTTTATTTCACTGACAAGCAGGTGCTTTCCTCATCTACATACGACATGAGCTAAAACTTTATTCGATTCGAGTCCATTTGAAAATAAGTGTGAATTTTTCGGTGCACGCCTCAGTAATTGTGCCTCCAGTGCTTAAAAGCTTTACTTTGAAAGGATTTCAACACAACCGGAACATTGGAGGTTTGATTTTAAAACGTTTCGAGATGTTATTCCGGGAATTCAACAATCGTAAAACCATTTTTATTACTATATTGCTCCTTTGTGACCATGTTTCAAGATTTCTCACTCAGCTCACGTAATAGAAACAAGTAAAACGATATATACTTATACTATGCCTACTTTTCACTTACTTGTTTGTAAGTTAATGTTATTTTTCCAAACATCTATAAAACCTTAGAATTGGAAAATGATATAGGTATCGTATTTAATAACATTAACAAGAAATTATGTTCTGTTTATGACTATGGTTTACATGTAATGCAGCCTCGGAGTATGTTTAATGGTGCTAATGTACCTACTCTTGCGAGTACAACCAGTGGATGCCCTCACAAATACTTAGCTGTTATTAACAGTCGCTACCCATCCACACATTCAGAAGTGTGTTTGAGCCGTTCACCGTGTACCTTGCGTCTTCTGACTCGGCTAAAAAGCTATAACTTAACGTAGCGACAAAAGATGCAAAGCAGTATTTAAGAAGAAAAGATCCTCTCGTCTCGAATCCAGAAGAGTGTAAAACCAAACTTAAGATTAAGCTTGACGCGATTGCGTCAATCCTTTGCTTGTCCGTAATATTAACCAGTTCTGCATATGAACATAAAACTAAAACTTGATATCTGCTCTTCTTCGCTTATCTTAAAATAAGATCATTCAAATATAAATAATAAGTTAATCAAAATAACGAAATGCCAAAAATAAAATCTTCTTTTATTTTTGAATTGTGACACTATTTGAGCGGAGGTGCGCTATTTATGGATTTATCTTTTGTAATATTTGAACAATACATATAATTTAGCATAGTTTAGACCAAGGGTTCCCAAAGTAAGCGTTGTGGCACCCTGGTACGCCGTAGAGGGAGGGGGGTGAAAAGGGACACCGTGGGACGATTCTCTTTACTATTATCCGAAACTTTTACTTAAGTGTTCGCGGGTACAAATTAAACAATTTAATTTATATACTTACCTACGTGCTCGGAAACTGTTAATTTTATATTCATATAAGTAAACAGTATAGATCCACAATGTCTATGTTTTACATTTTGTGCCTGTCTAAGTATCTACATAACTAGTATCACTGTACCTATCTATTTCAACGAGCTAGATAGATTAGGGCGCCGCGGCAAATTAGTAAACAAGTATGTGCGCTACGAATTGAAAAATATTGGAAACCCCTGGTTTATGCAATATACTCCAAACCAAACTCAAAACAATCCGCAAACTTAACATAAATTTCCAGTTTAAAGTTATAAGCTGTTTCAATCGAGAAGTTACTGTCGAAAAAACTTTTTGATTTCAAGACCCACTTTTGTATTTTCTATCCGACAATCGTCGCGTACATCGAATAATCTACATTTTATTTATCATATCAAATCGGCTTTAAATAAACCAATTTTAGCTTAGCTTAGCTAACGTAACTTAACCAGAAGCTTTATACGATATTACTATAATAATCAATTTATGTGTACCTTAGCGTTTAAAAAATGAATGAGATCAAAGTGGTTAGATATAGCAGAATAATAATATTATTTATATCATAATAATTCTATTGAGTTGTTTTAAAATTATAAAACTATATTGCGCTGTGAAAAATGAAATGTAAAATAATTCACAGAACATTTAGGTACAAAATCCTGAACAACATTACCGCATGAATAACCGACCATTTAAATAATAAATTATGAACTTTTAATATTAGAATGTTCTATAATTGTAATTTCAAAGATTTATATAATAAAATTGTTGTAGTCGTCTTGGTAGGTATATACGAAGTATGAACTTACCGAGTTACCGACCACCGTCACATAAATTGGGAACTGTAACTGTTCGTAAACAAGTCTAAACAAAGTTTTGCGGTTAAATTGTAGTCTTGGTGTTTCGTGAGTACCTAATTCTATTGTTAAGTATGAACTCGAACAGTTAGCTACAACATCTGCCTTCTGCGTTGGAGGATCGTATTCGATCTTGATTGGAGTCAAGATTTCTTGAGTTTGAACTTTAAGATAAAATTTTCTCTTCGGTTTATAGACGGTTTATTGTTTTCTTTTTTTTATGTAATAGGGGGCAATCGAGCAAGCGTGTCACCTGATGGTAAGTGATCACTGCTGTCCATGGATACCCACAACACGAGGGGAATCGCAGATATCTCAGACTTTACAAATACCAGGAATCGTTATCGCATTGTTACTAGACTCAGAAGCCAACATCACGCGGTGTTCCAGATGGAACTCTGAACCTACTGACCGCACCCGACGTTAATTAACTTTGATGATAACCAAGAAACGTTTTCAATGTGATGTGGATGTTAGTAACACTGAATAATACTTACACAATATGATTCAGTCATTCAGTGCCTATAGTGTCTCAGAAACGGCTTTTTATAGTAGTATACATTTATAATAGGTAATGTACAAAACCTAGCATACTTTCGTGGATTCTTTATCACTTATTCTAACAACAAAATTTGCCTATTATTGTGCAATTAACATATAGAAGCATTTTTACTAGTTAAATTAAAATATGGTAGTAAACAGAAAAACCTAAGTTATTTCTAAATAAGAAATTTATCCTAAATACGAAGAATTAAGGTAAAATATCGTGACATTTATGTAAGCTCTACAGATATGATTAACAGGAAAAATAAAAACATAATGAAGTAATCAGTGTATCAAATTATTTCAACTGACATTGAATTTCCTAACTTAATCAACTACAATCAACTCTTGTGGTCCTTATCATCATCATTCGATATAATAGTAAAAATCAATCTCTTCGAAGTAATTCATCTAACGAATAGTCAAGTTCAGCGTAGCTCGGTCTAAGAGTTTGAAACCAGATGCCAATCTGTGAAGTCATATATATGTTTATTAATCCTAAAATTAAATATTGCATTAATTATCATAAAAAACATATATTTACATGTTTATATCCTTTAATGTGTTCGATGTTGAACCTTTAATTCAATTTTCGTCTCCTTCAAACTTAATCTTTAGATTCGCGGCAGGCCTAAAGAAGTCTATTGTTCAGATCAGATTGAAGCGATGATAGCTCAGTTGGTGTGTGTTCGGACCCCGCGTCAAGGCACGTGACTTCGAATCCACCTATAATGAGCTAGAGCTTTCGGTAAAAGAAACATTGTGATGCAACCGTAGTATGGTGGTAGGGCTTTTCCTAATGATCGCCTGGCTAGCTACCGAAAATTTGCCGCCAAATACCTATAGGTGCGTTTCGACAATTGCCTTAGTAAGCCAGTCCCTCCACTAGGTTTAGCGTGTCCTCCATCTTTGGCCATACAGATAATACTAAAAGAAATGATAGTGGTAAAGGACAAATGAAATACATATGACAGATATAATATTATAATATCCCACACATAAGAACTGCTTACATATTTGTTAATATCTTTATTCCAGTAATGGTTTACTTTTGACAGTTAATCGAATATCTAATACAACTATTTTCTTGAAAATTTCAACTAAATCATTTCGAACAATTGATTTTATCTGATTTAGGCGCCCTCCTCCCGCGCCCCTAATAAGCCTTAATATTCTCTCTGAAAGGCACTCAACATTTACAGAACAGATAATTTTATCTTTCTCCTCTACTTCTTCATAATATTCTAATTTAATCTGCAAATTATAAGGAATTTCTTGCTGAAGGAAATCCAAAAATGTTGCTCTAACAGCTTCTTCAATTAGTGATTCAGGTGTTTGGTCGGTCCATTCATTTGGTGAGTACTGGTATCTTGACATCTTAGCATTGCTTATCAAATAATCCTACAATAGAAAAACAGAATTTATGTATTATTGGAATCAATATTAGCCGAAGTTACTCATGCTAAGTCGTATAAGATATTGGCTATTGTTTACATTCATCAAATATTTCTTGTAACCGGAACATGACCCAATGGCCATAAAATTTATTTTCTTCTTTTACCAACAGTATTTTCTATATTTTGGTGTTTAGCAGTAAACCATTATTGGGTATGGTTTATAGAGTTTAAGAGAATTAACTCAAAAATTGTCGATCACACTGAATAATTCGTGTAATTTTGAAAATTGGTACAGTTATTGTTTGAGGCGTCCAGATAAACATACTAAAAGCCTCCGGGGGTGAGGGACGACCCGGCCGGGTTGAAGGGAGAATGTATCTTTTATCAGTTTTTAGCTTATATCTCGAAAATTATCAAAAATATATTTTTAGTTACTTCTACATTAATTATCTACATTAAATGTTCTATAAATTATGATTCATACATTTATTTCCTGTAGGGTCAATACTTTAGGAGTTATAAGGGGTCAAATATAACAAAGTTGATAAGCCGCGCAAAAATCAACAACGAATTGCGACAAAGAGATGATAAGTATTTGGCATCACATTTGGAGTACGACTTGGCTCTCTATATATTAGCTCTGTTCAATGGAGGCTCAATGAGGAAAACTAAAAAAGGATGTTACGGATCTTCGATTCCGATTCCAGAAGGTCGGAGCTTTTGATTGATTTTACACCTCCGACTCTGCTTTCGGCTTCATTACTTTTGAATTGGAGGTTATAACGGAGATCGCAATACAACAAGTAACTACGGCTAGAATAAGCATGTACAAAATTCAACTTGTAGCTCAGAGAATTGCTTGATTTGTCAAAGGATAGCTTTGAAGGCCTTCCCTAACATTTTATGTAAGATACCAAATTTTGTCACTTGTTACATTTCCCAGCATCGGATAACATTATTAATTTAAGGCATCTGTTTTCTTCTCTACTTCCGTTTAGCATCCAACTCCGACTTCGACCCCGATAAAGTAGATTATAAACATGAAGAATAAGAATGACTTATTATACAATATAAAAGAGGTACAGATTGCCAGGTCTAAAATAAATTATCTTTGTGAATAGTTTTAGTGGGTGTGATACAACCTCAGGCATTTACTGGTAGGGCAAAGCATCATTTTGCAAGGTTTTTGATCAAAAGCCATTAATAAAGGAAATAGCAACTGTCTTTTGTGACCCAATGTCAACGGTGGGTGCCATAGCAGAAGCAGGAGAAACAATGTTTCTTGCAATATAAAGTGCACCCTCTACTCATAACGTGTAGTTCCTAAAATTAGCACATTCAAACAAACAATAATCTCTGAAACTTTATCTGAGTTACCTACCCTAATGTCTGAAACACCATCTCCATTCAATGCTGATACCATAAACACATCAGAAAATTTACTGTATCCTTTGTCTAAGATCTTATTATCTCCCTTTCTTCCAGGTATTAATTTTCCAGCAATATGACCATTTGTTAAGCTTCTTATAATAGACAATAACTGTGTCTTAGACTTTAATTGATCAATCTGCAATAAAAAATTTAGAACAAATGTGTAACAGTAACAAAAAAGTAGGCACAATAATTCTAAATTTGTTTTAATTTTCATTTAAAAGATATAACACAAATATAATTTTAAAGTATGATTATCATTTAATTTATCTGATACATATACATGCATATTTTGAAACCATAACAATAAAAGATAAAAAACAGAATATTTTCAATCCAATTGAAACAATAATAAAGTGAATTCTTCATCTATATATACATATAATACATACAATTCAAGACAACATACTATACCTTGTTTATAATAAGAAAACTAGGTACATCTTGAACTGCAGTGTTTAATATGTTAATCACATCAGGATGAATGTTTTCCTTAGCATATCTGTTAGATATATCATGTACAACTCCCACAACATCAGCACATCTTAAACTCTTGTTACATGCTTCAATCATAGATTCTGGCAAATTATATCTGTAATATAATAAAATGTACAACAACTGTCAGTAAATACATTTATAGTATATATTATAAATTTAACAGTATATTTGTTTGCATGTTTGTCAGTCTATGACACCCAAATGACTAGACACATAGTAATGAAATTTGATATAAAAATTCATCATTGCCTTAGACCAAAAAATTTGTTTTTCATTACCTAAATACAGATAGTACAAAAAAAGGAAAGTATAAAATGTATGTTGTAACAGATAAATTCAAAATTTGACTGAAAATCATTGATATCAATATAAAGCAGTGCTTTGTTTAAAAATATTTTTAAATTTAACTTGGAAAGACAATAACTTACTTCTTTTGTTCTTTATTAGATACAATTCCTGGTGTGTCCAAAAAAATTATTTGTGTCTCATTGTGATAACATATAGCTCTAATTAATTTTGTTGTTGTATGAACTTTATTGGATGCTGCACATATCTAAAAATATTATTAATGTTAAAATATATATTGTTTGTAGCATTACATGTTTAAATCATCGTAAACAAAGGTAAATACACCACAAGATCATATTATCGTATAATAAGTACGAAAATAATGATCACTTCAATACAAAAGTTAAATTTCGTTACTTATACAAGAAGGCAAAGTCATCAAATATAAAGAAGTATGAAATTATAAGTCATAATACTACTCACTTTCCTTTTAGTTATATTATTGATTAATGTGCTTTTCCCAGAATTAGGTGCTCCTATTATAGCAACATTAACTATTTTTCCAATTTTTTTCTCATAATCGTGTTCAGGTTGAGTTGAATATAAAACAAATTTACCCCAATAGTTTTTTGACAAAAGACGTTTTACAGAAGGCAGAGTGGAAAACATGATTTTAATAATTAAAGCATAACTCAACTTTTAATCATAATATGATGGAAATATATTTATATAAATAAAAATAAAATAAAAATTTGACTTTTAACAATTAAAATACAGCTTTCAAAGACTATGCAGATTCTATTAAAAACTTGTACGCTTTTCATTTATCACAGTTACTTTTCATGATATCTGATCATATATTTGTAGCGGTCAACCTTTTTGTTAGTAAGCTTTTATATATCTAATAGATATACAGAAAAATATATAGAAGGAAGCTTGTCTTATTACACAAAAATGACGTGTTTTATATTATTTGTATATAATATATATTTATAAACTTTATTACAGGGTTAAAACACCCTCATATTCAATGCGTTTGTTATACATATTTTTAACAAGTATGATTTTGTATTTACAGGTATTTAATTCATTTAAAGAACAAGAATTTACGTAACTTGTGCTACCGAAATAAAAGCATACGAAAGAGTGAAATCTGTCATGTGAAATAAATACTACTAAATGTACTAGTTATTCAGGCTATTATTATTATTAATATTATTATGAGTTTTATATAGTATTTAATAAAAAAAAATAAACATTCTTATAAGAAATGAAATCAATTTAAT
This sequence comes from Actias luna, assembly GCA_039707435.1. Lineage (NCBI taxonomy): Eukaryota > Metazoa > Arthropoda > Insecta > Lepidoptera > Saturniidae > Actias > Actias luna. Next base: position 7,373,562 of record JAZHAC010000033.1, on the reverse strand, counting down.
AAAAATCAGTACATTTACATTAAATTTCAACTGCAATTTCAAGTTAATATTAAAATTATTTATTAAAGTAATCGAAAATTCGTTCATATTGACTGGCATATAGCATTTTAAACACAATAACAAGTAAACGTTATGAAAAATATTTTTTTTATCCTTACTCTGAATTGTGGTGTGTGTTATTATTTATGTTATCGCTATATATTATCACGGGTTTTTGCGAGTGCTTATAAATATTTTTTCTTTTCAATTTTGCAAGCTAGGCCTTAGATATAACATTTAAATAAGATCATCCAGCTAAAAGATTACTAATAATATTTTTCTTGAAAATCTGGATACATAACTAGGAAAAGATTAAAGAAGAAAAATAGAAAAATAGCAGTGATAAGAAATATGTCACTGTGATGAATTATTATGAATTAACTGTCAAGACTATTAGATGTGCGGATTATAAGTCTAAGCTATTGGACTATTTTTGTAATATCCATAGTTTGATTTATAATATTAATTGTTAGAACTGAAAAACTAACTCCAACAAGAGAATACGCTGAACATTTTTGACTTCTCTTGGTTTTGTGTCGTTATTAAATGCTAAGTGAGTTTTTTGATCTGGCAATGTTAATCACTGGTGCAGACAGCAGTGTTGCCAAATGGGGCTATTTAGCGCCAATGGGGCTATTTAGCGCCAATGGGGCTATCTCCTTTACCGAGCGGCGATAATATTTTTCCGCTGGCTACAGGTAGCCGATTCGGCTATTTTTTTTTTCTGAAATATTTAATTAACAAATCCATTAGTTCCAACTAATCCATAAACATCCGAAGAAAAAAAAACCTTTACAGCAACAATCAGTTTCAATAGTTTTTATGTATATGTTATAGCATGGATTTTAAAACGTTAACTGTCTAGCAATATATATAAAGGTACAACATTTTAAAATGAAATTAGGTAATTTATCTTGTTTTAGTATGTTAATTTTTTTAACTCAGTTTTATCAATGATATATATATATAATATTTAAAAAATAATTAAATACTGTTTTGTTATAATAATTATTAAGACAATATTTGATAATATTTAGTTATTTAATAATACTTTTTAAGATAAAGTGCAATCAATAATATAAAAAAAAATGACAATTGTACTTCAATAATTGAATCTTATATCTGTTTAAAATAAACTATTGTTAATTAATAGTACGAATTTAATAAATATAAAGCAATAATAAGCTCATGAATTTATTTCAACTTTCCCGCCTTAACTACCTGTGCGTCATGGTGGGGCTATCTTGGAGTTACACGCACGCTCAGGCAAGGCGATTCGAGAAAAAATATTCTGGTAACACTGGCAGGCAGACTGTTAGAGTACATTTATTAGGTATAGGGAAAATAATAAGGTAGACTTGAAAACAGAATAAATACGTGACGTGAAATAGAAAAGTAGAAAGAGAATACCTAATATAGTCTTGTTTATAATTAGTGCAAGTCTGTACGTTCTGTCCTTTAATTGTGCTAATAATCAACACATACGAGTTTGTATTTGTATTAAGTTGGAGAATTTATCATAACTAGATTTTATTTTAGCAAGGATATGAGTACCATAAGTTAAATTCGCCGGTATGATTGAACTTAGGTATAATAAACCAATTTTTATTTTTTTAATAATATTAGTCTTTATAGCTGATGATATTCTTGGCATGTTGCAGAAATGTCAGAGATAAAGTATAAAAATCAAATTTTGGCCGCTATCGATCACTTACGTTCCCGAAAATCCCGTCCAGATGCCAATAGAATTTGCAAGTTTATGCTAAAGTGTTACAAAGTACCACCCAAAGATACAAAAGCCGATCTAAAACGCTGTTTGAAAGAGAAAAGCATATTTAAAGTCGATTACAAAGATAATGTAAGCTACAGGAACGCTGCTAAGTGGCGAAAGAAATCTAGAACTAGTAATAGTAAGTTATACCCAAATATTAATAAAGAGCTACAATGGTTAAGAGGCCAATAGTGCTTTTGGTAAGCATATACTGATGTTTCACATCTTCGACAATTTCCTTGTGGTCTGTATCTTCGTAGGTCTGATTTTTTATTTTCTGTGGTGCGCATGTTTGTTTTTATTTTATTATAAGCACAGTTTTCTAAATTACACATAGTTCCAATGATGTGGTTATTATATTATGTTTTAGTAATTAAAATATCTGATATTATTAAAAAGTATGTTAAATTTCTATCTAAAAATTATTATTATTATTTATATCTCATAAACCATCTAAAGAAGTTTAACTTCAATATAAATAAATATTGCAAATTATTAAATTGCTGTTAGAATGCCATTGTCTCAGAATGTTAGGTGTACTGTACAAATATATCATCTTTACCAAGAGCATCATATTTGCACTGCTTAAAAAAAAAAGAAACCAAAGTAAGAAATTATAAAAAAAAATGAATGAAGATATTGTGTAAAACATTGTGACTGAGTTTATATATTCAACTGTCATATAAAATGTGTACTATAAAAAAAAGAAAAAGTGGTAGATAAACAGTGATAAGTTGATCATGGTAAAAGAAACAGGTCTTCCTAAAATTAATTAAGGATGTTATACTAGTACTTATACTTAGAAGTACTAGTATAACATCCTTAATTAATTGGATGGATAAAATGGATCCTATAATTTTTACTTTAGTGAATATGTTATCAATTCTATTGTCTTCATTATGTCTTTAATGGTACTATGTAAATTTATATTGCCAAAGACCTTTTATAGTTTAAGTAACTATGCACAATATATATATTAAAAATTAAAATTTTAAAGACGTACCTGCAATTTTAATGTATTATAATTTTCAGCTATGAACTCTACAGTAGCTACAAGTGAGCGCAGAATTATTACATCTGCTATTGCAACCCTCATTTACCAAGATCAAAGTTATTTAGAAAACGGCATTGCATTCGAAGATCTCATAAGATCAGCTGCTTCACAAGAATCAAGATATTCTAAGAAACAATTAGAAATTATTATAAACAAAGAGCTAGCGTCTGGAAGCCTTGTGAAACTACATAATGGGAATTTAGCATTAGGCCCTGCAGATCATGATGGAGATAGTTCTGATAGTTTCAAGTTTGAATGTGTTGTAGATTCTAATACAAAGGTATGTGATATTTCCCATCAACTTGTAAGTAGAAATTTATTGTTTAAGTATGTCCTAATAAATACTAAGACATTATTTAATTTATGCTACCGGAGAAGCTATTAACAGGTTAGTGTTTCATAAAAAAGCACGTCATAATTTCAGATGACGTCTTCAGCTAATTCATCATGTAGGTCATCTCCCCAGAGAACGAGAGGAAGACCGAAAAAACGCGGTGGCCTGTCCAGCAGTGGCCCAAGCAGCAGCTCCAGGAATGCAGGTGTGCGTGTTGGTGAACGGAGAAAAATGGCAAAAAAAGTATTTGATCCCTCTGATAATAATGTACCCAGTAAAAGGAAACGAGGGCGCCCAGTTGGCTCATTAAATAAAAGTACAATCAAAAAGAGACAACTAATAAATGGAATAAAGGGCGAAGATACACCTTTATCTGAAAGCCAACATTCACTAGATGGCAGTGGTGATGAAATAGACCAAGAAGATACTATACATCTTGAAGAGTCAGGTGGTGTATGCTCAGTTTGCCGTATACAAAAACCTCGAGGGTCCAATGACAGATTGGTAGAATGTCGTGATTGCAATAATAAAGCTCATCTTCGCTGCCTTCAATCTGGGTCCGGAATATTGAAACCAAGGCCTGATAATACTTGGCAATGCCCTCATTGTAAAACATGTGTTGTCTGCTGTGAAACAAACGATGCTGTAAGCTTATTTCATATCTATAATTATAGAGTACAGTACCTACTTATATCAGCACTTATGCATAGTAAACCTAATAATCTAATGAATATTTATAGTGCAAAAGTAATAAAAAGTCCAAGCTTATTATAAAACTATTTTGAGATAAAAAAAATATCAAATCAATCTTCAAGTCATTTTGACACAAATGTATGTCCTTCACATGATGTTAAGTACAGATGAAATATGATAAAGAAATTGTAAGATCTGAGGTGATTGCCATCTCTATACCAGATCTGCAAGTACCAAAAATGACTGATCTCTAGACTTGTTCAAACAGTGTATTTCGGATTATGGTTCTCGATCATATGTATGATACACCTAATCCAATCACACACATATCCTAGCATCTTGCTAAAATCTTCATTATTTTTCAGGGTATTTTAACAGTTTGCAGAATATGCTCTGATGCTTATCATGCACTTTGTCATGCACCTCGAATCCCAGAAAGATTAAAAGCCTGGGATCAATGGGAATGTAATAACTGTCTTGAATCTCGTCCTACAATTGTGGGATCTCCAGCAATCATACCTAGAAATCTTGAATACAGTGAACAGAATTCTCCACATATTGATCCCTTTTTAAAACCACATGAAATAGATCGTGCACCATCAAAATTAACAGAAGATGTTTCTATTGATCCTAATATACCAGATATTACAAATTGGACTACTGATGATGTTTTTGAATATTTTTCTAAACATCACCCTGAGGCTGCATCTATTTTAAAAGAACAGGTATGTTTTTGAAATAACAAAATAAACCATAATATTCAAAACTATATAGCAATAGTAAAAAGGGTTTAAATAAAACTAACAATGAAAATGGGGTCACTTCACATCGATAAACTATTAATGAAATCTTGGCAAAATGAACATATGTGATAGTAGTGGTGTAGTCTAGTCAGTAATTAACAGGAAAAGTAGGATTGCATGTCTGTTTGCGTGTGTATTCTGGCATGTGTGTGTGGCTTTATGTGTATAAAAATATTAAAACAATGTACAAGTTTTTAAATATCTCCAAAAGTTGTGTGCCTCATAGAAATAGTTGTGTAGTCTGTCTGGCACATGATTTAACAAGAAAAAATACAGTATTATATTTTGACAATTATTGTAACACAGTTGGTAATGTGGTAGTGTGGTAACACAGTGGTAGGGCTTTTTCTAATGTCCAACTGGCCAGCCACCCTCAAGTTGAAAATTAGCTACCAAATACCTATAGGTGTTTGGCAGTTGCATTTGAGAGCCAGTCCATTCACTAGGCTTAGCGTGTCCACCATCTTGGGCCACATCGTCACTTAACATCAGGTGAGGCTGTGGCTTTAACGCTAAAACCTATAAACTAAAAAAAAATGGTAATGCTTACATTTTTATAAATTTACTTTCAGGAATTTGATGGACAAGCTCTTAGTATGGCACGTCGAGCTGACATTGTAAGAGGATTAGGATTACCTTTGGGACCTGCTCTATCTCTATACCGTATTGTAGTTAAATTACAAACTAGAGTTGATGACTGGACTATGTGTTGGGGTTGACAAACCCATAACTAGTAATAAAGTCTTATTGTAATTGAATATAATAAACAACAACACTACATAAAATACAGTACAATCACCACAATGAATTGCAGGATTTTAGTAAACGAAACAATAAGTTAAATATGTATTTGCCATGATAGTTGAAATTATATTAGCATTGTAGTATTGAATTCAAACATAATTAATGACTGTAATAAGGAAAATAATTCTCATAACGATACAATATAGATACTATAGATGAATTTTTTTGCTTTATGGTTGATACCGTATGGTATGGAAAGATACTGATAAAATTGTATTTTTACTAACAGCTGTTATTACCCTTTATGAAGTACATAATCATTGAATAAACATCAAAGGTAATAAGTACATACTTTGGTTTTCGTATGATAATCAAGGAGTCATCCACAAATTACGTTACTCGAATATCATGATGTTTTTAATCTACTACTCCCTCATCTGAGTCACAGGTGGTCATATTTGTGAAACTCCTTCCTCCCTAGTGTGACGTCACATATTTTGCAAATTTACTTCAAGAAAATATTAAATTAATAGTTCACATTCCGTGTTTTATTGCTTAAATATATTTTTATAAATATTTTTTGTATTTTGACGTCATGTAATTTAGGATCTCGTGAGGTAATGACTCTACAATTTAATAAAACTGTAACCGAGTTAAATGTGTACATTGAATATTATTCCTACACTACAATCGAGGTATACTTTATTTTCGATATTATAGAAGACAAATTTATTTTATTTAGAATTGTTTTCTATCTAGCCCCTTGTACGCGTGTTACTGCGAAAACACTCGGTAGATATGTTTTATATTTTTGAAGTTTTAAAAATAGTGACTCGAAAATAAGCATTTTAAGCAAACAGACTTTTGAACTCTGTAATGGTAAATATTAAGGACGGTTCGAATCACACTCTATCTATCGTACCTTAAAATAGTTTTAATTTTGAAGTGAAACATCCTTTGGGACTGTGTGAATTGGATTTTATGAAACGAAAAAGAGTTATAAATATACAACGTCGGATATCAACGCTCTCAGTGAGCTGATGTATACGAAGGGGATCTGAACAGAAGCCTGGCGGGGAATGGGGATGTCACTGCTGCCAAATGTTCCGTCACAGCAGCCTACAGCATCCAACTGCAGCAAAAGCCGTGCTTCAGGAAAAGGTGGTCGAAGAAACCGCGTCCATGACGTACATGACAAGCGAACGGCGCTATAGAGATCGGACGACAGCATACCAGAAAGAAAACCCATAATAAGAATAAGAAGAAGAAGCCGCAAAATCACAAGCCACCCCATCGCAAAGCCAAAACTCAAGAGATCCGATTGTTGGCAGGTGGGCAAGCGCTATTTGTTGCCCATCCTGACCTGATCATGGAATTTGTACAAAAAGTGCCTTAAGAAGCCAATCATAGAAGCAACCACCTATTGACAAGACGACAGATGTTATAATAGAAGCCACGTTACGTTGCCTCGCAGAAGCCACGCTGTATAACAGCAGGCAACTGACGTCACGGCAGCGCGGGCGACGCCCTCGCGCACCATTCAATTAGATGGACCATCCGTTGAAGCCACATAGGGTTTGCTCCGAAGCGGTTTCCCAGCACTCCAGAGTGAAGTGTGTAGTGTGAAGTGAAGAAGTGGAGTACGAGGAGAAATAGAACGCCGCTTGGCGTCCCTTAAGACCCTGCGGTCGTGTGCGCTGCACATCCTGCACAATAGGCAGGGCCGCCTCTGATTTGATAATAAATAAATAATCTATAACAGGTTAACAAGGATTCCGGTACTTCGGTCATATTATAAAACATTATTCATATATTTTGTGTGGTATACATGTTTAGAAGTAGATACACTATATTAAGAGAAAACTAATATCTGACTTTCGACTGTTTATTTTATATATACACATTCTTCCATGAATAATTTTAAATAAATATACTAGTTCTTCGCAGTTATTATTTACTTTTACTTACGTACTTTCCAAACTGTTTTTATTTTTTTCGTTATAAATTTTTATTACTGTTGGTCGAGCCTTTGAGTATAATTTTCAAAGTTTAGTTGATACCGAGTATGCAGTACCATAACACAGTAAGAGTCCTAATCCAAGTTTAAGTTATACTATTATTTTAATTTTAAAACACAGCCCTATGGAACCCTAAGTTTATAAGCCTATTTCACCTTAAAAGCGCCTACATTTTAGGTTAGAAATAAGCTTGTAAAATGTTTTTTTTTATCCTTAAGGTTTAGCGTTATGGACATAATCTCACCTGATCTTAGGTGACGATACGGCCCAAGTTGATAGACACTAAACCTGTGGAGGAACTGACTCTCAAGTGCAGCTGCCAGAACACACTGAGTGGTATTTGGCGGCAGATTTACAACTTGAGGGTGGTAGCTAGCCAGGCGGGCATTTGAAAAAGCCCTACCAGCATGCTATGGTTTCCTCACGATGTTTTCCTTCACCTAAAGCTCAAGCTCATTGTAGGTGCTTGGATTCGAACTCACGTCCCTTGACGCGAAGTCGTACACACTACCACTGAGCTGTCATGGCTTCAAAAATAATAACAATCTATTAATGATAATGAATTATCCTTATGTAATTTTCTTACTCAATATGGCAGACGCAATGAACCATGAGCAAAATGTTCCATACCAGGGAGTAGTTTTCTTCTCCTCGAATTGATCCGTCTTCTACGGCGGAGGCGGACGTAGGCGTAAGCAATCGATGTAGTCCAGAAAGAACTGAGAAAAGTGGTGCAACAGCTTAAAATTAAAACACTGTCTAACGATTTACCTGGCAAAGCGCAGGTCCTGGCTCTTGATGACTTCTAGCCCAACCTGCTGGGGCTGGTTAGCGCGTTTGGAATGAGACCAATTTCCTGTCTAGTTTGAATAGTCTTGCTAAGGAAGAAGGGGCATCCTGCAGACAATCCATCAGCATTCTGTTCAACCATGTAACTCGATGAGGTCATCAAGCTCTTTGAACGAGTCATTGCTGTCTAGTTAGACGGATATCTCACATACGAGGGGCTGGATCAGGCGGAAAGCCATTACAAGTTTCTCAAAGGCCAATGTAGTCGCGATGCGATAAAGCAAGTTAGGAGATTGGCGGAAGCTATCATTGCATAGAGTGAGGTTGTGGTAGTAATGATCTCAGACATTGCTAATGAAATCTACTATCCCTGTGTCAGGGAGGCACTCTATTTCCACGGAATGCAGAGCTATATGTGCTGCATCATCGTGTCACATTTTTCTGAGAGGTCTGACATTTTTGGTTCATCAGGACCTATCGGCGCAAAGTCATGTGCGGTGTGAAAAATGAAGAGCTTATTGTTGTTTTTATGAGCTATTCCTTTTTTCAAAGATCTGAATCTGTAGTATGTTTTATTTTCTTACAGTAATCATGTTTTTAGTTGATGAATTTATAACTATGAATCAAATTTATTAAAACTTGAATATTAGCTTTCATAGACTATAAATAATAGCAGAATATTTGAAAACAGTCAACTTTATAATTCATTTTAATTTTTTTTTACTTACATAAACTTTAATAAATAATAAGTACTTATATAATACACTATATACATTAAACTACCAGTAAAAATTGTTAATAGTGTGTTACTTTTTCATATTGTCAATGTTGATCAAAGTGCTTCATGTATGATAAGAATATATTGAACACCATAGTCGCAAGATTTATATACACCACTCTATATTCTGTAGGTAAATAATAAAAATTTATAAATTGTATAGGTGGCCAAAAGAACCAGTCTCCCTGAAAACAAAAATATGTTTAAAATATTTGTACACATGAAATATACATAGGTATTAATAAATTCACAATTTATCCAAATAAATGTTAATGAGAATATGAATAACATTTTTAGAATGGCATAATTTTTTTTATAAAAATCCATATTATTTATGAGATATCAGCTATTATTTACCAGATATACATATTTAAATTTCTTTGCAACCTCTTCTGTGCTCTGCTGCATTGTTTTCCTTTCTAGAATACCCATTCCATAGAAAAAGCATATAATAGTTAATGGAGATACAGCTAGTTGATCATATAATATTTTCTTTGTGATAGTAGTATAATCTGTTTTAGGTAATATTTTATCTAATTTTACATAATAATAGTGATGCAATGAACCCAACATAACACCAACTACGAACATCCTCACTGAAATGAAAATAAATCTTATATAAAATGGTGGTAAACATTTACTAAAATGAGATGTAACCATGAATATTTACAAAAAATGAACTGAAATAAAATGAATGAAACAGTACATTTTTACAAAATATATTTAATATTTTATACGAAATAAATACAATAATACCTGTACGTGGAAAATCATATCTATCAAGTAAAATTTTAGCTTGAAATTCATATTCCTGTTGAAACAAATCACCAATAGCTACGAATGCACCTGATGTAATACTATTAGTTACCAATAAGTTTTTCCTAAAGAAAAAATTTACTCCACGCCGAAAAGTTGATTTAAATATTCGCTGTTCTTGTAATGGTGTAAAAGATTTTCCCCATTTCATACACCGAAAAGCAAACATAACCTGAATCAAAAGTTATAAATACAGAATTTAGTTAATGAAAGATATAGTTAAACTGAACAATAAGAAAAAATCTTTACTTTTATAAAATTTTATTCAAGATATACAATAGCTGATATAGCAAATTCGTGAGTTTATATATCGTTCTATTCAAATTTGCGCCTTCATTGACGTATATAGTAGAGATAGCGATCTGTGATCTTTTTTTTTTTCGATAGGACCTACACTGTTAGCCTGAGGGGCTTTTACAGCTTCACCTGAACTAGAGGGGCGAGCGCGGAAGGCGCTCGAGCCCGCAGGCGATCTGTGATCGAAGTATTTATCTTTTTAACCAAAAACAGCGATTTTGTAGATCGATTCACAACCTTGAATTGATATTTCATCCTGGAAAATTGCAAATATATCTATTATATTTTGATAACAACTATAAAATTATTTACAAATGAATTGAACATATTACTCAAACACGTTTAAAGCTACTATAATTTTAATTTGAAGAACCGATTCACAGTTCTGAATCGACTCAGTGAATTGATATTTCATCCTTGAAAATCGGGAATCGATTTTTTGTATTTTAACTATTAAAAAAAACTATAAATTATTTACAAATAAATTGAACATATTACTCAAACGTACACGTGTGTTTACAGGTATTATAATTTTAAGAAATGATTAATCAAAAACTCGCTAAATGGTTTATATTATTATATCCAAATTGGCTGCATGGACTTCGATACCTTTGCTTTCACCTTATAAGGAGGTCTCTCCTCATTGATTTAAAAAAATCACTGTTTAAAAACTGATCTTTTAGATGTTAATTTTTTATGAACCGATTCAAGAAAATTCGATCGTTTATATGTGGATTTTTAAAAATCGATCTTTTAAATGTCAATCTTTCATAAATTGGTTCATTAGGATATAATTCAAGAGATCTCAACGTTTAAAATATCGATTTTTAGCAAGTAATTCGTTTAGATATATATTTTTTTAAGTCAATTCTTGAAGATACGAATTAAGAAAAAATTGCAGTTATAAGATCGACTTATAAAAATGATCTGTTAAATGCCGATTTTTAGAAATGGATGTTTTAGATCATTCATTAGGATACGAACAAAGAAAATTGACATTTAAAATAACGATTTTCTAAAAAATCCTTTTTTTATGAATCTAAACCTAATGAAGGTTTAAATTTGAATCTATTCAACAAAAATAGACATTTAATAGATTGATGTTTAGAAAATCGTTATTTTAGATATTAGTTTTTTTTAATCGATTCTTTAGGCATTAAATTGAATCGATTCAAGAATTGGTCATTTTCGGAATAAATCGACTTCCCTCCCTACCTCTAACCGCTCCTTACTTGATGAGTAATAAGTGACAATATCATTATCAAATACCAGTAAAAATTGAATGTCATTATCACTTGTACTTAGTGTTGCAAGTCATGCCATGACATTGGAGTGAATGTTCCCTAAGCGATGCGTTAAATTGACGTACCTATAATGTGTCTTTATTGCACGTCTCATACCCGCGACCCGCGGCTACACGCTGTGCTCTACTCTCGACACGTCAAGATCAAGCAACTTTTTGCTCTTAAAGTGTCTCTATCACAACCAATTTGCATTTATATCATAAAATAAGTAGATGTGTTTCAAGAAAACACTTTAAATAATTTATCTCATATTTTGTAAAAAATAATTTTATTTTGCTACCTTGAAAAAATACAGTATTAAAATTTTTTATTTGGAATTATTAAAACTAAGTGGTCACGATAACTCCCAAAAAAATCGATTAATCAAGACCGAGTTTCGTTTATTATCTTTAGGATGACTTCAACCAATTACTTATTTCATATCAATAGCATAGTACCCATAGTTTAACAATAAAATGGGTTTTAATAAAAAAAAAGTTCTCTACAATTTTACAATAACACATGTATTTTTGGTATCAATTTATACATGAGTCGTCTATATTTAGAGCAGCTCATCCACCACCTAGAAGAACACCCTATTTTAAGCGACCATCAATATGGCTTTCGCAAAAACCGGTCAATGGGTGATCTTTTAGCGTATGTACTGCACTGCTGGGGAGAGGCCATTGATGAACTTGGCAAGATCAGTCTTAATATAACCTAGGATTTCGACAGGGTTTAGTAGAATGGTCTTCTCTCTAAGCTATCAGCATATGGACTTCCCAGAAACTTATGCAAATAGATCTTTGGCTTTCAGCATGAGTAGAATGAACACTGAGTGTGTGGTTCTGCCACAACTCAGCAATATTGCGGCTAATCTAGCGGACGCAGCAGCCAATTCAACCATTTAGTCTTTGTGCGTCTGTGCCAGAAGCAAGTTCAGTAGGAAAGTTTTGCCGATGCCCCTGGCACGACTAAGAAAAAAACCACTTGTATGCTAGCTGCGGGGTTTATTATTAGATTGAAATTTTTTTTTTTGCTCTGGTAATAACAGGGTCTCGGTTTGGACGACTTAAGCCTCCAAGGTGACAGTATCATAACCAAGCTTTCTGACGGAATCAGTAGTCAGCCCTTCTATTTTTGTGGGGTATGCATATTGAAATCACATAGCAGTTTCCCGACCTTTGCAAAAGTTTATTCATCTATAAGTTTTAGTGCGTCAGTAAAAACTAAATCATCGTTGGCTTATGCAATCCCTTGCGATTGCGACCAACGTCTTCTGATAAAGCATTTTTATACTTGTTAAATAATTGTCGGGGGTTAGAAAGTCCACAGGTGCTTATTATAATCAGATAGAACTCTCTCAAAATAGTCGCTTATAAATACAACATGGTGTCCTCCATCGTTGTGGCTCAGTGGCCGTCGTCTTTCAGCAGTGATATTCCCTCACACGGTTCTCGGAAAGTGGCCTTTTCTTGTCTGTCTATAGTTTTAAGAGCCTGAAAACTAGTGGGGTTTCGGACTCTAGTAGCAGTAACCGTACACAATATCACTCAATTTGTGTCATGTGTACACTAGAAATTCTGTCCAGAGCATCTGAGGCCTTCACACCAGGCCGTCACACCGTCGACGGGTGCACATTGCATGTGAAGGTATTCCACATGCACCTTGGTACTTCTACTTAGTACAACTTCCGAGTAAACTCTTTATCCTAGTGTGGCGTCCTTTGTAATTGTCACTGGCCGTAATATCGGCCTGCGTGCTAGCGGTTTGAAATGACAGATGTCAGAGAGATACCACAGAGAATATCGCTACATTGGTGACTCCGATATTTAGTAGAAAAATAGTACAATTAATATTATTATAATGAATATTAAAATTCAATGGAGCTGTATATTATCACTGTCAGCGTATAATGACACATTTAAAATTACGTTGGAAATAAGTGACGCATCGGCCGAGTTACATCCCTTGCCTTGACATTAGCACTATTCCTAACAACGGGTTTAAGGCCGAATTGTCTACGCTGTGGTGGTTTGAAACGCAACAAGATCTATGATATATCATTCAATACGTCCGAATACATATACACGAGACACAGTGTGTATCTCCACCTAGCCGCTGGATACATTCCGATGTCATCACTATTGAGAACAACGGACGAAGCTTCGCTCCACATTTTGTTTTATTATCCTATAATAACATTACTATTTATGTAAACCTTAGTCACTTAGTTAATTTTAACATTTATTTTACTAACGTTCATTCCATAACTTTTGTATATTATTATTGTTTTTTTTTTAACATATTTTATTGAAAGTATGTCGGTCGAACGATCACAGATAGCCATATCACCTCCCATGACGCCAACTGTTTCGAAAGTAGCGATCAAACTTCCACCCTTTTGGTCCGAAAAACCGACCCTTTGGTTCGCCCAAATTGAAGCACAGTTTGACTTATGTAGCATAACTGCCGACGTTACAAAATTTATTTATGTTGTAGCTCAGTTAGACACAAGGTTGGCGTCAGAGGTTGAGGATGTTATAATTAGTCCACCAGCTGGTAACCGTTACGAACAGATTAAGGCTGAGCTTGTTCGTAGAGTCTCCACCTCCCAAGAACAGCGAATCCGTCAACTATTATCGGAAGAGGAACTCGGTGATCGAAAACCACCAAAATTTCTTCGACATCTAAGGTCTTTAGCAGGTAACACTTTCACTGATGAAAATATTTTACGATAATTATGGCTGCAAAGATTACCAATCAACATTCAGGCTATTTTATCAGTACAAGTCGATGTTACTTTAGATAAAGTAGCCGATTTAGCAGATAAAATAATAGAATTATCATTAACCACTGGAGCACATGCATCTGTGCATACTATTACAACATCTAAAGACCAACTAGTAGATCTTACGACACGTTTGGATGAACTTACAAATCAAGTGGCGGCACTAAGCAGAGATTATCGGAACCGCCCACCCATTAATCGTTTCAGGCGAAGATCGCTGTCAAGAACCATATCACCTAACCCAAAAAGAAGCGATCATATTTGCAAGACTTATCAAGCGGACGCCCGCAAATGCAAGCATCCCTGTGCCTGGAAGGAAAACTATTAAGGCAGTCAGTAAGGGCGACAACCGATTGCCGATTAAAATGTCGCCGTTTATTCGTAACAGATCAAAATTCGAAACGTCAGTTTTTAATTGATACCGGTTCTGATTTATGCTGTATGCCACTTAAATATGTCGGAGGCCGACGTTCACGTTCCGACTATAATCTCAGTGATGCTAATAGAAGCGTTATTAAAACTTTCGGTAACATTCAACAATCACTCAACTTTGGGTTGCGCCGTGACTTTCGATGGAACTTCATCATAGCCGACGTCAGCACACCCATAATAGGATCGGATTTCTTAGCACATTGCCATTTACTACCAGACTGTGCTAACATGCGTCTAGTGGATGGTAATACTGGAATTTATGCACCAGCTTTCATATCTTCAGTTGACCAACCCAGTATTAAAGTCGTTACTGAAACCACTAGGATATTCAGTGATTTACTCGCGGAGTTTCCCAACATTATTCGACCTCCTGGTTTCCCGAGTGAAATCAAGCATACTACAAAACATTTTATTAAGACGACGGATGCTCCACCTGTTTCGTGTCGCCCACGCCGTGCTCGGGCCCCTTAAACTACAGGCGGCTAAAGAAGAATTTAATAGTATGATACAGTGTGGTACTACCAGACCGTCAGATAGCCCCTGGTCTTCACCGTTACACATGCCACAGAAAAAAGACTGTAGCTGGCGACCTTGTGGTGATTATAGGGCTCTCAATGTAAGTACCGTCTCAGATCGCTACCCCGTGCGTCACATTGGTGATTTGAACAACAGTTTATCAGGTGCAAGTATCTTCAGCACCTTGGATTTAATAAAAGCGTACCAGCAAATACCTGTTGCGGAAGAAGATGTTTGTAAAACTGCTATAACTACGCCATTGTTCTATCCCATCTATCTCTGTACCAAAATTCATCACAATCGATTCAACGGTTTAGCAGTGAAAGCGGTACAAACAAACAAATTCACTTACGCATTTATAATATTAGTATGATATTATATAGATTATACATTATTTTAGTACCTCGTATAATGAAAGCTTTCTCGGAAAAGTCAAGTTACCTATTGTTAACACCGTTTAAGAAAGTAATTCATAGTAGTACTTAAAGCTGTAACATATTTTTGAAAACAGTAAAATTGAATTTAATTGAAATATGCACCAAACCATAGACCTGGGTCGGGTTTTTGTATAAACTGTATTTTATAAATCATATTATACAGTATTTATCATTAAAAAAATTGTTACTCATTACCTTTATAAAGTACTTTTATTAGATCAACTCACTACTGAATTAATTGTTATTAATAATATCAATTTCAAATGCAACGTAATCGTGTTCAGGTAAGTTGAAGAATAAAAATTTATGGTATAAAATAGAAATGTAATAAAATATTTTTTAGATAAATCGCTCTCTTTGTATACTTCTACATGTGATAGAGGTACATATTTAGTTGCGAACGACCCACAACTAGTTTGACAAACTAGTTTATTGAAAATATTTTAGGTTTTGCCTAGTTAACTGCAAGAATCCACATTAATTTCAATCTTGTCATACCGAATGTCGAGTGTCATAATTGTCATGTATCAAATTACTCAAAAGTCAAAAGCTATGTTTATTCAAGGTTGTATATTACAGTGAAATATAGTTGAATAACAAAAATGTTTCATATAATGAATCGAAGATTAACCCATCAAACAGAAACACTAGATTTCTCAGGTTTATTTAAATTAGATTTGCTTATCCATCTTGATATAAGGAATTACAGTTTTTATGAAGTGGGGCTTAAAAAATTTTTCGTTTTTTCGAGTGACAAAGAGTTAATTTTCATTTACATAAATCCTCAGTCCGAAAGATTTGAGAAAAATTATGACTGGGATTTTGTAGATAATCCAATTTACTGTATGTGTTTCGAGCCAAGTGGAACTTGGGTGGTTATTGTTAGTGACCAGAAGGTCCTATTAGTGCCCTTCTTGCCCCTATTTATATCTCAAAATGTGTTTGATCATAAGTGGTCACTATCGAGTGTTACTGTTCTACCACTTGCAAATGTAATAAGACCAACATCTACTGTATTTTGGTTAACAAAGGAGTCTGAAAATCTATTGATTATTGGATTAAAGGTAAGACATTATTTCGGAAGCATCAAAGTTACAATAGCCCTACTCTTTAAGTCTAGGCTTTTTGTCTTTAATTGTTACAGAAAATGAAATTATGTTAGATGAACTTGGAGTGTTAGATTTTTTAATATTAATATCAAATGTTCGCAATGTTGTTTTTTTTTTAATCTATATTTATAGTAATGGTATATGGGATAACATTGATATAGGGGTCCTAATGTTAGTAACCATATATAAGAGAATTTAATAATTTTTATTTGTAAATAATTATACTAAATAATTATACTAAATAATTAAAAAAATCTACTTTTGAGAAGATCATTATGTATGTTTTTTTTTTAGATATATTGATATAATCTGAAATGAAAGTTTTTTTTACTATTGGAAATTATATATGCTTTGGGATTGTTTACCTTTTATTTTATCCTAAAGCAAACTAAATGTTATATCAATTTATAAAAGAATGAAAAATATAAATCTAAGTTATCTAATTTTGTTATAATTCAATATTGTAACTATGTTTGTGTTAGCTACTATTTAGTTTTCCTACAAGTTAAATATTTAAGATATAATAAACTTAGGTAAAGTAAGTGCAGTTATTGAAAATTAAAAACAAATTTAGTAATGTTATGAGATGTACATATTTCCTTAAATCATATAACTGTAATGTTAGATTCCTACTTACAGTTATACCACATACATAGGAACATAATATTATAATATAAGTGGTTATAATTCATATAAAATTTTGATCTAGGGCATAAGAATAAAGTTCTGGATGGTAAGTATGCTACTTCAAGATATCCTCAATTTAAACGCACAAATTTGTGTTTTGGATTATAATTATTTAAATAATGTAATTTCTTCTAAGAACCATTTTCCAAGATAGTGGGTCATATTTTGAAATTTTCACATGTACAGTTAATATGAGATCTGGCTGCAGAATTAGTGCACTCATCAAGTGTTTGCTAAAAACCAGATTTTTATGCATATTTATGAGTAGGAGAAAATACATCTACCAGGTTGCCTAGCAGATTCATAATGTACATTTATTATTTGTATGTCAAATTAAAACTATTTTTATTCTGTCTATTATGATATATGGTTGCCTAATAAATCTGGCCACAATAAGAGTTCCTGGTTGTTAAAGATGGTAAATATTTAAGGTATTTAAGGTAGGGTGAAAATAAAGCATATGCACTGATTTATTCAGCCCTTATAGGCGGCATGTTTGTAAACCCACCACTGCGTATATATATATATTTTTTTTTAACATTCCCATAAATTATAGATAAATATCTGGACAACAAAGAACTGTACTGTCCTACAGTGTTTTAAGAATACTGTTTTATATAAACTCTTTGCAAATAAAATAGATATTTTATTATACATTTTGTTTTTAGTCTTATAGTAAGATTTTACAAGCTGACAGAGCTATTAGTATAATGTAGTAAAAATATAAAATTATAGCATTGAAATTTTAGATGAATTAATAACAGTGCCCCTATCCATTTCTGACAAATGTCATTCCATACATTTTTTCATTTTTCTTATGATAAGTACTGTAGAAAAAGACAATCTAGGTAGAGCACACATATATAACGGTTGGATAATATATTAGAATAATTTTAATATTTTTATTACAGAGTGGTGGAATAATATTTTATTCTTTAGAAACACAAAACATTGTTGGAGAGTGTAAAGTTTCGGGAGAAATTAGTGATCTGCAGATGTGCTTTGATGATTCTTTGGATTTGTTAACACTGTTGGTGGGTTTATGTGCCTAATTACTTTTAGAGTATTTTTTAGTAATAAAAGTATTATATAACGTTATTATATGACGTTATTATATAACATTCCAGTATTATTTTAAAGAAGTAATGTTAGATTTGTTGTATATCTTTAAGAGTTGCATTTTAACTTTCAGATAACAAGTAATAAATTACAATGGAAGTTAGTACTTGAACATAGATCTTTCGGATACAGTTGGATACAGCAAGCTAAAGCACAAAATGAGAAAGAAAAAAAAGATAGTTTCATGTCATATATTAAACAATTATCTAAAGATAAAATTACATTTTTCACTCAAGGTGGTTCAAAAGGTATATATTAATATAAAACAATATTTTAGTAATCAAAACATTTATCATTTATATTTAATAGCTCTTGGAATTAATGAAATTTATTTTATTGATAGATAAATTTTCATATATTATTTCATTTTTATAACAGAAGAGAACAAACCCCAAACAGTTGAGCATTTAATAAAACCAACAGATTATCTGCCATTGTTTCGTAAAGGAGCCAATAATTGGGCTTTGACAGCACAGTATGTGAATGGAAGACACTTTTTGACAGCTTTTGAATTGAATGAGGGAACAATGATTGTAAGTACATAAATATAATCCAAACACAGAATATGATATGTATTTATTATAAATGTTATTGATTGATATCTTCTAGAAATAATTTACTCAATTTATTTTATAAACTTGTAAATTATTTTACTTTCCTTTGATTATATTTTAGCTCGAAAGTCCTGAAGAAAATACTCCAACCAGAACACTAAGACCTATAATAAGGAATGATGGATTATATCTTCAGGGTTTATGGTCATCAAGACTTATATATCTTTTGAGGAATAATGAGTTGGAAATACATAGTACCAATTTTTCCGGCATTCAGGTAAGATCTTAAAAAAGAGGGAGCAAGAGAAAAAATAATGATTGTTTGCATTAGATAAACTTTTTATTGTACTTAATAACATTCACTGGACCTAGAAAGTAAAGTGTTGAGCTTAATCGTCTGCAACTGTACGCCTTATAGGCTCTTGTGATATTTTTTTTATATAGTTAAGGTTTAGTGTTATGGCCATAATCTCAAGGTCCGATCGATACGATCTATCGATCGATACGGCCCAAGTTGGTAGACACGCTAAACCTGTGGAGGAACTGGCGCTCAAGTGCAGCTGCCGGAACACACCTGTTGGTATTTGGCGGCAGTTTTTCAACTTGAGGGTGGTTGCTAGCCAGGCGGGCATTTGAAATGCCCTACCAACATGCTGTGGTTTCCTCAGGATGTTTTCCTTCACCGAAAGCTCAAGCTCATTGTAGGTGCTTTGGATTCGAACTCACGTCCCTTGACGCGAAGTCGTACACACTACCACTGAGCTATCATAGCTTCAAACTATTCTAGCTAGCTATTCGCTATATAATTACTAAAAGATACACTGTAAATTTCATTTAACACCCTTCGATTTCATGAACACCATGACAATGATACAATGATATACATTTTCTGTTAGATAGGCATAAATTGTTAAAAATATTTTCACATAATAAAAATTAATTAGCCATAAAACGCAAATAAAAGTATGCAAAGGGTATTTTTTTTTTGATATTAGTAACTGAGATTGAAATTTTTGAGAGTAAAATTTTTGCGATAACAATAGTTTTGTTGAGTTTGAGTTGAGGTTGAGAGTTTTGAAATTCTGATCTACAACCTTTCATGTGTGACGCTCGTTTGGGTAAAGTCGGTTCGAGGCGACTAAGGGAGCGAGAGAGATATAGTGATGTTTTATTTCTGTCGTGTGGGTTTAAGCATACACCGTTATTAATAATTTTGAAATATTTATTTAAGATTTAACAATAAGAATTAGTGAAATTGTTTTTTTTTTAATAAACTTATCGTAATTAAACACAGTTAAACTTATTTAGGTTAAATGTATGCATTTTGAAAAATCTCACGTGAGATTAGAGGAAGGGGAGGGGATCAAGCATAATTTCACGACATCTTACCAGGGGAGAAGGGAGGTCTAAAAATTGCCAAAATTATCTCATGTAATTAATGGATGCCCCTTATTATTATTAAACATTTTCATTTTAAAGGGAGATGGTCTTATGGGAACAAAGAGGGAGTACACAATGCTATGGTCAATAGAAGTAATTGGTGAAGTGCGTCGTGGTCACTTGATGACCGCTAAAGATCCTCCTGCATCTCCTACTGGCTGGCAAGTGCCGACTTTTCTGTCGGACTTGAATTTATCGCGATTCAGTATTGAACCATGTCTAGTGGTTACTGACTGTGGAGCGTATATTATGAACACGGTGTAAGTATGAACATTGTTTTTTACTTAGTGTAATCGTGTACGTGTAACATTACGTTGCGTTGTTTTTTTTTCTTATGGTGGTAAAACTCTTTTTAATGCCCGCCTGACTAGCTTCAACCTTAAGTTGAAAATCAGTCGCCAAATACCAATAGCTGTGTTCTGGCAGTTGCACTTGAGAGCAAGTCTCTCCACCGGTTTAGCATGTCTACCAACTTGGGCCGTATCGTCACTTAAAATCAGGTGAGATTATGCCCATAACCTATAAACTATTAAAAAAACATAGATGGACGTAAGTTCGAATTCTTGCAGTGAATCTGAGTTTTCAGTGAAGAAAATATCGTGAATAAATCGGCGTTTTCGGATACCCGCCTAGGTAGATACTAGCCTTAAATTGAAAATCTGTTGTCAATAGTGATAAATGTGTTCCCGCAATTATACTAAGATTATAGATCGAATCAATTCCACATTAATATTTTGTAACATAACAATACTTTTAATATTTTAATTCCCATTGTGGTATGGTTTCGTGTCAATCACCTATTTATTTAAACCTTATTGAAGGCTCCAGTTTAGACAGTGCCCGTACCTAAAATATTATTAAAATATATAAGATAATTGTTTGTGGTGCATATTGACTGAGAAATACAATAAACATTTATTGCACAATAAGTTTAAGGGTCATGTAAAGATTATTATAGGATGGAGATCATTACGTGAATAATAATTATGTCTATTGAACTAAAATAATAAGACAATAAAAAATCTGATCGAGTTTCCTGCAAGTTTTTCTTGAGGACTCAGACGTTTTACGCTCTGATTTTTTTTGTTTTATGTGGCCTAGGAAATTTAATAAATCATTATTTTGTTGTATTTTTTTAGTTGTGAACCGTGTGAATGGCTTGTTGGTTTAATAATGAGAGGCGGTGCCGGTGCAGAACAATCTGCTTCCGGGTTAGGAGCACCAGTAAGTGAATTATTACGGGCTGCCTCAGACCTGCTTGTATCCAGGGGGAAAGTTGGACCTGCACGTTATATGTACTCATTATCACAGGTCAGTTTAATGTTTTATACAAATATAATATTTTAATACTTGGTTTGACAGCCTTTACCTCTTCCAGTTGTCAATAACATGATTACAGCGCCACCTATTTCGTTAAATAAATGGTTCAATGCTATGATAAAATCTATTTTGAAGTAGAATATAAAAATATTCAAGGGATGATGGTTCAGTTGATAGTGTGTATGGACTAAGATTTCGCTGAAAGAAAATATTGTGATGAAACTATAGCATGGTTATAGGGTCTTTTCTAATACTCGGCTGGCTAGCTACTACCCTCAAGATGAAAATCTGTCGGCAATAACTATAGGCGTGTTCCGGCAGTTGGACTTGAGAGCCAGACCCTGCACTAGGCTTAGTGTGTCCACAATCTTGGACTCGTTACTTAATATGAAGTGCGATTTTGGCTATAACGCTGAATTTATAAATATAAAAAAAACAATACACATTCACAAAATTTCATTAAAAGCGATTGAAATGTTTTCGAGATTAGCATGTACGAACATGTTGGAGTCGGTTTTTATATATAAAGATTGTATTATTTAAATGAATGCTATAAAATAATTAGTTTGATTTATTTCTATAAAAAAAGTAACAGAAGCATTGGAGCATCATTGGTAACATACAGTAGTAGTTAAGATTGATGAAAAAAAGCCCAAAACTTAGTATCTATAAAAAGAATGCTTATAAGTTATAGTCAAAAGAAGATATTAATATAATGTTTTTATATACTTTCAGTGTGAACCAGATGGATGGGTCGCACGTTTAGGTGTGTTTGGGCAACTCAGTCATCTGCTTACGTTTAAACCATTGCCCAACACAGGAACTCTCGGTCATGCTGCTATAACAATAAAGATATTAACTACACTCCATAAAATGAGTACTGACACCTCAGAAAAAGTTGATTTGTAAGTGGTTTATTTTCTAAATTAATCATTTTAGAATGCGATTAACTTTTATTACTTTGAATCTATATTAATATTATAAAGCGGAAAAATTTGTTTGTTTGAACGAACTAATCTTAAGAACTACCAAATTAGCTTTCATTTTTTTTTTTGTGTGTTAATAGAGTAATCATTGAGGAAAGCTTTATATGCTATTTTACATCACGCTACCACCAATAGAAGCAAAGCTGTATTTAACAAAGGTACAAAAACGGGCAAAAAACATTAAATAATTTTAAGTTCCACGTGAACGAAGTCGCGGGGAGAACTAGTCTGTTCATAAGTTTACAAATATCATTATTAAGTCATTGGCTGACATTTCAGCTATGTCTTTGAATATATCAGGTAGTTTATTCAGTGTCTCTCAGTCTCTATAAAATTTTCTCTTAAAAATATTTCTTATATGTTACTACGTAATTAAATTAGAAAGCATAAATATACCAAAGGATTCTTACGAATAATTTGTACCTCTGAAATCGATAAAATACCTACATTTTTAAACTTATTAAATTTGAATAGAGAAATCTATGAACAAAATTTCTTTACCCAAATTTATATAATGGTAGTGTAGCGTAATTAATGAAATCTGAATTGATGAATGAAAAATTGTATTATTCTTAAATATTGTTTCTGGTTTATAAAGTTATGGATTTATATGTTGTATACTATGTCATGTACCTATGTCACATTCAGATCAGACGTCCGCTGAGAATTAAAACATAAATATGAATTTAACGTCAATCTTATTATAACAGGGATGTGAAGTTTGCAACATTAAATGCGTCTGAACTACAGGAATTAACATGGTTCGCTGCAGCTATTGGTTTATGGCACTTAGTACCAGTATTTAGCATTAGTAGAGGGAATCCAGGGTCGATTCTTTCAGCTATAAAATATAGAAAAAGCTTATGTCGGGGAGCACTTAATTCATTATTGACACAACGTAGCCTCATACTTTTACTACTGGAAGGTGACGAAGAATGGTTGTTTAAACTAATCTCTGATAATTGTGAAAAATTTGATACAGTAATATTGAAGGTAAGATACATTTTTTTTCCGTTATTAATTTTTCATTTTATGAGTTAATTAATATGAAGTGTTTATAATATTTCAGTGTTTTTGCCTGTGGTTGAATCCTTTACAAGATCAGTTAAGACCGATAATGCGTGATATGAAACAAGGAATTTCATCTATTTACGTATGTAAATATTTATAGTTTTTTATAATTTAATAATCGTAACATTAAGTACTTATGAATGTAGAAGAGTTATGTTTTGTAGGCAATATGTTTTTGTAAAGGTTAATATGTGTTACCAATATCTTTTATATGTTAATATTTTTATAGTAACAAGCAAGTTTAAATTACAAAAATGGGTAACAGAAAATTATTCAATGATGATTAGTTCCACCCGAACGAAGTTTAGACGCGATGATAGCTCAGTTTGTAGTGTGCACGGACGCCACGGCAAGGTATGTGAGTTCGAATTCATCTACAATGAGATTGAGCTTTCGGTGAAGGAAAACATGGTGAACAAACCATAGTATGGTTGTAGGGCTTTTTCTAATGCTCGCCTGGCTATCTATCACCTTCAAGTTGAAAATCGGCCGCCAAATACCTATAGGTGTGTTTCGGCAGTTGTAATTGAGAGCGAGTCCCTCCATTAGGCGTAGCGTGTTCACCATCTTGGGCCACGTTGTCACTTAATATTAGGCGAGATTATAAAGCCTCGACTATAAAAAAAAGTTGCAGGCACAGCTAGTCTTTATATATAAAAATTTCGTGTCACGTTCTTTGTCCGCGATGAATAAACTACTGAACCGATTCTAATCAAATTTTGTACAATATGTGCAATTTCATCCAACTAAAGAGATAGGATACGTTTTATCTCGATAAGTTATCATAACGCGATAGGTGACGCTGTAATCGATCTGATTGATTACTCGAAAAGGCATTACAAGGTCCGCCAGGTCAGCTAGTGTTGCATAAATTGAAAAATGGTTAAACTTTATTATTACAGACATCGAGAATGCGGCTGCTGATATCAACGTTCATGCGCGTAGCGAGTGTCATAGAAGCGCGAGAGCCGTGCCCGGACATGTACCTGGAAGTGAAGCTGATCCCGGAGACGTGGCGGAACCAGTTCACGGCGCGGCGCGCGCTCAGCTGCGGGCTCACGCACTGGGCGCTCGCGGACGGCGGCGACGCTAAGATCATGATGGCCGTCACGCCCGTCAACACTCAACTCATCGGGAGAGTCATCGATGTGGCCTGCGGGAGGCATCACACCCTCGTCCTAACTGAGAACGGGGTTCGTAATAGCTTTCTTAAAACTATCCAATTCGGGGCACTTTTATCTTATTTGGGGCAATTTTATTTTATTTGGGGCACTGTTATCTTATTTGGGGCACTTTTATACAATTTGGGGCCCTTTATCCAATTAGGAACACTTTTATTTAATTTGCGGCACTTTTATTCAATTTGGGCTCTTGAATCCCTATCAGCCTGTGTACATCATTAATAAACTAAACTCAGTGGTTGTCTTGCGGCTTGTTACGGTTCGAATTCAGCTAATGTATATTTCTTGGTGACATATAACCAACAATGTACTTCTGATCACTTGTTGGTTGCAAGTCGTTTTTGAATTGCTCTATTCTAGTGGAATATCGATCATAGTGTTGTTGTTACATTACAAACTCAGTTACCCACATCAGGGAAGAATATTAGTGAACATCCTAAATCAAGATTCGACATTTTCGCCACCTTGACATTAGTTGCCATGTCGCCAAAATATCTTCTGTACTCATCATAAATATTAAGGACTGCAGGACAGCAGCGCTTATCAGTTTATAATAAAATTTGTAGGGAACAAACATCTCTTTATCTGTATTTAGCAACACCCATGTATTTTTGTCTTCCATACATAATAACCCACTCATATTTTTGTTAATAAGTAAACAGTTTTTCAGTTTCAGTTGAATAAAACACTTTTGAAAAGGAGAGATATTATCTCTTTTACCTACATCTAAATACAGGCATATTGTTATATCTTCGATATGCAATTTACTTTTGGTAGGTTCAGCTTTATGGCCATACTTTCATCGGATGTTAATCGACGATGTGGCCTAAAATGGTGAACACGCTATATTTTGTGGCTGGATTAGCTCTCATGTGCAACTGCTGAAAAACACATGTAGTTATTTGGCGACAGATTTTCAATTTGAGGATGGTAGCTGCCCGACGGGTATTAGATAAACCCTAGCACCATGCAATGGTTTCATCACTATGTTTTTCTTCACCGAGAGATCAACTCAACGACAGCTTACCGCGATGTCTATACACACTATTATCGCTTTAAAACCTAACTACGGCCATGTTTTTATGCATTTGATACGCTACAATCTTATCATAAGATTTTAGGTTAACATATATACAATTTATCGGTTCAGTATAACATCGTCGGAAGGGAAACATGGTTGCCACTTTTTTAACTGTTTGAAGCAATGATAGTTCAGTTGGTAGTGTGTATGGACGCTGCGTCAAGGGACGGAAGCTCGAAACCACCTACAATGAACTTGAGCTTTCGGTGAAGGAAAACATCGTGATGTAACCATAGCAAGGCTTCTTCTAATGCCCGCCAGGCTAGCTACCGCCCTCAAGTTAAAAATATGTCACCAAATACCTATAAGTGTGTTTCGGCAGTTGCACTTGAAACCTATTCCCTCCACTAGGCTCAGCGTGTTCTTGGGCCACATCGTTATTTAACATTAGGTGAGATTGTGGTCATAACGCTAAACTCACCTTTACATAGTATTACATTACATGAAGTTGTTTCAGCTGTCTGTTCGCTTAGATCTTTTAAATTATTCAACAGATTATAATGCAATTTTTAGTAGTAGATAAAGTGATTCATGAGGAAGGTTTATATGTTTAATACATAAATATTATAGTACAAAAAAGCCGAAAAATTCAGATATTTGTAATGTGATATGAAGTTCACTGGGTCAGTTATACTTAACTTAACTTCTTCTTCTTATTACTTACTTCTTAACTTCTTCTTCTTCTTAGCCTTTATCCCCAATAGGTAGGGGTCGCAACTTCCACTCTACTCTATCAGCCGTTATCTCAGTATTTACTCTTTTTATACACATATCATTTCTCACACAGTCCATTCATATCTTCTTCGGCCTTCCTCTTCTCTTACATCCATTCATCTTCATACTTAACATTTCGCTAGTTATATATCTTTCATCCCTGCTCATAACATACTCATATCACGCTAACCAAATACTCATCAATGTCTCTGTCACTGGTGCTATTTTCAGGATCTGCTAGTTAACTATAAAGAAAAACAATCCTGCATCTGAAAATGGCTATATTGTCCTTCTTTAAAATTCTTAGCAACTCAGTCCTTTTTAGATACTATTACTGCCATTTTCGAGTGATAAGATTTGGACAGATGAAACTAAACAAGATGGCGAATCTCTTGTTGAAGCTTCCTTGGGAGTTTTTTGGCAACGAATATATTATCTTCCAAATGATTATTCACAATACAATGCCCTTCAACTATACTACATCAGGTAAATTGTCGCCTACATTACCCAATATAGGGCTAAATAACTAAATAGAAATAAAAATCACGACATGATAGATCAAGATCCCGGCAATGAGTCGGTTATTTTATTATTTGTGTACAGATATACAGCGCGGGCGACAACATGTTCGGTCAGCTGGGCGTGGGCGGCGCGTGGGGCGGCGTGGTGGGCGAGGCCACGCGGCCGCACGGCGCGCTGCTGCACGTGGCGCGGCGCTGGACCGCCCCGCTGCTGGCCGTCGCCGCCGGACACTACCACTCCGCGGCGGTGGACCGAGGCGGCAGGCTCTACACTTGGGGGTCTGTCATGCTATTTATTTTTTTGCCACGGTGGTAGAAATTTCTAGAGCAACTATTGAGAATGGCTTCAGATTATTTAACATAACGCTGGTAGCCAATAGGAGCAAAGCTGTATTGAAAAAGTCACAAAAGGGGACAAAAAAATATTTTTTAGTTCCACGCGAACGAAGTTTTGAAACGATGATAGCTCAGTTGGTAGTGTGTATGGACACCGCGTCAAGAGACGTGAGTTCGAATTCACCTACAATGAGCTTGAGATTTCCGTGCAGGAAAGCGTGATGAAACTGGTGGTAGGGCTTTTTCTACTGCCAGCCTGGCTATCACCCTCAATTTGAAAATCTTTCGCCAAATACCTTTAGGTGTGTTCCGGCAGT
Organism: Actias luna; assembly: GCA_039707435.1. Taxonomy (NCBI): domain Eukaryota; kingdom Metazoa; phylum Arthropoda; class Insecta; order Lepidoptera; family Saturniidae; genus Actias; species Actias luna. The sequence goes on along the minus strand of JAZHAC010000033.1, from coordinate 7,345,531 downwards.
GACAGTTGACAGTCAGGCCTTCCACTAGGCTTAGCGTGTCCACCATCTTGGACCACATCATCACTCAAGCACTTACTAAAGTACTTGAACGACACTTACACACCAGGTAAGATTAACCTATTAACTATTAAAAAAATAAGACTACTTGTGTCTGCGACTTTTTTCGCGTACAAGCAAAAATCTCCCGCCATCACTCAAGTAACAATAGCTTTTGATAGAGTTAACTGATTTTAATGAAACGACGGCTAAGTGTTACTCGAGGATACGCTTTCTGATTTCCTTGCTGGCGTTTTAATATAAACGTTGTAATTTAACAGTGATGCGTGCACAAACAAACAGATAGGCTCACTTGCAAATTTTTTTTTCACATATTATTCGCTTCATATATTATATATGTCATAAAATAAATACTTAAAATTTATTCTACCTTTCTGAACGGATACTAATCCAACAAATCTGAGATCATTAAAATCCGACAAGCTGTTTATGAGTTTTAACTGGTTTAAATAACCCAACTTTATCATCTATAGGTATATATAGATTTGTTAATTCTCTAGAAGGTTCAATTACGTAAATAAAAGTGTAACATCTTTTTCTGTCGATAATTCACCTTTTTGCCATTAGTTTTTTTTATATATAATAAATTACACATATATTTTTGACATCATATTAATTATCAATTTATGAATTGTTATGATCAAATTGTAACAGTATACCGTAACGCGTTTCGGCATATTCTACAGTTACTTATAAATCGCTCTAACTGTAACTCTAACCGTCGCGTTGTCTTTTCTTCTTGGTATAAGTAATATTCAATTACAATTTTTATTGGACTAATTTAAAATATCTTTATATCTACATTAATCACTTATTTCGATAAATTTTATGAACTTCTTTCAGATGGGGAGTTCATGGCCAGCTCGGTCTGGGCAGTATAGACGATCAGTGGGGCCCACAGTTGGTCCCTAAATTTCTTGGTCGTAAGGTGAGTAACAATAAATATTTTCATATCACCTATATTTTTCTGTGTTACTATTTACGCTACATGTTCTTTTTTTTTTTTTAAATTATATTGATAGTTAGCTGTGCCTGCGAAATTAAAATAACTTTTGATAGAGTTAACCGATTTTAATGAAACGAAGACCGAATGATACTCCGGTATACACTTTTTTATATCCTTAGTGACGTCTTATTATAAACATTGTACTTTAGCAGTGATGCGTGCACAAACAAACAGGCAGGCATGAATTGCAATATTTTTTTCACATAAAATCTATAAAGTACAGACACGTTAAAATTACATTCTTATTATATTTATAGATTTACATATTTTGGAAAAAAAAGTTGTATAGTTATATACAATTTGCTTGAACTGTGCCATCGTCTTTTCATGCCGAGTAAACACGTCTATATTATGTCGTTTTCATAACCTTAATACAGTATTACAACAAATTCCCTAAAACGTCGACATTACTTGACTTTGGTTGGTTAAACACGTTGTCCATACAATGACAGATTTTCTATTTAATGAGAATTTTTAATTATGCCATAAAAAACGTAGTCCCTTAAGTGTCGCTATATATAGTTTACATTATGTATTATGTTCTGAAATAGAAAAGTGGAGGTTTTACAGCACATTTGATCACCTATTCAGATTTTTTATATATGTGGTTTCTATAACTCAAGTACATTGTGTTCTGCAATAGAAAAAAAAAGTTTCACAGCGCACTTGAACGGATTTATGGTGGTTAGTATAAGTTGCGGAGAATGTCACATGCCAATATGCCTACTGATGGGCCGTGAAGTGGCATAGCATATGTGGTTTTATACTCCAAATATGTAGTCGTCTGTAATAGAAGAAGAATAGTTTTACATCGAGTTTGATCGTTTTTTTTAAGGTTGTTATTGCGAGTTGTGCATGCCACACATGCGTTTTGTTAGGCGGTGAACTGGCATAAGGTTTCTGTAACCTGAATATATTGTGTTCTGGAATAGAAAAAGGGGAGATTTTCAGTGAAGCTGAACGGTTTTTTAAGGTGGTTAGTGTGAGCTGTGGTGCTTGCCACCCATGTGTTTTGGTGGGTGAAGAAGTGTCATAGCATATGTGCTTTTTAAAACCAAATAATTTGAGTTCTGAAATAAAAAAGGCGGGGTTTCATAGCGGGTTTGATCAGTTTTGAAGGTGGTAAGTGTGAGTTGTAGTGTCTCACACATGCGTGCTTGTGGGCGGTAAACTGGCATAGCGTAACCTGAATATTATTAAAAAGGATAGTATTACACCGATTTTGATCGGGTTTTAAAGGTGGTTAGTGTGAGCTGTGGTGCGTGTCACACATGCGTGCTTGTGGGCGGTGAGGTGTGGGTATGCGGAGCGGGTGCTTGCGGGCAGCTCGGGGCGGCCGGCGCACGCACCAAGACATCGCTACCCGTGCGGGTGCGGCTTCAAGACCCCGTGCGTGCCATCACCAGCGGTTACTTCCACAATGTGAGTTTATCAACTAACTATACCTTATATTGGAATACAATTATACTAAGCTGTGACCGCGAGTTCGTTCCCGTGGAATTAAAATGTTATTTAATCATTTTTGTCTGTTTGTGTACCTTTTTGCAATACAGCTTTGCTACTGTTGGTGGTAGCGTGATGTTAAATAGCCTAAAGCCTTCCTCAGTAATTGCTTTAAAATCTTTAAAAATTGCGCTACGTAATACTTGTACGGCACGTAACCGAGATGTGTTGTCGGACAGTTGGCCCTGACGGACAAGGGGCAGGTGTGGGTGTGGGGCGCGAGCCCGCAGCAAGTGCGCGCGGCGGCGGCGCGGCGCCCCCCGGACCAGCCGCCCTCCCCCTCCCCCACGCCCTCGCCCTCGCCCCCCGCCTCACCGGCCGAGCTGCCGCAAGACCAGCATCTGCAGCCGCAGCTAGTCGATATATCCAATGTCCGCGGGCGGGTGCACAAGGTATTCCTTCGTATTACTATGATTTATTAACTCGCTTTCTTGTATGTCTCTTCGGATGGGATTTTTTAATTGAACTTCCCGATCAGTTACATACTTGACATTTGGACCATAGCTCAGAAGTAGATGACAATCCATGAAATTGTTTTTTTATTTTTTATTTTTTCGGTAAAAAATATGGATGTCTCATCCTCTCATTTTTTAACACAACCAAAGTATTCACTAGGAATAATTTATAAGACAGAACAACGTTTTCGGGTCAGCTAGTACATTATATAATGTTTATATTGATAATTAAAAGTCTCTTTTGCTAAATTCATACACTCTATAAAATTAATACTTGACAACAGTTACCATATAATATATATGGTATAACACTATTTGAATGAAGAAATATCACAAATCTTAATATCCTGTACTACGCTATAAAAATCTACTCCAAAAAATAATAATCTAAAAATACACTAAAAGAAGTTCCATAGCGCTTTCGCAATCCAAAGCGATTTTGAATGTCCTTGATCATAATTAGATATAAACCTAGCATTGGATTGTCGTAAACCTGCCAATATCTCAAGGATTCCCTTGTATATTTTTGAAATTCAAGGTTAAATGCTAATGAAATTAAAATGAAAATCCCTAAAAAATATCCGCTTTTCAATAGTAAAATAATGCTTTAAATCTATATATGTATAAGTAAGTAACAGTCAAACGCATTAAAAGTACTGAACTTATCAAAACAGTACTATAACCATACGACGGAGATTTTTTAGATGGTTCTACGGTACTTCATTTTTAGATTATATTGTCCCTTAGTGTTTTTTCGATTTACTTTTGTATAATTGAATGCAATTTATTTTTTATTCGCTTTTTATTAAGGGCAGCTAGAATAAAAAGCAACGGTTAGCGTATCGGGAGCGGTTGATAGCTAGTTTATTTATAATTTACGAAGGAAAAAATTATAAAAAAATACAACCAAATTGAGAAATTTCCCCTTTTAAAGATGTTTAAATATATTATGTTAGTAATAGACATTAAGTCTATAACATAAGGAAGTCTAAATAGTTAATTATTTGAATATTAATCCGAACAGATGGCTGCAGGTTGGCATCATTCATGCATAATGAATAATGTTGGCACACTGTATGCATGGGGTCTTAATTTTGATGGTCAATTAGGTAAGTGAATGAATATTTCTTATATAATTATATATTGATGGTTTTAGGGCTTTTTTTGATACCCACCTGGCTAGCTACCACCCTCAAGTTGAAAATCTACCGCCAAATACCAATAGGTGAGTTCCGGCAGTTGCACTTGAGAGCCAGTTCCTCCACAGGCTTAGCGTGTCTACCAACTTGGGCCGTATCGTCATTTAAGATCAGGTGAGATTATGGCCATTACGCTAAGCCTTAACTATATAAAAAAAATGATAGATATTATCGACTTTAATGAATCGAATGAATTTACAAACAATAATTCAGGGCATGATTAGTTAATTGTTACAAAAACTCCTTGAACAGTTTCAACAAGAGAGTCACCATTTTGTTAAAATTTTGTATGAACTTTAAACATTTGCAAGATATTCTAACATTTTACATGTTATTGGCATCATCGTGTATAAACCGATTCCGTATTACGCATTTCTCAAAAGCTAAGCTTTAACGAAGTTGCAAATAACCAGCAATAAATCGGCAGATAAATTCACTAAAGCAAATATTTAAAGATTTTTCCTATCGCTTTGCTATTACAAATTACGTAATAAAGGGACTAAATAAATTTTGCCACTAAAGAAGAGCCGTTATGCATCTATCTTTTTTGCATCCAACAGGCAGTGGTGACCGTAAATTAATCCAAATACCGACGGAAGTGAAGATACGGACGGATTCTCAACCTGATACAGTGAAAAGTAGCAACGAGAAAGCTGCAGAAGTGGATACGGATGAGGTGAAAACGAATGCGATGGTCGCTTGTGGCGGCGATTTCACTATATACATTGACGACGACGGTCGGATATATGCAACTGGAAACGCACTCATAAATGTAATCGTTTTTTTTACTATTATATAGATTTAGATTCCACTGGTGAGACCAGTATTACTCAGTAAAATAACTACGGAAAGGTTTGTTTTTCGGTTTAGCGTTATGACCTGTCTTACTCGATGTGGCCCAAAATATTGATCATACTAACCCTAGTGAAGGGATTGGCTCTCAAGCGCATTTACTGAAACGTATCTTTTTTATGCTCATGAGCAGCAAATGGGCAGACGGCCCGTATGATGGTAAATGGTTACCGTCGCCTATGGACAGCTACAACACCATGAATGTTACAGCCATGTCATTGATCTGCTGGTTTTCTTTCACTAAAACTATAGCGGCAGATTTTCAACTTTAGGGTGGTAGGTAGCTAGGTGGGTAGCAGAAAAGCCTTACCACCATGCTTTGGTATCATCGCGTTGTTTTTCCTTCAGGATCATTGCAGGGATTTGATCATACGTCCATTGACGCGGTGACCGTATACACTACCAACTTGGTTATCATCGCTTCAAACCTCATGAAGATCCGTTTAGTAGTTTTTTTTGTTTATCGTCAACAGACAGACAGACGCGGCGTGGTACTATTTTTTATAATATTTATTGATTTAGTATAAGTAGATTGTAACACATATTTAGTATTTTTTAAAAAGGTGTTTTACGTTTATATGCATTTGTTTACGTAATAATAATAAAAGTTTTTTTTTTCCTTTCCAGGAAATATAAAAATTTAATCAGTTTTTTTAAAGTGAGACTTAGCGTTTAATCTCACCTGGTCTTAAGTGACGATACGGCCCAAGTTGGTAGACACGCCAAATTTGTGGAGGGGCTGGCTTTCAAGTGCAACTGCCGGAACACACCTAAAGGTATTTGGCAGTAGATTTTCAACTTGAGGGTGGTAGCTAGCCAGGCGGGCATCAGAAAAAGCCCTACTATTATGTTATGGTTTCCTCACGATGTTTTCCTTCACCGGAAGCTCAAGCTCATTCTAGGTGGATTCGAATTCACGTCCGTAGACACGGAGTCCATACACGCTACTACTGAGCTATCATCGCTTCATTAAGTTTTAATAACTGTATTATCTTTTATCAGATGACCAATGATAAACATAAAGGAAATAACCGTATTATAATGATGAAGACTACGAAGCGAATCATCAAGATACCTGCCGCGAGTAAGAGCGTTAACAAGTTCCAGTTCCAGCCCATCGACAGGATTGACATCATGTTTCCTTTTGATATCGATGGTCTTCAAAGGAAACCTCTAGAACCAAGAATCAATCCTCTGGTGACGGTGAATGATTTCAAAAAAAAGACTTGGGCCGACTACCTCATTATTCTGCTAAAACAGTGGATAAATGAAGATTACTTGGACGGAAATCTCAATATGCGAGCAAAATTAGCCTACCACGAGAAAAAATATGCAGATTGTTTAAAACTTTTACTGGATAATTCAAAACGCGAACCACCTGATGACTGTTTCTTTGTAACACACACAATAGTAAATAATGAAAATACTGATATATCAATACCGAAGGAAGATGAAATTAAGTCTGTCACTACGGCTGTAATGGCAAAGCGGATTAAAGACATATCAATGGGAATTCTCAACGATCAGGGATACATTCCCGTCGATCCGGTGATTTATAAAGATTTATTCTGTTCCTGTGATGAGTTGAAATATTTTAAAAAGGCAACAATCTCACAACCGACCGTTGATACATCAGATGATACTTCAACGAAAGCAGCCAAAATCATAGATAAGTGTATAAGCATTTTTCCAGTCGATGCTGATCTGTGGGAGGAATGTTTTCGAATCTCTAAGAACTTTTATCTGAACAACAACCTACCGATTCAAGATTTGGAGGGTATATTATATAAGTACATGGAATCGAACCCGACAACCATGGCGACAGCGATGATGTACTCAAAAGATTGCGCGGAATACGGCGAGATATTTTCCCCAAAGTTTTATTTAAGTATGTGCAGTCAAGTGTTAGATACATGGGGTTAATATATATTCCATTTATACATATGTATTTCTCATATAGTTTGTATGTTCCATTACAAACATATGTATATGAAAAATGTTTACATTTTTTGTAGATATCACAGCATCAGGGATGTTAGGGAAATTCCTATCTTTAACCGATATTATTGGATATCACATATGTATAAATGTGTCATATAGTCTTTCATAGAGCCAGAGTCGAACTGGACACTGTAGAAAACAAAAAAAAAATATACAATTAATACTTACCTATCTTATGTAGAGAGATTACACTGTCTCTTACTGTAAGTAAAGTACAATAAAAAAACGATGACCATCATGCGATACTCAATCCGAACATTGACATCTTCCCAACATCACGATCCTGTAAACACACTGTCAGATCTCAAACGCCATAAGAGTCACTATGTCAGGTTTATCACCATGAGTGTGGTGGTTTAAGATCTACTCAGGCAATTCCTGCCATCCCACTAAGTTAATATTCATCACCAAAACATGCTATAAAATTACTTATTTTCCATATAAATAACTTACTTTGAATGTAATAGCCAACCATTGATATTACTCAAAATTTCAATAATCTAACATAATTTTATACTTTTATTCATAACCAAAACAAGTTATTTATTTTTATTATATCCATATCCAAATTTATATACATCCATCCATATATTGCATGGAGCTAGAGTTTTTTCAATACCCAACCGACTAACTACCACCTCAAAATTTTCATTTGATGCCAAAAATACCGCGATATTTACACGCGATGATAGTTCAGTAGTAGCGTGTACGGCCGCCGTGAGAATCGACATGAGTTCGAATCCCTGCTATAAGTTAGAGCTTTTGGTAAAGGAAAACATCGTTATGAAACTATAGCATGGTGATAGGATTCATTTTAATGTCGCCTGGCTAGCTACCATCCTCAAGTCAAAAATCTACTGCCAAATACCTATAGGTGTGTTCCGGCAGTTGAGCTTGAGAGCCATCCTTTACACTAGGCTTAGTGTGTCCTCCATCCTGGGCCAATCACTTAACATCACGTCAGATTGTAGCCATAACACTAAACCTATTAAGTATAATAAATATATATACATATCTAGAATGCAAATATTATGTCCATAACATCCCTGCATAGCATATACTTTTTATAGTAACCATTTAGTTTGCATGTCATCCTGTGATAATATAATCAGTCTCTCTAGTCTATGTCTGCAGTTAGTATCGTCTAAGTATCAGTATATATATCTTCAATAATATAGATTTGATATGTAGTGTATTTACTTAGATTTTCAATTTTATTGAGTAAAATTACCATTCATGTATGTTTTTATAATTAGATTTTAAAACTATATATGTTTAAATAATTAGAGATATTATTCTTTTAATGCTTCATAAACCTAAATCTGTACAAGGTAAACAAAATCATACCAATATGTTATGATTTACTTTTTTCGTACTTTCAAGTTATTAATTTTGATAGTACAAATATTTTTAATTATCAAATAAATCACTACAATATATAGACATTTGCCATTCTAATAAATTGTAAAATGAATGGTGGGACAACACTAGAAGACTAGTACTTTCTCAAGTTTAAAATTATTCATTATCTTTTAAAACGGAGTAGCCATACTTTTGTAGGTTGTATAATGTATTATTTACTAGTATTTAAAGACAAAAAAATGCTTGTAAAGTTTGTATTTTAATCACTACATAGAATGTCGATGTAATATTATTATCAAAAAAAAAAATGGAATAATCTCTATTATTGTAATACGAAATTTGTTTTTTTTTTATTGGTGAAAATTTTGTTAACTCATACGATTATTATTTTTTACACATATATACTCTAGTTTTGTTGTTGTGTATAATCTAGTCATTAGTTTATTGGTATAGAAATAATTTTGTTTTGTTAACATTATCAAACATGTAATAAACTCATAAATATTGAAATAAAATTCTTTAATGTTCATTATTTCTTTTTATAACAACGTAATGAGAAAAAGTACCGCGTAAAATATAAACAAATTGGTTCGGATGAAATATTTACAAATTAAAATAAATACACGAATATAATATTACCGAATTCGCCTCTAGCGAATGTAGTATCGATATATTCTCAAGAAAAAAATCGGAATGAAATAATCATTGTCAAAATTATTCAGATATAAATACATGAAAAACACTTCATATCACATTTTTTCATTACAGTAGTGGTAGAATGCATGATCTCATTGTCCAATTTATTATATATTCTTTTTGAAATTATATGGCAGACATTGTTATTAACAAACTAGATGGAATCAGAACAACAACGTAAACTATCGTAATACCATTCAAATCAGATTCATAGAAGATTCCTATTGGGCCGTTCAAGTTTTACGTAACACAATTAGAGGAAAGTGGGGGTTTCGAACTACGCGTTACGTAACGTTGTTTTTATATTTAAATAAAAAACTAAGCAATTCAAAGTTCGCAACTCTTTTTGTTTATCGTTTTACCACTCTTTATAGTCGCATTGCCAAAGGTTAAGAGATAATATAGTTAAGTTAGTTAATACATTTTATTTTAAGAGTTTATTAGTAGAAAAAGGTAAAACATAATTATGACTTTTAGGTGGAAATGCTCACCTGGGCGTTACGTAACATTTGAGGAAGTACAGAAAAATGTTAGGGCGCGTTACATTTGGGTCAAAAATTGCGTTACGTAATACTTGAACGGTCCCTAAGGTGGTTCGGTTCAGCTTTATCCGAACCCCAAGACCCTGATGTTTAAGCGGGAACAAATAAATTATATTTACATTGCAAAGTAAAGTTTAGAAATTGATAGGCTTGCCGCTGTACGCCGCGAGATTTGCTTCGCGCAGTGCTTCCGCGCAAGTCTGTAAATTGAAATAACACAATTAATCCTTAAGTTTAGTATTCCTATTATTGTGGCTAAAAAGGTACAAATGCAAAAACAAAAATTATGAGTACAGTAATAAAAAAATAACAGGGTAAATAAATTTTATTGCGAATAAGTTCTAATATATGTGCCAAAAGAAAAAATAATTTATTTATATATAAATAGAAGAAGAAAGAAGTTGTATTCATCCACCATACAGCACATGATAATTTCAAAAATAAAAGATACAGATAAAAACAACAAAACATAACTACATGAAAACAATGTAATGTGTCGGTAAATTGGTACCAGTCTCAGCATAAGGGGCTGTTCAAGTATTACGTAATGAAATTTTTAAAGATTTTTGATCCTCCCGCCCCCTCATGTAACGCACCGTAAAATTTATCGTAAAAAACGTTACGTAAGATCCAAGTGAGCACTTTTACCTAAAAGTCAAAATTACGTTTTACCTTTTTTTACTAATAAACTCTTAAAATAAAGTGACTTGTATAACTTAATCTTTGCCAATGCATTTGGAAATAGTGTAGGGATTCTCCGTAAAACATAAACGCAGAGTTGCGAACTAGGGAAATTTTAATTACAATATTAATTATTTAAATTTAATAATTAAAATAAAAAAAATAATGTTACGTAATGCGTTGTTCGAACCCCCTCCCGCCCTTGTAACGCATCGTAACGTTTTACAAGACCTCTCTCCGCCCAAATTGCGTTACGTAATGCTTGAATGACTTCTAATAGCTACACTGTTTCAGTGCAGCGCTGGTATTCTGACTAGGCCCTTTGAAGTTGATGTCACGGACATCAGTAGAAAGTATTAAATATATAATAGGAACAGCATATAGTACATACCAATATTAGTGATACATGGAAATGATACAATAATAATGCAACACAAGAATACAATATATTAAAAGCAATATAAATAATAAGGTAGTCAGGGAGAATATTTACATACTTAAGAGGTTCATAATAAAACTACCAATTTGCTCTTGTAGTAAAAACTTACTTTTAAATGTTGCTTTATATTATATATGAAGGCTTATATTTAGCAATATAGTTTTTATACTTATTTTATATTATATTTTTTTTCAGCTTTTAATCCTACCTAAGAATAATAAAAAAATAAACGAAATAATACTCACGGGATGAGCGTGGCATACTCTTGCGACATCCTCTGCAGCTGCTCCATACTCTTGTGCAAGGACAGCTTCATTGATCAGTTCACCGCCACCCTATGATTGTAAATTACAATTTAAATTATAAAACGATGATAGCTCAGTTGGTAGTGTATACGAACGTCACGTCATGGGACGTGAGTTCGAATCCACCTACAATGAGCTTGAGCTTTCAGTGAAGGAAAACTCGTGTCGAAACCACAGCATGGTGGTGATGCTTTTTTTCACATCCGACTGACTAGCTACCACCCTCTAGTTGAAAGTCTACCGCCAAATACTTATAGGAGTGTTCCGGCAATTGCACTTAAGAGCCAGCCCTTCCACAGGATTTAGGTGTTCACCAGCTTGGACCACATCGTCACTTAACAACAGGTGAGATTGTGGCCATAACGCTAAACCATAACTTTAAAAAAAATACCCATATGTGTCTTCATTAGAGTTACTAGCTAATAATTCATGATGAAATAACAAACTTACAGGTCCAATTATGTGCGTTCCAAGGATAACATCAGTTGTCTTATCCGATAGAACTTTAACGAAGCCGTCCGGCTCGCCATTCGTTTTAGCTCTCGAGTTCGCCAAGAACGGAAACTTGCCCACTTTGTATGCCCTACCCTGTAAAGATAAATAAAATAAAAATGTTACAAAACATTTCATAAATCAGTAAACTTATTTAAAACCTTGTAAATCACCGGTATTATAAACAAGTGAAGTTATAAAATGATCTCTGAAATACAATCCGTAAAATTGCGTCCGTTCATCTGTTTCATATAGATAAACTGAAATACGAAACTAAAAGCTGGACATTCTAAAACAAAATATTGTTTTTTTCCAAATATATTATACTTCAGTTATTATCGTGCAGGTAAGACTCATAATGTTTTTTTTAATTAGTATAATCGAGAACTATTAGTATAGGTTGTCGATAGAACATACTTTATTATATCTCGTTTAAGTTCCTCAGAAAACACGGTATGCATCTATACGCATTTCTGCTGATACCGATAATAGTGTAATATAATATATATAATATAATTTAATGATACAATGGTATAAAACTCAAATAGGGTTGCCCAATAATGTCATGAACTACATGTTTATATACTCCATCACAAAAAAAAAATTGCCACCTAAAGAAATTTACATTCTAAGGTCGATCTAACAATAACTATTTTTCTTTTGTTAATTTACAAATTTAAATTTAGAACGTAAGCAATCATGTCAGCATGCTATAAATAACATGCCATTACATCGTCAAATTAATAAAACATCTTTCTTGTAATATTCATTGATGTAGAGAAAAAAATCTAAAGCAACTTTTTTTTTTGAAAATGATGTAGTTATTTTTGCTGATAAGTCGAATTCCTTTTTGGCCACTTTATAGAACAAAAATATTGCCTTTGAATGACTAAATTGAGATAAAACTACTGCCTTATATAACTGTCTGGTGATAGTCTAGAGATATTACTTAGAGAAAGTATCTGTATATATTATCCAAATATAAAAATAAAAAACATTACTCTTAGCATATTACGATTTTAAAGCAAAGCATATTCAAATTTTAATTGTATCCATCTAGCTTATTTATGTACATCAAATATACAAGGGATTATAGTAGACTGTCCTTTGTTAATACTCCCTATTTAAAAATGTGAAAAGTCATTGAGTATAATAAGATTAAACTTTAACCATATTATATTATATATATTCCTTTAATCTTTAGAATAGTGTAGGTAATGTTGCATTGTTAGTTTAGTGTACTATTTTGTATGGTGATTGGGTTTTTGTGTTGTGATATCCCTTTTGTTTTAGGTAATCAGGCTTGAAGACAAAATCGCACTGATTAATTTCAATAGAAATACTCAAGTGTCTTGCCTGCCAATCTCCTTCATTTTATTTTCTAATCATATGACATTGAATCGATGATAGATCAGTGGTAGTGTTTACGGACTCCGCGTCAAGGGACGTGAGTTCGAATACACCTACAATGAGCTTGAGCTTTCGGTGAAGGCAAACATCGTAAAAAAACAATAACATGGTGATAGGGTTTGTTTAATGCCCGCCTGGCTAGCTACCACCCTCAAGTAGAAAGTCTGCCATCAAATACTAATAGGTGTGTTCCAGCAGTTGTACTTGAGATCCAGTCCCTCTACAGACTTAGCATGTGCACCAACTTGGGCCGTATCCTTATTTAAGATCAGGTCAGATTGTGTCCATAACGCATAATGTTAACTGTATAAAAAAATTGGGCACTTCGAGCATATCGCCATTACAATAAAAATACGAAGAAAGCAATATACCTCTTTCTTTAAGTCTTCTTCGGTCTTTCCGACCCAGCCGACTTCTGGTGTTGTGTAAATCACTGATGGGATCGCATCGTAGTTGAAATGAACTGGCATGCCCTGAAATATTTTTTTCTATGTCCATCACATTATTTCAATACATTATTGAACTGAAGTTCACGGATTACATTTTAATAAGGGCTATTTTAAAGAATGCAATTGACTTGGTTTGTTAGTAAGAAATGACCGTACCGGTGTAAGAGGCGGCGGCACGCTCATATACTATAGAATGTCACTATATTGCATGCCAATAGATACTCCCGAACTTACAAATTTAGAAGTCTCGGTATGTAGAGTGGGTATGACCGGTCATCCCACTATCTTTATCGTTTCCGCGTACCATTCGCCTAATAAAACTCTCCTCCAGTCGGAGACGCTTTTCAGGCTCGGTGACTCTGTTATAGTGGCGGGCGATCTAAATAGCGGACACATTCAATACAACCCGCGTAGTACCACTAATGGTAAGACACTATACTGGCTAGAAAATGCGCTTACATTCGACGTAATTGCTCCTTCTGAGCCAACTCATTATCAAGCTAACTGCCGCCCTTCAGTTTTAGACATAGCTATTTTAAAAGGGATCGCGCTTCAGGTACGGCAAATCGAAGTCGTACATGAACTAGATTCCGACCACCGCCCAGTAGTTCTGCAACTAGATCACCCGGGTGACCACATACCTGCTTCAGTCAAAGTGGCTGACTATCCAAAGCTCAAACACTATCTCTCAAATAATCTGTCCTCCCCTCTCTTAGATAGGATCCCCGACGAGATAAAGTCTGTGACCGATGCCGATGTGGCAATTGATTCCCTGGTCGGTCATCTCCAGAATGCCATCAGCGAAACCTCGAAAGAGGTAAAGACGGCGAACGATCGCCGCTTCATACTCACTGATGACATTCGAAGACTGATCACGGCAAAAAACGCCGCGACCCCCGCCCATGATTCTTATCCGACGGAGGAAAATCGCGTACGGCTACGTAACTTATAACGATTAGTTAAAATTCGGAACTCCGAACTCCGCGGTCAAAGATGGGACAGTCTTTTAGAGGAAATCAAACCATCTCATCTTGCCTTCTGGGATCTTGTCCGTAAACAAAAGAGCAGCTACTCGTCCACAATGCCACCGCTGGATAGAGGCCCCAGCAATCTGCCCGCCTTCGAAACTATAGACAAGGCAGAGTATCTCGCTACCACTCTCACACAACAGTGTTCCCGTAATCCCTATGAATATCATACCATAGATCCCGGACATATAGGAAGGGTCGAACGAACAATATCAATCAATAAAAGAGACCCCCAATCGAAAACTTAGACCCGGTTACAACTGACAAAGTCCTCGCGATTATAAAAGGCCTTAAACCAAGGAAAGCCCCCGGTCCCGATGGAATGAGGAACGAAGCCCTAAAACTTCTCCCTGATAAACTTATAGCTCTTCTGGCCTGTATCTTCAATGCGGCCATAATTCACTGCCATTTTCCAGCCGCTTGGAAAAAGGCAACGGTAATAGGTATCTGAATAAATAAAAAACCCCAATTTAAAGACATGGAATAAGTGTATTGAGTACCAGGACAAACATGTTTTGTCTTATATCATATCACATGAGGCTACAGTCAAGATTTTTTATATAAAATAGTATTAAGAGAAGTGATATGATACAGTACCTTAATACCTTCGACGCAAACAATGCCTTCATCCTCAGCTTTATGAGCTAACATTGGCCCATGAATGACATCACCAATAGCATAAATTCTGAAATAATTTAATTAAAATAACACAAATTAATAAAACTATAATACAAACCTTAATAAGTACTGAGTAATTCACAAAACTATAAGATTAATCATAATGCATTGCATAATCTATTACATGTCTATATGTGTTTATTATTTATAATAAACCTGTTTAATATTTTCTTCTAGAGTTAATAAACAAGATGACTAGACAATTGTTTCTGACTAAATGACATCTACCAAACATAAGGTGTGGCATAGTAACATACTTAGGCTGTTAGGTTCTAGGGCCAGATGATGTATAACCAGTAAACAAGCTGAGTGACTAGGATTTTTACTCGGCTAAGTCACAACCACTATTGACTATTTTGATTTACACTGTTACAGCAACCACCAATACACATATATTACCTGTTAAAAGGCTTAAAGGAAGATAAGACAATAAGAAAGGGAGTATACACTATACAACAATGATTTTAGTAAATAAAATTATAAATTGGAATCGATGATCGCTCAGTTGATAGTGTGTACAGACACCGCCTCAATGGACGTGAGTTGGAATCCAACTGAAATGAGCTTGAGCTTCCAGTGAAGGAAAAACATTGTGATAAAAGGAAAGAAAAGTGGTAAGACGTTCTCTTAATGCCCACTTGGCTAGTTACCACCGTCAAGTTGAAAATTTGCCAACAAATACCTATAGATGTTCCAGTTGTTGCATTTGAGAACTAGTCGCTCCACTAGGCTTAACATGTCCACTGTCTCGCTCCACCATATCGTCATTTAACATCACGTTAGATTGTAGTTATAATGCTAAGACTATAAAGTAATAAAAGTATTAAAAAAAACATAATTTACCCGGGTACTGTTGTTTGGAATTTATTGTTGACGGGAACACGGCCGCGGTCATCCAGCGCGATGCCTACTTTGTCTAAACCTAGGTTCTTAGTGTATGGGCGACGGCCGATAGATATCAGTACAACGTCACAGTCCAACTAGAAATATTAAATAAATAACTATTATTCAAATAAAGAAAGAGTCGTTTTGCAAAGAACATAATGTAATGAAATCTGGATTCACAACTACCCAGTCTAAATATAATAGAAACAAATAGGTCATTACATTTCAGAGATAAATCATCTAAGATAATGATTATTTTTTATGATTATATAATGTTTTATTTTATTAATTTATCAAACATGTAATACATTTATAATAGTACTATACAGCAGAAAAGTTTGTGTGTTTGTTTGAATCTAATCATTGAATTTTAGTATTTGCCAGAGCAATAATTGAGGAAGGCTTTAGGCTATTTAACAACACCTACCACTACCACCAATAGGAGCAAATCTATATTGAAAAAAGGTAAAAAAACAGGCTAATATGATAAAATATAATTTAAGTTCCATAAATAATATATGTCAAAGTATCTACATTGTAAATTTTTGTTTTTGTTTTTATTTATGTTGTTTTACCTGAAATGAATGTTTTGATTGATTGAAGATCTAAATGAGAAACTATTGTTGCATATATATGGAGTGGTAGAAAACATCTATTGAGTGTGAATGGATGGCATGGCAACCATCTTACAGCTGGTGAATCCACAATAGTGGAAAGCTTAGACATTCCAACCTAAGTCTATCCAGTGATGTTGTAAGTGTGGTCTATAGGACCGATGGAGTATATATTCCATTGCACTTGAGTTAATGATTATTACATTCACAAGCAAGTGTACCAGTTATAACCACGGTCATAAGCTCCTCCTTGTTATCGCTAAATGATGCCTGCTCATCACTCTTTGATAGTCATTGTTTTTGGATTGCACAATGCTTAACATCAGGTACATAAATCATTACACCATGCTACGATTAAAATAAATCAATCTCAAGTCCATTGTAAGATCATCAAAATGAAAACTTCTAAAAAAAAGGGAATGTTTTTTTATTGAAATGCCAAAATCGATATATTTATATAATCTCGTAGATATCAGTCCTAACATTGAAGTGCAAGATAAATAACTAAAGTCAAGAACAGTTGTTGTCACTTCTCTACATGCATTAAGGTGCGTATGCTATCTTAAGCAAACAGATTACTTCTATGTTTGTAAGTACTTAGATGCATACAGCATATATAGTTTCTAAATTGTAGGAGGACTCAGTGTTATAAAATGATATTAGAATTATTTGCCTTTTTATGTACCTTTGTATTTTATAATATTTTCATTATAATTTTAAAACTACTTATAATATGGAAAGACGCAGTTACTATTGGCCTGCTTTTATTTTCAGATGTCTTGCAACATTGTTTGCAAATTATCAATGAATATTAAAATAAACACTGTATTAAACAATTATTGAGATAAAAATTCATATCTTTATGGCCTGCTTGAACCAGATCATGTTTTTTTAGATTCATTTTATTTTATTATTTATGTCTGGCAACTGTTTTTATACTATCTACATATCCATCGCATACACAAACTTAATAATCACTTGATGGGGTTAAATGAATCAACACCCTAAATTATAGCATGAGAATGGTTATTAAATACCAAAACTTAGAAATTATGAATTATGAAACTAAAAACATGACAACATTCTGTTAACGTAATTGCGGATTACCAAAATAAATTTTCTTTAGCTAAAAACTGCAAGGTCAAGTAATCTGCAAACATGTAAGAAAAATAATACAGACGTTGAATAACTGGCTGGTTCTGTTTGTTAAAATATGGTGGAATTTTAACACCATTCTATATTGCTATTATCAAAGTTACTTTTAAATTGTAACAGTTGTTAAATAATTTTGAAAACTTACAGTTTCCTTATTGCCTCCTTTAGCAGCTTCAACATCAACTTTAACTGTATTTCCTTCCTTTTTCACATTCAGGACCTTAGTGTTAAGTTTGAACTTCATACCCTGCTTATCAAGAATCTTTTGAAGTGTTTTCGCTACTTCACCATCAATACCAACACCTAAAATTCATGTTAATTTCACATCAGTATCATTAAGAATGAGTAAACATATTATATCTCTATTTTATTTGAAAATAGATACTTGAGTTTGTCATAAAGAAACAAACAGTTAAATATATTGAATCAGGAAAGGTCTTATCAGAGATTCTGGATTTTGTATATTTTATAGAGGTAGTTGTCACCTACAATCTCATTAACCCTAGTGGAACTTGGTTCACTTGGTAATTGGTGACATATTTTAAAGGTGTAAGTAAAACAGGCAAACATGAAAAATGTCTTACATCTATGCTATTAGGTTTCCTTTACTGAAAGGTTAGGCTCATTACAGGGATTTAAAGAAAAGTTATTTTACTACTGAAGCCATAATTGCTTCAAAATTAATTTAACTCAAGTTGATGTTCAATAAGGTAACTAGCTCCAACAAATTATCATATGCTTGATCCTAATTTCTAATAGTGTATAAAATTACAAAAAAAATATTTTTTATTGTTTATCTATATTATAAGGAATTCTTAGTGTAAAGATTTTAGACACACCATGTTAAGATTTGTATTGCATGTTAGGTATGAATTATTTTATTATGCATAAATATGTGAAAGAAATACAAATAGAAGATATAGTTACACTTAACAAGAAAACTTACCTCCGATCGAAGAGAGGAATTCAATAGCAGTGACATCTGAACCTAGCCTTTGGTAAACTGATCCCAATTCCAAACCAATGACACCAGCACCAATTACCAACATTTTCTTTGGTACAGATTCTAGTGAAAGTGCGCCAGTTGAGGTAATGATTTGTTTCTCATCAAACTATAAAGAATAAAGTAAAAATGTAATAACTTTATGTGTAATAAAGATATCATACATTTTTATTGTTCATCCTAGTCAAGATTGAGCATTTATTAGAATTTGACAGGATTCATGTTGTAGTGATAGTAAGTTCTATAACTTTCTAAGTTCAATAGTAAACAAGTTTAGGTACATTTTGAAGTGATTTACAATCTAGCCGAACTTGGGTGAAAAGATAATTAGATCTATGCTTAAATGTTAAACATTTATAACATCCATTCTATAAGTACGACATTGCCAAATATTTTTAGTTTTAAATAAAAAACAGCACAATATAAGATTATCCTTCATAGTAAATATGTATTCATATTAAAAACAAATATATAAATAAAGAAAGCATAACATTATACATGTGTAATTACTAATTATATTCCAATTTAAGAGAGCATCTAGGTCTCTCTAAGGTTGTCCCAAGGCAGTCTGACTGGTGAAAACCTCTATTTTATGAAAATGCAATCACATAAGCTTGTTTTTTTTTCAGGATTTCCAGACCTCTTTAAATTCAAGGTCTGTATTATGTAAGTGATATAGTATAAGTATAACTGTACTATTATATATATCCATAGAGTATAGCAATCACATAACACGAGAAGGGTCCTCTATGCAAATTTTTCATCTTAGTTTAAAATCTTTGTATAAAAAAACAGTAAAAAAATCATTTAACTTACAGCAACACCAGGGAAAGGTGTAACTTCAGAGCCAGTTGCAATTAGAATATTTTTGGCATTAACTGTTTCTGTTCCTTTTTCTCCTTTAACTTCAACCTTGTTTGGTGCAACAATCATACCTTCACCACGAACTAGTTGCACCTAGAACAGAATTACTTATACACCTTAGAATTACTGATTACTCTTAAAGAAAAATTAAGATTAAAGTTAAAGAAACCCTAATCCAAAAAAAGATGTATGATTCCTAAATACAATAGCTTGTAATAAAGTAGTAATAAATTTTATAAATCCAATAGCTAATTTTTTTATGAAATACAATCAGTGAATCACTATTAATTCAGAAAAGTTATAATCGATTTCAAAAAAGTATAATATAAAAATGTAAGTTTCTACATAAAAAAAGTAAATTAATTTTTAGTTCACATTTTACTTAATACATTTTGTTTATTTTTATTTATTGACAAAGTCCTATATATATTCTCTTAATAGTTATTTTCTTACAAGGATGTTCAATGTAAAAGTAATTATTTAAAACATATTTTTTGTGTGGACAGATGATGATTGTATATCTCACTTTATTCTTTTGGAACAGCATGCCAATACCACCAGTTAGAGCTTTTACTGCATTCACTTTGTAGTCCATCATAGTCTTGAAGTTAAATTTTACTTCTCCAGTCTCAATACCACGGTGTTTGAAGTCATGTTTCGCCATATGGTATAAATGAGTATTGTGGAGTAGAGCTTTTGATGGGATGCACCCAACATTTAGACATGTGCCTCCAAGTGTGGGTTCCTTTTCTACTGAGACCACCTGCATATACAATATTTAAATTCATTTTAAATTTTAAACAATGAGCAAAAACATTTAACAAATTTATTTATTGAAACTGAACTGAACCAACATTTATATTGAAGCTGGTTGGATTGGCTGTAGAAACTTTATAACTGTGATTAGACTTGAATTATTATACTTCTTTGTTAGATTAAATAATATTATGTATTGAGTTGTAAAAAAATCAGATTTACCTTCATGCCTAGCTGTGCAGCTTTGATGGCTGCAACATAACCACCAGGGCCTGCACCAATTACCACAAGATCTGCATCATGTGATGCCGAATATTGCCTTGTGGCAATTCTAATGTATCCATTCTAAACATTAAGAAATAAAATAGGTTAATAAGTGTCACATTTTCATGTGTACAAATAATTGGGTATTTTAAATTGTTTTTATATTTTGCAGATTATACAATAAACATTATTGAGATACACTTGAAATCAAAGCCTAGATAGCATCCTAGATTTTATCACAAGGTGATATGGAATCGATGTAATGACAACTGGTCACATGTTTGAAGGTCATTGATCAAGATTGAAAAAAATATAGTCATAATTGATACGTATTTAAATGAAACAAATTTAGACGTACATGCTTTTTACCATTATAAGCAATATCCCGTCTGCTTAAGACATTGCATAACAATTGACAGAATCTTTCAGAATTAAGACAGGAATAATAAATTAAATAGTATAGATATAAAACTTACCCTAAGAGGCGGGGACGCAAGTTTCAAAAATTTGTAGCCCATCCCAAATAAATTTTGCCTCTATTAAGGTATATATAGCTAGAAATAAAAATACAAGACCCTGGTGATCGGCGATCAATGTAACGTCAAAAATGTCAGATTGCTTTATGCGTTCCATTACAGTATATAAAATAACTGATTTAACTACAAATTTATTTATTTTGTAATTATAGTTCAAAATATGAATATTCATCTACAAAAAATATTATTTAACTGTATGAAATCATTTTCGATTTTATCCAATTGATCCCTTAGGAATGGTGTTTTAACATGGGGTTATTTTCTATACGGCAATACTAAAATGCGCGCGCTGCGTAAAACGGAAGTTTTGCTTACCTACCATTATCAATTTCATTTCATTTGCAATCAAGTTGAGTAGTGCATGTCTCGTATTTGTGTGTTGTTTAGTGGTGTTTCAAATCGAATGCGTGTTTTTGACGATAAGTAATTAATTTGAAAATACGTTTTTCGGGTATAATATTTTTTAAACAATTGCTATTTCCTTAGTTTCATAAATCTGTCATTAATAGTAACGGTCGCTATTAATTTGTGTTCTGAGATTTTAATATTTGAGGTAAGTTTTTTTTATAAATTTTAATATTTTCATTGCTCATTATAAAACTAACATTTAAATAAATTAAAAATGTATAATCTCGTTTATTTGTTATGTTATGTTGTTCTGATCTCTATAATTTTCTTGCACTGTTGATTATGTTTTATTAATATATATCTGTAAAAATATCGATTCAGTTTATTCTGAAAAATTTAAAATAAAGACCGTAGTACTAATCGCTTCAAAGTCACGTTTACTGTTTTTTCGCTGATTTTGTTTTGCAAAACAAATTTAATTGTAAATGCAGAACGCATTGATAATTTATGTTAAGTACGATGTAAAAAATTCTGTGGCACAAGACGTAATATGTAAATGTTATTTTAGCAGACACAGTAATTTAAGTAAATTTACATATCGCAACACAAATTTATCTATGGAAAATACATCGAAAATTCATCTTTACCACAATACTAATATTTTATGTACTCTATGCAAAATGCATTAAAATTTTATCTTGAATATGATTTAAAAACTGTATCGCACAAGACGTACTGCGTAATTTTTATTTTAGCAGACAATTATTTAAGCCAGTGCTTATATCGCAACACAAATTTAATTGTAATACATTGAAAATTATATTTTAAGTACGATGTAAAAACGTATTGCACAATTATGTACTACGGAATTCTTATCGTCCCAGATGCAGTTCCAAAGCTTTTACGCAAACTATGTCTAATATGCTAACATTATCAAACTTTGCATATTAAGGATTGTCACTCAGATAACCTAATTTTCATCTTCAAAATTGAAAATGGTTATGTAAATAAATCGAGTAGTAATTTATATTGATTTTATCTACTTTCATAATTAAGACGTTCGAAAAAAATAATCCAATGTAGTAAGGAGAAGGTCTGAAAATTATTGTAATGTTTTAAGAATAAGAATGAAAATTGGTATAATTACAGCTAAGCAAGAAAATTAGAATTACTGCGACCGTGAAACATCGATAATGTATAGACCTTTTACGATATAGGAACTGCAAGTATCTATTGTAATTAGAAATAACATTAGTAATCAGGTTGACCAACCGACCGACAGAAAAACATCAAATAGTGATTAGTATATACTTGCAACATCATAGTTGTGAGTATATGTTTACATAAGATAGTTTATATTTTAGTTGACTCAGTTGTTTGAGTCATTTAGCTCTAAGTTCTCAGTCGTTCTTTGCAAATTGACTTCTTAAATCCAGGCACGTGAATTGAAACATATAAATATATTAACTGTGCCTGCGACTTCGTTCGCGTGGAATTAAAAAGTATTTAATAAATTTACCTGTGTGGAACTTTTTCAATATAGCTTTGCTCATATTGGTGGTAGCGTGATGTTAAAAAGCCTAAAGCCTTCTTTAACTATTGCTTTAACAAATTCGAAAATATTTTTGAAATCCTACTGTTAGTTCCTATGATTAGCGCGTTCTAACAAACTTTTCCGCATTATAATATTATCTAACTGTGCCTGCGAGTTCTTTCGCGTGGAAATAAAAGCTATTGATAAATTGTTACCCGTTTGTGTAACTTTTTTCAATCCAGCTTTGCTCTTATTGGTGGTAGCGTGATGTTAAATAGCATAAAGCCTACCTCAATGATTGCTCTACCATATAAAAAAATATTTTTTGTAATCCGACTAGTAGTTCCTAAGTTAACAAACATTTCCGCTTTGTAATATTAATATATTATTCAATTTATTACAGTTGAAAGAATATAGATACATGTATGTTTCCTCCATTCAATATTCAAAATTAACTTGTTGTATACTGTCAAAGTGTAATTGATAACTTATTTAAACTGGGAATTTCTATAAGAATATGATAGTGTAAGTAGAGCGAAGTGATCTTCGATACAATTAGGTTGATGGCATGTTAATGTAAACTACATTAACATTACATTACATTAAGCTAGCGTTGTTGTAATATCGAAAGTGGTATGAAGAAAATGGCGTAATTGTAAGAAATAGCGATTTGCATAAGTATGACTTTTCTTTACTAAATATAGAAGTTCGTATATTGATCTACTTATAGTTCAAAGATTGTGTTTTGCTTCATTCTTAAACTATAGAAGTTAATTGGATTGATTGGTAGCCTGTTAACGTTAAATCCGAATCGTTAAATACAATTTTTATCAATTAATTTTTAGGACTTTCGAAATTACAAATTTTCTTATGGTAGTACATAACATGACATGAAATTATTATAGGTGAATTTTCTATGATATTATGAACTCAATATGGCAATATTTTTTCCAATTAAAATACGTTTTTCAACTGTGATGGTTCATTTGGCTGCGTCTACGAACACCGCGTCATTGGACGTGAGTTCGATCACTGCAATAAGCTCCAGCTTTCGGTGAAGTAAACATATGATGAAACCATGGCATTTTTATAATGCCCATCTGGCTAGCTCAGTTCTTTCTGATGACTGACAATAAACAGAATTCACTTCCAGTCACCGGTGCTATGTTGGCCTGCTTAGGTATCTCTTCACGCCTTTTTTTAAGGACTCGATATCATAGGAAGGAGGGAACATGCTGGCCGGAAACTATTCTATTATTACTATTAATATTATGCTATAGAACTTGAAACTATGTAATAAATTTAATACTGGTTTTTCTGGAAAAAATGTTTATAATCAGTAATATATCTAGTTAGCAGTGAGCAAGGTATCGAGGATAGGGTATTGTTATCAACTTGTCTGATTGACGATTTATGATAGCTTTTTTTGCAAGTACATATGTATGTTCGATATGACAATATTATCATATAATTAAATAATTATGTAAATGTTTTCTTCATGTACTATATGGTAAGTACAATGTTTTAAATATATACGAAATTCCAACTTTACATATTCTCGTCTAAAATATTTCGGTTTACGTACCTATCATGTTTTCATTATTTTTTTTGGAACTGAAAAACCCATAAATCATTTACATACATTTAACCTTAGTGTTATTAGGAGAATTGTATGGATTTAGGAGATCCATGTAGATGGCTTTAGTAGTCGTAGTAAATGGTACGATGTGGTGATTTATTTTATGAAAAATTTAAAGATCACACCTGTTTAACCAGTATTATGTTTAAAGCTGGTTGATACACCTGCACAAGTATTCCATTATACTTGCGCAGTAGGTCGAGAAGTTAATCCTGTTAGTTGACCATGACACCTTACTCGGCTTCTGTATTGAGGCATTTAGTTATCGTAGTTCGTTGCGCATCCATCCCTGCAATGTGCGACACTAGACCACGTAAACTGGCACCGTTAATACAAGAGAAGCTCGCCATCTATGAAAACGGTATTGAAATTATAAAGCATTAATAGCGTGCTCATATCTCATCATCGAAACCTCGATTAGGGTCTTGTTATAAATATTTACGATCAGAAATATCGTAGCCCAATTTCCCTGTTGTGTACCATGTCTATTCGTGTATGTTGTAGTGTTTCACCACGGCTTGTTGTCATTTCACAGTTCGCACACGTACGAATAGAACTGTTTGAACAAAAACATATGTCCACCAAGTGTGGCTCGAGCAGCGCTTTCACGGCGTACGATTACGATATCCGATACTCAGTGACATACTGCACCAGAACCATACTGTTACTTGATATCCTTTGTTACGTCATTCCCTGAATATGTTTACAATTGTGAAATACTTAATTCGTATTAAGTAACGAGGATTCTCTTTTGGTTGGTTTATTGATTTATCCAACTTTAAAATATATGAATATTTCTTGTTAAGGTTTTGTAATCTCTTGAATATAATGCATGTTGTTGAATATAATCTATGATTATATTTAAAAGTGCCTAAAGTCTCATTGCTTTCATTTCATAGTTCTAATATTGTTCCATATAATTTTATCTTAAGTGCGTTATGTTCTGTAAAGGTAATTTTGTAAATTGGATTTCATTTACGGAATTAATGCTAATTAATATGACTTGAGCTGTCAATTGGATAAATATTAAAAAAAAATATAGATGCTCAGAACGTTGTTTTCGTCCGGAATAACCGAGTAAATGGCTGTATTACTCTAAAACACTGAAAAATATATACATATTCAATTATTTATGTTATCACTTCCTTTTCATACGTAACCGTAGATAATGTTTATCACGAACGAT
Source organism: Actias luna (assembly GCA_039707435.1). NCBI lineage: Eukaryota > Metazoa > Arthropoda > Insecta > Lepidoptera > Saturniidae > Actias > Actias luna. The sequence continues at coordinate 7,319,592 of JAZHAC010000033.1, read as the reverse complement.
TTGGTATGTCACGCGTCGGCAGTCGTCTCGTCTTTTGTACGCCCAGTCAAAGAGTTTAATAATGTGCTGTTCACACGTTCTCATCTGAATGCGAACTGACTAGAATAACTACTGTCTGATTCGCTTTGTAGTTATCCGACAGAAGGTGACCGGCTGTTTTATCTTGGATACGTTTATCACATAAATACGCTCGTCTATGTATGTAAGCGTATGATATGGCTATAGAGACGTTTATCTCGTGTACAATGTATTATTTGTTTGTATACGGGAATAAGTATTATTCCTCGTTTATATCTGCCTGTAGTTTTGTTTACTTTAAAAATCAGCAAATTGATATTCCCGTTTACTTGGAATCCGACAGCGTGTATTTAGATCGGCTACCTGCCAGCACTGGAGGTGGTAGTAGCTACGGACTCCCATAAACTGTAAAGTGTATTTTACTTTATTATTTATTTGTTCTGATGTAAAGTTGTTTATTTATTAGCAAATTTGAGCTGACAAATTAAAAAAATCTGAAATTTGTATTTTATTAAGATTTACACGTGCAGTACTCATGAGTTGTTACTTACAATCTATATTGATAGTATAAAGCGGAAAAGTTTGTTTGAACGTGCTAATCTTAGAAACTACCAGTCAGATTAAAAAAAAATATTTTGTGGTTAATAGAGCAAGATAAGGCTTTAAGCTATTTAACATCACACTACTATTGTAAAGAGGTGCAAAAAGGGGGCAAATTATTAAATTACTTTTAGTTATACGCGAACGAAATCGCAGGCACAGCTACCTGATTAATATGCTGTATCATACCAAGTAATTGGCACAGGAAGCGGACAAAAGTTTAAAATCAGGATAAACTATGACGTTATGAGTTACAAACTGGTAACTTATATCATCGATCATTGTATTCATTGCCGTCGAAATGTATATATTTAATAGCATTTACCATACTCTGTTTCAGTTTTACACTGATTTACGACATCTACGTGGACTTATTTTATTGACCTCTAAGGTCACCTTTGTTGAACGGCAAGTAGGTAGAGTACCTTCCTACATATTGAAATTGATTTTACGGTTATGATATATTTCGTTTCATGATGGTTTAATTATTGTTTCTAAAAAGTCGATACCCATATAGTAATTGTTTATATCATACATGCACATAATACAAAATACTAGAGCACAGAACAAAACATACATTAAAACTATTACAATTGTAATACATAATATTTGCTTATTTATTTTAAAATAATGTGATTTACTTGATAAATTATTTAAACAATTGTTTTTGTTGATACTTTTTGTTATGACATCTATAGAAACGCTGTTAATTGTGAGAGTAATAATTGATAATAGTACAATTTCTAATGTTACTAATACTGAAAAGTTACTGCTGAAATTTCAGAAGTTTCTAGATTGCAAGTTTCTTTTTGCGGCGCCCATTTATGCAATGCAAATGTTTTTGTTATGATTTCATTTCATACAATTTTACCATTGTAATAATTAAACTAAATTATAAGTGAGGGCCTGGTTTTTTACGAAGGATGTGCTTTGACATTAAATCGCACTTTGTAACTTTTATCTTAAAATGGTTATTATAATTTCGGTAAAGTAGCTAATCGTTATATGAATTGAGAATTATACTATTATATACAATAATAATACGAGAAGTTAATTGTGCTTTAGGTTTAAATCTAACTTGGGTTTTGATTTTAACAATTGATATTTGGACCATGCCTTTCTATGTAGAAATAAATTCTGAAATCTTCAGATTCTGAATTTTTGAAATCCGACAGATAGTTCCTAAGGTTAGCGCGCGAACAAGGAAACCTTTTCGCTTCATAATATTAATATAAATATATCTGCTGTATGTCTTTTCAAAAGAAAGTAGAAGTTAATGTTTTGTCCACTTAGACACGGTCATTACGCTTTTGTTGTAATACCGTATAAGGCTGAAACGTGTTCTGCGAACGTAATCGTATTATATAGTTCCGATTACTTAGGTTTACATTTTGTACTAAAATTAATGATAATATTCTTAATATTTTAAACTACAAATATTTCAAAGTACCTAAATATAATAGATGTGTAGTTGTAGTTGTATGATTCTATTTTTCAGTAACCATATGTACCGTAGCTTTGTAGTATTTACTGTTAAGCTCGTCAACTAAAGACGTGCTTATCCTAGGGCCTCGAGGGCTAGTATCTCGAGAGACCAGAAAAGTAATATAAGTGTGAGCTTTCTCGATAATGTTATTTTTAATGCGTTATTTAAATGTACTTTACCTTTTTTATCTGTATAATTTGTAGCATCAGTAAGACAGGTATGCCTTTTGCAATTTAGGTTAAAACGGCGGTTGTAACAGAGTTGTAGATTTAGCATACTACTACATTAGTAATATTGCTGTAAAATGTAGAAGCCGGACAGTTACCATGAATTCTCCTTTGAATTGGATCGAGACTAATAGTTATTCCAATAAAGATAATCGAAACAATGAAATGTGCATATGCATATAAAATATTCGACTTAAATGAACCTGTATCTAACGTGTCTGTTCAAATGAAAGCGAAAGCGCAATCAAGTGGCGTCGATTGCGACCGCCGTGTTGCGCCGTACCGGTGTTGAATGTAGACTAGAAGCGATCGCTGCATTCGCCTATCGCTTAAAAAGGACAAAGGAAGGCCCTCGACCGTCTTGACACATCTGTTTACTGACGGTGGAGCTTGCAGTGCAGTGCATTCATATAGCTTTATTAGGATTGTTATTTGTTACTCATTTGTGTAATTTAATATAGTTTATTTTTTATATTTTACTCATGAACTTTATCTTGAACGTAGTATGACTGCTATAACTATAACGGGAGAGCAAAAAAATCACATTACAGGTAGCCTTAAACAAATTATATGCATTATAACTTCGACACTGTCATCAATTATGACGTAAATGTGAATATTGCAAATACGAATTTTCAGAAATAATTGAAGTAATAAAACGCGTGCAGATAATATATAAAAGTAATAATATAATTGATGAGTATAACTATTAAGTTTAATTATAAGTTATAAGCTTTATATTTTATATTCAAAAAGTATACAAGTATTCAGTTTTTAAAACAACAATGCAAGTATTTTATAAGTGCCCGGATATTGTTGACTGTTTCAAGTTAAAACAGGAACTGATATCAAGGGCGCTACGTAGGGACCGCAACACGTACTTGAGCACGATTTTTGACCGTGCCCTTAAATTTTCGAGAAGCTTTTTATCGTGTCTTTTATTTTTCTATTCATGTGATAAAAATATGTGAGTCGTGATTTCTTATTACAAATGTTTTAAATTTTATATTTACTAGTCAATGTTTTTTAAATAATTCGTATGTTGTCTTACATTTAACCTTGATAATTATTGTTTATAAATCATGACGAGGTCTAATAAAAGGAACGCAGAAATTTCACCTATGAGTATGACATTCTTACGTCATTTTTATGAATAAAAACTAGGTATGGGATTGCGAGTTGGGCGGGCGGCCGCTTGTCAAGTAGGGCGAGACGCGAAAAGCATCGTCTGCTAAGGGTCAACGCCCTCGCGAGTTCTGCCCGTGAACGCTCGTACGACGTAGGGATGTCCCTTTGTATTGTTTTTACTTAATTTTCATTATTACATAAAAGTAATGCATATACATACACCACAATCTAAAAAGGAAAAACATATTCAATTACTTACTATAATTATGATAACCACAATTTATATAAACATACATGTCATACATTACATCGTTTAATATATTTAAATTAAAAACTGAATTGTATATGGTACTACAACTTGCTAAGCATTGGGATCTGTGATATAATATACGACATTTCTATGTAATTCGTGAACTGGGAAGCTTACGTAATGCATTCGCGAAAAGCACTACTTACAAAGTGTGGTGATAATATAGAAAATCAGATGAATGCATGTATAGGTTGAATACATTGAAAAAATATGTTGAATTATAGAAGTTGCATTTTTCACATATATACATACACCCTTTGGTATAATAAAAGGATTGTCAGTGTGCTTACAACTGGAAGACCATTGAACCGATTTGATTCTCCAGCAAGGTGTTCATATATGTATCGTTACATTAGACATTGGGCATCATATAGGTCAATTGACAAGGGTAATAAGATATATATATATATATATATATATAGATATAATAGATATAGATATAGGTAATAAGATATATATAGATAAATAAGTATAAAAGTTACTATCAACATGCCTTCTTGTCTTAGCGTATATAAATAATTAAGTAAAAACAAATATTGTATCATTGAGAAGGTTTAACTTTTAAAAATGCCCTATAAAACTCTTGCATTTTATAAGGTAACTAGCTGTGTCTGGGTTATTGTGCGCGTGGAACGAAAAATTACTTAATCATTTTTGCCGGTATTTGTATCTTTTGTTACTACAGCTTTGCTTCTATTGGTGTAGCGTGATGTTAAATAGCCTAAAGCTTTGCTCAATGATTACTTTACCAAATATAAAAATATTTTTTGTAATTCGACTGGTAGTTTCTAAGATTAGCGCGTTTAAACAAATAAACAAACAAACAAACTTTTCCGCTTTATAATATTAACTGGCTGTGCCTGCGATTTCGTTCGCGTAGAATAAAATTTTTATGATATCGTTTTACCCTTATTTTGTCACTTTTTTCAATACAACTTTGCCCCTATCGATGGCAATATGATATTAAATAGCCTAAAGCTTTTGTCAGTTATTGCTCTACCAAATACAAAAATATTTTTTGAAATCCGACTGGTACTTACTAAGATTAGCGCGGTCAAACAAACAAACAAAAAATAATGTAGATATAGATAAATACCCTATTTGTTAATTCATAATATTAATTATCACCGTGACACATTTCACCAAAATCTGTGCAGTAGTTTGATAGCGATTCGCTTATAAGGGTACGGACAGACAGACAAAAAGTTAACATATTATTTGCATTTATATTGATAACAAAATACACCACAATAATAATTAAAAGTAATGTACAGATTAAGTTAATTATAGTAATCGAAATATTCGCAAATAATAAAGTAAAATTAGTAATAGATTAATTTTCATTAAGAGGTTAATAAGAATTTTATATATTGGTGTATTTTTTACAGCCAGGCGACACTTTTCACACCTTCCTGACTTTTCTTCTTTGTCACGGAATACTTACACGGAAACTATCTGCCTATTGTTCTTATAACATTACGACATTATATAAGTTATGATCTATATATACAAAGACTCCATGAAGAATCTCCACGTATGTTCATTTGTTTTGTAACAATATAATATGGCATCATCAAATTTTAGAAATGTAAACTAAATAAATCAAAGTTTTCAAAGCTTGTTATAACGTAATTTATAGTATACTAGTTTATTAGGCAACACTTTATGTAAACTGTATATAGTGTTGTAGAATTATCTCAAGAGGTGTTACGTGCAGTAGTCGATAAACGTCCCAAAGATCGATAAAAGACTAAGAAGGTCTCGATAAAAACGAGGGAGCGGTCAAGGTGCGAATCGTGAAGCAATATCAGATATACTGTTACAAAGGGATTTGTCTCCATAGAGACTTATGTTGATATGAAGGAATAACTTAATCCTCATAAAATTAATGACTAATATGTTATAGAATATTATTACATGAACGACTACACTAAATAGCATAATACAAATTGATCACTTTGATCTTTTAAACTAAAACTCACATAATTATGGTTTTTCTAATGTAGATTATATATTAGGTTTATATGTACTACTAGTATATACAGTGAAAATGTACGTATATTTGAGGTAACGTCTCAAACTAGTGATCCAATCAAGTCAAAAACGGATAAGTAACTGCAATATTATTTCTGAGTGTTATGTACCACTTTTATTATTATAAAAAATTGCGTTACTCTTAGCAACGATAATAAATTATTAATATTGGTGGTAATAAATCGATGAGCTGCAGCTCGATTTCCTTGGAATGCCATCTGTGATCGGTTCTATTTAAGGCATGTTTACTATTCATTATGTATTTAGGTGAAGTGTGGTACGTGTTTCAATGACTGCGGTATTTGTCTTTGTAACCAGACATTATATGAACTTCGAACAAATTTAATTGTTGCTGTTTTTACTTTATGAATATTATGTAATTCTCTTGACGATTTGTAAAGCCGTCATGGTTTACCGGATTAGATTTGTGGCGTATAGATTCCGTGTCTAGAGATTTGAACCTCGATTTCCATTAAATTATTCGAAATTCGGGTAAACTTGCTAATTTGAATTGGTAACACTATCGGCTGATGCTTAAAATATTCACTGTATGAGAGAAAAGTGTAGGAATTCCTCGGCGTTTAAAGGCGACAATACGTAAGAAGCTGTTGCGGTTATTAAACCCGTATTATTCCTCAGGAATAAACCTTCGGCTAACAGTGGTGTTAGTGTTACAATACACTTAGAGAACTGTTTCATAGGCGCAAGTCAAATGATTACTGTAACTTAGCTGTACTGCTGTATTTTTGTTTACTGTTTGTATCACATAAAAAAGTATTATTATATAAAGTTGTACTATCAATTTACGATGTTGTAAAGGCCGTCTAGTCTACATTTTATCTCACAAGTGACAATTTAGCAATGTCTGGAATAAATTGTCTTACTCTAATATGATAATAATTGTTTTTTTTTTTAAATTATATTTAACTTATATACATATATTTTGTGATATATGACCTCTATGTCAGGAATTTTGCACAACTTTTTATATTATGTTAATAATATTTATAAATAGCAATAGTAGCCCTTCTCGCCTGCTTTGCCGGGCGAATAACATATTAAAAAAAAAAAATATTATTGACGGGAAAAATGTTCATAAATGTAAAATAGCCAGAAGAATGTTAAAAGCTCATTGTTATCCATATAATATAATATATAAATAATAACGCTAAATCATCTACAATTAATTCCGCATTGAATGGTCATGGTCCCATGTCGAAACGATCAGTAGTTTTCACGTCATTGGACCTCAAACAAACATTATTTTATATATATGGATTATAAAATATGTCGCACTTAGTACGTATCATTTAAATTCCGTAATGTCCTTGTAACATTATATTAGGGATCTTCCCCCAATTGTTAAACCCTTTCTAGTTACACCCTAGTCAATTTCAAATGCACCACATAATCTGTGACGACAAAATGAATAATTGTGACTACTGGTGATACAACTTATAGGTTTAGAAACATAAAAGCTGTTATATCTTTGCAGACAAATTTATTAAAGAGTAAACTGAAACACAAATTTAGTCCGTTCGTCTATTAAAACAATGAACAATTATTCGTTTTATTGGTGCTATTAACCGTTTGAAAGTAAGTACCTACACCGCATCTTGGTCGTATCAGTTGACCTCTCACAATGAGGCACACGGGAAAACTTGTATTGAAATCATAACTGTCATCGAGTATAATGACTGATACGTGTGCGCCCGCATGAGGAAGTAGTTCATTGATTGAATCACGCATCAAGGAGGGATCTTTCATTCAACGTTGATTAACTACGTTATTACAACACACTACTATTTTATCCGAAGCCCGTTGGTCTTTACGTATTTACGTAAGGTATTACTGATGTTTCTGAAATTGATTATTTACAAACACCTTGATCATTATCTAATTTAAGAATGTGGTGCTTTTTCATTTATAATCTCTCAGTGTGTTCTCTCATGAATTTTAGTTATACAGTAATAATAAAAAATTCAACGGTCTTAAAGAAATATCATTATTATTAATTGTAAAAAAATGGAGTTTGTGTACCTACGTGTTTCAAGAATAGTACATAATCTCAGAATATTTCCAATCCTAGTATTATCTTTGACTGACCGTTAACCCGATACTTTATTGTCTTATGGTCACGTCTGTTTTGTAATGACTAACTAAATCGTTAAATTTATATATTCATAGGAATTCGATTAGTATAATGCAATAAGCGGAATTGATGTTGCGGTCTATCTATGACCTAAAATATAACGTATTTATAACTATTGGTTCACTTTTTATTTTTAATTGAGTAAAGTACAATTTTGAGCGCTTATAGTTTAAGTAGATTCCATTGTCTGGGATTTTTTTGTTTGTAATCGCGCTATTGTTTTTTATTAATTAAAATGTAATACTAATAGTATTTTATATACTAATAAAATTTACTTGATTTTCAACAAACGACTTATCTTCAATATCGTGTTGGTATGCCAATTAACTTTTGTTTCATAGTTCATATTATCTATATTTGTATATTCCGTACGGACAGTGGAGTATCGACACTTTACTTTTCAGATGTCTCGAAGTAATTTCATTATTAAAGGTTAATAAAAGTAATCACAACAGCAATTTACAGTAATTACAGGTCTTATTGTTTTTTACTTGTCACGCCCTAATAACACCTTCAGTGCGTACATATTTTACAACGTAAATTTAATTGCAGATTACTTAACCCTGTAGATAGTTTGTTGTCACACTTTTTTGTAATTAATGTGAGATTGCCATATAAAATGATCGGTTGTACAACTTAAAAATGTATATTTCTTTTGTAAACATTTCCTGCGGAATGTCTAGTACTACTAGCACTTATTAATACTTTAATTGGATTATTCTTATCAAAGATAAAAGAAAATACATTTCGTAATGGTAGTAGTATTATTGTTTACTTGTACTAAAACTCTTTTAGTATGTAAGGAATTATTTTGATTATGAACATTTTTTATAAATACATAACGCATACCTTATACCTAGTAAAATTTTATATTGATTCCTAACCTTTATTTATTGCCGGTGCTATGTTGTGAAATTAAAATTTAATGCTCTTCGGTAATGCGTGATTAATGACTTGACAATTGTCGAAACTATATCTAAAAGGCTAAATATATTGCGTTATAAGTGTAATAGTGACGATATCTTGCATTTATAAAATATACTTCATATGAAATAAAAATTTCTGTTGTTACTTTATATCTTATTTATATATATACATATATAGTTGTGGAGTATTAGTTGTATATAGTATATAATAATTAATTATATACAATAATAATATAGATAAGTGTTGGTATATAATTCAATATTTAAGGTCGACTAGGAAAAATGCCGTAGGCATTAAAGTCCGCCTGTATACCTTGTGTACAAAGTTTTATAAATAAATAAATAAATAAATATTTGTATATTCATTGCCAAAATTATGCTCCAATTTTATAAAATACTAGCTGTGTACGCGACTTGGAACTAAATTTTATTTAATTGTTTTTACCTGTTTTAGTAACTTTATTTAATACCGCTGTGCTCCTATTGGTGGTAGAGTAATATTATATAACCTAAAGCCTTCCTCAGTGATTGCTTTATCAAATACAAAAAAATAGTAAAATCCAATTCGTATTTCCTAAGATTAGCGCGTTAAAACAAATAAAAAAACTTTTCCGAATTATAATATTATTATAAATGACAAAAATTTACTTAGTTTATGTTTATATATATCGTGACGTTATTATAAGAAAATCATTCGTAATACTATTAACACTTAATATATTTTAATTTGCTATGTACAAAATTATATTATGTAATTAGAAATAATATCACATTACATTAAAACAAATAATTATAAAACGTATACGCGTAGTGATACATAATATATTATTATTTTTGTATAAATAAACAGATATATACATTACAGGAAATGCAGAATGCATTGTTTCTGCATTACTATTAGGTACGTTAATAGCAGTAATAAATAACGTAATTTTAGTGTTCACTGTCGATAGATATAACAAGAAAATAGTCGTCAATAATTCATTACTTTATTATGTTTTATATAATAGAAGTAATAACATTATTCATAATTGTGTTCTTTTGATAAAGAACCTGTAGTTTCCAGTATACGTGGGTTTTAGTGAACTTTTTGATTATGTATTTATGTATATTCTGTGAATACTTTAAAGAAAGAATGGCTTTGAGAGAATTTTGTTATATTTTCACATAATTACGGTTTAGTATTAAACATTTTATTATTATTATGAAATATATTTAACAGTAGATGGTTAATATTGAACACATTTGGCGGACAATATATTTACGGTATTACTGACACTAACTGTAAAAAGGTATAGAATTTCAGTCACAACTTGAATAATGAATACGACGTAGCTCCGAGTCGTCTAACATCAAGGAAACCTAAGAAAACCTGTATTCAAAGCGTCTTCAACTTGTAGAAAGCAGTGAGAGGCTTATAGTATATTCGTATATATAAAAGTTGTTTATGGTAACATATATCCTATGGGGAAGCTAATTTGTTACCAGTAACGCTTTCATGAAGGTCGTACTTATCTAATTAACAAAGTAGTCTTAAACGGGAACGCAACCTTCAGACATGGCATGACGTCAATTGTTTCAGCAAATCAACACAAAAGGCCTCGCTGAAGCAATATAACTTGATGGACTGCTAAAAATACCCATAGGTCAAAGGTCAATAGAGCTTATGGCAAGGCTTTTATCATTGTTAACCGTAGAAAAGGTATTCGCGTGATGTAAAATCGTACAAGAAATTTGTTATAAATATTATTAATATTTGAAGTTTTATGGAAAATAATTAAAAACCACATCGAGCCTCTTTTATCAATGAAATTAAGAATAGGATTATACTTCTGTTTTAAAATTCTTTATCTATTATATTATTGAGATTACACAATGACATTGGCAGGTGTTTTTTATATTATATAACGTAAAAATTGGGAACTAATTTGAAAAGTATCTCCACAGAAATTAAACTTATACGTCTAATACAATCTCGAAGTTTGATATAACCTTCGTTGGCGTGGCAGCTGGTTCAATACACGCAGCTCAGTTTACACAGTAGATGTTGTCTTCAAGGACACTCCCTCCAGACTATTTTTATAGGTAAACCAGAATTTTATCGATAAACTGTAATATATCAAAGTTTAATGGTTTGAACTTTTAAAAGCATTCATAAACAACCTTATACCGATCGTAGTGAAATATTTAGACTCGAATTTAAGCACGATAATTTGTGGTTATCTAAAGAAGATGCACAAGGTTAATGTGTTTAATATTGTAACTATGGTTTCATTACACTCATACGATATGAACAATTATTTCGTTGCGAGTTTATACCGCGTTATTAGTTATTATACCGCGTTCCTGCTCTGCATTAGTTCGTTATTTCCTGGATTGTTGCAATGTAGTTCGTGCTAACGACCGTTGCACTTGTGGTGGTTGCTTGAAATAGTAATATTCATGATTTAAATATGTGAAAGTCTCAGTTAAATTTTTACTTATTGTTTACTTTTGATAGCGCTTTCATTGCGTTTAATCATCATGTTTGTAGTCAAATCAAAAATGTTCGTTGATATTAATATTTTGAAGTTAAATATTTGATATATTTATAAGTATAATAATATTTTAAAAGAAATAATGGTATATAATTATGAAACTAAATTAATTCCAAGGTGAACAGTCTCAATATTTAAAATCTGTGTGAACTTCGTAATTATGCTAGTAATTTTGATTTGAATAATTTCAGAAATAATACAACATTCGTTTGTATTTGTATTTACATAACTGTTTGATAAACAGGTAAAATGTATTTTAATATATATCAAATTATTTATAGAAATGTATCTAAATCAAAGATATAAATATAAGTTAATATTGTCACTATTGAAACCATTATATTATTATTTATTATAATTTGTAAATATAGGTATTAAGTGTTGTTATGTTTACATCCCCATTTCTCGTTTTATTTTGTTCAGTTTCATGTGTATTGTAAAAGCTTTAACCGTTGACACAATGACAGTCGTTAATATACCTCTCATATTGTATGGTTAAAATATAAATCGAAAATGCTTGACGCTGTGTCTCATAATAACTTTATTTCGAAATATATCTCAAAAGTTTCATAGCGAGTTTCATACTATCCTCCAAAATAACAATAAATTGTTATCTTCAAGAGACTATTATTCATTACGATTGCTTCACCGTTTCATACACCGCTGATTTCAAGTAAAGATTGTTAAATTAACTTACTAAAACAAGGTCGTATTTGTTTTACATATACAAGTTGTTTTTGTATTGGCACCACATAATTTTAGTGTTAGAATATTTTATTGTGCATTTTTCAATAGTAAATTTTTTACGAGCTTTTTGATGTGCTACATCATTGGTGCAGTAAAATCGACGCATATGCCGACACAGCAAACGGCATGACGTTCTTTTATGTAGTCATGCTCCTACTACGTTGCGACAACGCTCTCGACTCCCTACGTAATCCTTAGTGTGTATGCGCGCGTATACATTTATACTAATATTAAAAAGAGGAAAGATTTGTATTTTTGTTTGTAACGAATAAACTCAAAAACTACTGGACCGATTTCAAAAATTCTTTCACCATTAGAATGTTATGTTATATTATCCCTGAGTAACATAAGCTATAAATTAGTTAAGTAATTTTCAGTTCCATGCGAACGAAGTCGCAGGCACAGCTAGTAATATATATAGCATTATAAACGTAGTTGCTTCTGTGTGGAAACTGTGTATTACTTTATTTCAAATTTTATTGATTTAATAAACACTTACACCCAATTCCTTACAATTTATTACAATAAAAAAATTAAAGACATAATATTTTTAAAACTTTCCGAGATGTCTGTTTGCTTTACGTATAAGACGTTTCTATGCAGATATAATGTACAAACAACTTTAACAAATTTCTTCATACTTAATGTTTCACATGTTACATTAAAAATTAACGAACCGTTATTGTTTTAAATTACATTTGTTTACTTTTAATTCTTATTCTTCTTTTGCGTTATGCTTTATTCCGTTGCGAATATTATTTACTTAATTTTAAAAGTTCATAATTGCATAGTTGTCGCCCCTGCAACTCCCTGGAATGAGGACGAGGCGTGAGATAACGAGCGGGAATGAGGGAATCTGCCGTCGAAACATTACAAAGATCCTGTAGCGGGTAGTATCATAAAGTTGAGCCTGTGGTTTTTGGGAAAGGAAGCTTCGTTACAGGAATTGTAATCATTTCACGGAGACAATGCTTATGTTTAACAACAACTTCATGTAGAAAATAATAGTGAAATTGATTCGAGTAACTAGTCCACGTGCTGAGTAGAGTGAAGAAGAGAGAGGTTTTACCTAGCATTGAAATATTGTAAACTTCATATAATAGATACTAAAATTAAGATTGAAAAAACTAATTTGATTTGCAAAGTTTTTATCATTTTCGTCATAAAACATTAACTACTGAAATGAAAGTATTATACCTAACAAATAAACAAACAATAGACCATCGATGCAGGAATTCATATTGTGCTTATAAGTTTTTTGGTACATTAGAACCTTTATGAATCGAACATCAAGGGAGATGCCAAAAAATTCGAGTTACAGAGTTTTTAACTTAAGAGAATGGAGGTTTTGTTGTTTGAAGCGAAGGGAACAAAACATTTTTTCGAGTTTTAGGAGGTTTTTAACTTATCGAGGTTCGACTTAACAAGGTTCTACTGTATAATATCATAAAGCAAGTGGATTTCTGACATTGTTATGGAGTAGGTATATTTTTAATACTTTATAGGTTAGCGTTATGGCAACAATCTCACTTATGTCTAAGTAACTTGTAGTCCAAAACGGTGGATACGTTAAACCTGGTGGAGAGTCTATATGTTATTAATAACAACAATAAAAATGAGTGTACACATTACAATAATTTTTAAATTATTGGTTCAATCTATATTAATGTTATAAAGCGGGAAAGTTTGTATGTTTGTTTGCACATACGCATTCTTAGGAACTACGACTCGAATTTCTAAAAATATTTTTGTATTTGATAGAGTAATTATAGAGAAAGACTTTAGGCTATTTGACATCATGCTACCACTAATAAGAGCAAAGTTGTATTAAGAAAAATATATGAAAACGGGTAAATTGTTAGCTCCACGCAAACGAAACCGCAGGCACTGCTAGTTTCATAATATAAGTTCAAATCACTTAATATAATTGTACATTACGAAAAATAGACTAATATAATTACAGTAAAATACGTTTACGATAAAAAACTTTTTAATAATAAAACTTCGTAGTAACTCTACATAGTCACGGCACTAAACTTTATAGTGAGGACAGCATGATTCGAAAACATTGTCCTCTAACATAACACTATGACACATGGTGCATGGTGGCCACAATCCATTCGGACAAAATCATTATGTTCTACCACCTGCTTGTGTCCTGCCTATCATCTTTTTGTATTCCAAGCGACAAACGAGACCTAAATAGGAACAGTTAAACCTTTTTAAGTTAACGCGTAAATCTTTGACCTTATTACTATTGATGGCAATTGAACATGGTGACAAAAAAAGTCAGGGTGTTTCTTCGGTAACAATTGCTTATAATGAATAAACTCCACTCATTAGCGATTAGCATTAGAATATTCTACGTTTTATCAGCGTAAAAGGTATCAGCGGCGCATGAGTGGAAATCCTTATGACTTCTTATCATGTTATCGTTTTATGATAGATCAGAAAGATTGGAATTTCTCACAGATTACCCAAAAAGATAAGAAAAAATTATGTTCTGCAATTATGATCCGTGGACCGTTGAGACGGTTGTGAATAACAAAAGGAATACCTAACATATTTATGCTTTATGTTTACATATCTTTTATTACAAACTGACATATCTTCTCACATTAAATATGTGTAAGATAGAAGACAAAAATATTAATTACGAAAGGTTTAATATGAACGCATTTAATTCTTTTTCGTAGTTACAATTTAAAACTAAATTCTAGTTCGCTTGGAAATAAACATTATTTTTCAATTTTTGTTTTTAAAATAATTAAAATAGTAGAGGATGTATTTTAGAAATAAGTAACTATATAACTAAACATTATTTAATCTTTTCTCGAGGAATACTAATTTGGATATATATGGTATGATTCAAAATATTTCTTGTAAAAATATTAATTGACCCAGTTTTTTTTTAGTAAGAAATTCCAATGTCGTAGTTGTATATGAAACATATCAGCTTGCATAGAAAATGTGTATAGGTAACCATGAATTTGATGATATCATCAATGATTCATGAAATTTTTTACTTAGGTAAGATTACTTAAACAATTCATTAATCTTTAAAAGGTAAACACATTGTTACTCGTGGCTCAACTAACCATGTGCACAATTTCTTAATCATAATTTATAAAAAGTTACATACTTCTTTTGGTTGGTTTTGAAGATCGCAGCATTGTATTTTTGTAAGATAACAGCTATGGAAAGTACTTAATTTGCTGAAATAATTGAAATCGGACGAAATTCTTCTTCCCTTTATCGTACCTAAGTAGAGTAAGCACAATATGTTCCTTTGTTTTAATTTTCCTCTATCATCTGTCTCATTTTAGTATTTACAGGTTTCAGTATTACTTTACATATCATTCCTTACACTCCATTTATGTCTTCTTCAGTTATCCTCTAGTTATATAACCTTCACTTCACAATCTATACTCCTCAAAGTCGCTGTCAAACTTATATAGCAAATATTTGCTTTTCATGTAACAACCAGTATAAATTAAAAAAATCATATTATATTACGAACGATACACGAATGATTATATTACCTACATACATTCGAAGCTAGGTAGTTAGTAGCCTGACCTGACGTAAACTTAAGGTCGAAATTTAAATGAGGTTAACTTAATTGTGAAGCGAATAAATATCGATTAAGTGGTATTTCTCTTTAGGTTTCTATTTGAATAACAGACAAGTACATTTCAAATATTAATATGAGTTACGTTCTTATATTGATGGATACTGTTTTATTATGCAAATTTTTTAGTATTTTCATGCATATACAATTGTTTGATACATGTGTAACTTTTAACTTGTAACACCCAAATGAATACAGGTTTACGAACCATAAAAGGTGATCACGTAAGAGTATTAACATAAGCCTAATTGATTATTTCTTCTGTTTACATTATTATTGTCTTCGAGAATTTAGATGATGCAAATTTGTCGTTCCAGGTACTTTGCTATTATACGTAGCAAGATCCGTTGCAATCCTATCATTTTTTTTATAGTTTATATGTTTTAGCGTTATGGCTACAATCACACTTGATGTTAAGTGATGATGTGGCTCAAGCTGATGAACATGCTAAGCCTGGGGAGGACCGGCTGTCAAGTGTTACTGCCGAAACACAGCGATAGATGTTTGGCGGCAAATTTTAAACTTGAGGGTGGTAGTAAGCCAGGCGTGCATTAGCAAAAGCCCTACCATCATGCTATGGTTTCATTATGGTGTTTTACTTCATCGTAAGCTCAAGGTCATTGCCGAAATTCAAACTCATGTCCTTTGACACGGCGACCGTACACGCTATTATTGAGCTATCATCGCTTCAATCATAAATTGCTATCTTAAATAGCATTATTATAACAATATTACTTTCGCGTTTAGCTATAATATAATATAATCTGGAAAAGGTACTCACGTTTACCATGGTATTTATATGTATATTTCTGTATTTTTATATGTTCTTCATAGGGAGTAGCATTAACGATACATATATGATGAAAACCTAAACTTCATGTCGATTTGTACCATTTAATTTAATAGATATTCTGAAATATAACTAATTAGCGATCACATATCAACAGTATTTAAACATTATTATTATATTATCTCTCTATAATTTTAATACATACTAAAGAGAAGTTAGTATAAAGAGATAATTTTTAGCTCTACCTAATAAGTAGCCCCAAATCAAACATGAAAAAAGGATGTTTGTTTTCGATTTCTTAATGGACTAGAGTTAGATTATATACAATAATTCATGAAATATTACTTTTAAAGTTTATACGTGTGCCATTTATTTTAAAGAGTAGTTAGTTTAATTAAAGAGTTCTGGCATATGCTTATTATTATATCGATACAACTTCGAACGCTCGAGTTTTCGTTTTCCCTTTGACGTAACATTTGCGTGGTTATGAAGAGGTTTTCAACGCAATATTGATCCTGCAATAGTAATGTCAGCGATAAAAAATCTAGTAATTCGACCCTGTATTTATGTTTTACAATTTTATGTACAGTATGTATCTATGTATAGTTTAAACTATCTTCAGACGTTCATAGAGATTCGTATGAGCAGGGATTACAATTTGATTCTATATATCTGCACAATATGAACGTTACACGGATTTTTATTATTGCTGTAAAAAAATCAATTGTTCGGCCATGCACGTGATAGCGATGTTTTACAGTTTAATGTTTTTAAACGGTTTATTTTTGTATGTCTGGTTTGTGATGTACACTCGGAAGTTTTTTTATGGTCAAATTTTTTACGGTTCTAGCAATTTGTGGGAAAAACCAATAAAGAAATTTATGGATTATAGATGTGTATATATGACCACGATACTCAGTTACTTATTTAGGCGAAGAAGCAAATGGTTTGGATAAAAAAATATGAACTAGGTATATATAAATAAATATATTAAATTTTTTTGTATGTACATAAATTGACAAGAAGTGAACTGATTTGACTATAATTTGTTTTTTTTTTTATACTTTAGGTTTAGCATTATGGCCATAATCTCACCTGATCTTAAGTGACGATACGACCCAAGTTGGTAGACACGCTAAACCTGTGGAGGAACTGGCTCTCAAGTGCAGTTGCCGGAACACACCTATTGGTATTTGTCGACAGGTTTTTTTTTTTTTTTATGGAATAGGTGGCAAACGGGCAGGAGGCTCACCTGATGGAAAGTGATCACCGCCGGCCATGAACACCTGCAACACCGGAGGGCTCGCAAATGCGTTGCCGGCCTTTAAGGAAGGAATACGCTCTCTTCTTGAAGGTTCCCAAGACGTAACTGTTCGGAAAGACCGCCGGCGAAAGCTGGTTCTACAGAGTGGTTGTGCGAGGTAGGAAGTGCCTTACAAATCGCACTGTTGTGGAAGGCTGGACATCGCGGTGGTGTGGGTGAAATTTTTTGTTTTGACGCGATGTCCGATGGTGAAATTCAGCGGCCGGGATCAATCCAAACAATTCCTCAGAGCACTCCCCGTGGTAAATGCGGTAGAAGATGCAGAGTAACCCAACATCTCTACGCAGAGCCAAGGGATCAAGCCGATCGGAAAGAGCTTGATCATCGATAATCCGAGCCGCCCTACGTTGAATGCGATCAAATGGAAGTAGCTGGTACTGGGGGCCCCCGCCCAGAGATGAGAACAGTACTCCACGTGGGGCCGAATTTGTGCCTTATACAGGTTCAGACATTGAGCCGACGTGAAGTACCGTCTCGCTTTACTGAGCACACCTAGCTTCTGTGAGGCCAATTTGGCCTTATTTTCCAATTGACCGCGAAACTGGACGATGCTTGAAATATCGATGCCAAGTATTCCGATACTTGAGGGTGGTAGCTATCCAGGCGGGCATTAGAAAAAGCCCTACCACCATGCTATGGTTTCCTCACGATGTTTTCCTTCACCGAAAGCTCAAGCTCATTGTAGGTGCTTGGATTCGAACTCACGTCCCTTGACGCGAAGTCGTACACACTACCACTGAGCTATCATCGTTTCAAATGTTGAAGATCTTATGTTGGTAATAAGACAAATTAATGATATTTTTTTAGATATATAATATCTATAATGTTCAAGAAACTGAAAATGTTTAGAAAAACTCAAATTTTTCTTGGATTTGTTTTGTGAACTTAACATTATAAATCAATAATGAAAACAATAGATATAACTACGTCTTTTTTTTGGTTTTGTTCTTGGAAAGGTTGGCACTGTGTTGAGTTCTGCTAGAAATATCATAACATTAATAATATACAAATATTAAATCATAAATATGTTCTAAATTACCATTAATATGTTTTGAAAAAAAAATGAAATTTCAAATATAATTATTATAGCTATGCAAACTAGAAATATTAAATATATTATTTAAAAAAAAATACCAAACTGGTCATTGTTTGGGATGTAGGTGCCTTGTAAATATCAGTATAAGTGTGTAGATGTAAACTGATAAAATAATACTCTCGTAGACTTTAATATCTATTTCTGTTGTTCGCAGTGTTATCAGTGAGCGCGTTGAGCGCGGCGGGCGGCGTGGGCCTCGTCCCCGCGCTGGTGACAGAAGCAGCTCTGGGAACCGTGGAAATGGTGCAGGAAGGAGAGACTGGGGGCGAGAGTCTTATCGCCCCGCGGCGTTTGCCTAACCCTTGTTTAGAGAGCCCCCAGCGAATGGACCTGCATAGAGAACTCCTCTTTAACCAAAGGATGTAAGTGTCGCCTACCGTATCATTTTTTTCGTTTATTTCAAACAAAATATTTGCGAGTTCAAAAATAATGTACTTTAAGTCATTTCACTAGTGAATGTTTTTTGCAGAGACCAGTTATATTCGGTATTTATTAATTTCCCTATTTCAAACGGTATACACAAGCTTACACTTGACACGACTGACTTTAATAAAGTTCCTTAAGGAATTCAAATCATATCTCTGTAGCTGGCACTGCATCCATTGTCCATTGTTGTTATAAAGAGTCCTTAACAGACACTTCATACCTGCCACAAAGGTTCACAAGATAATAAGCTTTGTGTTTCAGACAAATGCCGGCTCCTTTTGAAAAGCATTTTTGCTTTTACAGTATGCTGTAACTTTAATAAAATTTTCCGTCTTAATAGCTTTTGTATTGATTGTTAATTTTTTCCTATGTTTAATAAAAAAAAACGATTATACGATAAGTTAATTATTTTATAAAATTGATTTCATTTACTAGTGATCTATTCACATGAATATAAATTGTAAATACTTACGAAAATAATGCAAGAAGTACGATTAGAATTACTATATAATCTATTTAGATTTCTGTATAATTAACTGATTACAATTAATTTTAAGTAATAGCGACTTTCTGATAATCTTATTCAGTAGACAAACTCGAAATAGTAATATAAAATATATGTAGATCATTTTAAAAACATCTCGAAGCTAGTCTCTTGTTTCCCGTAGAATTCGCTAAGTTGGAGTGGAGTGCCTTGGAGTACATGACTGAGGAATAACCTTCATTTCTCCCTTAAGTGTATAAATTAGGATTCGTTAATTATAATCTATTGCTTAATGCCAATAATGACCTATAATATAGTTTGTAGCGCACTAGGTGCACATATTGATAGCTTTTGTCTATCGTGTTCGTGTCTCTGATGGACAACTTTCTTGAGTATTTCATACTTAGTATAAAATGGTGTGCAATTAATTAATCGAGATTTGTTAAATCAATCGAATAGTTCACTCCAAATTTTATCATTTTTTTATGTTTAAATAACATCTTTCACTGCGATATTTATAAAGTTAACATTTATAATTTTGGACGTTAATCCTATCAAAATCGTTTCAAAAACAATAAATAAATTTCGGCCAATATTTGCAACTTTTATGTGTATAGTGAGGTACTGAAATAGCCAGGTGCCGAGTTTTTGCTAAGATTAAATATAGTTTGAATTGTCGAGCACAGGTGTGCAGCATCCTGTCGCGAGAGAGAATCCGGTGCAATTATTTTACATCTGGTACTAACATTATGCTTGTTCATTTATATAATAATGAATAAGCTTCTTTAGAATATCTTTGAGAAATTATTCAGACAAACATATGTATATGTGTAACTTTTATACTTATAGAACAAAATATTATTCACGCGATATTGTAAAAAAAATTGTACTGTTATTATATATATATATAAAAAACAATGTATGTGATTTAGCTACGTTCCCGAACACAGTCGATATATAGTCCATTTCCGTGTCCGATATGATTGTCGGAGCCATCTCGTTCTGTTATTTCCGCACAGCCTGTGAACGCCGCGACGGAAGGATGCAATTTTCAGTCCACTGACAGGAGTTTGCTTGATAACAATGTTACTTCCATTAAATCAGTGGGTATTTTATATTTTACTGACTAAAAACGTCGGAAGTCGAACATTCTTTTTTAAACTTATTATATGTATACTATACTTAATTATACATAAGTTTAATTATTGTTATATGTATATTTAAACGGTAAGCAGTTTATAAGTTAATAACTGTGTGATATGAAAGCACAATTAATTATTTTTTTCATAATAATCGATAGCTTCTACACAGTTGACCTGCGTTAATGACGACAATAATATACATAAATAAACCGAAGAAAATATTCAAGGACATTATAAAAACTTACAATCGTTTATTAATTATAATTATTGTATAATTCTTTACTTTTACGTGATTTTATTTATTCTGTGACTTTATCTGATTTACTGTCTTGTTAGCGTAGTTAAGTGAGATTGGGTACTGATGGGTTAACTCCTGCAGGTAAATAGACTTACATTTCATTAGGAGCCCTGGATGGGAAAGGCGGCTACACGCCATGAAGGCGTTAATTAGCACGGATTAAATCATTCTGACGTAAACTTATTAAAAATGCAATATTGGCGTTTCTGTCAAACCACTCATGAATTAATTGAAATTTAATGGTATAGATAACTCAGGATAACTAAATGTGTAAGTATCCATTTTGTTCAAACCTTGTTGCAAATATAAATGTAAAAATCTACTTATGTTCTGGCAGAACTATGTTTGAACATACAGTTTAATACAGTACAGTTCATACAGTGAAGTACAGTTATTTGAGCATGTAGTTTTCGAATCTATATTATTGATATTATGAAAAGAAAAGTTTGTTTGATTGTTCGAACGCGCTAATCTTAAAAACTACCTATCGGATTTAAAAAAATATATGTATTTGATAGAGCAATCATTGAGGAAGGTTTTGGTATATTTAACATCACGCTACCACCAATAGACACAAAGCTGTTTTGGAAAAAGTTACAAAAGCGGGCAAAAAATATTAAATAATGTTATGTTCCACGCGACACCAGTCGCGGAAACAGCTAATATAAAATAAAGGAGAGTATATTAGTAGCGAACGAGCTTTACAGTATTCAATAAACTATTTTTTTTAAGTAAAAAAATTTAGAAACAAACGTATATACTATATATAAAAATAACATTCATGTTGTAATAATGTAAGCAATGGGTTACAACACAACATCTGTGCAGCCAAATAAATAAAACAATGCATTCTGGTCTGACGTCATGTAACCAACTGCCAACGGAATAGTCCACATATGCAGGTACTGGACGTGGGAAAGCATCTATCCTACTGTTCTATACACATAATGAATGTTTTTATATTGTCGTATGCAGGTTTAACTATAGTATTATTCAAGGGCATTCCTTTTTAAGTCTTTTCGTACCTAAATTTGGAAAATGTTTTAATCCATTTTTTTTTTTATTGTAACAAGATAAAATGTATAGACAATTTTGTCTAACAAGGAGTCTCAATATGGTACATTTGCATAGTGGTAGGGCCTTTTCTAATGTATACCTAGCTAGCTATCACACTCAAGCTTAAAAGTTGAAAATCTACCTCCAAATATCTTTAGGAGTGTTCCGGAAGTTGCATTTGAAAGCCAGTCCCTCCAGTAGGCTTACCATATCCACCATCTTGGGCTACATCGTCACTTAAAATCAGGTGAGATTGTTGCCATAACGCTAAACCATAACCATAACAATAAAAAATGGTTTTCCATACATCGGTGTTATATAGTAATAGGTACGTTTCTAACTTATAGACTGAATCACTAACGGTTCCTTAATTTCGCCCAGGGTTTCGCCTATAGGTTTTTGATTCGGACGTTTTTCTAATGTATGCTTTCTTTTAATACAAAGTCATGTTTTACTATGTAGATGTTATAATGTAAACAATAATACAAAAAGACTTTCTATAATATTGATAAATGATAAGACTGCCTTGGTACTACTACGTTCCATTGTTTATCCCTGTATAGTTTTTATTTTTTATTATCTTTTATAGTATTATCACCGTAAATAATGTCTGCCATTTATATCTTACATGCATGAGGTTAATGTTTTTTGTAGTTTATTATAGGTTTTAGCGTAATGGCCACAATCTAACCTGATGTTAAGTGATGATGTGACCCAAGATGGTGAACACGCTACGCTTAGTGGAGGGACTGGCTCTCAAGTGCAACTGCCGGGACACACCTATAGGTATTTGGCCGCAGATTTTCAACTTGAGGATGGTAGCTAGCCAGACGGGCATTAGAAAAAACCATGCCACCGTGCTATGGTTTCATCATCATATTTCCTTCACCGACAGTTCAAGCTCTTTGCAGGTATATTCAAACTCACGTTCTTTTGTCGCTGTGTCCGTACACACTGCCAACTGAGCTATCATCACTTCAAAATTGTTTGATGTAGGTATCCGTAGAAAGTAAATATTAGTAGTTGAAATAATAAGTGTAAATAGTTTCTCATTGCCAATGAAACTATATTGATACGTGAATATATAATATTATGTAAATTTTAAGGACTTTTTATATAATTAACTCTATATATATTATTTCAGAGGCAAAAATGTACTCAACCAAAAGAGCGAACTACAAAAAGCACTATCGAAACATAAAGAGAAGCAAATCCTAAACCAAGTAAAAGAAAATAGGGAAGCTCCAGGTAAATGTTATTTATAATTATTTAGTTTCGTACCTACTATTTTACAATTATTTTAATACATTTAGGAATCACTTTGCCAATTAAGGAACTATTTTTAGATATCTTCTATCCTTACAGATCTCTTTAAATGTAATATTTAAAAAATTGTATGAATAAATACTAAGGATAATCCATAATTATATTAAAATCAATTATCATTATGTTTTATAACAAGCTATATGCTTAGTGTTTGAACGTGTTTAATTTCTGCTCCATTCGCTAGAGTTGTAGTGTGAGGCTTACGCAATAAATGCATATTCTAACAGGTGTTTGATAAAATATGACTTTTTTTGTATAATTTCATTAATAATATTTTGACACATGGTGGATATATATGTATGGCAATAGTTTCATTTTATGATAAATATTCTGTTTAACAGTTAAACTACTATATACTTACTATGTAACGTAAAAGAAAATGTGATTGTTGTGCCTTTGTCCTTCCTTCCTCTGTCACGGTAGTCTGTGGACTAATTTGACTAAACAGATGAGAATACATTTGCAACAACAGTAAAGCCCTTATACTGCCATCATAGTGAATTATTGTTCGAGGTAATAATTGGTGAAATGCATGTTCGTTTTCAGCTAATAAACTAGTTGTCTCGCTAGAACTACTTAACTGATAGCCATATTACTGTCTCCGTATTTACAATTTTACCACGATATATATACAGTATATACCAAAGGTCAGCAACTGTCGGATCTTGGTCCGATCCCCGATCGCCGCGTTGCACAGTGCCGACATATTTTTTACGGATCACAGAATCAGCAATAAACTTTTTATTGATTTTAGATTTTATTTATTTTCTTTGTAATTAGATATTTTGAAATTTCAAAGATAGACCGTCAGTCATCACTTAAGTGTCGTTTATATCTTTAAAAAGAATCCCTAAAAAACTATATTATGATCCAACGAGATAAATTTGCTAATACTTTATAGTAGTTGAGGTTGGTGTTCAAGTTTTTGCTTTAAATATATATTTTTATTAAAAAGTGATTCATCATCCATGTTAGGAAAATTAATACTAATGCTCGTCCATTTTTTTGTTACGCGTCATGTTCATGTATCTTATTACATATTTATGTTACAAATTTAATGATGATAGTTCCTATTTCTTTATGCATCTATAAATTTTACATAAAATTGGGTCAACGAATATCTATATATTTATAATGCAAATAGTAACGTTTGTAATAATTTATAAATAAATCTTACGCTTCATGGTAAATGATAATTACTTATTTATGCAACGTTTTCATAATTCATTTGTGATATAGACGTAAACCTAACTATACCTATATTTAATGGTCCATTTTATAAGCGTGTCCGCTAGTACAGCATTATTGGTTTCTAACAGTGTTAATTTATTTTTGTATATTTAATTAGAGAAAGTTATTAGAGATGACTGTAGTATTAATGAATATATAAACACATACTTGGTACGTATATATTTACATACTCGATGGTATAAAAAATTCTCAGCAAAGGTTATATGTTAAATAAATCCTGCGAATGAGATAAAAATTATTTTTGACTGCAAAGTTGGTGTACAGTGGTCTGTCGCCTTACCGCTGCCTTCACGTTGAGAGCTGTGCGGTAAAATCTTACTCTGAGTCTTAGTATACTTTGTGCCATGCGTTATTGTATGTTTACAAAAGGTCTTCGCAAATGGCATTGGCAAAGCTCGCAATTGTAAAAAAAAAAACAGTTTGCTTATTTTCGTTCAACTTTATTGAAATTTTAGTTAATATACGAATTTGTTTGTTATCTGAATGCTGTATAATGAACTAACTGAATAGAAAAAGGAACACTAATGAATTGGATAAATATGTAGTTATGTACAATATTATAAGAAATTTGGGTCCTAGTTACAAAACAAAACATTGGTTTTAGTTGAGAGTTCTATTATTCAATTCACTCCCTAGCTGCTGACAAATTTTAGCAATAAGATTATAATGCAAACCCATTAATATTGCACAGGTAAATTTTTGTCCGATTATTTTTGGATACGTGCCTTTGAACCGGCAAAGTTCAATATGTGCATCGGTCCCAATCGCAGGTACACGCGAGCGTTCACCCCGCCCCGCATCCACATATGCCAATATTGTCGGCACTTATGTTGAAGAACATACTGTCACACTATAATAAGACTCGCTATGTCGGTGATAGATTGAATTCACTTAGGTCGTGAGTAGGTTTACTTAATTTCTACCGAGCGGATATAGTTAGGTCGAAGCTTGTATGAAAGTGAAGTTGCATCACACTTATGCATTTCTTTCGTTAAGCGTCGGTGAAGAGACGAGATGAATAAAGCCTAAACATGAAAAGTATTACACTCTATAAATGTTTTTACCTATCGTAATTAATGTATCTAGTTAAAATCGTGGAGGTTTTTGATTGTATTTTAATATAAAACAATTAATCTAAAACATAAACTATACTTACTTGGTTATTATTAATTGTTTTTATTAGTTAATTTGTTAGCACAGAAAAATGGGTTATATGGTATCCTATAAATGAATATGTACCCAAGAAACCATTTTAATTTTAAGATAGTAAACAAAATCGTCAACATGAACCTTATGCGTAAGAATAATTTTCAGTGCGAGATTAAGAGACGTTCGACCATATTATAATTATAGGTATAAAAGTGTATAAAATGCTATAAATTGATTTTAACAAAAATTAAAAATACAGGTATTTAAATAATCAGGAGATACGATTATCAAAGATGTATATCTTGATATTTTTTGTGGTAAGGAGACATAAGGTTTAGATTTTCTTGGTGAGGCAGTGCGTCGCGGCGCAACGCGGCTCCAATCAGGTGCGGTCCAAACGTATAAGTACATTCTTATCCGAAATACGTAAAGTGAATGTATCTAAATCTCAATTTATTACCTAATGATAATAATTTATCAGTATTAAAATAACTCATTTATATTTTACAAGCACTCAATACTTTGCATCATATTTGATGTTTTTATGTACTTTATTATTGTTATTTTAATCTTTTCTACTTTTGAACTTTTGCTAGCTATAAGCGCGTTAATGTATAAAATATCAATTTTGGTCGTTCTCTGCAAAGGTTCTTCAGAGTCATCAGCAGATAATGTTTAAGAAATACGCTATTTGGAAATGTTCTCATTATCTATAAAACTTAGATCAGGGATAGACTTTGGTAAGGCAAACTAATTAATATATCCAAATTTATAAAGGGTGAATAAGTATATGAGGTTAAATATATGTACGAATATGTATTTACTAATTAACATACACTTAAATTTACTATGAAAGTTGTGTAACTTTAAAAGCAAATGTGAAATATGTAGAAAACCAGCGTGCCATAAGACAATTTTGTTTTAGAGTGCGTGAACTAAACTTTTATATGGTGCAAGGTAGCTAGCACACTGTACAGTTATAATAGTGAAAATCGTATTTAACCTAATTTCGTATGTTTAGTAGAGATAACTAACGGCTACAATAAAATTTTTACCAACATCCCTTTATCTGATCCGGTTTCCTTTACGTTCGTTGATAAATTATCTATTGCTTTTTACATTGCAGCGCAGAATGATACTGAAAATTGTTAAATATAGTCGTTCTCAAACCAATGCTTATTATATGCATAAATATATATAACTTTAAGATATTGGAACTTTGAGGTATTGTTTGGTAACAACAGTTCACCGTATAGTCCATTATCATGTATTAGTCTTTTTATATAAAAATTCGGTAAGTAAACCAGTCAAAATGTCAATCTTCAAAAAGTGAACACAGCAGATAATTACAATAGGATAATACTTCATATTTTTATGAATTTTTGTCTGTCCGTTCCCTTGTGCAGGCATAACTCTGAAACTATCGGATATATTTTCATTATATTTGACACAGTAATGGCATACATATATTGTGGATAAATATGTAGGATACATTATCCCACGAAACGAAAGAGTTCTTTCGGAAAAGGGGATCAAAGTTAACATTTGCTAGTAAACAGAATTTGACGCAATTTTCAATAGTTTGAAATATAAATAATGTTTTATTTCTCTATGTTATGGGAATGCTATAAAAATTGCGTGTTGAAAACAACACTTTTTACGAAGTGACGGAAATTCTGTAATGGCACTTAGAAGAGATGATTTAATTGCCATCCAAGTAGTTGTTAATAGATGTTGTTTATTCATTAATACCTAAGTTGTAGCGTGTGTCTGTATTCGTACGTGTAATTTTATACGTGAAAAATCATATCCATTAATTGATACGCTAAGAGCGCGCATGGCAAACTGTTAACGCTCGCTCGCTCACTAAAGAGAACATTGAAACTATGATATGATGTGAACTATGAGTGATAGGAGGGACTGTGGTCGAATTATTATTATCTATAGGAAAGGAAAGGACAGCGTCTACCTAGGCAGCAAGTTGGAGTATAATTTCAGTATTCTTGTACTTACATTTTGAAGAGATCTTCTTCTCAGATTAAATATTTAATGTGTTTGTTACATCTGACGAGATATAAAATATTAATAGGCGTTGAACTGAGTTTAATAAGCACCTACATTTTTCTTATTTAACAAAACTAATTACAAGTGAAACATCTATTGTCATAAAAAAAACTTGGAAAACTTATATAATTGTACCCTAATGGATGTGCGACTGACATACGCTATATGTTAAAAATACTCATTTAACTAAATACTAATATATACTTTATAGGTTTAGCGTTATAGTCACAATCTTAACTGATGTTAAGTTACGAGGTACGATAGGAATGGAAGGAATGGAGCTCTCGAGCCTTCTAACAAAATATAAAGCGTCTTATAGAACGTTAATAATATAGCAATATTTGTGATTATTTCAACAATCATCTATTTAATAATGTTGGTGATAGACCAGCGATATTAATGATATTTATAAAATACATAAATTCCTAAATCGGACATAATTTTAATACGGTTTGAATATAATGTTTTCAGAACTTGAGCGAGCGATAGCAGAGCGTGCACGCAGACTAGAGCAAGCTGAACAAAGCACAGAAGAAACGGAACCGGGGACCAACCCTACTCTACAGGAAGTCCGAGCTCGTCTGCGACATGCTCCTCCGCCTGGCCACTCTCCTGCTGCGTCTGCGAACTGAATCTTATGTGACTAAACTATGAGTGAAACTTTAGATATCTTCACGGTATCAAAACAATCTTCTAGTTTCCCTTTAAGGATATTTTTATCAATTTTAATAGCTCTTAAAAAGTGATGAAACTGCATAGTATGTTTTAAAAATAAATAATATGTCAGTTTATTAATGACGTTCCATAGTCGTTTAGAAGTTGGGTTTCAGTAATAGTGTATTATCTATGGATGTTGGGTCTTCATCTGCGAACTCGCCGATTTTTTATTTTCTTTGATTAGATTGATGTTCCATTTCTTTTTGTATTCGATCTGCTACAAATTCCAATAATATTACAGTAAAATTTTTCATACAAAAACTATTTTCTTAACCCTTTATCGTATTGCTCCTTTCTTCGATATTTCTGTTTTTATGACATCTTATGTTAGAGCACTAACTTTATACAAATGATGCAAATATTAGGATTGTCCTTGGGACTTCTATAATAAAGGCGTTATTAAACATGCGTTGAAATGATAAAAGTACATAAAACTTGTATTAATATATATGCACTAAGACTTCTAATTTTGAAATAATATAATTTCATATTATTGGTACGAAACGGCAGTCCGTAGGTGAAGAAATAATAGCGTAACTTGTTGCGTGGAATATTTTGGTGCGAGTAGCGCCACCATCATTGTAAACAAGAAACCATTTACTGCTGACATCTAGTTAAAGTAAACGAAACTGTTATTCCGGACAGATGATCTGAAATGAAAATGTTTAACATTGTATAAATGATGAGAAAAAATAAAAGTGCATTTTAGTCGTTAATTTATATGAACTCGGTTGACAAAGTTCTTATGATTTATAGATTAATTTGTATTATGTATGTTGGCTGTTTTGTATGTTTAAAATAATAATAATTATTATTATTATTATCATCGAAAATAAGATATTACGAAAGTCACAAAGATTAAAAAATATTCCCTAGATACAAAATCTAATTTGTTAGAGATTGAAGCGTGTGTTCGTTGTTTCTTTGATGGTATCATTTTTTTCATTATAAATAGGATGGGCATTTACTCAGTGGTGTATTATAAATTTAAAGTTTACATTAATGAAAAAAAGAGATTTAACAGATGCTATAGGGACGCTCTAATTTTTTTATAGGATAATAAATGAATGAAAATTTAGGTAAACTATTTAACTGAAATGTATATATATTTACTATACTTATATATTTACTTTTCCGTTGTTTTTACCGCCTATCGCAGCTTATCGCCTCGGCGAATATAACCCCAAAGTTTCAGGGTAAAATGCGCCACTGAGTTTAAAGAAAAAAAAAGTTTTTTTTTACCACCACTTTTGTTTATTATACTTTTAGTTATAAACATGTTTATGTATATTTTCTATATTCTACTAATTTCACACCAAAGAAACCATTCTTCACTATTTATCTATGATAAAATGGTTCATAACATGTTTTTGGTATAAATTCTCATCGAACAATTAATAATTTAAGAATCCTATGAACTTTTCGAGGCCTATTTAATTATATATTAGGAAAAATGTCTATGTTTATTAAAACATGCGATAATAATTATTGATACTGAACTTATTATATGTATCATGGACTGTTGCTACTATAGAAGATATTACTTTCAAAAATATAGTTATATATTACGTAAAAAATAACTCCTTACTTATTTTATATGTATGTTTTTTTTTAATTATGGAATCTGCCTACGTAGGCAATTTCGCCAATGTCGAGTGAGAAGGCCTTTATACATAAACACAAAGTAACAATCAAACTCAGGACGATTACACGTGGATCACACAAATAATCGTCAGGTCCGGGAATCGAACCAACAGACACCGGCGCAGCGGTTACAGAGAGCCAACTACTTTAATAGTTAGGTCAACTGTACAAATGTTTCATTTATGTTTGTGGAATTACAGTGGAATCTCGATAACTCGCATGTCAAGGAAAATGCTAATAATTTCGAGTTAATGAGTTTTCGATTTAACAAGGAATTCGAGATACAAAGGATTTCATTGTAGAAATTTCGACTTGGAAGAAAGTTAAAGAAGTCAAACGTAATAAAAAACGGATTTAAGTTTAAAGATACATATTGATTGAAACAAGTTTGATGTTAGTGAATAAATTGTACAAACATCTAAAAAAATCTTTCTTTTTATTCTTTTTATTTAGGGTGTTTGATGATTTTTTATAAAAATTGTTTTCAAGTTCAAACAGAAAAGCATCTAACATTCCTTTCAGAATTTATTGCTAACAGTTCGGAGAATTCTAAGAATTCATCCATTTATATTTTACTGATTACGACTTAGGGAGTCTGCTTTTTGAAATTCCAGTTATAGAGTATAGATATGTAGTATCCATACCTCGCAGAGAAATAACATTTTGTTTGAGTTACGAAGTCTAAATAATTGCAGATACCGCTTATTTAGGGGTTCAGCGGAAGGGAATGGCATCTTTTTCGACTTATTACGGATTACAACTTACCGAGATTCAAGTTATAGAGATTCCACTGTATTTATAAAAAATATGGTTTCAAATATGCCGCAAGTGATTATTTAATAATATAGTATCGAAAAATAAATTGACTGAAGACTTGCCTGTATGTGTTACTATTATAAAAGAAATATAATTTTCATAAAAAAGATGGAAAAAGTATTTTTCTAAACTTTTTAATGGCGGCATTAAGAAAATGGTAGACGCGTTAATTACGCTATACCATCGTAATGGAAAAAAATATGTTGGCATTTCAACAGATTGTCGTAAATGTTGATTACAAAAGATTTCTATTAGTATTTTGATTGAACCTAATCCTGTTCTTGATTGTATGTAGTTTAGAGTTAATATTATACATGATAAATAAAATAGATGTTGTCACAAAACATAAGAGATTTTACATACTATTTTTTGCGAATCTAGTTACCTAGTAAAAAGGACCCTACTAAAAAATATTAGCAATATTCATCCGTGTCTAGTTCATAGTTAATCGTAGATTTGTAATAAATCATAATCTTCATATACATTTAAATATTTATAGAAAAAGTATAGATAAAAGAAGTACAACACGATTTGTGTATATCCCTTATTCATACAACACAAGTTTCTGAAATAAACCTTTGCACCTTATGGAAAATGCCTTATATACAAACCCACATATATTTGTATGTATACCTAAGTAGTCGACTACTATCTTTTGATTCGAAGTGTTCATGAAAGTGATAGAAAAATATTTTTGTATGTTTAATACCTTCTGTAGATTGAAATCATACAAAGTTTAAAATATAACGGTAGTGAATTGCAATATTTATTTATTCTACTGTAGAGTATATTATAATTATAAATGAATATTAATTCATTTTTCTACTAATATCAAGTAGTGGAGTGTGTAATATTATGTACTTGAATAGGTATATATCAGTCAAAAGGTACCTTAAACTGTATTACGAAGAAATGTTCATAATTCATATTACCATATATCGGAATAAATAGAATATGTTTACCTAAATGTAGAGAAAAGAAGGCACTATATAGGCAGTTATAACTATACAAATCCTAGAACGATAAAATGTTTGTTTATTATTCTTATAAACATTTTAGAACATATATTGTATTTTTAATGAATTTTCCATTTACAACAATCTTAGTAAATATACGTGTTTAAAATTCCATACTTAAACCATTACATTTTTTTACATACAAGCAAATACAATTTTGATTGTAAAGTATAATTATTATGCCTAATATACCTTAAATACCTTTATCCTCGAAGCTTAGGTCCATATAATCTTATTACTCCAATCTATGGTTATATTACACAAAGCAGTGTTTGATTAGTTATATTTAGAGTTTTATTGTTGGTATTTAATAAAAAATACAGATCAAAAAGAATACGTAGGTAGATTAAAATAGGACATGATTAAAATTGTATTAATACATAAGTACATGTTATTACTCAGATAAATGAATTTGTTCTACTGTATTTATATAGAATGTAAATATATAATGGATATTGAAATTGATAAATATGATTCTAAATTATTAATTTCGATTTCATTATTTTGACTAATTACATTGATTCGCGGAATTGACTAATTTATGCAATGAAACTGTATTCTACGGTCATTTACACTGTAATTCACGATAGAAAGCACATAATACTCTAAGATTTTCTTTTAAACATGTTGATAAATTACTTTGTATTTTCGCAGTTTTACAATTATCGAATCTCAAAACCTGTTAAGACAAATAGCTTTTTATTTTTTTAATGAACCAAAAAATAAAGAGAGTACTTTTTTATTTATTTTCTACCCGTTTATAATCTTTATCCTTTTTTTTAGTATGTTTTCCTTTATTCTATTTGATATAGGATAACATACTATCTCGTTATTTGATGCTGTAAAGGTGGTCGGATGCCAGCAACTACTGTTATTGAAAAGTACTCGTTAGAATGATTATACCATCAATGTGATTGTTTTATTCTTATCAATTTAAATATGAGTATTTTACCATTCCACTTGTTATTGTATCACTTCTAAAAAACAATATCTATTACTCAATTATTTTATGATTATCGTTAAGTTTTAATTTGCATTGTAATTTAGTACAAAAGTGGCGCCTTTGTTAAGCGAAGGTAAAATGTAGAAGCTTCAAAAGCGGCTGTGTGGCCATTTTAATTTGGATATTGCGTAACTTAATATTTAAGCAAATTATTCTTCGTAATTAAAGTTTGACGGTGAACATGTATTAAGAATATAATAATTTGCATAGTCAAATAAATGTTTTAGAATAACTTATACTTTTTTATTTGCCTATAGTTGTTTTTTAACGTAACGGAAAATCTTAACCTAACCTAACCTGAAGATGAATATATGCACGTTTATAGATTTTTGTCTGCCGGTCTGTCCGTTTGTTTGCCCGGGTTAATCTCTGACACAGCTGAAGCGATTTTGATATGACT
The DNA here is from genome assembly GCA_039707435.1 of Actias luna. Taxonomy (NCBI): domain Eukaryota; kingdom Metazoa; phylum Arthropoda; class Insecta; order Lepidoptera; family Saturniidae; genus Actias; species Actias luna. Next base: position 7,285,794 of record JAZHAC010000033.1, on the reverse strand, counting down.
TTCATATACAGGAGATTCATTTTCAACTTCTTAATCATTCTATATATCAATATCCTTTTTCACAGGAACTAACCACGACAAATAAAATAAATAAAAAATACTGAAATCAAATAAGATTCTCTATAAAAGTATATTTTTGTCTATTTTTTTATAGGTATGTAAGTCCGATTCGCAGTTGTTACGTTCGCACCCTACTTACGCGGTCTGGGCTGAGTACGACAGCGATATCCCTACTAATATTATGTGAGTGTAAGTTTGTTTGTTACGCTTTCATGCAAAAGCTACTTGACCGATCATCACGAAACTTTGTACACTTATTCTTGGAGGTATTAGAAGTAACATAGGATACTTTTTATTGAAAACATTTTGTTTACGAAAGATATAAAAACTTATTTAATGACTTCATTGCGAGCGAAGCCGCGGGTAAAAGCTATCATTTTTGAAAATACCAATTTTTCAAATATTTCGTTGATTTCTTATCCTCGTAAAGGTAGTCGGATACAGGGCCCTTCTATCCCGCTTGTTTCCTATATATACAAGGCTTATACCGGAATGTGGCTCGGTTAAGCATTTCACAATGGCAAAGGCCCGTTCTTAAAATACGTCACGCATAATGTTTACTATTTTAGACTTATCCCTTCGTCACGCTATCACACATTTTCTGCGAATCGCCTACCAATATTACGTCACAAAATGATATACTCCGTAAATGATATATGGCAATTAATAACAGTACACAAATTTCAATATTTTTTTAATAATATAATTTTTTTAAAACTAATATTGCTTGGAATAATAAAACTTAAAAAAAAATATAAACATCTATAATACATGTAAATTTACATAATTGTTTTATGAGCTGCGAACGTTACTTTTTCTTAGATCCCCCTTCCCCTCATGAGTGCGAACGTATTTTATGAACCGCCAAGCATTAGATCTGATGTATGACGGCAGGGATTCAGTCGAACACGATTGCTGTGTTCTCCGATCCAACAAAACTAATAAAACTATTTATATATCTTAATTATTAAATATTTGGTACCCTTGCAAAGGCTATCGTAATAACTAGTTATCACCTGCCCGCTACACTAGGTGTCAAACTCCTAGATGGGTTTACTTTACCGATATTTTCAATAATTATCGTTGAATTCCTTCCAATTTAAACAAATATACACAAAACCAATTTACAAAAAAATATATACCTACCTAAACCTTTCTCATGAATCAATCTGTCTATTTGTAAAAACTGCATGAAACTCCGTTTTTAAGTCGTTGAGTTTATCGCTAACAGACAGATGCGATATTATCTTAGACGAGCTTTATAGAATAAAGTATAGAGACATAAAAAAAATCACACGGAAAGGTAAATTATGGCGATACGCAGTCAATTTCAAACAACGATGGCTACCAATGTATGTAACGCACACAATGTACATTGAAAAGCAGTTTAGTTGGTGAAAATCTATACATATTGTAAAAGGTAATGCCCTAAAAAACCATTGGGTATTTTCATACATAAGTATATATGTTTATTGTGATTACTAATCCAGTCAAAAACAAGTATTCAGTAGGTTTTTTTTCTACTACGTAGTTATGATTAGTTCGCGTTCTGCTCAATGGCGAGCTAGAGATAGTACTCGCCAACGGTTTTATGCAAATCAATCACTTCTTTTGTGATACATTAATTATTATACGGAACAGGTTTATTTAAATCATGTTTTTATAAACGTCCATTATTTTTTAAAGAAGAAATAAGAAACACGGTTCACTATCAATTCAAATTTATATATAATATTATGTAGATGAATACAAACCGGCATAAGCATATTATAGATGACGGAAGCCTTATACGACACGACAAATTAATTTATTCCATGTACTGAAATCACCAATTAAAATACATCGAACTCATTAAATGCAATAATTAATTAATCGTAGAAAATTGTAGAGGTGCCCAAGCATGAAACGCTTTCATTTTCTTGGGACGAATGAGTAACTACTAGTCGTTAAAGAGATTGAGACGGCGTGTCTATACATTTTCATGATCAACTTGTATTAAATGTTCAGTCTTTACTCGGATTTTATCTACTGCTCACGCTTTAGTAAAATGTAATTAGTGGATTATATAGAAACTAAGTGATTATTATAGCCATGTACTACAAAAAAATATACCTTGCTTTAATAGCATTTACAATTGGTTATAGTATCACAGACGCTAAGAAAACGAGGAAAACTAAACGGCCTTCAAACATCATTGAAGAAAGCACACCTCAGCCAAAAGTTATCTCGTACTCCACTTTTGGATTTAATGATGTTGGTTCATATAATGGCTTTGTACCGAGTTCATCTGATTATGCGAATTACATTAATGGTGTAAATCAAGAATCTACTACACGATTGTATGCTCCGGCCTTTCCAACAGCTTTGGAATCAATTGGATATGATAACAACAATTATGAAACTCAATCTGTTCAAATACAAGCATACAATTTGGATGAAGATAAAAAACAGCATTCAAGTGTATTACAATATCCGCAGAACATTAAACATTTTCTTGATTCCTCAAGTCAAGATTTTGATAACAAAATCATCAATAATCAAGAATCTTCCGTTAAAAATGAAGATAGTATAAATTATCCAGCTTACGGAGATAAATTAAACTACAGGGATAAGAATAAATCTAACCCATTCAACAACACTGAAATTAATATATTTTCCAACAGTGGCTACTCAAGGCCCAATGATAATAAATATTTTAATTTACCTGAGTCACACACCACATACGACAATAGATCTAATTATGGTGAGTCAAATTTTAACTACGAAAATGTACCCACAGATGTTGCTACATACATGCCGACAGGTGTAGAAAATTTTATAAAACCAGTGACCGATAATACTCAAACTTTATTTAGTTATCCAAGAGTGGTTGATTTTACAAAAATGATGCAAATACATTATCCATCTGCGACACAACATTTTGAGACCACAACTTTGTCCACTATTTCAAATGATAGTTCCTATGGTAATTCCTATGCTGATTATTATAACAAACCACAAAAATATTCGTCGTATTCTGATGGCATCAGTCATTCAGAAAATAATGAGGGCTTAATGAAAAATAATGTTCGTCAACCAAATGCATATAATGCTCAGGGATATACTTACATTTATTCTACGTCTCAAAACAAAAATATTTCCACTGAAGTCAAGCCTAGTTCAGAGTATAAAAAGAAATCAAGAAACAAGCATTGGATACATAACAGAAATTATACAAATAATTTAAAACACTGGAAAGATGCATCTTCTTTGAAAGTAAATGAGTTTTTTCCTAATGAATACAATAAGTCTGTTGTTAATATTGACTCAAGAATTAAAACAGACTCCACAAAAGCCAATTTTGATGAAGTAGTGTCAGATAGTAATAATTTCATAAATTTTGCAAAATATCAATTCAGTGATGCTGATTTTGCTAATTTTAAAAGAATGCCAGAATTACCGTATGATAATTACTATAACAAAATCAAATCAATCAAAACTAGTCCACGCGATTATTTAAACCCTTATAAACATTTAACTGATACCACATCTACTGCCACCTCGTACTGGGGAAATGTTTATAAACCTAATGATTATTTACCGTACAAAGCATCTTTAAACATATACCCATATGATGAAGAAAAGGAAGACGATGTTATAAGTATAACAAAAAGACCTAATATATACAGTTACAACAGGCCAACTGGCATTAAATCGACCGATTGGACTTCCGCTAATAAAAGACCATACAAACAAAGCCTGCCTGAAAAAGATTGGAATAATGAGTTGTTGACTAGGTATAACTCAGAAGAGGACTTGTTAAATATAAGAAATCACGATACATCGCATTCTTCGTACCTCCCGATACAGAAACCGTTGCACGAGAGTGTTTCAGACATTGAGTATAAAAATATATTGGAGAAATGGAAACAGTCGTATTTGAAAGCAAAATACAAAAGTTCACTTCTACGTGATTATGAGAGTATTGGCACAGAAGCTGATTCTTTACATTTACCTATACCAAGACCATATCCGGTAAGTATAACAATAGTATTGAATGTAATGTACGCATGCGAATGATTTGAATGTTAGTATAAGACACTTGTGCAATCATCTGAATCTGGATATGCAATTACACAGCAAAAAGAATATTATACGAAGGAATGCGGATCGGAAAAGTAGACAACACACGTCGTGCACTAATTTCTTTGCTATTAATAAGTACAATGAACACTGTCCACGCAACTAAGAGAAATCATAAATCTAAAGACAACTATATAGAGCTTATCTTTTATACACTTTATTAAGTCATTTCATATAAAGAAATCAATTATAAATAGATATAAAACGCGAGTACTTAGAAATTTTAATAAAACTTTACATAATTTCAATAAAAATAAGAAATATTTAAAATACTAATTAATAATCATAGAAATTAGTGTCACGGTAAAATATAATGTATGTTTTACGATAGATGGTGAAAGTCAAACAATTCAGTAAGTACCTGAAAGTAGACCTATCTTTTAGTTGCAATTACACCTTTCAATTTAATATTCCAGTGAAATGTCTAGAAATTCGTTTTACTTGAGTTCATTTCTTTCCCTTTTAGATTTCCCTTCAGTGCATTATTATATAACATCTTGATAATACAAGAGATTATAACTTAATTAATTAAGTATAAAGTGCATTCGATGAAAAATTCAAATAATGTGATCGAAAATCTTGTATTTCAGGGCAAGGTGCTTGTAGAAAGTTCAGTTTCCATTTACATATGTATATTAACTATGTAACATGTCTAATTCGATAATACATATATTTGTTTATCAAGCACGCTAAAACTGCTGAACGGATTTAATTTTTTTTTTCGGGGGGAAATGCTTTTAGGCATCCTCTCCCTGATGGGCCGGGAAAGGTATGTGGGATTCAATCGGCGACAGACTCGCCGGTAATACCCACTAAAACCCCACAGTGTTCTTCTATCGCCTATTGGGCCAGGGAGCAGGATGTGTCTTCACGTTGCCTATGCTCCCATTTAAATTTAATATACAATAGAAGGTAAATATATGTTGATATATTTAATATTTTTTATCAACTATCGAAGATGCGTACTTCTGCTGATAATCCTTACTAATATTATAACTGCGAGATTGAGTTTGTTTCTTTGTTACGCTTTCGCGCCTACACCGCTGTATCGATGATGATGAATTTTGGTACAGAGATCGATGGGAATCTGGAAACGGTAATAGTCTACTTTTTGTCGCGAAAACCTTATTGGGGAAAAGAAAGGAAGAAACTTTGTCTGAAAGTTTTTATTGCGTCATCCGAATTATTTGACAAAATTAATATTAACACGAGCGACGCCGCACGTAAAATCTAGTACTGAATAATACGATAATAGTGTATTTTTTTGGTTAGGACATAACTGGATATAGCAAAATTTTATGAACGAATCTGGCAAGATATGAGTGTCAATATTTACAGATAGAAATTCCTCACCCGGTAATAGTGCCAGTGCCACAACCTTATCCAGTTCGCATTCCAATTGCTAAACCAGTAGCAGTGTCAGTGCTCCGAGAGCTGACCATTCCGATCGTGAAACCAGTGCCGTACCCAGTTTACAAAAAGGTTCCTTATCCTATAGAGAAGCCTGTCCCTGTTACTGTTGAGAAAGAGGTTAGTCATTTCATTGAAGTTAATTTTTGAATATAAATTTATGTAATATATTTTATAATATATATTACATATAATAATATATAATGTAATATACCTGCAATTAAAACAACTTCAACTTCATTTTGATGTTACTAATTATAAATGGCAAAGAATGACTATGTTTATATAAACCATGTTCAAACAGTTCTTTTATATTTTTTGGCCAGCTATGTGCATGTGCAACGTCTTGCATTAAATTATGAACTTTTAGATTACTATTTTTGTACTTTCACGGCACACTACGTTGCAACAAAAACCTTATAGGAATCACAGTAAATACACAAACACTTTTTAATGGGAGTAAAAATGCCTGTCGCATGCTGATGTGCAAACTTCACACTAGATATACATATGTTGAATTATTTAAATTTTAAATAAATTTTCCATACTTATTCTAAATTTACTTTTTAGGTGACAGTACCAATAGTTAAACCTTACCCAATTCATGTTCCTTATGTAAGACCAGTGTTTCATCACACGAAATCAGTGTACGATGACAGTGACAATGTTGAAGACGATGACTATATGCCAAGACCTGAGAGTAGTAAAAAAAATATACACTATAGACGACGGCCTCATAGGTAAGTCGACTAGTAGCAGTGCGTTGCTGGTGCTTTTAGATGTCTTGTCAAAGCACCTAGCCTCGCAAATGTGTAACAGTTAAAACTAATATATTCCATAGGGATGTCGACATGTTACGAAGTTAGGATGAAAGAAAATGCAGCAAAATTATGACTAATAGTAAAGTATTTTCTTGTCTAGTACTCGCATGTAATATCTTCACTAATCCTTCTGCCGCTTAACATTTATCGATTTGGTATAATACAACATAGTTTATAACGCTAAACCTAGAAACTATAACTAAAAATCATAGTTTTATCGAAATAATAGGATCTAAAAACAGTAGATTTTTTTTTACACTTGGCCAAGCCAAAAGGATGTCTGAGGGAAGATGTTTTACATCATTGTATATTTTTACTTCAGTTCATACAACAGAATACGAAGGCCCAACCGCGGCAGTGACCAAGAACGGAACAGAAGGTATTCACCGAACCGTCACCGACATTCTGCTTCAGCAGTAGACAGCAGATACAACAGACCTTACGGAGAAGATATCCAAGCCTACAAATATGAAGAACGAGATAATGAAAGATTAAAGGAAGATCATAGTGCATTCGTATTATATTGCAAGAAAAGAGGAACTTGTTAATTTTAATATCTTTTTATAAATAATTTAGTAATTTTAGTTATAAACTTGCGTTTCTGTAAATAAAAATCTAAATTTAATAAAAAAAAATTTTTTTAGATATATATTACGCTATTTTCAAAGAGAATCCATTACATAGTATTATTTATTACAGTCAGATTACTTTGTTTGCTTTTATTTTTCTTAACTGGGGAAATACATTTATGCATTTCTGTCCCAGCCCCGAGGACTGAGGGGGGTACGTGGGACTCACCCGGCGCTAACCGCCGAGAACCCTCGCTAAAACCCCACGGCCATCTGGCGTCTTTCTGGGACGACGCGGGTTCGTGCATGCAATCACCGCATAATCGGATCAGACTATGAAATGTTATAAAAAAATGTAAAAAAATTTGATCTAATACTTAGCTTAGTAAACATGCAAATTTCCAGTACCAAAAAATTACCCACATCTTATTCGATGGAGGGCAGTAAAGAGCTAAGGATAGAAAAATATCTGTTTTTCACCAAAATTGTGAGAAAAAATCGTTAGTAAACAGATTTTTCAACTTGAACGTGTGAGCCTCTTATCCGATTGACAGAAAATGTATTATCAACATACCATGGTTTCAGTATTGAAATACTGACAACGATCAAAATCGTCTTCTAGTAGAAATCATAAACAAACATTGTTGGATGTGAATAACGATCATGCTCAATTAACACTGGGTTAAATACGATAGAAATATGGTGTTTTTCATATGAGTATCTTGAACAATGATTTACCTACAATTTTGAATATTATTCACGTTCATTTTATTTCTTTATGCATTAATCTCATATTACTATTATGCATACCACGACGCAGTATTCCTTATACTTTTTCTAGAGGAAGAAGATGAAATGTTCATGATACAGTTGTACGTTTAAAATAGCATCACAATTATATTTTCACTGGCAGCAGCGTCTGGTCTAGCAATTATTTCGCCCCGGACAAAAATACAAATTGCCGACTCTTTACAAATTTGAATGCAGTCGCAATATTATTCCAATATAATTTTTTAGCAAACGCACGGACTGATAACCGATATTTTGTCTTTGTTGATAAAATGTACCATAACAATTTTTACAACCAAACACCACCGCGGCACCTCCTCATTCTGGCGCCTTGGGCAAATATCCGGCTTGCCTTACCTAATAGCGGGCCGTGCTCTCAGATTAATGATTAATGATGCAGTATAAAGCAGCCCACAGATTATTAGTCGCCTGCTAGGTGAGCCAGCGGCTGCTCTTGCCCTACGTTTTTGATACTGAGTGAAAGGATTACCTGCTGCATATAAAATATATCTTCCATGGTTTTTGAATGGTAGGCATTCAAAAGATTGCTGAGTTACAGTTATATACTTGCATAACACACTTTTAAAAACTAGTCAATAAGAAACATTGAAGATCGATTTATATATTATAGAAGCTAACTGTAGAAATGTATACGACATCAGTTACTTGTTCACTTGTTCATTTGATAATATGTTCATCACTAATTTTTATGTCACTAATTTTCAACGTTGTACTTAGTTGAATACTAGAATAAATTTGTTGCAGAAACAAAATGTAATTTTCTAAAGTTATAGGTCTATCAAAATGAGGTACAATTTATGTAAGAAAATAGTATGATTTATAATTATTGTTCAAAAAATATTATGTAAGTCATAAGCTGAGAAATATAATGGCATGGCTTACTATTTAGAAATATTATAAATATTCAATGTACGTATTTGGTCAGGAAAAAAGTTTCGTCGTATTTGATATAAAAACTCAAGACATTTTTCTCAAAGTTTATTTACATTTAAGTATAATATATATATGCCATTTGTTAGAGGGTTTTCTATCATCTTTTAGGTAGTGTCATGATCCCGTTGATGTAGAAATTTTGGTCTTTTTCATATAAAAAATCGTGAGAAGTAGTTTGGGCAGTCCTCTCTTAATGTTAACCTGACACTATTTAAAGAATTTTCGAAGAAATCGAAACAGGTGGAAATCTGAATGTGCAAGGTTAGAGCTACATGATAGATGCATTAACATCCCCCAGCCCAAATCTCTTAATTTTTGCTGAGTTGCTAAAGATATGTGTGGTATAAGGTTATCAAGATGAAAGACCCTTTCAATTGATCAATTCCAGCCGCTTCCTCTCAACTTCTTGCTTTAATATCATTAGTTGTTGGTAGTTGGAGTTAAACTAGCTTTTGCTATATATTTACAGTATGGAAAGCCTATTCGCCCTCTGACCGCGAACTTTTTTGCACGTTCTTGTCGTACGTCCATTTTTCATCACCAGTTATCAATCTCTTCAAAAACGGATCGGTCTCATTACGTTTCAATAAAGAATCGCAAATGAGTACGAGTTTCTATACAACTGTTTTATGTTTAATTCCCAGTTCTTCAGCTATGTCGTAAATATTGATATGCCGATTTTGCCCCTCTTTTTCAATAATGACATTCACTTTATCCGTTATAGGGCGACCAGGGCGAGGTTTATCTTTGACATCAAAATTCCCGGATTGTAAAAGTTTAAACCAACTGAACATCTCAATTTTTTTCGCGGTTTGTGTAGCATTTTCTCCGTTTTTGTAATAATATTTTAAAATAAGTTTGGAAAATTTAAAAGTGCATTCCTCATAGAATTTATTTAATTTTTAAGAAAAACAAGGGCGTATCGTTAAACTATTTTATTAATTAATTCATTATTAATTATCCTATAGTTTTAAGTAAGCACGATTTATTGCTTGCCACAACAATTCGGTATCTTAGCCTTTTCCTTAAAATGAAAAAAAATGGCAGTACCTAGAACTTGTATATTAAAAATGTAATAAATCCAAAAACGAGGTTTACAAAAAATATTTTATTGTCAAACTACGGGTACTAGGCTATTGATATGAAATAGGTAACTGGTTGATGTTATTCTAAAGAGAATAAAAGAAACCTGGTTTAGCTAAGTTAATTTTTTCTGGGATAAAAAATCCGTGCACGTAAACGTCCTAGAAAAAATTCCGGACTTCCACGTAAAACTAAAACAAAACTTTTCATGGTAGTAAAATTTGTTTTTTCAATGTATGGGATAAATTATTTGAAGTGTTTTTTTTTTAATACATATACTGATATTATCATGCAACTCCAAATTGGTTGTGGTACAGACAGTTTAAAAGCAAAAAATTGCTTGATCTTAACGTGTAGAAAGTAGAGCTCATCCGCTTCGAGGTATGAGGCATGCAATATATCAATAGAAATTTACTAATTTGTTTCTTTTTTTAATGTAAGCTTTTAATGTTAGGAAAACCAGCCAGACACAAATATTACAGCCATAGAGATTTTATTACAAATTCATACATTCTAATGTTAAAAGAAGTTTTACTCGACCTATTATGTAGTCTTGTGAAATAAGGTGAAATATTTGTTTTGAAAATTTATTAGTTAATTTAAATAGATCGTAGATTTTTATTGGTTGTAAAACCTGGTTTTCGAGTGAAGAAAAAAACGAATAATTGCTGATTTGTTTAACGTTCGTTAATCTTTTAGTGGAAGTAATTTGTATAGTATAATCAGAAATCATAGTGTTAATTATTTACAATAATGTAGCGTTATTGAGAGACTATAATTATTTACTTGATGCTGCTTTATATTTATTATTGTTATTCATAATAAACATATTCGTATGATAATAGTTCGTTACTATATTCTCATAATAAACAATATTAAAATTAAGTAATTTGAATATAGTTACTTAACATTTTCCTGCATCGTAAATCTATTTTAATTTATTAAGTTTAAGATTTAATTCCATGGGGCATATTAATAATAACGAGCGTGATGTTTAATATTTATCTTGTTCCTCTTTCGGTCGCTCTACTACAATTACATAATGATACATCGAATAATTTACATGTTACCTTTAGCAGCATAAAACAGATTGATTAAATGTTAAAATGTACTTAACCGTTAATTTCAAGTCAAGGAAAATTATTACACTACATCTACAGCGTAGTCAAATATCATTTTTGTTTTATTGATTGTGTTGATTGATTATATTGGAATAGATCTACTTTACTAAGGTTAAAAATAATTGTTTCTAACGTAATTAGGACGATTTATAGTGTGACGAGGTGTTGCGTTAGAGATGCAAAAGATGACAATTTTATCTGTTTATCAATTTACGAGTTAACGTTTGATAATCCACTAAAGTCAAATCATATACACATGAACAAGCAACTTGTATTATTGGCGCTATCTGACTGTAATAAACGTGAAGTACTTACATATGTCTAAGAGTGAATTCCGTTCCTTATGCGGCCCGCCGCGCCGCCCCATCGGGTTTTTGTTATTGGTCCATCTGGTGTTACTATTTTTTAAACATTTACAATTTCATGCCCATTAAAAAAACTATGTGTGCCCAGAGTAAATAGGTACTAGATAACACTCGCACCGCGGTGTAAAGTTCGAATATTGATACGGTAATTTGCAATAATATACGGTAATTCATTAATTTATTTTTATTATACATCAGACGTTTTATTGTACCTATTGGATACGGCAACACGTTCCTTTGGTATTTTTGTAAAAACGAAATTTCCAGTGTTTAAGAATATGTGAAATCAGAATTTCTAGAACACTGCCAATGTGTTGCATTGGCCGTTTTTTATTAACACTTTAATAATTCTATTTTAAAACAGCTTGTGACCACGAAAACTGAAAAGTTTTTAATACATCAGGTAATATATTTTTTACTCTAAGCGATATATCCGTTCATAGTTGTTTAATTCAATTTGTAACAATCGCGTAAACCTCAGGAAATCATTACCTAAATATTTTTTATTTGCGGTCCGCGACACCATGATATGTTTGTGGCCCCTATAAAAAAGGTTGAGTATGGCTGGTATAGAGCATACTCGGAATTATCATAATCTCTTAAGATTATCATTCAAATTTATAGCTACAAGGACAGAAAGTGTTTGATTTTTTCTGAATAAAGTTTAAGTTAATGAAGGAACAAATAGTATTTATTTATTTATTTATTTGTTGGAACTCCAACGGCTATATCTTACAATAATTAACACTTACATTAGAAATAAAAAACCATTTACCGGCCCTCGCCAATAAGTAGCAATTAAAAAAAAAAAATCAATCAGTATTTTTGTTGTTTCACGGCAAAGTGACAGCAATGTGTGTTATGATAGATACAATACATTTAAAAACGAGAGGATCACTACCCAAATATCGAAAATCCGTCAAAGTTCGCTGTTTTCGTATCTGCCTGCAAACCTGCTGTGAACATGTTGCGTATACTATAAAAACAATAGCAACCATTAAAAGACGGGTAAAGCAAGGACGATTTCCATTACCATACCAGTATTGAAGCCTTCATCGTTTAACTACACTTAAACTACCAGATATAGACATGTGACATACTAAAAGAAAATCACCATACCAAACGGGTTTATTACCATGTCTGTTGATTGTAACTCAGCAGGGCATAGATCCCTACTATTCTTCTTATATGCTTATATCGGCTGATTTTGAAACCTTGGACAGCTAAACGTGCCACTAAGTTCAATGTAACACCAAATGTATGGTGATCGAGATACAGTCGGGCACAGTTGTAGTGTAATAACCACCAAAGATTACTATTAGTGTTTTTCTGTACTAATTAAACTTATTACAAACTTCGTCAGGAGTTTTACATTAAAAGGTTTACATTTTTTTAACCATTTTTAAACGAGTTTCCAAAGCCTCCAAAAAAATAATAAATTGATTGATAATAAATGAGATTCACCATTAACTCTAAAATAATAACTATTTGCTGAAATATCATATCATATAGATTACTACAAAAGTACAATGCTCAAAAACACACTATAATTCCTTGCTTCATTACTATTGCCCTTGACGCAATTTTTTCTTAACGCTAAAATATATTCGGTAAATATTTAATGCTGACAGAGAGTCTTACCAGCAATTTATAGGACAGGCTTTCTAATCTCACGAGACTCACAAATATTACTTTTTAAATTTCTATGTTTCAAAAAACCACGTAACAATGATTGATTAATTTTAATACTGTCGTGTAGGTGCGCCCAATATGTTACCAAACTCTCATCGCCGTTTAATGTATGGTATTTTTATACATCATGACATTCAATAAAATTAAAAATACATATAAAATTTGAAGAACAAAATTAACTTTAATTATAGGCGAGTATGACACATTTATTGTGTGGTCAACACTAACTATCCCTACTAATATTATAAATGCGAATGTAAGTTTGTTTGTTACGCTTTTAAGCGAAAACTACTAAACCGATAATCATGAAACTTTGTGCACCTATTCTTTGAGGTATTAGAAGTAACATAGGATGCTTTTTATTGAAAACAAAAATGCGAGCGAAGCCGCGGGTAAAAGCTAGTATAGTATAATTATGAACCAAAAATGAATATCGAACAAACGAAATTAAATAATGTAGAATTAAATATAAGTAAACTTAAATGAATTGAGTATAAATTAAATTTATAGGTACTAATAATAAAAAAATACAGAAGTCTATATTATTTTCGGTTATTAGACAACAATATACCTACTAATATTATAAATGTGAAAGTTTGTATGTTTGTTATAAAATAATGAAAAAATTAATGAATTGATTTAGATAATATTTGATATACAGTTTATCAGGTAGATTAACATATAAGATATATTTTACTTTATACTAGAAATATATTTGGTTCTTTGTATACATACCTTATTCTAATGTCAACGCGAACGAAGTCGCGGGTAGAATTCTATAAACACTTCTTTATAGCTCTGTGTCACAAAAGGTATCTGTCTCAATTATACGTTAATGATTGGAACAATATCGGTTCTACTTTCATTAATTAGTCGATAAATACATCTTATTAAAAGAAAAAAAAACTCAGGTACAGAGAAATCTCTTTGGAAATTTCTTTAGTTGAGTACAAGCTCATTATTTTCTCTTTTCTCCATTGTTAACTAGACTTAAAATTTTACCAACTGCGACCACATCATAATACCTCTTTAATTTCTCATCTTCGATATCTTACGTTCCAACCTAGGTCGTCTCCAAGTCCACGCTTTCCCAGGAAACAATTATATACCTAAATTGAGCTAGCCGTGTAAAATAAATACCTCGAATATTAAGAAGATTGCAGACAAATTTTATTGTTTTAGTAGTTAGTAGGTTTTCTAGAACTACAATAATAGATAATGGGATAAATATACCATTAGCTGTCTAGAAAAAGTTATAATCATTAAAAAAAATAAGAATTAGTAACGAATTAGTTCTACAGCAAATTAATGATGTAAAAAAAAACAACATTTTGTATATAATTTCAATTTAATTTATTATTTATAAATTTAGACTCAACCGGTTAACCACTATTGTAATTTACATATATACAGTCTTATATTAGGCAAAAATGATTTCAAAGTTGTTTAGCGGTATGAACAACCAATAGAGTATAATTATGTATGTTGTGAAATAGTATATTGCTTTGACAATTGGAATGACGTATTCTAAATGAATATGGAATTAGGAGAATATGGATTTGAACTTATATAATTGTATTTATTGAACTTATATTATTATATAATTATAATATTTTATTGTTTTACATTATATTTCGGCTACTTACTACATAATGCTATTTATATCATAAGTAAAGTTCAAGAAATTGTTATAAAACTATAAGGCTTGAGTTCACAATTTCTTTGTAATCTGTTAATAATCAACGATTCATAAATATATTAACTAACGTTCCACATATATACTCAAAGTATTAATTTATAAGTATAAATATATCAATGAAGTTAAATTATAGTGTAATCATTAATTTCTGTTAAAAGTATATATGAAAATAATTAAATTGTCGCGTGGATGGCTAAGTAATTGATCAGCATTCATTGTCAGCAAATGCTTTAGGTACAGAGACTTGGACTTGGAGTTTATTAAATTTTAAAACAACTGTAGTATATTGTGGCACAATTAATTAGTAACAACAATTTATATAGGATGAATTGATAAGAGCGAATGTGAATAGTTCTAAATTGATAACTTACAAAATTGTTTGTAAAACAGAATTATTGTGAATATATAAAAGATCTCGAGTTGATTAGACTGACTCTGTGATCGTGGTTCCGCTGAAATGGTCGTGTGTTGATTTGACCTAGAACTATCTATTTTAATCGACGTTCACACAAACATTAAGGCGCAGAACGTGTAAGTGTAATATTTAAAAATAATTTATAAAATATCAAATTTGATTTGTTATTCAAGTAAAAAATATTTTGAATATTTTTTATACGATAAGCTGATGTGCTTAAGTTTAAGTGAGCTTATGAACGGATGTAAAAACTTTGTTATGCAAATTATTGAACTTTTTTACTTTCAATATAATTAAAATTTAGTTATGGCATTAAAATAAATTATCTGTTTCTAGATGTTTCTTAAATTATTATTACAATAAACCCAACATGAAATAGGTTGTCGATTCACTGATGAATATCGTTTTTGGGACAATCTTTTTAACACTTTTCTCTTAGTATTTGTTAATTGTAATTGCATTTTAAAAAACGTTAAGAGTATATATTTAGGATTAGAAATGTATAAAGTGAAATAGTTGCCTTGCAGTGACATATAAGTATGGCCAATTAGGAATATTAATTTTATTTCCTACTAGTTTTTATCCGTGGCTTTGCTCGCGTTAATATTAATTTTGTGAATCAATTCTAGTTGTAGATCGATACAGAAATATTTTTTAATCAAATGTTATGAAATTATTTATTCAGGATGTAGATCAATACAGGTACGAATATATGAATTTACCCAAAATTCGAAATTACGTAAAAAAAAGTTTTATACAAAGTTTATTCCTCTCTACACCCCACTTCCCATAAGTTTTTCGCGAAAAAATTAACCTTTCACCGTCCCTTGGGTCCCATCTATCTGTATACCAAATTACATCATAATCGAATACATGCGAACCTTCATATTAAGTTTGAGAGGAGGCAGTCTTGCAAAATAAAATACTTATATTGCAGTCAGTTTTTTTTTTATTATGAGAAAATAGTAACAATGTGTAAATAAAACCACAAGGTAATATTTGGTGATAATTTGTAGTTATATTATAAAATTTAGAATTAAATAATAATAACACAATTTATATGTATGCAAATATGTTTAATAAGTAATGTTCCGAATAGAATAAGATTTTATTTTGTACATATAAATATTAAAATCCTATTCTAAAAAAATATTACATCTAGTGTCTATGTTAATATATGTATTAATATATGTTAGTACTGTACATATATCAATCTTTTTTGTTTTCAAATTATATGTTACACCTATTCATAAGCTACTGATGCCCTGTTAGACAGCCGGAGTGGTGCAATGACAGGCAGACCCCACTACCCACCCCTCTCAGCCCGGCTTTTATATACACCCTATATATTTATGCAAACTATATGCATATAATGTCTTCTATTCAAACCCATATTCTTATAATTGAAAAAAAATAATAATATGGCGTCACATAACCTCCATAACGAAAGTTTTCAAAAGATATCAATCGAGGCACTTGGGATAATGTATAAATTTTAAAAGGGCATTTAAAAGTTCTAATGAAGTAACAAAATTCACACATATAATATACATATATATATATATATATATATATATATATACGAAGTCTAAAAATATTAGACTCTTATATGGCCATATCGTGTAAATAAATAAATTGCCATAGAAGATTTTGTATTTCATACAATCGTGGTCGTACAGTGTTATGTATTCAATAAAAAACAGCGGAACGCGGTTATTTTAGAATGCTATCACTTATCAGACACTCAACCAGATATAGATAACTGTATTTCTTTCACATGATGCGTCTACTTCATATATAATATTGTGAGTTAAGGGTCGACCAAATCATTTCAGTGGTGTTGTTTTTAGGTCCATCATGAGGGTATTTTGTTTCATCGTCGCCTTAGCAATTGTATCGATATGTGAAGCTACAAGCCCCCAGTTGCGTTTTGCATGGAAACAGATAGATTATGTATGGGATTCTCCCACCGACCGTGAAAATGCTATGAAAGATGGAACTTACGTACCAGCCAATAACATACCGTTAGGCATGGTACGTTGGAAAGACAAACTTTTTGTTACCGTAACAAGGTGGAGGAACGGTGTTGCATCAGCACTAAATTACATTGATTTAAACGGGCCACAAGATCAACCATTGAAGCCGTATCCATCTTTTAAAGACAACTTGGTACCTGACACAGCAACGGAGCTACCTTCGAATAGCTCAATTATATCAGTATTCAGATTGTATGTGGACTCATGCGACAGATTGTGGGTGATGGATACAGGATTAGCGGCTATCTTTGGTAAGATTACATAATGGTAGTTTAAACTATGTAACTTAAGCAAAACCGCAATATTATCGACTTAAAAATAATAACATTTACTGAGAAGATGATCTTTGTAGTATTTCTATTCAGTTATTTATGTTTTATACGTATAATTGCAATTTTTGTTCGTTAATAAATAGTACTTTATACTGTAAGTATTAAGTACGGTTGAATTGTTGATGTAGCACTCGTAAAGCGAAGGACCTACTTATATGACAGCCTTGAATGTCAATTCAGACTAGATTTGGGTTAGTGTTTATCGGCTGACCGCATAGCTGACCTAGCTCGCTTTAGGATCTTTTTATTTATGTACTAGCTTTTAACAGCGGCTTCGCTCGCGGTAGTATTGATTTTGTCAAACAAATCGGATGACTCAACAAATTTATCCCTTTCTTTACCCCACTTTCAATAAGTATTTCGCGAGAAAAATTAGCTTATCACCGTCTCCAGGTTCCCATCTACATATCTCTATACCAAACTTCATGATAATCGATTTGGCGGTTTAGGCGTGAAAGCGTAACAAACAAACTCACTTTGCATTTATAATATTAATTATTTAATTAATAATAATAAGGATATTCGAAGATAGCTTCCCTCCCATTACTTTTAAAGTCTTACCATTTACGTATAGGAACATTTTACTCTTAAATTACTTTATGATTTTAATATTTTACTTTTCATAAATTTAAATTTCTATTCATCATATTTCGGTTACCACTAATCTAGTTGTAGCCTCTTTGCTTTCGACTGTTTCTTTATATTTTCATTGTCCATATGTAGTTGTGTCCACGATTTCGTTCATGTGCAACTAATAATTATTTAATATTTATCGCTCGTTTTTGTAACTGTTTACATTACAGTTGTATTTTCATTACAACTGTAGAGTGATGCTAGCCTGAAGCTATTTTCAATTATTGGTCTATCAAATACAAAAATAAGTTTCGAAATCTGACTGACAGTTTCTAAAATTAGCGTATTCTATCAAACAAAATTTTTGGCTTTATAATATAATAGAGATAAATAAATAAATGGTGTTTGGTTTGAATACGGACATGGCTACCGTGGAGTATCCATTCCATTGGCATACACCCATTTCGTACAATAACAATGACACTTAGAGATTTAAATTAGAACTTATTCAATACTTCTACACTTCAAACCAGCTATTAATTCCGTCACATAGTTCTTTGTCTGATTATAGAATAATTATGAAACGTTGTCACTATAAATCAAATATATTTTTGATAATATACTAGTACAGATTTTGTATGATAAAAAAGTTATTGCTAAATAAAACGTCCTAATAAAATATAAGAAACACATGAACTAAAATGGGATTTGATACATCTTATCTGTAGCACTATATAGTACCTGATACTGCTCAAAACACCATATAGGTATGAAACTTTATAATTTTATTTATGTAACCAGTCAGTGATAAGAGAAAATTGTATAAAATTCGGTCAAGAAATTTATTTATTAGGAAAAAGTATCCCCTATCTCGGTGGAACTATTTAGTATTATGGGATAAAAGGTATCCCATATCTTGAGCCATATATTAGTATCCATAGTATTTTTATAAGTGTTCAAAATTTCGTAAAAACCTATCCAGTAGTTGGCCTATTGAGATGCATACAGGGGGACAGAGATTAATATCGGAATAAAATATCTAACCCCTCTTTATATACTTTATAAAATATACTTAAATTATTATTTTCCAAAAATATTTAGTGTAGGATTTTGGCTTAGTAGTAATTTTATAATGTTTACGTATGAATCTAAATCATTCAATACCTGTACATATGACAACATGAAAACCAATTAATGATAAGGAATTTTTGTAACGATTTTTAATAGCAAAATCAATCTTCTACGTAAGTAATTAAGAAAGTAGGTTGTCTATTAAAATAAGTTGTTTGCGTCATTGCATACATTCTACATACCTACTTAAAATTAGAATTCAAGGCAGTCGTTATTCTTTTATTATGTGTATGTCTATAAAATTACATTTATAAAATGAATTAATCTATATGACTACGAAGGTTAATTAAGTAGTTACTAATATATATGTATGTATTGCAATTCTGTTTCTTTGCTCTTTTTCTGTATTTATCTATTTGTTATTTGATTTCTATAATTTATATGGCTAATCTAAATAAATCTGGCTATGACAGAGTATTTATTTTTTATATTTTACCTTATTACTTAGAATATTAATTTTATACCCCTCGGGATCTATTAATTACATAAATATGTTGATTTCATTCACGGTTATTGTTTAATATTACTCTTACTTTTTGTGTGCGTGAACTTGAAAATTAAATTTTTACTCAACATTAAGTGGTTTTATCGTTTAGTGTTATTATCTACTAACCCGGAACTTATTTAATTCCTTAGATTTGCAATCTTTTTAATATGTAGAAGAAATTTATAAATTAACATACAAAAAAATAAAGTTATAAAAGTATTCATCAGCACATTATAACAGGTTTTTATATGAACCATTGATGCCCAATAAAAGTAATTTTCTTCTTTATGAGCTTTATTTTTGGTTACACTTTCCCATGGCCGTTATGTAAGATGCCAATTGTGGAAAATGCCTCTTAAATAAATCTACTGGAATCTATTTATAAGACCTCGACAATAGATTATTAATGTTATAGTGGTATATCCTTAGAACGAAAATGGATAAGTCTTTGTCAGCACATATTTTGAATAGGATTACCAACACGACGACACGAAATGGCCTCTGAAATTGTGCATAGTATCAGACAAAGTGCTGGCACTTTGATTATAAAGAAAAATGCTAACGCGTGTCCTATTCACTAGGGTGGTTAACAAGTGTAGAAATTCGATACAAGAATAAAATCAAAAAAATACAAGAAAAGTTAAGTAGAATTTATTCGAGCTTTAAAAAGTACAATTGCCGCAAAGAGAACCTAATGGCTAACACTACCTTGACATTCAGCATAGAAGAATATTTTTAAATAGTTTATATCTAAGAAATTGATAATAAAAAAACACTCATAGGCTATAGTTTAATCAAATTATTGGAACGATTTATAAAAAACAATTGGATTGAGCCAAATCTGATACGTATTCTTTGAAAATTATATACGAAGTGTACAGAATGTAGTTAAATGTTTCTCTGAGCTCGTCCACTCGTTACAGTACTAGTCAATTAGCACTAGTAAATAGTATTATTGTCGACATACTATATTTTAAAATGCATGGAAAATACTATACACATAATTATACCTTTACATGGTAATATAATGAATTACTAATTGCTTATTTAATAGTAATTACTTGCGATTTTTAACGTTAATTGTAATACAAACTGGATTGGGAATTAAAATTAGCTTATGTCACTCAAGACTTTTTGTACTATACACATAAGTACACATATACCATGTATTTTCAATTTTATTGTACTTATAATTATTATAATTATTTTATTTCTAGGTATAAGGAACCGAATAGCCAGGCCATCAATCGTGATTTTCGACTTAAATACAGACAAGCTAATAAAAAGATACTTCTTCAAGAATACTGATTTAAAGGACGACTCATTCTTTGGCAATATTTTAAGTATCTTAACAATTATTATTTTTATAATAATATTCTAACTTTATTTGACTAGGAATTTCTTTCCGCTTTAAACTATATGAGTCTAAATAAATACTAATTTATTTAAACTAATTTCAGTTTCTTCTACGACAATGTGTAGATCCATTGTCAGGTAGGTCAATGGCTAATTCTATTTATTCATTGTATGCTTTACAAACGATGTTGTACATTTGTTCAGGTTTACTTAGAAACAAAAAGCAAATATAATCTTAGGTTTGATATTGTATATATTTGTCTTTACAACATAAATCTTATAAATGTCAAGCAAAAACTAGTGATCATGCTACTTTTAAACTGATGGAGGTCATACACACTATCCTATAATATGCTATGTCGATACAATAGTTTATAGCTATTCTAAGATCTGATTGGTGGCACTGCGGTTGAGTTATTAGTTACAGAAAAAGACAGAATGACGTTTTCCAGACCAAGTAATGTATGTAAAGTAAGAAACATTGTCCAAAAACTATCATTAATAATAATTGCACTAAATTTATTATGATTAAAGAATATTAAAATTTTATTCTAGATAGTGGATGAAGATAAAGATTCATGCGATAATGCCTACGCATACGTGCCTGACCTGGGAAGTTATGCAGTCGTTGTCTATAGCCTTAAACAAGATGATTCCTGGCGAGTGAAGCACCACTACTTCCATCTTGATCCCCTGGCCGGCTCGTACGAAGTTAACGGCTTAACGTTTCAGTGGAGCGACGGTGTTTTCAGTTTGGCGCTCACCGAACCGCACGAGGATGGGTGAGATTGATATTTCTGTGAAAATCTGCCTCCAAATATCTATAGGTGTTCCACTACGCTTACCTTGCTCACCATCTTAGGCCACATCGTTATTTAGCATCAAAAGAGTTTGTGGTCATCACGCTTTACTAAAATCGCTATAAAAAAGATTTTGTGGTAATTTTAAGGCCTTTAAAATGTTTAATAAAATATTCTATTTATAAAAGGAAATAATTAATACTAATATATTTTGAAATAGCCAATTCACATTTTTAATGCAAGGTAAAATTTTAAAGCAAAAAATTACAAACCTCGAAATAAAGGTACTTATATATTGTTTGTTATCGACATCATTTTTATTGAGGTGATGTTTCATTGAAGTCTTATTATCACTACTGGTGGGTGGGTTCGCTCGGTACAATAATTGCTGAACGCTTCAGAAAACTTCAGCAAAAAACCTTTGTGTTTTTGAGTTGAGTAATGTTACCAGAACTCCTTTCCAAATCACGATTGATGCATTTTAAGTTACAAACATTCATGGGTTAATATTATCAAAATTATGTATATACCAACACAGCTTTCGATCTCTAAAACTGACGACAAAATAGACAACGACTATGTTTTCAGTGTTCTACCCGTTTCCCAACGGACAATATAGGGTAATGTAATCGTAAAATAAGGGTAACAAGTTAAGTATTTTTTTATAATAACCTATATGATTAAAATATTGCAGATTCAAAACAGCGTATTTCCACGCATTTTCCAGTACAAAGGAATTCTATGTTTCGACCGAGATTTTGCGCAATTACAGAAATATGGACGTAAATGCAACGTTCCATGATTTCAAGGTTTGTACATTCAGTACATAAAGTGCTTAGCGATTAAGTAAATACGAGTTTAAATAGTTAAGTTGTAACAACGCCGCGTCATGGGTCGTCAGTTCGAATACGTCTACAATAAGCTTAAGCTTTCGGAAGTAAACCATCGTGATGAAACCATAGCATGGTGGTAGGGATTTTTCCAATTTCCGCCTGGCTAGCTACCACTCTACGGTTAAAATCTACCGTCAAATATGTATAGGTGACTTCCGGTAGTTGCACTTGAGAGACAGTCCCTCCAGTACGCTTAGCGTGTCCACCATCTTGGGCTACATAATCAATTAACATCAGGTAAGATTGTAGCCATAATGCCAAATTTGAACTATTAAAAAAAGTATCTGATATAAATAATATAATAATATTAGTGAAATTGTAATATTACTCTGGTATACATTTTTGAAGTGAAAATTTATTTAGGCGCTTTAGGTGTTTATTTAAATATAATTATTATATCAACCCAGATCTAACTGAACTTCTATTCTGGTTTGTCAATAAATACATATAATATGGATTTTTTTGATATATGAATCGAAAATTGACAGTCCTTGTAGCGAAATGATAGTAAGCCCTACTATTTAGTCAACAGTTCATTGTTTTAATTTCAAGATCGCACAGCTAAATGACGGCACTATATTTGAAGATAAACACAATACAATTTATAAACAATGGTGACCATTGACAGATTAATAGTCGATCAAGGGTCTTTGCGGTCCTACCGGCTTGTTAACCTCTCGGCAGCTGGATTTTGAAGCTATGATAGCTTAGTTGGTAGTTTGTACGGACGCCGTGTTAATGGACGTGTGTTCGAATCCACCTACAATAAGACTGAGCTTTCGGTGAAGGAAAAAAAGTAGGAAACTATAGCATGGTGATAGGTTTTTTCTAATGCCCAATTGGCTTCCTTCCGCCCCGCTTCAAGTAAAAAATCTGCAGCCAAATATCTATACGTGTGTGTCGGCAGTTGCGCTCGACAACCAGCCCCTCCACTGGGCTTAGCGTGTCCACCATGTTGGGCCAAATCATCATTTAACATCTGCTGTGATTGTTGCCATAACACTCAACCTATAAAGTATAAAAAATATACAATGGCTGATCCCAAAACGTGACAAATCGAAAGTCACTGCGACGGGTTTATCATTATTTGCCTGATCGTACCCAGTTCCGTACCAGCCACATTATTTGAGGGATATATACTGTTTGATCCCGGTAAGCAATGAGTTCTATCGTATCGCTGTGGTCATAGTTACTTGTGGAATCGTCGTATTCTACCACCCCAATACTCGATCTCAATGATAACTGACTTAATTTCTTTTTAATTTATGTTCTTATTCTTACCCGTTTACCTTTTATTTATTTACTACAAAATCATAAATTTTAGGATACGACAGCATGTACGGTTACTGTAGTTAAAAACTGTCGCCCATCTTCGGAAATCTTCTTTATATATAAAAATGTCGTGTCACGTTGTTTGTCCGCGATTAATTCCTAAACTAGTGTACTGATTTTCATCAAATTTTGCACACTGTGTGCAGTTTGATCCAACTTGAGAGATATGATACTTTTTATCTCGATAAGTGATCATAACACGATGGATGTTGCTTTAGTCGATGTGATTGACTACTCGAAAACAAGGTCTGCCAGGCTAGTTAGTATTTTTTATAATTTAAGAATACAGTGAGGGATGTAAATAAATGTTAAATAATAGAACATGTAAATATCTATAGATAAAACTATAGGACTACTATGTCTGTGATGTAAATATGCATGTAAACTAGGCAATGCGTGTATGTCAATATCTATAAATGGGTTTGTGAGAACCTAAATGAGTGTTCTCTTATTCTTCCTTGATAAATTTATTTGTAAGGTAAGAAACACGTTTCCTTTTGTAGGTGCCTTTATCTAATGCCATCTCAATTACATTATATATACATATTTCTCACATTTTCATTATTATTCTGATATTGTTATTTTTCCTTTTACAGTTGTTGGGTGACCGGGGCAGATTAACTCAATCATCGGCAAGCTGCTACGATACTAAAAATAACGTCTTATTCTACACACAGGTACCTCTCATGTCAAAATACTTTTGAACCATTTTATAATGTTTTAATATTATATTTTACTTATGAATCGATTCTTTTCTAATTCTTTTTTATAGTAGTACGATAAAATGACAGTATTATGTGTAATGCTTATCATAGTACAGTCTAAAATCAACTGTGATTACCGAGAGATCGGCAATCTTTCCAAAGTGGACAAATATTCAGTTGAATTACTATATTTGTTTTTGTCACTGTGCAACTAGTGGTTTTAACTGTGGACTAGATTTCTACCTCCCCTCTTAATTCCTAGTTATAGGCTGACTCCGATATAAAACACGCCTAATGGAGCCATTATAGCTGTTATCTCATATAGTATATATCGTGGTCGTAATCTAGTTGGACACAATACTTGAGTCCCAACATTACGAATACAGATTTTTTTTATAATTTTCAGGTTAATCGTAATGGTATCGGTTGCTGGAATTCCAAGAAACCATATACTGTCGCCAATAATCCACTACTCTTCAGCGACCCTGTACTGTATGAATTCCCTAATGATGTGAAAGTATGTTGTTCTTTTATTTAATCGAATTATAAATATAATTACAAAAATGTAAAAGACATCAATGTATTGTTAATAATACGCAAGCAGATATAAATTACAATGTTAGTTATCGACTGTCATCGATTTTATTAATTCATTGTCAATTTATGCTTGACACTTGGAAACACTTTTGTTGAATTATAAATGTAATTAAACAATCTGATTTATTTTCAGATCGATGTTGAAGATAATTTATGGCTACTGACTAACAGAATACCACGTTTCTTTTATAGGGAACTAGATCCTAATGAAGTTAATTACAGGATATTCACCATCAATACTAAAGATGCTATTGCTGGAACTACATGTGAATAAGTTAAAATCGCATTTATTAGTTTAAAATTAAAGTACAATTAATATACTGTCATTTAATTAACATTTAATACGATTGTAATGTAGTCAAAAATATTATTTTTTAGTCTTAAATTATTCGAGTGTTTTATTTGTCAATTCATATAACTAATAATATAAGTAGCTCCTAGAGAAGTTGATTAATCGAGTTTATTTCGTAGAGAGTTTTTTCATTCCCAATTAAAAAGTGTTTATGATATCTTTACAAAAAATATGCCTAATTAACCACTGATCTATCAAAGTAGTGGATATTAACATACTACTTCTAATTAATGAAGATAATTTTTAGGAGGTTACAAGAAAAAAAAATGATTGTAAGATTTTTTGTGCTCCTGAAAAGGTGCGATGCTGGAAGAGAGCACTAATGCTGTGCCAAAATATTACATACACTGTGAACTACATTTAATGTAACTTGATTTGATGTCAAACTAAAAAGTCGGAATTATTTGAAGTTAATTGGTTTATCTTGTTGCCCTTATCAATAACATCATAAGAGGCGCATAACTCCCTAAATCTATATTCATATTATAAAGTAGAAAAAAAATTAGAACGAACTAATATTAGGCTTTCAAAAATTCATTTTGTATTTGATACAGCAACCATTAACGAAGATTTTATTTAGGCTATTTAACATAGCTGATTTGAAT
This sequence comes from Actias luna, assembly GCA_039707435.1. Taxonomy (NCBI): domain Eukaryota; kingdom Metazoa; phylum Arthropoda; class Insecta; order Lepidoptera; family Saturniidae; genus Actias; species Actias luna. The sequence continues at coordinate 7,259,496 of JAZHAC010000033.1, read as the reverse complement.
AAAGTTACAAAAAACGGGCAAATATTAAATAATTGTTAGTTGCACGCGATAGAAATCTGGGTCAGAGCTAGTATCTATATAATTTACACTGTAGCGTATGCAGAAGGTTTCTTACACATCGATTGTGGGGTGAGACTTAAATGTGATGAAGGTCTGATAAATTTTCAAGACCCTCTTTACATTGCGGAAGTGCAAAATAGGTCATTTTGCGAAAATCGCCCAGTTGGTAGTGTTTACGGCTGGCACGTCAATGGACGTGAGTTCGAATTTCTGCAATGAGCCTGAGCTTTCAATGAAGGAAAACATCGTCATGAAACTAAAGTATCATGGTAAGATTTTTTCTAACGCCCGCCTGACTGGCTACCACCCTCAAGCTGTAAATCTGCCGCCAAATACCTATAGGTGTGTTTCGGCAGTTGTACTAGAGAGCCAGTCCGTCTACTAGTCTTAGCGTGTCCACCATCTTGGGTCACGACGTCACTTAATATCAGATGAGATTGTGCCCATATATTATAGCCAGGAACAAGTATCGGAGCCATAATGCTCAGCCTATAAAGCATAAAAAAATTTAGTGTTATATCTAAATTCGTTTATAACCTCATAGACGTAGTGTATGAATTGTACTGTTAGAATTATACCTTCATATAAATAGTAATTGCACTCCCGGGCAGGTACAAAACCCATCTACTCTGCATTATTGCTGTATATACACCGTTGGATTCTGGTACGGGACTTTCCGAAGTGAGCTATTATGGCTGATATTATATTTTGTTTATGGTAGCCGAGCTCCGATTGGAGACACAATTATCATGAGTAAACACAAAGTCAAAATATCAAAACATATATTCCTTTTATTGATTTATCAACTTTGTCAGGCAATAGTTCGCCAATTTCTGATTACACATATGATTACATCATGTACAATAAACGAATTTCCGTTAATTGTATGTGAATATTTCACCTGAACAACCCAAAATTATCACATGGATGGCTAGGTAATTGGTCGGTATGAATGGGCAGCGGATGCATTGGTCACGGGGAGTTGGGCCTTGACTTATTTGTGTTAAATTTACAACGTAAACGTAAACGTAACTAATTTCAACAGTTGTAACACAATTCGCTCAGAGTTTTTGTGTAAAATTTTCTTTATTATCTACCTTTTATACTGTTGACGCACATTTTGTATTCGTAATAGAAATTAGGTATGTATCTTAACAAACGTATGAATAACTGTATTAATGTAATGAGTCACTCGAAATTTAATTCAATAAATTAATACAGGAATTAAAAATAAATGAATTCACGAACCTAATTATAATCCGCTATTTATTTTAGGCAATCTAATTAAAATGAACATTTTTTTTAGTAAAAACATTTTCTCTTGATATTAACTCAGTAGTAGTAGGTGTTCTGTACGGACGCCGCGTCAAGGGATGCGAGTTAGAATCCACCTAGAATGAGCTTGAGCTTTCGGTGAAGGAAAACATCGTGATGAAACCATAGCATGATGGTAGGTCTTTTTCTAATGCCCGCCTGGCTAGCTACCACTCTCAAGTAGGTAATCTGCCGCCAAATACGTATAGATGTGTTCGGGCAGTTTTACTTGAGAGCAAGTCCCTCCACTAGGCTTATCGTATCCACCATCCTGGTCCACACCGTCACTCAACATCAGATGAGATTTTAGCCATAATGCTAAAACCTTAACTATGACAAAAATATTAACACACTTGTTACGTATTCCATGCAATACATATAACAATAAATCTATTTTTAAATATACAATATATGAAGCGTATTTACTGCACAATTTTGAAATTTAACAAAGTTCAACAAAGATTTCTGTTGATTCCTCGAACAAATTATGTATACATAATAAATAAATATAAATAATTCATAAGTAATATTTTATTCAACTGTAATGTTGAAGCAACATGCAAATGATTTTAATCTAACAACCTAAACAATTGTAGTCATCAAGATAAAAATGAAGCTTTCGAAGCTCGTATAACATAACACAATAGTTCAAAACTGATGAGTTACAAAGTTGGTTGTATGGTAAAGTTCTTGTGAATATAATGTAAGCGTAAGACCTCGGATTTTCTAGTTTGTCTTCGTGGTGCCGCAGAACCAGTCGCGTGTTAACTGCCCTCTCTACTTTACACTCTGTCAGTCGATCGTCGAACATATTAATCCTAGGACACAATACGTGTAAGTATAAAAATTAAAATGGACTGACATTCAGTTTAACTATATAGAGTTCGTTGAAGTTTACTAATGTTTGTAGAGGTCAATATCGACTTATGGGTCATAATGAATAATTGTTGTAAATTGTAATTGTAAGTAAAAGTAAGTAGTATTGAATTTTAAACCAGTATTTTCTTACCAGATATCTCCATATTTTTTATAATCAACCTTCTTGCTGATTTTTATAACGATAGTCAGTTAAATGGAAGTAGTATACTGATTTTTTTTTTAATTTGCGAGCAGTTATTCTATCGGTTTAATTAACTCTTTGTATATATATCTGATATAAAACTGTGTGTAATTAAACTTAATAATAAAATGAATTGTATTTTGAAATAATTGAACATAAAACTATAGATAATATAATATTTTCTAGTAAAACAATATGCAGTATTTAGAATATAATATAAGTATATGTATATACCATTTTAGTATTAGGATATGCACGATATATATAATTGATAAACATATAAGTACATACAATTTTTTTAAAGTAAGGACCTTGGCGCTTATGATGCGTAAATATGTTACTTTTGTTTGGTTGCTAATAAAAGCAATTTGCATGAATTTATTATGTCGTTTTGCTTAAAAAAAAAGAATAGAATTAACCTGGGTGTAACTTTTATTATCGCAAACAGAACATATGCGAATTGAAATTTTTAGAAATTCTTTATTACGAAACATAGACAAAAATACTATATATACTTCGTTGTTTACACAGAAATTAGAACCCTCAAACTAAATTTAGGATATATATTGTCTCTTTATCATATTGCTTTCTAGTCTTTCTGTTGGATTGGTATAAATTTTGCAATTGATTTAAACTACCTTCTCTATCTGATAGTAGTTTTTAATTTTAGACACGTGTAGATCAGAAATTAATGGCTATATAACAAAACCTTGCTTTCTTATTTGCTTATTTAGCTAACGGTTTCATAACAATTTTGAAATCTATTCACAACTTTTATTATATACCTGTGTTATTTTATATATCTCGTGAAGATGTTTTTAGGTGATTATGGAAATTCACACTTAAACTTAAAACGTAGAAAATAATAGTTAGAAAAATCCTAAAGTGCACACCTCGTCACGTAATTATTATTGAATAACACAGATTTAAGCATTCATCCATACTAATATTATAAACAGGAAAGACTTATATTTTTGTTTATAACGAATAAATTTAAGAACTACTAGACTGATTTCGAAAATTCTTTGACTATTAGAATTCTAGCCCTCAGTAATATAGGCTATAAAAATATTTTTTTATGAAAATGATTAAATAAAATTATAGTTCCACGCGAACGGTTACGTGGACACAGCTAGTATTAAATATAAAGTAATCCGATGTCATTCTAGAGCTATTCAAAATATAAATGGTCCCAATACATTACGTTTTTTGAACGTTATCGTTACACATCCATACACACAACATCTGGACATCCACGAAAAAAAAATTCAGTGACATTTTTATATAACAAGTAACATTTTTTTTTGTTATAATATTTCTTTGGATAATAAAACATTTCCATTGCCGTAAAAATACAAAAGATTTAAAAGAAGCATCATTGAAGTCTCAAAAATTGCACGACTTGGAATGTTGAGAGTAATGCACAACTTCAAACGTTTCGCGTTATGAGGCGTGCAATAGAACTTTTTTTATTATATGATAACATGAAAAAAGTATAATTCTTCATTTTTCTTAAATATTTAATACGTTAAGCATTATAGACATAATTTGACCTGATGTCAAGTGACGATGTGGCCCAAGATGATTGACACGTTAAGCCTAGTGGAGGGACTGACCCTCAAGTGCAACTGTCGAAATACACCCATGGGTAGTTATTTAGCGGCGGTTTTTCAACTTAAGAGTGGCAACTAGCCAGGCGGGCATTAGAAAATGCCATATCACCATACTATGGTTTAATCATGATGTTTTCTTTCACCGAAAGCTCATTGCAGATGGATTCGAACCCACCTCCCTTTGACGCGGCGTACGCACTACCAACTGAGCTTAACTAACTTAACATGTTCTTAAGTTTTTACCCGTACTTTGTCGTAGGTAAATAAGTTAAGTAGTCTATGTTTGTTGTTTACGTTATGTATAATAGGAAAGAGTATTATGGTATCTATGAAAATATAAGCTATGCCAAATTATGGTGGTAGGGCTTTTTCTGATGCCCGACTGGCTAGCTACCACCCTCAAGTTGAAAATCTGCCGCCAAATACTAATAGGTGTGTTCCGGCAGTTGCACTTGAGAGCCAGTTCCTTCACAGGTTTAGCGTGTCTACCATCTTAGGCCGTATCGTCACTTAAGATCAGGTGAGATTATTGCCAAAACGCTATATTGTAGGGATGTAGTGATAGAGTGGGTGTTCTATGACAGAATATAGTTATAGGAGGGTAGTTAATAACGCCGATGCGTATAAAGCGCGATGCAAGCGTGGCACTGGGTTCAGTGTAAGAAAGGCGCTTGAGCCGTATTCATCGTACGTAGCTAAAACATTTCCGAAGGAACGTAAGATTTAATATTTCTTTATTATCGACTCTGTTTTGGTATTTATGATGTAAATGACTATCGGGAATGGTTTATACTGTGCGGAGAGAGGCCCGAGCGGTGAAGGTGAGTGTTGACAATTGTCGAAAGGAGGCCTCCTTAAATCTACATCTGAGTCGCAAGTCTCAGACACTCTCGTGTTATCCTCTCTCTGCCACAATGATTAGGTTTCACGATGTACCCGGCACAGTGAATCCGTGGTTTACTAAGAACTTCGTATTACATCCTGACATTGTTACTGATCCGATGATTGTCTTGGCGAATGAATGCACTTTGAGTTGGGTTTGGTTCCATGTTGATGGATGCTGTCGTGAAGCGAACTCAGGCATGCGATCCTGATATATGTGACATGCCTTAGACAGCTTTATGATGTGCTCGGACACTGTCTTGGAGTTCGCTCAGATATGTGGTTCTGGAACTATGGTGCCTGCAGGGCCAAGACAAGGGTTGATCAGTGACGAGTCGTAGTTTGTGGTACTTATACATGACGAGTATTTTATGAGTTCCATTTGTGGTTTGGATTGAGCATTCTTATGTGTGGACCGACTCACACACGCAAAGTTATGTCTCACGTAAGCGCGCGTAAATCTCTAACGAGTCGTGTAGGCGCTCCCCCGACGGCAGTTGTCATCTGTATATCAGTTTGTCATAATATCCTATCTGTTACGGCTGTAACAAATTGCCGTTTTAACTATTTTCGATTATTATTACCTGATTCGATTATCTTTTAAACAACTAGTAAGGCTATCTAAGAACGATTTCCTACAATATATTAAACAATTTAAATACAAACTTTTATATTTGTTTTTTATTTACTGGTAGGAATTTTGTGGATTAACATAATATTGAATGTATTAGACTAATACATCTATGACTAATAAACTAAATCATTGTCTACCTAGTAACACATGATATATTTTCATTTGTCAGTCCTGATAAATTTAGACTAATCTTATTTTAAAACTGTCTTATCATAATGGAAGTCATGGAATGCATTTAACAGAAAATAGTAAATAATACTCGAAAAAAATACTAATTTAATGTTTGTATCAGATTGAATACAATTAAGTAAAATTGTTAATATGAAGATATATTTAAAATAAATTAAATAAATAATAATCAATATGCATCACTGAACTGTATAAGGGCAACCTCATTCAATACAATGTTCACTGTAAAAAGTTAAATTAATCTGCTTAATCCATACGATATGGATGGATGATGGATAACAGCTGATCTAGATATCATATTTATATTACGAGAACGGGCTTATATGAAAATGAAGATTGTGTTTCGGAAATCAATACATCCTTGAAAATTGTATGTACTTTCGCAATTACTAAGGAAAGCTATATCTTGAATGAATGAATGACCAAGATATGTTTACTAATATTTAGTCATTATATATTTTAAATTCAAAATAATAGACATGTAATGAAGTTACTCTCTCTGTACATATATTAAAAACTATTTCGTTTTAAACTGTATCCAAACAATAAGTTTATTTTCATAATATAATACTATAATTAAGCAATCGAATATATTAAAACATATATTAACCTTGCAAAGTACTATCCCGAGACATTAAGTTCAAGAAATATATCCGCTTTACTCTCAAAAGATTATTATAGCATGAATCATTAAGCGAATAATAGACATATAATGAAGTTACTCTCTCTGTACATATATTAAAAACTTTTTCGTTTTAAACTATATCCAAACAATAAGTTTATTTTCAAAATATAATACTATAATTAAGCAATCGAATATATTAAAACATATATTAGATATTCAATTGAATTTCTTGCCAGGCCTTATATATAATGATATATTTAGCGCTGGTAGTTTTTGAACGTTAATATTGTCTTATGCCAATAATTAACAAAGTATTGTTAACTTTAATAACTCTTTTACATAGTGTATGTATACAATATTTATATTCGACAACTGTTTGCGCAAAAGTTCATCATTAATTTTGTTGCATGAGACAGTGGCTACATATGGCGTATTTCAAAATATTAAAAGTTGATTAGGTGTTTTATAGTTAAAACGCACAATAAAACTTATATTTTAATCTATGCTATGAATAAATCTTAAAAAAAGAAGTCTAATTTATTTTCATAAATTAGAAGATCCTAGTCAAATCTTCATGATATTTCGTCATTAGTTCTTGATATGAACAGAATATTACAAATAGTTTTGGAAAGATTATTCAGTCAGAAATAATATCGGTATATGACAGCTATTTATATTATATTGTCAATCAACAATAATATTTCATAATGTTTACTTATATTTTAATATCATTTGACAGCCAGATCTACAGCTAAATTAATGCTTTCACACAAAAGTTAGAGACGGAATTCGAAACAACGACCTGTCGGCTCCCTATTAAATCTTTAGAGACAACGAGACAAGTTTTATATTTAAAAGTATGTTCGTAAAAATATCATATCATTAACAATTACTCTACGTTTTACAAAATTCTAATGTATGTTTATCTATATAAACTTAACAAACAGAATGTAATTCACACGCTATCGTAATAATTAGCAACGACGTTTCTGACGTACATTTCGTGTAAGTGTTCAGAAAATACATGTAAACAAACTTTCCAATAGCTGTATGTATAAGTTATTCGATTTTTTTATGATAACACGATATATATATATATATATGTATATATTAGCAGCGTTCGCGACTTCGTTCATGTGGAACTAAATTTTTATTCAATCATTTTTTTCCCGTTCGTGTAACTTTCTTCAATGCAGTTTTGCTGCGTGATGTTAAATAGCTTAAAGCCTGTCCCAATGACTGGTCTATCAAATATACAAATATTTTTTGTAAATCCGACCGGTAGTTCCTAAGATTAGCGAATAAATGAAGTTTTCCACTTCATAATATTATATACTATAGATATATACGTCAATGCATATATATATACATATATATTACGTAAATAGATTTCGTTGTAAATAACAATATTTATAGCCATACACATATACATTTATAAATATATCCACATCGAATACCTACACAATCAAATAGCTCGAGCTATTAACGAAATATAAATTAATTACTACCGTTTTGAAACCTAAGTTATTTAATTTGTTTTACCTAATATTATGCTGTTGCATCAATGTTCTTATTTTAGTAGCATAATTGATTATAATGTTTATTTGTAATTCGTATGTTATATTAAGCTCAATATATTCAAAAAACCCAATCTGTAATAATTAGATTAGCACCTCTATATTAACATGTTCAAATATGCAGATTTAATGAAATGTACAGTTAATTTTTTTTTTTTATATATCAATATTTTACACAATCTAAATAAACAAATTGAATAATTGGTAACAGATACTAAAGGTAAAAATTACCGATTGTGTGATTTTATTGAATATATACTTTATAATATACACTACACATCTCTTTTACTAAATGAATGTGATAGTATTTTTAGGTCATGAATTTATATTTGTTTAAATATAACTAAATGAGAAATAACTAAAAATATCGATATTATAACATGGGAATACATTTCACCTAACATCTTAACAACTAATGTTTATATTAACTGTCGACTTTTATTAGCGTTTTATGAATCGTGACTCGCCTTGCTATTTTAATTGATTAAAGCAAAAACACTCGCAGACCTTGAAACTGAAATAGTTTATCTTACGCATTAGGACTCTACTACATTCACTCGGTTAACAAATTGACTTTTCGGAAGTAACTTAAACATATACAGAGATATATATCATGTGATCTTTTGTATATTTTCATTACTGACAATAAATATGTGAGTAACGGGTATAACCGAGAATAGTTTATTTTAATAGGCGAGGTATTAATGCTTAATGCCTGTATTTTTTTGTAATTTTGTAATTTTATATAATTATCTTAGTCGTAAGTTGCGTCTATTTTTATCAATTCGCCGTATTTATGAAATATACAAAAACACATTCATAACAAATAAGTTTAATATATTTATATATCTGTGAATTACATGAATTGAAGATTTATCGGTCTTGTCATTCCTAAGTCCGAAAATAAATAAACTTCTTCTGTTGTTACATATTTTTTGTTTTAATATTTGATGATTAATTTGATTTTCTTTGCTTAAATTAAAATTGTTGTTTCTCTATCTTACATTACAAAGTAACTTTATTGATATTTGAACATTATTTGCAAGTAATTATTTGAATAATTATATTATATTTCATATTTTTTCTGGATTTAAACTTATTTTGTGAAAGTGTATAATTGAAAATCAATAATATTATTACAATCAATTTATCTTTTTTCAAATAATCTGCATATTTTGTATAAAAGCCAATATAATATATTAGCAAATAAATTAACTTAACTAATTCAGTAATGACGGTTTTTAAAGTTACGTAACCTCGTCACAGTTCCCATGCCGTTTAAATGTATATAACAAGCGCGATCTGGTCGGATAAGGAAGAATATGAATCTAGCTGTTTCTCAATAATGAGATCAGAAACCGTCCGCAAAAACGTGAGCTAGCTATTACTGTGGAGTTTGTGAGATGTTCTGCTTCACAATATTGTCATTACCATGTTACGAAATTTAACTCAGATAATTTAAGTTACTGCTATTGAAAAACTACGACTTAGAATTTTTAAATTAATTAAATATTGCTTTATAAAGTTATACAAAATGAGAGATAAGACCGTTGAAATCTTTTATATTCGTCTAATATTTCTATTGTCTGCAATAGGAATTGTCTTTAAATAGAGGTCTTTAAGTAGTATCGGCTAAATAGTAATGTATACTGATACCGTGTCATTCGAATATCAGATTGAGTTTCTGCAACGAGCATGAGCTTTTAGTGCAACAAAATATCGTGATAAAACCGTACCGTGGCATATTTTCAAGGTAACATCTGGTTAGATATCACTCTAGAGATGAAAATCAGTCGCCTATATCTAATACCTATATAGTAGTAGTTGAACTTGAAAGTCATTTCCGTTGCTAGGTTTATTATGTTACCGACTTGAACCATATTCTCGCTTAAAGTCAGGTGACATTGTGACCGAATCCAAACACATCAAGAGAAAAACACCAGTTCAATGTGTCACAGCTTTTAAGCTTATTGATGTGATTTATGTGTTTGGGTGTTAAACAACAGTTATTGTAACTGCTCGTATGAGTTAAGGAATAGACAAATGTTATAATAACAAATGTTTCAGGTCAACCATGAGGGCAATGAGTTTCATCATCGCCTTAACAGCTATATCAATATGCGAAGCTGCAAGTCCACAATTGCGATTTGCATGGAAACAACTCGATTATGTATGGGGCACGCCCACTGACCGTGAAATTGCCATCAAAGATGGGACTTTCGTACCAGCTAATAATTTACCGTTAGGCTTAGCACGTTGGAAAAACAAATTATTCGTCACAGTACCAAAATGGAAGAGCGGTGTGGCATCTTCACTCAACTATGTTGACTTAAATGGAACCCAAGATCAACCTCTCAAGCCGTATCCATCTTTAAAAGACAATTTGGTACCTGATACAGCAAAAGACTTGCCTTCGAACAGCTCAATAATATCAGTTTTTAGAGTGTTCGTGGACTCGTGCGATAGACTGTGGGTAATGGATTCAGGATTAGCTGATATTTTAGGTAAGATTACTTCATCACGTCAAACAAAAGAACTTTCCCACTTAGATATAAAATTCGTTATTTTTGGCTATGTTTTGTAATATGCCTATTAAATTCATTTTGGCCTGAATATAATTGAAATTCCTGAACCGTTATATACAACTGCGAGGCAGTCGCCTCGCGCCAAGGTAAATTTTTTTCCATAGATATCGAAGTATGCAAACAAAGTAGGTAGCGATTGGGCAGCCTAACAAAATGAAGGTCAATGAATCCCCGATTGTAAGTTTATTTACGATGCACTCAAACCGCTACTGATATTTTCCTTATAAGTTTTAGCGTCTTAATATTTCTATAGTGATTATAATTGATTAATATAATCAATTACCTCAACAATAACTTAGATTTATGCTTAGAAAATATGTGTGTTTAATGAATAAATAGAAAAATGTAATTTTCGTTAAAGTAATTCATTAAAACGCAAACTACTATGTTAAGTATTGATTTTAAGAAATAGCATATTAATACATTAAATGTATATTTCAGAATTTTATACGCTAAGTTAAGATTTACTGAATAGGTAAATATTGTTATTTTTTGTAGCTTAATCGTTTTGTCCACAATTCCACTTGATTTTATGTGATAATGTAGCTAAAGCTATGCATTAGGTCTAGCGGGAGAACTGGCTCATAAGTACAGCTGCTGATAGATTTGTAACTTAAGACTGGCATTAGAAGAGGTGTTACCAATATGTTATGAGTTTCTTCATAATTCACGCACAATTACACTTATACATTAGATAAATAATAGAAGCGTACTTAAACTCTTTTTGTGTGTAATTACTGTTCTCAGTATTGTTCTGTGTATTTAAATAATGTACATGAAATAACTGTCAACTAATAATATGTTTACTATGCACATAATGTCAGAGTAGGTATAGTTAACGACTATTGTCTAATAACCCGGAACTTATTGAAGAGCTTTGTTTCTTTTGTTTAAATTTTATTCTTTAAACATACGCGTGAGATAATCACTCATTTCACATAGATTTTATGTGTAGCAAGGACTGCACATTAAATACCCGTATTTTATAAATATTTCTGCATTTAGTACTACGTTCAATCCAGTTCAATCGGTTATTGCTGTTATCTGTTAACAGTTACAACAACAATGCAAGCAAAATCTACTAAGAATGTGTATCGTTGGCACGGCTCATAAGATAAGTCGTTCAACATCACCAAAATAATAGTGTTAACTTAGAAATTATTCTTCTAATTTGTTATCAATACAAACTTAAGCATACATTTGTATCTAGTTTTGCTAATAGGTTTAGCGTAAAAGCTAGAATCTCCCCTGATGGTAATTGACGATGTGGCCCAATCTGGTGAACACGCTAAACCTGGAGAGGGACTGGCTCTCAAGTGCAACTACCGGAACACACCTATAGGTATTTGGCGACAGAATATTAATTTGAGAGTGGTAGCTGCCCAGGCGGACATTAGAAAATCGCAATTCGGATTTTAGTATATCTTGCATTAATCATCAATATCTATTTTCAGGTTCACCAAACCAAATCGCTGGGCCATCAATTGTAATCTTTGACTTAAATACAGACCAGCTACTCCACAGATACTTCTTCAAGATCACTGATATGACAGATGACTCTTTCTTTGCTAATATATTAAGTATCTAAACAGTATATTTCCATTAACCATTTATCATCGTTTAACGAGCTTAGTATTTTTGTTGAATTTTAAACATCAATGAAAATTGCCTAATTAATTGATTTTTTTGTAGCAAAAGAAATGTGTAACATAATCGCTAATTTAAAGATTTTTTACATGATATCCGTAGCAAGCGACTTTATAAATTCGTTTAGATATTCATATAAAGCATGATATCAACTATTAACAAAATTTTATGAAAATCAATTATTTTATATCTATATTTTATTATGTTTACAAGAACCTAAAATATTCTTTCAGGTAGTAGACGTGGATAAAAATTCATGTGACAATGCGTTCGCCTACGTTCCTGATCTGGGAGGGTATGGTGTCGTTGTTTACAGCCTTAAGCAGGATGATTCTTGGAGATTGAAGCATCATTACTTCCACTTCGATCCCCTATCCGGATCATACGATGTCAATGGTATAAAGTTTCAATGGACTGACGGTGTCTTTAGCTTAGCGCTCTCTGAACTACTGGAAAATGGGTAAGTTATTTGTAGTATGGAAAAAATACCATAAAATATAAAATAACAAAAGAAGAATGAAAAGATATTAGTGTTATGGGTGATTTGTATAACCAATATACGGTTTTTGCGCAACACAATATAGATAGGTGGATAATATATATACTCCTAAAGAAAAATAATAGTATTATTTTTAATAAATAATATTTGGTAAGACTGTCAAAAAATACTTTTAATAATATTTTTATCATCAAGCATATGTGTGTGCAAAATGTTTAAAATTATATTGACTTGATGTTCAATTGGACTAAATGGCAAGTGAGCGGTGCATACACAGCTTTTTACACATTTAGGCCTTGATTTATATACGTGGAATATAATTAAGTAATGTTTCGCACAATTGAAGTATTCCTCGAAATGTAATTGTAAATGGATTAGATGATCGAAATATGATATTATTTTGGCCTCCAACACTAACCCCGAAATAAATATGAGCCTAATGAAATAGAGGTCGAACGATGGCAATTATCGCGCTAAAATCAACTTGTTAATTATTGTATTGTTTCATAACAGCTTTTGTATATGAGCTCATTTTATTTAATTGTTACAGATACAGAACAATGTTCTTCCACGCGTTTTCCAGTACAAAGGAATTCTGTGTGTCGACTGAGCTTTTGCGCAACTACACGCACATTGACAAGAGTGAAGCGTTCCACGATTTCAAGGTTTAAACACTTAGTACATAAACGTACGTAACACTTACGTGCTCTGTTTTGTTATTTTACTATGCTTGCAAAAGTGACTAATTTTAATACATATAGTGTAATATTATTATGGTATTTGACAACTGCATAGGTATTATTCATATGCGCAACCAATATCAGGACAGTTTGTGGAAATAAATAAATTAAAAATTATATTCATGTTAATTTCTAAATAGGACACTAAGCTTCGTTTTCAGTATCATAAAATTTACCACATAATTTTTTACTTTTTGCAGTTGCTAGGTGACCGAGGTGAACGAACTCAAGCCTCTGCGAGTTACTACGATCCTAAAACGCATGTCTTATTCTACACACAGGTAACTTGCATGTCAAAATATTATTGTATCAATTTATAAATATAATGTCTTTTTTTCTCTTTCCATATTTTAGTGTCATTTTAGAGGCAAGAGTTACCGATATAATAATATAAACTATAGACATGATTTGAATTTAATAGCAAAACCTTGTATGGTTATAAAATCATAATATGGTTAAACTAAGAATATATTTTTGATTTATTATCTTCATCGATTTTATGCGGAAAATTTTATTCTCCGCTCACTGCTCTTAAAAGATTTTTAGTAAAGTTCCTTAAGATTATAAGGAAACTAAAAATATTGTACTGTTGTTGACACCATCGTGGATGTGAAAAAATATTTATCATTAATTAATCCCGAAGTCCTGAAATATGTATATATCGACCCTTTTCAGGGAAAACATCGTAAGTGCCAAAACGCCTTAAAACTCTTATTATTGTAACCTTAAAACATATTTTTTAAATTAGAAGCAGTATGTTAGTAGCCAGTAGCCAGTACTTAGTTACATCAGTGGTTAATTATAAACAACAAGCCAATTTTTTTAATAACGATACCATGAATACTTTTTAATTAGGAATAAAATAATCGCCTGTATAAAGTGTAATTGTCGCTTACGGTGTATTTCCTAAAAAGGCTCGATATGCTAACGTTAGGTTAATGTTAACATGGAAACCCCATTTATATTATCTACTTCTATATCTGTAATAATATTAACTACAATACATTATGTTGATACACAATTGTACAATGTATAACAAGACAACATGCATTACAAATAGATATATTAAATTCCCATAAATATAAAATGTACTTTTTTATAATTTTTAGGTAAATCGTAATGGTGTCGGCTGCTGGAACTCCAACAAACCATATACTCCAGCCAACAATCCGCTGATCTTCAGCGACCCCGTCTTATATGAATTTCCTAATGATTTAAAGGTATGTGCTAAATGATTTATTTGGAATATAAAACATTTCTCTAAGAGCAAAAAATGTCTAACAAACAATAATTATTATCTGTAAATAGTTGTTATAATAGCAATATCTAAAAGCTACACTGTATAATGCTTTATAGTATCTAGAAAAAGTTATATAAATTTTATAAACGGTAATGATTTATCAACATTGAATGAAATCTTAGGTAAGATCGCAATCAATTGAATAACTCACTTTATCTTGGGCTTCATTTAGGGTGAAAATCCGTGATACATAAACTCTTGGACACGTCGATTTCTAATCAACAATCTATATGAGTAAACTTAAAAATAAAATTGATGAAAGTTCTTCAATTCTTGTTTCATGATCGATAAAATACTTGGAATAAAATGCATTTACCATTAGGTATATTCCAGCAGGTACACTTTTTAAATGATTATGAAAATAGTGTGTCTAGAATGTTGTTCACTATATGCAGATTTTTTCGTAAATAGAACTTTTATTTCATTAATAAATGTATCAAAAATTATTTGTACGTAAATTTAATATAGTTTTCTATTCATTATTTGTTGCAATATTTTTTGCAATTATTTATTAATATTGAATGAGTTAGGAATATTGCTAGCGTTTCAATGACCTCAATCTAAAAATCTGCAGCTAAAATACACTTGATATCTGCTAACTCCACTAGAGAGCCATCCCACCTACTAGGTTTAACAAGTTACCATCTTGGGGTATATCATCTTTTAACATTAGCTGAGTTTGTAGCAAAGCACCAAACTGAAAGACTAAAAATAAAACTATAAATTATTCTTATCATATTTTGTTTGTCTCGAAATAAGAAATAGGCATGCAAACCATATATTTTAAATTGGTCTCTACTGGTAACAGACATTTATAAAATAATCAACCTCAGCGAAGACTGTAATTTTAACTGAAAGCAGTGATAATCGATATTAACATTATAAAGCGTAAAGGTTGTTTGTTTGTTATGCAGGAACTTCAAGTTGAATTCCAAAAAATATTTTTGTTTATATAGAGTAATTATTGAGGAAGGCTTCAGGTTATTTTACATCACGCTACCATCAATAGGAGCACAGCTTTATTGGAAAAAGTAACAAAAATGGTCAACAATTATTCGTTAATTTTTAGTTGCTCGCGAACGATGTTGCAGGCACAGCTAGTATTAAATAATAATATACATCGAGACACAATTTAACCCGCAGCCATTTTTCTAAACTAAACAATTCTTGTATTTATAGTGACTGCTAATGTGCATGACGTGATTTGTAATTTTAATACCAAGACATAAAACTACCAACACTGTTCATCAAAAATGAAATCATAATTGTGTAGCTATCCAATCAATGATTCTCAATCCAATAGTAAGAATTGCTATAATAGCGCCAAGAGGTCTGTCTATATGTAGCAATTTCTGTGAATCCTACAGACTTAGCTGGTACTCCTCGAGTGTCAGAGCGTAATTTTCTGCAATTATTGTCTTTATGGTTAAAATAGATGTGACGACGGTAGCTCTACCTCAGGTTCTGTAATCTTAGAAACAATTTGGTTAAACATAATACTCTTGGATTTAGTTATAACAATCTTAAGCCCGACTGCTAGAATAAACGGAATAACACAGCGGGCTAGGTGAATATTCATTTTAAAAAAATCTA
This sequence comes from Actias luna, assembly GCA_039707435.1. Classification (NCBI taxonomy): domain Eukaryota; kingdom Metazoa; phylum Arthropoda; class Insecta; order Lepidoptera; family Saturniidae; genus Actias; species Actias luna. The sequence continues at coordinate 7,243,178 of JAZHAC010000033.1, read as the reverse complement.
AATTTAAAATAAGTTATTAACCAAATAAATTTATTTCCAGATCGACGATGAAGACACTCTTTGGTTATTAGTCGACAGAATGCCACGTTTTCTATATAAATCACTGGACGCCAATGAAATCAATTATAGCATATACACCATCAGTACTAAAGATGCTATTGCTGGAACTGCCTGTGAATAAGTTTAAAATATATTATGTCGGTATTATATCTGTTAGGTTAAAATAAAATAAAAATGTCGATAGTATTACGCGTATTCTCGGATTGTAATTTATTACTGTATTAATTGCTATAATGTACATGTACACATGTTCATTCATCCAGTTCATGATAGTTCATTTATGATCTCTGCACAAATCTGTGCAGCAATAATATTGATTTAAGGCCATATGTTGTAATCTACGCCCTGAAATACTGAGTGTCTTCAAGGAAACACATTATAATAATTAAATATCCGTATTGTATATAGGCAGTAGGGGATATAATATATTTAAAACAACATCTCAGATAGTGAATTCTTATAAAATGTTTCATTTTGCTTTCAACTCTCGGTAAAATATATAATGAAAACCCCACTAATTCTTGTTAATTTAACAGAACTCATTCTTTTAAACGGGCAGTGAAGAGATCTTTGTGACTGAGACTCGTAAATATAATATTTTTTTATAATTTCTTTACATTTATTTAACCATTTCTCTTGTGTCAACTTGTCACAAACGAGTGGTACTTATATGTATATACATATACAATTAATGTAGGTAAACACAAATAAATATAATTTAGTCTTAATAATCCGTATAAAAAATAAACTTATTGACTGGTGGTTCAGAGTTTTGTAGTAAATAACAAATTCTAAACAATGTAGTTAATAATGTACTGAAATCAGTGTAATTTAAATATAATATATGTTTTACTTTGGTTTTATACGATAATATTATTGTCGATAATTTAACCACAAAATTTTACATTATTTAAATGTTACTTTATTTGATAAAAATGCTAATTGTCTCACAGATTTAACCCTACACAATGATAAACAGTGATCTTCTTTATCAGTTAACTGTAAATATACTACGGTAACACACATAAACCATTACATATTCCTTATCTAACAATATATGTAACCAGTATGTTGCTAATATTGACAATATAAGAATAATATTGACATTATTCTTAAAAAATCATTTATGTTACCATTAAAATATTTTCAAAATATGTAGCATACTATGCAGTTGTATAATATTAAATTACAAGTAACTCTTAAACTGCTGTGTAAGGTCAAATTTTACTTTAAGAAAATAATTTAAAAATACAGTCGCCATTAAACAGTTTTTCTAAAATTTTGAAAATGACTGTTTAGGTGAGGTGAGGTGATGTATGAGATTTTGAGACAAAAGTAAGACGGATCAACCTTTATATGTGAATTTTGCTAGATGCAGTATTTTATATTTGAACGAAAGTAAAATAATTAGGTATGATAGGTTAATAAAATTTAACTCCAATAATAGGTGACATTGATTCCTTGTACTGTTAATCTGAAATCATTTTCTTTTAAGTTCTATGAACTTTATGTTTAACTAAATTGTGAATATAAAAATTGTTTAGATTAATAAGAAAAATATTATTATGAAGTTAAAATGAATGACTGGTATGCGAAATTTAAAATATTTTGCTATAATCAGGATTTCGAATAACATGCCGCAGTACCATGTTGGGTCGAGCATTTTGCCCCACTGGATGGATGATTTTACAGGTTCGTTTTGATGTGTTTTATTTTGTTACCAAGTAGTATAGATTTATTTGATGTAGTTCTAACTACGTAGTAACATTCAATATGATACATTACTTGATTTAAGTACCTATTATTTGACATTTAGATTGAACATTAGTTGATGAAGATATTGTATTTGATCTATACGGAAGTTAATTTGGTATGTAACGATAAAATTATATTATTAGAACTTGCATTACATTTACTATATCTTTAAGGCCTGAGCGTTCACTTTTTATATAATACTCAGTCTAAAAAGATTGTTTGTTTAAAATTATGAGCCTTTTTTACGGTTATTATATTATGTTATATTCAATTCAATTTATAGTATTTGAAAGATATTATACGACTTAATCTAATAATAATACATAAAACAATCTACTTAAGATACAATTACTTTTATATTTAAAATAAAAATATATTTTTGATACTAACTAAACCACATCTTTTATTTCTTAGATATTTTGTTGATTGACACGTAATAAGCAAAACTATTGTTATTTTTTTATGTGCTATTCAATTTCAGTGGTACGATTCGTATAAAGGCAATGAAAATGTATTTTAATTCAAGCGGTATACGTTTTCGATATCAAGCGTGGACACAATACGAAATAAATAAAAACATGATTTTAATATCATGAAGTGTTCCATATGTGACACCCTTATTCCTGTTAAACAAACAAGAATTAAATGTACGAATGACAGTTGTCAACTCATTTTTCATCAAGACTGTGTTGGTTATTCCAAGTCTTGAACATCGCGTGCTAAGTGGATGTGCCCCAAATGTACTGGAGCACGAAAAAAAGCTGACAATAGTAGTAATCTCCGGAATAAAGACTGCAAGGTACTATTGTCGAATGATGAAGTCTTTCTAGTTCATCCCTAGATTCCTCAATTGTAGCAGAAATACGTCAACTTCGTAAAGAAATGATTGATGAGAATCATGGCACAACAAACTAGCTTGGATAAATTTAACACCAATTTATCAAAAATGCATCAAGGTCTGCAAGATGATAACTCTAAATTTTTATTGATTAAAAAAGAACTCGATGAAGCTATAACAATTATTAATTTTATATTAGATAGTCATGATGGCCAGCAAAAATTCTATGAAAGGCAGAAAAAGATTGTCGCTGGGCTTACAAAAGAAAATATCAACTTACATGCTACAGTAACGGATATAGAAAGTAAATAAGGCAAAATTGATCAACAAGCACGTGAAAATAACTTGGAGCTGCAATGTGTACCGGAACACCGATCGGAGTAAATCTTGTTGATAACCAAATATTAGCATTTCATAGGACCGCAAAGCTTAATTCGGCATCTAAAAGGCTTAGCAACATTATAGTTAAACTAGCAAGTTCTTGTATTAGAGATCAAAACTTGGCCGCTATTAAAATTTATAACAAGGACCACGTTGACGAGAAACTTTGTACATTCCATCTGGCAATCGGTGGTGAAAGGCAACCGATCTTTTACACTGATTACAGAAAATCCATCACCTGCTAATAAAAAACTTCATGCAGCTACAAGAATTAGTGCTAATGATAAGAACTACCAATTTGTATAGGTGTGTAACGGACGTATATATGTTCGTAAGGATACTAAGTCACCAACAAAGATATTTATGAAGTATAATATGTTAAATAATTTATAATCACTGTAGTTTATATTACCTAATAATTTTAGGCTGTTTTTCTTATTTACGCATTTGTAAAATACAGATTAAAAATCTATTTTAATGGCTAACATAACCTACACAGTTTACTATCAAAAAGTAAGAAGCTTAAGAACAAAGACTGAATGCATGTATACTTCAGCATTTCGAAAGAATTTTGACATAATAATTATCACTGAGACTTGGCTTAATGATACTGTTTTCGATCATGAGACACTTAATGAACGGTATAATGTTTTTAGACGAGATAGGGCCTCCAGTTCTGTAAGTCAATATAAGAAAGATGGTGGATGTGTGTTATTAGGCTTAGCAAAGAAATATGGTGTTATTCATAGGAAACATCGATTGAAGATTTATGGATAACAATAAAAATACAACAATTTGTCTTACACATTTGTGCGGTTTATATACCTCCTCCGGTATCACAATACGGTTTTGACGCATTTTTACAAAATATTAACAATATTATATAGACCAAAATATCACATGGGTACATATGTTTTAGATGTCGGCGACTTAACTTAGGTAATATTGTTTGGGGCTATGATCGTAAAACCCATACAATGACACTATCATCAACTGTAAATTTAACTGAAAGTACCTTAATAGACGCAATGGCATTTACCAGTATGTATCAATGTAATTCAGCCGCCAATTTACACAATCGCATATTAGACTTAGTTTGTTCAAATTTACCTCAAAACATAGTAGTAGTAGAGTTATTACATGCTTTGATCGGTATAGATGAATATCATCCAGTTTCGATAATAACAGTTGTGTCTTCAAAAACTCGAGTTATAAAATATAAAAAACACCATTGTGTAACTTCTATAAATGTAATTACGATGCTATAAACTTCGAATTTAGTAATATCGATTGAAATACAATCTGCACAGAAACCATGACAGTTAATAAGATGCTAACTGTATTCTACGATAGACAGATAGGTATTTACCTTTAATTCAAATTGATACACCTCAACTAAGGATAATAGATATCCAGTATGGTTTAATAAACCTCTCATAAAATTAATAAAAGAAAAAAACCTTTCTGATTTCAAAAAATATAAAACATCAAGAAACAAACTTTTTTTTACTATTTTACGTAAACGCTGCGATATAATGGTTACAGATTGTTACAATGTTTAAAAAAAAATGCGGTCAATTATATGTGCACAAATTCAAAATATGTATGAAAACTTTAAACTCACAAAAATCCAACAGTGTTACTATTCCTAACGAAATGGCTATAGGATGAAAAACAGTATCAGGTGGCCAAAATATTTGTGATTTATTTTCACTTCATATATATGCCAAACTTTTCGCATTCTAACTCCTTATAATTGCAATCTGTACCAAATTAATCTATAAACCCATACATTCCTAAGCATATTGGTTTCGGTCATTGTGTTTTCTCTGTGGACGAAGTTCAAAAGTCACTTCTTGTTATTAATTGTAATAAAAAACCGGGTCCTGATTCTATACCTCCATTATTATTACACAAATGTGCAAGAACTCTAAGTTTCCCATTAACCAGTATATTCAATCGTTCAATAACAATAGGTGTATTTCCAGATAAATGGAAGTTAGCTTACATAACTCCAATTCACAGAGCAGGAGATCTCTGTGACGTAAGTCACTACCATCCCATATCTATTTTGTCTGGCTCTACTAAGATTCTTGAATTATTAGTACATAAAAGAATTTATAGTTAAGTCTCTCAAATTCTCAATTTAAATCAGCATGGTTTTCGTCCAAATAAATCCACTGTAACTAACCTGGTAGAATACATAACAGATACTGTACAGGAAACACACAAAAAAAGGAAGTACACGCTGTATATACTGATTTTAAAAAAGCTTTTAACCTTGTCCGGTATGATATTCTTGTGAAGAAGCTAGTAGAATCTGGTATCTATGGTTCTCTACTGCAATGCTGTGAATCATATTTACGGAATCGCTCCCAATTAGTATCGTTGTATGGTTACAAATTGATGGAAAAATGATACCAGCCGAAAATTCCTCAAGGATCGAATTTCGGGCCCCTTTTTTTTTGTGATCTTTGTGAATGACCTGTGTAATCACGTATCAGCAAGGAAACCTAAGTTATTCAGAGAGCCTATGATATCTGTACTGACATATAAGGCCCTAGCTCGAAGTGTTCTGGAGTATTGCAGTCTCGTCTGGAGTCCTACACACCAAGTTCAATTAGCGAGCCTTGAACGAGTTCAAAAACGTTTCTTGTACCATCTAATTAAAAAAAAAAAAAACTTTTGTAGACAACAACTATCACTCTTTAAGTTCATGCGAATCATATTTAGATTTTTATAGACTGTAGTCATTGCAATGTAGAAGAAGAGTGTTAGACTTGCCATTCCTGGCTAAGGTCATTAACGGCTATATTGACAGTCCTTTGTTAATGCAACATATTTGTTTATCCATTCCTCGAAGCAGTAGTCGTTTGCAAAATCGTAAAATATTCTTTCTACCTACTTACTGAACTAGTACTTGCCAACACTCGCCCATTTACCGAATGTGCAACAAGTATAACGGTATTCAGTCTTATTTCGATATTTTCCACAATTCTTTGGCCTCAATCAAATGTTAACTTAAAAAATTATAGTTGATTGTATGTTTCATAATTTAGTTTATATTATATAGTTCTTGGTAGCTCTTACATATAGTGCATGCTAGTTTCACATCAAGTAGGTTACAATTAGACAAGCATGCAATCAAGTATGGGTTGTTTTATATTTATTTTATATAAATAAATAAAATAAAAACAAGTTCATTGTTAACCTCATTCATATTTATGATTAGTGACTGGTGGGAACGGAAATTGCACCTTCCATTATTAGTCGTTAACTACCTTTTATATGCATATTCGTCACTGAAAAATAAACAGTCGTATGATTACGTAATTGTTTGCAGTGTAATTATGAAGTTTTATTGTTGCTAATGTTACAGAGCGTTCAGTAGGCTCTCCAATATTCTGAGAGAGAAAGGAAGACATACGAAAGTGGCTCATGGATCATGTGAGAATATAGTGTAAAAATCCTTATGTATTAACCGTCTTGTTTAATATTCTGCTCGTACTATTTGGTTCCTCATATCACTAATACTTCAGTCCACTGATTCGTTCTGGAGCTCCACTATCTATTTCAGTATTATAAGACGTATTTATATTCCCACAACCGGAAACCAAAAGCGTTAAAAGCGAACTACTTGAAATAGACTATTAAAACAAGTTTTATAAAATCTTGTTATTACAATTTGAATTTTTAGTTAAGTTAGTAAAGTTATTTTTAACCAAACATGTAAAAATTAAGTTCAATGCATAAAGTTATTTTTAATCACATATGTAAATATTTAAACCCCTGTGATATGATAGTTAATATGAAGATACGATCAACAATAAAGCTAATATTTGAAATAGATTAATATATATTTTTTAATCTCGTCATTTCTGTTAGAATTTATAAAGTTATTTTTAACCAAACATGTAAATATCAATTTCAATCCATAAAGTTATTTTTCATCAAATACTTAAACCCTTTTATTTTATATTTAATATAAAGAGACGATCAACGATAAAGCTAACAATAGGAAGAGTATTCGTGGTTCTTACAAGTGGATATCCGTAAAATAATTCCACCGACGCCAAAAAAGGCTTTCCTATTTGTATTAAGAATAAAATTAATATATAGTATTAGAAGGAGGGTAGTTAGTCATACCGAATGTATTAATACGGCGCGAACATCGCTACTGCATGCACCCAGCAACAGCTCAAGTCGAGCCAAGTCGAGCTCGGCCATGTATTAGTATCCTGGTGCACATTGTTTCTTGTAGTAGCGATATCACTGAAGGTCATAATATTTATAGCTTTTTGTTGTCTAACCCCTTTTTGATATGATTCCATTCTTTGAGTATTTATGCTTTACATCATTATCGGGAATCGGAGCTGTCTGTAACCTATTACAAGCCTTGGGCATGTAAGTATAATGGGGCCCCTATGACCTCGAAAAAGCCCTATTTTGCTAGAATAAACAATGATAATAGATGACTCTAGAACCTCATTCTATATTTATTTTTATTTCTTTACAGTACGACAAAAACAAAAACAAGTACAACAAAAGTAACTCGTTTAGCATTCATAGGTTAGCGTTTTAGAATGTATGTTGATTGAAGATGTACCCACATAGATTTGAGATGACAAAAATCGTTAACTAAAGCATTTGATAAATATTTAAAAAAAATTAATAATTATATTTATTATTCAGCAATAAGATTGGTTATTGTTTGGTGATCTAGCAGTAACTAGAGGCCTCTATCGAACACGTGGCCTGAGCAAGAGTACCCAGTGGGAAAGTGAGGGCCTGTTGAGAATGATTCGTAATGAGTTCTGTTGTCGTAATTTTGTTTTAATAAAAAAAATAACGATGGTGTTCACTAAAACGTTCAAATATAGATTATTGAGTAATGTTATGGAGCTTTTTTAATTACTAGTTCTTCAGAAATTAACAATAGGTACTAGACTGCCGCTCTTATTTTTACGACTAAGCAACGTTACCTTTTTGTAATCTTTATATAATACTAGCTGACCTGGCAGATCTTTTCTGACTTTTCGAGTAATCAATCCTATCGACTACAGCGTAAACTATCGCGTTATGATCACTTATCGAGATAAAAAGTATCTTATCTCTCAAGTTGGAACAAACTGCACACATTATGCAAAATTTGATTAAAATCGGTTCAGTAGTTTAGGAGTTCATCGCAGACAAACAACGTGACATAAAATTTTTATATATAAAGATATGAAAATTTGTGCTACGACGTTCGTTCGTGATAAACTCCGAAACTACATACATAAACACGATTGTAATGAAATTTTGCACACTGTAATTTATCTCGATAAGTACTCAACGTGATAGATGGCACTTGGATCCAGTTATTGAACACTGGAAAGGGAACAACAAGAATACAAAGTTGAATGATCGCATTTAGTTTGATAAACTCTCATGTTATCGTCAGTATCGCGTTACACAGTTGAATTATATTTTGTTCTAGCTGTGTCCTCGACTCCGTTCGCGTGAAACTACAATAAAAAAATAATATATATATATATACTATGTTACTCAAGGCTAATATAGCATACTAACGGTGAAAGAATTTTTGAAATGGGTCCAGTATTTTTTTGAGTTTATTCGTTACAAACAAATATATCCGCTCGCTTGCCCAAGGGGGGTCCGCGCGCAACGCGCCTTTGCCCCGCGCCCTCAGCGCGTGCCTACCTCAAATGTCCCACGAAAAAAACGTGACGACCCTACTTTGCCCCGCCATTTTTAGCGCCGTCAACGCGCTGGTCGGGTTTCACAAAATCGATTCTTGTGACTCAATTTGTTTAAAAAAGTGTCAAGTATTGTATATATTTATGTTTATTATGAAACTAGCTAAACAATGTTATATTTTGTTTATCAAATTACGACTTTAGTGCAGCGTTATGCTGTGCTGAACTTAGAAGTAGGGCGTTTTGAAGCTCGTCTTGTATTCAAAAGCTCATAACTCAAAAATAAAAGCGATGACATATGGTTTTTATGCTTTCATTATGTTGTCAATATAATAAATAATAGAATAAGAAAAAAAAATTATCACTTGTTCATAATATTTATTATTTAAAAGGCCTTTGTTTTCCATACCAATATCTGGCGCCGCGCGACGTAATTTACCTTAACTTAACAAGGCTATTAAATGCACAAATATCACTTTTAGGGGAAAAAAAAACTAACACTAAATAAGTAGTCTTATATTCTTTGAAAACAAACAAAAATCATGCGGATAGCATTTACCACATTTGAGAAATATGCATATTTCTAAAACAGTTCTCATACAGTCAGTAAAATTACTCAGATTATCAGTTTTTTTTGTTCTAACCACTTATGGATAAAGAAAAATTAAATCAAAATACAAAAAGAACTCTTTATTCCCATTCCAAAAAGGTATAACACTTGTACAATGTCATAATTTAAAATCATAAAAGTCAAAGCTAAACAAAAACACGCTGAAGTACCTGTCACCATAACCAGTAATAAGGCTGACTACACACTACAAAAATATCCGTAAATTTTCTACAGTATCCGGAATTGTTTTTTACAAAAATATATCATTCTTATTAATCCTAGTATATAATGTAATACTTAACTAGTATATAGACATAGGTATATATTTTTTAAATATATTTCTTTACATTTTTTTTTTATTCTAAGTTAAGTAGTAACAAACTATAACAGTATCCGGAAATTTTCTACTGTATCCGGAATTGTATTTTACAATTTTTTTTATATATAAAAGTTTTAAAGCTACATAAAAACATGATGAAATAGGAACTGCCACCATACCCAGTAATAAGGCTGTCTGATACTATAACAGTATCCGGAATTGACAAAAATATAATATTCTTACTATTACTAGTGCAATGCCTGACTAGTATAAAAAAGTAATAAAAAGTAAAGTAATAAAGTAGTAAACTAATATAGTCTTTAAATTGTTATATGATAGTCATGTACGACTGTAATAATCAGATGTTATTAGGCCAAATTTTTGTGGTATTGTGTATAACACCCCTCTATACACAAATTCACCTGGCACGTACCACACCTCCATACTATGGTACGCCGCACTTTGTGTTGGTAACACAATTTGCATCGCTGAGTTTTTGTCTTTAAAGGCAAGTGCATCTGTGCCAGCGCATTTGGTGGTGGTTGTGGTGGTGGGTTGCTTGGAGAGGTATATTTGTCCAGCATTTCCTTTATAAGTCTCATCCGGTAATTTCGATATTTTATATTCTGATATACCTTTTTGGAAACTTTAAAGCACGTGCGCAGCGAGGCTGTTTGTTTCGCGGCATGATGAAAAGCGCAACCTAAAAGTAATATTAGTTCAATATTAATAAATCATAATTAAAATATATTACTATACACGCCAAAAACATCATCCACCATATCGGACGATCCGTCCAAATAAGCGTCCGGATACAGTGTGAAACCAGCCTTAGCCGCAGCGCTGTCATTTTTGCGAGCGCGTTCAAGGTTATTTACAAATCGTAATTAATGCGATTTAAACATCGAAATTATTGCCTGTGTACTTGTAATTTGATAGATGATTAACGGATTTAACTTCTAAAACGAATTTATTAGGAAAACACAATCAAAATGATCAAAATAAAGGCAATCATTTCCATGTTGCGCACAAACTTGTACCTACCGTATGTTATTAGGTCTCGAAAAAAGGTTAAATCTTATGTTTCATGTTGGAATTTTTATATCTACGTGTTAGTTATTTACTTACCTTGATGTTTTTCAAAAAATCTCCAAGAATAACACTGGATTTCACTTGACAATCACTTGTAAAACGCACCACATTCCTCACCGAATCAAGCATGAATCGAACTGGACTGCAACGGAACGTTTTTTTTTTTTCTCGAATTTTTTCTATGGCTTGGATGCTTGACTGGGGTTGTGTGGAAGGCAAATTTCACGAAGAAACGGGACAAATAATACAAATTAGGCCTTGGAGCGATAAAGACGAGTAGAATCAGCTTTTTCGACGGCGGGAGCGATGTTAACCACAGGTTGACATGGTCATAGCTGAGTGAAATGCAATGTCAACTACCAGTTAACACGGGCAAAGCTGACTTCAAGGTTATGTTAACTACTACTTGACATGGTCAATTCTAAATTCTCGATTTGTTAACTATTAGTTGACATGGGCAAGCAAGCGGTTATAAAAATCTTTCCTCTTTCCTCTTTATAATATTTCTAGCTTTTACCCGCGGCTTCGTTAGCATTGAAGTCATTAAATAAGTTTTTTTTATCTTTCGTTTTTTTTTTCTTTTTATAAAATGTATCCTATGTTACATCTAATACCTCCAAGAATATGTGTACAAACTTTGATGATGATCGGTTATTGTAGTTTTCACGTGAAAGCGTAACAAATAAACTTACATTCACATTTATAATATTAGTAGGAATATAGTATAGAGTATAGATAATAACTATTGTCTGTATTTTACGAATAACAGACAGTACTCAATAATTAAGCAGCAGTATAATCAAGTGACTAAGCCCATGTGACCTATGCATGTTTTATACCTACCGGATAAATAGTACCATTATAATTTAAAGTATATATGTTTCATAAACAAACGGAAATGTTTACCCAAGTAAAAACACTTGTCATGAACAAAAAATACCTACCTTTATATTTTGTAACAGATTCGGAAATATCTAAATATAATACGAAGCCATTAAGTATCTACCGAATACAGTAGATAGTTTTGGTGTGTTAAATAGAGTAATACGTAGTTTTATCTGCGCTTCGTTAGCGATTCAGTCTCTAGAACCAGATTTCACTTTCACAACTGCCAGATCTGATAAAGACAATACATTAGATATAATTAATACTCTTACTAATATTTTTATTTTTTTTACTTTCATTTCCAATTAATTTTTATTTTAAGTTTGCTTAAGACGACTAAACTTTATCGGAATTTGGCATCTTTGAGAAAACTTTGAAGGTATGATAGCTATATTAATAGTGTGTACTGACATCGCGTCAAGGGACGTGAGTTCGAATCCACCTACAATGACCTCGGGCTTTCGGTGAAGGAAAACGTCGTTAAAAAATCATAGCATGGTGGTAGGGCTTTTTATAATGCCCATCTGGTTAACTACTACCAAAGACTACAATATTAATACTGAAAGCTACCACCCTCAAGTTAAAAATCAGCAAAGGTATGTTCCGGCAGTTGCACTGGAGAACCAGTCCCTCCAATAGGCTTAGCGTGTCCACAATATTGGGCCACATCGGCATTTACAGTAGGTATGGTTGTGGCCATAACGCTTAACCTATTTAAAAAATTCTAATTACTAACATCCATGCTTGAAGTTACTTAAACATAGTACCGACAATATGTATCACGAGTATACATTTTTCATGATATAATGGTTATTATGGGTACGAGATATCACTATTATAATTTCTAATTTGAATCTTCTGGGTGACAAGTCGTTGTAGTGGTCTCAACCATCCATCATGTAAAATAAAATAAAAAAAATGACAGCGGAAAATATGCTTAGAATGTTTAAATATAATATAAATTTGTTTGTTGTTTGCGGAAAATATGTTTAGAGTGTTTAAATGTAAAATAACAATTAATTATCATTCATTATTTATACTAATCAGGACATAGTCCATTGTATAATATTATATTTATTGCGAAAGAATAGTTTTATATGATAATTGAAAGGTTATCTTAAAAAGAAGAATTACCATAACATTAAGCAAATTTCGTTTGAAAGTGTCATGCTTGTCAAGTGTTTTGAAAAGCGATGATAGCTCAGTGGTAGTGTGCACGACTTCGCGTCAAGGGACGTGGGTTCGAACCCAAGCACCTACAATGAGCTTGAGCTTTCGGTGAAGGAAAACATCGTGAGGAAACCATAGCATGGTGGTAGGGCTTTTTCTGATGCCCGCCTGGCTAGCTACCACCCTCAAGTTGTAAACCTGCCGCCAAATACCAATAGGTGTGTTCCGGCAGCAGCACTTGAGAGCCAGTTCCTCCACAGGTTTAGCGTGTCTACCAACTTGGGCCGTATCGTCACTTAAGATCAGGTGAGATTATGGCCATAACGCTAAATCTTAACTATAAAAAAAAAAAAAAAAATGCGTTTTAAAGTACTTCTAGAAAAACTAGTAAAATGCAATGTATTATAAATTATTATTTAAAATAATAAGATTCATTGGCTAATAACAAAATATAATTTTACCATTTTAATACCGGTCCTTTAGTAATATAAGACATTGCTTTTAATATCGAAAAGGGTACTTTTATGAAAGCCATCGCAAATATTGTTGCAACGAGTGTAAAAGTACCTACGTCTTAAATTAAACTTGCCATCTGTTGCAATATACAAAAGCATTAACATTTTGGAAATTAAATATAACGTATGTAGTGTGATGTTGGAAAACTTGAGTAAACACGTAGAGCTGCTGTTTGTATTATTAACCTTGTAAAGATATCGATAACTAGTTTGAGTATGATTTTAAAAACTGCTTGACGCGGAATAATTTCATTCATTTGTTGTGTTTCGTTACAAGCGCTACGTCTCTCTCCATGGCTTCCAAGTTTAAAACTGAAAAAGTGGGCATTGTTGGCAGGTAAAGAAAAATATTATATGATTAACTTATAAAACTTACATTAATAGACTAATTGACTTTTAATCGAAGTTCATTGACACTGGTTATTGCGATTCTTTTGTTTTAGTTAAGGAAAAACGCAAAATACCTCGCTGCTTATAATTTTCTCTTTACGGTTAGAACTAATTTAACATTACCTGTTGCCATTATTAGTTTAGTGTTTTAGTTAAAAAATCTATTTAAAATTAAGAGCATGTTAATTACGCGTGAATTGAAGCAATAGCGTTTGGTTTGTTTTATTACCTACTTCAACAAATATTAAAAAGTTTACGGGTATAATGTCTCAAAATTAAAATGTAATATTCATATTATTATTAAATACAACAAATCGAACCAAAGGCTTTTCATGGAGGCATCATATAGATTGTTCGATATTTTCGACAAGCGTGACTTGGCCTAATTTTGGAATTGTGGTTTTTTATATAGAAATTTACTAATTAAGAAATTCTACTCATGTAGATACTATCTATCTACTTAGATACGATCTACTTATGTATATAAATGTATATGTATGCATATCTATATAATGTTCCAATACCTTGTAATCCGTTTTAACTCAATTCAACGTTCTAATAATTATTGTTGTTTGATAAAATATCAACGAGACACAAAATCTTTTAAAGGACATGTTACATTTAATAAATTTGCTGTATACATTTTTTTTCTTATTAGACAGGAACGTGTTTTAGTATTCATTTTAAAGAGATGTTTGTTATGTTAAGGTACCTGTGTACAAAACATTAAAAAGGTATAAAGTACATGTATGTTTAAAATACCTAGAATGTCAATCGTGCACTTACATCCAATGCTGATTTCGATATTAAATAAGTTGCATGCCACTATTCCTGTAATAACTTTCTGTGTTTAAATTAGTTAGACAAATTAACTCTTTCTGTTGGAAGATGAAGATGATGACGGAATATTTACAACTTAAATATCTAAAAAATTCTTTTCGAGGGAGTATTTGAGATAGACTATTGAGTTACAGCAAATACTTATTTTATATTTTAATTACTTTATCTCAAAACATAATTTACCTAAACTTAACACTTTATTTATCTCTGACTAACATTTTTCTTTTAGTGTACTCTATGGCTTCTACAAGGTGTAGTCTTCAATAATATTAAAAATTATCTATAATTCTACCACACGTCATTAACTTGTATCTAAATTATAATTTCCAGTGGGCTAATAGGGAGATCATGGGCTATGCTGTTCGCTTCAGTGGGTTACCAAGTAACTTTATTCGATGTGGTTGAGCAGCAGATTGATGATGCAATTGCCGATATTAAAGTACAGCTGAAAACTTTGGAGAAGGACGGACTTCTGCGCGGTAATCTCAATGCAGACGAACAGTTCCAATGTGTGAAAGGTATAAAGGAAATAAATTAAAACCAAAGATAACTAGTAGCCATTGGGATTGTAAACCGATGTCTGCAGTTTTGAGTCGCGGAATATACCAAAATTTATTAGTAACACCATTTTTTTATGTTGAATAGGTTTAGTGTAATGGCCACAATTTCACTTGATATTAAGTGAAGATGTGACCCAAGATGTTAGACACGCTAAGTCTAGTGGAGGGATTGGATCTCAATTGCAACTGCCAGAACACACCTGTGGTATTTGACAATAGATTTTCGATTCGAGAGTTATAGCTAGCCGGGCGGACATTAGTAAAAGCTCTACCACCATCCTATAGTTTCATCACGATGTTGTCCTTTACCGAAAGCTCAAGCTCATCGCAGGTAGTTCCAAACTCACGTCCATTGAATCCATACATATTACCAACGGAGCTATCATCGCTTCAAAATTAGTTTACAGTGAAAGAAAACACCGTGAGGTAAACTTAATGTAAAGAATTATTCTTGTTGTATGTACAATATAATAAGGAAATATAGTTGAATCAAATTGATTTGGAATCAACAGTATGTTATAAATTAGCATTTTGTTTAAGCTCTTGCTTTCACAAGAAGATCTGCTTCAGGAAGAAACCGTGTGTATCATTAAGGAATTACAATTTAATAAGTTGAATTTAACTTTACATGAGTAATTATTTATTTTACATGATTTAAGTAATTTATTAATAAAATGTATAATTTTGCACAACTTACTAAAGTAGTCGCTTTGATGGTAATGATAGTATTATCTAGATATTACCGGTCATTTAGTTTTCTTAGTTGTAGAATATTTACTTCAAGGTTATCGGACCAAACATCAAGGTTTCAACAATCTGTAATAGCCTGTCAATAGTTCCATTGTATTTTATGTTTTTGTACGGCATGCCTGCGTGTTCATGACTATGACTGTTTTGTTTAATCGATTAAAAATCCACTGTAATAGTAAATTTAAGCATAGTTTAATTAGTTAATCGTTTTTGTTATTTGAAATTAATGTTAATTATATAACTCAAGACTTATTCTAATATAAAATTTGAATCGTAAAAAATATATCTAGTAAATATATTGTCTGTAGCTTGTCTTTGATATATGTATTTATAGTAACAAGAAAGAGAAAAGTTGTTACTTTGAAGTGAAATTTTGATACCTATCTACTCTGAGAATCGTCATTTACTAATACTGCAGAGGTTGTTAATTACGTAATCACTTATTTTTAAACGGATTGTAAAACGAAGCAAATATGTCTCTAGTGTATCCGGTTATAGTGTAGATCAATATTACTTCGATTCCCTGTAATGAACCTAAACATTTATTGTAAGAAAATTTCGTGATTAGATTCCTCATAGAGTATTCGTTAATATACGCCTAGCTAACTACCCTCATCAAGTTAAAATTATTTGATAGACATCAACAAATGTGTTCCAGCAACTCCATTTGAGAGGCACTTTCATCATTAACCTTAGCCTGTATTACTATCTTAGCATATATCGTTATTCAGCATCAGGCGAAATTACAGTCAAATGAATTACCTGTGCTGAATCAATTTAATTACTTCATTTAATTATTACTACATTTAATTACTTCCTAATTCAATAGAGAATAAATTATGGATCTACGCAAGAAGCAAACAGTACAGCAACAGAAAATGTTTGTAGTAATTACTAAGTCAAGTGGTTTTTGGTTGTTTTGTATTTTATTGTTATTATGACATCTGCCTATGTAGGAAATTTAGCCAATATCTTTATTGTTTATTTTACATTTTTATCGTGAACTTTAATTTCGTGTCAGATATGTATAATATAAAACATAATATTTGTTTTTACTGTGGAAAGATAACATTGTTTAATTTTATTGGTGACATGACATGTTACATAACATTATAAACGTACTTTTTGTATGTACCTTTATCTATGTGAATATGAAGATCAATATTACTTTATATTTTGTTTAGTAATGCGTGTAAAATAAATTAGATTTTTATTAATAGGACTTAAAGTAATTATTTCAAAATACTCTTAGATCATATGGAATATATGACATATGGGTATTTAATAAATCCCAAGTTGTCGCTCTGAAGCAACATACCAGATATTATTATAATTATCATATGAAGAAATGAATTGAATAAATTTGCTGTTTTATTTGAGAATATTCTGGCGGATCTACGTATCATAGAAGTGAAAATTTGATTAATAAAGTATTCGTTATAGTAAAAATTTTGAAATTTCTAAATAGGCACATAGATATTGGTTTGACAACAATGATAGATTAAAGGCAATATTCAGATTAAATCATCATCATCCAGCCTTAAAATATTAAGGATAGAAATATAAAATTAGAAAAGAAGACATTTTAATTTGGATATACACTGTTAAAAATTTCTTTGGTAATTTTACAAGAAATGTGTTGGAAGTAAATGCTCAAAGCAGTTTTGTAATTTAAGTAATCAAGCTTTGTAATTTTACAAATCTATTTTTATTGTTTCTGTTTTGGAAAATTCAAAAACGTAAATACTAATTTCAGTAACAAACATTGTAATTTTGCAAAACATTTTTCATTGTTTCTGTTTTAGAAAATTCAAAAACGTAAGTACTAATGTCAATGACGAACATTGTAATTTTACAAATAAGCTAAATTAAAAATAGTTTGTAAAATTAAAATATTTAATTTGCAAAATACAAAACTTATCAAAAGCAATATGTCTTGTAGAATTACAATACACATTATATTTACACAATACATACCATTTTTGAATTTACAATTGAATAAGAAAAAGTGCATTTTTTAATATTAACGATTTTTTAACGACAAAAAACTATAAAATTCGGTTTAATCAAAATAGCATCTGCAAAAAAAATTTTTAAGCTGAATTTTTTCATAATAGAACTAGTGGTAGTAGTGGCAGAACTAGATAAGATCTATAATAAAGAGAAAAAATAAAATTGATTAAATTATCTCCGAGATAGAGATATTTGTTTATGAGCGTACGCTCAGAACTCACAGAGTTTTTATTAAAAAATTAATATTTTGTAAGCTATTAGTCGTAGAGTAATGCGGTTTTTTCAATTTGTTTATTATTCTTCTCTCTAAATATCGTTCGCAAGATGTCTCGACTACTTGTCAATAGTTGTAGTAATAATTGTATGGTAATCGTATTTTAGTTTGGACAAAGTTGCAATTTTACTTAATCTTCAATTTGTAAATAGATTGTAATTTTACGAGCATTTTCAACAGTGTGATATCGGATTTTACAATAATTATGATTTGTAAAAATATAATAATTTTATAAATAATTTTTACAGTTGAAGTTTAGTAAAATTACAATTTGCGGCTAACATATTCTAATTTTTGGCGAAATTACTACTTACTTTGTAATTTTACAATTAAAGAAGTAAAAATAATATGATGATTTTTGAATATATAATAAATTCATTGTAATCAAAGTTACATTGTTTCTTTGTAATATTACATAAAGTTGTTATGAATAAGACTAAAAACAAAGCTTGTAAATTTATAACGCTTTTCATTTGTAATTAATGAATTGATTTGTAAAATTACTATATGTGTACTGTTTATACATGCATTTTGTATAATTGCAACTTATTATAGTGGTTTTATGAAAGTGTTTGGAAAAATTACCTAAATAGTATAGTAACTTCATTTTGGTACACACTGGATTGTAATTTTGCATGACATGTGTCTTGTAAAGAGATTGTAATATTACAAAAATTTTTAACAGTGTAGTTTAAGAACAGATCTTTATTAGTTCAGATCCTAAATAGATGGCAAGAGATGCTCAAATCTGTATAGAAAGACTTCACTCAAACTACTACAATGAATGCCACATATTTTTCACACATTATTCAAATTAAACACATAAAAATGTAAAAGTGGAAGCAATATATTTGTGGTTTCAAATTTCTTGGTTCGGAATCATAAACATATCCTATAAATTAAACATAAAACAACCATACATAATATTATAGACAGGGCGTAGGAAGCCACTGGCGAAAAACTAGTGCATATATATAAGATATACTTAAATACCTATTTATATTATGTCTTCATACAGAATACTATAAAAAATAATTATGTGATGAACATATTTTTATAATTAATTACATAATATACGTGTCGACTAATAGTATAAAAAAATTACAACTAATAAAATAAACACAATATTCTTTTATATAAATAAAAGTCTTTTATTATCTATTTAAGAGGTAAAAAGACTGGTGTTGCAATTCGAAGTAATTACGTAGTAGAATGATAAACATACATTTACCTAAATATAAAATATAAAAATTTCTAATGGGGAATGCAATATACGATTACAGGTACTTGCGACTTAGCGGTCGCTGTGAAGGATGCTGTTTTCGTACAAGAATGTGTCCCGGAAAGTTTGGACCTCAAAAAGAAAGTATACCAAAATTTGGACAAAGTCGTCGATAACAACACTATCTTATCGAGTTCAACGAGCACAACTCTACCGTCGTTATTTTCTGAAAATATGGTGCACAAGGCTCAGGTAATTTGATTATTATGTATTGTTTTCCTCATTTGAACTCAACTTGGCAGTACTGCTGCTTTCTGTGTCAAGGATCACGAGCTGAGTTCACAACTAGTTTATTGTATTCCTCACATTAATATATGATTATTAGTGAAATGTGTACAATTTTACGATTTTGACATTAAGTATAATCGAAATAAAACGAATTTAAACGGTTTTTGTTAATTTAATTCAGTTAATTTAATTTAGATTTAAACAAAATTAAAAACTAAATTGAAGGGAGACACTGTAACATTAACTTTTCTGGACAACCTACACCTTAGTCCACCCCGTAACTACGAAGGCTGAAAAGCTTTCGAAACTTCGGGTTCAAAATTACTAAATAATCGCGATAAAATCCGTTTAAATTAGTTTTATTTCGATGAGTAATATTTACGTAAACATAAGAAATCATTGTTAGGTATAATTTGAGATAATAAAAAGTCTAGTTTTTTTCTGAATCTAAAATACATTCAAATTTGTTTAGTAAAAACCAATTCTGAAAATTGGAATTTATTACTGGATAACAATATTACCTACGTGGTTAATAACGCGAACGAAGTCACGAAGCATCTAGTATAAATCACCAATATATACCATTAAATTGTGGATTTGACGCTATTTTATACTTTCGGCCGGAAATGGTTAGTTATTGCTACGTCTCGTGGTTCCATTTACACATTTGTTCTTGAACGGTCTTTATAATTATGTTTTGAATTATTGTGTACGCTAGGTGTAATTTTCGCTAAATTCTTTAACTCTGGGGTGATAGGAAATTGTATTATTATGATCATGCTGCGTCAGCGAATGTCTTGAAGTTTGTCATATTATTAAATTTGTATACATTATAGCCTTTCAGTAGCTGAGTAAACACTCAGTTAGTGAAAGGCTGCCAGGCTGGTATGACAATGACTACTTTTGATAAATTGTTTATCTTTCAGTAGTTGTCACTGTTTTTGGATTTATGTTTGCTTGCTATTAAATAAAGTGCCGTATTTTTTTTTTTACAACTATTTATACAATGAAATGTATTCTTCTATCGAATTTTAGAATGCATGAGCATACAAATTTCTCAACTAAAATCGAGTAGTATACAGTATCATTATGATATTGTAAAATTATCATAAGTACTTTGTTCTATAATGTTTCCTAAGTTTCCTTATAATTTGAAAGTAATATATTTATATCATAATTTTGTATTAGTAAGTATACTATACTGTATTAATAGGCCCAAATACCACAAAATATTTCATTAAAATGCAATGAAATATTATTAGTGACAAATCAACAGTTCAACGAGTGCAATTACTAATAGCGGAAGTTAAATGCCGATTTGCTTATGTATTAACCTTGATCACTTAATACCATTAGTTGATCATGCAGTTTCAGCACTATTAATAACTTATTCAGTTTCATCCCGGTAATTTAAACACGGATTTTACACTTCAATGACACATTAAAATTCACTGACACCATCTTCAAATTATATAGAGAAACGACAACATAATTATAACATGTTTAACACTATTCGGAGAGTACAGTGAATAAGATATTATTATATTACATAATTAACTAGTATTATTAAATTAAAAACTTTATTTTTATATTTTTAGGTAATAGTTGCTCATCCAGTAAATCCTCCATACTATGTGCCACTAGTAGAAATTGTTCCTGCACCGTGGACAAACCCAGAGGTGACGAAGAAAACTAGAGCTATCATGGAAGAAATTGGTCAGGAGCCCGTCACGCTTTCAAGGGAAATCGATGGATTCGTTCTTAATCGTATCCAGTAAGTATATTTTTACTGGACCATGTTATTTTTTCTATGTTATGGAAAATACAACCCTAAACAAGAAGTGTCTACTATAGAAATGATAATAATGCTTTCGATAGCTAATTATTTATTTCGATGTCGATATGTGAAAAAAAAAAAAATTTCAGGTATGCAATCCTTGATGAAGTTTGGCGTTTAGTGGATGACGACATTATAGATGTGAAAGATATCGACAAAGTTATATCGGAAGGACTCGGAATGCGGTATGCATTTTTAGGATCACTTGAAACTGCGCACTTGAATGCTGAAGGCATGGATAATTATATTGATCGGTGAGTATATGATATTAACATAAGTTGACAACTTCTATACTGACTAATAATTCTTATAATAATGTTAAATAGACTTGTTTGCTAAACGTCATTACTTTGAAGCATTATTATATGAAGTAGTGTACAAGTTTGATAATTTTTAGATAGATTTGAACGTTTCCTTTCCTCATTGTTAATCTAAAAATTTCACAAAACTACTGGAAGTCATACTAGTGAATATAAATTAAAATCCTAAAATGTTATCATATAAAGAAACGTTAATACTAGTACTAGATGAACTATAAATTAATATAAACATTTTCGATTTTCAGATACGGTAAGACAATCAACAGTGTTAGTAACACATCTGGACCTCCACCAAACATGACAACTAGCAAGAGTAGAGAAAAAATATGTAAACAATTAGAACAGCTGACACCCCTGAATAAATTACAAGATCGCCGTGCGTGGCGAGATGCTTGCCTCACGCGGCTTTCTATTCTCAAGAAAGAAATGAACAAGAAATATAACAGTTAAATCATTAATACCTCTTACAAGTGTAATGATTTATTTGTTTTTTTTTTTTTAAATAAAACTGTTTTACAATATCGAATCTGATATATATTGTTTTATTTAAAAATTATAATACTTCTAACATACTTTACATTTTTTTTGCTAGTTTTAAATGGTACAACTGGGAGTACAATTTGGGAATTGATTAGGGACAAACCCAGGGATACGGTTTATGTAACAGTAAGTTCAAGTCTTGATAGCATAGGTTTTTTTCGACATGAAATAAGAGTTGTGACCCAAGAAAGCAAAATCACCTGTGATAATGGGATCATACATTATGCCAGATTCAGCAGACAGATTTATATCCTAGAAAGAATCGACTCTACATGGCTTGTACAGGGTTGATTAGTCATACAGTAGAAGTACCCAGTAGTAATAGAATAAAATATGTGAACTCTCTGTTGAACGGTCCTTTTCACCTCGAACAAATTATGTGTAGGATACGATATACAACTTATATATAATATAGTTTTTAAAAGACTATATACGCCTCTAGATCAACATGTGAGGGGCATAACATTTGACTTCCGTTTAAACTAACGCTGTGCCAAATATATCTACAGAATTCCATCTATACAGAAAGTCGACATTTACACTTGTTCTAAAGATTCCTTGATCACATCGGTTATAACTAATTTATTGACGCCGGATGGCAGTGGTAATTTATAAATACTTATTATTTAACTGTGAAATTATAAAGCTAATGTATATAGGGCATTTCTCGTGTATTTTTATTGGGCATATTTGTACTTCTAGATGATAAACCTACACCTGTTGTATTACATACAAAACTGACTACTCTATTTTCTATTCTTAAAACGAAAGTAAATTCTCTATTTATTTTTTTAATATGTTTAATGATTTTTATTCTTATACTAATTATTTGTAATATTTAGATTATAACAATTGAAAATTGGGATGGAAATTAGTTTTACTGATAAATTAGAGTACGTAATAATATGTACATGTCACTCTGAGTAAGATACCTGGCGCTTGTTAAAGCGAATTGGTAATCTTAAAAACACATTACTACGTTCGTTTTAAACGAATTATATTTTAATAATATTTATTATATATTATTCTCGTAACTTTTGTACAGTTATTAGAGTATTTAATACATAAACCAGAAATAAAATGTATTATTTGGAACAACATAAAGCTTTAAAAATTATTAGAACACCTAGTGCCAATTTAGCACGATATTAAGAAACCTGAAATTAACGGTACCTATCATGTAGATGAAAGTGAAGTATGCCCAAGAAAATAAGTGAATATGTATGAAAATAGTTATATTGAGTAGATTAGTTAATATTAGTCCAAAAAACAAAAAAATATCTAAAGCTATTGCATAAATTAAAGTTATTCTGATTTAACAATTTTGGGTTTCAACAATTTGGAGCTTTCTTTGAAATACAGAAATTACATCACGGTAACGACATTTTATTGTTTTCTGTATTATGTACATGTTTTATACATGGAGATACATCGCATAATTTTTACTGGTGACTGCTTCCCTTTATCTGTACATCTGCTTGTACACTTTATAGGCATAAGGTGCATTCCAGATAGCGATCACAAGGCTAACGCTCACGTCTGCAGTTTTTCCATACCATTTGATTTGAATGACGTCACAATCAGTCCTGAGTGTCGTTTTCACCGCAGCCACAGCGACCGTGGTCATGTTGTGGAACGGCTGAAGGCGTGCTTTGAGCGTTGTGATTGCTATTTGGAACGCACCTATAATGCTGCATAAACAGAATGTAAAAGTAATAAAGAAAGAAATTCCAATTCATCATAAACTATTTAATTTAATATATTGTAGGAAATTGTTCTCTTAGATAGCCTTACTAGTTATTTAAAAGATAATCGAATCAGGCAATAATAATCGAAAGTAGTTAAAACGGCAAATTGACACAGTCGTATAAGATAGGATATTAAGACAAACTGATATATGTACCGATCACAGGTGGCAACTCCCGTCGGGGGAGCGCCTACACGACTCGTTAGAGATCTACGCGCGCTTACGTGAGACATAACTTTGCGTGTGTGAGTCGGTCCACACATAAGAATGCTCAATCCAAACCACAAATGGAACTCATAAAATACTCGTCATGTACAAGTACCACAACCTACGACTCGTCACTGACCAATCCTTGGTTTGGCCCTGCATACACCACAGCTCCAGGACCATATATCTGAGAGAACTCCAAGACAGCATCCATCAACATGGAACCAAACCCTACTCCAAGTGCATCCATCGGCCAAGAAAATCATCGGATCAGTAACAATGTCAGGATGTAATACGAAGTTCTTAGTAAACCACGGATTCACTGTGCCGGGTACATCGTGAAACCTAATCATTGTGGCAGAGAGAGGCTAACACGAGAGTGTCTGAAACTTGCGATTCAAATGTAGATTTAAGGAGGCCTCCTTTCGACAATTGTCAACACTCACCTTCACCGCTCGTGCCTCTCTCCGCACAGTATAAACTATTCCCGATAATTATTTACAGCATAAATACCAAAACAGTGCCAATAATAAAGAAATATTAAATCTTACTCTCCTTCGGTAGTATTTCAGCTACGTACGATGAATACGGCTCAAGCGCCTCTCTTACACTGAATCCAGTGCCACGCTTGCATCGCGCTTTACACTAATCGGCGTTATAAACTATCCTTCTATAACTATATTTTGCCATAAAACATCCACCCCACTACTACATCCCTACAATATATACTGAAAATCTCTTTCAAGGTTGATAATTATGAATATTTGTAAATCTATCGTCTATTCTTTGACGTTCATACTTCTTACTAGCGAACAGTAACAATTCTAGTAACAGTTTTTTTAACAGCTACAAGATTATAACATACACTCTTATCTCTACTAAGGAGGATTAATACTCTATGTTTTACATAGAGCATAGAATCGCAGACATAGACTATAGACCTACGATAATTTGTACAATTGTTATAAATTTTATTTACCTACTTGATAAACTTTCAGTAGGTATCCAGTAACAATAGTTTTTATAATGTATATTTACAAAACATAGAAAACCTTAAAATTTGATGTGTGTTTCGTTTGAAGTTATGTCTTTATTTTAATAACATAGCCTATAAAATCTCATGACAAAAGGCCTTGCAATACGGACGGATTTACAAATGTATTGTTTTGATAGATAATGGATCCAAGAATGTGCAGGAAAATCAGTAGTAGTGAAAGTCTTCCAGATGCCGATAATGTGGAATACGAGGTATCTAACGTGATAGCAGCGCAAGATAGCGACGACAATTTTATGCTGGAAGGTAGTCCTGAACCACATTCTGTAACATGGCTCGATGATGAGCAGATAGACGAATTAGATCTTAATTTAGAACAAACCAATCTATGCTTTCATAGAGTTGATAGCGCAGATATTATATACAGGAGTAAGAAAAAAAAATGTAAAATGGTAGGTAAATACGTGATGGGCGACGCGCTCGGCGAAGGTTCTTATGGAAAAGTAAAAGAGATGTTAGACTCCGAGTCGTTATGTAGGCGGGCTGTTAAAATATTGAAGAAAAGAAAATTAAGAAGGATCCCAAATGGCGAACAAAATGTACAGAGAGAGATACAGTTGCTGCGAATACTTAGACATAAAAATGTGATAGAACTAGTCGATGTTATGTATAATGATGAGAAACAGAAAATGTACCTTGTTATGGAGTTTTGTGTTGGAGTGCTTCAGGTGTGTTTGGATTTTATCATAAAAGTATTCAAACCAACAATAACAGTTTCTCTCTTTTAATTTCTATTTTAATTCTCTAATCTATCTATTAATCTATTCTATTTTAATAATAACATGAAACAAATAATGGAGGATTAATTTTTGTAGTGAATATTTCAATTTATAATTAATGTTTCATATTTGACTGAAAATAGTGATTACAATTTTTAATATCTCATAATAATTATCCATATGTTCCAATATAATGGAAATTTACAACAACATTTATAAGAGTGCTTTTTTAAATTAATCAAGCATTAAAGTAATTCTAGTGATCCTACTGTATATTTCACAAGAATAATTTAACTATATTGATAATAAATAATTAAAGATATTATTTTATTGTTTTACAACTAGATATTTTTTTTAGATTTCTTAAAACTTATATTATAATAATAATGAACAAAATATTGTAGATGCCATGTCACAATGTAATTATTTGTGCAATGCTAGGGTAGTGTAGGTAAATCAGATATAAAAAGTGACCCTGAAAAAAACCCTGAAGGTTGATGTCATGAAAGGTCATCCTTACAAATGACATCATGGAGTGAGGACATTCTTCATCATCCTTTACTTGGTTGCTTATAAGGAATGTTTAGTGATTTAAGTGGTCCAATTTCCCACAAAATATGAGCCCCTGATGTTGGCCATATTTATGTAACTGTCTATTAGAGTAATCAGATGGAAATTCACAGATGAATACAGCGAGAAATGTTATAAAAAAATGTCTTTGGTGACAATTAAATGATTTGGTCATTTTATAAGTGTACATGTAAATAAATGGTTTATATGTACAGGATGTAAATATATATTTTAATGAATCCCTGGAGGATATTATGGTGTATAATTATAAACTTTGATGTAACATATTAATTATTCCTATCCTTACTAATATTATAAATGCGAAAGTGAGTTTCTTTGTTTGTTTGTGATGCTTTCATGCCTAAACCACTGAATCAATTATGATGAATTTTGGTATAGTGCTAGATGGGAACCTGAAGACGGTGATAGGCTATATTTCTCAGAAAAAAGTTATTGGAAGTGGAGTAACGAGAGGGATAAACTTTGTATGGGGTAAAATCTAGTTGTAATATAAAGTGCAGTAAATACCTATGTTATTAATATAAATTGACCTTGACATGGTTTTTGTTTAGGTATATGTAAAGATTTAGATTAATATCTGTTACAGTTGTTGTTATGAAAAGTAAGAATCACATTAGATTTTATATATAGTGTGTAGTGTATTTAATATTTTCTTATTATGAACTTGCTGAGAGCCTTGTTAGTCTTGTAAAATGGGATATTTAAAACCTAATGTAATTAACATTGAAGTTTAATTTTAATATTTATTTTATATTGAAATGTCTTTTCTCATCTATACTCCATTTTGTCTGATTCTGTATAGTAAAATCTACTTACTAGTATTGTTTTTTAATCGTGATTTCATTGTATTTTAATTTCTAGGATATGCTAGAGTCAAGTCCTGGTAAAAAGTTTCCACAAAGACAAGCCCATGATTATTTCAGTCAGCTGCTGGATGGCTTAGAGTATTTACATGGGCAAGGTGTCATACACAAGGATATAAAACCTGGAAATTTACTTCTCACATTAGATCAAACTCTTAAGATTACTGATTTTGGTGTTGCTGAGGTAACCTAATATTTATATTAAAGTTCATTTTTTAATTTATCTTCCACTAAATCATATAGAGTAGATATTATATTTATATTTTTATATGCACCACCATGTTGGTCCAAATACTTTAACTTATATTACTAACTACTAAAATATTGTGAGTAGCCTTCAGCTTAAGCTTTCTACACATTACATTACTTATTTTTATTGTTCTTTCACATTAATTTATTGTTGTCTCAATAACTTGTTCAATATATGTAGTATGGGAAATAACTCTACATTCAATAAAACCTAGGCAAAGAAACACTTATGAATAAAAAAATAATTATATATCAATTTAGTGGCTTGCAAGTTATACACAAAAGAACCTGTTGATAAAGAAATACTGAGAGAAATTGCTTATTATAGAATCAAGGATACATTTTTTTTTATATAATACTATAATTATAACAAAAAAACATACATAAGTATATAATATTTTTATTGAAACAAGATTTGCATTATTGAAAAATATATGAAATCAGAAGCTCTTGCATATGCTGTTGGATCGAAATGCAGTAAGTTTGTTATACTGATGGACAGTAAAAGCTTACTTCAACAGTTAGCTTGTTGCATCTTTGGAATCAAATGAGTACCATAGCTTACATTGTCTTAATTTTTTACTTTTTACTGACAAATTCATCATTTGCAACTTAATGATATACGATGCAAACTCCAGTGGCTTCTGTCACACACCGGACTAAAGGGTAACAAGGAAGCTGACCATTTGGCAGCAATCAGCAATGTCATCTGGTGTAAAAGTATATATATGTAATCATTATTCAGAATACTTAGGTATATGTAAAAAAAACAGTTTATAATATGTGGAAGGAATATTTTGATGAGAGATCAAATGAAAAGGGTATATTGTTTAAGATTATATAAAGTTAGTCTCCTTGAGTACCTTAGTTTGGTAATAATATATTAAATAGATCGTATATAGTAATATACTATGTTCTGGATACATTTCATCAGAAAAAATTGTATATTTGATGCGGAAATGTCCTTCCCCCCTTTGTACAACCTGCGGAGTAATAATGATGTTCACCACTGTCTGATGGAATGTGTTAAGAATAGTATCATTAAGATTATGTTAATTAAGAAATTTAATTTAAATAAATTAGATATAGGCATGTTTCATAGCATTTTAGTAAATCCTGCGAGTGAGGTAGCTAAATGTTATAGGAAATGAGTGTAAGATGATTGTATGAACGAAGTTGTACGAAAGGATTAGATTGTAGTATTATTTTAGGTTACGATGGGGCTGATATAAATACTGTTAAAATCCCCTAAAGAAAAAAAAGACAATTAGACAAACTGAATTATTTTTAGGCATTAGACATGTTTTCTCCAGAAGATACCTGTTACACTGGACAAGGTTCTCCTGCCTTTCAACCACCTGAGATAGCTAATGGAGCTGAACAATTTTCAGGAACAAAAGTAGACATATGGAGCAGTGGAGTAACATTGTAAGTAAAATAGAATCTTTTTTAAATTTAATTACAGATTTAACACTAGTAAAAATAACCTATTACACATTTTTTGAGTGATTATAGTTGATGACTGTATTTTTGCCCTTATTGTACTTTAGCAGAATCTCTGTGTTTGTCTGTTCCACTTTCTTGTATCAACTGCTAACTCAGTATTGACACCTTTCATAAGACACTAGGTGACCACTACTATGTTCAAATGAACTGTAATCATTGAAACCATCTTCAGGTATGATGTTTTAAAAGCACAAAATATTATTTAATACTATAAGTACAAATATTATTTTTCGTACCACCATTTGAGGAAATAAAGTTTTCTCCATACAAATTTTCATCCACTTTTTACCCCTTTCCAGACTATAAGTAGTGTATTTTCCGCAAAATCCAATCAAACTCTATAAAATAAATATTTAACAAAACTGATACATTGGTTTAGGCTTGAGAAATTAAAAGCTGTTAATTTTGTACTTAACAGTGTATAACATATTGTTCCTTACAAAGTACATTCATGTTTTCATTAGTACTTTCATAAAATATTAACATGTTATATTGATATTAAAAATTACACACATTTATAATGAAAAATTATAAAATAAAATCTGTTTACTTTTAGTAGTAAAATATACAGTTATAAAAAAATCACTTTAGAGTATTTTATAGGTGAAGTTCTAGACTTTTACTAAAATGTACCCAAAATTAAACTTGGGTTCTCATTGTACAAAGTAATCAAATTAATGGATATAATATTTATATCTAAATGAATGTCATAACTGTTATAATAGTTTTTGTAAAGGAGTTTTGACCTTTTTAGGGCGATGTTGGCCTCTCAGGTCCTCATTAGGTATCATACATTTGTCTCACAGTAAAAGCATCAAAGTTAGTAGTTAAAACGATGATAGCTCAGTTGGTAGTGTGTATAGACGCCGCGCCAAGGGACGTGAGTTCGAATACACCTACAATGAGCTAGAGTTTTCAGTTAAGGAAAACATCGTGATGAAACCATAGCATGTTGGTAGGGCTTTTTCTAATGCGCGCCTGGCTAGTTACTACCCTCAAGTGGTAAATCTACGGCCAAATACCTATAGGTGTGTTCCGGCAGTTACACTTGAGAGCCAGCTCTTCCACTAGGCTTAGCGTGTCCACTATCTTGGGCTACATCGTCATTTAACATCATATATCTAAATAAATCCATAACGAATACCTAAAAAGTCAACCTTGGTAAAATTATCGACCAGACAAACATAAGCGCAGGTTAGCGATGAAATGCGTATTATATTTAGCCCAATTCTCTCCCGTGCGCAGAGTTCCCGGGCGATTTACAACCTTTACCTATCCGAGTATGAACAAGTTATTTATAATATGCATACCAGTATTATTATCTTGTTGCATATATGAATACATTTATGCTTCCGATTTGCAACTCCAACTCGAAAGTATAAAATCTACGTGATAAAATGTAGATTTTATTAGTTACGTTATTTCGTAGTAAATTATAAGCAAAGTCGCTAGCAGAAACTTGCATTACTAATTAAAATCATGTATTCACTTGGGATTTCTGCCTCTTTCCGTTTTGATGATTCCGAAGCATTTATATGCAGTTTCTAAAACTAATTATTTCTAATACAGAGTATAGGTATACTTTATAATAATAACTATTATATAAAATCAAATATGGCAATCACTTTTGGCGACGAAATTTGACTTATAATAAATGGATATGTTGGTATTAATTTTTTTCCTGAAATGCTTATTATAGTGGCATAACTCATTAACTCGGCGTCTAAAAACGAGGTTGCCACTTCTGGCTATAAAACGAGACCAAATGTTCGACAAAACTAGGACTCTTCATTTTGTATATAAATTCCATTATGGGTAATTATGGGTGGGAGTGCAAAAATAATTATATCAGCATAGCCGCCGTTGTGGCAGCTTGCTATACCGTAACATATAGCTTACTATATATTATAGCTCCGTCTGTTCTGGGCCTTATGGCTCGCTTTCGTGTGTCGTGTTCTCTAGAAGA
This sequence comes from Actias luna, assembly GCA_039707435.1. Lineage (NCBI taxonomy): Eukaryota > Metazoa > Arthropoda > Insecta > Lepidoptera > Saturniidae > Actias > Actias luna. The sequence continues at coordinate 7,211,918 of JAZHAC010000033.1, read as the reverse complement.
AGTGGGAAGGCTCTTCCTGGTCTCCGGTAATAGTATGAGTGTCCCCATATTATTTTAGTGCGTATTTAAGAGAGAAATGAAGGATCAGCGTTAGAATTTAACTAAACATAACTGTTTTTGACCAGTTGAGTCTTGCATGCCATTGTCTCAGCTTGTTAAGGCTAAAAAATATCATTATAAGCTAGTAGTAATTTAGAAAATAGACCGTTCATTTCTATGGGCTGCAGAGGAACCTGTACTGTTTTCAGTATGATAAATCTCAATTGTGTTCAACGGTTACAAGAATAGCTGAGAGGAAAATGTGATCAATTGTCAGGTACAACATGACAACAGGCCGGTACCCGTTCGAAGGTGATAATGTGTTTCGGCTGTTGGAGGCGATAGGTCGTTGTAGACCCGCGGCGCCGCCCACCTGCCTCGGCCCAGTGCTGGGCTCCCTGCTCACTCACATGCTGAGCCGGGAGCCCGAACAGAGACCATCCGTGCACGAAATTAAAAGACATGCGTGAGTATTAATATATCCTTTTATTATCTGTGACTGTATTTGCTTTTATACCAGTTGATCTGCATTCAACTATAGTTACATTGTAAAATTTTAAACATTAATGAAGTTATTTGTCATTGATTTTTCAAACAAATCGGATGACGCAATAAAAAGTTTTATATAAAGTTTATCCCACTTCCAATAAGTGATTTGCGAAAAAAGTAGCCTATCACCTCCAAGGTCTCATCTATCTCTATACCAAAATTCATCATAATCGATTCAGCAGTTTAGACGTGAAAGCGTAACAAATAATCTCACTTTCGCATTTATAATATTTAGTAAGGATTGATTACTTGTCAATATTTTAAATTTTTAACCGAAATATTCACTATGTTCAACTGTTTGACATCGGCAGGATGAATGTAGACAATAAATATTCTATGTATCTAAATATTTGTAACATATTAAAAATAAAGTTTAGTTTTCTGCAGTTCTCCATTTAAACTTTAACTATGCCAAATCTTGAATTCTTCTTTGCGCGCAGTTTTTTTAAAAAGGGATCTAAAATTGTCGCTTCACGAAGTGCTATAGAAACGTAACAGATATATTTTTTAATTCAATGACATTAATCAAAAAGAGTTACATATGACAGATTGAGTAATTCCGTTTCACGTCACTTAATTTTTTTATATAGCGTTTAACCACACTTTCTCCTGATGTTAAGTGACGATGTGGCCCAAGATGGTGGACACGCTAAGCCTGGTGGGACTGGCTCTCAGTGCAACTTGAACCACACCCATAGATATTTGGCTTCAGGGTTTCAACTTGAGGGTGGTATGTAGGCAGGTGGGTATTAGAAATAGCCCTACCACTATGCTGTTTAATTGTGACATTTGGGTGGTTTAAAATTTATTTTTATTCTGTCCATTTAAGGACAACTCACAATAACGCCATAAAATACGCAGTCCCGTAAATCTATATTAACATTATAAAACGACAAAGTTTGTTAATTTGTGTGAACGGACTAATCTTAGGAACTACCAGTCCGATTTCAAGAATTCTTGTTGTATTTGATAGAAAAATCGTTGAGGAAGGCTTAAGATTATTAAACATTACGGTACTACCTATAGGAGCAACGCTGTATTGAAAACAGGTTTAAAAACGGCCAAAAATTATTAAATAAATTTTAGCTCCACGCGAACGAAGTAGCGAGTACAGCTAGTGTTCCTATACAAAGCTTACACCGTGTGTCTAATTGTTTATCTATTTAGACCCAATGTTTTAAATATGCTTTTTGAAGTTGTGCTCACACAGAAGTACTCCTTTTTCTATACCTTCGTTAAATCTATATTTATACTAGCTGACCTGGCATACATTGTTCTGCCTTTTCGAGTAGTTAATCCTATCGACTACAGTGACATCTATCGCGTTATAATCACTTATCGATATATCAAGTTGGATCAAACTGTACAGTGTAAAAAAAAAATCGGTTCAGTAGTTTAGGAGTGCATCGCCGACAAACAAACGTGACAAGAATTTTTTATATATAAAGATATTTGTGATGTAGAAAGTTGTTTGTTTGTTTAAACGCGCTAATTTTAGAAACTACCGGTCGGATTTCAAAAAATATGTTTGTGTCTGATAAAACAATCATCGAGGAAGGGTTTAGGCTATTTAACATTACGCTATCACCAATACAAGCAAAGCAATATTGAAAAAAGTTACAAAAACTGGCAAAAATTACTCAATAATTATTAGTTCTACGCGAACGAAGTCACAGACACAGTTTGTATGTACATTTTGCACATAATGTCTCTATTAATGTGGATATCCAAAAAAAAAAATTGATTTGGATTGTGTTATATGAAAAGCCTATGTAGTTTTATTTTATATTTGTTTTGGAGAATAAAAGAATTTAATCCAATTTTTTTTTCAAACTATTTTTTATAAAGTGGTGCTTGTTATAAAATCTTATGCAACTTTTTTAGGTCATGGCTCTTTGTAGCCGACTTTATAGTAAATTTCGAGTATAGATTCAAATTGAATTTGGTATTCAATAGGTTTATAAGTTTTCGAATTTATTGAATACATTTGCATAAGTATCTTTATCTTGTGCATGTCTGTTAGTGATCATGTCACTTCTAAACCAGTTGACTGGTAGAAGTAAAATTCATGTAATATATTATTCCATGATATAATAAAAGGCGCTGTAAGCAATCATTAACTACTGAAAGGGACAGAATAACGTCTATCGGGCCAGCTAGTTTATTAAATAATTAGCTTTGCCTGCGACTTCGTATGGAACTAAAAAATATTTAATAATTTTTACCCGTCTTTGTGGCTTTTTTCAATACAGCTTTACTCTTGGAATTGGTGTTAACGTGATGTTAATAGCCTAAAGCCTTGCTCCGTACATACTCTATCAAATACAATAATTTTGGTAAATAATTTTTGAATCCGACTGGTAATGCCTAAGATTAGCTCATTCCGATAAAGAAAAAACGTCCGCTTTATAATGTTAATATTGGTTTAATATACGACACGTTTGAGAATATTACTATAATTCCTTTATAATATTTTCATATGACATAATGATGAATAAATGTGTAGCTCTTCCTGTATTCGAATTGAACACAGCTGATATGAAACGGCTATAAAACATAGCTAAATATAAGAATGACGTAATTATAGCAAAGAATAGTAATACGCGGTGTAAATACTGATACACGCCAAGGAGCCTCTGGTTTAATGTAAATATTGTGCTATGTAAACAAACTGTACGTACAAGTTAGTTATATTTTGATTCGTCATTGAACTTTGCACTTGTAAACAAGTATTCTAAGTTCGTATTGTACATAATTGTATTGTGATTAAATTTACACGTGGTATGGTATTTTTAAACCTTTTAGCCTTTGTTGATCGAACAACATTAACTATATTTGCACCTTTAATCTATATGTATGATTTTACTAACTGGTACTCCCGACTTCGTTACCATATTTGTCATCAGCCGTGCGTGATCGTAAACTTCATTTTTACTGGGTCTACCACGTTAAATGATTTTCCATACCAAATTTCAAGTAAATAAGTCTGGTAGGCTTGAAGATATCGCGATAAGTCAAGAAGGCAAGAAGTAGTAGATTATTATTTTTTGTCACATTTAATAGGATTATTGGGCGGTTGAATCATTCAAAATTTGAATCAATAATGAACCGTTATATGCAACCTATCATGTTTCAAACTTTAATATAAATAATATACTAGTATGATAAAAATGTTGAATGATTCCGTAGATATAAAGATCGATGTATCTATCGTATGTATATATCCTTTCCAGATGGGTTCAATCTCGCCCGGTGCTAGAGCCGGGTGAGAAGATGGTGAGTCCCCGGTCGCGGCGCTCGGACGAGCTCCACAACTCGACCGTGATCCCTTACCTCGTGGAGCGGCACTACGCCTCCGCGCAGGAGTACTTCACGGAAAGAGACTTGAGGCATGGTGAGTTATTCACACTCGTATCTCATTTATTCATTCAAATTAATTTAAAAATCTATATTCAATTTAGACACTAAGGCGCTTATGAACTCATAAAACTCATACCACTTACCTTTTCTGATAAAACTATCATAAATAATCGACATTGAAGTTATAGACGAGGATAGAATATTTCAAGTGAAAACTTCTATAGGAAGGTTTGGATAGGGAGTAAATTCATGTAAGTCGTCATCGACATGTTCGCGTGACGTCTTAACGTACACACAATATATGTTTAGATTAGTCTAACTTTTTCTCTCTATAAATAAATACTATGCCATTTGGACGTTTAATGAATGGTAGCCTTTACTATTATATAAAGACATTCCTTATTTTTTATTAAATCGATCCGGGTGCAATCAGTGCTGGGTGCAGCCCAAATCTGCTTAGGAATCTGAAACAAAGTTTATGTTGTAATATTATATTCATATCTAGTTTTTTTTTAATATTCATATTACATTATAGTAGGTTAATTCATATAAATTTAAAAAATAACTCAGTTTTCTTTTAAGACCATTCTTCCTTGTTGGTTTTTGAGTCATACGATCCGTTTCGGCATAATATGAGGGTGATCCAATGCATTAACAAGTTGTCTAATGCACCTAATAGTAGTAAGATGTTGAGACACCGACTATTCGCTGATAGGATCCTGTGGCTCGAAAACTAAGTGTGCACAACACCTACAAAAGAAACAATAATTGAATATATTAGATATTGAAATTAGGTCCGTTTATAGTATTACAACAAAAAACTCGTAAAACGGTCATATAATAAATATAGTATACTTAACTACTAGGGATATCTCGTAAGTTCCTTTTCAATTAGCCCTGTTCCTCAGTTTTTCAAAAATGGTCTTGAAAACGTAGCATTGTTGAAGAATGCAATCGAATCGACAAACAATTTTTCAGGCATATTAGCTATTGTCTTCATGCACTTACGAGTAAAGTTTCTTTTAAATCGTCTTAACGAATCTTCGGTTACCTTTCCATTATGGGCCATCGATTTGTAAGTTTATATTTTTTTCGTAGATAGTACTCACAAATAGAAAGCCCTTTAAAATTTTCAAGTTGTGGAAATTCGCGGTTTATGAGGTATCATTTTGTGAAGTGTCCAACTTTCCATACAAATTGGAAAATAATACGTCATTTGCTATGACGTAAAATGCAAATTTTTAGGTTGGATAAATTGTCATGATAGACTTCAAAGTTGACAGTTCACGTTCCGTTGACGATATAGGTGTATTTTATTCAATTTTATGTCATGTTTTTTAATTAAATATAATTTTACTTTATTGATGTGCACACTATTTTTTGTTTTACATTGACTTTTTACACAAACATAATGAATTTTTGTTTATACCGTGGAACGGAACGTGTTCTACGACTATTCGTGGAGGCGTAGGATATTAGTGAACCATTTAGATGCCTACGAAGAATGATGGAATGCTATAAAATATGTGTATATATTAGATTAAATATAATACTAATAGAAAATTTCGTATTTTATTACGTATAATATATGTATATCCGAAAAATACCCGAAACCGAATCAGAGCACCTCACTTTTCACAAGGTCTAGTCTGCCCTGCCCTAAGAGTGTATATAAAAAACCGGAGGCACGGTGGGAGAGCAACCCTGCGACGAAGCGCGGGAATAGTGCGAGGTCGAGCGGCTGAGACTGGTCGCTGGAGCCGACCAACAAGCCGAAATTGCGGAGCCCAACATGAGTGACCGTGTTTCGGCACGCAAGGGTGGAAGGGTTGCTCTTCTCGCAGAGCCGGAGATAAGGCGGAGTCAGACTGGGGAAGAGAGAACCTCCCCCACCAGTTTGACTAAATAGCGCTATTATAACCTAAATATATTAACGATGGATATCTCCATAACTATCTGGTTCCGCGGGTTGGGGATGGTACAGGGGGGTAGTTTTAAAACCAGAAAATTGTTGTTTTGGTTATTTTTTATACATATCATTTTATTCCAATATATATCCGATATTTTTTATTCCCATAAATAGTTACCATTAGACTCTTAATTTTGTTACTATATACAAAAGCATAAGGTTTATTTATTTAATTTTTTTGTACACCTTAAACATATAATTATACATAAGGTTCTGCGATTAAAACAAATAAAAAAGTGAGCTGTCGCGAGACTGCTGGCAGATGAGAAAAATCGGTATCTTTTTGTACAAATTATGAACTTAAAGGAATAGCTTATGGATAGTAATAAATATGGTTTTAGAAGTTTTAAATTTTGGAAACTTTAGAAGTACTACGATATTTTTAATGATAACGATGATTATTATTTAACATCATTTATAGTAAATGAATACATCAATTATATGGAGACAATTTGATTCTTCTCATTAGTCACTTCTTTACATACCTACATACCATCACATAGCGTGGCGACACACGCTGCGCCGTAGTGACGCGTCTTCAGTCTCCATGCCTATAAACGGTCTGACCCGCCGCATTAGATGTATCAAATCAAAAAGTGTATGTGTCAGTTGGATGCCAGTTGAGTTTTAGATGAATCGGACGAGTTTACCATTGTCAATTGGAAGATACGCAAGTTACGTTGCGCAGAAAAAAAAATTGCCTTTATTTCACGCATAAAACTTCCATATCAAGGGCCTTACTTATAAAAAATAGATTCTTAAGGAGTAAACTTTAAAATTTACATCCCTAGCTATGTTTTTTAAACTTTTTACGCGAGTCTCGTTGACACTTGTGTAAACTGTAACTTGGCTACCAAATGTAAGAGAAAAATTGTCGAACGATAATAACGCTCGCATTTCGTTCGATAATTTCGAACTTGTCGACAATCGGTCTGATGACTTCACTTGGAGTAGGGAAATGTCTTTCCTATACATTTTTAGCGTTTTCTCAACGTTGAGAAATATCAAAATACGATTTGGCTTAGGGGGCTGTTTGTTAATAGTTTTCAGTTCTGTCGACAGTCTTCATGATTGTTTTAATTATTTTTTTAATCATTGTGATTTGCATCTGTTCGTACTCTGAAACTCGGTATTAGGAAATAATGGTATTCAGGGGCTCCGTAGGCGATTTATTAAATTAATACCTGTGCTCGTGACTTCATTCGCGTGAAACTCGAAATTCGCGTGATTCAAACAAACTTTTCCGTTATATAATATTGATATAGATTGTATTTGTTTCGTAAGTTTTGTTTTCATTCGTATTAATTATCATCTTTGATCTATATAGATTCTGAGTAAAAAATTATGTAAATCGATCATGCCCATTTTTAGTTAAACTGGAACTATAAATTTGCAGTTTTTTTAATGTAATATTCGTAATATATATTCTCTGTAATTTCTGTCTAAGAAATAATTTAAAAAACAGAGCTACTGATCATTTGCCGTATCGAAGTATGTCAAAAAAATTCAAGGCCCGTTCGGTGAAGTTGTAAAGTATTTTTTGTCATAATTGAATCGTTTTGAATTTATTTAAACTTTTAATGAGTTTACATAAAAAAGGTTGTGTAGAGCGAATACTGGATATATTTGATATATTGTAACATGCTAATATCCAATATTAATATATTAAAAGTGTTAACATTGCAGAGTCTGAGGAAGTGTGCGTCGGTGGACGCGTCCGCGCACGCGTTTGTTCAATGAGTTAGGTTCGTTGCATCAAGAGTGCTATAGTAATAAACAAAAAACTAAATAATGATAATCTGTTTCATTAACATTACATGAACGACTAACATAAGTTTTACTTTATTTGAAAAATTCTTAACACGCTTCTTATATTATCAACTAATACAAAACTAATTTCTTTTAAGTATATATAATGATCCACCCAGGCTTTTGATACAGCCCATAAAATATATTAATATCACGATCAAAAAATTATAATATTTCGAGTATTGAATCAATCTTAATTATGAAAATTAGGAATCCTCTGCGGTCATGTATTAAAGAGATTGAACCCAACATTGATTGTTTCGTGACACAAGTTCAAGCTTCTGATTCTGATATCAGTCCGTCTATAAATTATGGAAATAACACAAGGCGATACTTATAATTTTAGTTTTTGACTCTTCCATTAACAGAGAGTGAACTCTTTGATTAGTTGTCTCTCCTTATCTAAAGATGTTACGGGAATTATAAAAAATATGTCGTTAATTTTAGTAACTGACTGAAGAATATCGATTTAGAATTATTAATGTCACTTAATACCCTGTCTTGTTTATTATAGCTTTGTAACCTTAGTGTTCAACCCTATATTATTACCTGCTTTAAAGTGAAAGTATTGGTTAAAGTATAATGTGTTAGCCTTTAATTATGCCTAGCGCCATTCCTAATATGGTACAGTTGTCACTTAATCTGTTAGGCACCGATTAGTTTGCGAAAGTGTTTTTTATAATATATATGTATAAATTAGCATAGGAAACACTCTCAGATCTAAAATATCTACCCTACATATGTAATATAACAGCTGTTTAATTACCATAATACAACCTCGATTTAATTTTAAGAGTAGCGAGAACGAGAAGTTATCTGATTTTTTAATGAAAATCAGTTTTTCATAACTATGATCCCGTTTAGAATTATTTAATTTGTCATGTATATTTTTTCAGTTGGATTGTAATTCTAATCATCGTGCGAATATAAAGATAACTACACCCTTTAATTATGAATTTTTTACGTCCAATGCGCTTTCCTGTAATATCATTATTTCACAGATGCTATTATCCATGTAAATAATAATTAAATGTACTATTAACTAGCTGTGCCTACGACTTCATTCGCGTAAAAAAAAAGTTATTTAATCATTTTTGCCCTTTTTTGTATTTTTTTCAATACAGCTTTGCTCCTATTGATGGTAGCGTGAGCTTAAATAGCCCCGAACTTACCCTAATGATTGCCCTATCAAATACAAATATAATTTTGAAATCAGACTGGTAGTTCAGAAGATTAACGCGTTTAAAAAAAATAAACTTTTCTGCTTTCTGTGCTTAACATATTCGGTCGATTTCAGATATGGGCGAAGGCGGTTCTCGCACGATGTCTACTGCCGAAGTGTCCGACGGGGAGTCGAGCCGGCACAAGCGCCGCTGGCACTCGTCCTGCGGGCGCTTACCTTGCCGGCTTACCTGATCGCGACTCTCCCCTCGTTTACTTGTAAACCCCCCGTACCCGTTCAACGCTCTACGAACTACACCCCACGCGTGTCTCTCTTGTTATGAACCCTCTGTTCCACGCACCCCTCATGAGTGTCTCCGTTCGTGAACCCTCGTTCCTCGCACTCCCCGTGTGCCCCCCAGCCTCCTTGCGTGCCCCCCAGCCTCCTTGCGTGCCCCCTAGTCTCCCCACATATCCCCAAATCTCCCCGCATACCCCCAAGTCTCCTCGCGTTTCCCCGTCACTTCGGCTGCGGTCGCTTGACGCAACAGTGACCTCGACTACAACAAGTGGTTGGAGAGAGAAATGAAACGTTTACTACTTTTTAGAACTAATTGGCTCGTTAAACGTTATACTGACCTTTCCATCATTTGATAACCCGACCACAACGCCGACTATCGGATTCAGGAATACTATAAAAATTACACATTGTGGGAACAATTTTCATGGTAGTTACTCAACTATCCCGCTGTATTTATGAGATAAAAAGTGTCCTATGTATTATTGATTCATAATATTAGTTATCACTATATCAAATTCTAGAAAATTTATTCCGTGTTTTTAAAGTGAAGCGCGTCAAAATGATAGACGAAAATAAGAAAATAAAAAAATTTTGGCCGCTAGATCGATAACAGAATAAACAACGATTATAATTTTCAACAAATTTTAGGTGTCCAGATTTTGCTCGGTTACAGTTTAATTAGATGTGTAGATTCCCACTTTTGCTATAATCTCCCTATAGACTTACAGAATGTTCTCGAAACCAATGTGATCTCTCTATGGTAATCTTTTGCGCGTGGAAACAGTCATTTGACAGTCACAACCGTTACCGTTACCGCATCCACAATTAAAATTCTGCATTATGGTAATTTTACCAAGCTAATATAATAATTTTCATTCCACCTAATGACTTTAAAGCTTAGCAGATTTTCTCGTTACGAATTATAATATAAAATCAAATATATACATTCTTGTTGTGACCACAGCACCGACGTACAGAACACAGAACAGAACAATCGTAAGTATTTGTTAAACCTTAATAATTTATAACTACTCGAGGTATTTTTTTGCTATAACACAGTCGATAGCTTATTTTAACGCAGTCAAAAACTTGAGTTCAGTACCGGGCATTTATTAAAATCGAAATTGAATCTGCTTGTCTAATACATGCAGGGTAACCTACGATGCCGACAAGGGTTCTATTGTATAAAATAAATGTTATTGTCAAATGTATATTGTTTGTCAACGTAACTCGTCATTACATACGCTTCATGAAAAGTTATTGGAAAAAAAAATATATAGTGAAAATAACACGTCATATATTTGTGGCCGAATAAGATCTTTGTACTGTTTTAAATGTATTATACTGATTAAAAATATATGATATTGCAATTGGTTATAGAAAACATGTGGCTATTGTAACGTATAATAATTTGATTATATAATTGGCCGAAGCTCCATTTAAGATACGCAATATTGAAAAAAAAAATTGAATCGCACTATGCACTGATAAAATAACGAAATAAATCACTGTTTTCAAACCAATACTACTATATGCACTTTTTGAACTAGTTTATTATTTTTTTTAATAAAAAACTGTCATATGACCCTAAGCATTATACGTTTGAGTTATGGTCTCTAAAAAAATGCTATGTGCATCGGCCATAATAATGTCGAATAAAAACTGCTATTTTATTTAATGTCTGAAGTTTATTCTATGTCCACATAACTTGTCATATTGGTTCGACTACGACGATATTAAAACTGTCCTTAAATAATACATTAATTCTTAGACAATGTCATTCTTGCCACAAGATTATTTGTAAGAGATCTTGTCGACGAACACATTTATAGCCAAATAGCCCCATTATAAAATCCATTAATTTATTTTTTTAATAAAATATTGTATACGGTTCTTGATAGTGCTGTTTTAACTTTTTTTTGTATTGTTGGATTGTGTTAAAATAATAGTGTTGAATCTTTAGAACATTTGAAACCGATTTGCGTCGAATCTCTTTACAAAAAAATAATTATCAACCTTTTCAATATATTCCATATTCTTGTGTCAATACATGTATATTGTAAAGTACCTGTTTAGATTACATGGCATACGTATAGTAAATATTATTGTAGTATAAGTAGATCTCAAATTTCTGTGGCAATAAATAATAAGAAAATAAATATTTAATATCTATTTTTATATAAAACACATTATTAAATTTTTAACCAGAGAGGGGAAATAATGTATTATTTCTGCATTTTCTTTCATAAGCACCTGTGACTAATACGAATACTGTAACGCCTGAATATTATTTATTACGGTTGTACAAAATTTTGAATTTCGATGAGTGTGTTTATAATGATGGTAATATTGAGTTATTTATAAAGATGCGGCATGGTGTGTTGCTTAATCAGTATTGCGGAGTTTCTCCATAACTATTGGGTTTTAGGAGACTAAATCCAGGGAGATAAAATGTATAGCTGCTTTTATGAGCTGAGTAAAATGAAGCATTGGAATTCAGAGGGGTCAGTATTGTTTTTTGTAATAACAGTAGATTCTGTTTTATGTTTTGTATGAAAAAGAAATGAATTCACAGGTTTTTTAAAACCCTGGCTCGCGGCTGGTATTTTATTGTTAGCGCAACAATTAAGCTATAACTTGAAAAAAGTTAAAACATAAAGGACCGAGGTAAAAAGAGCCAATCATTAAAATTTACAATTTCAGTTTAGGGCCTTAGGGAAGTTTTTAGAAGATTTTGGACGTATTATATATATATTTCATTTTTATTTCCCCTTATAACGTCGCTTCGAAACCCTCCGTATGTTTTCTATTTGAGCAGGCTATTTTTTAAGTGTAAAGAAGTTTTAGCTTATATCGGTTGTGTTGTAACAGACGTTTATAAATTGCGATTATAGATTAGCAATATAGGTTATAGAAATTTATATAAATTATTAAAAATACAATGGAATCTTAAGGTCTCTAGTAACATCCTACCAAATCCAATTTTATGTTATTCGATATGCGTTATAGATTTTTTGGTATTTTTAGTACACATCTGGCATATCTGCTAATTTGGTTTTCTTTGGCGCCATATGATAAAAAAAAAGTACTCATTTTTTTTTGCGAATTTTTTATATATTCTAATATAGAAAATTGACATCAATGGAATGTTTATCGTTTTTCATTAGTATTACATCTACATACTTATCATTACCTATATTTCTAAATCAAGCTGTACAACTAACCTCACTTTTTAAAGCATATTTGTAAAAAATATGTATCTATAATAGTGGTTAGAAAAAAATTACATGTTTTGTGTGTTGTCGTTCTAAAATCATGAATCATATTACAGAAGTATTGGTCTTGCGGCGGTAATCAATAGGCGGTTCAACAGGCGAAATAAATAGATATGGAAAATAAATAATTTCAGAAAAAGATTTGATTTTAACATATTCATATTGTTCTGTTCAACTCGACACTGTAAAAAAGTAAGATTCCGGCTTTTGCTTCTATATGATGCATACGCTGTCTATATTTTATCATTAACATATCAAAATCTCATAGTTAATTGCGTTTTTTGTACAAGCACTGCTTACAAATATATAATTCTTATGAATGTTTTGGTATAAGTAAAATTGTATTCGCTCCGGTTAGTTTAGATAAATAATACACAAATTCTAATGTATTGCGTGTTCTAACTTTTATATACATATATTTAAGTTGCTGTATGTGTTATTCTCATAGGTCTAGATTTAACGATTATTAATAAAGCCATTTACTGAGATTATTATACAATAATGATCTCTCCTCGATGGAGGCGTATACTGAAAATTATTTACTCTGTAAAAGCCTGGATAAATGTTTTTGTTACTTTAAAAAGTGAGGGTTATTTCATTGCCGTTAGAAATGTGTTCTACGCTTACAAAGAAAAGAAAGAGATGTAAGTTTTGTGCCTGAAATGTAAAATATCTTAAAAACTAAAAGAAAGAATATTAATATATTGTAAATAAAAGTTATGTGCATTTTAATATCTTTTCTTAATATTTTTTAAATCCCAATACATTATTCACAACAGTTTTTAGTACACGGTCCGAAAATAAATTGTTTCCTAAAACATCTCGCAGGGACAATCAATATATTCAGGAGAGTTATAATATCGATTTTGTATTACATGATGGGTACGTCATGGTACATTCAAATAAAAATATATTATTATAATTGGATAACCTTGATGTGTAACAATTTTTTACTAAATATCATTAAAATCTCTAGCCATTTTTGAGCTATACAAGGATATACAAAAAAATCGTGTGCATTAGATTGGGATAGTTGTAAAACGACCGATGTTAAATTCACCAAAGAATAACCCACAAATATGCTTCCTACAAATATGATTATAGAAGAGGTAATTGCATTTGTATCGGAGTTGAATACTATATTACCGTATATAATATATCTGTACTAAATTAAGCTAATTTCTTAGTTGAAAAAAGAAGTCAAAGTATGAAAGTTTCTTTGCATAGTAAATGAAAATGCAAGTTTTTCCAATTCCAAGGTTTATTTAAATTTTATGTCAGTATATATGTGCAATTTTGTTTTGATGAATTTCTGATATCTTGTAGTTAGTGCCATAATCGTGTTTCCGTGTCCGGTCACTGTCTAAAGAATTTTGGAGATACCGAAACAGGTAGAATTCTGCAGGTGCAATGTCAGGGCTATAATCAAATATAATTCTATTAAAATTAAACATTTATATCATTAACAAAGTAGAAACTACTCTATGAAAATAGTCTTGGACATAAAATCCTTATTAATATTATTTGAAAGTGAGTTAGTTTGTATGTTACGCTTTCACACATAAACCGCTGAATCGATTGTGATAGCGATCAGAGAGAATATTTTCATTGTCATGCGTTTATGATTTAAAACGTGAATTTACTTAGATTTGATGCTCGGATAAAGGTAAGCTGTAATAAATTGATTTCATTTTAAATGTAGAAAATACTTTTTATAGTTTAAGATATACTCAATTCAATAATTGTGATTCCCGCAACAGGTCGTAATGAGTAAATATGGACATCAAATGGTCATATTAGTTTAGTATCATACAGTAATACTTATTGATTTCATTTCTACTGTTTATTTTACTTTTAGACAATGGGGCGTGCCCCAAGAACTTAAATTGAAAAGAAAAGCAATCAATAGTTCGGCCCAGTAGTTATACAAGAAGATTTTTGATTCCCATAAAATGCCTACGTCTGGTCAAGTAAAACAAAAACAATTTTCTTTTTCAAAATATAACATTCGATAATAAAGATTTAAACTGTTAATACAATCACTATGATAGCCATATTTTCTCATATATATGTTAATATGGCCATTTGCCATGTTTTTTTTATTAATAATTCCAAAAAAACTAATGATTGAAAGTTCCGAATTAACCTTGTTATTAATAAAGCTTTAGTTATATAACAATGTATGGTATATATAAGGTATCACTAACTTTTTCCTATTATTTTTTTATTAATAGTTACAACTGTTCAAACCTTAAGGTGACCATATTACCATTCCGTACCTTAGTAAAACCCGTGATTAATTTTGCAACTATTGTATTGAACGGCTGTGTAATATTTTAATTGACTATTTGATGCCTTGTTTTTTAAGGTCAGGTAAATGCCACCACTGAAGCACGCGGAAATGATCGCTGGAAACTAATTGATAAATCCTATTTAGGTTACATAATATTTAAAAACATTATAAAGGTCGTAATTCAATACTTTACGTATAGAAATCTTCCAATTGTACAACCTTTCTAAAACTCAATATCATTTCTAATCAATCGCTAAATCTTTATGCATTAAATACCAATATTAGGTATATTTTTCGGTAGTTACACTTGATAACTAGTATTCTTGTTCTTGGTTTAGTTTTTATTATAATAATCAGGTATAATTGTGATCAAAATATTAAAAACCCCAATCTTCTTAGATATAGATACATAGCTTCTACAATAATATTCTTGTTAACAACATAAGAGTTCGTTTTGAAACGTTAGTAGTGGATTTGAAAGGAATGATAATAAATTAATGACTAATACTTTTGTAAACTATTGAAGTTTTTTTTATAATGAATTCACAATACGTTATTCATATTAATATAGTAACTAGTAGAACTTAGAAATTTTGTCGGATAGTTACTACGAAGTCTTGGAAAAAGTGAAAGTTTATTGCAATTCAATTGTAAATCAGATTGATTCACATGATGCGTGATAAGGTACTATACTATCGACCCACTATTGTTCTTCCGAGTGCAACAATGAAATTGAGAATGTATAATTTATGGTCATAGTTTAACACTGTTTTTTTATTTTTTAAGTAATACCATAGGTATACCGAATCATTTTCAAGAAAAATTGTGTAAAGAAAACCAAACATCAAAATGTAGCCTACGGAATTTTACATCTTAGTATCACACTAATCATTTTATACGTAGAAATAAATATTTTTATTCCTTTAATTTAGGATACCCAGAGTGTAAGAGTAATTTTACAAACCTATTTTGCCTCGAAAACTTTAAGAAACAATAGTATTTATCTAAAATGCATAACCTAACACAGTTACTTAAATTTATTATTCAATAATATTCACCTAAAAATATTTCTTATATCTATAAATAGACTATAATTTTATTGAAACCGAAGAGGCTTGTCCATTGCACAGGTAATCAACTAGTTTCTGAACAATTCTACAAAGATTTCTAGTACCTACTTATCGAATTTAAATAGTTAACGTCTAAAACGACTATAAAGTATAATTAATTAAATACAGATAAAAACCGGCATTTTTACTACTACCTTTGAAATATATATTAATATTGTGTTTTAAATGTATGTGAATTTTCAAGTTTTTATCTTATTCTAATTAAGAGAGTAGCTTTTACCTGCGGCTTCGCTCACGTTAATATTGATTTTGTCAAATATCGGATGACGTAATAAAAAGTTTCATACAAAATTTCTCCCTCTCTCTATACCAAAATGCATTCTAATCGATTTAAGCGTAAAAGCGTAACAAACTCACATTTGCTTTTATAATATTAGTAAGGATAACGATTTAGTGTTGAGTTATGTCGGCGATTTAGTGTCTAAAATGCGATTCCATACTTTTTGTTTCTTTTTGGCTAACGATCGTAGAAAAAGACTACTTGGATAGGACAAACCGTGATCACGGAGAATTGAAGTGTCGCCGTGGTACTTTTTTGCGGGTAGTTTAACGGTGCTTGTCATCTCACGAGTCTTACGACACGCCCCTTTCGCCTTGGCCTGAACCTGGGTAGTGCCTTACCGAATTGTGATGATGAAGTCCGTAAACGGATTTTTAGAACCATGTTAATAAAAAAAGAAGCCGGGCGCAAAATGCTACTTGTAATCCGCAATAATTATATATCTATCCATGGTAACGGAGAACGTGTATTCAAGTGTATACTCTAGTTCCACGTAATGGGTTACACATCGAATCACTTGTCAGCAGAGATCTTCATCGAGACTCGGATGAAATTATATGTATGTATATTAAAGCTATTAATCTCCACATGGTCTGAATATATTATGGAGCAAAGACTATGGTCACCTTTCAATAAAGGACAGTAATGATTTCAAACACTATGTATTTCTAACAATTTTAAGCTGAAGCGATGATAGCTCAATGGTAGTGTGTATGACTTCGTGTCAAGGGACGTGAGTTCGAATCCAACGACCTATAATGAGCTTGAGCTTTCGATGAAGGAGAACATCGTGAAGAAACCATAACATGGTGGTAAGGTTTTTTCTTATGCCCGCCTGGCTAGCTATTACCCTCAAGTTGAAAATCTGCTGCCAAATAAAAATAGATGTTTTCTGGCAGTTGCACTTAAGAGCCAGTTCCTCCAAAGGTTAAGCGTATCTACCAACTTGGGCCGTATCGTCACTTAAGATCAGGTGAGATTATGACCATAACGCTAAACCTTAACTATAAAAAAATAACCTAATAAAATAAGAGTAATCTAGAGATGATAGAAATCTAGCACTGTTTTGTATTTTTGACTTTATATTAAAGGGTAAGCAATATATTAACGACGTTAAAGTGTTTCAGATTAATTATAGTCAACATAATATACTTAAATTATATTTAATTTATACTTTAAAACATTATTTATATTTTGTTAAAATACTAGGTAAACATTGAGTTTTATACTGAAAACTAACAATCATATTAATGTACATCTAAAACTATATAGTTGTTATTGGATTATGCTGTTCATAAAAAGATCGTATAGTTAGGATTGAAGATCCCAAGAAAAAACAAAATACCAGAAACTTCATTCCGCCTTGTCACATTTGACGTTAGTTTTTACTATAACATAGCAAACTGGCTCATTATTCTTTATGACACTATGATGTGTGTTCTACTTATAATAGTAGTTACGATCGAGTCGGCCATATAACTGTTTGGTCTCGATTAATGCTACAGACTACAGTTTTTTTTTATATTACACACAAGTAAGATTTATAAGGGTAATAACAAAGATTTGTTCTTGGTCATTTTTATTGTGGTTTCTTTATTGATTTTTTATTTATAAAATGTTTAAAAGATTTTGGAACCTTCAGCTCTCATGCCCTTGTTCATATCATATTCCTGGTTTTCATCATAAATGGGGCACTTTGTCCATATAAACAACAAAATTACTTTTCTTGTCCTATGTTTATAAATGTATTATGTCTATATACATATATTATTCTTATTATCGAAATATTTTTCACACGGACACACACAGTACATACGATTATCCACACTTGAGGAATCACGACTAGGCTCCCTAACACGCCGACACATTTGTAAACACTCCCGGTCTGCAGTGAATTAGGTAAGTAGGAGCGCTGGGTGGATATTAAATTTAAGGTAACCGTGACCCTTAAATTGAACTTCCTACCCAAAGTTGCTTATTATACCAGGCTCTTTCTAAGACCAGTTATATGAGTATCTTTACACGAGAAATGTAACCACGAGTAACTTTACACGAATAAAACCAATTAAAGAGTACAAAAAATGCTAAAAAGTTACGATATTTACTATTCATACCAAAGGTTAAATGAAAGTTGAAATAACCCATCAAAAATATGTTACTTATAATTTTCATTTTATTTAAGCTTGTTGATTAATAATACTAACTTATTAATCACAGAATGACTTACTTGTTGTTTTATTATAAAAAGTAAGTTAATCAAACATTAGTATATTTTATAATCTTATAACTTTCTGAAATTAGTTTATTATTGAAACACTAGATAAATGCATCTGAAAATAACTATATTACACTGTTGGATGTTAGAATAAAAAACAGTACTGTGCTTGTGATATTCATTCAGAATTTTACTGTGCAATTAATAATACTGATTGTTATTAATTTCAGAGCCATCCACATGTTATTTTATAAAAAAAACGTTAAATAATCAAACCTATTCATATTAAACAATCTTCTCAGTTCTCTTAAAAGTTAACCATTATGCTTTATCGAAAAAACTATATCGGTACACAAATGTTCGGTATTTCAAATTTTTCCTACACTGGCAGTACGTGTTTCTATTTAGGAGTCTTAAAACACTTATTCATTTTGAAGACACGATTATATTACTTAAATAGCATTATAAAAACATTAAAATTCGCATACAATTAAAACAGCTATATTGGCTTCACCGACGCTTGTTGAAAAGGGTAACTTGGCACCAAGTGTATAAGGTGAAGTAAGTACATTTGCTTCAATCACAGGATTTAGTGTTGAGATATACGAGTACAGTCGATTTAATGTCTAAAATGTCATTCCGATATATTTTGTGATTTCTTTTAATGCTTGACAGTATGCAAAATGCTACTTATGTAAGGGCCATGGTTGAACTGTTACTCAAATATTGCTGCCGAAATACACTTTAAATGTTTGGCGGATGATTTTAAACTTGGTGGAAGGTTAAGTGTGGTAGCTAATTAGGTGAATATTTGAACAAATTTACTACCTTGTAGTAGTTTCATGACGATATAAAGTTAAAAGTTTAGAGTAATTGTTAAATAGCAAATATAGAATAATTTTTACGATTTGATAGACATTGTTTAGGGTGTAGTTTACGTTATGAAATAAAACTATTTGAAGCATGTTGTAAGAGGCTATTCACGACCTTCGGTACTCGTGAGAAGCATTAGCTTGCGTGTGACTACTTTGTCTCTTGTTAAATAATCGACAACAGAGTCTCGTGTTGCAACTAATGCGCCACGAACGTTTTCATAAAGTCGCGTGAAATAGTTGGCAAATTGGTAAAAATTATTCGCATTTTTGTTTTGTATAAAAATATTCCCGTGATTGTAACTTTGAAAACACTACAATATCAAATTATATAGGAAGTATTAAAAAGCCTGGTTTGTCTTCCTGTACTTTATTATCGTTATATTCAAATATTATTGAGATTTATACAAAACAATATGACATATGCATTTTCCTTTAACAACTCTTTTGTTTTTTCAAATATGATTTCTTCAATACATCTAAAATTTTGCGATAGGTTTCGTACAGTTCGCGTAGTTACAGTGTAAAAAAGCTTTGATAAATGTTTAATTATATTTAAAAAAATAGTCTCTGTTACACTTATGATAGAAAAATCACAGATATCATCAACTAGAATGAGAAATGTTATTTAATCGTGGGAAAGTCTCGAGAATAGCGGCCCGGAACGAAAGTAAGAACTGTTTGATTCGCCTCCGGGGTGCACCGATATGTATACAAATTACACAATTGTTATCATTTTCTATTGCTCGTGCAGTTCAACTTTTACGTTTAAATTTTAAATATTATTACAGAAGCAGCTTGCGCTGTAAATATTTTACATCGTATAATATTATGTATGAACGTAGAAAATTTCCTTTAATAAGTACGTAATGAAATATATACATCCCGTCTAATTATTATACATTTGAATGTGAGTTTATTTGTTACTACAGGAAAGGGCATAGAGGATTTTTATACAGAAAAAAGCACAAAAGAGTTACAAAAGTATAACTAGCGAACAAAGTCGTCAGCTTGGCCAGTGCGTATAATAAAATAGCAACATATCTGTATATCTGCCCGTTTTTGTGTTTATAACTGGAGAATCGTTCAACCGAACTTTAAATCATATTCTTTGACATTTTAGTAAAGGTGTTTTACATTATTTATTATATATGTTATGACGACAGTAATTAACTAAGAAAACGAGAACAAAAAATGTATTCTCATTACAATTTGATTTATAATTTGGTATCCATATTCATTTCGCAATGAATACTAGGAACACTGGGAACGGATTTTACGATCGCCGCGCTAATGATATAGAAATGAAAACAAATTTGAAAGCACCAGCTAGTAGCACAACAACTATAAGAGCATGAACAGTACCTAAAATATAAAAACGTTATATAAACTTACATATAACGATGCGAAATAAAGATCTCTCTGTGGAAGGCAAATGCAGTTTAACGAAAAGAATTTAGACATTTTAGCAATTTTTTTTTTAATAAAGTGCTGAAAGAATATCCATTAAAGACACGGTGCTTCAAAGTTGAGATCACTTAGGGTATTATTATAATCATTATAAAGCGCATTAAAGCGTAGAACAGTCATGCTCTAATTAGTATAATTTTGTGCCTGTTCAATAAATTAACAGTCGCTATATAGGAAAACGGTCCGGATGACCTATATACATACTCTTAAGTTTAATAAATTCTAAATAACAATTAAGTTTACTACTTTATTGAATATATGGATACTATTATATACATTTTCACATATCATGAATTAACATAAGTATCTATATTGAAAACTAGCTTTTCCCGCGACCGCGTGAAATTTAAAATTACTATTCAATTTTTGCTCGTGTTTGTACCTTTTTTAATACAGCTTTGCTCCTATTGGTAGTAGCGTGATGATACATAGCCTATGTTACTTGGGATAAAGTATTCTATCTAACGTAAAGAATTTTCAACCTTGGACTGGTAGTTTTAGAGATTAGCCATTATAAAAAACCAAAAAACAAAGATTTCTTTTTTAAATTATTAGTATAGATATAGACTAGTATAAAGAGGAAATACGATGTAAACAAAAAAATATCTATTAAGATACAATTTTGATAAGTGTAGCGTGTAATTGCGAAAACCTTATGATAAACATCTTGCGTGTTGTGGTTCCGTGATGATGATGAGGTCATGTTAAGCATCGGATGCTCCGTCGGTAGTTAAATTCGTGAATTTACATACTACTCTTTTACCTATAAAATTATAGAATTTTATAATAAAAACTTAAATACATACTTTACTATACTCTTAATGACGGCATAGAAAATTTATTATTAAAAAAAAAAATGTTATAGGTTACGCGTTATGGCCACAATCTCATCTAATGTTAAGTGACGATGTGGCCCAACTTGGTGAACACGCTTAGCCTTGTGGAGCAACGGGCTCTCAAGGTCAACTGCTGGAACATACCCATAGATGGTAGCTAGCCAGGTGGGCATTAGATAAGGCCCTACCACCATGGAAAAATTAAATTTATAATTATCAATTCCCGTCATTAATGTTCTTCCAGAATTAATTATTGATATATTTCAACACATTCAAATATAATATAAATACGACTAGTAACTAACGTGTAACTAGCGTCTTCGTTCATGTCAATTACAATAAAACACTGAGTTTTAATAATATACATACTATACCAATTAGTGTTAATGTCGCTTCTTTCGAAAATATTTTTTATAATCGGAACAATATTTACCACCTATAATCATATTAATACAATCATGTTATTTTATGACATTGATATACACTTTAAGTGTCAATTACTTAACGTTTTTTACAAATAATTAGGATTTGTACGTACTGTAACTTTTCTTAATCGTGATTGTTATATTATTGAAATATATTTCATTATTATTTAAAAATGCACATAAAACGATGACTATTATTGTAATTTCAATAATAATGAAAATGTCTACCATAAGTTAAGTTTTAGACATTACTTACAACTTGCTTAATGAGTTCTGCAGTTACATCGCCTTGAGTGTTTGCAATTGCAGGCGTTCTCTCACGCTTTGTGTTTATGTGCAAAGCACAAGCCATATCTATATATATATATATATATATATATATATATATATATATTATATGGGATTCTATAAAGTTTTTTTTTTTTGGTATAGGTGGACGTCATTAACTTCCTGTTTAAGCTCAATTTAACTTAATTAGATTACTTGTGACATATATGCACAAAGAATTTCGAAAAAAGCACAAAAGGACAATGAAATTTGTAAGAGAGACAATTCATTTGTCAGATATATTTTACCCACGTGCACTTAGTGATACATAAACACAATGTATAACAAATATATTGCTTCTTAGTTGATCTAAAAAATGTTTTGCGGTAGCATATACCTATCTGTTATATAAAACCAAAATGAAATATTTTGTGATTAAAAGTATTGAAAATTCAAAAGCGATATATGAGCATTATTATTAGATTTGGCATCTTAATTCTTAGGAACCAATGTTACTTCATAATCAAAATTATTTTATGAACATAAACTTTGCCTATTATAGCATGTTATTTAAGTCGCGGGCACACCTATTATTTATAAGTGAGAATAAGGTATTTTGTGATAAAAATATTGAACATTGAAAAGCGATACATGGGTATTATTAGCAGACATGTCATATTAATCCTTAATAATAAAAGTTACTTCATCTTCAAGATAACTTTATTAAAACAAGCTTCACCTAATATTTTTAAGTTTTTAATAATAATTTTGAGTAAAACGCGAACGAAGTTGCGGGTACAACTTGTATATATATTATAAGTATATGAGTAGGTAAGATTATTTCACATATGTATTACACATGTATTTTCTAACAATTAAGTTTGCATTGCTATAAAGAACTTTTTCTATAGACGGTGTTGAGATGTAATTACTAAATAATGTTTTATTGTAGTTGGAACAAAAACTCATATTGAGATACACATTTCTATCGTACCTTTACGTTCGGTTCCCACGCGACGGTACCGTTATCAACTGCGTGTGTGGGTTTACATCACGGAAATATTTTTGTTTTTATAAACAAAATTTTTATTAAATGCAATTTTTATTATTATATTATTTAATGTATTTACATGTACATTGTTGAACGATGATACCTCAGTGGTAGTGTGTACGGACGTCGCGTAAAGGGATGTGAATACAATGAGCTTGAGCTTTCGGTGAAGGAAAACATCGTAAAAAAACCATAGCATGGTGGTAGGGCTTTTTTATAATGTCCGCATGGCTAGCTATCACTTCACTTGCACTTTACAATCAGTTGCACTTGAGTGCCAGTCCCTCCACAGGTTAAGCATGTTCAGCAACTTGGACCATATCGTTACTTAAGATCAGGCCTTAATTCTAAAACATGTAAACTATAAAAAAACATATATTGAAATATGTATAATCCAAATAGAGTTTATTTTCCATAATTTCCTTACTAATCTCTTATTTAATTATTTGAAAATATTATACAATAAACTCGAAAAAGTTAACTCATATTTTGATGTATCTACTCTATGATTACAAGTTTAAAAAACTTTTTAAATACAAATATATTTTCACGAATATAATGTAAGATAAGTAAAATGTATAGGTATTTTCTCACAAGCGTATAAGTACTGTCACAGAGTGAAAAAAAAAGTGGTTAAAGTTTTTATGGTATAATCATTACCAAAATGTCGATTAAGAAATTACTCGCACTACAGTAAAACGTATTTCATCACTGATTGAAAAATAACAATAGATCATGAGATGCCGCTGATTGCATCAATCTGATATGGTCCGTTCAATAAACAGTAGACGGTACAAATGCGTCGCGCCGGCTACATCCGTAGGCGTCCCCCAGCTGCGGTCATGCACCATGAAGAATATTTGGTTCATGGCCATTCATAGTATGGCCCCAATGTATTTCATTATGCACTTTTTTTTATGAACCCACTAATATGTATTTAAAAAATAGGTATAAGTAATGCAAAATGTTCGTTGTAGTATTCGTGACCAAATTAATTTTTATTTATTATTTACTAGTTTAGCGCATTAGGAACTTATGCATGGGTCTATACTAACATGTACGAACCATCGGTACAGTCTTTTCACCACTGTATTACAATTTGTATCGATCTGATAGTGCAGAAAAAAGACAGAACCTATAAAACATGAGAACCAAATAATGTAAATGAAAATGTTACCCATATTATTTTCAATGATTTAGTTATATTTGGATTATTTGAATCTGTACTATCTGAAGCCCTTTCGATCTTACTTTTTGTATTGATCGTCCTCGAATTTTTACTCGACTGTTTCTACATAAATATAAGAAACAAACAGATGTTGCAATTTTAATGCGGCACGCGACATTGCGTTTTCATAAGATCTATGTGTTCTATTTCACAACATAAAGTTTTACTATAAACAAACTTTTTAAAATGTGGTTCTTCATTACTGTTGTGTATTTTATAGTTTAGAGATATTTTAAATAACTTAACGTATATTGTGTCATTATTTTATATTGCCATTTAAAGATCTCAGTGAAAGTAGAGACATTAAAATACCGTGGATTTAATATCGATCCTGAGTTGTTTGGTTAAAATAAAACGTTGTAACTCCAATCATAGGAAAGATAGGTGTCTTTTTTAATGTTTGCCTGATTATATTCCAGTTTTAACTTGAACATGAGTTGCCAAGTACCAATAGGCATGTTTTAGTAACGAAAATTGAAAGCGAATGTGCTAGCTATTGAAAGAATATAAAACTTATTACCGGATAGTAAAATTGTAAATTATCCTTTCAATTCATTAAAAAAAACTACACAGTTGTCAATTATAAAAAAATCAACGAAAGATATTCATGATAAAACTGAAGTTAGTACAATTATCTAGTGAATTAAACTAGTACGCTGTAATAAAAATAGGAAGTATACGTTTAATGATAGGGATTAAAACCCTTCGACTAGTGTAATAAATACACAATTTAATAATACATGTACTTTGAATGGATAATAATAAATGATATAGTAAAGAATTATTTATGAACTTTGTTAGTTATTCAAATTAGTTACCGGTAAGAAATATTCTTGAGATGTGGCATAATGAAATTAGTATATGCCGTAATTTGAGTTGTAAGGTACTTCACTCTCTACTTTTATATCAGTGCAATAAAAGTATAATAAGTTATGGCTGTTAAAATTACTTTTTATCAATAATAATTGAAAACACGATAAGGCATTTCACGAACACGATGCTTTTAAATAAAATGTTAAATGTGTAGTAAAAACATTTTGGACAAAAATCTGGGTAAATAAAATTTCAAAATGTAAAAAAACATCGATGGAGATAGGTAAAAATGCCTACCTTTTATTATTTTATGGTACAAATATGCTTTTTCTATTATGGTTTCAGCCTATGTAGACAATTTCATCACTGTCAAGTGTGAGATGTGTGCGAAATTATCAGTGTATTAGAATAACATAAGAATATTACATGCGATATCGTAAAGCAGTCACTTTATAGAGAGGAACCTTGTTTGGTTTTATATTCCTCTCGACAAGACGAAAACGGATGTTAATTTAACGTAATCTAGTTCATGATTAATGATGACTGCGTAATTAGTGTATTGAAACAAGATGAACGTGAGAATGATAATGGTAAGCGCAGTGGTAAGTGTAGGTTAAACTTTTTATGGTTCGTAATCGTACTTAATATTAGATCACGTTCGCTTCTTTTGGTTAACTAGTATTTCGAGTCCATTAATCTAGAAATTATAGGTTACATAACTATGTTTAGTTACCAATCTTATCAGAGATTTTTAAAACATATACTTTTTAAATCTGAGGCTATCGCATTTCATATGTTTCATCAAATAATAAGCCGCTACTATAAAAACTGAAGGTGGCAATATTTAGATACAAAGTGATAACGTCAATGATTTAATAAGTTTAATGATATATGGGAGTCTTTGGTATGAACTTAATTAAGCTTAAAGCAAATATTTGAGAGATATTACTTTTATTAGTTAACTTTTATTTACTTTCACATTGTTAAAAACAGAGTAAACATATAAAGATTTCAAATGTTTTAGATATATATTGATATATTGTTAGTCTTCGTAATAAAAAATATATAAACCAAAACAATAACTGTGTAATATAGTCCATATTAACCATATTAACAATTTAAATGCAAAAGTTTTTGAGAAGTGTGGTAATTGTCAGTAGTTTTTTTTTGTATTATGTTGGATTTTTGTTCCTCATTATATTAATACAATCTTACCACTAATTCAAAATCATGATGTTAGAATACAAGTAAAAAATTATGTACGTTGTGCTTATTATAAGTGGCCTAATGCCTTATGAGCGAGGTTAAGCAATCAATAACTAGAGAATAAGAAACAACTGATAAATTCCCATATTCGCTGGATTGGAATGTGAGCATCCTCATAGTCAAAGGTCACCGCGAGGTTAAGCGGTACGTAATGCACAGTGGAAGGTACTCGCCGTTTACAATAGAATAACATCATCACAATTAAGTAAAGGTAAATTGCAGAGCAAAAAACAAAATTAGCTCGTGTGAATTGTTTAAATTGTGATGATGCTTATATTATTTTATATTGCATGTAACTAATATCTGTTTACATACTAATGTATGCGATATTAATTCTAAGGCCTTCTTGTATTATAAAACGTTAACCAGCAACTTTTTTTAGGTTACCGACGATCTTATCTGTGGGTCGGGCAACTAACATGTCAACATCCAAACTAATACGGAATTCTATAGAGCGTAGTAAACCTTATCGCAACCTTAGTTTTTTTATATATTTAAAGTTTTAGTGTTATGGCCATAATCTCACCTGATCTTAAGTGACGATACAGCCCAAGTTGGTAGACATGCTAAACCTGTGGAGGAACTGGCTCTCAAGTGCGGCTGCCGGAACACACCTATTGGTATTTGGCGGCAGGTTTCAACTTGAGGGTGATTGCTAGGCAGGCGGACATAGGAAAAGCCCTACCACCATGCTATGGTTTCCTCACTAAGCTATTAGTTTCCTAAGTATTTACTTAGCGCAATCTTAGGTTTCAAATATACAAGACAACCTAGAGAGGTTTGACAGATAAGTTTATAATAATTTTGTGAGTAATTTTTACAATTGTGTAAGATTAGAACACTTGTACTGGCATAATGGCATGCATGGTATATTGCGTCCTGGGATTTCTTCATTAGTAATGAGTATCCAGTAATTAAACATGGTGCATGGTATCTCCACCCGATCGCTACGCTACTATCGAAAACAAAACTTGTTTCGGTATATTTCTTTTAGTAAGGTGCATTTCAGAATAAGCTGCTTATATATAAGAGCCTTGCAATAAGGTAAAACTTCGACAATTGTCGGTGGATTGTAAATATCATTGATTAATACTATTTTTTTATTATTCTTTATTTATCATCAGTTACAGTAGCGTGCTACCACAATAATATGATTTTACGGTTAGCCTAAGGGTTAGCAATTACCTCTGCGACCGCTGCGAAAAAAAGCTGTTGGGTTCGGGTCCCGCACAGGCAAATTATTTGTGTGATTCATAAATAATTGTTCTATTTAGTTGTTACTTAACTAGATAACTAGAACTATACTCAGGTGCAGCAAAGTACATACTGAGCTTGCGACTATAAATTTGAAATTAGAACTCAAGGCTGAGACACGTCTGAGTAGATTTCACCCTAAAATTCATTTGATTATAATCGTCCAAAGTTAACTTTCAACGTTCACTACTTATTTGACAGTACATAGATATCACCGTTTAAGTTTGTCAAAATAGAAGTTACTACTAAATTATTATAAACCTTGATAAAAATCTTCTGTTTAATGTTATCCGCTTATCAGTCGACTTCAGCAGAAAAAAACAATTTAAATCACAGTGAACACCATTACGAGTTGACCCTAGACTTGTTGTGTCGCAATAAGCACCAACAGTATTGTTAAATCATCCTCAGTTTCGTTGCGTTCATTGTTTCACTTAATGTATTTGAAATATAGTACTTTCGATAGTAACATTCAGTTAATTTACATATCTTGCAATTCGATAATGCAAACCACTTGAATACCATGCTCAAAGTAATTGATAGTTATGTGTACATAACATTTTTGTGGTAACATAATTATGGCAGACAAGCATTATTTAAGAATATCTTCACTCCTTTTGAATAACGGCATATTGCAGTTTCCAAATAAGTATCAACAGGAAGCTCATATCTGGATAATTTCTTTAAATAAAATGTCGATATATGTGAATTATATTAACACTAAATTTATGTGCGGCTTTGCTCGCGTTAATATTGATTTGGTCTATCTATTTAGCGATTATTCAGGCGTTAAAGCGTAACAAACAAATAAACTCACTTTCTCATTTATAATTTTAGTATGATTCACTCATATAATGAAAATGTAAATAAATATAATCTGTGTCAGTACAATGAGTATTTAGTAATTTAAAGCATAAGTAATATACTAAATACTTTTTGAATAATTATCTTTAAAAAAATAGTCTACAATATTTTTCTAGAACAAAATCATAATAATAACAATACCTTTCTCGGTAACCAATAAAGCCACCGCAATGAATTACTTTGCAACCATTACTATTCATACGCAAAAACTACAGTACGTCTTACGTAACTGAGTTATAGCAAATGCATATAATCTATTTGAATTCTTCTAACATCTTAAAAATCTTTAACGACATTGTAACAGTGAATCCACAATAATGGAACCTCCTATAAAAGTAAAACAGAAATATCTTACATTCAACATTAAATGAAAGGTCGCACACAGTGTATAAATTTATTTCATGAAAATTAAATATCAAAAGATTACAACGCGTTGCTATAAATAATACATACGATTTTTATTGTTTTACATTTATCTATACAAGATAAGTAAATCGATAAAATAGAAAAAAATATATGATATTGATTATTTCTTTATACAGCTAAAGAAAAAAAGTTCTCATTCCTTTTTTAAAAAAAAATTTAGAATCTCAGTTATTCAAATATCCATAGATAATTTTGTAAAATATTAACTCATTTGATTACAATCAATAACATTAATATTAAAAAAATATATACTTTCAGTAGGTTTTGTGTATTTAGGTAAATATCTAGAAACAGATATATAAGGAAATAATTCATAGTCAGCTGAAATTCATTAAACTTTATAGTATATTCAATATTAAAGATTATTGTTTTTTGTTGTATAAAATTACCAAAAATGTATAATTATAAAGTACAATGAACTTCTTCTGCTATATACAATTTATATCTTAGTCATTAAAATAATGTAATTATTGTATATCAAGTTTTAGTAGATAAGGGTATCTTGAACGAAATGATACATGAATGTAGTTTGCGACAGAACACATACTGTGTTGCATCTTCCTAAACGATCTGCTATTAAACTCGTTTGATTGCAAACCGACGATAATCTGCATAGACATAGTCATCGTTACACAATGATGGTTGTTACCTTTGAACAAGGCAGGTCAAAATTCAAATATATGTATGAATGATTACAGTAATTACTTAAAATACAAGAATAGCAATATTATAGACTAGATCTTATATGACTATAATTTTTTTGGGATGTCTTCAAGATCTTATCGCATAATGTAGAACAATTAGTATTATAACTTTATGTATAACATTTATTTACGACCTAACCTTTAGTTATTAACCCCTGAGTGTGTTAAAAGTACTACCTACTATTACTAAAAAATAAAAAGTTAAAAACGAGTTTTTTGACAAGCCCGTACATTTTAAAGTAAATAAATCTTTTATGCATAATAGAAATTATACGAAGGCACCCTGGTCATATTGGGGTTTCAAGATATTCTAATGCAACTCCTATAGAATTAGTGAATTTGTTAATCGTACGAGTACAATGCGGAATTACACAAGTATTGAAAATCAATATTCATGCATCTTTTACGGAATAATCAATTTATTCTTAACACAATACAATGTTTCTCAATAAAGAATGTTTTACGTCCTCTTTAGATTGTAAATATTCGTTTATTATGTATTAGTTTATTAATGTTATATAGGAATCCAATCCAAATTTATCTTTCATTAAAGTTTTATCTCTAGACTGTACTTTTTATACGTTGACGGTGCATTTATTGTGTGGGCAGTTATTATGTATGAGTTTTTCTATAGGTGGTTCAAAACAATATACTACTGATCGTTCTTAAGCAATACTTAGACAAGTGTGAACGCATTACATGACGCCATAAAGTTCATAACATACTTTCAAATTTATAAATTAACATAAAAAACGCGATGAATGAAATACAAGCTGATACTATACAAAGCTTGAAAGCTATTTGGTTACGGAATAATTTAGGTACTCTACTATACTCCCAAGTTATTATTGACACATTACTTTAGTTTCTTTTTATTTTTATATAATCATGTTTTTTACATACAATGAAAACTGACTCTCCCTTATCAGCTTGTTTTTAAATACAAGCTTCTTTGGGTTCGGTAGGCTAGAGCTATTGTAATTAATTCTGCATTATATTATGTTATGGAAATACTGTTAACAGTCTAAAATTTGTAAAATTGATAGTAATAAATCACTATTAAACCAGATAAATGATTTTAATACATAAATCTTAAAATTGTACTTTGTCCTATCATAAGTTCGTAATATTTAAGTACAAGTAGATATCTAAATATATTAACAAAACCAATTAACATGTCATGATCCTTATAATCTCTTAACATACTTAAACATGTATTTTTTACATGTAACATATTTTTTATATGTAAAGTTCCACACAAGCGAATTTGCGGGCAAAGCTAGTTTTAAAATATAACGATTGAAAATTATTTGATATATAGTTTTATTTGTTTCACTTTTGTGTTGCCTGATTATGTTCTTGTTATTTATTTTCACGTGATCTTTCCTATGAAAATTAGAAATTTTGTTACGAGAGCGTGCAAGATTTAATCACAGGCTGTGTCGTGGTGTCAAACGACTCGAGTGTCTCTTTTTGACATGCTGTGTCGTTGATCGTGGCCTAAGTGCTGTGGTTTGTAAGCTCGCACTCAGAAATGCTAGTAATTTGATGAAAATTACGTGAAGTGACTGATAGGTTTAAGTTCCGTAGGAGTAACTTAAGATTCGGTACTGTCTCATACCAATGAAGACGACTTATAAAAGTAAAAAGTGTATTTCTATTTCTTTATTACTGATTCGTTCATTTCTGAGTTTGGGTTTAGGTTGATATTTCCTTTTAACGTATAGTGAACTGCACGCTTGATTTTTTAATTGCTACCTTAAGAAAAAACAACAAAAAACAATGTTATAATAAGATATTACTAAAAGATAATTTATATACGCTTGGGTCGTAAATAATAATTTGAGTTACCTACTAAAAATGTTATGTTTATAAATTGCTTTTATAAATATAGAACCACGAGACGTATATTTTCAGCTATACTTTTGCTTTTTATAATACATTTGAAAACATGAAATTAGCCACAATATAATGTAATCGGAGTGTAAAAATTAACACTTACGTCTTAAAATGTCTTATTCCAGAAGTGTGTGAACTTTCTTATTTACGAAACCACTAGTTTCAAACTATGGTGTCGGTCAATATAACATGCATGATGTAACATATTAAAAAGTATGACTAATGTTCGGTCAAGACAATGGTTTGCCGGAGATAGTCATCGCTTGCGTCCAATAAATCACGCTATTCTCCACAACCTACAATGGGACCGTCCATAGTATAAGCAATTAATAGTTTTCAAGCAATATATGTATGTTCGATTTTTGAATTGTATATATCATCAGTCGTCAGCATAAAAGCATAAACCGGATCAACAAAAAAAACTTATTTAAATTATAATAAAAATGTTTCAATTATTTTATTTAAATCTAAATAAAATTACATTCCGTTTATCTTAGTAATATGATAATGTCCGGTTGTTTTATTGTTGCTTTAGCCTCTATTATTGTAGCTGTAATATATTAATGTAATATATTCAATTTTTACACTGTTTTACAGTTATCGTTTTATTAATTGAATTTAAAAATATATACTAACAATAAAACATACTGTTATTAGCTACTCCAACTGTTGTGATTGAGCGTTTATAAATATTACACTATTAATTTTATTTATTTCTTAATAATTCTTATGTATGTATTGGCGGATAAGGTTCGCTGATTGTCTCCCAAAAGAAAGTAAATACATGTGAAGATAAACTTGTAATGTACTTTTATCTAAACACAATATTTTATCCAACTTTTTAGAGTAGTCTCCAAGTAAACAACAGTTACTCATTTATATACAAAATGTATTTTACGTTCGGCTTCGTTCGCGTTAATATGGAATGATATAATAAAATTTCATACCAAGTTTATTCTTCACTTCACTCCATGTCTAATACGTTTTTCGAGAGAAAAAGTAACCTATCCCCGTCTCCATGATTCTATCTATCTCTATACCAAATTTCATCGTAATCAATGTAGTGGTCTAAGCGTGAAAGCGTGACTAGCTCATTTTCGTATTTATAATATTATATTATATAGTAAGGATATAAGAAACGGCAACTGTTTTTGATCGAGTCGCCATCATAAACCAGGTAGGTATACCATTCTTCAAAATGGTACGATTAGTTGTGTTTCGGGATCAGTCGGTCTACTCAGTAAACAACCTGGCTGGTAAAAAATTATACTCCACTGAGTCAGAACTACTATGTATACACCGAAATAAGATCAGCCAAAAGACTGCCAAGAGATTTGCAGACATGATTGCCAATGATTTGTTAATCCTATGTTGGTAGCCGTTGTTTTTAGTTTGTACTGTGTTTACTTACGCCACTGGCTTACCACCAATCTGTGTTACCGGTTTTTCCGTAACAGCTCTAACGATTTGGATTCAATTTTGTATTCAGGTTACGTTTCAAATTCTATAATTATCTAGGCAGATGTGTCTGGCAAAATACGTTGTTTTTTATTTTGAAAAAAAAAAATACAAGGCTGATTAAAAGGTCAACTGTACTAATTTCAGTTAGCATACTGTTAAACCTTGCACTGTAGTTATTAGTCTAGAATTACGGGCGGGCGGTAAGCTTTCAGATCCCCCTCCAGGCTAACGGGCGGGCGGCGCGGGCGCATCCAGCGAACAGTCCCTTCGCGACGCACTTCGAGACAACATGTCCCGTCTGTGGTTCTTGCTCATATTGCTCCCGGTACTTGGTAAGTGAAACAACATCGTGACATGTGATTTATGGGTTTAACGGCGTGCATTGTGAAGCATTTCGGAAGTGATGGGATATTGTTTCTTGGAAATTATGTACCTAGCGGTACGCTGAGGTAATATAGTTTTATGTAGAAGATAATCCGAAAATGAAAATGTTAAGCATTGCTATAGTTGCTAAATTGAAAACTGTAAAACAATGTACTAACTGATTCTTTATTGGTGAAACATAAGTCATAAAAAATATCGGAAATGTATTAATAAGAAAGGCATTTATGAAAAAAAGATTTTTGTTTATTTTTTTCTAATTATCATTAATTAAAGTGTACTAATAGGTTAGAAATTTTAAACATACTAACTTTACAATTTTTCAGGAAAGTCCTGATTTATTTAAGCAGATGCTTAAAAGATGCAGAGATACATTTATAAAAAATATAATTAAATTATCGTAACATATGTTGTAACATATTATAATAGCATATGTATACATATTTTATAAAATCATTGTATTAGATTGGTATCTTCCGCGACATCTCGCGATTAAATAAAATAAATTATTTTGCACTAAAGACTTGAGTAAAAGGATGGGAAAATTTATAATACTTAATAAAACCCGGTTGCTTTTGAGTGCGCCTAACCAATACGGAACCTATTAAGTGTGCTTACTTGCGCATTACATATACTAGTATTTGTGCAGTGCCGTCTCTTGCGCAACCGCTAATGCACTTTCCTTTTGACAAATACGCACGCGAAACGCACTTATATGCAGGTGGTTGAA
This sequence comes from Actias luna, assembly GCA_039707435.1. Taxonomy (NCBI): domain Eukaryota; kingdom Metazoa; phylum Arthropoda; class Insecta; order Lepidoptera; family Saturniidae; genus Actias; species Actias luna. The sequence goes on along the minus strand of JAZHAC010000033.1, from coordinate 7,177,590 downwards.
TACATGGTTTAATAGTATTTTAAGTTTTCAAGTTTTCAATAGTGTTTTAAGCAATTAAAGCGAGCACATCGCTAGTCGTCGCTATCATGCCAGCTAAAATGTAAAGCTAAAGAAGATTTGTAGGTTATAGAAAAGTACCTATAAAACCATTGCATGACAACGTCGTTGACATTTTAATACAACTTTTAACAATATTTTAAAATATATCGAAAAAATACTTACTCGTGTTATCACCATAATATAAAATCAATATGATCATGCGTAATTAATATATCGAGACCATAAACGAATTTTACGAGCAATTCGGTTTTAATTATTTATTAATAAACCATCGTTATTATGCGATTTTATCACAAATATTTTACACATTTTAATAACACGTTTACGCAAATAAATATTTAGTTTTCTTTAGAAGTACAAACCCTTAAACTTAAACAAGTTTGTACAAATATAAGTTCTTGTATGTTCAAGGTATATCGAAACATTAAATTAAGTATTTTTAGTATATCAAACTTTTGGCGCATAGTTACCCATATTGATATTAAACAAGATATCAAGTTTGTGAATAAGTTTCTACTAAGTAATCACTGAAACTACTAATCCGGTTCTGAAAAATCTTTCACCAGTGGAACATATTTATCAAATATAAAATTTAGTAATTGTTGTTAAAAGTTTTGATGTAATTAACTCGTCCAAATACACCTGTGGTTACCAGTCATCTTTTTACACCTTTACTACTGCCAAAGTTCACACAACATATTTTTCTGTTCCATTTTCTGTCTGCCAACTGTTATTTCAATTTCTACGTTTTTATTAACCTATTTTACCTCTCGGTTGTTTTATCTAATCCCTTACAATCGAATTCAACTTTACTCTTACTTTTACATTTTCAGCCGTCAATCTAATACCAACACTTCTCGGGATTAAGCTTTGATATTCGACGATTGTTAGTAGTAATATAAAATAATTAGGTAAATATGGTTTAAAAGAAATAGAACAGGGATTGTTTTAAAATATTTTTATTATTGTTATCAAATATGTTCCACACTAATCAAGATAATTCAGCATATGAAACGCAAAAATATTTCTTATCTAGCAACAATAAATAGGATAGATCTACTTTGTAAAAAAAAAAAATATGTTCGATATATTTGCTAGAAATTAACATTGTGTTCTAAAATTTAATTAAAGACAAATCTGAATTAGATATTAGAATAATCGATGATTTTTTGTAGTCAGTTATGGCTCCGATATAGACCTCGGTAGATACTCAAAATATTTAGACGTATTGGAAGGCTGGAAATCCAAAATCCAATAAATGAGTATCATATAATTTCGTGGAAAAAAGTGACCACCGAGTCTATCTGTCCAGATTAATTTCTAAGTAGATATTTTTTTATTATCAAAGTCATTCAATGCGAAGCAATGATAGCTCATTGGCAGTGTGTACGGACACCGCTTCAAGGGACGTGAGTTCCAAACCAACTACAATAAGCTTAATCTTTCGGTGAAGGAAAACATAGTGGGAAATTATAGTATGGTAGTAGGGCTTTTTCTAATGCCCGCCTGGCTAGCTACCACTCTCAAGTTGAAAATTTGTCGCCAAATACCAATATGTGTGTTTTGGCAGTTGCACTTGAGAGCCAGTCCCTCTACGGGTTTATCGTTTCCGCCAACTTTGGTCATATCGTTACTTTAAGATCAGGTGAAATTGTTGCCATAACGCTAAATCTATAAACTATAAAAAAGACAAGCCATTTATACGAAGAAAAATTAGGAACACACATCGGCATTTTATATATAAATGTATATAAAACATCGATAAAAATCTTTTGAACGAACAAGTCTATACGTCACTTAAAGTATGTTTCATATATAAACGGCTCATGAGTTGCTTGTTATGTTAAAATCACAGATCCCATATCCTCTCTAATCGATTCCCCGGATTGGCGAATTTGCATAAGTGATTTTCCCACGATCTGTTCTCCGTATAAACTGGGGCGGCGTGACGGCCGACAGAGAGCGGATGGGTAACGTCAAGGTTCATCAAGACATTTACCAAGTGTGTATTTTGAAAACGTGAATTGTCGTAACCTTTACGTCCCATTCCCTTAGAGGTCGTTAGTAATTGTCCACTTAGCATTGTGTCACTATATAAATATTCTTTTTAATCTGTGCATAATTTAATAGATTTTTTATTGTAATTGGATTTTTTTTCATTTATACAATTTTCAACAGACATAAATATACGTACGTTCTAATCAAAGAATATCAATAATGAAGAAATACTAAACAAAATTACATATATATTATGGCTTAAAAAAGTAAGACGTAAAACAAGCAATTAATAGTAATTACCTCAATTATATAATTGTTTCATCGGTTTACTGTTTATAATAAATATATTGAAGCGATAAATATTGAGAGTAAATACTGTTGCTATAATCCTTACTATTATTACTAGTATTATAAATGCAAATGTTAGTTTGTATGTTTGTTACGTTTTAATGGCTAAACTGCTGAATCGATTATGACGAATTTTAGTATACAGATGGATGAGAATCTGGAGACGGTGATAGGCTACTTATATACTACTTATTTACTACTACTACTACTGCTACTTATATACTACTTATATACTTATATACTATAGGATATACTTTTTGTTGTGAAAAACCTATTGAAAGTGGGATAAAGAGAGCCGTAAACTTTGTATGAAATTTATTATTGTGTCATCCGGTTCGTCTGACAAAATCAATATTAACGCTAGCGAAGCCGTACGTAGAAATTTTTACTTATGAGACAAACTTCTTACAAGTTTTCGTCTACATAATGCAATTGTTTATATACTCTGATTGATATAAAACCTGTGAGAATATCACCAATGTGTTATAATTTATACTGTTTCCTGACCACATGTGATTGGGATAAGAACGAATTATATTATATTAGAATATTATTTCGAACTACATATATTACACACTAAAACTAATATACGTAAGTAGTGTTAGGTGTGATAAATTTCTTCTTAACTGTAAATATTTACTATTTGTACATTCGTAATGTTATAGCAATATGAACATAAGCGAACCTAATGTCACTTGCCATGGCACATGTATTGTTACGGTATGTGTCAGGTCATGCTTTATCCAAGTAATGAATTTAAAAAAATATTTAAATATAGTATACTACTGAATGCGTGCGTAAATATGCATATTTTATGATATTATACCTCAACTTTAATTACACTCTTTCAATAGTTTTATTGAAAGCTATAGTTCCGAAAGGAAACATTGTAATATTATTTATTCCTTTCACATTCCTATTTCCATTCATTTAGTCTCTATCTGTTCAGGTCAGTTCAAGTGTTATAAATACACATAGAGTATAATTCACATACTTAGAGTACTGTGGAATAATTTAACACAGCACCACAATTCAAAGGATTCATTTTATCAATAATATTGTGCCACAGAATCTGCAGTCATATTCATTTAAAAGATTTTAACCTTATAGATTAATGTTCTAAACATTGGTAAATTGCAAGTATTTTTTTTTCTTCCGAAACACGGAATGTTGATAGCGATTTGGATCAATAGATAGTTTTATCATTTGCCTAGATAATACTATTTAATAATAAATATGTCTCACGCAAAATGTACTAATTATATAAGGTAGTATGTATTGACCTTTCGCAGAGGATGCTGCACCTTGCGGCATTCGGTTCGTTGCGCAAGCCCTTGCGATGATATCTTACCGTTTCTCTTACCAGTCCACCGCCAAACGATGTAGGTTATGTTTGTTAAATTTGTCGAAGGCTTTAATATTTAGAATTTTCTGTTTATATATACATACATACTGTACATTACATACTGTAATAATATTCTACTATGTATAATTCAATCTCTAGGGAAATTGAACTCGCACGTTATTGTTTTTTATTTACATTTAATTCATATACTTATTTATTCAAAGAACTTATCACAATATATTTTATACAAAATAGTTAGCCAATCTTAAAACTAGTAGCAGGCGATTAAGTAACCGCAAAATTCTTGTGGTATATATAAGGACCCAGTCTGCGACCACTAAAACAAAGTTAACGTATTTATATCCTTCGCTTACACAACTGCGGCTACATTACATACCGATACAATAATACACTTCGTGCCATATTATAAACGTAGAATTATCAGAGGCTTTTATCATCGCATTATATTCATATCTGACATAAAAACGTTGATTAGCACGTTATCGAAACAATTTATTCGTCATTTTTAGAATTATATTTTTTACACAAGAATACTCAAAATTTGATTGGCTCTTAAATATATTTATTTATATTATTGAATATAAGTTTTAACATTTCATTACATAACACTTAAGCATTTCAATATACTACTGTAATTTGACGAACGCAAGCTGTGTTGTCTCGAATATGTAAGTCTCGATTTTAGTTGTACTTAAAGCTGCCGATGTTTATCTTATGACCAAATCCCTGAAGGTTCTTTTTTTATAGTTTATAGGTTTATCGTTATGGCCATAATCTCACCTGATCTTAAGTGACGATATGGCCCAAGTTAGTGGACACGCTAAACATGTGGAGCGACTGGCTTTGCAACTGGAAGTGCAACTGCCGGAACACACCTGTAGGTACTTGGTGGCAGATTTTCGACCTGAAGGTGGTAGCTAGTTGAGCATTAGAAAAAGCCCTACCACCATGCATGGTGTTTGAAATGGTGTCGTGAACGGATCTCGAAAATTCTTCGACTGTCATACTTAAAAGCATATTGAGTTGGTGCTTTGGTATACGTACACTTTGTACGTATAGAGTGTTCAATATTACCTAAGTCTATTTTGTACCTAGATGTCAACTCAGGTAAACGAAAGTGTGGAGGACATTATATTCCCTACTGTGGTGTAATAATATGACACCTGATTTCAGTAGGCTTCGGGCTCTGTGGGAGGAACTGGCTACTCGAATACAGGAGTTCTAAAAGGCGTTCGATAACTGAATTGAAAAATTCAAACTTCCCCGCATTAAAGATCTAGATACTAAACGTCAATTCCTAAAATTTTAACTCAATCCTTCCTAAGTTATAAGATAACTTCTTTGCTCTACATGCAAGTTAATTTTTAAGACTTAAGTCAGTTTTGCCATTCACCTCCGAGTACATTCAAGTAATACGAATACCAAAAATTGACAATTTCACCTTCAAAGGATATGTCTGGGAGGACATCGTACCTAAAGAAAATACATATTTTTATGCTACATCTAAAATAAAATCTTTGTTCTTAGAGATAACAAAATTATTATGACAGGAAAGTGTCTCCCCTGTCAATAACGATAAGAAGTTACTTTTTATATGATGACAAATCAAGAATTTAATTTTCGTATTCGAAGATAGTTTATCTTTTAATAATTTTAATGAAGACGTCAAATGTGCACCCTGGCCCAATAGGCGATAGAAGAAAATCGTGGGGTTTTAGTGGGTATTACCGGCGAGTCTTTCGCTGGTTGAGTCCCACATACCCCTCCCAGCCCATCAGGGAGGGGATGCCTAAAAGCAGGTGGCCACGAAAAAAAACATACGACTTTAAATGTCATTTCACAAGACTAATACAAGATTTTAGGTTATAATGTTAGGTTGTGCCATAAGAGTACCTGGTGCCTTCGACTTCCTTAATTGTTAAGATCTTTTTCAACTACCGTGGGTTTTTTCAACCATGAGTGTCTTCCTAGGTCCTTTAATTAAATAAAGTATTTTAGTTTGAATACTTATAATTTATAGAGTAACACCTGAGATATTGTAAACAGTGAATATACAAATAAAATCGAATCACTATACAAATAAAATAAAAAACCGAAAATTGTTTATTCCCAAGCTCGTTGTGATCTAAAATTTTTAACTATCGAGTATATTTTTCGAGATCGTTATTACGAAATGCGCATCAAGCCAATATTTTCTTATGAAGATGATTAATAGTATACCTATATATAAAATATTTTTAATTACTCTATAAATTATACAAACCACAATTTATATAATTAATCAGGCGGCCTCATATATTATTTTACTGTTTTAGCAGGAGCTGAAAGATTTGACTGTAAAACCCGCATACTTGGCGCATATTATCCTGATATAAAATCTGGATGCAAAGCATTTCACGTCTGTGTAAGAGTAGCTGGTGGAGGAGTCCGTGACTTCAGATTCTTCTGCCCACCTGGCACTCTGTTCCATCAAGAAGCCCAGACATGTACCGATTGGGGTGACGATGATCCGCTCGCTTGCCCAACAGATATCTACGACGGTCAGTTCGATCTCTACAGGATAGGATCTGGTGAGCTCGCTTTGCTACTAACAACTACGCTCACAAACATTTTAACTAAAGTTATAAAAAATATATAATTTTTAATCTTGATTTAATATTGCATTTATCAATAATGATATGTTCGTTAAAAACAAAAATGAAACAAAAATATTATTTAGAATAACACAATGAAAATCAAACGACTATGGATAACACTCTGATATCATTATAATATATTTACTATAACAAAACCTATTGTGAAATATTTTCAGAAATTTATGACACCTAAGTAGGTGACATACACAAGCCTAATAAGGAATGGTTTGTAGCAATTATTGGTTATAATAGGCATTAGAGCTTCAAAACTGAAAGTATAAAAGTAGTTGGTTATGGATTTTAAAATGAAGCTTGCTGTGCCTGCTTTAATAGTAGTGCTTCTAATTAATTTTTAAAATTAAAATCCTTAACTTTTTCAAAATATTTTAGCTTATTATATGGAGCTTTTATATATGATGAAAGTATAAATTAAAATTTGGCACGATATTTCGAAATTGTTTAGGAAAATATAATGTAAATGTAAACTTCCCTACAGGGTTTGATAATAAGAAGTTGTCGTCTCCTGGAAACCGGGAAGAGGAAACGGAATATGCTCTACAACAAGCCGAGACCGGAGACCGCCGACTTTCTCAAAATAATATAGGTCATAACGCACCGACGTCTGACCTTCGTGCAGCTCATTCATCAGACTTCTTTACTGGGCGTCGTGATCGTGGACGCGATGAACCCATTTATTCACAACAAAGCCCCGTCGCTTCACCATCCTCGGCACCTTTTGCTTCCCAGCCTCCACCAGCACCATCGGTATCTGTCATATCTCAAAGTCCGCCAGCTTATCCACGCCAATCCTTTAGAAGACCAACAACATCTAAAACAACAATTAATCAATTCACACTTCCTCCATCCCTACTACCACAAACTTCAAATTCTCCTCAACACGAAACGTCTAAACGAAAATTAACAAGAAAACGTCCTATTTCTACAAAACATAAAATTATTCCTACTACTTTTGCGCCTTATGTTCCATCCGAAACAACTTATTCTGAAAGACCACAGCAGAACATTAATCATCGAGTTGCTTTCCAAACTAGACAAACTACTGTAAATCTCCCACCTCAATTCAAAGAATTCAAAGACGAATACGTGGAAGTAAGTAGAGTAACTCCAAAAATTAGCATACAGTATAATAAAAAAGAAGGCTTAACTGAACTCTACAATTACGAAGCTTTGTCGACACCAGGGCTGAATGATCAGAAAGACCGCAGTTTCAATGTTAAAAACAATTTCAACGTCGCCGATGTTCCAAGAGAATCTAACTTCGATAGAAATAAAATTGAAAACAGTAATTTTAATAAAAGAGTATCCACATCGACAACAGTTGAATACAGTGCAAACAGAGATAGCAATACCACACCATCTTACAGAAACTTTAATAGTGTTTCGTATGAGCCAGAAAAACAAAGTTTCATTACTCACTCTAAAAACAATTACTATCGTAACCCCACTACGACCACACCGACATCGACTACTCTACGGTCCGATCATATAAAAAATTTAAACACCGTAGCATACAATACCAACATCGCTTTCAATGTACAGTCAAATAATTTTGCTGAAAGTGAAGAAGATGATGGCCAATACCGGCCACCTCAGGGCGAAGACGATGGGCAATATAGACCCGAGTTGTATGAGAAGGAACTGCTTTCTGGTGCACATTCGATCAATATAGCAGCAAGTGGAAACAGACTGCTAGAAAATAAAAAATCGTTATCGAAATCACAGAAAGTCGTAGCTCAAACAATAGCTCCACGACCATTCCAGTCCGTGCCGTCGTCCAATATAGCAGCACAGACTACTCGTAAGTCAGAAAGTTTCACTATAAGTCCAGCACCACAAACAATTAACTCGCAACGTACTTTTGACTATTATCAGACTTACACCACAACTTCGAGACCTAACGATTCTACCGAACGAAATATAGCTAACAATCTACTCACGAGATCAACGGATTCTGTATCAAGGAACCCTGAAAGGCAAACGACGCGGCCACACGTGCGACCATCGTCGGCAGCGTCGGTGACGGTACCTCCTCAGCCAACAACCCGTTCACATTCCTTCACTAAGCCGTCGACCAATAAAGAAGACAACAGTTATGATTACGCTTATTATGACTCCGACCCTGGTTTTTCGGAATATGATTCCAATTTAGAATTCGGAAAAACTAAAACAAAAGCGTAAAGTTTTAACTTTTTCTAATTTTGCTTTTTCACTGCCATTAATCAATGTCCTCTTAGGATAAAAACACATTATTAGCCGTTTGCGTACGTCCAATAAAATAAAGTTAAGAAAATATCTATTAATAAATATTAATTTAATTATTATGTACATAAATATATTTAATTTAGTGTGAATATTAAACTCAATTATTCGATGTTAAAATATTTTTTTCAACAATTTAATCATAAATTAAGTTGTAATATTTCAGTGTCGCTTATTGAAAATATACCGCTTAAATTTGAAGAGGCTCGGCCATAGTAAGTTATAGGTGATAATTTCAATATCTATATCTATTAAACGTAAGTCTTACTTAGTCTGTTGAAAGGAATACACTATGCTACAATATCACCAATATTTCAGAAATTTAAATATATTAAGTAAAGGCTTATCTTAAGCGGTAGACTCAATGTAACTTATACAGTAAGGAGCACTGCTCGTAGTACTTAATGTCATATGGATATGTTTTAATTAATGAGCAATCTATACGTATAAATAACATTAATTATGTATGTTTAATAGAAAGTAAGTCTCAACGATAGATTGTAAAATATTTCATTGTAAATAAAGTTGTCTTTAAAACAATGGCTTGTGCAATGTGTGTCAATTCTCAAAGCTCGTGAGAACTAGTTACCTTAGACAATTTAGATGTTTAGGCACCGCACTTAGACTTGTAAACAAAAGAAACTCGAAACATATTGCAATAGGTGATGATAATGTGAACAGATAATCTAATTTCAATGCCAACGCTTAGTAAAGTTAAAACATGGACTGATTGTGAAAACAAATGCATAAAAAAAGTACTGGAAGTAAATCTATTTCTAGTTATAATAAATATACAGAATATCGTTTGTCGTAGATCTGATACAAATTATTTTAATTTAACGACAGTGAAATTTGGGGATGACAATAAAGTCGCACGCAAACGCGTAGTACATTTAACTTTTCTTTTCGATCTCAACATTAGCTTGGAGTGCTTATACAACTTCCCCGGGGTTTGAGACAAGTAGAGAAGGCACACAGCCGAGAGGCACCTAAGCGCAAGGGTGAGAAATCTCCGATCCTCTCTTTGGGTTGTTGCCGGTATACAACTTTCGTAAATCTAGGCAATTCTAAGAGACAAAATTAATTATCGGTATCTATATACGTATAAGTGATTTAATAATGAGTTAATCTGAATACGTAAAATATATTTAAAAAAGCAGGCGTGCACGTGTGATGTTCAATATACTAAAATTACTATATCAGCATTTTTCTCTTTGTAAGTATACTTTATAGTTTTGCCCAAAATCTCAACAACGATTTGATCCAAGTTTGTAGCATTTTAAATTTTTATATAGTTAAGGTTTAGGCGTTATGACAACAATCTCACCTGATCTTAAGTGACGATACGGCCCAAGTTGGTAGACACACTATACCTGTAGAGGAACTGGCTTTCAAGTGCCGGAACACACCTATTGGTATTTGGTGGCAGATTTTCAACTTGAGGCTGGTAGCTAGCCAGGCGGGCATTATAAAAAGCCCTAGCACCATGCTATATTTTCCTCACGATGTTTTCCTTCACCGAAAGCTCAGGCCCCTTGACGCGGAGTCCGTACACACTACCACTGAGCTATCATCGCTTCAAATATATTATATATGATATGATATAGGGAAACGGGCTATAAGTACTTGGCTATAAATTTTCAACTTTAGGGTAGTAGTTAATCACACAGGTGAACAAAAATGATCTATTACATTTAGTATGGGGATTTACTATATATATAGGGCTTTTTTTAATACCCACCTGGCTAGTTACCACCCTCAAATTGAGAATCTACCGCCAATAACTTATACGTGTGTTCAGGCAGTTGCACTTGAGAGCCAGTCTCTCTACTAGGCTTAGCTTGTCCTCCTCTTGTTGTCCTCCTCCTCTTGTCTTGGGCCACATTGTCTCTTAACATTAGGTGAGTATGTGGCCATAGCGATAAATCTATAAATGATTTAAAAAAAAACATTTAGTTTGCAGTATTACTGTTTATATACATAAAAAACTTAAGATTGAATGTTCAGAACAACGCTTTACAAAAACAGTAAGTAAAAAAGCATTTAATGTCACGAACGTTGCTATAATTCAAAAGAAGCCATTGCCCTCTTAATATTTATAACGTGGTGATTATATATAAAAATATTTTTACCTTTTTTAAACATTAAATTAAATCTTTTTTTTTCATTGAAAACAAAACAAAATATCGTGTTTAGTGAACTATACGTCATCTGTTGTTCAGTAGTAACACTTACATTATGATTAAAATCCATCTCTAATTAATTTATATTTATTATAATCTAGTGATTAATTAGAATTATATTTTATAACATCGTTTGCTTAAAATGGATGGATTCGTTAATATTATTATTATAATATTACATTAGCTTAGTCATAATAAGCAGCTATTAGACAATAGATGTCGGTGACAGAAGCAACACTCAATATACGTAATACGCGACATATATATATATATATATATATAGTTTTAGATAATTTTATTACTAGAATAGAATAGAATAGAGTGTTTCTATTGGTATATACACAAGGAATAATGGTAGTTTTGGTATTATTATCTTGTATCTTAATAAAGACCGCGTTAAATATTTTCAAAACAAAAATAGTATGCTGTATTTTTTATACAAATTCGTTTTATAATTTTTAATTACAGGCTCAAATGCAATCATAATTACTGAATATTAAGTGTAATCTGATGTTCGATTATTTTTTATTATTATTTATTAATGAACAATGTTAATGTAAGTGTCCCATTGAATTTATCTATTACAATCCACGTAATAATTAAAACCATTAGTACTTATATATATACTATGGAGTTATCTACTTATTATTATTATATAGAACAACCGTTTAAGGCACAATGGTATATGCGTAATATATAAAATTGAATTAATCCGTTCAATTTTTTGATGGATGGGTAATGGAGTGGGAGCTCCTCGATTTATATCGCATGAGTCATTTGTCGCAACAAATTGCCTGTCTCGAAAATTGTAAAAAAATAGATAAATTTTGTTCTTCCATTCTAAACTCTATATCCTTACATCTTGTATGCCATATTTGCCTATTGATAGTGATATTCTCGTAACAACGCACTTTCAAAGAAACATACCCAAACACACCTACACCCACACTCCCACGCACACACACCCACGCCCACACATACTCCCACGCACACTCAGACTCCCACGCACGCACACACACACACGCACACACAGAAACACACTCATACACAGACACAACTTACGACTAGTACGGATGCCGACGTAAGCTAGAATTTGAAATGTTAAACAATGCACAACATAATATCAAGCATGTTTTTTCATATTTGTATTTTATATATATGAAATAAATTATTATTAAAGTTATTGTTTCTGTAAAAGGAGAGATCTTTTTGAAAATATTAAAAATGCGCCTTTGGCATACCATACAGTTTTCAAAGCGCACTCAGGATTTTATAATATCGACACACTTAAGTGAAGAGCATCCCAACAAAACCGACATAATGTTTAATGACGATTAGTCTTTATAAAGCCTGACTCATCTAGCTCTTTTTAGATTTTTGAAGCGATGATAGTTGGTAGTGTATCGACACACTTAAGTGAAGAGCATCCCAACAAAACCGACATAATGTTTAATGACGATTAGTCTTTATAAAGCCTGACTCATCTAGCTCTTTTTAGATTTTTGAAGCGATGATAGTTGGTAGTGTATCGACACACTTAAGTGAAGAGCATCCCAACAAAACCGACATAATGTCTAATGACGATTAGTCTTTAGAAAGCCTGACTCATCTAACTCTTTTTAGATTTTTGAAGCGATGATAGTTGGTAGTGTGTACGGATGCTGTGTCAATGGACATGATTTCGAATCCACCTACAATGAGTTTGAGCTTTCGGTGAAGGAAATCATCATGATGAAACCATAGCATGATAGTAGGGCTTTTTCTAATGCTTATCTGGCTAGCTACCAAGTTTCCAAGTACCAACTTCAAGTTGAAAATCTGCAGCCAAATAACAATAGGTTTTTTTAATAGTTAAGATTTAGACTTATGCCTACAATCTCACCTGATGTTAAGTGACAATGTAGCCCTAAAGGAGGACACACTAAGCCTAGTGGAAAGATTGGCTCTCTTTTTTTTTATTGTTAAGGTTTAGCCTTATGGCCATAATCTCACCTGATCTTAAGTGACGATATGGCCCAAGTTGGTAGGCACGCTAAACCTGTGGAGGAACTGGCTCTCAAGTGCAGCTGCCGGAACACACCTATTGGTATTTGGTGGCAGGTTTTTAACTTGAGGGTGGTTGTTAGCCAGGCGGGCATTGGAAAAAGCCCTACCACAATGCTATGGTTTCCTCACGATTTCCTTCACCGTTTTCCTTCACCGAAAACTCAAACTCATTGTAGGTGCTTGGATTCGAACTCACGTCCCTTGATGTGAAGTCGTACACACTACCACTGAGCTATCATCGCTTCAAAAATTATCTCTAGTGCAACTGTCGGAACATGGCATATAGTTATTGGTTATAGGAGTTATGAGTTGGTTGGTTATATCAGGGTGGTAGCTAACCATAAGGGTATTAGAAAAAGCCCTACCACCATGCGTGTGCGATGTGTTCCGGCAGTTGCACTTGAGAGCCAGTCCTTCCACTAGGCTTAGTATGTTCACCATTTTGGGCCACATCATCACTGAACATAAGGTGAGAATGTGATCATAACGCTAAGCTACAATAAAAAAAAGTTCTAGCTGACGTCGAGCTCTCGTATATCCACATAAGATTTCAAAGATATTGACCATAGGGCTAGAAGCTGCTTCATGATATTATTACGGGTAATAAATATTGATAATGATATGTTGGTATCGTCAGGTATTAATCTCGTTGAATCACTGATAAAATTTACATATTTATCTCTCACACTTTGAATGATAAATGCGTGATGATAATGATATTATTCGTTTCCAAAAGACAATAAGACGATTCTCTTAGATACTTATTCTGTTGAATTTATTAGAGGAGTGACACACAGACTCTCTTTTTTTTATAGTTAAGGTTTGGCGTTCTTAGGTAAGGTTTAGCGTTAGGTTATATAATTACTATTTTTGTTTCAAATGCAATAATACATTATGACCATCATCGAAGGCTCCAAAAGGTTTTGGCTTCGTTAATTATTTTTCTCCAATTCAAACTATTTCTGTTTTTTTTTTTGTCAAACTCTTCTGACCATACAGGTTTAAATCATTTTGAACAGTTATATTTTTAGCATTGACTTGTAGAAAAATAAAATGCCACCAAATTATATTTACAAACAAAATCGTAAGATGTTAAACTTCAAAAAATGATTAAAAACTAGTTTGTACTTCAAAAAAGAACCAAGGCTTTAAATATACTATTCGTATTAATATTCTTAATTGATATACTAAATAAAAGTTTGGAGATGATTCCTAAGTTTCTAAGTTGGATATTTCGGGATGAAATTTGACCTTAATTAGTTGTTTATTATTAAGCATTATTTAGGCTTAGACTTTTCTCGCGATATCAGCAATCTAAATCACTGGATTAATTTATTTATTCATTTTCAGTCGTTCATTGTAAATATCGGCAGAGATACATGCTTTACTATACGAAAAAATGATGAAGTTGACTATACAGTTAATTAAATTATAAATAGAAAATGAAAATAAAATACCGATAGTATTACAATTGTTTAATTAACAAGTATCACAACTTATTTTGTGGACCTATTTGTTGTCCTATAACATTCGATCACATTAATTGATTATTTTAAATTTGTACGTATTGTATATATAAAGTTATATTATTTCATTTCGTTTATTTAAGTAATCTTTGTCAGTATTGTACGTTATAGCAGATTCTTCATTCAATAATACAATATGATAGTAACGTATTATTTTTACACATAAAAGCTCAGTGGAATAAATATAAAAACCATAAATATATACAATTTCAAACTTCTTTGCGTATAATAAAATCAAGATCGTTACATAATTACAAGGCTAAAAATAATATCAACAAAGGAACTGTTTCAATATTGAGAAACTGGTTTTACAAACGTCAACTGTTCAAAATTTTCCACGTACATTTAGTACTTTGTTGTGAAAACATAAAGGAAATCATTACATATTTGTGACAAATTAATTTAAGGTTAACTGTGTGACGCAGATATATCATCTATATGAAATGGTACAGCCATTTATTTGGTTTTTACAATTCCAACGTCGACATTAAACACTAATGTTAAATTTTTATTCATTCGGTAAATCTGAACTAAAATTAAGTGACAACATTGTTTAGCTTCTTCATGTTAGATTAAACCATGACAGATTCTAATTATTGTTGGAATCTCATTCTCAGCATTGTTTGTATACATCGTTGGTAACAGTATATACCAACAAATAATTTTATTAATTATACTAAATATAACCTGGAAATATGCTATTTTCATAATTTTCTTTTGATTTTTACAAATACAAACAATAGTCGACACACTTTTTCGTTAACCTACAGTTTTCATTTAACAATTAACAGTACCGAAATCAGGTCTAAGAACTTTAATTAATAAAAAATAATGCCCGATACGCGTGAATGTTATAATGCTTGCGATGTTTAAAATATACTTTTGAAAATATTATGAAGATATGAATGTTTGGTTATTTTATTTCAGTAATTGATAAATTGACCAATTTTAAAATACCTACACATCACAAATTTCGATATGGATCTAATACGTATAAATACAATTATATATCAACATTTCGATCATACATGCCATAGTATGGGCTGAGTTAGTTTATTATTTCAGTAGCATGGTATATAGCATTTTCTGTAAGTTATACACTTACTTATTAATAATTAATTTTCAGTTATGCGGAAACTATAATATATCGAACATAGTTTTTAGTTGATAATACTTATAATTTACACTTACCACATTTGTATATAATATTGCAGTTCACATTAAACGTAATAAAATTCATTGCAAATAAAGTCACTTCAGGGTGATTTATTAACATTTTTTAAATTTTCTTTTTCTACAGACAACTATCAAATGTACTATAACGGTACAAGTAATAACGTTGATATCAAGCGCACTGGCGCTACCAAACCCGACCGTATCTATCAAATAAATAAAAGTAAGTCATTTCGTAAAAAAAAAAATATATCTTAAAGTACCATATCTAATTTTAATAAATTATATCTAATATCACTAATATAATTGTAACTTAAAGATAATTGAGCTTTCTTCCGTCGTTAACTGCTATTTCAGAAAAGCGATTGTCGAGCTTCGTATTTTGTACTGTATTGTCTGTTATGAAGTAATGTCTGCGTAAAACACATAGTGTCTCACATAACTAGATATTATATATATATATATATATATACATGTTATAGTTCATTATGTTCGTGACATAAGTTCACTATGGAAATTGGTATGCCTATTGTGAAGCGACGGCTCCCGCCATCCTTTGTCGGACTTCGTTCAAAGCAGAACCATTACTGAAACCATTTAATAATGGTAGCATCATTTCTTTGGACTCTGACTTTACTTGTTCCATGTCAATTTTTATCTTGACAGCGTTTTTCTGTAAATAACCAATAAAAACAAAATAATAAAAGAGTAAATCCATGATATTTCAAGATGCATAAAAATTAGCCGTCACGAGATATCTGGCAGATGTGAAACATCTTTTTTTATACTAACTATGAACTTATAAGGAGTAGTACATGTACGAAAATAAATGTGGCGCAATCAAATTAAAAAGAAATTCTAATGTATTTTTACATATAAAGATGATCATTTATGTAATACACGGTTATATTAATTTAATTCCAAATTAAATGGAGACAACTTGATTATTCTCATTAGTCACTTCACACACGCCAACAGACAATTTGACATTAGATGTTTCACATCACAAACATGGGTTCTCCTCAAACACACTTACTTGAGTTTTCTTGAGGTAAGCTTGTTTGTAAAAATCGGAAAATAGATAGTAGAAAAGAACGGCGTGCATGCCGATCCACCAGACAAATGCACGAGGATAGTCACAATCGATGAACAGCAGTTGGAACGCGTGAATGAATACCAACACAAATTGAATCTGAAATACAAGGTAATATCAGAACGTTTAATGAATATCATTTATAAGCCCCCACAGAAAACCAGCACTTCCGTAGCTTTCATCTATTTTATAGCGTAGCATAGTGCATGCGATTATAATTACTGTTTAAACTTTTTTCGACCTGACATACGCTGTTTGCCGTAAGGGCTTTGACAGCTTCACCGAACTTTTTAGGGCGAATGCTGAGGGTACTCAGCCCTGATGCAGTGGGCGCAAGGGTGCCAGAATGGCCGAGCCTCGGCTTGGGCTACTGCCGGAAAACGAACAATGATTCGCGATCCTTACTAACCAACAGGTCCTAACAATGACATCGTGTAAGCCGCGCAAGGGCTGCTGGGGTAGTCCCTTACAGAACCGTGTACTTAATATGTGGGTGTGCACGAATGGTATGCGGTGTGATGATGTAGTCTCATGTTTTTCTTATATTCCTCCTCGCGTGAGGATCGAACAGGATAGCCGCACTTTTGTCTGGGTTTATTCCTTTGCACCATTTGAGGCATCAGGACCCAAACGTTTAGGCGGCCCTTTGGACGCGGCAGTATATATGAATCCTATTCCTGCCCGAGCTGAGTATAACCATGTCGTCTGCGTAGGAGCCTACTGCGGCGTTGGGAAATTCGGGAATTTCGCTAACGAACAAGTTGAACAAGCAAGGCGTTACGATAGAGCCTTGCGGGACTCCTGAGCATATTGGGTGAGGCGACGATAGGGCTCTGTCTGCTTTGTAGCAGAAGGAGCGGTCCAATAGGTAAGCAAGGATTACATGCGAACTAGCCTGTCCAGAACTGCTAAGAGATTGAGTTTAAATATGAGACCTTCGTGCCTGATCTTAATGAAAGCTTTGGCTATGTCGAAAAATACGGCAAGTGTGCGCCTAGGGCGGCGTAGCTCCGTGAAATTGGAAAGAATACTTGGTGGATGCACGAGTGCCTGGGTCGAAAGCCGAATTGCTCATGTGGTAAAAAACATTTGTCAGAGACAGTGGATTGAAGTCGGTTCAGAAGAAGCTGCTTGTATATTTTACCTATCGTATGGAGAAGGCTTATCGGATGGTAGCTTTCCGGAAGGCATGCACTTTTTCTGGGTTTACGGATATCTATTACCGTTGTCTTTTTCCAAGCGGCCGAAAAATGGCAGTGAGATATGGCCGCATTGAAGATGCAGACCAGAAGAACTATAAGTATATCAGGGAGAAGTTTGAGGGCTTCATTCCTGATTCCATCGGGACCGGGTACTGTTTAAATGTATGTGTATACTAATACAATATGTGTTGTGTATATGGTGGAAATAAACTATCTCTTTTTACTTTCTAATGTTAAAAACGCATATTTTGATCGCCTAATAGATACGTTGAAAAAGAACTAATTAATATGTAGTTCTGCGTAACTTATGCAAAAAAAGACAACTCTTTTTAGATTATAAAATTAAAAATATAATAATGAAATGAAAACTAGCTACGTATTTTACAGAAGTTTTTATCATTCATAAAATCTAATTATCTAATAATCGATGATAGCTCAGTGTGTCATACATAGTGTGTACGACTTTGCGTTAAGTGACGTGAGTTCTAATCCAACCACCTACAATGAGCTTGAGCTTTCGGTGAAGGAAAACATCGTGAGGAAGCCATAGAATGGTGGTAGGGCTTTTTCTGATGCCCGCCTGGCTAGCTACCACCCTCAAGTTCAAAATCTGCCGCCAAATACCAATAGATGGGTTCCGGCAGTTGCACTTGAGAATCCGTTTCTCCAAAGGTTTAGCGTGTCTACCAACTTGGGTCGTATCGTCACTTAAGATCAAGTGAGATTATGGTCATAACGCTAAGCCATAATTATAAAAAAATCTTTTAAGTTTCAATAATCATTATCACATTATATTAAAGAAGTCTATGTCTGACTATAGGAAATAATCTTTGGAACTATTGACACGATTCTAAAAATTTTTTTACTGATAGAAGTCTATATTGGGCTTGATTCATGTTATGTATATGTATATATTTTATATAGGCGTATGGGCGGAGTAGCGTGCGAACGCTAGTAAGTATAACATATGTGAAATTGTTGTTCTTTAATCCCATTTAAATATCGGGTAGAATTTAAATGGACTTATAGATAAACACGGATAATATACTGAAAATAACATGTATATAGAATATGGAATAGTTTGATTAATTATTACTTGAGTTTAACTTACTACCATGACTAGCAATAAACATATTTTTAAACAGTATTCCAAGGTTTAAATTAGTCGATCGTTGTTGAAAAATATATATAACATCTTTCTCACCATTTGGAGAGCGGTGAGGTATTTCTTCCACCATAAATATTTCTGGACCTTGGGACCAAGAGCTGCCAACAGGTAGTAAGAATACATTACGATATGCACGAAGGTATTAAGCATTCCAAAAAACGTAGAGTGGCCACCTGTAAGAAAATATCAATTTTTATATTGAAATTACATTTCCTTATTTTTTGTCATTTATTTATTTTAAGTTGTCCTTTGCGCGATGTATTGCTTAACTTATAACATTTTAATGAATATAAATTATCAGTTATGTTAAAAATATGTAAGTCATTACTATATTATAGGTATGTCTTGTAGGTTAGCGAATTGAGATTAATTGTTCTTAAGATATATTTAATACATGTCAATCGAATTCCAATTTATGATGATAACAGTTTTCGATTATATCAATCAAATATCGTTGTAAAATGTAGCAATCCTAAAAACGAATCCTTCAACAACTTATAAACCATAATTTCAACCTCCGAATTTCCACCTTCAAAAATTAAACTACTGGTTTAATTTTAAATTTTAATTTTAAATTGGTTTAATTTTAATTGGTAAAAATTAAACTGGTATAATAAAACATATCTCTTCGTGTTTGTCTGGGAGGTTTAGTTTTCGCTAATTTGCGTTTTGTATTTACATGTATTTGCTGGAGTTTATCCAGTTCTCGATTATCAATTCCAGGTCCATTTTATTGATTAATTTTAAATTTTAATGTATAACTTCTTTTAAGAAATAACAAGGTCGTGATGATCGTAACGTTGTTAACACCAACAGAATGTGTTTGCGATGTATGCTGGCTCAAGCCTTTTTTTTAATAGTTTATAGGTTTAGCGTTATGGCCATAATCTCACCTGATCTTAAGTTACGATACGGACCAAGTTGGTCGACATCCTAAACCTGTGGAGGTACTGACTCTCAAGTGCAACTGCCGGAACACACCTATTGGTATTTGGCGGCAGATTTACAACTCGAAGGTGGTAGATAGCCAAGTGAGCATTAGAAAAAGCCCTGCTATGGTTTCCTATTCTCGACATTTATAAGTGAATGATTTGTTTATTCACGGATATTTATTATACTATAGTATATTATATTATATATTTATTTTTATTATATAACATTAACGGACGCCAGTAAAGTTTTACATCGTGAAGAATCTGACTCGATTTGTGAGTATGTGGTGTAGTAAAGATCTACTTAGATAATACTTGCACGGTGGTAGGCCATTTTCTAATGCCCACCTGGCTAGCTGCTACCCCCTCAAGTTCCAAATCTGCCACCAAATACCTATAGGTACCTATATTAAAAAAGCACATCACTGTGACTTTATTCTGTTGTTCTGTATGGCCCGACGCATATCCAACGGCTGAGTGTCACCACTCTAAGGATAGCCGATCTCTCGATGATTCTCTTTGGTAAAACAAAAATATTGTGTTTATCAACATGTATAATGTGGTCATAATAATATTATCGTACTATCACGATCTAGCGTGATACTAAAATACGTTTCTAGAAATTTCAAATATTCATTACGTTTTAGTCCATGTTAAGCTTAAGCTCATATCTTCATTAAACTAGTAATCTTTACCTAGATATAATATACAATAGTGAAATATTTACATTTATTATTGTGATGAAAAAACTTAGTAATAAAACCGTAACCTTGTCACATAAATGTCCATACTCGCCGTAGACATCTAGAATAGTCTTTATTATAAACGAACAAATTCTGTTTGTCCAGTGCTGTTCAAATACTCACGCAGCGGTCAAGTACACCTGACAGTTTAATTACATAAATATTGTTGAGTAACATTACGTGGTATATGTACGCATTTATATGTTTTTATGTTTGCTCTTAACTCTGCTTTAATTGCGTTACCTACTTCGTTTTATTTTACGTAAATATACAAAAACTAATTACAAATTCACATTTTTGATAATATGACGGAACAATATTTGTAAATGAGTAACGGTAGATGATTTGCGATGAAAATACTCTATTTTTACGTGGTATAATATGTGGTAGAAATATATAGTTTTACACAGAAGCAAACATAATATGTACCTTGAATATAAATTATTTCCTTTCACTCAAATAAACAACTTTGTATGTACTTTTATATACAATTCTTACGATTATAATTCTATATAAAAAGTACCTACAAAGTTGTTTATTTGAATAAAAGTTATGTACGAGGAAGCGGTAGATCCCAGACTCTGATTTTATATATGACAGTTAATTTTGAAATAGATAAAAAGTTTCCCGTATGTTATATAACAAGTTTACTTTGTTTAGCACCTATATATTTATTGTACAATTTACATATGATTATTATAATCAGTATGTAAAATGATTTTTTTATAACATATACGGCATAAAGTCGCAATTAGGGAGGACTGTAGAGTAGGAAACAAACGCATGCAAAAATAGTTTCTCCAAGGCGAACGAGACGTTCCTACATACATATAATTATTTAAATACCTTTAGACGATTATGTATTCTATTAATTTATAAGCTAAAGGTACTTACACCCACCAGTTCTCCGTGGAAATGTAAAGGTAAACGCGACTGTTTTAAATAATAATAATGCACTGTTAGGAAAACAAGGCAACAATGTAACAAATGTTTGAGAAATGTAAACGGAGTTGTTGACTACGATAACATAAATGACAATTTGTGCACACGTGAAATATTGTACATTATTACTGCAAAGATTGTATAAGTTAACAATTAATTTCCTAATATATCAACAAAATGAAAAACAGACTACACATGGTGTAATCTGTTGGTACAAACCACACATAAAGCTTAGTGATAATTTCCAAAATGATTCACACAGTAAATAATTAAAAAAGGCAGACTAACGTGATTTCCACGGTATCATAATTAAAATTGCATTATTTTAAAATATAAAATAAAGATAAACTTTAACTGGCGGTGAACTATACTACGTGTATTATCGTGACCTAACATCACAATTATATATATGTGACTGGATAAAAACCACTGTACATTACGTGTGATACTCGAAATAGTGACAAGATTACGGCTTGTTACTTTCCGGGATCAGTCGGTGTATAATCAAGCGAAGTTGTAAGGATGAATATATACATGGTATATGAGGTAATACTTTGATGTAATAAACACAGTATCTTTCTTGTAATTTGTCGCGTTTCAGGATCGGTCAGTGTAGTTCCAGTGGCTAAGAGATCTCCATTTGCCTTTTGTCTCTTAATGGTCATCGTTGATTTTAGTTTGTACTGTGTTTTCCATCAGGTACAATGCAATAGCTTTACCGTGTTGATATAAAAAGATACCAGAATATTAAAAAAAATGGTGAAAAACAATTGCGGTTTTATACCACTTAATTTCTCTACTAATTGCATAGTAATAATTTAATATTTGTCATTATTTTTATATTGTCCGATATCTATCGTAACAGTCACAGAACTATCTGTATGTCGAGATTAAATTAAAGAAATATTTGACTCGTTGTTATCAAATTTTTTATACGTGTTATCCCTTAGTTGATGATAGGCTATAATAATTTTGAATATTGCATTTAAAATATTGAAAATGAAATGAAAAACATTTATAGTTTAAAAGTTTAGCGTTATAGCATATCATCTAATGTTCAGTGACGATGTGACACAAGATGGTGGACACGCTTAGCCTAGTGGAGGGTCTGGCTCTCAAGTGCAACTCCCGCAACACACCTGTAGGTATGTGGTGGCAGATTTTCAACTTGAGGGTGGTAACTAGCAAGGCGGGCATTAGAAAATGCTCTACCACCATGCTATGGTTTCAACAAGATGTTTTTTTCTCCTATAGCTCAAGCTCATTGCAAGTGGATTCGAACTCACGCGGTGTCCGTACACACTACCAACTGAGCTATCATCGCTTCATTTTATGTAACGCATGTTTAAGTTGGATTTTTGTTACTTCGATGAGTATTTAAAGGTATAAATAATATTTTTTATAAATCATATAATTTGAGTGAAACTAAAATAGCGAGACGAAAATAATCACTGTAATAAACGTTCACGGAACTGCGAGCACAGACAGATATTTGCTATACGCCGTCTGCAATGCGCGGTATTTTCATTAGTCCACAAAATTAAATAGGTGCGAATTTATTATAAATAGCATTAAGACTAACAGGAATGTATTGTCACAATCAGCAACGTATTATTCTATCGAGCAAAGGTTAACGACACTTTGGTATTATCGTGAACTCTGTTCGTTTAAATTTGAGAAATATTTTATTTAATTATAGATAAATGATGACCTACACATAATTATTAACCGTATGGCCGAAGACTTTTTAAAAACATATACACTTTTTAAGGTCGTTAACAACGCAACAGGCGACACTGTAGGTCCGGTATTTCCATTCTGATATTTATCTCAGTGCGGGTTCCAAATAGTATTTACGTCATTCCATAGTTCTATATAACGTATTTCTGCGTTTGCATATAATACGATAGTTATGAGGACTTTGCGTAGTTTATTAGGTATTTATTGATAATTCTGTTATGACTTCACGGGTTTACCGAACCAATTAGTTGCTTTATGTTAAGTGAGGGCAAAGCAATTGATTTGGATCACTATATGGTATCCCATATTACAATAATTTAATCGTAGCGCTTATGTATCAACTGTCAACTCGTATTATCTACTGGCTGTGCACACATCTTCGTTTGCAATCAATCTCAAGGTTCAAGATCAATATCAAGGTTTCTATTATTTTTCTCATTTACAACAGAACAGGATTTCATTAACAACAATTATAATTAACCAACAATAATGAGTTACGGTCGATAAAATTGAAACAAAATCAAAAGTTTATTTAAACAAAAACATGAAATAATGAATGTATTATTGAATATGAATGTATTAATAAATTCTGTAGTAAATTTATTAATAAATTATTTAATATTAGTTATACAGTAACTTGCAAATTAATATATTAAGAATCTCACATATTTTATAGCTTATTATATGCCATACTTTTTATAGTAAATAATCAGCGTTATGGCTACAATCTCACTTGATGTTAAGTGACGATGTGGCCCAAGATAGTAGGCACGTTAAGTCTAGTAAAGGGACCAGTCTCAAGTGCAACTGCCCGAATACACCTATAGGTATTTGGCGGCAGACTTTCAACAAGAGAGAGGTAGGTAACCAAGCGGGCATTAGAAAATCCCTACCACCATGCTATGGTTTCATCACGATGTTTTCCTTTATTGAAAGCTCAAGCTCATTGTAGATGGATTCGAACTCACGTCCATTGACACGGCGTCCGAACACACAATTGCACCAATTGAGCTATCATTGCTTCAAACTTTCGCCTTTACAAAGAATATGCAAACTTATAGGAACGTAGTTTAAAACTGAATACTAATTACTATACGAATTGCCGGGTATACCATTGCTTGAACCGTTTCAACGAACTCTTGATTCTTATTCAAAACCACAATAGCTACATTTCATTGCAAGATTATAGGCACCTGACAATATGAATTATAGTTTTATAACTAGTTCATTCATTAATAAAGTTTTTGAATTATTTATAATTTATAAGTAATATAATTTATAATTTATTATATATAGCTCAAAATATACTAACAATACTCATTCATTAGGTACTAAATTTTTAAGACATGTTGACAACCTTTGTTATAATATACAAATTGTTCTGTATTTATTAAAGTAAATTATAGTAATATTTTTATTTCATTAGGTTATACAATTACACAAGGAGTTTTATAAAATTAGTATCTATTGTATGTGAAAGAAGGTCTAGGGTTTAGCCTACTTTAGCGCTACTTAAATATGGTGTACTCAACTTACAGAAGAAATAATAAATTGATGAATAAAATAATCGAGATTTGATCACAAATTGTTACTAGCATACGTATGGTAAACTTCGTCACTGTTATCATCGAGATATATTTAACCGTTATTCTATTATATTAAATTGCTTATAATTGTTAATACTAACTTTGGTATATCTTATATCAAGCAAATAACAAATTTTATTCCTTCAACATTTGTGTGCCGGTTGATTTATAGATTATCAGCCGTTAGGTTGGTAAATATTGTTATCTAAATAATGAAATTTATAGATCTAAACATCATAGGGGGAAAAAAAAAATCGGACAAATCACTTACCCGGAGTGAACTTGACTCCAAACCAAACTGACATGGGCATGATACCGTGATGAATGACGTGGAGTTTCGACACATGATCAAATTTTTTGCGCATCACGAAAAAGATCTGAAAGATTAAAATTAAAGATATGTAACAAATTAACAACACAAAAAGTACTATATACAAAAAAAAAAAAAAATTATGCGCTTATCATACTTTTTAATAACGTCACAGTGTATATGTGTGGTAGTAAATAACATCATTATTTTATTTATATATACCTGTTATTAACACAACAATGAAAACATGAAAACGATATATGAACAAAATCTTTAGTATAAATACATATATTTTACTGAAAATGTCAGGAATACATTAAGCAATAGTATATTAGTATTATGCATTCAATTTAAATGTTTACATTAAGGTAATGATTTATACATGAATGTTAATAGAAACATAATTAATCGGGTGCTTAATACATATTAGTTTAATCATAATGTTGAAATAAGGAAGTAAACAAATTCTTTTGATGTTTTAGTTTAAATAACATCGTATTCTTAATATTTCCGCCTGGAAATATATATAATTATCATCACCAGTCAATCACCTAGTCAATGAGAATGAGCTATTAGGTAAAAATGAATTCCATATTTGCCAATTGCGTATACTTTATTGAGCGAATGAGCTCGATAAAATTTTCGTGTTAAAATAGCACGAAATGTAATGAAAATATACCTGGTCTATTTTTTATTGTAGTGTTAAACTTCTATAACTGTGATTTCACCGAAAATGTTTAAAATAAAACTTCCCTCCTAATACTATTAAAGAAAACGAAATAGCACTGTAATAATAGCAATAAAAATTACTAGATAATAAAATAAAAGTTTTTGATGAGTTAGATAATTCTATTTTCTACCATACTATGATTGTTTAGTGAACACATATACTGAAAAAAAGGAAAGTTGAAAATTTTGGATTCAAAGAAAATGTACAATGTCAAAAAATATTAAAAAAATAAAAATAAATGTATGGGTATTTAAAAATTAAACCTGTAAATAGCTCTAGTCAAATACGTTTTGTATATAATTAATAAATATTTTCTTAGCCTTATCTCAACCTTACGACGATTTCACGACTTGGTCTTTGTTCAGGTTAAGGTATACAAACATTTAGGCTTAGGCAAAACGATTAAGTTGCGATTATAAATTGAATCCAAATAACGATAATAAATTTGTTCATATTATTATTTATCAATATACTGAATATTGGAGTTAATGTAAAGATAAGTCTCAGTACGCTCTATAAATTTCACCTGTTAACTTCATATACAAAATGAAATACGATTTTAATGTGATATTTTTAGTATTGATTAATTCCTACTGATAACATTATCTTTACCATAACAATAAACGAATGTATTAAGATATGCCATATAACAGGATATATAAAAATATGCCAAAATAATGTGATATCACAATAGCCACTGCTTGAACTAAAATATGGTATCACACATTTAATATGCGCATAAATGTATCTTATATAAGTTATAGTAATATTATACAATATCGTTTCAAGTCATGTTTTCGGGAAGTGTTTAACATGACCTTGAATTAGTTTATTATTAAAATCGGTATAATGAGGAAGCGAGCATCAAAAAATGAATTAAATCACTTACTGTATCAAAGAACTCTGTGAATTTCGAAAAGTAATACCACCAACAGCCATGAACAGTCTGCAAAAACACATTAAATACGTAATTCATTCTTAAATGTTAGTCTTTCATTGTTTACTTAAAAATATCAATCAGAAAAGTAATCATATTTAGAGTAATATAAAGTAAGACGCAAATAATACGGAAAATTAACACTTGTTATAAAAATTAAAAACGCGAAATCTGTACAATCAAAATTTTTATCGTCTATGACCTTATATCTATTTTACTATTCTGCCTATTTTTGCCAAAAAAAAAAATATATAAAAGTATATGTTATTAAAATGTTTTGTTACTTGTATAATATATTGTAAACTACCTGAAATACTTTAAGTAGTATGTAAGAAAATAACAGCTAAAACTTTATTTAAAAAATGCGCTTTCGTGTGGACAACTTCCTTAGAATATAATAGAATTAGCATGCGGAGCGTTACCAAAAAAACTGCTTACTTTTTCTAGTTTCATAGATCCTAGTTCAGAAAAACAATATATAAACCTGTCATTCAGACAAAAAAAGTGACGGAAATCTTTTAATTAGTAATAACAATTATGCACATAGCATCAGTGTTGATTTTCTTAAAAGTATAATTTAGCATTCTGTATACTATGCTCGTCTGTTGCACAGAGCGTCAGTGGCTTTACTATTCCCGGGTATTGTCGGTATAGATGTATTTCAGTAAAATTCAACCAACTGTTCGAACATTCTAACATAGATAAGATATACTTCAATGGTCCTACTGTCGCATTTATACAAGAATACTGAATTTTATACGGAATAATATAAAACCGGATAAATCCAAAATACTAGAGTCATTAAACATTAGTAGTGAGAAAAATAGCGACAAAGAAATAAATAAGCACACTAATAATTATTACAATTAATACTTCATTGTAACTTATAATAAAGTTGCCTATTTGTTATATAACAAACATGTCCACTTATGCGAATGAACTTGAATGCAAACTGCCTTGGCTTTACCGCGTGCCATACTATAAGCCGATCCGTGGCTATAGTTTACGTCAACAAATAGGAAATATTTATTGAATTCATTAAATTGACTGAATAGCACAAGCGGTACAGAAATGTTTTGTTCTGCTTATGGGCAATAAACAGCCGGCCTACCTAATGCTAAATGGTTACCGTCGCCTATAGGCAGCTCCATCGCTAGAGATACTACAACAATGTTGCTGAACGTTTTTTTATAGTTGAGATTTAGCGTTATGGCTATAATCTCCCCTGATCTTAAATGACGATACGGCCCAAGTTGGTGGACACGCTAAACCTACGGAGGAATTGGCTGTCAAATGCTACTGCCGGAAAACACTTACTGGTGTTTGGCGGCAGATTTTTAACTTGAGGGTGGTTGCTAGCCAGGCGGGCATTAGAAAAAGCCTTGCCAGCATGCTATGGTTTTCTCACGATGTTTTCCTTCACCGAAAGCTGAAGCTCATTGTAGGTGGATTCGAACTCACGTCCCTTGACGCGAAGTCGTACACACTACCACTGAGTTATCATCGCTTCAAAGGAACTTGCCGATAAGGGCTGGTTCTCGTTCACTACGCTGGAACACAAAGGCTCATACTGAACCTTTATATTGCGGCAGTTTTAACCTGAGGGTGGTCGCTAACCAGTCGGGCAGTAACTGTACCACTAAGTTCTACTATTTATACTAATATTTATTGTACGCACCACATTTAAATCAAATTATTTATATAGTAATTTAATTATTTCACCCAAACGATGTATTGCTTCTCGAAATTATTGAGTTATTTTACCATATAATCTAAAGATAGCCAGAATTCTAGTGAATATTTGAATTTGGCAGTTATGTCAAACTGGATCCTGAGTTCTAGAGGTGTCGCCTTCCATGGTCAGCCGGTACATAGCGAATAATAAGGAGGGCTGTTAGGAATTTCCTCCCGAATGAATTGCTTCCATTGTTACGTCTGGATTCTACTGTTTATACTATTAAGCATATTGCCGTTATTTAGCATAAATAGCTACAGCATTAATTTATCCAAGAATAACTTTATGTTATAACTTAAGCAATACTATTTCAAAGTTTAATTTATTTAAGTTATAGATAAATGATAAGAGTCAAAATGTACAATGATACACAATGAAGTTGGTTGGTTTTACGTATTCAAGGTAGTTATTCAAATATTTTTGGATGTACAACACGAGTTACAACCAACGAAGCATAACTTCTTAAGTGCGTACAGAAGTACACACACAGGTGTTTTTATTTAGCAATTATAATTTTTAAGTTACAAAAATATGTCTAATAATAATATTATAGCACCGAGATAAATTAAATATGATCTTTACCCGTATCGCGTCCGGACTGCTCGAGTAGTCGACAGGTTGGCAACGAAAACTGTAGGTGGTGAACCATCCACTCATTATGCTCTGTCAGAAATAATATATAAATATTAATATTTTATAAACTAACTTCTTTAATTATGAAATAGGAAACAAAGGGCATTCCGTTGCACTCAGTAGTACGAAATTAACGGGATGAATACATGAGTCAAGACATTGATTGTCTGTATGTATTTACGTCATGTTTAGTATGATTTTATTAAGTCAACTCAAAATATTCTGTGAAGTGCTCGAAGATGTAGTAGTCTTGTCGAGAATTAGCTATGTTTCTATTATTCTAATACTATTTCTAGGTTCAACGGATCTCTTCCCTTCATAACTAGCGTTCTTTTGTATCGACTTTACTCAGAAATGTGAAATAAATAATAATGTTTTCATCAGGATTATACTGGAATACGATCGATTCAAAGATTTATTATTTTTTTATTATGATTTTTACCAAAAAATCTACAGGAGTAAAAAAGAAACAATTAAAGAAATCTACTTAATATACATTGAATTCATTAATATGATATACACTTTAATAAAAAAATCCGATTTTAATATTAAATGTCACAAAATTGATTTGTGATCTACGCAATAAGTATACGTTACTACGTGGGCATATCCGTTCTGGTTCGGTAATTGATTGTACCCAATGGATATCAAATTATCGTGATTACATTGTATTGCATCAATCTAAATGTTGTATATGCGTTATCCTATAATATACTACTTACCTCATAAAATAACCAGATACTGAATAACACTTGAAACAGGTTATACCAGATAAGTATATTCTTGAGTTGAAAAGGTTTTCTGTTTTCCATAAGCTTCGGCCCTATTACCTGCGAACAAAAACACTTCTTAGTTATTCTCAAACCAAACAAGAACGTTTTAGTATATATTTAATATGTAATAAGCATCATCAAAATAAGTATATTTATTACAAATCTTCTTTTAATATTTCCATACAACTTTTTGTCTAATAATAATATTACCCGGTTGACCGAGCTTGGCTCGGTATTTTTTTTATAAATTGTGTTTATCTAAAAAAAAGTATTCAGAAACAAGTGACATATTGTTTGAACATTCACCATTTACGATTTTACAATGACAGCTCAGTGGTGGTGTGTACGGACTCCGCATCAAGGGACGTGAGTTCGAATCTACCTATAATGAGATTGAGCTTTCGGTGAAGAAAAACATCATGAGGAAACCATAGCATGGTGGTAGGGTTTTTTCTAATTCATGCCTGGCTAGCAAACACCCTCAACTTGAAAATCTGCCGCCAAATACCGGTAAAGTGTGTTCCGACAGTTGCATTTGAGAACCAGTTTCTACACAGGTTTAGCATGTCAACCAACTCGGTCCGTATCGTCACTTAAGATCAGGTGAGATTATGACCATAACGCATAACCTTAACTATAAAAAAAATTGTATGAACTCCCGAATGTAATTAATCATTTACTTAATATATAAATATTTGCTTATTTAATAGTATTAGATTAGATTATTATATTATTTTCTATTGGTTATCATTTTAGTCAATTTACTGGACATTAGTGTATAATGTAGCCCTTTTTTGATTACGTGAAAAAGTACCTATTACGGACGTCTTTCCGCAATACACAAAAGTGCTAGCAGACTCGGGTTAAGTGAAGAACGTGTGGCGAGACACGTCGTGAGACAGGCATCGTCAAAATACCCTACCCACGGCGACTTTTAACCCCCAGTATTGTTAGAGACCAGGGACACCATTCACCCTCCTAGTAAAGGACGATGCTACACAAGATAGAAACAAATGGCCCTCAAGAAGAGCTGCCAAAAACAGCTAAATTTACTGAACGACAGATTTTTAACTAGCGATTGTTAGCTAACCAGGCGGCGACCATTACAAAATGTCCTAAATAATCCCATGATTTTGTTATGATATTTTCTTAACTGAAAGTTTAGTCTTAATGCAAGAATTCGAATTCATGTCGCTCGACGCAATGTCTTTACATGCTAGTATTGAGTCATCATTGTTTCGACTGTCATTTTTTACTATTTCTAAGTAATATTGTAATCCATCGAGTATATTAAAGGACCATATAAGCTAATATTATTATAGAAAGTTACTAGTTTATATGAATATACTTACTTTGACTATTAACACATATGTAAGACAAATCATCAGAGTGGGAAAAGGCGAAGACATGAGAAACCAGCCTTTGACTCTAGGGTCACTTTTGTTTTCCATTAAGTCATGGTAAGCTGCCACTACCCGATCAATCACCTCCATTTTCACTGCAACAAAACGTTTTAATATTAATTTTTATTGCATATGAGTAAGCTAATTTCAATGTAGAGGCGGTTACTACTGAATACATTGCTTCCAGGTGCAAGAAGTTAAACTGCCCGCAGTCAAGCGTCAAGTTTAACGAATATCAAGGCAAGCCAGTTATAGTTTCAATTCGTTGATTTTCTTTCCAAATTACCTTTAAAAGACGTGTTATGGAAATACCCGATTTATTTATAGAATTATGATTACCTTTTATATGATGTTTCTTATATGCGATTTACAGTTTAAAAAACTTAAAAACTACTCCGGTTAGTGAACACAAATAAAAATTATGTGCAGATTTATCTAGCGTACATAGAGCTATAATGTAAGAATAATCATAACATCTTTTTTTTTTTATTTGACATACGCTGTTAGCCGTAAGGGCTTTGACAGCTTCACCGAACTTTTTGGGGCGAGTGCTGAGGGCACTCAGCTCCGAGGCAGCGAGCGCAAGGGTGCCAGAATGACCAAACCTCGGCTTGGGATGCTGCGGAAAACAAACAAGGATCGTGGGGGTAGTCCCTTACAGAACCGTGTACTTAACGTGTAGGTGTGCATGGATTGTATGCGGTGTGATGATGTACTTTCAGTGATGTAGAGTGTCACTGTATCGCGCGAGCAGAGTCACTTGAGGGCTCTTATCCGGAGGATCGATCCTAGGCTCAAGCGTCTGCAGAAGGAGGCCGCGGCGGGTGTGCGGGAGCGAAATTAACCGCTCGGCCTCGGCGGCGAGGCGTGCGTTCAATCTTGTTATTTTATCGACGGGATCAGTGAAACAATTACGTGGCCGGCGCGCGAAACCTTTGGCGTGCGGATTAGCATTGTAGCTAACTGCGTGTACTATTTTGGGGTTGGGATGAACTTCGGCTTTTTCGAAGAATTGCTTTGTAAGGTCTTTGATATATGCATATATGGACGGCATATCCATATCTTTATGGAGATCTACATTACGGACGTACGGAGGGGCTTGGACGGCTATACGCATGAATTTATTTTGCAGAACTTGTAGTTTGCGAAGGGTGGTGTGCGAAGCGTGAGCGAATACGGGGCAACTGTAGGTAAGTATGGGACGGATGCATACTTTGTATATTGTGAGCTTATGTCTGAGTGACATTTTGCTCTTAGAGGAGGTTAGATTGCGTAGTAGAGCCATAGCTGTGGTGGCTTTTTTCTGTACATAATCTATATGTTTGTTAAAGGTGAGATGTATATCTAAAACTACACCAAGGTATTTAGTTTGGTTAGCCCAAGGGATATTGACACCAAAAACATGTAATGTTCTTTTTATATTCTTCCTCGCGTGAGGATCGAACATAATAGCCGCGCTTTTGTCTGGGTTTATTCCTATGCGCCATTTGAGGCACCAGGATCCGAACGTAGACACAGCCCTTTGGACGCGGTAGTATAAGTGAATCCTATTTCTGCCTGAGCTGAAGATGACTGTGTCGTCTGCGTAAGAGCCTACTGCGATGTCGGGGAATTCGGGGATGTCACTAACAAACAGGTTAAAGAGGCAAGGGGCTAGGATAGAACCTTGCGGGACTCCTGACCTTATTGAATGTGGTGAGGATAGAGTTCCGTCGGCTTTATAGCAGAAGGTACGGTCTGATAGGTAAGCGAGGATTATGCGGACTAGTCTGTCTGGGACTTGAAAGAGATTGAGTTTAAATATGAGGCCTTCGTGCCAGACCTTATCGAAAGCTTTGGCTATGTCGAAAAATACGGCAAGCGTGCGCCTAGGACGGCGTGGCTCCGTGAAATTGGAGAGAATATGCTCCATGAGGCGGAGCACTTGGTGGGTACACGAGTGCTTCGGTCGAAAGCCGAATTGCTCGTGTGGTAAGAGACATTTCTCTGAGACAATAGATTGAAGTCGGTTCAGAAGGAGCCGCTCGTATATTTTACCTAACGTATTGAGGAGGATAATTGGGCGGTAGCTTTCTGGGAGAGATGCCTTTTTCCCGGATTTGCGGATATCTATTACCGTTGCCTTTTTCCAAGCGGCTGGAAAATGGCAGTGAATTATGGCCACATTGAAGATACAGACCAGAAGAGCTATAAGTTTATCAGGGAGAAGTTTTAGAGCTTCGTTCCTGATTCCATCGGGACCAGGGGCTTTCCTTGGCTCAAGGCGTTTTATGATCGCGACAACTTCGTCATTTGTGACCGGGTCTAAATTTTCAACTGGTGGGGTCTCTCTTATTGATTAAATTGATCGATTGGCCCTCCCGATGTGTCCGGGATCTATGGTATGATATTCATAGGAATTGGGAGAACACTGTTGTTCGAGAGTGATAGCGAGATACTCTGCCTTGTCTATACTTTCGAAGGCGGGCAGATTGCCGGGGCCTCTATCCAGCGGTGGCATTGAGGACGAGTAGCTGCTCTTTTGTTTACGGACAAGATCCCAGAAAGCAAGATGAGATGGTTTGATTTCCTCTAAAAGACTGTCCCATCTTTGACCGCGGAGTTCGGAGATACGAGTTTTAACTAATCGTTGTAAGTTACGTAGCCGTACGCGATTTTCCTCCATCGGATAAGAATCATGGGCGCGAGTCGCGGCGTTTTTTTCCGTGATCAGTCTTCGAATGTCATCAGGGAGTATGAAACGGCGATCGTTTGCCACCTTTACCTCTTTCGAGGTTTCGCTGATGGCATTCTGGAGGTGACCGACCAGGGAGTCAATTGCCACATCGGCATCGGTCACAGACCTTATCTCGTCGGGGTTCCTATCTAAGAAAGGGGAGGAGAGATTATTTGAAAGATAGTGTTTGAGCTTTGGATAGTCAGCCACTTTGACTGAAGCAGGTGTGTGGTCACCCGGGTGACCTAGTTGCAAAACTACTGGGCGGTGATCGGAATCTAGTTCATGTACGACATCAATTTGTCGTACCTGAAGCGCGATCCCTTTTAAAATAGCTATGTCTAAAACTGAAGGGCGGCAGTTAACTTGATAATGAGTTGGCTCAGAAGGAGCTATTACGTCGAACGTAAGCGTATTTTCTAGCCAGTATAGAGTCCTACCATTAGTGGTACTACGCGGGTTGTTGTATTGAATGTGCCCGCTGTTTAGATCGCCAGCCACTATAACAGAGTCACCGAGCGCGAAAAGCGTCTCCAGATCCGACTGGATGAGAGTTTTATTAGGCAAAAGGTACGCGGAAACGATAAAGATAGTGGGATGACCGGTCATACCCACTCTACATACCGAGACTTCTAAATTTGTAAGTTCGGGAGGATCTATTGGCATGCAATATAGTGACTTTCTGTAGTATATGAGCGTGCCGCCGCCTCTTACACCGGTACGGTCATTTCTTACTATCTTGTAGTTCGCAATCGTACAAGAAACACATCTATCTGTCGCTCCTTAAGGAAGCTAGCTACTAAGTCTCGTTGGGGTTTCAGGTTACGCGCGTTAAAAAAGGACATAGAAAGGCCTCGGGGTCTGATCTTATCTTCCATTGCGAATTTATTTAGGGGCAGTGCGGATGAGGCGTTGCACGGTCTTTGCAATGCCTGGGAAGCACCTAATAGCATTAAGACGGTCTAGATCCTGACTAGCACTGAGCATTTCGTCGAATGCGATGATGTCCTCTACTGAATGTTGGTCAAGGTGTTCAGCAAGCCAGTCGATCCCTATTAGACCAATGGACGGGCCGGACGTAGTGGAATGTGAGGGTTTGGCCTTTGGAGGCTGCGGTTGGGGCGCCCATGAGGTGGTTGGAGCTAAAGTGGGATTCTGAGACGGAGATGTATTCACGGAAGTGACTCGCGCGGGTTTAGGCAGGCTCGGGAAAGCCTGAATTGACTTGAGTGGCGGTAGGGCAGGATGTGCGGCCGTTGTTTGCGCTGAGAGCGCCTGATTAAAGAAACGCGTGTGTCTTGTGCGTGGAGCGCGTTCACACCCGCGATAGTTCGCGGGGTGCCCGGCTTTACCGCATAAGACGCAGCTCGGTGGAGTTGGAGAGTCACGGGTGCGAGAGCACTCCTTAGTGGAGTGGTTTTCTAAACATTTGTCGCAACTCGAGTTGATAAAGCAGTTGCGAGCGGAGTGGCCGTATGCTTGACAGTTATGGCATTGAGTGGGGGTATGCCTCTTATGGGGGATCTCTACAACTATGCCGGAGAGGCCGCTGACGGATTGGATGGAGAAAATTTCTTTCCCTTCCTTGGATAGGTCCAAGGTGACTAGAACTAGGTCGTATAGTTTTTTTGTTATATTATGGTACATTCGATGTACCATACATAAAATATAACATAAAATAACACACATAACACAACATAAAATATAACTTTTGAGGGTGATAGCACCCTCTTGTTCTTGGCCTTGGTGACTATTATAAAGTCAGCTTCAGGATTGCTTTGAGCATCCAAATCGATGATTGATTCATTTCAGCCTCGTTTTCGGGAATCGGGTCGGGGGATAATAGAGAGAAACCGTAGGTATTGGCCGTGGTGCGTACGATATTTGCTCCTTGAAAGGACGAGGCGCAACCGTGGGGGTGGGGGTCGCTGAAGGCGACTGTGTACGTGTTATGTTGACAGTAGGTGCCTGCGAGTGAATTAACACAGGCGAGCGGGATCGGGAGCGCGAGTGTGGAGATGCTGGGCGACGCACCGGTGCTGTCGCTGTGGTAGACGGGGTGCGGAGGGGTAGTAATGTGGATGGGGGGGACGCCGGTCGAGCACGAGTTGGTGCATTCACCGCGGTCGGTGGGGTGCGAACGCGTTGGACCGGTTGGGAGGCGAGGAACGCCTTGAGCAAGTCTGGTTGCTCTCTACCTATGAAGGCACGTAGCCTTAAATATAAATCTTCCGGACGTTTGGCTATGGTCCGGATGTAGGGCTTGGGGCGAGAAAATCTGCTCGTAAGCCTAGGTGAAACCTCCCTGCCGGAAAGGCAGGGGGGCGCGGTTAGCAAAAAACTAACGAACTATCCCAAGTTCGGAGAAATAACATTTAAATACAATCTACTGCACGTGCAAAATCAGAAAGAGAAAGGAAAAAGAAAAAAAAAACAATAATAATATCTATGGCCTGGTCTGTAATAAAAGGCTTAAGGGAAAGTAAGTTTTACCTTTGTTGGTAGCCGGTGACCGGCGTACTTACAGTGTTGGCACTTTAATCACTGCACTAAATTCACAATGACGAAAAGCAATACTTGGAATTCGCAATAATAAAGTAAGATATCTCTCACAATATAAACTTGACACTATAACCAAACAATAGGTTGAGATTAACAAAGGAATAATTATCGGTAACACGAACTGGAATGTCGGCAACAATAGACGGATTATTGCCGATAAGACGTAAGAACAGCACAAAGAAACAATAGGCGGCGCGGTAAGACGCAGCGCGATCGATTTCGAGAACAATCAACGAGAGCTCACGGATACGTCCGTTCACGACCGCGGTTGAAATCGAACTCATAACAACATCTTTAATGTTACCATCAATATGAAAATCATACTATTAGTAGCAAAACAGAAAAATATAATTCTGTAAAGAATAGAAAAATATAATTATATATAATTCAGTACCTATTCGATCTATCTAATACAGTGTCATATACCGATAGCATTGAACATTCTTTTTTTTTATTGAGGGTATTTCTGATATATTAAAAAAATACGATACGTAAGCATTTCTTTTAAGATATGTATAATATGTATAATATGTATAATATGTATAATATGTATAATATGTATAATATGTATAATATGTATAATATGTATAATATGTATAATATGTATAATATGTATAATATGTATAATATGTATAATATATATAATATGTATAATATGTATAATATGTATAATATGTATAATATTTATAATATGTATAATATGTATAATTAACAATGAATAATATCGCTAGTAAATATAAATTAAAATAATATAATATTTTACTTTTTAGGTTAATGAACAATACGTGTTCTTCTATAAAGAATATAAAGGGTGGAATATTTTAGGTAATAAATTTATTTATCATTTTGATTTATATAATTACTTGTGTGTGTGGCAGACTCTGACATGCTATTTTCAATTTTCAATAACTCGGTCGTAGCGTCACCGATCACATTAACAAGATAATGTAAATAATCGGTATAAAACTCTATTTCGCAAAAAATTATATCTCGCAAGTCAGATGTAGAGATACATATTGACAAAATTTCATAAAAATCGGTTGAGCAGTTTCGGGTGTTAGCGTGGATAAACAGAGTGACATAGGATTATCATAATCCGTACTATTATTATAAATGCGAAAGTGAATTTGTTTATTACGCTTTCTCGTCTAAACCGCGGAATCGATTATGATGAATTTTAGTATAGAGATAGATGGGATTTTGGCGACGGTGATAGGCTACTTTTTCTGGCAAAAAACTTATTGCAATTGGGGTAAAGAGAGGGATATACTTGTTGTATATAATTAATTAACAAACTGTGATTAATTCGAATTCTCTCTCTCTCTCATATACTCACTATACACCAATCAATACACCATGGATAATTCAACACTTTTGCAATATTTCCCAAAGTCGCAAGTAGACTTCGCCCCACTCCATTATTAGTATCCTTCATATTCACGAGGAAAGTTGTGAAATTATTTCACGTTATATTTGTCAATAATCTGTATAACGAACGTTGCCAGTTCATTTATTAATTGTTTTTTATTTTATAGTAAATTTTGATGTCAAATGTTTAAACTTATCCTATGTTGATTAAGAAGTTACTGTTAAAATTTATACGTATGTATATGTCAAATCAATAAATGGATTATTTAAGATATATTTTATAATAATGAAATAGGAACAATTACAAAGTAAAAAAGTCACATTTTCATTATATGTACATATATTAATTACTTTTGTATAGATTTTATTAAAAATCTATCACTATGTATGTACATATGTACACTCAAGCAACTGCCCTTGATAATAAATTTCTCAAGTATTAACACGTGGTAAATCCTGTCGTCACTTCCAAAAAAGAAAAAAGCTATATTATAAATAGCTTATATATACCGTAATTATTTATAAACGCGTATAAGGCAAACGAGGGAGGTACAATTTCTAGAGTCAGTACAGATACAGTAATGAGTTGTTTAGATATAGTATGAAGCTGCAATAAAATAGAAGAATAATATATATTATTATACATTATTTAATATTAATATACATTAAATATTATATTAAACCTATTATTAAATAGAACTTTGGTATGCAATAATGAGTTACCTGAAAAAAATTAGTTAATACCACCTAAAGTTTAAATAGTTTCTGTATAATGCCTAGATGAAATTAACTCAATTGTTATTGTGAGACCACCTCTTACTGCATATCTCTATTCAAGTAACCATATATCCGCACGAACAACCGTGTCTGTTAGGCACGAAATCGTGAAGTAAAATATTATTTAACGTTAGAATACTTATTCAATATTTGCTTTTTATTCAACTGTGTGTGATTTCGTTCGCACAAATCTAAAATTATTGAATAATCTTTGCCCGTTTTTGTATTTTTTTTCCATGCAGCTTTGCTCTTACTTGTGGGGGCGTGATGTCAAGTGGCCTAAAGCCTTTCTCAATTATTGTTCTATCAAACAAATACATATTTTTAGTAATCCGACTGACAGTTCCTAAGATTAGCGCGTTCAAACAAACAAAAAACAAACTTTTCCTCTTTATAATATTATGTGTGTAATATTAGGTTCGTATTTGGGCAGTACATTAGTAGGTGAATAGTGACATATCACACTTATATAGTGAAATAATAGCTACGAAAATGTTGTCTGGTTTTATTTCCATGGCCTTTAATTTTACGAATCAAACTAATGTCATAGAATCAGTCGTTCTTAAAATATAAAATATAAAGAGGTTTCTTATTTCCATACGTTATAAAGACTTGATATAAAAGTTGTTTAAGGATCAATGAACTATGTACCTATTTGACTGTAGGAATAACGGAAAGTTTATTAATAATCCGTTTGTTTAAGTGAGAACATAATGCATATGTTCTCACTTAAACAAACCTTATTTTGTGGATATCCGGTATCTGACACCAACAAAATATACATTTATATTTATGGTCTTTGTTTTTATGGAAAATTACCATTAACATAATACCGAAATAAATAGTACGTGTACATAAATTTGGAGATTCCCTGAATGTAAATTGCTTCATTTGTATATTTTTAAAATGTAATTGTAAGTAGACTGATGTTTGATACTCACTGTGGTAGATACTTTGAATGTTTACCCGCAGGTTTATGACCTCTAGTCGCGTTGTTTTTAATATGGTCATAATTGTGTAATGGAATACAATATACCTTTTTAAGAAACCAATATTTACAGGTTTAACCCTCACTATATCGGAATGATATACTGATTTTTATGGTGTTTTCTTAGTGTTAAGCAGGAAAAACATATACAATTTATGTTTAATTTGATTTCGGTTTTTTTTTATATATTATGACATCTAAGTTTCGCCAACGT
This sequence comes from Actias luna, assembly GCA_039707435.1. Lineage (NCBI taxonomy): Eukaryota > Metazoa > Arthropoda > Insecta > Lepidoptera > Saturniidae > Actias > Actias luna. The sequence continues at coordinate 7,137,422 of JAZHAC010000033.1, read as the reverse complement.
CAAGTGAGAACAGCAATACAAGCAACGACCACAAATTAACATCTAGAGACAGAACATTTTTTTGTTAATCATTTAAATAATTGTACTATTTGTAATCAAACCCACAGTACGCGTCTAAGAAACAACCATCTCAACCGCTACACCAACAATGATATTCAAAGAGTACATGCCACCCTTATCCGGTCAACACATCACATAAAAAATCAACGAATCAAAATATTACCCTGACATTTGAAATAATAATGTTAACTATAAAAAAAAGGATATCAAATATTATAAATTTATAAATACATACATATAAAAAAACGAAATTTATTAATTAATAAAAAACACAGTTTTAGCTTTTTTTTTACAACCTAACAAACAGTATAATGAAGTTGAAACAATTCTTTTAAAAAGGATGTACTTGTTGATGGGCTCTTTATATAATACACATCTTTATGAGTAATAAATTATTCATTTCGTTTTCTAGATATAACAATTAATAAGAATACTTAAACTACTACTAAAAACATTGCCATTGGGCAAAGGCCTCGCTAGCCCGCGAAGTGTTGACGCTTTCAAATACTAAGGAATTCATAATTCTTTGTTTCGCCACGAGACTTTGTATTATAACGCATTGCTTCAATAGTAAAGTTTCATCACGACCTTTTCTATCACTGACTGTGTTACTTAATAAATTTAAATTAATAACTTGAACTCTAAAAATATTCATTGGTACTTACCAAGGCCGGCCCAGTGGATTTTATATATAGATACTGAAGTCTACTAGGTTACTCAATTTAGCCAACGTTAATTGTACATTGACCAAACAATACAAATAATTTAATTCAAATTAAATATTTTGTAACCGCAAATAATATTATACCAATTTAAATTTTATCTTCTGTTAATGTTCAATTGTGAGCAAACCATGAACACGAAAGTCAGAAGTAATATTAGTAACTTACATAACTAAGTAAGACTAATAAATAGATTTTTTTTTTTAATACAGGTTTATCCAGTCCACGCGAACTAAGTCACTGGCACAGCTAGTAGTACGATATAAGTTGTGTACATACTAGTCATCATGAAAATTGGTTACAATTTTACTATTTATATATGTGCATATATTCTTCACTGTCAAAACGAACGGATAAAGTATATTGTGACGCAATTTTCCATAGAAATTAGTATCTTTTAGAGCTGTGTAGTACACATACATAATATATATATTGATATATGATGATGTTTTATTACAAACGTTGTACTTTAGCAGTAATGCGTGCACAAATAAATATTCAGTGAGACAGTTCTAAAAATGATGTAAATGTATTATTTGTATGATGTAATGTATGTATTATGTAATCATACAATACCCGACGACTTTAAGATATAGTCTTTGCAATTTTGACGAAACAACAATATTACGGGCCGTTAGAAGCTCCGGAAATAGGTTTGGAGATTGGATAATTTCATTTAAGTTTAAAATAGTAATCTTCAAAATAATTGAATAAAATGTTAGTGAATTATGTGTAAATGTTTCTATAATAATACACAGCTAATAATTTTACATATATACTTTTGCATTACAATGTATTATTATATATTATACCTAATGTGTCGATCAGATTTGATTATGCTAATTTACTTAAAAAACTTATCTAACAAGCATTTAGTCGCAAATTTACGATTAACACATGAATACTATTTAGGTGATCAAAGTGAGGTTTTATGATAATTTGCACAAATATTTTAAAGTATTTAGTTCACATAGTTTTATATTTTATTCGTGTTCGTGTGTAAGAAAGCCGCGATGAAAGCGTGACTTGGTGATATTTTCTAATGCCACTTTTTTAATGTCTATGTTTCATATTTTCACGAATACATTCAAAATGAAAATTTGGCTGCAAATACTTATAGGTGTTTTATGATGACCGCATTTTATAATAATTTTCTCACAATACTTACCATGTTTACCCTCATGGGCCACACCATCACCTAACATCAGATTGTGTAGCTCTAGACAAATCACTACACTTACAAAAGATATTTTTTAACAACTTTAACATAAAAATATTCACTGTGCTGTCTTCGCTGAGAGACCTTTTTCATCAGGGCCCAATTTTTCTACAGGCTAACTAGGTTTTAGAATAGGGCCTAAAAGTTCAAGAGGGGCCTACATTCAAGTTGTTAAGTTGTCAAGTTAAAATTACACTATTCAAAAAACAGTGAACAATAAAACACTGGATCGAAAATAAAGAGCAATTCTATGCAAATGACTAATAAGCAAACATGTATTGGATAAGATCAAAGCGATAGGGGAAAGGGTCTAGAGCCTCTTTTCATCTAAATCCGACCCTGCCTTTATTCCCCAGTTATATATCGAACAGCTTTAGTTTTGTTATATTATAGTTTAAAAAATGGCATCGATTTCAATCTAATTCGAATGTCATTTATTTCGAAGTCGTTGCTATAACGTTCCTCCATATATCTATGCGCGCGAAGTACAACGCGTAAATATTTGCTAGTAATGGCTAATGGTTGTACGCTGTGGACAAGTCGGCCTTTGCACTCACCAAGTTTATTGCGCATTGACAAGACCGTGCATGCGAGCGCTGCCCCGCATACAGACGACTTCGCTGATGAGCCGTTACCGACACGAGACGCTAGCCCAAACTGTACGTATCATCCTTAGTGTGCGGTCGGAAGCTACGAACACTTTACAGAATTAATTAAAGCATAACCAAACAAACCGCATATACCATGAATAATAAAATAATTGACAATTTACGATTGATAATACAACCAAGTTTGTTTAAAAATGTTACGTGTTACATTTTTTTTAGCACAATCTCTTTGTATTAACTATGATATGCAGTGATTGCAAGTTCGAACCCACGTCGCCCCAGCAAGGTGACAGATGGACGTGGGGTTTTAGAACTGGACGAGTCTCACAAAACCTCAGTCCCCGGGCTGTGAGGGTATGCGTAAATTCCACTTCCCGCGATAAGAAAAAAAAAACACAATCTCTTTGTACCATAACGATTTTTATGAGATGATTTTCAACAATAATATTTTTACAATACTTCTTCAAGTTTCAATGCGAACAATTATAGGGTAATTACATACTTCCGCTTAACGTCTGTAGCCAAGATTACGATATAATACAAAACCGATGAATTAATTATACTGCTCAGAATACAAAAGGTTGCGGAACAATAAAAACAACCGGGGAGTTCTAACTGATGCGAAACAATTAAAACATCTACCGTTATTAATATATTACGACGTGTATAATGTGTATATCCTTATAAGTCTTCAACTAGTACCGTCTTGAATACTTCCTCAGCTGAGCGAATGATTACAAACTTAATTGGCAAATTATATAGATATATATTCTTACACAACAAATGCACATATACATATATAATAAATTTACCTAATAGGGAAGTTTGCTCTGTTTAGCCATATATGTTGCAAAACCATTCGTACTACTGTGATTAAACTTTGTTGCATGCGTGCATACTGCAAAGGAGCTGTATTAGTACAAATAGTTTACAATAGATGGTATGCAATTCAATTAATTTCGAACGCAACAGGAAGTCGCACGGAACATGTTTCAACATCACATAAATACTTCAATATTTTCTTTTTCTTTTATTTGTGAAAGATAATGATGAAAACATGAAATACAGACGCAACTATTTATTTTGTTAAGTTGTTGAAGAGACAAAATCAACAACCGATAGAAATGGAAATGACAATAGGCCCAGTAAACTGCCTACGTTCTCCTAGATGCAAAAAATTGGAGCTTCTAAAAAGCAGATACTCAACAAATTACAGATTTTAAAAATATAGTAAAACTGTACTCTTCCTTGACATATTTGTTAATCCGACTTCTGTTTTATTAACCTTAGTCTTCTAAAATGCTAATAATATAATTCTAATAATATATTGAGAAGTATCAGGTGGCATGGACGGTACCAACGCTTTGTTCCATTTTGCTGCGGAATTTAAATTACACTGATTAGTTTTTCTGTGGTTTTTACCGTATACAATCCGGAACTAATATTAGCAATAAAATATCGATTTATGTATCGTTTTTTCGTTAAAATTTAAACTCAGTTATTAGTTTATGTATGTATATGAACATTAATTTGTATTTTTTTTCATGTCGTTTAAAATGTATGTTAAATGCGCCATGAATAGACATGGCCTTTACGTAGAAGGATACATCTTTAATGCGCTTGCGTAAACTTACCATAACTGTGATTTTTTTTCTCCTGATGCTATGTTCTATACAAACAATTCAATGACCATTTACCACTGGTAAATACAATATACTTTTAAAATGCAGCGACTAAAAGCAATAGTAATTGGGTACGGAACCGTAAAAAGAGAAACCCTATTTAAATATAATTGCCATAATTTGAGGTTTGAGAGCTTCACGAAACGAGTGCTTGCTATATGGGTTGCCATATATGTTATGATTTTTACGATAAATTAAATACATTTATGCACATTATTTCAGTTATATACGTATGTCGTTGTGTTTGTTCACTTTTTTCTCGTAATAAAAATGTACAAAATTGTTGTTATATGTATATTTAATCAGTGCTCAGACTTTTGATAGAATTTATTACGTAGTTAAAAATTACGTCTTTATCAAACAACGACATGAGTAAATAGCATACCTAACACGTAGGGCACAATGTGAGTCTACTTATGTGTTGTAAAAATTACTGAAGGCTACTGTGAATATTTATGTAGATTATATTATAGAAAAGGCGGTGAAGGTTTATAGTAGCACCGCAAAGTTACGACGGTAAACACAGTACAAGCTTATAACAGTAAGTAATGACCGCCGAAAAATGAATACTATTCATCATAGCATAAAGATTGGTTGACTTAGAAACGTGACAAAACCAAAACGCGGATTTATCATTACACACATGCTGGTCGCAACCCAATTGGGTACAAAATCCTACCACTCCTCTTTGTTGCTAAATATATAACGGTTGAACCCTGAGTGTGATACACCTATGATAGTTACTATACCTGGTTTATGGTGATTGTCAATCATGCGGATAGAACAGTTACTGCGTTTGTAAAAATGGACGCGGCAGTTATATTTTTAAAAGATATATTTCTTGTACATAGAAAAATAATTTGATAGATGACTAATATAGAGAGGAAATATGATACTTTGATTGTTGTATACCATTAGTAAAATGATAATGATGATGACGATAATGATTAGTAAAAATAATACTATACCAGCTGTTGTACTCAGCTTAGATTCATGGCTTTGGCATATGTACATTACTGTACACAACGTTGCTTGAGACATTTTTGAAGCTTTTTCGGCATTAACAACTGCTTAATATTCTCTGTAATTCTTGGTCAATGTTTAAAATTATCTGAGACCGTACAAATGAGGTTGTCCAGACAGCTTTTTTCTTCACTAATGGGCGGAATTCACATATATTACGCATACCTATGCAAAGTAGTGATTTTCTTTGTGTGTGGTGTGAAAATTTACTTCGGTGTGAACTAAAGCGGATATACATATCTACGTCTAAATGTATAAAATAATTTTTACTTATATTTTATTGACTTTTAAAATATACACGTACAGAAAGCTGAAGCCCCCTTTGCCACACGATGGATCTAGTATCCGTACAGTTAATCCAAGGAATACTAAGAAGTTGATATATTCAAATAATTAATTGTTATAAAAAATGACTAAATTATTTCTCGCAACAATAAACAGAATTGTTTAGTAATCTTTAACATCCTAATTTCAATATTTGATTTTAATCTTATGTCCAAACAAAATTTGCATTAAAATTTTACTATACATTTTTACAATGTTAAACAATTTTTGTATTCCAATATAACGATTATTAAAAAAATTACAGATTGTTGGTACTTATTGAACCATAAAACTTTGTATATAAACTTAATATAAATTACATTACCACTTTTCAATCAAAAATATAGAATTATATGATTATATCTTTATACGTAATATTCCATAAAGGACAACTAAACATAAAATAAATAAATTATTGATAATGTAACGTGTTGTACCTATATCTAATTGTAGCAACATTTATTTCTACTCTTACTTCACACTATTTCGGTATTCTGAATAATTTATTTATTAACATGTATATGTATTTGTAATTCATTATTTACAGAATAAATGTAGAGTATTTCAAAATCTATATTCCTCATCAATATGTTACTTTTTAAGATATTAGCTGTGCCCGCAACATCGTTCACTTGGAACTAAAAATTATTTAATAATATTTTCTCGACTTTGTAACTATTTTCAATACAGCTTTGCTCCTATTGGTGGCAACGTATGTATGTGTGTGTGTGTTGACAGAAACAGCAATAGTAGAAGAAGCTAACAAGTTTCGGTGCTTGTGTCGAGTTTTGTACTTTTAAGTCACTACAGTGTATATCAGCATTCGTTGTTCGTATACACATTTGATTTTATAATATTTATTATCGCTATGAAAATGTTTTAAAAACTTGAGCAACGTTTCGTGCATTACTGAAGATAGAACACTATAAAATTTCAACCGAATTCCATCAGGTGTTTCCAAAAAAACCGATTGCATATAATTATTTCGGTATATAATAGTAGTTGGTGATAGCGTACTTAACTAGATTTTAAATAATCGCTAAAAAAATGCCTAGACTTTTACTTGGATAGAAAACCCAGTTAAGACGGTCCAAAGAAGTTGAAACTTTCTAGGTGTTGATAACATTTTAAGAATTCTAAGAAATAATCACCATATACAACTTGGCCAGATATAACTTAAGGAATTTATAAGTCCTTGATCGTTGCTCGATTACATTATTTAAGTATCAGATTACAAAAATGCTTTTGATACAATAATTTGTTAGACGGAATTGATAACATCAATAAAATCTTTAAATTATAGTTTGTAACAAAGCGCCTGAGTCAAACAGAATTTAACAGCCAAAGCAAAAAGATGATTTGTCTAGAAGAATAATTTCCTTAGCTAAAGTATTCATATCGGTTACCTTTAACCAAAGTTCATTAAAAGGCACTTGAGTTGAGAACCATTAGCAATACCAAACAGAGTACGAAAGCAATTTGGCTGGGAGTATAATTTATTTGATAGACGTTTTTATATCAATGATCTCACAGATGTCATGTTTACCGATATTTTGTATTTTAATAAAAACTCTGTACCTCCAAATAAAAATTCTCATTTCCCGGTTTCTTTAACAATCTCATTTACATCTCTTCAACCTATTATTATTTTCATAAAAAAAAACGTTTCTCGACAACGGTAAAGTTATTATTAATGTTATTTATAATTTTGTAGTTCTATCGTTTAAGTTAAATAATTGATATGATATGATAATCGACTTATGGGTTTGTATGTTTTTTTTTTGTACATAAGATCCTTACATAACATAAAAGTGTTTTTATTCATCTCCTGGGTGAATGGGTAATAGGGACACTAAATTCCTGAAATGTTAATTAAAAAAAAAATAGCATAGGGCCAGTAAGCTGCAAAATTGCACGAGTCTTTGTTTTACTATTATATAAATCTTAAAGTAATGATAAAATAAAAGTATCCAAGGTTCAAAGACAGACAAACCACTTCATTTTCTTTTTTTTAAGGACATTTAGAATCATTAAAAAATATGTAGATCTTAAAAATTATACATATACAAATTTACTGTTAGACAATGTTTTACACAGCAATAGTATTCAAGATAATTGCTCATAATAGGATACTCTAATCGATGGTTTTAACATTACCATATAACATGATATGGTTATGTTAGTTCAATAAAAATAAGTATGGTTTAATTTGCTTGTAAAATTCTCCCAGATGGTCAATATATATAAAAGAAAAATATGCTTCAATGCAACGTCTTATCAAGTAATCTAAATGAGCAAAGTAAATAAGTACTTGACTTCTTGATTATTTATGAGTTGTGGGTAACAAGCAACAAATATTATAATATTTAGCGAAGCGAATATTCAACTTAAGCTACCAAATAAAAAAGATTATAATAGACAAATATAAGAAAATGCATAAGAACATATATATAATAAAATGCATTGCATAACCAAAACCTATGGGTGTGCCGGCAGTTGTACTTGAGAGCTAGTCCCTGCACTAGGTTTAGCGTGTTCACCATCTTAGGCCATACTATCACTTGAATCAGATGAGATTGTGATCGTAATGCTAACCTTGAACTAAATGAATAAAATATACCTAAGATCTATCAAGCCGCATCTTAGCCATTAATAATCAAAGTAATAATAAAAAATGTCATCATATTTCAACTTAAAGAAATGTATTATTATTTACGATTAATTTATGATAAACAAAAACAATATTCAATTATATTTATTTTAATATTATATTATTAATATAAGTAATGAATAATTATCTTTATAAATATTATTATACATTTGATTCCTCAACCGACCTAATGTTATTAAAGAATTAATTCTTCCGATTGTTTACGCTCCGCCTCACAATTTTTATTGGCATAAGATATAGCCTAAGATCAATTTTTTAGCTATATAATTTTTAAGTTTAATATACTTAACTATGTATTAAAAAAGGCATTTTAAACTTCAATGTTTCACTCGTGTTAACGAGATTCTATGATATTTTTTTAAATAACATATAGAAAATGTTACGATGATATAGTTCTAACCATTTATTGTTGGATTGGAAACTTATTTTATTGGATTTTGTAAATATTTAATCGAATTGTTTGTACCCCAAAAGTATAAGAACATGTGTCACATAAGTAGTATGCTCTGACATAGTCTCTCAATTTTTTTATCCATTATCACTTTTACGACTACCTATCGCTATGTTATTATTAATCTGTAATGTCATAAATCTAGTCCCTCTAAAAGTATATACTTTAAAAGGTAAAACAATATATATATACAAACAGCATTTCAAATACATGTGATATAAATGTTGATATTTTTCAACCTAATTTTGACTCAACCTAGTCGCCCACTACCATTTAATTCGCAATATAATTTATCGTATTGTCATGGTTCCGTAGTTGCGTGTTTGAAAATCGCATCAATCGACATCAGTTTCAATCCCTGCGATATATCGGAGCTTTTGGTGAAGGAAAATGTGATAAAAGTATTTTCCAACGTTCGTCTAGCTAGATAAAATCCTTACATTCCTAAATACATCGGAAAGAACTTGATGTGTTCTGGCAGCTCTAAATTCCCGCCTTAGAGTTCTTGTTTAGGCATTGTAGGCTTGTTTCCATCTTGAGTAACATCAAACCTAACATCAAATGATATTGTGGACAAAATCTAAACCTATAAAAAATTTAAAAATATTTTATCATTATTTCAATATTATTTTACTTTAATTGTTATTTTAAAAAGTATGTCATATTTGAATGTATACTATCTACAAGCAACAATACATTCAATGAAAACATTATAATACTATAATCTAAACTATAGTCAACTACAAAAGCTGTTATTTATGACAATGCCTTTTTAGAAAATACTTAGGTGACATTTCAACACAAGAAGGACATGGCCTCGAATGGACCGCCAACTGGTTGCGTGGTAGACTCCATTTGTTTCTTCCGTTTGTAACGGCTATAATTAAAGGAAATACTAGTAACAGCAATCAAATAGCAATATTATTTCGCCTGGTTGAATGAATCATGTTTCTAGACCGTTATAAACTGACCTATGCCTAGAATGTTCGATGATGTTGTGTCGGACGCAAGCACCTGGTAGTTACAACAATTAATTACAATTATATAGTGATTCCGCGGTTGGGCAGCTTGTTATCCCAGTTGCAACATTAAGTCTCAAGCCTACGAGGCTCAAGTCTTGAAATAGGAACTGATTGAGTGGCTTATTTATTCGAGCTTCAAAAGATCAAGATCTCGTTTAATATCATCAAAGAAACAGAATGTTTGTTCTATGTACATTAATTAAATTAATTATTTCATTTATAACTACACACAGATTATAAAGATATAAAGTTTGTTAAAGTTTTTGAAAGAGCTAAGTTCTGGACTTACTGATATAATGTTATGGTAATGTTAGTATTTAATGTGTGTACCACAAAAAGTTATACCTAGTGTTACCTCATATAGGTTTACCGAAACATCTGGACTGGCGTTACAATTCGTATAAAAAAAACGCTGTTACTTGGTGCCTACGTTGTGAGGATAATGTTATGTGTAAAGTTTTTGATATCTGGTCACTCATTACCAGAATATAATGGAGAGCCAGACCCTCCTATAAAGGCCGGCAACGCACCTGCGATTCCTCTTGTGTTGTGAGTGCCCATGGACGGCGGTGTTCACTTACCATCAGGCGACGCGTTTGCTCCCTATTTAAAAACAAAGAATATCTAGAAAAAATATTTGCTTTATTAATATAACTAGCCATGACGCGAGTCGCTCGTGTGGAACTAATTTTTTTAAATATTTTTTGCCCTTTTTTTTACTTTTTTCAATATAGCTTTGCTCCTATTAGTAGTAGCGTGAAATTACATAGCCTTATAGTCTTTTTCAGTGATTGCTCCATAAAATACATTTTTGAAATCAGACTGGTAGTTCCTAAGATTCACGCGTTCAAACAAACAAACATTAAACTTTACAATTTTAATATAGCTATGTATATCATCGAGTATAGTAGCTATAATGGAAATAAACATCGATATAAAAATATTTATGATAATTTATATAGGGTATTTTAATATTACAAAAAAACTCGTAGGAATATTTTCTTTGCGTGTATGAAGGTAAGCATATTTTTATTTATGTAATTTTAAAGAGAAGCTGGGCGATATGTTTATATTTGGTACAGAACGTTATTAAAGAAGCTTTCTTGTGATTTGCTAATATGAAAAGTCCAGAAATAGTACGTTCGGTTGCCTGATCATGATATATTTTTTTGTATATAGAAGCTACACGTAGCTCTTTTAATTGTAAAGCATGTGATAAACATTCAGATACGCATCCCACATTAATGTAATATGTTCATTACAATACCGAGAGAAAGTGAAATGTGGAGTACTTTTATTTGAATATTTGAGATCAAGGTGTACTTTTTATGATACATGAAATAAACCTGACAGGACTAAAGCGTTTTTGGTATTCAACTGGAATAAATTATGATCGTTTAATAATGTATTTTTTATAATTCATCACCATTATGAAATATATTATTCTGTTATGGCATCTAATTAGATCTCAATATTTAGGATATCAGTATTATGAACAAGGAGTTGCTGCAAAAATGCTAAGAAATAAAATATTTAGAACCTCGTAATGTTTAACAGATTTTAAATGTAAATAAGTTTATAGTGTATGCGAGTAAAACCACAGGCACAGCTAATATTATAAAAATGCATTGAAGTAAGCATTATGGAACGTGTTAAGATATTTCAAATTATCGTATCAACAAGCTCGAACAAAAAATTCGTTGTCGAATATTATAGAAAAAAAAAACTAAATTATTGATATTTCTAACGTTATTACGTAACTTCCTATTAAAGTGCTAAATTTTAAATTGTTTACTCGTGTAAATCAAGAGGTACTCAAAAACACCTTGATGGTGAATCTTTTAGTGTTTTACGTTTACAACTAATAGTTTTGCGTATCTAAATAGTTTTATAGCAATAAATATGTGTAAGTTTCGGCTTGCACTACAATACGCAGATACAATACTTTTGAAGCGATGTTAGCTCAGTGGTAGTGTGTACAACTTTGCGTCAAGGGACGTGAGTTCGAATCCAATCACCTACAATGAGCTTCAGCTTTCGATGAAGGAAAATATCATGAGGAAACCATAGCATGGTGGTAGGGCTTTTTCTGATGCAAGTTGAAAGTCTGTCGCCAAATACCAGTAGGTGTGTTCCGGCAGTTGTAAAGCCAGTTCCTCCAAAGGTTTAGCGTGTCTACCAACTTAGGCCGTATCGTCACTTAAGATCAGGTGAGATTATGGCCACCCACTAAGCCTTAACTATAAAAAAAGGTTACATATATTAGGATACATTATTGACATAATCATGTGCCAATGTCTGTATATATGCAGAATTTGAATAAGTATTTTTTATGCAGTTATTTTTTTAAGTACGTTCACTAGTAGACCGTGTTTTGAGGGAAATTAACTGCTTAACCTATAATTTTATTGGGTTCCAACTTTTTTTTAATATTTAGAGGGGTAGAGTTATTCGCGTCCGTAGAAACTACCTATCCACTACCCTACACGTGGTCTCTGGGTGGTGCTAAACGAATAACAACGCCGGGTGTCAGGCGGCGGTTAATTAACTTGACCAAACCAGCTTAACCAGCTAGGTCTAACAGTGAGAGTAGGAAATGACTCCCATAAACCGCAACCCTGTGAACGCTGCCTACAGGATCGGTAGTCTTGGCTTAATTGCCCGGACTATGAAGAAGACAACTTCTATAAAAAATCACCATAAGTCTAAGGTAAGATTCGTGCCAAGGGACTGCATGGCTAATAGGAGACCAATCGCAAACAATCCACTTCGATGAATCTGGCAAACGCCGTTGTATTAGCCTTCTAGGGAGAATATGCATCACCTTCCTAGCGACCTGTTATATTAGCCTTACTAGTAGGACTAAAATAAACCAATTAAATACAAATATTCAACAAATCCTACAAACTACTAAAAAACCGACTAAACCTAACAACATAATCCAACAAACTATTCATGTAAACATGTTTATTCGGAACAGAAGCAACTTGACATCGTCTCTGCATACGAAGCTTAATGACTATACCACTGAAATCTCAAAAGAATTGTATGACATTGCGCATGAAGTGAGACAAATAGTCAATATCAGACATCGAGCTATAAAGGAACGTTGTCTGTATTTAATGTCGATTTAGAACCAAAGCCAAAAAACAATGCCATTTTCGGTATGAAATACTTGAACAACATGAAGATTACTTTTGAAGCTCCATATAAGAAAAAGGAAATCATTCAATGCAAGAGATGTCAGAGATTGGGGTACTCCAAGAACCAATGTTTTAGGTCCTATCGCTGTGTTAAATGCGTAGCACTCACCCTACAACAACATGTACTAAAAAACCAGACACTGATGCTACTTGCGCGAACTGTAATGAAAAGCACCCCGCTAGCTACAAAGGATGCAAAGTGTGCGAACCGTATAGAGTAAGAATTCTTTAATTAGATTCTAAGCGAAAAGAAAAACCAAAGCCTAACAATATAGAAATCAAACTCCCGGATGCCCACCCGGGTTCTAAGTTTAACCGCACAGATAATCAAAACTTAATTAAAACCTATGCAAAAGCTACGAAAACCAAAGAACAATATACTCAGCAAACGACATGGCTGACCTTACTGATCTAATTGAGATAATGTTTGAAAAACTACAAAATTCAAATGTTGACAATGAGGGAAAAAATTATGGATAAAATGATGGACCGCATGGTCCAGCTAGTCAGCAGCCTGGTGAAAAAATGACTCGAAACCTCCATGTAGTTACTTGGAAAGCCATCGGCTTGACGGAACGACGTCAAGAATAAGAAACTTTTCAGAAAAGAGATGATTGATATAACACTAAGCTCTGAAACTAGATTTACACCCAAAAACACACATAAACTTTAATAATTATAAAGTGTATACAACCCATCACCCAACTGGGAACAGCTATGGAGGAACAGCACTAATATAGGAATACCGAACACAAAAAAATACAAGCAACATCTATTAAACATGTAGACAGCAAACTAGAAACCGCATTCTCCGCTGTATATTGCTTTTCAAAACATACTATATCTGCCATAAGAATATACTACTCGAATACTACAGACTGAACAGTGTATAAAAATATAATCACGACAGAGACAGAATTAAAGACGAAAATTAATACAATTAAAGAACTTGAAATACAACTGGAACAACTTAATATGATTATCTACATTGCTGCCAATTCTGCAACTCCAAAAAGGACAGGTAAAGGACAACCTCTGAAATATAACTTATATGCAAAGGATATTAAAGAGAAACTACAAGAGCGCCGTCGTTTGAGAAAAATCTGGCATACTACAGGATATCCAAGCGATAAAGCTGCATTCAATAGTTTCTCAAATGAACTCAAAGCCCTTATCAGCACACTAGAAAATGATAATATCCAACACTATCTCTCAAATTTAAATCCAACGAAAGACACAAATTACTCGCTGTAGAATGCTACCAAGAATCTAAAGCGCCCAAAAATCCACATTTCATCTAACAATGACAAAAAAGGAGGTTGGGTTAGATCGGATAAAGAAAAGGCAACAATCTTTACAGAACATCTGAAAACAGTTTTCTAACCTCTTCCTGAAAACAATCCCGAACATACTGTGGAAATTAAGGAATCCCTTGAATCAGCGAATCAAATGTGTCTACCACTAAAAAGTACCAGTCCAAAAAAAATCGTGAAAGAAATAAAGAACCTCAAAGATGGCAAAGCATCCGGCTATGACCTTATTGATGCCACATTACTTAAAAAATTGCCCCATAAAGGTGTCATGAAATTAGTTAACATCTTTAATGCCAGCTTAAGACTTGAACATTTACCTGGGCAATGGAAAATTGCACATGTAGTCATGGTACTGAAACCCGGTAAACCCCCAGACGAAGCTACTTCATACAGACCTGCTACCAGTTATTGGCAAATTGTTTGAGAGGATACTGCTTAACAGAATGAAAGAACATGTAAGTACAGTATTACCGAGCCACCAATTTAGAGAAAAACACGGGAAAATTGACAGGTACATCGTATAGTTGACACCATTAGCAGATGCCTTGAAAACAAATTATATTGCTCTGCAGTCTTTTTAGATATCAACCACCGGTATTATGGATTATCCACCGGTAACGCTAAACTGCAAAGTTATCCCTCATGATAATAATGCAAAATACTTGGGAATGCACCTAGACACCTAGAAACTTACATGGCAAAAGCATATTTAGACAATACGCAAACAACTAGATAGAAAACTAAGGTCACTGAACTGGTTATTGGGAGGCCAATCACAACTAAATCCTAACAGCAAGATGCTAGTGTACAAAACTACCGCAAAACCTATATGGACTAACGAAATACAACTGTGGGGAACGGCCAGCAACAGTAATATAGACATCCTGGAGAGATTCATCCCAAAGCTCTGAGAACAATGTTTTACATCCCTCATTGTATAATTAATAGATACATATACCTCGACCGCGGCCTAAAAACAGTTCAACAGAAAATAGCTCAAAACAGCTCTTCAGCATATCCGGCTTAAAAGAAGTGACATACCGAGCCTACATAAAAGATTTACCACTTGACATCAAGAAAGTCATGTGATAATAATTTTCATACAAGTATGGCTCTCGAGGAAAACATAAACTGAGAAATCAATCAAAGAAGTGGCTTATGGTTGGTAAAAAGATTCCCATGAAGCAGAAACATAAAAAAAAGAAATGTACAGTTTTATAGCCATAATCTCACCGGATGTTAAGGTACGATGTAGCCCAAGATGGTGGACACGTTAAACCTAGTGGAGGGACTGGCTCTCAAATGGAACTGCCGGAACACACCTACAGGTATTTGGCGGCAGATTTTCAACTTGAGGGTGGTACCTAACCAAGCGGGGATTAGAAAACACCCTACCACTATGCTATGGTTTTATAACGATGTTTTCTTTTACTGAAAGCTCATTGTAGATGGATTCGAACTCACAGCCCTTGACGCGGTGTCCTTACACACTACCAATTGAGCTATCATCGCTTAAAAAATCGTTATCATCATCAGTGTCGCTAATATTATCGTTTCTTGTATATTGATAATTACTGATCTACTTTTTATAAAGAAGAGTTTAATGACATGAAAGCTTACACCTCTATTGAACCATCAAGCTAGATATATTAGAGTATAATATAATTGTTGTGTATTTTATTCTGGAACTAAGCAAAAGGGTCTTTACGATCAAAGCAAAAAAAAAATAATCAAAGTTATATAATAACATATACAGTACAGTAATACATTATGTAAACATAAGTAGGTATAATTTTTTTGTAGCTTGTAGCAAACAAGCCTCATTAATGCATGAGTTTATCGTATTTTATCCTCGGAAATGACGGAAAGATTTCCAATCCAGTTTTTATCAAGGTTACACATACAATTAATAAAATTGTCATTTTAAATATATAAATATTGATATTTGTGCGATCAGTTTTTAGTTTTGCTTGTCATTTATCAGAATGAATTGAAACTTCGTGCAAATGTTTAACACTTGTAAAAGTATTTCATAAAATAATCACAATTCTTGTATATTTGATATGAAACACAACTTCAATATGCGTTATGTTTAATGTGTATTGTGGAATTATATATAAAGGTACAAAAAATATGTATTATTGTCAGAGTATTTTTTGTAAATTTGTCATATAATTGTCATATATTATTGTGTTCCTATATAAAAGAAATTGCAAAAAACTACTAAGTAAATATTCGTTAAGATAAAAAATCTATTCAACACATTCATTTCAATCTAAAAATATATCTTATATGGACCATAGGTATAATTTATAGTCAATTAATAATTTTATAATCTAGGAAGCTATCAATTGCTACATACACGAAGATTATTTTATTTTTTGCACATTATTTGAATAATATTGGTTAGTTTTTTATTACAAGATAAATCTGTATCTCGTATACCAGTATCTCGTATCTTGTATCACCAGCAGTGGTGCTGAATAAGATATTATTATTGTAAAAAATCACCTGTAAAATGTAAACATTTTAGTATTAATTATGATTTTTGCGAAATAAGCATAACCATCGACACCAATTTTTTGGCCGATGAGTTATTCATGTTAAATTACGGATCAGTTAGGATACATATAACGTATATATTTACGACTTGTTCAATATTCATTTTTTAATTTCAAAATTTTACTATTTATGCGTTGCTCACACAATAAATATGTGTCATACTCACGCATAATAAAGGGTTATATTTGTACTTGAAATTTTATGTTTTTTTTTTTTAAAGGATTGTCATATTGTAAACTTTGTTCGTGCTTAGTATTAAAAACAAAAAAATAATAATATATAATATGTATACACATACTTGTATATGTGTGTTTGCTTTAATAAAGAAATTGAATCATGTATTTTAAATGTATGAAAATTTTAAAGTTTTTAACATACTGTATTGTGTACTTGTACTTTGTATTCTCCGTACTTCTAGTCGTATATGTAACAACAAAATATTTACTCTGCTATTATGTAGAACTAATTTAGATTTACATAGTCCTAAGTATGCAATATGTTAAAAAAGATATAGACCTCTTTCTTCTTAGTCCTTTAGCCTCAGTTAAAAACAGAATAAAGCAATATTGTTTTATAGCAATAAGTCTTTTTCCTTTTCACGTTAGATGTATTTTTTTTTTTTTTACAATTGTCACTGTAAATGCGTGTTATGATTGCATAAACATGTATCTATGAGCATATATATTAAAATGTAAGTTGTGTCTGCATCTAGAAGTGTTGCATTTTATATTGATTTTTGATATAAATGTTATTACGAACCATTATTAAATTGACTCCCAGTTTCGCAGACCACAAAAAAAATGTCATCCCACACACTTTTTAATTATTATTTACGAAAGCGAATGTAGAAAAAGACAACTTGTCTAGGGGCTAAGCTCTTGATGCGGATGTGTTCAATGTATAAAAAGTGACCTTAATAATACTATAACAAATTAACTTATTCTTTAAAAAGATCAACATGTACAACATTTTAACGTGTCCTGTTTGGCAAATCATGTAAGATAGTGAAGCCATATTAAAACTATACATAAACATTTTAGACTATGATATTACTAGCAGTGCCCGCGACTACGTTCGTGTGGACTTAAAATTTTATTTACTATTTTTCCCCAGTTTTGTAACTTTTTCAATACAGCATTGGTCCTATTAGTGATGTTATATAGCCTTAAGCCTTTCTCAATCATTGTTCTATCAAATACAAAAAGAATTTTTGAACTTAACTTTTCCGCTTTATTTTTCTTTATAAGCAATATATATTTTTAAATATTAATATAACTAGGTCAACGGTATGTTTTATATTAAAAAATTACAAAAAAAAATATCAAGGGTGGGGTGTGGTACAAATAAGTACCGGCAGACTTCTGTTATGGTATTTATGTGTGCCATCACTTCCATATAAAAATATACGTAAAATATTAATGCATTTTTTTCACTAATATTGCAAAATATTTTATTTATTACATTTATAACAACAATTTAATTTTTTAAACAATTTAATTCAAATTATCATGATTAATGGAACCACTATTCTTTATGGTCTTGGTTCTCTTTACTTGGATCAGTGTAACATGTTTCTTTCTTTACATTTTGAAAAATTCGGCTTAATGTTTCACACACATCTGCTTACCGCAGGATTTTTTTCTCTAATTGTGCCTTAACGAATTTTGCCCATTAGAAATGGTTAATGCTACCGAAGTTAAAAATTCAGAATACATTAAATTCAATACATACAAAAAATTAAAATATATACAATTAAGGTTGGTATTTTAATTAGGTGTTAAAAATAACCATTCACAATGATGATAATGCGGGTTGAAGCAAAGGATTTTCAGAAAGGCTTGGTTTTGTTGGTTTTGTACCATGGCATATGATTTTATATGCCATATTATAAGCACACAAACGATATAACACGAGGATACGCATTATGATATCTTTGTTGACGTTTTGTATATGAAATTTATGGCCTGGGAAGAGTTGCAGGATACAATCGGTGTGTTCTGTAATTTGTCTAAGGCCTTGGACTGTGTTGACCATAGTACACTAATTCTTAAATTAGAACACTGTGGTATTATTTATGGAGCTTCTCTCGACCTTATAGTATTTTATTTAAAAGATCGATGTCAGAAATGTAGTATTAATGGAGTAACCTCTGCGGTATCAATAGGACAAATTGGTGTACTGCAGGGCTCCGTCTTAGGGTCGTTTTTGTTCCTGGTATATATATAAATAATCTGCCAGTAATGGTTCACAACCGCGCTGACATCGTTCTTTTTGCCGACGACACTTCACTTATATTTAAAGTGTGAAGGACAGGTTCAGAGGTTAAGTCTGTAAATAATATCTTAAATAAAATTTATGACTGATTTGCATTAAATAATTTACTGCTCAATGCAGATAAAACTAAAGCGATGAATTGAAGCGATGATAGCTCAGTGGTAGTGTGCACAACTTCGCGTCAAGGGACGTGGGTTCGAATCCAAGCACCTACAATGAGCTTGAGCTTTCGGTGAAGGAAAACATCGTAAGGAAACCATAGCATGGTGGTAGGGCTTTTTCTAATGCCCGCCTGGGTAGCTACCACCCTCAAGTTGTAAACCTGCCGCCAAATACCAATAGGTGTGTTCCGCCAGCAGCACTTGAGAGCCAGTTCCTCCACAGGTTTAGCGTGTCTACCAACTTGGGCCGTATCGTCACTTAAGATCAGGTGAGATTATGGCCATAACGCTAAACCATTAGTATAAAAAAAATGTATAAGATTTACTTTGCCTAATGTTCCACGGATTGACACTACAATCAAGATCGAAGGGAATTTAGTAGGCTTAGTTGATAGTACTGTGTTTTTGGGTATCACGCTTGATTCTAAACTACAATGGGGTCCTCACATAAAAAATTGGTTAAGTTCTATTGCATTCGTTGTTCGTAAGATACGTCAGCTGACAGATATTACCACTGCTAGGTTAGTCTACTTCGCTTCCTTCCATAACTTAATGTCTTATGGTATTTTGTGGGAGACAGCAGCTGAGGTAGCCCTGTATTTATTTTGAACCCATTTACAATATGAGACCTCGCGAATCATTAAATGATAATTTTCAGACCTTGGTATTTAACTTTGCCTTCCCAATATATTCATGATAATCTAATGTATGCCCGCATAACCTCAGAAAAGCTAGATTTCGTTAAAGATGGGTATTATTTGAATATTAGAAATCGTAACAAATTGGTCACCTCGTATTTTAGACTCAGTAAGACCAACAAGAGTTTTTTAAGTAATAGTATTAGGTTTTACAATAAAGAACCAAAGCACATTACTGAATTGCCGGACAGTAAGTTCAAGAACCATGTCAAACGGGTTTTGACATCCAAAGAAATATAGGATGGATCAATATGTGAGCAATCGTGATATCTGGAATTGGCGTCCCTCTCTGTACATCACCAAATAACTATTGTTACACATTAAACTCTTATGTAAAAAAGATAAGAAAAGGACCTAAAAAAAATGCAGATCGAGTTTATTGCTTCTCGATGACTGCTTTATTTTCCGAACCGATGGTAGTTTTGGCGTACATAAGCACCTTCCTTGTTACTAAATTTAATAAAGATTTTGGATTTGATTTGATTTGATTAGAAAAAAAGTTGTAATTTAGCAGAAAGACAGACTTTTCGAAAAATTATATAGATGTTTTTTTTTTATTATTAGTCACGTGCAATATTTTTTTCCCGTAAATTTAAAAGTACAGACATGTTATATTTACATTATTATGAGTATATAATGATTATGAAAAATTAATAAAATATTAGATATTCAATTCTTTGTAAACGAGAAGTTTTCTCTATTTCAAATAAAATCTATTTCTATTGTTTTCAGCATAAACACAGTACTCGAGCACGTTTACATAATAAATAATGCAACACGGGTAAAACAGGGCCTGACTGGAAAAATTATAAATTATACGAATGCTTATAAAGACAGAATCAGCTGCGGAATGCTTTATCATACAAAGAACCACGTGTAATTATTTTATTACTAACTGTTTAATTTCATTCATATGGAGAAAATCATTATAATAGATTAGTAAGGTATTAAATACGTTTCACAACTATTTTTATCGCGTTTTGTAACGTCCTTTTCTTTTTACATGAAAGAATATATTACAGATGAGCTAAAATTAAATACTAAAAAGTACAATTTAGTTTTTTATCAATCATTAAATTTTAATTCAATGATAGTAATTCTTTATAAGGTTATCGTTTGACCATATTTTTTCTTGTTGTTAAGTGACGATGTGACTGAGATGTTAGTACGTTAAATCTTATGGTGGAACTGGCTATCAACTATAGCTGGCGGAAAATATCAAGGGATGCTTCTTGTGTGCAGTAGTGAGCATCATGCTATGGTTTCATCATAATGCTACCCTTCACTGAAAACTTGGACCTCTTACAAGGCTTAGAACTCATATCGTTCGACGTGTTATCAGAGCTACCTGTGAACAACTATTACTAACCAGACTAAACATTACAAACTTATTTTGTGATTCGTAACCAGCTTAGTAAATGACTTAATTCATATCGAATACAAAACATAAACATGTGATTCCAGAGAAACCCTGATAATGAATTTCAAATACTTAAACTAGATATCGATTCAGTTATCAATACGGACAAAGTTTTTTAATATACTGTATAAAGTATAATATTACACTGAGTAAATATCTAAAGTATTTGAAACTGAGATCGACTCATCATCGCTAAGGGTTGAAAATTTAAAGAGTTTGGAAAATCCAAAAGTACGCGCCTCATAATCTCTTTCTTTATTTAATAACATTTAAACCACATCAAAACAGACCGTGAAAAGTAATAGCGTTCTATTCCTAATTATACTGAAGTGTATGGAAAAAAAGACTCAATTAGTAAAGTATTTCGGTCGTTATCGTGATAACATACAGGATCCGC
The DNA here is from genome assembly GCA_039707435.1 of Actias luna. Lineage (NCBI taxonomy): Eukaryota > Metazoa > Arthropoda > Insecta > Lepidoptera > Saturniidae > Actias > Actias luna. The sequence continues at coordinate 7,115,612 of JAZHAC010000033.1, read as the reverse complement.
ACATACAGACACACGGACGTCCAAGACAGAACTTTTTTAAACAGTTTTTAAATATTTTAAATAACAAAAATTGCAGCAAAAATATGGTTAAAATGTGTTTTTTCTTGATAAGTATGTTTATATATTATTTTAGACATAGAGATATTTTAAGAGAGATTGCAGCAAAAATATGGTTAAAATGTGTTTTTTCTTGATATGTATATTTATATATTATTTTAGACATAGAGATATTTTAAGTTTGAAAAATCAGTTATTTTGCGTAAAGTGAGAGTAGTACCCACCTCAACGCTTCGCTTATGAGGCGTGCAATTTAAGTATTTAAGTCATCATTTATAAAGGGATTTCTCAGAATTAAACTCTAATAATATTCTAGTCTGATGTATGATAAACTATTTATTAATATTTTTTACGTACCTAATAAAACACATCACAAAATTTAAATTTTCAACGTGTTTGTAAGAAGATAGCAAAAGTTGTACGCCGCGTCGGCAGGTAATAGTAGTCAAGGAACGAGAAGAATAATCAGCATAACTTCAAAGTCATTTCAGATAGGTTTTATCATATAAATAAACATTAAGCTCATTATAGAATTTGTTTTATAATATATAGAATATTAAAGTACTTTAAATGATCCGGCTTTAAATGTTTGCGACTACTCCTGGTATGTGCAGATAGTAAATTAATATTACTATTTTTGATATTTTTTAATATAGACAGCGCATATAATTAATTAATATTCATTCTTACATCGTATACTTAAATTTATCACTTTATTTTGTTAATATAAATGTATGAAACATTTTTGCGTATCGCTTTATTTTATACAAATACAGCGTTCTAATGGATATAAATAAAATTTTATACAAAAAGATCATTTCCATTCTTGGCGGTCGATTTCAATCTAAATACTTTTTTACTTCACGTTTTAGAATGGAACAAAAGTAATTTTGAAAACCTGCTTAGTTTGTGAACGATTCATTGACGCCGCGCCAGAAACCTTATGCCAAACTAATTATGCAATATATAACGAAAAATTAATACCATTATAATGAATAATGTAGAATTTTTATGTTAATATTTTCAGTTAATTTTAATGAATTTTAATAAAAATTCAAAGATCAAGCAGGTTGCTTCATTGTTAAGAATGTACATATTTATTTGTTTTTAATAATAAAACAAGAAATTTAATATTAATTAAGTCTTAATTAAGTCGTATATTTAATTTCAGAATATTCATAAAATTTAAACTTTAACAATACAAACCCACCTGTAATAAATAAATAAAATTGCATCAACTCACCGGCCCAGTAAGATCTCCAGCACAAATATACACTAAAACACTGGTTTAATGCAATTTTAATTATGTTGCAGTGAATATGGAGACAGACTGCAACGTCCGAAACAGTCAAGATCTACAACGTGAACTGAGAGACGCGTGGGCAGTGGTCAATGCACAGGTCACTTGATTACTAGTAATGTACGCGCGCGCTCAACTCGCCGGTATTTATTAGGAAGGTTTTGACGTCACTCAATGTCCGCGATAAGAATTTTGCACCATAAAGAAACGTGTTGTATCTTTAATCACCACTGAATTCGATTAACTGTTAATTATAGTAAAAATTAGTAGCCACATATACAGTACAAATGGTGGTTTGAAAGACTAAATGAAAGACATCTCTTTTGTCAAAATTAGAACTATTTTATTATTTTTACCAAGAAGTACCTACTTCTTTTTTTACCTATTTACCTTGTTTCTATTGCCAAACTACTTTTATAAACATAATGTGCTTATTGGAGAAAATCTTTGCAAGTACTGATAAAATTATTTTACTGATAGAAACTTACATTATCTTTGACCGATATCTTAATAGGCTGTATTTATTGTTATTATATTTTATGTTATAAATAATGTGAAACAAGATATTTGGGGTTTCTAGTAGAAATATAAATAGTAATAGGTATTTCTCTGTTATTTTAAGCTATATACATTATATATTTTTCCGTTAGAAGTCAGCCGTCACCGTACCTAGTGTTAAACAAGTCACCTATGTCTCTTTGTTTACCGATTTTATACGACATATTTTTAGGTCATCCAGCCAGTACTTACTTCTTTAATTTCTCTTTGGTTACCTTCTCTTTATTAAATGACTATTCTAATCTATACATTTGAAAAGACAACATAAGTTTTTTTGCGAACTTACAACTTTAACAATTTTATGAAAACATACTAAAGCAAACGTTATTAACATTTTTTAAAGGAAGTTAATACGGTGATTGAGACAGCGAGAGAAATCAGTTGAAAATCATGAGGTGAAATGTGACAGTTATCAGTATTCTCGATGTGAAACCGTATGTAAATAATCCATTTAATCTAATAAAAAGTCGGAAATATGCAAATACGTATAAATGCAAAGTTATTTGTAACATAAAAGGACAATAAAATTATTAGCGCGAGAGGCAATGATAAATTAACTAACTTCTGCCCACTGCCCGGCCCGCGTAAAAAGTTAAAATACCATTAAATTATTATCCCAATGGAATGTATTATCGGGATAAAGAGTATCCTATGTGTTAATTAAGGAAATGGTCTATTTATGTGCCAATTTTCGTCCAAATTTGTTCAACAGTTTAGGTGTGATAGTGGTAAAAAAAAAACCAACAAATGTCCATACTTTCGCATTTATAATATTATAGGATTTTACTCGCGGCTTCACTCGCGTGGTAATTTGAAACACTTTGCCAGAAAGAATAAGACACTGACCATATATACAGAACAGAGTACTATTTAAATTGCGCATGAACATAACCGAAACGCCTAATTTAAATTGTAGTTTATGTGAGGACACAACCTGACGGGTCCAGAGAATTCTCTCTATGCCAAAAATTAAGTGGTTTGTTTGTTTTCATAGGGGTGAAAGAAGAACAATTTTACGGATATATAAAGTATAATAATGTATAGTAGTAGTAGTATATTAAAACAATTACTCCTTCAACTTCAGTGGCCTGGAATTCTTAATATTTTTTAACATTTTGGTGATCATTATTGTATTCCTGAAATATCAACAAATATCTTGTACAAAAATGTATACTGAATATTTTTTAAACTTTATTAATTAACTCGAAAAAATGCCTTAAATTTGACCCTCTAGAATTAAATGGATATCTTAGCTGCACCTCGCAGGTATAATAACATCGTGTTTAAACATAAATGCAATTTACGCGAAGTAATTCCATTTAACGTCTCGTGGGAACTAACAGATAAACCCCTAAAGCTAGACTGACCCGGTGCTTAATTATTACGATTTAAATAATAAATACTTTTTAAATTTAAAGACTAAAACATAGATACTGCTTACTACGTTACTGTTCACTATTTATTTGAAGCGACGATGGCTCAGTTTACGGTAGCCGCGTTAATGGGCGTGAGTTCGAATCTCTGCAACAAGCCTGGGCCTTCGATAAACCAAAACATTGTAATGAAACCATAGCACGATAGCAGGGCTTATCCTAGTGCCCACTTAGCTAGCTACCACCCTTAAGTTAAAAACTGTCACCAAGTACCTATAACTATGTTCCGGCAGTTGCACTTGAGAGCCAGTCCTTCTGATAGGCTTAGCGTGTCCACCATATTGGGGAACATGGTCACTTAACGTCAGGTGGGATTGTAACTATAACGCTAAACATATAAACTATAAAAAAATAATATTAACAATAATTACAATTTTCTGTGAATTTTCAATTCTAAGAAGTGAGCAAAAATTGTCTTAATACTTGAACGTGGCATTGTATAAACTATATGTACTAATTCCTTCCTTCCTTATTCTTTATTGCATTGTATAAATGTTATAATTTTGTCTTAGCATAAAAATTTGTAATGAAAATTGTTTAAGGTCTAATAAATAAAATGTATAATTAATATTTGTACCTATGCCGCAGTAGATTTTCAACTTGAGGATGGTTGCTAACCAAACGGGCATTAGAAAAAGCCCTACTGTAGTGATAACAATACAGATTCAAAATAACATATCCGAATTTTTAATTTTAGTATTTTATATTAAATTAGATTTTACGTGAGGCTTCGCTCGCGGTAATATTGATTTTATCAACCTAATCTGATAACGCAATAAAAACTTTCATAAAAGTTTACCTCTCTTTAACCTACTTGCAACAAGGTTATCAGAAGAAAAAGAAGCCTACCCCTGTCTTCAGGTTTTTTTTTCTGGGTGATGATTTCCAATTCAAGTTTGTAGGGAGACAACGTGATAATGGCTGTTTTTCCACGGTTTTTAGCAACAAGAGCGGATTTTTTAGTAAGGGGAAGGGAAAAGAGTTGTTTAGGAGTAGTCAAAACAAAACTACTGTCGCTTTTATCGCATGTGGTCACATTAGCTAGCTGGTTGTGATGTATCTGGTTTCTAACATACAAGGTTTTCAACTGGTTCTAGTGAGTGTGTGTGCTCTTTGGTTGGTCTATAGTTTGATACGGTGCTGATTCCTGATTAACTAGCCTGGGACTGCAGTGGGAACACCCTGGCAAAGAATCATCAACAACGCAGCTTATACAGCTACTGTGTCTGAAGTTGGGCCGTAGTGACATTGCTTATATCTTGAAATACTTTTCGGTTTATGGAAGTTTGGCAGTCATTTAACTGAATCTCGGTTATCAAAGAATGGGCAAAATCTGTTTCGGAAAACACTTTCGGATTATAGGGCCAAATCCCACATTTACGAAATTCATTTACTGCTGTAGACATAGTGGCTGCTTGAACAAACGCATTTCCAAATACTTCAGCGACTTGGTGGATAGTAACGACTAGTTCAGGGTTAGAACGCAGCCAGGCTGTAACGGCTTGTTTATAATAAACGCTCAATGGTCGCATGAACGCAACCTCCGCTACATGTAAATGGTCTGTCGTGTGTGGAGAAAAACACAGGATTATAACATAATGAGCTCATGCTTCATTTATCAGATCAATATTTTGAGTGTGGATGCTTTGCCCATCTAGTAAAAGGAGCACTGGTCTCTCTTTAGATGGTCCACTGAAAATCACAAATCACTTAAACCATTGGAGGAACATCTCGAATGTAATCCAGCCCGAATCACTACATGTGCCCAAAGCATCAGCTTGTGAATTCACCATCAGCTCTGGATTTATCCTTTTTCTTGGAAAGATAAGCATATTAGCATGTTGTTACCGTCTGTCCTCATTCTGCTGAAACTATGACCCCAACCTGTTTAGGTCCTTTTTAGCGATTATCTCTATATTTGTCTTTTTGGCAAGACAGAAATCCCTGTTAGTTGGTGCTCATCGTACACGTTGCCGAGGAAATTGAAGAATCTTTCGACTGCAACTTTGTTAAAATCAGATGCTCTGGCAGCAGAAGTATTTTCAGGCTTTCTAATTGAAAGCTCTGGGTGTCGTTTTAGGAAGCCATTTATCCACTCTCTACCAGCTTCTTTTTTCTCAGCGCTGAACGTATTAAGTTTATTATTTTAATTGCTAACTGGTATACTAATGCCTCAAATGCCTTTACAACTTTAACCGTAAGTCCATATAACCGCTCTTTTATTTGTAATAAATAGGCACAAAGCTCATTTTCTTCAGACTCAGAAAAATAGGCAGCTTAGGACCTAATGGTACTTTAATTGTTGTGGGTAAGTTTTGATCAGATGTTTCGTTCAATACTTTGCGAGCAGCGTTAACTTTTCTCTCTAATGTTGTCTGTGGCACATTAAATTGTGTAGCTGCTTTATAATAACCCATTTTTCCATCCAAGACCATTTGAATTACTTCCCTCATAGATTCTTCGGACTACGACCCTCTGTCAGTCATGCGTTTGTAGTCACGAACCATTCTAAAAAAGCGAACTATAATAAGCTCACAAAAAATAAACTCATTTTTACGGGAAACAAACCAGAACAAAATTATTGTCATTGGAGACAAGATGGGGTAATTTTACACCATCTTGCATTACCCCATCTTGCGAGCAGAGCAATTAAATAAATAAAAAAACAGCCTACAATCTTACGGAAACGCAATTCCTACTTTATTACAGATTAGTTTAAGCGTCAATCACAGCAACACGTCATCAGCTATCGTTATTAAACAAACCACAGTCACGTGTCAAACCAGAAAAAAATATGATAAACAATTTGCAGTAAAATACGTTTTTTATTTATTTTTTCGACACGGTGCATTTGAGAACCACTACGCACCGGGCGACTGACAAGTGTCATGGCGGCGCATCAAACGATGAATGAACGAGCGTGTTTGGTCAATTTGAACTGTGAATTTCTCTGAGTAACCCGCCTTACCTTCTCCTCCCGTACACCCAATATCTTAGGCGATTTTACCGTGACACGGAGGTGTGGTAAGATTCATCAGTTGCTCGTTGCTCTGTCAAGATGTACTGATCCGACACCCAGGGAGATCTGTAGAAACAGTTGTACCGCTAACCGCCCATGGTATAGTACAGGGGCCCAATTGCGGCTAACCACCGCGAGAGGCTGCCCCACCATGCCGCGCATAATCTAGGGTAGTCTCGTCGTGCCAGTTGGTGACCGGAACTGGATCCCGGCGAGATATTTCGGGAGGGTATGGGGGTCTTTCCGTCTGTCGGATCAGTGCCTCTACGCCAAAAAATAAATAAAGCTAGGACCACAGCGGTGTACAGCGCCGACGCCGCCTTCACAGTGGTGTTTCCTAACATCCGCATACTCCACTCTAACTTAAATGCTGTCCACTACCGCATTGAGACGGCACAGCCTGCTTTACTTTTTCTGACGGAAACACAGATCCGCCATCCTGCCGATACATCCTATCTCCTATCTACTGTCTACCAGTTCGAGGAAAACTTTCAAGCTAAAGCCGGGGTGTGTGTATATGTACGGTTGGATGTGTGGTGTCGCCGTCTGCACCTCATGAAGGACCCCTCCTTCTCCATCTTATGGGCACACGTGAGTCTTGGCGCTGAAAGCCCAGTCAACGTGTGCCTATATAGATTTCACGAAGGGGAGGCAGAGACAACTTGGCTGTTTGAGTACTTAAGTCATGTGACAGATGACGCGCAAAAGCAGTTCTCTACTGCAGAATTGGTGGTTTTGGGGGACTTCCATGGACACCACGAACAGAGGTTGAACTTGTCTAAAACCAACCATGCAGGACGAACTTCTCATGCATATGCTCTCACGCACGACCTGTCACAGCTGGTGACCCACCTTCCTTCCTTGCTGGACCTACTGCTGACTAGTCACCTTAACGAGTACAGGGTGTCAGTCAGTGCCCCTTTGGGCAGTTCAGACTACTGTCTCGTTGTGATATCGGTGCCGCGTTCTTTACCTCGACGTCCCTCGAAGACCAGGCGTAAGGTTTGGCACTACTCATCGGCAGATTGGGATGGTATGCGTGATTACTTGGCATCTATACTCTGAAGGCAAAGGTGCTTTAATAGGAGAGATCGTTCTGCAACTGCCGAGGCAATTGCTGCCGAGATAGGACTTGGAATGGAATATTACATTCCATCGTCTGAAATCGTCAGTAATTGCCGCGGACGCTCTTGGTTTAATCATGAATGCACAGAAGCAGTATGCGTACCGTGCTTGGATCAAGGCAAGGGACGCGCTAATAAAGACCCTAATTTCAAGTCCCTTAAGGCAGCCTACAATAAGGCCACTAAGTCCTGCGAAAAGGCACACACAAGAGCAGACACTCAACGCATTACACGGATTGGACAAAAGTTGGTCCATCAGCCAACCAATAGTCGCGGATAGCCAACATCTTCGCGGAAAATTCCCAACTCGACGCTATCCAGGCGATAGCACGGTTCCTGGGTGCTACGTCAGTAAGCTCGGCAGTGGTCAGTGAAAGACACAGAAAGGAGACATAACGAACTTGTTATTGAACATAACCAAGTATTGACCCGCATATCCATAGGGGGAGCAAGTAACTTAGTTGAGCACAATACCAAAGAAACCCAGGTCTGTGCCTTACCTCAAAAAAACCCGGCTTTCACCCAATCCTATTCTTCAGAACACCTAAGTTCGGTTCAGTTTGCAGAGGCGGGCTGTCCACATTGTGAATGATGTAGACACCACCAGCGACGTAAAACCGCTGAAGCTACGAAGGGGCATTGCCTTTTTAAGCTTGTTCTACCATATGTACCACAGCATGTGTTCTAAAGAGCTCTTCGATATAATCCCCTCCTCTCCGTTCCACTACAAAACCACGTGGATGCGATTCGGTGTCACAGCTTCACGGTGACTTCTAATGAATCGCAAACTAAAAAGTTTGCTGATTCATATTTTTAACGTACCGTGTAGCTGTGGAACCATCTTCCCGTCAGCGTGATCTCACCCTCCTATGCTATGGGGTCCTTCAAAAGAGGCGTAAAAAGGCATCTAAGCAGGCCGGCATGATAGCGGTGACTGATAGTGAATTTGGGTTCAATATCAGTCACCGTTGATCGTACTATTCTTAACACTAGGTGCAGTTCAGTCACTATGCTGCACAACATAAATAAAAAATATATTATAGAAGATCTCTCCGGTATTTAATTTTTATTTACCTAAACAATTTATTCGAGAATTTGTTCGCAATTCTTACTCGCATAAAATACTAGACAAAATTATTGTTCATAGTTAAAGCTGTTCCAACTTATAACTAAATATTGTTGCCTATATGTATACTTTTTGATTTATTGTTTAAATATATTTTTTATAGCTAAGGTTTGTCGCTTCATGGTCATAATCTCACCTCAAGTGACGGTACCGCCCAAGTTGATAATACGCTAAACCTGTGGAGGGACTGGCTCTCGAGTGCAACTGCCGGAACACATCTATTGGTATTTGGCAGCAGATTTTCAACTTGAAGGTAGTAGCTAGCCAGGCGAGCATTAGAAAAGGCACTACCACCATGCAATAGTTTCCTCACGATGTTTTCCTCCACCGCAAGTTTAAGCTCATTGTAGGTGGATTAAGACTCACGTCCCTTGACGCGGAGTCCGTACACACTACTACTTAGCTATCATCACTTTTTTTTTCGTGGGAAAATGTATTTATGCATCCCTTCCCAGCTCGGGGTGACTGAGAGGGGTATGTGGGACTCACACAGAGTTATGCGCCTTAAATACTTACTAAAATCCCACGACAGTCTGTCGCCTTCCTGGGGCGACGCGGATCCGTGCATGCAATCATCGCGTCACCCCAGCGACCGGTCCGGCCTGGTGGTAAGCTGAGCCCTGGCAAGCTATCCTCGCTGGCAGCCGGACTGGTGAATAGTAGGCATAACTAGTTTAAGGCTGGTTACGGCCTCCTTTAACTCATTGGAGCAATTTCCCTGGAAGGCAGAAAATTAAAGGCTTTTTGCGACATCAACGATCTCCTCTACCCAGGCTTTCGCCAGTTTTCTGATGCCCTTTGCACCGAGCACTTCGAAGTCAGAGAAACTGCTGATTTGCGCCGCATTTGCTGACATATCTGACTCCTTGGGGTGTAGGTTGTTTGGGAGAGTAAGATCCACTACAACAACATCTCCCTCACTTTCGCTTCTACGGCGAAAAAAGCTAGGACAGCTGAGGTCGCAACGTTTGCCTCTCTTGGCCACCACTGTACCCCTCCCAGCTTCCGTTATTCCCTCCCGATTTGCTCTCTGTCGCTTCGAGCTACGTGGCGCACGGAAATGGAACTCACCATCCTTCACGTATAGTTCCGGTGGGCCCTTCGTATCCACCTCCACATTCGCCTCGGTTACCTCCTCTGATTTATTAATTTGGTCCTTTGTATATACACATTTTTTGGATTTGGAACAGTTCATATATAAATCCCACGAGTATGGTGTAAGAACGGTCCACCCAACAGTGCCCCCTGTACCTAGGTAAGCCTAGCGTAACTCGTCAGAGAGTCGGCCGGTTCTCTGACGAGGGCCGTACTCTTGACAGGTCTCCCACCAGCCACGCATCCGCTCGCGGTTGGAGGCAATTTGTATTAATTAATAGGAGCTGCTACCACCACTATTACCATTACTAAATATAATACCACTAAATTATTATATATTTTTTTCAGAAGTATTTACGTATTTTATTGAGAACGTTTCTGCGCATATCCAACGAGCTTACATTGTTTCAGCATAGATCATTGTTAGTATACCAACGATCCACCAGAGATTTAAAAACGACTTGAAGGTTACACAAGCAGTGATTGTCAAATTATTTTATATGATATTATTTGTATTGTCATATACTGTAGGAACATACCCTTTACCAGTTAATTCTTGTGAATTAATTGCTGTGCCAAATAACTTTATATTTTAACTAAAGCTATGATGCTATGTCCACCAATAACAACATTTTTTAGTAAAAATACAACCTATGTTCTCGAAGGTCGAAGCTTATAGCGGACCCTAATTGAAAATAATGATGCTATTAAAGTTTATGATAGAGCAAAAAACGTTTGAAAAACACGTTTCTTGTATGGGAGTCTACCTTAGTGTTGTAGTCATTGTTGTGTGCATAATACAAAAGTTAATACAAATAATCTGTAAACATTCGAACCGACTACTTATTTCGGTTTAAAATATATAGCCTTTCCAAATTAGGATCGATAGGTAGTAGGCGAGCAAAGCTTCTGTTTCTATGAAAACCCGACTTTGTTTTATATGTATACATATATTAGTCTATACACTTAATTAACAAAAAGTTGATTGTTATAGATAATAAAAAAATTAACTCGCTACAATTATATTCTTTATTTTTTTCATAAAACTACTCCACCAAGATTTCTTATTATTATTTTTTTACTGTAATTTATTGAAGTTGTAATCGAATAAATAAAAATAGTATGAACAGTTAAAATATCGATTAAGACGAATATCGAGGAATTTTTCGGAATTCGTATACATTTACTAATCTAAGTTTAATTGTTAAACCTATTAATAGCGTGAGGACAGCGGAACTGTTGAAATATGTTTTTATAGTACCGCTATCAAGGAGTAAGACATAGATTTTACTGCAGTTAATGTCGTCTAAAAATCGTAGTTTTGCTTAGTAATTAAGCTCTTAATAGTACTTCGATTACACGTTGGAACTATTGTACTTACGTGTGTATTAATACGCTAAATTACTCTGATTCACGCAAGGCCAACGAAAATACATTAATAATTTACCATAACCATAAAGGTGTCTACCGACAAATACTCGGTCGTTTCACCTGGAATATCTATTAATAAGTCATCATTAATTTGGATAACAGTGTTATTTTTTTGTAGCAAATATTGCTCTTTGACATAGCCACGAATTATCATTCATATTCCTCTGTAGATCAACGTAAACGCTGTCATTCAGTTCCACATTACAAAAGTTACATTACCCCGTTAGTGACACGTAAGCCCTCGGCATCTGTTTCCAACCATTCATCTTTAATTTCTAACAGTTTTTCGTATAGTGCCAGTATCAACACCATTGTAAAAGTGCACTCTTATATTTGTCGTCAAGTTACATTTCTGAAAATTAGCCCATAAACATGAGGTTTAGAGGCAAGCTTTAATTTTATCTGCAGGTGTGACCCTCTTGATTACTGGTACAGTTTGGAACCAGCCAGTACTACCACCATTCTATTTTTATAAGGTGAGGTTTAACGTAATGGTCATGATCTCACCTGATTTTAAGTGACGTTACGGCCCAAGTTGGTAGACACGCTAAACCTATGAGAGAACTGGCCCTCAAGTGCAGCTGCTGGAATACACTTATTGGTATTTGGCGGCAGATTTTCAACGTGAGGGTGGTTGCTAGTCAGGCGGGCATTAAAAAAAGTCCTACCGCCATGCTCTGGTTTCCTCACAATGTTTTTCCTTCACTAAAAGCTCAAGCTCATTGTAGGTGGTTGGATTCTAATTCACGTCTCTTGAAGCAAAGTCTTAAGCGAAGCTTAAGAAGTAACTTAAGCTACTATTACTTTAGAAAAAAATTTGGGTTCCGTGAAAAAAAACATGTTTAGGTCCACGCGGACAAAGTCGCGGGCACAGATAATATAATATAAATATAAACTCGACAATTACGCATTGACGTTTTTTAAACCCAGGAGCAGATGTTAGATTTCTTTACCTAGTTTGAACTGTAATTTACTTCATTTTTTAAGTCTTTCATAATTAATTTTCTTTGTAAAACATTGAAGGATGTTGATTGAGTAAAAATATCGGATATAGCGTCGACTAAACGGTTAGGTATCTGAACTGAACGATATCTTTTGAACGTTTTAAATATATAAAATATTTATATCAAAATATGTTACAGTTACAATCGTTTTAACGCGGCAATGTAAATGCCGGGACCCGCCTGTATGTACAGTAATCCCCTCTATAACACGTTATTCTTATAACTATTACGCGATTTCAATCCTTACAATCCAAGTCTACACAACGGGTAGCCTTTGTCATTGTGCACTGTGTCCTTTAATAGCTCTCGGGGATATTTTTGCTTACATTTTCCGTCTTCCATGCAAGGTGATGCAGGGCTTCGCAAGCCACAGGGACCATGAATCATGTTTCTGACAATTATGTCATACAACTCTTGGTCTACCGATTTGTTAGAACGTGAAGGTAGGACGATTTTTCGTGTAAAAATTCGAATTTTCCCTTAAATCTCCCATAGGAATTCGATGTTTGACCAGGACAAAAAGTAACTTATTTTACTCTTCGTCTTTACAAATATCTCTATGACTAAAAGAAGTCGTTTGTTTAGTCTGATAGATCATGAAAGATGAACAATTTTACGGATATTCCTGTAAATCTTCCGTAAGAATTTGAAGTTTTTCCAAGACCAAAAGTAAACTATGGTACTCTCCAGCCTTTCAACTAACTATATGCCAAAAATCATGTCGATTGATTTCTTAGTTAGGGAGTGAAGGAAGGACAAACAAAAAAAACACACTTCGCATTTATAATATTAGTTAGGACACATATACTTGTAAATTGACGTTAATTTTTTTAAATTAATTTACCTATATGTCTGCTTGTGAGTGATATGAAGGATATTTTCAGTCTCCTCGTAGATCAAAGATAAGAACCAATTATTAACATTTATTTTAATTTCTGTTGATTCACATTTTTTGTTTAATTGTCTGTATATGAAAGGTATGCCTAACTCAGTATAACGTTGTACATGTGTTGTAAACGTTGTTGTTAACTCTGGGTGTTTATGTTTAGAAACGTTGAGTTCATTACGTAACTGGTCAGTTTCAATTTATTTCAATAATTGACACAATAGAGAAAACTTCTAGGTATTCATTGGTCTATTTATAACTTAAAAGGATAACCACGAAAATGTTTATGTCCCTCTGAATTGTGATGAAAACTAGTATACCTAACGCTAATCATAGTGACACGCTTAGACGAGTTGTGTTTCGTTATCGATCGATATATATTCAGCAACCATTTGCTTCAAATAGCAAATACGTATTATAGTTCAGCTTTAGTGTATCTAATTTGTTAATTTAATGCATATTATATATAACATTTGCTATCACTTTGCTTTTGCAAAATATGTAATAGCGAGGCAGGTCATTTATCACGTTTTGAATGTAACGTGTAATTGTATTGCGACTTTTATAAATCGGCCACAACTACTCAATGTAAAAAGCAGGCATTATATCTAACGACACATTTCTTTGGTACAATAAATGCCAGAACGTCCGAATGTCTTCAAAAACATGTTTGTACCAGCTGTCGGAACTGCTATGGAAATATAAATTTCCATTACACACTATGCATTCACCGACTTCCTATCACCTCATTTCGGCGTGGTTTTAGTTAGCTTCTACACGTCACTGGAAGCCTATGTGAGATTTAAAAATATTAAATATTAACCTACTAATTCAAATTACAAACTACGATTACAAATTCTTTAAAAAAATACTGCGATTACTATTTAAACATTATAATACGATGATAAACTTCAATAGAAATATAAAAAAGGCCGCACATGAACAAAGGCATGACAGTAGCGATTGGAGATGGATTGTCGTTCTCTCGATGGTCGCTACTGTTTTTGGACTGTGCTGTACTTAACATCAGGTACAGTGCAGTCACTTAGCCGAGCTACCATAAAAAAATAATATATATATATATATATATATATTATACCACATCTATAAGTAGTTAATGTCTTTTTTAGTAATTTTAAAAGTAACAATTCGGAACTATCAACATTTCGACTATATTTATACCAAAATGGTTGAATATCATTTCATACATACCACGTCTACTGCTTCATTAATATAGAAACATTATAATACTACATACTTTCAATTAATGATATGGAGGGTAGTTGATAACACAGATTAGATTTGCATGGTGGTAGGGCTTTTTCTAATACCCGCCTGGGTAGCTACCACCCTCTAGTTGTAAACCTGCCGGCAAATACCAATAGGTGTGTTCCGGCAGCAGCACTTGAGATCCAGTTCCTCCACAGGTTTAGCGTGTCTACCAACTTGGGCCGTATCGTCACTTAAGATCAGGTGAGATTATGGCCATAACGCTAAACATTAAGTATAAAAAAAAAAAGATTACTATATAAGTGTGATGAAAGGGCGGCTAGGGTTCAGTCGAAGTGATATTCGAGCCAAGTCAAGTCTAAGGTTCAATTCAGTGAAATTAAGAACGTTCGAGAGTACGGAAGTGTTGTAGTAAGCGGAGGCTCTGCTGTAAAATATAACGATTGTGGAACGAGACTCTAAGTATGATTCGACACAATATCCACGGTGTGTAACATCTCAGAAGTGGGATTGAGAAAAATGTCGGAGCTCTGTGCTCTTGGTCTTGGCATAAAGAAGAGACAGCGATGAAAGCAGTGAGAACGAGATTTTTTTTATTTTCATCCTCAGAAGACTGCACGCCCTAAATTAAGAAATGAGGCCGAGTGACCCATACTGATGCAGAGGTTGTTCTAAATTCCGGCCCGAGGATAGTCCAAGTACCTAGTTACATAAAATCGACCAACTTGGAAAAGTTTGCGGGTGGGACAACACGGATCGTCAGTCTGTGATGCAATTATGGCTACGAGGCTGGCTCCACATGATGATCCACGACGATTTCGACAACTACAATTTTCTTGGGAAGAATGGAAACGAGCATAGTATCTCGTTTTCCCACAGTCTCTGTAACACAATATAAAAATTATATAAAAAATTTCATTCTCACTGACATGTAAAGTGAAACAAAGAATAAAACCTCAAAGTAATATATTCAAATAAACCAAAATTGATTTGTAGGTTCCTTGTTACATATATTTAATATATATATAATTCTTATTATTTAATTTCCTATTTAAAATTGAATAAATAAACATTTTAATTGGTTTCATAATTATGCAAACGAGGTCACTGATACAGGTTTGTTTTAAATTAAATACGAATAAATATAGCTTTCAAATATTCATGCTAATATTTTATTTACCTACAAGATGTCAGTTCCGGTCTCTAATATTTCCTATTATAAATATCAAATCTCTATACGTTATGACGTCTACATTCAAATTTAATCTATTTAATATCATCCATATCTATCAAATATGTTTTCCTATTCTCATATCTATATAAATATTATTACGACCAATGGGGTTTTATATTGTCCAAAATGTACGGTAATAAATAAAAATTGACATCAAGTGATAGATGAATATCTAAAATTCAAATACATAGTCATTCAAATGAAATTGATGTTATAGCGATGATGACGCTAAAATGAAGAAAATGCTATTAACATTGTTTAATTACAGTTGTGATCATCGAGATGTATTTAAATTTATGATTAGATTACATAACTGTGTTTTTATTTTACGATATTTCTTATACGTTGTCGTCTTCTTCTTCTTTCTTATTTTCTCTTTTTGATTTAATCAAACATCTAGAACAACGAAAATAATATTAATTTAAGAAATATTCCGATGTTGATGTTTGAAACCATAACCAAAAGATATAATTTGAAAAATTTATAAACAGTGTTTAGCATATTTATAATAGGAATCTGGGCGGATAATTTCGCTCCTGCACACCCGCCGCGGCCTCCTTCCGCAGACGCCTGAGCCTAGGTTCGATCCTCCGGACAGGAGGAGCCCTCGAGTGACTCTGCTCGCGCGATACAGTGACACTATACATCACTGAAATTACACCATCACACCGCATACCATTCGTGCACACTCACACGTTAAGTACACAGTTCTGTAAGGGACTACCCTCGCGGCCCTTGAGCTGCTTACCTGATAAGGTCGTAGTTAGTATCACTAATTTAGTAATACAGAACCTGTTGGTTAGTCAGGATCATGAATCTTTTTTCATTTACCGGCAGCAGCCCTAGCCGAGGTTCGGCCGTCCTAGCACTCTTGTGCCTGCTGCCTCGGGGCTGAGTGCCCTCAGCACTCGCCCCCAAAAGTTCCGTGAAGCTGTCAAAGCCCTTGGGCTAACAGCGTACGTCAGTTCGAAAAAAAAATAAAAACGTATGTAAGTAACAAGCTTAGGTTGTGTTGGCTGCGAAAGTTATTTTTAAGAAGGAGGAGTTTTTATACTAGTGGGTAAATGTTGTCTACAAAATTAAGCACAAGATTAAGAAGCGAATAGCTCAGTTGGTAGTGTGTACAGACACCGCGTCAAGGGACGTGAATTTGCATCCACCTATGTGAGCTTGAACTTTCGGTGAAAGAAAACATCGCGATGAAACCATAGCATGGTGATAGGGCTTTTTCTAATACCACCAGGCTAGTTACTACTCTCGAGTTGAAAATATGCCACCAAATACCGATAGGTGTTTCCGGCAATTGCACTTGAGAGCCTGTCCCTTCACTAGACTTAGAGTGCCCGTCATCTTTGGCCACATCATCACTTAACATCAGGCGAGAAGCTAAACCTAAACTATAAAAAAAAACAATTTATGTCACTCCCTTGCTTATGCAATTGTACAATTTATATTGTGTATGTTGCAAAAAATTAAAAATGCAAAAAATCAATCTTTTATTTCACTAAGTACTAACCTAAAAGCATTCGCAAGTATGAGTATGGAAGTGGACAGCTGCCTTCGTCCTACACCTTCACTAGCAGCATATAATAATCGATCAATAGAAGTCCTTTGTAATCGAATAGGAAATACTTTAAAGCAATTTTGTATTTAAAATGAATTAAAAAATATTTGGCATCGCGCGTTCTATGCTCGCTCTTATTGTTATCTGCTGATGATAAAATCAGTAGATGATTCAGTGAACATATATTCATAGTACACAAGATGAAATCAAAATTTGGCACTGAACATTGCATTTTTTTATATGATGTTGTTTTCGTTTTTCGTGTGTGCAACCCCCGACAAGATTGAGAAGAAAAATGTTTCTTCGCAAATACTCGAAAACGGTAAAAATTTGAAGCGATGGTAGCTCAGTGACAGTGTGTACGACTTTGCGTCAAGGGACAGGAGTTCGATTCCAACCACTTACAACGAGCTTGAGCTTTCGGTGAAGGAAAAC
Organism: Actias luna; assembly: GCA_039707435.1. Taxonomy (NCBI): domain Eukaryota; kingdom Metazoa; phylum Arthropoda; class Insecta; order Lepidoptera; family Saturniidae; genus Actias; species Actias luna. The sequence goes on along the minus strand of JAZHAC010000033.1, from coordinate 7,098,116 downwards.
ATCGTGAGGAAACCATGGCATGGTGGTAGGACTATTCATATTGCCCGCCTGGCTAGCAACCATCCTCAAGTTGAAAACCTACCGCCAAATACCAATAGGTTTGTTCCGGCAGCTGCACTTGAGAGCCAGTTCTTCCACAGGATTAGCATGTCTACCAACTTGGGTCGTATCGCCACTTAAGATCAAGTGGAATTATGGTCATTACGCTAAACCTTCACAATAAAATAATGTTATAATAATAATATATAGAGCTTATAATTTTACAGAAAGAAGGTTCCATGACATTGTTTTCCTCCAGTCAAAATAAACCGAGTTTTAAGTATAAGCAATGAACGCAAATTTTAAAAAATCGTAGGCGGGAGAAGACAGCAGATTTTAATTTGTTATTTTAAATTACTTAAAAAAACTAATATTTAGTTTTAGAGATAAAGATTCATTTTTTATTATTAAAAAGATATATAACTTTTTAAATATAAGTATAAATTGATATTTCAATACTTAAAAATTAATTAAGAATTTTTTTTAATTGATTTTTTTTTATAACTTAAAGGTTAGGAAATTGTACGAGAACTCTAAATATTGCAAAATTAATTAGTTAATGACACGGAAAACTTTACACATTGTTTTTTATCATGAAAAATTAATTATATCAAAAATGCAAAGTTGAGTGCCAAATTTTGATTTAAGATCTTATTTAACTGGACTAAGCGGTCATTAAACCAGCTGCCTTGCTGCAACCGCCGCGCCGACGTGGTGTGAGTTCGATACTCGCATACAATAATCATTAGTGTGATCCACAAATAATTGTACTGAGTTTATAGTTACTTTGCATTTGTTAATTATGTAAAGTCCTTCTCACTAGACATTGGCAAAATTGCCTTCATAGGCTTACGTTAATGTGACAAAAAAAGCATTTTTATTTTCTATTAATAAATGTAAGACCTAAGGTGGTAACATTCTGAGTTTTTCTGAGTGGATCGCGAATCATATACCACGTGCAACAACTGGCATGAAGGCGCACTTAACCAAGTCGCTTTCCGGGATAAGCCAGTGTACACTCAGTTTTGAAGCGATAATAGTTCAGTTGGTAGTGTATACGGACGCCGCGTCAAATGACGTGAGTTCGTATCCATTTACAAGAGTTTAAGCTTTGGATGAATGAAAATGTCTTGACAAAGCATAGCATGCTGGTAGAGCTTTTTCTAATGCCCGCCTGGCTAGCTACCACCCTCAAATTGGAAATCTGCTTTCAAATACCAATATGTGTTTTCCGGCAATTGCACTTGAGAGCCAGTCCCTCGCCCAACTCCCCCCTCCCTCCCTCCACCGCCACCATCTTGGACCACATTGTTAATTAACATCGGCTGAAATTGTGATCATAATGGTAAACCTAATAATAAACCCTACATTAATAATAAAACATCGACCCTTATATCGTAGACAAGCTCTATTCACTGATCTGTTAAGGCGGACAGGATATGTACCAACTCATCGGATGACAAATACCTTGACCTCCTGATGAACTCAACGTTTATCACTGAGTAGTCCTGATTGTTTTGGATAATTCAGTGTACTTAATATTCAGATACAGTAAAGTGACTTTAAAAAAACATACATACATATATCTGTGCAAACTCGTATTCACATAAGTAGTCAAATACAATAAAAAAACATTGTAAATAAAAAGTAAAACCAAAATAACCACACATACAGATAAAATTTGACCTTGAGGTATAATGAATATGTAATTCACGACAGACGTAAACATTAAGCTTACGAAGCCACAGGTGACAAATAGTTACTATAGTAGTAGTAATATACGCTTCTTACGAGGTCCTACATAACGAGTTAAAATGTATTTATATTGGTAGAAAATTATGACAATTATGTTAGATTATTTTATGGAATAGGGGGCAAACGAGCAACCCGTTCACCTTATGGTGAGAGATCACTGCCGCCCATGGATACCTACCACACCAGAGGAATCGCAGGTGCGTTGCCGGAGTTTAAGGTACAAGTAAGCTTTCTTATTGAAGGTCGCCAAGTCATATCATTTCGGAAACACCGTCTACGCAAGTTGGTTCCACAAGGTAGTCGTGCAAGTAAAAAAATTCCGTGCGAAACGTACGATCGTGGATCGCTATTCATCCAGATGGTGGGGCTGAAAGTTAAGTGTTTTAGATCGTCAGATACCAGAGCCTCTAGCATATTTTTTTTCTATATTGGCTTGCGTAAAGAGTAATCAGAAATGTAAGGGATGACATTTTTGTTTATAATATCAATGACATATATCAAAACTAAATTCCATGATCAAAGCGTGTTATAAACTTTAAAATTCACATACATACCTATATAGAGGCCATGATAGCTGAGTGGTAGCGTGTATGGACGGCGCATCAAAGAACGTGAGTTCGAACCCCTGCAATGAGTGCGAGCTTTTGCTGAAGGAAAACATCGTAATGAAAACAATAGCATGGTTGTAGGGTGTTGTCTAATGCCTGCCTGGCTAGCTACCATCCTCAAATTAATAATCTATCGGTAAAAATCTATAGTTATCTAGATGTCTATCAGAGAGGCAGTATAGTGGTTTATTCAAATTAAATCAAAAATCTTTATTCAATGTAGGCCGGCCTAAGGAAAGCGCTTTTAATGTCAAAACTACCACCGATTTGAAAAATAACCCGGTCCTCGAGAAGAACCGGCAAGAAACTAGATCTAATTATATATTTTTTTACATACATACATACTATCACGTCTCTCTTCCATAAGGGTAGGCAGAGACCACATCCTTCCACTTGCTACGATCCAAACATACATCTTTCCCTTCTACTTTCAAAAGCACCTTCATACATGCTCTTCGGTTACGGGTACTTTTGACCTGGCCTTTCTCCAGAACGTCCTCGATCTGATTGAGATATGTTCGCCTAGGTCGACCCTTACCAGCATGCCCAGCCACACTCGCCTTGTAAATTTGTTTTGTTAATCTTCTTTCATCCATCCTCTCTATATCTATATCTCTATACCTAGATTTTTTTTACGTAGTACATACTTAAAAAAGGTAAAAATGTAAATATATTTACAATAAGTTTAAGCGGATGCACAGTGAGAGGTATCAATTCTAGTATCACCATAGTTCATAAATTGATCCACTCTCTAATAGCTTTTCAACATCAAAATCCGCTTGACATGACGCTTGAACTCACTATCCGGCAAATCGGTAATGTGCTTTAAAAAACTTGTTTTGCTTTGTGTTATAAAACCTAATAGTATTACCTAAAAAACTTTTATTGAACTTACTGAATCTAAAATATGGGGTGACCAGTTTGTCACGATTTCAATATTAATAAATTATATATAATAACATTTATAGATGATAATAGTTAAGAATAAATAAGATGAAAAATAACATTTTTTTACTTGCCTATATAATGAGCAAGTGCATATTCATTACTGTGTTCATATCCGCCATAAAGTTTGGCGCGACCTACACAAATAATATTATTATTTAAATTTTCTCCAAACCTGTTCGGTGTGTGATTTTTATTAATATAAAATGTATTGCATTATCATATAAAAACAGCTCCGGTTAGTTATAAAGTGATTATTCTGTTTTATGTAATAACTGTTTAACTACATGCCTTCTGGAATGTTCTTGCTGAGTAGACTACAGTTTAATCACCACAACAGCTAAATCGACATTAAATTAATAGTTATGTTTTTTTATAAACGCGACAGTTTTTAGGTCATTATTAAAATAGTTCTGTAAGTATTGATAAAATAGAGATATTTTTTACATATGTATTACATATAATATAATGGAAATGTTATTTTATGTGATTTTAAATGAATATAAACTGTCTAACTCTATTTTGCTTTATATTGATTTCTATGTACAAGATGCAGAGAATTAGCAGTAACAGCGATATATATGATATTAAACTAAATACAACCGGCAAATGAATTATAGCTAGTATAGTGTAAAAAGTGTTAATTAAGATCTTCATTTTAAGCGTAATCAGCACAAGAAACCAACGCATCGCATTCACCTGATACATCGTTAGTATAATTATGTCCATACATGGTAAAATATACTAGTAGAGTAAGGTAGTGATGCCATATGTTCCACAAGTAACCATTCACATTCAAACTCTACTTACCTATAAAGTTTGACTACTAGAAGTATACCATACAAATCAAACCCCTCGACTAATTTTCGAAATACAGCATAATCTGATCTGATTCGGACATACGAAGTTTGAATGACCATTCTATATCAATTTTTTACCGTGATCAATACCTAATAAAACCTTAGTCATCTGTTGCTATAAAAAATAAAACATGCAGTATGTTATTATATTCAAAAATAATTGAATCGACTACTTATTACTATACGTGGACTCTATATTGAAGTTAATATAACTATATGTAAATATAATACAAAATATATTTCATTTAGTATTTACATATTTGTATAATAAATACTAACATATAAGGATGTGTAGAAACCGGGTTTGAGACAGTACCCCGTAGTAGTAAATAATAATTGTTTCCGTGACTGTTATAACATTTTTTTTTTGCTTAAAAACGTAAACACTTTATGGTTAAAACTAGTTTGTAAATTTTCCTTCACTTAGACAACAAAAAGGCCGTGAATCTAAAATTATTAAAGTAACTTAATATTTCTTAGCGTATTAATGTTATTCGATCATTCTTTTATTAATTCTACTTACATATATCCAATAAACTAAATAAATTGTTGATTTCAACTTTAGATATAACTAGGTCTACGAAAGAAAGGTAACCTTAACAGAGTTAAATTTTCGCTTTCATATCGTTCTCGTTATCTTTTGCATCTTAACGAGGCAGAATGTGATAAGGTTTTCATGACCCTTAATATTCAAGTGGACGCGGCCGCAGTGTAAGGATTGTTGACAAGAAGAAGAGTGCGAAAGCTGTCCCTGGTCTCTGGGAACACGGAAATTTGCTGTCTCACTGCAGTGCTTTTTAATGGGTAGTTTACAGTGCTTATCACCCGACGAGTCTTGCCAAATGCACCTCTCGCCTTGGCCTGATCCCGGGTAATGCATTTACACGGTGCGATGAGCAAGTCCGTAAATAATAGGATTTTTTAACATCACGTTGAAAAAGAGAATACGGGTTTCTATTAAACAATACTACAACTTGGTCCTAATTCACTAGGAACGCCATCGTCGAGAGATTGACATGTATCCGCATAATCGAAACTACATAATGTAGCTTTTGGTGTAACAACAGTAATATTAACAATGTATATTTTCCCATATTTATTGTAACAATGGCTCAATAATGAAATAAACCTGATCTTACGGTTGATTGTGATGAAACCACAGCATGGTGTTGGGGCTTTTTACAAGTTCCATCTGGTTAGCTACCACCCTCAAATTAAAAATCTACCGCCAACAGTTGCAATTGAGAGGCAGTTTTCCCACTAGCCTTAGCGTGTCCACCGTTTTGGGCCATATTGTCACTTAACATCAGGTGAGTTTGTAACCATAACGCTAAACCTATAAAGTTAAAAAAATGCATCAACATAATTCCAAAAAAGCTACTGATCAATTTTAAGATTTAGAAGAAAAATGACAGGAAGTTAAAGCAAAGCTGGTTCAGAAAACTCTTCCCTGCTCATTGTAGGTGTTTAGATTTGAACTCACGTCCCATGACGCGGTGTTCCTACACACTACCACTGAGCGATAATCGCTTCAAAATTTTAACCTTCCAAATTTTAACGATTGTCTGTTTATGTCAGGTATCTCTGTCGTATCGTTGCTTACGTATAAGCTCGACGAGCGCGGAAAGTAGTTGTAGTGTCTGTTCATGTATAAAAATATTACAATAAGTATAATAATATATTTTTATGTCTTATACGTGTGTAAATTTTCGACTGGTTTCTGTGGTGTTTGAATACAAAGTTTCTAAAATAGTGTTGTACAGTTCATTTAACCTTAAAATTTCTTCTAGAGACTTCAATGTGACAAGATATGTAAACTGTTTGTAGATGTAAAAAAACACAGACCACACAACATAGTTGTAGTGGACTCTACTACTCAGCCGGTAGGGTATTAGTTAGATGACACATGACAAAATATTTAACAAATAATATACATCGACATTCCTTGTTTATTGCTCTTTCTATTAGTGAAAAATTTATTAAAATCGGTTACGTCATTTGGAAGACGTAAGCGGAAAAACAGACAGACGCAAACAACGACTTTGTTTTATACTATTTAGGGATATATATGTTAAAATGAAACATTGCATAGTGGTAGGGCTTTTTCTTATGCCCGCCTGCCTAGCTACCATCCTCAAGTTGAATATCTGCCGCCAAATATCTTTAGGTGTGTTCCGACAGTGGGACTTGAGAGCCAGTCGCTCCTAAATAGGCCGGCAATGCACCTGCGATTCCTCTAGTGTTGTGGGTGTCCATGGGCAGCAGTTGTCACTTACCACCAGGTGATACGCTTGATCGTTTGCCCCCTATTCCATATGAAAAATAAAACATTATTGAGATTACTGTAGTTACAGTAAAATCAACTTTTGCAATTTTGATTGTGTTATATGTAGGAAGTTCTCAACGTTCACATTCTATCTAAAATATGACCCAAAGGTAAAAGTAAATGCTGTGTAAAACAACGCACTATCCTGTGACTGTGCTAACCTGAATATTTAGGATGCGTGAAATCTTAAATACCTAAGTAAGGTAACACGAAATGTTTTGTTAATGCACTTTCTTTTTCAGTTGTCGCATTATCCGTAATATGAAAGTTATTAATGCAATATGTACTTAGTCATAGCACTCAATCCAGTAAATATTTTCGTTTCCATTATTCACTGCAATGTTTCAACTAGCAATAGACTGACGAGTATCAACATTGGGTATATCTTATTAAGTAGCCCACGAGTCTCAAGATCAAATATTTTATGTAGTTGCCGTGGTTGTTTAATGTTTTTTATTGCTTTGTTTTATTATAGTTAATAGTTTTATCGTACCATTTGTTAAGATGATGGTTATTTCCAGTTCGAGAACAAACATAATCCACCAAAAAAAAACAACAAATAAGTGTTGGAAACGATAGGGCAGATCGCTAGCCGTCTAGGTACTTGTTTTATTATTAAAAGCAATAATTTACCTTATTATGATGTGATATATAGACGTAATACGTAATTACGATAACAGCTAACATTTTTATTTTTTATGTTTTTCAGAACAATAATTTAATTTCTTTGATTTATATTTCTTAACATATGTGTGTGATAAAGATAATAATGCGCTTCAATTTTGTAGGAGAAGATCTTTGTATTTATATATAAAAATTTGAACCCGCGACTTCGTTCACAGGAAACTACAAGTAATTTGTTTAAGGAAAAAAAGTTTTTTTGATTGAAAAGTACACTATATCTTATTCTGTACCCTAGACAACGTATATTCATAATACTCTAGTACTCATTAATCTGGTTATCATATACAAAAATATATTTTCGAATCCGACTGGTAGTTCTAGAGAATAGCAAGTATTATGTAGTATGGTTTTTATAAAGTATGTTAACAGCACACTGTTATAAAACTGCATTCATTCTCAATTAATTGTATTTCTATATTAATTTATTTTATGCACGCATAATTGTTTGAAAAATATAAGTTGAAACACTTTCGTTAATGTTTTTCGACCTTTGTAATTCAAAGCAAATTCTCTTTACAGACTTCGACTATGTCATCACTTTTAAAATTAAAATTGAATGCGCGGGATAGTATTATCGTTAAACATAAGCATATACCAAAAAACAAGGTTTATTTGTAAGTACATAGATCAAAGAGAAAGTCTGATAACTGTACTTAGGGCATTATAGTCTCGAAAAATATCTATATTTTGATTATGTACATAAAGCTTTATGTTTTTTAGGATGGATGACTTTAGAAATAATTATCTGTTTGAGTAATGACGTAATTCGTATAAAAAATACATTTAAATCGATTTAAAATGTACTATATATTTGTTATATATATACTAAAAATTCTGTAAGTTATATTTTATATGAATAATTGAAATGATAAAAGAATTTTCCTCATGAGATTATTTAATTCATGACTGATCAAATCTAAGGTAGCATAAGGTAACAAAAGGTAGCATTTTTTATTTCAATTGAAATTATACATATCTCATAAAAATTATTCTACATAATATTGTAAACATGTACTATGTAAACTTCTTTTAACCTTATCCTACATAGGTAAGTAGCGTCGGCATATATTTTTATCTTCCGTTCTGCTTTGCCAGATGTCATCTCAGAACTCATTTCTATAATACACTTATCACTCACTAGCTGCTGCGACTTCGCTCGCGTGGAACTAAAACCTGTTTAATCATTTTACTAGTTTTAGTAACTATTTTTCAATATAGCGATTGATTCCATTAATGGTATAGTGATGTTAAATTAGTTAAAGCCTTCATCAATGATTGTTCAATCAATTACAAGAAGATATTTTGAAATCCGACTGGTAGTACCTCAGATTAGAACGTTCAAACAAACTTTTCTGCTTTATAATATACATTACTTTGTCACTGTACATATAGTGCACCTCTTGTGTCCCACTGCCTCGTGTAGTGCCTATTCTAAGTTTACTAAAATATATCTAGGTACTCTACTTGTAGGTAGTTTTTACTGCGACTGATTAAATCAAATAAAGTAAAAAATTAGGAACTACAAGACTGACATTGGTTAAGCAACCTTTACTTATATTATTACTCTTTCTTATTTTAGTTATATCGGTTTATATGACGACATCGATATTATTACTATATTAAAGCAAGGTTAGGTTTATTTTGTACAAGCTTATACAAGCGAAGCGGATCTGTCCGCGTATTATTACTTCGCAGCCTGCCTCTTCCAAAGTAAATTTAGAATCTAATACATGAGCAATCTTTCTCAAAAACGACTTTCAGGATTTCAACGCAATTTTGTATTAAGATAATATCACAATTTCTAAGTTTACATAAAATTTTGATTAAAGTGAAAATTTTAGGTTACTTTTTATTGCTTGACGTCAAACAAACCTGAGACGCGGAATATATATGTATTAAAACAAACAATGACTTAATTTTTATGTCATACTCTAAAGTATTACACCATACATATATTTACATTAGGTATAACTTACTCAATACCATGTTAAATAAAAAAATCGAATGTTGTTCCTGACATATTCAATAAATCATAAATTTTATAATAATATTAAAGGTGACTTAGGTACGAAAATACTTAAATAAAAATATTATTAAAAATTTTGGAGAATCCATAAGTGCACGCTTTATATCACTCATTTAATTTTTAAGCAAAAAACAAGCCGTAGTATTTGTTTATGTAATTAATTATTATATTCATTCTTATATTACTTATTCTATGTTTTTAAGCAAGCATAATTTATTATTTGCTACAAAAACTCCGTAGATAGTTTTACCTAGGGAGACTGTCATGTTGAAGTGCTAACCTCTTTATTATGAAATAGCCTTCGACTCGGCTGTATGGTTTCGGTATCTTTTACTGAAATAATAAATTCGAAAATAAGACGTGTATAAAACCATTTTATTATTAAACTACGGGTACTAGGCTATTGATATGAAATAGGTAACTGTTTGGTGTTATTCTAAAAATAATAAACAAAACCTGGTCTGGATACGTCAATTTTTTCGGGAGTTATCGTGACCACCTCGTATAACAATAATCATACGTTGACGTCAAAAAATTTAAACAGTTTTTTTTTCAACGTAGCAAAGTTAAACTTGTATAAAATATGAAGTATTTGAAGTGTTTCATGAAAATCATCTACTCATATCATACTTCATACTAATATTATAAATGCGAAATTGAGTTTGTTTTTTACATTTTCACGTCTGAGCTGTTGAATCGAGTGTGATAAATTTTGGTACAGTGATAGATGGGACCCTGGAAATGGAGATAGGCTACTTTCTCTTGAGAAAAAGTTATAGGAGGTGGGGTAAAGAGAGGGACGAACTTTGTAGAAGAGTTTTTATCACGTCATCCGATTTGTTTAACAATTAACGCGAGCGAAGCTGCACGTATTATTTAGTAATCGCAAAGCAAAGCAAGTTGGTTGTCATAGAGGCAGTTTAAGAGCAAAAATTGCTTGACCTTGACGTGTCGAGAGTAGAGCATAACCTTATCGCTTCACGGTATGAGGCGTGCATTATGTACAAGTGTTACAAGTTAGTAGAGGGCGTAGTCCCTTACAGAACTGTGTACTTAACGTGTGAGTGTGCACGAATGGTATGCAGTGTGATGATGTACTCTCACTGAGTTTCACTGTATCGCGCGAGCATAGTCATTCGAGGGTTCCTATCCAGAGGATCAAGCCCAAGCTCAAGCGTCTGCGGAAGGAGGACGCGGCGGGTGTGCGGAAGCGATATTATCCGCTCGGCCTCGGCGATTGGTGGAGACGGCAGGGAGGACCGCGTTCAATCTCGTTATTTTATCGACGGGGTCGGAGAAAGGAGACATAGTAGGGTAAGTCCCTAGTATAGTAACATTATTCACTTTTGATGTCACATTAACAAAAGGTCTCATACTAAATTAGGTTTTTTTTTATAGTTTAGCGTTATGGCTACAATCTTACCTGATGTTAAGTTGCGATGTGGCCCAAGCTGGTGAACACGCTAAGCCTGTAGATAGACTGGCTCTCAAGTGCAACTGCCGGAGCACACCCATAGGTATTTGATGACAGATTTTTAACTTGAGGTTGGTAGCTAGCCAGGCGGACATTAGAAAAAGCCCCTACTACCATGCTATGGTTTCATCACGATGTTTTCCTTCAACGAAAGCTCAAACTTTAGATGATGATTGGTCATCGTAATGGTTTAAATGTTTAATGGTTTATATTTTTTTATCACTGAAAAGTGTAAGCTTTTATGTTCTTGGATATAAACGCTTGTAAAAAATAATGCAAATCCGGTAGTTCATAAGAATAACTAATATGGAAACAGTAACTAATAACATAGAATAATTACCGAAACTAGTAATCTAGGTGTCAAAATGGCAAAACTAAAAAAAATGACTACAAAATGAAAACTAAATAACTGTAATAAAGTGGATCAGCAAACCTTAACTAGTAAAAAACTCATTCTAGCAAAGTCTCTGACTAGAGTCTAAATGTCTACTTTTCTAGACTAAGCCTCCTTAAAAATAAAGTACATAGAAGTGGTTATAATGAAAAAAAATTTAAAAGGGTATAAAAAAGTCTTCAACATTTTATTACTTTACGAAGTTTACGAAGTCACGGATATTATTCTATGTGTAACTAGTTTGGTTTAAAATCACTAACATTTTATGCAAATTAGGTTTTATTTAAAGTCATTTTGATTATAAAAATTCTATCACGCACCGGAGCCTAAAACATCCGAGTCATCGAAGAAACCTGGAAAAAACTCGATCGTGTTAATATTCTTACATAATTATTGTTTACAGTTCAGTTTCGACTATATAATACCAAACAAATGTGTAAGCAGAAAAAAAAACGTAGGTAATTAATTCATGCCTACTAATAATATCTCTGATACTCGTTACACGGTGTTTACAATACAAAATAGGGCTTGTGATTATCATTATATAAGCCCAAGGTTTGAGGTGGAGTAAATTATCGCGAGGCTTACCGAAATAATATGAGCACACGTAGATATAAGACTATAAAAATGTCACTCAACCAGATTATCCACACATATTATATATCTACTAGATTTTTTAAATAATTACTTCTTATAATATATAAATCTGTGTTCAAGTATTAAATATATAAATCTTTATATAGAGATTATTGTGACGTAAAAATATTTGTAAAAAACACGGAAACTGCAGTGATATACCCGGCCATAGTCAACGGCTTCACGGCGGCTCCAAATTCAAAAATCCTGGGGAATATATAATATTCTACAATAATTTAATGTATACGTAGTTATATCTGCATTTTAATACTCTACACTACATATACTACTCAAAGTTCATATTGTGAACAACGTCACATACACCATAGGCTCCTGTCTCGATTCGCTTGACAATTTGTGGAAGCCAATTCGAAGACTAAATCAATTTGCCTACATATAGACACACTTACATCCTGATACTGAACATACTCAACATTTATAAAGAACTGTAACATTAAATTATATTATATTGTTATCCTGTTCATACAGTTGCATAAACATACACTTTAATTTTAAACATTAACCTAGTTCTGGTAAACTCAATTGTTTTTTGCTTTCTTTTTTAACTTCATTCTCGTTCTTTAAATCCGTTATTTCAGCATCTGTGCTTGTATTGTAGGTGCTTGTGGAGTTACTGCGATGATTAAGACCGTGATGACTCGCAAGGCCACAGCACAATGGAGAATAAATTGAGATTTGCACTAGAAGAATTGCACAAATGAACAATTGCTGGAGGAACGGTAGGATAGTGAGATTGAATAAAAAAATAATATAGATAAGAATAGCAATTTAAAAAATTACTTAGCTTAATGTATATTCAATTAATGGACAGCCTTGGTCAGCGGGATGTACTGCAGGAGATAATAACATCCTTTAATCACTGCAGTGACACCTATGAGCATGCCCTGAACCATATAAGTAAATTGGAAATAGAATTAAATAACTCTCACATAGTAATAAATGAACTAGAGTTGCAAGTGGATCATCATAAAGCTACAGAGACAAAAATACTTTACAATAATTTAGTGGGAAGTATTTCTAGTATTGAGTCTCAGCCACGGGCCACTGGAAATTGTATAGATTCAAAATCTGCCCGTTCGGTGATGAATAGCCACAATAAATGAAAAAAATACATAAGAATAAATAAAATAATTTGTAAATATAGTAAAAAATTTAAATCCACAAAAATGAATAGATCTGTATCAAAATTAGCACAAGAAAAGATATTATTAAGGAAAAAATTCAAAAATTTAACTACACAGTTCTTAGAAAACCAGGTTATATACAACAATGATATACAGCGCTTACAGACTGAATTAAGAATAAAGGAAGAAAATATTACATCTCTTTTAAATACAATTGATTATTCACAAAACCAATTATGTGAACACTTGGTGTCTGCACAGAGCTGCATAGAGTCTGTTGCTGATAATGTGATGACTAAATCACCTGGCAGCGACTATATACCATTCTTTTGCAATAAATCTCAGAGTCATGTGAGTGCTAATGTCAGTATTGTAAAAACTATAGTTTTTAGTGATAGTATAGGTAAGGGTATGGGTTCTATGTTGGCACAATCATTGAAAGATAACATGATTAATTATTGTATGCCTGGTGCCACATATAATCATATAATTGCTAAAATCTTGAAAACAGAGTTCGACGAACAGTGTAACATTGTAATTTTAATAGGGGACAGCTCTGATATAAATAAGTTTGATTTATATAAGTCATCAGAGAAACTGTTAAAACTGAATGTGAGAAAAATAATGTTATGTGCTTTTCCATATTCAATTTCCCTGACAGAAAAAAGGAATAATAACATTCATGTGTTAAGCAATTGTTTATACAATCTAACATGTCGTCATAGTGACAAATTTATATGTTTCGATATTAATAGGTTTATTAATAAGTTTACACTAACGCGGAAAAATGTGCCTTCCCAAAAAATATAAACGTGACATAGCTACATTGATAGCTTATAATATAAATAGGTTAAATTACATATCAGTGTCATCTAGTTTATCTAATGATACTGTGCTAAAGTTTTTAAACTAGTAGATAAAACAAAGGAGCAGTGTAATATTACATTATATCATCAAAATATTAATCGCTTCTCCGGCAAAATTTTATACATAGATTTACTATTAAATAGGGAGAGACTACATATATTATGTTTTACAGAAACATGGCTTAAACTAGATAAAATGTTATTTGAGGTACCTCATTTTTCAGTTGCCAGTGTTTTTAATAGAACAATCACTGTAGGTGGTGGTTGTATTATATTGTTCAAAAATAAATTAAAGTATAAAGATAGAAAGGATATATGTAGTCTCTCAATAGATCGTGTATGTGAAGTGGCTTGTGCAGAGATGGAGGACTTAATTATTCTTTGTATTTATAGACCTCCATCAGCAAATATACCTGTATTCCTACAAACAATGGAGGAAATTTTAATAAAAATACTTAATAAAAATAAGAAAGTTTTAGTCTGCGGTGACTTCAACATAGATATTTTGAATACGTCTCCAGAGGTCATTATGTTCATATCACTATTTAAATCATTTAATCTTGATCCTCTTTTTAATGAGCCTACCAGATGTACGTCTCAAACTGCATCTTGTATAGATAATATCTTTACCGATTTCAAGACTATTGGCGGTGGTATAACTGGGATACGGTCAGATCACAAAGGACAACTTGTCAAAATAAATTGTGATAAACCTAGAGGTGACTGTAACAAAACAGCTAGTCTTTTATCCAAAAGTAGATTAGATCTTTTAAATCAAAATGTTGGACAACAATTGTCATTCAAAAGTTATACTAATCAAGATCCGGATCGGGACTATGCCAGCTGACATAATCATAAGCACGGAGTTTAGTAAACATTGGCCCAGAAAGGTTATTAGTATAATAAAAAAAAGTAGTTTCAGTGAATGGGCAACCACAGGCATTAGCAGAAGTAGAGATCATTTATATGATCTATATTACAGGAGATCACTGACTAATAGTGAATCCTTTCACGCTTATGTTAGAAATTATTCTAAAGTTTTTAAACGTGTTTGTGTAGCTGCAAAAGTATTTTTTTTTAGTAAATTACAACTGACTCGCTTAATTTAAATGTTGATGGAATACATTTTTCACACAGTTCAGAGGTAGTAACTGCTTTCTAAGATTACTTTACTAACATACCTTTACAAGTAATAAAGAATATAACTTCATCAGCTAATGGTGCCTCAGCAATTTTAAAAAATGTGAGTGCGCCTATAATTTCAAAATTTACTTTTAAAATAGTAAGTGCCGGTGTAATAATTAAGGCTTGTAATCATTTAAATTTGAAACACACTGAAGACATATCCCCATATGTCGGTAATAATAGTTAAGTCCTTGATTGTCAATATTTCACCACATTTGGCTAATATATTTAATCAGTGCATAAAAAAAGGATTTTTCTCTAATTTAATGAAAATAAATAAAGTGTTTCCTTTATTTAAATCTGGCTGCAGAAGTAGTCTTGGAAACTACAGACCTATTTCTGTACTTCCGTCGTTAAGTAAAATTTTCGAAAAGATTATGCTCAAGCAATTGTTAGAATACCTCCAAATACAAAAGTTTCTGGATGGTCGACAGTTTGGTTTCACAAAATCAAAATCTACTACTGACGCTGGTGCAACGCTCATAAGTCATATATTGGAGGCCTGGGAGGAGTCACAGGATGCAATCGGTGTGTTCTGTGATTTGTCTAAGGCCTTTGACTGTGTTGACCATAGTACACTAATTCTTAAATTAAAACACTATGGTGTTTGTGGACCTTCTTTAGACCTCATAGTCTCTTATTTAAAAGATCGATGTCATAAAGTCAGCATAAATGGAGTAACCTCTGCGGGATCACACCTTACACAAATTGGTGTACCGCAGGGCTCCATCTTAGGGCCGTTTTTGTTCCTGATATATATAAATGATCTACCGCCAATGGTTCACAACTGCGCTGACATGGTTCTTTTTGCCGACGATACTTCACTTATATTTAAAGTGAAAAGGACCGATTCAGAGGTTAGGTATGTAAATAATACTTTACTTAAAATTTCTGATTGATTTGCAATAAATAAGTTACTGCTAAATGCAGACAAAACTAAATGTATCAGATTTACCATGCCTAATGTTCCACGGGTTGACACTAGAGTCAAAATCGAAGGGGATTTAGTAGGCTTAGTTGATAGTACTGTGTTCTTGGGTATAACGCTTGATTCCAAACTACAATGGGGTCCATACATAAAAAAATTGGCGGGAAGGTTAAGTTCTGCTGCATTCGCTGTTCGTAAGATTCGACAGCTGACAGATATTGCTACTGCTATATTAGTCTACTTCGCTTACTTCCATAGCTTAATGTCTTATGGTATTTTACTGTGGGGGACAGCAGCTGAGGTAGACACCGTATTTCTTTTACAGAAACGAGCAGTTCGAGCTATTTATAATATAAGACCTCGAGAATCATTAAAGGATAAGTTTTCGAAATTTGGTATTTTAACTTTGCCCTCCCAATATATTCTAGATAATTTAATGTATGTCCGCAAAAACTTACAAAAACTAGATTTCATTAAAGACCGCCATAATTTGAATACTAGAAATCGCGATAAACTGGTCACTACCTATTTTAGACTGAGTAAGACGAGTAACAGTTTTTTAGGTAATAGTGTCAGGTTTTATAATAAAGTCCCAAAGTACATTACTGAATTGCCGGACAGTAGGTTCAAGAACCATGTCAAGCGGGTTTTGATGTCAAAAGGCTATTATAGTGTGGATCAATATGTGAGCGATCGTGATGTCTGGAATTGACCCCCCTCTCTGTACATCCACTAATAACTACTGTAACATATTAAATTATTCCCGCCGCGGCCTCCCTCTGCAGGTGCTTGAGCCTAGGATCGATCCTCCGGATAGGAGCTCTCAAGTGACTCTGCACGTGCGATACAGTGACACTCTACATCAATGAGAGTACGTCATCACACAGCATATCATCCGTGCACACCCACACATTAAGTACACGGTTCTGAAAGGGACTACCCCCGCGGCCCTTGCGTGGCTTGCCCTATATTATTCTTAGGACTACTAAACCTAGTAAGTTAGGACCTGTTGGTTAGTTAAGATCGCGAACCTTTGTTCGTGTTCCAGCAGTAGTCCAAGCCGAGGTTCGGCCATTCTGGCACCCTTGCGCCCGCTGCCACGGGGCTGAGTGCCCTTAGCATTCGCCCCAAAAAGTTCGGTGAAGCTGTTAAAGCCCTTACGGCTAACAGCGTATGTCAGGTCGAAAAAAAAAAAAAAAATATTGTTTATAAGCATAAGAATAAGACTCTAAAAAAAAGATTAAAAGAAAAAGAAAAGAGAAGAAGACTGCGTTACTTTCCGAATCGGTAGTAATTCTTGACGTTCATAAGCGCCTTCTTAGGGCCTAAATTGAATAAAGATATTTTGATTTGATTGACTAGCTGACCCCGTGAACTTCGTAGCACCTATAATTCCATTCTATCCATTTTTCATTTCTTTTGACTGTTGAATGAAACTTGTCTATAAATCCAATGAATAAAATGTCTTTTAATCATATGCAATTTAAATTTAATTAATACAACGCTTATTGGTAAATGTTTTACTTTTTTTGTGGTGCGTAAATATACTGTTCACGAATCTTGAAAACTTCAAGTTGAGTACGTAAACTTTCAACGACTGGTTTTGTTATTTGTTAATTGTCTACGCAAAAGACAGTCGCCCGAGAAGTTGTAGTCGCCTAAAATCGAATAGCAAATCCATTGTAATCATCGGTATACGCGAAATCAAGACTTCTCCTTTGTATTTTTCCTTGATCGTTGATTCATTGACGTTATTCATTAGCCTTTTTTACAACCAGTCTCGTTACATTGCATCGTCGTATTAGTAGTGTCGGTTGATACTGAGATTCTTCGTCATTTATATTTGTTCCAGCGAAAATTTTCATATAACCACCTTTGTTAACTATTTACATAACTTATTTACATTTTTATTTTATTGACTTGACGGAATTAAAGTATTTCCCATTAATGTGACCCTCATAAGCCTTGTACTATATTCGAGAGTATGGCACAAACCAACTATTGCTTACATGAGCACATTGTCCTTTTATCTTCACTACTATTGTCTACAACTGATCGCCTAGCTTGGGTTTAATAACTGACCTCGAAGAAAATTCTGAACAGTCGCATTGAGATCGACATTTTTATTTTTCTTCGCCACCATTGCTCGTACTTTCTGCATTGTAGCGCCTATTTACCTTGTTATAAAATTGTTCTTTACAAGCATTGCGTTAAAAGTCTTTGTTCCGATACAATTGTTTTATTTTTTAATATTGGCCAAGAAATTTATAGAATCCCTTCCCATCTCACTGTAAATTTCTGAACGCACGCATAAATATTTGACAACAAATCATGTAAATCCTTTTTATTACTGATATTGGGACATAGCATTGGGTATACTACTGAACGGAGAGGCCTGATCGCATACTTGGATAAAAAATCAAATATGGTCGTTTTGTATATTCAGTATGTGAAACAGACTGCTATTTAGAAATATAAGAATTCAAATTCAGATATTTTAAAGAACGCTTTGACATGACAATAACTCCGTAAAAATATATGAGGGGTTGAATGCTTATAACATGTACAATGTACGTAACAAACAAACAAACTTTGACATTTATAATATCAATAAGGATTGTTGGTACACTTGGTACATTTATTACTAATTGTGTAACTTTCGAATGACTTGACTTCTTAAGGTCATATTCACAAAATGCATAATATTTTATCGAGATGATTTCAGGAACTGTATTTATAAATTCGCTATTATCATATTGAATATTTATGAATTAATATAAGTCTGACTAGCAATATACATTGTTTTATAGCACAATACAAAATATAAAAATTGTCAACCCAATAATTAGAACTTTATTTATTATTAACTAATACAAAGACAAAAATGTCTATAGGGTTTTTTTTTTTTTTTTTTTTCGAATTGACATTCGCTGTTAGCCGTAAGGGCTTTGACAGCTTCACCGAACTTTTTGGGGCGAGTGCTGAGGGCACTCAGCTCCGAGGCAGCGAGCGCAAGGGTGCCAGAATGGCTGAACCTCGGCTTGGGATGCTGCGGAAAACAACAAGGATCGTGGAGGTAGTCCCTTACAGAACCGTGTACTTAACGTGTAGGTGTGCATGGATGGTATGCGGTGTGATGATGTACTTTCAGTGATGTAGAGTGTTACTGTATCGCGCGAGCAGAGTCACTTGAGGGCTCCTATCCGGAGGATCGATCCTGGCTCAAGCGTCTGCAGAGGGAGGCCGCGGCGGGTGTGCGGGAGCGAAATTAACTGCTCGGCCTCGTCGGCGAGGGCGGCGGTTACGCGGGCGTGTACGCGGACACGTACGATTGGTGGAGACGGTAGGAAGAAGTGCGTTCAATCTTGTTATTTTATCGACGGGATCAGTGAAACAATTACGTGGCCGGCGCGCGAAACCTTTGGCGTGCGGATTAGCATTGTAGCTAACTGCGTGTACTATTTTGGGGTTGGGATGAACTTCGGCTTTTTCGAAGAATTGCTTTGTAAGGTCTTTGATATATGCATATATGGACGGAATATCCATATCTTTATGGAGATCTACATTACGGACGTACGGAGGGGCTTGGACGGCTATACGCATGAATTTATTTTGCAGAACTTGTAGTTTGCGCAGGGTGGTGTGCGAAGCGTGAGCGAATACGGGGCAACTGTAGGTAAGTATGGGACGGATGCATACTTTGTATATTGTGAGCTTATGTCTGAGTGACATTTTGCTCTTAGAGGAGGTTAGGTTGCGTAGTAGAGCCATAGCTGTGGTGGCTTTTTTCTGTACATAATCTATATGTTTGTTAAAAGTGAGATGTCTGTCTAAAACTACACCAAGGTATTTAGTTTGGTTAGCCCAAGGGATATTGACATCAAAAAGATGTAATGTTCTTTTTATATTCTTCCTCGCGTGAGGATCGAACATAATAGCCGCGCTTTTGTCTGGGTTTATTCCTATGCGCCATTTGAGGCACCAGGACCCGAACGTAGACACAGCCCTTTGGACGCGGTAGTATAAGTGAATCCTATTTCTGCCTGAGCTGAAGATGACTGTGTCGTCTGCGTAAGAGCCTACTGCGATGTCGGGGAGTTCGGGGATGTCACTAACACACAGGTTGAAGAGGCAAGGGGCTAGGATAGAACCTTGCGGGACTCCTGACCTTATCGAATGTGGTGAGGATAGAGTTCCGTCCGCTTTATAGCGGAAGGTACGGTCTGATAGGTAAGCGAGGATTATGCGGACTAGTCTGTCCGGGACTTGAAAGAGATTGAGTTTAAATATGAGGCCTTCGTGCCAGACCTTATCGAAAGCTTTGGCTATGTCGAAAAATACGGCAAGCGTGCGCCTAGGACGGCGTGGCTCCGTGAAATTGGAGAGAATATGCTCCGTGAGGCGGAGCACTTGGTGGGTACACGAGTGCTTCGGTCGAAAGCCGAATTGCTCGTGTGGTAAGAGACATTTCTCTGAGACAATGGATTGAAGTCGGTTCAGAAGGAGCCGCTCGTATATTTTACCTAACGTATTGAGGAGGCTAATTGGGCGATAGCTTTCTGGGAGAGATGCCTTTTTACCGGATTTGCGGATACCTATTACCGTTGCCTTTTTCCAAGCGGCTGGAAAATGGCAGTGAATTATGGCCGCATTGAAGATACAGACCAGAAGAGCTATAAGTTTATCAGGGAGAAGTTTTAGGGCTTCGTTCCTGATTCCATCAGGACCAGGGGCTTTCCTTGGCTTAAGGCGTTTTATGATCGCGACAACTTCGTCATTTGTGACCGGGTCTAAATTTTCAACTGGTGGGGTCTCTCTTATTGATTGAATTGTTCGATTGACTCTCCCGATGTGTCCGGGATCTATGGTATGATATTCATAGGAATTGGGAGAACACTGTTGTTCGAGAGTGGTAGCGAGATACTTTGCCTTGTCTATACTTTCGAAGGCGGGCAGATTGCCGGGGCCTCTATCCAGCGGTGGCATTGAGGACGAGTAGCTGCTCTTTTGTTTACGGACAAGATCCCAGAAGGCAAGATGAGATGGTTTGATTACCTCTAAAAGACTGTCCCATCTTTGACCGCGGAGTTCGGAGATACGAGTTTTAACTAATCGTTGTAAGTTACGTAGCCGTACGCAATTTTCCTCCGTTGGATAAGAATCATGGGCGCGAGTCGCGGCGTTTTTTTCCGTGATCAGTCTTCGAATGTCATCAGGGAGTATGAAACGGCGATCGTTTGCCACCTTTACCTCTTTCGAGGTTTCGCTGATGGCATTCTGGAGGTGACCGACCAGGGAGTCAATTGCCACATCGGCATCGGTCACAGACTTTATCTCGTCGGGGATCCTATCTAAGAAAGGGGAGGAGAGATTATTTGAAAGATAGTGTTTGAGCTTTGGATAGTCAGCCACTTTGACTGAAGCCGGTGTGTGGTCACCCGGGTAACCTAGTTGCAAAATTACTGGGCGGTGATCGGAATCTAGTTCATGTACGACATCGATTTGTCGTACCTGAAGCGCGATCCCTTTTAAAATAGCTATGTCTAAAACTGAAGGGCGGCAGTTAGTTTGATAATGAGTTGGCTCAGAAGGAGCTATTACGTCGAACGTAAGCGTATTTTCTAGCCAGTATAAAGTCCTACCATTAGTGGTACTACGCGGGTTGTTGTATTGAATGTGCCCGCTGTTTAGATCGCCAGCCACTATAACAGAGTCACCGATTCCGAAAAGCGTCTCCAGATCCGACTGGAGGAGAGTTTTATTAGGTGAAAGGTACGCGGAAACGATAAAGATAGTGGGATGACCGGTCATACCCACTCTACATACCGAGACTTCTAAATTTGTAAGTTCGGGAGGATCTATTGGCATGCAATATAGTGACTTTCTGTAGTATATGAGCGTGCCGCCGCCTCTTACACCGGTACGGTCATTTCTTACTATCTTGTAGTTCGCAATCGCGGGATTACGAACGCTCGGTTTTAGTAGTGTTTCTTGTACAAGAAACACGTCTATCTGTCGCTCCTTAAGGAAGCTAGCTACTAAGTCTCGTTGGGGTTTCAGGTTACGTGCGTTAAAAAAGGATATAGAAAGGCCTCGGGGTCTGATCTTATCCTCCATTGCGAATTTATTTAGGGGAAGAGCGGATGAGGTGTTGCACGGTCTTTGCAATGCCTGGGAAGCACCTAATAGCTTTAAGACGGCCTAGATCTTGGCTAGCACTGAGCATTTCGTCGAATGCGATGATGTCCTCTACTGAATGTTGGTCAAGAAGTTCAGCGAGCCAGTCGATCCCTATTAGACCAATAGACGGGCTGGACATAGTGGTATGTGAGGGTTTAGCCTTTGGAGGCTGCGGTTGGGGCGCCCATGAGGTGGTTGAAGCTAAAGTGGAATTCTGAGACGGAGATGTATTCACGGAAATGACTCGCGCGGGTTTAGGCAGGCTCGGGAAAGCCTGAATTGACTTGAGTGGCGGTGGGGCAGGATGTGCGGCCGTTGTTTGCGCTGAGGGCGCCTGATTAAAGGAACGCGTGTGTCTTGTGCGTGGAGCGCGTTCACACCCGCGATAGTTCGCGGGGTGCCCGGCTTTACCGCATAAGACGCAGCTCGGTGGAGTTGGAGAGTCACGGGTGCGAGAGCACTCCTTAGTGGAGTGGTTTTCTAAACATTTGACGCAACGCGGGTTGATAAAGCAGTTGCGAGCGGAGTGGCCGTATGCTTGACAGTTATGGCATTGAGTGGGGGTATGCCTCTTATGGGGGGTCTCTACAACTATGCCGGAGAGGCCGCAGACGGATTGGAGGGAGAAAATTTCTTTTCCTTCCTTGGATCGGTCCAAAGTGACTAGAACTAGGTCGTATAGTTTTTTTGTTATATTATGGTACATTCGATGTACCTCGTGGACCGGGAAGTTTTGCTACTTAAGGGAGGCTAGGATTAGCTCCTCGGGGAGCTCTTTAAGAACGCGCCTAAAAACGACGCGCAGAAGGCGCTCTTCTTCAGTTGTGTAGGTATAGAACTGGTATTTTCCTTCCCGGAGAAAGGACGTTAAATTCTTATAATCTTTGATAGACGGGACTTTAACCTGTATCCCTGAAGGGGTGCTGGTGGTCCTAGTGTATGCAATTTTCCTTGAGTTGAGCTGGGCCGAGATGCTTACCCAGGAAGCCTTATCGCAGATCGTAACGGGGGGCGGTGGGCGTACCGCTTTCTCAGTCGAGCTAGCGGATGCGGGAGGTTGTGCCATTGGGGTATTAGCGTTCTCGGATGCAGTAGGGACGCGCCTTGTTTTTGCGACAGCAGTTTCAACTGTTGAGGGTGATAGCACCCTCTTGTTCTTGGCCTTTGTGACTATTATAAAGTCGGCTTCAGGATTGCTTTCAGGTTCCAAATCGAGGTCCCTCATTTCAGCCTCGTTTTCGGGGGTCGGGTCGGAGGATAATAGCGAGAAAGAGTTCGCCGTTGGTATTGGCCGTGGTGCGTACGATATTTGCTCCTCGAAAGGACGAGGCGCAAGCGTAGGGGTGGGGGTCGCTAAAGGCGACTGTGTACATGTAATGTTGACAGCAGGTGCCTGCGAATGAATTAACACAGGCGAGCGGGATCGGGAGCGTGAGTGTGGCGATGCTGGGCGACGCACCGGTGCTGTCGCTGCGGTAGATGGGGTGCGAAGGGGTAGTAACGTAGATGGGGGGGACGCCGGTCGAGCACGAGTTGGTGCATTCGCTGCGGTCGGTGGGGTGCGAACGCGTTGGACTGGTTGAGAGGCGAGGCACGCCTTGAGCAAGTCTGGTTGCTCTCTACCTATGAAGGCACGTAGCCTTAAATATAAATCTTCCGGTCGATTGGCCATGGTCCGGATGTAGGACTTGGGGTGAGAAAATTTGCTCGTAAGCCTAGGTGAAACCTCCCTGCCGGAAGGGCAGGGGGGCGCGGTTAGCAAAAAACTAACGAACTATCCCAAGTTCGGAGAAATAACATTTAATACAATCTACTGCATGTGCAAAATCAGAAAGAAAAGGAAAAAAGAAAGAAAAAAAAACAAAAACAATAAAATATCTATGGCCTGGCCTGTAATAAAAGGCTTAAGGGAAAGTAAGCTTTACCTTTGTTGGTAGCCGGTGACCGGCGTACTTACAGTGTCGGCACTTTAATCACTGCACTAAATTCACAATGACGAAAAGCAATACTTGGAATTCGGAATAATAAAGTAAGATATCTCTCACAATATAAACTTGACACGATAACCAAACAATAGGTTGAGATTAACAAAGGACTAATTATCGGTAACGCGAACTGATATGTCGGCAACAATAGACGGATTATTGCCGATAAGACGTAAGAACAGCACAAAGAAACAATAGGCGGCGCGGTAAGACGCAGCCAGATCGGTTTCGAGAACAATCAACGAGAGCTCACGGACACGTCCGTTCACGACCGCGGTTGAAATCGAACTCATGTCTATAGGGTAATCTAGCTCTCTATACTAAGGCTTACTACCTACTAAACATATCGAAATTCGAAACGGATATGCGTATTTTTATCTTCTTTTACCTACTTTTACAAAAGAATTACAACAATCTCTTGGCAATGGTTCTGCAAGAGGTTAAAAGTTTTAAAAATAGCAATAAGAAACATTGAAAAGTATTTTATGCTCTTGAATACAAAGCAACGACAGAACTATCAAGGCGGACTTTGAAACAAGCACAATTTATATGTATGCATGTCTTATACGAGCTACTAAATCATTAAATAGCATATATTTGTACGTGAACAAAACTTAATTTCGTGTAAATATTTAAGTGAATGTGTGAATGTGAACACATTCGCTTAAAACTTCGCAATTACATGTAACATTATATTAAATTCGTTGTTCCTGTAACTTCGTTCGCGTGGAACTAAATATTGTTTAATAATTTTTGCCCATTTTTGTAACTTTTTTAATACAGCTTTGCTCCTATTAATTGATGTTATATTGTTATATAGCCTTCCTCAACGATTGCTCTACAAAGTACAAAAATAATTTGTCATATCCGACCGGTAATTCCTAAGATTAGCGCGTTCAAACATACAAACTTTTCCGCTTTATAATATTCATAGAGTTATTATACATAGAGTAGGGGAGCTATAGGCAGGTTTGTGAGTGCGAGTGTCCAACAAATAATAAAAGAGGGAAGATGAGAGACCATACTTGGTTTTGTCTAATCACATATGCCCAGAGAAATATACATGGCGCGATTTTAATTTAAACACTTTGAACCTTTTTTTACATACTATGTACTACCAACATATCTTTTAATATGTGTATGACATTTATACAAACTGTAAATTTTTTACTTGTGAAAACTTCGACAATCCTCGCAAGGAATAAGATCTTTAGACACACAATGCACGTTATTGTCATTTAATTGGCTGAAATTAATATACTTAAAATATAACAGTATATATTTACATAATTTTTACTCCAATTTGATCTTATACGTTGAAATGTTAGGTTGTTAGTTTGGGAGTTCGATTTCAACCGCGGTCGTGAACGGACGTGTCCGTGAGCGCTCTTTGATTGTTTTCGAAACCGATCGTTGCGCTTTACCGCGCCGCCTATTGTTTCTTTGTGTTTTTCTAGATTCGGCCATTCTGACACTCTTGCGCCCGCTGCCATGGGGCTGAGTGCCCTTAGCATTCGCCCCAAAAAGTTCGGTGAAGCTGTCAAAGCCCTTACGGCTAACAGCATATGTCAGGTCGAAAAAAAAAATTGTTAGTTTGCAGCATTTCAGTAAAGATGACGATTACTCACAGTACACTCGCGCAAAAAAAGAGACAGATAGGTAGCCTCATTTGCTTTCTCTTTTTTTTCGATGCACACATTTTAGGCTGGCTCCCCTATTCTATGTATAATAACTCTATGATAATATTAGTATAGATGTCTGAACAGATAACGCAATCATTACTATCGATAAGTCAATATCGATGTTGATATGTTAGAACCTGTTAGTATAAACTACACTTATTTACAAACATAACTTATTTAATATTTAAAACAAAAATATCGATGTAAAAAAACGTTTAAATATAAATCTGGACAAAAAATCATCAGAGATTCATTAAAATTAGATTGAAATAAAAAAATACATACATCAATGTATCAACAGTTTCACTTACGTTTTTGTTATACAGAAGCACTGCTATAATATTCAATATTATAGTTTTGGTCCATATATATTTAATAGTTGATGTTTATAATAAGTCATAAAATAGTAAACATGAATAAATATTATTTAACTAAAGCTTTTAACTTTAATATGCCGTATAAACTCTTGAGGTTCCCTAATCGAATAAGTCCTCTGTTGCGTACCGCCGCTGTACATTTTTCTTTAAGATTAAATATATTTATGTAAATTATTTATAACGTATAATAACGTATTTTAAGGCTGGTTTGATACATTTGTAAACGTGAAGCGTATTGATTTTGCGGTTATGCGTGCTCGATTTTAAAGTTTTGTGTTATTTTATTATGATATAATAAATTGGGGTTAGTGATTAATAAATGTAAGTTAATGATAATTTAGTTAAATTTCGGTAAGTCAACATAAGAAAAGACATTAATTCACATAGAATGTTTTTTAACAGATTTCTTGCTACGTAACGGTTATTTTTTTCTAAATTGAGAGTTGAAAACCAAAACATGTAATTCAATTAGGCCGTGGCTATAGATTACGAGAGGCGGGATGGATTAATTAAACTTTTCTATAAATCTCTTTATGATAAATATACCTGGATGACTGTAAATTGAATATAATGTTTTGTTTCTTTTCGGGTTTATGGGTCTTTAATCGCCATAGAATAATTGAAGAGCTGATATTCTGTTAGATAACAACTTTTATGCTTCGGTTTTCCGTTTCTTAGATTTCCACCCTTCACCACAGATGTATATACGTATATGTTAATAGTAAACAACATAATATAACATTAAACTGAAAATAAAAAATAGTACACATTTTTAATAATTGGCTATTAACTTAAACGTATCAAAAGTATTATGACAGCTACAGCAAATATGGCCTTTTTTATAGTTAAGGCTTAGTGTTATGGCCATAATCTCTCCTGATCTTAAGTGACAATACGGCCCAAGTTGGTAGACATGCTAAACCTTTGGAGGAACTGGCACTCAAGTGCTACTGCCGGAACACACCTATTGGTATTTGGCGGCAGATTTTTAACTTGAGGGTGGTAGCTAGCCAGATGGGCATCAGAAAAATCCCAACCACCATGCTATTGTTTTCTCAAGATGTTTTCCTTCACCGAAAGCTCAAGCTCATTGTAGGTGGTTGGATTCAAACTCACGTCCCTTGAAGCAAAGTCGTACACACTTCTACTGAGCTATCATTGCTTCCTCGCCCTCACCAAATAATTGTGCCTCTGACAAATGTTCAGCCCCTGCCGGGAAACAGAGGCAATGTGAACACAGATTCTACTCTCCCCGGCCTTACAGGCAATAGAAGACGCGGGGTTTTAGTGGGTATATAAAGTTTTAGTGGGCCATTATAAACGGGTTTCTGGGCTGAGTGCCCTCAGCATTCGCCCCAAGAAGTCCTGCCAAGCTGTAAAAGCCCCTCCGGCTAACAGCGTATGTCTTGTCGAAAAAAAAAAATTATAAACGGGTTGCGGACAGAAGCTCTAATAGATACCGGAAGCCCCATAAGCTTTATTAACGAGAACTTCTTAAACTAATCGCCATATAATCACGCCGGCATAGTGAAGAGGATAACCAGTTTATACATTCCGAAATAAGAAAATTATTGTCTACTGGCATTATTGAAGAGAGCTCCTCTCCATGGCGAGCCCAGGTACTGATTACAATGAATACGATTCATAAAAAACGTCTAGTTATAGATTATTCACAAAGAATAAACAGGTATACTCAGTTGGATGCCTACCCACTACCCAACATTGAAGAAATCGTTTCAAAGATACCTAAATACTCTATTTTTAGTAATATAGAATTAAAAAGTGCCTATCATCAAGTTCCTATATTGCCAGAAGAAAAGAAATATACAGCATTTGAAGCAACGGGAAACCTTTATCAATTTTGTAGGATACCATTCGGTGTAACGAACGGATTTTTTACAGCAGCCCGATAGTACCGTCTTTTATTTAATAGTGATAAAAGTAAATTTAGCCTTGACTCTATTAATATTCTCGAATACACTATTAAAAATCACACTACAAAACCCGACACTGACCGGCTTCGTCTTCTTTTAAATCTACCATCACCAGACGATTTACAGTCATTGCGTAGGGTTATTGGAATGTTTGCTTATTACAGTGAATGGATACCGAATTTTTTTGAGAGAATTCATGTTTTTCAAACACAGAAATATTTCCATTGTCACAAGACTTATTAAAATCTTTTGAAGAACTGTAATCTGGCATTGCAAAGTCGTCAATACATGCTATATATGACGATATTCCCTTTGTCCTCGAAATTGATGCTTCAGAGCATTCCATTGCTGATACATGATCACTAAACAATCGTCCGGTAGCTTTCTTTTCTCGCAGCTTAAATCATAGCGAGTAAAACCATTCTGTCATTGAAAAAGAGGCGTATGCTATTGTGGAATCATTAAGACTAAGTTTTGAATTTAAAGGACCTTTACCCTCAAATACTAAGAATAAAATACTAAAGATTATTGATGAATTCTCTCGATTTCCTTTTGCGTTCGAGTGTCAAGATATGACATCGAACACTGTTATAAAACACCTTGACGAACTATTCATGCTTTGTGGCATGCGAATAAAATATAATAATTTCTATTTAAACGTGGTATTTCTATAAGTCGAACTACACCGTACAATCCCAAAAGTAACAGACAAGTGCAAAGATTGAATTCTACACTTTGGCGAACAGTACAATTAACTTTAAAAACTAGAAGCCTATCCACAAAAAATTGGGAGATTGTGTTGTCACATGCATTGCACTTTATAAGTTCTTTACTATATACAGCTATATACTACAGGCCACACGAGAGAATGTTTGTGGATTAAAGAAGGTCAACCAATGGAAATTCAATCCCCAGTTGGCTGATCAACACAGATCAGGCGCTAATTAAAAAATGTAATCGTGCAAAGAAATACCAAGTCCTGGTCGAGGAAGTAGAGCTATTGCATGTTAATCCAGATTATTCCTATGTTCGAATGCCCGACGGAAAAGAAACTACAGTATCTAATCGACACCTAGCACCACTAGGTACACAGGAAGAATCCATTGAAATTTTTGTACCTGCAAGTATAGATTTGTCAAACTTTGAGGAAACTTCTCCTAAAGTTCCTGCATCTGAATCTGTTGCACTCACTGAACGGGGCTTAGAAGTTCCTGTAATAGAGACGTCTACAACTAAGCCACAGATAATGGAACCACAAAGTCGTAATTTTTTTGGACCTTTCGGAAGGACGTCTAGATAGCGCCGACCACCCAGTCATCTAAATGTCTACGTTACATCTTAGCACGTCGGAAGAATGTAGTATATCTATGACATCTCTATGGGCGTTCCTTAGCAACTAGTTTGTTATAATTATTATGTCATATCAACTATAAATATTGCCTTTTAATGCCTTTTAACCTTTTAATGCAAGGTTTTGTCTTTAACATGTACACAAGTAACATTGGGTTAAAGACACGTGTAGTTCCATCTGTTATCTAATTATATGACATATCTATATATGTTATATAGTTTAATAGAGGGCATAAGTTTCTATAATAAGTATATAGAAACTATGACAAAAACTCTTTTAATTATATCAAATTTTGGCTGAATTGTGATTTTATTTATATTTTTTTTTGTTAATACCTTATACTGTGTTACATAGATGGCGTTTTGCATAATATGATACAAAATGATTTTCAAATACGGAAAAAATCCTAAGTCAGTTAGTTCTTTTGAATTATTTTATATAAATGATAGTAATTTATTGTACCATATACGTTTCTGCTGCCAAAATATATCGTTACCCAGATAAGTACTTTATCAAAATATCTATTGTAATAATCTGTATTGTAACAGTTGGTTTAAAAATTATTCAATTTAATATAAATTTACAGCTGTGTTATGTTATCCTGCAACTAACAGCGCTTGTTACCATTTTCCAAATTCGCTAACAATATTTTAGCCTAACATCGTAAATTTACAACTACAATACACCAAATAAAATCATATATCATATTTCATGTAAATAATAACTCTCCCTAAGCTGTTACTAAATTTCTAATAACCGATTAAATAGTCAAATTATGAAAATAGCTGATGTATTTTTATAATCCCGATCGCGAAAATATTGCTTGAAAAACGGAAATTGCTGATATACGTATTTATGTTTTCTTAATATTTATAGCTGAGAGCGCAATAATGTTTGTTTTGGATATAACATCAAGCGATGTATTATCGAAATATACAATAAGTTTGAGCCCTGAAGAAAAAGTTATTACATGGTAGTCCTATATTTCGTAATGCCGGTCTAGTTTGGTCTACTCAGTTCTACATCTACAGCTACATCATTATTTATCGTCTGCTAAAATGGCAGTTAAGCGTTAAACCATGGTTAAACCTTGTAAATCCCTATATCATTCTATTACCGCACAAAACATACCTTATGTAACCTTAATAATTTAGTGTTGACATTTATCAATCTGGGTTTTTTATATATTATTTATAAAACGCATTATAAAGAAGAGCAGACAAATATATCAGCTACTGTTATAATAGCTATGTGCAGACCAGTTGAAATAGTGTTGATTCGATATTACATTTATAGCAGTTATATCAGTTTTTATTTAAAATGAGGACATCACTAGGTGGGTGGTGCCAGTGGGTCATGTTTGACTGTTTTAATTTATAGGATTTTTTAAATTAAGTTATATTCGCTTAGTTTTAAAGATGTTTCTTAAAAAAATTGTAACGCAAATGTTAGTTTAATAATTTTTATATTACATATAGAATAAATATTACGAGTAGGCTATTTTTATAACCTAAATTAGTCATCTAATGGAGATTCTAATGTAAATTCAATATCTGGAAATCTGTGCTGGTATTTTAATCAATTATTCAAATTTTCTTCTGCTACTGCTTGTGATATTTTATGGTGAGAGCGGTAAGTTTTTTATCACATATAAAAGTGTTAGCATAGTGTGAAATAATCTTAATTCATCGCTACTATATATAACTTGAATTTCCTTAATTTTTGGGCTTAGAATATACGTAAATGTAATGTATTTAACTATTATTAGAAATACTGGCTAAATACAACAGTAGAATTTATTATATAATGCGTGTTTAAGGAGGGTTGTTTATTGCTTTCACTGTTCTCATCCTATTCTTTCTGTTTTGCAATGACAACATTCTAACTTGACTTGTTAATACAATATGTATAGGATATATTTTATAATATTATGTTTTCGAATTTAGTAACATTTATAGACACGAAAACTTTAATAAAGAAATATTTATATATTAATTGTACTTTAAGAAAATGTCAACCTTTTAGAATTGTCACCTTAAATTGTGTTAATAAATGTTTATTAATTAGTCAATTGTGAGGTAAGAATTGGATTTCTAGTGTGTTTATGATCATATTGCTAAATACTAGTTTCTTCAAATGAATTACAGACGGGCATTTAGATCAATCAACATGTAGATGTTCATAATTTTATAGCATTTCATACTCTGATACTATTCTTACAAATATTACAAATATATATAACTATACTTAGAAAGTTTAGCTATAACAAAAAGGTTTAATATATTAATACTATCTATTGCTCTCTCTATTGCAACCATCTGTTCAATCCTATTATAACAACTGCTGGATATATAGCTCCCATAAATATAATCATATTGATAGGTGTGATCCTTACTCACATTCAACATGTTCTTCAACCTTTACCAGATTCTTAGTCCACCTAGTGTGTATACTCTGTAGATTTCAGTGAAAGCTCACTGTGTCACCAGCCATAAATTAAATTCACCAAATATTGCTATAAAATATGCTGTCTCGCCTATTGTATTGTTTAATCAGTTATTAATCTAAATTTCTTTATAGTATGTCTAGTCATTTCTCTGTGGTTGATAGCAAACATATTTTCATGTTTATAATGTGTATATCATACTTAAAGCTATAAGCCCTTCAATAGCTATAGCCAAAAAGGATTGACTACCAACAAAAGACAAATCAATTTTATAATAGAAGGCTCAATTGTAAGAAAATAAGCCTTTGTCAATCCTGGGTGCTGCATCTGACTGGATTATACTCATGGACACATGAAAAGCATTACAAAAAATGAGAAAATGTTGGGGCTTCAACTTCTAGACTGGACATATTTATTTATTCCAGAACAACTAAACACATAGTACTTGCTTACTGTACCATAAGAAACAAACATACCTAAGGACCACAGTATAAAATCAAATAAATACCATAAGCTACTAAATGACCTGAATACAAATGACTATGTGGTCAATTTATAAGCGGTCAAAGTAGGAGCTCGAGTTATACCAGTTAATTCTCTCTATAACCTTCTAAAAGTTCTTGGCCTGTCTAGGACTGCAGTAATTTCTATACTAGAATGTGCTTCTAAAGTTGTGCTAGCAGGCTCCTACCAAATTTGGGTGAGGAGGGAGAGAAACTACTGGATAGTTCTTATAAAATTTGACAGACTGATAAATAATATTATCAATCAACACATAGGAAACCTTTTACTCCATAAAATAAAAGGTTTCCTCTAGGATAGGGGATAACATATATACAACATATGTATAATACAAACAGAGATAATGCACTTACATACAAACACCCACATGCAGTTTATAGATATATTTATGTACACACATGTAGCACACAATATTAAGTTTGTTTATTTACCTATAGTACACTTGTAAACCAGTTAATTGAAGTTTAATTTAGTAATCACATATAAGAGGATAGTCAAGCTGAACACACTCAACCAAGGACCTCAAAAGTTAATTAATATTTTTAGGTTGTGTTCCAAGTTACTCCTCAACATAGACTTAGTTATTTTAGTTTAAAAACATACACATTTTGATGTGTATGACAAATATACACATAGATGTTTTTTTATGCAAAATAATCTTAATATGGTTTTCGAAAACTTTTATTATAAGTAAAAAAACATATTTTTTTCTGTTTTCCGCTTGCCTATTGTTAATTAAATGAGACAGTTAATAGTATGAAGTCATCAAGAGCAACATCACCCAGGGCTTAATTATCGTTAATTTGGTTAACCCATGGGAATTATTCATAGTAACAAACCTATTTATGTTTGAGTACTTGTAAATAGTATACTTATTTATAATATTTATTCCTAGAATGCTATATTAATACTTCACTAAGCATATAAATAACTTAGCATATGAGCAGTTATCATTCACCTGTGTTGACATGAATCATTACAATTTAGATAAGGTTAATTTCTGATCTAGATAAGGTTCCCTTAAATAAAGATATGCTAAATTTTTAATTCTATATGTTTTTATGTAGTACCACAGTATCACCAATAATAATTTTATTTAGGGCTGTAAATTTCAACAATAAATATGCTATTCAGGTCCCAGTGCTGGATTATGGAATCTTCCGTTAACAAAGACACAAACTTAAAACTTCACTTGCACCCACAATGCTATATGCGGTTTGAAATGCCAAGAAAAGGCTGGTTCTTTTGACTACTCAGTAGTGATCTAAAAATATTATTGAAACATTCAGGATTCCTCATGGGACTTACCTTCACCATTATTTTATTTTATTTTTACTATTTCATTTATTTGAGACAGCGAGGAACTTCTTAGCAAAGCATGGATTCACCGTGCGGGTACCGGGTCCATCGTTTGGCAGAGAGGGAAATTCCGAGCAGTTTCCGAGACATGTGACATGGATGTAGGGTTATTGGGCCCCTTTCCGACGCGCGTCAACAATCACCTTCAGTTCTCGTGTTTCTCTCCCCGCCCAGCCTAATTCGGTAGGAGCCTGTTAGTGCCACTTTTAGAGGCACGTTCTAATATAGAAATTAGCGCAGCCGTAGACAGGCCAAGAACTTTTAAAAGATTATAGAGAGATTTAACTGTTATATCTTTCACTCCCATATATATTATATCGCTTATATAGATTAACCGCGTAGCCATTCCGGACCAGGTTATTTAATAGCTCGTAGTATTTATTTATTTTTAATAACAATAAAAAAAGCATGGAAATACCTTATAATTATTGACTAAAGCTAAGGTATGTTGCACTTTGTATCAATATTGGTATTAAAGTAGAATGCTTTAAAGACTACTTAACTTCATTATTCCTTCCTATTTTGTTTTTATCCAACAGTTGGTTATTAATAATTCTAAAATGCTACTTTAAGTCTTATTGATGCATATATAAATACAAAAAATAACTTTTTGTTTTGTTGCAAATATGTCTTGGACTGAATCATTTAGACCTTAGCTGATAATTTTTATTAAATTGATTCTAGGTTTTTTCATTTCTATATTTATGTACCAGTCTTATTAATTGTATAAAACAAGAAGAATACTAAAACAAAAACTTTCAAAAGAACGCGTTGTTTTAATTATGTATTATAACATATAACGCCCTAGAAATGCTGTTAGTCTAACTCGCACGCATTTAGTAAAATACTAAACAATTGTATACTCATATAATTATGATGAAACGGTTAAAATATAGTAATGAGTCGTCTATAAATTATGTTAGTTGTTTTTATTTATTTCCGGAGATTTGTTGACCTGTAATTTTATGCAGAATTTGTTCAAATAATAGAGCACAGCAATCTCTTCCATACAACAATCTATTATTAATTTCTCACCTTAACACAGATTTATTTCTATGAAATCATATATTCATTTGGGTTCTTTAGAAGTTGGGCGACCCAATATTACATTTAGTAAATTAATAACATTTACATTTTCTTTTATTTTTGAGCCTCGTTACGGATATATTTAATTAGAATACTAGCTGTGCTTGCGACTTCTTTCCCGTAGAACTAAAATTGATTTAATCATTTTTGCTTGTTTTTACAATACTTTTTTTTTATACTTAAGGTTTAGTGTTATGGCCATAATCTCACCTGATCTTAAGTGACCATACGTCCCAAGTTGGTAGACACGCTAAACCTGTGGAGGAACTGGCTCTCAGGTGCAGCTGCCGGAACACACGTATTTGGTATTTGGCGGCAGGTTTACAACTTAGCTAGCCAGGCAGGCATTAGAAAAAGCCCTACCACCATGCTATGGTTTCGTCACGATGTTTACTTCACCGAAAGCTCAAGCTCATTGTAGGTGCTTGGATCCGAACTCACGTCCCTTGACGCGAAGTTGTACACACTACCAGTCTACCACTGTGCTATCATCGCTTCATAAACCATAAACTTACCCGCCCGTAACTTTTTCAATACAGTTTCTATTGCTGGTAGCGTGATTTTAAATAACCCTAAGCAATGTTTTTCAACCTTTTTCATGACACGGCCCCTTTACTATGAATAAATATTTCGCGACCTCCTACCCGTTGCTTTTTTTTCATGTATTTTATTTTGTGACAACTTTGTGAACGTGAGATAAACACGAAGGAATTTATACCTAGTATGAAAATGGTCTTAGAAAAGTTAAAATAACTGTTTTTTTTTTCGATGTTACATACGCTGCTAGTCGTAAGGGCTTTGACAGCTTCATCGAACTTTTTGGGGCAATGCTGAGGACACTCAGCCCCGAGGCACCGTGCGCAAGGGTGTCAAATTGCCGAACCATGGCTTGACCTACTGCCGGAAAACAAACAAAGAACTGCGTCATTACTTCTCATTGCAAGAGATATCGAAGAATACCCGGCATAGGTGAATCTTAAATGCAGCTATAAATTAAGCAAATTTGGCAACCAAGCTCAAAGAAAATCTGCTGAATTTATCTGCCGATTGGCTGCTGCAATTGGAATTTAATTTTGTCAATTTGCATACCTTTTGGTTTAAAAGGAAATCAGAATACCTAGAAATAACAATAGAAGCTTTGAAGCATTTGCCACCTCGTACTTGTGCGAATTCATATTTTCATCAATGGCCCAAATAAAAAGTACGGAAAGAAATCTCTTAATTTTGGAAAACGATTTAGTTCTCGATATAGCAAAAACACATGAACAATGGGAAAATTTGGTTAATGAAAAACAAACGCAACCTTCGCATTAAGAGTTCTTATAAGTTAATTTTTAATTTTTTACTAATTTGATACGAATTTTTAAGATGGAAGAGATCTCATAATTTATTTTTATTTTGTCATTATTTCATACAAATGATTATGTTCTTTAGTTAACATTTATCTTATTAAATCTTTTTAACCTTTATTGTTTTTTTTCTGCGGTAGCTTTCCCAACCTTTTTCAACTCCGCTATAGAAGCTTCGCGACCCCCGAGGGGGTCGCGACCCACACGCTGAGAAACACTGGCCTAAAGCCTTCGTCATTGACTGCTCTGTCAAATGCAAAAACATTTTTATTTAATTATTGTCATGCGACTGGTAGTTTCTAAGATTAACGCGTTACAACAAACAATCAAACATTTCCGCTTTATAATATTAATATAGATTGGTATGAATACATCTTATTATAAATAATTCACTGACTCTAAATATTATGTAAAAAAAATATAGAAGAAACTTATTAGTCACAAATTATGGCCATAACGCTAAACCTTAACTATAAAAAAAATATTTAAAGGTGCAAGCAGAAAAGTGCTTTAGAAACATGAAGTGTCATAATTGTACTATTATATAAATTAAGTTTGGTGATTTTCACTTATCCTGTTTTTTTTTATAGTTAAGGTTTAGCGTTATGACCATAATTTCACCTGATCTTAAGTGACGATACGGCCCAAGATGGTAGAACTTCGGCATTCGGCCGAAATTCGGTTTAAATACCGAACATTCGGTACAAGACAGAAGTAACATCCTACTTGTACAATTTTGACTGAAATTAATAGATATCATATCAATCATAACCGTATAAAATTAGGCCTTGATTTGGTTTTTCTTAATAGAAGAGTTTTATAAATTTTTGTCTGATTAAATAGACATCAAATTTAAACAAAAATTGAATAAACTTAGTATAATTCTAACCCACATCATAAAGTAGTATAATTAGATTATGTATGTATATTTTATAGCCATTTATTAGAGATTTTTCAAATTCTTTGAAATACTAGCTGAGGCTGCGACTTCATACGAGTGGAATTTCAAATTATTTCAGTACTTCTATTCTTTATAAAAAGTGACCAGTGTCCTCTTCTGTGCCACTGACAATGTGTAAGAAAATTCATGATAATCACTTACTACATAGAATTAATACTTTAAGTAGCCTACTTCCCCCATCTTAAATCAACGTCATTATCAGGTCTTACATCATCAATTTACTTGACCACCTACCCTTAAATATAACCCGAGTTGAGTGTTGTTTTTTTGCCATGATTTCCTAACCTATGTAATCACATAAGATGCTACTAGAGGCGATCTTTATATATGTATATATGCATATATATATATATGAATAATGCTTAAAACTTGTATAATTAATATCTTACCTTGTAATTGTTCGTATCTATTTACGTGCATCCTGTTGGATTACTTCGCTTATATTGCGTGTATTTAAATCTATAAATTATAAATCAACTTAAATTAAAATAATATCATGTAATAAGTCAATATCTTTGATTTTAGATTTCTATAGTATGTACAAACGTCTATTTTTTATACTTATATATTATAGACACTTTGAACGTGGCACATTATTTTTTTGTTTTTGTTGAAATTATTAAGAACAATACATTACATAATCTACTTTTATTAAAATATTTAGCGTATTCGTCATAATAATATAAAATTGTAATATATATATTTGACTAGCTGTACTTTAACTTCGTTCGCGTGGTATTGAAAGTAATTTTTCTTTACCGCAGACACAGTACTTATATTCTGGTTGAAAAGTATTCATTGTCTTTTCATGGACCCCATTGATACACTGTACTCGACCAAATTACTAGCCTATTGTGTACGAGGTTTTAGCGCTGTTTTTCTTTTTACTTGGCTCCTAAGAGTCGAAACACTATAGTAAAAGTTAATAGATTTTCTGAAATCTAACTGGTAGTTCCTGAAATTAGCGCATTCAAGCAGAATTTTAAGATTTATTATTAGGACAGCTTTTTGTCTATAGGTATGTTTTCTATGTTAATTCAATATTAATTTGTAGTATTATATTTTATAGAATCCCAGCATTTTTCATGCCATAATAATATTTATAAGCTACTGCTTGTGCTATAGCACTAATTATAATATTTCAAAGTTATTATATAGCACACTGAAAATTAAGTGATTATTTTTTAAAGACGTACTTATTATGCTAAGTATGGATAAGAGACGATAATATTTTTTCTGATATTTTTCGGCACGTCCTCCATAGCTCATGTGTATTACAAATTACTAGTTGTCTATGCTATATTATATTACCTGAAGTTAATCATAATTTCACCACAAGATAAAGTTCGTGAAATTGCCAAAGTCTCCATGAGTTTTGATGTTTGTAAAAAGGTATAATCGGTAACTTGGTTCTTACGTTATCAATTCAAAAATATTAATATATTATTGATTTACATTCACATTTTTAACTCAAAATGCTACATACTATAGTATAACATCACGAAGGCTCTATGTTTCAGTTCATTAGTAAATTCTCAAAAAAAATAGAGAAAAATGTAATGTAAATGTATCATAGATATGAATTCATAATACTTAGAATACCTTTGATTGACAGCTTATCTATATAACCTATCTTACTCATATCGCTAATATAACTATCATCAATGTTATTTAATGAATCATGTGAATTATCATATTTTTTTATCAAATATATCTTTATTATAGTGTGTATGATATACTGTAGATAGTTATTAATAAATGCAATTTTTGTCACTGTCTCAAAATACACCATTGAGAATAAAATTTCAAGAAAATTTTAATCTTGGCAATTCGTACTTTCAAATCGGCTCAGTCATAAAATTTACTTAGATTGCAACATCTTGATTAGCGTAACTTGCAACTATTTTGTTGGTAGTGAAACTACAAAAAACTTGGTCGTTAGTAATGAGGTCTCCTTCACTGTCTTTTTTTTATTTTATAGATTTA
Organism: Actias luna; assembly: GCA_039707435.1. NCBI lineage: Eukaryota > Metazoa > Arthropoda > Insecta > Lepidoptera > Saturniidae > Actias > Actias luna. The sequence continues at coordinate 7,059,027 of JAZHAC010000033.1, read as the reverse complement.
TAATTCTGAACAAAATTATCCAGTTTATCCAGTTTCCAGTTATCCAGTTTATCCAGTTATCAAGTTTATCTAACCTCGTATCCTGTAATGATTGTATTGTCCATACCAATATTCTACGAATCTGTTCCGTTCCTTCACCGAAAACCCGAATTGATTATTATATTAATTGATGATTGATTATATCGAACCTTATCGAGAAAAAAACATCGTAAGCGCCAAATCTCTTAAAAATTGTTTTTTATTGTTACCTCCTAAAAATTATCTTTGTAAATTAGAAGCAGTATGTTAATAGTTACTATTTTAATAGATCTGTGGTTAATTAGGTACAAGTCATATTTTTTTATAAAGATAGCATAAATACTTTTGAATAAGGAATGAAATATTCTCTCCTGTCAAAAGTGCAATTGTCGCTTACGGTGTTTTTTATACAACAGTTTCAAATTAATTGTTCAGTTTTAATTCTTTAATAATAATAATAAAGGAATAACCGTAGTATTATAAGTAACGATAATATTATTCCAAAGTAAAGAAAGTTTATTATGGTAACCAAACAGCTCATGTACTTACTAAATATATTTATATTTAATATCACACTTATAGCTGACAATTATTGTGCTCAAAATGTCAACCGTGGGTAAGATTGAAAACGTAACCTCTCGACTACTTACGTATTCCATATAATTATTATTTATTACTATACCTGTTTAATCCTACTAGTAGACAATTTAATTTGGATTAGGTGATTAATTGGTATTTCATATTTGCTTGTCTATCGTAAGAAGTCCTTGAAGTCCTAGTATCAATTTAGCCACATGGTATCGATATAAGTTTTTTTTTTTTGCCACAGTTTTACATAATATAGGACTTTTATATTTGCGTATAATAATAAAGATATAGATACACTTACGATTACACCTTGCATAGGGGAACATGCTAACGTTAATTATAACAATCATCTACTTACATAAGTATGCATATGGTGTAATCAGTGAAATATGATATGAATCATCAAAAGTAACTTATCGAAGAATACGGTGCGAAGGTATCATAACAACTTAACTCACATTGAAAACGGATGCTTTTTTACTCCTTTTTAATACTTTAATGAATATAAGTGTATAAGTGGCGTATAATATATATGAATAAAAAATAAGTAATATTAATACAGTTTATTTTCTCTTTATAGGTATTTACATGTGTAACAATCATCTAACCCAGACCACCGTTGCTCTGTGATATAAATTTTGTGGTAAGTTTTCTTCCATTTTCTGAGTAATTGGCGATAATTACAATGGTTTTAACAATTTATTATGCGATTTATATTTACGTTTTTAATTTTCTTTTGATAATACTTAATGTTTAGACATAAATTTAGATTTATTAGGCCTAAAAAGAACGCAAAAATATTGTTCCTTAAAAAAGATAGTCTTCTTGTATTATTAAAAGTATAGGTTACTGTCAATACTTGATTCTTCTTGTAATTAATGAACGTAGAGGATATAGCTTTGTTTTAAAATATGTCTGTGACCTAAAATAATGAAACTTATTTATAATTGTTACTTGTGTTAAGTGAAAAGAAGTTAAATATACAAATCATCCAATGCACGTATGTAACAAACTTTTACTCAATCATCACGCCATTCTATGTGACGATAATATGTTATTATTATTGCGCGTGGTTTATACAATCAACACATTAAAACTCATATATTTATGTACAAAATATGTCATATCGCTTGAAAATCTAGGAATGTGTCGAATATATTCTTCAACAATCAATTCATTATAATATTAACAATAATATATATATGTATAATATGAATCGCGTAATATATAAGTACCTACTGATGACTAATACCTGTACACATTATACTTTCATAATAATTCATATTTTTTATTTTATATAATGATCATTTAACATCTAGACTAAAATATTGTACGTTATTAAAAATTTAAATACATTGAAATTACATTATCTCAGAGAATTACTTAATGAACGCTTTGAAGTAATTGAGAGTTGTCATTAAATAGAAAGATCGAAATTAATATTATTTTACTATTATAGTATGTATTTACTAATAACCCCAATGACAGTTATGGTAACCTGACGATAGTCTAGCAGCCGAGGTAAACATATGTAAGATATTCAGAACGAACGAAAGAACTAATTCCTCTATCTTTGATACGCATGATGCCGACAGTCGAGATAAATACGTGTTATACAATAAAGCAACAAAATAACAAACAAAGGAACTTACACAGCGGTAGTTCTTATTAACTTCGGCAACTTAGGAAGTACTGTTTATTGCTTAATAATGCCGTATTGTTGTGGTTCTTCGAAATGACTATGATGCTATATAGAGTGTATCATTGTACGGGACACACCGTAAAGAAACCAAAGTCAAATAAACCTGGCATTTTAGGGAACTTGTTAAATTCAATTAAGTTTATATATTGGAATATATGCCAATGAAGTTAATTTTATAATTTTTATTACTAAATTAGATACGAAGTATGTATGCAGCATAAAGCTACAATTAAAGTGTTATTTAAACATAAAAATATTATTTGATTACATCAGATAAAATACAATCAATAATTCGTTGCCGCATATATAGATCGGGGTAAATAATTTTTGAAACCAAATAAAATTATAGTAGGATGAAACTCATTGGAAAAGTAAGAGAGTGTAACAAAAATGAAAAGAAAAATAAATTACGGGAGATCTGAAGTCGGGAAGGGAAGAGGGTGAGTTTTAAGGATAAAAAACAATTTATCTCGATTTCCGGGAAAACTACAAGTCCTATGGAAGAAAGTTAAATGGCAAAGTTGTAGGTAATAAACAGATCTACAACTTTTATATGTACACTTTTTTCAGATAACCTCAAAATTTATGTGAAAAATTCAAATAACCAAGGTAGTAGTATTTTATTTTTATCTTTTACTAAAAACATTTTTTTTCTAGAAATTTGTGAAAACTTACCTTTTTATGTCCCAAACAAACTGTATTTTTTTTATTTAAAATATTTATTTTTTCACCTTATTTTGACTTATTAGCGAAAGAGCACCCTAATTTTAAATCGAAAATTCTCATGTCAATATATCACCTTTTTAAAAAATGTCGGTGGGCTTTTTGTGGTCGAAATCGAACTCCGCGTTAAATGGAGAGAAGATATAATTGTATTGGGACGTTCAATGACCCTATCGTTAAATTAATTTTTACTTATTTGTTACACTTTTATATACAAAGCGGACTTAATTATATTTATTTATACTTAATTATTAATTAATTATACTTAATGCCTGTGGCAATCTCTACAAGTCAACCTTGGGGTGGTCCAGAGATGAGGCTAAGTAGGTGCAATAGAGAAATAAAATCGAGCGACGTTAAATGTACTTTACACTCTAAAAAATGGGGATATTTTGGGACCATTGTATAGAAATTATGCGTCAGTTAATAATAATATAATATGTGTTTGGCGTTACCAGTAACAACGTAAATAGTGAATATTTTATTTTATGTATTAATAAGAAATATTTTAAATAAGTTTTAGTTTTTAGCACCCCTTCACTTATACTTATAAACTTGTATTACGACGAATATCAAACTCCTCAATGCGTAAAATATTAAAATACAGAGTAATGTTTTCTTTTACGTTTGAATAAATAATAGCTTAGGAAATTTTAACATCAGGTATTATTAATTGTAGGTTTATTGCTTTTCGAATTTTAAGTAATTATATTCTGCAATTATGATTACATGTTTATTTATGTTTAATTTATTACTAATTAATTTACATAAAACTGATCCTGCTAAAACCGCAATAGCAGTTTAAATAAAGAGAAACACCGTCATTTAACATACAATATAACATTATTAGTACATATATCACTAACAGAGCATTTAATATGATTATTATATACAATTAAAATTATCAGTCTCTCAAGTAACAAATGTGTTTCATATGCCTATAACACGTTGTGTAAGTATCAGTATCCTGACATCAGTCTTGGTATCTTACTCTTCATTACAATTATGTAAGTGTGAATAATTCCGCCAATTACTCAACATTACAGGAAACAATGACAGTATAGCCAAGCCCTCCAAAACTGTGTTCCAATGTTCTGACAGTAGGCTGCAGTATTATGTGTCCATTAGATTATCTAGTGCGGAAAATATAGTCAGTTGACCTTACGCATTAATATACATAAACATTAACATTAAAACATACTAGTAACATTATAAATACGTGGTTAACATATATATTAAGTTGAGATATTTGAGAATGTATATTGAAAACGAGAATAATAGGATACAGCTTCTCAGGTCTCCTTTTAGTAACTACAAAATATAAAATAAATTTGAACATAATATTGTGTTGTTAATGTTACAGCAAATTTATATTTTGAATTATTGAAAGGTATAAGAATCTAAGAAAAAATCTATAAGTTTGAAATTGATGATACAACATTCTAATGCGCATATGTCATTTATCCGCATCATACGTTTATTTTTTTTCGTTAACCCGAATGTTTTCTTTGGACCGGTGGTTTGATAGATAGATAGTAATCATCCTAAGTTCCTCCTATGGGGTTTATTGAACTATTTTGGTTGAAGCAATAATGACCAATCGGAAAAAAATATCTCACCTCTCAAATTGAACCAAGCAAAAGGCCAAGTAATGCGGCTATCACTACGAGTCATAACAAAAACTTCACACGGAATAGCTATGTAAGCATTCCAATTCCTGTTAGCGCTCGTATAACTCATGGGAATGAATAGATGTCTAGTAACAATCCTAGTATATATTGTAAGCAATTGACCTCAACGACGACACAACTACCCTCATCACTGCTTATAGCCACTGCCTATAAAAGGGCAGCTAGACCGCCGATGCGCTCGCTTAGTTCCGAGCGTTCGTCGCGTGCACATCAGTTGTGTTGCGTTAGCGTTAGGCCGTAGCAAAGTGGTTTCTTTTTATTAAGAATTTCTGCTTCTGATTGATAAAATCAGACGTGGGATCAGTAACTTCTAGCCCACAGAACAGAGTTGTTTTAGTAAATATGACTGGCGGATCCAGTCGTAGATCGCGACGTCGTTCTAGTAATAATAGGTCGCGGTATTGGTCACGTAGCCTAGGCGATCGAGTGTTTCAACGCGGAATTGTCCGTTACGGCGTCGTTCCCGTGGTAGTAGAAAATAGTGCGTTGTGATCTTAGTAACGTGCATGATACCACTGAGGTCGGGGTGACGTCTCATCTGAACGTGTCCAGACACTACACACCGAAACCCTAGACGTGATGAGGACGGGTTTTGAGTCAGGGTCAGGTGAGGCCGAGCCCACATAAGGTCGAGGCCTTTGTAAATTCACCGGTTCCTGAGAACGTTCGGCAGAGTTGTGAAGGTTCTACCAAATGAAGAATATGAGTTTGAAACTGCATAGCGGCAGTTATGAAGAACTACACAAGCAGCGGCGCAGTATATGGTGCCTTGACGTGGTGAGTGGTGCCCTGAGTTATGTGCAGCCTTCTTTGAGGGTATGTAAAAGCTTTTGTTATCGGAACTACAGGTTTATCTAGCCTTGGCGTTCACAATCTAAACTTCAGGCGTAAAGCCTTGGCGTTTATTATCTGAACTACAGGCGTAAAGCCTTGGCGTTCATTATCTGAACTACAGGCGTAAGGCCTTGGCGTTCATTATCTGAACTACAGGCGTAAGGCCTTGGCGTTCATTATCTGAACTACAGGCGTAAGGCCTTGGCGTTCCATTATCCGAACTTCGGGCATATTGCCCTGGCGTTCTGAACTACAGGCTTTAAGCCTTGGCGTTCATTATCTGAACTACAGGCGTAAGGCCTTGGCGTTCCATTATCCGAACTTCGGGCATATTGCCCTGGCGTTCTGAACTACAGGCTTTAAGCCTTGGCGTTCATTATCTGAACTACAGGCGTAAGGCCTTGGCGTTCAATTATCCGAACTTCGGGCATATTACCCTGGCGTTCGTTGAACTACAAGATCTAACATGGTCTTGGCGTTCATTAGACTTCAGGCATATCTGCCTTGGCGTTTTACTTTCATACACAGCCTGGATGGTGACAACGACTGGAAGCTCAGCTGGAATAAAAGCTTTGAATCTACGAAGAAAAATGCCTGGGCTTGATGAAAATACGGTTGTATACGAGCCACAGAATAGCGCACCATGCTCTGGTGCCGGTCACTCTGTGCCTTCCCTAAATGTGAACCAAGATCTTGGAGCTGCCGTTGTTGTCGGTCCAAGCAGTTTGATTCCAGGCTCGGGAATTGGACTGTTAATGCCCCTACTGGAGGCAGAGACTTGGTCAGTCAATGAAAACGGCACCGGACCAGGCTTCAGCCACGGAGCTTGTGTCGAGGGCGACACTTGGTCAGGAGAGGCCGTGTAAGCAATTGACCTCAACGACGAAACAACTACCCTCATCACTGCTTATAGCCACTGCCTATAAAAGGGCAGCTAGACCGCCGATGCGCTCGCTTAGTTCCGAGCGTTCGTCGCGTGCACATCAGTTGTGTTGCGTTAGCGTTAGGCCGTAGCAAAGTGGTTTCTTTTTATTAAGAATTTCTGCTTCTGATTGATAAAAATATAATAATTACAGTAGTCTTATTGGGCATCTCAACCTGTTCGGACAATTTGTTATTTTATACTTATAATTAATAGTAAAATTGTAGCGGCGATCATGGAATAAAATTAAAAATAATTTGCCACCGCTATGCTGTCCCAAATGGCGCGGCCGGATGGACAGCAAATAGCCGGTAGGGCTGGGCTTACACCACGGGATCCCCTTTTACCAATACCGTAGAAAATCTCACTTATTCGTTCCAGTTAATGAAGTCAACGCCAATACAGTCCATCATAGCGCCGTCCGCAACGCACACATTCATCGGTTTTACATGTTTCGGTTGAATAATCGGGTAACACCCAACAAATTGTGTGACGAGCCGTACTGCAGATATTTGGCTACTAAATTAAAGCCATAAATAACGTCTATTTTGCCTAATATTTACGCAAAATGAATATAAATTTCTCCAGTCGTTTCTTCTTGTTTTATTTTTCCGAAAAAGCAACAACAACTATGGAAGAAAAAACAACTGAACGTCGCTATAGTGACGTCTCGATTTTTATTTAAATTGTTCTTTTTTTTTTTAATGTATGGCGGCACCACAGAGATCAGTTATAGATAGTGAGACTTCTTTTCCCCGTAATTGGTGATTAGAGATCCAGCGGTAGAATTGTTCCAAACAAAATATTTCAAATGTAGTGTTTCTTTTGTTAAGTAACACGCTCCGTTAACTTTACTATATAAAAGGAATTTTTAACTACTATTTAATTTCAGACAGAGTACCTAACCACTTATAAATAATGCGCTTAGTAGTAATCTGCTTAAGGAAATACCATTCATATTTCCTTAAGTGGACAATATTTTAGAACCACTTTGTAAATATGAGGAATGTATAAAACATAAACCACATATTTTCTTAGCGTTCTCTTATAAATGTTTCCATCTACCTAGATGTGCTAAAAATTGTTACATGATATAACTATTGCGGGTACTACCATATATCAATCACGGCAATTTTATCGCCTCCTTTTATAGGAGCTACAATTTTAGATTTTACTTTTCGTTTCAGTTGGTTCCAAAAGTTTTCTATCACATAAAATATTCAGTGATCTAGTGCCCGTCACTCCATAACTGTAATAATTATTAAGATATTGCAATATACTAAACAATAAGAATCAGCTGTAAATTAGGCTAAAGTTTTGATATTCTTAAGTTTACATCTTGCATAAAAAACCATCGTCATAGATACACGAGGCAATTGCGATTTTAAGCAATAATGACTCAGTTGGCAGTGTGTAGCGTTTTTTCTAATGCCCAACTAGCTATCTACCACTTCAAAATTGAAAATCTGCTGTCAAATACCTATAGGTGTGTTCCGTCAGTTTCACTTCAGAGCCAGCTGTTCCACTCGGCTTAGCGTATCCACTATCCTGGGCTAAATTGTTACTAAGCATTAGGTGAGATTGTAGCCATAACATTAAACCTATATAAAGGCTTAGGTCAGGGGATATAGGCGTATATAATAAAGAACTTCCTCTAGGTAACAAAACTATATTGTTTCACAATCTTCTACTTTGCACGTCTTACTCTATACAGCACAAAACAACGACTTCCGATCGAATCATGCCGACTTCTACAGCCGTCTCGTATTTAAATGCGACAACTTGACTTATAGTACCATAAAGTACTCTAATTTATTTCTACAAATATTTAAAATATATTTTAAGTGTGGTGCTTCGATTAGTATGTGATGACAATTTGACTTATAGAACCCTAAAGTACCCTAATTTATTACTTCAAATATTTACAATATGTTTTAAGTGCGGTGCTGGTTATAAGTTGACAATTTGACTTATAGTACCATAAAATATCCTAATTTATTAGTTAAAATATTTACAATATGTTTTAAGTACATTAATCAGTTGACAGTTTGACTTAAGTACCCCAATTTACTATTACAAATATTTAATAATACAATATTACTGTTATGCAATAAATACACCTAACAAATATTAGTGTTATGTAATAAATAAACCTAACATATAAAAGTGTAAATGCTGAACTATTTAAAAGAGTGTAAAAAATAAACGAAATATGTCTCGTGAACAGAGTATAGGCAGTGTACGTTCACATGGCATTCGTTTTTTCAGTTTTAATAATTGGTCACATGAGATAAAAAATCAAATATTAGGTAAGTGATAATTTTGCAAATGTATATATAAATAAACGCCAATTGTCGAATGGCACTGGAAAGATTTGTTATCATTTCCTTCATTAGTACACTCGTACGAAGCGAATAGCTATATATAAAAATACAATGACTTAAAAGGTGACATTCAATTGTATTCTTAACCTGAATTAATACATTTAAAATTAAACAAAATACAAATACCAGCCAGGAACGCTGCATAAAAAATTCCACCTTTTTTTTCTTCTGTTCAATATTCCGGTCGGTATATTTTATATAAATAAAACTTATATTAGTAGTCTTCTTTTTAAATGTAGGTAATATTATGTGTATAACGTCATAACTTATTTGTTTTCTAGTTTATTACCCACTTTATACACATTGTGCCAAGCAAATTTACATCCTTTTTTTTTTTACTTTTTGAAAAAATGTATTATGTGCAGCCTCTTGTAATATGTCGAACAGTCTACAAGAAGAACGTGTGAGAGCGTCAAATACCCACCTACAAGGCACAACAACCCCCAATTCCTATTTATTACTAGAGGCCAGGAACTGCTTTCGCATTACTTCAAATAATGTACTTAATGCAAGTCTTGTTAGTGGATAACGTTATGATGAGAGTATGTTTGCCACCTACTTTTCAACAAGAATAGTATTTTTTTAATTAACTTATAAAAATATGATACTGTTAGGACATGTAGGGGAAAATATAGTGTAAATTTATATCTTATTAGTTAATATACAATTTTATTTTCCGTATATATTAAATGCTTAATGCTTTGGCCAGCAAAGTTGTATGATTTTTAAAATAATCATAGTATTCATTCGAACAATTTTAATCCATATTAAAATAAATTAACAATCCATTTCTAATTAAATTAATAGTTGCTCTTTTTTTTCGTCTCGCTATTTCACGTTAACGACAGAAAAATCTTAAAAAAATCAATAGTATATAAAGTAACTAAAGAATGGCGACTATTGAATTAGTGGAATGAGGGGGGCTTTTAAAAAGGTTCTATATATTTATTTCAACGTTAACTGCTTTTTATTCTCTTCTTGAACAATTTGCGTTTATACTATAGGATTTCGGTAGGTACTAGTTTTATAATTGAAAGGCATAAAACCAAATCTGCTTTAGTCCAAAATTGTATTTTTTACGTAAGTACACCAAACTGTAGTGCTCGTAATCAGCAACAGTTTAGTGAACTTACTTTAAAATATCAATAATGTACTAAAGCGGATTTGTTTGTACACTCCTCAAAAATTTGTATAAATTCAAAGCGTCAAGCAAATTTGAAATAAATTTGTTATTACTTTTAGAAACTGAGTTGTTATGAAATCAATTCAAATCCTTCCTTGATTTTCGTATCGGCACAAATTATATTAAAAAAATACGTTCTTGCCGTGGTGAAAAGATTAGCCTGTCAGTAAAGGTGGAACCGGGACTAACTGCCCAGGTTGCACCGACTGTACTCAGGTACTCGTGGAGGCTCTTTTCATGCATCAATGTAAATTAGAAATTAATTCCTAAATTACTAGTGCATTATTTATACACAACTAAGCCAAATCTGTAGAGGAACATAAATATTTTCTGAAAAAAAAAAATTGAGTTGTGCTTAGTTACAATACAATGTGTATACAATACAGGCGCCAAAAATATATTATTTTGATTTTTATTATATATTTTTTTATTATAGCGTATGCTTATATAGGCAGTGTCGTCAATGTCAACTGTGAAAGACTTTATAAACACAATTACCGTATTCAAAGTAAAAGTCAAGAAATAATAATTCATAATAACTTAATAATAATAAGATATCTAAAAAACAAAATACATAGCCCTTAAATTATTACTAAAGTTTGCAAATAAATCATATATATATATATATATTTTTTTTTTTATTTCAAGGAATACCTATCGAAACACGAATCTCACACCTCCTTAATTAAATTATCACAACTGAATAAATATTATTTCATTACCAGCTACGTTATTTGGTCGTATATTCTTAACCATCAATTTGAATGGATAGAAAAGACGCCCATTATTATCGCAAAAAACTGTTTTATTATTATTATTATAGCTTGTAACAGGGAATTCGTTAGTCTTCTTCTTAGCCCTTATCCCTTATTCATTTTAGTCAATCCATATATCAATCGTAGCATTCGCATCGCTGCTACGTGTAATTTTCTTTCATCCGTCTCTTTCGTTGCCCAACATTCAGATCCATACAAAGCTACAGGCCTTATAATAGTTTTATAAATTTTCCCTTAAGTTTCACAGAAATTCATGGATCTCAATTAATGCCCGTGACCTGTCGCCATTTCACCCATCCTACTTTTATCCTATTATTTACATCCCGGTTAATGTCTCCATTGTTTTGTATTAATGTGCTAAGGTACCGAAAATCGAAACATACTGATAACTTGATGGGTCACCGAAGTCGCAAAACAAAAGTTCTGTTTATGTTCTACTTATTTTTAACCCCACACTCTTCCAGTCTGATCTGGTCCCCAATAGCATCTTCTCCTACAAGAACAAAGTCATCAGCAAACAACATACACCATGCATCCATAACACGAAGGAATAAATACGGGCTTAGAGCTGATCCCTGGTGCATACCTACAGTCACATTAAACATGCCAATAACTTAAGCTTTAGACCTATCACGGGTGCAAGCACGACTGTATATGGAACGTACCAGTTGCAAGTATTTCCTCGGAACTCCCTTCGTTTCTAATACCCACCAAAAAACCTTTCGGAATATGCGGTCATATGCCTTCTCCAAGTCCACAAACACCATGTGCAAATTTTCATGTACCTGTCTGTATATTTCACAGTTGACGTGCAAAAATGGCATCCGTTGTCGCCCGTCCAGGCATAAAACCGAACTGTTTCTTCGTCACTTCATTCTCTTCTCTTATTCGTCTCGCTCTCCTTCCCCTCTCTCCCAAATATTCATACTATGTGACATGAGCTTTATTCCTAAGATAGTTGTTACAGTGCTATATATCTCCTGTATTCTTAAAAATAGGAACTATTATGCTATTGCACCATTCATCTGGGATTGCCTCTTCCTGCAACTTATTAAAGAAGAAGTCAGCCAAATCAGTCCATTCCCTTCAAAATCTTCCATACTTCAACTGGTATACTGTCTGGCCTTACGGCTTTTCCATTTTTTATGCCTTGTACAACTCTTTGTAATTTACCCTCACTTTATCTCGCAAGACACCTATGTTTGTTGGTATAATGTCTAACTCTTAATTCTTTAATCTTCCAAAATATCGCTGCCAACGATCCTTTATATTTTCATCATCCGTTAAAACTTTACCTGTCATTTTTAGCAGGTAATTCGTTGGTGTAAAAACTTATTTCGATTTCATTTTTTTTCTTTCATAGCACTTAGGATTGATCTTCCTAATACAGTAAAGTTCTAATCTTACTCGAAAGCTATGGTACCTCAAAAGAAATTTCAATTTTTCATTCTCTCAAAAATTGTTTAGAGTATATATTTTATCACTTTTATGTCACAATAGTTATCAAGTATACATATTTTATATATTATGATTTCAGTACTATCGGCTGTTTAGTAACCTTACGACAGTGAGGACATAATATATTATGCACAATTTAAATTTAACTTTTTTTTTTTTAATAATCACATCACTATTAACCTACATATATAAAAATCATACCAAAATGGAGTAATTTTAGTAGTGACACTAGTTATAATAACTTAATTTTTAAAATTGGTCAAAACTTGTTATCCAATTATTTTTTGATATGCCATCATAATTTGATGGACCCTTTTAAGTTTGTATATAGTAACTTTTACGAGATCATAGTGGACTAACATATTGGTATTACTAAAATATTTTAAACCAGTAAACCCTATTAAATGTGTTCTTGATTGATAATATCACTATTATTTGTAGAAACTTACTGGAACATCGGCCAGCTTGTCGACTTTTAGGTTAGCGTTTGAACATAATTTTATCTGATGTTAAGTGAAGATGGAAATGGTAAGCTTTTCAGAGCAAACCGATGATTGACTCTCAAGTACGATGAACACTTTGATTGATGCTTAGAGACACATTATTAACTAGAGCGGTAGTTAGTTAGGCGAGCACTAAAATATCTAATCAATCTGATTAAATTCGAACGTTTCATTCGCTAAATACTCAGGTTCACTATAAGACTCAACTTGATTGACGTTACAATTAATAAATTGTTTAAACTTATTTTTCACTTATTACATCTGTTATTACTGTGAAGAATTAGTTGCCGGTGCTTATGGTGTTTCAATTCAAGTAATTTAGTAGGGATAAGGACGGTACCTTGTATCCGGACGCAATTGAAATTCTTAGCATGTAAGGTTTGAATGACATTCTCTTGAAAGTTTTACTATCGAGATATATTTAAAATTAAATTGACTCTTAAACAAACTAATAATATATCCGTATGTTTTACTAAACGTTTGTCTGTGCTTAAAAGTAATTTTACAAAAATAATGATTATTAATTACCATTGTTTTATTTTAATTATAAGCAGACCTTTGACTTGATTTCAAACATAGAAATGATGACGTCCGCTTTACGTGTGCAATATTACGCGGGGATCTTGCGTTAGCTTAAGGTGTTGGTCTACAGCGGCGCGCGCGCATGTCAGTCATTCTCGAACTAGCCGGTAGACTACAACACCTGTTCGTACGAATAAATCAACCGAATACGCGAAAGTGTGTCTACTATTTATTTATATTCACGCAGTGTCCTGATAATCGCGTTCCTTTATAAAGGGCTGTGTTGCCTTTCCGTCGCCCTAATTTTCGTGTACCATCTTTCAACTTATGACTATCCATTCGTAAGTAAAATCAATTTAAAGAACAATTAACATTTATATCTTTTCGTTTACGATAAAGTATTCAGGGATGGTATTTTCCTACATTGTTAAAATAATACACAATAATAATTAGTAATAATTATGACAGCTTCGTATAAATGTATTGATTTGATTATATTTTCTTAACCTGGAACGATAAAAGTTAATAGTAATAATATTTTTGTTTATGATTTTTGTATGAATAAAAGAATAACATATAACTTTAAAATTAATTAATTTTTTATTTCTAGCTATACTTTAACGAGAAGGCTGGTTGTATTACAATAAGCAAATATAACGTTGTCCATATCTTATAGCATTTTTAAAACATAAATTATTATTATATACTAGTGTAAATATTAACAATGATTTCTTTGAAACAGGCATTTACATTAATAATATTAGGTTGGTTCTCACATTGAACATGTTTGTTTTTTTTTTTATATTCGTACGTTCTTATAGAGCTCGATATAGAAAAAATAGATAATGTTTAAGTTTCCTATCCGAATATCATCGTTTCGGGCATTCAATAAATGATTATTCCAGCCAAAATAATTATAAAAAATTTAAACTTGAATTTTATCCTTATAGTCGTTTTTTTATATCAAATTTTATTTTATGTATAATTTTAGTTATTGAACTAGATAAAAAATGTATTTTTTTTTTAATATCGGTAGATTATATTAAAGTCTGCAAAATAAAAAAAAAATAGCCACTTTATGATTTATTTTGTATTTTTTCTAAGCGATGCGATTTAAAGCGATGATAGCTCAGTGGTAGTGTGTACAACTTCACGTCAAGGGACGTGAGTTCGAATCCACCTACAAGGATCTTAAGCTTTCGGTGAAGGAAAACATCGTAAGGAAACCATACTATGGTGTTAGGGCTTTTTCTAATGCCCGCCTGGCTAGCAACCATCCTCAAGTTGAAAATCTGTCGCCAAATACCAACAGGTAATTTCCGGCAGTTGCACTTGAGAGCCAGTTCCTCCACAGATTTAGCGTGTCTACCAACTTGGGTCGTATCGTCACTTAAGATCAGGTGCGATTATGGCCATAACACTAAACCTTTACCAAAAAGAATATTTTTAACAATAAGTCACAATTATGAGTTGAGAAATGTAGTTCCTGTATACACATTTCATTAAATTCGATGTAACCATTTTTTCAATTATATTAGAGATAGAAAAATTAAAAGTTTTTTTTTTAATAGACGTTTATCTCTAAATTTGGAATGGAAACTGATGTTAGCATACTGTGGGGTGTGCCAAATAAATTTTCCTAATGCCCATTATTTTAATGACTTTAATTAGCAACACTACAGTTAGCTGAATAAACAAGTATTATCAGGGTAACAGAGCGTTCTAGAAAATGTATCACAGTACCTACCCTTCATGAACTGGAAAAATTCAAAATTATCGATTGCTAGACACTTCAAATATGTAAATAGTTTTTGACTTCTCTGTGCGAATAATAGATTAAATAAAACAATTACGTTCGAAGCAAAGTCAATACTGGCTAATGCAGTTATCACCACTTCATATTTAACAAGGTGTTTTCATAAGGTACGGGATTAACCGAAAGTCTAATATAATGTTATGTTTGTAAACTAGACGGTAAATTAAAATGTATGACACGAAATATTTAATACTTACCTACCAGGAAATATGTATTAATCGCTCATATTATTTCTTAATATTCTCTTATTGATCTCGCGATAGCGCTCGTTTAAATAACGTAATATCGATCATCACTATTACCAATAAAACTTATTTCATAGGTCTTATGTATTATAGAACGGATGAATTTTAATCAATGAAACCTACGTAAATATAAATTTAGAATAGTAATTCAAAATATTCTGATAACTTTAACATTCCTACTATTAAAATAGATTTGTGTGAATGCGTTGTAGCAAATTTATGTATATGTCACGTCTTAGTAGCAAAATAAAACCATGTGTGAAAATGTATGCAACTTATACAAAAAAAATTAATGTGTATTGTAGAGTATATACGTTGTAAAGTTGTTTTTGTCATGTTTAGTCTAATACGGATGTGCACATGTTAGTAGATTTTGAAATTGTTAGTAATCAGAGCGATTCTTGTACACAGCATAGGTAAATTAAACTTCTACCTATATATACCTATATAATAAGATGTTTAAGATACAAAGGATTTCATTGTTGAAATTTCGACATAGAAAGGCGCTGTTTCTAAGTATATTTTTCGAGTTGTTGAGTCAAAGTTGAATAGAAATTCGACTTAAGTTTTATGGTACATATATTGAAACAAATTAGATATTAATGAACGTCCAAAACATCCAAAAGAATCTGTTATTTTCTTTTGATTTAAGGAATTTGCAGATTATTGTTAATTGCTTTTTGAAGTTGAAACAATGAACGAATACATAATCCTCGATATCGTCACTTCTTTTAAAGGAATATCATAGTTTATAAATTGCTGCTCTGGCATATTTATTTGATGTAACTGCTTCCACATCTGCTGGATCAATAAGATTAATACTGATACTTGGTATTTTATCTTTGTCCTCCCCCACTATATTCTTGATAATTTACTGTATGTCCGCAAAAACTTACAAAAGCTATATTTCGTTAAAGACCGCCATAACTTGAAAACGGGTTTTGATGTCAAAAGCCTATTAATATTATAGGGCGGATCAATATGTGAGCGATCGGGATGTCTGGAATTGACACCCCTCTCTGTACATCCTCTAATAACTACTGTAACACTTTAAACTATTATATAAAAAAGATAAGAATAAGATCTTAAAAAATGAGTATCGAATTTCTTGCCGGTTCTTCTCGATGACTGCATTACTTTCCGAACCGATAGTAGTTTTGACGTTCATAAACGCCTTCTTAGGGTCTGAATTGAATAAAGATTTTTGATTTGTTTGATTTGATACTGATACTATTAATCATACTAATGTTTGAGGCTAATAAGAGTTATTATTCTTATTTCAAATATAGAATGGCAAACCAGTAATATAACAATGTGCTCGGGAAGTTGAAATCATTATAATGATTATACGGATGAGTAACAAATAGGTACTGCCACTATTTATATGTTTTATTTTTTAGGTACGTAATGAAAATAACTGAGTTGGTCGTAAATAGTTGAACATCGACTTAGAAATGATTAATATAATTAATCGTGTGTGATATGTGTTATAAACGAACTACTCAATTTTTATTTTCTCAAAAATAGAATAATAAAATCACTTGATTTAAGTCGAAAAACTACTACCGCCTCGGTAACAACATGATGTACAGCAAGAAAAAAACAACGTAAGAAACTCCAGCAAGCGCTCTTTTAATGGTAGATTATAGTTGTGCCAACTTAAAAATATTAACAATGATTTCATCCCATGCATTTTAAAGTCCATAAAATATGCTATTGTCTAATACGCTCTTTTAACAAGTTTATATTTTACAATGATTTTAAACTGTTTTAATTATAGGTTACGTATTTCTTCATGGATTTTATTATAGAAACGGACACATTGTCCTTAAAATAATTGATCTATTTTTCTTAGTCGTGTGTGGATCAGATCAAGATTGTCTATTTCTAGTATTACAATAATGAAAATTAATGTTTTTTTTAATTATCAATATTTTTATGAACAAATATGTTACCAAATATGTATAGATATTGACGTTTACTAAAGCAGATTAGATGCCGCTTTATTAACAAATCTATAAGCAACAGTGGCGAAGAGTCCATATAACCCGATTCCCATCGGCTTCCCTTTAATATTCGGCATATAACGTTACTACCTAATGACATATGTAGGTCAAAGGTAATTAGGCATTTTCGATTGTCAGATGTACTACGTAGTGTTCAAAATCCTATGTAATTTAATAATCCGATTAATATACGGCTTGTCGCGTAGTATCCCGTCTCTTTAATTTCCTTACGAAAAGAACAAAACCTGTCTCGCTCTCACCAAAGAAAATGGCGCTTCTCAGGTGAGATAATTTGACCTTGATAACGCGGTAATATGATGGCATATGATAGTTATAGTTATATTTGTATTTTAAAAGAGGAAGCGAGAAAGGGTGATCGTTTAATACCTCAAAATTAAAATTTTTATTTTTATTACTGTTTTAACAGCTACAACTACTATCTTTGGTTTTTAACGGTTGAGATTGTATTTTGAAGAGTGGTTTGATACATTTGTTTACGTGAAGCATACATTATATCTCGATTTGAAACTTTTGTGATTGTTTTATTGTGATATAATAAATTGGGGTTAGTAATTAATAACTAATAAGTGTAAATTTACGGTAATTTAGTTTCAGTTTGGTAAGTCAACATAAGAAATGGCATTAATTCACATATACTGTTGTTTAACAAATTTCTTGCTACATAACGATCTTATTTTTTCAAATCTAGTATTGAGAACAAAAAGCATGAAAATCAAATTAGGCCGCGCTCTTCTAGATATGACTATAGATTACAAGAGTCAGGACGGATTTGTTAAACATTTCCATAAATCTCTTTATGATAATACTTAGATGACAAGCAACTGTAAACTGAATAAAATGTTTTGTTGTGTTTTTGAGTTTATGGGTTTTTAATTGCCATAGAAACATCAGTAACGGTGGTGACGAGCTGATATTCTGTTAGTTACTTACTTACTTACTACTACTTTTTTTGCTCCGACTTCCCTTTTTCAGAAGCAAAGAGTAGTTGCATATCAGAGGGCGTAGTTTTCATTATTTTTATATACAAAGCGATACAAACAAGTTACGTCAGAGTATTAAAATCCAGCAGATCATATACCACGACCATACTTACATGAACCTTCTGTCAGTGCTAACTGCTATGTATCTTGTATTTATACTGTGTTGAATTTTGGTTAATATTAACATTCCTATCTTAATAATCAGCATTTTAATTACCATGAACTTATCGGGTGGCTCAGAAGTGAATGCTGTTTTTAACAGATTTAAATTCAAAAATAAGGAAGTTCTCTATTTGCTTCGTTTAGGAACGTTACCTCATAATTACGTTATTAATATACCAACTTCGAAAATTCTTTTTATGTTACATAGGGAATATTTTCAAGGAAGTCCCGATTTAATTTTATTGGCATTGGACCTTGGATTTCGTAGATATATCAGGAAATTTCTCAAATTGAATAGGAAATGTATAGTGATGGTAGGTTTATGGCAATGAAGACTACGTAGGTGTACCTAACTATTGTCAGGGTCGTTCTGAACGTTCTTGTACTGCGAAGGCACAAGGGAACTTCTGTTAGCTCATTTTTAGAGAAATTTTTCCGAAGTCGGTTTTGTTTTCTGTTGAAAATATTACAATGATTTTAATGATAAAACTTTAGTTAAGAACAGTTTAAGTGATTGAAGTAAATAAACTGCAGACGTTTCTCGATGCTATAAAAGATGGTGGTGATAAAGCAAATATTTTGCATACTCCTACTAGATGTTGAAAATTTATATAATATATGCATTTATAGTGTTAATTCTACTATGAAAAACAAAACTTCACTTTCAAGTAACTGTAAAAAGTGTGGAAAAAGTTCAAATGTACAGGTTGGCACAGTATCGTGGATGCAATTGTGTCCGAGCATATATAACTAACAATAGGTACATTAACAATACAAAGAAGCCTCTAAAAATTTATTTTTGTATACTTTATGTGCAAGAGCGATTACTGGAGTGTTTGACTTAAAATTAGTGATATTATTATCCAATTTTTGAGAAATAAACGATATGATTTGATTTCAATGCATGCAGATTTTTTTTTAATCGTGACTTTAGTTGCTGCGAACACATGCACAAATAATTCGGTTTCTTGGATATAATTAAACACTCTCGTTTATGATAATTGTTCAACAATTATGTTATTGCTAAAATATATGTTTAACATTTAACGAAACAAACCGACGACCGGTACAGCTATGGACATTGTTTTCTGTGATATGTCCTCAGGCTCGTCTGTACAACTACACGCACTTTACAGTTCTTACACGTTTCGTATACAATATAACTATATTCCTATTTTTTATTATGACGTTTATTTTTATTTCGTTTTCATTCGAATACTTAACAATTTCGAATTACTAACAAGAACGCTCAAGACAAATCATTCGCGATTTCTTATTTGATAATTTAGTATCAGATTATTTAATCGTTATTGTAATAATGTATTTTGATATACTAAATACCTTCGCTGATGACCTATTACACATTATGTATATCGTTCAAGCCATTAACCTACTCAGCAATAAAATATTTATTTCGACATTGTTTCAAAGCTAAAAGCGTGCAAGATATTTCCATAAACAATATGAACGTAATATGTTTGAGAATGTTCGGGATGTCGAATAGTGGGGGGGGTTTGGTGTGACGTAGGTGTGAGTCTGTGGCACTGGGTCAGTGGTTCCGCAGGGCGCGAGCGCAGGCAAGACGGCTAGTTCTGGCGCAACTCCCTTACGTAAAAGCCTGTGGACTACGACAGAGTCGCAGTGAAAGTTGTAACTGTTTGATAGAATATTCGAAACGAATTCTTCGTTTCAAAATATTTTTACCCGACGTTTTAACCTTATACATAGATAATTGTTTAGTTTTTTTGGTTTTCAAGAACAATATCAACAAGTACATTTTTTTTTTTTTTTTATAGTAACCATGTCCATAAATGATTATAATAAATAAATTTAGGACCCACAAACGTCCCCATATCGTTACAACATAGCGCGTTACATAATCTACTATTCTGAATGATTCGAAATTATCCAGTTCAAGTGTGAGTGTAAGTGAATTTTGCCGTGAAGATCAGATCAAGGTCATCCACAATAAGTGGTTGTGCAACAACGTACCTACACTAGCAGCACGCTCGGGGCCGTGGCATCTCGTTCGTTTCAGTCACTACCGGCTCGCACAGACAGTTCTTAAGCAGTACATACACTTCGCTTCGCTTATTCCACAATTATTGTTTAATCGTCGTGCTGAATCATTACGTTACCTCGATATAAAATAATACCCTGAACTATAATTGTAGTTAGTATTATTGTAGCAATGTAGCTGAAGAATAATATCGACATCCTTTGCATATCGTTACACTTGATTTTTATGTGTTAATAGGTTTCCGCATGTAAAAGAACTCAGCGTTTGCATATAGTTTTAAATATAAACGTTGTGTGTAGTTCAATTTTAAGATTGTTTGTTTTAAACATTTGAAGTAAACGTGACATTTGCTTAAACTATATTTACCACGATGCGTAGTATAAAGGTCGTACTCCTACTTTGCTTCCGTATGTCATCGGTTACCATATTGTATTCTAAGTAAGGTCATAAAGAATTTAAGGATTAAAGATGTTTAACAATATTTGTATGTCATACGTTACTATGCCACGTGTGGTATGAGGTGCAACTATTGCGAATAAGTCGACAAGGAAAATTGGATCGCCCTCCTTTCTATCGTACGTATCGCAACGAGTATCGTATGACGTAATTGACGGAACTCCTCTTAATCAGTAATTCTGTGTGTGAAATATGCAAACAGTTCTTTTTAAGGAAAAACTACGTATTAATTTTATTCTTCGTAATATTATAAAGCATAAAGTTTGTTTGATCATGTTAAGCTTGTGAACTACACACCGGAGTTCAATTTTTATAGTTGATAGAGCAGTCATTGAAGAAGGCTTTAGGCTATTTAACATCAAGCTACCATCGATAGGAGAAAAGCTGTATTGAAAAAGTTACAAAAACGAGCAATATTATTAAATAATATTTTGTTTCACGCAAATGAAGTCGTGGACACAGTTTTCCCAAAATTTAGCACTTGTAATAATTTTTGAATACATTTGTAATGTGTGAAATATTACAAGCCATCAATTAATCAATTAGAAATGTCAGACGAAAATCATCACAAAACTTAAGTTAAATCGTACATACTTACGCAAACAAATATTTATATTCTATATGACGTGATAATAATTATGGCGAATGATTAAAAATAAATAATTATAAAATACTTTAGTATGTACTGGTCTGGGTATAGAGACCTTATTAGAAGTAAGAAAAGTAAAGAAAAAACGTTTAAAAAGTATAACTATGATTGATATATCGAAGTATAAATTTTTATATTGCACATTGATTATACACGTTATAAGTAATTTAGCATTTATTATAATGGTTAATAAATATGTTTGTTGTTCCAGATCTAATTAGTCTGTAGAAATTTATCCAAAGATGGCAACCATATACAATTGGTATAGAGATTTGATGGACGTGAGGGGTGGTAAGTATATTTAATATATTTCAAATTATATAAATAAATAATATTAGAATTCTCTTGCTGCATAAAACTTACGATGTTTGTGACTCGGATATATAGATGTAATTAATTGAAATAACTAATGTAAGATACTTATTTTCTAATACTAAAGAAGAATTATGTCACTCGGCATAGAATACACGATTAAATATATATATATATATATATACACTAACTCTATATACGATTATATTTTATTACATTGCTTTTAAGGGTTATTTCGAAAACCAGATTCGAGAGCTCTAATGTGAATTAATTGAAATATGTAAAAACGTTATATCGTAATGTGCATCATGCGGTTGTAACACGACGGATTGCAACGACATAGTTTACTCAATAGGTTATGTAAGAATTACGATACGTGATTCACACTCCACGAGTTTAGCCCCCCCCCCCCCACTCTCTCTCTCTCTCTATCGTAAACGTAACTCCATGATTGCATCGAGCCGTCTTACGATCAGCTGTTAGTTGTGTTAACTAACTTTGCCGTCATATAACCTTCTAAAGCCTTACCTCTTTGCTCCTAATACATATTTAATAAAAAGTTGAGAACCTTGGCCAAATACTACATAATGTGATTCACCTGACGTATATAATATCCGTGTTTGTTTATATGTTAGGAAAAAAACCATAAACTTTGACGAAGTCTTCAACAGTTCTAGTGTAAAACAAAACAATATGGCGTATGTGGTTACTTTAAATTATAGTTGTTATTAGTTAATTATAAAGGCGTTTATAAAATGTGGTTACTTTAAATTATAGTTGTTATTAGTTAATTATAAAGGCGTTTATAAATATACAGTGGCAAGTGTGCTCCGATTAAGCTTTTGCTATGCCGGGTTGAGCAGGCGCATAAACAATGCAATAGTGTCACAACAATACTTTACTTTGACAAGAATATTTGTTAAACATTAATCTTCAATAGATTGACTATAAAATATATATACACAAAATTTACTGATTTTGTCTCTGTAATTATTTACATAACTACAATGAAATAATTTTGTAAAGTCATACGTATTTAAAGGTGTTTTCATAAATATAAACTATTTAAACACAAAAGTCACTGCTATTGTATCGAATGTATTTTTTTCACTCTTTGTTATGTTACGTGCTATGATAAAAACATAATGAGTAATATTTAATTAATACTGTTACTCGGTACTTTTTGCCTTTGAACAAACTTAAATACAGTATTCTGGAGCAGATGCAATGTGAAGACAAATCCTGCTCCCTGGCCCAATAGGCAATAGAAGAACACCGTGGGGTTTTAGTGGGAATTACCGGCGAGTCTTTCACCGTTTAAGTCCCACATACCCCTCTCAGCCCATCAGGGTGAGGATGCGCTAAAGGCATTTACCTACGAAAAAAAAATACAGTGTTCTAATATTTATATGTATTATATTTGAAAAAAAAATAGCAAATTAATTAGGATTAGATAACGGGTTAGAGACAGAATTTACAGAGACCGCATCACTCGACATGATTTCAAATTCAACTACGAGGGTCGTTTAGTTAAGGAAACTAATAATTTTGCAGAAACTAACATGTCGGTAAATATTTTTTCAATGTTGACCGGTCTAAACTAACATATACTAAAGACCTATACCGCTGTAGGTTTAGCATGTTATTTATTAATGTCGGCCGCATATCACTTACCATTAAATGTGGGTTTGTTCAACAGCAAGCCTGCGATTCAGAAATTCGGTGAAAAAGTTTCTATACCAACGAATTTCGTACTACATCCAGTTGAAGTTATACGTTCGATATTCTAGTCCTGCAAGGTAATCATTGTCAAATTTACGATAAGGTCTCCACGATAAGAGTAAATTTTACTATTCAACAACGAAACATAAAAATTGTAGTGAAACAATCAATATTATTTTAGTTATTTTAGAAAGTCTTTTTTCTTAAGATTCATTTATTTTCTGTGAACTGAAAGTTTCAAGACTACTTGATGTTGTAGAAGAAAAAGCATACATACAATATTTTATCATTTTAATTTCATTAATGCCTAGAAAGAGTGAATAAATCATGAATTTGTACATCTATTCAACGTTGACCTTCTAAACCTAAACATTTAAATAACAAATTTATAACTGTTTTGTTATTCGTATTGCTACAAAATATGTATTATTTACACATTCTATGGTAGATAATTGTTTAACAAATATACCTATGTATAATTTAACAAAAAAATCGGATACTAATGAATAGTAAAATAAATAATTACAATGTAGCATTCTTAAAATAAATATTGACGTGTTAAACCAATTTTTTATAAATATTCTAACATACATACAACGAAATTAAAGCAAAAAACATTATTCTGTAATGGTAAAAATATCAAATACCTTTTATATCTTTTATGTCGCGGACCAAAGTGTCTGCACTGCACCTGATATTAAGTTCAGTCCAATCCAAATCAACGACGACTCACAATGAACCAGAAATTCACTGCCAGTCACCGCTGTCCTGCTAGCCTACATAGAACCGTTTTCACGCCTCTTTTGAATGACCCAATATCGTTGGACGGAGGGAATACGCTGAGAGAAAGAAGGTTCCTTAACTCCGCGGTACGATAGAAATACGAATCAGTAAACTTTTTAGTTCGCGCTGTAATGGAAGTCACCGTGAGGCGGTACTACAGGAACACCTTTTATTACTGACCTTTTTTGTTTGTGAACGAGCTGTACCAAGCGGAAACCAACACGTTTCTGATGTATGTCCTATGCGTCTGCGTACTCCGCAGCGTTGATTTGTTCCTACCATAAAACTGATTGTCTATAGCGATTAATGTATGTTTAAACTTCTAGCGCAGTTTTCTTTTATAATTTCTACTATTTATGTATTCTTCAATATATGAGTAACGTTGTGTAGGGTAATCTTGTATTTTATATACCGAGTTCGTTAAGGATGCGAGTTTTCTTTTAACTTAATTTCCACTGTTTATGTATTTTTCAACATATGAGTAGCTTTGTGTAGGGTACTCTTTACAGTCATTAGGTTAACACCGTCATTGTTAAGAGATTTGTTTATTATCGTCACATTTCTAATATCAAATTAAGTGTACATGTTCACAGCTTGTACACACAGTAGATTTATTTTGTCACCGATTATGGATCTTGCTTTGTTCTAGCCAGCATCCGCTTTAATGGATCTACGTATTCGGTTGACCGTGGGAAAGCGAGATATAATGCTCGTTTCCATAATTACGAAGAAAATTCAAGTTGCCGAGATCATCGTACCATTCTTGTGTGGCTCCTCGTAACTGTAATTGCATCACAAACTGACGATCCGTTTTTTCGCACTCGTAAACTTCTCCAATTTGGTCGATTTTAAATAACCAGCAACTTTTTCTATCCTCAGGCCGAAATTTAGAAATAACCTTTGCGTCAGCATGAATCACTCGGCGTTGTTTCTTAATTAAGGGCGTGCAGTCTTCAGACGATGAAGTCTTCTTCATATTTATTCTTAATTTCATAATTAATAAAATAAATTTTCGTTCTTTACTGCCTTCATCGCTATTTTTCCTCTATCCCACTTCTGAGATGTTACAGATCGTGGAGGTTACGTCGTATCATATTCAGAGTCTGGTTCTACAATCGTTATATTTTACAGCAGAGCTTCCGCTTACTACAACACTTCCGTACTGTCGAACGTTCTTAACTCAACTGAACTCGTCGAGAGTGTCGCTTTGACTAAACTGAACCCCTAACCGTGCTCGCATCGCACTTATATAGTAATCTGTATTATGAACCACCTTCCTTCTCATTAATTTAAAATATGTATTATTATTAAGTTAACATCACGCTATCAACAATAGGAGCACAGCTGTATTGAAAACAGTTACAAAAACGAGCAAATAGATTAAATAAAATCTTAGTACCATACGAACGAAGTCGCAGGCATAGCTGGAACTTAAATAAAATGTAAATTAATAACCAGCCGCCTCGTGTGTATATTTTGGACATTATCGTAATCAAACACCAAAGATTGAATTTTGTAATAGGATACGTATGCATATGCTTTTCTTTTTAACTGGCATACGCTGTTAGCCTTAACCTTAAGACTTAGCTTTTAACTTTTTGGGGCGAGTGCTAAGGGCGCTCAGCTCCGAGGCAGAGAACGCAAGGGTGCCAGAATTGCCGAACCTAACTTCCTAACCGGTCCTAACTTACTAATTTAGTGATCCTAAGTCGACCTTATTGGGCAAGCCGCGTAAGGGCCGCGGGGGTAGTCCCTTACAGAACCGTGTACTTAACGTGTAGGTGTTAATGCATAGTATGCGGTGTGATGATGTACTTTCAGTGATGTAGAGTGTCACTGTATCGCGCGAGCAGAGTCACTAGAGGGCTCCTATCCGGAGGATCAAACCTAGGCTCAAGCTTCTGCGGAGGAAGGACGCGGAGGGTGTGCGGGAGCAAAGTTAACTGCTCGGCCTCGGCGGCAAGGGCGGCGGTTACGCGGGCGTGTGCGCGAACACTTACAATTGGTGGAGACGGTAGGGAGAAGCGCATATAATCTCGTTATTTTATCGACGGGATCAGTGAGGCAATTAAGTAGCCGGCGCGCAAAACCTTTGGCGCGCCGATTGGCATTGTAGTTAACTACGTATACTATTTTGGGGTTGAGGTTAACTTCGGTTTTTTCGAAAAATTTCTTTTTAAGATCTTTGATATATGCATATATGGACGGGAGATCCATATCTTTATGGAGATCTACATTACGGACATAGGGAGGCGCTTGGGCGGCTATACGCATAAATCTATTTTGTAGCACTTGTAGTTTGCCAAGGGTGGTGTGCGAAGCGTGATCGAATACGGGGCAACTGTAGGTAAGTATGGGACGGACTTTGTATATTGTGAGCTTATATATGAGTGACATTTTGCTCTTAGAGGAGGTTAGATTGCGTAGCCAAACCATAGCTGAGGAGGCTTTTTCTGTACGTAATCATTAATCAAGCTATCATTAATCAAGCATCAATCAATCAAGCTAAATAGGCAAGGCGCTAAGATAGAGCCTTGCGCGACTCCTGAACGTATCGGGAGAAGCGAGGATAGGGCTCCCTCCGCTCTATAGCAGAAGGAGAGATCCGATAGGTAAGCAAGGATTATGCGTACTAGTCACCCGGGACTTGTAAGAGATTGAGTTTAAATATGAGACCTTCGTGCCAGACCTTATCGAAGGCTTTAGATATGTCGAAAATACGGCAAGCGTGCGCCTAGGACGGTGTGTGAAATTGGAGAGAATATGTTCCGTGAGGCGGAGCACTTGGTGGTTGCAGGAGTGCTTCGATCGAAAGCCGAATTGCTCGTGTGGTTCAGGAGCCGCTTATATATTTTACCTACCGTATTGAGGAAGCTTATCGGGTGGTAGATTTCTGGAAGGGATGCCTTTTTTCCGGGTTTTCGGATACCTATTACCGTTGCCTTTTTCCAGGCGGCGTTTATCAGGGAGATATTTGAGGGCTTCGTTCCAGATACCGTCGGGACCAGGGGCTTTCCTTGGTTTAAGGCCTTTTATAATCGCGAGTACTTCGTCAGTTGTAACTGAGTCTAAGTTTTCGATTGGGGGTCTCTCTTATTGATTTAATTGTTTGACCGACCCTAAGCGGGATTAGGGTAACACTGTTGTGCGAGAGTAGCGGCAAGGTACTCTGCCTTATCTATACTTTCGAAGGCGGGCGGATTGCCGGGGTCTCAATCTAACGGGGGCAACGCGGACGAATAGTTGCTCTTCTGTTTACGAACAAGATCCCAGAAAGCGAGATGAGACGGTTTGATTTCCTCTAACAGGCTGTCCTATCTTTGACCACGGAGTTCAGAGATACGAGATTTAACTGATCTTTGTAGGTTACGTAGCCGTACGCGACTTTCCTCAGTCGAATAAGAATCATGAGCACATGTCGCGGCGTTTTTCTTCGTAATCAGTCTTCGAATGTCAGCAGGGAGTATGAAGCGGCGATCGTTCGCCGCCCTTACCTCTTTCGATTTTTCTCTGATGGCATTCTGGAGGTGACCGACCAGTGAGTCAATTGCCACATTGGCTTCGGTCACAGACTATCTCGTCGGGGATCCAATCTAAATCAGGTGAGATAATTTGAGAGATAATGTTTGAGCCTTGGATTGTTAGCCACTTTGACTGAAGCGGGTGTGTCACCCGGGTGACCTAGATACAAAACTACTGCGCGGTGGTCGAAATATTGTTCATATATGACTGTAATATGCCGTACCTGAAGCGAGATCCCTTTTAAAATAGTTAAGTCTAAAACTGAAGGGCGGCAGTTAGCTTGATGAGTTGGCTCTGAAGGAGCAATTACGTCGAAGGTAAGCGCATTTTCTAGCGAGTATAGTTTCCTATCATTAGTGGTAGTACGCGGGTTGTTGTAGTGAATGTGTCCGCTATTTAGATCGCCAGCCACTATTACAGAGTCACCCAGCGCGAAAAGAGTCTCCAGGTCCTACTTGAGAAGAGTTTTTTTAGGTGGAAGGTACGCGGAAACGATAAAGGTAGTAGGATGACCGGTCATACCCACTCTACACACCGAGACTTCTAAATGTGTAAATTCGGGAGGATCTATTGGCATGCAATATAGTGACTTTCTATAGTATATAAGCGTACCCCCGCCTCGTACGCCGATACGGTCATTTCTTACTATCTTAAGGAAGCTACCAAGTCGCCTTGGGGTTTCGACGTGCGTTAAAAAAAGACAAAGATAGGCTTTGGGGTCGAAACTTATCCTCCATTGCAAGTTTATTTAGGAGAAGCGCGGATAAGGCGTTGCATGGTTCTTGCAATGCCTGGGAAGCAGTTAATGGCTTTAGACGGCCAGAGTCCTGACTAGCGCTAATCATATTGTCGAACGCAATGATATCATCCACGGAGTGTTCTAGTAGTTCCGCGAGCCAGTCGATGCCTTTGAAACTAGTGGACGGCCGGCAGCGGTGGGTTGAGCAGGTTTAGCCTTCGGAGACTGTGGGTTGGTGGCCCACGCAGTAGTCGGGGCTAGTGCTGGTTTCTGCAGAAGAGATGGGTATGCGGAAGTGTCTCGCGCGGCTTAACCAGGCTCGGGAAGGCCTGAGTCGACATGAGTGGCGGCGGTGTGGGACGTGTAGTCGCTGTTTGCGCTGAAGGTGCTTGCGTGGGCAAACGCGTGCATCTTGTGCGTAGGGCACGTTCACACCTGTAATAGTTCGCGGGGTGCCCGGCCTTGCCGCATAAGCACAGCTGGGGCGTTCGACGGTATCGGGGGTGCGTGGGCATTCCAGAGTAGAATGATCTCCTAGAAACTTTACGCAGCGTGGCTTAATATGACAGTTACGAGCTAAATGGCCATATGACTGGCAGTATGGGTTGGGGGTGTGTTTTAACGAGGGATCAGATTGAAGGGAGAAAATTTCCTTGCCTTCCTTGGAGCGTTCCAAAGTTACGAGGACAAGATCGAACAGTTTCTTTGTAATACTGTGGTACATCCGGTGTACCTCCTGAACTAGGAAGTTTTGCTCCTTAAGGGAAGCAAAAATTACCTCCTCGGGGAGCTCTTTTAGGATCCGTCTGACGACTACACTTAGAAGGCGCTCTTCCTCGGGTTGTACGTGCAGTATTGATGTTTTCCTCCCCTGAGGAATGTGATGAGATTTCTATAGTCTGTAGAGGTGGGGAGTTTTATTTGGATTCCTGATGGGGTACTACGGGCGTTCGTGTACCCAATTTTTCTAAAGTTCAGTTGTGTGAATATATTAAACCAGGCTGCTTTGTCGGTGATTGTGACAGGGGGCGGTGGGCGCACCGCTCTTTCAGCTGGGGCTGCGGATTCTTGAGCATGAGGCGCGGACGTTGAAGGGGTGACCGGGTTGTGTGTGTTCTTGAGAGCGTGCATAGCTTTTGCGGTTGTCGCGCCTACGGTCTCGGGTGATATCACCCTCTTATTCTTGGCTTTAGCCCTGCTTACGACAGTAAAATCGCTTTCAGGATTAGTCTGTGGCCTGAAGGTTCAGCTTCCATGTCAGCTTCATTCTCGTGGGCCAGGTCGGGCGAGAGCACCGAAAAAGAGTTCGCCGTAGTAACTGGGGGCGGTACGTAAGATATTAAGTCTTCGAATCGCGACGCGGATGTGGGAGTGAGTGTAACAGTCGGAGATGGTGCGTGCGTTGTATTGATAGCGGGCGGGGAGTGAGCCTATGGGCAGCGAAGTACAGGCAAGCGTAAGCGGAAATGCGAGCGCGGAGTAAGTGTTGGTGATACCGGGCGGTGACGCACCGGCGCATTCACCGCGGCGGCGGGTGTGCCGACGTGTTGTGTTGGTGTGGGATCTTGTGAAGCGAGGAATATTTGGAACAATTCTGGGTGTTCCTTTTCTGCGAACGCGCAGAAACTACTATTTACCAACTCGTTTCTGTTGGCTATTTCGGTGACGGGCTTGGGGTAAGAAAAAATAATCTCAGCCTTAGTAAAAAACCCCCTACCTGGGGGACAGGGGGGTGCGGCTAGCAGAATCTGTCGAACTATCCCGAGTTCAGCGGATTGGCATTGAAATAGAAGTTAGAAGAAGAGTTAAATAGTAGAAGGGTAATTAGCATTACCTTTGATGACAGCTGGTATCCGGCGTACTTACAGCGGTGAATCTTTGATCACTACACTGTTTCACAATAACCAAAGGCAATACCCGGAATTCACAAAATAACAAGCTAAGAAAATTTTCACAAATAATATTTACATGATAAGCAAACAATGGGTTGAATTTAACAAAGCACTAATTATCGGTAACACGAACTGGATTGTCGGCAATAATAGAGGGATTATTATATAATATAATCTGGGGAATATCTGGCTAGCTCAAGTTGAAAATCTACCGCCAAATACCCATAGGTGTATTCCGGCAATTATATTTGACAGACTAGGCTTAGCGTGTTGACATCAGGTAAGATTGTAGCCACAAAACTTAGCTTATAAACAAAAAAGCACCTTTGCCAAATAATGTACAATGATTAAAAAATTATACAATTATTTATGTGATCCGCAAGTGATTGTTTCAAGTATATCGATTTCTGTCCAGTAAGTGTAAGTTTCTACAAACTCCACACACCAGGGTTATCTTTAAAAAAAACTATCTGTGGCAATACATTTAAATCCTCCTAGGTGGCAAATTGCAAATCAGGATGCTTAGAAAAATAGTATCTAATAAAATAAGCTTTAAATTTAAAAAAATTGAGGAAGATATTTTTTAATATTCATTCTGGATGTTCTTCACAAGGTTATAGCGGTCGGTATACGTTGAAATATAATTAACATCAGTAAACCAAAAAATAGAGAACGGTCAGTCTTTCAAATTGACATGTGTTTTCTTTTACGCATCGTCCGGTTATGAATACATTCAATTTTGTTCCTTCAGTATATCTAATATTAGATTTAAAAAAATATTTTGCTTAAAAAAATTATTACTGTAAAATACTATGCATATTAAGGGGTTCAACTAACTAAATAAATTACCAATTCCAGCCCGGAAGAATCGGTGAGAGGTTAATAGAAATAGAGAAATAGAGGTTAGACAGGATCTAAGAGAGCATTTTTTCTAAACTAAACACTTCGTTGAACTACTTAGCTTTCATCTTATCGTGCTTTCGTAACGAGAACATCACTTCTATTTGAGAAGCGCTATTGCAATTTCAAAATTCTTTTGGAAAATATGTCGCAAATTTTGAAAATTTTCTTGTTTTCTAGTATTTAATGTTATCTTTAAGTATACTATCCATAAGAAGATGCATTTTAAGACTCTTTATCTAGCACAATACTTTATATAGTGCCATCTGTAATCATCAATACTTCAACAGTTTATTTTAACATGAGAAAGAAACTGCGGTGAAAAACTTTGGCATTCGGGCACTGTACTTATTGTAATATTAAAAAGAGTTCTGGTGTACCAAAGGTAGCCTAAATAACTGTTTTTTTTTTGTTTATTGAAACTGATTAGCAACGTTTGTGTTTTTACCGTTCACTGTGAACTTACGATAAAAATAAATTAATTTTGTACTTTTACTATTTACTTTTTTACTGTTACTACAAACTTACATAATTTTGTGTGATGATAATGGCCTAAGACGGCAGTACATTTAGCGCTATTATGTTACTGGTTCTCATGTGCAACTGCTAAAATGTAGCTATAGCGACCTGTAGAAACATAGTATTCGAAGATACACTATCACCGTTCTGTCTTCGTCGTGAAGTTTTTCTTTAAGGAAAGTTCAGGATCATTGCCAGAATTCTTTCTTACATCGATCGACAGGGTGTTTGTTCACGCTACCAACTAATTATTATTGTTGAATTATGATTGCTAAAATAAATATTTTGTACATTCAAATCTGTAAAGTAATAGTTTTTCTGAGATCTATGCCAAGAAATGTTTAATCTATTTAGTATACGTTAGTTTTTTGTCATACCAGCTTATAATCAAATATTGTTAAATGACTTTTTTTCTGTTAATTTATAGATCCTCGGGTAAAGGACTGGCCGATGATGTCATCGCCGTGGCCCACGCTTATAGCTTGTGTGTGTTACGCGTATTGCTCCAAAGAACTTGGTCCTCGGCTGATGGCTAACCGAAAACCATTCGAACTCAGAGGAGTGCTCGTTGTGTATAATCTTGCACAAACTATATTTAGCACGTGGATCTTCTATGAGGTGAGATTTGTTTAATTAACGTAACATATATTAGCGCTATACATTTTATTTCTAACATCAAGTTACTCGATTAAAATGTAAATGATTAAATACATAAATGATTAAGGTCCAGTCGTGCAATCATATAAAATTTTTTTTTTTTGTATTTATTACATGTAAATTTATATAACCATTAATAAATCTTATGATGCTTGAGAACTTGTTAAAATTTCATTTTACAATAGATTGTAATATATTATGTACATCAATGTATAATTACTTTATTATTATATGCTCAATTATCACGGCTTTTTTAAATACCTTTATGCTATATAATCGTATTGTTTTCCTTTTATTTTCGAAGTTACATTTTTCATAGAAATCCTCAACAATTTTAGTGTATAAGGTTATTTAATACCCAAGATTGTTTGAAGAAGGTAATAGATTAGAAAAAATGAGTTAAAAAATCGTAAATTATTTACCCTGTATTAGACAACATTACATCAACTCCATATAACGTTTCCTAAGCTAGTGTTTAAATATAAATTATACCATAATATTCTTTAAAAAACACTCTAAGTTAACAAATCTATGCGATTAAATGATCGGTTATATTATATTCCTTTCTTTTATATAATATAGACATTTATATGTATATTTAGCAAATAATTCGCTTTGGAAAATTTTCAAATGCTTTAAATGTATCGTGGATATATAATTCATTAATTGTTCATAATATTATATTTTTATATATAAAAGTAGTAATCTAAGTAATCATGTTAATAATTAAATTCTTTTAACAGATATACTCAACAATAAACTGAATTTTTTAATGCGATGAATACTGTTTGTTTAATACAGTGTAACCGCTAGGCAAAGAATTTCTGATGGGTATATACAAAAATACATTATCTAAACCTGTTATGTTACGCTATGTAAGAGATTTTTCCACTAATACAAATATTCATGATTAATACGCATACGTTATGTTAATGGAATAAATATAGTTTAAATTAATTCTGTATATAGGTAACTGCGTCACAGAAATATACATCACGTTAAGGAAAAACCTGGCGTAATGGAACTTTTAAAGATAGCTTACGTCATGTGCATCTGTTATTATTTTTATTGAATATACGCTAAACATTTATTTAAACTAAAAGCTTTTGACATGACGTGTATATCGTTAGTGAGATACTGTGCAAGAGTAAGTTTAAATTAAGATAGCTATGCCTGCGACTTCGTTCGGCTGGAACAAAAATTATTCAATCTCGTGCCGTCATTCAAATTACAATAACTTTTGATAGAGTTAACCGATTTTAATGAAAGAAAGACTAAATGTTACTGGAGGATAAGCTTTATGATTTTCTTGGTGATGTTTTATCATACACGATGTACTTTAGCAGTGCTGCGTGCAAAAAAAATCGGACAGACATATATTTCAAAAAATGATGTAAATGTATTTTTTCACTTAAAATGTAATGTAAATGTTGTTTTTCACTTAAATTTTGAAATTACAGACACGTTAATTTTACATTTTTATTATATGTATAAATTAACTAGTGTGCATACAAACCACCTAAATATTCAAATGTGACAGGAATACTAAATACCTAAATACCATAAATTATGAAATACTATATATTATATTGATATTAAAATAATTAAACGTTACATATTACAAATTATTCAATTAATTTATAAATAGTTGCGCGTTAAATAAATAGTACACCTTATTAACGAATGACAAATGAGAAATTTATTGCATTGTATTATTTACCATGGCAAAAATCTTTCCCGAAAATGGGTTTAAAAATCATATACTATACTCATATACATAACTCACACTTTATATTAATTCCATACAAGTATCTTTCAGCGTTCTTTGAATTTTATAACCCATATTTTTCTAAGGTTGATAAACAATAGAAGTCACTGATTATAATCTATTTATTACACATTTAATGTCAATTACTATATGTGTGTGTATTTTTCATTTAATTACAATGTCAACGTTTTAGGTTGATTTTCATTACGTGATTTAATTGTTTTATAGATACAGTGTAAACTCCGTTTAACGTCCTTCGATTTAACCCAAATCCCCCATAAGCATCGAAATTACCCGGCTTTGGTTGACTTATTCTGTTATAGTATCTTATTAACGCCATAAAATTAACTTCCTCCTATGCAGGAATCCCCCAGAGTTGACAAAGGCGCCAAACTTAGGTCAGTCTTGGGAAACCTAGCTTCGGCGTACCTGTCTGGGCCCATGTGTGGGCCAGGCTGCTTAACCCAGCATCGGCCATGCCAGCATTGTACCAAGACTGGTTGAACCTGTATTAAACATGCCAATAATTGCCCAAGGTTGGGCCAAGACTGGACAACCCAGCCTTGGCCACTTATTAGAGACCCAAGCTTAGGTGAAGACTGCTGACCGAGCCTTGACCATGCCAATGATTGCCCAAACCCACCCATCGACCATTGCTCGTACTTTTTGAATTGTGGCACTTATTTACCTTGTTATAAAATTGTTCTTTAGATTATGCGTAGCGTTAAACACGTCGTTTGGATACAACAGTTTTATTTTTTAATGTTGGCCAAGAAATGGTTAGGGTCACTTCCCATCTCATTGTACATTTCTGAAGGCACGCATAAATATTTGACAACCAATAAATATGACAATCCTTTTTCATTATTGACATTATTCTACATTTATTTAATCTAAAATACGCAATTATCCGAATATTGTGGATATATCTTGTCAATTCAAAACCTTTATTTAAATACGTTCTTTCATTTCGACGGGATGAACATTAAATGTTTGAGAATAACGAAACTCATGAACATTTTGTATGGGAATTTTTTTTACTTTTATTTATTTTTTTCGTCAATTTTCCAATGTTTACAATAGTTATTCTGCTACTCGGGACTGTAACAAATACAACAAATCAAAAACCATGAAAATCAGTTCAGTCATTCTCGAGTTATAAGTGTTCTAACAAACCAGACTTTGTTTTATATATATAGATTAAGACCTCACTTCATAGGATCATTTCCATAGTAAGTTCTTCCCGAGATTCTCACACTATATGAATCAACCAT
Organism: Actias luna; assembly: GCA_039707435.1. NCBI lineage: Eukaryota > Metazoa > Arthropoda > Insecta > Lepidoptera > Saturniidae > Actias > Actias luna. The sequence continues at coordinate 7,023,280 of JAZHAC010000033.1, read as the reverse complement.
AGCCACGATTAGAAGACGTGGCGCAGCACCATGAGCGTAAGGTGAATTATTAATTCCATTTTTAATTATTAGAAAATACTCGGCATTCAATTTTGGGTCAGTCCTGACGACCGAGCCTACCAAGATTGGTCAAGCCTGGCTTATAAGCTTGGCCCAGAGTTCTACATAGTCGGGCCAAACCTGGGCCATGCTTGGACCCGTGGTACTTTTCTCTATAGGCCCCTAATTGTTACATTACATAGCTTACACTGTAATTATAGTGAATTGTTTTCCTATGAAAACTAGTTTTATTTAAACCTAATTACGTTATATTGTTTTAAATGTAGTTAAGCCAATTATAAACGTCATTTTTCAATATTCCTACATATTTTTATTTTATATAAAATTAAACCGTATCTCCTACAAATATTAATAAAACATATTTTTATGTTGAAAATCAAAGTTCTGAAACATGACATTAACATAAATTTCGATTTACAGTTTCCCAAAAACATGATACATCAAATATTCGTAACACATGAGTGACGATATCATAGGTATTTTTATTTAATAATAAAAGTATTATCAAATATAAAAAACCAAAGGACCCGTGATAGACGTGTTATGAATATTATTACAATATTATACACTGAACTGTACAATATTCATTGGTTAATTATAAAACGTACTTTTCCATACAAAATGAATCATCGAATTTTCGCAAGATATCTATTGTTATATGGATTAAATTCTCAGTGCGTATTTTTTTATTATGAAATAAAGAATCTTCTAATGTACTTTGAATAAAACTCTTCATAACGATTTCAAGAGGAATTTATACAATCATTCTATTTTTCGCAGTACCTAATGAGTGGTTGGTGGGGTCACTACGACTTTAGGTGTCAAATGGTCGACTACTCAAGAAGCCCCATGGCACTAAGAGTGAGTGAAAAAATATATTACTATTATGTTATTCTGAAAACTGATTTGAGTATATTGTTTACATATATCTACCAATATTTTAAAAATCTTTCCTCGAAACCCCACATCTCTTTATTTCAGAAAATTGGTTTTCATATTTTACACAAAAATTATCCCTAGTAGGCATCACTAGAGAATTTTCCTCACTTAAGATGAAGAAACAAGTGGGACCTCAAGGTACAGTTATATCTACCTTATGGAATATTCAAGGAAAATTTACGGCATTATTTGTTGCCGCGCCTAATTTAAGATTGTAGGTAAATTGTTTTTGTAGTAATATTTATAGTAGATTTTCGATGGTATTTGAATAGTTTCTATGAGAGATGGTATGATTATCCTGAACAACATTATTTACGCCCTGTAGAAAGCTGTAGTTGGATGTTAAATCAGTATAGAATTCTAAAAGTAACTATTTTGAATACATATACAGAGCAAAACCAAAGTTAAAACTTCAGAACAAGGAATAAAATCGTCATAATCGAATGGAATCGTAAACCTTACATGGAGTATTTGAAACAATACCAAGATTTGCAGATACGCAACAAAAATATAAAGTTTATATCAACGTTCAAGTGATCATAGACAAAAAAACTCTCAAATGCAAATATATTTGAAGGTGATAACTATCCAGGCAGACTCTAGATAGATAATAGATAGACATACGCTAATAGCCAATTAATTAATGATAATGTGTTTCTGTACAGAAAGCGCTAAGTTCTAGTTCTCACTGAAGCATTATTTCATATAATTATAGCCATTTTAGATCTATAATATTTATGCACAACAAACCGTTTGGACACTATAATGCCCACCTGTAAGCTTTCCGCAGCTGCATATACACTGGTCTGACCCAGAAACCAAAAGGGTGTTACTGTGATGGGTTTATCACCATATGCGATAAACTGATTTTTTTGAATCGAGGATAACTCAGAAGTGTGCACGGATGCACCGTCCAGGGACGTGAGTTCAAATCCACCAACAATGAGCTCGAGCTTTCGGTGAAGGAAAACATCATGATGATACCACAGCTTGATGGTATGACTTTTAATAATGCCCGCCTGTCTAGATGCTACTCGCAATCTGAAAATCTGCCGCCAAATACGTATAGGTGTTTTCCGGCGGTTCCATTTGAGAACCAGTCCCTCCACTAGGATTAGCGTTTCCACCATCTCGAGCGACATCGTCAATGACCATCAGGTGAGATTGTGGTCATAACGCTAAAACCTTAAAATTCATTCTGGTTATCAATCAGTCGGGTACAGATCCTTACTATACCGCTTAATTGCAGTATAAACACCAGCTGATACCGAAACGCAACACACCAAGGCGTGCCAAAGTATAGGATGTACACTTACCTGCCTATCCCGCAATATTCAGTATAGTGTCTCTTTTACTTCAATGTCAAAATAGTATTACTTTAATACAGTACATTTAAATAATCTCAAGGGTATTTTTATTCATCCTACTAAATGTAATTACCTAGCGTCTCTTTTCAAAATATTTTTAAATATACACTTCAAATTAGTTTAGTGAAAAAACAATATTTTTCATTCAAATTCTGGTTTTCGCGATTATGTATGTTACAAATAATGATATTCTAAATATATTTAATATTAAAAAAAACATGTATAATGGAATTAACTCAGTAAAGGTGGTTGATAAAATGTATGTTTATAATTTTATTAGTATGTTAAATTCGGTACACCTTTACATTATAATATTTTTTATATGAATATTTTATATGAATATATGAATATACGTGATCTTAATCGATATAACATAATTTCTCTATGTGTTATGTTATATTTAATTACAATTAAGTATAGAATATCACGGACGAACTAAATCATTATTAAACTATTGATTAAATACAAAGACCTAATATCAATATAGTTAGATGTAAGATAATGAATATATATAATATATGATATGAATATAAATCTGAGATGTAACTTGATGATCTGGGTGATAACACCTTTATCCGGGCTGTATGCTCCTGTATCAACTAGGTTATGGCATCATTGCTTATAAACCAGCCAGCGTTTTTTTGTTGTTGAAATCAAATGCTAACTTAGCTCTGAAAAAATTGAAGTATTTTAAAAATATTGTTTTTATTTAGTAAAAATTCCAATTGTATTTATTCACTATTGATTGATCCTATTTATACTTTAGACGCATAATTATAAATATCTGCCGGATTTAGAAAAAAATATATTATACAATTGAATTTTCTCGAAAACTCCTTTTTGGGATATATAGACAAGGTTCATTCAGACCAATTATTGTGATCATTATTAATAATAGCCTTTGAAACTAACCGCAGGTTATTTACGTGCTTCCCAAGAACAAAACTACAGCAATATTTCCTGAATATCGACTTCAAAATGATAAATACCGATTAAATTGCTATTTCTACTTTTTTTTTTTCTTGCGAAATAGCCAGTGCTTATATACCCCAAGAGGCCCATTGCTTGGATATTAAATCAGTGATAAATTACTGAACAGTTGGTCTTGCCGCTACCTTTGCACAGAGTGCAGTGGATTCTAATCTTATATCTATTCTATTTATTAATGTGATCTGCAAATAGATACCCTAATGTTACTTTGTGCCCGTTAGGGCATGCTCTTTGTCCTCTGCAGATAGAGTTTCATCAATAGTCAAGAGTCCTTTCTAAGTAAATGATATCAATAAATATTTATATTTCTAATCAGATGGCGAACACATGCTGGTGGTACTATTTTAGCAAATTTACTGAATTCATGGACACGCTTTTCTTTGTGCTACGTAAAAAGAACGAGCACGTGTCTACACTTCACGTCATACACCACGGCATAATGCCTATGTCCGTCTGGTTTGGACTCAAATTCGCACCAGGTACGTAGATTTGTTATCTGTTATTATTCGCGCTTCATTTGTAATCGTTATTACAAAAAACATATGACGTTTGTACAACACTTTTTGTTGTATTTATTATAATCTGCGTCTATATCGATATACAGTTTCTTAATGATTTCTTAGGTTTACGCGAATTTATTATTTATAATTTATTAATTAGTTTTATTTCACTGTTTCTTGTCGCAGCTTTTCTTTGCGTTTTGGAGAAAAAGAAATTACCAATTGTGTGAAAGGTTAAATTATTGACTTTTTAATCTTACGTAATTGAGTACTCACAGCTATATAAAAATGCGATATATGTTGTAAAATCTTTACTGCAATTAAAGGCGTAAATAGCAATGTGTAATGCGTAATATATAACAATTATTCTTATGATTATCCTTCAGAGCATATCTCTCGATAGTGCTTGATATTTCCACTCGTTAAATAAAGTTGACCGTCGGGTGTTATTTTTAGATACGAGGTTAACGGAGACGATGATATTTCCTATGTACATATATATAACACTACAAGTTACATATTTGTGCTTAATTGTACCTATTTCTTTGATGCTGTAAAGGGAGACATTTCATATATAATTTAAAATAATCATAATAAATGATTCGCATTCTTTAATTTTTATTTCGTAATAATAACATACCAAACGATCTACACAAATTACCGCGGGGCGGAAGGCCTCTTCCCTAAGGAATTCACGAATTTAATTGTCATGCTAGCCCACGGTGCGACGTATTGGCTAGTGTAATTTTTTTTCCGTCTACAATGTTACTACAAACATATTACTGAAACGTTTAGGTTTCCTCATGATATTTTCTTTCGCCGTCAGTTAATAGTGTTATGGTTTGAAGGAAGTTTAACATATTGGATTGAATTTCATGATACACAAACTTTTCCACTGATGTCAGTTAGTAGACCTAAGAGATGTAGATATATGGACCGTTTATTTTGAAAGTGGTTAAGTCCATTTTTGAGAAAATTGAGGTATCACGTAATTCATGCTTAATTTAATGTAATTTTTTTATATATAACTAGTCCGTGTTTAACTTCTCAAAAAATCCCATGTTTTGTACAACTTAAAATCGGTCGGTAAATGAAATTGCATTATCAACAAATATAGTACCTTTAATTTTCTCGAAACAAAAGAAAATGGACTTACACCACTTTCAAAATAAACGGTCCATATGAATTTATCAAAAGCATTTCTATGAAAATGACGAAATAAAATTGTTTCAAGATTGAATCCGGTAATAATAAAATTTTAATCGACGAATGTCACTGCGGATACAGTAGTGAGTGTATTTTGTGAGAACATTTTTAATAATGCCGAACAGATGAGGATTCAAGTTAGTAAATGTTCACGAATTGCAAAAAAATCGTTGGTGCATACTAAATTTTGAATCGTAATCACTACTTAATAAATTATAGTTTTGTTATATATTATCTGTAAATAAAAATCCGCTTTCATGATGTTCTTCCACGGTAGACTGAAACCGCTCAACCGATTTCAATGGAATATTGTAATTGTATATGGCTAGAGAACTTGAGAGTTATATTTTTTATTCCGATAAATGAGCCTATCCCTGGTGACGATAGGTGGCACTGTTATCTAGTTACTTTACTGGAAACTGCAGAACAAAAACTACCAGAATAATAATAATTATTATTAATTGAAATATATTATTTTATTACGTAGACATGAATATCCAAATTTTGTGTAACCTTGGTCTGCTTTATAGAGATTTCGAAGTGTGCTCGGAAACTGACATAGTACGAATTGTGTATTAGTTTTATTATTAGCAAAAAATTATTCAACCGTCATAAATCCATAAAAAGAAAAATAAATGTATTAAAATACAACTAACAGTTCCGTATTTGACGAAGGTTTATCTATTTTAACAACGTCCAAGGCTAACGTAAACTTCAAGAGCAACGACATAAATGAATCCTAAATTCTGCCGACATATTTTATATAATTAATAAATATATTAATTATATATTTTTAGACCACTAGCTTTTACTTGCGGCTTCGCTAGTGTTAATATTGATTTTGTTAAACAAATCGGATGACGCAATAAATATATTCATACAAAGTTAAACCCTCTCTTTACCCCACTTCCAATAAGTTTTTCGCCAGAGAAAGTAGCCTATGACCGTGTCCAAGTTACTAACTATCTCTATACCAAAATTCATCACAATCGACTCAGCGGCTTAGGCGTGAAAGCGTCACAAACCAACAAACTCACTTTCGCATTTATAATATTAGTTAAAATTTTATAACAGATAAATTAATTGGAAACATGTACCAGAGTTACTTTATTTTTATTTATTTCGATAAAAAAAAATCTGGTAAAAAACACTACTAAATACACTAAAACAACACTAAAAATCGCGATCTTGTAAACTTAGTCATACAGTATATCAATACTAATATTCTGTAACAATTACTGTACCCTGTTCCTTACAACTGTACCCAAGCGTACCTTTTGTATAAACTATCTTAAATATGATTATATTGACTTTTGATGTAGTTCAGTAACATAATCCTATCACGTATGCTTTTTATATTGTGTACTATAAGGGTATTAACTTAATAGGTGTAGGAATATGTTTGATTAAGATTACCAGGTATAAAGGGTTATATGTTCCAAAAAAATATAAAGCCTTAACACAAAAAGAACTAGGTATAAAGTAATTTTATTAAATAGTATTAATTTTATTTTTTACGCAAACTAGCAAATCTAAATTTTAAATATACTTCATATTCAAAACAACAAAGTGTTAGTTATATGTAAATTGTTCATTTGTCACAGCATCATTATAAAAATCGGCTCAACATAGATTTGATAAAGTAAAATAAATTCAAAAACAAAACATCCACGCCAATTATAATGAGATACCTACATATGTGTTCACTTTGAAATAATTATTTCGTAGTAAATATGAAAAAAATCGTGATGATGACCAGTTTTAGATTTTAGATATATTCTAACTAGATACTTAATCTCAATTTTCGGTACACATAACATGAGAATTTTTAATTGTGTTGATTATAACTTTATATTGCGGCAAAAATTTTAGGTAAGCACCTTATTAATTCCTACAAATACCTTGATTTGTACAATGTTACGTTTAACATCCTATCTAAATAAACTAATTACTAATAATGTATGTATAACATGAAATCGCGTTGATATCTTTTTGTACTGAAAGTAAATCAGAAGATTGTTTTTCACACATTGCACAACAAACTCTTAGGAATTTCTCGAAGTTTCTGAAATTAATAGGAGTTTTCCAAATAAACTACACATAATTACTGATTGTTAGTTCTTAAACAGCGATTATACTAATATAGCAAGAATAGAACCTAAAAGGTTTTAATACCACTTAATTTGTAATCAGTTTTAGCGCAATTACTTGTATTAAATATTAATAAGAAAATGTTTTTAAATTACTTCATAACATTCCTACAACTTATTCTTTAATTATAATGTTAATAAATATATTTTAGCATAATTCATCAATATAAAGAAGTTTAATGCCAATGTCTTAGAACTTATCGCAGTTCTATACTTGCGTTTCAATAAATGTGCTTACATTTGAGATAGAGGTCATCACAACACCGAGTTGACCATAAGCCAAACGTGTTCATGGAAAGTATTGTAATTATACCCTCCTTAAAAGCCACCTAGTTTTTCCTCCAATGGCTCGTGACAGTTATCGCATATAGGTGTTAAATAATATACTATATACCGAAAGCAATATAAAATAATGCATGCATATATAATAGTAGTCATCACAACGATGTAGTGCACAAATAGCAACTTCCGTATCAATACAGAGTGCTCATTTTTAAGTTTACGTGCATATTATATATTCACGTATATAAAAGTCAATTTTACCTGGTCAAGGTCATTTTCAATTTTTAAATGTTAAAAAACACCTTCCGTATCGTTTATATTTTTAATTTTAATTTGTTTACTTGGTACTGTTAAAATAGTCGTTGTGTCTCGTATATAAATTATTCTATTTAACGATTTTAAATTTTACTCCAGAGTATAGTAAATATATAAGGATATCAAAGGTTCTATAAATTTATTTTTCTTTGTTTCACATTCAAAGTTCTTATAGGTAATATTTATAATTATGGAAGCTGAAGGTAGTTTTTCAATAAGCAATTGATAGTTTAATCTGAAAGCATTATAAAATTAATTACATATTAATTTTACCCTTTTTCAGAACATAATAAGCATTATAACCTTTTTTTAAATCACTTCTTTAATTTTTCGTAGGTTGCTCTTTTATTATGAAAATAAGTTACATGTTCAGGCTTTTCCCGTACATTTCCTAAGGACGTAACTTATTTAAAATTTATTTCTCCAATAAGAGTGGTACTGTCATTCAATTTTTTATTTTAGCCGATGGTGTCAACCTAGTTCTCAAATTATACCGTAACAAACGTTCTATAGTTAATACTAAATTATTTTTTTGTCCTAGGTGGCCACAGCACTTTCTTCGCATTACTTAATACATTTGTTCACATTGTAATGTACTTCTACTATATGGTGGCTGCCATGGGTCCAAAGTACCAGAAATATATATGGTGGAAAAAGTACCTTACCGCCTTCCAAATGGTAAGAAGTACTAATTATATTATATATAATACTTTTATGGAAGTTCATGAATATGTGTCTACATGAAAATGATCTACGATACGATAATGATCAACGGACATTTGTCAAATTAAACTTTAGTAATGTATATATGTAGTAGCAAGATAATAAAAGTAGTAAAGTAATAATAAAATTTAATTTAAGTAATGTCTAATTAAAACCTATGTATAATATAGCTACCCAATGAAATTTGGAGAAGATAATTCATTAGACTTTCATGCCATCACGATATACACATTGTACACAATAATATATGAGCACAAAAACTTTAAATATGCATGTTTTTATTACCAGGTTCAGTTCGTCTTGATATTTAGCCATCAGCTGCAGGTGTTATTCAGGCCTTCCTGTCAATATCCTCGCGTATTCGTCTATTGGATCGCGATGCACGGCTTTCTGTTCCTTTTCCTCTTCAGCGACTTCTACAAAGCGAGATACAGCAAGGCCGACAGAAAAACAAAAGTCAAAAATAGCCTTTGCATGGTAAGTATGCATGCAACACATTTAGGTGTGGAATATGACGTAAACTTTACAGCATATTTATTAATGTTTTTTGTTGAACTAAATTAGTTTACTAATAATTCTTCCTAAACAAAGTACACACAGTGTAACAAAAATTTACAAGGTTATTGTTCACTATTTGGAATCTAGTCCTGTATTTGTGTGGGGCTATCTACATACGAGCGCTTTGGCAATTTTTCTGTACCACATTATCAGCTAAGGTGCTTTTTGGCTATGTTAAAATTGACAAATGTAGAATTTTTTGAGTAATTTTTTTTGTTAATATTTATTATTGTATACGATCTTCATAGGGGCATTTATTTACATTTTTTTTGGGATTTAGATCTAACTATTATTTAAGTGGAAGTTTCATTCGGCATGCCCTTACTATAGCTGTTGGTCTGCCATAAAATAGTTCTCATTTCAACTTTCACTGGAAACACCTTTTTATATCAATGCAAATGATATTATAATCTATTAATATAATAAAGAATATAAAATCACCACTACCTTTAGGAATCATACATTAAATTTTTCTACTCAAATACACTATCCAATTTAGATGGAAAATACTTTTTTATTTATCTGAATCGATGAAGTTTATATTCTAAAAAAATATCATTAAGTATTACAATTACTTTTTCTTGTTAAATGTTTGAATAAAACAAAATTAAAACGAAATATAGTGATTTACACACGCATTGGTTAAATCAAATCTATGCGTTGACCAATTATTTATTGGGACAGTTAGTGGTGACCTCACTAAAAACAGATAGTTTAAACAAGGAAATCCATTAGGCTTCGTGTGGATCTATCGAAGACTTGCAACTGTTTTTGACGGAATGTGAAGGGAACCGAACTCAACGGACAGCCATCATAAAACATTTAGGACTTCATTTATTGAAACAGGTCATGTTCCCTAAAATCTTAGCTGCACCTGAAAGAGATGAAGCCAGAATTTTATGGAATTTTCTCATTACTTCTAAGTAGTTTTTGTACATATTTGTAAGTAATTTTTGTACATGTCCTTTTTGGACCGAAGTTCCTAAATTAAATAAAGACAAAAAAGGCAATCACAACATACACCGTGTAAATAAGATGGTATGACAATAGTATAAAACTCTTTTTTTTCAGGCGGTACTGGATGAGAACAGCAGTTCTCTGAACGGTAAGAACGGGTATAAACATGAAGTGGGTTCGGAAGTGCCCAACTCGTACGCCTCTTCAGGCGCAGACGCGTTCGTACGCAGGCGGCCTGTGTCATAGTGCTCGCTCCTTACACCCACTGAACTCGCCGGGAGCACACACCCAAGTGAATACAACAGGGTAGCTTTAATATACAAGAGACCATATCGAGCCTTACGTTACTGTAACATCATCCCATCAAAACGGAGGTTCGTGAAGCTCATATGAATAAACTTATGTGGGAAGCGTACCTTGTTAACTAAAATGTTATTTACATTACTATTGTATCACCTCATAAGACGCACAGTGTCTGTAGAAGTGCTTCGTGATGATGAGCACTTACGAATAGTAGTTGATGATAAATAACCATTAACGGGTTTCCGATGAGATGCAAAATTTCAGCGCATACTATATAGTGGGTTGGGATAACACTATAAAATAGATTCGGAGTAGGCATGGAAGTTATACTTATTTTAAAATAATTATATAGCAGTGAAATAAATCCCTATCACTATTTCACAGATTATATATAAATTTTATTCAAATTACTGTGCACAGAATCGTGTGTCGTGTTTTTAATTTTTATATAGAACATAAATGTTATTATATTAATTACGCTATCGAATAACAATTTGGAGACATTTTGAACTCATTAATAACAGCAGGCATACATATTCATATTGTTCTATAAATTATTTGGTATTTCCAATGAAAAATAACAGTGATACATAAAATATTCTATACCTAGTTTGTAGACTATTTGCTTTTCCCGTTTTTAATGCACAAATATCACAATTTGAACTTTGCTTGACATCTAATGGCCTTGTATTTTTTTTAAGTAAAACTGTACAACACAGGTGTACTATATATAGATTGTAAACAAACTTAATCTAAATAATTTACAATCGGTTCGTTGCAAAATGTAAAGAGTTTATTAAATAGTTGTCCGTCGATTTGATTTATTTTAACGCTATGAGTTATAGTTGCAACTAAGTGGGATGAAAGTTTGTATTATATAGTTTAATTACAAAATAAAATAGTTTGTAACTAACTAGGTTTATCAAAGGTTAACGGATTCTTGTAAATATAATTTTATTTTAAGAAGTTGCTAAATGCAATTTATTTAATGAATGAAAATGTTACCAAGGGTTACAACAGAGTATAATATACATATTAATATAGATAAAATTAATTAGCCCTTTTTAACTGCATCCAAACACTTCAATCTCTCTGCTGAATGTTCAAACGTATCGATAGAACGATTTATTTGTGTAACTGGACTTCTTTTTTTTTGTTATATAGTTAACTAGGATAATACGAACAAAATAATCGAATTCATTTTTTTGTTTAATTAGTATTTAAGATATTTGTATTTTATATTTGTAGTTAGTTGCACATTTCTATTATAAACACGCTCTGATTGAAAATCATCTTGAATATTTATTTTTTATAAATACTAATTATAATTTATTTCTCAGTGCGGTTTTTTTTCAAAAACTAATATTAATCTCTGTCTCGTAATAAAAGTTGATAAATGTCATGAACAGTACTGGTTAAAAAAGTCTCTGAGTAGAATGTTTTTTAAAGAAAATCAAGTATAATAGTTAAACCTTTCAAATCGTTAAACAGCCGGTTTGAAAATAAAACGTTTTTGAGTTTTAGATATCTTTATATATGTATATATTTTTTAGAATTTATAATATTATATTACAAGCTCTGTACCGAGCACACGGTTTTAAAATAATTATGTAAAAGTATTCTGGAGTTTTTGGATTATTATTTTATTTTTATTTCAACGGATGCTTTAAGTGTTGTGTACTGTGGGTTTGGTATGGCAGTTGCTTGGAGTTGGCGGAAGACTTGTCCACTGGAAAGGGTCATGACAGGTCTGCTCAAGTAATAGCTAATAATTAATTCACTTAGCAACTTTATTTATTCTATTTTAATTTTAATAAAGGATTTTACACTTTCCTTATGTTTTATTTTATAAGCACATAATAATATAGATACAAAATTTCACTCTTGACCATTTCGTTCGAAGGTATACAAAATTTTATCAATGTCATGAAATTCATGGGTGAGGATCAAACCTTTGCCCACTCCTGGTTAGAGAAAAAGTTTACTAAAACATCTATTATAAGAAATAAACAAATAGTAATAACATGTTTTAACGCATATCGCGCGTTTACTTCCAAAAAATATGGAGTCTACGTTGAAAATAAACATTGTTAAACTGGAAAAAATGAACTGTTGTTTAACTAATTACACTTTAATGTCTATGTTAATTGTTAGTATTTAATTTATATACATGGCCTCGAAAATTTTCATAACTCGTGTATTTAAAAATGTTAGTCTACATTTTATTCTCTTTTCACCCAAATTTTCTAGATATAAAAATATTCTTTGAAGCTTCAATGGCACGCCATAAAAAATATACAAAATTACCATGGAAAAATTAAAAATTGTTAGTATGTTGTGTGTTGACCGATTACGTGTCGCTATAAATAAAATAGGTCTTTTTTGCTTAACTTGGGGAAAAAGTACACTTAATTACTTCCTATCGTGGCCAGAGGAAGGGAATGTGGGACTCACCAGAAACACCCACGAGAACCGAAGGTTCTCTCTGCTTACTGCCAGGGAATAGGGGTAGCTTCCGCTCGAATTCCATTATAAAGATAATATGCAGACTTAGGGCGTAGAAATAGTAAAGCAATTTATTAACACTATAAGTTCGCTGCCATGACTGTTTTTTTTTTAAATATAATTAAGGTTTTGCGTTATGGCTATAATCTTGCCTGATCTAAGTGATGATACGGCCCAAGTTGGTACAGGACTGTGGAGGAACTAGCTGTCAAGTGCAACTGCTGGAACACACGTATTAGTATTTGGCGGCAGATTTTCAACTTGAGGGTGGTTGCTAGCCAGGCGGACATTAGAAAAATCCTTACCACCATGCTATGGTTTCCTCACGATGTTTCCTTTCACCGAAAGCTCAAGCTTATTTAATTGAAATAAGTTGAAAATCTACGGTCAAATACTTACTGGTATGTTCCCGCAGGTGCACTTGAGAGCCAGTTCTTCCACTAGGCGTAGCGTGTCCACCGTCTTGAGTTAAATGCACACTTAATACCAGGTGAGACTGTAGCCATAACGCTAAACATACATGTTGCGGTGTATATTAAATAATCAAGGAACGAAAATTAAATGGAATTTCTAGTTAAAACATTCAGTTAGATCAGCCATATCTTTTTTCTATAGTGGCCACAATCGTGTGTTAGTCATGGTATCGCGAGACGCATACAAAAATATTTAGGTGATGATTTCCTTAGGTTTTATAGATCCTTAAGTTATTTAAAATAAAGTAATATAAGGTGGACCAACCACAAAAGGTCGGCAGGTCCAGCGAGACGCAGTTTGAATATAGCAAAGGAGGTAATATGGTTTTTCATAATAAATTTTATTCATGTACTTGCAATATTTATAATTATGGTATAGAAAGTTTATTGACTCAGAATTATACGAGTACATAAGTATTCGAAGTGTTAGTACGGCCTACGTTCTCAGAAAACATAAGGCCCAATATATATGACCAAGGATACTACCAACGATAAACACCTATGTTTATGTGTTGCCTAATACAATAAATATATAATTTACTGCAATATTATCTTGATTTTGTTGGTACTGGAACTAGTAAATTCCGTGGCATAGTTATTAAGGATTGCGTATTTTAGATAAAATTAAGTACTTTGGTTTGAACATTATTTAGGTACTTCAAATATTCGCATATCTGTTGTCGGTTTACTTGTTTAACATTTATTATTATTTACACATTGCATGGTGGTAGCACTTCAAGGAGGCTTCCAACATCGAATTGAAAAACTGCCTCCAAACACCTACAGGTGTGGCCCGACAATTGTACTTGAGAGTCAGTCCCTCCACTAGGCTTAGCATGTTCACCATCTTAGGCCCATCGTCAATTAACATTAGGTAAGATTGTGGCCATAAAGCTAAACATTAACTATAAAAAACAACACTTTTTATTAACTACAAATTATTTTCTGTTTATTATGTATGTATATTATGTTCATAAATATTCGCATTTTAGTATTATTTAATATATATTATTTCTGATTTTAACATTGTTGTAAAAATCACGGTTTACACTACTGACGAAATATTTTCAATATACAATAAATATGTTTTTTTAATAATTAGCATACTTTCATGTGGAACATTTGCATGTAGGAAGCGCCATCTATTAATAAACAATTTAACTAAAATAACCGCTGTTAGATTATTTACATTATATTAGCAAATATAATTTAATGCGTAAATTATTTATTGTTTGATTACTATAATGTGGGAAAATTTTGCAGGGGCTGGCTAGTTAAATAAGAAATTTAAAAACCTAAAGGAGATCGGATAGTTGATACTACTTGTAACTAGTAAAACACTGCAGTATGAGTTTAAGGTGATATGTTTGTATAACGACGACATCTACAAATAAGTGGTTGGTAATTATTATCGAACCTATTTATATGTACATTACAACAAAATTAGAACACTCGGTTACGTATTGGTAACGTTCCGAATGTCGATTTACGTTTTGTATTTATAGTTCACCACAATAGTATATTTCAATAATTAATATTTCAACGTGTCGTATCTACCAATGGTATAAAAAACCCGTACACACTGAATAGTTATGCAGAGATCCTATTTACGTAAGTAGATATGTATATAGTAGAGATATTTACTTAACTCTCAATGACACGAGTAATGACGGCAACAGCAGACTTTGTCCTGCGTCGAGATTTTCAGAGCAAATTGCTATGTAAATATTAATAATATTCAAACATAACTTGTTTTAGCGCAGTGACATTTTACACTTAAATCATTAAAGGAATGTTTTCTTATTTGCTATATATGTATATAAGGACTCATGAGAATTTGTTTCACAGGTCAAGAGTACGTAGGTTAACACCTGAGAATTTTGAGTTTTCTTTATATCAAAAAAATATTATTATTTAAATCAAAGTTATATTTTAAAACTATTCCTAAATATTTATATTTAATAGGTCAGGCCACAGGTTTATTACAAGAGAATTCAATAAAGTAATGTGTAATCTAATTTTACCAATATCCATTAACACTTATCAATTGCAATTGCCGGAACACATCTATTGGTAGTTGGCGGCAGATTTTCAATTTTAGGGTGTAGGTAACACCAAGCTCGCATTAGTAAGAGTCCTATCACAGAGCTATGGTTTGATCATCATGTTTTCTTTCACCGAAAACTTATTGCAGAGATTCGAGCTTACGTCCATTTTCGTGGCGTTCGTACACCATATCAAGTGAGCTATCATCGCTTCATATATAATTACAGAAGAATTGTAGAATTACAGAAGAAATTAGATTGACAATTCCATAGGATATCTTACGTGCGAGGATTTTGTTGCTATGAACATACGTTAGTTTGCATTTAATTCATCAGATTTTTATGATGACATCGATGAACTGAACTTTACATCTGTATTTTTATTGACATTTTAATCAAAGAAAACACCATCTTCACCGATTCACCATATCGTGTTATCAAGTGAATTAGGATTTCTAGTCATTCATGTATATTCATATATACCTATTTCTACCAATTAATAAATTAATTTAGATTATTCAGAAGTTCGACAATCTAACATTACATTAACTAAATCACGATTGTTCTTAAATATTTGTCGCCTTTGACACTCCTTACATTCCTTTAGGAAATGATAAACATTTTCATCCAATCTAACTAACAATTTGAATATTCGCTTCTCATTAAATAAATAAATTTGTTTAATGATAGGTCCACAATAGATTACAGAGCCAGAACAATCCGAGACAGAAGTGTGTCTTCATTAGTGGCGGATTTACACATTTCTTTCCTGTAGGCTAAATTAAATTTAACCGCCCTACCAACGACTGAAACTGAATACCACGCACGACTATGTAACTTAAGTTATAAGACTACCTTGATTGGTGACACTTTTTTGTAAGAAAAAATACCCCTTATTTTCCGCGCCTGAAATCTGGCGCCCTAGACTGTAGCCTACTCAACCTACTGGTAAATCCGAAAAAATCATTATGATCAAATGTTAATCACTGGCCGAACACTTATATTAATTAAAAGCAGAGTAAGTTGGTTTTTACTTATTAAACTTGTCATTTAACTTTATTATTTGTCGTATATCTCTTCATATAAAGTGTAGGTAATGATATGGTGTCAAATCACTCATAAAAAGGCTTCTACATACTGACGAAAATGGATCAGCAATGGGTGAATAACCCGGATAAATACAGACAAGAATTAGTTTTTTTTGGTAACATATATGAGATTAAGAATAAGTCCTTCTTCTGACATTAAATATAGATATTTAATTCTTATTTTTGTAGTGATTACTATGATATATTAATTCCCTAGTAAACTTCACTTGTCTTAATTTTTATAACAATTTAGAGAAATAGAACTCTTAGTTTTTACTCTATGTAAGTGTAGCATTTCGGTAATTATCTAATCATTATATGTATTAAGTCGTGACCAAAGATGGTTATGGTGGGGGTGCTAGCTCTCAAGTATAGCTTACTGGATAATCTATCTATATATTTTTTTGTTGCCTGTGGTAGCTATCTAGACTGCATTTAGAACTGGATTATGGTTTCATCACAATATTTTCATTGACCGAAATCTCTGACAGATGTCTCAGTATTGAATTCTCGTCAATCGACGCAATCTCCGTACAGAGTTCCAATCTTCTATAACTGCTTCCAATAATAAAAATGTGTCCTTAAATAAGAACTTAGACCACTACATCCGCATACTGATCGAGTTGAACTTCGGAACATTATTACGTTACACATCATTGTTTACATGAAATATTATTAGATGTATTTGTAAATGATATCTCAACACAGTATTTTACTCACTTAATACTCACTTACGAATTTATATATTTTAATACGTTAGTTCTACTGCACATTACTTACAACCAAAAAATATCTAATAATTTGTCATTTTACGTAATTTAAAAAGCTTTAATACCGATTTTGGAAAGGTCAACTATTACCGAATATAGGTAGTGTTAACTATTGAATCAGTAAGTAGGCAGTTTTAGGCATGTTTTTTATTATTATTATACCGGTAATGAGACAGCAGAAATTCACGGGAGTGGCATACATGGTAATGGTGTAGCTATGTACTTTGCTTTCTTACGAAAGAAAAAATATGTCTCTAAATCACACCAAAATCTGTATTCAATATAGGCCCTAAGAATTATGAACTTCAAAACTACCAGCGGTTGAGAAAATAAAGCAGTCATCGAGAAGAACCAGAAGAAACTCGATCTGTATATTGATATCCCTTGTAGGTACACTTTTTACATAATTGTTTAATGTTTGCATTCACGATAGTTATTAACGGATGTACAAAGAGGGTGTCAATGCCAGGCATTGCCATCGCTCACATATTGATCCACCCTATAATAGCCTTTTCATACCGAAACGCACTTGACATGGTTCTTGAACATTCTGTCTGGCAATTCGGTAATGTGCTTTGGGACTTCATTATAAAACCTAACTCTATTAACTTAGAAACTGTTACATGTCTTACTGATGACAAAATAAGTGGTCACCAGGTCACGATTCTAGTACTTAAATCACTTAGTTCTTTCACTAAATCTAGCTTTTCCAAGTTTTATAAGTTAAGTATATAAAAAAATACTTAATAAAAAAAGAGGACAACTACCATGCAATGTGCTAATCGTTGCTGATTGACTTGAATACACTTGTCTTCATACACTTTAGTTTTCACTTTCCTACACTGCCCCCAGAAAACATGATTGAAGCGATGAAGCAATGATAGCTCAGTGATAGTGTGCACGACTTCGCGTCAAGGGACGTGGGTTCGAACCCAAGCACCTACAATGAGCTTGAGCTTTCGGTGAAGGAAAACATCGTGAGGAAACCATAGCATGGTGGTAGGGCTTTTTCTAATGCCCGTCTGGGTAGCTACCACCCTCTAGTTGTGAACCTGCCGCCAAATACCAATAGGTGTGTTCCGGCAGCAGCACTTGAGAGCCAGTTCCTCCACAGGTTTAGTGTGTCTATCAACTTGGGCCGTATCGTCACTTAAGATCAGGTGAGATTATGGCCATTACGCTAAACCTATACCTAAGTATTAAAAAAAATATATATAATCAACGATGGCAAGCAAAAAAAAAATATTATATGTATGAAATAAAAAGTTAAGATGGAACTCCGCAGACAAAAAAGTGAGGCACAAAAAAAACTACGACTTCCGTGTATAGACACATGTAACGCACACACATGTAATTAAATTACAGTTTAATTTAAATCACACTATGGCGACATGACATAGTGTTTATCAAAAACTAACTCACTTTACAGTTTAAAGCGTATTTGTTATCTTAACTTTTTAATTTCATTTGAGAACCTATTTATTAGTTTTCAACAGTGAGCCGTGGTAAAACTCGTATGGTAAATAAATAATTTCAGAAAATCAAGTGAAACCTAAGGACAATGATCATGTTCTTGAGATGAGAAATTGTGCTGGGTGCTAGGAGTACCTGCGGAGAACCTTTAATAGTACCCAGCCACAAATTAAAAGTAAAATAAAATATTGCAGGAAACGCAACCAAAACCTTTGCGTGGCATGTTTTAAAGACAGGCATAAGTAAATAAAAAACTATTTGCACTTCTTTTACGATAAATTCTGCTGTATTTCCGATATCCCCTTATTTTTATCGATCCGATCACTACTAAAAATATTTTCTAGTGCGTTTCAGGTCGATATCGGTCTACCGCTTGCCCTGACTTATTACTCATTTCCTGTTTAGTAGATCCCAGGGCGAATAGAACCTAAGAAGGTTAGGTTGAAAGTTAACAGTATAAGAAAAATTGTATACATCTCATTTTCGCAATTAATCTACCCCACGCTGGTGGGTCTAGAAAGGCTTGCCACACTCTGTCGGAAATATCGTTGAGGGCACATTCCGACCCACTGCCAGACCAGATGAAGGTTTATGATTCTACTTGCCGCAGCCAAGGTGTTTATTTATACTCTTCAGCTACACTAGATTACGTAAAATGTCAACTATAATACACAATACAGGACCAAATAACTAAGTATATTAATAAAAATATTCATCAAGATCTCACGAAAGATTCCTCAGTGATTACCTTGAACTTGCACACTAACTCTGCCATAGACAAGCGACAAATCACAGATTATTATGTGACAACTGCGCGGGTGAGTTTTGTTTCACGCAAGCGTACTCACGTAGTGAAATTCTGGCATGATCACATAAAATAAATTACTAATTAACATACAAGTCAACTAAAAGCAATATAATAAAATATATACAATTTTGAATAAGAATAGACAGGTACATTGAATTCATACAGAAGTAATTGTTATCCAATATTTGGTAAAATATTAATGATAAACTACAAAAAACACTGTGTGGCCTTATAAACTTTTGAAGCTCACAAATGAAATTATACGTATGACTAAGTAAATCACCGGAGTAGGGTATAATTACAAATGATTAAGTGAAAAAGTGTTTAGGTCCGAACAAAGTTAGACTTTTAACAAAAAAGGTTTGATATTATTGAACAATAAACCAATGTGAGCACTGAACAAAGAAACGTGTGAAACAAACATTAAACAGCAACCCTAATGAGCTCTTTCTTAAAAATATAAATACTGAGTTTAAAAATAACACATAGAATATAATTAACTGTATACGTAACTACCACAAGATCCATTATATCTTTTATACCTTTACAGTGGTTCACAAATGCGTTGAAATGCTTCTTTTGCAGACGATCGACCTCACTTATATTTAAAGTGAAAATGACAGCGTCAGAGGTTAGGTCTGGAAATAATACTTTAAACAAAATTTCAGATTGATTTGTAGTCTTTTTAGTGACCAGTTGAATTGTATAATATAATAAAAATAGTGACTATTATAATATTCTACAAATGTTATCTCATACGTAAATACGATAATATTAAAGCAAAAGTCTATTTTATAATCCCATAACATTTAATTGGACTCGAAGATTCTTACTTTTTGTTGAAGTACGTTGAAGTTTTGTTAAGTAGTAGATGTTTTAAGTATATTATTATTATACATCGAGAAGTTAGATACATTATAAAAATGCATACATACGCTTTTTGTCAGACTCATTTTGTACGACAAGCGAGATGCGGAGTCGAGCAGTTTAATACCTTTATTTGACTGTTTTGTGTATTAATTCTAAAGTTTTATAACATTCTAATAAAATTTGATTTGGGTGGTTGGATATTTTGAACATAGGTTTGATTATTTTTGTATTATTATTTTACTTGTGTAATAATTATTTGAATGCAAATTCGTATTTTATTCTTATCTTCAACTTATCCAGAAATAAATGCTTTTGCAAGCAATAAAAATTTAACGATTAGTACAATTTTAACTTGCTTGGAAATTAAAAGTTTCAAATGTGAATATATTTTGACATATTTGTCAAATAAAGTTTATTATTTTAACTTTAGATGTTTATTTTACTTTTATCGGATATTCACTTTTTTGTTCGATAACCATTTCATTAATTCATTCTTTTATTTCGCTAATAATAGAAATAAAATAGGCCAGTGTATCCAAAATTATTTTCTTGATAAATTCGTTATGTGTGACATCACTAGTCTAGAATATTACCTTGACAAGAGTTCACAACGTCTATCTTTCGTCAAACTTAAAAATTTTTTCTGTTTAGATTTTTCATGTCAATAGCATCTATAATGGAAAGTGAACTTTAGGCACTTAAGGCCTTTTAAACGGGCTTTTAATTTTTGCTGTCATCATAACAGAAGAACACCTGATAAGTGCTGCCCTCTCTATTTAAAAAGTGTCTTTGAATAATGACAGCGGGTATTGTTAGAAATATGAACGAAGTAATATAAGATTTTATGTATGTTTCGATGCTGGCCGTCTGCCTTATAGAATATATTTTGCAAATAATGCTTGCGATCCTTCTGATTTATTCGAAAATGGCTTAAACGTGCAATGTGAAAACTCGACATTCTATTTGTTAATGCTATTACTGAAATAACCTTAAGGTATGACCAGCGTGAACGAATGCCTTGGATTTAACTAAGAGATCGCAAGAGTCTCGCAGGGCTTAGTATTGTCATGCTAAAGTCATCCAGGGTCCAGTCTTAGTATTAGTCTTCATAAATTGCAAAAAAAAGAGCGAGGCTGCAAGACCGAGACAGATATGGGCAACATTACTCACACTTTAATGTAAACTATAATGGAGTCCTCACATAAAACAATTGTCGGGAAGATTAAGTTCTGCTGCTGACAGATGTTGCTACTGCTAGGGTTGGTCTACTACTTTCGCTTACTTCCATAGCTTAATGCCTTATAGTATTTTGCTGTGGGAGATAGCAGCTAAGATAGACACCGTAATTCTTTTACAAAAACGTGCCGGTCCAGCCATTTACAATATGGAATCTCGTGAATCATTAAAGGATAAGTTTTCGGAATTGGGTATCTTAACTTTGACCTCCTAAAATATTCTTGATAATTTAATGTATGTCTGCAAAAACCTGGAAAGCTAGATTTCGTGAAAGACCGGCATGATTGAAATACTAGAACTCGTGACAAACTGGTCGTTTCCTATTTTAAACCAGTAGAAGTTTTTAGGTAATAGTGGCAGATTTTTTAATAAAGTACCAAAGCACATTACCGAATTGCCAAACAGTCAGTTCAAGAACCTTGTCATACGGGTTTTGATATCAAGAGGATGTTATAGGATGGATCAATATGTGAACGATGTAGATATCTAGTATTGACAGTCCTCTCTGTTTAACTGCTAATAACTACTATAAAATACACACATTAGATCGTTATGTAAAAAAATGGCCCTAAAATAAGATATAAACATACAGATCGAGTTTCTTGTCAATTTTTCTAGATAAGGGCGGTACTTTCCGAAACGATGGTAGTTTGGCGTTTATAAGCACCTCCTTAGGGCCTAAAGTTAATAAAGATTTTTGATCTGATTTGATTTGTTGAATACCTGCATTATACATTTTAGCATTTTGCGAGAAACGACTCTAAATTCCATGCCTGGCATATTGATTCTAATTATATAATGTTGAACTGCCTTGAATACCAACGCTCTGTGCAGTAAACCAAATGCAGCGATGTTTTTGGCCGTCAGGTTAGGGGTTCACACGGAAGTCCTACAAAGCTTACAACGACCCTCAAGTAGGTACTTTGGTAGCCGGAATCGGGTCCACTATTTTCGGCAGCTAACGCAAAAGATGACTGTAGAGCCCAGAAGGTAGAGATCAGATTCCAGAAGTACTGAAAGAAGTTCGATCGATTATCTGTAACCATTACGGGATTCCACATCTCAGGCATGATTCGTATAGAGACGCCTCCTTACGATAATACA
Source organism: Actias luna (assembly GCA_039707435.1). Classification (NCBI taxonomy): domain Eukaryota; kingdom Metazoa; phylum Arthropoda; class Insecta; order Lepidoptera; family Saturniidae; genus Actias; species Actias luna. The sequence continues at coordinate 7,000,558 of JAZHAC010000033.1, read as the reverse complement.
AGATTCTCTCGGTTGAATTTTGCACACGACCCCGAATTTTTACAGTGTCCTCTCGTGCTCCAACTGCCAGATCCGGCTTACAACCTAAGCGACGCTGGCTGTGATACGTTTCTCAGCTTCACTGTGTATATATGTTCTTATCACGCACTATGACGAAGTTTTGTAAAATAATAATAATTTAAGCACAATACATTATGTCCCACAATTAATCCTAAACAACTTGTATTTGCAAATATATCTGTGTCAAATTATTTTTTATAGTTGATTATTTGACAAAAATTCATATGTGTACTCATGTTCTTACAAATTATACAAACTACCTGACTGCTTAATTAATTCTGGGTTTATATTTCATACCAGTTATTTCGCAAAAAGTTAAAAACGTATTAGTAGGGAACCGTAATGTAAATATTAATGTTGAGTATTCATATACCTAATATTTGAAACCTCTTCTGTCACTTTAAGGAATCACTTTTGAATAATATTAACTACTTGTTTTTATAGTCCTGACGTAAAAAAAACATGATTTAAATCTCATAACAAATAGAGAGATACTAATTTTGTAAGTAATTCTTTTGTTCGAAGTAAAAAACTTCGTACTTTATTGGACTCTATTGCGATATGTGTTCTAAATATTTATATCTTTTACATATATAATATCTGAACAACTGAGTTTCGATTCGGATCTTACAAAAATATCACCTATCTAAACTTAGACATAAAACAATACATATGTCTGAGTTTGTTTATTTATATACCCTAAATTAAATGTGTGTCTGTTGTGTTTTATTGTACGTGCCCTACTGTGTTGTACAGCTGCTTAATCAGCCAAATAAGTAAATTGAGAAATAGAGTAACGAATAAAAATGAAAGTGTAAGCATTAATTAGAACCCAATCAAATAAGTGTAAATAATAAATTATATGTAACAGTAGCAGTAAATGTGAAATAACAGAAATATATTGTAAACAACATCTCGGATTATATCTGAATTGTGTAGGATCACAAAAGAGATGAATATGTTTAAGCTAGGCTGTAGGATTGGAGAAGCGCCCCTAATGGTGTTTTTTTATGGAATAGGGGGAAAACGAGCAAGTAGATCACCTGATGATAAGTAATCACTGCCACCCATGGACAGACACAACACCAGAGGAATCGCAAAAGGGTTGCCAAAAAACCGGTGTATTTTATATGTGGACATTAATCTCCGTTGCCACGAAAGAATAGTACGAACTTACCCGCGACAAAGCTTTTGAATATTTGGTCAGTCGAAATCATAGTATGGTATCAGAGGAGTTATTGAAATAATTAGAGTACCTATGTTCATATAGTTTTCTGTTTCCTCGTTCCTTAGCACTTATTAGTTGACGAACATATTTGTTCAGGTATGGAGAAGCACATTCATATCTCAATTTTATGTATTCGTTTAGTATCCGCTGGATAGGATATTATTATCCTCTAACTCTTCTAACACCTTGTATTAGAGCCTTTCCGACCACTTAATTATATTTAGTTTGTTTAGAAGTCACCTACACCCAAAAAACGACCTGTGCAAACCAAGTAGTAGGTTGATGAGTCCAGAAAGGAATCGCAACCTAAACTTACAGCGACAAGTAACGTAAAATAATAAAGTAAAATACGGACACATAAAAAAAAAAAAATTCAATATATTGTCCTTGTTCTTATAATGTTCGCGGTTGTCAACCTTTTTGAATTTCCGACGAATACCCTAATACTGTTTGAGCTGTATTCTTCATATATCAATTGAAGTATTATCTTCAAATGGATCATGCAATGTAGTAAAATAATCGGCTACATTTCTTGAGGCTCATTCATTGGCTATAGTTTACAAACAGCAGTAGAAATATCGTGCAAACAGTATCGTAGTTGCACTCTCGTTGATGGCTCGATTGGTAGCATAGAGTAACAAAGCTGGTAGCGGTTCCTGTAAGCCGTTTCATAATCCTATGGTTAGTAGTGTGTACGGACGCCGCGTCAAGGGACATGAGTTCGAATCTACATGTGCAAACAGTATCGCGGTTTCACTTACGTTGATGGCTCAGTTGATAGTGTGTACGGACACCGTGTCCAGGGACTTTAGTTCGAATCCATCTACAATGATCTTGAATTGTCGGTGAAGAAAAAACGTCGAGACGAAATCATAGCATGGTGATAGGGTTGTTTCTCGATGAGTACAAGCTCGAACCCATGTCGCCCCGCCTAGCTGTAGATGACCGTGTGGTTTTAGTGGGCGTTCCTGACTACTCCTCTCCTGGCGCGTCCCTCATAACCGTCTGAATCCCCCACCCCTCACCCCCCACTATAAAAATGGCTTTTTCTAATGTCCTCCTGGCTAGCTCCACTCTCAATTTACATATTTACGATTTACACATCGTCACTTAATTGTGATATTGTGATATTGTGCCCATGACGCAAAATCTATATGGTATTAAAAAAGAAACTAGGTTTTCAATAAGTCAGAAATTACTACGCTAAACTATGAATATCTTTAATTTTAAGCTCTCACACCTAATTACCGATATTTCAAATTCCATTTTTGCATAATTGATCTACATGTTCACATTTATTCTCACAACGACCTTTGTAATAATAATATGCATTTCATTATAATCTAAATGAGAAAATATATATTTATGTATATTTGTATATATTTTATTCGGACTGACACAAAAAAAGTGTGGTAGGTTCAGAAACACTTGAATAAATAAATATCGGGAAAACAGTTGGCAGTTCTCACGCAAACATACGTAGATGTCCTTACTATTGCTTTGTTGGTAACTTTTCTTGAAAAACTGAAATGTTGACTATAGCTAACTTTAGGGTGTCGGTATTTCGTGACGATGTGCGCGCGCATCGTAAAAATTTACTTTCGTGATTTACCCCAACGAGTCAAAAGAAGTAAAACTTTAAAAAAGAGATATATATATTTAGTATGATATGATATGAGTATGATTTGTAGATTGATCTATAGTATCGTACATACTTAATTAAAACGTATGATGAACAACATTAAGGTATATGTAAATTGCGATATATGATTTCCCTAAATTTACAGAAATATTCGTAACACGTGAGCCATGAGTCAACAGGTACCTATATTTTATTTATTAGTCAATATATTATGACATAAAAAAACTAAAGGACTTTTGATTCACGTGTTACGTATATTATTATAATATCAGTTGCGGTTATACAGTGAACTTGATCCTTTATAACCTGTTTTTATAAAACGTTTAATAATTTTAAATATTATATGAACCATCAAACTTTTTAGCAAGATATCTATTAGTACAAGGGTCAACTTCAACGTAACCTTAGCAATGCATAATAATGTTGAAAAGTAAGTGATTATAATAAAGATGATTGTAAATTACAAACGGCCACAACGTTGATGGTTTTACCATATTTATTAGATTAGATCTGGTAATGATTTATCAATAGATTCCAGTTGAATCCGATGTCGTGTGTAAGACGACCATCATCTATCCCCTTGCTATCACGTTAAGGAAATGTGATTATAATAAAAAGCTAAAGTAATTTTGAATTCAGTTTTTTATCGAACATAAGTAATTATAACCAGATCTTAATTGTTTGTGAATTATTCTTTTAGTATATTAAACATAGCGATAAAAACCAGTCATCCTTCTTAACTAGTTTATGAATATTATCATTTATATTATCTTTATTTATATTACCATTATTCGGCAAACTCGTTTACTTAAAACCAAAAAGTTGTTAAATAAATATTAATCATCTTAATACCTAAACAAATGCTATTTTATATATAGCTTTTACGATCTTTACAATATTGCATGCCTCACACCGCAAGATAAAGCATTTTTTTGATGTTAACCTGCCTGTACCACAATCAATTTGCATTTATACAATAATATAAGTAGATGCATTTCAAGAAAAACACTTCAAATAATTTACCTCTTATTTTGTAAAAAGCAATTTTATTTTGTTATCTTGAAAAAAACCTGTATAAAAAAGCTTTTACCCTGAAAGTACGGATTTTTTACGAGGTGGTCAAAAAATAACTCTTTCAAAACTTTGTTTCTTTTTTCTTAACCTACCAGTTTACTTTCTGCATTGGCTTAGGTACGCATTAACCTATCTGCAAAATATTAAAACAGTAATTTTAAGTTTAGTTTGAATACCAATTTCTGCCTGCTTCCTTTGTAATCATTTCTTTTTTTTCAGTTTCTTGGAAATAAAATCTTAGTTATGCATTACTGGAGAGCTAAGAAAACTGTTGTAATTAAAATAATCTGCAAGCCAAGTTTCATTACGTTTTTTATTGTTATTAAGGTATTTCAGTGGAAAAAATCTCAAACAAATTGTTGGTTCAATATTTATAAATAACCCATGTTTAATTGTTTTTATAAAATATAATAATTTTTTATAAAATATAATAAAAAATGAGATCTAAATTGATACTTTATTGAAATAAATTTTCGATGTTGCATTTCCGACTTATTTTGAAAAAAACTTTAATACTATGATAACTCAAAAATGTTTTACTTTTGCATAATGCCTCCCATAGGCATTATGCAAAAGTAAAACATTAAAATTATCGCAAATAGTCCACGACCACCACTCACCTCCTAGCGGGAATACGTCAAATGACCAACATTCTGTATATAAACCAGCTGATGTCACCAACTTTGGTTTTTTTTTGGATAACCGCGCCTGATTATAAAACCTGTTCTTAGTAGGTGACTATGTCCTGAAAGGAATGGCCATGCCAAATTCCAAATCCATAGGTCTAGTGATAAGTCAATGAATGATATTTCTCTTTTATATTGAAAAATCCTTTTATCTTATCTGTCTTATTTAATAGTGTAAAGTCTTTTTATCTAACTCGTCTAGTTTAATACATCACGAATACCTAAGTTAATAGTGTAAAGTCTTTTTATCTAACTCGTCTCGTTTAATACATCACGAATACCTCAGTCTACTGATTCGTTCCGGAGCTTCACTATCACTGCCTTAGTAGCAAGACAAGGTGAACTTCTCTACCTCTTCTTCAATGAAATGGTGAGGAAACTACTCATGGCTACGCCCTTTTCAGTGGTATCGTTGCAGTTAGCGGACGCTAACTGTTCACTGGAGTTTTTCCAACATACAGATGAAGTTGGCTGGACGTTCTATAGGGATTTAATCAGGCTAGCTTCCCTCCTTGCCTGGTCATCGGAAAGTGGGAGGTTCTTCAGGCCTAGAAGGCATGCTGCTTTGGAAATTCTATTTCCCTTATTGCACGCTGCTGCGTATCCATTGGCTAATGTTAGGGCTGCATCTGCTTCGTTAAGATTTAGGGCGGCATCGAGAGGTGCAGGAACTGGCACAGTCGCGCACTTGTCGTGTGGCTGTTTGTGCAGTTCGTTTCCTCTGTTGCGGCGCGTCGTTGGCGGGTGCTATGAGGCTGCCCGCAGCAGAGTCTTCCACCAGCGTTGGGGCCGGTACTACGTCGCCTGTCTTTCTCCCGGATTGCCCTGTCCGGGCGACGGTTCTCGCACGGTGGTTACGCGCTTCACGCTGGAACACTGGGCAGTGCACGGCATTGGTTGCGGTGTGAGGTCCTCCGCAGTTTGTGCAGGTGACGGCATCTTCGAGCGGGCGATCACATTCGTGTGCGGGGTAGGGCCCCCCGCACCGCACGCAGGCTATATTGGCCGGTGGCAGTGGTATGAGGAATGGTGGAACTGCTGGCACCGATGACACAGCGCTGGTTCCGCCTTGCCTCGCCACGCTACGCTACGCTTCAATTTTGATACCTGGCGTCAAAAGGAGCTCTTCCGTGTTGTAGATATCCGGTATCAGGCCTAGTATTCGGGTAAGGGCGCAGTGGAAAATGCACCCAGGTCTTCCTCCGCGGCCCTTGATGCTCCGAACAAACTGTGGCTTAAATCTTTTCTCCCGAAGAACTTGTAAGATTTCTTCGGGATCGGTACTCGCGGGGAGGCCGCGAATAGCGACCTTTATGCATTTCTCTATGGGGAGTGAGTAGGAAAACCAACTTACTCCCTCGTCTTTCTCGAACTTAGCCAGGTTTCCCTGGATCACTCGGTACTCCTCGGGGTCTGCTGGAATAATACGCAGCCCTCGCCCTAAGGGCCGCGCGTTTGGTCTCTGACCAAGCTTTTCTGTCTTTTGGCGGAAGTGGTACACCCAGTTGGGCAACCGTTCAACCACCAATGGCAGGTAGCGTCGTCGATGCATTCTCTTCCAGAGGCTGTGTTGGGGCTGACGAAGTTTCTGGAGTTTGTTTCTTGCGGCCTCGGAGGCCAGGCAACTGGTTTCGATAGCGGTGCCGTCACCGTCGCATACGTAGGCTGGTTGACCGGGCGAGCCTTCGTCGGCGGCTTCGGAGCCGCATCCGAATGCGTTTGTAAACGCGTAGCCGGCCGGGTAGCAGGCGCGCTGCTTGCCTCTTCGTACTCAGCGCGGGGGTAACTAGCGGTGCGGCTATTGGTAGCCGAGACTTCGTTGCTATCCCCACCTGTGGGTGGGGGTAGGTGTCATGATGTCTGCAGGGCAGGTATGGCTGGTCCGAGATGGGAAGGGGTATCGGCGCGATCTCTGCGTTTCACCTCTCCCCGTCTTCACTGGTTGAGGAGTCAACGCTGGCTTATTCTCAACGGGCTATCTTGAGGTATTGGCGGCGGAGCTACGACGCCTGCAGCGGCGAGATCACACGCCACCGCGTCGTCGCTGCTGGGTTTCATGCCGTTACTCTGCTTATTTGATGCGTTGAGGAGTCAACGCTGGCTTATTCTCAACGGGCTATTTTGAGGTATTGGCGACGGAGCTACGACGCCTGCATCGGCGAGATCACACGCCACCGCGTCGTCGCTGCTGGGTTTCTTGCCGTTACTCTGCTTATTTGATGCGCAGGTAAAGCGCCATCCAGCAGAGCATCTCGGTGGATAGGATGTTTGCATCCATAAGCTTCGCTAGGGCCGACGAGTCTCCGTCGAGGCTTGTTTCTTCACAGCCTTCGTATTGCAAAACACACATAATTATATTACCTTAACCGGAAGCAAAGAACACGCAACTGGAAATAATTTATTAAAACAATTTTCATAAAATCTCGTTATTACAAGTTTTAATTTATAGAGTTATTTTTAACCGAACGTAGAAATATTTAAACCCCCGTAATATAAGATTAAATATAAAGAGAGGATCAACGATCAAGCTAACAATATATATACTAACTCGGCCTGCGACTTTGCATGTAACTAAAAATGAAGGTATGTAATATTTTTTGCCTATTTTTAAATTTATTTCAATACTATTTTGCTCCTGTTAGTGGCAGCGTAATGTTAAATAGCCTGGAGCCTTCCTTAATGATTGCTTTATCAAATACAAAAAAGATTTTTGTAATCCGACTGGTAGTTGTTAATATTAGTGTGTTCTAACAAACAAACATTTCCGCTTTATAATATTAATCTAATTTTTAAAAACATTGGCTCTTTATCGTTTGTATTGTAAGCTTATAATTATAAAATTCGGGCTGATAATATCTCATGTTGGTTATTAATTACGGTGAGTCTCACCGCGCTGATAGTTTTACGTTAGCTGCCCAGTGGGTAAATACGCGTGTCGATCTTAATATCATTCAGTCACTGATAATTAACTTAAGATTCTTTGTTCAAGTGAACAGTTGGCAAATTTTGTATATGTTTATGTATGTATGCAAGGCATACAAACAATTAAGGTTTTTAAAACGTATATGTCAACCATTCAAAAGCATAGAGTGTATTAAGATGCTATACTATGCCTATATAAGAAGTAATCTAGAATATTCGTCGGTTATATAGTCGTTTCAGTAGGAATAAAATTGAAAGAATTAAAAAAATACTTAAATACTTATACTATAAATATTTTAAACAATACACAAACTACAGCTATTTATGGAGTTATTTAATACTTTATTGAATTCTTTAAAAATTCGGCGTCACTAACATAGTATGATATTTTTGCATGCTATATTATCAGGTTACGTAAACTGTGCTGACCTTCTAAGTTCAATTTCACTGCGAGTACCAACATATCGCACTCGCAAGACACCATTGCTAGTCGTCCTATACGCCAAAACCAACTATGCTTAGTCGGTACTGTGTCGCATTACTCGCTTATATAATAAAGAATATGATATGATAGATATATTTCGACAAACAAGACAATTATTTAAAAACGAAATTATAAAATTAAATCGCGGAAATATATAAATTAATTATTTATATATGTCATATAACATACGACAAGTCTTAACACTTAATCGCTCGTTTACACATCACACACAACACACGCATACATATACACCTAATATACACACATACATAAGCATCAGATAATAGTAGCTTATTTTTTTCTCTAACTCGTATTAATATTACAATTATACACCATTATGAAGTAATTGTGGAACCCTATCTTGGCTTTAAACACTAAGTGATTATCTATAATTATATCTGCTGTTGACTTTTTTGAAATAAAAAGAAAAATAACTAATTGTACAGTTACATTGTTTATTTCAATATAAATGGGTTGATTGTATTTAAGATAACATAAAATTTCAGAAACGATAAATATTAAAAAATAAAAATTACTATTAATTTTGTCTATTCCATATACACCACATCCAACATTAGTTTGAAAGAACATGAAAGTAATTAGTAAGGATTACTATAATGTTATATAAAATGAGTGAAAGATAATTTTATGAACGATGATGTACGAAATATTTTAATTTTAGTATTATTATGTTAAGATAGGGCTGATATAACTTCTGTTAAAACCCCCTAAACAAAATAAACATAAAAAAATATAATAACGTAAAAAGTCTCTTATGAGTCCTCTTTTTAATTGAAAAGTTAAAGTTACGTAAAATAAAGTTATTGAAACAGTTCATCAGGTCATTAGTTATGACTAGCTATGTTTGCGACTTCGTTCGCGTGGAACTAGTAATTTTATAATGAATTTACTCCCGTTTTTTGTACCTTTTTTTTCAATACAGCTTTGCTTTACTCCTATTGGTTGGTCTATAACATACAAATAAAATTGTTTGTAAACCCGACTGGTCATTCCTAAGACTAGCGCCTTAGAACAGACAGATATACAAACAAACAAACTTTTTCGGTTTAAATATTAATATAGATTACACCCTTTCGTTCACGAAAATTAAATATCTATACAAACTTACCTACTATTAAAATTCTATAAAATTAACTACAATAGCTTCTACTACAACTCAATATTTAACATAAATTAACATTAGGCGTTCACTATAACATAGTAAGTAGTAAATTATATCGTTTGTATTAGCATATTTTAAAATTATAACTCATAAAAGATCCAAAGACATTCAGGACCATTACGCATTGGGATTTCCTGTTAAAAAATTATATATTTTGTACATAAAATACTAAATTTAGCGATCTACCTACGTTTGCAGTAATTTCAAGGATTTAATAAAGTTTTAAGCACACCTTGACTAGTAGAAGCCGAGACCTTGTCGATTCAGAAAAACCACACCTATCTGTCATCATAAAACGTATTAAGATTTATGACAAAGTACCTATAAAATACCTATGATGATGCCTTTTATTTTCTAAATGAAAGAAGTATTAATTTCAATGGTTAATTTCAATTTCCTTGAAACTATGTATTCAAAAAAGAGAAAAGTTATTTAACTTTCTAATAGGTTTTAACTGAAATTATTTTGTATGTTTTATAGACACCTATATATCAATTAGCCGGTCGCTCCACTAAACCACTTTCAATTATATAGCAAAATGTGTTTTATGTAATTTCACGATGTAATAAACTACCACGCTAAAGTTCATAGTATCCATCTAAATTTATAGACAGATTTACTGCCATTTACTTTAGATTTCTTTATAGCGGGTCAACGATAACCAAATTAAAGCATACACACATGCAGGCCAAAATACATGGGTAGTAAAGTTAATATTATTAAAATAAAATTCAAAAAATTCCGTGATACATATAATAGAAATAAACACGTAGTATTGAACATAATATTTTTACTCACTTGTTTCTTCATAAGTAAAACATACAAATATCAAAATCTTCTGTTCTTTAGTGCGCTTGACGGTTAGATTAATTTTATCTTTTGTGATAATATGTCAAAATCTATTTAGGGTACCCACATAAATAGACAATGTAGTCTTGCCGATTTTTATTGAAATAATACATTACACTTCGCCTTTACTAAAACTTACTTCTAAGTGGGTTTTATTTAATCACTTTTGGTTTAGCAAGGTAAACGTATTCTTCCTCATAACGATCTGACCTCCTGCACTTGATTCATAATAATTCCATATCAGGAATATAGTCATAAAATATTTTTAGATCGCTCCAAAACTATATAAATTAAGTTGTAGGATATGAGTACCGTATTTATACGGAAATATTTATTTGTCATATATTTAAAACCGTAGAGCCATACGGTGTACCATTTAAAATATGAAATGAAAGGAGGTGGATGAATAGGGCTGACTTTATTCTTTAATAAGTTATTGTAGGAATGGACAATCGCAGATGAAATGTGCAATAACATAATAGTCCCTATTTTTTTATACTGATATTATTAAGAGGAAAGATTTGTATTTTTGTTTGAAACTAATAAATTCTTTCATCATTAGAATGCTATAATTACTGATTAACAAAGGCTACATTTTTTTTATGATAATTATTAATAATATTTTAGTTTCACGCGAATGGAGTCGTGGACACAGCTAGTTAAGAACCAAAGACTGTAATAATTATCAAGGAGTGAAGCGCATGTCACTTAGTATGAAAATTTGGGTGGAAGTGATACCTTATGCCTAGACAAGCGACAACAGGTGCAAATTTTTATATTACGTATGTGAAATATTCAAACGGACCCATTAAGATTTTTAGGTGTTTATAGACTTATAGGAGGCATATGACCGAGTACTTCGATATGTTTTGTGGTTAGCCCTGAAAGAGAAAGGAGTGCTAACAAAAGTACGTGCAACTGATCCATTCCATGTAAAGTTGCGCTAGTTTTAACTAACTAAGTTAGTTAGTTTTATTTTGGCATCAGGTTTAAACCCGTCTATACCTTCTTGTTATCGATGCACTAACATCAAATATATAAGAGCTTCTTGTTTGCTAATAATATTTTTTGTTGAAGTTGTTACCGAGGTCCAGATTAGATCGTTAAAATGTTTAGAGAGACTCGAGAATGTTGAATTGAAGAGAAATAGAACAAAATCAGGACATTTATTCTGCAACATCTGTTGTTTATGAAGTTTTTCATACACAGTCTTAAACGATGTATTTTCAGCACCTTAGTGCATTAATTCAAAGCAACGGCGACATTAACTGAAATGTAAGCATAGGACAAAAGTAGAGTGTATGAAATGTCAACAAGGCTCGGGGATCACTTTTGTCTTAAATTCAAGGAAAAATGTTATATTAGCATTATAAGACCTCTATGAGTATGAATCTCAATGTTGAGCATAGAAAAAAATAAATGAAAGTAATTACACGTAGCGGAGATACGAATGCTACGATGGATGTGTGGACTAACACCAACGAATAATATTACGAATGAATATATTCCAGTAACCATGAAATTCCCACCAGAGTCAAAGAAGTTGAAGAGAAATAGATTCACCTGATATGGAAATGTTATGAGAAGAGAGGAGAGCTATATAACTACAAGTATGTTAAGTATGATGAGGGATGGATGGAGGCGAAAAGGGGTGGGAATATTATTCGGTATAGTAAATATAATACTGTGGAGTACCGGATTAAAAAAAATCTTGACGATATATTTTGTGAGTATATTATTAAATTCTCTTAAGTTTAGTTACTTTTTTTATAGTTGCGGTTTAACGTTATAGCCACAATATCACCTGATGTTAAGTGACGATGTTGCCAAATATTGTTGACACACTAAGCCTAGTGGTGGAACCGGCACCTGCCGAAACACATATATAAATATTTGGTGACACATTTCCAAGTTGAGGGTGGTAATTAGCCAGGCTGGCATTAGAAAAAGTCCTACCACTATGCTATAGTTTCATCACGATGTTTTCCTTCGCCGAAAGCTCAAGCTCATTGCAGGTGGATTCAAACTCATGTCCATTGACGCAGCGTTCGTACACACTACCAAAACTACTTAATCAAGAAGAAAAGCTAGTAAGAACTATATGGTTAATTAAATTGTGGCATTATGTTACGTAAGAGAACTATATCATTACAATGTATAATAATCACTATAAACCATATATTACGCAAAAACCACGATATATTGTGTATGAGCAGGTAGTTAACACTTATTTATTGGACTACAAATGAAAAATAAATTAAGTATTTTAAATTCAGTTACAGTTATTATTAGATACGAATACATGTAATTCGGTTTGATATGATATTGATAAATCATTAAGGAAAATGTAAAGAATAAACACATCTGTCAAAAATAAATAAATTACCCTTTTTTGGAGTAGATTTTTTTAAATAACATTAATTTCTTATCCACTTACAATTACATAAACTATCAATACTTTCAACATAAACTTCCGCCCGTTATTCCCGATTTAGATTGGTATACCTCATTTTGTTCGTAACAAAATTATTAGGCTTTATACTACCTTTTTTATACTTTATAGGTTTAACATTATGGCTACAAACTCACCTGATGTTAATTAGCAATTTGGCCCAAGATAGTGGAAGCCTAGTGGAAGGACATACTTTCAAGTGAATCTGACAGAACACACCTATAGGCGTTTGGTGGCAGGTTTTCAACTAATGTGTGGTAGATAGCCAGTTGGGCATAAGAAAAAGTCCTACCAACATGCTATGGTTTCTTCACGATATTATCTTCCATCGAAAGCTCAGGCTCATTACAGGTAGACTCGAACACACACACCACCAACTGAACCGTCATCGCTTCAAAATTACAATGAACGGAACGAATTAGTACCTAAAAATGAGACGTAATATCTCAACTTACGTTAAATTTGATTACCAAATAAATTGATAATATCGTCAGTGAACGTAGTGAATATAATAATATATAGTAGTGAGGATTAAAACGGATAAATAAGAAACGAATTACTTTTAAATTTTTCTAATTTATTGATAAAAAATATTAAAAAAAAAGGTTCAACAAACAACAATATGATTATACTTGTAATATGAATGATACTTAATGGGATGTCGATAATTTTTAATATGTAGCTTAAGATTTAAGTCTAAAATTTTCACCTTTTTTTTCTTTAAATAATTTATAGGTTTAGCGTTATGGCTACAATTTCACCTGAAGTTATGTGACGATGTTGCCTAAGCTGGTTGGTGAACACGCTAAACGTCTTTTGTCTAGAAACGTCACGTCCTGGAACGTGAGTTCTAATCCAAACACCTACACTGAGCTTGAGCTTTCGGTTAAGGAAAACATCGTGAAGAAGCCATAGCATGGTTGTAGGGCTTTTCCTAATGCCCGCCTGGCTAGCTACCACCCTCAAGTTGAAAATTTGCCGCCAAATTCCGATAGGTGTGTTGCACTCGAGAGCCAGCCCCACCAATAAAGGCTGGCAACGCACCTACGTTTCCCCTGGTGTTATGGGTGTCCATGGGCGGCAGTGACCACATACCATCAGATGACACGCTAGCTCGTTTGTCCCCTATTCCATAAAAAAGGGACTGGCTCTCAAGTACAACTGCCATAACACACCTATAGGTATTTGGCTACAATTTTTCAACTTGAGAGACTTGCCCTACCACCATGCTATGGTTTCATCACGATGATTTCCTTCACTGGAAGTTCAAACTCATTGCAGATAGATTTGAACTCATATCCGAATAAACACTGCCACTGAGCTCTCATGGCTTCAAAATCGCATCGCTTTTTTTTGTTACTACATATCGTCTAATATACGTTTACACACAGTCACCATTATATGAAGATTTAGCGTCTCGATTCTCTTCTGACGTTTTACCAAGTTTATTTATGTAACTAATCATTAATGATAGATCAGTGGTAACATTATCGATCGTCATAGGTTTCAATTCCTGGCTAAAATTAAAAACTATTTATATTGCGTAGAAAAGTGACGGCACTGCACCTGACTTGTACAGTATAATCCAAATCAGCAATGACTAACAATTGACAGAATTCACTGTCGGTCACCGCTGTCATGCAGACCTGCTAAGATACCTCTTCATACTTCTTTTGAAAGACCCAATGTCATAAGAGGGAGGGAACACGCCGACAGCAAGACGGTTCCACAACTTTCCATCCTATCTTATCCCATCTAAAACACACAATTGAATATAAGAATTAATGACTATGAGGTCTCATTTAATTAAATAAACGTCAGTCAATTGTATATAAATAAATAAATACAATAAAAATAAACAAATAAATAAAAAAGCCTTTATTTGTTTTTAGTAAATTACATAATAATAAACAACTTCCTAAGTTAACTGAAGTCTAAGTCAAGAACCTCTGGTGGGTAAAGGCTTCCTTCAAGAATACCAAAATGTCCCTTTTTTTATTATCTTTTGGCACCAATTTGAGCCTGCAATTTTTAATTTCATCTTCCTATCATGAAAGCGGTTTCCCTCTTCCTCTTTTTCCCTGTGGGCCTCCTCGCTAGGTATATTTAAGGGTACATTTCTAGTCCGTGAGCCTTGCGACTATATAAATAATTAATTACTATTTATTACTTTATAATATTTATCTATGTGTTAGTAATGTTTTAATTACTTGTAACTCTACCAGGTAACTGATAAAAATTCCCATTATTTGTCATCTGCAAAGTTACAATCAAGACAAAATGGGAGAACTTCGCTTTCTACGAATCGCTTTTACTCCGTTCAGGTTTAATTCTTTTGTATAGACTCCGATATGGAATTAACCATTACAAACTATACATGTATAACGACTACCGACAATATTGACGTAAATGTATAAAAACCAATAAATAATAGCAAAGTCACGATATGTGATACCACAATTATTCAAATAGATTTATGTTATTAACGTAGAGCCCCCGCTTTACGCGACGGAGTTGATTCACACCTAATTAGATAGAACTAGTATTAGCATAGATTTTTAAATATCTTTCACCAAATTTGACTCTTATAAGGTACTTTTGTTAAGTAATAAGCTATTTATTTTAACTTAAGGATTTTTTATGCCATCCATGTAAAGCATAAATAACTAAATTGATTTCTGCTTTCAACGGTTTGTAATAATTCAAATAATGTTATATTTTTGAGATCAGTTGGTAACTATATTAAAAAAAAGAAAACGCAACACTTCCGATATAACTCTGTAAGTGTACAAGAAGATTCCTTCATAAAAACTTTCCTATTTTGATGTCTTATTTAAAAATATAAATTCTATTTTAAACTCCAAATAATAAATAGCCACTAATAAGTTTATACACTAAGTCATCGTTGTTAATGAAAAACAATTTTCAGTGTAGTTATGAGGCTTCGAAAATAATACAAAAAATACATAGATTATGTGAAGGTCTACCAAAAATCCCTAAAACGTTAAAAAATATGTTCTAGCAGTAACAATATTTTGAATTGTACTTTTATTTTAAGTTTTCTTAATTTGTACAGTGGTCCCGTAATTACGTGTTATTAAATCTATAGCACATTAACTTGAAGTTCACAATATGCTTACAAAAATGTTTCTTACATGTGCTTTTCTAATTTGAGTATAAAATAATAACATTGAAATAAAACACATGTTCAAACTAATTTAGCATACTTTGTTTACTATTTCAAAACCACGTAGTAAATATTTCAAATATAAAAGGATGAATATTTGTAACGAATAAATAGCAGTAATATAATTTAATAATTTGAAGCGATAGCCTTGATGTACACAATATGATAGGTAATTAATGTGAGAAGTCAAATAATTGAACCCCAAACGTTAAGATAATTTAACAAAATAATTAATGCTAACTACATCATGCGCTTAAATTGTTTGATGAGTACAAATAACTTCCTAATATAATCCTAATAATGTATATGTTGTTCAAGGTTTTCCTATTTACTTTATGATTGCTAAAGTCTTTCAATACATTAAAATATAGCTAAGTCAGACGTACGTAATAACCACTTAAAAAGGTTTTGTATCCCGTTAGATTGTTGTGTATTTATCCGGAATCTTATAATTCATCATCTTTTAATAATCACAATATGTTATTTATCTTTTATGTATAACCTCAATATTCGACAGGTGTACGGAAGGCTCCATCTCGGATGGTAATAATACCTTCAAAGTTTAGTCTAACTATTAGATTCATCAAGGATTCGCATATACCTACATAATGTTGATGCACATACCAATTTAAAAATATTGTTTTATATTAAAATAAAAATATGTGACATTGACGTGACGTTTTGATTATTAATATTGAAAATAATAAATAAATAGCACATATCACCTAATCTATTCCAAAAAAAAGATATGCAATACAGACGAAAAGAAAAAGAAACAAAGAAACAAATTACTACGATTCGGTTTTATTCATTCTTGATGTAGTCATAGTAACATTAATTAAAAACTGAATAAAATAAGAATAATCTTATGTTAATATCTGGAAACAAACCTCACAATATCCGCATAGTAATGTAATACGTATTCGTAGACGTTTGAAGTCCGATCCAGTCACGGAGTATTGAACAATTCCATTAATTGCACAACGTACTCAAAATGCTGTTGGCCCTGGCACTCTTTCTGCGGACGATGGAGTTAAAATTTTTAGCTGATGACAAGAAATTCATCAATCTTCCTCTTCTCCTCCTTATCTTTCTTTTCCTTGGCAAACATCCCCGTCACGCTCCTAAAATGCGGAAGCCCTTTCAGCACTCGCGCGACGCATGTTGTATTGTACAAGCAAGACAATGCAGGACAGAGTATTTGTAACAGTTTTATCTATATCACCCCCCTAAAGTAAATTTGTATATAACTTATGTGACAACTAAGAAAGTAATTAAGAAGGATTAACATAGAAAGATTTTGAGATGACACGGATGAGAAATTATATATACCAGATGACTAGTTAAAAATAAAAGGGAATCTTCTTTTTTAATTCCAGAGTCTTGTATTGAATTCTAATAATATAAATAGTAAATCCAGTACTTATTCTAATTCACAAAGGACATGTTTCTCCACCTGTATTCAATATATTTCGGACGTAAAAAAAATTATTTCCTTACATTGGATAAATTAAAAAAAATTCAATAGTACGAGAGAATTTCGCTGTAAATTCAAAATCAAAACCTTAACCGATGATAAATTTAGTTCGTTAAAAAAAATTCTTATTTGAAATACCATCATTCTTATAGTTATATATCTAACACTTGCTCATGATAAAAGTTATTAGCTGTTCATCGCGATAGAGATTCTCTAGGTAAAACTATCTACGGAGTTTTTGTAGCAAGCAATAAATCATACTTGCTTAAAAATATAGAATAATTATTAACAGCATTGATAAAATAATAAATAATTAACAAAATAAGTTGCTGGTACTGGTGTTTTTTTCTTAAAAATTAAATGAATGGTGTGAGGCATACACTTTTGGATTTTCAAAACTTATTTTGTACTTTTAGGTAATCAGATATTATATCGGCATAGTATTAAAATATTATAGCACTAAGCCTAGATGACTACAAAGTTGAAATAAACACAATATTGCTTGTCAACACTTTCACACCGCACTATAGTTTCATCATATTTTCTTTTACATGATGATTGATGTCTTATACAGAATTATTGTAGATATTCAAACTAGTTTGATCATGGCAGCATTCAAACACGTTATCGTTAAGGCACAATAGTATAACAAAACAAAAAAGAAGCCTTAAATTTATTTCAATTCCACTAATGAACACTAAAACCAGATTATTTCTTATTTATGGATAACGTAAATTGTTTTTCTCAGAGATTCAATTGTTGCCCATTCTATCATATCCAATTTACCATTATAAGATGAAATACAATAGTAAAAAATGTTAGTAAACAAAATAACTGTATTTTTTATCAACTTTAAAATAGCACTGGACTTTAACAAAAAACCACAGTGGAAAATTATTCGAACTTAATATAAGATCAGTAATTGCTATAGACACGTTTTTTAACTTAAGGAAAAAACCAGTACATTTGTTTTCAACGTTTTTATTGAAACGCATTGGAATAATTCTATTGCAAGTATGGAAGTTGATCATCAAAGTCGATAAGGTAATAAATGTACAGCAAACAGGCAGTTGGCCCATCTGATGGTAAATGGTTACTGTCGCCTATAGACAGCAGCAACACCAGGGATATTACAGCCATGTTGCTGAACTTGAAAGAAGGGACTGGTTCTAGTTCACTATTCCGGAACACAAAGGCTCATACTGAACCTTTATTTTGCGGTAGTCTAAATCTGAAAGTGGTCGCTAACCAGTCAGACAATAACCCTACTACCAAGCAGTGACGGATCCAGCATTGTATGGTTCACCGACATAACCAACAACGGTAGTGTGCACCGCGTACAGGCGAGGTTGGCTTGGGTAACTCAAATGTTATGGAATGGTATTTAGTTGAATTATCATTAAGAGGAAAAATTAAAAATACATATTATTCTGTTATTAAAATGTGCTTTGTCTAAGTACTGTAAAACGTAACCCATAAATAATTTTTGATGATTTTAGTATTTTTTGAGGGTAGCAGGTTAGGAAAGATTGATTAAGTCGCAGTACCAAGTTTATGAGCGGAAATACAGAATTTGTCTGCTATAAACTATAAGCTTAAAATTAAAGCATACCACTATAGTGTTAATTAGTTAATTGTTCTGTGTTCTGATTGACTCATTGTAGTTATTTCTATCATACTAATTGTAAGTGTAAATAGTTAAATATTTATAAAAAAAACACTATCAATATATGGTTTTCGTTACATCGCTATTGACTTATATTCAGTGGACGCAACCTCCGCCAAAATGTTGAGATCCATATCATTCAGCACATTGGTAGCGGCAATGCGATCAATTAAAGCCCTACCTACGCCAACAGTGCAGTTATTGTCCGGCTTAGTTCACGTAAAATAAAACCCAGAATGTAAGTATACCGAATACAGAACGAATCGTTAACAAATATCGACTAAATAAGATAGGCTGGCAATAACAGCGTCCTTCTTTAAAATACAGCAACGTATTCTATATATACACCCGACTCGTGACTGGAGATAATCTTTCATTCCTATAGTAATGAATGCTGATTGACGATAAAGCAAGTCCCGGATGTAATCTTAAGTGAAAAATGATTACTTTATAATCACTTATTATAGTCATGTATTGTAATGATGAAAATAAAAAATAAATGTTTTAGCAAAATAATCATAGTTACCATTTTAACTTCATTTACTTAAACCTCGAGGTAGCTATAGAAAGTTCACAAAGTCAGTCATCAGTTTTCTTAGTTACCCTAATTTCTTTATCATAGCGCAAAATTAAAATAAAACAATTAGAGAAAACCACTTTTTTATATATATGTATTGTATATGATTGAAGAAGTGATGACTTGTAAAGAAAAGCAATTAAGTATGCAAATCATAAAATAAACATCACATACGAAGTCAAGAGTAGCTAGAACATTATTCACTAACCACCTTATCAAAAATAATAGCTTATATGAAGATAAGTTA
This sequence comes from Actias luna, assembly GCA_039707435.1. Taxonomy (NCBI): domain Eukaryota; kingdom Metazoa; phylum Arthropoda; class Insecta; order Lepidoptera; family Saturniidae; genus Actias; species Actias luna. Next base: position 6,980,824 of record JAZHAC010000033.1, on the reverse strand, counting down.
TAAGTAAAGTATTATAAGACAAGTAGCGGCAGTAAGAAAAAACTTTATAGCATTTTATGTAACGATATTAATAGGATAATATAAAAATCAATTATCTATATTATTAATATTATAAAGCGGAAAAGTCTTTTAAATTCAACGCGCTAATCTTAGAAACTCACAGTCGGATTCCTTTTTTTTTTTTAAGGGCAATTATTGAGGAAGGTTATTTAACATTACGCTATCACCAATAGGAGCAGAGCTGTATTGATAAATCTATAAAAACGTCCAAAAATAATAAAATATTTTTTGGTTCCACGTGAAAGGATTCGCCGCCACAGCTAGTTACATATAAAATGTGTAGACACTATCTTAAAAATATTTCTGAACCGAATACCTTCAAATAATTTCGCATTATAACACTTTGCTAGGAAAAATAAACATAGAAGCGTACTTCGTACCTCGAAAATATGCGAACCAATACATTCAATTATAGCATGATTTTTCAATTTGGTTAAATATTTTATTTGTATAATATTACGTAGTTAAGTATGCTATGTTAAGTTCAAGCAAATGACACTACATGAATAAATAATATACGCGGGGCAAAAAACTGTGTACATTCGTACTTAAGAAAATTACCTCCGTAATCACAACACTATAAAAATATGTACTATAGATGATTGTAATGCTTAGAAGAATATTATACAAAAACAACTCAACGGCTTCTAGTAATGAGTTACGTTATATTTATACCCTGAATAATCTTTTTAACGTACAGGTAACGAATAACAACAAAACCTAGACAAACAATAAAAACCATATATGCATTTCAAACTAGCTTAAAATATGATTCGTTTTCGTACGTTTTCATTGGTTGGGGAACCTGTTAAAAGTTAAATTTAAAGTAATGTTCTGATTATTGGTAATCGAGTGTGTTGGCTCACTTGACAAGCTAAAAAATCTATCATGTCATAATTATTCTTGCAGGGAATTAAAGAAAATAAAAAATGAGACAAAATTGTATGCTGAGTTGTCTTTGATGTAATGAATAATGCCATTCGTTGGGAGTAGATTTAAATTTTGCATTATTGGTTTTAATAAATTTTATCCTGAAACATGATTTAGGTAGGTTAGTCTTATGTATATTTTATTATAAGTAGGTATATATTTGGGAAATACATCCTCACAGGCATAAGCGGATAAATTAAGATGAAGTAATTAACTGCTGTATATTTTTTCCAAAAATATTGGTCGGTTGTCAGATGTGTACCTATTGAAAAAAAAAGAAATCATATAGAATCTCCAATTAACTTTTGTAATGATTTTAATGCTTATTTACCAAAAAAGCAAGTACATATATTTGTTCACAATGCGTATTCTGTATAATTTTACATCGTCCAAGTTAAAAGTTACTATAGAAATATATTTGTAAATCTGCATATTAACATATGTTGTTCATCTTATCTTTCAGATCAATAAAACAAATATAATACATATAGTCCTATGATGCACTAATAGCTACGTAAAGTGGGCCCTTTCTACGTTCCGATAAGCTGAGTAAAAATATTAGAGGCTAAGTCAGACTGACTTTACAGCTTATAATATCAGGTGGCTTGTTATATGAGCATGTGAGCATATGAGCATGTCTGCGAATGACTCCCTGTAATATATTTTTTAAATTTTTTAATTGTAAATCGATTTACATAATTAAAAAAAAGATAATGGTATCACCGGCTCTACCTGACAAATGGGATAATTTCCAATCTAGTAGCATTCTTTTAAGTTTTATTAGGACGTTGTAAAGTTAATAATAATAATAATAATAAGCTATTTTACAAGTCAACTTCGTTCTTTATTTCTAGATCTCTGTGACTTTTCTAATGTGTCTTTCGATAATTCAATCTCTTTCCTACAGATTCAGGACGGTTAAATCAAGAATTGCTTAATAATTATACATTTTAAACAATTTAATTGAAGATTTCTTGATTGTTTTTTCATATCATCTAAGCATTCTAATTTTAAAAAATCAATCTATTATTTAATGATCATAGAAAATAAATAATACTAAAAATTCGTTGTTACAGTCAGACACACCAAATACTGTTTTCATAATAATCAACATATTAAAAATAATCAAATTAGTATATCTAGGAAGAATCTGCGCAAAATAACAAATAAATTTACAATGAATAATATCATGTTTTTATTGCATTTTATAGACCATTTAATAATTATCGATAATAATAGCCGATTTTTGTTTTTATTAACGAACTTTTAATTGTTTAATTGCTACAGTCGACTTATATGTACATCTAATAATTTATTTCTATCCAGGTAATTGTTTTTCGTGTATTTCCATTTAAAGTAATTTATTTTGTAATATTGCAATAATACAACGAATGCTGTATGAAATAAAAATGATTAATAATAGGTTTATATATATTGAATATCTAATACACTAATCTATTTAAATGTCTGTCTCACGCTAAGGTATCAAGAGCATCTGTCGAGGAAATGTATTTTTAATTAATTGTTTATATAGATGTGCCAGTTCCTAAATAATAAATGAATAAAATCATTAAAAAAATATCTATCGTAAAACACTTAAACCACATAAAACAACCAAATAATTAATGCTTGCCTGATCTTATAAAATGTATATTATTTATTATACATAGTGTCATACCTTTCAATATTGATTTGGGCGATTGGTCTAAGTAGTTCTTGTAAGATGGGAAACAACCATTAACATTTTTTTTTATTAATCTCATTACAGCTCCTCAACACCTACTAACTAAAAATCAGTTGACAAAAAAAGGAAAAACAGGTACTGAGCTGTTTTATCTTTGCCTATTTATTAGCCAATAACTATGTGTGGAGAAGCTGATAAAATAACATAACTTCTCAGTGTTATCAATCCTCTGACAGCGATGATATTGTTCACCAAACATACGGCAAGACTCACAACCGTCAACAGCCTAGGGAATGAATGAACAGCTAAATGAGTAGACTTAAAAATGATACATATTACACCGTTGCTTAGCAGTTTTAAATAAATATCAATGTAATATATAGTCCAAGCAAATGAATTATTAAGGAATAAATCATTTAAAACATGTATTGAAAATGACAGAGTGAACTGCTAAAATTAAATAACGTCTCGCCCTATTTGACCTTGCTTCGTTCTATTGTAAAGTTGCAAGAACATAAATCTAATCATCAATTAGTCAATAGCAATTATGACGTTACAATCAACAGAGATCTCGCGATTTTGTTCAAGTATCTTATAACAATAGCTTCTCTAAGCACTGTAGCCGCAGTATTAGTTCAACTAAGCACAACATTTGCAGCACACTGAGTTATTTAATCATAGTACTGACACTACTCGCTTGCTTAAGCACTTATACTTGCAACATTAGCTTGGCTGACAATCGTGCTTAGATTATGAGCTTGGTGAATCACAGTACTCGTACCATTACCAAAATATGTGTCAGCCTGGCCGTTTCTCCCTTTCTATTCTATTATAATAATTCCTCTCTAGCAAAACAGAATTCACTCAAATACTTTTCCCGGAGCTGATAGGGGAAATAAGCGTTACAGTTGCAGCAATTTACTTTATTTTTGTATAGAGCGCAAGTGCGAGATACCTTGAAACATGCTGGTATTCGTTCTTCATTCCACATACGTACATAGCTAGCTTAGAGTATTATGCAAAAATTCTCACCTTATTTCAATCATTTTCCACAGAAATTATCAATACCCGCTGCCCTGTTCTTTTATTGTTATTGTATCACAGCCACAACCTCTCACAGCGTAAGAATATTACGGAGTTCAACTTCCAACGGTAATTCTAGAAGTGAACGAATGAAATCCATATCAACTAAGCGATAAATATCGAGTAAGCCACTAAAATATTTTACTAAACATAACGTCACATATGTTCATTGATGGCACGCCGTCAAGGGATCTTAACGTTACAAAATTATGGTTTGTTGATCTAGTAAGCATTCAAATCTCATTATAAAAAGTAGCCAGCTGATTGGCACTGCAAATGTTGATACTTCTCTTTCTACCGGTTATCCAGTTATATAACAGGATTCCTATATTGATTATGCCTGATACGCTTTAGAACGCTGTTCTGACATGATACTTTATGGTATTTTCTAAATGCCATAGTAACCAACCAAACCTTTAAGGTCTTTTACAGTTTCTAACTATTCGTATCAAGAAACTGATTGGTTCTTTCAATGATTTGTAATGGAAACATCTGGTAAAATACCACTATTCATATATCGAACATATGCTTGTCTTTTAGGTATACACTGTACGCTGTTGACGATCATTCTCTTTGATACTGCGTACTATCTCCTCCGAGGATGACAAAGATGCAACTTCATTTTAATAAGTACAAGGTGATTATCAGTCTAGCACTACGCATGTGACGTATACCTGCCCGAGATCTCTTCGCCTCACAAGGGCGTAATTAATAAGAAGCCAGTGTTTAGATCGTGAATATATCCAGGCAACTTTATGCTTCACTGGTAGGAGGGGAAAAGATTTTCGTAAGTGATAAGTCAGATAAATTAAGTATACAAACTTAATAGTAGCTAACAATTACTATTGATATCTGCTATTCCATATATACCTAGAACATTCGGTCAAATTGTCCTTGAAATACGAAGCTCTTTACGAAATTTAACTTTTACATCGTTAGGTTTATCCATAATAAGTGTATACATAACATTCAAATATATTGTATATTCTAAACGAAGACGAAGTGTAATGATAATGTATATAGTATATATAGTACTATATATAGTAAATAGTATATATTATATATAGCATATATAGTAGTGTCTAGCCGTTTAACAATTGCTTTTTTTAATGCAATAACATAGTTCGTGTTTGACGGTACATTTACAAGAAGAAAGTGGTCACTTGATATCACAGGCACTGTACACTAATTTGTTTCTTCTATTTAAAACACGCACGGATCTCTTACTTAGATATAATGCATAAGTCAATAAGCTTAATCAACTAGTTTTATCTATCAGAGAATTTTATAGCAAATTATTTAAAAATACGTAGGTACCTAAATACTGCAGAAATAAATTTGTAGCGTCCTATGTGGTGACAAATAATCGAAAAAGTTCCCTTTAAAGGACTTCCAAAATTACAATGGAAAATCATTAATTTTTTAGCAATTTTATTCTCTGCAATACATGTATTTTAGGTCCCAGACATCTTGATATACTATAAACAGTTTTATTTACGAGGGAAAAATTTGTAAGAAACCAGAATTAATAAACTTTTTTATACAATTTGTGGAAGTACGAATGAACCTCCTTATAAAAGGTAATTTGGTAATTAATATATATTCACTGATAATTTTGTAAGGTATTTATGGAAGGAAAAATCATTTTGAGGCGATTATACTTAGGTAGGCCCCTTATCCTACCTAAGTATAATCGACACGACATGATTTTTTCTTTGTATAAGTACCTTGCCGAAATATTTTGACTTCTTATCCTTACAAGTGAAAATATTTCAAAACACTAAAAGTAAAAGATTTATTTAATTTTTCCGAAAATAGTTAAAAAAGAGTCTTAAACACAGAAGTCAAGTTGAAGGCGTGTAAAATGGCGATGTAATAAAAGAGGAGGAAGGTGCGCGCGCGCCGCCAGTACATATCTCACGTGCATGTAGAGCGCAAGCGACACGACGCGCGCGCTCACCTTGTTACCGCGATACCAGGGCACGTAACCCGCAATCATAGCGACCTCGCATCTAGATACGTTCCGTACATTGCTCTGAACATTTCTCCGCACTAGGGTAGTGATTGTGCTCTTGTCTTTTACTTTCAGAAAAGGACCTCGGTCATCAATAATCAATCTTTCTCAGGTGAGGTTAATGATAAAACAATACTATCTAAAAACACTGTACGTCGGCTGAATCATGTGACGAAATTTCGGTTGAAGATCTTTCTTCGCGTTCGATCGCGTTTATAAGTACTAATAAATCATTCTAAAACAATTAGAATTAATTGATAATGCATTATCGGTACATCAACGGAGAGTAATTTTATATGTGCCATTAATCAGTAAGATGTCTAAGATATCAGGATTTATCATTATTTATTCGAAATATGTATAAGTTATGAAGCATACCTACTTAATTATACAAATAATTTATTAAATATTTTTTATTAAGCTAAAATTCTTGTAAAATACGTACTGATCTTGAATTTCTCGGAATAAATATTGCCCTTACATCAATCTTAAGCAAACAAATTTGAACAGTTATGTTAGTGAGAATTTGTAACCTGTGACTATATCGTAATGACCCAGCCCCATCTTGTGTCCATATTAACCATTGTTTCTCAAAGTCAGAGGTATATATAGCACGGTCTATCTAGAGTTAAATAACAAAGATCCAGTGATAACGAATTTAAAGGGCATCTAACATAACGGCTCCTGTAAATTGAAACAAAGTCGATATTCAACCTACGTAGGCAACAATAGTCAACTAATACAAAACATTAACAATAAACTCCAAGAATTACTATTAAACAACATCTAACGTAAGATCGCGGAGAGTGACAATAGCCATCGAGTACTCGTGTCTCTACACGGTTTACGTGAATTGTGAACATACGAACATAATAACATTAAAAACGAATTCTATAGTAGAAAACGAGCATTGAACGCAATAGTCTACTAAGAAAGGAGCTCGGTTTTGAAGCCAAGGATCCACCAAGGCGTCGCGTCGCACTAATGTTAGTATTCCCAGCGCGTGTGGCGGCGCAAAGCGGTGGTCGCATGACGTAAGGTCATCACAGCTAGGCTGCCCACTGACACGAGATTAACATGCCTCCCTTAGATACTTAGATACTGTTTCTTGCTACGTATCCATCATGAATACCTGTCATCAATATATATTAATACGTGAAGCAAAAACTTTGTCCCCTTTTTATGAAAATTGCGCGGACGGAGGAATATGCAATTTGGCACACTTATAGTTTAAATAGAGCAGCTAGTTATTTTTTTAAATTATGCTTAAAATTACATTAAATCAATAAAAACACATTACACACACTACCTTGTATTTGACACACACACGCATATATACTCTTTTGTTTATTGTTAGTCTGTGGTAAAAATTTAAATAGATTATAGATTAATATTGTTTGTCTTTATTGAATATCAAACAAAACCCTATATATTAATACGAGTCTGACAACAGAACCTTAATAATGTTCAAACTTACAATTTAAATTAATTATGGTCGCATTTCGACAACTGGGTGACCACTAGTATATAAAATTAACTTAAATATGATGACTGGTATAGTATACATGGATACCTTTATATAAAGCAAAAAATATTGAAATCACATTACTATAATTGAAATCCCATGTTAACAAATGTTGTATAAATTGAATATGTACATTGGCAAAAAAATTTAAGACCCTTTGGATATAGTAAACTTCCTTTCGCAAAAAATCATACTATTACTATTAGTGACCTGCATAACTAAATATTAAAATTAGCGCCTTGATTTCATTTGCATTTAATAATTTCACTATTTTAGGAAATCATTTCATTTACATATGAGAAATAAGTTACAACAGATATTTGATATATATTACATAGATGAATAGTATTTAGGCAGCCAAGTTTTCTGCGGTGTCTTATAAGACGAAAAAATACCTATATAGGTATTTTTAATATATATGTAGTCTATAAAATTATGTAATTATGTGAATTACATATGTACACATTGATGGTATAGATTTATATTCACAAAATATTGTTTTAGTTTATGCTAACTTGCTTAACAGGCATTGTCCTATACTTTTCACTAATTAATTAATTAATCACAGCGCTACCAATCATGTTCATCTTTAACTTACCTCTCTATGAAATGACACATCTATTCCGAATTTCATGGTGATCAACCAAATGGTTGTAGAGTTTATTTAACTTTTACACTATTCATATATATATATAATTCTAGAGTGCCCGTTGCTGTTCAAAAAATCTTGTTTCCGACATACAATATTCTAGCACTCAAATAACATAAAGGGACGAAGTATAGTTTAGGTATCTAGTTATGTTGTCAAATACGGAACAAATAAAACTGACAAAAAATCTGTCAAGAATTTTACTTAGTCTAAAATTTGTAATTCCATCTCATATGCCGGAGGAAATCTTTCGGTTTACGTGATAAAATGTATCCTATAAGTTATTCCATAGAATTAATTATCATTATAACAAATTTCACGAAAATCTGTCAAATAATAAAAAAGTAATGTACGTACTAGGGGATTGATAGATATATAATAAAAATACAAAATAAACTATTTATGTTCTCTTTGCATATCCATAACAAATATAAAATTATATTTGCAAAAATTATGTGCAGATTTTGCTTAACTATAGTTATCTATATATATAATGTATTAAATAAAGCAATTATACACTTCCGTCAATATAGGATATTGTCTAAAATAAAACTTTCAAAATTAGCATAGATATATGCGAAAATATGTGTGACATCACAAAATTGACGAGGTACAGTAAGAGTTAAATTGAAATCGGAACGAAGAATACTTATTTTGTAACTTGGTGAGAAAATTATAATTTTATTGTTTTTAGCACTAGTAGCTACAATTAATACAATCATATATAGAATGATGTCGAAAAGGTAGACTTGTACCTAATAAAAATCTACATTAATAATACAAAGAGCTTATGAGTTCGGATGTAGTATTTAATAATAGGAAATCCCGTAATCCCTAAGTTGTTATATTCTTTTTTTTATTACTGCAACTATTAGAGTACAAAATAGCTAGCGGTTGTTAGTATGATTATAATTGTACCTGCTTTGAATATGTTATACTACCTCATAATTAACTGGATTTTTTAAAATAAAAACTACACGTCTAGTACGTATCCAATCATTTCAGCCTAAGTCACGGATGTCATATGTTATCTATATTCATTTATATCAAAAAAATAAACAGCTTTTTTTATTTATTCTTCTTTTTTTACCGAACTTTTACACGTAAATGTATGCCAGCTCTATTGGAGCATACACCTATATATACAATACTATTATAATATCTATACTAATATTAGAAAGAGAAAAGTTTTGTATTTTTGTTGGTGACGAATACACTCTAGATAAAAAAAATTACCATTAAAACGCTACATTAGCCCTAAGTAATATAGGCTATATAACATTTTTTATGAGAATGATTAAGTATAATTTTAATTTCACGCGAACGGAGTCGCGGCCACAGCTAACCATATACATATACTACTAAATAAAACAACTGCATTTTTTCTCATTACTAGAAATAATAAAGTTCCATAGCATACTAGCAGAGTCGGACGTCGGTTCTGCTAGTACATCTTTGGAACATGCCTATATCTAAATAACATAACCCGAAGGCGAAAACCAAATAACTTCGTCCTCAACCTTACAATTGATGAATAACAAGATAATTAATAAAACTTATACTTTTTGAAACGATAAAGATAATTCACATTCTGTACCAGACGTACACAAATATTATACATAAATGATTGAACACTACCTTTTTTTGCACGCCTCATAAGCGAAGCGTTAAGGTGGGTAGTAGTGTCACATCACTCATAACAACTGATTTTTCAAACTTAAAATGTCTCTATTTACGATATATTGCACTTCTTAAATAATATATGCACACACATATCAAGAAAATACACTTTTTAACACTCTTCATATTTTTTATGCCATTTCTGTTATTTAAACTAGTTAAAAACTGTTTGTTATTAAATAAAAAAATGAAATTATGAGGCGTGCCCTTTTAGATTTTTCAATCTTTTTTTCCCTCATTTGTTCCGACTTAAACCGTTAACTATATTTTCTTTTTTTTTTGTTTTTCGACCTGACATACGCTGTTAGCCGTAAGGGCTTTGACAGCTTCACCGAACTTTCTGGGGCGAATGCTAAGGGCACTCAGCCCCATGGCAGAGGGCACAAGGGTGCCAGAATGGCCGAACCTCGGCTTGGACTACTGCTGGAACACGAACAAAGATTCGCGATCCTAACTAACCAACAGGTCCTAACAATAACATAGGGCAAGCCACGCGAGGGCCGCAGGGTTAACTATGTGCTTAAATCATATATGCGATATTAAAATAATTAGCATGAATCGGAATACATAAAATAAATAAACCAACATTTTGAGGAAGGAAGTTATCACAACATCTCACATAAATTCCAGAATTACAATAGTATAATAATTACATTTTACATTCAAAATATTTCTAATGTATACTTGTGTAAAACAAAACAAAAGCTTTTATTGTGTAACCTTATAAATGTAATAACATCCTTTAAGATAATAGTCTGCTTCGAGTGTATTCATTATGTTATAAACATTTTATATTTTTTTTAATCCCAGGACAATAATATATTCGGTATCACTCCGATGTTTTAGAGAATCTGTAATATCTTAACAACCTTGAAGATTATCTATATTATTTTTATTGAAATCAGTTGGCATTACGGATACAACCATGCTGATTATCAAGGTTGAAAGGTTTACGTTATGTTAAAAAATTATATATATATCATCTTGTAAAGACTAGCTTTTACCCGTGGTTTCGCGCACGTTGAAATTGATTTTGTCAAATCGGATGACGCAATAAAAAGTTTCATGCAAAGTTTATTCCTCTCTTTACCCCACGTTTAATAAGTTTCCTAAAAAGTAGCCTATCACCGTCTCCAAGATCCAATCTATCTCTATACCAAAATGCAGCACAATCGAATCCGTGATTTAGGCGTGGAAGCGTAACAAACTAACTTTCGTATTTAAATGTTAATAAAGATTATTGTCGACTACTAACTGTTTAGGTAAACAAGGAAAAAACGTTGAAATTCTGAAGGTCAAGAAACCCGCGAAGTGCTAATATTAAATTGCGAATCAGACATGATTAAACTTTTTCATTGACGTCATTGATACACAACTTAACGATGATGTGAAGTTTCTTTTATAAATAATCAAGTAAAAAAATCATACTTTACTCTTGAGTTACTGACGTCAATATATAAAGTACTTTAAGTAGGATTTGGAAAAACACTGAAGCAATTAAGTTATTTACTGGTTTCTTGTTGGGTGACTATGTATATTATAATGTTATTACTGAATATTTAGTATCTATGCGATCTTATTCATACATTAATATTGTTTATGTTAGATCGTAATGCATACAATATACAAATATTGTTTATATATTAATGATTCTTATATTCTCCAACACGCCGATGCGCTATGAACTTTTATTGAATTTAACATACGATTAAAAATGTATTATGTTCCGATTTATTTCTTAACTTACATCAAAACCTTCTATCCTGACAATTTTTAGTATTCTATGAGTTCTTATAGCTGGTCAGTAAAAATAATGTTTTGTTATGAAGGAAGGTTTGTCTTTATTACATTATTTAGTGACAGACTTTTTAAAGATAATATCAATTTCTAATTTATATCTCCAGCCAGTTTCGAAGAAAAAGTATTTACAAAGATACACAATCAGTCAATCAACAAAGTCTGTTTGTATGAAGGTTCCGCTTTACAAAGGTACGGAACTCTACAAAGGTTTCTTAGTTCGTATATGATTTTAATGAATTACTTCATATTATATTTATATTTATTGTAAGCGTGTATCACTGTATTAATAACGATTTAATGCCATCAGTAAAAAGTAAATACATATTATCAAGTAATATATAAAGTTACTTAAAAATTTAAAAATATGCACGTACATAAAATAACACACAATATATAAGAATAAAGCATAATACTCGTGACACAAAGTAAATGTTACTACGTGTAATAAATAAAACGCATTTATTAAAATATCACGACACTGGTCGTAATCGATGATTTTTGTGATTTTCAGAAAAAACCTTTACTTACTTTTATTATTATTTATGTTTTTGTAATTCATTTATCTATCTATAGAACCGGTTTGCCTAACTCAATTTTATGTGGTAACAATATTTTTGATTCATGGTTGATTATATCTTAAACTTAAAATCACATGCCTATCATAAAATCTTTTGTTTAAAATCCAGTAAGTTCCAACTGTAAATAAGGATATTTAATTAAAAATTACAATTTACCTATCTTTCCTTTATATTTCATAATATACATAGCTTTTGAAATATGTTTTTATTAAAATCAGGTTATGGAGATCTAAATAAAAATTCTGACATTGACATTCACAAATTAACCTTTACCACTCCTTTACTATAACTCAGTTTCGTTATAGTTTTGAACATTATATTTTTAGAGGAACTAGTTACTAGTCGACACCCGCCCGCTGCGCTGAACATTGAAAAGTTAAATTTATTGAAAACTGTTTGAAGCTCCGTAAATTAGTTTAGTTAAATATGATTTTAATGCTTAATTGAAACTTCGTTATTTATCTAAATTAAAAATAGTATGTGTTTTATTGTTTCTAATTATAATTGTATTGTGACAACTATGAAAACTATTTCATATAAAGACGTGGATATATCTATACTTAATTTATAATTTTTAAAATAACATTAGAATTACGTCAGATTATATATAATATGTATATATTACATGACATTTGAAATCCAGAAAGAAAAATCAACTAAGTTTCCAAAAAGTGCCCAGATCACGATGAACCAGTCTTATAAAAGTTCACAGTACTGGCTACAAATAACACACAAAATTAAGGTACATTACTGGAACTGCTTACAACTACAGTATAGATATAATAATATTTCATTAACATTGGTATAAAATCACTTGAAACTTGGATTGATAACCTTCATGAGCCAAAACTACATTTAAGTAATTTTTGTAAATACTCCTTCGGAAAAGTTTAAATGACTTTGAGTTTTATACATTTACATATGGTGACAATTTGGTGGACGCTTAGCAAGGATAGTCATTTAATGATGTATGAAGTATTAGAACACGTCCACTTCGACCTCGGGCAATCGACTAACGCCTGCAAATGTTTACATTTGCGCCGACAACGTCCACTGCGCCGAGCGGGCCACCGATTAGTTACAAAATGGTCGCGGCCAAATTGAGTTCAGGGTCGCCTGTGTATTGCCTCCGGGTATTGGGCAACACGCATCACATAATGCACCCATTTCACCCACAATTAACATATAAAAATGTTTACGGCTCCTGATCGTAAACTTAAAAACCTTAACCTTCAATTTATTTGATTTGTTTTTCCACTGTGTGACATTGAGAATTTTAGTCGACTTTAATACTATATTTTGAGCCTTCCTTTAACAGTTTCATATATCTTTATTTCTGATTCGTAACTTATAGTTTGTATGTACTATTTATTTATTATCTATATTTTTAAACTAAAGTATAAGTTCTAAATTTAAGGATTCTATAAAACCATCAATTTTAGCGTAACGTAATGTTAGGTCTGCGTATAAAACTGATTTACAAATGACATTCAAATAGTAAATTAAGCTTTGGTTTTTCTTTATGAATAAAATTTATACAAACCTTAATACTTCGCGGTATAAGATATATATGGAGATATATTAATGAAATAACAAAACAAAAGTAAATATAACATAATGAATAGTCTAGTGGGATAAAATAAATTACGATGAAGCCAAACATTCCATTTCCCCGTTTCCCCTAAAAAAATCGACTCAGACAATCATGTTTTCCTCACTGTTTCATAAAATTTTAACATAAATCTTCACATTATAAATCAATTATTTGGTATATTAGGGCTCACATTCAATGACACCTACTCCAGAAGTTGCTCATTTGTATGACCTTATGTCGACATTTAACGAGTGGTCTTCTACTCGAATTCTAAGCTTATTTAAAGAGTAATTAACCGCTCTATATGATTAAATAAATATTTTCCCCTAAGGCTTATTTAGTAAGTAATCAGACACTCGATAATTATAAATGACTTTTAGGTTTGTGTTATCTACCGCTCAAGAAAATCTAATGAACGAACATAGATAAGATATATAGATAGATTAGCTACGATACTCAATATCAGCTTAAATCGCCGAATAAAGATACTCTCAACATGAACCTTTGGCCCAAGAAAATTATATAGTAAATATACAATTAAATATATTTAATATACTATAATATAATATATATATATATATATATATATATATATATATATATATTAACAAAAATATACTCCAAATTAAATATTATGTAAGGAAATATTATATAGGATAAAAGAAAAAAATGATTGGGAAATATAAGAAAGGAAAATATACCAATTTCTTTAAATTAAAAATTAATTTCTAACTTCCATATCTCTGGTTAACATTAGTATAAAGCCAATCATTATCATTGATGTACACAAATAATGAAACTGTTACGCTTAAGTTCCTATTTGAAATCAACTTCGTCTTTTTTTAATAAGCGTTAATATATTTTGAAAGTTATTAAAATATTTTTTAAATGGCGTTTTGTTTCGTATTGGTCTTTATGCTCTCGATATCCCCATGACAGTAATAAAAGACATATTTTATTAACAATCATTTCAGTTATATATTAATGATTCAGAGAAAACTTCTCTTACTTTAAATTATACCTATTTATCACTGTAACTATGGCTTTATATTTATGTCAGCCTTCTAATCCTCAAGTTTATAATGTCAGTGTCTGCTTGTACCGGCAACATAAATTATGTACAAATCTCTCTCTCTTTCAGCTTCACTGATACTTAACAAAAAACAAAATTGTAGTCATCAACTAGTAATAAATAAAAAATTAGATTATATTTTTTTAATGTGAAACAAATTTAATAACACAGAGAGTAAATTGCAGCTTCTTAATAGTATACAATATTATGTGATAAACTATTAAAGAAGTCTAATATAACCTCCATATTTTTAGAATACCTATTTTTCTTATCGAAATACGATAAAGTAGCGAAATAAATCGGGAGTAATTGTTGTCATCTCGATCGACTGCAAGCTTCTTGGCAGTTGGGTATGTATACACAGCCTGTACCCGAATCCTAACACCCCTAAATATGTATCGCTTGAAGTATGGTAAATCAACTCGAAGACAATCGTAGCCCTACCATCTCGCAGTATTATCTAATTTCACTCTCCGATGGTAGATAACACTCGATACCACTAGTAGTACTCATATTATGCTCGACTATCCATTACTATTACGTCCGAGGCAGTCAAATTCCATTATTGTTTCTTGTATACGCTTTATACTCTACAAAGTATATGAAGCGATTCAGTAACGAAATGCATAGGATTAAAAATAAAATTATAGGATTAAAGTTAGTTTCAATATAGATTTTATAGATAATTGAAACGTGTTTTTGACAAATTACCGTGATATATATATTATTACTATAAGGATAAAAATTAAATTTATGTTTTTGTTTTTCGTTCAAAATAGCTGTTGAACGAGTACCTTTAAAGAACCGATTTCAAAAAAGCAGGACGTACTGTATGTATTTTTTTATTAAGTCACATTTAATATATTGTTGACTTGTGAATAAATTGGTAACCCGATGTATTCTTATAAGAAAAAAAATTATTTAGCTGGAGTAACCTTACTCTACGTACAAGTATCTCACTCTGTCTAAATGTTTGTTCATTTTAAACAACTTTCAATATAAGTATTTATTATAAATACTAGATCTCGGTAGAATTAAAATATTCTAAATTAAAAAAAGGTAAAAGCATAATTAAAAAGCACAGATAAATCTGGTCTTTGACAAAAATTATTCAATTGTGGGGAATTCTTTTTTTGTTTAAAAATCATCTGGAATTTGTAGTTTTTATGTAACTAATATTAAGATGTTAGTAAGATTATTATTACATTCTTATTAATACCTTTAAAATTAAAAGGTTTTCTCATAATACATAATATCGGCAAGTTCTTGAAAACTTGTTGTCCACATCCATATTTGATTTACTATTTTAACGCTTTACTTTTGACGCTGTTTTGTAATATTCGTACACTTTACAGTCACTAACCTTTCCACTATCGTTCCGTATTAATTATAACAAGTTATATATTCGTCATTCGAGGCATCAACGATGACAAATAGTACTTAAATGAATGTCGATTGTATAACATTGTAACCATGATATAAAAACCAATATAAGTCGCTATAACATTCCTATCACTTCAAAAATAATAATTACTTACATAATTGTAGATTCGCAGTTAGTGTTATAAATTTAATTACAGGTCTAATTTTCAATGTGCAAATAGGTTTTTTATACATTTAGAGATTAAAAATTACAAAAACGTGAAATGTACGAAATAGATCTCTTTAATCGTGATTGATTATTTATATTGATTACTCTTGATTATATTCAAGTATCAAAATATCAAGACTAGGCAGCTGGAATGTTTTTGAAAAAAATTCTATAAATGAATGGGATTTTTAGTATGAAGGATAAGGTAGAAGACCTATATTTTAATTGTACCAATTTAGAAAGTGGATTTATATATCAATATGAAACCATAGACTAGTATTGTAACCTGATTATATAATACTTACTCACGGGACTTGAAATGATGGCTCAGTTAATAGTGTGTACGGATGCCGCGTCAATGGATGTAAGTTTGAATCCACCTGCAATGAGCTTGAACTTTCGGTGAAGGATAGCATCGTGATGAAACCATAGCATGTTTTTTTCTAATGCCCCCTCGCTAGTTACCACCCTCATCTTGAAATTCTGCCAAATACCTTTAGGTGTATTCCGACAGTTGCACTTGAAAGCCAGTATACTTCCACTAGGTTTAGCGTGTCCACCATCTTGGACTATATCGTTACTTAACATAAGGTGAGATTGTGATCACAACGATAAATGTATAAAACTAAAAAAAAAACTTTTTCATGGACGTTAAAGTAACACTTCCCAATAAAATTGACTTGGATTTAGTGCGTAATATTACGTAACAGTACGCGGTAATAGGAAAAACATAAACATGAATAAGATAGTTACCTAAAAATCCCATAGACAAAATGTATTTTTAGGTTTATATTAAGTCACTTTCTTGTTTGTCTGTTTGTTACAAATTTTGCCATCAATTTTAATATAACAATCAATCTTCGACATAATTTTATGAAGACTTTTAAAAGGAGGAACGAGATATCAAATGCACAAAATTATAAAACAGAAAATGATTAAATTTAAATACATTTTTATATGGTTTAGTTTTAAAATGAAGTAAAAAGTTAATGGTAAATCAAATAAAAAATGACGAAATATTTGAGGTACGTGGATAGAGTAAGTAACTTTGGTTGAGAAAACTCACACACAGTTCAATTCATTTATCTATATAAATCAAAATTAAAACACTGTTCGTTGATAACTGCAACACTTAAGAATAAATGCCTCCATTTGGTTATTTTTTTAATTGTTCCTAATATGCGAATTCAGTAAAAAATTGTTAGTGATGTAGATAAAATATTCTGACATCAATTTTTACATCGCAAGTTCCATATGGTATTTCGCTACTTATTATTTCATTAATTTGATATTTTCAAGAATATTTCAAAATATATTATAAAAAATACTGTCAATTATATAACTATCTATATGCTTGTATAAATCTGCAGGTTCTGTCTGTAAATTTTATGATAATTATTGAAATTTAGAATCGCTGCTGTAACTTTTACTATTTTGTACATTTCTGTCTGTTATTTTATGACTCAAGAATTGACCGATCTTGATAAATATGGGTACATTATAAGAACTTATGATTGCGCAAATGATAGATTATATATAAACTTTATGATAATCAATATGTTATGGTAAACAAATTTGAAATCAGTGTTTTCATAGTCGTTCCTTACAATGTGCAACGAGAAGATCGTTAAAATGTTCGTTTTCCTGACTTTTCCTTTAGTTACTAACCTAATCACAGAGCCACCTATTGGGTTCTGGATTAATTAAAAAATATTTAGTGTCCATATTTGGCTCAGCCACAGTTTATTATATGTATAGAAATTCATATCGTGTCCACAATGTCTAAACAAAATTTTATAATAACACAAACCATAATTTAAGTCCATGCGAACAAAGTTGAAGACACAACCAATATTTTATTTAGGAATCTATATATATACTAATATATTAAATGAGAAAGTGTGTTTGTTTGTCTTTCCTTTAGGGCGTGAAGCCCTTGATTTACTAAGCAACCAATCCATTTGATTTTTGGCATAGAGTTTGTTGAAAGGATGGAGAGTAATATAGGTTACCTTTTCCCTGGAAAAACTTCCAATTCCCAGGGGAGATTTATCAAACCATATATCAAAATATACAAACGAGATGATTTATGGCATAAAGAGAAGTTGCTAGAGCTGTCAGGCGTGTGGCGTATATCTTCACGTAAACTGCAATTGAAATTAGGCGTTCCGGTTATGCTCATGCGTAATTTAAATGCACCGCGATTATGCAACGGAACATGGCTTGACGTCACACGTGTCGCGGAATATTGTTGGTGCCATTATTTTGACAGGGGCAAGTAATGGCGAAAATGTAACGATCCTCTAAGCGGGTTACCTGATGGTAAGTGATCGCCGCTACCCATGGACACCCACAAGACCAGAAGAACCGCAGGTACGTTGCCGGCCTTTAAGGTATGAGTAGGCTCTCTTCTTAAAAGTTCGCAAGACGTATCGGTCCTGGATCACCACAGACATAAGTTGTTTCCACAATATATTTGTGTGAGGCATAAATTTCCGCGTGAAACGTACCCTCGTGGATCGCGATTTATCCAGATGGTGAGGATGGAATTTAAGTTTATGGCGCGTTTTACAGTGGTGGAATTAATTAATAGCAAGTATTAATTCGAAAAATTCCTCGGAACACTTACTATGTTAAATTCTGTAGAAAATGCAAAGAGATCCCAAGTCGCTTCGTAATGCCAGTGTGCTAATACACTAGCGTTCTTAAATAAGGCTCTGTTCTGTATACATGGCAAGGTTTTTCAAATTATCACGCGAGCGAAGTTGCGGGTAAAATCCTATAATATTATAAATGCGAAAATATGGATGTTTGTTTATTTGTTTCTTTGTTCCACTGTCACACCAAAACCGTTGAACAAACTTTTGACAAAAATTTGCACATAAATAGACCATTAATTCAAGTTTAATGTTATTTTAACATTTACGCGGGCAAACCCGCCGGCTGAAGCTAGTAATTATATAACTGAGAATAGTTTTATTACATTAATTATAGTAGTTTTATAACATGTTTTTATAACGTTCTATATATACATGCACGCACAATGTAATTACCAATTCTCTCTCAATGGTTATATTTACTTTGTCTTTATACAAAAAAAACTTACTTATCGCACGTACATGAAAGTTTTACTTATAAATTAAAACAGTCATCGATACTTGATGTACATTTTTCTATGATTTTAGTGATATTGCCCTCTACTTGGCTCAGTCTGACAATTAATACCTTTCTCTGTATAAGATCACAGCCAAATAGCATTTTATTGTTTTCCTGTAGGTCTTCCAAATCTCTTTAGGGCAGGAAGGTTCAAGGTCAGGACCAAAACGTTACATGTATTTATAGGCTACGTTATCATCATGTTGACTACATGCTTGTTTCCCACCGTATAGAAATAAAAAATACTGAGCAATATACTTTACAAATTCATATCGATAAAATGCAAAAAAAAAACATTACATTTGCACTTTGTTCCTTAGTATGACTTTTTTAAATGAATATAGTGTAAAAAACAAGTAGAATATATTTATGGAAAGATATGCATATAAAGTTAGAATTAATAACATTTTATTTTACTGTCATCAGTCGGCTGTAATCAATTTCTTTATTTATCCTAAGCAAATGGTTTAATGCTTTACGTACATAGTTAAAACAATAACATTCATTGCTAAAACCTATTAACAAACAAAAAAAAATTGAATTTTGTGGTTTTATGAAACCACAATGCAAGTGAAACTTTTTCCAGATGGTAGGTATTTGATTGAAAATTTTTGGAAAATTATTAGATTTAGGGTATTAAAATAGCGTTTTTGATCTTAAACTAATAATTGGAAAATGTGAAAGATAATATGGAATCAATGCTACACGGTCAGCTCATGCGAGCCATGAGCGCCGCTATATTGGCCTTGGCTGCTCTACTGAGCGCCATTCCTTCACTCCGCGGCCGGCTGTAATGCAACATGCGATAAATGGACAAATTTTGAGACGATGAGGCGATATGAGGTGAGTAGACACAACAATAATCGATAAACAAAAAATTAGGAATACTGTTATTACCATCGTCAAATGAAATAAATTGTTATCAAATATTGATTGCCGAAATAACAAAATGTTTTGACTTCGTATAAAATTATACTTAATGAAATCAAAACAAAATAATCTGCAATGCAATAGGTACTTCGTATTTACAAATTGTGGCGTAATGGTCATTTTATATAATACTATTAAGAGCAATAGTAAAACCGCAAGCACATTACGTTCCTGAGTAAACCTTGATAGAATGAACGCAACATTATTCACTAGCAGTTACCAAATCTGAACGTTAGATAATAACGAACTAACACTTGCAGTAAAATTACGGAATCCTTCTGAGAATACAATTTATTAATCAGCCTTCATTATCAGTTTGTAATAAGACCATGATTATATTAAGAACTGATATTCTATATACATAATTGTCGTGTACCTATACACATCGTAATAACAAATTATTATCACACCATAAAAATACAGAATTATTTTAAGTATGCGAGTTGTGTTTATTTGATTAGAGCTAATAGTAGAAGACTGAACAAATCAATTAAACGTTACTGTAGAAATGAAAAAAATATCACTATAATCATTATCATTCTCTTGACCTGTTCCCAAATAATTCAGGGTCGGCGCAATACGTTTTCTTCTTCCATAAATCTCTATCAGCCACCATCCCTTTCTGCACTTTGTTTTCTTTCATCTCTTTCACACACTATCACACAGATAGCTATCTTTTATTTGGCCTACTTCTTCCTTTCCATCTTTCAACATTCATATCCATTACTTTTCTTAGCACATATATTTCCTCTCTTCTCATGACATGTGATCAAGACAAATGATTCCCATTCAACTTCTTTACCACTTTCAAACTCTTAAACTCCCCCTAACATAATCAATATCACTATTAATAATACTATCAATAAAACAATATCACTTATATCCATGGAAAAGCGTATTTCATATATCCATAATTTTAACAAATTGTTAAATAGTATTATTTCTTGTTCACGTATACTCCTTATATTTACAGATTAGGTAAATCCACAACCGGTGCAGCAAGAAATTTTCGAAAATAATCGACATAAATAATCAACCATATAATGTACTATGTGTGATACAAAATTATAGTCTCTTGCCATCACTTTTTAAATGATCTTATATAATTTAGTGAGTAAGAGTATAAATGACAGAATAAAAGTTGAAGCTAATCTGTTTAATATTATTAATCGAAAAAGTCTGTTTGTTTTGCATGGTCGTAAGTCTTTTTCTGATGCCCTTTAGCTACCACCCTCAAGTTGAAAATCTGCCGCCAAATACCAATAGGTGTATTCCGGCAGTTGCACTTGAGAGCCAGTTCCATCACAGGTTTAGCGTGTCTACCAGCTTGGGCCGTATCGTCTCTTAAGATCAGGTGAGATTATGGCCATAACGCTAAACCTTAACTATAAAAAATATGCGATAATCATAGGAACTACCCGTCGGATTTAATTTTTTTGTTAGTATTTAATACAGGAATCATCTTACTTTAGGCTATTTAACATAACGCTATCATCAGTAAAAGGGAACTGTGTTGAAAAAAGTTACGAAATCGGGCGAAAATTATTATATCATTTTTAGTTCCTCGGGACCGAAGTCGCTTGCAAAGCTAGTGTAAGTATAAAACGAAAGTGTTTACTTTTAAGTAAGCACTACAATAAATCACTGTAATCAAAACGATTAAAGAGATAAGTAGACTTTAACGCAAAATGAATGAAACTAGAGGTTAAAGTAAGTCTATTGTTTATATAAAAGTATAATTATATCACACAGGAAGTGTATAGTTGTCCGGTCGATAAACTTGATATAAAACAAACTGATAGGCCTCGATTCAATAATCACAAGCTCAATAAATGCAAATTTTGGAACGATGGCCGATGTGTGGTAGATTGTCAGTGATCTCGCTTACCTACAAGACACACGTTCGTCCACTACGCAAAAGAGTCAGGGTTACCAATTCTTACCGGCCTTGTATTTTGCACTGTTGTTCTGTGCGTTGTCCAGTTCACAGTACTATAATTGGAAAAGACAAATATTTAGTCTACACATTATCTTGACTTCGGTCGATAACCTGTACATGTTATTTAATTATTGTTAATAATACAATAATTATTATGTTCTATAATATATGATTTAAAAAAATGTAATAATTTTAATTTAACGTACCAAAGAGATTACACATATACGTCGATAAAACCAATAAATGAGTTCACTGGCGTAGCCTGCATCCTTGGATATCGCCTATTTGGTTATAATACCTATCCATGTAAAAATCAAAAAAATACAATGTTATTCAAATTGGCCGAATGTGGAAATCTAGCAGAGGTATAATTTTTATTTATAACAAATAAATGGTAAAGGAAGTAAATAAATACAGAAAATACTTTGAAAAGATCGTCAACCAGAGGATAATGTATATTTTATCTTTGCGCTACAGCCGCCCTTAAAAACGGGATGTTCTGCTCAAAGTATCACTTATTCTATCTGTACTGTAATATATTATTGATAAAAAGTGTTTATGTAAGATATAAAATTATGTAATTTTTCCGGCAACATACTATTTATATTCAAAGATATCATCGTTATGCGAACCAAATTGATTACATGCAAATATTATTTTATGTTTGATTAATAATTAGTAATATAATCTTAATATACCAAGATATTTTAATTTATATAGCATTTAATTTCTCGGTTTTTATAACTATTATATAAATCTGGTTTTCTACTCTTCATTTTCCTTTCTTTTATTAGCGTAGTATTTAAAATCGCAGTCTTTACGGGCATCCTCATCGCAACGCGCAAGTTAACGCATTACCCGAGGTCAGGTCAAAGGCGTGGGGGCATGTGATGACTCATTGAATCCTTTTCACCCAACACTACCCCTACAACGCACCACAGCGACACTTCACTACGCTCTGGTAGAGAGATTATACGCTGGAGGTAATAAAAATACACATTCAAAAGTTATTTACATGATATGACAAACGACTGTAGTGACGAATATAGACGCGTTGCTTGCGCATCAGAGCGACGCGAACGACGCGTCGTTGCTTTCACGGACTGACAGAGCATACTACTACATCGATACAATTCATTGAAAGTTATTTTCAATTACAATAAGGAATTTTAGTTGTCCAACTAGCATGCAAGCATGTACTATTGGCTAATGTACTAAAGCAATGAACGATTCGACAAAAACCATACATAACGCACGACATTTATTTAAATAGAATAGCAACAGTTAATAATTGTAAACAAAATATTATGATCGTAGGAATTAATAATAAACTTAATAACATTGTAAAAAAATTGAACTTTCGTATTAAACGACGTTAGTAGTTCAGATATTTCATAATACAGGCAGATAATTCGTTTATAAATGTAAATTTGTAATGTAATATGAAAGGACTGGCTCTCAAGTGCAACTACCGGAACACACCCGTAGGTATTCGGAGACAGATTTTCAACTTGAGGTGGTACTTATTCAAGTGGGCATTAAAAATACCCTAACATCATGCATTGGTTTCATCACAATATTTTCCTTCACCGAAAATTCATCCTCATAGCAGGTATATTCGAGTTCAAGTCGATCGACACGGTGTCCCACATACACACTACCACTGCGATACCATTGCCTCTAAATTAAGTTAAGTATACGTCTGCAACTCCTCCACGATACAGCCGTTGAACCCTAGTACAAGTGTTGTATTTTTAAAATAAAAAGAAAATATTATATATATATATATGCGAAGGGGTTCGACATGGTCTTTAATCAAATTAAAGACGGAGTAGTTTACTACCACGTTTACTACAACAATATCAAAGTTGTGGACGTCTGCACTAGGCCGTGGTAGACGAACGAATGATCCTCGGTCCCTTTTTTTTTTTTTTTTTTTTTTTCGAAAGGACCTACACTGTTAGCCTTAGCGGCTTTTACAGCTTCACCTGAACTAGTGGGGTGAGCGCGGAAGGCGCTCCAACCCGCGGGGCAATTCGCACAAGGGTGTCACTAGTGACCGAACCTCGGCTTGGGCTGTTGCCGAATCGCGAACGAGAAAACGAGCGCGGTACTAGCTATTAAAAAGAGAATATTATAATAATAAAAAAGAACAAGTCTAAGCTAACTGATCCCCTTAGGGATCTGATAAAAATCTTATTTTAGATTGTACTGTGCAACGTGGCGAAACAAGATTGTACTGTGCGTTCTACCTACCTAGATCGCGAAAGAAAAGAAAAAGAAAGAAAAGGATATATAAAGGCCGAACCACATTCAGGACCACAGGCGGTCCCTCACAGAACCGTGTACGTACTGTGTGAGTGTGCACAAATGTGACATGAAGTGTGATGATGTGGGTTCAGTGAGTGTGAAGTGTCACTGTATCGCGCGAGCGGGTTAGCTCGAGGGCAATCCTCGGTCCCAACTGCGCTCCCCTTTTATGGTGGAATCGACTGGTGGGGCAACTGTGGCGTTGCGTTCGTCATCGTCGGCCTGTGTCACCCGGGCGATAATAGATGGCGCTATTATACAAAACTAAAATGGGTTAGTGCCGTCACGACAATAGATGGCGCTATTATACAAAACTAAAATGGGTTAGCGCCGTCACGGCCATGCTGACATGCGCTCGTCCTCGTGCGTTTCGTTATTTGTATTCTGCAAACAAGAAATCTATTATTACGCTCGTCAATCCTGACACTCAGACAACTGACATATCTTAAATCTTTAGAGTCACTTCCACTGGTCCAATTCGCAAACCCTTCAGTACACACTACTGGTCCGGTTCATAAAAGAACCCTTCAGTATACACACTACTGGTCCGGTTCACAAAAGAACCCTACAGTACACACTACTGGTCCGGTTCACAAAAGAACCTTCAGTATACACACTACTGGTCCGGTTCACAAAAGAACCCTTCAGTAGGTGCTACTAATCTCTTCAAGCTATTGCTTGGACCAGATTATGCTAGGCCGGATTATAATCCCTTTAGCAGAGTCATTGGTCCGGATTCACCCTTCAATGACTCAATTTTTTTTTTTTTTTACAATTCTTATAATCAAAGCAATTAACTTAAATTTAACTATTATTATTCTTGTTAATCCCTTTTTTATTACTATTTTTACTGATGTAAGTCAGCTGTAGTTGTTACTGTATTGAATGTGGTACATCTGATAAACTATCTTCAGAATCAGAGCTATGAGTAGATACAGTATTATGATTATCTAAAATTAGATTATCATTTAGGCTATCACTATCATGGTTAGTTTCATGAACAATGTCGTCAATGTCTATTTGGCCACTTGGAGCCGTCACGTCATCCTCGACATTATCATTATAGTTCAGGGACACTTCAAGAAAACCCGACGGCCCACGTGGCACCGCACGTAAGTTTTCATGAACGTACTTGTAAATTCTATTTGTGCCACTGACATGTCTTAATTCGTATCTGTCGTTCTCTAGGACAGCAGTAACTTTAAACGGACGCTTATATTTTCTATCGAGTTTTGTTTGGTGGCGTTCTTCAGACCACTTATCCTTAAAAGTCCATGTGATCCCTGGAACACACGTTGACCTACTTGCTGGTACCTGCGTCGGAACCGGGAGCCGCACTTCTGACGTACCGCAGGGGGCATGACGAGGCTACGTATCCCGGGTCGGCACATACATAGCAAGCTACCGACGGACGACCACCCTGGGTCGATGGGCGAGGCGGTTCTTGTATGGAAGTAGTGCCCGAGTACTTCGACATATTGGGAAGATGTCTCAGTTTATCGCGACACTCGAGGCCGCGATGTCTAAACCTGCCGTAAGAATGACAGTTCCCACGAAACGGAGTGTTGGCACGAAGTTGCTTCGCGTCGGTATCAATGGACTCTTGATATTCATTTCTTCTCTTCAAGCTGAACCCACGTAGATTTCGGAATATTTGATGTTTGTCGTAAATCACGACCGAGTTCAACTCTCTGCTTCAGTGGGACTCTCATTGCTATTCATTTGAAACTTGATTATCTGATCAAAGTAATCTTGCATCATTGGTCTCGCAAATCTTGATAGTAGCATTTCCTTTATGGTAGTCCAGGAAATGTTATCCGGTGATATTTTCGACAAGCATGTAGCGGCACGGCCCTTGAGCGAGTGAGTAAGGGCTAAAATTCAATCAACTCCTCGCAGTTTCTTTTCATTGATGATCAATTCAGTGAGGGCACACCAATCCGCGATGTGGACTTCTGGTTCTTCGGGGTCAAAGTTGATCAATCTCGTTTGCGTACTTTGGATCGCGGTAAGTTGGTGGGTCATCATAGTGTCGGTGATTTTCTTGAATATCGCTTCCATGCCGGACGAAAACATTGAAATTTGCTGTATCACGCTACTTTCTGAGCCTGAAGTCTGTGTTGAGGGCGGATCCGCAACTTTTGATTTCACTTCTGATATAGGCGAAGGGGTCCGACATGGTCTTTAATCAAATTAAAGACGGTGTAGTTTACTACCACGTTTACTACAACAATAACAAAGTTGTGGACGTCTGCACTAGGCCGTGGTAGACGAACGAATGATCCTCGGTCCCTTTTTTTTTTTTTTTTTTTTTTCGAAAGGACCTACACTGTTAGCCTTAGGGGCTTTTACAGCTTCACCTGAGCTAGTGGGGTGAGCGCTGAAGGCGCTCAAACCCGCGGGGCAACTCGCACAAGGGTGTCACTAGTGACCGAACCTCGGCTTGGGCTGTTGCCGATTCGCGAACGAGAAAAACGAGCGCGGTACTAGCTATTACTAAGCGAATATTGAAAAAGAAGTCTAAACTAACTGATCCTCTTAAGGATCTGACAAAACTCTTATTTTAGATTGTACTGTGCAACGCGGCGAGACAGGATTGTACTGTGCGTCCTTCCTACCTATCTAACGAAAGACGCGAGTATCTAACCTAATGAATCGAACCCAGAGAACCGAGAAGAAGGCAATGACACACTGAAATTATATGAATTGACTGAAAAGAAAATTTATATACAATAAATACAACTCAAAACATAAAAGGCCGAACCACATTCAGGACCACGGGCGGTCCCTCACAGAACCGTGTACGTACCGTGTGAGTGTGCACGAAAGTGACATGCAGTGTGATGATGTGGGTTCAGTGAGTGTGAAGTGTCACTGTATCGCGCGAGCGGGTTAGCTCGAGGGCTCCATTCCGGAGGATCGACCTAGGCTCGAGCGTCCGCCGAAGGAGGCCGCGGCGGGTGTGCGGGAGCGAAGTTAACCGCCCGCCCTCGGCGGCGAGGACGACGGTTTCGCGGATTAGCGCGTGCGTGCGTGCGTTTAATTATTGGGTAGTCATTATTTTGACTAGATATTTTATCGGGTGGGTCGAGGAAGATGTTACGTGGCCGACGTCGACAGAATTTTATATTAGACAACTGCTCATTAGGCGTGGGAACGTAAGAGACGGAAGCCTTAATGAGCGAATTTGAGTGTGCTTCAGCTTTCTCAAAATGTGTTTTCGAAAGGGTCCGGATATACCCTTCTATGGACGGGAGTTCAAGATCTTTATGTAGGTCTGTGTTTCTCATGGTATCGAGAGCACAGACCGACCTACGGATATATTTATTTTGAACAACTTGAAGTTTGTTCAAAGAATATTTCGAACTATGGGCGAATGCGAGACAGCCGTACGTAAGAATAGGTCTTACGCACATTTTGTAAAGGGTCATTTTATTACGTAGGGACATTTTCGGTCCAGTATACATAGGACGCAATTGAGCCATAATCATAAGGGCTTTCTTTGTGGCTTTCCTAATGTGGGGAATGAAGCTGAGTCTCCTATCTAAAGTGACTCCGAGATACTTGATTTCGGAAGCCCACTGAATATCCTTACCGAATAAGGAGAGGTTTTTGCTGAGCACTTTCTTAGGGACGTTCGGTTGGAAAAGAATGGCTGCAGTCTTATCCGGATTGAGTGCAATACGCCATTTGACGCACCATTCTCCGAACGTATTCATCGCCCTTTGGGTACGACGGATGATATCTATTTTCCTCCTATCGGATGTGAAAATAACTGTGTCATCAGCGTAGAGTCCGTAGTGGACTTTATCCTCCAGCTTCGGGAGGTCGCTGATGTACAGGTTAAATAAAAAGGGTGCCAGAATGGAACCTTGGGGAACTCCTGCTCGAACAGGATGCTCAGAAGAGAGGGCTCCTTCCACTCTATAGCAAAAGGAGCGGTCGTCGAGGTATTTTTTTAGAATAAAAATTAACCTGTCCGGTATTCCGAACTGGTGTAATTTATAGATGAGCCCGGCATGCCATACCTTATCGAAGGCTTTAGCGACATCGAAAAAGACCGCGACAGTGCGGTAGGGAGAGTTGGGAAACTTTGATTTAACAAAGTTGGCTTTGATGTGCTCCGTGAGGCGAAGCACTTGGTCCGTGCACGAGTGTCTGGCTCGAAAGCCGAACTGTGCTTCCGGAATGATCTTTTTATCCTCAACTACCTTGAGGAGACGACTCATAAGGAGTTTCTCGAATACCTTGCCTAGAGTGTTCAAGAGGCTAATGGGTCTATAACTCTCTGGCAGATTAGACTTTTTGCCAGGCTTATGAATGCCTATGACTGTTGCCCTTTTCCAAACAGCTGGAAAGTGACAATGAAGTATGGCCGCATTGAAGATGCAAACCAGAAGAGCGATGAGCTGGTCAGGAAGAAGTTTCAAAACTTCATTCCTGATACCATCCTCGGTCCCAACTGCGCTCCCCTTTTATGGTGGAATCGACTGGTGGGGCAACTGTGACGTTGCGTTCGTCATCGTCGGCCTGTTTCACCCGGGCGATAATAGATGGCACTATTATACAAAACTAAAATGGGCTAGCGCCGTCATATATATATTTATTGTATCATCATCACCATAACTGGAACACAATCCTAAATTAGTAAAAGTTATTAATCGACTGCGCATAAATATCCTAAGTAGGTATTATAATTTGGATTTTATACTAAATATTCATTTTCTGAGAATGAGCAAGATTATAGGTAACATTCATATCAATTTAACAAACTAACTCTAATGCACTGGAGCGGTAGATATCATAAATCAGTGTGTTCATATTGAACACAGCATACCAATATCGCCAATATCTAACGTAATTTGCTTATTATATCAAAATGCACAAAAGTCAAGGCAACAAGAGACTAATAAGCACAACAAGGCCAAAAACTAAATATAGTCTTAGTCACAACATATAAAATTCGTCTAAGATATGGAAAGTTTAAACATTATATGCAGAAACTTTTAAAATAACTTTGTAATCAAAGAAAAGTAATTCATATTTACTAAGAACCATAGTTAACTTTTCCTTTTAATTATTTTGTTATTCCTGGTGACATGATATTGGATTATGTCTTTATTAAATTCGCATATGAAAATATATACTTAAATTGTTTATTTAAGAAAAAAAAATCCAATTATATAAAATTATGCTTTATTTTTAAGCAAACCCCCAGTATTATGAAAAATTTAAATAATTCATGTTTAAAAGATTAGCCATCTTTATTGTTAGTCTACCATTTTTAAATTTAACATAAGCATATTTGAACAAGTGTCGAGTTAAACGAAGTATGGAAAAGCTTTTAAGTCGATTAGCATGCCAATGGTTGTCTACGATAAATATCTCTATGATCAGTTTTATTATGACTATGTCATCATTAACAATTCGCAATCACTGTCCACAAGTGTACATACAGAAAAACCGAATTTAACCAAACCTATAAATTAAGTGTTTAGATTTCACAAAGGCCACTTATAATTTATACGTGGTATATTTTGTTATCTAAATTTTTTTAGCAAGCAGTTTGTTTGGAGCATAATGACTGATTTGTTGCAAAAAATTATAAAAAACGTTATGTGAACTACCTGGTACGCTAGAAGAAATTCGCTTTTTCTTATGCGAACAACTAAAAACTTCTACTCCCGGTATCTACTTTTTGTGTTCAACTATAACATGGTAGTCATCAAAGTAGTTAATAGGCATTTTACAAGTACGCACTATCAATCTTTGACTTCCTTTTTCTTACCATCAGGTAAAATCAAAGTACAACGTGTACTTACAAAACAAAGAAAACATACTGGTATTTTTACTGTGTTTATTTACCTACAAAATAGCAACAGAATATATTTACATATAGTAATCATTAATTTTTGTAATTAGTATAAATGATATTTATTACCAATTATAACAGAACTATACAAAGCTATAAACGTCGTGTAAGAAAACTACAGAATGCAGTTGACGTGGTATAATAAATAATTCTTGTCACACCAGATTACTATATACGAGTTACTGCAAATTGGTTTTAATTACACCTCTTTGTGTTACATCTATGACAAAATCGATGTTCTGTCCGTAATGCTCACATATAATAAAGCTGTAACTGAGCCAAATCTATACGATACACATTATACGGAAATTTTAGTATTACAATATATAATAAGTAATATTAATAAATGATATTGGTATTTTATTATCTTCTAATAATTATAGGCCCGATTTATTTTTATTTCTGTCTGTAACTCGCCTTGTATGTGCATCACTGTGAAACTACTGGACTGTTTTGATAAAATTTGACACGGTGATAACCAGAAGCATAACTATAGGGTGGCATAGCAGACAAAATGCCACGAGCCAATGGCCTGATGGGGTCCTGAAAAAAGGATCAGTTTTACAATGACTCCATGTGATTATTCTGTATAATGAAAGATCGGAGAAAATATTTTATGAATAAATATTTCGTTAAGATTAAATGGTTGTTTTATTATAAATATGTAATACTAATTTTGATAATTAAATTTGTGGCCTGTAGTAGCGGATTACGCATTACAAGGATAAGTTTGTAAACGCACTTTTTTGATAATTGTATACCATAAAATTAAAGACTTTGGCAATAGGGAATAAAACGGAAAACTCCAACACCGTTTGATCAATCACCATGTAAATTTACAAGTAATTGTATTTTCATGATAAGAAGTTTCAAGCTATTCTTAAACTTAATAGATGGCGCTGTAGTCGAGTTATTAACTGGAAAAAAGAACAAGGCAAAGTCTATCAAGCCGGCTAGTTAATATAAATAAACCTGTTCTGTTTTTCACTGGTAACATTGCTCTTGATCTTTTAAATATACACGACCGATGATAACAACAGAGTCACTACCGTATTTTAATATAATGAATGATCAACTTCCTCTTGTTTTTATTCACATGTAGGTAGATATGTACCTATATACAATATATTAAAACGTCTTCACATTTTTATCTATTGTTTTAACAAGGAATTAACAAAACTATAGTTTGATGTAAAAACCAAATGAATATTTCAATCTCATACGACTGTAATAATAGGGACTAAAATTTACAATAATAAAATATTTTGCATCTGAAATTTACTTAGATAACATTATTTATTTTTATTTTTTTCTAAAATACACCAATCGATGCTCGTTTGGCAACATATCAAAAACATATACGTAATATATTTTTACTTCGACACGGTTATTTCAGTTCAATTTAAATGTTACTCACACTATTAGTTGATAACTATGCTAAGTACAGGAAACCTACACAGTTCAACCAAAACGAAGGTTAGCTGTGGTCATATTATGAAAATTGGTAGTTAAGAATATAAATTAGTAAACAGACGTGAGATTCGAATCTTGACAAATGAAAAAGAACTATTGAGATGATTGGTATCTACACTCTTAATACTATACGCTAATTACAAACCCATTCAAATAAGTTTATCTGATAGCTTCTGTTCTCAAACGTGGAAGTACAAAGGCGATCAGGAATACAACTCATTCATATAAATACAAAAACTACACGTTTTCCTTGTTCCTGTAAGCATAATATCTTTGTTAGAATCTATGATTCTGTCACAGAATATATTATAATAGGTAGTACGATTTCTTTGTACAATGGCAGTTTGTTCTAGGCACATAAGTCGCGGAGTAAAACTTAAGAATGTAAATATAATTAAAATTCCAAGTACGTGTATTCCCACGCGACGGCCATGGCGGCAATGGCCGGCGGCTGTGCAATCAGACCCTGTAAATTTAATACATGCAATCACTTAGAAGTTATGAAAATTCAAAAGGCTCATAATAGGGAACTCATAAAAAATATATACAGTAACTTTATTTCTAGATTATGATCAACATCATAATTAACATAAAAACCTGGTCATTGTTTTTATGTTTAATATTTCAGATTTTTTTCAATCGACTCATCAGAAAGGGCGAACGTGAAGTAATAAACGTTTTACGTGAATGCCGGTTAAGCAATATGTTAACACTAACGAACCTTCTCTAAATGTCTAAAGATATTTAATAACATGTACCTAGTTACATTGTGAGTTTGTACGTTTATTAATAAAATCTTTACCGAGTTATTTGATGAGAACGTGTCTATCCGCGCGATACGATCGCGAAAAGCGGTGTCGAATGCAAATTTGTGGTAAACTAGTGTCATTTCATTTATGATCTTGCAAAATATCTTGTCCGCTGTTCTAAATTCTAAACTGGTTAAATAAAATTATATATCCTTGTAAACGTAAAGTATGTAAACGTCTGTGTGACATGGAGTGAGACTCGACGCTGGTCCATAGCGAGCGCGATAGAACTCAACGGTGCCGCGGTGCAGAGGCATGTAAAACGCGAGTTGCGATCCGATACGCTGTTCAACATTACATAACTCGACGTGCAGCCAATGACCCACTTAGGCACGAGTCGATTGCTCTAGCTAATGACAACAACAAAATTATATTATTACAAAGGCCTCAATCGACCCCACGTATACAGACGAAACTAATGGAAGATGGCCTCTTCCACCGTACAATTATAAATATCGCAGCAGCTAGCTATTACGCTCTTGCAATCAAAGCGTTCGCATTACATCACTACTTTACACCATTGATTTAACATGTACATAGGTACCATATAGTATTTTATATAGAATATAAACTAGCAGAATACTTAAGGTAGGCATTTCTACACTGTCATATTGAAAACGTGAATATGAGAGTGAATGCCACAAGAGAAAGTCACATCCAATAAATTTATTAAAAACGAACTGGCGAGTGGTATTTACTTATAGTACAATATTACTTCTATGATGTGTGTTTCCACTGGTTATACTAATACGGTGATCAACGGACGAAAGCGATGCAAACAACGCTTAGCAAGAAAGCTCGTTACTGTGGTATGAATCAATGCGTATCTTGCTAAATATTTAATAACTATGTCCGCGACTTCATTCGCGTGGAACTAAAAATTATTTAATATTTTTTGGCCATTTTTGTAAATTTTTAAATACAGCTTTGCTCCTTTCGGTGGTATCATTGTGTTAAGGAGCCTAAAGCCATCCTCATTGATTGCTCAAATACATACAAAAAGATATTTTGAAATCCAACTGATAGTTCCTAAGATTAGCTCGAACAAAGAAAGAAAAATATTTTCCGCTTTATAATATTATTATGGATATAGATGTATCTTGCAATTATTAAACATCCTTTCATGAACGCTACCTGTACATATATCGAACGCATCTCGAATATTACAGAGATGATATTCGAACACTTACGCACAAGTGGGACACTCACGAGAGATAGGTACACAGATGCACCCACACAGTCTTTATACTGCATTAATATAATTTTCACAAACCTTAGTATCAAGTTTTAATTTCATAAAATATATACCGCGGATAAGAAATGATAGCAGACGTTTGATCGAATACGAAGTTGAAAATTACAGTTATGTACTACATTTGTCAAATTAACTATTTCCTAACCGATATATCATTATCATATCTTTCCGTTAAACCATATTTATGTAATAAATGATAAGTGGAAATTGATAATTCAAGTCTTACTGTGTGTCTGGTCTATAAAATGAAACAGTTTTATAGTTATTTTGAAACACCTACAAATGTTGATTTAGCTAATTAAAAAAAAGGTGGTTTGAAAGAAAATGCAGTTACTTTAATAGGTAAAATTGTGTTTTTCTTTTGAGACAATAATATTAAAAGATGCCTTGCAACCCGCATCGCCTGAGGGCAATGTGTCCTCGTGTTCATTATAAAAGGAGACCTGTATAAAGACTAGCTGGTGCTCTCGACTTCGCTCCCGTTTTTCCTATCTTAAAATCAGTGAGTGAATGAAATCTCAGTGAGGTTCTACAACGCGAAAGTAACTATACTAAATTTCAAGCCAATCAGGTTTCAGAGATCTCGTGTTAAGTAATTGAGCTAGTCAGTGGTATTTTGCTCATACATACATAATAATTATAAGATTAGGAGAAAAATTTATTCATAAATAAAAATATGATTTTCTATAAATTTACTCAGACTGCACCGTTGGATAAGCGGTTAAACTACTTGTCTCGCTGCAACCGCCGCGCCGCCCCGAAGTACTGTGGGTTCAAACGTCAAGTCCCGTACATGGCAATTATATTTGTGTGATCTACAAGTAGTTGTTCTGAGTTTGGTTATTACTTTGCTCGGTAATTCTGGTTATAAGATCCTTCAGACTTGACATTGGCAAAATTGTCTGAATAGGTAGACCCCAAAATAAATATAATAAAATACTGTCGCCTTTACATGTCGTATTTCAAATAGCGGAACCTAAATCATATTATTTAAGTACTGATTCTGTAGTACGATTTACCGTAAACGTGCCGCATTGCAATAATACGCGATTGATTGTGATAAAGCCTATTCAAAACGTTGAATTATTGAAGTGACACGCAATTAACTTGATAGTGAGATAAGAATCTGGTATTCTGATAGAATGTCAGGTAAATAGATGCTCATAAGGCCTTAGTCACATACTGCATACACATTCAGTTTTATATATATTATAAAAGTAATATAGTAATAAAATAATTAAGGATCATTAAAATTCAAATAATGAATAGCCCTAAACAATCTACAAATATTTCCACATCGAATGGTCATGGTCCGTTGTCGATAAGATCATTAGTTTTGATTACGCCTGAAACAAATATAATCACAGAGGTACTCACTATAATGCTGGCCTACGAGTCCGTTGGTGGTAAAGTATACAATAGCTGAACCTGAAACGCAATAATGTCAAAGAGAGTCACTATGACATATTTATAGCCATAATCACCGCAATCGAGTGGGATGCAGTAATCCTATGCCACCATCTTGAAAATATAAAGGTATAAATACAATATACGTTTTTTACATAATACGTGCAATCAATTACCCACTGCAAGTGGCTACTTATAGTACTGCTCATGGTTGTCATGCTCAGAAATGTAAAGCATACTACCCAGGTTGTGTAATAAATTAATAATGTCCATATTATATAAACATGGTTAATTAGCTGGCAATATTACTAAATATATAAGCTATGATTAAATTTAAATCAGTTTATTAAATAATAACATTGTTAAATGGCCTTCATAGCTTATTTCCTGAAGAAAAAACTGGAGCTATGTTCATATTAATACAGTCTAGATAGGCAGAATGACGTTTGTTGGATCAGCTAATAAGGTACATAAAATGAAATATCAGTCTTAAATAACAGACGTGGGTCGATAAGAAATTTTTGTTATCTATGCAGAAAATATTGACTACTGCATAGAAAATAAATTATTAACCATCCTCTGTTAATAAGTTTGTATACTCTATTAATTTCTTACTAAATACTTACGTTTTTTACAATGATTTGCAGGGTAATGGAATGCGTTCAACATTTTTAAGATCGTAGTGCAAAAAGAGACAATTACCGACAGCTACTGGTTACAGATAGCAATAATCATGGACAGAAATATAATTCATAATACCTATGTTATGTGATAAATTAATGTCTTGAGAAAATTGCATTAAAATCTATCAAGAACAAAATTTCATCAAAATTTATGTACTAGTTTCCGAAAGATGTGCGTATAAGGAGATAGACATACCTACAAATAAAAAATGTCTATATCGTTAGCAAAGTTCGCTCCAAATATATTTTTCAAAAAATATTGGAATCGTCATTTTCTTAGCGGTCAGTGCAATACGTTTTCTTCTACCATAAATCTCTATCAGCCGCCATCTCTTCAGTCATAACCCTTTTCTTTCATCTCATTCCTCACACATTCTATCCTTCTTTCTTTGGTTTTCGTCTTCTTTTGTATCCTGTAATATTTATTTCCATTACTTTTCTCACCACATGTGTTTCCTCTCTTCTCATGACATGTCCAAACCAAGACAAGCGATTTCCTTCCATTTCTCTACCACTGGCACCACTATCAAACTTCCCATCACATACTCATTCCTGACTTTGTCCATTCTTGTAATACCACACATCCACCTCAACATTCGCATTTCTACTGCATGCAATCGACACTCATCCGTCATCTTATTGATTACTTTTTTAAAAATATTTAAAGATATAATGGAATTTTCGTTCTATATATCTGATAAATTTCTTAAATATTTATACTTACAATATAGTATAATACGATAAAAAAGATATATGAAATAATACAGATACCAATATTGGTAATAATTCTATAAACTTATTAAAATACGCAAACAATATGTTATCTATCGCAACGAGCAATTTTTATTCCTGTTATCTTACGATCTCACGACGGTGATAAATACTGACATATCAACGCATGTGACGTGCTCAAACAGTATCTTATCATTATCTTAACCCATTAAGACACGCCTAGTGTAAGTAGGTCATTTAATCCTGAAAATTCAACGTATCATATATTTACAGAATCCACTTATTCTTTCGTATAGGTGCAACGAATTGTATGCCAATGCGTAAGCATGATCTATGTATATTTAAATTATTTAATACTATACAGCGAAAATGTTTGTTTGTTTGAACGCGCTAATCTTTGGAACTACAAGTAGGGTTACAAAACTTCTTTTTGCATTTGATAGAGCAATCATTGAGAAAGGGTTTAGGCTATTTATCAATGTTTTCGTTCACTGAAAGCTAAGCTTATTGTAGGTACGGTGCCACCAGTTTGCCTTGCTACTATAAGAAGTTATTGAAATTACGCAACTCACTCATTAGGTCTTAAGTGTATTTTATATCTACTGGTTTACTATTTAACTGATGCATATTAAATTTAAAAGTATTTTATACTAAAGTATATAATATACTAAAGTATTTTATACATAAAATAATTCATATTCATATAAGTTTGTCAAATGTAAAAACCAAGTTATGATTAACATAATTTTAAAATTAAAAATACGTAATACTGGCTGGTAACTGCCATATAAAACATCAAAACAATTCATGCAAATATATTTCCTCGTCGCTGTTAATCTTCATCATATCTGTTGAAGTCATAAGTTTTGAGTTTTATCACAATGGAATAATATATTTCCTCTTACAATTATAAAAATTATAAGCCGTAAAACATATTTATTTAAATATTTTATTTTTTCTTTTTCAGATTGCCTCGGGACCATCTTTATAAAGTACGTATTGCTATAAACTCAAAAAACAATTACAAATCGCTTAAGGTGAGCACTATGGTAGGTACAATTAAAAAACAACGGTAGACACCAAGAGATGAGGCTCCAACGATTCGCTAATAATCTTATTTATTAGAAGGTACAAAACAAATTGCCACGTGTAGTGTGTCATTACTAGTTTTAAAGCTCAACCTGATAAAGAGTATTATTACTCCAACCTGTAAAATAAAATACAACACTCTCATCAACACCTTTTTATATTTACATTCAAATATAACGTCAAAACTAAATTAAAATAAATATAATAAATTTTTTATAGTTAATGTTTAACGTTATGGCCATAATCTCACCTGATCTTAAGTGACGATACAGCCCAAGTTGGTAGACACGCTAAACCTGTGTAGGAACTGGCTCTCAAATGCCAACTGCCAGAACACACCTATTGGTATTTTCAATTGAGGGTGGTAGATAGCCAGGCAGGCATTAGAAAAGCCCTACCAGCATGCTATGGTTTCCTCACGGTGTTTCTCTTCACGGAAAACTCAAGCTCATTGTAGGTGCATTCGAACTCACGTCCCTTGACGCGAAGTCGTACAAACTACCTCTGAGCTATCATCGCTTGAATTGCTTATACATTACTTAAGAACTATAGTTTGTAATTATTCACATGGTTGTATTTATTGTTTACAATGTAAAACTGTGTATAAATAGAATTTTTTACTCTATTTAAACGAAAGAAGTTTCATAAAATTACGCCAGAAATATACTACAGTACAGTCTACTATGTCGTAGGTAAC
Organism: Actias luna; assembly: GCA_039707435.1. NCBI lineage: Eukaryota > Metazoa > Arthropoda > Insecta > Lepidoptera > Saturniidae > Actias > Actias luna. The sequence goes on along the minus strand of JAZHAC010000033.1, from coordinate 6,942,212 downwards.
TATGTCGTACCGTGTCGCAAATTGATCCGATCGCGTCATTACAGTAGTGGGGAGTTGGGGACTATGACGAGTCGTGACACATCGCACTAATGTGTTTGTACTTCCAGTCTGATGACGCTCGCGACACATTGGCTACGTTCCATTTAACATTCCCAAAGCTCAAAACATGCCTTCAGCCGTTTCTTATGACGACCACAGTCGTTGTGGTTGCGTCCAAAACGTCATTATTTTCAAACACGCCAAGCTATAACGATCTATCTGCAAACATAATTATCTTAAAATTAATTTGTTATATTCAAAAGTGTTTTATAAATTTTCTCTCATATGTCAACAACATAACCTAACTTAATCGGTTCACTAAATAATATATATATTTAAATATTTTAATTATTTAAAAATGAACCAGTAATTATTAATAAGTTTTTGGCAAAAATTTACAAATTGTAACTTAAGCACCTTTTTGGTTTCCTTATCAAGGTAGCAATTTGTAATGTTTACATCGACGCATACAATGACTCACACTCCATTCCACTTGAGTTAACGATTGTAACACTAGTAGACAAGCGAAAAGGGAAAAACCTCGATCGTAGAAACACTAATGGCTAAGAAAGCAAATCGAAAAACAATAACGTAGCTTTGTAATATAAATTTAATTATATATAACATGTTAAATACAAATTATTATGCATAATAAATATATAATATATTTTTTTATTAATAATATAAATAAAGAACACACCTTAAAAAACTCTTTATGAACCGTTAAAAATATACTACTATCTGTGCCCGCGATTTCGTTCGCGTGTAACCAAAAATTATTTAAGTACCTCCTTTTTTTTAACTAAAAAAACGATCCGCTGAGCAGTAAACAAATTTACTGTCTGCTGCCCACGACTTCAAATGCCTAGAATTACTACTTTGAGTACCTACTCTTTTTCTCCAAATCTTTTTTTTTTTTTTTGTTAAAATGAATACTCGGTATGATTAATTTATTTAGATAAGGATTAATACCATGTTGATATAACCACCTTCGCGAATAATCTAGAACAAATCTGAAAATTATACTTATGGTTATTGTAAGGTTATAGAGCCTATGTTACTTCAGAAATAAAAAGGGAGCGGTCCCTTTTGGTGCTTACGCAATACTTTTATAACCTCTTATATGAGTAACCTCATATAATCTTAGTGAATATAATTTTTCATTACTAATTAGAAACGGTCGTAGTAGTAGAAACATTATTATAGACAGTTGAGAAAAATCGAACTAACATCCTGTACTTTACTAATCAAAATATTATACTTATTCTTTTAGATGTCAGGTGTGCTCAATTTGAAGTAATGTAAATGTTTAAACTTGCAATGAATACTATTATACTATATTATGTCTTATACAGGACAATATTGTTAATAAGTTTTAATACAAAACCCAAGTACTTGAAAAAATTAATTCCTTCACTGTTCTGCTAACATAGCCACATTTGAAGCTAAATAAGTAAATATTTTTGGTATTGTTTCTAAATAATTTCGATTTTCGTACCTTGATAATATATATATAATATAAGCATATAAAGTAATAAATCTACAACGCTAACACTGCAAATTTCAATTTACTTAAGAGTATATATTTCGATTGTGATCTGATTTTGGATATGAAATAACTTTCAACACTTAAAATATCATTCAATATTGTCAAGCTCAAATGTCACTGCACTGTCACAGTCGTCAGTACAGAGTTACATCCTCATAACCTATTTTCGGTCTTCGATTTTTATGTAAAATAAAATTAATGACTACTTTTATTCAAAATTGTATTTTTATCTCAATATATAAAATGCAATAATTATTACGCGCTTCCTAGAGATATTATTTTTCTCGCAGGTATTTTTATTTCATGTTTCATTTAAATTTACATAGCTTTCTTCCTATTAAGAAAATTTATATTATTTTATTTCTTCTGTGTTCTTTAGTATTTGGTACTTTTTTCAGGATTCGACACTATGGCGCTAATATTGCAATATATAAATGATATGCAATTTTTTATGGACAAATATGGAGGTAAGCTAAAACTTTGATATACCTTATGAAGTTATCGTTTTCGTCTTCCTGTTTATCATAAAATATATTGAATAATATAGAAGCTGTTTATAGTTAATTTTACAGAAATATTTATCTACTACTTAAAACATTCAAAATACCTGTCACAAAATAATTGCAAAAAAATCAGAATTTCTTATTTAGCCAAACTATATTTTCTAAGTTGTCGAGTATAGTCTAAAGATCAAATGCTTATGACATATATAAAATTATTATGATTACATACTTCTTTAAATCAGAATGAATACATATGTCACACAAGCATGACATAATGATAGTATTTGTTGCAGCCAGCCAGATTCCAGTTCTCTCAGGAATATATTTATAGATGACCTACAAAGCATATATACTTTTGACTATGCACCCTTGATTTGGCCATAACACATACTTATTATAACATTAATGTTGTCACAAGGTGTAATCTAAAATATTACTATAGATATTGTGTTTTTAATTGCCAAATTTAATAGAGTGTTTTTTACTTCATAACTGCATTTTTCTTTTATTCTGTTATACCAATGATAATAATTATAAGGTGTTGAAAGTTAAGTCAATTAAAAGATCAAGTTTGTATTCACTGGAGTTTTTAAGAAATTCTTTACTTTTATCTCAACTAAATTTAGAATAGTAAGGATTAATTTTATTCTAATGGTTTTTAATTTTTTTAGATCCTCGGACTAATCCATGGTTCCTCATGAGTTCACCGCTTCCTACTTTAGTCATATGTTTAAGTTACATTTATCTAGTCAAGGTATGATTTTGTTTATTTATTTCTTTGCTATTCTCAATAAATAAATTTTGTCTTCTTTTATACTACTTAAGTAAAGATTTTAATAGTACATATCATTCTACATACTTTGGACACATAGCGTAAGACCTAACTTTAATAAATTAATAACTTTGATTGTTTCAGGTTTTAGGTCCACAATTTATGGAAAATAGGAAACCATATGAGCTAAAAAATTTATTAATATTATACAATTTTATACAAGTTCTTTTCAGTGCTTGGCTGTTCTATGAGGTAAGAACCTTATCAAGATATTGAAAAACTTTCGTAATGGTATATTGTTATATAATGTTAATAGAATTAAATTATAAGTTTGTTTCCATATTGAGTAAGTTAATTACTTAGTTGCTCAATACCATTGTTCAGTCTTATTGCTATAAAGACACAGTATCAGAGTCATTGCTATTTCACAAGGAAATTAATTTCATCTTACGGGCATTAAGGACTTTTGTGATAGTTTGCTTGTGTAAGTGTTCACATAATACATAGGGTTCAGAAGGAAAACATTGTGATAAAAGAATACATGGACAGCAGGAAAATAAAACTTATTTGGCCAAATTGTGTTAAAGATCTATAAACAAGCACCTACTATTTGATAAATATTCTTGACAATCATTATTTTTTAGACTCATCAATAGCATATATCCTATGAGATTATAGTCAAAATAATTGTAGACTATAAAATTATTTTAAAAATTTAAAATCCTATCACCATATCTCAAGTTTCTGAATCAACTTATTCATACAGAATGAGACTTCTACTATGATTACCATGTTATTTACTTTCAAGTCAAAATAATTCGTCATGAACTTGACATCAGGTGTAGTACAGCCATTACCTAAGACACCATAAAAAATTAAAACAAACATACATGTGGCATCTATATACAGGCTCATTGATAGAAAAGTTTATTATACCATGACTAATAAAAACCGAAGATATAATATTTTATATAAGATGCATATGGTATAATATTCCTAAAACATATTAAATAGCTGTTTTACTAAAAAATTAAACATTTACTAGTAGCTTTTAGCCAAATTTTGATCTTTAATATATTTTTTATATTTATTTTGAAGTATTCACATCAATATAATGTCCTTTCCAAATCCATTCTTCTATGATCAGCATCCAGGAATGTTACTTATTGTTACGTTTAATATCTGTTTGAATATAATTACCCAGAGTTTGATGGGAGGCTGGCTAAACCATTACAGCTTAAGATGTCAACCTGTGGACTACACAGACAATCCCGTAGCCCTAAGAGTAAGTGATGGGACAATGTTAGTCGCATCTTCGCCTGAAGCATTCACACGACAACAACTAACATTCCGCCACATGTATATAAACATTGTTCATTATAAGGCGCCAATATGCAAACTGTATATAGTATTCCAGGGCTAATATCAGAGGCGTATTTTCAGAGTTAGTGTTAAACCCTTGTCCCATTGACCCTAGCATAAATACGCCCCTGATTAATATGGTATATATATAATAAAATTTATAAAATAGAGTAAGATTAAGTAGATATACTAACAAATTAATACTGTATATTAGTTATTAAATATTGATACAATACTAGGCTTTACTAAATATAGAATAATGTTAACAAAAAGGTTACGCATCAGCAACCTGTATATAAGGGTATGGTATGGGTATATTGTTTCAGATCGGGTCCGCAGGCTGGTTCACAGGCAGGTATAACTTTCAGTGTCAGCCGGTCGACCACTCCAAACATCCACAAACAATGAGGGTGAATTATCACTTCCCTTTATGAATTATTCTAATACAAAGCTTCCACAATATGTCTAATCCACAATATTTTTTTGTTTTAATATTTTCTTCACCCTCTCACAGTTTCATTTAAAAACATGACAAGATTATATTGAGTTTATAGTCATTATTGTACTCTTGTACATCATTGCTAAATCACTCTGAATTCCGCATAGATGGCGCAGGTAGCGATTCCATATTCTTACACAGCCGCATATTTTTATAGTTTCTATGTGATAGAAGAGAATCATCTTGATATCCAATAATTAGATTATATCATTTTTGCGCCATTTTATCACAGTAATCATTAAATAATAAGCGTGAATTATTGCACATATATTATAATTACTAATAATGCATATTTGTTCACTCCAATAAGAGTATCGCTGGATATTGTCTTATGAATCTACACACAAAGTTTCACAAAAATGTGTCGAAGACGTAAGAAATATTATGAAATGTAAATCATCGCTATGGACATTTTAGAAGATATATTTAATTACATGTTAGCATTTATCAAGAGGAAAACATGACCTATTTATCTTATCGTTTTCAGCTTACTTTAATAAATATCGATATATAAAATAATTAAAACGTCTATTATCCAATAGGTCACGAGCACTACATTGCCTAGCAAAAAAAAATGTATTTAAAAGTGTTATACAAGGGGCTTTGCACTAACTCACATAGTGTGCTCTTTGTCGCACCTATTTACGCTTTAGCATAGTGTATGTTAGTGTTTAATACTGATTACAAACTAAGGTTTTCTTTCGCCATTTTTCGATACATAAAAATACTTAAAAATTATATTGCACGTGTATTGTAATGGATTATAAATATCAAAGTTCAAAGATTTATTCACATTGCGATCGCTTACTCGCGGTCAGTTATTATCAGAATAACGCCATGGTAATGGCATGGCAATCAATCACATTAACATAATTCATTTATCACTATCATATCATTATCATGACGGGCATATATCTAATACGTATATCATAAAAATCATAATCAGTAGATTATAAACGTAATTAACAATTTTAATTATAAATATTTAACTACAGTATTTTTTATGAAATAAAGGTTAATTCGTTGGCCTGGGCAGAATAATTTACACAGGTTATTTAGACATAAAAACAAACAATTGAGTACACAAACGTACAAATATATTTTTAAATAATGTTTCAATCATGTACATAAATATACATATATGTTGTGTATTTTATTAAGAACGTGGTTACCATAGTACAAGATATACTTAAGATATATAAGTACATGGGTTGTAAAATAATAACGAATGCTAATGTTCTACAATTTAGCGGGTACCAAGAAATTTAAATGTAAAAAACATAAACATAGGGTTATTTGTCAGGATTAAAACTATCCTATCACTCAAGTTGAATCAAACAACACTACTTTTACAATATTTTAACGAAATCGGTTGAGCTGATTTATACATTAGGGTGGACAAAACCATGATAGGGGTTTTTATATAAAGAAGATATGTGGCAAGATTTAACGAGGTAATCAAAAATTAGAATCTCCTAAACAATAACCACAGTAATTTATAAAATTAATGAAAAACAATAATAAATAATATTTGAGGACACGATAAAATAACGTGTGTAGATAAAGTACTTTTAAAATATATCACATTATTAAAATGTGAAATAACTGAAAAAACTGTGAAAACTAGCTCATCTTTTTAATTATATTTAATCAATAAATATTTAATCGACTATGTTTCTGAAAATTTAATATATTAATTATTCTGTTTTTCTCCATCTGTCATTAGTCCACAATGTAGCGAAATAAATAAAAATATTAAAACTCATATTTGCTGAAATTTTATTCGATTTTTGTAATCATACAGTTTGATCATTGATAGATAATCAGTATTACTCAAATATTTCATCAAGTTACTAACAAATTTTGTTACATATAAACTGTGTGTGAGTTTTTATAGCAACAGCTACTTTTTGCACTTACTATTGCTTGCCCCGCCTTTTTCGTTATTCCACATTAAATATTTTATATATCTAATTTATATTTAAAACCCCTACATTACAAAGTGATTTTACTACCATTCCTGTCTTCTAGTGGCTTATTTGTATGCGTGTATGTCTAATCCTACAATGTATTTTAAAATATAATGTAAAATTTGACAATTTGTCTCGCTTTATCGAGTCTCGTCATATCTAAAACCTGTGTGAATTTGAAGCCATTATTGTTAAATTCAAAATTAAATTTTGTAATTTTGATACAGGCAAAATTTTTTAGTGCAAGTTATAAGTCGCGCCAAACTTATGGTGGTCTGAACATGGCCATGTTAGACTGCGCATAAATTACACTATTCTAAAAACACTAGACCCAAAGTAGAGAGTTCATAGGTATATGACTAATGAACAAGCATAAAAATGTATTAGTTAAGATTAACGCAAGACGTGAAACTGCGTCATAATTGGAATAAACTAGGGCCTCTTATTATCTAAATCCAGCCCTGGTTATATAGCAGCAAGATGGGAAATGACATTCTAGCCATTGTTTACTCGACTATACCATGAGCAAACGCGACTTTGTTGTTGTTTTCAGACCGGTCATAAAGTTTGGCACGAGATATATGTCGTTTTAGGTATCATTGGGATTTTACCTGTCACGAATATGTTAACCGAATTCCTACAAAAAAAAAAAAAAAAAAAACAAGTTAAACTTGAAAATCAAAGTTTAATTGTTTGAAATATTCCCTGATATAGGTATGAGAAAAATGTACATTATACTATGTTGTTTATATCCTGGTCCCTTAACTTGTTATTTATTAACTATACAACTTTTAAATGTTTTGTTATTGAAATATACAATATTTGTTTTTTATACTGACATTATTGCAAATATTTCAGATGGTTAACGTTTGTTGGTGGTACTACTTTTCAAAATTCACAGAATTCTTTGATACGGTAAGTGTGAAAATACTTGAATATTACTATACGATGAAATAGTCACAAAGAAAAAAAACTTTCAAATCAAATCAATCAAAAATCTTGATTCAATTTAGGCCCTAAGAAGGCGCTTATGAACGTCAAACCTACTACCGGTTCGGAAAGTAACTCAGTCATCGAAAATAAAGAGCAAGAAACTCGATCTGCATCTTTTTTTTAAGGTCTCATTCTTATTTTTTTACAGAATAGTTTAGTGTGTTACAGTAGTTATTAGCGGATGCACAGAGCGGGGTGGCAATTCCAGACATCACGATCGCTCACATATTGATAGTAGTCTTTTGACATCAAAACCCATTTGATATGGTTCTTGAATTCACTGTCCGGCAATTCAGTAATGTGCTTTGAGATTTATTATAAAACCTAAGACTATTACCTAAAAATTGTTACTGGTATTACTGAAATAGGGGGTGACATGTTGGTCACGATTTCTAGTATTCAAATCATGCCGGTCTTTATCGAAATCTAGCTTTTGTAAGTTTTTATGGGCATATATTAAATTATTAAGAATATATTGGGACGGCAAAGTTAAAACAGCAAATTCCGAAAACTTATCCTTGAATGATTCGCGAGGTCCCATATTGTAAATGGCTCGAACTGCTCGTTTTTGTAAAATAAATACAATGTCTACCTCAGCTGCTGTCCCCTACAGCAAAATACCATAAGACATTAAATTATGGAAGTAAGTGAAATAGACCAACCTGACAGTGACAATATCTGTCAGCTGACGAATCTTACGATCAGTGAATGCAGCAGAACTTAACCTTTCCGTCAATTTTTTTATGTGAGGGCCCCATTGTAGTTTAGAATCAATCGTGATACCCAAGAACACAGTACTATCAAGCCTTCTAAATTCCCTTCGATCTTGATTCTAGTGTCAACCCGTGGAACATTAGGCAAAGTAAATGTTAATACATTTAGTTTTGTTTGCATTTAGCAGTAAATTATTTAATGATTCTGAGCGCTTAGTGGCACGTAACTACAGAACTAAAAATGTAAATGCACTTTTTAACACTGAGTAAACGGCGATACAATTGAATATCTTCATATAAACGTCATTATACGAGAAAATTTATTTCAGAAGTGTAAGAAAAAACCAAGTTTATTTCAACATATCCAACCATTTCAGCACATTAAATCCAAACGTTTAAAAATGTAAGACTACAGCCTTTAACGCTTTTTATACAAGAACTCGCAATATGAGGTCGTTATATGTATGTAAATGACTGACGAAACGTTTGGTAGTATTCTGGTCATCCTTCCTTAATATGCTACATCTTAAAAATTAACGCAAACAATAATACCTTGATATGTGCCACATTTTAACAATATATTTTATTACCTCGCAGATCTTCTTTGTTTTGAGAAAGAAATTCGATCATGTGTCAACTCTGCACGTGATCCATCACGGCGTGATGCCGATGTCGGTTTGGTTCGGTGTTAAATTTACACCGGGCGGGCATTCGACATTCTTCGGTTTATTGAACACATTCGTGCACATTATCATGTATACGTACTATATGCTGGCTGCGATGGGTCCGCAGATGAGGAGGTACCTGTGGTGGAAGAAGTATCTCACCACTTTACAGATGGTAAGTACAAATAACTTATCTACTTACAAAAAGGCTCTTAAAGTAGACAAAGTATAAAATTGTATACAAAAAAGGATTATTAAAAATCCCTTCCCCGTTAGCCTCCAAAGGATTAATATTGCTAAAGATTAGATGCTTTCTAAAGATGTACTAGCCAAAAGAAGATTCCATCAGTCATACGGCAAATTATCATATAGTTATGACACCCAGAACCGTGATCTCATTATCCTAATATTATTTGTATAAACGAACACCAATTATCCATGTTACAATGGCATGAAGTAAAGACATATTGTATTTAAAGTTTCCTCTGTCCTGGTACCAAGTTAAAGTTATCCAAATGCATCCATGTATTTTTCAGATGTAAATACATGTTATTTGATACATGGATCATAAACATTAGTATTGTTTTAACGTCGAAACATATTTCTAAAGTAATGAATTACTAATATTATTACAAATAAATAAATGTATCCTACATTGTTTTCTGACACTTACGTACGAATATTTATGTTATCATTTTATAGCATTGTTTCATAATTTTGACATTCTTTTTTGTCTATAATTATAAAATAACTAGCATTTACGTGCGGCTTCGCTCTCGGAAATATTATATTTGCCAAACAAATCGGATAACGCAATAAAAAGCTTCATACAAGGTTTATCCCTCTCTTGACCCTACTTCCTATAAGCTTTTCAAGAAAAAAAAGTAGCCTATCTCCGTCTCCAGGGTCCTATCTATATTTACACCAAAATTCGTCATAATAGATTTTCCGGTTTAGGCGTGAAAGCATAACAACCAAACTTACTTTCACGTTTATAATATTAGTATAAAGTATGTATGTAATTCTAAATATATATGTATATGCCGTTAAGTTTCTAAATATTCATTACTAGCTGAATCAGCGACTTCTATCGTTCACAATTTAATAATTTTTGCCCGTTTTTCTAACTTTTTTCAATGTAGCTTTGCTCTTATTGGTGGTAATAGGATGTTAAATAACCTAAAGCCTTCCTCAATAATTACGCTATCAAGTATAAAATAATGTTTGAAATCTGAGTTGTAATTCCTAAGATAAGCACGTCCAAATATACAAAGTTTTCCGTTTTATAACATTATTAATATAGATACTGGACGTAAATCATTGTGTCAAATGAAAAACTCGATTAATTTGAAAAAAAAAACGCATTAACAATTCCTACGTAGCAATAGTTTAGTAATTTATTGATTTTTTATTTATTATTTACACAGGTTCAGTTCGTGGGTATAATGGTGCACGCATTCCAGTTATTGTTCATCGAATGCGACTACCCGCGCGCGTTTGTCTGGTGGATCGGCATGCACGCCGTCATGTTCTTCTTCCTCTTCAAGGACTTCTACAACCAATCTTATTCCAAACCCAAGGTAACAAACAATTTAAAACGTGCACCATTCTTGCAAACATCTATAATTAATGTACTATATAGAATTTTTGATATAAACACCAAAACAAATCAATTTTTAATACTAAGATGAAGCTTAAAATTTCTTTATGTAAAATCCTACACTTATCGTGTTTTTATTATGTGATATAATCTCAAACTAACATTATAAATGATTAGGTATGATTAACGACATGAATAGTTGTTTTATTATATGTAGTATACTAAATGTAGCGTCTCTGAAAGAAACCGAATTTTTAGCCAAAACCGAAAACGAACTTTCGGCTTGGATCTCAGTTTGGGCCGAAATCGAAACGGCTTAATCTAATAGGTCGCTAATAAAAACAAAATTAATTATTTATGGACTAATAAAACACTAACTAAAACGTCTAACACACGATTTCATTCAACACACGAGTCGTGAACTTACCCGAAGGACACGCAATACATTTAAACTAAATTTCGGAAGATTCGGCTGATTTTTGGCGGCAAACGTAACTTGCCAAAACTAGATTTTTTGGCCGAAACCAACCGAAACCGAATTTTCGGTCCGTCCTTAAGTCCAAATGGTCTGACTGTTACGTTTTTTTTTTAACTGCCCAATGCCAAATTTTGTGTACTTTTCCTCACGGAACACATGCTTGGGAGAGTAGTGATTATATTTATGAACTTAACAAAACTAATATGTAGATTTAATATAACCTACATCCGATCATACCGAAGTAATAAGTATACTAACAAATACATCAATGATCATATATAATGGATATTATAAGATAAAAGTTTTAATCAACGGCTCCAAAATTTTTCCGAGGCGATGGTAGTATCTTAATACTCATAACTGTTTTCTAAAGAACCAAATTATTTGGTATGGGCCCAGGTATTTTTAATTTGTTTTGAATGTAATACGTATATAATACACCAAGGATACAATAATCTTTTGTCGTTATCGTAGATTTTGTCATGTGTTATCTAAGTTACACGCAGTCATAGAGAAGAACCGGCAAGAAACTCGATCTGCATCTTATTCTTATCTTTTTGACTTAAGAGTTTAATGTGTTACAGTAGTTATTAGAGGATGTACAGAGAGGGGTGTCAATTCCAGACCTCACTATCGCTCACATATTGATCCACCTTAAATATCCTTTTGACATCAAAGCCCGTTTAACATGGTTCTTGAACTTACTGTCCGGCAATTCAGTAATATGCTATGGGACTTTATTATAAAACCTAACACTATTACCTCTAAAAAACTGTTATAAACCATGGATGGGTTATGTCAGATTCTTACTGACTAAAAACTTACAGACTCTACACTTACTACCAGGATTGATGAAAAGCTTTCACATTCATCATCTAAAAAAAATACCCTACCGCTAGAGGATGAAAATAAAATTGTTGTAAACAGGTGCAAACGAGGTTCGTTCAGCCGGAGATGACGGAAATAAAAGACACGACAACGTACAAAAACGGTGCAGTGAAGAACGGGTTCAGCAACGGGCACGCACACGCGCACGCAAACGGTACGTTAGTGCGGGCGCGCACCGTGCTGCCCGCGGGCAACTGACGGCGGACGCGGCGCCCACCTTACCATTCCGTAGTAATCTGTGATTCATAGCCTGAATTTTTCACAGGACGTTAATGCTTTTTATTATTTAATGCGTGAACTTCCCGGGGTGACGGTGTACGGTTGTATTGTATTTGGGATGCGTTGGGCGGCCACTCGCCTGGAAGCGATGCGAAAGCGGTAACGGGTGTATATAACTGTGAGGATTCTAAGTATTACTGATTCCCCACCAGTCGAGCCGCACCCTTCTCAAAGCCTGCCCAGGCTAATTCGAGAAGCAATATTTCTACAAAAAAAACAAAAAGATGGCAACTCGAATCGCGCCACCTATCGCTTCGCCGCCTCTTCAATAATACACCTAGACAGAGTAGTGTTAAATGTGATTTATTACCTACCTAGTGTATATACAGTTAAGCGGTATCAACGGTGTATGTTTTACTTATTAATGTTAATCTATTAATAAATATCTGAACGCATAGCGTTTTATATTTAAACCGTTACAATCAGGGTTGCCACCATTTGTAATAAATTTTACTTTTATTTTTCGCTGTTATATGAGATGTCATGTAGTCAGACCGAGAATGATTATCGACATAGTGGAAAGGTTTAGTTAGCTGAAGTGACAGCGGTATTATCAAATAACTGATGGGATATAATAATTCAACCGGGTTCAAAAGACTGAATATGTCCAGCAGAGGATAGATAAGATACAGACAAAAACTGAAAAAAACCTACATATAGGTTCTTTGGCAAAATTCAATTCGACACGAATTGCTAGCAACCATCCAAAAAATAACTCTTCCTTCACCATATTAGTTTCATAACAATAGCTCACGCTTATTGTATGGACTGGTACCTTTGTCGGTAGCGGTATTTTAATACGCCCACCACTGAGCCATTATGTCACTTCAAAGTATTACAATACAAAAGGACAACATTTTTGGATTATATTTATTTTCTAAAATGTATTTTCTACATTGTTTGTACTATAGCACTTGTAACCAATGTAAATGCAGTATTATGGTAGCGGTGGCAACCCTATGCTCCTAGGTAACTTGTCTTTCAACAATTGCTGACGTTAGAAGGATAATAAAAAATCTATGGCATACCATACTGTATAGAATGTCAAAGTCACTTTGACATGTATCATCCCATACATTTGTATTTTTTATGCTCTATTCCGATATACGCTGCGAGCACTGTAAGGTGTGACGTCAATTAGTATACTGAAAAGCGGTTCCTTTATAGTATGGTTACTGCTTAAAACAGAACACAGTCCAGTATACATCCATGTTTATTTATTACTAGCTGACCCGGGTGAACTTCTTATCCACCTATAATCGTTGTTCTTTAGCCTCGCTAAAACTCAAAAACTGTTTAACCGATTTGTATATATATTTTTTTGACATTTTGATATTTTGTTATGTAATAGCGGGCAAACGAGCAAGCGTGTCACCTGATGGTAAGTGATTAGCGTCGCACATGGACACCCACAAGACCAGGGGACTCGCAGGTGCGTTGCCGGCATTTATTGGAGGAACTGGCTCTCAAGTGCAACTGCCGGAACACACTTATTGGTATTTGGCGGCAGATTTTCAACTTGAGGGTGGTAGCTAGCCAGGTGGGCATCAGAAAAAGCCCTACCACCATGCTATGGTTTCCTTCACCGAAAGCTCAAGCTCATTATAGGTGGTTGTATTCGAACTCACGTCCAATAACGCAGCATCCGTACACACTCCTAACTGAGCTATAATCGCTTAATTACTTTATATTATATGAGATTTCAAAAAAAAATCTGTTCATCTTTTTTCATATACAAACCTTCTCTTGACAATAACGAACACAATAAAAAAAGAATTATACAATTTGGTTCAGTCGTTCGGAAGTTATGCACGTACATATATCTCGACGATTTATATATATATATACATAGATTTAACCATTTTTTTATATAGCTAATGGAGTACACTTAATTTTTAAGTTACTTTCATTAAAACAAAGCATTGGTTTCACTCTGCAATAAACACAAAAATCTTAAAATTATCCGCGTTTGTTTTAACGGCCGGTGTCTTTGAATAACAATAAAAAATAGTGCAAGCTTTCAAATTTCTGGACATTGTGGATCACGTGATCAAAGCACTGAGAGCATCTACCTCGAAAGTGCCAGTATTCGCAGTACAAAAATGGCGACGATCTATGACGTCATATATTTCCCTGCGACAGTATACTGTCAGCCATAACGGAACGAATTTCTGCCCAGTAAGAGCACTAAACAGTGCTCCCAGTATATATCAGAATACACCCTTAATCTTCACTTCAGCAATTGTTGGAAGACAGCTTGGTTAGTGGCACTGGTCAGAACAATTGACGTTGTTTTCAACTTAGTTGACCTCTCGACTGAATGCAGTCAAATTTACCTTTTTATTATGAAAGGTGCTTATGTAAATTTTGCGTTTCATAGTCAATAAATGTATCTTCTGTTTACAAACTTTGCTTATAGTTTAAACGAAGCTCATTAAGATACTGTGGTATTAAAAGTTATATCGTTGTTTTTTTTTTGTTTGTTTTTACAATATGTCGATTTGTAAATTTATATACCTGAATTTACCGGCGTGTGTGTCAATGCAGTTTTTCTTTTATTTCCATGATCCAACTCTGATTTTATTTCCTTTGTTCACAACAAAAGATCAATCGAGTGAGTGAGCTGTTCGCAATCCTGTTCGAGTACAATAATTATTTTGTTTACGACATATAAATTACGTCGATGTATTAAATAAAGATCAGATAGATTTAGTAAATATGACTCTTAAAACTGGTTGTGCTGCTTATTATTTATTTTGTTTAATTTATCTTTTATTTATACCAAAATTATGTGTAAGATCAAATCGATAACGGGTTTACATAGAGCAATATAGGTGACATTTGAAAATGTACTTTGTTTTTAAAACTCCTTGTTTTTTTTATATTGTTTTGTACTTAGCAAAATTACAAGGTGCTTTTTTATATTCTGCTAGTATTAAAAGCCGATCAGATTATGCAGAAACTCGCCATTTTGTAAATATAATATTTGTTTCTTCATGTAGAGATCAGTTTATTGTAATTTTTATACAAGAATATGCAAATAAATAATAAGAATAACATTGTACTATTATTTAATTACAACCTTTCGTATAATTATACAGAAACTGGAAGTAAACTTTCCTAAGCGTGACTCAGTAGTAAAGTGTACGGACACCGCGTCGATGGACGTGAGTTCGAATCCCTGTGAGCCTAAGCTTTTTCGGTGAAAGATAGCATCGTAATAAAACTATAGCGCATGGTGGGTAGGGTATTTTCCAATACACGTCTTGCTTAGCTACCACCATCAAGTTGAAAATCTGTTGCCAAATATCCATATGGGTGTGTTCCGGGAATTGCACCTAAAAGCCTATCCCTCCACTACATTTGAGCTACACTGTTGCTTAACATCGGGTAAAAGTCTGGCCTAATATATACTAATAAAAATATGACAAGGTAAAGAAAACAATACTTGTATTTCTTATGATGTTTATAACGTAAAGAACAGTTAAAAACATAAAATGCCAATGTCATACAATACATTTAATAGAGCCTCTATCTGCCACTTGAAAAGATTATTTGTTACAAACAAAACTACTAAGAAATACTAAATATCATCAATAATAATATAAGGAAACTTTTAGAATACATTAATCTTTTGATTCATACTTATTATATTTATCTCCGTCGAGAGTAAAAAAATATATAATTATTTGTGGTCTTCAGCGCCCGGCGAACGACCTTTTATTGGATGCAGACTGACGTCAAACAATAAAAACAATATTTTTTGTTGGGTATTTTATAGTTATACGAAGAGTTAGAGTTATACGAATGTATAAGTCAATAAAAACATTTCTATCAACTTAATCCATACATCGGTTAATAATGAAATATCTGTTTGTAACAATTCAATCAATAAAATATACTGTTAAATATATCATAGGTCAGTATCAGTCAGTTCCAAATGTTAAACATATAGTCATAATAATATATATTGAAAAATATATGGTTTTCTACGTATCTATGTCTGAACAGACTTACAGTAAATATATTTGAATAAAACAAATGGTATTGTTCTTTCGCTGGGTGCGAGTTGGCGTCAAGTCGTAACGTTATATCTATATTATTAAGCGGAAAAGTTTTTATTTATCTGTTTGAACGCGCTAGTCGTAGGATCTACCAGTCGGATTTTGAAAATTATTTTTGTAATTGATAGAGCAATCATTGAGAAAGGCTTTGAGTTATTAGATGATAATAGACGCAAAGATGTATTGAAAAAAGTACCAAAAATAGGCAAAAGTCATTAAGTCATTTTTAGTTCCACGCGAACGCAGTCGCAAGCACAGCTAGTTACAAATCATTTATTAACACGAGTATTGTTTCATATTAAACACTGTTTTACAAATCATATAATTGTATTAGATTCGAAATTAGGGAGTTCCAAAAATTATTTAAATACAGTCCGGTACCTGACGGAAATCATATTTGATTTATTATTTATGCAGTTTTAACACAACGGAATCCTAAATTTCCTGCTGAACTGTCGTCAGTGTTGTGGGACCGTGCTGAGCATCTATATCGATAGCAGTAAGTATGATGGCACAGGTAGGACCCACCTTTTTTTACTTTTTCTTTAGACTGAAAGAGAAAAAATAATATAATTATATTGTGATAGAGCTTTTTCTAAAGCCCTTCTGATTTGCTACCATCCTTAAGTTGAAAATCTGCCGTCAAATACCTATACGTGAGTTCCGGCAGTTGCATTTGAAAGCCAGTCCCTTCACTAGGGTTAGCGTCTCCACCATCTTGGGCCACATTGTCACTTACCATCAGATGAAATTGTGGCCATAATGCTAAACCTTAACTATAAAACAATATACTTTCGTTATCAAAAAGCCAATACAATTCTGTGCATTGTAACAAAGCGGGAGAAATTTGTGTGTCTGCTTATTAGAATTAGTCGAATTTCTAAAATTATTTTTGTAATTGATGGAGCCATCATTGATGAAAGAAAATGTTCTCACGTGTTTCTTTGTAATAATAAAATACTCTATAAAAATTACCATAAATATATTTTGTGTCGATGTTTATTTTAATTATAGTTACCATTCTCGATGTCATACATATCTATATTAATATTATACAGCAGAAATCGGAATTTAAATATTCGCTTTGTATATGATAGACCAATCATTGAAAATGGTTTTAGGCTATGTAACATCACACTACTACCAATATGAGCAAAGCTGTATGGGAAAAAGTTACAAAAAATATGAAATAATTTGTTGTTCCACGCGGACAAAGTCGTGGGCACAGCTAGTTTAATATATAAAGACAAAGGGTTGGAACGATTTCGTTAACAACATATTTAAAAAACTATAGATTCAAGATAAATAAACCTGTTTCCCGTTAATTAAAATTCCACCTAACATTTTATTGACCTTTAATTACCTAAACATAATCATACTAATATTATAAATGCGAAAGTGAGTTTCTTTGTTTGTTTGTTAAGCTTTCACGCCTAAATCGCTGATTGGATTGTGATGAATTTAGGTACAGAGGATAGATGGGGCTCAGGAGACGAAAAACTTATAGGAAGTGAAGTAAAGAGAGGGATAATCTTTGTATGAAACTTATTATCACGTGATCAAATTCGTTTGACAAGATCAATATTAACGCGATCGAAGTCGCACGTAAAATATATTAAGATATAAATGTTATGAAACAACATTCAGTCGAGATAATCTAATTTTGATGTTTGTTTATTTTAGTACATTCACAATACCAGTAGAATTATGAACAAGATAGTTTCGACTTAGTTTATTATTTAAAGTAAATGTCGTATTTTACCATTAAATTTGAACGTTATGTAGATATATCACCAATAGCCCTAAGATATCGAATTAAGTAATCGTTTTTTCAGATCTTACAAATGTTACAATAATGTTTTAATAACAATATTTTTTCAACTTGAGGGTGGTAGATAGCAATATGAACATTAGAAATAGCCCTACCACTATGCTATGACTTCATCACACCAAACAGTGGTTTTCTTACACCGAAAGTTCAGGCTTATTGCAGATTCAAACTCGGTCCATTGACGCGGCGTCCTTACACTACCAACTAAGCCATTATCACTTTACAACTTACTGTACAGTTTTCAAACCTACAGCACTTTGATGGAGCGGTTGTGGGTGGCAACTGCTTTAAACACCATGCCAACTATGCAGTCAATAACAGAACAATTTCAATATAGAAGTAAATATATAGTATCTATAATATAATTGTATTGAAATGGAAAGTAATCTTACATTATCTTCAGACCATACATCCTCAGTCCACTCCCAAACATTACCAGCCATGTTGTGCAGTTGAAAATCATTTTGTGGGAATAAATGCACTGGATTTGTACCAATATAACCATCTTTGGCTGAATTATAATGTGGAAATGTCCCCTGCCAAATATTTGCCCTGAAATGTTTATAAAAAACCATTATTGGCTATTTTAAAATCAAAAGAAATAATGATATTAATAGATATTCTCTATATTTATATAAATCACATAAAAAAACATGGCTTTTTTTGTTAATTTGGAGTAAGTAATTAAAACAACTGGATATGAAATATGACTTCGTTTTCTGACACTTGTGTGTTAATAACAGACAGAAAAAGGAATTTATTTATTTCATAACAAATTGTTGTGCCTTTAACTGAAAGTATTAAAAAGCAATAATTAAAAGAGTAATTCATTTGACTTATATAATGATTCAAGATATTAATGATCATACTTTCTTATTATCTCATTAATTCTCATTAATTATCATATCCAGTAAATATAATGTTAAATATGTAATATAATGTCAATAGACAAAAAAATATTATGTTTTAATTCTTAAACACTGGCAATTATGAGACCAACATATGTTTTCTCCCTGGAAATAATTTGTCTCCCCATGGATACTTAGTATCTCGATGTCCTCCTCTACAAGCTGCCTCCCATTCAGCCTCAGTTGGCAACCGAGCATTTCTCCATTTGCAATACATTCTTGCATCATTCCATGAAACATGTGTCACAGGGTGGTCTACCAATTCTGGAATAAAAATAATATTTTTATGAACAACTCATACACAAAGATCACCTCTTCATTAATAACAAATACATTTTCACTACACCATATTTGTACATATTTACAGAAAAAAAATCATTTTAGACAGTAAATAATTGAAAGTGGAAACACATTTGGTGAGAAAAGTAATGGATATAAATGTTGAATGATGAAAAAGAAGAGGTAGGTCAAACAAAAGATGGATAGAGTGAGTAATGAATAAGATGAAAGAATAGGAAATGAATAAAGAGATAATGGCTGACAGAGATCTGCGAAAGAAGAAAACATACTGCATTGACCCCAAATGACTTCAAGACAGGACATAAAGATGAATTACAGTAAATAATTAAACAATAAGTAATAGAAATAAGTATACACTTATATGATTAATTTTGTAATAAAAAATGGGCAAAAAGTAATACTATTCTTTAAGCCTCTTTGCTGCCTGAGTTGTTACCAGAAATGTCCATTATAAGCAATGACAAAACCACCATTATAAAGATATTGCCAATTTAATTTACACAATTATAAGGATATTAATTATATATTTAATAATCTAGAATAACATTTGTAGTCTATTTTAGGTAGTATTTTTTGTAATTATAAAAGTTTGAGTATGTAAGTGACTGTCCCTAATTACTAAACTTTATAAAGGCATCATCAAATTCTCCTACACTTTACCCTTTTCCTTCCAAAAAACTGCAGCAATTATGTTAATTCTTATTGAAATTCATGGATTTATATTGTTTGACCTTAAATAATATAATAATTGTGACATTTTACATTACATAGTTTTGTTATTGTATTTGAGCATATCAATCAATAAACAACCATACAAACCAAACATACCAAACAACCAAACAAGGGAGCCATAATCACAGATGTCACAGCAAAATAATAAATGTTGACATCAAGTAAGAAAAAAAGAAAGAATAAAAGAAATACTAAACTTTTTTTGCATATATAATTGCTAAAAAATATAAGATTTAGATAGGTATACATTTTCATGCAGAAAGATAGCAATTCTAGAATTACTTTAATGTTGCTAGTCAGTTGGTTTTACATGTATATCCATAAATATTTGTGTGTTCTTATTATTCTTTTGCAACAGCTTACAAACCTGATAAATCTGAGTCTGGTCCATATGGATGTTTCCAGTTAACACCAAACACTTTATACCACCATGTCGTTTGTACGACTCGGAAATCCTTCAAATTCTCTTTTATAGTCTTATTTAGAAAAATAGCAAACACAAAACTGTCTCCAAAAACTTCGGCTTCTGTTTTGTAGTTCGTAGCACTAACGAAATTACCAAAATCTTTATTGGACACTTCATATTTATCTATTAAAAAACTGTTCAATTTAACAATTCGTTTTGGTCCCTCTTTATCACTTTCTATAGCTACGTCGTCTGTACCGAATTGATATTCACCAGCCGGTATTAAAACCATACTTTCTTCACTCTGTTTAAATTGACTACACTGTAACTCAACTGGACAGTACTCATTATTCATATCTTTGAATATATTTCCTTTTTGACTGTACACTTTTTGATCGCGATTAACACTGCAACCACATGAATTTTCGGTATTATGTGGAGTAGCATATTGTATTAAATTAAAAATTACGATCCAACAATACATTTTGAGCATAAAATAATACCAGTTGTAAATGTTTTCAAATACACATAACAATAACAAATAAAAGAAATCAATAACGGTACAAATACCACACAAAATAGTTTACTCACTAGTAAGGTGCTTAAGACGATGCGATATTGTTGAAATATCGATATAGCTCTATACAATAAATATTCGGTATATATATATTTATTACAATATTATGGCCATACAATGCGCATCTAAAAATCGCATTACCTTATCGTATCGACATATGACTTTATTTGTTTATATGTTTAATGTTTGTTGTTTGTTGTTTGTGTTTTATGTGTAAACAGAATGATTCCATGATTGCACATAATATTGTTATCCATAATAAAAGACAACATAGAATAACTAGTAAAGAATAAAAGTAACTGGCTTTTGTTTAGACCTCAAAATTGTAAGTAGATCTGTAGTAGTTTAGATAGACTTTTGTAAAGTTGTAATGTAACCAATTAGCATCATAAAAGTTTATTATTGTATTCTCTGAATTCATTTCCAGTAAGTTGAAGCAATACAACTTACGTGTATTTATGGTAATGTCAGGATTGAAGCGATGGTAGCTCAATGGTAGTGTGTACGGATTTCACGTCAAAGTGCACGAGTTCGAATCCACCTACAATGAGCTAGAGCTTTCGGTGAAAGAAAACATAGTCGGGAAACCATAGCATAGTAGTAGGACTTTTTCAAATGCCTGCCTGGCTGGCTACCACCCTCAAGTTGAAAATCTGCCGCCAAATACCAATAGGTGTATTGCGGCAGTTGCACTTGAGTGCCAGTCCCTCCACAGCTTTACCGTATCTACCAATATAGGCCATATCGTCACTTAAGATCAGATGAGATTATGGCCATAAGGCTAAACCTTCACAATAAAAAATATATTTACTGTTTCGGTATTTTTATTAAATCAGATAACAATGGATAGCGTTCACTACGTTAAATGTTTCTAAAACTAAATTTAACACTATAAATCAGTGTTGCCGCTGCCTACATTTGGGATTACCGTATACAAGAGCGTAAATTACCGTGTTTGATAAAAAAAAAACCGTACTCTCTATACAAAAACATTTATTTAAGAAATAAATATTGCTTCTGCTTTTCTTGTCCCAATCAATCTACGACGTTTTTCTCACGGCATCTTCATTCGCTTCATCCGACTTTTTCGGATTTTTAATTTTCGGGATAACTTCAGGTGTTGGTTTAATACTTTTAATTTTCTACAAATGTATTGTTTTGCCAGAAGCGTCCCATTGATCGTGGATGTTATGAGCCGCTTTCGAGAATTTGTTTTTATTAAATTAATGGCGCTATGAGCTCTCTCCAATTCGGCATTTGCGTATGGTAAAGAAAGAATTGCAAAAACAAATTTTGCCAAATTAATAAACAATAGTTCTGGATAATATAGATTTTGTGGCATTAATTTATGATTGCAAAACGTATCTTCTGGAAAAAAATTATTTGGGAGAAGACGCCATTCATCATCAATAGCCTACTTTTCTGAATAACTACGAAGTAATTCTTTTCAAAATAAGTGATGCAAGTAGAAGCACGATAGCATAATATTTCGTAGGAGTTCTCGTGTGTGCGGGGGTACATGAATTGGGGGTTTTCCCAGTGTTTGTAGCATCATGTTATCTATGACGTCCATAAACAGTGTAATGCTGCAAACGCACACATAAGACTGCATACATACGCATTAGACTATACTATAGGCAATTAGGCCACTGACACCTTTACACAGTTGACAGCTAACACTTAGAAAAAATCTCAATATTCAAGTTGCGTTCTATTTTTCAGCAAGACCTGCGAAAGATGCTCTTTTATTTGATGTGTTAAAATTACCGTATTTTAGCCTACGGTAGTAACCAGTCGGCCGTATGCCGTACATTGTGCAGTTTGTAGGCCATATTACCGTACTTATGGCAACTCAGCTAAAAATTTGTAAATTATTTTAGAAAGATATCATTAAAGTTTTTTTTTATTTATTACACTTTTAAATACAATTTGTATATAAGGCGGACTTAATGCTTGTAGCATTCTCTACTAGTCAACCTTGGGGTGATGCAGAGATGATGCAAAGTAGGTGCAATAGAAAATATATTAAGTCCCTATTAAATAATATAATATTTCGGTAAAAATATTAAATATATTAATACATAACTTAGAACTTTACTTTAAAAGATGACGGTCATATTTCTCAATCAGCGCTTCTTGTAGCGTTTAGCAAAATTACTTGTTACCTGGTGTCTGGTAATAAAAACAAAGCGAGTCATCACCGTGTATTTTTAATAGGTGTTATGTGGTTTTCTGACTCGACCTACACGTCCCTCTCGTTGCCGTTCAACCCTAATTCACTACGTTAACAAAAAAGGAATGAACCGATAAAATAAATACATGTCATTTGTTGATGCCCAGTATGCCAAAAAGAAGCGCAGTAAGGAGAACATAACATCTATTTGACATTCGCATTATTTTCGCCTGGTTCAAAAATAACGATACGTGGCTTCTGGAAGGGATATTAAAGCAGAACCAAGCGCGGGCGTTCTGTACGCGTTCGACTAAGTACTGTTCTCGTCAAGTACCCAAGTAGTCCAAATATTTATGTAACTTTAACTTTTTTTAAACGTATTATAAAATAAAATTCAGATACGATTACCCCTTAATACACGAATCAAAGAAAAGTACATTCATTCACTTCAGGTATTTAAGTGACCCAATGGCGTAAACTCGCTAACCTTGTCTCGATAAGTACATTTATCGAAATTCATTTGAAGTTAAATTATAAGAAATTTTCAACTTCATGTTAACTAGCTACGCAGACTTTAGAAAACGCCCCCTTCCTGTCCCGTTTAATCACTGACAGTTTAGGATCATTTTAGTTATGTTAGATTTATTTACCTTTATTTTAGTTACCTTTTTCTTGTTAGATTCAAATTATTAATTAAAAAAGGTTGTCTAATCAAAGATTAGTATAATTAATTTACATTGCTTGTATATTTAACATGTCATCCAAACAATTTCCGATAGAAAAAAGAAAAAATTACAAAATAAAACGTCAACTTCAATCCTTTTCGTAATAGAACTGTATAATATGGCCGAGCAGGTACACTGAAATTAAATAAAAACATTATTATAGTTGTAATACAAATGTTCATGTATATAAACTAGTGTTACCCAAAATCGTTCTTGGTCTTTTAGCAAGACAAGACTGAGCCTGCGAGACTCTTGCGGTTTTGCAGTTAATTCAAAGGCATTCATTCGCACTGTTCATGACTTATGGGTACTGCTTTAAGCATTAGCAAATGAAATATCGAATAATTGCATTATATACATAATTTATTTGGCTTCATCACAGAATTCCACTGTGCCTCTATATGAATTAGTTGCATCCACCAATGGATATAGCCTTATACTGGATATTAAAGTTACCAGCTCACAATAGATTTGTCAATAAATTCTTGGAGCTTTGTGCAACAATATTCGTCATCAGATGCAGACCTTAAAACAAGACTCTCCCCTTAGCAATATGAGAGAACCTGCTTATTGTGATAGAAATAACAAGTACCCCAATGTTAAATCAGATGGTTTTATTCTAACAAAGAATGTAAAACCTGACCTACAAATTATTATTTTCCATTATTCTCTATATTTCGTTTTAGTTATCCTTGGTATATTTTTAATTCAGCTTATATATGTAATAAGTACTTTATATATACGATGTGGAGGGCTCATCGCATCACGCGTAAACGGAACGGAAATCATTTCGCTAAATCTTTTTTTGTTATGTTAATTATTGTCAGGAGAAGGTTCTTAGGAGAAAAAATTAAGGAAGTTGAGCGGACATTAGAAAATTAAAAGAAACTTAACAACAATATTAATTTTTCATAACTCTCAGATGTCATAGAGCATTACAATAATAAACACTTTGGTTTTGAATCATATTTTTTTTTAATTAAACCGTTTCGTATTCAATTTTCATAGTTAAGACAGGACAAAGTCTGTCACGTCAACTAGTTCACTTATAAATAAAAGCATTTTTAAGCCATTTCCTAATGAATCTGAAGTATGTTAGAATAATTTGATATAGACTTTCTATAAGGCAGACGGCCAGTATCAAAGTATATATAAATTATAAACTCTTTCATTTATATTATTTCAGAAATCGTTCATATTTCGAACAATATCCGCTAACATTATTCAGAAATATTTTTTATTTGGACTGCTTTCATCTTAAACACAATGGGGCCAAGCCTCTTTTCCATCCATCCATCCATCCATTCAACCGAAAGACGTCCACTGCTGGATATAGGTCTCCCCCAAAGATCTCCACGACGATGGGTTTTGCGCCACCCGCATCCAGCGGATTCCCGCGACCTTCACCAGGTCGTCGGTCCATCTTGTCCACCTTGGGGGGCCTACCCACGCTACGTCTTCCGGTACGTGGTAGCTATTCGAGAACCCGTTGGCCCGATTGGGCATGGATAGTGCGCGCGACGTGCCCAGCCCACTGCCACTTAAGTTTAGCAATTCTTCGGGCAATGTCGGTTACTTTGGTTCTTCTGCGGATCTCCTCATGCCTGATTCGATCACGCAGTGAAACTCCAAGCATAGCCCTCTCCAGCAATTTGAGCAACTTTGAGCTTTTTTAATAGGGCCATTATGAGCGACCACGTCTCAGTGCCGTATGTCATCACTGGCAATATACACTGGTCGATTGAGACACTGCGGCATTTCGGATGGGAAGATTTTGCGTAGGTTCCCGAACGCGGCCCAGTCGAGCTGGATTCGACGATTAACCTCTTTCTCGAAGTTGGATCTACCAACTCGTTCAGAGGCTCTACTGAGGTCACCGAGCATCTTACTTATGTCTTCTGCGGTCTCAGCCAAGTCTACGATATCATCACCAAAGCGGAGGTGTGTTATGTACTCGCCGTTTATGTTAATGCCAAGTCCTTTCCAATCCAGAATCTTGAAGAAATCTTCGAGCGCAGCAGTGAAAGGTTTCGGAGAAATAACATCTCTCTGTCTAAGGCCGCGCCGCAAAGGTATAGGTTTCAAGGTCTGGTCCTGTGATCGAACTAACATGGTGGCATTTTCGTACAAATCCTTCAACGCTTTAATATACCGATAGTCTTCTTGGCACCGCTGGAGCGACTGCAGTACAGCCCAGGTCTCAATCGAATCTAAGGCTTTTTCGTAGTCCACAAACGGGTAGGTTATACTCCTTGGTCTTCTGTATAACCTGCCGCAGCATATGAATGTGGTCTACGGTCCTTTTCGGAAGCCGGCTTGTTCGGGATGCTGGAAGTCGTCAGGCCTGTGCGCTAGTCGGATCGTGAGGACTCTCGAAAACAGCTTGTAAAAATGGCTTAGAAGTAAGATGGGTCTATAATTTTTCAAAGGGATATTAGATATCTCTTTTACCCACTACAAAAGATATTAAACGGTTACATCGACCACATGAACCTAACCTACCTACAAAGTACCTATAATAAATATATGCTTGTGTATAATATACCTTATGAGCGGATTTAAGGTATGTGCTAAAAAAAAATTAACCGATAATAATATACAAACATATATATATATATGTTTGTATATATATAGGAACTTACGTTTCTTATAATATAGTTCATTCGGCAAAGGTTAAAATGATAAAAAATGATTCGAGTACAGTAACAGTAAATATTATGGTTTATTTGTTTATGTAATCCGATATTTTAATTTATCCTCTTTCGGTCGGTGATTATAATTTTCCGAGGAAGTCTCCGCTTTATTCAAAAGACTATGCGACAAGTGTATCACAGCTTGGTCATTGCTGTTTTCAGGTACTCAAAACAAATGTCAGCAGATTGTTTATTTAATACTTTTTCAGTTTAGCGTTATGAACAAACTCATCTAATGTTAAATGACGATGTGGCCCATGATAGTGAATACGTTAAGTCAAGTGGAGCGAGTAGCTCACAAGTATATCTGCCGAAACAGATCTAGGTATAGGTATTTGGCGACAGATTTTCATCATGAGGGTGGTAGTTAGCCAGGTGAGCATTAGAACAAGCCATGCCACCATGCAAGTGTTGATCTCGTAAGGAATATTGTAGTCCTAAGAATAAGTAGATATTATAATAATGTATTGTAATAATAATATTATACCTTTATACTGTACTGTACAAACATTTACTATGAATCAACTACTATCGGAGGTACTTGTTTTTTTTTAACCTGACATACTCTGTTAGCCTTAAAGGCTTTGACAGTTTCACGACTCTTTTAGGGGCGAGTATTGAGGGTACTCAGCCACAGGCAGCGAGCGCAAAGGTTCCAGAATGGCTGAACCTCGGCTTGAGCTACTGCCGAAAAATGAACAAAGATTTGCGAGTCTAACTAACCAGCAAATCCTAACTTACTAATTTAGTGATCGTAACAATGACTTTATCAGGCAAGCCGCGCAAGGACGCTTGGGGGTAGTTCCTTAAAGGAATGTGTACCTAACGTGTGGGTGTGCACAAATGGTATGCGGTGAGATGATGTATTCTCAATGATGTAAAGCGTCACTGTATCGCGCGAGCAGAGTCCCTCGAGGCCTCCTATCCGGAGAATCGAACCTAGGCTCAAGCGTCTGCGGAGGGGGGGCCGCGGTGGGTGTACGGGAGCAAAATTAACCACTCGGCCTCGACGGCGCGGGCGGCGGTTACGCGGGCGTGTGCGCGGACACGCGTGATTGCTGGAGAAGGCAGGAAAGAGCGCGTTCAAACTGGTTATTTTATCGACGGGGTCGGTAAAGCAATTACAAGAACTTTACAATTACAAAATGAATTTAAAATTACAAAATTTCATAGTTTTTTATAGATTTAATAGATCAGCATTGCGGATACGGATACATTAAATAAACAGTGACAAATATTGAAGAAAATTACTAATTTCTAACTCTTTTTATACCTACCCTAGAAAGAACATGGTAGACTTATAAAATACCAAGAACTTTATTGTGATAGAGTTATAGTCAAAAATATTATTAATATTACCATATGGTTGTACCGTACCTCCCTAATAATTCGTCGCCAATTTCTAAGTGATTAACAATTTTATCCGTACATGGGCATTGCAAATGCTAAGATGGATAAATGAAAATTTTGTGTCTATGCGCTAACAGAGAAAAAAGCTGCTTTTTGAAAAGTTATAATTACGTCGCATGTCCAACAGTGGTGATATCCGTGGGCGGTGGGCTTATATTTATGATTTATTAACGATAAAGAAATTTCACTTGCAAAACAGCCATGGGTACCTAGTTATTTATAGAATCTACTCAACATACCTACATTGTTTTTTCCTATAACGGATACACCTAACATATTAAGTACCCTATAGTAGTTCCTGCTCTAGGTTGGGGGCAAGCCAGGTATTTGCCAGGTAAAATTGATACGGTAAATTTTACCAACAAAGACAAAATTTCGCATATCAGTACCCTCGGTTACTAAAGAAATTTATATTGTTTATGTAATATATATATTGGATTGTTGACGCTAGATTCAAATTTCTAAAGGACACTGCTTGAACTTATTTGAACATTCGGTGCTATGGATATAAGGTACTTCTCTGATCAATGTCAAATATTATGTATTCTTAAGTGGCGGCAATTTGTCTTTTTGTCCGGGGCGTCGCGACGTAACCGCTAGAGTGGGCGTCGCCTACAGTAAAGTGTTAAGCAAGATTATCAGATTAAAACTTCTCATAATAAGCAAAGGCAACTAACATAACTTACAAAAGCAGCGGAATAATATCCTCTTGTTTCATTGTACCATAATATTTAACAATACCGTCCACATGACCCATTCCCACAACAGCTAACACACGAGGGTTCTCTACTACTGTAAATAAGTTAAAGAAACATTATTATTACATATTTTATTTATCTATACACCGTCTTTAATATCTCCAAAATATAAAATCTAATATTTTATCTATTGTTAAATACTTAGAATAAATATAGAACCATTAACGTTGTGCTTACATGAATTCGCAAAAGTTCCATCTAATAATCAAGTGAATTATATAAGACCGCATACTTAACAAATGCAAAACACATTTTAGTATAGATATTTATTATTATACTTGTAGAGTGTAGGGAGTAAATGTATAAATATTTCTTGTATTGTATTTAGGTATTTTAAACATTATAACATAAAATTTACGCTTAGGCCTAAAACTAAAATTATCGAAACAGCTTACAGCTTACCTAATTACATGAAAGTCACGTATCAACAATCTATGATATGTTTTATCTATGTAGGATCTATGATAATGATTGTTCAACAATCTAGAGAAACAGAGTTGACCTACCGACACATCTAGATAGAAATTTTTTACGATAATATGACGTGTAGACCGAAAGAGGGCTTTTAAATTGTTTGTTTAATGTCGCTTTATGGATTAACGCATTTTGTCTGTTTTAATATTTCGTTTGTAAAATGTCGAGAACCATTTACATTCGATCAACAAGGTCATTTAGAAAGAGTTTAAACAGTACTAATGAAACAAATGATATCCAAAACTTTGATATATACAATAAATACCATATCTTCTAAATATTTTCCCACACATGTTGACTTTGAAATTACAATAAAATAATTATTATACATTGGTGCATAAGTATATTATATACTTATATCTGATTGATATAACTAGCTAGTTGGTGGAACTGATGAACATTGATTAAAAAACGTCAATGATTTCAAGGCACCTAGTATTAAACAACCAATTAATGAACTGCAATTAGTATAATATCGCTGATTCATTGTCTGTTGAAAACCTGATTTCTCACACAAACCAATATTTACATATACGAATTGTAGACATAACCAGGCAAGGGTTCACTCGACTTGTAGCGCATTTTTCGTACGCACTACAAAATAAATAAATGTTGTGTATCCTTTTATGTCTGTGAGTAACAGGTGCAAGCACAAGCATCTTTATTCCATACTTGTTTATTTTGAGCCTCTATTATTTGCAATATTCTAATCATAAAGATAAAAATCAAATCTGAGAAAGATTGCTAATTATTTACATCTAATTAAATATAGATTCACTTGCCACTACGAACGCATTCTTGGAGCGAATAAGCTAGACATTTATCACGTTCATCGACGAAGACATGAAAAATTTTTTTGAATGCTGGCACTTCCCTAATGATTTCTTCAAATTGCGCATGCACATAATCTTTGTTTTTATACTTTTCAAGTTGCTCCTTGCTAAAACGTAAACATAAGATATGTACTGAAAATCAAATAATTATCTAAATTTAATGAAAAAAACGGGATTTCAAACAAAAACGTGATTTTATACAATACAAAACATTCTATAAATCAAGTATACGTACTCTAATGGTTTGGGATTGGAAGTAGTGAGATGATAAAGCACTTGACCCAACTCATATACGCTCAGTGATTGAAATGCTCTCGCTATAGTTATTTGTATCGGCCGATCACCGAGAAACAGTTTGCATTCGGGGATTTTTTTCATCTGTAATTAAATACCATCAGTATTATAATTTGTTATTCATAATCAAAATTTGAAAAGTACTTTCAAAAGATATTGTAAATACCTCTTGATAAGCTCTACGAAACTCTCCTCCTGGTGCAACACCAAGTTCCTTTGCAATGTCAGCGTAAGTTTTTAGTAACATAGCATGCAGTATACCGGATGCAAAATTTTTACCTTTTATAGCTTGCCTTTAAAAACATAAGAAATTCGTAGGGTGTAAACGATTATTAGATGCATTATTAATATAATATAGGCCAGAAAAACTTACTTGAATTTTTTTGAGTCAAAATTTTTAGCATCTTCTAAAAACTTTTTATCATCTAATTCCAACAAGGAAACTCTTTCTCGGCATAATTCTATCAAAATAGCGTTGGGTTTCAGAGTATTCACTATCTAAAAAACAATTTAATGTAAATGATAAATAGTTACATTAACTCTATATAAAATATGTCCTATATAATTCCACTAGGTTTGCCATGAGTTGAGCAACCGAATGACCTTCTCTGCCTGGAGAAATATAAGCTTCTATTACTATCACGAATAACATAATATATATTATATCTTCAAGATTCACTAAACATCTTTCAGAAAAAAATATTTTTAAATATTCGAAGCTTCTGCCGTGGTGTCATAACCGCTAAGGTTATGTGGAACATGTTTTAGTGTGTATTCACAGGGTCTAGTACCGAGCCATTCCAACATTCCTCTTCCGGCCCACCGGCTCAAGAGAAGATCCGTAAATGGATTTTCAGAATTATACTTATAGTATATATGTAAACCGGCACATACGAGGGAATTATAGTGACAAATGGATAAAAAATACGTTCGTGCATACGACGATTGTAGCATAGATTGATACTTGCGAAATTTGATAGGTACTTCGATAATAAATAATTTATATTTGTTTTATTCTTTATTTGAGGCCTCTAGCTGTACCTACGACTTCGATCGTGTACATCTAAAATTATTTAATAATTTTTGGCTGTTGTAAATTTTTCCTCATAGCTTAGCTCTTAGCGTGATGTTAACTAGCCTAAAGCCTTTTTTAATTATTGTTCTATCAAATACAAAAATAATTTTTGAAATCAGACTGATAGTTCCAAAAATTAGCTCGTTCAACCAAAAAAAAACAAACAATTCCTCTTTATAATACTAATCTCACATATTTAAGTAATTATTTTGAAGAGACATCGTATTAATTACAAAAATTGAGATAGGATAGAGATAAAAAAGAACCGTAAATGATAATAAAAAGTGTTAAATAAAATACCTCACTAACGTCTTCCACCGATTGCTTACTGAAGTGCATAGTACCTAAAACCACAACAGTTGCTCGTTTGTCATTTTGTAGAAGAGTTGCAGTTGTTGGAAGTTGTAAAGACACATTATTAGACTTTCCATATTTACAAAGCGCTGAAAATAATAGTTAAATAATAATGATACTAGTTATTCATATTTTAAATTGCATTTCACTGCACATGTTTCGTTTACCGAGATACCTTATTACTTCTGGTCACGAACACTGCTAAGCAAATTAACTATATTGTAGGCAGGACCGGACTTAGATGAAAGATTTAGAATTAGAGGCTCTAGGCTATTACACTTATGTGACCCTTTCACCTCTCGCGTTGTTCTAAACCAATACATTTTATGTTTGTGTATTAGTCATATGAGTAGAATTTCTTCTTGTTTCCGTTCCCTTGTCCTTGAAGCCCTAAGCTGAGTCCGAGTTAGCTTATAGGAAAATCAGGCCCTAATTTTAGGTTTGTATAATTAGCGATACTTACTGAATAAAGGTAGTGTGGATGTGGGTTTAGAGGTTGGGACGTTTTCAAGACGTTTGCATAGCAAGTGTCTCGCAATTGTCCATGTCTGCTGTTTCATATTATGTTAAACTTTTTTCGACATACAAGAATTTTGTTACATTATTATAAAACACAGTAAAAGGTATTTAGGATAACATGTTGTCAATTTTTGATTAATTTGTATTGTTTTATGTCATATGTCATAACATGAATTAAGTTTATTATACCAGTATTAATTCGGTAAACGATATATATTTAATTTACCTTGGAATTTCTAACATATTAGTTAGCTTATATACTATTTAATCTAAAGAAATGTATTGCATGCATTCCCAGCTCTAGGGGAGTGAGGGAGGTATGTACTCGTATGATTCCCCCGACGCTGGTCGCCGGGAATACTCACTAAAACGTTACGGGCATCTATAGCCTTCGAACTTGCAATCACCGCGTTACCCTAGCGATAATATATCTATACTACCAGCCGAGTCTTATTAAAAAAAAATTTTTTTTTTCTTTACTTGCCTTTCTTCGTTGATAGTAATAAACTACGAATTTACTATCCCAGGTTTTATTATTATTTTCTACTAAATACTAAATAATATGGGGAAAGGTAGATATTAATTTAATCTTTTGTGAAAAATGACAGCTAAGTACAAATTAGATGTAGGCACAGCTAGAAATGAAGAACATTCCATTTCACATATAAGTAAAAAAAAACCGTTTTTGGAAGAACACAAAAATTTAATTTAAACAAAAACAGGACTTTAAAAGTTTGTGCACATTTTTATCACACGGAATTTTCTCCCTATGTAGTTTAAACGATTCGTTAAAAAAAAGTTTATGTAAAATGGGTAATACATAGGTTGGTATGGGTAAAATACATTATGTAAGTTACTGGGTATAAAATAGGTTTAGCATTTGATCACAATCACGCATGTAGGTGTTTAATAACAATAGAGTAAAGTTCATACCGAAACATATTCAAGTTTTTCTTCGCCTAAAAGCTAATGCTTATATGATTCCAACTTAGTTATTCGAGCCAGTGTCCAAACACATTATCACTAAGCTATCATCACTTCAAACGTGGAATTCATAATAAGAGTTATGCTTTTATGAGTTTTCACACATTTAGAAATTATTATGCGATTCAGTTCGCAGAGCCATAAAGAAAACATAAAACATCTTTACTGTCGATATCAGTTATTATTGGTTAGAAGAAGTTATCGGTTTTTTTTTTCGATCTGACATACGATGTTGCTTACAAGGGCTTTGACAGCTTCACCGTACTTTATGAAGTTATTGGAAATTTTTCGTTAAATATGATATGATAGAACATAACTAACAGCAATATGTGACTGTCGTGATATGTAATCTAGGACTGAAGAGTTAAAGTATTATTAGTTGAAATGTAATGGCTTTAAACTACTGATAGCCTTAAAAATTCAGCAACAATGTGTATAACGTTCTCAAAAACGTTTTAAAGAGAATATCAAAGAGGTGCTTCAATTTAACATTTTTATGCTTATTTTCATCGTTTTTGTAAAAATATGAATTATCAAGTGGGAAATACTTTTTAAGTTTTTTTATAACTAAATCCGTAGAACATCACATCAGCAATGACGGCTCAGTAGCAGTGTTTACGACACGTTAATGAATGCGAATTGGAATCCTTCCAATGAGCCAGTTTTCGGTGAAGGAATAATCGTAATTAAATCATAGTGTTTTTTTTTTAATGTAGTGCTTTTTCTAACGCCCGTCTCGTTAGCTACCATCCTCAAGTTCAAAATCTGCTCCAGCTGTGGTATTTGAGAGTCCGTCCCTCAAGTAGGGTTAGCATGTCCACCTACTTAAACTACAATAGATAATATCATTGATAAAAACAACAATTTATCTCAGAATTTATTTATTAGATGCTTATTCATAATGAGACGAACATACAAAGTCATAAACATTACTAATTACACATTCATGCTAGGTACAAACCAACATTGTTTATTTTTATTATGCTTCGGAATAATCTAACAGTTATTTGTCAATACAAATCTCGTTTATTTTTTTAATCCAGTAGATCTCAAATAGATATTAATACTTTTGATAAATATCTATTAAAAATAAAAATGAAAATATATTTCTTACGCAAGCAGAACATTTATGGCCAGCTTAAATATAAAACAAGAATAACTCTACCAATAGGATTTCTAACAAAAATGTTTTATTCTAATTTTGACTATTCTAAGAACATGGATGGAAAATTCAATTGCAATTTCTTAAATTATCACAGTCCTTACAATAATATAACCACAGCAAACTATGTTGTTGCAAAGGCAGATATTACAACAGTTACTAAATAGTGCAAAGGTGAAAATTATATTTCTAAAAGTTTCCAAATGATCAGATGAAATTGCAAGCAAACTGGATATAATAAAAAGTCGTTATTTTTTATTAAAAAAATATATACTATTTTAAAATGCAGAATCCGTTTTTAATCCTTCGGTGTAATATAACGTTTAAAAAATGTGATATGCCTATCTGAATTAATCGATAAGCATAAAATAATAATGCTTTTACTAATATGTTTAATAATCAAATCGCATAATGCCCAATCGAACTTGTTAAATTCGAAGACATTACTACAATTCGCAGGTAAAATTATATATATATACATTTATGGAAATTTAAAAATATACATAAAGTAATGAACAAAGAATATTATAGATAAAGAATAAAGAATATAGAAATAAAAAATATACAAAACAATTAAGAATTGATGATAACTAATTATCGGATTTATTAAAATATCAGACAACGTTTTAATCAGTATATGAAACCATCAATTCAATATTAAACCTTATACGGTAGTAAATAATATGAGGAAACGTAAAACAAAAGGATAATATGTGTCAACACTATATCAACATTGACATTGGAGATTGTCAAATTACTCCGTAGAATTAAAAAACGCGATAAAGAAAGTTTTGGTATGAAATATATAAAAAAATAGCAATGGTGGTATTTAGTTTGTTGGTGAAAAAATAATATTTTTATTTAGACATTTTTTAGTCCAGTTGAACTTATCAAATAATCGTTCTTTAAAAAAATTATTGGTCTATAAACGTATCAACTATTTAAATCGAGAGAGCAATTAAGAATAAATAATAAAAAGTATAAACTAAAGCTGTAGTTTAAGTTAAATAAAATCAAATTGTATCATATTAAATCAGATTGGTTGACATTGATGTGTTTACATAAATTACTTTAATTAGAACGACATTACACTTTAAATTCCGACAAAACATAAACCATAAAATTTACTCATTAGAGTCATAAAATAAAATAAGAAATTGGATGAATAACAATCACGCAATACAACTATTACCTAACATTAATATACCAGAGAATGTAATGATTGTTTGTAAATTTAGTAACATAGACATGAATGATGCATCCCCAATTTTATTATAGTTCGAATTAAACACAAATCATCGTACATTTCAACATACAGGCAAACAAATTCGCAATACCGATCGATAATAATTCTTTCATAAGTTTCGTAGTCCTCAGAGAAATATATATGCAGGTAATCCTGAAAATGACGAGAATATTATAATAGTGTTGCTAGTATTATGTTTCTAATAACTTTATTTTTTTGAGATACCCATACACTCTTTATTTATTTATTTCTAGGAAACCCAACAGCATACATAATTATATAGAATAACACACATTTAGTAATTAAAGCCAAGACAGGGTCCCACAATTACTTCACAGTGGTACATAATTATAACATTAAAACAAGTTAAACACTTTTGTATGTGTGTGTTTGTGTTGTGTGTGTAAGCGAGTGATTAGGTGTGTAGACTTGTATTATGTTATATGGCATATATAAATAGTTAATTATATATTTATGTGATTTAATTTTATAATTTCATTTTGAAATGATTGTTTTGTGTATCTAAATATATCTATCATATCATATTATTTATTATATAAGCAAGTAATACGACACAGTGACGAATTCCGAGCCTAGTTGGTTTTAGCATATGGGAGGACTAGCAACGGTGTTTTCAAAAGGCAACAATATAAGCAGTACATTAATAATATAACAAAAGTAACTAAAATCTAGATAACTTTTCAAATCCAACTTCGTATATAATCTAAGTATAGTACAAAATCATAGCCGTTAGCACTATAAAGGGTAATTGGAACATAGCCCATAAATATTTTGTTTGAAAGTCATAGTCTTCTATGAAATTAATTTGTGAGAATTTTCTTTATATTTTATACTAGCTAACTGCGATGCTTTAAGACAACTCGCAAAGTTTTCTACCTAGTAATAATTCTGAAGGCAGTTTTTTAAAGATAATTATCTTTTAATGTATGGATTATTAATATAGCCTTCTGTAAATAATTTATAAGACAAAACATTTTTATTGAAGTGAAAACTTCTACAGCAAGGTTTGAATAGGGGCTAAGTTCATATCAGTCGTCATCGACATGGTCATATGATGTGGTAACACTATATCTGTTCATATTAATATAACTTATGGCGCTGTTTTAATTTAGATTTAGATTTAGTTTTAATTTAAGATCAAACAATTATTTTAGATATTCAAAAATAACTAATGTTTGTTTATAGTTTTCACTTCTGTCAACAGCCCTCATGACTGCTTTAAAATTATTCATTTTTTATTTTATCCAAATATAAAATATCTTCTTCTTTTCTACATTTTAACATACATTTTGAAGCGATGATAGCTCAGTGGTACCGTTGAAAATCTGCCGCGAAATACCAATAGGTGTGTTCCGGTAGTTGCACTTTAGAGCCAGTTCCTCCAAAGGTTTAGCGTGTCTACCAACTTGGGCCGTACCGTCACTTAAGATCAGGTGAAATTATTGTCATAACGATAAACCGAAACTATAAAAAACATAAGTTTTCAATCTACTTAATCGTTAATAGTAACAGTCCAGTTGAATAAAAAAATTACGAATTTCTTTCATGCCAAATTTTTTTTATGGTGGTGCTTGAAATTGGCAGCTAGTCAAACCCATAGGGTACACAATATTAAAAACAAAAAAAGCACAGACAGTTCATATTATTACTATAACTTAAAGATAGTGCAAACTACACTAAACGACACTAAAGGGAATGCGCATTTTATGGATATGTTAAAGTTACCACTAAATAGAAAAATATGTAATTATAGGGACCAAAATCAAGTAATTACAGTGTCTGTAAGTAGTTTGTTGTTAAATGGATAACTCCATTGTAATTATAAGACAAGTTAACGGGCGTTCATGGATTACGTAAGCAAAGATTGAGAGAATGAAGAAGTTAGATGCTGGGTAAAAATGATTGATTTTTTGATTTTATTAAAACAGTAATACTTAGTAATTTCAAAAATAAATTACTGTTTTAATTTTAATATCGAAAAGAAGTTTTTAAAAATCTTAACTATTATTATTTAGAAATTCACGATTTTCTTATTTCTACTTTAATAGGGTGAGTGGTCGGTCTAAAATCATTGAAAGTGTACTTATGTAATACTTAAACGGCCCTTTTAAAAATCTGTGCATGGTCACCACCCTAGAGGTGTATTACTTGAGTGTATTGCACTTGAGAGCCAGACCCTAGGCTTAATGTATCCACCATCTTGGGTCATATCGTTACGTAACATCAGGTGAAATTATAGCCATAACGATAGACCTAACGTATATAAAAAAACCGGTGTTGTGTGCTTAAGACCACACGGCAGAAGTAATGACTTCATCAAGGCGAAGTTAATAAAAAATTAAAACAGTCTGACTGCCGACAGAAGTAAAAACTATATTTCACAAAATATGTAAAAAAAAGAAGTAATACTCGCTATCCATATGTTGAGGTTTGGAACCTGCAACCTTGTTTACGCGTGATTATAAAGTCGCTCGTCAAACCGATTGACCAAGCGGTCATATATGACTGCCACGTAATTAACAATCAGCATATACTCTCTACATATATGGAAAGCGTTCGGTGATGATGGCGCGAGTTCCAAGATCTTTGTTCACCCAAAAAGTCAACGCAACCGCAATCAACTTATTCAAAATTCCCTTCGTAATGCGCAGGCGCGCACTCGCACGTTATATCCTGTAGATGGATGTGGTTCTCTCTTTTTACTGTCGTTTCATCGAGTTTCAAATCACCTATGTTAAACAAGTTTCCACTTCAAAACTCTAAAGCAAATAATACACGAGTTCTTATATTAACTTAGCATACTCACATAAGCAAGATAAAGCAGAGATGGGTGCGAAGTCATCATGGTAACCAACGTCGCGGCAACAGCTTATAGCCCGCGTAGAGCAACGCGCCCACGCACGCGACGCGAACCGAAACACGTATCACGCGAGTCGACATCGACACCGGAGGTACTCTTAAAAGATACACAAACAAAGTTGACAAAATTTTTCAAGATACATGTACATTAACAAAGTTAGACAATTTTCTTCAATTTTCTTCTGCTTCCTAACCACTATCCCAAATAAGTAGGGCCGGCACAACATGTTTTCTTCTTCAACTCTATCAGCCGTCTTCTCAGTATTCACTCTTTTTATACACATATCATTTCTTACACATATCTTCTTCAGCCTTGCTCTTTTCTTCCATCCATCCACGTTCATATTCAACATTCTTCTAGTTATTTCACATTCATTTCTTCTCATAACATGCCCCACCACCATCACACCACGATAAACTATTACTCCTCAATTTCTCTGTCACTGGTGCTATTTTCATGCTACCTCGAATTTTCTTTTCATTTTTTCTTTGGAAGACCAATTTCTTCAAACTATTTCATAATTATTATATATATACAATATTATTTAAATACAAATAATAATTGATAATAATACCCTACTAAATGTACATATTAATATTTAAAAAAATGTTAGAGGTTATGAAATATATCTTGTAAATTATATTTATATTAATTTTTTTTTTATACTTAAGGTTTAGCATTATGGCCATAATCTCACCTGATCTTAAGTGACGATACGGCCCAAGTTGGTAGACACGCTAAACCTGTGGAGGAACTGGCTCTCAAGTGCAGCTGCCGGAACACACCTATTGGTATTTGGCGGCAGGTTTACAACTTGAGGATGGTAGCTAGCCAGGCGGGCATTAGGAAAAGCCCTACCACCATGCTATGGTTTCCTGACGATGTTTTCCTTCACCGAAAGCTCAAGCTCATCGTAGGTGCTTGGATTTGAACTTACTCCCTTGACGCGAAGTCGTACACACTACCACTGAGCTATCATCGCTTCAATTTCGTCGTATTTATATTTATATCGTATTTATATTAATAATAATGTGTTAATCTAAATTTAACTTACTGTAAAAGGGGAGGTATATCTTGTGGTTTAATTTTTCCCCAGTGCTCTATGATACCTGCAACATGACCAATGCCAACCACTCCAACAATACGACATGGTTCCCGACCTATAACAATATGTAACATTTACCAAGAAAACTTCCAGCAGACATTGCGGGTATACAAAGTGCAAGGTACAAATAAAGTTTTCACTAGATTATAAACATTAAAGAGAAAGAACTATATACTACTGATCACGTCAGAATGTCATGACGTGAACACGCCCGCGCAATTGACACATAATCTGTAGTTTTGTGGATCATCTGTCGTAGAGTGACTGCAAGTTCAAGGAGACACAGACTTACATTACGCACTAAAAAGTACTAATTTTTAACTGGTATAATTACCTACTTTTCCACTAAAATATTGAAAAACCAATATTAATATAGAGTTGGACATTCTATTAAAGACTGTGAAAATAGTTAATGGAAGTAAAAAGCGATTTAGGTAGATTGAAGAAAATTTTTGTCGTCAAATGGACGTATATAAAAACAATTAAACAATTATGAGTTGCAGTTAAGTTGTTGACAAGAAACTAATATTATTGTAAATCATCAAAAAAAAAATGAAATATATAAAGTAAAGGTTAATTTAGGTTAAGTTATTAATTACAAATATAAAAGTAATTGATCAACTATTTAAATCCAAGAGCAATACAGAATAAGTAATAGTAGGTACTAACAAAACTGTTATGAAATTAAATAAAATCAAACTGTATCATCACATTACACAAGATTGGTTTTGCTTTAAACTTGTTGTTAAATAAAGAGTACAAAAATAAATTTTAAAATTAAGATGAAATATAAACTTTAAATATGAATACATACGAGGTTGTAGTGCTGCTACCTGGAGCGAATGACACAGATACATATCCCTTTCGACAACGAACACCCGCTTCAGAGCTGGAAACTCTTCCGCCATTTCTTCCAACATGTCTTCTAACATCTTCTTCTGTTTACATTTCTCTACTTCTTCTATACTGTAACATTAAACTCATATTTTTTTTTTTATCTTTACAGTTTTAGTGTTTGGCTTCTCACTTCCATGTTAAATAACAATGTAGACCAAAATACCACCGTAAACCTAGTGAAGGAAACTGTGAAAGGAATCTGCTGGAACATATAAGTTCTCAAGGACTATCCACTTGAGGGTGACAGTTGGCTAACTGGGCATTAGAAAACGCCTTACCACAACAATTTCATCTAAATGTATCCTTTACTGATAGCCAAGGCTCTTTGAAGATGTTCAAATTTATAATGATTGAAAGAGTGCTCACAAATGCTATCACTAATCCATGATCGCTTCAAAATTAAATAAATACGTTATTATTTTCATCTTTCCGCCATATGATTTCAGGGTCAAAATGACAGTGCTTACACTGTTGTAGTTTGTTTTGAAGAGTATAAAAATTTTAGACTCAGCTACATAAAATTCTCTTAGTTCGTATGGATAGCAATTAATCATTGTTGGATCTCAAGCTCGCAATCCAATTTAATAAACGCCTATAAGTGGTTATGGCAGTTGTACTTGAAAGTCAGTACCTGCACGAGGCTTATCGACCATCTTGGGTCACATCATCACGTAAGATCAGATGTCGATTGCTATCTATAAACTATAAAAGAAAGGGAAAAAAACAATTTACATTTAACATCATAACATTTGTGAATATATTTATAAAAGGAAATCCTCAAAAGCTATCCAATTATATTCACTTGTGGTCGCTAGCAAGGTTACATCATGCTTGAGAGATATAGGTATTTTTTATTATGAATCCTTATATTGAAAACAAGGCAGGGATAGTTGTTTTATATTTACAAATAAAACATGCAGGACCAAGATTTACTGTCGTATTTAAAATTAATCTATAATATTTGTTTCTAGTGAAACATTATTTTTAGATAATTATTATTATATAGATTAATTATTAGAGTTGTTTCTAAGAAATCAATTATAAAAGAAGTATAACATTATACATAGTATTGCTCATTTAATAGTTATAATATTTTTTAATAGTTAAGGTGTAGTGTTATGGCCATAATCTCATCTGATGTTAAGTGGCGCTGTAGCCATAGACGGTGGGCACGCTAATCCTAGTCAAAGGACTGGCTCTGAAGTATAACTTCCGGAACACAGCTATAGGTATTTGGCAGCAGATTTTCAATTTGAGGATGGTAGCTAGCCAGGCGGGCATTAGAATTTGCAGCGAAGTTAGCTCAGCGGTAGTGTGAACGGATTCCGCGTCAAGGGACGTGAGATCGAATTCACCTACAATACAATGAGCTTGAGCTTTCGGTGAAGGAAAATATCGTAAGAAAACCATAGCATGATGGTAGGGCTTTTTTTAATGCCTGCCCACCTACCAGTCAACTTCAAGTTGAAAATCTGCCACCAACTACCAATAGGAGTGTTCCGGAAGTTGTACTTGATAACCAGTTGTTCCACAGAATTAGCGTGTCTACAAACTTGGACCGTATCGTCACTTAAAATCAGGTGAGATTATGAGTATAACGCTAAAACCTTAACAAAAAAAAAGGCCTACCAGAATGGAAATTTCCACTAAATATTATTATAGTCATGTATTGTTACTGTATTATAAGGATTTGTATTAAAAAAAGGGGATTAAAGAAAATATATAACACAAATAATTTTCATTTATGCACAAAACGATATAAATAAAAACAAGAGTCACAAGAATCATATTAAATTTAATATAATAAAGATGGAGCAAATTAAAAGATGATTAGGTGCTGTTCACAAAATACATTCACATTTATGAGGGGCAGAGAGTGTCGCTTACTGTGACAAAATGTGACAGGGGGCGCAGGGGGGTTTAAAAAATACGATATTCGCAGCTCATAAGAAAGAAAAAGATATTGTAATGTCTGTTATAGATATTTCGCAGTATTTCAAAAACCCTTACACATCTAATAAATAATTATTATTTCTTGTTATCTAATATTTATTTACTCCTTATTACACATATTTATTAATTTATTAAAGTTTTATTATAGCAAGCAATAAATATTTAAAAATATTGAAATTAGTGTACTGCTATTAATTGCCATATATCATGTATAGGTTTAGGGGGGGTCTATCATTTATGACGTAATACTGATACACACAGATGTGGTGAGACATGTTCATGAGAAGGGTTTAAAAAAGTAAAATTTTGTTTAAAATTTTTTATGATCTGCCCATGATGATATCTATACATATATTAGAGGTATCTCAAAACAAAAATAAACTTACCTAATACTCTGATTAGATGTGAGCAAATGCCATACAAAACGCAATGTTTGACCCCATGTAAGTGAAGCTATAGCTCTGTGTAGTGTTATATCTATAGCTCTGTCACCAAGCTGAACAACACAATTAGGAATCTTCTTAGCCTAAAACAAATTTTCATATGTTTTTAATTTAAATCATATTAACAAACAAAAAAGTAATAACAATGTTTCAGATTTCTAAGGTACAGATTCCCAACAAGTTACTTCTGACTAGTGTTACTAATATTTTTATATTGTGCTTTTATTCTACTCTATAACCCCAACATAATGCTTTAAGATCATGACATAAAGTACTAAAATTCTTCTTTTTAGTAATAATTTCATGAATTTACTTTTATTTAGAAAATATATCCAATAAGAATCATCAATACAGAACTCTAAAAAGGACCATTTACATTGGTAATTTCTATATGCACAAGCCCAAATCGGTTCACATTAGGTAGCATGCAAGTAATTTGCAATACAGTATAGATTGTATATATGGTACATTACGATTTTCCTACCACAATTATGTACAAATGTAATTCTTCAGAAATCATTAAAGCCACAACTAACATAGTACTTTAAAATTATTTACATACTAGCTTTTACCCGCTGCTTCGCTTGCATTGAAGCAATTAAATAAGTTTTATATTTTTCGTAAAACAATTTTTTTTTCAATAAATAGTATCCTATGTTACTT
Organism: Actias luna; assembly: GCA_039707435.1. Lineage (NCBI taxonomy): Eukaryota > Metazoa > Arthropoda > Insecta > Lepidoptera > Saturniidae > Actias > Actias luna. Next base: position 6,898,442 of record JAZHAC010000033.1, on the reverse strand, counting down.
CTAATACCTCCAAGAATATGTGTACAAAGTTTCATGATGATCGGTTAAGTAGTTTCAGGCGTGAAAGTAGCAAAGTAACTTACATTCACATTTATAATATTAGTATAGATTATAGTAGGTATTACTGTGTGTAAATCTGTTGCTCTTATAAACAGAAAAGTGTGGACGATAATTTCTCATATTGTGGATATAATAGTGAACAGTCTACATGTCAACTCTCATTTCTATGAAATCTATTTATAATCAGTTACCTACCTCAGCCATTGCTCGTCGAAATTCCCCACCAGGAGCCATTCCCAATTCTCTAGTTATGTGTGCAGACATGTTCAATAGCAGTATGTACATCAGCCCATTGAACACACCATTCTGAGCCATTGTTGCTCTTAAAAAAATTAAATCACAAAAATCTAATGATCTATTGATCTATAAAAAAGATATATAAGTATTTATATTATGATTTTTCATATTTTGATAAGTTATCTGAACTAACCTGATCTTTTTAATATTGATATTTTTAGCTTCTCTCAGTATAACTTCTTCATCTAACAACAGAATATTAGTTCGTTGTTCACATAATTCAACCATAACAATATGTGGTTTTACTTCTCTAATTACCTGAAATATTAAAAAGTATAAATATTTTCAATAATATTAGAAATTCTACAATATTAAGTTAAACTTCATTGAATTCTCTAAAATATATGTTCATCATATCAGTCATGCAAAAATTTCTTAGAAAATAATTTCTAATAATATGTTGAATCAAGCCAGTAATGATATGGTAGCATAATTTATTGAAATAAGATATGGTATAATTATTATGGTATGATAATTTGATGATGAAATTTCTGATAAAATAATCATTGTAACACAAATTTAAATTGACATACCCTGGATACATCTTCTTGAGATTGCAAGCTAAAATGTGCTGTACCTACAACATATATTTTTCCTCCATCCGGAGCATCTAGAACTGTGACAGTGCTGGGTAGTCCTTCATCTAATGGAAGCTCAGGAATACCTAAAACAATAATTAACTATATTGCATATCTGATATAAACTTACAACAGAAGCAAATGTTTCCTTTGAAATAAAATTGTATTTTCTTAACAGCAACATACACATGAATATGAAAATTTTGATTTTAATTTGTTTAAAAAATATCAATTTTTCTTTTATGTTGGAGATTACTAAGTCTATTAAAATTTATATATAATTTTAAATATTTATCTCTTTGTAAAACTAGTATTCTCATGACTAAAGGCTTGAGAACTTTACAGTAATTCATAAGAAGTTATAAAACAATAGTTTAACTTTTACCATTATAGATGGTGTGAATTATCTCACACTAAACAATTATGAAACTAATGTGCCTAGATCTTCTGTTGTACCAATAAACTGCAAGTTACAAGATTTTATAATCCCATTATATGTTTCTATGAAAAAAAAAATAATTCAGAAAAAGTTAAACAAAATAGTTTATTAAATCAATGATATAATAATTCTATAAAGTTATTAGACAAGCAATAAAGAGTAAAGTTTAATATCTATTACCCTCCATGTCACATTCTGGATTAGAATCAGCGACTTGATTTTCTGATGGGCTTTCTTTTTTTTGATCTGCTGTAGGGGAAACAATCTTGTCTTTATCTGAAAATATAAGGTAACTATATACTGCTAGTTATCTTAGTTAGATTCCATTTGACTACAACTACACATTGTTGCTTAATTCTATAGAAATCTTATATAATAATTATATATTTTTTGTTTTATTAAGGAATTATTATCGACTTGGTTAAGCATATCCAGCATCTAGAGCCACATCACTTAACATCAGGTGCAATTGTAGACATAAAACCAAACCTGTACAGTATAAAAAAAGGAAACTACTTTAGATTAGAGTTTTATTACATCAATATAACAAAATATGTAAAATAAAATTCAAATTATGGTTCATGTCACTTAATCAAGGGAAGTATTGAAATTCAAATGTACTACAAAATTCTTGTAAATAATGTTAAATTACAGATGCAGTATGTACAAAATATAATAACTGTAGAAATTATTGAGTTGGTTGTAAAGATTTTAATGTGATTAATTTATAAGATTGTATAAAGATTGAATATAATAATGTTACCGGTTTCTTCTTGTTTTATGTTATTAGTAGATTTCATCTGTGCATCACCACTTCCATCTTCAGCCTTTATGAAGATCTCACACTCATTCACAATATCACATTTTGTTCTTATTGTATTAGGTTTTAATAATAATTTTTCCTCATCCAAATCTTTGCCTGAATTTTTTGTTCCACTTTGGAGAAGATGATCAGCAGCATCCATTTTTTCAAAAATAAATTAACACCTATCCAAAAAAAAACATCATTCTCTGATACAGTGCAACTTTTCATATAGTGTATTATATATTTAAGTTTATTATTTATTTAGAAACCCTATAACAAATAATAAAATCAATAATTGTTTTTAAAGTACATATGGAAAAGAATATGCCAACTCAATACATGAAAAGCTCATCTACATTCTCGTTAAGAACATTATTACCTTATAAATTATTCATACGCTATTTATTTGTTATAATAATGACAAATGAATGAAGAAATTGAAATAATTATGCATATAATTTATAATCGGAACTATTAAAATTCATAGTCACTTCACGAGCCCCTACAAAATAACTGCATCATTCGCCATTCACTGACATGAGCCTCGACAGATAGAACGTCACAGAAACAAATCAAAACTGTCAAACAAATAAATATACAAATTGACTTATCAAAAAAAAGTTTTTATATAAATTAAAATATGATATTTTCTTACTCATGCATCAATCTGTATAGAAGAATGTGTATCCACTTAAATATAACATTTCTCAACCCACAATCTGAAAATTCTTCATTATTTTACAAGAAATAATTTTATAATCTATGTTATCTGTAGAGCTAAATAAGTATCGATTTATAAATGTTATAACTAGTCCGGTAAAACTGTGAAAGCATCTCAGGCTAACAGTGTTTTTTTTTATAAATAAGGTTTAGTGTTGTGGCCATAATCAAGTTAACAATCTGACACTGAATACCTATAAATACGTTCCGATCGTCGGACTTGATAGCCAGTCACTCCGATAGGCTTAGCATGTCCAACATATTGGGCCACATCGTCACTTGACATCAGGTGAGATTATGACCACAACACTAAACCTAAACGATATTAAAAGTTAAAAAGTTCGAACGTTCGAAAGTGCAAGAAATAATATAAATCGCAAGACGGTCTAATTAAAAAAGGGTTCTGTACTATATGCATATTTCTTTTCCGGATTGTATTGTTCTATCTTCATTATTTTTAACTATGACTTCAGACAGCATTTTATAAAGTAACATGTATCATTTAAATTTAAAATAGGATATTTTAGTTCTTTTGAACTCTGTATAATATTCCATGACATAGAATTATTCCTTTTTTCGAGCTATCGATAAACATTCAGTATCGTTCATCTCTAGTCATAGTTACGTCATTGAATTCGCTAACATTGGAAAAAATTGAATTCCGAATTCAATTTTTAGAAACTTAGTACTTGGTGTAAGTTCAGAAGTTATTCAAAATGAGTGCATGGAGGCAAGCTGGTCTTAAGTAAGTATAATATTTTTATAAATATTGGGGTTTTCTTGTTTCTGATTTACGCTAAATTAAGGTTATAAATTTTAGTTACATAAACTACTCCAACATTGCCGCTAAAGTTCTTCGTCGTGCCTTGAAGCCTGAATTTCGCACTGAAGCTTTAAAACGAGACGAATCGCATGTTCGAATTACTCCTTGGGCCAATGGCAGGCCAGCACGTATGTGAATTTTATTTTTATATCAGCAATCTACCTTTTACATTTTGCAGTACTTTATTAATCTTCAACACCAGAAATCATCCGTTACTTCGTATGCGTTAATTACCACATAAAACTGACTGAGATTAAATAAATAGTCCATGACCCTGAACCAGGACATAGTTTTCGATCAGTGAAAGAACCAATATTTGATTATCAAATTCCGTAATAGGTTTAGAATTTACATAACATCAGGTAATATTTTGGTGAAACCTTTCACCTATTCTATCTACTTTGACTAGAAGTTTTTCAGTGGGATCTTCATCTTTCAAATCTTAATCAAATACTTGGTTATTTGGCCCTATGTTTAGTAATATTGATGTTTAGCATGATGTAGTGTGGTTAATTGGTATAAGTGAAGTGACATATAAATAATGATTCCATACATGATATGTTGGTAGCCATAAAACTACCTGGAAAATTTTAACAATAGAGTCACCATGTTGTTTATGCTCTGACCTTTTAATTATGACATCAAACTTGGCTGTATTGTCTCAATATGTTTGCCTTTTCTTTACAAAGAAAAATTGAAACAAAAAGACTACATATTTATCCCATAATAAATACAATTATATTGATAATTACTTGTAACATTCAAAATTCTCATTGTAAATAACAGGATACTTGTTTATATTTATTAAATGAGATAATGCTACATGACAATCTGTATTAGGATAATGAACCATTAACCCATTCTCTGTAACAATTTCATTAAAAAATTACTATTAATTTTTCAGATGAAAAGGAGTAAAAAGGTGTAAGTTAGGCTTACTGTAAAGAAGTGTGCTATTTTAGAATTGTTTAGACATTAACGGAAATAACCACTAACATAGTCAATAATTAAAGTACTAATTTGAATTCAAATGTTGTGCTGCAATATATAGATATTAGTATTGAAAATATTAGTTTATTATTAATATTAACAAGTTCAGTTAACTAACCCTTGATGATGATGATGTCCCAGTACATGTTGATGATGTATTTTGAAGTATATAACATACATCTTAATTATAGTTGATTTGCATGATGATAGATGCTGTCTGTTGTAATTTTATAGAATGAACAACTTTAAACTATAAATCCTAAGCATATTTAACACTAGCTGTGTATGTGACTCTGTGTGAAACTAAAATTGTATTTAATCATTTTCATAAAAAAAATGTTATAAAGCCTATGTTACTCAGGGCTAATGTAGCATTCTAATGGTGAAAGAATTTTTGAAATCAGTCTAGTAGTTCTTGAGTTTATTACTTACAAACAAAAATACAAATCTTTTCTATTTATAATATTATATTGTATATTATTATTTATATAGTACAGATTGTACTGCAATTCCAAATATGCAAAATATACTTCAATATTTTAGACAGGAAATCCAGTTCTCAAAAGTTTACAGAAATAAAACATATGGAAATATAATTGACATATTAGTGGTATAGTTTAATGTCTGATAAACAAAAATATGATAAATCTTTGTACAAAATAGTTAATAGATACATGTCTGTGAAGTGTTTTTTAATGTTCTGTTTTTGTTTTTTACTGATATATTTAAATGTACATGCAAATTATACAGATGAAATTTTATGGCCTTACAATTTTCAGATCTGCAAAATGCTGCTACTAAGTGAAAGAAGATCAATCTAACAACACCATGAAGACCTATTTAATTAAATTATAGTGGAGCTTTAATAAATACATGTGAATTAAATTATACAGTTTTTTAATTAATATTTTTAATATCACCTATATAGAAAATCTTTTATTATCTATGTTTTTCTGTATATATACAAAAACAAAATCTAAATATTTCTTCACCATTTTTAATATGCCAACTAATTTATATGTTGATAAATCTAATCTATACTAATATTGCCTATACATTCAACAGAAAGGAGTTACTTTTTTACGCTTACACTGTTGAACCTAATTGTATTTAGAGCAGCACATTGGTTCTACACAAAAATTAGTTGTTACTACATTAAAAAAAGTCAGCAATAGATTATATCTACCTATCTGTCATGCATAAGCCATATTAATAATGTACCTATTTGGTGATCTAAAAAAAAGAGGATTATGAAGTCATATTGTATGGAACATGATATATTATTTGCTGTAAAGCCCTATGGGCAGTTTTAACAAGAGTCACTATCTTGTACTGTTATCCTTTTAATTATTAAATAACGTCCGAATCGGGTGTACGGTCACAGCTATGTATTCTTTAAAAAATGAATATATTTAAAAGAAAAAAAAAATATGGGAGTAATAGTGCGAACAAGCCATTTGATACCATTGCCACCTGACTTTTGAAACATTTGACTCTTATTAAAGTAATATGTAAAAATCAATGATGTTTAGTTTTAAATGAAATAAATAACAACATTTCTTGAGTGCTTTATAGAAATTATATGCTATGTTTAGTAAAATAATGAGTAATATTTTCAGAAAATCTTGCTAATAATTTTATTTTAAGAATATTCGAAAAAAATGTAGCGAGACCAGCTCGAACTATAGGACATGTCATTAAATTGAACAATAACTAATGATAAGAACATAGTGTTTAACAACAAAATAACACCAGACAGTATCAGCGACATATAGTATTGAAACAAATCTGATTTTACAGAACAGATATGGTTTGAACACTCTCTTGGATAAACATTCTTTACATATATATGGTTCTATCATAATGAAATTTATAAATGCGAATGTTAATTTATTTGTTACTCTTTCATGACTTAACTATAGAATCATCATGAAATTTTGCATAAGTTTTGTCAGGAGTAGGTACAGAAAAAGTATTTTTCATTTAGAAAAAAGAAACGATTTCCAAGTAATAAGTAAACAAGTAACAAGTAATAAAAATACCTTAATTCTGTGTGAAAAAAATTAAAAATAAGCAGTGTCTAGAAATTAGATCCTCATATTCGAGTTTCACAGAAATGCATGAACTGTGCCATACTAAAAATTTAGTTGATACATTGCACAACAAAGCACCATATTTATACCAGCACATTATAGTAAAGGAAATAATTAATAAAAAAACTACATCAATGAGTACACAATGTTTTTAATCTTGTCACTTTTACTGGTAAATTAGCAGCTTTGACTTGGGAGATGAAATTTTTACCAAGAGGTGCCTTTGGTTCTATATCATCAGGATTAATTTTATACAGGACACTACAACCTTCCTTCAACTTTTCTATGCCATTCCAGGCTATCATAACACCATTATCAGTGCATAAATTTGATGGTGGTCTATAAGCACTATAGCCTAACTTTTTTGATAACATCTCAATTGATTTAAATATAACATTATTACATGCAACACCCCCAGAAACAACTATGTTTGGCTTATTTTTATCAACTAAATTCATTTTTTCACAAAACAATATTGCCCTCTCAGTTCGATGCACCAAATGCTCTGCTATGGCTATCTGAAAGGCTGCACACAAGTCTCTGAACTCTGGTATGATTCTATCTCCCAATATTCCATGCTCTATTTCTTTTTGTACCAACTTTCGAATCAAAGAGTCCTTGAGCCCACTAAAACTAAAATTGCAATCTCTTTTTTTAGCTAAAGATAAAGGGAACTTAAACTGATCAATATTTTGTGCATTTTTTGCAGCCAGCTCCACAGCTCTGCCACCTGCCATTTTTGAGTATTCTGGTATATTTTTTAATTTCATCCTTCGTGCTACTTTATCTAAAACTTCTCCAGGAGCATTATCTAATGTTTCACCAAGTAAAATAAAATTACTGACATCTGTAACAACACCCAAAATACTGTGACCTCCGGAAATTAGTAAAACTATATAAGGAAATGGTATTTCTCGCGTTATTCGTACTGTAAGGGCATGGGCTTCCATATGATGTATGGGAATCAATGGTTTATTATAAATTCGCGCCAAATAATTGGCGAACTTGACTCCGACTTGTAAACTGATGAGTAATCCTGGTTTAGTCGTAACAGCAACAGCATCTATATCTGGTATCTGTAAATTTGCTTGTTTTAATGCTTCATTTACCGACAATTCTATATTTTGACGATGTAGCTCGTGTGCTACTATAGGATTTACCCCACCATATCTAATATGTATAGCATTTTGAGAAAACAATGAGTCCCCTAAGATTTTACCCATACCGTTTACAACAGCACAGCCGGTATCGTCACATGATGTTTCGATTCCCAATATAGTTGTATTGGGAGAATATATTGGCGCTTTGCAGTGAAATCGTTTGTGTGTTCTACATACATTTTTTAAAGACAATATTCTTACGATCGCAATATGCTTATATGTAACTGTCATTGTTATCAGCTATACAAACTATACTAATTATTATTATTTTTTAATTTATACAGCATTCACCTATACATTGCACTAGTAATGTCAATGCCAGATAGTGATGCAACTCGGGCAGTTTTTTACTCAAGTGATATTGTTAAATTCGGTTTCAAGTCAAACAAATTTGACTCGAGTTCATGTGTATTTGAATTATCAAGTTAACTCGACCCGCCGAGTAGATTCATTTTATTTCTCTTTGTTGAACAATGTCATAAATAAAGTAAATAACATTTGGTATTGTAGTTGATACTGCGGTGGTTTGAAACGCAACAAGATCTATGATAATATCATTCAATACGTCCGAATACATATACACGAAACACATTGTGTATCTCTACCCAGCTGCTGGATACATTCCGAAGTCAACACTACTGAGAACAACGGACGAAGCTTCGCTCCACATTTTGTTTTATTATTCTATAATAGCATTACTATTTATGTAAACCTGAGTCACTTAGTTAATTTTAATATTTATTTTACTAACGTTCATTCATAAGTTTTGTATATTATTGTTTTTTTAACATATTTTATTGAAAGTATGTCGGTCGAACGATCACAGATAGCCATATCACCTCCCATGACTCCAACTGTTTCGAAAGTAGCGATCAAACTTCTACCCTTTTGGTCCAAAAAATCGGCCCTTTGGTTCGCCCAAATTGAAGCACAATTTGACTTATGTAACATAACTGCCGACGTTACTAAATTTAAATATGTTGTAGCTCAAATAGACACGAGGTTGGCGTCAGAGGTTGAGGATGTTATAATTAGTCCACCAGCTGGTAACCGTTATGAAAAATTAAGACTGAGCTTATTCGTAGAGTCTCCACTTCCCAAGAACAGCGAATCCGTCAACTATTATCGGAAGAGGAACTCGGTGATCGAAAACCATCAAAATTTCTTCGACATCTAAGGTCTTTAGCAGGTAACACTTTCACTGATGAAAATATTTTACGTCAATTATGGCTGCAAAGATTACCAATCAACATTCAGGCTATTTTATTTGTACAACTCGATGTTACTTGAGATAGAGTAGCCGATTTAGCAGATAAAATAATAGAATTATCATCAACCACTGGAGCACATGCATCTGTGTATACTATTACAACATCTACGGACCAACTAGTAGATCTTACGACACGTTTGGATGAACTTACACATCAAGTGGCGGCACTAAGCAGAGATTACCGGAACCACCCACCCATTAATCGTTTCAGGCGAAGATCGCTGTCAAGAACCATATCACCTAACCCAAAAAGAAGGGATCATATTTGCTGGTATCATAAAACTTATCAAGCGGGCGCCCGCAAATGCCAGCATCCCTGTGCCTGGAAGGAAAACTAGTAAGGCAGTCAGTAAGGGCGACAACCGATTGCCGATTAAAATGTCGCCGTTTATTCGTGACAGATCAAAATTCGAAACGTCAGTTTTTAATTGATACCGGTTCTGATTTATGCTGTATGCCACTTAAATATGTTGAGAGACCGACGTTCACGTTCCGACTATAATCTCAGTGCTGCCAATGGAAGCGTTATTAAAACTTTCGGTAACATTCAACAATCACTCAACTTTGGTTTGCGCCGTGACTTTCGATGGAACTTCATCATAGCCGACGTCAGCACACCCATAATAGGATCGGATTTCTTAGCACATTACCATTTACTACCAGACTGTGCTAACATGCGACTAGTGGATGGTAATACTGGAATTTATGCACCAGCTTTCATAGCTTAGCAAAGTCGTTACTGAAATCACTGGGATATTCAGTGATTTACTCGCGGAGTTTCCCAACATTATTCGACCCCCTGGTTTTCCGAGGGAAATCAAGCATACTACAAAACATTTTATTAAGACGACGGATGGTCCACCTGTTTCGTGTCGCCCACGCCGGCTCGGGCCCCTTAAACCACAAGCGGAAAGAAGAATTTAACAGTATGATACAGTGTGGTACTGCCAGACCGTCAGATAGCTCCTGGTCTTCACCGTTACACATGACACAGAAAAAAGACTGCAGCTGGTGACCTTGTGGTGATTATAGGGCTCTCAACGCTAGGACCGTCCCAGATCGCTACCCCGTGCGTCACATTGGCGATTTCAACAACAGTTTATCAGAGGCAAGTATATTCAGCACCTTGGATTTAATAAAAGCGTACCAGCAAATACCTGTTGCGGAAGAAAATGTTTGTAAAACTGCTATAACTACGCTATTTGGCCTCTTTGAATTTCCGTTTATGACCTTTGGTTTGAGAAATGCTGGTCAGACATTTCAAAGGTTCATTGATGAAGTCGTACGGGCTCTCGATTTCTGCTATGCGTATGTTGATGACATATTAGTGTTTAGTGCAACACTTACGAAGCATATTTCAACGCCTGCAGGACTACGGGGTCAGTATTAACCCGTCCAAGTGCACTTTAGGAACCAAGGATGTCACTTTTCTTGGTTACCATATTAGTGCTGCAGGTGTCCGACCTCCTGAGGACCGCATAAAAGCCCTTAAGGAATACGCATTACCAAAGACCATACAAGGTCTTCGCCGGTTCTTAGGCATGATCAATCATTACCGGCGTTTTCTACCCCGTACTGCAGAACTTCAAGCTCCGTTGATTGAGATGCTTACCATATCTAAAGGAAAAGGAACTTCCTCAGTCCAGTAGACCGAGGAGTTGCAGCAAAGTTTTCTTGGCTAAAAAGACAGCTTATCTAATGTTACACTATTGGCACATCCTGTACCTGATGCTCCTTTAGGACTATTTACAGATGCCTCAGGTATACAAATCGGTGCGTGCTTACAACAACAAGTGAAGGGTAATTGGCAGGCAATAGCATTTTTCAGCAAGAAATTAACAGGCTCACAGAAACAGTGGCCAGCCTACTACCGGGAACTACTGGCAGCTTACGAGAGTGTACAACATTTCAGACATATCATGGAAGCTCAATAATCTACGATCTTCACTGATCATAAACCTCTTATATATGCTTTTACTTAACGTAGAGAAAAGTTATCGCCGGTACAACTGAATCAACTATCATTCATTTCACAATTCACTACGGATATTGTCCATATTAAGGGCATGGAAAACGTGGTCGCGGATACCATGTCTCGCATAGAGGCTGTCGCTATTGACACCGATTTTTCAGATCTCGCACAATCACAGGAATTAGATAACGAACCTAAAGAAATTCTCAAATCCAATAGTTGATCATTAAAATTGGAAAAAGTTATTATTCCAGGGACTAGCACGACGATTATTTGTGATACCTCTACAGGTACACACCGTTCTTACATCACGCCACAGTTTCGACGGAAAATTTTTGAGCAACTCCATAATCTGAGCCATCCAGGTATAAAATCTACAACTCGTTTAATTACTGAGCGATTTGTTTGGCCGTCTATCAACAAAGATTGCCGATTATGGTCTAGTACGTGTCTACAGTGCCAACTTAGTAAAGTCACTAGTCACACAGTGTCACCGATTGGACAATTTCAAAATCCATCAGCTCGTTTTAAACATGTCCATGTCCATAGCATAGCTTTTGAAAACCTTGTATGAAAATTTTTTTTGGTAGTTTCTGTTTTAGTGTAAGTATATGGAAATTTCACGAAATATTACATATAATTTATTTTTCTAATAATCCATCTAAATTACATTACTTAATACAGAAATATTATCTATCAATTATTATAGCGCTTCATTCATTTTATTGTTATTATTTATTAGTTTTAATATATTATATGGAATGATAAATCTAATTATATGTTTATAAATTTGTTATTAATGATGTGGAACATAATATATTACTTGCCACACAAACTCCTGTTTTTTTCATTTACAGATTTAACAAGAAAGTTATCATCTTGTTAAAATGTAAACATCTTAATTATAAATTAACGTTAGCCTTGTCTGTGTAGTCTCAATACCTTTACCTTATAAAATAATAAATTGAAGTAAAACAATTTTTACTTTGACAAACATGACAGCTAAATATGGGTCATATGGGTTCTGAGGATAATTATTTATTTGTTTGTTTAGTTGTAGAATGCATGTCAAGTTTTATTAGAACTAATAAAATTAAACTTTAAGGTTTTTGAGTCATTCTGTGGTGTTTATTTGTAATCTAAAAATATATTTTATATGTAGTTTGCATAAATTGTATATGTCGTCTATTTGTTAGTGAATAGCCTGGTATGGATATAATTTAAAGAGAAAAACAAAAGTTGTTTAATACAATCTCCATCGTTTATGGTTCTGCCTACGTGACATTGGCAAAATTGTGTGCGCACTCATGGGGCCATTAAACGAAAAAGAAGAAAAAGAAGATAATTGTTTTCATAATATTCTCTTAACCGGTGTATTAGTGTTATCAGAATGAGGTGACTTTACAATCAGGGCCCAAATTATTACTTACCAACCAAGTTGTAATTCATACAGTTGCCATTATAATCAAATATGAAGTAAATCCAACCCAATTAATTATTTAGTGCACAGAGTACTAATATATTTAGAATTATATTAAGTACCGCATATTTATATTATATCATTCTGGATTAGAGATTTTATAATGGAGCTCTCAGAACCGACACCAGAAGCATTACAGAGAAAATTATATTTTTTACTTGAACAATTGCAAGAAATGGCGAAGGAATTACCACCGTAAGATGTTTACAATATCATTCTTATTTTGTTGGGTTATTGTCACAAAATTCTTCATAATGCTTCTTTTCATGTCTTAGATTTCTGCATCGAATTCCTAGAATTAACACATTGTTTATGTTGTGAGTTTGTACAAAAAGTGAAAAAAGTTAAGTATAATGTGGTATAATGGAAAACATTATTTATAGTTAATAAATAATAAATGATAAAAATAGATGAATTAATAGAAAGTAATAGTTTTCCTACTTCTTTTCTTTAATAATTTTCCATAATTACTTGTACTTGTCCCTTTGTTTTTAAGGACTTTAAACTTAATGTATTTTTTTTAGAAAATATCAAATGCGTGTTCCCATTGAATTGCTATCTGGTTTAGCAAATTGCCTTTTAAATGACACAGTGTTTGAAATAGTTAAAGGGCTGATGGAGATTCAGCATGTCACAGAGAAACATTTATTTCAGCAAAGACTACAAGTTATAAATAAACATACATGTGAGTCATAGTGAATTAAATTTAGTAAATGCATTATTAAATCTGTGTTTTCAAATAAAATTACCTAGGTATGTATATCGTACACACTGGTAAGAAATATTTAAAGTTAATCATAAGTTGAGTGTTGTACACTGATACAAATTAGTTATCCTAATATTCTATGTCACTTAATATTGTGAGCTCTTTGATGATAATTAACTTTAGAGCTAGTTGGTATCAAGTTTTTTTAACATGTTAACTGCTAACTACAATCTAACTTGTAGATTTCATTCTTTTCCAAGACTCAAACTACAAGTTGTCTCGTCATGTATTTCTGTGTAGCTACAATTCAACTTAAAATATATCAGTACTAATACTGTTAGATGATTTCTGGGAAAAGAACAACATATCAATGCTGGCTTACTCATTAGAAAATGATCAAAAAACAATGCACTAGAATTAGAGTTTTTACTAATATAATATAAAACAATCAAATTGTCATTCTAGGCCAGATTTCTGAAAATTGCTTTGGCAGTCAACATGTTGATGTAAAAGTTTTTTGGCTGTTACTATTGCAAATATATAACCATAGTTGCTAGTTATCTGGAGATTTGCTGTCTGTAAATTGGCAAACATCAGCCCCAGAGCTCTACTCATTAACACATTATTACATTGGTTTTTTTTTTAATCCATTACTTGATCAAAATTATATACTTCATCATAATATATGGTTATAAGTAATAACAATACTTTTTTAGTAGAAATACAAAGTATGATTAATAGTACTCCCAGTGTGGAGCAACAAGCAATTCAGAAGACTATTTTATTAACAAGACATAAGGAAGAATTGAAACAAACTGATATGAAATTGGTGATGCAACTTGATCAAAAAGTATGTTATTCTGAAGATATTATTATTAGTCAATAACTAAATATAGGTATTTTTCCATATGAAGCAGTAGGTAAACTAAGTTAAACAGTAAACAATGAATGGTTGATCAAAATATAATAATTTTATTGCATGGAAAATGCAGAAGTAAGAACTTCAAGAATGTTTTAAGTATACTTCTTTTATTGGGGGAATCTTACCATTATAATAAATAATTGGACTTTCACAGTAAAAAAGATAATAAAATGTTTGTATAGATATTAACCTGATGAATCAAAAGATTCATTACAAATCTTGGATTATTTGTGTACTATAAATCACATATTTTAATTAAAATTACACTACTCTTTCCAAACAGTACACTTTTTGATGTGAAGTCTTTACAACTTCATATATTTTTATATTGTATGATAGTTTTGTGCATAAATTATAATACCTGGTGTTTGGATTAGTATTCTAATTTTATATATTCACCTTCCAGGTTAGTGATCAACAAGTGTTATTGGAAAAGGCAGGTGTACCAGGATTCTTCGTAACTAACAAACCCATAGAAGTGAAAGTGCAAATGTATCTTCTTGACTTTATTTTAAGATTAAGTAAAATGGATATACCAAAAGATGTTAAATAGATTTTAATACCTACTCAAATTTGTTTATTTTCCATTCATTTTATTCATTACAACTTAATATTAAATCATGGTTATAATTAAAACACTATTAAAAGAATATGCAACTTTATTAAAAATAATAACACTATACAGCTTTGGTACACTGTACAAAAAATCCATGAAGAAATCTGCATTTGACATTCTTTGTTGCATAAAACATTTTAAAGATATTTACTGAAAGGCTACAACTTAGATGTGTAAAGTTTATACTACGTTGATTGTCCGATTCATATACATTAATGATATATACATTACAACAAAATTATGTAAACATCAACTCTAAGTAAAACATCATAAAAAGATTGCTCACATGGAAAGTTTTATTATTTTGGCTTGTATTACATTTGTGCATTTACTTAAAGCATTATGTGTATTGTAAATAGATTATATTGTTTTATGTAATGGCTGTGTTCTACTTAGCGTTCACAACACTCAAGATCACAGTTTTTCCCCGTTCCACTTGCGTTATAATCAATAACTCAAGTTGAACGAAGTACAGGTCCACTCTTGATAGGCTATTGTGAGCTTGGCGTCAGTGAAAATAATAACGTCATAACTGTGTTGGCAGACCCATTAAAAATTGATTATTGTACCAGAGCAGTAAAATTATTGTACATTCAATAAAATGATGATACTTTATAAAATCATACATAATTTCTATCTTAAAACATTATTTATCGAAAATGTAGCCTTTTAAAATACTAGGAAAACATTGATCAAAACTAACCAATCCTATGAATGTATATTTAAAAATATAATTGTTATTGGCTGATGCTATGCACAAAAACGTTTTAGGCTTAGGATAAAAGATTGAATAGATCATGAAATTATGGTACTGTACAACAATTATATTACGTCTGCCAATACTGGTCATTTGCGGTGTGTTCGTTACGACCAAAACGACCATGTTATGACATGTTCTAAAATATTTTGACATGGCAACAGAGGTTGTTTATTATATTATTTATCACCAGTGTGGTGTTATTTGTATATCATGTACAGAGTCCTACTGTTGTACAAACATTTCAAGATTGTCACAGACGTAACCTATTATATTTAGGTATACGTATTAAACCATCGCAGCAAAAAATCCATCTAAATCATAATAAATATTTTGCTTTGAAATAAAGTGTTTTATTTTATATTTTGTCGCCGCAGTAGAAATTCGTTGGTTTAAGTTAGGTTTGACTTGTGTTGAGAAAGAGCGCTCTTTCTCAACACAAGTCAAACCTAACTTAAACCAACGAATTTCTACTGTAGTGGCCTTAATACGTAAGTACCTATATTTAATTGGGAAGGAAACGTCCAATTGCAAAAAGTTAAAACACACATACTGTAACAAGAAAGCTTCTATATTACGTAAATCATACAACTGAAAATTACAGCTAATTTCTATAGTAATAATGTTGAGAATATTCGATGAATACTAAATAGGAATGGAACGACGTGACATTCAAAATATTCCCTTTTGTACCATGCATGACGTTCTAATGCATGTATCGTTAATGTTTTGTATTTTGTCAATTTGAATTTTATTTTGACATGTTTAAAAGTAATAAATTATTAATTTGTTATCATATTTCTAGCAGTAGACAAATTTCTAAAAGTTTTACAAAATTATAAATTAAGATAAAATGATAAACGTTACCTATGTATAAAGGGGTCGCGATGTGATCGAGTACAAGTGTTCTACAATACATCAATAAAATTCAATATTTATTTAAAAAAGTTATATTTAAATGAACTTGCAGTGTACCTTTATACAACGTGTAATATGAATAACGCACAACCTCAGACACCCTTAGAACATTCAGTAATAATCATAATACAGACACAATGGATTTACTTGTATGTACTTTAGTAAAATTTTTTTATGAAATTAGTTATGCCTATTGTGAGCGACTAGTATGGTAACATTGCTAATATACAGATAAAAATGTAGGTCAATAGGCTCGTGACCTTGACAAACGAAATACGAAGCGTGCATCGTTACCTACCGAGTACTGAGTTGTTTACGTTAAAATTCGGCGTGTTCAAAAGATATCAATCATACTTTTTACAATAATTAAAGAATGACTAAATATCTTACTAGTTAGTCTACTGCAGTCACTAATCATTTTTTTGAAAATGAAATCCTAATTTTTAAGTCTTCAGCACTTGTTGTCTCGTTAAAGTACACTAACGGTTTAATACGTCCTCATAAAGGATAGCAACATGGACATGTGCGCAGTAACGAATCCAGCGCTTTCCATACTCAGTATCAACAGTGGAACACTCCACGTGAAATGCGCAGGGGCCCCATCATGTTGGTAGAATACCTCTTGTAAATTGCCGAGAGGTATGTGTGTCTTCCATCAGCGTCGGTAGAGTCTCTCGCAATAACAATAAATATGATGCCTCAGTTAATCTCTCTAAGAATGTGTGTACAGTTGACGATCACCCAAATTTTAATCGAGAAACGATGCTGGAAGGAGTCCAGTCTGCATGCGTGAGGATTTCCGTGCAACCACAAATGTCTATTATGATAGTTGTACATACGCACACCAAACACTCCAGCTGTGGTATAATCACGGGAAGTCAACTGCTGACAGCGTCTCAAGTAAAACGGATGCATTATCACGAAGTGTACATACATGTGACTGCCGGGCAAATGTGGTCCTACTTTCGTGTGCTACTATGGGGTTTCACGTCAAAGTAATTGAGTATTTGGCTTTGATGACGAGTACCTTTTTTATGGAATATGGGGCAAACGAGCAGGCGTTTCACCTGATGGTAAGCGATTACCGCCGCCCATGAACACCCACAACTCCAGGGGAATCGCAGGTGCATTGGACAATCGGAGGGACTAGCTCTTAAGTGCAACTGCCGAAACACACCTGTTTTTGTATTTGGCTGCAAATTTTCAACTTGAGGGTGGTAGCTAGCCACGCGGGCATTAGAAAAAGCCCTACCACCATGCTGTGGTTTTATCACGATGTTTTCCTTATCTGAAAAGCTTAAGCTCATTATAGGTGGTTGGATTTGAACTCGCGTCCCTTGATGCGATGTTCTTACACACTACCACTGAGCTTTCATCGCTTCATGTGAAGTACCTGTGCGTACATTGTCTGCTCGGTCGATGGCCGTGTTCGATTGAAAACAACACGTCTCGGAACCGCTGAGTAGCGACTAACATAGTCCTGCGGTCTATGCTGTGGTACACTGCCTATTCTGCAAGCTAGTGCCGCATTATCTTCACACTGTCCCAAAGTTCTCACCATTTGGTGTATAGAATATTAGTATCATGATATTTTCAAAAATACATTCTACTGATAAGCACGGCGTATGACCAACGTTATATTCTTTGATATCGCCGCGCGGTCACATATCTGTTAATTGTTGCGTGCGTGTAATGTATATCGCTGTTTACTTAAACCTTTTGAATAAAACACTTTATAGTCATTGCAATGAAACTTATTCTTCAAATTATTAATTTAATAACAGAGTTTCATGTTTCAACAGATTTGAAAAAAAAACTTTAGTATTTGGTTTTATGTTTCATTTTCGTTTGTTTTGACTGTTTAACAAGTGGATAATTGTTTTACGTCTTTTATGATTATTAGGACAAACAATTACCTATATTCAAATACCTTCGATTAAATACCCAATTCTTAACAAACTACTTTCTCAGTGTGCATTTATTATGTTACACGTTGTATATAAAAATTTCGTGCCACGTTGTTTGTCCGCGATGAACTCCTAAACTACTGAACCGATTTTAATAAAATTTTGCACACAATGTGCAGTTTGATCCAACTTAAGAGATAGGATACTCTTTATCTCGATAAGTGATCATAACGCGATAAATGACGCTGAAGTCGATGTGATTGGTTACTTGAAAATGCAGAACAATGTCTGCCAGGTCAGTTAGTATTAGTATAAAATTAAACATAATGGTACGTTTTCAAATGAATAAATCAAATAAAACAATCAGGGAGGTGTTGAATGAGGTGCTTTATACCCAGATTATTATCAAGTGACCATCTTTGTATTTGAAAATTAGTTTGCAAAACGCAATAACACATCAACAAACAAAAACGCACAAAATAAGATTTATGAAACAGGTTATCTTCAGTTTGTCAAATTGTAGTTTTTATACACTTAACGTTTTTAAACAATTAAAATGCTCAAAAAAGTTTTTGTTACTGTAGGTAAGTAACACGACACTACAGTTATTATCAAAAAACATGAGTAACAGTAATTATCTGATTATGATTTCTTAATCATATCAAAGGGTATTAAGAAAACTGTATCCATTACGTCAAAACCGATATAAAAACAAATCCAATAAAATAATTATTTGATCTCTGTGTAAAGCATTATTAAACCAAAGTTCGAAGACGGATTGTACTTTATATTTTGTTATCCAATGATATTCAATCTAATAAATAATTTCGTTAATATTTCGAAAATATAATAACACTTATTGACAATTTATTCATACTTATTATTCGCCGATTCGATTAGTCATTAGTATAAATACAATGTATTCTCTACCTACAATACCGTTCTATCGCACAATCTAGACCAATGTCCCACTAACGTTTCGTTAAAGTAACACAAGTACCAAAGATTCGTATAAATAATGTAATTTTAAATTTATTTTAAATATTTGTATAAATACTGCATCGGGTATTTCATTTCTTTTCTGTTCCATACGATGAACCTTGGCTGATTTTCGACATACCAATAGACTTTTGAAGAAGAATGAAAACTGAAATGAATATTGATATATGATAGACAAACCATCTTTGTCTTTTACCTAATATTTTATAACGTAATATAATATAACAGTTTAAAATAATTGTAAAACAGAAACTTATTTAAAAAGCATATTATACATATCATATTTAACTTTCTATGCAGACGTGAAAATTCAGAAATTCTTTACCGTAGACATAATGTATACGAACATTAGGTATGGCACATAGGATAAACAATATATTTTTTTTTAAGTTAACGCTTTGGCTTCCATCTCTCCTGATGTTTAGTGACGATGTGGCCCAAGATGGTGGACAAGGTAAACATGTGGAAATACTGGCTCTCAAGTGCAATAGCCGAAACACACCTATAGGTATTTGGCGGTGGATATTCAACTTGAGGTGGTAGCTACCCAGATGGGCAATACAAAAAGCCCATGCTTTAGTTTCGTCACAATGTTTTCCTTTGCCGAAAGTTCAAGCTCATTGATTCGAACTCACGTCCATGGACCGCCGTCCGTACACACTACCACTGAGCTATCATCGCCTTATAATCGCTTTTCCATTGACCTATAACTGATGAAGCAATATTATGACCAAAACAATGTATAACATAAACAATATGCATCAATATAATTATTCAGAATTAATTAGTAATTAAATGATATGCATATAATTATTTCCCAAATAAATTATCTATTTGTACCTTATTACTTTATTGTGTCTACTATGAACGATATAGAGCATTTATTAGTCTTGTGATAATGATAAAATAATACTTACATGCAGCAAATATGGCGCAACCGATAGAGAAATAAAGTAGTTTTCCACTGAAAAGTAGTCCAAGTAAATAATAAAGCATTGGAGTAAGTGTCACGACCGCCCATCCGATTGCGTTTAATAAGGAATAAATTCGAGGAGGCACCTGGAAAGGTTCAACTCTTTCCACTCCAGATTGCAGGAAGAAATCACCCGTATTCAAGAATGAGTCCTGCATTTTATCCTGGAATAATATAATAATTGTTTTGGGCTCGTTCATTAAATCCAGGATGTACGTAATTAGGTTTTAGTCTTTCTTATAATAAGCTGGCAGGGATCTCGCGGCTCTGCACGCTTATGTTATGAAATACAGTCGAAACCGGATATACCAACATTGGTAATAATGATTGAATGGCCTAGGTCCCGGACTTATCCCTATTTAATTACCTATATACATAATCATATCGCTTATAACAACATCAGTTAAAGGGACGGACTCCTATCGGACTATATAGACCAATGGTTGGCAAGCTTGTTATGCGAAAGAGCCAAATACATTTGAAAATTAGCCAAAGAGCCTTTTTTTAACTTAAGCTTTGCGTTAGTGGGATACATTATTACGGAAATAATTAGGATTTAAAGTGCACCCTCGAGCTTGCCTTTGTCAAACAAGTCTTACTTTTTACTTTATACTTAAAATAATATTTAAAGATATAAGTAGTAATATAAAACATATTATGAAAAGTAACTACAAATACTCCATTAATCTGAACATTGACCTTGCATTTCCTTGTAAAGTAAGTAAAGTAAAATTTTACTCGTCTCTTACAAGGTAAGATAATATTCCGTGCCTGCACTAAACAATTTGTGGAAGGGCCGCAGCCGGGGGGTCAAAGAGCCGCGGTTTGCCGACCGCTGATATAGGCTATAACAACAAAGTGTAATTTTTTTCAAAAAACAAAATACTAGTCTAACTGTTTTTGTAATGATTATATGTTTTATTATTAGCCTAATCACTTTCTCCTCTTTAACCCGCGCTACATGCCATTTCGCCTTGAACTATTTAATATTGATCTATTACGCATATTGAAGGACAGTTGACAGAAAGACCAAGAAGAACAGTTTCACCAACATTATAATTCAAGTCACTATTCGCACTATTCACGCTGTGAGAGGTACAAATATAACGGAGAGTTTAATTCTAATGCCATTTAAGATTTTCTTAGGGAAATAAAATGTACCTTTTTTTACAAAGTACCATGTTGTACTTTTGTTTATAGTTAAGGTTTAGCATAATGGGCACAATCTCACCTCATGTTAAGTAACGGTGTGGTTTAAGACGGTGGACACGCTAAAGCTTAGTGGAGGAACTCGCTCTCACACCTATAATAATACCTATGTATTTGACGGCAGATTTTCAACTTGAGGTTGATAGCTAGCCATGCGGGCATTAGAAAAAGCCCTATCACCATGATATGGTTTCCTTATGGTGTTTTCCTTCACCGAAAACTCAAGCTCATTGTAGGTTGTTTGATTCGAACTCACGCCCCATGACACAGCGTTTCTACACGCTACCACTGATCTATCATTGCTTCAAAACACTTGGTAACAGAATTACGCGATAAGGTTAAAAAGGACACAAAAAGTTACAAAAACAATTGATTGATAATGCTCATATTATTGATAAAAATTATTACCTTAATAACAAAGGTGTCGTGCAACCACTTCGCAGCATCAGCTTCGTCCTCGGGTACTTTTTCTACCGGTATCCGTTCAATGTACATATGCGCGTGCACAGGCTTGCCGTAGAGCAAGCTCGTTAACGTGGGTGGAGTCTGTAAATTATGGCTTATCTTTACATATAATCTATACAAATAATAAATCTGTAGAAAAGATTTTTTGTGCATCGAAAATATTTCCAAAAAAATAGCCAGGGTGTTAAAGGAATTTTTGTCTGTGCACGCATCACATAGAATGTACAAAACCAATATAGATAACTTTTATACGTAAAAATTGTACGCAACTTGAAGTATTACTTAGTTTTTGTGTTATCGCAGTCGCTTCACTCTATCAAGAGATATTTAACAATATAAAGATTTATGTGAAAAGAATATTGAACATGAGTAATAATAAGTACCTAATAATATTCTATCAAAAGTTATTGTAATTTGAAGGACGGTGTAAGATTAAACAGTATCAATTCCACGTGCACTTAAACAACTTTACTAATAAGCATTATACACACGAATATGATCGTGTTTTGCTACGCATTCACGCTTTAATCAAATGATACCCTCGTGAAATTTTGCATACACGTAATTTGAGGTACAGAAATTCATATAGAGGAAAAAAAACTGTTTAGAAGCGATGATGGCTCACTTGCTTGTGTGTACGGATGCTATATCAATGGACGTGAGTTCGAACCCCTGCAATAAGTATCAGCTTTCGATGAAGAAAATATCATGTTGACACAATAGTATGGTGGTACCACCCTCAAGATGAAATCTGCAGCCAAATACCTATAAGTGTGTTCCAGCCGGTTATTCCACTAGGGTTAGCGTCTCCATCTAATACCTGGTGAGATTGTAGCCATAGCGCTAAAATACGGGGGCATTAATTAATTACGTGGGGTAATTTTGGCGATTTTTCAACACCCCGTCTTCCGTCGGCGAGATGTAAGAAATGTACTACGAGATCTACAAGAACAGGGCGTATATAAAATCGAATGTGACTGTGGCCTCTCCTATATCGGCCAAACTAAAAGAAATATAGGGAATAGAATAGGTAAAAGAACACATATCTGACGTTAAACACCGACGCTCTACGAAGTCTGCAGTTGCTGAACATTCAGAAGAAGGCTCCAAACATTATCTTACGATTCGACAAGCCACAAATCCTTGCCAAAGAACACCGATTCCTACCTGGAATGATTCGTGAGGCTATTGAAATTAAAAAACATCTAAATTTCAATAGAGAAGATGGTTGGAAGCTAGCACAAGCCTGGGATCCGATTATATTAATTAAACCGGAGCCCAAAAGACCAATTGCCAGACCGCAAGAGACTGTGAGCTCTTTCTGAGTAGATCGGAACTCTATCAATAACAAAAAATAAATTGAAGATAGACACAGTAACATGAACTTTTCTGGACAACCTACATCTCAGTCCGCCCCGTGACCACGAAGGCTAAAAACCTTTCGAAACGTCGGGATCAAAATTAATAAATAACCACGATAAAATCCGTTTAAATTAGTTTTATTTCGATGTACAAATGATCATATAATCATGATTACGGATTACTTTAATCGTGATTGAATGTATCAAGATTGATGTAATCATGATTACTTTCAATCAGATTAATAATCAAATTACAAAAGTAATCGATTACGCCCATCTCTGCGCATACATTCGGGGAGCCGATGAAATGTGATGATCAGAACCTGTTCTCCCGGCCAGCAGGCGATAAAATAACATCGTTGAGTTTTAGTTTAGTCTCACTTTTTGTTGTGTGTTTGTTGAAAATTGTTATATGAGCTGCGAACGTCACGTTTTCTTAGACCTCACCAGACCCCATGTTACATTTTGTCACAGCAAGCTGTACCCCCTTCCCCCCATAAGTGAGAACGTATTTTATAAACGGTCTCTAAGTTTCTAAGAATGAAGTCACTTGCACAAGTAAAAGTGCATGCAAAAGTAACATTTAAAAAATATATTTAATATGCCTTTATTACTTTAAAAACATTTATCACACACAATAAGAGAAAAACAAAGTATCATTTCTTTAGGTAACAATATTATGCATTGTTATTATTTTCCGTGTTATTGGTTAAATGGTTACTAACTGATCTTAATTTAACAACAACATTGCTGCGGTATAACGAAATATTTTCCTTGAAGTTAAGGTAAAAATTAGATTATCACTTTATTTTCAACAGCCACGCAATCAAAGCGAAGACATTTTATTTGTAAATTAATGTTTGTTTGGTAGCGATCTGGAAACACTAAAAGATTTCGATATCTATTTCCAAAATTTTAATTATAAAGAATCCTAGACTATATTTAGTTTCTCAGACAAAAATCTAAATTCAAAGATAGCCGTTAAAAATTTTAAGCCATTAAGGATTAACTATGGTCGGAGACTAGAAGAAGTTCAAAAGCTTTTTTATGGTAGCTCTGCAAAGTGACAGAGCTGTACCTGATGTTAGGCATAGTAAAATCCAAAAACAGTGGCGACCATCGATGGAAAGATAATTCATCGTCAGTCACCAGCCAGCCTACGCAAATGCCCCTTAACGTTTCCCTTGAAAGGCCCACGTTATAGGCGGAACGGAATAAACGGGAGGGGAAATTGTTCCACGGCTTCAAGGTAGGGTAAAAGTACGATTTAGCAAACTTTTTTGTTCGGGTCGCAACACGCAGGTTGGGGTTACATCAAGGCTACCCCTGATTTCCGGCAGTATGGGGATTCGATTGTCCACCGTTCGAAAGATACCGCGTCTTTTTAGTGAGTAGCCTATTCAGGTATTACGATTACGTGTTACGACAGTAAGTCCGTAAACTGGTTTTATTCCATGATAATAAAAAATCAGGAATAACTATTGTTACTCAAAACAAAAACAAAAAACGGAGAACCAACAATAAGTTGATAATGATATAATCCATTAACCTGGTTCATTCATATTCATAGGTATAGTGTTTATATACAAACTAGTATCTAACTAGGTAATAGGTATAAGACTTTCAAAAATGAGTGGTTGACTTGAGCATAGTAACACGTGGTAATCTTAATATTCGTTTTCTGTTAAAATAACACCAACAATCAACGATAAATCAAATCTGGGACAATGAGAAACATTTGACAATAAATAATCATGTTACAAAGTTCAACGTTTAACTTAAAAAAAAAACATTGTTCAATTATTTTATTTTACAAACACTACAAATAAAGTAAATAATGTGACTCCAAGTTTGACATCGTTTTTTTTTGTTGGTTGATTTGACATGGTATTGTTTTTATTCATTTTTAAATACGTTATACGTTTGGCATTATGACCGTAAAGTGAAATTATGACAAGGCCCAAAATGGTAGACACGCTAACCCTAGTGTAAGGACTGGCTCTCAAATGCAACTTGCCGGAACACACCTATACCTATTTGACGGTAGATTTTCAACTTAGGTAGGTGGTATCCAACGAGGTGGGTATAAGAAAAAGCCCTACACCTCTATACTATGGTTTCAACACCATATTTTCATTTACCTAAAGCTCAAGAGCATTACAGGGATTCGAACTTATGTCAATTGACGCGTCGTCCATACACACTACCAATTAAGCCATCGTCTCTTATTTGGCAAACGATCAAAGTTATACTATATATATATATATATTCTGTCATAAAATCTTCTGGTACCCCGTAAAGAAACCCGTGTAATCACAATCTTCCAAGCAATATTATATAACTTAATTAATTAAATATTACGGATTTAATTATCTTTTATACATACCTTGCTTTCTTTTTCAAACGCTAACTGTATATTATAGATAGCCGGTATCTTTCCTCGGAAATATTGCAAGCTTGCTGTAAAACCTCTGGTACGCGGAGTTAGATGGTGCTTTAGAAGTGGTAAATTTTTCTCTTTGGCGAAATTCAACGAAGCCTCGTGCTTTGTTTTTGTGTAACGCGTTCCTTCGGGTGTCATCAAAAGCTACAAAAAAATGACGTAATATAGTATTTACATTTCTAGTTATAAATGGAAGCAATCAGATGATCATGGCTCAGGTTTAATAATTAACGAAATGTTATTTTGAACGGAATATTTTGAAGTGCATATCTACTGCTAACGTAAATATCGACATGTCAAATTATACTATTTATATTATTTTAAAATTCCCATTTAAATCTTAACGTAGTAACTTGGTAAATAAAATGTTTAATAAGATAATAAACTTTAAAACAGTTTATGGGGGCATCATAAAATATATATATATGGGCGCGGCTATATTTATTTCTAAGCGAATTATGATTATAATGGTAAGCCATGTTAGAAAAGACGGTAGTTGATAACACATAATACTAAATAAGTGCGATGCGAGCGCAGCTCTGGGTTCAGTCAAAACGAGGCACTTTAGGCTACATCATCGAAGGGACGTAAGATTTATATTTTTCTATTTTTTTGTAGAGCTAACAATTCTTGTCAGAGTAAGAAAAGTGGATTAGAAATTCTGGTGTGGTACTCTGGTGGATTTTTCCTGCAACGTGAGGCTACGTGCGTACATATACATACATTTGGTTTAGCATAAAGGATTTTATAGTACTTCTGAGCTTAAAAAGTAGTTATAGAATAGAACAATGTTTTCCTGGCCGAGTTAGTACAAGAATAATGATATTTCATAACATGGTATTTATGGTCATACAATAAATATAATCGAAAATATTCGTTTTTGAATACGTACCACTTGGTACTACTAAACTGACTTGAATGTAGTTTATAAATATCAGACTGAATTAAACAAAAGTTATTCGCTATTACACCCTGTCAAAACCAGGGCCGGATTTAAATGAAAAGAGGCACTAGGATATTCCACTTATGAGCCCCTTTCACATCTCACGTTAAATTTAACCAATACATTTTATATTTGTTTTTTAGTCTTCTTAATTTATAATTTCTCTCTATTTTCAGTCCAGTGTTTTAGTGTGCATTGTTTTTAGAATGTGATAATAATTTTGCTAACAACTTGAATGTAGGTCCCTCTTGATCTTGAGGCCTAGTTAGCCTATAGGAAAATCCGGCTCTGTGTCGATGCTAAGGATTTATGAGAAAATCACATATAAAACAATGCAGTACCCATATAAACAGTGAATACTTACCCATATAGGATCTGGATAATCGCATAGCTCCAAAATTTGATTCTTTATAATCTCCTTATCTTTATTAAATGATCTTTCAAGAAATACAAAATCGGAAAATTTCCACATCCACCCGATGGGAGGTAAGTATTGTATTGATTTTTTAGCATAGGCTTTACAGTTCTAAAAAAAGTATAAGATGAATTAATGTTCCGCTCTAGTTGTAATAACTTATTGGTGTATTGAGTAACGGAGCCCAAGTTACCGGTAAAATTGCTTATATCAGATATAAAAGTTATATCGGTACTCTGTTACCCGTTCCGTAACGGTAATCTCGTTTTGTTACGATACCGATATTTGACACCTATTTAACGTTTTCAATCTTTTATCTTAAAATATTATTTTTTTATATTATATTCTACAGTGTCTTTACAAAGAGGTTTGTCATTATGTTTGTAGAAAGTAATCTTTGGAGATACTGATTTGATTCTGAAGTTCTATCGCACATAGCAAGATTTTATCCCCGATACTCTAACAGTTAAGTAGTTACTTTAAAAGTTTGGTCTGCATCATATTAACTATATGATTATATCGTGCACACAATTGTAGATTTGAAGCGATGATAGCGCAGTGGTAGTGTGTACGACTTCGCGTCAAGGGACGTGAGTTCGAATCCAACCACCTACAATGAGCTTGAGCTTTCGGTGAAGGAAAACATCATGACGAAACCATAGCATGGTGGTAGGGCTTTTTCTGATGCGCTCCTAGCTAGCTACCACCCTCAAGTTGAAAATCTGCCGCCAAATACCAATAGGTGTGTTCCGGCAGTTGCACTTGAGAGCCAGTTCCTCCACAGGTTTAGCGTGTCTACCAACTTGGGCCGTATCGTCACTTAAGATCAGGTGATATTATGGCCATTACGCTAAGCTTTACTATAAAAAAAAAAATCGTGAAAATAGTACAGTGATTTTTGTTTACACTAAATACAAAACCATAAATTATTTAAATTCACACTAAAGTATACTTTGTAGATTAATTTCAAATATATCAGTGTATATTGAAGAAATGTAAGAATTTGGAGATAATATTGATGTTATATTATAGGTATCGTTAAAGGTTTTTTTGAATTTCACCCGGTGAAAGTCTGAAAGTAGGCGCTAAAGTTTATAAGAAAAATATTGTTCGAATCCTATTTAATTCAAATGTACTCTTCGATAAAATTAATAATAAAAGTTTTGCTTATTTTAATATTTAATCTCTAACGGTAAATCAATAATGGTGAAGTATATATTAAAAATAATATTTTTCAGGTCGTATTTATATCCAATAGAGGAGAAAATATTAGTTTTTTAATATGCGTCACTTGGAAGAATGAAACCGATATGAATGTAGTTTACTAAGCACTACTAACACTGAACTAGACAAACTACTACTACTATGCAGAATCTAAAGAGCTAATTTAAACTGCGTCCGATGGTGAAATAGCGTATGATTAAATTAGCCAATGGGGAGCCCTACTACACCCGCAGTAAAAACAAAAACTAAACGAAAGTTATATGCTATTAAACTATTGCATAATGCCAAGTATTTATGAGACAATTACATACAAGATATTACAAAACTGCTTAATTTTAATTTACAAAATATATGTCGTAACCACAGACAGAAAAAGCATATTCGAAGCGATGATAGCTCTGTGATAATGTGTACGGGTGCCGCGTTAATGGGCGTGAGTTCGAATCCATCTACAAAGAGTTTGAGCTTTTGGTGAAGGAAAACATCAAGAGAAAACCATACCATGGTGATAGGGCTTTTTCGAATACCCGCCTGGCTAGCTACCCCCGTCAAGTTAAAAATCTGCCGGCAAATACCAATAGATGTATTCTGTCAATTGCACTTCAGAGTCAGTCCGTTTACAACTTTAGTGTGTACACCAACTTAGGCCGTATCGTCACTTAAGATCAGGTGAGATTATGGCCATAACGCAAAAACCGATAAACTATTTAAAAAATCCCCTTAATACAGTAGCGGGCATTAGCTAGTTTATAATAATGTGTTTCCTAACCAGATTTTCTGTATTATCAATGTATAACTACAGGATATTTTACAACAGTTATTACTATAAAAATACGACAAATATATTGAATATTATGTCCCATGAATTTTAATCTAGGAATAATGCAATCGGAAGGTCAAGCTCTATTATCAGTGCAGGCGATTGTCAAAAGTATGATGGATCAGATAATAACTTCAGACATTAATATAATAGAAAATATAGATAAGTTGGCTGCTTAACGAAGTTAAAATTATAATAATATCTATTTTATTTTATACTATAAATTTTGTAAGTAAATTGTACTTAATCTTGTAATGTAACTACATCTTCAACAACGAAAAGATAGGTTTTTAAAACGGTATTTTTAAATATATATATGTTACTCTGACATTAAACAAAATCAGCTACTAGTCATTTGTATACCTTTTCACAAATTTACATCTATACTAATATTATAATGAGTTTTTTTTTATTTGTTTGTAACATATAAATTCATAAACCCCGATATCTAAAATTCTTGCACCATTAGAATATTAAATTATCTCTGACTAATACGTGCTATATTTATTACTACAAAAAACTAGGCATCCCTATTCGGAAAAGTTTGTTTAAACGCGCTAATCTTAGGAACAACCAATCGGATTTCAAAAATTAATTTAGTATTTGATAGAGCAGTCATCGAGGAAGTCTTTACACTATTCAACATCACGCTACCACTAGGAACAAAGCTGTATTGACAAAAAGTTACAAAAACGGGCAAAAATAATTAAATAATGTTTAGTTCTATGCGAACGAAGTAACGAACACAGCTAGTTTTTAAACATGTATACT
The DNA here is from genome assembly GCA_039707435.1 of Actias luna. NCBI lineage: Eukaryota > Metazoa > Arthropoda > Insecta > Lepidoptera > Saturniidae > Actias > Actias luna. The sequence goes on along the minus strand of JAZHAC010000033.1, from coordinate 6,868,306 downwards.
GAGCTATGAAAAGAAATAAAACTGAATAGTAGACATTTGTATGCATTTTCACAAATTTAAATAACTTATAGTCTCTGACAAGGTTAAAGGCCTGTTAAAGAATGGATCCTCAAAACAGGGAAGTGAATTTATTACTAGGTAAATATAGCAATCATAAGTATTAGCTATTAAGTATGTTTATTAAATATTTTTTTACATCAACTTCACATGATGAGTCATTGCTTCCACAAACCAGCAACAATGATTAAGTGTAGACAAACAAATAAAAAAAATAGATAAAATAATTAAATATTATGATATTTATATAACAAATATTTCAGTTTGAAAGCTTTAAATTTATAGACTAATAGTATCTTTTTATATCAGGTACAAAGGTAATTTATAAATAACTGTGAAAAGGTTTAAGGTGTCTCGATAATACTAAGAAAAATATAAGAATTATTATTTGCTTTATGATTACTGAATCAACTATAAAAAAACATCAAGAAAGGAACCAAATCTATTGGATACCTTAAACAGTTATTATATCTCACATAAATGTGTGGAACAAATTCGAATAGAAACAAATCAATTATATAAAGTAGTCATTTCAATTACCAAATAATTATCAAAAATAAAAATAATCTTTCCACTTAATGTAGACATATTACCTATTTTTAAATTTAATATAATTCTCTAAAAATATCCTGAACTGAAATCATAAACCTACATATGAATAATATTTTATTTTATTTTTTAGTTTTATTTTTGAAGTGAAAACTTCTTTAGGTGCATTGAGCACTTTTTGGGTGAACAAAAATCATGAACTTCGCACCATCGTCACCAAAAACTTTACATTTATGTAGAGAGTGTATGCAGATTTTTAATTTTGAACTTGTTAATATGAATGTTGGTTAACAATGTCAAATTAATAACATTTACCAATTAAGAGGTGTCAATTAAGAAATCATAGAAAAAAAATAATTGTGTGTATTCTTTTTGTGCACAAACAATGGCATGTTTTTTGAGTGTTTGAGTATTTGTGTGTTCCTGTGTGAATGGGTGTAGGTGAAGATGTGTGTATCTCTTTTAATAGATATGTGTCAGATTATGTTTTATGAATAGAGTAAGGTGTGTAATAAAAAAAAACAAAATGTGTCTTATGCTCTTGTTTCTTATGTTAATATGTTTTTAGAATTTAATTGTTTGAAGGATTCTCTAAAATTAAAATTATTAAAATTAAAATTAAATTAAAATGATTCTCTATTTAAGTAGAATAAATCTATATGACTAAAACTTGTATAATACACACTAAAACATATCTGTAATACAGAATTTTGTGCATAATTGTGTTTAACAGGCTGAGGGGCAAATAAATGTGGGTTTCGAGTCAATAGACTATAAGTTTTTAAAAAAATCTTACCCAATAATTCAAGACAATCAACCTTATAGTTCAATATATCATATAATAATCTCATTTCAAATGTAGTTAGTTGGTTGCTCAGATAAAGAAGTTAAATTGTATAAAAGTAAGTTGTTCACATACAATGTATGCTCATTTTGGAGTTTAAAATTTAGCAACACATTAGCATGTTTAAAGTACCAAGATTATACAATTTGAATCTATTTTATTCGGTAGTTTAAAATTCATATTAACAACCTTATATTCAAATGAAAATTAACTATTGCTACAGATTTAAATTAAATGTTTAAATTTATTTAAAAGCCAAACACAAAACTTCTATTAAAAGTGAAAATAAACACCACATATGTTATAAAGTAGCAAAATAGTAAAAAATATTGATCATTAGCTCACCCCTAATACACCAATGCTATCACAAAATTGCCATCCCATTAGCCAATCTATTTCATAACTGTGATTCATCAGCAGATATCCATGCTCTTTACCATACCATTTGTCATATTCATCTTTTTTAATATAAAGAGACATTGTGGACCCTGACCACCATTCTGACATAAAAACTAATTCTGAAAGAAAAAAAAAACCAGAATGTGATACTATCATGCATTACTAACTTGTATCAAAGAATGAATATATTTGGATACTTACGGCTGTAAAATGAATATGAAAGATAGTAATTTATTTTCCTGTACAATGACTTATTCAATGGTCTCAGTCCAATGTACAAAATTCCTTGTATAAAGTTCAATATAACACCAGAAATGAAATACGAAATAGTAAAACATAAGTGTACAATAGTTGACTGCTTCAAAACTCTCAAGTTAACCATTTTGTATAATATCTATGTACTGACAATCAGGAGACCTGAGAATAGAATTATTTATAATACATAAAACAATGTATTTTTAAACAACAACAGTTTCTGGGATAAATTTGAGAATTCTGATAATGCATGATATGCAAGAGATTTTATTTAAACCATTTACACTATATTAAAATAGTTTTATATGGAATACCAGATTCAACACCATACAAATACTCCTTATTAAATATTTGAAAATCAAACTCTTAAAGAGTAAGATACAAGTGAAACTTTATGGCAGAGTAGAATCAAAGTTTAAAGTAAATTATCAGGAATTAGAGTATAATAAGACTCTGTTTTTCTTAAGCAGTACTTAAAAAATAATTTGAAATATTTTCTTTTAATGTAATTGATTATCAGGCAATTTTAGCAAAAGTCAATAAACAAAGAAAAAATGTTGATTAAACTTACTGAATTAACCTTGAAGTTATATTAAATGAAAGATAATATTATAGATCATGTACTCTAGTAAAATTGATAAATGTATATTAATAAGCATTACTAATATTAATTTGTGGTTTATTCATTTTTACCTAAAGTGGTAATAAACATTACAAAATATACAGAAAAATAAATTTCCTAATAACCCGCTATTGATTAGCTCTAATCAGAGATATATGTTATTTTAAAACTTTGTAAGATTGATTCTATGTCGAAATGCCATTATGTCACAATATTAAATTTTATATAGATTGTATTGTAAAAGGAAAATAAAATATTTATTATACTTTCATTGATAATAGCATGGTTAAGAAAATTTAGCTCAAAAAGGTACTTCTATAAAAGAGATAATAAAAGTATATTAGCACTTAAATATGTGAGTACTGGTACTTGAAAAGTTTCGGTAATTTTAATTAAGCAAAATTGTGTTTCTAATCTTAAAATTAATCAAAAGCAAAAACACAAAATGAATTAAGTAATACTGATGGTAGTGATAAATTTCTAGTTGTATAGACTACCATATAAGGTACATTGAAAATAGGCCTACCTGAATAATAATATCCTTTATAAGCAGATGGATAAAATATAAATAGATGTAGGAGGTTAACAAAATCAACAAATTATCATAGCACTAACAATTCTTATGGAAACAGGCCCCTGTGTAATAACTCTAGATATATTTAATTTATAAGTACTTAGACAAAGTATTTTATTTATTAGACATCGTATTTATTTTATTTTTATTTATGATAAGTGAACACATGTAACTACTAATGAAATAATTTAGCAATTCTCTTAAAACTATATTTACTTACCATGTCAATGTATTTTGTGCGAGTAACGAATTAATGACGTTTTAAAATTAATTTCTAAAAAGTTAAATTATAAGCATATGAAAAAGCAGATAAAGACAAACGTCTCTCAAGTTTCTGATCAGAGATTTTCGTTTTTATCTTTTGACATTTGACTTCAGTTTTCATAGGTATAAGTTATGTCAATGCAATAATATCACAGTGAAATGTTTTTAACACCATTATTTTCCTGGTGACAACTGCAAACCTGCTACAACTTCAGAAGATCGATATAACATTATTTTTTGGCTGCAAAATGCAATAGTTAACTAGCTATCAAGAATTATAGCTCATACCATTTGAGCAGGTTGATCTCTATTAATCTCAAATAGAAAGATGTTGGATATGTCTTTAATTATGTTACATACATCTATTATATCCTCTAGTTTAAACTACATGAGTATTTGATACAATATAACAATGATTTTAGATGTTAAGTATTTTATTGAAGTGAAACATCCTATGGGTGAGCTTTGAAATTATTATCCGCTCCCTTTTTGTGTGACGCTCGTTTGAGTAATAAAAGCGTAAATACAGGATGCCGAGCATATGCGAAACACTTAAATTAAATTAAAGAATCTTATTATACCAAGTTAAATGGGAAGTTTATTTAATATTTTTTTAAACATCAGTTGATTACTCATAAATAATGTTGATGTATATAGATAAAAGTAATATAACAACTACTTTTCGTTATAATATAAAGCAGAGACTTTTTTGATGTGAAACATCTATAAGCGAGGGTAAAATTGATTGTTGGCGTGGTGATACGAGGCGTGGCGACGCTACGCCACGTTAATTTTTTTTATTTTTCATTATGCCATATATATTACCTGTCGTAAAGTATGCTTTTAGGCATATTACTTGTACAAAATAATTTCTGTTTCACATCTAACAGGCGTCCTACGACGTCTGTTTTTTTTTGTATAGTTTTTCCCTTTCAATTAACAAAGGAAAAGGCAAAGATATCTAGACCATGCAGCCAAGTCAGATGTTGCTTTAAATGCAGACGATACTATCTTCAATAAGATGGTGACTTTCTTGTTGAAGCTCTGTTGGGAGTTTTTGTGGCAACTAATATGTCATATTCCGAATGGTTATTCACAATTCACTTCACCTATACTCATCAGCTACACTACATTACGTAAAATGTCACCTTAATTTACACAATAAAGGGCTCAGCAACTAAGTATATTAATAAATATAAAAACTCAGGAAGCACAAGGAATCTGTGACGAGGAACATCTGGCTGCTGAGCTGCGACATGTCAAGCAAGTACTGCGTGATAACAAGCTTCAAATTCCACGCCGCCGTCACGGAAACCGAGTGAAACCAGCCACAGTAGAACGTGTACCTGTTGTGTTACCTTTTGTAAAAGGGGTCACAGACAAGATTGGCTGTGTACTGAAGCGTGCTTCAATTAAAACTTACATCAAGCCGCCCAAGAAGATTTGTCAATTTTTACCACCTGTCAAGTGTCATATACCTCTACAAGAACAGGGCGTATACAAAATAGAATGTGACGTGGCCTCTCCTATATCGGCCAAACTAAAAGAAATATAGGGACCCGCGTAAAAGAACATATAGCTGATGTTAAACACCGACGCTCTACGAAGTCTGCAGTTGCTGAACATTCAGAAGAAGGCTCCAAACATTATCTTCGATTCGACAAGCCACAAATCCTTGCAAAAGAACACCGATTCCTACCTAGGATGATTCGTGAGGCTATTGAAATTAAAAAACACCCAAATTTCAATAGAGAAGATGGTTGGAAGCTAGCACAAGCCTTGGATCCAATTATACATTTAATTAAATCGGAACCCAAAAGACCAATTGCCAGACCTCAAGACACTGTGAGCTCTTTCTGCGTAGATCGGAACACTATAAATAATAAAAATTAAATTGAAGGTAGACACAATAACAAAAACTTTTCTGGACAACCTACACCTCAGTCCGCCCCGTGACCACGAAGGCTGAAAAGCTTTCGAAACGTCGGGATCAAAATTTAATAAATAACCGCGATAAAATCCGTTTAAATTAGTTTTATTTCAATTCTATAAAAACTTCAACATGACAGATCAAGATCTCGCCAAAAACTCCTGAAGCAGAGACTAGTAAAAATTAATTTTAAATATCTGTAGTACTATGGGTGCATTCCAGATAGCGATCACAATGCTAATGCACACGAACGCGGTTTTTTAATTCCACTTGATTTTTCGACGTCACAGTCAATCCTTAGTGTGTTTTCACCGCATAGTATTCGCGGCACATACCAGCGACCGTGGATATCTTGTGGAACGGCTGAAGGCGTGTTGAGCGTTGTAATCGCTATGTGGTACGCACCCTATAAAGTACAACATTTTAAAAACAGTATGTAAAATGTGATCTGTGATAATCAAAATGGGACTAGTCTGTGATGTAAATATTGCTATTATTTTCAACAACCAATAAAATACCTACAAAATATTCGGAATAACTATGAATAGAGTAGTATTGAATGTTATTGTGTTCATTTTTAATTACAAATTATTAAAAGCTGATATATCATACAATGGATTTTTAGAATTTGACTCCCGATTGTAAGTACTTTATTGTTAATGCATAGTATAGACATAGAACACTTCGCTGCTCAAATGTAAATAAAATGAATATGCATACAGCTAAGCGATCCTTTGTTTATAATGAGGAAACTATTCTTATTTTTAGAGTCTACCTTGGGGAAAGCTTCGACTTTACCGATCCAGTACAATGTAAAATATTATTGGAAGATTTTGCTGATACGGCATCAAATTTTACTAAATGTTCTATAAAACATGCACGGCCAGTACGCTTATGTGAGCAATGCATCGATTACTATGTAAAGTTCCGTGACAAATATCAAGAGATACTGAATACAAATATAAATGGAACATCATGCAAAAATATTTTTATATCCCACGATAGGTTGGATGCAGTTTTAGCTTACCATGATAATATAATTAGTGTGTGGGATAAAGGGAATTGTAATGGTTTGTATTTTTATCTATCATAACGCATTTATTGGACACTACTATTACTATTAATCTGTTAAAGTAATTAAGGTCAACAAAGTTTCCTTTAAGTTAATTAGGACATTTGTTCTATATCATATAATGTTTTGTGCAATCTTTATTATTATACAATTTCTTCAGCCTTATAATAGTTTTTGTTTACTTTTCTGTTTATCAACTAGTTGTTTTATTCTAATACCTTGAAATAATTTAACATTGAAGTGCCTGTACAATGGAATATTATAACACTTTTACTATGTAAACAGAGCCATATCAATTGTTAAACAGGAAATATGACCACAAATTATGAGTTATTGTCACATTATTTCATATGCATTGTGTTACATATTATAAATATTTTGTAAGTACTGCTGATAATTGTTTTCATAATAATGTTTTATTTTTACCCTGTTAAATTATAAGTTTCAAGTTTTACATATAAAAAAAAATACAGTATAAAAAAATTCTTTTTTAGGATGCTACAGTTGGTCCAATTCTACACCAATTATATCAAATAATACAGTCAGATTTTACCAAATATACAATGAAACTATGGAGTGCATAAATAATACTAAAACTGAAACTAAAAATTACACAGAAGTCTGTGAGAATTGTATGCAAAGTTATATGCAATTGAATAATTTTTATGAGGCTTTGAGTACTGATCCCATAGCCCTGGATACTATATGCATGGATGTGGTGGATGCTGTAAGTATATTTCTATAATAAGTTGCATATTTTAAAAATAATATGTTCTTATAATTTGAATGGTAATAAAAAGCATACAAAGACCATAATAAAAATTATGGTTTTGTTTAAAAATTATATACTGGTTGACCTATATCCATACCATTACCATGTATATCATTAAACAACTAAATAAATGACTTATTTGTTCTCTCCTGAAGGGATGAATTTTTAATATTTTTAAATATATATTTCAGATGAATGCAACAAGATCTATTTGGAGTAAAAGCTTAAATTGTTGTAAATTAAGAAAATCACCTGAAACAATATTTCTGTGTTGTACAGGTATAATAGCTGCACTTCCTCTGCTCTATTATTTAGTAGTTAGATACTGTGGGCCTATCAGAGATTTACCGAATGTATTAAAGCGTAAGTACCATTTTTCTTTTGTGAATTTTATATTTACTTTTTAATTGTAATCCATGAAATCAATTCCAGAATCAAGATTCAATCAAACTTTTGTAAGGGCTGTGAATGGAAGAATAAATTAGTACTCAACATAATATACAGATTTTAATTGTTATATAATTACAAAATGACTAATTATATGAAATAAAACATGTTATAATATTGGATTAAGTTTATTTACATTCATTATTTCAAAATCCAGCATATTTTTAATACATTTTTTATCTGTGTCTTGCTTTTTTGTTGTTACTTTTCTTTAAACTGTTGTTATTATTTCCACTACTTGTCAGTTTATGTTTTAGTGGGTTTGGTGTTAAATCACCTTTACTACTTAATACACTCATATTAGGGTCTTTCTCTTTAGGTGTCCCAGGCCTGCTGTCTAATCCAATTCCTGACAAAATCTTGTCACTGCCAAAGGTCTTTTGCAACATTCCAGATGAAGCTACAATCTTTTGAGTAACACTTTGTTTATTTTGAGATGGATTGTTCATAACCTTTTCTATATTGCCATTTGTTTGTTGTTTACCTGATGGTTTAGAAGCTATACTTTCTGTAGAACCATGTATTGTTGTATGATGCAGACTACCAATGGTTAATCCAGAACTGATTTGAGTGTCTGATGAGTCTTCATTTGTTTGAGACTCGGTTTCACTGTTCCTTTCATCTAAAATTTATAATTGTCTGTTAATTTACATTTTATATACGAATCTTCTACTTGTATATTTTTAAATACTAGCTGTGCCTGTGACTTGCTTGACATGGAACTAAAATTTTATTCATTTTCATAAAAAAATGTAACATTCTAGTGGTGAATTTTTTTTTTTTTATAACAGTCTTGTTTTTAATCCTTTACATTAACAATTAAACATATATCTAAATAAACTGTTATTTTAGTACAAAACTAGTCATCACCCATCTGCTACCCAGGCAACCAAAATTAAATTAAGAAAAAAAAAACAGGCAATGGTAGCCAAAAATATAATATTCTAGAATCATCTATAAACTTTACCACTTCAAATGGTATAATCCCTTCTTGATAAGTTAGTAGTTTTAACATGATTGAGCTTTGAAATAATTGTATTTTCCTTATATATACAGATTTCATCCTAATTGTTAGATATTTTCTTATGGAATAGGAGGCAAATGAGCATGCAGATCACCGCTGCCCATGGACACCCACAACATCAGAGAAATTGTAGGTATGTTGCCATTCTTAAAGGTATGTGTAAGCTCTCTACTTGAAGGTTCCTAAATTGTATCGGTCTGAAACACTGCAGAAGCAAGTTAGTTCACAAGATAGTTGTGTGAGGAAAGAAATTCCATGCAAAACGCACATCACGGCTTGCCATTCATCCAGATGGTATGGGTGAATGGTGATGGTGGGTGGTGGGTGGCGTGTTGTTTGGTGGTGGAATCCAGCTGCAGATATCAATTCAAACAATTTCTTGGAGCACTCCCCATGGTAAATTCTATAGAATATGCAAAGAGATTCCATGTCACTTTGCCGTGCTAGTGGATCAAGTCGATCGGAAAGAACTTGGTTATTGACAACTCGAGAGGCTCTGCATTGAGTGTGGTCAAATAGAAGAAGCTGGTACTGGGGTGCCCCTGCCCTGAGAACAGTATTCCATTTAAGGCTGGACCTGAGCTTTTTAGTTTTGTTGAGTTTAAGAATATGGACTGACATGAAATATTGTTTCACTCTATTGAGCACGCCAAACTTTAAGGAGGACAATGATACTCGAAATGTTAACAGCAAGAATTCTGATACTAGTACCTGACATACCTAAGAAAGCACCTTCAAAACAATAACAAATAAGAAACAAATTAAATATGTACAGATATATACAAGAACTGCTCACTTAATAGTCTTAGTTGAAACTTACTTTTTGTCTCAGTAGGATCCACAAGTCCACTTACAGCCTGAAAGTATAACAAAATATTGATAAAATAAAAATGATATTTAAAAAGTGATTTTTAATAGTAACTGTTTAGAAGCTATATTATAACTTTAATATCATTTTTTTATGTCTGACACACCGCTTCAATTTAATAATGACCTTAGAATTCAGATTAATTATATATGGTGGATAAGAAAGTATACTAAATTATTATTATTACTAACAGGTTATAAACAATTTTTAATCTTATTTATGCATGGTAAAGGTGACTACACTGTTCTTGATGTAAGGTGTGCCTTACATATGATTAAAAAAACAATGATATATTAGAAGTTTATGGGATGTCAGTCTCAAAGCAACTCTGACTAACAAAGTATGTGATTACAATGAATGCCATTATAAACATTATACTATTATAAATAAGCATTTGTATATGAGCAGTCATTGCCAAATCTATCCATAATCTCATTGTAAACAAAGAAATGAACATGACATACTACATATTATTATGATACAATACTTCTACAAGTTATATGCAGTATGCTTAGTTGGTAAGGTTGTTGGGTTGGGTGATGATATAATAATAATAATAGAAATTTACAACCTAAATAAAATAGAAAAAGAGCTGACTATAAAAATATATAGTCAATGTGAGTGAGATGAGTACTAGGGTAACCAAAGTTTAAAGGATTTAAAAGTCGTGATGACAAATACTCACAGCTATGGATGTGATACTTGATTTTGAGAATAGTCTTTCTGCTTCTTTAAACTTTCTGTTCCGTTTATCAGCCTTTGAATTAGTACTTTTATTTGTAGTTAAGTATCTATCCCAGCCTCTGATTATATTTCCATAAAGTTGAGTGTCTTCTAAATATGATCCTTCGAATGCATAAATTTGGCGCTCCAAGCTGGCTAATGTATCCTGTAAAAGGCATTTGTCAAAAATATATTACCCCCCCAGTATTCTATATTTTTTTATATATTATATTACCCCTACAGTATTCTATATTTTTTTATATATAAATAAAGTTCTTACAGCGACTTCAGCTTTACGTTTTACTAGTTCTGCCAGCTCTGCTCTTGTGTCAGCTACTGATGACTGTTTAGATGCCATATTGCTTTTTTTTGATTGCACACTTAGCGTGTCGTTTGCGGGGCTTTGAGGTGATACAACCATGACGCTTTATGTTATTTTACAGATATTTATAATAAAATCAAATATTCATAATAAGAAATATGGGTTTGTAGTAAAAAACTGAAGCCATATACAGATCAACAAGAACTATCATAAGTTTGTATTAGAGATTTTTGATATACATCAATGCATCGAATTCACTTTATGGTTATAGTACAATGCATTGAAACGTTTCGATTTTTAGAATAACTGTCAATCTACTCGACGTATCGATATATTGTCATAAAACATCGAGTCAATGGTAGCCAGCAAACGATTAAACCTATTTATTACTTTTTATTGATATCGAACAATACAGAAGCTTGAAGAAGAATAGTGAATTTATGAAAATTGCAATACAAAATGAGGCTGTGGAATCTGATCCTTCATATCATTTTGACAAACCACAAGATAACTTCTTTGTTCGATGAATACCACAAATTACACCACAAGAACACGATAACAGCGAAGTCTGACGATTCTATTTCTGATAAATTGTCTATTTATTTGCGTAATCCAGTAGGAAGACTCAGTGAGAACCCATTTGAAATACGAAATTATTTTGAAAATTCAGCTTTCTAAGATTCCTACAATTGCTTACAAATTCTTGACCAGAGTGGGAACTTCAGTAGCATCTGAACGTTTATTTTCTAAAGCACAGGGAAACGTTTTAACCAACTTTTGTTTTTGCAAAGTCTTCCAAAAGAACACTGGGTATAGAACCGGAATTTTTATAAATGTGGATGATTTTATTTTAATAACTGTGGCGTCCTTTGTAATTGTCACTGGCCATAATATCGGCCTGCGTGCCAGCGGTTTGAGGAGACAGATGTCAGAAGGATACGACAGAGATTATCGCTACATAACTTATGTATAAATATATATTTTAATAAATAAATAACTTTATCGGGTATTCACAAGGTTTGTTTGTGTATATGTCATATGATTTATTTATTTAATTTCAATAAACGGTACGCCCAAAAATCTAAGGTATGCGTATTTTTTGTAGTTTTGTAATTAAAACAATGAAGAATGCCACTTTTTGTGAAATAAACACCTTTTTGTTAAATAAACAACAACTGAATCAGTGATTTTTTCTTAGTTACATAGATTCCATGAACGTGGTCTAACACACAACAGGCCTGCTAACAAGAAAATTGGTTTCGTGGGAGTAATAGAATATGATTAAAAATTGTAGTTTGTCTGAGTTAGCTATAGCTTTGCGATGGAATGTTAGCAAAGTACTCGATGTTGTGTATACATCAATCTTTCTACCGATATATCAGCAACCATCGATATAAGGTGTCGATCTATGGGATCGAATAAAACATCGTTGTATTTTCTAAGTAGACATGCCTAGTTTGTAGACTTTACTATTGGAAGTTTTTCTAGTAGGCCACTGAATACGCATCCTTTTACTTTGACTATTTATTTCAATAACTAATAAAATAACTATAACAGATTACTGAATCTAACGAAATGTTGTAACAATTTAAATTTTTTAGTTATTTTCAGTAAAACAAAATCTTGTAAATTTGGATCAACAGGTTGAGCCACTGAATTAGTACTCTAAATTAGTATAAATGGCTATATAGCTAAAGTTTTTGGTAAGATCTGGCTCTATGCACTAACTATCCCGACGTGAGCATTGTTCATGAGTAATAAGCCAGCTTGAAATCGGGTAGAAATAACGAAGAGACGGCTTCTGTAGTTATAAAAGAACAAAAAACAGTTTATATCCGAGATATGTGGATACTTTATACATCTCATCAAATTCCGTTTTCCCCGTTCCTTCTCTTCAGAACATTTTGCGTCCAATACACTATAGCCTTTATATCTTAGATGTGGATATTTGTATAGATCTTGACTGCAGGAATTAAATTGGGAATATTATTTGTACTAAGACAATTTTGCAACTCAAAATCTTCTTAAAAGGTTTTTTACTTCCGATTACTATAGCTATACTGCTACAAAATGCATAAGCTTAACCGTGTATAGAATAGTGTTTACATGTCTCTCAAAAATATCTCAAAGAAAGCTAATAAAAACGAGTATGCTTTAGAACATACGACTGAAGTAAAATTTCTCTAGCTATGAGATAAAGAAAATGTGTGCTCGCACCGCTCTCTCTTGACTCTACAGTAATATACGAAACGTAACTCTCTCTCTTTCTATCTTCACTAACTTATATCTCCCTTTTAACTTCCGTTCGCTTCGCCCGATTACACTTTTCGTAACGTCTCGTCACGCATTCACCAGCTTACTCCCCAAGTCAAGCGTGCGTAAAGAAGTTTTACTTCAAAAGTAGAGCCACTTTGCTCAGCAGTTACAACCTTCATTAGCGTAGTTAATGTTATGTTACACGCCTCATAAGCGAAGCGTTGAGGTGGGTACTATTATCATTCCACGAAAAACAACTGATTTTTTTAATTTAAAATGTCTCTATTTATCATATATTGCACTTGTAAAATAATATAAACATACATATATTAAGAAACAATATTTTTAATACTCATGATATTTTTGACGCCATTTTTGTTATTTAAACTAATTAAAAAACTGTGTAAAAAGGTTCTGTCTTGGACGTCCATGTGTATCTATGTGCGGATCCTGTATGTTATGACGATAACGACCGAAATACTTTACCAATCGAGTCTTTTTATTCTTATGCTTCAGTATGTTTAGGAATAGAACACGATTATTTTTCACGGTCTGATTCGATGTGGTTTAATTGTTATTAAATAAACAAAAGAAACGAGCCACTAAAATTTCGAAATTTTTAAATAAACAATTTTAAATTTACGTGTTGCTTCTTTATGCTATACTATAGTTGTTACTTAGATCTGCTTACATCCATTTATTATTGTTTAAATTTTCTACACTTTTACAAATAATCAATTTTATTGTTAATATTGGATTATGAAGCATGCACTTTTGGAGTTGCCAAACTTTTATATATATAATATATAAAATAAGCAATAAAAGTATATTAATGATTTTAAACAGCATATTACTTACATTTTAAATGGATTTAACTTAATCAAGTAAAGAGCTGAACACACAGGTAAATCACGGAAGAAATCAAGAGCTGTTCTTGTTTTATTCACTCAAATTAAAGGTAAAGCAATACATTTAAGTTTTCAAATATTACTAAATTTATGAGAGAAATAAAAAATTTGCATCTCAACCGCTCAAATAATCTTGAGGTATTGACTTCCATTAACGGTTAAGTATTATTACCTTTAAAAGGCCTATGGAGGAATTGGCTCTCAAGTGCAGTTGCCGGAACACACCTATTGGTATTTGGCGGCAGGTTTACAACTTGAGGGCGGTAGCTAGCCAAGCGGGCATTTGAAAAACCCCTACCACCATGCTATGGTTTCTTCACAATGTTTTCCTTCACCGAAAGCTCAAGCTCATTGTAGGTGCTTGGATTCGAACTCACTACCACTGAGCTATCATCGCTTCAAAATAAAAATCCCTCATACCCCTCTCAAGGCTCTAAGGCTGGGAAAGGATGCGTAAATGTATTTCCCCACGTTAAAAATAAAACTTTATAAATACGATTTATTATACTACCTTTATTTCATTCCATCCTCTTTAAGGGTAGATTGGGAAACAAATACGCGTAATTATGTTATTAATTATACACAATTATCTATTCTCTAAAGTGTCAAATATTATTCCTCAATTTATCCCACTCCCAATATATATATATATATATATGTACGAAATATTAGTTGCGGCAAAACCTTCCTGGACGGTTTTTCAAAGGGTAAGTTACCATCCTATTGAAGTGTTAACATCCTAAATGTTAGAATTTTGTCAGATTTGCTGTACGGTTTCAGTACCTTTGCCGATGCTTTTAAAAGGAAAAATTAAAAAGAACGAAAATGCTTTATGACTGTATTCTGAATTTTGAACCCTCGACAATAAAAATAAAGGAATTCATTTCTGTATATTAGGGTATATAATTAGACACATACAAATACTCTGTGTTTCTTGCCTTCTTCACTGTTCTCGGGGTTCGTTTTGCTAGGTATGGTACTTTCGTCATCATCTACTTAGGTAGGGAGGACGCACAGTACAATCTTGCCTCGCCTGCCATAGCACAGTTCAAACCAAAGTGAGTTTTTTCAGATCCCGAAGGGGATCAGTTTCGATTATTCCTTTTTACAATTATTACATTTCTATTTTTTATTAATAGCTAGTACTGCGCTCGATTCTCTCTCGCGCTTCGGCAACAGCCCAAACCGAGGTTCGGTCACTAGTGACACCCTTGTGTGAGGTGCCCCGCGGGCTCGAGCGCCTTCCGCGCTCGTCTCCTTAAGTTCGGTGAAGCTGTAAAAGCCCCTTAGGGTTACAGTGTAGGTCCCTTCGAAAAAAAAAACACATACAAATGTTTGTACAATATACAAGTGAAAACTACAAAGTGCCTACCTACATTAAATTTGTTAACTTTTTCTCCAGTGTCAACAGAGGAAAAAACATTTTGAAAATATACTTTTCATGGGAAATCTAAAGAACGATAAACCTTGTGATTGAAATATTTATTATATAATTATGTCTGTGAATTACATACCTCGTGTAACGCAGGTAAATTGTATCGCTGTAAATTAGAAGTCGATTATAATTGTAATTATTTGGATACTGTTCTATAGATTGTTTTTTTTTATTATTTTAGCTCGATGCTGTAAATTTAGATGTTCAAGTGGAAGAACTGCTTAAGCAAATAGTTTTTGAAGGCACAAAATACTTAGAGGTATATTTTTAAAGAATTTACAAAATGATCTGTGTCAGAGTTCTCATAAAACTTAAATAATTATAAAATAGAATTATTTTTTGATTTTAGCCAGGATACCTGCAGCCAGTACTACCCGAACTAGAACTTTTAATAAAGACATGGGTATTTAAATATTCCATATTTGATAAAAAAAGATCATTTGGCCATGATATGTTATCATTACAGTACAAAAGAGACAATTTTACAAAGAGTAAATTGTACTGGTACTATGGATACACAGTTGCACTGAAATACTTAAAAGACAGGGCTATATACAGTTTCACATCAAACAGAAATATTCAAAACATTGTGTGCAAGTTAGAAACATTTCAACTCCTTGCAGATATAATTAATTTCTTAAGATTTATCCAAAGTGGGAAATATCCAATTTTTATAGACTTCATACTTGGCTTAGAATTATCAGCAGATAAATTAACCAGAGAAGATTTAAGTGATCTCTCATGGACTCGAGAACTATTATGGCATAATTTCATTGTAAGTTAATATATTGGTTTTTATTTTTTTAATAGTTGTTTAAAGTCATCCGCTAACCAGATGAGTAAATTAAATTTGTAGTTTGATTGTAGGATTAATAAAATAATTAATTGTCTGCTAAAATGGATACAAGTTGGCATCAAAAAACAAATGGAAAACATAAAAAACCTAAACTAACCTTTTTTATTAAAAAAACCGGATCTAATCTTTTTTTTAAAGTAAACTAACGTAAGCTTTTATTTTTATATTGTTATGTGAAATAATATGTTTGTAAATTTACATATTTAAGAAATGCTTTTAAAAATCACAATTTATTTTTGGAGTATATTCTCGCAGTAGTAAAATTAAATTGTTTTGTTTGGAGATATTATAAGTTCATGATAAGTTAATTAATTATTTTAACTATTAAAAACAATTCTAATCTATAATCTTAAAAAATCTCATTTTCTAATATAAAAAATGTGAGATTATATCTAAAATTTAAAATTTATGTTCATACAGACCTATTATGCCAACAATTATCTATAATATCAAAATTAAAACCCTTAAAACAAACTGTACTAAAAATTGTGGTAAGACTGAACTCCATTTGTACAATAATTAAGTATTGCTTAATAAAATAGTAAACAAACTTATAAATCCCTACCACCATGCTATGGTTTCTTCACAATATTCTGTTACGATGTTAAGTGATGATGTGGCCAAAGATACAGACATGCTATGATACGCTAAGATAAGCTAAGGCTGGTGGAGGAAGTGGCTCTCAACAGCAATTGCTAGAACACATGTATAGGTTTTCGTGGCAGATTTTCAATTAGAGGGTGGTAAGGGGCCAAAGTATCATTTTGACAATGTCTTATTTGACACCTGTTTGGGATGATATTTTCACTTTGTAATGCTCATTCCATTGTGGTCCCACCCAAAATGTCACTAACGACGTTATTATTTTTTCTTGCCTCATGCTCACAATGACCTATCTACGATTATTAACCATTCCCTTTGAGTTAATTATTGTATCACACACTAGCAAGTGGAATAGAAAAAACTTTGATTATGAGCTTTGTGACCACTATGTGAGAGGTCCTCAGGTTGCCTACTGTTTTTGAGTTACCTTTGGTTTACTCAATTGTAACTAAAGATATAATTTTTTTCAGGAATTAATAGGTACTGTTATATCTCTAATGAACATATTTGGCTTAAAAAGAAGACTGTCGAGTATATTGAAGTATGTATGGTGGAGGAAACATGTACATTCTGTTGGTGTGCAAGGGAATCCAATAATGACACTGAACACTGTCTGCGCTTGTTGCTCTAATAAACCTATCTTACCTCATACTATGGGATGCGAACATATTTTTTGTTATTATTGTTTAATGGTATGATTGCTATTAATTTCTTCTTTAAATGAGAAATGCCAAAATTTTGTAGTGATGGTAGCTCAGTAGTGTGTACAGACACTGCATTAAGGGATGTGAGTTCTAATCCACCTACAATGAGCTTGAGCTTTTGTAAAAGAAAACATTGTTATGAAACCATAGCATAGTGGTAAGGTATTTTCTAATTTCCGCCTGGCTAGCTACCACCTTCAAGTTGAAAATCTACCGCCAAATACCGATAGGTGGGTTCCGGCAGTTGCACTTGAGAGCCATTCCCTCCAATAGGCTTAGCGTGTCTACCATCTTGGCCCACATCGTCACTTATCAGGTGAGATTGTGTCTATAACACTAAATCTGAACTATGAACAAAAAGAAAAATCTAGAATTGTCTTTCTTGGTACACGAAAAAAGCAAACTAATAAATCATACCTATGGTTATTTGTGATTGTAAAAAAATGTTTTACATTTAAAAGTATATGAAATAATGTGAACAACAAATAATTTTAATTTTTTTATTCCTAGACATTTTTTTTTATTTAAAAATTAATTATTATTGTTGGAATTTGAATATTCTTTACATTATGTGTTATTTGATTTCAGGCCAATAAAACGGCAGATCCAAGTTATACCTGTCCAAAATGCTACTATAATGGACAACAAGTAAACAAGTATGTAATGTCATGATAAATATATATCGGAATATATACGGGAACAGGGAAGGCTTACTGCTGTGATACTGATAGATTTAAGTTATTATATTTTTTATATTGTAAGATAATATAATAAAAATTAATAATTTTTACTTGGTTTATAGTATTTCATGTTACCCATACTTTATCTAACCAGTTAATAAACAAGTTATTACAAGATGGACAATCCCAAGTAATTGGAAAGTGTTGTAAAATTAAGTTGCCCTATAAACCCATACCCAGTTATCATACACCGTTATTTGAACATAATCATAAAGGAATAAATTGTGTCACGTAGTTGCAAACTTAGTAATATCCATTTTCACTAAAAAGGGTGTATACTTTATTCACAATTCATATAGTAATAGAGGGCAATCTAGCAAGCGTGTTACCTGATTGTAAGTGATGACCGCCCCTCATGGACACCCACAACTTCAGGAGAATCGCAGATGCATTTCCGGCCTTTATTGGAGGGACTGGCTCTACTAGCAACGAAATTTTATGTCTTCCATAAAACTTATGAAGAGGTCCTTTAGAGCAATCCTTTGAAAAATCAAGCACGAATATGGCTATCATTTCAACAATGAAAATCTAGAATAGGTACAAATGTTTGTTTAATCTTTTCATTGTTTATTACTTTTTGAGTACTTTTTCTCACATAATGCAATGGGCGAAACAATATAACGAATTTCTATATAGAAGATTACACTATCGGTATTTCACACGATACTATTTAAACATGAAATGTATGGTTATCAAGACCTATCTTTAATTTCTAATTTAAATTTAACTAAATTGGGCCGTATCGTTACTTAAGATCAGATGAAATTATGGCCATAATAGGAAACCTTAACTATAACAAAAAAAAATCAAATTACGGAGTTGATATAACTGAAAAAATATCTATACATTTACGAACATAATAAACTTTGCAAAGCACTCATTTGCATATCTACGTTTTATTAAAAAAGGGTCCTTTGAAAATATTCTTTAATTACTTATTACACATCAGTTAAGCGATACCAGAAAGTGCTACATATTTGTTTTAAAATAGCAAATGGAAATTAAGTTTGAAACATAACACAAATTTGACAATTTAATGGAAATATTTTGAATTTTCCTTTATCACTTAATTATTAAAAAATAATTAGGTACCAGTTCAATTGTTTGAAGATGGAACGGATGTCGATAATTAAAAAAATAAATCATAATATTAAAACTAATGGTAACTTTTACTTGAAATTACATTTTTCGTCAGTCCATTTTTTTTTTCTTACATTTTTCTAATAATCACTACCCGCCAAATAACTTTGTCCGTATTATACAAGTATTTTATTTACATACCGATATGGATTCGATGAACAGGATAATTACAAAAACAAATGAAATTACCCAAAGCAACAAAGTTATTTGACAACGACGCATATGTATTTAGACACATGATCAGATATTTCTAATTTACTATGCATAATATTAATTTATATTAATACTTGTCGTTTTATAAGTTTATTAATAATTTAACAAACATCTTAGCTCACTCCGAGAAACTTAATTTATAACAAATATTTTTATAAACGAAAGTTGACAAACAAGTTTACAAGATATTTAGATATATACATAATACTACATCCTAGAATACTTTAGTGTAGATATAACTGTAATGTAACAGTAGATATAGATTGTTTTTTCTTTTAAAAATTTTATTAATTGAAAGTAATACACCAGTCGGGGACATCAAGTGAAAGGTGGAACAGCCATGCACCTACATAAAAGGTTTAACATTCGTAAGAAATTACTCAATATAGATCCTTCATTCCTTTTCATCATCGACTTAATACTAAACATATGATATATATGAAAATCGTTATAAATAGGAATTTTAAACATTAATGTTGCAACAGACATTAAATTTAGTATAAACATACTTGAAATTAATTATATTAATGTTTGCGAATAAATTAAATAGTCGCGATATATTTATTCAAATTAGTACTTATAAACATCGGATCACGTAATTATTAACCTACATACCATTAAAATCTAACTTGTGACCAGTGTCAGTATTGACTTCCGTTGTTATTGAATTATTTTATTTTAAGTAAATATTTTATTTTTTACCATCAACGTTTATTTACTAAAACGGGAATTCACTACCATAGATAGAACCACCAAATGCGGTGGTACTGGCAGCGATATGTTTTTAATTGATACCTATTTAGTGTTGATTGTCTTTGCTGTTGCGTACGTCGGCGTGGAAACCGGTCTCCCAGTCAGCAACGTAGTTCACCGTTCGCACCGAACCGTCCGGCTCTACCAGGGAATACTGACCTGCATAAGTCGTAACATGATATACGATTATTGTTTTGCATACCACCTTCTGACAGGCTTAACTTTCTATGTATCCAGTGACTGAAACTTTCTTGTTAATTTATCAACATAATTAAGGATATGAACATTTATCGGAAAGATTCTGTTATGTTTACTATAGCTTATATATGTAGCTTAATAATATGAGGATATTGAAGGAAATAGTTTGAGGAGAATTAGAAACACAGAGGAGTTAAGGGTATGGTCAGGGATTGTTTATAATTATACAAATATAAGACGGTAAGGAGTAGTCAGGGGTGTATTTAAGATGACAGAGATAAGGTGTATACTTCAGTAGAAGAAAATACACACTCCATTACCTATTTCTCATATTTACAACAATTAAGTGTGTAAGATGTAATATATAAATTATTTTATTACATAATAAATAATAAAACAATAGTTCTTAAGAAGCGTAATTAAATGTATACTTAAGCTAAGATATACAAAATGCTAACGATTAGTTAATGTGCACACAAATGCATATATTATTAAATATTTTTTTTCGTAATAAATAACTAAAAGCATAAGAAAGGTGCGGACCAACAGTCTGCAGAAGTAACAGTATCAGAAAAAGGTGTACTTATACACTGGATGCTGTTCAAATTGGGCGCCAAAATTTACAAATCAAAATAAAAGAGGATGCTAATACATATTATCTTTAGGGTGGTAAAACACGTCAATTGTGTCAGACTGGATCGCGTCCAACTTACACCAAGTGTAATACTCCACTTAGAGGCACGGCTGAGTGTGTCGCGTTCAGGGAGTACCTAGTGTTCAGCAGTCAAGCGGGGTGATAGGGATTTGTACTCGATTGAGTCGCAGTGAGTTTAGTTTATTACGTTTCGGAATCAGCTAGTGTATATCCATCCATAGCCATAATATGAAAAAAGTTTGGTATCACGGGGCGCCCGGCAGATGTGAAATATTTATCATAATATTAGAATTCGTAATGAATAAAAAACAAACAAGTAAATAATGAGTAAAATTGTAACAGTATGCCCTTAAAATATAGAAGCAACGAAATTTTTGCGCACACACGCAAGGGAGGCGAAGGATGCCGTGGAGGAGGTATGATGGCATAAATGAGCATCATGCCGTTCGCTATCAAAACAAGCGGGTCAATAGGTGTTTCATATCAAAAACATCCATCCAGTTGCCGTGACGTTGAGACGTCATGATGATGATGACCACTGATAGATTGTTTATTTCTCAGTGGTTGTCGTTAATTTGATTTATATTATGCTTATCATTAGGTACAGTGATGTCACCTTACTGTGATATTATAATAAAAAAATATATTCCGTTGAAGCGATAATAGCTTAGTTGGTACTGTGTACGGACGCCGCGTCAAGGAATGTGAGTTTGAATCCACCACCAATGAGCTTGAGCTTTTGGTGAAAGAAAACATCGTGATGAAACCATAGTATGGTGGTAGGGATTTTTCTAATTTGCGCCTGGCTTGCTACCATACTCATGTTGAAAATTTGCCGCCAAATACCTATAGTTGTGTTCCGGCAGTTATACTTGAGAGCCAATCCCTCTACAGGTTTAGCGTGTACACTAGTTTCGGTCACATCAACACTTAACATCAGGTGAGATTGTGACCATAAATGATAAATCTATAAATAAATTAAAAATAATGAATCACGTTGATCCTTGAAGTGAAACATTACATTTATGCAATGACGACATTGAAAGATTTCTCCCATGTCTCTGTAAGCGTCGACTTGGTAGTTAATTACATTTATACAAACTGTTTTTGCTACAAATTTTATTTGTCTTAGATGTAATTACTGGTTAATACATAACTGGTATTACAGTAATTTGAGTATTTTTAAAACAGATGGTCGTAATTAATTATTCTTAATAACTTCATGAGTAAACAATTAGGGATATGGATTTTATCTATTATATTTTTTTCTAACTCGGTTCGTATACAAGTTTAGTTGAATGTGGTGAGGATACGATATCTCCAATATTTATTTTTATTCAAACATAAGTAGTACTTATTTGCAAATGTATATTTAAGTAATGTGTTACCAATTTATTACTTGTTAATTAGCCATATCGTATCTTAGCAAACAACACCGCACAAGTCAATTTGACTAATTTTACAGTGGAATGAAAAATAAAGTATTTTTTTTAATTGAATGTTACAATTTTTACTATCAAAGTAATAATAGATAATATATATACATAATAACAATAAATATGTACATCGAATATTTGCGCACTTTTTCGTATCATGAGAAGCTTTTATTTATTAAGAACATACAATTAAAAGTAAAAACCGCTAATTTCCCGCTTGGCGATTTTGTTTGCTTAGCGGCGATATGTAAATTAAATTGTTGAAAAATTTACTAAATGACCGAAATTAGTTATGGAGGAGTTTTCTTTAAATTTTTTTTTGTTTAACTTATTGATAAGCAACATTGTGGCTCAACAGGGTAACATGCTAAACGTAGCGCAGAAACTCTATCTCTATAGAAGTTATCGCAATACCTATACTGCTTTAGGGACTGATTTTCAACTCGAGATTTTCAACAAGTAAATATCCTACCACCACATCATGATGTTTTCACGTTATATATTTTCACATAAAGATAATGCCAATTACAACAAGTAATCCGGGTACAAATCCGTTACCTCTGAACCAGCACTGTTTTTTCATATTTTAACACAAATTTTATATCATTATAAAATTGTAGTTGGTTTGAAGTTTTCAATTTAACTTTTCCTAATATTATTGTAGTATAATATTTTTTATGGAATTCCAATATGTGAATATTACATATATTTTTCTCTCTTGAAACTAAGAACAGAGATTATAAACAATTTTACAGAATAAAAGTTATAAAATAATGACCTTTGACAACTTCGCCGTCACGTTGTTCCTTCTGTTGCTTTATGTCGCCTGTGTGCGGGTCGTTGACACCGTACTCGAAAGCGTACCTTGGGTGGGCGTCCTGCAAACCGTGATGTAATATAATATTAAATATTACCGTGAGAAAGATTAGACCTGAGTCAAAAGTTCAATGTTATGTCGTTTGAACTTTATTGATCATACTATTCGACTACGGGTACCTCCTTTACTATTTTTCCGATTTTGTTTTCAAAAGGCCTAGAAATATTTACTTTTACTTTAACCCAGACTACGAATTTCTTTTTATTTATCGAATTTTATATATTACGAAACTTGTATTACATCCTACCGTGTAAATAATAAAACTAAAACATGTTTTACATATTGTTTACGTATTTACAGAATACGTAAACTATTACATAAACTTCTAAATACAATACTCGATTTTTTTCTTCATATATGCAAATTTATACGTCTGTGACTTCGACGACGCGCTTTCTGTACATACATAATATAATTCCATATCGTATTCTCTAGTGGGTTAATTTTGTGATAGATATTCTAGATGCATTCTATTCTAGATTTGCTGAATGCTAGTTTTACGTGTTCAGTTACTTTAAAATATAGCGGTTACATTAATTACTTTTTACGTTGCTGTTGTAAATAGAGTTACAAGATTGTAAGCGCGTTGATATCTTTTATATCAAGAATTATGGTCTACTATGTCTTACTATAAAAACTTTTTTTATTAGAAATAGTCTGTCCTTTCGTTAATCATTGTCGAATGTTGATAAACTTGAATAATTTAGTTTATATTCGTCGCAAGTATTACATAAAATCTGGCATAATCGTTAAAGGGTAAGAAAAACGCAAGAGCATAATAATGTTTTAAGAGCAGTATCAGGTTGGTCAATACTGGAATATAAAATAATACTTTGTGTTGATTCTTGTATGGTTATAGCTTATCGAAAAAAATATGCTAATTTAGCGACTTAAGTGAAAGCAGTTTACACTCAGACCAGGTTTAAAGTGAACGTAATGGTCTAGATGTAATCTTCTACTTAAAAATAGCATTAAGGTTAAAGGACTAAAAAAATTTAGCGAGTTCATTGAAAATCCACATTCACAAGTGGTTCAATACAAAATAATTTCAATAAGCAGGATATATTATAAACAATTATATATTGTTATATTAACAAAGTTAATACATGAAATTCAATGTCAAATTATATGACTCATGCAAATATTATTATTATTGGTGTTGTTTAAAATGCATTTGATGAGGAAGGTTAAAATAATTAATGCAGATTTCTTTGTTTATATGTAACAGATTAAAAGTAAATTTATATTATATGAAGTAATTGAATATGCCGGACCTAAGATTGGGCTCAGTGTCGCACCTTGAGAATGGTTGTTTATGAACTAACTTTTGTATGACGAATAGTAGGTAATGTAGAAATGATCGGTCAGATTATTTTGTTTACAAAATTATTTTATAACAATACAAAAGGTATCAGCAAGTGTAATTTTACCTTATCCTGTATCTATATTTCATGTAGCTAAATATTTATGTACAATTTAACACGAGGTTTTTAAGTTTAGTTTAGTTTACCTGTTCCTTCTTTTTTGAAGGAAAATGTAAGCTATTTATGGGTAAAACTTTTGCTTTTTCTTAATATTAAGATAGTTATTCATACATCAGTTATAATTATTAAAAATTACGGGAAAATTCCTTGAGGAACTTTAATACTTTATGCAAAATTTATTTGCCAGGTTTATATTGGCCAACATTAGCGGTTGTTTTCAAAAGGTACTTTGTGTAGATTAGTTATTGAATGGACGCTTGCATAATTTGAGTAAATATAAAGCATTTAAACCAAAACAATATACTTTACACATTACCAACTCCTAGAAGTTATTTGGAATTTGATAACCTATACAAATGTATTAACATCATTGTATGTAGTATTAAAATATAGTAAATAAATTTCTAAAAATATGTACTTTAAACTTTACAAATACAAGTATTTTATAAAATATAAAGCATCTCTAAGGACTTTTATTATTATAAATGTAAAGATAATGTGCAATACATTGAAAAATGAATTGTGTATGTAAATGTTTCTTTTGGTGACGATACCGAACTGTCATGCCAACATTATTATTATTATGTATCATAATTACAGTTGGCTATCATTTTTTTAAATAAACATATTACCATAATTATTTTCCCTAATATATTAAATATTTTTATGTTCTTATATAGGTAATTAATAACTAATATTTTTATACATAGACACTCTGCGTTTGAAATGCGTTTGGAATGAATATTTAACTATTATTACGTTGTAATTTAAGCAGACTTCGGCGAAGCGATTGATCTCACAAATTAGTTACATCAGCGAATTAGCGGTTAGGATATGATGAAACTAAACCACGTTATTCACTAATATCCTGCGAGTTAAATAATCATTAGCCGAAGAAAGCTAACTATGGCAATGAAAAATTCAAGATCAAATATTATAATTAACATTATTGCTGTTTGTTACTTTTTGACACCCGATAAGGTCAACACAATTAATTATGCCCTCTTTAATCGTTATTCAGAAAATTTCGTTTTTTTAAGTATTTTGTCCATAAGATAATGTTGTTGCAGAAATAGTTTAGAGTCTGATTTTGTTATAAATATATATATCATGTAATTAAGTTTTTAAAATAACTGCTAAATCTTTACAAATTGTTAACATGTATTTCTATGTATCTTGCCCTATGTATACTTATTTATTGCTGTTAACTTGTAATTTTTCAATTGCATACTGTTAACGTTATTAAAATATACGAAAATTTCTGAATAATGGATAAACCTACTGAAAAGATATTATGGAATGTCTCTACTCACGTAATTTTCCAAAAAGTCCGTGTGCACGTTCTTTGTTGTAACACCAGAAGCTGTTATATGGGTTGGTGCTGTAATGGCAACATTGGGTACTGATACATGGTTTGCGAAGGACCTTATGTATTGTTTTACTGATGAGGCAACTGGAGCAGTGTAATGAGATACTGCTGAGGCAGTATATTTTGAGAGAGATGGGGCTGCATACGTCCGAATTTCGGGAGCTGCATGTTGGGTAACTGCAGACAAGTATTGAGTAACTGGTGCTGTGACATGAGTAGTTGAGTACTGGGCGACTTGAGGCGCTGAATATTGAGTAACTTGCGGTGTAGAATATTGAGAAAGTACTGGAGTAGCATGAGGAATAGTTGGAGCATAATTTGTAATAGGGATAGCGTATTGTTTCACTGTTGGTGTATACCTAGACTGATCTGAATTATACTGAACTACACTGGGGCTTTGAGCAGAAGTAAAGTACTGGGAATTGACGGTTGGGTTATATGAGGCTGGAGTTACTTGAACAGAAGGTGCTACCGCTTGAAGTTGATTGTATTGGATTCCAGACGAATAACTGTTGGATGTGATCTGTGTGGCTTGTTGTCCATTCAAAGACAAAGCTGTAGCATAACCTGCAGGCGGCGCTGAAAAAACTTGGGAAACAACTGGTCCACCCGTTTGCACAGTATTACTAAAAAGGGATGCCTTCGCCAATGATCCTGTCGTGTATGATGGCTGCGCTTGTTGTACCGAGTTTTGTGCCACATATGTTGTCTTAATAGGAGCGATAGAAAACTTGGCTATGAGTGGAGCTGCAGTAACTTTCGCTATGATAGGTGCTTGAGCATATGTTGCTACAGGAGCATTTATTCCGCCACTTGATGATACCGATGAAAGTCCAGCAGATGTTGCATATCCGTGATTTTGATTAGTAGAAAATGTTGGTGCAAAATATGTGTTAGTATTGGCTGAAGAGAGGTAAGCAGCTGGTTGCGGTGCGTATGAAATTTGGGGTGAAACGTTATTATAAGACAATCCTGATAAGTATTGGAGAGACGTGGTCGGCGGAGATACGATAGCTGGAGTAGCAGCTGATTTCACGTCACCAGTATTTAACTGAAATGTCGGTGCAGGGTACGTGTATCCGGTAGGTCCACAGTTTTGTGTTTTTTGTACTTGACTTAAATGGTAATTCAAATCGGGATCATGGTATGCGTTTGCGCTTGTTATGGCCAATATTAAGAGTATATAAATTACCTGCAACAAAATAAAATTGAATCAACTTTAGAAATATTTATTGATAAATTTAGAGGTGGATACAAGTATTTTATAATTTCACATCGAATTACAATTTAAAAAATTAATAGCAAATGTTTACGTATCCTATTACTTATTCATTGATGTTCTTACCGGGCGCATTTTTATCACTATATTTATGGCACTGTTAGTATTAACGAAAGGTTACGGTATTCACATTAAACTTAATCGAAGCGTTCCAGTAGTGTATTTGCCAAACTTGAACACAAGTATAAATGAGAGCAAAGTCGTACCGCAAAGTCTTATATAGCGATCTCATATGTGTAAGAACAGGTCACACTTTTTCACATTCGCCGTCAACATGCCTTGGTGGGCGCAGTTCGTGTGGGTAAAAATGTATGAGTAAGTAATAATTAAGTCGCAGATATCTTACAAAATTAATAAAATATACAATTACTACTGCAAGTGATTATAGACTTTGGTGCTTCTTTAGTTATTCTTCAAGAACTTGTCATCATTAATATCTATTTTATATTAGTTCATAGTTATCACTATTGTTATATTAAATTTTGTAAAAAATATTTAATATATACAAATACTTGTGCTAACAAAAAGATGGAGACATGATTTTTTTCGTTTAATTAATTTTTATTTGGTGCCATAAGAGATTTACGGCTACGATTATTTTTATTACGACTACAATTATGTGTGAATTATGTTGCGTAGTAATTTCCGAATGCATTTCCCACAAGTTTATCTTCACAACAAACTAAACAGAAACTTATTTAAATATATTTAATTCTGCCATAACCAAACTTTTGTATTGATATAGTACTTATTAGATATATTAGATTAGATTATATTAGATATACAACAACATTGTATTTGATTATAGAATATATTAAAAAAGGTGCAATATCTGATTACATTTATTAAGATCGCTGTTTCGACTCTCAATATGGGAATTTAATTTAAGAATCCCTGTGATGTTACTGAAACTATATAAATTGGTTTTCTAAGCTTACTTGTTTGCCCTCTATACCTTGAAAAATCAATAAAAATTACTAATAATAGATATATATTTGCATATATATATGATTATTTTTAAATGCATAATTTATAAAATG
This sequence comes from Actias luna, assembly GCA_039707435.1. Taxonomy (NCBI): domain Eukaryota; kingdom Metazoa; phylum Arthropoda; class Insecta; order Lepidoptera; family Saturniidae; genus Actias; species Actias luna. The sequence continues at coordinate 6,839,638 of JAZHAC010000033.1, read as the reverse complement.
TATGTTCTAAAAGAACTGGAAATTATTGAAGCAATGATAGCTTATTAGGCTTTGCAGGGTCGTAAGATACGATAATAGTGTCTGACTGTTCGTACCACCTGCCGCAGTCTTAGTTTTAGGCGCATCGTGTTTTGGGATCAGCTTGACATATTGTACTTACGAACGGGTTGGTATAAACCTGTACCCATCTAGGTCGTGACTACTGTACACATGGTTATGATTCTAGTGGCTTTTTTGTTTGTCACATTTAGATCATTCAGCGAATATACCGATAGGTTTACAAAGCGACATGAAAGACGACCCCTGATGGACTATTTGTTTTTTTGGTGGTTATTGTTGTTTTTGTAGGTTTACTGTGCTTAACATCATACATGGTGCAGTCTCTTCACAGTGCTATAATTGTAAAAGAAATACTTGTATTATTGTCGTGTATTAATCATCTGTTAATGTCTTACGTCAGCTGCACTGGATTCGCAATTCTGTTTATAAACTTACCGAATTGTATCCACTTTGAAAAACCTTTCGTGCTTAAACAATATCCTTCAACATAATATGAATATAGTTTTTGAAATATGGGTGTCAACATACCTGGGCTAAATAATATTAGGAACATCATTCAGCACATTCTAAAACACTACTGCATTTTTTTCCAGGAAAAATTACTCTTAACTATATTAAATAAGGTGATTCAGAGTTATAGGTGTGTACAGCTTTTAATAATATTTACGCCGTGTATTTACTACACGATTTCCTAATCGAAGATTATGCGCACATACAATGACGATACGATAAAAGGAAAAATTTTACTTATAGGCTTTGTATTTTTGAAAGTTATTTCTTTTAAGTAAAACATATCCCGTTATATATCCGTTACAATTCTTAGTGCAATATTTAAAATAACATTGAATTAGTAATTCATAGTAAATACTTCGTTACTTGATTTTTAAATACATTAAAAATTTTATACATACTTATCTACTAAAATATATATGCATAGTAAAATAAAATACTAAAATATATAATATGCTTTTTATACAACAAAATTAAATATATTTTCTATTACAAAAATTCCGTAAGCTTATATTCAATGTGGATGTGGAATTAAAAAACGTGTTTTCAATCTTTCGTGGTACTAATGTCTACAATAAAGTGAAGTTTATTTATTAACTTGCGAAACGGTTCATTCAAATAGACACTAATACCAGAGGATTGGTTAACACTTACCAATTATATTATTAATCTATTAAAAAAACACTGAACTGAGCAAGAGCAAAGCATATGTAAATCAAGAAAATATTTAAATACGTTATATTTTTTTAAACTGAATTTGAGTTGTAATGTATGCCTGTTTTAAGATTTACTATTGGACTTGTTGTTTTTAATCAATGATTTATTTTTAAGTTGGCGAAATTTGACTTCTAATTAGTTGTTGCTTTTTTAGTTACTGCCCTGACGCAAGCAAGTTATAGCAATCAATATAATAAAATTAAAAATCATGGCACTCTACCCCCTTTAAAAGTATTGCAAGTTTTGAAGAGAATCTATCACAAATAATTGACGTAAAACGCCATGTATTAAATGATATACCAAAATCTTTGGACACGTTTACGTATATTCGGGAAGGCCAACTTTACTGCTATGTATGTGATCGGGTTTTCAAGGGCAAGTTTGGGTTCGCAAGTCATATTAGGGTGCACGCTTGAAAGAAATGAGACGCTTTGAAGTCTCCATCATCAAAATCGATGAGGAGGACTATACTATATATAAGAGTATGAACACTGTTTTCATAGATGGCGAGTTCAAATCCTTGCAATGACACAAAGCTTTTGGTAATAGAAATGTTATGATAGATCCATAAGATACTGGTGCGGTATTTTCAAATGTCCTCTTGGTTAGCTACAAGCCTTAAGATGAATATTTGTTACCTGCTACTTGTGTATGTGTTTCACCAATGCCATGTGAGAAAGAGTCCCCCCCACTAGTCTTAGCGTGTCTACCAACTTGGGGCAAATTGTCCCTTAATACTAGTGTATTTCCCCTTAAGTGTATTTTGTAAAAACAGTAGATTTGGCATTATGTGGAAATTCTCATTAATCCTGGTCTAAAAGACATAACCCTAACGGTTAACTTTATACTTATTTCACATATATTTTTATATTTCATTGAATTAAACTAAATTGTATTCTTAACATTCTATATAAAAACATTTAGTCTTAGAAAAAATTATGAAAAAAATGTAACATAATCGAAACGGATTCATTGTTACCGTTTACAGACAGCGTGTCTATTCATGTGAGTTCGAATCCTTGCAATGGGTCTAAGATTTCGGCGAAGGAAAACACCGAGGTGAAACTACAATATTGCGTTAGAGTATTTTGTAAATTATATCTGGCTGACTATTATCCTCAAGTGGAAGATCCATCACCAAGCAATTATAAGCTTATTCCCATAGCTGCACTTCAGAGCTAATTCCACAGCTAGAATTAGCACAACTTGATCTTATCGTCTCTTAATATCAGGCGAGATTATTATCAAAACGTTAAACCTATAGTAAATAATACAACTGTTAGTAAGTTACGATAAAAATATAATCAAATGGGTTGTCAGTTTGTTCGATATCCTATGTTATGAAAAATATCGTTGGTAAAAGGCAGTGTCGCGATTAAGAACTTAAAGACGTTAAAATTTTGTTTGTGTGATACAAAGTAACATTACATAAAAACATTGTATGAGATTATTACTTTTTGTACGTCAATACTGTTTGTTGTTCACAATGGAAGCGTTCTTGCATCATTCTTGGTAAATATCTCATTAAATATTACAATTTGACAAGCCCTTTTGTCAAAAGGTAGCGAACACTGATAACATACAGCACAATTCACATAAGATAAAACACTACTAAATTAATAATTTCTTATATAAGGTGTTACTTTTGTTTCTTTATAGTGAGCATATTTCATAACTTCAGAAAATTCATTCGCGATTAAAATTATTCTTGATTTTTGAGATTCATCTCTTTCCGACAAGGTCAGTAACATGGCTATAATACCCCTGGTGGTTCGGCTCTCCATAGGCATCTGTAACCATTTACCATCAGAGCCTGCTTGCTGTCCATTACCATAAAAATATTAGATTAATACATATGTACTGATAACCTTTTTAAGTTAAAAGACATCTTTGGCATTCGGGCGCAAGCCCTATGCCGTTGGAAACTATACAAACCTCAGAAATATCAACACAAAAGACATGATAAAGAATTGTACTATGTGGGATTCCAATATAGAATTCGAATAAGTTCTCTTATTGAAAACCAGCGCTGCAGTATCCACCGTAAGGTTATACTGCAGCAAGTAGCTGAATAAAGGGTCGCTGTTGCACACACTTGAGACTTTATATAAAGTTTGTTTTGTATTGTTTGTTTATGTTCATCCAATAATAAATATCTCGTTTAATTACATTTTTTTGAATATATAAATTTCATCGTTGCAGCATTGGTGAAAAATACGCTTAAAGCCACACTACTACATCATCCATACAGTAAAAATACATACGAAGTTATACAATTACATAGTTAACTAAAATGCGCATTGGTACGATTGATATACCATTTTTTAATCACAGTTGACTGGTTTTTATAACGGCACTTGCGTTATTCATTTCAATATGATGTAATTCATTTTATGGATCTTATGTCGCTCAAAATAATTAAGAAACGATCTTATTCAAGTTTTATTGTCATAAACATCGTTGCAAAACTAAGTTGCTTAATTTATTAACTTATTATTGAATGTAAATTCATAGTTTTGAATTCAATAATCTATTAAGCTACTGAATAGAATACTTAAAATAATTTCATAACGGGAAGAATGATGTATTAACAATGACAATAAATATATGTTATTAAATATCTGGGCTACATTTCGCCCGATAACTTTATTCCATTGGGTTGATGATAACTTTTACAAAACCTGAACATTTGTTCTGCATTTTTCTTATATACGAAAGGGTGTATCTACACCATTCTACTCCAGTTTTACTAGGATTATTGAAGTAATTGGATGGGTTAATTCAATAAAAAAACGGTGACATTAACCATATCGCAAATCTTTACTTATATTATAAATTCAAAAATGAAGTAGTTTGTTATGCATTCTCGGCTAAACCGCTGAATAGATTATGATGAATTTTGGTATAAAGATAATGGGAACTTGGAGGCGGTGATAGGCTATTTTTTCGACAAAAACTTATTGGAAATGTGTTACAGAGAAAGACAAACTTTGTATGAAATTATTTAAGAAGTTATGTGATTTGTTTGCTAAAATAAATACTAACGCGAGTTAAGATGCAGGTAAAAGTTAGTACCAGGATAAAGCAAAGTGGGTGAAATAGCGAGAAGTCTCGGGGATCATATTTCATATTGAATACTGCTGAATCTTAAAAGAAAATTGTATAAAATAATTTTAAGATTTATCGTGATGTATCATAAGTATGATTGCTTTATAACGTTTACGTGTTACGTTAAACGTAACATTTGTAAGAAGATTACAGAGCAGTCGCAGAGATGTAAGTGTGGAGCCGGACAATTAGAATGGATAAGATTATGGATTAACGCATCAAAGTTTGAAAATAGTATCCAGATTAGAGAAACAGGAGAATAATCTGGAGAAAGGGGAATTAGCGTGTTTTAGTTATACAACAATGTGTTACTAAAAGATTGTTAAATATGAAGGGGTCTAGATAAGGTATGGATGATATATGTCTACAAGGTAATGAATATAAAAATCATAGCTGATAGACTCGAATGATAGTAGATAGTAGTAGTATTGTGCCGACTCTATTTGTGATAAGGATAACAAAAATGGGTCAATCTGAAGTGCAGCAAAGAAGGCTAAAATTATGGGAAAGGAAGAAAGAAACTATGGTAGTGATACATTGTACTGCTCTACAACAATGCCACTAGTCACAGTGTCGTTAACGCATTGCTATCGTAAAGAAATAATAAAAAATTTATAAAATGACATTTGTCAAAGTCATTTTGAAAGACAACTTGGCTAGAGGCACCTATTACTTATAGAATTATCCGGCTACGGATTTCTTATCTTCGGTGGACTTTATTCTTCAGTTTTATTTTGAACTAAGTATCGTAATTTCCCACAGAAATACATAACAGTAATTAAATAATTTTGTATTGAATATATTGCATTTTGCATGCAATAAAATTGTGTTTAGCAAAAGCAAAAATATTTCTACTTAAGGGGTTGCTTAATATTTACGTCTCCTTTCTTAATACAGTACAGTAAAATAAAATCATAGTGCCTGATAGGACGCACAGTACAGTCTAAAAATAATGACTATTAAAAAGATCAGCAATCTGTCGAGAAGTAGTAGTTTATGTCGTGACGACATGTAAGCATTTCGACAAGTAGGTATGAACTAGCTTTTCTTGAAAGTAAAAGAAAATTACTGTGATGGATTTATCACCGTAAACACCGGTAAAAACAATGCATTAAGTTGAATAACTTATTATTGATAATAAAGAGTACAAGACCTGACTATCTTAAAAGCGTATTTTTATAATTTACTTATATTTTCGCATTTGGTACCCTACGGCCTGGACAGTCAAAAACATGCCGAATATTCCGAACTAAGCATTTCTTATAAATCGATAAAAAATTACGTGATAAACGAACAAGTGGAATTATAAAAATATATTTTATTTTATATTTGAAGTAAGTTTCAGAGTTACACAATAATACTTTACAATATAATATTAACGATTTTGAGGTATTATGCACTTTTATAACAGTAATATTTGAAGTTAAATTTGGAAATTAATTAGTATTCAAGAAATATTTCATCAGACATGTTCTATACAGTGTGTAATTTACGTCGTTTAGTACACTGTATACGGGTTGACCGGCTTGCACAAGACAAGCCCCTAAGCTCTTTACAGCTTACATGTAAATTACGACACAGCACACATGCTTTGTGGAAGGATTTTATACGTAACGATAGACTGTCAGAATTTACGTCGCGCCTCAATTATCGCAATATGAAAATTGCACTGAGTTCATTACACTAAACGATTGAAATAGATTTTAATGATCGAAAATTCTGTGTCAAAATATTACCTTTCTGAATATCAATCCAGAATTTGGTTGATTTGATTTGATATAGAAAAGTCACGATGATGACAACTCTATTCAGATAAAGTAATTATTTATTAATCGGAAGACTACGTCATTTACACATTATTTAGTACTATTCAATAGGCAATTGTTGTATTCATGTACGTATGTAGTTTGTCAGGTGCTACTATACCGAGTTGAATGCAAATTTGAATTTAATGTTTTTTTTTTAGTTCACCTAGATAATTGTTTTTCTATCTTGTAACACATTGAACAAAACTTAGTTTTCTAGATATTATGTTATAGTATTGTTTGAATTATAACAATAAACTATAAATGCATTGACATGATGTGACTATTGATAATGCTAGTTTATAGCACTATATTCATATGAAAAAGTACAACATGAAAATAAGTTAATATTTTATTGTGCTAATATAAAAAATAAATGTTTCTGGTTTTATAATTAAATAAACCACGGCGTACGTTAAAATGAACATGTAGCGTGGATAGTTACATAATATTCCTAATATTGCAATAAGTTTGCAACGAGGAGATATGTGGAACGATAAAGTCTTGGGACGCAGGCTCTTGTAATTTATCTTGTCGCCGAATAGCAGCGTGCTTCTGCACAATACACCAGCTTTTTTGCCCAGTAGCATTCCAAACCCTGATCGCTATTCGTTTCGACTATTTGTTTTATTGACCAGTTTTTATAATCTACACATGGAATAAATGTAATGTATTTTTACGTAACTGTCTAATATCTGGCGCGAGGTTCCCAGAGTAATGGTCTGATGATATTGTGTAGACAAGGTCAATTTACTTATTAGATACTTAAAACATCAAAAATGATTTGAGTTTGTTTTTTACCTTGAAATAGCAGTTTAAATCGAAGTCAATTTAGCAAAAGAGAGTAGTTAATAGTTATAAGTGACCGTAAAGATGAATGTTTAAAGTCTTTATATAATAATACATAGGCTAACTAGCAATTGTCTTAGTAAATTTATATTAAAGTACAAGTGTTAAATTACTGTATAATTTAAATACACTATATAAATAAGTTACATAACTAATAAAGTAAATCAATTAGCAGAATACGTTAGGAATGCATTGATTATTAGTAGTATAATTTATTTTTATAGGTATTAAAACATATTCTATAAGTTCTTTTCAGTTTCAATTAATTTGGTTGTGCAGTTATTATGTCTGGCAAATATACTGCAGTATACTGACTTTTTCTACACCTTTTAATTCTATATTAAGCGTAGCATTTGACCACATCTGACGTCAAATAACAATATAGATTAAATTTAGAAAAATCGATTCTTAAGCCTTGGTATATAATAAATTATCACCTTTCCCTAAATTTAATATTTGTATTCTCAGTAGTTCGGGTTGCATTATGATAAGTCAGTACCAAACCTTTGATATACATAAATACAAGGAATAAACAAGATAATTTGCAAGAATTTTGCTGATGTCATGTAATATTACGCAATAATTACTAGTTTAATTTACATAGTACTCGTAGTATCGCCAATCACATCGCGTTCTATAAATAAATAATGCTGACATTTTGCCATTTATCTTTTCTCTGGGAATCGGAATAAACAGAAAAGACGTAATTGTGCGAACACATGGTTATAACTGTAAGGAAAAAATTGATAATTTACCGCCTTTTTGGTTATGACTTTTAGAGCATATCTGTTTTGTTCGGTTAGTAACAATTGTGCTATTTGATATCAAAATTCCGTTTACCTATTAAGCGAAAATTTTAGTGAAACTTTAGTACACGACTTAGCAATTATTTTTTATACAAATTAAATATTTTTAGTAGTATTATGCCCGATAATATTAACATTACATGCACATAACAGTAAAAATGATGAGCGTTTGTTTTACTTTATAGGTTTAGCGTTATGGCCGCAACCTCACCTGATGTTAAATGATGATGTGGCCCAAGATGGTGGATACCCTAATTCTAGTGGGGAGGCTGATTCTCAATTGCAACTACTGGAACATATATATAGGTATTTGGTAGCAGAACTTCAACTTGAGGGTGGTAACTATACATTTGAGCATTAGAAAAAGCCCTACTACCATGCTATAGTTTACTCATGAAGTTTTCCTTCTGTGAAGTCTCAGGCTCATTGCAGGAATTCGAACCTTTGTCGCCGTGTCCGTACTCACTACCAACTAAGCTATCATCGCTTTAACTATTTTTAATTATTGCATTTTACGTTTCTTATATAGTTAAGCCTTTATGTATGGAATTTTACTTGGAATTAATTATACACGCCAGTGACCATTTACCATTAGGGAGATTGTATGACTGTTTCTTATCATAACTTCGTGAAATATTTTTTTTTATTTAGGGTTTTTATGACAAATGCTCTGACATTAACAGCTTTAATATATCAAAGGTTCAAAGTAACATTTCAAAATAGAGCTATAATGGTTAAAAGGCTCTGTACTCATATTGACCTTAAAGCACTCGGAACTTAACGTGTTCCGATAAACTGTTGTGATAAACTGAATATCCTAGTACTTTATTTTCGCACTGTGCGATGATACTATAAGAACAATTCTCTTGAATCAAGTTTACTAACGGGTTATTTTTTTACCATTTTTGATGTTTCCATTAAATTACAATAAGTATATTTTGAGAAAATTGTAACTGACATTTGAATAAGATGGTTTGTCCCCATTTCTTATAAGGCAATTTGAAGCGGAAAACCAAATGATGGTCAAATATTACTGGGTCCTACTCAATTGCATGAATGATGGTATGTCTAGAAATAACTTCCACTCTGTACTGTAATATATTTGTCAGACTAAAGTTCTATGTGAAATACGTCCGTGTAACTTCAGAGTACCTAACAGTATATATTTATGTGCCTAGGTATCTCCGTTTATGATAAATCGAATCACATTTCTATGTAAATTATTTAGGTTAATATATCAACAACATTTCATATATTATCACAAATATCAGTAGGATTGCTTCAATCGTAGCAAATATTGACGACATTTCCATATATATTGCTTGTTATAGGTATGCTTTGAAATTAGTATAGTTAAACGAACTGTGGCATTAGATTCAAATGCCTAACTACTAGGTGTAACAATAGATTGTATTTGAAACGTAGTTTATGCGTTAATTAGTACTATTGGAGCAGATTAATAGTGGTTAGTAAAAGGAAACCAGGCTGTGTTTTGAAATCGTTCCAGAAATTGGTTTAGTTTAGCTAAAAGTAAACAGTAGACTTATTACTGCATTGGATTATATTGCCTTTTCCCTCAAGTAGAGAAATATTATTGTTTAAAAGTTAGTTCTACTATAATTTTATATAAAGTATTCTACTTATAAATGATATAGGCAAAATTTTAGTTCTCATGAAATATCTTTGTTGATGCTTGGTCTAGACAGTTTTGATAGGGTTGATAGACCATTTTGTGGTTGTATAGGGTGGGTATTAAATATTAGTTTAGTACAGTCGTTCCACCCTGAAGTAAAGTCAGTACAATCCTTTAAATTGGGATATTCTTAATCCGCGTTATAGCTGATTTGGTAAGCTGTTTTGTATAGGATCCTATTTAGGATTAGTCAGCACCGTGGGTTCGTTTCCCCGGCAGCAGCCCAAGCTAATGATTGGCCACTTCATGGCTCCTTTCTGCTCGTTGCCTCGGGCTGAGTGCCTTAGTACTTGTCCCCAAAGCTCAGTGAAGCTGTGAGAGCCCTTAAGGTTAACAGCATATGTCCAATAGAATAATTGTTTCTATTTATAGATGAAGACTTAAAAAGTTTAAAAGGCTACACGATTAAGTGTTGGTATTCTATTACTCCAATGAGTATGAAGTACAAGAGTTGTTAAAAATTATAAATAAAGTATTATTAATGATGACACAGATTAGTGGAAGGTTTAATAAATTATTATCGAATGATCATAACAAAGTACAATTTCAACAATATTTTATCTCAGTTTCAACAATTTAATTTTTAAAATATTTATATTATGAAATATCCAATTTACGTTTGATATCACCAGGATTTTGTGGTATATTGACAAGTTAATCGACGTATCTCGATCTAGTAAGGTTTTTGAGTAATCATGTTGAAATCTGCAGTTTATTGGCTATATATAGTCATAATTAATAATACAAAAGTAAATAATTTGAAAAGTAATGAATATTTTTATTGGTTTTAATTTTCTTAGGATTACAAATGCATAAAAAAAATAATTAATGAAATACTATCAATTATACTTGTTTCTCATTCGATCTTATGTGCTAATCTCTTAGAATTTGTTTCGTAGAAATTTGCTCTTGTAGATTATGGCAATAATCTCACCTGATCTTAAGTGACGACACGGCCCAAGTTGGTAGACACGCTAAACCTGTGGAGGAACTGGCTTTCAAGTGCAACTGCTGGAACACACCTGTTGGTATTTGGCGGCAGTTTTTCAACTTGAGGGTGGTTGCTAGCCAGGCGGACATTTTGTAAAAGCCCAACCACCATGCTATGGTTTTCTCATGATGTTTTCCTTCATCGAAAGCTCAAGCTCATTGTAGGTGCTTGGATTCAAACTCACGTCCCTTGACACGAAATTGTACACACTACCACTGAGCTATCATCGCTTCGCTAAAAAATCTACATAACGTCTGTTAGATAATATTATATGTATTACTTGCACATTTTTAAAGACTTTTAATGAAAAATTAGAAACATTACATTGTGAATCATTTTTACTCTTCTACAATTTAGATTTAAAAGGTGTAAAATTTTAACTGTGTGTATGACGAATTACGTTATTCATCTCCTCTTTGATATTGCCTAATCTAATGCCATACATAAAAAATCTCACAAGCGGCGGTTTGAAATGTCGCACGAATGACATTGTAATGCTCGCTACTGCTTTTATTTATCTACACGTACGTAGATGTTATAAGATTTTTCTGCGGACTTGATACGGTTCTGTTACAGTTAAATTGTCTTGAAGTATTTTGAATAGTTATGTTGAATCATATCATATTTTTAGGATTTTGTACCTCATTTAAACTGCACGGTTAGTGCTGAGGTGATGTAGGTTCGAGTGGCAGACAGAACAATTCTAGTACCAATTCTAGAACAGTGGGGTTCTGTACCAAACCGATTCGCAAACGCCATGCAAGTTATGACAAAACCGTCACAAGGCGCTTCTTTTCTACTGATGGGCTTACATAGTTGCTGTTTGGCTTCGTGACAGCAAAGTCGGGCGGTGGATTGTCTATCTCATGGTACGTCCCTTTTTTAATATTGTACTGTGCTTATCAGGCTGTAAATCAATGAAAAAAATAACAAATTTATTTTTTTCATTGAATCAATACTAAAATTTATTACCCTGTTTTGTTACAAAAAAGAAGTTTTTTATAATGACATCCTAATAGATAAACACGAAATTCATGTCAAAATATCGATACAAAAAATATTTGAAAACTGCCTGGTACATCCTAAGATTAGCCCGTTCAAACAAACTTTTTTGCTTTATAATATTAAACTAGATAATAAAAGTACAATTATAATAAAACTATTTGTAGTAAAAGCAAGTGTGTGTTCAGTTGATCTTTATTACGCGTAAAAGAAGATTAGGACAGATGATGTAGTTTGATCTCGTATTATGATCGATTATCTACATCCATTCACGACTTGAACTAAAAACGTCTTGTCTTAACAATGTTACGTAGGTATTTGTTATCAAAGCATGTCAGGTCAGCCTTTAGATCAATATGATTGATAATAAACATTATTCGAGTATTGAAAACGGCATATGTTTGCAATGTGCATTGAATATATTCACGGTGAGATTTTATGAAGTTTTTGTTGTTTCATCATCTGCTATTACGAATGTCATATGTTTAGGATAACGGGTCTGTGGATTAGCAGTTGCAGGGTGTGGTTTTCCTTAAGATGGCCAAAGCAGGCTATACTGTGTCTGAGCAGATGTAATGTGGGTACAGACCCTACTCTCTGGCCCAATAGGCGACCGAAGACCGTCTTGAGGTTTTAGTGGGTATTCCCGGCGATTCATTCCCCGTATGAGTCCCACATACCTCGCCTAACCCATCAGAGAGGTGATGCGAAAATGCATTTCCCCACGAAAAAAAAAAAGTTAACTGTGTTGTAGCTTCAAGTTAAGGGCAATTTCTCGAGTGATATGATTCCTATAAGCTTCATTTTAAGCCTTTATTTTAAATTAATGTATCATACTTGTAAGTTTTCTGCAGTACCTTTACATTTTGTTATCTCAGACATTTTTCAGTAAAAGTATAATTCGAGAACTTTAGAAGAATCAGTAGTACATACAAGAATGTTTCGATATAACTTGTTATTAATATTTTCTATATTAGATAGGTATATAAAGTTACACAAGTGCAAAATTGTTCTAGTTTCGAACTAGGAACTCTTGTACGACAACCGGCCATCTATTATATCAATACTGGTATCAATTGGCACGCTTATAGTTGCAAAATATCAGGTCAACCAAATTACATGTGGATACCAATATATAGGAACGTGTTTGGGATGTTTGTTTGCTTCCGTAACAATTGAATTTTGTTATTATTATTATTGTACGATAAGATCGTGACTCTATGATGTTACTCGTAATTATTAATCTTTAATATAATGAACAAGGAGTTTTTTATGATAAGTATTGCTTTGTATGTTCAATAGAAAAAAGAAAAAAAAATTTTTGGGTTATGTTTTAATGGTAAAAAAGAAGGATCTGAAATTGAAAAAAAAAAATTACACAGACAGAAGCTTTAGTTTTCATTTAAACCACGTAAAATTATTAATAACGCCCTGTGAGCGTGCTCAGTTCGACAAGAAAATATTTATTTTTTCTTTTATTTTACTTCAACTGTCTGTTTTACTTTTATATATTCTATATTTATTAATAGAACACAGACTATTTTATTATATTCTTAGAATGGAGACTCATAAACGTACAGACAAAACTACTGAAGCCAAAAATATGAAAGTTGGACTGTAGTTCCCATTAGAAATTAGATGCTTACTAAAAAGCGGTTTTCCGAAATTGAACCATTAAAAGTATAAACACGAGTGGGAAAGTTTGTACGGGGGACAAAATAAATCTTCACATGTTGTAAGTGGGTATCGAATACCACCTGAGTTACCTAAGTCAATCTAACCTTCACGCGGTGCATCCTGCCGAGTAAACGACGAGGCTCTGACGATTGTTAGTCTCACATTTGGTTTTGGTCAGGATGGTTAACCATACAATCCTTGATCCGTCGTAGCTTGGTGGTAGGGTTAATGCCCGACTGGTTAGCGATAAAGCGGTTAGCGGTCGCAAAATAAAGCTTGTGTATGATCCTTTGTGTTCCGGTATAGTATAAAATAGGGGATGTAATTTTTTATTATTACATTTACTGAGATATCTCTAAAATTTGAAATTTGTCATGGAGAATCCTTTCATGATATAGACACCTACTAAAACGTGATTTTATAATCATACGCGAATGAGGGAAATGAACGCGAACGAAGTCGCGATGCACTGGTTAGTCATCAATATAATTAGTGTTTTTATTAAATTGATTATCTATAAATACACAGCACATGTTCAATAGTATATATATTTATTTGAACTCATTAACCTTCATTTTATATGAGGTAGGTTGAGTTATTAAATAGTGTAAACAGAATATACATTTATGGACGTGTATTTCGAAATTTCTATATACGTTATAAATAAAACTAAATTGACCAATATAGTTATAATAACATACCTGTGGCTGTATAATTGATTTAAACGTAATTAAAGTAACCTATACGTATTCGATATGGAAGACAATATATATTAATGTTGTTATATCCAACCCATTAATTGATACTGTGGATCGATACGGATATTATATGAATCGATTTTATAACTGAGTTCACTGTTTGGTAAACACCGCGTTATCGGTATGTATAAGTTCAAGCCTTGATATCTCAGTGGTAGCGTATACGGACGACGATAATAAGCTTGAGCTTTGTTTGAAGGAAGCCATCGTGTTGTGGTGTATGGGGGTTTTTCTAATGCCCGCCTGGCTAGCTACCCCCCTTAAGTTAAAAATCTACCGCCACATTCCTGTAGGTGTTTTCTGGCAGTTGCAATTGAGAGCCAGTTCTTCCACAGGTTTAGCGTATCCACTATCTTGGACCATATCGTCACTTAAAATCAGGTGTGATTGTAACCATAACGTTAAACCTATAAACAAATGAGAAAGAGAATTCTTATAAAAAAGAGTTACTAGTTACTATTAGCTGATGCCCCTGACACCGCGTTGTTTATATGTAGGCTATATCTATGTCGTGAAAGGAATATCCATACCAAATTACAATTCTGTAGATCTGCTAGTTTTAAAGATATCGTGATGAGTCAGTGAGTCGCTTATAAATATACTAGCTGTGCCCGTCCGCGTCCGCCTAGAACTAAAACATATTTAATACTTTCTACCCAATCTTGTAGCATTTTTAATATAACTTTGCTCGTATTAGTGATAGCGTGATACTAAATAGCTTAAAGCCTTTCTTAATGGCTGTTCTTACAAATACATTTTTTTTAAATCCGATCGGTGTTTCCTAAGATTAGCACGTTCAAACAAACAAACTTATCCGTTTTAATATTAATATAGATTTTGAACTATAGAATGTCAATCATTTCTGAGATTGCGCTCTTCATATACATGGTGACATATCCGTCATAGTAATTCTCGTTTGGTTCATCGGCCTTTTTTTTTTCGAATGGACAAATACTATTAGCCTTAGGAACTTTCACAGCTTCACCGAGCTTGGGGGCAAGTACTGAAGGCACTCAGCCCGGGACATCCTGCTCTGGAATCAGCCAGTTTATATATAGATATAGTCGTTGGGACGCTTGCACACTGGCATGACAACCGCAACTGCCAATGAATCACTTAACTCTCCCAGGTTGCTATTGTTAATGGATTGTGTAGAGTGGTGCAGGAGGGGCAGCGTTTACAGACACCGCGTCGATTGACGTGAGTTCGAATGCATATTATGAGCGTGAATATTCGATGATGGAAAACATAGTGAAATCAATATGATGAATCTATAGTATGATGGTTTGGCTGGTAACCGCCCCTAAAATTAAAATCTGCCTTCAAGCAGCAAACAATTTGTATCGCTACTTAAGGTCCACTTTTCCTACTTATACTTAGTGTGTTACTATCTTGAACTACACCGTTAGTAAATATCAGGTGACATGTAAAAAAATCTCGAAATCTATCTATAAAAATTTAAAAGAATTTAATACATAAATTACTGCTAAAACTTAAGTTTAAAAACAGATTAATCGCACCTAATGAAGCTTTATATTATTCGCAAGCTATAATCGACAACTATTATGTCTATAATTAGCCTAGACTTAATTGCTCCTTCAATACTCATTACGTAATAGAAGCGAAATGTGTGTGACAATTAAGATTTTATTAGCATACTTGTAGAGACTTCATTTCAATCTATGTTTAAATTAGAACTGTTGTGAAAAACTTTGATGTTTCAAAATATATGTTCAAGATTTGTTTTATTAGATCGATCAATATGTTGTAACCTCTTTATTGCACTTAGATAATGTAGGTAGTATTTTTTGTATTACACAATTGTACCTATTTTTGTAGTTCTAATCCTTTTAGGCTGCATGACCGAGCTTGATGATAAGTTTTAGCGTAATTAGAGGTTCGGATAGTTCTTCGTTATCGTTGAGCTCGGTAGAATTTGTTGCTGCCGACACCTATTTTTCTACTATTTAGCAGTAATAAAAATTGGATTGTAGACATAAACAAATAATTTTATATAATACGCAAGGATTATATTTCTGTAATTATATTACATTAATATAGTTATATAACACTAGTTGTCATCCACCCAATAAACTAAGCATAAAAAAGGAATTTGAAAAAATAAAATGTCAAAGAGACAGTGGTGTCCGAAACCAAAATAACCTATATCCGTCTTTGAACGTTTCCGTGTCAAATGAGCATAGCTCTTTCTGATAAGTTTAGTAGTTTTGACTTGATTGAGCGTTAAAGGAAAGTATATTATATGTACAAAATACATAGATAATTATATAAAATGTATGATTTATTTTTTATCCCAGTGAATGATTTGCCAGTTCATTAAAATTCTAAATGTATATTTGGCATTCCATGGACTCATTCATATGTCCTAAGCAAACACTATTCTCCGTCCCAGGATGCATCAAAACCGTATTTAGGAGCACACACCACAATTTTTTACTAGTTTCGAATTTTATTCGAATTAGAATTTCGAATTTGCGCGCGATTCCATTGTCAAGTACCAACGACTCAGGAGCATTCTCTTTCCCGCGTGATACCAATTTTTTTATTAGCAAGGTGCATGGTAGTATAGTGTTTTTCTACCAAATGCTAGATAGTATCTCTTAAAATAATATCATTTTATATCATCATCACTCATCACTACATCATCATTAACTATACACATATTTTAGGATAGACGTGGATTTTTTTGTCCGTTGCTCTGGCACCAGTTATTTAATATTTAATAATTATGATAATCCTTGCTAATCCATATTTTATTCTATATACTACAGTACAATTTAAGAAAGTTTATGTATACTATCTGTTTATAATGTAAATATCAGTTTATAAGCTCTAATCCTGATTAATTTGTTTAGATTTCTATTAGTATATTTATACAAAACATACCTATTAAGCTATAGTCACAGTAATTTCGCTATTTGTAAACTAAATGCGCAGATTAAGCGGAATACGATTTATTTATTTTGATCTAATGCCGCATTTTGATGTTTATTCGATAATCATAATATATTAAGATCTTATTTGCCATCATTTTTCATGACATAAACTCCCCATATGAGTTCTTGACTTATTCGAGTTGTTCAAGGTTAAAAGCTGTGAACCTTGTTGCCAAAGGAATAGTGAGAGGTAATGAATTGTGTCTTATAACAAATTGAGTCACTTATGTGACTCAATTTGTTATATGGCATTATTGCCACATCATTTTTATTAAATATTAAGAAAAATAAATGTATTTAACTTTATTTAGGAAATATTAATTTCATTTTAATTTACTATTGAACATGGGTATTGATATTAAATTGCTGAGTTTCTGATTCGAGAGCATGGGATCTCATGTTACAAAACCTTGTATAGGTAAAATCGGAAGGTAAAACATCTAAATACAAAATTGCACCCGTACATATTTCGTGCTTCTAATTTAATCCATACGTTACCATATTTCCTCGTGAAAATTACGTTCTTTAGGGGCCGTTCAAGTATTAAGTAACGCAATTTTGGGCGAGAGAAGTTCTTGTAATACGTTACGATGCGTTAACATGGGAGGGTTCGAATAACGCGTTACGTAAAATTGTTTAATTTTTTTTATGTAAATAAGAATCTAGCTTATAAATTTCCTAAGTTCGCAGGTTTATGTTTTGCGGAGAATCCGTCAACTATTTCTAATCGCATTTCCAGTGGTTAAGATGAATACGTTTAAATTATTATTTTTATGTTAGATGTTTAGATTATTAAGCAGATAATTTAGATTATGCTCCTTCATTGCTTCATAGCAATATAGAGCATGATATAGATTATCTTTATATTATTACTAGGCGATTCAGCATCCGAAACAGAACTAGATTTTTTCTAATAAATTTCAACTTGTAAGATACCCGCCGGAAAGGCAACTTGGCTTGGGGTGCAGTTTTCTTTTCATTATGACTGTTTAAAGTTTACGTATTTTACAGTAGTAGGACACGTCGATTGTATCGATCGTGAACACTTTCGCCATGTTACTACTATTTTTCCGGGTTCCTACAACATCGGGGTCTTCAAACGAAAAGTGAATCAGTTCTTACTGCACGAACGCGCTACATCGTCTGCCTTGTATTCACTTTCCATTATGTGTGACTAAGGAGAAGTCTCGCACAGTCATTAAAAAAAAATGCATGTCGTATTTGGGATCAGTGGCTGTACATCAAGTAATCAAGCAGAGTGGTAGGAATCTGTATTGGAAAGGGTCGCGACCACCATGCTCATGGCGGTACACCCGTCACAGTGTCTCTCTTTTATTTCGTCACGTTTCGGGATGAGCCATTGGGTTAATGCCGGCATTTGCAGTTGCATGGTGTATTGTCTGTGATACGTATGTCACGTCTCTAATTAAAATACACTTGACATAAAGCAACACGTGAGTTCGCATGTCAGCGCAAACACGTAAATATATTTAAAACAATAAAATTGGTATTCTGTGTGTGATTAGTGGTTTGTAGGGACAATCAACTACAAAAGGATAAAACAAGCCAGCTCATTTCATCAATTAACACCAATCGACGCAGCGTTCATCAGCCATTAATAAATTTTTAAGTAAGTGATTGCCTATTCTATAATAAACACGTGGTTTTGTACTTTACAGTGTATAACCAGAGAGGAATATTAGCCACGATTCCCGATGAACTTTTTATCTGTCGGTGGTGATTACAGTTATTTTACTGGGCTTCTGTAAAAAAATATTGAAAATATCCAATTATGCGGTTGGAATAACATACTCGTACGAACTCTTTCTCATTACATTGATTACATATAAGCTTGAAAAAGTAAACGTAACTGTACCGAAACGATGAGAATATTCGAAGCAATGCAACGGCTTCTTTCGAAGTGATTGTTACCGATTGTTGCAACGTCGAATTTTTACAAAATGTTACGGCACCGAGAATGAGTTTCGAAACAAACGTCCAAAGGGATAGTAGTATTATAAGTACACTATCTGTTATGTTTTATAATTGTCCTTAATAAAGTGACAAAAGTTCAATCGTAGCATCTGTACCTAAACAATTGGAGATATTGTTATCGATACAGACTTTTGAATCAAAATGGGTTCATACGTCGTCTCTGAAGAATAAGAATAAGTAAAGTTTGACTGATTTTTTTATTAATGATACAATATGTAGTCCGCTAACTATACTTGGAAGCCATTCATGTGTAATTTTTATAAAGGCTATTTCACTTCAAGATGTATACACAGTGGTTTGTATTTGTTATAATTCTATCATTACTCTAATAACCGATATGTTTATCATGGGAAGTAGAAATGGGAATTATTATAAAACCATTTATATGTATTAATTTTTATTTAATACGTATATATTGTCAGCGCTGACATTAATTACTTTGGCAGTATTTTATATTACATACTCTAATGCGATTTGTCGATTTCGTACTATTCAAAACTGAGAATAAACAGTCCAGATTAATGGTGAAGATCATGATGGTAATCATGGTGATGGTGATGATGAGGGTCGATGTGGTGATGAGCACGCTTATGGTGAACTACAGCGTTGAAACTGAAAATAATAAGTACATTAATAAAGATAAATTATAAATTTGTATGGTTAGTAGAAACTGTAGCTGACTGAGTTAGCATCTCTTCCACACTTATTTCTACCGAAAAACAATCGTGATCATCTTCTAAGTATAATGAGTATTGTTGGCAATATGTATGAGTATTATATGACGAAGCTTTGTTACCCAATTTTCAGGAATAGTAACTTATGTATGTCGCGCTACGGAATTAGCTGGTGCATAGAAATGAAGAAGGATCTGTAACCAAATAGATTGTCTCCTCCTTGTACATGGTGTTAAACTCATTATGGTAACCCTCTTTTGGATTATCTTGTATCTTATCTTGTAGTGGTTGTAGGAGGTCGCCTGTTTACACATTAAACGTGCAATAAAGTGTTTATTCATGAAATAAAAAGTTTCATACAAAATGTATACCTCGTTTCACTCCAGTTCCAAAAGGTTTTTCGAAAGAAAAAGCAGCCTATCAACTTCTCCAGGTGTCCGTCTATCTTTATATCAAAATTTATCATAATCGCTTCAGCAGTTTAGGTATGAAAGCTTAACAAACAAACTCATTTTCATCTCGTTAGGTCAATGTTTGTTGGTGTGAGCTGCCTAAATGCTTGCAAATTGATGACGGTACGCAATAGTGTCTGTCATGGGACAGCGAAGACAAGCTATGATTACTAGTTTACTAATCTTCGGTGATTGTCATACTTATTGGGCTGTGTAGTACCAACCATTAGGACCCGAAGTCATCAATATTAGGTGTTACAATGAAAAATACTACAGCCACTATTCAATTTTAAGTAACTGGTATACATAAACTAAACTGATCATAGAAAACGCTATGATATGGACCGTTAAAAAATGTGTGAAATATGTTCTCCAAGGTTTGTATCACTGGTACTAAAGACGTCCACAAGCGACGGTAATCATTTATCATCAGATAGCCTTGTTTCCTGACCTATAGTATAAAAATACACAATTGTTTGTTATAAATATATATTTTATGTTTGAATATGACCTTGGTGGACGTCGTTTTATGTATTAAACATAACATATTTATTAATACAACAAACTTTGTATACATATATATAAAAAATATATATATCAAAAAAGTATAAGCGATGATAGCTCAGTTGGTAGTGTGCACGGACTGGTGTACTGGTGACACTTTCGGTAAAGGAAACATCACGATGAAACCATTGTATGATAGTAGGGCTTTTTGTAATGCCCACCTGGCTTGCTACCACCCTTATGTTAAAAATTTGTAATACTATAGTAACATTATAGGTGTTTCCCGGTAGTTGCACTTAAGAGCCAGTCTCTCTGCTGAGCTTAGCGTGCTCATTATCCTATCAGTTGACATCAGGTGAGATTGTGGTCATAACGCTAATCCTATAAACGGTAAAAAAGTCAAACAGTTATTGGAAATTTATAGACAGCCAATGAAATATCTATAACGCTTCAACATTTTACATATATGAGCTTTTTTTTACAGTTACTTTTATATTTCAAATAAAGTTTAAGTTAAAGTCTTCTTTACGAAGTCAAGCGTACAAAATGACGGATGGAATTTATTTTTGGCCGTCCGTAAAGGATAGGGCCCGGCTTACACGGTCGGTGGGGTGACGTGTGATTGCAAACACGAACCCGCGTCGCTCCAAAAAAGTGACAGACGGCCGTGGGGATTTAGTGGATATTCCCAGTGGCTAGCGCGCGGTGAGTCCCACATATCCCTCCCAGTGTCCCCGAGCTTGGCGGGGATGCGTAAATGCATTTTCCCATATTAAAAAAAGTATTATGTTACGATTTAAATTGAATTAAACATACCCGTTGTGATCATCAGCGGTGTATTCTACAGTACGAATATTACCATCAGGCTCGACGAGCCAATATACACCCTTCACGCGGTCACCTTCGCGTACTTCAGTTTGCGCCTTTTTATCACCGGTGTGAGGATCCGACACAGCGTACGAGAATTTGTATGAAGGATGGTAGTTCTTCTAAAATCACAGACAATAATTTATTAAATAAGAAAAACCTGGATACCATGATCGAATAACATACTTATATGTACATATGTATTTATTTAGTAACAAAAAGCAATAACTGATTATCGGTTTTTTTTTAATTAAATCATATTTAAACATTTAAAAAAATTAGAAAGGTACAAAAAAGCTGAAAATAAAATAACGAAAATAGACCGCGGTTTATGTTTTATTATATGCAAATTAATATGATTCCTTTTTAGTCAAGGCTTCACAACCGGACATGTTTTTATAAAAGAAGTCAGTTTAAGAGCAAAATTCGCTAATCAGTTCTGAACTGCATAGTATTGGCGTTCTTTATATTTTGAGAAGGTCTGTGTCAAGTATATTGTATGTGTAAACCGTACATAAAAATAGAATGGCATGGTGGTATGGCTTTTTCTAATACCCGCCTTGACACCCTCAAGTTCAAAATGTGACTTCAAATATCTATGTATGTTCCGGAAGTTGCATTTGAGAGCCTGTCCTTTCACTAGGTTTAGTATTTTCAGAACCCTGGGCCACATCGTTACTTAACATCAGGTGAGATTTTGGCCATGCCGCTTAACATATGAACCATAAAAACAATTCAGGAAGTAAATTACATAATCCCCGTGGAAGTCTTTGTATCCGTGATGCATGTGATCATCGTGCCCATGGACGTCCAAAACATGTCCGTGTTTGTAATGGTGGTCTACACGAAACTGATGCGATGTTGCCGGTGGATTCGACATTACACCGACGGCTAATAGAAATAAGGCAATTACCTGTAAAAATACAGTAAATAAAAATATTAGTCCATATTACGAATTAACAAAATTATGTCAATATATTGCACCTTCGTCAAAATAGCGTCACAACTTAAAAACATCATTATCGAGAAAAAGGTGCTTAAAATTTATGCTACACTTATGTTTTGCTTTTCGGGGTGTTACTTTAATTTATAACAAAACGGTTTTCAGCAATTTAAAAGTTTACTTGAAGCTACAAACTGACATTATATTATAAATCTGACAAAATATAATAGTACAATAAAAATGATTTTAATATTTTTTGAGTTGTAACAGTCTTTGGCCGGAGATGCGATATGTATAATATTTTTTTATATAACGGTAAAGAAACATCATATTTCTTGATTCGAAACAAAGACGAGCACCGAGCTTTTAGAATGTCATTGCTATTAATCGTTGTCTTGTCGGTTTATAAGCCCCTCGGAAGCTGGATAGACCGATCCGAATAGCAATATGTATATTTGCAGATAACAATACTAAGTATATATTTTACTAGCCATCACCCGAGCGCTGAGTTGGGCAAACAAAAGTAAATAAAAAAAATTGACAAAGGGACAATGAAATCCAAAAACTATGTAGACTACATCTATTTACGGACGTTCTTCTTCGAATGCTTGTAATCTCATTCGGATAAATTCTGTAGTTTTATATGTCAAAGAAACTGTATTTACTTTATATATAGACAAATAAATTTAAATATGTAGAAGATTACGAAAGTTTACGAATGTGTTGATGTAAATAACTATAAAAATTTAATTGTATTATAGAAATCATTTTATAACTGAGGAATACTCACAGGGAACCACATTTTGTTTCAATTAGTTACTTTGCTTGTTGCACTTCGACTATTCTGAAAACTGATCTGTTATCCCTTTAAATATTAGTTTGCATGTGAGGATTTTTCGGCGAGATTATAAAGACATATAATGAAGCCCTCGACAATTACCTTAAATCGTTAATAATTTGTGAAACTTAAGTTTCCTTTTCACGCCAAGGGCGGCGCCGGTCACGGTTGGTTTCTTCACTAAATTTATTTAATCATTTGTTGTTGAATATTACTAAATTTATAGTTGTATTATAATTTCGATATCTTACATATTTCTATTTTATGTACATACAGGTCAAGTGATGACCTACTATTGAGCGGCGATGTCGCGGGTTCAAGGCTTGAATGAATGACTTTTGTGCGATGATAATAATTGTCATTTGTATGTCTGGGAGCTAAGTATCTATATATAAAACGTGACAATAGCGTAGATTTAATATTACATGCATTAATGGGTACGATGTATTTAACCACATTAAGCAAAATAAAATTGAAATTAATATCGGAACTCAATTAAACGTTAGGTTTGTAAGTGGTTAAATAATATAATTATACATAAACTACGAAATTATCGGATCCTATTAATTATATTTAAATTAAATTAAATTAATCGGCTACTAAATAGCTACTAAAGGGCCTTACTAAAGATATTCGTATAGGTAACAATGTTAATCAAAGATTATTATACACAAAATGTTATTATGTAATAATGTATTATAAATTATGTATGTTGTAAATTCTATTGCATTTGCAACGCCAACATATAAAAACTTAATTATCTCTTGTTGTTCTGATGATGATTCTCCTTCCGTCCTTTTTTTAATAGTTAATAGCTTTAGCGTTGTGGCTACAATCTCATCTGATGTTAAGTGACGATGTAATCAAATATGGTGGACACGCTAAGCCTAGTGGGGCGACTGGCTTTCAAGTTCAACTATCCTAATACACCTATACGTATTTGGTAGATTTTCAACTTGATGGTGTTAGCTAGTCAGGCGGGCATTAGAAAAGCCCTACCACCATGCTATTGTTCATCACGATGTTTTCCTTCACCGAAAACTCAACCTTATAGCAAGTGAATTCGAACTCACGTCCCTTAGCGCAGCGTCGGTATACACTACCAACTGAGCTATCATCGCTCCAAGACTTCTTAGTACGCTGTACGTTTAGGCTCTAGAAATAATTATTATTGGGACGTGATTTATCTTTCTTTCTAAATGCATCTTTCGTTCTATGCAACTCTTATAATAGAAATGAAGGCCTGTATTTCCGATGATTTTGCAATCATATAATTAACCAACCCTAAATGCGCGTAGTCTAGGAAACATAATTTATGGATTACATCAACAATAGTCTTAAACGCTTAAACCATTGAACTATTCTTAGAATCGAGATTACTCATTCAACATAATATGGCTTCATTAAAAAATATATTTTGGATTAAAGAACGTAATATTTTCCCATCATCGAATATTAGTTTATAGTATTTTTATAATATACAATATATATTTGAATTATAATGTCAATATGAATTAGTATTTTTGTCGTATTATCTTGCAAATACACCGAGGAATGAATATCTTTAAGTTTATTTAAAAGAAACAACTCTTTTGATATAAAAATAATTTAGATTTGTTAAAATTTCATTCGACTGTCATCTAATAGTTGACAAATCTATAGATACATTGTAAATAATATAAATTTAAGTTTATGTTTTAAATATTCCATGACCAAATAGTAGCGGTACGTACGGTAGAGGTTTTAAATCTATCAATAAGAAAAATCCATACTGTATTGCCGACGATTTCCTAACTTGAATAAAAAAAACTGTTTATATAAAAGATTATCATTGATATTACGATTATAAAATGTCTTAAATTTGTAAACGCGTTTTGTAGTCAATATATCAAATCTAGAACTATTGATTACTTCCGATACTTTAATGAAACTTATTTTTATTCTTATCAAATTTGATAGTGTAATTTATGTGAGCAAATTTACGACTGGTTAATTAATAATATCTATATAATTGTATATTTATGTTACTACTAATAAGCGGGGAACATTAACTGTCTACTAACATAAGAATGAGATCTACTTCTATTCTAATGCACTTTGCGAATCAAGGCTTTACCGTTTTAATTTAAATAACTATTTGATAATGCAAACACATTTACATTTGATTATGAACGCTGTCAAATGCTTAAAATAATAAAAATATTTCCTATAATATAATCGTATTCTATTTTATCTTTACATTTACTTTTACTAAGAATAATATAATAATTGTGATTCAGTGAACATTCAATTATATCTTTCACTTAAGTTTTTAGTCGCCATACGTTTAAAATACGTCCTCGTTATTAGATGTTCGGCCGAAATATTGAGATTTCATAAACGACTTTTAAAATTATCGGTATAATCGTAACAAAATGAAAAATGTTTTTATTTATTTTATATTTATTTATTTTCTTTATTATAAATGTAGTAAGTTACCAAGGTAGTATAGAAAACTAACTGATTACATGTTTGATATTATTTCATGCAATATTGTGTTCTTATATTAACGTGGTGTAGAAAATATTGATTTAAGTATAATTACAATAATAATGGTAAGATTTCCACAACATATGTAAGCATATTCATCCATTTAGTTTTCACTGTCCTTAATGATGTCGATATTTGTTGTTTTCAGCCATATTTTTTAAACGAAGATGTTCTAATAAGCTGTCGTAATCAGGGAAATCTTTGTGTTCATTTGTGTGAACATTTTTAGGAAGGATAAGGATCTGACCACCCGGGCCACGGGTGTAATCTCTCCCTCCAGTCTTCATGTACCTATAATCCAATACCCATATCGGTTGATGGTAGTCTGGGCTGTATACTTCTGCTATAATCCTGTAATTGTATACAAACTGAATGCAAAACTTATAATATATCCATATGGAAAATTATAATATACGTCTGTATGTTAATCTTCGCATTGTAAAGGATTTTGTATGATTATTTTATGTCTACTTATGGGGTCACCTGAATGATTCTTAGTTTATACATAGTTGGACCCGGTATGTGGTAATATGATTGACCACCAATGTTTATATTTTGCTATGAGGCACACCGCGTAAATGGTTATAGGACTACTGAGTGCTTGTATACCGTAAATCTATCACTATGTGAACTTCAGGGAGACAATCCAGTAGAAATTGTAAAAGACTATCCTGTATAGAGAACGAAGGCGTCTTAAAATATGAAATCAAGATTCACCTTGAATGATTGGGCTATCATTGTAAGGTGAATTTATGTTAAACTAGCCGTTCCCGCCCGCTTCGCCGGTTGAGTAACATAAGAGAAAACGACTCTCTTTTGTTTTTAATGGCGGGAAAGATGTTTATGAAATACAATAAACTGATGAAGAATGATTGGAATTAAAAAAATGAATAGTCGTAAACCATCTACAAATACTTCCGCATCGAATGGTGATGGTCGCATGTTGATATGATCAGTAGTTTTGACGTGATTGCACCTCAAACAAACATAATTTTAATTTAAGTGCGATTCGAGCATGTCTATTGGTTCAGTCAAAGCGAAGCACTTATATACTAATCGGTGTTATAAACTACCCTTCTATAACTACATTTCTTACATATAAATTATAAATAATATAAAATGTAAATATATTTACTTGTTTTGTCGTACGATGTCAGGACGATTTTTCTGCAATAAAGTACATAATAAAATAATGAATATATTGAAGAAGTAAAAACGTACGATACTTAGTTAACTTTGTTAACCTGAGCATATCCTATATCTTTCGCAACATTTTTTTTTATAAAATCAATTAATTATAAAATAACAATGTGGGTTTATAACAATCTATGTCATGAGGCATATAGCTTCTTATAAGACTAAACATACATTATTATTATCTGTAAATATACATTCATGCTTATTAGTGTTTTAGTGAAATCAAATTAGATAATATAATAAAATTATATAAAGATATGTTATTTTATACTTCTATAAAAATAATATCAAGTGTAAATTTATTGATAATCAATCATCAATTTATTGATAATAAATTGAGAGTCATCAATAAATTTACACTAGATAATATGTTTATACAAGTATAAAATAACATATCTTTTATAATTTTAACATTGAATTAATAATTATTGTTCTAGAACTTTCTCCACTATTGTATAATATTCGTGAATTCGTTGGCGAATTTGAATTTGAATGTGACTCCAGATTTCTTATAGCATAAAGTCGTGAAAGGCGAAATCATAGTTATAAAAGAATTTAATTAAGATCAGAAACATTTTAAAAATAAATATATAATCGGAAAAAGATAAAAACATCGATATGTAACATGTATGTTTGTGCATATAAATGTCTAATACATCTGTTATCTGTTATATGATAAATGGACCAAGATTCGACTATGGCAATTAATGCTATACGTGTATGTGTATAACAGTATAGTACGATCTGTAAAATTAGACAATGTTCAAGAAACAAGTCATGAACTAATTATAGCCATAACAAAAATAAATAGATTTTAGTTATTAAACTTATTATAATAAACTGTAATCGTTAATATTTTGACGGCTTTCCTTTATTTAAACTTCCGTAGACTCAGCCAGGCTCTGCCAGAGACTTAAAGCTTTTTGAAAGCAGTACCTAGTCTATGGTAATAAGGGAAGAATACGTGCACGTTGTCAGTTTGTTTCAATGAGAATTCGCATAATGAGTTTCAATGAGAATTCCACGCTCTCTGCCCAGCATATTTCAGGAGGAAACTTGTAAAAGTAATTTTTCCTAGCGTTAAGAAAAAAGGCTAGATGAGGCTCGTACTAGGCATGAGACTGTATTAAAAACGCTAGCGTTAACTGTTCTAAAAGAAAATGTACTGTACAGTATAAGAGCAGAGATCGACGCAAAACGGGACGAGCTCAAGGCTCTACCACCTGTGGCCATACATCATAATTATGTTTGCGGGGTGCTGACTTGCAGTGAATGTGGTCGCACATGCACTGCAAAAATAGGCTATATCACCCACCTAAGGGCACCACAACGAATCTTTGAATAGCCAGATCACAGTCGCTGTGGCAGAATATATTCCAGAAATTATAATTATTGTTTGTAAGTAAGTGTACGAATAATATTAAGAATTACAAGCGTGAAAAGTAAGTCTCTTCTTGACAAACGTAATGAAAGACTAATTTAAAGTTGATAACTTTTATAACTACATTAATTCTCAAACTTACGTGCATGGTATTAGAGTTTATTGATCGGAATATCGCTGGTTCGTGAAAATCCTCATCCTCATGTAAATTTACGTGATAATCATGACCTACATCATGTTTGTCTTGTCTTAGGTAAGGGCTAATATGATCTTCCTGGTTGTATTTCTGGTAGAAATAATGGCGGTTGGTTTGCATATTTTCGTTTTCAATTTTCATCTTCATTCCCTGATGAGCATTATCATTAACCTCATCTGTCTTTAAAATTCCCTCGGACTCGTCGGAAAGCATTTTATTCTCATCACCGCTCAGGGCAGACACCGCTAGGATACAAGTCAAGAGAAGTAACTGTAAAATAGATGTTAGGAACAAATTTTAATAAACTCAACATAATCAATGTAACGTTTAAAGTGAAATACTTTAATTAGGTATGGGTATTAAAGAAAAATATGTGCATGAAATTGTACACTGTGAGTTGATTATAACATTTCATGTTATGTAATATGAAATTTATTAGAGGTGGTTATTTAATTTTATTCGTTACATCTATTTGCGTTATAGAAACGCCAAAGTGGCGACACCTAGTCTGATTGTACACACGGTACAATTCATATATATCCATAAAGAGTTTTAGAGGCTTGCTTGCTTTATCACCGATAAATTATTAATGTTTAGTAGTCGCCGTTGTATATTAATTCTACCGTGTGTACAATCAAACTAAGTGTCGCCACTTTGGCGTGTTTCTATAATGTATTTATAGAAAATGTATGTTTGTAATTTATATACTTATTTTCGCTATGCGTAAATGTTCTAAGCGGTCTGAGGTCAAGACGAGAGGGGTGTGGAGATTCATTGGGTTGCAAGCTCCGTCAAATTTGCACTAAAACAACACTACAACGTCACTAAAATTGCTGTATTACCAGAGACCAGGAATAGCTTACACACTTCCTCTAGTCAATTTGTGGCTGATACCTTATCGGATAAAGACCCATAATGTTTATTTAGCAGTTACAATTTATCGCTATGACCTTAGTTTTGCCTGATGTTAAGTGACGATGTGGCCCAAGATGGTGGACACGTTAAGCCTAGTGGAGGAATCAGCTCTCAATTGCGATTGCCCGAATACACCAATAGATATATCGCGGCAGTTTTTCAACTTGATGGTGGTATCTCGCCTGGGCATTTTAAAAAGCTCTGCCACCATGTTTTGGTTTCATCACGATATTTTCCTTCTTCGAAAGCTCAAGCTCACTGTAGGTAGATTCGATCTCACGTCCCTTGACCCGGCGTTCATATACAGTACCAACGGAGCTACCATGGCTTCAAAATTCTACAAAGACTAGCAAAATTGTTATTATATTATTAATAAAACAGTGATTATTTAATTAATAGCTTACGTAAATCATGTTGCCGTTGTGAATGCATGAATCAAACTAATGAATCATTAACTATTTTATTATATGCGTTACCTAAATCGAACAAAATCATTGCATGATTGAGTAGCTCCCTGAAATTTGTTTCTAATAACTTATATCCTGTGTGAAGTAAAATTATGTTTAGGGTTCTACAGATTTAATCGAATTTATGAATTCAATACTTAATTAATTCAAGAACTACAGTATTTAATAAATCTATGAATGTTATACGTGTGTTGTGATAAAAATAACATTTATTGTAAGGCATTATGTGTTTTGAATTGAATATGATAATACATTTTTTTTTTTTTCGACCTGACATACGCTGTTAGCCGTAAGGGCTTTGACAGCTTCACCGAACTTTTTGGGGCGAATGCTAAGGGCACTCAGCCCCATGGCAGAGGGCGCAAGGGTGCCAGAATGGCCGAACCTCGGCTTGGACTAGTGCTGGAACACGAACAAAGATTCGCGATCCTAACTAACCAACAGGTCCTAGCAATAACATAGGGCAAGCTACGCGAGGGCCGCAGGGGTAGTCCCTTACAGAACCGTGTACCTAATGTGTGGGTGTGCATGGATGGTATGCAGTGTGATGATGTACATTCAGTGATGTAGAGTGTCACTGTATCGCGCGAGCAGAGTCACTTGAGGGCTCCTATCCGGAGGATCGATTCTAGGCTCAAGCATCTGCAGAGGGAGGCCGCGGCGGGTGTGCGGGAGCGAAATTTACCGCTCGGCCTCGGCGGCGAGAACGGCGGTTACGCGGGCGTGTGCGCGGACACGTGCAATTGGTGGAGACGGCAGGGAGCAGCGCGTTCAATCTTGTTATTTTGTCGACGGGATCGGTAAAACAGTTACGTGGCCGGCGTGCGAAGCGTTCAGCATACGGATTAGGAGTGTAGCTAAGTACGTGTACTATTTTGGGGTTGGAATGAACTTCGGCCTTTTCGAAAAATTTATTTGTGACATCTTTGATATATGTATATATGGACGGCAGGTCCATATCTTTATGTAAATCTACATTGCGGACATAGGGTGGAGCTTGGACAGCTATACGCATGAATCTATTTTGCAACACTTGTAGTTTGCTAAGGGTGGTGCGCGAAGCGTGAGCGAATACGGGGCAGCTATAAGTAAGAATGGGACGGATGCATACTTTGTATATTGTGAGCTTATGTCTGAGTGACATTTTGCTCTTAGAAGAGGTAAGATTGCGTAGCAGAACCATAGCCGTGGAGGCTTTTTTCTGAACGTAATCTATATGTTTGTTGAAGGTTAGGCGCCTGTCTAAAACTACACCAAGATATTTAGTATGATTAGTCCAGGGGATATTGACACCGAAAAGGTGTAATGTTTTTCTTATATTCCTCCTAGCGTGAGGATCAGACATGATAGCCGCACTTTTGTCTGGGTTTATTCCTATGCGCCATTTGAGACACCAGGACCCAAACGTAGAGACGGCCCTTTGGACGCGGTAATATAAATGAATCCTATTCCTGCCCGAGCTGAAGATGACTGTGTCGTCTGCATAGGAGCCTACTGCGACGTTGGAGAATTCGGGAATGTCGCTAACGAACAAGTTGAACAGGCAAGGCGCTAGGATGGAGCCTTGCGGGACTCCTGAGTGTATTGGGTGAGGCGAGGATAGGGCTCCGTCTGCTTTGTAGCAGAAGGAGCGGTCCGATAGGTAGGCAAGGATTATGCGGACTAGCCTGTCCGGAACTTGTAAGAGATTGAGTTTAAATATGAGACCTTCGTGCCAGACCTTATCGAAAGCTTTGGCTATGTCAAAAAATACGGCAAGTGTGCGCCTAGGGCGCTGTAACTCCGTGAAATTGGAGAGAATATGCTCCGTGAGGCGGAGAACTTGGTGGGTGCACGAGTGCTTGGGTCGAAAGCCGAATTGCTCGTGTGGTAAAAGACATTTGTCTGAGACAGTTGATTGAAGTCGGTTCAGAAGGAGTCGCTTGTATATTTTACCAATCGTATTGAGGAGGCTTATCGGGCGGTAGCTTTCCGGAAGGGATGCCTTTTTTCCGGGTTTACGGATACCTATTACCGTTGCCATTTTCCAAGCGGCCGGAAAATGGCAGTGAGTTATGGCCGCATTGAAGATGCAGACCAGAAGAACTATAAGTTTGTCAGGGAGAAGTTTGAGGGCTTCATTTCTGATTCCGTTGGGACCGGGGGCTTTCCTTGGTTTAAGGCCTTTTATAATCGCGAGTACTTCGTCAGTTGTAACCGGATCTAAGTTTTCGATTGGGGCGGTCTCTCTTATTGATTGAATTGTTCGATCGACCCTCCCGAAATGTGCGGCATCTGTGGTATGATATTCATATGGATTAGGGGAACACTGTTGTGCGAGAGTGGCAGCGAGATACTCTGCCTTGTCAATACTTTCGAAGGCGGGCGGATTGCCGGGGCCTCTATCTAATGGGGGCATTGCGGACGAATAGCTGCTCTTCTGTTTACGAACGAGATCCCAGAAGGCGAGATGAGACGGTTTGATTTCCTCTAAGAGGCTGTCCCATCTTTGACTACGGAGTTCAGAGATACGAGATTTAACTAATCTTTGTAGGCTACGTAGCCGTACGCGATTTTCCTCCGTCGGATAAGAATCGTGAGCGCGTGTCGCGACGTTTTTCTCCGTGATCAGTCTACGAATGTCATCAGGAAGTATGAAGCGGCGATCATTTGCCACCCTTACCTCTTTTGAGGTTTCCCTGATGGCATACTGGAGGTAACCTACCAGGGAGTCAATCGCCACATCGGCATCGCTCACAGACTTTATCTCGTCGGGGATACTGTCTAAATGAGGAGAAGAGAGATTAATTGAGAGATAGTGTCTGAGTTTTGGATAGTCAGCCACTTCGACTGAAGCGGGAGTGTGGTCACCCGGGTGGCCTAGTTGCAGAATTACTGTGCGGTGATCGGAATCTAGTTCATGTACGACTTCGATTTGCCGTACTTGAAGCGCGATTACTTTTAAAATAGCTATATCTTAAACTGAAGGGCGGCAGTTAGCTTGATAATGAGTTGGCTCTGAAGGAGCAATTACATCGAAGGTAAGCGCATTTTCTAGCCAGTATAGTGTCCTACCATTAGTGGTAGTACGCGGGTTGTTGTATTGAATGTGCCCGCTATTTAGATCGCCAGCCACTATAACAGAGTCACCGAGCGCGAAAAGTGTCTCCAGATCCGACTGGAGGAGAGTTTTATTAGGCGAAAGATACGCGGAAACGATAAAGATAGTGTGATGACCGGTCATACCCACTCTACACACCGAGACTTCTAAATTTGTAAGTTCGAGAGGATCTATTGGCATGCAATACAGTGACTTTCTATAGTATATGAGCGTGCCGCCGCCTCTTACGCCGATACGATCATTTCTTACTATCTTGTAGTTCGCAATCGCGGGATTGCGAACGCTCGGTTTTAAAAGAGTTTCTTGTGCTAGAAACACATCTATTTGCCGCTCCTTAAGGAAGCTAGCTACCATGTCGCGTTGGGGTTTCAGGTTGCGCGCGTTAAAAAAGGACAAAGATATGCCTCGGGGTCTAATCTTATCCTCCATTGCGAGTTTATTTAGGAGAAGCGCGGATAAGGCGTTGCATAGTCTTTGCAATGCCTGGGAAGCACTTAATGGCTTTTAGACGGCCAAAATCTTGACTAGCGCTAATCATGTTGTCGAACGCAATAATATCATCTACGGAGTGTTCTTCTAGTAGTTCGGCTAGCCAGTCGATGCCTTTGAAACCAGTAGAAGGGCCGGCCGCGGTGACTGTCGCGGGTTTAGCCTTCGGAGGCTGCTGATTGGTAGTCCACGCGTTGGTCGAAGCTAGTGTGGGTCTTTGAGGAAGAGATGGGTTCGCGGAAGTGACTCGCGCTGGCTTGCCCAGGCTCGGGAAATCCTGATTAGACATGAGTGGCGGCGGTGCGGTACGTGCAGCCGCTGAGTGCGCTGAAGGCGTTTGTGTAGGAAAACGCGTGCGTCTCGTGCGTGGGGCACGTTCACACCCACGATAGTTCGCGGGGTGCCCGGCTTTGCCGCATAAGACGCAGCTTGGTGGTTCGGGGGACTCAGGGGTACGTGGGCACTCCTTAGTAGAGTGATCTTGTAGACACTTGACGCAACGCGGCTTAATGAAGCAGTTGCGGGAAGAATGGCCATACGATTGGCAATTGTGGCATTGAGTAGGACTGTGTTTTTTGTGCGGTAACTCGACAGTGATGCCGGAGAGGCCGCACACGGATTTAAGCGAGAAGATTTCCTTGCCTTCCTTAGAGCGGTCTAGGATGACAAGAACAAGGTCGAACAATTTTTTAGTTATGTGGTGGTACATGCGGTGTACCTGGTGAACCGGAAAGTTTTGTTCCTTAAGGGACGCAATGATTTCCTCCTCGGGAGTTCTTTGGGGACGCGCCTAATAACCACGCGCAGTAAACGGTCTTCTTCCAGAGTGAAAGTGAAAAATTGGTGTTTTCCTTCTCTAAGGAAGGCGGTGAGATTTTTATAGTCTAAAGGCGTAGGGACTTTAATTTGAATCCCGGCAGGGGTGCTACGAGCGCTAGTATAACGGATTTTTTTAATATTAAGCTGCGTGGAAATATTTAACCAAGCTGCTTTGTCAGCGATATTGACGGGTGGTGGTTGGCGGACTGCTTTTTCAGTCGAGGCCGCGGGGCCAGGAACAGGAGTCGCAGAGATTGAAGGGGTCGCAGGGACGCGGGTGCTTTCGGTCCGCCAAGCCTTGGCTACTTTCGGTTCGGTAGTTTCTGGTGAAAGTACCCTTTTATTTTTAGGTTTGACCCTACTGACTAGCGTGAAGTCGCTCTCGGTATTAATAGAATCGGTCTCCTCCATGTCTGCCTCGTTGGTTGGTGTCGGGTCCGGGTTAAGAGGCAAGAATGAATTCGCCGTAGGGATCACATCCGGAGCATATGAGATAAGTTGCTCAAATTGTCGCGGCGTTGGTACCTGAGATGTAGGTAGTATGGGAGAGACTGGTGCCTGTGAATGACAATTTAGATTCCGTGTTGGGGAACGCGATCGCGAGCGAGAACAAGAAGTCCCGAGTGTGCGGGACGGAGAAGGAGGGCGGGTGCGCGCGGGCGCATTTACCGCCGCTGCCGGGATACGCACATTTTGCGGTGGTTGGGGCTGGGTAGCAAGGAACTCTTGAAAGAGCTCTGGGTGTATCTTGTCTACGAAGACTCGGAACCTATTTAGCAACAGCTCTGAGCGGTTTGCCATTCCGGTAGCAGCCTTGGTGTAACGTAGGTTTAAAAGGAAACCTGTATAAAAAACCTCCCTGCCTGAGGGGCAGGGGGGCGCGGCTAGCAATAGTTAAACGAACTATCTACAGTTCGACGAAATAACATTTAAATACAATCTAGTGCACGTGCAAAAAGTAAAGAAAAAAGAAAAAATAATAATAATAAACAATTTCTGAGACCTTGCTTGTAAAAGTAGTAAAAGGCTAAATGGAAATTAAGTTTTACCTTTGTTGGCAGCCGGTGACCGGCGTACTTACAGAGGCGGCACTTTTATCACTGCCCTGTTTCACGATAACGACAAACAATACTTTGAATTCACAATAATAAACTACGAGAATTCTCACACTGTAATATTAGCACGATAGCCAAACAATAGATTGAGTTTAAGAATAAACTAATTATCGGTAACACGAACTTTATTGACGGCAATAATAGACGGATTATTGCCGATAAGACGTAAGAATAACACAAAGAAACAATAGGCGGCGCGGTGAAGCGCAGCGATCGGTTTCGAGAACAATCAACGAGCGCTCACGGACACGTCCGTTCACGACCGCGGTTGAAATCGAACTCTGATGATACATATTATATATGAAATATATTTGAATATATGAAAAGATATTGTGTATTGTATATAAAATATTGTGTTATTTTTATATTAACATTATTACAATGGCGAACATATCTCAATTGAGTTCAAGGATAGTCCAAGGATAATATTGAACGTTATTTTGTATAATATATTATTTACTAGCTGTAATTAACTAGCTGATTATTTTTCTCTTGCTTAGTTCATATTTATATAATTTAACAGCCACATTATCCTACAAATTGCGTGGTACGTCATCACGGTCCTACGCTCAAAAGTTGTTAATACCAGAAGACCATTATTCCCATTACTAACTGTAGGACAAAAATATTACATAATATGTTAGTGTATTCTCGGTTGAAATACAACATGTCCTACAAAAAAATAGGTATGTATCACTAGTCACACTAGACACTAGTCACACAAACATTAGTGTTTCTACATATAAAAAAAGGATTAATCTTCATCTAATTCATATAATAAATCTTCATCATCTTCGCTACTAACATCATTCTCATCTTCATCTCCTGCATTTTCCTCATTCGTGATATCTGACTTTATAATAACATGAAAAAATTAAATAAATTACTGAGTAATCAGTCAATAATTAAAAATAGTTTTAATAGGGTACCTTGTGAGTTGGCAGATAATTGTTAAAAAGATGGCCTTTGAAGAAACTAATGCTCGATTTCTTTAAATAATTACGTGAAAACATAAACAATAGAATATTTATCATTTATTTTTAAATTAAAGTGAAAAAATATTCATTCAACTTACCTTTCATACGACAAATATTTATATTTTAGTCGAAATTCTTTGTAGCAAGAGGAATAATAACCTATTACTTCCTTATTCCAATTTTCAAGCAATACGACATCTCGATATTTGTGCTGATAATGCTTTTTAGCAGTTAAAAAAGCCTTGCAAGAAAGCCTACCATATATAAAATTTTCTCAAGAAAGTAGGGTTTTTACAAAGCAAATTACACGAAATACACTCCATAATTATTTTGAAGCACAAATAAAATCTTATTTCTCGAGAGACAAACACGTGCTAGACCGATTTTTTTTTTGCACGGTTATGATCGAGAACAACATGGGATGTCTGGTACACAGAAATGCTGTGGGCATGCGTAGCGGTGTGACTGAGCTGTAGTAACAAAATGCAGAAAATAAATTGATTTATAATTCCATGAATTACAAATATATATTCATTTGTAGTACCGCGATGTGACACAACGCAATTTTTAGGACAATATGACTGTTTGGACTGTAGGACTTGTGCCCCCCAACAAGGTGGACCGACGGCCTAGTGAAGGTCGTGGGAATCCGGTGGATGCGGGTGGCGCAAGACCGGCTGTCGTGGAGATCTTTGTGGGAGACCTATGTCCAGCAGTGGACGTCTTTCGGTTGAATGGATGGATAGATGGATGGTGACTGTTAACTTCTAAATATGAAATAAGCAACAAAAAAAAAATCACCTGGCTGGTTATCATTTTTGATGACCACGTTATCTATAGACGTTGGAAGGACTCTTTGATCATTCCATCCATTTTCTAGAACAAATATGTTTTCGAATAATTTGGATAATTATCTTGACATAAACAAAAAACACGATTAATAATACATTTTTGAGAGACTTCAAATCGATATACTTAATCTCAGCTACTCTTGTTAGCAACCACAATCGAGAATGTTCGTACAGGAAATTGTCAGGCGTCTCATCGAAACGAATAATTATTGTTACATCAGAGAACTGTACTACAACTTTTGAGAGTAGGGCCGGCATAATGTACAACGTAACAAAAAAAATCCTTGTTATTAATACTTTTTGTGACTCATCAAATCGACATGTTTTATCCCTGCTACCCCTGTTAGCTACCATAATTGAAAATGTTTTTAAGAGAAAAGTTGGGCGTCTCATCAAACTGAATATACTTACGGAAAATTAGCTTGATCAATAAAAAAATTGGACGGTGGATCCTGGACTATAATTTATAAATTCATCATAGAATGTCGTATTAATATTACATGCCTGACAATATGTTATAATATCAAAATTCTGAAAGGAATGTCTTTGACAATTAACAGTATACTATTGGCTTGCAAACGACATAAGCCTCTAGGCGTTAGATATGAATTAAACCATTACAAACGTATCTAAGTGAATTATTATCCTTCAACTGAATTTTCTTGAAGCATATGTTTATAGTAGCTTAGTCTACCTTATAAAACTATGAGGTGATTTTAAAACTTACTAATGCGTAGCAAAATTTATTCGCACAAATTTCGGTTTTCGGTATGTATCGGTTGTTTTATATATATATATATATATATATATTATAGTCTAGGTTTTCATAATCTCACTTGATCTTAAATGACGATACGGTCCAAGTTGGTAGGCACGCTAAACCCGTGGAGGGACTGGCTCTCAAGTGCAACTGCCGGAACACACCTAATGGTATTTGGCGGTAGATTTTTAACTTAAGGGTGGTAGCTAGCCAGGCGGGCATTAAAAAAAGCCCTACCACCATATGGTTTCTTCACGATGTTATACTTCACCGAAAGTTCAAGCTCATTGTAGGTGGATTCGAACTCGCGCTCTTTGATGCAGAATCCGTTTGACCCATCATCGCTATAAAATATATATTTATATATTTATTTAATATTTTTACATATATTTATCGTGTGTCGTAAAGACAATATTTAATACGTCTTTATTTTGAATCGTAATTAACATAACAAAGCTGTTTTGCTATGAAACTAGTAAGGCGCTTTCTTGTTATACTTTCATTAGTTATTTCATTCGTTTTAGTCTTAAAAATATTAAAAAAAATCAGTATATAATAGTTGTACAACACCAACAAAATGACCTATTTTTATAAAAATAACTGTTTGCATAACTTTCACCTGTGTCCGCGACTGAATATATCCTGTTTCTTACAGGAACTAATAAGCATTAAAGCGCCTAATGAAGTTAGAATACTAGAATTGTCAGAAATCATAAAAATCTTTTCTAATAAATTTTGTAGCAAGTCCTAGTGGTTTAGTTTGTATTTATTAAAAAAAATTGAACAATAAAAATATATATATATTTGGACTGTTACAAATGAATTGAACAATACAAAAGAAAATGTAGGCCATCATCCAAGATTCTTACAGAAGTAAAATTTTAAAACAATAGTATTGTTTAATATAATTTGTAATAACAATAAAACGTAGTTATTGAAATAATGAACTCAGTATTGCAAGACAGTAAAACTAGCTGATAATGACTGGAGCCGAGTATATACAAGTCAATTTATCAGGGACCCGAGAGTGCTTTACGTCCATTTATGTCGAGTAAACCCAATTTCGCCAACCTGACCCTTCTTGTCCTTTTTTATTCATGATTCGTGATTGAAAGAATCCAAAACTGGCTTAAATAAATGTTTACTTAAAAAAACTTTAATATCTGAATATCGAAGAAACACATATCATTATAATTTTTTACACACACATATCCTTACCTTAGAAAATCCAAAATTAGAGAGTGTAATATTTTTAATCATAGATATTCAGGATAGCTGAAGTTATAGATACATAGTAAATAGAACCATACAGAATTTATTCATATTTATAAGAAACTTGATCCCCTGTCTTACCCCTTATGTCGTGGCAGGAATATCCATGCCGAGTTTTAAGTCAACATGCCGGGTAGTGTTGGAGAGAAAGTAATGCGTTAATCAATGGTACATCGTTTATCTACGTATTTATAGATAGTATCGATTGGCATGGAAAGAGTTTTGTAAACAAATTGTACATTGTCTTGTTGATTTTATACTTTTTCAAAAACTGTGTTTAAGTGTCGGCAAAATATCTTAAACGTTATGTATAGTATTTTTTCCATTACTATACTTTAATGCTTATAGTAAGTTACAACAATTTAGGGAAATTTCATAAAAGTATTGAATAGGTGATAAAAAAACAGGCACGCACAATCATAAAATGATATTTATTGAATAAACTTGATTGTTTTTCATTTGCTACATATTTATATAATCACATTAACACGTTATCAATTTTATTAGCCGAAGTCTACGATTTCAAGATGCATTTTTTTTTGCTTGTAGGATCGTGGTATATTTAATGTTTGATATCATCTAAGTGCTTATGCGGCATATGGTCAAAAAAGTCTAGGAAAGGTTTATCATGCTCCTTCATATGTTCTCCTTCATGATCTTTCACTTTGTATCCCCCATTGTCATGTATATGTTCAATTTTTATAGATTTATGTTCCACTTCCGGATAATGTGGAATGTGGTGTGATTTATGGCCTTTATCGTGTTTAGCAACACCAATATATTCTACGATTGCTTTAAATCTGTAAACAATGATAACGATATAAAAAAAAAGAAATACTGTAATGAATGCATTAGAGAACAGTCAATACATTGTACATATATAAAAAATTAACAACCAGGTACAAGTGACAATTATGCTCATAACATAAACATTCTATGGCGAGTGGGAAGCGAACCCGTCAACTCTAAACACATTCATTGCCCAAAGTGTCACGAAGCTTGACAAATTAAATTTAAGATTCATGTATATATTCATGTATATATATTAATAGGATCACGGAAATTTGATAATAAAGTTTTACTTTGAACATTACTATAGTATATATTATGACTGTTTTTTTTATAATTTCTTTTATATAGAAGCACGGTAAAGTGGCGGCATTATGTCTGATGCTCAGTACAGTACAAAGCAAAATAATGGCGACCACCCACAGATCTGTAATGTATTAACAGTCGTTGCTGTTATGCCACCTTCCAAGCACCCTCAAAGACATATCATCATGAGCGTTATGATCGTTTTCCCATTACCCAAAAATTGTGCAGATTTTTGCAATAGTAAAACTTGGTATATGTTTCTTATTAAACGGATTAAATATATATGGCTTTACTCTAAAATATCAGAAACATGGATTACATAATAATAATACAAAATAATAAATTAAGTGCTATAAAATCGAGAATAAATAATTTAATTTAGAACTAATATTATTTTACCCGGTTTTTTTGTCCGAGTGATATTTTACGATGCGCTTTCTACCATCGGGTTGCATAAGCCAGTATTCGCCTTTGACCTCATCGCCGTCTCTTGTTTCTTCTTGGCCCTTTCGGTCTCCAGTATAAGGGTCGTCGACTTTGTATGCGAACTCGTATGATGGGTAGCTATACTGCGAAGTTTGAAACATCTATCATATAATATACACCGTCAGTTGGTAATTTTCGGCTGACTGTAGCGTTAGATGATTTTCCATGACTGTTTAATCAATCCTATTAAAGATTTAGTGATGTAGATAAGAATAAATGTTCATTCTTATGGGTTGACCTAATGTTTTAGTGTAGTAGGTAGTGACCTAAGAATACAAAATATTCAAAAACAGTTGTAATGTTGACTCGCAAATGTCAGTATTTTTTTAAATTCTTTATACGTTTAGTGTTTGGCCGTATATATTATACCTGGTGTTAAGTGATGATGTGACCAAGATGGTAAAATATTAAATCCATTGCGAGACTACAATTTCACTGTTGCTGCCGGAAAAATCTTATAAGTACTTAACGACAGATTTCCAATGAATAAAATGAAAAAAAAAAATATCCTCATGCTATCGTTTTATCCCGATAGTTTCTTTTATAGAAATCTTAGACAATTTGTATGAGGTAAGAACACAGCTCTATCCGAATATACGAATGTACGTATCGAAGATATTTTCTTTTAATATTTTTGTATGCGATGAAACTCTACTCAGTAGTAAGCTAATTACTAGCTGATACATTTATTATATATATTAATTCATTTTCATTATTGTATGTGGATGCACATTAATGTATGTTGTACTTGACAACATATGGTTTTATAAAAATAATAACAAAACGTAAGGCCCATATAACAGTTATTATTGAACAAAGAAGTATTCAATAATCTAGATACATGTGACCTTGTACGCTTTAACCAATAATAAGTAATTGTTATTCGCTACACGATTATATTACTTGAATTAATTGAGTTCCTCCCAATTAAAAACGTAATACATGAGCATATTCTTGAATATTCAGATAGCATATATTCACTTCTTTTTCTATGTAATATACTTTAAAATATAATTGTATTTAAATTTAAAAGACGAAATGTAACCGAAACATTTCTTTAAGACTGTAATTTGTAATTTGTAACTACTATAAAGCATTTGAAATAAACATAACATAAATTTGACAGCTCTATTTATACTTTTTTGTGCAATAAGTTTACATTTGTATACCTAAAATCAT
This sequence comes from Actias luna, assembly GCA_039707435.1. NCBI lineage: Eukaryota > Metazoa > Arthropoda > Insecta > Lepidoptera > Saturniidae > Actias > Actias luna. The sequence continues at coordinate 6,797,604 of JAZHAC010000033.1, read as the reverse complement.
ACCTACTAGAGCAAAATTACTATACACTTTATTACGGTAAACTTTGAAAAGTATTGATCGATTGTCACTTTAAATATTTATTTCCTAAACTACATTTAAATTTATTTATGTGGTTGTCAAATTTGGGGTGGTGGGAAATACAAGTGTATAGTCTATACTTATGCATGTTGCGTTTGAAGAGTAACAGGTGTATATGTAGTAATTAAGCAGGTTGGTAGGGATCTCTATCTGACTCCATTTACAGTCTAATAAGCCATTTACGGAAGATACACCATAGATGCCGTTTGCCCGGTCCTCCGAGAGTAGTGTAACAGGGAGTTTGGCTCCCTGTCGTTTCATCTTGTGCAGGTGCTATCTGGGCATGGATGCTTCGGATAGTACCTCCACAAGATCGCATGCAGGGAGCCGACCTCCGCCTGTCATGAGTGCGGCGCGGCGGAGGATACCGCCTAGTACACTCTGTCCTAGTGTGTTGCGTGGTTGAGTTGCGGAGTACTCTGGAGGCGGCGGTGGGGACGGATCTCTCTGCGGAGACGCTGCGGAGCGCGGTAAAGGCAATACTCGGCAGCGAGAGTTCGTGGAATGCGATGGTCTCCTTTTGCGAGACAGTTATCTCTTAGTAAGAGACCGCGGAGAGGACCCGTGAGGCTGACTCCCGCGGGCACCCGTGTGGCAGGAGGAGCCGAAACGCTCGTGCCTTTCTGCCACCCTAAGCTGGACTGAGAGCGGTGGGTCAGGGGATCAGCCTCTCATTGCACCAGTCTGGCCGTCTGAATGAGCAGGTCAGGCCGGGCCGGTCGCCGGGGTGACGCGAACATTGCAAGCACGAACCCGCGTCGCCCCAGTAAGGCAACGGATGGCCGTGGGGTTTTAGTGGGTATTCGCGGTGACTAGCGTCGAGTGAGTCCCACATAATCTTTCCAATTCCGATCGGACTGGAACTTTAAATGCATTTCCCCGAGATAAAAAAAGTCATAATGAAATTGTCTTGGTTTATTATTTGTATTAGTGTAATCTGTTTTCAAGAGATTTTGCCGTGTGAGAGGAATTTCTTATCAATCCATGGAGTCTATTGTGTCGCAGAGAGGGAAACTTTGAGCAGATTCCGAGGCTTATAATTATACAATTACTTACGTATTTATCATGGGGTCCGTGCTCATCGTGGTCATGATGCATGCCGTATTTATGGATTTCATGATGTTCATCGTGTCCATGGTGATCATCGTGTCCATGGTGATCATCGTGTCCATGGTATCCATGGTTTTCAGGTTGCCCATAGTGTTCATCGTGTCCATGGTGTTCAAGGTGTCCATGGTGTTCCAGATGTCCATGGTGATCATCGTGGCCATGGTGGTCATCGTGAGATATTTTCTTATTGTGTACCAGAACTTTTTGTTCTGATGTCGCGTGGAGGTCTCCAAGTACGCATATTGCTAAACCTAGTAAAATTGGTGCCTGGAAATAGAGTCACAGATTTTAGTTTGAAAATACGATAATAAACGGGCTCATAAATCTATAATTTTTTTGCTTATAGCTAAACACGTATACATTAGATATTAAAACTTTGCGATTCCTATGCTTTGCATAGAGTGAAAGTGGTGTGAATAAAATCTATTATGATTTTTGATTTTAGAACCCTAAAAACAAAACTGCATAGTTCAAGTAAAATTTAAAATTGAGAAGCACCTATTTTAACATTTTTTTAATGATTAGACATGGAATAACTAAAGTCTTGAAGAACCGATATTAATGTTTTTGTTATATTTTATTTTTAGATTATGGTATTATTAGCTTACGAAGAGGCTGATATAACTACTGTTAAAAGCGCCTAAACACAATAAAGGAAAAAAAATGTTTTCTTTATGATTTGACACGGAATAATCTTATACGATAATTAATTGGATGGCGTTTAAAACAGAACAAATTTGTAGAATACAAACAAAAAATATGGCTACCTTCCAAAACATTGTGATCTTCTGTATTACTTCACACAGTTATGCGTTATCGTGATCTCTTCAAGTATTTATACACATATGTTTGTTGCTTCTTAACAATCGATATCCTGTAATACAGTCTACTTAATAGTAATTATATATTAATTTTGTGAGTTTTCTCGACTTGTGGATGGGCGTGTATTAATTAATTACTATAAAAGGAAGTTATAGTTATAAATATGTAGGGCGATGAAACTATATAAGTTTGTACTTATATTTCAATATATAAAACTAAAATGATTACTATAGTAGAAGAAAAAAGAGAAAATGCAATTATATGTATGTTAATATATTCACTTAAACAAAATCCTATATTACTTGCCTTTCGGTCAGTAATTGTGTGAATTAAAGGACAGACCAATGTATAATTGATAAAAATATGTTATATAAATAGCTATAAAGATTTACACATGGACGAAAAAATTTACTTTAAAAAGGTTTTAAAGGTTTAAACTTTTTAAAGGTTTCACTTTAAAAGAAAAAAGAAGGAAAATGAAATTTCTTAATACCTATTAACGCTTCATTACATTATCTATATTAGGGTGGCCCAAAAAAAAAGATATTTTTTTGAGTCTCTTACCAAAATATGTAAGTTTAAAATAGTTTAAGAGTCCCCTCCAAACGACAGGTAAAAAAAAAATTAGGAGTCACTCTAAATTTTATAAAATTTCTAAAATCGTCATAAATCCATTTGTATTCCAGAGCCTCTGCGGTTATTCCGCAGGATGTACCGCGTGCAGGTGAGGTTGGCTTGGATAACTTACACCCAAAAATTTTACGTTCATGCGCAGTTGACAGGAAAGTGTCGAAGTTTTAATATCGTTACATTTCATTTCATTAATTTTATTGTAAAATATACCTACGCCAGTGAAATGAAAGTTGAAATTCCCTGGTTCATATTTTGAAATATTTTATTCACAAATGAATATATTATTCATATTTTGAATATAATATTTATATTAATATTATGAAGCCTAAAATTTGTTTGTTAACGCGCTAATCCTATGAAATATCAGTCGGATTAAAAAATATATTTGTATAGTAGGATATAACTAAAAAATGTTATTTCTATATATGGAATTCCCACAAATTCTATCTATCTATCTATATAATGTCATATCACTTCAATAAAAATCTTTATTAATAATACATTCTTGAGTCGTGTATTAGAAGTAGTTTTAACTTTCCTTAAAATGTTTCATGAAAAACATGGTATCGAAAGTAATTGTACTGATATACTATATACTGTATATATAATTTTCTAAAATAATAATTATTTAATTAAAAAAAAATTACATATTTATTATTTTATATGTTAAACAAATAGGTATACCGAATTACAAAGTTTGTATCATAATAAATTTAAATTAAATGTAGTATATTGTTAAGGACTTGAGGCATTGTGACGGGTTAGTGTTCGCCTTTTGAATATTTTTAACAGTCTTATGATTCAACTAATATCTTCAACTAATAATTCTAATAATTTGCTATTATATATTTTACAGGCGCTTAATGTTATTCATAATTTAATTTATGTAAAGAAAGATTATCATTAACAGGTTTTCGATAAAATGTAAATAAACTTATCACCATCACAAAATTACAGAAGGTATCGAATATTCTAAGTAGTTACGTTAGCTTTCGGAATCTGAAAAAGTACTCTGGAATCCGAAAGTATTGGTATTCCTTTCAAAAGTAACTCTGGGAAACATCTTAAACCATAAACTGTATTGAAACATAAAAATAACTTTGGCCCTATTGAAATTTTATAAAACTATCAATTTTAAAATCTACTGAATAGAAAAAAAGTCCTGTAAATTTTTTAAGTTAATTATTAAAAACAATATAAAACTCTGTAAATTGGTGACTAATAAACGTTGAATAAAAATTTGAATGATATGCTATTATAACTGCAAATTAAATATAATCTAACCTAACATATCGACCTTACAGTGATGGCAAATTATTAAGGGTGAAGTTTATAAAGCGTGCTTAACCTTATCTCAAGCTTAGCTATAATTTGAGGACTAGGACTTTGCTTAGGTCAAGATAAGAAAGGCTTAGGTTGCGACGATAAATTTTAATACTCGAGTAAAGGTAGAGAAAAGTCTAAGTACGTTCTACAGATTTCACCTTAAATGTGATAGAATAGATAAGGACATTAAAAAAAACCATGAATCCTCCGCAAAGGCGATCGGCAAACTGTAGTCATCAAAAGAGTAAATTACTGCCTTTTACTAGATTCAATATAAAAGAATGACAGCCCTAGAGAGGCTTCAAAAATGATCAAAAATTATTGTGGTATCGCAATAACTTTTTCTTAGCCTTCATTTTTGTAATATACAACATACATACATATGTCCTTAGAATAATGCAGATACAATATTGGTTACTACTGGTTGGTTCTTTTTATTAAAATTTACTAAGCCACAATATAATATGTTTATCTACTTAAAATAATATTTAATATATAGAATACAGAATTTTAAAGAACCAATGACCGACAAAGAACCAATGTGTAAATTAGCTACTTCTTCGTGTAGAATAGTATTTTTTTTATGTGCTTAGCTAATTACAAAAGTTATGGAATAAGTTTTGTAATGTATTTCTAATAGTTGATAATAACTTTTGATTGCTATAGGATTAATTTATCATGGGACAATAAAATATTATATAAGTAAATTTTTACTGTATATAGGACTAATGTTAATGTTTACTTGAAAATGTAAAGTTTATTATAACGGCTGTATAAGTAGCACAACAGTTTTAAAAGGAAAAACCATAATAATATGAAAAAACCTTCAACGTTTTTCATACAAAACGATAGGAAACTGTCGTCAAAAGTACAGAATACATATGAATAAATTCTGTCATATTTTTCTGACAACATTTTTATTACCTGCATAGTTTGCTTAAAATTAAACTTAAATGTCATGGCCATTATACTACAATATTTGCGGGTTTTAAGTATTTATTCAATGTAAATAATCAAAACGCTGATAATTGAATTATTAACAGTAATTCATTTAATATGCAATTAAGAACATTATTGTACATGTATATTCATGCTAGTTAGCCGTAGGTTGGCGGTGTCGGACTGGTAGTGATGCTAGTCTCGATCTATACTAGTGCTTTTAAATATGATGAGACAGGTGAACATGATGATGCGGCGATGAGTGATGTACGATGGCATTGAAACTGCGAAATAAAAGGTGAATATTATATACAAAAATATTTTTTAAACAAATCTTATTTTTTTATATATCACTTTTTTATACGGGCTAAAACAAATCTATATATATAAAAATGAATCGCCGAAATTTTTGTATGCGCATAACTTCTGAACGACTGCACCAAATTGGATAATTCTTTTTTGTGTGTTCAGGTGTGAACAGGTTTGTGTGTGTGTCTTTGTGTGACAAGGTTTGTATAAAAGAAAAACAAAAGACCATACACGATACGAAGTTCAACGGGTCAGCCAGTATATTATAAATATAAAAACGTAGCATGCACGCAATATATAATTGATGCGTGGATAAATATTACCTAAGCCACTAACAATTTAATAACACTTATAGATTATGTGAACTAATGTGTGATTTTTCCCAACGACATACACTTCCTAGAGTCTTTAATTATTATCTGTTACGTTCACCCTTCAACAAACATGTCTCGGTTTTTTTGTGAACTAGTAATTTAAATTAAAAACAGGTATGGATACAATAATTTTCTGCTTTCTTAGTCCTATGTGTATCTATGAAATTTTGCTATTGATTTTAATCTTGACAATATCGTGATACAGATGTGTGGTGAGAGTTTGAAATCAATTGCAAAATTAGTGGTGAATAGACAAAGATCAAGTATATAAAAATGGATTAAAATATTATTTTCATTATTATTGCTACGTTTGGTAAATTTTTATTTATACATCTTATGTAATGAAATCATCTGTATTGTATAATTACGCGTATATGTTAGCTACATTGTAGTCATGTAGTCATAACAGTATTTAGATATTTATTTGTATAATTGTAAAAAGATGTTTGTATTTATGGAAGCACTAACTTTTACACAGTTTGAACGATTACCATGAAATTAATACTTATATTTGTTTTTCATATAAGAAGATTCATATTTTATGTTATTGACGAGAAATCTCCTAGAGAAGCTAGTATATTGTAAAATAATTTATTTTCTTGACAATAAGTGTCTCACGAGAATTTGTCCAAGATACACCAACTTTATTAACCCGTGCCATAGTGGTACGTATGGCTAAGCATATCCGATAGGCATAGCCACTCGGCCTGGTAGGTATTTGTAGCAGTCTTGTGTTTGCCATGTACGTGGTAACAAACACGTCTCAAATTATTATTGATGAATGAAAATGAATATTTTTGATGAGATGAGATGAAATGAAAAATGAATATTTTTGATGAGCGTTTTCATCGTGCTTTTGGATATTCCGGATATTGCATATTCCCACGTCAAATTTCAAGTCTATAAGCCCGGTGGCTTTGCAGATATCGCGATGTATCAATTTAATTCACCTATGTATATAGATATATAGTAACAATATATACAGTTTATAATAGCTAATCGTTAGGTCTAATAGCGAATGAAATTTTTCAAGGAAACTCTTTCATTTACTCAGATGCGCAGTTATGTATAGTACGGGTAAAGAAAAAAGTAAGATATCATTAGTTCTCCATGTTTTTGTAATCGCAAATATCTACTTCGTGAACTGTCATAGCGATTTCCTTTCCTTTCTAAGTATTAACTACTCCGTGACCTTCCCCAGGAAATTGGAATTGCTGATTGATTATTAGGACATTTACAAAATCGTAATAGCACGTTCTGAAGTCATTTATAAAAAGGATTTTTTTTGAACATATAATATTGAAGGACCTTGGATGTATTTATTATTATTAGATATGTATAAATATAATTCTTGTATTGTTTGTTGTCATTTTATATCATTACATTTACATATAACTATAGTCTTATTCACTTTTAAGATTCGAACGCCTAAGACTTTACTTATTTTATGTGTTATAATTTTTATTACTTGTTAATGGAAAATCAAGTTCATGTTTGTTGTTGGGTTAATCTGTTTCATAGTTGGATGAGTGTACATGTTAAGTCAATATAAATTTAAAAGTCCCAACACACAAAAATCTTAAAATACACTAAAAGTAAATATTTAAGTATATAACCAATAAATTTATTGCATGCCTTTATTATGAATGTTATCTATAAGGCATATCTTAAAACAAATAGAATAAAATATGTAGCTCTAGGTTTTATTACGATATATGTATATTTTAAATATTTTGTCTTATAAGTTATGAACCGTGACTAAACCGATTCTTTAATTATCGCCAAATAAAATCTGTTTACTGGATTAATAACTAGATGTGCTCGCGACTTTATTCGCGTTTATTTAAAACATGTTTCCGATAATTGTTCAGATATATGTTTTTCAGTGATTCAGATACTACTCTTCTCTAAAGATTTAACTAATGCCCGCCTAGCTAGCTACCACTCTCAAGTAAAAAAATTGCCACCAAATACCCATAGGTGTGTTCCGGTAGTTGCACTTGTGAGCCAGTCCCTCCACTAGGCTTAGCGTTCCCACTACTTTGGGTCATATCACAACATAATATCAGATCGCAAAATAAATAAAAAAGGTTTCACATATTTCTATATAAATCCAAATGAATCTCTATTTCTTTTGGTTATCGCATCACGCGTGAACGGATGAAATAATTTCGCTATTTCTTTTTTCGTTGTGTTAATTATTGTACGGAGAAGGTTCTTATGAAAGACAAAATTAAGGAAATTGAGCGGAAAATCTGTATATATAAAAAAATGAATAGCCGTAATATATGTACACGCACAACTTGCGAACTATTGCACCAAATCAGATAATTCTTTTTTTATTGTTTTGATATTGTCAGGTCATGGTTTGTATAAAAGAAAAAAAACAAAGTTTTTTTTAATCTCACAATATGCAAAGTCACTCACTTTTCATGAAAGGGACAGAAGATTATGATGAATCTATTTAAGTAAATTATAAAATTGCAAACAGCCTAAAAAAATATTAAAAACACTTACAAAACAGTTAGTTGTACAAAATTTAATAATTGTATTTTTGTACATTTTCCAAAATGGCGTCACATTTCCCAATCGTCATGGAGTGGTACATCAGTTTTACTTTCATTCTAAACGAAGCTCTGAATTTTACAATTAAACAAATTACTTTTATTATTTTAAGTGTGCGACGAGCCATCTTTTGTTTTAACCGAGCTGAAGACCATCGCGCGACAGACATTCAGAATATTCGTATTCGTGTGTCTGTATTATGTTTGAGAGTTACTGACAATAAAATGAGTTTGGATTGTGTTGTTCAGGTGGAAAAGTAAAATTATCACAATTACCAGATCTTTTACGCTTATCAGTTTTTGAGATGGGAAGTGATTCTAACTATTTCTTGGCCAACATTAAAAATAAAATAGTTGTATCCAAACGATGTCGTTTGACGCAACGCATATTGTAAAGAACAATTTCACGACAAAGGAAATAATCGTCACAATTTAAAAAGTATGAGTGATGGTGGAGGAGAAAAATAAAGTTGTCGTTCTGAATGGAAAATTTCAGAATTCTCTTCGAGGTCAGTTATTATTCTTCCAATCAGTCCACACAGTTAGCTACCAGAATGACGTAGTGAACTATTCCAAAGAATGTTTAAATTAACTGGCATTGTCTTGACTACCACCTCACAATTTGTTAAAAAAATTAGTTTTTGTGGATGTACTCTGTTAAATGGTAAAAAGGTAGTAATTAACATTTTCACATTTTACTGTGGTTAGTTACCAAAAATAGCCAGATGAAATTGATTTGATTGATTGAACTCACTGTACCGCGAGAAACAAATATATCAAAATACTACACTGTATAATAAATATAAAGTAAGTACTACGAGCTACGAAATAACTTGAAGAGGAATCGTAGTTATTGTATATGCGGTCGAAGTGAGAGCGAGAGGTATAACACCAAAGTCTATATAACCTACTAAAAGATATTGGCCTATCTAGGACAGCAGTAAATTCTATACTAGAGCGTGTCTCTAAAGCTGCGCTAGCAGGCTTCTACTAAATTTGAGTGGCCAGGGAGAGAATCTTAAAATAGTGACGGTGAGCGTTGACGCGTGTTGGAAAGAGGCCTTTTAAACCTACATCTATTTCACAAGTCTCGAGAACTGTTCGGTGTTTCCGTCTCTGCCACAAGATGTACCCGGCACCCGCACGGGTAATCCATGGATAGCTAAGAAGTTCCTCTCATTTCAGATGAAATCTCAGGTGAAACAGTTGTTTCAAAATTACATGTAATAATATTTAAAAAAATATATAAATGGCCCTTGCACAGATTTCAATAATAACTCAGCCTGTATGATCGACGGTAAGAGTTCCAAGCGACACACGCAAAATCGGATTGCATACACAATCACAATTAATGATGGATACCCAATGTAGGCGATCAGCTGCAGACAATAGTAGTGAAGTTAAAAGACAGATGCTCATGTAAACAATAGTTGGATTGTGTCGTACTCTCCAATATACTCCAAGGCTTATGGAGGTCACATCAATGTGTTATAATATCTAACTATAATAATATAATAACTTAATAACTTAAATAAATAACTATAATAACTATAATATCTATCTAATCTCTAACGCTATAAAGTACAAATGCAAATAAGTTAACAAAGGCAGTTATATGGTCATTTTCGATGTCACAAACGTAAACGACGAAATATCTCACTATCAAGCAACATTACTAGTACGACTATGCAATGTAACGAGACTGGCTGTAAAAAAAGTCTAATGAATAACGTCAAAGAAGCAACGATCAAGGAAGAATATAAAGGAGAGATTGTCTTGGTTTCGCGTATACATATGATTCCAACGGATTTGGCATTCGATTTTAAGCTGCTACAATATCCCTTGCGACTGTCTATTGCGTAAACAAGTAACAAAAACAGTCGTTAGAAATTTGCATACTCAACTTGGAGTTTTCCAGATTCGTGAATGGACAAATAGACGTCGCGTGTTCGCGCGTCGGACAAAAAAACTGTATGTATTACGCACTACAAAAAGAAACAAAAATATAGTTTATAAATAAGCATTATATTGAATAACTATATTTAAATTTCATATAATTAAAAGACATTTAATTCACTGGAGTTATAAATAAGGTTCATTCAATAATCAAAAGAAATTAAAAACGGTAACGATATTAGATATAGCCAGTTCTATTGATCTTATTGAATTGAAGTTGGAAGGTTGATTGGGATTGATTATACTTAATTCAAATGTAAAAAACATATATAAATCAGTGAAACCGTTTTTGAGTATTAGTAAACATAAAGAACATCGATTAGAGGTAATACGAAGTTCATCGGGTCAGCTAGTTATGTATATAGGAATTATTGAAAAATAGTTATAGAACAGAATGTTACAAATACATGGGAATAGTGGTTGGACATGTGTTAATAAAAAGTTGTAATAAAAATATATGGAACAAAAACTTATTCTAATCCAAAACACACCAAAGTAATATTCATATACTTCACGAATATCACACAACAAAAACGTATACTGCAAATGCATCTCGTTTTGCCTTAAAAATGGACACAACTAGACAAGATAACAGATAAAGATATCTTAGTGGACTAACTTACAAAAAGGGACGAAATAACAAATAAGGCCCTAACAATTTAGAAAAATAAAAATAAATTGAATGACAGAAATTATTAATTGAAATGCCTAGTATCGTGTTAACTGCATTCACTAGTCACTTTTAATAAAAAATAAAATGTCTAGATATTTTTTCTACGGATTTATTTTTGTAATGTAATTGTTTAGGTAACTTTAGTATTATAATTGCTTAGTGCTTAGAATTATACTATTATGTTTTATATTTTATAATAATTATATTTAAAACTTACGAAGGAAGTTGTATGTTAGACTCGAGGACAAGTAGAATAGGCCGGATGTAAATGGTTCTTAATGCTAGACAACATACAAAAATTAAATATATTATATATGTATCTACAATTACAAAAACAAAAAGCCTTGAAACATTTATTTAACGCGAAACTTCCTGTGTACGTATATTTCATGCACAACTAATTTCAAGTTAATTTAATTATTAAAAGCAATTATGCCTAGTATATTCTAATTTTTATATATAGTTAACGATCCTTGATTTTTTACGACTTTAATGTATAATTGGTCAAATCTACTACAAGTTTTTTTATACATTGTAGGTTAAGTGTTATAACCAAAATGTCACCTGAAGTTAAATGATGATGTGGCCCAAGATGATACACACGCTAAACCTAGTGAAAACTGGTTCATAAGTGCAACTGCCGGAACACACCTACAGGTATTTGGCATTAAATTTCCAATTTTAGGTAGCTATACAGGTCAAAAATCCTTAACACTATGCTATAATATATGATTCATAATTTTCTTCACCAAAAGCTCAGGCTTATAGTCCGTGGATTCGAACTCACGTCCATTGCGCAGCCTCCGTACAAACTACCAACTAAAACATCATAACATCATAAATTAAATTGCATTGCATTTATGCAATTTATATATTTCCATCATGACTTACAACCAGGCGATATTATGACCTAAACTCCAAAACTTTACAGAAAATTTATTACGATTTTTTTTAAGGTCTGTATTTGGGAAAAATATACATAGATTTTATTTATAGATGATTGATCATTTTGTTTTAAGCACCTAAGGCTAGTAGGTATTTATCTTTTCATATACACTTTCAAGTTCAATAAACTGCGATGACAAACGATACCGAAACGGATGTAGACAGGACAACAGCCGCTGGCTGGTGCCGTAACAAATTGTGGCCACGACATTATACAATTGGTAATAAAACATAAAATAACCTTCAATATTTGTAATGTAATAATTAACAAGTCATAAGTCACCATACCAGAAAACGAGATTTGTTGATGTGAAAATTATTATTAAAAAATATTTATGGTTAATAGACTATGCCGTTTGTCAACAATCTTAGCTGTTGTTCAGTGTCCATTTGATCAAAAATGGTAAAGAGCTGAACTCAGTGGAAAACTGGTCCTTTAATGCGATTACCGAATTCCGTATTAAACTACCTTGGCTATAAATTTCAACTTGAGGAAGGTTGCTAGCTGGTTAGGCAAGCTTTAAAAATACCCCAATAATACTCTCGAAATCCACAGAAATTTGAACTCACACTAATCAACAGGGTGTTCGTATATACTATCACTAAGCCATTATTGCTTAAAATTTGACGATATTTATATTCGGATCAAAATGATGAATTGAATATTAAAATTATTTTAATGTAAAATAATTTCAAATTTTGGTACGCAGTATTCACTATTATCAGTATCAATAAATATCAGATTCATGAATATCTTTATCAAATCATACATGTTATAAAGGCAAGATGTATTAATATAATATTACTATAAGAATTACTAAGTGATTTTTTACCTTCTGTTAATATTCATATGGTTCTTAAGTGCAACTGCCAGAACACACCTGTAGGTATTTGGCATTAGATTTTCAATATTAGGTAGCTAGCTATACAGGTGGGCATTAGGAAAAGCTTACAATTACTAAAATAGTATGCACTTTACTATATGTTATAGTACCTACTATACTAATAGTATTAAAATATCATCAAAATTCGAAGTTTATATCGTAATAATACAGTCTCATTTACACTTATAATATAAAGGCGTAAGAATAAGAACAATTTTTAGTAGGAAATTTAGATCTTTTTATGTTTCCTTGAATTACCGTAATTTTAATTATACGTGCTCACTTCGGTTAAGCTATTTTAACAATTAACAATATGTAACATTTCAAATTTACTTTACCAGTTCGATAGAGTTAAATATGTTTTAAACAATATAATATTTACTAATTTAAAACTATTATATAAAATGTTTCATTTTTGTTTACATCACTCACATCACATGCAGTAATTATTTTTTCTATTCTTTAAGAATATTCAGCTGCTATTTATAATTTTGTAATGGATATACAATCATAATTGTGTTAAGGTTAGCATATGCAACAACTGCGTATTTTTATTTAATATTATGATTTCTTTATTACCTTCTTGAGCTATAATTATCAAGATTTCATTTCTTCACAGAACACTGTTTATATTTCGAATGCCAAATATTAAATGCTTTGGATTGGATATGAATGAATTGTTATCAAAATCATAATATGCTAACGGGATTTTCGAAAAGTAAGACGCGTCCGATGTGTTTATAAATATGAGCTATATTATTTTATATCGTAATTATATGTTTTTGAGCTAAATTAGCTGAACTCTAATACATATAACTTTCTATTTAAACGCTGTAATGTATTGTCTAATTCAAAGAGGCGATATTCCTATAAAATATTAGCTAAGCTTTTCTAATCTACTAATGAGGTACCTAGGTACTATAGGACTGATATAAAGAGGTTTAACAAATTCGCAATACAATAAAAAAATCTCAAGTAGTTGCTTAAGTACAACAAAAAGATAAAATATGATCTCGGAAACTTTTGTTCATTTATGTCTCAGTGTAATTTATTGTTACCAGTCTTTGAACAAACATAAAATTGGAATATTTTTTATAATATAATTTTAACTACCTATGAGGTTTTTAATGTCGACCAGAATGCGTCTTTAGTCATGCGCAACGTCGCGGCTTGTATCAGTATTTTGTTATCTCATGAGATCAAGGTCGATTGTGAGTTCAAATAATTTCAGTAATATTATTACTATCCATTTAATATTTATTTGTAAGCAAAACCAGATGAATCCTACGATTATTGTTGAGGAATGTTCACACAAATGCACATAATGTACAGAAATAAATACAACAAAACGGTTATAATTTCCTATTTATTTAGTGTACCATAGCGACGTGCTGCTATTGTTCTTGGTGATATATATATCACCACTTATTTTTTTTAATAGTTCTTAGGTTTTAACAGTGTGGTCACAATCTTACCTGATGTTAAGTGACACGCTAAGCCTAGTCGACTAGCGTAACTAAGTGCAACTGTTGGAACACACCTAAAGGTTTGGTGGCAGATTTTCAACTCGAGGGTGGTAGCTAGCCAACCGGGCATTACATTAGAAAAAACCCTACCACCATGCAAAGTCATTACTGTTAAACCGATATTAACTTAAATTACATTTGTTAAACTTATATTAACTAATATTAAATATAATGGGTGATCCCTAAACTTGATATACTAAAACAGAGTTACTAGAACGGTTCTCTTACTACGTATTTCGCAAAAGCTAAGCGATATCAGGATATTTGCTTTGAAATTGCAAATTTCTATTACGTATCAAATTTAGTGTATGAAATATGCCAATGTATTGGCGATTATTTGCTACTTTAGGCATCATTTTGCTTTTGTTAATTATATAATAAGGTATATTCCCATTTGCACTGCTGTCTCTATAATCCTGACATATAGTTCATTACCATCACGCTTGTTTATATTGTCACATTATTACTGTTGTTGCACTTAGTATATGGTAGTCACAATCCAGTTAATTATTTTTTTGTCGGCTGCATATTGCGGCATACATAAAGTATAATTATGTACATTTTTATATGACTACACTCCATTAAATAGACAAACTAAAATGTTAAAGTCGTAAAAGTGCATTTAAACGATTTAAATTTTTAAAAGGCCATAAATATTCTGTATATGTAACTTTCCTTCTCTAATTTTCATTTGTGTAATGCAGTGCATTGAGAAATAGTGAATATGTAAATTGCATATCTAATTAGGCGAATATTATAGCTAGGTTTAAAAATAAACTATAATAAATTACTGGTTCGTAGCAAACAAAATTTTGGATCGCATTCATCACACGATAAGAGGTATTTTCTGTGTTAAGATCAGCCGGTTTATATCTCGTAATCAAGCGAGGCGGTTGGGTTCTGTACTTAACTGGTTGTTAAAACTCTCCAGTGTGTAGGACAATAGAAACAGAAGGATGGATATTTATAAAAAAATAAATGATGTCTGTCAAGTGTAATTGTTAAAGAAAAATGTGAAAAAATATATCGTTCGTTGATAAAAAGTGGATTTTATTATATAACTATTAATAACTACTGGTGGAAAATAAACACTGGATCGGGACCACTATATATATAGTGATAAGTCTGTCACAGTCACTATCTTATGATACCTCAAGAATGGTGGCGTAGCTAGGTATCTAAAGGCCTTGGTGTAAAGAGAATCTGAGGGCCCTGTCTATACAAGTAAGGTTAAGTAAAAAAAGGTAAAAAAATATATTTTTTAAGTGTAAAATAATTTTTTATCAGCTTTTTACCGTGCTCCGCAGAACACAAGATAGCAAAACTACATACTTGTGTGTGTATAAGTTTATATTTGTGAGCTTTGTTTAAATGCGGGCCATGTTTATTGAGTTTTTATGATTTTCGTGTGGGAAAAATGATAAAAATAAATATGTGGTATACCTACTTATTCATTGGATGATGTGTGATTGGGTGGGTATCGTGTATGAGGGTATTGCTAAATGTAATCACGCAAGCGAAGCTGTCAGCAAATTTAGTGGTAGCAGTAAGTCGGCAGTAAGGTTTTTCATGGAACAGTCGTTAAAATAAATTTATAAAAAAAAGTAAAAAATAAGAATTTTTCAATAAGTTCACAACATTATACTAACAAAAGAAGACTTTGAGGGAATTCTTTACAAGATCGATTTTCTTTGAACTCAATTGCTATGATTATACTTGTGTTTCAACCTGTATATTTTCCTAGTGGGAGATATTGTCGTAAGTTGAGCTTGCTTGATGGTTAGGATTTTTGAACTCCCTGTGTTTAAGCCCTATCCCCTTCAACGATAAGCCAGTGCTCAAGTGTTACAGATTGACAAGCGAACAACGCTCGACAATTAATGATCAACCTCTCAGTGTTTACGGTTTTTGGTGCTGTATGCTTACTACTGTAAAAATATTATGCAATGTAGAACTGGATTTCGATAAGTCGAATATCTTGTATATTTTTACCGAACAATAAAATGTACTGAATATTGTTATTACACACCTCCGGAGCGGTTGTTTTTTATTTCGTTTAAGTCAACATCGGTTGACTCAATTATGTGAGTCAGATTTACGTTTATTATTATTATAAAATTGAGTAGACTACCTTCAGTAGCTGTTCTTGTAATAGAAAGGTGATTCATTGGTCGCTACCAAATGTCGAAATATTGTCTTTATTGTGAACATATTCAACAAATTATAATAATTTGGGTTATTATGGCTTACACATAATGCGATTTGTTTGTAGGGTAACAAATTAGGAAGGCTTGTTATGATCGCGTTTAAATTGAAGTAATTTATTTTAGGGAATAAACTGTTGTGAAAGAATGGTCGCACTTTGACATTGATTTGATTTTGATTTTGATGATGGCTCAGTTGGTAGTGTGTACGGATGTTAATTGACGTGAGTTCGAATCCCTGTAATGAGCCTGAAGTTTTGGTTAAGGAAAACATCGTGATGAAATTCTAGCATGGTGGTAGGATTTTTACTAATGCTAAAATAGAAAGCTAAATCATTTAAGTTGTAAATCTGACACCAAATACCTATAGGTATATTCCGGCAGTTATACTTGAGAGCCAGTCCCTCCACCAGGCTTGACGTCTCCACCAACTTTGTCACCATCATCACTTAATGTTAGGTGAGATTGTAGTGATAACGCAAAATCTATAAAGTAAATAATCATACATTTAATTGTAGATGAATATGAAACTTCGTTTTTGTAGGTTGTAGGGTCTGTGTTACGATTTTACTCGAATAAGTATGTGTTTAAAGATTATGATGGTATAACGACCGTGCAATAATTAATTGTGAGTTTTTTTAGGTCATCGCGTACGTGTACGAGTTGTTGGAATTTTTCGTAACTCTTCATACAATGTGCTGTAATTATTGCGGCTGGAATACTCGTTACTTAGTAGCTTTACACGCAAGTACGCGTGTTCAAATACAAGACGATAATTATTATTTTTGGCCAGTGTCATACATTTCAAGGTCTATGTTTACAATACTTAAGTATGTAGTCCTTATAATTATTTCCATTAGATCAATAATTTCTCTTTAATATAACAATTGTTTATTCACAGGTAAAGAAAAATGTGATCTACTTCTTAAAAATTGTGGTTTTAAAACTAGATGTTAGAAGAAAATAAGGTAATTTCTAAAATTGACATTTATGTAAAATTTAGTGCAAAACAAAAGATTTATTTCACACTGGCCAGTACCCGGAATTTCGTCCACGTGATTTTTTATGTCAATAATGCTTGTGGGCAAGCGTCTTGATTAATTTGGACCTTTTATGACTTTAGTTCTATATTATTTTAAAACTACGGTGAAATTCATATGAAAAATCAAATACTTTATAGATTTAGCGTTTGATCACAATCTCACCTGATGTTAAGTGACGCTGTGGTGCAAGATGGCGGTAACGCTAAGCCTAATGGAGGTACTGGCTTACAAGTGCAACTGCCGTAATACATGCTTAGGTATTTAGTGACAGATTTTCAAGTTTTGAGGGTGGTAGCTATCTAGACGGGCATTCGAAAATGTACTGTACTATAGTTTTATGATGTTTTCTACACCGATATCTCAGGCCCATTGTAGGGATTCGATTTTACGAATTTGGTCGCCTTTTACTTATTCCTTATTCCTATTCTTGAAGCGTATTCGATGTTGAAAAATCTGCGTTTTTGTTGTATGTTTTCCTACATAATTTTCTCTAGTTAAACGCACTCAATAATTCATGCGACATTTTATATAATGCTACTACTAAGTGAGCAAATTTAGTAAATATTAGTATGTAATTTGTTTCCTGGAAACTACTTTTGTCTATCAGTTATTTTAGTTATTTTTTTATTTCAAATTACACTGGTGTCATATTTTTTTTATCCTATTTTGTTTATGTTAAATGTTAGCGTAAGATAGGTGGGAATAAAATGAAAATAATTGATATTGTTCAGCAGCTGAGTGTTTATTTACACTTGAGTATAAAATTCATCATCATTATGTACACATAAATATCACATTCATCAGTCATCCATCACGATCATATCATGCAATATATTCTAGTTGTTTAATAATGGAGGCCATGATGTCCATGCGCGAAATGCGCGAGGGGAGCAGCGTGTACTACGGAGGCGGCGTGCAACAGGGGAGCGGCATGAACAACAGGGGCGGCGTGTACAACGGGGGCGGGATGAGCACCGGGGGTCTTGTGGACGACGGCGTTGAAACTGCAACAAGAAACCATTGGTTTTAGATCCAAACAACAGTAAACTATATTACGAGTTCCTGCTTTTATTAATATGAATATATGCTTACCCATGGTGGTCATCAGCGGTGTAATCTACTTTGCGGACTGAACCGTCAGGCTCGACGAGGGAGTAGCTTCCGTGGACGGCACCGCCATCGCGGCTCTCATGCTGGCTCTTGTGGTCACCGGTGTGGGGGTCAGCTACGGAGTAGGCGTAGTCGTATCTGGGGTGAGCCTGTTAACAGAAATTTAAAAGTTTTTTTACGGAGAAAAAAGCTTGTCTGAACTGGGGTGAGCCTGGTAACAGAAAAATAAAAGTTTTTTTACGGAAAAAAAAGCTTGTCTGAATTTATACTCTGAATATGTTTTATATTTTAATTTACAGTTTATTATATCGTATTTTTGTTATAAATATATAATTACTTACATAGGTATCATGTCCGTGACCAATAGCGAGAGGAGCAGCGTGCACGAGGGGAGCGGCGTGGACAACGGGGGCGGCATGAACTAGGGGCGCGGCGTGGACAAGGGGTGCAGCGTAGTGCGCTGGGGCGTAGTGCGCTGGAGCATCGTGGCGTACGATGCTCTGGGAAGAAACCGCAGATGCGTGGTGGTATGGCAACAGACCGGCGTTGGCGGCGGCCAGCACAGCGCTAAGGGCGAACACCTGTAAGCACAAAACGCCATGAGCCGTATTGATTTATTTGATTTACCTATATTAAATATTCACTGAACTTACTTTGGTGAACATTTTGCTCTAGTTATTCAGAACAGGTGACTGATACTATTATCGGTCTGGAGTGCTACTTTTATACGAAAAGCAAAACTGAGTCCGCCGTCCTGTCGATGGTGGGGAGTGCGGTCATTTCAGTTCCGTAAGTTTGACACTGCGAGGCCGCTGCCTACTCTAATATCTACCTTCGATATTAAGTCGCAGACAATCACTCCCTCGCATTCAACATATTCGTCTAGCATTCATGGTAAATTTTAACTATAAAGATTATATAACGATTTTTCTGTCATTCAAAGTGAAAATGTCTTATTTGTTAGGGTTTTAAAGCCTGTACTCCGAAAAGAGATAAGAAATAATATATTTACTAATAAACTAAATTTAGATCCTACTGGCTATGTTCGCTAGTGTAAGTAATGTTTATTGTTTATCTATATTTAGAAGTCGTTTTAAAATTATTATTTCTTAGGACGTAGCGTCATTGTAGCTTTTTGATATAGTTTTCTTTCTGTACCATTGTTGATAATTAATTGATTATAACAGTATAATATCTATCAGGATTTAGTTATTAATTGTAACTGTAAGATGCATCCAATACACATTGAAATGATAATGGTTCAGGGAGTTAGAAAATTAACGAACAGACTCTCGGCTGTCATTCCACATAACTTTTCTGAGCTTGCTGAACCTGTAGAGTTTATACCTTTCAAAAGATTAAACTCCAAATCTTTGTTATTTTGTATTTTTATTTATTATATACCTTTTTTATATAATAATATTTTTGGGATGATTTAATAATAGAACATAACATTTCCTGAGAGGATTCCAATCTTTTTGTAGAACCAAAACTATCTCATGAAACGCATAAACAAGCCCCACATCAAAAAAAAACTACATTAACAATATAGTACACTGGGATAACAACAATAAGGTATTTAATTTATAGTTTTGCTCTACTATTTTCGTATAGAACGTAGATTCCTCTGTTACATAGCCTAGAGAGGAGCATTATTGGCTTCGAAATATTTGTACTATTTTAACTAATACCGTGCATTTTTTTCTTATCGTTATGCGTTGATTTTTTAATTCTTTGTATACAACGACTTTGTATACGTTATGTCAAATAGAAAGACTGGCACTCAAGTGCAACGGCTGGAGCACACCTACAGGTATTTCGCGGCAGGTTTTTAACTTAAGGGTGGTAGCTAGACAGGTGGGCATCAGAAAAAGCACTACCATCATGCTATGGTTTCATCACGATGTTTTCCTTTCCCAATGACTACTTTCACACTTCTTTAAGTGAAACCAAGTTTTTCTGAGAGTTCTAGAAATCTCACTCACAGCAGGATTTCACTACACGAGTTTATTTTGGTGTTATAATTTGTAGGGTGGAACTTTCTAATAATTGCCCAGTTCCAAATCAAGACAAATTTTCAAGGAAAATTAGAGTTTCGAATACTGAAAGTGTTCCTTTTTATTCTCTGTATATACTATTTTAATATAAATATTTGTATGAATGATAAATTGAAATGATGAATTGTAATATTTAATGGTATTAGTTAGTTATAGAAAATATCTTCGTACAAATGTGAACGATGGTGATGTCTGGAATTGACACTCATTTTTATGCATCCACTATTATAAAAGTATTTAATTTTTTACTTGTTTAAGTTTCTTGCCGGTTATTCTGGATGACTGCGTTATTTTCCAAACCGGTGTTAGTTTGACGTTCATAAGCGCCGTCCCAAACGCTAAATTGAATAAAGTTTGTTGATTTTATTTGATTTAATCTTAAGTTGATAAATATAAAGAAACTAGAATTATCCATAGTAAGGATTCTAATGGCTAATAAGTAATATAATAAGTCTATAAGCCAAAGTAGTAGCTACTTGCTTAAAAATATGTTGCAAAACTAAATACTATGCTATATAATTGAATGCTGTGATTGATATTTCATTGCTACAAAACATATCAAACAAGATCTCAATTTACTCAATGTGTGTATATAGATAGATTTGTATAAATTGCGACATTGCAGTATCGAATGCACTATGATTTTAACCACACAGCGGTTAACTGTCAATGTACTTATGACAGTATTGGGCGGTATATAATTTCAAAACCAATGTTTGTAACACGATGACATTTACGTGATAATTGATATCAGAAATACTTAGATATTACAAATATTCTTTTTATAAATTCCAAAAAGTTGTACTTATTATTATTTCTTATTTCTTATATTGGTAATATTGGTACAGAAAAGTTATACTCCGTTTACCTTGGTGCATAGATAATATATGCGATAACTGAACGTTGAAACAATTGAAAGGGCGTTGCGCGACGTTGTAAAGGTTGCCCATCATATTTATTTATTTAAAGGGGACATTGTAAAATATTTGTTAATTAAAATTTCTGTTTGACTACATTGGGATATCAATAGTGACAAGAGTACACATTAGCAGAATATACATACATACATCGTTACCATAAACTTAAGCGCTTTTTATTACATTTTTCATCTTTACAACTTCCTTGAGTGATGCTCGATTGGATTTTTTAGTTCGGAGAAACATACAAATTTCGTATTCTTGTTTTCTGAACAAATTTCTAAAATCTTTTAAAATCCTGATTTCTTTAAGTAATGTATGTGTAAATTCTCCAATTGAATGCAAGTTGCATTATTGAATTGTACATTGAGTTGATAGGTTTCGTTGTTCAAAACAAATATATAACATTGCACGATATATAGTCACAAATGGTAGTTAAATTACATGTTCACGATTGAAATTAATTTATAATATTGCAAAGTATATAAAGTTGTCATTATTTATGATTTAAAATGAAAAAAATTTGAATGTGTAAGTTGTAACGTAATGCTTGGTCATATTGTGGTTCAAATTGCATAAATTAAGTTTATTGTTTAGTTAGCAATAGGTCCACGGTTAAGTATTTCGTGCAGCAAAGGTCCGGCACGCCGCGCCGCGCTTGTGGGTAGAAGTTGTCGTGAGTCCGTATTTACGTCGTCACGGAAGCGGGATAAGTATTTTCAGTTAATTACATACAAGGTTATATGCGAATATACGTAGAATTGATTGAAAGCTAGCCAGCCGATAGTTCAGAGGTTAGTCACCCGCGAAATGTTTGACCGTGACTCGTTAACTATTAATATTAATTTGAGACTTTTGTTGAAAGCATTCTCGACCGTGACGATATGCTTAGTGTGATCTCAATTCTAAATTTCTTTAATGGTCTAGTTCTAGCCTTAAGCTTGGTAGTTATATACCTAATATTGAATGTAATTGTGCTTACAGTATTTTGTATGGATGTATTTCGTGCCTTGTTTCTGAACGTTTTATGATTTTTCTAGCATGAAGTATTTTTCCTGTTTGTTTACGCTTTCCATTTTTAGTTCTTATTGACAAGTTTTAATGTAATTGATAAAATATCTGAAAACAGTAGTTGTTTTTCCACTTTTATAATAATTTTCTCATACTTTCAGTAATGATTATGGTCTAATTTCGAACACTAAGCAAATATTAGTATGTATAAATGTTCAAAGAATACTTAATTAATTTATTCAATAATTTCAATGTAACCGCCATAAATCTTTACACTAGTACCGTTCTTGGATCAAATAACAATAGATTATTTCAATTACCAACAAACAATGTTATTGGTATAATAAATCTCATAAAAGCATGCTTGTGGAAATCTATATCATTTTAATGTACATTTGAACCAGTCTTATTATCGTATTAATATATGTATAAGTGAATATTATATAACATTTCAAAAATACTAATTTAATTGAAATAAAAATATAAAACATACTTACATATTCAGTAATATAACCGCAATCCTTTTTTGAAGTGAAAACTTCTTTAGACGCGTTGAGCACTTTTTGGGTGAACAAAAAGCGTGAAACTCTCGTCATCGTCACCGCACGCTTCCCATGATCTATATGTATACTGTGTATATATGAACATAGAAGTACTTCCGTGTGTTATTAGTATACATTATATATATACAAAGAGTATATCTCTCTTTGGTTTATAGTTTTAAGTTTTCACTTTTGTCGGTAGTTCTAAAGACTGCTTTTTTGTATTATTAACGTGGTGCTTAAAATCTTATTCTCTACGGACTTCATTATTTATTCATTATTCGGATTCAAGCGAATTAATCCCTGTAATAAGCTTGAGCTTTCGGTGAAGGAGAACATTGTTATGAAACCATAGCATAATGGTAGGGCTTTTCTTAATGCCCATCTAAAAAGCTACTATCTTCAAATTTGAGGTTTGCCGCCAATCTATAGATATGCTCCGACAGTTGCACTTAAGAGCCAATCCTTCCATTAGACTCAGTGTGCCCACCATATTTGGCCACATCGTATTACTGGGTTCAGGCCAAGGCGAGACAGGCATGTGGTGACACATCTGGTGCTAATCACCTAACACTACCCAGTAAAAAGCACTACGGCGTCACTTTCAACTCTCGTGTTATCAGAGACCAGGGACAGCGCCCACTCTTCTTCCAGTCAAATATATAACCTTATTGGATGATTGAAATTCTATGATACGACTACATTATAGCAATAGGGTCTTTTGTAGTATATGTATAGCTGGTAGCTATTATTACCGTGCTCAGAATCTACACTTAACTAATTTGGGTATTACTATACTTTAGTATGCTTACTTTGGGTAAAACTATACTATAACATAATAATGGTACAACTGTGTGCCCGATTGAGTTGAAAATACAGTGCATATGTGTTGAACATGTCAGCTTAGATTAGCTTGTTGGAATTTGAGATCAGCCAATTCATATGAATATATAACATAATAATGTTGCCATGGATTCCAAACTCTCTATAGTCTCCGTTTATTTGAATTATACTGTTCTAATATCTATTACAAACACGTATCATAATTAAATTTGAGTTTTCGATTTAACGCTTCTTTGATTCTGGTCCTGCATGCACTATTGGTGTTGTCTGTAAATCTTTTTCAGGTACAGAAGTCATATAACGTAGTTGTCTCTATATCTATAAAACTATTACATTTTTATTTAGTTTTAAAGAATATTTATTGCAATTTGTCATCATATAAAGTATTCGCAACAAACCAGGACTGCATTTATAGCAATCATATTTTGTAAGACAAAAGTCTTATATGATATTATTTATTAATATACTTTTACTTATGGGGCCTTGGTAAAAATGTTTTGAGCAACAATACATATAGCCAATCATTTCCTAATGATACAAGCACAACTTACAGCAGCATAGCTGTTGATACTTTACTGCAGTAATACCAATAAGTAAATACCTGTCTGTAAATGTCTCACTCCTGGGCAATATTTGTGCCCGAAGGAAAGCACTTTACTATAACGCCAACCAACGATTTTTAGGTGGTTACAAACTACGAAAATTCTTCAGTTCTTAATATTCCTTACATATCAGTCACGATGTTTTTCTTCAGCGCAAGTCGATAGTGTTAAAATTAAATTCATAATCTACGTGTTTTTCCAAAAGTTTTGGGGTACATACATAGTTCGAACATATTTCGATCGAAATATCGATCATGTTATTATTCAAAGCCTTAAGAAATTATATTGATTACCCTAGAATCCTAGAAAGAATAAAATATCAAATACCTCTCAGATAACCTCGTCCAAAAATAACCTCTTTAGTACCACCTCTACGAAAGACAGTTCTTGGAAGCAATTCACACATACTCAGGATATGTAAAATGTACAATAGTGTAAGTTCTTCAGTAGATAATCACACGGATAGTTTTCCAAGACACCGATGCTCTATTACTGTAATACTGGTACAAGAATAATTTACATATGTTTTCAAAAGTCTTAATTAGATAATTCAGTTTATATATATTTGAGTTTA
This sequence comes from Actias luna, assembly GCA_039707435.1. NCBI lineage: Eukaryota > Metazoa > Arthropoda > Insecta > Lepidoptera > Saturniidae > Actias > Actias luna. The sequence continues at coordinate 6,772,562 of JAZHAC010000033.1, read as the reverse complement.
CAACGTATAGTTAATGCATGCTGTGTTGGCCTAATATTAGTTGCTGTAGTTAGAAAATGAAGTATAATTGTATTTAAATATAAGAAACACCGTGTAACTATTGACAGACTCAATAAAGAGGAAAAAATACATGCGGACAGCAAAGCGTTACCCGCTTGTCTAAACGATTCGATCGCAATGCTTGTGCAATGTAATTTACATATAATACACACATACAATCATGAAACAACTGTAATGATTTTGTTTCTGGTCAAGGTTATGTTTCATGTTGGCATCCGGATAAAAAATTTATGCTATGGCAATGCGTGTGAATGAAATTCCTTAATCGAAGGTAGTATAAATTATAATCGTAAAAGTAAATGTTGTACCGGTAATTACTAAACTACGATAGAACTCGTTGCTTATGACACCGCACCGCCGTCCGCGTCCGCGAACGTGTTGCCTAGTAAACCAGTAAAATATCTGTTTGGGCGTAAACAGGATTTGTGAAATTACAAATGTAGATAATTTCTCGTTGCTTTAGTATGAATTAACAAAAGTAGGTCAGTAAACGAACATATTAATGGATTTTCTGTAACAATTTTTTGGTGGTACATAACTTTATTTCAATCTCCTTTGTTTCGAGCTTTGGTATGATATGCATATATTTAGGAATTTCTACGTATTAAATAATTTTGTGTAGGCACACGGTGAAAGAAACTATAGGCAGGAAAGTATTACTGCTCAATAATTTTTGAATTTTTAAATCCTTAACTCTTGAACGTCACGAGGTTTTTTCTCTCCAGTTGGAGAATTATAAGCTGGAATTACTATATTAGGGTATATTTTCATTATGTATCTTAGTTATGATTTAGTTAGCTTATGCAAATAACTTATGTATCTACGGGCGACAGATAAACGACTGACATTACTATATTGTGATAGATATTGAGAGATAGATAGTGGGTAGGTACTTGCGATAATATAGATAGCAGTATTTGTTAATATCGAAAGGTAGCTTTCGTAATATGGTAGCGTAACCGTGGTGTTTGTTATCTAATGATAGACAATTAATTTATAATATTTGTATAATATCTATGTATATAAAGAGTTCACATAACTGACAGTAGCCATCATCCCGCTAAAATCATGATGTCGTAGGTGGGAATCGTATCCGCCACCTCACGGATCAATAGGTACTTGATACCACTTCGCCACTAGGATTGTCTAGAATACTTATATAGCAGTATATTCTGTGAAACCTAAATTTAAATTGTTCCCATCTAAATATTTTGCTAATAATGTGTGCCACCAAAACTAAAAGGAATAATATAAATATTCGTGATATAATAAATACATATGATTATTTCAATACTTTTATTTACTTAGAAGTAAAAATACAAGATATATAATGAAGATCACAGTAGGAGTAAAAAGGTAGGCTAAGATAATGTTTTTCAGGATAGTTAATAATGATGATGACCTTGGGAAGCGTATGCGTCATGTTCTCCACCAGAGTTATGGACGACCGCATTGAAACTGGAAATAAGAAAACACGTTACAACTAGTTCTGATTCTATAATGTGTAGTACCTGTTGTATACGTATGTTACAGTACATGTGACTAGGCGATATAAGTCGGAAGAGGTCAATACTCGTTCGCCAACGGAACGCGACATTACCGGTTTGACTGCCATGTGATTTGATGTAAACACGTACGTAAAGTTACGCCTCCACAAGTCACGAGTAAATAAAGCTTTGCAAAAAGTGACGATTGTCCCGGTGTAAACAAATTATATGACTTAATCATCAGCTCGTCTATTTATTACGTAGTTTTATTGAGGTATGCTCACCCATTGTGGTCATCAGCGGAGTAGGAGACCTTGCGGATAGTACCGTCAGGTTGAAGCAGGGAGTATTCGCCCTTTACAACGTCACCATCACGGGTCTCATGTTGGGATTTGTGATCACCGGTATTAGGATCTTCGACTGTATACGAGTATTGGTATTTGGGATGAGCCTGTCAAAGTAGTAAATCTTGTATTAACTTGTTAATTTATAATTCCTATAATATAACATTATGTCCACTTTAAAGGATGTTGGACCTAGTAAATAACATTTAGAATAAACTTACGTAAGAATCTTCATGACCGTGTCCAGCGTAGCCTCCGAGATGGCCAACAGCTCCACCTAGTGGGCCGGCCTGAGGGGCACCGTGGTCAAAAGGTGCTGAATGTGCGAGAGGAGCACCTTGGGCGAGGGGGGCAGCATGACCGAAAGGAGCGCCACGACGAAGAGGTGATGTATGGGCTAAAGTGGAACCGTGTCCATGACCATAACGTCCAACGCCGTGTTGATCATCGAAGCCTCCATAACCTAAAGGACCGCCATAACCAAAAGAACTACCATGCCCATACGGCCCGTGAGCAGCACCAGCGAATGGGGCACCATGGTGTCCTAAGCTATGTTGAGATGGGAAGCCGTGATCTCCATGTCCCAACTGACCAGCCTGGATAGACGCCACTAACGCGCAGAGAGCCAATATCTGGGTAGAAAATAATTTAACTCTTAATTTTAAACCGATTTGTTATTTATAATATTCACTATAACTTTTCACTTATTCACATCACCGTGTAATATTTATGATAACTTACTTTGGAAATCATTTTTGTTTGAGGTGGAAGTGCGTGACTATAATGCTGTTGATAACGACCACAGCGTTTTATAAGAGTAGCCGATGGTAATCCGGTGGGGCATCTGAAAGCACGGCGGAGTGCGTCTTCGTTGATGCAAGGTCACAACGCTTTGTCTTTAGTATTCTCGCGTTACATTATCATATAAATGATAGTTGTTACTTAACGTAAATGTACTGTGAACTGAGAAACTATGCCGTCTTATAGTAGGTCAACACAAACAATGATAAGATGTTAAATCTTTGTAGATCTACGATAGTTCTTACCTTAGAACCTAAAGGTGCAACATTTTAAATTAACATCGTAGCATATTCTTTAGTGTTTAAACTTCGAGGCATTTCAGTATAAGTCACTTATTGACTTGGTTGGTGTTCTTGGTTGCTTTAGTAACGTGGAATGTATATATGATTGCCAATAATGATGTACAATAACTACCAACAGGTATGAAAGTGTAAGCTGGAGAGATTATACTATCTGATACAATCTAAACAAATAAGTTTGGATCATTAACAAAGTACTAAGTATTAGGAAACAGTGTAAATACATGGAAGGTATAACGTATAAATTTGAAGAATTGTGAATTTAAGTATTTTATTTTTATAGAAACACGGCCAAGTGACGTCATTATATTTATGGACAGTACAATGGAACATTGGAATCTACCGAAAGTTGAGCGGTCCATCGAGGGTCATGGCTGCCCTCGAGAGCCTCTTGATAAGCTGATAGTCTCTAGTTAATCCCAAAATAAGATAAACTAAACAAAGGATTATCAAAAAGGGTGATCACCATGTAGTTGCGACCTTTCAATTCTTTAGTATAAGTAAAAACATGTAGCCCTGGTCAATCTGTTTGTTTCTACAATCGCAAAGAGAATACAAAAAATAAAAATGTTTCAGTTGATATTCTAAAAACTAAAATGACGACGTATCTCAACACTAAATCTCGTGGTAAGGACGTGATAAAATTTGAAAATGTGATGCATAATATTGATATATATTTAACAGTCAAAAGTAAAAACGCCATATTTAATACGCTATAATCGTGGGATTTAATGTTCAGTGTTTAGAATATCATCAAATACATTTTTTTATCTATTTGTAGTAACGGTTGTAGAAATGGTTGAGTTTAAATTTTCTTATTAATAAATGAATTAATATGATACGAAATGGATATGTTAGCACATTTTAATTATCCAATTATTTAACGTATTCTCATATAATTATGGCCTAAGTCAAATAACTGTATAGGTAATGATTTCTATATATTTTCTACCGAAACATATGAGCTATTCTTTATGTAATATTAAAAAAATCATACAAAGATATACAATAAAAAATATTTGGTTTTTGGTTAATCTTGACCTCTATGTTGATTTACTGTAAAGATTTATCTGTTGATGCAATCGGCCTACACCTTCCAATTCTATACCGTAGGCCTTCCTTTAGTCACGCCACTCAATGCTATGAACTACCCTATGATGATTATTATGTACTCTTGTGAACAATAATCAATAAATTGTAGATAATTGGCTCCTTACATTTTTCAAAGATTCGTCTCACTTACAAATTAATTCATGTTTCAAATACTATTTTTTTAATTTTAGCAGATGTTGTTCTGCCTCTTTCGGTAGGTGAATAACTTTATCATCGCGCTATCTATCATACCATGGAATTGCTATGAACCATGGTTCCGATAAAATAAATAAATTACATGAAATGTACTTCTATAAGTCAACTCCTTTAGAAGTTACACGACTAAGAAAGAAAGATATACAACTCTGGGTTGATATTATTTCTATTCGTTCTGTATAATCATAAAATATATTAATAAACTTATATACTTATACTTTGGGCGTGGTAAATGTAAATACTTAACTAAGTAACTATGTAACTAAATATTTTTTACGAGCGGAATCAAACAAGCGCACCGACCTTGTTGTAGAATAATATCAGATCTTACGTCCGTGACTGAGTATATACAATCGGTATTGAACTAATAAATACGAAATTTTTATATATCAAGATAAATAAATCGTACTTATTATTGTTTCAATGGATAGCTGTTATTATAAACCTTGAAGATTTTGTTCTAAATCATTAAAAAGAATCTCTGCGTCCAAATTCCCTGTCATCTAAGATTAAGTTTTTTGCCATTAAAGATTAATTATAGAGGGTTGAATATTATAAGGTAATCCCTTGGTGCCTAGTAATTGTGAGCTTTTATTGATTGCAGTAGATTCAAGAGCGATTCTTTTTTGTGGCAACAAATGAATAAGAATCAATTTCTATTTATTGTTTTTTGCAAGCGAGAGTTATTTGCCTTTCAATGGCTCAATAAATAATTGCTTTACAAGGGTTTTAGTAACTATATAACGGCACCAATTTGTAGACATTTTAGTTACAAGGTTAGTCATAGATAATCAAATCATCAACGATGAGGTTAATGTTATTGATAATTAAGATAAAAAATATATTAATTTTTGAAATAAATACTTTATTTAAAATAGTTACATTTTAGTTTGGTATAAGTAGCACATATTATTGGAGATGTCCTATTCAGTAATAATAATGGTAGGGGTGAATGGAGGGAGCCGAGTTGTGGACGACAGCGTTGAAACTGAAAAATAAACCTTTTTTAATAATGACTGTGCTCAAGAAACATACATAAATACGCTGTCTTATGTAATATAATCATAGCAATTTGCTCAATACTTATTAAGTATGTATGTTATATTAATCATGTGTATAAAAATAAAATAACGTTATAAAAGTATTCATTCGTTTAAAATATACATTTCCAGTTTATCGCAATATAGAATAAAGTGGTGGTAGCAAATTTAGACAGTTTCTTACCCAGAGTGGTCATCAGCGCTGTATTCGACCTTGCGGACGGAGCCGTCAGGTTGCACCAGGGAGTAGTATCCGTGCACAGCGTCACCGTCGCGGGTTTCGTGCTGGGACTTATGGTCACCGGTGTGGGGGTCAGCCACGGAGTATGCGAAGTCGTATTTAGGATAATCCTATACACAAAATAACAGATTACTTTAGGTTTAAAATTTTACACTATAATTTTCAAGTAATAGTTAAAATATAGTTGTACAATTAATATAGTACTTCCAAAACTTTTTAGACTTCAAATAATGACTTAATGTAATGTATGTAAATTAGGCAATCATCCCTTAGAGAGTATAAGCGTTATCTCAGTAATAACCATTGATTTACTGTTCAAAATTCACATACGTTATAGTAGGTATTAATTTTTTATTAGCACAACATTTTCAGATAATCACAAAAACTAATCGAATATCGTACTCAAAGGGGCGAAAAAAATTATATGATAATAGCTCAGCTGGTAGTGCGTACAGACGCTAAGTCAAGGGGCGTGAGTTCAAATTCACTTGCAATGAGCTTTAGCTTTCGGTGAAGGAAAACATTGTCATGAAATCATAGCATGGTGGAAGGTCTCTTTCGAATGCCCGCCTGGCTAGCTACCACCCTCAAGTTGACAATCTGCCCGCAAATATCTATAGTTGTGTTCCGGCAATTGCACTTGAGAACCAGTCCTTCCGCTAGGCTTAGCGTGCGTACTATCTTGGGCCACATCGTTACTTAACATCTAGTGAGATTGTGGCATTAGAAGGAGTCAAGGTTCTTACATATTTATCATGACCGTCGTAGTGTCCGGCATACGCTGCAGGAGCGTAGTGAGCCAGAGGTGCGTAGGCTGGACCGTATTGTCCTACGGGTGCGTAGCCGTCATGGCGAACAATGTTTTGAGATGAAACAGCATGACCGTGGTATAAGCTGGCATGGGCAGCGGCTAAAAAAGCGCCGAAAGATGCGATCTGGAATAAATAATATACATTTACTTTATTTTCTTAAAGTCCGGGTTCATATTTGCTTAATTGAAATTATGACTAGACAGTATTTTTAGAATATTCTTTGATTTTAGGCCTAATAACTATAATAATAAAATATGTAGGATTTTTTTTATGTTGCGCAGCATAGTGACTGCATTGCACCTGATGTTAAGTACATTACAATCCTAATCAGCGGCGACTGACAACGAACCTAAATTCATTGCCGGTCACCGTTGTTATGCTGGCCTGGTTAGGTACCTTTTCACGTCTCTTTTGAAGGACCAAATGTCATAGGAGGGAAGGAAAACGCTAACGGGGAAAGGGTTTCACATTTCCACGGTACGATAGAAATAAGAATCAGCAAACTTTTTAGTTCGCCATTCAATAGAAGTCACCGTGAAGCTGAGACCAAAGCCGCGCCCGTGTGATTGTATTGTGGAACGGAGAGAACCAGATTATATCAAATAGCTCTTGAGAACACTCGCCATGGTACATGCGATAGAACACGCTTAGCGAGGCAAACCATGAGGTACAGGAGGTATTTATTATTAGATACTGGAATACTTTTTTCACGTGTTTTAGAATTACTTAAGCAATGATATTTTTTTAAAACTATGGGGCAAATATTATAAACATATGTACCCACAACACTTAACCATATAAAAGAGTTTAATAAAAATATGGACTAGGTAAAATTTACAAAGGGTTTGCATTTATAAATTAATTAACAGTTTTAGAAGTCTTTTTGTGCTTAGGTGATTATGTAATGCTCAGGTTTATTAAGTTTGCTGTAGAATAAAATATTCAATGCGTCCTAACTCACTTTTAACTTCATAATTTTAAATACGAGTACAATGAAATTACGATACTCACTTTGCTGAACATTTTGTTGGTATGTAGATAAACGTTGTATATTGATTGTTATTAACAGTCTGTGCGTGGTCGTTTTTATATAAGTTAACACTAAACAAGAACAAGTGGGGCAGACCATACCGCATGCGGACCTCGGCAACGACAATGAAAATAACCAAAGGTCGAACTAAAAACTGATTAAGGAATGCGCTGTAATATGTGTCATGGTATCGAATCGATGTCTATTGTTTTTTGTCATGCCATGCGGTTTACGTGAATATATTGTATAACAGTGTTAGAACCCGTGCATGGTTTGGCAGTAGAAGTATCATCGCCTCATTTTTTTGTTTTATTTGTTGTAGCACGAAGAGCTAATGGAGCTGTGACCGATGGCAAATACAGCATGATTTCAAAAGAGTGACGATCATCGCAGATTATAAACAATATCTATATCTATACTTAGATCTATAGGCTGATCTTGAAACACGATGTGCATACAAAAATCACTGTCACAGGGTTTTTTATGAAATGTCAAGTATGAAATACTTTAATAATATATCTCGACCGCATTTGACTCCAGCAAATGGGTTCTGTGACTAATGAGGGCTTTGTTGATGCGCTCTCAGGTGACTGATATAGCCTATTTTTGCAGTGCATGTTCGGCCACATTCACTGTAAGTCAGTACTTCTCCTATATAATGATAATGTATGGCCACAGGTGTTCGGGCCTTGAGCTCATCCCGTTTTGCGTCGAGTTCTGCTCTACGTCTTCTCTCAAAATCGGCCACCTTATTGTTAACCATATGCCTCCTCTGTAACCCATCAGCTTCCAATGTTTCCCATCTGCATCTGTTCAAGGCCGCACTGCTTCATGTGGCGTTTTAGCACATCCTTGTACAGCAGTAGCTTCCGTAGCTTTCTGCTTTCCATCCTGCAGTTTGAAATAAAAGATGCGCTTTGCCAATGTGGTGTTAGACATTCGGGAAATATGTTATAAACATAATTAGCGGTCTCAAAGTAATCAACCAAACTCAGGATAATTATTTGTGGATCACATTAGTGCTACTGCGTTTGCAGCTAGGCAATAGCTTCAATCATTTTTTTTTCTACTTGGGAAAATGCATTTACGTATCCACTCCCTTATAGGCAGGGAGGGGTACTTGGGATCACCCGGCGCGGATCGCCGGAAATACTATAATAATGGACACAAATTCAATACAGAACATTTATTTGTTTTTGTCATAGAAGTTTTATTTTGGCATAGAAATGATTAACTTATGTAAGATTAAATGCTTAAATCATTACGCCATTCATGTAGGTAAATGTATGGTGATTGAGAGCCACACAATCAAAAAAGCCTTATAACTTCGCTGTCTCAATTTCCTGTTTGTTACTACACAGTGTTAATGAAGTTATCTAAATATTATTATACACCCCCTCTATGTTTACCATTTTTCTCTGTTTTGAAGGAATAGTGATCGTGTTATTTTTTAAATCTCTGATATTTGCTTTGATTTAGCTGAATTCGTCTGTAATTGTCATTTTTTAAATATGATTAAATCTAGTTAAAAAAACAATATTTTCTTTGTTTTTGTTTTATAATAGTGGTACGGCTTTTTGTAATGCCCACTTGGCTAGCTGTAGCTAGCTAGCTAGCTGTGACCATCATCAAGTTGAAAATCTGCAGCCAAATACCTGTAGGTGTGTATCTGCAGTTACACATGAAACCCAGTTCCTTCACTAGGCTTAGCTTGTCCACCGTCTTGAGCCGTATCGCCACATTACATCAGGTTTGTGACAATAACGCCAACCTATAAAATAAAAAAAAAAAACGCTTGGCCAGGTCAATACTGCAGTGAAATATGCATGTTTTCTTCTTTCACTTTCCTTTATCAGTATTTTCAACAAGAACAATTAAATCTATGAACCGTCTTGACAAATGGGCTATTTGATAGTTCATGAATTTATCATATTCTCACAGAGATCAATATTTATTGAAAGATAAATAGTGACCTCGAGTCTGAAAAACGATTTATTACATACAAATAGGTAGTAATAATATATATTTAGTTCCTTATCGTTTATGCATTTAATAAGGAAGAAATGTGTAATGTTTCTTATTTTTAGGTTGTTTATATTACTGCAAATAAGTAGTTACATTGTTTCTGACGGTACACAGAGTATGTATAGTGCAAAAGTGACAGCGTCCATTGAGAGATAAACTATCAGAGGTCTTCGCTCTGACATCAGCATGTACACCAATCCGCACCAGGATAATAGTAGCTTGATTAGAAAACAGTCAAACCTAATGACGGTCACTGTGACGAGTTTATTATTATTAACATCTGCGTAGTGATCCCGGTAAATACACCTGTGTCTCTAGCCAAGTTGTTATTGAACACTTGATAAAGTAAAGTAAAAAAAGAAATGTATGCGTTGACATAATTATGGTATAGTCGATTTTTCATGTATTACTTTATACATTTTTTGTTTTTTTCTTTACATTATAAATTGTTGAATGACAATTTGGCTAGGGTCGCTAAGCGTTCAACGTTATTCATAGATAGCTCAGTAGTAGCATGTACGGATACGCTTCAAAGGATTTGAGTTCGAATCCCTGCAATGAGTTTGAGCTTTCGGTTAAAGAAAACATAGTGATGAAACCATAGAATGGTGGTAGGGCTATTTCTAAAATCTGAGAGTCTGACCCTCCGCTAGGCTTAGCGTGTCCACTATCATGGACCACATCGCCACATAACATCAGGTGAGATTGTGGCCTTAACACTAAATCTATTAACTATAAAAAAAGGGTTGTCTCGCAGCTTTCGTAATTCGAAGTTACGTTATACATGAGGTGTCCGTACATGCTAACACACTGAGCCAACATTACTATATTTAAATGCTACGTACTATAAATAGTAACATTTTATTATTTTACTCATTTTATTTAATACAATATAGATTTCATATATTTCTGATTACACAAAAAATAGAATTGCCAAACTCTCAACTTACAATTTTTGCAAGCAATTATAAATTAAAGCTTAAGTAACTACGATATGTAAATTTGAGTATTGCTCCTAATGAGAAAGAATTTATATTAGGTAATTGAACACTGTAAAAATGCAGCAATTAATTAATAATGAATAGTTTGAATAATTTATAGCTAAGTAGTATTAAAATTTATAGCTATTAATAACGAAATGTGTATTACACTATTAAAATGTAAAGTTTTTTTAGATATAGAGTACGAACATATTACTTATGTATATGTATATATGTATTCACATGTTAATAGGGCTTTTTCTAATGCCCACCTGGCTAGCTGCCACTCTCAAGTTGAAAATCTGCCGCCAAATACCAATAGGTTTGTTCCGGCAGTTGCACTTGAGAGCCAGTTCCTCTACAAGTTTAGCGTGTCTACGAACTTGGGCCATATCGTCACTTAGGATCAGGTGAGATTATGGACACAACGCTAAACCATAACTATAAAAAAATACTAATTAACTCATTAGAGCATAACTAATGACTATTCTTTTTATATTTTTCAGAAGTAGATAACTGATTGTCATGTGAACAATAAGTAAAGGTTAATATAACAAAATATAATACATTCATGTGTAGATACAATTTATTTACAATATATCACATTTGTATATTTAGAGTTTACATTAATTAGGTACAGACACAACATACATCCATCAATCTTAGTCATATTTTGGGCTTAATTTCTTCAGTAATGATGGTAGCCATGAACAGGGGCATGTACGGGATGCACAGAGGGAGCAGAGTTGTGTACCACAGCGTTGAAACTGAAATAACAATAAAGATATATGTATTGCATATATAAAAATTCAAACAACCCATAATTTGTATATATAATAGGTGAATATTAGAGAATATATATTATTGCTATACATTGTTTGAACAATATATTATTGATGAACATTAGGATGTATATACAATATTTCATGGATAACGTTTTCATGGTATCCTTGAATGCGACATGCGACTTTGTGGTCGCGTTATTGAGTACTGAAAAGGGCTGAGCAAGGCATACCGGACCAGTTAGTATAATGTATTTTTCTTACCCAGTGTGGTCGTTAGCGGCATATTCGACCTTGCGGACGGAGCCGTCGGGCTGCACCAGAGAGTAGTATCCATGAACGGAGTCACCGTCGCGGCTCTCGTGCTGAGATTTATGGTCACCGGTGTGGGGATCAGCCACGGAGTACGCGAAGTCGTATTTGGGATGAGCCTGCATAGTTACAAAACCATTAGTATTTTCCTTCATATTATAAAATTAATATATACTTTAATTGACTTACGTATTCATCATGACCATCGTAGTGGGCAGCTACAGGAGCAGCGTAGTGGGCGATGGGAGCGGCGTAGTGGGCAATAGGAGCGGCGTAGTGTGCAAGAGGAGCGGCGTGGGCGAGAGGAGCATAAGCCAGGGGAGCATGGTGAGCTTCATCATGGCGGATGATGCTTTGGGATGACACAGCGTGACCATGTCCCAAAAGGCCGGCATTGGCTGCTGCCAAGAGACCGCTGAAAGCTAGGATCTGTAAACAGTGAATAATTTATGAATAGATAGTACTCAGACACATACTTCATTCCATTTCAAATATAAAACATTACTAACAAAAGTTAATAATTTATACCATTCATTACCATATTACACCTTTTAATTGTATCAAATACATATTTTCCCAGTGTGCATGTAAATATATTTTTGTGGCAATATCTTAGTAATTTAATTTTGATTAAATTACAACTAAACAGAATATAATATTTAATAACTTACTTTGCTGAACATTTTGGTTGTTCTGTTGGGATACTGAACGTTGATTGATGTCATCAGTCCAGAAATATGGATATATATATTATGTCGATCTTGGTGTGTGCGCTAGTGGTGGGGTGGAGAAATGTGCACGGCTCCTTGACTATAACTTTGATATGTACTTGAAGGTTACTATGTTGATACAGTTACGCACCTATATTAGTCAACGTATTCAATTCACTTTTATTGTTTTAATTACAATGTGATAAGTATTATGATCCATATTTTTTATGATAATGCTTCAGGTGCTTCAAGCTAATAGATTAGTAGTACTTTATATTATTCAATCTGTTCGTAGAAGCGAGAAGGAAAATTGTTTGAATTCGATGCGTTTTCAATAAAAAATGACATTACAGAGCATCTACTATTATTGGTTTCGTTGTGGAAGGTTATTGCTAAGTAAAAAGTAGCTAGGTTTGATATACAAAGCATTTCTGAGCTCGGTGTGTTTCTCTTCGACCGTAGTTTTATTTAACTTCAGATCAGCTATATGTTTTAGTAATATATAATATTAAGATTATATACCTACAAACCATATCTTGCGTTTCTAAATATATTTTATATTTAATAATTTCTTCATCTTGTATTTCTGTTTGCTAATTAAAAATATTAAAATCTGCAGAATTTTAATGTTTTTAGATTTATAAAAACATTATTTCAAATTCTTTCAGCATTTGTATAAAATGTTATAAGCATCAGTTTTTGTGTTCACTGAGGACATATTATGTACATACAGACCGACATACTTATTTTTAATGACATATTCGTGATTGTGTCCTTAGTAATATACATTTGCATAAAAAGAGCCTCCGCGAGTGACTATACCTGAATACGTCCGACGCACCGTGGGCAGTCAGCCACGGTTCCAACTTAACTGACTGGCCAATCTTTTCACCACACAGACGTATTTTTCAAATACGATTTGTGCCGACAGGAAAAAGAAAAAGAACAGGATTATAAATTTATCAAAAAATTTACAATAATATATGTATACATTAAACTACATATATATTGATATAAATAATGTTTCAATTAAATATGTGCAAATTTATGACCATTCACGGAAGTCTTTAATTACGGTCATATTTACTAAACTAGCAGATCTCTGGAGCATAACTGAATTCAATTTTTTGATTTATATTAAGAATTAGTCTTAATTAAGTAATTGTGTATATCAATAGTCAATGTGTTAACATACATAAGAATCATCGTTCCGTGACGTTGAACGAACTTGATTATACTGCACAGTTAAGGATAGCGTCCACAGTGGTGAGACGGATTGCGTCTTTTGCAAATTTTTTTGTTTGCTTTTTACGGTAACAATTGTAGAAACATACTACTTCGCAACGAGATAAGGAGCGTATCTTTTGTATGATTATGTATTATATTAACAATTATTATTTTTAAGTTTTATCTTCTACAATTTTTTACGTACACTTATTTTTGAAGTTGAAGTTAAAACAACGATGTTGATTTGAAACTCGATGAAACGACAGTAAAAAGAGACAACCACATATAGCTATAGAATATAACGTGCGAGAGAATAAGATAGAAGGCATTATACAGCGTCTCTTATAGAGCCCGAGCGTTGTACATGTGTTAGTATGTGTGTGTGTGCACGCACCTGCATTTATGAAGCGATTTTTTTAAGTTTTTACTTCTGTTGCGTATGACCTGATCATATAATTTTTGAAGTGAAACCAGTGAAAACATCTTTACGCACGTTGAGCACTTTTTGGATGAACAAAAGTCATGGAAATATATAAAGTATATCTCTCTTTTGTTTATAGTTTTAAGTTTTAACTTTTGTCGGCAGTTCTCATGTCTTTTTATTGTGTAACTTTATGCTGACAAGAGGCATGGCTAAACTGTTAGATATCCATTGTAATTCATGGTTTTTATAGCTTGACGAGGGTTTTTCCGTCATTGCGATGTTTCTCGCTTCGTACCGTGTCTATGGGTGTGAATCTTTATTATGCAGTTTATGTTTGCTTGAAATAATAGTCGGGAAGGTTAATTCAAATGGAAAGCAATAACTTTTAATTTATTCATTTAATTTCAAATCTCCTGTTATACTAAATTATAAATATTTTGTATTAAAATAAGCAAGGTTTCAGTATACGTAATAATGAGTATATTGTTTTGCGGAATGTTAAATTAGTTAAAGGTGGTAAGTTATCAGTCAACATCGAGAAATACTTTATTAAATTTAACACCTAACAAAAAAGTTATAGACGTTGAATACTTATTCCTATTTCGAAAAATAATCCAATTACTAAGGAGATCCTGTAACAATGACAAATGCAGCATATTTTATTATTTTAATTTGACATCTAGACAATATTTAGGCACAATTATCATTCACATAGCCTTGTAGACAATATGGACGCAAGTCTTTAATATGTCTTATTATAAAACAAAACACCGTTTTCTAAATAACATATTGGAGTAATTTGTATTTAATATTAATATATTGAAACTATGTCCGTTCTTAAATAAATCTGGCTTATATAAGTTTTTGCGAACAGCGAAGTTCTAACAATTTTAGTGTATTTTACGAATTGAATTGAATTAGTCAAATTGTTAGTTGGTGAGACAGCGACACATCATAAGGTATTTTTAATGTTTTGACAAAAAGGCATTAAACAATAGCTACATCATGGAAAAGTACATAGTTATAGATATGTACCTTAGAGCCTAAATTGCCAATATGTCATGAACGGGTTAATCATTAATCCAATGCCTACTATTATTATCTAAAATAGCATTCCATTGGTATGCTAATTAAATGTTACGAAAGCGGTCGGAAATGAATTAAATCGTAGTATGATGTGACATTTTGTAGTAATCGTTTGTTTAATTACCAGTCATTATGTATTTTATAAAAGTCCGTATCTGTAACTATATTCGATATTAATATTTCCCATAATTTCAAATTGGGGTAAGGCTAATTGAAACATATAAATAAGCAAGATTGATTCAGAATCTAACTTACTATCATCTAATGTAAAGCTACTATTGTTTACAGAGATATCTACTTATTTATGATTACCATTCTAATAAATACTACGAACTACTAAATTAACTGAACAGGAATGGATAAGTGGTTAATATATACGTCGTCGAAACGGGTGGTAGCAATAGGTATAAATATCTCTATGATCTTCAAAAAGATCTTGGCCTGTCTAGAACTGCAGTAAGTTCTATACTAGAACGTGCCTCCAAAGCAGCACTAGCAGGCTTAGCAGGCTATTAAATTTTCGTAAAGTGCCCATTCTTTCATGTTTCGACAAGGTTTTCAAATCATTGGTGGTTAGGAAAGTTTATTGGCATTTTAAACAGCTGCTACACCATGTACAGCATGGCTTGTTCATGCTCGCACTCTTACATTCGATCATAAATAAAACTTTGAGTATTTAAGTAAATTTGTGTATTGCTCCTAATGAGAACGAGTTTATATTAGGTTATTGAATACTGTATAATTATAACAATTAATTAATATCCATAATTTATGAGGTTGAATTACGACCGTCTTAATAGTATTGCTGCAAAATGTATGTTAAAACGAAAACGTATAGCTTATATACGGAATAAGATCGTAGTACTTATGTTGATACTGATATACCCATAACAGTAGAACGACCTTTTTTTAAATATATAACTCGTTATCACATAAATAATAAGTAAAGGTTAATATAATAAAATATAATACATTAATATGAAGATACAATTTATTTACAATATATCACATTTGTATATTTAGAGTATACATTAAACAGGTACAGACACAGACATACATCCATCAATCTTAGTTATATTTGAGCTTAATTTCTTCAGTAATGATGGTAGCCATGAACGGGAGCATGTACGGGATGCACAGAGGGAGCAGAGTTGTGTACCACAGCGTTGAAACTGAAATAACAATAAAGATATATATATTACATATATAAAAATTCAAACAACCCATAATTTGTATATATAATAGGTGAATATTAGAGAATATATATATTATTGCTATACATTGTAGCAAGGCATACCTGACCAGTTAGTATATCGTATTATTCTTACCCAGTGTGGTCGTTAGCGGCATATTCGACCTTGCGGACGGAGCCGTCGGGCTGCACCAGAGAGTAGTATCCATGAACGGAGTCACCGTCGCGGCTCTCGTGCTGAGACTTATGGTCACCGGTGTGGGGATCAGCCACGGAGTACGCGAAGTCGTATTTGGGATGAGCCTGCATAGTTACAAAACCATTAGTATTTTCCTTTATATTATAAAATTAATATATATTTTAATTGACTTACGTATTCATCATGACCATCGTAGTGGGCAGCTACAGGAGCAGCGTAGTGGGCGATGGGAGCGGCGTAGTGGGCAATAGGAGCGGCGTAGTGTGCAAGAGGAGCGGCGTGGGCGAGAGGAGCATAAGCTAGGGGAGCATGGTGAGCTTCATCATGGCGGATGATGCTTTGGGATGACACAGCGTGACCATGTCCCAAAAGGCCTGCATTGACCGCTGCCAGGAGACCGCTAAAAGCTAGGATCTGTAGATAGTAAATAATTTCTATACAGGTAACACTGAGACACATAATCTATTTTCATTTACCACTCTTAAAATAAAACCTTTTAATAAGAATTATATATCTGTAACATTTATTATCGTATTACACTTTTTAGTAATCTAAAATGCATATTTTTATACCCCCTATTAATGTAAATATATATATGTAAATATTTTTATGATAGTACTTTCATTAATTTTTATTAAATTGCGATCAGACGGAATATAATTTTTAATAGCTTACTTTCTTGAACATTTTGGTTATTCTGTTTGGCTACTGAACGTTGATTGATGTTAACAGTCCAGAAATATGAATATATATATATTATGTCGATCTTGGTCTGTGCGCTAGTGGTGGGGTGGAGAAATGTGCTCGACTCCTTGACTATAACTTTGATATGTACTTGAAGGTTACTGTGTTGATACAGTTACGTATATTAGTCAATGTATACAATTCAGTTTTAATGGTATAATTATAAAGTAAAATATTATGAGCAATATAATTTTCATTGTAATGGGTCAAAGGGCACCATTTATTTGTTGGAAGTGATCTATATTTAGCGAGAAACTAGTATTGATAAAACCGTACAGTTATTCGAGTGTATAATAGATTAATAATATTTTATGTTATTGTAAGTTGTGGAAAGGGTGATAAATTTAAGAAAAACCTTGATGGGTAATCAATGAGAGAATGTCATCATAATGCATTTCCCAGTATTCGATTAACTATGTAGTTTTAGTAAGGAAGTTTATTGCTAAGTAAATATTAACTAGATTGTATAGGCAGCGTATTTCAGAGCTCGGTGTGTTACTCTTTTGGACCATAACTTCATTTAACTTAAGATATCATGTATGGTAACTTGTGGCTTTACATAATTTTTTTATGTAATGATTCTTTCACTTTGTATTTTTGTATGCTCATTAAAATATTAAAAGCTTTAGAGAACAATGGTTTTTATTATTTGTTGTACAATTTGTAAAAATATTTTTTTTATTGTTTCTAGATTTAGCTTATAGGTTTTAGCGTAATGAGTACAATCTCCCCCGATGTTAAGTAACGATATGGCCCAGGATGGTGAACACGCTAAATCGGTAGAGTGACTGGCTCTCAAGTGCAACTGCAGGAACACACCTATAGATTTTTGGCGGCAGATTTTCAACTTGAGGGTGATAGCCGGGTGGGCATTAAAAAAGCCCTACCACCCAGCTGTGGTTTCATCACAGTTCTTTCGTTCACCGAAAGCTCAAGCTAATTGCAGAGATTAGAACTCACATCCTTTGACGCGGCGTCAGTACACGCTACCACTGCACTTTCATCACTTCATATTTTTTACAGTCTATCAAGTAACAAAAATAATAATATACAATGTCACAAAATTTAGTTTTTGTGTTAAATCAAGACATACAAAAAGAACACACATTTTTTAATATGATATTTGTGATGGTGATCTTTGTAAAATACGTTTATTTGGAATTCTGAAATACGTTCTAAAATATTTGGAAAAAATACACGTATAAACAAGACTACAGATTTATTTATGTAACCAAATTTTATATTTAATATGTTAAAATTTATGGCCATTCACGGAGGTATTTAAATTTCGGTCTTATTTAGCTAAGTAAGTAGTAAATATCTGGAGCATAACCGACTTCTATTTTATGATTTATTTTATATTTAGAATAAGTTTTAATGAAGTAATTGTGCATATAAATAGTATATATGTTAACAATTTACATAGAAATCATCGTTCCGTGACGTTGAACGAACTTGATTACACTGCATAGTTAAGGATAGCATCCACAATAGTGAGGCCGATCGCGTCACATCGCAAGGCTAACTCTGCTAGATCCGCGTGTTAAATACTGAAGTGAAAACATATCTAGATGCGTTTTACAAACGCGATTGAAAATGAACCGTCACCTTCGAGTCGATACACTTAATCAGATTTACTCGGTACCACTTGACGTATAGCGCACTCGGTATGGTGACGGTTTACGTTAGCGTAAAGAGAAAACAAAAATTGTATGAAATTACATTCTCAAGACCAAATAGATGACATATCCTATAATAAAGCCCGTGATCAAAACGTGTTAACATATTTCTTTTAGGTATGCGATCGATTTAGTGTTTAAAATGTCATTCCATACATTTTTTATTTTCTCTTTACGCTAACGCTATTGTATAAAAAGATAACTTGGCTTGAGACTAAAGAGGATATCGCACTAATGATAACGTTTTTATTGTTACGTATTATATTAACAAATTATTATGTTATTGTTTTTATTTTTACATTTTTTCTATCGCCCATTTTTTTGTATAGCATTGTGTTCACAAGAGGCACGGTGAGACGCTTAGGTATCAATAATAATCTATTTAATTGAAACCGGGGGTTTTGTCGTTATTGCGATGTTTCTCACTCCGTACAGTGTTATGGATGCGGAACCTTACAATACAGTTTGTTTGTTTGTAATATTAGTAGGGAAGGCTAATTCAAATTAAATACAGTAACTTTTAATTTATTCATTTAATTTCAAATCTACGTTACACTAAATTATAAATATTTACGATTAAAATAAGGAAGGTTTCATATATTCGTAATTATAAGTATAATGATTGGCGTAATATTGAAAATGGTTGAATGTGATGAAGTATCAATCAAAATCAAGAAATATTTTATTAAATTTAAACCTTGATACCTTGACGTATTGACGTAAATACGTATTGACAGTTCGAATGAAATGCCAATTATCAACATCCCGTAAGAATTAAAGAAAAACATCAGGTTACTTCATTATTTTACTTGGTTTTTTTATAGTTAAGGCTTAGCGTAATGGCCATAATCTCACCTGATTTTAAGTGACGATACGGCCCAAGTTGGTAGACACGCTAAACCTGTGGAGGAACTGGCTCTCAAGTGCAAGTCAACTTGAGGGTGGTAGCTAGCCCGGCGGGAATCAGAAAAAGTCCTACCACCATGCAATGGTGCACGGACAGGAAGTTCTTTTGACATTATCTAAACATACATTAATTATAATTCACATAACGCTTTGGACAATAAAACCTAATTATTGAACTTCAACTTCATTACTGCAAGACAATAATGTGCTTAAACTATTATTTAATAAAAAAAGATTGGTGTTTATGAACACATGTAGACTAATTTGTGTTTATTGCGAATAATAAAACTACGCCGGTCCTTAAAGAAAACTCGCTTATACAAGATTTTGCGAACAGCAAAGTTCTCACAATTGGTGTACATTTTCCTAATTGAAATAAATTAATAAAATTGTTAGTTGGTAATGCAGCCATATCATACCTATCTCGAATATTTTGATAAAAGAACTCAAAGTATCGCCACTTCGTAGAGAAATACAGAATTTTAGATATCTCGAGGCCCAAAATCGCAAAATGTCGTGAACAGATGCCTACTTTCGTGCATTTATCTACCAATAAAACATTTGTAGACTGATAATATTATCTAAAATAGCATTCCGATGATACGCTGATTAAGTTTTACGAAAGCGGGAGGAGATGAATGAAATCGTTGCATAGTGTTGTGGCATTTTCTAGTAATCGTTCGTTTGATAACCAGCTACTAGCTGTTTATTGAATTCAGTAACTGTAACAATATCAGATATCATTATATCTAGAACTGTAACAAACCATATGTATTCGGTATCTAGTACCGAGTACCGAAACGTTATTAACGAATGCATTGTGTTACTAGCATTTAATATAAAAAAGTGCGAACGGTGTGATGTTAACGTCATACCGTACGCAATATGACTTAATGCGATGCTCTTTGTTCGGTATCAAAAGTAACGAGTAACATAACGATACGAAAGTAACGAGTATCTACTAATTTTTATAGTAACGAATACATACAGGCACACTATTTTTTGTTACTTTTAGTATTTAACGCACAACTTTTCTAATGTAAAGCTATAATATATGTTTATTAAATATTAGCTGTGTCCGCGACTCCGCTCGCGTGGCACTCAAATTTTATTTAATCATTTTGATTAAAAAATGTTATATAGTCTATGTTACTCAGGGCTAATGTAGTTCTTATATAATGTAGTGTAGTCCAGTAGTTCTTGAGTTTAACCGTTATAAAAAAAATACAAATCTTTCGTATTTATAATATTAGTACAGATAGTAAAGATAACTTTTAACATTAAAAAAAACAACTTAGTTTCAATATAATAAAAAAAAATAGTATTTATAACTGAAATCATCCGGATCACTTGGTTATTGGAAAATATTTTATATCCACGTTTGTAACTGATACCGATGAAGTTGGATTAAGGTATCCATATCCCAGATCTGAAATCTTATATCCGTACCATTCCTACAAGCTGTGTGTTGACAAAATTTGTTAACCCATTTCCTTTCTAAGTTAACCGTTTAATATCAGGTATCGTTGTAATTAAAAACTAGTCAAGTGGTTCACAAACTTACAGCTAACAAAACCCTTCTAGAGGAAATATTTAAGAGGACCTCGAATAAATTATCGCGTGATTGTAGCTTCATCATTTTCTATAGAAGTAATAAGAATATAAATTTAGATTTTTTGTATTTTTTAGATTTATGTTATATAAATTATTGCGTGTAACTGAGAATAAGTAATTAAATATATTTACATTATTTTTAGAAATGTCTGTCTGTCTGTTAATTTGTTCAGGCATCACTGCTACAGTACAACGTTTATGATAAAACGTCACCAAGAAAACCATAAAGCTTATCCTCAAATAACACTTAGTCTTTGTTCCATTTAAATCTCTATTAAAAGTTTTTGTAATTTGAATGACGGCGCGAGATTAAATAATTTTAGTTCCACCCGAACGAAGTCGCTGGCACAGTTAATGCTTAATAAATCTTGTATAAAATGTTAAATTATGCTGTATGCATTCCATATTAAAATTCTGGTGTTTAATGGTTCGCACTGAGGTTATTTCTGCTTGTTTCTTTTAGGTATTTAATTTTTAGCATAGCTCTTGTAGAACATGTGTGTAGATCCAGAGCTATACACTTCCCATATAACATTACTTTTATAATAGAGATATAAACTGGGTTTTTTTTGCAGTGCATTAATTTGTTAATAGTTATATGTCGGTTCAGTTTATCTAAGCACATTCCAGCAAGGTAAATTTATATCTATACGAAATCGACTACGATCTTGATTCTTTTGAACATACTGAGAGTTGTGTAAAAATAAATAATCCGCACGATGGTAATGATCTCTATTATTTTGGCATATATTTCGATTAATAAGCGGTGAAGAAATATTCTTCCTTTCACTATTTCATATAAATGTATATTATATTAATTCTTTAATTATTTTTATTTATATATTTTACCAAAAGGATTAATCGATTGTAATTTGTCATTGATTATAAATTGAATCACTATAATGTTATAATTAAACCCATACATATTTTAAAACATAATTGAGTTTAGAAGTAGAATGCTTATTTGCATATTCCTTAACTATAAATTAATAATAATACGAGTATTTTAAAATACGTTTATTAATGATTAATTCGTCATAAATCTTTCATATTTTTCAATAGTGATGGTATCCAGAGGGATGCACAAAGTGTCCAGAGTTATGTACGACAGCGTTAAATCTGAAAGAAAAGAATTTAGAAGTAAATTATAATAATTTCATAACTAAACCTAGATTCATAAAGCACTATCTAGTGCCCTCGACATCGTTCGCGTTTTTCTTATTAACCGTGTTAAATCGTAAAATATATTATTAGTAGGTTTTTACGCTGTGAAAGGAATAGTGACAAATTTTAGGTTAATACGTCAGGTAATTTATAAGATCTGATCCTATGTGAATACACTACTTGGTAATCGCGAATGCCTTCTCGTTTTTCCTTACAATCTGTCATTATTTTAAAATTAAGTTTGTTTTGGGTCTCTAAATAATACGTAAATCAAATATCACCCTAATCTGGCGTATACATTTGGAGCTCAGGTGATCGTAGGCATAGACACATTATGGCATAGTGAACTTTATGATAGTTTTCTGAAGTCCTACCCGGTGTGACCATCAGCGGTGTAGTCGACCTTGCGGACGGAGCCATCGGGTTGTACCAGAGAGTATGATCCGTGCACGGAGTCACCGTCGCGGCTCTCGTGCTGGGACTTGTGGTCACCGGTGTGAGGGTCAGACACGGAGTAAGCGAATTCATATTTGGGGTAAGCCTGAAAATGAAGTTAGTGTATAAGATACTATTATAGTAGCTATTCCCACGGCTTCTCACGCGTTAAAGTGATTTTATTATTCCTTGAGAACACTCTTTTGTCTAGTTGAAACCTACCTAATGTACCAAAAAAATATATATTATCAGTTAAATGGTTGATAGGTAAAAACGTAACAATCAAATACCGACTGGTATTTATAATATAATTTTAGTTAGGATTAAAACTATGGTTGGTCGGTGAAATATATCTTGGTAGTTTTTGTGTGACTAATGTGTTGAGATTCAGTCCCGCCAGCAAGCTTAGCTTATCCCTCATCTTGGGTTACATAGTCACTTAAAACCGGATTAAACACTTAAACAAATAACATATTAAAAGAATCAAAAGTGGTCATAATTTAAATGTTTTAAACTTTTGTATGGTTGATGAGTCCAGCCGAGTGAAAATCACCGAGTTTAATTAAAAAAGAGCTATCATAGGAGACTTACATATTCATCGTGGCCATCATAATGGTTAATCGGGGCTGCGTAGTATGCAATAGGAGCGGGAGCATGGTAAATGCTGCCGTGGTGAACTATGCTATGGGTTGAGACTGCAGTTCCGTACGGAGCAGCGTTAGCCGCAGCCAAGAGAGCGGTCAAAGCAAGAATCTGTAATATAAATGTTACAATACATTCATACGGCACTGCTTAAACATATAATTGAAGGAACAGTTTTAGTTTTGATAAATATTCTTAGGTGGCAATTAGAAAAAAATTACAGCTATAAAATAAACTCACTTTGTTGAACATTTTTACTGTATTGTTTAGTTAGTTAAGGTAGATTGATGTCGACGGTTTTGCACTATTATTTTATAGTAGTCGTTACATTTGAGAGTGGTAGTGGGGTGTGAAAATGCACGTAAGTACCTTGAAGTTAACTGACTTTATTTCGTCAAATATTTCTGTTAGATTATATCATAAATTCGTGCATGTCTTGTAAGCACATAACACATAACACGCATGAGCGTGAACGGTAAGGACGACTTTTTTGCATTATTAAAAATGTGGAACATTTTAAGCGCACTCAAATTCGGATTAAAACTTGATCATTTAAAATAAAAGTGGTTATAATAACAATATGTAATGGTAAACGTAATAATTATGATGTAACTGACAGTAGCATTTGCTTCGAAAGTTTTTTTTTATAGTGTATAGGATTAGCATTACGGCCACAATCTCACCTGCTGTTAAGTGACGATGTGGCGCCAGGTGGTGGGTATACTAGTCCTAATGGAGCAACTGGCTCTCAAGTGCAGCTGCCGGAACAAACCTATAGTGTTTGGTGACAATTTTTCAACTTGAGAATGGCAGCTAGCCAGGCGGGTATTAGAAGAGCCCTAACACCATGCTATGGTTTCATTACGA
Source organism: Actias luna (assembly GCA_039707435.1). Taxonomy (NCBI): domain Eukaryota; kingdom Metazoa; phylum Arthropoda; class Insecta; order Lepidoptera; family Saturniidae; genus Actias; species Actias luna. The sequence continues at coordinate 6,748,152 of JAZHAC010000033.1, read as the reverse complement.
TGTTTTACTTCATCGATATTTTTAACATTTTTTGTCACCATTCTGTTTTATTTATGTATTTCTAAGAAAAACTGGCAAATAAATAGATCATTATCTTTATTAACACATAGAGTACTTTTTATCCCAGTAATGTATTCCATTGGGATAATAATTCAAATTTAAATCTTTTTACGCGGGCGAAGCCGCGGGCAGGAGCTAGTAATATTATAAATCTGAAAGTATGGATGATTGTTTGTTTGTTTTTTGTTTCATTATCACCCTAAACCGTTGAACAAATTTGTACGATGATTGGCACATAAGTCGACCATTTCTTTGATTAACATAGTATAATTTTTATCCCCGTTATGTATTCCATTGAGATAATAATTCAAGTTTTAATCTTTTTACGCTGGCTAAGCCGCGGGCAGAAGCTAGTCAAAATATATTTTCCTTGTACGAGAATATTTTCTTGCGGCATTCTGTCATTGTTATTGTTACTTAATTTATGAATTATATGAAATTCCGCAAGAACTAATATTTCTGTCGTGTAAAATGCATTAGTACTATTTAAATAACTTTAAAGTAATTCTGCAATATCGAAAGTTGCTGTTATAATTACTAAATTGCTAAATCTTTTGAGTACGCTAAATTTAACTTTTAATGTATTATAAAAGTCTACATGCTTATACAACATTCTAATTTTGTGCATGTTAATAAATATGGTAAGTCTTTAATATATTTATCATTATAAATGTTATCAGTTCAGAACTAGATGAAGTCGTCTCCTGAGGCTATATTACATTATTCGACTGAAATATCAACTGACGGTTAGAATCTACGGAACCTAGAAATCTAGATTGGTTAGTGTTTAGATTTTTTTTTATGCAGTGAGTTTTAAAATTAAATACCACTTATAAAGCTAAACCTTTTGTACCAAAATTATAAAGTATTGAAAGTTATTACTTATAGGAACTGCCTTGCAAGAGCCCGAGCATCTTTTGTGTTTCTTTCCTCTTGTATCTTTACAACTTTAATTTTACAACCTTTTTTAACATAAACATTATGAATGTTTAAACTTCGACATAGGACTAAGTCATAATGCATACAATTAATCTAATTATAAAGTAATCGTTTATACTATATATCAATTTGATAAAGTACATGTACATCATCTGATCGTAAATAAGTCTTCAAAACATCGGCGAGAAGGTATATTGCAGTGCAGTCGTTGGTTTTATGGGGGTCTATTTGATTACTTTCTCATATCTCTTTCGAAGAACTCGCCCAATATAAAAAGGAAGAAAAATTTTGACTGGAAGACTATATCGTATCTGTTCGGTGCAGCAAATTTAAAAACTTGCGAACATTTATGGCAAAACCTGTGTACTTATTAGTAATTAAAATCATAATTTCTTAAGTTAATTATACAATAAATATATATGAGTAATAAGTTTTTAAGACTATATTCTTATTGAAAAATACTAGTAATAATATATGTTACTTTAGGATTATGATTTTGTAATCAGAATTTTGTAGTCTTATTTTTTTATTACGCTTATCCAAATATGAATATATCTCATGATAACATAATGTTTATGTATTTATACCGAAATCTATATAATTAAAATCAATTTTAACACTTGATCATAAAGATTGAAGTTATTTTACTGTTTGAATACTTTCCTAATAAATGTTATTATTATTTTTTTATACTTTTGTGGCGAGACGTCGGGAACGCGCACGAGCACGATCCGACGCTTCGGTAATTTCCGCCGCACTTCGTGGCGACTCGGTTTCTCACCGCAATTGAGTCGATTGCTAGCTACGACGCCGGGAGGCTGCACGCGCGCGTTTCCCACGGTTCTTTCGTATGCGTTCGATTTCATTTGTCGTTGTACTCGTTTGTGTTGAACTATTAATAATTAATATACGTGTGTTCCTATTCGAGTGTATTATTGTAAAGGCCCCCTCAAGTGGTGACCCCGACGTGATCTGGAGTTTGTGACCCCGTATAGTACGAACATTATTAAATTATACATCGTAAAAAGACATTTTCGTGTGAGTTAATATCGCATCAGTGTTGCAAAAAGATGGCGGAACAAGCCGACGGCGTGTCAACAAATCAAGTTAACAGTGTTAGCGTCAAAGTGACGTCATTCTGGCCGGATGAACCAGAGTTATGGTTCGCACAATTAGAAGGACAATTTGAACTCGCTAAAATAACGATGGATAGTACAAAATACAACTATGTAATTTCAAATCTCGACTACAAATACATACGTGAAGTTAGAGACATAATACAAAATCCGCCAGAGAAAGAAAAGTACACTAAAATAAAAAATCAGCTGATATCTTGCTTATTATCGACACCAACACAAAAGGTGCAACAGCTGCTCACCCACGAAGATATCGGCGAGCGAAAACCGTCTCAGTTTTTGCGACATTTGCAAAACCTCGCCGGTCCTGATGTCCCAGACAGCTTCGTACGTTCGATATGGTCAAGCCGCCTACCGACTCACATCCAGGTCGCCGTCGCTACGCAGCCTAACCTCGAACTGGATGACCTAGCTACTCTGGCAGACTCCGTATACAGTGTCGTCGTACAACCACAAGTTCATCAATTATCCGCGACCGCTTCTAACATAGAATTTAGTGATTTAAAAAAATGTATTGCCGATTTAACGCGACAAGTCGCCGCACTCTCTTCATCGCGTTCACGCTCAAGGGACCGTCCGCAGGGTTGGCGCCGTCGACCCCGTAGCCGTTCCTACGACGACCCAACGAGGGGGTATTGTTGGTATCATCGCAAGTTTCAAGGCAAGGCGACAAATTGTCGTCCTCCATGCTCCTACGCGGGAAACGGGATGGGCAGTCGTTAATGGCGGCAGAAAATGGCTGCCACACTCCTGCGCGCCGCATTTTCGTCACGGACAAAAATTCTAAAGTTCAGTTTTTAATAGACACCGGATCGGACTTGTGTGTATATCCAAGTAAACTGATACGTGGTAAAAGTGTAAAAAACAGTGACTATAAACTCTATGCGGCTAACGGATCGATGATTAACACATTTGGAACGATTCATGTAAATTTAAATTTTGGTTTGCGTCGTGATTTTCGATGGCGTTTTGTGATAGCTGACGTCATTAAGCCTATTATAGGCATAGATTTTTTGTCATTTTATGATCTACTTGTGGACGCACGAAATCACCGACTAGTCGACAACACTACGTCACTAGCGGCTATTGCAAAGCCCGCGCGCTCGTATGTTTGTCAAATTAAGACTGTTTCAGGAACGTCTCGCTATCATCAGCTCCTCAACCAGTTTCCAGAGGTCACGAGACCACATGGAGAACCCACGGTCAGGGAAGTTAAGCACCAAACGCTTCACTATATCCGTACTACGCCTGGCCCGCCTGTGTATAGTCGACCGCGCAGGTTAGCACCAGATCGGCTCCGGAGAGCTAAGCGTGAATTCGAAGAAATGGTGAAAGCAGGTATTGCACGTAGATCTGATAGCCCTTGGGCAGCGCCCTTACACTTGGTACCGAAGAAAGACGGTACAGATAGACCATGTGGAGATTATAGGGGCGTTAACGCCAGGACTATTCCTGATCGCTACCCAGTACGCCACATCGCAGATTTTTCACATAATCTGCATGGCTGTAAAGTTTTTAGTAAAATAGACCTGGTCCGCGCTTACCATTTAATTCCTGTTAATCCTGACGATATTCCTAAGACAGCTATAACAACACCGTTCGGGTTATACGAATTTCCGTTCATGAGCTTTGGGTTGCGAAATGCAGCCCAATCTTTCCAACGATTCATGGATGAAATCTTACGTGACCTGGATTTTGCTTTCCCCTACATCGATGATATTTTAATCGCATCCCGGGACCATGCCGAGCACGAATCTCACCTGCGGCAAGTATTAGAGCGATTAACAAATCACGGCGCTGTTGTGAATTCTGCAAAAAGTGTTTTCGGTGTTCCAGAAGTGGAGTTCCTGGGTTACTTGGTTTCAGCAGCCGGCACGCAACCCACGCCTGAAAAAGTTCGCGCCATACTGAACTTCACGCAGCCACATACCTTGAGAGAGCTAAGAAGATTCCTAGGTATGATTAATTTTTATAGAAGGTACTTACCGAATGCTGCGAAGATTCAAGCACCGCTTCACCAACTTCTTTCTGGCAGCAACATCAAACCAAACACTCCCATATGCTGGACATCGGACCTCGAAAAGGCCTTTAATCAATGTAAGCAAAGCCTTGCTGATACTACGCTTCTCGCTCATCCCGACCCAGGAGCAGACCTCGTGCTCATTACAGATGCATCAGAGGTTGCAATCGGCGCCGTTTTACAACAAAAGGTTAAAAATCATTGCCAACCCCTTGCTTTCTTTTCCAAGAAACTAATATCTACTCAGCGCAAATACAGCCCTTTTGACCGAGAGCTACTCGCTATATACGAAGCTGTTAAACACTTCCGTTTTATGATTGAACTGAAACCTTTCACAATTTTGACCGATCACAAGCCAATAGTAGCCGCCTTTCGTAAACCTTCCGAGAAATGCTCACCGCGACAATTCAGACATTTATATTATGTATCACAGTTTACTAACGACGTGCAACATATCTCCGGAAATGAAAATATTGTAGCCGATGCTCTCTCACGAATAGAAGCTATTTCAAATGAGATATCTATAGAAAACCTCGCTTCTTCTCAAAGCAATGACGCCGAGTTAAACAAAATTTTAAACGCTAAAACGAGTTCCCTAGGTCTTAAAAAGATTCAAATCAACGACACTAACACGTGTAAAGTATACTGCGACATTTCTGGTCCGGCACCTCGCTTGTATCTGACGCCCGAATTTCGTAAACAAGCTTTTGACTCCGTCCATGGTTTAAGTCACGCCGGTGCTGCACCCATTATCAGACAAATGACTCAAAGGTATGTTTGGCCTCATATACGCAGAGACTGCCGAGCTTGGACGAGGGCTTGCGTGGCTTGCCAGCGGTCAAAAATCGCGAAACACACTCGTGCGCCGATTCATGCTTTTGCACCCCCGTCTTCACGCTTTATGCACGTTCACCTAGACCTGATTGGACCATTGGCAGTATCACATGGGTACCGCTACTGCTTAACCATGATAGACCGTTTTACGCGTTGGCCGGAAGTAATACCGATCCAAGACATAACAGCAGAGACGGTAGCGCACGCTTTTCTGAGTGGCTGGATTGCGCGCTTTGGTTGTCCTCAGAAAATAACAACCGATAGAGGGAGACAATTTGAGTCACAGCTTTTTAAAGAACTCACTAAGCTTACAGGATCCAACCATCAGTCCACCACCGCTTACCATCCTGCTGCTAATGGTTTAGTCGAGAGAATGCATCGGCAATTAAAAGCTGCTTTAATGTGCCATAATAACGACAACTGGTTTGAATCCCTTCCACTGGTACTATTGGGGATACGCAATGCTTGGAAGGAAGATATTTCCTCTACCTCCGCAGAACTCGTTTATGGTGAAAACCTACGTTTGCCGTGTGATTTATTACAGACCGGCACAGACGAAATCGTAGACTACAATGATTTCCTATCCCGCTTACGGAAACATTTCAGGGAACTTAAACCAACTCCAGTACTACACCATGGCAACCATAAGACTTTCGTCCATAAGGATTTGCGCAACGCCACAGCGGTTTTCCTAAGGCAGGACCTCGTACGGAGACCGTTACAACCACCGTATACTGGACCTCACAGAGTCATAGAGCGGTCTGAGAAAACTTTTAAAATTGATATCGGAGGGAAAATCACGACAGTATCCATCGATCGTCTCAAACCCGCATACTCAGTACGAGAGCCCGACAACGGACCGAAATTACTTGCCTCGAAGACCACCACATCGACTGCTACAGAACCAAAACCGCATTATACTACGCGGTCGGGCAGGCGAGTTAGGTTTCCTCATCACATTTACGACCTAAAGGTCTCCGGGGGGGCTGATGTGGCGAGACGTCGGGAACGCGCACGAGCACGATCCGACGCTTCGGTAATTTCCGCCGCACTTCGTGGCGACTCGGTTTCTCACCGCAATTGAGTCGATTGCTAGCTACGACGCCGGGAGGCTGCACGCGCGCGTTTCCCACGGTTCTTTCGTATGCGTTCGATTTCATTTGTCGTTGTACTCGTTTGTGTTGAACTATTAATAATTAATATACGTGTGTTCCTATTCGAGTGTATTATTGTAAAGGCCCCCTCACTTTCAAAGCCTATATATGTGTTCTGATATTGTCATAATAATTTTATTTCTTTTTATACCTAAGAACGAAATTCAGCCAAAACTCGTAACAAATAAATCACAGAGTTGACATTCAGTAAGAACTTATACATGTAATTTCCGTGAATTGTTATCTTGGTAGGAATAATAGGACAAATATTTGTTATTTATTCCTAGTAAGTATTGTTATTAAACTCAAAATCATAGTAAAAGTATATCTAAAGTATTTAAAATGAGTTATAGTAAAGTACCGACCTGCCTTTCATTTTAGAGTAATATTAAGCAAATCGAACTTGACAATTCGTGTTATTTATTGATAGTTTGGAATTCCGCTTAGTTGTGCACTATAGGTAACCTAAAAACAGTGTAAATTTTATGTAATGACATTTCAGGGTTTACTTATTATAAAGTAATTATTAAAAGCAATTGTTAAATGGATAAAATACATAATTGTATGAACAGCGAGGTAAATCAACCGCAGTCAAGTAATTTCCACGTTTTAGGGTTTCGTCGTTAAATCTAGTGACATTAGATGGAGTTTATACTGTATATCGAAAATAAATATGATTAACATGACTGACCTATAGATACAAGACACTATTAAATTTCCACAATAAAACAGGTTTTTTATCCGTAGGATTTGTATGGTTTAAGTTATATGTTTAGTAGCATGTCTTGTCTCTTATTTCCATGTAATCATAAACGTATCCTCACTAATATTATAAATGCGATAGTGCGTTTTTTTCTTTCTATAGTTAAGGTTTAGCGTTATGGCCATAATCTCACCTTATCTTAAGTGACGATACGGACCAAGTTCGTAGACACTTCAACCTGTGGAGGAACTGGCTCTCGAGTGCAACTGCCGGAACACACCTATTGGCATTTGACGGGAGATTTTCAACTTGAGGGTGGTTGCTAGTCAGGCGGATATTAGAAAAAGCCCTACTACCATGCTATGGTTTCCTCACGATGTTTCCCTTCACAGAAAGCCCAAGCTCATTGTGGGTAGATTGGAACTCACTTCCCTTGACACTAAGGCGTAAACACTACCACTGAGCTATCATCGCTGTTTGTTACGCCTTCACTCCTAAACCGCTTAATTGATTATGATAAACTTTGTATTAAATTTTTTTATGACGTCATTCGAGTTCCGTGACAAAATCAATATAAACGCGAGCGATAAAAGCGCAGACAAAAGCTGGTTTTAAATAAAATTAACTCGTGTCATCATGAAAATATTAGCAAGTCAGTGAAGTAGGAAATGTAACGAACAGCTTAAAGTATGCGGAACTTATTCAATTATCATCAGAAGTGGATTCTGTTTTCATACAGCCTTATAAAGTATGTACGAAATATGTGTTAAATTCTACCTTATACTCACTGTGTATTTTTACGCCGTCACGAATTTATACTTCAACTTTATAAAGATTTATGAATTATCTATTCCAGCATTCATGACAGTTTTTCATTTTCTTGTGTTTATGTTGTGAGTAGCCAAACTATATCGGTTTTATTTGAATTGAAGTAATTGAAACATATTTTTTACTTGGTTTAATTACATTTATTTGTATATCATAAATATTATACTTAAATATAAATGAATATAACTGTACAAATCTTATGGTGAATATATTAGTCGAAAATGCCTTAAAGTATTTATTATTTAGTAATGATGGTGGGCAGGAGCGGGGTGTACGAAATGTCCAGAGTTATGTACGATAGCGTTGAAACTGAAAATAGATAATCCCATTAGTAAACAATTATTTTATAATATTTACCAATCTCGTTTTATGTACAGCATTAGAGAACGACAATTGTGGTATATTATCTAATATAACTGATTCGACCGACTTTGTTCATGTTTTCTCTTTTTAGAGCAACCGCGCGTGGTCGTAAAATCCGTTCTTATTATAGTAGGCCTTGATATTACGAACATAATGTCCATGCAACACTTCCAAGTCTATAGGTCTATTAGTTTTGGACATATCGTCAATTCAAAGCTTCGTTATATATACATATGTATGTTGTGTTTAAGGATTTATGAATATATATATTTAATCTTTTTTAATCTCACCCAGAGTGGTCATCAGCGCTGTATTCGACCTTGCGGACGGAGCCATCGGGTTGCACCAGAGAGTAGTATCCATGAACGGAGTCTCCGTCGCGGCTCTCGTGCTGGGACTTGTGGTCACCGGTGTGGGGGTCCGCCACAGAGTACGCGAAGTCATATTTAGGGTAAGCCTGAATAACATTACATAAAATAAAACATAGTTAAAATAATTTTCTTGACTAGTATAGAAAAATGAATATATAATAAACGAAACAAGTATATGTAGTTAGGTTTTTAATTGCACCTAAACGGTTTATTTCTTTTGAGTTTTTCAATAATACGGATATATATCTATTCCATAATGAAAGCAGCGATTTAAATACTACTTGAGCCTAAAATAGTGATATTAAACACCCGGCGTTACTTTATTATTCCCTAAAATAAGAAACACAATCTAATTCACTAATTAATGAAGTGGGTTCGAAGTCCATAAATTTTAGGATACTAACATATTCATCGTGACCGTCGTAGTGATATAGAGGAGCACCGTAGTGAGCGATAGGTGCAGCATAATGAGCTACAGGAATGGCGTGAGTAAGGGGAACATGATGCGCGCTATCATGGCGCACAATGCTTTGTGAAGAGACGGCGTGTCCATATGGCGCAGCGGTGGCAGCAGCCAGAATAGCGCTAAAAGTAACGATCTGAAAAACAATAAATAAATATTATATAAGTTATTATTTGGATATTGAACTATCTTTTAATCGTATTAACAATATATTTATTCGATGACATAGTTTTTGTTAACACACATTTCCCCTATAAATTTAATGTAGTTTGGTCGTATACTTACTTTGCTGAACATTTTGACTAAATGGTTATGTTATCTAACGGATATAATGTTTGATAAAAGCATACTTAGTTTTATATATACAACATTGTCGTTAACAAGAGTTGGGTGGGGTAACGAAATGCGTGCAACCGTGTTAACTGTAACGTTACGGTGATTTGATACATGAAAAGGTCACTATTTCAGTGAATAGTATGAAGTATACACTTTTAATTGGTTACTAGTGATATGATATTTCATTAAATAATTTTGTTGTTACGTGATGTAACTAAATTAATGCAAGAATTTTTCACGTATCTACTATAATTTTACGTTAATTTATTCATCTTTTCACTACAGTATTTTCCTTATATTCATAATTGGAAATGTGTTAGTCTTCACTCAGATTTTGACATAATAAATTTAAAAAACGTGCATTCGTTTGAATGTTTATTTAACTGTTACATCAATGATGGTCAAAATAATATAATTATAAAGAAAGTTATTTTTAAGAATTGTTATTTTAGAGTGATGAGCATAGGTATACAGAGTAACTATTGATTTCTCAAAGCTTGATATCATCAGTGAGTTGTGAGACATTTACAAGTTGGTGTGATTATACTTATTTGTGGTGGTTACTGTTAATTTTATAACGTGCTGGCAATAATTTTTGTATTATTTTCCATATAGGAGTAATATTATAAGGTTGGATTAATAAAAAATAAAAGTAGTACACCTGAAACTTTAAGTTACTATTTTATGAGAGGAAGAAGCAATATTGTATAATACTGCCTTGAAATTAACTTTGGTTGAATGTAATATACGGTTAAGGCTGCAATAGTTATACAATAATTTGTCATGTAGCCATTAAATTTTGTGTTACGAACTGTACATATTAATTAAACTCGAGCACGTAAATACACTCAAGTCATAAGGCACTCGGTTATTATATTTCACAAGTAAAAGGCATTTTTATTTATTTAAGGTAACTAACTGTAGGTATGTTTTTGTAAAATAGCTTTATGAAAAAAACAAAATCGAAATAAACTCAACAACATAAACTTTGCATACATTAAATTGTGTATATTTACCTAACATTATATGGTGGTAGCTCATCACAATTAATGTTAAGTGACAGAGTAATATAATGCCATTAAGTTTAAAAGTATTGAGTATAACTATTGATCACAAAGGTAGATGATTTATTGGTAAAATAATCTCAATTAACAAATTGTCCAATATTTCGTGCCGAGTTTGTTCAAAGCTCTTTCTAATTGTAAGGTTGAAAGTCGTAATTTCTTTAGCAGGTTGTGGGATTCAAAGTCTAACACTGATGTAAAAAAATTATATACAAGTTGTATATTAAGTACGCAAATTGAGACTCTGCTCCGGTGTATGTGGGTTTTAATTGTTGCAACGAGCGTGAGGTTTTAGATGAAGGTAAACAACGTCAAAGTAACATCTATAGAATTATGCTTCGGCATTTTTTTAACTTGGCTAGATTAAATCCCTTAAGTTAAAAACCTGCCTCCTAGAGGTACCAGACTGCCAGCTTCAGTTGAGACCTACTTCATCCACTAGGCGAGCCTCACGTAGTCATTCAAACATCGGGTAAGATTATAGTCATACGCGAAGTCTATAGGATAAAAAAAAAAACACTTTAATTACTCTTCCCATTACCTAATTAATATTGTAGACTTTGAAATAATTACAAATTCTTTTTTGCACTTGTTAAATTCATTATATTTAAATTTTATTATTTAGAATAGTTAATATGTTCACTTTGCTATAGTGATATTAAAATTAAAAAGTATAATGGTCCTACTAGATTTCCCCTTACAACGGAAAAATAAAATACGTATGGTATCTCTCCAAAGTAATCTTGATAGTTATTTGACCAATAAAATCAGTGGTAAATAAACTACAGACAATATTTATTTATATACATTTGAAAAATAATTTTATAAGATCCGCTAAATATCTCATGTCATGTATCACCGACACTATACAACCGCTTCTGTTGACGCATATAACATCAAGAACCAAAAAGTTTGCCGACTCTTACTTTTGTCACACCGTGAAGTTGTGGAACTGTCTTCCTGTCAGCGTCCTCCCTTTTACTATGATATTGAGTTCTTCAAAAGAGGCGTGAAGAGGTATCTAAGCAGGCCTGCATGACAGCGGTGACTGGCAGTGAATTCTGCTAAGTGTCAGTCGCCGCTGATTTGGATTGTACTGTACTTTACATTAGGTCCAGAGTAGTCACTTTTTTTAAGGAATAGGGGGCAATCGAGCAAGCGTGTCACCTGATGGTAAGTGATCACTGGCGCTCATGGACACCTACGGCTCCAGGGGAATCGCAGGTGCATTGCCGGCCTTTATTGGAGGGACTGGCTCTCAAGTGCAACTGCTGGAACACATCTATTGGTATTTAGCGGCAGATTTTCAACTTGAAGGTGGTAACTAGCGAGGCGGGCATTATAAAAAGCCCTACCACAGTGCTACGGTTTTCCTTCACAGAAAACTCAAGCTCATTGTAGATGGTTGGACTCGAACTTCCTTCCGATACCACTGAGCTATCATCGGTTCAAAACTTCAAAACATTGCTGAGGAAACCCTACTTAATTTATTGAACAAAAAAGTTTTTTTTTACAAAGGATAAAAAATTGTTTGTCGAAAAATCTCAAAATTTAGATACTTTAACGCCATCTAGCATTCCAGAGTATAGGTGATACGAAGTTCACTGGGTCAGCTAGTGCAAAATAAAATAAAAAGTAAGAGTTATTCTTATTTCGTATACACGTGAGTTTGTAAAGGTACTAAATTCAGACCGTAATCATAATGCCATATATCTTTATAGTTAACAGGTTTAGCGCTATGGCCATAATCTCACCTGAAGTGAAGTGACCATGTGGCTCAAGATGGTAAACGCGCTACGCCTAGTGGAGGAAATGGCTCTCAAGTGCAATTGTTGGAATACACCTATAGATATATAGTGGTAGATTTTCAACTTTACAATAACACAATATTGAATCATTTGTAAAACACGTCTCTAAAAACTTATCGTTTATGGCTGCGCCGTGAATATACAGATTTTTCTTTGTGGCTTATGGTAAGCTGTTTCAAATTTATCATGTATTTACTGTTGCGGCATGGTTATTGTTACTGTAACAGGTAAAGGGCATTCGAGGCCAATAGCTATAAAAAGTGACGTTGTTAATTATATTTTTTAATTTATGCTCTGAGAATGTCTGTAAGTATAATTACTTATCACGTCAAGTATGAATTAGCTGCGTTATGTATGTTAGTTAAATGGCCTCCTGGATTGCATATATGAGTATATTGTACAAACATATCAGGTCGAGTAGAGACTTTTCGTAACTGCTTGACTAATTAGTGTTATAATATTAATATTTAATTGTTTAATAACCTGCGGCTCTGAATTTATTCAGGTAGTTTTTAATTATGTTTTCTATAGTTTTAGGATCTATATTTCAACTCTGTGGACATGATACTATTAAAATAAGTATAACTGTTACTATCACGGAAGTTTTATATGCCTATTAAAGCTTCATCATATTAACACATTTACTGTTATCTCGTAGTAGGTCAGTAGTAGTAGGTCGTAATAGGTGATAGTCAGCTTGCGAAGCGAAGGATATTTTAGATATAATATAACAGCACAACTTATTTCACGCTAAATAAGTATCTGTTGAATAATAAAACTATATATTTTAAGGTAAAAAATATAACCGCTGGAGTGAAGTATAAACTATTATAATTATGTATTATTATAGAATTTCAGAAACCGCTCTAAGACTTATTTTTTGCAGTCAGTTGAGATATGGATCATAGCTTAGATGTTCAGTTAAGTTGTCAGCTACCGATAAAAGAAAATTTCATTAAAATCTACCAAGAAGTTAATTTAATGCAAACACATCTGTATAGTACTTTCAAAATATATAATACTTATAAATATAATACTTTTAGGGGTACGTAGACAAAAATTCAGTAATACTCTGAGCCAACTCTACATAGAATCTGCTTGGTTGGTTTTATTAGGTATGTTTAGTTTATATTCAATACAAAAATATCACACAGCAAATTTTATTTAAACGAGAAATATAATTTTTAAATACTTTATTTACAGATAAAACATATATTACAGAACAAACATAACTCGGTAATGAATTCACATTAATCAACACAAATGTTAATTAACAGCTCTTTAGAAATGATGGTAGACAGGGGCTGGATGCAGAGATGGAGCTGAGTTGTGGACCACAGCGTTGAAACTGAAAAAAAATTACGAGATAATGCAATAAACACTTTCTGTAAATAAAAGCTAAGAATTTTCAATGCGCTTCATGCAAATGTATATATAACACAGGAAAACAGTACAGTCCATTGTCGATTTTTCCATTAGATTTATTTATTTATTTATTTATTTATTCCAAATTTACCCGGTGTGATCATTAGCGGTGTAGTCGACCTTGCGGACGGAGCCGTCGGGTTGTACCAGGGAGTAGGATCCGTGCACGGAGTCACCGTCGCGGCTCTCGTGCTGGGACTTGTGGTCACCGGTGTGAGGGTCGGACACGGAGTAGGCGAAGTCGTATTTGGGGTAAGCCTGGAAAATACATTTAAGAGTAAATCGTTATTGCTTCGTTACTTTATCGAAGCGTGCATTAATAAAAAAGTAAAATATGTTGTAAAATATATTACTAAAATCTACTTTGCATAAGTTTCTATTGGCGCAATCCCAAAATGTATAAGTGAATAGAGTGTGCATTTATAAGATTTAAGAGGAGCTTGCTTTTACAACAGTATTGATTATAATGACAGCCACATATATATATTTATACTAGCTGTTCATTGCGTGCTGCTACGCTAGGAGTTTTTTTAACAACCCTAAATAAAACGGCGAGTAGAAAAAAAATGTAAGTAGTAAATTAATAAAATAAGAATAGAATTAAAAAAATAAGTACTCTAGGGCTATCTACAAAAAACTCTGCATCGAATAGCCATAGTCCCATCCCGGTAATATCAGTAGTTTTGATGTGATTAACCATCAAAGGAACTGTGTTTTCATTATGTATATAGATTACAATCGATGTGTGTTTGTAGGTTCCCTATAGACTCGAAGCGATGATAGTTCAGTGGTAGCGTGTAGGAACGCCACGTCATGGGATATGAGTTCGAATCCAACCACCTACAATAGGCTTGAGCTTTCGGTGAAGGAAAACATTGTAAGGAAACGATAGAATGGTGGTACTACTTTTTCTAATGCCCGCCAGGCTAACTATCACCCTCAAGTTGAAAATCTGGCACCAAATACCAATAGGTGTGCTCCTATAAAGGCTGTCAACGCACCTGCGATTTCTCTGGTGTTGTGGTGTCCATGGGTGGCGGTGATCACTTACCAGGTGACACGTTGCTCGTTTGCATCCTATTTCGTAAAAAATGACTCCTAAACGGCTAAACCTAATTCAGTGACATTTTTATCAAATGTTCAGATTAGCCTAACGGGCAGACGTATCAACTTTGGTCGTATAAAATTTTAGCTTCAATTGAATGGTATCGCGGACAAACGCTTATTAATTATGAAAATTCCACTGAAATGTATTCTAAAAACAATATGAAGAACTGATGGTTGTTAGACTTACATATGTATCGTGACCATCGTAGTGAGCAACAGGGGCGGAATAATGAGTTATGGGGGCAGCGTGTGTCAGAGGAGCGTAGTGCAGGGGAGCGTGGTAAGCTCCGTCGTGACGGATGATATTTTGCGATGACACGGCGTGGCCATGACCATATTGCCATGGACCATATGCGCTGGCGACAACCACGAGAGCACTGAGAGCTACGATCTGGGAAATGAAAAACAAAAAATTAAAAAGCAAATAAAATATCGCTATGTAATTATATTTGTATGTTTTAAAAGAATAATTAAGATTATAAAGCGGAAAAATTTGTTTGTTTAAACGTGCTAATTTTAGGAACTACCAGTCGGATTCCAATTGTTTTTTTGTATTTGATAGAGCAAGCACTAAAAAAGTCTTTCGGCTATTGGCCATTATACAACCGACAATAGGAGCAAAGCAAAAGTACAAAAACTGACAAGAAGTAAATTAAATAATTTTTAGTTCCACGTGAACGAAGTCGTTGACACATCTTAGGCATAATCTAATAAATCTCAATTTATTAAATGTTACAAAGATTATTATAATATTTAGAAATAACTTACTTTGATGAACATTTTGGGTGTATTGTTTTACTAACAAATGTAGATTGATGTCAACCGCCCTACAGTATGTTTTTATAGAAAACGATTGAAGTTGAAAACAACTTGGTGGGGCGCTGAAAGCAATGCGTGTGCAATACAAACTATAACGTACTTTTGACACGTTCCTAAGGTCGCAATTTCGGCTCTATTAAGTGTAATATACTTAATTAATAAATGCGTTTCAATGTAAATGGTTTTATTGCTAATATAATATTTCATTTCATCACATAGCATTTATTTGAAATATAAACTATAAATATAAAATATGAAGACGAAATGTAAAATTTACCACTGATTTACTTTTGCATAAAATTATCTACGAGGGGTTTATTATGTAATGACTGATTTCGATATTTGTGCATAAGTGGTGATTAGTGAAAAGTTTAATTAAAACAACGATACAAATTAATTGCATATTTATCAATAAGCTACTAAAATAAATGCTAAAATATAACTAATTAGTATAGCTTCAATTTTATTACTTCGAAATATATTACTATAAAATATAGGAATAGAATAGTAAAAAAATTAAATAAAATGCAATGGTTTATCATTGAATTCTGACTAAATAAATTAATGCTATTAGTGTCCTTTATTTTTCATCGAACATTTATCGACCTCCTCTATAGTCTTCTTTAATTGAAAGTTTTTATTTACACATAACTAATAAAAAAGTTTAACGACATAAAATTTGATTTTTTTCTATAAAGTTTCTGGTAATAAGTAGTCAAATTAGCTTAGGTTCCTCATTCAAGTTACTTTTAATAAGAAAATATTATAAAATATTGTTCAAATGCAAAAATGTTGATAAACAATATGAAAAAATGTTATTTTGCCAGTCTTTTACTATGCTGTGATAAACTTTCTCGCATTAAACCCTAAACGTATTCTTGCATTGTTTTCCTAATACACTGTGTCAGATAACATCTTTAAAATTATTACATTTATTAGAAATATTCCACTGGCTTTATTCTACCTACCTACCTATATTATCTTCCACGAGTATGTAATAACTCGGAGAAACTCGGTTCGCTTGGATCATATATCCTACCGGTATTATGCTAAATCTCCTCGACTGTCCTATAAGCAAAAGTAGCACGGTTTTTTATTATATCCTCGTCTCATCACAAAACCAACTGTCTACAATCTATGTATACTAATATTATAAATGCAGAAGTGTATTTGTCCTTTCTTCACGCCCTAACTAAGCAACCAATCGACTTGATTTTTGGCATAGAGTTAGTTGAAAGGATGAAGAGTAACAAAGACCTCATTTTTGTGCTGGAAAAACATCGAATTCCCATGGAAGATTTACGTGAATATTTGAATTTTTACATGAAAAATCGTTCCTCATTCGAGTCCTAATAAAACAACCAATCACCCTGATTTTTGGCAAGAGATAGTTGAAAGAACTTAGAGTAACACAGGCTGCTTTTGGTCTAGGAAAAACTTCAAATTTCCAGGGGAGATTTACAGAATTATTCATAAAATTGTTTTCCTTCACGTTCTATCAAATAAAGCAAACGACTTCATTTTGGCATAAAGAGACTAGAAAAAGAGCTGTCAGGTGAGTCCTCACATAAACTGCAATTGAAATTAGGCGTTCAGGTTATACTCATGCGTAATTTAGATGCGCCGCGATTATGTGTTTCTCACATGGGCAACTATATGTAGCATGTTCGCTTGTGTCGAATGCTCGAAATTTACATGTCTTAACGGTTAATGGAAAGACACACAACATTGTGTACACTAGCGTCCTTAAGTAGTGCCTGTTCTGTATACACTATATGTGCTCGGTTTCTTATTCCTCCTGACAAAGATATACAAATTACCACGCAAGTGAAGCCGCGATCCTATAATATTGTAAATGCGAAAATATGCATTTTTTTTATACTTAAGGTTTAGCGTTATGGCCATAATCTCACCTGATCTTAAGTGACGATACGGCCCAAGTTGGTAGACACGCTAAACCTGTGGAGGAACTGGCTCTCAAGTGCTGCTGCCGGAACACACCTATTGGTATTTGGCGGCAGGTTTACAACTTGAGGGTGGTAGCTACCCAGGCGGGCATTAGAAAAAGCCCTACCACCATGCAATGTTTGTTTATTTGTTTTTTTTTTTGTTCCACTATTATGCCTAAACCGTTGAACAAATTTTGAAGAAAATTGGCACATAAATAGACATAGCAAGGATGTCAAAATTGCCAGCATGCTACGTATCTAGTTTATCCTTATGATTTGAGATAAACCAACAATACACAGATGCACAATAATTTCAATATATATATCAAACATCATAACAATCATTTGGTGAATCCCTTTACCTTAACTACATACACACATATTAGCTGCTGAGATGCACACAGTCTGCAGTCATAATGACGACTAACGGTAGATTACCAATCTCTTGGTATTTTTAGAGTTGTACTATGTATAATGCCATGACTTTGG
The DNA here is from genome assembly GCA_039707435.1 of Actias luna. Taxonomy (NCBI): domain Eukaryota; kingdom Metazoa; phylum Arthropoda; class Insecta; order Lepidoptera; family Saturniidae; genus Actias; species Actias luna. Next base: position 6,730,284 of record JAZHAC010000033.1, on the reverse strand, counting down.
TATGTTATTATAAAGTAAATAAACTCCACTATATGCATTTCAACCAGGTTTTTAAAATTTGTTATATAGTATAACTTGTAAATTGTTCGTGTAATGGTTTCATTAGTTATAATTGCTTTAATTATTATACACAAAAATTATATGAGTAGTTACATCTGTATCTACACAATCGCGAGTGTTTTTGCAGTCAAGACTAATTAAGATTTTATGAGTTCAGTATTTTAAAAATTATTACTTCTTCATGTGTTGTGCGTGAGAACTTTTGTATAGTGATCATAATTATTAGGTAGTTTTGTATCTGAGTCTACAATTGACCAGTCTTTTAGATATTATAACTTTTCAATCACCGTAATGGTTTCGATTTCTACTCTAATGCATTATTGAGTAAATAAAGAGTAAGGTTTGAACAATAATCAATAATACATAAGTTATATAAATGTACAAACACACTTTATTTACATTGACTAATTCACATACACATACATAAATAGGTATAGAAAAGTATACAAACATCCATTATATTAGATAGCAACTTGGGCTTTTATATGATTATTAATGATGGTAACCATGAGCGGGATGCACGGAAGGAGCGGAGTTGTGTACCACAGCGTTGAAACTGAAAAATAGGTAAAGAAATCCATTAAAAAAATGAAATAATGTATAAAGTTGAATCAGTATTAATTATAATAAGAAATTAGTATATACCCGGTGTGGGCATCAGCGCTGTATTCGACCTTGCGGACGGAGCCGTCAGGTTGCACTAGAGAATAGTATCCGTGCACGGCGTCACCGTCGCGGCTTTCGTGCTGCGACTTGTGGTCACCGGTGTGGGGGTCAGCCACGGAGTACGCAAAGTCGTATTTGGGATGAGCCTGCGTAGTTACAAAACCATTAGTATTTTCCTTTATAGTTTAAAATTAACATATACTTTATTTGACTTACGTATTCATCATGACCGTCGTAGTGGGCAGCTACAGGAGCAGCGTAGTGGGCGATGGGAGCGGCGTAGTGGGCAATAGGAGCCGCGTAGTGTGCAAGAGGAGCGGCGTGGGCGAGAGGAGCATAAGCCAGGGGAGCATGGAGGGCTTCATCATGGCGGATAATGCTTTGGGATGATACAGCGTGACCATGTCCCAACAGACCGGCGCTAGCCGCTGCCAGAAGAGTGCTGAAAGCTACGATCTAGACAAAAAACAAACTCTTAAATAAGAATAAAAAAACCTATACCTCTCACCCCTATTTTTTTTGTTAATACATTATTTTATATAGGAGTCCAATTACTAAGCATAATATTTTCCCAAGCTATTAGATAGAGGTATATAGTCACTGTAGATAATAATTTATATTGTTCTTAATCAAAGACTCATACTTCTCAGTACATTACAATAAAGAAAATTACTGTGAAATTAATGGCAATAAAAATGTACACCACATATTTTGTTATTGCTGTGAATATAACAACTTACTTTGCTGAACATTATGCTTGTGTTGCTAAGCTACTGAATGTAGATTAATGTCAACGGTCCAGTATAATGGTTTTATAGAAGGCGGCCAGTGAGTGCGCGCTGCGGTGGGGCGGAGAAATGCGCGCCGTCACCTTGACTCTGACAAGTTTCAAGGTTACAATTCCGATTACAATAAAATTATATATAGGTTAACAGACTTTGATCTTGTATCCGGTAAGATCAGACAATTTTAATTGTTGCGTGACGTGTATTCTTATTTTCAATCATTTATAAATCATGTATACGGATACTTACAAGGACCTTTTTTATGTTGTGCTGTCAACTGGAATCGGACACTGCGGTTTTAATTAATCTACTTTAACATTAAGTGATCGTATAGACAGGTTAGTTTAATTAAATAACGCGCTAACACTGGAACTATGTTTTATTAACAGTTGATGGAGAACACCGTCCTTTGCAAAAGTACTTTATTATAAGGATAGTAATGATGTTACACACAGAAACTTATTATTAAGTTCTGTTTGTGTGTGTTTTTTTTCTTTATTTGCACAGTCAGCACGGCAAGGTGACGCTACTGTATGAGATGGTGCGCACACTTACAAAAAATGGTGAATATTGGGAGATCAGCAGTTATACCAAATCATATAGACCTCCAAGTCTTTCGGCAGATTAATATATTTAAAACGATATGATACCAAGACGCGACAACTGAAAAGAGAGTAATTAAGCTGTTATGTAGTGCTTATCTTTGAGTGAATATACTCGTGATGCAGTTTCCTACCAATCTCCTTGATATACCAGCTGATTCCAGAACACGGTACGCATGCCACGCTACATTGGCGGTATTCTACCACTTTGTAAAGCAGTGTGGTTGCGATTTGCGTTTTATAATAGACGATTGAATTTGTCAAAATTTATACTCTTTCTTAATAAATGGTTATACATATTGTTGATTCGTGATTCTACTAATCTCACAAGTTTTAGCCGCTCAAAATTCATGTTTTTTGTGACTATTTTAATTTAATACGATTGTGCAGAACAATCAAATAATCATATAAAATACCAGCATTATTACAAAATATGGGCTCAATGGCCTTATAGTTGCCGATTCAAATACCAGCTACTATATACATGACAGATTAAGATACCACCAAAAACTCCTTTTTTTAATTTGTTTAGTTACATACATAATAATACAGATATATGTTTTTTTATTCACTGGAATTTAACATGCTTCAAAACAAAAATTCTGCAGTGTTGATAGATGTAATTTAATCATTCAAATTAAATTATTCTTGAATAAAAACATATTTCATTATTTCAATGCATTCAATTGCATAAAATGTATCTAATAAAAAAATGCACTTGTGAGTTACATCTTCCACTAGGTTTAGTGTGTTTATCATGTTCGCCCACATAATCACTTAGCATCGGGTGCCGATAAACGCATACATAAATAATTATATGAATTACATAGTTTTAGCTCGGCTATAAATAAATATATTATATATGTAGATCACAAATTGTTTTAAACATATATTATAATAAAGTATGCAAGTTTGCTAATAGCTATTTCAGGTCGACGGCACTTCGCAACTTTTACGAATTAACGAAACTTACTCTATGTCTAGCGGTCAAACGTTATAATAATAGAAAGGTTTCAAGCGATATACATAGTTCTTTGTTTATTTTTAGAAACAAACTACGCAATACCCATGTTTAAGTAATAACTAATTAAAGGTTTAGTAGTTCTTTTAAATGTATGTGTTTTTTTATACCTAAAGATATGTACAATCTAAGCGAAAGCGGTTTTTGATCTTTAGCAAGTCAGAAGGTGTTGGGTGTTTGGAAGGAATGTTAAGCAGCTGTAGGGATTTTTAGTGAGTATTTCTAAAAAGTTGGGACAAACGTTCCCACTGAATCAGTCCTTTTACCTCTCTCTTAGCTTGCGCAGACAACGAGGAACGAAGATCCGAAAATGTGTTTTACTCACATTAGCAAATAAGAGAGGTGGCTTATGGACACCCCGTTGGAACGAAGTTCTTCTCGCTTTTTTATGTTTGTATTAAGTAATTATTAAATAAAAAATAAAGAGTCAGTATAAAATATTTAATAGTCGAAATTATGAATATTTTTCGGATGTTCTTAGAAATCAATGCAAGTTGAATTGTCACCGGGTACATGGGTACATTGTTGTGGATTGAGATCAGCTAATGTAGCTCAGTAATACCAGACGTACAATATTGTACATGGATCATAATTAAATTATCTCTTTAATCTTCAATCCTAAGCATACAATCTTTTTGTGGACAGCATTAGCGAATAACAACTATATTTTTAGACAAACATTAACATAGTTGTTAGTTTTCCACTGATCAATGTTCATCTAGTATTTTAATAAACTACATTTTACTGGATTCCAGCTATTGATAGACTAAATAACTATGTTCATCCATAGACCGCTGTGTTTTCGTTTATAGCATTTGTTTTCTACAGTACAAAAGTTATGGCCGCCTTGGACTTTATATGACATATATCTTATCGGATCTTTGGGTGTTTACCTAATCGTCTACCTACCTAGATTAGCTGAATAATATTTTTAATATTCATGAGAACGCATTTAAAAAGTCTGTACTTTAATAAACATTTTATTGCACGCAAAGTGAATGTTTAAGCCAGCATTCTGTATAAGTGTCCTTATAACTTACATTTATTATTATTTAATTTTAAACAGCTTTTGATACTATATCTGTGTATCTTACTAATATATTAAATGCGAAAGTAAGATTGTGTATTTCTTACGCTTTCACGCCTAAACCGCTGATTTGATTATGATGAATTTTGGTATAGAGATAGATAGGACCTAAAAGACGGTGATAGGCTATTTTTTCTCTCGAAAAACTTACTGACAAGTAGTTAAAGAGAGAAATAAACTTTTTATTCCGTCAATCGATTGGCAAAAACAATATTATCTCCAGTGAATCCGTGGGTAAAAGGTAGTAATTTACTAAAATGCATATCTAACAAAACTATTCTTAAATGTTAAATGTAGTGGTTATTATGTAGCACTTTAATAAGTAATAGTATAATTCGTCGTATTTAGAGAGATGTTTTCCTTCCATATTTCATTATAATTGGAATAACGGGCTACTTTATTAGACATCATCTTTTAGACAGCAAATTTAGTTTGACATGATTGTTTAACTTATTGTTCGATAAATAGGTATTTAGCTGAGGAATATTATTAAAGAATTCAATATCTATTATTTAATTACTGATTATTTGTATATGGTTTACATTTTTTTTAAAGTAACGTGTGTTCGGATCTGTCCTTAATCCGGTTACATATAAAATAACTTTCCAATAGATATTATCTCATGACAACTCTTATTGGCCTTAATTTTATGATAAACACAGATATTTTTTAATAATATATGATACAATATCACACATAACCACTTAAAAATAACCAATATATCATACAGTTATGTAAAACCCATCTATACAACTAAAATAACGAACCTAACACGAAACTTACAGTCGTAAATGGAATCGAACCTGTGGCCTCTTGGCTTAATTGTAATGTTCGCTATCTTTAGAACATGAGGCCTCTTAAATACAATAAGTAAACTATTGCTGTAGGTAAATACGATATGTATATACATATGTTTGTATAAGGAATGACTTAAATAATAAATGAGATTATTTGTGGCAGAGGTGCAAATATACACTAATGGTATAATTACAACAATTGAGTAAATCACAAAAAATGTATCAATAGAACTAGCACTACAGACGTTAAAAAGTAATAGATTAGCGTGGTGTAAGTAGGTCATGGAAAGGGATGATAGTCATATAACTAGATGAATATTAAATATTTTATATTATATTATATTATAAAATTATAGACGGATCTACAAGCAGAGGAAATACTTGCAAGTATGGTGAAATTCTGCAAGAAATTATATGGGTATAACAGGTCTTAGTATTAAAATGACATCTTAAAGAAACGACTGAAAGAGGACGCTATGTTGAACGGACACTGTAACCATATCCCATATAAATGGGAATTATAATGAGGAATATCTATGATGAAATACTAAAACATAACTATACTAAAATATTACTTCGACTAATCGACGGTGAATCCCATTTTAATTTGTTTTAGCAGGGCGGGTATTAGAAGAAACCCAATTAATATGCTATGATTTGATCACGATGTTTTCTTTCACTGAAAGTTCAAACTCATTGTAGGTGGATGTGAACTACGTCATTTGATGCGGCGGTCGCCCTATCATCGCTTCAAAAGTATTAATAGTAATTTTAATGGTATTTACACTATATTTTTTAGAGTTAGTACTCCGCTATGCTCAGCGTGTCCACCGTCTTCGGTCACTCCGCCACTTCGCATCATGTGAGTATAAAAAAAATTTAACATTACGCCTTTTTGGTCAGTTAATAACAGTTAAGGAAGTTTGTAGTAATATTATTGCATACGATCCATTATGCCTCATTAAAATATGAAGTCCATTATGACTTAGGATATTACAACAACTCAAGGTTTGGTGAGGTTAAAATGACTGACGAATGTATTGAGTTTGATTTGAATTAATAACATAATTAACTGCTGATTACTGGCATGCCAATGTTAGGATAAAAAGTTTTACTCAATACATTTTGTTCTATTCATACTACATAACACCGATGATAAAAAACAGTCAAAAGTGCTATTATTTTATAATTTACTAGCTGTGATGCAACTTTGTTCGCATGAAACTGAAAATTATTTAACTAATATATAGCCTATGTTACTCAGGCATAATATAGCATTCTAATGGTGTAAGATTTTTTCAAATCAGTTCAGTAATTTTTGAGTTTATTCGTTACAAACAATAATACAAAACTCTCCTTTTTATAATATTATTATTATTATAGTATAGACAGATTTAGCGTTATGACCATAATCTCACATTATATTAAGTGGCGATGTGGCCCAAGATGTAGAAATGCTAAGCCTAGTGGAAGGACACCAATGGGTATTTGGCGGCAGATTTTCAACTTGAGAGTGGTAGCTAGCCAACCAGGCAATTAAAAATGACTCAAATAATGATTACTTTGATTGCACTATACTAATATAGTGTATAAAGCAGTTTCTACCATGCATCTGCCGAGCCTAAGTACTGTGGGTTCGAGTTGGGCAAAGAACAATCATTTATAGCTGCCACCAAAAGGTGTTCTGAGTTTGATGTTGTTGGGTCCGTTAATTGTGTTTATTAAATTGACATTGGGGAAATTGCCAACATAAGCCATAAAAAGATGAGGATTACTTTCATATGCAATACAACTGATATTCTCTTGTAAGGGATGTATCTAACAATTGTTTAGTTCTCTAAAAATAACTAGCTACCTAGAAAATCCAAAAAAATGATGAGTACGCTTAGCAAGACACAAAGTAACATTTTTATTTTATGATTCCGGATGAAAATAATCAGCGATTTATGATTTTATTTGTTGCAAATAATGTTATATGGAAAAAAATATATTTTATAGATTTAGAATTATGGTCACAATCTCAATGGATATTAAGTAATGACTTGACAAGACTAACTTTAAGTTGCAAATACTGTAATATATTTATAGTTATTTGGCGACAGATTTCTAAAATATTCGATTACAATTTTAATAATTGATATCTGGGTACTCGTTTCAACCATGGTATCATTTAATATCACTTACAATTTAAATAAAGTGTAGCAAAAAAATTAATGACTTAAGTTTGAATAACTGTATAACATTTTCTTTGAACATATTATATTCATTAACATAAAAGAAATGAGAATAAGGTTACAAAATATATTTAATCACAGGTATTCGGCAACAAAAGCAATCAATCGATGTTATCATAAAAATTTAGAGCGATTTTAAAAGGTACGGCCTTATTATGATCAATTACTTGATTAATAACGGCATTTGAATGGTTTAGACTTGGGCAACTAATCTGCTTAGGTAAATTATACTGAAGTAAGTATGAAGTTGTTTTAATATTGCTTTATAAATAACTTTTTTATTACAGTAAAATTCTTTTTTATATATTGTATTAAAATGGATTTTTAATTAACAAAAATTTGTGTTTACACTGATAAATCGTCTGATTTGTAAAAAGTTGAAAGCTACATTCACTTAGATGGAAAAGTTTCTTATTAATGCTTTAGGTGCTCAGATAACATTCAAGGCCTGTAATATCATAGGAAATAATAACAAAATAAGTCATATTTATATATAAACTTTTTATTAATAATATTTATGATATTTTCATATATATATATATATATAAATTGATAACGACTAAAATGCTTATTGCATGCACAATTTATTTTGTTTTTGTTAAAATTATGTTAGATAACATACTCATATTATAAAAAAAATACGTTAATAAACAATATTTCAAACTTTGAGACTAGATAGATTAGTAACTAACATGGCTTGTTAAGTACTATGTACGTTAAAGGTGAATCTAATTTTGGGACACCTGGAACTTTGCTGGCACCATTAACTGCTGCCTGAACACATTTGATAATATCATTGTAGGGAACTAAAACATCACTTACTTCTAAATTTGGCTGAGCAGCTGCTTCTCTTATATTCTCTGCTGTTGACAGCTCAGATTCATGCACCTCTGCAGGCTTAATAGATTTCTGTGTTTCAATAGATGTTTGTTCCATTTTCTGTTTTGGTACATCTTCTACGAGAGATTTACTTATTAAATATTTAGGTGCATCTACTTTTAATTCGTTTTGTATATTTTCGTTAACTGATAGTTTTTTAACAGGTTCTTCCTTTTTACTTTCGATAATTTCTGCATTTGATTTTTTCTTTATACTTTTTTCACTAGGTTGCTTTGGTTCATTTTTCTGAATATATTTTTCATCACCAAGTTCCAGTTTGGCTAACTTCTGATTCGTTTCTTCACTCGGGCTTTCCTGCTTATTTTCAGAAATTTCGGATACTACATCATTTTTTACTTCAGGGCAAGGGGGTTCCTGGTTAGTTTTTTCACTTGTTTCTTTCTTTTTTTGTTCTTTTTCAGGTAAAAAATGCTTCACTACAGCGTTAAACCTGTATACGAAAAGAATATATTTGTAGTAAATTGTAATGTGTATAGTTATTGCAATTGAGTAAAATACTAACCCTCTTGTGTTATCAGCGATATAAGTTACTTCTCGTACAAAGCCATCCGGTTGAAGTAAAGAGTACTCCCCTTGAACTATGGAGCCATCGCTTAGTTCATATTGAGATTTGTGATCACCCGTATTTTTATCATACACCACATAAGAATATTCGTAACCTGGAGTTTCCTGAAAAATGAAATGAATAGTATAGAATCTAGCCCTAGATAATTATGTTTGCGGAATACAAATAATAGTAAATTCTTCACCTCTTTACTTGACATTACAACAGGAACACTAGATTTATAAGTGAGAATATTAGGTGATGCAGGTGATATTGGTGGTACTGCAGATACTACCTGTCCTGGATAGAGACAAGGCATTGCACACGGTGCAACTATACCAGGTTCTGAAACAAATTTTTCTAAAGAACCGGTAGATAGTTGTGCTATTTGCGAGCCTGCTAAAGAAACTGATGGAACACCGTATTGAACATATTCAATTGGAAGTACTTCTGAACCACTTTGAACATAAACTTTCGAGAAAGCAGCACTAGAAACGCTGTTCACCGTAACGCCTATTATTAAGGTTATCATAACCATCTGAAACAATTACAAACGTTCGTGGATATAAATAGATCATTATTCATATAACGACACGACACAAAAATGTGACTTACTTTGAGGATCATGTTTCCTGATGATCGATGGAAGAATACTGATAGTTTTTAAAATGCAACACTGCTTATAAAAGGTGCTTTGTTTATCCTAATATATGCTGTTCGGTAATACCGAAACAAACTACCAATGTCGTAGACTCTATGAATAGCAGCTAACAATCAAAATGTTAATTAGGATTTAACGCTTACACCGTGTTATCTCTGCAGTATTCTAAGCACGTGGTATACAAAAAGTAGGTAATAAGGCATTACATTCGTTGTTATCACCAATAGACCGGATAGTGTAAAACTTGAGCAACGGTACAGCGAATTCGATATGTACAGTTTTCCTTAATTCTGATGTTTTAGTTATGCTTAGTAAAAGGAAACCACTGAATTGATTGATGACAGAGTACAGTCCAAAAACAATAGTAACTGCCAAGAGATGAGTTCCTTTAACTGTCATTGCATTTGCAAATGGACTTACTTCGAGGTTCTGATTATGTAAAATATTTAAAATATTACTACTTTTATTTACTACTACTAGTACTATTTTTACTACTTTTACTTCTAGGTATGTTTTTATTACATATTAAATTATATGAATCATCAATGTGATTGTGTAGAATGGCTTTTCTTTATATTATAATACAAATACATGTATTTATATATCTATGTGAAAATAATTTGCAATCTATAGTTTTGTAAATTAATAATGCATGTAATACGGGAAAAGTATTTTATTTTATTGATTATCAAAACGCCTATACTGACCGTATTGCATATGTACACATTAAAATAGTTTATTCCTTTGTAATTTCAATTGGGATTAACTTAATAATAAAGTTCTGTCTTATTACTAAATGAGATAAAATTGAATGTAACTGATCGTCGTACATACATTGTAAATTGCATGAGATTATATATTAGAATTTACTTTGCATCAAATCTGTATTAATTCTTTAATGCCTGTGAATATACTACTGGCAAAATTATATATTGTCATGTTGCTCATCGATAATGAAGTACAGATTCTACAGTAACTATCAAATTTTATAAACGTAATCGGTGCCTACTTGAAGAATTTTTCAATTGAAACTACTTATGGGAGGGCTATGAAATTTTAATCCGCAACCTATTTGTGTTACGCTAGTTCGGTTAAATACGATCTAAATGTTCTTAGTAAAACAGTGTTTAATTTCTAAGACATAATATAAGAGTTATAACAACAATTATAAGCCGCAAGTTTGAAGAATAACTAATTTTTAAAATTACGAGATTTTTTAAATATTTAAGTAACACAATCTTCTGAGTGTATGAAGTAAATCCCTAACTTTTATTTAAGCTTAGATATTTGTTCTGTAGGCGAAAAAAATGTCGAGAAACGTGACACAAATTGCATCGCAATTATTATAAAACCATAATAATAAAAAATATGGTCGGCGAAATATTCGATGTTAATAACTGCGCATGACTCCAAGTTTTGATTACATTATCTTCTTGTATGTGTCTGTTACGTTAAATAATAGATTCCAGTGTAAATAAGTATTTTGCATTTGAAAGGAATATTTATAATAATTTAAGTTAAAGTTCTGTATCTAATAATTAGATACGTTATTACACTACAAAGATTCCTAAAAACTTCTATATTTTATGAATGTTGAAATCAGTAAATATTATTTATAAACATTAAATATTATGATAACTTGTGCTGTGTGGTTTTGCCCGAAGTATGCTTATGCTTTGTTTGAAGTTTGCTTCTCTCATTTTAAGTGTGTTTTTTTACACAAAACGGTTTTATTCGAACACATGGTTACTAAGCTTATCACCTTTAAACTTATAACTTTGTACGTATGGAATATTATTGTATGTAAATTTGTGTTTATCATTCGTTTCGTATTACGTCAAGTATTATTTAATGAAATAATTATTCTCAGTACATATTAGCAATTATAATATATTATCCTATATTTACATTATTAGCTAGTAGTTACATCAGCTACATCTAGGAAACTGCAACGTAACAAACCGCATTAGTGAAGCTATTACTGGAAAATACTTAAAAGGTGCTTGCTCCGACTACTAGAACAGATAGGTATGTATGCGATATAAGAACAAATTACCAGAGTGACATAACTTAGCTCGGCATTTTTTTTTTCAAATTTGTGTTTACTTCAAAGAATATGTAATAAATATGATCCTCATATTGATCAATTATCCATATTTTATGATTTATATACTTAGAAATTCATTAATAAAATAATAAACACTAATGTAATTAAAATTTTATTAGAAATCAAATGAAATGAAAAATCTTTATTCAATTTAGGCCCTAAAAGGGCGCTTGTCAACGTCAAAACCACCACCGGTTCGGAAAGTAACGCAGTGAGCGAGAACAACCGCTAAGAAACTCGATCTGCATCTTTTTTTTTAGATTTTATTCCTATCTTTGTTTATAATAGTTCAATATGTTACAGTAAAATAACACTTTTTAAACTTTCGCGTATTGTATACATTATAATATTGTAATTGAATGCGGATCTAAAACGCGACTTACTTTTTAATAATTGCTCGACATTTCGTCCTGGTTACACCGGCCGTGGTCACGAGCCGACTGAAATGTTGCGGTGTTTTCGTTAGGTAGGGCAGTTTCTAGTAACTACCCTCATTTGCTCATTATCACTAATGATGTTCCGGCACACTACACTCACTATATCTAACAATACATACATCGATCGCATCCAAGGCCTGAGTCGTCTTATCACTGGATTCCATGAAGTAGATAATTTTAGTCTGTCATCCTGATTAAAAGTTTTGTATTATTAATTTCAGCCTTGTGTAACCAGGCCGAAACGTCGCGCAATTATTAAAAAGTAAGTCGCGTGTTAGACCCGCATTCAATTTCTATATTATAATGTATACAGTAAAATAATTTGATAAACCCTGTGTTTTACGTAAAATACAAACATATAGATTTAAATTCATCCATAGTTGTAGTTTTCGTAAAAACGCAATTAATATCAAACTATTTCTAATAAAATGATTAATTACATTCGTGTCAAGTTTTACAAGTCCAAATTGGAAGAAGATTGTGATATGATGTTGTTGGCATTATTTAAGAAAGGTTTTGTTGCAATTTATCTACCGAGGATGTGAAAAGTTCAATTTGTAGGACCTATATTATATTACAAGACACTTTTTGTTTAAATTGGTATAAAATTTTCTAGACGGCTACCGTGCTATAATTCAAGAACCATTCAAACAATTTACATGATTCTTTAATTATGTATAAATTATTTTAAGTAATATATTATCACACCAGATTTTCTTACTAATATTATATAGGCGAAAGTTTGTGAGTGTGTTTGTATGTTTGTTACTTTGTCATGGTCAAATGGTTGGACCGTTTGGAATATGGTATGCAGATAGCTGACACTCTAGATTAACATATAGCTTACAGGTCTTCATCATCATCTACGTATTCCATCAGTGCGACAAAAACTGTGAAAAACAGCCTGATATCAGTAGTTTCTTCGAAACATTAAGAGACAGACTATGAACAACAAGTCATCCTCGATGATCATAATGATCATTCCCATCATAATGTTTCATCGCCACCAAAAAGAAAAAGTAAATACCCAGTCTATAATATATAAAGTTGAATAAAATTTTATGGCTAATTTTCACCGTGATCACATATAACATAAGAATTCAGTGCATACATGTGTGACTTTAAGCAAAAAGTTGTGAATGACAGTCTTTTACTTTTCTAATATTGTTGATTATACTTTAATGCTACGCAGTGCGTTGAGCCGCAAGCAGTTCGCATGAGTAGCTACGGACGATAAGTTAAGCGGTTTATGACAGTTATAGCCATACTCTGATATTTACGTTATTTTGTTATTTGGACGCGCGCGGTGCGCTGGGTTGCAGGCAGCTCGCGTAAATATAACTGCGAGTGTAAATGATTTTATGCCGGTCTTCTATGAAATAATTAAAAATACTTTAGCAGTTTTCTCAAGCACAATCATGAAGATAGTTAGTTAGAGGAGTTGTTAATGAAATTAATTAAGAAATATAGTGATAATTAATAGGTTAGCATAAAGTCAGGTATGAAAACATGAAAAGGCTAACGTTATTACTGTGTTCTTGGAGTTTACTTATGGGAAATGGGAAATATTTGCAGACTTCGTAATGGTTTCATAAGTTTCTCTAAAAGTCAATATATACGCAAAATAAGGGTTAATTTTGACGACATATTATTTATACTAGAGTTAGTCATAATCACCATTTTCTTCATTAAAAAATTGAGGAAATCCTTATATAGCAGGAGTAAACAAAATAACATATAATATTTATTTTTGATCAGTTTATTATCGCCGCAGTCTTATAACATAAAAAAAAAGATTTTGACTAATGACTATCTACATTAATTGTAAAATATCACATGAGAGGCAGTGGCAAATTGCCCAGAGTTGAAGATTAGTGGTATTCGTGGTGCGCAGGAGCTGTGTTGTGGACAATAGCGTTGAATCTGAAATTGAAATAGTATTGACTTTAAGAACTTCAACCACAGTTAGAATGCCGGGATAGTCAAAATCAAATCTAATCGTATGTTTCTCAAAAATAGGATATTAATATCACTTTTTTTAAAGTAAAAATATACTACCGTTTCGTAAACAACATGGCGTTCTTAAAGAGTTATCTCCATAAAATAAAAAATACATATAAGCAACAAACAATTTAAAACGTACGCATAGCAATATTTGTCATCTACTTCAGAAATTACCGCAAACTTATGTTTGTAATTTATATCAATCTGCATTGTGGTTTCCATAAACAGTATACTATTATTTCTTTAGCCGCAAAATGTTTCACGATGATGCATTTAAACATAATAGTAAAACGCTGAGCCTACAAAGGCTAACTCAAGTGAAACTGCGAGAATATACCTAAAAATGTTTGTCAACAAATTAGATTTGAAAGTTTATCTAACTTGATTAAACATCAGAGAATGCCCACAATGTTATAGTTTCATGTCGATTTTTTCATTACAGAAAGCTAAAACTCATTTTTATATTCCAACCGATATCGAACAAGGCGGGCTTCTATTGTAACAAGCTATCACTGAGTGGCCATTGTTTTAAAAATATTTCTTAAGAATTATCTTAATACGTGATAACGGTACTGTATTAAAAGTAAGTTTATACATTACCCATTATGGTCGTCAGCAGTGTATGTGACTTTCCTAAAAGAACCGTCGGGTTGGAGAAGAGAGTATTCTCCTTTTACGACATCACCGTCACGAGCCTCGTGTTGGGTCTTGTGGTCACCGGTGTGCGGGTCAGAGACTGAGTAGGAGTAGTCGTATTTGGGATGTGACTGGAAATAAAATGTACACATTAGATATTTACATATATACATATATATACACATCTTTTTTATAGTGTATATACTGATTTTAAGTAACGATACGGCCGAAGTTTGTGGACACGTTGAACCTGTGGAGGAATTGACTCTCAAGTGCAACTCCGAAACGTACCTATTGGTATTTGGCGGCAGATTTTCAATGTAAGGGTAGTAGCTAACTAGGCTGGCATTAGAAAGAGCCCTATCACCATGCTATGGTTTCCTCACGATGTTTTTTTCACGGCAAGCTCAAGCTCATTGTAGGTGGATTCAAACTCACGTCACTCGACGCGTCATCCGTACACACTACCACTGAGCTATCATCGCTTCTCATCTTTGTATATAGCTTCAGATTATTAAAATGGATGGGAAAACAATGTTCTACTTTTTTCATTAATCAATAACTGAATAAGACTATTATTTATATATGTATATATGTATGTATACATATGTGTACATATGTATGTGTACATATGTTTTCTGTAAAAAGTATTTTTGAAAATATATAAAATAAAAAAATCATGATCAGTAGTTTTTTTGTTACACTAATAATCTTTCCTGGGCAAAGTTTACTTAATTCCGCGCTTATGATATGATGCTTAATTAAGTAAGTTGGCATAGCCCCTATCCGGATCTTGATTATGAAAACTTTTGGAAGAAATTGTTGTCCACGATTATTATTTAGAAGATCGAATCTACTTTTGGATAAAAGTCTAGCTGTTTTGTTAAAGTTACCGCTACGTTTATTACAAGTTATTTTGAAAAGTAGTCTTTTGTGATCAGACCGTGTCCTAGTAATAATACCACTGCCAGTGGTCTTGAAATCAGTAAAGATATTATCTATTTAAGATACAGTGTGAGACGTATCTCGGGTGGGCTCATTAAAAATAGAATCAAGATTAAACAATTTAAATAGCGATGTGAACATCGTTATTGTGAACCTCTGGAGACGTATTTAAAATATCTATGTTGAATTCACCACAGACTAAACCTTTCTTATTTTTATTAAATATTCTTATTCAAATTTCCTCCATTGTTTGTAGCAATTGAGATATATTTGCTGATGGACACGCAATCTATTAAAGGCCTTTGATGTCACACCGACCTAGAAGACTCTCGAGTACATATACCTACTACCCTGCTCAATTTCTGCATATACACTAGTTGATCCCGTAACGTGACTTTCTATAATCAAAACAAAAGCTTAAAGGAATACCTAAGTTACATAATAACATAACCTATGTACTTACATCTTTCTAGTTCATCCTAATATTTGATGTACAAACTATATATATCGCAGTTTCATAAATACTTCGATTAAGATTACAAGTGTAGATCTTATAACAAAAAACTTGTGCAGTAATTAATAATTCATGAAATTAGTGAATAATTCGATGTATTACAGTGATTATGCTCCGTACTAGATTCTAGATAACTAATTATGCGGTAAGTATATATGTAATAGGCTATCATTGGTAAGACCAGTTACCAACTCTATTGTTACAATAAAAAGTTTATGCAACTATCTTTAGGTCATTGTGTCCAAGCATTCCAGTTGCGTATTCCTAAGCTATTTGCTTTAGACTGTACGGATATAGTGTGTTGGGATATTGTATTGAGCATGGGTTTGACCCAGAAAACGTAATTCAGAGATCAGTACATTGCGGTAAAGTACTAATTAATATTTGCTTGGGTAGTATGCTTGGGTATGTGTGTGTTACATTTGATTGTCCAGTCTCTCTAGGTTCAGAGTTCTACCATCATCCTGTCACTGAATAATAGGTGAAGTTTGAATCTCTTTTAATTATTCAAAAACTTAAAAGGATATAATTAAATGGGTAAACAATATAATAGTATGATATAATACTTTTACTGCGCTGTAAGTACAATAGCAGAAACAAATCGAAAAGGATATTCAGATAATGATTATATGAGTAATTAATATATTTATTTCTTGTATTTATCACAAATACTAGTAAAAAGTTAAGATTTTATTCATTAAGATAGTTATCATACCGAAATATGAAATTAGTGACATTTAATTTGTAATCAAACGTCATTAACATTCATAGTCACAATGAAAATATCCTTCAGCAAAGAAAAACACGAAACAAGGAAGACAAGCAAAATAAACGTCTTCTTATGAATAAATATTTTGTCTATGTTTATGTTATGTATAAGTACTTTTAATAAATAATACGAATTTATTCATTTTAGACTTTAGTGCGATTGCGATTATTATAAGTCGTTATTCTCCTATTATTTTGTCTGAAGGGCTGTCATGTTGAAAGTTCCTGAGAACCATTGCGCTAAAAGCCCTGTCACGAATGGAACTAACTTAAAGCTGTTATGCAACTTGATGCAGATTACACTGATTACTTCGGGCTCTAGGTTTATGACGGTGCGGCAAAGAATATTGAATTACGATTAAACGTTTTATAATATATACAACTAATGTGGTCTATTGTTATTATTATCATAAATATTTCAAATATTAACTTGAAGAATCTAAATTTACAAAAAACATTTTTTTTCAGTTTTCTAGTACTTCATATACATTTCTTTCTCTAGTTAGTAGAGTTGAAAAAAAAAATTTTTTTTGCGAAAAGGTATGTACTGTCCAAAGCGTACTTATTGATTAAAAATGATTAAAATAAGTTTAAATATTAAATAACGTATATCTCATTAGCTTAAGAATGTCCTATATGACATTTTTAAAAGCTACAACTCGAAGTACTCTTAGCACGCAATGATATTTCTTCAGATTTACATAATTACCACGTTTAGTTTTGCTCAGTCAGAACTATATACTACATTATACATATATTAAAATGCACCCGTTTAGTAAGAAATCATCTGCAGTGACGTAATACTGTTTAGATCGAGTCGATAGGTTTTATGTCCCGGAAACGTCGTTGATTGTGCTGGATCGGTAACACGCGCAGTTTATGCAAGCTATCAGTTAGCCACTTACTATTGTATTATGAAATAGTAACAGGGCTAGGGGATAGAATTTGTATCTCACCGATCCATTTTACTTGACATAATTACATTGAGTGTGGTTTCTTAAACCTTAGAACAGCACACAAATATTCACTTTAATAGTCTGTAAAAAGCTCCATCATAGAATCTTTCCTATTACTCTAAATGCCAAGATAGAAATAAATAAATTTGTTTGATAGTTGCTAGTATTTTTTTTTGGAACTTATAGGAAGAGTATAAACCATTTAAAAAATTGTTAAAGATTGAAATCTAATATTTCTTTGTCGCATTGCTTTATTTGGTATCCTTGACCAATTTTTTGTATGTGATTGTTACAAGTGCGACATGTAGTGTTGCAATCAGAATTAGATTTTGAGATGATTGCACTGTTCACTTTGTTTTGTTGATCCTAATCAAGCTAATTAGATGTAGAATGTTTAAATTTGAGTTGTAATTAATTATTTATAGCTAAATTATCCTATTCTTACTTGTAATTACAATTTATAATTATATACATACATTGATATGAAATAAATCAAATAATTTATTGTTTCGATCGTTTAAAAATAAAAATTGGTTTATGTGATTTAAAACTGTAATAAACAAGAATTGTAAGTACTGTGAGATGTGTTTTTAGAAACAAAAATATTCTTTGTTCTTTGCTTAAGTCTAGAATTGAATGCTTAACAGCATAAATACTTGTCGAAACCGGACGATCGCGCGGTGCGACGTTCCGTTAGTTTCCAGAGTACGGATGGCATGTAATATGCAATTTCACGACAAACATTATTTATCGCAAGGCTGTATGCATCCGCCGTGGTCCAACGTTTAAGCAATAAGTGTAATTTTAGACCTTAGTTTTATTCTACATGTTGTTATCTTTATATGAAAGTATTTATACGGTATATAAAAGAAGTCATTCTGCTTTCTAAACAACTTAATTTTATGGTTTGCTCTATTAATTCTGTGCACGACAATTTATAGGATTACGTGACAAAACATTACTAGGATTGTTTACTTGTCTCACGAATAAATGTTAAGACATTGATATATTAAAAGTGTATATATTTTTATGATTATACCAAATGAGTGAAGTTATTTCAGTTGTTTTATGTGCTTATTATACATGATCTTATGAATTGGTTTTTCAACATTTTCAAGTGCGATGCAGTAAGTTACCTGTATTATTTTCTTCGTTGGTTTTATACGACTTAAGAAATCGATTCTCATTTATTTCAGTTTTATACTTTAAGCAAGGGATTTTCTAAACTGGCGAGATACTTTTATTGATTTATTTAGAGTAATTTACAGCTCCAAATTTAAATTACAATTTATCCCTAAATATTATTAAACGCAATATATCTGTTTGACTGTCCTTTAGTAAGCTTATGTACCAAGAACGAATGAACTGATTTACATAATTTTATTATTGGACGTGTATTTGATTTGACTGATACCAGTTTTTTGAGAAAGGTAATATATAACTTGATCCGAGTAATATATATTGAATGTTCCGTTAATATTTTCTTCTAACTTGATAAATGTTTCTTACGTGGTAGTCGACGTGTTCATCTTCGTGCCCGGCGTAGTGGGCGATTTGTGCTGGAGCTACGGCTGCCACCGGGGCGTAAGCTATCGTCTCATGGCCATGTTCCTCCCCGGCGTATCCGTGACCGCCCAGCTGGACAATACCAGCACTCACTACCGCTACTACAGACAGGATCATCGCAATCTATAATCAAATAATTCATTGCACATTAATTATATAAAAACATTCACTATACGGACAAGAAGTAAATCTGGACTTTAGTGAACGTTGCTGTTAATGGCTATCAGCAGCTAATTAAAAAAAAATCTTAATTTAAGAATAGATGTAGATATCTTATTAGGATTTAGTTAAAATGTTTCGTACCTACTTGGTAACAACTACACACTTCAAGACTGAATTACATCAGTGTAAGTACAGCTTAACCGTACAAAGAATAACGCATAGTTTGTTGAAACCTGTGAAAGTTGTACAGGTAAATTTAATCCTGGAAGTTGTAAATAGCTTAAAATCCGCTGTCACCTAGATTACAATATTATTTGAATTTAAGATACTAAAAATATACTTAACATGACAAGGAAAGAAAGATATGGTCTAAATATCCACATTTTGTTTAATTGATATGATATTACTTTAAAGAATTTCGAAACTAAGTCTAAAGGATGTCTACAGAGGCATTAACCAACAAATATATGGTTAGTATTGAAATAATGTAGTACAAATTTTGGCCATTTAAGTAAAATGGATATTCTACTAATCACCACAATTGCTCTAAATATCGAATCGTTGGTTCTATACTTCTTCAAACTATGATAATGGCAATTGCTTTGACAAATGTAAAAAGAGGAATTTTATAAGAATAATTTTGTTTAATTTAAAGAGTGCAAGGTCTTATATAAAAGTGAAATTATAAGTTTAACGTAGAGTAATTTATGTACAAACAATAACACAGGATACTGAGTACATTAACTCGAATAAAAGCTTCATGCTAGGTTAGTTATTCCCGAATGCAAACAGCAACGAGCGGATTGTTTCCCTTTCTCCTAAAGGCAGTAATAATTATAATCACAGGATACACTTACTTTAGCGATCATTTTGTTTGTTTAAGGTTTGCTTCGTTTGCGCTACCACACACAACTAATGCCAACGAATGCAGCCCGCCGTCTTTTATATTGGTATACCTGGTGAGATCCGTCGCATACGGGGATCACGCTAACACGGGAGCTTGATAATGGTACTGTAATTACGTAAAATTACAACGTGGTTCAAGGTGAGAAAACTATTTGTATTGAGACAATGGTTTTGAGGAAAGTAGATTATTTTTATTTTGTACACGAAATTGGTGACAATCAAAGATTTTCGCACAGTGCTTGTTTTACGATCCTTTCTGTTTTCCAGTTATGCGACGTTATAAATACGCGACCGTTGCAGTTTGCCAAATTGCAATAAGGAAATACATTATTTATGCGCAAATCTATTTGCCATTTAGCAGGCAGTCTATTTATTGTACTTCTTTAGCAAACTTATAATATTTAAAATTTCCAGTAATATTGCCAGAAAATGTATTTTTGAAATAATGTTCTTAAAATTATCTAGACCGTAAAATCATCAATATATCAAATTGAATTCTTTTGTATATAAGATTTGTTATGTTTTTAATAAGCCATATTGTCGATTAATGAAATAGTATTAATATACATTTTCTCTTAAGTTGTTTAAAAGTAAAACATGTTATATAAGGGCATCACCGATTAATGTAAATGTAAAATCAAAATGGCGGTCTAGCAGTTTAAGCGGTTGTCTTACCGCTACCACCGTGTTGACTGTCAGGGGTTCGAATTCGACCAAATAAAATTATTTGCGTGATCCGCAAACAATCACGACCAGTTTGGTCTGTTACTTTATTATAGTTTATTAATTGTATGACACTAACATTTTCTGTGGCACAGGGCACAAGGCATAGGGTACAGAGCACAGGGCACAAGATTTAGGCTAGTGCAGTTATTGTACTTTATATTTAAAAAAAAATGTTATTATTGTTGAAATGCACAATATAATCCCAAGATAGTATATTAACTATTACAATTGAACATTGGATGTCAGTAATTTTCTCACAGCCTAAATTTCAGCAACTGAATTGTGCAATGCAGAAATAATATGTTTATAGAATAATATATGTATGTCAATCTTGAGACATAAAGTGCTATGTATAAGTTTGAAATCGTTTGTTTCTGATGATCTTAAAAGTGTATGTATTTAAAAGAGACGAGTTTAATAAAGTTGTTGTTTATTTTTAATAAAATAACAAATAATTTAATATATAAATTATGTGACGAATTATACAAATATAGAAAGACCAGAAAATATTCTGTTATATGGAGTTTATTTTCACGTATTTTATTTTAATAAGTTTAAAAAATAGATAATTACATCACTATATATACGATATAATAGATCTACTTAATGTAAGTAATAATTGAAGTTTCTTGTTAAAATTATTATTTGCTGAAACAATGTGGTTTCCTTTTCAATTCTGCAAACAATATTTATGCAGCGATAAGTTTAGTGGCTCGAGGTTTAATTTAATGATTTAATAAATGTTTGCAAAATTCTTCTCTTGGCACAAGCCATCTCGTTAATTTGTAATTACATGTAAAAGTTAAGTAGAGCGTTGCCGACAAAGCACCAAGTGGAGCAGTGCATGAGTGGAACTTGAAATGTAATAAAATGTTATAAAACAGTTTGTGTAGTATTTTTACCAATAGGAGTTGTATTAAATGTTTAATTAATAAAAAAAACATTAGCATGTTTTCTATCTAATTAGTGTCTGTTCAGAAATTATTTTTGACAACAATTTTAATCGCCTAATCCAGTAGAGGTTTGAACATTTAAACTGCTTGCAATTAGTTGATAGCTCAATATTGAATTTAGTGTATTTGTTTGTTTATATATATTTGCAGATAACCTTAACTCTACCTTAAAATATATCTTTGTGATAATCTTATGAAGAATTTGATAGGCGTTTAGGAAATTTTTTTCACAAGAAAACGGTGGAAGGGCTTTTTCTAATGCCCGCCTGGCTAGCTACCACCCTCAAGTTCAAAATCTGCCGCCAAATACCTATAGGTGTGTTCCGGCAGTTCCACTTGAGAACCAGTTCCTCCACAGGTTTAGCGTGTCTACCAACTTGGGCCGTATCGTTACTTAAAATCAGATGAGATTATGGCCATAACGCTAAACCTTAAATATATATTTAAAAAAAAACTATACCTCTTAAAGTTTTTTAATGTAAAAATACTACAAAATAATTTGAATAAAAAAAAAGAGCGAATGCTGTAGGCATTAGTAAACAATATAAGAAACCAGCTGTCGTTAAAGAAACACAATGGTACAAGTTAACTGCAGTGCTATAAAGTTGTTGTGATCTACTCATGTAATAAATATAGTAAGGCTTTTTTTGTCACTTATGTTAAAATTAGTTTATACTTTATAATTAGTTTAAAAAACATCATATATTGAAAATTAATTTTCATTTCAAGTACTTTCTTTAAAACTTGTGTCAACCTTAAATTACGTCACAGTAGGATGTATTATTTAGTAAAACTGTAGATCACCTTACCAATAGCAATGTATATTATAAATATAAGTATATTTGTATAAACCGAAGTATGTATGTCGAGTTAAAACTTGTGAAGAAATTTACTTAGCTAACCTAAAAAAATATATTTGTTATTTAATTTTTTTAAAGAATTTATACCCTTAGTACTTACCTTTGCTATCATTAAGGGCAATAATCACATTACCAAGGCAGGATGTGTTTCCTCAGACTCTGAAAACTGGTGCATGGCGTTTTTTATAGTACATTAATTTAGCGTTATGCCAAGAATCTCACCTGGGGCTAAAAGACGATGTGGCCTAAAATGAAATATACTTATAGGTATTAGAAAAAGCCCTGCAACCATGTAATTTATGTGGTGTTTGTTGTTGATCAATTCACTAAACTGAAACTCTACAAATTTTTGAGAAATGATTTTATATGAAATAGTGTTCTTTAGTAAATCTAACCTTAACACCATGATGAATACTAAATGAATGACTATTGTTAAAATTAACTTAGAACAGATATTGTGATTTTATTTAAAAAAATGTGCAAGCAAGTTTATAGTAAAATTAATGTACTCTTCTTTACGTTGTAGGTATAACTGAAATTATGTAAAAGAAATAATTTACTTTTTAGAAGCAAAAAGGTGTAAATAGCAACTAGTTCTTTAGTTATAATATTAGTTAGTTATTTAGGTATAATATTAAATATACCTACCTAACAGTGTCATAATTTCAATATGAATATAGAACGAACACGCATTTCCGTGACGAATTTTAACATGTAATCGTGCATTTTTCCATGTCATAATAATAACATTAAGATCTCGTAAACCATGAGTTACGTACGAATTTCTTCTTTTGTACCACTTCCGTTATATGCTATTACGTCAATGTGTTTGTAATTCTTATGTGTTTTACGTGGATTTTTAAATGAAATTATAAACCTCAATTAAAGGTTTCTCTTTAAAATCTTAATCAATAAGACTTAATTACTACTTCTACAACATATGTACATGTATACCACACTGTGTAGATTGAAAGTTATTGCAAACAAATAAAAATATTATTATTTTATGTTTCATATCTCATGTATGTATATATATATTTATGTTATGTTTATTTTTATATCATTTTCGGTACTTATATCTATTACCATGCCTCTGTCTATTATCTCTCTGTTCATCATTCTTTATTATTAAGCACATTTTGTGAGTATTGGCGGATATGAAGAAAATTGACCTCACACAGAAGGATGCTGAAGATTAGGCAAGATGGAGGAGGTTAAGTAGGAATGCGGACCCAGGCACTAGCTCGGGGGGAAAAAAAAAGATTATTCAAAACATTTTGAAATGCAGCTTCTCACGGGAGGGTTTTGAAATTCTTTTAGTGGGATGCTCGTTCGGATAAAGTCAGCTCGAGGTGACTAAGGGCCTCTTCACACGGCGCGTTACATCAGCGTTGCGTTAACTGAGCGCTGTCACTGCGTTATTTTACGTACTAATAACTATAGCGTAAACACGGTACGCTGCGCCGACGCAACGCACACAACGCACACTGACTGCAGCCCCCGAGAAAAAGCGGGTAGGGGATATAGTCAGTGCAACTCCGTGTTAACGCTGCGGTGACGCAACGCCTGTGTGGCAGGCAATGCGTCAAAACATTTGCGTTGCGACGACTAACACGCTGTGTGCACCGACCCTAAGGGAGTGAAAGAGATCATATCTCCTCTCTTAGAGATCTATGTATCCTCTATTAACACTTATCTATCAGTACGTGTTCGTAATAATCCTATCTGTATCCTCTATCAGATATTGTGATGTTTCACTTCTGTCATATGGTCTTTTTTTTCACACATTTCTCACATTTTTTTTCTATAGTATTGTGTTATAATTTTACTACAATCTATATATTTTTTTTAACAAATACGTTACAATAGCGGTGTCTGGATGACTATTGTGACGGTTAAATTGGAATCATTTGTATTAATCGAAGGCTGTGGTTAGACTGAAGGAAATTATTCGGCAGTAGCAAAATCATCTTAATTTATTTTTCGTAAATATCTAGTTATATATTATTGTGGATTTGTCAGGGGTCATAATTAATTATTGTCCCATATTTCGATAGATGGACTCATTGACTATCCCAGCTTTTGGTTGCCACCTTATGAAATGATGATAGCTTCCTTTCTTATTTACTGTATATGTGTGATATGCCGTTTCCGTACTGTAATTCTAGTTCCATTTGTTCTTGACTCAAAAAAAAACCTAATTTCTTCTGTTACGTGATAGCCTAAATATCGTTGGTTTATATATATGAAATAACCTTATCGACATTACGTGGCATAGCGGAGACTAGGAACCTTGAACAGGATACATAAATTTTTAACACTAAATTTGTTGTACCTACTTTCACAAGATAAAAGTTAGCCCATGTACCTCTTTGATGCCCTGGAAAGAATACAATAATGGGTAATTCCTATTGTAAACATGCAGGTATAACCAAGTTCACTGAGGGACATCAGTTTATTAAAAGAGCTCTATCATCCATATTATGGTGAGAATGCGAAATAGATATGCAACTTAATTTCCTCTTATCTAATTGATAAAATGTTTGTCCTACGAAGTTATCATAATAATCTCCCGTCTATTATATTAACCATCTTTCTAATAACGTGAAGTCCTTTGAACAAAACATGATAATACATTTGAACGAGCTGTCAATAAGGCGTCGACTCTCCAGCTCCTTTGGTGGCCGGCGTAGAATTTGATTAGTGCAGGAATACCGATTATTATTCGATTATTCGATAAGATGCGGCATTCATGCTAGCAAGCTAACATAGAAACAAAAATGTTCTAATTTCTACACATGGTATTCAAACTCAGTGCTTAGAAAAGGTATTGATATTAAAATTATTTCTGCAACCCGTAATACATTGAGCATTTATCAACAAGTGGTCTACAAGCATGTTGCATCAGGCCTATATCATAAAAAAATATCCTTATATTCTTAATGATAAAATATCTTATCACATGAATAATGTTAATTCATTTAGGCTTAGTCAATTATTAATAAAAATTAACTTATAGATTGATGAAATACCAATATCAAAAATATTTTTAGTTAAGATGAAGATATTAGAGAGATATATCAGAAGCAAAATTAGAATCACATTGTAAATATTATTAAATATATATTAGATTATATTAGAATAACGTTTAACACATGCGTAAAGAATGCGTATTGTTAGTACAGCATGCCACTGTTTGCTGATGAGTAGATTGAAAGAAAATTCACAGGGACTGGTAGAATTGTCCCTGTTTTTGCTTGTTACGTATCACAACCATGAAGTATGTCGGTAATTAGTAATTATCTGTTACTTAACATTATGCATTCGATGGATGGGGTTTCCACATACATATCTTTTGTTTTATTGTTCTCATGGGCTCTGCAAAATCAGCTATTTGCTTCAAATATTACGTTTATATAAGTTTTAGTGGTAGAAATGATAAATCAACTGAAAAATCCATTCTATGTTCGCTCATTCAAGCATTGTCATGTGCAAACGAATGTTATGGAGAACCATTTACGCTTATTTACAAATTTCTGTTGTCATAGAATGGGAAAAGGAACTAGTGTTTTTTGAAATCATAGTCAATTCATTGTCAGTTAGTTTGATTGTATTATGAAGATTTCTTAGCCCAGTGTTGAGAAGTTTACTGGTCGAGAGTATACTTTAAGAAGAATATTTTCTAGTATATCAATTTGTTTATAGAATTTTATGTAATCATATCATCCTCATTATATTAAAGGTTCTAAAACTATACGAAACATAATTGAAGGACAAACCAAATTTAGTATGCAGTTCGAAAAGATATTGTACACTAAAGAATTTAATAGATCTATTGAATTACATATCTGCTTTTTTTTCTTGGTTACAAAAGTGTTAAACTATCATATATAGTATACTTTAATATTATTATGAAACACGTAGCACAAAGAAATGCAATTGACGAGACGTTAATACATCATTGCATTATCATTATAATCAAAGATATTAGACTTACAACAAAAAAAATCTATTACACCTAATTAAAATTTTTAGTACATTTACTAACGAGTAGCTTTCAGTCCGAGACCTCCCTTAACTTAGTTTACGCAATTTGTTTACTTTCTTTATTTTAGTATATTGTATGTCCTGTTAAATAATTTTATTCTTATCCATATGTTAACATCATGCAAAATATTGAACTCTGAGACTGACTGATTAAATATAACACCGAAATATGTTTTATTTATTTAATTTGAAGATTATTCATACTAAGCTAAAATGAAAAAACATTGTTTTCCATACAGACTTTACATTTTTCAATTCCTTTTTGTGATGAATTTCGGAGAATCCTTTGTTAAATAATATCTACAATATAAAACAAAGTGCTTTCTTCAAATCCTACGAAAGGAAATATGTTAGGGTGATGATTCATTCTGGACTTCGCCTTATGTAATATATGTTTAGTTTTTAAAGGTTTAATAAAAACATTAGTTTCAGTAAATAGTAAATATTAAGTTTATTATTATTTAAATATGTAGTAGTACAAAAGTTTAATTATAGATAGTAGTTTAATGCTGAGTGGTGATATAATGTGTGGGTGCAGCATGTACAGCATGTACAATAGGTGCGGCGTGAACAACTGGAGTAGCATGTACCACAGGCGCAGCGTGGACTAAAGATGCGGCGTGGACAACAGGTGCGGTGTGGATTAGAGGAGCAGCATGAACTACAGGAGTGTTATGGACAGAAGAAGTCGGTGCAGGAGGAGCAGCATTGGGGTTCGGTTCAGAGTTGTGGACAATGGCGTTAAAACTGTTGACCATAGAACAAAATTACAAAATCATTAACCTTTTGTTTACCCAATAAGAATTACTATGTTGGATGCAGATAAAAAAGTATAAATGCTCATAGTACGAATACGTGAGATCGTTACGTCTATAATGACTTTACTCAAAATTTGAAGTATATTCTAGAAACCATGCGACATATTTCGCAATCAGATTTATCTGTTACATATTATATATTACGCTGTGCTTAAAGAAATATTTGAAAGGATTTTTCTCCAAACGACTGTCTTAATATCTTTCATGAACAATTGAGCATTTAATACCTTGTAATTACACCGCTCAATAAATTTAATGAATGCGATTCAACACAACGCGTAAGTCTTAATAATCATTTTTCTTAGTAAACGGGCTGTTGTAAGGTGTTAGTTATAACGTGTAATTATGTTGTCGGTAAGTAATATTTTTTATATATACGATTTTACACATAACAAACGAAATTAGTGGCCATCAAAATTGTACCACTTTGTGTGAGATGCTAAACGATGCTATCTGAGTTATCGACCAAAACAACAAACGTATTAAGATTAAAATGCTTGTAAATCGCTTCGGCGTATGTAAAGTAAAACTATTAGTTTCGCCAGCTTACATTCTTTACTAAGTCGTATGTTAGCCAGCCTCAAGTTACGTAAGGTACGTAGGATAATCAAAACTTTTACATGAATGGAACTTAAACAATTACTTTCTTAATATATTTTATATTGCCTATTTTACGCATCTAAATTAGCTTATTATATAATTAATGTGTCATAACTTAGTTTTAATATATATAACGTGAACAATGTTTGCAATGAATTGTTTGAATTAAATATTTGAAAGTAAAACAGGTAGGTAAATGAACTCAAATGTTGATAGACAAAAAAAGTTATGTACACTGTGTAGTGTATTAATTATTATACATATTTTAGGATGTCTTTGAAAAATCATAGGCCACGGTTACGTCATCTTTCATGATTAATTTTGTTTTACTTTGGCAGATTTTTATTTTAATTTTAAATATGATTATTTTTGATCAAAAACTTTTTGAAATGAAATACAAATAGAGGCTGTAATTATCTTTATGTTAATATCTTGTGATAATGTAGACAGCAGTTATTGTGCCAGTATTGTACAAATAGATGTATTGTATAATGTAAGATGTTATATATCTTTAAATAATATAAACTCCTAACTTACAATTATTCCTTTGTAAAATTCATAAATTGTATGGTTTGAGATTTATATGATATATCATAGCTTGAGAATTTTTTTTATACTTAAGTTTTAGCGTTATGGCCATAATCTCACCTGATCTTAAGTGATGATACGGCCCAAGTTGGTAGACACGTTAAACCTGTGGAGGGACTGGCACTCAAGTGTTGGTGTTTGGCGGCAGGTTTACAACTTGAGGGTGGTAGCTAGCCAGGCGGTAATTAGAAAAAGCCCTACAACCATGCAATTGCAACTTGGCATCTCGATCACGATTGTCGTCACAGTTTTTGGATTGTATTATGGTTAATATCAGGTCCTGTTCCCTCAGCTTACCGTGCTGCTATAAAGATACGTAAAGTAGACTTTAATGCTGAAACTTACCCATTGAGGTGGTCAGCCGAGTATTCAACAGTGCGGACAGAACCGTCAGGCTGGAGCAGAGAATATTCTCCCTTCACAACGTCACCATCACGGCTTTCGTGTTGCGACTTGTGATCTCCTGTGTGGGGGTCTTCAACTGAATATGAAAATTCATATTTTGCGGGAGCCTGTGAAATTAGTGTTTCTATTAGTTTTTACCGATACAAACCTATAATATAGGAATTAGAAAACTAAATTGCATTAAGTGAATTTTTGTGTGATTAATACAATTGTCTAAATAATTGCTTGGCTGTTAAATATGGATATATAAAAACGGATGTTAGTACATATGAAATCGCTAAACTATATATTTACTATCTCGAACGTGACAGATGACGCTCTGATCAAGTTGTTGATTACTAGAAAGAACAGAACAACTATATATGCTAGCACTTTGATTATTCATGCATTTACGAGCTACGCTCATTGGCAATTGTATGACCATTTGTGAGATTATCCGCTCAAAATAAGAATAAATAGAGGATCCTTCAATGTTATTTATATACATTTTATTTTAATTAGTAGTTTTAGTACGTAGCGAGTACAGAAACGTAATCATCATCAATCAGTGCATTATTATAACTTTTGAAAAGCTACTAAGAATGATGATTGTATGCTGACTAAAGTATTATTGCAACGAATTGCATTATTGTAGTAGATAAACACTGCTAATGATGTTTTTGATAAATAGACTACTAATTCGAATCCCCGCATGATAAATCGCCCATGTAAGTTACAAAAGAATCCGTAGTATTATAATAACAAGCAGCTTGCACAATAAATATTTAATTGGGTTCTATTAAGTGATCGCATTTTTAATCATAATAGTGGCCGGTACGCCTTTCACTTTCTTTGTGCTTATAAGTTTGAGTGCGTAACAATAAGCGTTATACTACTCGAGTGGTTGCTGCACATCCGCCTATAGTATGCAAATAGAAATTTCGTTGAATTTCCTGTTTATAATCCTATACTAATACTTTTCTATTTTAACATTTTATATGTAGCCAGTTTGGCCAATGTCTCGTATGAAAGACTATATAAAATACAAATTGACGGACACAAACTAACAACCAAATTCAGAATATTTATTTGTGAATCCCACAAATAATTGTCCTGTACGGGACTCGATCCCATAGTACTTTGGCACGATGTTTGCAGAGAGGCAACTGCTGTAACCATATAGTCATTATTCTTTTACATATTTCTTAAATTGTCATCTCTTTCGTTCTTTGTAAGGCCCTCTATAGTTCTTTTTCTAGTGTTCATAGTTCTATTGTAATAGTCGGGCAGTCCCAAGTATAAAATCTTCAGAAATAATTGCAAAAAACTCTGTTACACCTATCCTTCAAAAAGTCCTTTATTGGTTATACGAACATATAGTACTTACGTGTTCTTCAGCATGGTCAGCCTGATTAACGGAAAGAGAAGATACAACTGGACCATGATGAATGGCAGGAGCGACACGTTGAACGAACGGAGTAGCGTGAACAAAGGATGTTTGCTCTAAAATCGGAGCAGAATGGACGATTGGAGCGTGTTCAATCAAAGTCGTTGGGTGTTGCAAAACAGGTGTGAAGTGAGCTGTAGTTTGGTGGGTGGGCTCATCGTGACGTACTATGTTCTGGGAAGATACGGCGTGCGATTGTCCCTCGTCGATCAAACCAGCATGGCAGAAAGCCACTAGAGCTGTGATGACTGCGACCTGTAACAAGAAAAATAATTGTTTAAATGTGTTGATTATTTTTTAATTATAGTAATAGAAGACTGATCTTGATGAAGATGAAAATACATCTACTTTGTGACAAATAATACTTAAATTATGCAAAAGAGTTTAAAATTGTTTGGCTTTCCATACTTTTAAGGTTTTTGTCTCTATATCAAAAGTTATGCAAGTTTATACGAAAACTTGGAACAAAAAATAAATGAAAAGTAGCTACTAAGAAATAGGTTTTAAGGAAATGTGATCTCGTAGGTTTTGAAAAATATTACTAGGATTAAAATTTAATTAATATTTTAATAATTTTACATCAGAGGTAATTCTAAACTGAAATGTTTATTTAGAAAAACGTATGGTATAAGTATGTTAGTATGCTTTAAGCAATATTTATAATAGTACTAACACAAATATAGCTTATTCTATGATGGGATACAAAACTAGCATGTTTAAATGTTGTAAATTGTTTTTTGATCTTACTTTAAAGTACATGTTGATGTTCTTTACCGAAACTGTTGGCTTCGTATGATAATTTCCAATCGGGGTTGTAGTTTTTATACTTACGAAGAAATCGCGACAAGTACTGATATGTCACTCGATACTGGAAAACCGGCCCAACATATGACACTACCCCAGACGATCACCTTTACACCTTTACGTCATTGTAACGGCACTTGTCATTTTGTTGAAGGCTACGTTAAAGCTGCATCCATACACTTCGTTAAAAATGTTAACTATATTTGATAAACTCTGACTTTTTTTATAAATTAATATGTAAAAGAAATACGATGTAATTAGATGATATGTGCTCTGTTTAAAAGGATGTTGAACTGCAAATTATAAATTATAAATTCATACTAAATTTGATTTAAATTCATCATAAAATTAAATGGCGTTGATTAATCATATATTGTTACACAACTCGAATCCTCACCTACGCGTGTGCCTGATATTGAGAACCTGACCTTCCCTGTTGGATCTTCTGCTGATCTCTCATCATCAGTGTTCTCAAATGACATCAGTACATTTGAGCAAGGCGACATAATTAAAAAAAATAAAGGATTCGTAGACATTGTTTCTAGGTATTTTTTTACATAAATACATCATAATATAATTCAATATAATTGTTTACACGATTCTGTATTTCGATGGCCTATATTGTGTAGTTATTAATTGCTTTTATTAGATCTTGACCACATCATACTTTGTTCCGTTCTAATAAAAAAATACCCAATTGAAATATCACGAAACTTGCGATTTTGAGAATCTAGTAATAACTCTAAAACACGATCCATATCTGTTTTAACATAATTAAATAAAAAAAGGTTAAATTTAGACATGGATGTTGGAAAGTGAACATTTTAAATAGATTATTTATATTCCTGCAGTATGTGAGTAGGCTCTTATATTGTCGGGAGGTAAGAAAGTATCGTTATGTGCTGGCAACGCGTGCTCCAGTAAGCCATTGCGCAACTGGATTATGGTATCACACTGAGAGTATCTTAATATATGCTACAATTCATTTTGTACCAATTATTATTACAATTAAATAATGTGAAATCAAAATACTTAACTCAATTGAGATCATAAAAAGGTGCTTATGAACGTCAAAGTTCAGCTACCGCTGTCGTAAATTAGTGAAAAATAAATATTTATTAGAGAAGAAAAATTTAGTCAGTTTTTAATTTTTATCCCTTATACTAGAGAAAATGTATTATTTTCTGGGAAAAAAAGTATTCGATATGTTGATGTATAATTATTAGCTATCACCCTATCAAATCACATTCAAACCTATCCTATACATTGCTCTATATAGATAAATTACAATGCGAATATATTAAAAAAAAAAGTGGATGTTCAGACTGTTCAAATCAAACAAATCAAAAATCTTTATTCAATTTAGACCCTAAGAAGGCGCTTATGAACGTCAAAACTACCACCGGTTTCAGTTTTATTATATGTATAGAAAATATTACAATCTTAAAAATACATTTTCAGTTACAACATGTATGTTCGGTATTATAAACGTTGGTCAATTCCTTGAAAAGTCGATGTTATAAAAATGTGCTTTTATGTATATATTTTTATATATTTATGCATATACGTAAATAATTAATGTGATGTATTTTAATTTAATATCTTTTTGAAAATATCACTGCCAATTGTACTGTTCTCAGTGTGTCCACGCCGCGTTGAGTAGTCGTACCTTCTGTGCAGTTCGCAAGCCGTTGGCACTCCATTATTTTCCCCATGCAACCGGTCACTTGGTCGCGGTTTCATTTAAACTTTCTGCCAAGGTCACTTATGTAGCAGTTGACCAACTTTAATAAAATCTTTTCATGGACCGTCATTTTTTATTGTAGACGTTATCGGGTACTCATTCGACTGTGAAGACATCGAAGTGAAATTAACGAGATAGACTACGCATCCATGCAGTGATGTAATCTTTGTGTAACATGATAAATATTCCTTTTACGCATCACTGAAATATTGCTCAATTATGGACATAAAAAGATTATATACGCGACAATTGGTTTATTGAAATGTATTATACTGTCGATACTACAGATCGATTTTGTTAAATATTCTATTTATATATTAGTCATTTCTTTTTAAATCACAGTGAAGGTTTATTTTATTAATTCGATTGTTAATAATTTGAAGTAACAGAAGTGGTAGCGTGTTTCAACATTGGGTTAATCATTGTAGCATGTGAATTGTACAATTAGCCTAAGCTTTTGGTAAAGGAAAATAACGAGATTAAAGCATAGCTCAATAGTAGTTGTTTCATTTTCACATGGCTCACTACTACACTAATTTTAAAATGTGTTGCCAATTACCTATATGCAGCGTTAACGGAGTATAGTCATAAGGTTCAGGAATAAAACATACTTTTTATGTCTCTATGTATTTACCTTATCTATTCCCTGTCTAATTATTAACTTTTGAGGTCCACAATAGACGACACTATTCACAAGTTGTCATTATCTGCGCTATATTAATTCATACGGATGAAATTTTATGAAAATATGCTAAGCTGATGAAATTTAAATTATTTATAGAAAAGCTTACACCTTATTAACTTTCATACTTAAAACAAATTTGCATATTTCTAATAATTTACTGGTTTAAAAAGATTATTGAATTCTTATGTACAAAGTTTTACATGATTTTATACAAATTTATCACGATTTGTTTACCAATACCTATTGGTTTCTTATATTGTTATAATGTTAGAATATACCGTAGATTATTCATCTCATTTTGTCATTGCAATCCTTAACAAAGCAATTTATGATTATAATATTTCATAGATTTTTTTTTATTTATTGTGATTGATCAAATAAATATTTACAACTTTATTTTTTAACTTAAATCATAAGGTTCCTCACAGTTGTGAGTAATACTTCTATTATGAGTATAATGACCATGCAGTTGGAAGTATTACAAATTATATTGATATTATCAAAGTATCGTGTGTTGATTCTCATACGTCACGCAATTACAATGGAATTTAAAACCGACTTCAATGTCACTTATTATTTCTCTTAATTCAGTTAATTGAACGTAAATATTACATACAATATTTCGGTAAACCGCCGTATATAATTATGGTGAGTTATAGTAAGCTGGCATGTCGTGATCAATTTTACCGATTCTGGTAATTTATGATATCCCTGTATGGTATTGGTGGATCGTCGTGTTACGAAATCAAGTTCTTTCAGCAAAGGTCACGTAATGTACACTAAACTAAATTGGTATTAAAATCTTCAAATAAATACTTTCGTAAATAAATACTTGGTTGGTTGCTTTTTAGTTTAATTCTTGACAATGTGAACAATCATTACAATACTGCCGTTTATCGATTATAACTGTATAGTCCCTATAATAGAAAAATATAGTTTATTCTTAGTAATATTATAAATGCCAAAGTGATTTTGTTTGTTTGTTACGCTTTCACACTTGAACTGCTAAATAGATTATGATGAATTATGGTATAGAGAAAGATAGGCACCTGGAGACGGTGATATACTACTTCTTATAGCTAAAAACTTATTGGAAGTGAGGTTAAACTTTGTATGAAACTTTTTATTACGTCATTCGATTTGTTTGATGATATTAATATTAACGCGAGCGAAGTCGCAGGTAAAAGCTAGTACAATATATATTTAATTTAATAAAATTATTTAATTTTTTTGTTTATTGTTAATTTATTTGTTAATGAAGGTTTATCAAAATATATATTTTAAGTAATAAGTTTGATAAACAATCATTTATATCTTTTGAACTTGTTACTAATTCGTTCTGCACGTCCTTAATGTTTAATATTGATTTTATTGGTGGAAAATATTAGTTATAACAGTTAATGTATTATATAATATAATAAATAATCGATACATTGCAAACATGAGAAGAACTTATATAATTAAATGTATCGTTATGTATATCTCTTTGTCCGTCTTAAAATATGCACATAT
Organism: Actias luna; assembly: GCA_039707435.1. NCBI lineage: Eukaryota > Metazoa > Arthropoda > Insecta > Lepidoptera > Saturniidae > Actias > Actias luna. The sequence continues at coordinate 6,694,758 of JAZHAC010000033.1, read as the reverse complement.
GCTTATAATTTTCACACCGCTGCACCGATTTACATGTTTTTTTTAGGACTCCGGATATCATAGAAAAATAGAGTATGTCTTTGTTGTCTCCATACCTATCATATCGTCATATCAGATATCTGTTTATCACTTTTTATTGAAAACGATTTGAGGTATAAGTTGAAACCATACTATCATTTTATCTGACGTTACATTACTTAATGGGTTTGAAGCAATGATATCTCATATGGTATTGTATACGGACGCCGCGTCAAGGGACGTGAGATCGAATCCACCTACAATGAGCTGGAGCTTTCGGTAAAGGAAAATATAGTGATGAAACCATAGCATGATGTAAGTGCTTGGCTAGCTACCAACCTCAACTTAAAAATCTGCAGCCTAATACCTATAGGTGTGTTCCGGTAGTAGAACTTGAGAGCCAGTCCCTCCACTAGTCTTGTCGTGTCCACCATCTTGGGCCACATCCTTCCTTAACATCAGTTGAAATTATGATCATAACGCTCAACTATATATAACTATATATAAAAGGTAGGTCGAGTTTTGAGTAGTAAGCGCAATAACAAACAGACAGACCGACACACTTAGAGTTGTTGGAGAATATTGCGATTATATATGTATAAATAATATTTATGTGAAAACGGTAAAATAATGTTCGATATTTAATGTCACCAATAAGTACGGAACCAGCAAAGTACAAGAGCAACTAAATTAGACTTGAATGATGCTTAAAATAAACAATGCGATACGAGGTATTTAAAATAAAATTATTTTAGTAGATAACAAAACATAGGTAATTTTCAATATACCGACACTATAATTGTAAAAATGTTACGTTATAACATGTTGATGCGGATTGGTATGAAGTCTAATGTCCAAATGATCTAAATTTTTGCATATAGGGTATCACTGTTACACAAGCTATATCGTACAGTACAGAGTAAACTGAGTTTCTTTCAACCTTATTGCAACTTGGTTATTGTTTGGTAATTTTTATATCCAATTTGGATGAGAACCAATTTTTCTCACGGTCCGTCGGTCTTTTAGTGCAATTAGCACTTGCCTTAATACATACTGGATCGAATGCAACATTTCGTCTGCTTGTATTGTTTCGGTCGGGATAATATATTTAATTTATATTTTATAAAACTATAAATTGTTTGTACAAAACATATTGCTGTAAAATGAATTAATATATTGTTGAGTGGTTGATAATAAAATTAAATACACTGTCAATTAAATAATTCAATTTATTATATAAAATTACAAAGAAGCTCATCTATGTACAATTAATATGCCCAAAACCACAAGGAACTGCCACATCTAACGCAACCTTGACAATTAGCTATGTTATTTATTAAAAATAATAGTTGAAATAAAGACTATTATATTATTTACAAAAAGTAAATAATATACGCAGGTACATGTTATTTAGTTTTTGACGATCTCCTACATAGTTTTATGATGTAAACTCTGCCCAAGCGAACGTATGAGACCAAAATTGTAGGACTTAGTTACCTACTTTATATTTTGGGATAATTACGTTATTACTAATATCACAGATTGTTTTTGGAAGTCCTTCTAATGATGATGGATGACTGGTGGTGAGTTATGCACGACCGCGTTGAAGCTGTTAAATAAAATTATAAATTTAGGATGTTGTTATAATAAATCTTCATGTGTTGTATTGATATTGTTTAGACAATTATACTCAAGCAATATGAGTTCGTAAGAATTATTAATTCCCTTCCCACACCAACTAGTCAATTATGATACCAAAATCTATTTACTTTTAAATTTTTATCTGTTTGATGTTGAGTTAACTTAGATAACTGGTCCCTTAGATTTAATAATAACTCAATTCTTCGTGAAGCCATGAAAGATCTACTGAAATTCTTTATAGCTTTGGATGATTTTCGATTTTTCTTACCCATTATGGTGATCAGCTGTGTATGTTACTTTGTGGAAGGAGCCATCAGGCTGAAGCAGAGAGTATTCACCCTTAACCACGTCACCATCACGAGTTTCATGCTGGGACTTATGGTCTCCTGTATGGGGATCTTCCACCGAGTAAGAATATCCGTATTTGGGATGAGCCTGGAAGTATAGAATTATATATGTACATTAATGATATATATATTTTCTTAAATGAATATGAACTATATTACAGCTTTACTTTATATTGTGTTGCATTAAAGATTCAATTGTAACACTACTTTAGAAAATTAAATGGTTCATATTTATCGCTATTATAATAAAATTAATCGATAATATAAAAAAGTGTTTATTACTTTCTTACCATAAGGCTAGAAAAAAATCTAATTATATATGTTACATCCATGTTATATGTTATATCATAAAACATGGATGATAGGATAGACATTAGACAATTGTGTCTGAATCATGAAAATTCATGGAATGACGATCTATATAGAATGTTAAAGTCAGCTTGACTTAGTGTAGTGGTGTATTTGCCAAAGTGGTATATTTAGTGGTGTTACTTTTTGACGTCATTTGCACTAAACAAGCAGAGAGGTCGGATATAACACAGTAATGAGTTCGATACAGTGATTTATATTTCCTTTGTTAACTGTTAGGATCAAGCAGATAATACTAAGCTACTCAAAAACGTACAGACCGGATCACATAATCTCCTGCAATGTTTTTAGGCTGTAATGTTGTTACCTGTTGTCTGTTAATTGTTCTAAATTTACTATCATACACAGTGTTGTCCAAAACAATAATAATCATTTGAAAATTCAAAAGTTGCTTACGTATTCGTCAATAATATGTTCTTCGTGACCACCCTGAACAGGACTGACATGAATAGCAGAAGTTGCAGGTGCGGAATGAACAGCAGGTGCAGCATGGATAGAGGGTGCACCATAATTTGCTTGTGCTGCATGATAAACTGGTGCTGTATGGTAGGCAGGGGCTTCGTGGATGGCTGGAGCTGGATGGAAAGTTGGAGCCGTATGGATGGTTGATCCACCGTGTAGAGCAGATCCAGCATGTCCGAGAGATCCAGCATGTTCCACAGGTCCAACTTGGATAGCAGGTCCAGCATGGTAACCAGAGCCAGCATGTGCTGATGATCCAGCGTGGTATCCGGAATTAGCATGTACTGCAGGTGCCGCCTCAATACTGTAAATAGCCTGGCCAGTATGAGTTTCAGGAATAGCGTGTGCTAGGGATATGCCTGCATGACCGGCTCCATCACCGTGAACGGTAGAATAGTGGACTGGGATATCATGATGGATAGTTTGTTCATGATGAACAATATTTTGAGATGAAACTGCTGGTGCGTGGTGTAGTAGGCCAGCCTGGACAACGACCACAATGGTGCATGCTAGCACAACCTGAAACAATACAAGTTTAAATATCCTCTATTTATTAATCGAAGATTTTTATCATATAACCATTATTACAAAGTCTAATGGTGTTAATAGTAAATGTTTTCTAAATGCGGTTTTGAATTCAGTTAATTAATAATGATAATTTAAATATTTTTAACTCAGTTGGTCAAAACTCTTGTTTCCCCAAGATGTGTACGCCTTTTGTTACCCAAGGTTTTGTTATAATTTTGAAAGGAGTATAGCTTACTTTAGAGAACATTTTGCTTTAGACACAAATACCTTGACTGTGTTGCTCTGATAGTGCTACCTTTTTATATAACAAACAAAACTTAAGACAGAATCGTGGAGGGGGTCTATTCCCGGCGATATCCGATCGGATCACAGCAATAGCCGCATTGGCAATCTGCTCACTTTATCTGTTGTCGCAATAATCGATATCAACAGAATATGTAGTGAAAATGGTCGCAAGTGAGAGGTTGATATTGTTAAGAATTTTTGGAGATTGTTTGATCTGACAAAATCGATTTGATGAGTGCGAGGTAACAATAAATGTTCGTGAGAATACAAACGGAGATTGTCCACTTTTTAAAATTAAATATTACAATACCTGGGTGACCGATATTAGATCAGTACTGTTTTTTAAGTTGTATGTATTGTATTATAAAAAATATATTTAGATACGGAGGATTAAACATCCACATTTCACGATTTTACAAACGTAAGAATTGATTATTATAAAAAACACAAAAATAAAAACTTTATTACAAATCATTTTCTTAAAAGACTGAATTTTTATGGAAAATTCATCTGTAGGTATATATGAATTCAAAAAGCAAGAACCTATCTAAATACAATATTTGATCTAAATCTTTAAAGCCGTTTCCGAGATACGTGAAATGTATATGCATATATACAAGTATACATACGTAATAGTATTAGATTAGATAGATAGATTTTCTTATCAATACGACAACTATGTCTATATTTTAATCTGTTTTTGTATTTACTAGGAATATTTAAGTGTGAGTGAATCAAAATTAATCAGAAAGAATTGATTTCATTGTTCAGATTGTAGACTAATAAGGCAGAGAGAAATTTTTTTGGTTTTATATAAAGCATCACTTTGTGATTAATTTTCTTATCAAGTACAGGTAAAAGTTAAACATTTATTGAATAACGTCCCAGTGATGTAATGTTAAAGGCCAATAAATTTTTGAATATGTGAAATATTATTTGTATAAAATACTAATATAATATATTATAAATAATAAAGATAATTAGTTTTATTTACCGTAATATGATAACTCGTTTTGTGTTAAATGCAATGAAGTGTTCAATGATGGTAATACAAGTACTCCGAGGTCAACACTTTTTTAAACCGGTATCAAAATTCATTAACATAAAATTGTAAAGATTTTATTTTTAATGGAGAAGGTCTATTCTTAATGTTTTTTTTTATATAGTTAAGGTTATCGTAATGGCCACAATCTCACCTGATGTTAAGTGACGATGTGGCTCAATATGGTGGACACGCTTATCCTGTGAAGGGGCAGACTCCAAAATGTAACTACCGATATAACACCTATAGACCTATATAACACTTATGGGTATTTGGTGGCAGATTTTAAATTTAAGGGTGGTAGCTAACCAGGCGGGCATTTTAAAAAGCCCATGCTATGATTTCAAACATGATGTTTCTTCTTTACCGAAAGCTCAAGCTCATTGTAGGTGGATTCAAACTCACGTTCTTTGACGCTGCGTTCGTACACACTACCAACTGAGCTATCATCGCTTCGCTTTGCCTTTTATGAAATTAATCACGTAACTTATCATGCATCAGAAACTAATAACAATTGCAAACTGGTTGCTTAGTATACCAGTTACATAAAACGTTGGAATTAATTTGTAACGCGCCATGAAAATCAAAGCCCGCGAAGGATTAGTGGAATTTCTTGTCACATGTCATAACTACTTTACTCCTATTATACGTAGATGAGGATAAATAGACTATTAAAATCAATTATTATGATCAAGGTATTATGTAGACTTTGAATACTTGTGAAAATTAGAAATTATACAGTCCAGTACACTTCCTGACTGAATGTGGGGCATTAGCTTTAAATAATTTGTACATGGTTTTATCATTAAGTAATGCCCAGGCGGTACTTTGAATAGCATATTTTTCCTAGATTATAAATATTATGTGACAGAATTATTTCTCTAACAAGATATATTATATGATTTTAAAAGTTATTAAACTAAAAAAAAAAATTATTTTTTTCGTTAATTTAACTTTTTCTTTAATTTTGCTTACTGTAATTGACTTACCTGTAATTGAATTACGTATAAATCGTCACTATTATTATAATAAGGCTCATGTGAATATGCATAAATTATATTTAGGACTACTGATTTAATTGTAAAAACCTATATTTTGCACGATTTTATTACAATTGCATATTATTATTGACTTATGAATTGTATTCAGGGACCAAAAAGTTGCTAACTGTTACTAGTATCTCCTAAGCCGGTACGGTACTTTCCTCCTCTTCCTTACGGTCTGTACGGTAATTTCCATGTAATGTGAATTGAGAAATTCGCTATGTTATATTCTAGCCATATTCTAAAGCTGTAGAAAAATGTAACGGCCAATTTGCTCCCACTTTTATACAATATGATGTGAAAAAAAAATTAAGCAGTCTGGTATGACAGCAAGACTGATAATAAATTGTAGATTTCTCAGACGTGAGCTTTGATTTTGGATTATACTATTCTTACAATCAGACAGTGTGTTGTCACTTTGTTGTACGAAAAGATAGTTAAACTTCTTAATATAATCGTGGTTTCTAATCGGCATCGGAAACAAAGCAGGTTCGTCTGTATCCTGGTTAGCAATAATATACAAAGAATATACATTAAAAACTGTAATTGCGCACGATTTTCGTACAACGATTCTTAATATCAATGTCAAGTGTAAATTACTTTATAAACATAATTAGCGATCATAAAGTAACAATCAAACTCGGAACAATTATTTGTGGGTCACTGAAATACTTAAATAAAAAAATAAAATAAAATAATATTAAAAAAGGTCGCAGCGAGACAACTGATTTAACTGCTAGGCTGACCGTGCAGTCTTTATCATGTTTCAGAACCAGCAAGTGTTCGTATAGAAGCGATCGACGTTGTATTTGGTCTGTCTTTTACTGATCAAGACGAATTTCTTAGCTTAGCTTAGCTTTCAATATGAAACTTACTGCAGTCGTAGATAGGCTAAGATCTTTTAGAAGATTATAAATTTTGATGGTATATTTCTCGCTCCCACTTCCATCGCGTATAAATCAACTACGTAACTATTCCAGTTCTGGTCAATTAGTAGCTCGAAGTATTTATTTATTTTTGTAGGCTGGACTTAAGGTATATTAGTTTCCCATGGTACAATGAGCTCAATCATTATAATTTGTTTCAAAGTTCTAGTACAAATAAATAAAGCATTATATATAAATTATATTAAAAAAAAACATATATAAATTATATGCTGAACAACATCTGACATACACCTGTGATTAACGCTAACTATAACTAACTGAATTTAGACTCTTCATTCTATATCAAAATCACGAGTTGCGTGCATATTCTACTACGTACTAGTCTCTGAAAACGTCTCACCAATTTCAATGACATTTTGTAATACTCGGTACAACTTTAGAGATATGATAGTTTTTATTTAGATATGTGTCTCTATCCCTGAATATGATAGGTAGTGCTGTGATCATGTTATTGTATGTTGGAAAGGGAAAACAAGGTTATCCAAGTCAGCTAGCAAATATATATAAAGTCGTACGCACTTGCAGCTTTTAATCTGCCTTTTTTATATTTTGTGTCGAACCGCGGTGACTGCGAAACCTTTCTGTTCTCATTTAGGAGTAGAGATTACTACTCTATTAATTTTACTATACATTTCATCGATAACCATGACTCTAAAATTTTATTTGTAGTTTGTTACAGAATTCAACAAATACCGCTGTTTTCAAAAGTATTTTAATAAAAGTAATTTCGTGCGAAATTAAAATACATGCATATTTATACGTATTGCTTGAATTACTACCTGTTAAAAATATAAAAAATGAAAATATGCAGGTTAAATGGAATGAAAGTAAGACGTTCATTTTTACCTTCCTAATTATATTATTTTTAAATGCCTCTTTGAAAAGTAATGTCTTTAATAGTGTAGGTAAAGCAAAGATCAGTCAGCAGGATGTGACAAAATCCACTTGGTAACAAATTTATACGTTATATTATCACGTTTCGGTGTGGCGCGTTTCGGTCTGTTTAAAAAAGACACTTAAATAAGCAGCACGCAACATGCAACACGCATCACGCAATGTTTTCTCATGTGACTCGGCCCTTTTATAATTGAATATTTTCAACAGTGTTACTGTATTTTGTATTCACAAACAAAAAAATTGACAAAATAAAGTTGTATCTTTCTAAATTCTTAATAAAAGAAAATATTATAGCTCAGTCCTGTTTTTGGAAAACAATGGTGCTGCTTAGTAGTAAGCGTAGTGCAATTAGAAAAATGCGTGAGTGTCGTGGAACACACGGTTGGAACGAATTGCTTTACGTAGTGTATTATTATTGATAACGTATTATATTATTGATTAACAAATTCAAATAAATGAATTACTAGCGTGTGAGAGTAATTAAATTAAACGCAGAGAAAACTAATGAATTGAAGGAATAGTAGAAAATTTCGTAATTAATTGTCTAGTTGTAAAAATAAACATTTTATTTTATATCATTAAATTCATCTAATTCATTATAATACATATAATACGCTACGAAAGAGCTAACGCGTATGACGTGTACCAGCTATATCTGCTCAGCCGTTGAGAACTTACTGGCTGTCGTGAACCAACAAGCGCGCACCTATGATTGTGCACTACCAATAGCATACTCGCTTTGGATAACCATCTACATTATAGAAATATAGTGCAATGTAAAACAGTCTAAAATGGTATGATGGAAAATTCTTACATTTTGAATTGTCTAGCTTCCATCCATACCGTGCGATAAGGAACTTTGTTCCAAATTCAATCATAACCACAGAAGGATTTATAATCCATCGATAACCGGCGTTGAAATGTCGGCTTGCGATCTGAATGTAACTGATCCTAAACTCTACCTAGAGTGAAAGTAATTTACTGTGACTGATTTATCACCATGTACTTGGTGGTTGCGATCCCGTTGAACACAAGTATCGAGTCCTATCAACCAATAAATATTTACATGGTGTTCATACAATTTATTGCATCTGTTATTTGCACGTTGTTAAAATATTGCTAACTATCTGATCGCATGCATGAACATGAATAATTGAAACCAATGTCTGTTGTAAGTGATAATATTTCAAACATGCGGAACCCTCTTTATTTCTTATCAAAAGCATAAACATAAATTTTTATGTCCTTAATTTGGGAAATGATGGTTCCAGCATACAAACTTTCATCGCTTATTTGAACTCTTCAAATTTTGTTTTTCGTGACAATAAAACTCGAATACTATTGTATTCGTGGCCTTCTTTCTGCAAGGTCCAATTTAACTTTATACCAATATTTGGTGCAGCAGTTTAGGCGTAAAAAGGTCACGAGCAGAGGGACTTTCTCATTTATAATATTACTTTGGATTTCAGAATTCCATTCCAATTCTGGAATATTTAGAAGCTAATATGGCAACGTTGGCTTTTAATAGGTTGTGTTTGCTGCCGCGGCGCCTCCTGTTCTATGCGTTGTAACGATGAACTTTGATTTACATTTTATGACTGTAAGCATAACTAGTATGTTGACAATATATTAATGACTAGATTTTACATGCGGCTTCGCTCGCGTTAAAATTGTTTTTTGTGAAATAAATCGGATGACGCAATAAAAAGTTTTATACAAATTCTTCTTACATACAAATTATTCTTTCTCTTTGCCCCTCTTCTAATAAGGTTTTTGCGAGAAAAGTAGCCTAGCATCAGTTTCCATCTATCTCTATACCAAAATTCATTATAATCGATTCAGCGTTATAGGCGTGTAAGCGTATCAAACAAACAAACGAACTTACTTTCATATTTATAATATTAGTAAGGATAAGGACATTGTTTTTTTTTCAGAATCAGGATTTATTCAGGTTACACGCTTGAATTACATTCCTTGCAATGTGCATATGTGAAACATTATAATCATCCTTGTTTTATAAATGTTTTATTTTATATATTATATTTACTTTTCGTGTGGTTGATTAACCTATACTAGTGTTAGCCCAATAACCAAAACTTGACTCATTAATAAAATTGTTAAGTCTGAACATAACTGAAATTATTTATCAGAAGTAATATACATCTAAAAATCGATATAATTTTTGTGTTATTTTGAAACATTTAGGATTTTTCGGCAACAATTTTAACTCCGTGAAACTGATAATAAAATTATATCTCACATTGACAGTATGAATTCAAATAATAAACATTTATTTAAATATTTGTAACACGTATGAAATTTAAATTTTAGATTACTGTATTCTTCTCTATACTTTTAATATGGCAAATATTAAACTTTTACGTGCGCATAATATTCATAAAAATCATGTATTAATATATACCTATATCACCTTTGTATACATATGTCTGTTAAGCGTTACTGTTATACATTTATGAATAACATAGACCTATATAATGAAACTGACAACGAAAAATGATACTTTTAAGTTGACAATTAATCTTTGCATAATTTTTGTAATAATTCTGCTTTATATTATAGTATTGGATTCAAACTTTATTTAGCATGTATTCATGAAGTTTATTATTATTCTGATTTTATTTTTATGAATTATTCCATTAATAAACTAAATGTGAAGGATATGATTATGGTTATTTGAGTTTCAATGAACAATTCAATGAATACAATACATATGCCTTCTTCAAAAGGCTATTATAAAAATTCACATTATGAATAGTTGCGTCGATAAATTTCATTTTCTTATATTAGTAAAGTTAATAAAAATGTCGACATGGTCATCAATCATTGAAAAAATGGTTAAAACTATGTAACGGTTATCTTTAGGTTTTGACTTGTATGGTAGATATTATCTTTACATTAATTGAAGTTTCACAACCGTAAATTAAACCAAAAAAAGTATTCTTGTAATACCGATAAAATTTTGGTTTTTACATACAACGTTTGTACATACATCATGTATACTTCACTATATAGAATCCTTAAACAAATTATCTAAGTAGACCAAATGTATAAAACCTTGGGTATGTCAGAAACGCGTGTAGACAATTACAAAGATTTGCAAAATAACAATTTTGTTATGGTCAACGAGCACATTAACATAAAAATTATAATAACATAACTTCTGTTTCAAAGATTCGCGGGTTATTTTATGAAAACGTAATAAAGTCAAATTATTATAATTGATGAAAGTCATATAAAGTATTTACGGCATGCAAACCATTTTGAGACACATGCGTAAGTAGGTTGTTCGTGCAGTAAAGTCTTAGATAAGCTATTCTAAAATGTAAAGTTCTTACATTGTCCAAGTAAATAACATAAATCTATATTAGTATGGAGTTTTGTCTTTACTCGATATTTTATTTTCAAATTTCACTATGAACTTTGAATATATACTCGTCAGATAAAGGACCCTGATAACATCACTGAAGCGTCGTTAGCTCAGTTCGAATCTCTGCAATGAGTTTGAGCTTTCGTTGAAGGAAAACATCGTGATGAAGCCATAGCGTGGTGGTTTAGGGCTTTTTCTAATGCCTAGCTTGCTAGCTACCAACCTCAAGTTGAATATCTGCCGTCAAAAACCTATCGGTGTATTCCGATAGTTGCACTTGAGAGCCAGTCCCAACACAAGTTTAGCGCGTTAACGAACTTGGGCCTCGTCGTCACTTAATATCAGGTGAGATTGTATCTATAACGCTAAACCTATAAACTGTGGCAGGGTAACTCATGTCATTCGTCAATTGACGTCAATTTCTCATTTTCAATAAAACCATTAGGAATTGTAATAAAAATTATAAATCTTTATGAATTGTAAATCGATATTGAACATGGTAAGTATATATAATTTCCTAAATCAATGGCTATAAGAGCTGTAAATAGTAGAAATCGCATCGTTTATTTTCCATAAACATTATACCTATTAGCTATTCCACAATTGATATAGATGCTAATCCTTAGACTTTTAGTTGTGGTAAATAAACTCAATAGATTTTTATAAAATTTTGTACACTGAATGCACTGTTTCTCAATTAATAGATAAAGTATAACCATTGTCAATAATACTCTTTGAGACTAGAACGATTAATATTAAAAGATAGCGTTTAAAGTCGGAACACAACTCTAGTATTATAATATATTGCATTTCAGAAAAAAATAGATTTTCATTTCCGTTCTTATCAATAACACAATAGGTAGTTTTTAAACGTTTTGTAATATACCTCATTATGTTATCAAGCTTTACTAAAAGTACTTAAACTATAGCCTTTAAAATATATGTAATTATTTAGTACAAAGAGTAGTTATTTCATTTCGCAGGTATGTTCGATTTATTTTTCAAATGTATTCTATGAAAGTTCATATTCATTCAATATTCCAACTGGAGTTCAGCTTACTCTACCTTCTAATTAGTATATAGTAGTATACAAATAAGCATTATAGTGCCATCTACCAGGTATTATTGATACTTTTGTCTTAATGTCCACAACATATCACTTTCCATTGAGGATAAAAAGTTTGTCGTTCTGTTACTTTCGATTTAATAAACATAACTGTAGGTGGTGTTATAATAAAAAAAGTTTTTAAACGTTTTTAATATTTATTTATTTACTTCGTGGAGTTTTGTAATATAATAAAATATAAATTCTTTTAACTATATTTACATATACATTTATATTGACTTTGAATTAATGGAAGGCGTAATAAAACCTCGAATGAGAATAAGACGAAGCCGTTTCAGAATCGTGATAAGAATCTTCTGCTTTAGGTTTCTGATCATTGTTTGTTTGTGTTTTTTCTATTGTACGTAATTGTTCAGTTTGTTTCTCGTTTGCTATTGTAGCAATAGTTTCTTTGGTATCATCGCCATTGCCACTATCAGCCGTTATTGTTACAACAGCAGGTTCAACATTAAGAGGCACGTTTTTCGTAACATCTGCGTCAACCACTGGTGTCGGTAATTCTTCCACAACATCTTTCCCATTTTCTTGCTCAGTTTGTACCCCTATATTATCCATTTCCATAGGAACTGTTTTGGTTTCTTCTTTTGCGTTAATAGAACCTTTCACTTCGATTTCTTGTTCAGTTTCCTGAACAGGTTTACTTTTTTGAACGACTTGATCGTTTACATTTTCTGGATAATTATAGCGATAATCTTTCCCAGGGAAGTAATGATTAATTTTTATGCCATTTCCAACTGGATAGAAATGTCTCGTATGGCCAAAGACAGACACAGCGTGAGCTCCATGTTTATTAATACTTTTGCTAATAACCGCTCTGAAACTGAAATAATTCAAAATATATAATGTACTTATATTTCAGGAGTGGACGCTTCTATATTAAAATAATTACTAATATAATAAATGCGAAAGTGAGTTTGTTTGTTTAATACGCTTTCACGCCTAAACCGCTAAATCGATTATGATTAATTTTGTTAAAGAGGTTGATGGGAACCTGGTTACGGTGATAGGCTATTTTTCTTGCGCAATACCAATTGGAAGTGAGGTAAACTTTATATGAAACTTTTTACTACATCTTCTATTTGTTTAATAAAATCAATAGTAATGCGAGCGAAACCGCTGGTAAAACCTAGTTATAATATGTATAGACTCAATATACAAAAAATACTATATTGACATCATATTTTGACAGTAGCATATTTTTATACTTGTAGTCATATAAATTCATGTTAAAATAATAAAAAGATTACGGGTAGCTTCCTTTGTATGAAATGAAAGTAATTGAAGAATTTAGTGCATTCCATTAAATGTATAAAACACCTAAATAATAAACAAACATGTATAGTAAACAAACATAAATAGTAATAAGTGTGCGCTGTGTATATCTTATCCCTATATTAGGGAGTGCCTACGTTTGGTAGTAATATTTTTTTAAGATTTTTTTTTATTTCGTGTTTAACATTAACATAATTACCCGTTGTGATCATCGGCATTATATTCCACTTTCCGCAATGAACCGTCAGGTTCGACAAGGCTGTACTCGCCGCGGACTCGGTCACCTTCACGAGATTCATGGTGATGTTTATGGTCGCCGGTGTTCTTGTCCGACACAGCGTACTCGAACTCGTATTTTGGATACGCCTGTAAGTAAAATACAAATAGTATGCGATTGAATTAATTATATTAAATAATCGGACAACATACTATACATTGTGATAAATCATTTGCAATTGTTGCACTTACCGTAGAGTCCCTTAATACCCTTTCCACGTGCATGTTTAATAGGTATTACATAAAAATAACATTATTACCGATATTATATTTATAAGTAAGATGTCAACAATTATGGTTTGCGCTAGTTTTTTGCTTTGATACAAAAGCTTTGGCTTCTAATTCTCGTTAGAATAATCTAATTCTAGTTTAAATTTTAAATCTAGTTATCATAATGTATATTAATTTAGAAAATTACATACATGTTCTTCGATTTTGTAGTGAGAAGTCGGAGGATGGTACATTTTAACCACTTTCCAGCCTTTATCTTCCGCAGACAGAGATGACGTTCTAAAATCGTTATGCGGGTCGACGAACACAGCTCGGCTCAAACCCACGAAGTAAACGAAAAAGAAAATCTATAAAGAAAAAATATTTGCATAAATAAATAGTACACAATTTTAATGAAAATGATAATTTGATTGATTCTAATTAAATTATTTATATGTCATCATATATACGTACTTATTTATATATATTTAAATTATTATTTTTATATTACATGTAAAATGGCAGTGAAGTATGAATTTGGTTTAAGTGCTTATTTTTGACTATTCTATTAAATGTAAATCGTGTTACGAATTTTATAATAAATTTCTAAAAAATGTTGTTCCTTGATTTAATTTATTTTACAACACTATGCCAATAACCGGAAGGAAACTTATTCCAAAATACAAACAGCAAATTCGAATATTGCATAACATATTTTCCAAATATAATTTAATATAGTTGTATAAATAAATTAATAGTGACATTCAAATAAAAAAATAAATTTTCGTATACCTTACTAAACATAACGAAGCAAATGAGATGAACTATCACGAACAGTTTGCTCTAAGAGACTGTTGTTTCATAGGAACATCATAAACCATTTTATACTTTTCCATTACTGGTTATATAAATTTTTGATAAAACCACTATTGTAGCTAATACTATTGTAAAGATAAAAATGAAAGAATAAAGAAGACTATCTTTCCGTTAATCATAATTATATTTTTGCAAATGCCCTCCGGCGTAATCGATTCGAAGTGTTTTTGTATTATTTCTTATTCAACTATTTGGTTGATCAATAACATTTTTAAAATGTTAAAATATCATAATGTCATCGGTGGTGGTAAATATTGTTTTCTTGATTAAAATGAATATTGATTCATTTGTATTGATTTATCACCATACGATCAATATTTATATTAATTAATTTATAATAGTAATATAATAACTGGCTCATTGTAAATTATAATAAACATCAACTTTTGTTTATGCTATTTATATTTGACATGTTTTAGTCATAATCTTATATGGTATATATATACCGATAAATAAAATTATAACATAGTTTTAAAATATTCTTTAAACAAAATATTTGAACATTTGAAAAAGAACTATATCTTTTAATTTATACAAAAAGAACATTTTAATCGCTATAATATAATACAATATAATAGATAGTTACTTTACCAAATTATATCCATACTATCTAATCGTTATTAAAAAGAATTTGGCGTATCATCACAATCTAATAATTATAGAGACGTTTCTCATGAGTTCGTATTTCGAAGGAGGTGAGGCCTTTTTGTAACCGACTAAGTTTGAAATATTCCATTGTCTTTATTTATGTAAAGTTAATTTGCTTTTCTATGAAATAAAAAAAAACGTATTTCATATCACTATTCTTAGATCTTTCTGTATTGCTAGCTATCTTGTAATAACACAATGCTGATTGCATTAAATGAAATAATTAAAAAAAATAACGATTGATGTTATGCTTTTAATCAAATGTATGCATGTGCTTTAATTCGAAGAATATCCTTAAGAAGTACTTAAGTTTGTAAAGAGAGATAAGATATTAAAAATAGCGTATAGTTATTTTGACTTTCAGCTATGAGGTAGGTTTCATGCTATTAAATTTTTATATTCTTATATATTTGCTTCCAAATTATCCCAATGCCTTTTCCCTTTGTGTGGGATGGTTATTAATCTGAGTATAATAGCATTGTAATAAAAAATAAATAAATTTGAGCAGTGACGCACGTTAAAATTTGTTAATATAATTTATGACTTCAATTGTTTGATTATATCAGTTATTTTTAGCGTAATCGATTATAGTAGAGTACACTCAAATCGTTAGTGTATAAATCGATTATCACTATGAAACCAAAGTCTTATTTTATATTGCACCCAGTTAGATTGGGATTACTATATAGGTAGATTTTACATAGTTGGGGATAACATCGACCTCTGAAATTTTTGGCTTATTGGTATAGGTATTAAGATTACAAAAAGTAAAGTAGTTAAAATAATTTTGGATGAAATGAATACCCCAGTTTCCTCACTACTACATTCATAAAAGAGAGTGGATTCAGTTATCCCAAAAGGCATCGCCGTAGTACAATAGCAATAATAGATTAACTAAATATTTGGTCATTTTTGTTGTATTTGTCAGGTTAAGAAGTTTTCGGTTGATGTAATGTATTTAACAAGTCAACAGTTATAATATTCATAAAGTGAATACATTATTAAGTGTGAACAGGTGTACTGGGCATTATAGTGTGTGAACATTTACAAAAATGTAAATAAGTAATTTTATAATGTAGGATTTATTTGGAGATAATATGAAATTGGTAGGTATTTGAATCACTCAAATGCATGTTATTATCGAACTTATTCGTATATTATTATAAATAAATTATTCAACAATTAGTTTCATTGTAACAATCTCAGTTCACTATAGATCACTTAATGTTGGTAGTACTGGAGGGCGGGAACGGCCTTGATGAGTGCGGGAGCAGCTTTAACGTAGGTGGCGGCGACCTTGGGGGCAGAGTTGTGTACAACTGCGTTGAAACCGTTGTGGTCATCAGCAGTGTACTCTACAGTCCTGATGGAACCGTCAGCCTCATGGAGTGAGTAAGCTCCCTTTACCACATCACCATCGCGGGACTCTTGTTGAGACTTGTTATCGCCGGTTTGGCCGTCAGCAACAGAGTACGTGAACTCGTACTTAGGGTAAGCCTGAGGAAATTAATATTTAATATTATATGTTGATAAAAAATCCAATTAAAAATATGATTCTAATGGCGACTTACGATTTCCTCGGCTTGGTGTGCGACTACTTTAGCGATGGGAGCGGAGTATTGGATAGGGGCAGCGTGGTAGGCGACGGGAGCGGCGACAGCTAATTTGGCGATAGGTGCAGAGTATCGGAGAGCTTGGGGTTGATCATGACGAATGATGTTTTGAGAGGAGACGGAGTCAGCAGAAGAGTAACGTACGGGAGCAGCGTGGTAGGCAACGGCGGCGGGGGCAGCGTGGTAAGCAACAGGAGCGGCATGGTATGCGACGGGGGCGGCTACAGCCAGCCTGCTTGATTCATCGTGACGTACGATACTCTGAGAGGACACAGCGTCAGCAGAAGAGTAGTGGACGGGTGCGGCTAGAAGACCAGCCTGGGACACCGCCACAAACGCGCACAGAACTAAAACCTGAAAATAGTACAATTTTATAATTTAAATATTTTGTTTTTGTAATAGTTAATGGTATCTTATTTCTTATTTGTCTTACTTTGGAGTACATATTGATTGTTCGCTTGAAAATGATATGATGCATGTTGAGATGTAGATCTAGTTTATATACTCACACGTCACAGTAATATTAACTGACAATTTGAATTGGTAGTGGAAGTTGTCAAGCAAGCTTATGGTGACCTTACTCCATGTCGCATAATCTATCCATTCACTGAACTGTTTCAAAATTATATTGTGACGAATCTGAAATATCTAGTACTAATTTTGAATAATTATATATTTAGCACAGTGATATTAATTGAATATTTCAAAAATGATATAACATTAAAATTATCAGCATTCTGAAAATATAAATTTCTAACAAATGTACATAAAAATACATGCTATATAAAAAAAATACGTGGCAATTTTTTTTATATTTATTTGAAAATTCTGAACATTTCAATATTAGTTTCCAATAACGTCGTATCATATATTACATGTATATATGTATACATATATAGAAATATAGATGTGTATTTATATGTTTAAAGTGGCTGTTATAAACATATTCTGTTATAAAACATATATGTTTTATTCTCTAAAAATGTTAATATATTATTTATTATATATTATTTGATATACCACTCTGGCTTTTTCATTAATTATTATAAACTTTTGAATTAACCAAAAATGTCTCTTCTGTTTGTCTCAATTCCAATTCCATTATTGGATTTTTTGGCATTTTGCCAATTAAAAAATCTTAACTTTTACCCATTATACTTACACTGAGCAGTTATTAATGGGACGGATGATAAAGTTATTAAAAAAAGTTTTCAAAACCACTGAAAAAAGCATTTACAATATACCGGGCTTGTGTTGAATCTTTTACCAACCAAACAACACATGCCAATTTATAATAATTTTTCATCATAATATTGAAAACAAAAAATACTATTATCACCCACAATACGCACATTTTCTTTAATGTACTTATTCGAATAGATTTATTCAAAAGAAACCTGAAGTAAATTTACTGTGTGCAATAAAAATTACCTTTTGTAATAATTACATAATTCTTATTTTCACCGATTACTGTGCACTTGTAATAAAATTTAAGTAAAAAAAAGAATCTTTCGAAAGCTTTTACAATTATTCTAGGGAATAACATCAACCTAACCGGTAACAAACAGCGCTATTGAGTTTCTGTTTTATAAACCGTTAATCTCTAGCTTATGACTAAATTTTATTCTGAATTATAAATTATAAACTGATACGAAAGTTTATATATTTGTACAAATTTGTGTAATAATATTTGTATATAATAACAACCACATATTTGCACCCCGTATTTACTGTACCAAAAAATATATTATATTATTTATAGTTAATCAAAAGTAAATAACAACAGTAAAAATACAAATAAGAACAACAAAATTCATCAAATTCTATGTTTCTTACTACAATAGTTTCAGCTGTGCGTTAATGGGTTAGTCAAACAGCATCCTATATATGTATATACATAGATATATACTTGTATAATTACGAAAATGAGTGCAATTAATTATATCTACTCCATTTTTGGCTTAGGAAGGTAAACTTGGCACTGACCTAGTAGAAAGTTAATAATTATCACTGCAACCTGATGCAAAATCTCATTGTAATCGAAACCCCGATGACCTTAAAGTACTATTTATGAACGTTACGAAAAAACTTTGCGATCAAATCGATAAAGCATGAAGCAATGAATAAATTTTTAAATTTGCATACATTATGATATACATAGCACAAATTGAAAGTTATTATCAATTGAAGATCAAGTTATATTATTAGTGTAACCTATGTATATTATAAAATTATATGGTTTATTTATACAGTGTTAGATCAGAGTGGTTTTTCGTTATAAATAAAATAACAACTTAATGCCTTCTTATGCCTATAATTTTAACAAGCTTTTATTTATCTCGCTAAGTTATTTGTATATTAAATTTTAAGTACTTCGTAGTAATTATTTAAGCTAAAATTAGCAATACTTATGTAAATTCGATGAAACTGCCATTGGTGAGTTTTGTATCCCGTTGATTCTAAAGTGGCGCCCCTTGATAACAAATTGGTCTCCGGCTCTTCAAAATTTTACCTAAATGCCTTCCAAATCAATCTCTAAGGTCAGAGTAATTTAGTAAGATGCGGGAAATCCTCTGAAAAATCTTGCTGTTCTTGGGGTGAGGTCATAGCTACAGCAAGGCAGTAGATGGATGAAGGTGCTCCTTGATAGTGGGGCTTACTCACGTCGCCACGACAGAGTACTTAAAGTCACACGTGAACTTAGAAGCCTTTCAATAGCTAGAGCCCAAAAAGGATTGACTACTAACAAAAGACAAATCAACTTTGTAAAAGAAGGCTCAATTGTAAGATACAAAAATAAGCCTTACTTAATCTTGGGTGCTGCACCTGTCTGGATTATACTGATGGACACGTATGCAAAGCATTATAAAATCCCAGAGAATGTTGGGCTAATGGGGCTATGACTTTCGGACCGGATTGATATATTTATTCTATAACAACTAAACACATAGTACTAGTTGAGCTTACTGTACCATGGCAAACAAACATACCTAAGAACCACGCTGTAAAAACAAATAAATACTACGAGCTACTAAATGACTTGAATAGGAATGGCTACGTGGTGAATTTATACGCGGTCGAAGTGGGAGCGAGAGGTATACCAGCTAAATCTCACTATAACCTTCTAAAAGATCATGGCCTGTCTAAGACTGCAATAAGTTCTATACTAGAAGGTGCTTCTGAAGTTGCGCTAGTAGGCTCCTACTAAATTTGGCTGGGTATGGAGAGACACCCGAGTGGTGAAGGTGAGTGTTGACCCGCGTCGACAACGGGCCTGTTAATCCTACATACGAGTCACAAGTTTCGGACAATGCTCGTAGTTTTCCTCTCGAACACACGATGGACCCGGCACCCGCACGGTGAATCCATGGTTTGCTAAGAAGTTCGTCTCTCTTACTGAGCTGACCTGATCTTATGATCGCAAAAGTGATTTATTTTAATTATATGATGAATTATTTATATTTAAAAACCTGTCCGCGAGTGTTGGGTCTTACTGAAATGTATTATTTTTATAAACACAATGTATATATATATATATATATATATATATAACAACAGTGTAAATTTAACGCTTCTGTACTTTTTAGATTTGTGTGAAAAAATTATTGCAAGTGAGTAAGAATAAGTAATAAAACACATTTACATAATTTTAAGAAATGTCTGTCTATCTGTTTGTGCACGCATCACTGCTAAAGTACAACGTTTATGATAAAACGTCACCAAGGAAATCATAAAGCGTATCCTCGAGTAACAATTAGTTTTTGTTTCATTAAAATCGGTTAACCCTATCAAAAGTTTTGTAATTTGAGTGAAGGCGCGAGATTTAATAATTTTAGTTCCACGCGAACGAAGTCGCAGGCACAGCTAGTATCATAATATGTATCGTCATGACTATTTGTAAAGAGGTATGCAGCTTTGATGCTTAAATAACATTTCGCTCAGTCGGTGCCACTGTATTAAATAATTCATTAAAATATTCACATAATATTATATTATAATTTACCTTTCATAATATTGTGAAGTCATTATTCACATTGATGATAAGTTGATCCATTTTGTACCTAGAAACTCAATGGTTGCGAACTGATTTTATAGTAGTTATAATATTCCGGAACTTACAAGGAATTAATGGAAAACTTAATATCTTGATGGTCGTGTATCAAGTTTCTTTCTTTTCGAAAAATCCTTGAAGCATAAGGTTAAGCTTAATATCATATGCTAAAATATCGCATATATTCATCTTTCTCTAATAAAAACCAAGTTTCTAGGTTAATACATTAAAGGCATATAGGGCTTCATAATAAAAGTTTAAAAGTGACTGAATATCAATACCTGTATGATGTAGTATTAAAATTTGATATAAACACATTTTAAAATAGGTAGAAAAAAATCTGCCTGGGAATATAATTAAAAAAGGTTGGATCAAAAAGAGATACAACTTCATTAAAAAAGGCTGACTGACTTACCAATTAACAAAATCACAGAGTAAAGCCTGGCTACATACAGTTTTGAAATCTTCTACAAGTACTTTTTACAAGTATTCTTGTTCTCATAATAAATATAACTAATAATTAAGGTCTTTCAAATGATCTTAGAATCAACAATAATTCAGAGTTTTTATAACTGTACATTAACATATCTTAAGTATTTTTGAATTCTTTTATAACATTAAATTACTTATTCTGACTTTAATGTCACAGTTAGATATATTAGAAAGCAAGAGACTTTTTAATATATCTGATCTACATAAATTTCTACTATATAATATTTATTTGTTGTTTATTCTATATATACAATCGATTTAATTTTATATTTGATGAAAGTGTAAAGGGAGTTTAGATTTGACTTTTTATTATTATACTGGATTTTAACAAATAGGATTTACTTTTTTACATTAAAATTTATACATTACATTAAAAAAATATAGTAATGGGATAAAAACTTTTTAAGTTTTAAGCGTAATAACAGACAGGCGGACACAGACCAAGTATCGTCGATAAACTGTAAAAATTTTAATTTTATTAAAACCCAACAGGATTCTATTGTCTACTTTTGTTTTTTTTTTATATACGTTTATATTTGACTATAATTACACCCATGTTAAAGACACTGTCTTTGTAAATGATGACACACTTAATAAAATGTCTCAAAAGTAGTTGTACGAATGAAGCGGTAAATGATTTGTGACAGGTTTTCATTTTTAGTGTGAGGATCTTACATGTTTTGATCAGGCTTTCCATTACGCTGTAACTGTTCACAGTACATCTAGTTTGGTTTGTCTTGATTGGAGATAAGCCAGTTTATATTGTAATGCGAAGTAGGATAGTCCATTGTCCATTGATAAATTGGCGGTCTCTGAGTGATCTTTCTTTTTGGAGGCTTATTACAAGAAATAGTACTACTAGTTAAAAGTAATACTATAAAATAAATTTCTAGGCAAGATTATTAATAAAGTTCTCTGACTAGGCCCCTGCAACAGTCTGCCTTTTAATATGGGCATTTCTTTTGCGTTTCAGAGTTGTAATGATTGTAGTTTAGAATTATTGTAAATGTGATATAATAGTATACTTTCATGCACAGATAACTCCAGTTGTCACTTTTTTAGTGTGCCGTAAGATAATCTATATATTTTCAATATTAGGTGTTATTAAGAATAATAATAATAAATAAAAAATTAATGAGCGTTGAAATAATTGTTTATTTTTAATAAATAAATGACTTAGTAAATTAGGCAATAGTAATTTTTAGTGGTAGTATTGCAGAGCAGGGGCAGCTTTGTAAACGGCTTTAGGGGCAGTATTGTGTACAACAGCGTTGAAACCGTTGTGATCGTCAGCGGTGTACTCCACAGTTCTGATGGATCCATCAGCCTCGTGGAAAGAGTAGGAACCCTTAACTACGTCTCCGTCGCGAGATTCTTGTTGAGACTTGTTATCTCCAGATTGACCGTCAGCAACGGAGTAATTGAAATCATATTTGGGATAAGCCTGTAAAGTATAGCACGTAATATATTAATTATAACTGCATATAAGTAATAACAAATGCACTTTATTAATTTGTGCAACTTGGATATTTATGGAATAATATCAGTAGTTTCTAATGTTTGCCTTCTTGTCTACCACCCTCAAGTTTAAAGTCTAATACAAAATACCACTATGGACGTGTGTACTTGGAAGTCAGTCTCTCTACTAGGCTTAGCTTATCCACCATCTCAGGACACATCATCACTAAACATCAGGTAAGGGTGTGTCTGAATGCTAAACCTATACACTATTAAAAAATTACCCCAATGTGATATTTGAAGTCGATTTTAGTCGTCTGTGACTTAAAGTTAAGTTATCCAATAAAATTGTACGTGTATATATATAAAAGGGCTTGGAACAAAATTTTTGGAGTTAGGGTTTGAGGTCAATATCTTTAGTAAGGGATAATTGAAACTTTTAATTCCATTATCGACAGCATTTCGTCATTCCAGTCGTGGTGTCATATGTTTCTTCTTCATATCACTGGATATACCTACAGAGGTCAGGTCACACATGAAAATATTTTTAAAATGTTACATAGTTTTTATATTGTTACTCACGATCTCCTGGTTTTCACGGGCCAAAACCTTAGCGATGGGTGCATGGTAAATGGATGGTGCCGCAACAGCGCGGTACGCCAAAGGTGCTACAACATTCGCGGGTTGATCATGACGCACGATGCTTTGAGAGGACACTGCATCAGCGGAGGAGTAGTGCACAGGTGCAGCCAGAAGTCCCGCTTGAGACACCCCCAAGAACGCGCACAAAACAACTACCTAAAAATTATTGTATATAGATACGGATTCAAGTCACAAAAAATAAAAATCAATATTTAGCGTTCGGAACTTACTTTACTGAACATTTTGCTTTCCTGTGATAATAGGAATCAATGATATCGGTGAAGTCGTAGACGGAGCTTATATACTAACTAATATTCGTGTTACATGAACACGCACGGAGGAGGTCGTCTAACAAGCTTACGGTGACCTTGTGCCGGTGTCTGTTGTAGTTGCGAAATGTAAGTAAATTGCAACCCTGTCATGCAAAAAAGTCTGTTTATAATAGATATGTATCTTAAAATAAATGAATTAGAATAAGTTATTATAGTATTAGAAAGTTTTTTTGATCTTATTACTTTTACTGTATTATATTTTAATTTTAAGAGTTCTGCTTATTATTTTATATTGTTTGGAAATATTTTACTTTCTTTATCCATACATGTTTATTTAACGAAAACAATTCCTACGTAACTATTACCTTATATTTGTTACGGGTACATCTTTGATAAATATCTGCATTGTTTCTGTTCACCCCTGTTTATTTAATAATTTACAATAAAGTAAAAGTATATTGAATAGGAAATATACTAAATCCATAGCTTTGTAACAGGAAAATCTGTACCTCTAAAATTGAATACTTTTTTCTCGTCTACGTTCATACTAATCTATGTACGTTTGCGATAAAGAAATGGTAGGTTGTTTTGCAGATTTCTAGAAAAGATCTTAAATAAAGTAAAATTAGTAGAAAAATTCTTCCATTAAATAAGTTTAATTGTTCTGACACGTAAATTTGTCATCATTAATTAAATGTAAATTTAACAATACATATAGTTCTGAATACTGTGATCACCATAAGCTGATATTATTAAATAATGCAAACGAGGCACTCTTCAGTCTTCAGAACATAAGTATATAGTTTTAGTAAACAATAGAGTGTGTTAGTTTTTGTTAGGTGAGTGAAAAAAACAATATATTTTATAAAAAAATTAATTCTTTATTAATTTACAAAGGAACTTTTGTAATGGAATATAATATAGTAATACAAATACCCGTAACAATTTTTATTATTTTAATTATAACTATATGAACTTATTGTGAGTATTATATATTTATAGTTATAGATTTACAAATATAAGATTTTTTGCGGTTGAAAAAAGTAACTATGCTACTCGATAGAAACTGGGGTAAGCCAGAACAAAACGCCAATCGCCCAGTGACAAGTTCCATAGGTAATCGTTTTTGTTCTAGCAGCGCATAGAATAAACTCTTTACACATAAAATATCTGTCATCGTAGGAGCTATCGAGCTCGCGGACCGCGAGTCAATATTAAGATTTCATGGTAAGAAAACATTGCAAAATTGCAACGTCTTTATGTGTGTGGGAGAGTTTATAAAAAACAATAATTAATTATATATATGTTATAGTTTTATTATATGTACTAATAATGATTTCGTATATAATAAAAGTAAAAAAAGTAACAAATATTTTAGTTAAAATTTTTGTGTAGGTACATGAAAGCCATCCATCTTGCCGCCAGGTGAGAAAATACCCAAAAGGCTGGCCTCAATTTCTTCTTGAATATCAATACCTTTAATCCTTTACAATACCTTTAATCATCATCATCTCAGTTGTCTCAATATCTTCCTCTAGAGAGATGTGAGGAAACTCTTCAGGTCTCTGTGCCCTCTTCAGCGATATCGTTGCCATTAGCGATCTCTAACTGATCAGTGCATTTGTTTCCAATTTAGAATGAAGTTGCATGTACTTTTAACCAGACATGTCACGATACGCATATATTCGTTTGTTGAGTTATGTACTGATGGGTATTGTATTATTATAGATTTTGATATATTAAGAGAATAAATTTCAATTAAACCTACCTAACAGTGGTTGTGTGTGTACGTAATTGCTAAAATAGAAAAATACAATAAATATACGTGAAGTAATCAACATAATTAATTTAATACTTCTGTATTTAATATACCCATACAACAACTGGCAACATGTCAAAAATAACTTATGATATCCGAGATTTCCAACTTTAAGTAACTAACCATATTAAATTATGTTGTAATTTAGAAATGCTGATGCTATAAACCTGACTCGAATGTTGCCTTTACGCTTGTGCCACCTTATCTTTTCACATCAAGTCATAACAAAGAACCCAAGGGGTTAGTGTTTATTATGGGACCATATTTATTTTGTCAAGATCTGATATGAGGCGTTGTGTTTTTCATGGCTATAATTGAGGTCTGTAGTATTTGTTAGAATTTTAATGTAAGTATGTGAAAGATTCATGTAATTTATTTCTCTATTTGCCATAGCTGAACTGGTGAAATAGTTTCACTCCATTAAAAACTGCGGCCTTAAATTAACTGCAGATCTCAACTATGTTTACTTTATTGTTACACCTGTTAGAATATAGAGATACTATTATAATCCCAAGTTATATTTATTACAGCATAACTTGATAAAACACAGGTTGTTTTCATATTTTTATACTAATTTATTAAAAGTATTAATAAATAATATTTCATTTATGCATACGAAATGTCAGATACATTTATTAATGATGGTAATATTGAAGGGTAGGTACAGTCTTAATAACTGCAGGGGCGACCTTAGGGGCGGTGTTGTGCACTACTGCATTGAAACCGTTGTGATCATCAGCTGTGTATTCCACTGTTCTGATGGAGCCGTCGGCTTCGTGAAGAGAGTATGAGCCTTTGACTACATCACCATCGCGGGCTTCTTGCTGCGACTTGTTATCGCCAGAATGTCCGTCAGCAACGGAATATGTGAAGTCGTATTTAGGGTAAGCCTGCCAAAATATAAATCTATGTTAATACTGATAGTATAGTAACCATTTCATTGTCTTTCTGGAATATTCTCTTCTAAGTTATAGAATTAAATTAGCTGAATTCCGAGGTGTCGGTACCACTTTTAAACCGTAACAACTGTAGACCACTTGTAACCATACTCGCTATGGTGCCATGCTTAAGCATTTCGAGTTTCAAAATCAACTGGTGAATATCCAGATCACTATGTACATGGGGTACAATGATCGATTCCGGGTGGATTGTAGGCTGGTTTGACAGCGGCATGGATTGGTGATAGCTAGGGATCACCGTGTTTTTTTTATTATACTGTTAAGAGAATTAAACCACTACTTTAAAAAATTAGTTACCATCTTAATTCGAGGTATTATTGGTACGGAAGGAGATTACAGTTATAAACTATACTTTTAACATACGATTTCTTGGTCTTCACGTGATAGAACTTTAGCGATGGGGGCTTGGTAGGCGATTGGAGCTGATGCAGCGTGATAAGCGAAGGGACCGGCAACGGCTAACTTAGCGACAGCAGGCTGATCATGGCGAATGATGTTTTGTGAAGAAACAGCCTCAGCTGGAGAATAGTGTACAGGCGCGGCCAGAAAACCAGCCCGGGATACCGCCACGAATGCACACAACACTAAGACCTAAAATTAAAATAATTGTTATAAACAGCCTATATATGATTTTTAGTCAAATTGATTTTCAATAAAATACCTTAGAGAACATGTTTATTGGTTCTTGTAATCAATGAAATAATCGAATGGTAAAAACTCTACGGTGTTAGCTTTTATACTTGCGAATATTAGCATTATTACATGATCAACTGCATTAGTAGTAGTCTAACGAGCTTTAGGCGACCTTGTAGTAAGCTAAACTCGTAAGAATCTGTTCGTTATTACAAATTTGTAGAAGGAATCAAAGTGTGAATGTTTCATAAATTGTCATTCTATTTTCAGATTAAGGCTTTCAAATTGACTGACAATAAAATTAATTATGCTTAAGGTTAAAAAGTCTCAAGTTGATATGCTATTTTAAAGTTACTAAATTACTGTAACATAAAACATTTAAAGTTAAATACGAGAAATTTTAAATAATTTAATTTGAGTTAAAACGGACTTGTAGTGTCTGAGTAGTAGCGCGTTCGGACACGATGAATAGATGTGGGTTCGAATCGAACAACAACCCTGAACTTTCGGTGAAAGATAATTTAGTGATAAAACTGTAATTTGGTTGTACTGTACCACTCGTAATTGCAAATCGCTATTTTTTGTATACAACTTCACCGTCAGGTAATGTTTGAGAGACTGGCTGACTAGTTAAATGCAAATTGGTAAAGAATTATCGGTACCGTTCGTCTTTATCCGCATTTATCACACAATAATTATTTTTGTGTTCTAAATACAGTTTTAAGTAAATCATTTTCCGCCCGCGTCCGTTTAGACTATTAATTATATAATGATACATATGTACTTCCTTGAAAAATCTATTCTTATATTTTACTAGCTGTGCCTGCGACTTCTTTCGCGTGGTACTAAATATTATACAATCATTTTTTCCCGTTTTTGTAACTTTTTTCAATACAGCTTTGCTCCTGTTGTTGATAGTGCGATGTGAAATAGTCTAAAAAGCCTTGTTCGAATACTGCTCTATAAAATACAAAAATATCTTTTTAAATCTAACTGGTAGTTCCTAAGATTAGCGCGTTTAGAAAAACAAAGAAACACACGTTTCCATTTTATAATATGTATATAGATGAAGAATTAAATATACTTTACATTAAAAAAATGTCTTTAAGTACGGCTGAGGAGTAACAAGCTGTAATTCTTTACTATTGTTAAAAAAAACCTATCATTTAATTTTATCGTTATTATTGTATAACATACACATGTAGATTAAGACAGAACCACTGATTAATGAATACATTTAGAAATATTACGATTAAGCTTTCGCAGATTTATATTTTATTATCTTAATGATATGACATAATAGTTTTAGTAAGAAACCTTCATCCGCGTTGCAAATGCTCCAAATTTTAAATAATTACTGATAAGCTCACTGTAGCTAACTCGTTTCTGTAAGTCGCTTATCGAGATCCGGTAGTATGAATTCAACTTACCTAATATGTTGTATTAATATTTTATGTTTCGTGAGTGTAATGATGTCAGGTCATCAAGTCTTTACAGTTAGCTTTTTGATTTATACTTGTACTACATTTGCATGTTGCTAGGGGTTTTTTATAATGCACAACTGGCTAGCTACCACCCTCAAGTTGAAAATCTGTCGCCAAATACCTATAGGTGTGTTCCGGCAGTCGCATTTAAGTGCCAGTCCCTCCACAGGCTTACGGCGTTCACCAGCTTGAGCCACATCGTCACTTAACATCAGGTGAGATTGTAGCCATAACGCTAAAACTTATAAACTATAACAAAAAATGTTTTACTTCATTAGATTAAAGGATGTCTATAGTGATTACCACTAATAATGTTCTTAGAATACCTAATAATTCGGTTTTAATATAATCTTAACCTACAAATCATTATTTAGCTAATTTAAAAACTAGCAATAAAAATTTGTACTGCTTAGACTTTATTTATAGAAAAAAATATATTACCAACTTGTTATTTATCTACTCACTAAATGTGTTATGGTGTTTCTACTTAAAAATTTATTTATGGTGGCTTTAAAACATCTTATTTGAACGATCTGATTTTATATATTAACTAGGTTAGTATTGATTACTACTATTATCTTTTACCCGTCAAAAAATCATATTTGTACTAGTCGGCTAAAAATGAATATACAATGAATTAAGTTTCTAATATTTTTTGAATTACATAACTAAAATACTTATACACTTTTGTCATAATACTCGCTTAAATAAAAATTTAGAAATTAGGAAATTCTTGTTCTGTTTTGACACTTTTTTGGTAAGAATTTTGAAATGTCCTTCTTTTGTTTTATATTGTTTTAGGAATTCTTTATGGGCACCAATAATTTGAATTTGAAGTATTGTGCTTGCCTTCAAGCAATAAGAAACAATCTCTCTTTAACATTTACAGTAACAAACCTATTGTAATAAATATCTTGCTGTATTATAATTATGTATAATAGAAATTGATAATTAGGCAAAATATGATAAATTAATTTTGTTTCTACTTTTGTCGTTAATTAGTTTGTTTTGTAAAGTCAAGATACCGATTATATTATATTTATTTATTTTGTAGAAAAAAATATTATGTGCATAATATGAATTGTTATTATTCAACCTAAATTAACATTCATTTAGGAATTCTTTACAATTTTTATTACTATGCACATTTGTCAGAAGTTCAACAAAATATATTATAATTGCTCTGTGCTTTCATTTTATATTTAAAACATCTCTAGAATGTGTCTATTATA
This sequence comes from Actias luna, assembly GCA_039707435.1. NCBI lineage: Eukaryota > Metazoa > Arthropoda > Insecta > Lepidoptera > Saturniidae > Actias > Actias luna. The sequence goes on along the minus strand of JAZHAC010000033.1, from coordinate 6,664,728 downwards.
TCATAGATTGTATTTTCATTTGGAACGCATTGTAAGTTCAGTATACTTTAATATACCAATAATTGTATTAAATTATAAAACTCAGAATACAGGTAAGGTTGTATCAATAAACACCATTAATCATCAAACGTATTCGTTTATTATAATAAATAAATAGCTTAATCAACAGTAGTTTTTCAAAACATTGCAATTTTGTTAATAGAGATTTTATCTAGTGGTGGTAGTATTGTAGGGTGGGGACAGTCTTGATGAGAGCGGGTGCAGCCTTGACGTAAGCAGGAGCGGCCGTGGCGGCAGAGTTGTGCACAATCGCGTTGAAACCATTATGGTCATCAGCGGAGTACTCTACAGTCCTGACGGAGCCATCGGCTTCGTGGAGCGAGTAGGATCCCTTCACAGCATCACCATCGCGGGATTCTTGCTGTGACTTAATATCACCGGAGTGGCCGTCAGCAACGGAATAAGAGAAGTCGTATTTTGGGTAAGCCTGTGCAAAGAAAAGTTAAGCATCAATAATTAAACTTATGCAACTGAAAACGTTATTTTAATAGGTATAACTACAATTTATTGAAATCTGTACATTCAGTTTAAATTCTACACAATTTGAGTATTGAATGAATGAATAAATACTTTATTGCACTTTAAATATACAGTACACTGGCGAGCTTCATGCCATAAGGTATTTTCTTCCAGCTAACCAAAAGTAATGTAGTAAGATTTTTTTTACGTATTGTACAAGATTATTATTATGAACAAAAAGTATGGTTTTATTTGAGTTACTTACGATTTCCTCGGCTTGGTGTGCAACTACTTTAGCGATGGGAGCGGAGTATTGGATAGGGGCCGCATGGTAGGCAACGGGAGCGGCTACAGCTACTTTGGCAATAGGCGCAGAGTATTGGAGAGTTTGGGGTTGGTCGTGACGGATAATGCTCTGGGAGGAGACAGAGTCAGCAGAGGAGTACTGTACGGGAGCGGCGTGGTAGGCGACGGCGGCGGGGGCAGCGCGGTAAGCAACAGGAGCGGCATGGTAGGCAACAGGGGCAGCTACAGCCAGCTTGGTGGGCTCATCGTGTCTCACGATGCTCTGGGAAGACACGGCATCGGCAGAAGAATAGTGGACGGGTGCTGCCAGGAGACCAGCCTGGGAGACCGCCACAAATGTGCACAGAACTACAACCTGTAAATATGAACAATATTAAATAATATTTTTTGTTACTCCTTCAGTAATAACTACCTAATTTTGGTTGTATGACTTACTTTGGAGAACATGTTGTTTTTGTAATGATCAAACATGAAGTGATAACTTTAATATCAGAAGTCTAGTTTATATACTCGTAGCTCGGTGTAAGATAATCTGAATAGTAGTGTAAGTTGTCAAACCAGCCTTATGTGGCCTTGCACGGGTTATGAAGTCATATGTCAGTTCGCTCGAAGTTATTCGGAAGGCTTCGCAAGTGCAACATTTTTAGCGATACTTGTTTGAATTAATTAAAATAACCTTTTGGTGTTGGTTTAGTGTAATAGTAAAAAAATAATATATTTTATCGCATCAACATAAATTCTGAAACTTTAAATATTATTTACAATCGTATAATATTGCACAATTTAATTTTAGTATATAGTTAATTATTAAATCTGGGAAATTTAACATGCCTTACACATAGTTACTGTATGTTATTCCTTCGATATAATAACATATTTTAAGTTGCTTTCTATAAAATGTATCATTACAACTATAATTTCATATCATAAATGACCCAATTTCAGCTACACTAGAAAATTATTGTAACGTCATATTTTAATAAATAATTTTTAATGAATCCTTATGTTCATGGTATAAGAAACATACATGTAATATATATATATATTATTTTATAATAAGAAATTTAGTCTTTTAACTGTAAAATAATAAAATATAGATGATTCTTTTATAAGGTTTTAATCTAATAACTTTAAGATGGAAAAATAAGCTTGAAAATATCTTAACGACATCACAAGATATAGTATTACGGCAATGTGATACTTATCTGATGGTAAGCACAATACAACAAAAAATAACAGGGACCACCACACACCACATCATATAACACAATCAAGCCATCGGAGATTATCACTGGCCTGTCAGGTCACAATTCTATTGTTATTATATGCACTAGTTAATTCTTTAATTAAGTGACAGTCATTGTGGTATATTATTCCCTGTGTGCTTAGTAGTTTTGATACAGTAGGATGCAGATTCCTACCACCCCGGAAATTTTGTTATTAATAACTGTCTGGCTAGCTATAACGCTCAAATTGAAAACTCATCTATAAGAATTATTGTTTTATGGTACCTCGGTAATTTGATGGCACTGTACCTGATGTTAAGCACAGTGCAGAAAAAAAACAGCAGCGACAGTCAAGAGAACGACAATCCATCACCAGTCGCCACTGACATCAGTCTCTGTAAATGTTTTTTTATGTTTCGCTTGAAGGCCCAATGTTACATGAACACATGATCTGGGAGACTATTCCATAACTTCACAGTACGCAAAAGTACGACATACCAAACTTTTTTGTTCAAGTCGTAATATGGGTTACCGTGAAGCTGTGACTCCGAAGTCCAGCATGTGTAGTTCTGTTAATTTGTAAATATTATCCGAGAAATGTACTCGTAAGCAAGTTGGGCTATAAGATTTCTTACTTTCTTTCTTGTAGTTCACTAGCTTTTACTTGCGGCTTCGCTTCCGTTAATATTAATTTTACCAAACAAATCGGATGACGCAATTTAAAGTTACATATAAAGTGTATCCCTATCTTAATCCCACTTCCAATAAGTTTTTTGCCAGAGAATGTAATCTACCACCGTCTCCAGGTTCCTATCTATCTCATTACCATAAATTCAATTCAGTGGTTTAGAAGTGAAAGCGTTACAAGGAAACAAACTCACTTTCACATTTATAATATTAGTAAGAATAAGGTTAGTAAGGATAATGCTAGCTTAGCTCTATGGCTACGATCTCACTTGATGTTAAATCACGATGTGGCCAAAGATTGTGGACACCTTACGTCTAATGGAAGAATTGGCTTCCTCATACAACTGCTGGAACACACCTATAAGTATTTGACAGCTTATTTTTAACTTAAGGGTGGTAACTAACCAGCCGGGCATTAGAAAAAGCCTTACCATCGTGCTATGATTGTAATCTGATGCTATTTCCCGAAAGCTTAAGTTCTTTGTAGAAATTTGGACTAACATCCATTGATGCAGCGTCCATATACAATACCACTGAGCCATCATTGCATCATCTTGAGTCTTATCGTCACTTAAGACGGGATTAAATTATGGTCAACCATGCAATGTTTAAATAATAAATCGAATCTTTATTTATCTATATTTGGATCTAATCTTTATCTATCTCTCTTTTTTAAATATCAACATATAATATTTAATTTATGTGTATTTGGTAGTAAGAAACAAGCTTCCCTCAACGTTCACGGCCTTTCCTGATGAATAGCAATCGACAACTTAACTATGACTAAATGGTAGATATCTATTGGATCTTGGGCTCGTTGTTTTTATGTTTGTAGTATAAATATGCAACTAGATATAGTTACTAGGTTTATGTTTCAAAATTAGTCTTTGTACCTAAACACTACAATTTGCAACCTTATCTATTGGTAGTGAATACTAGTAGTAAACCGCGACTTCGGTTCTGCGGAACTAAACTTATTTTCCTATCCCCCTGAAACAGTAAACTTTTCTGAATGGAAAATCCTCTTTCATGTACCCCTGAAAACGTGTATGCAAAATTTCATGATGCGATTAAGTAGTCACAGAGTGAAAGAGTAAAAAACACAAACATACATTCGCATTTGTAAAATTAGTTAATGTTCTTAGTTACTGTGTATATTGCAGTAAACTTACTAAATTAATATAAAAAAATGAAGCTAAAAGGTATATAATTATCATCACCTGATTGATTTATAAGTTTTTTAGTGAACTGGTAGTTATTGTGTATGTAATTGTTAAAATTCCTAACTCAATTGTTCGTTCACAAGGATTATTAAGGTAATGTGTAGATTAACTAACACGTTTTTTGTTGTGTCGAAAAGTTTTCAATGTTCAAATTAACTAAATAATATACCACAGTATTACATATATTCAAACGTTTAAATAAAAATAATTAGGTTAAATTTTAAGTCATGACCGTACTTACAACTAAGTTTGGAAAGGACATTATAAAGAAAGTATTCAATACCAATCGGAGTTGTTGATGCTGATATCGATCAATCCTAAATAGAGTTTTTTTTTATATAGTTTTAGTCAAAATATCTAAAAATAAAAACGCATAACTTGATTGTAATATGTTAAATAAATGGCAAATTGTGCATTTGTACTTTATGTGTGTTATTTACATAATATACAATCATAGATGCCAGATGCTAATCTAGCATAAACGTATGTTTATATATCTCTGGAAGCACCGCGGTGAAGTGATTATATAGGCAGATGCCTTAATAAAAAAATGTTTCTCAAACTTTTTCGTTTATTGCAATAAATTATATTATTATTCAACAATTATTTTGGCTTAGATAGTGCTTAAGTTATGAACAGTTAGTGGTGGTAGTACTGAAGGGTGGGGACGGCCTTGATGAGAGCGGGGGCAGCCTTGATGTATGCAGGTGCGGCTGTGGCGGCGGTGTTGTGTACAACAGCATTGAATCCGCTGTGATCATCAGCGGAGTATTCTACAGTTCTGACAGAGCCGTCGGCTTCGTGAAGAGAATAGGATCCTTTCACAATATCACCATCGCGGGATTCCTGCTGAGACTTGATGTCTCCGGTGTGGTCATCAGCCACGGAGTAAGAGAAGTCGTATTTCGGGTGTGACTATAATAAAAAAAATGATTATCACATATTAAAATAACATAATTATACATATTTACTTAAAATTATTAGTTACGCAAACGTTTAATTTTTAATTACCATTGGATGTAGTTTATGTTGGAATAGAATTTATTAATTATTCCATTGATTGGATTTTATTGACGCTATTTATTATATGATCTGGTTAATAGGTACCGATAATTAAAATGATATCTTAACACGGTAGGTAGTAGAAGCTTATATTTGTCAAGTGTAAAGCGCTATTAAACTTTACTTTTCATATGACTGTTTTATATAGTAATCTTTTGGAAAATAGATAGCGAAGCCTAATTAATTACTTTAACTTACGATTTCATCGTCTCCGTGGTAGGCAATGGCGGCAGGAGCGGCGTGGTAGGCTACAGTGGCAGGGGCGGCACGGTAGGTGAGGGGAGCAGTGACAGCAATTTTAGCGAGGGGTGCTGCATACTTGATAGTTTGTGGCTGATTGTGACGAATTATATTCTGAGATGACACAGCGGCGGCCGTAGAGTAGTGAACAGGAGCCGTATGATAGGCGACGGCGGGAGCAGCGTGGTAGGCGACAGCGGGTGCGGCGTGATAAGCAACGGGAGCTGCTACAGTCAGTTTAGCGTTTTCATCGTGTCGTACAATACTCTGAGAGGATACTGCTTCAGCAGCAGAATAATGGACAGGCGCAGCCAAAAGACCCGCCTGAGACACGGCCACTACAGCGCAGAGTACCACGATCTGAAAGTATTAAATTATTTAAATTTCCCGATACTCGTAACCAATGTTATTTTATTACATTTATATTAATTACTTTAGAGAACATGTTTTCGTTGAGATTCAACATTAAATGATAAAATGCATATTAAAGGTCTAGTTTTATACCCTTGGTACGTTGTGTGGTAATCCGAATAGTGGCCCATGTTGTCAAACTAGAATTACATGCCCTTGCTTTGGGTTACGAATGTATGTTTTTGTTCACACGGAATTTTCATGAAGTAGTTGGTTTCTGTTATAATTTTATTATAAGCTGCAGTTACCTTGATAATTAATTGCCAGTATGTTGTCCCTTTATTCATATGGTGTACTTTCTAAAAGTCATATTTGATCTTACGATCACGTTTGTTTCTTAGCTTTAATACCTAGTACCTAGGTGTCAGAGAAATAGTCTCAGTAGGTCATTTTTACCTATTTAAGTATAAAAAATCGCGTATTTTTCCGTATAGTAGATATGCATAGGTATTGTGGTTTAAAGTGTTAGTTACCACAATTTTGAGGTCAGTCATAGTAAGTTAAAGCACTTGCAGTGCTTAATATTACTTTATAATTCTACGTTTTGTTAACCATTCTCACAAAATCAAAAGAGAGTGGCACATGTATTTAGATTTATAGCCACATATACATTTTGTACTATACCACGCAAGGGTTGCTAACTAAACGATTTACCAATATAGGATCACCTAATGTTCCTAAAGAGGTTTTATCATATATTTTTCATTAATAATCCTAATATTGAAAATACCCTATTAATAAGTAACGGCTCTGTGCATATTAACCATGGGTTTAGGAATTTACGGAAATGTACAGATACAAAACTTTTTTTTTTCATGAAGTACAATAAGTTTAAAGAAGTAACATTTTGACACTGTAATAACAATGTAATTAATCAAATTTTTATCAACGAATTGTATTAACAGTTTTAATTACTCTCTTTAGGGGTTTGCAGACTGAAATACGACATATTCTCAATACAATTTCTTTCATCTTATGTAAAATTTCTTCAAGGAATTATTAATTTCACAATACAACTCAGTAATAGGTATTTAAATGTCAACTTGGACGATTTTGGCCGCTGATATGGCATTTGTGAATTATATTCAAAGAAAGGCTACGTTTTATGACAGAGATTGTAATTTAGTAAAGAAGCGATTGGGGAGACTCGGGAAGCCCCGGACACTTAACGAAAACTTATGTTATTTCGGAAATCAATAAAATTAAGTGTATATTTTGACACTAAAAAGAAAATATAGCGTATTTATAATTATTGTAATTAAACAAAAATTAGATAATTTCTTTAACTTAGCTTAAATTAAGCCTTAGAATTTGTGTTAATTTTTTGTCAATAAATTTTTGGCGGGTAGCTCCGTACATACATGATTGCGATGATCAAGCTATTTTTTGGCCTTACACACATCGTTATAATAAGACTATGAAGGATCAATCCCCACATAAGCTCCAAGTGCCTAATCTTTACATTTATGACATTGGATTAATCTTCATTAAATACTTCAGTGCAAATGATACATTTTGCTTTTTAATCCTTTGACAGAATGTGAATATTTTGTTTTGTTGTTATTATTCTCTTAGTTGTTATCCTTTCAGTCTTCTAGTTGTTAATGGTACCAGTAGTCTTATTAGGTTTCTCTTGCAGTTAATTTTTTTATAACGACGAAGTGAATATCTCGCTTTTTTTTGTTTTATGCGAACGCCTTACAAGACGTTTCTTAGATGCATCTGGAAGTGACGCGGTGATTGACTTTTTCACAAATAAACAAGAATTTTATTATATTTTCCCCACCCAAAAAGTGCCCAAAGGTGGGTACAAAATTTTATCCGGTTTTACCCAAGCGCCTTGATTTAATATTTTAACGTATGGTAAAAATAAATGTGAATTAAACGACAAACTAAAACTTAATTTACAGGCTAAAATAGCAACGGAACGAAATATTTAATAAATAAAAGTAATTTACTTATATCTAATATAAAATAACTAAATCCAAAAAGAAACCTACACACAGAAAAATTACTTTGTCTGTAAACAAATGGTCCATACTCGATGTCCGCTGGGAGGTTAAGTGACTACTGATTGGAATATGTAACTAGGCGGATCTGCGGTTCTTTTAATATATACAGTATTTACCTATATATGCGGGATTCTTCAAAAATCACAGTTATCCGCCGGCCGGGGCTACCCGACTCTACCCTATATGTAATCGAATTATATTTATAACTAAACTAAAATCTAAACGTTAATAAGAAACGTTAATATATTCAGTGTCAGGTAATAAATTTTGTAAATTCCGCCCATTAAATTGTAGTTACTTTATTTTATATGAGATATCGTTCGCGTGGAAATGTCTCAACCATTTCATTAATATTTCGATATTTGTTTGCGTTTAAATAGTTTTTAGAGTAAAAAATAACACTTATTTTAACTGCTTTGAAAATATTTTTTAAAAGACTGACACAATATTGTCACTAATGTAGTGTTTATTTTGTTATTTAATAGGAAACAAAGTGAAATAAACGAATATTTCCAAGTAGTACATATTATTATGAATTTGTGTAATATTCGTGTAATTTAGAGTATGTTAGTTTGCTCTGTCCGGTATTCCTAAATTTTACAATTGTTTTAATAAATAGTAACTAAATACGAATCAGTATCAGTACTAAAAAAAAAGAGATATAAGGTAAGTTCATTACAAATGCGTCCAATTTGATCACGAACATCATACGTCAGGTGTAATACTATATTGGTATACATGGATGCACCATGTTCCGAGATAAGCTGGTATATGCTCAGTAATCCTTGTGTGTGTCCTTGGAAAATGGTATTGTTTGCGGTTCCGATCTCTTTACATCTATATATAATATCTTTATATCTACTCTAATAACGGTTACTGTAATCAAGCGAGATGATAGTGGTATGAACCCGGTTAGGTCGCGCTTACTATACAGTAGAGAGAAGTATGTCAGTGATTTTATTTTCGTGTGTCAATTTCGAGATCGCTTATAAACTTGATATATAGAGTTGTTGAGAGTCTTAAAGAGAGACGTAATAGACGTAAAACATTCTGATCAGTCGATGGTTACCGGTCCAAGAGGATTTTTTTGTGTATATCATTGGGCCCAAAGTTTTACATATATATTCTAATAAATGTGCATAATACGACATAATAAAACAGCGTATGTTTTAGTACCACTTTGCAGTATATATGTTCTTTAAATTATAATAAAATTGAAAACGTATCATATAAATTATAATTAATTTAAAATGTGTGGTTATTGCTCGAAGCGTAATCAAATGGTGTCTCGAAGGTACTCGTGATTCTCACGGTGCCGCGGTGATGACGAACCAGAGTATTTTGTATCGACAGCTTGTGCTCGTGGCAGCTGGCGTGTTGCAATGCTTATAAGTAAATATTATATGTTAATATAATGTGCTATTTCTGTGCATTCGGGCACTGTAACACAGTTTTAATCGTGATACATCTATATTTAATTATAATATGATAAATGCGAAAGTTTGTTTATTTGCCCTTCCTCTACGCCCTAACTAAGTCGACTTGTTTTTTGGCATAGAGTTAATTGAAAGGATGCAGAGTAACATGGGCTACTTTAGCTCCTGCAGAAACTTATTATCAGGTGAGATTTACAGGAATATCCGTAAAATAGTTCTTTCTTCACGTCCTATCAAACCAAACAATGTGAGTCCCACTATTTCAACAAGGGCAAGACAGGGCGAAAATGTAATGATCTCCTGATCGCTATAATTCCCATGGATCTTCCATTTTAATTCAAATGGCTGCTGTTCTCCTCAAGCTCACTTTTGCGGTAACTATAAACAAAGCATAACGCAAGACATCACAGGTAGCCGGGGTACACCAGGAAAAGCCGTACTTTGCACATGGGCAGCTATATATTGCATGTTCGCATGCGTCCAATGCTCGAAATTTACATGTTACATGTTGATGGAAATACACATATCATTGTTTACACTAGCGTCCTTGAATAGTACTCTATTCTATATATATAGTCGGTGAGATATTTCTCCTGGCAAAGATTTTCAAATTAGCACGCGAGCGAAGTCGCGGCTAAAATCCTATAATATTATGAATGCGAAATTAGGGATGTATGTTTGTTTCTTTCGTCGTTCCACTATGACGCCTAAACTGTTGAACAAATTTGGACGAAAATTGTCACATAAATATACCATTTCCTGGATTTACACATAGGCTACTCTTGATCGCGGTAATTTATTTTATTGGGATTATAATCCAAGTTTAATGTTATTTTAACTTATTACGCGGCCGGAGCCGCGGGTAGAAACTAGTTTAAAATATTTGTGAATATTGTGTCATAAAAGCTTGTTTATGATAATTACAGGTCGTTGTCTGTACTGTACTGACTAGGTACTAATTGCAGAAAAAACATTTTGTCTATATGATACTAACACGATACAATTTGTAAGGGAACTTCTTTAATTAAAAAAACTTGATAATTTGTGTGACTTCTTTGTATGATTTAACTACGGTATCTAAGCATATGTGATATTTGTAACATTTAAATTAACACAAATTTATGTTTGATAGATTATCTTATGATAATAAATAATCATTTGTTAATCAAACTATATAGTTTATTGCAATAAATTATTTCATCATTCAACAGTTATGTTAGTTTACATAGTTTTAAGTAATTAACATCTAATGGTGGTAGTATTGGAGAGCAGGCACTGCCTTGATGAGGGCGGAGGCAGCTTTGATGTAGGCAGGAGCGGCTGTAGGAGCAGAATTGTGTACAACCGCGTTGAAGCCGGTGTGGTCATCAGCGGAGTACTCCACAGTTCTGACGGAGCCATCAGCTTCGTGTAGGGAGTAGGATCCTTTCACAAATTCACCATTACGGGATTCATGCTGAGACTTAATATCACCGGAATGGCCGTCAGCCACGGAGTAAAAGAAGTCGTATTTAGGATGTGCCTATAATAAAAAAACAGATCGGTCTACACAAACTCAGTGTATGGTAATGCATTATAATATTTAATATATAATAGTTGTTATATAACATTTAAAGTATGAAAATAATAAAATATTATACCTATAAATGAAATTAGACATTTATTTTTGTTTTCAGTTTATTAATTGTGCTGGAGGTTTGGTCTATATACTATTATTTATCTTTGCAAATATTTCATCGAAGAATGCTAGTCTTTACTATTATTATATATGAGAAAGTGCGTTTTTGTTTGTTTATTTGTTACACTTTCACGGCTGAATCGATTATAATGAATTTTGGTATAGAAATAGACGAGACCCTGGAAACGGCGATGTGCTACTTTTTGTCGCGAATACTTAACAGCAACGGGTAAAGATAAGGATTAACTTTGAATAAGCTTTGTAAAAGCTAGTAATTAATATATTTTAAAATCTGTGTTCATAATTAATTTAAACTAAAAGTCATTTTGAGTATGTGTAAGTCACTTTGACTAAATTAACTTACAATTTCCTCGGCTCCATGGTAGGCTATAGCGGTAGGGGCGGCAAGGTAGGCTACAGTGGCAGGGGAGGCATGGTAGGCAATAGGAGAGGATACAGCCACTTTTTCGAAGGGAGCTGAGTATTTGATAGTTTGCGGCTGGTCGTGACAAATTATGTTCTGAGAAGAGACAGCATCAGCAGATGAGTAGTGGACAGGAGCTGCGTGGTCGGCGGCAGAAGGAGCGGCATGATAAGCGACTGCGGGAGCGGCATGGTAGGCAAACAGGAGCTGCTACAGCCAGATTGGCGTTCTCAGCATGTCGTACGACGCTTTGGGAGGATACAGCTTCAGCTGCAGATTAATGGACAGATGCTGCTAGGAGACCCGCATGGCTCACCGCTACGATAGCGCACAGAACTACGATCTGAAAGTATTAAATTATGATTATTTAGAAAACAGTTACTCATAAGTAAGAATTACCTACTTTGGAGAACATGTTTTTTTTGTAATCGAACATGAAGTGTTGAAGTTTATATTACAGTCTAGTTTTTATACTCGCAGTTGTATAGGTGGATCGAGTATATATAGCATATATAGTATTCCTAAGGTCGAAGTCGCCAAACCAGATCTACAGACCTTGCGTTGGGTTACGAATTTGTAATTCTGTTCCTGCGGAACTGTCATGAAACAGTAAATTTATGTAATATTTTTAATTACTGATATGGACTTATGAAATAAAGCAGTTAATTTGTGATTAATTGTATGATTTTAGTATTCATTATTTTCACATCAACACATTTTGGGTTTTCTAAAAGTCCTATTTTTCATTTTATAAAAAGTTTAGTTTGTGTGTAAGGTTAATAAATTATTAGTCTCATTGATAGTCTAATTGTACGTAGGTGGAGTCCAGCTGCAGTTATTAATGCCTACGATTCCTCGGAACACTCCCCATGGTAAATTCGATAGAAAATACGAAGAGATTGCCAGTGGATTAAGACGACCGGAAAAAACGTGATTATTGACAATTAAAGGCGCTTTACGTTGGTCGAATGCAAGAAACTGATACTGGGGTGCCCGTGCTCAGAGATGAAAACAGTATTCCATTTGAGGCCCGACCTGAGCTTTGTAGAATTTAAGACAGTGGTCAGACGTAAAATATTATTTCGCTCTACTGAGTACACCAAGATCTTTGGAGGCCAATTTGGCAAATGACCACAGAACTGAACGTCACTCGAGATTAGTTCAATATATATACATTACAATACAATAAAGATATTAGTTCAATATATAAATAACAAGCGATTGACCGCGACTTAAACCGAGTCAACATAATAATTAGGTGTAAATAAAGACCAAAAACTATTTTTCGAATAAAATATATTTCACGTGTCATTTCAACTAATAAACGATCTATGTGTAAAATTTCATCCAACTCCATTCATCCGTTTTTGCAATTCGGCAAATGACCACGGAACTGAATGTCACTCGAGGTTAGTTCAATATATATACATTACAGTACAATAAAGATATTAGTTCAATATATAAATAACAAGCGATTGACCGCGACTTAAACCGAGTTAACATAATAATTAGGTCTAAATAAAGACCAAAAACTATTATTGGAATAAAATATATCTCACGTGTCAATTCAACTAATAAACGATTTGTGTGTAAAATTTCATCCAACTCCATTCATCCGTTTTTGCGTGATTGAATAACACACACGCCACCACATTTTCAAAAGTATACGTCTGTTTGACTTAATATTTGGAATGCATATTTTATTTACAGATATAAAAACGAATCATAATATCATCAGCGGTTGAAGAGTAAAATAGCTGCAAAATCTCAGACACCAATTAATTTTGTATATAAATTCGTTCTTAAGAAATTATTCCTAATTAAATTAAAACTGAATACTCTTTGACTCTAGGGAACTGTAAAGGAATGTTGAAAATAGAAGTATTAATGCTATTTTGAACTAATAAAAAATATATTATTAAGTGAATGTTTATTTGCCGTTTAATCTAATATTTACCTATTTTTTTTAGTTATCAGAACATTTTAACCATACAAATGTCAGACCTTAAAAAAACCTTGATGTATCAAGTGGCTTATCAAGAAATTAGAATTTTAATTAGTTACTTGTAACAAAATGAACTTGAGACATTTTAATTCTATTTTTTAAATACATAACTTCTCAAACGAGTACTACTATTTCATAAATCTTTTCCAACAATTAAAATCTACCAAGTACAGAATAATGTGAAAAACGTTTTGTCGAATTGATGTTAGTCCTAAGTAACATTCTTAATACGAACGTATGTTTGTATATTTGTTGGTGTCTTACCTTTGCATGACTTGAACTTGCGTATACCTTGTCAGGACTATAGTGAAGTACAAAGTAAAGCATTTCACTCCGAAAGAAGTACTGTTCTCGAGAAATAGAAAACTAACATATATGAACAAAGTTTACATTAGCACTCGTGAAACTATGGTCAAAAGTTAGTTCGATATAATTGTAAACAAGTTTTTATTCTTTCCCTTTATCAAAAGTAATTCAAGATAACATTTCTCTTCATTTAATTTTGTTAGTTCTAACTACAATAAGAATAAAAGTATCTCCGTCTTATATAGGCCGGCAACGCACCTGCAACTCCTATGGTGTTGTGGGTGTCCATGGGTGTCGGTGATCACTTACCATCAGGTGAAACGCTTGCTCGTTTGCCCGTTATTTCATAAAAAAGTTATTTCATAAAATAAATAAATATGTACTATTCAATTTATTCGTTTATTGACATAAATTATTTAACTATTGAACATTTATTTTGGCTTAGATAATGTTAAATTATTAATAGTTAATGATGGTAGTATTGGAGAGCGGGGACAGCCTTGATGAGGGTGGGGGCAGCCTTGACGTATGCAGTTGCGGCTGTGGGGGCGGTGTTGTGTACAACGGCGTTGAAACCGCTGTGATCATCAGCGGAGTATTCTACAGTTCTGACAGAGCCGTCGGCTTCGTGAAGAGAGTAGGATCCTTTCACAATATCACCATCGCGGGATTCCTGCTGAGACTTGATGTCACCGGTGTGGTCGTCAGCAACGGAGTAAGAGAAGTCGTATTTTGGATGTGCCTGTAACAGATATATAACTTTAAATAAATGATTACCACGAATATCTACTGCAAATACATTTATTTAAATGAAGTGTTTAGATAGGAAGATATTTTAATTTGTTAGTACTGCTCATATATTTTTATTTGAATTAATTAGTTATTTTAGAGTGTAAGGAAAGTTGTAATATTTCTTGGATAATTTTTATTCCTCAGATGATAAGAATCGATAAACAACAGAACTTCTCTATTTTTCATGTGTTTAAAAATCTTAAAATTGTTTAATCGTTTTACTGGTTTAACTTACGATTTCCTCGGCTCCATGGTAAGCTATGGCACCGGAAGCTGCGTGGTAGGCTACAGCGGCGGGGGCAGCGCGGTAGGCTACAGCGGCAGGGGCGGCGTGGTAGGCAAGGGGAGCGGCGACAGCAACTTTAGCGAGGGGAGCTGCGTAATTGATGGTTTGTGGCTCGTTGTGACGAATTATGTTCTGAGAGGAAACTGCGGCGGCAGAAGAGTATTGGATGGGTGACGCATGGTAGGCGACGGTGGGAGCAGCGTGGTAAGCGACGGCGGGTGCGGCGTGGTAGGCGACGGCGGGTGCAGCGTGGTAGGCAACGGGGGCTGCTACAGCCAGTTTGGCGTTTTCATCATGTCGTACAATACTTTGGGAGGATACTGCCTCAGCAGCAGAATAATGGACAGGTGCAGCCAAGAGGCCCGCCTGAGACACGGCCACGAAAGCGCACAGAACTACGATCTGAAAGTATCAAGTTGTTTATATTTTGTAACAAAAAAAATCAGTTCTTTATAATGCATACAGATTTATAATATAAGTCACTTACTTTGGAGAACATGTCTTCGTTGTTTCCAAACATGAAATGATAAAGTTTATGCTCATTTCTAGTTTTTATACTCGCAGACCGATAAAACTTAATTTGAATTTTAATTTGTCAAACATGATCTGTACGACCTTGCTCCGGGTTATATTTTCACTTACGGTAAGCAGTAACTGGTTTTTAAATCCTTCACATTAATAAGCTCCGATGTAAATTTTATATAGTTTATTTTGAAAGCATTTCACCTTAGTTTTCAAGATTGCTTTCTTTTATCACTGGAACTCTAAATTTCTTATTCAGTTAAATGACAAAGTACTTTTTTGTTAAGTATTATCTAAATGGCATACAGTTTATCTGATTTTAATTAGTCCATAATTTTTATGACATATCTCAAAAGGGTTACAGTTCAGATATTAGTAACAGGCGTTTGATAATTATAAAGACAGCGGTGGTAAGCAGCATGGGCCAGTGAGTTTGCTAACATTCTGTGGTACGGATAGATTATGGTGTAAATGTAGCTGGAATGATTAACTAGTTATGGAATAACTATGAACCATTATTTTGATAAAATAAATATATTACATGAATTTTACTTCTACCAGTCAAGTTGTTTAAAACTTACACGAGCACTGAGACACGATTTTGAAATAAAAAGGTAGAATAAAAATTCATAGATAATAATTAGGTATAGTTTTTGGCTTTGCGATTAATCGTAAAATGTATGTTTTTATGTAGTCATTATAACTCATGTGTATGGACTTGATTGACGTCGATAGCATCGACGTGAATTCGAGTCCCGGCAATCAGCCCTAGTTTTCGGTGAACGAAAACTTCGTGATGAAATCATAATATGATTGTAGTGCATTGTTCGTCTAGTTAGCTAGCATCCTCAATTTATTGATCTATCAACAATCAATTAAAACGTAGGAACGTAGGTTCCTGCAATATAATTACAAAGCTAGTTATTGCTAGGATTAGGATAGTTAAGCTAGGACTAAACAATATTACAAACTTGGATCACATCATCATTTAACATCAAGCAAAATTGTGGCTAAAACCTTAAACTTTAAAAACATTAACTAGTTTTATATTTTTCCAACAATCCTATTTTGTTATGTTTTTATATAATTATGATACTCTGCGGGTATTGTTTGTCTAGTATGAGTTAAAAGTGAATTGATCGATTCTTTTATTACCTCAATTGATTTACAACTCTGAAATAACTTTGTGAGTATAAAAAGCGTAATTATACCCGCCTGTAAAAAAAAGGATCGTGAAATATTAACCGTGATAAATTTTTAGTATTGCCTAGTTGGCAAGATGAAAATTGTCTAAAATAGAGATACTCTTAAAACCATGTATACATACCTCAATGGTTCCGGAATGACGCCTAGAAAATGTGCCAAAATTAGCACGTAAAAATTTGCAAAAGTTATAAAAAAGTAAAGATGAAAAAAGCGGCATTTGTTTTTTCGCTAATATTTCATAGACTATTAATATTTACTAAATTAAAAAAATATATAAAAAATTTCCACAATTTCCAAATTTCCACCAATTAAAAAAATATATAAACTGTATCTCTATTATTTAAATTTAATGTTTAAAATGGGTCTCCGCGCGGCATTTTTGGTGTTGTGCGCGCGTCGTCAAAAGTGAGTATGACAGATTGACTAATTCTTTAAGGTATTGTTTTTTTTTTATAAATTAAAGAAATTGGTGTATTCTAAACACTTTAGTAAAACTATTCCTGTTAGAAATTTTACTTAAAATATTTTTTCAACAAGTTAAACGATTGTTAACTAACAAAATGTACTCGAACATCCGTTTTCATTCTCAATGAAAAAAAAATTGTTTAAATAATTTTCGTAAAAATTTTTCGCTATGAGAAGACTTTCTTATAATATATACCAGATCACGCAATAAAAGTTATAACAATATCCATACTTTGTTTATAATAATTACTAAGAAATGAACAAAATTGTGAAATTCAAGTAATATTGTTACTAAAATACTAAAAATATCGCGCGGAGACCCATTTTCAACGTCAAATTATAATCATAAATAATAGAGATAGAGTCCCGTGGTCTGTGAGTTACTGTTTATACTTTTAAAATTTCTTAAATATAAATAGTCTATGATATATTGCCGTAAAACGAAATGCCTTTTTTCATCTCTAATTTTCTATACATTTTGCAATTTATTATATGTTAATACACGCTTTTGGCACATTTTTCAAGGCGTCATTCCGTATCCAATGACGTATAACCATAATTTTAAGAGTATTTTTATTTTAGACCGTTTTGAACTTGATAAATGACTTGAAATGATATGCACAGTTACATATAACTACTATTAATACTTTATATATTAATTTTACAGTGTTTATAAACTGCAGTGCCTTATCTTATTAGGTTGTAACTTATACTGGGGCATGACTTCAGGATAGATATTTTTTCGTCATTTGATAATATATTTGATTATAGTTGAATGTGTACGTCGTCTTATTCTTTCTATTTACTTATTTATTTATATTCACTTTCTATATTTTGATGTAAACGCGCAAACAGATTTTTTGTAATTATGATGTAGATAATAATATATATTTATTATTTATTTGATATAAATTCCGTAAGCATTTTTTTAATTGATTGTATACAGATAAACCTTTTAACGCAAGCTATGTTTGATTTTTACATAGACTTAATTTTAGATAATTTATTTTCTATTAGAATGGTATTTACACCTTGACCTTATTACTAATCATTCATGTAATTTTAATTTGTACTAAAATGGAAATATAGTATAATAATAACTTCATAGTTGAAGAAAAAATTTATAAAACGTAGTTGCTGAGGGTTTCAATAAAAACATTACATATTCGAAAATGTTAATGTATTTGCGATAAATAAATTAAATTAAATTGCTAAAAGTATGAAGCACTTAGTGGTGGTAGTATTGGAGGGCAGGGACGGTCTTGATAAGAGCGGGAGCGGCCTTGATGTAGGTAGGACCGGCGGTGGGAGCAGTGTTGTGTACAACCGCGTTGAAACCGTTGTGGTCATCGGCGGAGTACTCCACAGTTCTGATTGAGCCGTCAGCTTCATGGAAAGAGTATGAACCCTTGACAACATCACCGTCGCGGGACTCTTGCTGGGATTTGTTGTCGCCAGAGTGACTGTCAGCAACGGAGTAGGTGAAATCGTACTTCGGGTAAGCCTATATAAAACAAAACAAAAATAGAATCTAATAACATTAAAATTAGAGTAAAAATATCTGTAGGTATTTCGATGTTTATTACAAGTTTTTTGTCAAGTATCAAAGGACCAAAATTTAACCGTATTCATGAATTTATTAATACAAAAATTTGTTGCATTATATTTGAGAGTAGATATATGATACAAAATATATGTTAGAGTTGATAGAATAGTCCTAATGATACCAATAAGGGAAAGCAATAGAAAAAAATTCTATCCTTTTTACTTACGATCTCTTGGTCTTCACGGTGAGCTAAAACTTTCGCAATTGGAGCGTGGTAGGCAATAGCGGCAGGAGCGGCATGGTAAGCGATAGGGGCGGGAGCGGCATGGTATGCAATGGGGGCAGGAGCGGCGTGGTATGCAACTGGGGCAGCAACAGCCAGTTTAGCAATAGGTGCTACAAGTTTGGCGGGCTGATCATGTCGCACAATGCTCTGGGAAGATACAGCTTCGGCAGGGGAATAATGCGCAGGCGCGGCCAAGAGACCAGCCTGAGAGACTGCCAACAACGCGCACAGTACTACGACCTAAGGGTAGAAAATTAAAAACAATGATTATATAACTATTTTATAAAGCAGAGCGTAGTAGAATTCATTTTTAGTGAACATATTGTTATTTTCAAATCGTACTTACTTGAGTGAACATTTTGTTTGTTAACACTGTTATGCTCAGTGGATGATTGATAATTTCATATTATCGTTCACCATTTTTATACTAATCGACTTATGGACTTAGAGCAAGTAGTTTGACCAGGCGACCTTGCCGCAGGTCATATCATTTTTGAACTGGTCTACATTCACTGGGTCACTTTCGTCCGAAGTTTAGAAATAGACGTAGGAGTGACAAGTTGCATTGAATATGTGAATTTAATTTTATTATGATTTAGTTATAAAAACTGAATTACTCGGGCAGTACTCATAGAGATTTCAAACTATATATGTTACTATTATAGTATTAATATTCTTAGTTAGATCTCTGATAGAAGTATATAGGATACAGTAAATGTTATAATATTCTTCACATATATTTCCGTCGATATTTTGCGGATTATAAAATGTACCCAAAGATTTATGAAATTTTCATGGTTTCTATTATTCTTTACTTTTAACATTCTTGTTTGAACTCTTAAGCTTATAATTAAGTCATATATTATAAACTCAGTTTTAAATCTTATTAGAACAAGCCGTAGTTTTCTCGTAAAATATTATACGTTAACAGTGTATAAAACGTATAACAAAGTAATTATGTCAAAATATTTGCAATCTTGCTAAATCATTGTAATTATTATTAAAACTTTATTTGATATAAAAATATATACATATATCTAAACCAATTAAAGAGAGAAATCTTAATTTCATGTATTCTATACGTTTCGATGTTTATATTACTATTTATTAATACAAAAGTAAACATAATTTAAATATCGTTTCCATAATAAAAAATCCACAATAATGGATACGTGAAATATATAATCAGAATTTTAAACATTACAAATCGATGTGATGAACATTTAAATGAGGCTATTTTCTTCGACCGGGTGTAAAAATAATTAATAGATGTTTTTCCCTTTTGTCCCTCCGTGCACTTCATTCGGTCTTGGATATTTTTTATAATTAAGGAATTTTTGATCAGATGATGTTTTGGAATTCATTGATGCGATATCAAATATTCTAGCCACATTCAAATGTAGTCTATTCGTTTTCGTATGTTGTGGATGAGATTGTTTGCGTTCATTTAATGTTGCATCTGTATTAAGACATCTGAAACGGAGTAATTTATCAAATTAGCATTACCTTTGAACCTACAGTTATATTATTTTTACCTAAAATGCACATTTAATTACACACTTTCATTTTGGATGAATCGCTTATACATATTTTTAGTAATAGATTATTTATATAGGTGTTGAGGTATTTTAGGTGTTTAGCGTTTCAGTTCAGACTAATCTGATAACCTCATAAACGGTACCAGTTCTCAAAAACAAGTGTAGGATCAAGTCATTAGACACTCGGCTATAAATATGTAATTTAATGGTTGTAAGCAATCAATTAGTAGTTAAAGAAACTTCTACCACAATTTTATGGTTAATTCACAAAATTTCTCATCACCGAAAATTTAGTCTCATTGTAAAATTCCAGCCTGCGTGGATCAACGCAATATCCGAAATCGCTAGCCGCTACTAAGTATTAAAAACAATATTGGTTTAAAGTATTCCTAAAATTAGACTTAATAATTGCTCTATTAATTGTGAATAGAGCAGTATATAAAAAAATTTTGAAACTTGTCTTTATTAAAAAAAAATTAAGGTTTGTTATTATAACAATAAATGGGTAGTATTTAACATATGAAAAAATATAACAACCCTTACGAGTAAGTTTCAGTTCTGTTTTGTCGTTTGTCCTTTTCAAGTTTCAGTGCAAATGTTGTGGACTGAATCGCTTGATTTGTTTCAGCTGTGTCGGTTTTAGAATAGTAAGACCTTCTAGTTTGTTGACCAGGAATCGGACTTAGAATGTACTGTTTTAAAAAGTTGACCTGTAGAATTTTAAAATTATTATTTGTATAATATTTTACAATATTAATATGTAAAAAAAATAGGTTATACCTTGTTCTGTTTCTTATAAGAACTTTCAGGGTAACCGCGATATGCAGGATTATATCCTGGAGAACGACTAACAGATTGCCGTAGTTCAATATTATGCCCCAAAATAAAAGGCGTATAAATTAATCCGTCTAGATTATTCCTGGGTAGCTTGCGTGGTTCTAAATGTTTTACTTTCGACTTCTGAAGACTAAAGTTGGAATATCTTTGAGGGATATTATTGACTGTTGTCGTCTGTTGGTGAAGTGGAAATGTAATATCTCCAATGTTCTGGTGTAGAGGAGCGTATTGTATGGCGCGGTATTTTTTCTTGTTGTTATTTTGTTGTTCTGGTTCAACCATGTGGTTAGCGCTATAGAAAGGGTGGTTGTGAAGTGGAGATAATGTATATGATGAATGAAGTTTAGGTTCTATTTTGTGAGCATATACTGGTGGAAGATTAAGTGCCAGTAGAGATACTCTTATTATTACCTGAAATCAGTAGTTTTTATTATTTATTAATCGGTGGTGGTCTTTAAATGTCCATAAGAGCTGTTTGAATGCTTAAATTGAATATTTTGATTTTAACATTATTTTTTAACATCTAAAGGTAATTAAATATTACATTTAATTTGGTAGTTAAGGTCATATAAATATTTTAAATCTTCTTATTTTCATAAACTTTGATTTTATTATATATTTATATTGAAATTAATATGTGATTTAACTTACAATTATCAACATGTTGTATTTATTTTCACTATAGATTAACAACGGATTGTGTTGTAAATAGATCCAAGGCGTTTCTTCTAATAATACCAGAACAAGAAAATCACATTGAACACAATAAATATAAACCTTGTAAATATTTATTTCAAGTTTATACTCATTTTCTCTTGTATGTAGATGGATCCAAACAAAAATTATATCGTAACGTGTATTAGTTGTATTAGTTTTGATGATTGACTGATATTAAATGGACAGACAGCTATGCACAGGTATGTGTTTCGATCGATGATTTAATTTTAAATGATATGAATGCATGAATGTTTATTTCATCCATCCATTGTTTTGAGAATGTAGGTGAAGGATTACGTCATTGCATAGTTAGAAATGTAAGTATATTATAAGTTAAGTATGTATTTATGATAGTTCACTCAAACCATTAAATAATGGATACTTGTTAAAGTATAAGTACTTATAAATATCTTTAAACTATTTATAATACAGTATATATAAACCAAAGGCCTACATATAGACAGAAATGGGTTGAACGCATATTAACAGCCAAGAATCAAACTAAATTGGAAAAATAAAACCATCATTAAGATCTTAAATGTTTACAATAAAATATTATTTTGTTAGTTTATACCGAACTTGACATGATATAATGTATTGTGGACTTTATAACTACAATAACAATATGAGGTTATTATGTAGGGAATAAAAAAAATTGGAATTAAATATTTTTACCTTGGCCCACTAATATTTGTGTATACGATATAATTATAGTATCTCGTCGAAGGCTTTGTGAAGAGAATATGAAAATACTTTTTAAATTCTTTATCCAAATTGGATAGATCCGATAATAAAATTATTGCCTTATTTGTGTATCACTTTGTAATATAATAAAAAGTATGTTAGGTTTATTAAGAGCTGGCAGTAAATTATGTTTCGATTTAGCAAGGTTAATGTAATTGCGGAACGTTGACAGGTAAGTATAAAATTAAGTAGGTAGGTCCGTTTATACACCTCTGTTATCCAGAAGTTCCATATATAACATTACTGATAATCTACTGAAATTAGATATGGATTATAAAGAGATGATTGAAAGTAATCATAATAGTAATTAACAAATCTTTTTATATTTAAGGTTTAGCGTTATGGCTACAATTGCCTACAACAGCGTGGAGCAAGATGGCGGACACGCTAAATCTATTGGAGGGACTGACTCGCAAGTGCAACTGCCAGAATACTCCTAAGGTTATTTCGCCGCAGATTTTCAACTTGAGGGTGGTAGCTAGTCAGGTAGGCAATAGAAAAAGCCCTACCACCACAAAAAAAATCCCTTTGCATTTCGGATTTGAATATTTTTAAAGTATTATATTATTATTATTGTACTTATAGTAATGCAAAACACGCATTATAATATTATCATTATTACAGCACTTGATTAATACACGAGTACTTCGTACATTGAAATGAGTAGAAGATAAGTTGTAGACACGTTAGTTTGTGTCAACGCCTACAGCATTGTTATTCTTGCCAATTTATAAGCGATAAAACATGAATTGTTTATTAACATGTTTTATGAGTTAAAAAAATACTCTATATTCAAAGTTGATACATTACTACAATAGACATCGACTAAGTCTCATCCAATTTGAAAATGCACTGTGGGTACAAAGAGTAGGTGAAAATCTGTGGAAGATAAAGATATAAGAATAATTAATAAGTTACAACATATTTTTGACCTAGTTTTATCTAAGAAATAAACCTGTAGTATAATTTTTGTGTTAAGAGTACCCAGTAGTCAGAAGAAACCGTAATAAATATGTATAATAAAATTGTAGAAAAAATTATGTCTGTCGATAAATTAATTAATATTGAAAAGTCCTGTTTTTTTATTATTAACCGATTATAATGACCTTTTGAGAAGGTAAAATATCAGAAAATATTATGAAACGAAATTGTAAAACATGTTAATACTTAAAGTCTGAGATTTGTCCTCATTAGTGGCATGATTTAATAGAAGGATGGCCGGTCAAGAAAAAATAAGAAAATATCATACAATTACAATATCGTTACTCTATGTTTCCATCCACTAAAAGCTCATTGTCGGATTATAACGCACGTCCATCAAGGCGATATTTTAACACGACTACACTGAGTCAACATTTCTTTGAGTCAATCGTATTCGTATTGGACTTGGACCGAACACATTTTGTACATGATATAAATAAGTTTTAATCAGGCGCTGATCAACAAGATGACGTTAATGTCTTTTGATACCGCCCCACATTCGACTAGTTATCCTTGACTTCGAATCTGGGTTATAAATTATTCGGAATCTTTAATAAAAGCGTTCGACAATATCTTTATTTAATTACGTTATATTTGAAATATCTTTCAATGATTACATCTAATAATAGGATAAAACATTTAATTATATAAACATAATAATTTAATTCCTTTTATATATACTAAACACATTCATTATTGGTGTCAAATATTTTATGAACTTTTAATCTAATACTATTATACTACAGTGAGCTATGTCAACGAAGTATTTATTTGATATGATAAAAACATTACACAATATCTACCTAACCAGTATTTTCGTACAATTTACACAGAATGCACATTTATTTAGAAGAGAATCTAGTTGTCACGTGAAAACTCCGCAAATGTGAAACATTTAAGTTTGTATTGGTTTAATTAATTTATAATAATGAATTAAACCAATAAAGAAAATATAGAGCAAAGTTATTACGGCCTACGTTGGTGGCTACGCTAAACAAGTTGAAGGACTGGCTCTCATGTGTAACTTCCGGAACACACCTATTGTTATTTGGTGTCAGATTTTCAACTTTAAGCTGGCCCAGGCGAACATTACAAAAAGCTTTACCACCATGCTATGGTTTCCTTATTATGTTTTCCTTCACCGAAAGCTCAAACTCATTGTAGGTGGATTCGAACTCACGTCCCTTGACGCGGCATCCGTACATACTACCATTGAGCTATCATCGCTCCAAAATTATTAACTATTAATATTATAGAATTGAAAGTTGTCTTATACTTTGAAAATTTATTTAAACCACGATTGTGACAAACACGTGTGTTTTGACTGATTGTAAGGGGTCAGCGTAGCCTATGGACGCCTGAAATATTAAAAGAATGATATATTTGTTACTGGTTCTTTTCTATTTTACGTTACCAAATAATCCTGTCAGAACAATACTAAATAAAAAATATAGTTGTTTTACTAAAATTTTGAGGTACTTCATAAATCACAAACCTGTTTGTGGCAGACGATCCGACACCGTTAGTTTCTATATAATTATTGTATGACATTGACGAGAATGAATGAGTCATCTTCAATTTATAATTTTACGAGGTTAAAGACCGTGAAAACGTGCTACGGATACTTATTTGAATAACACGACTACTAATATTCAACAGGAGACTTTTATCAATGAAACACGTCTTATTTTTCGTTAATAATATTTCGCTTGTTATATCTATGTACAATATTAAGTACCACGTTAGCACTTTACCACGATGATAAGTGGCATCTTCCCAGGTCAGTACTAGGAAGTGTAGAAAACTAACATTGTACATATTACTAATATGAATTACATGCTATTAGTTACAGAAACCTGTGGTGTACCTTTATGAATCGATTTTTGGTTTGGATAAAATTAGGTAACTTTTTAAAAGTAATTTCATTATAAAATGTGTATTGTAATGGTTGCAATGAATTTTAAGAACTCAAGCCACTTTCAAAGTTCACGCACTTGATTTACAAGGAAAGTGAATTTATATATGCAGAAGTATTGTGACCCGTCGACCTTGTTTCACTCGAAATGTGTCCACTGAGTATATAAGGAGCCCTTTGAATATATCATGTATCAGTTGCTCTACAGTAAAAATATCACAATGTTCTCTAAAGTAAGTTTACATATATGAACTGTCATTCATTATATTGTACTATGATTAATGAATACTATGTCTTATGTTTGCAGATCGTTGCTTTAAGCGCCATATTAGCGGTAGCAGCAGCTGGTCTTATAGCGGATACGCATTATTCTCCAGCCGCTGCCGTCTCATCGCAGAGTATTATACGCCACGATGAGCCACAGCTTCACGCCGCTCCCATTGCCTACCATGCTGCCCCAGTCGCCTACCATACAGCTCCACTCGCCTACCATAGCGCACCCGTTGCATACCATACTGCGCCTGTAGCGTACCACGCTGCTCCTGCCCACTACTCTGCTGCTAATTCTGTTTCTTCACAATCTATTTTGCGTCATGATCAACCCCAGACTACAAAGATTCTGTCAGCTGCTCCCGTGCACTACGCTTCCCCAATTGCTAAGGTGATTGCTCCCGCGCACAAACTCGTAGTCTCCGATCATCACGAAGATGAATACGTAAGTGAAAAACGCCTGTGTCTATTGTAAAGACACTGAATTTAAATTATACTAATAACGGACTTTACAAGTGTTGAAATGCATATTTCTGCAGGCGCACCC
This sequence comes from Actias luna, assembly GCA_039707435.1. NCBI lineage: Eukaryota > Metazoa > Arthropoda > Insecta > Lepidoptera > Saturniidae > Actias > Actias luna. Next base: position 6,638,541 of record JAZHAC010000033.1, on the reverse strand, counting down.
GCAATACGATTTCTCGTACTCTGTTGCTGATGGACATACTGGCGACAACAAGTCCCAGCATGAAAGCCGCGATGGTGACTCCGTGCATGGTGAATACAGCTTGCTGGAGGCTGATGGTTCCGTACGCAGGGTGGAGTACACCGCTGATGATCACAACGGTTTCAACGCGGTTGTAAGCAACTCTGCCCCAGCGCATCATGTAGCCCACGCACCTGTTGTTCTCGCACATCATTAAATCGTTAACTAGTCATATCTAAGTCCCTGTTAGTATATTACAAAGGCAACTGATTGTAAATAGTTATGTAATATTTATGTATAAATAAAGCAAGGTTATAAAATATCGACTATTAATTTATATAACGAAAATTACACATAAGTTTTTATTTTTTGTTTGCTATAATCATTATTCCTTTACTGTTCTTTAGTTAGAGAATAGTTAAGAATAGCACGGTAAACCCTTTCTAGCAAAATTGTGATAAAAGTGCAGTTTATGTTTTTCTTTAATAGGTTTGTCAATAATGTCGTCATAGAGATATTAGTATAGTAAAAACTATAGCGCCCTTTATTATTTGTCTTATTATTATATGTGTAAAGATATAAAAGTCAGTCTTCTTTATAATTAAAAATGAATGTTCGTAAGAGCAAAACTTAAGAACGGCTTAACCAATTCAGCTGATTTTTTTTCTGTGTGTTCATTAGGGCACAAGGAAAGTTATAATAAAAAAAATAAACTTTTTTTTAAATCTCATAATATGAAAAATGAGTGAGTGTATGATTTTAGAAAACCTAAAAAGTATTAAAAACAAAAACAAATAACAAATACAAATCAATTAGTAAAAAAAAAACATAATCGTATCTTAATACATTTTACAAATGTACCGCACATTTCGCTATCATCATGGAGTGGTATATTAGTTTTACTTTCATACTATGCAATAACGAGTAAGCGATTTACTTTACGTGTTAACTGAGCTGATGACCAGCGCGCGACAGATATTGAGGACAGTCGTAGTGGGATGTCCGTATTACGTTCGAGAGTTACTGTGTTTGGATTGTGTTGTGCAGATGGAAAAGTAAATTTTTCAGAATTGGTCTCACCATTACTTAGTCAACGTTCAAATATAAAACAGATGTTTCCAAACGACGTTGTTTAGAGCAACGCATATTGTAAAGGACAATTTCATGACCAGGTAAATAAGCGCTACAATTCAGAAAGTACGTGCTATAGTGGCGGCGAAAAATGAAAATGTTGATCTGAATGCGACAATTCAGAATATTCTTCGACGTAAGTTATTATTCTTAAAAATCATTCAACACAGTTATAAACCAGGATGATGTAGTGAACTAATCCACAGACTTTTTAAATTCACCGGACTACCACCTCGCAATATGTTGATAAAATTAAATTTTGTTAGATGTACTCTATTGCATGGTAAAAATGTGGTATTTTAGATGCGGACATCTTATTCTGGTTAGTTGACAAAATATGGCCTGATGAAATTGATTTCCTTGATTGAGTTCACTGCACTATGAGGTACTACGAGCTACTAAATAACCTGAACAGGAATTGATATGTAGTTATTTTATATGCGGACGAAGTGTGAGCGAGAGGTATTCTAGCAAAATCTCTATACCTTTCTATTAAAACCTATTAAGATAAGTGTTGACGCGCGTCGGAAATAGGCCCCTTAAATCTACATCCGTATTCTCGGGAACTGTTCAGAGTATCACCCTCGTCGTACGATGGACCAACTACCCGCACGGGTAATGCATATTGAAGATTATTTTTGGTTTCTAATTTGATTATCTATTAAAGCGTGTTTTTTAGGGTTTTTAAACTATTATTTATTTTTGATTGTTTAGTTACGAAGGGTTTTTTAATTCTTATTGTTAAAAGCATTTATCAGCACTAAAGATACAATATGTACGCAACCTATTATACCAGTCTTTATTTTATTATCCTGGTGATCCTGGCCAGGATACTAGAACAGCCTTATGAAATTATTGTATTGTCATCGGTCCTTGAAAAATATGCAAAGTTTCAAGTTAATTTGATCTCTTGAATGGTTGAAAATCGTGTTTCAAGATTTCGTTACATAGATAGATAGATACAGGTTGAGCTAAGATAATCTTGTCGTGTTATAGGTGATACGCAGTTGACTGAGTCTGCTAGCATATGAATATAAAATTGTCAATATTCATTAAAAATGTTTATATATATCTTCACAACTCAATTTATAAGAAATAATAATCTAAGCCAGTCGATCAATATCATTTTGTAGAATGTATTTCCTGTAATTAAAGCAGTATGTAGCAAGCACACAAGAATTATTAGTAAATTGTAACCAAATACTCAATAATATTCTATATTAGGTAAGTAGCAGAAGTAATAAAATTATTTTTTAGCTATACATAATTTTTTTATTTATAAGAAATCTATATTAGTTCTATTTACAATGTTTAATGCGCATTTTCCTTTACAAAATATGTGCGATTCAATAATGAGCGGGATGAACCGGCGCGTGGGCAGCATGATGCGCTGGGGCAGAGTTGCTGACTACTGCGTTAAAGCCGTTGTGGTCGTCAGCGGTATACTCTACCCTGCGTACGGAACCATCAGCCTCTACAAAGCTGTATTCGCCGTGAACGGCGTCACCGTCACGGCTTTCGTGCTGGGACTTGTTGTCGCCGGTTTGTCCATCAGCAACAGAGTACGAGAAATCGTATTTAGGGTGCGCCTGGCAAAAATATATATTTCATAATTATTTTGCATTGCTGATTGTAATTCAGTAGTCGGATGACCGAGCTTAGCTCGGTATTTTTATGAACATTTTTGTTTATTTAATTTACAGATCACATATTGGTTAAAAATTCACATTTTATGATATCACATACTAATGAACATCGTTATTAAAATACAAATATAATAAATGCTTTTATCAGATAATTATTAATTAATGAATTTATCAGATGAAGATCAGAAAAAATGCGTTTTCAAATTTCAAAAGCAAGAATATTTTTAAATATAATATAACATCTAAATCGTTAGAGATACGCAAAATTTATATATATACAAGATTTGCTATCTGAATAGTATTAGATTAGATACACTAGATAGAACAAAGTACATATGTCAAGACATTTTACTATTAAATATTAAGTCGATATACAAACGATAATACAAACAATACAGCAATAAAATGTTAAACTTGTAAACGTTACAACCATATTAAAAGGTTACGGCTTAATATATGTAAATGAATAGCCACTTACGTATTCTTCATTTTGAGCTGAATAATGTGCGGGTGCCGGGTGGTAAGCGACAGGAACAGCATGGTTAGCGGCAGGCACACCATGATAGGCTAGAGGAGCAGCATGAACCTGTAGCTCATCGTGACGTACAATATTTTGAGAAGAAACAGCAGCAGCGGAGTTATAGTGCGGCTGGGGCAGAAGACCGGCCGCTGTTACCGCCAGGACAGCGCTTAAAGCAAAGACCTGTAAACGATATTTGCATTTATGCTATACTTTCCCACACTAATTACAGTTACTGAGTTAAGTTACAGTTACAAAATAGACACTAATTAAATCTTATTTATTAATACAATTTTTGAAACCCCAAAGTAAGGTTTAACTGCATAATTTATGGTGCTGATAAATTCCTCAATTTGAACAGACATTTTTATAAATAAAATTTTATTGTACTTTACAAAATATAAGGAAACACACCGAGGTAGTTCAGAAATCATACGTTAAACATGATAAGCACCGTCTTTTATAATTTACAGTAGGATATGTTGGATACGAATTATATAACAAAATCATCAATCTATTTGTATATCTTTTCTATATACTTTATGGGTTTAGCGTTATAGCTAAAATCTTACCATATGATAAGTGACAATATGGGCCAAAATGGTGAACACACTAAGGCTAGTGGAGGGACTGGCTTTGAAATGCAACTGCGAGAACAAACCTATAGGTAGTTGGCGGCTGATTTTCAACTTGAGGGTGGTAGCTAGCCAGGGGGCTAAGAAAAAGCCCTACCACCATGCTGTTTTCATCACGATATTTCCCTTTATCAAAAGCTAAGGCTAATTGCAGGTGGATACGAACTCACGCCAAATAGTGCGGTGTCTGTACACACTACCAATTGAGCCATCATCGCTTCTCTATCACCGTTGTACCAAAAGTGGTACTGCGAGTTGATTGATATTTATATATTGTGTTTATATTAAAATCTTACTTTAGAAAACATGTTGATATGCTTAGCTGATGTGCAACTGATGCATTGTATGTACAATGAGTTGCTTATATAGTACTGGTGTTTGGGACGAATCAAGGTCGACAGGTTAGAATTGTTTCAAAATTCAAAATTCGTTACGGTGATCAAAATAATACCTGTTTTGGCTTTGTTAGTTATTGAACTGCCGAGTATTAATGTATCAAAGAATACACTCAGCCGTTTTTTGTAGCTTATATTGTAATTAGAACTAAAAAATAAGATATTACTTTGTTATAATATTCAATAAAATTAAAATACAAAAATAAATTATAAAAATATACTTGTAAGTGTATGTTACTACTTTTTAAATGTATATTCTAAAGAACGCACGATGGTGAAAGTCCGGTCTAGTTTTTGGCACGTCCTTTTTACTAATAGGATGTTCTTCGAACCGGTGCAGTGCTATGCTTAACGTCATATATAAACATAATCACAAAATTTATTTTACTTTGGTTTTCAATAAAAAGCAGTTAAAATATATTACCCACATTTTCAAATGTAAAATAATTTATTAAAAAGGAATAAGTAAACATAACTTCGTGTTAATATATGTAGTTGCGCTTATGACAACGCTCAATTTAGCTTACTTAAATTTCTTTAGCTGAAACTATAGAGAATACCTTTATAATTACCGAATAAATTCTCACATTATTTCTATTCTGCTTGTTTCTCCACATTATGTATGCTCACATTCTCAGTACTCAAAAATATGAATATCCAATTAAAGTTGCTTTAAGGATCAGTTACTTTTTGTATATTACTTTGTTCACATGTTGCTGATATAATAAATAGAATATTGACTAATCTTAACTTTGGTACCTAATACATAGCCATATTATTTAGTCTTACTTTAATCTACTCTCTGATCCCTCTAGTCTATTTTTCTATCAAAATAACACTTCCGTTGAAAAATCCAGTCACTTACATATAATTATTATTTTCCGATGCAGGGTATTCAATTCATTACACGTTAAGATTTTTTTATTTTTACTTATAACTAAACAAATATGATTTGATGGAGTACTTACGTATGGAATACTTAGAAATCAAGTAATAATTTTACTGCCTTAAAATAACTTTTGATTCATATATGAAATATATCTAATGATTTTTACGCAACCAATAATACTAAGACTGATAATGTGTGTTGAGTATGTGTTTTTATATAAAAGCACAACAAACGCTGTTTTGCCCGTTTTAGTAGCTAATAACTAGATTAAAGCGGTACCGATTACATTTTATAATACCTTTCAACCATTTTCTTGATATAAAAAATATATTTCGTGAGTATGATTGTATTGAATCACCATCCGCAATCACAAACTATTGAATCACCGTGCCAGTGGCATGCTAGGTTCATCGAGTAGCAGAAAGGAAAACCTCGAGCAGATCCCGAGACTTGTGACACGGGTGCAGGTTTAGGGGTCCCGTTCCAACTTGCGTCAACACTCTCCTTCACTACTCGTGTTTTCCTTCCTTTCTAACCCAATTTGGTATCAACTTGCTAGCGCAGTATTAGAGGTACGTTTTAGTATAGTATTTACTGTAGTGCTTCTTTTAGAAGGCAGGCCATCTTTTAGAAGATTAGAGAGTGGTTTTACTGGTATACCATTCGCTATCACTTCAACCGCGTTTAAATTAACCACGTAGCCATTTCTATTTATATAGTAGTATATAGTAATAGTAATATATAGTAACTTCTAGTATTTATTTGTTTTTATAGCGTAGTCCTCAGGTATGTTGGTTCCCATGATACAGTAAGCTCAACCATTACTATTTTTTTATTGTTTTAATATAAATATATGCAGTCTGAAAGCCGAAATCCCTACATATAAGCATATTTTTACTTTATATTTTGAGGCAGTTTGAGCCAACCTTCATAATATGATTAAGCTTTACCATGGAGTAGTATATATAAGTTCTATTGTCTTAAACTGTATATACTGTATATACCGTATACTGTAACTGTAAAAGAAAGAGTGTGCTTTGGACCACCATTTTACGATATGTTCGACTTCTTTGTTATATTATATTGGTATCCAATCAATCGTTTGAGTTTTATTGAAGAACATCTGTTCAAATGTATATATTCAGATAATTATACACGAATAGTAGATATTAAATATAGTATATAGAGATACGCGGAATACAATTAAATATTTATGAATACAAAATTACACATCAGGTATAATTAAAACCAGACATAAGTTTGATTAATTTAGCGTGTGATATTTAATTTAATAAGTTTATTATTGAAATGCGTAAAACAAATAAACATGCATTTAAAAAAATCGTGATCTTCAATAACACGTGATATTCGAATAATACACGTATCAAGTTTAACGGCAGTTACGTAGAAGGCCATTCATTTGTTACTAATGCTAGAGGTATATATTAACCAGAAATTTTATGTTCAGTTCTTTCATTCCTTTGCTATGTAGATATCTGGCACTCATAAATTTAGGTAAAAACAATAATTTCCTATGTTTCAAAGGCTTATATTAACTTAGTATTTGTGTGTTATTGTTTTGCGATCTGAGATACACATTTGATTATAAAACTAATGTTATTAATCACTAAACGGTGAGTTTGGTAAAAAGTCCCTGTTTGACTTCCACCCGAATTTACGAACCTAAAGTTTTTGAGAGTTTCTCGCAAAAAATATTTTACAGTATCCATCAACTATCTTTCAATATGAAGGCAGAATCGTTGTAGTTTGGACAGATACTAGCATTGGCGTTCGAATCAAATGTATTTAAAAAACAGCATGACTGCATTTAAATTTTTAAACGAGCTCACAAAATCAGTGAAGGTTCCCCACAGACTCCAAATTGGAGTATGATCACCTCTTAATAATACTCTTATATAGACGGCGTGATTGGTATCTGCTGTTCTTCGGGCACATTATTTCACGATTTTTGGGTTGACCTACATAATTACCAGAGTCAAACCCTATCCAACGCTAGGGAGATATTGCAGTGATAAGCTAAAATTCACATATTCTATCAAAGTCTGTCTAATACTGCATACTTTAGTAAGTTTTTGACATGGTAATTTTAAGTACAAACGGCCTATGCAGTCGTATTATTAATATATATGTATAAAGGTGCAACAGCGATTATGAAATATAAATGACGCATTTTTATAGAACTTAATTGCTATAAGTAAAAAATAGCTTAAACAAGTAATGAATATTGGTGCAGTTTCGATTATTTATTTTTGTTTATTTACATAATTTAGTTTTTTTAATTTGTATTAGAAGCTTACTCAAGCCGTTGAGGCGATGATAGCTCAGTTGGTAGTGTGAACGGATACCGCATTAATGGATGTAAGCTTGAATCCACCTGCAATGATCTTGAGCTTTCGGCGAACGAAAACTTCGTGATGAAACCATTGCATGGTGGTAGGGCTTTTTCTAATAGCCGCCTGGCTAGCTACCACTCTCAAGTTGAAAATTTGCAGCCATATAGATGTGTTCCGACAGTTGCACTTGAGAGCCAGACCCTACAGTAAGCTTCTCGTGACCACCATCTTGTCCTACATCGGCACTTAACATCAAGAGAGATTGTGGCCATAACGCAAACGTATTTATATACATGTGTATATTATATATCATATTTGTATATATTAAAAAAACACAAAACATTGCATACAATAGTAACATGTACTATACTTTAATAATATAATTAATTATAGTTCAAAAATCTTCAAAATGGTTAATATCTCTAGACAATATAGATGTTAAAAAAATATTTGTGATAAAGAGCTTAATCTCTAGAACGGATTTAAGAAAAAATCGTAAAAGTAATTTATGATTATATACTCAGAAACAAAATAAACACGAGAATGAATATAATATAGTTAGTTCTCATTTAAACGGTCATCTTGTCACTGTACGAAGAATATTCATTTTGGATTATATCAATTTTCAGTTTAATAAGAAAGCGCCATTTGTTTGTTTAAATAAAAAATATTTTGTAAGAGCATGGCAATAGTAACAGCTATCGTTCATACAAACACTTTCACCGTCAATTTGCAATTTCCTGAGTTAATAAAGCCTTGTTTAAGATCAAAGCTTGCGAAAACCATTACAATACCATTCGTATATAAAGTAATTTCTTTTTTGTTTTAATCACACATATCTCGAGTGTTTGTGTTGTGTACAAAGTGTTTCCGTGTAACATAATGTTTAAGGTATTTAATTTTTTTTATTAAAACAATGCATTTAAACCGTTAAACAATTCGTGTTTGCGTTTTAATTTCCCGTGAATAATTTTACACTGATGTATATGCTAAAATAGTTTAAAACTTTACTTCATTTATTCGGTAAACGTTTTCTTATGAATATTACTGGATAAAATATTATTTATCTTAAAAGCCTTACCTTTGTAACCCAAGTTTAATAATCATCTCTTGTTTTTTATGAATTACAGATTGTATGCTTGGCAGTTTTCGTTGCGGTCAACGCACGGCCAATTATGGAGCATTACGGCCACGCGTTCTCGTCTCAAAACTTCGAATTGCATACCGATGACCATCATCATAAGCATGAACATCACCATCACCATCATGAGATTTACCATCCGATACATGTAGAGCACAAACACGAAGAACATAAACATGAGGAACATAAACATGAAGAACACAAACATGAACATAAGCACGAAGAACACAAACACGAACATAAGCACGAAGAACACAAACATGAACATAAACACGAAGAACACAAACATGAACATAAGCACGAAGAACACAAGCATGAAGAACACAAACATGAATCCAAGCATGAAGATAACAAGCACCACGAGCACCATCACGTGGAACATTATGAGAAACCCAAGAAACACCATGAAAAACACGTGGACTATCATGTACGTAATTTGTTTTGTTTTTTTCAGAAATTATTTAAAAATATCACTTTAGTATATATTAATTTTGCATGATATACTTTTTAAATATTTGAAGCATCTTAATGCATATGTACGTTTGTGTAAATAATAAAAATATTAATACTAATTGCCTTTTCGTGCCTTGGTAATTAGTTCATATACTTGATATTTAAAACTTTAACTAGAAATAATATACAACAAAAATATTTTTCTTTTCATTTAAAGAATTACAGGCACGATGTATGTAACCAGTGCAATGCAGTTTGAAATTAGAGTACTTCGATCGATAGAATCATGGAACAATCTAGCAAGTAATAAAATAAGATTTTTTTCAGGGACACCCTAAGTATGCATTTGATTATAAAGTAGAAGACACTCATACTGGTGATTTTAAGACACACCACGAAACACGTGATGGTGATACAGTTCACGGTTTCTACACAGTGCATGAGGCTGATGGTACAACAAGAATAGTTGAGTACACGGCAGACAAGCACAATGGGTAAGACTGAACAACCTTACTACTTTTATGAAGAACAAGTTTATTTAAATTTCACAGGTTAACTACTAACTACGACAGTCCTAATATAATGTTAACAAAAAGTATTCTAGGACATAACATGATAAATTAGTATTTATTATAATATTATTAATTATATTGTTGTCTGTTTTTTGTTAAGATTTGTGTTTTGTACTATTTAATGAGTATTGTTTTATTTTAATTATTAGACTTACTTTTTAATTAAAATAATAGACATGTTAAGTAAATGTAATAACGCCTGGGTAGAGGAAGTTAATTCTTAACTGAAGCTGCCGAAACACGCCTTCAACGTAAGAGTGTTCTATGCTAGCCGGGCAGGTGTTAGAAAATATATACTGTCCTCATAATTTGTTAAAACATATTTATAGTTTTAAAATGAAATGTACAACTTATCAAACACTTTGGTTACTTCAATTTACAGGTTCAAAGCTACCGTGAGACATGAAGGACATCCCACTAAGTTCTAATTTTTCACTTTATTTTCATACTCTGAGATATCCACCTGCCATTAGAATTTAAAAAAATATTAAGAATTGTTACTTGTTGTTGATTATTATTATATTAATTAAAAATATAATGTTTTTGATTTATTGAGTATCATTGAATAAAATAATAGGTATCAAACATAAACTAAATTTAAATTACAGAACACGTCGTGTTCACAATTTAACATCATAATAAAAGTAAAAATAATAAAAGTAGTGAATTACTAAAAATAATATATGAGCCCACTCTATTTACAATTACTTTAATATTAGTCAATTGAGTGTAGGATACTTTAATATTTACGTTATATAACCTCTTCCGCGTGCAATATCGACCGGAATTTTCGCAATTCGCTTGAACGATATATTTTATAAAGTACATAACTATCACAAGACGTGCGATTTTATGAACGGCTGATTAGTATACACAATGAAAATGATTTAAAATTGTGTGTGGAAAGGCCTATAACAAAAAGTATTTGATGGGAACCAATAGTAGCTGTTTTTGGAATAAGCCGTCGAGACATTGAATTGTAAAAATATAAATTAACTTTTTAAAAACTCTGCGAGCTATAGCACAAGGCAACTTAATATTTAGTAAACTATGATCATTAACTCGAAGATTCAAGATGCTGACAGCAGGTTTGTTGAGAGTTTAGAATCTGTTTAGGGTTAAGTCTGAAATTTTCCCACTTTATAATCATACTTTTACTTCTGATAACGTTAAAATATTTTTTTATTAGTTATCTGGTTCAGAGTGCAACAGTATATTACAATTACTAGTATAAAAATAATATAATATCATCAATACGTATTAATGTTCTAAAGTTACATTTTGAAAATTGAACACCAAAGATCAAAAAAACTTTACTAGGTTGATTCGTAGAAAAACGAATAGATTTATGATAGAAGATAATAATAAACATGTTGTAGTTAGTGACACATAGATGCGTTGGAAGCAGATACACGACAACAACAAGGTAGTATTGTAGTACAAGTCGCTGAAATAGTCTAGGCAACTAACAGTATCTAAGAAGTTTTATGCTATACTGTATGAAATAAATAACGCCATGGAAACGTTAATAATAAATATCCTCTTATAATACTTAAAAATTCGTTAGTAAATTACAAAGATTTTAATGTATTTTTTCTTATTGCCCGCAATAGAAAATTATTTATAGTTTTTCTAATCTTTATTTATTTTTTAACCTTTTTTTATCTTTTTTTATATGTTACATGTAAATTCTACAACTGTAATAAACCTTTAAAACTTCAAATACAGTTTTACTATGTATACATTGTGACTAAGTATTTCTACTGAAATATTTAATTGTATCATAGATAAATATTAAATCCAATTTATTTTATATTTTCTGTTTCTGTAATTCTGTATTTAGAACTATAGGAAATGTGAAATTCATTGATACTATGGTACAATTTATTAATGAATAGGCTATAAGCTATGTTCTTAAAATACCAATCTATGTATTCGAAAATTTTCAACACTGACATAAAGTTTTTTAACAGTAGTCGAAACTATATACTAGATAGTTAAATAAAATATTAAAAATAATAAATTATTAGCTAGACTTCTTACAACCTATTTATCTATTATAAAGTTTTGTGTTAATTATTTTAAATTGTCTACGCTGTTTTATAAATAACTTTGTTCTAAAAAATGATACATAATAAAATAAGTATGTGAAACAAGGGCACACATAGGCATTTGATAAAAAAACTATGTACACCTTGTTTTATGATAACTAAACAACTGACGTATACATATTAAGTATCCAGATACACTACTGACGAATATGATCTTCATACTACGTTTACTAAGATTTATATTTGTTATGTTATAATAATGTTGTAAATCGAAAATAAAACTTTTCCGTGTCACATTTCATTACGAAATGTTTGGAAAATTAGAGCTTTTATAAAATTATATTATTAAAATTAATCAGTAATAAAAATAAATAAGAAACAATATTCACGTAAGGTAAAAAAATATTATAATTCAGTGAAATACAGAAAAATTCAAACACAACATAAACAATTAGCAACAGAAATGAACGTAAACAAAATATTAATGATGGTGATGCTTAGGAACGATGTGATGGGTGCTGTGCTTGACAGGAGCGTGGAAACTGTAAACAACCGGTAAGATTATTATATGAATGTAAGGTAATAAAATGCAATAAAATTTCCTAATTATAGTATGTTGGCATGTTTTTTATAGTCTATACATTTAGCGTTATACCCACTATTTCATTTGATATTAAGTGACGATATGGCTCAGCATGGTGGACAAACTAAGCCTATTGGAAGGACTCGCTCTTAAGTACAACTGTCGGAATACCTAGAGGTATTTGACGGTAGAATTTCAACTTGAGGATAGTAGCTAGTCAGGTGAGATTTAGAAAAATTCCAAGCACGATGCTATGATTTTATCACGATCTTTTCCTTCACCGAAAGCTCAACACTAAACACTACCAACACTAAAAATACTACCAACTTAGCCATCATCACTTCAAAATTGTGCTTGTTAGGCAATGATGCCTCACTGGTAACATATTAGACTAGCACTACGATTAATATTTGATCCCTGAACGGAGCATGAGCTTTCGGTGATGGAAAATATCATCATAAACATGTCATAGCTATATGGCGTTACCTAAAGCCCGTCTAGCTTATTACTATTTTTAGCTTGATAATCTTTCGCCTAACACACTTAGGTACATTGTAATACTTATAAGCATGCTGAGCTCTTTATAACTTCAACATTTTTACCATTTTACACCTTATAGTCTTTTAGTCATTAAGTTTATGGAATTATGTAAAATAAAATAAAAACTTTGTTTTAATACTTACAAATGGGACGTATGGAAATAACTACACGGTTAGCCTGTTGACTAAACAGTTGCCTAGTCACTGCACTAAAGTGCAGTGATTTCGAGTGCCACACAAGATAATTATTTAGGTGATTCAGAAATAATTGTTCTTAGTTTGGCTGATACTTTCTATCCATTTATTGCAATTATAAGATCATTCTGCCAGATTAACGGAATCGCCATAATAATAAAAAAATCTGCACTACATCCGACGTACCCTGGGCAGTTGGTGTCAATTTTAACTTCATCGACTGGCCAGTTTTTCACTGCACTAGTTGATATTACTTAAAACACTATTTGAAAACTACTGTGTGTGTGTGTAGTTAAAAGCTATGTTTACTGGAGGTTATTAATCAATACTTACCCAGAATGCTTGTCAGCGTGATATGGGACGTGTCTGAGTGTGCCATCAGGGTCATGAAGTTCAAAGAAACCCTTGACTGCGTCATGTTCACGCGTTTCGTGCTGATTCTTGTAGTCATGAGTATGTGGATCCTTTACTTTGTACTCGAATTCATATTTAGGATGAGTCTAAAAAATTTAATCATTTATATTAGGATAGTGTCTCTCCATTAAATACAATTAAAATAAAATAAAAGTATTTTCATTTTACATAGTAATCATGGTGTTCGTGCTTGTGACCATGTGTCACAATTTCATGATGGCCATCGTGTTTATGTATATGCTGTGAGGAGTGTGCATGTTCAGCGGACACTGCTCCAGTAATAGCCAAGAAAATCACCATCTGAAATTAGTTATATAAAAATATAAAAGTCATGTTCAACTATGTATGTAGTAAAGATGTCATTATAAAAATATTTTGAAGTGATAAAATATTCTTTAATTTTTTATTTTATTTTTCGTAATCTCGTTTTTGATAATTGTCCTTATTTTTTGTTTCATAAGCTAAGATGTTATTTTTAAATACCTTTTCTCATAGTATAATTTCTGCTTATATGCAATTTTTTCCAATGTGCGAATAGTGTGAAAAATAGAGTTCAAACTTTGCTCTATGAAGATGGTCATCCTATTATTAAGCCGGTGTAAGGTGTTTTTGTGTTCACTTAACATTTGTATTCTACGTTATTATTTATAATTCACTTCATGGTTTCACACTAGTCAAACCCTTTAAGTTTTATTAATGATTAATAATACACAAAGTAGAAGTTATAACGTTAAATTTTTAAATATATCTCGTGAGAAACTTTAGAAACTTACCTTGGAGAACATTTTTTCTTAATATGTTGTAAACACAGTTACACAGAGGTCTAACAGAACACTGATACATATTGTCAAAAATACACGACTTTTATGTAAAACTAAATCATATTAAATCAAGGTAACTCTGATTTCTCTTAATATTAATTGGTGGTTTAAGCCATTTACAATCTGAATAGCAGATTTGTAATAATTACTCAATATTAATAAATCATACTAATTTTCATATCACATGCCGTTTTATTATTCGATTTTCTTATTTTAAAGGTCAGGGGATGTTTAAAATCATACCTTAGCTTATTTGCTAATTATATTACATATAGAAGTATAAATAATCGTAAAACTAAAAAGGTTCCAATTACGTTCATTTGTTCTGTGCATGTAAATTAACTTTCTCATGTCATCAGTGCAGATTTCCTAAACTGTTAAGTATTTTCTTGCCATTGGCTTCACAGTCTTTTATATACATTATAAAAGTCTCGATTGTATATATGTAAGTTTATAAATTTATTAGGTTTTAGAAATTTGCGATTAAAAATGATGTAAACTTAATTTTAGTTTTATAAATTAATAAAACTATTTACTATATTTTTTTTCTGCGAACTAAGGACTAAACTATTCCACGCGGTGTGTGATTAATAACATAGTCTAGAAATGAACAGCGAACAGAAATACCAGGTTATTAGGTTATATTACAGGTGTAAATCCTAATTCTTATTCCATAATTGATTTAAACGTTACTAAGTTAAAAAAGCCAGCGTGTTCACTTCATAACACGCTGGTTCAAGTTTACTTGAATATTTTTAATTTATGTTTCTTAAAATTGATTGTTTGTATGTACATCTTTTATATGTTTGCGATATGATGTTTGTTAGTATTATGATGATTAACGTACTCACTAACGCTAAGTAACACATGAGTCGTCTTTACAAATTAGTGTTCTTTTATACTTTAGTAGAACTACGTTAAATTAAAATTAAGCCTATGGGAACAAAGGTAGGTAAATAAGCCTACCGACCTCAATTATGCAATAAAAATATTAGAGTATAAAATAAAATAAAACCTTGTTTTTTTTTATGATGTTTTATTTCAATAAATAGCTAAGTATTTCAATAACCAGTGTGGTGAATAAAGCGCTTCACCGACGTGGAGAACCTGGAAAAAGTTATAATCAGTTTTCCTGATTTTTAGTATGATTTCAAAATTTCGTAAGTTCAACTATATAAAATGTTAACGAACAGAGCCATGCATTGTATGTGTAATCACAGGTATTAAACCAAAAAAGGAAATCTTATTTTTTGGCATTTATAAATTAAGTATCATTGATACATCTGTTTTACCTAAACGTGTCTGTTTATATGAATGATATCATATGTACTATACTCAATGTTTAACATATAATTATAGTTGTGCGATGAAGTTTTATGATGACGAATCATTTCATTATAAGTAATATACTAATCACGTAATATTCAATAAAGAAATGCTAGATATCTAATGAACACTATTGGACTAAAAGTAATTCACCTCAGTACAGCGATTCGTTTCGATTTCGCCTAGTAGTCTTCCATTGTATCGGAATACTTTGGAAATTTACCAATGAGACATCTTAAAAAAAAAAATTTTCATCTTTAGCTGTATCATTTACTCATCGCCAAGTAAGATTTGTTAATCGCTAGGGTTCGACTTATATAAGCATGCATGATATGTAGAAACAGATTTGCTTCTAAACTTACCCAGCGTGATCATCACCTTTGTGTACGGAATAGTAGCTGTCCACGTGGTCTCCATCACGTTGCTCGGTTTGAATCTTGTGGTCGTGTGTATGTGGGTCATCTACTTTGTACTCGAAGTCATACTTAGGGTAGGTCTGCAAATATGCATGAAAAATACATAATGGTTTACTATATTTAGTAATATAATTTGAAATACGAAGACAACCCTGGGTGTTTTGAGTGTTGCTGTTCGGGACCGTTTCATATTATTTGATATTCCTGTTTCTTTGCTGTTGTCTTAGATTTTCATTATATACGTTACCCCAATTATTCAATGGCTTATTATTTTCTTAGTATAGTTAAATCTAAACTGATGATTACAAGGGATATTAATATTATTCAATAAAAAAAAATATTATCTTTGATATTGTAAGTACTATTTTTAGATACATTCCGTATGGAGGCTTTGACCTTTTTAAACTAAGTGAAAAAGTGACATTAATCGCAGAAGTTGGAAGGTTTCGAATCAGACTTTTTGTTATTTAATATGCTTATTAATATTATATAATCGAAATATTAAGATTTTGATAGATTACACATTTTACTTATTTGGCAATATTTAAACTTGTTGGTTAAAATTGTCTCTATGCTTAATTTTAATAATTTGTAGGCTGCAAACTATTAAAATGTCTAAGCATATAAATGCACGTTTTCTATCCTTGATTCACAATCATTCATTAATTCTCTTTAGCGTGTGTAATAAAATTTTGTCTATATAAATAATGTAAATCTAAATATTCTATACATAAAATTGACGTGAGTTTTTAAATATATTTTAACGTATACGAAATAGGTAACTAAACTAAATAAAATCTTTTTATAAAGCCGAAATAATTAGAAATGTATTTACATAATAGTCATGATGTCCGTGTCCATGATCCACTAGCTCGTGGTGTCCATCATATTTGTGGATATGCTGCGAAGAGAAAGCATACTCCGATGCCACTATACCGACCAGAGATAAAAATAGAATTACCTGGAATGAGAATATTTTTACAAATTTAATTAATAATATAAACATCTTTAAATGTCATGATAACTAAATATTTTATTATATATTATATATTTCCGATTTTTTAGTAAAGCATACTTTAATTAAACTTTTAAGAAATATGGAAAAAAATATAATTAGTTTTATTATATTTATCAGAAAAAAATAATATACTTGATGGTAATCTACATAAATAAGTTTAAAGGGCAATATTTAAAATACTTTGTCAAGGTATTAACAAAATCGGGAAAGTTTTAACTTTTGGTGAGTTAACAATAGTCTCTTGAAATGTTTACAGTTTTTAAATGCAGTAGACTGATAATATTTTCCACTTTTTATTAAAATTAAGCAGTAACTGAATTAGGATTTCTTAGCAAAATTTTCATATAAATAAATTATTAGACCAACCTTGAATACCATTTTTTAGATTCCAATATTGGATTGAAATCAACAGTTGACTGATATTGTTAGTACAAGCTGTGTGCTTTTATATTGCCTAAAACTGAGTTTATCCAAGGTAATACTAACTATTAGTTTAGCCATGTAATACATAACAATTGCGTAACGATATATTTAAACAATCAAGTTAAATAGGCGCCATTTCATTAATTCTAATTTATTTTTTAAAGATAATTGATTTCACTCCATTTTCTTACAATTCAGACTCTTATATAATTTAATGCTTGTTTTGTGTTCTAGAAAATAGAGAAGATATAAGCAAACTAACCGATATCAACTAATTAATACTGGCGATGAAAGAGAATCATACATATCCATGAATATAAGTAAATAATAATAGGTACTGATGCACATTGTTTATCGTACCCTTGAACAAGAAACGTAGCAGGCTGGCACTGTCGTTTTGTGGTAAAAATAGGAGTGATAGAAATGTATACATTGTTGAACCTAGTTCGGGTTCTATTACTGTCTAAATGTTACAGATCTCTACGAAGTATCGTTTTCGTAGCTAATAGTATGGGGTTATATTTTGTTTTGGTATTGTTATTATATCTGGCTGGATCATGGTTACTATAAACTAAGTGTAAGACCCGCGATGGTGGAGTGCTTAGATTTGTCGCTTTGTTGTATCAGCCCAATATTTTAGCGAGACATGTAGTAATCTGTAGTATATGTATTCTGTAATCTGACATCTGTCTTATTAATCGTACCCCACGTAGGCTGGTTCTATAGCCATTAGCTATACCAAAAATCACGATAATATCAACGGATCAACCGATGTATATACACCAACTAAGCCGAGCAAGCCAAGCTAAGCTAAGTAGGATAGTATTATATTGGGTGTCGTATTCTGGGATCAGTGGATACCTATGTATTCCACAAATATAGAAATAAACATTTATACATACTGATGAATTCATCAAAATAGGTCTCTTTTGGTTTGTCACGTTTCAGTATATGTAGCTTTAACTCTCGGGGTCATTGTTGCTTTAGAATAATTTTTTTTTACATACTATCAGATGTTACATTTACGTGTTACGATAAAAATGTGTCTCAATAAATTTATCATAGGTTGTATCACATCACATATAAGTACAACAAATGCTAACCTCAATAGGAGCTCTTTTTTGTTTACGGAACAGTGGCACATATCTTTACTGAACGCATGACTTATCCAATTACTTGCTTGCTTGCTTGCGTATGTTGTGTGTACTTCTAATAATACAACTATTTAAGTTTCTGAAGGATTACAATGTGCAAATATAACTTTAAAAATGAATTAAAACATAATTAAATTTTTAATAACAATTTAATAACAAAATATCACAGTTCTAGGTACGTTGAGATTATTAATGACGGTGGTGGTATATGAGAGGAACGACGTGATCTACGTAACGTTTCACTGATGCGTAGGAACTGTAAAGAAAATAATAATATTCTTATCAAAAAATGGTGACAATTATTATCAAGTGACTGTAACTGATTCTAATATATCAAATTTATAATGTAAAATTGGATGTACGATAAATCTTAGACTTGTTTAAAAATATTAAAAGATATATAAAACATAAAAAACATAGAATATTAATTTCACCTAGCTATCGTTGAAAAGGTACTTAGGGTACAAATATTTTGGAGCGACAAAATATTGATAAATACATATCATGTTCTTACTCATATCAATTTTATGCAAAACAATACGAAAATCTAATTCAATACACCAACTAATCTTAAGAGCTACTTACTTGCCATGCTTGTGTTTCGTATCTACTGCGTAAATGTTTTCTACATGATGACCGTCTCGGATTTCGTGTTGGATCTTGTTATCGTGGGTGTGAGGATCGTGCACTTGGTATTCGAAGTCATATTTGGGATAGGTCTGTGAAACAAAAAGCCTTTGATCGTTAATTTTCTCTAAATCTAAATTTCATATGTTATATACGCTGGATTATATATAATCATTTACAGATTAACTATACGGAGATTTATATGTGTGTTTTCAATAAAATAAATTTTTAACTGATCGATTGTTTATGCAAAGCTAAGGTGATGGAACTATAGGCATGATATTTTGCACAGGAGTTGTTTATTTAACCTAGGTAAACGCTAACAACGGTTTCTTGAGAATTCATCGGATTAAATGATTCAATAATAGGCTATAAGTGATAATATCCATGGAGTACAAGATTAATCTTTATGCCTGTAGTCTTTAGTAGTATTACATGGGTTGATCTTTATATGTTGGTATATTTATCCAAATTTCTTGGTAATCGCATTAAGGATGCTGATTAGAAATAGGACATTTTTTCTATAGGTATAGGTCGGGTGTTACTCAAAAGTGCTTCATTGATTTTATATAAAATACTCGGTAAGCGCTCTTTTTTATGTCAATAATATAGGTTATAAAAAATTAAGTCTTACACAATAATCAAAAATACTTCATCGATATTTATCTACTTTTATGGAAACTATTTAAACGAGAATTAGGTACATGTTGTCCTTAAATTGAAAAGCTTTACGAATTGTCAATAAAACTATTGTACTAACAAAAGTTATATCAAGATTTTTATTTTGAATTTTGATTTTATTTTTATTATCTCTGTCACAATTTGATTGGCAGTAAAAATCGCTAATAATATTTATAGAATAAAAACAAACTATTATTAATGTTTTATTCCATTTTGATGAATACTATGAAGAAGTTATAGGTAATAATTATTCGGGAAATATTGACATTCGCAACATTATTCAGTAATTGATAGCTTAAAAGAACCGATAGGTACATTTTTGAAGTATTGTATTACATTTTTATAAAATTTTATCTGTCATATTTATTTGATATCATGTTATCATTCCGAGACAATAAAAGATTTACTGCGCTTTTTAAGATCTAATAATAATTTTTGGTTATTTGTTAATTATCTGTGGCCGCAACTTTGTTTTCGTAGTACAGGGAGTTAGTTTTTTCTAAAAGAAAGCTAGTCTGTACTTATTCCTCATAAATCTAGTCATCATATACAAGAATAATGTTTCTAATCCAACTGGTACTTTTAGAAATTAATGCGTTCGAACCAAGAAAAACTCTCCACCTTTTTTATATTAATATAGATAAGTCTAGCTATTGTTATCATTAGTTGGAAAAGGTTAAGACAACACATTAAGAGTAATAACTTACATGATAATCGTAGGTTTTGTGGTCGTGTTGCACGAGATCAGGATGCCCGTCGTGTTTGTGAAGATGCTGAGCAGAGTAGGCATGTTCAGCGACTACTGCGCTTACTAGAGCAATAATTATGGCGACCTAGAAACATCATATTCATTTCCTTTTTTAATTACTCTTAACAGTTTGAATCTTTGAATAATATTTTATCTCGATATATTGTGAGAACAGATAAACAAAAAGAAAAGAAATTTATTGTTGGTTAATAAACAACAATTAAAAATACAAACATAAATACATTATCTACTTTTATCAACATGGCTCCTTATTAAACTATATGCTGCAATATGCCTTATGGTCGATACTGCAGCGCTGGATTGCAATAATCGGCAATCGAGGATCTAGATGAGCATGTTAACACACAAATCCTAAATGAATTGTGGGCAGTCTGAGGGGACTAACTCTCAAGTGTTGCTGGTAGGTTTGTAGGTAACTTTTTTTTTGTTTTCCTGATAAAATATTACATTATGGTACTTTCTCAACACAGATACCACGCCGATTCTTTTAATACCCATACAGCTAGAGATCAGGGGCAGCTATCATACTTATTCTACTTTGTGGGTAGTAACCAGCCAGGACGGAAACAGAAGATTTGTTAACACAATGCTATTGTTTCGTCATGGTGTTTTATAGCCATATTGATCGAAACGATGTCCTATTAAACTAAAAATTGTATCACAGCTTCAAACTAATTAGTAAAATTACTTTTAAAAAATGTATGTGTTATTATATAACTTTTTTGTTTATGAAAAAGTAAATGAAGAAAATATATCTTTTTAAGTAATGAAAACTGCATACCTTGCTTATCATTTTCTTTAAGTTCATTAACTGCACACAGCACTGTGGTTAACTGATACTGATTCGGCATTTTTCGAGCTTTTTATATGTTAAATACTAATTAAAAAGTACCATTGATCAAGGTAAGATTGCAAGTCAATCACCATATTATTTGTGTAGGTCAATTTCGTAACATTTCACACTTTACTTGTTTTATCGGTTGCAACATCATAACCATAATGAGAAAGAAGACTGGTTTATTTTTGTATAGACACTTTAATTACAATTATAGTTTTGGCACACCATAATAAAAAAAAAATATATAGTATGTACATGCTATAAGTGTCCATTCGCCCTTGTGCGAGTTGCCCCTCGAGCTGGAGAGCTTTCCGCGCTCGCCCCCTCTAGTTCGGTGAAGCTGTAAAGCCCCTCAGACTAAAATAGGTCATTTCGAAAAAAAAAAATATTAGTGTCCATATTGCTTCCTACAATATGGTTAAATTTTAAAATATTTGGTTTTATAGTCTAAACAGTACACTTTATCCTGATTCGGTTTTCATAGATTGATAGTTTTTTTTAAATTATTTTATTAAATGGCTCCTGTGTTCTCTGACCCAAATTCAGTCAATGTCATGTAATTATTATGGTCATCAACAACAAAAAACGAAAAAACTGGCACAAAGGTACAAAAATCTTATATATAGAAGTAAATACCATCTAAAGTTTAATTTTATTTCTAGAAAAATTTACCAATAACATCAGAAAAAAGGGAGAAGACTTGTCTACCTTTGGGTAAGAAGTGGACCGGGAAAGTTCAGAGGGGAGTAAATTATACAGAGAAAAACGCAGGATAGGGTAACTAAAGAAAATGGAGTCTACGAACTTTTTAAATGATATGTTGATATAACTATGAACATCAATTCTTAAACAAATGACTAATGTTGAGTCTATATATGGGGTTTTTTTGCAATTCTACGTAATCAAATCTATATATTTTAAATATTATGTTAATATGGTTACTCATATTATTTTAATACAACAAAATTTTATCTCTAACTGATCCAGGCATTTTTGAAGACAGTTTGTGTTTTATGATTTACTTTCTAAAATAACCCAGATAAAAGTTTTTTTTTATAACGAGCGAAGTTTGGACCTTCAGATATTTTTTATTATGAAAGTTTTTCATAATACATTTTATACCAGTCGTACTAATTGAATAATTGAAGAAAAAAAACGAAATGGCTACTACATTTTATAAAAACGTTGTCAATAGATATTTTGTTGAAACTTTAAAAATGCAAAGGAAAGTAATGTAGTAAAATTGATAATACTCATCATTTCTTGATAGAATTTTCTAGAAATCATAATCCAAGCATATTATTTGTTAATGACTATAAACTTATTATTTCGGATGTGCCACATATTTTGTCAAAGCCAACATCTGATGTTATAAAGAAGTTGTGTAACCATAAATTTTCCTCTGTGTAGGTCTTATTGGTACTTTTATTTTAACGTATATCTTGTAAGCTATTTAGGTATAAATTACGATAGAACTGGCATATACTTGGACATATACATAACTAAATAAAACAGAGTTAATAAGAAGGAGCCTAAAACAGTATTTTATGCACAACTAGTATCCTATACAACAAAACTATAATAATACATTACAAAAGGGAATGCGTTCTGGTCGATAGTAGCTACCCTATTTTTCTTATGAAAATTAGTACCATTTCAGATAAACAAACCATGCTTCTAAATTTCTGCAGCTCATAATACCTATGTTTATTACGATTTCTCTTACGAAGAAGATAAAAAAAGGTATGATAGCTTAATGGTGGTTTGTAGGAACGCCACGTCATGGGACACGAGTTCGAATCCCATCACCTACAATGAACTTGAGCTTTCGGTGAAGGAAAACATCGAAAGGAAACCATAGCATGGTGGTAGGGCTGTTTCTGACACCATTAGGTGTATTTCGGCAGTTGCACTTGAGAGTCAGTCCTTCCAAAATAAAGACCGGCAACGCACCTGCGATTCTCCTGGTGTTGTCGGTGTCCATGGGCGGCGGTGATAACTTACCATCACGTGACACGGTTGCTCGTTTGCCCGCTATTACATAAAAAAGTATGTCCATCTTGCTTATGCGTTAAGGAATGACATTTGAAAATTATACCTAAAATGCACCTGAAGTATAAATAATACCATTAAGTATTATAATTCGCTGAATCTTTATTCTCAAGTATAATACCGGAACAAAAACAGTTGATCTTCAACCAGATCTTCAACTTTTCAATAATAGGTAACAATATGATTACTAGAAACAATGCCAAAAGGAAAAAAATTAATAGGGTTCTGTATATAAATTGTCATTTTTTTTCTACCTAATTCCTTATTTAAAGACAATTTTAATACTCTATATCAAATTATATAGTGTTGATATATTATATAAGGCATATATAAAATGTTATTGAATATAATAAGTATTTATTGACAATGTGTTCTTTAAATTAATTATAGATTTAATATAAACTGAAAATATATAGGCATTAACAATTTGTTTATCTTATTGTAGGAATGTAGTTAAGGACATTCTTATTGTAACGTTAATAATTCAACAAATATTTACTTTTATTTTTATTTAATTGGAAGTGTGTACCAAAATATCACAGAGAAATAAGTTTTAGCATTTATACATATGAATCAGGAGAATATTTAAGAAATTGATAAGAGATTTATTATAATTCAAAAACAAAACGAATGATAAAGGTAATTAAATCTCAACCGTACTGTATGTAAATATACCTAATTGTTAAGCCTAACAAAAATGCTTCAAAATAACATTTTACATACATATTCATGATAATATTGTAAATTTTCTAAGGTTTACGTTAACGAAATAATTTTATTAATTTTATAGCTAATATGTTTAATGATAAGTTTTTTTTCATTATGTGTTACTTGGTGGTTATTTCCTATATACCTGAAGGTCGATTATAAATAATTCATTTCCATCTAGTTACAAAGCACGATAATACCTGGTTTAACTTATTTAAAGCAAAATCCTGAGGGGTTTTGAGTGGATACCATATACCTGACCTTTACTTTTTGTAAATATGGCCAACACATTCTATCCCGTATCGGTATTTATAGTCCAGAACGCAAGTACTACCACGAAACTACTTAAATTATCTGCCAGAGATGTAAATCCCTTACTATATGCGGGTAAAAAATATACACATATTGTAAATTAAAAAGCTTTATAGAAACAATATATTTTTATAAAGAGTTTACTGACTAAAATAATATCACAGTCTTAATACAGTTAGGCCAATTAATGATGATGGTGATGGATTTCAACGGGGACGACGTGATCAACGTAACGCTTGACTGAGGCGTAAGAGCTGAAATGGAAAAATATAGAATGAGATTTCAAATAGTATAGGTACTTAAATAATAGTTTGCTATAAGATTTTTCAATTACGTAGTAACATAAAAATTACAAGCAAATAATAAGTACATTCAGTATTACATGCATCTAAAATGATGAGATTTTTATAACATAAATCTAACTGGGCTAAAATAATTCATTGTAATGGTATTGAAGTATACAAAAAAAAATCTTACTTTCCGTGCTTGTGCTGCGTATGTACTGAGTACACGTTTTCTACGTGGTGACCGTCGCGGTTCTCGTGCTGGATCTTGTGGTCGTGGGTGTCCGGGTCATCGACCTTGTATTCGTACTCATATTTGGGATGACTCTATAAATCATATTTTTATCATTGGTATTATTACTGGAATTTTGTATTTTGTAGAAACAATTGTTTTAGAAGTTAAGAAATTTTAAAATTACGTAGTAATCGTAGTGTTTGTGGCCATCGTGAACGGCTTCAGCGTGTCCTTCGTTTCCATGCTGATGATGAGATGAATAAGCATGTTGAGCGGATACTGCACCCACCAGTAGTACTAGACATACCACCTGTAAATATTAGTTAATTCTTTTTAATAAGGATGCATAAATATTTAACATGTATTTAAATGTTTATATCCCTTTGAACTCTAATATTAATTTTATCAGATAATCTACGTGAAGTTAAATTTAATTTATTATTTCTAGGATTTGGCCACTATGTCTGGTGTCAATGTGCACGTGAAATCTAATAAAGCTCTAAATTAGAGTTTTGGGAATATACTTGCAAAAATTTGGTAATCAACTTTTAAGCTATGAATACTAGTTAGATATGTTAATATTAGAAAAACATGCTACCGCTACGTTATGGTTTATATCTTTTCTTTCACCGAAAGCTGATGCTTGTTATTCGAACCCATGTCGGTTACGCTACTATTTAATAATCGTTGCTCATATTGTTTTTGTTTTAATATATTATGCGCAAACTCAGTATAAAAATATCGAAATACCTTGCAGATCATTTTCTTTTTCTTAATTAAAGGCACGACGTGCAGAAGTGAACTGATAAAATTACTGAATTCTGTTGTGCTTTTATATTATGATTTTTTCAAGTCTTTTGTTCCAAGGTAATATTGCTTTCATATTACCGTATTACTTACAGTATTCGATAATTATGTAAATAGTGTGCTTCATGTTTTTAATTGGTTACAACACTATTATCCGCGATGTAATCGCGCGTTAACAAATAAAAACGTTGCAATTTCTTTCTTGTACCGAAGCCCGGCTACTTCGCGTTACAGTATATGATGATAACCATAACACAATCCAAACTCAATAACGACCACCAATAGATAAAAGTTCACCGAGGGCCGTCGCTGTGATGATGTCCTGTAAGCTTCTCCACAGCTGTATATACCCTTTTTGTTTTACCATATTTTTATAACCTCGCTTTCGTGTATGTCTTTCCGGGTGGAATTTTGTAATTAATTTTAAACTAAATTTTCTAGCATACATGAAATTTGGATCATAGCTCAGGAGCGCATGAAAATGTGAAAAATGAAAAAAGGAAAAGGGAAAAACGACGAAAAGTTCATCGCAGGCCCATGCCTGAAAGTCTTTCGATGACTGAATATACATTGGCTGTCCACGAAACCATACACACGTGATGTTTTTTACACTATGAGCATGTTGGTTAGTCAGGTACAGACAGATGTTTACCACGCCGCTTGATAACTGGGTAATTTAGGTATACATCCCGTAACCTCTGCAACATGTGACTATGAAGAGTTTACAGGTGAGGTGTGTCAATATGATTCAGATATAAGAATTCATCGTGTTCTACCTTCCCAACAAATTACGTTTGATATGTAATTTATGCAAATGCTTAGATTAAGCAGCTCACGTTGGGTGCCTGATGACCGATTGGTTACGAGTACAGAGTTTTACAAGTGACAGCGTAAATTGCCACTCGAAAAGAAAAATATTTTTCAAAAGACTATTACAGGTGGATCAATATGTGAACGATGACGACGTCCTGAACTAACATCTCTCTTTGTGCGCATAGACTAAATCTATTGTAGGTTTTAATTTAACCATGTTTAAATATGTACATCCACAAAAAAAACATAACAGGCACGAGTTTCTTTCCGGTTTTTCTCGATGATTGGGTTATTTTCCGAACCGGCGGTAGTTTTGACATTCATAAGCGCCTTTTCAGGGCCTAAATAGAATAAAGTTTTTTGATTTGATTTGAAAGCTTCAAACAGCGTAGAATAATGAGTAGGTTAAGATGTTATTAATTTAGATTATTTCAACGGCTGACGATGAAAAATAACGTCATGGAGAAACCTTAGTGCTTCAGAATTATTCTTATACACTAGTGTTTATGTGCGACTAGCTGTGCCTGCGACTTCGTTTATTGCCTGTTTCTGTAACTTTTTTCAGTACAGTCTTGCTGCTATTAGCGTGTTAATAGCCTAAAACATTTCTTAATGATTGCTGCATCACATACAAAAATATTTTTTCAAATCCGACTGATAATATCTAAGATCAGCGCGTACAAACAAACAAACTTTTCCGAGTAGGGACTCCTAATTAATAGCCTCTGTTACTCAGGGATAATATAGCATTCTAATGGTGAAACCATTTTTGAAATTGGTCCAGTAGTTCTTGAGTTTATTCGGTACAAAAAATACAAATATTTTCCGTTATAATATTAATATAGACAGTTAATAGAACTATAGATTTATCTGCTTTTGAAACCGTTATTACGCTATATGGTGACATATCGATTAACCTAACGTCTTTTCATGGAAAATAAGTTTCACGCAGCAATCGGATTTTAATATGAGATATCTAAATAAACCTTTTACAACTACTTTTATATAGAAGATATATGGAACGGGTACACAATATAGTACATTAATTAAATAGTAATTTACAAAAGAGAATTGTATGAAATAATTGAGGCTTACATATTAAAAAAAAAAACTACAGAATTACTTACTATAAAACTATAACTTAACCAACACTACCCACATATATTACATTAAGCAAAGTAATGCGTCGTTGGTTAAAAGTTTAGTTTAAAGTTGAACGAACGCTAGGTGCCGCGCTCGCATCGGAAAAGTCAACATCGGCATTGATCCAAAGATGCTTCAGAGTTTGAGGGAGGGAAACATATGTCATAGATTCTGTCACATACTGATAGTTGGTTCAAGCATCCACCCCAAGGTTGGGTCAAATGTCTGCCAATAACGCGCTGTATTGCTTATTAATAATTGTCTAAAAATGAAATAATAATGGTCCTTCAATTATTTTATGTTTAATGATATTTAGCAGCGTCCAACCAATGCCGGGCGGAGGTGCAAAGTAGTATCCATTTCAACATTTAATGATAGAACCCCGCAAAGTAATGCCGTTATTAATCAAAGATCATAATTATATAAAAGATGCTTCGCGTAATATTTACATTATAGATATTATTATTAGAGATATAGGAAAATATGAACAATTAATATTAGTTATCAAGTGAATAAGACTTTGTAATTTTTATCTAACAGTTTATTATTTTAATATTAATTATCACTTAATTTTATAACAGTAATTATGCAGTGAGATTGGTTAGTGATGATGATGAACTTCTACGGGAACGACGTGATCGACGTAGCGCTTCACTGACGCATAGGAACTGAAAGAAGGCAAGTTTTATGTTAAATAACTTATTTATATCAATTAACCTCACATTTACAATACCTGTAATAGGTTTACTTTAATACAAGTTTAATTATATGGTTTACATTTCAATATCATATCTTTTCAATAAATGAGAGATAAAATATGTATTTATATTTCTTCATACAAATGATAAATTATATTAATATTTAAGATGGAATACAGTGTTTCTTTATATTACTTTAATATTCAAATGTGTTTTTACCACATATTTTTATTACATCAAGTACTTGGTATTTGTGCCACATAATTCATACCTCAATCAATGTGATCTTTCAAAATGAAGTAGGTAATCTTTATATATAAAAAATTCCCGTCTCGTTGTTTGTCCACGATTATCTCCTAAACTACTGAACTGATTTGAATTAAATTTTGCACACTGTGTGCAGATTGATCCAACTTGAGAGATAGGATTTCTATATGTTGATAAGTGATCATAACGTGATAGATGACACTGTAGTCGACGTGATTGACTACTCGAAAAGGCAGAACAAGGTCTGCCAGGTCAGTTGGTAAAAATATATCATATACTACAACAACTTACTTTCCGTGCTTGTGCTTTGTATGTACCGAGTAGACATTTTCTACATGGTGACCGTCGCGGCTTTCGTGCTGGACCTTGTGATCGTGGGTATGCGGGTCATCGACTTTGTACTCGAACTCATATTTGGGATAGCTCTATGAATAAATAATGCATATTATACGGTTTTACTATGTTTAGTTACAACACTTAACTGCGTATTTATCCTACTCATTTATATCTTAAACGTTATTTTAAATAAAGAATTTTACTGCGGTTAAAATTTTTTTTCTACAAATATTAGCTATTCAAAAACTAAGCCATTATAGAGATGTAGAATATTATTTACGGGTTAATCAGCAAGTTGTGATCATTAACTCATATTTAACTTACGTAATAATCGTAGTGTTTGTGTCCATCGTGTACGAGCTCGCCGTGTCCTTCGTGTTTATGGAGTTGTTGTGAAGACGTTGCGTGTTGAGCAGATACTACACCTGCCACAACTACTAGAAAAACTACCTGTGATATAATTTATTTAGGTTACTTTATTGATAGTACAAAGTTAAAAATACAAGTGCTCCAAATCAATATTAATTTCAAATTTTTAATTTTAATCAGCAGGATTCCAGTCTAGACAGAACCATGTTTGGTCCCAATTTAGTTTTAAATAATTGTTTGACAAATTTAAAAACGTTTATTATTTTGAGATATAATATTAACTAAAATTTTTTCACGTCCGTACATACTACCAAATTAGCTATTGTTACTTTAAAAATATTTGACTAAAGCGGTAACATATTTATTACCTTGGCGATCATATTGTTTTAATATGTTAATCACACAACGCGCAGTAATGAAGTGATAAACTTATGAACACAATGCCGCTTTTATATTACTTATTCCATTAAAATATACGGGATCAAGGTAATACTATTGCAATATATTTACGTACGTACGTAAGTGACAATTTCTTAATATTCGCAGTACACTCTTTTTGATTGGCAACAAATGGAAAGCAATGGTGAAAGGTATAATAAAATTTTAAAAGAAGCTATTTCAGAACTAAAGCGCACTCTTTTACAGCCATGCATAATATCATCCTCATATCGTAAGCAAAGTGTATTATGTTTTATAAAATAGCTTTTACTTAGTGGATCAGCGAAGTTTTTATTTTCTTATAAAGGTTATTTTTTAGATTTTATATTAAAAATAAATAAATAAAGTAAATTTTTTTTTATAATTTAAGTTAACTTAATTCTCATTTTTTCTTTATTTTTAAATCTTAACATTGGATCTTTTCATCTTAACTTTCTTCGGTTATCCAAGTTAAATCTGTTCGGGAACGAACCTATAATTGCTATGCTCGATGATGAGTCTTCTTAGGTAATTTTTTAAACCAATATATATATATATAGTTGCGTTGTTTTTAATGTCTAAAGGATATTTTTCAGATTGTGTGTTTAACCGAATACCAAGTAACAAATGTAAAGTTATGTATAGCGAGTTTTACACGATGTGACTTTCCTGATTGACTGTACCTCTGGGTGCATACACATCATAATAATGCTACTGCATGTAATTTCGCAATTTGGTGACCTTTATTAATTATCTTAGGTTCATGGTGAATGCAGGGGTACTCTAAAAACACGGTATTTGTAATTTGATTATCAAGTACTTTGAATGTATATTTACATTCTTTTCGTGCCGGTTTCTATGGGTTACAAAATTATTCACTAAACATTATGAATTGCAGCATTCTAAGAAGCATGAAATACCTTTTTTAAGTAAGAAAATTTGTATTTACTTTGCATATAAAATCCTGTAATATGATATTTATATTGAACTGTAATTGTGTGGTAACTTGTGTATAAATTATTATGTTTTGTTATATTTTAAAGTTATAGTTTGTAATATTAAAAAATATATATAAGTATTTATTCTATTTCTTGTAAAAAAACATGCACCTATAGACTACGGTAATAATTTGAAATGAAAGCGGTGATAGGGAGTGCGACTGGTCGGTACAGGTGTTAACTGACGAGTATGCTACATTTTCAAACTAATTGTACTTTTTAAATTTATTAATTTTTCTTCCATGTAACGATGCACATGTGAGCTGGATGAGAGTGTGTCAATCATAAATAATTGAGGAACGATTTCTTACATACTATGGTTATTGTATTATGAAAATATTTTTTTTCAAAATAATTAATAGGTCCAATAATTCACTTGGAATAATGAGTGATGTGTAATACATATCAACAATATTGATCTTGATGGAACAAATAGATAAAACGGAGTAAGCTTAAAAAAAACTTTCGTATGGTATGGTTTGGTGATTGAGGTTATATTCACATATTATGTTTGCTTTGTGAATATAGAAGAGTTTATACGTATACTGGGCTAGGATATATAACGATTTAATCGTTTCGAATTGGTCTTTAAAAGCAAGGCGTTGGGTGCTTATGCCGGCGTAGACGCGCTTATTGGGAACTAGGTTCCATTTACTCGCAACGTTGAGATAATAATGTATTGCCCTCCACTACTCGATTATGGCTTCCTGTATGTCAACTTCACCCAGTAAAGTAGATACGCAGAGTCAAAGCGCTTTTCTAATACCTAAATAATAATAATTTTGTGATCACGCTAAATGTTGCAACGTTAGTGTACTTGCGCCAACAAAACGTGATTTGACAGTTGACACTGACTTATGAAGTATGAGCTTGCAAGTTCGAGGTGACATGGACGTTGTGCAAATAAACAATAAATATAATAAATCGGCACGCACTCAATGTTTTTGGGGGTAATTAGTGTGTTTAAAAAGTGTACAAGTAATAATCTAGCACAATATCAATCAACAACGCGCAACATCGAACAATCCATTGCAAGTAGGCAGTCCTCTTTCTCAATCTTCATCTTACTGCAAAAACTTGGTGTATTACGCACTATGTTGAGTAGATATATGAACTAAAGGATAGCTCAATTTGAAGTTACTTTAACATAATGTTTATCTATAAATAATATACTTATTTCTTTATAGGTGTTAATCCTTTTGCCTAAACCTCCCTTGGGCAAGCCCGGTAGTACTAATCTATTATTGTTTCATAAATATGCGTTATAATAAAATAAAGTATATCGATATATTTTATGTTCTTTCATTTGTGGTTTACGATCCATAACTAAATAATCGTTATAGAATAGGTATATATATTACGTAGCAATCTATTAACGTAAGTCAGTGTATCGTTAAAGTTTATAACTAATAGACGTATCTCATAATTCTGTTACGTTTATTATGCATATAATCCTTTAAAGTAACAAAGAAATAATAGATTGCTTACATAGTATGTTTAGTTACAATTACGTAATAATTTAACGAAAAGAAAAAAAAGTTACATGTTTATTTATTACCGTTATATTTTTTTTGTTACATAACATAGTAAAACATTACACATTTTATAAATTACCTCTTATTTTACATTAAGAATAATATATTCCATTATATTAAGTGTTGAAATGGAAACTGTAAATATTTATAATCATTTTACATTAGCTTTATTCTTTTTTGTATCTATTAAATGTGTTTAAGTATTTATTAATGTAATCTGAAAAATTTAAGAATATGTAGTACTGTAAAATAGTAGAGACCTACTTGTGGGCTTTTCTCTGTAAGAAAAATGACTTCTATCTTAAAAATATACTCAAAAATACAGTAGCAAATAATAATTGTTTAGAAATATAATATGTAATATCATTTCTTTTCATATTATAAATTGGTTCAGGACATCAATGATAAGGTACAAGCCTTTTTTCATGGATACAGACATCGGTAAAAAATATTTTTTAATATATTGTAGCTTGCAGAATGTTTTCTGTTATAGATATTTTTGTAAATAATAGATACAACTTTTGGTATGATACTTCTGATACTAGATTCAGAATAGAAATCTTAGAAGTTTGTATTTAACAAGGCATGTGTAATTAAAAAAATAACGTTATTTCTATTGTAACTATTTATTATATGAAATTAACATTAATTCGATAATTAACTTAGATCAGTCAGTGATGATGGTGATGGATTTCAACGGGAACGACGTGATCAACGTAGCGTTTCACTGACGCGAATGAACTGAAATAGAATAAACATTATTAACTAACTGATAAATGTATTATTTACTGATATAAAACTACAACATATTTACAATTACAACACTTCATGATATATTTACAATTGTGAAATTTTAATTTACTTTGTTATTTAAAAATATTTTATAAATTCTTACTTTCCGTGCTTGTGCTGTGTATGTACTGAGTACACGTTTTCCACGTGGTGACCGTCGCGGTTTTCGTGCTGGATCTTGTGGTCGTGGGTGTGCGGGTCATCGACCTTGTACTCGTACTCATATTTGGGATGACTCTATTGGGAGTAATTGTTATTTTATTATATAGTTTTATTAAATGATTATCAATGGCATAACCATAATAATGGATTATGAAACTGTAGAGGAATATTTTCTATAAACAAGATTTTTTCTACATACGTAGTAATCATAATGTTTGTAACCGTCGTGTACGGCCTCAGAGTGTCCTTCGTGCCTATTCTGATGATGAGATGAATAGGCGTGTTGAGCAGTAACTACGCCCACCAGCACTACTAGAAACACCACCTGTAAGTTTTAATTCAATAATGTAGCTATCTCCAAAATTATACCCTCGATTGTCTTGGAATTTACCATGCATATGTCTTTAGAATGAGGTGACTAATAACAGATATTAGGTTCAAGTGTGGTTGGTGGGAAAAACGCAAACATTACATATTACATCGAAACAAGTTTTGTATGGGTTAATTTAAACATTTTTAAAAATTATAGCATATTTTGTAATGATTTTTAAATATAGTTATACCTTGCAGACCATTTTGTTCTTACTAATTAACGGCTGAAAGTACGGTAGTGAACTGATAAAATTATATACTTTTCTGTGCTTTTATATAGGTATTCATTTCAAATGTACTGATCCAAGGCTATATTACTTTCATACGATTACCATACTACTTATAGTAAGTAGGTGATAATTATGTAAAAAATTACTTTTCACTTTTAATCAATTGCAATATCATAATCTGCGAGAATGCAGTCTCTTATCAAATAAGTGCATTCAAGTTTCGACATTGAACTGCAAAACATTAAATAATAACCTGTTCATGTTCAATAATGATTTGAAGTACAAAACTCTATCCGACGCATTTACACATTGGAGCACGCGTAACATGTCGGTATATGGTGATTAATAAGCTGTGGTGCTGTATTTTAAAAAGGAACTCTTAGGGTTTTCGTAAATAGATAACTAACAACTAAATCATACATTCGCTGAAGAATTGTCCGATACAAAATAATTTCAAAGCCCTTAGAGTAACAACAACGGTACAGTACCATTCTACGTCATTGCTTGACTGATTAATTTTTATACTACTTAATAATTTTATAGAAAACCTGTTAGGAACTATTTGATATAAGTCATAATTTCCGTATCTCATGATTAACTTGCAGTTGATAAATAATTACTTCCATAAGATGGTTATTAAGAAATGTTTAAAATTCCAGTCGACTAATGTTATGAATATTGAGAATAAGCATTTGACACTTCAAATACGAAAACATTAGCGTTTGAATATAGACAATTTTTAAAACATCAGATTACTTTTGAATAAACATGCTTCTGAACGTTTACTCTTACACCGATTACCATAATTATAAATAAGCAATTAAAAAAATGTATCTTTTATGCGCGAATTTAAATTAAAAATGGGTTGACAGTTTTTTTTAATTTCATTTCAACATATGAAGTTAATTTCAAGTATTCAAATGTCATTTGTAATAAATAAAATCGTTAAAAAATCTTTGTTTACTTTACATATAAGTTTTGAAGAGATGTAGTAAGCAATCAATAAAAAGCCATTACTATTTATATTTTCTTGTAACTAAAAGGTAAAGCATCATTGATATTTTTGTTTTCATTTTCTATTAGATACTTATATAATAAATACATTTTGTTTTAAATATAATATTTATGACTTTTTTTTCGTAGGAAGATCTTACGTAAGATACCCAGCTTCCGGGGAAACAAAAGATTTCAGATGTCAAATTCTTAATGATTATAAACCTTAGGACTTTGTACCTTTCAGGCGTATAGAGATGCTCGGCCTCAGGGTTGCGGCCGAGAAGACCAGGGCCATGATGTTTCATGGTCCTCGTCGCGGCCCGCCTCCTGGGGCGAGCATCTCTGTGGGGGGGCATACCGTCCGGGTGGGGGCCCAGATGAAATATCTGGGCCTTATCCTGGACGGGCGATGGCGGTTCGAGCCCCATTTTAAGGGGCTCGGACCGCGCATTGTCGGGGCGGCGGCGGCGCTCGGCCGACTCCTCCCGAATTCGGGAGGACCCGGTTCGAAGTGCCGCCAGCTCTACGCGGGAGTCGTGCGGAGCATGGCTGCCTACGGGGCACCGGTGTGGGTGGACGCCCTCAACGCCACCAACAAACGTACGCTGCGTGCAGCGCAGCGTACGGTGGCGCTGAGGGTGATCCGCGGATACCGCACGGTGTCCTCGGGGGCAGCCTGCGTGCTCGCCGGCTCCCCGCCGTGGGAGCTGGAAGCAGTGGTGCTCGCCGTCGTGTACGACTACACGACGGCGAGCAGAAGGGAAGGTGGTGGGCGCCCATCTCCTGCAGCAGTGCAGGAGATGAGGCTGGTGGCCCGCGACGCAATCATGCGTCGCTGGGCGGAGGATCTGGCGAATGCGCGTTATGGCACGTACACCATAAACGCCATTCGTCAGGTCCTTAAGGAATGGTGTGACCGGAGATTTGGCTCCCTATCGTTCCGGCTTGTGCAGGTGCTATCCGGGCATGGCTGCTTCGGATGGTACCTGCATAAGATCGCTCGTAGGGAGCCAACAGCCGCCTGCCACGAGTGTGGTGCGGCGGAGGACACTGCGCAGCATACTCTTTCTGAGTGTGCTGCGTGGTCTGAGCCGCGCCGCACTCTGGAGGCGGCGGTCGGGGCGGACCTCTCGCTGTCGGGTGTGGTGAGAGCCATGCTCGGCAGCGAGAGCGTTTGGAATGAAGTGGCCTCCTTCTGTGAACAGGTCATGTCACAGAAGGAGGCCGCGGAGAGGGTCCGTGAGGCGGATGCCCAAGCGGACCCTCTCCGTCGCAGAAGAAGGGGCGGCAGGAGGGGCCGGTTCATCCGAGCTCTTCCGCCGCCCTGATGCCGGATATTGACCCACCTCCCATTGCACCAGTCCGGCAGAAGGATAGGGCAGCTTGCCAGGCTGCCCGGATGGGGCCCGGCTTAACATCAGGCCGGGCCGGTCGCTGGGGTGACGCGGTGATTGCCAAGCACGGACCCGTGTCACCCCAGGAAGGCGACAGACGGCCGTGGGGTTTTAGTGGGTATTCCCGGCGACTAGCGCCGGGTGAGTCCCACATACCCCTCCTGGTCCCCCCGGACTGGGAGGGAATGCGTAAATGCATTTCCCCACGTTAAAAAAAAAAAAAAAAAAAAAGGACTTTGTACCTTCCACCAGGATTAATGAAACGCTTTCGCATTTATCATCTCATAGTACTTACGACTGCGTATGCGATATAAAAAATGAATAAACATATTATTTGCAATGTTAATACTGTCTAAGTAATTTTATTTATGGCAGTCATAAATATTATAGCTTGAAAGATAATTTTATGAATTGCAATGTTTTTAATTTTTTTATTGTTAGACTGCAGATTCAGTGCCTAAACGGGAAGCTGTCTTTTTGTGTATATGACGAGATATCATCTATGATTTTGTATACGTTAATCACAATATGTGTATGATATAATAAAAGTATGACTAGCCTAAAACCGTCAGTTTGAATATTGCTCTGACAGTCTAAAAACATACCTCTTTTTAATATCAATAATTATGTACAAATCCTCATTAATATTTACTATTGCATTATTACTCATTTAAAATACTTGATCCTTTGTTCACATAGTTTATTGATATATACCAAGTAAAATCTTAATTTTTATCCTTCCCTGTCCAACAGAACGTACGCCGCTCAATGCAAGTTTTATCCTAGTTACGTATATTCGTAGCAGCATCAACTCATAGATTACCTACATAATCTGTTGTACCTTTATAATATAATTTCAACGTTGCATATGATAACTACCTCAAGGTTCGGGATAAATTACAGAGATGATTTATGCTCTTTCTAAATAATGAGGACGCTGCTAAATATATCGTGCCGCTACATTTGCGCAGAAATTGTGCCAAGTTGAGGGTGTTCTATAAGTTTTTTTTTTTATAATTATCGTTTAGCGTTATGGCCATAATCTCACCTGATCTTAAGTGACGATACGGCCCTAGTTGGTAGACATGCTAAACCTGTGGAGGAACTGGCTCTCAAGTGCAACTGCCTGAACACACCTATTGGTATTTCGCGACAGATTTTCAAGTTGAGGGTGGTTGCCAGCCAGGCGGGCGATAGAAAAAGCCCTACCACCATGCAAATGCTATCTGTTCAATAGTAAACAATAAATTGCAGTTAAATCTCTATCTTCCTGTCCATTCCACAAAGCAAACAAATACGCTGAGCTTAGATTGTACAGTTTTACGATAAAATTATGGATCATACATATCAGCATATATTAAACAGTTCGCATTGTTTTTTTATATATGGCGTACCACAATGGTGTGGAACCGTCTTTAAGTAAATATATAAAACCTAGAGACATGTTTGCAGGTATGATAGTGGCGACAGGCAAAAGGCTGTTTTCTCGTTGAATACCTCAGAATGTAGTGTGTACGGGCGCCGTGTCAAGAAACGTGTATTCGAGTTATAAAGGAGTTTCATTCAATAACCAAAAGAATTGAAAAACAAAAACGATATTAGATATAGCTAGTTCTATTGATCTTAACGAATTGAAGTTGGAAATTTGATTAGGATTGATTAAAGCTAATAAACATTTAAAAAAAAATATACAAATCGCTCAATCTGTTTTTGAGTTTTAGCGAGAATAAAGAGTATTTTTAGGTATAAGAGTATTTTAGGTAATACGAAGTTCACCGAGTCAGCTAGTAACTTTTAAATTAACATAAAATAGGTGATTATTACTGACTAACTGTGCCCCCGACTTCGTTCACGTGGTCGTCGAAAACTAAGACGCGTTGCTAAGTTAAGAATACAGTCAATATACGTGTTACATGATGACGTCATATTCACAACGCCATCTATCGAATATGTAGTTCGACTGTTAACTTTAGTTCTATTTTGGCGTTGCAAGTAACTGATTTGCTTGCGTGAAAACACCTTAAAGTCATATGCCGATTGTGATGAAATAAAAACTAAATAATACTTTAAATTACGACAATTTTTACATATAAAAGTTATCGACATTGATTGCATACATTTTACGTGATGTGTGCACTGACAAACAGATAAACCGAAAAAAATTCAAATGGAAATGGGTTTTTTGGAAATATTTTCGGTGTAAATACGACTGTTTAATGTATTTATTATACGTATAAATTAAAGTGAAATCTCGGTTACTCTAAATTAGTGTTTTTTACATGTTTGAACAGAATTAGACACGGTCAGTATTTATTTAATTCTGTATGAATTTGGTAAGCAAATCCTTTAAAACTTATCATTTAAATATATTTTTTTGTTTTTAAAATGCATATTTTTACTATGATACTATAATATATTAATAGTGAGTTAAATCATTGTTTTTACTAGGATATTATTGAAATAAAACAACTTTTTTTTTTTAGTTTTCTGTAACAATTTATTAATTTTCTAAATCATATTTAACAGTAATAATGGATTCAGGGTGCTTAGTGATGGTGGTGAATTTCAACGGGAACGACGTGATCGACATAACGCTTCACTGATGCGTAGGAACTGAAACAAATAATTAAGTAAGCTTTTATATATTAATTGTAATGAAACAAATACTTCTTATAGACGGACTCTAATGATAAACTGATAAGTATAATAAAGTTAAAGCTAAAACAGTTTATCCATGAGTTTCAATAAATGGTAAAAAACGTACTTCCTAAAATTTATCAATGTAGAGTAATTAATAAAATGGAATAGATCGTGCACCAAAGACACTTTAATATTGCAAAAATATATATTTTTACCAACATAAATACTTCCTACAACTTATCACAATACATCAGTAAAAGCGATTAAGGAATATGGCGTAGATAAATAAAAAGTTTATCTTATGATATCACTCACTTTCCGTGCTTGTGCTTCGTGTGTACAGAGTACACATTTTCAACGTGGTGACCGTCGCGGCTTTCATGCTGAATCTTGTGGTCGTGAGTATGAGGGTCATCTACCTTGTACTCGAACTCATATTTGGGATAACTCTATAAATAGTTAACATATGTATAAATAACTGTCGACAAATCGTTTTAGCTAAACCATTCAGGAGGGTATTTACTTTAGTTCATTATATTATACAAATTATTTT
Source organism: Actias luna (assembly GCA_039707435.1). Lineage (NCBI taxonomy): Eukaryota > Metazoa > Arthropoda > Insecta > Lepidoptera > Saturniidae > Actias > Actias luna. Next base: position 6,598,819 of record JAZHAC010000033.1, on the reverse strand, counting down.
AACTTAATTTATTTTATTATGTCAGTTTCCATTTTATTATATCTATAAATATAATTATTACACAGATCGAGAATAATATTTACTGTAAGAATAATGATGGCCATGCCATTTTCTCATCATTTGATTACTTTTTGACATTGTAAATATTTTATGATTTTTCTACTTACATAGTAATCGTAGTGTTTGTGACCATCATGTACTAGCTGAGCATGTCCTTCGTGTTTGTGAAGGTGTTGAGAAGATGTTGCGTGTTGAGCAGATACTGCGCCTGCCAGCGCCACTAGAAATATTACCTGAAATATCAGGTCAATAATTTAGTTCCGACGATATATTTAAATGTACATAAATTTGACAACCGTACACATGTTTTCTGATTCGTCGTAATTTTAAAATAAAAAAAAGATTATTATTTATAATTTAATTTCTATAATATAAAATTACATAAAACAATATACAGAATCCTCCTCAATATTATTATTATTATTATACCTACTGGAGTTTTCAACGAAATATTAGTTACTCGTAAAACAATATTTAATTAGCTCAATATTAGGATAAAATTGTTGGATTTTTCCATAAAATAGTATGATTATTGGTACAAGCTATGTGAATAGGAAATAAAAATATTGAACATGAATTTTAAAATGTCACAATAATTAATGAATAATTCGAACAAAGATGTCACTGTTTTATTAGGATACTGAAACCATGACAAGACACTATTCGATTGCAACTGGAATCTATAAACATTATCAACGACAATTAGTTATGTTAATAAAAATGAATACGATGTCATAAAGAGATAATAGAAATTTAGGATAATACGCTTATTTTAATCATCTGGAACGACATATTTTTTAAAATTAACTTTATAGTAATTTATTTTCATTACCTTGCCGATCATTTTGTAGTGACTGATTAAGTACACAACGTATAGGAATGAACTGATATCCTTTATTAATGCTGTGGTGCTTTTATATTGTTAATTTCATTAAAAATATGCAGTTTCAAGGTAATATTACATCGAGTTATCATAATACTGTAAGTGCATATTACGTCAAAAGAGTGCTTTACTTGGTTAATCGTTTACAACATATTATACGAAATACCACAAAATCGTATATTAAATAAATAATGTCAATAACTCTATACATATAATAATAATGTAAATACAACGTGTCCGTTTTTTTAGATTTATGTGAAAAAAATCATTGCAAATGACAATAATAAGTAATAAAATACATTTACATTATTTTTAGAAATATCTGTTTGTCTGTTTGCTTGTGCACGAATCACTGCTATAGTACACCGTTTATGGTTAAACCTCACCAAGGAAATTATAAAGCGTACTCCAGTAACATTTAGTATCTGTTTCAATAAAATATGTTAACTATGTCAAAAATTATTGTAATTTGAATAGCGGCGCTAGATTAAATAATTTTAGTTCCACGCGAACGAAGTCGCAGGCACAGCTAGTTTATAATAGTAGGTTACAAAATATTTCAACATTAAGGTCTTAATTTTTCATTTAATAACTTTTGAAGATCCAAAGTAAATCATTTCACGGAAATTACAGTATTTTTTTGGATTAAATCCTATATTTAGATTCGTTTACCTTTCGAGTTCCCCTAGAGCGTTTTATATATAGTGTTTTTAATAAGTATAAGTTTTGCGTTTGTGTTTTTGACAATGAACTGAGTGTTTTTATGTTGACTTAGCAATAAGACTGCGTAGTTTGTTTGAAAATATGTTTCAGTCAAAAAATAATAATAACTATTGATAACAGGGCGCATTCTGTATTCAATCCGCTGATTTTTAAAAGCTTTTTATTAACTTCACCTGTATGTTTGTTTGTTTGTATGTTTGTAACCGCCTCCTTTGGGCGCAATTTTGACCCACTTTAAACGGCCAGATTTCGTTCAAACTTTGTAGAATTATCGAGGACCGATGACAATACACTAATTTGATAAAATTATTTCATTTTTAAATTTGAATTTGAAATAAAAAAATTCAATAAATATAATTTATTAATAGTGTAAGTAAAAAAAATGTATTTTATTTTATTAATTTGATAAAATTATTCCATTTTTCAATTTGCAAAATAAGATTTTTGTTAATTTATATAATTTTCATCTATAGTCGATAAGGCAAGACTCTTAATTTTAATTTTTTATGATTTTTCTCTATAGTCGATAAGACAGAAATTGATATTTTAATTTCCAATCACTATCTTTAGCCGATTTCTCTAATATTAACAAATTTTCGAATACTAATAAGAATTATAATTCTACAAAACAAATAATAGTTTTAAAAATAGAAAATAAATTTAAATTAAGGATAGTGTTAAAAAATTCGAATTGAAGAACTTGATTGCTCAAAGCTAACAGGTCAGATCCCATGTAAAAGCGAAGCATTAAATGAAAAGATTCGATTACGAAGTAACACGTAGTAAGACTTGTCGATGTCACTTGTTCGGCAATGACCATACCGTTAAGTCTCACTGTATACATTGACGACTGAAAATAATTACAGTTACTTATACTTATCACGGAATTAATAGTAGATTAGAAAAAATAATAGTTCAAAAATTTAAAATCAAGCTATTATAAATAAAGCAAACTAAAAAGTAGAAAATAAATAATAGTTTAAAAAAACTAAAAAACACGCTTTTTATAGAAAACTGAACTAAAAAAATAGAAAATAAGTTTTAATAAATTTAAATTAAGAATAATGTTAAAAATTTCAATAAACATAAATTAAGACTAGTGTTACAAATTTCAATAAATATAAATTAATAATAGTGTAAATTAAAAAAAAAAATGAATTAAAAAAAAGCGTGGGGTGCTTTTAAGATTATCAGAAGATAATCACTCTACTCATATCTGTCGATAAAACATGTATAACTATTGACACCGTGCACCCCAAGCTTTTTTTAAAATAAAATATATATTTTTTTATTTACACTATTATTAATTTATATTTATTGAAATTATTAACACTATTCTTAATTCATGTTTATTGAAATTTTAAACACTATTCTTAATTTAAATTTATTAAAACTTATTTTCTATTTTTTTAGTTCAGTTTTCTATAAAAAGCGTGTTTTTTAGTTTTTTTAAACTGTTATTTATTTATTTATTTCTTACCCAACATTGTAGGAAGGAACACGTTGTCAGGGAGACTATTCCACATCTGCATAATGTGCATAAAGCCATGTTCTTCTGCAACCGATAGCGTTAAGAGAAAATACAATGTCGTTAATTTAATGTCTAGAATGTCTCTCTACATTTTTGGTTTTTATTGTCATGGCTTTAATTACTAAATAATGTTTGTTATTCTATATAATTATTTATGCTGTTGTGCTTGCTGATAATAAATAAATAAATCTTTATATGTTGTTGACAAGTTGTCTATACTTGTCTATGATGCAAGGTGAGAAATAGCAAACTTTTTGAGTTCGTTTCATGATTGTTGCTACCGTGTAGCTGTAATTTTGTAAAAGTTCATGAGGTTCTAAAGTAGTACGAATATGATGGAACGAGGTCAAACATCTATATGGAATACTAAGTTTAACAATGATTATAAAACCAGCTTACACAAGTACCTTAATATTTTTTCGTAATTTAAGCGGTTTTAAGTTCTTTATACTACGTTTTATAGGCGTTTGTATATAATTAAAATATTAACGGAAATATTAAAAAGTTTCTCTAAATACGCTATTTCTACATACACAAACAAATTATTCATATAAATATTTTATTTACTGCAAACTGTAATTAGATAATTTGCAGTCATGGTCTATGTTACCTTTATTGATCAACTCTTTAATTGCTGAAATAGCTGTTTCACTTAGGGCTTCTGGAACGTTCAAGAAGACACCCTCACGCACTTTTAAAATCCTGGTTGGTAGTTTGATGTCTACTAATCTAAAATAGTGGTCTTTCATTCTAATTATCTGGAACTTATAAAGACTTTCACTTGATATTTTTTTAATGAAAACTAACAATCTAATTTACATAATTATGTCATACCTATATGTTTGAACGTTTCCGTCGCTTTTTATATCATTTAATTGTTTATATATTACTTTGTTAGTTGTAGGATTAACCATCGTTTCCAAATAAATCAAGGTGAGAAAAGTGGTAGATATATTTCCTCAGTACGTTAGCAGCTAACTTCATGGCTGGTAATCAGGTAAAAGAAATAAAAATGGTAAATTTTTGCTACCCTTAATAATTATAAATGTTAAAAACCTATATGTCTTATTTATGTAACATAGCAAAGTGATTATACTATAGCTGGAGGTAAGTACTGATAATCCAAAAATGAAGACGACTATTAAAACAAAAGAAATTCTATGGATGTCACGCTTCTCGTTAACCGGATATACGTTGGTTGATAGAGTAACCAAAAAAAAAAACTAAAAGAGAGAATTTTTCTATTGTGACATTTGCTTAAGTAGTTTCACCATTGTCAAATGTGAATGAGAATACATGAAACGGACATATAGTAAAACTTAAACTCAGGATAATTACTTGTGGATCACACAATTCATATTTAAACGACCGCCTAAACTGCGGAACCAACTTTTCTCTCAACAAAAGAAAGTTACTGTGAGCGATTTGTAACCAGATGCATTGTGGTTGTAACCAATTCAGGTACAGATACCCAGCAATCTTTTACAGAGATATCCGGTAGTAAATAAGTATAATTTGGTTTGTATGAATGTAAAGTATCTTGGAACAAATAGTAGGTATTTGATCAGTTTCAATCAGAATATATAGATACTTATTTATTACTCTTTCAGAACAGTATCTAAACGTTCAAAAAAATTTAACTTTAATCTGTTTTCAATAAAAGCATGTGCATCCAAATACAATTGTCTCCTAATAACAAAAGAATAATAAAAATGGTTAAAATAAGAAGTGTTTGATAATATATGTACGTAAAATGCAATTACGCTTGGCAACAATTTCATATTTTTTCTGAAGATTAAAAGACTGGAAACGAAAATCATGGAGTGCTGTATTGCATGTGCCCCATGTTATTTGTTTTTTATCTTTTATTTTATACTTTTTAGTCCGTTATAAAAACATGGTACATTATATTTTTTTATTGTTATTACTTATTGTTTTTTAGGGTTGTGAGTGAAATTTTGATATATTCTGTTCATCTGTCAGTTAGGTTTAAGCTATTTTCAAGTATACAGCGAATATAGCGAAATACAAGAGAAGCTTTAAATCGATTATATTTTTTTTTATCAAAAAAACAAACTAATCTTTTTTTTTCACATTTTATTGCATTGTCATCCACTTCTGTTTTATGATCCAAATTTCAAGTATCTAGTTCATAGGAGAGTTAGTTTAGAATTAATTACAAAATTTCACCCGGACAGACATACAAGAAACAGATTTAATACAAATCAAAAACATGATAAAGAGGTAACAATGGTCTATAGCTATATACCGCTCTACAAGGCAAATAAGTAGAAGTATAAATATCAAGAAATATTTGATCCTATTTCATCGTTGCGGGATTAAATACCTTTTCTTACTTCACTTCTGTTTATGTGTTGTATCTTATCATACTAAATTGTATTATCAAAATTAGTTGCAATTTTCCACATAATGATTAAAATGAAGAAAAAAAATTTAAGTAATAACTGACGGAGTGTTTAATATATATCGTTAACGTTCGTATAAGTTTCAAGTATCAATTATTTATTTTAGGCACTTTAAATGTTACATAATCTTGTGTATGTTTTTGATTAATTTTTGGTTTATATTTTTAAATTGACCTGTTAAATAAAGGTTTAAACCATAGTTTTTGTTTTTATTGTAAGTAGTTTTCTTAACCTACTTAGGATTAATTAGTCTGATTTAGTTATAGCGTACTTTGATAAGGATTTGTATTATGTTGATGACATTGATTATCATAGATAAAAGGAATCTCATTTTAGTAACAATTTAATTAACTTATATAGAACAGTAAACATGTAGTAAAGTGGATCAGTGATGATGATGATGGATTTCGACAGGGACGACGTGATCGACGTAGCGCTTCACTGATGCATAGGAACTGAAAAATTATGTTTCAAAATTAAAGTAATTTATTTTAAAGAACCATATAAATTGTTTAGAATTTCCTAATAAATTGAAGAAAATAAACGTTATCTCATATAATTATTATATTGTAACTTAACATATTAAAGTAACATTATTAGTAAAATAAAAAGATTTTGTGATATTGTAGCTCTTGGTAGTAATATTTTCTAGTTAAACCGATCTTTATAATTGCAGAGTTCGAAAAAAAAAACTTTTTATACTCACTCCCCGTGCTTGTGCTTTGTATGTACCGAATACACATTTTCTACGTGATGACCATCGCGGCTCTCATGCTGGATCTTGTGGTCATGGGTATGCGGGTCATCGACCTTGTACTCGAACTCATATTTAGGATAACTCTAGAAATAAAACAATACTTAAGTATTACCGAATAGAATTGTAGCAGTAAAGCTTATATAAAAAATATTAAGAAACATATAATTTTGTTCTAGAATTTGTTGTATAGTAAAGAGAAAATGAAGAAAGACTGTATGCTGCAGAATTAGAAATATAATTATATCTGAGATGTTGTTGTTGGCAAATTTCAAGGGGTATATGACTTTTAATAATACTAGTCCTATATTATAAAGAACTTTCAGACTCGTGTCTAAAATTAACCCAATTTATTCTGATATGATTACTAGATATGAATTTTATAGAATTACTGAATTATTTACTAAGAGAGACGAACTTCTTAGCTATCCAGGGATTTACAGTGCGGATGCCGCATCCAACGTGTGACAGAGAGGGAAACTTCGAGCAACTCCCGAGACTTGTGACACGGATGGATTATGTAGAAAAAATAAATATATCCGGCCTGTGAGTCGAAGTTGCAGCATCCTGTAGGATTTCAAAGTTCTTCGAGGCTTATTAGACATATATAACTTACATAGTAATCGTAGTGTTTGTGACCATCGTGTACAAGCTGAGAATGTCCGTCGTGTTTGTGGAGATGTTGAGAAGAAGTTGCGTGCTGAGCAGATACTGCGCTTGCTAGCGCTATTAAAAATACTACCTGCAATATTACATCAGTTTTTTAGTTCCTACAGTCACGTCATAAATTGTAAAATAAAGCACATCAATTTGATAGCATTACAATTGTGTATTCATCAATTAAAAACAATAGGATAATATTTATCATTTGTATAAATTACTAAGTTTTGAATAGCATAACTAGCCACTAGATGGACATAAACTTGCCACAAATCAAAAACCTAAGTCATAAAAAAATGGTAATAAAAATATTTCTTTTTAATGGCTGACTGAAAATCAAAAATTGTATCCTTTTATCTATATGACATACTACAAGTAATATCATTTCAAAGCTTTAGATCTAGTCGTACTAAATTAAATTGAAGCGTCACGTTGCTGTAATATTTTTCCTTCGTATTTTAGGAGCTGAAAAGTCGTTATATAGAAATATGTATGAAGGTTTAAAAATATTTTATATATAACGTAAAGTTTATCACAATGGTGTATCATATTTGATATTAATTACAAAGTTTTTTACTGAAAACAAATATACTGATTACCTTGCACATCATTTTGTTTCGTCGTTAATGCCACAAAGTACACTATGGAACTGATATTATTTACAAAACGCTGTTGTTCTTTTATATTCATTATTTTTTAACAGTATGCTGGTTCAAGGTAACACTGTAACGGCTTACAATATTATTAATATGTGACAATAATGTGAAAGGTTTGCTTTACTTTTTTAATTGGTTACAACATCTTAAACGCAATAAAAATGCACAATAAATAAATAATGCTTATATGCAATAATTATTATACAACAGATTATAAATAATCTTGTTGAAATCTTTTGTTCTTAGCTTATCATACTTAAAAGTCCTATTTGTGTACATACTGTGTTACATGTAAATGCAGTTGTACAGACGTGTTATTTATACCTTAAGTATAAATCGGTTATATAACCTTTACTTTGAATCTTTATTACTTTAAAATGTCCCTGATGATAGCTCAGTGGTAGTGTGCACGACTGAAGCGATGATAGCTCAGTGGTAGTGTGCACGACTGAAGCGATGATAGCTCAGTGGTAGTGTGCACGACTGAAGCGATGATAGCTCAGTGGTAGTGTGCACGACTGAAGCGATGATAGCTCAGTGGTAGTGTGCACGACTTCGCGTCAAGGGACGTGGGTTCGAACCCAAGCACCTACAATGAGCTTGAGCTTTCGGTGAAGGAAAACATCGTGAGGAAACCATAGCATGGTGGTAGGGCTTTTTCTAATGCCCGCCTGGCTAGCTACCACCCTCTAGTTGTGAACCTGCCGCCAAATACCAATAGGTGTGTTCCGGCAGCAGCACTTTAGAGCCAGTTCCTCCACAGGTTTCGCGTGGCTACCAACTTGGGCCGTATCGTCACTTAAGATCAGGTGAGATTATGGCCATAACGCTAAACCTTAAGTATAAAAAAAAAAAAAAAAAAAAAAAATATAACCAACAGCATAATCATGTTATGGGGATATAATCTGAGATATAGCTATTTTTGTAACGATGATAGCTCTGTTAGTAGTGTGTACGTACGCCGTGTCAAGGGACGTGGGTTCGGATCCAGCTACAATAAGCTTAAGCTTAAAATTTATTGTACGGTTGGTCTAGCGGTTAAAGTAGTTGCCTCACTGCAACCGCCGCACCGAAATGGCGTGAGTTCCAACTCCGCACAGGAACAATTACATCGTGGTAGGGATTTTTTAAATACCTGCCTGGCTACCTACCATCCTCAATTTGACAATCTGCCATTTATATCTATAGCTGTGTTTCGGCAGTTTCATTTGAGTGAGAGCTTACCCCTGCTATGATTTCTAACTTCAGCCGCATTGTCACTTAATATCAGGTAAGATTATTATTATTATTTTTTGAAATATTTGATAAAAAAATAATTGTTATTTTTGATAATATTTAATAGATTTCTTCCCATTGCACTGGCTCAGCCGTCTTAGGGACAGTTCGTGTGTACCAAGTTGCCCCTTTTTAGCACCGGAGCCCAGTCGGGCAAGCCGCTGGAGCGACCTTGCTAGCTTGTTAGCTCGACCTTAATTCGCCCCAATTTATGCGGCAGAGGTACACCGTGGAGTTTTAGTAGGTATTCCCGGTTCGCACCGGGTGAGCCCCATATAAACCGCTTTTCCCCTGCGGGGCATGAAGGTATAAATGTATTTCTCCACGATAAAAAAAGACCACAGGTTAGGCGTTATGGACACAATCTCACCTAATGTTAAGTAATGATGTGGCCCAAGATGGAGGACACGGTAAGCCTAGTGGAGGGACTGGCTCTCAAGTGCAACTACCGGAACGCACCTAGAATGATGTGGTCGAACATGGTTCTGAATTTGATTGTAACTTTGTGTTCGTTGATTGTGTTTATATAGTACATATCACTTAAAATTGGAAAAATTGTAAGCATAGGCCCTATAAACAAGCTGCATTCTAATCATTTGAGGAAGAGCTTAAAATAATTGTAATTGTCTCTTCATTAAGGACAGCATGACTGGTTGAATACCTAGTTGCAAATTCATAGCAAAATAATCTTGAGTTTCCGCTATGTATAGGGTTTAAAGAGCTCTTTATTATCATTACAGTAATTACGTAAGTAATTAGTAATTACTTAATCTTATTAGTATCGCAGAATAAATACAATGTTCTTCGATTTACCTAGTTGCATGTATTACTAACAGTAATCCGCAATTTCATACGATAAAAGTATATAGCTCAATAGAATATAAGTTAAGTTACCAATCTAATCTAAATTTCTTATAAAGGATCTGCTGTAAAATGTTTATTAGGCTTCCCTTTACTTTACAGTAATGCACCAAATGCTTGATTTTTTCGTATGTATATGGTTCGATTGAGGTAAATAGGTCTACTAGCAGATCAAGTTAGGTACGCGTAAAAGAATTCACGGATGGCTCTCTGATAAGTTACGAGAGTTTACAAGATTTTAGCGAAGTTAGGAGTCAATTGCCTCTGTATTTAAGGTGAAGATTTTTCTCAATTTACTGAACCTGCCTTCTAAGATACAAGTTCTACTGTGTGTACAATAATGCTGAATTTGGATAGGTTGTGATTTGGATATCCTCCTTAAAACTGTATTGCTTTTATGTTGTTAATTTCTTTAAAGATATGCAGTTTCAAGATAATAATGCAATCAAGCTACCATAATACTATAGGCGCATGAAAATTATGTAAAAAAAAAAGGTTTACTTTCTTAATCAATTACAACTACTTTATTTATTAAGTATTTAACAATTAATATATTTATTTTTTTATTAATATTGGTTCAGCCACAGTAACTTACACTAATATATTAATACAAAAAACCTATAATTCATGGTAAGTGCAGCAACTTATTTGGGATAAGCACCGCATGAGCAATTATCTAACACTACCTACATTCGTTTCAAAATGCATCAGAAAGTATGATGGATCACGATTGTAACACACCAATCGCCACCTGCACGGGTCAGCGCAACCGTTATCAAGAACTCGGTTCTATCACAGGCATGAGAAGACAACAAGACAGACACTACTTGGTCACTGCTGGGTCACACTTCGACCGGTAGACACCACTATAATATTTATTAGTTTTAATAAATTCATTTAATTGTTATCGTATAATTTATAAACATGTTTTTTTTTGTGTCATTCGGGTGCGCCCCAAATTTCGCTTGTAAATAAAAATATTAGTATCGACAGAAATGATCGAATAGTCAATCAACATGCAATGCAAGAACATTTTTAGTTAATTTGGTGAAATATTCTTGTATCACTTGTTCATAATAAATGATACATGTTGTACTTTATATTATGTTTACTTTATTTTACACATTTTTTATATTTTAGTTTCTTTTAAAATGTAGGTTTATAAGAAACAAGTTTAGTTGAAACAGTGTTAATTTTTTTAAATCTTTCTATGGTATTTATAAGTGATTAGACAGCCTTTGTCTCAGGTCGCATATAATTGAGAGCCTTGAGAAGATGTATTTTACGTTAAATTATATTGAGTGATATTGACGAAATAAGGCAACCATTCAACGAAATTTTAGTTTGAACGGGTAAAAAATTAATAGTCACTTATTGTTATAACAATTTATTAACCTATATATAACAGTAAATTCCAAGTAAGGTAGATTAGTGATGATGGTGACGGATTTCAACGGGGACGACGTGATCAACGTAACGCTTCACTGATGCGTAAGAACTGAAAAAATATTTGAATATGCTATTACAATGCTGATTTGACTATTTTGTCTAATATTAAAATAAAATGGTAATAAGGTTATTTAGAAATCGTCTCTGAGTTAATTGTGAAAATAAAAGTACCTCAAAGGTATACTAAAACTAAAGTTTTAAAAGCGACGATAACTCAGTGGCAGAGCACAACTTTGCGTCAAGCGACGTAAGTTCGAATTAATTACAATGAGAATGAATGAGAGCTTTTGGTGAAGGAAAACATCGTGAGGAAACCATAGCATGGTGGTAGGGCTTTTTTATGCCCGCCTGACTAGCTATCACCCTCAAGTTGAAAATCTGCTGCACAATACCAATAGGTGTGTTCCGGCAGTTGCACTTGTAAGCCAGTTCCTCCACAGGTTTAGCGTGTCTACCAACTTGGGTCGTATCATCACTTAAGATCAGGTAAGATTATAGCCACAACGCTAAGCCTTTAATTATAAAAAAATAATAAATAAAGTAACATTAATATAGAAATTAAATTAATAATAAGCAGTTTTAGCTTTTGGTATCCAGAGAAAATAATATTCAGGACATGATACAGTATGAAAAAAATATTACTTACTTTCCGTGCTTGTGTTGCGTATGTACTGAGTAGACGTTTTCTACGTGGTGACCGTCGCGGTTCTCGTGCTGGATCTTGTGATCATGGGTGTGCGGGTCATCGACCTTATACTCGAATTCATATTTGGGATGACTCTAAAAATATATTTGAAGTGTTATGGACTGATTGGTTGCCAGTGCAGAATATAAACCGGTGGCTCTTAAAAAACGAAAGAATTAAAATAGTAAAATAGAAATTTAACTTACATAGTAGTCGTAGTGCTTGTGTCCATCATGTACTAGTTGAGCGTGACCTTCGTGTTTGTAGAGGTGTTGAGAAGACGTTGCGTGTTGAGCAGATACTGCGCCTGCCAGCGCTACTAAGAACACCACCTGTAATATACATCATTTCAAGAATTTTAATTGAACAAAATTAAATGTAAGAGTCTCTTCTACTTAGGACCAATTTTATATTAAACCTTCGTAATTAAAAAATATCAACACATACATTTACGTAACGTAAGTCGTGGAAAAAATGGTTAAATTACTCAAGAATAACTAACATGCCAAGCGATTGCAGTAATGTAGCTCAGTGGTAGTATACACGGACGCCGCGTTGAGGGGCGTGAGATTGAATCCACCTACAATGAACTGGAGCTTTCGGTGAAGGAAAACATCGTGAGGAAACCATAGCATGGTGGTAGGGTTTTTTTAATGCCCGTCTGGCGAGCTATTACCCTTAAATTGAAAATCTGCCGCCAAACACCAATACGTGTGTTTCGGGAGTTGCACTTGAAAGCGAGTCCCCCCACAGGTTTAGCGTATCTACCAACTTGGGCTATATCATCATTTAAGATCAGATGAGGTTATGGCCTTAATGGATGGATATAATGTGAATTAATGCTACAACCTAAAAACTATTTAAAAAACACTTATTTTAATAGGATGATATTTTTTTTTATACTGTACTAAGAATTGAGTTGAAAAAAATTACAAAATACCTTGCACATCATATTTGTTATGTTAATACCACAAAGTACTGTATGGAACTGATATTATTTACAAAACGCTGTTGTTCTTTTATATTCAGTATTTCTTTAAAAGTATGCTGGTTCAAGGTTACAATACTTCAACCAAGTTACAATATTACTTATAATATGTGACAGTTGTATGAAAGTTCCGCTTTATTTTTTAATTGGTTACAACATCTTAAATTATATCAACGTTTTATAATAAATAATTAACAGTAGGCTGCAATACATTTGATTGGAGTTGTTTGTTCGAAGGTTAATTGTTCAGGAAATTCAAGATGATATCTTAATTTTTGTTTATTTTATATTTAATTAATTACTAGGTTATATTATTAATAGAATGACGAATTTGAACCGATGATGCCTCCGTAGGATTATAGTATATGGAGTTTGATTTTGTACAATAAAACTAAGCTTTCGGTGAAAGAAAAACATTGAGATGTAACTATAGCATGTTGGTAGATGTGGTAGCTTGTTAAAAAATGTCACATAGCTATTACCATCCTCAAGTTGAAAATCTGCCGCTGATTACCTATAAGTCCACTAACTTGGACCATATTCACATTGTAACTTAATATTAGGTGACGCTAAACCCATAAAATAATAATAATAAAAAAGTTGAATGTGGGTGATATTCAAGATAACGAGATGGGGCACAATATCTCTTTGAACATGTATTTATACTTGGGATAGTCAAATCGGTGATAATAATTCACCATACAAAAGATTAGAATCTAAATAATCTAGCCAATTTTTTACGATGAGTAAGGTTTTCGAAAACTTGTGGTGTTATAAGCTGCGCTCGCGCCTGTAAACGCATTTAATACATGGTAATTTCTTAGTCTCGTAGTTAAGTTTTGAATCATTTTTTATTATTTTTAAAAGATTTATTATTGATTACATTGTTATATCTCACCAATTGAGCAATTATATTAAGTAATAAACATATAAAAATTATCATATATTCGTGATCAGAAAACTTAAAATATACGTCTAATACAAAATTTGGCAGAAACGACATATATGTACATAATTATATATTATGCTAGAAAACTATATATTTATTTTTGTAGTTCAGTGGTGTATAATTTAAATACATACAGGCAATATATTATACATCGATAGCCTGAAACGTTATCAATTACGAGCTTATAAGACCTCAGTACGTGATACTATTAACTAGCTTGCGAACAGGGTAGCTTGCTACAAGGTATAGATATAATTATTATAATGAAAGTAGTATATAAATTACTATATTATTATTTTCTGAAGTAAGCTAAATTCTTGTTTTATATGAATAAAAATAATATTATGCAAAAAACTAGAACGGCTGAATCTGTTTGGCTATTTTTCAGTATCTTTAGAAAAAACAAATTTTTTAAAGTAGTCCGGGAAATTTAAATGTTTAGATAATTAAAGATGTTTTTATTCATTTATTTTATTATCTTAAAACCATAATACTGCTATTACTATATTATATGCATTAACTACATCAGTAGCTTTTCACAAATTCACAAAACGAATTCACACATAATTATTGAAGTTTCCACTAAACTACATTTTTAAAGCTAGCCAGATTTTCCTAAATTCAATTCATTACGTTTTTTTTGGCATATTTGGAGTCGTACTTAATAAATAGAATCCTGAGATCGTTCATTTTTATTGACAATGCAGGAGAGCGATCTCACTGACTGTCTATTTCGGTTATTCAATTTTATAAGTACTTCTGTGATTTATATAAAATTTGATATTTCGCTTTATATCTTTTAATTATTAATCATGATTAAAGAAAACTATCTTAATATCTCAATCAGTAAAGTATACAATGGAAATCCCAATGATATAAGATGAAGCAGAAAGTAGTACGCCACAGAGATGAACTGGTATTCTTCAGGTAGTTACTACTATTGCCCTTGTAACGTCTCAGTGATAAATTAGTGACACTACAATGTGTGGCGTCTTATTGCTTTAAAATTGACAATTATTATTTTGATTACGGGAAGACAGCTACGATTTACAAAATAATATACAACAATATTGAATCAAACTGAAATTTAGACGTCGATGCTGCGTATATGGTAAAATATTATACAAACAGCATTATAATTTTAACAAAAACATTTTATTTTCTCTTTCTTCATGGTATATTTGTAACTCAGCAGGAAATCAGCCATTTAAAACATAACCACAGTAGATTTTGAGCTAATGCCTTTTTTAAATGTTGTAAGAGTTTATTTTTATTTCCATAAGTTTTTAAAGCACTATGTTAATCTCCATATGACGGTTCATTCTTATTGTTCGCTATGCAACAATAGTTTTAACCAAAGATCTTGAAAATCACCACCAAAAAATTTGCAAACAGTTTGCGTCGTGAACCACATTATGTATAAATAATTTGTTGATACATCATTTTTTGCTGGACTTTGTTGTGAAATAAATCCTGTTAGTAGTAGTATATGCAGTAGAAACATTACACATGAAAAGAAACTGCATCTGATTAAAAAAATTTCATTTGCTTGGAAATACCATTTATGTACTCGGTATAAACACTGAGTAAAATATATTGTTATCTTTAGTGCTTATTGAGATTAATGTATAAATTTAAAATTCTTCAAATCACATATAACTTGTCATTATAAATTATTAATGGGATCATTTAAACAGAAAATTAAAATACAAATATTTTATTAAAATATATTAGTATACTAATTAAATATAACAGTAAATATTAAGTCAGGTTGGTTAATTAATTATGGTGATGATGGATTTTAACAGGGACGACGTGGTCGACATAACGCTTCACTGATGCATAGGAACTGAAAATAAGAAAATTTATGACATATATTTTTTTTATAAATTGATAGGGGCATAATTATTTTGGCACTTGTAAAATTCTTACTTTCCGTGCTTATGTTTCGTGTGAACTGAGTACACGTTTTCTACGTGGTGACCATCGCGGTTCTCATGCTGAATCTTGTGGTCGTGGGTGTGTGGATCATCGACCTTGTACTCGAACTCGTACTTGGGATGTGTCTAAAATAAAAAATTTAATCATAATATTTTAATGTTTGACTTTCTGTATAAGTAGACTGCATTTAAATTTAGTTATATATTCAGTATTGAAATACTATAATATATCTGTATCCAATGAGATCGAGATCGTGTACGTGCTGATAAACCTGTCATAGTGTCTTTTGGTTTGTTCGTGAAATCAGTGTATATCTAGTAGCATATCGGCTTACAAACTTGCGATCAATGGCTCACGATCTCATACAGTACTCTTACTTTGTTGTACTACGATAAAAACAAATCTTGAGATATCACTTTAAATAGCTATAGCAAAGAGTTTATGCTTTATTAATACTTAATTACTTTAATTGTAATTATTGTTTTAATTTTATATTCGTGTCAGTCCCCGGTGATCTCGGCTTACTTTGTGTATTTCCAGTCAATCTCGCGTGACTGTAAAATCCGTTCTTCGTGAGTGGCTACTTCGTGAGATTAGTAGCAATGCTAAATTTCAAAACAATTAGGTGTATAGTTTTAGAGATCTCAAAATGAGTCATTGAGACAGTCAGTGGTATTTTGCTAATAAGTATTGATATAAGTAGGTTAATATTCGAATATACATACATAATAGTCGTAGTGCTTGTGATCATGATGGACCAGCTGAGGATGTCCGTCGTGTTTGTGGATGTGCTGGGAAGAGTAGGCATGTTCGGCGACTACTGCACCCACTAAAGCTACAAGAAGTACGGCCTGAAATATATTCAATTTTACACTTATACACTTTATTTCTATGATAGTAGATTTGTTATGAATATTTACTTGCAATTGACTAATAAAATATTTATATACAAAATAAAGAAATTTGTTTGAAAATGATATTACTATTAAGGAAAACTTCTGATAACAATCAGTCTAGATTTAAAACTAACTGAAGCATTTCTTAATTAAGAAAAATATAATATATCATTACCTTGTAGAGCATTTTATTTTAACGACGTGAAATCAAGTTATAAACTGATATAGATACAATCGCGCACGTACTTTTATATTTTTTATCTAAAGTAATATCGACCAAGGTGAAATTTGTAAGCAAATTACTATGTTTTATATATATGACAGTTTCATAATATTTTCCATATTTTTTAATTGAGTGCAACATCGTTAAAATGCAGTTAAACTGCCGAAAGTTTATTTAAAAAATTAAGATGTTTTTATAATGCAAAATGTAGTGTACACACATCTACATCGCAATATTAATTAGTTATTATTTGTTGGTATAACAAATATAATAACTTAAAAATTGTTTGTATGATGGTTTATAAAACTATCTCTGTGGCCCGAGCGACACTGTTCGCGGGTCGCGCGGTGGTAAGACATTAGCACACCGACCGGCTGAGGGTGAAAACGGAGTTGCGTGCGTGGCGACCCGATATCCGTATTTGCTTAGTATATGTAATATCAACATGGAGTACAATATGCACATTACACAAAGCTTTTTTTAAATTATATCATCTACCTGTGTAGACAATTTCACCAACGTTAAGTAAGAAGCTTTACAAGAAACGAACACAAGATAACTCCCAGAGTTAATTTTTTTGTTGTGGATTAATCAATAATTACACCGTGTGGGATTCGAACCCATAACACGCGTCAGCATAGCGACCGCCTAAACCACTAGACCAACCGTGTAGTCTACAATGTAAAACTTGTATGTACGGTTTCTCGTAATCCAGGAATGCAAGGAACGATGATAAAATTTTGTAAAATGATTATAATTGAAAGTTTATATAATAAGTTACTAATTGAACGTACACTAACTTTAGCAGAAATTGTGTATGTCGCTTGAAATAATTATAGGGATTATAAAATAAAGAGCACACGTACAAAAGTATTTGAGTTTTGGTCCGTGTTAACCTTAAAAGAGTAAATAAAAATGTATATAGTTAAAAGAAAAGAAGTATCGTTATTTCTATTAAGTTTAATAACGCAATTTCACATTATGAAACTATTTATAGAGTTTGAATTTGAATTTCTTTGTCAGTTATAATCTCTGTGTTTCAAAAATGTTTGTTTTTTTATGGTAAACTAAATAAGACCTTCGTATTTTTTATCAAACCATTTTATTTCATAAGTAATCATATAAAAATATTAATAACTTAACATAATAAATATGTATGTAACGTAATAAAACGTGCTGTTTCAAGTTATTAATGATGGTGATGATGTGTCACAGGGACGATATGATGGAAGTATCGCTTGACGGAAGTATGGAAACTGAAATAAATGAGAAATTAATTGTAATGTTTCTTTATCATTTTATCCGTTACTTTTAGAAACGGGTTTTACTCAACAATAGTACGTCGATATGTCCCAACTGTGTTTAATGATTAGTATAATAAATTTCAATATCTGAAATTATAAATGGTGACTGCTTAGGTATTAGTTATGCCTAATATTCACTGCTATAATCTGGCCTGCAAGTCGCTCGTTACTGCATATAGATTCCCGAAATTAAATAAACCTCAAATAACTCATTGTGATGGCCTTAATACCGTCGAATGCATAAAGATTGTAAATCAGTCAGGAATAGATTTCTACTGAATATAAATCAAATTATTCTGGAAAGTGATTCGAATAACTGTTCCACTGTATTGGTCGTGCTACACTGAGGACAATTGCCATGTCCTACTAACTATCTATACGTACAGACCAAACATTTTAAAGAATAAGTTTGATTCGATTTAAATTACGGTCGTCGCTTCGGGTGGCAGTTTATGTCGAAAATGTATTGGTGACAAATGAAGATATACAGAAAAAACAAAACAGATGGTAAAGCAAAATTAATTAATTGGATTACCAACCTGCCGTGCTTGTCGTTTTCTTTGTGCACTGAGTAAACGTTTTCCACATGATCGCCATCGCGTTTCTCGTGCTGGATCTTATGGTCATGGGTGTGTGGGTCATCTACCTTGTATTCGAAGTCGTATTTGGGATGGGTCTGCAAGATTAAAGTTAGTTAGTTAGATTAAAGAATTTTGACAATATTTCAAAGTAAATAAATGTATACATTTTTCTATCTTATACTATTAAATGAGCAATTCCTGTATATCAATACTATTATTATAAATTCGAAAGTGAGTTAGTTTGTTTGTTACGCTTTCACTTTAAGCCGCTAAATCAATTGTGATGAATTTTGGCACAGAGATAGGTGAAAGATAGATAAATAGGCTGTTTTTTCTTGCGAAAACTTCTAGGAAGTGGAGTAAAAAGAGAGATAAACTTTATATAAGACATTTAATTTCGTCATCTGATTTGCATCAAACTTTAGAGAATAATTGCTTATAAGTTGATTTGTACCTGCATTAAACCAACAACCTGAAGTAAGTAATTATTTCTGTATCGATCGACAACCAGAATCGGTTAACAACATCAATATTAACGCAGATGGAGCCGCGGGTAAAAGCCAGTATGAATTTAATTTTCGCGTATATCGGGATCGGCTCTAACAATTTGGATATAATTTTATATTTAGACAGTTTCATGCATTTCGAATTCACCTATGTAGTTGTTATTTTCGTAAAAACGCAGTCTTTTTAGAAAATTATTTCTAATAAAATGATGAATTAAAGTCGTGTTTTTATTTAATTAGTCAGTTCATACTTATGTATAATCACAAATTATGAATATTTAATTGAAATATAATATATATTTTTTAAATATACACAATTAAAAACAAATAACTAGCTAAGCTCCGTCAGCCAGGTACTATAAATAAATTAACAGTAATAAATTAAAATGATAATTGAAAATCTTTTATTTTATTTTATACGTAGTACATTTAGTAATTAATAGAGGAGGATATTGAAAGAAATTTAGAGAGTGTAAATAAGCTAATAAATTAAGATAACATTTTAATAATTACTATTTTACGTATCTAAATCTATATATCCTATTTTGTATGACCATTTATTAAACTTTTCCTATATATCAGAAGGTAAAAGTTTTTGGAACTATTCCGATGATTTTCAAATTATTGTATTTATATAAATGTCAATATCATATTATCCATGAGTAATGTTGTTTTTTTTTTTACTTTCTAATTCTCATTTTCGAGGAAGATATCGTAACCGATTAGTGATTATAAAATGTAAAACTGAGGGTATATACATAATACAACAATCTATTCTAATATTAAATATTATATACAAAATCGGAAGAGCTGTTTGAATGTGCTAATCGCAAGAACTATCAGTGAAATTATTAAGTAAAGTTGTAAGCTATTTAACATCAAGCTTTGATTCTTAGGAGCCGAGTAAAATGGAAAAAATATGCTAAGTTAGAAGAGTGTTTCAGGGTGGGCTAATGATTCGAAGCGACGCTGTGTACCAATGGGGTAAAGAAGCGGCCAATTAATACCTTTCATCTATACAAAAATACTGTTCCTGAGGGATCAAAAAATAACATTTAGTACGATACGAATGAAATTACAGGCATATCTAGTAATACATAATAACTTACGTAGTAATCATGGTGTTCATGTCCATGACCGTGGTGCACGAGCTCATGATGTCCATCATATTTGTTGATGTGCTGAGATGAAAATGCGTGTTCTGCAACTACTGCGCTCACCAGAGCAATCAGCAAAACCACCTAAAAGTTAAATGTTTGAAGTGAATAACAATAGAAACGATGATAACTCAGTGGTAGCCTATACAAATGCCACGTTAAAAAGGACGTGAGTTCGAATCCCTGCAATGAACTTGAGCTTTCAGTAAAGGAAATCATCTTGATGAAACCACATAATGGTGGTAGGGCTTTTTCTATAGCCCGCCTGGTTAGCTACTACCCTCATGTTGACAATCTGCCACCAAATACCAATAAGTGTCTTCCCGCAGTTACACTCAAGAGGCAGTCCCTCCACAGGTATAGCGTGTTCACCATTTTGGGCCATATCGTCACATGACATCAGGTGAGGTAGTGGCCAGAACACTAAAACTTAACCATAAAGGAGATTTTTTACTTCTTAACAAGAAAAAACACGTGAAAAAATACCTTGCAGATCATATTGTTTAGAATAATCTAACTGAAACAGTTTAGTAATAGACTGATATCCATTTGACTATCTACGGGCTTTTATATTGTTTAAAAGTTAATTTGTCCAAGGTAACGTTGCAGTGTAAATTGGCAGGCAAATTATTTTACTGTATGTAACGATTTCATAACTTTCATACTATTTTAATCAGTTTCGACATTGTTAACACAAACAATATCAAAGATTTTTGTTACCTGATAGTGCTAACTGTATATTAATATAATATCGGCTCGATTTCTCGTGCATTCCGATGTGTTAAGTCGATGTTAACACAAACAATACCAAAGATATTTTGTTTACCTGATAGTGCTAATTGTATATTATTATGATATCAGCTCGATTTCTCATGCATTCCGATGTGTTAAGCCGTACAGTAAATAAGAACTCCACAGTGTATGTAAATTATTAATAAAATTAAAAATTATGCTAATTTATCTTATAAATCTTATAATTTATCTAATAGAAAATTAAATACATAATACTCATATTTAGTATATTTAGTAATAAATTTTGGAAAATCTCAAGACGTTCGATCAAAATCTTTTTACATTTGCGATTTCTGCAAAAACTAGTACTATAGTGAGTAGTTTTAATTAGTTCGCCAAAAGTTGTCGTGGCAAAATCAATCTTTATCATCAATCGTAATAGAGATATCTTTGTCTAGTGTGTGCTGTGCTTGATGTCGACAAATCTTGTTTGAAACATATTTTTAATTAAATTAAAACAAACAATTAGCCTGGTACTAGCTACCCGTTTATATGGCAGAACCAGAGCAATAGGAGATAGGCCAAACACACCTTCCTACTGCCCGAAGGTTGACTCAGAAGACGAATGCCTCTCGACGAACCTCTTACTACCACACCCTACCCTATTACAAAAGATCTGGTCCTACTGCTGCTATCAGAGTGCGGTTCGGCTCCACCGAGGCAGTGCATTACATAAGGATGACACTTGTAGCCCGGAACAGTTGTTGCCCGGTGTTAATTTTCTTGGGTTTGTCTATTCTGCCAATGAGGCTTTCCTTCACCATCAACTTGACCATCTGGCACGTAAAGCAGGCGGCATCCTACTCTTTAACGAAATTTAACGGTACGAACTTTGTCATAGCTTTGCAATCTTAATCTTTACTGAGTGATTTTGTAAACTACTGTTGCGACTTTGAGCTGCTTCTTTCGCGGTAGTTTGCAGGCACTGATTAGACGATAGTCTAGGATAGCGCTTCGCAAACCGTTAGTTAGCAACAGTAAGTATATGAAAATAAGTAATTATATCAGTTATACTTAGCGTAATAATATTATATTCACAAAGTTCAAATCAGGTCCTTAAATTATCCACGAGAACGAATTTGCGAGCACAGATAGTAATGATTTAAAATATATTTTGGATAGAATAGATTATTGGTAATTGAAAGATGAAAATTCAAAAAATAATGTATGTGTCCACTTACGAAATATATTTGTACATACATATATATAAGAACCCACCCACCTGCTTTTGTTACTGTGACAATTTGCATCCTTGACTGAGCGTAAACACTGTTGGTGAAATGCTTTTATGACACCTACGTCGCGTTTTCGTGTTATATGTATAGGCTATATGAGTGTGTTTCATTATCTGATAGGTAAATAATGTAATATTTCGGGCCAATTTGTAAATAATCTTAAATATAATATTAGTAGCTATTCAGTAGTAGATATATAAGCAAAAAGAGGTATATAAGTATATTTAAATTTGCGCTTTTGAGACGTGATATACGTCAAGTTGATCTTGAGTGATAGTCAGAAATTCTGTTTACATTGTCGTCAAATACTGTTGAAGAACTAGTCTATAAGTTCCTAAACTATTTTAATAACACATTTACAAGCTACATACAATGATAATAACATGACATAGAAATAAAACAGTCTTTTTCTACTCTCAATTCCGACATCTTTATGTTTAACGTGGGTACTAACTGAATCATAAATAAGTATAAGTGAAGGCTATGACAATTGTAAGTTATTCACAGATTTGTAAAGTAATTGTAAGATCTGTGTAAGAATTATATAATCATTTATGTTTATTTCATTGATAAAGTTATTTTTTACAAATTAACTGTATAAATATCCAAAAGTATGTATGTATATATGTTATTTTATAATCAAATATAAGTGAAGTCAATAAGTTGTGGTAATTTGTTATTTTCTCAGTTTTTTTTTATTTCTAAACAATTTAAGTTCCGGAAGCTATGAATTCGAATATGATGGATTAAAAATACTTGTCCGCGTGTTTTTTCTTTTAATCAGGTCGTTATAGGTTGGCGTTATAAACGTGCCACTGATTTTCTGTGTATGGAATATAATTTGAATTATAATATCCACATATTAAACCATTCGATGTTTTAGGAATCATCCGATATGACCAATGTGGATCGTTATAAATTCGCCAAGTTCAGTGCATTTTAAGTAAAGTAAGTCGTATGAAGCAAACAAGTTTTACATTAACAAATTAAGATAATTCTTACGAAAAAATGTGGACCAGTCCCTTACTTTCTGCGTATAAAAGTGAAACGATGTTTTTATAAATTATCAGTTTTTAGTAGTTATCCAAAGATAAATATCATCGGAATTTAAATTAAAATGAACAAGGTATTATTATAATATTAATATTAACTAATTCGTCTTAAAAATATACGTACACATATTAAAGTCAAAATTATACATGCTCTAGCTTTTCTGGAAATTACTCTATCTCTGTACATACACTTAATTCTTATATATAACTTTCTACATAACTAGTTTCGATATAAAATATGGATCGGTTAATTTTGTTTTGAAAAATGTTGTACCTATAGAAAACAATCAAATTTGTTGCCGATTTTTCTTGATTATTTGTCGAATCTGTAATAGATTTTTGGCGTAACATCTAAACTGAACATAGAATTTTAATTTTGATTTACTACTATAATTTCAGCTAATTTTGTTAGCAAATTTATTATTTGCTATCGCCATAGCTCGCCCTCAAGATGGACACGACAAAGGACATGCGTACTCTTCTCACAGTATTGTTTTACATGTAAATCACGGAGACCAAGGTCATCACGAACATGAAAGTCATCATGAACAAGAAAGTCATGACAAACAAGAAAGCCATCACGATCATGATACTCATCATGGTCAAGAGTCTCATCATGCTTTCGAAAATTACTACGGTCATGAAACTCACCATGACAATGAGATTAATCATGGTATTGAAATTCATCATGACCAAAGTATTCACCATGGTCATGTATTCCATCATGGTGATGAATCCCACCACGGCTATGAAACTCATCATGCACTCGAAGCTCACCATGGTCATGAGATTCATCACGGTATCGAAGTTCAACATGATCAAAGCAATCACTATGGTCATGAATCCCACCACGGCCAAGAAACTCATCATGGACACGAAATTCACCATGGGCATGATTTTCGCCATGATATAGAAGTTCAACATGGTCATGATAATCACGAAGGTCATAAAATTCATCATGCTATCGAAGTTCAACATGATCATAGCATTAACCACGGTCACGAAACTCACCATATTCACGATAATCATCATAGCATCGTAACTCAACATGGTCATGAGATAAACCATGGAGTACAAGTTCAACATGATCATGAAACCCACCACGGTCATGAAACTCATCATGAACTCGAAGCTCACCGCGATCATGAGATTCACCATGATATAGGAGTTCAACATAGTCACGAAATACACCATGGTCATGATAGTCACCATGGAATCGAAACCCAGCACGGTCATGAGGTTCACCATAATATAGGAATTCAACATGGTCATGAAACCCACCATGATCACGGGATTCAACATGGTATCGAAATTAAAAATGGTCACGAAATACACCATGGCCATGATAGTCACCATGGACTTGAAGCCCAGCACGGTCATGAGATTCACCATGAAATAGGAGTACAACATGTTCATAAAACCCACCACGGTCACGAGGCTCATCATGGACTCGAAGCTCACCATGGTCATGATATTCATCACGGTGTCGAAATTCAACTTGGTCACGAAATACAACATGATCATGATAGTCACCATGGCCTCGAGGCCCACCATGATCATGAGATTCATCATGATATAGGAGTTCAACATGGTCATGAAACCCATCACGGTTACGAAACTCACCATGCTAATGACATTCATCATGGCATTGAAATTCAACATGATCATGAAATACATCATGGTCATGATAGTCATCATGGCATCGAAGCCCACCACGATCATGATATTCATCATGATATAGGAGTTCAACATGGTCATGAAACCCACCTCGGTCACGAGACTCATCATGAACTTGAAGCTCACCATGGTCATGAGATTCATCATGGTATTGAAATTCAACATGGTCACGAAAATCACCATAGTCATGATACTCATAATGGACTCGAAGCCCACCACGGTCATGAGATTCACCACGATATAAAAGTTCAACTTGGTCATGAAAGCCATCACGGGCGCGATAGTCACCATGGTCATGAGATTCATCATGGAATACAAATTCAACACGGACACGAAACTCACCATGGTCATGATACTCATAGTGTACTAGAATCCTATCATGGTCAGGACATTCAACATATCGGAGTTCAACGTGGTCATGAAGCTCACCACGGCCACGAGACCCACCACAGCCTAGAATCTCAGCATGGTCATGATTCCCATCACATTCATGAAACTAGTCATGGTCACGAAACCCATGTAGCAGGACATAAGGAAAATCATGAGGAACACTTTGTGGACTACTATGTAAGCGTATTAAAATTTTCAACTAGCTGACCCGTTTTAAAATTTCATTCATCCGTTTCTTATAACGAATCCAAATATTATAATGTGGTCAATAAGCAATATTTTAATGACAGATGATGAAACTTGGTGTCCTAGATATAGATTTAAAAAAATATTTGAATCTTTGACGAACAGTTAAACGAAGTATGTTGCTCCCAGAAAAAAATACTTTGAGAAATATAAAGTTACCCTCTTAGTAAATCCAACTAACGAGTTTAACAAAAAAGTGTACATATTTTCCAGGCTTATCCCAAATACGAGTATGAGTATAAAGTAGAGGACTCACACACTGGCGACAAGAAGTACCAGCACGAGAGTCGTGACGGTGACGTGGTGAAAGGAGTCTACAGCTTGCAAGAATCTGATGGCACTATCAGGACTGTTAAATACGCAGTAGACAAACACACTGGGTAAGTAACGATACTTATAATAATACAATTAATACATAATAAAATTGAACCACCCCGGCATCGCACGGATATTACAAAAAAAGATCTGCTGATTCAATCGCTAACCAATATTTCGCAGCATCGAATTTCTAAGCTAGTATTATGATTGTCTGAAAACTTAATAATCAAATTGGCTGTTGTGTGGTCCACATCAAGCATACCTATACACAATTATTTTTTATGTATTATTATAAACAATAACGGAGATGGGAGGATGAGCTAAAGCGGGCCGCAACTGAAGTAGAGTGGCTTTTGACAGAGTACAGTGGAAGCAGCTAGAAGAGGTCTTTGCCATGAGACATACTGAATAGAGACATATCCTAAGAAAACAAAAATCAGAATAAGAGTGCTATATTATTAACATTATATACAAACTTCGCTTTCGTTTCTTAACTTTAATGAGTGAGTAATGACTGTTATTTTATTTACACAGATTCAACGCCGACGTAAAACTTGAAGGCCATACAACACACATTGTACCCGAACACCATCATTAAAGACGCAACTCTGTGATCAATTCGTTTAAGTTTATGGATACTTTGTATGATTGTTGAATAGTGAATAGTTTTGTCATTGATTGTGTAAATGTTGTAAATTGTTTATTTTTGTAATAAATTAGTATATAGGCTCCGTGGACTGTTATAAATATATAATTTTCATATTTAGTATGGCGATATTTATTGTCTATGCCTATGCCTTCTTTTGTACTTGAACAATATAAGCAATTGAAGTAATTCAAGCCAATCTTATGACATACAGTCATCACTTTTAGTCCGTTTGTACGTATAACCCCTCTTATGCTGGTCAGATTTATAGACGTATTCAGTAAGCTTACATAATTTTATTATGTTGTACAAATATACCGTTACAGTTACAGCTACGTAGTAGTCGCATTGCTGCTTTATATCACGGAATCAAGCAACACAATAATTTAGATAGCCAATATCTTTCGTCAAAATAACTTCAGTGTAGAGAATCTTATATTATTAGAATAAATAAATAAACACAAGATAGTATAAATTATTATTGTTCTATCTCGTAACGTCACGTATGACGGTAAATAGGTTTTGATTTAAGTTCATTATAAAAACTAAAAACACAAGTAAATTTTACACAGAAATTAAAAAGTCTGTGAATAACACCTATTTTACAGTATCTTTTACTAAAAAAAAAAAATTTTTCGTATTAAAGATTTTTATTAATATGGCTACATATCTACATGTCTATCTGTTACAAAATAGAGTAGAAGATCATTATTCAGTAGTGGTGATAATGATGATTCTCAGGAATAATATGATGAATACTTTGCTTGACGTCCGCATGAAATCTAGAAAAGAAAAAGGAATTATAATATCTGATGATATCATGTAATCTTTTATAATTGGTTGTAAAAGATTTTTAAAGGGAACGATATATCTCACTATCAACTTTAACATTTAAATTAAGTTTTATCAAAATGGTAGGTAATTAAATATTCCTTTGCAGAAAGTGCTCAAAAAACAATTTATTTTTCTGGCATAAGAGGTGATGTTAAAAAAAATTCAGTCCAACTTGACCACCAAACTCTAGTATTTCACTTGAAAAAAAAGACTAGAAGAACAATACTGAATTATTTAGATATTCTTCTTAAATCCAGATTACTCGAACGATGTTAGTACCATATTTTTTAAAATGCTCTTAGGAGCATTCATAGCCTCACCAAGCTTGAGAGGCGAGTATTGAAGGCGCTGAGCCCGACGCACAAACAACTGTTATAAGATCTCACCCGGAATGCTCGTCACCATGGTAGTGTACATCTCTTACACTGCCGTCAGGTTCATGCAACGAATAGAAGCCCTTCACTACATCACCATCGCGTGATTCATGCTGAACCTTATAGTCATGCGTGTGTGGGTCTTTCACTTCGTATTCAAACTCGTATTTAGGGTACGTCTGTAATAAAATACGTAAATTCACTAAATATTTATAAATAATACTAGCTTTTACCTGCAGCTTTGCTCGCGTTAATACTGATTTTGTAATATAAATCGAATGACGAAATAAAAAGTTTCATACAAACTTTATCCCTCTCTTTACCTCACTTTCAATAAGAGTTTCGCGACAAAAAGTCTCTAGGTTTCCATCTGACTTTATACCAAAATTCATCAAAATCGATTTAGTGGTTGAGGCGTGAAAGCGTAACAAACAAAGCACTTTCGCATTTATAGTTTATTATCGATGGGAGTATTAATACTTTGATTTGATTTAAGATCCACATTCCAGTGAAGAGAATGGCAGTATCCATAGAACACCAATAAGTGCGTTGCAACAAACTTTCTGTTTAAGATTAATAAACAATCAAATGAACATAAAAAAATACTCCGCTGTAATATCTTTCTTTGTTCATCTAAATTTCAAACTTACTTTAATAGCCGAAAATAATTATTATTTCGATTATTATTAAACATTACATTTAACACTCATGTTATATATGGCCTTTAAATTTATATCTTAAATTTTATTTAATGATTTTTTATCAAGTAATGAACTGCCATAACGTAATGGTACGGTGTTTAATTATAAACTGTAATTATATTGTTATAACATTTCCAACATTAACTTACATAGTAATCAAGATGGTCGTCATAGCCATGTTCATATCCGTGATGATGTACAGGTTCATGGTGTCCGTCATACTTGTCAATATATTGAGAAGAGTAAGCGTATTCTGCAGCCACTGCACCCACCAGCACAACAAACAACATAACCTGTAAAAAAAACAAGCGAAATGTATTTTAAAATATGACAGTAATGGTAGTGAGTTTGAAAGTATGTTGAATGAATTTAGGTTGTTATGATGATCAATGACCTTGAAGTTCTTGTACAGAAAAAAAC
The DNA here is from genome assembly GCA_039707435.1 of Actias luna. NCBI lineage: Eukaryota > Metazoa > Arthropoda > Insecta > Lepidoptera > Saturniidae > Actias > Actias luna. The sequence continues at coordinate 6,569,626 of JAZHAC010000033.1, read as the reverse complement.
CTGCCCGTATCGCGAGTTCAAATCTGTCCGCAGGTACTAATTTATGTGATCAAATAGAATCTTATAACATAATAAAAAGTTCGTACTCTGTTCACTTTTATATCCATACCATAAAAACATATAAAATGATTAATTATCTTTATTAACTTTTTAAGAATTGTTTTTTTTTGTTATTAGGAATTATTATGTTAAAATCTTAAATTAATCTTAGCGTTTGTATCTTGTATTTTTAAGAAACGAAAATAATTTTTTTTTCATTTTTAGTTTAAGTAGAATTTTAGTTCAGTTTTTTACGGAAAAAGGAGACGATAGTTAAAGTCTAACTGGACTTTGGCAATTATATACTAAGAAGGTATACTTTCTTCACTAGAAGAAGTATGAAATCTGACCAAACAAAAAAAATACATTCTTGAGAAAATTGCCGTAACAAAAAAGTTTTACATTCTTTTAGTGATTAATTATTTCGTTTCTGGTTTAGCTTTTTTTGCTATATCCCTATTACTTATGCTTTATGGTGAGTGCACTATAAGATATAATGCTTTGACTTTTCTATGGTAACACAAAAATAAAAAAAATATAAAAAAATTCTAACCTTAGTGAACATTTTCTATGTTTTGTTTACTATACAATGAAATGTATACTGACACATAATTTCTAGCTTTTGTCTTTTATATTGTTGAAACCCAATTTATCCAAGGTAGCATGGTACACTATGTTATTGACATTTCAATTAAAATATTAATACAGTAGTTCAAATTCGTGACATTCATACTCAATTATTACAATAATAACAAATTCGTAACAATGACCGATATATGTAAACATTTATAAAAGTTTTTTAATTTTTTGACCGCATGATAGCCAGATCTTTTTGAACAAGTAATTAATTCATTTAATTATAACTGATTTATATGTAAAATTAGCTTAAATTTGAAAACAATTATGTATTTATAATAAGAAAATATTTTTAAATGTAAAACAATCAAACAAAAACTATTGGTTTCCTTAAATATGAAAAATTCTCAATATTTGTTATTTAAAAAAAAAATGCTATCAAGGGATAACAGTATGATAAATAAAGGTTAATATTTTAATAATTTGGTATATTTGATACAATAACTACCTACATAAATTCTTATTCCACGTTATTATTTTAACCACGGTTCTAGTTATCGTTTTGCTTACTCAAAGGATAATCATGGAATCAATAAAAATAATTTAACATTTTCAATACAATATAACTGAAATAACCTCATTACACAGACATAGTATTTGAATTCGCAATTTATTATTAAAAATTTCTTAAGATGAAATGTATTTTGTGAGAACATAGAAATACTTGTGTAGAAGATTACTCCTTTTTAAAAATCATTTTTAAGAAGATATTCTCATTCCAGTAACAAATTGAACATTAAAAGCTTGTTTGGACTTGATTGGACCGTAATTTATATTAGAGTAGTGGGATTAGAGTCTCCACAGGTTTAGCGTGTCTACCAACTTGGGCCGTATCGTCACTTAAAATCAGGTGAGATTATTTACTCTAAACCTTAACTATAAAGAAATATCTCAAAACATGTTAAATCAGCAGGGAGTTGTTATAACACCGTCAAATACGTATAAATGTGTCCTGGCAGTTGCACTTGAGAGCCAGTCCTCCACTAGGTTTAGTGTGGTCACCATCTTGGAGCACTTGGATCACTTGACATCAGGTAAGGTTGTAGCCAAAACGCTAAATCTATAAAGTATTAAAAAATAACATATTTGTAACCTTGTGGAAGGTGATTGTGATCCAGTCGAATTCAATCAACATATTCCAGGGTTTCAGAACCGGATTTTCCTATAGACTAACTACCTATATAGCTTCAGCCTAGGACCTTAAGATCAAGAGGCCTACATTCAAGTTGTTTGCAAAATGTAAATGACAACATTCTAAAAACAATGAACTCTAAAAAATTAGATTTAATACAATGAGAATTTTTGCGCCTATGACTAATAAACATAAAAATGTTAAGATTAACGCGAGAGTAAAAGGGCCTCATAAGTGGAATAGCCTAGGGCTGTTTCATTTAAATCCGGACCTGAGTGTATTACAGTATTGAAGTTCAAGGGTTTGATTTTAGTGAAGCATTTTTATTGGTATCTTAACTATTTTTAATTATGTACAAAATAAGTAAAAAATTTTTTTTTTTTTTTTATTGCCTCGATAGGCACACGAGCAAGCGGCCCGCCTGATGGTAAGCGGTCACCGCCGCTCATGGACTTCCGCAATGCCAGGGGCACAGCCAAGCCGCTGCCTACCGCTGAAGGGATACTCTTTTTAAGCCTCGTTTGAAGAAGGACATGTCATAGCGCTCGGGAAACACCGAGGCAGGGAGTTCATTCCAGAGCTTACATGTACGTGGAATAAACGAACGCTGGAAACTTACGGTACTAGACCGTATTGTTTCCAGGTGGTATGGATGAACTCTACTGCGGTGTCGGGTGGTACGATGGTAGAATGGTGACGTTGGCACCATCTTAAACAGTTCCTCAGAGCACTCCCCATGGAACAGCCGATAAAACACGCAGAGAGAACCAAAGTCTCTCCGCAGTCCTAACGGTTCCAGGCTATCCGTGAGATCAGGATCATCGACGATTCGGACAGCTCGTCTTTGCGAGTCAAGTGGGTTAAGCAGGTATTTTGGGGCTCCTGCCCAGAGGTGGGAGCAGTACTCCACGTGGGGCCGTACTTGAGCTTTATAGAGCATCAATCTTTGGCCCGGCGTGAAGTACGGCTCCGCTCTGTTCAGGATACCCAGCTTTTTACTAGCCAATTTGGCTTTATCCTCCAAATGACTCCTGAACTGAACTGTGCTCGAGATTTCGACGCCGAGAATCCCAATACTCCCGGAAACCTGAAGAGGTACTCCTTGGAACTGAGGCGCTATGACAAATGGGTCCTTCTTCGCAGTCGCAGTTCGCAGGAACATTCTGGTGGCCGATGTATCGCGCATCACTCGTGCTGTCATCTGCATAGCAATGCATGCTGTCAATAGAGATATGCAAGATGAAGTGTGTCGGCGACAACACCGAGCCCTGTGGAACGCCAGCATTGACTAATAGAGTCTCGGAGCTACAGCCGTCAACGACGACTTTAATGCTCCGTCCCTCCAGGTAACTAGCGATCCACTTGCAAAGTTCCTCGGGGATTCCGTAAGATGGTAGCTTCGATAGAAGGGCTCTATGCCATACCCGATCGAACGCCTTCGCGATGTCAAGGCCATCAGCCATAGCCTCACCCTTGTCCTCCAAAGCTTCTGCCCAGCGATGTGTGAGGTAAACAAGAAGATCACCAGCTGATCGACCATGACGGAAACCGTACTGATGATCACTGATCAACTGGTGCTCCTCAAGGTACCGCATCAGCTGCGCATTTATGATACGTTCCATAACTTTAGAGAGCAAAGATGTGACCGCAATCGGCCTATAACTTGAAGGGTCCGACCGGTCACCTTTTTTAGGGATCGGATGGACATGAGACACCTTCCATGAAGTGGGAACCCTGTTAGTATTATAGGAAAGACGGTAAAGGCGCGTAAGAACGGGGGTCAACTCAGGGGCGCACGTTTTAAGAACCACCGCGGGGATACAGTCTGGCCCACTCGACTTACGGATGTCGAGAAGCCTTAGTTCCCTCCTGACCGCACGCTGGTTTATGCGTATTTCAGGCAGGGTAAACTCGCACCGGGAGATCTTCGGCGGTGTGGCTTCTCCATCATCTAAAGTCGAGTACGAGGCAAAGGATTGAGCTAAAAGATCCGCCTTCTCCTTTGCACTATGGGCCAAACTGTCATCAGGCTTACGCAGTGGCGGGAGACTAGACTGGCAGAAGTTGCCTTGGACAGCCTTGGCAAGCGACCAAAAAGCATGGCTCCCAGAGGGATAACTCTTTAGTCGTTCGCCAATTCTGCCAATGTCCTCAGCCTTGGCCCTGGCTATAGCCTTCTTGCTGGACCTGGAAGCAGCATTAAAGTTCCGCTTCTCTTCCATGGCGTTTGGATCCTGACGCTTTCTGGCGTCATTCCACGCCACGTATGCGGACTGCTTAAGGCGCGCAGCTTTGGCGCAGGCCTTGTTATACCAAGGCGACCATGTTTTGCGATGTAGTTTGGGATTCTTAAGTGACATGATTTCGATAGTAAGGGCAAAGGTAATAAATGTATAATAATTTAAAATGTTCTTATGCATTTTACTAAGGAAGTTAATACTTCACTCTAGCGTTACTTAAGCATATGCAATAAAATACTCAAAACAAAAGATCCGCAGTATTAAACCGATTTTCAAGTCTGATTCTTAAAATAAAACATTGACACTCACAAATAGTAAAGTGAGGTCGGTTGAACAAAATAGTAAGTAGTCCTAGTAAGTGCTTAAGATTAAGAAGTGTAAATTGACAATGACACAATTGTCACATCAGAATTTGTATTTAATTGAATTAAAAAATAAGTTTATCAACAAATTATTACAAATATGTATGTGAACGTAAAGGACTAATAATTGAAAACAATATGTAGGTAAATAATTTAATTTTATGATACTTTATGTTCACATCCGGTTCAGCTGTACTTTCTTAACTAGAAAAAGTTGTACCTTTCATAGAATACTCTTCGCATCTATGAGTTCTATCCGCCGAAGAGCTCTATGCCTTCCTATAAAAGTTCTAAAGACGCGATTTCTGTATTGCAACAGTATGTCCAGCGATATTGACCCATTTTAGTCACGCCCAAATATTAGATTACTTAACGTGTTCTGTATCAAGGTTTATATCCTGAAAAGTTGTTCAACCTCATTTTCTTTTCTCTTTCATTCACAACCATACATGCTGGGCTATGAAGTTATAATCTTACGGTAACCTCCATCTCAGCATGAAATAAAATACACTATGCCATGATATGTTTGCCGTACTGTGAAATATTAGATCCATTTCCCAGTTAGAATGTTCTCCTTAGAATAAAATCGATACATTTAAACATGTGCAAAGAGAAATCAGAACGAACTGGTATAATAGCAAAGACGTAAGATAAATATTGAATGTTTGTGGGACCGTCGGTATTTGTACTCTTGTTAACATTATGTCTGTTTCTTTGAAAACAATGAAAAAGCAACAACACTGAGTCCTTGTTCTCTCTCGTACTACATATCAATTGTGAATCCGAACTCTCGGTTTATTTAATTTACTATTACCTACATAACCTTACCTATGTTGAACTGTAATAAATTATTTGGTAATAATGAAACGTTGATTTTATCAAAATTTAATATACTCCGGGTAATATTCAGCTCTAAAATATAGCACCTTTTGCAAAAGGTCTTCATGGTTGAAATTTATAGTGAATAGTTTAGAAGAAATTAAAAATATATATATTTTACTTTTTTATATTTTATTATGAAATAATTATAGTACATCTACATGTTGCAAAAACGAAACACCGTATTATAATTATTGACAAATTTAATAGTGATGATAATGGCTATACTCAGGAGCGATGTGATGAGTGCTGTATTTAACATCTGCATGGAACCTGGAAAATGAAAAAAAAGTCAATCATAATTTGAAATTTATTATCAAACTTGCAGACGCAGTAGGCAACGCCCGCGAGTTACGGGCATAATAAATATTTAAAAAATTAGGTGTTGACTATTGCAAAACTTAACGGATTTAACTACTTTTAAAAACTACCCAGTAACCTAGTAACTATAAAAATAACCGATCGAGCTTATTAAAAATGAAGAATAGTATTATTAGATTATTATCATAGTCTAATATTTATAAAAAAGATTGAATTCTTACCCCGAGTGCTTATCGCCGTGATAGTGCACGTCTCTGATTGAACCATCTGGCTGGTGCAGAGAGTAAAAACCCTTTACGAAGTCACCATCTCGGTCTTCTCGCTGGGTTTTGTGATCATGGGTGTGGGGGTCGTTGACCTCATACTCAAATTCGTATTTAGGGTACGTCTGAAAAATACATTAATTGCATAAAATATTACCGGCGTGGTATTAAGAGAAATACATCCCTAATATTATTAATGTAAAATTGAGTTCGTTCGATTTTTACGCTTTTACGCCAAAATTGCTGAATCGATTATGATAACCTTTACTAAAGAGATAGACGGGACTTCAGATACGGTGATAGGCTACTTTTCTCGCGAAACACTTATTGGAAGTAGGGTGAATAGAGATATAAACTTAGTATGAAACTTTTATAGCGTCATCTGATTAGTTTGACAAAATCAGTATTAAAGTGAGCAAAGCCGCGAGTAAAAGCTAGTATTGCTATACTTTATGTTGTATTTGTCGTTTACCTTTTTAAATGATTTTTTAATAAAGCTTTACATTATTTCACATAGTTATATGTATTACTCCTTACTTTTTCCAACTACTATAAGCGAATAAGATTATTTTAATGGCTTTAATCAAAGACTTACATAGTAGTCATGATGGTCCTCGTGACCATATCCATAGCCGTCATATGCAGGCTCATGGTGTCCGTCGTATTTGTGGATGTACTGCGAGGAGTGCGCGTACTCCGCACCTACTATGGCCGCCAATGCGACGAATAAAATGACCTAGAAAAAGGCAGAACTTTAAACACAGACATATTTTTAATTTAGACTTTTCATCTATATTTACAAATACAAATTCATTGTAATTTACCTTAGATAACATTGTTTTTATTTCGTTCTGTCACAGTCAATATTGAGTAATATTCTGATATGTAACGTCTAACTTCGGGCTTTTATATAGTATTAATATTTGATCAAGGTGAGTTTGCCTTGGAAGTAATTAAATTTTTTTATGCGCATGCATATTAAGGTTAATTGTCCCTATAGTCATTGTTCAATTGAATGGAAATACCTTGTTCTTGATATGAATTTCAGTTATTTGGAGTGTTCACGATGATCTCCAACATAATTTGAAGAAAGTGCAAATGAAGTCGTTGGTGCTATCGTACTATTTTGGTATGAGCATTGTTTACTTTTTCTATCAAGTGTTATTTTCTCTATGTTGATTTAACTTTATTGTGTTTATACTTTGAATATTAAAGGATGGCTAATAATTCTTACTCATTGCGAAAATAAGTTGTTTGTTTGTTTATTTGTTATGCGTTTATGGTTAAACCAACTAGATCGATTATGCTAATTTTTGGTATAGAGATGGATGGTATCCTGAAGACGGTTTTACATCATCCAATTTGCGTCAAACTTTGGAGAATATTTAAAAATAAGCATATTTGTTTTTCATATTACTCTTAAAAGGGTTGGAATTTTAATTATAGAGGTAATATAGAAAAAGCGTATTCATGAAGTTGAAATTTACAAGTAGGTAGTTGATAGATAGTAGACATTATATAAATAATACTTTTTGAAAGTATATGTCACTGTGTTGACCAAAAGCCTGCAAAAAAATATTTAATAGTATTTGACAGAAAAATGTTTTCTATATCGATTGACTTAAAGCTAATTATATAATTAAACTATATATTTTTTTAGTCTTTGACAGAAAATATTGAAAAAAATTTCTTTGTCTTACTAGAGTCCAGACATTTAAGAGTATAATTTTGGTCTCTATGTGCCGTAATTTATATAATCGTTTTGCTCATAATTCCGTTGAAATATTTGTATAATTCTAGAAGTTTCATATTATATAAATGTAGTATACAATGAACTAAGCTTGCTGATAGCAATTTTGTTCCAGCTGTTTTCCATTGTAGCCATTTTCTATTCCTTATGAATCAAGAATATAATGAAAAATGGCTTAAAAGTATATGAATTTAAAAATAACAATGCGTAAAATTTAATAAGCGTTTCTTGAGTTACAAACAACATGAAGAATACAAAAACAAATACTACATTTATAGAAGTTACTGTCTTGGAAAATCTTGTTCAGGTTTTTTTAGTTATTAATCAGTTGATTAGCTTTTTATCGGAGTAAAACTATCCTCTCAAGTTGGATTAAGCTATACACATTTACAAATTACATATATTGAGGGCGATTGAGCGGTTTCTAAGATTAGCCTGGCTGAACATACTGACATGGTATCTTTATGTATAAGGATTATATGATGTAATAATATTATGTAATAAACATACAACATTTATTTTACTGTACGTACAGTTGTAATAGTAAATTATACATTGCGAATTTATATGGTAACGTTTAGGCATATGGAACTACGCATTTACATCTAAATTTTCCCATTGACTGTTATTTTACACATTAACTTGTAACTGACATTGTATTTTTTATATTGAATGTTTTCGTTTTTGCATTACGTATATTGTATATTTACATAGTATTTTGAAGCGATGATAGCTTCAAAACGTGTACTGGTGTCGCTTCAAAGGACGTGAGTTCGAATCGCTGCAATGAGCTTGAGCTTTCACTTAATATCAGATGAGATTGTGGTCATAATGCTAAAGTCTATAAATTATTTTAAAAAACACGTCTAATAAATGCATTTAGCACATACGACCATACAGTCTAGGATCGTTCGATTTCGGTTAGTTGACCTAACTCATATAATTTTACTAGCTGACCTGGCATACTTTGTTCTACCTTTTCGAGGAGTCAATCATATCGACTACAGCTATATCTATCGTATTATGATCACTTCACTGCAAACTCAAGTGTCTTATTTAATGTTTTAAAGCAAAACACTGAGGTGTTTTTTTAAACTAAATGTTTTGTTTTAAAACGTTTTAAGTGATTAATAAAATTATGTTAAACATTTTAGCATTTTGTTTTAAAACTCTTTATCTGTTTTACCAATAAATATACTTTAAACTGTTTTATAATAAAACATTTTTAATTTATGAAACGTTTAGTATACGATCTAACGTTTTAAAACTAATCAGGTATTAGCAAATAAAACGTTTCTAGAAAAAAAAAACGGTTTATGTGTACATCTCTACACATACACATTGACGCTACGCTGCTTCTCAGCTGGCGCTTGTTACACACACACGCACGTACGTCGTTCTTATTTTGTTTTCCCGCTTTTAAGCTGCATTCCATAATAAGTTTAACCCTTATCGTGTTAATAACAAATGAAAATTTATTGTTACTAATAATTAATTTAAAAAATAGAATACGTTAAAGTATATATTCGTAAAGTAATTTCTTTATTAATAAAAATTACAAAAATTGACAAAAAAGTCTTTTGTTCTTTGCAAGGGCGTTCAAAATGTGTGAAGTTTTAATGTGATCCAAGTGTCTCTGACGTTGCCATGATAGGAGAAACAATTCGTGACATTTGTAAACGCGATACGTGTTTAAAATTTTTTATTGAAAATAAAGTTATTGTTGTACAAAAAAAAGATAATGATGAAGATGTGTGGATCGACGTGGAAGATGATGACATTATTGAAGATAGAGACAAGTTGAATATTCTTTTCTGCCAACACCTGAATCTGCACCTGATGTTTTAGAAGGAAATGATGGAAGTTTTCCCTATAAAATTCTATATACAAAACCGCTGAATGATTTAGGATCAGAAAATTAATTGAAAATCCAAATGATGATGCATCAGATGAAGAAGTTTCTAAGGTTAGTAAATTGAGTTAATTATTAAGTTAATCAAACTTAATGATTGTCATCATCAATTAAAATTAATATGTAATTTATTGATTGCTTCTGTTATTTATTTATTTAACTTTATTTTTTTTAGTCTCAAATCCCGCTAGATAGTGAAGTTAATGTTGACGAAAAAAAAATTGATCAGTCAAAAAAAAAATATAAGTATAGTTAAAACTGGACCAGGTTCTATCAAGATGCCAGCAATTTAACCTTCTTTAACTTATGATTTGAAACAAAAATTGAAGATTTGGGAGTTCTAGCATCACAAAAAGATTTGATTTATCATTGGGGATCGTTTTTATGGGAAATAACTGATGGACAGCCGATGAAAATTGACTACCAGAATCTTGCTAGCACCATTGTATCAGCTTATCCATTGCTAAAAGGTGGTCCGAAAGGTTATGTAAGTATTTTTTTTTATTAGTAAATAATTCAATTACAATAATCTAATAAAAATAATAGTACATTTACTAGACTTACAGTTTAAATAAAAACTTTTTCTTATTAAAGGATATAGTGAGGAGTAAATTAAGTACCTGGATAAGAAATCACAGAACCACATTAAAAAACAAGGAAAAAAAAAGAAATGCAGATACAAATATCAATCATGTCCTGAAAATGTCTAAAGTGGAAATATCAAATGAAAGGTATGTTTTAAATAATTCTACAGATAATAAATATTTATTAGATTAAGAAAGAACATGCTTTTTTATAGATATTATATTTTTTTCACTTGAGAAATTTTCCTATTGAAATATTTTAATTTGAAATGTATTTTGATTTTGAAAACAGCTGACGAATTTCTGTTGATAAGAATTTATTAAGCATAAATCTCTTTAGCCAAATATATTTTCTTTATAAAAATATTTTTTTCTCTCAGTACTTATGATTATTTATTAAAATTATTTGTAATAAATGAATTAAATTTTCTAGATCTGAGGTTTTGAAATTGACCTTTTAATCAAACTAAATGATGCTGTGACCAGAAAATTAAAGAAAGAAGTCAAGCCTTTGTTTACTTTCAAACCAGTAAGGTTTATTATATTTTCTATTATTATAAAGTGCATTTATTAATTAATACTCAAGTTGTATAGAAACTAAAACTTTAAAAAGCTAGATCATTTTTTATTGTGCCTTTAATATGTATTTAAACAAATAAATATTATGAATGTAAATATTAAAGGACCCAGTTATTGACACTGGCCTAGTTGTTTGACACTAGCAATTTTATTCTAATTCAAAAAATAAAATGTTCTTAAAAAATCAAATATTTTAAAATTTATGATTTAAAAAATATATTTATTAATTTAATAGAGGAGATTTTTTTTTTATTAAAAAAAATTTAAGTTTCAATAACTAGGCTAATATCAACAACTGGGTCTTTTACCTTACTAAAAACTTATTTTATTACAGACACGTTCATCTACTGATTGTCTTGTGACTGAAGAGAACGAGTCTCCTCGAGCTATTATATACTCTGATAATAAATAAATCAGCGCTGCTTTTATTGTGGCTGATACCAATGTCAGAGTTCAAATTTCGAGTCCTACAGTACCAAAGGTGGTAGCTACTTCATTAGCAGCTTATTATGTTTGGGACACGGTATTTCCTAAACAATACTTAAATATGTTAGAGTACATCGACAGCCAAGTATTGGGAACACTGATTCAAAAAAATCAAGTTTTGTTGAAGTTCATTCGAAAACGAGAAGAAAAAGAAAAATAAGTAATGTATTGGACTTAATTTTTACTTTGATAGTTACCAAGCATTTTATTTAATTTTATTTATTGAAAAAAAATTTTTTTTTTTTTGTTATTAATGTAAGACTCAGATCGTTAATAGATACACGAATACTATAAAATAGTTACTATAAGAAAAACAAATAAGTTTTAATAGAAAAAAAAAGATTTGGACTTGTAATGTGAGAATCTGAAATGTTTTTTGTTTAAATGTTTTCTCTTTCTGTTATCATTTAATTTAATTAAAGATTATTTTTTATTAAAAGTATAAAACAACAGATACTTTAAAAAAAATCCTTCAATAGTTTATAAACAACAAAAATGTAATTTGCATGTACAAGAGAAATTTCCCTAAGAATATTCATTATAATTTTATGTAATTTCTATTCATTTATAAATTAAAACTTAAAATAAATATTTCTAAAAAAATAATTAAATGATTTTTATTTTTTTATGTATTAATCAAAAAATTATAAAACGCTTAAAATGTTTTAGATCAGAACACACTTCAAGTGCTTTAATAAAAACACTTTTGTGCATTAAAATTAAACGCTTAAAACGTTTCCATTACATAAAACACCATAAAATGTTTAAAAAGTGACTACAAGATTTAAAACATTTTATGTGTTTAAAAGTAAAACACTTGAGTTTGCAGTGTTATCGAGATAAAAAATATTCTATCTTTCAAGATAGTTGTAACTGCATACAGTGTGCAAAGTTTTATTAAAATCGGTCAGTAGTTTGAAGTTCATTGCGGACAAAAAACATGACACGATTTTTTTTATATATAAAGATAGGCTTCGAGATTCAGCGGTGGATATATTAATTACAAACTGTAGGTTTAAAATCCTATGTAAAATAAAATTGTGTAAAAACTCACACGACATTATTACTGCAAATGACAACATAATACCATACGCAGTGCGAAAAGCTACAAATATGCAACCGATTACACTAGTGCTAATGTTGGGGTTCAATATAGGGTAAGTGATTCTGGTTATACCACTTTAGCCTAGTTGCAATAAATATTTATTAATTTTTCGATAATGAAATACACAGTCTTGAATTCATCGTTTATAAAAATCTGAGTAATACTTTCACATATTATAACAGACTGCGTCAATTACGAATTAATTAGAAGCAAAAGTTCTTTAAAATATTATTCTCATCGCATTACTAGGCTGTGGATGATTAGGTTAATACTATGAAAATAATTTATTATAGTTTTATGGTAAACGAAAGTGAATTTGATTATGATAATACCTAAAAATTAAAACAAGTATTTAGTCAGTACTTTTTCTTAAAAATTATTTTATCTGCATATTAATATAGTATTAAAATTATCATTTATTGCGCTATTTAACATTAAAAAGAATAATTATTGTCTTATAAATAATCTAAGTGTCTAAAAGTCTAATAAGTGTCTAATAAGTGTCTAAAAATAATCATATATCAATTTTTATAAACACACACTCATTGTATAATATGTCTCTAAACGTCACGCAAGTACAGCGTTTTTTACGTATTCCAAAAATGTACAACGTGCCTAAAGATGTTTCAAAACAAAAACCATTTAAATGCCTGTAAGAAGGATCTACTTAATTTTATAAAACAAAATAATATGTTCCGATATTTATTATAATTACTTAATAATTATTTAAAAAAATACATTAACACAAAATGGAAACAAAACTACAAATTATTTTTATAACAAGAATCTAGTGATGATGATGGTAGATATGATGAGTGCTGTGTTTGACATCGGCATGGAATCTGCAAAGAAAATTTAAATTAATATTTTTTACATTCTTCAAGAAATAGTTTTATTTTTTTTATTTAGAAAAAAAAAAATAACATTAAGTCATATATGTATATTCACCCAGAATGTTTGTCAGCATGGTAGTGAACGTGTCTGAGGGTGCCGTCAGGGTCATGCAGCTCGTAGTAACCCTTCACGACGTCACCGTCGCGCGTCTCGTGCTGACTCTTGTAGTCATGTGTGTGCGGGTCCTTTACCTTGTACTCAAACTCGTATTTAGGATGAGTCTAATCAAAGAAAAAAAAAAGAATTTAATATTAGTACTATTATGAACTAGCGGTACTGTTTATAGAGATACTTTATTTCTGATACATCGGTAATAAATGTGCTTCTTACACAAAAGTATGCGTAAGTGGAGATCAAACATGAGACTTGCCAGCTCATTACTGTGGCTTGCTAAGACATCGTTTTGATATTTGACGAGAACATTTTAGAAAAGGAATTATAATCCATATGCTATCATAAACTGTTATAAAACATTCTATAGTATTTCTTTTTACATATAATGATTAGAATATAGCTTACGTAATAGTCATGGTGTTCGTGTCCATGTCCGTGGTGTACGAGCTCATGATGTCCATCATGTTTATGAATGTGCTGGGAGGAAAATGCATGCTCTGTAGAAACCATACTCATTGCAGCCATCAGCAACACAGTCTGTAATGGAATAATAATTGCATTGTTATTTAAATTAGTTATACGCCAAAGTTTTGTTAAATATTATAAATAATGATGGTAAATAAAAATTACAGCTTTTGACATTTGGTGACAAACACACTGAAGGTAAATAATCAGAAATAACCTGTTACTTTTCTATGAGGCCTTTACGATGTTTTTCATTATAAGATTGACATCTTTAGAATATAAATACTTAAATACAACTGTTTTATTAGGTCATTTAGCTACACATAGTATGATTTATAAGCTACATTTTATTTGGTTGTAGGATAATATATTAATTTGTGTGGTGCATATGAAACTGCTTTACTAATTAGTTATTAATAATATCATAAAACATTTGAACGAATTATATACTTACTTTGAATAACATTTTGCGTTTTGAATTTAATTGTTACAATTTGAATTCTCTGATTGAATGATACGTACAAGTCTAATCTTACGTCTTTTATATTGGTTATAAATATATCCAAGGTGATTGATTTCGCCGTAAATTACCTTAATAGGCATTTTTCAATACTTGTTAAGAATTTCTAATAATTTCTCAATCGATTGTTTCTTACGCGTTTTTATAATATATGTATTTTTATTGTTACTTAAAAAGATATTGAAATTGAACGTAGAAAAACCTTTGTACGTAAATTGAACAAATGAACTGAAAGAAATTATAAATTCTTAGGATTAACTTTATTAACTAATAATTATTACAAAAATAATTATCAAGATATGATTTGTTTGAATTAATTTCTTTACTTCTTTACTTATATAAGTCTATTTTGAGATTTGTAGAAAACGAGGCATACAGTTATTTGCCTTTAAATTTGAAAAAATTCTGGCTTTAGTCATTCGTATTGAACTCTAAACTGTAATCTATGTGTTAACAAGCATCACAGAAATTATAAATTCTTAGGATTAACTTTATTAACTAATAATTATTACAAAAATAATGATTAAGAAATGATTTGTTTGAATTAATTTGTTTATTTCATTACTTATATAAGTATATTGTGAGATTTGTAGAAAACGAGGCATACAGTTATTTGCCTTTAACTTTGAAAGTTTTCTGGCTTTAATCATTCGTATTGAACTTTAAACTGTAATCTATGTGTTTACAAGCAGTAGCTTTTTCGTTTTCATTTATATATTTTCCACCGATGAAAATATATTAATTTCGTATAGTTAAAATCTACATAAATAATTAAAATGTGTCTGTTAATAATGTCAAAATAACTGCTATTTACTCAATACCGATGGAAGTATATACGCTACTTATATAAAAAACCAGTATTGAAATTTTTGTCTGTCTATTTGTATGTTCCGGCTAACCTCTGAAACGAATCAGCGATTTTGTTCGAAGTTTCGTTTGCAGATTGATAATGTTATAAGGAGTAAATTTTACGTACGATTACTTTTATTTTAAAAAATGGGTCACATGAAAAAAAAATTAGATCACAGACGTTTGTGCAGAGAAGTTCATTTGCAACTAAATTTTTACTTTTATTTCCTACTCTAACTCTAGGGACTTTATCGTTTTATGGGATAAATAATTTAACTACATCTAATCTAAAAATCTATCAATAGTTGCAAACAGCCGCGCAAGGAAACAGACAGGCAAAATTTCGAAATGCAATAGTTTTAGCTTATGTATGGACAATCAATTACAACCGTACGTGCCGATTTTTTTTTAGTAGTTAGTGATCAGGTTTGGCTTAATTGCCATTTTATTATACCCGTATACATTTATATTTAACTTTAAAGTACAACAATTGAAATAACTGAAATAGCACATATATGAGAAATTGGTTTAGAAAATGATATTCATATTATAAATTTGTTTTTTTAACCAGTCACACTGGAACATTCATGTTCTTTTAAATTCCGACACAGTTAAACATATAAACCTACATAATAAAACACTTTTACGTGTTGACATATTTTATAATAATTACATAACAAATCTTAAACGTAATATATTCTATGCAAAACTGTTTGTATGTCCATACATAAAAGACTTCATTAATTCTATACCTATCAATTATCGGTGTGATGTTTTTCATGGTTAGTCTTTGCGCCCTGATTTGTACGTCTCGTGATGTCTATGGTAGATGTTCTGATGCGGGATGCGTGGTTGTGGTGTTGGTGGCCTTCATGTCCATCGCTAACGGGCATCACAGTGCTTTGAGAAGTTGGCGCATGACGGTGTGGTCCATGATTATTATTTGATTCTTGAGGTCGACTAGCAGCCATTGCGATGAGAGCAGTCGCAATAAATAATATCTGTAAGGGTTAATAATAATTGGGGTGTTGTACAAAATGGCGT
Source organism: Actias luna (assembly GCA_039707435.1). Taxonomy (NCBI): domain Eukaryota; kingdom Metazoa; phylum Arthropoda; class Insecta; order Lepidoptera; family Saturniidae; genus Actias; species Actias luna. The sequence continues at coordinate 6,553,452 of JAZHAC010000033.1, read as the reverse complement.
CACTATAAGGGTCAAAATAAATAAGACAATATTTATATCTATAATTAATATTATAATAATTGGTTATAAATTCGTTAATGGACTTACAAGTTATGTGCTTATGTGGATCTAAAATAATATAATAATAGTAGATATAATTCCACAAACTATAGCGTAACCAACAAATTTGTTTTAATACATCTATCGATTCATTTTGGGTACTACATTGACAGCAGTACATATTATATCTATACATATATAAGTAAAATAATACTGACTTATCACGATGTCCTCAAACTATCAGACCTATAGACTTTGAATTTGGCATAGCTATTTTTTCCACTACGTAGACATGCACATTTTACGGTCAGACGCGGATGATGGAAAATCCACGACCGAAACCTGACATTTCAAATAGTTGTAAATATTTTATCTTAATAACATCTTTTTATATAATTGGTGAGGTAGTCAAAGTCAATCATAGGACTTTAGTTTCTGTCGATTCTCAATTAACGTAACTTAATTTATATTCACGAATTTATATTAATGTATTAATATAATGTGATTATTTTTTTAATTGAATTCACTTTGAAAGAAAATAAATCTCGAAGTTTCGCACTTAAGAGGCATCTTACCTTAACTTATTTCTGTAAGTCTATCGGATATACTGATGCCATAAATCATAGAAAAATATTAAATGAACATTTTAAATGTAATAAGATTTTATTTTATTATAAATAATAATAATGTCACAGAATAATCTTCAGATAAATCATACCTACTTATATTTTTTTCTTTATAGCAACTAGGCTTATAAATATCGTTATCCCATGCAAAGCTATAATTAAACTAATGTTACAGGAACAAATTTTAAGATTTATATATGGAAAGTTAAATACTACCTTGATAAACATATTTGCGATTGTTTTTGAGTGTATGGTTAAACGGTAGAGAAATTATATGATTTTATACTCTCTGAAAGTGATAGGGTAAGTGATTTCGTAAGAAATTTCGATAAAAGAACCAGTTGGTTACAATATCTTGCAAGTTGATGGAGTGGTTGAAGCCTTGAGTTACATTTTTTAATTTTATGCTATTATTTTAAATTCTGTAAGTGGAGAAATATGTGTAATCCTTACCGTAATATGTAATGATAATTGTAAACATGTTTAATAGTTTCGCTGTATAATATACTAAGGATCCTTCAAAAATACATGTATGCTATCGCCGAGTCTTCTGTATATACCTACCCCGCAATACATTGTTTTGATATATCACAAAAGGGGTTACGCAGCGTTTTCTATGAAAACTCCCGTACCACTTGACTATTCCGACATTTTTAACAATCATCAACAACAATTTAAAGAAAACTTTAACAAAAACATACACCTAAACCTTCCTCATGAAACATTCTATTTATTGGTGAAAATCGCAAGAAGTTTTATGAGTTAATCACGAACAGATAGACAAAAAATATTTATATAGTGTAAAAGTGATATTAAAAAACACCTAAATCCTTTTTTTTTGCATATAATACATTTTCACTGTAGCATTATTTAGTGAATCTCAGTTTTATAAATATAAGTAACAATATAGACTAGCCTCTATATCTATATTGTATATACATAAATCATATTTAATTTTACTTATGTTAGTTTTACTTAATTGAGTGCATTGCAATAATTTCTATATATTAAAATTATTTGATTGTACTTAAGCTTGTTGTTCTTCCTGTGTTAAGTCGTTTACTTCTTAATAAATTGCACATTTTGTTTTCTTTTATATCTTTATATAAAATCTTATATGAAATATAATTGTTCAATTTCAAATACTAGTAAAACATCATATCATTTCTTATATAAAATTTTACTTTATTTTAGTCATATTACAAAAAAATACAAATAATTATTATACAAAAATAAAAATATGGTTTTTAAGATTTAATAGTCTAGTTAGTGATGGTGGTGGTAGATATGGTGGGTACTGTGCTTCACCGTCGCATGGAATCTGTAAAATACATAGTATAGGTTTACAAAAAAATTTAAAATCTAAGATCTTATCTATGGTAAATAACCCGTTGATTTGCATAAATTCATAATTACTAATAAAGATTTAAATATAAATTTGCTATCACGGACAAAAGGAAACTCTCAGTTATTAAGGTAAATAAAATCTTAGTAAAGTGTAATAAGCAATTAACTAAAATTAGTTACTGAATGGATCTTTATAATATTTTGTTGTGATTAATGATTACTAATAAATATCATCTCATACTCACCCGGAGTGTTTGTCAGCATGGTAGTCGACATGTCTGAGGGTGCCGTCAGGGTCGTGCAGTTCGTAGTAACCCTTCACAACGTCACCGTCGCGCGTCTCGTGCTGACTCTTATAGTCATGTGTGTGTGGGTCCTTTACCTTGTACTCAAACTCGTATTTTGGATGAGTCTATAATCAAAAATTAAAATATTCAGTATAATATTTTGAAACCAAAGCAAAAATACTTGCTAAGGCATACTTACATAGTAGTCATGATGTTCATGACCGTGACCATGATGAACAAGTTCATGGTGACCGTCGTGTTTATGGATGTGCTGAGACGAGAACGCATGTTCTGCATATACCGCACCCACCAACATTACCAATAAAGCGGTCTGTATTTAGTATTAAAAAATGAATTTTATTATTTTTTTCACATAACAATATATTGTTACTGTTATTTAGTATTCAAATGCAAAATATTATTCACAACCACTATTTCTTAGACAGATTATCTACAAGAAGAACAAACGTGATAAACCGGACCATAAATCTGATAGTTTTACTATATTTTTCAGTGCCTTTTATTTGAATGAAATAGATTAATTATTATATAATATTTTCTTAGTATAAATATATTTACCATGGGAAACATTTTATCTAAAGTGTAAGTTTTAATTGCGTGGATAAAGCTGTGTTCAATAGTTGAATGATAAACATTCTTTAAACTTGCGTCTTTTTATAACTGTAACAAATATACCCAAGGTGATTGATTTCACCACTAATTACTTTATAACGCGAGTATGGTTATTCAATTGTCTATAACACTATGTAATACTTTTTGTATTGTCATATTAATATAACTTGTAGCGTAGATTGGTTTCTTACGAAGATTATTATTGTGTACATCGTTTTGCATAAAGCATAAAACACGTCGACGTTGGTTGTAGGAACTTATAAGTTTTGTTTTAATTTTAAGAGGACTTTTATTCATCTTAATATGTTAGTTCAGTTGTACCCTATTCTATATATTTTTCAATCTTAAGGGTCACTTTTCAGCTAACCAGTTAGAGTATACAATATTTTACTCTCTCTCTCTGTAATTGCAGAGATTAGAACTCACCTCTAATGATACGATGCCTGTACACTTTACCGTTAAGTCATCATTAGTTGTCATTAAATATTACTGTGACGAGCATATCATTATTAATTAAGGAATCTAATACAGTATTTTAATACCGTAATTCCAATACAGTACATTTCTATAAAAAATATTGTTTTCAATCTCTTTTGAATGTGGTTATTATTCAATATTACTTTTTCAAGTTAGTAATTTGATATACATTATTTTAACAAATTTCTCGGACACTACTACGGAGTCTTAAATGGAATTTAGTGTTTAGGTAGTATATTATTTTCCAAGTTTGCCAAGATAGTTTTTTTTTAAGTAATGGGCAAAGCTCAACTTAGCTGTTGTCAATATATAACACACCAAAAATGCCGAATAAATGAACGAATATATAGTTTGAAATACCTATCTGTTTATATATGTACCATCCACCATTATGCCCATCGAAATATATAGGTTCAATTACCTAGTTTGTGTATAATATATGTTCTTATACACGGCTATTTTGATATTATCCGGAGCAATTTTACTAAATTATCGGATTTCAAGAGGTAATTGGAAACAAATTAAGAACATTATTACAAACAGTTAGTACAAAAACTCTCGGGTCATTTGTAAACTGTGTAATGTCGCAGCCGTAAACGATATAATTATACATTTTTACGAAATTGTTACAATTGTTGCATACTAAAAATTGAATAATTTAACTACATTTACCTAATATTAGAGAGAAATCAAATTCACCTTGATTGTAACTGTTAACAATATAAAAGACATAAACGACCAATGAAACATATCAATCTATTTCTATCCGTATCTTCGTGAACACCACCATAGTACAAAATGTTTTTGAAGGTAGTTGACATAAAATAGTAAATAGCAAATAGTGTCCTGTGCACCATCTTTTTATTTTAAAAATTATCCGTGAAATCTATTTACTTAAGGCAACTTTGTATTGTGTTGTAGAAACTTGCTAACATTGGGCATTGACACATGAGGTGTTTCAATGTAGGCCTCATAAGTAGCAACATATTATTAATGATTGACCTCAGATACACTATGATCTACCTAAGGTTGACTATAAATATCTATAGGTGGCAATACCTACAAAACATCGAATATACTCCTTGCTACTTTGCCACCTCATAACATCATACCATAGAAAAAAGATTCGAAATTTTGATTTACTAATTTTAAGGGTTTGTCTTTAAAAGTGGTGTGAAGATATAATACATTTTCACTTCAATAAATATTTTTTTATTAAATTTCTTTACCTAGGTTGGATTACTCGCGGCCTTAGTAACTATTGTGACTGCAGAACACGCGTTCTCATCTCAACATATCCACAAACATGATGGACACCACGAGCTAGTGCATCACGGTCACGGACACCATGATTATTATGTAATATATAAATTGCCTACTTTTTTATTAAATCAGTGAGTTAATTGTACTTATTATTTTTTATATAATTACCAGACACATCCTAAATATGAGTTTGAGTACAAAGTGAAGGACCCACATACACATGACTACAAGAGTCAGCACGAGTCTCGCGACGGTGACGTTGTGAAGGGTTACTACGAACTGCACGACCCTGACGGCACCCTCAGACACGTCGACTACCACGCTGACAAGCACTCCGGGTAAGTGAAATGAAATAGATAGTATCTATTGTTTTCAGTACTAATAGTCGTTTTAAAATATATTTGTTTACAGTTTCCATGCAACCGTGAAACATAGCACGCACCATATTGTTCCAACGCATCACCATCATCATTGGTAGACGTTTTGATATTGTTGATGTTATTTTATAACTATTACTGATGAATTTAATAAACCGTTTTTTAAAATATGATTCAAGTTATTTCTGACGTTTATACCCCGAACTCGAATGAACCTAGTACTATAGGTATTATTTCAGCAATATTAGTGCTATTTTAGCGATATATATTAGTTTGTTCATTATTTTTTAAGTTCTGTGCAAAATGCCAACTAATTATTTTGCTTGCTAAAATTAACAACATAATCAACACATTTTTTATGATATTAAAGTTTTCTGAAAATTATTTCATAATTATATTTGTCAAAGATTTTATCATGAGCAATAATATTTTCTTATTTGTATATCGTAAATACATTTGTACACTATATCGTGATGGAGTCAAACTTGAATAACTTTTATACTCAGCTTTATGTAGATAGCGGTAATAATAAAGAATGTTGCTAAATTTATCTTATTTTATGACTTTTTTTTACTTGTGTTATGTTCACAAATTGACCTTCGCATTCCAGTGATCACCTCCATATGAATGTCCCTATCATAATTTTAACGGTGGGGCTGAGTGCCCTTAGCATTCGCCCCAAAAAATTTGCTGAAGCTGTCAAAGCCCTTACGGCTAACAGCGTATGTGAGGTCGAAAAAAATTAATAATTTTAACGGCCTTTACTGCCACACACATTCAGCTTGTAAACATTTTTGGTGCTTCGAATGTCGGGAAAGCGATGATGTATCTTTAAATTATAGTGCTATGAAACAAATATAATTACTGGTTTTCTTTTGATATCAAGTTATGACTAAGCTCTATTCATAGGTCCGTACCCGTTTATATTATTTATATCTCGGTATTTTGATGTTGATAGTCTGGATCTATGTTGATAGTAACTCAACTTTGAAAGTATTATTGATAAATTTATATCTAATTAGTTTTAAGATAACACACCTGCCTACATATGATGATATAGTCATTAAAATATGAAATCTTATATCAATAACCTAGAAAACAATCATATAGCACAAAATTAATAAAAAACAGGAACTATTTACAGAGATAATCACAGATTTATTATTTTATTTATATTTACAGTACATAAAAAGAATAAAACAAATTACATATAACGAAAAAAATAGTCTTGAAACTTTAATGATGGTGCTGATGTTTGTGTTCAGGTTTAATGTGTTTGCTGTGACCTTCGCGGTATACTTCAGCGTTGAATCTGTTAATAATATAATTACAAAATATTATACAATTTACACATTTTATTCTGACATTAATTGCAATAAAACATCGTTGGTTTATGTATTGTAGTAAATCCATCAGTGAGGCTTTTAACTTACCCGTTATGCTTGTCTGCGGTGTACTTAACGACCCTGATGGTGCCATCAGGCTCATGCAGGCTGTATACTCCCTTCACCACGTCGCCGTCACGGCTCTCGTGCTGATACTTCTTGTCGCCGGTGTGAGAGTCTTCCACTTTATACTCATACTCGTATTTGGGGTGAGCCTATCGAAAATACAGTTACAAACTTGAATTTTTAGTTTCACATTTCTGAACTTTTTAATCGTTTTAAATCGTGCTTAAACTTTGATTATATACGTTTATAAAAAAGGTGTTTGTCATTGTAGCTTTTTAAGAACGTTAAACCTAGTAGCTAGTTAATGATTGGCTTTAAATTATTTCTGAATACACTTATGTGTGTTTTAGGACAGCTTTTCAACTTGAAGGTGATAACTGACGGATATTAAAAACAGTTGCAAGTAAAACTCGCAATGTTTGATAATTTAGGCTAGAATTTCACTTGGACGCTTGCTTCTTGTGTAAAAAAGATATCAGGTTGAAGCAATAGAATCAATGTACTTACATTTTTTTGTTAATCAAATTGTGACCGGGCAATTATACTTGTGAGTTGATTTGTTTTTAAGCTTAGCTGATCACATATCTTCTTACATAATAATAATAACTAAGATAAAGGTTAAATATGAACTCATGTAAAAATGGTGTCCGCTTCTTACATAGTAATCGACGTGGTGTTCCTCGTGGTGCTTGTTATGTCCGGTCTCTTGTGTCTGGTGGTGTAGGTGGTATGATTCGTGGTAAGCGGGCGCTTGGTGAACTTGTCCATGAGTTGTGTGCAACACGATGCTTTGGGAAGAGATCGCATGACCGTGACCACGGCCGTGTCCATGGCTAGCACCAATTTGTGCTTGACCACTAGCAACCGTGAAAATAGAAGTGACTAGAACAACCTTAAAAAGACACATCAGACGTAAGTGTATTATATACATATTCAAATGTACACTACTATTTTCTATTATAATTTAAGCTTTTTATTATATATAAAAAGCAGTAAGATGAATGATGATAAAAAGAGAATAAATAAATAAATTAATCATTCCTAAAATAAATATTATATAGTCTTTTTTTAAAACTTTACCTTTGTGATAGAATATTATTATTCTAATTATTAATTAAACTTTAATAATTATATTACATAAGTGTAAATATGTACAAATGTATGTATATCAGAATATTTATTTCATACTGGAATGTTTAAAATTTACATAAACGTAATATTTAGAAATAATTATAAAATATGAACATTACCTTTCCAAACATTTTAATACCTCAATGTGTTCTCTTAAAATATTAAAAGATAACTGATGTAAAATTAAAAATGTAATTTTGTTTTTATACACAGCTGAAAAGTTACGAGTACATTTTTTCGTAAGACATACATACAAAATATGTGACCAGTTTGTTACATATATCCTTATTAAGTTGACATACGTAAGTACACCTTTTACGAGCAGAATTTCAAACTATGATTTATTATTATATGAATACTATATAAATATATCATTTAGGACTCAACATTACACATATCCATTTAATTTAGAATTAAAAAAATTGCATATGTTTATCTAAGAATAACTTATCACAGAAAAAATTGTCATGGACAAGAATCGAATCCATGACGTCTTAACATAATAGTAAGGCTTGTTGTCGTTGCACTATGAAATCTGTATTTTTAATTCACAGGGGTGCCAATTTTTTTTAATTTAATATTGATTTTGCTTCAAAATTTATCAAATATTAGGCTACTAAGTGTTTCAATATATACGCATGTTTTGCTATTTATAATTTCATTTATTAAACACTCTTCGGTGCAATATTACTATATTATGTAGCTATTATACTATTTTTACTGGCGCATTGGAATGATTTTTAGGAATATATGCAAATACTAGGTACATATTTATGTTATTCACTATTTTATAACAATTCATATTAGAGTCAAAATAATAAAAAATCAGTTAATACATTTGAGTCGTTATAAATTAACCTCTCGCTACAATTTTTAATAGAAGGAGCGTAATAGTAAAAGTGCCTCTGTAAAATTTACAAAGGATTACATAAAGTACACAGGAAAAACGAATTAACACTTTTTTATAAAAAATAATTGATCTCGTTCATGAAATCATTAAATTATACTTAAAAGAAATTGACGAATTGAAATGTATTCAAAGTGAGACATGAGACTGTTAATATAAACAGCGACATAAATTTTGTTAGTACAAAGCGCTAACAATCTCTATTGCTCTAATATCTCTGTTATACACGTGGCTAAGCATAAGCGTAACCGGATTCTAGGAAAGCCTGCACCCAGAAGAAATTCAAATTCCCTCTGCCAAATAGTCGTACAGTACATGCTAAGTGAGATTGAGTAGCGTGGGGCAATCACAATAGATCACCTACGGTCGCAGTGATACAGGTTTGGAAAGCCTGCATACTTCCCCAAAGAACAATAATGATAATAATAGACACGTGGCATAGGTGGTTCCCAGGTTAAGTAGAATATAAGCTATCTCATATTCACTTTATCTGTTACTTATTTATGTATGTTTAGTGAACATTTTTCATTATTATTGTCAAAACAAATAATTTCAGTATTTTAAGCCATCATTCGTTTATTCACTCCATACTTTTTAGAATAAATAATTCTATATCAATTGGTTGGGTAAGCGACGTTTTTTAGCAAAAAATGTAATACATAACACGATGATACAAATATTCACTACAAATTAACCAGTAGACTATTTTTTTTTATCCATTTGTTAAGAATTCTTCAAACAATTCCAATCAAATACTATTTATACTTTATAAGTATAAGTCACTCACATGTGTTCTTGTATACCAGGAATAGGGCATGAAGATGGTGACTGGGAAAGTTTTCATTTGTCTTGATATAAATAGCACTTGTTCTTTTATTATTATTATAGATGCTACTAAATAATTATTAACGATAAAATTAACCAACATTTAGTACAAGATTACAATGCGTTTATTTATCTATAATTGAAAAATTTGTTCGAACATTAAATACATTACACCGATCGATAATTATGGCTGCATATACCTCAAATTTTCGATTAATATCGATCAAACGATAAATACATTTATAACCCATTCTTACTGGTTATTTAAGCGGCACACGCTAACTATGTAGACTTTTGCAAAATATTTGCCAACAGTACATACCACGCATAGGAAATTATTTTCACTGCCAATATGAATTAAAGTGAAATCAATATTACCTTGAATATTCGTAACAATATAAAAGACTTTGATTTTAACGGCATATATCAGTTAGTTCCTGAGTTTTGTCTTATTTTTACGATCACTTCTCGCAAGTGGTAAAAATGTTCTTAGAGGTATTAAACATTTCTTAAAGTACTTTAAATAAATACTAATGCAGTATTATAATCGTTATAATTAGTCTATATAATCGTTAAAATAATTTACAAACTGTATATATGAAGAGAGCAATTTCGAACAAATCCTACTGGTAGTAAATGTATTTTATTCTTCTTACATGATATGTTACCATCTATTTGAAATCTGATGACTTCTGCTAGTGTAGAAATTTTGTCATTGCCATATGTTACTTATAAATCTTCTTAAATAAATATTAGGTCTGTGTTTTAAGCTACCATCAATTTAACGGCAGCATCGAATTTAAAATTACCGTACCAACATATTATTATTATTTATAATTCTCGTCACTTGTGCTCAAAAAACACACTATATTACTCAAAATCTACCAAAATTAAATAGTAGTAATTGATAAAGAAGTCTAGAATTAAAAAAAACAATTGTTTACAGGTTCCACCCAACATTCCCACAATGACTGATACTAATATCTGTTTTATTTAATTGAAATTACTATAATATTATTATGATATAACAACTTTACTTTAATTGCATTATTATTATTCTTCCACTATTTCTTGTATTTTAAATAATGTGTATTACAGGTCGCTTCATTGCTGGTATTAGTTGGCGTTGTATCTTCAGAACATGCATTCTCATCTCAACATATTCACAAACATGACGGACACCATGAACTTGTACATCACGGCCATAAACATGAACATCATGACTATTATGTTAGTAAAAAACCTTTATTCTGTTGCGACAGTAATAGGTTACAATATACATAAATTCAGGTAATTTCGATTATGCCAAAGTGTATATTTCAGCGTTGATCGTCAATTTCCAACTGAAATATAGTTCTTACTAACACTTTTGATTAAATACTTCGATAAAACGTTCGTAATTTACATAATATATCGACCAGAAACACTTAACAAAATTAAATTATTACTTAATTCAGTTATTGCGTTGTTTTTAATTATATCATATGTATATTACACACAATTAATATATCACATGGCTATTTGGGTATAAATTTAGAATAAACTTATTCCAGAGTAGTTACAATCCATTTTTTCTATTAACACTCTATGAGATGGTATGAGTTGATTCATCATGGTAATATTTTGAATATCTCTTGAAATTTCCAGACCCATCCTAAATACGACTTTGAGTATAAGGTAAAGGACCCTCATACACATGATCATAAAAGTCACCATGAGACGCGAGACGGCGATGTTGTAAAAGGCTACTATGAACTTATGGAACCTGACGGGAAAATCAGACGCGTTGAATACCACGCCGACAAGCATTCTGGGTGAGCATGGTTTTACATTCCAATAATTTAATACTCTAAACAGGAGAATTACGAACGTTAAAATTAATGAAAATGGATATTATATAAATTCTTTAACAAATCACGTTTCTGATTTCAGTTTTCACGCTACCGTGAAGCACAGTACACATCACAAGCACCATCACCACCATCACGACCACCATCATCATCATGACGACCATCACCATCATCACTAAACGTAGATTATTAAATTTAATCTAAGTCTTTGTGAACTAGTTTTAATTCGCTGCTTAATAAAATGTATTTTTACATATTTATTTTTGTTTTCAAATATCGCAACCACCCGATTATAACGTTTGTAGAAGGAATCAATACCTGAATCACTTAATGAAGAAGTGTTCCAAAAACATAGTCTTGTAACTAAATTGTCTTTCCTGTATTTGCTTATAAAGAGTAGCCAAAAAATTTATGCGATAATATTCTAAACACTAAATCGACGACTTATCTAAACACTAAATTCCGTAATCAGAGCGTGTTAAATACATGATGGCGTCTTTACTATCTGCTGTGAAATAGCAAACGTCAATGTTGCGTTTCAAATGTATGTGAATTTAAAAGTTAATAAATAAAAGTTAGATACATGAAATTTGGACAGGCGTTCATACTTAAGATTTAGCTTTATGTCCACAATAGATGTTACGATATATTTTTTATTTTCATATTTTTAAGGCTTAGCGTTATGACCATAATCTCACCTGATCTTAAGTAACGATACGGCCCAAGTTGGTAGACACGCTAAACCTTTGGAGGAACTAGCTCTCAAGTGCAACTGCCGGAATACACCTATTGGTATTTGGCGGCAGATTTTCAACTTGAGGGTGGTAGCTAGCCAGATGGGCATCAGAAAAAGCCCTACCAACATGCTATGGTTTCCTCACGATGTTTTCCTTCACCAAAAGCTCAAGCTCATTGTAAGTGGTTGGATTCGAACTCACGTCCCTTGACGCATAGTCGTACACACTACCACTGAGCTATCATCGCTTCGATCTGATGTCAAGTGACGATGTGGCCCAAGATGGTGGACATGTTACTCCTACTTGAGGGTCTCAAGTGCCTCTGCTGGAACACACCTAGATTATATAGACAAACAAACGATTTTATAAATGAAATTTTGAAAATATGGTTAACAAAACTAAATCGATTTCATATGTTCAGCACAAAAATGTACTAATGTAATTAAAAAAAGGACCTATCTTAGTATCTATCAAATTGTTTTTTATGGAATAGGGGGAAACGAGCAAGCGTGTCACCTGATGTTACGTGATCAGCGCCGCCGATGGACACCCACAACACCAGAAGAATCGCAGGTGCATTACCGGTCTTTATAGGAGAGACAGGCTCTCAAGTGCCACTGCCGGAAATCACGTAATGGTATTTGGCGGCATATTTTGTAGTTGAGGGTGGTAGCCAGCAAGCAGGCATTAGAAAAAAGCCCTACCAACATATTATGCTTTCCTTCTATGTTTTACTTCACCGAAAGCTCAGGTGCATTGTAGATGATTGGAGTCGTGGCGTTTCTACACGCTACCAGATTTCTTTAGTGAGTGCGTAAATTAGAATAAGAATATTTTCATTTATACTTTTGTTGATGTGGCTACTGAATGCGACAGAACAAGGTTTGCCATGCCAGCTAGTGTAATATATTTACGGGCAATATGGCTTCCATAGTAAAATTATCAACGATGAGAGGATTCTAATTCTCAATTAAAATTATAACAAAATCTTATTTGAAATTCAAATAAAAATAACGTTATCGTTTGAACAAAAGAAGCTTGAGTCATTACAAAAAAGGCCGTGAGTAAAAACGTCCTTACAAAATATGCTTTCAGAGATGTCGTTATGAGTGTTTGAATCATATAATGGTATTTAAATTTATAGCTTATTCGCTCATGAGCTTGAAACTTTAAATGTGAATTTATACTTGACAGTACAATGCAAACTATATGTTGAAGTGGTGTGTACAGATTTAAGTTAAAGATCTCACTTACCTTTATCATAATAACGTTTGATTGTACTTTGTACTATTTACAACGTAACTATAAAATAGTTTTAGAAATTAAACTAAGTAATAATACAGTATACAGATAATTGAATATTAATATGTAGAAATAGCATTTTAAAAGTACATAATAATTACAAACTCAGTAATCGTTAAAAAAACTATTATTAAATCTACGATGTCAATTTCTTAGTCATCGGTTTTGAAAGCACGCTTAGACTTTGTTATCAAAATATACGTTATTTGTATTTGTTTTACGAAACGATTTCATGCACATCATAACAAACAGTGAATAATTGTAAAACATGTTCATAATTAAAATTTAATGGATATTGCTTTCGTTATTTGTAACCCTTTAACAATATATAAGGCGCTCATTAGAGCTCTATAGCAGTTAGTTCAAGTACTACTTCCCTAAGAACAACAAAGTACACAACAACAATGTTCAGCAAGGTACATTGTTATATTTTATTTAAAAATATATTTTTTATATAATATAAATATATTTTATGATAATAAACTTCAATAGGTTAACAGTTAATGTTATTATATTAATGAGTTTTTATAGACAGTATTTTCGGATTTAATTCTATATATTAGTGATCGTTTTTCAGTTGGTATTTTTGGCTGCGCTTATTGGAGCTGTGTATGCAGGACATGCGTTCAGCTCTCAGCACATCCACAAATATGACGGACACCACGAGCTCGTGCATCATAATCATGGACACGACCACCATGATTACTACGTACGAAAATAGTGTTTTATTTTATTTCCTTTAATTTATTTATCTATCGGTATTGTAATCCAAAAGTTTATAATTAATTTTACTTACAATTTTTTTCACAACTACATAAAGCTCCATTATATCATATTATTTTGTACCTAATATACACTTTTGCCTGTCTACACAATTTTGTTCATGTGTGATTTGTAATCTTCAAAACTATCTCAAACAAATTGTAACCATCAATTTGTTTATTAAGCCTTTCTAAGGAAATTTTCATACATGATATTAGTGACTATTTAAAATTCAGATTATTTGTATAAATTAGCCGAATTTGCGCTATGCTACTAATTCTGTTAAAGTTACTAATACGACTAAGAAATATAAATTAAAAATTATAATTACTACATAAGACACTAGATCACGTAAGTCTATTACGTATTATCATCTACGTTTGTTTGAAGTACTTTCAGAGCATGTAATCATTTTATTACTCGTATTTGTGATAACCTTAATTTTTGCTGTAAAACTTTTTAATTATATAAACTCGGCCAGGCTCATCCCAAATACGAGTTCGAATACGAGGTGAAAGATCCGCATACACATGACATCAAGAGTCAGCACGAGACGCGCGACGGAGACCTCGTGAAGGGGTACTACGGTCTATATGAGCCTGACGGCACCCACAGACAGGTACACTACCACGCTGATAAGCACTCTGGGTGAGTTATTTTTCCTTAATTTTGAATTTGAAGAAAGACACGAATAAATGCTCATTAACCAGAAACAAATTTCCTTTATATACCTGTACGTCATAGCGTAAAAGAAAATGTTTGAGAACTATATTTAAAAATAAACTAACATATCTTTTAAGTATTTTTGATTTCATTTTACAAGTTATAGCGTCGGTTATTTATATGATACATATTTAAATAACTGTCAACAGCGGTAAGCGAAATAGACATGATGTTATCTGGCAACATATTTGCAACTTGTAGACGGTCATGTCTACTTTTATACGATAGAAAACAACATATAACTAGCTTTTTATCATAATATTTTCTTCATAATATTCTAGGTCACATGGATGTATGTGATATGCGAAGACAACTATCAAGATATAAATGTTTAAAGTCAGCATATTCGATCCATAAATTCTTTTAGTGTCTTAGTTGTTAATATTTTTGCGTTTTAATTTAAATGTATATCAACATAGTAAGGTATTAATAAAATAAAATTGTCTTTTTTATGTATAATAACAGAAAACAAAAACCATTTTTTTAAAGTGTAACTAACGAAGGTTTAACATTTTAATTCGCAAATATTTGGTTTATAGTAGAATAACTGAACTAAAATTACCAAATTATAGCAGTCGCCTGATAAATTATGTTGTATTATAAAAGCCGCAAGGATATTATTGTGTTATAAAATCCTTTTTTTTTTGGGAAATCGTAGCACGGCCATGTATTTTTAAAACCGTGCTTTCAAATATAACTCTGTCTAGAAAAAGAATTTCTGGATTTACTTAAAATAAATAAATAACATTTTGGGTACAATAATATAAAAAAGGAATTAACTTGAAAGTTGTGAATATTATACAAACAAAACAGTGTTATCCTCATCCTTACTATACTTGCTAATATTATAAATATGAAAGTGAGTTTGTTATGATTATAATGAACTTTTGTATAGAGATAGATGGGAAACTGGAGACGGTGATAAGCTAATTTTTCTCGAGAAAAGCTTTTTGAAAGTGGGGTAAGAAGAGGGATAAACTTTGTATGAATCTTTTTTTGCGTCATCCGATTTGTTTGACAAAATCCATATAAACGCGAGCAAAGCCGCATGTTGAATCTAGTATTTATTATTAAGTTTTTTTTTCAGATTTCATGCTGACGTAAAACACAGCACTCATCACATTATCCCGGAGAAGCATCATTACCATGGCTATTAAATTATAATACGAAATAATGTTTGTTTTATAGTTTTATTGTCAATTTTCACTGAACGTTGTTTACTTTTATTATGATAATAAAGTTTTGTACCTGCTTTGTAATTTGTTAATATTTTGTATCATTTATCTAGATATTTTAAACCTGTGAAATAATTAAATCACACTGAAACAATATAAATATGAAAACTGGATACTACTAACTTTAGTAACTGTTTTAGTGTTCTTACTACTTTTGATTATTTATAAATATGCCAGTTTATTAAACAGATTCATAGTGTCATTTATATTAACTGTGATAGCGTATGTATTAGTGGAATCCTTCGGTAGATTTTATCCTAACACCAACCCCGCTAGAAAAAGAATATTTAGATATACTAGGAGGTTGATAATGAAAGATTATTAGTTTTTTTATGTGAGATATTCGAAAACTATATAAAAGCTTTAATGGGAAATTAAAAATAAAAGGAATATTTGGATGTCGACATTACCGCCACTTACCAATAGAAATATTGTTACTGATTCTTATAGTTAAGAAATTTTCAACGAAACTCATAAGGACACATTTTTAAATATAAATCTGTCAAAATAATTATAAAGAAAAGTGTTACGAACGCTTTGTATATAACAAAACTTTACACATAAAAGACAATTTAAGTATATTTGTTTAATGTATTAAAGATAATTCAAAACATTTTAGGAATCCATCATAAAGTAAGGAAACCTAAAATTTAAAAGCAAGCAGCGTCTATATTTACCAGAAACATTTACGATTCGGATAAGTTTCAGTCGTTGGATGTGAAGAAATGTAACGGAAGTTAACAAAATTATTCTCTTTAGATAAAAAAAAGATAGTTTTGATCTATTGTCTTACGATATATTTTATATCAAGGTTTTAAAAGGTCTGCATTAATAACTACTTCGGAAAAATATAGGAAATTGAACGTGAACAAAATAAAAGAGTAACAAAGAAACACCCAAAAAGTAATTTTAATTACTGTTTATTCTGTTAGATCTCAAATTAAATTTATATACTTGTGGCCTTATTCATAAATATAATTTCACTAAAAATTCCGAAACTTCACATATACTAGACTTAAAGTAAGTTAATAAAATTATAATAAAATAAAAAAATATAATATTTAAAAAAAACATTACTTGCGCTTTTAAAATTGATCAAAACTATTAAATTACATAAAATTACAATAAACGTGAGGCAAATGCCATAGACAATAAGTAAGCAAAGACGAAATTAAATTTTGTTAAGAAAACTTAAGCAACAATTCATATAATTTGTAATGCAACAAAAACCATTTGCGACTTAGGTGTACTATTTATGCTCCAATTATGAATTATATATTCTTTGCGTTTTTCATTATTTTTAGCTGCATTATTGTAAAAACCTAATCTATCAAAATTAAACTTATTACGAAAATTATGTAGTTTTAGTTATATACCAATAAACATTGATATATAGAAATTTGAGAATATATCAAATTGTGACCACATGTATGTATACTAATAAATTTTAAAAATAATTTGTAATTTGGTAATGAAAACAAACTAATATCTTAAAACTACACCCCCGGTATTATTTATACTAAAAGTAATTAAATAAGATTTGAAATTAAAGATTCCACAAATACATGTATAAATTAGTTCATGAGTAAATCAATTTAATTTTAAGAACTGTAAGAATAAACAGTAGCTGTGGTGTTTGTTTTTATAATATTTTCAATAATTGTATATATTTCCGATAAATATGAACGCCGCCCTTTTTGAGAGAACGCGCACTGTTAGAACAATTAGGTCAATTTTTTTTACTTTAAATTATTACATACATATCCTGAAATTATATTTATAAATAAAATTTCGGTATATGCGTGCTCGTATTTCTTTTGGGGTTAAATAACGTGATCGAATTGGTATTTGAAAAATTGTTATTATGTGTTCACGCGCATGGTTCTTAGCTATAAAAATTGGTATCTTAATAAAATAGCGTTGTTATCGACGTCCAGATTTTCTTTTTTTCTGTTTATTCCAACAAAATATTTTTTATGGTTTTCTCGGATAAGTCAGATAAAAAAATACAAAATGTGTGCTTAAGATGGATACATATAAATATTAATTTTATTATAGAGGTCTATGTCAGGACAAGGCCTATCTATCGGGTCCGCTACACTTTTATAATTTAATATATTGGATTTATACGACAGTGTTTATGTATGTACGAACTAACTGTCATATTTAAAAATAATCCAAAATTAGAATGACGCGAAAGCAACGCCAAATTTTATAGTGTCCTGGCAGAATAAATATGTAATAATATCTATGTAACTTGAAATTTTTACAGTTTTCACATATTATAGATAAATGATATACGTTTATAATATATTATACAGCAAGTACAAGTATTTATTTTCATACTAATAGTAAACAACATTCAGTAAACATTGACAATAAAACTATAAAACAAAAATGATTTGGTATTATAATTTAATATCCATGGTGATAATGCTTATCTGGGACGATGTGATGAGTGCTATGTTTCACGTCAGCATGAAATCTGCAAAACAAACTTTATAGTCAATATAAAATAAAAACAATAAATTTTAAATTGCCTCACGATTGTCAAATTTATGTTTTTGCTTATTGTCTGTTAAAATAATTATTTTTTTATAAGAAAGATGAAGAGATTTTGTTTTGTTAGTTTGGTTTTTTTTATCTAGTTTTTATACATAAGAAATGCATTATATCTAAAGAAAATTTGTAGAAACCAAAAATAACATAAAAAAATATTAATTTGTAAAGCAATAGGAAAGTGTGCGAGCGACTGACGTGGCAACTTCACGAATATTCGTGTGTATGAGCACACGTACATTAGTGCTGACACCGCAGTTCTAAAAGATAATCTTTAATGATAAAGATATATAAAGGGAAACTCTTTTGTTTCAATTATTTATTATAATATATGAATAATTATTCAATCATTTCTTACCAAAATTAATGGTTTTTAAAGAAGCATTGTAACTCACCCAGAGTGCTTGTCAGCGTGGTAGTGGACCTGTCTGAGAGTTCCATCAGGTTCATGCAGTCCGTAGTATCCCTTCACGAGATCACCGTCGCGCGTTTCGTGCTGACTCTTGATGTCATATGTATGTGGATCTTTCACCTCATATTCAAACTCGTATTTAGGATGAGCCTGTTAGAGTTGATATCATTGAATAAATATTTGATAGTCAAAAATCAAGGGCATCGTAAACGCTTACCGAAGTAATTGCAGACTAGAAGACTGTTGAAAGTAACATAAATGATTATAGATATAAGAATAGATTTATGAATTCAAAGAAAGTGAAAATAATTTATGCAGTTTTTGGTAGGATCTCGCTCCGTTTCTGTTTGATCTGGGTATTTTTTTAAGTATTTAAGCTAAGGTGAGGTATTAAGTTATTTGACAGTTATTTTAACCACGTTTTGTGTACCAATGTTTACTTATTGTTCGCAAGTGAGGTAAATTATATTTATTATTAGGAACACATATGAAAATTGCCTCGATAGTTTTAGTAAAGTAGGAATAATTTTGTTACAGATCGGTTTCCAGATTATAAAATCACATTTTACATTGATAAAATTGTCTAGAAAGGCAAAAGCATTAATTAAAAACATATGTAAGAAATAGTGCTTCCGTACTTGGGATTGCTAGATGCGTTACACGTACCTTAATTGGATTAGGCAGTATTCATTGATAAACATATTACAGAGAATATAATAAAACAATATTTTCTTACGTAGTAATCATGGTGGTCGTGTCCATGACCATGATGCGCGACCTCGTGGTGTCCATCATGTCTGTGGATATGCTGAGAGCTGAACGCATGCCCTGCATACACAGCACCAACAAGCGCAACCAAGAATACGAACTAAACAATGATCATTATTATACTTAGTAACGTTATCATTAAATTAATCAACAAACATAGTAAGTAAAGTAAAAATCCAACTACGTTAAATACATTTATTCGTGGTTTTAGATTAATCTCCTAAACACAGCACTTTTTAAACAATTTAGTTGGTAATATTGGTATTATATAAATTTGGGTAATTTGGTTATTATTATTAACAAACAAATTGTAATAATTGGAAAGATCATATAAAATATTAATAGCAAAAATATTTTTAGTTTTTTTCCCACTCTAATTAAAACATTATATTTAATTTTAAAAACTATTTTTGAACCCAATACAAACAACCCCGAACAAACTCAAGCGTGTGTGATGTCAAAATGTTAGCTCCTACTCATCGTAGCACACAGCTAATACAGTGTTTAGGCTTTTAAACAATTAGATATTGTTCATATTTAATTAAACGTATCAATTGAATAAGTAGAATGCGATATTTTTTTAAACTAAATTTAACTTAATGGTTTAGTTCGAACTTCAGCTGAATTAAATGAAATATCATGTTTAAGAAAATCTTTTATCATAAATTACCCAGATCAGTTATATAAGCCCAATTAGCTTTTATATATCCTTTGTCATACATTAAATAATAAAAGTAACTATTATAAATATTTTCTATATACTAAATTCGGGATATTTTCAGTATATTTCTACATGTAGAAGCCGTTGACATTGTAATTATTGAGAAATTCCTTTAACATTATGACGTGACAGACATGGCAACCAACCATGCCGCATTTGTCTTCACGTAAATTGTTAATAATAAATAAAAAAAATAGTTTTTACATTGACTATCATTATAATCAAATCAAATCGTTTATTTTTCAAAAATAGGATAATAATATCACTTTTTTGAAATCAATGATCTACCACCGTTTCGGAAACAACATGGCGTTCTGGAAGAGAAGAAACGGCGAAACAAAAACATAGTACAAAGTTTACAATATATATACATATATATATATATATATATATATATATATATATATATATTTTACTAAAAACGTAATTTATTGTGAATTACAAATTTCAAACACACAAACCTTTTTTTTTAGAGCAATAAGGTACAAATTATTTAAATGGAAATAAAACTTAAGAAAACTCGAAATCACTGTTTGCAGAAATTAAAAAATTTAACTGTAAGTATATTGCAAGTAATTTTATTATAATAAATATTTGTGTTATTGTGACGATTATCATGAATATTAATTTAGAAACAAAATATAAAAAAAAATACCTGGTTGAACATTGTCGTTAATACTTTGTTGTACTTAAGGAAGTAATACTGGAACTAACTGCTATAGAGCTATAGTAGAGGTCTTTTATATTATTAAAGTGTATTACAAATAACCAAGGTAATATAGATTTCACTCTAATTACGATAATATTAAAATTATTCATTGTTTGGCATGCTGTGTATGCAATCGTTTCGTAAAAACAAAATAACTAATGATATAACTTTGTTTTTTTGTTCGTCATAAGAAAGCTCTTAGCGTGCATTAAAATTATGCGCGACGAAATTAATATTGTAGTTTCAAAGCAATCAATGAGTTGTAGTAATTATTCTCAGAAATTCAGAAATCTCAGAAATTTGAAAATAACCAAAAACAGATCTCAAGATTTGTATGTATATATGTAGTATGTACGCTGTTTGTATTTGTTTCTAATTTAATTTTCAAATAGAGATTACAACTTGATAGCAAATAAGTCGTTTTTTTTGCTTGTGTTTAACTATCTGCTTGTATATCCCTATAGTCTTTTTATTTGTTAGTAAGCGATTTCGATAAAAGTTTAACCGTACCGATATACTGAATACTTCTTTCAAATTACTTCATTACAATTTCTACTAGTACGTAGAGGTTTTAATAAAAAAAAGCTCAAAGAAATTAAATTGTTACATTTCGCAATATACATGATGAAATTTATTATAAGGACAATTTGTGTCATTAATCCATTGATAGATTATAAGAACTGGCAATAGTAGTTTCGTAACTTCGCAGATTATAATAATTATTAGCTTTGTCCGCGACTTCGTTCACTTAATACTAAACTATTTATTTTGCTATACTTTAGTAACAATACTCAACGCCGAAACGGTATGTAGTTAACAGAAGTAAAGGGATGCATACCACCCATTGATCTACAGTAGTTGTAAATAAATTCTTGTCTTAGGGACATAGGTAGGTAGCACGGGTGGGCGGTTGGTCTGTTTTATTTGTTTTATTTTCAGAAACTGCTCTTATTTCGTAGATTGACACTTCAACACAAGATATTATTATGTATCATTATTATATGATAAGTATTATAAGTTCGGTAGAAATAAGTACAGTTAATTAAGTATTAGATGTATATTATTATGTATGTATTAAGCGTGGTATAAGTTTAACATTGTTGTCTATGTATTGTGTAGTGCACGATATGTGCCTATAGTTGCCTTTTTTGTATTGCTTTATAGCGAAGTAGATGAATTTTAGTGCATGCGGGAATGATTACTTTTAGTTAAGAGGTTTGAGGTAAGACGGACAGTGCCTGCGCCTTCGCCTGCAGTTGCCAGGGCAAGTGCTGAGGTTGTCCACCCACATCAATGCACTGTAGCTGGCCGGGGGCATCTGCTTATACAGGCGACGCTTTGCACAACTACCACGTACAGCTGGCGAAATTTCGTACCAGGTCGTACTCGGTGCATGGGTAAACGCGATGTTTGTGTTATTATTGTTTTATTCATCCCCCTATAACATTTATTTTTAATTGTATCCTTTGAACCGTGTCATGAGGGTTAATTGCGAGCGCCTAGACATCTAACCCGCCTCGTAACCACTGACCCTTTGCACAATTACTCTAGCTGGTGGCACTTCCTACATGTGTCTCATAATTTATGATATTATTTAGGGAAAGGACAGTTTAATATTATAATTTGTTGTATGTGTGAGTCGCCGCCTCATAGTATGTTGTATTATAATGCAGCGTCTGGCGAGGCTTTACACGACTACCCGTACAGAGCTGGTAGCACTTCCCACCAGTGGTGAATGTTACGGTATGTAAGTATGGTATTATTATAATGCGGTGTATGTGTATATATATAGGTAGAGAACTTTCACCTTCAGCTTTCATTCCGAGCGCTGAGGGCATCTATCTGCTCATACCGGTGCCCCGCAACTGGTGACGTTTTGCACGACTACCTCATCCAGCTGCCGGTTCTTCGTATTTGGTTGTCTCAATTTCGGGAGGAATTAAATCTATATAGTGATAATACGGAGATACATAGATTAAAAGTGCGGTGATATGTAGACTTAAGATGTGGTGATACGTCGTATATTTAAGAGGCTCATTACGTGATATAAATAAGTGACCGTTTTAAATACATAAGTAGCGTGTTTTATGATGGAGTGAATAAACCATTATGTATACTACAAATCTGAATATTCCATATTTATTACTAAATCGATTTATTTTTAATTTGTTAATGTTTTCCCCTATAATACATACCATAATTTCAGATTACGTGACATAAATAAACGACTGATTTAAATACATAAATAGCAAGTTTTATGATGGAGTGAATAAATCATTATGCATACTACAAATCAGAATATTCCGTTTTTATGACTAAATCGTTTTTTTTTATTTGTTTATGTTTTCCCCTTCTACTAAATACTATATTTTTTTATGGTCAACAAATTATTATTATATTATACCGTACCTCGAAATAATTGTTCAGTTTATCTAATTACTGTACTTGAAAATCTGGAAAAAGTGAATAAATGTTGGTATACATGCAGCAGGTGCTTGCAGATCGGTATGATACTGATGATCGCTATACATTCGGTGGTCACAACTGTTAACTGCAGTATTACCACTTTTCTGTACTACCTACTATAAAACGATTACTTACTTGTAATGTAATGATTACTTACTTATTATATTTTTTACAAATTATTGAGCGAAACGTAATAATGTCGATTAAACCACGAGAAAGTAATAAATCAAAATTATAATAATTGACAAAATACAGTATTTATTTATTTAATTAAATCTTATTACAAAATATAAAATAACAAACAAATATTAACCGATAATAATAACATCCATATGATTTTTTACTAATGATGATGATGCTTAGGTACGATGTGATGTGTACTATGTTTCACTGTAGCGTGGAATCTGTTAACAAATAAAAAGAATGAACTCACCTATATAAAATATTTTTCGCTCTAAACGCCAAATTTTTCTAATAAAAAATTACAAGTCTTAAATTAGTTACCCGGAATGTTTGTCAGCATGGTAGTCGACATGTCTGAGGGTGCCGTCAGGGTCGTGCAGTTCGTAGTAACCCTTCACAACGTCACCGTCGCGTGTCTCGTGCTGACTCTTGTAGTCATGTGTATGTGGGTCTTTCACTTTGTACTCAAACTCGTATTTGGGATGAGTCTAAATTTATAAAAACGCCAAAAAAAAATTATTAAAATGAATTTAAAAAAGAAAATTGGTATAAAGAAATAAATTGAGAGCAAGGAAAACAAATAAATTATAATGGTAAACCATATGCAAGATTTGCAATAACCATTATTCTAGCAAAACAATAATATACAACTTTAAAGGTTGCTATTGTTCATATTTTAACATTGGTAACTTTAAAGCAGAAGCCTGAGAAGTAGCAAACTATTTCGAATTACTGCAATCCTTGTAAGGTTAAATATACAAATGTAGCCGTATATTGCACTCAAGAAGGAAACTTCTCTTGGATTATCTTTTGCTGCTTTATAACATAAAAAATAATTGAGTCATAACTATATATGGAATTAAACTATTCATAAAACTAAAAATAAAATAAGTCTTACATAGTAGTCATGGTGTTCATGACCATGTCCGTGATGGACAGGTTCATGGTGACCATCATGTTTGTGGATGTGCTGAGATGAGAATGCATGCTCTGCAACCGTCACACCAATCACAGCCGCAAGTAATAATACCACCTAAAATAATTTATCTTAATAATTTATCCGAAAAATAATGACAGTCGTGAATAAAAAAAAGCTTTCCTATCTCACTTTAAGAGATTAGCGCTTATTTAAATCGAATTAAAAGAAGTTTACAAATAACCTTAGTGAACATTTTGTTCCCGGATCTGTTGTTGAGTGCAATGGTTGCTGTTAAATGATATGTTCTAGTTGAATCTCAAGTCTTTTATATTGTCAACAATTACAACTACCATATCCAAGGTGACATTGGTTTCACTGTAATATTAGGTAAGTAAAGGCAATTAAATTATTCAATGTTTAGTATGCAACTTTCGTAATTATTTCGGAAAGTATAATAACACAATATTGCTTTCATGTTCCATTATCGTTATGGTTCTATAGTTCTTAATTAACCCTATGTATTTGTATAAATGTAAAATATTGCTGAGAGATAGTATGACCACATCGCGGAATAAGTTTCTTTCTAAATATTTTCTTACATATTAAATAGTACTTGTTTCATTAATATGCATTTTAATAATATTGGTGCAAAATAGCAGTAGCTTTATTTAAGGATAGGTGGTACTCTAGCACCCGGATCACTTTTGTCATTATTTTATATATAATTATATTTAATGGCAACCAGAACGCATATCAACGTTGGATAGGTAACTTGAAATTTGAATGCAGGCAGTGTTTATAATAATTTTTCATACTTTTCATAGTTTCATATTCAAATTATTTATAATTATAGTATAACGATTGGTTGACGAGTAGCTATAGATAAATAAATATAAAAACATTTTTTGTACCATATCGTACCTGTGTTTTTAAGATTATAATTTAAAGTTGAAATCTTTAGCATATTAGTAATTTCTGTAAATCCTTGTTCACAACTGATCAAAATTGTCAATTGTAAATGTGAGTATTATATGCGTAATATTTGTAATATATCAGCAGTGTAATTATCATAAGAGAATCTTTATTTAGTTTGGAATGAAATTAATAGATTGAAAATTGAGTATATCTACAAATATATAAACATACGACTCACACATTATTTTATATTTCAAATTGTCATATTTACAAATTTAGTTAATACTTCGATCGATGTCTAGTGTTTATATGTTGACGATATAAAAATATAAAATACTGTGTGACAATAATACGTGTACTATATTTACTACTTTACTTTAATACGTGTAACAATTATTGACTACTGAAAAGCGCGCAACAAGGTCTTTCAGGCCAACGATATAAAATTATTTCATTTAATCAATATAGGTGCAAAGTTTAAGCACGGCCTGCGGGCGGAAGACGCGGGCACGTCCCTCCGCCGTCGCACACACAGGCCCGAGGCGAGGCGCATCCTGTGTTCGGTGAGCCCCCTCGAAGACTCTTCAGGGGGTCACTACCATCTTTGACTCCCCCCCCCCCAGATTATAGAAGGTGACCCCTATCAAAGGGCCTAAGCCTGTCGGTGAACAGTTGCAATGTACAGACAGATCGTGCTCCCCGGCCCAACAGGCGATAGAAGAACACCGTGGGGTTTTAGTGGGTATTAACGGCAAACCTTTCGCCGGTTGAGTCCCACACACCCCTCCCAGCCCATCAGGTAGGGGATGCCCTATAGCGTTTTATTACGTTAAAAAACAAAAATACAAAGTATGTTCTTATGCTTCAAAAAATAGAAACAGATCTATAATTCCAAACATAATCGTCTTCCAGCTATACGGCTTTATAAAAGTAGTAGTATTAACAATATTCCTCGTGATGTAATAAATATTTACTTCAAAATATACCTCCGAAAAATGTACCACTCTCAAAATATAATGTACATTTCATTAAATTAGTTTATACTTGTATATTATATTGTATATTGTTATATTAAGAAATTAAGTTATGCTAAAGTTATTATAATTGTTGCTGTAAACTTATGTCATATAATAACATAATTTTATCTCATATTTGAATATATGTATAGGTATTAAAATATTAATTTTAGTTATGAATTTAAGAAAGTTGGTATAACATTGAGACTCATACCTAGCGAATACATGTTACCACACTCCATTAAAAAAATATTATCCTGAACCTTTAAATTAGCCTTAAAATTTTACCTTACCTAATACTACCTTAAAATACTGTTATTTTAACATTTTATTTAGTGAAAATCATTAGTGGGTCAAATCAGATCACTTGTAAATGTTGCAATTACTTGAAATTAATAAGCGTTTTATATCACTACTCTATTAAAATAAATTTTATACCCTTGCTTAGCCTATATTCTACTCATATTTAAATTCCACAGGATGAAAATATGTTAAAAGTCAATACCTTTATAGAAATTAAAGATTACAGTGATAGACATCACTAGAACGTATTCTATATTATAAAAGTAACTTAAAGTATTGCTGCACCATAAGGTATTTTGGTAACTAAATATAATCTATCACCGCTATGTGGTGCTAATTATACATGCGTGTTCAAGTCTAAAAGCTCTTCCAACAGTCTCAGTTTCTTTGCATACAATATATGTATCGTAATTTTAACCACTCACATTATTTGTACATATTTGGGGCACCAATTGTAAAGAAATACAGGTAGCTCTGTTATACAGTTTATTGAGTAGAATTAATCAAGTAATACATTACAAAATAATTACAAATAGTTATTAACAGTTTGTCAGTCTACCACTGATGATGATGATGATGTTCAGGAACGATATGATGTGTGCTGTGTTTCAAGGTTGCGTGGAAACTGTAAAAATAAATTATTTCATACTTTAATCAGTGGAAAAACAATGGACATTATGTAGAATTAATGGACTTAATATTATATACCCAGAGTGTTTGTCAGCGTGGTAGTCGACATGTCTGAGGGTGCCGTCAGGGTCGTGCAGTTCGTAGTAACCCTTCACGACGTCACCATCGCGAGACTCGTGCTGACTCTTGTAGTCATGTGTATGCGGGTCCGTCACTTTGTACTCGAACTCATATTTTGGGTAAGTCTGGAGATTTGAACAGATTGTAATGAAATTAAACTGAATCAGTTAAAAATAAATAATATTGTCTGTATGTATTACATAATAGTCATGGTGGCCATATCCGTGACCGTGGTGCACAGGCTCGTGATGGCCATCATATTTGTGAATGTGTTGAGAGGAGAATGCCTGTTGCGCAGCCACGATATCAATCACCAGCACGAGAGTTATTATCTGAAATCATTAACATAATTACTGTTTTTGAAATTAATTAATTAATAATTCACTTCAACGTATAATAATTTAAATCGAAACGATTTTACAATAACATGACGCTTTTTGAATTAATAAGTATCTTTAACATTAAATACTATTAGGTTTATTTTATTTACAATGCGCAGGAAACTTTAAGTCGCAAAATTTAAATAGAGTCTAAAGAGTTTTTAACATTGAGTAACAATATTTTTATCAGATACTCAGGACTTCAAATTATCACCATCGTCCTACTAAATGACGACTCTATCCCGACACCAAATCAAGTAAATGCAGTTACTGACGAAGCCCATGAAATTCAATAGTTAATTAGGTATGAAGATGACTCAGAAACGCAATCTATGATATTAATCTATAGACCTTATATCTTGTTATATGCTACTAATTAAACAAACGATACGTTTTATAGACGGACAATAACGCTTTTAAACAAGGTTCGGCTTCTACCTTAGATAACATTGTTTATTATGGTGTTCACAAAAGTAGATCAAAGAACTGTTTGATATAGTTCGTTTAATGTTCAAGCCTTTTATATTGTATAAAGTATAATCAAGGTGACATTGGTTTCACTCTAATGTCAGGTAAAAGCAATAAAATTATTCAATGTTTAGAATGCAACATCAATTATAAGAATTTCGTAAAACGTTACATAGTTTATAAAAGTTACTAGATTATGGTATGAAAATAAATATGAAAAAATACATAAGGTTTCGTAAAGTATTGATATGATTAAGGAATAAATTGTGAAAGATTGATTTCACGTAGAAATTATTATTCTCAAAATAGTCCATTAACTCCGATTACTTAATAGAAACACAAAACATTAAAATACTTAGTATTAGAAATGTTCAATTTTAGTATAACTAAGCGACTCATCTCTTTATGCAAATATATTAAAAAATCATAATTCACTTAAACAAATTATAACTTATTATCAATATTAATTTCATATTAATACGGCAGTTTTTCATATTAGAAAGAAAATATATTACATTAATATTTTCATTATTAATCTCTTTCTTACTATCGGGATATAGTCTCCATCCATCCATCCATTCAACCGAAAGACGTCCACTGCTGGGTATAGGTCTCCCTCAAAGATCTCCACGACGACCGGTCTTGCACCACCCGCATCCAGCTTTTATTACGGCTAATTATTTGTGAAAAAATAAATAACGGCAGGTCAAAGTTTATGGGAGCGTTAGCATATACTCTTGATAAGGTAGTTAATACTTAGAAAATTTATTATGGTATGTGTACGTGACTACATGTAGTCTGCTAACTGGCCCAGGTCTCTGGTAACACGGGAGTTTTAAGAGTCGCTGTGGTGCGATATAATGGATAGTGTTGGGTGATTAGTACCCGATGAGTCACTACATGCCCCTCTCGCCATAGCTTGAGTCCAGGTAATACGCTTGCGCGTTGCGTTGCGGAATATACCTTTAATATTAAACACCGAAGTATTACCGAGCATCTGTATCTAGGATTTGTTTAATTCTCTGGCTACGTATCACTTAGTGTTCACAACCTTCGGGATATGCCTTCAGCTGTTTAACATGACGACAACGATCTCTGTAGTTGTGACAAAAACTTTACTAATGATGTCATTATTTTCACCGACGCCACGTTCACTACAACTCATCTGTAAGTGTCGACCCATACTCCATTCTACTTGAGTTATACATTTTAATACTCGCATCAAGTGGAACAGGAAAACGGTCATGAGTATGAGCCTATTGAATGCTAAATGGAACGTAGCCTAATAAAGTATTTTTAGAACAGAATACTTTTTGAACTCGTTTGATTATCATCTCGTGTTTTTTGTAAATGTACATCTATTCTCAATTAAATTGTAAAATGTCGGAAAAACCATTTTTAATAAAAATAACTTGTATTTTTTAAAGTAAATAATAATAATATATACACGTCAAATTTCATTCCATCTCTTCCATCCGCTTGCAAATGACTTGACAATTCATTTTAATATATATTATTTAATATTCATAATAAAATAATATGTATGTATATGGTTTTATGTGACCCAGTTAATACTTTGCTCGTAGTTCGTCTGGTACTATAAGAGTGAGTTTTTTCATACATATATTTATCATGAAATATTTAGATATATCTTTTAAATAATTTTTGTATGCATATTACATATTAATAGTGTTATTAAGTATATTCTATAATAATATAATATATACATCTAATTAGTATTTTTTTTTTATTAATAATGGATTTACAAGATATTTATAAAAAAATATAGTGAATAAAATACTCCCGTAACATATTTACAGTAAATGAGAATGATTAAAAACATGCACAACAACCTAATATATAAAATTTATTTAAAATTAAAGTAGTTCAGAATATAACCTTCATGTAGTAACATCCGACGACAGATCAAATATAGTTAAAATTTAAAATAATGATATTATTGTAATAAAATGACTGTTTGATTTTGTTACTGAGTCATATGTAGTTTCAGGACTAATTAGTAAATAAATTTCAATATATCAAGGGTACTGCAATAAGCTCGTTTTTTCTACAAGTCAGACAGTCATACGACACGTATAGACGTAAGTAGTAAGTTAATAGTAAAATAATGATGTTATATGATGATTCACCATTCTAGTACAATTATTTCGACGACTCAGTAAATCATAAAGACAACAACAATCATACATCATAAAAATAGCTATAAATATTCAAATGATATTAGGGTATTACACTTAATTTTGATATAAAAAAACAAACAGCGTTAATAATAGAAATAATTTTTAACTCAGTAAATTAAATTTATAGGTAAAGTATTCGACTATAAACCGTATTATTTAGATAACATATTTTATAATCATACATTTAAATTTCGATTTTTTTTTTTTTTTTGTAATAAGTTTGAGCGTGTTTAATTGTTCTTCATGTATTTTTCAATTTATGTCAATGTTTCAGTTTTTAAGTATAATTGATTACTATTATAAATCGTTATGAGTACTTTGTCATAGAGTTTTTATTTTATTATTTGCATATTATTTATTGATTTATCACAGATATCACTTAAATATTCATAAACATAAAATAAGACTTAGTCTCGGTTTTTATTATCAGAACGTATCGATGAATGCTAGAGGAGAGATCGATGTTTTTAGGACGTTTAGGAAGAAGTTGGCAGAAAAAAAGCCTTGAAGTATTATAAGTTTAAACTTTATTCACACACAAACCAAATAACACTTACAACGAATCAACATTTTTCATTTACATGTCACACTATAACAGTATATTAAATTATTGATGATGATGATGGTGATGTTCCGGCTCGACATGTATGGCATGACCTTCGTGGATAACTTCAGCATTGAAACTGGAAACGAGGAATCTTAAGTAGATTTATATAAAGCCCTCAACGTAGTTTTTGTTTACTATCCAATCCTATCTAGTGAAATCAGACTATATATCTAGTGAAATAAGTTATAAACAAAATAAAATCCTAACTTGAGCACATTTTGCATATAATATACAATATCTAACAGACAGGTCAGTATTTTTTAAATAATATAATAAATACTGGGAATCTATTATTATATAAACTTGCTAGTTTATGCAATATTGCATTATTCGATTCTTTGCATTTACTAGCAGATTATTCGGATATTATATTCAATCGGTACTGTAAAAGAAAATACTTTGAAGATATAATGTCATAAGAATATAACATTGATAATTTTAGTATTATCAACGTTACATATCATTTATTCTTATACATGTCTCTGGCTACAAAGGGCTATACTTTGTTGTGACAGGAAAATTACAGGTTGTATTATTATTGTTTTGTAAAATATTATTTACCCGCTGTGTTTGTCTGCAGCGTATTTCACAATCCTGACTGTGCCGTCAGGCTCGTGCAGGCTGTAGACTCCCTTTACTACGTCACCGTCGCGGCTCTCGTGCTGGTACTTCTTGTCACCGGTGTGTGAGTCTTCTATTTTGTATTCATACTCGTATTTGGGATGAGCCTGTTAGAAACAAAATATAAAATAATAAATTACTTCACGGCAAATTTATTATATTATTGGCTGTCAAGTTCCGAGTCATTTTTAGTTCTTTAGTTAAACTTTTCGACGCTTACTTAATTAAATGTTTTTGCTGTTTTACAATACATTTACAAATCTAAATTAATTTAGATTACATAGTAGTCGACGTGGTGTCCCTCGTGATGTTCCTCATGGTGTCCCTCATGACCTGACTCATGGTTCAGGTAGTGTTGGCGATAGCCCTCATGATGCGCAGGAGCATGATGTGTCTCGTGTCCGTGACCGGCATGCAAGACGATGCTTTGTGATGAAAACGCGTGTCCATGATGGTGATCATGTCCGTGGCCGTATTGAGGTAGCGCATTGGCGAGCGCAAGGACTGCGGTCATTAGAGTAATCTGAAAAAATATTCATTAAAATATATAAAATCTCTGGTAAACTTTTTGTTAGAAACTAGTAGTTAGTTTTTGTTAATTCAACATCAATTATTTGCCCCAGTGTATAATAATAATATACAATTTGTTTTAGTATAGTCATGTTAGAATGTAATTTAATTTTAGAAAACAAGGAATGACAATGTTATCGTTATATGTTTGCAAAATATAACATATTCTTACTACTTCATTTTTTATAATGATGAATACAAATATAAGTAAGATCCTTTAGAAACGTTCAATTTTTTTTTTCATGTTACATATTTTAAATAATGTTAAGTTTACCTTAAACATGTTTACTATTTTACTTGTTTTTTGTGTTAGTACAAAATATAACTGATAACGTATTGATACCTGGCTCCGGTTTTTATACACAATCATTTAGGTACTGCGAGTATAATTTTCGCAATTATACAAATATTTGTACTCGATTGTTACATATAAGATCTTTAGTTGATAACTTCATGTGTCCTCGGCCAACTTGCCAGGTAACACGATTATGAGGTTATTTAAATATTAAAACTACACGAGAAATTGATTTAAGCACTGTTGTCAACCAATAGTCGTGTTTCACCTTTACTTTTCATATTATTCAAACTTCAACATTACTCTTTCAATGAAAGTATTCAAGATTGTATTTTAACCAGTGCAGGTGCGTTTGTGGTAGATGTCTTTCGTTTGTGATGTTTTTTTGAAACATTCATTTATTTATGTGTTTTGATATTTATTTATTAATGAAAACATTCAAGTAAACATCATTATGGTAGTTTTAAAATTAATTAATTGATTTAATTCCATATTATCACTACCCTATTATAGTAACGGACGAGCTTTTTAGAATTAGTAACATTTAATTGAACTGTACTTAAAATAATCCTTTCATATATGATGCTTTACCCAATTATTCAGAGTACTATTATTTTTCTCCGAATTTATATTACTCGCCACAAAGCATTATGTCTTATATCACAACTAGCTCTGCCTGCTACTTCATTGACGTACCACAAAGAATTATTTAATATATTTTGCAAGGTTTTATAACATTTTTCAATACAGCTTTGATGGTAGTGTGATATTAAATATTAGTAGTTAATATTCTCAATGATTGTTCTATTAAAGACAATTTTTTTTAAATACGGCTGGTAATACCTAAAATTACCGCGCCCAAACAAACGAACAAACTTTTCTGCTTTATAATATGAATATGGATTAAGATTTACATTATTTTCGTATATAAGCCACAGTTATCATCGTGAAATATCCAGTAATTATTCAGCTATAAGATAATGTAACAACCGGTAATTCGATGCAACAAAAAATTAAGTACTCTATAAGCAAGCATATTATTCAATAGGAGCGTAGTTCTATTAAAATGGATAATTATTTAGATAGAGACAAGCAAATTTTTACCTTGTGATATATTACATACATAGTTATTATAGGTATACTTTCCATAATTCAATTTATACATATAGTGGAAACTTGCGGAGTTCTTACCGTTTAAAAACAAAGCTAATCATTTGATAGTATAAAAAAGAAAAGGCGTTTAATTTAAGAATATAAAGTCTTCATACTACGTCTAATGAATAAAAATTTGAGGCGATGATAACACAGTTGTAGTGTGTACGCCTTTGCGTAAAGGGGCGTGAATTCGAATCTAAACACCTACAATGAGCTTGAGCTTTCGCTGAAGGAAAACATCGTAAGGAAACCATAGCATATTGGTAGGGCTTTTTTCTGAGGCCCGCCTAGATAGCTACATTCCTCAACTTGAAAATCTGCCGCCAAATACCAATAGGTATCTTCCGGCAGTTGCAGAGAGCCAGTTCCTCCAGAGGTTTAGCGTGTCTACTAAGTTGGGCCGTATTGTCACTTAAGATCAGGTGAGATTACGGCCATAACGGTAAGTCTTTAAATAAATAAAAAAAACAGTTAAATGAAATATTGTAAACAAAAAAATGTTTTAATAACAAAGAGGTTATTATTTATACTGTATATTTCATTAGTACTAGAAAGTACTTAAATCATACTTATAGGTCCTAGCATTAATTAGGCTCATAATTATATTTACAAATTGTAAAAATTTGGGCAAGCCTATCTAGACGTAGTTAAATACATATTTATTTTGTAATTATTTTATTATAAGTAGTTTTATCAATACCGCCTATAAGGTTGTATAATAATGTCGAAAATCTAAATTCAAAGCTCTCAAGCTCAAAAATGTGTCTTAGAATATATTTTTTTCTACCTCTTTACCCAAATATTTCGGGTTTTCGATATTTTGATACACGTTAAACATTCTATTTAAGCTGTGGTTGGCTTAGGAATTATACGTATAATAAGCTTCATTAAATCTTAATTACCTACTGTTATATCCTCACGAGCTTATGAAATCGGACTTCAGAAGGAAAAACAGAACTATCTTCTGCTTATTTTGTTAATATTTTTCTTCTGAGTGTCAATAAGTTGTCGTTCAGGTAAGGTTTGCTAAACAATGAAAAAATGAAATTACTAGTACGTTATTCGTACGTACTATACGTATACAGTACGTTATTGACACTCGTAGCGATAGCTTTTACATGTTTTTGAGATAATTGTGGGGTTCGTATTAGAAACAAGTACGGTTTAACGAGTTTTTATAATAAAACAATAATTGTCTGTAGAACTTTGTTGTCGCTTATGTTAGATCTACGAAGCGGGTTGCCCAGCAGGGCTTTCTCCCAGAGCTATGATACGCGGTTCTTTAAAAGGGGACTGGAATAGTCATCACGATTGGCAACCTCACTGTATTGCTTTTGGTGGTGCAGCAGTCCATAGACGACGATAGCCATTGACAACCAGATGGACCGTCTCCCTGTTTGCTGTCCTTAGCATTATAAAAAACTGAGCTATAATTATTCATATTTTTATAAATCTGACTTTTTTTACGCACATCATTATGGAAGTACTGGGCACATTTAGGTAAAATTTGGCAGAGCTGACTTTAGATATTTTTCAATTGTATTGGAGTATTCAAAAATAGCGGGTCTAAGTTTTTATTCTAGAATTCTATAATGCTTTATAGTGCGGATGGTTCAAAGCAAATTTAATTAATAAAGCCCAATTATAATAAAACATCAATAATTCGATATCAAAATTAATGAAATTATATACAATAGTAGTTAAAATATTTTTCGTGTTAAATTAAACTCAAATAATGGTATATTTTTTTAATTATTAATATATATATTTTTCTTTACATACTTGACTGTATTGGATGCATAAATGGAACACTACGAGACTTGATAGGACTTGACACACAAATTTACATACATAGTCATACAATTTTGACGTATTTCTAAATTTAAATAGTTAACACATATTTGATAATTATAAACTTGGCTAAGTACATTTGAAAAAGCTATTTAACTTTAAAAATTCACACTGTATCTAGCCAGTGGGTTTATTTCTAATTTTGGTAACACACCAGTCAGATCATTTTTTTTTTTAACATTACAACCAAATAGTTAGTAGTCGACTAAACTAAAATTGATTAAATACCAGGGGATTCAGTAAGTAGACGTTATCCAGGCACTAATGTTAGAAATTGCACGTCATTAGAAAATATAAAACTAACAATAAAAAAGAGTAGGGTAAATAAATGAAAAATATTTTGTCGTCAGTAAACAACTTGAAAGTATATTCACACACAGTACATAGACCAAACTCAACGCTTAACAACAAACCAACATTATTCATTAAAAGAATTATAACAACAAAAGAAATTAGTAATGATGATGATGGTAATTCTCAGGCTGGGCATGTGTGGCATGACCTTCGCGTATAACTTCAGCATTGAATCTGAAACCAATTAAAACGTTAGAAGACTAACACACAGCTGTCCAGTTAGTGATTGGTTTTGCGTCAAAGAGAATCGATTTAGTGTCACGGGTGCGACTGGATTGTATAGATTGTTCTATATTCGTATACATTTGGTATATATGTTTATTAATTTATATACAATAAGCAAAATTTCTAGTAAGGGAAAATATTCAGGTTGTTGAATTCTTATCACTAACACAATATCGGTCCAAGGACTCCCTAAGTTTGATCCAATTATTCACATTTTTAGACAGCTCAGAAAGTATGTATATATACTAATGTGATTATCATAAGCATCGATTTAGATAAGGGATAACATCATAATGGTTACCCTTATAATAATATACAGGACTACAGTTTTATCCGGTTTTTATATCGATTCCACTTTACGGTATAATTACCCGTTGTGTTTGTCTGCAACGTATTTCACAATCCTGATGGTGCCGTCAGGCTCGTGGAGGCTGTATACTCCCTTCACTTCATCACCGTCGCGGGTTTCGTGCTGATACTTTTTGTCACCGGTGTGTGCGTCTTCTATTTTGTACTCATACTCGTATTTGGGATGAGCCTGTTAAATACAAAATATATAATAATAGATGGTCACAAGGAATATTTAACCTATTTTTTATTAAGTTAAGGTTTAAGTTTAAGTTAGTGTTATGGCCACGATCTTATATGATGTTATGTGACAATGTGGCTCAAGATGGTGCATTCGCTAAGCCTTGTAGAAAGACTAGCTCTCAATTGTAACTGCCGGAACACACCTATAGGTATTTGGCGGTAGATTTTCAACTAGAGAGTGGTAGCTAGCCAGGCGCGTATTATAAAAAGCCCTACCACCATCCTATGGTTACATCATAATGTTTTCCTTTACCGAAAGCGCAAGCTCATAGTAGGGGGATTCGAACGCACGTCCCTTGACGCGGCGTCCGTTCACACTACCAACTGAGCTATCATCGCTTCACATATGATTGTTTCTCTAATTTTCAAGTAATATTTGATATTTGTTTATACACACAAACCAGCAAACACAGTTCAACTACTTGTCAAATAATTGATAAAATATATAGGATATTCTCTGAAACAGCATAATTTAATATATTCTGTTTACATAATAGTCGACATGATGTTGCTCGTGGTGTCCCTCATTGTGTCCCCTGTGTCCTGACTCATGAGTCAGGTAGTGTTGGTGATAGCCCGCATGATACACAGGAGCATGGTAGGTTTCGTGACCATGGCCGGCGTGCAGCACGATGCTTTGTGATGAGAATGCGTGTCCATGATGATTATCATGGCCATGGCCGTATTGAGGTAGCGCATTAACAAGCGCAAAGATCGCAGCAATTAGAGTCACCTGTAAAAATCATTAATCAAAGATTTTGTTTTTATTGCTATTAATAGGTTATTTAGCTACAAGTGGTTATATATTACATTATTTAATAATCTATTACACATTTAAGTGTACTTAAAAATGTTTGTATTTTATTGGGTTTCAAGAGACAATAAATTAAAATGTCTTCGCTGTACGTCTACAAAATATAACATAGTTTTATTAGTATTTGCACTGCACTAAAGACTGTAAATATAAATAAATCCACTTATGAATGTTTGATGAGTTTTCACATTTCAATAATTATATAACTTTCCACTATACCTTCAACATATTTATAATTTTTATTGTTTTCTGTGTGAGCACAAAACGTAAATGATAATTTTTTGGTCTCTGTTTTGGTTTTTATACACAATCATTAAAGTAAATTTTTCGCAATTATACGATATTATTTATCTCAAGCACACATAATTTAATGTGACCTTGATCAACCTGTCAAGTACAAAAGTTGAGTAGATAATTAAAACTTACGCGATTTCATAAGATTTAATCATTATATTCGACCTGTACTTGCCCCTTATTGGACTTACTTGAGACTTTCATATTTTTTAAGCATCAACTTTAGTTTTGCAGCAAAAGCAGTCTTATTTATGTTACTTTTTTATACACATAAAAAGTAATCATATTTATAACAGCTTAACGGACTATTTTGTTAGACGTTATTTGTTACAAATAGGTAATGATAAAATAAAAACAAAGTAAGGCCTAGGTATTTACGGACAAGAAAGACAACCATCGGGTTGTGATTTGAATCATCCCTGCTATATACCACAACGAAGTTTGTGGCGCTTCTTAAATTATTTTGTTTTCAATCCAATCCAAACAGCAGAAAATTATAGAGACTGATGAAATTTCGCTTAAATTTTTGTTAATTTATCGTAAAGTAAAATTCGCTTAGTAGTTTCAGAATTACGTGCATATAAAGGAAAACAGTTAACTAAAGAAAAAAATTTATTATCTGTATCTATACATAAAATATATATAATAAAGTATACCATAGAAAAAAAATACGTACAGACTTGCCTTAATTACAACTTTTTACACTATATTTTTCTGATGCAACTGCAGTTATAGTAAACTTTATTTTATCTAATCTCGGTATACATTAGCGATATTATTAAAACCTTAATAAACTTTTCCTTTAATATTGATTTTCAAAATTGGTATATTTTTTATAAATAAAGATAATTATGTCAATGGGAATTTGATATTCCACATTATAAATACGCAATTATATAATGGATTAATCTTACAGGATTACTTAAAACAACAATTTAATGAACTGTATCCTAGCATATTAGAAATTATTTTTAAGATGAGAAGTTAAGTTTAAAAAAAATCGCTGTTTTATTTTCGATCACTTTCGGCACGTTATTTATTATTATCGCCACTTTCTCATATCTCGGAATGAAATCTGCCAACAACTACCACAATGCTCTATATTCTTTCGGCAAATATCCACAATTAACATAAATACTATTTATTTGTTAAGAATATCATAATAAAATAAAAATTATAAGCAACTCGCATATATATAATTGACTATATTTATTTGGCTAATAGGCAGAACTTCTTTCTTTCGTAGGTACTAAACTTCACGACCAACATGGTTATATTTACGGGTATGCATTCTTTTTCCAATGTGTCATTTCGCACGTTCACCGCGAAGCTTTTGAAGCGATTATAGCTCAGTGATAGTGTGTACGACTTTGCGTCAAGGGACGTGAGTTCGAATCCAACCACCTACTATGAGCTTGGGCTTTCGGTGAAGGAAAACATCGTGAGGAAACCATAGCATGATGGTAGGGATTTTTTAATGCCCGTCTGGCTAACTACAACCCTCAAGTTGAAAATCTGCCGCCAAATACCAATAGGTGTGTTCCGGCAGTTGCACTTCAGAGCCAGTTCCTCCAAAGGTTTAGCGTGTCTACCAACTTGGGCCGTATCGTCACTTAAGATCAGGTGAGATTATAGCCATAACACTAAGCCTTAACTATAAAAAAAAACTGTGGACTGAAACTCATCTTTCAGCCACACACCACGCGTTCTATCATAAATTTAAAAAAATACATTAAAAGATACTTAACGATATGTTTTATGCATTTAGGTAACATTAAGTCAATTACTATGAGAATTATTTAGAACTAGCTTTTACCAAATCCAGTCAGATTTGTCAAATCGGATACGCAGTAAAAAAGGTTCATACAAAAGTTCATTCCTCTCTTCTCTCTCCTTTCTTTAGCAAGGAAAAGTTGCACATTTACTCAACGTTCATAGAACTTTGATACTATAACAATTCAACAGAAAAATCGTTTAAAATAGAAGATGTTCTATCTAGATCTTATTGGTTCTACAATACACTAGTATAATATTATCGAAAAACCGAGTTTCAAACCTCAGTCAGTTGCAAAATATGCTTGAGAAGTTCGTCTATCCTATTTTAATTATATATTTACTAGGTCTAATATTTCGATGCCCGGTAAAATATTTTAGTTATGACTAAACGATCGTTTAAGAACTTAATATATACGACAAGTTTCATTAAAATTTAATTATACATTATAATTATGGGCTTTTTTTATGGGAAAAAACTGGAGCCTTTTTTATATTATTTTGAAACCTAGCATTATATTATCATTTAGTTATGCTTAACTTTAATAACATGAGATTTTAATTCTTACCGCTATATAAATATTAAGACCATCAACTGTTTTAAGATTATCTATTAAATATTTTATGTAAACAAAAAAGGGGTTATTTTTATATGATATATG
Source organism: Actias luna (assembly GCA_039707435.1). Classification (NCBI taxonomy): domain Eukaryota; kingdom Metazoa; phylum Arthropoda; class Insecta; order Lepidoptera; family Saturniidae; genus Actias; species Actias luna. Next base: position 6,512,898 of record JAZHAC010000033.1, on the reverse strand, counting down.
TCAATTTGAATATATTTTTTAATTATTTGATTGGGAACAAACACTAAAATAAAATTAAATGAAAACAATAATATTTTGTTCTTATTTCTTAATATTCTGAGAATATATGTAAGAGTAACGGGAGTATCAGAAAATAAGCCATCTTATTGACTTATGTTTTTATTCGTAAAATGACAACTACCTCCGAATGATCAGTCTGACTCGCGAATCTTTCACGAGATATCCTAGCCAGCGTTACGTAGCACGTTTTTATAGTATAGTAGAACGCTGCCGTCACGAAATACGCAAATATCCGTTGAAGTATTTTTAATAATTCGTTGATGTACTCGTAATGCACTAACATTCGTTGAAGTACTTTCATAGTATTTTCTGTTTATATAATATTTGCGCCGATACGACCATTCTGATGACAGGTGCGTCCCTGCGCCTTAGTCTCCTTTACATTATATTTATAACCTCATGGTCGCAGCCCTAATTGTTGCCTATAGCCAACATCAAAATCGATCAAAAAGACTACAAGAAGGTTTACCAACATATATACACACAGAATAAAACTTAAATCTTTATTCACACACAATACATACAGATACCAAACTCAATACTTACAATAGATCTATATTATTAACAAACATATCTCTTTATAATAACACGTAAAAATTAATGGTGATGTTCAGGCTCGATGTGTTTGGCATGGCCTTCACGGATAACTTCAGCATTGAACCTGAAAGTAAGAAAATGTAAGCAGATTTATTACACAAAATTATCTATGTAGTTATTGCTAACTATTTAACACTGTTTAGTTACGGCAGACCATAGGGACTGAACAAAACAATTGAAAGGTATTCCTTATTTCTCGTAACATAAAATATAGTATTGATATCTAATTATGTAGTTAAAAACATTTGTATAAATGAAAACATCGTGAGCATCAATGTCTTACAAATATAGAACTGTAAATTTTTCCATATTTTATTTTGTTTATACTTTATAACCCCAGGTAACGAACTAAGTTCGTAGAGACGTAGGTAGTATAGTATTTTGTAGTTTAATTACCCGTTATGTTTGTCTGCAGTATATTTCACAATCCTGATGGTGCCGTCAGGCTCGTGCAGGCTGTATACTCCCTTCACTACATCACCGTCGCGGCTCTCATGCTGGTACTTCTTGTCGCCGGTGTGTGAGTCTTCTATTTTGTACTCGTACTCGTATTTCGGATGAGCCTGTTAGATACAAAATATGAAATATTCAATGGCCACACAACATATTTTATATATTATTGGTTGTTTAGTTGGTGCTTGGTGGTTTAGTAGTTATTGGTGGAAATAGTGTAATTAATTTCATTTTGATTACGTAATAGTCGACGTGATGCCCCTCGTGGTGTTCCTCGTGATGACTCTGGTGCCCTGAGTCATGATGCGCAGGAGTATAGTGGGTCTCGTGTCCGTGGCCAGTGTGCAACACGATGCTTTGTGATGAGAATGCATGTCCAAGGTGTTGATCATGACCGTGGCCATATTGAGGTAGCGCATTGGCGAGCGTAAGAATCGCAGCCATTAAAGTAATCTGCAAATAAATTCATAAAAGCTTATTAAATTTCTGATAAAACTTGGTTTGTATTAAAAATCCAACGGTGGTTAGATCTAATATGATGTTATTTAATTAATAAATTTCGTTCGTTTTAGCATAGATGGCATAAATTTATCAAATTAAAAAAAATGATATCCCATGTAGGTTTACATAATAATAGATTTATGATTTATTATTAACGATTGTGATTTTAAATATATAATATTTTACTATAACAATAGATATAAAATATTTTACTTTACCTTAAACATTTTCAATATTATTGATGTTTTACTGTGTGATCACAAACCGCAACTGATAATTTTTGGTACCTGTTTTTGATTTTTATATTCAATCATTAAGGGTACTGCAAATAAATTTTTCGCAATTATACAAATACTTGTACCTGATTGTTACATATGTGGTCTGAAGTGATAACTATGTGTCCTTGGCCAATACGAAGTAATACGACTATGCGGTTATTTAAAAGTGATAAAACTTCATAAGAAATTTCTTTATCCAACGCTATCAACCCATACTTGTCTCTTACTGGACTTTACCTTTCTTATTATTTAAACTTCAACTTTCCCTTTGCAATAAAGGTAATATTATTTATTCTATTTTCGTTATGTACTATAGAGAGACATGAACATAAAATTCGTGCCATTCAAAAGATAACAAAATGGATTCTTACAAATAATCTTTTTAAAGTAAAATTACTAATCACTTTTAAATTCTGTTTATAGATTATATTTTAACCAATTCAACCGCAATCATGGTAAACGTAATTCTCTCTACTTTTCATATGTAATTGAAGTCTCTCTAAAACTTTAATAAACTACTGCTTATAATATGTACATACTTTGAAGTAGATATGTATTTGGGTAAATATGCGGTTTATAGTAGCAAAATCAACATCCTATATTATCGTTGTGCTATTAAATTTAAATTATTGAAGGTTCGATCTTTTTAAATTGTTTAATATTCGTCCAATCATACTAATATTATAAATGGCAACGTGAGTTTGTTTATTTGTGACGCTTTCACGTATAAACTGCTGAATCGATTGTGATGAATTTTGTTGCTGAAGTTTGATGGGATCCTAGAGATGGAAATAGGCTACATTTTCTCGCGAGAAACTTATAGCTATTGGAGTCAACACAGGGATAAACTTTGTTTTCAAATTTTTATCGCGTCATCCGATTTGTTGACAAAATCAATATCAAAGCGAGCGAAGTCATACATAAAATCTAGTTTTACATAAACTAAATCCTTTATTTAATAAGTTCTTCATTTTTAACGAGGTCATCTAATTTCTGTTGTTCCTTCTACTCTAGGTCTGTGTTCTATATTTACGTTTTAATCATGAAGTAATGATATTGTTAATACCGAAAACTTTTAACAGTAAAAAAAAACAATTAAAAAGAAAATTGCACTTTTTAGCCTCAGTTATGACATATAAAAATAGTCTAAAATTAGAATACATTCGTTTACTTATATATAAAACTATAAGAATAATAGTGTAACATTCGGTTTAACTTATTTGAAAAAGTTTTATTAATGATAAAATATTTATTTAAATTATTAATTTATTGAAGCGATGATAGCTCAGTGGTAGTGTGCACGACTTCGCGTCAAGGGGCGTGGGTTCGAACCTAAGCACCTACAATGAGCTTGAGCTTTCGGTGAAGGAAAACATCGTGAGGAAACCATAGCATGGTGGTAGGGCTTTTTCTGATGCCCGCCTGGCTAGCTACCACCCTCTAGTTGTGAAACTGCCGCCAAATACCAATAGGTGTGTTCCGGCAGCAGCACTTGAGAGCCAGTTCCGAAGAGAGCGTATTCCTTCCTTAAAAAGGCCGGCAACGCACTTGCGAGCCCTCCGGTGTTGCAGGTGTTTATGGGCGGCGGTGATCACTTTCCATCAGGTGAGCCTCCTGCTCGTTTGCCACCTATTCCATAAAAAAAAAAAAAAAAAAAAAAAAATTTAAAGTGAAATGAATCTTGAACTAGTTAAGAGTTCTCGTCCTGCAACATACTTTGGTTTAATAGCGGTTATATAAACCTTAAATTAAAAAATTAAATCGAACAAAATAAAAATAATTTAAACGCTTTTTTCTTTTCTGTTTTCATATTTCCGAAATAATTATGGGATATCTTTTAGGGACAAGTACTACCAAGACATGTGTTACCTAATAGATCAATTAATGAGTCTAATCTCTTTTAATTGGATTGCGCTTTCCTATCAATATGTGAGTAAAATATTTGGCTTAGAATAGGGCTCGAGCCCCCTCCGAGCTAACAGTGTAGGTCGCTTGTAAAATAAAAATTATTTAGAAATTCTGTCTGTCCTTTAGTGTTAAATGTTTCCTCTAATAATACTGTACCTGAGTCATAAAAGTGTATTATATTTTTTTAAGTATAATCAAAGTTAATTTTTTTATTGATATAGAGGACAACTAGTGGATCAAGTAGTCAGACATTGTTTTAGAAAATTATGGAGTATATGTTTTTAAGGGAGAATTAAAATTTAACATATGTATATTGGTTGGAAGTATTTTGGATCTCCACAACAGTAGCAGTACCTGTCAGGGCCTATTACTGGAATAAATCATGCAGATCACCCTATATGAACATAAATTAACCATCAGAATCGATCGAGTCGTTTAGGAGATGACGAATTACAAAATGAAATACAATAGAAAAATATGTATAGAAATATAAAATTTGAAAGTTTATTCACACACATTACATACACCGAACTCAGCACTTACAACAAATCAACATTATTAAATAACAAATCTCTCTATAATATTTTTTAGAAACTAGTTGTGATGATGATGGTGATGTTCAGGCTCGACATGTTTGGCATGCCCTTCGTGGATAACTTCAGCGTTGAATCTGAAAATGAGAAAATGTGATCAGATTTACATAAAGCTATCTATGTAGTAATAACTAACTGTTCAAAGCCACATAGCTGTATCAAACCAGACATTTATGAACGTAATTAACTGAAAGGTTTTTATATATCTTTTACTTTTTTGTAACTTATAGTAATAAGTCATAGTGACCGAATTTTATATCACTGATGAATATCAACCCTGTGTCTTCAGCTTCAAACTTTCTCAGAATTTCTCAGCTTTTTCAGAATTTGTGCGCATATCCAAATTTGAATATAATCAACAACAATCTTTCGAGTAAAAGAAATATAATCAGGAATATTCTCATACAAAATTTCTAACTGTGGAATAATCGGATTTTCATATCAGCGATACAGTTAATGTCGTATCACCAAATTATTAATCTATGATATAATTACCCGCTGTGTTTATCTGCAGTGTATTTAACAATCCTGATGGTGCCGTCGGGCTCGTGCAGGCTGTAGACTCCCTTCACCACGTCACCGTCGCGGCTCTCGTGCTGGTACTTCTTGTCACCGGTGTGTGCGTCTTCTATTTTATACTCATACTCGTATTTAGGATGAGCCTGTTAAATATAAAATATTTATTAATAGTTAGCTGCAATGCAAATTCAACATGTTAATGATGCTCTTGATATCAAGAAATCTTTAATTTATATTTTACAAAAAATTAAACGACAAGCTGAAAAAATCTTCGCGCCAATTATTATTTTAATAATTATGTGTATATTATAATATATATTTTTTCGAATAATTATAATTGAATTTGATTACGTAGTAGTCAACATGATGTCCCCCATGGTGTTCCTCATGGTGCCCCTTGTGTCCTAATTCATGGTTCAGGTGGTATTGGTGATGGGCCTCATGATCCACAGGAGCATGGTGGGTCTCGTGACCGTGGCCGGCGTGCAGCACGATGCTTTGTGATGAGAATGCGTGTCCATGATGATTATCATGGCCGTGGTCGTATTGAGGTAGCGCATTGGTGAGCACAAATATCGCGCCTGCTAGTATAATCTGTATAGGTATCAAAGTATGTTAAAGTTTCAATAAACTTATGTTTTATTACAAACATACTTGTTTTTTTTTTTGTATCGTAGCTCGGCAAAGTGACAGCACTGTACCTGATGTTAAGTACAGCACAGTCCAAAAACAGCAGCGACCATCGAAAGAACGATAATCCATCGCCAATCGCTACTGTCATGCTGCCCTGCGTAAATGCTTTTTTATGTTTCTCTTGAAGGACCCGATGTTTGATTTCATATGAATATTTTATAATCACTATTATATTATTTTTATTTTCTTATTTTACCGGTTTTGAGAATACAAGATATTACATTGCATTCAAAGTTTTTTGTATTGTATCTATGTATATCTTTAAAAAATTGTTTGTCTGTTTGAACGCGCTAATCTTGAGAACTACCAATCGGATTTCATAAATATTGTTTTTTATTTGATACTACAATCATTGAGAAAGGCTTTAGGTTATTTAACTTCACGCTAATAATAACAATAGGAACAAAGCTGTATTGAAGAAAGTTATAAAAATAGGCAAAAACTATTAAATAATTTCAATTCCACGTGAACGTTGTTTATGTCATTATAACAATGGTTATTTTAATTATAAAGTTTACCTTAAACATATTGAGAATATTTTTGTTGTTTTCTGTATGAACACACACGAGTAAGTGATAAATTTTTGGTGCATTTTTGGTTTTTATATGCGATAATTAAGATAAAGCGAGTAAATTTTTCGCAATTATATAAAAAAGTTGTAACCTGTTTTTCGCAAACTAAATATCTGAGACGTAATGTGGCCTCGGGTAACCCGTCAGTAACATAACTGTACTTATCGTACCTTAGAGCTTTTTATTGTAAAAAGATTTCAAAAGAAAGTGATTTAAACATCACGGTCACTACATTTCTTTCTAATGTTTTATTCTACTGTACTTTTTTAATTCATTTTTAACTTTCTGTTTACTATAACGCTAATTCAGTTTATTATTAAGGCATGTCATAAGCCGTAACTCTTATTTGGACCTCTTGTGTTTCGGGAAATCAAACCTCACCAAAAAATATTTTTTCACATACAAGTTTTGACAGCCAAATACACAGTTGTAAGTTCGATTACTCAAATTCTCTTTTTTAATTGATGACTACGGTACAAATTGACTACACTCATTTAATTTCATATTCATAGTGCTTTGGGCAGGAGTTATAATGAGTCAATCACAATGAAATTTATACGTGGAAGTAGCTGATGCTATTTATTTCGGTCACGTTTTCCCATAAGCAGAGCGTCGCAGTACTATCCGTTATTAGTGAGTGCCTATATTGTGAAAGAATCTTCTTCTTCTTCATAACCCTTATCAGTCCTTATAATGTTTAGCCTCTACTCCAGTGTTTCTTAACGTGTGGGTCGCGACCCCCTGGAGGGTCGCGAAGCTTCTATAGTGGAGTCGCAAAAGGTTGGGAAAGCTACTGCAGTAAAATGTTAACTAAAGAATATAATCAATTGTATGAAATATAATAAAAAATAAACCATAAGGTTTATATTAATAAGGTTTAAGGTAAATAAACCATGACAACTCTTAATGCGAAGGTTGCGTTTGTTTTTCATTAACCAATTTCTCCCATCGTGGATCCGTTTTTGCTATATAGAGAAAGAATTAAATCGTTTTCCAAATTTAAGCGATTTCTTTACTTACTTTTTATTTGGGCCATTGATGAAAATGTCAACTCGCACAAATACGAGGTGGTAAATGGAATCACACACTTCAAAGCCTCTATTTTTAATTCGGGGTATTCTGATTTCCTTTTTAACCCAAAGGTATACAATTTGACAGATATAAATTCCAATTGCAGAATCCCATGGGTAGATAAATCCAGCAGATTTTTTTTGAGCTTGGTAACCAAATTTGCCTCATTTCTAGCTGCATTTAAAAACGGATTTAAGATCCACCTTTGCCGAGTATTCTTCGATATTTTTTGCAATAAGAAGTAATGACACAGTTCTTTGTTCGTTTTCCGGCAGCAGTCTAGGCCGAGGTTCGGCCATTCTGGCACCCTTGTGCCCGCAGCCTAGGGGCTAAGTGCCCTCAGCATTTGCCCTAAAAAGTTCGGTGGAGCTGTCAAAGCCTTTACAGTTAACAGCGTTTGTCAGGTAAAAAAAAAACTATTCTTTCAACTTTTGGAACACCATTTTTATACCATAAATTCGTTGATGTTTATCCGACTTCTTCAATAAAAGACTGTATCGAAGAAAATGAATTGAAGTTGTTTTGATTTAGAGACGACGATCATAAGTCAATTTTGTTTGTAAGTTACATTATCTATTGGGGACGCATTCGATGTTAGTAATAAATGTTTTGTACGTAGTTAATTATGTATTTATCCGAACCCTAATTATGAAAATGCATAAATATATTGGATTGAATATTTGTTACAAAATAAAATACGTGAAAATAAAGCAACGGGTAAGTGGGTCGCGAAATATTTTTCGTACTAAAAGGGGCTGTGTCATGAAAAAGGTTGAAAAACACTGCTCTTATCTATCAGCTGCCATCTCAGTATTCACGCTTTTTATACACATATCATTCCTTACTCAGTCCATCCATATCTTCTTCAGTCTTCTTCTTTCCCTACATCTATCCGCATTCACACTTAACATTCTTATAGTTATTTGTTTTCATCTCTTCTCATAGTATTTCCATACCACACATACTCCTCAATTTCAGAGTCACTTGTGCTATTTTCATATTTCCTCGAATATGTTCATTTTTAATATTTTTAAATAGCTCCACCATATTGGTATATTTTCACGAGTCGCGTTCCGGTATTAACTGGTCTATATTTTGGCGTATTTTATTTGACTGCGAATAGTGCGTTTACGCATTACGTCAGGAAATTCTTAGAATAGGTGTATTAACTACGTCATTAAAAAAGAGTATGTACAATATGGTAATAAACCTGTCCCAGTGGCTCATCAAATTTTAGGATCAGCCAATGCAATGCATGACTTCGAAGATCAAAGATCCACTACTCATCTCTCGAATGTTTCAGTTATATCTTTATAGTACTTTGTTTACTCTCGGTTACCGTATTGATAATTGACCGTACCACTACGGAAAAATTTTGAATCACCTGAAATGTGAAATATGTACCAATCAGATTTTTATTAAGCCCTTCTGAGTTTTGAAATTGAACAACCAATGTAATAAAAAGCAAATGTACTTACGAGTTAATATGGCAAGAGTTAAATAAAAAAATAATTTCTAAACAAATTTTATTTACATAAAAAACATTGTCAACACATTTTTGGCTATAATTAAATCACAGTTAAATACTTAGTAATGGTCGGATTTCGCAGGAACGATATGGTGAGTACCATGTTTCACTGTAGCGTGGAATCTGTGGAAAAATAAATTTGTTATTATAGTAGATAGGTACCACATTATATATAAGAATCACGTCTAAACGAGTTGACTGATAAAAGTAAAATTCATGTAATATATATCTTCTATCGATTCGCTTTAATTTATAGTTAAGATTTCGAGCGTTATGGCCACAACTCAACTTATATTAAGTGATGATGTTGCCCAAGCTGGTGAACACACTAAACCTGTGGAGGGACTAGCTCTCAAGTGCAACTATCGGAACACACCTAAAGGTATTTGGCGGCAGATTTTCAACTTGAAGGTGGTATCTTGCCAGATATACATTAGAAAAAGCCTAGTCTTTATGGTATGGTTTCATCACGATGTTATCCTGCAGCAAAAGCTCAAGCTCATTGACGCCGCGTTAGTACACATTATCAACTATCATATTTAACTGTCATACCAACTGTCATGTCATATCATCACTTCCATTCCTATTCTATTGTGCTCTTCCATGATATGATAGATAATGCTGTGCTTGAGTTAACTACTGAAATGGGCAGCATAACATTTGCCAGGCCAATTGGTGTATACCTTAAATAACTTGATTTTTTTTATAGTACAATTATGTATGCGATCTACCTAATTCTAAATAGTTACTGTAATCCTGTGAGCACACACAACAGCAGAAACACCTTGCGCGCATTGTCAACACTCAAATTAGTAGCCACAAATGTAAAGTGTTTTTTACATCACTAGACTCCTATTACGCTCTTATTACTCTTGGTTTCCTACAGATTTTAATTGAATTTTCATCACCGGTTTCATCATGTGACTTAATATTAGGTTACGTTCCAAATTGGTTGGAATCATTTTGTTTGGAATTCATAGAAAATATGGTGATATGTCCAAAAAAAGTTAAAGTGAAATATATATTTTAAGTATATAATTTTATTATAGTTTATAAACTGATAAATAATCCATACTAATATCATAAATGCCAAAGTGAGCTTGTTTGTTACGCTTTCACGCCTAAACAGCTGAATCTATTGAGATGAAGTTTGGTGGGACCCTGGAGACGGAGATAGGCTACTTTTGTTGCTTCATCCGATTTGTTTGACAAAATCAATATTAACGCAATTGAAGCTGCTGGTAAAAGCTAGTATACAATATTTTATTGTATATTATGGCAGTGACTCACCCAGATTCCTTGTCGCCGTAATATTCAACATGTCTTACCGAGCCATCGGGCTCGTGAAGCGCGTAGTAGCCCTTCACGACATCACCGTCGCGGGTTTCATGCTGGCTCTTGCTATCGCCAGTATGGGGATCCTTTACTTCATACGCAAAGTCGTATTTAGGATATGCCTGTAAACAAATAATTATTATTCCGAATCAAATCAATGCATCACCATAATGACAACTGATATTTGATGCGAACGTAGACAAATAAATGTAATAAGATATACTTAAAATTATCAACTACCCTTTTAATTTATCTATGAGGAATATCAATACTCTGCTGCAACTGTTTCATTGAAGGGTGATCCTAGTAAAGAAATACGAAATTGCTTTTAATTTTATCTTTTAAATTATCATGACAATATCATGTCCAAAAAATTTAAAAATACTAAAAGTATACGAAATGAATATAAATAGCAGGCATAAATAGTGAAGTAATAAGATTCTCGTCAGTACTCTACTAATTGAAAATCATCTTAATATTCTTACAGTGATATTATAGTTTTAACCTTTTAAATATGTTGTGACGACACTATTCATACTATATCTATAAAATAAATCACTTAACAAGAATTACTAATTAAAAAGCTTACATAATAATCGATGCTGTCCCCATGACCGTGACCATGCCCTTTGTCGTCACCTTTAACATGTACAACCTGAGCAGGTCCGTCATGTCTCGCGACATGTTGGGATGAGTAAGCGTACCCGTGACCCTGGCCTTGACCTTGGCCATGGTCGTAGTTAGCTGACGCGGCAGCCAGGAATACTGTGAAGCATAATACCTACGAAAAACATTCAATAAAAATATTATTTGCTGCCATTATTAATACAATATTTCGATTGGAGCCTAGTTAGTCGTACCGTAGAACTGTGGAACCGTCTTCCCGTTAGCGTGTTCCCTCCTTCCTATGACATTGAGTCCTTCAAAAAGGGTGTGAAAAGGTACGTAAGCAGGCCAGCATGACAGCAGTGAATTTAGTTTCATTGGCAGTCGCGGCTGATTAGGATTGTACGGTACTTCACATCAGGTGCTATGCAGTCACAATGCTGCGCAACGTAAAACAAAAGTTACACAATTCGTTGTTAAATAATTATGAACGAAGCATATACTCTTAATAAATAGGTACTTAATTAACATAATTTATTATATAGGCAAGTAAGTCTAGGCGGAGAACTAATAATTATATTACGTAATAGGCAGTCGTGTGCATAAATCGAACACGAGACCTCGTAGTTTGTTATACGTACACAGTTATTATAGTTGCACCAAAAAGCCTACTGATATATGTATTATGTTACATAATATATAGTAATAACATTGAAATCAACTCAAGAGTACAGAACATTTTTTATGTTTATTATAATATTTAATTCTAGTTATAAATTGAATTGTGTTATTAAATTAGATGTGAGTTCGAATCCACAAGGACAACATCGTGATGAAACGATAGCATGGTGGCAGGGTTTTTTGTAATGCCTGCCTGGCTAGCTACCACCCTCAAGTTCAAAATCTGCCGCCTAATACCTATAGGTGTGTCCCGGCAGTTGCACCTGAGGACCAGTCCCTTCACTAGGCTTAGCATGTCTACCATCTTGGGCCACATAGTCACTTAACATCAGGTGAGATTGTGACCACAACGCTAAGTCTATAATCTATACAAAGCTAAATAAAGTTATTTAAATGACAAAAAATATATACATATCAAAAATAACACTTTGCTGTTTCTTCTTCATGATTTATTCTGAGTAATGTTGGCACAGTATGTTTTCTACTTCTATTAACGTTTTTGATGTCAACTCACTATCTTTTATACACATATCATTACTCACAGAGGTCATCTATGCCTCTACTCCTATAGTCTCCATAGATACTTAATATTTTTCTAGCTATATGAGCAGGTTTTCTAGGTACATAAATTTCATAAAATAATGTTAAGTCTTAAATATAGTTAATATTGATTTAGGATTTAATTTACCTTTGTAAACATTATGTGCTACTTATTTGACCGTTGTACTAATGACACTATTCACTTGTTAACTGATAGACATCTAATAGAATCCAAGTCTTTTATAATGTCAACTAAAGGAACCAAGGTAAAGTTGATTTCTCTCTACATCATTGAGTATTTAAAATTATGCGAGAGCTTGTGTATAGTTATTTGTTATAATTTCGTAAAGGCGTTTACACTTATACTTGATTGTGTGGCATTACAATTATGCAAGTTCCTTCTGTATAGCATTATTATATTGACACAAATCTAAATTAACAAAAAACAGCCTACCTCATTATGAAAACAGTTGCAAGAACTTTGCTATCGTAATATCCATAATAATAACAACAAGTAAGTTCAATTTAATTGAGACTATCTTATTATTCTGATAAAAAATTAAGAATATTATATATTTCTCCGTATCTGTGAAAAGAATATTAAATTAATTTGAACCTTGTATTTGAGAAAATAAAATGTATTTCTAGTTAAAGTATAGAAAAATTTAAGTTAAAACTCATTGTTTGAAAATAGATTATGATTAGATGCATTAAACTAAGTAGGTCTGAAAGGTAAAGGAAAGAGCTTAGAGTTTCTGAGTGATCGAATAAGAAATAAGAAAATCCTTACAGGTTCCCGTGTTATCTAAAGACTGACATGCTTCTAAGAACGATTAGACTACGATAGTGGGTGGATCACGAAGCTCTCAAAATGGATGGTCGATGTAGTCACAGAGTTTAAGGAGACGCGACGTTGGCAGATCTACCACAAGATAAACCGACGACAAGGTAAATATTACAGGAAGCTGTTGGATGTGAACTAAATAGAACCAATTGGCGATTTTTACAGAAAGTGTACGTCAAATTATGGATGTATTTCGGTTGAAACAATGATAATGATAACGTGCATACAATAAATCACAACATACACAACGTTTAGTTGCATTTAATTAGTATTTATAACGTGTTGGAATAAACTCTTATTCAAAATTTTGAAACAATGATAGTTTGGAGGCTGCATTATTAGACGTGATTTCGAATCTCTGCAATGAGCCTGATTTTTTGGTGAAAGAAAACATCGTGGTGAAACAAACATACCTACTTGGCTAGCTACCACATTCAAGTTCAATCCAAATACCTATATAGATGTGATCCATCAGCTGCACTTGAGGTACAGTCCCTACACTAGGTTTAACGAATCCACCATCTTGGGCTACATCATCACTTGATATCAGGTGTGATTGTGATCAAAATACTCAATATGTTATATATTTAAAAAATCCTTAATACGGAATGAACGTAGTATCTTAAGCATTCAAATATAGGTAAGAAAGTACGTTGGTTTAAGTGCTTTAAAAGGAACATGAATATTATATTGCGGTAATAACTTATTACAAAATCATCCTCACTTTAACCCTTTACATGCATACATCTGAATAACTTTTATGGTATGAATAAAGCCGTATTACTTAAGATGATTAACTTCTCATATATGTATAAGTTTAACAGTAAACTGTTAAACTTCCGAAACCGAATGACTTTTGCAATACAATTTTTGTGTAAAATTGTACCAAACCTGTCTCACATTACATTTTTTCGATGTATAAATTCATTCGCATTCATTGTATAAAGCATCAGAAGTGCGATTTATTTCGAAGACACAACAAGCAAAATGCTCTTTAAGGTACGATTTGCGATTGTATTTCATTAATTATCCTATATATTACATATAATATTGGTCCAGTTTTTTTACATTTATTTGTAACTTGATTTTTATACATAAATCTTTATTTATTATGCTGTAATTACGTGTGTTAACATACATTAAATTCTGTGGAACACCGTGGAAAGATAAAAACTGTTATACGGTGAACATTTATAACAAAATATTAATGTATGTATTGATGAATGCTGTATTAAAAAGAACCGTATTTATACCAGTATTATGTTTTATTAGGTTATTGGCGTTTTCATTCTCCTGGCAACAATTTATTGTCAAGATCAGTATCATCACGGATACACCCTTCAAACATTAGTCAACGATGAAGCCCCAAAGAAGATTGCAATTCCTGCACAAACTCACCATATCACTCCTGTTCACGTGACTCCTGTTCAAATAGTGCCAGTTCACGCCATCAATGCTGGTCACGGCCATAGTATATCCTCCCAAAGTATCATTCATCAAAATACTGAAAATGTGTACCACAAACAACCGCTTTATTTTGTTCCTGTCCACCATCATGAACCAGCCCCGGTCCACGAAACGATTGCAGATACCCCGGTTCAGATATTATTAAATTATAAGCCCGTTAATCATATCATACAAGAAACTAATCATCAGGGACAATCCCACCATAGCAAGTCGAATCATGAAGATCATCACGAGAGCCATCATGTAGATTATTATGTGAGTTTGATTTTAATTATATAAAAACCAGTGTATGCATAAAGACCACACGACAGAAGTGAAACATCTATATATCTCTCTCGCTCCCTTAGTCCCCTCCAAACGACTTAACCCGAACGAGCGTCCCACAAAAATGTTGCGGATCTGAATTTCAACACCCTTCCATAAGAAGTATCATTTCAAAATATTCTTAAACCATTACTTATACCATCAATAACCAATCAAATTTATACTATTTTTTAACTAGATTTTACGTGCAGTTTCACTCGCGCTAATATTCATCATAATCGGTTTAGCGATTTAGGCGTGAAAGCGTAACAAAAAAACAGACTCACTTTTGCATTTATTTTTTGTTACTGTTACTACTTTTTCTTATATTCAACAGTCTTGGTCATGCAACAATTATATAAAATAAAAGTCTTCTTTATTCCTTCATTTCTTTATGCATTCTTAAAATAAGTTTAGGTCTTTATAATTAAAATTTTGGCCTCATATTTGTTGTCAGTTAATATTATTTATTCTCTATTTATAACTGTATCTATCATGTCCACTTTCTGTACTTAGCATGAAAACATGGGTATATTTATTGGTTTTTACTTGGAATCTGTTAAAAAACCTATTTAGTTAAATTGTATTATTTAATTGAACAAGTGATTTTTATTATCTCTAGGCTTATCCTAAATATGAATACGAGTATAAAGTAGAGGATCCACACACCGGTGACAAGAAATATCAGCATGAGAGTCGCGATGGAGATCACGTCCAAGGAGTATACAGTTTTCACGAGCCTGATGGCTCCGTGCGCACTGTTAAATATATCGCTGACAAGAAATCAGGGTAAGAACAAGCGTAACACGCTTCACTTTGATACGTAGCTTTAGTTACAGAAATGATGGCGTAGTCATGATTTTCAGCATATAGAATGTAGGTACATAATATAGCCAAGCCTCGAGTATAGTAATTACAATTTTGCATTGATGCACTCGTGGCAACCAGTAATTTGCGCGACCCCTCGAAGGACAGTAGTCGCATATATACTCGGAGTGCGATTACTCGTTAAGCACCGAACATGTCCCATATACTTTGATGCTTACAAGAGTCTACTAACCCTAGTTTGATTCGTAAACTTGTCCGTCTTACACTCAAACTTTTCGTTTTCATTTATTATAACCTCACTGTAAAATTGTTTACACGTATTCCGGAGGTGGGTGATAGTAGCTACAACACAGTTCTAAGCAACTGTAGCTAGTATCGTTCATGTTCTCATTTGTGTATATACTTTTGTGGTGAATATAAATAAATAAATAAATTCAAAAACATTATCCGCTGATTGATCTGTTCATTAATGACACCAGTAAGCTTACATTTTAATATATGTCTGTGTTTTTTAAGTTATAGCTTATAAACATGAGAAGTTTAACAAAGGTAAGAAACGTCAATCATCAGACTGGATTGCAAACACATGCTCGCAATGATACATCCGTCATAGTGACTTATTGTTGATTTGCCTTTATATTCACAAGCTAAGTGGCATAAGATTTCTATGAACAAATGAGAATGACATATAAAAAAAGAATGACAAATGAAAATGACGATTTCTAATAAATTACTCATCTCTTGATAATCCACATTAGACTATGATTATTTCTTCACTTACTGTGAGGCACAATACCCTTCGGTTCTCGTGGTACTAAGCAATAGTACTTTTTATGTTTGATCTATACTAAAATCTACAAACCAAAAGTGTACAAACTTTATCTGAATACTATGATATTCAGTAAGTCCTAAAGTGACGTAAAAATTCAGCTTTTTTTCTTATTGTCGCTAAAGATTCTGATACCTAATAATTGGGTTATTAGATGAGTTTGTTTATTGTTTTTATTTTTACAGATTCAATGCTGTGGTAACGAATACTGGTCATAAACACGAAGAACCTCTTCATCATCACGAGAATCATGGGTATCATCACTAATCCCATGAACTACCTGAATTATTTATAATCATGAATCAAATCACATTATAGTTAATTATAATAATACTTATTTAATACTTAGTATAATACTTAAACTAAGACTTAATATTATTACATAACGAGTTAAGAGTAAATAAAAAAGTTGTAATTATATTTTCTTTTATTTTATATTTTTCTGCATGCGATTGCCTGAGTAACTATAAAATTAGTATTTTTTTTTTTAATCGAATATATGTAACTGTGAAATAAATTAACAAATTATTCAGTTCACCTAGTTTATAAGAACTACGTTTTCTATAGAAATTTAGAATTCAATACAACACAATTCCTCTTGAATCACACTCTTACTCACATATTCTAATGCTAAAATTATGGGAACGCTAACAATCTCACGTCAGAAGACGAGACTAGACATCCAGACTGACTCCGAAAATATTGCTCAAAAATATTAATACATAACTCATACAAAATTTGTCAACTCTTTTATACGACTTGAGCTGTTGCATTCTTGAAAACGCTGAATACGTTAATTATATTAAAAAATACCGATTTTCTACTAAATTTAACTAGGAAAATATTATAATACAAATCTAGCCTTCCTTTATTCAAGAAATGTTTATCTTAAAAAAGCTTGTCATAAATATGAATTCAATATGGTCCCCGAATTTCAAATTGTATACTTGATATTATAATTTGGTAGTAATGGTAATGAATTAGTTTGAATATTTCCTTTTATATTTATAACGATTATCAAGAAAATGTACTCGTCAATCTAAAAACGGACAACAAAGAATTCACTTGAACATTATTTAGTTTTACTATTATCATTAATCTACTATCTAATATCCAATCTAATAGTACATGTTTTATACATAAGAAATCATTAGAATAATTTATTATTACATAAATAATTTTCCTCGAAATACGGAAATCCTTTTCCTTTTTGACTATAGAAAGCTAGTTGAAAAGTATCTTAATTATATCAAGTAAATAAATATTACCTAAATAATAATAATTAGTAACAGTGATCAATGTTTATGAGTATTTGTTATTCCAGAACCTAACAAACCTTATGAGGTATTACGTGGCAATGATATAAATGTTAGAATGGATGTGTGATGTAACGAAAATGGGTAAGAATAGGAAGAATTTATTCAAGAAAATGTGAAACATAGATGTTGAGTAATAATAGGTTGGCAAGGTGTGCATATATTACGAGGGTAGACAGAAGTTATATAACTAGAACAATGTTAACTATGAACTTATGAATCGAGAGATAGCAGCTGACATAGAAGAGGTGAAGAATAGAAACTTCAAATTATAAAAACCATGCGTATTTACCCAATAAGACGTAAAGTACTATGATGAGGTTGAAAAATTTAAAGTAAATTATTTAATGAAATATTTAAAATAGTCCCATAGATTTGTTATATTTAATTTAGTTCATGCTTCGCCAGTGATGACGCTTTTTATGAAACCATTCATTCAGTATTAATGGATTTTTCGAAATCTGTACAAAAAGTTGAATGTGGTTCATGGCTTGAAGAGAGTCAATGCGTACTCAGTTCGTTTGATCTTGTAACAAAAAATGACAATGACATCGTAGAGGTCACTTTCTGTAATTACGAGAAATAGTGTTAGTAGAATAAGCGAGTTTAATAGATGATATAATTCATGATTATAAATACGGTTATGATATTATAAGTATCATAATTATGTGGTTATTATTATTTCCTCACTTAATTATTTTTTTTTACACATATAACAGCAATGTATTCCAAATTTTACGAAAACAGAAAAGTAAACAAAATCAAAGTAAAATGACCATAATTTTAAATTAACTGTATTGTTTGGTTATTGGGTAGTTTTTCATATTATACATAATACAACAATCGAATAATCATTGCTTTTTAGTACTACACACAGGAAAGAGTATCAAAAAAAAATTATTACTTTTTTATCAATAATATACTTGTAAAGTTGGTAATAAAGGAATATACCTTATTTCCAAGATGTAACCATAACGTTAAGGTGAAATCGGACTTGATTAAAAAAGTCGACATTTAAAGGAAACGATAGAACTTAACTAGAATACAAAGTTGAAAAAGATTTCTCTCGTTAACTTGAGTCCGTTAACTGTTTACTTTTGTCTATGCTGAAGTATATTGTGTTCAATCTAACTGTGTACATCTAAAAGTTCATTTTTATTAATCACAGCACCCGTAAATAAGATTGTTGCACTAGTTTAGTAGATAGACAACCTTCACATTGATTACATAAATTACGTCATGAAGTCTGTGCGCGTGTTGGGTTACAAACATGACGCCCCAAGCGGCAACAAATCTATTCAATACTCTCTCGTAACGTCTCCGGTATATATTGAGCTAATGACTATGTTAATTCATCAGTTCCACTGCGGAAGTCTACGGAGAAAGAGCAACATGCTTGCAAAAGTGGGTGTTTTAAACAAAATATGTAAACATTTGTGATATTTTGCTTAATTGTAAATCATCTTTACAGATTCTTTTACTATCCATTGCAGTGGCTGCAGTGTTTTGCCAGGATAATGTTTTTTTGAAGAAACGACTTCAGCAGGAACAAGCCAAAGAATATAGACATTCTTATGAGCATGTACATCCTTCGTACCCTCTTCGGGCTCCGAAGGAACCTGCACCTATTAGTGAGGAGCAATATCAACCTGAGTCAGAAGGCCATGTATATACACATACACCCGAAAGTCATGAGCATGTGTACGCTCACGCACCTGAAAGCCACGGTCACGTGTATGTCCATGCACCAGAAAATCATGGACAAGTATACGAACAAGCACCCGAAAATAACGACCACGTATACGAACATGAACCCCAAAACCATAGACCCGCTTATTCATCCCAGAGTATCATTCACCATCCTCAGTCCAGTCATCGAGATTCGGAAGAAAGTAAAGACGAGCACGTATCTCCTGTATATCAATATGTTCAGGAACAAAATGAAGAAGTAAACACTCATCGTCCAGCACTATCTAAATACCAAACTGTCCACTACCCAGTACCTGTGCATCATGAAGGACAAGGAAGCAAACAAACGCACAAGCCTCAACCTCATTATTCACAATCGCATGAAGGATTTAGTTTCCATCGCGGTGTCCAGCTTAAACAAACCCCTGAACATCACCCCGCCGAGGTCCACGCTTACGAATCACATGATGAACCTGTCGATTATTACGTAAGTTTTATAAAACTAAGTATCAGCCATTTACATCAGACTTCTAGCTTTATATTAACTTTCTATTCATTTATTCTAAGCACAGTGTGATCTGTTTAAACGACAACGAATTGTGAACGCATTCAAATTGCGTAGTTTATGTTAATCGACTTTTACTATTCTAGGCCTACCCAAAGTACCAGTACGAGTACAAAGTAGAGGATCCTCATACTGGTGATAACAAATTCCAACACGAGATTCGTGATGGCGACACTGTTAAGGGTGTCTACAGTCTCCACGAGGCAGATGGATCTGTCAGAATCGTTGAATATAGTTCGGACAAGCACAATGGGTATTGTAAAATAAAATTAAACGTTTAAAAACATACATCTGGTTTTCGGTGAAACTATTATTAAAAAATTGATAAATTAACATAATTGTTCTTTATAAAGCAAGTCCAAAAACTTTATTTAATTTAGGCCCTAAGAACGCGCTTATTAACGTCAAATCTACCACCGGTTCGGAAAGTAACTCAGTCATCGAGAAGAACCGGCAAGAAACTCGATGTGTAGGTTTATATCTTTTTGTTTTTGTATGTTTTGTATATGTTTGTGTATGTTTATATCTATTATGTTTATATCTTAAGATACCGGTAAATTTTTAAAATAATTGACCTTATTGATCTAATTTTCAGATTTAACGCCGTAGTGAAGCACACAGCTCCTGGTCAGCACGTCCATATTGAAACCCATCATGAAAACTAAATATTAATTTAAAGACTCAATTGGAATTTTGGTTACAATAACTTTACTTCGATTTTGTTGACTATTTTTTATTAATTATTGTTACTAGATGTGTACCTATTACTGTAAGCATATTTATTTTAATACACATTAATTCATGAATTTATTTAATCTTTTCATTGAAAATAACCTTTTACATTCATACTTGAGAAAGCTACAATCTATATTTCATACGAACCGTAATTATAATTGAAATTACACTTGAAACAAAGCATCGCTTGTAATGCTTGAAACACTGATTTACCTAATTTATACTTGAGGTATGTTTTAGTTAGTTGCAAAAAAAAAACGCAATCCAAGATCTAAAAGTCTCACATGATATTATTTAATTAGTTCGAATATGGTCAGTCGAAGATCATTTTGATTATTTATAAATTTAAATCCCATAAATCAACTTAATTTAAGAAAACCATTCCTTTTAATTACGCATTCAATACAAATACTATGACTTTTATTTGTATATAACAATAGTTTGAGATTTATTTTGTTTAGTTATGATATTAATACCTAAATAAGAATTTAATTATATGTTAAAAAATCAACTATTAATGTATATAATACATATGTATGATCGTGTTCGAAATTATATTATACAAGATTCGATACTAAATTTATTACATAGGCGGCATACTTCGTAACTTATTGTGCTCATGTCATAATGAAACTAATAACAATTATATAACCAGCTATAGATCAATCTAAACTGTTATAATCAGTATCTAATAACTATCAGCTAAAAATTTAAAACGATTAAAGATGCGAATTATTAAAAAATATAAAACAGAAAGAAAAAGAAAACACAATATTAAAATTTTAAGAATAGAGTTTTAATTTCTAATATTTCCAAATTCAAAGTAACTATCAATGTCATAGAATGAAAACTCCATGTCGAATGCGAAGTAATAAAATAAATAATGTTGAAGAGCATAAACATGTTCAGTCGGTGCAGAGTGTTTCACAACTGCATTAAACTGTTAATTTTACGATGAATGATAGGAACGAGAAGATACTAAAATATTAATAAAGCCAATAAAGCTACAGCTGACGTCCCAGGACATGGTGCACCCTGTTTTAGGTGCGTCCTCTTCATCTCTCATCCCCTCCACCCAGACCGTAGAATGTGGCCCATGTTGAAATACCTGCGTTTGTCGGGAAGCAAGTGTAATGTAGATATAGATCTAGTTCTCCGGACTACAATAGAAAAACACCGGTGGGTTTTAGTGGGTATTCCCGGCGATCCGTTATCGGGTGAATCCCACATACCTCTCCCAGCTCGTCACTGAGGGGACGGTCCCAGGCGGAGTACCCCGAGTACTTGCCCCCAAAGTTCTGTAAAGCTGTGTAAGCCTCTCACTAACAGCATTTGTCCTTTCGGGAAAAAGGGAGGGGATGGGTAAATGCATTTCCCCACGTATAAAAAGGTACAGTTGACGTTCATATTGTAAATAATGTACCAGAAAATATATACATAAAAAAAATTGCAACATTCAACAACTAACATTAACACCTAAGAAAGTAATTGGAATTTTTGACAATTGGTCTTGATTTGTCATGTGGTAACCATAATCATTAATAAACTTAAGTTATATTATATATTAGGTAACTTTGGTCGTGTAACGCGTAATAATGTTAGATTATTGTACACAAGTGACCTTTTAATATATAATAATTAAACACATAAATGTACATTTTGAGTTGCCATAAAACCTATCTAGACAGTTCTAACAATGGAGTTATGGCTTAGCTAGATCTCAACATATTGGAACAATAATCACAGGATTTTAATAGAACAAAAGTAATAAAAAAACAGATTTTTAGATTTTTACTAAGTTGCAGATAAACAAATTTACGTTTACAACAGCTAAAAACAACAATAAAACAAATATAAGAAATTTAATTATCCGCAATATGTATTGCTGATAACTATAAACTATTCAAAGGTAAACAAAAAAGTATTTGATATAAACTATAAGACGTTGAATGGTTAACAAATTATCAAGTTAGGATACATAGTGGAAAATTTTGCATATTATGAAGATTTATGCTCTACCATAGAGACAACTGTGCTATTAATGATTAAATTTCATTTTAATACTATCTTACCCTTTATGTTTACCCTTTATGAATATGAAGTATATTCGACAGTACGTATTGATCCGTCCGCCTCGTGAAAAGAGTAATGACCCTTCACCAAGTCACCGTCTCTCGTCTCGTGCTGACTTTTGCGATCGCCGGTATACGGATCTTGTATTTCGTACTCATATTGAAACTTAGGGTGTGCCTAAAATTAAAGTTTCATTTGTTATTCTTACAATTATTGTATCCATTTCACTATCACCAGTGATTTCGTAAATCAAAGAAAAAGATTTTGTTTTTTTTTTGTTGTAGCATTCGCTAACACGCTAGTCTTAACATTTAGAACTACTATGTTGTACATTCGATCTATATATTATTTGATAAATGAATTATTATTTTTAATAAGGCACTCCAAGTCAACCAACGTTTGGTATAACTTTATAAGTACATAAATTTATTAATCATAAAAAATATATACATTTAAGAACCGGTTTATTAATAACTGTACAACTTTATTTTAATGTGCGTTTTTCTATGAAAAAAACAATACAATAGTAATCATAAATGTGCTTTTCTACGTGATGCTCCTCAATCTTTTGAGTAGCCTCATAATGATGCGATTCTAAACCAGACGTAGGGTCTTGTGCTATTTCCAGAGCACCATGATTGAAAGTAGCAGCTTCCAGGTTAATATAATATTCACCGTTCCCATGAGATAACTCGTGATTGTAGGTGGAATGAGTGGAATCAATTTGAGCATGCTTTTTACCATAGCTATGTTCATATTCATAATGGTATTGGCCATTTACAGGTAAAGCCATCGAAATCAACATTGTCATGTAGTAAATAATATAATGTTAGATTATTTGTTTTAGATACATTTATTACACCTAGAATAGATATTTTAAGATAGCATATTGGTCAAGAAGATTGTAAAACTTTAGTAATACGTTTCTGTAATTTTTTCATTAATTATATTATACATAAGTAAATAATAGATCAAAACTTACTGTTTTTTACTTACGTCAAAGAACATTTTACTGCCATATGTTCTTGAAAACTTTGGCAACCTATGATTTCTGAAAAGGTTGTAAAGTTTTTTATAGTAAGAGAAACTATAAAAACTCATCTCAGGGCAATATTAAGCAACATATTAATGGTTTCTTTTATGAACAGAATGTAAAGTTTTTGGGATTAACATACTTTTTTGTAATCAGGATCATCATTTTATTGGCGCGTATTCAAGAAATATTTGTCTCATGATAAATTGGAATATTGGGCATTAAAATAATGACTATACGTTATACACAGTTAATTTCATTACACGTTTTATGTAACAAATACAAACCAGTTACCTATACTTCATTTTTAATATATTATGGATTTAATAAAGGATTTAATTATATTCATTAAAAGAAAACACGAAATTGTGAAAATATTATATAATTATTTTACACTTTCAGTCACAATAATCCTATCTCCGACACCTTCGAAAGCAATGCAATAACGTTTCATAAAATGTCATAAATCACCATATTTGATAACAGAAAATACCTAACACCTACAAGAAAATATCATACAAAAGTCATTGAAAAAGTTCAATCTGTACAAACTATTTTGTGCCATAGTCCCGTACATTTAATGAAACGTATAAGCCTCTGATTGCGTATCATACATTACTATTTTCACGTAATTTTTGCCTTTGCCGCGTTCTGTTGTTTTATGTTATATGTATAAAGTAGTAAATAAATAGTGATCGATGCGTGTTTAAGTTTAGAGTTTAGCCGAGGTAATGTCCGTGACCGACAGCCGGGGCAGCGATTACAGCAGCGCCTGCGGGATGTGCTGCGTGACCACTCCTATTTACTACCGCGTTGAATCTGAAAATATCATATTTTATTCATAAATGATTGAGCCGGCGTCTTTTTTATAATAATATTCAAAAAAATAGACAGAGTGATTCGTGAGGAAGGTTTCGGTGTATAATTTGTTAAGTTTTGTGTAAATTAGTTGAAACGTGACAATAATTACTGAAAATGTCGAAAAAAAATCAAGCCACCTAGAAGCTTTGATGTCTATCGTAGCCGGCGTATATGATGTTATTGTAATATATTATTAAGATCTTACCCATTGTGGGCATCAGCGGAGTAGTCGACGGTACGGACGGTGCCATCGGGTTCAACCAGGGAATACTGTCCCCTAACGACATCACCATCACGCTCCTCCCATTGGCTCTTTTGATCACCAGTATGACCATCGGCGACACCATAATTAAATTGGTATCTTGGGTGGGCCTGTAACCATTTTATATAACATATATTGGTTGATACCTAAGCTAGGTTTAACGTCATATACTTTTTGATATATATATAAGAAATTGCGGTAATATATTGCATGGGTTTTCCTAGTAAACTAGATCGTAATCACCATGAGAAACATTAATACTATAATAAATTACTTCGATAAATTGTTGTATAAAATGGTGATTTATACGTTTTAGTTATTTGGCATTTAAGTAATATCTTTTGTCATGTTTAAAGACTTGGATCGAGGACGTAGATTTTATATAAATTTTGTATCTTCAAGCGAAATAATATAAGCTTAAAAAAATCTGAAGCATAAAACCCGTTAACATTATACATACATAAACTTCAACTGGAGCGACAGCATGTCCGTACGTTGCCAAGGGCGCTCTCAACACCGGCGCAGCGTGGGCTACAAGAGAACTATGACCTGCAATACATGTTCAGTTAATTAATCAGTTATAAAGAGAAAGTGTTTGTGATTTCATTGTACTACACAACTAAAATAGTTTTCATAGTTTCTAACATAGCTGTAATAAAGAATTTTACTTATAAATTTTGAAAGGGTTTCTTTCAGTTTACAGTGTTATGAGTCAACGAAAATTATTTTCAATATCATGGTAAGCAATTTTATCGGTACATAGTCTTATATATGAGATAAAAGACAAATTCACTACAATTTTATAAGTATTTTACAGTAGAATTACAAAATCAAAATGGTAATCGAGACATACCTAATCCGAGTCCATAAGTAGCGCGGCCATAAGCAGGTGCAGCGGCATAGCCATAAGCAGGGGCAGCGGCGTAGCTGTATGCTGGTGCTGCAGCAGCATAACCATGAGCAACAGCTGGAGCTCCGAGTACAATACTCTGGGATGAGAGCGCTCCGTGCGGTGCGATCAATCCAGCACGAACTGTGCTAATCACAGCACACACCAAAAATACCTATAATCAAAGATACAATACCGTAAGAGCTAACTATCTTTTTAAGTTATCTGCCACCAAATACCAATAGGAGTGTTTCGGTAGTTGCACTTGAGAGCCAATCCCTACACAAGTTGAGCATGTCTACGAACTTGGGCCGTATCATTACTTAAAATCATGTGAGATTATGGCCATAACACTAAACCTTAAGTATATAAAAACAAAACATTTCTGAAATTTGTTTTTAAATAGTAGTAATTTGGTATAACTGCTTCAATCAATTTAGTTTTGAACTCTACAACGAGCCTAAGCCTTTAATGAAGGAATACATCATGAGAAAACCATGGCATAGTGATTGGGTATTTTCTAACGGCTAGCTTACCATATTCAAATTGAAAATTTACTAGCAAACACCTATAGGTGTCTTCCGATAACTGCATTGGACAACCAGTCGCTCAGTGAGGCTTAGTGTGTATCACCTTCAACCACATTTAACTTAGTCTTTGCTAAGGTTTAAATAAAAGTGATAAGCCTATGAAGTATTGAAAAAATACGTTTATATCGTACATTTGCATAATATTGTTTAATAGGGAGTTATTTCACGCACCAAGAATAGTGTAAGATCCTACTGGCTGTCACTAGTTACTACTATTAGTTACTGATGAGTAATAATAAATAAAAATACTTTTTAGATTTTGTTAAAGACCTAATTTTATTACAAGTATAATGTAAATATTATTTTCGTGGTGCCATGAATTCAATATATCAAATTCTTTACTGAATATTACATTATGTGTATGCAAATAATTATAATAAGTGAAACATTAACTGGCCATTAAATAATAATTAATTGTTAGAATTATGTAATTACCGAAATTCATACTTTAATATACATTTGATTATGTTTTAATGAATTGCGTTTTGGAAATATTACGTATATATAGTACATAATTTTGCTATTAGCCTACGCAATGTTTTATTTAACAAGACAACGTAAAACGAGGTACTAAAACATGTCTTTAGATTTTATAAATAGTTCAATAAAACTGTAACATTTATTGAACATAACAAAATTGTTATAAACAATATTAATCTCGATTATTTCAAATACTAAATTTACTAAACAATGTTTACCTTTCCGAGCATTTTCTTATTATTTGTCTTAACTCTAAAACTGTACGTTAGACTAAGCACTAGGACTTGCTGTGTGCCAAATTGTGTGATAACCAAGGCTTTTATACAGTTCGTATGTTCTATAGATACAGGTTAAGGGTCCCGAGTGTGCGGGAAAACTTACTTATTAGAGTTACATACATCTATGTAATGGGCGTTGTCCGCAACCTGTCTAGACGTTAGTCATAGAGTGGACACACTCAAGATAAGATAGAATATAAATGGATTTATTTTACTAACCGTTTTATTTATCGTAACTAAGGTTTTTAAAATAATGATTACTGATTATTAAGTTGGTGAGGTTAGTTGGCAATACAACAAAAGATATGGGATGATAGGATACGGTAATTGTGTCTAACTAAATTGTCATTTCTTTAAACTAGGTATATCAACCGACACTAGAAGAAGTGTGAAAGTTATCCCTGGTCTCGGGCAATATGAGGTTTAAGTGTCGTCACGGTGTCTTTTAGTGTGTACCCAATGAGTCTTGCTTGGTAGTACGTTTATTCACTATGGATATTCCATACCGATATTCAAAATGATTTTTTCACCACATTAAATCACTAGTCCTAGTGGCACGATTAGACGTAGCACGTTTTGAGATCAGCAAATGTATACTCAACAATGATAGGCATCTTGTATTCGACTGAGTCAAAACTACCTTGTACAGCGTAATATACGCGGTACAGTTTTTTTGTTCTTTGGTTTCTGATATTTCGGGAACAGCCAGTGAATATCTAGTAGAAATCTGTAGATCGATGATTAAACTGTATTGTTTTTGAGTTTTACTAAGCTTAACTAGTCGTCACTTCACCGTGCAGCTATAAAAGATACATACATTCAAAAACGAATCACAAAAAGAATTTACTGATTTTGGTAGCCTTTCTATTCAAGTGCAAGTGCAACTGCCGGAACGACTCTAGTTATATGGCGGTAGATTTTCAACTAGACGGTGGTAGCTATCCAGGCGGGCATTAGAAAAAGTCGTACCACTATGCAAAACCAATTTTAAGAACATATCTTTGCTATAACGCATAGAGTCGATAAATTCGTTTCCTAACTGTTAATAGAATAATGAATAACTTTTTTTATAATTATTAGCCAATTGTTAATTATTATAAATACAGTAAAAGAAGTGCTGACTGCAACCAATTTATAACGTTATATATTTTTATATACCTGATTTATAAAGATATTTTGCAATTATTTTTTTTGTTAATGTCTATAACATTCCAACGGTTACATTCGATATCCGATAACTGTAATATTATGTGTTATAGGCCCGCATAGTTTTATCAATTCTATACGAAATTAATTAAAGTAAACTAATTCACTATATAATATATAAATAGATTTCGATATTGGATTAATTGATGAATAGTTATATGTGACATATTGTACAATTATAATACTGCTTTGTAGATTAGGGTTAAATTTTAAATATAAATTTTAATATTGTGTTAATAACAGCCAGGGCTCTAGCCCGGCCGACTTCAAAGGCAGATCACCAGCCTGCCTGGCTTTCCATCAGGCCAGGCTGTTCGCTGGGGTAACCCGGTGATTGAACGCACGAACCCGCGTCGCACCAGGCAATCGTCAGACGGCCGTGGGGTTTTAGTGGGTATCCTCGGTGGTTGGCGCCGGGTGAGTCCAACGGACTGGGAGGGGATGCGTAAATGGATTTTTCCATGTTAAAAACAAGTGCACATCTTTTTATATTGTTACATAAACAAAAAAGATATTTTATGTTAACATTGAAGTGAATAATTACAAGTAACTATCATATAAAATATCATTTTTCAACGATTACAATATTGAGATTCCATAAGTAAATTTATATAGCGACTTTTATATCAACCTGGCTTTTAACCTCGACATTATGCACGTTTCCTTCAAAATTAATCATCTCTCTTATCACATATTGTGTGCTGATTGTAGGAATACTGGAAACTTCTTGGACACACTATCAAATATATATTATAATACACAAAATGTTTATCGCAATTTGATTTATTGTATAGGAGTCCACAAGGGACAAACATTCATCATCGCATAACATGTATGACCGTAAATTAAATAAAATAAAGTAATAAATAAAGATCAGTAAAGTCTGCTAAAAGATAAAAAAAAGGTGACATAAAATAATAAAAAAGCACCCGGTTAGTTTGTAATAAATAAATAAAGAATAACTTTAAAATAAGTTCTTTTGTTTAATAAAATACATATTAAGAATATTACAAGACTGCCCGAATATTATTAAACATGAACAGTAAGTATTAATTACTAAGCATTTATTGTCAATTTAATTCCGTTTTACTAATTACTTTTTAATCAATTGCAATTTAAGCGTTGATCAACATACACATATTCATATTATACATTGAATTATCATAGGCCTCAAATAGTAAGGAATGCAGCTGGCAATGATATAAATTGGACTTCAACGAAACCGCAATGGACCTTAAGGTGTTGTTTCATTCAGTAACGTATTTCAAATACTTTTATTTTATTTCCGTGTTTTTTTCACATTTATCAACTTTAAATATTTTAATAGAAGTAATTAGCTATCAATAGTTAAAAGTAGATCAGTCATAGATTGATATTTGTCTGTCCATGACTTGACAACTTAAAAAATTACAACATAGTAAAATACATGTAGGCGGCTCTAATGGAATATAATGTCCATCATACTAAACAATTGAGTTATTTTACAATTATAAATTATTATATAATAATGTAGCTCATATAAAAATGTGTACTTTAGGCTCTTACAAAAATACCAGAAGTAATATTAAATAAATTAGACTCGTGGTGTTTCTAACTTTAAATTTGCCACCGAAATCCGAGTCGGCAGATCCTGCACTCACTCACTTTAATTTTTCTGTTTTCGCTATTTAATTTCCTCTTTTATTATTTACTTATATTAAAAAGTAATATACCTTTGAAATAATAAGATGTATGTAGCTTTTTTCAGTCAACAATCAAACAATTTTTGTTTGTTAATTTTATAACCGTCTCGTTCCGTAAGAATTTTGCATAGTAAAGGGTTTCTGTTATAAAGTAATTTTTAAATAAATAATGCTTTATTTTCTGATTGTACTTAGGTCTTTTTTATAAGATTCTCAACTTAGCTCATTCGTCCATTTATTGACAATTTAAAGGAAACAAGGATGTAGGAATTCAGTATGAACATTCAAATTTTCATATTTTTATATTCTAGATATCTGAAAAGATTTAAAACAAAAAACATTACTGTCGCATCAATGAAACCGCAGCTTTAAACGAGCTACGAAACTAGCACGTGGTGTCAAGTTTCAGATGTCTATAGTCTGGGGTAATATGACTCATCAGTAAATGTCACTGACCTTTTGTAGTTGATCGTTTTTTGCAATGCTTTTTCTGAAATCAAGTTTACTGATACATAATTTTATTTAAATCGAAAAGGATCCGACTGATTAATCTTTTGAAACGTTCATTTTATTTTTTATTATCATAAATCTCAAGACATTGTTTACTTTCTTAGAACTTGTTCATTTTAATTCTTCTACATCATATATAAAGCATAGACCAGGTACCATTGTATTTGAAATATGCCCTATTTGTATAACTAATCATCTATACATATAAACAATCTGTAGAAAAGTCGTTTTAGTACATTGAAAATATTTCCAAAAAACAATAGCCAGGGTGTTGAAGAATATCTAAAGGACGTGGGTTTGAATCCACCTATATTTAAATTCCATATAATTAAAATATAAACAAAAAATACAAATCGGTGAAACCGTTTTTTGAGCCTCAGCAAGAATAAAGAACATCGATTTTAGGTAATACGAAATTCACCGGATCAGCTAGTTACTAATATTTACCAACGTATAATATAATAGTATCCTAACAAATGAATTTAAATGTAAAAAGTAAAAGTTGGAATCCAAGTTATATATTAGTCGATTAACTAAATTACTGTGATGGTAGTCATTTTTAATGTTACGATTTCTCAGTATAAATATATTATTACTCAGTTTTGTAAACTGTAACTAAGAGTTTCGTTTATATGGGTCAAAACACGTTTGCTTCAAATAATTTACGAAATCTATTCATTTGATATGTGGGTGCGTGTTTACGCCTACTCTAATATGTAATAAGATTCCTTGAAGGATAGTATTGTATTACGAATGAACTATACATTCATCGATACTATTCCTCGTAGATATTATTAAATAGATTGTTTTAAGCTTTGAACAGTTCACAGTGTACCAGTGTATGATTTTCAGACTTGTTTGCACGTATTACGTAACATTATAATGATGTGTTTCTTCAGTTTTTGTAACATTAATATTAATCTGAGTTCATTTCCAAATAACTAATAATTATTTTGCACAAAGGAGAATTAATTAAAAATTGTAATGCATTGGTGTTAAAAAGTTAATATATTGCAACTTTAGGATTATTCTTATTCTCAACTTACTATCTCCTTTGAAATCATCATCTTGGAATATTGGTAGTCACAAGCCGCGAGGACATCACATACTATATTTTTGAATATGAATCAAATTTCTTTAAAAATTAATTCGATTCGTTTAACAATATTGCCCCTTTTATTCAAAATTGAAACTAATAGCTAAACAGCAATGAGTATTTGAATTTAATCATACACTGATTACATGTCGACATAGACGTTGTCTGATATAAATGCATGATGATCGACTAACATTTTAAATACTATGATTCAATCATATTTGTAACAATTATTTTATAAAGTATTAATAATTGAAAAAGTAATCAGGCAAATAAATTCTTCAGCAAGTGAATATTGAAGTAAGTCGTTATTACGAAATCTTAATTATGCTCTAAGTATTTGATTCTTTTAGTAAGTTTACTTATCATTATTTGTAGCCGAATAAAACCTAAATATGCTATTGAGGGTTATTGTACAAAATTAATAGTGAAATATAGTCTATTATGAAATATACATCATTTGTTCTTTATTTGTTGTTTTCTAATTGTAATTATATAAATAACTTAAAAAATATAAAATAAAATTAGGAATAGAATTCAGTTTATTAAACATAAGTTTTATAAAACATTATTTTATTTGTTAATTCGGACACAAATATCATAGATTTTTCAATTTTATAAATATGGACTAACCATATAGATCAAACAATCATTGTGTAAAAACAATTAATATACTTCGATTAAATACACAACTTCATACATAAATTTAGTAAGATACTTTACTAAAAACTGACATACTATGAACATATGTTACATTTAATGTAAGTTGAAGCGATAAAAACTCAGTTGATACTGTGTAGGGATGCTACGTCAAGGAACGTGAGTTTTAATCCACCTACAATGAGCTTGAGCTTTTGATAAAGGAAATCATCGTGAGTAAACCTTAGCATGGTGGTAGGGCTTTTTCGAATGCCGGCCAGGCTAGATACCACCCTCAAGTTGAAAATCTGCTGCCGAATACCTATAGGTGTGTTCCGGCAGTTGCACTTTAGAGCCAGTCCCTCCACCAGGCTTTACGTGTCGCCCATCATGGGCCACATCGTACATAACATCAGGTGAGATTATGGTCATAAAGCTAAACTTTAACTATACAAAAAAGTTATATGTTACCTTGATTGATCTAATGTATATAAGAAAAGTGCTACATATATAACACGTAAAATGTCATTGATGTCTCACTTAAGACCACATACTAGAGAAAGTGGTAGATATAACAACGGGGCTAAATAAATTAAGGATGATGAAGGGTAAGATACAAATAACAATATTTGTATATACTATAAAACATAGTAGAAAGTCCATTAGACATAGGTAGAAACATTATAAAAATATATTGCAACTCGCAAACAGTTCATGCGAATTGTTTCTAAAATGAAACAACAATCCTTAAAAAGTGTCTCATATTTTTTTACGACCACACCGTAAATGTAATTACAATTGTGGCATAATATTAATTCGAGCCATATAATATCGTATCGTTCCACTTTATGAACATTGCAATAATTGTAATTAGTGTCCACATTCTTTTTGCTTAGCTTGACAGATACTTGAAGTGAATTAATAAAAATGTATGAAGTTAGTCAATGCCAAACGCTTAATGAGTTGACAAATGACAGAGAGTCTTTAAATTAAGACATATATATGATTTCAATGTAATAAATAACATCATATTCATGGTACTAAAGTAAAGTATACAATTATTTAATCAACAAAATCAACAGCATTTAGCGTTTGTATACAAGAAAATTAAAACTTTGAAATATTAGATTAGCCAAAAAATATTTCAGTGTATTTATATGCTTAGTTAAATTAATATCATAGTTAATTGTAATATAAATAAATACAAAGTAGAAATGATACATAAAATACTTTAAATCTGTTATACAGAACAAAATGATACATTTACATCTTTCATTCGTCATACAGCTAATATTCAATGTTTGACTCTAGTATAAGATGTATTGTTTTTTTAATTCTACTGGTATGTTTTTCATACTATTCTCTAATTTATGTATATCTTTAGTGTATATATGTTTCGATTTATTCAGGAATTGTACCAGAAAAATTACAGTAATGGCCAAGTAGTAAAATTATTGATTTTTTTGCTTCTGATTACCTACTCCTTCCAAATTAAATGTCAATTTTACTACTAACATATAGGTGGTTTTGTGCTGTTTTTTATGATAGCCATAAAATGAAAGCCTTTGCTATATCATAAGATAATAAGCATTATATGGTTCGATTTCAACCTCGGTCGTGAACGGACGTGTCTGTGAGCGCTCCTTGATTGTTCTCGAAACCGATCTCTGCGCGTTACTACGCCGGCTATTGTTCTTTGTACCATTGTGAAGTGTTATCGGCAATAATCCCTCTATTATTGCCGATAATCCAGTTCGTGGTACCGATAATTACTCCTTGTTAAATTCATTCTATTGTGTGTTTACCGTGTAAATACCACATTGTGAAAATCTCATAGTTTATTATGTGAAATCAGTGTATTGTTTTGGTTACTGTGAAACAGTGTTGTGTTGTTGTGATTGAATTGCCGCCTCTGTAAGTACGCCGGACACCGGCCGTTAACAAAGGTAAAGCTTAATTACCCTTTAATCTTTTTTACAGGCCAGGACCCGGTTATAAAATTTATTTTTTAATTATATTTTCTTTTTTCTTTCCGTTACTGCACGTGCAACAGATTTGTACTTCAATGTCAGTTCGCCGAACTGGGGATAGCTCCTATAAGTTTTGCTAATCGCGCCCCCCTGCCCCTCAGGCAGGGAGGTTTTATATAGACTCCCATTTTTAACTTTCCCTGCTCCATACCCGCCACTAAAATGGCCAGCAGCCGTATAGATTTAATAAATAGTAGGCTCCGCGCTTTCATCGGTAAAGAGCACCCGGACCTGCTAAAAGAATTTCTGGCCACACAACTCCCACAAACACAACACGTGCGCATGCCCGCTGCCGCGATAAACGCGCCGACGCGTGCCAGCCCAGCATCCTCAACACTTTCTCTGCGCTCGCGCTCCCGTTCCCGGTCACCAGTGATTCGTCCCTCGCAGACGCCTACTGTATCCGCAACATCAAAATCACGCCCCACATCGCCGTCAGCCTCCTCCGCTCCTACATCCACGCCTCGTCCTTTCGACGAGCTAATTTCGTTCGCCCCGTGTCCGGTACCCACAGCCAACTCTTTTTCGCCGCTTTCGAGCCTCGAAAATGAGACTGAAATGCAGGACCTCGAACCTGAGGCCCAAACTAATCCCGAGGCCGGCTTTACGCTTGTATGTAGGGCCAAACCTAAAAACAAAAGGGTGCTATCACCCGAGACAGTAGAAACCGCGTCCGTGAAAGCTAGACGCGACGAAAATTCTCGTGGGCCTCAGACACCTACGACGACCGCAATCCCTAAAAATCCAATCGGTACTACGCAACCGCAATCAAAAATACGCCCACCTCCCCC
The DNA here is from genome assembly GCA_039707435.1 of Actias luna. Lineage (NCBI taxonomy): Eukaryota > Metazoa > Arthropoda > Insecta > Lepidoptera > Saturniidae > Actias > Actias luna. The sequence goes on along the minus strand of JAZHAC010000033.1, from coordinate 6,477,967 downwards.
GATTACGATCAAGGACAAATCCAAATGGACTGTTATCTCCGGTCAACTAAACCGGCTAAAAATTTATTACACCAACGCCCGGAGTACCCCTTCCGGGATCCAGGTCAAAGTCCCTACAACAGATGATTATAGAAAACTCACAACCTTCCTTAGAGAAGGAAAACATGAATTTTACACGTACACTTTAGAAGAAGAGCGCCTTCTGCGCGTTGTCCTAAGACGCGTACCAAAGGAAATACCTGTCGAAGAGGTATTCGCGTCCATCAAAGCGCAAAACTTTCCCGTCCGAGAGGTACACCGCATGTACCACACCATTACTAAAAAACAATACGATATGGTCCTAGTAATCCTTGATCGTACTCGGGAAGGTAAGGAAATCTTTTCGTTAAGCTCAGTCTGCGACCTCTCTGGCGTCACAGTAGAAATCCCCCGAAAAAAACATATTCCAACACAATGCCACAATTGTCAGGCATACGGTCACTCAGCACGTAACTGTTACGTCAATGCACGTTGCGTAAAATGCTTAGAAAACCACTCCACAAAGGAGTGTACGCGTACCCGCGACTCTCCGAATCCACCAAGCTGCGTCAACTGCGGTAAGGACGGGCACCCCGCGAACTATCGCGGATGTGAACGTGCCCCACGCACGAGACATGCTCCCGTCCCTCAACGAGCACCGTCAGCGCACACCGCGGCAGCGCGTCCTGCTCCGCCACCGCTTATGTCAACCCAGGCCTTCCCGAGCCTTTCCGGTCCTGTGCGAGTCACTCCTGCGCACACATCCGCACAAGCCCCATCTACCGCGTGGGCCGCCAAATCGCAACCTGCGAAAGCTAAACCCGCAAGTTCCACCGCATCCGCATCGTCATCCGCCTTCCAAGGCCTCGATTGGCTCGCAGGCCTTCTAAAGGAACACCTTGTCGACGACCTCATCGCGTTTGACGATATGATTAGTTCAAGTCGCGATTTCGACCGCCTCAAGGCCATTAAGGCCTTCCCTGATATCGCGCGCTCCATGCAACGCCTCATTCGCGCTTCTCCGTAATTAGTTTTTGCAATGGAGGATAGAATTAGACCCCGTGGCCTTTCTTTATCCTTTTTTAACGCACGTAACTTAAAACCCCAAAGAGACTTAGTCGCTAGCTTCCTTAAGGAGCGGCAAATAGACGTGTTTCTCATACAAGAGACACTTCTTAAACCGAGCGTTCGTAATCCCGCGATTGCAAACTACAAGATAGTAAGAAATGATCGTACCGGCGTAAGAGGCGGCGGCACGCTCATATACTATAGAAAGTCACTATATTGCATGCCAATAGATCCTCCCGAACTCACCAACTTAGAAGTGTCGGTGTGCAGAGTGGGCATGACCGGTCATCCTACTATTCTTATTGTTTCCGCGTACCTCTCGCCCAATAAAACTCTCCTTCAGTCGGATCTGGAGACGCTTTTCGCGCTCGGTGACTCTGTTATAGTGGCTGGCGATCTAAATAGCGGGCACATTCACCGCGTACTACCACTAATGGTAGGACACTATACTGGCTAGAAAATGCGCTTACCTTTGATGTAATTGCTCCTTCAGAGCCAACTCATTATCAAGCTAACTGCCGCCCTTCAGTTTTAGACATAGCTATTTTAAAAGGGATCGCGCTTCAGGTGCGGCAAATCGAAGTCGTACATGAACTAGATTCCGACCACCGTCCAGTAATTCTGCAACTAGGCCACCCGAGTGACTACACACCCGCTTCAGTCAAAGTAGCTGACTATACAAAGCTCAGACACTATCTCTCAAATAATCTCTCCTCTCCTCACTTAGATAGGATCCCCGACGAGATAAAGTCTGTGACCGATGCCGATGTGGCGATTGACTCCCTGGTTGGTCACCTCCAGAATGCCATCAGGGAAACCTCAAAAGAGGTAAGGTCGGCAAACGATCGCCGCTTCATACTTCCTGATGACATTCGAAGACTGATCACGGAGAAAAACGCCGCGACTCGCGCTCACGATTCTTATCCGACGAAGGAAAATTGCGTACGTCTACGTAACCTACAAAGAACAGTTAAATCCCGTATCTCTGAACTACGCGGTCAAAGATGGCACAGCCTCTTAGAGGAAATCAAACCGTCTCATCTCGCCTTTTGGGACCTCGTTCGTAAACAGAAGAGCAGCTATTCGTCTGCGATGCCCCCGTTAGATAGAGGCCCCGGCAATCCACCCGCCTTCGAAAGTATAGACAAGGCAGAGTATCTCGCTGCTACTCTCGAACAACAGTGTTCTCCCAATCCCTATGAATACCATACCATTGATCCCGAACACGTCGGGAGGGTCGATCGAACAATTCAATCAATAAGAGAGACCCTCCCAATTGAAAACTTAGAGCCGGTTACACCTGACGAAGTCCTCGCTATCATAAAAGCCCTTAAGCCAAGGAAAGCCCCCGGGCCCGACGGAATCAGGAACGAAGCCCTCAAACTTCTTCCTGATAAACTCATAGCCCTTCTGGTCTGCATCTTCAATGCGGCCATAACTCACTGCCATTTTCCAGCCGCTTGGAAAAAGGCAACGGTAATAGGTATCCTTAAACCCGGGAAAAGGGCAGCCCATCCAGAAAGCTACCGCCCAATAAGCCTCCTCAATACTATAGGTAAAATATACGAGCGGCTTCTGTTAAACCGACTACAAGCCTTTGTCTCAGACAAATGTCTCCTACCATACGAGCAATTCGGCTTCCGACCGAAGCACTCGTGCACCCACCAAGTGCTCCGCCTCACGGAGCATATTCTCTCCAATTTCACGGAGCTACGCCGTCCCAGGCGCACGCTTGCTGTATTTTTCGACATATCCAAAGCCTTCGATAAGGTCTGGCATGAAGGCCTTATTTATAAACTCAACCTCTTTCAAGTTCCGGACAGACTAGTCCGCATAATCCTTGCTTATTTATCGGACCGCTCCTTCTGCTACAAAGCGGACGGAGCCCTATCCTCGCCTCACCCAATACGCTCAGGAGTCCCGCAAGGCTCCATCCTAGCGCCTTGTCTGTTCAACTTGTTCGTTAGCGATATCCCCGAATTCCCCAACGTCGCAGTAGGCTCCTACGCAGACGACACAGTCATCTTCAGCTCGGCCAGGAATAGAATTCACGTATACCACCGCGTCCAAAGAGCCGTCTCTATGTTTGGGTCCTGGTGCCTCAAATGGCGCATAGGAATAAACCCAGAAAAAAGTGCGGCTATCATGTTCGATCCTCACGCGAGGAGAGATATAAAAAAGACATTACACCTATTCGACGTCAATATCCCCTGGGCTAATGAAACTAAATATCTTGGTGTAGTTTTAGATAGGCGCCTAACCTTCAACAAACATATAGATTACGTTCAGAAAAAAGCCTCCACGGCTATGGTTCTGCTACGCAATCTCACCTCCTCTAAGAGCAAAATGGCACTCAGACATAAGCTCACAATATACAAAGTATGCATCCGTCCCATACTTACTTACAGTTGCCCCGTATTCGCTCACGCTTCACGCACCACCCTTCGCAAACTACAAGTATTGCAAAACAGATTCATGCGCATAGCCGTCCAAGCCCCGTTTTACGTCCGTAATGTAGATCTCCATAGAGACATGGACCTACCATCCATGTATGCATATATTAAAGACATTACAAAGAAATTTTTTGCAAATGCCGAACTTCATCCTAACCCCAAAATAGTACACGCAGTTAGCTACACTTCCAATCCGCATGCCAAAGGCTTTGCTCGCCGGCCACGTAACTGCTTCTCCGACGCCGTCGATAAAATAACGAGATTAAACGCGCTTCTCCCTGCCGTCTCCACCAATCGCACGTGTCCGCGCACACGTCCGCGTAACCGCCGTCCTCGCCGCCGAGGCCGAGCGGATAATTTCGCTCCCGCACACCCGCCGCGGCCTCCTTCCGCAGACGCCTGAGCCTAGGTTCGATCCTCCAGACAGGAGCCCTCGAGTGACTCTGCTCGCGCAATACAGTGACACTCTACATCACTGAGATTACATCAACACACCGCATACCATTCGTGCACACTCACACGTTAAGTACACGGTTCTGTAAGGGACTACCCTCGCGGCCCTTGAGCTGCTTACCTGATAAGGTCGTAGTTAGTATCACTAATTTAGTAATAAAGAACCTGTTGGTTAGTCAAGATCATGAATCTTTTTCATTTACCGGCAGCAATCCTAGCCGAGGTTCGGCCGTCCTGGCACCCTTGTGCCTGCTGCCTCGGGGCTGAGTGCCCTCAGCACTCGCCCCCAAAAGTCCGGTGAAGCTGTCAAAGCCCTTGGGGCTAACAGCGTAAGTCAGGTCGAAAAAAAAAAAAAAAAAAAAAAAAAAAGCATTATATTTTTTAAAGTACGATGAATTGTATGTTTATATAGACCAAAATAAACATACTGTAATAACAAAATGGAAATCGTATTTGCATACACATTATAAATATTCTTAATTACTGACATTGTCAATTTAAATATTATAATATTTTGTTTATCATATAAGTCATTGTTAAAAAAAAATTTGTTTGACCTGATAACATTTGAATCTAACCTTTCTCTAAAGCGACTTGGTAAATTGTTGGTGACAGATAGTACGTAATAATGGAACATGCCACGACGCGTGCCATTTCCACAACAAAAGTAACATTGTAAAACAGAATGTTTATTTTTCATTTCATGGTTATTATATTATATTCAATTGGTTTGTACATTCATTTAACTAATGTTTAGCTTCTAAAGCGTGGTCTGTGTATATTTAGTAAAACGTCATATTATTTTCTAATAATAATTATAATATCGTTACAATTTCACATAAATAATACACACACACACACAAATAAAAAAAAAACAAATATAAAATAAAAATAATACACAAAGCATCAACTAATCATTTGCGCACAATCCCGAAAATCGTTTAAAATGATTTCGAATATTTCAAATTAATTTTCATGAACATAAATACGTAATACATTAATAGACAGAAATAATCTCAGTTCTTTGACACAGTTAAAAAAGTTACAGGTAAAATGAACCTTCTGTTAATTAAAATCTATGTACAATAGCCAATTTATTACCACATAGTCGATCGTGTCATGGTCGAGCCTACCAGTGAATGTTCACAGAAGGCGTGCTTTATTAAAATTAAATGTTATGTCGCTCGTCATTTTTACGACTTTATTTTATTATTATTTATATTGTCCTTTTTTTTAAATCATTCAATATATAAACATAGCTGTGGATTAGAATACAGAGTATCTATATATTTATTAGCTTTTGTTTCCAAAATATGTCATTGAATTATAATTTTTATAACATTTATTATATATAAATATAAATATTTATAACAGAACGAACGATCAGTATTTAATTTTTCCTGTATAAACAGTATCTAAGTAATCTTCTACAATGAAAAGTTCTCCCAGCCTGTTAATTGACTTCCGAAGCGATGATAGCTCAGTGGTAGTGTTTAAGACTTCGCGTCAAGAAACCTGAGTTCGAATCCAACCACCTACAATGAGCTTAAGCTTTCGGTGAAGAAAAACATCGTGAGGAAGCCATAGCATGGTGGTAGGGCTTTTTCTAATGCCACCCTCAAATTGACAATCTACCGCCAAATACCAATAAGTGTGTTCCAGCAGCAGCACTTGAGAGCCAGTTCCTCCACAGCTTTAGGTTGTCTACCAAATTGGGCTGTATAGTCACTTAAGATCAGGTGAGATTAAGGCTATAACGCTTAACCTTAACTACAAATTATATAATAATATTAATAATAAATAGACGAATTTCTTAAAAATTGGTCATGTCATGTTTGAGTTAAATCCGAATATTCAAATAGAGATAATAATTTTTATGTCATATTTGAGGACGAAGACCTTTAACACTTTAAAACAGTTGTATATACAGATTTAGCAAAATAGATAAAATTATAGCTCACTATTTTTTTATCTTTTTAATTACATACTCGAAACTATAGTTCTTTAAAATATAATGCTTTACAATGCAAATGCTTAAACTGCTAAGCCAAATACGGTTTATAATTATAGATATAAGTGTAATCCAGTATTTAAATCCATTGTACTAAAAGCGTACTTAATTACTCTAAAGCATCCTACACAGAAGGACTCTTAAAAAATGGTGTTGGGAAACTTGTACTGGATCTTACATTTAACTGTCCATTTCAGTATAATCTAATTAATCAGTGAAGTGTCATGTCACATTGCATGCTTTAAAAGTATACCAAAACGTCCTTGTGAAGTAATACCGTACTCACGCAGTCCGCGGCACACCCACCCGCTCCAATTTTACGAGGCTTGGGACTTTCACTATCATTGTGAGATCGATTTGCGCAACCGCTGTACTGCATGTATAATGACCGCTGTTTAAAAATGTGTAAAACTTTTAAACGTTATGTTTTTAATCTAATCCGAAATGTGTTATTTAATCAGTTTAACGATATGAGATAGATTTTGTCAGCAATGTAAAGTTTTTAACTTGATGTGTTACTCTGAATCAGCCTACGCCAGGTTGTTGTTTTATCGACATAAAAATTACATCTCTTAATTTTAAATCAATGATAATTAGGAAATAACGTGTACCACCACATACAGTGCCAACCACATGAGTTAAATCCTAGCAATAAGCTTTAGCTTTAGGAGAAAGAAAACATCGTTATAAAAGTATGGCCTGATGATAGAGTATTTTCTTATATCCACTTAGCAACCGCATTTGAGTTGATAAACTGGTTGATATGTTTCGCTAGATCTACTGGATTTTTTTTTATACTTAAGGTTTAGCGTTATAGCCATAATCTAACCTGATCTTAAGTGTCGATACGGCCCAAGTTAGTAGACACGCTAAACCTGTGGAGGAACTGGTTCTCAAGTGCAACTGCCGGAACACACCTATTGGTATTTGGCGGCAAGTTTATAACTTGAGGGTGGTAGCTACCCAGGCGGGCATTAAAAAAAGCCCTACCACCATGCGAATATTTTTGCTATTAGGCTTAAAAAGAGCTACACCATCACTTAGCTTCAGGTAGTATTATCAACAAACGCTAAATTTATATAGAATCAAACATAAAATAAGTGTATAAAGTTTCTTTTTTATCCTACTATATTAAGTTTCTTAATAACGGTTAACTGAAATTTTTGTTCAAATAGAAAGTTTTTCAAAACATTTGTAAATAAATAATTTTGTAGTTCTCCTCAATTTAGAAATAAATAATTGAAATATATAAATAATAATTTATTAATCACTTAAAATACACTTACATTATAAAAATGTATGCAACAATTATAATACTTTGGTTTCAATTTCGATTTAATAAATTTACAAATAAATCAACACATTATTCTAAATAAGTAACAACGTCGGTAATCAATACATTAAAACACAAATTACCCCTTTAAAACCCTTGTCGATTTATATTTTCATTCGAATTTGTATTTTTATGTATAAAAAATCACACTTTAGATATCAAGTATATCTAACAAATTAATGACAGGTTTCCTTTTTTTGACAACTTTTCGAATAACTTCTTTGGGAGCAGTTCCTCTTACAGGCCCACGATAGCGATCATCCTGATCATCGTAACCTCCATATTGTGGATGTTCGTAATCATCTTCATATTCTTGTCGATAATCGATAGGTTCTACAATTTTTTGCGGCTTATACTTCTTCTTTGGTACTAAAATGTAATCATCTAAATCTTCACTGGGATATGGTTCCCGCGGCTTGTATGGTCTATTCTTCTTTTTCGGTCTTTGAGGTATATCATCTGGGTAGTACTTTTCCGGCATATCTGGCAAAACTGGAAAAGTGTATTTTATTGATGAAGATGGTCTCATTGTCACTTCTTCATACTTGGATGATTTATAAGGATAATTACTATATGGTTTCGACTTTTCGAAATCGTAGCTAGATATATCACCGTATTTGTAGAAATTATCTCTGTATAGATCTGGTGAAAACAGAGGATATTTCGGTTTACTTAGTTCCAAGTTTACTCCACTGGCATACAAATTGTTTTTGTTACTTTCTTTTCTCGTTTTGGTTTTACAATTCGGGTCGAAACCGTATCCGACGTGACTTGGTGGTCCACTTTCTGAAAATTCATCATGTGGATGCTTGATACTAAGACTATGAGTGAACTCATTCGTATCTAAGTCGACTGGATATTTGGGCTTTTTATTTGAAGAATAATCTTTAAACATTTCAAACGGATATTTTGTCCTCTTTCTTTCGTAATAATCTTCATCAGGATATTCTGAAAGAATAGGAAATCTTCCATAATCTCTCATAGATTTTGCTTCAATTATGCTTTCTGTGGTGGATGCAGCTTGTGTCGTGCCAGCTTCATTATTAATGACCGCTGTAAATCCTGTCTTTGGACTTGCTGAGTACTCCACTGTTCTCATTGAGCCATCGGGTTCTAATAAACTGTAGTGACCTGGAATAAGAATAAAATCGAAAATTATTATTTATCTTTTGTTTTACTGTAGCACAAAGGAGTTCCAAGATACCTATTTATTACCTGGGTATGCTTTGACTTTCCTGTATTTTAGTTATAATCTTACTGAATTTTATGAACAATTTTTGGACGAAAATTCCTCCTAGTCTAAGTTAGTAACATTATACAGCATGAAATTTTGAAAAGTATTTACGCTTATTAGTAGATTACATAAGTGCACACACTTATTATTAAATCCGACCAATGACGAAAAAGCATACTGTCCGGTATATCAGACAATATCTTTGGGGCACTATGGCAACTGTCACGTAGTCAAACCATCACGTAGTCAAACCATCACGGGATGAGTTATTTTTACAGATTATCGCAAAATAATCATCGATACGTCTTTCAGCAAACTTCCCCGACGCAATACAGTATCGAGGTAGCCTCAAGAATACCCTAAAGTCATCGTTATATTGTATATGCAGAGCATTATAGACAACCCGAATATATGTAGTCCACAGGCTGCTAGTTTAGAAGCATTGGCAGTAAGTAAACTTTGAATAGCATGATCTTTACACTAGGGTACAACTAAAAAAACTAGTGAACCGGTATATGTCCTCTTATCGACAATAGCCTGCGCTCTCACTCTCTTTGTCGCCATATGTCCGTGACGTAGTTTCCCAGATTTTTGTATCTATATATTTTAGTTGTAATATTTTCGTATACGATTTTATTCTATATATTATACTATATGTTTAAATTTACCTTTAACAGTGTCACCTTCCTTTGTTTCCCATACAGTCTTAATATCTCCCGTGTGGGTGTCAGAAACTCCGTAACTGAACGAATAGCTCTGTTTTCCCTAATAACAAAAAATATAATTACATTTTTGTTTACACGGCTCAACAATATTGAGTTAAAAAAGTAGAGAATGTGTGAAGTGACAGTTTGCGTGCAATGGCTCGGCATTTTAATCTATACAACAAACGCGTTGCATGCGCGACTATTATAGTTTAGTATTCTGAATAACGAATGAGGAGTTTAATAGTTTCCATAAATCTGATACGCGTGTAGTTATAGTAAGTGGTTGCATAGCTATCATTCGGTCTGTCGAATCGCTTGGTGCAATGCGTTGCAGGTTTACCACTCTCACTGAGAACTGGTTGTTTAACGCACGTAGTAACAGTGTCTCTAAACAGGTAGATAAAAATGATTGAGTATCAACTTGAAATACTTGGTAATTTATTTAAAATTTACAATTTTAAACTTTTTTAAATCTTACAGTAAGAAAATAACAGATATAAACATAAAAAAATATGTTGTCCAAGGACATATAATATAAGGGTTTTAATATTCATTAAAAATTAATCGCGAATCTGTACGATATATTTAGTACTTATGAAAATCTCTCTTATAAAAGTTAAAATCAATTATATCAATTATATTTTAACGTAAATCTGAAAATTAATTATACATTCATTACTTAAATACCCAGTAAAAAGTAATGGAATTATTCAAGAGTCTATTTAAAGTGAAGTGAAATTGTAAAGAACTTGTTTCATTGCAGTAAATAAACATGGTTATTAATGTCACTTGTTGGCGGCAAACCTCTCTTCAAGTTCAATGATGAACAGCCACGTGCGTGAATGCATCTTGTTCGATTGCTCAATATGAATAACGGATCTTCACTTTCGTTGGTTTCCGGCTGCGTGAGCCACATTAATTTAATCGATCGGTTGTGATGAATGATTGTATATCAGATGATCAGACAAAAAGTCTATTATTGTGCAAGCGGACATCAACTCCGAATATATAGTACATATATATCCGTTTCCGTCTCGTCTGAACATTGTTGTTAATTAATTTGAATTGAAGCAGCAAAAACGAACATAGTTTTGTCATTATCTAATGCTATATTATTTAGTACTTCATACGTTTCTGTAAGTATTGTATACTAGCTCTGCCCGCGACTCTGTTCACCTGCACTTGAATTATACTTCATATATTTTTAGAGTATATATTATATTTGTGGGTATGTTATGATTAAACTACGTGTATTTATTACTATCACAAATTGCCTCTACAAATATATCTTGCACCTAAATCACACTGTAATACAAAGTTTTCTCATATGGAGTGCATGAACCGCAATTTTTTTTTTTTCGAAAAGTATGATACTATAAGTTGTGTAAATTCTTGATAAAAATAGGCTAAATAATACTTAAAAAGCCATCAAATGATCGAGATATTTATAATAAAAATGTATACACGACACTTGATTGACTAAGCATGCTAAACTATTCAGTGTAATATAAGCGTTAACAATTAAAAAAAACCTGTTAACATGCAAAAAGCAAAGCTGCTTAATTCAAATAATTGACAGTGTAATTTAAACCAATTGTATATAACTTGAAAGTCTTTCCTGGAGTTACAATTTTCTTGACTCTATATATAAGAAACAAAATTGCATCTCGATTTGTGGGTATTGCAACAAAACAAGTTGATGGAAAAGTAAGTAACCAGTTGACGGCATTGACTGGACATGATACCGGCCATTTCGACACTATATATCCACTTTCGAACGTTTCAACAATTGTATATTAACTTACTTTTCTTATCGTAAGCACATAAATGTACTACTATTAACTTTATGGAGTGATTACTGTTATTTTATGGTTTCTTAATGTAATATGAATATATACTATACGTATATTACAGTTATACACATACCTATAACATATATATACATTGTAATATCACCTAATACATAGTAGATATTGTTCCGATGTTGCTTGAAGATAGTCCTTCTTGTAATTATTGCTTATTCTTAAACTAAAGTAAGTATAGCTTGGATAAGTTTCTAAAGACATACTATATATGTTATATATACAATTTTAAACAAATGTGATAAAAATAAACTGATAGTATTAAAGAAACTGCATCATCCCTCGAGCTACACATAAAAGAATACAAACTGAATATTTATTTTATTCTTTGTAGATTACATAATATCACAATATCGCTCGATATTAATTATCGATATGGTTCAAGATAATAACACCTTAAATCAATTGGGAAAATACCTTATAGTACAGCTGTTGATACACATATGTATATTTGTAGGTGCTTAGCAATAGAATTTCAACTTGAGGGTTCTAGCTAAAAAAATCTTCTGGCATTATATATAATTTGATATATAATTGAATATATAATTTGATAACATAAAACTCAAACTTATTGCAGAGATTCGAACTCAAGTCAATTGACAAAGGAATTGAGTAAACTTGTAACTATATTGGGATTCAAATTCCGGCAAAGTTGTCAATATCCCATAGACTAGCAGCATTAGTCAGTTTGAAAAAAAGTATTGGTATTCCAAATAACTATATTATTGCTCTCAATGCATACATATATACGTATTATAGACGTTGATAAATGTATTCATTATAGTAATGCATGCATAGTGAAATTGCGTGACACAGGTATTAAATTTCTTTATTAACAGGAATAGTCCCCATTTCGTGAAATACTACTTCTCTTACACGTAAAGGTTTATAGTACAATATCTTGAATAAATATTGTAGTAAAATTAATTTTTACTTTACTGCTTAACACATGAGGTATTATTGCAAAAATATGTTTACTTCGATGTTCAATGTAATTATAAATTTTGATCCGAGTACTTTGGTAAAGAATATATTTATTCGAAAATATTATTTGTCTGTTTTGTTTTGTTCTAAAGAAATATCTAATATATAGAATTAATATAAATTATTGTTACTACAACTAAATATCAATACTTACTCTCTCTGCATAATTATCTTCTAAAGCTTCTTGCGTTAACTCCTGTTGTTGACAATTCAACGTCAACAAATTTGCCGAAAATATCTAAAATTTAAGTATATTAATTAAACTTATCATACTTAATATGTTGATGTCATTTTTATAAATATTCTAAAATTAGCTGTTAAGGCAGTTACCATAACATTCCACAAACCAACACTGCATTCTTTTCTAATATCTGTTTTTACAAATACTATATTTTTTTTATATTTAATATTAACTCTATGGCTTGTATTAATTATAAAATTTGCATGTGTATATTTGGGAAACGATTATTTACATACCAACAAAACGAATTCTTTCATTATATTTGACCTAAAATTACCACCATCCGAGTTATCACTACTAAATTATAAAACTTAAATACCGACTTTATTTTTTTAGGAAATGTATTTTTAAATAGCACTGGACCGGACGATTACTAAGGTAGGGACTGTAAGAAGACGACCGCGTGACCACCACCAACCTATTTATAAACAAACGTCGCACCCCCGAAGTGCGTAGGCTCAGGGGACAATCACCTGCGCATCGTTATTATGACAAATGTAATGACTTTGATTTTCTGTAACATTGTTACTTAAAAGAAAAAATATATAATTTTTAAACTTTCAATAAAGAAATTATTTTCATAAAAATCTATAATTGTTTTAATTATTTAAGAAATCGTTTTTAGTAAAAATATCACATTAAATTTTACTAAAAACTAATTGCAATTAATTACTTACACGCCTTTAATTACATTTTTAACAAGATTTAATGAACTCTATCTTTTATGTAAGTCTTGTCTTATATTAAGTATCTTATATAAATAAACTATTGCATCATCGCCAAAAATGATTTTTTCCCAGAATTTTTTATTTTAGTTACCTTATTGTCTTCTGGTATTACTTATTATATCTAGGGAACCAAAATAGACGTTTAGAAAGCATACATCATTGGACATTATTTCAAGGCAGGAAATGGTGTGAATTGATTCTTTCCGCAATTAAAATTGACTTCGAAAGTATACGTTGTAAGGGAAACTAGTTATTAAAATGAAAAAAAATGGAACAAATCATATTTAATTTGGTCTCAATATTTTATTATGTTACGTGACAGAATTTTATAAAACTTTAATCTATATAGAACTGTCATAAATTTTAAAGCTATATCATCTTCGAGGGCAACAACAATTCTAAGCAATCAATAATATCAAAAGTACCTGCAGTAATCGTTAATATTTTATTACATTATAAAAACTTCAGCGTAAAATACTTTGTGTAAAAATAATATGATTTAGATAAAAAGGAAACTTTTTATCACATATCTATACATGTATATATTAGCGAAATACCACTAATGACTGTTCACGGTATCTCCAAAACTACAAGATCTATTGACTAGAAATTTAACACGAATTCTCCTTTGACAACGTAGATACCCACTACGCGCAGATTCTATGATTGCGAGCGATTTATAAGAAAAGAGTGAACGAAGTCGAGGGAACCAGCTAGTAATAAAAGCGTTTAACTACAGTTTTGTAATAATGTATATAACAAAAAAAAACCGTGTGGGCTTAAGACCACATGACAGAAGTGAAAAATTACTATATCTCTCTCGCTCCCCTAGTATCCTCGACCTGATTTTACCCGAAAGACCGTCACACAAAAAAGTAGTGGATCAGAAATTCAATCCTTCCCATAAGAAGATTCACTTTAAAAAACTATCATATAAATTAATCTTTACTTTAAATTAGCACCTGAGTACTTCCAGCGCACCCTGGGCAGATAGTCTAGGTTCTAACTTCACTGTCTGGCCAATGTTTTCACCACGACACAAGCGTATTTTTTTTTAAATACGTCTTGTGCCGATACGAAAAAGAAGAAGAATTAGCACCATATTTAATAATTATCACAAATTAGTATAAAAAAAACAGCAAAAACATCTAGAAATTAATAATAGGAAAAGAAAAAATGTATATACCAGTATACACCACAGTCAATCTGTTTATAACGAAAATAAAGTAATAGTGTTATTAAAACATGTACGCATTATATAATTTCCAGTTTATCTTTATAACTACTTTTCTACTTCTAAAATTTTCTGACATGTATGTCAAAAAGTACACTTTACAAATGCTAAACCAGAACCTCTTCTTATGAATATCTACTTCTATTAGAAATTTACATTTGTAAACACATTCGTATGCGAATGTATGCAAATAAACAAAGTCGTATATGTAAAAGTAGCGTGCTATGACAAAAACTTACTCATAAATTATTCGAAATGTTTATTATTAATTATACACGATATTATGATGTCATTGTTGAACACTCAATTATTAATTCAAATGTAAAGCAAGATTACTCACAAACTAAGATTTATTTTAATAGTGAAAATTATAAAGGAAAGAACAAGTAATATTTTAAAAGATAAAAGAAAACATTCACTCCGGAAGTTTATAAGATTGAAAGCGTTAAATTGTATAATAAAAGAGGAAATACCCATGCCAGAAATAATAGTAACACTTCTTATCGTACATATCGCGTTGTGTTAGAATTAACAATGTTAGTCCATAACTTACAGTCAAAAGACGCATTAATTACAGTCTTTTAATGAATTTAATGACTGATTATCCTACGCGGTTAAATCAGTTCGGTAGAGCGAAACGCCACTAGCTTACATACGTATGTCTAGGGATCAGTTTGACATATATAAGTAAAATATCAATTTATTTCAATTATGTGGGTTTGAAATTATTTTAATAAAAAATCAATATTATATGTCAGTAAAAGCTATCGAAATGAAATGGTGTCATATTATCTTCACAATTTAGAAAGTACTTCTCTGGGTGTTTACAATCACCCATACTTTGTAATACAGTAGTTAAAGTTGTCTATATTTCTTCGTAAAGTATTTTTAATGCTTAATTTGATATAATTGTAAACATTTTTATATCGCTAACGAAATCATGGTTATTAGAATAAAATATAGAACAATTAATTTAAACAAGAGTTGCTCAAAATAATTTATATTTATAAGTGTGATCTGTTTTTAATTCGAACATTTTTATTTTTATAGTATATATATAAAAAAAAACTCACACAACATCCAGGATAGGTTGAATAAGAAAACTACCACATTACTTAAATCATTACTGATGAATAAAATATAGTACTAAATTTAGTTTTATACGATCAATCAAAGAGGAAAAAAGTTTGTCTAGTAGGTGCCTATAATTATTATTACACGGAAGATTCGGATTCCATTTTAGCTATTTTATAAAAATATTAAATTATATTTTATAATCATTATTTTATTTGCTACCTTTAAACCAGTCCAGGAAACATGGCGGTTATGAATAAAACTTGGTAAAGACTGAGTAGGATACATCAGTTATGTCGCCTGTGTCATATATATGAACATCATTTATGCAATTTTACTAATTATACAAAATAGGGAGTAATATCAAAATAAATCCTACGGAATTCATTCATGTGTGTGCCGTTAAATTTATGTCTAAGTATTTTTTCAGGATAGTAACAAGTAAAAGGAAAGTAATAGGTGTTGTCATCCTTCTACATCCACTGTAAAATATGCTACTCATGTATTAATTACTTTCACTACAATACGTTTCTACAGGTATGGAGGGTTTTGGTCGATAAAATTTAATAAATATATATATATATATTTATATATAATAATAATATATATAATAAAACATGTACCTATCTCATGAAAACTTTTATTCATTTATATTACAATATAAAATATTAACATAGATTAATCTTATCAGCTATATAAATAATGGCTTCTTCGAAACATTCAGAGTATATAAACAGAAAATGAGGTTTTAAATTACCAATCGACAATAATATCACAGTGCCTCACTGATACCGTTGAATGTATCTCAAGAAGAAAATTTTTATCGTTTTTAGGTAATAGTAGGGACATCTGTAATATCCCCGAGTAAATAAACTAACTTTATTTCAGACGCCATCTAGTGATAACCATAGTGACCAGCTCCATCATAGTGGTTTCCATAGACTTGCGGGTGTTGAGCATGGCCAATACGTTTGACCACCGCGTTGAATCCATTGTGTTTATCAGCAGTGTATTCAACAATACGAGTAGTGCCGTCGGGTTCAGCTAGAGAATACGCACCTGTAAATTAGATTTTATTAAATTTATGTACACTGTAATGAAGGACAACGAATATAAGCTGTGCTCATGGAAATAAAATTTGTTTATTAACTCATAAGGTATACAATATAAATATTAAATATAAATCATTAAAGCAATTTAAATTTTGTAAACTTATATATGAACGTACATATTTTTCTGTTTTTTATACCTTCATATATTTTTAACAATAATTTGTAGCGACCAGGCAAGTTATAAAGTGTATTTGATAGGTACCTATCTAACTCATACAGTTAATAAATAACACTGCCTGTTATTTGAAACTAATATAAATCAAAGGTACAATACAGGTACAGTAATTTGATAACAGATGGCGCAGATTCCTCTATAAATAAATCCAAATTACAATATTATCATTAAAAATGTAATCATACCTTTCACGACATCACCATCACGGCTTTCCCATTGAGTTTTGTGATCACCGGTGTGCGGGTCTTGTACTGAGTAGTCGAAAGCATACTTAGGATACGCCTGAAAAACAAACTCAGTTGAACAAAACCTGAACAAAAGATATCAACGAGATACATAGTTGAAAGAAAAAACTGTTAACTCCCATAACACAAAACCATTTGCTTTTAATTTTACCTTAAATAACATAGTAATAAATGATATATGGTATTATTATTATTATTGTTTAAAGAAATAATAAACACCAAGATACAATTGCTAAACATAAAACGTTCGTGATTCATTATAATATATTACAGTTATGTGGGACTTATTTATTAAAAAATAAACAACTAAAGTAATTAACAAAATAATGGATATCCTTATACTGTTTTATAATAATCAAATTATCGAAGTGATTTACACTAATTGATCCCTACCTGTGTCTAATGAACGTAATATCCGTTACTAGATTACTTGGACAAAAAATATGTCACAACTCTCTACAAGGTTCCCGTTCTGTAGACTGGTGATTTAGTACGAACAGTGACGCAATCATAGGATGTTATGGTGTCTAAACAGTAAACATCACATCCGTTACGGTATATAATTTTCGCTGTGTGGACTACTTAAACAATCTTATAAAAGTGTATTTAAAACTACCGTTATATTTATAATAACGTGTTACAATTTTTAGTAAGTTATAATGGAAACGTTCCTAAATTACAAGAATCTTTTATTCGTGAATAAAAATATCAAAATAAATATAATTAAATACTGGTTATCAGTCGTCATGTGATAATGTCAGGTCGTTTTATTTTTGATTTAGCCTCATATATGGAAACTTTTGAAGCGATGATAGCGTAGTGGTAGTGTGTACGACTTCTCTTCAAGGGACGTGAGTGCGTATCCAACCACCTACAATGAGCTTGAACTTTCGGTGAAGGAAACATTGTGAGGAAACCATAGCATGGTGGTAGGGTTTTTCCTGATGCCCGCCTGGCTAGCTACCACTTTCAAGCTGAATATCTGCCGCCAAATACCAATAGGTGTGTTCCGGCAGTTGCACTTGAGAACCAGTTCCTCCACAGGTTTAGCGTGTCTACCAACTTGGGCCGTATCGTCACTTAAGATCAGGTGAAATTATGCCCATTACGCTAAGCCTTGACTATAAAAAAAACTGTAATATATTGTATGTAATGTATTATATTCAATTTTTGTACTCTTTTTAAGTCATCGCTTCATGCATTTGATTCTTGTGTTTAGTTTTACTCAAATGAACTTTATTATCTGATAAAAAATTAGTATAAATAACAATTTTTTTTTAAATATAAATTAATATATATATATTTGTTAGTCATATCCACGATGCTTGTCGCGACGACAAAACTATTTCAATTATTAAGAACATAGTAATGACATTTTTACTATTTGCGTAAAAATGTTCAAATGAAATATCCAATTAATCAATAATATTAGTCATTGTTTTAGTGATATAAATATAGCCATATATTTACGTAGTAATCTCCATGGTCTGCGCTATGACCACCGCCATAACTAGCAACAGCACCGCCATAGTCAGCAACAGCACCGCCATAGCCGGCAATAGCACCGCCATACCCAGCACCTCCAGCACTATAGCCATCATAGCCATTTCCAATGTAACCGGCACTAACGGCGGCACATACAGCAGCGAAAACTATAACCTGTAATAAACATAAAGAAATAAATTCAAATATACAGTAGAACCTTTATACGTCGAACATTAAGGGAGACGTCAAAAAATTCGAGTTATAGAGTTTTCGACCTATAGAGTATGGAGGTTTTGGTGTTTGACGGGAAGAGAAAAAAAACTTTTAGAGATTTGGAGGTTTTTAGCTTATTGAGGTTCGACTTAACGAGGTTCTAGTGTATATAATTCGGGTAAAATTTAAGAACTTACCCCATGTTGATGTTTGTTAGCTAAATTTGGTTATAAAGTACTATCAAAATGAATAACATACAAATTAATGACATATTTTACTAACTTCTTGTAACATCTTCTAACTATTACAGTATAAACAGTTTTATTTTTCTACGTTCACACTAATAAAGTAGTTCAAAATACGAGAAAAAAACTAATATTTCATTAATCCCACAATAATTATATTTACTAGTACCTGCGAATAATATATAGCAATATTTTTCTTACGCAACAATTTGCCTTAATATTTTAATTACTTGGGTTACAATTATCCTCATTTATAACCAGCGAATCTTATCATAAATAAATATGTATGTATGTATTTTTATTACTAAAAACAATACACAAATTGTAAAAAAGGGTATTTGTTTTATCATACATCATAAATCACAAAAACATATCATATAATAAAAGTTTCATTATCTGGGATTCAAAACAGAAACGCATCAAACATATAAAACAAGTGATTATGTCGGAACATGAGTCACTTCATTCATAACAACACATAACAATGCTGTTACATTACTCGCATGAATTCACAGTGTTGTGTTCAATTTAAAACAATAGCTAGTACAACAAATACAGGAAATATAATCATACATACGTTTCTTTAAAAAAATATTTATTTTGACATGATCTTATATAAATCTGATATTATCTGTATACAAATAGGCAAATGAAAAGAAAGTTACCTACTTTGTTTGTAAACCTATTTTATTAGTTTTAAGTAAGTAATAAGTTTGGATGCTATCAGTATTATTATATTAGAAACCGTTTTTTTTTTACTTTATGAAAAAGTCCTTAATTTTTTAATAGTAATATCTTTTATCTTTTTTTTTTCATTAATTTATAAATTTTATTATGCCGTTTTTGTACTTTATTATATTTTAGCACCTAAAATATATGAACCACAAATAATTTCTTGTATCAAATTAAATTTACTCCAGTAATCGAGCTTCGGTGATTGTAAAATGTACAAAAGACTACATTGTACTTGTTCCGATAAGAACTTTGTAAGGCAAAAAATAATCATGTGAATAAGATTACTGCTACTTTTGTATATCCAAATAATACAACTATACTTTAATGAAATCTAATAGATATTACTTTTATAATTCTATTGGAATATATGCGTGTCCATATTAATTTGCTACCGCGATAAATATGATAAATCTATACTACTGGTATATATATATATAGATATATAGTGGATATGTTTGTAGCAATCCACATTGTTATAATTATTTACTAATAGAAAAGTAAATAATCCCTGACTGCTGAATGGAAGTGCAGGCTGTTGCCAGAGTCTTGATATTCATATCCTAATATTTTTTCTTCCAAGTACATTTTATACTTTATAATACAGCTATAATACATAATACATTTATACATTGCTACATTTTTTTTTAATTTTGTGATTTTGAAATACTACTGCTCTACTTATAACTAAATAATTTATTTCCCGTTAACTGGCACATCTCAGGCTCAATAAAGGAATTTCTTGTTATGTCTACAGATACTTATTGTAGCAATACCAATGAAAGAAGAGACTATGTAGGTTTTATAGTATGTATCATGATTGATATTTAATAAATAATGATGTCTATTTTTGGTATATGATTGCTTAGCAATCGATAATGATACTTTGAATATGATATTTCAAGAATATAATTAATTTGAATATCACTGCATTTACTAAATTGATATAGGGACGGTTAAAAAATTATCCACTATCATCGTTTTTCAGTCAACTGAAACTACGAATAGTAAATTATTTTACACATTAAGTTCAACTACATGGATAATCATAATTTGTAATAAAATAGAGGTAAACTTAACTTCGCACTTTAAGTATTGTCATGATATTTTAATTTATGAATAATGGACCGAAAATATTAAAAATGACAATTTTCACTGTCAAAATCAAATGTTATAATATGTTTATCATAAAATCAACATATCACTGAGTATACAATAATACTATATACATTGATTGTCAGTCTTTTAAGAAATAATATTTTATGTCTTAAATGTATAATTCGATAAGTTTTTAATTATTCTTAATGTTAAAATCATATTATTTATTAACATATCAAATGGGATAAACCATTTATACATTAGGGAAAATGAAGGCACACTAGTAACTGGAACACTTACTTGGAAGGAATTCATTTTCTTCATAATATTTGTGAACACTAGGTCACTTTCGTCCTCTTCAGCGAAGCCGACAGGATTGGAACTGACACTGATACTCGGCTGACCGACAGCACTCTATTTATAATAACCATGCTTGCACCACCTCTAAGGCGCATGAGTCAATTCGCAGCATTCATACTAGCGTTTCAATGTATGGGGATTGTCGTAATTTGTATTAAAATTTATCTTGAAATATATCAAAATAAAAACTTTAGTTCCTACACGTTCCTACACGACCTTCTTAAAATCACTAACTTTTAACTAATATTCCCTAGGATATAATATCTAAACCCTTTTGAAATATGTAAAATAAAAATAACTTAGGAGCTTCCATATAATAATTTAACATGCGATGAACCTATTTATAAGTAATTCAGTTTACAATTTATTTTATTAAGGATTTAAATTACTACAATTTACTTTTTAGTATTCTCTATGAATATCACAAATATCAATTATTATATTTATACAGAAACTTAACGGTTATTGATTTCCATAGAAATATGGAATCATAGTTCACACGCATTGTTTCTGAAACCAGAAAAAGTAAGTTTGGGTCTTCTCGTTACAATATTGCTCGCCTATATTCAAGAAAGAAAGAAACATGTTTACGTGGTCTAGATTTCTACATGTTAAGGGTTGGTAATCTATTTGTTATGAATGACAAATATAATGAAATGCAATTATGAAAAATTTAATTATAAAATAATATGTACAAAATATAATTTTATCTGCAATTATAGTAGCAAGGTAAAATGACGTTACTATGTTTGATGTGAGCTCAGTACAACCTAATCTTGAGATGACTTGAGAGACCCAAGACTGATTAATCGGCAATAACCATGTATATTACATATATCGTCTCTATCATGCTCGTCTGTAAACCTCGGGACATTGAGTTTGCACTGAATAATCCCGAAGTCCAATAAACTATAAAAGTAACTGGGATGTATTACCAGCAACCGCGTTGTAGTTATGACTTCGTCGGGTACAGATACTTACTACTGCGTATACACCGGTTAATCCTGGAACTCACAATTCCTAACCATACACCCTTTTCTTTTTTTATTTAGTTATGGCCACAATCTCACCTGATGTTAATTGACAATGTGGCCTAAGATGTTGGACTGCTTAGCAAAGTGGAGGGGCTGACCCTCAAGTGCAACTGCCGGTATACACCTATAGGTATTTGGCGACAGATTTTAAACTTGAGGATGGTAGCTAGCCAGGCCGGCGTTAGAAAAAGCTTTACCATCATGCTATAGTTTCATCACGTAAGCTGAAGCTCATTGCAGGTGGATTCGAACTCTCGTCCTATGATGCGGTGTCCTTACAAATTACCCACTGAACTATCATCGTTTAAAAGAGAATAAAACCTATACAAATCACCTATAGTGAGTGTTGACCATAAAGTATTTTTATTTATAAACTTTTATTTCTTTTTTATTAAAAGATTACCCATGTTTAAGCTTACTCATAGAAATAAATATCTACATACTGTAATAATTAAATATTTACTGATTTGAATCGGATTAAATGGATTATTCAAGAAGTGTTTAAGTTGGTTAACCTGTTTTAACGTAGCAGCCAATTATAAAGCTATTATGATACATTGTTACGTTACATTGCTGTGTCAAACACATTGATCATTCTGTGTGGTCGCCGTTCGTAAATATTTTTTTATAAAATGCAACCACGCACATATTGTTATTGATTTCTATATTGTATGAATGGAAATCGTATATGTAAATTGTTTAGAAAAATAAAATGTTTTAAATTGTTGTTTAGGCTACTGCACTCAAAATTTTAGCATATTATATTTACGTGATATAGAGGTAGTGCTTTAAAGATACTTCAATATCTGTGATTGAGTTAGTTGCGTTTCTTAAAAATTGACTAAAGTAATACAGGTATATTTATGTAGTGGTAGGGCTTTTCCTAATGCCCACCTGGAACTTGAAAATCTGCCGCCAAATACATATAAGTGTTTTCCGGCAGTTCTACTTGAGAGGGAGTCCCTCCACTAAGTTCTGCGTGTCCACAGATTTTAGTGTAGTATTCAGTCTTGTTTTATAGTCTTGTCACTTGATGACTGTCTTTAAATACGATCTAATTATTTTATCGTAATAACATTCATGTCGACTTTCTCGGCAACTGGATTATTGACTGGTTAATCTCAAAACGCGATAAACCGAAAGTTAATGATTACGTCCCAGTCTTCTCTACCTATCTACTACTCCGATTGATTCCTGGACATCCTCTGACCGATCTTTAACTTTATAACGCCTTAGTTACGCAATATAGAAGATGTTACACTTCGCATATTGTATTTGCGGTTCAGTCAGATACAAATATAATGGTTGACCACCCGGAAACTTATAAGATACTCTTGGAATCAGAAATGAAACTACGTAATATGCAGACTCTGTCAATAGTCCAAACAGAATTTTCTTACGTGACATCCATTGTTTCTATGGCAGCGTTGACCAGTACGTAGAATGAGTTCTTGTTTTGACGTTGTGCCAATAAATAAAATTTCATAGTAATTTGTTTACGTATTTCTAGATTACATTGTGCCTGACTATTACATAATAATGATCAGGTATGTAAAGCGATTTAGGGCGCGTAAAGATTTAACACTTGTTTTATTACGTAACTTATTACTTGGAACTTATGCAAGGAAGGTAAATTAGATCAGTTCGTTTATATTAGTTGTGCATATTTATGACGTATTCAAATAACCGGATAGTCAGCGGGTGGTAACGATCTACGTGCGACTGAGTTCTGGAGCACTTAACGTGTATAGAAATGTAATGTTTTTTATAGAACCACGGCAAAGTAACGGCACTGTAATCGATGGTAAGCATAGTAGATCCAATAACAATGACGGCCATTGGTAGATTTCAAGTCCAATGACAGCCGGCCCAGTCAGGACTGCCTATGAGCCACAACAATTGGACATAAACTGGCTGGTTCAAATTATGACAAATAAAAAAAATAGTAACTGGGATGGGCTTAGCACCGTAAACCTTAAGACAGATTTACATGCCGGTATGACAGGAATCCGCGGCAATTGCTGACCTTTTAATGATCACTATTAATTTTTTTTTCTATATAGTGCTCAGTAATTTATGGTAAGTACAACCTACCAACAACGGGAACCGTTGGTAAAACTCTTTTTATCAGCGCTCGTCGACGTCATGCCGGCCTCCACCTCCTCCATGCAATGAATATATCAATATATCAAATGATATATGAATAATATGAATGATATATGAATATATCAAAAGCAGATAAATTTTAGTTATAATAACATAATTTTCTTAATGTTGTATGAATTATGTTAAACTAAATGTTATAGCAAATTATACAGGAAGACCAATCGCCCGCTATATCTTTTTGTGGCATAAATCTGAAATTGTATATCGCAATGTTCCACTCGTGTTATTAATAAAAAAAAAAATTGTTAATACATATTAAATAAAAAAATTGAAGCGATAAAAGCTCAGTTGGTAGTGTGTATGGGCGTAGTTTCAATGGGCATGAGTTTGAATCCATCCGCAATTAGCCCGAACTTTCGATGTAAGAAAACATCGTGAAGAAACCATAACATGGTTGTAGGACTTTTTCTAATGCTCGCCTGGCTAGCAACCTCCCTCAAGTTGAAAATCTGTGTGAAATACATAGGTATTTCATGCCTATAGAGGTGTGTGCAGTTGCAATTAAGAGTCATCTCCCTCACTAGGTTTAACGTGTCCACCGTCTTCGGTAACATCGTTACTCAACATCAGCTGAGATTTTATCCATAACGCTAAACCTATATATATATATGGTCGTAAAAATCTTGATCTTATTTCAATAATTATATGTATCTACTATAATATAAAATCTTTTATTTGTACCTCTTGCCACAGCTTGCCGTCACTTGTTAGATAAATTGTTACCGTCAACAGTAGGAGTTCTCAAAGTGTGTGCCGTAGAGAATGAAGAAATAAATAATTTACTTACGTACCTACGTGCTCGGAAACTGTTAATTTTATTTCATTTAAATAAACAGTTTGAATTCATAAATTGGATGTTTTAATTTGTGTGCCTATCTACATAACAAGTATCATTGTACTTATTTATTTCCACCAGCTATATAGGTTATGGCGCAGCGACAAAATAGTAAACAAGTATGTGCGGTGCGAACTGAAAAAGATTGGGAGCCCCTGGTCTATAGGATATTATTAGCAACAATATTTCAATATCATTTTAATTATTATTGAAATAGCAGCATAGTCATTGAGAAATCTATCGTTATGTCATAACATTTACAATTTGTATCTCGTTATGTACGGATGTAATACAATAGCTTATCAAAAACGTTTGACTTTTTTGTTTTAATTTCGAAACTAAATAAATAATTAGTTTTACCACTGCACTATTGAATTAGATCAATAACACTTAAAGTAGGTTGATAGGTAATCGAATAATAACATAACAACGTTCTTCACTAACACATATAACAGGAGTATTTTATAATTGCCACTACAAATATGTATGTCACTACTTCTACAACAAGCACGGACGTGGTGCAGTGATATTTATATTAATATTCTAAAGCGGAAAAAATTATTTATTTGTTTGAATGCGCAAATCTTTGTAACTACCAGTTAGATTGTTTTTGTCTTTGATAAAACAATCATTGAAGAAAACTAAGCTATTTAACATCAGTCTAGTACCAATAGGAGCAAAGCTGTATTGATTTTTTTTATAAAAACGGACCAAAAATTCTTAAATAAATTGTTGCTAATTTTAATAAAATGTGAAATATATCCGTAAATTTTCATACTTTATTTTAATAAACAATATTTTATGTTAACAAAAAGGCCGAATATATAAATGAGTTATACATGTCATTTATTGACCTTTCCAATTATTCGTTATGTATCAAACTTGAACCAATTTAACGGTAATTGTAACGTTATTTTTATTACAATCAAACTCAAGGTATTTCTATATTTGGACATTGATAATATAATGAATCGCCATTCTCTTAAAAAGTAAACTAAGCTTAAATGGTATATAGATAAATATTTAGTTGTTTACTCAAAAGTCTAACAAAGAGCACATTTATTTCCGTCTTTGTTTGTCGATTGTTTTTACTAAACGACTTGTCATTTATAACGTATCGTAAATATTTTGCCTAATAATGTAATTCAATAAATTCAGTTAAAAACAAATCTGAACTGGGGAATTATGGTTTCCAAAGTTTATATGACCGCAACTCATATAACAAAAACATTCGAATTCGGGACTCACCTGTTGGATTTCTTGGAAAAAAAGGTTATTCTTTTACTAGAGCATTCGTATCGACCTGTTTTTTAGATTACATTCAATATTCGATTACGAATTTTTGAGGTGATTGTTCTCAAAATGGTGATTAAGTTAACTGAAGCTTCCTTTGGTAGGATAAACTTTCTAAAGTACAACATAAATAATATATATCGAAATTGTTAAATACGAAATAAATTTGTTATCCATACATAATGAATATCAGTATTGAACTATTCAACAGGTTTTCTGACCTTTTACAAAATTCAATTCTTATGAACAGATAGCGTATATGAATATTTTTATGAAAAATATTGTTTTGCAGGTCCGTGTAGCCTGTTCCAGAGTTAGTTCTAATAGCAGTCTGGTAATACTAGCACTAAATGGTTATATGGTAAAAAAACAGTACAAATTTTAAAGTCTAGACACGCGATATCGTGGTCTGAAAACTAGTTAAATAAATAGTATATTAAACTTCATGAAAACATTACTACATTCACGCAAGCATTCGCATGTTACAGTTATGCTATTATAACATTACAACTCCAGTATTGCACAATGAACTCATGAATATGTATGTGATATTTTTTTGTATTTGTTTTCTAAATATTTCCCTTTCATTTCAGTAGTGAAGATAAAAATTGGTGTAACGTAGTAATAAAAAAAAATCCTAGGTTTATATTTTGGATAACAATAGTTGAAAAAAACCTTAGTTGAAGAAAGACTGATAATAAGGTTTGCAATATGATCACAAAAATAAGTGTTCAATATTGGAGGTTATGACCATAATGTTCAGCTAATATTAAGTGACGATGTGACCTAAGATGGTGAACATGCTAAGATAACACGGACGTCACCTCAATGGACGTCAGTTCAATGCAATGAGGCTGAGCTTTCGGTAATGGAAAACATCGTAATAAAACTAATGTATATTGGTGGGGCATTTTTCTTGAATAGTCAAGGGAATGGCTCTTAAGTGCAATTGCCGGAAAACAACTATACGTTTTTGACGTCAGATTTTTAACATTAGGGTGTTAGCTAGCCATTTGAGTATTAGAAAAATGCCCAATCACTATACATTAGTTTTATTATGATGTTTTTTATGATTCAAAGAAAATAAATAAGTAAAATATTCGATTTCAGTCTTGCATATCTTTGAATGCAAAAGCAGTATCGTGCTACCGTTAATTATTATTAAAACCAGAGATACGACAAAAATCGCAAACGTCGATTCGTAGAATTAGAACAAGGCAATGGTTCTTGCAATACCGCAGTTCGGACCATTCATTATAGTAACTAGCTACTTAACAGTACAGAGCCTCTGTTCTTACAGAGTTCTTACAGAACAGAGCTTTTATTATGAGTAGGTAGAGCACTAAATTAATTTTATTAATTTATTTGTATTAATTTTTATGTTTAATAGTTTTAGCGTTACGACCACAATCTCAATTGGTGTTAAATACGAAGCCTAATGGAGGGAATGGCTCTCAAGTGCAACTGCCAGAACACACCTATAGGTATTTGGCGCCAGATTTAGAACTTTAGGGTGGTAGCTAGCCAGACGCCCATTGGAAATAATGTTATCACCGTGCTATCGATTGACCACGATGTTTTCGTTCACCGAAAACTCAAGCTCTATACAGATGGATTGGAATCTACCTCACTTGACGCGGCGTCATGTATGCAAAGTAGCAATTATAATCATCTAAATAATAAAATAAAATGAAGTACACATATACAAATGTCAAAAACAAACAAAATAATATCATCTCGAAGAAATCTGATATGGTATTTCAACTCTTCAAAATAATTGATATAGTATACCTCCGTGCGCTACAAACAAAGTAGTAACAACATTAAATCTGTCATTATTTTTTATATTCAAATATTATAGTTTTACTCACACATACGAATGTGTGTAAGTTAATCCATAATTTCTCTTTTCTTCATAACAATCATAATATTGTTAATTTATATACTGTAACAAAACAATATTCCATACTAATTTAATAGTATCATATTTATCTTACATTCCTAGAGTATAACCGCTCATAAATATTAAGTATAAAAAAAAATATACATTTGTAAGGAAGGTTTGATGATTCATTGAATAACTTTGGATATAGAACAAAAACGTAACGCGCTTCATTAACCATTGAAAAAATAGCAGCGATTGTGAAAACTCAAGATTCCAGTGAAAAAATTTGTACAGTATTGGAACGTGCTGTCGGCCAAGGAAACCGGCGAGGTGTCTACTAACCACGTACTGCATCAACAAGGTTGTTATCGTAGTATGAAACGTAGTAAGTTTTATATTCGACATGGTTATCAAATCGAATAAGAGAATTATGTATTAACAATATAAACGAGATAGATTAAGATATATCCATTACAATTAAGGATTACATTTCCTTCTCTATCATTCAAAAGTATTTTAGAGGTATTTATTGATAACAATTGTATGTATTTGAAAACTACCTATTTTATTAAAAACATCTAAATTACATTGTATATAGGTATATACCTTTTTAACATTAAGAAATTCGCCACGGATACCCTCCTGTTCGTGGATGCATAGTGTGTGATCTACAAAACTCTTACTTACCAAAGCTTCACCATCCATAAATAGAGTGTCATGAAACGTGTGAGAATGCACCAAGACGTTTCAGGCGGTGAAACCTGCCAGACCTGCCTTGTACCGGGAACAGCCTGATGGAAGTATTTGCCTGACCGCTAGTCTCATGCTATGGAAAGACCGGTCTTTTTCTGTTTGACTGTCCCAAGCAAGCAGATAAAAGCACATTCCCGGACGTACCTGTTTTTTTTTTTTTATAGACATATACTGTTAGCCTAAATGGCTTTCACAGCTTCACCGGGCTTTACCCAGCCGCACCAAACGTCAGTAGTTATTTAGCATTTTTTTATTTTTCAATGGCCCTTGATTTCTATCAACATTATCGAGTCTCAATTCCAAAAAACAGGTTCGTTGACTCTATCCTATGTCACTTTTAACACAAGAAGCGTCATCGGTTGTAATATCAGTCGTCAGTTAAAAGGAATAACGCTGCCCTGAGTGCACTACATGCAGGTTTCCTGACTTAGCATTCGTCCACTGCATATACCTAACCCAATGATATCTTCTTTATGAGGTGCAGCTTAGGTTGTCTGTTAAGTAATATTGGTTTTTCCAGAAATAAAAACTTAATATTCTTGGACACACCGGAGAGAGGAACTATCAGAATATGAATTGTAAAGTTATTGCCAAGTATAAGGAATTGGTTCATTTATTCGCTTCTCTATGAACCAAAACAGAACATTATAATACATAACCAGGTTAACCTTTTAACTCCTTTGTCGCCAAATGATTTATTCGTAAATCCATTGGTCGTATTACCATGCTCTAGTACCAAGCTATCCAGTTTTATGTTTACGACTCAATTCTTGACGCAACAACATTTAATTTCGTCCATTTTTATTTATTTTTTTATCATGGGTAACTGAAAAGGGTCTAATTATCTCTGAATCTGTTAAAACTATAAGCAATATAAGCATATATATATATACTCAATAGGTAACCCAGTAGATGCAATGAGATCGAACTTGTGACATGCCTTGAAAAAAAAATTGGCAGTTTTGTTAACGACATTTTCATGCCAATGTGTTTCCTTCCGATCTCCTTGTGATCTTTCCGTTGTGCCTTCCGTTAATGTTGAGTTCTTTAGACGATGTTCTCAGTTACAACTGGGGCACTTTTCATTTCTCTTACATATTTTTTCTCTGTTATTATTATTCTTTGACTAATTGTAGCCGCTAAAATTGGATTTTATTGACATTGCTTAGGTTAGTTTTATTTGGAGTTCCTACCTATATAATTAAATATAGTCAAAGGTATTGGGTACAAATTGCTGTCATAATTTGCAATTAAATCAGTTTTGCAAGGTATATGCTACTATTTTTTAAATATTCCAATTACTTTTATAAATTGTCTACGTAACTCAAACGGATTTGTGAATATTAAAAATGTGATAGGCAGTTTATTGTGTAACAGCAAAAGCTATGACAATATTATTTCGTTTGTATACGTTGTAACACAATCGAGACTATTATGCTTACATTTCCATTGTAAGTTAGTAATTACGATTGTGTTTGTTCATGTTCAGTTCTTCATAAAAACGTGAAGTCCGTTGAAAGAAGCAGTAATTATAAATAAATATAAACACTGAAATTAAATATAACAGTAATTAGTAAATTTAGAAGAAGAAATTAAGAAGTCATTTAACATATTTTAAAGATAGTAGGTAAGGTATGTCATAAAAATAATGGTATCTATATCGCTTACATAATATGTGTCGGTAAGTACTGGAATATAGTGTTAATCTTAATAATAGTACCTAGGTTTATAATTTTCTAATTGTTTCATAAAACAATACATACCTTTTTTAACATGGAAAATCTATTAATAAATGTATGTTAGCCCGGGGAGACTGCGTGGAATATATAGGATTCACCCGGCGCTATTCGCCGCAATAATTCACTAAAATCCCACGGCCATCTGTCGCCTTCCAAGAGTGACGCGGATTCGATCTAGCAATCACACCGTAGCCCTGGTGATCGAACCAGCCTGACAATAGGCTGGGCCTATATTTGGACAGCCTGATTCGGATTAAATCTAGAAGTTGTTTACTGATAGGACAGAACAACTGTGTAACACTAACAATAACTAGTGTCATGCTTAAGGGTGTTGCATTCCCTAATCAGTATATCCAGTAATCGTTTGGTGTGGTAGATAGAGATTTGTACCCGACTGAATTGTGATCACCATGTATCTATGATAATCCGGTCACAGTGATTATCGTTTGGCTTACATTGATCTGTAAGATCACTGTTTTTTTTAGATTATACAGGCCCTATACCATACCATATCATACCATACCATACCATACCAAGCTCGATACCATAAACTACATAAATAACATACTAATACTAATGTTAGATTTATCTAAATTCATAATCAGAAGGTAATATATAATAGAAAATATTTCACTTCATAGAAGTGTAGGTAGCCTATCGATGCGATTAAACTGAAAGTGGAACATGCGTTTTTTGGCCCCGTTCACACGGTAAGCAGACCAAAGACTAACCTTGGCAATATGATAATTAGAAACCATACGAATCACCGATAGCGCCTTGAAAATATGTAGTAAACATTATGTCATATTCTGCATGCATAAAATAAGTAAAAAAGATAAATCCTGCTCTACTGTTCGCTGCTTGCACATGATGATCCTTAATCACTTATTTTTATATTAATTAGGTATCAATAGCAATTTAAACATTTAATATGAGATAAATATAGGATCAATAATCTTTTTAAATGTCATTCAGTTATCTCCAAAAATCAACTTTAAAAACGGCTTACTTCATAAAGAATAACGATTGGTGACATTGGTTAAAATAATAATGTAAAATGAATTATGTATTTCAAAATGTGTAAAAAAACATATCTTAATTTATTTTATGTGAATAGTACGTATTATTGACAACAAACATTTTTTAAAATACTAACTTAAAATGTAGTTTTTGTAGAACGACATCTACAAGAATTTTATCGAACTATTAATAAAATTTAACAGAACGTTTAAATCGTACGCTTGCGCATCATAATACACAAGTCTCTTGCCTTGGAAATATAAGGTAAGATAAAAAGGTTAACTAGAAAATACTATTAACCTCTACTCATAGATGGCTCTCTCCGAAACAATAATGATAAGATTAGATATTTAATAGATTATTTGGAAACTATAATTTGAATACAATTGAATAATAATACAATTTAATAATAATAAAATACAATTGGATAAAATTTAATTTGATTGTATTATTAATCTTTTTTTGAATTCTGTCATTAAAAAGGCATCTAGTAATAATATTTTACCCGATTTTTAATTTATGCTTTATTTTTATTAAAGTATATTCATAAACAAAATAACTTTCATAAGCACTCTTTGGTTTTGTTGTAAAACACTTTTAGTACACACTTATATATGTAACACTTACACATGATATATTCGCAAAAGTCTTATTATTATAGGCTGTTCTTGAGAAATATTTTTAATACCTAAATTATTATACGAGAAAGTCTTACTTCATATACTCCAGGCAGCTTAAAATTCATTAGTTAAAAGTATACGGTACAAGTGTACCGAGGTAAGATACCTGTTATTACCATGTTAGTACTATTATGTTACAATATTTCCATTAAAAATCAATAGTTCTTAAAACCACAAGTGCATGTGGAACAAATAACATATATTTATAATCAAAACGAAAAGTCAAGTTTCACTAAATACTAAAGGAGGAGCTATAATATTTCTCCGTTAAATGCTAAATTACTAACTAGGGCCCAGGACTTTGTTCTCGTTTTTACTATCAACCGCGTGTGATCATAAAATACATTGTGAAATTCGTTGTGTAGGCCAAATTTTAAATTGAGTTAGGTAGTTTAGAGAGATATCAGAATAATAAATCAGTGATAACTATGTAAATGAATATATAATAATATAATCTTGTTTTTTAATAATAAGCATTTTTTCATTACTTTCATAGTGACAATATATCAAACTATATTTTTTATTATGGAATTTGTCTATGTAGACAATTTCGCCTATGTCAAGTGTGAAGGACTATATATTCACAATTGAGGGGCACAAAGTAACAACAAAATTCAGAATAATTATTTATGAATAACAGAAATAATTGTCCTGTTCGGGACTCGAACCCACAGCCCTTCCCAGCGGAGCTAATAACTATAACATACACTCAGCTAAACGTCAAATTTAGCTTGTTTTTTCTCATTATTATTATTTTATTATAACGAAATAAAACAAACCTTAAAACGAACGAATTATGTTTTGTAAAACTCATAACTCTAAAACATTTCATTACAATTTGTAATAAGATCTGAATTTCCCAAAATAAATTTTCTTCAATTCAACAGTTTGTCGTAAGTCAGAAAATGTATGATTAATTATAAATTATTCAATAATAAATAATAATGGAATGTGTAGTTCACATATCTTCCAATATATAGACATACATAGACATTGAATATATATGTAAATATAGTGTATATAACAATTATATATATATATATATATAACAATTGAGTGTAATAATACAACAGTCAATTCCAATTGTACTGGGGCTACATGATGAACAATTTGTTTGTGAAATCACTTCGATTCGTAGTATTTCCAGATTAACTAATATCTATTCATTCACACAGTTGCTCGCTTTATATTGACCTATGGGATATGATATAGTTTGTATTGTTATTATTATGGTTTGTAGTAGCGAACTAGGTTTAATAATATTCACGGGCTGATTCGATGACATTTTTCTATCGGTTGTCAACATTGTTGTTGCTTTTACTAGTGATTATTAAATGTAAATTACTGCTTGTTTTTGGTTTTGGTTTTGTTAAATTCCAGAAGAATTATGAATTTGATAAAAAGGAGTTTGTATCCAACTTATATGGTTACGTCAGAGGTTTAAATATGCTATATTAAAGGATATATAATAGAATACAACAACTGTGGTAGCCCACGAGATATCAAATTTCCTTTATCGATTCGCATAAATGTCTCATTCACGTTTCACTTGAATGACCCAGTCATTTAAGAGAGAATTCGGTACTGATAAACTCTTCCACAAAATTACTATAAGCCAAGGATATGAAGAATAATTAAAATAATTAACTCATGAAAATAGTAACTTTTAATTAGGTCTACCGAGACACATTACAGCGTCGCTATAAAAGTATATAATTAAATTACGTACGTCCGCGACGAGCTTAAACTTATAACCCTTCCTACATATCACAAAGTGGTACAAAATACACCATCTATTTTTTTCATTCTTGATCTTATCGTTAACTAACCCACATTGTAAGTCCCAAGGTTCTAGCAATCCTTACCTAATATAGCAGAGAGCTCTGCATTTCAGCATAAAATTTAATACAACCTAGTTGCCAATTAAACATTGTCACGACCATATCAGTTATTTCTGATGCCAACTAGATATTCATATGTAACTGCAACTGGAATCTTTTTTAATGTAGATAATAAATCATTTGGTCCAATACTTATCACTTTTGCTAAACTTTAATCAAGTATTTGATTTATGTTAAAAACTATTAGGACTTCTCGACACATTTTAACTTATTTTTCCCATTGCCGTTTATTACACAACTCAATGTATAGAATACTATTATGAAGCATTTATTTAGGGCTTAAAGTATTTAAAATACAAATGTTGCTGATATTTGCCTCATATAAAATAAACTAACTGTGCTCGCGACAGTGTTCGTGTGGAACTAACAATTATTTAAAAATGTTTGCTCGTTTTTGTAACTTTTTTCAATACAGCATTACTCTTTTTGGTGATAGCGTGAAGTTAAATAGCTTAAAGATTTGCTCAATTGTTTCTCTATCAAATACAAAAATTATTTTTAAATCTGACTGCTAGTTCCTAATATTAGCGGGTTCTATCAATCAAATATAAATATATATAATATAACAAATATATATATATAAAATATATAAACCTACTGATATAAATTTTCATGATAATATCATACCGACAAATACAGCTTAAGTCGATTAATTAATAAATAGCAGTCGGTTATCCATATCTGATTATGACAAGTATGTAAATGTTTTATAAAGTTCGAGAACCATTTCGTATATTGGGATCCTTAATTTGCAGCGACACAGTTATCATATATTAATAATTAATGTTACCGCTAATAATCAAAACTTATTATTTAGTCATCATGCAGATTAGCTGATTTGCTTCGTCACCGTGATAAATCAAGATTTTCCAAATTTTAATCTATGTATATAAATAATACACAGATATGTAGATATATGTTTTTATTAATTACTTTTATATTTTTTAATCACTTTTATATGTTGATGCATATTGATAATTGATACATAGGCTATATAGCCTGAAGTAAAATAAAGTGAAGACCCGTACAAAAACAATGGCAACCATCAAGAGTTGTACAATTCAACAGTAACCGTCGTTTCCACGTCGGCCTGCTTAAATATCTCTTCACATTGCGTTTGAAGAATCCCAGTAGGAGAACGAAGACTGACGAAAACTCCACAATTTCACAGTGCGCAAATCTCAAATATAGAGAATCACTTTACTCCTAACGAGACGGTGTCTATCATAAACTAGTGGCTTCGGAACCAAGCATAATATCGGTAAAGGACGGAAACGAATTTAATTTAAATTTCCCGAGGACACACGCCAGTATATAAAAATAGATGAAACTACTCGACTTCCGTACTAAGGATTGCATCGTTCGCAGTTAATTGTAAATTAACATACTCTTTAAATATAGTTTTATTAGTTACTTTTATAGAGATTTATAAAATTCCCATATATGTACTAAAACAAATAAAAATGAATAGCTGTAGTTAGTTATAAAGATATATTAACAAGACCACATTTTCACAGTAACACGAAAACTACGTGCTTTGCGCACCTTCGCCTTAATCAAAATTTAATTCTGTCATTTAGCTGCTACGCAGACCAATAAATTGTGGTTTTAATATGATTCTGCTTTGAAAGTAGGTTAATCTTGATGAGTACGATATCACATTCGCCTTGAATTTAAGAAAACCTTCGCCGTAGAGGCTCATACATACGCATTGCAAGTCTCGTGGCAATCTGTTTCTAATGATTTGAAATCAAATATCGATAAATTATAGGTATAGTTGTACTTTGTTGTGTTGTATATAGTTACGAAGGAATTATACGGCACGATTTTATTCATAGCGAGCAATATACTTATTTATTTATATCTGCTAAATTCAAAAGAATATTAAAAACAATACATATTAAGCACGTGTATGTAGACCATCACTTCACTCAGGCGAGCAACCCACGCTTTGTTCTCCAGACGTAGACCACGTCTACATTATAATTTTTTTTATTTAGATTGAAAGATAAAAATTAATATCATTACTGTGTATGGGGTGTAACGGGTATCGAATACCATCTGAGTTACCCAAGCTAACCTCACCTGCACGAGGTGCACCCTGCCCAGTAACAGACGAGGGTCTGGCTATTGTTAGTCCCACATATGGTTTTATTCATATAGTCCTTGATCCGTCACGGCTTGGTAGTAGGGTTATTGCCCGACAGGTTAGCGACCATCCTCAGGCTTAGACTGGCGCAAAATAAGGGTTCAATATGAGCCTTTGTGTTTCGGCATAGTGAACGAGAACCAGCCCTTTCCACCAAGGTTAGCAACATAGCTGTAATATCCCTGGTGACGGTAACTATTGACCGTCAAATGAGCCGTCTGTCTGTTTCCTGCCCATTAACATAAAAAAAAACTTAGTAGCTCTTCTCACCTACGATGAATTATAAGAACAGAGATATCTCTGAAACATTATCAACTTCGAACTCCACTTGCCCAAGACAAAAACTATTCACAGCAGGAACACAAAGCGAGATTATTTGCCTGTGACATACAGAAGAATTTTCCTTTCGATGTTTCGTTATATTTAAGTGTCACAAATACTTAAATTTAACAAAAACAACAACTTGTTAATATTTTAGTATCATAACAACCTTGGTTTTGTTACTTCATCATTATGATAATTTATGAATACAGATGTAACAAATTTACGTATAACGACTTCCAAGAATTCCTGTGGAAAGTCTTCCATATTCCAAGAATTTTGATGATAGCTCAGTTGGGGATATATACGGACGCCCCTCCATGGACATGTGTTCGAATCCGCCTGCAATGAGCCTAAGCTTTCGATGAAGGAAATCATTGTGAGGAAACCATAGCATGATGGAAGGTTTTTTCTAATGCCAAACTGAAGAACTACCACCCTGAATGTGAAAATCTCTCGCCAAATACCTATAGTTGTGTTTCGGTAGTTGCACTTGAGAGCCAGTCCTTCCGCAAGTCTTACTGCGTCCACTATCATGGGCAACATCATCACTTAACATCAGTTAAGATTTTGACCATAACGCTAAGACTATATAATCTACAAAAAAGAATATTGTAAAAACAACCCGATTCTTACAATTACTATTTAGATCAAAATATTTAAAATAAGCAAAAGCTCCCGTCTGATTGTGGAATCCAATTTCAAGTTATTTGACAGCCATCTGAATATTTCTAACCAATTAGACTAGACTTTTGTTCTATATAGTGTATCCAAATTAAATTAAATATGTGTGATTACATATCATATAGAAATAGTAACGTAGAAATTACTATCTAAGACTGAACCATAACATTATATATAATTGTTTGTACATCTTTGGCAGATGATTTAGGCAGCATCGTGATGACAGTTGTATTCATAGCTGAGTAAACCAATCCAGGAGAGGATCCGTCGGCCACAGATATAGCCAGTGTGTGTGCTCCCAGAGGGACGGGAGTTGGGGGCCTTCTTGTACCATTACGTTACAAAGATACAAAATTAAATTATAGATATCAAAAAGAATTACTAAAATTACCAGCATAAAGGCTTAATAGTTGTTATCTGAGACCATATTTTATACCTTATGTGGATTGAGAATACCATATCTAGTAAGAAGTGTATGATGCAATCAACATAGCTCGTTGCCTCATTGTTATTGTAAGTTCAATGTCAAGATGTTTTACACAATCTGTATAATAAATAAAAGTCACAGGACCGAATTAAATACAAGTAATAACAAATGTGACAACAAAAGATGTTCTTTTTGGATTATGTTATTATTTATTTTTTGTAGTACAAAAATGCATACTATATGCATAGAATAATCGAAAACAACTGTACATATCAACTAATTTAAACTCCACCTCCAATATCGAGTAAAATATAAATAATTATATAATTAAATGGATTCTTATTAAAGAATAATTTAAAAAACATAAACCATTTTTCTGTTAAAAGATACTGGTCAATTGTTTAACGAATATAAATAAAGAAATTAAAAAGTAAGTAGTCAGAAATTATTTACTTAATATTATTATTATTATTTTCACTTTACATAGTAAAATGAGGCCATCGAGCTTTGCCCGATAATTTACAAATATTTTAATAAATCTAAAAATTCAAATAATATCTAAAAGTAAAATATTATTCACATACTTGCATGCAAATTATTTTATAAACACAAATGTACTGCATTACATGTAAATAAGACTTACTCAATAATATTAAATATACACATATATACATTATATATAAGTATCATAATGTAGCATTAAATATAATATATGTGTATTGTTTTTCAACGCAAATATACACACGAAACTCATATAAAACTACTAAAAATCTTTGACACAGTTTGCGAAATTTTTGTAATTATTATCTGTGTTTCTATATTAATATTATAAATCAGAAAAGTTTGTTTGTATGATCTCCCTACTCTTACGAACTATATATATATAGCTCGAAATTAAAAAAATCTTTTTTGTAATCGATAAGGCAATCATTGAAGAAGGCTTTAGGTTATTTAACATCACGCTATTACCATTAGGACCAAAGCTATAAGGCAAAAGTAAAAACTGAGCAAAATTTATCAAATACTTTTAGTTCCATGCAAAGGAAGTCGCAGGCACAGCTAGTAATAATATAAAATTATAAACCGTATTTGATTTATATTAACTATCATCGTAACCGTGGGACTCGCAGGTACCTTTATTCATTGTATTTAAGATTGACGATATCCAGCGAGGGTAGTTCTTTATTTGTTATTGTCACATGTCGTTCTCCGAGGCCCTCGCCGGGATGCCACGCCTTACTGTCTGCGAGGTATAAGTCTCACTCTTCCTCCAGGACTTTTTATCCGCATTGTACACCAAAACCATAATTCAAACTAGTCAGTGTGTGAACAAAACTCAGAAACTCAGTTAATAATACTTATGTGGCATACATTACGTGTCACCGGCACTTGCAAGAAAATATAATGAGATAATATATCCTGATTTTAAATCAATTCTACCCATTTTTTATCTCTGTAAATATTGCTAGCACTATGTTTTACTTCACCAAATGTTCAGAAATTATTGTATTAGTATTGAAATCTATGTCAATCAACGCTATTAGCAAGATCACGTCAAGTGGACCACCCCTTTTCCACTTGATTATTAAATTCAGGTATGACTATTTCTACTGAAGTATTTACTATGAACAGTTAATCCCCAGAACAGTTTTTGAAAATTTTCATTGTAAGAATTTTTTTTTTTTAATGAAAATTTTTATGACTTTTAATATCAATAAATAAAAAGCTATTAAAGATATTTTAATGAAACTTTCAGGATTTATAGTTCAATAGTAGTACTTTGATAAGATACACAAAACTTTAAATTATTATTATTGATTTTCATATTGTTAATTATCTTTTTAGTTAACAAATGAAAATTTTAATGACTTCTCCCTCAAAAAACAATTTTTTTTTTCTCGATATTACGCATTAATCATTTAAATAATAGAATCCGCAAAAAAATTTGAATGCTCGCGATTAGATTGAACTAAAAAAAAAAATATTTATCACGGGCGGTGATACGGTAAAATAGAATACTGCTAAAATTTAGATCTTCGTTTATTCAATAACAGAAAAAAAAAACATTTTATTAATTAATTTTATGTAATGAGTTTCAGTAAAATTATCTATTAAATAAAAATTTTTATTAATAAAAAAAGAATTGCTTTTTACTTACAATTACTGAGTAAATTAAAAGGTAAGTGAATGACGCGCGGCAGCGCGCCGTACCGACAGCGCTCACCGCCCGTGATAAATAATTTTTTTTTTGTTCAATCTAATCGCGAGCAGTCAAATTTTTTTGCGGATTCTATTATTTAAATGTTTAATGCATAATATCGAGAAAAAAAATTGTTTTTTGAGGGAGAAGTCATTAAAATTTTCATTTGTTAACTAAAAAGATAATTAACAATATGAAAATCAATAATAATAATTTAAAGTTTTGTGTATCTTATCAAAGTACTACTATTGAACTATAAATCCTGAAAGTTTCATTAAAATATCTTTAATAGCTTTTTATTTATTGATATTAAAAGTCATAAAAATTTTCATAAAAAAAAAAAAAATCTTACAATGAAAATTTTCAAAAACTGTTCTGGGGATTAACTGTTCATAGTAAATACTTCAGTAGAAATATTCATACCTGAATTTAATAATCAAGTGGAAAAGGGGGGGTCCACTTGACGTGATCTTGCTCTATGTCAGAGCATGATACATGTAAACCATTACTACCTTACAACCATACTGCTAGCGTACCTCTTGGATCAGAACAAGTACATATCAGCACTTTTGTTTGGAGAAAGAACATAGAAACATGGGAGTAATGTTTCCACAATCTTCTCTACGCCTATAAAACAACTAACAATATGTATAGATAACAATCACAGCTACTAGTAATGCGTAAACTATTTTGTAAAATATATCTAAAGAAATAACAATATTAAAGTTAATCATAGGAATTAATAAATAATTTGCTCCATTCTATCAAATCCTATTAATTACATTTCGAAACATTGATGGTGCAATGAAATAGCAGCAGGGAGACCCTACCCTAAATTATATTAGGAATTACTATATAATAAATGAAATTATTTATTAGTTTATTGCTCTGACGAAACTACGTAGATATTTTATAAAGTAAAAGGAATCTCGACTGCATTGGATTGCAACTTTTGTGCAACATCACATATTCATGATGTCCAATTTCGTGCCCAAAACATACCAACAGTTATTTTATTGAATATCTAGAATGTTTCTTAAAAGTAACATGGGCATTTTTCATATACCTAAATCATAAAATCAAAATGTATTCTACGAAGAACTTGTTATAATATGGTCTGTACCGTCATGATTTAGCCCCATTACGCCGCATTAGAACAACTATTAAGTAAGAAAATATTGAGTACAACCTATGCTACAAATTTGTCGTTAAAAGAAATCAAACCCAAAAAATCCAATGTTATCATTTTAATTATAAATCATTACTGGAATATTCGTCTGTCGATGAAAATATATTTATATAGTTTTTTTTATGGCATAGGGGGTAAACGAACAAGCGGGTCATCTGATGAAGTGATCACCGCTGAATCTGATCTATGAAGCTGATTATGAACAATTGCTTCAAATTTAATCATCATTTAAACTCACAAGGTTTTGTAGATTGTGACCCTTCAAAAAACCGATAACTACTTTAAATATATCCCTACACAACTTGCGAACTTGGTAGTTTGACGTGTGTAATAAACCTGGTTATTATTTCCAGTCCTGATATCAACGTCATGACTAGCTTTTTTTATCACGACACTATTTATTTCTTTCTAAAAGATGACTGAGATCAACACGTAGGAGCATAATCAATTTTAATAACCCACGATAAAGATTGAAAATTTTTGGGTAGTACATTCTAATTATATTTGAGAATTATGAATTTGATTGTATTCAAATAACATAATAATTTTTTTTACAAGTTATACTGAATAGCCTGCGGAGAGAAAAACCGTCCATACTATAAACGATGCAAACTTTAGGTACTAGATATATCGAGCCGTTAAAGCTGCATAGTAACTCATTGGGGCATATTCTACCGTCTATATCATTGCTGAGTGCTTCAAAGAGTTGTTCAGTCTAATTCTCTCCTCCTAGGACACTAAAACCACATGCACTGGACAAAGTAGGCACAATTTTACAACCACCTCCATCTCGGCACGAACTATAAATTTCTCAGTGTCTTATGTTTGCCATACCATGAAGCTGTGTAACGTTCGTCATACCTTTGTATTTTCTCTTTATAATATTGGATCCTTCAAGCGTAACATGAAGAGATATTTACAAAGTTGGTATAACAGCTTTGACCAGCGATAAAATTATTATCTTTCGGAAGTCATCCATATTTTTAGATTTTATATTACATAATGCATATCATCAGGCCTAGCAAATGCTACTTATCATACAACTCATTTTTTTTATTAAAGTAGCGTATTATGCAGAACTTATTAGAAACAACATTATTCTGAATAAATTTGCTACTTAAAAGCGTTATAACTATTTTAACAATTTTGCTTAAGTTCCTGCACGTACTAAAACAACATAATTAGAGATCCAAATGTATTTAATTTCCTTCATTACAAACCCAAACACACTGGAATGTCTAGCTCTGATAAAATAGATCGTTTTAGTCGACATTAGAAATATTTAAAAGGATTACAGGTACTGATTTTTTAAGTTTTTACATTAAGTCTGATGAATCCCATATGGGTTCGAATACTATTTTTTAAATTTATGCATAGAAGGAAATTTTACCATACTAGGATACTTTATCTAAGTCAACTTGGAAATTATAAAGGTTGGCCAAAAAGTTGTAGATCAAACGCAACTAGGGGTTAGATGGGGCCATCAGCTGCAAAAAGTTGTTCTACGGGAGGTCCTTAAGGTCAACCCTTGCAGAGTTATAATTTATTTTGTGTTTTTATGAGAAAATTGAAATTTTTTAACTGATGCTTATTAAAATCTGAAAAAAACTACACCTATATCTATTTTATAATTTTTGCTAGATTGGTACTGATGAGTCCTTACATTAGACATGCTATTTATAGTTGTTTATTAGGTGTATTGAAGATAATATTTTTAAGTTTTACGAATTTTTTTTCTCAAATCATAACATTTTATTTACTCCGGCCCCACTGTGAAAAAAAATACTTTACCGAAAAGTGACCCTGTATTACAAGTTTTGGCGCATTTAATAGGGATTCTGAAAGGTATTTCACATTGCCATGAGTGCATCTAATATCTTTCTAGGACGAAAAAACAAAACAACGATTGTGAAATAATTATTTTATTAAAGCAAAATATTTTACAATAAATGCTCAAAATTCCTGCCTCTGACTATAATACATAATCTGCACCGTCTAATAAGATTCCTACGTAACCTACGGAATCCCGAGATTACAGGATATTTGGCGTTGACTTATACCAAGATCCAATCTTAATTCCCTCAGCACTTCATCTTCATTTTCGAAAAGCACCACTGGTCTGCCTGCTCTCGGAGCATGCTGACCGAGTAAGACTCCCGCCATGTACGAATTATGTACGTGCATAAAAACCCGGTAGTCCGGAAAACGATGACGGTTAGGATAGCGTTGACGATATTCCCTGGCAGCAGCTCGGGCATTACCGTCGCAAAACCTAACCGAGTTTATGGTTGGATTAACTTTGGCCTTGCTACACATAATAGTCCTTGAAAGATATCAAAGCCACACATAGCCATGAGTAATACCTTTTCAGAATCGGTATTAAATGCGCCAAAACTTGTAATACAGTGTCACATTTCGGTAAAGTATTTATTTTTCACATTGAGTCCGATGTAAATAAAGTTATGATTTGAGAAAAAAAATAACGTAAAACTGAAATATTATCTTCAACACACCTCATAAACAACTATAAATAGCATGTCTAACGCAAGGACTCATCAGTACCAATCTAGTGAAAATTATAAAAAAGATACAGGTGTAGATTTTTTCGAATTTTAATAAGAATTAGTTAAAAAAAAAGTCAATTTTCTCATAAAAACACAAAATAAATTATAACTC
Organism: Actias luna; assembly: GCA_039707435.1. Taxonomy (NCBI): domain Eukaryota; kingdom Metazoa; phylum Arthropoda; class Insecta; order Lepidoptera; family Saturniidae; genus Actias; species Actias luna. Next base: position 6,433,950 of record JAZHAC010000033.1, on the reverse strand, counting down.
TGCAGGGGTTGACCTTAAGGACCTTCCGTAGAACAACTTTTAGCAGCTGATGACCCCATCTAACCCCTAGTTGCGTTTGATCTACGACTTTTTAGCCAACCTGTATAACCTTTTGTCTTGATAAAGGTTTATCAATGGCTTTATAAATTATCAATCCAATTAAGTAGCATTAGTAGAAATAATACTAAAAACAATAATTTGTGAAGCGATGATAGCTCACTGGTAGTGTGTACGGACTCCACTTCAAAGGACGTGAGTTCGAATCCACCTACAATGAGCTTGAGCTTTCGGTGAAGGAAAACATCGTGAGGAAACCATAGCATGGTGGTAGGATTTTTTCTAATTCCCGCCTGGTTAGCTACCACCCTCAAGTTGAAAATCTGCCGCCAAATACCAATACGTGTGTTCCGGCAGTTGCACTTGAGAGCCAGTTCCTCCACAGGTTTAGAGTGTCAACCAATTTGAGCTATATCGTCACTTAAGATTAGGTGAGATTATGACCCTAACGTCATAACCTAAACTACATACAAAATGTTTTTTACTTCTTAAAAAACAAAGGTACCTACAACTATTACTGATTATAAAACCTGTAATAAAGATGATCACGACTTGCGTAATTATCAGTTATTTCTATAGAAGCAATCAGCCGTTGAAGTATTAATATACCAATAACTTTTGTGTGCTTTGATTGATATTCTTAGAGACGTTCTCTTAATCCGAATTATAGTAATTAAAGTGTAGCACTATAAATTGCATTTATGAGTAGCCAGGTTACGAAATATTTTAAGAACACTGATCAATAGATCCTTGACATCATCGTAATGGATAACAGTTAAATGCAAGAGTCGCTTGAACAAGATTCTTAAATTAATATATTGTTTAGTAAATACATCAAGTGGCTTTTACAATAATATTTATTTTAGTGCATTTAAATCTATCTAAATTTAATTCAACTTAATTATTATTTTATTATTTGAATAAATAAATAAATAAAAATTAACAATTCATATATAGTATATAGAATGGTAGATATTTTTATTTCAAAGCTTATCAAAATATCAATATAATCAATTGACATATAAAGACGGTTCGTACCACTTTTTTTACAGTTTATAGGTTTAGCTTTATATCCAAAATCTCACCTGATATTAAGTGACAATGTGGCTTAAGATGGAGGGCACGCTAAGCTTAATGGAGGAACTGGCTCTGAAGTGCAACTGGAGGAACTCACCTATAGGTATTTGGCGCCAAATTTTCAATTTTAGGGTGGTAACTAGCCAGGCAGACCTTAAAAAAACCCTACCACCATGCTATGGTTTCATTATGATGTTTTTTCTTCATCGAACGCTCAAGATCATTGTAGGTGGATTCGAACTTACGCCCATTGTCGCTGCGTCCGAACACACTAGCAACTAAGCTGTTATCACTTCAACAGAGAGTTTCCTTCCTGCAACAGAGAGCGTTTGCTATGAATTGAACATTACTAAAGCAAAATACCACATATATTTTAAACGTCTTACATTGAAACTTTGTTCAATCCCTTATGGTACTTATTATATAGTTTCTGATATTACCGAATGTCTATACTAACTTAACAGTAAATATCACTACCAAAAAATAATATTTCAAAAATATAAAAGCTTCATTTGTTCTATTAAGTTGACAATAATCGTAAATAAAATCAAATAAAAAAAATAATTTGAAAAAGAACATACATTTCGTGTTGCTTTTTTAAACTAAATACAATACATATACAAATACAATATAATACAAAACAAAACAGATCATAAAATTATTACGTATCCATGCAATGTGCCATAAATAAAATTGCACTACAAACTGAAACCGGTTTAGGCGTGGACGCATCGTATCGTGTGCGCGAATGCAGTAGCCAAACGTTTCTCACGATAGAGGACAATATAAGTTATGTTTCCTTAGCGAAGGCAATATAAATCATTGTTCACTTCAACTACGTGTAGGTACAATAATCATTTCCTAAACAGATAACTCGAATTGACATAAATCTCAATATGTTTTAGGTACCTCTATTATGACATTTTCATTCGTAACACTGAGTTCTCATGAACACATGATAGTATACTAATATTACTGACCTATCCTATATCTACTTTTGCAAAGTTCTAGTGATATAAATACTTTAGGTTCTGTATACTGTAGTTGTAATGAATTATTTATCATAAATTTTTAATGAGACCGTAATTATAAAATATAAACTTATTTTCAGAGTGTTATAAACACTATGCTTTACGCAGAGTTTTATAAAAACTATAAGTTTTATAAAATAAAATCATATAATATGTATCACTATCGGTGTTGTATATATTATTATAATAGCACAGGAAAGTGGTCAGTTTTGTGCATAATAGTATGAATACTATCGTGAACAATAAAATTCAATAATAATGGCGACCACAGCCAGATTGATAAATATTCTACTTATTTGTGACGTACACTTACTAATACAAGAATGCAACAAAGAAAAAAAGTCCATATAACGATTTTATCACCTTGTTCATGATTATTATGACCAAGTTGAGATTAGAACACAAGCTGAAAGCGGAACGTAAAGCGCCTAAGCGTCTCACTAAAACGGACATTACACCTAGTGACCATGGTGATCTAGATTCAATCGAAGATTATCATCGTATTCTACTATGACTTTTTACTATAGATTGGTTGAATATCGCTTCAGATATCCGCAGACTCATAGTTTTATTTAATTTAAATTTGTTACCTAACTAGCTGATACTAAAGAGAAAAGTCGCAAGGAAAGCTGAATGTTTCAAAAGATTCTATACAGTTTTTTTTTTGCATTTGATACAGCCATTACGTTCTGGACTGGTATACCGATTAAACCCGTTATTTTTTTTCGGAAAGAGGCTATTTCCTGCCAGTGCCATATATTATTATTCAGTTTTATTATTCGGTGTTTTCATATACATAAAACAAAATTGTCTTTCAAAAAGTTTATTTCACAAAATCCTTATTATCTTAAATTGTATATTTAGTAAACAGCTCAATGATAGGGAAAGATAAAACCATATCCACCATACGTGAATAACGTGGTGGCCCTCAACTTATACAGGCTCTGTATCACATTATGCCCAGTCGCGGCCCATCAACAAGCCTTTTACGTTGTCGCATCATTATGCAACTACATAGACCTTGTACTCTTTCTATTGTATGCATAAAGTTCGGATAACACAAACTTGTGCCTCGTGATGATCAACAGATTAACTGCCCGCCATCGGTTAATTCCAGGAGTTATGAATTATGAGATAAGGTAGCATGATTTGAAGTGATTTAATAAAAGTGTCACGTAAAAAACTTCATTTATGCTTATCGCGCTTGTACTAGATGGCTGTTCAATGCCTTTACAGTGGTTTGAAAGTATTTTACTTATTTGAACAAAGCATTTACGTTTCCCTTGAACGTAGTTAAGTAATTCTAAGCCTAATTACTCGAAAAAAAATATTTTACATAAAATATAGAGATATAGATGGTTGTCTAATGACTTTACAGTGGTTTGAAAGTATATTAATATATATATATTTGAACAACGCATTTACATATCGTTTAGCATTTATTTAGTAAAGTAATTAAGAAGCCTTATTAATCGAAAACATATACTTGAAGTGACCTAGGTTTATTTTTTATGTATAATACATGTATGATGAATGTACGCGCCTATGTTTCAAGATAAATGCTTATCACAAAGATCTATGGTTGTGTGGAGGCCAGTCAATTATTATTTTCATTTTATTTAATTATATATTCTACAAACATATTACATTACAAGTTACAGCTTAAAATATTAGTTAGTAATAATGAATTATTTAGACACAATATGACAAAAATAAATATTTTAAGAGTATTTTTTATGGATTTCAAATGATATCATATTTTCATATTAGCTAAATTAACAAAGTATGTACTAAAAATAAATACTATATTTAATATCTTTAGAAAGAATCATGACGAACGTTCCAATAGTTCTTAATATATTAATGAGTGAACAAAGAGCCAATATGGCCTTTTATAATACTAAAGTTAATTTTTATAAAAATTATATCTACAAAAAAGTGATTTGAAACAATTACCTCACTAAATAAATGTAGGAAAATGTAAAGTATCAGGAAAAATTTAAACTTTTGAAAAAGCAGTTCTACCGGCACTCAATACACTGTTACTTTCATTTCGTGACGTAGTGACGAGTCACAACAGTTTCGCGTCAGATAAGTCTTCGTTATCGATACGGTGTTTGGGTAGGTTACGGACACTTACACTTTCGCTAACAACAACTCAACGAAAGTGAATTTGCTATTACGAGTCTTGACCGTAGAGCTCTGTGTGAGATAATAAAAAGTATTATTTAATAGTTTTTTTTATTACTGAATGTTTTTTTTTTAATATTTAATCTCGCTAAAAGTACATTTTTAGGCAAAATTATTAAAATTTAATATATATAGATTTATATGTATAGAAATGTATTTCGTTTCATTTCTCAGTAATAATATATTTTTATTAGCTTGAAAAAGTTACACAGTGACACATTAAAAGTATTCTCTCAGTAATTAATCCACATCGTGCACATTATAAAAAACAATTATTTTATAAAATTATCTTTGTATTTTATTATATAACGACATATATATAACATATGTTGAAACAAGAAACGTCGCTCCGAGGAGAACATAGCTCAGTGGTAGTGTGTACGACTCCACATCAAGGGACGTGAGTTCTAATCCAACCACCTACAATGAGCTTGAGCTTTCAGTGAAGGAAATCATCGTAAGGAAGCCATAGCATGTTGGTAGGGCTTTTTCTAATGCCACCCTCAAGCTGAAAATCTGGCGCCAAATACCAATAGGTGTGTTCCGGCAGCTGCACTTGAGAGTCAGTTCCTCCACAGGTTTAGCGTGTCTACTAACTTAGGCCGTATCGTCACTTAAGATCAGGTGAGATTATGTAAATAACGCTAAACCTTAACTATAACAACAAAATTAGCAATAGCTACCGTATTTCCGGAAGCACCTATAAAGCAGATTAAAAATGCGTACATACGCAAAATGACTCTGTAAAACAAATCAAACGCTTAATATCTTATTACCATTGCTCAGACTAGTTCCACACACAGTGCACAGGACTTAGTTCATCTCTCTTATTATAATATTATAATTGCGCATTTTCTTTTCTCGAGCATTATTCTTTCTAGTTTTTTTTTTCGTATTCAAACGAGACGTTTTCTTTCTGTTCATTTTATTTACTATAGATTTTATTAGATATACCCGATTTACCAATTAAACAGGTAAGCCAACCACTGCCCAAGCCGAAGTTTAAACACTCAGGCAACATCGCGCTTTTTGCTATTTGGATTGAATGCCTTCTGCGCTGACCACAAACGCTGATGAAGACCAAAACAAAGTCAATGCCCTCCAGACCCACAGCATTAATCAATTCGAAAAAACTAATTAACAAGAATTCCTTAATATCCTGCTAAAGCGATTTACATATTTACTTACTATAAACCTTCGTTTGATAGCAGCAGCGTGGTAGTACCACGTTCTGGTAAGCTTATGTTATCAGTTTAAATATCACATACAATTTAATTAAACATCGAAAAAATTCAGTAACATAATGAAATTTAAAATACGACAAATAAGAAGTTATTTGTCTCGTAAACAAAATAAAGGTACGAAGGACACCTACATTTTTGCAAGAAATTGTACACTTTTGTTTATCGTATGAATGTAAAATTTTCAACACAAACAGCACAACCCTATCATTCAAGATGTAATCAATTATTGCTAAAATATAGGCCAATTAACTGTTATCCGCAAAACTATGTAAATGTAATTAGGAAATACCTTATATACTACGATATAATTCAAAGAATTCCGTTCATAAATCATGGATACTGTTTAGCACATAAGAACTATAAAATATATATATATTTTTTTTAATTTCACTAAACAATATAAAATACCACTACAATAACACAGTAGTTTTCGTGGGTCATGTTTTAATTATATTAGTATGTGTAGAGTTTTATAGAAAATTATTCGTATATATCACGTAATCATTGCAGAAAACATACAATTTCAGAACATTTTAAAATCAACTACTCGCCTAAAACTCGTATATTATTAAACTGCCGTTTTATAAATAATGATAATAATGATATACAATATACTACAAAAAAGTTTATATAACTATAGTATATTGTGATTAAATTATAACATTGAAAATATTAATTTCAAAAAGGTGCAAGTGTGCAACAATTTGATAAGGCATATAGATTTAATTAACCAGTAGTGCCCGCAACTGCGGTCGCACGCAAGTTTAAATTAATTTTTATAACTTTTTGAAAACAGGTTTGCTTCTATTGATGATGGCGTGATGTTAAATAAACATTCCTCAATGATTGCTCTGTCAAATACAAAGAGAATTTTTGAAATTGGACCGGTAGTTCTTAAAATTAGCGCGTTCAAACAAACAAACAAATTTTCAGCTTAATTAATATAGATAATAATTTAAAAATAGTTTTATTATCACTACATAATTCATGTTCCTTTTACTGTTTTTTTGTTATTTTTATAAAGAATAGAATAGTTTCCGCCGTATTTACATTACACAGTATCCGTATTAAATTTACATTGTATTGAGTCCGCGTAATCATTGTTACGAATAATTCGGAATTTAGCCAGTAGTTTGCGTTAGGCTGTCATTACCACTCATTTCTAATTACAAAGTAAAATGCTACAACAGAATACGTAATCAATTAATGTTGTAACATTTAATCGTGGGTAGGGTATAACAGTAGCTGTAAGCGAAAATAGTGAGGCTTATGTTTAACTACCACGGATAACATGTCCATAGTAACTACATTAATATAATGATATAGTTTGTATAAGTTGTTTAACAGAAATATTTTTTTAATATACGTAAGAGCATTGTATCAAGGTGGTAAACTTTTCATCGATGGACAAGTATCTCGGGAACTGAATGCACACTGGCTTGTACTGCACTCACACATAAAAAACAATAAAATGCGTTTACTACAGAGTAGTGTTATATGTATTGTTACTTTTAAGTTCACAATAATATATATTAAAAAAAACACACAAAACTGGAAGTAAACATGAATTCTCAACAGGTCCTGACCAATATGAACTACATTATTTAACAAGGATTTAACTTTATATTTTAATATTATTTGTTTATGAAAACAAGATCATAACTTTTAACGCTAATATTAAGGAATTGTAAAAAAAAAACGCAGTAAGTAAACTACTATATATTATGAAGTACCAAGGTCGACCTCTGTTTATAAATTAAATTATTTTTATTATTTCCTCTTAATGTTTGCATTACAATTTCGTAAAATGATTACATCGTAACATTCATTATGAAAACTCAGTTGATTAAAACTTATAACAAATTTACCTGTAGGCCGTATAGGTAATATGTTTTTTATAGAAGCAAACCAAAGTGACGTCACTTTACCTGGTGTTCAATACAGTACAAACCAACAACAAAGACGAGTGATGCGTAATACACCAAGAATTTGTTGACGGAAAAGTGGTTAGTGAAAAGACAACTATCTTGCTACGTGCTGATTCATATTTGAGCCGAATTCTTAATTATCTTCGTACACATTAGTTTTAGTGACACTACTATACTGTCCTCACAATACAGGTGATCTATAAAACCATCATGTCAATTGCGGGGGCGCGTTTACTTCATAACATTCAGGCGTGATCAACGTGCTACCATTGTTTTTGTCTTTCATGCCGGCCTCTGAGCCACTCACCTATGTAATATACACCGATTGATCCCGAGACGTGATAAACCGAAAGACAGTTACTACTACTGGTTTAGAGGTCGCAATTTTGTCCGATACATTTTTCTTGGCAAACCATCCGGGACTAGATGATCGGGGAGCACGGCACGCCCACTACTTATATGGTACTATATTATATGGTAATACTTATTATGATACTACTGTGCTACTATGTTATGTGCTGCACCAATTGTATTTTTCTACAATCGTTAGCTTCAAGAGAAAAATATTTTTTATTGAATTGCTCAAAATCCACATTCACATGCATTTAAAATTTAACATTGAAATTATGTCACATCTGTTAGAAAAGTCGCCAAGTTTTTCACGTGTTTTGTATTTACGATAATAACGACTGTAAAAAAGACAAGTTGGCCAGGGTCACTGATATAAGATGTTCGCGACCTATACGGACAACAGATACGGATAAGACATAATTGTCTTGTTCTATCACAATATACGCTAAGCTAAATATATTATTCAGATATAAATAAAATACTCTTTATTTATTTGCACATTAATTATTGAAAAAAGACATCAAAGCATTACTTAAGAAATATAAACAAGCTAATAGTTACTAAAACAAGAACTATAAAGTATGAGATAAGACACATAAAACTTAAGAGAGTAAAACTATTAAATAAACTAGTACTTCCACTGACACTGAATCATTGGACATATTTAAAGCTAGATTAAAGTATAATACACGGTACAAGTAAAAATTACTGAACGTTATTAAATTAATTAAATTCATTAGTCTCTTCAATTAATAATTTGAATTTATTTCAAATAATTCATATACAGTCCACTCATGAATCAGATGCGACTAGGAAGTATTGTCACCGAATCTTCAGTACGCCGTAAAACGATCTTCACGATGTATGACTCGTCTCACGTCAACTACTCACGATTCACGACATATGACGTAATACTATAGAAATGTCGTCATTTGGAAATAAAAGCTCTTTTAATTAGCTCGCAGTATTTCAGTAGCCAAGCAAAGAGTACTACTTACTGTATTTAATGATTGGTAAGCACATTACGAGACAAATCAAATAGCGGCAAAAATCGAGAGATCATCTCAATTGTCATACTAGCCTGCGAGTGCTATCAAACGAAAATAAAGTCACTATGATAAATCTCTTACTATTTGCTAAGTTTTTCGGAACATGATTTTTCCGAACCCCGTTAGATTTTTCCGAGTCCAATTACCAATATGAAAGTATACGTAAAGTATACATCAATGGGGTACTGACTGTACATAATGTTACCAGAGTTGTTTGATTTTTTTACCTTCAAAAAATCTGATTACTTAGTAACTTTAAAACAATAATTAACCCAGCAAATGTAGTATTGATGTATGGTGATTTTGAGTTTCAGACATAATATGTGTTTTTTATCAGTAAGCGAAATCGTGGATTATATATGTCACACTAACATTAACCATATAAAATCGTACAATTTTATTGTAAATGTAAAAAAATTGTAATCATCAGCTATATACTTTTACTAAAAATTAAACAATCATGTTTCAATAATAGAGAGATCAATATACTTTAGTGTTGTAACTTTTTACGTATTATTAGCAAATTATATGCAAAAGTTATGAAAGGTTACGTATACTTTTTGAGTAAAATTTGTTTTAAAGGTAACGGTAAAATAGAAATTCACGCAAGAATATCCATCATAGCACAGTATTTATTAACATCAAACTCATCGTAAAATAACCTTTTAATACTTTTTTCATTCATTAACTCACAAATGTTGCAAGATTTGAATTAAGTAATCACTTATTCGAGAATAAACTTAAGTTATCTTGATATTTGCAAAACATTTTTAGTTGTAGTTCTATCTACATCTCAAGTGTTATTCGAACGAATCGTATGGCAAGAAATCTTTCGTCACGTCATTGTGACATGCGGGTAACTCGTAGATCATATCTATATATCATTACAAATATTCAATTCGATTTATTCATGTTACATTTGAGTATATAAACTAAATTATGTACTTATTGTTGTAGCATAATAGCTCTCTATCGATAGGTTTATACTCGATAGGATACATAGAATATTATCAAAATCCTTACTAATATTAAAAATTCTAAAGTGAATTTGTTGGTTTTTGTATAACCTTTTCACGCCTAAACCGCTGAGTTGAGTATAAGGAATTTTAGTATAGAGATAAACGGTTATAGGCTACTTTTCTCGCCGAAAACTTAAAGAGAGTATGGTAAAGAAACGGTATAAACTTTGTATGAAACATTTTATTGCGTCATTCGATTTGCTGTGTAACTTTTAAAATAATTGTTTAAATTGTTAATGAAAGAATCTTTACCTTTTTTTTTAAACTACTCTTAAAAGGTGTGAAATGGAATTGTAAATATAAAATACAGAAATCATATTCACGAAACTAAAATTTAGCAGGTACGTAGTTGATAAAGAGTAAACGATAGCTAAAAAAGGGTTTTTGAAAATTCAACTCCACCAGTATTGACCAACATTATCAAATAAATTAATTACTCTATCATTTGATACAAAAATGATTTCTATATCGATTGACAACCAGAATTGATTGATAAAATCAATAGTAACGTGTGCAGAGCCGCGGGTATAAGCTACTATTGTAAACCATCGTAACTGGCCAGCCAAGATACATTTAATTTTATTGTGTCTGCATCGTAATCATAATATGTAACTAAAGACCTAATGTTTTCAATTTCAGAAATAACATATTATTATCTCACTCGTCGTAATATTTTTTATAGAAAGCAACTTTACTCCGAAACAAATAATTTAAACTTGCCACAGTTTATATTTGAATATCTTTAGTTTTTGTGGAGTAACACAAATTATATCAAAATACCGATAGACGTCATCTTCAAAGTGACCTACAGTTTTTTATTACTGTAAATTCCCAGAAGTTAACCTGAAGATCCAATCTAAAAACAAGAAGTCCATTGCCATTGTCACTTATCACTGTCATGATAATTTTCATAAATACTTCCCGCTTCAATGTCGCTATGTTATATGAGAAAGAGAGCAAATCTAACCGTTATATATTTTCATCAGTTCATAGTGCATCAAAGATATTGCGAACATTTATTCTGTACTCATATAAACCGTAACATAACATGTAAACGATTATTTTTAATTTTTTAGCTGCACTTATCTGGAACAAGCAACGTCTGTTAAAGGAGTTCTTAAAATATTCAATTAAAACTAGTATATCTATTGTATGTTTCAACAAGCTGTAAAAACTTTCGAGCTGTCCTTGAGCGAAGTAACTAAGAAACAGTAAAAAACTTGAATGAATTATCTACGACAGATTTCTGTAAAGCAGTGCCTTGGTCCATAAACTATAGTAAGCTGCAAAGCCCAATTTGTATGGCTCAGGTAAGGCACAAGGGAAAATAAATTATATTTATCAATTGTTTAGAAAGCTCTATGGTACAAGCCAATAAAACACGTTGAACCAAGCAATATCTCAGTATAGCTGAAGTGCATCTATGTTCTGACTAGCATCAGTATAATTTACAATACGGACTGCCATTCTCTGGTACTTATCTGGGGTATCAAGAAGGAGGCATTCATATTTTGTCTATTCCTTCCATAGATGCGAACAGTAATCCAGACTGAATGAAGCTTATACTTTGTAATGAAAGTAGATTTGTAAAAAATCGAAACACTATTTGTACAGACTCAATTAAAAAAAGGGCTATTTGAAATGTTCTTCGATAATTCTAATAAACTATATAATTTATAGTATAAATCACAAGATTTTAATTACATTTAAATTCTATGAATTAAGTTAATATAGAAAAGTAGAAATAACATTTAGGCGAAATAATTTGGATTTTATTGATCTTGTACACCTTTCATCTCGGTTTCGCCAGTAAGCTTATGAAGAACCAACTGAGCCCACAACTTTATTTGTGTGAAATTAAAAAATATTTTTTTTTTGAGGAACCCTATTTTTCTAAAATAAAAGTAGCCTTAAAAGTTACTCTGTATAACATCAACTATCTGTCAGCGAATATCCCGTCAAAATCGGTCCAGCTGTTTCAGAGATTAGCCGGAACAAACAGAAAGACAGACATAAGATAAACAAAAAAATTAATAATTGTTTTTTTTTTTATAACATAAATAGGTTTTGTATATACTTTTTTATGGATATAGTGAAGCCTGTTATTATGACACTACATATATGAATCACCGTATACTAGTTGTAACACCCGCCATAACAGCGCTATTAGGCGTTTCTTGTACCACCATCAGGTGGCGTATACAAAGTAATCAAGCAGAATGATAAATATCTGTACTCGACTTGTGGTACACCCGTCATAGTAAATCCTTTTACTCGCGTTTCGGAATTAGCCAGTGTAAAGGTATGCAACTGCCGCGAGCCTGACAGACAGGAATAACAACCGACCTTCAATGATTTACTAATATCTCAATAGTGAATAGTGTTTTAAGATTTTACTACATTTATCATAAGGTACACTCAAATACTAAAATACGACTTTTAAGCTAAAACATCTACAAGTAGAAATTCTATCAAAACTCTTAGGACGTCACGAAAACAAAGTGTCTTATTTTTAACCAGCAAAACTCGCATTAGTTGAAGTGGAATTTATAAATCGTAACTGCATAATCTAGTAGTCAGACCAGTCAACTTCGCAGAAAATAAAAAAACAATGATATGAAGCCTTTTTTACATCTGTACTCCTTTTTTATCAACTACAGTATTTTAATCCAGTTGAATTTCACTCGACGACTTTAGTGTTATTAAATAAAATGGCGGGGATAATAAAATATACAAATAATTAAAAATCGTACTTTATTTTACATATTTACAAGCATAATTACAGCTCAATGCCTATTTAAATGTTGCCATTTATATTATAAAAACTAATACTTAAAATAATAAACAACAAAAATAATGTAGACATGACTAATGAAACCTTTGAAAATAATATAAGTTTAACACACCGAAATATTAATAACAAACAAGAAAAAGGAATCTAAGGTATGAATTGTATTAGGCCTTATTTTTGAAAGATGACAAAGTAAACTATATAAAATATTAGTGCACAATGATTCTATTCAATAGTTATTATTATATTCATAAAGGGACTTTCCCTTGTGTAAAATATTCAAAATCTATTATGCAACACAATATCTTAAATTACAATAAAAATATAACTTCTAAACATGTAATTCAAACCCATAGTAAACGGAACAATATAATTACAAACAACCAAATAATACCCTAAATGAATTTCCCCAAATAAAACAAAGCACGTACATGTCACGGTATTTTAATTTCATTATTATATTGTTTGGAACTCAAGGTAATCGGTGTCTCATTTATTACATGCAGTCAGTAGGTCACAAAATTACTCTATAAACTTTTATAGACGAGCGAAACATCACGTAATAATAGAAGTTATGTAACCATAACGTTGTTCTCATAAAAATAAAACTTCTTACGCACATATCTTATTTACAATGATTAACCTTAAAACGGTCAACATTTTTTTATTACAATTCAAAAGGTATCATAAGTATTTCGATACTACATTATTATATTAACTACAACTTAACTTTAAATCATTTTACAAGCAATTTTAGGGGCAATAAGTTTTTTCTTCATAAATATAACTTAAATTTTTATTCATCTTTTAATTAAAATATTTCTATTCATATTCATGAATTATTGATTGACCTTCACTATTTACGCATGTCGTGTATTGAACAGTTCTGGCACTTTTTCTTATACTAAGTTAATATCTAAAAATACTATATTTATTATGTTTAAAATCCCAAATTGTTAGGTATATGATTTCGAATAATTTAAATATTGCCTCTATATGAAGTTAATGATTGTAAAAACTTAGAGTTTTACATTTAATTATTTTTGTAAAATATAGCTGTAGCAATATTGTGGCACATGATCACAATTCAGGAAATTAAACTCGCTGGTTCGAATTTTATTGTGTTAAGTTCTAAACGTATATACAATTGTACTGAACAGCTTTAATGATGTTCTGGGAGTATGTATGTTGACCATAAATACAACGGGACCACAGGTGCCTAAAAATAGAAAATAGGGATTATTGAAACAAATAATTCCAAATATTTATTTTGATACAATTAACGCAATAAATAATATTGGATATTTCGAAGCATAAATATAGAAAATCAAACTAGAAAAAGGTATTTATAAAAATAGCAATAAGTTTCTGTCAAAAGTGTAATTTCATTTTAAAAACGCTTAGGTATTTTCTTAGTAAAATTCCTTAGGGAGACAGAAAGCGCACATTTTTCATCGGCAAATGTAAAAGAATGAATTATTTATTTAATGCAGATGTGCAAGAAATGAAGATGTTTTTATAATTCTTCCACAACATTATTATTAATGAGAACAGCTCAGGGACAGGAATTACAGGTACATATCTTAATTATCTCTAATTATGTACCCATATAGAACTAAATAAGTTAGTTATTTAGCATTTAAAGCTTTTCTACTGAAACATTTGATAAAATTTATATTTAAAGATAATTGGAAAACAGTCTGGCTTACTTTGTTATAGTACGACGATACATGTGATATAATTATATGTGCTGCGAATTTATTAATAGAGTGACTATGCCACTTAGTCACTAGTTCTCGATACATTCAATCAAAATTAAACATAAATTAAGAGCTTAAACAGTGTACAAAACTTTCCAACTACCACACTTATGTAAAATATTTTTATTATCTTCTGACCTACATTCTAATTTTATAAGCATTTTTAGGTATTTTACAAGCAGATAATAATACAGCGATATTATTATTAAATCATAATTAAATCATGGACTTTAAAATTTTAATACTTACTTCTTGCGTATTTCTTGCAACTCTTTTTGTCGCTTCCTTTTCTTGTTTCCATTGCAGATCACTTGCAGAGTCATCCCTTACTGTGTCCACTTCATTTGTGCCGATGTGATTATGCTTTGCATCTTCTTGCTTCGTTTGAACTTCTTTCTCTGGTTCATTTGTATAAAGGGGTACAAAATATCGTAGTCCTACTCCAGGTAAGCTATGAGTGCCTAGTATTTGCGCTGGAGTAAAATATGTTTTTACCGGTTCACCTTTGATTGGTCGGTGAACAGGTATGTATGAATTGACGAAACGCTGAGCGTTATTCGCAGGTTCTGGAGCAGAATTTTTGTAGACAACGTGGGTGTATCTCGGTTGAATATTGAAAAGTCGAGGTCGCCTGTAACATGTTAAATTTTTTTGGGTATTAATTTAATCATCATCAGCATCATCTCAGCCTATGAACGTCCACTGTTAGACATAGGCCTCGCCATACTTTTTCCACAGCATGCGGCTTTGTACCGCCTGTAACCAACCTGTGTATTGATTTAATAGTGGGTGATAATTAATGTTATCTAAAGCAAATAAATCATTGAAGAACTTATTCGAAATACAGGAGATCAAAGTAATGAGTAGTAGTTTATTCTGCCTTAAAATATTCTTAAAAATGTCTTTTTTTTATAGTCAAGGCTTAGCGTTATGGACAACACCTTACCTGATGTTAAGTGACGATGTGGCCCAAGATGGTGGACACGCTACACCTAGTGGAGAGATTGGCTCTCAAGTGCAACTGGCGGAACACACTTTAGGTATTTAGCGGCAGATTTTTAAATTCAGGGTGGTAGCTAGCCAGGCAGACACTAGAAAAAGCCCTACCACCATGTTATGGTTTCATCACGATGTTTTTCTTCTCCTAAAGCTCAATCTCATTGTAGGTGGATTAGAACTCATGTCCCTTGACGCAGCTTGCGTACACACTGCCAACATAACTATCATCGCTTTAAATTATTGTTAATATATATTATTAACATATCTAATATATAAGTAATTTAAGAACAATTTTCCATAGATATATTAGCAGCTTTAACATCAACAAACATTAATATATAAAATATACGTAGTACAACGCTTATGTATTAAGTACAATAATAGTAAATAGAAAATGTTTATATGGCATGTAAAAAGGCGATTACTGTTCCATAATTTAAATAAAAAATCTTTATTCAATTTAAGCGTTAAGAACGCTTATAAACATCAAAACTACCACCGATTCGGGAAGTAACGCAGTAATCGAGAAGATCCGGCAAGCAACTCGATCTGCATCTTTTTTTTTAAGTCTTATTCTCATATCTTTTTTGAGGCTCATTTTTTACTTTATAATTTACAGTTTTTAATTCTGGATTGACAAAGAGGGGTTTCAATTCCAGACATCACAGTCGCTCACATATTAATCCATCCTGTAATAGCTTTTTGACATCAAAACTCGTTTGACATGGTTCTTGAACTGACTGTCCGGCAATTGAGTGTCGTTCTTTAGGACTTTATTGTAAAACATAACCCTAGAACCTAACGTAAAAAACTGTTACTGGTCTTATACTATAACGAGTTATACCATAGAGCATTAGGGTCAGGAGTGTCATTGGACCGTTCTTCCCAGACTGGCGCTGGAACGCGATACGGCTGCACTGGTCGCAGCGACGGTTCTGGCGCTGGAGGCTCTATGGGACCACCTTTTGTGCCAAACTTCACCATGATGCCTTGTGCGGTCGAAGCGCACAGCATCAGGCACGTCAACATCTGTAAAATTATTATTGTTAAAAAATATATTTAACAAATACGAAGGTTACGTAATAACAGTGTTCTTTACCAAAGTTTGATATACGAAAATTGAAAATACAATTGGTCTAGCGGTTTAGGCGGCCGCCTCGCTGACGGATTTAGGTTCCATCCCCGCATGCAATTATTTGTTTACAAATAATTGTTCTGAGTCTTGGTGTTTGTGTTCGTTGCTTGTATGGCTATTGTCACTAGATATGGGAAAATTGCCTGTATAGGCAAATGCCATAATATAAAAAAGTAGTGAACATTTGAGAATAATTTTTAATATGTATAAAACAATAGCTGTAACCGCCAAGATTATTGTTATTTCACAAATTGGTACTAACTTTTAACCCAATTAAAATTAGTCGTGTTTACTTTTTTGTGTTTTTATTTCCTTCGTTTTTTTAATTTCTTATTATTATTCAGAACTCCTACTGAAAGTTTAATTATTTATAACCTACATCTTTAACGCTATAAAACCAAAATTATTTCTCAGATTAAGTTTAAAAACTACACTCAAAATTCCGGCAACTGCTTTATATGCAAATTTTTTTGGAACGACTCTCGCTCCACATTAATTGAATTATATCAGACTCTTTCACGCAATTATTTACAACAAGTGTATAAAATTTCAACTCAATTGGATGAACGATGTTCGTGTATATGAAAGACTAACATACAACGAAATTATCGTTTAATTAATTTTATTTACGGCGCTTTATATGTTGAATTACTTTCGAACTACATTTTTTCCAATTCTTCCATTTGTTTAATATTAAAAAAAACGAAACAAAGTGCAAATAATAAATATTATTGTTTGTATTGTATGTCTATATAGTGCACGTATTATAATTTTTATACTCAAGATAGAATAATTCAGAAAACAGCCATTTATTTTATATTTGGATTCAGAAAATAATAGCCTATCAGCGTACTTATAAAATAGTGAATACGAACATCCTAAACACCTTATATATTATGGATATAATAATCTCTTGGAAAATGCTTAAAATCATTGTATCTGATACGAACGTTATTATATTTTATTTTTATATTTTATATTTATTGCGCTTCTAATCTGGAGAAACCTAAGAAAAAGCTGGAGATCGACAAATATAATCAATCGACCTTGTAAATAATGACATTAGTTCGTTCAATATTGTTTCACTACTATGAAATCATAAAACTTAAAGACATCAGAAGATGTAATTATATACATTATACGATATCCTATTTCAATGCAGTTCCTGCTTTACGGTCACGATTTGATTTCAATAATATTAATCTCATCTCTCAGTAGCGGTGCGGCGCTTTACAAATTTATTCCCACGTGATCATCTCCATTCCATCACTATAGGTATAATATTGCGAGTGCCTACGAGTTTTTGCATAAAACTTTATCTATTAAATGTTCCGTGAATTGCGCCTGTTTATGTTACCGGTCGCCATTGTTTATGTAAAGTTTGTACATCATGTTGTAACCTCGAAGTTCCAAAGCAATTTTAAAATACAAGTTACACGATTTATCAGTGCATCTTGACGATTTTATTACAATAGATATCGTAGGAGTACGAAATAACCACTGTTAAATGATAAACGATGCACGGTTGAGTTGTAATCGAACATGTGAACACACATTACATTCATAAATTTCATGGATATGTTTCGTAAACTTTAGAGATCTGTACTAGAGTATATTTACCTAAGCTTTAAGGAAATAATACATACAGAGTGACGTTTTATGTTCCAAAATTCAAAATAAGAACAAATTTTAGCCTTGTGTCGTGGGTAAAATAAATTTACTGATTCGCTTGCGCAATGCGTAAAATGCATTCCCGGGCTCAGGTTAAGATGGGAGGGATATGTAGTAAATACTGGGATGTTAAATACCGCCAGATAACTACTAAAACACCACGGCGGTACTTTGATCTCCCGTGTTGCCACATAGAAGCGATTTCATAGTTCTTCTAGTCTCGGGCGAAAACAGATTGTTTCCTGTGAGTTCAGAAATTACAGAATACTTACTTATTGCACTTTGAAGACATTCGTAATAAATTATTGTTGCAAACGACCATATTATATTTCTATGGTTCAGGACTAAAATTTGTCGCTTCGTCTTAAATATAGGGAAATAACTTTGGAGAGTAAAGGGTATTGTATGTTATTTATTTCGCCTAAGTATACAAAGCAAGTGTCGTTTACGTATTCTAACGTTAACTTTTTTTAATTTTTATATAAAGATAATAAAACTGTAGATCACCTACGAACATAATATATTTTGCACTTTTATTCTTATCAAAAAGGTCTAACTCGGGCTACAGTTTCAACTTTAGACGACACAAAGTATACCTAGCATCGTGTACTTGCACTGCTTGAGGTTCTTTGCTTAGACTGGTTTTGAGCTAACGCTCAAGGAAATAAATAAAGGGCGATACGGTGCCAACGGATTGACGCACATAACAACTCATATTAATGGCCGAGCTATACGAAACAAACTCATACTTATAAAAAACGTCATATGAAAGGTATACCTTTATACTCTCCGAGAATCCCATGTTGTATTAATGTTGTCGTGTGTAGTGTAAATTACCATCCATTCAAGTTTTCTGCAACAAAAACAAATTCGTTATATAAAATAACACACCGCTTTCAAAAAGCTTATGACAATAAAAACTATGACATTTAGCAAGTTTCGTAAGTAGGTAATGTGGTAATGGCATTATTTCTGAAGTGTAATAAATTAAAATTTTATTAAAGTTAATGTTTGAATAATATAATTTAAATTTGTAAGTGCTCTATTATTTTATATTTGCAATGTACCTGATTTAAAAACGCAATACAAAAATATATCCTTGGCGTACACTCAAAATTTACATAATGGTATGTACAGTACTACAAAAAGGCAAGACGATCAGGAACCTATCGAGAATCTTCGCTGTCGTACTAGCCGATACGTTGCTCAGTACCTGGTTCCGGAGATTTAATTTCGCATCGTGACCAATCAAAAAGGTTTTACTAAGACGTGTTTATCGCCATTGTATGGTGGTCTTGATCTAGTTCAATACAATCATCTTATCCTACTATCTCTTTAGCAATTTATCGAGAATCTTCGTTGTCGTGCAGGTCTGACCGTTTCTCAGAAGTTGGATCCGGGAAAATTAGTTTCGCATCGTGATCAATCAAAAAGACGTTACCGAGACGCGTTTTTCACCATTGACCAATGATGGTCTTATTCCAGTTGAATACAATGATCCTATCTTACTATCTAGCATTTAAGTACATTATAAGTTTTTTGCCAAAAATTTTGAATATTTTAACAGCACATAATACTTCTAAAATTTATAAAAGCTACATACAACAATATTTGCTAACATTTACTTTTGAAAGCAATAATTTACATATCATACAGATTAAGCTAGTAAATTACAGTAATTATTATGAGAAATGCTTAAAATTTCCTAACACATAGTTACTGCCGTTGTATGGTTGTTCAATATGAGAGATTCTCTTACTAATGTTTCGCACGTTAACTCGGGGTCAAACACCGTTCGTCTACAATTAATCTTTTTCTTATATATTATTACCGTCTTTGATCCGATTGTATTCAACTGTTTATTAATTTACACTTATATGAAATCTTTTATACATGTCACATTACGTAGAAAAACAACGATGATTAGTTTAAAAAATTGTAAATAATTCCGTGTTTACCTTTCTATGAAACATTTTATTATGCTAATGAGCAGCATACAGGCAGACGGCCCATTTTATGGTAAATGGTTACCGTCGCCTATAGATAGCTGTAACACCAGGGGTGAGTGTTATAGCCATGTCTCTGACCTTGGCCGAAATGGCTGGTTCTCGTTCACTATACCAGAACACAAAGGCTCATACTGAACCTTTATTTTGCGGCAGTCTAAACTCGAGGATGATCACTAACCAGTCGGGCAATAATCCTACCACCAAGCAAAATATTAAATTTAAAATTATAGAAATGGTATTATAACGTACAAGGACGTTATCACTTTCCGTGACAAAAAAACTAATTTATATTTATAATTTAAATACTAAAGATCATTTAACTGAAAAGTAACGTAGATAATTATTTGAAAACTCTATAACTTGGGTTATAGTAATTACTGCGTAACAGCTGCAAGAGAAATTCTCTTTTTTGAAAATTTCTTTACACACGTTGTGCAATAATTTTGGGTCATATTAAAAAAGTTTCGCTTATTTATTCAGGATTTATTATCATTTAATCAGGTTCACAATTAGAAACGAAAAGTATTTGTAGTACATAAATGTTGACGCGTGCAGGATGTTTTCTTGTCTTTTCTTTGCGGATTATTATTTTTTTTAATGAGAGAAATGAATCCCGTACGCACTGTTCTCCTGGATGTTCTATAAAGACCATAGACGTTGAAAGTGAAAAAATACAAAATAAAGAAAAACGATAAAGAAAAGTCGGCTAATGCGTGAAATCGATATTCCAATCTTAAACAATGGGTATACAAAAAACTGTTCAGGATCTAGCTTGGTTTCGTTGGAAAGTACAATATAATTTTAAACTATTTTAAATTAGGTTATATATACTCAAAATAAAATAAACTAATTACGCATATACACGCATTTCTATTATTATTTTTCTAAAATAATTCACGATATTTGTAATATTATAGCATGATTTTAGTTTATGTATTTTACTTACCTAGAGTTAATTATCTAAGTGACAATTAGTTTACTTAAATATAAATAACACATTTTCCATGTGCTAAAGAATATAATTAAAAAAGAAATATCGAATAAGCTACTAAATTATTTTAAAAGTGGACAATGTTTTTCAGTAACTCGTAAATGTCATAGCGAATATAATTTATGTATAATTTAAATGTCACAGTCAAAATTATATAATACTAGCTTCGTTCCCAAAAACTTAAAATTAAACTTTTAAAACTTTTTATTATACTTAAAATAAATTCAATATATATTAATTCTTAAGCCCTTTCTACCTTTAGATGGTCACTTTCAAACAACCATAAAACATATTTTCATTTAGTTGTATTAGATCAGGGCTGAAGGGTAAAAAACAGTTTATCTCGATTTCCCGCTAAACTACAAGGCTTATGGAAAAAAAATTAATTAGCAAAGTTGTAGGTAATAAAAAGATCTACAACTTTTGTATTTACACTTTTTTCACATAACCTCAAAACTTATCTGAAATATTAAAATAACCAAGTTTTTGGATTTGTTATATTTTAACCTTTTACAAACAAAACATTTTTTTACAAAATTTGGTGAAAAACTACCTCTTTATGTCCCAAACGCACTGTAATTTTTTTCATTTAAAATATTTATTTTTTCAGCTTAGTTTGACTTAATACCGATAAACCACCTTAATTTTCATTTGAAAATTCTAACGTCAAAATATCAGATTTTTTTTTAAAAGTCGGTAGCATTTTGAGGAGGCCCAGACCCTCCTATCCCCTTCCCGACTTCTCTGTAAAATATCTTTTGATTGGCTAAAATTCTCCGTAGATTAGGTATATAAGGTATCTTAAAATAGCAATAAATAGGCATTTACGCCTACAACTTACTCAAAATATTGTACAGCTCTTATTAAATATTAACTGTATTAACTTATTTTGTTGCATTTTATGAGAACATTTACCATAGAAATGTACTTTTTTATATCATCAGAAAGTAGTCCTTCCCGACCTCAGATCGCCTGTAAATTAATTTTCCTTTCATTTTTGTTATATTCTCTTCCTTTTCCAATGGGTTTCATCCAGCTATTACTTTTTTTATGGACTCAAAAATTATCCACCGTGGTCTATATAGTGTAGAAAATATTTACATCAAATTTTGATATGAATATTAACAAATAATATTACTAGTGATATAAAAAAAATACCTGCTTTTATATAATAAGATATTTTAATTTCGAGGAATCTCTTTTTAAACGATGTCTAGGATATAACGTCAATATCGTCTGCCACTTTCTGATTAAAATTCTTAAGAATTTCTATCGGCAGGATGATAATTTTATCAGAACGTTTAATATTCTTTTTCTACTTACCATTTATTGTAATGATTTTTAAAATTGCTAGTTAGTTTTATATTACTAAGAATTCATTGCGGCTAGGCTTATAAGCTGTTGCCTGGAACGCCGTCAAGAATTATGAGCTACCAGTATTATGAAATACTCGAAGGAAGAAAGGTGAACTAGTCTGCGATATTATCTCGTACGCTTCACAAAGCAAGTAAATAGACATTTTATTACAGCAATTACAACCTGCTTGCTGTAAATAGGGCAGCTTGTTTTGTAGTTTATTTAGCAACGTCTTCCAATTAGTCATATTAATTAATATTCATGTTAACAAATTATTAATGGTACCTTCGCATAACTTTGTAATATTACAACAATATACACAATTAATTAAATTTAATTAAAAATTAGTACCTAGTTACAATAATCATGAGTATAATAATCGAGTTAATTTTAGTCGAGGCGAGTATTATGTATAATGTTTTTTTCCTTGCTCATTTACAAATAGCAACGTCTCTCAGTCTGTCCCTTTAAACATTCGTACCGTTATGTGGTAAATATTCATGTTTTAGACAAGTAATAATTAAAAAAAAAGAAAACAATTAGTTTTACAGTGTAGAAAAACGACGCTGGTTTTCAGCCAAATATTGAAAATTATCAAATTCAAAGAATACGAATTTCAATACGTAAGCGTTTTCTTTTTGTAAAGTGTTTTATTTAGTAAGTATTTGTTATTATTCACCGAATTATCCATTTCTAACTATACGATATTGGTTGTATGTTGTGTTTGTCTATGATACAAAATGTTGTCAAAATATGTAATCGGCTCTATTGGGGTACATTCAGACTAATTTATCTAAATGCATTATAAAACATACATTATAACTTTTGTATACTTATAGCTTATAAATCTTGAATACAATGTTTAATACATCATGTGTCTCGTATAGAAAAATATATTGATATCTTGTAAGTCTATCCTCAAAACTAATATATCAGAAACAAAAACATATTTAAAAAAATTTTAATCTATCTCTCCCGTCCTATTTTACACTAATCGTTATATGACAAAAACCTTCAACTAATATTCGCGTAAATTCTAAAAACAATGGTAAAAGTTTTGAACTACCTATGAACGATCAGTGAATATATAAAATACTGACTTTTATGTGTTATTTTTATACACAATGCGCTTAACCTACATAGAAAAGCGTAACGGAGAGGATACCGCCTAGCTTTTCTTCGAGTTTAAAACTACTTACAAAACACTATAAAGTACATAAAATAATGTTATTAGTCAAAACAACTAACATGTCATCTCTTGTAACGTTGTACTAAACGAGTGTAACGTACAATAACTCATAAAATGTCATCGCAATCAGTTGATCTGTTTAGGAATTCACCTGTATAAATTAATAGCACATAAAATATAAATTTATTCATTTATTAAGCTATCAATGAATCTTCTAAATCATCTCTTATAATACTATATAATTATGCATAGCGACTATAAATTGTTATCATTTGAATACATTTGAAAATCTCCAACGTTGGTACCTGGCATGATTACCTTCAGAATTGTACTATGTTTATTTTAACGTGTAATCATAATACAAGGGTGATTCGCAAGGCCGATTCACAAGGGCGATATCCATTTATTTTTAGATGTGCTGATAATGTTTTAATGTAATGCCAAAGTATTGCAACAAAACCTATAAAGAGCCAACTGCCAAGGCATTTTTGGCACAGCGCTTGACATCATTTCGTGCTATGAATAAGCTAATGTGTTTTTTTTAACACTGACACGTAATAAATAACAATTGCTATTTAACTACTTAGAATATAATAAAGTAAACAACATTTTCCAAATGTTTTTTTATGATTGAAAATGAAATGAAAATGATCTACATCTGAATGAATATATTATACAACTGAATCAAATAAGCAGTACAAAACTTTACATTTAGAACATTCAATGTCCATAGATTAAATCGGCGTGTTCCACTAACTATGTATATAATTGTATTGTAATTATATATGAATTAATATTATTAAATGTAAAACATACTATACTCATATCCCAAGTTAGTTAAAGTCATTTTTAGACATATTTTTGTATAGGAAAAGTATTTACAATCAAATTAGTTTGATTTATTTGTAAGTATTTTTCGTAATTACTATTTGCAGAATGGTAATAATAGAACTACTAAATAAGAGATTAAAAAAATATTATTTAATCGATAAACGAAGAGTATAAAACTCTTATCTAAATATAGACTCTATTTATAGTGATTTAGTGATTAGCAAATCGAAAAGTTTTACTTGATTAACAGTGTTAAAAGGCGCCGATTTGGAGAATCCGGAAAATAATTTTTTTAATCGTGTTATTATACTCAAAAGTGTAAATGATCTACCGTTAACATTCATTTCTTACTTTACCACTACTAACAATAAAAAATTGTAAATTGCTGTTTATAAATACGATATTAATCTATTTAAATTTATTCCACTTAAATTATAGAACAAAGCAAATTTAATACCGGACGATGAATGATGTATAATTAAGATTGTATTACATATAGAAAAAAATAATATAATATTTTCTATATAGATTAAATAGCTTTTGACCAAGATTTCATATTATTATCAAGCCTAGAGCAGGAACTGGCTCTTAAGCGTATTTGTAAAAATACAACTACCATATAATTATTTAGCCAAAGATTTGCTACCGTACATTTATTGTACATTATTTGTACATTGTATTATATGTACATTACTGTACATTTGAAGATGATAACTACCCAAACGAGCATTAAAAAATATCTATTAAAATATCCGTATTATGGTTTTATCATGATGTTTTCCATCGCCCAAAGTATATTTTCTTTGAATGACACAAGCTGGTCCGCTATCCGCATTCCAGAACAATCAACTATTTAAAATAATAATTCATCTATATGTGAATTGTGCGAATTTTTTCCCCAATGGGAAAGGTCAAGATAATTGCCAGCTTTTTATTGCTTAAATATCTTTATCTTTAATCACTATATTTAGAGTGTAATTATCACGAACAAGTAAGCAATTATAACAATTTATTGCTTTATTACTATGTTTAATATACTCAAACGTCGTGAAAGTCTAATTCGGGCATCCGTTTCATAATTAATCAGTAAAGAATCGAGTTAATAGTATGTAGGTACATTTGTCCATTTTGCTCGTTGAATTATTATATATAATTATAAATGTAACATTATAATAATAAACAATTATACTACATTATATATAGCATACTATTTAATACTCTAATTTCTTCTCTTCTTTCTTTACTTTTCTAAAAAAAACTAAACACACTGGATGAAAGTTATTAAGAAACGTCATAGTTCAAAAGGATCTAGAAGACCAGCACAGCTTCAAAAAGCTTTATGGCGGGCACAGAAGCTACCTAGCCGAAGTACTAATTATTTCAAGGGTATCAAAGGACCAAACCTCGGCATGTGCTGATACTGCGGATATGCAGTGTTAGCGGATCTATCTATTTGATAGTAATTCGAACTAGCTATACATAAGACCTGTCATGAGAGGAAATTATTTTCTAATCTACCTTAACAAAAAAGATCACTCACAGAACCTATGTTTACACTGGATGTGAAATTTGGTGCAGTGTGACGTTGTTGAATTACTAAAGGCTTATATTAATTTTGTATAGATATGTAGACGTGGACAGTGAATTGGATGTCGAAACACACAGAAAAATGAAGGTAACTATTACGAGAGCGATCACCGTTGCTTCGGAGTATATACTAGTTGATCTTTTAGCTTGACTTGCGTGATTGCGAAGAACTTTTCATTATGATCGCAATTCAGTAAAATAAGGATCATTACCGCCCTGTTTAATTTCGGGTATTCATATTTATCACGGAACTCATACATACATGTACAAAACACTACAATGTATATTACGTCTGGTGTATCGGTGATCACGATCTAATCAAATACAAGCACATATTTTTTGTACAATCATTGATGTGGGCCATCGTCATAACGTCACGGGTGATTTTTTTTTATAGTAAAGGTTTTAGCATTATTACCATAATCTCAGCTGATCTTAAATCACAATAACGCCCAAGTTGGTAACACGCTAAACCTGGGGAAGGGACTGATTCTCAAGTGTAACTGCCGGAATACACCTATTGGTATTTGGTAGCAGATTTTCAACTTGAGAGTGATTGCTAGCCAAGCGGGCATTAGAAGATCAAGCTCATTGTATGTGGATTCGAACTCACGTCCCTTGAGGCGAAAGTCCATACACACTACCACTGAACTATCATCGTTTCAAAATCCTTAAAGAAATTTAGGCTCTTGCTCGGAATGGGACGTTTACTAGCTTATTTAATAGTAACGTACCAACAATTATAACACTGTTTCATAACACATGAAATAATTTTAATTATACAAACACTTTTTTACATTTTAATAGGTAAAAAATTACTTAAATAACGCTATCTCGGAACTTTCGCAAGTTATTCTTTGTTAATCCGTGAACTTTAACCTGAATCCCACGGTTATCAGTAATTATTTACTAACAATAATTTCCTGGTCACGTGATTTATATAAATCGAGGTTAAATATTGCAGTTAAAGATTACGTTCGCTTTTGAAGCCTTTATACTGAAAAATAGGTCATTTGAAAGAAATAACATTTACTACATGTCGAAAACGCTGACATTATTACAACCACTAAATTACAATAGCTCGAAGAGTTACTTATATATATGATATTGCAAAGTTGCTAAATAAATACAGCATTCAATACAAAAAAAGGACAACAGTTCAGTATGTGCTAACGGTAAATGCTATAGAATTGGTTTTCAATAACAGATATGCAATATGAAACAAATTGCAATGTTCCCGAATGTAATCTATAGTAATGGCTAATACTGAAAGCTAGTGTTCGTTTAATGGTTGAATTTTGATGAAATTTTCGTTTGATATTATTGAAAAAAAAAGTTTTTATTAACATCACTAAACTTCGTCAACAGATCCTAAAAAGAAACTTGGTTTAAAAATAGAAGATAAAATGTACTGAATTATTAAATAGTTTCATATAATAAAAAAATTACCCCACAAAATTGTAAATGCAATGTAATTTGCTGCTCTAATAAGTCACTATGCATTCAAAATATATATTCATAACAACTACTTAAATATACTTTTCTCAGACCACTAAACACTTATGTCCACGACGCCTAATCTCGAGAATTTAACGACAAGAAATAAGTATCATTACCGTTGGAACTGCAATTTATGCATTAGTAAGCAATTCGACGTCAAGCTTCATCGAATAAACGAGACTTAATATACTAAATGACCGTTTCCAAATAGAGTGTATCATTTCCATAAATCGATTGGAAATTTGTCACAAATCGGCATCAGTAGCATTCCTACGGTCGCGGCTTCTTTTCACTATATATAACACATATATCCTTCTACGTGAAGTAGCACCGTTGATTGTGAAACATTTTTAGTTATAATCCAGATTGCTCATTTATGGTTATGTTTCTATTAAACCAATAATTGCTTCATTTAATTAAGTGTATATAATTTTTGCAATAATATATCATCATGCTGGATATTTTTTTTCGGTCTATCACTGGGTATCCGTCTAAGTCTAAGTATCTGTCTTTTTGCATCATTCATCTCAACCCTTTGAAAGTCTTTTCCAGATCATCTCTACAATTCATCTCGCTTCATATTTTCATACGTTATTTTTATTTTCTTATAGATACCACTCCATAAACAGCGCTCACTTAAGCGATTACGTTGCTTCAGACAAAAGACAAATTGCCGCCTCGAAAGAATATTTATAATTTTTATACTTCCGAGAAGTGGCATATATGAATAGAACTAAATGTTTAAATAAGTTTAAGCAGCGCCCTTCTGTTAATTAGTAGAAATAGTGTCAATTTATTTGTCACACAAACAAAATAAATTTCTAGCAAACGAAGGCAGTGATGTGCAACATATTGTATTTGTGGGTAAAATTTACCATATCAATTTTTACAACCAAACGGGTGCTGCACCCCGAGTAATTGCCTGACTGCCATTTCCCCAAAGTGGTCACTGCTATAAGGAATCTACTCTACTTGTCATCACCATATAAGTTTTGTTTTGTTTGCAAAAGACTATCATTTCTGGCTCTATCGTTCAAAATGATGAATAGCGTAACGCGTGCCAGGTCTCGTTATGTCATTCTTATTTACTAAAAGTTTTGTTAATAAGCATCCAAGTTTCCGCACCATATCACTATGGAGAAGGTTCACAAAAAGAACGCGCAGATCGATCCTCCCCAAGTTACGATACTTGAGTACATCCATTGCACTCTACGAAACCAATTTCATTTTCTGATCTCGTCACGAAGTATTTTTATTAAAAAAATTAAGATATGACATGTTGACAACAACAAAGTCTTCAGATTCAGGCAATAGGTTTTTTTTTTCTTTGAATATCTACGTCACTGTATGTATGTTCACCATTTTAGTATAGTGAAAACAGGGTTACTGGATTTTTAAGCTATTTGCTGGACTTCATTGATATGTGCTTGACTATAGATTTACAAGCTAGAATCGGCAGTTAGCAAGATACTCCACGGCTATTTTATGACAACACCAAAACGTTTTCATTTACAAAAAAATTTGAGTGATTCATGCCGATCAACGTAGTAACCTAATATTATATATCCCTGATCTCCCTAAAAAGTAGTGAAATTGACATTGAAGTTTTTATCGAAGTACCTATAATAAAATAGTGCTTACATTATAATATAAAAATTAAATACGGATCTACAACGCGACTTACTTTTTAATAATTGCTCGACGTTTCGGCTTGGTTACACAAGTCGTGGTCACGAGCCTGCTGGAGTGTTGCGGTGTCTTCGTTTGGGAGAGCAGTTTCTAGTAACTACCCTCATTTGCTCATTATCACTAATGATGTTCCGGCACACTACTCTCACTATATCTTACGACATGCATAGATCGCATCCGAGGCTTGAGTCGTCCTATCACTGGATTCCATGCCCTAGATAATTTTAGTCCGTCATCCCGAAGAAAAGTTTTGTCCTTTTTAATTTCGATCACTTCCCTTACAATTCTATGATAGTAGAAACAATCTGTGGAGAGGACGTTTAGCTCATGTAAATCTAACTCATGATTAGGACCCTCTTCTAGCAGATGTTCTGCTATGGCGGACTTATGTGTATATCGAATTTTGACTGCTGTTATGTGCTCCTTAACCCTTTCTGTTATTGTGCGTTTTGTTTGGCCAATATTTATTATTATAACTATAATTAATACATACAAATTTGTATAAAAATACAAATTAATACATACATATGTAATAAATAAACTAAATTACAATATATGCAGCACCACAACTGTAGTGCACTCATAAAGAAACATGAGGAGCTGTTTACGGAGGAGGAATTTGAACATTTATTCAGACCAGAGAATATACAACCACTCAAATTTTATGGTTTGCCAAAAATACACAAACCTAACGAGCCATTATGACCAATAAGTCAGATAAGTTTGTCACGAGAGTGTTCATTAACAGGCAAATCATTATACTTCGTAAAGGATTCTCGCCATTTTGCCGACAGTATCAAGACTACAAAGTTGGGACCTGACGAGATAATGGTGAGTTTTAACGTTGAGTCGTTATTTACTAATATGCCTATAAAAGAGTCTCCCGATGTTATAAAAGGAATGTTAGAGCACAATGAGTTGCTCTCTCAATACATCAATGTTTAAGGGACTGTTTAGATAGAAATTACCGTTTATACCAAGGTCAATATTACCTCCAGATCGATGAAGTGGCCATGGAAAGTCCAGTCGCCCTGGTTATGGCTAATATCTGAATGGAACATTTTGAAGGAAAAGCCTTGACATCTGGATCTCCTATAGTACGCTTATGGAAAAGGTGTGTTGATGATATCTTCTGAATAATAAAAGGTAGCAACCAAGACGTGGAAACATTGTTACAACATTATAATTCTCTTCACAGCAAAACTAGATTTACTGTGGAGATAGAGAAGAACAAAACGCTTTCTGTGCTTGATGTCATATTAGTAGTAAAACCTGACGGCTCCTTATCACATTCAGTATACAGAAATCCTACACACCCTAACAGATACGTCCACGTCTCCTCATACCATCATTCCCGCCAAATTCATTATAACATCTTTGACTGACAGAGCTTACGATCTTTTCGACCCCGAACATTTAAAAGCAGAGTTAGACCATATACGGGAGGTACCAACAAAGAACGGATGCAAAGTAAATAGACGGCAAGCAAAACGTCTGCCTAGGCAAAAGTATTCCGAGGTGAACAGACAGCCAGCATTTTTGACTTACGTCAATGGAGTAACGGATAAAATTAGAACAGCATTAAAGAAATACTTTATCAAGACTGTATATGCTCCGTCCAATAAAGTCCAGAATATATTACGCACACCTAAGGACACAATACTCCAGGTATTTACAAAATTGACTGCAGGTATGGTGCTGTATATATTGGCCAAACAAAACTCACAATCGCAGAAAGAGTTTAGGAGCACATAGCAGCAGTCAAAAATCGACATACACATAAGTCGGCCATAGCAGAACACCTGCTAGAAGAGGGTCCTAATAATTGGATAGAATTACATGAGCCAAAAATCCTATCCAACGATCGTTTCTAATATCCAGGAATTGTAAGAGAAGCGATCCAAATTAATAAGTACATAACTTTTAATAGGGATGACGGGCTAAAATTATCTACGGCATAGAATCCAGTGATAGGAAGACTCAAGCCTCGGATGTGATCGAGGCATGTATCGTCAGATATGGTGAGTGTAGTGAGCTGGAACATCATTATTGAAAAACTAAATTTTAATTAGCATTCTAAAAAAAATGTGTCTAATATCAGTTATTCAACCCTCTAAGGCTTAATCTAAATGAACAATATTTTAATTTTATTACAATATTTTATTCAAATATATGGTGTATTACGCTGTTTAACCTTTTACAAGGATAAATATAAAGATTTACATTTCAAAAACATTTTTTTAATTAATGAATTAGATCATCATATAAATTCAATAAAACCGGCTTAAGTTATTTACATGTTATGCATGTGAACTCATTAAGACCGACAATAAAAACAGGAGTGTTAGAATGTATAATGTATATTTTCTACTTAGTAGTATTTTCTACTTTACAGAAATATACATATAATATTATTTCTACTTGATACTTTTATAATTCAGCTGGATTTATTAGCAAGCTATTTAATTACTTTGATTATTCTAATCGAATCGATTTGTATGCGTATCGAATCAATTGTTTTCACTACAACATTCCTTTCCGAGTTGCATAAAATTGTATGTCATTATTCTGTTTCTGTTTCTATAGTATAAATATGAGAAATCATATCTTACGCAAAGCTTAATACTAACTAAACTATTAATTTTACTAGATTTAACGTGCTGCTTCGCTCGCGTTAATGTTGATTTTGCCAAACTAATCGGATGACGTAATAAAAAGTTTCATACAGAGCTTATCTCTTCTCTTTACTCTAATTCCAATATGGTTTCGCTTGAAAAAGTAGTATATCGTCGTCTCCAGGTTCCCACCTAACTTATCAAACAAACAAACTTATTTTCGCATTTATAATATTAGTAAGGATGCGTTAGCTTTTTTAATAAACCTGTTAGATTGCATAATCGTTTATCTTATGTGAAATCATTTGTTTATTTACCTTCGAGATGATCTAGTAGTATAAATAATATGATAAGTATTGATTTTGACAAAAATGGGTGGTACCCGGTAATGACAACATAATACGTTTTACTTATTGATGTTTACTTTATAATACATTTTAATACTAAATTCGTTGACTTTGTAGTTTAGACTTTGAAAGTTGTATAATTCATCTATATTAACTTTCTATTTTGTATTTATATCATATGTTTGATCATAAGTAAGTTTATTTTTAGATAATAATTCCTATATTTAAAAAGATGGTGTTTAATTACATATAAGTAGGTAAGTGTTGCTAGAACACGATAATTATATTTAACTGAATCGGGTCCAACGTGGAACAGTGTTCATACATTTTTTATATTTTGTTAACGTTAGCAATTGAAGAAAGACAATATGGCTAGCAGGACAGGTATAACACAGGCTTAGGCGGGTAGGGTTCCGGGATCATTCGTTGTATATCCATTAAACAAGCATGGTGATAGATATATGAACATGGCTGCGATTCGATTACCACAGTCATAGTGATAAATCTATCACAGTGACTTTCTTTT
Organism: Actias luna; assembly: GCA_039707435.1. Classification (NCBI taxonomy): domain Eukaryota; kingdom Metazoa; phylum Arthropoda; class Insecta; order Lepidoptera; family Saturniidae; genus Actias; species Actias luna. The sequence goes on along the minus strand of JAZHAC010000033.1, from coordinate 6,401,008 downwards.
GCTTTCACGCATTTCGAATTTAGAAGATTCATTTGCCGAGGGCATTACAGACCTACACGAGAACGGTCAATTTTGATTTATATTCTGATTATTGTAACTTTGATGTACTGCGAAAACAATTTGTCTTTAGTTCATAATGAATGTGTTACTTTTCCATAATTATAATAATATATTACTTTTTAAATTTACCAAGGTGGGTGGGGAGTTACTTTCTGTAAGAAACTGAGTGAAGATCAGTCACCTTTTTTATTAACATGTCGTTTATAATCCCATTCCTTACGGACTTTCCAATACCATCGCGCAAAGTCAGGTGTATTACCGGGTATGTGGTGATTCACCGGGTGTTAATCACCCAACACTACCACTTACTGCTAAAACGCATCACCCAGACACTTAATTTTTTTTTTATAGCATTCATTTATATATTAATTTACATCAATTAACAAGCTATAATTAAACTCATAAATTTTGTATTATCATATCGCTGTACATCTCATTTTTTTATTCTAAGCTAGCTGTTCCAGGAACTTCGATTGCGTGGAACTAACAAATTTTTCTTCATTTTTGTCGGTTATGTAACATTATTCAAAACAGCTTTGCTGTTATTTATTGTAGCGTGATTTTAAAGCCTTAATCAATGATTGCTCTATCAGATACAAAAATATTTTTTTAAATCCGACTGGTAGTTGCTAAAATTAGCGCATTCAAACAAACTATTTTTTCGACTTTATAATATTAAAATAAAACTGCTGATTTAAAAATCAATGGATTAAATATATATTCCTAATATGTTATGCATTTTTTCTGAAATGACTTCAGATTTTATTATGACGTATATGTATACTCATATATTATCACAAACGTCATGTGATCCTTGTAACTCCGCTAAAACGATAGTCTTTATTAGTGACACGATTCCTGAGCTGAATGCCTTGACAGTGTGTCAAATAACAAAGAGGTGTCATTAGTTAGGACAGATAATGCAAATTTAATTCACCCACTCAATCGAGGACCTGCCCAATGAGTCGCAAGAATAACTACAACTACGTTTTATTACCGTTTACTCTAATTTATCAATACATTTAATCGATACATCTAAGAAGCGCGATTCGTATTTGTTTATCCAATAGGCTACCCTTAAATACTTAAATCAATTGGTACTAGCCTGACTAAACATGATTTATGAAATATTTTGGGAGAGAAGCCACGGTTTTATCATATAATAATCTATATACATAAAATAAAGTCGGATTATCTACACCATTTATAAATCAAGAAGGGTGAACCGATTTAAATAATATCTGATTAGTTGGCCCCGTCTCTGTCTAGAATAGCAGATTAACTATAAAAGTAACTGAAAAATATAAATTAATATCTATTTTCTATTTATATACGTATAACAAAGTCAGGATCTTTACACAATTTATAACTCAAGAACTGCTAAACCGATTTTAATGATCTCTGATCAGTTGGATTTGTTTTCGTCCAAAAAGTAGAATACATTTTCAGTATTAATTTTATGGAATAAAATCATAAATTTACTTTAGCTAAAAGTTAACACGATACTCATTGACTGTTAGGCGGTACGAAGTTTGCCGGGTTAGCTAGTTAATAATAAATACGCGACACAATATTATTCAGACCATTTAACTCTAAGCTAAAACTTGTGTTATGGCGACTAAATAGATGAAACATACATACAGATACTTAACACTTAAGACATGTCGTATTTAAGTTGTGAAAAGCAATAATGTGTAAGCCCAGAAAATGTTTTCGTTAATTCTATCCATATCTTAAAACGTAATATTTATGGCCTAGATGTCGTTAACACAATTACCTAAATGAATGATATATTAATGAATTATTTTCTGTTTTATTCCACTTACCAAATAAGTCACGTGATTTCACAACTCACTATGCCACTGTACCGGGTGAACAGTCGAATCGTTACAAATTATATAGGTTAAAAAAAGTAAATAACTAAAAAGCAAAAGTATAATTACAAAAATACGATCACAAAACTACGGAATTTACAAATAATAATTATTTCCCTGTACATTAAATAGATTACATTAAGATGTGTTTACTATAGCATAAGTTCTACATTTCTAGGAAAGCTTAAAATGTTAGAAAAGGATATTGTAATATGTTTAATATATTATAATTGTTTATTTAAAATTACTATTATTAATTACTCTATTCAATATGATTACATTGATTCATATACGAGTAATAAATATCCTTAAACATATTTTACTTCATCTACATGCTACCGTTAATTTCCGGTCTTCCTCTTATACCTATCTTATTCCAAAATCAGTTTCATTTGTAGACTTTTCATGTTACCATTATGAGCTTTATCGTGAATTGATTCGTATGAAGCGGAATTATGGTCAAACGTAAAACAATATAGCATAAAATAATAGCTAAAGAATACAGAAATCAATACACTTATTATAATAATTTATAAAATATTTGCTCAAAGTACGTACACAAATAATGAATTAAGATATCAACATATCAGCCAGTTCTTTGTCTCGTTCATACCTATAATTATGATAATTATTTATTTAAGTACATAACCAATATACCATGATGGGTGTTAAAGTACAACAAAGGTCATCAACAATTAACGTAAGTGTTAAAAAAATCACCTACTGGTGTAAACGGTGTCACCTGTTGTCAATTTGTGTTCTTGCAAAAAATTGCCTGATATTTACAATGTTCCAAAAAATATTGTAATTATATTCTCCAAATATAGTTTTCGTGCAACAAAACCTACCATTTAAACTTGACAGAAATATTAAACGTATAAAAAGAGCTTACTTTATATACGAATGTATATCTACATAAGTGATCTATCAATATAAGACTGACAACTATATGCTGACAACATAATTTTACTCCAACGCATACAATAATTTACACTGCCGTCAAATGTATGTGCATAAACAGTGCTTAAAATCTCGTCACAATGTAAATATAAATAGAAATAGCTATAACTGGTCCCAATTAACTAAAATGTTAATTGATAGATTGTAACTGAATATCTATACATATAATAAGAATGTAAATTTGACGTGTTTGTACTTTTTAGATTTATGTCAAAAAAGATTTCATGTGATTTAAGAGTAAATAACAAAATACATGTACATCCTTTTTAGAAATGTTTTATGTTGTATAACGTAAAATTTATGGAAAAATATATTATTATATAAGATTGGCTCTAGCTTATATACTACAATAGTGTATGACAATATTCAGTTCTTCCATTCGGTTCCTACGTAATAACGCATTTAATGCGCAGTCAGCTCGCGTATTTATATATTTTACAGCTGTGGATACACAAATATCCTTGCTTTATTTGCTATCAGAAGAGTCAGGTAAAAGAAAAACACTGGTATCAAAAATATTCCAATATTAAGTATGGAAAAATGATAAGCTGGGATTTTTTACGGGCTTTTAATTCATCATTGATGAAAGATTAAAAAAAACATAGAAGTGATTACTGTATAAGCTGAAGCTTGGAGTGGGTTGATATCGGTAATAAACCATTTTTTTTGGCAATCTTATAGCACCAAATTATGAAGAGGTCGTTCAAAACATGGCTGAAAAAATTTAAAAATCTTGTAGCAAATATGAGTATAAAATTATACTTCCTTCTTAGACATCTTGAAATCTTAGGAGATTACAGTGAAGAACAGGGCGAACGTTTTCAATAACATTTAAGAGTGATGGACGAACGATATCAAGATCGGTGGGATAGTCACATGATGGTAGATCCCTGCTGGACTTTACAATGACATAGTTCGCAAAAATCTTATGAGTAGTTTCTGAAAAGTATTATATTTTTAATATTTTGTTTTAATTTTATATATATTTACAAGTTACGTATATCTACAGCTACTCATTGTATTTTATTTATCAAGTATAGATATTAAAAAAAAAACATTTTTACATGTAAAAATTGCCCTTATGGGTTATATATGAAAATGTGAATAATATCAAGAACTAGAGCCAATTCCGTGAAACTATGCTTACTTATAGAGTTACTGACATTAAACCTTCCTCAAACCATAAAAATATCAAGGCCAACAAAATCACTATTGACTAGTGTAATAATACGTCACCAAGAAAATAAAAAAACGTATCCTCGAGTAACATTTAGTCTTTGTTAGTTAAAATCGGGCAACTCTATTAAAAGGTATTATAATTGAAATGATGACACCAGATTAAATAATTTTTGTTCCACGCTAACGAAGTAGCAGGCACAGCTAGTATTCTATAAGTAGTTAACATGGTTGCATTTTTATCAACTACATAAGTAGGTTTAAAACACAGGCCATGCAAGAATTCCTTTCGAGATTATTCTCTATTTAGGTCAGGCTGACTGATTAAATACATCTAATTTTGAGAAGGTCGTAGCCACATAACTTTGTGTTCCTGTGATGAATAGTAATTCAAAACTGCTCAGCAAAGAGAGTTTCATAGTCAGCATCTTGCTAGTGATACTTCTACTGTTAGACGTGCTCAGAGATTACTCCAACCGCTTATTATCAGACGTGACGTACACTTATTTACAATTATAATTGTATAAACAAGCTAGCATTTCTTTTTCATTTAATTTTACCCGACTATAAATATATACATATGTTTGTTAAAAATTATAAGTTTAGCGCTATGGCCACAATCTCACTTGATGAAGTGATGATGTGGTCCAAGATGGTGGACACACAAAACCTAGTGGAAAAACTGTCAAATGCAATTTTCGGAACACATCTATGTGGTAGCAGATTTTCAACTAGAGGGTGGTAGCCGGTGAGGTGAGCATTAAAAAAAGCCCTACGATCATGATATGGTTTCCTCACGATGTTTTGCTTCACCGAAAGTTTAGGTACCTTGCAGGTAGATTCGAACTCATGTCCGTTGATGCGGCGTCCGTACACAATACTAACTGAGCCATAGTCATTTCCAAAACAATAACTTTTTTAAAGTGATCTGCTTAATTTACGAACAATAACGAATCACTTATTATTATGTCTTATACAGCAGTAAGTATTTAAAGCTTTTGAACAATCTAGATTGTTTTGCACTATTGGTTTCATGTAACGTGCGACACGATACGCGACATATACTACATAATCTAGGCGTAATCAACAGGTTGCAGTGACAAGGAAGGGCAGACTTGTCTATCTGATACACGCCCTTTCTCTGTTCTTATTTCATAATTTACACTCGTATATCAACACGCGGTAAAACTTACAAGCAATGTCAAAATGATACGCCACGATTGATAAGTGTTGGGTTTCAGATGTATTCCGAGCTAACATTTCATAATGGATGAAGTATACACAGCAAGAATCACATTCCAAACTAAATCAAGGAGATACATTGAATCATGTTATCAGAATCAAGATGAAGAAGCAAAGATGACTCAGTTGATTATACTTGTCTGAAAGCTCAGACTCATTGCAAGGATTCAAACTCAAATGCATTGACACCGCTTCCGTACACATTAGTACATAATGCATTATAAGCGGAGTGGAAATCAAAAGCAACGATGATGTCGACACATATCTATTAGGGGGATGAAACTGTCATGCCGGCCCGAAACCTTTCCGTAGGTGCAATACACTCAGCCTCAGCACTGGTTGCTCCCAAAGCGTAGAAAGCCTAAATAGAATCACTGTGACGAATTTACCACTCTATGCATGAAAGTTGCGATCTAGTCTGTTAACACTGTCATGCCCTACTATCCCGTTTTCAGATAATGAAAAACAATAGTTTGCATTTTATAAAAGTTTACATAGTATCTTATTGTTTATGAGTGGATACTTACAGAACAGTTTTTGAGTTTTCGTGATAGAAAGCTACGCACTGCAACTATGCCTGTGGTAAGGTTCGTTTTAACTTGAGAAATTGAAATAATTCCCTATTGATCTTCTTCTAAGCCGATTTTGAGAAATGATGAGAACTTCTCAGAAATTGTCGTTACCTATTTCGCCCACAGGGATTTAAATTTGGAGTCAATAGGCAGCATTCTTCAATATAGAATCTCTAGATGAAAGTCCATTGACATTCTTTTAACAGTTTAGCAGCGAAAGCATACAAAACAGACAGCGAGTTACTTCTGCTGGTATGACATTAATTTTAATGAATATTATTTAATTTATTTTACATAAAAGATACATATAAATTATTGGTTTACTTACTTTCATTTTCATTTCTTAGACACATTACACGTCCCGTGTCGATATATGAAATTAAATGTCTCAAATTAGCTATCTGGTAGAACGTCCGCTTGCTTAATATATGATCTCTGACAAAAATATTTAAGTCAACACTTCTATTAATATTCTGTATTAATTTAATTTGCATTTTTACCGATGTTAATTTACTGAGTAATGGAAAACAAACCGAAAAAAGTATAGTAATTAAGTAATATTAACGTTTAAGTAGATATCCACAAAATAGAGGCATAATTTAAAATTTAATGACCTCCTAATCAATCGTTGATGAAAGTCAAAATGTAACCACATTAGACTATATCTTACACTACCTACAAATGTAGTGAATATAAATAGTTCGTCAATTTATCAAATGACATCATAGACTCGGGGCAAGGTTAGTACGTTGACTACTAACCGCTTTACTTCGCTTATGATGCTAATAACCTGTGATATAAGTACGTATAAAAACTATACATACTTTGAACTAAAGGTGTTAAGTGGGATTATTTGGACTGGCACTCAGTCGTATATAAAAATAAGTTAATTTATAATTAAAAAATTATGTTATGTTGATGAAATTCGACTAAAACTTTGTTCGGTTAAGGTACTTTTTTTTTGTAAACCTGGTGAACAAATCCCGTACAAACGCGTAACAAATGCGTAAACACATTACCGAGGCTTAGGACAAGGAAAGAGGGTTATGTGTAGAGACTCATCGAATGACTAGCATTGTCAAATACGGGCGAGTTCCTTGCCGATACTTCTCGATGACTGGGTTGTTTTCCAAACCGGTCTAAGATTTTTTTATTGATTTATTGCCATAATCTCACCTGATGTTAAGTGACGAGATGGCCTAAGATAGTGGACACGTTAATCCTAGTGGAAGGACTGGTTCTCAAGAGCAATTACCAGATCACACCTATTACGATGTTTTCATTCACCAAAAGTTCAGACTCATTGCAGGAATTCGAACTCACGTTTTTTACTTCCGTACGCACTACCAATTGAGCCATGATCACTTCAATGTTTAGACGATCATAAGCGCCTTCGCAGTGCCCAAATTGAATAAATTATTTTGATTTGATTGGAACCACTCACTAAAAAATATATCATAGCTTCACTCAAACCACCGAACCTATCCTTGTTTTAATTTATAAATAAAACGGCACGCCGAATAAATTCGGTTACTCAGTGTTTTATACACTTATCTTAGAGTGTATATCAAAAATAGCAATTTATTAATTCCAGCGATGTTATTACTATTTGGTTGTTGTTAACTGACTAATGCAAACTATAACTTATTATTAAAAGAATATTTCAAATGGAACAAGAGATATTTTAAATTATCTACATTATATTAACATATTAAAGACTTGATAAAGATTTTAAAAACCTGCTGTACAGTCGAATTTCAATGAGATGTTAATAAAAAACAAGGAAGGTTGTTAACATCAGAAAAAACGTCTTTGAAAAATAATTACAACTCTACGGTCATTAGATCCTCAGCTACTAGTTTTAAACACTCATACATCTTATGTGGCACCTACAAGGTCTAACTTGGTCGCGCTTAGTTATTAACTGACTATAAAGCAACTTTTGTCACCTGTATCCACATTAATATTTAACATCTCCTTTGTAAAATGTAAAATATTTAACGTTATACATATTCTTGTTTATCGCCTCGACGAATCAGTGTTGCTGAGTATTTTTAATAGACTACTATTTATTGTACCTGTTATATCTTCTAAAATTCTTTAAAAAGGATGTTAATTTTTTTTTATATACTTACTTATAGTTTTTTATTTAACCTTTATATAAGTATATAGGTTTAAGGAAAATACAGTGCCTTTGACAGTGAATTAACTGCATTTATTCAATTTATTTTGTTTGCCCATCATCATAGCTGGGGAGAGGGGGGGGGGTGTCGGTTAGTAACAAACTAAATTTAAAAAAAAATTTAACTTAAGGAGGAAAGCTGTCTTTGAATAAATTGGAATAAAAATATATTTTTGTAACTATTAATACTATCAGTAAAATCGTTTCTAAAAGTTCCTTTAATTAATCAAAAACACAATAAAATTTTAAATTAATGAATGATACGATTATAAAATAATAAAAGCTCCTTTTCCAAATCCAAATCCAAAATATTTTGTTTTAATATTTCCGTTCATTTATTTTTTAAACTGTTTTAATGATAATTCCTATGAATTATATACGGTTTATAAAAAAATACAATCTTTTATATAATATCTGTACACATTCCTTTTTTCTTGTGTACCAATTAACTATTAATATATTTTTTGTCATATCGTATTCAACCTTGAGTTATAACAAGAAAAACTTGACCATTAATCCATCAGAACGTCAACCTGACACCTATAATTCATATCCAACACAGCGTTGAAGGTACGGAATAAAAGGCATGTTACTTGATAGATTTTTCTTGACAATCAATCCTTTGATTAAAGTATACGACATCTGCAACGATGATAACAACACCTCAAAATTAAAGTTTGCTTTAGGGGTCATTCATAAATTACGTAACATGTTAAGTATGTGTGACAAGGGTTGGGACTGGTCCTAAATTTCGTAACGTTACATTTTAAAATTTATTATTTTCTGACAGTAAAACAAGAACTGGGAAATATTAATTTGCTGTTTTAATTTAATAATTTAAAATCACAAAATATGTGACGTCACACTAGGGAGGACGGAGTCTCACAAAGGAGTGTCAAAAAATCATTGAATTCATAGGACGTAATTTGTGAATGGCCCCTTATTTGAATCTTTATAAAATTAGTAAAATCACCTGTTTTTATAATTCAAATGATCTTCGCTTAATGTATGGTTGTGTTCGACAACCGTACCAAAATGTAGTAATTTATTGAATCGCGAACATCTTGTACCAGCTGTAATAACTGACTTAATGGAAGACTCATGCCGTGTTCCAGGAGCAGCCTGTATATATCCAATAACCAGACAGGATAGTACTAACCACGTCGTGACGTCTATGAACAGAATTCTGAGTGCATTACAGTGCCTTTTTAAATGTATGACGTTGTTAGATCATCTAGGCTACTTTCCACTCAGCGTTCCTAACTCTCAAAACATGCTTTCAGCCGCCCCACAAGAGAGCCATCTACAATGGTGGACCTCATACAGAAACCCAGCGCTGCAGTTTATACCATAGGTAGCAATTAGCTGAGTAGGGACCTGTTGGCGGAAAGTTTAAGAGCATTTAACAAGTAATTATTTTTATATTAATTGATATTATCCAACAATACATTTTCTTTATTCTTCTTTTCCATACTCCATTCTACTTGATTTAATGGTCTCATCGCTCTCAAGCAAGTCAAACTCTTGTGAACGTTAAGTGGGATATAATCCCTCGTGTATGCTGTTATCGAATAATTCGAAGGCAGGCATTACAACGACGACTAGTATTGGATTTTATTATATCATCAAAAAGTATCGTCACTGTGTCGTTTAAATAAAAAAATCTAGTCTCCGAAATAAAGACATTTCTAAAATACAAAAGCGTAAACAAACGTTTAATTTTATATTTATTTTTTAATAGCTACAAAATACATAATTACATCAGACGAATTCATGCATAAGGTTTATACATATTGTAGCTTGATTTTTTTAGTAAATATTGGTATCATATACTATTTGTTTATGCTTATTATTAGTAAGGTTTATAGTATATGTCAATGAAATACTAGAAAATAATAATCATTTTATTAAAAACATAGTTATTCTAAGGCAAACCTCATCTATGAATATCAAGCGCAACTTATTACCTCATGACTTCATTCACTCGAAGTCGCATCTCATTACAAGCGAAAACCTGTATGTGGCCCAAGGTGTTTTTGTTTTTATAACATGCTATTGTTTATAGAGGTGGAAAAACATAAGGAAGTAATTAACGATCTTCATTTATGATATTTTCCACTTGGAATATGTTTTTTTTACGTTGCATGAGTAGAACTAGTTAAAGGAAACTACAAAATCAGACTTTATATTTAATTCATATGAATTAAATAACAATGCTTTATGTTGAAAGTTAGATCTCAATTAATAATCTGAACTTACAAATTAGGAATAGTATTAATTATATTAAATAAAAAGTGCTGTTGACTCTTAAAATTCAGACTATTTAATTTAATAGTAATAATTTAACTAACCGGTGGTAGAGAAGTTGAAAGGGAATCACTTGTCTTATTTTGGACATGTCCATACCTTTGTCATAAGAACAGAGGAAATGCATGTGGTGAGATATGATATGATAATGGATATGAATGTGGAAGGATAGAAAGGAAGACGAAAGCCAAACAAAAGATGTATAGAGTGTGTGAGGAATGAGATGGCAGAAAAAGGGATTGAATGAAGAGTTGGCCGCTAATAGAAATTTATGGAATAAGAAAACGTATTGCGCTGAGTCCAAATAACGTGGTAACAGGATAAGAAGATAGTGATGATGCTGAAGATGTAGAAATAATGCAACAATACTAATCAAGTATAAAGATTTAGTTACTAATTATCAAACAAAATATTTATAATTTTTTATTATTAATTTCTAAATATTACGTGCGGCTTCGCTCGCGTTAATATTGATTTCAAACAAATCGGATAACGCAATAAAAAAATTCATACAAAGTTTATCCCTTTCTGTACTCCACTTCTAATAAGGTTTTCGTGAGAAAAAGTAATCTATCACCGCCTCCAGGTGTCCATCTATCTCTGTACCAAAATTCATCATAATCGATTCCGCGGTTTATGCGTGAAAGCGTAACAAACAAACAAACTCACTTTCGCATTTATAATATTAGTAAGGATGTAATATTCAAGTAAAGCTAAAATGATAATATGTTTAATACTTGTGGTATATTTATACAATGTTCTATACTTTAACATAACCTGAATACAGTTCATGGTGCTTTAAAAGATACTTCTTTATTTATTGCAGCCTTTATGCAATTATTTATTTATATCTGTATGTATCACTAATATCTTTACAAAATCCACATGAAATTATGAAACATATATGAATAACTATTTCTTATAGCCCTGTGTATATCCGTGTTTATTACGTATTTATTCATAAAATTAGATTATTTGCCGAGTCAAACCTGTTAGCAAAATTGTAACTAGAGCACTAGCTAGCTTTTAGATTTCAAATATTTTTGGTCATATAATAAGTACTACGCTTGTTTCAAAATAAGGAAATGAGTATTAATTTTAGGCTTACTATAATCTCTAGATTATCTAATATAAAGTAGTATATTACATAAATAATGTATAGAAGTGTTGAAATAAAAAATAATTATTTAACGCCATTTGCACATCTGGTAATTACTTTTGACCGTAAATCGGAATTATGTTTGCAATTAATTAATACATCCTCGAACTTATCAACTTTTGTTTCCATTTACAAACATCGTATAAATGAAGACAATAGCGGGAAGGTGTAAATTAAACAGGTATTCATTATTAGGCCGCTAATACACGCGGCTTGTAGAGTTCAAGGCCAAACCGGTCTTGCGTAACTTAAGTCTACGAGTCGAGGTGCATCGTTGCAATAAACAGAATCAATTATGACTTAAATGTATCTGTTAAACACTACTTCATTCGATGACCTTTAAGCAATACATAATTAACGACAATACATTTTTGGGTACTGATTTAATTATAAATCTTTTATAAGTATTTTCATATACATTAAAAATGAACACATTTACAGAAGACCTTTGATTGTGATTTATTTATACAAGTGATAAATTAAAACAAGAAATGACGATATCAAAAGGTCTCCTATAATTGTTTATGGGGTTCCAAAGAAAATTGCGAATACAAAAATGTCACCTTTCTTAATGGACACTTACAGCCTTAATTGTTTAAATTCCATATCTTAATAACCATTTTAGAGTTCCGTATTTAATCTGTATATCTGGCTGTTTGTCTATTTGTAAGTCACAAACCTTTTTGTACTACAGCCTTACTTACATTAAACAGCCTAGAGTATACATTTGAAGCTCATATAGAATATTACATAGAAATAAACCCAGAATCGTCATCTATATAATACTTCTCAAAAAACTACAGTCTTATAAAAATACTACAAAGATATACTTTTATACAATACATATACAAGATATACAAACACTATAAATTTGGGAATAATGAGATAAACCATTACTTCCTAATTCCGTCTGAATTTAATAAAGGACAAAATTAGCTTTGCTCTTAGTTTCATACTATGCACTATGCGACAAAAATAAAACGAAAATTTTTATCCTGATACACTATGACAAGCATATCTCGACATAATGCCAAATAACAATAATTTTTAAGTTAAAAAAATGGATATTTAGAGCGCAATTTCAGACGCAAAAGTGCAAGTTATGCCCTTATATATAACCTTTTCTGGATTACAAACATCCATTCAAAAGTAATAATAAATGTCAACACATTTAAATCTTTCTAAGCTGTTGCCAGAGTTTTTGTTTGAAGTCGTACTGCTCACTACATACACAGGTTACACGTAACATATACTTTTAGCGAGTATTCTTAATATTAAGTCATAACCGGTACTATTTAAAATTAAGACAAAATTAAGTAGGTACCAATTATCAAGTCAATATAGCAAAATATTTGTCATTGCTGTACTTTCTTTTAGCACGAAATAAAACAAATTTTATTTCTATATTAATTATGTTAATACATTTATAGTTACACGTGCATTTATAACTTTACGACATTTTGTAATGGAAAATAAATTTATTTAATAAAGTTAACTATTTATATATGTCATATAACATAAGACAAGTCTTCACAAATGTACACTCTCACACGCTCACAAAACATATACACACACATACATAAGCGTCACTTAATAGTGCCGTAATTATTTCTCTAACTCGTATTAATATTATAATTATATACCACTATGATGTAATTTTGGAACCCTGTCTTAGCTTTAATCATTAAATGATGTGTGTTATACTATATAATTATGTATGCTGTTGGGTTTCCTAAAAATAAATAAATAAAATGTTAGTGTAAAGGTCATTGTTCACGATGGTCACTAATGATCTAAATTGTTAAAAAGCGAACTAGAATAAAATAATAATCTTTCAAAAATGGTAAATTATGAGTAAAAACAACATTTTGAATAGAAAATAATCACGAAGTAATAAAGGCGGACATAGCCGCGGCAACCATTGCGTAGTTTATAAAAGACTAGATAGCGAATTATAATTGCGAAATATTAAAAGTGCACCTTTAACAAAAACAATATCTTCACATGTTTTAGCTGGTTGAGTGCAGCTGAGCGATCTAAACAAATAGTTGTTAAAGAATATAAGATTTCATCATATGATAAATTGCACATGCAAATAGAATACTATCTACAGTGCTAACAGGCAATTAATCAACAATATGGTTAATTTTTTATTTTTTGTTAACAGTAAACAAATATACATTTGCTCAAATAAGCTTTCCATCCGCGGCTGCGCTTAGTATAGCTTTTAAGATTAGTGCAGCATTCCGTTAATTTTAAACGTTTATGATGTTATACCTATAATTTTATATTATAGTACAGGACTCGTACATTACAAAAACGACAATGGCACCATTAGGGGTGGGCAGTGTCATGCTGACCCTCTTGACAATAATATATACAATGGCTGATTCAGAGATACAAATTAAAAAAAGTAACTGTGACGAGTTTACCATCGGCTGATACTACTTGCCCTAGCCAAGTGGTCTGTATATACATTCGCTTCAAAGTTCGGTGAAGCTGTCAAAGCCCTTACGGCTAACAGCGTATGTCAATTCAAAAAAAAAAAGAATACATTCGCTTGCATAAGAGTAGTTAAAAATGTATAGGATGACTTCCTAGCAATACATTGACAATATATCACTAAATCCCGTGATAGCAGCGTATTAAAATATAACGTACTAGCTATGCCTGCGACTTCGTTCGCATGGAACTGAACATGATCTAAGTCATTTATAGCCTATATTACTCAAGGATAATATACCATTCTAATGGTGAAGGAATTTTCAAAATCGATCTAATAGTTTTTGAGTTTATTCGTTACTGACAAAAATACAATTATTTCCTCTTTATAATAGATTTACTATCAACTAAACATTTTTTTCTGAAATATACGTGAATTGTAATGTTTTAACACGATGTGATAAAGCCATTTAGAGTTGCGATATGACATGGATATATTGTCTAGAATGTAATCGGTTACACTTTTTTATTACTCTTTATACAAGCGAATGTAAAAAAGGCAACTTAGCTAATTGTTCAGAAAGTTGTAAACATGGCACTGCAGCAATTCTTACACCTATTTTGTGGTAGTCGAGATCACGTCAGACACAACTGTTATACCATGTATAAAAATAACATATAAAAACAATAAAAATTCTAAGGATTGTGTCCGGTATATGCGAATGCAACTATTAAAAGAAAGAATTTAATATACCACACTTCAATGTTCTGCTCGATGCTACAATCTCTACATTACACGTACGACATTAGAGTTCAATCTAACCATGTAATAGACCAAAAAAGGAAAGTTTGTGTAATTTTGTTTGTTTGAGTAGAAAAGAATACTGAAATTTACAAAATCGTTCAATACTTGACCCTGTCATTATGTCAAAGAATAGCAATAGACTGGTTTATAAATAGCTTTCCTGCATATATAATTGCCTATGTAAATCTGACTTCCCTTTTTATTGTTAGAGGTTTCTTTTTAATTAATTTAAAGATGTTTATAACTAAATTTAGTTAACGTTAAAGATTGTACGCAATACGTATTGGAAAAAAGAAACTACATGGAAATTTACTAATTATAGAATTTTATTACTGTAAGAACGTTGGAAATGTAATGATTTTAAAAATAATCACGGTATTTATTGTAATGATGGTCAAGCACGCAACAACTATCATACATTTGTCAGTGATTCCATAAACATAGTGTACATATTTATACGTGTAAACTAAACTTTAAATTTCTGTTTCGTTAAATACATTTTTTTATAATCTATACTAATTATATAAAGCGTAAAAGTTTGTTTGTTTGAATGCGCTGCTTTTAGAAACTACTGGTTGGATTTCAAAAAAAAATTTTTTATTAGATAGAAGAATCATTTACGAAGACTTCAGGCTATTTAACATCACGCTAGCACTAAGACGAACAAAATTGTGGTGAAAAAAGTTACAAAAACGGGCAAAAGTCATTAAATAATTTTTAGTTCAACACGAATGAAGTCGTGGATCTGTGTGTATATAATACTGGCTATGCGCGCAGCTCGATACGGGCTTTTTACACTATTTATTGATTCTATTGGTAAAATCCTATGATATTATATTATTAGTACAGTAATTTTTTATTCCTAGTTTTGAAGTCAATAAAATACTATATAGCAAAATGAATGTTTTATCTAAAAAGGTTTTTTAAATCTAACTGTTCCAAACTGATCTTTTGGTGGAACGTATTAAAATTTTACAAATTTATCATGATTGTCTTTTCGTTATCCAAGTCCAACCATGTAAAATGAGCTGTTGATTAGTTTTATTTTTTGTAAATGTTTTATTTAATTTTTGCCGTGTAAAAAACTTCATTGAACTTGACTAAAAGATTACTAAAAAAACATGTCTAATTATTTTTTACAGTGTCTTAACTATTATTAGCAACTCTGAGAGTTTATCAATTAAAGAATAAGAAAATGAAACGCATTAAAAGATAATCATAAGTGTACAGACAAAACTACAGTTTTATTATACGGATAAATCTAAAGTATCGACAGTTACTTTAACAATAAGTCCTATTTCAATCACAGACCACCACACAGATTTCGCTTCCGTCAAGAGACTTCCTCGTTGTTATTCCTAGTGCCTTACGATGTTCTATAAGATATCCTAGTTCGATACGATAAGACGTTACATAACGTAATTCTAACACAAGATATAGGTTACATAGGACACTGTTGACGTGGGAAATTCATCCTCGGCGTATCGATTACATAACACAGTAATGTAGGTCAGAAAGTAAATTACGTGTACTGTACACGTTTTGTCATCACGACCGCTTATTATTTAACAAAGACACGACTGACAATCATGTACAATACTTAATTGTGCTCGGTCGGATCATCTGCTCATTTCTCTGGCTTTAATTAGAAGAAAACTTATTACGAGGCTTTCATTACCGTTGAGCAATAGACTTGTGTAAGCTTCATGTATCACGTTAAATGCTCTGTAATACAAAATAAGTACGTTTCTATTAGTGCCTATACGTTTATCCTTATTTCACGTGATTATTATGCATGAAAGTCGAGCATTATTCTTTTGACTAATCTTACATAAATAACTGAAAAATATTTCCTGATACTCGAAATAACTAACGTGTTACTTATTACGTGTATGTGCGTGAAAGGTTCAATTTACTTATTGGAAAATAAAGTGTCTATAGTATTTGTATTAACTTATTCTTTAATTTGTAAAAATATCGCATTGTAAAATTTTCAGTGGGATTTTTAATTCACTCAACATTACAAAATATACATATGTGGCTGGTATTTTGAATAAGACAGCTTAACTATTGAACAAAAGTGATGTGAATCAGATATGATACTATAGATTAGAAGTTGTGAGATAACACAAATACTACCTGATAAGTTTTAACAATGAGGACACTACATGATCATGGAAGTCATAAAACTCAAAAACCAGGACTACTTGACAAGTTTGGACAACAGGAAAAAAAGACTATTTGTTTTTACTTCCTCGGTAAAACGGTTGCACAGTATCTGATAGTAAATTGTGATAGTTAGTGGTACAATTTTTGTCAATAGTGTTTTATACAGTTGATAGATTTAACGTTATGGCCGCCATCTCATCTAATTTCAAGTGTCGGTACGCCCTAAGATTGTGAACATGCTAAGCCAAGTGGAGGAACTGGCTTTCAAGTGCAACTGCCGGAACACACCTATAGGTATTTGGCGGCAGATTTTCATGTTCGTTCAGCTGTCGCTATCATGCCAATACACTCGAACGCTTAACAAATATTATATTAACATAAATAACAATACTTCAGATAGTCTCTATGAATAAAAGCGTACTAAAAATCTTGTAAGACCACGTAATAGAATAGTATGAAATCGGTAGGCCACAAGGAAACGCATTTATATTATTCAATAAGAACACAAACCGCAACTCATCAGGGAATTATGAAAAGCGACCTGAACTATTGTACGTCGCAAACCGCAATCATAATTGCAACATTAACGTGTTTTGAACTTTCCCCTCGGATGCGATTTTATGTATGCCCATTAATCTTATGAACCGTCAACAATTTAATATATTGTTTATGAACTATGTTATTACCATTAAGTTTGTATTGGGGTCAATTTTATTTCAACTCAATAAATATCTACTTTTTAATTGATGGGTCATTTAAATCTTAATGTTATAATTATCTCATTATTTATCGCAATAACATACATCGTAATACTAATATTTATATATCTACTGCACGTGTCGGTATTGGACCATTCGAAGCAGGTACGTCTGCAGATGGTTCTATGCTAACTTTATAAAGGTTCCATAAACCTTTTCTTTTATCTATTGTCGTAGACATTTTTTTCAGGCTAATAAAAACGAGCATGCTTCTGTATTCATTTACTTGTTTTAATACTAATAAACTATTGCTCTATGTTTAATAATTGATCAAAAATAATGCCCACTGAAGTGGGCGTCCGAATTGGTGATTTATCTTATACACATTCCTTTTCATATTCGTAATATTGTTATCTTACCAAGGCATTGCTGTTAAAAGTTCTGCTCAATATTTTCAGGTTAAAATTCTCAATAATCTCAGGAACGCAGTCATGATAAAACATTCCTATTTAAGTATATTATCATTATTATTCATAAGGTAATTATTAAAAATCATTAATATTGAATCTCTATGAATTAAAATAAGTATGGAAAGACAATTTAGCATTTGAATATAGTATAGTAACAATAACAATTCCTCTTAATAAATAATAATACCATCAAATCTGTTGAAAGTACAAATAAGGTAATTCAATTAAGAGGTATCTATGATAACAATTTGGAACGTTATTTGATGTAACTCAATTCTATGTGAGTAATAACACGCGAACGCCTCGTTAAAATTAACTACAAACACAATCGTATTTTTGTAATGATTGCGTTTTGATGTACAAGACCGATTTTATTGTTGATACGCTGCTATAAAATGTACTTTCTATGTTTAAGCAAGATGTGTCGTCTTGCAATTAGCATATAATGGTACTGTGTGTAACCAAAGAATCAGAACATAACTGTTACACGAACTATTAAGTAATACGGTTGTACTCGCGTAAGTCATACGAAACAATATCATGATGGCATACCGAATAAACTGATGATGATTTAGCGTTTGTCCTGACAAGTACCTAATGATGTACACCTTGAATATTCGACATTCTCAGAAGCTATTAAGTTAGTCGACGGGTACATAATTGCTTCAAATTATATAGACAAGCAAAAACCTTAGACGTTTCTACGAACGGTAAATATTGTTTACTGTATATTGGTGTAAATTATAAGTTTTCTCAAAATAGTCTATGTATATTGTAAAAGTATCATAAGTATTACACAGTAAGGCACGCTGAGTACTGTCGATGGATTTCGAATTCTCAATGATATTCATATTTGGATTATACTGGGTTAATGATAAGGAATAATGCTATTTAATTTGCCGTACAACCACATCATATAATAACGTTCAGGAATATGAATGTTATTTGTATTTTAAATAAAAACAACTTGGAGGCATCAAACAATATTTTATAATTTAAATTTAATAAATAATTTAAATTCCGTCTTCATATCGCGTTAGAGATTTTATTTCTATTGAAACATGTAATCATTTACCACCACCATTAGCCACATTTCTAAACCAAAACGAGTATACCTATTGACCATTGATTAAAATAATGTAAAACTTTAAAGAAATTACTGTTTCAGTTAAAATGGCGATGTCACTCTTTGGAATATTGAGTTAAATAGATTGAGTATATTATCAATTCACTGCAATGATAAATCTAAAAGTATAGATTACATGTATATTTTATCTAAAGAATTATATTGAATAAATTCAAGCACAAAATGTGATGACAATCTAAACAATTTTATAATATGAACTATCGTAAACTTTCACTTTCGTAAAGGTTTTAAGGTCTTAAAAACAATCAATAACATTAGTCATCATATCGATAAAAATATTTGAAATTATTAAATTGCCAAATAAACCAGTAAGAAATAAAGTAATTTATCAAGAAATGATTTCGATTCAATCACACAAACAATTAGAATTCTTTCCGGATTAATAAAATCCAGATTTAATCGATGAAAACACTGCACATTCATTATTCGAACACAATATTTAACTGACATTACAAAACCAATGTATATCTCTGGAAACCAGATTAATTGGAATAACAGATATAACGATAATGTTGGACAAATAAATAAGAGCTTTTGAACAAAAGTTCTTTCTTTTATCTGTTTGATAATGACTACCATTTACTAGCCCAACAAAATAATTTCATACCTGCACATTCACATAGTAAAAATATATTTAGTTTGAATAATTATATAGTTTGAAGCGATGATAGCTCACTGTAAGCTTGCACAAACGCCGCGTCAAAGAACGTGAGTTAGAATCCCTTCATGGAAAACATCGTGATGTAACAATAGCTTTTTTTTAAATGGAATAGTGGGAAAACGAAAAGGCATGTCACCTGATGGTAAATGATCATCACCGCAACACCAGAGGAATTGGAGGTGTGTTGCCGGCCTTTATAAGAGGGACTGGCTCTCAAGTGCCACTGCCGAAACGCACCTAATGGTATTTGGTGCAGACTTCCAACTTGAGGGTGGTAGCTAGCCAGGCGAGCATTAATTAGAAAAAGTCATACCACCTTGCTATCGTTACTTAACATTAGGCGAGATTGTTGTCATAACGCTAAACCTAGCTATAAAGAATATATATATTCGCATACGACAATCAGTTTTTTTCTTTTCCTCATAGTTAAACATTGGAAACATTGTCCGATTACTGAATATATAAATGCATACCATTAATAAATATATGGATATAGTTCGAGCGAAAATGCATGCTGACAACATTCTACGCCTAGATTCGGCTAGCTCAGCACCTGCAGGAGTTCCATTTCGGCTGAATACATTTTGTGATTTTCATAAAACCCGGTGAAGCTGTCAAGGGGCCGATCAGGTAAACAGCATTAGATCGGGAAAAAATCGATCATATTCATTGAAATATATAGAAAAAAGTTGAAGTAATCTAATTTATCGCATTTTTATAATCTACCAACACGCTGGTTTGACTCATAGACGTATTACATTCAACTACATTTTTTATTACACAAAACTTATTATGCTCGCCACTTTAATCACAATTAAATATAGTATTAGATTCCAACCATAATTATATATATACGCACAAATATTATCAAAAATTGCGTAGTAAATTTTAAGGAAGTTGTCAATTATGTAGGTATACCGGTTAATAAAAACACATAAACTACAATGTTAAAAAGACATATGGCCGCCTGCCGATACTGACTTATTAAATAATAAATCCAAGTGTAGATAGATTTATATTTTTAGCAAAATTGAATAAAAATACCTTATTTATGTAACTTAAAACGAATAAGTAGAGCAAAACAAAACTCGATGTTATGAGTCGAGTACAAACTGTATATGAATGCAATTAGAATTTTAAAATTTGATACTTAGTTAATTATGAAATTAAGAACTCTCGAAGGTCGGCCGGCCGTCTTTGATATTCTCTATATCCGATGACAACCAACTTAAACATTTTTACAAAACTAAAGACAGTGTAAGTGCATAATCAATTTCAAAATATCGTAGGCATTTTGTAGATAGCATGGGAAGAGACTGATGAAACTTGTTCGGGTTTAAGAACGCTGGGTGTAATAATGTATAGATTAAGTGTGAAGCAATGGAGCAACCGTAAGGCGAAAGAGCAAGATTAGTTAGAATTACATTTAGTACTGCTATTTTACAAGACCCACCTAATGAGATAAACTCTGTAGATATACCATTGTATACTTAATTAGTGGTCTTCGCTGAATTTAAAGTAAATTTACCGTGAATTTGTTAGCACACTTTGTAAGTCATAGTATAACTTTGATTTATTTATTTACAAAGGCAGCGCCAACAGTGTGCATATTATATATTCACTAACATCCTTTACAATGTTTAAATATGATATGCGAACCCATTAAAGGCGCTAACTACAGTCATAAAGTACAAATAATCACCATCAAGCATCATATAGGCAACATTAACATAAAAAACTAAATATTTAAGTAAATATTTTAGATGTCGTTAGACCATGTATTTTTTCTTTAAAATAAGACACTTAAATAATTGACCAACAGGAACACGAAATTTAGCGGTTATTGTTTATCATCAGGCATATCACAGAGCGACTCAGACTTTGATCATTCTTTTCAAGATTATTGGTTCAAATAGTTATGAGTGATAATAGTGAATTGTAATAAAACAATTTATTTTCATAAAGCATCAATTTTACGGCGATAGTTATCTGATTGGTGGTGATAGTAAAAAATAAATGCATGCCGTCATCGGAGTATGTATTATCCTAATTAAAATAACACAGTATCATAATGCTGAATGCTATCACAAAATATGTTATATGATGAACTTTATAAGTCGGGAATTTGTTTCTCATCAATTATCAAATATAGTGAATTACGTTTAGTGAATCACGGCTGAAATAGGAGGTCTAATATTTTATGCAAATTAACACATAATATAAGTGAGTAACTGAACCAGCAGTTCCACGCTCTTTTATTACGTAATAGTTATTTTTATTTTTAATAGTGTTTTTAATTTGTGAATATTTAATGTTTAAAACCTGGAGTTAATATCTTTTAGCGAATATTTAACTTTGTTCATTTTAAAAGAATAGACAACGATTGATTTGAATTTGACCCAGTTGTAGGGTTTTTCACTCAATCTCGGTTAAGTTGGGTTCAAATCCTACAATAAACCTCAGCTTGCGATGGAAGAAAACTTTGCGAAGAAAACACTTCCTTTATATAAGGCAATTTATAGTGACCGATGCTGAATTACCACCCTCAAATAAAAACTTATCACCAAGAAGGTGTATTTTGGCAACTACGATTGAAAATCAATTCTCTCACTAAATTTAGCATATTACCTTCTGGATTAACACAGTCGCTTAACATCAGATAAGATTGTGACTGAATATACATAGAATATCAATAGGGAAAAAATAGATATAATTAATTAGCAAACGGAGGCAAATCCAGCTATTGCAAATCGCCTCTCCATCGCTACTAGTACAGGAAAATCCCGTATTGTTTTAGAATTGCTAACAAGCAAAGTGACGTTATCGGTGAAGTGAAATACTTTCTAACGAATACCGTAAACAGTAATAGGAAGCGATTTCAGTCAAAGATACACGACCGATGGGAGACATTCAGAGGACTAGGTATCACGGTTTGTGTATTACTTTGACTCTATTAATTTTACATTACCTTATTGTGTAATAGTCAATGCAATCGGCTGCGTGACAAGCGATTCTCAACTATTCGACTCAAAATCCGAAACGAGATGTGCATTATTGTATGGAAAACAAATAATATAACAATTTATATATTTTAATTATTTCAATACTTAGCGATGATATCTCAGTTGGTAGTGTGTACGGACGCCGCATCAAAGGACATGAGTTGGAAGCGACATAGAATGAGCTTGAGCTTTCGGTGAAGAAAAACAGCGTGATAAAACAATAGTATGGTATGCTCTTTCTAATGCGTGCCTGGCTAGCTACCTAGCCTAGCCCTCAAGTTGAAAATCTGCAGCCAAAATCTGCTGGTGTGTTTCGGCAGTTACACTTAAAAGCTGGTTCCTCGACTAGGCTTAGCGTATCCACCATCCTGGGCCACATCTACACTTAACATCTGATGAGATTGTGGTCATAGCGCCAAACCTTAACTACCAAAAAAATCCTTTAATTAAGAAAACAATCACCATTAGATACATAAGTATATCATTTATTTGACAGCTTTCGCGATTACGGTTAGAAATTAATAGCTTTTTGTTCTTTAATATTCGAACAAAATTAGAAACGAAATATAAATTTTTTCAAATAGTTCCGATAAAACTAATTCTTTTTACTATGTGTAATGTACGTCCAAATTTGTGCGAAGTTATGCTAAAATCGTGCCTACTTATGGAACATGTAAATAATTAGCTTTCTATTTTGTCTAAATACGGTCTGACAGGAGCTATCGCGTACATTAATTAACCACTAACGGCATCAACCACGTGTTGCAAATGATTGCTCAGTTACATCCATTTACACCACATATACTACATAGAGTCATAGAGTAAGTTAGTATGGGTATGTACATTTATCTAAATAGTTCGAGCCAAAGAATTGGGAAATAATGTTGACTTAAATCGCAAGTATAAAAATACCACCCGACGTATGGGAAACATTTATTTTCTGCACGGTATTTAGAGCTTTCATGTTGAAAATTGAATCTTACTTATTTATAGTTATTATAGTTACAATTTTTTTTAACAAGTGATTTTGTTTTTCATTCAAGTTTTCGTTACTTACGTTACAGAAGTCGAATGATTTTTTTACATGTTTTTAAGTAACCAAATGTAGGACAATTATAAATAAAAATAATCATAAAATGTTATCCCACTTAATAAAATAATTGCATCGCTTATACTTTTACAGTCAAGTATTTTGTTAAACATATTACTCAATACAAAAATTAAAAGCCAAGACTAGAAGGCAAACGAACTAAAGATAATCTTAAGCATGCTTTGCCGTATTATAATAATCAATTTTAAGAAATTAAATATTGAAATGTGTTCAACATAAACAGTTATAGGTAACTTAACTACTATCAGATAAAACAAATAAGTCTATATTAATATAGAATCACAAACCCACTTCGTTGGCAGGATTACAAACCACAAATCAAAGAAAACTACATTCTGACGAATTAGTAATAGAACCATAGTAAAACACTTAAGTCCATTAAAGCTCACTAAAAAATGTCAATAGTTACGTCTGATTAATTTATGTTTTTTTCGTGTAATAATTCGTATGTACTAGCGGTACGTAGTTATGATTTCTTATTAATTTCAATGAAAATGACGTAAGCAGGATAATAATAATAATTTTAATATTTTTGTAATTATTATTAAACTAGCTGTTCCCGCGACCTAATTTACATGGAACTAAAAATATATTTAATAATTTTTGTCCGTTTTTGTTACTTTTTTCAATACAGTACATTTATTGGTGGTAGCTTGATGTTAATTAAATAACCTAAAGCATTCCTCAGTTATTACTTTATCAAATACAGAAAAATTTTATTTTAAGGTTAGCGCGTTAAAGCAAACAAATTTTTCCGCTTTATAATAATAATATAGATAATAAAAATAATGTAGTAAATAATAATATTTTTGAACATATTTATGGTGTACTTGTAAAGTATCAGGCCGATTTTGTCCCTACAAAGCTTCTATCAAAGTTTACCTTAAACAAAATTTAAAAGTCAATCTCATTCTATGCTTACTTTAATTACCAAGTTCAACTACTGCGCTAAATAATTAACTATGTTTGCCAAAAACTTGTATATAATATATGTATTTTATAACCTGTAGAACAACACGCAATAGTTTAAAGAGCGCTATTACATAAACATTACGTTTTTAAAATTACTGATATATTACGTAGTTAGCAAAAAAATAATTATATCAGTCTGTCAAAGGACGGACGTATGAAATAACCGGTGCTGCGTCCTATCATAAATGAGGCCCTTAAATGGGCAAGCAATTATACTAAGTTGTAATCATGTTATGATGCGCTAATGATGGGTCCGGCGGTGCTACGCGTCACCGACCACGTATAAATAAGGCTCTAATTACGAGTATTTCTATTTCGAACATAAATATTCAAGTCAGTCAGGCATATTTTATATGTCGGCATTGTCCGTTGTTTCTAAATTAGAACAAAATAATTAGTAGAACGGTATAATTATAATGTCTATATTCAGTACCCAAATTATTCATTAGTTGTCTTTTTGACTATTAAAAAATCGATTTTAGTAACATTTACTTCGATAATTAATTTAAAAAATAAATAACCTATACATTACAACAAAATAAGTATAAAATCTCGTAGTACAAATATTATGAGTCCTTTTTTTTACGCTAGTATTTTTTGTAATGTAATAATTTCGTTGCATAAGTGTTGTTAATAATTTCAAAAATCTAAAAAAAACTTATATGTTACGGTTTCATAAATTAATAGGAAGTAAGCTTACAAACCAGTGGGTATTTTTGTATGTATAACTTTACATAATCATTTTAAAGTTTATATTATTAATAAAAAAATTATAATATATAAGTAAATATATGAATATTCTAAACAATATTGTAATTCACTTGAAGCTTTACTTATTCAAGGTAATTTTTTTACGTATAAAGTTTTTAACAAACGTATTATATGTAATTTTTATAGCATTCAGTAACTCCTTTGCGCGTATATACATAGTAACAAATATTGCAAAAATGTGTACAGCACGATTTTAAGGCGGACTAAGTAATTTCAATATAATATAACTCATTTTTCATATTTTAAATACGTGTAGTAAAGTATGTGTAAAATGAGTAGTTTGTTGTTTTTGACCTTTTTGTGTGAAATTATATAATCAATTTTAAACATGTTTATAAAATTTTAAGTTACTGGCACTGAATTGAATAACATCAGTAATTTTAATATATCTAATGACTACACTAACAATGATCAGTTTCGCACTGGTAGCATTAATCATATACAGCAAAATAACATAACCTAAAAAAATATATTTTGATCCGATCGCTACCTAACTTCATAGAAGTCCCATTGAGCTAATCCAAAAATTAGCTAAAATTTATGATAAAAACTCATGCAACCGTTTTAGACTCCATGGGGATCATATATAAATGGACTTATATTGTATATACTAGTTATTGATAATAAGGGGAAATGTGGGTCACCGTGGTGAATTTTTAGTGGGTATATAGTAGTGCTGACCAACCAGTAAGTTCCACGCGTTTTTCTCGTAACCTGGCCGGTATTTATGCAAGAAGATGGTAGTAAATGTATTTGTTAACTATATTTTTTTTAAAGGTGGTAGATAACAAGGCGGGTTCTGGAGAAAACCTTACCACCATGCTACGGCGTCATAACGGTTTACTGCAAAGAACAAGACTTTCATACATTACATTATGTAGCTGTAAGAGTTATTACAGTGAAATTTATTAATATAGTCTATTAGGTATAATTCTAAGATAGAGTAGAAACGGCGATATGAAAAAAGCTCAGCCGCAGAATGCTACTGGAGGTTCATATTAGGAGAAACTATGGTTGATGTAAGACTTTTTTCGAAGTTACATTTACCGATGACCTTTTCGGTCTTTACAGATCCACCAAACTAATTAAGAACAGCATAATAGTAATTGAGATTGGAGACTATTAATTATAATTTGCATACGTATATTATATAATAGATAATTTATATAGCCAGCTCACACGATTATAATGCTAATACTATTCAAGATTACTAACTTACTTTTTATTTGAAATAAAGTTATTTGTATTTTTATTACTGACTAATTGGTATTATTATATGAATGGTGTCTTCCTGTAGACAATAAGGAATGCTGAACAACAAAATAAGAATCAATTTAATCGCCGTTTTATGAAAACTAAATCTTAAATATTAATAATAAGTGTTATAATTTTTAAAAGTAAAAACTACATTTTAAAACTTAAGTATTTCCGATATCAATTATAATTGCCATTTACATTTTGATTTTGCCAAACTACTTATAGTTTATTGAAATTTACATACTATATAATTTTATTCTCTTGTATCTAATTAAGTCGGTTTAATGTGGTCTTTTATAGCAAGAAACTTTTGTTTTACGTGATCAGTAGAGACAATCACAAAAATTGGCATATTGCATATCTGTAAAAATGGTTACGGCAAACACTTGGAACCATTAAAATTATGATAAAAACCCGTACAAGCTGTCCTCAATTCTAATTATTTTCATTAAATTAAAATAAAAAATTAGTTTACAAACATTGAATTACCAGTAGACATTTAGGGTTTTAGAAAATTTCTAAACAATTATTGGGTACTTTGAAAATCTTTAATTTTGTAATATACCGCTATTACATTCATATATAACTATTTCATTGTCTTTAGGGTTTAGGCTTTTGGCTACTAATTCAAATAATGATAAGTGACGATATGGCAGTAAATAGTATCACGATAATTCAAATATGCTGTTTTAATGCAGCTGTGGGAATACATATGAATGAAGGGAGATACTGGCAGCTTTGAATTTAACAGAGGTCACATAATAAAAGGCCCTATTTATTGACTAAGACTTGGTTAGGATATTTCCTTTTACCAAAAATTCGGGTTCATTGTAAGATTCAAACCAAAGACAATCTATAAAGTGTCATAACACATTACTGTCATAGCTATTTATATGCTAGTAGTTGTGCCCCACAGCTCGGGTAGGAATAGGATTCACGTTTACTACCGCGTCCAAAGGGCCGTCTCTACGTTCGGGTCCTGGTGCCTTAAATGGCGCATAGGAATCAACCCAGACAAAAGCACGGCTATCATGTTCGATCCTCATGCGAGGAAGAACATAAAAAGAACATTACACCTTTTCGGCGTCATTATCCCTTGTAACCAAACTAAATATCTTGGTGTACTATTAAACAGGCACCTTAGCTTTAACAAACATATAGATTACGTACAGAAAAAAGACTCCGGGGCTATGGTTCTACTACGCAATCTAACTTCCTCCAGGACCAAAATGTCACTCAGGCATCAGCTCATAATAAGCACTCGCCCCAAAAAGCCCCTAGGGCTAACAGCGTATGTCAGTTGAAAAAAAAAAAAAAAACGAAGTTGTGCTCGCGACTTCGTTCGCGTGTAACTATACATTATTTAATCTTTTTTGCGCGTTTTTATAAATTTTTTCAATACAGCTTTCCTACTTTCGGTAGTAGCGTTATGTTAAATAGCTTAATGACTTCCTCAATAATTGTTCTATCAAATAAAAAACAATTTTTGTAATCCGACTGGTACGTTTCAGGCAAACAAACAAACTTACTTTTCTGCTTTATAATATTAACATGGATTAACCAGAAACAGGCCAGCATTAAATAATAATTATAACGAACCATTTCAATAACGACTGTTCCATTACAAAGAATAATAAATAATGAATATAACGAGTAAAACTAGTAAGACAGACTGTCGGTTGCTCCTTCAGAATAATAAACGTTGTCATAATATATTTTCATATTATCATTACTAGTTTCAAGTAGCCCTGCTTAACTATGACACTGACATTGCACTCAACTGGATTTAATTTGATTTAATATTAGTCTTATGTCAAAGTATAATTAATTTTTTATAATGGTTACGTCATTAATCATAATATTAATGAGTTATTTCTTGTCATAATATTGCTTCAATCGTATAATCTAAGATTAGAAATATTGCGTTAGTTGAAAGTATCGTCTTTTTTATTTCCTTGTACAACATCCTAGTTTACTGACTCGAGTTTCTTGTTTGACCTTATTCATCTTATAAAGCGTAGAATCGATGTTATTAAAATTTGAAAATAATATCTTCTGTAAACATTGACCTTTTTTACAGTTCATTTAAATGAAGGAACTGCACGATCAAAACTTTTTAATTGAACTAAAAATGTAGATTAATAGATATACTTTATTGTGACATTTGTGACAATAAAAATGTGCTATTTATTATTAAAGTTTACTTGTATATTCCAGAATACAAGCTGTGCTCGCTGCTTCGGTTACGTGAATTATTCCATTTAAAACTTGCAAATCTTATTCAAGATACAGCCTTATATATTTGATAGCCAAACATTTTGCCAAAGCCTAATATTATAAATACAAAAATAATGGTGTTGGTTAAGTTTACACGTAAGTGCTCTGTTCTTCAAAATCATTTCTGTAGGCGGTAAAATGGGGGATTGTTTAAAAGAAATTTATTTTGCGTAATCATGAAATCATTTTGATGATTCTAAATTTCTAATAGTAATTGTCGAGGTCCATTTTTTTGTATTCTTTATATATACTTTCTGGACCTGTTACAAAAAATATATACACTTATTAATTTTTATCTCCCAACACGTCTAAATATTTATTTACTAGCAAGTTGTATATTAGAAAAACATCTGCCAATCGAGTCCTTTAGTATCATACAGGAATTTTCCTTGAAAATTCAAGCGCCGGAAAATCTTATTTATAGAAAAACGAGTATAAGCCATATATATAACGTCATACATCTAATCCAGTAACAATTTAAGGTTTTTTTTCCCTGACAATCATTATAGTAGTAAACTATACGGGCATACTTTATTCATTGAATTTAAATTTTGTTTATAATAAACTCTTACTTTAATCCGAGCGACTGTTATTATTTTGTTTAAACTGTTCTGTTTGTTGTCATTTGTAACATTCGTAAAGGTAACGATAGTCGACAATTATTAACGCAATTGTCAGCTATCTTCATTTATTCTATTACACGCGCACATTCTCGTAAATAAACTTCAAGATTGACTATTATACCACAAACAATTTATTTAATATTGAACAAATGTGTATATATAAAGGTTGTTTTTTTCCTTTAGAGATATATTGTAAATAGTGAACATCCTAGTAATTATTTAACTGGACATGTATATAACATTACAATAACGGATATAACAATAAAATGTATAATATATATCAATAATGTATAGCACGGATGTGTATATAATATTTAATTTTTTTAAATATATTTATATATTTTAAGATAGTACCCGCACGAGGAACCAGGCCTGCGATAATGATCAAAAACTTCCAGGTTCAGTAAAAAAAATTGTGGATCACAAAGACCGTGTCAGATTCGAACGTGCAACCCTCGGTGTGGCCGCGGCGGTCGCCATGAAACAACTGCGTTTTTGGCATCCGTCTAGTTTAAGGATATCGTATTATATTTTATTTTATATAAGATATTTTATATAAGCTGCTAATGTTATTTAATAATTGTTACAAAAATTGATTCTTATAGTAGATACGCAGTTGTTTTTACATAATTTTCCTACTAACATTATTTTTGCATAAAATAGTTTTATTCCATTACAACTAAAACGTTTGCTTTGTAATAATGGTTCTCATTGCTAATGCGCATGTGGTAATACTTGCAAATAATTCCACATGTGTTATGATAGTCCTAATATGATTCACAATCGCTATGACATCTACTTTGTTGCCAAAGTGTATAATACATTTCTTTAACATTTTTAATGGACGTCTTCAATAATTATCGCTGTATTTCATCCGATATTCCATACTATAGAATTTCGTAATCATCTAACTCAAATAACAAGTGTTATTGTAATTAAATAACATCTGTTTCGTGATAAATATAATAAATATGCGTCATGTTTTGAAATTCATTTGTCTATACATCATTTATGTTATAAACCAATGTTTTATTATGTCTACCATTAAATTCGTCACGGACAACGGATATGCTCGTCATAACACAAATTTTTGATGTAGAGAAAGCTCATTATACACAATAGTAATCCATGATTATGTAATTATGAACGATATTTTAGAAACTGTTGTTATTTACGTTGCATAGATATTATTTTCAAAACAAATCTAAATTAATTTTAAACTATTCATATACCTAGTAAGGTTTTTTTTTTAATATGCTGGTGAATAGGTTTTCGGTCAAGGAACATAACATACATATATGATAAGAGTATTCAGTACTTACAGTAATTACATACAGTAATTCATATGGTTACTGCTTTTAACATTAAAAATGGGTAAAATTTGTGTTTGCTTCTAATATTTCTAAAAATATGTACGTCCGTCGATTTAACAATTTTATATATGAAGTCAACGTATTTTGATTTTAAAATTAGCACTTGATAAACAAAACATTCTCTCTGAATTAACACTAAAATGCAAACATAAAAATCTCTTGCAAAATTTTCTTTTTCAAAATACTAATAAACTAGAATAAATCTTATAGTATAAAATATACACTTCTAATGATACGATAATATATTAAAAATCAATAAAAAAAACAAACCCTTTAATATAATCCACTGGCGTGTATAATGAAACCACTCGAAAACACTATAAAATGTCACTACCACGGCGCGGCGCTAGTGTCGATTAGCGGATGTGTCTTCCTCTCGACGCGCGAACATCAACTGTTCGTCCGCGCATGCGCAGCACAAGCCGACTGATAACCGATAGGTGCCAAGTCATGGATAAGCTCGATATATGCACTGTGCACGTCAAAGATTGCGATAAAATAAAGTCTTCGAATTCTTTGCATCATTTACTGTGTTTAATCGATTTTTCAGTTTTGGTGACCTCTTCCGTGTACTGTTGTGAACGGCACACGGAAGCAGCATTAGTAAAGGCTTTGTATATAACGCATTTTATTTATTTTATTTTATAACAATTTTATTATACTGATAAAATTATAAGTACCATATTTTCTTGATTTATAAATGCAAGAGTCGCCCCGTAGGTAATAGGTAAAAGGAACAAGGCGTCATTCAACATAGGTTATCTATATTCAATCAGAAATATCCCTACTAGTAAAACTAACACAACGATTGCTCTTGACGCAAACTCCCAGCAGCGGCATTAGTAGTTAATAGTCATAAAAGGAGCCGTATTTTTTGCTTTTTGATATTTTTATCCCAAGCAAGTGACTATTATGTGAACTATCTTATAAGGTCAGGTGAGGCGTGAACGAATGGTGTCCAATTTTTACGCTTACATACACAAGCCCGCACAACTAGCATATATTACAGGCAAACAGGGGGGGCTGCATAGTAAACTACACAAACCTTTAAGTGGCCTCAGACCAGAGCTTCCTACATTTTTGCTTTATTTACAACTTTATTACGACTTGGGAACCTCCAAGAAGAGAGCTTACACATACTTTAAAGGTCGGCAACGCACCTGCGATTCCTCTGGTATTTTGGATGTTCGTGAGTGACGGTGATCACTTACCATCAGGTGATCTGCTTGCAAGTTTGGCCCGTATTCCATAAAAGAAAAACTTACTTCATAACCACACGCTTCTCCAGGCCTAGGTGTGAATTTGTCATGGATCGGAATCGAAGATGCGACTGCGACCATTACCAGTAGAAAACACGTCGTGGTCAACATTACTACCTGGAGCAAAAAAACGTAAACCTTAAATTAAATCTGACCAACTACCAGCATCAAGTGGAAGATCTCTCTCTAAGGGTCTACTGTTAAGTTGAAAATCAGCCGCCAAATACTTATAGGTGTGTTCCGGCAGTGGCGCTTGAAAGCCTATACTTCCTCTAGGATTTATGTGTCTACCAAAATTGGGCCACATAGTTACTAAACGTCAGATGAGATTGTGTTCATAATACGAAACCTATATCACTAAAAAAACGTTCATGATGATCGCGACTAAGAAGAGCAGTAAAGCTCTATCATCCCACTAGCGCTACTACCTCGTTAATTACTCAATAGAGTGCATCCAGTTCAGATGTTGGCTTCAATTGACTCAGTTTTCAAAATATAATTCATCATGCCTTTAACCAGAGAATATACTAACCAGAAAATGCATAAGTAAGATCATAATAAAGACTAAACGGGATCCTATTAATTCCACATAAATTAAATTGTATCAATATGGGTCTATAACTACACGTTCATAATGAACACAAAAAGCAGAGGAAATGTTATTAAAAACTAAAATGTTTAGTTAACAGTTAAACAGTCGACGTACAAGTAACAGAAGGTAAAAATAAACTTTCATCATATCAAACTCGATATTCGATATCTGTTTACGGAAATATCATAGTCCATGACGTAAATACGTATATTTATACTGCATTATTATTGTAAAATAAAACATTTTAATTTGGAGGTCTATAGAGTCAATGTACTAATCTACAGCATTTATTTTGATATAAATAAATTATTTTATTCTGTAGGCTGTTACTGTTCGTATATATATTTTTTAAATATAATAGCAAAGTGACTACCTTATTCTTCACGGTAAGAGAAGTACACCGCGTCCGATGAATCTTTGCCAGACTGAAATTCGCACATACGCAAGTGCAGAAGATATGTTTCGAACCAAATGGTGTTTATTCGTTTAAGGTTCAATGTATAAGATTTATAAAAATAAAACAATTCACTAGCAAATTTATATGTATTTGATAAAAAAAAACTTTCTGAGTATCCATGTGTGAAAGTTTACATAATCTGTATTCAGAACGGTCAAGGTACGACGTCCATACTTTACAATCCAAAAACAACGACCCTACTGGTTGATTTCAAATTACGTGAAAGCAAAAGGAAATCACTGTGACGGATTTATCACCTCGGTTGATTGCTGAATATCTGCCCCTTTATGACATATTTAGCGAAAGTTAAGTAATAGCAAAC
The DNA here is from genome assembly GCA_039707435.1 of Actias luna. NCBI lineage: Eukaryota > Metazoa > Arthropoda > Insecta > Lepidoptera > Saturniidae > Actias > Actias luna. The sequence goes on along the minus strand of JAZHAC010000033.1, from coordinate 6,367,068 downwards.
GTCGCATATAATCAGCAATAAATTGACAAATTAAGTACACTGAAGTTGATACATACCAAATATGAATTTCTAATTTTAAAGCAAATGTTTAGCGATTTTGCAAAATATATAATAAATGGCTGGTCGTGAAACAGGAGACAAATAAATGTACGTATTCGCATACGCCATGACGTATACGTATCGACCTACCATACCAAAATTACTTAAAAATTACTGATCATTAGTTAGCATAATTAACTGAGTGAATAAATTTTATATTATAAGTATATACAATTTAATGAACATAGGTATTTAGCTCTCTTATAATCTCTTTTTTGCAACAACAATGTAATAAATGACACACGTGAGCTATTAATGTTATGTTTATATATATATTGAATATTGGAATTGATTAATGATTGATGGATTGGAATGAAGATTTTTATAACTCTCAGCACGAAAAATAAGTAAATACTCTGAAGTTAATAAACAAACCAACATTGAACATTTTCTTAAAACAAAAATATGATAAGACAACTCTTACTATCTTTATATATAAAAATGAATGTCTATTTCCCTTGCTTATTGCATCACGCGTGAACGGATGGAACAATTTCGCTAAATTTTTTTTGTTATGTTACTTATAGTCAGGAGAAGGTATTTATGAAAGAAAAAACTAAGGAAGTTGAACGGAACGTTAGAAAATCTGTATATATAAAAAAAAGAATCGCCGAAATATATGTACGCGCATAATTTGCGAAAGAGTGCACCTAATCGGATAATTCTTTTTTATTGTGTTCGTTATTATTAGAAATTAAAAAAAAAAAAATTTTAACCCTCACAATATGAAAAATAAGTGAATGAATTGGACAGAGGACTATGAGGAATGTATTTAAGTAAATTATAAAATTGCAGAAAACCTAAAAATATTAAACACAAATACAAATTGATCAGTTATACAAAATTTAATAATTGTATCTTTGTACATTTTACAAAATGGCGTAACATTACGCAATTGTCATGGAGTGGTACATTAGTTTTACTTTCATTCTAAATGAAGATCTAAATTTCACGAGTGAACGAATTACTTTTATTATTTCAAATGTGCGACGAGCTACCTCACGTTGTAACCGAGCTGATGACCAGCGCCCAACAGACATTTAGAATATTCATATTGATGTCTCTGTATTACGTTCGAGAGTTACTGACAATAAAATGAGTTCAGATTATGTTGTGCGGTAAAGTAAAATTGTCACAATTATCCCACTACCAGACCTTTTACGCTTAATAGTTTATGAGATGGGAAGTGATTCTAAAGATTTCTTGACATGTATTAAAAAATAAAACAGTTGTATCCAAACGACGTCGTTTGGCGCAACACATATTGTAAAGAACAATTTCATGACAGGGTAAATCACTACAAAATATATACAAATACAAAATAATCGCTACAATGCAGAATGTACGAGTAATGGTGAAGGAGAAAAATAAAATTGCCGATCTGAATGCGACTACGCAGAATTTTCTTAGAGGTCAATAATTATAATTCAAATCTGTCGAGACAGTTATCCACCAGAATGACTTAGTGAACTATTCCAAAGAATTTTTAAATTAACTGGCATTACCTGAACTACCACCTTTCAATTTGCTAAAAAAAAAAGTATATTTTGTTGGATATACTCTGTTGAATGGTAAAAACGTAGTCTTCAATATTATCACAGTTTATTGAGGTTAGTTGACAAAATATGGCCGGATGAAATTGATTTTATTGATTAACTCACTGTAACGTGGGAATAAAGTAAGCGCTACGAGCTACGAAATAACTTGAACAGGAATTGCTACTTCGTTATTTCATATGTGGTTGAAGTAGGAGCGAAAGGTATACCACCAAAATCTATATAACCTACAAGCAGTAAGTTCTATATTAGAGCGTGTTTTTAATGCTGCACTAGCAGACTCCTACCAAATTTGAGTGGCCAGGGAGAGAAAAGGAAACCCTGGAAATGGGCTGGAAATTAACTTACATCCATTTCACAAGTCTCTGTAACTGTTCGGTGTTTCCATCTCTGCCGCACGATGTACCCGGCACCATGGTTATCCATGGGTAGCTAAGAAGTTCCTCTCATTTCAGATGACATTCCAGGTCAAAGAGTTGCTCAAAAATTACATGCATGCATAAATGTCTATTTCGCCGCCAATTTACGTAAACTTGGTGAAAACTGCATAAAATAAAACAGTTATGTAATTTTCTGCATACTAATAAAAAGTTCATTAAAACAGACAAACGTGAATGAATAATTTGTTTTATAATTGGTATGTGTAGATAAATATGAACCATGAACATGTTTCATGCAAAATTTAACATTACCTTTAATTTCACCAAAATACTTAAAAATTAAGAAATAAGGTAATAAATTAACTATCTAAATAAATATTGAATCAGTACAATTAAGTATGATGATAGAATATATTAATAGACGCCAGTACAACAATGAAATGACACTACATTAGAGTTTGTGGCGGGATCTTGATCTGTCATGTTGTGATTTTTATTTTTATTCATATACTTAGTTATTATGCCCTGTATTAATTATGTCGTATAGGCGACATTTTACGTGATGTAGAGTAGCTAAAGAGCATAAGTGAAGTGAATTATAAATAATCATTCGGAATATGAGATATTAGTTGCCACAAATACTCACAAAGGAGCTGCAATAAGAGAGTCGCCATCTTGTTGAAAATAGTTTCATCTGTCCAAAATGTCTAAAACTTATCACTTGAAAATGGCAGTCTCTAAAAAGAACTGAGCTGCCAGGAATAAAAAAAGAGCAAGAAGAAGAAGTTATTACATTATCGTATAATGACCGACAGCCAATGTATCATGAAAGGACTTTCATAGAAGCCTAGAAATGTCTTCAGAATGGCATTTGAATTATTGTGAGGTGTATTTGAATTTCATACTTTATTACACAATAGCTTCAATTTATTTTACAATTTATTATCTACAATTTACAATTCTAGTCCAGGACATTGTGTCGGACGATGAAGAAACATACCGTGGTAATATCAGAAATACCACTATCATTTTATATAGCTATTATATGTAAAAAGTTTTACCGTACTGCCCAAACCTCGTTTTTAATTTTTTCTCGATATACCAAAACTTCTAAATTGTGGAATATGGATAAGTGTAATAGTTATAATTACCTAACATAGTCAAATTTTTGATCGGTCGAGGTATTGACTAATTTACACAACACAGAAACGATGTCATGTTGACCTTGTAATTTCTATTAGTTAAAAATAGATATGTTAATTATGATATTACATAAAATCACAGATAGGTATAAGAAACGAGCGAAAACAGTGTAACATAATCAAATGAAAAGGTTCGATGTTGGGTGATCTAAAAACATAAATTAATATAATTTGACATGATTCGTTTCTTTCTGTTATTTTAGGAACATTATTCTTTTTAGTAATTTTAGTATACTCATATATGATAATTTATTCTGTAATGTATCTAAGAAAAAAAATCAGTTTAAAATATATATTTGGAACGAAGTTCTTTATCGTACCGTAAGGATGGAAGTTAGACAAATCAAAATGTAAGATTTTGCCGTCACGACCCTTTAGTCTGTTCAATATTGCAATATATTTCTTAATAGTGTTGACGGATATCCGTAGCGCGTATGCTATTGGATGTGCCCAGTCTTAGGTGCGTGCTTATTAGTTTAATACAGCCCGTAAGTTTTCAAGGGCTGTGCAGATATAGTTTGTACACGGTATACGCGTTAGCTGTTTCGTTTTTCTATTATATGTATTAGATAAATTGAATGATGTATTATACAATAAAATAATGATTGGCACACTTAGAAATAATAAATGAATAAATGAATACTTCGTTGCACTTTTAACGTGTACACAGGCGAGCTTATAGCCAGAAGGCATTTTCTTTCAGCTAACCATCGTAATTGTTATGAAATATATAAAAAAGGTAGGTAGACAGAAAAAGAGAAGAAAATATAACAATAAAGTGAACTTAACATTGAATACAACCAAAATACATAAATAGTGTATTTAATAAATAAAAGAAATACATACAGAACTTAAACATTCCGTTCATATACATACACAAATAAATATATTACAAACAATACATACAATACATATATATATATACATAAATAGATAATAAAAAATAATGTGTCCATTACGAAATTTCCTACCATTCCTTCAGTTAATTCCTTCAACTTGTATTTGTTAATCAATGATATAATTACGTTCATCAATAATAATATACTACGGAAGGAAATTCGTTCCGTGACACACACGCATTTTTTTTTCATATCTTTTATACTAGTTTTTTTTTCATATCTTTTTTATTGTTTTTTTTTCATATCTTTTTTATTGTTTTTTTTGACATATCTATTATATATGAAAAATAAATATTATAAAAAAAAAAAAAAATATTCGAAGCGAAGATATAAGATATGGGATCAATGCTTCTAGTTCGTTCCAGGTTGATTTATACTATTCCTTGTTATTTGACCCTCTTTTCAAAAGTGTAAGAGCATTATATAAAATGAATTTAAAACATTTTGAAATATATTTATTAATGTATCTATGTATTTATATGCAACATTGCGACTAAGCCTTCAATAAATTAAAAATAAACGTTGCTTTTTCACATTATCCACCTGAATGTATTAAGTACTAGTCAATTTATTTTAATTATACTAATGAAATCTTTTATTTCAATTTAATTAGTAGTAGTTAAAGGAATTTAACAAGAAAACTTAAAAAAATTACCTATAGATATGTACCTCCTAAAACTAAATGTTTACTTGGCAGGGAAAGAGCCACGTATAACCAGTAATCGATTTCCACAGTAGAAATCTTTATTGACATACCGCTCAATCCCAGTATGTAATTCCACAAGTTGATAGTTCATAATATATACTACCGACAACTTATTGGATGCAAATTTTGACCTGCCTACGATATAACTCTGTTTTACTGACATTAATTTAAAATGTATTTATACACGAAGCAGCGAGGGCTGTACGATAATTGTACATGCACAGCGTCCACAGATATGACTTCGAATCGATGCCATAAATCTGAATTTTTAATGAAGGAAAACATCGTGATCACATCATAGCATGATAGGATATTTTCAAATGGTCGCCTAACCAACTCACCCTCAAGTTAAAAATATGTCACCAAACAAACACCTTTAGTTGTGTTCCAGCGCATGACAACCAATTTCTGTACTAGACTTTGGCTTGTTGATCACATCATTACTTAATATCAGGTAATATTGAAGCGATGATAGCTCAGTGGTAGTGTATACGGACTCCGCGTCGAGGAACGTGAGTTTGAATCCACCAACAATGAGCTTGAGCTTTCGAAGAAAGGAAAAATCGCGAAGAAATCATAGCACGGTAGTAGGGTTTTTTTAGTGTCCACCTGGCTAGCTACCACCCTTAAGTAAAAAATCTACCGCCAAATACCAATTGGTGTGTTCTGGCAGTTGCACTTGAGAGCCAGTCTCTCCACAAGTTTAGTGTGTCTATCAACTTGGGCCGTATTGTCACTTAAGATCAGATGAGATTATAACCATAACTTTAACTGTTTAAAAAATATTATGACCAAACGGTTAAGCTACACCAACGTATTAATAACATTCACAAGTGTGCTTTATAGAGGAGCCTTTGGAAGTCGTCAGTAGCTGTGTTGTGGTTTTATATTTATTAATGCACTGAAATATCATTTCACCCTATAGGTACTTTGTTATGTTGCTTAAATTAAATGTAGCTAACAGCTCAAAACATGCATTCTAAATTAGGATTGATATTACATATTAAAATACCATTAATTTTTTATAAACGAAACAATCTATTTTTATATATTTAGCTAAAAAAATGCCACAAAGTGAGATTTCTATCTTTGTTTCTGTATGAATCCTTAAAATAATGAACATTACTGATAACTAAACAGTGACACTTGTATTCCTGTGTTAATGTCATTATTCTGTAAATTAAATAAATATTAGTTACAAATGGCTGAAAATGAGATTAATATCAATTATAGTTAGGTAATAATGTTTTAAAATCTTATTATTATGTATGTAAAAGTAATAAACAATTGTTCTCGAAAGCAATCTGAAAGTGTTTATATAATTTTATAAACTATCTTATATCTATATATATATATATATATATATATATCTTCAATAATGTATATCAAAATTTTAAACAATAATTTACGTTCCGTTCTGTTTTATTGTATTGGTAGTGTGAAAATGTCACAGTTTTTAACATTTAATCCATCAACATACCTTAAACCTGTTTCATATTGTATTATTCAATTGACCTGACTTATTTTACTTCCTTGTTTAACTCTGCTGACAACTACTCGTCGTGTACATTGTGTCATAAATAATGTAAAAGTTAAATCGTATTCACCATGTACATAAACGTCTAAGTTTAAAAAAAAAATCATCATTACATATTTATAGTTGTTAAGGATAAAAAAGTTATAAAACATGATTTCGTATAAAAATAAGACGCAAGGAGCCGTATATCTGTTATTTTCTAATGCTCCTTTACCAATTGCAAGTATGAAAAATATTTAAATTGATACACAAATGGACTCTGATATTTCTCGGGCATAAAATTAGTAAGCATAATAAAAGAACCGTATATAAGATAACAAGTTTCAACGTTATATAGATGTGCTAAAATCATCTCATTAAAATATCGTGTCGATCCTCATTGTCATTGGTGGAACGACAAATTGATTTCAAATCAATTATTTAATTTCCGTATACCTATGATTAATCGTTAATTTTTAAATTAAGTACACAAAAAAAAATCTACGCGCTTGCCTAATCTATATTTAGCTTATTCCAATAAGAATTCTAAAATATAAACTTTTATAAATGTTTTCTATTATAAATCATATAACAAGAAAAGGATAATTATTAAAAATATAATAGTACATAAAGTTATGGATATTGGTATCTAGTATCCCTAAAAATGTCTTTTGTTTAACAAATATTTGACAATAATTCACAGCTTATTAGGTATATACTCTATTGTATAAGTATTTATTGTATGCCAAAACATATCTACATTTTAAATTTAAATTGAAACCTATAGTCCAAAAAAGAAACAGTACCAGATCTTTCTACACTATTTTTTATAAATAATCTTTAAGACTTATTATTTTAAAAATAAATTCATGCATATATCAGAAGTCTTAATCAGGTCTACTTTTTTTTTGTGGTTTTGTTAATCTTGATTATTCTACATTCGCGGTTTTTTCCATAGTTTTTTATTGAACATATATAAATAGGTATTATATGAAACATAGTTATTATATGTTAATTAAATATCGAAATATGTTCATCTGCTAGCAATTTAAATTTATCGTATAGAAATAGGTAAACAACTGTATTGGTTTTTTGTGCTATAAAAGGATCTGGATAAAATTTTGCATTTCAAAAATGTTTTAAGTTGCGATCCTACCTAGATAGATGTTTTTAGTAAGACACTAAGCAAACTTGGACTCGCAGATATTTTTCTATTATGTACTTGAATATAAATTGTATGTAAGAGTATAAAATTGTGTTTATAAGCTTTATGCTTTCGTGCATTGTTTAATAGTTTTTGGTTCTTGAGTGAAAGTGACTAAGTAACATCGAAGAAAAATTGCAGACGCAAGAGTCACTTCACACAAATAAATGAATGTAATTCATACCTTTTTGCAGCAGTTTGTGTATTTCCATATCAATATAAAAGTAAACGCAAACAATTATCTCTATTAAACTAATAAGCCTGAAAGGTTTTTTCCGCCCTTTTTAGTATGGGGATAAAAACCATCCTATCTCTCAATTTGGGCCAATTCATAAACATTTGCAAAATGGCATTGAAATCTGTTAAGCACTTATCGAGATTATTGTAAAAGAACATCGCTACTGAGGATTTTCATATGTAAAAACATAACTTACATATAAAGATATAATATAAGCAAAGATTAAATATAACAATAAACAAACATAAAATTAAATTTTAAAGCATTTTATAGCAACATAACAGAGTTAAACGAAATCACGTAAACTTAAAACACTTTTTTATAGCTACGATTTAAGCGTTATGACCATAGTCTCACCTGGTTTTGGATGATAATGTGGCCAATATAGTGGACCCACTAAGCCTAATAACTATCTCTCAACTGAAACTACTGCAACATACTCATAGGTACTTGGCCGCAGATTTCCAACTTGATAGCCAGACGGGCATTAGAAAAAGCCCTAACATTATACTATGGTTTCATCACGATGTTTTCCTTCACAGAAAACTCAAACTCATTATGGGTGGATTAGAAGTTATGTCCCTTGACGCAGCCTCCGTACACACTACCATCTGAACTATCATCGCTTGACTAATCTATTATCACTTCACTTAAAATAAACAAGAAATGCAAAATAAATCATCTATGAATATTACATTCAACGAATGGCACTTGTACATTTTAAAGCTTTATGACTGTGCTATGCAAATATCAACTCTTAAAAATTATTATGCTTACTGTTTGTATTCAAAATAGCACCAAATTAATTTAACGATGCTCTTTGTAGAGTTTAATCACCTTTTTTTAATAACGCAGTCAATCATTATGACACGTCTCTAAACTTATCAATCATAACTGACCTTTGACTGACTGGCACGACTTACTACTGTCAATGTTAGTTAAGTCCTATAAATGTTTTTTTCTAAAGAGTAATTACCCTATTAGTTATTTGATTTAAATTATTACACTCTTACACTACATAAGATATACTTACGTTGTGGACTTTTCATATACATTTAGATGTTTAAGCACAAGTTTATTTTTATTTTTATGCAATGTTAGCTCAGTGGTAGCTAGTACGTACGCCGCGTCAAAAAATTTAAGTTCGAATCTTTCCAATGAACTTGTGCTTTCGTTGAAGAAAATATCATAATGAAACTATACCATTGTGGTAGGGTTTTTTCTCATACCCGCCTAGCCAGCTAGTATCTTCAAGTTAAAAATCTCCCATCAAATACCTATAGGTGTGTTCTGACAGTTGCACTTGCAAGCCAGTCCCTCCACTAGGCTTAGCGTGACCACATCGTAACTTAACATCAGGTGAGATTATGGCTATAATGCACATATAAACAATTAAAATAAAAAACTAATTATACTCGGTCTCATGTTACTTTAGCCCAGTTTAGCTAAACCAAGTAGGCACATGATCCCAATATGGCTAAATCCACACTATTTGTATATAAACAAGTATTATTTTGTAATATTATATATAGCAATTAAACAAAAATGTATAAAAATACGTGGGTATTGTAACGTTAGAAAACAAGACTTAGAAAATATCATACCAATTTGTGAAAACTTTACGATTAATCTAGAATTTTCCTTAACTATGCAACTGATGAATAAAACATTGCCAAGTGTTCAGCCAAAATATTATCGTTACTACTTGAAATATATTAGTAGTATTTAAATTCTCATGTGGAGGAAGAAAAATATATTAGATATACCTAAACTAAGAAACGAAACAGGTTTGTAATTATGTTGTTTAAATACAATAAGTTCTAAATAAACACTGACTTGCCACAATTATTCATTTGTTATTTAGGAATTGAACGTAAATATTTTCTGAAAAATAAATTTAATGTATTAACGACATTGTTTTGTATCTTTCAAGGAAAAACCATATAAAGTAATGAGCATAAACAAGAACCAGTTTGCAAGATTGATTACATAGCGTATCATAAGAAGTCGCTTATTACGTTGCAGATAAATAATGAATAACAGTAATGGTTATTTATTCAAGAAAAATGTGACAAGAATTAAATTTTGGTAAATTATATGAACGGTTTTATATCTTTTATTATACATGTGTTCATATGTAATAGAACAAATATTTTTGATGAGAAACATAAGAATATACGTTTTCAATATTTCCTTAGCTTTTGGTAATTTTTTTTTATAGCTAAGGTTGAGCGTTATGCCACAATCTTACCTGATGTTAAGTGATGTTATGGCCCAAAATGGTGGGCATGCTAAGCCCAGTGGGGAAACTAACTCTGAGATGCACCTAAAATATTTGGCGCCAGATTTTTAACTTGAGGATAGTAGCTAGCCTGGTGGGCCTTAGAAAAAACCTTAACATCATGCTACGGATTCATCACGAAGTTTTCTTTCAACGAAAGCTCAAGCTCATTGTAGGTGGATTGGAACTCACGTTCCTTGGCACGGCGTCCGTATACACTGCCAACTAAGCTATTATCGCTTCAAGATAAATATTATAAATACTATATAAATATGTTTCAAAGTTTCAGAAAAATCAAGAGTGATTAACTCTCGAGTTTCACTACAGGGGAACTGCATTAAGGTACTTCGCATCAGATTTTCAACGTCATGGAAAGTAGGTATCTGGTTGATAGTTTTAGTATGATGGAAGTATTAATTCTTAAGCATATTTATTATATTCCCATGATTATTGGAGCCAATCAGGACAGTTATGTAAATCCAAAATATATGCACAAATTAACGTATGAAAGTCACGTAAACTCTTTTATTATACTAATTTTGGACACATGTTATATAAAATATTTAAAACAACGAGTAGTTCATTTATAAATATTCATGTCTATACATATAGCGATTTCAACCTCGAGCGACCTCAGGTCGGGGTCTCTATAGATGGCAGCACCTGCCGGAGAGGCTGCCTGTAGTTCCTACTACCCGGTCCGTAGATGACTGAAGGAACACCTTGGAGTTTTTAATTATCTCCACGTTAAAAAAGGCTTAAAGCAGTTTGCTCGTTGCAACTACCGCGCCGAAGTTCTGTGGGTTCGAATCTCGCGCGAAGGACAATTATTTGTTTGATCAAAAAAAAAATTTTAAATTTAGTTGCTGCTTTGTGTCAGTGAATAATTTTTATAAAGTCCTTAACACTTGTCATTGGAGAATTTTCCTACAGAAGCAGATGCCATAATAAAAATTTAAAAATAAACCTTTTCAGTTCTTAATCGTCAAAAGTGCGTACGTACCTAATTTGCACGTTTCATGAAAATTGGAATCTTGATTATCCTGGCTACTGGCACCAATAGTTAGTAGTCTAGGTGCGTGTTTTCTCAAACGGTTAGTCACTCACTACGAAAAAACATTTTAAATATGACTATGTTATTTAATTTAAATTTAAAACCTGTAATAATAAAACTGGATGTTTGTGTATATGAAATCAATAAAGTCCAATGTTATTTGGCCACTGCAACGAAAATTGGCACATATATTTTTTTGTTCATGGCGAAGGTTATTATGTTACCCTGAGTTCTATAAATGGTGTGGTGGTCCAATTGTTAATTACTGGAAAGAGTAATATAAAGTCTGCCTGGCCAGCTAGTTCAAAATAAATACAAGCTACCAATATATAATTTTATTTTTGATCAATCAGTTGATTTTCTCGATACAACGCTGTCGTAACATTCATTGCTTGTTACAAAGTTATAAAATATATATGTGATACTTTTGTTATATAAAAGTAAAGGTGGCTTTTAAAAATTATCTCAGAAAACAGACTGTTCTATATAGTATTTAAATCTTATCATGAAACAAATCGAGCTAAGGTATTTCTATCAAGTTGATTACTACAAGAGTTGAGAGTACACAATTTAGTTCTTTTAATACAACCTTCTACGTTCCGAAGAAACTCAAAAGCAAGCCTTTTCAGTAACTATTTTCTTGTGTATTTTTGTTACATACTCTCTGTTCTTTTTATTTTACTGTTTACATTGGTGGTAGGGCTTTTTGGCAAGTTGAAAATATGCCGCCAAATACCTATAGGTGTATTCTGGCAGACGCAATTGAGAGCCAGTCCCTCCACTAGGATTAGCGTGTCCACCATCTTGTGTTACATGGTCACTTAACATCAGATGAGACAATAGTCATAACGCCAAGCCTATAAAGTATAAAAGCACTCTTATCCAAATCCTTAATTAAAAAACACTGCTTTGTATAATGTTAAAGAAGCTGTAATAACTTCGATTTTCATATTCCATACATTCCATAAGTGGATTCTGGCTGTCGTGATTAAAAGCTAGATGCCTTGCTCGGTAGTAGGGTATCACGATCTTTCACATGTCGTCTCTTAATGTCAGAAAATTGTTAAACGCAAAACCTGTTTTATATATAATTTTTTCACCATTAAGAATACACAAGAGACGTAATTAACTTAATGTTTTTTTTTTTTAGATTCAGCACGATTACAACGTTTGCATAAATATGCTGATTCAAAGCAAGTTTAATAAATTAAAGAAACAGATAACTTCCAGTCAACATTAGCAGTAATTGTGTACACATTGTCTAGATTACGTTCCCAATACCCGTAAATTTTAAAGACGCATTGTTATAAGATATTTTTTATTAAAAAGGCATTACAAAATCCAGAAAGATATAGTATATTATCTGGCGTTTTAAAAACAAATTATTGTCATAACAGAATACGTAAACAGTGATTGTGACAAGAATGCGGATCGGACACACAAATTTGACTCATGTTAATCTAATTACAAAAAGTAACAAAAATAAGTATAAAAGTGAGCTTGATTTAACTGTTTATGACTTTTTGGTTGATTGTATTTGCTATATGGTGTAAAATCTCTATGTGATGTTCCTGATTTAATTGAACGCTTAAATGGAAACGATGGGGAAAAACTTTGCTATTCTTAAAAATTATAAGAGTATTGAAATGGAATAAATACCCTTGTGGTCGCTGATCATTTTGGAGGTTTTAAAGCGACTTTTAAATATATTATATAAATATATACACTTATTATTATTTTTTTTTTGGCAAAACAGTTTTTGCTATTAAATATATCTTTTTTATATCTTCATACTAATATTATAAATATCAAAGTGAGTTTGTTTGTTTGAACGCATTAATCTTAGGAACTGCTATGTGGATGTCAACAATTATTTTTTAATTGATAAAATAATCATCGAGCAAGTCTTTAGAATATTTAGTATCATGCTACGATCGATAGCATTAAAGCTATATTGAAAAGAGTTACAGAAACAAAAACAAGCACAAATTAATAAATATGTTTTAGTTCCACGCGAAGTCGCGGGCACAGCTAGTATTAAATAAACCTTAAACAGCAAATTGAATTATAGACAATCTAGTTGAAATATCAATATATTAAAATTTAAGAACATTTTATCCGCCTTTTTTAGGCTTTCGTTACAAAACTAAAAAATAAAAAAACACAAATCTTTATAGGATACATTTTTCACTTAGTTGGTACGGTTTTTGTATCTCTATCTATTTTTCAAGATGTTCTGCCTAGAAATTGATTGAGCTTGAGCTATAAATAATATAATTGAACCAAAAAGTGAAAATTAATCGCAACTTCCAAAATCTACACTACTACTTCACTTCTACTTCTGACTTGACACTACTATAAAAAAATAGTTTCTATATACTACTACTATTACAGACGCTACAGATTACAGAGACATACTTCAGAGATACGGTTCTCATAACAAAAGCCCTATTTACCAAAGGAACACTCAAACTTGTAAGATCTTCCGACTACAATATTGCTTAACAGAAAAGAAACACTTATCAAATAAGTCGGGTATTATTTATATAGTTAAGTTCAGTTATGTGTACAAATATTGCTTTACAAATTTATCTAACGGTTTGTTTTGTTTCTCAAAAACAAGTATAGTTATAAAATCCTAATACAATTGAAATTTATGGCCACATACTATTACAAAAAAAATCATACCATACGTGTAACTACATATAGTAGGATGTCTATATAATCAATAATATATCTATAATCTACTAAAAGATCTTGGCCTGTCTAGGACTGCAGTACGTTTTATAATAGCACATGCCTCTAAAGCTGCGCTAGCACGCTCCTACCAAATTTTACTGAGCAGGAGAGAGAAACACAAGTACTGAAGGTGAGTGTTGACGCGCGTCGGAAAGGGACCACTTAAACCTACATCCATGTCACAAGTCTCGAGCACTGCTCGAAGTTTCCCTCTTTGCTACACAATGGACCCGACACCCGCACGGTGAATCCATGGATAACTAAGAAGTTCGTCTCGTCTCTATATTTTTTGTGTATTGAATCAATTTAAATAATAATTGTACTTCTCCCATTTAATTCAATAAATCAATTTGTAACGACATATAAAGACTTCCTTAGTTAAGCTATAATTATAGCTTAATAGATTGCAATATCATATAATTTGATATGCAAAACGTATGCCTACATCTGATCTTCAAGTCAACTGGTATTTCGTAAGACCACCAAATACTTAAAAGCCATGGCCAAATATCATCAAGATTGTTTTGAATGTATATTAATATATCAAAGACATATTCTTTTTAACCATATTGCAATCCGATGCAATGTCGATTCAATGCTTTAATGGTGTCTATTGTAGTTTTACCAAACGTACCGATGTTGATATTAAATTTGAACACACAATATATTATACCTCATTAAAATATATACGGACTGTCAAACTTAATCGTCTGTTTAGTGTCAATCGATTAGTTTAGAAACGTGCAGGTATTTTATTTAAAAGTAAAAAACAAAAGGAAAACTTTGTCTAATACAACTAAAAATTGTATACGTATAATATGGTTTTGTAATTTAACTATACATATTCATTTTACATTTTATTTGAACGCTATTGCTAGTAATACCATGTCTCTTTATTTTTAATAGGTTTATAGCCACAATCTCACCTGATGTTAAGTAGCAATGTGACCCAAAATGTGGAGAGGATAAGCCTATCGTAGACACTGGACTCTTAAACGCAACAGCTTTATACACACAGCTTTATATGAACACACTTTATATATACAGCTTATCACACCTATACGTATATTTGGCTAATCAGGTAAAAAACATTAAATACCTATATATAGTGCTAAAAATACCAAAAAAATTATTAATATTTAACAAATGTGTCATTTATAATCTGACTTAATTTCTTTATTACACATACTCTTCCTTTATTGAACAAAATGCCAGTGCATTTAACATTCCAAGATAATGATGGTTGTATTAGCTTAGAAATTATACGTTAAAGTATTCCATACTCGTAAGATAGTTATTATGAACGTGATTTAATATTGTCACACTGTTCTTAAACATGTAGGCAGATTTAATATATGCCCTTTAAACGGAAGTCATATATGAACTCGTGTTATGTGCATTAGGAGGCTTCACCTCATTTAAACCGCAATTGCGGTTTTAGTAGAACTGCTTATACACTGACATCTTGTTTTGCCTTTTTATTAAAAAAAATAAAAATATTTTTTTTTTAAATTCAAATACAGCTGATACTTTATTTACCTAAATTCTATAGTTTTAAAAAATTATATTTACTTTTATCTCTCCTCTATAATAAGGTGCATTAGTAGAAACTTTGGGCTTGTAATTAGTTTAGTTTCAAAGCAGCTTGACAATCAGCTTATACCAAATTAGTCTTATATAGCAAAGTACCAGTGTATAATCACGATCGCATTAAGTTAATTATTAAGTTATTACCCAGTTACTGGATATAACTAGTAAATAATATGCTTATTATTTGGCTATAATTCAAAATAAATTAAATATATGCCAAATATTCGAGATGTCACCTTTTAGTTGAGAAAGAATCGATTTTATCGAATAATTCTTATATAGGACATATTAACCTATAAACGCATACACAAGTGCAAAATATTTTGTAAATAATCTCATTACCTATTCGAGCGTGTAACTTTGTAATTCATTTCGTAACGAGGCCTAGAGTTGCTTTGTCTAGCCAAATTTATAGGTAGACTAGATTTTTTTATTCTATAAACGTTCACGAATAAATCTAATTACAGTAACACTTTAAAGTGGACTTGGTGGCAATTATGATAATGATAAGATTTTTTTAATACTGTCACGT
The DNA here is from genome assembly GCA_039707435.1 of Actias luna. NCBI lineage: Eukaryota > Metazoa > Arthropoda > Insecta > Lepidoptera > Saturniidae > Actias > Actias luna. Next base: position 6,351,072 of record JAZHAC010000033.1, on the reverse strand, counting down.
TTTTAGAGTCATATAAGATTTAGTTATAACTGTATACATATAAAAATAATACAGAAGTTTTGTTTTATTAATAACATATGTTAACAGTGAAACTGTGAAAATGGCAGCCCTTAACGAAAAAAAATATAAAAAGAATTTAAACGAATTTTAAATAAATATTACTATGGACATTCAAAATTTAATTACGGTACATAATATAACATATGGATTACCTGTTGACTGTTACCTGATAACGGATGTTGGTATATATAAAATTTAAGTATAAGCTTCAAGTCTTCACTAATAGATTTAATGGTTCCAAATTATTTTGTGGAGATTTGATGGCATCATTGAACTGCTCTCGTCAAAAATAGACAAATAAATGTTCATAAAGTAAACAATATTATATAATGGAATTTAATTTTCAAAATTAATGAGAATGTTGAAAATAAAAATTTACAATAAACTGTCTGAATTTTATTGGTCAGTATAGACAGTAATTAGAGGTTCTATTTGGGATATGAGACGAAGAAAAAAACAATAACATTACCGGTTACCGTGTTTAAATCCTATCACTCATACGTTGTTTGTCTGTACTCTACTTTATATCGGGTACAGTTCTATAACTTTGCCGAATACTTTAAAATACTGCATATTTTTATATCTACCTTATTGTAACATTATTATATTTTGTCTATATTTTATTTTTAATGGCACGCCTAGTAGATTGATTCCATAAGTCATTTGAATACTGGCTCCGGGTCAACAATACGGAGGCGCATTGTATGATAATAGGGCAGTCAAATAGTAACTATCTGTCGGTCGGTAGGTATATTTGGAGTGTCAGTTTGACAGTGACAATTGCACTTCGCCCACTGCCACTCTGCGGTAACAATAATGTCGTGGCGTGCTCATAGGTAGGAATTGAGACATAATTTAATCCAAAGTCAGAAGTATGTGTAGCCCTCACGGGTCAGTTATTCATAACTTTTGTTTGTAATATTGGTATGTTGTCTCTATAAGCGATTCTGATGTATCGTTTAAACCTAATTGTAATATAATTTACTCAAGTATTAATTTTAAGGTATGGTAGGGCAGGTTACGATATATAAAGGAATTTTACCAACTTGAATTATCTGACACGACCGTCATCACAGTTACAGAAACGTATTCAGTAAATATATGCGCCACAAAAATGTACCAAATTTGTTAGGGTTTAATATTAATTCAATTATTTTAAAACTAATCGCGGAATCCTTTTTTCGAAAATAAAAGTAACCTAATTTGCTCCTTATAACATTAGCTATCTGCCAGTGCAGTGCCGTCAAAATTAGTTCAGCCATTACGCAGATTAGACGGAACACATAGACAGTTTTTTTTATACTTTCATATGCATTTAGTAAAAGGATTTTATTTTGACATTACAAACAGACACTTTAACTTTATTTATTTGTATAGGTAGATACATATATCTTATAAATGTAATTTAATGATTGAATCCAAAACATGTTTAACATGCATATATAATTACATTATTTACTTTTATTATTTTGGTTACTGATAATAAATTTCAGTAATAAGTTTATCCTGTAAAGTGACAAGGCCGTACAAGAAATATCAATTTTAAGTGAAGTGAAAGAGCCCCACAGGACTTGGCTTATATTTTCAGTAAATTCCCACAAGAAGAGGCCTGTATGGTCAGGGTTAGTGGATTTATTTTCAGTTATTCCCAAAAACAACATTCTATGGAACCGACATTTTAATAGGTTTTTTTTTTTATAAAAAATATAATCTTTAAATTAAATTTCATATTAGTTATTCAATATAATAAAATTCACAGCTATGAAATTATAAATTATTAGCAGATCATTCAGTCAATTATAAAGTTTTAATATTTAAATAATATATCTATATGAATTCATTATTAATATACAAGAAATGGGAAATAAAAAGATATTTAAGAAAACATGAACGTTTCACGAAGATTATGATAAGTCTACCACCTCGGAGGAAAATAATTTTTAATTGCCCAGAATGCTGTAATCCTTTATTTTCACAATTACTCAGGATATTATAAAAACATATCTCATATTTTGCAGTTTCTTTACGACATTTTCAAAATATAAAGAAGACATAAAAATTACATTAATATTTAATGATATTTCGATAGAACTAGTAGGTATACCATTTTTACCACAACAACTTCTGCTTTGAAGTTTGTGGTTTGTGAACCTCCAAGTTTTAAGGTCATGTTCTTTACCGCACAGCTACAAGTATTTATTTATAGAATAATAAATAGGTAAAAACACATCTAATTTTTCATTAGACTTTTAAATGAAACCAATTTTATTTCATTATATATACATACGAGTACAAACGGAGAATCAACCCAAGAAACATTATAATGTTAAGAATATAGAATGTATTTATGACATATTAAAAATCTTGGAATACAGTAGCCTGAACATATTACACATTCGTATAGTATAGGGTGTAACTAACATTAATATATCGTGTAATACTTTTTAATGAGCAGAATTATAATGTTAATATGGCATGGTTGGTATAGGCGTTTATTACCTTCATCATGAACATGTTTACAATCTTACCTCCAACCTGTCAAATGGCCCAAATTATACTGTCGGTCGCCAGTCTCTTAGTTTTATTGTAGCAATCTTATTTGTCGTATTTGCAGATTGAGTTACGAAAATTTGACTTTAAAATTATTTCACGCCCCGCAAATGCAGGCCATGCCCCAGGATGAATGTTGATCCAGTGCTTATAAGGAATAAAAAGATTTGTTTCTGACGAAAAACATGCAACCCGCTGATTGCAAATATCATTATTAAGGCTCGACACGTCTATCTGTGTTACCCATCGAATACTAATTTATTACGTCATAGAGTAAATGAATAATTTAATTTCCATCTTATTAACTTAGTGAGGGTCAACCTAGTTTATTAGATCATTTAAATATAATTTAGTTACATATTATACCTACATATGAGTTATTTCATGATATGGAATGAGTTCCCCGCTAAAGTTTTCCAAGCAACCACAGTTTGGAGAACTACAAAAAGTCAGTTAATGAGTTTCTAAAGGGTAGACATGTAATGCTTCTAGTATTGCAAGTATACATATTTTTAAACAATATATTTGTATGACCATTATTGTGATATAAAAAAGTGGTTATCAACTTTTACTATATCATATCACCAATTCATTCACTTAATGAATTCTTTATACGCCCATATATATAATAATAAAGCTTTATTATTTTTATGTCATGTAAATGTCTCAAAAATATAATATCTTCAGGAGCGCAATAATAGTCCGTAGTAACCTCTATTCAGAGACTAAGAGATGTCAAGTTAAAACTTATTACTCTAACCTAGATATATTACAGTATACGTAAAATTAACCTGTTTTTTATTTTGTGTAATCTCGCTTCACTTGGATACTAATGAGGATAGAATTTAATTGTAGTTTTCAATATAAATCGTTTGTAAAATTATTTCGATTTAAAGATTTGATTCCTAGTTATTATATAATTAATAGTATAATTAGTAGTTAAACAAAATTAGACGCTTTTAAATAATTTCGTTTGCACGAATAAAATAGTAATTAATTCTCATTATACCTCTAATAATTCATACCTCTTACAAAACGGGCTAGGTCATTTCACAAGTATTTACTTGTTTCTTTGTCTCTGTTAGGCGCTAAAAGTAATATTAAAAGAATTTGAAAGCTGTCTCTGGTCTGTGAGAATACGGGGAAGTGAGATTTGCTGCGGCGGGTTTTTAATGAGTATTTGAAGGTGCTTTTCACCATGAGTCTCAACACGCCCCTCACTTACACTATCCAGAAAACAATCATCGTAAAGAGGTACATAAATCATACCATATAGCCAGGCCCGGACTTAGATAAAAAGTGGCCCTAGGCTACTCCACTTATAAGACCATTTCACCTCTCGCGTTGATCTTAACCAATACATTTTTATGTTTATTGATTAGTCCTATGCGTAGAATTTTTCCTTATTTTTGATCTAGTGTTTTAGCGTTCGCTGTTTTTAGAAGTGTCATTTCAATTTTGGTAAAAACTTATGTTTAGGTTTCCTTGATCTTGAAGCCCCTCGACTGAAGCCTACTTAGCCTATAGTAAAATCCGGCCCTGCATATAGTATTACAATAAAAATTATGAGGCAATAATTTGAGCTACTCAATAATTACTTGACATTTCTTATGTTGACAGACAGGTAACATATTATCTTTTAACTAGTTCCTGCTATTTCGTTTAAATGAATATTATATAATTATTAAATTTGAGAAATTAATTTATCTCAAGTCTCAATGACTGTAATATAAATGTTAATATACAATTAATAAAAAGAAGATATGAATACTTGGGTGTGTTTTGAGTGTCAGGAATGGCTGTTTTAAATTCAGGAATGAAGCCGGTTGGTAGAGATTTATATGTGACTGGATGTTGAGCACTAAAACATTTTGGTTTCGGTTTCGGTTTCGGAGTACAGGTACTAAAATGTCGATAAAACCACGATGACCCCATGTTCATTTTTCTTTTTTTTACATAACATTGGTAATTTAATTAAGTTCTATGCGTTGTTTTAAATGTTGACAGACTCTCCAGTAAAGTTTCCAGTATTTAAAGTTGTGGAGTCAAAGAAGCAGTCAAAAACAATATTTTGAGTTCTACATCGTGTCAACATATTTGAAACCGATCGTTGTTCTGATTGAATAATGATAGATAAGTGAACTATAGCCGTGGGACGTTTTGACGAAATACGTATCTATATAAATAAAAATGAAATACCGTTCGTTGGTAACCGCGTCACTTAAGAAAGGCTGGCCTAATTAGGTAATGTTTCATTTCAAATATTACTTGTAAAAGTTTTCATAGAGAGACGAACTTCTATACGAACCATGGATTCACCGTACGAGTACCGGATCCATCGTGTAGCAAAGTGGGAAACTCAGAGCAGTTGCCGAGACTTCTGTCGATGGATGTAGGTATGGTATGATATGGTGGAGGGTGTAAGTTTAAGGGACGCCTTTCTGAACCGCGTTAATAAACCCTCACTACTCGTGTTTCTCTTCCTGCACAGCTAAGTTTAGTAGGAGCCTGCTAGCGCAATTTTAGAGATATGTTCTAATATTACTTGAAAAAGTTGTTATAAACAAAAAAACAAAAAAAACCCAAAAATGGTAAATTTATGGATTTTTTTTATATGTTCTCAAATCCATAACTCACGGTCCAAACAATATATGTATATGGTTTATTGATTTGGTTTTGATCGTTATGGCCATGAAAAGGTTTTCAGGTAGAAAATCGTGACAGGTAGTCCGATTTATTGATTACTGGAGAAGTTAAAACAACGTCATCTGAACCAGTTTATATTTTTAATAATGAGACAAATTTGCAATCTTAATGTGTGATTAAAATATGTATTACACAGACTTTGGTATTGTAAATGCGTGAATAGTACTCTGTCATCGTTTGTCTGCATGCTTATTATAAATCAATGAAATTTCATTAAAGGTATAAAATCCAAACCGCTTGTAAGATCAGTGCACCTTAAAGATTTTTTCTTCACAGAAGTGATATTAATAAGGATATAATATTTTAATACGCTTCACAGATTATTATAGTATAGAACTCGCATATTAATTTAAGTTACATGTCATTACTATTCTCCAGGAGAGACTAAAATGGCAAATGCAGAAAAAAAAATTAAAGCTCATATATAATGCATCGTTAGAAGATCAAAATTCGATGTAGTTTAGAAGAATAGTTTGGTCGATAATAATAACACGATGACATCGAAATATACATGTTTCCTCTGTTTTGACATCTCTGATGACGGAACAGAGTTACAAACACGAAGTCAATCTTAGGTCCCTTCGGTGATGTTCCAGCTACGTACGATGAACATCTCGCCTCAAGCACTATGCTTCGGCTGTTTTTCTAGCCGTGCTCGCACCGTACTTATACTACTCGACGTTATCAACGACCCTTGATTAACTATGCTTAACACTATATACCTAGTTTATAACTCTCTTTTTATAGTTTGTAGAATTAGTATTATGGTCACAATCTCATTTGTCGTAAAGCAAAAATGTAGCCCAAGAGGATGGGCACGCTAATCCTAGTGGAGGTACTAGCTCCCAAGTGTTACTGCCGGAATACACCTATAGGTGTTTAGTAGGTCGTAGTAGCTAAGTAGATGCTTAAAAACTCTACCACTAAACTATCGTTTCATCACAATGTTTTCCTTCACCAAAAGCTCAAGCTTATTGGCGGATTTTGAAGTCACGTCCATTGACACGGCGTCTGTATACACTACCGCTGAGCAATCAATGCTTTACAGTAAAAGCAATTCGTGAGCAGTCAGAGTGGGCAATGCGCACAGCTGGGATGTATATCAATAAGTTTGGCAGATGAATGTCTATTAGCTGATCTCCCGAGGTGACAAACTAAAAGTCATCACAGTGACAAGGAAATCACCATAGAGCAATCCATAAATAATGTCAGACGATTTCCATGATTTTTTTGACAACATGCCCCCTTTGGGTGCCCCAACATGGCCGATGTAGTGTCTAGAATGTGAACGCTTACATTTTTAGGTTCCCTTTACGATATAAAGCAAAATTTTGTGTAAAGTGGTAGTGGTACAATTGTAGCATAGCATCTGATTAGACGCTCAGATATTATCCTATCATCATTGTACCAAAATTTAACTATGCTAGTTTTATATTTTCGAGTTCTGCGATATAAACAATTAAATAATAAACATACTTATGCGAAGGATAAAATTGAAATTTCGTTATTATTACATAAATCTAATTCCACTTAATTAAAGTAATCTCTTAATGGCATCGTGAAATCTTGTTGCATCGATTTCAATCGCTGCAGTATACACGACATAAAGGATCACATTGAACAGTCTATTGCGAAAGGAAGAGGCTTCTAAGAACGTGCCTGATTTAGAAATTTGACTTAGGGCTCCTCTAGAACAGACTTAACGAGTATGCAGATCATCAGTGTTATAATTTAAATCGTGAGTAACGTTATAGTTTACCTTTCACCCCATCTTTACTATCTCGAAATTGATTTCATCATTGTATTAATTTTAATAATGTAATTTGATTTTTCTTTATGTCTTAGACCTTTTTTACGCAGGGAAATGTATTTACGAACCTCCTTCCAGCCCGGGGGGATTGTGAGGAGTGTGTAGAACCCTCCCGATGCTAGACACTGGGAATACTTAGTAAAACCCGACGATGTGAAATCTGTCACCTTTACACACACATGAACTTCACATGGTAGGTGGTCAATTATCTACATTACGATTAGCTTCCACGAATAGAAGCTTGCGAGCACACAGACCACCCAGGGTATACCGAGCGGTATTCGCGTTTCACCCTCAACGCCACCATAATGTGTAGCAGACTCTGAGGGCATCCACCCTTATCGATGCTTTTAACCCTAACATAAAGCAAATTAAAAATTGAAATTCAAACAAGCGGTCTTGTAATAAGTGTAGTATTTATCGAACACAAATAAACTTAATGTATTATAAAATTCAGGCATATGTATTTACTACTAAATATAGGTATGTATTATAATGAATCTAGACAATAATACATTGAAATATATATGTGAAGTATATACATTTGTATGCTAATAACAGGACTAGATACTCGATCGAACAAGGAATTTATGCTAATACCATCAAAGAATTAGAATGTATTGTGTAATGTGTGTACTTCACTTTTTTATTTTATTAACCACTATTGTATTATGACCTACTAATTTATTGTTTTTATTACTCGGTTTTATTTTAGTTTTAATTAATAGGTAAAATATTCTTAATATCCGTAAACATGAAACTACCTCATAAAGAAATACATTTAGGTAATACTTTTATCTAATTAATGTTGCTTTTAAAAAGTTATGCATTTAACAGAAACTTTACATTAATTTTAAGTAATATACCAGCAATGTTTTCAATATGCCACGTACGTTTGTTATTTACATTTTTATTTTTACTTTTAACGCTTCAATTTACGCAATCAAACTGAGTGTTATTTCATTATAGTATGAAACTTACCTACCGGTTGTACTTGCAATAGGTTTGAAAAAAAAAAGCACCACGTAATTATAACAAATTTAAAGTGTAATTAATTCTTAGTTTTTATATATTAAAAATAATTAAAACCTATGACTTATTACGTAGCTATATAAAACTTTTTAACAGAACACTTTTACTACTCTATCTAAGATTTGAGTCAATAAAAATATATAAAACAAAAAAAAAATTAACCACATTTAGCAATCACGGACCAACTGTATTTGAAGATAATTGCAGTACGATATTATCTGCATAATTATAAAGTAGATACATATTTCAATTCGTGCCTAACCTACGAAATATTCTGACCGCTTCCTATTAAGGTTATCCTATACTAGCTGACCCAGTGAACTTCGTATTAATTTACAAATTTTTGAAGTTTTCGGCTTTTCTGTACTATAATATATACGTATTATTTATATAAACTTTCCTCATGAATCACTCTATCTATTGTTGAAAACTGCATTGAAATCCGTTCAACGGAAAGTTCCGAAGTTCCGTTCCGATCAGACAAAAAGCGAATTCATTTTATACTATGTACAGACAATTGTTTATGAAATTAACAACATACGACATTAAGATTAAGTAAAATAAGATATACAAATTATTATATCACTATTCGTTGTGTACTACAAAATAAAAATGCATTTTCCTACAATAAATTGCATGTTCACAAAAATAGACATATTGATATGTGTATATTTATATCTGCGTTAACAGACGTAGTTCAGTAAGCAATTGAAGGGCACAGGTCTTGCTTAAAAATAATTTTATTTTCATTGAAATTTCAAATGGTTTTTGCTGTTCACAATAATTTCGATATTAAATTTTCAGAAAACTTTTATGTGTGACACACTTCCAAAATAAATTCTAACTTCGAGCCTAAGCATGTATGTTATATATTAAAAATATTAAATAACGATTTAACTGTATATTATCCCTGTATAAAAGCTATTGTCCTGACTCATTATAAGAATAGAAATGTTAAATTATGGGTGTCTTAATATTTTACTGATAACTCGTAGATTTAATATTAGCCGCATCTAAACAAAAAAATAATTGGTCGATGAACAAAGGAGAATAGAGAACTCTTTTAGGGTACTCTTAACTGTTCTGTCTTTGCCTGTAATATATAGATCTATACTAATAATATAAATGCGAAAGTAAGTTTGTTTGTTTGTTACATTTTCACGCCTAAATCACTGAATCGATTCTAATGAATTGTGGTATAGAGATAGATGGAATCCTGGATATGGAGATCGGATACTTTTTCTTGCTAAAAACTTAGAGGAAGTGGGGCAAAAAGAGGAATAAAGTTTGTATGAAACTTTTTATTGCGTCGGCCAATTTGTTTAGCAAAATCAATATTAACGCCAGCGAAGCCGCACGTAATATCTAGTACTATATATGAAGGAATTATGTCTTAAATCATAAAAGTTTAAAAGGAAAAAGACTAACCAAATTATTGTTAATAACTTCCGTGTTTTTACTTTTTATATCAGTTGATATTTAATTTTATCCACAATTTAATATTAGGTGACGAAATAGTCAAGGATGGCAACACATTACACCTACAATGAAAACCGATACTCATGTGTATTTACCGACTGACAAATGTTTGAATTTTCAACTTGAATGATGTGAACATATAATAGCGCCTGACGTGTCTCGAACTATCGATTATACGTAAATCAATCAACAATTTTTTTCAACATCGGCTTGTTTCAAGGTCAGAACCATCAATACGATATTAACAAAATGTCACGGTCCAAGTAAACTGCTAAGCTTAGAAAAATAGACAATAACTTAAAGACGGTTTATTTTAACATTCAGCCTTATCCTCGAATTTAAACTTATCACCTTGTATTACGTTTGCAATTTTATTGTAACACTACCGATTCATTTTGACATTTAACCGTGTCCTCGAATTTATACTTATAAGCCTGTATTCCATTTGCTTGCATTTTCATTGCTACATTGCACCGTCCTACTAATCGTCTATAAAGATTTATATCAATGCATTTTATGTGCAAAAAATACGAACAAAGAAATCAAATGACAAGTGAGTCGTGACATGTTTTTACGCTTTACTTTATTTAAATTTTAAAGTTGCCTGCTGTTGGTCACAAACGTTCCATATTCACATTGAACAATTTTTTGTAATGTAATTTTAGTCACGGCATCGAATACAAATACCTATATAACACAGGGTTTTGTTTATCTCTTTTTTATACAAACTATTTCCTATAGCACATGTAAATACAATATTTACTTGAAATTGTAATTTATATTTATCATTTCTATTACGCAAACGCTAGGAAACCGTCAACTTTAGTTCGAGCTGAAATAAATGTAATCTTTTTTATTTTATCAGTATTTATTCTAACTACCAACTTATTTAATATCAACAAAGAAATATGTCATAGGTAATATATATAATAACATTATTTCAAATAACTGAAACCAAAATAGTGATTTTTATGTTTATCACCACATGTATAGTAAACGCGACACTATCGAGTACAGATTCGCTAACACCGATCACTGGACTTTGAAGCAATGGGAGCTCGTAAGCTCGAATCCTTCCGAATACGCTTGAACTTTTAGTGAAAGAAATCATCGTGATGAACTTATAGCATGATGGTATTGGACACAACACAATTAATCCTTTAGTCGAGGCGTTCCCAAATTGTGCGCCGTGGCGCCCTGGTGCGCCGTAGAGAGTGAAGAAGGGCGCCGTGAACCGATTCTATCTACCGTTCTCGTATCATTGTACCTATCCACTCGACCAGCTACATAGGTTAGGGCGCCGCGACAAAATAGTAAACAAATATTTGCGCCAGGAACTGAAAAAGATTGGAAACCCCTTCTTTAGTCAGCTCACTACATTGCATCCTGCGAACAGTAAGCAAACAAAAGAAATATCAAAATGTATTTGTTTGTATTGCATCTGCTGCTAATTTATTTTATTAGTAATTTCATACTGTAAAGAAAGCAACCAGTGTAGGATGTATTTGCCTAAAATCAGAGTCTTTTAAGTATTTTACATATGAGTGTGGATAGGTACTCTAATTTTCGGTCACAAAGGGGACCAGTTTGCCAAACTTCAATGTCAATCAATGTAAATTAGCTCACAAATTCTTTAGTTGCTAGACTAATCAATCGAAAAAATAATGAATTCGGTCTACATCTATATTTGTATCAATACTACTATTCTATAAAAGAAAATCTCGTAAGTTCAAGTGAGTATTTACTTCTAACAACTTGTAAAATATTTAGAAAATTAGACGTCGTATATTAATATTTATGAAATACCTTTTTCGTATATGAATACGTTAATCCAATTAAAATATTAGATACTAATACCACAAACTTAAAATGAACCGCAATCAATCACAGTAAGACACAACATTAAACCACTTTACAGTTTTATTTTTCTTTTGCATTATACAATTTATAGGTATAAAAGTGTTTTATTTTTATTTTTACCTTATAATAAATAAGATATTCCGTCACTGTGTTTCCAGGATTTGTAATTAACGTGACTAAATAAGGTTTAATAATTTATATTTATAATTAATATGCTTTAAACTCTTTTATTATTAACCTTAGTATATAATATAGACTTACTATTATAACAGTATTTTATATTAGTGTCATGATTCAATTAAAGTATGTAGTAAAAAAGAATACGAAACTTTATAGGTACTGCTAAAATTGGGTTCCAAGTGTAGAGAACTTAAAAAACACGTACTGATCGGTTCATTATAATGTTTGAGTAATATTATTTGTTTTGAGTAATATTACTTCCTTATTCTGAAGTACAAGAAACCTTAGTTTTTCATTCTCCAATTGTTAGTGCCAAAATATTACATTAATAACTAAGATTGAACCGCATAGTCAAGAACTTCTAATCACCTGTCAACATCTTTAAATAAAATAGAGCTTAGGTACTAACGATTTATCTAGGCAAAATGTATGTATATGTATGTATGTATTAATTATGCAAAACTTAATAAATGTTTTTTTCTTTTACTTATATATGACATATAGTACATGTAAATTATGACCTAGACAAAGTATCATGTTAGCTTCTATGCACATTTGCATCACATTTAGACAGCCTCAATTATTAATATGCATTTATATATCTTTCTGCTAGACATATTTTGCATCAGCATTCAGTGTAAAATTAAATCTCTTCACATATAATTTTTATTATTAGTACATTTCTTAAAGGAGTTTAAGCTTAAAACGAGGAAACAAAAATAATGAATATAAAACAAACGTTACATATACTACACATGTATTCTAATTCGTAAAATATTAAATAAAGAAATCCATTCGAATTTGAAGTTTGAAACAAAACAACAAACACGAAAGAATTATTTGAGACTTGCTTACTTAGTGACCCGCCAACCTAGAACTAACTATGGTAAAAGAAATTTGGAGTTTGAGGGTGTTAAAATTTATAACAAATTACCAAAAGAAATAAAAGAAAAAAAAAGTTATGCCCAATTCAAAAAGCACCTGAAAATGTATACAATTAATACATTCAAATAAATAAATAAATCATAACCAAAAATCACTAAATATATATAATAATATTATACTCATATAATACGCATAAATCCAGGACACAAAGTAAAATATATTCATACCAATAAATTAAAAATATACATTAGTAATTTTCCAATGTAGACGCAGAAAAATAAAGCTAACACCTAAAATGGTTTCTAAAACACATATATCTAAAACATATAAATATAATATTTCGACTAAAAATAAAATAAAAGAAGACATAAAAAAAAATAGTAAAAAAAAATTGATACGATACGCCATCAATGCCTCATCTAGTTAAATTAAAATTAATTAATGCATCCATGTTGCTCCTTGGCAAGGATCGAAATTCTTACGGATTATGTATTTTATTTCTTTACCCACATCATTATTATTATTACTTTTTTGGGTTTGTAATCTAGTTACGTACCTCTGTGCGCTCTAAATATTAAATTTAGTTTCAAGTATTTGGTTTCTCAGTAAGCGAATTATGTAATTGTTCATGAGAAATAAAATTATTCTTAAATTTAAAACTCTTTTGGAATTTATTAACTTTAATCATGAAATGAGTATACTTCTAAATAATTATTTAACTTATTAAGAACTATAGAATTGTATTAATTGATTTTTATTTACATATTAAGTAATGATAGTCAATTATGTCTGAATCAAGATCTAATCTAGCTCAATTGTTAATCTAATCTACAATCGTTGGTTAGTAACCTACGGGTTAATTACTTTCTAACTATATAAGTATAAAGATTCTGACAACCGATCGTTGTCAGTCTACGCAATTCGGTTGTACAAAAAGTTGGCTAGATAGTATAAGATTTAGGTTCAATGCTTCATGTTCGTTCCACTTGCAACTGTTGTTAATTCCTAGTTGTCTGACCCTATTTTCAAATCTGCTTGATAATTACATAAAATTAATTTAAATAATTGATAATTTCGTTTTTCTATCTTACACATGTGTTATAGTCGCACTAGTCACTATTTTATAGGTCATATGCTTAGCGTTATGATTACAATCTCACCTGATATTACGATGTTATCCTTCACCGAAAGCTCAAGGTCATTGCAAGTGGATATGAATTCACGTCCCTTGACGCGGCGTCTGTACACGTTACCAACTAAGCTATCATCGCTTCAAAACTAAGCGAGGCTAAGCTTTCAATGTTTGAAAGAAAACATTTAAAAATAAGTAATCAAAATGAAATGATGATAGTTCAGTGGTAGCGTGTAGGAACGCCGCGTCAGTTCAATATAGTGAGGAAATCATAGCATGATAGTAGGGCTTTTTCTAATGCCCGCCTGGCTAGCTATAACCCTCAAACTGAAAAATCTGCCACCAAATACCATTAGGTGTGTTCCGGCAGATGCACTTATAAAGGCCGGCAACGCACAACTGATTCCTCTGATGTTGTGGTTGTCCATGGACGGCGGTGATCACTAACCATCTTGTGACACGCTTGCTCGTTTTCCCCTATCTCATAAAACAATATTTAATGATTGAAATCCTGAACCTGAAGAAAGAAAAGATAAGAACTGTCTTTAGATAAAAATAATAATACTACAGTATAAATATTATAGTATTATTATTTTTGTATTAATATTGTATTTGTATTTGTATAGTATTGTAATATTATTATTATGTCTAATATGTAAATATAGAAATATTATAAAAAAATACCAACGTATAACCTTCATGTACAATTTAAATAAAGTGATTGCATACATTAAGTTGCACAAAATCAATTTTGAAATTGTAACCTCTACTGATTGAAATTTTATAAGCTATGGTTATTATCGATCTTACACATAGAAATAAATGTGCGTATCATCGTGTCCTATGTTTTGGGTTTCGTTCATCCAATTCTGTTGTAAGTTTATAAAGTTTGTAGTCGGTATTTTGTGAAGATTATTGATGTATGTTGGTGTATAGACGATACGAAAGTAGTTTTCAGAAAATGATTACATTTTATGCTATTTTCAGCGTTTAATGTATGTTCAGGTGATAATTTCACTAATAAAACGTATGTTTACCGGACTCTACATTAAATATTTATACGTTAAGGAAAACACTGAAAACAGTAGATATTATAAATTTAATTTGTGGAATAATTTAAGCTACTAATTTTTAAAGTATTTTCTGGACATATGGTATGGTAAATAATCGCAGCGAACAACACAGAATATTGATAATTTCTATTATAATTTGATTAAAAAATATCACTTAGACTCGGCAAAATAACAGCCTATTATCTGAACCACTCTTGAAAAATAGCAGGGACTTCAAAGAGCTGATAATACATTATACATAATGGTTATGTATTTATTGTATACATACAATTCTTTATTTGATGTTCAAAAATAAATTAAACAATATGACGCCTTTTTCCAAACTAACGCGTAGAATAATAACATCTATACCATCCCATACAGAACATTAGAAAATCTTTTCACCCATTTTTAATAAATATAATAAAAAGTAAAGTAAGAAATATAAAATTAACCTCACATTAAAAAGCACTCCCATTTAAGTAAGTAAATACATGACTCTCCATTTGTTCTGTTAGACTAATTTTAAAAACGCGCCAACAACGTTTGTTCTAAAATAGCCTATTGAATTATAGTACGATATACGGTATAAGCAGTAGTAAAAAAATCCTTAGTAATATTATAATTGCGAAGTGAGTTTGTTTGTTTATTTGTTTGTTACGCTTTCACGACTAAACCGTTATATCGATTATGATGAATTTTGTTATAGAGATATATGGGAACCTGGAAATGTAAAGGCCTGGATTGGCTACTTTTTCTCGCGAAAACCTTATTGGAAGTGGGGTAAAGAGCGAGATGAACTTTGTATGAAACTTTATTGCGTCATCCGATTTGTTTGACAAATTCATTATTAAAGCGAGCGAAGCCGCAGATAACAAAATATTCTAGTACAATATATATGTATATTGTACAATTTGTAATATTACTCTATTTATTACGTACATACTTGCATCTTATTAGATTTAATCAACATGTTGCTTTAAAGTAATTGAAGACCCGTCTGCCGTCGATCACGTCTCAGGGCCGATAACTACACGAACCACGTTCTGATATACATCACATAATTCAACGCCGCTAAATTATATGCATGGCCCTTCTTTATCGTGAGTAAAATACTTCAAAATGCGTTCTCGATAACACCTTCATATTTAATTTAAAGATTCATAACATCGCTCAAGGCAAGCAGGCAAACTAAATTTTAATATTCATAAATTCTCATTTTAAATCACCAAAATATTTGAAACATTTAGCATACTACTAAAATAAGATTATTATGTAAAAACTACAATTTATATAAAACACTGTCCTTGCTGTTCTTTATTGAAAATTATGGATTTAGTTAAAAAGTAAATTGTTCAAAAGTCGAGTAAGGCATTGTGAATACACAACAAGCAAGAAAATACAGGTTTAATTATATCACAATGCATATTACTTAAATTTATCTTTTGTTTACACGAAGGTACGTTTATTTGTAGTATTATATATTGAATTTATATTATATTTTTCTACAAAATACTTTTAATCTACATATTTATTTCTTAGTACCTTTACTTCATTTAGTTTTTACAAATTTTTACTAATGCGAATCGTCTTATCAATTGTTATTCCATATAACTATGTTATGACGTTAGGCACCACCCGCCGCGGCCACCCTCCGCAGACACCTGAGCCTAGGTTCGATCCTCCGTATAGGAGCCGTCGAGTGACTTTGCTCTCGCGATACAGTGACCCTCTACATCACTGAGAGTACATCTTTACACCGCATACCATTCGTGCACACTCTCACGTTAATTACACGGTTATGTAAGGGACTACCTTCGTGGCCCTTGAGCTGCTTACCTGATAAGGTCGTTGTTAGAATCACTAAATTGGTAAGACTGGTAAGACCTGTTGCTAAGCCAGGATCATGAATCTTTTTTCAATTACCGGCAGCAGCCCAAGCCGAGATTCAGCCGTCAAGGCACCCTTGTGCCTGTTGCCTCGGAGCTGAGTGCCCTCAGCACTCGCCCCAAAAGGTTCGGTGAAGCTGTCAAAGCCCTTGGGGCTAACAGCCTACGTCAGTTCGAAAAAAAAAAACATTAGGCACCGCAACTTGCATCTTGCAGTTTATTCCATCAATCCAAGATTCTTCTGTTACTTTATATTGTTCAGTTTATATAGATATAATCTGACATTGGTCTATTATAATATAATATAATACTACATGCAGCATTTTAGTCATCTTTAGAATTCATGATTTACTATCATGACAGGTTTTTTATGGATGTACCTCCAATATCACGTTCGATATGTATATATCTTAAACCTAACTTAAGATTATAAATATATTGCAACTTTAAACTACTTAACACCTAGAACAACATTCAAATACCATTCAGAATATTGATTTCATGTAAAATCATTTGCAGTACCTATTTAAAATATATTAAAATACAGCGATTTCGTAACAATAAATTTTGCTTATAAAATTATATAATTTTAATAAATAACTTTAGATGCACGTAGTCTCATTCCACATATTACAACGTCATTGCTTGAATAATATACTTAGGTATCTTTTCGGATAACATTAAGTCGAAACATTATCATCTTATTTATCTTATATCATCTATATTATCTTATTTAAAACAATTATTATATTACATATAATATGGAGGTTAAATTGATTATTTAGAATGTTATACAAAATAGTGTAGATAAAGAGGTAATCGTCTTTACCTGATTAAAAGTTATAATCAATTCTAAAATAATATCGCATAGTTAGAACAACTTGAATTAATTACCATAAAACAGTAAAAGAACGACATGAATATCATCTGTAGTATTCTTTCATATGTGTGTATTTTTAAGCATTGGACCATTGTGGTCTAAATACATTGAACACTCTTAAATATCTCTTTACATTTCCACTCCATACCTGGATTTGCGAATGAAACAGGGAATATTGGTAAAACTAGAAGACTATCCCACAGCTTTGCGGTGTGTTCAAATTATTGGTGGTGGATTAAATTAAAGTGAGATCTATTAGGAAGCTATAGCTCCTGAGTTCAGCGCACCTACTTCTGGTAAGGAAAGTAGAAGAGGGAATAAAGTTGAACAGCTCTTAAAGTCACTCGATAGAGCTCACTCAGCGATATGATATCTTCCAAAAATTTAAAGTATATAATTTTTTAACCGTTTTTGTAACTTTTTTCAACACAGCTTTGATTCTTTTAGTGGTAGCGTGATGTTAAATAAGCCTTCCTCAATAATTGTTCTATTAAAAACAAAAAAAAATCCGACTGGTAGTTCCTAAGATTAACTCGTTCAAATAAACAAACTTTCCCGCTTTATATAATAATTTAGTAGAATTATTTTACTCGGGCCACAATATTCCATTTTCATGTGCAAAATTTTATACCAAAGCACGAAAAAATCCTTTTTACATACTGAGTTTTTTATGTGGTTGTTTTAACTAACAATCAAAATATTTGTAATTGTACTGAATTCTACATACTTACTGATAAATGCTTCAGATTATTAGTCAGTTACTAGTCTCCTTATTGCATTATTTAATGTAATTTATAAAGCGAGCTTTCATAAATAAGTATAAAAATATTGAAACATAAATTAATTTTGTAAATAATTCGTTATGACTTTAATTTAACTTTGTTGCAATCTGAGATATATTAAATAGTTTTTACAAAATGCTAAGACCCGGATTTAATAAATATCTATACATGTACTCTATACATATTTATTTATATTTTAAATTACAAACCTATTTATGTGTAAATGTTGCGTGTTAATATCATTTATTCAATCACTACTTGTAACAAAGTCAATAAAATAGTAGGTAAACGGCGAACGTTGAAGCTCGTCTCATATTATTTAATGCAAATCGTATTACACTTTAATATAAATATTACAATGTACCTACTTGTTGAGTCATATCTATACTCTATGTATAATGTCACTAGGTATGTATATTAAAATATATTCGTTTTTTTTTTTCTCAGCAGGAATATAATTACTTAATAGTTTTTGTACATACATTCTTTTTATTCTAAAAAGTTGTCGTTCTTATAAATTCGTTTTGAATCATAGGTGTGTTTTTACATGATACCTACTCCAATCACTACTACATACGTAGTAAATCTATACAAAACCTGACAAAATTTGTTTACTTAAATCGAATTATAAAGAACCAATTAAATATATTGACTACAGACAATTTGTTCCGCTGATAAATATAAGTGCAGTCATGACAAAAAACTTCAAAAAGATCACGACTTAATTTTTTTAGGGTTCGAATCTTATAAGGAAAGAAACTTTAAGGATCCCTTTGTTGCCCGTGTTTCAAACAGCTTTTTATCAGAAATTTCTTATTTTGTCATTGTGTTTAACTATATTATGGTACACAAATATTCACATTCACTATCAATCAACTTAAAAGCCGTTTATCAGATAAATATGAGAACAAACATTTTATGGTTGTATCAATAGTGATTGACATATTGCAAATAACTACTCCATACAAGGTTTTGAAACATTTAAAAGCCCGGATTTACTAACTCCGACTTTGATTTCACGGTTAGTTTGATGGCCGTGTTAATTTTTACACGGCATAAGATTTTAAAGAGGAACTGATGATTTTCCGGTGCTTTATACTATTATGAAGCCTTTAGAAGACTTATTTTGATAATTTCAGCTTTACCAGTGCGTAGAACTTTGACACTAAACATATTACGAAAATCAACGGAATCAACTGATCGTGCGACACAATTATTCAACACACGCAGTAGAAAATGAACAATGAACTTCATATCCTTCTTTTTCTTTATTATATTTAAGGAAGACAACAACGGTTCCTACCGTGTTCATAAACCATATACATCAGTTGCTGTATGACCAAACCACTAGCAATATGGTCTTTTCCTACAAGAGTTAGCATAAATAAAAACAAAAATTGTCGTCTATTTAGCATCTATAAAACATAAACTTTGTATTTTAAAGTATGTGAATTTTAAAATTTTTATATACTTTGACCACGGGATTTAGTGTTGAGATATATCGTCGATATAGCGTCTAGAACGTCATCTCATACATTTTCCTTGTTTTCTATCTATACCAGCGATTGTGAAAAAATGCTGAATAGTGATTCAAATAAACGGGATGATACAGATAGATAGATGGAACACCGAGACAGAGGTTATATCTTGATTTGACATACTTCAAGACCACATAGTGTAAATTCATCTGTTCATTCATTCTGTATTCATATCCACTCAGTATGACAACGGAGACATTTTATAATTAGCTGAACTGTTGGTGGTTGTCATTATACTGAGCATACCATGAGACATGGCAATCTCATTTTGCCACAATATTATAAAAAATATAAACACACCATTTATATACAGCTTTTTCAAAAAACATTTGAGTTTTTCAAAAGAACGGAGTTTGTAAGAGTTATTTTATGCACGTGACTTAACGATGTGGATTATTAGGACATTGTATAAGCTATTAAAACAGTTTCACTTCGAACGAAACACTTTTAACGCCCACATTAAATGGACAGCAATACGTCACACGATGTTATTGTCGCTAGGAAGCTACTCTATCAGGAGGCAATCTCTAAAAGTCAAGGTCAAACCCAACTTACAGTGGACCAATGTTAACTTGTGTTATTTAAATATCAATACAACATGATGACGATATATTAATATATGTAACAGTCGGAGTTCCTTTCAAAATTTTACCTTTTTCCTAAAGGACACGTGTTTCGTAAAAAGGGTGTTTCGTAAAATATTATCTCAATATCAATTAAGGGGAACTTGAGACAGGTATTATGGGTTATGTTAGAATGAAACGAAATTAACATCAATTAAAACATTAGAACGCCAAGAATAGATTTGAATCGAAACGGTTTAAGGCACGTTGGAGGATAATTTACTATGTTATTTAATAAAAACGTCACGTTTGTGCGTTAGATTCGAGCGTGATGATTTTCCGTCACGGCTGCAGTATATGTACAATACAGTACAATATGTATGACTAAACATAGCTACGTTAGGCGGAGCACAAAAATTCAGGTATCACAGGGTTAGTTAGAGGTCTTGGGTAGTCATTTTAATAAATTATAACTAATAGAAATTATTAAAGATAATAATAAGTAAGATGAAAATAACATTCTAGGTATTATTTACTCGACTATACCAAGAGTAAGCGCGAACTCAGTAATGTGTTCAGACCGGCCATAAAGTTTGGCGTGACCTATACACAAGTGTACCGAAACTGATAAATATACTATTTATTATTAGCTGTACAGGACAGTTTTTTTATTTAATTATAAATCATATTTAAACTTAGATAAATTTTACATGTATACCCACCCTTGTATTATTATAGTACAACATAGTAATGCCTCTTTATGTGATGGTAAGCAAAATATATTCCAAAAACAAGAGCCACCGTAACCCAGGTATCTAAAATCCATTCAAACAGTTGTCACTGTTATGCCAACGTCTTGAAAAGATTATTCACGTTTTTTTAAATAAATTTCACATTTTATAGGGCAGAAAACACACTAACCTAGGGACATCACCAATTAGTCATAGTATTTTTATGTCTATAAATGTTATTTTAGCATCTAAGACCATTATTTTTTTTATTAAAAATTACATATTTATACTATTATACTATTAATTATTAATCAACTATTTCGTTTGTTTTACATTGAAACTTGAGATAAATAAATTATAAATGTCAATGTCATTAATAATACAAAACAAGTATTGTAATTCTCTGAAAAAGTATTTGTCGTGTTTATGAAATAACATTTATATTTAACATTTGTGCCGGATATTGAATGTCATTGTATTGTTTTAAAAAAAATATAATTTAAGAAGTGAAAAAATCACTTTCTTGTAAATAGTTATTTAATTAAAACTATCCACCACATAAATACTAACTCGGAACCTAACCCATGATTATTTATTAGAACAAGCTTGCTAAACGAAATACAGCTTTAAATATTCTTTCAATAACAGATAATCCTATAAACATTGTTTATATGTAAGTCTTCATTAAACATTGGGTATGCATCGCAATAATTAATATCATTAGCCTTCTGAAACATAAGCTCGTTTACCTTCAATCTCTGACAATCCTACCATAAAACTCCTACAATTTTAATCGACGGATTGAGTACGATTTATCAATCAGTATCATCTTAATTGGCACGTACACCTTCCCTGACAATACAAATATAATATTATCCAAACTAATGTCCTAAATCCGTGTAGGAAGCGAACTTAAGAACGTGCCTTCGAATTACATGATGCATTTTGTTAACGAAATAATTTAAATGATGATTAATGATAGAATCATCTATAACTTTGAAGGTTTTAATTATTTTATGAAAAAATGATTTAATATATAAAACCTCCTCAGCATAAAACAAGCATCTTTTTCTTAGACTATAACAAGTTTTTTCTTTTGTCAATTTACGGTCTTTGCTAAATAGAAGGTTTTTATATATTTTCGCTAGCACTTACGGAATTTAAATCAACAACAAAATACGGACTACAACCGAAAGTAAAGTATTCCTGTAGATTATTTTTTTAGGTACTAAAAAGGTGCATTCGTTTGATCAAATGTAACCATTATAACGAAATCAATTAAACAATTAACCTTTTATGATGTTACTTCGAAATAAAATTAGCAATATGAATGATATTGAATTTCCCAATCGCATTAATGTGAATCGAATGTTTATTACTACTACGGTGATGGATTCTGTTTGATAGGCAACCGTTCGCGAAATAAGAGTGACGAATCGCCGATGGATGTCATAGCAGTACTTTTAAAAGGTCTCTGGGTTCTCATACTTTTTTAATGTCACTAGTAAAACAGCCAGAGGCTTTATTCGTATTGCACTGCGTGCGCGGATGTATAGCAATCCTATATCATTAGTTGTATGAATGTTATGAACACTTTTGTGGGTCGAGAATTGTTAACAATGTAATTAATATGAAGCAATATGAAACTAGCTATTAAACAAGCTTTGTACAAATTGTTATAGTGTTAATAATTATAGATGAATAAATAAATTATTCTGAGTATATGTCCCATATCCGTTTAGAAGCCATACATTTGATTGGGATAAAATTTCAAAGCTAATTGTGTGCGCATTTGCAAAAATCTTTTACTTAGTATCATCTTTGTGTGGTAAATACTGCACAAGTCGTTTCATTTTCCTCTGGTAACGAAGTCGCAGGTAAAAGCTAGTTTTTAATAAATATCCTTATAGCAGTACATGAAAAATGGTTTTAATATTGTTAGGTTAATTAGAATCTAATTAAAAACTAATTCGGCGCTACTAGGCAGTGTACGCAAAATACTAGCAGCATATGACATAATTTTTTTTTAATCGCTTGGAGGCTTCCGCCGAAACCCTAGCCTTATAGCAAAATGTTGAAGTGTATATTCATTTGAATTTCTACTTGGTATTGACTGGTAGCTGACGTCGCTGGTTAATGGTTGACCCAACATTGGCGAATGGTTAAACCAACTGTGTGTATGTGGCAAAAGGCATATCGCAATCCAGTGAAGCACAGCTTAATTAAAAGCCAAACATCTTGCTTAATTACTGAATACACATTTGCTGATTCTAAAACAAGACACGCTAAAGCCTAATGGTTATGTGCCTTTTTTATCATGAAGAAATCCATTGTTAGACTTCCACTCACCTCTGCAGAGACGGCAGAGGTACATGAGTCTCACCCGGTGCAAACAAGAATTACTTATTAAAATTCTACGGTATACCTCTGCCGCACAAAATGGGATGTCGCGGGATCGATCTCGCGATCACCGCTTCAGTTCCACAATTGTTATGTCCTACCTCCCCACTAAAGGTATGTTATAAGTATTATATATTAGACTGTGACTTACACTTTTGCGACTTATTAAATGGGAACTAACATGGCAAAGTTTTTATTTGACCTTAAAACAATACAATTTTGAAGGTATTAAGTATATCATCAATATCGCAATCATTTTAAGCTATCCAAATAGTTTATCTAGCTTTTGATTATGTTCTGATGTTTTATACTGAAATTGTATGTATTTATCATGAGTCTAGTATTGTTAAATTTTGGAAAACTTTTAAGTCATCCAATCAATTAATTCTAATTATGCGAAGACTATCTTAAAAATATAAGATCTCAGTTATGTCACGCACTTAGAGCCATATACAAATAGCATCAACCGCATTCTCTGAACATCAATGAATAGGTGATGCTTATCGAACTTTTGTTCAACCGTCACGCAAGCTACGATCGTGACATCCAATCACATTTATTCATTATTTACAGTTGCTTGCAATTTGTATACTCTTGTTTTATTCAATTATATTCTTATATTTTTTTGTATAAACAATAATATGTTTATTTTATTAATAAATATATGAATTTAGGAATGTAAAAGTAAAGCTGCTTCAGTCCAGAATTGGTATTTTTTTAAATAAGTACATCAAACGTTGCTGCTTTCGAGCACTACAATTTGTTGTACTTACTTAAAAAAATACCAATTTTGGACTGAAGCTGATTTGCGTTACACCCCTCAATTGTTGAATACTTCTAGCTACAATATATTGTATATATCACTTTTGACAATAAATTGTCCTTTAATTTGGAAGCGATATTCACAATTGTAGTACTTTAAAATAAAATAAAAATTATTTACTGCTATGCCGATTGATAAATACAGCAAGCTGATGATGAACCTAGAACCAAAAAAAAAAGTTTGCTAAACTTTTACTGCTAGTAGCATGGCTAAGTGACAGCAAGGTATGTAATAGTAAACACGATGCAATCTAACAATAACAATAACTAACTAGAGAACATCATTGCATTGTAAGTAACTGTTGTTTGGTTGATACTAAAACCCTACAAAATAAAAGACAGTCGCTTTGTAGTCACGGGCTTAATATCAAATACATACATAGTTGTCACGTTCCAGTCCGGTACCAACCCTTACTGTGCAGCTTTATTACTGAATATGCAATAGCTAATTCCGAAAAAGTACTCGTAAAGAATAGTAATCGTAGTACAGTTCATTAAATCACGCATAAGTATACGTAATTGATAATTCGGAAAACACCGTAGTGGTAATGGAATTTTCTATTCAAACAATGTTTCTCCCTTTCAGTGTATCTAGACCAATTGTTTTTTTTTTTGTCATAAACTGATAACAACTTGTAGTAAATGTAGAATTATAGATTATGCATAAAAAGTTTATTTATTGAAGCAATAGTGCATGGAAGTATTCTATAATCTTAGTGGTAAATAAATGCGTAAATAATTTATAACTGATTCATCAATCTTTTTTTTAATGATAATACTTAAGCTCTAAGAAACCGAACTTTACATAGATTTTAATAATTTTCTTAGAATTTCAAAAGATTAATATTAAAGATGTTGAACTGAATTTATTACATTATAACCAAATAGTCTGCATATCTAATTACAGTAGAACCTCTATAAGTCGAACATCAAGGAAAAAGCCACAAAATTCGAGTTGTAAAGTTTTCGACTTATAAAGAATCGAGGTTTTGGTGTTTGAAGGGAAGGGAACAAAAAATTTTTTCGCGAGCTAGAGGTTTTCAACTTATCGAGATTCGACTTAACGACGTTCTACTGTAAATAGGATATTTTTGTACGGGCAGTATTTTTGTTGATTAATGATGGACAGTTTTATGAGTGTTGCCCAAAACAAAGCAAGTTGAAACAGAGATAAGACGGATAAAAGAGAAACAAGACAAGACGAAGAACAGAGACTAAGTAGGGATAGGAGAGGGAGAAACTTGGGTTACTGTTGATATAATTAAGGCAATATAAATATTGAGGCACTATTTAAATATATCATTCAGGATATCTAATATTATATTATATATGGTATTTGATATAGCAGTCCCGTTTAAAATGTTTTAGCAATAAAATTTTATGAGCTTTAATTCTTTCTAGACGATAAAAAAGAAACACATTAAGCAATTTAGTACCGTTTATATTCATTCGATAATAAACGTATGACAGTAGATATTATGAAAAATATGTTTTAATATAACACACGCTAAGCCTAGTGGAGGGACTGATTCTAACTACCGGAACTCGCCTATAGGTATTTGGCCGTTGATTTTCAACTTGACGGTAGTAACTACCTAGGTGGGCATTAGAAAAAGCCCTACCACCATGCTGTGGTTTCATCACGATGTTTTCCTTCATTGAAAACTTAGGCTCATTGCAGATATTCGAAGTCACGTCCATTGGCGTGGCGTCCGTACGTACTATCATCAGGTAAGATTATGGCCATAACGCTAATACGTAAACTATAAAAACACTCATTGAATTATGTCAATATTTCTATTTCTCTATCTGCTTACATAACTTCTATCTTAGATTACCTCAATAAACACACAATTTAAAATACTATTTACGATTAATATTAAATATGAGTACAAACCTCTACACCGCTTATATTTTCTATCAAACCTTGAACCTGTTGTTTTTATATTCTAATGTAAGTTCTTGATTAACAAGAATGCTAATCATGTTAAATCTATAAAATGCGCACTTAAAGTGGATGTGCTAGTTTAGTCCAACGTAAAACAACTTTGCTAAATTGTAATCAAATCTAACCATCTCCAACAAAAAATAAAAAGCGCCCTCAGTTGTTTAGTCACAAAACTGAATGAACAGTGACGGTAAATACTATTAAAATGTTCTAGAGAATCAAAATGAATTATTGTTATTTCAGTTTATCTCATGGCATATTCAATTATTATTGCACTAAACTGTATAAATTATAACGAAGACGCTCTTTGAAACACATTCCAAAATATATCAAGAGTCACGATTACAAATGTTCTTGAACAATAAAAATTACTTGCCTATACCTATGTAGTTTTGTATAGTTAAATCAGTAAATTGTTCTGTAATTTGTACAAAATCTCTGTAGTGTATAAATGTTCTTTGCACCATGTGGATATTAATAAAACCTCATTAACACATTTTACCCTAACATAGACCGAGAAAATATAACATATCACTTATCAAAATTAGGTATAATGGCACGGGTAGGTATTAATACATGTTGCCGACCTTCTATGAATCCCTTGAACTGGTAAAAAGCATGTAAAGTGGAAATTAACAATGTTTTCTTTATATGTAGATCAGAAATACTTTCAAATCTGAGTTCCCCATTCCGTAACCTTCCCTAAGAGGGGAAATTATAATTACTTAACATAAATTGATGAATATTATGGAATTTTGGTATAAAGATTGGGAACCTAGAGACGCCGATGGGCTACTTTTTCTCGTGAATGCCTTATTGGAAGTGGAGTAAAGTGAGGGATAAACTTTGTACGAAACTTTCTATTGCGTCATCCGATTTATATATTAAACCAATATAAACGCATGCGAAGCCGCACGTAAAATCCAGTTTTTATTAATCTTAGAAATATTTAACGATGTGTCTTTACCAAAAGTTAAAAGCAATAGTAACTACCCCAATATTAAAAGTTTGGTAACGGTGGCCGCTGACATGCATTATATACTGACTGATCCCAAAATACGACAGACCAAGAGTAACTTGGACAGGTTTATTAACACGTCACAATACGTATCCGCACAAGTCGTATTTAAAAAAATTACGCCCGAGTCGTGGTGAAAAGATTGGCCAATCAGTGAAGTTGGAACTGAGACTGACTAACTAGGACGCACCGGAGATACTCGGATATCGTCACTCGTAAAGGTTCTTTTCATGACACTTAAACTCACACAACCACATGTCAACCCGCTAAATATCTGTATCTCCACTGCCTAATCCAGGAACGCGCCAAGTTTAAGTATGCCCCTGAGGCGTCCGTATCAATATATGTCAATCGTTAGTGTAAAGAAAAAAAAAGAGAAAAGTGTGGGATACCATTTTAAACATTAAACTGACGATATATCTCAACAGCAAATCCCAAGATCAAGGCCTTTTAAAAACATGTCGTCTTTACTAACGCTTGTGTAAGAAATATCAATGTTACGGTTTAAATGTAGGTGAAATTTAAAGTTTTTAATACGTTCTGATGACGGATTATACTGTTGAAATATGTAGTCAACTTAATGTCTAGATTATCATCCTATTACATATTTTTGTTATCTCTTTAAGTTAACTATTGTACTGAAAGACGACTTGGTTTGGAAGGCTGGCTTATAATGGTTACGACTTATTCCGGCATAATTATTTTCTCTTACTCTAATATGTTCACAAAATAAATACATTGTTGAACGTTTCTTAAGACATAATTTTAATATTTTCTTTTTATAACTTAACTAGCTAACCTGGCAGACTTTGTTTTGCCTTTTCGAGTAGTCAATAACATCGACTACAGCGACATCTGTAGCGTTATGATCATTTATCGGGATAAAAAGTATCCTATCTCTCAAGTTAAATCAAACTGCACACCGTATGCAAAATTTGATTAAAACAGGTTCAGTAGTGTAGGAGCTCATCGCGGACAAACAACGTTACACGAAATTTTTATATATAAAGATATATTACGATGAACAGGTTATAACAAAAAAAAAACAGTTTTTCTAAAGTAATATAATTATGTATTTAAAATTTTTATATCCTAAGCCTTCTAAATACCACAAAATAAGCAGATTTCGTAACTAGTCCAAATTTAAATATCAACCAGTCAGTATAAAATTAACATTATGCCTTATAGGATAAAATTTTACATAAATTTATATAATTTAAAATAACATGTTTTACATTTCTTTAGCGTAACTTTAAATTAATTTTAACTACATTTACAGTTGTAGATTTGATAATTTCAAAAGCTAGGCAATTAATTTACCTACAATAATTACATCTATAAGAACGTCTTTTCGTTCCTCGTACTACGAGCACATGCTTTTTTTACCTAGAACTGTATATATTTTACCTAATAGAGAAATAACGATATGTGTTTTTTTACTGTATTTGTACCAAAAAAACGTTACATATTTTATTAATAAACCAAACCGTTTCAACGGCTCTTATTATTAGTTTTATTTTACACATATATTTTAATTAAATAATATAAGAAAACTTGATAGAGTTCACTTCATTTTATATGCCTGATCAATTTTAATAGCAATATTATAACGAATACAAAAATATAATAATAAAAATTCCGTCTCCAGGCTGATTTATTCTCACCATCCTACAAAATAGAGTGCTTCAAACAAGAAATATTTGAACAGACAAATATCTACGATGGACTATGGATGGTAAAATCCCTCACTCTATACCTTTGTTTTTGAATTGCTCTACGTTTACCGTCAGGTACTGTAAAGTCACAATAAAATACAATTATATAAAGAAATTTGATATACTTGAAGTTATCACATACAACTTTAATCTTAATATTTAAAAATTAATTGAGTATTTAACTTCTACGTAATATAATTCCAACTCCGCAACTGCCTTCATATTACTTATATACAATGAACAGAATTGTGATTTTATTTGAAAAGGCTACAAATTTCCGAAATTTACAGTTTTACTTTTATAATTTACAATTGTGATGGTGACATTCATATACATACATATCAATTATATCTAAAATTGATAATGTTAAGCCACTGAATTTGTAATGTTTTATAATATATACTATAACTACATGTTAAACGTAAATAAAGTTGTCACACAAATATTGTTTTACGGCTATTTAAGTAGTACTCTGCTGAGCATTAGTAATATTGATTGTTTCCTGGGTGAGGATAATATCCTTCTAAATTACCACCGTCATATCCAGGCCCTTGTGGTACGTTGTTCGGGTACACTGGAATACAAGAAAATGTTGTTTTAAAAGTTGGCTACTTGTTAACTCTTCTTAATATTCTATACTATTTGACGCCGTCGACTTCGTTCACGTTTTCCCCATTAATTAACTATAACTGTAAAATCGAAACTTATTGGGTTTTTTCTTATAAAGGAAATATGCTTCCCAAATTTGAAGTCAACCAAGTGAAATATGTATGTATATAAATGCGTAATGTATAGTACGTATATGTAAACATGTAGGAGCACCTTATTTTTTGTTTATAGGTTGTAGTTGTGGCTACAATCTCACCTGATGTTAAGTGACGATATGGCCCAAAATGGCTTAGCCTAGTAGAAGGACTGGCTCTCAAGTGCAACTGCCGGAACACACCTATAGGTATTTGGCGGCAGATTTTCAACTTTAGTGTGATAGCTAGCCAAGCGGACATTAGGAAAAGCCCTACCACCACGCTATGGTTTTATCAAAATGTTTTCCTTCACCTAAAGCTCAAGCTCATTGTGCAGCATCCGTACACACTCTCAAGTGAGCTATGATTTCTCTTAAATGCAAGTATCTAATACATAATTAACATATTATACATAAATCAATTTACCTACATTAATGAATTAATAATTTTTTAGCTTCAAGTAATTAATTCTACTTACAGTAAGGCCCGGGCGACGGATAAATCTGGTGTGTGTAAAAATTTGGTACTTCCACAGACACTGGAACCGGGTTTCGTGCAAATTGTATAATGGGCTTGTCTTCAGGAATAGGACCTGGTACATGTGATGGTACAGGTAGCGGGCTACCACCCAGCGGCACAGTATTTGCCGCGGATGGAAGAACATGTACATTAGGTCCGATTTTCGAAACTACTGCATTAAAACCATGCACCGAATCAGCTGTGTAATCTACGGTTCGCACTGAACCGTCTGGTTCGACAAGAGAGTATTGCCCTGGAATCACATAATACTAAAATCACACATTTATTCAGTATATAATATTGATATAACTTTATTCTCTTATAGTCTTATATATCAGCTGTCTCTTAGTACTCTCACCTTTTATATACATAGCGTTATTCAGACAATCTATCATTTCATACTTCGATCGTTCTCTAGTTCTACGTCCATCCATTCGCCTTTCACATAAATTACATAATTGTAATTCTTTCTCATAACATGCCCAGTTAAAAAATTCTTTCTCAACTTCCATCACACTACTCATTCCTCATGTTATACATATGGTTACATCACGTCTCTATCTCAACATTCCTATCTGTGCCATTTGAAATTTCGTTTCTCAGCTCTCGATTTTTAATAGTTTTTCTTGAGGTTCATTAGCATTCAAGAATCAAATGTAATAGAAGACAAGTAAATATAATTTTCAGCTCAACGATTGCATATATTTGTTCAATTTATTCAAACTAATTTGTACATTTGTATTATTTTAAAAATTATGATATTTTATACAAACTTGCCACATACTACCACCATTTTAGTTACTTAGTTACGAAAAAATCTTACTTCAATTATGCATTTAAAATCAACATTATCTCCGAAATTTCAATTTGTATCCGTTTGGATTGAATCGGAAAGTGATACTCAATCTTGAGGTTTATTCAATTCTAAAACCAGAAAGATTAATTAAATTCACATAAACAAAGTCAAAGACCTTGTGAAGTTGAATTACTCATTATTAACAAAGATGCGAATTTGGAAATCGACATATGTCTGAGAAACAATTCGATTATTTGTTTCTCTCATACTTCTTATGTGCATTGCATGCGTTCCATTGTACTAACATTAACCTGTGGCGCTAACACACCGCTAATGGCATAACACTAGCAAACAATACACGCCAAGAGATAAAATACGTGTTTGTATACTAAAAACAAAATATGGTCATGATAAACTTTTAACAGCTATTAACAGAAGGTTACGCTAGACAAACAATACACTAATAACAATCAAATGTACATTGAATTGGCTGCTTAATACAAGGAGACTTCCTTAATAACATTATGCCGCAATTATTTATTGCTTTGAACATATTGATACTACCCGTTACAGAATTAATTAAATCAATATATACCAAAGGGTTATTGCTAGCTTTTTCTTATAAAACATTATTACGAAAAAAGTTGTGCGGTGATGTCAGACATTCCTGAGATAATCCCGGTTTGCCAAAACGGCTGTACACATTTTCTTTAAATACAATAATATACAACAGCTGATTTTGCAATGTAACACGTAAAAGTTTGGCACTATGTGAACTTTTTATATATTGTTTATTATGTGAACTGATTTAAAACAATTTTTTTACTTTACGTTGCGGTGTGGAATTTACTGAATGACTATTCATATACCATTACATAACCTAGACTTATTGACGTTTCAAAGTAACAAGTGAAGTCATTTATTATTTTTGAAATTAACAAACTCTATATATATATAAAGAAAAGTAAATTGGTTTTTATAGATAAAGAAAAGATTTAACTAAAATTAAATTAGAATCACTATTTTTATTTCTGTCAGAACAATAACGGTTCTGCGGTAAAGCGGTTGTTATTGATGCGACTATCTTTACTTAAGTAAAATTTACTACAGATTTCTGTTGAAATACAATATTGTGTGTAGATTTGAAATCAATCAATCAGCTACTTTCTGAGGTTTGCAGACACAAATGAATCTATGAAAATTATGTTTCATTGTGACACATTGACGTCAAAACTACTGATCGTATCGACATGGGACTATGACTATTAGATGCGAAATTATTTGTAGGTCTATTCTTTATATGAATTCCAAGGAGCCTTCATAATTTTATTACTATTTTACTTTTCGTCAACCATCGTCTAGATAAAATAAATATATTAAATGAATTCAACTTTTACCAGTCAACTCGTTTAGAAGTTACACGATTACTAACAAAGGTACAAAAGATTTGATATTTTAAAATTACATGAATATTGTTTTATACAATAAATACCTTTTACTACATCCCCGTCTCTTGTTTCATGCTGTGACTTAACATCACCAGTTATGTGATCTGCCACGCCATAGTTGAAAGTGTATTTAGGTGGGTCCTGAAAATTAAAAAAGAAACATAAATTATCTTAACATAGGAAAATATTATAAACTTGAAATTAAACGTAAGTTTCAAACTTAGAATGATTGAATACAGTATATTATGTTACACGCACACATACGTGTATGTATATTACACGCATTGAAATTTTGAAGGTACTTCCAATACTATTGTATCATAAAAAGTATGAAGCTTTATTGAAACTTGCATATAAATATTAAATGAATATACATATATTTCATTTTTCATTTAATAAAAATTAAAAATTATCCATGCAGTTCTAATACAACGGTTTTGATTACAAATTCTTGTGAGATTAAACATGATGTAGTTAGTAATAGTTTCTAGCAGATAACATAATCCCAATACTCTTACATAATAATTAAATCCCGACTCAAACGGTGGATGAAAGACTGCGACTTTAGGTCTAGCTTGTACAATACTGATGAATATCACCAAAACCAAATACTTATATGGACCCATTGCAATAACACTTAATTAAAAAGATAGAATCGACTTTCAGGCGATACGTCTACTCCTTTAGTAACACAACGCAGGGTTCACAGGCACTTATATGTGTCCTTATTTGTTCACAGCGCTAGCCTTGGCTGGTGGGGCGAGAACCACATCCGAAAACAAAGTTTTCATTAACAAAAACCTTTGTATAAATAATTGAGAAAATTTTCACATGCTACAATACACCGTATTTAAAGTCGGTTGGCGCGACGGTTATATTTCAATAATACCAAAAGATTATATTTTAAAACACACGGTTTTGTAATACTTCTGAAATACAAATATACATATTAAGATAAGAAACCACTTACTGATGGATGTAAATAATTGCTAAATTATTAAAAATATACCCGAAAACAACATTACTTTACGTGTGACCGCGATATTATCTAAAATAGAGAACATTATTGCATTATCTGACTGCATTTTGAATTATTAAATCAAAATTTCAATTTAAAAATTCAATATTGAGATAAAATTTACCTGCTATTCATTATATTTCATAATTGTAGCATTACTGAATTGTTACGAAATATTATTATTTTTATTTTGACTCCGTAATATTGACTAATTTATGATAGTAAAGATTGATAAATAAATATACCCTTAAATTATAATGATTTATCAATAATATTAGAAATCTATGCTTATTTCAATAGTAGGTATATGGACATACCCAAAGTTTTCATTGTCATATTGTTAAAAAAAATTAAAATAATTAGAAAACTTGTAACTTTATACAAAGAACTAAACATAACAATTTTTTGCTTTTTTAGTACAGCTTTGCTCCTATTGGCGGTAGCCTGATTTAAGCGTAAAACCTTACTGGTAGTTCTTAAGATTAGAGCATTCAAACAAACCAACATTTTTGCTTTATTTTATTAATATAGAAGTCATGTATGTACTCTCAAAGCATCTTCAAATACGTTACTAATTGATTAGAGTAAGAAAGCAACATAGGAAAAGAAAACGAGGACCTACATCAATATTACACTTTCTGTGGTTCACCACATTTATTATAACATTGTTGATAACAGAGAACTTAAAAGAAAACATAGAGACAAATGAAAGATAACAATGAAAAAAGAAATTGAATTATTTCCAAACATTTCATTCATTAAAAAAAACATATTGTTTATAGGATTCGAAGTGAGCCTTAAATTTCAAGTTGCAATTTCTAAGGTCTTTGTACAGAGTTGACTGTACATAAATAACATCAGGGAAGTAAATATTTAATTATAATAATATAAATAAGACAAATTATTTACTAGCTAGAATATTATGTCTCACTTCTTGATGGAAACGACAAATTAAGAACAAAGTGTATGTTTGCTAAGCGAGCCATCCTATTGTTATTTCCAGTCAGGATGTTGTGACCTTAGATAGGGTAGAGGAAATATCTGTATAAGAATATTATTGTTGATTAGTTTCACTGGTTACAGAAAATAAATAGACAAGTATTATAAGATACAACGTTTTAACACTATTAAGTCGTAATTAATTATTGAAATAAGAAATCGTTGTCTCGCTATACATCTTGTTATGTGACTTTTTCAGTATAATGATAACTAATTTGTATCCAATTAATAATACCATTGAATAGCGGTGAACGAAAATATATTTGAGAATCTTCAACGCGATAAACAGTACTTGAGTAGTGCGAAAACAAAGTAGAAAATACAAACATATCACTTTAAGGGTACTGTAATCACCAATACGTTGAAGACAGGTGGAAAGAGCAAAGTAGATTATCTTCTACTTTACTGTTACTATTGTATTTTCATTTCAATAATAAAGTCGATTTCATTTTTATATTATACCTAGATTTTACGTGCGCCTTTGGTCGCGTTAATATCGATTTTGTCAAACAAATCGGATAACGCAATAAAAAGTTTCATAGAAAGTTTATCTCTAATACGTTGAAGACAGGTGGAAAGAACAAAGTAGATTATCTTCTACTTCACTGTTACTATTGTATTTTCAATTCAATAATAAAGTCGATTTCATTTTTGTATTATACCTAGATTTTACGTACACCATCGCTCGCGTTAATATCGATTTTGTCAAACAAATCGGATAACGCAATAAAAGTTTTCATAGTCCGTCTCACGTTTTCGTACTCCGTCTCATGTGTCCTTTCGATCTCTATAACAAAATTCAACACCATCGATTCAGCGGTTTAGACGTGAAGGCGTAACAAACAAACAAAGTCAGTTTTGCATTATAATATTAGTATGATGATAACTATGTTAGTTTTGAAACAACAAAGATTTATATGCATAAATAATAAAAAATTAAGAAAAATTGGTTTTGGTTAAATAATCAGTTTGCTGAATATACCTATGTGTATCCGTTAAAAATCAATTTAGAACATATGGTTATTATTAATTTTAATAATTGAATTGTTCCAAATTTTACACTCTTAACCACACATTATACATAGAGTATCCCTTACTCCCATAGGCAGGCCTGTAAGTGCGAGTGTCCAATAAATAATAAAAGAGGTAAGATGAGAGACCCATACTTGTCTAAGTCTAATCACATATGCGTCGGGAATATTCATGGCGCGTTTTTAATTTAAATAATTTTAACATTTTTAACACATTATATACTACCATCATATCTTTTAATATATGTATGACAAATATGAAAAGTGTAAATTTCTTACTTGTGAAAACTTCGAGTAACGTCGAAAGGAATAGGTTCTTTTATACAAACAATGCAAGTTATTGTCATTATATTAGCTCAAATTAAGAAACTTTAAATTAAACAGTATATAATTTTGTATAAGTTTTACTCGGATTTATACTACGTATATTTATACGATAAAATTTTAGGTTAGCTTTTAGCATTTCAATAAAATTTACGATTACTCATTACGCACGCTCAAAAAAAGAGAGACGGGTAGGTAGTCTCCTTTGCTTCCTCTCTTTTTTCTCGATGGACACATTTTAGGCTGGCCTCTACTTTATGTATAATAACTTTATGTCTAAAAGCTATCAGATTAGTGACAACATTAGCTCTTTTAGAAATCTATCATTTAAATTAGATTTGTTTATAAAAGGATAAGTCGTTTAATACGTTCACTAAAATATATAAACCACCCGAAGTTATAGTTGTTCATGGGAAACGATAAAAATTACTATAAAGTGGGTCATCTTCATATACACTGCTCTTTGGATATAAAAAATGTGCATTTCCTATTTAGGTCAAATTTACTCAATACAAGAAATATGAATACTGTCCCTGATCTCTGACAGTAAATGGGTTACGAAGTATCGCCGTGATGCTTTTTAGTGCCGTAGGTTCGAATGCTTATCACTTAATGAGTCTCGTCTTAAAGCTCATTTTAATTGGTCGTTACAGGCCGTATTCAGATTTTTGTTCTCGCATGCCATAGGGACCGCAAGCGATAACCGTTTTCATTATTTTATGGTGACCGCTTGCGGCCTGATAGATATTCTTAAACACGCATTTTTTTTAGAAGGAGTGTGACTGATTAAACTTTATAGACGAGTAATAGAGTAAACCGAGTACCCGCATCACGCTAGCTTTACACCAACCAATGAATTTCGGTGGATATTAAACCGTGCGTGGAGAATACCCGAATGCCATATATAGATAGATACATTACTTTCATTATTCGATAGTCACTCATTTGATATAACAACTGAGTTCTCGACCAGTGAAAATGAGCCCTTAGCCTAAGCCCGAATAATGCGTCCACGCGTTGCGTTGAAGAAATCCGTAAGTGGATTTTGAACACTACATTAATATAAAACGTTATCTTGACTTGAATATTCATAACTTTATTCCTTGTAAGATCAATAAAAAAAATTGCACTAGAAAACCGAAGTAACAAAAATCAAAAACCTACAAAAAATATTTCCATAACTAAACAGATCACTGATGAACTTGACGATAATAACAAAATTAACCATTAGAGAAGTTTAAAAATAACCTTAATTAAAACCATAATATGTTTGATAAAACCTTGACATCTATATGGATACTGCTATATACTCTTGTTACATTGTTTCGACTAACAAAATAAGTTCCTCGAATATAGTATATAGTTTGCAAGCTGTAGAAAAGTAATGTATGAAAGATATGAATCTTTCCCATGCACATAAACATTGTTAGTACGTTGCTATGATTTTTTATAAAAGTACATTGTAGCGACGATACAACGTCTTATGATAAACTCAGTGCATTATATACAAACACAATAACAACCACTTAAAGGTCGACAGCCCATCGGCGGTCGTCGCTATTGTACGGGACTGTAAGTCTTTAGGAATTTACATATGCTAGCAGATATCTAACTCGAAAAAATTATACCCAGTTATTATAAATCGAGGAAAGTCTTAAGCTATTCAAAATCACGGTACAAGAGCAAAGTTATTATTATTATACTATTAGAAAAGTTACACCAACGAGCAAAAATTATTTAACGAAGTTACGGATACAGCTAATACGTATATAAAAGAAGATAAAAACTTTATTTATGCATATTTTATAACTAGCCTATACAGTAAAATCAAAAACCCTGGTCTACCCGTGCGAATATTTCAAACATTATGGTGTTCATTTATCAAACAATACCTAAGTGTAAAATGTTTTTAGTGAGAAAACCCGTGTTTGTGAATAGCGAAAGACAAGCTTTTTTAAAATGATTTTTAAATCAAAAGTTTAGGCAAAGAATTGAAGGAGATAATGCGCTGCCACAAAAATATCGTTGAGATATTTGTATTTGTTATGTAGGAAAACGTAAAATTAATTTATAACCATAAACTTCGATATTTCATAAACGAAATAAATGATTGATTTGCTAATCAGTTTAAGTCTGGTCAACGAACTGTGGTATTTAATAATATCGACTTTTAAATTTCGTTATCTCACACAACTATACAAAAAACATCAAAAGTGTAAAACGCTGTTTAAACTATATTAAACCCGAAAGAAATGTAAATAGTGATTACGAACATAATGGCGTTCAAAAATCTCAAAAAGAGAAGATTATGTCTAAAACTATTTCCTGGGCAACACAAAAACTACAATGAAACATCAGCAAAATAAGTTGCCGAGTGTAAAATCCTTGTATCTTAACCGGCTTGTTTAATAGTCTGCGCGTACTATTTGGTTCTTCACATCACTAATACTTCAGTCCACTGATTCATTCTGGAACTCCACTATCACTGCTTCAGTATTGTAAGACACATTTATATTGCCACAATCGGAAACTAAAGGCGCTAAAAGTGAACTACTTGAAATAGATTATTAAAACAATTTTTATAAAATCTTGTCATTACAATTTGAATTTATAGTTATTTTTAACCAATCATGTAAACATCAATTCCAGAACATAAAGTTATTTTTAATCAAACATGTAAATATTTAAACCCCTGTAATATGATATTTAATATAAAGAGACGATCAACGATAAAGCTAATACATGAAATAGATTAATATTTTTTTATAAATCTTGTCATTACAATTTTAATTTATAAAGTTATTTTTAACCAAACAAGTAAATATCAATTTCCATCCATATAGTTATTGTTAATCAAACGCGTCAATATTTAAACCCTTTTATATTATATTTAATATAAAGAGACAATCAACGACCAAGCTAACACAAGTTTCCCCACTACGTATGTATAAACAGAAATAAATTCTATAAACCTTAGATGAATTTCCACTGAACCGATATTCACAAGGATTTTTTTATGTTAATGGGCAGCATAAAGTCAGACGGCCCATCTGCTTTTAAATAGTTACCGTTGCTTATGAACAACTGCAACACCAGGGGCATTACAATCGTGTTGCCGACCATGAAATTTGTTTTATCTACCACTTGTTTCATTTCTTAAAAATTATAAACTATAAATGATTATAGTTATTACTAAAGTTGCTGTCACTAAAGAATATTAACAATGTTATGATACGTAGTTGCGGAATAATTAAATAAATACAAAATAAATTATTCTTTCACTTTAATAACAAATTCGTTGCTACAACAAACCTAAACAATAATATAGCGTATAAAATTATAATAACAAGAATAAATAGGTATATATATTAAAATAGATTTTATAATAATTCAGGTACGATTGGTACAAAAAATCGATAACATTAGACAACAATCAACAATTAAGTACATCACACCTTAACAATCTCACTCATACATCGCATCTATTAAATAAGCCAAATCATAAAGTTCGGTGAAGCTGTCAAAGCCCTTAAGACTAACAGCGTATGTCAGGTCGAAAAAAAATGATACGAAAAATACAATTGCCGTTGATCTCAATCCCATTTACATACAAAGACAAAAATTTTAAACAAAAAACAACTAATAACACAAATTAAAAATCTTATGTATGTCACTAAATTAGAAGACTAGGTAATTAACCAACAATCTGCATACAAGTTGTAGTATCAGTATCTGCTATGAGTCGGCTTGAATAAAACTAGAATAGAAATTAAGAATTATTCCAACGCCTGCACTTTTACTGATACTAAAAACTGATACACAGCTGGGATACTTTGCAGTTAAATTTGTGATCCGTGTTACAGTATTTACATCAGTAATGGCAACTGCCTTTAATAGCTAAAAAGATAATAAGCAAAGATACATTAAAAAGAGATCTAAAAATAAAACACTTGTTACTTATGTCTAATTGTTTTGGGTTGAATGTTTGTAACTCTTTAATTTAAATGGT
This sequence comes from Actias luna, assembly GCA_039707435.1. NCBI lineage: Eukaryota > Metazoa > Arthropoda > Insecta > Lepidoptera > Saturniidae > Actias > Actias luna. The sequence continues at coordinate 6,311,153 of JAZHAC010000033.1, read as the reverse complement.
GAAGATGAGCAGCTTCGTGTTCGGAGATAGGAGCGGTCCTATGCACTACCGCATTAAAGCCGTTGTGCTTATCAGCTGTATAGTCGACTGTGCGAATCGAACCGTCGGGCTCAACAACTGTGTACTGACCTAGAAATTACAAATACAAGTTAAATACAGTGCAACCTCGATATAAAGATACTGAAGGGAATTAGAAATTATTCGTTATAGAAAATAATTTATTACAATCAGATTAGTTATATAGAGATTAGCATACGAATCGTTTAACATAACCATTTCACAAGGTAAGAAAACTTGCATATTAACCTCAACATTATATAGGTAATCATTTGTTTACCCTGTTAAAACGAACGATTTCCAGTATTGTATGCGAATACACTTTATGAAAATACAGTACAATTTTCGGTCTTACTGTCTTACGAAGAATTTAACGTGTCTGAACCTATCGAGTCATGCATTAGTATGGAATAAGTGGGAATAATTGATACAATTCTTAATGTAAAAAGGTAGAGTAAAGGTTATAAGTTGAAAAAATTTATAAAATAGATGTAAATCATACTTACTATCAATATTCTGCAATGATCAAAAATTCTTTATAAAGTTATTTTTGATAAATGCAGTCGTAATGTAAAGTTATGTTTTGCATTAACTCTTACGGGCAATTTCGGGGATTTTGAAAATTTGTCAAACCGAGAATTTCATTATATTAAGGCACGATATAATAAGGTTTACTATGTAACTCGTTTATGACATACACTTTTTGGAGCCATGATTCATATACCTACAATGATCTAGAAATCAAGGTGGAAACCATAGCACGATAATTGGGTATATACTGTTGCCTAGTTGACATACCCTGATTCACAAGTCACAAAACTGAAATTCTGCCAACTCTAGTTGAGATTCAATTTCCATACTAGGCTTAAAATTCTGAACCGCATCGCTGCCTAACAATAAACTTTAATTTTAGCCAAATGCTGAACATATACAAATTTTATATCATGAATATTATTGATTGTATTATTTAAAATATTTACCTTTTACGACATCACCGTCCCGGCTCTCGTGGTGCGTTTTAATATCTCCAGTGTGAAAGTCATTGACACCATATTTAAATACGTACTTTGGATATGCCTAAAAAATTAAATAAAAAGTGGTATTAGGTTTATGAGCATTTTCCTATAAAAACGTAATAACAAAGCACAAGTAATATTCAAAATATTTGGAGATTGTCTTCAAACTCCACAATAACAATAAAATTGTATATGCTTGACAATACTGCTTATATTATATTCGAACTAGATATGTAAAAAAAAACTAAATGAAAACAATGTAAAAACGATAAATTAATACAAAATATTTTAAGAGAAGACATCAGACTTTAGAACTAATAAACATTAATCTGGATAAATTAAAGTATTTGAAAAGGTGTTCAATGCAATAATTTATAATTAAATAATTAAAAAATTAAATTAAATAATTTATGTGGAAATGTTAGCTATTAGATAGAATATCTATGTATCCACAGTATACATTTAAAGATAGTTCATCTACCACACGATATGCAGTCAGTGTTAGCGCAGAAAAAAGTAAGTGATTGAAACTGCAAGCGGCGCGGAACTGTCGACTGCCGTAGCAAAACACGATTAATGTATTTGAACATCTACTTAAATATCAGTAACTTTTTAATTAAATATATGTAGAAATATTATAGTACAGTTACATTCACATTTACAGTAATACCGATATGTTGCCTATTTGTTTACCAATATTAGTAATACTGCAACAATATATACTGTTTTTTATCATTTTCAAAGAGGTTTATAAACTAGCTCCTAAGTTTCAACTTCATAATTACCTTATAAAATTTTGCAAACAGATACGTTGTCTACTTAATACCAAGTAGTCATTGCTGCTCGATGAAAGGTCAATTAACTGATAAGCTATTATAATAACAGAGCCAAATGATAGCTCAGTTGATAGTGTGTTCGGACGCAGCGTCAAATGACATGAGTTCGATTACACTTAACCTAGAAAATTATCTTGAGCTCTCGGTGGACGAAAAACATCGTGATGAAACCATAGCATGGTGATAGGGCATTTTCCAATGCTCGCTTGGCTAGGTTCGCCCTCAAGTTGAAAAACTGCCGCCACGTATCTATAGGTATGTTTCGGCAGTTGCACTTTAGAGTCTATCCTTTCACAGGCTTAGCGTGTTCACTAGCTTGGGTCACGTCCTCACTTAATATTAGGTGAGATTGTGGCCATAACGTTAAAAAAGTGACCAAAATTTCTACTACGGTGATCTTTTCGTGATGTAAACTTTTATAGGTTTTAAGAACTTATCAAACTACTATTTTTTTTAATTTTCCTAATTTATGATCCAAAATATAGTTATATATAGCTATTATGAATCTTAAGACACGTTTACAATATTTGAAACAATAGACTTTTCACTTTACTACATAATAATACAATGTCATATTATGTAAGTCGATTGTATCTACCAGTACAATAGTTCGTTGTCACAACTTTAAAATATATACTACCGATATTTACGTAATTCTATTATTTCACATGAAAAGTGGTTCTTCTAATATTTATGTCAAGTATGCGTTACGGTTAAATTATAGGACCAAACAAAAAATGTGTGTTGGTTACAAATTCTCTTAATTTTTCCAGAATTTTATTATTTATGTATGTATTTATATATTTAGTTTATTTCATTCGACTAAATTTTGCTTGTATAATATGCTATTCGCTATGAATTATATATATATATATTGTTAGTCTATTTATTAGTATATACTTATTTCACTAATTAATTTATTTGCACTACCTACAATGGTAGTTTTTTTTTTACACCTTTCCTGCCTGGAGAAAATGTGTTATTGTATTAAGTTCGGCAGTGTACATATTTAAAGTAAAATAAAGTATTCATTCATATATTCATTTATTTTGCATATTTTGTTTAATTATGAATCTATAAAGAAATTCGTAAACAATAACAGTTAATAATTACAAGCTATAGGAAGTATTTTTACAATCGTTGTGAGTCTAACAAAACACCGAATTACGTTTCCAAACATTTACTAACAATAACATACTTTTTCATTTTCAGTATTATTTATGTATCGTTGATTAAAATTTGATACAAAGTTTATATACAATACGTTAATTGCTTAAACTTTCTGCCGTTTCTTTATTTTATATATATAAAAAAGGTAACTTTCGGGCTAAAGATCTTAATTGCGGAAGACTTTACAAACGCACATTTCACAGACAAAAAGTAACTCCTAGACTCAGAACAATAATTTGTGGATCACGCGAATAATTATCTTGTGCGGGATTTGAACCTACAGCACTCAGCGTGGCCGCAGCGGCAATGCGACCGCTTAAACCGTTAGGCCCATCATGCAATCATTTTTTTATACATTTTATCATATATTATTACCAAATCATAAAACTATTCCTACAGTATTGTGAAATTTACGTATTAAAATAGATACTTACATAATAATCGACGGGTTCGTCATCAGATATATGATGGTGGTGGTCATAGTGGGCATACTCTGCCGGATGATCATAGGCTGGCTGTGTGGCTCTGGCATAGTGTGCAGGCTGGTATTCTACGTGCTTTGGTGTGTAGTATCTATATAGACGTGCGTATGAGCAAGCCGCTATTGTCAGGATTACAAACGCCAACTAGAAATAAAGTAATGAATACTTTATTATATTTAAATAAATATGTATTTTTAGATTATAAGACAAAAGTAAATTTTGAAATTACGTACATCATTGAATAATGTTTGCGCTATAAAAACAAATTAGTGCTACGAGCTGCTAAATGATCTGAACAGGAATGGCTACGTCGTTAATTTATACGTAGTCGTAGTGGAAGCGTGAGATATATCAAAGGTACCTTTCAATAATATTATACAAGATCTTGGCCTGTCTAGGACTACAGTAAGTTATATACGAGCTAGCAGGCTCCTACCAAATTTAGTTGGGGCGGGAGTGAAACACGAGTAGGTCAGTGTTGACGCGCATCGGAACGGAGTCCCTTAAACCTACATCTGCGTCAAAAATCTCGGAAACTCCTCGAAGTTTCCTTCTCTGCTACAAGATGGACTCGTGTCCATTCTTCTTCCATTGTGTGAATTTCATTCCATTCCGTTTGAAGTTCTTCCATGTTTTGTTATAAACAGTGTCCTACGTGTTGATTTATAAAATTAATTAACACTGTGTCATGTTTCTTCAAAATTTTTGTTACCTCAAATTAAAATAATAAGGTATAGATTTAGGTAATTAAAAATTATATTACATGTATAGATTTCTCCCATTGGCTTAATATATATCGTATATGTAATGATATATTCGTTATTATGTAAATAATTAAAATGTTACATTACAACAGCCTTAAGGGAAGCTCTAATAAATAATCATTTACAACAACATGTAACGTAATAAATATCTTTCCTGTATTCAGTGTCTCACTAATTTGTTCTTTGTCTTTCAAAATATAAAAATTAAGAATTAACAGTTATATGAACATGAACTTTCTGCTCAAGGCTTCGAGTACATAAATTATATGAGTTGGAAAGTTTTGATAGTAGTTGAACTTATATATTTATTTATATATCTGAACCACAAACTGTATTATTTGTGAGGTTGAAGTACACGACGACGGTGTTGATTAGATCGCGGCTACCATACATTATATATAACACCTACAATCAATGATATTATAAAATAAAAGTCCGTTGAAGCTGTCAAAGCCCTTGGACCTAACAGCATACTTCAGTTCGAAAAAAAATGATATTATAAAAGTCTAGATTTTAAGAACAGTTTTACTTTCATCATATATGGCAAAACTAGTACGATAATGCGTACATTACATAATAATACTGCAATAAACGAGGAAATAGAACAGTATGTTCTAATACAATAGACACAGTAACCTATCGTTATGTAAAACTTGAAATAACCTTAGCTCTGAAGCCATTCTTAAAAGAATAAGTAGAAATACACACACTATTCGGAAACGGGACACGTTTCCCAAACGAGACGTGTTTATTTCGTCAAAAGCTTTTACTAAAATATTATTCAATACCTATACTAAAGATTGGAGTGTAATAGTCACTCATAATCAATACTAAGATGCAAATATTGAAATCTCTAATTTGGAATTTCTCTTACACAAATAACACATAAATGAGCCTATCCTATTCTGATATGTACAATGTGAAATGCTCTGAGGAATTTATCAGCATTGTGTCCCTATTACTGTTTGAAACTCACAACTTGCTTTCATCCTCTTAGTTGAAAATCTAAACGAGTAACGACAGCACGAAGCTTTTTTAAAACTTTCGTGTCACATTACAATTACAATGGTTTAACCATCGTAGTTTTCCTCCCGACACCGTGAGATGGGGTATTTTAAAAAGGAATCAAATAGGGTTTCCTTTTTTTGTGTAATAGGGGGCAAACGAGCAAGCGGATCTCAAGTAATCACCGCCAATCATGGATACCCACAATACCATAGGCATCACATTGCCGGCCTTTAAACATGCAACATGGCTATAATGCCTCTAAAGTTGTCTGACTGTCATAATGCTTATTACTCACAGCAGAATAAAATGTTTAAATGTATTATTTTTAAAATTAGCTTGCGTATATAGCTATACACGTCATATAACCACCAATCAACTATCCGAACAATGAGGTTGGATACGCATTTTCCCATTATCACTTTCAAGATAATTGTAATTTTCTTTTGTCAAAGTGAAATAATAACGGTTTTGATTAACTTTAAACAAACTCTTTCGTAAAATGAATATGACTGAAAAAGTCGATATTGTTAAAAAACATTTACTTTATTTTTTAACAGTTCTGATATCATTTTAAGTACCGAAGCATTAAAGTTATCTGTATCTAGAGTCTGATATATGTTCACCTTAACAACTTTCTACAAAGACTACATAATTAAATTTAACTTTGATCCCGTGTTTTTTGCAAATAAAAAATACGTTCTTCATACAACTATATCAACACCTACAAACTAGACACTGCAAGACATTATATATGGTAAAATATTCAGTGATTTCCTTCCGCAGCACACTTCGCTCGCGGAACAAATTAAAACCGTAACGATTCTTTTTGCTTGCAGTTATTTTTCACACATTGTTTGCACATATATTTTAATTAATTATCGACACGAAATGATTCCTACAAAAACTATTATTTTTACAATGACTGTCGCGTGTTTTACTAACACTCCTACATTTCGCATATATTATAATAACAATAAAATCCTACTGCTTACTATAATTGGGTCTGAACTACTATTACAAAAAGGTAAAATCTGTAAGTATGTTTGTATGTAACAATCTCTGGAACTACTTACTGATTCATATATAAACAATATATGACCGTCTAGATGTATTCGCAACTTCGTTTGCATGGAACTAAAAAATATTTATTAGATTTTTTGTCCGTTATTGTAACTTTTTTCTACACAGCTTTGATCTTATTGGTGGTGGCGTTAAAAGCTTAAACCCCTTCTCAGTGATTGCATTCAAATACAAAAATAATTTTAAATTTCGACTGATATTTCTTAAGATTAGCACGTTCAAACAAACAACCGAACAAACTCTTTCGCTTTGTAATATTTATACAGATCAATATAAGTAGAAAGGTAAGTCCAGCTTTGATTTAATGTTAAGGATAATGTCGATAATACAGGTTATATTTTATTGTTATTTAGTTTTATAAACTACTTATTAGGTACGTATCAAATGCTCCTTACATTTAAAATTATTTTTAATATTTTTAATTTCTATTAAAAAAAAAATTAAATCATTAAGATAGTTTAAAGTATCCAGAAATTCGTAAATCATGAGACACACATCCTTACCTTGAAGAACATTTTCTCCGTAATAATTACACTGATTATATTGAAATCCACGAAACACATCCACTAGACCGAATAAATGTAAAAAAAAGTTAAGTTTTATGAAACGCTCTCACCAAAGACTGTATGTCGAATGTAGTTAGTGAAACCTTCCGATGAATTTATACATAAACGACAGTACGGTAGTGGGTAAACCGTAAGCCCACCGCCTCTTTGATAAACTAAGTATGAAGCTAATTGGAGATCAGTATTACATGAGCAATATATATAGTAACATTTCAAGCTAGTACACTAACTATGCTTTTTCTACTGCTCAATTTTCTAGGTACTGATTTCGTTTCAAATTTAATTCTAGTAATAAAAATGAGTAAGAAAACCCATGAAATTATTGAAAATGTTTATAATTTTTCATTGACAGGCTTCATACTACAAAGGAACCTACTATTGACCTAAAAGGTTATAGATTCGATCCTCACATGTGACTGACATTTCTATGATACGTATAATTAGGAATAAAATCGCCTTGTATAAAATTATGTACATGCCTGTCTAGAATGTCTTTATTTGCAAAAATAAAGGTAAAGATTTAAGAAAGCTGTAATAGTGTAGTTTGTGTAAGATAGACACAAACTAATTATATGACTAGTAAATTTAAATAATGTATTCATTTATTTATTCTTATTAGGTGTTCGGTCTAATGTACATCATTGGGTATATTGTATTTATTAGATCATTAATTTAAAATTTCGAACGTACTCATAGAATAAATACTAAACTTATTTTCCCCCTATAGCCCATCAACAATTGCAATTATTTATGGTACCTGCAACTTTTCTTCCTTCTAATCATAACGTATAACTGTCTTAGGCAACGTCATCCTTTAACATCAGGTCCGATAAGGATTAACTGGAAAAATCTATAGTCTGAAACAAATTGTGACAATATTGACCATTGACCATGAGCAGTTAGTCTCAGTTCCAACTTCATTAACTAATGTTTTGACCACAAATTTTTTGATATGCGCCGTATGCTGATACAAAGTATAAGAATTAGTAGGTCGATAGTTAAACAGTCGTACAGAAATTGCTTAAACTTTGATTGATAGCGGGAGCGACTGATTCCAGAACCTGACACACCTAAACATACCACTGGTTATGGTATTACATCTGGTTTAAGGCTGTCACATTCAAGGCGAACACAATTGTAGAACTTCTCGAGAACTACTTCGGAATAGTAAAAATCATATTAAACTTATAGATTAAGTATTACACACGTTACAAATTACACTCTTTATTTATTTTTTATTATTATTGCATCTGTCTATGTAGTAAATTTTTAATACCAACAGGTGTGTTCCGGCAACTGCACTTGAGAGCCAGTTCTTTCAAAGGTTTAGCGTGTCTACCAACTTAGGCCGTATCATCACTTAAGATCAGATGAGATTAACCTTATCTATAAAAAAAATGTAAAGTCAAAAGGACTTCACACAATTAAGGAACTCAAAGTTATACCATACTTGAAACAAATATTTGTAGATGACACAAATAATTATCTTTGGGGAAGTCGAATCCACAGCACTTTGGAGCGGCGGTTGCAGCGAGACGACTACATTAGCCGCTGAATCAACCGTGCACACAATTTTTTATAAAATATTTTTATACATTACAAAGTAAACGTGTTGCTAATGTGACAAATGTCTAAAATACCCGCCAAATCTCGTGATGTCATTAGTTACTCAATACCATGGTCAGTTTTATGATAAATTCTCATTTCGCTTTCAATATTTCACTAACCCGCGAGAAATCTTGCAAAAGAATCGAGTACTCTATCGGTAGCCCACTTTCTTTGAACACCTAATTATGTGACAATGGCGGTAACAGTTTGCCTTCATAACATAATGACGTACCAAGCAGCTCAAGTTATTATTGTATATTTGCAACAGCTACATAAGTAAGTCTTCGTAAAATATAACTCAGTTTAAACATGCCTTTTCTTTAAACTTGGTTTCTTTCTTGCTGTTCGAAATCGTTTGATGAAAGTAAATTACTAGTGCTTGTTAAATTTGAAAAATATTAATATTAGGTTGAGATTGATTATATTATAACGTTACAATTGTTTGTTTCATCAGATATAACAAGAAATGATGTTATAATTCGTAAAAAAACAAGTAAAAGATTATTTTGAGCCTCTCAATTTTTAGCTATAGGCATACAAAAAAAAACCTATTTCCGGAAGCCACATCCAATCTGATAGATTTTCGATAGCAAAACGTTGGTAGACAAGCAACAAAGTTTAATATTGTAATACACGAAATATTCTCAGAAACCATACTTTTTTGATATTGAAGTATATATGTAAACAAAACATCTTCGTCACTACGAGCTCATTTTATGTTTCGAGTTAGTCAGAATGCATTGGCTATAAATATATCCGTATCCAATTACCTAGCCGCTTTTATTATAGTATTTTCAGGTCAACACGACAGCGATACTGTTAAAAGAGTTTAGAAAAATATACACTGCAGTTATTAATGATCTTATAGTTCAAATTATATTATGAAATCCATATTACTTAAATAAATAGACTCACGTGCGGCAAAGTAGAGCAATTCTCTTTGTTAGTTAGTATTCGTGTAGTTTAGTTGTTTCATCATACCACGTCCGGATGTAATTCCAATAAGTGTCTACTACACGGCTATAATAATAAGAGATGCAATGTAGAATACTTTCGCTATCAATAATTCCTACATACGGTACATGTCTAAAACAGAACAGCGATCCGCTCATTAGCATGAGTTAACAAATAGAATATAAATTTAACGCGGCCTATAAAGTTATTTAACTGAAATGTAAATTATTCTGGTATGAATGACGCAAGATCTCCCACAACCAGGACGTAGTACATTTCTTTTAACATATTTGATTAAGGTTTCACGTTATGACTACAAAGATGTAGAACACGCTATGCTAGTGGAGGGACTGGCTCTCAAGTGCTACTGCCAGAACTCACCTATACGTATTTGGTAGCAGATTTTCAACTTGAGAGTGATAGCCAAGTAAACCTATATTCAGCTTGAAAAGCTTTTGTTGTTGTAAATAAGGTTTTATTATTGGGGCTTACTTTTAAAAACAAACAATAGCTTATATTTTTGTCAAAACCATTTAATAAAGCAACATTATACAATAAGGTCATAGAAATATTATATTTATAATTACATAAAACTAATCATTATTCTAATTCATTTGTAATAATATATTAAGTAAAAATAATAATTAAATGTTTTATTAATATCTATATATAAAAAAGTTACTGTTAAAATTATGCAATGGAAGTTTCGTTTGACCAATCATTAAGGAAATAAAAAGACTTATACGTAGATATTAAATAATAAAATACAAGTACATATTAGATGAATGAATGTTAATTATTTTTATTTCGAACCCATCTTTTCTCTTTTTTAGAGAATACCTTAACTTTATCTTTACCAGATTTCATAGGAGCTCTTAATTCTTTTTGATAGAAAACTTCATAATCAGTGCTTGCTCTATTTCCTTTTAAAGTCTTTACTATTTCTTGCTCTTTGTTCAAATGCTTATACGGACTTACACCTTCGTTTCCAAAAATACGATAATTTATTTTTAAAAGGTCTGATGCTACTTTGATAGGCGCGATATTTTTTCCGAGTATATCAAGTGCAGTACCTTGTAACAACGGTTCGTCGGTGTTGGATTCTAAAACTTTAACACTTTTCAATTCAACTCTGAAATGTAATTGTATTTTTTACTAATGATATTCACTTTATTATTTAAGTTAAATGCATACAAAAATAAAACCTGAATACCAAGTAAATACGAATTATCGAGTTCTCAAAGTAAAAATGAAAAAGAAAATATTGTTTAAACACAAAATTGTATTAGAATCGTTTTATTATTATTTGTTCACTAACCCATATTGAACACTTTCCTATTTTTGAATTGAATATATTATTGAAGCTAAAATGGCTTTGTGATAGCGTATTCGACGTGAATTTAACTACTAAAGGCAAGTTGCGCGATAATACTTTAATATGATCGAATTTAATATATTTTGCCTTATTATCTCACTTTAAACTTTCTCAAATTACAAAATAAACGTTAAGGTCTACAGGTATTTTCAAAAAGCTTCATTTGAAAGCCAATCCGCTATCAGAATTGAGTTATTTGTACTGAGTTGAGCTATATAATCATAATGTTAGTTGAGGTGTTGGCCAAGTATTAGAATTATAGAAAACCAAAAAAAAAAGGAAACTATTATCTCTTACCGATAGATTTAATTCTTACCCATAACTCGTATCATCTGCATAATATTTCAACTGCACTGGATTTCCCTCGTTGTCTACATACGCATATGTACCAATAAAAGTGCCATTAGGGTAATGTTTCTCATCTTTTATTTCTGATTTAGGTACTAAATTACCTGCTAATATAGACAAAACTAAAATATTTCACTATTTTAACCTAATTGATTGGTACAATGATTAACAAATGATGATAATAAATAATATATAAATAATAGTACATAAATACAATAGTAAATAAATGATGATTAGTAGTACTGTGGCGTCCTTTGTAATTGTCACTAGCCGTAATATCAGCCTGCGTGCCAGCGGTTTGTAAAGACAGATGTCAGAGGGATACGACAGAGAATATCGCTACATTGGTGACCCCGATTTTTAATAGAAAAATAGTGCAATTAATATTATTGTAACGAATATTAAAATTCAATGGAGCTGTATATTATCACTGTCAGCGTATAATGACACATTTAAAATTACATTGGAAATAAGTGACGCATCGGCCGAGTTACATCCAGTGCCGACATTAGCACTATTCCTAACAACGGGCTTAAGGCCGAATTGTCTACGCTGCGGTGGTTTGAAACGCAACAAGATCTATGATATATCATTCAATACGTCCGAATACATATACACGAGACATTGTATAATTCTACTAGGGTGGCGCAAAAAAACCGACAATTTTTTTTTCAGTCTCGAGTGAAAAAATGTTAGTTTTTGATGTTTTAAGAGCCCTCTCCAAAGAACAACTAAAAAAAAATTTTAAGAGGTCGCTCCAAATTTTTTTAAATTTCAAAAATCGCCCAAAATCGATTTTTTTTTAATTTTTTTTCTCGTTGCGGTAAAATTTTATAGACCAAAAAACAATAAGTTTCTGAAAGTTTCAGTTCAAAATTTAAGTTTTGAAAGGTCGCTCAAATTTTTTTTTTTAATTATTAGTTCAGTATTTTAGATTTTTTCGAGCGACCTTTTAATATTTAAATTTAAGTTCCATACATTTTTTTTCTTTTATTTATTACAATATTAGATAAATATTAAAAAATTAAAAAAAAAAAACGATGTTTAACGATATTTGAAATTTAAAATAATTTGGAGCGACCTCTTAATTTTTTTTTTTAGTTGTTCTTTGGAGAGGGCTCTTAAAACATCAAAAACTAACATTTTTTCACTCGAGACTGAAAAAAAAAATAGTCGGTTTTTTTGCGCCACCCTAATCTCTACCCAGCTGCTGGATATATTCCGAAGTTATCACTACCGAGAACAACGGTCGAAGCTTCGCTTCACATTTTGTTTTATTATTCTATAATAGCATTACTATTTATGTAAACCTTAGTCACTTAGTAAATTTTAACATTTATTTTACTAACGTTCATTCATAAGTTTTGTATATTATTGTTTTTGTTTTAACATATTTTATTGAAAGTATGTCGGTCGAACGATCACAGATAGCCATATCACCTCCCATGACTCCAACTGTTTCGAAAGTAGCGATCAAACTTCCACCCTTTTGGTCCGAAAAACCGGCCCTTTGGTTCGCCCAAATTGAAGCACAGTTTGACTTATGTAGCATAACTGCCGACGTTACAAAATTTAATTATGTTGTAGCTCAGTTAGACACAAGGTTGGCGTCAGAGGTTGAGGATGTTATAATTAGTCCACCAGCTGGTAACCGTTACGAAAAGATTAAGGCTGAGCTTGTTCGTAGAGTCTCCACCTCCCAAGAACAGCGAATCCGTCAACTATTATCGGAAGAGGAACTCGGTGATCGAAAACCACCAAAATTTCTTCGACATCTAAGGTCTTTAGCAGGTAACACTTTCACTGATGAAAATATTTTACGATATTATGGCTGCAAAGATTACCAATCAACATTCAGGCTATTTTATCAGTACAAGTCGATGTTACTTTAGATAAAGTAGCCGATTTAGCAGATAAAATAATAGAATTATCATTAACCACTGGAGCACATGCATCTGTGCATACTATTACAACATCTAAAGACCAACTAGTAGATCTTACGACACGTTTGGACGAACTTACACATCAAGTGGCGGCACTAAGCAGAGATTATCGGAACCGCCCACCCATTAATCGTTTCAGGCGAAGATCGCTGTCAAGAACCATATCACCTAACCCAAAAAGAAGCGATCATATTTGCAAGGCTTATCAAGCGGACGCCCGCAAATGCAAGCATCCCTGTGCCTGGAAGGAAAATTATTAAGGCAGTCAGTAAGGGCGACAACCGATTGCCGATTAAAATGTCGCCGTTTATTCTTAACAGATCAAAATTCGAAACGTCAGTTTTTAATTGATACCGGTTCTGATTTATGCTGTATGCCACTTAAATATGTCGGAGGCCGACGTTCACGTTCCGACTATAATCTCAGTGCTGCCAATAGAAGCGTTATTAAAACTTTCGGTAACATTCAACAATCACTCAACTTTGGGTTGCGCCGTGACTTTCGATGGAACTTCATCATAGCCGACGTCAGCACACCCATAATAGGATCGGATTTCTTAGCACATTGCCATTTACTACCAGACTGTGCTAACATGCGTCTAGTGGATGGTAATACTGGAATTTATGCACCAGCTTTCATAGCTTCAGTTGACCAACCCAGTATTAAAGTCGTTACTGAAACCACTGGGATATTCAGTGATTCACTCGCAGAGTTTCCCAACATTATTCGACCTCCTGGTTTCCCGATGGAAATCAAGCATACTACAAAACATTTTATTAAGACGACGGATGGTCCACCTGTTTTGTGTCGCCCACGCCGGCTCGGGCCCCTTAAACTACAGGCGGTTAAGAAGAATTTAACAGTATGATACAGTGTGGTACTGCCAGACCGTCAGATAGCTCCTGGTCTTCACCGTTACACATGACACAGAAAAAAGACTGCAGCTGGCGACCTTGTGGTGATTATAGGGCTCTCAATGGTAGGACCGTCCCAGATCGCTACCCCGTGCGTCACATTGGTGATTTCCAGAACAGTTTATCAGGGGCAAGTATATTCAGCACCTTGGATTTAATAAAAGCGTACCAGCAAATACCTGTTGCGGAAGAAGATGTTTGTAATACTGCTATAACTACGCTATTGGCCTCTTTGAATTTCCGTTTATGACCTTTGGTTTGAGAAATGCTGGTCAGACATTTCATTGATGAAGTCGTACGGGGTCTTAATTTCTGCTATGCGTATGTTGATGACATATTAGTGTTTTCCTCTAGTCCTGATGAACATGTGCAATACTTACGAAGCATATTTCAACGCCTGCAGGACTACGGGGTCAGTCCCGTCCAAGTGTACTTTAGGAACCAAGGATGTCACTTTTCTTGGTTACCATATTAGTGGTGCAGGTGTCCGATCTCCTGAGGACCGCATAAAAGCCCTTAAGCCATTACCATTAACCATACAACGTCTTCGCCGATTCTTAGTCATGATCAATAATTATCGGCGTTTTCTACCCCGTACTGCAGAACTTCAAGCTCCGTTGATTGAGATGCTTACCATATCTCAAGGAAAAGGAACTGCCTCAGTCCAATGGACCGAAAAGTTACAACAAAGTTTTCATAGCTTAAAAGACAGCTTGTCTAATGTTACACTATTGGCACACCCTGTACCTGATGCTCTTTTAGGACTATTTACAGATGCCTCAGGTATACAAATCGGTGCATGCTTACAACAACAAGTAAAGGGTCATTGGCAGCCAATAGCATTTTTCAGCAAGAAATTAACAGGCTCACAGAAACTGTGGCTAGCCTACTACCGAGAACTACTGGCAGCTTACAAGAGTGAACAACATTTCAGACATATCATAGAAGCTCAACAAACTACGATCTTCACTGATCATAAACCTCTTGTATATGCTTTTTCTCAACGTAGAGAAAAGTTACCGCCGGTACAACTGAATCAACTATTATTCATTTCACAATTCACTACGGATATTGTTCATATTAAGGGCAAGGAAAGCGTGGTCGCGGATACCAAGTCTCGCATAGAGGCTGTCGCTGTTGACACCGATTTTTCAGATCTCGCACAATCACAGGAATTAGATAACGAACTTAAAGAAATTCTCAAATCCAATAGTTGTTCATTAAAATTGGAAAAAGTTATTATTCCAGGGACTAGCACGACGATTATTTGTGATACCTCTACAGGTAGACACCGTCCTTACATCACGCCACAGTTTCGACGGAAAATTTTTGAGCAACTCCATATTCTAAGCCATCCAGGTATAAAAGCGTTTAATTACTGAGCGATTTGTTTGGCCGTCTATCAACAAAGATTGCCGATTATGGTCCAGTACGTGTCTACAGTGCCAACTTAGTAAAGTCACTAGACACACAGTGTAACCGATTGGACAATTTCAAAATCCATCAGCTCGTTTAAAACATGTCCATATCGACATTGTTGGTCCTCTACCAGTGAGCAAAGGATATAATTATTGTCTTACAGCTATCGACCGTTATACATGATGGCCAGAAGTGTGGCCTATTACATACATTACGGCTGAGGAAGTTGCGCAAAGTTTGTTAGCGGTTGGATTGCACGATTTGGCGTACCCACAATTGTTACTACTGACCAGGGCCGTCAATTCGAATCAGACCTATTTCAAGATTACTTCAGCACTGTGCAACAAAAAGACTAAGGACTACTAGTTATCACCCATGCGCAAAGGGCATGGTAGAGCGTCTGCACAGACAGTTAAAAGCAGCCTTGATGTGCCACGATGAGACATGGGTTAGAGCTTTACCGCTAGTACTGCTTGATATGCGCTCTGCTCTTAAGGAGGGCCTAAAGGCTTCACCAGCAAAGTTGTTATATGGTGAACCTCTTCGATTACCAGGTGAATTTGTCACAGTTCCTCTCAACTCAAGTCGTGCCGACGATGTTACAGATTTTGTTTATCAGTTGCGCTACAAAATGAATAAACTTAGACCGATTCCTGCTTCATGGCATTGTCAACAGGCTACCTTTTTATTTAAAGATTTGAAGACGACCACTCATGCTTTCTTGTGCGACAATACCATCCGTCGCCCGCTTCAACAGCCATACACTGGTCCCTATGAAAATCTTGACCGTCAAGAAAAAACTATAACCTTGAACATAAAGAGGCAAACCAACTGTAGTCAGTGTTGATAGGGTAAAACCAGCACACATAGATAACAACGATCAACTTTCCCATATTCCTCGTAGCCAGCCTCGTCAACCATCTGCCGACACAGCCGGAACCTCATCAGATCATAGAGTTTTAGTCAGTTATGTTACTCGTTCTGGTCGACGAGTTCGCTTCGCTAAGCCTATCGACGTGTAACCCCGTCTTTGTTTCTTCGTGGGGGGGTGATGTGGCGTCCTTTGTAATTGTCACTGGCCGTAATATCGGCCTGCGTGCCAGCGGTTTGAAAAGACACATGTCAAAGGGATACGACAGAGAATATCGCTACAGTACAATAATTAGTTGTGTGGTCCATTACTCATTACCATTTTAATTATCATATTAATTATATGATTGTAAAATCCCCTGCTACACAAGGCTTGACTCCCATTTTTTACTTGTGGAAATGCATTTACCCATACCGTCCCAGCCCGGGAGGCCTGAGAGGGTTGTGAGATGCCCTCAGGCAGGTGTTATTAAAAAAAATCAATACAACTCTACAGACATATTTTAAGTTCCATTCAGAAACGCATTTGATAATTTAGCCTCATAACGGAATAGTTAAAGCTGTGTCTTGTCAGTTACTAAACAGAAGGAAAATACACAAAATATTCTTACAATTATTGTTAAACAAATCGAATATAGGTCCAAATGTCCCAAACTTCATATGTACTCACATGTCACCACTCCTAAAATCAACGGTAAGAAATACACGTTAATGTTTTTATGAACATACAATTTAGGTTTCATTTTTATAAAAATCTAATTAATATTTATGTAAAATAATCTCAGTCACAGTACATCAATGTTGTTGTGTCAAAGACAAATAAAAAATCAATAAATACAATTTATATATATTTTTAAATGTTGACATCAAATATTACGAATGACAATTAGTATTCTACGTATGAGCTAGGAGGTCCTAATTTAATAAATTTAAATCTTGTGGTATTGTATGAACCTGCATGTTATCGAATTGCGAATTCACAGGCCGCTTTTTGTTCGTATTTGCAGGCCGAGCCCAAGTAATAGAAGATTCAATTAGTTGATCAGGTGATCCATAGGGTTTTGTTGTCATTTCATTTCTATTAGTGTCAGTGGTTGTAAGTTCAAATACTCTGAAAAATAATTGAAAATTTAAAAATATCATATTCATAAAATACAAAAATAATATAGTTTCGTTTTGTTCTAAAATCACCAATTTGATATATAGCATCCTACTAATATTATAAAGACGAAAGTTTGTGTTTGTTTGTTACCTCTTTAGGCAAAAACGGCTTCACTTATTTGTATGAAATTTTATAGGCAGATAGCTTATATCCCTACTTAACAAGACAATAATCATCATGATCAGGGATTTCCATCAATGCGATAAAAAGATGTAAAAACACAGACTATGGAGAACAAGTCACATGGTTACATATAATATAAGAATTCAGTGCATGTATGTAGGACTTTAGGCAAAAGGTTGTTAATAACACTCTTCTACTTCTTACTATTAGTGATCCTTATTTTATAGTATACAGTGCGTTGAGCTGCAAGCAGTTTGCTTGGGTAGCTACGAATGATAAGTGTAGCGGTCTATGACAGTTTAGATATACCCTGATATTGACGTTGCTTTCTTATTTAATAGAGTGTAATTCGACGGGCTGCAAGCGACCTGCGTCAAACTAGCTACGAGCATAAAGGGTTTTATGCCAGTCTCCTTTGATATAATTTATGTTAAACAGTAGGTACAGGAATGAGAATTGTTTCACAAAATCAACATTAACGCGAGTGGAGCCGCGGTTAAAAGGTAATCTATTCATAAGTTTTAATACTGTGCTATATCATGATTTTCTGAATGAATCGAATTGGTACCATTATGGTATTTTGGTTGCGATGTACATGATACTGTTAAATTGTTATTCTTTATTACCAAAGAACGGTAAGAGAAATTTTTAAATATTCGTATAAAGTTTTATGAAGTTGACCTTCACTTTATCAAAGTGAATATACTCTCAACAATAAAAAGTTAACATTGGAGAACTTATACATAAAAGAAAACTATTTAATATTATTATATATACGATGGAATGAATCATTCACACTAACTATGAAGACCGCTTTACACGGAACAAAATGTTTGAGCAATAAAAGCAGGCTACATTCGATTTTGGATAGAAATATGTTGAAAAAATACCCTTGGTTTACGGATACAATTAAAGATATGATGCGGTTACGCGATAGATCTCATAGCCAGCTCAAGCTCACAAATATGGGCTCACACAGAGCTATGTACAAAGACTTAAAAAATATTGTTACAGCTGCACTTAACAGGGAAAAAACTGCTTACTTTGAAAATGCAATAAATAAAAATATTCACAACCCTAAGAAGCTATGGAAGAACCTCAAATCAAATATCACTTTAAAAGAGAAACATGAACGTGAACTGTCTGAGTCCTGCGGCAACCCTGAGTCCATAAATACACACTTTTTAAATGTTCCGGGTAATGGAGTAGTGAGTGCTAGCGATTTGTCGTACTTCGAACACAACAGATTTAGTACTGGATGTTTCAGTCTCAGAACAGTAAACTCTGAGATGGTTATGAAGGTCATACAAGGCATGAAATCGAACACTCGGGGGTCTGACGGCATCTCACTAGATATGTTACTGATGACTTTACCTTGGTCTCTAGTGGCTATAACCTCTATCATCAACAGGTCTATTACTTCCTCAACTTTTCCCAATGCATGGAAAATAGCCATAGTGTCACCTATTCCTAAAACTACCCACCCTGCCAGTGCCAAAGATCTAAGGCCAATAAGTTTACTGCCATGTATATCCAAAATTCTGGAGAAGTTGGTGTCCAATCAACTCAGGCAGTACTTGGAAGGGTCAGGTATACTTCCAGTAGCTCAATCTGGATTTCGCACAGGATTTAGCACATCCACTGCATTCCTTGACGTAGTGGATAACATCTTGGTAGCTAGGAATCAAGGTATGGGATCGACCCTCGTTCTGCTGGATTTCTCTCGTACATTTGATTCCATAAATACCTCTCTTCTTCTTTCTAAACTTTCTTACTATGGATGTGACTCACCAACTGTGAAGTGGTTTTGCAGCTATCTTAGTGACAGGTCACGATATGTTCAGATGACTAGTCATAAGAATGGGCACATTGCAACTTCTGCTCTCTCCCCAGTTGCCAAAGACGTTCCCCAAGGGTCCATTCTTGGACCACTTCTCTTTATCCTATTCAGTTCTGATATATGCAATAATATTATAAAGTGCAAATACCATCTCTATGCTGATGACCTTCAGATATACATTCTTTCCATCCCCGGAATTGTGGCGATGCGGTACTAAAGCTAAACTCACACTTAAACAGAGTAGTTGATTGGGCTGGTCGTAATTCCTTACTGTTAAATCCTGCAAAATCCAAATATATGATTTTAGGCTCAAAAAAAATCATTGCTGATGTTTAAAACTCTAAGCCAGACATAAGAATCGAGGGCTGTCCGATAGAATATGTTCAAGAGGCTCGTAATCTGGGTGTTGTGTTTGATGGTGAATTACATTTCAAATCCCACATTCTTGAGGCGGTCCGTAGCTGTTTCTATAGACTGAAGCATCTTTATCGGGTTCGCCCTTATCTAAGCGTGGACATGCGAGTGACCCTATGTGAATCACTTGTCCTATCTAAGCTCAACTATGCCGACACTGTGTATGGCTCATGTTTACTTAAAAGAACTGAGAGGCTCATGCAAAGAGTTCAAAATGCTTGTGCTCGGTTCTGCTTTGTTGTTCCACCCCGTACTCACATTACCCCATACTTGAACAGGGGAAATTTAATGAAAATGGTGGCACGTAGAAAGCTACATTTTGCAACACTACTATTCGGTGTAGTACTTAATAAATCCCCGGTATACCTCTATAATAAGCTGACATGTTCGGGTTCTCATAATAAACAAAATACCAGACCATCAAGATATCTCATGGTAATGTCAAGACATAAGACTGCGACATTTTGAGGTAGCTTTAAATTTGCTGCAACCCGATGTTGGAACGACCTCCCACCGCCGTTTCGTGATCTGAAAACAGTGCGCACATTTTACAAAAAATTTAAACATCATTTACTCACCTTGCAAAATTCTGTTACATAAACAAACCTGTGATTGCGCACGCTGCATTCCGGCCTGCGGTAGATGTGGGCTTGGGATCGTGTTAGCAGTGAAGCATCTGTTGTTCTTCATGATAACTCGTTCACGTTCAGTTCATGATCACACAAGCAATATTTCTCATTATATGCAATCAAATTCTATATTATCGCTTCATCGGTGTTCTATTCTATTTAATTATCACATATTCTATTCTATTTAAATTATTTATTTATGATAATCCTATTAGCCCATTCTATTCTGATTTGACTATGGCTTCTCCGATTTTCCTAGTTCCGCCAATGTCAAGTATAAAATAGCTATATTAATAACGCAATTTACGTATTTATTTAAATTTAAATTAATTATATCTTCACCAGTTACATATTTATTTAAACAATTTTTATAGTAATGTCATTCTTTGTTTTCTAATTTCTTATTATATTAAACAGTAGTGCTGACCATGACATCACGATGGACCATCGGAAAACCAGCGCTGCAACGCATCATACGTTGTAGCATTCTTGCTGAGATGGGCCCATTTACGGCCTCACACAACTGTTTAGTGGGCACGCTGTACCTTATATTCACTAGGTTATTGTTGTTTTTGTTTTTCGCCTTAATTTTTAATTATTTTTGTTAATCATTTAGTCAGTGTGAGTTCCGTAATAAATGTATTTTCTTTCTTTCTTTCAAAAAAGAGACAAAAAGAAATTAAAAGACGTGTCTAAAAAAGAATACCATATTCAAAAATGTCAATTTCGTACTAGCTATAATTTAAAATGTATTCTATTTTGGGTATAAATTAAATTATACCAAAAAATCTATCAGCGAAATATAACACTGTAGCAGAATTTACATCATGTCTATAAAATTAATTAACATTTTATTTTAATACTACTTACTAAGGAGGTATCCATGTGGCAAGTATTGAAAAGACATTTTACTCTATCCAGTCTCCTAATAAAATGAAATAGCAAAAAAATTATATGAAGCTATATTTATTTTCTTTTACACGCTAGCACAAAATTTAATCTATGCTGAATTAATTTTATTCTGGTTTATTCAAATCCTTATTAGTGATAACAATAATGCCTCCATAAATTCTTTTTATTATAAACTGGCTATGTCCGCGACTTCGTTCGCATGGAACAAAAATAATGATTTTTGACCATTTTTGTAGTTTTTTTCAATACCGCTTTACTTTTATTGGTGGTAACGTAATGTTAAATAGCCTAAAGCTTTCTTTAATTATTGCCATATCAAATACAATTTTTTACAATCTGACTAAGAATCGCGTGTTCAGACAAACTCTTCCACTTTGTAATATTAATATGGATATAATTATAGCAATGATCGCTATTGACTTCAAAATATAACTTCAAATGAACGTCTTAAGTATGCAAATAGTCTCCCTGACCTGTTTATTATTTATGTTTATTTCTAATATTTTGTTATTTAGTGTTGCACTGTTACTGCATCATTTCCATGTATCACTAATAATGGTATGTACTATATGCTGTTCCTATTATATATATTTAATAATTTCTACTGATGTCCGCGACGTCGCCTCTAGAGAGTCCATCAGAATACCAGCGTTGCACTATACCAGTGTAGCAGTTATGCTGAGACGGGTACCAATTTATCCACGCGTTACGTTGTGTTGATGTTGCTATGTATTGTGTTTTTTTCTATATCTTTTATTTTTTTTAATTATCATATGCTGTGTGGTGGATAAATAAAGCCTTATTTCTTTCTTTCTATTAAATATAAGTGACTTTTACCTGTATCCATTTTCGTCAGCGATGTATTTGTATGACTTATGTGATCCTATCGGATATCCATACTCGTAAATACCAATCACAGAGCCGTTGGGGAATCGCTCTTCTACACGATACTGGTAATTTCTTGTTTCTGAATCACTAACACCATAACTAAAAGTATATGTACCAGGGACTCCTGAAAATATTAATATAGCAAAGCACCGTACATGGTTAACTATTGTAAGCGATTTTTTATACTTTTTAGGTTTAGCGTTATGGCTACAATCTCATCTGATGTTAAGTAACGATGTGGTCCAAGAAGGTGTATATGCTAAACCTATGGAGGGAGTAGCTCTCAAGTGCAACAGCCGTAACACACCTATAGATGTTTGGCGGCAGATTTTTAACTTAAGGGTGGTAACTTGAACTTTTAAATGAACCTGTTATTAAACCTCCTTTATACGATAGTATAGCCCAAGTCTACAGTTAAAAATTAATTTTAATTTTTACATCGATATTTAAAATCGAAAAAAAAAATCTTACCATCAATATTTTGTCTGAAGTATGTGGGAAAGAGCTCTTCAACTAAACTTAGCCTTGGTTTTCGTGGAGCTGAATGTGATTTTATACAAAAGTAGATTAAAAAACAAATCTGGAAAATCAAGAAAAAATGCTTATTACTGATGTCAAAGCTTTTAACTTATTTTTC
Source organism: Actias luna (assembly GCA_039707435.1). Lineage (NCBI taxonomy): Eukaryota > Metazoa > Arthropoda > Insecta > Lepidoptera > Saturniidae > Actias > Actias luna. Next base: position 6,288,138 of record JAZHAC010000033.1, on the reverse strand, counting down.
ATTAAAAGTTTAATTACTTCGATACAAAACTGAAATATAATTATAACATTTCATATACTTAAAACGGGTAGATTTTGAAAAAATTATAATGTATGATTATCCATAGTTTACTCGTAAAGTTTATCTATCCTAGACTATATTAATAAGCTATTAAAAGGTTTAAATATTCTTCTCACCTTTATAAAATGTTTCATTGTCAATGCTGCCACACTCACGAGCTCAAGAATAACTTTCAAACGAAGAATGCCGCACTCTGTGTGTGTTAGTCCCTTTTATGCTTAAAGTTTTTAGTAGTTTTATATTGGCAAATAGCAACAGATATGCGAAAAGCTTGCATGTTTATGGGTGAGGGCAATTTTGCACTTATCCGTTTAAACTGATGTCATAGCGACGTATAAAGATAAATACTTTAAAGGCGATGGAAGCTATAGGTACATAATGTGCGGTATACTAAATAGATAAAATAATAAAACGTTTATAGTCGTGGTCATTTGAACATAAGTCTATTTTATTTATTTCAATATTTACTGGAAAATATGAAATCCGTCGTAAATAAGATTATGGAAAATTCCATTTTAATTAATTGGTTCAGCACTCGCCCCAAAGAGTTCAATGATGTTTTCAAAAACCTTAAAGGTAACAGCGTATGTCAGTTCGAAAAAAAACTAAGTAAGCAAATGTTCAAAAACAAGTTGACTAGGGCCATTATTATCATCATTACGCTTGATTACGGTGTGTATCTGCTGCTTCTAGAAAGTTTAACGCCTAAGTTTAGCTCCTAGAAACATGGTAGCGATCTAGTCACATACAATTGTTATGTCCTAACCCAGTAAAGCTACAAATACGGCCACCGCCTAATAATTAAAATCAATGATGACATACAATTCTAGAATAGAAAAAAAGATAAAGGATTACTTTAGTTTGCTAGGGTCATCCTAGCTTCTAAAGATTAATTGTTACGCATTACAGACAATAGATAAATGAAGGTTTATTACTCGTACTCGCAGCATTTTAATTAATTCGGTTTTTAATAAATTAATTTTAATTAGGATTTAGCGTTATGGCAACAATCTCGCGTGAACGATGTAGCCTAAGATGGGGGACAGGCTAAGTCAAGTAGAGGGACTGGTTCTAAAGTGCAACTGCCGGAACACATCTATAGGTATTTGACGGCAGATTTTCAACTTGAGGTTAGTAACTAGCCAGGCGGGTATTAGAAAAAGCTCTACCACCATGTTATAGTTCCATCACGTTTCCATCACCGCTTCCTTCATTCCTTTTCGTGCTGTCCGTACACACTACCAATTGATTTATCACCGCTTCATCAAGAATTACATTTACTTGCTTAAAAATGTATACAAATAGAAAAGCCCGTCGCTATCCAAACAAGTAAAATTCACATTAATAAAATAACATCCTACTCTTTCCATTTCTGATTTAACGAACAGTCGTTCCGGTCATATATGGGTTTTATTACAACGAATGAATTCATAATTTATTTTGAAGATAGCTAACTGTACTATGACTAAATATATATTAAGGGCATTGACACGTTATTTATGTTACATTTGTCATCAACTTTTGACTTATGGTATTCTCGACGCCAAAATAATATTTATGAGATTGAAAAAATAAAACGGAGAAGCAGCGAATAAAACTCACTCACTCACGCAGGGTTCCACACTGTTTATGTAATATACTTATTCTCTAAATTTATGATTGAATTTATTATGACTGTTGTAAAATTATGTACCAAAGAAATTTAAAAGCCGAATGAAAATAATACACAGAACCACTGGAAAAAATATCTGCCAGTCCGCTATCTCGTATACATTGCCACAGCCCTCAAATATGTACGTATATATTTTATATTATAATATTTATATTAAAAAAAAAAAAAAATGATCGCTTACAGCAATTAAAAGATTGAAACTGTTAAGTTCCGTATCACTCTTTATTATGTTAACCTTCCTTTTTTTTATCAATTATTTATTTAACTTTAACTCTATAACTTAAAGAACATACCTACTTAAAAGCGCGCCTTTTTAAGTCGAAATTTCAGCAACTGAATCCTTTGTTCTCGAACTTATTGTTAAATCGAAAACTCATTAACTCGAAATTTTTAGCGTTCCCTAGACATTCGAGTTATAGTGATTCCACTGTATAGCAAATGTTTTAATTAGAATATTTTCTTTTATAAATTGAAGTATCGACTTATACTTTTAAATGTTAATAATATAACTTGTATACAGCGAATGTATAACAGCATTTTTTCTTCGTTATACTTTAAATATCAATTACTATCACACGCCCACCAACTTCTTCAGACCTACTTTTATTGTGTTAATTATTTTCTGATATCATAAGAAGTATTAAAAAGACATGTCTAATATATTTCGGTTAAATCTATTAGAACATACATATGTATAAAAGAAAACAAAATTTCATGTATTATTATGGTACATATAGGCAAATTTTATTATAATTTTAAGCAATTAGCAATGCATAAAATCGGATTGGTCTAGCAGGCTAGATTTTGGTATTTTTATTAACTCAATATCATCGTAATTAGGTATATAGACAATTCTACGATATATAAGAAACTTTAAAATCCATATATTTTATGTTCGCTAATTATAAATACCTTGTAAAATAAATATGAACGAAGGGAAAGAAATAGCATAGGCAGAATAATACAATAAATTTACATAAACTTCATTTATTGATAATTTTCAAAAACATATAAATGTGTGTGAAGAATAAGAAAATTTAGTAAAAGGTATTCGTGATTGAGATCACAGACTATGGAAATATCAGTTCTCAAAAATCTGCGCAAAACACAAAAATAGAACTTATATATATTCGTCAATAAATAGACCTCATTAAATTGTTATTAATAATTTTCATCAGGAAAACTGAATAAAAACTTATGTGAAAATTAACAATTAATTGTACTTCAGATGCCGTCTTCAATAGTTAATGGAGTAAAATATCCACAATCAAAATAATTTAATCGTAAGTATTTATTTACCCTTAATCATATGCCATTATCATATGGGTATACATAATTTAAACATAAGTATGCTAACTTATCCGTTAACGAACAATTATGTTCTTAGAATTTATATAATAAACCAAGCAAAAAAAATCCATTATTACTAAAAAATATTGACCTCAATTAATTAATCACATGAATCCTGTGTCTGGCTACTTAATAATGAAAATTATCAATGAACTCCTAAAATCTAGACATCTTTTTATAGGATGACGTTGTTAAACTAACTTCTCCAAAGCTACTGTAGTAGGTAAAATTATAGTTAAAACTAAATAGTATTTTTGAGTCTAGGTCTAGTTGATTCGTTGTTTAGTGAATTCCGTAGTGCGACAAGGAGATGGCTGGTGCTGCAGCGTAGTGTGCAAGTGGGGCCACGTGAGCCACAGGTGCCACATGAGCAACATGAGCTACAGGAGCTACATGGGCAACCGGGGCAACTGGCACCTGAAAACATATTCGTAAAGTATATGTAAAATAACCCATTGAAATAAAATATATAATGCTACAAAATTTTTAATTCATTTGTATTTTCGTATGCCATTAGTTGTAAATTTGTAAGTAAATATTTCCTTATGGACTGTAGTATTATTATTCTATTGTAAGACAATTTTCGTTGCTTGTACTACGCTATCTATGTATACCTATATGTAAAAGACAATAACCTGGTTGATCATGAATGATCTTGAGCTGAAATTTCTAAGAATAGAAATTCTTAATTTGAGAGTACTGTCTTTATACAATAAGTATTCTTTAAGAAAAGATTTGTATAAGTGTTAGTTTTTATTTAATATTTAACACTCATAAACTAAATGAAGCTAAAAAAATAATTAATAGTACTTATAAAGGTGTGAGATTGATGGTGAATTCTATATGCGAAAGTATACATTTCGAGACAGATTTGTTGCATATGGTTTATTCTAGGTTCAGTCCTAATAACGGGTGATGATCAAAACTTTCGACAACTTCAAAATCGGCGGACTAGGGAGATTGCGTTTTTTAAATCTAACTAAATCCAAAAACTAAATAAACTGTACAAGTAAAGGTACATTTCATTAAAATCTTAAAACTGAACAAATATTTTAAATATACGCGACTGTAATCGCAGTCGGAAACCGAGTATATTTTACTAAAATACTATAGAATATACATATTTTTACGATGATGCGAGTTAAAGCGGCACATTATATTTGTACATATACCTATGTACACGTTATGTGGTTTAGTTATTCCGGTTAACAAATTAACATACATACATTATTACATTTTTCCTCGAACTTCTAACAAGCCCTAAATGGATAACTCGGTAAATCAACATTAGAACTAACGCGTTTCCTTATAAGCCCACGTTATGAACTTTCACAATCGCTAATCACTCAACGATAGTAGAAAAGTTGTATTCAAGTAAAGATAAACTATGTGACAAGCTATCAATGGACAAGATACTGATAAAACTTATGCAAGACTGCATTCTTCTGAATTGACAATTTGGTCAATATACTAGATTTTCATATAAATTTCGAATAGCCTTAAGGGGCCATTCGAGTATTACGTACTTACGTACAAACGAGATGGAGGTGTCTTTGTTTAGACTATTTTTATGAAATGGGGGACGAGGAGGTGTAAATGGTGATTAGGTCAACAATTATTATTTATATACCTTTTCTGATTTAACTGTAAAATGTAAAAAGTAAATGAAGCGGAAGAGTTTGTTTGTTTTTTTATTTGAACGCACTAATCTTAGGAACTACCAGTCGGATTTCAAACATTCTTTTTATCTGATAGAGCAATCATTGAGCAAGGATTTAGGCTATTTAATATCACGCTTCCAGCACTAGAACTTTAGCGGTATTGTAAAAGTTACTAAAAAGGGAAAATTTTATGAATAATTTTAGTTCCACGCGAACAAAGTTGTGGGCAATAGCTAGTCACTCACAAAGATGATAATTTACAAGTTCATATTACTTCCGTTATTGAATTTAGAGGTTATGGTTTTGTATAGTATAGTTTAATAGACTTTTTATTTAAAATTGGAATGAGCTTTTAGTTATCGAATAGCTAATTCAGTCGAATGAACTGCGTACGTTCAAGGTACACCGTAAAAACAATTTTATGAAACTAAATCACAAAAACCGTACTCATAGTGACTCCATTCTGATTCACCTTTGCTTTATGGCATTTCGTGATAAATCAGTGTATTTGATGAATTTACCGAGAAAATTATACCAGCGGTGGTCCCTCGAGGGAGATTTCTAGATGTAATTATTTTTCAATTGTATTATGCTTAGCAGCATTCACGGTGTTTTTTCACTTTGCCAAGATAGTATAACATATATTAATAATGTAAAAATTTGTTCAAATATGCAACCGGACACAAATCAGTATCACATACTATGTACTATTCGTGAAATATAATAAAATAATTTTGCCCGTTTTTGTAACTTTTTTCAATACAGCTTTGCTTCTATTGGTGGAAGGGTGATGTTAAATAGACAAGGCTTTCATCAATGGTTTCTCTATCAAATTCAAAAAAATTATAATTAAATTCGAATGGTAGTTCCTAAGATTAGCGCATTCGATACTAGCATTAACTCGCGACTTCGCACGCGTTAAAATTGATTTGTTGAATAGATCTGATGAGAAATACAAAGTTTATCCCTCTCTTTAGCCCACTTCCAATAAGTTTTTTTGACACAATAAGTAACCTATCACCGTCTTCGTGGTCCCATTTATCTCTTTACCTAAACTGATCATAATCGATTCAGTGGTTTCGACGTAAAAGCGTAACAAACAAACGATTCTCACTATCACGAACTCACTATCGCATTTATAATATTAGTAAGGATTATACATTTATTAATTTTTATGTATAAAAATTAAGTAATTATCTTTAATAGTTGTAAATCTAAATGTATAAACAAAGAGAGTTATCTTTTGATAGAAATCACTTCAAAATTATAATATCAACCTAATTTTAAAGTACGATTTCGTCAAAGTGCACTTACCGGATGCACCGCATGTCCCGACTTATGCACTACCGCGTTGAATCCGGTGTGATCATCGGCTGAGTATTCGACGGTGCGTGTCGAACCGTCAGGTTCTACCAACGAGTAACTACCTGAGAAAAAATATTTTTTTAGGATAATTGGAATTGATTTGCTTTGATTGAATGATTGGTCTGTTTATAAGGTGCATGTGCATATATGGCAATGTGAGTCACTTGAGTTTGCGAATAAAAATATACAATATATTGGTTATTATATCAGTGCATACTGTTATTAGGTACTCGTTATTTTTTATCAGATTTTAGGAGAAAAAAGGATAAAAAATGTAACCAGTAACGGATTTAAAGGTTGTGAAGTCTCAATGCGAAGAAAAAGTCAAGTCCCCTAGCAATTTTAAATTATTAATATTTTAATGTATATCTATATACATCAATGTACAGTTGTATATTTTTTGAGATGACAGAAATAAACCTATAATTTTCTTATTTGAACAATAAAATTATATCAAAATGTTGCTTTTAACAGTAAAATCGGAGTTCAAGTATCTGAACTCCTAAATAGAGCTCATAAATCCTTTGTTTATTGTAATCATACTAGATAAACCACAAAAATAATTATTTATGGTTATTGACAATTGCCAAGTGAGGACAATTAAGATCACAATTTTTTTGCTTTATGTCATGCTCCCTGACTGCTAAGTAACAAAAATTAACTTATCTCAGACTCCATTGATTCTGGTTTATTTTATATTTTTATTTTATATTAAATATACTAATCATATATTTTTCTAGAACCTCTAACGACGTCACCGTCCCTTTCTTCTTGTTGTGATTTAATATCACCCGTATGCGGGTCTTTCACTCCGTAGTTGAACGCGTACCTTGGGTATGCCTGGAATTAACAATATTATATTTTTTTATTTATTACAATTTACATTATTCTATAAGCCGGCAAAAGGTTAGGATTACAGAAATTTATACCGTTTTAATAAATATATTCAAGTTTATATCTTTTCTAGTATATACGAAATTGAGATTGATATTTTAAAATTTTCGTAATAATTTATTAACATCAAAACTAATCTCCTATGATAGGCTTTTATCAGTGAGCTACGTTAGGAGATAGAGCAAAAAGTAGAATTCCGCTCGCTACATCTAAGACACCAGAGTCTGATGCATTTGTACTCTTCATTAAACGAGGAGACAATTAACAGTTGTAGACCAAAGTCATCAAACCAGTCTACTGATAATAAACATCTACTTCTGAATGGATTTTTTTGTGGATGCAAATGTACATCCTATATGATATCAGTACTGATTTAGTAAAAGTAATACACACAACAGGCTCAGCAGCTACAGTGTGGACTGCTACTGGAGCCGCTTGGACCACAGGAGCTGCGTGGACTGCAACTGGTGCTGCATATGACAAGCCACCATGTAATCCAATTTCAATAGGCACCGCTACTGTAGCGCTCACTAATGCTAACAACATCAAACCCTGTAATAATACAAACATTACAAATATTTTATTGTTAATATTAATTCTTAATACTATCATTGTTTTGTAAATAGTTCGTTATATCAACATTTAAAAAGCAGGAATAAATGTCTTGTGTTCATTAGCGTTTAGAATTAGTAATATTTATAATATATTTCAAAAATGAAGTTTTCGTTCGAAAGATCATTGTATAATGATGCTTTTTAAGAATATAATGAAAATATTTGGTTAATTTTGGTTCCGAAATTTCTACATTTTTTAATTACTCTATGCATTTGAAAAATGCAAGATATTTTTTGTGTACCTAATAATGTTTGATAATAATTTCGTATTATGAGATTAATTGGAGTCTGGAGTGAATTAAATTTTCATATTTATTTTTAAATTTATATCTCTTGAGATCAAAGTTAACACACCAGATTTAAATAATCCTGTTCAACAAACTGCAAATATAACCTTCCTGTAATTATACTAAAAACAACAATATGATCTAAAGTCATTTAAATCTAGCCCAACATATGCTTAAAAACAATATCTAAATAAGAATCAGTTATAACATGATAATTCCCGAATTTACGGACATTAAAATTATTCTATATGCCACATATTACAGTAATTTTAATCATATATTACAGGTAACTAAGAGATAAAAGAAGTGTTTATTATAAAAATGTACAATTATTTATTTAAACAATATACCCATAAATACTCACCCTCATTTTCGTATCACAATGGTACTATGACACACGAGTATGACTAGCACAGTCCCGGCGACGGTGGGTGCTATGGCCTTATAAATAAAGGACCCCACCATACCAATACACCGTCTATATATGACTTTCATCCTAGGTAACGTCCAAACACAGGTCTATTTACTACAAACTTCAATATTTCCTTACCTTTTACAGCGATATCTAAAAACATATTCTACGTACAGTTTTGCTGTGTGAATAGTTAGACAAACAATAATAAAGTTGTCTTAATATTTTATTGAGTATTTCTATATATGTAAATAATTTCTCAGTAACTGGATAGAGTACTGGTTTGGATAAAAGCTTATATTTACATTAAAAAGCTTAATCTCCGCTAATATTTATTCAACATTTAGAATCATTGACAAAACTATCAATCGATATTTTCTATACTAATTAATATTATAAAACGAAAAAGTACGTTTGAAAGCTCTATTCTTAAGAACTCGGAACTTAAGAACTTCGAATTCGAATTTCAAAAATTATTTTTATATTTTATAGAGTAATCATCGGCGAAGGATTTAAGCTATGCAACATCACACTACCACCAGTAAGAGCAAAGCTGTATTGACAAAACTTACAAAAACTAAATAATGTTTTGTTCCACGCGAACGAAGTCGCAGGCACAATTAATTATAAATAAAAATGTAAACATTTGTGTATAAAACCATTGTTGCACTTTTAAATTGTAGTTGTTATTATACGTCTAACAAAGAAGGAGCATATATTCATTCCTGAAAACTAAATTGAAATAATATAGTACTAAGTTTAGCAAACAAAAATTATTATCTTTGGTCTGTACACTACACAATACATAATACATTTAGTAACTATAATCATATACTATCAAGACGTTATTACATTCTCCTCGTTTATATATAATGAGACAATTGGAACATAGTTGTATTTGTTTTAAGTTCGACTGAATCTTTGTTACTCAAAATTAAAACACTTAACAATGTGTATGCATTCAAACAGGACTCTTGAAGTTTCATTAAATCATACGGTTATTAGCCATCGTATTTACGGAGGATATTGCGGAATGCAGCCAACAGCACCACACCGCTCCACATCTTGACCGATATAAATCAGTCATTGGTGTTAATATTATTGCGAAACCAGATAAAGTCCCACGCTAGGTTTGATTATATGTGTTTAAGGGCTTTAGAAAGCTAAGGTTTTAACTAATTGCTACCTATGAAGGTTTATGTAATACATCATATGCGATAAGCGATCATATCTTCAGTTCGTATTTAACTAGTATATTAATAAAAATATAGTTCTACCTGTACGTACATTTTTTTGTTAGATGTATGGAAGACACTGTTCACGAATAATGTAAAATAATTGTTTTCCTGTTTGTATGTTCGGACTAAAGTACCTACTTGTAATATTATGAAATGTTTACTTATAGAGATACGCGAAATAATAATTAAAATAGAATAAAAACTCTAAAAAATAAATTAGTTTAACTCATGGTCAATAATGTATACATTAATATTGACTTAACTTTGTTAATAGTCACAATTGTTTCCTCAAATTGAAACAAAGTCTTCAGAACTATATAATAGCTTGATATCAAATACAATAGTTATGCATCTCTCAACCAGTAACTTCATCGAATCCAAATTAGTTTTTTAGTAATTGATAAAAAATCCATTTCCTACTCCACCGTATAATCGAAATCTGTACCCAATTTTATTAGAATCTATAGAGCTACTCAAGCGTAGTTAAAAGACTGCATTCAACAAATCTAGGTACTTTCACATTTATTGTATATATTATATAATATCTAATTGTAATAAGGAATATAATATTTTTTTTTTATTTGCAATTTTCTCTAACCAAAGATAGACAATGTCGTTAGCCCTTTTTTATGAACGTGGTTTTCAAAATTCTATTTTTTATGGACTTCCTCATCGCAACCCGTAAGCGCATTACTCGGGCTTAGGCCAAAACGAGAAGGGCGTAAGGCAAAAATCATCGGTGATAAGCACCTAACACCACCTAATAAAAAGCACCACGGGTCACGGCGTAGTTAAACTTTAATCTCCCCTATTGTCAGAGACTAGGGACAGCTTACACATTTCTTCTAATCCAACATCATTAGCCCTAATTTTACCCTCACATTAAAAATATAACTTGCTTCCACCATATATAATATAGGCTTCTTTGTAGAAAAAAAGACCATTATAGAACCTAAATGTAACGTTTAAAATATTAAGTGTACCATGTCCTTCGTATTATATATTCATATTTGTCTATACCATATTTCTGCTTGCGAATACTTAACAATTTTCTTCTTAAAAAGTAATGTGTGATCACATGATAATATACCAGTAATAATGGCTTGCTTTTGGTATATTACGATTTAAGATCAGAGGTAAGTCAGCATACCAATGGGGACTGACGGTGAACTGATATTTTCTTGACAGTTGTTACAGTTTTTCAATAGAGCTAGACGTATTTAGCATTAGACACAACGACATCACTTTTTTCTATTACCATAAAAACACTGCATATTATTACAAATATAGTTTATGTTTCAATAACATCAAACAAAGGCTAGAGAATGCTATTAATTCCTATCCACTCTTGACTTATCAACATTGAAACGTTACCTAAAATATGCTAGAGCCATGTAGCCTAACAAGTCTATTTCTCAACCACGAGCAAGATATTTTTTGTTCACAATTATAACATAGTTTGTTGCCACTTCTCGACGAAACTTGTCGTTTTTATTTGAAGCTGACTATATGATATCAGTAATACTTATGTAACAAATTTCTTAATTGCACGTCTAAGAGTTTGAATTAAATCATTTGCAATGTAATAATAGGATGAAGTATTTCTATGCAGAAACTACACAAAATTTATCACAAAGGTTTCAAAGTTTTAATATATTTAAAAATATAATAATATGTGAAAAATTGCTGTACACTTTTTGTAGTAGTAGAAATAGTATAACACTTAAAAAAACAAATATACTATTCTTGTATTAAGTGGTCATTACATCCTTTATGGCTACTCTATTATATTCCCTGCAAAATAATTTGAGATTCCCTATTAGAGTGATTTCAGTTTTTACCTGAAAGTCCTTTATAATCTGTTTTTCTATAAAATTAAAATAAGTAATTAAACAGCTGTTCCCCGAACAAGTGGGTAGACGGATTTCAACGCTATCTTTAACCAATCTAAAAAAGTACCGCAAGACTAACACATATCATTCACCCCATAAGAAAACTGATCTCAGATTTTGCTACAGTTGACCACTCTTCACGACTCAATTGAACATACATTCAATTTCAACTAATGTAACGATTTCAAACAATTACTCGTTTGCCTATACGTGATTTCAATTATTCTTAAAAAACCTCACGTTTATCCAGTGGGCAAATTAAAATAAACGGCAAACAAATATGATTTATAGATCAACACGTGTACCCGTGACTACCTAACATATGGAAAAATCTGTCACAATGATGCCCATCTAGTCACCTAATGAATTTTACCGTAACAATAATAAACGAGTTAAAGCTAGGACAGATTATACAACCTTGTCCGTGGGCAAGGCTGCTGTTCTAAAACTCTCTATACTTCCAGATCTTGTCATGACAGTAATTTTAATGAACCAGTACACAAAGTCATTTTCTATTATTTCGATTAATATTCAACATTATTTGACACAAGTTGCACATAGTAAGATGAGATTATAGATTTAAACTAGCAGGATGTTTTATTAGCATGCACATACAGTGCTCCAATTCAAAGTACATAATAGTTGTAAAACAAAGAACGCTCTGTTAAGTGCATACTGTATTTATGTTGAAATTCTCGGAGTAGAGCATGTAGGTGGGTAACGCGGCTTGCAACTTTAATTTGTAGCTAAATGTGGTTAAGGTATAAGCGTAATCTATAATCGTATTACAATTCATAAAAAAATATACAGTCACTATTCATAAGTATATTGTTACCCTAAATCAGTTATTAAAAATAAGAAATAAACTACAGAACTTAATCACTACAACCTTAGTTATTCTGTAATCATTTTGCTTACCACAATATTTTTTTCTAAACACATATTAGGCCCACGAATTAAAATGAGCTTAAGATTTCAGTAAAAGTAAATAGTATGATCTAACCATAGCATGGTGCACTATATTGCCTAATGCCATTTATTACTTCAACAATAAAGCATAAAAAAAAATTGCCATGCATCTATGTAAAACAATGTGTTAATAGTTTATACGTTTAGCGTTATGGTCACAATCTCACCTGATGTTAAGCGACGATTTGACCCAAGATAGTGGACACGCTAAGCCTAATATATGAACTGTGCTCAAACGCAGTAGCCGGAATCCCGTCTAACGGTATTTGGTAGCAGATTTTTAACTTGAGGGTGGTAGCTAGTGAGGCGGACATTAGAAAACCCCTATCACCATGTTATGGTTTCGTCAGACTGTTTTCCCTCATTGAAGGCTCAAACTCTTTGCAGGGATTAGAACTCACATCCTTTAACGCGGAGTCCATACACACTAGCTACTAAGCTATCATCGCTTATCATCATGTGATTATCATCACATAATAACTACTTCCGAGAGATAGTCTCTTTAGGCCTACCGTTTTACCACCATTAACTATATCAACTCTTAATATTAGGAGATATAATTAAACGCTAAAATTAAATATAGTTGATGAAAAATACAATTATCCAGCCACACCAATTATAATGATTATTTTATGAATAGCCACCGATTTGAATGCAAACTGATACTAATAAAACGATCGTAAAAGAGTAATATCGCTAGGGATTTTAAAATAAATGGGGATAAATATAAAGAAACAGACAGTGAAGTGTACTGATTGGTGGAACGCTGAATATGGTTATAACAATTGAATATAGATCAAAACGTGCAAAAAATACCAAGTAAACAGCAAGAGGTATACTGAAACCCTTTCCATTATTATACAATAACAATCGAAGCTCTGTAGTTAGGTAATGCTTGCAAGATGATATTAGATTGCACTATATCATGTTATACTATAACACAAATATCAGTCACTTCCTATTCCCAGTTACATTACTTGGAAATAGTACCATACAATTTTCTCCATTATATTTAAAATTGTAAGAATAAAATTGGCAATAATTATATTATGTACACCAGCTACGTGACTATTATTATTTTAAAAGTACTGAGAAATAACACAAACCTCTTCATAAATTAGAGCCTCAGGATTGTATTATTTATTGTTCGTTTTATTTAATAATAGTTTTACTTACTTCCTATAACCTTCTAAAAGTAAATAGGCAAAACATTCTCGAGAAAGACAATTCCATAAAATAGAATGAGAATTAAAATAATAGAAATAAAAAAGAAATAAATGATATTATGAATATAAATTTCAATAAAGCTTGGATTAACTTTATATAACTTAATAAAAAGGATCCTATTCTGGTACTTCTATAAATATTGTAACCAATAGAATGTTAAATAGTAATATAACCAACTCGTACAATATTGTGCAATTATTTTAACATTTCGCTTACATCTATATACTTATAATTTTATCTCAGATTAAGAAACCGCTTACAGTTAACTTAGTTTTTAAGAATGTTAGCAAAAAATCATAACGTTAAATCCACTATCAATCGTAAAATTTAAACCATTTCAACTTACCAACTAAGAGTATGACAACAATTTTCCAATTATATTTTCTCAATGTAACAAGTTTCATACGAGCTATAATATCTAGATTACTTTAATGGTGAAACTTGATCAAATGTGGACTAATCTAATACAAATGTACTGAGAAATATATTTTTTTTTGCATTGCTATATTTAGCTTATTTTAATAACTATATGCACTTTCAAACTTTGTGGACATAGGTGAATTATTGAGCTTGTGCATACAAGTCTGTAAGACTTTTTTTGTAGGTGGCGAAATGCATTTACACTTTCTCCCCAAGCTCAGGCTGATCAACCCGTCCGACTATAGCCACCATAAATACCAACTAACACCCCACGGTGTACTTCTTTCACCTATTCGGTAGAGCTGTAGGAACTGCTATGAAACTGCTGCTGCTGTCCCGACAGGCGCAAGCCCCACATCAGATGCCACCATCAAAGGCTTCTCTGTGGGAGCCACCTTTTACGATCTAAGGGGCCGGATATGGAAAGACACTCTCTTAAGAAACTACGAAGGACGCACCGGACTCACTAGTGCGCTCTAGTATATATGTATAGTGACTCTGTAAGCCTATACGAACCTTTTTTCTTGCTCCAAATTAATTAAACCTCGCTTCAACAACTAGTGTTTTTTTACTATTCTTTAATATATATTTACCATATACAAATTCTGTTAATCCGGTCTCAATGTACGTTGTATTATTTATATTAGCTTATTTAAAATAATGCTATTATACCTAATTCAAAATATTACATATGTAATATATTTTATAAACTTCATTGAAATTAAATTGTAGGAATGGGTCGTAATATATTCCGAGGACGCTTTGTAAATGTCTCAAACTGTTACCTTATAATGATGGTGAACGTATTGACACGTCCTGCAAATATCACAATGTCCTCCAATTAGGTTCTATATATTTGTCACTGTTAATTATGTCGGAACTGTGGCGCACTTCCGATTAGACGGCACAGTTAAAGCATAGGTTTTCCAATTTATTTGACTAGTTGCCCACTTTCTAAATATGAAATTTCTTGTTTTTTCTCAAAAGTTAGCTACTTAACAAATATTGAAACTTACTGCTACAATACAGAAAGCGGTAAAATGTGACACATAAACTAAGATAACAACTATAAATAGAACGATTAAAGAATTAAATTCATACTCTAATTATTTAGATACAGCTTGAAATATAGTAATTCTAAATCCACAAAATCGCCAAAATACCAAATGCAATATGATTTGCCTTCAATTTTAATATCTCAGCGGCCCCCTAGACAGTTTAATATATAATGTTATCTGTACCTTCTGCAGCTCATTAAAAATTCCTGTGCTTACTAGACAACGTTATCACCAACTTTAATGATAACGACGTTAAAATTTACTTTTCTGTATACAATAAGATAATTTTAGGCTATATTTTTAAGTTTTTTGAAGTTACATTTAATTGAGCAAACTTTAATATCGAATAAACATAACATAACATTAACATCTGATCAGTATTTAATACACATGCCTCAATCTCACTTGACGTTAAGAGATCATGTGACCCAAGATGTTACAAATGAAACATTGTGAGGGAACTAATTCTTAAGTGATACTATCGGTGTAAATTATAAAGGCTAAATAAGAGATTTCACTTTTATTTCAATATCTTTTTCAGAAGAAATATCAGTATATAAAAATAAAGATATAACCTAAAAATATAAGAGAAAAAAAAGAATCACAGTGTCCTTCTACAATATAGTCCATAAAGCTTACCAATAATTCTTAGAAAATACTATCACGGTTCATTTAACGCGGAAATCAAGGTCAGTACTTCGCAATGAAATTGTTAATAGAGTTAAGTTGCAAACAATCCGATGTTTGCAAATGCAAGTCCAATTTTAAATTATTTCATAACTCTTTTAAACTGATATAAAAAAAATCTATATACTTATTGCGAGCCCTAGTATCCTACTATAAGTGAAATAATCAGTTTAGATACTGCTAAAATATCAAGAATAAAGTTATTTTATTTTGTTTACAGAAAAATCGAATTTAAAACACTAAAACCTAATCATGTTAAAATCACATTTTAAAATTTATAAATCACATATATTATTTTTTTATAGGATCCGTAAAGCTCTGACAATACATGTGTTTCTAGGTTAATATAATTATTCATTTTGTCTTATGTATGCAAAAATATAAGCTACCATATTTTATATCCTGGTATATGGTATTAATAACAATAAACTCTGTTCGCTAGTGACGAATTTACCGAAAGAGATTGATTTAGTTGCACCAAAATAACAGTTTATAAACCAATAAGACGAACGAGATCAAAGAATACTAAAGGATTTTGACATCGACCTAACTTTGATACGACTCGACCTACTTCGTGTTTTATGCCAAAAACTAATTTATCTCTTGCCAAATTACCTCGTTAAAAACATATGAATATTCTATATCGATATGTGTACGTACATAAATGTAATAGACGTATAATTTTTTTTATGATAGGGAATTTGTGCAGTATAGCGTATCCATATAGGTATATACTTTAACCATTTTAAACTACCAACTCTTGATTATTAAACCCATTATTTACTGTATATTTTGTGCATCACTTATATAGATGTTTTCCTGTATATATTTAACTTGAGGATGGTGTTATATTTAAAGTAAAAAAAAGATCAATGGAAACGAATAAGAGACTTCAATTAGAACAAAAATATTCCTAAATTATTGTTTGCTTATTTATAATATACAATATTGAAATAATTTAAAATGAAAAAAAAAAGTATATAACGTAAAAATAATTTCGTAATGTAACTACATAAATAAAATTATGTCTCTTGCATAAACTCTACTAATAATCATACAATCTGTACTTATATTAGTAAAAAAGTTCTTTTGGCTCTTATAACCAGTAATGTGAATAAGCAAACTAAAAGATGAGATATGAAAAGAGGAATAAGTATAAATATTTACATATAATAAACATTTTAAAAGTAGATACAACAGAATGATATTTCATATAAGTCAAAATAACAAAGGAATGTATTTACAGAATTATATGTGGGCGTTCACAACTGTTGATTCAAGAGGTGTATCATCATAAATCATTGCAATTTTATTAGGTCCCGCCATATCTGCGCTGCACTAGTACATATGAATGCAAGAAGTGATTTTGGCGATATATCATATGCAGTTAATGTTCATTATATGCAACTCCCTTTAATCAAATTATATTTGTAGCTGTTATAGGAAATCCTTCAGCACACCATGTTTTATTTATTCTCTCCCTTCATGTCTTCTCAGTATTTACTTCATCTTCATCTTCATACTCATATTTTACTAGTCTTATGACATTCATATTTCCTCATAGCAATCTATTATACATATCGATACTATCATTACCTATAAACATATTTCTTATATTAAAATTTTTAATCGTGTCTTTTCCAGGTCACGAAAACGAAGTCATTATTTCAATAAGATAGGTATTATAAGCGGTTCATGATCTCGTATTTTAATCTTGTTTTCGACGATTTATGTAAATCAAAGATCTTACATAGAAATAATCAACACTCGATAGCTACTAAGGATTCTTGAAAGTGGCTTTTTCTAAAGGCGCTACCACGAAGTAGATGATCGGAAATACTTAAATTTATTATCCAAACATCCGTTGGTGAATTATATAGTGCAACGACGCAAGAGCCGCTTCCCAAATACCTAAATCTCGCAATTTGGATCATCGTGGTCTGGTGAGCGCCCGTGCCCGCCCGTCGTCATGTTCGAAAGTGCGTTATTTATTTATTTTTATCGACAACCTGGTCTTCCGCGCCTCACACCTTAGTTTCGATATAGACACCGGGAAGACACGACCACCTGACATCGATTGACAATAGTCAATGCTGTATACATTCCGTGATATCTTATTCCACATGGATTTCGGTTGCTACGACAAGGATTCGGGGGAAGTGGAGTGCTACCTCGAAATACGTAAATACATTTTGACTAAACTCTATCGACGGTGATTTATAGTTTTCTTATTGTTGTGGAACATCGCATTGTAATTGATATTTTTAGTTGGAATCAGTGTAGTTTTTGGGTCGTGTAAACAGCTGGACTCTTCTGACAGTAAGTTAGTCCGTATGTCAGCGCAGTCTGCGATTGTTAGCCGAGTTAAACGCTGTTATTGCTATTTTCCTTCGTATAACGATAACAAAATAACACACGTAGCGTACGGCGGGCACTCAAAATGCGCACGGAACTAAGAACAGTAAGCACTAGACGTGACAACGTGCCGAGTCGTGAGTAAACAAGAAATATTGTCTGAACAATTATTAAAATTAAATAATTCAAGTACATTCAATCTAATTATGTAAATTTGAATATTTTAGATTGCGATACGGGTACCTCTTGCGCTATCACGATACAAATGCGTAAGTAACTTGAAAAATAAGAGTGCGAGCTTGTAAGAAAGCTTTACTGTTGTGCGCTTCACATTTCTTCGCTTTAACCTAGTTTACAAAACGTTACGTGCAAAATAACTGTCGTAATAATAGTCTTATAAAGTTAATCCAACCCAAAATGGGTCAAATTATAGACATTTCTCATTAGGAACGAAATATAGACACCTCAATTTTATGTGATAAATGATTTTAAAGAATTATTTTTTCCTGTGACAGCGAACCCGCAAGCAGTTGGATGTGTAGAGAGATTTGCAACATTGCTATCGTTCCTGCTCGTCATCGTCACATTTCCATTCTCATTGTTTGAATGTTTCAAGGTATGCTATTTTAATTCCAGATATATATTTAAATATATTTAAATAAATTCATTACAATATCATCAACTTTATATTAACTTGGAAGAATAGTTTTTTGGATAAAGTGATTATTTACAAAAAAGGAAAACTTATATAATCGGTAAAAAACATAAGAATATAAAAATTAAAGTAAAAATTAATTAATACAAAATGATGAAAAGTAAAAAAAAAAATCTTAATGTATGCACATCAATCAACTTTTGCTATATTTTTATGTACAAGGGAATGTGCTTCTATAATTTTTGATACTTTATTTTAAGTTTATTATTTCGGTATTTTTAATTAATTATTTTTTATATAACAGGTAGTTCAAGAATTCGAACGAGCCGTTATTTTTCGTTTGGGACGATTACGAAAAGGTGGAGCAAGAGGCCCAGGTCTTTTCTTCGTCCTCCCATGCATCGACACATACAGGAAAGTCGATCTGCGAACCGTTTCATTCGACGTGCCGCCACAAGAGGTAAGCTCTTTTTTTAAATTAGTTTACACCTCACCTTAAAATAAATTGCCGTACTATCCAGAGTACAGGTACACGCGGCTGACACCTTCCATTAATTTCAATTAATTTATTGACATCCATTACTCACTCGTTACTCATCCTTTTACTTTTTAGTCATAATCTAATCTCGACCCACTTCACGAAGACTGTAGGGTGTCCACATAAATTACCGTTTTGTGGTGTTCTGTATTATTTTAATATGTTATATTAACTGATTTCAAATAAATTTTAAATTAGCCTGTATATTATTTTTAACAATCTCTTCTTAAAGTAATGAAATTAAATAAAGTATATATTACGGTAAATAAACAGCTGATATGCTATTCATAATACATGGATATGTAACTGTCAGATATTAAACTAGAAATTGTGCTCATTACCCAAAATTTTATGGCCACAATCGCATTTGATGTTAAGTGACGATGTGAGCCAAGATAGTGGACACGCTAACCCTGGACGGACTGGCACTCAAGTGCAACTACTGAAACACACCTATAGTATTTGGCAGTAGGTTTTCAACTTGAGAATGGTAGTTAGCCAGGCGGGCATAAAAAAAGCTCTGCCACCATGGATATCTTCAAATGTCATCATGATCCATAATAATCATTTTATTTTATGTACAATTGAATTAAAAATTTGAATTGAACTCGCGATCTCCGTGCTTAATATTAAAGCTTGTTAGGACTACTGGACCACGAGGTATTACAGATTTGGTAATCAGTTTAAATTGCCTTTGAACGAGACGTAGAGCTAGAAGCACTACCAGCGATTTGAACACGTCGATGGTGAAAGCAGTTCTTATTCCTTAATCTAAAGTATTATCTATTAAAGTCTTATCTAAATTATCTAAAGTCGTCATCATACGAAATTATTCTCAAGATATAGATTTTTTCAACAAATTCTGGTAGTATTATCTGGTTGAAATATTTTTTCTATCAAATGCTATTAAATTATTTATTTCAGTATGCTGGTCAATACAGGTAGATGTTAACTTACCCAAAATTCGAAATTATAAACATATATTCTTTAAAATTTGAAGCAAATCGGATGACGCGATAAAAAGTTTCATACAAAAAAAAATTCCTCTCTTTGCCACACTTCCTATAAGTTAAAAAAAAAACGCATAAACGCTTTTTCATTACTCATTTAGAAATCTACTCTTAATTTGACCTAGCGTACTACTTAAGCAATGAGTAATTTTTAGGACTATGCTAATAATGAAACAATCGATCTATGAAGCGTTCAGTACCATTCACCTGCCTAAATTAGCAACTCCTTTTGGCCTCTACTTACAAGGTTTTCTAAGCCTAACGATTTTATTTTCACAATGTAAACAAAAATTTCGACCGAAGATTTTATATTAATAATTACCGCTACTTGGGAACTAAAAACAAAATTTATTATAGCTCAGGATTTCTATGTAACATGTATATAAGAGAAAAAATGATTAAACGCAGGCAGAAGATAAAGACCTGATATAATACTAAAAACATCACATATTAAAAGAAATGGAGATATATAAATATAAAGAAAAAAAAATAGATTAAAAGATTATTAACATTAAAGAAAGTTAAATAAAGATTATAATTATAATAATTATTATAATAATTATATCCCATTATAAAGACTTATTATAATATTTCATTCACGAAAAAACGACGGTCATGGTTGGGATGAAAGTTATGTCTTACAACGCACTATGCGAGAGCTCTACCCTAAGCTAACAACGTGTTAATGTTTTTGTAACATAACTTCATACTTCCTTACTTTTTATAAATTCCAGTTTAAAACAGACGTGTTTATGTACATGATAATATTATTAATTTTATCTTTGAAAACAGATGTACCGACTCATATTCTCAACACATTGAATAATAAACCCGCGCCGCATAGGTAGCTTAATTTTAGATAACTGAGACCTTTTTCATCGCACGCTGTTTCAAACAATACGTTCCAGGAATTCACAATTTTTTATATGAAAATATTAACTCTAAGCAAAGCTTCAAAAGATTAATAAAACTATCAAAAATTCGTTCCAAGTGTTTTTATATCGTTGATTATTTATTGGATTAGTCAGAAAATACCCTTATTTGTGTTATGAACCAGAATATGGGCAGAAATTTCAACTGATGTGAAATAGTCACTATACAACGAAAATTAAAAACTTGATTTTAGAGTTAAATATGTGTGACAGTGATACTCTTGTGTGTGGTACTCGTACACGCAAACCTTGGTAAACACAGGTTGTTTTATTGTTTTATTTTCTCTATCTAATAAATTATGAATTAGATATGGTAAGAGAGAGATAGGCATGATTTATCCCTCTATCCCCGTTAACGCGTTTTATGAAGATGATCTAATAATGTCGTATACATATTAGTCAGATGATTTATAAATAGCTTTAAATTTATGATATAAAGCTAAGTAACAGCTATTTCAAAGTCAGTTAAACGTCTTGATGTTTAATTTGCCTTGTATCATTATCAAAAGATCAAACTTCGAAAAAGGACAGCTACCGAAATATATCGACGGGTGCAAATGACTTATTCAGCTTAAGCCTTATTTAACCGAAAACTAAGTTATTTACTATCGCGCCATAATTGAATCGTCAAAACGCATCCTACCATCGTAGATTTTTTTAAATAGTTTATAGGTATTAGGGTATGGCTACAATCTAACCTGATGTTAAGAGTCAAGATGGTGAACATGCTAATCCTGTGGAGGGAGAGGCTCTCAAGTGTAACTGCCGGAGCACACCTACAGGTATTTACAACTTGAGCCGGTAGATTTTCCACTTGAGGGTGGTAGCAAGTCAGGCGGGCATTAAAAAAAGCCCTTTTACCATGCTATGGTTTTATCACCATGTTTTCGCTCAAGCGCATTGCAGGGATTCGAACTTACGTCCTTTGACGCGGCGTCCGTACACGCTACCACTGAGCTATCATTGGTTCAATTTCGAAGTCACTTCCTCCGCTGACGCATTTTAAATTTATAATAATTCTAAGTAGTATCTATGGATTCCACGTTGCCTCTGAAAAACAACTTCCCAAGAATGATCAAAACATTTTAATTCATTAAGATAATATGAAATTATTTACTATAATAACGAGTATAAAATGTACATATAATATAGTTCTAAAATTAAAATATATACACAGACAATGGGTTCCGGGGTAATGATTGTTGTTCCGTCTCGTAAAACTTTGATAGATGGTTTACGGGCACATCAATTAGTCGTTAGCCAACTGAATGGCTGAGCTGACATCTGGGTTAACTGTTTTCAATACCAATGCCACAGACAAAGCAAGAATACATTTTGCAACACGCGGTATACAAAAGCTTGTTAGCTGTCTTTGTACTAACGTTGAATCAATGAATGAAATGATTAAAACGAAATTCTACGTTCTATATTTGTATTCCCTTACATACTGCCCGCCTTAAGACTTAAAACAAAATTTCATTATAAAACTATTAGCCGTTGAACGTAAGAGTAATGAACAATAAACTTAACTTTATAATATACTCATAATATATATTACGATACCTGGCACTTAGAACAAATAACCTCTTATTCAGGTTAAATAGAAATAAAGCATTATCTAAAATACAAAAATTCTATAAAATCATTGTAGTTGTTTCCCAGGAACCAATTACGCTGATATTTATGTGTAAAAGATAATAGTTTTCGTAACATGATTCTACACAGTTTGCGATCAATATAATGAATGGTGGTAAACAGTTACTTTTCCAGTAGATTCCGTATAATATTTCTTTCTTCAACGCAATTAATCATAACCGTCGGAGTGGCTGCACCTTCTGGCGCTATCGATCATCTAATAACTAATTGTTTTATCGAATAATCTCTAAATACATGGTCAATATCATAATCCGTGCCTGATGTTTATTTTAACATGCCGAATGGTCCCGGTCGCGAACAGACATGCCGCAGAGTCGACCTCGATACGTCTACGACGCGCACAACCAGAACGATTAGCGCTCGCTGACAATAAAATTAAACTGAGCAATTTTTATTTTATTATAGTATTGAAATTAGCTTTTATTAAACAATAACAAAATATGCTTTTCATCTTACTCGTTGTTGTTGACTTTTGCTAATTGTAGATATAAAATTAAAACGTAATTTATTCAAAATATTGTGAATTATTATGGATCATAATGACATTTGATGATATGCATGGTAGGGCTTTTTCTAATGCCCGCCTGGATAACTACAACCCTCAAGTTGAAAATCTACCGCCAAATACTATAGGTGTGTTCCGGTAGTTGTATTTGAGTACCAGACCCACCACTAGGTTTAGCGTGTCCACCGATTTGAGTCATATCGTCACTTAAGATGTAATGCGATTGTGACAATAATACTAAACCCTACCACCTACCACTAACCTAAACCTATATATGAAGCGATGATAGCTGAATGGTAGTTTATATGGGCTCCATGTCAACGTACGTGAGTTCGAATCCACCTACAATCAGCTTGAACTTTCGGCGAAGGAAAACATCATGCGCAAACCATAGCATGGTGGTAGGGCTTTTTCTAATACCAGCCTGGCTAGCAACCATCCTCAAGTTGAAAATCTGCCGCCAAATACCTATAGGTGTGTTCCGGCAGTTGCACTTGAGAGCCAATTCCTCCACAGGTGCAGCGTGTCTACTAACTTGGGCCGTATCGTCACTTAAGATTAGATGAGATTATGGCCATACCGCTCAACCTTAAATATGAAAAAAAAGTTTTATCGCCGTAATAATCATGTAAACTGAGTTTAATTTATATTTTTTGGTTTTAAACATATAGGCATATAATATTCGCATTAATACTTCCTATAATAACGTATAATATACCAATGTGTTTCTTTGTTTCCTAAAATATTCAAGTGAGATATACAACGCAATATAGATACAAAAAATTAAGAATAATTACTAAAATGACTTTCATAAATATGATTACACTACAATCGAATGCTCGTACAACTTTACATCCTTAGTTTTACAATATGCTTACTACAATTAACTAATCGCAAATAATTAAAAAAACGTTGATTGTCAAAGGTGAACAAGTCGCTGTTAGTTTGTCCTTCATATAGCGACCGACTAATATGCATCTCCAGCTTCCCACGACATTTGAACTTGGCAAAAGGCATCCTCACTATCACTCCCGTGTTGTACGTTCACTACTATAAAAGCCTACTACTTAAACAAAATTTTATTAATTTTAAATTGAATTTATTGTAATAAAATTGACACTTTAATCATTATAATGCATTTGATATCCATTTGCGATTGTTTAGTTTACATTATAAATTTATTTTACTTATACATATATATACTGGTGCTCCTCCCTACCAGCTCATACCTTTTGGTTCCGTACAAAGGCAAAGAATTAACTCGATACATTAAATCTTTTAGTATGTTTTACCGTATGTACAATGAATACTGTGCTGGGAAAGTTTTCGGTATGGTGCCCTTATCACCATTCTAAATTCACATCTTCATCTTCTTGGCTGGCTGTTCATGTGTTCACTCTAAAACCCAGCCGCTTCGCGACTACAATAAATTTCTCTAGAACTTCATTTTCACGTATTACGTTAGTGGAATTATTAACCTAACACTGGGCATTTAAAAAAATATGGTGTTTCAGACCCGTAACACGATTTAATACCTTTAATACTCCAAATCATTTAGCATAGTGGTAGGGCTTTTTTATTGCCTGCCTGGCTACTACCATCCCCAAGTTAAAAATCTGCCGCCAAATACATATAAGTGTATTCCAGCAGATGCATTTAAGAGCCAGTCTCTCCTCTAGACTAACGTGTCCACCATTTTGGGCCACATCGTCACTTAATATCAGGGGAGATTGCGACCATAACGCTAAACCTATTAACTATAAAAAAATGACAGTAACCATTCACCATTCGATGAACCGTCTTCCTCTTTATCATAAAAAATAGGTTTATTATTAAAGTAATAATAAAATAAAAGACTACTCAATTACAATTCTATAATTATATCTCTTTTACTTCGAAATAGCACCATAATTCTAGATATTGATAGATATAATAGAAGTTATCTTTAGCCTAACTTACTGATGCGTGACCTACTAGTTATTTTTATTTTTATTCAAACTACTAGCTGTGCCCGTGAATTTGATCGCTTGAATCTAAAATTTATTTTATCGTCTTTGCCCGTTTTTGTAACTTATTTCAACACATCTTAGATCTTGTTAGTTGTACCGTAATATTAAATAGCCTAAAACTTTCCTGAATCATTGTTCCATGAAATACAGATACATTTTTTGAGATCCGACTGGCAGTTTCTAAGATTAGCGCGTACAAACAAACTTTTCCAGTTTACAATATTAATTATTTATTTATTTATAAAGAAATCAACAGCTATTAAATCTATTCTACATAAATAGTTATTAACATATTTGTTTAACCAAAACAGATTTCAATCACATAACATAATGTACTAAGTATGCATACCTAATAAAAATATTTCTAAATTGGAAATTATGAGCTCATTTTCAGAGTAGCAACAATATGAACAACAAAAATAATTTATCTATTTTCACCTACCGAAAAGATCAAGTGTTTTTTTTTGACCTGACATACTATATTAGCTGTAAGGGCTTTGACAGCTTCACCGAACTTTTTGGGGCAAATACTGAGGGCACTCAGCCCCGAGGTAACGGGCACAAGGGTGCCAGAATGGTCGAACCTCGGCTTGGGCTATTGCCGAAAAACGAACAAAGATTCGCAATCCTTACTAACCAACAGGTCCTAACTTACTGAGTTTAGTGGTTCTAACAATAACATCGGGCGAGCCGCGCAAGGGCCGCGGGGATAGTCCCGTACAGAACCGTGTACTTAATGTGTGGGTGTGCGCGAATGGTATGCTGTGTGATGGTGTACTCTCAGTGATGTATAGTGTTACTGTATCGCGCGAGCAGTCACTTGAGGTCACCGAAAAGGTGTAATGTTTTTCTTATATTCGTCCTCGCGTGAGGATCAAACATGATAGCCACACTTTTGTCTGGGTTTATTCCTATACGCCATTTACCAGTACCCAAACGTAGAGGCTTTGGACGCGGTACTATATATTAATCCTATTCCTGCCCTAGCTGGAGATGACTATGTCGTCTGCGTAGGAGCCTACTGTGACGTAGGGGAATTCAGGAATGTCTCTAACGAACAGGTTGAACAGGCAAGATGCTAGGATAGAGCCTTGCGGGACTCCTGAGCGTATTTGGTGGCGAGGATAGAGCTCCGTCTACTTTATAATAATACACGCTGTATGTGTGCGTAAAAGAAAGCATTATTTTTACTGTGGCAATCAACCAGCTGTTATACTTTTATGTATTACCTATATACATGTGTATTAAAAACAAAGACAGAGAGAATAATCATCATTGTCACACTATAGTTCGTTTTGAACAAAAATCTAATGGATTCAACTCTAGTTTTAGTTACTTTTATTACTGCCTTAGACATTTCGTGTCTGACACAAATATATTGGCCAATAAAGATGCACAAGTATCGGAAACCGTAAAGTGGCCTAATGAGTAAAGTATTCGACGGTTAAATTTATAGTGCAAAGAGAAACCAATAAAGAAAATATAAGTCATAAACAATTAAATTTATTGTTATATTTTAAATGGACTAAAGACATGGTTATAATAAGTACGAATATATATTACAGGTACTCACTAGAGATTCGGTAACAGTCGCAGTCGACGCTGTAGTATACTATAGGATCAAGGAGCCACTAAACGCAGTTGTTAGAGTTGCCGATTACAGGTAAATAGTGCAACGCATAAATTATTCCAGTTACCTACTTTGAAAATCTACATCACAATGTAACATAATTTTATAGCATGGAAACGGTAAGATTTTGATACTCAGAGTTACGGAGACGTATTTACGTTACATATTTTTTGTCCTAGAATCTTTGTCCGAACCATGACGAACAAAACAAAAAAGAGTCACGCATATTCGTATTCAAAATTGTGACTCCTCAAATTTTTTCTAGCCTAAAATATGGTATTTTATTAATATTTATAGGTTAATTCTTTGATCTCACTCTCACTGTTAAGTGAAGATGTGGTCCAAGAGGATTCTCACGTTAAGCCTAGTAAAGAGACTGCCTATCAAGTGTAAATGTCAGATCACACCTGTAGGAGTATTTCGCAATAAACTTTTAACTTGAAAATGATAGCTAACCAGGCAGGTATTAGACAACACCCTACCACCATGCACTCAAACGATTACCCACATTATAAAATAAAACCAAATCGGTTCAGCCGTTCTCAAAGCATGCCCTCACCTAATACAGTATTTCACTGCTATTTATGTAGATACCTTTTAATACACATGATATTAAAATATATATTGACAATGCTGATCGAATATCTTGCTAATTCTTATTTATGGAAAAACCTTACACCTTAATTTTTACCGAAGTGGTAACACTTCGGTAAAAATTTTAACGTAAAAAAGTTCATGGATGACTAACAGTGTCAATGATACTTATTGAAATTCATAGACTTTAGAATAAACTTAAGCTTTAGTTTTTTTATTTACTTTTCTTTGTGATATATATCATTATACCGAATAAAATACAACTGTATTTACAAATGAATCATAATTCCAGTGCTTCCACACGATTATTGGCCGCAACAACACTACGGAACGTACTTGGGATGCGTGATTTAGCCCAACTATTATCAGACCGGGAGGCAATAAGTCATATGATGCAAGCCAGTTTAGACGAAGCCACGGACCCTTGGGGCGTCGAAGTAGAAAGAGTAGAAATGTAAGTTAAACAAGTACTTTTTAAACGCATGTACACATTCATTATAACGAATGTGTTATAAAAGAACTTTTTCAAATAAAGAAACTTTATTAGTTAAACTATTTTATATATTTAAAAATATTGAAAGAGGTTCCTTACAATAAACACGTCTGACTATAGACAATGAAAAAAAGTGTGTGTGTCAGTTCCGACGCACGACTGGAGTTTACTCCTTAAGAACTATTATTGTGTTGATTATGTAAAAATGGGCTAACGGAAGCATATTAAAAAATAATCAAAGCATATATAAATATTTATTCATATTATTTACATAATTTCAATGAAATATATAACATAAACTAATTATAATTTGTATATACATACATATACATATGATTTAGAAGTGAAAGGTCAAATTATGTTGCGCAAAGAAACGTAACACCTCACTCCACCTCTACCTCACAGTTAACGCTCGAGTTTACTCCTCATTAATTTTCATACCGCGGGCGAAATATGAAAATCGTTTCTTTAGGAGTAAACTCCAAAAAACCGTTCACTGATTTTCCAAAAAATAACTAATCAAAATTATTCATCATTAATTTGCTTATTTTTTTAGAAAAGACGTTCGTTTACCCGTTCAGCTACAAAAAGCTATGGCTGCAGAAGCTGAAGCTGATAGAGAGGCTCGAGCTAAAATCATCGCGGCCGAAGGAGAGATCAAAGCTTCGAAAGCTCTGAAAGAAGCTTCTCTTGTGATGATTGATAATCCCATGGCATTACAAGTAAATTCATATGTTTTTTTATTAATAAAGAAGTTTTTGCTTTTTTATTTCAAATACCCGTTAATTGTTCTGACTTTACTCTGTAACATATTGTCAATTTGGTTAAACATTAACTCATTAAGCTGATTTGATTCCCTACAGTAATACATTCATATTTCACTAAAAAATAATATTATAATATTTTTCTATAGTTTATAGGTTTTAGCGTTGTGGCCATAATCTCACCAGAAGCTAAGCGACGAAGTGGTCCAAGATGGTGGACACGCTAAGCTTGTTGGAGAGACTGGCTCTCGAGTGCAACTGCCGGAATATACCTATAGGTATTTGGGAGAATTTCAACTTGGGGATGGTAGCTAGTCAGGCGGACAATAGAAAAAGCCCTACCACCATGTTATGGTTTCATCACAATGTTTTCTTCACCGAAAGCCCAAGCTCATTGCAGATGGATTCATCCTTAGACACGGCGTCCGTACCAACAGAACTATCATCGCTTCGCATTGAAATAAAAATATGTTTAAATAGCATTTTCAATCTTATTCCAGTTACGTTACCTTCAGTCGTTAAGCTCGATATCCGCTGAAAAAAATTCAACAATAATTTTTCCTTTTCCGATGGACTTCTTGAAAGCATTCCTAGGAGGTGGAGGTTCCAGCTCGATGCAGATGACACAATCACTTCCCATATAAGTTACGAGTAGTAGTTTTGTAATTCTAGTCAAATGCTAAAAATATAAAATAAATATTTGAATATTTTATAAGTGTTTCAATGTTCATAGAACAATAATGTTACTTACAAAACTAAAATGTAACTCTTTAAAGAATGTATGTACAATAACACATTCAGGATATATAGAATATTTTAATACATATACAATAATCATATTAGTTTGAACGCTTGAATGTAAACAGTAAGGAAAAATAAACAAACACACTTCAAACAAACTCTTTTTTGTAATAAAATGCAGCTTAATAAAAAGGGTCTATACTCTATGATCCTATTCTATAAACTTTTTATTAAGTTTCTTTTAATACAGTTTACAAAATGTTATAAACGTTGACCTATATTTTCCTGTGTATGTTGTGTAGTACTGAATGGATTTTAATATATATATTAGTTTTTATTAAATTAAATTACTTTTTAACTATGGAGAAAAAAATCTAAAAACTAATTATCTCAGCTTCGTAATCAGAATGTTGATCCACTATTTCCAGTTCAACTGTTTATAACACAGAAAGTTGTATATTATTATTCCAGAGATCAAAGAAGAAGCTTTCAAGGAGAAACTATTCCAGATTCTCGCTATAATGACTATTGTCATATTTCCATTAGCACTTCTATGTTATTTCAGGTTTACTTACAAAAACTAAAAGTATCAATAGGTAATATCTATATTTGAAAAACGATATATATCTTCAAAAATACACAGCGTACTTCTTTTCGCCTAAACTCACCATTTGGCCCACGAATAATTTGGGTACTTCCGTATACAGTGTTCTTCAAATTCACCTTAGAACGTAGTAGTCTATTTGTACAAGAGGTGTTTTTATTATAACAAATTGTAAGAGTTAATATTTTAAGTGGGTAACGATTAATCAAATGAATAGAATAATTAGGAATATAATTGAATTTTACGTAAACAGTTTCAATACATATCGTTCCCAAATATACAATTTTTACAGGTGTTTACAGAAGACCCAATGGCAGTCACAGTTCATGCCGTTACTTTTACCCGACTAGGGCGAAGCGAAATTATTTATTAATCTTCCTCTGTTCCCTCATAACTTCTAGATTACTTATCAGTATTCAATAAGTCGCACATCATTGGAAGTGTTTTAATTATCCATTAGTTATAGGCTATAAGACATCACATTAAATTGAAAGCGACACCCTCTACAGGACATAAAGTAAGGAACTAAATATATATATCCTCAAAAATATTATAAACGCGAAAGTTTGTAAGTATGGATGTATGAACGGTTGTTACTCTATCTCGCAAAAACTACGGAATGGATTTTAATGAAACTTCCAATAATGTAGCTTATGCATCAGGATAATACATAGGCTACAATTTATAAAGTTATTGTGTGAAATGTCCAAAATATAACCACAAGTGTCAAGTAAATAGGAAAAAATTCTGTCATCTGCGAACCATTCTGGAGTACATTGCAAAAACTGTTAAAGTTACACGTATGTGAAGTACAATGGAAATGTTTATCTTAAATTGTCCTAGAAAACAGCCCGCGATTATGTTTTTAAACCTCTAAAATATTCAATGTGCAATTAAAGAAATAAGATTTATTTTATTGAACCTTGAAATGTTTAGTTTAACGGGAAAGATTTATTATACTGAAATTTACGAAAGCAAACTATGTATTATCACTTATAATATTATTTTATAATTTAAGACGTGCTGTGAAATTAATAGCAGCAGCGTCTCTTAGAAATATACTTGAAGAGTATACATTAATTGACTTGCTGACTAGTTGTGAAATTACCAACCACACTGTTACAAAAGAAGTCGATAGATTAACAGCTGAATGGAAAGCTGAAAAATAACTAATTGAAATTTTGAAATTGAAAGTTTCTTATATTACGGTAAAGGTTGTATAATTAAATATTGTTCCATGTACCTTTCAGAAAAGACGTTATACTGTCTTTATGCTATAAAAAGAGTGTTAAAAAGCAATCGCTGCGGAAGCTGAACTCCTTAGGTTGGCTATAGTAATTTATAATAAAAGCTGCCAAAAATCTTAAGGTAGCGTCTTAGGTAATGATGGAGAATCCGATAATCATTTTTTATGTATAAACAATATCATCTTAATTATTATTTAAACCATTACTTATTAAGTGAAGTATATACCTATACTTTCAGGTGAGATATTTGCAGAATTCAATTTTATAGTTTTACAACAAAGCAAGTCTATATTTTTTTCTACCATTAAAAATAACAATACCCAAAGATATTATAAATCAGTGAGTTATAGAACATATTAACACTAATTTAATTAATATAAGAACTATCGATTAACCTCGTACTCACATGCAATCTTACTTGTTTCTATCGATATTATATAAAGGCACAGCATTCGGATTAGCTTTGTTTTTTTTTTTATTTATAAAAAGGGGTCAGTTTCTTCACATTACAGGTGATAACCGAAACGGTGTCAGAAAACAAATATTGGTCTCATTCGATATGCAACCTTCGCAAGTTTTGTTGCTGCTATCTATTACATTGACATCAATCAATTTTTATTATATTTTGTAATAGTAAAGAAATAAGTCTTCAATTATTTTTAGGTAATAACAAGCATTTTCTTTTTTTTATTCTCCATATTTGTAGTAAATGATGAATTAAAGTCTAGCAGGTTACTTATTTGAACTTCTATTGTCATTACAGGTGGTGCTTTAATTCATAAAGTTATGTTCATTAATGATAAAGTTCAAAAGACTCGGGCACTTTTCCCTTGACCCGTTTCGCCCTGACCTTTTTTTCTATTTACTCACGCACATAAACTCAGGATAGACTGTAATATGGTCCCACCACAAGAGGTTAATAATAACATTAAAAATAGATCTTACATTTTTATTCCCAATAGCGTTTAAAATATATAATTAACATAGCAATTCCGATAGCCGCGTATTAAATGTTTACTTTCTTTGCTAAGGTTAAAATTCGGTGAAGCTGTCAAAGCCCTTGAGGCTAACAGCATACATCAGTTAGAAAAAAGTCCTTGCTGGGGCATTTTAATAACAGTATGAAGAAATGGAAGTATCTACAGCAAAACATTTTAGGAAATAAGTGCGTTACTTCTATTCGTCAAATCTTAGCTAACTTGCTAAAGAACAATAAGATGCAAGTGTTTTGAAAGGCTTATTGATACAAATCTGAAACATTTTACTTTAATAAATAGTTGTATTCATAATAATTCATTTGTATTGTTCTTATCATACCAAAGTATAAATATTGCTTTGTATTTTCAGTTAGATATTTGCACACATGATTTATGCAGATAAAACTCATACCATGGTATATAATCACCCCTTGGCATTAATGAAACACATGTTCAAGTGAATTCACATCAAACAAGGTTCAAATTTATTCTTTGTTGTTGATTCTCATTTGAAATATAATGTGTTTTTCAACATTGTTTAATTTATATAAAAATATAGGCACTTTTCTGATAACCAACGATAAAAAAAACTAATAACAAGTAATTAATTATCTAAGAATTGTGTTAAAGACTAGTAATCACTGGAATCGTCTTCTTCTTGTTTTCGGTGACCGTAGTGCACGGGCTGTTGAGCTTGACCTCCAGCTTTTTTATGGACCGTCGCCTGATATAATAAACATAAATTTTAATTTTCTAAAATAAACAACTTACAATCTTTTCAAACTTACAAATTATTTACTAATAAAAAAATAATATTTTAAAGCATATTTCCATTACATTATATTGAAGCGATGATAGCTCAGTTGGTAATGTGTATAGACGCTGCGTCAAGGAATGTGAGTTCGAATCCACCTACAATAAGCTTGGTCTTTCGGTGAAGGAAAACATCGTAATGATACTATAGCATAGTGGTAGTTTTTCCTAATGCACGCCTGGCTAGCTGCCATCTTCAAGTTGAAATTCTACCGCCAAATACCTATAGGTGTGTTCCAGCAGTTGCACTTGATAGCCGGTTCTTCCACTAGGCTTAGCGTGTACACCATCTGGGGCCAAATCGCCACTTAACATCAGGTGACATTGTGGTCATAAGGCTAAACCTTAAATATGAAAAAAACATAATTACGTTATCATTAATGAATTGTAAGTTTCATAAACTATTTTAATAAGAAATACATAACAAACAAACAAACATAAGAAAAACATAACATACAAAAACATAAATACAGTATAGACAATGGGCAAACCTTAAATATTCAAATTTACCCACCTGAAAACCATGTTTTGGATCGGCAGTATAACGCACAAGACGAACAGAACCGTCAGGCTCAACCAGCGAGTATTCTCCTTGAACCACATCACCATCACGTTGTTCTTTATGGTTCTGTAGATTTCCTGTATGTGGGTCTTCTACTCCATATGCGTACGTGTAATCAGGTTTAGCCTGAGAAAGCACCAAATATAATTTATATATATATTATTTGTAACTCATCCTACAACAAGAAAGTAATGTGAAAAGCCCTTTACATAATCTACTCTAATGACTATAATCAACAAGAGCCGAAAGAAGGGCATATTCAAAATTTTATAATATGTTAGACAATACGAAGCATATACAACTCAAAAATTGATAACTTGTCATATTTTGTTTATAAAAAATAGAACGAAATTCGAATCATAACCATTTTTAAAAATTTCAGTTAAATCTGAATAGGAAAAGGTAAGAAAAACTGTTTCCATTCGTTTTATTGATTCAAATGGGTACTGAACTCTTTTGGTTGTACTTATACATGTATATATTTACATAGCTACGTTTATATCAGGCACGGATCCAGCCCTCAAAAAAGGTTGTGGTCACAGCCACCTGAAAATCGACTAAGTGCGATTCGGCGTATAAATTTGCTTATGATCGATATAGTGCATTCCTACAAACGGTACTTAGAATACGAGATATAGCATATATACTAGATATACTAGATAGATAATAGAGATACTTACAAAAGAGATGGGCGTGGGTAAAGCTGTGGGGCAAACATTAACCGTGAAAATGTGACGTCATAACTCTATTAGAGTTGTGAGCATGTCCATCGTACCCACAACGGTGGATCTGCGCTTGGCTTATATAAAAACGAAACTTACTTAAATAGAGGAAAGTTTGAGAATATCTAGTATTTAAATTGACCAGCTTTACGTTTATGATTATGAGGTTATAAATAAATATTCACTTACCACATAATCGACGGTTTTCAAACGTGCATATTTCGATGTGTCAGGATGAATTTTCCCACTGTTGTGGTCGTATCCGTAATCTGCGTGTTGCTGAGCCGGAATTCCTTCTGCGGCTGCTACTTGTACCTCTACTATTTGACCACTAACGGGTCCACTAAATCTATTATAAGAGTAACCGCCAGGCGCTTTACCACCTAAAGTAACCGACACGAAGGCGAACGAAAAAATTACCTGCAAATTAGAACACAAAATCATGTTACTGTCAAGAATTACGAACAATCGCCATTTGTTAAGTATTAATAATAAAGACATATTACCTCATCGTCACATATATTAAATACTCTCTAATAATATGCTTAATATTGAATCTTACTTAAATTGAGGCCGATATAAGTCCGATATAAATCAAAGTTTTCATGAAACTAATAACAAATAAACCGGCCTTCATGGTCAGCAGGTACTATCTCGTTACACAATAGGCGGTGACAATGAAAACTAAACGACACGGCACCGATGCCGAAGAAAGCTACACCGCAGCGGGAAGTTTTTGCGTAAAAATAACGGGGTATTTTGATTTACGTAATACTTAGATTGAACTCAAGGTTACTCGTAATTTTGTGTAAACTATTAATCTTTAGGTGATAATACGAAACGTTTCTATATTAAGGCATTATTTTGTAGATAATTATCATTATATTTGTTTAAACGTCGGGATCAAAATCAATAAATAACCGCGATAAAATCCGTTTAAATTAGTTTTATTTGAATTATATTAGTTATCAGAATTTTTCACATTACCGTTCTGTCACCCACTTTCTGTCTAGTGCGTATATATTTTCTTTGTATTTGAAAATGTGGATTTAAATACCTTTACATAAAGTTTTTGGTTTATTTTAAATCAAACACGTTATTATTTTCACTAACTAATAATTGTAGGTCTCAACAAAATTTTAACTTTATAATTTGTCGTCCTTGGTGCTTAAATATTTTATTAATATTTGGAAATATAGGAATACGTAATTTTACATTAAGTTACTGTGTTTTTTTTAATCTAACAAAATCAAAGCACAAGTAGATACTTCTTGAACCTAAAACTTACTTTAAACCTATCTACCTATTCAAGATAAATACAGTTTGAACACGTTTAATTTGACCATAAAATTGTGTATTGTTTGCTATAAATTATTAAAAAATAGTTAAAAAATATACCTTAAATATGAATGCCATTTTGATTAAGAGTATCGAGGTAGTAAGCGTCTATGATCCCGACTGGACTGATGCCTTTGCCACAGGTGTTGTGGTTTTATAGTGGCCGTTAAACTTAGAAAGAATAGGTGCAATCGTGTACCCGTCCAGTTCGGTTGCAGCAAACTATGAATCAATAATTTTCAATAATTTGGCACCAACTACGCAGGTTCGCAACGTTGCGTAGGTTAGATATTTTCAATTGACAAAACATAATATTCAATGCTATGTATTTTTATTGTTAGTACTTTAGTTCGGCTGAATGGTGTAATTAAGTACGAGAATGTCTTTAACATTTATTTACCTTTATGACTTATGTAGGCACATAATAGAGATTTAGAAACCGAAAGGAGTTTCGGTAAATACATAGTAATATTTTATCCTATTTCTACATAATGATTGGATTGGCTTGCAATGTTTTCCTGTATGTTTATATAGTGCAATGTCATGCCCACGTCAAACTGTTTCATTAAACTATAGTGCGTGTATTACTGCCAGAATCCATTTAACTAATCACTCACACAGTAAGCACAATCTGTTACTTACACTTAAGTACACAGAAACTTAAAGAAATTCGTAGATGTAAAAAAAATGATAACTAAATATCTACAAAAGACTACACAATTAATATTCAGTAAGTCGAAAAATATTCCTTTCCCTTACGCTGGTCCTCCTTAATACGCGGTACCTCCCTCGAATTATTTAGACTTTGTAACTCAAACAAAATGTTATTTCTTTGCGAAGTATTTATAGCACATATTTATAGTCCGTAAGCCGTAGTGAGTAAAATATAATGACGTCTCGATATTGTAATCTCTTCTTATTTCAATGCGTCTTTATTAATACTTTCTTTAATCCTTCTAAGCACTAGTTTCCAGTAGACTAACTCGTTCCTTAGCTCCAAGTTATCTGCTCCAGTATTGTAAGACACACGTATTTTTATTGCCACAACCGGAAACTAAAAGCGCTAAAGCAAACTAGTGTGAACATGATTATTAAAACAATTTTTATAAAATCTCGTCATTACAATTCGAATTTATAAAGTAATTTTTAACCAAACATGTAAATTCCGAACATATCAATACCGATTCATAAAGTTAGATTTAATCAAACGTGTAAATATTTAAACCCCTGTAATATCATATTTATTATAAAGTGGCGATTAATGATAAAGCCAACACTTGTAAGAGGTTATTAAAACAATTTATAGAAAATCTCGTCATTCCAAATTTGAATTTATAAACTTTATATTTATAAATATTATAAAAAGAAGTCTTTTTAACCAAACATATATATCAATTTAAATCTATGAAGTTATTTTGAACTAAGCTGTGAATATTGAAACCCCTGTAAAAATAAAGAGGCAACCAATGATAAAGCTAACAATATAATACAACTCTCGATACAACCCGAAAAATATATAGCCCAGTCATATTAGGTAAAAAAAGGGGTCAACCTCGGAATGAAAGATAATAAGCTGCAAATTGGTATGAACCTTTGTTTTGTCATTCTAAATGTTGTCTCAAAAGTCACAATCGTTATCGTGTCCGCGTCTCAAGATATTCAAGGTCAAAGGTCACAAAAATCGGTTTTTCGCGAATATCTGGCTTCCTATCGGTTAAATGAGATTTGCATTTATTATAAAAGTTGTAGGCTATAAAATTTCCTACAACTTTTGTTTAAACTTTTTTTTCATACGACCAACCGTTTTGAAGGTAGAGCGCGAAGAGTGCACATCGTACAGTCATATACGGCCTAATGCAAGGTCAAGCGTGAGTTATGCTTATCAGTACGTTATAAAGTCAATTATTTACTTGGAAATTATAAATATTAAACAATGCCTATTATTTATGTACTAACTATTAATTATTTATATTTAATTAAAGTAAGTAACTTGATTATTTATATATAACTATTCATATTTAACTATTTAAGTATAAAATATTATTAATTCTGGATTATATATTTTAGTTTTATTTTAAGTTAACACGACATTATATATCTTTTCTTTAAAACGCGTAAATTTCTCAATACTTATATACCTGGAAATACTTGTCCCTACCCTATGCCCTTTTCTATTCATTGCCGGGACAGATGTTGTATAGTATTCAAGGCCACTCTCTCCACTTTGTATGAGTCAAGATTATTCGTTAGTTTGAAATTGTACCGTTGCAACTACGGACGTACGGTTTTAAGAGCTATGGCTGATTTGTGTTTTATATGTGATAAGAAACTTTCAGAAGGTGTTTCTGTGAATGTCGTACGTGGTTTACAAACTTTAAAAACTGCAAGTATTGAAAGAAATGATGGACATATAGACTATTTAAATACTTTAAGTTCTGTAAATGTGCATTCCGAGTGTCGAAAAGTGTACACGAGTAAAAATGTTATTATTGCATCAAAACGACGCACAGATGAGAGTGAACCTTCAACGTCAAGTGCACCTCGTAAAAAACGAAATTAAGTCTTTGATTTTGGAAAGTTATGCTTATTTTGTGGCCAAGAAGCTGATGAAATAGCAGAAAAGAAAAAAAAATTAAAGTATAGACGGACAATAAGTAATGTAAGTACTCTTGCATTCAAAGACAACGTAATTAAGAGAGCAGAAGAACGAAACGATTCCTTAGGAGAATTAGTAAAGGAACGTATATATTACGAGTATGATTTGATCGCTGCTGAAGCAAAGTATCATACTATTTGCTATACCAACTTTTTAACCCGAGTACCATCTGCAGATAAAATGCCTCGCCAAGATGATCAAGTCACTCAAGCAATGAAGGAGATTTTTTGTTATATAGAAAATAATGAAGATTCTCAATTTACTTTGAAAGAACTTAAAGATGTCCCTACGGAATACATACCTGACGATAAGACAATTATTACAAAATTACAACAAAAGTATTTAACTGATATAATAATCACAAAAAAAATTGGATCATTTACAATTATATCTTTCCGTGATACACAGCTTAACGTATTATCAAAAGCTTGGTACGAAAATAAAAAAAGTACTCCTGTAGAAGAACGTCTACGGATTGTAGAAGCTGCTGCGGCTATTATTAGGGAAGACATCAGATCATCTGTAGTTGAAACAAAAACGTATCCACCTCCGAATAAAATGCTAGATTGTATTAATGAAGAAATACCAAAAACATTATCACATTTTTTGGAAGAAATGATATTAAAAAATAGAAAAGGACAAGTAGATCATTTAAAAACGAAATGCACATCTATTAGCCACGCAATAATGGCTTCGATACGAGAACGTTCATTTTCATCACAGCTACTGTTGGGCCTTTCCGTATTTCTTCACAGAAGATATGGGTCTAAAAAATTGTTGGATGTTTTATCATCTTTAGGATTTGCTGCATCATATAGTAATACCATACAGTATGAAGTTTCATCAGTTTACCATCCACAACCTCGTATTTTACCATCAGAGTCTGGTGCGTTGGTACAATATGTTGGAGACAATGCAGATATTAATGTCAGTACTCTTGACGGTAATAATACTCTTCACGTTATGGGAATGATAAAAATAATTACTCCGAAAGATGCTGTAATTTATGATGATCGCATAAAAAAATGTACAACTAAACCGAGTGCAAAAGAGTTAGCAGCAATATCACATGTATCTCTTTTAGCATATGAAAAGCCAGTTGTACCTGGGTACAGCAAGATTCAAGTCCAAAATCTACATGATGATCAAGTACTGATTGAAAAAAAATTTAATGCAGTTGATTTGTTGTGGTTATACGGAAAATGGAAGAATCTTTCACCGTTGCCAGGGTGGAATGGCTATCTTCAACAACTTACGAAAAATAATCAAAATTTTTCAACTTCTCAGGTTATATTTCTACCTTTCATTGATCATCCTGCCAGTAATTTAGACACAATTTATACAACTTTACATAGTGCTATAAATATTGCCAAGTCACTTCAAAAAAAAACGTGCATAATTACATTTGATCAGCCCCTGTACTCAAAAGCACGTGAAATGGTTGCTGCGTCAGATGCAAACTCAGACTTGTCTAAAACAGTTGTCAAACTTGGAGGATTTCATATGCTCATGTCTTTTCTTGGATGCATAGGACATGTAATGGACGGTAGTGGTCTCAAGGAAGCTTTAAGTAAAATATATGCTACAAATTCGGTCGACAAAATGTTGAATGGTCACGCTTATGCAAGAAGTATCAGAGGCCATATATTATTACGACTTGCATTATCAATAAAGATTTTTGAAGAGATGAAAATTGAAAATTGTGTGTTAGATGAGTTAATTGAACAGATAACTAGTCGCGATGTTTCCTACGAAGATGTTGAAGGATGTACGAGCAGCTCCAACTCGTTAATTGATCAATTTCAGGATAAACTAAAAGAATTAAAAGCTCGAGGTCCCACGGCACAGTTATGGGTGCAATATCTTGAAATGGTATCAATAGCCCTAGATTTCATTCGCGCTGAAAGGCTGGGACTTTTTCAAGAACATTTGGATGCAGTGCGAAAAATGCTGCCCTATTTTCATGCTGGTGGTCATTTCCTATATGCGAAATCAGCTCATTTGTATCTTCAAGATATGTTAAAACTTGAGGAGACAATGGATCAACAGGCTTTTGAGAACTTTAAAAACGGATTCTTTACTGTAAAACGAACAGAAAAATTCAATTCTGGTACATGGACAGACATGGTAATCGAGCAAAGTCTGATGAAATCTATGAAGACAGAAGGAGGAGTATCTCGAGGCCGAAGTACACAAGAAAGTGTTCTATGTAAGTGGGTATATGCTATGTATGCCACGAATACAATTTGTGAAGAAATTGAACGGTTTTGTAACATTTCTTTCGATTCTGTGGACCAACATGTTGATGCTAGAGATTCACGAATAAAAAGGGATGATACTGATGTAAATGAACTGGTTGGTTGGTTTACGCTTCATAATCCCTTTCCAAATACGAATCAGTTGGTATCCTTAGCTTCAGGAATCGTTGGAAATGACCAAATTAGTTGTCACCGAGCCCATGAAATCGGATTGCAATCTATGGTAAAGATAACTGGTTTGAACTTCAACGAAATAAAGTTAAAACGCGTCGATAAGGTTTTACCGCTTTCAGCCATTAACAAATCTGTCAAAATTAATGATTGTAAAGTTTCTATAGATCCAATGTTACTTTTCCAGAGAATAACTGTAAGCAAAAAATTTGAAAGTAATTTACAAGAATATCTTCAGTATGAACTAAGCCCGTATCCGACATCTTTATTTGATAGTAATGGCATGAGAAAAACCACGAAAGCAACATTATATGACAATATGATGCCTGTCGTTATCGATCTTGATGAAAATAATGTAACATACATCATCGATGGTGGATTTCTTCTGCATCGCGTCGTATGGAGCAAAGACGATACTTTCTCTATTATTTTAAATAAGTACATTAAATATTTACAAACACATTATGGCTCAGTAATTGTTGTTGTATTTGACGGATATTCGGACTATAGTAAAAATATTAAAGCACTGGAACAACAAAGAAGAACTGCTGCACTTTCAAAATCATATGAAGTTTGTTTTGACGAAACAATGGTTGTGCCAATCAGTCAAGAAAATTTTTTATCAAATCGGTCTAATAAAAAAAAATTTATCGACATGCTTGTTGAAAAATTTAAAACTGTTAATATCACAACAAAACAAGCCAGAGATGATGCTGATGTTCTCATCATTGACACAGCTATTGCCTTATCAGAACATCAAAAGACTGCTGTCATCATAGGAGAAGATATCGATTTGCTCGTTATTTTAATTGGACGTACTCAGTCACATCATCAGGAAATTTTTTTGAAAAAAGTTGGCAAAGGCAATGTCAAAACACAAATATATTCTACTAAAAGTTTTGACCAATATCCTCGTACTAAAAAGCACATTTTATTTTTACACGCATTCAGTGGCTGTGACACGACTTCTGCGCTATTTAAAAAAGGAAAAAAAACTGTTACTAGAGCATTGGAAAAAACTCCTGATTTAGATAAACTGGTGGAAGTATTTCAACAAGAAAACTGCCCAAAACAAACATTATTAGAAAATGGAGTGCGCATCTTGTTGGCATTATATAATGCTTCAAAATCTGAGGACAACATTGATCATTTCCGCTACACGCAATTCATCAAATTTACAAAACTAAATAAACCTGTACAACTGTCAACACTTCCACCAACAAGTGTAGCAGCTCATCAACACATAAAACGTGTCTACTACCAGATTCAAACGTGGTTAGGGAAGGACTTAGAACCTCAAGCATGGGGCTGGATGCTTGAAAATGAAATCCTGGAGCCCATACGAACGTTATTACCTCCAGCACCAGCCGAACTACTAAACGTAATATTTTGCAATTGCAAAAATGGTTGTGGTTCCCGCTGTGGATGCAGAAAATCAGGGCTACAATGTTCTTTAGCTTGCGGCCAGTGCAACGGACAAGCTTGCCTCAACGCTTCACTGTATCCAAGTAATCCCGATGAAGAAAATACATATGATCCCGATATTCTGGAAGGTTTGGAGATGAACATGACAGATAATGAGGATGATGACAATGAATCGAAAATTTTTGAGCGACAAGAAGAAGAAGACGACGAACAAGAAGAAGATAATTAGCTTCCATTTCCAATTTCATTACAATTAAAATCAACAAAGATACTTTTGATATTTGAACTCACATTTTGATAAATGTATATTATGCCGTATTTAATAATAAATAAAAATATGTGTAAAATATATACTCTTACTATCATTTTAACTTAAAATAAAACTAAAATATATAATCCAGAATTAATAATATTTTATACTTAAATAGTTAAATATGAATAATTATATATAAATAATCAAGTTACTTACTTTAATTAAATATAAATAATTAATAGTTAGTACATAAATAATAGGCATTGTTTAATATTTATAATTTCCAAGTAAATAATTGACTTTATAACGTACTGATAAGCATAACTCACGCTTGACCTTGCATTAGGCCGTATATGACTGTACGATGTGCACTCTTCGCGCTCTACCTTCAAAACGGTTGTTCGTATGAAAAAAAAGTTTAAACAAAAGTTGTAGGGAATTTTATAGCCTACAACTTTTATAATAAATGCAAATCTCATTTAACCGATAGGAAGCCAGATATTCGCGAAAAACCGATTTTTGTGACCTTTGACCTTGAATATCTTGAGACGCGGACACGATAACGATTGTGACTTTTGAGACAACATTTAGAATGACAAAACAAAGGTTCATACCAATTTGCAGCTTATTATCTTTCATTCCGAGGTTGACCCCTTTTTTTACCTAATATGACTGGGCTAATACTAGGGTTCGCGTCTTTCTAAGTATTGATATTCAAGTTATAGATATGCCACTGTACTTGCAAGTTCTAGTTCTAGTTCTCCTATAACCAGCACTGTGCTAGTCCATATCTGCATTGACTTTAGTTTCTAAAAGAGGGTAAACAATTTTATATTTCTTTTAAACTACAACTAACGTT
Organism: Actias luna; assembly: GCA_039707435.1. Lineage (NCBI taxonomy): Eukaryota > Metazoa > Arthropoda > Insecta > Lepidoptera > Saturniidae > Actias > Actias luna. Next base: position 6,244,565 of record JAZHAC010000033.1, on the reverse strand, counting down.
TATTAAAAACGCACAATGTAAATTATAGTAAATTTTCCTTTTACCAACCGAAAGTATCAATATTACAATTTAATACGTATGATTTATATTGGTTTTCCACTATAAATATACAATGACTGCTTTTAATTATATAGCAGTTTCAAGTGTTTTTAACCAACTTCAAAAACGAAGGTGGTACTTTGTTCGGTTGTATGTATTTTTTATGTATGTTACTCGATATCTTCCTCAACTTGAACAGATTTTAACTATTCTTTAAATTTGAATCTGTGTAATCAGTGTAACATATAATGTAATATGGGCTTATATAGAAGTGGATAACCGTTGGGTACGGTAAACTACTTGTGACTGATATGTCATCAAAACAATATTTCTCACTTAAAAATAAGTTATTAAAATTAACTCTTCTCAAAGTTTTCTTCGATATTCATATGATAACGGGAATACCATGTATCTTGGTATTTAATTATTTCTTATGTTTACGCGAATATTATTTATCGATATAAAACTAATTTAAACGGATTTTATCGCGGTTATTTATTAATTTTTATCCCGACGTTTCGAAAGCTTTTCAGCCTTCGTGGTCACGGGGCGAACTGAGGTGTAGGTTGTCCAGAAAAGTTCATGTTACTGTGTCTACCTTCAATTTAATTTTTATTATTGATAGTGTTCCGATCTACGCAGAAAGAGCTCAAAGTGTCTTGAGGTCTGGCAATTGGTCTTTTGGCTTCAGATTTAATTAAATGTATAATCGGATTCCCGGCTTGTGCTAGCTACCAACCATCTTCTCTATTGAAATTTGAATGTTATTTAATTTCAATATCCTCACGAATCATCCTAGGTAGCAACCGGTGTTGTTTGGCAAGGATTTGTGGCTTGTCGTTACAAAGATAATGTTTGGAGCCTTCTTCTGAATGTTCAACAACTGCAGACTTCGTTGAGCTTCGGTGTTTAACGTCAGCTATATATTCTCTTACGCGGGAACCTATATTTCTTTTACTTTGGCCGATATAGGAGAGGCCACAGTCACATTCGATTTTGTATACGCCCTGTTCTTGTAGAGGTATATGACACTTGACAGGTGGTAACCGATTGAAACCAGCCAAAGTAGAACGTGTACCTGTTGTGTTACCTTTTGTAAGAGGGGTCACAGACAAGATTGCCTATGTACTGAAGCGTGCTTCAATTAAAACTTACTTCAAGCCGCCCAAGAAGATTAGTCAATTTTTACCACCTGTCAAGTGTCATATACCTCTACAAGAACAGGGCGTATACAAAATCGAATGTGACTGTGGCCTCTCCTATATCGGCCAAACTAAAAGAAATATAGGGACCCGCGTAAAAGAACATATAGCTGACGTTAAATACCGACGCTCTACGAAGTCTGCAGTTGCTAAACATTCAGAAGAAGGCTCCAAACATTATCTTAGATTCGACAAGCCACAAATCCTTGGCAAAGAACACCGATTCCTATCTAGAATGATTTGTGAGGCTATTGAAATTAAAAACATCCAAATTTCAATAGAGAAGATGGTTGGAAGCTAGCACAAGCCTGGGATCCGATTATACATTTAATTAAATCGGAACTCAAAAGACCAATTGCCAGATCTGAAGACACTGTAAGCTCTTTCTGCGTAGATCGAAACACTATCAATAACAAAAATTAAATTGAAGGTAGACACGGTAACATGAACTTTTCTGGACAACCTACACCTCAGTCCGCCCCGTGACCACGAAGGCTGAAAAGCTTTTGAAACGTCGGGATCAAAATTAATAAATAACCGCGATAAAATCTGTTTAAATTAGTTTTATTTCGATATCTTGGTATTTATTTAAATACCTTTGGATGCAATTAAGACTTGTAATAAAATATCAGGGCCCGGTCTAGGGGGCAAGGCAAACCGAGCATTTGCCTGGGGCGCCAAAATGAGGCGGAGCCGCGGCGGCCTTTTGGTTGTAAAAATTGACATGGTAAATTTAACCAACAAAGACAAAATCTCGGACATGAGACCCTTCGTTTGATAAAAAAATTATATTGTTTATGTAATATATTGTTTATGTGTTATATATATTAAGACAATATTCAAATTTCTAAAAAGCGTTGCTTGAACTTATTTGAACTTTTGGTGCAAAGGATATTTGGGGATCGAAGTTATACGATGACCCGGTTTGCTGGGGTGACTTCTCCACAGAATAAAAGTACGAGGAAATAGTTTATAGTCTTGTAATACTAGCTTAACTGTGCTACATGTGCACTTATATTAATTATAACAGCTTAATTCGGTAATAATCTTACTCCTTCTAATACCTCAACAAAGCAATATTCACAATCATATTTTATATGAAATATCCATTCAAAAGATTCGAATGTATCTTCTATTTGGTCATGGCCAGAAGCGGCTAGTACATTAAAGTACCGGTAGCGATCGAGGCGCCATATCTACATGGTATTTCTCTGATCAATGAAAATTATACATATCGTTAAAGGGCGGCAATTTGTCTTTCTATACGTGGCGATGCGCAACGTAATCGCTAGGGCGGACGCTGAATGTGTATATGTCGCATTAAACAATAACATCATTTAAAATTTCAGGGTAAAAAAAACAAGTTTATTAATTTACGTATAACCTACGTTTGTTGCAACACTTCACAAGATCTGAACATAGGAATCACATAACTGGCGAACACTCAAGTTCGATAAATAATATTACCATATACAAATGATTAAAGTATTTTGTATTGATTAAATCTTCTGAGAAAATTTTATCACCCAGCGAAATAGTCGTACATCGTACGTCGTCGTGGTATGAATTATAAAATCAATTAATCACGTTTAATTCGATACCGTGAAACTCGTTCTTAATTCCTGAAAGAAATTGGATTATTTTAAATGTATTCCGCAGCTAATGCACTTTCCATCACATTATAAATATATATTATTTTTGAAGTACAAAGCATCGTAAATTAAAATTGTTCAAGCGAGCAACAATATCTTTCGATTCTTTTCTTATTATACTTAATATTAGATTATAGTAATGGATTACTTTGTTGAGTATAAATATAATACAATTAAAGAATATCAAAAATGTAGTATCTGGTGCCTTGACGATAATTTATTTAGGTAAAAAAGTTATCAAAGCAAACAACACAACTTATATAGGCAGTATAGATGAATTCCTTTGCCTATCTTGATAGTATAATATGTATTGTTGTTATTATTGTTTCGAAGCTTTCAAACTGACTTTTAACAAAGGGTTTATTTACCTGCAAAATACATAATATTTTAATTGTGGGTCAGGTTACAATATATGGTTCAGTATCATATATCATGTATATCTAGCTTTTGTAAAACGTAAAATTATTTAGCGATAAGGACCTAATTTAAAAGTTGTTCTCAAAAAAGAAAATGTAACTACCTTAACATTTTCGAAGTTCAACATAATTACGGAGACACTTATATCTAACGATAAAAGAAGCCTTTTACAAAGAATTGAATGGACAACGGTTAACAATAATAATATGGAAACAGTTTCAAACATAGATGAACTACAAGTTAAAAAGAGAAAAAATTTTGTTACAGCTTGCGAATATGTTTCAAAAAAAGCTTATTATGATCAATGCTCAAGATTGCTTTTATTAAAATTGCCAGAATGTATTAAGGAAAGTTCTTGCCAACATCAAGAAAATATACATGGTGTATGTATTAACAAGAGAAGACATAAATGTTTCAATTGTAGCTAAACATTTTTTAAAATTAGTGTAATACAGTTTACTTCATATATTTTCTTTAAAAAAAAAAATCCAGCTAATGTTATATGAATGAAAGAAACAAATTTTGATTGTTATTAAATGTATACTTATATGTAAAACATAAGTAAATAGTATATTTTTCAATTCTAGATATATGACATTTTCTACAATATTCATGAATTTATAATTTTTATCTTGATATAGGAATGTATAAAACAAATGCCTGGTTACACAGAAGAATTATTCAAAATTGAGTTAAGCACTAACATGTGGCCGGAAGCATTACAAGTATGTAATATGTGCATCACACCAACACAATATTTATCTGCAAATGTACTTAAAAATGTTGTGGAAATCATGCTGGTAAATATAAAATTTTATTAAGAATGTAAATTTGTTATTACTATCAACATATTTAAGTAAATGTGTATTGTTGCTCCAATGTCAAATCATAGTAAAAGCCAATTAATATTATAAAGCAGACAAGTTTGTATTGTTTGTTTGAATGTGCTAACATTAGGGATGACTAGTCATAATTTAAAAAAATATTTTAGCATTTAATAGAGCAATCAATGAGTAAGACTTTAGGCTATTTAATATCACACTACAACCAATAGGAGCAAAGCTGTATTGAAAAAAGTCTCAAAACCCAGCAATAAATATAAATAAATAATTTTTACTTCTATGTGAATAAAGTCACGGACACATTAGTTTCTTTATAAAATAAGATGCTGGTGATAAGTCCAATAACAGTAAATCAAAAATGCAGTTGGAAGAAAGTTTACAATTTTATATGTTAAAAGTTATAATTCTTATATTCCAGAATGCTCATGAAGAAGATGGAGATTATACAATAAATTCTCTATTAAATAAATGTGAAGAAATATTAATAAAAAACTTTTCTACACATCCACCTTGTATCACAAAACGATTAAGAAAATGCTATAGGGATTTTCTCACATCACCTATGGATCTCAGAGAGAAAACTTTCACAAACAGGGTAGAATTTGGCCATGACAAAGGAATTGTGAAATATTGTTTTAATAGATTAGAAGATGAAATGAGTTGTAAAAGCCTAGATGGGCCTCTAGTAGATAAGTATGAAAATACTCCTGAAGAAATGAGGCGAACTATAAAAGGTATGCATTGGCAGAAAGAGAAATTTGAAATCTTTGAACTGCTTGAAAGACATGACAGGATAGGAAGACTAATATATGTTTTAAAAAGTATCATAGTATTATTGCAACTTGATTTAGCAAATTGGCATTCTAGGTAAGGCATTCTTTTAAAATATATGTAATTTTTTTTTATTGCATATTACTAATACTTTATTGCTAGAAAATATTGATGCAAAAACAATAAATTATTGTTTTTACATATCTCTTGTAATTTAGGATTTTTTTTTTAGGAAGTTCCAGTCCATGGAATATCTAGATACTGTAATTAAAACAGGATATATTTTATTTACATTAAGAAACAACCTATTTGCATGTTATTTTGCATTTTGTTTATATTAATGACTAAAATAATATAATTTGTATGACTAAATGTGCTCACTAAAATTGTGAATATATTTTAAATACATAATCTTCAAAATAAGCACACAGCTCTAATTGAAGGATCAGTTAATCAAAAATGTTATTTTTAATCTATATATTTAGAATATTAATTAACTTTTATATTTCAGGTATACCAATAACTTAGGAAGTCATATCATGAAATCCCACAAACCTTTGATGGCACTTATCCTATGGTCTGATAATGTATTGTATACAGGAGCAGTAAACACAAACTGCCGGCAAATAATTAGAATTTTTGTTTATATGGTCCACCTGCAGTATCCAGACAGTCATATAAAAATAATACTGGTATGTACCACATAAATTTAATAAAGAATGGTTACATTTTACTATTTCTAAATTAATATAATTTTTATAGTAGCATGCCTATGTACCTGATACATGATGGGATGCACATTTAAAATCAAAAATATAGAACATCTATGTCGTGGTGGCGTTTAAATCTTTGAACATCTCAATGAACACTGGCTTATCTTGAAAAACGATAAACTCAGAGTAACTGTTATAAGAGTATAATATATGATATACATGGTAATTCGGAACATTGTTTAATAATAATTCCTACCACACTGTTTTTACGTTGGATTGTATATAGACTAATTGATACCAAAACTTGTCTAAGAATGTTATTGTTGCAGATGTTACACTATCATAGCACAATCCAAAACAATAAACCACTATTATGTTCCAATCAGACTATCTCAATTAAGGAATAGGTTTTTGATATCATTTGATTTACTTTTGCCTCATAGATACCTGTCATGATTTTTGACTTTAGTAATACACTTTTATGGATGAAGGGATTTATTAAATTATGTATTGTTAAAAATTATATTACAGACTTGGTTAAACACTGTTATCCAAACTTTCTACATTTGTGAAACGGATTCAAACACTGATTACCCTAATGTTGGAAAATATTCCAGAACTTTTGCACATGAATTCTGTAAGATTATTGCAGGTATTTATCTTATTATATTAAATATTTTTATCATTTATTTCATTTATTTGCAATGATAGCTCAGTTGGTAGTGTGTATAGACACCATGTCAATGGATGTGAGTTTCAATCCCTGCACAGAGCTTGAGCTTTCAGTGAAGGAAAACATCTTTCCTTCACTGAAAGCTCTTTCTAATTCCCGCCTGGCTAGCTACACATCCTCAAATTGAAAATCTGTCACCAAATATCTGTTCAGGCTGCTGAACTAGAGAGCTAGACCCTCTACTAGGCTTGGTATGTCCATCATCTTGAGCCACATTGTCACTTAACATCAGGTGAGACTAGCTATAATGCTAAAACCTATAAACAATAAAAAAAATTAATGGTTAACATCAAATTTATAATATTAAGCAATAAAACATCTTATTTTTTTTACAGACATGCCTCATGAATCTGTAATAAAATCATTACATTATATGAAACCCTCATTCATGAAAATGTTAATTGGCACACAACTTATAAAAACAATATTTGCAACAAAGGAAGACTGTATAGTAAAAATTTTGATAGATTTTGTACAGAAGGAATATTGGAAGAAATTTTCAGAATTAGATACTGAGCTCCACATTTCAAAGAATATGTTTATACTCTCAAAGTTACATGTAGATGTATCCTCCCCATTAGAATCATGTACAAAGTACCGTAAACTGAATTTAGAATTGTTACAAAACAATACTGAAACCAGTCTTAACTATATTGTACAAGTATTATACATAACATTGGAAGCTTATCTAGCTGCTTATAATGTGCAAAGGGTACAAGAAAAGTTGGATTCTTTAAATGACAAATTATTACAAAATGAAGATGATACAGAACTTGATAATCATATTCCAGAAAATTCCTATTTTATTTCTGAAGCATTTATAAAAAAATATGTATACATTTTCAAAATGCTAAAAGAACTTGTGATTACATTCCAAGCTAAAAAGCAGTGTGGTTTACCACAAATTATGATGGTTTTTAAAAAAGTGGGTTTACTTGATTTGTGAGTTGATATTAAATATGCATATTGAATCCAATGAAAAATAAGCATTAACCTCTTCTTTATTGGATTGAATGTAAAGAAAATAGTAATGCTCTTGTATTGTTTTTTCTATTTCTAAATTACTGACATATAGTTGAAACAGGATATAACAACATTGAACGGATCTATAACTTAGGATGGTATGTGAGATGAGTCTAGTCTTAAATCAATACACTTTTTTTTTATTAATATTATGACGATTCATTTGGGACCTTTGCCTTTTAGTTATGACCAATTCAACTTGTAACTGATTTTTTGTATATAGTTTCAACTGTATTTCTATTGTGTTTATTTATATATAGATAGGTATTAATTTAAGCATTGAGTTTAACTGGAATTTTATAGTTATTGAAATTTTCAGAACCATAATTTAATATTTATTTTTAGTCACTTTATTAACACTGTCTTAAACAATATTTGTAAACATTTTATAGAATCTGTACTAACACAGTAGATATGTTAGAAAAATCATTTGATATGGTTACTCATAATAGTATTTCTTTTAAGAATTATAGTTCTTATGGTATGTATATAAAGATTCTTTTTTGATATTAGTACTTACACTTTGTCATGCATGTAATAGCAATAAGTAAAATAAGAAGGAATAATAAAAACGAAAAAGGTAATTGGATAAATTATTTAATACAATCAATATTTAGGAACAAAGTGACCTCTAGATTTTTTAGAACGCATAGCTTTTTCTATATCTACATAAGGATACTCTGCTTTTAAGTTTTCTATACTCATATCAGGATAACGTTTTAATAGATGTTGCACATGGTTAAAATCCCTATTACGAGCTTTCTTTACTTGACGGTGTAGTTTTTCATTATATAATCTCTTAAACTTTTTAACTGCCATACTTGTAATAAAACCATGTTCTAAGTATGGCCTTATCCAACGTGTGTTCATAAACATAGGCAAGAAGTATTCAGATTTCTGATATTTTTCAGGCAAGCCTACAAGATTTACGACATCCTCTACAGGTCGTTCTCCAGTCTCACCAGTTTCTAGCCTATAATAAGCAACATTACGCTCTCTTATTACTGTTTCAATGTTGTTCATTGACTCTTGAACTTTATCGATTCTTTCTGGATTTGGGAACAGTTTTACGTTGTCTTTAAATTCGTGTTCCATTGTATAAAGCATGTTACGTTCCTTTAACAGCACATACCATAACTTGTGTAGGTCAGTGTTGGATTTTATTCTCAGTTCATCTAATCTCCAAGATCTTCCAACTCTTATATTTGATTCTGCCCAGTTTTTTTTTGTATCAAAAAATTCCATTAGGTCTCTCATGGAATTGGTTGTGTTGATATCTCTTTTTGCGACTGAAATAAGAGCCGCGTTAGCAGCATTCAGAGGGCGACTACAAAATAATAATGTATGTCTTATGCAACTTTTAATTAGTGAAGAATTCATTTTTGCTTGATTTTATTTCTATTTTTTACTATTTTATACAGAATTTGAGAACACTTCCATAATATTGGTGCACAGAGTAGATAAGCATTAAAGTACCATTCACATTGTGATATTTGTAGCAGATAACAAAAAACGGTATCCAAAAATAACTGCTTAAAACTTATAAACTATGAAGGCAATCACGGGACACCTGGCAATAAAGCAAATATGGAGTAAAGTAATAATTAGATTTGTGGCGGTCAACCTTTTTTGTTTGCAAACCATTTGTAAATAGTATTTAATTATAAATTCGAGGGTGTTTAAACGTTCGGATAAAATTTATAATTGAATATTATTTACAAATAGGTTACAAACAAAAAGGTTACCACCACAGATTCTACTTTCTAGACGCCAATATATTTTTCACATCAATAATATGGTTTTAAACTTTCTTTGTTAAGAAAAATACGCTTATCTTTATTTGACCTGCATTATACAATATTAATGATGTTTCGGATGCGTTACATGAACCCTAAAAGTTTATAAGACACCACTCTACGTGACATTGACGTGATCTATATAAAGTAAATATAGGTAAAAAGAGAAACAATAACACACTAGAAAATACTCATTACTTGTGAGGTTAAAACAGAATATTCAACAATAGATATTGCAACAATAGATAAGACAATATTAAAATATTTCTGCTCTTTTTAATCCTGGTAGCTTAGATTCCTTATATGTTATAAAGATAGTTTGGGAATCGTATTGGCTGGTGGTACCAGCAAAAGTCCAAGCCGAGGTTCGGTCACTACTGACACCCTTGCACGAGTTGCCCCTCGGGCTTGAACGCCCTCAGCGCTCGCCCTCTAAGTCTTGTGAAGCTGTGAAAACATTTCAGACTAACAGTATAGGTCACTTTTATAAAAAGAAAACGTATTGGTTGGTACATTCTGACGCGATCCCCATAAGGTTATTTCGAATTAATAATCCGATAGGTTATTTGTCGTACAAGTTTACGGAACAGTGTATAAGTTATAATGTCAGAGGCCGAGTTAAGTCCACACTATTCGGCAGGACGTGGTAAAACATCGATTTGCAGTGCGTTCTATTTCCGAATTCAAATGAGACTATTCAATCCCTCTTTTAACATTTAAGGAGTTTGCAATACGTAAAATAGTGGCGATCATGACGCTGACGCCTCCGTGCACAACACTAGATAAGCATAATATACTCTGTGATTCAAATACAAACTATATTAAACATACATTAAGCTATTAATGTATTTGATTTACAAATAACTTTTTTTTCTTTCTCAAAAACACAACTCATGTATTTTTCTTTAGTAAAATTATGACATTTTGCTCTGAATTAATAAAAATCATTGTAGTTTTTAATGACGGTATGTGCTTTTTTAAAGTGTATATTATGGCATCTGTCTTACGCATATATCATATAATCTGATTTAACATTAGTTGCCAAATATGCAGTGTAACATAGAATATATTTAAATACTACAACACAGAACAATCACAAAAGAAATAATATGTTGTGATGGGTATTGCGGGAATAATTATATTTAAATATATATATACATAACAAATCATAGTTATATAGATATAAACGTAGAACGTTATAGGTGTCGACTAAAATAAAACGTACGTCTTTTGTTCTATTGTATGCCGTATTTCATTAACACGTAATGAGGCATTATATATTTGAAAAAGTTTTAATCGTTATTCTCTATAAATTGTTATAATATTGGGTACATATTCAACGTTTTAATTTTTATGGAGTAACGAATAAAATACATTTTTTAGTTTAATTATTTTATTTATATAAAAATGAGTAATGAATGACAGTTACAGTATAACTTTAATTTCGTTGGATACAAAATTTAAAAAAGCTAGCTGTTAACCCTAACGAGTAGTGCCTGTTTTGACAATTGACATTAACATGGAATAATAAAACGTAGTAATGTCGTGGTCGACAGTGAAGTGTTTTTTTTTGTTCCTAGACATTTCGGTAAATACTAGACAAACTTAACAAAAGCTTGTACAAAATAAAACGAATCTGTGATTTAGTACGTGGAGAATTACTTTTAGTGTTTTATGGGTAAAAGTTTTATTATTGTGAATTTCTTGAAGTGTTCGTAGAGGAAGCTCATTCTAACAAGTACAAACAGCATTTGAACGCGTCTTCATATCTGGGAAACTGGTAATTATATATTGTTAATAGTTCTAATAATAAATCATTATTTTTAATAACTTCAACGATAATTTCACTTAACTTAAAATTGTAAAGTACTTTATTACCGTATAGGTATATTTTAATATATATATGGGACATATATGTAATACATTAAAAGATGTGCTAATTGATCAAAATTTAATGGAATAAAAATTCTACTCACGTCTAAAAAAAATTATAATAGTTGTGTGTTTATAAGATAACATAGTTTAAGATAATATCTTATGTTTATAATTTCTTTGTACATATAGGTTTCTAATAAACAAAATTAATACTTTATAAATAAATAAACACTATATAATTCTACATTATTATTATAATGTTGAAGAGTTTGTTTGAACAAGCTAATATTTGTTACATTTCAAAAAATTTTTGTTTCATATTATAGAACAATAATTAAGGAAGGCTTTAAGGTATTTAACATCACAGTACCACCAATTGGAGTGAAGATGTATTGAAAAAGTAAAAAAAACTAGTGAATATCATTAAATTACTTTCAGTTTCACAAAAATGAAAGTTTAGTTATGTTGAATACATAATACTTATTATAACAATACTAACTTGCTCAGGCAACTTAAGTAACATAGAACTATTTCTTAATAATTAATCTTATTTACTTTCATTAAAATAGTGTGTTTATTTGGCTGAATTAAAGAGACCATGAGCTGCATGGTTGGCCTAGTGGTTTAAGTAGTTGCCTTATTGCAATAGCTGCTCAGACATGCTGTGGGTTTGAGTTCCGAACAAAACAATTTATTGTGTATCACACAAATTGTTTTGAGTTATAACTTTGTGTTCATTCATTGTAGTGAAAAGGACCTTCACAATTAACATTGGCGAAATCCCATTCAAAGGCAGATCCCATAATAAAAATAAGACCATTTATAAAATTTTATATTCATGAGTACAGGTCTTTGAAGATGACTTTTCTAACTGACTTCAAGTTTAAAGTAAACAAAAAGTTAGTAGTTAAACAGTAGTTTGTACTAGTTTTAATGGAAGTTTTAAATTTTATTAATATATTATAGGTGTCAAACTTTATATTCCTTTGTTATTGTAAATTGATAATGTATTCAAAGGTTATATAAAAATAAAAATGAAAATAAACATTCCATTTTTACCAACATCTATTAATATATTGAATAGCTCTATTAAATATGACATTAAACATTTCATACAAAGTATTATAGGTATTTGTATTTTTCTATATAATTATTTATTATGGTATACCTGTTATTTATATTGCTTAAAGTAGTCACAATTTTATTGCCAAATACATATAATACATGGACACAGTTTCCTTATAGCTCACTATTCTTTGTTAATACAGTAATTCATATACAATGTTTTTTTTAATTATCATATTGAATGAGAATATAAACAATATATATCTATGTATGTATATATATATATGATAATGGTGTTTTTGTGAGGCACAATCACTTCAAAACTACTTATTCTATAAACAACAGACCATGACCATTCAATCATTTGTAGATGGTTTAGGGCTATTTATTATTTGAATTCCAATGATCCTTCATCATTTTATTGCTAGTTTACTGTTATGAATATTTTTCCTGCAATAAAATGTTCTCTTAATATGTTATTTAGTTAGGTTATATATTCATTTTTACACATTATGTATTCTCATATTATATCAAGTTCTAGTGTCTTTTAAACCCATTGATAATAGTGAGAGATTTAGAAAGTCAAACTGAATCTACACTGAAACACTTTATAAGACTATGTAGAATTGTAGTTCTGTATTTTTGAATATTGTTTCCATATAAATTTCTAATCTACTAGTGACAAAAATAACTGCCAAATTTCTACAAAAATCTAAGTAGCTATGACTCTACTTACACAGTCCACATGCTACACCTATTGTATATAATGAATCCATAACTCTTATTTTTTCATGACGTCATATGTACCTTTATGTTTGCACCTTGGACATATAAAGTCATCTGTTAGAATAAATTTAATCTGATTTGCATCCTGTTGCATTTATAGTGCAGATTTTATACATACTTACTCTATATCACAAACTTTAGCATAAATATGAACAGTTGAAGTATCTATGAACATAGAGCTTAAGAGGAAAATTACGATATTGTCATTTTTTTTTATAACTGATTCAAATGCACATTAATGCAATAAGATACAATGGGAAGCGGGATCTAAGTCGATACGGCGTGGCGGTAACAAATTAAAAATGCAATTCTCGTTTCATGTTCAGTTTATTGTTCTTATTCCTATATAATTTATTACACAAAACATTTGTATTAATGTCACGTCCTACAGTCATCAACGAACAGTGTAAGTGACATTGGATCTTCACATGAATAAGTGATGATTAAATCAGGCGCCATCGCTTTGTTTAGACGAACAGTGTATTATCTCGCTTGCTTGTCAGTCACACTCGGCTCTTTTACGATTGCGGACATCTTATGGCTCCACTCATAGGCTCAACGTATCACGACTGGAATTGAATGTCATTGCACAATAACCCGTCGAAATTAACGCTAAATACTCGAATAACCTCAATAACTTTGAAAAAATACGATCTACAAACACCTGTATTTATATAGTATTTGATTTTTCATTTTAACTTATGCGTAAATTTGGGTTATTGAACTGCAAGGAATGAACTGGATGTAACTGGACTTAATTATGTTATTAAAATTTGCCGTAACCGTACCTAATATCATGTGTTATATTTATTTATTACTTCAGTATTTGATTTATAGGTACATATTATAATATTTGAATTTATTTATGTTTATTCATATTGTATTTGAATTTGAAGCGATGATAGCTCAGTGGTAGTGTGTACGACTTCGCGTCAAGGGACGTGAGTCCGAATCCAAGCACCCTACAATGAGCTTGAGCTTTCGGTGAAGGAAAACATCGTGAGGAAACCATAGCATGGTAGTAGGGCTTTTTCAAATGCTCGCCTGGCTAACTACCACCCTCAAGTTGTAAACCTGCCGCCAAATACCAATAGGTGTGTTCCGGCAGCTGCACTTGAGAACCAGTTCCTCCACAGGTTTAGCGTGTCTACCAACTTGGGCCGTATCGTCACTTAAGATCAGATGAGATTATGGCCATAACGCTAAACCTTAAGTATATATAAAAAAAAATGTAATGTACCTATTCTCTGTTCGCCGTGTGTTTCTTATAAGAAAATTATTTTTTATAGATTACCTCAATTTATTATTTCTAAATGTATCGACAATTTTATACAACACCGACTATTGAAATATGATATGAAAATGATGTATATTTCCTGTGCATAAAATATCAGGAAAATAATAAAAACTATTTTCTTATGCACTATATACTCTTTAGGGTGACTTAAGAGACTGCGTATTTTATAAAGAGTTGTTGGCAAATCGAGAAAAGATATAATTGTACGGATAACAAGTTCAACCAAACAATTACTAGTAATTTCGGCGTTTTAGGAAGTTTATCGTTAAATCGCGTAGGGTCAATGAGTTTACATTTTACTGTCTTACACGCTTGCTCGTTTGCCCTCTATTTTTTTTAAATAAATATTTGTTGAATGATACATGTTTCTCACGCATAAAACTTTATGAGAATCGATCAAACTATTTTTGAGTTAAATTGGGACGCTCACCACAGACATTTTTTTATGTGAGATTTTTAAACGTTTTGCATATAATATAAAAAATACATGTATATATATTTTTATATACAATCTGTCTAATTCCTTTAACGTTAAGTTTAAAACTGTATTATATAAAACTTTTCGAAGGGTTTTGCTTTCTTAATATATTAAAAATCTAAACAGTCTCCGCGAGTTACAATACCTGAGTACATCCGGCGCGCCCTGAGTAGGCAGTCTCGGTTCCAATTTTATTGACTTACCAATCTTTTCACCAAGACACGGGTGATATTGGAACGAATTTCCTTATGGGGCGTCGGGAAGGGGTACCCTAGCCGGCAAAAAACGTCCGTAACGTTAGCGTTAGATTTTTATGTATAGTCTATGTATGACGGCTATACAGTGTCTAATGTATAGTCTACGTGATGACTGTTAGTATTATATATTTTTATAAATCATCATAAACAAAATACAGATGTTAAGATAATTTAAAATAGTTTACTTTTATCGACAAAAATATCACAATAAAAATACCCGAATAATTATTTTCTTTCTACCTCGAATAGAACTTGAAATTATTATTTTTATAATAAGGAACTTCGTTCCTATCTAGTGTCTCGCGGCACAACTCGTTTTTTTTTTTTTTTTTTAATGAAGTCGTAGTACTGCATGTCCTACCATAGTGTATGTATCGTAGTACCGTAGTGTATGTATGATATAATTTTCACTCTATTCTCGAGAAATTAAATTGATAGACCAATTTACGCATTTATCGAGCCTATTTTCCGAATTTCGTGAAATGTTTTTCAAAGGGTTAAAGATCAAAGCCGTTGAAGCGAATAAATAAAGAGGAAATGGGCACTCGTCTCTTTGTGTTTGTTAAAGGGTTACATTTTATTCTTGTTCTTTGCTTTTATCTTCTATGAAGAGATGGTAATATATAAATAAAGGTAAGATTTTTCGCATTATCATTCTATTACTTGACTCAAAAGTGATTTATATAACTTTACTAATAGCGTTAACTAATACCTATTAATTTACCTAGACATCTTTCTTTTTAAAGAAATAAAATGCTCTTTAAAATTTATAGTTAATTAAGAAACCAAGCGTTATTTGATATAAGCAATTTACACTATGCTGACTTGAAATTTTAACACTTTTTAAAGCTTAATTATTAGTATAAAGAAAATAGTATGTTAGTATATAGAAAAGCAAATTCATATTCATTATGGTTATTTATTTCGTTCTCAGAACTTCATAATTTATTAAAGTATTTGAACACTTATTATTTATTGGAAAGGGAGTTGTTTCAAGGGGGTCCATTTTAATTTTATTAGCATTGACCTTGAATTTCGAAAGTACACCGAGCAATTCCTCAAAATCGAATTGGAAATATAGTGTTCGAGATATTGGTAAGTTTATGACAATCCAGGCTAAGTAGGTATATATGGTAAATATAGGTCAAAGAAATTCTGGACAGATTTAGACTACGAATGCACATCAGAACTCGTTTTAGTGCAGTTTGTTTAGAATCGATTTTTTAAGTCAATTTTTTTTTAATATATATTAAACACAAATGATTGCAAATTCGAAGCTACGTCCTCCCAGTAAGGCGACATATGGCCGTGGGGTTTTAGTGGGTATTCCCGGCTATCAGCGCCGATCGATTCCCATATAACCTGCACAGTTCCCTGGGTTGGAAGGGAATGCGTAAATACATATTCCCACGAAAAAAAAATTTTTGTATACACCATATCTATTATGCTAAGTACCTCCATAAGATGGATATTTTCGAATCAGTGTAGTGTTTTTTTAACCGTTGATTTGTTTCTCCAATAAACCATATTCAAATAGGCCACTTAAAATAAAGTAAAATTATATATATGTACAAATTAGAATAATTTAATGACTATTTTTCTAATTTTATTAACAGTTACCATGTTATTTAATAAAAATTGCTACTACTACAAAGAAAAAATGTATGCTGGTAACTAACTACTTAAAAGAGCCAAGTCTAGCTAAAGTATAACTTGTAGTATGATAACAATGCTCATAGCATGATGAAATACCAAATATATCTACTTTACGTTGTTCACAGTTACTTGCAATCAAAAAGGTTATGTATCTGGAAACTATTTCATCTTGTTAACATAGAAAACATACGACCTTCGTATTTCACTTTCTAAAATATCTACCTTTTAGATTCCTTACTTTCAGCCTATAATGTGTTTGTTTTTCTATTCTTTTTGTGTTTTTACTTTATTTAGCAACTTCGGTCCACAAAGAACAAGTCAGTTCCATCGTACCATGATCTTACAATATGCATAAAAATGACTTAGAACTAATGACAAAATTTAATAAAATCAAATGGTCTATGGTAGCTCTCTGTTGAGCTTGGTTTCGTTCACTTTCCGTCACTAATGTTGCAAGTTTTCGATCGATCCACACGTTGAATTTTTAATTGTTGATAAAGTCAAGACATTAAAATATCAAAAAGTGAAGTTTTTTTTATTTGCCTCCTATTAACAGGTTAATCTCAATTTGTATTTTATATTTTACATATAATTGCTTATGTTTATAGTTTACAGTTGGTTTTATTCAGGAGAGGTCACACGCTATCTAAAACAACTGTCTACCAGACTACTTACAATGGACTCGTTTATGTCTGTTGTAATATTGTTTGCAATTTAAAATAACGGATATGTTGGCGTGGCGTAGGCGGTTTATTTTCCAGCTCAGTTGCGGAGTTATCCGAGGTGTATTGTTGCGTTGATTAGATCAGGGAAGCTTTGTTCCGAGAAGAAAGGCCGGCTTCACGCCGCTATCGTCCGTCGGTCACACGCGACCTGTTTGTAGTTTCAATAATATTCAGTACCTGTGAATATGCTGTTTTACTACAAATATAACATAATTAGTACAGAGGTTAAATAAAATGATTCTCTTGCATAATAACTAATTTTCAATATTTGATGCAATAAGGATAATTTGTTTATGTAATTATTATTAAAAAAAAAGTTACAATGAAACAATCTCTTGTTTCAACGTATGAGTAAAAAAAAAGAAATGATGTAATATGAATACTCGAGGCTCTCGAAATAAACCCCTAAAAGCGTGAACACGGTTGAAAAGACGGCAACAATACGCTAATGGCTTATGTTTGCGATGACTGTCCCTTCCAGCTAACAGGCTCTATTATCACAGTTGGCCCCTTTGCGCTGAATTGGCTAAACGTTTTGTGCCTTTGAAAAGATTAAGATGACGGTGAAACTGTAGAGAAAATTGATCACTTCCACTCGAATGAGTCGACGTTGTTATTGCGAGCGTTTCCAGAATTATTTGTGTATTAAAAAAAGTGCGGTAAAATAGGAAGCTGAAATACATTATTTTTTAAGCTTTTCGAACAGTTTTACTATATAGAATGTTAAATGTAAATGTAATTGTACGTAAATATTAATGCTTTATTGAATCAACATATCTTTAACACGTTTTATCATAATAACATTTTTAAATGTTTTAATGTTGTGCAATATCCTTTTCCGGAAGGATGGTATAATAAATAACGTGAACCTACGTTGTATTGCCAATTTCAAATATAGTACACCTGTTGTTTCCCATTACATGTTACTTTTAATAAAATATTTTCTTGGTCTTCTCCTAGTCTCTCTTTAACTATAGTTCTCTAGTTCTACAGATTAACTGAAACTGGTAAATTCCGAAAATGTATTGTTATTGTTACCTGTTGAGGCTCGAATGTACTGATGTCGGAATGATAATGTAACATGTTTTCACTGGAATAATATTAATTAATATCCAACTCTATTTGTAATCACATACTCTCGTATAATCAGTACGTAATACTTATATTATCGTTAAGTACACGGTTCTGTAAGGGACTACCCTCGCGGCCCTTGAACTGCTTACCTGATACGACCTTATCAGTTAGTATCACTAATTCAGTAATACAGAACCTGTTGGTTAGTCAGGACCATGAATCTTTTTTCATTTACCGGCAGCAGCCCAAGCCGAGGTTCGGCCGTCCTGGCACCCTTGTGCCTGCTGCCTCGGGGTTGAGTGCTCCCAGAAGTTCAGTGAAGCTGTCAAAGCCCTTGGGACTAACAGCGTACGTCAGTTCGAAAAAAAAAACATATTATCGTATTTTGTATTAATTATATCGTATGCCTTCCTTTGCTGGCCCGAATGATAACTATGACCAGCGAGAGATAAATTAAGGAGTTATAGGTTAGCGTGGTATGTACATGTTATGAGAAGGGATGAAGAATGTTAAGTATGAAGGTAAATAGATGTAAGAGAAGAGGAAGGCCGAAAAAGATATGGATGGACTGTGTGAGAAATGATATGTGTATAAAAAGAATAAATACTGAGATGACGGCTGATTGAGTTGAGTGGAAGAAGACAACATGTTGTGCCGACCCTACCTAGGTGGGATAAGGGCTAAGAAAAAGAATGATAACTTTGACTGGCGATGGATTTTTGATCCTAGGTATTCGCCATTGTGTTTGGATTGCACTGTGCTATTAAATTAAGTATATTGTTATTTTAGCATGCTATTATAGAAAATTAAATATTTATACGTTTACTTACTAACATAAGGGCCCATCAAAAATACGTCACGCAAAATTTGACCTGTAAGACCCTTACGCTTACGCTGTCACATTTTCTGCGACCCCTTATCAAGATTACATAACAAATGATAGACCCGCTCTGTACATATATGACAATTATATTATTGTACTATATGGCAATTAATACCAGTACACAAATTTCATTTTTTTAATATTCACTGCTTGCAAGTACAAAAACTTTACAAAATTGTTTTATAAACTGCGAACGTCACGTGTTCTTAGACCCGCCGGCCCCCCATGTCACAGTAAGCGACCCTGCCACCATAAATGCGAACGTATTTATGAACGGCTCCATACATACTGTTTATAAACATGTTTCTAAAGAGGTCTTTTTGAATGAAGATGCAATACATTAATATTTCCGTTACAATGTCTTTCATTAAAGGTGATGATTACCTGGTTATTTTTAAACTTTAATTTAAATACTTTGTAGTTTTAGTGTTATGGCTACAATCTCACCTGATGTTAAGTGAGGATGTAGTCCAAGATGGCAGTCTCTCAAGTGCAACTGCCGTAACACATCTATAGGTATTTTCAACTTCAGAGTGGTAACTAATCACAAATAAAGCTTTACCACCATGCTATGGTGTCTTTACGATGTTTTACCTCGCCGAAAGCTCAGGCTCATTGCAAGTTGATACGAACTCTCGCCCATTGACGCGGCGTCCGTATTCACTAACAACTGAGCCATTATCGTTCGCAATTTCATCGTATAATCATAATTATACACTCAAGATATTTGAGCAATTTCATGAAAACAGAAAAAAATAAAAAGATTTTTATAAATGCAGTACGTACAATATAAGAAATTAAACTTTTTAAATCGTTTCCAATTGTCTATTGTAAATTGCAAAAATAATCTACGTTTAGAAATTCATTTTCATATATTTCCCTAAAAGTAACATTATTGTACAACTCGAGTGTAACAAACTTAAAAGTTTTCTAATAAAATCCAAATGCAATCTGTACTTACTGCTGAAATACGAGTTCTTTTGTCTTATACTTTGAAACATTCACGATTTTCTGATATAAACTTTTCAGAGCAATTTTCTTCTTTTAAATTTAATAGAAATTTCGCAATTGTAATGTCAAATATTATTAACCTGGATTACTCTTTAAGAAAGGACAATTTTACAACTCATTCCTACATACCTGTATGATGTTTATAGATGTTCAATTTAGAGTGTCATTCATTTTTGTTAGATATCCGAAATATATATAATATATAGATCAATTAATGTTCACTTCCTACACTGGAACCGTATCACATACTGCAAAATTTGTTGGATATAGGTGATGGATTATCAGTAGATATTGTAGAGACGATGTAAGCGATGTGTGTGCACACGTCATGAGGGTGTGTCGATCAATCACTGGCGCGGATGGACGAGAGACAGGCCATTAGGGGATGCCTCGGCTGTCTGTCCGGCTGGAGGACCCAGGTGTTTGTAAGTTCGTGCGACATCCCTATATCGACCAACTCATAACCTGAATACTTGTCGCCGATGTCTTCTACCCTTGTCGTCTTATATCACTTCACAGACTTCGAATAATTTGTAAAGATTTTGGAGCGATGATAGCTCTGTTAGTAGTGTGTACGGACGCCGCGACAAAGAACTGTGTTCGAATTCAGTGAAATCTGCCGTCAAATACCTATATGTGTGTTCCGGTAGTTGCACTTTTCCTCTACTAGGCTTGGGAATCTTATGTCATATCGTCACTTAACATTAGGTGAGACTGTGGCCATACCGCTAAACTTTAACGTAAAAAAAACAGATCAGTATAAATATTTGCTCAATCAAATTTTTATTATATTATCCAAGTAATGAATCGACGTTGGACCCTTAAAGTAACAAAAATTTCCTCAATTCTTTAAGATTATGAACTTAAAAAATGTTAGTCGATTTTGTAGAAATGCGTATAATTCTGAAGTCGAGATTATTTCTCTAACAAATCAATTATAATTTAAAGCAAAGTTCTTTAAAATAAGTAGTAGGTTTGATATTAAACTATTTATAAAAAAGATCTTTCTCTGTAATAATATTAAAAAAAAACTAAGTTTTCAGTAAAATAATCTTAATAATAAATTTTACTACAGTGATAACAGAAATCAATGATCATTGGATTCAAATTAGAAAGTTTATATTATGTATAAGAGTCAACGATTCGGACGATTTCTGAATTTACCATTGTGAGAAGAATTGATCACTTTGCTTTTGCAAAATACGTAATGAGGTGTCGATTTTCCACATCTAACAAATAACAAAATTTTAAGGCTTTCCCATGTACTTGTGTATAATAATATAAAAGATACGCTAGATTTATAAAATTACAAATACATATTATACAAATATGTGTCGTTTATGAAATTAAATACTATGTGTATATAAAAGTATCATAAACACGATACATGACAACACGTGACTTCCGCATAATAATAGACTGCCCATTAATTAGAAAAACATGTTTCATAGTCGGACATCGACCGCACGCTCTGTACGGCATTTTGATAGTAACCGTTCTATGGTATAATTATAAAATAACTTCCATTGACGGGCACACCCTATGACTTCACCTTTTCTAAACGTAAGTCATTTGTATGAAACAAGCTTTTTTTAAAGTATCCTGTTACAAAGAAAACACAGTGATAAATCAAATGCTAATTACTTCCGAGAAAATCGTTGTAAAGGTACAAATTCGTTCAAGATATGGTTCAGTACCTACTGAATTAGACATGGGGTAACCGAGTTTTATTTCTATCGTAGTTAACAATATAATTAATTATGGTTGAAATTGCAGATTTGTTGCTATTTTTTATCGTGATTATGAATTTTATAAATCCACCTGGTTAGCTATCAGAAAATGTGTTGCTAAGTATTCATAGTTATTTTCTTGCTTTGGAACCAGCTTCTTCATTAGGCTTACCAAGTTTACTATTTTGAGCTGCCACTAGTAAGACTGAAGATGTCATTATATGCTAAACTTATAAAGTATAAAAATAAGCGTGTAAAAAAACAATTATTAAGCAATAGCAAATAAGCAAATTAATAAGCATAGGTAGATAAACATCATCGCCGAACTTTTTCGTCTAAACGGCAAGTAGATATTTTATAACAGTACAGTGAAAGTTGGCTGAACATAATCGTATTAGTAAAATTTGTTTAGGCAGTCAACATGCCTTAACGTAAATATGAGTAAAGAGTGTCATCTATCCTGTCTACTACGCTTATCCGTACTTGCGCGTTCGTATAAAGCTATTCACCTTTCGCATGTAGGCCATTAGCAGAAAGATAAGGTTGATATTGTGGCTTGTGCCACCCGGACCCGCGCCTCCTCGCTCGAGATAAGCCACCAGCGTTAAATATGTGCCCTCCTTGTATTGTGTATGTCGATAACATCCCCTAAGCATTTGTTTTTCATTATAATTCAACATTTTTAAAGCTCCAAGTTTAAAATGCTGTTGCAGAAAGTAGGTACTCTCTTGTCTGTGTTGTCGTTGGAATTTACCGTTAGATCTCGAAAATCTTTAATGTGGCCATTACTTTGCTAATCCGCAGGTTAACTGATTTAATCTGTTAATGTATGAAATTAAAAGTTTTCCAATTTTTAACTAGGTGTTGTTTGAACTGTCTAATATACACGATATTTCTTATAGAAAATAAAAATAAGCTGATTATGTGAGACTCCTATTTACTGAAAATTCACAGTGCACCAACCACTGCTAATAGGTTTTCAAAGAATTGCTAAACCGATTCGTCAGGATAGCTAATATTACCCAGGGTGCATTAATCAGAGGCTTCCTGATTTCTTATCTCTAGTATATTTTAGAAATAACACAATTTTTGGTTGTTTAATTAACTCAGTAGTATATTTTAGAAATAACAATTTTTGGTTGTTTAATTAATTAAATTATCGGTAACAAATACATCATGATTATGGCTGCGACCGTATTTTCTATCTTACTATGATAACTAATGCGGTTCTCTACTATTAGGTACATATTACATTATAACTATTGGGTACATAGTACATATCTTTACAAGTACTTTTGTACTATACAAGAATGGCGGCGAATATCAACTCCTGATATACACAAGATCAGCGGCGAATATCAATATATCAGGAAATATTAACAGGTTTCATTGTCAAAATTCCGATTGAAGTTTTAATGCTATTTAATATATAACTAATTGGTTCTTGCTACTGTATGTGTCCCTAGTTCGAAACATCGAGAAATTAAGATGCTTCCTAAACCCATATTAAATACCATTTAAAATAATACCTTCTATATAGTAAACAGCTTAGTTTAACCACAAAGTATTTAATCCCAAGATATTTCTAATACGGTGCAGTAAGCTATTCGTTACTACATTCTACGTCAGCAAATTCGGTGAAATGTGGTATCCAAAGTGTCAAGTCGGTGGAGGTTTATTATTAGGGATGAAAACGTCGGTTAATGGAATGTCTATCAGTGACTATCAAGATAAGGGAAATATTATCACTAAGAATTTCAAATGACGCATTGATAAGATTGATTTCTTATGTTTACGCGAATATTACTTATCGAAATAAAACAAATTTAAACGGATTTTATCGCGGTTATTTATTAATTTTGATCCCGTCGTTTCGAAAGCTTTTCCGCCTTCATGGTCACGCGGTGGAGGTTGTCTAAATCTACTTTCAGTTTAGTTTTTTTTTAATAACCCGCGATAAATCCAATTAGTGAAATGAACGATTTCGTTGGTTATGATGTGCGGGCTATCATAAATCATTACGCCTATTAGTATGCTCTGCGATATAGTTGGCCCGCTCGAAATGTTTTCTTTTTCTATTTGTCTGTCCCCTATGAGTTCCTAAACCATTCATATGATTGTGACGAAACTTTGCGGGTTGTTGTGTATTTACCCTCGAAGGTTCCGTATAGTTCACTCGGTTTCCAATAGTTTCTGCACAAGTTGTTTCATTTTGAAGATAAACAGTAACGAAGTACCGTGTGAAAAGTAGTGTAAAAATCCTTAT
Organism: Actias luna; assembly: GCA_039707435.1. Classification (NCBI taxonomy): domain Eukaryota; kingdom Metazoa; phylum Arthropoda; class Insecta; order Lepidoptera; family Saturniidae; genus Actias; species Actias luna. The sequence continues at coordinate 6,220,274 of JAZHAC010000033.1, read as the reverse complement.
ATCTTAACCGTCTTGTTTAATAGTCTGCACGTACTATTTGATTCTTCATATCATTAATACTTCAGTCCACTGATTCGTTCTGGAGCTCTACTATGACTGCCTCAGTATTATAAGACGTATTTATATTGCCACAACCGGAAACTAAAAGCGAACTACTTGAAATAGACTATTAAAACAAGTTTAAAAAATCTTGTTATTACAATTTCAATCTATAAAGTTATTTTTAATCAAAATTATAAATATTTAAACCCCTGTAATATGATAATTAATATAAATATACTATCAACAATAAAGCTAATACTTGATAGATTAATACTTTTTTTATAAAATCTTGTCATTTCTACTTGAACTTTTAAAGTTATTTTTAACCAAACATGTAAATATCAATTTTAATCCATAAAATTATTTTTAATCAAACGTGTGAATATTTAAACGCTTTTATTTTATATTTAATATAAACAGACGATCAACGAAAAGCTAACATTATAAAGTGACAATCAACGACTAAGCTAACAGTAGTAAGCACGCCCATAAATATGGAAAAAATGTTATTTGTGATGACGTTTGTCATATTATTAAAGTAATTACAAAAAGTATAATATAAGCGTTCCTAAAAAACTGAAAGCTGAATTTTTAAAATAAATGATATTTTTTTTCAATTCGAATTTTCTTATTTCTTTCATGAGAGTGATAATATATTGTAATTAATACATCGTGCTTAATGCTTTTAGTCAATTTATAATGTTGGTATACAATAAGAGTTCTAATTTATATCCATATTTATTAAAGGTCGTTCCTTGTCTTTCATAAGGTAGTATACCGAAATTGCTATTATGTCAGAATGGTTAAGGTAGAGAATAAAATGAATTGTAGAACGAGTTTCCTATTATATTCCTTATTAAAACGGAGACGCCATCTAAATAAATATTTGAGAGGAATCACTCGACGCTTTTAGACTTCAGTTACCTTTCTGAGGTTCGAAAGCAGCTTCGTACTGATTGATTTATTCGTCATCTTATATCATTATTATCTATATTATTATTTATCAATAGAATGTAATATAGACAAATTTACTAATATTATGAACGCGTAAGTATATCCTGAAAGATAAAATAGGTTTTATATTAATGCGTATAAACGTTCTATGGAAACTGTTTTTCAGTTTTGTAATTAAGCTGTTTTATTTTATTGTGTTTTAGTTACTACTGCTAAATCCTTATTTAAATTCTAATAATAATTTAACTAACTCGCAAGTCGTACGTCACATATTGTAGGTCTTGCGAGTGTCAACTACTGTACTGAGAGTCCACTCAATCGGTTGAACAGTGAGCGAGTACATAGAAAATAAATATCAATTTATAGTAGCCTTTGAAAGTAATCACAAGTATATTATTATAATACCATATTTGCATGGTAACTATTTTTTAATGAATTATAGGTTTAGCATTATGGCTACAACCTCACCTAATTTTAATTGACGATGTGGCCTGAGATTGTTGTCACGCTAAGCCTAGCTATAGGTATTTGGCGACAGTTGAAGTTGGTAGCTAGCCAATTGGGAATTAGAAAAAACCCTACCACCATGCAAGTTTCCTCACGATGTTTTCCCTCGCCGAAAGCTCGGGCTCACTGCAAGTGAATTTGAACTCACATCTTTTGACACGCCGCCCGTACACAGTATCAACTGAGCTATTATCGCTATGAAATAGAAGTATAATATCATGAATAATAAATAAAATAAACAAAATTGTATATTTATTTGGCGTACTATAAACTAAACTTCGACGACTAGCGGGATATCTTATAGACATATATATCTTATAGATAATATAGTATCTATTCAACGCTACCTAATAGAGTAAACATTAAGGAGTTTTTTTTTTGCAAAAGTTATAAAAATATTTGATGTAACTCTATTCTAATTAATTATTTGAGTTGTCGAATTTTACATTTTATAAACACAACTGTCTTGTTTATGTATTTCTTCGCAATAGCATTTAACACTAATAAGTATAATTTTACTGAAACTTTACCTAATAACAATACATATGTTTTTGTATTTAATATAATTACTGTACAGTATTTTAATTTCGCTTGATCTTACTCCAAATGCTTTGGGTCAATTAATAACATGAATTAGATAGGAATAAGTGGGAACTGAGACATTGTAGACCTTTGTTTTAGCAGGACGTGGACCGTATGCGCCTTTATCTTATTGCGTCTCTCGCTAAATAAGCCGTCGTCAACAATTATAGTTTAGAATTAATTCATTAATCTCTAGCCTTCTAATAATTACAAGAAGTGCCCTAGTAGTTTATAAAATAGATAATCAAGAGGAAGTAGTTCATATATAAAACAATTGTAGAAAATCATCATTTTATAACGTACAAATTATATAAATATCCTTGTAACATTCTAAAATAATTCAAAAAGAAAAAATAAATCACAAATATTAAATTACAACGCATTAGTTTATTATCTACATTAAAGTACTATAAAATCATTTTTTTTGGAATGCCTAAAAATACAGTCTTTCAAGTAAATTACAATGTGTATCTCAAATGTTTAATATCTATTACTATAATAATATTTCAATAACATTTTGTGTTTAATATATATTTACGTCGGTGGATCATAAAAATGCTGCTTGTTACGATGTAATAATATATTTCAAAAAACACGAATACAGTATACACACTATTCACACCCCGCTAGGCCTTAAATGTTGTACGCTTGTATCAATACTCTGTTAACATTGTTTTGAGCACTTGGGTTGGTTTTCAGTTATTGCTTCTTTCTCAGTACTATAATAAATTGAACTGTTAGTAGTCACTGTGAGGAAAATTAAAGCAGCGCCCAATTGCCTTGTTTATTTATTTTTAATTGTTTTATTATCTTGTTTGTGTTAACCCACTCAATTATTGTATTACATCAGTGTCGGCCTATCTATTAATGCCCTTTTGATTACTTTTCTAGAGTTGTCAAAGCAACAACTAAAAAAAACACTTGAACATAACAGCACCTATATTTCCAAGTAGGTACTTGGATGGTTTTTTTTTTTAATTTTTTATTTCATTACTTGCTGTGAGCATATTTTAGAAATATTTATAGTTTAGAAGTAATGCGTTCGTTACCAGCTGTTTGATTGATATGCGACACTTTTAATGGAGAAAAATGTTGACTTTCAGAACGATGTATTATGTCAGTTAATATCTTTTTTGTCTCTATTTAATTTAGGGACTCCGGTCCGAAAAGAACATGTCAGTCTCATCGTAAACTGATCTTACAATATGTACAAAATGTAATTACATTCAAATATGTCCAAAAACTACTTAATATTAATCACAAATTACCATAAAATCTTGGTTTCATCACTTGCAGGTGCAGCCAAGATTCTATGGAACATGCCCTAGTCCATTACATTCATTCCTAAATATTTTATGATCGCTGTTCATTGAGCTCGGTTCCGTTCACATTCCCAGTAGCTAATATCATAATGCTCATTTCTATCATAGTCAAATTTCTATTCTGCGCCCAAATTGCTGTCTCTGTTGTTAGCGGCTATACTTGCATACTATATATATTTCTAAGTTTCGCGTGTCATCATCTGTGGTCTTAGTTAAAAATGTGATACAATAACAAAAAAAAAATACAAACTTTATAGTCAATCTGAATCAACGTGTTTAGTGGACACATAAAACTCGTTCGGGCCATTCTTATCATTCTGTATCATATGTAGCTATTCAACTGTATGTAACTCACGGCTATAATTGTCCACTAGGTCTATTTGTCACTGACACAGGTAACTAGATAACTTATTAGTGTGTCCGTACGGGCACGTCCGTAACGCACATTATTTGTCTTATTTAAGGTAAACACATTAAATAAATGTTACTTATTATACGGCTTACTTTCTTTTCGTATGTAATTGTTATGTTCAGAGTAAATGGCGGTCAAAAGTATTTATTCAACATATCAAAATTATATTGATCACATTTATGACCGTTAAAGTACTATCCAAAGTATTTCATGTATAAGTTCGTGTTGTTCAAAATATTTCATGACTAAAGCGCCGGAGCAATTTCGACAAATTTTGGTATTGAGATGGATTGGTGCTTGGAGAAGGACTTAGGTTACCTGTTGTCGTGAAAATAAAAAACGTGTTTCAAAGACATCACACACACACATCGTTTCTTAAATTAGCGGTATGAAAATTCCTATAATAAAGATGAGTAAATAAAGAATTTAACACGGTGATAACTAATATTATAAATCAACATATATGTTACACAAAACGAAAGGGTTCCAAAATATACATAAATGATAAAAGTTATAGAAATTACACCGTCTGACTGATTCATCATAATAATTGTCACAGATATGTATTTATGTATTATAAATGCGAAAGTGAGTTTGATGTTTGTTTCAACGCACCCAGTCTGATTTCAAAAATTATTTTTGTATTTCATAGAGCAATTACTGAAGAAAGATATAGATTATTTAACATCACGCTACCACGAGACATGCTACCAAGAATAGGAATAAAGTTGTATTGAAAAAAGGTTACAAAACGGATACAAATCGGCACAGCGAGTTAATTATAGTTGAACTCGGTGGCGCCATTAAAAACATCTATTTTGTTTTTTGATTTTCTTACCTTTTTTCTAAATATGTTCCTTTTTTTGTACCGAAGTTGCTGTCATTCTAAAGGAGCGAATTGTAAGATTAAATTCGGACATATAAAAGTTCTGAACTTTACAATTTTCCGAGATATGTTGGTTTTTTTATACACATCAAAGAACCGCGAATCTTGAACTTTCGCGTAATATCGTGCTTCAGTGAACAAGTACAGTGAGGAAGCGCAAATAAGTATATAAATATGCGAATAACATTGTATATTCGTTGAGTATGCGAATATACATGGCTTATTCTTTGACGGTTCCTTACATGCGTAGACATTTACAGTATTTACGAATATTTTTGTGCATGTGAAAGACGCGGGTTACATTGTGTATTTGTATTCTTATTTTTATACATATATCGGTCTATCTACCTTTCTCTTTAGTAGTATTTTTTATGGGAGTAGTGCTGACAAATTATAATTGTGAGTACGTATCATAATCCCGCATCACAGCCAAGCCCCTTGAATTTATGTCTGTTTTAGTTTCAAAGTATACATACATATACAAGCAAAATACCATTCACTTACTCGTTAGGATATCTGCAAAACTACCAAACCTATAGACTTGAAATTTGGTATGCATATTCCTTTAATGACATAGAGACTGAGAACGGATTCTAGGATCATACGCGGTTGACAAAAAAAACATGAACGAAGTCGAGGGCACCAGCAAATTTAATATAAACATACAAATGACTGATAACGATGTATAAATTTTTATACATTCTTTTGATTAATAAAAATCAAACTACAAATTCAATGTTAGGATTTTTTTTTTATTTATATGAGTTATATAGAATTTAAGACGATTACCTCACGTTTAGACACCTTTACTTTAAATAGGTAAAATAATTGGATGTGTTTAAATAAACGGCTTTTTGAGCATAGTTTTTGGACTATGAGAACCTATCGACAGCCGTAACATCAGGGGTATCGCGGCCATTTTGCTGACCTTTGAGATCGTATTTTAATCTCTTTTTGAAGATCCCAATATCATAGTTCTGGCGGAAAACTGTACTGGGTAACCGAATCCATAGATTCATCATAGTAATCATAGTACGCGACAAGAAGGTTCTACAAAACCTAACTGTTGTTACGACTGTAAAGTGTAATAAAGATATTTATTTCAATATAACTTTATATTTTATTTATTTAAACTAAACGTGTCAGATAATGAGATTATCACTTTAGATTCTATTGATTCGTAAGTGCTCACTTTAAAATAGATAACAAAAGATTATCATTTTTTTAATTATTAGTAGCTATTAATGAGCCATAATGTTATCAATGAAAGCATCTTAGAAAAAGTAACAAAAAAAATCCCAAATTTTTAATATAGGTCATCGTCCTATTTCGACCACTGGGCGGTCACTAGTAGTAATAGAGCTCATGTCTTTCACTTGGCAAACAAGTCAGAATATATATTATGATATTTATTATAAATAGAACTTATAATAAATAAATTGAACTTCATCCAGTTTAACAAGTAACTATTTTTACTCTAATAACTCACCTTTATATTTTAAACTTTACTATTTGTAAAGGTTCTGCCCCTGTCCCTTAACTACGTCTAAGTTTTATTTGACTTATATGCGACGGTCCCTTGTGAGAATCTCGTATGTTTCCACTCCCTATAAACTTAGCGTTATAACTCGGACTGAGTTACTTAAGTTGATAAACGCGTGTAACTAAAATGAACTATGTACTCGTGTAGCTACATTACTTCTGGTGACAGATTATGTACACGTAATCGTGTAAAGAATAATAACAGAGGTCAGAAATAACATTACTTTCTTGCATTACCATCCTAAGGTCCTGAACATAAGGATTTTGATGCTAGTTAAAAGTGTTCTTATAGAACACGAAATATACGCCAGCCGTATATAAGACGGACGTCGTTTTTAACGCAACGCTTGATTATAGTAACCACGTGAACTTTTCTAATTCCGAGTGTCGGTGAAAAGGACGAATACTTCTTGTATATGTATATAGTCGTATATTTTACTTTAGACTAGTGTGGTTAGCACAACGCACTGATACACACAAAACTCAGTACTCAAGGAAAGCCTCCTGTCATTTATAGACTATAGTTAAAACTAGACTTCTGTTCAAAGTCCATAATAAGTTGTAAGGTATACATAGTGTCTGATGTGTTGTGGCTATTTTTTAAATTCTTTATAGGTTAGGCGTTATGGCAACAATCTCTTGTGATAAGTAGCAGTGTGGCTCTATATGGTGGACACGCTAAACCTAGTGCAGGAACTGGCTTTGGAATTGCCGAAACACACCAATTGGTATTTGGCGGCAGATTTTCAACTTGAGGGGTAGTAGCTAGCGAGGTTGGGATTACAAAAAGCCTTACCACCATGGTATGGTTTCATTACGATGTTTGCTCTCACCAAAAGATCAGGCTCATTGCAAGGATCGAACTCACGTTTATTGACGCGGTATCCGTACACACAAAGCTATCATCGCTTCTAAATATAGGCTATATTACCTGCTGGATTTCCAAAAAATAATAAGAAGTTGAGTTTCATAGCCTATATTATTAGTATCTTGAAATTGTTATAGTTTTCAAAACTAAACAATTATATAAAGTTTCATAACAATCATACAACAATAGCGACCGACAAAACGGCGGCAGATGGTAAATTACCTTTAGTTAAGACCTGGATTGTGGCAGTTAGCCGTGGCACTGCGTTGCCGCGGCGCACCGAGCGAATATGACACATTAATGAGTTGAAGCCATATGTGCCCATAATAAAATGTTCTCGCAGTTGCCGCACATAACATCCGCGTTAAACTATTTCACGTTAAACTTTTGATCCAGTTTGTTTTAATACTATGACAACTATTGTTTGTATAGTACTTCAGTTAAAGTGATTTAGAGTTTTGTTGAATTTCACGGATAATCAAAGGTAGTAAGTAATATAACTATTTGATACCATTGAATGGAATGAGCAAAATGATTGTATATTTTGAAATTAAGGCATGTTCTAATCCAATGTAACTAAAATATATTAGAAATAAAATAATGTATACACTTGAAGCTAAGTTTTTTATGCAAATCATGTATTTAAATGAACTAGTGGTCGCCCAGTGGTCGAAATTCGTTAATAATTTTGTATGCATAATTATAAAAATATATTAGCATTCTGCACTCCTTCTCTATATAAACTATAAGTGTGCGAAATTTCATACCGCACCGTCCGCGCAATTTTTGTAAAAAGGGGTACAAAGTTTTTGCATCACGTATTAATATATAGATGAACGAAGGTATGCTTTAGTTTCCCGACGAATGCTCAGTATTATGAATATATCAGCTTAAATGAATATATTAAGGTGATAATATAAATGTATATTTTATATTATAAAATCGTTTAAACTAAATAGCGAAGCGATGATAGCTCAGTGGTAGTGTGTACGACTTTGCGTCAAGGGACGTGAGTTCGAATCCAACCACCTACAATGAGCTTGAGCTATCGGTGAAGAAAGAACCATCGTGAGGAAACCATAGCATGGTGGTAGGGCTTTTTCTGATGCCCGCCTGGCTAGCTACCACCCTCAAGTTGAAAATCTGCCGCCATATACCAATAGCTGTGTTCCGGCAGCTGTACTTGTGAGCCAGGTCCTCCACAGATTTAGCGTGTCTACCAACCTGGGCCGTATCATCACTTAAGATCAGGTGAGATTATGGCCATGACGCTAAAACCTTAAGTATATAAAAAAAAAACAATAATATTTTTATGGTGATATATTTATTTTCCTAAACATGTTGAAAGGGTATTGGTGTTATATGCTGAATATTTATGTACGTTTGTAAGTTTTTGCTTGATAAGTTTTTTTAATATAAATTATTGAACATAATCTATATATCATATTTAGCAACACAGTAGTACTTTTACTTAAATAGATCTAATATGAAACATGTGTGTAAAATATATATCCACTTAAATGTATAAAGCGTTCGTTTTATTGCATGATTTACACAACTAAAATAATATATTATTTGATAGTTTTTTGCTTTATGTACGGTAACCGTCAGTCTAACGATAATATAAAATTATTTAATTAATTTATGTATTAAAGTTAATGTTAAATTATATTAAAGAATTTATCAACTGGTATGACCCTTTAGGACTTGGGATATTTTTTGGGGAAATTTTTTAGTCTGCATACAGGATCTTGTAATTGGGTAAATTCGTCCCAACCTAATTCCTGCAACGAATTCCCTTCTGGGAAATCGAGTCAGTAGTAACTAATAATATAAGATTGTAAATAATATGTTCATTTTAATTTATTCAGTGTTCCGTGAAAATATAAATTCTCATTTTTCATCTTGAATGTAAAATATTTTATTCCAGTTTGATAGATATTATTTCTGAATCTCATTTTATATGAAAATCAAATTCGATGTTCATAACATTTTCTTAACTCGGTAGTTATTTTCTATCATAATAACCATGTATTACAAATATTATTGTATTATGAATAGTAGTTGACTTTATCGAGATGCTATATTTTTATAACTATTACGTATATTTATATAAGGCGACATGTACCTACTGAAACATTTATTTCAAACTAAATATATTATGTGATTGTCGACATATATCATTACATGATATTTATAATCTTATTTTAAGTTAAAAAGGTAAGGTTTCTGAATTTATCACTATTCGATTTCACTTTCCTTGGCAGCTTTGTTCGAAATTATATATTTATAATCTGATTTTAAGTTAAAAGGTAAGGTTTCTGAATTTTTCACTATTCGATTTCACTTTCCTTGTGTGCTTTGTCCGAAATTATGAATATTTTGAAATTTGATTAATATTTTCTTCATTACGTAATGCACTATATGTTTAACAATAAGTTGGTGCAGTATTCATACCTGAAGAAAGTTGTAATTGTAATTACAAAAAGAAATTAATTCGACCAACCTGTTTAGAACTGTTATTTAATCACTCTATCATGCACGTTACAAATATTTTAAGTCATTAGCGAAACATTGAATCAGCATAAGTTTAATCGGATTTCTCGCAACATATGGTTGTAAATAACGTATAAGGTAGTATAACTTGCAAGCTAGTATTGCATAAGATTTATCGAAGGCAATCATTAATGCAGGCGGTTAACTTATATCGCGTTCATTACATCTATACAAAATGAATTCCTTTACGATAACGTCTATGTCTTTAGTAACATTTTAAATATGATAACTGTATAACTTTGTTCGTAGAAGGAAATTTACAAAAGTACTGATAAGTTCCTAAAAAATATTTTACTGATAGAAAGTTACGTTCGTTAGAACTATAGTTACAAATTAGCTTTTATGTTTGTTATATCTTATTAATGTAAATTTAATATACGTGTATAAAGGTACTTATTAAGAAGATATTGTATTTATTAAAATATATCCAGCAAGTGAAACGTCCTTTCCAAATAACGTTTTGTTAAAAATAATCAGTCTTTCAGATATATGGCGTTATAAAACTAAAGTTTAACTAATTAACATACACAACATAGAAAACAAAGTAAATTTAATATTAAGGAATATCCTAAGTTTTTTGTAGATCAAAGTAGAAATACCTGTAGCAGACATCTTTTCAAGAAAGTAGCTGTATTCGAGTATAAAGTAATTAATTACTAAGCTCTAAACATCGCCAGTAAACGCCATTTTTATATCATTTACACATAACAAAAATTAAAACGTAAAAAAAAAATTGATATTTGTGAGAACTTGTAAAAATACATAATAATAAACAATAAGTATTACACGTGTTTAGTACTGTTTTAAACAGTAGGAAGCTGTTATTTACTATCGTCTTTGCATTGGATGAAATATTACGTATTTTTTCGTTTGGGTGAGCATAACGAGTAAAATCGAGTACTTTTTAGTAACGAAACTTACAAAATATTTTAAAATAATTCGTTAAAAGACAGTTAAATGATACTTTACCAAAAGTTCACAATATACCGATAAATATCTAACTCTAGTTATAGCGTTTCAAACACTTTACAAGATATAATAACAGTTTATTCAGTATCTTTAGTTCTTGCAATGAATATATTTTCATTAAGACCACAGAGTAAAACGCCTCAGGAAAAATTAATCTACTGTGCGGGTCCAGCAAATATTGTTGTTTGGCCGGCGACTCTTGGGGTTATACGTAATCTCGGCACGTTATGCACTTTGTCCGGGACTTTATTGGAAAAACGCTTTTACTGGCTACTGACATATATCATTACCTTAATTTCATTAGAAATAAAAGTAGCAAGTGGGTTACTCACTACATTAGTACAACATATACCTACGAAATATTTGTTCGACGACATATGATAAACTACATCTAGAGTCTATCTCAAGATTGAAGTTCCACCGGAATGATTATATTTTCGAATACTTCGAGTATTGTGTTTAATTTTTTTTTATAGTTAAGGTTTAACGTTACAGCCATAATCTCACCTGATCTTAAGTGACTGTACGGCCTAAGTTGGTAGACACACTAAACCTGTGGAGGAACTAGCTCTCAGTGCTATGGTTTCCTCACGATGTTTTTCTTCACCGAAAGCTCAAGCTCATTGTAGGTGGATGGTCATAACGCTAAGCCTTAACAATAAATAAAAAAAACGTGTTGCCCTTTGCAGTAGTTAATAAGTCTGCCACAGTGTCATCACTCACGTTCGAGATTAAACATAAAAACATGTTTTGTTAAAAACCTATCAACTTTTAAGGTAATCGGTTAAACGGGATTTGAAATTTATTAATCTTATATACAGACATCTATTTTTATTTATAATATAAATATATAATAATACTACATATTACACAATAATAATTATACATCTGTCATAATATTTTATGTATTTGAATATATCTAGACACAAAATATACTGTAGGTTTCAATGCAGTGTTAACGTGATTTTATGGTTTATTTCAATAAATTCAATATAAGCCGTTATAGTTGTAGCTTTAGTTCTAAATTCCCATTTTAAGTGTTTATGCATATATTTAGTTTACGCCGTGTTACAGAAGCTATAACATGAATTTGGCTGATCATATGCTACTTCATATGAAGAGTAATAAGTTGTCTTGTCATTCGATCAGTCACGTGGCATCTGTGCTACGCTGTCGATATAAGTGGCTTTGCATTACATGAACGAATTTTAAGTGTAGATATATCATCAAACTTTGGTGTTACTTACTGATATTAACTCAGAGAATTTTAAATCCAAAAAAGCTTAAAAATGTTTACCAGGCTTTATTATGTAATATCAATTATTCACTATAACCTTTTTAGGCTGTTGTACTCAATTCTACTCCTCAACATTCAAGTCGTTTTGTTCGTTTCGGTTCAATTAAATTATTTAATAAATTCTTAGAGGCCTTAGCGCACCGTCTGTCTGTGATTCATCTCGAAGTTATGAATTTATATAGCTAGACGAACGTGTTCTGAATTAATGCACAGATGTATTTTCTTAGTTTGCTCTCTTGCAGGTTTTACAAGTTTCATATTGATTACAAATGTGATTGTATTCATTTTGTATGTTCATAAAGATATCGTAAAATGTTATGAGTGGCATCATGTTGATATTATTTGTTACTTTTACATGTTTTATTATTAAACTGTTCTTTTTATTTTAAAATGTTTTTTGGTCTTTTAGGGTATACTTTACATAAACATAAAAGGCTTCGTTTATTAATAACTGATAACAATGGTGTAAGCGCGCGTGGTGTAACCGTAGTGTGTGGTATCCCTCTGCAAAATGGAGCAACGGCTTAGAAAGCTTTACGAAATCGACTGTAAATGAAGGACTAAGATCGGTTTTAGTGACTGACCTTCGAGGAGACCTATATTTAGCAGTGGATACACACAGCCAATATACATTGCGTCTAACATATATAATAGTAGAATATACACTCTTCAGAAGTTGCATTGTGATGCCATAATTTTATCTCTTGTGTGAATAATATTAGTTACTACGATTTTGCCATGCTCATATGCTCCACTATCCATCCATTACCGAATTTTAGATACAAAACCTCGTGTAGACTGGATAAACTTATTACAATTACAAAATCTATTTTTAACGTGTATAACTTTTGAGTATTTATAACTTTACACAAGAAGGTAAATGCGTATTGTAGTTATTTACATTTGCCCTGTTAGAACTAAGCCGTGGTATTTATGAGTCAATACTAGTGGAACTAGTCAAGTATTCTTACATCATTCTAAGTGGTTGAAGTTGACAGCTTAACAGTATTTAATGCTTTGTTTTCTTTTCGCAGCTATTGGTTACCTACGTTGGGAGATATTAGTTTCCAAAGCAATAGTGCATTGGTTTTACTATATTAACAGCATTTTCAATATAACAGTGTTTTAGTCTCTCTGGTCGATTCTATAACTTCTTACTTATTCCTTGCTGTTTCTTTATAATAGATTAATTTGAAGTAGATTCGTTATGTAGAAACTCGTTTTCTTTTATTTTATGTTATAGTACAAATTTAACTATCTGAAATACACACTTGAATGTAGCAGTGTTTATTTTATAATATTTTTAATTGCACGTTTCACTTAAAGAGGACAAGATCCTAAGTTTTGAAACGTTGAAATTAATTTCTAATATTTACATCTAAAGTGGAGGAGACACTTAGCTCGGGCTTTGGAGGAACCGAGATGTAATTAAAATAAATATTTGGCACAAAATCCGGGTTTCGGTGGTTAAGCAGAGACATTTTCACCCTTTGAACAAGAAAGTTATTGTTTATGTTTTCTCACTAAACAAATAAAAGTGAAAATTTAACCTTAATCTGGAGCGTTTTTTCGTTAATGTCTAAGTTAAAGTATAAGTACTGTGATGAAGTAATGTTACATATTACCTAAACTTATCTCCGTAGGCGCCATCCCAGGAGTAGTATACTTAGTAAAAACATCTGAACCCATACCATTTTAGGTATGTTTATGTTAGGACAGGTATTTACATAATCTCGTGAGAGACTAGAAAAACTGTAAAAGCTGTTCCTGATATCCGGCAACTGGGGAGATTGATGTGTCGCCGTGGTGCTTTTAGTCGGTAGTTTGACGATGTTTGTGACCCGATGAGTCTTGCCACACGACCCTTTTGCCTTGGTGTGAGTTCGGGTAGTGCATTTACGCCTTGCATTGAGGTAACTCCTATACTGATTTTTAACACCACGTTAATAAAGAAAATGTGTTTACATAATATAGTTTTTCCCATATCAATTTTTATAACATCTGCCTGATCAAATATCAAAATTGTAATTCAAATTTGTTTGTTAATAATTTAGGTTTGTTAAGCAAGACATTGTGTTAACTATATCACGTTCTATTTGCATTCACAGCGCGTACACATAATTAACCAGCAGTCAATGGTGCCATTTGATTACACATTAGCGAGCAAGTTTGATGCCAAGTCACGAACGATACAACAATATAATCTTATATAACATTTACGATTTATAGATACTTGATAGATCTTAATTTAATATCACCTAACACTGGATTAACTAATAAATACAACCAATTGAATAAATCTAATCTTCTTTACTTAGAATATATTCTGAATGTATTATAATATATATTCTGAACGTGTGGGTTGCGAAGCTTCTATAGCGGAGTTGCAAAAGGTTAGTAAAGCTACTGCAGTAAAAAGAAAAAACAATAAATAAAATATAAAACAAAATTAAGAATATATTAAGGAAAATGTAAATTAAAGAAAATAATCATTTGTATGAAATAAACAAAACATAAAAAGAACCTATGAGATCTCTTCCATCTTAAACATTCGTATCAAATTAACAAAAACTACACTTATGAGAACTCTTAATGCGAAGGTTGCGTTTGTATTTCATTAACAAATTTCTCCCATCGTGGATCCGTTTTAACTACATGGAGAATTAAATCGTTTTCCAAATTTAAGCGAAATCTTTCTATATTTTTATTGGGGCTATTCATAATGATTTCTTAGGTTTACGCGAATATTATTCATTGAAATAAAACTAATTTAAACGGATTTTATCGCGGTTATTTATTAAATTTTGATCCCGACGTTTCGAAAGCTTTTCAGCCTTCGTGGTCACGGGGCGGACTGAGGTGTAGGTTGTCCAGAAAAGTTTATGTTACTGTGTCTACCTTCAATTTAATTTTTATTATTGATGGTGTTCCGATCTACGCAGAAAGAGCTCACAGTGTCTTGACGTCTGGCAATTGGTCTTTTGGGTTCCGATTTAATTAAATGTATAGTTGGATCCCAGGCTTGTGCTAGCTTCCAACCATCTTCTCTATTGAAATTTGGATGTTTTTTAATTTCAATAGCCTCACGAATCATCCTAGGTAGGAATCGGTGTTCTTTTGCAAGGATTTGTGGCTTGTCGAATCGAAGATAATGTTTGGAGCCTTCTTCTGAATGTTCAGCAACTGCAGACTTCGTAGAGCGTCGGTGTTTAACATCAGCTATATGTTCTTTTACGCGGGTCCCTATAGTTCTTTTAGTTTGTCCGATATAGGAGAGGCCACAGTCACATTCTATTTTGTATACGCCCTGTTCTTGTAGAGGTATATGACACTTGACAGGTGGTAAAAATTGACTAATATTCTTGGGCGGCTTGAAGTAAGTTTTAATTGAAGCACGCTTCAGTACATAGCCAATCTTGTCTGTGACCCCTCTTACAAAAGGTAACACAACAGGTACACGTTCTACTGTGGCTGGTTTCACTCGGTTTCCGTGACGGCGGCGTGGAATTTGGAGCTTGTTATCACGCAGTACTTGCTTGACATGTCGCAGCTCAGCAGCCAGATGTTCCTCGTCACAGATTCCTTGTGCTCTCTGAAACAAAGATTTACCCACGGTAGCTAACTGTTTCGGATGGTGGTGAGATTCACCATTCAGGTATTTATCTGTATGGGTCATTTTCCTGTACACAGTATGGCCTAAAGACTGATCAGGATTACGGATAACTAAAACATCTAAGAAAGGAAGAGATTTCTTTTGCTCTAACTCCACAGTGAATTGTATGTTATTGTTAATGGAGTTAAGATGATCTAAAAATGCAGCTACTTTGTCAGATGGTAAAATTGTGAAAGTATCATCTACGTACCGTTTGTAAAACCTGGGGGTGACGGGGGCAGTGCTTAGGGCTGTCTCCTCGAAGTCCTCCATGAAAATATCGGCGACTACTGGAGATACAGGTGAGCCCATAGCTACTCCATTCACTTGTACATAAAACTGATTCCTCCACAACATGTAGCCAGATGTGAGGCAATGTTTGAGTAATGCTGCATACTCTATGGGCATGTTATTATCTGCTAACCTCTTAGACACAATTTCAATGCAGTCTTGTACTGGTAAGCTTGTGAATAGAGACTGGACATCAAAACTAACCATGGTTTCATTGTCAGCTAATTGTAGGTGTTTAATATCACTGACAAATTGGTATGAATCCTTCACAGATGCTCTAGTGTTGCCTCTTAGTGGTGATAACACTTTTGCTACGTGCTGAGCCAATCTGTAGGTTGGTGTGTCGATCTGACTCACGATGGGACGTAGTGGGCTATTCATGAAAATGTCAACTCGTACAAGTACGAAGTGACAAATGGAATCAAAAACTTCAATACCCCTATTGTTAATTCTGGGTATTCTGGATAAAAGGTATGCAAATGGATAGACTTCAATTCCAATTGCAGCATCCCCTCGGCATAAATGGTCTTCTCTCTAAGCTACCAGCGTACGGACTTCCCGCAAACTTGTGCGAATGGATCTCTGGCTTTCTACATGAACGCAGAATTCGTGTTCTGGTTGAAGGTTGCGATTCGCAGTTCATGTCAGTAAACGCTGGAGTTCCACAAGGCTCTGTTCTCTCTCCTGCTCTGTTCTTTCTGCATATGAATATGTTACCTTTAGGCTATACTCATTGCTATGCAGACGATAAAAATATTCACGTAAGCTATTTCAGCAAGCCCACTTATAGTCGGGTAGACACAAAAAAGTGGCGAGAGGAACCTGTCACTAAACCCAATCAATCATTGCAACGCATATCCATTTGGGTAGCAAATAACTGGGTTGAGTTCAATGTAAAAAAAGGTCAGGTGTGCGCCCTTAGCTGTAAAAAATCTCCGTTTTCTCCTCTCCCTGCTCTTCAAAACGTCTCGCTCACAATGCGCGACAGTTTCAGTATCCTCGGTATAGATATCCGCAGTGATCTCAACTCCAGGTACCACATCTGTACTATCTCGCGACGACTCGAAATTCTCGGAATCCCGGGTGCGACGGTATTTCACGCCTGGTCAGCTGTACCTTCTTTATAAGGCATAAGTACGGCCATGCATAGTATACTGTTCGCATATTTGAGACGGATCCGCAAAATATCTCCTTCATGCACTGGACAGGTTACAGAGACGAGCTGTCCGCATAGTACAAGATGTAAATGTTACCAAGCACATCGAACCGCTTCAATTGCGTAGAGACATTGCTTCTCTGGCCATATTCTATCGCATGTATCACGGTGAGTGCTCTGATGAGCTATTCAATCTTATCCCTTCCTCTCCTTTCCACAATAGAACTACGCGCGCTGGACTTCGGAGTCATAGCTTGTCGTACTTTTGCCGCGCCGTGAAGTTGTGGAACAGTCTTCCGGCCCATGTATTCTCTTCCTCATATAACATCGGGTCTTTCAAGAGAAACAAAAAAAAGCACTTACGCAGGCGGCATGACAATAGCGATTGGCGATGGATTGTCGTTTTCTCGATGGTCGCTGCTGTTTTTGGACTGTGCTGTACTTAACATCAGGTACAATACAGTCACTTTGCCGAGCTAACATAAGAAAAAAAAAGAAAGATAAATCCAGCAGATTTTCTTTGAGCTTGGTTGTTAAATTTACCTCATTTATAGTTGCATTTAAAAACGGATTTAATATCCACATTTGCCGAGTATTCTTCGATATCTCTTGCAATGAGAAGTAATGACACAGTTCTTTGTTCGTTTCCCGGCAGCAGTCCAAGTCGACGTTCGGCCATTCTGGTACCCGTGTGCCCGCTGCCTCGGGACTGAGTGCCCTCAGCATTAACCTAAAAAAGTTCGGTGAACCTGTCAAAGCTCTTACAGCTAACGGAGTATTTCAGGCCCAAAAAAGAACAGTTCTTTCACCCACGTAAAAATTCCTTAGACTAAACACGTATACACGTATACGTGTATACGTATACACGTACGTGTATACGTGTTTCATCTTTATATGTTTGTTTGATTATAATTAATAATGATTAAATAAACACTAAATAGAATTTCCTATATCTAAAAGTCTTTACTACTCTTCACTACATCCTACTACTTTTCTCTAGAATTTGCCTATAAATCAGCAAATGTATTTGTTTAGTTTAAAACTGACGTCGAGGATATTGGGACGTCGATGGTGATGGGTCGTAAGCTTAAACGAAAAGTTCAACATTCGTAGTGATCCGGTACACAAAGAGGTAGAGGTAGAGAGAATAATTAAACTACAAACCATTTTGTTTGATTCCCGTTGCGTAATCGTCAAATCAAAAAAGAAAAGAAAATTAGATTTTGAAACCAATAAGACAGATGCCACTTATAAACCTGAAGCGAATATTGTATTTATAGTCACGTTTGTCTAAAATAATTTAGTTACAATTTTCAAAATAATAGTCCAATGGTTTATCCTAGAATCACTGATCTGTAAAAGCAATAATATTTAGTAACAATTTTACAAAAGAACTGTACCGTAAAAAATACCAATAAAGTTACCTAACTGCTATGTGACAAAGTTTAATGCTCTGTTGGGTGCGCCGGGCGAGTGCGAAAGGTAACCGTTTTCGCGATTGGATTTATTTCCTTTTATTTTGTTCGTCTGCGCAAAGGTTGCAAGGTTATTAATCGCTTTATAAGAAAGGCAGAGCATAGTGGAGGCGAACGAGCATGCTTAAGCGACGCTTGTCGGGCCTTAGTCTGAATTCATTACTGTCTTCGAACTGAGGATGTGCTTCAAAGAAAATGCTGACTCCTATTCTATATAATACGACCCGAGTGAGTTCAAAGGTTTATTGCGCTTTTGGGGATCTTTGCATAACCACGTTGATAGTGATTTCTATAGCAAAGCCGATGGGTATTTGATTTCCTCGATATTAGCTTTCGTAGAAAAATAATAACGTCAAAATTAAAACAAATGTGTATATAGATGTTATAACGGGTAAATGCCTGCGGTTGCGCGTGTAAAACCATTCTCATTTATATAAAATAAACACCATATCCTTAAAAGTTATAGTTATATTATTTGAAGTCATATAAGAGTCATATCTTTATATATAAAAATAACACGTGACGATCTTCCATCGTGATTATTCTAGGATCACTCAGTCAGAAATTTTAACGTACTTTTCACAATGTCTTACTTGGTTTAACTTAAGAGGTAGGATAGTTTTTATTATGATAAGTGACCCTATCCCTGATGGTGACAGTGTGGTAGAGTTATTGAGTATTGAAAAAGCCACAATTAGGTCTGTCAGCTAATACGACAAAGATTTAATGGCGGGTATATCACTTATTAACATTTTTGGTCTAAATAAGCAATACAATTGATGTTGTTGAACGTTTCAACGTGTATTTTTTCTTACTCGATTACTTCACCTATTAAACTTAAAAGGGCAAACAGTTAAATTGCCTCCTTTTATAGAACTGAGATATTAAAAAATATTAATATAATATATAATAATGTAAAGATTTGTAATTGTACCTAATTAAATCTTTTTAATGATAGCTACAAGATGATGTTTCAAATGTTTTTGAATCAGATACGCTCCGCTTTAATCTTCCTTCTTTGTGCTTAGTCTCGGTAGCCATTTAACATCTTTACATTTCAGTAAAATCAAAGGTATGACGTATTACGACTTTCAGTTGTAAATTAAAAAATATAATATCTTATCCTTACTAATATTATAAATGCGAAAGTGAGTCTGTTTATTTGTTATGCTTTCACGCCTGAACCATTGAATCAATTATTATGAATTTTGGTGGGTATAGAGATAGATAGATAGATAGATAGATAGATAGATAGATAGATAGATAGATAGATAGATAGATAGATAGATAGATAGATAGATAGATAGATAGATAGATAGATAGATAGATAGATAGATAGATAGATAGATAGATAGATAGATAGATAGATAGATAGATAGATAGATAGATAGATAGATAGATAGATAGATAGATAGATAGATAGATAGATAGATAGATAGATAGATAGATAGATAGATAGATAGATAGATAGATAGATAGATAGATAGATAGATAGATAGATAGATAGATAGATAGATAGATAGATAGATAGATAGATAGATAGATAGATAGATAGATAGATAGATAGATAGATAGATAGATAGATAGATAGATAGATAGATAGATAGATAGATAGATAGATAGATAGATAGATAGATAGATAGATAGATAGATAGATAGATAGATAGATAGATAGATAGATAGATAGATAGATAGATAGATAGATAGATAGATAGATAGATAGATAGATAGATAGATAGATAGATAGATAGATAGATAGATAGATAGATAGATAGATAGATAGATAGATAGATAGATAGATAGATAGATAGATAGATAGATAGATAGATAGATAGATAGATAGATAGGTAGGTACCCTGGAGACAGTTATAGGGCACTTTTTCTCGCGAAAAACTTTTAAGGAGTGGGGTAAAATTTGGCAGGTACGCTGTTGATACACAGTAAACGTTACCTAAACAAGGGTTCGGAAAATTCACAACTACCAGCATCAACTAACATTCTTAAATTAATGAATGTGTTTGATAGAAAAATGATTTCTGTATCGATCGACAACCAGAATTGGTCAATAAAATAAATATTAAAGCATGTGGAGCCGTGGGTAAAAGCTAGTTAATATATAATTAAATTTTATTTCGACTTAAATATAAATAGGAATGTGTGTGCGCGCGGCTTATTTTTTTTTTACTTAGAAGTCTTATCGGAGGTAATATGTTACCTCAATATAATTTTTTAGGCTAGCGTGTTTGATCACAATTTTACGAACCCTGCATTGCGAAAGAAGTTATTAAATAATGTTAAGTGCACGATATATTTTTAATTTGAGAATGATGGTAACTATCCATAGTCTACCGTATCGTTTAGAAAATTAATAAGTTATCGTTTAGAAGTTAACGATCACTAAAGAATGTACACATTTTTTTTTATATATAAACATCGGTTAATACTGTAAACTTTTTATATAGTTGAGCTAGTATAATAAGTTACATGTAGTAAAAAGTATTAAAAATATTTATTGTAGTTATTATTTTGGTGAACATATTATTTAGCATAATTATTAAACCACAGCAAATTTAAATAATAAAGGTAGGTATATACTTACCTGTCTTACGACGAAGCAAGTCTTTCAAATTGTGTGATCGTATTAAAGCAGCGTCACAGTGGAACTACTTTCAAAGAGGCTGATATTTTATTAATAAGAAGAGGCTTTTACTACGGCGGGACTTTAATTAAAATTCGCCCATCTCTGTAATGTAGTTATATGATATGGAATTTATAAGAAAGATACACTTGACATTGTTTAACGTAATTTAGTTTAATTATTCAAGCAATTAAATTGTTTTTTTATTAAAACGAGTATATAGGAGGCGAAATAATGTTCACGTATTATCATATTTTTTAACGTGCACGTTAGTTAATTGAAATTATAATATTAGGTGTATCGACCAAGACTACTAATCCGAAGTCGCCTGTTTCTTTAATCATTATAACTATATTTTCTAATATTTTGTTATCTACATACTTCCATTTATATTTGATTATATCATGACTTTCTAAATATTCACTAGATGGTCCACTGGATGGCATGAAACTAAAATTATAGCTCGCTTCCAAAATAAATTAGACAACTTATAATATGGACATATGTCGCTAAAAAAATTAGAACTATGGAATATTATATTGAATACAATTGTGTAAGGTGTAAAGTCAGGTTTATATATATAATTTCCAATGCACTAGTACTTTCCAATGCACTGGTATAGCCGTCGTAGGGACAGATGGGGTGTACCAATCTGTCCCTCTGTAGTGACGGAGACCAGTTGGGCCAGCCGCAGGGGCGACACGGTGATTATAAGTTTGGACCCGTGTCGCCCCAATTTATACGGCAGAGGTACACCGTGGAGTTTTAGTGGGTATTCCCGGTTCGCACCGGGCGAGTTCCACATAACCATCTCGTTCCCCCCGGGGCGAGAGGGTATCCATAAACGGATTTCTCCACATTAAAAAAAAAAAAAAAACACAAAAAAAAGGTTTATATATATGAACTACTATAAAAGGGTTATATGGATGTCCATATAGTGAAATACACAAAGATTATACTGTAAGAAAAACATGTGTGAGAGTTATAGTTATGCGTGGTGCAAGGGAGTTATAACACAAATTGTTTAACCTAAGAAATAAAACGTACGGTTTAGACAAGTTCTGAGATGTTGTATTGGGTTTGAGATAATGTATTCAATATTTTCATGAAAATCCTGTCTAATGAACATCCAATGTTCTCTTAATGTCAAATAATTACCGTAGCCTAAGGACGCTTGTACATTATTGACTGTTACTAACTGTCGTCTGTTATTGACGAGTTTTCCCAAGGAGCTCTGGAAATTTTGTATACTACAAGAACGCGATACAAGGTTAATTTGCCGTAATCTTCTGTCAAAGTGGATATTTTGCACCATTCGGACTGGCCAAGGAAAGAAAAATTTAAGTAGCCGGCCTGATGTTGATGCCTACCGATAAAATAGGTTTCACTGCCGGTCGCTGTTGTTTTGTGTACTGTACCATACTTACAATAAGTCTCTGTGCAATCATTTTTCCATATAAATAAATATTTGAATAAATTTTTATGTGACCTACATCTCTTAATCTTAACTTAAATTTTTATTCTATGTTTCCTACTTATACCTTTTCATACAGCAGCTATTGGTTTGACAACGATGATAAGTTCTGTTATTCAAAATTCACTAACGCGCTATACGTCTTTACTTCGAGCCAATAAATTTGTTGTTAATTGGTACATAAAAGTGAACCGCAGGTGGTTCCGGTTTAATTAAGATTTAACAAAGTATCACAGTACCATAGTTTACACTTAGAGAAACCAATTCCAGATATAGTGCAGTTAACTTAATGACGGTCGAATAAGAGACGTTCAAGGCTTGGCAACGGCCGCGGCTGGACACTTGAGACGCTGGCTGTCGCCCAATGCGCTTTATCTTAGTGCACTCGGCTGTTCGCTGCCGTCATTGTCACTTTAACTTGTTCTCACACTATTGTTTGGGTTACGTACTTTGGTGTACTGCTTCAGTTACTAGCTGGTTTAGTTTTTTTTTTGTTAACGAAAGTAATGAGTTAATGGCAAAAAAATATTGTTACTCTTTTTAAATTATATTTTGGGCGTAATATAACATAAAATGTTATTATTTATTACTTATATTTACGTATAACATATAATAAGATAATATAATGAACATATAGATGGTACCTTCTATTTACGACTGACCCTCTAATTAACATTTTATATCAGTAGTAACTCGTTTGATTTAGAAACCTATCTTTGGTATTAAAGATTATACCAAAGAACCTTAAATTGTGTATTGTAGATACCAAAATCTTAAAAAGTGTCATACAAATTATGAAAATATATTCAAGTTTCCAAATTAAATAAATTGGCCATAAAAAAAGTAATAAAAACATGAGTACCTATTGCTACAATTTTGATATAATGGGCTCGTTCTAATTAAAATGATTTGGTGCAATCTCGACTACTTACTAATAGAAATAAAATGTTTCGTTAAATATAACCTAACAAGTTATTAAATTGTAAGGTATAGAAGTTTCCTAGTTTATGAAATCTCAACACTTTCAATTTTACTTTTGAAAGTATTTCAGCCTGAAACGCGGGCGCATTGGCGAATGTAACAGGAATTTAATTCAAGTGTTCACTGAGAGTGACGCCTGGGACGCGATGCGACATTTGTCCTGCGATTTTTCCTAACAGTTTGCGCAATTGAAAAGGTATTATGTTGATGTTTGCCGATGGTTGAGTGAAAACCAACACGTGTGTGCTAAATACTGTGTAAATCTTAATAAAATATTTAAATTAAAATCATAACGATTATCAAGTAAAATTTAAAATTCGTATCGCGAATACATGTCAAAGAATTGCAAATAAATAAAATGTATGATAAATACTTGTGTATAAACCTATAAATATCAATATTTCTTTTAATTTTAAATCTTAAGATTTTTTTTAATAACATTAGATATATCAGTCATACAGACAAACGGGACAAAGTATTAGAAAAATCATCATAAAACTTCAGGTTCATCTTAAATATTAAGGTGATAATATGAAACGAATAAAAAATATAATTAATAAAATTCTAAAAATAACCTATGTAGTTACAATTCTATGTAAATTTTACATGAGATAACAAATACATATTTATAGATTTAATTTATTAGGCGGTATTTGGGTTTAGAACAAAGATCAGTTGGACACCATTATTTTCTGTTTAAAACTTCAAACTTTATAAGAAAGGCAACATCTGTTGCCTTTTCAACTTGAATTCTTGCTTTAAGTTATTCACAACTATGCTTGAAATTATACATAATGTTTTCTAAATTAATAATCCGCTTAATAAAGTTTGCCTGTTTAAACTTCATCACACAAATGAAATTATATATCGTATAATAAATTTAATACAATTTTCATCAATATTTTGTTTTTGACTAATTCATCAGTTTACCTTGATTTACCAATTATTATGTTATTGGAGTATAAACTTAATTGAATTTAAAAGCATTAGTATAAAAAGCCGTTTTTTAATTTAACTTTTTTTTATTAATGAGTTCTTAGAATTTGATTCTATTTTGCTTTTGTTACATGTAGGCATTATAATATAGAAACTTAATAAAAAGTGCACACGTAATCTTATTTGTAAATTGTACATAATATTATCTCAAATAGTTTTCAGTACTATTAACATATAAAGTATATATATATTCAGTTGAATTGTTTAAATTTTGTTTAAATCAAAATATAAATAGAAAAATAATTAGGCATAGTTTAGTTTTTATATCAACTATTATTTGAGCAAAAAAACATTAGTATATTTTACCTACTATTACTTGCTTCTTTTTTTTTGACAAGTAAAAACTTTAATAATAATGTTATTATAGTGGAAATAAAATAAAATAATACAATATCTTTGTATGGGCACTATATTGTTTTGAGAAATCGTCGATAATCATGAAACAAAATTTGTTGCCATTAATACGGATTTCAAAATGGAAACAAACAAATATTATATTGCATTAGACAAAGCCCTACCATTATGCTATGGTTTCATCACGATGTTTTCCTTCACTGAAAGCTCAAGCTCATTGTAGGTGGATTCGAACTCACTTCCCATGATGCGGCGTCCGTAAGCACTACCAACTGAACTATCATAGCTTCAAAGAGTTTTGAAAACTTCTTAAAAGTAGATAAAAGATGTATCACCAGATCACCAGTGACAAAACAGGTTTATCTTACAAATAAACAACTATACATATGATCCGTATTAAAACATCGATATATGAGATTAGTCCATTTAAAGTAATTTTTATTATATTTTTTGTTTCATATAGACCTTGTGGATGATTAGCTGCTGTTTTACTAAAGTTTTCAAAGGTGAGCGCAATAAATCATAAACTTAGTTTGTGCGCTCTCATATCGTTATTTTCGATGAATCTGGAAGCTCTATCACAAACACAATGATTTATGTATTGTACGGATAACGTAGTAACTTAAGTCGACCCCTTACCGTGTCTGCCGTGTTGTTGTGGGTTCGAATCCCATACAGATTGTTTTTTATAGTTTAGCATTGTGGCCACAAACTCACCTGATGTTAATTGACGATGTAGCCTAAGATGGTGGACACACTAAGTGGACGGATGGGCTCTCAAGTGCAACTGCCGATACACACTTATAGGTATTTAACTGAAGATTTTGAACTAGAGGATGGTAGTTAGCCAAGAGGGCATTTTAAAAAGTCCTACTACTACCATGCTATTGTTTTATCACGATTTTTCCCTTCACCGAAAGCTCAATTTCATTGCAGGTTGATTCGAACTCATGTCTATTGACGCGGCGCCCGTACACACTACCAACTTACTAGACAAAGGTGATTATTTATGTGATTACATGATGCTCAACTTGGGTTTTTTTTATATGTTAACTTTATGTTTGTAATGGCTCCCGTGACACGAGGTTTGACATCTAACGTGGAAGTAGTTAAATTAAATAAAAACAAAATGTTGTATATAATTTTTATATTTTTTTCCTGTATTTTCTATTGTACATTAGTTCATATTAATTTACGTATTTTATAACATATATAAAAAATATAGCTCTTTGTTAAGAAATTCGATTAATGGATGTTTGTGATTATTCTATAGTGAATGATGTTTTATAGTATAAAAATATATGTGTTCAAAGTAAAGCGTTACCGTTGCCATAAGACTATAATTTCTAATATAGGTCGAGTGTAATTTATAGATTTTACAGATAACTTGTATGTATATCGTAGAAATTATTCTAGGGAAATAAATAACCCTATGAAATATTCCAGTAAATAAGTAACGAGTGACATGATATTTTACCGAAAAAAAGATCCTACCAGTTACTGCCCTTCGCGTATAAAGAAGTAGATAAAAGTGTAAGGTATAGTTTGTAGTTATATGTAAAGTATTTTGTATTGGTTCTGAGTTTAGTTCTGACCATAATTTCACTAACTAGGGAACTAAGACTATCGCTTACATGGTAACGCCCTAACGATGGCTTACTTGGAGATTTCTGACGTCAGTAGTAGTTTCCTATCAATCTACCAAATGATCATTGAAAAATACCCAGTCTCCGTACAAGATGCTACTATACGATCACTGCTTCAAATTTAGGACTTAGTGTATTTACTTCTGAAGAATCTGTATATTTCAGGAATTACTTAAGTATATATTTACTAAATGAGTAAATTCTCGCAAGTTTCAGTATGCAATTAAAATGGAATTTATAAAAATGTAAAAACATCGGATGGTATTATCAAATATATTTTAAATATAAAATAAATCGTTAGGTTATATAAAATATTTGACTTCTATAAGATCTTACTTTATCTGTATAAAGTTTTATATGAAAGGAAAATATGCGCCTGTAAACAAAAAGCAAATCTTATTAAAGCTCTAGAAAGGAATATTGACACCCACAAAGTTAGAAGTGGAATCACGTTCCATTTCGTGGCGGATATAGGGCTCCGAGTTACAGACCTATCCGCAGACACGGTGATGGTTTGTCGTCTGCTACGATTTCCGGCTCTAATATGCAGACGTCTCGGGATTATTCTGTGTTCGTACGCGAATAAACTGCCTCTTTACCTATAACACTTAAATGTTCTCCTTTTATTATACTCAATTTAGAATTCAGAACACAAATACTTTTTAACTCTGTTTTTGTGAAAAGTTGGTCGGAATGACCACTGACACAGATTTCGGCTTCTGTCATAAACTTTACGAGGTTCCTTGATATTTTGTTTGACGGTTGTTAGAAATTTATAAAACTAAACCAAAACACAGTTGGAAACTTCACTAAGATTTATTACGATATATATTTATAAACCTACAGTTGTGTCTGTGCGTGTTTAGTTTTCAAAATTTCTTAGTTAAAATCTATAAAAGGACACTGAGCATGAAAGTGATATTAAGATATATTTTTTCTATTTGTATGCCCATATTTATCTCAAAGAATTGGTCAATCGGACCAATTTTTATGAAAGTTTTTTACAAATATTTTTTTTTTTTTTTTCGAACTGACATACGCTGTTAGCCCTAGGGGCTTTGACAGCTTCACCGAACTTTTGAAAATTATGTTCTTGCTCCTTTGATAAGAGTTATATAAATTTCAATAATACTTGTAGTATAAATAAAAAACATTTTATTTTGTAAGTGGAACATTACACACATGAATATTTAGTATATGGAAAGTTGGTATATGCCTTTTCTTAATAAATTATTAGTTGGCTTGATACTTTAAAAAAAAAAAAATATATGCTAACATAAAATTATGAGACGAAAATAATTACTGTATAAAAACAGTGTGCGAAACCACATAACACCAGTATAATTATGCATTAGCAGTTAAGAAAAATGCTTTTGTCGATAAAATTCGTAGGATAAATACTAAGTATTGCTGAGTAAATAGTAGCCTATCAAGCGGTAATACAGAGGGATCTCGATGTTGCACACTCTACTCATTTCCTTCCTGTTTAGGGTATTCTGTTGTTTTTTTTTAGTACTGTATAAAACATTAAATTTAAAAACATTTTTTTAATGTTGCGCAGCAAAGGATCTGTTGTTAAATACAGTACAATCCTAATCAGCGGCGACTGACAATGAACAGAATTCACTGCCAGTCTTCACCGCTGTCATGCTGGCCTGCTTAGGTACCTCTTCACGCCTCTTTTGAAGGACACAATATCATAGGATATATTGGTATGTCTATGTCACTAACAAAATATATAAAAACAAATAATTTTGTTATATAATCGGTTGTTCAGTAGTATGCATGAATAATTTGAATAGTAGGCAGAATCCTAGGTGTATAATATAAACCTTTAAACGAAAATATGTGATTTAGATTTCGAATCTTATATCTCTACATATTTGCACTTATATTCAAAGTTTAGTGTTGATCCACGATCAGTAAAAGCTCATACATATGTTAACATTAATACATATACATATACATATTTCTAATAATCATCTCAATTTCTTTATAAACTATTTCAGCGAAAATCTCCAGGTAACAGTCATAGAACCATTTTCGTAGACTTATCAACATGCAAATGGTATTCACGAAAATGCCGTGGGTAACTGAATATTCAGGCATTCACAATGAACTGATTTAGTACTTTGTGATTCAGTCTGCGTCCGCGCTGTTGGGTCGATTCTCTCTTCCGTTAACAACTCTAGTAGATCTCATTCATCGCAACTGATAGTCACGTAAAATGCACTAAACCATATATTTCGTCCGTTCTATTTCAGTTTCCTCATTCCATTCAGGATTTATTTAATCTCAATAAAATTATTTCGTTGCGTGGTAGGTAACCTTAATATCATATAGTAATGATTGTTATTTAGATTTTTAGATTGTTAGTTGTCAGACTCGAAAAGGTATATCCGTTGGAAGCTGTAGCAAGTCCAAATAACAATATAAATATCGTATTAAAAATATATAATTTTATGTTAATGCAACGAAAGTACAAAACGATTTCAGAGTACGCAGCTTCGCTACGGTAATCACAATTATTATTTAGCTACAAAAAACAATTTAAGTCCTGGGATAGACCCAGAAAATTTACATGCGCAATGAGATTTGTCATCCCTAATTTGGTTGTGTGCGGTGCTCGCTTAAAGCTATTTTATTTACCAAGCGCACGTGACAGACTCGTTCCAAGACGCAGTCGTTGTTCAACCACTCGTTTGTCACTCCAAATTAACTATAGTCTTAAGTCATTCGTTTAGAACTTTTAATGAAATTAAAGAAAAATATATGAAGATTACGATTTTTTTTTACATATTTAAGGTTTTTAGCGTAATGGCCACAATGTCACTGATATTAAGTGACGATAATGCCCAAGATGGTGAACACACTAAACCCGTGGAGGGACTGACTCTCAAGTGCAACTGATGGAACACGTCAATAGGGATTTCGCGGCAGATTTTCAGCTTGAAGATGGTAACTAACCAGGCGGGGATTACAAAAAGCCCTACCACCATACTATGCTTTCATCACGATGTTTTTCTTCTCAAAAAGCTCAAGCTCATTGTAGCTGGACTTGAATTCACGTCCCTAAACACGGCGTCCGTATACGCCACCAACTGAACTATCATGGCTTCAATTTATTTCATATTTCTAAAAAATGATAGATGACGGATGCTTAACAAGTATACTAGATTATTCATATTATTTTATTTAGAGTTTCAATGATCCGTATACAAACTCTACTACTTATACTTATCTTGTACTGATTGTTTTACTATTGAGTCGATAGTCATATACCTAATCTTTAATTATATCAAATTCGCTTCAGTTTCTCTAAAGATATTAAATAAACCTTCACAATCAATTTCCAAGCTTAATTAAACCAGTATGGGTATCGGCACCTTTTAATAAGCCTCATCCAAGTGCGTCGGTCCGTAGATTTTTTTCGTTATATATGAGCATATTCGTTTTGAAATATTACGTAACAGCGTTTTAGAATTTATTTTAATAATATTGATTTACTCATTGGATATAAAAACAAGTTATTTTATTTCATATTTTTAAACATATACATACTATATTGAAGAATAAAATATTAAAATTAAAAGACCTTGCTTTTTAAACAAAAAGTTAGTGAACCACATACACGTATAAATTTACACATTTCCTCTTATAACTATTAACGTTCTTGTCAGCGATTAATACAATATTACACAGTTTTAGTAATGCCTAAATAGCCTTTTTAGTACGCAGCTAAAATCCCATTAGCAGAGACGTCCAGTTACTGCCGCAAATTGGATTCACGAGGAATGGACGGGCAGAAATAATACTGCTCCGTATCTGCGACCTTTTTAATTTCTCTGAAAGTTTACAAATGTCACCATTTGAAGGTATTACAAAATCCGGGGAAAAATTTATTTATATTATGATATCAATATTCATATATTTTAAGCCCGCCGGGCTTTTGTAGTTGGCCCATCTGGAATTGCTCTATTTTAAATTACCCAAAGACCTATAAAACCTAAGGAAACTATTACCTAAATATTTTTTGTTTGCGGGCCGCGACACAATGTCACACATGATTGTGGTCCTTATAGAAAAAAGGTTGAGTATTGCTGGTCTGTAGTATACCTCAAAGTTGATTACTGTCTTAGGGATAAATATAGGTACATAATAGTGTAATGCCTACTGTTGTAAAGCTATTTTAGCGCATAATAAATTACGCTTACCTAAAAAACTGTGCGGAACTAGAGTCCGCAGTTTGTGTATATAATAAAAAAAATATAGGTACATACTAGTACATGTACATTAGTATATTATGTAGTTACTGCCCCGATGACCTTATTGGAGCGCCTCATCTGTTAGTACCTACATACCGCATAATTCGGACCAACGCATCTTTCTTTTAAAACAATTACTATATTTATCATACTTACAATGATATAGCTACAAGAACATTTTGCTATATGCTAAGTTTTCCATACCTATAAAGCGTACCCTTAATTTTTTACATCACAAGTTGACTTGGCCTTAATATAATAACTTAAAAGTTCGCAAAATTATTAAAAGTTATAATTATATTTCCATTAATTACTCTTTATTAAACTTAGTTTGAAACTAATAATCTTTCGTACTATGATACAAAAAAGTGTATTTGCAAATATGGATATTAAATTTAATAAGGTACTTATAATTTCACCGTAAATTATTACTGTAATTATTCTCAGTTGTCTTTTATTCAATCCGGTGTTTCTATATATTATACGCAACATACACAATGACACGTTTTTACATTGGCAAAAGGAATGTTTAATGTCTTTAATGAAATACTGCAAGCCTTGGAATAGATTATTTTCGAGATAAATTCATTTCTTTTGTGTTTTTGTATTTTAAACAAAGATTAGAATAGTTTCAAAGGTGTTATTTATATTGTATTATACCTTACGTTTAAACAAAATACACGTTTATTTTCTAGATACGTTTAAAGTCATTTCAAGGTTGACATTAGACGGTCATATGATCGGACGGGAAATATTAATTATCAAACATCCAAGAATACTCCCACGCTCTCTTAACCACCATTAAGCAATTTATTTAACACCATTAACGTCCTTACCCTTAGTTAGCCGTCAGCTCGAAAAATTAGGTATATTTATTATAAGTTGCTCATTTTTACCTAATGATAAAATGTCGTTAATTTGCACACCTTTACATTTCTTTATTCATGCCTTTTTTGGTTTTTTTCATTCCCTGTGAAAAAGAGGTATGCGTGCCTAACTTAACACTCAAGTTTTGTGGTCCGTGATTAGTAAATGGAGCTCAACTGTAGCGGATTAGTCTCCTATGGGCTTTCCTTTCACCATATTTAACGCTTATAATTTTTATTTGTAGAGCGAATTTAATTGGTTCTGGTTTGAAGATGAAGATAGTTTATTAAAGAAATTCACTTTAAAATGAATGTTTCCAGTTTCGTTATAGTGTTATTATAATACTAGTTTTTACCTGCGGCTTCGCTCGCGTTAATATTGATTTGGTCAAACAAATCGGATGACGCAATATAAAGTTTCATACAAAGTATATCCTTCTCTTTACTCCACTTCCAACAGGTTTTTCGCCTATCATCATTTCCAGGTTCCCATCAATCTCTATACCAAAATTTATCATAATCGATTCAGTGGTTCAGGCGAGAAAAACTAACAAACAAACAATCAAACTTAGTCAGTAATATACTGTCTTTAAACCTTCAAATTATGAAAATAATTGGTTTGTTATTATACGATACTATGCCAACATGGGTGTCGACGCACGCGCCGTCCGACACGCCTGGGTCATTGTACGTAAAACGTGCACGCAAGCATCGTATTGTGATTGTATCTAGATATATCAATGAAAATGTTTATATTTTGTTTTCTTTACTGGTGAAAACAAAAAACTATATGTTTGACATCAGTATGGTACCATATTGCAATATGACGTCACATTTGAAACTTGTATTTTGAAATTGTACTAAGTAAGCAATATCTACGTGTAACTGGGAAAAACTGCGTTGAAAATGAATCAAGAGCAAGTTATTATTATTAAACTAACAACATTCTGCTTGTAGTAGTTAATCCTTGTTTGGCAATTTTATTTTAAGCTCGATGTCGAATAAATATCTTTAAAAAAAATTGAAGTTTAAATCAATATATCTGTCGTGAATTATATTAAAAATCGGTTTTATATATGCATAATAGATATCTCTTTGATTTTCAGTAATTAAGTTAGTATAGGAACAAAGTCAACGTGTGCTCTCGACTAATTTAAAACTATCTACATTTTTTAATATAAGTGAGACATAAAGAGATTTCTTTGGATGTTTCTACTTTATTAGAGCAGCCCGATTCGTACAATACCTGTACAGTACCGGAGATTGCACGCTTACCTTTAAGCGGGCCGTACACCGGTTTATCACCAAAGTTTGCAGTAAAAAAAATTGTATCATTATATCAATAACAAAATTCAACAGATGATTTTACATTTAAATTCCTGACATTAAATTATAATAATATGTATTTAAAATCAATTATTTATGTTGCATGGTTGTGAATAAAATTAGATTCAAGTTCCAGTCAACGTATTCAACAGTTGAAGCGTGTATAAATTTAAAGTGGATTCCAAAAGCAAAACGTTATTGCTTCGAAGCAATTGACTGTTCAAACAAGCAGACGTAGGCAGAATAGCAAATATGTAGCGTTTATTTGTTATCATTATATGAAACAAAAGGTGCAAAGCACATTTTTCCTGACATTCCTGGTTTATTTATGGCATGTTTTAGGATGAGATGCATTTTCAAGACTATAATGCCGTCTTATTTTTATTACATAAATCTTCTTTTTCGTGTAGGCTTGAGTCGTATTTAAAAAAAAGCATGTGTGTGTGTGTGTGTATTACGACTGGAGTTAACATATCAAGGATACACATACATTATTTCAAAGTGAAAGATGCGCAAGGTACGTTTCAGAAAAACATAAGGTTTTTGAGTTAACGCATGGATTAATGTGAATCCTCATAAAATTTTCATATAAGGGTCTTATATGAAAATCGATTCTTAAGGAGTAAACTCTAAAATTATCTCGTGAAGTGATGTAAAAATTGACCAGGACGTGTTGTTGAAATCGGAACTGGCCATTCAAGGTACGCCGTAGATACTCAGGTACTATAAATGATTAAGCGTTTTGGTATTCAAATATGAATTACTTCATAATAAATCGCCAAAAGTAACTTAGTCAGTGATCCACTTATTTAGATGTTATTTAAGAGATAACAGAGCTATTGATTTTATTGCCATAAAAGTGATCTGTGTGGATTGCTTATACTTGTATTTAGTGGTGTACTATTTAGGAAGTCTTTCAAAGTATAATTTAAAATGTTTTTACTTTATCATATGTTAATATTTTATTTCCGTATTTTGTGAAATTTATAATTAAAATTAAGTATCGTGGTGCCTTGTTAATTACGTAAATTGTAATCGAAGAGTATTTCTTTCTCGTTGTTTTCTCTAATTTATTCCACGCGACCGTTTATATTATTGTTAATATTAATGGACTTTATATTCTATATTCTAATATAATTATTAATTCAAATGTATAAAGGATATAGATACAAATTTTAAAATAATATGTACCAATATGATGCAAAAATATATTGACGAACAAAAATACGGTAAAAATTCTAAAAATGATTTATCTTAGGCTCTACTACGTTTGTATCAAATTGACATAGAGTCGTTTGCATTAAGTAATAGCGTTTGTTGTTATCTCGACTGCGCAACGTCAACCCGAGAAGTGTTTCAGTTATTAATCTGTTTGGATGGTAATTCTTACCCGCTATGAACACATTAAAGACACTCATACTAAATTATATCTTCTAATAGGACGTATAATTGTCTACTGTCGAGATAAACATTCCAATTGTTTATGAAATTGCCCGCATAATAACCTACTATTACGTTGTATATGTTTAATAATGATTTTGAAATTATATTCTTCGTAAGTGTACTGTTATGTATAATTGAAATTTGAGGTCGGTAGCTAACTCGTCGGTTAGTAGAGAAAGCTCTATCACTACCTGTGTTTGTATCTTGGTGTTTTCTTTTATCGAAAAATCAAGCTAATTTCAGGAATTCTTACTGGAAACTCGAGGTAAATATAATACTAAATACCAAAGATAAAATATTTAGGAAACGAATTTTTGTCTTTTATGTGAGAGAAAATATCATGTCAACTCAACCGTCTAGTCAGGTTAGAAAATTGTAATTACTTCTAATAGTCTGTATAAAATATACATACATATAATCTGTTTGTGTACAAACGAAACAATAGAAAAAATGAAATATGAACAAACAAAAGGCCTCGATTTTTCCGCTGACGAAAAAACCAACAATTATGAAAATCCACAGATTAAAATACGGGTAACCGGGGATTATTTTCTAAATATTTTATTCATTAAAACGTTGGCGTTACAGACAATAAGGGTTTTTGATGACACGGTTTCACGTGCATAGGGAACGGATATAGGTCATGATAATCCGTTTGCAAACATGTCAGTTGAATGGGCAGCTCAATTTCGACTCTGTAATTAAGGAGTCACCTGCGTGAACAACTCACTCCACGTAATTAAAGCTTTCAACTCAGTCCGAGATGTCGGCCCATTACCACTAGGGAGACTGCGGTTTGCGAGTCAAATTTCGTACAGATAATAGAACCTCTCTATAACTGCGCAACTGGAATTGCGCTAAGCCACGGTATAATTGAAACCCAGAATAAACTGGATAACAATATAGACAGTCGCCCCCTTCACGGATTAAATTAATAACTTAATTAAATGAACAATAAATTATTATAATCGTTCCAGGATTAAGGTTGTTTCTCGGTAATAAAATTTAAGTTGTTTGTTCCTTTAATCTGATTATCTGAGTTGCTAATTGTGAAAAGTTATATTGTTCTCTACTATTATTTTATGATATTATATTCGTTATCGTGTTTGTCTTCTTTTTTTTTATTGTTATGGTATTTGGCTTTGTAGGCAATTTTGCCAATGTCAAGTGAAAAGGACTTTATATAAACGAAGAAAACCAAAAACAATTATTTGTGAATTACACTGCACTTCGGCGCAGTGGTTATAGGAAGGTAAATACTTTAACTGCTAAAGCAACTTTGCAGTCCCATGTTTATTATCAATTATTAAAATCTTTTATGAGGATTAAAAGCTACCACAAAAGGTGACAACTATGTTACGACGCAAGTAAAAAAGTAAGTTGTATTTTTTCCCGTCTTTATATCTATGCACGTTAACAATATCACTGTAATATAAAGGTAAAGTTTATGAATATTTTTTTAAGAGGAATTACAGAATCAATTTTAATAAAATCTATAATATGTGAAGTTCACGTTTCTACGCAATTACCGTGATATTGTCCGGGTAGCAAATTGGTATCAAACAACTGTGGCAGTTTACAATTACTATTAATCGATTATAAATTATTACATTCTAAAAATTGTCATAGTACAGTGGTTCCCAAAGTTGACAACGCCATGACTCAACTAAGAAAAATTTACAATACTGAATTCACCTTTTGGTTTTCATTACCGAAAAAATGTTGAATGTTTATTTCGAGACAAAATCTTGTACAATTTAAACGTTTCAAAAAAATTGTGCTTACTTAGGTGTCGAACTAATACAATAAGCATTTTATTTTGCAGCGGAATGAATCAAAATTATAAGGACAACGATTAGTACACGTTTAATTATATTTCATATTAAAATATTGAATAAAACGCTATGAAATGTTAGGAAAATAAATGGTTATGACAAATTGCTATAAATGGATGACTGACCGTACATATAAATACTGTAATAAATTTACCAGGACTCGTATTATGTCTGATATAATTATAGTTAATTGTTTTAGCCACGCTAGTTTACTGTGTAATAAGTCATTCGGGTCTCTGTTATAATAGAGCATTGAACGTTTTTTTTAAACTATTACCGATTATTAACTAAATAAATCTTAAAACATATGTAAGAATTTATACGTTCCTGTATACTCTACAGGAACAACTACAATAAATATATAATTTTATGCATATTATCCATTTCCTTGTAAATAATACAACTATATTAGAAATAATTGTGACAAGAAAAAGTAACTAGTAAGTGTATGCAAATTGCATGGTGGTATAGTACTTTCTAATACCTACCTGGCTAGTTGCCACCCTCAACATTAAATTTGTTGCCAAATACCTATGGGCAGGTTCTGGCAGGTGCACTTGAGAATCAGTCCCTTTAGTAGGCTTAGTGTGGCCATCATGGGCCCCAGCGTCACTTAACCTCAGGTGAGACTGGCCAAACACTAAATCTATAAAGTATAAAAACATAAATTGAATGTAATTATTCGTTCATAAACGACCTATAAGTTGCATAATTATATTGTACATGGTTTTATTCTGTTATAATAGATTTTCCACACAATTGTTATCTTTTAAATCACGTGTTAATTTCTTTTTAACAGTTCTAGTAGCGTATAGGTAGTATGCTCTTCCTACTGCTCTGTCTAGAGGTTGCGTGTTCGATCCTCATCTACAACTATCTTTTGTACTATGAACATAATTTTCGAAAATACCTAGGCGCAAAATGTAAATATGTCGTATATCAGCTGCTCAGTTGCATCATATAAAATTTTGTTTTCTTTGTAAATAAATGACAGTGTGTGAAATTGCTATTTTTTATTACCTGGTGTTAAATTTGTATTTTAAAGGTTATTAATGGTGGAACCCATTACGCCTTCTGCTTTAAAAATACCATTGGTTTCAAATGGACTACTGTTAAAGAAAATAGTATACAGCCCACATTCGTTACTATAAACTGATAGCATGTATCTCTTTCGCGACTATAGTACAACAACACTGCCCTTCTATGGTGGTGGAAAACACCGGCATGTCTCCCGCAGTAATCCACACAAATATAACACTTGACTTTCAAAAGAACGTTGAAGGAAATTATATAGGTATATAATGAACTGAAATTATACACCGATTTTATTCAATATATACATAAAGTTTGGCTGCATAATACTCTTTTTGGTACGAGCCTTTATAAATAAGACTTCGCGGTAGCAGTAAGCTACAAATACACTTTAAAAGTAAATATAATCTATCTAGAATTTTTCTAATCATGGCATGCATAAAACTATTTTTTTTTACCTTAAATATAATACTTTATTTTAACAGCTCGTATTGCAAATTACCCTAAAGTAAATATTACTATGAACCATATATTCATTTAAAAATGTTGTCACACTTGCCAACATATTCCATATTTAATAATGAAATATTCAAGAATATACAAGCGTAATAATTAAAGAACAATATTTATAGTTAAATGTATAAAAATCACAGATAATGAGAAATAAATTAACGCAAATAGGTTAATTCACTCTTTCATAAAGAAGAAATATAACCAACATCAGGTCAATGTCAATGGGTAAGTCGGCAGGTACCGAAGGCAAAGATCGATAAAGAAATAGGTGCATAGCAACTGCTAGGCGAGTGTCACCGGTACCGCCGGAGCCTAGTCCAGTTGGAATGCCGCCAACACAGACTGTTTGTTTATAACATTAAAATGTTTAATGTCACCCAACTTCTGGCGAGTTGCAATGTATATTTTTCTACAAAGAATGTGTAAATTGATATTAAAAATTACATATTTTGTAAACAAATATAAAATATTAGACGTCACAAAATACAGTTTAATATTCTAATTTGTTTCTTTCTAAAACATTTGTCGAGCAAATTCCACTGTTACGGGAAGACTATGAAGATTTTCCTTCTATCAGCATGTGGTGTCGATTATCTTAAGTGATTTTCGTAACTGTAGTACAATGAGAGCTGCAGAAAGTACTATGATTTAACGAATTGGATTAAGCCAATACAGAGCTGCAGAAAGTACTATGATTTAACGAATTGGATTAAGCCAATACTAAACATATTACAGTGGGAACCTTTGATTTTCCGACTTATATTGCACTAGAATATGTATTATTTTAATAACTGTTTGTTGATTTCTTTTATTACTCATACCATTGCAACCTTTTCGATGCAGAAAACTAGACAGAATCTGCTCGTGATAAACTGAATATTTTCCAATGAGGCTACTACCACTTGAAAACGTGCCAGCTTATTTTAAGTGGCAACGTCTGTTCAAGATTCGGGTCTAATGCTCTGCGCTATAATATTTTATGACTCATATTGAAATCAACTGCCGCCCTTGCTTCTTATTGTTTACTGTTAAAGAGGTTAGCTATTAAGATGAATATATACATCGACAATACTTATTGTTAAACTAAAACAAAAACGAAAGTGGTAACTAGACTTACTAGGCTTTAGGCATTATTTTTGTAGGTTTGCGATCTCTTTTAGTTTAAATAGATATTGCTTTCTCTTAGTACCGGTGTTACGTTTTACATACATTTGAAAGATAAACTGTTTCTAATATAATTTAACACAATACATTTTCAAAGTGTTAATATAATATATCATAATAATTAAACTAAAATAATAAACAAGAAAGTTACATTTTAGAGACATTTTATTAATAAATTTCTCTTTGACTAGATTTTATGTGCAGCTTTGCTCGAGATCATATTGATTTTGTCAAACAAATCAGATAACGCAAAAAACAGTTTATCCCTCTCTTTATCCCACTTCCTATAAGGTTTTCGCGAGAAAAAGTAACCTATCACTGTCACCAGGTTCCCTGCCATCTATTTCTATAACAAAATTCATCATAATCTATTTAGCGGTTTAGGCGTGAAAGCGTAAAAAACAAACAAACTCTTTCGAATTTATAATATTTGTAAGGATTCAGCAGTAATAATACTTACTGTTGAATACAATTGTTTTACATGCACGTACATAAATAACTTTGTAGACAAAGAATAGAACTGTATCTAATTTTTACAATATGAATAAGCAATATAATTTTTTTATATTATACTCCTTACTCAGTAATATTTGATTTTGAAGAACTGAGTATTTTGCTTTAAGACTACTCACACTTACAATCGTATTTTCTAATTATAAGTGACGGCGTCTATTTAAGATGTAAAAGCATAATTACTGTTATTATAATTACTGTTTCACTTTCGCGACAATCACTTTCGCCATCGCATCGGTTGACTATGTAATGTCTCGATATGCACGAATGCGTACAACACGCGTATGTTTTATTCATAATATTTTGTGTTCTTGTTCGCTAGGTACACAACTATTGGCAAAGAACAGAAATGTTCTATTTTGTAAGTTAAATAGTATGTTCATGTAAATACGTTATTATTGGCCGCTTGTTAATGAAGAATTAAAATTAAACTGTTATTAATATAAATATAGGTACTACTTTGTCGTTCATTTAAACGCTATTACGAATGCTAACATAGCGATGGTAATAAGGTGATATAGTTAGTTCCCAATATCTTGGGTAACTATGGCAACGCTACAGCGCCTCCCGGTGGAAACAAAGTTTGATTCAGTTCAGACACGATACTCCGTTTGTTGTAATAGTAACAAATCCAATTATTATAGGTACCTTCTCTGTAGTGAGATTCCATCGTACAGAAACAACTTCTGTTTGGTGTGGCAGATTTATTGTGCTGACTATAAATCTTAAGACCTCGTGAACTGTAGTTATGACTTGATTTGCAGTTTATTGTTAAAGAGTCAATACTAAAGTTTTAATAAACTTTTACCTTTCAGGTTACCATAGGGTGAAATATAAACTGTTTTTAAGTCGTGAGGAAACCATAGCATGGTGGTAGGGCTTTTTCTGATGCCCGCCTGGCTAGCTACCACCCTCTAGTTGTGAACATGCCGCCAAATACCAATAGGTGTGTTCCGGCAGCAGCACTTGAGAGCCAGTTCCTCCACAGGTTTAGCGTGTCTACCAACTTGGGCCGTATCGTCACTTAAGATCAGGTGAGATTATGGCCATAACGCTAAACCTTAAGTATAAAAAAAAAAAAAAAAAAATTTAAAACACCTATACAGTAGTACTTGAGTATAACTTAAACGATAAAATTAATCTAAATTCATAAAAAAATATACTTAATCGATGTCTAGTACAAAAATATAAATATATGTGTTACGATAGTGTGTTGATTGAGTACAGTGTTCAAACTAACTAGTTTTCGCCAAGATATCTATATTCGATCGTAACCATTATTGAATTAAAATACAGTATTTTTAATTTTTTTAACGATTATAGTAATTGAAGCTCGTCAATAGATATTTAACAAATGAAAAATTAAAATCGATTGATAAACATGCGAGAAAAAAATAGTAAATTGGTTTTTTTTTACTTATTTTTAATATAAGTTATTTATTTATTGAATCAAACTCTTATATAAAAATAGATTGTAAAATTAAGAAACATTATAATATTTTGCCTAATATAACTAGAATGAACAGTTTAGGAATAAGTGGAATGAGTATGCAAATAGCATCACGTATTGAGAAGTAGAGGAATATTAGATTAACTTGATAAGAGGGGATATCAAAGTTATTTACCTAGAAGAATGTTAGGTATTAAGATGGATGAATGTAGCCATAGAAAAGATTGTGAAAAATCTGAATGTACTGTATGAAGAATGTTATATGTAAATAAGCATTATACATAGACGTTATAGCTGTTGGACAATAATTTAAAATATAAGTGTAGTGAAGAGAAGACTAAAGCATAATAGCGTTTGTAAATGTTTCATTACTTTGGTTATTATTTAAAAGTTCATCATGTATGTTATGTACACACCTATGTTCTAAGACACATCTTTAACAATGCTCGAGATTTATATCGCCTTCAGGCGAGACTTAAATTCACAAGATGTCGGTTCCCTCGTTTTAACACATCCGCCAGAAACTAGAAAGTCCTCAGTGCAACCCGCTATTGCCTCGAGCTAGTCGTCAGATGTTGCCTCACTTTTACGATCCTTGCACATTTATGAAAAAACTTTTATCTGGGATAAGTACATTCGCGCCATTATCTTGTCGACTTCTGTTCAAATACATTTGTAACAAGTCAGTCCATAGTTTATATTAAAATAAGAAATATTACGTGGAAGTTAATTATTTTATTTAAATTATTTATGCAAAAATAAATAAATGTAAAAGTAGTAAAGTTAAAGTTAATAAGTTACCTCGACAACTGTTAACTTCTTTGCGCTGTTTCTTCTCAACTTACTGGCTCGGTACAGTTTTATGAAAAAAGTTTTATTCGTTGCACTCTACTACGGCTTTTGCTTTTAAAAAAACCTCGTTACCGCAAAACTTGTATAGCTGATTACTTATCCTATTTGTACTTGTTTAATAATAAGCAAAATACCAGGTTACAAGTTTTCTAACCTGTAGCGTTAGGTATACAACAATTAATTTACTTTAAACTGAGTTTCAAAAACTATTACCGATATAAAGCAATAGAGATAATTCGATTAGTGGTTATTTGGAATAATCTTTCGACATCCATTATTTGTTTACGGGTATTTAATTTCTATCAAGTTAAATTTGTCGGATTGATTAACCTATTAGGTATTTATTAAATATATATAGTTCAGATGATTTTACATCACATGTGCACTTTGAGTTTTAACGCAGTAATTTACTTAAGTTAAAACCCTACAAATACATTTGCTGCATATAACTACCTATTCCACAAAGTTAGGAATGATACTTTGTTTCTTTTTGTTTCTGAAACTAACCTGCCGTGTGCTTCCGATACTAAACGCATCACGCTACTTATCCCGTCAGCATTATTCACATCGTCATGACTTTGCGTAGGTACTTTCTGACCTAAATTTTTCTATGGTATTTGCTCCCGAGGACTGCAGAATAATCTGAATGCAGAAGAAATGTGTCGCCAAATACTTATAGCGTATTACACTTGAGAGCCAGTGCGTTTACTAGGCTTAGCG
The DNA here is from genome assembly GCA_039707435.1 of Actias luna. Taxonomy (NCBI): domain Eukaryota; kingdom Metazoa; phylum Arthropoda; class Insecta; order Lepidoptera; family Saturniidae; genus Actias; species Actias luna. Next base: position 6,177,695 of record JAZHAC010000033.1, on the reverse strand, counting down.
TGTTCACCATCTTGCGCCGCAACGTTACTTTACATCAGGTGAGATTGTGGACATAACGCTAAACCTTAATAAAAAAAAAGTTTAGTCCAAAGTATGCAAATCGAACATTTTCAAATTAAAGTTAGAAGCTTGTTGCAATTGAGGTATGCCAACAATATCTCGCAATATAAATGTGGAAAAGCCTCTGAACTCTTGAGAGGACGGACGAAATCGTTCGGCTCCGGGTACCGCAACTGAACCGCTTATTGGCTCCGTTACAAAACGTACACTGTGAAGCATATGGAGCCGAGCACTAAACCTACTCTATTTACTTGCGCAAGACATTTCAAGTATGAAAGTATTCCTAACATTCGTAATATTTGTACACTACGTCTGGATGTTTAGGTTATTTTAAATTATTTTAATTATTTTTTTTGTCAAAAATAATAAATTAGTCTTCTTTACATAATTCAGGCCACACCGCTATGGAATCGACATGACCCACTTTGGGAAAAATATCTTTATAGAAAAATATACGTAAATAGCGAGATAGTTCAGTTGGTACGTACTTGCACGTATGTATGAATCCACCAGCAATGAGCTTGAGCTTTCGGTGAAGAAAAATATCTGAAGCTGAAGAAGCTGGCAAGGTTTTTCTAACGCCCGTCTGGTTAACTACCACCCTCAAATTAAAAAACTGGTACCAAATACCTGTACGTGTGTTCCGGCAGTTGCTCTTGAGAAGTAATCCCTCCGTTAGGCTTAGCGTGTTCACCATCTTGGGCCACATCTTACTTTACATCAGGTGAAATTTTGGTCATAACGCTGAACCTATAAACTATTAAAAACGAAGAGTTAATCAGTTCTTACTGCACGAACGAGCTACATCTTCGGTATCGTCTTCACTTTCCATCAGATGTGACTGAGACCAAGTCTCGTACAGACAATTTAAAAAGAAACAAATCCTGTAGGTATATGTTTTAGTATTGTATATTGATATGGCTAGTAATAAACACTATGTTTTTAAAATACAACTTCAAATCGTTATATGTACTATATTTACTTTAATAGGGTAAAATAAGCATAGCCACTGAACTTGTCTGAATTTACCGCTTCGAAGTGGACTCTATTAAATTTATATTTCATCCAATCCGGATATCAGGTTTACTCTGCACGGTTTATGTATATCAATTATATGGACTGTTTATTTTGAAAGTGGTGTAAGTCCATTTTCTTTTGTTTTGAGAAAATTAGAGTTTACTATATTTGTTGATAATGCAATTTCATTTACCGACCGATTTTAAGTTGTACAAAACATGGGATTTTTCAAACACGGACTAGTTATATATAAAAAATTACATTAAATTAAGGATGAATTACGTGATAGCTCATTTCTCTCAAAAATGGAGTTACACCACTTTCAAAATAAACGGTCCATATATAGTATTAACTTAAGAGTTATGCAAAATGCCATCTATCTAATATTAATATACAAATTGATTTGTTAAAGTTAAAGTATCTTCTTTTCCATTCCACAGCGATATAACTCCATCATACGTATAATTATATTTCAGAAGGATCGTGACACGCCCTAACTTCCATTTTCGAAACAATGTTATCAGCCCCAGTTTTCTCTTATAACAACCCAAATACATGCATACTTATTAAGCACAAGTGCCTAATACTGAAAAAGAAATATTTACATTAATTTTTTGGCATCAGTTATAGATCTGCGGATTTCGATTGGAGATAATATAAAATCCAAATTATACAAACGAACTTCATTAAAATCTTATCTGAAATTGAGTAATACATTTGAGTGCTCCACAGTCGAACATGTCCTCAACGCAAGTTTCATATTTATTATGTTTACTAGAAAATATCATACCATTTTTTATGCCCGTTCATATAGTTGCTTTCATCGGTAACTCTGGTTTACTGCAGAATTCGAGTCCATGTCACTGGATGTTTTCTTCATTACCAGTTCAAAGGGTAAAAATTATGACGGTACAAAGCTACTACTACCCTTTAATGTACTTGTCACTCGAATACGTTCAATCGCTTCAAAGTATAAAGTTATCAGCAACGAGGCTTTCTACATTCAAGTAAGTAGATTCATTTATGAAAGCTCTCAGGTTCGAGACGGTTAACGGGAGCTCTATTTAGATAGTCTACCCTTTTAGTAAGATTTTACATAAATCCAATATTGAGTAAGCTGTTTTCTTTAATCTATAAAATATTCAAGAAACCATAGTTACGATTTACATGACAAAACATCGTTATGTTCTGATGCACAGATACCGTAGAACTTACAACTATATTTTGCAGTTATTACTTTGAAATATGATAATCTCGCGAAATTTTCTGTAAAAATAAAACTGGCGTACAATAAATAATATGTTGAATTATACGAAGCTATTTGCAATACTTAACATTAGTTTGTCATGAATGTTAAGTGTTCGTGCTATTAATTCGATTCGTTTTAACAATCGAATCATTGAATGTCTTGTTTACATCGTATGCTTTAATAACAACATGAATAAAATTAGAAATTTTCACTACATTTGCATAACAACCACATCTACCTTTTATTGTCTTCATTTTACATTGTATATAATTATTGAGCTACACTAGTGTTATAACAAAAATGTTAAAACGAAGATTGGAAACTTGCGCTTCAATATACATATTTTGAGCTATTCGAATATAATAGTATGTTATTCGAATATAGCATGTAAAAGGTATGTGTAAATAGAGTGTTGAATTTTCATAAAAATGGCATTATAGCGTTCTTGCTATAGTGATCCATTTTAAAATCTATATTTAATTATTACATTAGGTATTCGATTTTAACAACTTTAATATATACGGAATAATAAACAACTAGAGGAGGGTAGTTTGCTAACACCGATTTCTCTATAAGAGCGACGCGAGCGCGGCTAGGTCAATGCTCAGTTAAAGCGAAGCACTCGAGGCGTATTCATCGAACGTAGCTGGAACATCACCAAAGAGCGTAATAGACATTATGTTATTAAAATTATGAAATAAACTAAGTGATCGTCGTCTGATGATAAATAGCATATCTATACCCGTCGTCAATAATAGGACTATCAAATGCAAAAACATGTTTTCAAACCCACGGGTTGTTCTGATATTATGGCTTGTAAGAAAGAAACATTCTTGAGCTTTATTATATTAGATACATATGCACGCGACTTCGTTTTTATGGAAGTAAAAATTATTTAATAAGTTTTGGCTGTTTTTGTTAAATATTTTAAATACAGCTTTGCTCCTATTATTATTATTGGTGGTAGTGTGATGTTAAATAGCCTAAAATCGTTCTCAATAATTGTTCTATCATATACAAAATGATTTTTATGAATTCAACAATTCTTGAAATTACAGCGTTCAAACAAACAACCTTTATCGGTTTATAATATTAATATAGATATAGATATTTTATTTTGTCTAAGGTAAAACGGGTATTCAATTTAAATAGTGTGTTTAAAAGTTTTTCCTGTTAAGATAATGAAATATCGATTGATAGACACATGTTGTATGTGAAAACACATCTATTAAGAAAAAAATATACTCGTACTTCATCATACTACAGATAATTTATTTGCTATGATCTACTTCATCTCCATGTCGGCATAAGCCGTGTTTAAAAAAATGGGCCGGTGTCGTGATGAAAAGATTAGTCACTCAGTGAAGTTCGAACCGATACTGAGTGCCCAAGGTGCGGCAGACGCTATGTGAGTCTTGGTCATTGTCACTCGCGGAGGCACTTTTCATGCACACCAACATTAGATGCAACATTGCATAATCTACTTATATCGCTTCAATATAAACAGTATACACTAGATTTCACGTGCGAGTTCACTCCCGTTGATGTTGGTTTTGTCTAACAAATCGGAAGACGCATTAAAAAGTTTCATACAAAGTTTAACCTTCTCTTTATCCCACTTCCAATAGGTTTTCGCGAGAAAAAATAGCCTATCATGGTCTCCAGGTTTCCATCTATCTCTGTAGGAAAATTCATCATAATCCATTTAGAGGTTTAGGCGTGAAAGCGTAACAAACACAAAAACTCACTTTCGCATTTAAAATATTTATAAGAATTTATCACTGATACAAAACTAAAACAACTTAAGTATTTAATTTCCACGTCGGCAATGCTAAATTATTTATAATCCTGGTGAACGATGTGTTCACGTCTATACGTTTAATGAAGGAGAGCGAGAGTGGTCGTTAATGTTACCTTGCGTGTCGTAGAGCCGCTGATACCTGAAAGAATAATAGCGTGAATATACTTGTACATGCGATCAACACGACCGCTCTGCTATCGTTCTATGACCAAACACTGTTGAAACATTTATCACTTTCTTTACAACGAGCGCATGTTTTTTTTCTCTATAACAATTTATTATTCTAATCGTTAGCTATTCGTCAAACGTAAATATTGATTTTAAAGAAATAAACTCCGTAACCTAATTTGTTATTTTATTTGAAGGCTGAATATAATGTCCTTACGATTGCTATCATTTTATTATTAAAATATATTTTTTATAATACCGACTTCTCAACTGTATCGCAGGTAACATGTTTTATAATTTACCTTTGCACTAAAATAGAGATACCTAAATTCTTTGTCGGTTAACTCGTTGATAGTTTCCAAAATTTTTGATTTGATTCTTTATTAAAGAAACATTATAATCTCAAGAAAGTAAAATTATAAATTGGTCTTGTGAAAAAAATATATTTCTTAATTAATATATACTGTGGTAGCTTAATAGTTAATAGGAACGAAATAGCAATTCGATATACATACGCTGTTGCTAGTGTCGGAATATATAAATAGTTTTTTCGGGACATGCAATTATGTATTTTCTATAACTTTAAGTATTTTGTATTGGGGAAAACCGAGTTATAAATTTAACTGTGCTCGAAGTCCTCAATCGATCATTAGTCGAATATTGTTTAACCTCCTGCATTATCTCGGCTCAATAATTATGCCATTTCTCGGAACTGAGATAACCATAACACAGTGTCATATATATTTTGTATTTGTATAACACAATAAGCCTAAATGAATAAATTCAAACATTATTTTCTTACCAGTAACAAGCTGATAAATACAGTTGTTTTTTTTTTATTTAGTAAGGAATTATAGCGTTATATCCACAATCTCACTTGATGTTAAATGACGATGTGGTCAAAGATGGTGCGCACGCTAAGCCTAGTGGAAGGAGTCGAAGGGCTTACTCTCAAGTGCAACAGTTGGAACACACCTATAGGTAATTGACGGCAGATTTTCAACATGACGGTAGTAGCTAACCAGGCAGTCATTAGAAAATGACCTACTACGATGCTATGGTTTTATCACGATGTTTTCCTCCACAGAAAACTTAAAATAATTAGGATTCGAAATCAAGTTCCCTCTCGCGACCTCCGTACACACTACCATCTGACTTATCATCGCATCAGTTTTCACTTTACTGGCAGTTACTAAAAACTTTTTAGCAAATTCAATCAATGTGAATTTATATTTCTGGTTTATTACCTGAACGCAGTCATCGCGGAAATAATTCAATGATTTATCATTATCTTAAAGGCCTTGTTGTGTTTAATAGCCGTATAAAACGTAGAGACTGCGAGTTTCCTACGACCTCACGTAAATTTCGCCCGACAATAACAAGTCACAATTTAAGACTGTGTGTAATAAAATAACCGCCGAAAATGGTTTAACGTTGGTACAATGACGGTTCTAAAGGCTATATGGCACTTGTGTTGTCGTTATATTAAGATCTATTTTCATTAAAATACTAGTATGTTATTAATGTAGTGTTGATTTTAATTTAGCATACCCCACCGACTAAATGAAGCAAATCATGTCAAGAATTAACGCCTAAATTATAATTTTGATTTGAAAAATATCAATCCGACTACGAATTACAACGAAATAAAATACCTCGTTGTATTAATATCTATCTATTTTATTACTGTAAAGCGAAAAAAATTGTTAGTTTTATCGCACTAATTTCACGAACTAGCATTCAGATTTCAAAAAATCTTTTTGTATTTTATAGCGCCATCATTGAGAAAGGCTTCAGGTTATTTAACATCATGCTACCACCAATAGGAGCAAAACAGTGTTTAAAAAGTAACTAAGATGTCCAAAAATGATTAAATAATCTTTAGTACGACGCGAACGAAGTCGCAGGCACATCTATTTCATGTATAATATAGATCTATTAAGTGTAAAGTTGAAAGATCTTTATTTATAATCATTTGTGTAGTTAATTTATGGCATAAACGCAATTGTTTTAAAATATGTCTATGATCAGTGGACATTTTCGTACTTTATTTCAGGATTAGCAAGAAATTTTTTGTATTTAGAAAATTTAGCTATTTACTAAAATTAAATTAGAATTTCTGGGGAGTTATTGCCGTATTCTTTCCAATTCTTTCTTTTCTATTCTTTCTAAAGGCTTATTTCGAGGATTGTATACGCTACGCTACGATTGATACGCTATTTAGTTTCAAAAATTGATAGAAATAAATAATACAAAACATTGTAATAATATTTATATATTATTACATTATATTTATATATCATTACATTATAATAATTTTATTATCAGCTATCTGGATATTTATAAATGACTAAACCTGCTAATAGGTTTGTCTTAACTTATATTTACACCTAAGGATTAAAAACTGACGTAAATAATATTAATCACGTAAATTGTAAGTGAAGTAAAAACTAAAAACACAGAATATAGTTTAAAATGTAAGTTAAATAAACTATATAATAAACTAAAACTTTCAGTTTCAAATATACAAAAATACTAAACTATTTAAACATTTCTAAATAGCATGCAAAGACAAACGTTTCGCTAATGAGCGTAATTTCGGATTAAATATATTCATTAGACGTAGGTATTGAATCGAAAAGATGCCCTTGTGTAACGGTATAAAATAATCGGAAAGGGAGGATTAGAGTAATATTCTGCCTGAACCTTTCAACATAGCTTCATACATTAATTACCAGAGGATTAACGTCCGTCACGCTGTCGTACGTGTGATACGTCAGCTCTGTAATGATTTCAATTCATACGTTTACGATCGATGTCTAATGATATATACATAAAACCTACATACGTATTCTTTTGATACTTTCCTTAATACTATGTACATATGATAAATCAACAAATGATAGAATGTCATAGAAGCGTTTGGTTAATATCAATTTTATAAAAAAATAATTGAAGATAGCATGTTGTTGAAAATGCATAGCATTTTAGGTATTTTTTTAAATAGTCAATGTTTAGTGTTTTGGCTGCTGCTGGAACACACCTATTGGTATTTGTCGGCAGATTTTCAACTTGACGGTGGTTGCTAGCCAAGCCGGCATTAGAAAAGACCCTATCACTATGCTATGGTTTCCTCATGATGTTCTCCTTCACCGAAAGCTCAAGATCATTGTAGGTGGATTCGAACTCACGTCCCTTGACGCGGAGCCCGTATACACTACCACTGAGCTATCATCGCTTCAATTAAAGACTAATTATGGGAAATATATGGTTTCTTTATCTAAATATAGATAAAAATTATTTATTTTATGTGAGTGCTACATTCACAAAAGGGAACCAATCTTACTGTGAAGTCGGAGAAGCAAGTAATAGTTTTTATTACGCTACTTATTATTAATAACCCTGTGCGTACTTTTAGTACTGTAAATGGTTCTTTTCGTGTAGGAGGACTTCATTGGGCATAAGATACTTGGAATATCTTTCGTATCTCAAAATTATTCTACAACATCTGTAACTAAAGCGATGATAGTTCAGTTGGTAGTGTGTAGTCTGTGTAGTAGGGCACCTCGACAATGAACATGATTTTCAAATGCCCGCCTTCCTAGCTACTACCATAAGTTGAATACCTATAAGTGTGTTCCGGCAGTTGCACTTGAGAGTTAGTCCTTCCACTAGTTTTAGCGTGTCCACCATCTTGGGCCACATCGTCCCTTAATATCAGATGAGATTGTGGCCATAACACTAAATGTATAAATTATAAAAAAAAGTTAACGAAAAAGTAATTACCCATAGAGAACGTTCCGACATATTGCATGAAATTGGTTTTAGAATGCGTAACATAAAGAAGAAATTAAAACGTGGATATTATATAATATATTCGATTAGAATATAGGATACGTAATAAGGAGGATACACAGATAAAAATGCATAGTTAAGACGAAATGGTCGCACAAGCACTTGAAATAAGTATACACGTGTCCGGTATGCAGCTAATACGTGCTGAATGTAGTTTTCAAAGCAGAGAAACATAGTTATGGCTTTGACATTATAAACAAATTATAGAGATTTTTATCACATAGAATTGATGTACAAAACTTAAGGATTACTTTAGTATTTTGTTTAACAGAAAAAAGTCTTTATTTTAAAGAAACATGCATAGTTAAATATAGTCATTTTAAATTGTCATTTGTGAGTGGTATTACAAAGCAGATGAAAACATCGAACATAAAATACACACCTTTTAAAGTATTCATTGATAATTGTTTAGATGATGAGAATTCATTGTGTCATCCGAATTCTAATACAAAACCTATGGTAACTGTAGTGATTTGTCAAGAGAACGTGAATATCTCATTAATAAAAGAGAGCGAATCTTCTGTGCAAGACAAAGAAGCTAGTAGCAGTATTTATTGGCGTGCTTAGTATTAATCGGGTCGGAGCGTGCCGCTGTATCGTGGCGCACGTTTGCGGCCCTGAATAGATGGACTGTCGTATTCGGAACGCGCCTACTTTTTCTTTGTGTGAATAATTTTTAAGGTTTTATTCAGAACGTAAGAAGAATAAGATTAACATTATTTTAGTTGTTAAATTGCAATCTCACATATTTCAATATATCCAGGTAATAATGTATTATAACTATGTGCTAGACTTGACTCGAAACATACTAATGGCATGTCGTTCTGAAATCTAAGGTAAACTAATAATAATTTACGCAAACGCACAACGATTTCAAACCTGGATAATACTTTGATAATTAGCAATTTATTCAGTTAATTGAAATAATAAATGATGTATTAAAATCATGAAAAAAAAACAAGTTTTACGCTATAAAATATAATTAACACTAATCTTACCTCTCTGTTTCTATTACGTAGCATAAACTTAGAAAAGCTTGAAAAGGCTTTTGCGTTTTAGGGGATGATTGACTTCTGAAAGAAATAAATATAATGCTTTTTACTCACAATTGAAGAAAGAGGTATTAAACAAAAAAATATAAAAAAATAATTGAGAAGTAAAATTAAAATGAATAAAAAGTATGAGAATTAATGTGCTCGTTAAATAACCGATAACTAAATATACGTAAGACTTGGACAGTTCCATCTTAATATTATTATTTGTAAACGCTTCTTAAAATAAATATTATGGTTCTAATACCTAAATTTATTTCGATTATAAGACAGAGGTAGGTGCTCTAATATGAACTGAATTTTATTAAATACTACAATTACTTCGTCCTATTTTTGTTAATAGGTGTATAAAAAAATATACTATGGTCAGGGGATATTTAGTCATAATTAGATTCCGGTATAGAATTTCCTTAAAAATCATTACTTTTACTGGTATAACTCACTACATACATTTAATAGCTTAGTTTAAAAAGTTACTCGCACTGTTAACAAAAGCCGTTTTAACATTATATTTTCCTCTAATGGGTCGTATTCCGTAGCTCGTAGCATCATTGCTATACTTACCCTGAGTTCCGTGTGGACCCCGCTCTATCGTAGCCGGTTTTCGTAGCAATTTAGAAATTTCAAGTCAGAATTCAGTGTGCTCGCGAACGCACGGCTCGACGGGTGTTTATCGAGTCGCTGTCTCGTTCACGAACGCGTACAAATGTGTGACAATAATTAGTATTACTTCTTTGTTAATTAAAATTTTGATAAATTTATGACAGCTATCCGTTTTAGATCCAGGTTATTCATACAAACATACACATAATTCCAGTTGAGAAATATAATAATTGTTCAATGTGAATATAATATACAATAACTGAGGTAAGGTGTTATTACTAAAAGCTTTATTGATCTTCAAAGATAAACGCTTCTATAATAATAATGTATTTTTATATATAATAATAATGTATTTTTATATATAATAATAATGTATTTTTATATATAATAATAATGTATTATTATAGTATATGAAAAATTGGAAACGACACTTTATGAAACTATCGTACATTACTGAAGTGATTTTCTATTCCACGATGTCACCTTAACTGACGAATCACCGTTAAAATAATTATGTCAGTCGTTTTATAATAGTCAAGGTAAAAGAAAATTGTGTTCTGTATTTATTTATTGTATGCTTGTATCAACGGTTAAACAAAAATTGTTAAATGTTAGAGTTTCATGAATTTATATTTGCGATGTTGTTCCAACACAGTTTAAATGTGACAGATAAAAATGAGATAACAATGTATGTCTAGCTACTAAGATTTTGTATGTTGGTATAGAACAGCGGACGACCTACGATAAATTTCTTATCTATCGGTGGACAATTTTTTGGGATTTAGTTGACGATATGAATTTTACCTTCATATATCCAGTTGTTTTAGAAATAAAAAGTAGAATGTTTTTTTTTATTATACATTCAGCATCTCTTTCTATTTTATCATGTACTACTCCTCTATATGTTTTGATAATGGGTCGGTAAATCGGATTTCAACTATGAAGTATTGTATCCCTTTATTTTCTAAACCTTGAGTTTTTTTTTTATATCGGAATAGTATCCTAAATCTTCGTATAATATATTAATTTCAAACTTAAACCTCGTGTAATTTTCAAGGAAAAAAATATTATATGACTGACAGATATATGGAGGAACAATAAGGTGATCCAATATATGTGTCCGTGTATTTATGAGATCGGAACTATACAATTATGTTTCCGTTAATACACCACAATTTCTGATCTTATGTATATTTTCCAATGTTTTTTTAATTCGAGCGTTTTATTTTAGTACTCCATTTGTGATAATATTTATTTTGAATACAGTAATGCTTTTGATGCTATTTACAACCTCTATATGCATAGCATTCTGGTATGTCCCGAACGATTGGGACTATAAAATCTAGTCCCGAAAGTGCGTTGATAATTCCTTTACTGCCTCAGCCTCGCATGTGGAATATAACTGGATACTGTAAAGTACTAGAGCATATTCACATCACGAGCTGTAGTGTTTTATTGTTTATATTTATTGCCTGCATCCGGGAATGGTAATGTAGTAAATCACTTCCTTTTGTATAAATTGTATTTTTGAGTCATATCCATTTTAAATCAAATTTTTATGTAATACTTTCTATTTCTTTGAAAATGTTCTGACGCTTATGAGACTAGTATTATCTACGAAATAATTGAAAACCGGCTTTTTAAATATATTGTAAGGTTATAAATCATGATTAAACCAAACAAATAACATATTGCTATAAATGCTGTACCAGACGGAATATACAAATATTAATTCATTTCTAACAATAGTTATTATTAATGGAGAACCTAATATTAGCTATAATAATTTATTATAAAATATTCCACAACAAAAAAACCCAAAATTAGTTTACCAAGACATAAAGTTAAAAAAAATATATTTTAATAATCGTTAAACGTGTTCTCATTTGATGTGACTAACAAGTATGCACAAGGTGCATGCGAAACTTCTTTGAAATACATAATGTATGAAATATCAGCCGGTAGACACATTGAAGTTAAGGGCTCTTTTTATCAGACACAAAATGATACATGGTCTTCTAGTTTAAAACAAATTCCATTCTGGAAGTTTTCTTGACGATCATAATACTTCAAGAACCATCAACAGTTTCTTTAAGTATCACTAGGACAATCGTCATTTGAACGATTTTCTTACACGAGCTTATAATCTCATCTATTTTATCAGCTGTAATACATTTTTAAATAGGAAAAAATGTTTGTATATGCTACATTGCTCCTAAAAGGTAATCTATTTTGAGACCTTATAATTAGTCAACACTAATATACCTTATTTTTACTGTCGTATTATATTTCAAAATTGAGTGCGGCCGCTCATACCATTTAAATTGTTAGATCGTCTGCAACGTATTTGTTATGTTATCTGTGCAGCACGAAGACTGCAATTTTATTTATATAAATATTTATTCCCTTTGGTTTTATATCTTTTGAACATGCGTCCTCTCGATCGTATTTAATTCTTTGATAATCACTCTAATTTAGTCATACAGTTAGTTTTTTCACCAGTTTTATTAAGAGGATAAGAAAGTAGAGATAATAAAAATTGTATTCAATTGTGTTGAATGTCAGTGTACACATAATAAATGTTTATAAATCTTTATTAAGGGATATTATTTATTTATAAATTGTTACATTTAAATAACATTATATCAAACTACTAGATCTTAAGATAATTTGTTTATTCGCCCAATATTATCTTATATAATTCTCCATGTAGAGAAATGTATTGCAATCATGCAAACAATTGGTTAGTGTAGTTCCAAAACACTATTTATTATTTCATCAATATCAGGAGAGTTATGTTATAATTTACCTTAAGAATAGGCGTTAATACTATATTATTTCTGTATTTTACGAACAAAATCGATGTCAGTAAAAGCCAATTGACACCTCGGATCTAAGTGCGAAATTACTCGAAAAATTGGTCCGAAAGTATCCCCGTGGTAGCGTTATTGAAAAAGGGTCAGCCTGATTGATATTCGAACTTTACAGGTTGAAAATGCGGAACGTTTCGTTTTTCGTCTGTGGAAAAAAGATTGACTCAATTTGTTCTTGTCCGTTGTGCAATAAACTCGCCGAGGGATATTTTTAACTACGGATTTATTTTTCCGGAGAGTCTGTAATCGCCCTAATTTCGTTCTACAAAATTAGGATACAGAGAATCTAAATGTTTAATTAATGGGTTACATTACTTAATCACTGCTTTACGAAACTCAATTTAAAAAATCAACTCCGCGACAGGGAAACGTGCCGGTGCAAATGAAGTTGCACTTGAATGAAGAAAAGCGCTGGGTGCTTTTATATGAATGAAACAGGAATGAATGAAAAGTATAACGTTTATCAAATTGGATTCTGTTAACGCTACTTAATCTACTTATTCTTGTTTTAATAATTTTTTATATAAATACGGGGTTATTTTCTTTGGTATATACTAATCGACTCATTATTGTTATTGCTTTCAATTATCAGAAGTTTCTATAATAGTTAACTTTGTATCTTATATGAATTAATGAGAAAGACATTTAAATAGTGATTTATAATTGATTTAAGCCGACACAAATATAAATTTATACATTTAAACGATAGTACATTTTATAAAACTGTTATACATTATGTACTAGCCTGCCTTTTCAAGAAATAAAGTGAATATGTTGAAAAAAACCTTTAATTATAAAAATATATGAACACGTACGTAGCTTTATATATTCAATTTTATCTTATGTAAATTTTGGGACACTGTAGGTCTAACAACGATGTGGGATTTGTCAACCACAATATATTTGAATTAAGTATGCTAATTATATTTTCATTTACTTATTCAAAATGTACGTTTATAACCATTATTTTTTACCTTCGAATGTGAGATAAAGAATTTTTGTATTCTTTTGTGCATAAAGACATAAAGTGATACTGACTATTCTGAATTCGGTTACTAATAAAAAGTTTTATTATTCCTGAGTGCTTATAATCTTATATCTGATAATCTTATGTGTTTAATTATTTGTATATATTTATTAACGCAATTGAACTCATTAGCGGATGCTGGTATATAATAATTATCAATTTCGAAACCTCTTTTACACATTGTGCACAGTCATTAACTCAATTTTTCCAAGCTATAATAAAACGCTTAAGGTGTTTTCTGTTTTTACTGGTATCGTTGTATTATTTTTTTACCAAAATTTAATTACCTCAACTGTGATGCTCCGGAGACCCATTGTGCTTCAGATAAAACGTCGTACGCACTACCAACGACGGTCATGAGAGAGCTCACCGTGATAGATGATATTTGAGAACAATTAATCTTGGGCAAAATATGCGGACGATTTGCGAGCGAGTGGTTGAGCCTAATGGTCGGGAGATTATCACGCGTCCACTTCGCTAACGTACGCGCTACGACGTCATTAGCGGGAAACACCATTACTTTTCTTTAACATTTACAAATTATGTAATTTCTTTTCATTTCTAGTGACGTAACTAATATTTGATGTCAAAATGAAGTGAGTCGAGATTCGTAAACATTGTTTTCGTTGCTTCGCTTCCAAATTATTTTCATATGCCATCATGTTATGTATTCATATATATTGACAATAATATAAAGCTATATGTATGTATTTTCTCCGTGGAACTGCTTACCCTTAGAATATACGGGTGTTCTAAAATAAATGATAAAAACTTTAATCAAAACTTAGTATATTAGATAATAAATGTAATACTTTGTACGTAGATAAAATATATAAAGGAAGCAATAACTCCTCGGCTCATAGCCATATATCATTGTGAGGGTTTTCATAAAGGATACTGCGAAGCTGTGCCGCTCGGTCACCAAAGCGTTGTTATACTACGTCTTCTGTCCACAGAAAATGTCTTGCATAAATTCACTGTAATAGCGTAAAGTCAGTGCCGACCGCATAATTGAATATAAGCTCGAAAACATTATAAAATATGCTTCTTCAATTTTCAATCACTTTCTCCGCAATGTAATTTACAACATAGTTAGCTATCTTGCGTGACACTAAGTTTCGTGCGATGCGTGTATGTTTATTTTATATATTCAAGCCAACGCATGACTTAACACAATATACGATTTACTTAAAAATTTAAATTCTTTATTGATAGTTAGTATGAAATAATGATTTTAATATTATGAACATAGGGGTAGTGTACATACTAATATATAAGAAATCTTTGCATACTGTAAACCGATATAAGAACTCTAAATAATAATAACTTATGGGAAAGGCTTTTAAATTGTTTCAATGGAAAAACTGAATGCAACTGAACACATAAGAGCATTGAATAGTAGTATGTGGTTAATGTCTCGTTAATTAAAGATATCAGTTAGCAGTAACTTGCAATGCCTCACAAACCAGACCAGGTTATTAAAGTGCCCATCCGTGGAAACAATATCGAATCGGGCAATGTGATTGCCTTTGATCAATTTAATGGCACTTTGAGCGACCCGGTACTCAGTGATATTGCTTCAACATAACGTTAATTTTTTTGCTTCGGGTATATTTTTGAATTAACATGAGATTAGTCGTGATTGTACTTTTTTTTTACAAAGGCTAATAACTGTTTATTTTTTATATGGTACATACAAGTATAAAAGATGACGATTATATATATTTTTAATCACATTTCGTACGTCCCATTAGTACCACTATCACTCAGTGTAGGTAATCTTAATCAAGTGCATCTAGGAGTAGACTCGTGAAACATCTAAAAATACCAATGTAACTATAGTTAATAGGTATTTGATATATAAACGGACGGATATTATAACAGATACTTACTACTAGCAAATAGGTGCAAGGTGTAACGCCAATGAAAATTGATAAAATCACAATTATACGCCCATTGAAGCTTCTATTTAACAAATGAACAACCAGGTACGAGATTCAACAAATAAATTGTGAAATTGCGCACTATGTTTTGGGACCTTCCGACGCATTTCGCATAAATGATAATCGGATAACTATACAAACAAATAATGATTGTCAAATCTCTATTTAATAAGTTTTAGGATCATTGCACGGTTAAAAAATTCAGTCCAGTACAATTTCCAACAAATATTTTTTGAGATGCATTGAAAATTACATTACTACGACTACTACTACTACTACTACTACTACACTAATGACAATGAGAAATTCATAATTAAAAAAGTAATATAATATTAATGACATTATATTTATTGTTTACTAGATTTTACCTGCGGCTTTACTTAATGTTGATTTGGCAAATAATTCGGATTCCGGTACTCGCTATTTTAAACAAATTATATCAAAAGACACTGGTATAAGAACATTTGTGCTCGAAGTCATTTATATGCTGGCCGCTCACTGTTTTGGCGATAACGGTTTACACATAAAAGATAGATATATGCTGTCGCGGGCTTTTTGTTATACTATTTAAGATAAACATTTCTATTATACATTATATACGTGTAACTGTAACGGTTTTTGCAGCACACGCCAGAACAGCTCGCAGATGGCAGATATTTTAACAATATCTTTATAAGTTATAGTCTATGTTTATGTGTTATTCTGATGCATAAGCTATATTATTTTGAAGTTTCATTACAATCCATACATCTATACTTATTCATTCATACTCACAAACTATCGCGTTTATAATGTTAGTAAGGATATAACACGATGAGTTGATATGAAAAAATATTAATAAACGA
Source organism: Actias luna (assembly GCA_039707435.1). Classification (NCBI taxonomy): domain Eukaryota; kingdom Metazoa; phylum Arthropoda; class Insecta; order Lepidoptera; family Saturniidae; genus Actias; species Actias luna. Next base: position 6,161,202 of record JAZHAC010000033.1, on the reverse strand, counting down.
CATTAAAATACGTAAATTATGTAATATATATGATTGTAAAATAAAAATAAAAATATATTATATTTTATTTCAATATAATATTTTACCACTTTATTACCGGTACATTAATCCATTTCCAAACACTGAGAAGTCGTTATATTAAAAACTGAACTACTTTTAATGTTAATATGAAGTTTGACCTGGGTGATATTTTTCTTTGTTTATTGGATTTTTTTGTTGAATAGAGGTGAACTCTGCACGATTAATATTATGTTACAAAAATACAAATATGTAAACGTATTTGTACGCTAAACAAAATGTTCACGGAATGTCCGCTTGGGTTGACAGATGATGTTAGAGGTAATTAATCTTAACCAAATAAACGAGCGAATTGTGGGTTTCGCGTCCTTCTCTTAATGACAACGAACTCTTTGGTCTGTCAGTACGCCTGGTATTCCAAGCCTTTCGTGGGAAATTTAAGGGAAACCATATTCAAGTCGGGTTTTAACATTTTAGATAAGTAATAGTCTAATGAAATAAGTCGATTGAATGAACTTTAAAAAACTTACACTACATGTATTGCCACATTAATGCTTTTAAAGTATTACTACCACAAATAATATAAGGGGTATTACGTAAAACTCGGTTTAAAGGACTACCAAATAAAGATCACCTATCGGTTCTGTATTATAACTTCATTGCATTTGATGATAGAGATCTGTACCCAACTTGGTCACGACCGCCATGCATTTAGTGATAAACCCGTTAGAGTTAATTTTTATAATTACTTGCATTAACTTGAAAATCTGCCTTGAAATCCTATACGTGTTTTTCGGTAGTTTCACTTGAGAGCCAGTCACTCCACTAGGCTTACCATCTTGGGCCACATCGTCACTTCACATTAAGGCAGATTGTGACTATAACGTTAAAACTTTAGATATGAAAAAAAGGTTAACTAGAGCTTATTTATTTTCGTAGCATCATATCTCAGCTAATTGTATCTGTTACCTTTGAACATACTACTATAAGGTAAAATTATAAAATAATATATGAACATTGTCACAAAGAACGTCTTTTACGCATTTATTTATCTTGCCTTAAAAGGTTATTCTCCTCCTGAATATTTAAACGATTCAATTATATAATTTAGGTCTATAAAAGCTTTGTTGAATTTACCTTTAATTTGTATGTTTATGTAATTTGTTTCAATCTTATAAAACAAGTTTTATCAAAAGACGTTATTATACTAACAGTAAATAGGTTTTTTTTTATAGTGAACGTTTAGCGTTATGGCCGTAGTCTCACCTGGTGTTAAGTGACGATACGGCCCAAGTTGGTAGACACGCTAAATCTGTGGAGTAACTGGCTGTAAAGTGTAACTGCCGGAACATATCTATTGGTATTAGGCGGTAGATTTTCAACTTGAGGGTGATAGCTTGCCAGGCAGGCATTAAAAAAAGCCCTATCATCATGATATGGTTACCTCACGATGTTTTCCTTAACCGAAAGCTCAAGCTCTTTTTAGTTGGATTTGAACTTACGTCCCTTAACGCGAAGTCGTACACACTACCACGGAGCTATCACCGCTTCAAAAATATATAGATAAAAAGTTATAGAATATAGATACGATATTATGATAACATATGACTTTTTTATCTTGCATACCTTTGCAAACCTCTTGAGAATACTATTAGCCAACAAAAAGTAGAAAAAAGTGGCCTCAAAACGAATCCCTCGTTTTCAACCAAATGTCCATTTCGGGAACATTTAATGACATTTGGCAGGACCCCTTTTCATTGTCAGCATATCGTCTGATTTACACGGCGCAATATTTTAGAAGTGTGATCCGCACGTTATACGAGTTTCATGTTAACGGTGGCATTATTATGCGGGTTTCGGTACGACCGTGTGACGAGGTGTGGCGAATGAGCAAAGTTATAATAAGTTGGACCCTTCGCTTCCACCGGAGCATTGTCTTTTGATCCGATATGACGTCACAATCCTATCAAAACTACGCTAAGTTTTTGGTACAGAGATTACTGCGGTAACGACGTAATGTCTTCACACGCAACAATTTTGTCTTCCAAATTGTAGGGTATTGAAATAACGAGAAAATGTTTTTCGCTTTTTTCACAAACTAACAGCATTTTGATAAATTGTGCTGTAATCCTTTTTATATAAAACGTTTCATTCTTCATGCTTTTTGTTAGTGTATGAATTAACTAAATATTCAAGCCCCGATCTCTCTTTCCGTTTCCTGATGTTGCTTTGCTATAGCAAGTTAGAACAAAGTTAGGAAAGATACATTGAGTAAAATATTTATTTTGATACGACTTTGGTTGATGTAGACGCATTTGGCTTGGCACTATGACCAACACCTAATTAAAGGCGGAGACTGTTACAAACATACTAACAGATAATGATAATTTCATTAGGATGGCGTGGAGCGTTTTGCAGCAACATTTTTTTCTCAAATGTAAACAAAAACTTACTGTCAATATGCCTTCTGTAAAAAAATCAACATTTGTTACTCCGTAATGATCGCAGCCTGAAAATATCTGTTGTTAACAAAGGACAATACATCAACAAATAATTGTTTTCGTTCATTACCCATTCCGACACGGTAATATATCCCAGGCGCTTACGGTCAATCTACGTGATGAGATCAATTTATGCTAGATAAGTTCGTATTTTGAAGTGGTCATGTCAGCTTATACGGGTTCGGTCTATCAAATCTCTGTTTATTTTATTGTTTCCAATCTGCACTCGATGTTGTTAACGTCGAACACAACGCAGTATCGTAAATTCACGAATCAATTGTATGAGCCGTCAATAAATATAAATCATTGGAATGTTTTTTTTTTTTGGAAAACTTTTGAATACCCTATATAGATGAATAGTTTATTACTATAATGGAAATTCAATATTTTAAAAGGCAGTAGAACCTATGGAGTTTATATTTAAATGTTTATTTAGAATAATTATTTGGTAAATATACAACACAATAAGTATTTGACAATAGCTTTTAGGCATTTATTGATTACATAAAGTGCCCGGGAATTGGTTCGCGGACTACTACGAGTTATTTTTTTTTTCTAGAAGAAATGTCTTTTCTGTACCTCATTGACCCATCGCATTGTTAACGTATCGCTCGCCCACGATGTTACATTCTTCTCGCGCAGCAGTCGTTTTCTTTTTCGCGGCTTCTAATGGTCATAGCATGAAGTAAAATAGATTATAACCGTTTTTAATAAGAGGACTGACAAATATAAAAAAGACTTTTCAAATACAACCTGAGATTAGCGCGCTTAAACAAACTCTTCAGCTTTATTATTTCCTATTAATATATTCTTACTATTTTTACTTTTTGTGTTAAGTTATAAATAGGCATGTACCAGTTGCTAAATGATTACGGCAGCCTTGAGTTATTTAAAACTAAATTCAAACTGAACAGGAATTTGATCCTGAGGTTAGTTTCAAAAGCTTGAACAACGCCTTACGTATTACCAACCACATCCATTGAACCGGATCACAGTAGCGGTTGAACTGCTGACTGAGATTTATTGTAATTAAATATTCAGTAACAACAATCAAATATATTTTATCACTTTGTTACTGAACCTTGAAGTTGATAAATAATTTAATGTATTTATAGATAGCAACTGAGTTATCGATACGGTGGTAAATAAAGTATATTGCAAATGAATCGTTTAGTTTAACCTCCCAATTATATTTGTACCATTGCGACACTACTACGAGCGGTTTGTCTATTAGTTAATATTCAGAGACCCACAATTACTTATGCCGTACACGTTACTGTTTCGCTGACCTTAGTTAAGTAGAGTTTACAAAAAGTTGCATTTTAATTTAAAATAAGTTTGTTGACTGTGTACGTAAATTGAAGGCATAGGTATAGATAGAAATATTCATAATATAGACTTAATATCTGTAGTATAATATTAAGTACTTATTACATACCAAATGACATTGAATGGGCAATAATAAACTACATATAAAAAAAGTATATAATAACAATTTTATATAATAACCGTAAGTGGTGGTTCATGTATGTAACAACAACCAATTATTGTACAAATACGAATTCATGTTCATTACTTAACTTTTTGATCAAATTTAATTCGGAATTTTGAGTATCGTTCGTCCAATTTCATGGATGAATGGATTTGTTTCGGGTCTGCGAAGAAGTATTTCACTAAGCCTACATTCAAATAAAGGGAAGGACGGATTTATGAGATCGGCTGGTCGAAGTATTTACGACTCAACTTACTCGGACGTCTCCGAAGATGAATTGAGCTATTAGTAATAGATATCACTCTAGATTTTAATCAACTAAAATAGTGTAATTATATAAGTCTTGGGCAACTATATATATGCTTTTATTATTTATAATAGAGTACCTATACTATCAGTTCTGATATTTACAGTATTTAAATGAAATCAAATCTTAGCAGTAAACACTACAATATCTATCTTTTGCATCGAGAGTTCCATATTTGATTTAGATTCAGGTTAGAAACAAAATTGTTGAACACTCGAACTTCGGTCATCGGAGTTTAAGGTTCATTTGACATTAAAAGTATAATTAACGTTAAACTTTATACAGTAAAACCTCGTTAAGTCGAACATCGATATATTGAAAATCTCCAAATCTTGAAAAAATGTTTTGTTCCCTTCACTGCAAACACCAAAACATCCACTCTCTATTAGTAGAAAACTCTATAACTCGAATTTTTTGGCGTGTGCATTGATGTTTGACTTATAGAGGTTCTACTGTATAATCAAAAATATTACATATATTATTATATTACATATATTACTTATATATGTTTGTAGCTCGTTACTTACTTTATGTTTTTTATAATACATACACTATCAGTAAATTGTACTAATAATAAAACTACTAGTCGCTTAGTGTACGAAATTCAGCTGTACTTTATTATTATTCTTTTCTTATATTATTTTGATTGATATAAAATGACCTCTATATACTTCGAAAGTTTTCTGTTTAATTTTGTTAATTAGACAACATTTTATAAATTTTTTGACGTCAATCTCTACTACCCCAAACCTTTGTTGGGCCACAGACTATAATATTATATGTTGACATTTGCAGTATAAACGAAAACAAAACTCAGATTTTTATTCATTTGATATTAGTGTTATTCTAGAATAGATATTTTACATTTAAATAACGATTATTTTATTTCATACAATTGTGTATATTTGTAACGTATAAACACGTAACAAATGTATTTAAATCTATTTTGCCTACACTGCTTCAAATGCAAACTTTTTTTATGCCAAAACTCACACTCATCCGCGTTCATTATAAACTTAAAAACAGGTACGAAGTTTCCTTTCACGTATTAATATATGCATAATCGGAGTTCCACTGTATACTTTGTTGCTAGTACAGTCCACATGTAGTATCCTATAATAGTAATTTGTGTTATAAACACAGCCCAAATTTACAACAGCTCGAAACATAATTAATGACATGTTCGAACGTATCGATATCGTAGTCTTCCATTATAGTGGGATTAGTTTATATTGTTGTCGTACCGTTGGAATATTAAAGCTGCCTAAATCATGTTAACATATTTTTTAATTAATTGTTTGAAATAATTTGTTACAAAAACGTTATCATAAATATTTCAGCTGTTCTTTTGTTAATTAACTACTGATTGAATGTGTATGTAACAATAATCACTTTTTGTTCTTGTAATTGCGGAAAAGTTTGTTTGTTTAAACGCGCAATTGGTAGAAACTACCAGTAGCTTATCAAAAAATGGTTTTGTATTGGATAGTGCAATAATCGAGAAATGCTTTAGGCTATTTAACATTAGGCTGCTACCAATAGGAGCAAAGCAGTAGTGAGAAACTTACAAAAACGTGAAAAATTAATAAATATTTTTTAGTTTCACGCAAACGAAGTCGCGGACACGGCTAGTTTTTATTAAAAGACATAGTTTATACATTGAGCCTTAGTCTCTTGCATCTTATTCCACATAATATCTTCAAATTAGCTTATGTTACACAAGTTAATACCCACTTTATACTTCTTAATTAATTCCGATAACAATCTGGACTTCACAAAACTAGTCCCGTGGAGATTAATTGATAGTATCTTTATTTATCGCAGAAGGAGGTCAATCCGTAAGGAATTAACCTGATCCTATGGGATTAACTTTTTTGGTTTCAACATAATGCGAAATAGAAATAATTCTATATCTACTTCTACATAAAAATCTCGTGTCATGGTGTTTGTGGTCGCACTCCTCCGAAACGAATCGACCGATTTTAATGAACTTTTTATATATATTTGGTAAGTATGTGAATAGGTCGTAAAGTATATTTCATGCCGCTAGGGGATCAGGGTGTCCTATCAAAAATAAAAACGATTTATGATTTTTTTTGGATTTTCTTTTATGTGGTATAAAAACATATATATATAATATTCCAAATTTTCATCCTACTACCCTCAGCCTCACATTCTTTTATAGCGATTTAATACAATCAAAGTATTCATTAGAAATTATTTATATGACAGAACAACGTTCGTCGGGTCAGTAGTTTTTATATATTGTAGTTTTTGTCTTTAATGTGTTTTTGTATAAGGTTAGTGATACTTGATTGTGAATCAATTTTATTTAACCAATAGCAGATGGACAGATGTTGTCCTGCCCCTTCCAGTAGTTAATAACTAATCTACTGTACCCCCTATGGGTTCAGGAAAAGCTTAAAAACTATTTCTATGTAAAAATACATATTTTTGGTGGTCATAGTAATCGTTCAAACAGTGTTCGAACATTTCGCAATTTCATTAATCAAACATTGTTATATACACATCCTTATATTTTTATTTAAGTTGTTAACTAGCGCGAAGTGAAAGTTGCTCGAAAACGTTCAAAAAGTTAATTTACTACTAAACTTTAAATTTTATCCCCTTTACAGGTAGAACATTTTCGTGTTTTTTGGTCATGAATATCATATACTCGATTTTACGTGTTGCTGCGCTAGCGTTAATAGTGATTTTATCAAACATATCGGATGACGCAATAAAAAGTTTATCCCTCTCTTTACCCCAATTCCAATAAGGTTTTGGAAAAGAAAAAGTAGCCTACCACTGTCTCCAAGTTCCCATCTATGTCTATACAAAAAATCATCATAATCGATTCAGCGAAGGCGTGAAAGCATAACAAACAAATAAACAAACTCAGTTTTGCATTTATAATCTTAGTAAGGATAAATAGTTTGTGCAACGCAATCACTATAATTTTCTTTAACACCGGATTCTAAACTGAACCCGACTTCTTGATTTTCTACTAAAATGTATTTACAAAATGTATATACTGGTAATATGAGCATTAAAATCAAACTGAATCAAAAACGTTTTATAAAACTTGAGAAACTTAAAGGAATGCAACACGCTCTCTATTTCTCCTGTATCACCACTGCACTTACCCTTTTATTAAATCCTGTAAACAATATTATTAAGCGGAACATCGATTGTACATTCAGAATACATTAAGTTTTTGGTCATTATTATTAAGCTAATAGTATATGTATACTAGCTGACCTGGTAAACCTTTTTCTGTCTTTTCCAATAGTCAATCACATCGACTACATCGACATATATCTCGTTATGATCACTTATCGAGATAAAAAGTATCCTAACTCTCAGATTGGATCAAACTGCACATAGTGTGCAAAATTTAAATTAATCATTATGCAACAAAAATTAAAATCGGTTCAGTCGTGTAGGAGTTCATCGCAGACAAACAATGTGATACGAAATTTTCATATATAAAGATTACATAATGTGTATGCACTGAATAATACATAAATTAATGTGTGTATGTATATATTATGTGTTCTATGGACTTTAAAACGGTGGCACCGATTTTGATGAAATTTTCAGGCAATCTTTAGATTAGCTCAGCGAATGCTCCTGTGAAGTTTGGTAAAGATCGGATCAATATATTTCTGTTTGTCAGTGTGAACCCGGGGATTCCTAATATGTTACCAAAATGAATATTTCGCACCTTAGAAGTTTCGATACAACAACATGAATACTTTAATGGCACCAATCTTACATGTGTATTTCTTTGTTGACAGGAAATACCGCTGAGAATAGGAGTTGTCGCTCCTAATAGAAGCGATATACGAATGCCGTGAGCTCTACCAGTAGGAGCGCACGACGTCGCCGTGATGATCATAACCCGCCAAAATGCGTTGGCGGCCATTTTAAACCGGGATCTAACACGTTTGTCGGCTCGAGATGGCCGTCAGCTGCGGCATACGAGCGTTCATACTCCTAACGAAGGCACAATCTCAGTCATCACCGCGTCACTATGAAATGTGGAAACACGGAAAGTGGCGAAAGAAACAGTCACCACCAAGGACAAAAGCAGCCGTTAAGGTGCCAAGATAGATAGAGACGTAAAGTGATATCCTTAGAGGCCTAAGTGTTACTGTTCTGTGTAAATATAGTGGTGTTTAAATGATAAGAATGACGGTCGAAAGTTGGAGTGCACGAAAACCGCTCCTGGAGTGTGGGGGTGAGTCCATACACTCACACAAGACGATGGCACCGCGATGCTGCTTCTGGCTGGTCAGCCACGTCAACGTGAGGAAATGTGTTGCCGGCGTCATGATGCTGTCCGTCCTCACTATATTCTTTTACACTTATTACGTGACGGCACCACTCACAAGGTAAATTCAGCTTTTCTTATATTTTCTTTACAAAATAGTGATTGCTGTTAAAATATTATTATTAAAAATGTAAAATATAATACACAAATTTATTATATTTAATGACATCATCGACAATGAACACAATTATTGGTCATACTCATATTCCTTGTTACGTTGTCTGTACATGGCACAAAAATAAAACATGATGATGTTTACATGATAAACAAGATGTTTACCAGACATACAATCTGTTTAAGTCAAGGCTTGTATGATAATGTGTTTTAAATGTATCAATATTAGATCTCTTCCACGATTTGTGTCCATGACGTCTGAATAAATAAAAATGTGCGCAGTTTATTCGACAGAAGCTCCTAGAGCTAAATAAATTTATACTTATTTCTTTTTGATTGGCTGGTTTGCGTCTTTGAGATTAGCCTTCTACGTGTTTTAAGGTGTCGACCTATATATCGTATGTACGATCATTATTGTCGGCTAAGCGAATATGTTCAAAAAAGTTGAATGTATTAAGAAGGATTACGAGAATTTCTCATCGTTCATTATGACTTTCTAATAACCCAATATCGATTGTATGTTGAAGCCTTTTAAATTAATTGGTCATACCAATTATTGTCTAAGTTTTTTTTATAAATTTTTCATAGTAATGAATTAAACGCTGTTATTTGCAAAAATTGAAATTAAGTCATATCAGCAGCTAACATTTCGACCGATACGAATTAATAATATGAAATTATCGCATTCGGTCAGCCATGTTCGGTTTATTAAACTGTACCAATTTATTACGATTAGTTGGCTTCATTAGTGATATTATATTATTTTTAATAAATTACCTTAATCATATTTTTTATGTTATATTTAGGAAACCTAGTAAAAATACAAAGTATTTAACTGATTATCTGTACTCATTATTAATAATAACTTTAATTATAATTAATAGTAGCATAGCACTACAAAATTTTACTGGGTGAAAACCACCATCACTCCTGTTTTTTTTTTACAAAACAATAATAGTGTGTAATATGAAGAATTTGGTTGGGAATACTTACATGTGAACAAGGTTTTCCAGCTCAGTCTTTGAGTTAATGACCATACTATGGGTTACATACATGCCATAGTGAGCATTTAGGTCAGATGGACTGCTTACCTATCTCCTACGTCAACACATACTCTTAATAATCGTTTCAAATGACTGCTGTGCTCATATCCTTGATAAATTAAAATGTAATGAAGATATTGTTTGACACTCACACATAAATCTATCTGGGACGATTCAGTCTGGTTTGTGCACGAAAGCACCGAAGACGTGAAAGTACATGTTTTACTGTGATTAGTTTTGGTGTATAATCGGTATTACGACAGCGGGGGTTGATGCCATCATAATCTTTGAATATACTATCATTTACTGCAATTATTTTGTGTAGTAATTATAAAATATATAATTTTCTCCATAATTGCTTTACATACTATCTCTTATATAAAATGTACGAGATCGGTTTATTGTATAGCAGCAAAAGCACCGTCAGCATAATATTTTTTCTTTCATTATTAGTATGTCGTATCCTATAACGCATACGCATATTATTTTGTAACGAATCTACAGATGTTGATAAAATTTGACTCGCAGATGACTAATACAAAGGATTAATAACATCAAGACTACTTTTTACCCTGAAAAAATAAAAGGTTACCTACACTTGGAATAGGAGATAAAAGTTAAAATTTTATAATAAATTGATGGATTTTATTACAAATATTAGGTATGCTGTAAAGTTTAACATATGCTGCTCTTTTTATGGTATTCGTCTACTAAACAAATCTATTGAGTAGCGCCATTAAACTGTATAGTGAAACAACAGTAAATATTCTAATACCATGCTAGTGGTTATTTTTCTTGTCTTTTAAATATTCGTTTGCGGAGCGCAGATAGTTATATATAAAGGAAGATTTTCCTAACTATTGAACACACACCAGAAGCTACTGAGTTCCGTAATATAACTTTCTTTTTGTTAGCGGTTACATCCACATAAGATGTTTTTAACTCATTACGAGCCCTAAAAAAGGTAATCCTCAGTTATAGCGATTTGCAATTATCCTGATAGCCAGATCAAATACATTTTTATGTGGTATCTATTCACGTGTGGACATATTAGAACTGACATTACTACACTCGATAATTGCCTCTTGCATTTCGTTGTATTAGTTAGTTAACAATTGTAATAAACACCTAAACCAAAAACTAATATTTTATGTATTATGTAATAATGTGTATATGAAAAATTTATTTTCTTCATACATTAAATTTTCTTGATTTTCAATTATCCAAATGCAACGCCGAGCTTTCGGTGAAGGAAAACATCGTGAGGAAACCATAGCATAGTGGTAGGGTGTTTTCTAATGGCCACCTGGCTAGCTTTCACCCTCAATTTAAAAATCTGCCGCCAAATGCCAATAGGTATGTTCCGGAAGTTCTAATAAAGTCCTGCAACGCACCTGCGATGCCCCTGGTACTGTGAGTGTCCATGGGCGGCGGTGATCATTTACCATCAGATGACACGCTTGCTCATTTGCCCACTATTCCATAAAAAAATCTCTATTGTCGACAATATTTTTAATCTCGGTAGTATAGGGTTTATTTACGCATACATTTGTTACCCAAGACCCCCCATGTATAAGGATAGCTGTGGGCATGTATTATATTTAAGGCGTTTAATATTGTACGTGGTGTCCTTGTAGGGCTTTGTTTGGCATCTTTTCACAGCTAATTTAGAACGAGGAAGCGAATATTACAAAGTAATTTACGACGTGATTTTATGTAATTAGAGGGATGTCGTGTAGCTAAGACCATAATATTTTATTTTATCGGCTTAAAATTACACCGCGTTCGAGATGAGCGGCTCGAGCGTTAAGTTTTGTCGACTCGGTTGAATTTATAGCAAAACTTGTGTTCTTGCTAATTAATGGTAGATCTGCTAACGCTTAAGGAACTCATTGAATTAAAGGCGTATTGTTTTAAGATCGTTGACTTAACTATAGTTATGTAATTACCCGCTGTAGAATTGAAGAATTATGGTTGTTGTCATCAGTAATAAACATGTCCACATCAGCTAATCATTCTGTACATAATTCATTAAACTTGCATTACGGCATTCCATATCAAAATTCCACACTAAATTAGAATCCATGATAAAGCTCTCGACCTCGTTATAGGCGCGGTCATGTTACTGGTTACTAAATGATATTAAACCTGTTTTGGTTCACATTGTCTTTTTACTTGTCTTTAAAGTTTCCTTCCAGTTGATTTTGGTGGTTTTCATTAAAGCAAAGAGGCCACAAGTCTCAACCGCGGCTTCCTGAACATCTACCGCCTACGGATAAAATATTTCCGCAAATTTCTGCCTTTATTTATTTTACGCTATTTGAGATAAACCTTAATGGCGCTTTGATGTGGTTTTAACATAAAAGTTGGAATGTGTATTTAGCTTTGGCGGGATTGATTGATTTTCCTACTAATTTTTCGATTTCACGTAAGGATCCACTGAATTTTGCAACCAAAATTGTAATAATTACCGAAATTCCATAACGGCCAAAGTTTTACGAGAATAATTCTGAAGAGTTAAAATTTTATCATTTAAACGTTTAAATTTTACATTAAATTTGATTGTTTTGCCGAAATACCGAGCGAATAGCAATGAAGCAGTCATTTAATTTCAAATAAAATACCAGAACTTGTAATAAATTCCAATAAATAAACACGACAACTTCTACAAACTTGTTTAACTGTAAGTCACGTCAATCATCAGGTGAATTATTTGCTTGTGATTATGCTTTATCAAATTAAACAGAATAAAATCTTCAAGAAACTCACTTTAGTTCCTTAAAAAAATATGTAGATTTATATTTATACTTAGGCATTAGAACTTTACCTCTTTCTCCATTTACCAATTTCTACAATGATTACATTAGGAATTTCTAATTCTGGAACTGTGAACATTCGAGATAAATTGAGTGTTAAAATCTTTTTAATTGTACTACTGTTAATATATTTTACATGTGAATCATATGAAAAAGGATATGTTTATTGTAGTCTGTAAATCGAATCACTTTATTGAATTTAGAACCTCAGAAGGTCCTTATGAATGTCAATACTACCATCGGTTCGGAAAATAATTTAGTCATCGAGAAGAACAAGCAAGAAACTCGACCTGGTTTTATTCTCTTTGTAGTTATATATTTACCATTAAAAATATAGTACAATTACAATAGTTTTAGCGGATGGACAGAGATGGCTATTAGTGTTAGTAATAGCCTTGACATCAAAATCTACCAAAATATATTACGAGTAAAAAGAAATGGTACCCTTGTTTATTGGTTATATATAAATAATGGATGCATAGGATATGATTGTATTATTGTAACAGTATAGTGTGGCGGGACCGAGTACCGCGGCCGCTATCGCAGTGTTCGCTGCTTGCATCACAGCAGCAAGATGCACGAGACCACCGGTCAGACGCGAGACTCCGCATTGATGCCAAGGTGCTCGTCATCGTTGAATCGGCCTACTCGCGACTTGGACGCGACATCGCCGAGCTACTTGTTGCTAACCGTATACGGTACGTATTCCGTTAATTTATGAACGCATCTATAAAGTGTAACTAAAAATCATGTGTTCGTCACAATTACTAAAACCTCCTTACCTCTAGTGTGTTTATGTGTCATCAACAGTGGTTAGATAAGGTTTCTGTAAAGGACCAAGAATGTAGATAATACTTCTCTCTCCGTGACCACTGTATATCAAGCTTATAAAAGATTGGCAAGTATCAGCGTACATCCAGTTTCCGTTCCTTTAGAAGGTCCAGCTTTCCATCGCTGGTTTGAATCAACGTAATGATGCATTATTCGGGCTTTCGTTTACCTGTACTTAATTTTTACGTTTATTGATAACGGTTGAACTCTCGGGATCATAAACATTTAAAAATGACAGTTTTATCGTTTGGCCGTAGGACATTTAAGGTATATATGTATGACCTCGACTCTCCGTCGATTCTGACCATTCTATCGGTTCAGCGGTAGATTGACGCGGTCAATTATCAAACCCACATAGTTAAACAGGAAACACAGTGTTTATTAAAGAATATGATTATTTTTTAGATTATTTTTACGTAGTTCAAACAAACATGTTGTAAACTTGATGTTAAATACATTTTGCAACTTTAGTTAGCTATTTATAACTGACCTCAAATAAATTGCAATCTTAACTGAAGCCAATGATAGTAGTTTGCTGCTCCTAAAGATTGAGTTTGAACACATTAAATACCACTACTTCTTGCAAACCACGCGCTTCTTCTAACCGTAACTTAATAACATATTTTTTATATGATAGATCAATTATCAAAGTCAAATAAAGCATAGGTTCGATCATTTTACAATATTTTCACTTTAAGTTAATAAATAAACCAGTTTTGCTATCAATAAATGAAAAATATAATCATAATTCTCATTCTTCGCAATAAAATAACTACTAAACTCAATATTACCTGGAGTAATTAGTTTATGGCTATTAAGAGCCATGCTCGCATCTTGTTTGTTTTTCCTAGACAAGCGTGTGCTAACCGATCGCCGGAGATCGTTGACAGCTAATATTCTCGTCGATGTACTATACTGTATAGATAACATTATAAACGATTACAGAATCTAACGTTACAATTAGTACAATGCTTTTTAGCTGTTTTATTATCCAATTTGAGTATGTACAAATTCAGTTGGTTGTAGTGTTTTACACTATATAAAATTACATCACAGTTTCTAAATAAAAAGTAAAATATTCAATAAATATAATATTAAAATAATCAACTGTATTTTTAATTGTATATAAAAATTTATTTAAATCCAAATGAATTATGTCTATAGGGTTAGTATTCACATAAACAGCATTGTAAAGTTCGATTTCTAACGAATAAGTTATATCCACAACTCAGTCAAGTTTCTTCTATACATTTGTTATAATAATTATATTATTGTACTATGTCATTCGAAAACTTTCGTTAAGGTTTAGTATTTCTACTGACTCATAGACATGATATAATTATTTAAAGCTAGAACTTAAAGGCCACGTGCGTTTAGTTTAGTAGACCTGAGTTTTCATCTCCAGTGATAAAAGTAACTTCAAAGTTTTATTAGTTGGGGCAAAACTTTCTGAAATTTACAGCAGTTTTGAGAAGATTAAACATAATGATTTCTTAGGTTTACGCGAATATTATTCATTGAAATAAAACAAATTTAAACGGATTTTATCGCGGTTATTTATTAAATTTTGATCCCGACGTTTCGAAAGCTTTTCAGCCTTCGTGGTCACGGGGCGGACTGAGGTGTAGGTTGTCCAGAAAAGTTTATGTTACTGTGTCACAACCTACACCTAAGTACGCCCCGTGACCACGAAGGCTGAAAAGCTTTCGAAACGTCGGGATCAAAATTTAATAAATAACCGCGATAAAATCCGTTTAAATTAGTTTTATTTCAAAGATTAAACATAACTTTGATATTTAAAATTATCTTCACTATTTTTAAGAATGTTCACATATTTTTTATATTTATACGAATTCATTAGTTTTTACTGTATAGCATAGAATATCGGTAATTGCTATATCTAATATCACTGTTTGTTATTTATAGCTGAAATAGATTTGACATACAAAATGTATTCTCCCTATGATTCACATTATGATCAACCATGACATCTTGGATAGTTGGTTGTTTGACACCAACCTTTAACTTTGCCTACCAATAGACACGCTAATTTATCAATCTAAAACATTTCGTATATAATAACACCTTTCCCATTTTATTATTGTAATATATTATAATGTTAATATATCATAAACTATATCATTTATTATATAAAAGACTATGTTTGTAGAATATAATCTCTGCAAGTACTAATACGATTCTAAAAGTTCTTTCGTTATTAGCAAGTTACGTTATCCCTGAGTGCTATCGGCAATTTTTGATCTTATTAAGTTTATTTTATTATTACAGCGAACGAAATCACATACGATTGCTAGAAAATATGTTATGGCGTCTAAAAGTATATCTACTTGTTTTAAGTATATCAGTATAATTGGGTCACACTGAACTAAGCGCTAAAAGTCTACTTTTTGGCTCGAGAGAGCCACCTCACACTACATTCGCTCACAGAATGTTTGACGGGTCAAACCTTACGTCTTTCCTTGATATTTCTTTACTTTTAAGTTTTCTTCGATAAAGTTTTTGTTTACGTTTTTAGCGTCTGATAAGTTATCACTTGTCATTGGCCAAGTCGATAAATTATTGTATTAATGATTTTTAAGCAAAGAACTCTTTATTGCTAGGTTTTTCTAGTTCTTGTTTAGTGTAGTTTATGTATAAACATATATAACGTAGGTAAGATTGAGTAGCTTAGTTTAAATGTCTTTCAAAAATGTAATATGTGCAAACATGTATAAACTGTAATATGTATAAACAGTATCTTTTGATCTGGAAATATAACTATATAATATGCTTTTAGTATAAGATTTAGCCAGTATAGCCATTCAGCTTATATTTATTGTTGTTGTGATTAAGCTTCCTCTTTTTAACGTCAGCCAACGAATTCTATAATATCTTGTAAGTAGTATCTATGGCTTTAGTCAATCGTTGTGGTGTTCTCAACCTGAAGTCCTTTTTTATAGCCATTTTCAATGTAACAATCCGCACTGTTTCTATCCGCAATGTTTATAGTGTCGAAACGACGATTCGATATGTTCGACCTGATAATCGACTTACTATTATTAAATTATCTATACACACACAATCCCTAATCACTATTTTCCACATTTGATTTTTCAACTTTATAATTGCTAGTTTAAAATTTAGGTATGCTAAAAGGTTATCCCACTAACTCTGTTCAAAAATTACTCACAAAATATAGGCGCCTTTAATATTCTATTTTAGCCCATTTTACCTGAATACTTGTTAATACATTATAACTATACTACATGTTCAAGCTACGGAATTGCTATATATATTAATAAAAAATAAAAGAAAATGTAATATAAACCAACGGTACATTAAATTCAATGTATTAATATTTTTGATAACACTGAGCATCCGCAATTTTCATCAGCCCGTTTTTGTTTATATATGAAATCCAAAAAGCTTGTCGCAGAAAATCAAGATTTAACCGATGATGTTAACCGAAAATGTATTAAAATTTTACCTTTACCGTATTATTTGTTTGAAAACTCTCTCAAAAACCTAAATCAGTATTCTGCTTTTATATTTAGTAGTTAGTAAAATATAACAAATGTTCAAAGCTTAAACTCCTAAACTGCAAATACCGTTAATCTAATTAGAGGATTATTAGAAAAATAAACATCGGTTACGGAACATTCAAGGGAATAAAATAAGGGTAATTTAATAATAATATAAACCAAAGCACAATATGTTCCTCGCAATGCGAACGTAGCAGGGTATACATTCGTGACGAAAGTCGTCTGCTAGCTGGTGAGTCGTTCCGAAGAGAGTTCGTTAGTGGTGGCACTAGAGTCGAAACTCGCGGCTTCCCACATTATCTTTCAACCCTGTTCTACATTATACATCATAGGTCTCTAGAACCAAAACTATTTAATCAGCGTATAAAGCTGCTTCCCAACATTCGCGGTTTAGATTATTATCTTATTAATCAATCATTATAAAACATTTTTGAATAACTAAAGTCTGTTGGCTGAGATATTTATGTGTTTTGATGCCAAATCTTGTACATTTTGTTTATAAAATAAGTAGTGTATTACCGTTTTTTTTTATTATTACCAACAAGACGATTTGATTCTATAGGTAGCTGGAAAAAATAATATTAACGTGGTTCGCTGACGCGTAGCAATGTATACATATTATTATTATTTTTGACTTTTCTCTGTTTTAATAAATAAATAATGACTAATGATACACGATATACGAACGTAACTAGATAGGTTCACATTCGTCAATTCACCTGACAACTATTAGTTAACAGGTTCGATTGTTCACATCCACTTGACCCTTCATTGATGTGAACTTTGGCGCCGTTCATTGCTCCCTACCCCCTCGTAAAGTTCCTTTTATGGAGCACGAGGGGACAAAACGATTTTTAATAGAGTAATAATGGATTCGCTGCACCTTAACATCCTGATATATTCGGGTACTTGTGTAGTTATAACTTTACATACTCCCCTCTTTTAATAACAAATGGTATTCAAATAAACATATAATATATCTAAAGCTGGCCTAATTTGGATGCTTTGTTATTGATATATAAGTCAAGAATAGTTAAATTATTGCCCGTCTGTCTATGCCTATCTATCCCTTTACCCACGCATTATTCTACTGATTTTAATGAAATTCAGCATGCTAATAATTAATTAATATTATTGATTGACATATTCATTACTTATTAATTTATAAAGCAAAGGGTCTCCTGTCGGATACGAACACTCTTTGCCTGACTTGAAATAGTCTGTCCATAAGTATAAGTATAACTTAAAAACTCTTCATTTTATCTGAATACAAATTTTTATCCCGTTTATTTTGTCAGAAACTTCGAATTATTCCCCCAACATATCTTTTTTTAACTTAATATTAAAGTAAAATCTGTCACTCAGAAAACTACATTTTTGAATAAGGAATGAATATTTTAGCCAAAATATATGAAAAGATAGTCTTAGATCATGTTGTAAAAACCCTCAGCAGCACATTTTTAAAAATGTATCATGGATTTTCCAACGAAAAACTGGACTCTATAGGAGGTGAAGACTGACCCTTGTGTATCCCAAATCTGAACCCCTTGGACTACAACATCTGGTCAGTCTTATAAAAGATAGCCTGCTCTAACCGATATGCCATCATTGATTCTCTTAAAATATATCTATTGCAATTAGTGGCTAAATTTCCCACGGGAACAGTTCGTTAATCCATAGATTTACGGCCGACAAATCAAAGTCCTGTATTAAAGCCAAAGATGCTAATTTGAAAGAGAATTTAAGCGATGATAGTTCAGTTGGTAATGTGTACGCATGCCTCGTCAATGGACGTGATTTTGAATTCCTACAAGAAGCCTGAGATTTGGCGAAGGAAAACATCGTGTTGAAACCATTGTATTGTGGTAGAACTTTTTCTAATGCCTACCTGGCTAGCTACCACCCTCAAATCTGCCGCCAAATACCTATATTGTTCCGGAAGTTGCACTGAGAGCCAGCCCCTTTACTAGGCTTACCATATCCACCATCTTAGACCATATGGTTACTTAACACCATTCGAGATTGTGACCATAACGCGAAACCAATAAAGTATATAAAAAGAACAACAGACTTTTTCAACATTGGCGAGATTTTAATAAAGGTAGTTTTATTTTGTAGAATACTTTAATAGAAGTAGAATAATTTATTTTCATTTGTAATAGAAGTTATGGCTAGATTATGTACATATGACAATGTAATTTAGTTTCGATGCGTATATTAAAAGTTTTACAGTTATACTTAACATAATAATACCATGTCGAAAAAATCTAAAAATGTGTTTTCAAATTATTTGAAACATAATACAAGGCCCCCCCGACAATCAATTTCATTGCAATATTTCTGTAGCCCTGGTAATAAGCTAAATTTGTCGATTAATAACTATGCTAACTCACTAGTGATTGTTAGAAATTGAATAAAAAATGATTATTTCTTAAATGTTTCGAAACAGAACAAAAGTTTTAGCTCCGTCGTTTATTACCAATGAAAATTAAACGGAAAGTATTTTTTTAATCGGATAAATTTAAAAGTCGTACTAGAAACTTTTCTTTTATGATTTGTTACAGGCGGTCATAAGCTTACAACGATTTCTTAGAAATTCTAACCTATCCACTTCTTCTTCTATTTTTTATCCTATTTCTATCTATATTCTATCCACTTCTGTATAAGCCATATAACATGAAAATAAATAACGAAAAAACGTTATTATATTCTATCTGTGGTATTTTATAAATTAATAACATAAGAATTAATAGACCTAAATGACTTAACTAAATATTTTTTCTTATATTCATTAAATATTGTTTATCTGTTTCTGAAATTCACTATATAAGACAGCATACTCTTTTAGTTGCGTTCATCATCAACATTTCATCATATTATTAAAACCCATAAGATTATTTGTCTAAATGTATACATAAATAAAAACAATTTTTTTCTTTTCTTTGCTTACTGACTTTCTTTTCTTTGTTGAGTGCCAAATGACTAACCTAAGCGTTGTCAATAATAACAAATTAGAAATGGTTTTTTTTACCTCTGAAAGATATTCTTGCGATTTTTTATTGTCATTTTTTAATTTTGACAACCGGGCGAATAGTAGTTGTTATTATTTTACTATAATTGTTACGTGTAGTTACATTATTTTAATAAATATTCAACAAAAAGTTTTCATTAACATGATCTCAGACCTGTAGTTAGCAGTTAGTTTAATTGTATTTTACTCTATGTAAAAGACAAATTTTTGGCCAACATACTTTAAATTTACGTAAATATACAATTGTATGAACAATAATTGGTGTTATCCGTAGGGGGCGACGAGTCGCTGAGGTCGCAAGCCGTGACATTGCTCCCCTTTACTGAACTCATTCGTGCTCCCTTATCGCGAATTAGCCCTTGTCGCATTCAGTACACGGAGAGAGTAGACCGTTCTGAGCTGTTTAATTTAAACCAATCAATCTCGTGGTTAATGATAGTACACTTATTAATGTTAGTAAACCGAATGACGGCGTATTATGCTTATCGATTTGACAACTGTAGTTGATTTGTAATTGGTAGGTTAGGCAAACACTACACAAGATTTAATGCTAAAGAATATTCATATATGACAAAATAGGTTGTAAAAATGTTTAATCACGTTAAAGTTATTTTGCGTACTCTATAAAGTATACTGGCTACATCTCTAACAAAAAAAATTAGAAACAAAAGGTTAATATACCTGTTACCCTAATAATTTTTATGAATAATACACATTCTGAAATAAATGACGGGCCTTATAGTTTTTTATACATTTATGATATCCATGTTATAACATATTCACAGTTAACTAGAACTGTAGTCTCAGCCATCCAAATTAAAATAAGGCCTGACTTTTTACCTAATTCGCGATCACATTTTTGTACTCCTTTTCTGTCCATTCTTCAATGGAATTTTTATTTTCTGCGCTAGTCAGGTTTCACGAACATCAGTAAATGACTGTTTTCGATTGGAAATTGGAAAGTATCCCAGAATGGAGAGTTTGGACAGTTCGATATTCAATATTGGCAATCAACTGCGACCGCCGCATTGCCTCGATGTTTTACAGGCGGAGGTTATCGGCGGCTTCTATTTAAATTGTGTAATTTTATAACATAGGCTGACCTTAATTAGCATTTATGTACGAAATTAATGTTATTTTCGTGTTTTGTTACAGCATAGAATTAAATAGACTACTATATATTCTTCGGTTATACCATTTTAGCATCTAAAACAGAGAATCAGTTCTATAAAACAATACACCTACACAAATAAATAATTATTACATCACAGCGCAGACAGGTGCTTTTCCTTCATGGTATTGATCTCATGTAACAGACATGCTCGTCTACAGATAACTAATTGTCATAATAATAATTTCAAATGTCTCTATAAAATGAAACCCAACCTTTGTTCTTATATTTTATAAGTAAGTTTCATTGGCAGCTTAGTTTCTAGACGCTACTTCTCTCACCATATAAGTTTGTAGGCGATTATTACTTTACTAGGTTTTGCGTATTTTACGTACTAACATAGAACTAAACATAGACAGTGGATTGTAGGATTTTTGAAGTGATGATAGCTGGGACGTGTGTTCGAATCCACCTACAATCAGCTTGTGCTTTCGATGAAGGAAAACATCATGATGAGACCATAGCATGGTAGTAGGGAGTTTTCTAATGCCAACCTGGCTTGCTACCACCCTCAAGTCAAACATCTGGCGCCAAATACCTATAGGTGTTTTCCGGCAGTTGCACTTGAGAGCCAGTTCCTCCACTAGGCTTAGCGTTCACGATTTTCACCACCAGGTGAGTTTGTGGCCATAACGCTAAACCTTAACTAAAAAAAAAAGACAAGAGAATCGTATCCGACTGGATTGCGACCACCATATACAAAAAGTGATAAACCCCACAATATGACTCTCTTTGGGTTTAATTAGGATTAGGATCAGCCAGGGTACATTCTACGCTATGTTGTTTGCATGCCAGCGTGCAGCGACTGCCCCTTGTGAACTTTTACTCTAACGGTTTTTGGATTATTCTATACCTAACATCAGATATATAATACCTAGTGCCGTTACTATGTCGTGCTATAGTAAAAAAATAATGTCTTTTTTTATATTTATATTATCATGTATTACTTAAATATGTAATATACAACGTGTATTAATTAATCAATGAAATAGAAGAAGTACAAAGGTTTTACAAAACTATAACCTTTTATGCTTGTTTAATGTTTCGTACGAAATTTATATCAATAATAAATTTATTAGTACAATATAAAGAACAGTTATAAAAATGAAATGAATTATTTATCTAAACGAATTTATTTTATTTGAACTACAGAGTACTCTCGTACTGTAATTACTATTACGACGTGAACTTTGTTTATGAAAATATAATTCGATCATTTTTTAACTTATCAACGTGAAAGCAAACATATTCAAACGTCTGTTGTACATTACGAATCTTCATTAATAAACTATAACAATCTTGAGTAGAACAATTAATTTATACTAAACTAGAGCAATCATATTTTTTTGTTTATAATTATGATAATAAAATAAATATAAATTTGTTATATTAAAAAATCGTTATACACGCTCTCAGTTTCTTCAATGACGCTATAAACGAAATTCTTTATTTGTACAGGTATAAGGTGGAAGTTGCCGGCAAAAATCTACCTATACTAACGACATTGGACAAGGGCCGTTACGGTGTCATAATATTCGAATCACTATCGAAATATGCGAATATGGATAAGTGGAATCGAGAATTACTCGACAAATACTGTCGAGAATACTCTGTAGGAGTTGTTGGGTTCGCGACGCCTGGAGAAGAAACATTAATAGGGGCGCAAATTAAAGGATTTCCACTCTTTATACATACTAATTTGAGGCTGAAGGTAAGAAAATCTGTCTCTTTATAATTTGAATAAGTTATTTACACAAACAATAAGTCACTGAAAATTTATATAGATATTTAATTTAACTCTTTCACTAACAGGATGCAACACTTAATTCAGCATCGCCTGTGCTTCGATTAGCACGTGCCGGAGAAACAGCCTGGGGCTCCCTACCCGGTGATCACTGGGCAGTGTTCAGAGCAAACAGTTCCACTTACGAACCCGTAGCCTGGGCAGTGCGGGAGAATGAATACGGATCTGATGGTAACATAATAAAAATATCATATTTATTGTTTAAATAAGTTACATCTCTATTAATGTAAGAATATTGAATACGCAAATTGCAAAAACTATAAAAATGATTAGACAACTATGAAAATTCAGCAATTCACCTTTTGAAGATAATTCAGTAATTATTTCAAAGAATATAGATGCATAGAATATGATTCGCATGTCCATATGCGCTTTCTTTTTTGTGATTTATTTTGTGTGTAAGCATTTTCATAGGTATTAATAAAATTAAATGACCTAAGCACTATATTATTTTACAAACAATTACAACGGATAAAACAATTAAATTTTAATTAGCTTATATAAAAATTATTGATCCTTTAAAAGAAAAGAGTTTTACTATAAATACGTACTTTATTTCGTTAGATACATTAGTACATTTTCATGAGGAATTATGGTCTTGTTTGCAATTATAATCTTAACGATGACACTTAAACAACTGACAGTATATTCAAGCCAGAACCACTGACTATAGAAATAGTGATAAATCCTAGTTAAATTATCTGAATTTAAAAGTTTAGTGTAATAATTTAATATGTATATTTCAAACGCAGATTTCATTTGTGAGCACCAAATCCACTAAACCGGTCTATGTGTATGTGACATCGGTTTACTCTACCTCGTAGTTTTGGTAGCAATTAGCTCTCTTTTCTTGTTGGGATTTTTATTCTTTCACTTGATTTAGTCTCGTCTGAATGCTATATTTTACAATTTCATCACAAGTTTTAATGTTCTGTCCAAAAATATGTATTTTTATAATTCGTTACAATATTTTATGTACGATTTTCGACTTTACTAAGTCAGTTTCACTCGATATTGTAATGGGTCAATCACTAGCTTGTTCTACATCTCTTCGACTTGCTTAAGTACTTCGGTACTACAAGGATAAATCCGATTGTGAGTAGTTAACAACAGTGGAACTTCGTACTGTAGGAACAAAACTGCTTTGGCTGAGCTGAGTTGGTAAGAAGATTTGAAGCATTACAATTGCATAAGACGTATTTTAAAAGTATAAATATATATTTGTAATTCTATTTGTCTTTTTAAGCACCAATATAAGCAAGCTATTATACGTTTGCACACTACAGTATATATATAATTTCCAAAAATGATAACTGTATTTAGTTCTAATATTTTTCGATTTTGTTAAAACATAAGCTACCGTTCTTTATAGTTGTTCTACGCTTAAATACGATAGCCGGATTGATGGAATATATGTTTGAATTAGTACTCTTAGCTATCCAAGACATGATTATAAATATTTTTTATTATAATTAACGAGGTCCGTTTCAATATTCTTTGGAAATTTTAGAAGAAAGTTGAGAGTAAAACGATATTAAATTAGTGTTAAAATGCCACCAATAATCTATTTTTCTATAAATTCGTAACACAGGATTACTTCAAACTATATCGTAGGGATATCGCAATATATTTTGTTTCTTCATATATATATGTATATAAATACTGGTAATGCATTAAAACCTAACGAATTTGTAACCAATTCTTTGATATACAGTAAACTTTCTGCCAATTTTAATCTTTACACTTATTAAATGTTATGTCCCATGAATTGTATTGAACAATTTATATGTTTACCTGAAAACTAATTTCAAATCTTACAGAAATAGGAAAATGTCAAGTTGTATTGAAAGTATTGCATCAAACCTTTGTTGTTAAATACTAAATTGTGTATAGGTAAGTTAGGAATAAAAATCTATAAGGATATCGGTAATTTCTCACACGTCGCACGATCATATTTAATGGCAGTTTGGTACAGCGTGGATTAATATTAATCACGGCCTGTCATCATACCCTAATTAATGAACGAAATTCCATAACACTCGTTTTGATTCCACCAATCTGTTTTCGAATATACGAACATTATTATTCCGGCTTTGTTCCCTTGGATACATTTATTTGTCCTATATATAAATAATATTATAATTCAAATGAGGAGGTAAAAAATCACCTCAATGAATTTTTTGCCACCAAATTATGAGATTAAAATTGTGACAAACCAGAATAGATAATATATATTTAAATAAAACATTTAGTTTAGGAAATCCGTCTTTCATTTAGAAAAAAAAAACGAAATTACTTTCCTAGCAACCCAATACATACCCGAACCGTACGCACGCTGTTTCGAATCAATGATTAAATCGCATATTGTGTACTAGTACTGATTGATTAAATCAATATAAGATATTAATGTATTGATTCAATATTTACAAACCTAAATTTCCGTTATCTAAAGATTAATGTATGTACCATTATTCAGTTTCAAATCTTGATATCTATATTAATATTATAAAGAAGAAGAGTTTGTACCAGTAGGATTTATAAATTATATTTAAAATTTATTAGAGCACTGACTCAGTATGACTTTGAATACATACCATCACGCTACCACTAATAGGAGCAAAGCAGTATTAAAAAGGTAAAAAAAAACTAACAAAATCTATTTTAAAAAATTTAGTTCCACGCGCACAGCTAGTAACTAAATAAACTTAATGGATTTATTAGTTATTTCTACAAAAAAATCTTAGTGATATATTATTTAACATCGAGTTCAAACGTAGACAACGGTTCAGAAGTGAGGTCAAATGAGATTAGGTATCCATCCACCTATTTGAACATTATATATTATATTGCACTAGACATATTGTATTTCGTTGATTTAATTTATTTAGTAGTTACTAATTTAAATTCTGTATGAAGAAATATTTTTGTAGTCTTCTTTGAATTCCCTAAAACTCTGTCCAATTCATAATACAATTTTAAATATGATTACGGTTGCATTTATAAGAATAGTAGGTATTTACTTAGCAAAATATATTGTTTCATATTATATTTTTAATAAGTGTAACCTTGAATTGATTGCTTAAATTACTAAAGTGGATGTCTATAATTAAAATACATTTTATATTTTATAAGCTGCGACTGCCCGCGACTTCGTTCGCATTTAGCTTAAAAATATCTAATAATTTTTGTCCCTTTTTGTAATTTTTTTTAATACGGCTTTGTTCCTATTATTAGTAGCGTGATGTTAAATAGGCTAAAGCGTCTTTACTCACGGTTTATGAAATAAAAAAAGAAATGTTAAAACCTAGTTTCTAAGATTAGCGCATTCAAACAAACTTTTTCGCCTTATAATATTGATATAGATTTTAAATGTTATAAAACATTTGTTCTTAGTAATATCGTGTAGGTGAATGATAACCCGTTATGATAATTATTAATGATCTACTGTATTTGTTTATTCTATTTAATATATTTTCTTAATTAGTATCAGGAATAATGAAACAGTAAAACATTAGTATAGATTAAAAAAGGTGATTTATCTATATAGATAATTATTCATACTAGTGGTCGCCCAGTGGTCGAAATTCGACCATAATTAATTTAAATTATGAGTTTGAATATTATTAAGGTTCTGTTGTCAAAGACTCGTATTAGGGTTATGTTTTACATTCAGTAAAGTTAAACAATATTAATCTACAAGCTATTCTCAATTTAACCACATACTTTAACAATAAACAAAAGAGTAGATATATGTGTACGTGTGTGACAAATACATGGTAGTGTGTGTAATGTTTTTTTTATTGATTTAATGTATTTTTTATGCATAACTTAAAAGTAATGTTAGCATTTTGCACTCCTTCTCTATATAAACTATAAGTGTGTGAAATTTCATACTCTGCCGTCCACGCAATTTTCTTAAAAGGGGTAAAAAATTTTTGCTTAACGTATTAATATATAGATAAAGCAATAAAAAGACAAACTTCAACAGTTATTTTTACTACAAGCGTATATGAGCAATAAAGTATTTAGATTAATATAGAATTCGGACAAATACAAACACGTGAGATAATTGTGTTGTTTACAGAAGAACGTATGCCGCTGGCGACAGTAATACAAGACCACGGGCGTTTGGACGGCGTCCAACGGGTGTTGTTCGGAAGTGGGCTGCAGTTTTGGTTGCATCGGTTATTGTTCCTGGACGCGCTTAGCTACCTCAGTCACGGACAACTTAGCCTCAACCTGGATAGGTGGATTCTGGTGGACATTGATGACATCTTTGTCGGAGAAAGAGGTTAGTTGCTTATATATATAAATATGCAAAGACAACATTGTTCGATACATTTTTCTCCTCTGTTTGTCAATTTTGTTTGTTGTTAATTTAAGTAGGATTACCAATAAAAGTTATGCAAACAACATTTTTTCCTTTAACAAAAATTTCCTAAAATGAATTTGTAATTATACTCATTTACACTATTCGAAATTTCATTCTCGCTACCTTCGTTTTTATTTCCGCTGATTCAAAAAAATATCTTAGGTTTTAATAATATAAACTTTGTTATTTTTTATATATATTACCTAAAGTTAATAACAGTTTTTCTATGATTAAAAAAACCAATAATAATCTTATTTTCGAGTGAGTAGTTAATATAATTAATCAAGTGTTGTTGAACTTTTATTATCAATAGTTAACTCTCTGTTATCACCTTTAGTATAACAAATCTGAAATCAATACGCATAATAGAGGGGTTATTGAAAAGTACCTATAATATTCCCGCAAATTTCTTAATGGTATACATTAAAATTAGGACGGCTTTAAAATATTATATATATATATATATATTTATTTTATATATATTCACTATTATTGGACACAATAGATACCCATTATCTTCTTTGTGGGCAACCGTTCCGTCAAAATCTTTACTACGTATATTAAATATAAATATCTTATGTTATTATAGTGGCCGCAATACGATTTGTTGTTAAATAGCATTGCCCGACTGTAGGTTCCATATTGGTCATATAGTATACGAAAATAGCAATATTCACTTTCACTGAAAAAGTTGGTGACACTATTTTTATTCACAAGGCACTCTATAAGTACTAATAATAATAAGTAATATACATATATAAAAACTTTAGTGTCATATGCACTAAAACGTAATCCCTTGAATAAATCTTAGATATATCGAGCCTTTACAGGAAAAATATCGTAAGCGCAAAAATCATAAAAATGTTGTGATTGTATGTAACCTCCTATAAATTATCTTGAACCAGTATGTTAATAGCCACTATTATAATAGATAGTGGTTAATTATAAACAACAAGCCATATATTTTTTTAAAGATATCATAAATTCTTTTAATGAGGAATGAAACACTCTATCCTTAAAAAAGTGCAAATTGTCATTTACGATGTTTTTCCTGAGAGCCTTGATATTTTTTTAAATGGCAGTATATTTAATAATTTAAATGCATAATGGAATTCATTCTGTCTTTGCTATAATAGTCATACTAAAAACATGCTATATTCCATTCGTATTCATATAAAATCATATAGATGACTCGTACATTACAGTATTGAGGATGAACACGCTTTTTGACTGGCGTACAATTGACAAACTTTATATGTTAGTTTCAATTATTCCACCATTCATATTATAGAATAATTATGATTATTCATTCTGTGGTCAATATGGCTTTAAGCAGAACTAGTCAGTGTAAAATACTCTACATAAAATAGATGTCAATGGCAGACAATAAGGTGTTTGTAAACCATTCTCATGGTAAATCGAAGATCCTCGTTACTGATATCCTTGTTGATATTCTCGTTCGTATTCCAATACCAAAAGTATGAGTAGGATTTAGATATCATCAGGGTCCGATAGAAAGATTTGAAATAATCTTATATCTAGTATTAGAATTTGATTTTACGTCATTGCACAGATGACTTAGTGGTATAAGATATAATAATACACAAACAATTGTTTATTTTGAGATCTAGGTGTAAGTACTTTCTGTTCCTTAATTGTACGTTTATATAGAATTATTTGCTAATTCCCTAATCCGGATATTATCACTTCACATAAAAAATACTATAATTATATATTTTTCCTAAGGTACACGCCTTCATGAGGAAGATGTTGCAGCTCTGTTGGCATCGCAGGTGGCGCTGCAGCGGTTAGTGTCAGGGTTCAGGTTCAACCTCGGGTACAGCGCCAAGTACTTCCATCACGGAACGCCGTTAGAAAATAGTGGAGACGATGCTTTACTCAAGAACAAAGAACACTTTACATGGTTTGTGTTTTATGTAGCCCATCCTTTTTTAATTATTCTGTTATGTAAAGAGATATAGTTTGAAAGGAGCAAACTCCCTTAAATACAGTTTAAAAACTGTAAATATTTCTAAGAAAAAAGCCAAAGTTGGCTATTCAATGCTCCATTTGAATTAAAGTAGTTATTATAAACTAACTAAATATTTACTAATTGTTTTTAGACAGTTATTACTAGTTTATTGTAATTTATAATATAGTAGAAACATTGATGATTACATTAAAAATATGTTTGTTTGTATCACTCTATTAATAAATTATCGTGATGCTATTAAACTGTAAAAAATAAAATGCACTTATCCTATTGCAGAGGCATGGTTAACTTTATTTTATTTATGGTTTTTTATTGACCATTAGCGTAGGATGTTAGCAGAATATTATAAAGGGCATCATTGCATGTATAAAGTTATGTGATTATTTATAGTAGATTCACGTATAGAATGGCTTAACAGCCAATAAAACTTAATAGTCCTTTTAAAATACATTTTATTGATTTTAATTTCGTCTCAACTAAATTAGTTATAATATAATATGATATCGTTTTTATATATTTTACACGTTTTAGTGATTTCTTAAGAAATAGTGATATATTGAATGCTGCTTATGGACCCAAAAAACGATATTTGGTATTGTTATTATAGAACATTGTTCATGTACAAAATCTGTCTTATTTCTAGAAAAAGTAGATTATTATCTTCGATCACATGCTCGTATAGTAATACACGAAACTTGGTCGTCAAACATGAAACCATAGTTGATATAAAAATATAATTTCTTCCGTTAGTGAACCGATGAATTTTTAAAGTGAAAACTTCTATAGGAATTTGCATTGGAAATTCATGTAAGTCGTTATCGACATGGTTACACAACGTATTAACGATAACACTATATTTGTTCCTATTAGTATAACTTTTTGCGCTATAATCAGTTTTGATTTACAAGTTTTAATTTACGATGAAACAATTAATTTTGATATCCTAGAATAACAACTGTTTGTTCATAGATTTAAGTGTTGACTTCTGTCGGCAATCCTCATGACTGCTTTGATTATTTTTTTTCGCTAATAATAACATTTTTGCATAGGTTTTGTCACATGTGGAATCATCAACAACCGCATCTTTATAACAATGTATCACACTTGGAAGGCGAGATGATGCTCAACAAACAGTTTGCACTCGAACACGGTATACCGATTAACTCGAGTTATTCTGTCTCCCCTCACCATTCCGGTGTATACCCTGTCCACGAGCCGCTGTATGAAGCCTGGAGGAAAGTGTGGGATGTTAAAGTAACGAGCACGGAAGAATACCCACATTTAAGACCTGCAAGGTACGTTAAAATTACTTTAAAATATAATGCTTACATTGTAAGCTACATTATCTATGTTAGTATTATAAAGCGGAAAAGTCTGTTTGTTTGTTTGAACGCGCTAATCTTAGGACCTACCAGTTGAATTTCAAAAACTCCACACTCCAACTCGCTCCGAATACAGCTGCATAACCAGCGCTATAGCAGTTTACCATACCATATGCTGAGTTTGGGTACTTTTTTGATGTTGTATGATGGTTTTGGTTTGTAAGACCTGTATTTGTGTAATTGCACTGTGTGCATTGTATATCATCTAAATAAATGTTCTTTGTTTCTTTCTTTCTTACCACCAACAGGAACTATGCTATAATGAAATAAGTTACAAAAACTGACAAAAATTAATAATTAATTTTTAGTTCCATGCGAACGTAGTCGTGGGCACAGCTAGTCAATATATATTATAAAACTCCCCGCGCAACGGTTGCTTCTCTGTCTGAACGCGATAAACTCAAAAACGGATTTACATACAGTTTTCACCAATAGACTAATTAATTCATTAGAAAGGTTTAGGCGTATAACTATATAGGATTTTGTGTAAATTGGCTGAAATTTAGCAATGACTGTTAAAGAAGTCTAAAAAATTATACCGATTGGAAGCTTTACTGACGTGTGCTTCGAAAAATAATACTTATATGAGAACAATGTATAACGGAATTATTCTTCTTAAAAGGATCTATTAACATGTACCAATGCTATATGTCTTCTACGATTAACAGAAATACCTGTGCGAAGCTTGCTAGTGATGCTTAAATTTATCCTATTGGTGGACTATAAGTCTAATTCTAGTGCCTTTTCACCATGCTTACAAAGACTCAGGATTATTAAACAAAAGTAAGCCTAGATGAGGGTTAAGTAATGATGCACGGTATTTCTCTATTGCTTATCGCCGTTATCAAATTAAGTAATTAAAAACAGCTACACTAACATCTAAACTATTATTATTATATTACTATTATAGCACATTTATGTTAGAAGGCCTTTACAGAGTTCCATTATACGTGTAATCGGATTGCTTCTCGATACGGAACATCAAACGGCATAATAAATTGGACATAATTGTTTAATTCTCGTTACGTCCGCTGGGACATTGAGTGCTGATCAAACTTCATTACAATTAGATCTTACGTTTTACCAGCTGTGTGAGATCCATCCGTTCGATGTAACATTAATATCTTACTATTCGTCTCTATTATATTTAAACAGTATTAAAATTACCTTGTGTCTGCTCACCAAGGACAAAAAGAGAAAGATGTAGTTTCTCTAAATATACGCTTTTATTTATTTCAAATTTCTCCATGTATTTTTGAACCTACGTTAATAATTAGCATGGTTTCCAACGCATAGCAGCATAGGTGTATAGATAATGCATGTTCTGCATTGATCAAGAGAACGATCTGCATAGATCAATTTCATCAAATCTTAGTTTTAATTGATTTCTCTTTTCATAATTTTTTTACTCACAGAAAATTCCCTCAAAATTCACAAACATTCACTCACAGAAAATGTCGACATCATTTTATTTAAAATAGGATTTCTCAATATTTGCCACAGTATGTTCCGTCGGATCAGCATTGCTGATTTTCTACCTAATAACATCTCTTTCGAATTGTTTACAACTGTAATATTCGCTTCCTTTATCTAATTAGGTTAAACAGAATACCATCTTATTTAATAGTAAATAAACATAATCAGCTTACTTTTCCTATATGCAAAAATAATGATGTTTAGGGTACCATCGTTTATATAATGTTTACAAACATAAAAGTTGGATACTTAGTTATTGGTTAGTTCTATAGTATTTAACAGGAAGTGGTTTTAGGTATCACATTGGTTGTATATTGAAAAAACAAATTGATCACTCAATATTAATGTCGAATAGCTTGTAATAAAAAAATATAGCGCATAACATTGCCCAGGGCATTGATGCTATTTTGCTTTGTTTTACTCGCACTCGAAAAAAATGGAAACATCCACTACAGGTCTGAGTACTGCGATATCAGTAATGAAAACCATAAACCTCTTCCTGAACAGCGTTTATGAAACACCAACAGTATCGGAACTGTAACGATCCCAATAAGTGTCGATGTTACTCAGAATTGTATGCGGTAATGACACGTGAGTTCCAAACCTCCTATTGACCGCGAACATTGCGTTGGGGCACTGTATTTCTATAGTCGTTGGTACCCCAATAATCATATTATACTCCATTGTTCGTAAATAAATATACGTGAAAAGATATTCATGCCCTCATGTTGGTTTTATACTAATTCGAACCCTTGCCGTTACTATTGAAATGAAATGAGTTTTGTAATTTACTGTTTTGTTTATACTTAAAAAATATACAAGAGTTATCGCAGTAGTTGGATTTTATTTTTTAGAAAATTTATCATATGTTATAAATGCCGTGTTCAGACATCGTATCGATCAATGAAGGTTTGAATTCTATAATGGACCTGAAACCTGCTTTTGATGAAAGAAAACTTTGTGAAGATGAAATGTTGGGCATTTTGTAATGTCATTAGACTATGACTAACTGTCGCCTTCCTGATGATAATCTGTCGCTAACGTATACATGTATGTTTCCGCAATTGCATATAAGAATTAATTACTCTGTACTTTGTATGTTACCACCAAGAGACACATCGTCACTTAACACCAAGTGGGGTTGTGATGAAAACGCTAAATCAACACAAGAAATGTTGAATAAAATAGTCACTCGAAAATCTGATTTTCTTACTCAACGGCAATACTCATGGCAAAATATACGTGATAGTTATAACCAATAGTGCTTTTGAATTAAACCTATTTATTCCCTTTAATTACTGATTAACTATGCCTTTGATAATATGTGATACAAATCAAGATTTTTTTATATACCTAATTATTCAACCATACGTAATAAAAATATCATTTTAATAACATAAAGTGTGTGAATAACGTATTATTTCCTAAATTGTCCGACCAAACAGCGTTGTGTATCGACTTCAAATATATGTTTCATAGAGATATGAAGCAGTTAAAAAAACGCGAACATAACAACAATATGT
This sequence comes from Actias luna, assembly GCA_039707435.1. Classification (NCBI taxonomy): domain Eukaryota; kingdom Metazoa; phylum Arthropoda; class Insecta; order Lepidoptera; family Saturniidae; genus Actias; species Actias luna. The sequence goes on along the minus strand of JAZHAC010000033.1, from coordinate 6,127,450 downwards.
TTTTCAAAGGTGTTAAACCAAACAAAAGTATTTTCAATTTTATTCGTTTGTTTGTTTTTTTTTTAACTCAAATTCCAGGAACACAACACGCTATACACGGGCGGAACCGGTGCACGGTTTAAACTATTTTACAAGGCAAATAACAGAATACTGTTTGACCAACTTTATTATGACATAGTATTGTAGAGTAAGTGGGAATTTGTGTTTACCCTCTGAAACATAACTATGCTAATGATGAGTAAAGAATTGAAATGAAATTTCTGTATAGTTTATTTAATTGGCCTCATGAAGTAATGTAGTAAATTTTACTATTGGGCCGAAAGATCGAGTGTCTGATTTTTACCTATCACTTGCTTTTGTATGATGAGTCTAATTATGAACTGTGTATCTTATGACTATATCAGCTATTTAGTTAACAAGCTTATAGGAAGAACATTATATCTGAATATATTTTATAAGCCTAATAATTTCCTTATTACTTGATACGAAATGTACAAATACAAACGTTGTCTCAAATAGACAAAATATTAATCATTCATATAAAAACGCGCTCTATATATTTTAAATGATAAAACGTCGCTGTTACACCTATATCTGTTATGTACATTTTTCGCAGATTTCAACAATTTCAATACAAGTAATGACTATGACACTAATCATTATGTGGTGAACTGTGATCGCTTAAAATACGCCATAGGGATCAGTCAGAATATTATTAAATAAATACTGCAATTTTGTTCAATATTTCTAAATTATACTCATTGCACATAGCAAACAAAAGGGACTATTTCTTAGACTGAATTTGAATGGTTTTATAACGCTAGTTATATCAAAAATAAGCAATTTCCTGCCTTGTACAGATTACGGCGTGGTTTCCGACACAGGGGCGTGATGGTGTTGCCTCGGCAGACTTGCGGCTTGTTCACGCATACGTTACTGCTGGAGAGATATCCGGGCGGAAGGCATCGGCTCGATCAGTCTATACAGGGCGGTGAACTATTTCAGACTGTTATCAATAATCCTGTAAGTCCTTATACTGGTTTTAGTCATCAGTTGTTTCTTTCATCTCATCTTTTCTTACTAGAACTATATTTAAAAAATATATTGCTGAGACAACATGATTCGCTTTCGAATTTTATGGTTACGTGTCATACAGTGACAACTTTAATATGAAATATACATGCATATATGTCAATATTATATTCATAACATTTAGAATATCTTACAGAAACCTTTGCGTTGAGATCGGAGTTTCTATTTTTTTGAATTTATGTTTATTTTATTTAAGTTATTCTATAAATGACTTATTAGTACCTAATAATGAAATATATTCATAAAACATTGTATGAAAATTAAAATATATCGGAAAATATAAGCTCTAAATTTAAATTTAGGTGAAGAATTAAGGTAAATATGGTGTTCCTTCTAAAAACATTCTTGAGAAATAACATATAGAGATTACATGCATTATTTAATAATTATTCTGTGAACTTTATGTCATTTTTTCTGACAGATCAACGTATTCATGACCCATATGTCGAACTATGGTAATGATCGTCTCGCTCTTTACACTTTCGAGTCTGTGGTGAAGTTCCTTCGGTGTTGGACCAACGTTCGTTTAGCCTCAGCACCCCCACTCGCTCTCGCCGAGAAATACTTCCAGCTTAGACCCGACGAACTTAACCCTTTGTGGGGGGTAAGTAAGCTTACAAATTATTTTAGTTTAAATGTATATTAATATGATAAAGCGGAAAAATGTCTATGTTTATCTGAACGCGCTTATCTTAAGATTTACCGGTCGTATTTCAAAATATCTTTTTATATTTGAAAGAACAATAATTGAGAAAGGCTTTATGTTTTTTAGCCCTAGGTTATTTCAACCAATCATCACATTACATCACTCATATCATATCACTATCACCAATAGTAGCAAGGTGTATTATACTAAAACAGGCAAAAATTATCTTAATTTTTATTTCCACGAAAAAGACGTCATAGGCACAAGTAGTGATATATAATTTTATTTATTTGGACATGGGGGCGTGACGTCTCAGTACATATATTTACCATTATTATCGACTACATTTGGTGATACTTGACGTAGATTTAAGCATTTACATTAAATAAGAAGTAATCCAATGTCATTCTAGAGCTATTAAAAAAGAAATGGTCCCAATACATTCAGTATTTTGGGCGTAATCGTTACACGTCCATATACACAGACATCCGGACGTCAACGAAAAAAAACTTTTCAATTACATTTTATTTTATTTTTATATAATGATATAAATGAATTTAAAAAGCATTTAATGTGATAGTGAGAGTATTTCTATGGATACTAAAACATTTGCATTGTTGTAAAAACACAAAATATTTAAAATAATGATTATTGAATTCTCGAAAATTACTCGACTTTGGAATGTTGAGAGTAATGCTGAACGTCAAAAGCTTCGTGTTATGAGGTATGCAACAGTATATGTCTTTAATGCTTATTTGATTCTATAAGAGCAAATTATTGTTTTTATATTCGTTTTTTTCTAATACTTTTCTTGAAAAACCTATATTAAGGTAGTATTTTTGCATATCGGTATCAGTAATCATTATTTTTCTACGAACTTATTTTTACAAATCTCTTGAAAATATGTTCATAAATATAGAATACAAATACACGTGTACAATTCATATCACTAATGACTAAGAACAGGTACATATGTATAACTAGTCGGAAATAGTGGTGGATGCGTGTAAATAATATATTATCTTTGGTCAACCCTAATATCCATGCAGTACTTAATGCCTGAATGACAAACTACACTTATAAAGGTGTTGACGTGAAAATGGCCCACTGTAAAAAAAACACCCATTCCTGTTATTAATAATAATTAAGGGCATAAGATGTAAAAAATAAAATAAATAAAATTGAAATAACTGTATATATTGTCAAATTAACATCTTTTAAAAGATACATTAGAAAGTAATACGGTACTTATAAAAAAATCCATATTTAACATGTTAAAATTTTTGTCTGCATTTGTGTTTTGTTTGTTCCAACTAATTTCTGAAACGGCTGAACCAATTTTGACGGGACTTTTGCTGGCATATAATTGACGTTATAAAGCTACTTTTATTTTAGACAAAATATAGGGTACCGCGAAAAAAAAGTTTAGTTCCATGCGAACGAAGTCGCAGGCACAGCTAGTTATATAATAAAATAAAAAGTAGTTTTAAGATCCATAATTAAATATTTACATACATTCAAGCCAAGATATCCAAAATGCTCACGATTAAGCTACACGTTCTTACACGTATTCTTAAGCATTTTTTTTTGTAACTGATTAATAAAATCATGAAAAAATGTGGACCAAGAATCTGCAGAAGTCTATTCAAGAAAAAAAAAAGAGATTGACATTTTTAATTGCTTCTTATTACATTACCAAATTATATATACCAAATATTTAAGGATCGAAAATTATCTTCATATCTCCACGCGATTTCGATCGCATTAATTGCAAAATAAAATTATATCAGATTAAAAACTCAGGGATAATGTACACAGCTTTAGTAAAAAAGTTTTAATAATCGGATTACTGATTCCTCAGATTACCTCCTCGAAGCTTACAAACTTTGCCTCTTTATAATAATAGTATAAATTAAGAAACAAGTTACTAAAATGTAGACAATAGATTTCATTTATGTTGTAGATGTAAAGTTTTTTTGGAAAGCTTTCTAAAAATCAATTTTAAAGAAGGTAAAGAAAAGGATGAATATTTTTTGGTAAAGTGAGTTTGTTTGTTTGTTTCTTATTCTTTCACGCCTAAATCGCTAAATCGAATCTGATGAATTTTGGTATACAGATAGATGGGACTCACAAGACGGAGATAGGCTACTTTTTCTAGGGAAAAACTTATTGGAAGTGGGGTAAGAAGAGGGTTAAACTTTGTATGAAACTTTTATTGCGTCATCTGATTTGTTTGACGAAATCAATACTAAGGCGAGCGAAGCTGCAAGTAGAATCTAGTATTTTATATATAAAAAAAATATCAATATACTGACACTGTCCATCGGTGGCGATAATGGAGTCATCCGGAGGGGAGTTCCGAAGCCGCACGTAAAAGATAGTTTAATAATAAAGTTGAATCAAATAATAAAATGTCTTTTAAAGTTTGTAAATATACACTTCAAAGTGTTGGACAATTTATAGTAAAAGTTTATAAAGTATTTTCACGCTGGTTTGGTCGTTGATGAATAATAAAAAAGGAACTATTTTTCCTTTAATCATTAGTCATTGGCATTTTAGTATGAATGTAGTTTTGTTTAACTAAACGAAACCCAAACCCAAAATAAGAGTTCGGAATTTATAAAAAAAAAACTATATTTTTAAATCCACGATGTATGTTAATTTGATTTTGACTAGAGCTAACTAAAAATTAAGCTGAAAAATGTACTTATTCCGTATTAAGCAAGGAGTCTGCACGATGAGCAATGCATTCCAGTAATATGCGTCAAAGGAATTGTTGAAAGTACATTTACTATTATAGCTAAAATTGTTGGTACGGCTGGAACGATATATTGGGTCCCTTTGTTGCAAAATAAATTAACTTCTGGCAACAGTTTGTTCAGTCAGTTTCCGCATCGATAGTTTACTCGTATATCCGGACCCTTCAACTGTACCATTATAGAATTTACGATACCGCACACCTGAATTTCTATCATTTATTATTTCAAAAGAATTTGACAGTACTTCGTGGTTCTTTTGTCTATAACATATCGACTTTGCTACATAAAAAGTAATTTCTAAAAAATTAATCAAAATACGCAGTATAAATAAAGAGGCAGTGTACAATTGGCTTGTAAGCTTGACCTATGTTGTCGATAACAGCATTCAATTACACCTGGCTTAATATGTATAACAATAATTACTGGGCCCACAGGAATTCGATTTCATTTAAATTATGTTTAAAATTTTATATTATAATTAAATATTTTAATTGAATTAAATTTCATTTTCCAAATTCTAACAAACAAAAAGATATATTTCTATATCTATCTTTGATCATCATACTACTACAAATCTATCTAAAAATATCATGAATATAAACATTAATTTATTATTAATTGGGAAAAACAGCACTAAGTAAAGTACCAAAATGAAAAAGAATAGTTTTATATCGTATTTTAAACTAATTTTAATCTAATTTTCATATTGAGAAAACTGTACTCGGTATTCATCAAGTAGATTTACGACATATTTGTGGACGAACTACTTAGTCGGCATACCGAAGCCAAACCCAACCACAAAACAGATCTAATATTTTCAATAAAAATTGACCTAATTTGAGCGTTTGTAGTTGCCACGAAAACGGGAAATGAATCTTAATTTAAACCGTACATAGTGAAGCAAGAACAGTCATTTTTAAAATACCAAACAATTGAGAACATTGTACTTTTAAGTTCCGAATCTTCTAATCAACGAGACTGTTTCAACAACTTTAAACAGTAGGCATTTTGAGGGAAATAAAATGGTACGTTACATTTGAGTGTCAGTTGAGTCGTATTGTGGTCAAATCAATTAACTTTCTGCAGCAGTTGAACAGTTTGCTCACTCCGTTTCCGTGCCGTTGCGTACATCCGAAACTTATTGTCTATTATGTCAAGTCTGTTAAGATAAAACGAGTTTTAGAATATTTTTAATTGAACAAGTTATTTAATAAAATAGATAAATATAACTGAATAACCATATACTTTTCATTCCTCTTAAATGTATTGTTTGATGTGTATTTTAGGAAGGTAGTTTATAACACCGAGTAGTATGTAAGTGTGATATGAGCGCAGCATTAGTTCAGTCTTAAGCGAGGCACTCGAGGCGTATTTACCGTGTACATCATTTAAGGGACGTAAGATTCATATTTCTCTATTATTGACAATATTTTGATATATTTGATAATTATGTGGTGAATCGTTATCGGGAATGATTTATACTAGACAGAGAGAGGCACGAGCGGTGAAGATGAGTGTTGACGATCGTCGATAAAGGGATCCCGTCGCAAGTCTCGGACACTGCCTCGTAGCTTTACACTCTCTGCCACACGATGTCTCTCATCGTATTATTATTATTGATCCAATTATTATCTTTCTAAAACTACTACTAATACCTAGGATTATCTAATCTAACAGTATATTGTATGGGTGAACTAATTTAATTTGGTACTATACTAGTTTATCTATAATTCTTGGATATTTACTTACACGTAGTAATAGCGAAGTAAATAATATTATATAATATTCTACTAAAGCATATTAAAAGTGGTACTGGCATTTAAATCTATATTCATCTATATTGTATGAATTTTCTCTAATCCATTTTGGTAGATTACGATAGCAATACAATCTTGCTACATAGTATTGCATTCTCGAAGTAATGGCAATACTTGAAATTTATTGACCTTTCAAATATATACACTATGCATGTAGAATGTCGTATTATTTTGTCCCAGTTGAAGCCACTGCCTCGCCCCGGAAACAATATGAATGAGTTTTAATATTTTATTGGTCGTCGAGATATGATGAAGGATATCACTGATGTATGCAAAGGAAATTGAAAATACATTTCTTATTGTCGATTTGAATGTATTTGTTTATTGTATGTAGAATGTTTCTGTAATACTCTTATGAAAGCTTTCGACTGAAGGGTGTTATTAGATTTATACACGATTCGATAATGAAAATTATAAATAAATAATAAATAGGAGACGATATGTCCTTTTAGTTCCAAAGTAAGCATAGTCCATATTATGATAACTAAACAACTGATATTACATAAATATATAGACATTTAAGACCCAGACACAACAGGCAATTGTGTACATCACATAAAAAACACTTAAAACTATTTAAAATTATTTTTGAACTTGCTGTGCCTGTGAATTCGTTCGCATGAAACTAAAAATGATTTAATAATTAAAATATAGCTTTGCTCCTATTGGTAGTAGCGTGATATTAAAATAGCCTAAAGCCTTAGTCGATGATCGCTCTATCAAACACATTTTTTTTTTTTTTATCTAACTGGTAGTTCGTAAAGATTAGCGTGTTCAAACAAACAAACATTTCCGAGTAGAGATCCCTAATGTATAGCCTTCGTTACTCAAGAATAATGTATCGTTATAATGGTGAAAGAATTTTTGATGTCGGTCCAATAGTTTTTGAGTTTATTCGTCGTAAACATACAAAAATGAAAATCTTATCTCTTTATAATGTTAGTATAGATATAGATAATAAAATAAATAAATAATGTTAATAGAATCCATGTGACGACATTCGGCATCGTCGCATATGGTCCAAGAGCAAATGGTGCGACAGTTTACCGAAGATGTTAGTTGTCGGGCCGCAGAAAACCGGTAGTACAGCTCTATACACGTTCCTGGCGATGCATCCGTCGCTTGCACCGAATCTTCCGAGCTCGACTACCTACGAAGAATTGCAATTCTTCAATAACAACAATTATTTAAAAGGATTGGACTGGTAAGTAAATATTGAAACACTATACTTCACAAAATAATAATGTGTTTTTAATCAATCAGAAGGATAATTATTTTGTTAAACTATAGAAGAATACATATAGTAAATAATTAAATATTCTATTTACACATTTATGTAGATCAATATTTATGGTCGCCCAATGATCAATGATCAGTGACTGGATTTCATTGAACTGTAAAGTTTGAACATTTGTAAAGTCTTCTGTTTGTCAAAAAGTAAACCTATAAAAGTAACTCTAATTTTTTTGTATTGTTAGCAAAAAAAAATTAACGACATCTCTATTCCCTAAAATTGTTTGACAACAGACTATATGTAATATATTTGGTATTGACGGTATCTACGAATAAACATTCCGCGTTTAGTAGTACCTTGAGTCCATTAATCGGTATTTTTTAAAAGTCCTTTTCAGTTTACATTGGCTAACTTACCTACATTGACTTAACTATGCGCCAAATCTCACTCTCCTCCGTTTGTGTAGTAGGTATTCTAAATAGGTATCCAATATTTTAATCACATATTAATATGTATATATTGCCTTTTTACATATGGTTAAGGGGGCTGGTACTACAAAAATATATCTGATTTTACCGCAGAACATGCAATAGGTGTGTAAAAAACCATTTTTATGTTTCAAAGAACGTTCACGCTAAGCTGGCCAAATATTCGCATGAGCAAACGTTATGTTAACTAGTACAGTTACAAAAAATGTCGTACATCCTATCCTTTTACATACTCAATGCGTATACCCAACATTATAACTTCTTATCATCTGTGTTATTTTAGGAAGTCGTCTTACTAATTTTGTAAGTTTTCAAATAGGTAATGTATATTAATGTCACAATTACTCAATTCTCAAAAGGGAGAGTAAATATTCATAGATGATTATAAAATTTTTTGATACTTTTTTTATATAGTTAAGGCTTAGCGTTATGGCCATAATATCACCTGATCTTAAGTGACGATACAACCCAAGTTGGTAGACACGCTAAACCTTAGGAGGCACTGTCTCTCAAGTGCAACTGCTGGAACACACCTATTGGTATTTGGTGGCAGATCTTCAGCTTGAGGAGGTCGCTAGCCAAGCGGGCATTACAAAAAACCCTACCACCATACTATGGTTTCCTCGCGCTGTTTTCCTTCACCGAAAGCTCAAGCTAATTATAGGTGGTTGGATTCGAACTCACGTCCCTTGACGCAAAGTCGTACACACTACCACTGAGCTATCATCGCTTCAGAATCAGAAGGTCCTAGAATTATCATTAAATTTATTTATTACTATATAACTGACCCGGTGAATTTTGTATCACCTAAAATCGATGTTCTTTCTTTTAAAATTCTAAAATTTCCAAAAGTTCTAAAATTCAAAAACGGTTTGACCGATTTCTATTATTATTTTTCACATTTTGATTAGCTATAATCCATCCTAATCAACCTTCCAACTTCAATTCATTAAATTCAAAGGAACTGGCTATATCTAATATCCTTTCTGTTTTTCATTTCTTTTGGTTATTGAATGAACCTTTATTTATAACTCCAGTGAATTAAATATTTTTTTATTATATAAAATTTAAATATACGTGATTCGAACCCACGTTCCTTGACGCGGCTTCCATACACACTACCAACTGAGTTATTATCGCTTCATCGCTTTTTATATTATGAGATTTAAAAAAGAAATCTGTTCGTTTTTCTGGTTTTTTTTCTATATACAAACCTTGTCCTGACAGTAACGAATACAATAAAAAAAGAATTATCCAATTTGCTGCAGTCGTGTAGAAGTTATGCGCGTCATACATTTATAAATTGATAGAGTGACCGATTGCGTTGAAACAAAAACTAAGTAATACTCCAAGTTGCATATAATTGTAAAAGTTGTATTTAAACGTAATCAAAGTATAGAAGTTATCTACATTGGTTTTGTGCATTTTACGCGATGCGAGCTCAGAAAAACACACACAAATTCCAAAAGTGCTGGAAATGGGTTATATTGATTATCCTTTAACACCCTGTTTATTTTGTGGAAATAAGTTCAATGTACAAAAACCACTTTTGTACAGATTTATTATACGTATTAATTTTACTCAAATAACAATATTTTTCGTTTGACGTATAATTCTTTGTAAATTTACTATACATTACTTAATCTGGAACTATCAGATTATAAAAAAATTGTTCTTATTCCATATATGAAACTGATTAAATACACTTAAGATTTCCATACTCTCATCCGATATCAAACATCCGTAACATTCCAGTATAGACTGCTAGCATAAATATTTCATGGTGGTAGGGCTTTTTCTAATGGCTAGCTATCTCCCTCCAGTGGAAAATCTGCCGCCAAATACTTGTAGGTGTGTTCCGGCAGTTGCACTTGAGAGCCAGTCCCTCCACTAGGCTTAGCGTGTCCACCATCTTGGGCCACATCGTCACTTAACATGGGGTGAGATTCTAACCATAACACTAAACATTTAACAATAAAAAAATATAAAAGTTATATCAATGTTACATTAGTACTGAGATCACTCACATGATCTAACTTGCTCCGTTAATGGTTCACTGTTAAAAGTGGAAATAATAATCGTAAGAAATGGGGCATTATAGGAAACAAACATAGCCGCCAGTTTTATTAACGTGTATTTATAGTTTACACTATTATTGTGAGTAACTTTGTTGTTGAAACACACGCTGGGAGAACTTTATTCGTTTAACGGCAGTAATCGAGAACGAGCAGAAGTGCTAAAGCTGAAGCGACTATATTGTTATTACAAATGTATTAAAGATAGGCAATAACTAAGACCAATCTAATCCTTAAATTGTTGCAACTTTTGAATCAATTACTTTGATTTAAGTTTTTCCGCATCAGCCTGAGTGCGACTCCATACCGATCTGTGTAAATATTCGATTAAGGTGAAACTTCAAAGTAAAACTATAGCATATAAATAAAGAATCTTCAAGTAAAAAGCAAGCCAAGCATTTGATAACCGGTTCCTCCTTTAAAGATGTCGACACTTAGCATTACTTTAGATTGTACCACAGAATGCTAAACTTATAAATAAAATATTTTGTGTTAATGATGTGATAATAAAAATGAATTATGTTATAGATGTGTAAAGAGTGTCCTTTATATTGTATTGTAATCGACATTAATATTGTAACCGGAAAAGTTTGTTCGAACGCGCTAATTTTAGGAACTACCAGTGGCATTTCGAAAAATTTCTTTATCTTTGATAGAGCAATCATTGAGGCAGGCTTTAGGCTATATAAGATCACGCTGCCACCAATAAGAACAAAGCTGTATCGATAAACGTTACAAAAACGGGCATCAATGATTACATAATATTTAGTTCCACGCGAAGTCGCGGCCACAGCTAGTTTGTATTGATAAATGTCTTCTCTATCAAAATTTAAAAAGACGAAACACCAAAGTAGATCAGTTCAAACTAAATATAGCTATTTATATTTGTGTTATTTTTTGCTCTTTCTATAACTAGCGAATAATTGTGGCATTTAGGATCGAACATCCTACTTTTTTCGCTATTCTGGGGATGGAGTAAAGATGCGCTCTCTTAAAATAATATTTTGTGTAAATAGAACAATTTTCGGCAGGGTATCGAGCATTAACTATCAAAGTCTTCGCGTAGCATTATTTACATTGTTGCAGGTTCCCAAGTACACAAGTAATAAGTAAAGTAAAATAAGTACAACTATCGCAATACTTATAGTTGGGATTGTTACGGTTCGTATTAATTTTCATATAAATTAAAAGAAAGAGTGTTTTTACAGTTACACCACATTTTGTAAAACGAAATTTATATATATTAAAGTTGTATTTGCTTCTATAATAAAATTCGGTGTTTAGAGTCAAATTGATAGTATTTTCGGATAAAATTATGATGTAAGAATAGGCTTTATACTGTTTTCATACTTTTCATATTAAATCAATAAATAGTACATGACACTAAGATGGTGTTATACATTTTTATATACCGAGAGATTGCATATGGTTTGAAATGAATAATAAAATAATTTCTCCTAATTTTGTGTAGGTATCACAATGCAATTTCAGTTTCCTGGCTCAACAACATAGCTGTACACATTGAATATATTCGGGCCAAAATTTGAAAACTCACAAAACCTTATAATAGTAGTAGCGATTACATAGATTTTTTTCGATCGCGAACGCTACGATATCTGAGAATCGTTTAGTGTCAACACTTGTTAGTCATATAGCATCAGTTTTCAATTGCAACAATTTGATTGTAAATAACAAAAACAATATTTAGAAGTCGTATAAAGATAAAAGCCCTACCGGGATAGTAGCGGAAACAAAAACTTTTTTCTCGAAATAAAATCTTAGTGTTTCGACGATTCTCCTAATTATCATTGTAGTAACGAGTTCAATGAACTCGTTTGTTATGGAAAGTTTATTTTCAATATATAAATAATTTCAAAGTACAATTTTCATTTTTCCAGGATTTATTTTCTATAATATTTGTGCATACCGAGATACGCATAGAAAACCAAGGTACTCAAACTGTTCTATTTTGAGATTATGAGTATTTCTATTTCTATCGTATGGTGAAAACTATAATGGAAATTATAGTGGAGACTATAAAAAATAATAGTCGAATACACAATAAACATGTTTGTTTTATTTTTATACGTTAAGCGTTCTTAAAAATTAATCCTGTAGTTATTTATAAAAATATTAGCTTATTATTTTTGCGATATTATTTGACAGGAAGTTTATTTCGATAATGTTGTATTTTTTACTCCTCTAATTTTACACAGTGTTACAACAGAACTTTTCTAAAATTTGTTCTGAACTAATAGTTATCGGAATTTCGTTAAGTTATATTGATTTTATATACACTGGTTTTTAGTCAATTATATTTCCAGTCATATTTAAAATTGGCATTCAATTAAATACACTGAAATTAAGACTGAAAGTATGAAAAAAAAAGATTTTGTTTCGACACTATTACATATGATATCATTTTAGAAAGGCTTATCTGTGTAAAAAAATTCTCAATTTTTAATCCAGACATTAACACAGACAGTGCTAAATACATTCGACCTCACTCCATCCTTTGCTAAGGCAAGCCGAACGTTTATTAAATCGACCGTAGAATCAAGTGAAGGTCAAGGTCTGTACGGCTTCGTACTTTAGTATAACAAGGTTTAACTAACTATTCACCGTAATCTCTTAAGTTTGTCAACAACGTAATGTACTAACTCCCTTATGCAACATAAATTTTATTCGGGTTTTGAGCATTTTTTTCTAAACTAGTTTAGCTGACATAATTATCATAATATATTATAGGCAATATTAAACCATTTTGTAAATATCCTTACTAATATAATAAATTCCAATGTGTGTTTGTTTGTTTGTTACGCTTTCACGCCTAAACAGCTGAATCGATTGTAATGAATTTTGGCACAGAAATAGATGGGATCTTGGAGACGGATATAGGCTACTTTTTCTCGCGAAAAACTTATAGGAAGTGGGGTAAAGAGAGGAATCAACTTTGTATGAAACTTTTTATTGCGTCGTCCGATTTGTGTGACAAAATCAATATTAACGCGAGCAAAGCCGCAAATATAATCTAGTATATAATAAATTTTATTTCGTGAGTACACTCGAAGCTAGGATAGTTAAGTAATAGCGAGATTGAATACCACACCGAAAGAGGTGAGTTCGCATCCTACAAGGGGCTTCATTTTTCAGTGAAAGAAAACATCATGATGTAACTATAGCACTGGACTAGGATAATTAATAATGTCCATCAGGATGACTTCCACCATCCAAATTGATAATATGTCGCCAAGCACCTGTAAATATACATAATAACACTCCGATAATTGCACTTGAGAGCTAATCGCTCCACTAGGCTTAACGTGTTAACGTAGGGTATTATGAGCCACATCGTCGGGAAACATTAGTGTGAAATTGTGACCAAACATTAAACTTAAAACAAAAATATAAGTATATAGCTAACAAACAATCAAAGAAAAGGATAAAAAAATATCATTACAAATTTATCATCATAATGTTAGAATTTTTACTTATTCATAGACTATGTTAAGTTACTTTAATGACGTCGTTGTTGCGATTATAAACTCTGCTATTTAAAACGTTTTTTAAGAAAGCTATTCGCTTAAACATTACAATAAAATTTAATAGTAACCATGTAGAAAGAATATCTAAGTATTGAATACAGAACGATTCTTTTTCTTATTAATTTTTATTGTACTATTTTGAATACTTATTTAAACTATTATGAAAATTGTGATAACTGATTTTGAAAGTTCAACACATCATACGTCTCATTAAACTTGCCGACTTTGTCGATTTCAAAATGTTTAAGTTGTTATAAAAATAAAGTTTTTGCTAAATATGTTTGGTATTCATTTATGAACAGGTATCTAGAATTCTTCCCGCCGAGCTTAAATAATAACTCACGAATGATATTTGAAAAATCTGCAACTTATTTCGACGGTGATTTGGTGCCGCGGAGAGCACACTCGCTCCTGCCCAATGCGAAAATTATTATAATATTGATTTCCCCATCGAAAAGGTAAGTAATACAATATTAACGTCTGTAATTTTTATTTTTTGTTCCATTATAAAATCGTATCTTTATTAATTTCCATACGAGTGTTCATCATATTTCAATATGTGTTTATATCAGACCTTTGAACTCATTATTTTAATCTAAAATTTCCTACGGAAAAAGTTCGTTTTGTGTTTTCTATTTAAGGAATACACGAAAGGTTTTCTTTATTCTGTGTTGGCAAAATTTATAGAATTGTAAGTTTAAGAAAAAAAATTAATTTATTGGGGAGTGTTCTTCGTAACGAAAATACATCAACAGTCGCGATCGATTTCTCAAACGCCATGCAGCGCTTCGTTTGAAACGTTTATATAAATTTATTAGCAGTTTGTGTTTTGATTTGTAAAAATGTATAAGTAAATTGTTTTACTAATAAGATTAGGAGATTAATAATTTGCTTCGAGTGTAATGTTGTCCTTTGTATCGGTCCATAAAAGCTACCTGTAAGGTGTAGACTTGGCAAGCGTTCCGAATGCTCAGGACAGACGAATACGTAACGGTACAAGCATAACAATGTGTATTTTCATAAATATTAATAGTTGTAAGAACTATTCAAGTATTCCCTAAGAGTTTATTATAATACATCTCTCATGTATCTCCTGTATTAAATTCCAATACTCGATTAGAAATTACGTGTGTTGGGTAGGAATTGTTTTAATAATGAAAGAGTTTAATGGTTGTTTTAATGAAACCATTTATATCAATAAATATTTACATTGTTATTTAGGAAAATTAAATAATGCTTAGTCGTTATTCAATTATTATAATTGCATTTGAATATTTTTACACAGAAATATCTTAATATCTTTAAATTAAAAACCAGATAAATATAAGACACAATTTCAAACACAATAATTTAATATCAAACTACGCAAAACTTGTATTATTCCAACTAAACAGCTGGTATCCTAAGATTCATGACACAAAAGTCAGTCGTGGGCGGGGATCTAACTTGTTAAGTCTCGGCTCAATGGTAGCACGAGACCTGTCAACAAAATTAGACCTTTAATTATTGTATAGTTTCTTGAGAATTAAAAAAGTATCTCAAATTAATTTATATTTTTACTCAAATAATGTAAAAAAAAAAATATTTTTTCTTTCACTATTGAAATTTACTATTAAGTTATTGCGCAGACGAGCCTGAGATTTCAGTAAAAGTAAAGATCGTGATAAAACCATAACGTGGTGGTAGAGTATTTGTAATACCCGTCTGCTTAGCTACCGTCTATCGCCAATGTGGGTAATTTGCGGCAGTTGCACTTTAGAACCAGTTCCGCCAGTAGCTTAGTGCGTCCATCATCTTGGGCAACATCGTCATTTAATATCAGATGAGTTTGTGGCACAATGCTAAGTACCTATCTGTGAAAAACAAAACGTGTTATTAGATAATATATTAAATCTTCAAAATTAGTTTTAGTTAGTAGTATTTGGTACATATATGTTTTGGTGTTCTTTAAATAAAGTTCGTTAAAAATGATGAACAGGGCGTACTCGTGGTATCAACACATACGCTCGCATGGCGACCCGGTCGCGAACAACTACACATTCTACACAATCATCACGGCGAATGACAGTGCCCCGAAACCTCTCAGGGATTTGAGGTAAGAATTTTTCTTATTATAGTTAACATTTTTACTTTGATACCCCCCAGTACTGGCGGAATATTTTCAGCCCGAATTACTTTTCATGTTTTATGACGATGATAATATTTTCAATATTAAAAAAAATGGATTATCTTTATTACTCAGTGTAATATGAAATGGTTCCACTGAATTTGAAATATTATTTTAGTATTAAAATACCAGCCAATTCTTTTTGTGTATTCAGAGTCTGTCTCGTTTTTAACCCTTATTTTTCTGTATATTACTATTTTGTCGTATAGTATGACAAAGTGGCGGTACTGCCTTTAATGGTTAATACGGCTGTAATGCAACATGCGATAGAAGGACGAAATAAATTGAGGCGATTTAAAAAAAGTTTTATATTAGTAAAGTGAAATACCAAAAGAGTCACTGTGACGAGTTTATATTTCATATGCTTGATGGTTGGAGATTCCTACCACAGCGCTTGAATACTTCATATGCAGCCAGTTCCAGAAAGGCGACACGCCCAAGCCTTTACAGGACCCACGCTGTTAGTCTCAAGGGCTTTCACAGTTTCACCGGACTTTTAAGCCTAAGCGTACCTATATAGCTGATTATATCTATTTTTTTTTATCTGTTTAACCTGTGGGTCTCCATCAACTGAGAAACACCGTGAAATACCCACTAAAAGGAAACCACGGTGACTGTCAATCCTTTATACTGCTTCTTCTTTTCTGCATCGTAGGATTTGTTTTCACACTTCTTGGCTGGTGTTACACTTAATGTATGGTGGTCGGGGTTCAGTAGCCACGATTGGAGTAGGTATCTACCATGTAATTACCCATAGCATTATATGTCTCATACGTGTATATCATAAATTGTGTATAAAACGCAAATTGAAGCGATGATAGCTTCAGCGTGACTTCGAATCCCTCCAATGAACTTGAGCTTTCGGAGATGGAAGACATCGTGATGAAACTATAGCATGGTGGTAGGACTTTTTTTAATGCCCTCTTGGTTAGCTACCAACTGGAAGTTGAAAATCTACCGCCAAATACCTGTAGGTGTGTTCCGGCAGTTACACTTGTGCGGCAGTCCCTCCGCTATTCCACCATCTTGAGCCACCTTGTCGCCATCGTTACTTAACCTAACGTGAGATTGCGGCCAAAACACTAAACCTGTTAAGTATAAAAATATATATGTAAATATATTGGAAAGCCATAATTATTCACGTAGTATATTTTTCACAGAAAATTAGAATATTCTAAACATTTTGATTACATGTTGAAGTCGTGGGTAAAATAATAAGTTTGTATTATTGCATGTTACAAAGTTGAACTGTAATGGAACCGAACCCTTATCAGCAGTTTTACACGTACTCTTGAAGTCTTTTTGTTCGGGTCCTTTGTTCGCAAACCCATAAAATCAGTTTTCCT
The DNA here is from genome assembly GCA_039707435.1 of Actias luna. Lineage (NCBI taxonomy): Eukaryota > Metazoa > Arthropoda > Insecta > Lepidoptera > Saturniidae > Actias > Actias luna. Next base: position 6,110,281 of record JAZHAC010000033.1, on the reverse strand, counting down.
TAACACACCCTTAAGAACCAATATGTACATATATTGTAATATTGGTGTATAGAATAACCATGCAATTGATTTGTACATTAGATTAAACTAAAGACTGTGTTTGACGTATAATTTGGAAAACAATATAAAACTAGAAAGAACATATTTTTGCTTTGAATAATATTTAAAATATAAATGTTGTGGTTATAACTAAACAATATAGTTCTACTCATCTATGGGGAACACTACAAAAGTAAAATTACGAATGCTAATTTCGAAAATATAATTGTTGAGAATTTTTATGCCTATGCTATTATTATTATTATTTATATTTTATAGGTTTAAGCGTTATGGCCATAATCTGACCTGATCTTAAGTGACGATACGGCCCAAGTTGGTGGACACGCTAAACCTGTGGAGTGACTGACTCTTAAGTACAACTACCGGAACTATTGGTATTTGGGTGCAAATTTTCAACTTGACGGTGGTAGTTAGCCAGGAGGGCATTAGAAGAAGCTCTACCGCCATACAAACGTTACAAATTATTTTTATTAGTAATATTAAAGTAGAAAATCGCTAAACGTAATTGTAATCCTGCTTACATCGTCCTCTGATGACAGACTGTTCACTTTTTATCCGGTGAGTAATTGTCATTTCGCCACAATGAAGTAATATATTAAAACGTAATATGAGAATTCCATATTTTATAGAAGCCGTAGTCTAAATGAATTTTTTTATTTGGCTCGTTGCGTGTCGGCCACTTGAATTTATTACATTAAATATTACGTATATTGGCTGCTTGACGTAGAGTAAGAGGTACCTCTGTATGAACTTTGAGATTATTGAATCATTGAGGGCCCTCGTCAATACCGTATAGATGTTGGTTATATAAATACGAAAACGGAATTTATTGCTGTTTTAATTAATCATTAGATGAAATAGAATATCGAGTATTTGTTTAATGATTGTACGACATATTGAAAGAAGGATATTACTGGGAATAAATAATTGATCAATTCTAATAATTTTATTTTATTTATACTTTACTTGGTTTTATGTGCGGCTTCGCTCCCGTTAATATTAATTGGTCAAATGACGCAATAAAAAGTTTAATAAAGTTTATCCCACTTCCAATAAGGTTTTCGCGAGAAAAAGTAGCCTATCACTGTTTCCAAGTTTCCTTCTATCTCTATACTAAAATTCATCATAAATACCTAAACCGATCCATACTTATATTATAAATAAATAGAAATATTTCAATTATTTGTTACGCTTTCGTGCCTAAACCTCTGAATCGATTGTGATGAATTTTTGTATAGAAATAGATAAGCCCTTACATCCGGTGATAGGCTACTTTTTCTCTAAGTGGAGTTAAGAATAGAATAAACTTAATATTTATTTCGTCATCCGATTTGACAAAACCTATATTAACGTAAGTACGTATTATTACTAAGTAAAATATTATAGTGTAAATACCTACATAGGCCGACGATTCAGTCTAGAGCTAGATATTGTTGGCCTTTAATTGACTTACGTACTCATTTCTTACTTTTAAATTTGCGCACACAATAGACGTACGTTTACAGTACAGTTTACATGAAATTTCTTTACTGTGTTAGAATTTACGAAGAATTATGTTTCAAAATGTTTAAATTTAAAATTTTATTATTAATAGGAATCGATGTTTGAATCCGGGCAAATACAGTCATTACTTGGAACGCTGGCTAGCAGAGTACAGCGTGCAGCAGCTACATATAATCGACGGTTCCTTGTTAAGATCGGAACCGGCAAGCGTTATGAATACGCTGCAGAAGTTTTTGAAAATATCACCACATATTGACTACAACAAATTGCTCAAGTACGTATAGAAATATTAATATTAAATGAATGTTTATATGTAATTAATAACTGGTTCACAGCAACACCTATTACATTCAGAAATAGTCTATTTGCGTGGTGAATGGACAACCGATCTTGGAGTTAACATTATATCCTCTATCCCATATGATCTCTTTCGTTACAAGGTATCAGAATATTAGTTGTCATCCTGTTAAATTACATCCAAATGTCCATTAAAAATTTAAAAATAAAAATACGGTGGTTTCAGAGTGATGTGTGTATTAACAGTCAGATTTTTTTTAATATATTTATTTGGTCTCTATAAGATAAAAAAGTGTACCCAAATTATAATTTACAACAAAATGTTTAATGTAAAGATTTATCGCAATTAGAATTTAAATATATATAAATTTAAATAATTATTATATCTATGGATGTATATAATTAGATAATGAATATATTTTTCTTATTTGTTCAATAAAAGTAACAATTGTGATTCTTTAATCAGACTTATTTAAAAGATATACCTACATACGTATTTGCCCTCATTATACACAAACTTTTGTATAAAGTAATATAAAAAACAATACGGAATCATTATCGAAATATTTTCATTAAATTAAATTTTTCATCATCAATATAATATTCCTATTATATTGCTGTATAAGTATTGTAAAATTTAAGGCAGTTGGTGTGTTTCCGTTTGTTATTATCAAAACTTTTAAATCAAAAATAACAATTCAAATTGCGTTTATAAAACATACAAGTGGCAGTAAATCCCAATTAGGTTTTCTGAGTACGCAACAGCAATACTCCATATTTTAGTGTCGGCAGCGTAAGCCCAGCGGTGTGTCTGCAATCGACGATAACTTAGGCACAATGGCCCGTTAAACTCCATCCGAACTGCTTAGAGAACTAAGTCGCGGAAGCTAATAACGGGGACACAATGCCGCCATCTATCTAATAATACAGATGCTGGCTACTATATAAAGCACTACGTATTTCAAAACTAAACTATATGGAAATTATTGATTATGAACTTAATTCATCAGTTATAGTTTTTATTGATGGTAATTATGTATGATTGAAGTCGTTTTATGTGAATGATTTGCATTCAAATTATGACATTTTAACTATTATTATGAAACGCTATATGTTTCTGTTATGTATTATTTTTATCAATAGTATTCATGCATACTTCAAACTAATCAATGGTTCTGACCAAAAAGATAACACCCGTAAGAACATATCAGGCCTTTCCAGGAAATCATTATATGCGCCAAAACCCTTAATTTTTTTTTTATTGCAACCCCTTACAATTTTTTTTTGTAAATTAGAAGCAGTATGTTAATAGCCACTATTATAATATATCGGTGGTTAAATATAACAAGTTATATTTTTGGATAAAGATATCATAAACACTTTTTAATTAGGAACGAAAATACTCTCCTGTAAAAAGTGCAAACTTTCGTTTCCGTTGTTTTTCCTGAGAAGGTTCAATATGTACATGCACATGATTACAGAATCCGTCTTTTGTCCTATCATGTTTGGACACTAATCAAACTAACTTATTAATGTGTTTTTAAACATTATACGGTGAACTGTCTTAGCTGGTGCAACGGACGTTATTCGTCGTCTCGATAAAAGAAATGTTATATGGAATTCTACTTCGATCAGTCAACTTGTTTAGAAGTTATGCGATCAATAACAGACGTGCAAGATTTTATATATAAAGATTTATACAACGAATATCATAATATCTTATCTATATAAACTATAGATTTGTCTAGTAGGAAAAATCATTTCAAATCTCGCTACTCGCTATTAATAATAGTTTAGTAGAGTGTGGCGTACTTTAAAGACTCAATATATCGAGTGTGTCCGATACTTTTACAAAGATAACTAATCGAATGTGTCCAACGCAAACCGTCGACACGATACAAGATCTTTGTATTTTTCAGTTACAGCTAAACGTATCCAAACACCATATAACATTATTTTTCTAGTATGCTGAAATAATAGCAAATGTTTTATTACACATAACGAGCATAAAAATGTAAGCTATGATACGTTTGCTTTACTGTCACGTACAAATACTACTAAATCATATAACATAAATTAATAAAATATTATATATATATATAAATATTATATATAATAAAATATTATTTATATAACATAAATTAAGAAAATGAAATCACGGAGGGCATCTGTTCAGTGTCAATACACTAAGTAATGTTCGATCGTAGTATAACTATAACAGTAAAGGCAAGCTCTGTTGATTCAGATATTACAAGCAAATAAATGTTTGATAAAATTATTGAAACAGAAAAAATGTTAGATAAGACTTTATGAAAAGGCGAATCCGTTATATACTAAATAGATTCTAAAATAAATTATTTACTTTTTTTGTAAAAATACCTATTTGTTTATTTTAAACGATAGTAGTCAGCAAATTAAATTAAAGTAGAACCTTATGCTAACATTAAAATGTGTTATTTTACATTTATTCCTACTCATTAATATAGATATCTATCTTCCTTCTATAAATGAAAAATCTATTAACGTATTTGTCCGTTTAGAAACCAGAACGACTGGTTCGATTTTGATGATATTTTTAAGCAATCTTCAATTTAGTCCAGTGGATAATCCTTTGAAGTTTAGTAGCGAATAGCTACATTTTATTTATATTTTTTGTGTTTTGACATCTGGCTGTATATAATTAATGATACCCGTACAAAACTTTGACAGATGACTAAGCGCGGAAAAATATCATGACCCACTTGAACATGTTAGAAACAGAAATCATTTTATTTGAAACAAAATTAAGGGAGGTAAAAATATTATATTTAAACTAGTTGTGGGAAAAAAAATCTATGTATAGTAAATTTAGGCCTCGTAGAGCAGTAATAGAAATCCTTACAAGAGGTTTCATCTTCATCAAACATTCTCTTTTTGGTATATATAGTTGTTAGCGTGTTAAGTATATCGGTAATATTTACTGAATTTGACTGTATGTGAAATTTTTGATAATATTACATTATAATAATTTAAAAAATTATAAATTGCATCATTTCTTGCAGGTACGATTCGAAAAAAGGATTTTTCTGTCAAGCAGTCGGTAACGATAAAACGAAATGTCTGGGGAAGTCTAAGGGTAGGGTATACCCGCCCATGGAGGAGCGATCTGCGAAATTTCTTAAGCGGTATTACACAGTACACAACACTGCGCTATCCAAACTGCTGGTCAGGATTGGTCGTCTTGTACCGCAGTGGTTGAAAGATGAACTATCTTCGAACGGATAGCATTTCATACAACCTGTGAGGTTGGAACGGAAAAAAATTACACATAAAATTATTAAAGTGTGTGTCGTTAGTATACCGTGAAATCAATGGTGATTGATTGCAAGTTATGATGGACCGCGGTTTGAAACCACGGCCATCGAATTATCAATGTTGTTTTATATAGTGTTTCATTAAAGAGTATTCGTGTTGACAAAAATATGTGTCGTTGTCTATCGGTTCTCAAACTTAAGAGTATCTTTGTTGAGAAAAATATGTGGTTGTTGTCTATTGGTTCTCAAACTTAACGTTAAAGAGAGTGATATTAAAAATGGCTCGATGTTTATTGATGTTGCTGGTAAGCGTAAACACTGACATATGAATAGTGATGGTTAAAAATTTATATGTTTGATAATTTTATGTTTTACAGTTTGGTTAATAATATTATTAGTGGATCTAAGTTATCGAAATACAGCGTTTGCACTTACCCTCATCGATATGTATGTGTTTAATAGTGATGTGAATTTCAGTTGGTTATTTTATCGTTTCGACGCGACTTGAAGTAGATAGTGAATAACTTTGATTGTACAGAACAAGTGTTGCGATTGCTTGCCTGAGTCGTGTTATTGTTAGTCAATATCATGATAGCCGGAGCTTTATGATTTCGCTGCCGGTTTGGGTGCTATTTGTTGGTAGTTGCAGTTATATCATATATATGTATTTCTCAAAAGATTTACAGTTTTTCTTTGGATTTTCAAATATGAGCGATAGAACAGAAAAGCGGGAATCTAACAATTTAATATTTGTGAGTGAAATAGGTAAAATACTTGGATAAATTCCAATAAACGTATTCTTCTATTGACAGAGACAAAAATATTTTAAGATTTTTTTAATTATTTAACTCAAAAGTGAAACGTCTTTGCTTCTATATGACTCGTATATCAAAATGATGTTAGACGTATTTTTGGTATCGACACCATAAGAGCTTTTGATATACAGTATCGATATATTCAACGAAGCGTTTCTAACTCATTCCACGCAATCGTATAAACAAATCGCGCTTATTTTTTAATTTTATTACAATGTACGTACCTGAATGAACTTGTACAGTCTGTAGTTAATTTTGTACAATTTTGTACGTTTCGCGTATTTAAGAATTTATAACAGTTTTTCCCTTCGGTGCCATATATAAGAAACTGGCACTATAGGTTTTTTTTTTGTATGTTTGAATTCATTTATAATACATAGAATATGATAACATTTCTAATTTCCGCGATTGTGATAATGAAAAAAAATGAACGCCATATTTGCCAAACATTAGTGTAACTGAATTAAATTCGCGGAAATTCAAATTTAAGTTATATTCTGTAGATTATAAACGGGTACCTCCTATGCATATTTGCAATATAGTAAAATACTAGTCTTTATATTTTAATTTTTACCCATCATGGTACATATTGTATTTTTTTTTTCAATGTTTAAAACGCAAATAATAACGAAGACATCAATTTAGTTCAGTTACCGGGTAGGCCTTAAGGATTATTAATATAAAATATAAACTTGCTATATTCGTGACATTATATTTTAAAAGGAAATCATTGACGACACGATGAATGTATTTGCTATATATTTTGATATACATAATTTATTGGCAAAATAACGTGGAACACGTTCTTTTTTCTAAACGGATCGAATAAGGTGTAGATTTCTTATTCTTTATTGTAATAGATGTCGGTACTTAAAGGTATAAATATAATGTATAAAAATCTTCTTTGTGAAATATAGATAGAGAAATACAGAACAGAAAGTGTAATACAAAATTTATATATTTAATTTTGAATATAGTATTAAAAATATCTCTTTAGGATTTTTGGTATGTATATATTGAGTTACTAACTTCTTTTTATGATACATAATTGAATTGTAATGGTATGGTTATATAAATTTTTACATACTTATTTTTTCTGTTCAATATCGAGCGTTTTCAGGAAAAACAAACAAAAAGCGACAATTTGCACTTTTTACATGAGAGAATCTTTCTTTCTTCTTTAAAAAGTATTTATGATATCTGTATAAAAAATATGATGTTGTTTATAATTAACCATTAATCTATCAAAATAGTGGCTATTAACATACTGCGTGTTATTATGCGCATGTTACTATATAAAAAACATTTTTAAGATTTTTGACGCTTACGATGTTCTTCCTGAAATGGCTCGATATATTTAAAACGACTGATTGTGGGCTATAATTATTGATGTTATTACGAGAAATGATATATTGTAAACAACGTTTGTATTTAACGGTGATAAACAAAAATCTCGGTATAAATGTTTAAGTTTAGTACATAAAAACATCTGATAACATAACAAACTCACGTATTCTGTAATGTCATTCTTAATTAATGTAATTGTTACGTTTAATGTTTTTTTTATAAATACAGGCCAATGACTGCTATAATTAAAATGTGTTCTTTATAAGGAATAATACATTAATTATTTTATTAAATGACTTAAACTATCTATAAACTTTTTAATTACAAACTTCCTTCTCTAGTATTGAATTGTGCCTATTTATTTTTATACTTAAGGTTTAGCGTTTTGAACATAATCTTACCCGATCTTAAGTGACGATATAGCGCAAGTAGGTGGACACGCTAAACCTGTGGAGGGACTGGCTTTCAAGTGCAACTGCCGGAACACACCTATTGGTATTTGGCGGCAGGTTTACAACTTGTAGATGGTAGCTAGCCAGGTGGGCGTTAGGGACAGCCCTATCACCATTATATGGTATCCTCACGATGTTTTCCTTCACCAAAAGCTCAAGCTCATTGTAGATGGATTCGCACTAACGTCCCTTGACGCGGAGACCGTACACACTACCACTGTGCTATTATCGTTTCAATTATTTGCCTATATTTAGGTGTTAAGCTTATACTAGAAAATGTTTGAAGCTGTCTTGGCAGTAGTCAATTCGGTGTTTTTTTAAGGGCATTGGACTTCTCTTAGGATCTTCATACATTGTTGTCCATTAGTTGTTGTTTCCTTGAATAATACGAGCATATGCGGAGTGTTTTTAAATACAACCCCACAAAGAACTATCGACAAGAGTTATATTCTATTAGCTAAATGCTTTTCGTTGGCCCATCGATTGCCGTGTAAATGGGCTAGACCTCTCAAAACAGATGATGAACATCGGTGAGTTCTATTACTTAACCCATCTTTTTTTTGATGCCTTTGAGGATTTCATGTAATTTACACATGTCAGCCCTATCGTAACACAATCTTAGTACACAGTAAGAGTAAGAGTATATATACTTAATAGTAAGAGATTGACTTGAACAGGCAACCTATCCCTTAATATCTTACTCGACGTTTCAATGACTGCTAACCAAGGCACTAATTCTAAACGAATTTAAAGATAATTCGTCAATACGCATTTTAAGGAAGATGTTATTCTGAACTGTTATTTAGGTTCATTAATTTCTTTTTCTGTCAATATACATAAAACAAACATAAACGCTTCACTTGGCTAATTATAATATCGAAACTTTTCAGAAAATACTTCGCAGGTAAGTGCCAAAACCTAAAATATTTTTGTTATTGTAATATCCTTATAATATAAAAATATATTAGTAAATTAGAAGCAGTATTTTAAGAGCTACTATTTTAATATATCAGTAGTTAATTATGAACAACAAGTCATCATTTTTTATAAAGCTATCATAAATACTTTTTAATTTCGAAAGAAAAAACTCTCCTGTAAATAGTGCAAATTATCGCTTACGTTGTTTTTCCTAAATAGGCTCGATCTATACACGTTATCCTCACCGTAAATCCTTCATTTTCAGTGAAGCCAGCGAAATAAAAATTCCAAGTATAAAATAACCTTCAACTAAAATCATATATAGATTTAATTCTTAGTTTACTTGTTAAAAGGTAAATCACTATTATTTATTCTAATAGTTATTTCAGTATGTTAGTAAAGTCTAGGAACATCTGCCCTACATGTTTGAGAACTCCAAATAATTCCTGACACAAATAAAACTAAGCACTTTGTACATATCGATAGAAAATGTAGACACATTATTTACTTCAACGGGTAGATAACATCTTCCTTTTCCCTTAAAACGGTGCACCTGCTACTTTATTCGGACGAAATGTAAGGACAAATTGAATTCCGAAACTTAATAATTCTAATTTACTGTCACAATAAATTTACATTTAAGTGGATAGATATAAAGTAGGATATATATGAATAAAGAAATTTATCATCCCAACCTAATCATAACTAACGAGGTTATTACAAATATTTGTCAGTTAAAACAGTAAAAATGTTTTCTTTTTTATTGTGGTTGAAGGTTGACACAGTACCAATGAAATAGAACGTATTTGACTCATCGGATCAATGAATCATTTAAATTCCTAAAGAGGTAAGGTGCACTTGACGAAACAAGTATAACGCAACTACTATTCTCATATTAAACAACAATTATTAAACTACTAAATTATTAAATTACTAAAATTAGGCCATGTCAAAGAAATACGAAGAGTAAAAGGAATTTTAAAAAAAACACAAGTCTTAATACCACTAAGTAGGTAACTGAAGTGGAATGGACTAATTGATTGATGTTTTGAAACTACAATCGGTACCAGAATGAGCAGTAGACCAACTGTTCTAGGCGGTAAAATATAAGTGATCGGCGAACAGTGGCCAAACATAACAAACATCTACCATTGGAACCCAGCGAGAGCTTCGATTAGTAAAGGGTTGTTGCTAGTAAAGAATGTCCTTTAAGGAAATTTAATGTTACAGGGACGGTTGTGCCTTTTATCTTTTTAATTTATTTTTCGCAAATAGCTTGGGTCAACGACATGTACCTAATTCATGTACCTACACAAGAATTCATTTTCTTAGCATAAAAATGTAGGATGTTGATAATAAAAATTCGAACTAGTTACTTTAGTAAAGTATTTAGCAACATAACTGGAAAGCAGCAACCTGCCTTACGTTATGGTTTTTATCTTAAAATTACTGACAATGATGGATGGTGGGCGCCTCGTGTCGGTAATTCATTTATCTGCGATTAAAGGTCGGCAACCCGATGCTGTGCTCCTTCATCAACAGTATAAATTGACACGTTAAAATTTTGCGTAAACTTCGGTCTGATCTATAATCAATTCAATTGATCTATGAGGTAAGTTACTAAAGATTAATATACTCATTTATATATAAACATTTTTCGTTAGATTATAAGACTTACATATAATATTATCTAGTCTAGTCACCGCGCAAAGATGAATTCATTGGTCACTTGAAACGGTGAAAAACCATATTTTTCTGTTATATAATAAAACAAGTATATAAAAAGTTTAATAAGCATAATATAGTGTTTTAATTAAATATTTTTTTAACTTTAGATTGGCGTTAGCTGGTTATATTACATATTTTTAGATTCACTATTGGTACTCGAATTACGGGAATATTAAAAAACTAAATGTTTTTAGAACCAAAAAATCCTTTAATTAATTTAAATTCTTTATTAAAAATTTTATACTCTTATCTAGAGAAATAGCAAAATTAAATAGAATTTTGTTTGTAATATGTAGAGGTTGTAAAAGTATAGGCTGATGCCGTAATTCCGGATGGCTTTTCGTCTCGTGGTGTCTGCTTAGGGCATTAGACGGCGCCTTTCACGTGATGAGTCTTACATACCCGTCGTAGCCCGCTCATCACAAAAAGAGAAGATGTAAGTAGACGCAATTTATCACCATACAAAATAAAATTAAATAACCATATAGGTATCTATGATTAAATTAATCACCTATATTGAAAAATATTGTTGTGTGATATCTTAAGCTGTTTTCACATAAAAAATTCAACGCTAAGGTGTTTGCAGACCTAAAGAATTATGATGAACAACATGGATCTATTTGCCTATTTACTACTTCATTATGACTGTTATTACGTATTTATTTATTCCCATTATATATATTTAAACGATTTCTTTTGGAATATATTGAATATGGAGCCAAATAACACTAAAACAAATTAAAAACTATTTTTGCACAGAAGAAGAACATGCTGTTAATTTAAACAGACTTCTACGTTTTACATAAAACCGTATTAACTCCTTCTTCGAAGTAATAAAAATGTCTAAGAACCCGCTCAGTTGCATTCGTATTACCTAATTATGTTATGTGCCTGACACCTGAAATTTAAGGTACAAATGAGATAATATGCAATTTTAGATTATTAAATCGACAGTGTTCGAGTATATACGTATATCTGTACTCTCTGATCACAATTAATTTTAAACCATCACATGAATTGAAAGATAAGGTCTTAAGTCTTAATTCATGTGTTTTATAAAGAATTAATACGAAATTTATCAAATGGTTATGAAATTTTTAATAGTTTATTTCGAAAAAATTAATAAGAACCATATTGCCAATGATTTTATACCTATTGCATATATACAGGTAAATATTATTCCTTTTTAAGTATAGCTCCTTGACCAAACAATGATTTCATTGCGAAATAATATTTTTATTATTATAATAGTTTATATGTGATTATGTAATTATTAAATGAATAATAGATTAGTATTGCTCTAAAATGTTTAAGTAAAATTTTATTCCCAGAATCTTTTAAACGTTAAAAGGAGATAAAAGTATTTCCTTATAACTGTCATAAAAAACTTTAAATTAATTTCAGGTAGATGGATATTTCCTTATTTGAAACTAGTATGTACTAACGATATACTATTATTTTATAAAGTATATACAGGTTATAATCACTGTACTGTGGTTGAAAAGGTGGTTAGAAGGATTGGCCAACAAATAATATTCAAGTTTGTGTCGCTTTGTTTGCCAAGACTCCAAAACCTCGGATAGAGTTTCAGTGACTTGGCGAGCTTATTACTATTTGTGTTGCCAGGAATATCGTTTCCTTCGCTCGTTGATGAATACCAGTACGACATAAACTATACCTAAATAAGTAATATTGAAAAGTGTAAAAAAATAGACTAGGATTGATACCAAAAAGCAAGATGTAAAGGAAATTTAGGGTGTAAGGGCTATGATTCGTCACAATTTGGTAGTAGAGTTCCTGCCCGACTGGTTAGCGACCACCTTCGGGTTTAGACTGCCGCAAAATAAAAGTTCAGCATGAGCCTTTGTGTTCCGGCATAGTGAACCAGAACCAGCCCTTTTCGGCCAGGTCAGCAACATGGCTGTCATGTCCCTGGTGTTGCGCCCGTCTATAGGCGACAGAAACCATTTACCATCAGATGAGTCGTCTGCCAGTTTGCTATCCATTAACATAATAAAAAAAATGCTTCTATAAGAAAATAATCACTGGAATACTTTTTTATCATAACAGAAGCCGAATTGGATTAATACATAAGTCGTCATCACATTTTACTCTGTACGTGCCTTTTATGATGTGAAAGTAATCATGAAATATTTCTTCAAGGATCATGCACATTGAACACGTTATCAGAGGTGAAGAGAACGGCAGATGTTTACGTCACTCTAAGTAAGAATAATGGGTGCGCATAAATCAGTGGCCTCTTTACGTCGTTTTGAATATTTACAAAAGACGTCAGGTCTCGCAAAGACTCCATTCAGTAGAGACAAACGTGAAACGACGTGCCCCGACCGTTCTTCCAGTCGTACGTACCGTCTTATTGAGAACGTTGCCCGCTTTTCATTGTATACATCAAGTAAATTTCACTATTTACGTTTTAAGGTATTTTAACTGATTTGTAGTCAGGCAAATCAATTGATTAAATCCTGCTGAATATGTTTTGACCCAACATAGTAATAGTAGTGACAACACTCCAAAATCCTTCAGATAAAATTTATCCTTCGTTTGTTTACGAAAAATAAAATCAACTCTCTTTTTCAGGTGTAATAAAAATATATTATATGTTTTACCGTTGAAATTGCATTATACTATTATATATATAACGATATTAGGATACCTGGTACCTCTAAAACCTGTTTTTAGTGCAGACGAGAAATTTGCAATTTTATGACGTCACACTGCCTCAAACTTTATTACGCAGTCCGGAATGCGATTCTGTAAAATTAGCATGATTTAGTGGGGATATTTTATCTTATACGTACATAGGATATGTTATACCCGTTCCTAAATTAAAGTATTATGCTTCGTAGAGCACAGTAGGATTATAGTACTTTTGATGTGACACCAGCACATCATTAAAATGCAGCACAATTTTAATACTCAGCCTTTTGATACTCAGTTCCTAAAATCACTTCTATTTTAATAAGTTTTTAATATGACTTTAAAACCTGATATTGAGTTTCCCTGTCAAAATAACCAAATACCAGATACGAAAAATCTTATTTTCTTTTGTTCGGACTCACTTGCCTTTTACATGTAAATTAAGATGAGTTCATAAGGTTTTCTATTTTGTAAATTATGTAGTATCATATTATGAGCGAACTTATTATTTTATTTTTAAAGATTTTTTGTATACGCAACGTTTTGTGATTCTATTATTTTAAAACTAAATTCAGAAACTTGATAACAAATATGTTCCGCAAAGTTATTCGAGAGAAACAGTACCTATACTTTAAGGTAAATTTCAACAATACACCTGAAAAATATACAGTGGATATATAGATTGAACCAAAATAATAAATAAACAACTTTAGTACAATTAAGCCGCAACTCACAAAAAACAGCGGTTATTTAACTAACATATTTGGATTTGTAAAATCTAATAAAGCGACCTTAACTAAACATGTCAGTTCATTTGCCTTGATATATATAAAACAGGCATTTCATATAAAATTATTTCAATTATGAAGAAGCAAGTAAATATTATATGTTTTTAAGGTTACATTCTCAATCTGTAGCATCTTGAATGAAAAGATTTTCATGTTTAAACGAAAATCAAAACGAATTGTAGAGATTTATAAGATTTTACGTGTGTCTAACTTTTTATTTGTACATAGGTTTTTCTTTATTTTCTTAATACATAGCTGTGTGGTGCCGGTAGAATAAAATAGCACCACCTCATATCTTCCCGTGGGTATCGTAAAACGCGATTAAGGGAGTGTTAGATAGTACTGACCCCTTGTAACTTTCTCACTGTAATACGGTACCATCTGCCTGAGTCCTTCTCCAGTCGTAACGGTTCCCGTTCCACTGGGTCCAGAAGGAAAAGGATGAATATGTGCAACTGTGTCTTGCGCGTACACTTGTGCACCTGAATATATCCTGCGCATCTGACCGCTTCCGTTTCTGGACTCCGGGTACGCAAAAGTCCTGTAGCGATAGGTAAAGGTAGAGAGGTCTAGCCTGATGCAAGCTAAACTTTGTCTGATATTTGAACACAGGCGGTCCCTAGGGCGTGAGTACACGCCGTGGTCGTTTCCGCGCTGCACATTTAGGGCGACAGCGCGGGCTCAGTAGCAGTTGAGATGACAAAGCAGCCCTATTTAGGGAAGCACTGCTTTCCCCGCTTAGCCGGGAACGGGGCTACAAAAGGTGCCCTAAAAAAATGCTCGTCCCGATTTGGCAGATGGTAGTAACCGCGGCGACTATCGTCGCATCATTCAAATAGTGGTCTAAGTCGCAAATATAATTTTACTACAACCTACCTAATATGACGTTTAGTGCGTGGAACGTGAGAACGCTTCTTGATCGAGATGGCAACGCCTGCCCTGAACGCAAGACCGCCATAGTAGCTCGGGAACTTTATCGCTATAACGTTGATGTGGCTACTCTCAGCGAAACATATATCCTTGATGAAGGATAGCTGGTAGAAGTAGGTGGCGGATATACTTCCTTTAAAAAAGGTACCGCTGCCTTCGATACTCGACGATCAAGTGTGGGATTCGCCTTCAAGAATCACTTAGCAAAGCGTTTAGAGGAGTACCCTGTACATATCTCATACCACGTTACCACACTGCGCCTACACCAGAACAAGGACAACTACCTTAATGTCATCAGTGTTTATACTTCAACGCTAGACAAGTCTGATGACAAGTACAAGTCACCCGAGTTATGCGTGGTGCGCACTGTTGGTCTGATCACTGACTTATTGGCACTAGGCTGTGAATCGGCTTTCGTCGCCCGCATAGATCCACTATAAAAGAGCTTGCGTCTTTGAACGTGGATAAGCTAGAAGATATTGTAGTTAAGGATAACTACGCTGTAGCCCTATCTGTAAAGCTATTGCCAGCAAGTGAGGTAGGTGATGTTGTTGCTGGCTGGGGAACTTTGTCATCTCATATATGGATACCAGTTCAACTGTACTAGGTAAAAAATTCGCAACGAAGACCGGTTTGATGGAAATGATGAAGTCCTCCGGGCAACATTCGACAATCACCGAGATATCCTACCACAGCACAAAAGGCGAAGAGGAAGCATTGCGGCTAATAAAGCTAGTGACCTCGAATTGCGCAAGCTGTCTCGGCATATAAAAGACAAGTGGTGGCAGCACAAAGCTAAATACATGCAATGCCTCACTGACAGAAACCAACTGGGAGAGTTCTACGGTGAGGTACGAAAGGTGATTGGTACATCATACCACGCAAGGATACCTTAAGGATCTCTAGACGGTAGTCACCTGTTGACGAGTAAGAAGGATGTACTATAGCGCTGGGCGGAGCACTTTAATACTCTTCTAAATGTGGATCGATCAGCTGATCTGCAAAGTATCGGTTTAATGCCTCAGCTCCCTTTAGCCTTTGAACTGGACGAACCTCTATCGCATGACGAGGTTGTTATTGCCATCAGGCTGCAACAAAATAAACGAGCGGTTGTCCTTATTCCGGGAGAACTCATAAAATACAACAGAGAGAAATTACACAAGTTGGTGTGGGAACTATTTGTTCGCATGTGGGAAGAAGAGCGCATTCCGGATACCTTTGAAGTATCACGCATAAGTGCTCTCTACAAGAACAAATATCATCGATCTGACTGTAACCCTTACCATCTTGGGCGAAGATCGATTTCAACCGCGGTCGTGAACGGACGTGTCCGTGAGCGCTCGTTGATTGTTCTCGAAACCGATCGTTGCGCTTTACCGCGCCGCCTATTGTTTCTTTGTGCTATTCTTACGTCTTATCAGCAATAATCCGTCTATTATTGCCGACAATCCAGTTCGTGTTACCGATAATTAGTCTATTCTTAAACTCAATATATTGTTTGGTAATCGTGTTAATATTAAATTGTAAGAATTCTCGAAGTTTATTATTGTGAATTCCAAGTATTATTTTTCGTTATTGTGATACAGTGCAGTGATCAAAGTGCCGCCACTGTAAGTACGCCGGTCACCGGCTGCCAACAAAGGTAAAACTTAATTTCCATTAAGCCTTTTACTACTTTTATAGACAAGGTCTTAGATATTGTTTTATTATTATCTTTCTGTTCTGCACGTACATTAGATTGTATCTAAATATTATTTCGTCGAACTCTAGATAGTTCGTTTAACTTTTGCTAGCCGTGCCCCCCTGCCCTTCAGGCAGGGAGGTTTTCTATACAGGCTTCTTTTTAAACCTATGTTACCCCAAGCCTGCTACCAGAATGGCAAACCGCTCAGAGCTTCTGCTAAATAGGTTCCGAGTCTTCGTAGACAAGATACACCCAGAGCTCTTTCAAGAGTTCCTTGTGACCCAGCCCAAACCACCGCAAAATGTGCGTATCCTGGCAGCGGCGGTAAAGGCGCCCGTGCGCACCCGCCCTACTTCTCCGTCCCGTGCACTCGGGACCTCTAGTTTTCGCTCGCGATCGTGTTCCCCAACAAGGAATGTAAATTGTTACTTACAGGCACCTGTCTCTCCCATACTTCCTACATCCCAGGTACCAACGCCACGACAATTCGAGCAACTTATCTCATATGCTCCGCACGCGATCCCTACGGCGAATTCATTTTCGCCTCTTACCCCGAACCCGACACCAAGCAACGAAGCTGACATGAAGGAGCCCGAGTCTACTAATACCGACAGCGACTTCACGCTAGTCAGTAGGGTCAAACATAAAAATAAAAGAGTACTTTCGCCAGAAACTACCGAACTGAAAGTAGCCAAGGCTTGGCGGACCGAAAGAATCTGCGTCCCTGCGACCCCTTCAACCTCCACGGCTCCTTATCCTGGCCACGCAGCCTCGACTGAAAAAGCTGTCCACTCACCACCACCCGTCACTATCGCTGACAAAGCAGCTTGGTTAAATATTTCCACGCAGCTTAATACTAAGAAAATCCGTTATACTAGCACCCGTAGCCGTCCCTACGCCCTTAGATTATAAAAATCTCACCGCCTTCCTTAGAGAAGGGAAACACCGTTTCGTAAGTTCACTCTAGAAGAAGATCGTTTTCTACGCGTGGTTATAAGCGCGTCCCCAAAGAACTTCCCGAGGAGGAAATCCTTGCGCCCCTTAAGGAACAAAATTTTACGGTCCTCCAGGTACACCGCTTAACCAAAAAATTGTTCGACCTTGTTCTTGTCATCTTAGACCGCTCCCAGGAGGACAAGGAAATCTTTTCGATTAAATCCGTCTGCGGCCTCTCTGGCATTACATTCGAGTTACCGCACAAAAATCATAGCCCTACTCAATGCCACAATTGCCAATCGTATGGCCATTCTTCCCGCAACTGCTTCATTAAGCTGCGTTGCGTCAAGTATCTACAAGACCACTTTACTAAGGAGTGCCCATGTATCCCTGAGTCCCCCGAACCACCAAGCTGCGTCTTATGCGGCAAAGCTGGGCACCCCGCGAACTATCGTGGGTGTGAATGTGCCCCACGCACGAGACGCACGCGTTTCGCTACACAAGCGCTTTTATCGCACTCAGCGGCTGCACGTAACCCGCCGCCGCCACTCATGTCTATTCAGGATTTCCCGAACCTGGGTAAGCCAGCGCAGGTTTCTTCTGCGTACCCATCTCCTCCCCAAAGACCTACACTAGCTCCGACCAATGCGTGGACCACCAATCAGCAGCCTCCGAAGGCTAAACCTGCGAAACTCACTGCGGCCAGACCTTCTACTGATGAAATCATTGCGTTCGACGACATGATTAGCGCTAGTCAAAATTTTGGCCGTCTAAGAGCCATTAAGTGCTTCTCAGGCATTACAAGGACCATGCAACGCCTTATCGGCGTTTCTCCTAAATAAACTCGCAATGGAGGATAAGATTAGACCTCGAGGTCTATCTTTGTCCTTTTTTAATGCGCGCAACCTGAAACCCCAACGTGACTTGGTAGCTAGCTCCCTTAAGGAGCGGCAAATAGACGTGTTTCTAGTACAAGAAACACTTTAAAATCGCAAACCCGCGATTGCGAACTACAAGATAGTAAGAAATGATCGTATCGGCATAAAAAGCAGCGGCACGCTCATATACTATAGAAAGTCACTATATTGCATGCTAATAGATCCTCCCGAACTTACAAATTTAGAAGTCTCGGTGTGTAGAGTGAGTATGACTGGTCATCCCAGTATCTTTATCGTTTCCGCGTACCTTTCGCCTAATAAAACTCTCCTCCAGTCGGATCTGGACACCCTATTCGCGATCGGAGACTAGCGGGCACTAGTCTGGCACCGGCGTACTACCACTAATGGTAGGGCACTGTACTGGCTAGAAAATGCGCTTACCTTCGATGTAATTGCTCCCTCAGAGCCAACTCATTATCAAGCTAACTGCCACCCTTCAGTTTTAGACATAGCTATTTTAAAAGGGATCGCGCTTCAGGTACGGCAAATCGAAGTTGTACATAAAATAGATTCCGATCACCGCCCAGTAATTCTGCAACTAGGCCACCCGGGTGACCACACACCCGCTTCAGTCAAAGTGGCTGACGATCCAAAACTCAGACACTATCTCTCAATTAATCTTTCCTCTCCTCACTTAGATAGGATCCCCGACGAGATAAAGTCTGTGACCGATGCCGATGTGGCGATTGACTCCCTGGTCGGTCACCTCCAGAATGCCATCAGGGAAACCTCGAACGAGGTAAGGGTGGCAAACGATCGCCGCTTCATACTTTCTGATGACATTCGAAGACTGATCACGGAGAAAAACACCGCGACACGTGCTCACGATTCTTATCCGACGGAGGAAAATCGCGTACGGCTACGTAACCTACAAAGATCAGTTAAATCTCGTATCTCTGAACTCCGTAGTCAAAGATGGGACAGCCTCTTAGAGGAAATGAAACTGTCTCATCTCGCCTTCTGGGATCTCGTTCGTAAACAAAAGAGCAGCCATTCGTCCGCGATGCCCCCATTAGATAGAGGCTCCAGCAATCCGCCCGCCTTCGAAAGTATTGACGAGGCAAAGTATCTCGCTGCCACTCTCACACCACAGTGTTCCCCTGATGCCAATGAATATTACACCATAGATCCCGGACATATCGGGAGGGATCAGTCGAACAATTCAATTAATAAGAGAGACCCTCAATCGAAAACTTAGACACGGTTACAACTGACGAAGTACTCGCTATTATAAAAGGCCTTAAACCAAGGAAAGCCCCCGGACCCGACGGAATCAGCAATAAAGCCCTCAAACTTCTCCCTGACAAACTTATAGTTCTTCTATTCTGCATCTTCAATGCGGCCATAACTCACTGCCATTTTCCGGCCGGTAGGAAATAGGCAACGGTAATAGGTATCCGACATTCCCGAATTCTCCAACGTCGCAGTAGGCCCCTACGCAGACGACATAGTCATCTTCAGCTCGGGCAGGAATAGGATTCATATATACTACTGCGTCCAAAGGGTCGTCTTTACGTTATGGTCCTGGTGCCTCAAATGGCGCATAGGAATAAGCCCAGACAAAAGTGCGTTTATCATGTTCGATCCTCACGCGAGGAGGAATATAAGCCGTAAGCGTAACTGCCGGCCTCGCCGCCGAGTCCGAACGGTAAATTTCGCTTCCGAAACTGTGCAAATAATTCAATTTATGTTTACAGGTAAAAAATAGAAATTACGTAATCAATTAGTTTAAGGTAAATTTTATTTTAAGGTGAAGTTTATTACATGGTTTAATCAAGACTATGTACTACTTAGTAAACATAAAGTTTTATTATTTATACTGTTAACTCTACCCAGGATTCAAATCCGATCCAGAAACAAAATCAATAGAGATTTTATAAAAATTATAGATTCTCTTACGTTCTTTCAGTTTTAATATCTCAAACAAAATTTACATATATAACTGATGAATATGTTAAAACTGAAATTAAGCTGTTGCTTTTACTCTTCCATAGATTTAGATAAAATTTCGGAGATAACGTGGAAATTGATTTTGCGAAGCGTTTTGCAAGTCAAACACTGTTAAGAAAAAAGGAGCAATTTTGCGCGTCCCTTCCAACGGCGAGGACTCTTATAAACATCGGGCTCTTGCAAAATGCTGGTGCCGTAATCTCCCGAAAACATAAAAGCGTATGAAAACTTTAGTGTCCAATAAATTTTGCCAATACAAGCGAGTACGCCTCGAGATATTTTAGTAATGTCATAGTAACCTTACACTCTTAAAACATTATATTTTAAGTAAAGATATAATAACTTATAATTAAAGATTATTTATATTTTTGATACTCCAAAATTATAACAACTTTACTAAAATTATAACTACAATAATAAGCAGAACAAA
The DNA here is from genome assembly GCA_039707435.1 of Actias luna. NCBI lineage: Eukaryota > Metazoa > Arthropoda > Insecta > Lepidoptera > Saturniidae > Actias > Actias luna. The sequence continues at coordinate 6,089,554 of JAZHAC010000033.1, read as the reverse complement.
CTACTTAAAAATACTTGTATAATATGAAATTAAATATGAAAAAAAAATATCTGAAAATCCATCCAAAATTTCAAAAAAGGTTCATCCAAAGGTACATTTGCGATAAAGTTACTTTTTTAATGATCATATGAATTTTCGCTTTTTGACAATAATCTATATTTTATAATATATAAAGTTAAATGAAATTAATTTTACGAAATAATTTTATTGCATGACCAGCAACTGGTTTCAATTTATGTTTTAAAAAAATTATAAAGAAGCATGTTATTTGTTTTTGATAAATAATTTTTAAAATTCCATATTTGGAATTTGAACGGAATAATGCATTCTGTGCTATGTCAATCAAATTCTTCGATAAACAATTGTACACGTATATTTATCGGATTTCCTTTTATAATACCCTCCGATGCGATCGAAGACCCCTACTGACCACCGAACGTGATTATTCTTCGAAATATTAAAAAAATATCTCTACTTAATTTATTATCAAAATTAAAAAAAAAGAAACATATTTTAATATTTCATCAGATAATTATATAATATTTGGGTAGACCTTTTATACTCATACCAAAAAGTATTTTAGTAAGTACTTAATTCAACTATAGCGTTACAGGATGTGATATTGTTTTTTTCAATGGCAAATGAAAATAACCCTGACGGATGAAACAAATTATTTTATTGTATTCAGCTATATTGTAGACTCTTTTATCATAAAACGTTTATACCATAATCGTAATTACGTAAATTAACTGACAAAAATAGTACAGAAATTAATTGATTTCTCTCGGTAATGAAAGTCCAATATCATGGATTTGTTAAAAACAAATGACAAGATCATCAGCGAATTAAAACCTAATACAGATGATTAATAAGGTAAACTTATTCTCACCCCTCAATTCTCCTCATTTTACCTCACAATTTACTATCACTTACAGAATAATCCTTTATTATTTTTATATTTATATAAGTAATTAAACCTTCAAGGCATTATCGGTTTGTAAATTTTAAGTGTAATTTTAAAAAGTGTAATGAGTTCATGCTTCGAATATTTGTTTACACTTATATCATTTGAAATTATGATTTAAAATCGACAGAAAACTTTTTATTTGCAATTTATTAGGAGTATTCCCTTAAAGCCCTAATAATCTAGCTTAAATAGTGTGATGGTCCGAATGAGTACATAGGCATCTATTAGCCTCGGGACAAGCACGTACACAATTTGCGGCCGATTGCCACGAATGGAACGTGCAATATCAGAATTGCGGACGCACACGTATTGGACGGAAGATCAGACTCGATTTTGAGCGATGGTCCATCGAAAACCGCACTCGCCGCTTAGGTACTACCAACCACGTGAACTAAGTGCGAGATATAATTGAGTTATACGAAAATTTCTGTGTTCCTATAGTACAAGTTTAAACCCAATTATTATTACTAGTATTGAGCTGCTAAACGTTAAGAATGATATGTTATATGTAAAAAATCCATTGGAAAAATTATGTAAGTATAATTAACAATTCTACTCTAAATTCTATATACATATATCATTTTTTAATATTAAGTGATGAATGTGTCCCAAGATGTTGGACACGCTAAGCCTACTGGACGGATTGGCTCTCAAGTACAACTGCCGGAATACACCTAGAGGTATTCGACGACAGATTTTCAACGTGAGGGTGGTAGCTATCCGCCAGAGACTAGAAGATTAGCACCCGAAGAGTCACTACATAACCCTCACGCTTTGACCTGAGCCCGGGTAATGCTTTTGAATTTATGCTTTGCGATGAAGAATTTCGTAAAGGCTGGGATATTAAACAATACGTCAATTAAACAAACGGGTTGGTAGCTTGCCAGGCGGGCATTAGAAAAAACCCTACCACCATGCTATGGTTTCATCACGATGTTTCTCTTCTCCGAAAGCTCAATGTGGATTCGAACTCACGTCCTTTGACGCGGCATCCGTACACACTAGCAACTGAGCTATCATTGCTTCAAATTTTACTTATAATTTAATTGGTATATAATAAAATGGAATAGCTTAAAAGTTAATTGATAATATAAGAAAAGAATTTCAGAATAAGAATATAAAAATCAGAGACATCTATAAATAGTACTATATTAAGTATATATCTATAATATATACAATAGTGGCCTGTGCACAGAGACCAATGTAAGCAATAAAATTCATGAGATTCTTGCAATTTTCGTAAGATGAATTGGGGAGTATATTAACGATACATGTGCAATGTAGATTTTTATGACATTTTGTTATCGACATCTTTTGACAGATTTATGTATATTTTTTGTATGTTTATTTGAAATATAAAGATCATCTGATCCGGGATCTACTTGAAGGTATATAAATATCTATTTGTAATTCAATGTATTCCTAACGTATTGCATTTATACGCATGAATAAAAAACCTTTCCCTTTATATGAAACCTGTTAAAATGTTTGGTAAAATATATTTATTCTATCTACTAGCTGGCGCCCATGACCACATTATACGCGTAGTATTTCGTCAGAATTTCAGAATACACTATACATACTTTTTTAGACTACTGTAGTTCAGTTCCCCAAATATTCTATAAGCTATTTTTTATTTATTTCATATTTTTTGTACACTTTAATACATATAATTATACATAAGAAATGATATGGTTAGTACAGAGAGCGGCCTTATTGCTAATAGCAATCTCTTCCAGGCAACCTTTAGATGGATATGTTCCATAGGTATTTTGGGTGTATAACTAAAATCAAATTGAATAACATACATATTAAAGATATTTGAACTATAACAACTACAAGCTACGTACATATTACGGTCGGCGTATTCGTCTATTCGAACCAGATACTTCAGTGAGCTTTGGTTCGCGCTATACAGTGACACTGTACGTCACTGAGAGTATATCATCACACCTCATACAATTCGTGCACATCCACACGTTAAGTACACGGTTCTGTAATTTTACTTCGTGAGTCAATAAACTAGATCCCAAAATTATCTCACTGTATATCGAACCACCTAGACGGCAATATTCGCGAATGGTGGCAATATACGGCTCTAGCTACTAAGCCACTTTATGGTTCATCATAGGACTTCATTCTTGCAGACCATGATGCCTATAGGCTTTAAAATTATGTTGAAAATATACTATTACTATCATTTACCTGCGGCTTCGTTCACGTTAATATTAATTTTATAAAACAAATCTGATGATGCAATAAAAAGTTTCATATAAAGTTTATCCCTCTGTTTACCCTAATTCTAATAATGTTTCGCGAGAAAAAGTTGCATATCACCGTCTCCAAGTACCCATCTATGTCTGTACCGAAATTTCGCGAAAGGTTTCGCGTGTCTACCAACTTGGACTGTATCGTCACTTGAGATCAGATGATATTATGACCATAATGATAAGCCTTAACAATAAAAAAAAAACAGTAGTTACAATCCGAAAGCAACGATGACCATCATCAAGCATCGTCAGGATTATGACGGCCAGCAACGATAAATGAATTATTTTGCATAAACCGATGTTCATTTTATACAATTACTATCTTTATTAAAACAAACAGTATCTTAGATGTCATTGAAAAGTAAAATTTGAGGCTGAAACCATAATTGTTGTGTTCTCATGTACAATGTACAATGTCATGCACAAGCAATTTTATAGCAAACCTGCCTATCTTCATGATTACTAAACAAAGAAACCAGCTTTTACGAAATTACTCTGTCTTGATATTGTTTTCTCGGTGCGAGAGATTCTTAGCGACTTAATTTATTACTTTGTATCGTATTTTAATTACAAGAAATTTATTATTTCTTCCGAGCAAAAACTTTAAGTCGGTAGGTATCTTTGTGATAAATGTTCTTAATTTTTGTAACAAATATACCAATACCCAACATTGACCTAATTCGCTACTGAAACCTTTTCTACTTTAAATACATGCACGATACATATGGTATAAACATAGTTATCAAAAGTCATCTACAATTCATTTCATATACAATATAGGTAATTATATTCATTTTGCAGATCTCAATAACAATTGTGTTCAGAGTAATACATTTACATACTTATAATATCTATTTTGTTGTTTATACGTAATGTAGGTTCAAATATACTGAAATCATTTTATTCTATATCTAACATCTTGTCTTTATTTTTTTTGTCTTTCAGAGACTTAATATTTATTTCGGCATCAAAAACCTACAATCACATACATAAAGTACATGTATACATTATTGTTAAAAGTCATGTCTATACAGAATTACTATAATTATGTTTGGACCATATAGCTCCATAGAATAAATAGAACTTGTTTTTTTTTCCAACAACGCTTTATAAATACGCTTTCTCTATAGATCAAGTGTGCACATGTGGCGTGCAAAGTAACTTCTGCTTTAATATACGATATAATGAGATTTTCTAGCAAGTTCCGATATACACCGGACTCGGATTAATATTGGAAATTCGAAGCCTTCGTGTCAGACCCAATGCATTTAAATTAACACTGGTAGTTAATAAAGTTTAGTTCCAGTTCACGAAGATTGACACTGAACGACATTACTATTTAGTGTTTAAATATAAATATTAAATAAATATAAAACTAATCTAAAAATATTAATTTATAACAAACTGAGCGTTAGGGAAAAACACGACAAAATGTCCCAACGCATGTGATACTGAAGTAAATATATGGAATATTTATTGACCATAACAGCGTAAAGTTCAGTCGTTAACACAACCAAAACTCACATATTTCGGAAATTTCCTCCTAAGTAAATTGCCTTTATCTACTATTTGTATGCCTTCATATTTATATTGTATATAATATAAGATTTATGATGAAGAAACAACGAGTAAATAATATAGATAAATGTACATTATGAAATATTTGTTTTTATTAAAACACTAACTGTGCCCGCTACTTCGTTCGCGTGAACTTGAAAAATGTTTCTTATAATTTTTCAGATATAAATCTTCAGTGATTCAGATACTATTCTCTTGTACTTAATTCGTGCCGTCATTAAAATTACAATAACGTTTGATAGACTGAATCTATTTTAATTAAATAAATACATGAGGATATGCGTTATAATTTTCTTGATGACGTTTTATCGTAAACAATGTACTTTAGCAGTGATGCATGTACAGACAAACAAGGATACAGACATTTCTGAAAATGTTTATAATTTATTATATTACGTATTATTAATCACTTACAATATTTTTTTACATAAATCTGAAAGTACAGACATGTTAAATTTACATTCATATCAGACGTATAGATGTATATATGTATCCGTCATTCAATACTGTAGCGAAATCTTATGTTACTAAATATTATCACAAAAATAAAATCTCGGACATCGGTTTTTATCTTTCATTCTTATAATAGGTAGGTGGTGGATACACGTCGTTTTATTTTGCCTAGACAGGCTGGAAACAAAAATGTCCGCCGGCGATGCATGTGGCTAACATGGATTAAAAGATGAAATATTGCTCTCTCTGCAGTAATAAAGCATTTATTTACTCTGCAACTCGATATTAAGCCGAACTTACTTCCAAATATGATAATTGCAATTATTAACAATTTATTGCCATTATGACCGCTGTTGTAACGAACTGATTATTTGCATAATAGTCATTTTCATAATAGTTTAATATAAAAAATATGATACATGTAGATAAACTCAATAAAATCTTAATAAATACATTCTCATCTTTCTGAAGCGATGATATCTTAGTTGGTAGTGTGTACGGACGCCGCGTTAAGGCACGCGAGTTCGAATCCACCTACAATGAAAACACCGTGATAATCCACCATGAACTACCACCCTCAAGATGAAAATCTACTCCAAGTACTTATAAATGTGTTTCAGCAATTGCAGTTGAGTGGCAGGCCCACCATTAGGTTTAGCGTGTACACCATCTTGGGCCACATCGTCACATAACATGAGGTAAATTTGGGTCCATAACGCTAAAACTCTTAACTGTTAAAAAATATCTTAATTGAAATAAAACTAATTTAAACGGATTTTATCGCGGTTATTTATTTATTTTGATCCCGACGTTTCGAAACTTTTCAGCCTTCGTGGTCACGGGGCGGACTGAGATGTAGGTTGTCCAAAAAAGTTTATGTTACTATGTCTACCTTCAATTTAATTTTTATTATTGATAGAGTTCCGATCTACGCAGAAACAGCTCACAGTGTCTTGAGGTCTGGCAATTGGTCTTTTAGGTTCCGATTTAATTAAATGTATAATCGGATCCCATGCTTGTGCTAGCTTCCAACCATCTTCTCTATTGAAATTTAGATGTTTTTTTAATTTCAATAGCCTCACGAATCATCCTATGTAGGAATCGGTGTTATTTGGCAAGGATTTGTGGCTTGTTGAATCGAAGATAATGTTTGGAGCCTTCTTCTGAATGTTCAGCAACTGCAGACTTCGTAGAGCGTCGGTGTTTAACGTCAGCTATGTGTTCTTTTACGCGGGTCCCTATATTTCGAAGCGATGATAGCTCAGTGGTAATGTGTACGACTTCGCGTCAAGGGACGTGAGTTCGAATCCAAGCACCTACAATGAACTTGAGCTTTCGGTGAAGGAAAACATCGTGAGGAAACCATAGCATGGTGGTAGGGCTTTTTCAAATGCCCGCCTGGCTAGCTACCACCCTCAAGTTGAAAAACTGCCGCCAAATACCAACAGGTGTGTTCCGGCAGCTGCACTTGAGAGCCAGTTCCACCACAGGTTTAGCGTGTCTACCATCTTGGGCCGTATCGTCACTTAAGATCAGGTGAGATTATGGCCATAACGCTAAACCGTAAGTATAAACAAAAAAAAAAACATTTCTTTTGGTTTGACCGATATACGAGAGGCCACAGTCACATTCGATTTTGTATACGCCCTGTTCTTGTAGAGGTATATGACACTTGACAGGTGGTAAAAATTGACTAATCTTCTTGGGCGGCTTAAAGTAAGTTTTAATTGAAGGACGCTTCAGTGCATAGCCAATCTTGTGTGTGACCCCTCTTACAAAAGGTAACACAACAGGTACACGTTCTACTGTGGCTGGTTTCACTCGGTTTCCGTGACGGCGGCGTGGAATTTGGAGCTTGTTATCTCGCAGTACTTGCTTGATATGTTGTAGCTCAGCAGCCAGATGTTCCTCATCACAGATTCCTTGTGCTCTCTGAAACAAAGATTTACCGACGGTAGCTAACTGTTTCGGATGGTGGTGAGATTCACCATTCAGGTATTTATCGGTATGGGTCATTTTTCCGTACACAGTATGGCCTAAAAACTGATCAGGATTACGGATAACTAAAATATCTAAGAAAGGAAGAGATTTATTTTGTTCTAACTCCACAGTGAATTGTATGTTATTGTTAATGGAGTTAAGATGATCTAAAAATGCAGCTACTTTGTCAGATGGTAAAATTGTGAAAGTATCATCTACGTACCGTTTGTAAAACCTGGGAGTGACGGGGGCAGTGCTTAGAGCTGTCTCCTCGAAGTCCTCCATGAAAATATCGGCGACTACTGGAGGTACAGGTGAGCCCATAGCTACTCCATTCACCTGTACATAAAACTGATTCCTCCACAACATGTAGCCAGATGTGAGGCAATGTTTAAGTAATGCTGCATATTCTATGGGCATGTTATTATCTGCTAACCTCTTAGGCACAATTTCAATGCAGTCTTGTACTGGTAAGCTTGTGAATAGAGACTGGACATCAAAACTAACCATGGTTTCATTGTCAGCTAATTGTAGGTGTTTAATATCACTGACAAATTGGTATGAATCCTTCACAATTGCTCTAGTGTTGCCTCTTAGTGTTGATAACACTTTTGCTACGTGCTGAGCCAATTTGTAGGTTGGTGTGTCGATCTGACTCACGATGGGACGTAGTGGAGCATTTGACTTGTGTATTTTCGGTAACTCATACAGTTTAGGAGGTTTTGCACACGATGGGACGAGTAAGTTTTCGTCAAGATTTAATGTGTCGGAGTAATTGCTTATTACAGAGCTGGTAGCCTTTAAAACTTTGTTGGTTGGGTCTGTTTTAACCTTCTTGTATGTACTTTCATCCGACAAAAGTTGTTCTATTTTATTATTGTAATCTGACGTATCCATTACTACTGTCGCATCACCTTTAGCTGCACGGAGAATAGTTACATCCTTCTTTGAACGCAAGTTCTTTAAAGCGATATATTGCTGTTTTGGAAGATTTGGTTTGGGTGCTTTCACTTGTCGTAATATTGACGAAATACCTTGTCCTATCGCCTCCGAATCCTCCTTACTTTAAGCCGCCCAAGAAGTTTAGTCAATTTTTACCACCTGTCAAGTGTCATATACCTCTACAAGAACAGGGCGTATACAAAATCGAATGTGACTGTGGCCTCTCGTATATCGGTCAAACCAAAAGAAATATAGGGACCCGCGTAAAAGAACACATAGCTGACGTTAAACACCGACGCTCTACGAAGTCTGCAGTTGCTGAACATTCAGAAGAAGGCTCCAAACATTATCTTCGATTCAACAAGCCACAAATCCTTGCCAAATAACACCGATTCCTACATAGCATGATTCGTGAGGCTATTGAAATTAAAAAACATCCAAATTTTAATAGAGAAGATGGTTGGAAGCTAGCACAAGCATGGGATCCGATTATACATTTAATTAAATCGGAACCTAAAAGACCAATTGCCAGACCTCAAAACACTGTGAGCTCTTTCTGCGTAGATCGGAACTCTATCAATAATAAAAATTAAATTGAAGGTAGACATAGTAACATAAACTTTTTTGAACAACCTACATCTCAGTCCGCCCCGTGACCACGAAGGCTGAAAAGTTTCGAAACGTCGGGATCAAAATAAATAAATAACCGCGATAAAATCCGTTTAAATTAGTTTTATTTCAATGAATAATATTCGCGTAAACATAAGAAATCATTAAATATCTTAATATTTTTATTCCATCACTAAAGAATCCATTATAGTTATTTATCTGTTTCATTTAACATCAGCCCGAAAAGTAAGTGTTTATGTAAGTAAGTCTTCAAAATGCTAAAGATTTCTTTCCGAAGAAAGCCGCAAGTTTAATTACCAAGCCGGAATACGAGATATTGGTTATTTCACAGCTGAGATATGTTTAGCTCTATATTTTCCTGTTAAACCGAAAACTTTTATGTGCGTCCAAGTTTGAAAGTAAGAAAACATATATTACCATGTTCATGTACAAAAATTGTATCTATGTACAGCCAGATGTTATTTAATTGCTTTAGAACTAATAGCTTAAATTTAGTCTTATTTTTATTGTAGCACTAGAAAATGGTGGTACTGTACTAGACGGTAAGTGATGTGAATAAAAAACAACAACGATCAACGACAGATCTAAAATCTACTATCGTCCAATGCTATCATGCTAGCCTGATCAAACGCTTCTTCTCGCAACGTTCAATGAAGAACATATCGACGGTAGATATAGCTTCACAGTATAGTAAATATACGAAGTTGTGAAATTCTATGTTAATGTTAATATGTATTTTCATTATATTTTACAATTTTCTAGGACAATATATTACAAGTAAAGTTGTTTTATAATACCATATCTTCATCAAATTCAAATCATAGCTTTTTCTATAGTATTTGATCCTTTCACTAAACGTTAAATAAAAAGCTTGAATGTGATAATGTAAAAAAACACTGTCAATTAGTTTAAAATAATGAAAACAACTTCATTTTCCTGGTTTAATTATTTGATACTATTAAGGTAGGTTTAGGTTAGGTAGCTTACTATTCTTATTACAAAAAAACAACATAGTGATTGCAGATTTCAATTAAAATTACAGTAGCTGCTTTAAACGTTACAATTATTTAACACCCAATTTTATAATCGGATATTTCCTTTGTCTATTTTATATTTGACTTTGGAAAAGATTAAAACATTGATATTTCGCACAGGACTGTTTCAACCATAGAGAGGCGCTTGAGGCTCCCGGGCCAGGTGACGCCTCTGTGGTAAAGAAAAGTAAAGGGAGAAATATATATATATTTTTATTACGATACTATATAAATCAATTCTGTTACATGCTTGCACGAATTAATGTTACATATTAGGGGCGAGCAAAACAGTTGTCACAATAATGTCTCACTCCGGTCTAAATTCTAATGGTATGTGTAAACTATACTCTCAGCTCCGATAAAAGATGTTCATATGAAAACTATAATTTTTAAATATATACTAGACACAAAAATTAAGGGATATAAAAAAAAATCCAAATTTTTGGGTGATTTTCAACGAGCTGTAACTCCGAGGAAAATGATCGTACAGAAAAAACAAAAAAAGCAAATTGTAGCTCCATGTGTCTAGTTTTCAGATATGAGTATGAAAAATTTTTGTCATGTCCAGGTCTGGAGAAATCCTAAGAAAACAACCAAAAAAAAATTTTTCCAAATTTTTTCTCATCTAAAAAAAGGTCAACGGGCTTCAAAAAAATTTTTTTGATTGTTTCGTTCAAAAGCTCTTTTAGAAAATTTAATACTCTTTAATTTGACGTATTCAAAAAGCCTGTACGACGATTTGCCGCGGAGTTATCGTCAATCAAAGCAAAAAAGCTGTTTTTCACTTTGATAATCAATAACTCCGGAAATAATGATCGTATAGGAAATTGAAGGAGGGTTTTGAAAACTGCACAATATTCTCTATCAGAAAATGTAAACATTTTTTAGAAAAATATTTTTTTTGAATTGAAAATTCGGACTGAAAGAAAGACAAAAATTCGCATAATTAAGGATATTTGGATAACTTGGTATAACTTTGGATAAAATGGATGAACGAAGGATATCGTCGGTAATTTTTTAACCTCAGTGTCCCCTAAAATCCCTCAAAAATTCAAAGCGCTGCGATTTTTTTTCATTGTGCCCCGAAGCTTCTAATTCTTTGTTTTTGCAAAAATCACCATTATGAGCAATTTTGTGATTTTTATTTATTTTTTCAATGAAAAAAAAATTTTTCTCTCTAAAGTCTCTATTTTTTTGATCAGAAAGATTAATTGCTTAAGAAATTTGAAAAAAAAAAATCAATTCCTATACGATCATTATTTCCGGAGTTATCGATTATCAAAGTGAAAAAGAACTTTTTTGCTTTGATTGATGATAACTCCGCGGCAAATTGTCGTACAGGATTTTTGAATACGTGAATTTAAAGAGTATTAAATTTTCTAAAAGAGCTTTTGAATGAAATAATCAAAAAAAATTTTTTGAAGCCCGTGGCCCTTTTTTCAGACGAGAAAAAATTTGGAATTTTTTTTTTGTAGTTTTCTTAGGATTTCTCCAGACCTGGACATGACAAAATTTTTCATACTCATATCTGAAAACTAGACACATGGAGCTACAATTTGATTGTTTTGTTTTTTCTGTACGATCATTTTCCTCGGAGTTACAGCTCGTTGAAAATCACCCAAAAATTTGGATTTTTTTTTAAATCCCTTAATTTTTGTGTCTAGTGTAATTTATAGGTATAACGTTATGTCCACAATCTCACCTGATGTTAAGTAACCGTGTGGCCTAAATTAATAAAAATTAATGTAAAGGCTAGGGACTGGCTCTCATGTGTAGCTACCGGAACACGTCTATAAGGAGAACCATCCATTTGGCGGTAGATTTTCAACTAGAGGATATTAACTAGCCAGACGGGCATTACAAAAAGTCCTTCAAGCATCCAAATTAAAGATTTACTTTAGTTTCTTCTCAGCTAATTAATTATAACGACATTTGAGAAAAATGTTGTAAGAGGTAAATATTAGTCTAAAACACGCCGCAAATTGTAAAAGTTAAAAAAGTTTTGCAAAGAAACAATTTCTTTATTTTTATCTTTGGTATCCCAAAGCCTTTTAATTTCGCAGATTAATAACTCGGAGGTAAAACTTCTGCAAACAATAGTGGCCGGATAAAACGAAAGGCCGGTAACCGTGGAAACATTCAGAGAATAATTGCAAATGGCAATGTCCCCTCGGTTATGTCCGCTGCGATTCATTCACAACAAAGAAAATACTCTCGATAAAATCTACGTATATATTGTAGCCAAAGGAGATGGGTAAAGTTCAACCTTATTTTCGCCAATCATAGTCATTATATGGACCGTTTATTTTGAAAGTGGTGTAAGTCCATTTTCTTTTGTTTCGAGAAAATTAAAGGTTACTATTTTTGTTGATAATGCAATTTCATTTCAATGGGATTTTTTTGAGAAATTAAACATGGACTAGTTATATATAAAAAAAATAAATTAAGAATGAATTACGTGATAGCCCATTTTTCTCAAAAATGGACTTACACCACTTTCAAAATAAACGGTCCATATTATTATATTTATATGAAGTTAAGGTATTGACTTTTATATTTATTCTAAAATATTAGGAAACTAAAATAGTAAGTCACACAAGAAAATCATCAAACTTGGCAAGTTCGTTAAGTTTTATTCTTTTAAGCGCTTTGTCTAGCTTTCATAAAAAAAACTGTTAATCGCTTTAAGCACCACCATATTTTTTGTTTTTTCAAATACTACAATAATAATAAGTCTTTAAAACTAATATTCATTTGTTTTGGTGCATTAAGCGTGTTAATGTAACACGAAAGAAAATAGCTCGTCCACGAATCGTTAAGACTCATACGTAACGTGAGTGAACAGACGTGTTTTTACCTCGCGCATCTCATATTGTAATCTAAATATTTCTTTTGTACTGTGGCCATTATTTTACATAATATTGTATGCGTTTTGTGTTCTCTATTTAAATATTATGCCTGGAAGTTGGTGCGATTCACGTAGTGTTTAACCAAAAGTGACTATCGTGTTATTTCTAATAAAAAAATACTAGAAGATAAAAAAAAATATAGAATATGAATTTTAAATGCACCTGCAATGAGCTGATCTTTCGGTGAAGGAAAACATTTTTAGGAAATCATAGCATGATGTTAGATCTATTTCTAATGGCTAATTGGCTAGCTACTACTTACGAGATGAAAATCTGCCTCCGAATACTTATAGGCGTGTTCCGGCAGTTGCACTTGAGACCCAGTCCCTCCTCTAGGCTTATCGTGTCCACCATCTTGGGCCACATCGTCGCTTAGACGATGGGATTGTAGCTGTATGCCAAATCTATAATGTATAAATATAATACAAACCTTATTTTACACACCACTTATATGAAAGGGAATGAGGGGAAAATTATATTGTAGTTCATCTAGGTTTAAAGTATACTTACTGAATACTTTAGACAAAATATCACTAACTATACAATTATTCTACTGTTAATAAACTAGCTTATTCCTTCGGTTTCGTTCACGTATTCCCGTCAACCGCGAGTGATCATAAAATTCCTTCTTAGGGCGAAAGGTTTTCTATACCGTAAAGGTATAGCATTATGGCTACAATTTCACCTAAGTTAAGTTAAGTGACGATGGGTCCCAAGATTGTAGACTCGCTAAACCCAGTGGAGGCACTGCCTATCGTCTCGTTGTGAAAGGAATATCCATGGTAAATTTAAAGTTTACAGGTCTGATAGTTTGGACATAGCGTAACGACTCAATTTAAGTCTCCTATATAGGTAATAGAGGTATAATAATACAGGTAATAATATAGTTATAGAGGAATAATATAGCTAGATAGATAAGAGAAAAATTAAAAAATATTTTTCTATAGGAATAAGATAATTCATTCAAACAATTCATGTTTTCTGTTTTATAAAGATTATGCTTAACATATTTGTCAAACTATAGAATTAACGCCGACACTACAAATATTTATTAGAATATGTATAAAACCGTGAATGGATTTAGTTAATTTATACCGTAATATTATGCCACATTAACGGTTTTGTAAAATATATTTTACTAGCTGATCCGGTGAACTTTATATCTTTACTAACTTTATCGTATCTTTACTAAACCTTAGCATTTAATTGTAGTACATACCTACAACATTAAACATACAATTATCGTAATTAGAAAAATACTAAAAAAAGTACACAAACAATTTTAAAAAGGTTCATATAATGTACTACTTATGAAATGGGGAAAATAAATAACAGAAAATAACTTGAAGACAACGGACCTGAGTCTCATTAAACGTGAAAAGAAAACTCGTTTAAGTCAATAACAAGATCTTGAGCTTTGTATATTTTGAAACCAAATCATTTCATCGCGCAGCGTTGTTTTCTAGTTTATGAATAAAATAATAATTGGACATTAAAGCGACGTATTGAATTTTTCTCAATTCAATAGGCTTGTGGAATTAAGTGTAAGGAAAGAAGTGCAATACAAGAAGCTTCCCAGATACAATTGTTGCCTAATTTGAAGGTACTGTTAAGTTTAACTGAATAACTTTTTTTATATAATTGATATTTTTACATTTATATTCAAATGAGAAGTCAAAATAGCAATTAGATATATAGAGAATACAATATATGCCATAAAATACATATTCGTAACTTGTGGATTTGAATCAAATATTCATATACATAATCTTGTAATAATTATTTTATCTTTGACTGATAAAATTATACATACATACCACCTTTTGAAAAACTTTCGATACATAGAAAAACTCCTAATTAAAAGACGTTGGACGTAAAAGTTAGGAAGCAAATACATTAGAAACGTTTACTGATCTTTACTGAAATATTTTTCTATTACCTACAGCAATATCGTAAAATAACAGATAAATAAAATAACAACATATTTGCTTATTTTCATTACACTAATTTAAACTCAGTGTATTTCGTCGACGCCTACACACTTTTAACGCTAACGAAGCATATCAAAGCTTAATATAAAGTATCTCTTGACCTAGTAATTACATTAACCTATCGATTCTTCGTCACACTCGGCAGTTCCTTGAGCATCTGCATAACATTTAATAAGGCCCAGAAAATTAATTTTATACAATTTTCAGTGTTTTCGTTTCTGGTTATAATACTTAAAAGGGAGAATTCATTATATTCCTTTTGTATACAATATTTAAAAGCGTTTACATTTTTTTCTAAATAGCAGTAAATACATTTGAGTGTATTTCTTATTCTATAATTCTAAAATGCACTGAAGATAAGAATTGTTAAAATTATGCGATGGTTGTATAAAGTTTAAAATGATTGAGAACTAACACTGTCATTATATATTTAATACAGCCTAAAATAAATTATCACCTAGATTTCGTTGCGCATTTAAATGATATCTAAAATGTAACTTGAGAAATATCAGCCCATCATGATGTTAGGTTGAAGCGGAAAAATTACAAAAGGTTGAACAAACTCGCAATTTGTGTCCTCCGGCGACGCAGGTGCCTCTATATTTTAAGCATCAGCGCCTTGCACATAGGAATAATATGTTTTTTGTTACTATCATTTCTTAATTGTATTAATATTTGAGTGAAACAAAAACAATACACGGTCTTCAAATTCCATTATGTGCCAATTTCTTAAATCAATCTTATATTTTTGTTTTGCATTGTTTATGTTTTAACAAATAATGGTATCTTTAAGGACATATACTTTTTTCTCTTCACAGAAAAGTTACAATAATTTGGAAGAAATATTTGTACTTAGGAGTACAGTAAAATTGTTTTTTTTTAAGATATTCACGAATACAAATTAATTAGAAATTTAAGTAATAACACAAAATGATAAAGAAAAATATAGGAATGAATATGAAACATTTATTTTATTATAAATTATTAAAAACCATTACAAAGTATAAATCTTACAGCTTATTATTCTTTTAAATAATAATTCACTGTTTTCCTTCATCCACCGACGGATAGAAAGCTAATTTAAAGTTTTATTTTGTATTTTAATAAAAAACGTTCTCAGTATACGGAAATATTTAAGTTATTAAGCTAGTACTATGGTACAAACAAAATGCCTACTCAACATTTTCATTGATAATTTCAAACGATACAATTATTTAATGATTTATTATAATTATGGACCGGTACCGCCACCGTACCGTTCAAGGCTATTAAACTATCGAAATACACTGTCATACTGGATAGGATTCTAATAATGTTTATAGTTTAATCCAAAGGGAGTACATTAATATTTGTAGTTTGTATTTGTTAAGGATACTTCGCTAATCTTTACCATGAAGCACGAAGAATATTTTTTTTGTATTATTAAAAAAGCAAACAAAAATGCCCCCTACAAGAGAGAACATGCATGTGCCGCGGAAGGTTTTACTAGCTCACATTTATCTGACATAATAGTACTCCCTTAACTATTACATATTACGTATAACATTAAAAATACAATATCATCTAATATTATTCCTTCTTAAAGTACTACTCTTTTTTTACATTTATATACATTAATATCAGCTTCCAAATTTTATTCTTATGTATTTGCAGAGGGCAATTTGTATTGTTTGATAGCTATTATGAAAATCAGACCAACAACTAATTTAGATGATACTTGGAGGAATCAGACATGAGTTTCTTGTAACTATATAATCTAATAACCTATTATAAGCTGTGTAATATTTATTGCCTTTACTATTTTTCTGTATCCCTCTGGCAAACATAAACCAACTTACTTAATTGGTATATTGTATACATACATACACCTTTCTCTATAAAAACGCTCAAAGTATATAAATATACAAGTATATATACACCCGTAGAAGAACTTTAATAATAGTATAAAACGAATAAAAACAAAGTTATGCGTGATGTAATGTATTAAAAAATCAATATATAGGTATTGTAAATCGAATATTCATAGTGCATTTACACGTATTCATGACTTGTAGTGCGTATTATCGAATGACACAGTCAACACTTAGCTAAGGAGCAGCATGCGGCAAAACAATTGCTTTTATAATCTATTTATAATATTGTATACATATAATTTACACTCACTGTCCAGCTTAGACGTTCTGAACTGATTGCTTAATGTATTAAAAAATCGATAGCATAAATCGTAGGCTGGCGTGGTGATTTAGACCGTACCGTCCCTCGGGAAAAAGCCTTTATCCTATAGTGACATATTTTTCCTTGATATTTTTATACTACGTCGCTATCAAAGTTTATTGTTGAAGATTCCTCTTTTAAGTCACATGTATACTTTTAAGTAAATTAATATGAAGGTTACGGATATTGTTAAAACCAATTGACGAAGTAATACAGAAATATTATCAAACATTCATTAAAATAGAGCTCAAGTTATTTGCAAATTATATTGTCATTGTTTATATTAACAAAAAGCGTATTCAAATAAAAAACAATAACAAAATGTTAAATCAATTAACAATAAACGCAATAACGTTACGAATAGTTCCGGGCTTGAAATATTTCACTAGCGCACCTAAATTACTTTTATTTAAGACGCTACGTTTTTCAGCGATCCAATCTGCAGTAACTTTTCATTCTATCTACCGCGTTACCATAAGTATGAAAATTACTTTTATAAATGCAGTATTATACACATAAGAATCCAAAATCAAATAGGTAAGGTGTATTTTCTTTTAATTTAACTTTTCTAGTAACATTTTAAAACTTACGCATGCATACATATATTATTAAGTGATAATGGTTTGGATTACTGTAAATAACATTTTGGTTAATCACTTCAAATTATCTTTGTATTTTCTGCTTTTTTTGTCAACATTTTACATTATATCTTTATATTTTTCTCAGCGTCGTATCTAAAAGTAGATCATAATAAACCCGTAGAAATTCATACACTTTGCTTTGAGAATCATTGCTTTAATATGTATTTATTTAATTAAAACAATTAAATAGAGATCGATATTGAATAAATATGTGTAGATATTAAATCTATTTAACGAAATTTATGCGGGGTTGCGACTACATACATACACGAGGTTTAACACCTACCACAGTGCCATGTTTTAATTTTCATGTTGTAGGATCAGCCAGTAGGTATATAACCAATTACTCTAAATCTTGCAGGCCACTGTTATAATAACAATCACCGATGAACTCCTGATATCTTCCTGATCGTTACTGGCATAAGAATATTCACTACCATTAAGTACAGTTACTTTTGTTATTATAAAAATGTATATATATGATTTTGAAATACGAGGTTCAGACAGATATGTTATTTTTAATAAATACTTAGTTATGCAATTTATAGGAATAAGAATAATTAATATTATATATATTTTTATCATCACAAAAGGAAGTTATGAATATTAGATAATTGAATAAATCGAAAATTATTTTACTGTTCGCTTACGACTATTTTTAACCATAAGAAATTTTATATTGTACTCAATGAGAACGAAGTTTTTAATTGGTGTATTTTATTTTTCGTTTAGATCTGTATGAAATTTACCATTAAACAAAGAATAACCTATATTTTTTTTAATTGTTCATTAAACAAATCTTCATAAGTATTGTTGTTACTATTGGTAACAGAGCTTTAATAAGAAATAATAATTGACTTATTTCAGACAACCTTCATTAACCAATACTAACGTATAGGGGTCATTCCACGTGAAATTACCAAAATACGAGGAAATTGTTCCTTCTCTATTTTCTATTTTGCTAAAACTCTCTGGAAATGTTCTTTAGGATTCTAAAAACAAAACAACAAAGTATTTTCGATTACAAAAACCCCATTCCTAGTTACCATAATGACACGAACTTTTGTTGAAGCAAATACTGTGATGAAATATAAATACAAATATGGTGGTATCCTACAGAATGTTTAGAAAATTACATTTGCAAGTTATATTTCCTATTATAGTTTTCTTTTTCCATTTTGATTTACAACGTCTCTTAACATTAGGAGAGGTGAACAAATCAAGTATGAAGTATGTTTAAAAAAATCAGCCTCTTACTTCAATAGGTCATCTTATTCTATGAGTAGTTTTATCAACTGAAAAATAATATTTATGCACCGTAAATTACATATTTATTCGCGTTGAGCCAATACGTAACATTAGTGTTTAATTGTTGTTAGACTTTGATTTGATTTCTGTATCTTTACTAAACTTTGGAGTAAATGTATTTGTAATATATAGCCCGCTTTAAAATATAGATGTGCCTTTGAGATGTTGTATATTAGAATATTAATTAGCAGGACATTTGGTGTAGAGTTAAGGTTGACACTGAGGGTTCTTGCCTCGGTGACAAACGATCATCTGTACCTATTATCGTAATAATGTGGATAGCTATGGTACTTGAGCACTCAACGTGACCCCATTACATTACTTGATCTTACAGATCTTAATTATAATATCCACATTAACAACGTACATAATCAATTAACAAATTTTACTATCGTTGATAACTTGTTATGTATTTTAACCTTTTGTATACGAATAATAAAAAAACAACTAAATGATCGCTCGAAGAAAATGCTTGGTAACAAAAAAATGTTTAAAAAAATATCGTTTCGTCTACAACATTTCTTTCGTTTATTTTACTATTTATTTACTAGCTTTTACCTGCGGCTTCGCTCGCTTTAATATTGGTTTCGTCTAAGAAATCGGATGATTTCATAAAAAAAATCATTCTCTTTTACGAGTATTTACCCCACTTCCAATACCTTTTTCGCGAAAAAAAGAATCCTATCACCGTCCTCAGGTTCTCATCTATCTACATACCAAAATTCATCATAATTTATTCAGCGGTTTAGACGTGAAAGCGTAACAAGCAAACTAACTTTCTTTGGCATTACTATGATAAGTAAGAATAAGGATGATTACATTACATTACAAAATGTTATACTTGCTGAAAATGCCGAAAATATTCCCACCAATGAACTTAGATAAGTTAAGACTATGAAATTCTAAATTCTATTATTTACTTATTATATTTTTAAAATTGGCGTTGCCCAATTTAGTTATAAGTTAACCTAGTGATTTGTTAAACCCAAGTAGAATTCCTACTTCCGCCACGTCTTTCAAATTCATATACATTTCAAAAATCAAACATGAATCTCTACAAGCATTATCAGCAATATTATAGAAGACTAAGCACATGATCTAATAAGATGCAACGGGAACGTCGACGTTTTGAAGACGTGTCAAATGCAATCAAGTGGGCCAAAGAGCCTCGCTAATTACTTTATGCTGAGCGATCACCCGCTAGCGGGAGGGAAGTTGCGCGAGAAATTCCCTTGCTTATGTACCTAGTTATCTACTAACATAATATATATGTTGACGCTAAAGCGCAGGAATCAATCTTTTTACCGATTATGAAATCTGCAGGGTAATCTGGTGATTAGCTGAATTGATAGGTTTCGTTTTGGTAAATAATCTTTAGAGAAATGCAGAAGATACTTCATTTCACAGATAAACGGAGGAAACCAGATTATGTAGTTAAACTATATATCTAGACAATATACATTATTTCGGAAGTGTGCGCCTTAACGGTTTTCGAACTTTAGCAATAACATAATAATATTTTGACTTTATTACGAAGTAAAATTTCAGATTAGCAAACTCGTCTAAAAATGTCAAGTATTCCCAAAACGCTATGATATATAATTATAATTAACGATGTTATTATAAAATACACGCTTAAAATTATGTAATAGATAATAATATTGTAGCTAATACTTAATAGCAGTATTGCAAATACCTAGAAGTCTAAAAGCGCGTGCGACGACGTTAGTATTTCTTGAATGCGTTATATTGTTCGCGTATATCAGAATAGAACGCCCAGTCTCGCTCGTATATTGCATTAAGAGCTAATTTACCTCTCTTAACGCTTTCATCAGCTACGCCCTAATTGACTTCGTAACATAATTTATGCGAGTAATCTAATACAGTTAACATTTAGTAACTTTTTTTATTGGCTGTTCATTTATTTTTAGAACGCTTTTGTTACATTTTTATTCTGCTTTTGTTACATTTTCATTCTAAAGGATTACTAATTAAATTTACCTTTTTTAAATAGCTGTACTTTTTTGGAGTCAGTTATGAATGAAGTAATATCGAAATACCTATAATTCACTTAAAGTGCGCTTAAAATGGCATTACTCTAGAAAATGAGATGAATATTTCTGGTATCAAAAAGCCAAAAAATAAAAGAAAAGAAGCGATGATAGCTCAGTGGTAGTGTGTACGACTTCACGTCAAGGGACGTGGGTTCAAACCCAAGCACCTACAATGAGCTTGAGCTTTCGGTGAAGGAAAACATCGTGAGGAAACCATAGCATGGTGGTAGGGCTTTTTCTAACGCCCGCCTGGGTAGCTACCACCCTCAAGTTGTAAACCTGCCGCCAAATACCAATAGGTGTGTTCCGGCAGCAGCACTTGAGAGCCAGTTTCTCCACAGATTTAGCGTGTCTACCAACTTGGGCCGTATCGTCACTTAAGATCAGGTGAGATTATGGCCATAACGCTAAACCTTAAGAAAAAAAAAAATAATAATAATAATATGCAATCTAGGTAATAATACATATTACCTAATTAAGTAACGTATTGCGTTGTAGTCATTAATCTAAACAGAAAAGAATAGATTCTTCCAGACATAAATAATATATAAAAATTAATGATTTCGCTATTGTCAAAAAAAACTGGTTTCAATTATGAATCACCAAGTGATTTAGTGTATAATTAATTCAATCACAACTCTACTTCAGTCTAAATTGTAATATAAATTCAGTAATAATTAACATATCCAGAACTAGTACTGGACTGATAAATATGTAAACACTTACATACCCACACATTATATATCCCAAAGTATGGATCGCGACCTACTGGTAGGTCGTAATCGAATATTGGGTGGGTCTTGAAAATAGGCAAACGAATGCCCCTTTTCATGAATGCAAGTTTTCATTAGGCGAGTCGCATCCCAATAAACTTTGGGAGCCACTGACTTAAATAATAAATTATATATTAAGTAATAGTTTGCATATACGTCGAATAACCATTACCTTAAAACTAATAATTTCATTATCAAATTGAAAAAAATAATTACTTATGAATCTCAGTGACTATGAAGTTCCTTATTACTGAAATATTTTTGATAATCAAAACAGATATTATACATGGTACAAGCCAGTTTGATACAAATACCTATTCCTAAGAGCAATGTACAATTAATTTGTTATACTAAAAGGCGATTATGGTCTTTTAATATAGGGAAATACTATAAATAAAGAAAATGGACATTTGGGAGCAAACGACAGCCGTGTTCAATGTCCTGCGTAATCTGGGATAAGCCCCTAATTTTCTGGCGGTCGCAATTTACGCGTTTGGCCTTCTATAATATTTTGAGTTATCATATAATTCAATAAAATGAATATTTCACATAATTAACCTCGCCTTCTATATGAGAACGATATTCAGGGATTTTCTTACATATTTACTCGTTCTGATGTGGAGTTATAGGTAAATTTCAAAGTATATATAACAATATTTACGTAAGCATAGGAGAGGGGGTAAGAGCACTGCTTACTTTTACTGACAAGGGGAAGGGAAAGGTCAGAAATGACTAAAATACTGCTTACATAGTATTTGCTCCGTTGCAAGAGAAATTCCATATTTAGATTTTTTGTCACCAATAAAAAAATATTGTAGAAATCTATAAAAAATAAAAAAATAATAAAGCTCATCTTGGTTGAGAACATATTATTTTTACATATTTAGGTTTTGTAGTCCTATTACAAATGTAAAAACGGATAAACTTAAAAGTTTTAAAATAATATGTTTAAAACACAAAGAACGAGTGTATAAAATATTGTCTGAAGATAAATAATTCAACAGACTTTGAAAATACATATTTACATTGATAATTAATAATTACATATTTATATTGATGCAGAACAATAAAAACGTTACGTAAAATCTGTTTATCTAAATTCAGTTACGTTTTTACGCATAGTCTGAAGTGACAAATTAAATTTTAAATCCTATTAGATGTATATGTAAACGCCGTAACTAGGTTTTCGAGGAAAAATAAATAAATACTAACTATTCCACGTTTAGTAAGGCAAATTCTTTATCTTTATGTAAAGGTGTATTCAATTTACATGCTTTCTTAAATGTAGTAACAGTCAGTCTATTTTTGTAATAATAACTATTAATACAAGGACGTGATATTTAATCTTTATACAGCTTTAACACGGTTAACAGAATTCTCCAGTGTCGACTTAGATGTAATATAAGAGGTTGTAGGATACTACAACAAGAAAATGATAACTTCCGCAATAGTGGGACTTTAATCCTGGGATCATCGGTGTACCTATAACAAGTAATCAAGCGATGTGATAAGCATCAGTACCCAGCAGGTTAGCAATAAATACACACACATACACACGCACACTCAAACTCGCACTCACATACACACACGGTGTTAACCCGTTACAGTGGTTTACTCAAATTTCGTAGTGTTTCGGCATATGCCAGTGCACGTTTAGTAGCCGTAAAGTTTGCTAAACCAGAACAACAGTGGTGATCGTTGATTAATAACCGATTTCTCGACGACAATCATTGTTTTAGAACAGAACTGTATTTGCTCATCAGACTCAACGTCGTTATTTTACTCTCCTATGATACAAAAAAAAAAAAAAAAACAATAAAGTGATCAGAGCTTAAACAAATTACCTATCGCGATAAATCATCTTCTAATAAAACGTGTTCAACGTGGTCAAATCCAAATTTATTTATTACTTCCCTTATAACATTTAGCACGATGTATAAATTTAACATAATTCATCTTTCGGTTTCATAATCCTTTCCGGTGCCCGATGGGACAGAGATTTCCTCCTGACTACTGGGAGAACAAAGTTATTCCTGCGTACAAGAGTTGTACGTGACTAGACAACGGATGCTAAACTCTATCCGTTTTTACATTTGATTTTCGTCGGGATATGCTGATTTGTGGGTAAAATACGCATACTTTTTATTTCTTATTCGAAAGAAAAATTAATTTTAATTTGTAAAATTATTCTGAGAAAATATTTGTTATATGAGATCATAAATTTAAATAATAATTTTTACGTAATTTGGGCTTAGATAGCATTGTATACTAAAGGTAAATTACGGTTAATAATTAAGTAATCTATCTTACGTGACGGATGCCACGATTTTTATTACTTGTATATTTACGGCTTCAATTTCTTTTGATCATCAAAGCAGTCTTATTAATACATATATTTGATTATGTACCTATGCCACTAACTATTGGAGGAGAGTCAATCAACAGTATAGCTTCAGAATGATGGCTTCATTCATTGAAAGCATTTTACGCTCTTTCGAGCATGTCAAACTACGTTATAGTGTTTTGATTCCTGTATATATTTCTAGTATACATTTTTTGTAGAATATTAAGAATTTTCAGAATGCATAATCTGCTACACAGGCGTGTGAGATTGTGTCCGAATGATGTGCATTGTCGGTTGGAGAGACGCCAAATTCAGCTACCTCTACGGGGTACCGCGCCGCTGCCAACTGCTAACTGGTCGATGGCCTAAGAAATTTACGACAAGATTATAAACCATAGTTAAAATTATTTCATTAATTTATGTTAACTATTATCTGTGTAACATTGTAAAGTATCCTTACTAAATGCAAAAGTGAGTTTGTTTGTTACGCTTGCATGCCTAAACCACTGAGTCGATTGTGATGAATTTTGGTATAGAGATAGATGGAATCTTGGAGACGGTGATAGCTTACTTTTTCTCGCTAAAAACTTATTAGAAGTTGGATAAAGAGAGGAATAAACTTTGTATGAAACTTTTAATTTCGTCATTCAATTTGGAAAAATCAATAGTAACGTGAGCGTAGCCGCGGGTAAAAGCTAGTATTTATATAATATCCCTTTATAAAAAAATATGAAGAATATGCATACCTTTTCACCAAATATTGATTTTTTTTTAATTGAATTGAATTTTCAACAAAAATATACTGGAATGGCATGTAAAGCTTTATATCTCCCTGTATAAAGTACACGGACAATGATGACTAAGCGAACTGCTAACCATATAATGGGGTGTATCATACATGATGGATGAATAGTCCGCTATAACTCGGAAAGGGACCGCAAAACGGATCTGGCCGCGTGATTTCGCATTCGTATGCTACCAGCTTTACGCAGTTTATCTATATTTCCCTTTGCATCTTGTTCCGTTTTCTCCAAATGCTTACCAAATGTTTATATCTATGCGTAAGGTTATCTTAAGGAAAACAGATTGAAGATCCGACATACGTCGTTTTAATATGACAACTCATACTTGGACTATATGTTTATACTGAATATTTAACTATAATATGTAGCATGACTTGTACCTATTTGCTTATGTAATTGAATGATTTTCTGACGATATTTGTAAATCAATCATGTTACGTTACTCGTGAAGATAAAGGGGTAGTTTTGAAGATGCCATTATGCCTAATTAATTGACTAATTGGTAATCTTTTCTATATATAAAAAAAATAGAATATATATAATCGCTGGAATCCTTAGTAATAGTAAATGCGAAAGTGAGTTTGTTTGTTTGTTACGTTTTCACACCAAACTGCTATATCGATTATGATGAATTTTGGTATAGAGATAGATGGGAACCTGGAGACGCTAATAGGCTACTTTTTCTCGAGAAAATCTGTTAATAAGTGAGGTAAAGTAAAATATAACCTTTGTATAAAACTTTTTATTGCGTCATCCGAATTTTTTAACAAAATCTATATAAACGCGAGCGAAACCCCATGTAAAATCTAGTAAAGTTATATATTCTTGTTTAGAATAAATTACAGTGAAGTGGTACGACACAACAATGGTATATGACAGGATCGTGACCACCATACTTCAGATGTGACACCCGTCGTAATAACACGCGTCTCTTAACATGGTTGTTGTCGTGTAATGCTTAGTATAAATTTTTAATGAGCGATGTCGCAGGCACAGTTAGTTTTAGATAAACTGACTTGTGAAACCATGTCTTTAGAATGACATTGACTTCTCTTTAATCTAGTTTTTGTTTTAGCTGAAAATAAATCACGTACTAACAAATGTTGTCCTAAGTTTGACCCAAACCCCAAACCCAAAACACTAACAAAACAATACACTTGAATACTTTATTTTGCAAATAGTACATTTTTAAATTAATTATATTTTCTAAATTCCCTACAGAAATAATAATTATAATTAATTTAAATTATGTACTAAGGAAATTTTACATTAAACCAGCCGTATCTAATATCATCACAATAATTATACAGTTAATAAATAAACTAGTAATTGAATACAAAATAAACTAGTTATTGGTATAAAATTATGGCACGCGTACAAATATAACCTTCGAAAAATTGCTTATTATTTAGTTAATTATAACTGATTTATTTGTGAGGAATATGCATTTAATAGCATTCTGGATACTATGAAGCAACTCCTACTATTTAACGGGTTTGGTCTGGCTTTATAAAACACCTATTTACGAGAAACATATATAAGTTCTTCATAATAACAGTATCCGAAGTTTTATAACTCTTGAATTTCATGAAACTAAGTTCAAACGACACAGGTTACAAAGTAAAGTTATCTATGCAAATAGATATTTTCTGAACAAATGTTAAAGTAAAATGTTTTATTCATATGCGACCAGACGAGTCAGCTTAGAGGATGAACATTCTCTATCTTGTTGACTGTGTGTTAAATAATACTATGTTTTCATCTATATATTTACTTAAGTTATTGTTATGGTAACTAATAATAACAAATTTGCATTAATCTTATAAAATTTTGATGAATTTAGAATGAAGATACTTAGTGGTCTATAATTTCTCAGTTTTATTTGCCTTACAGCAATATTCTGAGAATGAAGTATCCTAGAAATTATACATACATGTACATATGTATAAGCAAATTACCGCTGACTGACTCATCTTGACTAATCCAAAACAGTAAAATTTGGCATGAATATTTTTTTATAGTTTATAGGTTTGGAGTTATGGCTCTCACCTGATGTTAAGCTTTTCGAGGGACTGGTTCTCAAGTGCAACTACCAGAACACACCTATAGTATTTGACGGTAGATATTTAATTTGAGAGTGGTAGCTAATCAGGCGGGCATTAAAAAAACCCCTATCACCATTCAAAATTCCTTTGCTTCATTTTACTACGTTAACTCTCACTAAGAACGGATTTTACAAATAAATACAGTCAGCGAAATAACGTGAACAAAGCCGAGCTTCAGCTAGTTTATCATATATGCCAATGGCTTAACAAACGTGTCTACTTTTATTAAAACTAGATACAAAATACCATTACGTAACGTATATATACGTATTTAATAATTTAATTAAAGGAACTTCGTTTGTTTTTAATTTATTAGAATAAACTTAAATACGAAGGAATATAAATCAACAGCAATGTTCTTCATAAATTATGTAGACCGTCTTTCAGTTTTAGCAACGGTATGTGACAACACTCACGAAGAATGCAAACGAAAAGTTGTAAATCTAATGTGATAACGCTGTCAGTCGAGAGTCACAGTATTTTTTCTTGTAAAGAGGTCATGACATCTCGACTAAGGAACTGTCTTGGACTGTTTTGCTGAAAGTTCAGTACGTGCTTTGTATCCGCACCGATTGTACCCCGCCCTCTTAAGGAAGAAGACTACTGATCTTTGTAGATTTATTGGAATCCTTTTGTTAGCTTAACAAAAGCCATGCTCACATCAAAAATATTCAAATTAGAACGAACCTCGGCAGAAAACTGACTCCCAATAAAGGAAATAAATCAGGACTCAATAAATGCTTACAAAGGTCATGGAAATATTAAGTATTTCAACTGAACACGTCAACTCTTATAATACCCTTGTTAACAAAAAATTGTACCTTCGAGGAAAAGGTCCATATTGTAGGGATTTACGTTTACAACGGCAATAATATCTACTTGTCAATATCAATAATACCAACAAATACAGAAACCTTTTGTAGAACATGTAAACATGGCAATTCTATTGTGTGGTCATAATCTTAAGATACCTTGGGGTTTTAATGTACTGTAATGGTTTAATGTTAAATATTTTAGCTTAGATCTTAAGTTTAACTCTAAATTCTTCAGAAATGTATTTCAATTACTTAAGGTTAAACATATATTTTTATATGTACCTGCATAAAACTCAGAATACGGTTTGATTTTGATGATTTTTGATAGGGTGATAAAAAATATTATGAAGCAACATATAGGATAATCTTAACTCATAGCGAAAGGGTTAGAGATGGCGGCTATTCCGGCATAGAAAATAATTTTTCGTTTCATCAAAAGGATTTTGATGAAATTTTCTGTATTTTATAGCAGACAATATAACTAAAAATATAATATGTGATTGAATTCAAGTACATGAAAATATGTTGATGCTTTTTGCATACTACAATTTAGGCTACGCCGTAGCAAATAGTAGCGGACATGCTCACAATCCACTGCGTTTTTCTTAAATCGCTGAACTCTAATATTGTTTCACCAATCATCACAAAAACATCACTCAAATTAAGTTATTAACTACTGGAAAGAGTGAGATGACGAGTATCAAAGCGAATAGCATTTAATAAATAGGAATAATTGTGGTATCAGTGAGATCATTTTGATATTATTTTCTTTTATAAATAAAAAATGTTCAGCATCGAAATGTTTATCGGTGTTCGTATAAATTTGTGATCAAATATATTATATATTACAAATATGTTATTTGGTCATAAGAAATATTTAAGGGTCGTAGTGAAAACTTACCAAATATACAAGTTCTTTTCAAAATCAGTTAAAACATATACATAATTACTTTACGTATTTGTTAATATCTTTGTAATTATATACAGGTAAATGTAAATGTAATTATATACAGGTAAAATTTAATCGGATTCCTTATTTGATGAAAGGTTGTATAAGCGATGTTATAGATAAAGTGGTCGTGTTATATCAGCGAGACAGGCCAAGTTACTGTACATCTACAAACTTATCTAATTACCGCAAACATGAGTCTTAAGTTCCAGATGTCCTTTAGATCGAGTTTCTGCAGTCTAAGTATTAGGTGCTTATTCAATATTATACACAGTTGCAATATACCTTTATTAGACCTTTAGCATTTTAATATTTATATATGTTTAAAAATTATACTGTTTCAGTGATAACGTGTTCGGCTACCACGTCGGTCGATTTAAATTCAAATTCTATAATGAGGTTGATTTTTCCTGGAGACTGAGTTATGTTTCACTATTTTTATATAATATAAAAACGAAAAATATTTTACACTAGATTTTACGTGCGGTTTCGTTCGCGTTAATATTAATTTTATCAAAAAAATCGGATGAAGCAAATAAAGTTTCACACAAAGTTTATCCCTCTCTTTACAATACTTCCAATAAAGTTTTCGCGAGAAAATGTAGCTTATCACCGTCTTCAGGTTCCCATCTATCTCTATACCACTATTCATCATAATCGATTCAGCAGTTTAGACGTGAAAGCGATAGCGATAGCGAAAGCGATAGTGAATGCGTTATGAAGCGATGATAGCTCAGTGGTAGCGTGTACAACTTAGCCTCAAGGGACATGAGTTCGAATCCAAGCACCTACAATGAGCTTGAGCTTTCGGTGAAGGAAAACATCGTGATAGCAAGGTGGTAAGGCTTTTTCTAATGCCCGCCTGGCTAGCTACCACCCTCAAGTTGTAAACCTGCCACCAAATACCAATAGGTGTGTTCCGGCAGCTGCACTTGAGAGCCAGTTCCTCCACAGGTTTAGCGTGTCTACCATCGTGGTGCCACTAGGCCGTATCGTCACTTAAGATCAAGTGAGATTATGGACATAACGCTAAACCTTAAGTATTAAAAAAAAACGTAACAAGCAGACATACTTTCGCATTTATAATATTAGTGTGGATTATGGATTTTTCCAATAATTAAAAATTCTGTTTTTTTTAATCCAAATCCAACGACCTGCAAACCTATATTTTAGCAGGATAAAACTAAGTCATGAACGCTTGAATGTTTAAAGAATTGTATGTCATTGGCATTAATATGTTAGTGGGAACAATAACTCCGTCGACTACAGAGTATATATTCGACAAACAATATTGCGGTAGCAAGCAATGGCAAGATTCATGAATAAAGTCAAAATTTTCATTACTCCAGCGAAAACAATACCGAGATTGAAATGAAGCTCGCTGTATGATATTACACGCAGTTTTGTTCCATCTGAGATGGTTACGAGCCTACGAGCATAATATACAAAATTTTATTAAAAAGGTTCTCCAATTTTTTTAAACTTTGTAGGTAACAGTAAATACATGAGTATTGCCAGTACATATATGTATATATATACGCTTTGCAGAATTGATTTGTTTTCGGTATGTCTGAGAGCTGTGTTTAACCTAATTTCATGAGTATGTACATAACTATTAAATTAACACGATTTTTTTTTTTATAGTTAAGGTTTAGCATTATGACCATAATCTCACCTGATCTTAAGTGATAATACGCCCCAATTTGGTAAACACGCTAAACTTGGAGAGGAACTGGCTCTCATGTGCAACTGCCGGAACACACCTATTGGTATTTGGGGGCAGATTTTCAACTTGGGCAAAAAAGCCCTACCACCATGCTATGGTTTCCTAACAATGTTTTCCTTCACCGAAAGTTGAAGATCATTGTTGATGCATTCAAACTCACGTTCTATGACTTGGAGTCCGTACACACTACCACTGAGCTATCATCGTATCGAAATACTATTATTCCACGATTTCGAATCACAACATTCACAATTTATATGAAGTTAAAATTAAATTGTAACTTACACATAACTCGTTGGAGCTGAAAGTGCTACTCTTAATACCTGTAAAAATAATAAAATTAGGAATGAATATAAAGTCTACTTCAAAAGTTTCGCTTTGTCATTAGAATGTGGTAATAATAAAAAAAATTAAGTACCCACTTAAATTTTTCCTGTTTATTAATTCATACACATCATTTATTAGGAAAACATAAGTACGTTTTTTTTACTTTTTTTTAACAATTTTAATTACAAAAATTATAAAATAAAATGCAATGTATAGGTAGCTTTATTAAATCGATCAATAATTCAAAATAAGCTGCCGACAAAATTTATTATGAATACAAATCCACACAAAAAATATAAAATACTAGCTGACCCGGCCACGCGTTGCTGTGGCTAAAGTTTTTGTTATATTACATTATAGTAAACAATCTAAGAGGAACAATAAGAGAACATCAGTCACGGAGTCCACTATGCTTTTTCACACAAATGGTATTTGTAAAAAAATATGGTGATCTCCTTATTTGACTTTCTACTACTATAACCCTTTAGTACAATGAAATTATTTACGAACAAAGATGAAAATGTTGATGTTGGTATACAAATACACTGGATTGAGATTTGAAGGGGAAGTACGTTGAACACAATTAATTAAAATGTTCTTACACTTGATATTAAGCAGAAATCAATAGGTACAAAATAAAAATTTATCAGATTTATTATTTCCATTTAATTTTATAACAAATATAAGTATATTACAGTATAATACAGTAAATAACATGTGACGCTTAAACTCATGAATGAGGTAGGCAAGGCAGACAGTCTTAAACTTTTAAACATTAATATCTATTTTTTTGAATTATAAATACTTTCAATTTCAATTTAATTTAACACCAATCGGTGCACAATGTTTTTGGTTAACCTGTCTTTAGCTAACACAAATAGATTCGACGGTTTCCCAACACGTGAACACGCAACATATAGTTGCCCATGAGAAAAACATGGATTTTCCAAATCTAAACCACAAATGGACATTGTTTGACCTTGAGATTTATTTATAGACATGGCGAAAGCTAAACGAATTGGAAACTGTAGCCTTTTGAAGGGTATGGTAGAATCTGATGGTATCATCGGAATACGTGGCAGCAGGACTACTTTTCCTTTAAACTTCCCAGCCAAAATGGTTGCTTCAAGAATCTAAACGCGTACCGTTACATAATTGAGGTGGATTCAAATTGCGGAGGAGAATAATAGGGGAACCAATCTTTAATCGAAGATTATGTGGTGGCATTCCAGGGATATCTAATGAATTTAAAAATTCAATCGGAAAATTTACACTTTCATTTTCATCAACAACAGTATCGATTGATTTAAGGTATTTCGTTCACTACAAAATAAATTTAATTAATTTTATAGCGTCAATAACACGTGGTAATTATGCTGTTAAAATGTAGCTTATATGACACGTTCGTAGATTTACCATAGCAGCGCCATCTATTGATTACTTACTCAACCCAGTCGAAAGGTATCGACATCTGTTAGAATCATTTGGATTTAACAGATAATTTGTCAAATAATAACAGACAAATAATTAGCAATAAATTAAAATTGCGACTATAATTTGAGATTTAAACTATCCTATCTCTCAAGTCGGATCGAACTGCACATGGTGTGCGAATTTTATTATAATCAGTTAAGTGGTTTAGGAGTCCATTGAGGACAAACATTGTGACACGAGATTTATATATATTAAGATATGGTAAAAAGTTTATATTGTACATATTTTTTTATAATATATAACTTTTCTTTTTAATTTAGAGGTATCTTCTCGTTTTAAATGCCAACAGTATTCACACAACATAGTTGCGTCTCAACGACTTTGAAACCGTTCCTCAAACCTTTTCTCATCCTGAAGAAATCGTTTTCCTTGTTCATCAGTAACTGCTCCAAGATTTAAAGGTAAAAAATTGACTGAGAATGGGATAAGTGAATTTCGAATGACATTCGGCAACCGATCTTTTTGTATTTAATTAACTTCTATGTTGATTTCAACTAGTTGCGGAATCCAGGATTTATCTTGACGTTCAGTAGGTCCAACATATAGAAAATACGCAGAATATACTTTTTTATAGATTTTTACCTGAAAGTTAAGAATGTAATGTCCACACACGTTACAAAATTGTTTGGCGAATTTTTTCATCGGCGGCGACTACATTTTATTGTATTTTTCTTGAAAACTGTATTATTACACTGACAAACAGGTAATCTCAAAGATAATAATGAGAAATGTACCTCTTTTCTCAATATATTATCTAGCGACTACATTTACTAACGTGGACAATATAAGGATCGTTAAAAAAAGGTTATCGGTGTGTACCTTAAAAACAAGACGTGATAGAAACAAAGTTTATTCACAGTTTACATACTATAACTAATAGAAAGTTATAATAGCAATCAGTCTCTCGGGTACCGAAATCATGTCACGCAGTGTAATTAAGATGATAAGCTATATAAAAACAATAGTTAATAATTATACAAATCGAGCAATATTTCATTATACAATATCTTCTGTTAACGAATGTACTGATATTTTTATACACATGTAAATCTTAGTGAATTTATAAAATGTTTTAGAGTATTGTATAATATATAAGCCCTGAACCGGGAATGTCGAAAAATGTAAATGACTGTTTATTTGCCACTTTGTCATAGGCAGTAATTATTCTAAGTCAGTACCATTTTTTAATTAAAATGGTGTTCAAAATATTGTGGTATTGATTGCAAACAATGTTTTTTAAAGTATTTTTGAAACTGTGATAAATTAGCAGTAGTGTGTTCAGATATAGCGTTTGTTCAATTGTTTTAATTATCTTTAGCTTTTACTAAATGAAAATATACCATGAATACAATAACGATAGGTTTACTAGAGTAGCTAATATCTGCTTGGTTGAATACTATACACATTTATACGTATAAGTGGTCCGTTAAACGTACATCAATGATAAACATACGATGGTTTTAAAATAAACAAGTATTTATTGCAGATCAAAAAAAAAACTTTGAAAAAGGTAATATATACATAACTACGCATGTGGGAGCTCTTAGTGTCGCGTATACGCATGCACCTCGCATTGTTCGTGATATATGGAAGTGATGAGAATGATTTTTTTACCCGAAGTCGTTCTCCACGATAATGAGTCACTTGACGTATTGTCCCGCGGGCGCCATCTCGTCCGAATTACGAAGCCATTGTTACTGAGATATTGTGCGTCGCTCCGTGAATATGTGCGAAAGGAAATGAAACGGTTCCCTTGCGCCCGTCACCGTTTGTTCCTTCCTCGAGACGTCGCTGTATACTTGTCATGCAAATACATTCCATAGAGCTATTTCAATTATACCTACATGATGAAGTACATGCTTTATATACTTGGCAATAGTAATCACACAAATCAATAGGATATTTATGCCACGCAACGTCGGTTTGAAATAAATATTATTCTTCTTTTAGACAATTCGCATATCAATGAACTCTATAAATACGAAGATACAAAATAGTAGAATGTATGTTTTTTTGTACTGAATAATATTGTGTTCATTCTATTTAAAACAGTAAAATCAACTGTATTATAAATATAAAGTAGAAATACTCTATTCGTTAAGGGGTTAAAAATATTTTCATTCAAATGAAACTAGTTATACTTAGTTTTTCTCATAAAAAACCTTGAATGACCAAACTTAACCGAACCACACGGCATAAATTAAATGTAATTTTTAATAATCACAAAAATTATAGTAAATAATTTTACTAAAGTACTGAATTTTACACAAAGGTTTTAGTGCTATTACCTTCATGACAAAGACAGAATTAGTAATATGTTTACTATGTAAACAAAATAAATTACCAAAACAAACTATTTCCCTCATTATAAGTTATTTCTACAAATTAAGAAATCCTTATCAAACTTATACGAAGACAGTTAGTACTGTCTATATCTTGGAGCGGAAATTGTGAATAAATTTACTGGCATAAATTGTGCCGTCCTATTTACTAAGCAAAAGTCAACGAATTAGACACGGGTTTCGCATTTCCTTTTTCATCTGACGTTGTCACCGGACGAACATAAATAGCAAATATTTTCGTTTATGTAGACTACATTGTAGGGAGATGTTTTTCCAAAGCTGTACAAAACTTTTTGCGTTCAAAGTGCCACATTGTCGAATGTAGGTACTCGTATGTCGCGTCGCTATTACAAAGGAGGACCGACAGGCGAACTATGCAAGAGCAAACACACCTCGTTTGTAATTACCCGTTTCACGTCACCGCGGCAAATAGTACCTTGAGGCATTACTCACGTACCTTGCTAATCAAAAAATACATCCACAGCGTTCATGCTTACATGTAATGTTGAAGGATGATAGGAGACATGTGTGTTATTATAAGGACAATGGTTTAGATTCAATATCCTTTATGTAGCGTAGTACTCCTCTGACTGTAAATTTCTTCAGATTCCGTAAGCATCAGGATTTTTTCATGTTGAAATACAATATTTCTTGATATTATAATTACATCAGTCACCTTAAAGCAAATGCTACAACTAAAGTAGTTACTTCAAAACCTCAAGAAATAGCAGTCGTTATAAAAAAATAATGATTTACGTCAAATGTCATGTTCTTGACAAAACTCGTTGAAAATATATCGGCAATACATTTGGCAATATATGAAATGCCAAACAGCGAAGTGATATGAAAGACCGAGGAGGGAAATGTATTAGGAAATAGGTTTGCGGTAGATTGATGGCGGGCTTTTTGTGTCATAACAACGGCAGCGCGCACATGACACTTGGTATTTTTTACTTCTCGAAACTGATTTTATCGTCGCTGATGGTAGCACAAATGTGTATACTTTTTATATATAGATAAGGTTTAGCATTACGGCCACAATCTCACCTGATGTTAAGTGACGATGTGGCTCAAGATAGTGGACACGCTATAACAAAATAAATAAATAAATATATTTGCAATCATTTAGTCGTACTTAAATAAAATAACTAAAAGTTTCCTGATGTTTTATATTCGCACATATTATTTGAGTATATTTAATAATTTTCATTTTTGTGATTTTATTATAATTAATATGTTGATATAAAAGTAAACAACTGAACTATTTTTGATTAATAGGTAATTTATCTTTGAGTTAAGATTTATACATAGGGAAAATCGGTCGATGTTCAAAGGAACGTTAGTTTTAATTATATATTTCATAATTAACGTCTATTATACGGATATTACATATTTTTTACTAAATTGTATTCCAGTTCAAAAGGGTTTGTACTTATTTGTATTAATATTGTCAAAGAGATATTATTGAAGCTATAAATGTAAATGCCGACAATGCGAACCCTTTCCTCGGGAGAGTATTTTTTGTTAACAAGGGTATTTAAGCGATTCAACACGCTTTGTTAAAACGTATTCATATTTGTGACATTTGCGAAATCTCATTTGATTCCTTAATTTCTCTGCCACTTAGTATACTGAGAATAATCAGAATAATCCTGATTGAGAATGTTTTATTAGGCTCGTATAACCAGTTTACTAGTACTCTTGTAATTCTAAAGCTTGGTCCAGATTCGACGCGGAAAGACTCAATTTGAAGTTTTAACGAATCTTCCAAAAACTGTCAAAGAACTTAGTGCAGACAATACATTTCCGATGTGTTATTTACTGTAATACTTCTGCAATACGACTCTAAATTTAAAAAAGTAGTAGTATTAAGATCTGCTAGAGAATGCCTAAATAATTACTTATTCTTGGTATAATCCTGTAAACTCCTTTTAAAAAGTACTCAAAATTCTAAATAATTCACTTAGAATTATTAAGTAACCTTTCCTTTAAACCTAGCGTTTGTATTATGATAAGTTACTTACATAATTATGTAAATTTAAGACGAGACATAATACATATATTATGGAAATTATTTAATTTGGTTAAAAGTTATGAAGTTTTTAGGATTTAAGACACATTGTTACATAAACCACATCTGCTTACATGGTTTTTCCTTTATATTTGCTCATAAATTTGTGTAGTTAACAAGATATGGTTAAAATAATATGTAGGAACAACAGTCATAAGTCAATGGTGTTGTACTGGCGCGGAGATGATTATAATTTCATAGAATTATCATTTGCGACTGGACCATGTGAAATAATTCAAGATTATAGAAGACTTTGTATGAAAACAGATTTTCTGTACCATTTTTTATTTCAAATTTAATAATTCACGTTTCACATTTAGCATAAAGTTCATTATGGGTCTTGGGTGCCATGCTGATCGGCAGGCCTTTTGGGTGCCGGGATCTATACAGATTGATATATCGAAACTCAACGAAGTAAATGGGAATTACTGTGAGGGACTAACACTATAGGATTTGTTACCACGACTTTGTGGAGTAAATTTCCTACCAGATACCAGTACATATATATTAGATGTTCAACGCTACACGCATAAATAAATAAAAATTCATAATTAATGTTACACCTTGAGTTTGATCATTCAGTAGGACATAATCATCGTCTCTTCACACAACAAAATTTAACGTTAAAACAACAGAATCAGTAAACATATATTACCGTAAATATGAAAAGGAATGCGGAGTATGATGAGTATACATATAGGTAATAATTGGTCATGTAAGATGTCAAGCACGTAAGTCAAACTCCAAACATTCACCGGTATTCCCCCTAACTTTTCAGAATACCTATTCGTGAACAGCGCAAGATGTTCGTACTAACAGTATCCGAAGTTTTATAACTCCTCAATTTCAAGAAACCAAGTTTGACATGGCATTAAAGTTATCTACGGAATTATATAGATATAATTTGACATGGCTTTATAAAGTAGGAACAAGTAAAAATAGTGCTAGAAATACAATAGTATGCATATTTTAATTTGTACAAACTTATAGGTGGTTTATCTCATTATTCTATATTCTAATCTAATAAGTAAATATTATAATTTTACATAAAAAGGAATTGCAAACTATTGCGCTTTACTCAGGTTTGCCCAAAAGTCAACTGTGTCATAAGTAAATTTCATAAATTCAAATAACAACTATAATGTTATTAATAAGAACATCCAAAGAATAATGCTATAAAAGTCATCATATAATATTATATTGAAACGTTTATTTTCACAGTCTCCAACTTTCCACAAACATTAAATCCTAATTGTAAAACTAAATTCAACTTTAATGGACGTAGGACGATTAGTTTGATAAATTGCTATCTGTAACAAATTATTTTATTCAAATTTTAAAAGTTCAATTGGTGTTTTCTGTACCGCAAGATTGTAATAAATGTAGGTGTATTTATCTGTTGTTATTTTTATAATAACATAATTATTCCTACGCTTAAGTGCTATTATACTGCTGTAAACTGATGAGGCGTATTTACTATATATAATAACACGTATTTTTTATGTATTAGCTATAAACCACGAATTCAAATCCATCTAATTTTTTAACAAACTAGTATTTTTCACACATTTACATATAAAAACTATTTTTTATGTAATTAGCTAAAAATAATGTCACGCGACCAAAAATCTACGGAACTTTATGAGAAACCATATACCATATACATGGTAATCGATAACAATAAAAGATTTAACTGTATGTCGCAGAGATTTGAGAGGGATCCTCGGCTCTGCATCGGCGCAGAGAGCTGTAGGTTTGAGTCACACGCAAGACAATTGTTATTAATATGTTTTATCTAAATTAAAAAAAAAAACGATAACGAAAAATGTTTCAAAAATGTTAATTGGGATCTGGAGACGTTTGCAACGTACACATGATGAGATTATCTTATAGCTTGTCATGTTTCAAGATCAAGCTAGCGAGAACTCCCGACGGCCTGCTGGTGTTTTAGAGGTCCTCGTTGTTCATTGATTATACCCTACTTGCCTTCCGCTATGTTACCTTACTATTAAAAATGTAGCAATATAAAGATATATATTGCCTTGCAATACATTAATACATGAACTTAATTATATAACTTAAGACTCTGTATACATCGCAGTCTAGTTAAATAAAAAGTCTGGGAATCAAAGGTGGCTTGATCAAAGCTCGGCGGTACTCTCCAACTCGCTATTCAATGCTAGAGATAGACTGAACTTTCAAAAGTTTCAGACTTAGCGATTCTTCAAATCATTCACTATACGCAAGTTTAATTAAAAGCATATCTAGAGCATGTATAACCTAAATCTTTTTCACAAAGTTTTATATTTATGCGTCTTTGTTGAGATTAATTTTAATAAACCAGAGTCTAAACTTATAGATATTAATAATGCTTTCATTACACGAACGTAACATCTTGTTGTACCTAACACAAACGTATGTATTCTACTTTTAGTAATATGTAATGTAAATGTATGCATTACATTTGAATAAAAAGAAAATACAAATTTAATCAAGATTAATGTGTTGTGTTTATATTCAAAAGAAACAACCGCGTGCCAGATTACAATTCATTTATTCCTAAGCAACTGAAAATTAATTTTTATATAAGCGAAATCTCATAACTCATTTCACTTACTTACCGATAGCTAACTTTATTCCTAAAAATAATTCAGTCATCGCAGTCAAAATTAAACATAATAAACAAATTTTAGTAAAGCCTTATATTTTTAAATAAAGTAGTTGATTATAATTACATGGTAAATATGAAATAACACAAACCTTTTATAGATGACTGGTTCTCATAAGCAAGTTCAAACTATTTAATTCGAAATAATAATGAGTACATATACTCAAATAAATACGACATTACATTATATTATCTTGGTCTTGACTACTTAATATATATATATATATATATTATATTACATAGTATGAATTTCGAAATATCGAATGTGATCAAAGGGTACACACAGATATAAAAACATACAGCTTGAAAGCACATAAATTCAGACTCACTAGTAAATGGATCCGTCTGCTGAGTTATAACGCACTATTCATTCATCATATTATGTGATATCCCATTATCTAGTTTGCAATTCGCTTAGTCATCACTACTTCAGCATTTTACTAATATAGGAGGTTATAAGCGACCGTATGCTTGCAATTACGATTCATAAAACATAAATTTAGGTAATGCTATTTTTCTTGACCTTGATATTAATTTAGATTGTTGGTATAAGTTTTTCCATAATATATTTGCTTTTGTTTTCGAACAAAACAATAAGCCATAAATTCCTTTTATATTGTAAAGATAAGTGACTATAAATACAAATATTTGTTTCTTTAAGAATTATGTGAATTTACTACTTGTCGCTGGTCAAGGTGTTACGTCGGTACACATTCACTTTAATGTTCAAGCGTTAGTAGAAAAAATTGCATAAGTATGGACTCTACCAACACAGAAGAACCCCACATTTTCTGGTAATATTTGTAATAACTCAACGCGTCTGCTAATTTATAAAAAATCTTCGATAATTATAAATTACTTTTAATAATGATGCTAGCGATAGAGATACTGTGGCACTGGGGATAAAACTATATGTCATGAGAAACTTCATAAAAATACAATCAACGGACACAAAATAGACACAGACTCACAAGGATTATTTGCGAATCATGCCTGTAATTCTCTTATGTAGGATTCGAACCCACAGCACTCAGCGCGACAGGAGCAGTAAATCGACCGCTTAAACGACTACGCCATTCGTGCAATTACTATTATCATTATTTTATTTCTTTTAGAAAAAAAAATCTTAAGGTTCATTAGGTTACAAAAATATAATATGTATATTAACATTTCACAAAACCCGTCCTAATAAATCAATAATATAAACTTATGTTCATAATTGATAAATTATTATCATAGTTTGCATTTAAGTGGAATGCAACTAATTTTATTACAGTATCACTTGTTAACTCATTCCTAGTAACATATAATTCCAAAATACAATATACATTTCTACCTCACTGTAAAATAATAACCGGAGTTGAAAAGCTACACAATGTAGCGAATGTACTTTTATACCTTTTTCCACCCACAGGTACATTAATGCGAGCTAATAGCGAAAGAGCATTACTCACTGGTTCATATTTCATTTTCACCTAAAGGAAAAACATTCGCTCGATCTCAAAGTTTACGGCAGCTGCGGTCTCATTATTA
Organism: Actias luna; assembly: GCA_039707435.1. Taxonomy (NCBI): domain Eukaryota; kingdom Metazoa; phylum Arthropoda; class Insecta; order Lepidoptera; family Saturniidae; genus Actias; species Actias luna. The sequence continues at coordinate 6,048,633 of JAZHAC010000033.1, read as the reverse complement.
CGATGATCCACAAAAAGTTGTTGTTGCTGTTCGCATTGTTCTTTGTATCCCGAGGGCGTGCTTTCATAGTGACGTTATAACACTGAGACACACTTAATGAGCTGACACCTTCTGCTTGTCGGAGAAAACACTACTTGTTAGTGACACGAGCGGAACAACTGAACATACAATTAAAAGTAAAAATAACATACTATATATTTATCTCCATTAGAGCATAGTTTAATTACATATTTTTAATTTCAACATCTAATCGCTTGAGAAGGAAGGTATCTAATGTTTTTTGAAAGTATCTAATTATGCACAACATAAGCTTTGGTATGCTTGAGATTACAGCATAAACGACTTGGTGTACTTTGATGTATGAGATGTGGCCAGAATCTCTTAAAAAGTCGTGAAATGTAAGAATATTTTATTTACTCATTGTGTTAAAATAACTGAGTCTGAGTGTTCGTTGATTGTATGTATATTCTTACTTGACATCGACGGAATTGCCTACATGGACAGATGGCCATGATGCAGACAAAGAAAACATTTTATTTAATAATTACTGAAATAATGTAGTAATTTGTTACTTTCATCACAAAAGGTATTATAATATTATTATTATTTTCAGTTGTTTAGCCCTAACATTTGAAATTGTAGATATCTTTAAAACAAACCGATACGAGTTCCTCGGTTTCATTTGTGTTATTTTTTCCACGACTCCTTATAATCGTTTCGAGATTTCTCGACAAGCGGTCAGTCAAACGAAATACAGTTTTTTTTTCGTAGTAATAAATCTAAAGATAATATCATCAAAGACATACATACAATAATTTTACTATCCATATACTGACATATACATTTGAAAAACAACATATCTTGTGGCGAACATATTATTAGAACGTTTACACAGTGAAAGTTTAATTATTCATCATAAAAAATAAAATATATAAATATTGAATTAAAAGACCGGCATGATTTAAATACTAGAAATTGTGTCAAACAGGTTACCCCAAGGTTCATACTCAGTAAGACTAGTAACAGCTGTTTAAGTAATAGTGTATTAGGTTTTATAACAAGTCCTAAAGCATATTACCGATTTACCAGATAGTGAGTTCAAGCACCGTGGTATGCGGGTTTTGATGTCAAAAGGCTATTATTATATAGGGTGGATTAATATGTGAACGAGTCATATCTAGAATTAACACCAGCTTCTGTACATCCGCTAAAAATGATAGTAAGTGTAGTGGTTATAGCTATTGAGTTTCTTATTGCTTCTTCTCAATGACTGATGTTTTCCAAGCCGGTGGTAGTTTCGACTTTCAGGGTCTAAATTGAATAATTTATTGCACGCAACTTTGTTTAGACTGCACTAGTGTTTACTTTATCTATTTTAAGTACTCTGTAACTATGGCCAGGCAGGAGAAGTTATACCGATTTGATTTACAAACCGTTAATAGGTTCAGCTATCAATAAAAATCCTGATACATAATCTATATAAGTGCACGCAATACAGGTTCGCTTTGAAAGCGCTTTTGGTACTCTCATCGAATTGTGATTGGATTGCATGTGTTTATATTAAATTTGAGTGTGATACATCCGTTCTATCGCTACTATACACAAGGAATATTTCACATGTACGCTATCAAGCTGACAGTAATAAGTTAATTAAAATTGTTTTTACTTAATGTTTACCGACTTATGTATACATTAATTTGATCTATATCTTTAAATGTTAATAAAATTATTATTATATTTAGAATTAAATAGGTACGGCATTATGAAGACTATATGAGAATTACTACTCATAGAATGTGATTAGTTATTTTTTCAGCGACACGGTTGCGTTCCGACACACTCTGATCTTATGGTAAGCACAGTGCAATCTAAAAAAACCATCGAGTGTTCAGCAATAATACCTCGAGATCATTACTATCTCGTCGGCAAGGTAGCCTATCGATATTTGGATATAAATTGACTGAAACCTAAAAATGATAAATTAAAAGCGAGAAGAAAATGCATGGTGCATGCAAAATCTGCCGTCAAATATCTATAAGTGTGTTTCGGCAGCTACACTTGAGAGGCAGTCCTTCAACAGGCTTAGCATGTTCACCAGCTTGGGCAATATCGCCACTTAACATCAATTGAGACTGTAGCCATAACGCTAAAACCTATAAATTGTTAAAAAAACAAGAGATTCACTGAACCGAGTTGATATTTGCATGTTAGTAGCGATCCCGTTGAACGCTGATTCTTACTACTCGGATTGATAACTGAATAGACATCGACTGATCCAGAAATACAAGGCACTTAAGCTTTGACTGCTATTAGATCTCGTGTGTGCTGATTGGGATCCAGCCGAACACATTCATCTAATTTTACTACTTCGGTATGGGCACACAATAAATAGGAGCGTGCTATTGATATAAAAGCCATTAAAATATCGAAATTAAACTGCATTTAATAGGTACGAACAACCCCGCTACAGCTATGCACGAGTAATTGTGTTAATCATACTAGATCGACATATAGCGTTACAATATACCTATCTTTCTAAGATGAATAATTTCGTAATACATATTTTTTTTATATATGTAATTTATTTACAGTTATCATCATATCTTAGTTAATTTCCACAAAATAATTTATTGTTAATACACATAATAAACCTTCCTCGTGTATTACTGTATTTATTAGTGCAAATAGTTTAAAAAATCGATCGATAGTTTATCATTTTAATGCATTAGACCAACACACATGGCTGCTGCGGACTTTATCGCATAATGTTAATACATGTAAAATAAATGTTACACGTTTCTATAACTTTTTTCAGCATAGCTTTACTCTTATTGGTGGTAACGTGATGTCAAATTTCCTAAAACCTTCTTCAATGATTGCTCTATCAAAAACAAAAATATTTTTTGAAATCCCACCGTTAGTTCCTAAAATTAGCACGTTCAAACAAACAGACAAACTTTTTTGCTGTATAATATTTAATATAGGTTAAGTATGTTGTACAGCTATATATACTCAAGTTATTCTGTGCAAATGCTTTTATCACAATAGCTAACAGCGAAGTCAATAAAAAGGAATGATACGACTATCATTCTCTCAGACATTCCACCAACAATGTATTGCCGAAATGTTTGAAAAACCCCAAATTTCATGTGTGCGAACATGTTGTTATGACATAGAAAGCCCTCGATCAATCTGCCTCAAACCTATTTCCTAACACATTCCTGCCATCGAACTTTTTGGAACGACTTACAATCCTTGATATTGTTAAACATATTGCAAAACTTTGTGTTTCAAAAAAGGTTTTTTATTTTTTATTTTTAAAATAACATTTTGTGAATGTTTGAAACAAATAAAATTGTGGTTGTCGCAAGGCTAATTGTGGAAAATAATTATCTAAGCAATATTGTGTATACAAAATATTTTTTGAAGTTTATCATATATTTAGAATGTCAGTTGACAAAAACCATCTAAGCTTTCAGTGAAGGAAAATATCCTGATCAAAACAGGACGGTAGATAGTTTTCTATTGCTCATCTTGCTAACTACCATCCTCAAGTTAAATATCTGCTATCAAATACCTACAGATGAATTGTGGGCGTCCATTTCAGAAACAGTCACTCCACTACTAGACTTAACATCTCCATCATCTTGAAATACTATTTTACTTAACATCAGATGATATTGAAATAAAATGATATACCTAAAAAGTATAAAAAATATTTTCAAGAATCGAGAACACCCGACAAGAATCATAAAAAAAAATTAGACACAGAAAATACTATCTTGTAAAGCATATTCGAAAAACCTATATGTAATATTACAATGTATTATGTTTACAAACCGCGATTTTTCCCATTACACTAGCTAGCGAGCGTTACAGTCTTCACCTTTTTTTTATTCTTGGTAACTTAGTCTGACTATTACTGCCATTTTCAAGTAATAAGATTTGGGCAGACGATACTATCTTCAACAAGATGGTGACTATCTTGTTAAAGCTCTCGTGGGAGTTTTTGTGGCAACTAATATTTTTAATGATTATTTACAATTCACTTCACCTATGTTCTTCAGCTACACTACATTACGTAAAATGTCACCTTAATTTACACAATATCAGGCTATTGAAATAAAACTAATTTAAACGGATTTTATCGCGGTTATTTATTAAATTTTGATCCCGACGTTTCGAAAACTTTTCAGCCTTCGTGGTCACGCCCCAGTTTTATTTCAATGAATAATATTCGCGTAAACCTAAGAAATCAATATCAGGCTAATCAACCAAGTATAAGTATAAAAATAAAAATCACAACATGACAAATCAAAATCCCGCCAAAAACTCCGAAAGTTACAGTTATCAACTCAAGTGAAATGGACAGTGGGTCGTTTTAGACGTTAAGACAGAATTTTTAAATCTTAACCCTAAACTTAATTATTGGTTAGGTTGATATATATATAGAAAAAATATTAAGTTAGGTTATGTTGTTGAGATATAAGAAAAAAATTCTAATTGGCCATTGAACATAAACTAAAATCAATTCACTAAACTTATTTAACATAATTTTGTTTACCTATGGTTATAGGTTATAGGCAAGCAGAACATTTGTTTTCGATGTTTTCCTTCGCCGAAATCTCATACTCATTACAGGTGGATTCGGACTCACGTGCATTGACGCGGCGTCTGTACACACTACCTACTAAGCTATCGTCTCTTCAAAAACAAAATTTATGGAAAAATGTGTATTCATATTCTTAAACAAGTACTAATTACTTTTGAAAGTAACAACTTCACATGAGTTGTTGCTTATACGTTCGTGACACACTGGATGTGAGGAGACTAATTCTTTTACTCGAAGTCATTCCTTACGATAATGAGTCACTTGACGTGTAGTCTCCCGGGCTGTATCTTGTCCGAATTATGAAGCTATTCTTAGTGAGATATTACGCTTCGCTTTCGCGAATATGTCTGAAAGAAAACGTAACCATTCCCTTGTGGGCCGTCGCCGTTTGTTTCTGCCTAAATCCCCAACTCTGCTATATTTTCATTTCGGTTTAGATTTAGTGGGTAAAAAACAGTATACAATGTACAACATTATACATCTCATTTCTGGTACGTATCCTCAGTGCTGAAAATCGTGACTTACTATAAGTATTTTTAAGTACCTCTATCGATCTCAGTCTTTGTCAAAGTAGAGGGTTGTTTTAAGTGTTCTATCTAGTTTTTCGGTAATTTAGTTTCTTTCTTCGTTTGCACGTCTTTCTCTTGGCCGTTTTCCTCAAACTTTTCCCTTAAGAGCTATTTAGACTTCCCTTTTCCGTAAACATATCTAGACAGATTGTATATGTAGTAAGTAAAAGGGCATAAAGTTAATTGTAATTCTCAATTACTTTTAAAATTTTAAAGAGGTCTTTTATTTTAAGTTAAACTAACTATCCTTTTGTACAAAGCTTATACTCTCTGGATACAATCTTTATAGAGTATATTTCGTGTATTATTACAATCTTTATTTTAAGTTGTTGTTGATGTTATTAATCTTTACAGTAACAAAGAGTTCTACGATTCAATTTATATTTTATCCATTTTACTTTTTTGTTCAAACCAATAAAATAAAATTTAAATCATACCGTGATGCTAAAAACGAAAGTGTGTTAATTTAAAGGCACATTTACTATAACATTTAGAGTTTTCAACAAAATCTTTAAAAATAATAATAGTTTTTCTTATGAAATACATTTACTAAGGTATTACAATAGTAACATACTTACCAACATCTTGTATATATATTCTTTTATTTATTCTATATTTGTCCTGAATACCTTTTTGTACTATTTACCCGATTATTGCAAAATTTTGGTAAATTGCCTTGAATATCTACCCTCGTTGAGGTTTTTGAATAAGTGTAGTAATTCATAATATAGAGTTCCGACGCCCGAAACGTTTTATTTTCATATCAATCCAAGAATTCAAATATTAGGTTAGAGAGTTACCTAAAATAAAGTTTGAATAAGGTAGAAAAAGTAATTATTTATTAGCATTAGATTATACATTTGTCTGATAGAATGAAATAAGTACTATTACTCGATTGTTTTATTATGATTTATATAGGAGCACCTACTCTTCTGTCTTATTTATTTGTGACTGTTTAAAAGTAAACAAATAGTCACCTTTAAGTCACGATTCCCTGAGTGGTTCTACACGTATACTGGTACACAAAAGTTACTATATTAAATAAGAGAAAAAGGAGTCGATAACTTTATTAGATTTTATTTCTCAATATGATTTATTTACTTCATTAATAAACTTGTCGTGAAGCCATCATAGTAACACAAATACGTGCCAAAAATCACAAATATTTTTCTCCGGGTAACAACACAATAACTCCATGAGGAAAATATTGTCGGCGCTCTAGCTGTTTCATTTTCTGAAATTATTTTAAGTAGAAACAAATAAGGGAATGAATATCTCAAGTGTGTATGATATAATAATATCAACTACATTTAGAGAAAAGTTACTTATGTACTATTTAGGTACATAGTATATTTTGAGCGAAACAAATAGTATTATCAAACGATTCCCATAAAAGGAAGGTTCTCTATTTTTCTAACAATTTTTTTTAAACTATACGATCGGTATTTATAATTCTTGTACTGAAGTAATCTGTATAATTATTGGAAATCATTAGTACATAAAATATTACAATACCTGTCTTATATTACAAATTTATAAATATAATAAATAAATGTTTATTATTAGTCACGAATAAAATCGGTTATTTAATAAAATAAGCTTTTGTGTGTACTACGATTACAGTTGGCTCTGGTATGAGTAAACAAAATAAATAAACGTAAAATATGTAAATAATAGAAAAAATTATATTATACTAATTGTACATATTTTTGAATTAGGCTGACAAAAGGCGCGATCAATTTTTTTATCTATTTTGATTCAATATTTCTAAGAAAGTATCTTTCAGTGTTACTTTGGGCATACTCTGTCGAAAGACAGATATTATTAATCTTTTAACATACAAGCAAGACATAAAATAATACTAATATTAAATTATTATTAGTAAAATATTATTGTATCATTATTATATTACGTGTATTAATGAACTTTTGCTCAGTACAAACTCATTAAAGTTATAAAAAATAACGCAAGGAAAATATATGTTTTATCAATAAAAATCCGATAATTCAAAAAATAAGATTTATTTATATAGCGCTATAAAGTTTCTACGGCAATTTCTTAATGACAGTAGAAATCTATATTTAAAGTCATAACGCCGAGTAACAGAACAAAACATTGCATAGACCAACACAAGTTATCTGGCTTCGACCTGGACAATATAAGAGAACATTATATACTGTAATAACGTCGAGATTGTAGCAATCTTGTTCGATAATGCGGAATTTTAACTGAATTCTGTAGGTATTCAGACGGAACAGATACAGACTCTGGTAAACGTAACATTGTTACAATCAAAATATCCTAGTTGTTTTCTTTTGTTGAACCGAATATATTTAAATACTGTGCATAATGATTGTATAATGTTAATAAATATTAAGATGAATCAATTATTTTTATGTATGGGGAAGCAAAAATCTGTTTGATGTGGTTAAAAAATTACACTCGGTTGTATTTTATGTTTATAAAAATAGAAAAAAAAATTTGTATTTCGCATTTTCACTTTTAGATCAATATAAAAAGATAGTATTACAATAAGTATTTATACTACTATGTACAATACAAAGTATACAAAGAGTGTAACGTTAAAATAAATTTAGGTACAAATTTCTAGCAATCAGATTTATTTACTGCATATATACCGATTGATATCAAAAAGCAAGATGCCTGAGCATACCATTACTTCGGATGACGGCATTTATTTAAGGTAGTGTTTGCGATTCGACTAAATAACATTTTGTATATGAAACTAACAATATCTGACAGAAAAAAATGTATAAAATTATAACTATATAACAATCGAGTATTAAGTTAAATTAAATTGCTTATTTCACAAATACAATGCTATCTTAAATAATTAATTATATATAACGTATACTAGTTCTACATGACGATAGTCAAACTGTATCGAACTCCTGTTTGTCTGAATTACAAAGACAAGTAAGTTCATTAAGTGTGTTCTTCACTGCGCGCTTGTTACATCTGGAATTCGAACTAAATCTAACGACATTCAGAAACTTAATTGGAACTTTCGATTTGATGTACTGTAAAAGTTTCAAGAGAACTTGAAATATGTCTCCGCCATATATAAAAATAAAGTAATTGAAATGTTAAAAATGAATATTTATTAACTGTATTTTGTTTTTTCCTCATAATTACTTTCATATTATAACATTTAACAATAAGTTTCTAAACTTACAACTATATTAATAATAACATTAATTTTAGGTCAATTATTAAACACTATCGACTGTTGGTAAAAGAACTATCGTGTTGCCTCAAGAAGCCCTTTATAAATGTTCTTGTAAATTGTATTATATAGTAGAAAAGTACAGAATATTAGCATTAAATAGATAGGTACAGAATTCCAGTTACATATACTAAGTAAGAGTCGAGGAAAATGTATGATCACGTAAGGCATATTAAATCCGTGTACATCCTGAATGTAACAACATTATATAAATAATTGAGAATGAAAGGTAGGGCCGTTGACAATTATATTATTTGATCTAATTTTACAAACTATGTCACTTATTAGCTTGACTAGTCTTTGCAATATAGCCGCAATAACTACTGTTGGTTTATATTCTTTCTATTTCTATTATTTAAGTATTATTGTAGTGCCTCTTATACTTTATTGTACAGTGTACAGTACATTTATAGTACTATTTCATTAGCCAGTGTTTATTTTATATTAAATTAAATAAGATAAATATAATTTCAAATAAAGGTTCATAAAAGTTTCATTTAGAAATGTATATTATGTTCCGTTTGGCTTGTCGGGCCTCGACCGCCATCGACCGCGCCCTCTGTCCGTTGCAGAAGAGAAAACCACAACCGAGACCGCAATGCATGAACACTTGAAAAAATAAATATAGAATTTCTAGCAGCCTTAAGTTCCAGACCACCGGTTTTTTAGAAATTTTATGATAGTACAATTTTATTACAAAATGTTTCTGTCACCGACTGTGTACTGTACACTCTAATGGTTTTGAAATTATGTGTGTGTAAAAAAGACGAACAATTAGATTCTATAAAATAAATTGCTAAATTGGTCGCCGTGAATATGGACAACAAATATATAAACAAAATCAAATATTGACGATTATTATCAATTACAATAAATATATGTAATACAGTTACTAACAGTGAACATTTTCGGAAGTTTATTATATTTAATGAAAACGTTAGTATACAGTTGTTAATTAATAAGTTCATTAGTGTGAATTTTTACTGGAAGGTGTATTGATTTTTGAATCTCAAAAGCTGTCGTCACTTATATATCAGTATAATACATCTGTATTTATTGAAATGATTGATAAATAATTAAATAAACGTTGTTGACATCGTAACTCAAAGTATTATCAAAGAAAACTTTAAACTTAAACCATGTACTTAAGAGATAAAATTGAAGATACCTAATATATTATTTATTTATTTATATAAATATATTTGTTAAGCAATCAATAAATTTAAAAGCGTATATAATCGTAATCGTAATCGTAAAAAGCGTAAATAATCAATAAATGTAATAAACAACACACCACGCTGCCATCTAATAAATATGTAAACGTTATAAAATAAAGAATTGTTGGCTTTATCAACCAACAGTAAATTGGTTTGCACCAACTGTGCAAACTTTTACATAATAAAGATTAAAAATAGCTCTAGTACGTTAACCTATATAGAATAATAATTTTAGATTTCATCATAACTACAAGTATTCGACACTATTTCAATTAAAATTTTAGTAATAGGTTCCTTTAAAATTGGAACCTACTTCATGTACCTAAATGATCTGTATGTATGTTGAAGTGTATTTCGAAACTTTTGAACTGACAGCGAATAAGAAAATATGTATGTAGGTTCCAACAATTACAAGTACATATCTACTTAACCTGCTATGAAAAATCATTATTTAATACATAAATAATTATAAAGCAATATAATAATATAAATTGCTTGCAGTAATTCATTCAAAACTAGGTATTTAGTATTAATTTATGTTATATTTGTTTAAACTTTGATGTTTGTAATCTGACATGATGTTACGTGTTGTATGTTAAAATCACTTGTAGCTGCCGGAATGAATATACATATAAGTGCTTAGAAATAGATTTTCAAATTACTGATAGGTTAGCATTTAAGAATATCATACAACTTTCCTGTGATTTTACCACAACATTTGAATTTACTAAAAGGTTGATCGATACGTCGTTCAAGAGCTCCAGCACTGAGCCAACGTAGCGTTTTAATATTAAAATCATTATGCTAAAGATTGTTAATAATAATATCATTTCCTATACATTAAACATAAGCTTAGTAATTATGCAGTCTAAGTTAAATACTTTTAGGCGGCAACCAGACACCCGTGAGCGGGCGAAGCGAGCTTCTGAGTTCTTCGCGCGTTATGTTAAGTGCACGTAACGCCTCCATGTCGCGTCGCGTCGCGTCGCTCATTAGCGTTAACTGTGGTTTAACACCGTTTTAACTGCTCACTGCAGCACGCAATACATATGCGCTAAATGTGATACAGTATCACAACCAGAGGATGTTCTTTGTAAATAATTACTTTCTAAATTTAAATGTGCAACCGTACTAACGTTTTTCATTTAGTTTTATAATCTATCAAAAGGTATTCAGGTATTTCAGTCTAAAAGTTATGATACTTTGTTTAAATTTGATGACCACATACTTTATGGACATCGAAGAAATGCATCACCGTTTGTAAAATTTGAATTTTTAATTGAATATTATTTTAATATTATATTTTAATATGTTTTTCAGTTGTTATTCAATTAAGATTACCATTTGTTTATTACAATGCAATAAAACTGTAATAAAAAGTTATTAAATAATAACAACAGTAACTATGTAGTAAAAATAAATGTATTTCATTTAAGCTCAGAGGGTATTTAACATTCAGTACCTATGACAGCGTGGGAAGGCCGTCACCCAAAATTAAATTCAAGGGTGACCTGCTTGAGAGAATACAGTATTCTTGTGATTAAGTAGCTGCTTTATATATAAGGTTATAAAATAACGTTGAGGTATGGACTCACGGATAAAATATTGTTTAATGGAGAATTCTTTAAACTTGACATAAATACAACTCTCACCCTCTTTCTAGGTAAGGCGTTAAAGATCCCATGCGATTTCACGTTTTCTAACATTTTCAACAATTATCGTCATGTTTTAGCAAATTTACACAAAACCTTAGCAAATTACGCATTATATACTTCTTGCTGTATAAAATATTATGCATTATACTTTTTATATATCATACATTTCATAGCTATACACTTTCCTCATCAGTGGCTGATTTATCAGCAGTCTGTGTAAGTTAGAGCCTAGAGCGGCAGATTTTAGGGGCGGCAAATATAGAGCAATTTTTTTCATATCTCACAGAAATTAAAAAGGTTTACACAAATAAGTCAAGATGTAATTATGTTTCGCTATACTTATAATCTAAATATTGATAATTATATTTTTCTACAATTACCCTTGTCGTCTATGGTATGCAATTATAGAAGTCAGTAGGGATGAAGAAATTTAAATAGCTTACAGGCAGCATATATGTAAATCCGCCACTGTTCCTTATGAATTGTTCTATCTATTCGTAAAAGCCGCATAAAAATCGGTACAGTAGTTTTTGCGTTACATTAAAAAAATCCTACTATTTCCTCATCAAAATCAAACTTTATTTTAAAGGGGTGTCGTTAGAAATTTTAAACGACCAGTTTAATATAAGCGTACACTGAATATGAGGTATGTAATTATCCTCAGCTCATACTTGCCCCACTGTAAAGCATTAATCTAAGCCACGTAAACAGATGTCATAATAATTTATTAGGTTAATTAATACATTTTGCTAATCAGGTGCAGAACATACTATTTACTTGTATATACATCTTTTAGTACGATCTGTGATATTTTAAGCTTAAACATAATTTTAAATCATAATTCATCAGATACAGGTTTTGCTTAGTTTCAAAGACACTGACATGATTTGTATAATCATTTCACTTTACCAATAAGATCAGAGATAACATAGTTAATGAGTTAGATTTGGTTCTAGTTTTGACATGCAGGATTAACTACTATATACATACATTATTTTAAGAAATAGTTTGATGTACCTCGCCAAATTTACCTCTATATATAAAAATCTTGTGTACGTCTGTTAGTGGCCGTATAACTTCTAAACGAGTTGACGGGTAGAAATAATATATTTCTTTTATCGAGACAATGGTTCATAGTTATCCCATGATATGATTGGTTGCGATATGGTCGAGTTATACTACCAAACGGGGTAGAAAACGTATGGAAGCCAGTTAATGTATGTGTAAAAAAATCTATGAAAACCTATATGCATGAGTTCAGTCCAACGTATATGTTAAAATACATATCTAATACAATAATTCAATACAATATAAGAGCTAGTCCTTTTTATCCAGCTTTCTACGATTCTCTAGAAGCTTTTACTACAAATGATGCACAATGTTGGTATATTTTAAATCGGTTGAAAGGTAAACTCAGATCATTTGACTGAGAAAATAGAAAGTAAGTCCCCAAACGAGCGGAGTCATAAAGATGAACGAGAACAATAACGGATATTGAATGATAATCCGCACTTTGCCACATTACAAAAACATGTACTTATTTTGCTTTTACAAAAATAATGACGTTATATAAATAAGCCCGTCTTGTTGTCACACTCTGTCCCTGGGAAGCATATTACGGGGAACATGTCGGGAACACAAACGCACAAAGCCTTATTTGTTTTCAAATATTCGTTTACTTCGTGAGATTATTTCGAAACAGACATTAAGAACTAGGTAGTCCTATTATTTATGAGCTTCGTTTTAAACATTGATGTAAACGAATATTGTTTATTAGAGCTACATATATATGTATGTATTTATATGTGTGTGTATGTATATACTTACGTAGTCCTATGTGGAATCTAATTGTAGAGGTAGGTAGAGACGGAAAAATTTAAATAGCCTACGGGCGGCGATAGTGTTAGGCCACCACTGAGCGTCTCACTTAAGCGTATTGCATATCGCAATCTACCAGTATATATTCAGCTGCCGATTGTAACTCTTTTCTTTTGCCCTGAGGGAAAATCTACTTGTTTTCGACCTGACGTACGCTGTTAGCCTTAAGGGCTTTGACAGCTTCACCGAACTTTATGGGGCAAGTGCTGGGGGCACTCTGCTCCAAGGCAACGAGCGCAAGGGTGCCAGAACCTTCACGTTATAGTTGAGTAGGTTTTCTGCTTAGTATAGGATCCTATTTAGGATTAGTCAGGACCGCGGTTTCTTTTTTGCGTTCCCAGTAGCAGCCCAAACCGAGGATCGGTCACTTCATGGCTCCCTTGTGTTCATTGCCTCGGGCTGTGTGCCTTAATACTCGCCGCCAAAGCTAGGAGAAGCTGTAAAACCCTTAAAGCTAACAGCATGTGTCCAATAAAAAAGTAGCTGTTTTTGTATTGTACTGTGCTTAAACACAAATACTACGTCGTTAAAATACCACGCTAATCTGAAATCTGAATTCATAAAATATTCGAAAGAAAATGTAGTCGTATTTTATTCAACGTCTGCTTCGTGTAACCAATACTTCTCAAGAAAATATCTCACGTTCCTTGAAGTTCCAGAAGTATTTAAATTAAACGACTAAAAATTAAATTTCAAGTAAAGTCCCCGTTGAAAGTTCTAACTTAGGTAGCTTACGGTCGTGCAAGACATTTAATGAAGCCTGCGCTCCCCACAGTTGGGCGTTTAAATTAAATTACACGGAACACACTACTTGTACACTGTAAGAATGCAGTTGTAGGTTTAAGACTTGCGAGTATTAAGTTCGAAGTCATGTGGAGTTTAGGTGACTTAATTAATATTTAATTTTGTACACTTACATTTTATAATCAAGAACTGGTTTTGTTGACATAATTCTTTTGGCTACATTATTTAAAAAAAATATGAGAGTTAATTTGCACAGGTTTTGCACACGCAAAACTACGTTTCTCTCAAATCGATTCGAGAGATGTATAGATATAATATTTAAACAAAACAAACATGCTAATATGAACACAGTCAATCAGCTAGCTTAGAAGTTACACGATAAATTACACAGACTATATTTTTATTAATAATGTATGTATAATAATCAAGGTATTTGATTCGTAAACATTTTACGTGTCACTCGCTTTGCCTAAAGAATCATTCGAAAATACCCGAGAAGAGAAACATACTGAATATTTTATGCAACAGTATAACACTCTATATTACATACATATCAAAAGAGCTCGAATTGGCTATAACCTGAAGTAAAATGATGTTGATAATCCACACGTTTCTCTCAGCCTAACGCCCGCTCTATTCCAGCGGACTTGCTGATTTACCTACACCCTTGTTATTTGCTTTTCCTAATGGATTTTTAATATGTTTTCCTTCATATCAATAAAACAAGATTTTACTGTTATGTCTCGAGATTTGAAATATAAAACTTGATAGTAGAGTAAATTGTAATAAGTTTTCTAACAATTCAATTCCATTGTGTCAACTTACTATAGCTTGAATATAAATACAAAGTTAATTTAATATAAAATAATAATACGTTCATATATGTATATTAACCAAGATTTTTTTTTCCCATGTGGCTATGTTGTTAGCCCAAGTGGCTTTAACAATTTCACCGGACTTCTAGAAGAGCCGAAGAGCCGAAAGGAAACTATGTTAAGGGTGCTAAAGTGGTTGAACCGCGGCTTGGGTTGTCCCCGAATCAAATAAATCCCTTCAGTTCGATCTAAATTAAATTTTAAAAAGTCCCTAATAGAACTTGTGTACGATGGTGTATACTATTATAATTATGTAAGCTACATTATACATATACATTACATATACATATACATATAATATATTACATATACATTATACATATGTACATAGCTATGTAAGCTAATTCTGTTTTATACTTTTTAATAGTACAAGGCGCAGTGGCTGGCAGTAATCGCAAGTTCTAACCCGCATCAAATAGTATCATAGCATGGTAAGAGGACATTTTATAATGCCATCTTAAAGTTAAAAATCTTTCAACAAACACCTGTAAGTGTAATCCTGTATTGCAACACTAGGCTTATTGTGTTGTCATCTATTAACATCACACGAATTTGGAATCCTTGGAAAAAAACCGGTCTTTTATCATTTTAATAATTATTCTATATTTTTAAGCAAGCATGATTTATTGCTTGACACAAAAACTCCGTAGATAGTTTTACCTACAGAATCTCTGTCATATTGAACGCTAACCTCTTTATTGTGAAATAACGTTCGACTCGGCTGTATGGTTTCGGAACTTTTAACTTTTCCTTATCTTTGCTTTCCTTAAAAATAATAACAATACCTGTAACTTGTACATATAAAATGTATTAGATCTAAAAATTCGGATGAAAAAAAACCATTTTATTATTATACTACTATGCTATTGATGTGAAATAGGTAAAAAAATCCGGTCGTACACGTAAACAAATTTGCATTTGCAAATTAATTATAGTAGAAGAAATTTTAGAGCCAAAAATAGCTTGATCTTGACGTGTCGAAAAGAGAGCAATACCTCACTCCTGCGTCGCGGTATTAGGCGTACCATTAATAATTGTAATGGAACTTTGTAATAAAATGGAACAATTAATAGTGTAATGAAGTCTTATATAGAAAAAGAAAAAAAATCTGATGGAGTAAAAGTCTTGGCTCTTCTCGATGATTAAAATGTTTTTCAAACTAGTAATACCGTTTTAGCGTTCACAAGTGACAAATTTAATCAAATATTTTTGATTTTCATTAGCCTTTTCTTACAATAATTTAATAGACAAATTAAAATTAAAGCGATGATAGCTCAGTGGTAGTGTGTACAACTTAGCCTCAAGGGACATGAGTTCAAATCCAAGCACCTACAATGAGCTTGAGCTTTCGGTGAAGGAAAACATCGTGATAGCAAGGTGGTAAGGCTTTTTCTAATGCCCGCCTGGCTAGTTACCACTCTCAAGTTGTAAACCTGCCGCCAAATACCAATAGGTGTGTTCGGGCAGCTGCACTTGAGAGCCATTTCCTCCACAGGTTTCGCGTGTCTACCAACTTGGGCCGTATCGTCACTTAAGATCAGGTGAGATTATGGCCAAACATTAAGTATAAAAAAAAAGTACACATGTACATACTTACATACTTGATACATACCAATAATATTTTACCAATGGTTTTTTAATTAAGTCTTCATTTTCCACGCTGACAACATTTTCAGCTTAATAAATGTCCCCAACACTCGTACAGTATTCCATGCGTTTAAAATTAATATGAAAGTTTCGCTTACAATGGAACGACAGAAGTGTGGATGAACACTTGTAAATTATCACTTCATTTATGTGATGCTCGGCGGTGCAATTTCATGGTCGAGCGAATCTCTCTCTCGTGTTTGGTCCTAGTGAGACATGCTTTTATGCCCCGGCTACAGTATCAAGATCATTTTGTGAAAAAGAAAAATACTAGTCTTATAGCTTTTCCGATAATTAGGAATTTACCAAGTTTAAATTATAGACAAAATTATACTACCATACATAACTTCCACCATTTCAAATTTCAAGCTAAATATATTCGAATTTATTAAAGGTTGGCAACAAAACATTTTGGAAAGTTATGGTAATAATTAACTTAAAATTCATGGAAACTTTTATAACTTTCATAAAAGTCTAAATCGATTGTATAGAAACTTCGAAGAATGATAAATGGAAAATTTAAATACGTATATCTACTAGTTTGACTTCTAATCCCAATTAAATATTTAGTTTCCATGAAAATTATTAACAACGAAAGCGTCAGTGACAGTGACAGTTAGTAATTAATTAAATATATGTATAGATATATTAGCACTATTACTAATAATTACTAACTACAACAATTTCAAAAAGTTTTATCAGCATTATGGTATAAATTTGTAGTTTTTCTAAGAAAATAGATAAGACGAGCGATTTTTTTCATTTTTACAATCCCTTAGTCGTTTCGTACAAGTTTATCGGAACCTAGAAATTTAAACCCAGTTATATAATACTTAACTAGTTTTATAAATGTTGGAATATTTTTTGCGAAGCGATCTTGTACAGGTGCGCTATAATAGTACGAAAGTAAAAAGAAAACTTGTGGTAGTCGGGTTTTGTTCTATGAAAATGGTTGATCTTGGTAGCGTTTTACAACTCTCTACATTGTCATCGTCCGCTTTGTCTACGAAAAATTCCATTTTGTCAGCACAAAGCAATTTGTTTTCAGCTAGAACTTATAAATTATAAAGCTCGTACATTTCGATTATTTTGCTTAAAATCAAACAATTAGCTTGTTTTTAAAAAAATCGTAAGTTTTAAGTATTTATAGATTGTCATTTATTTAAACTAACTGAACCATATATATCGATAATGAGCATTTCCTTATGAGTTAAAATATTTACCCATGTTAAATATAGGTACGCAAAAAATGCGGTAGTTAAAACAATTCAGGTGCTTAGTAAACAAACAAAAATATAATCTTTAGTAAAAAACAAAAATTAAAATAATACGTAACTATTTTTAATCGAATTTAATATTTATTAATAGTGTCATCACAGCTCTAAATTATGATATATACTCCACCGTAAACCTATCAACAAATATTGATCCAGAAACAAATAATGAAATGAATAAAACTGAAATAAGACACCCAGATTCAACTTACAATTTACGCCTATTATTGCATGTTAATATAATACCGAAAACATTCTCAACATATTATAAAACAAAGTAATGGATCTCGAATGAAACTCAAATAAGTAATACGAGTATGCAACAAAATGTGGTTGTATACAAACATCTTTCTTCTACTACATCGATGATAATCGCAGTCTGGTCTTAGGATAGCGATTCATTTTGATGTAAATTCCTAATAATCAAGGGCCTATAAAAATTGGTTGATTTTGCGTAATAGTAGGGCATATTCCAATGTCCGCCTAGTTGACTACCACTCCCAAGTTTTAAATTAGTTAACAAGTACCTGGCAGTTCCAAATCTAAGCTAGTTCCCCTATTTTTATTCTCGTGATGAAAAATCCATTTGCAGCAGTCCTCTTCTAATACGTAATATTTTGTAAAATTGAAATTTGTGGTGTACTTTTTAATCGATATATTAGTCTAAATATTATTATGGAATTTTTGTGTAACTGCCCCTTCTACGCAAATAACTGGATAGATTTAGATGAAATTTACACTGTTGTAACTAGGTATTATTGACCAACATATAGACTACTTTTATCCGATAAAACAAAGGAGTCACTTCGTGATAGGATATATATTTAACACTTTATAGTGATAGAAGTTCTTGACGTATTTTCTCTGATAAATGACAACATAACTAAAAATCTATACGGTGGTTGGATTTCAGTCCGGTCATATAAAAATGGATATTGATGGGTGTATAAAAATAAATGTATATACCAAATATCTAGAGTCCTACATGGTTTGATCGATTACCATGAAAATTAACAGACTTTAATGAAAAAGAAAAGGAAGGTTTTCACGCTATTAATGAATACGATAGGTGAAATCCAATTATTAACTACTGGAATGAGTAGAATAATGCTCACGAGGAGAGCTAATATAAGATATAAAAACACAAAAATAGTGTAATTTTCATGTAGCTATACCTACTATTGTACCTATATATATATAGTCTTAGGCTATTTTTGTGAAAATATACGTAGAAGTTTTAAATTTAATATACTACAAAAACAACTAATTTATTTTTTATAAAATAACTAAAGTCGCGACTATTATTAATTTTAAATTATTTAATATAGGTTTCCCAAATAATACACGTTCATAAAAAATTAAGGAAGACAAAACAATATCACGTTTGCATAGTCAGTGTCATATCAGATGTTCCACATTTACTCAAGTTAAACTACGGGTGTTCCAGTCAGATGGACGTCTCTAGAGAGAAATGGGGTTAACATCATTGAACGTAATTTCTGAAGAGGGTCATCAGGAAGATATAATGCCATTTCTGTACCCTTGATGTCTTTTTAAGTGCGGACCCACTTAACCCTAACGCAGGGAGGAGTTTTCTACCGTTCCATGTTCCACTTTTGGCAAAATTATGAGTTTAAAGTTATGTATATAGTAGACATTATGTACTTGCATGAAAACCTAATATCAGAAAAATAAAGTAATTGGGAGGACTGCACGGATACCGCAGTGGCTTAAGTAGTCACCTCCCCCGCCTCCGCTTCGCTGAAAGACTGCTGTGAGTTTAGATGTATGCATAGTGCATGCATAAAATTCTGTGCACTACCAATGTACTGATAAATTGTATTTAAAAAGTAAAATACAGAAGAGAATTACGGATAAACATCTTTTTAATTAAAAACAACACACGTACATCTAAACTTCATAGTTTATGAAACAGTACTTTTTTATTTATTTTTTTATTTATTTATTTTCATAGTCAAGCTTTAGCGTTATAGCCATAATCTCACCTGATCTTAAGTGACGATACGGCCCAAGTTGGTAGACGCTAAACCTGTGAAGAGAAGAGCTCTCATGTGCAGCTGCCTGAACATATCTATAAATATATGGCGGCACATTTTCAATTTGAGAGTGGTAGCTAGCCAGACGGGCATTAGAAAAAGCCCTACCACCATGCTATGGTTTCCTCGCGATGTTTTCCTTCACCGAAAGCTAAAGCTCATTATCATTGGATTCGGACTCACGTCCCTTGACGCAGGGTCCGTACACACTAGCACTGCGCTATAATACCTTCATACAATTTCTTCAAATTGTTTTCACACGTTTAATACTTTTACGTATACGTTTAATAACTAACAATAATATGCCGTAATTTTTATGCGTATTTTTATATATTCTCCAGTTACAAATTACAACTTTATTGATGCTAAACGGAAGAAATCAGATTTGTTACAAATTATCTAGGTAATAATATACAAATTGATTAAGGTGATCCGACAAAGTGCTAAAAATAGTCTCATTTCTTATAAACTTTAGATATTCTGCAACCATAGCATGTTTTAGATATACATATTTATGTCAGTAAAAGTACAAATGAAAAATCTCATTCCCTGTCGTGCACACATACGGGGAGAAACTTTAAAACCATAGAAACAAGTATTTTAATTATTTTTATTAAGGAATCTTTATACTAACTTTCAAGTCATTGTGTGGTAAAGTTCTTTTTTGTCTTCAATACAATCTTTGTCACCACAGTTATCTCTCATTGTTAAGATAACTGTCGCCCCTCAGTTTTAGACATAGCCATTTTAAAAGGTGTCGCGCTTCAGGTATGGCAAATCGAAGTCGTACATGAACTAGACTCTGGCCACCGGCCAGTAGTTCTCCAACTTGGATAACCACACTCCCGCTTCAGTCAAAGTGGCTGATGATCCAAAACTCAGACACTATCTCTCAATTAATCTTTCCTCTCCTCACTTAGATAGGATCCCCGACGAGATAAAGTCTGTGACCGATGCCGATGTGACGATTGACTCCCTGGACGGTCACCTCCAGAATGCCATCAGGGAAACCTCGAACGAGGTAAGGGTGGCAAACGATCGCCGCTTCATACTCCCTGATGACATTCGAAGACTGATCACGGAGAAAAACACCGCGACACGTGCTCACCATTCTTATCCGACGGAGGAAAATCGCGTACGGCTACGTAAATTACAAAGATTAATTAAATCTCGTATCTCCGAACTTCGCGGTCAAAGATGGGACAGCCTTTTAGAGGAAATCAAACCATCTCATCTTGCCTTCTGGGATCTTGTCTGTAAACAAAAGAGCAGCTACTCGTCCACAATGCCACAACTAGATAGAGTCCCCGGCAATCCGCCCGCCTGCGAAAGTATAGACAAGGCAGAGTATCTCGCTACCACTGTCGAACAACAGTGTTCTCTCAATTCCTATGAATATCATACCATAGATCCCGGACACATCGGGAGGGTCGATCGAACAATTCAATCAATAAGAGAGACCCCCAGTTGAAAACTTAGACCCGGTCACAACTGACGAAGTAGTCACGAGCATAAAACGCCTTAAGCCAAGGAAAGCCCCCGGTCCCGATGGAATCAGGAAGGATGCCCTAAAACTTCTCCCTGATAAACTCATAGCTCTTCTGGTCTGTATCTTCAATGCGGCCATAACTCACTGCCATTTTCCAGCCGCCTGGGAAAAAGGCATCACTCCCAGAAAGCTACCGCCCAATTAGCCTCCTCAATACGTTAGGTAAAATATACGAGCGGCTCCTTCTGAACCGACTTCAATCCTTTGTCTCAGAGAAATATCTCTTACCACACGGCAATTCGGCTTTCGACCGAATAACTCGTATACCCACCAAGTGCTCCACCTCACGGAGCATATTCTCTCCAATTTCACGGAGCCACGCCGTCCTAGGCGCACGCTTGCCGTATTTTTTGACATAGCCAAAGCTTTCGATAAGGTCTAACACAAAGGCCTCATATTTAAACTCAATCTCTTTCAAGTCCCGGACTGACTAGTCCGCATAATCCTCGGTTACCTATCGGACCGTACCTTCTGCTTTAAAGCGGAAGGAACTCTATCCTCACTACATTTAATAAGATCAAGGATCCTGTAAGGCTCTATCGTAGCCCATTGCCTGTTCAACTTATTTGTTAATGACATCCCCGAATTCCCCGACGTCGCAGCAGGCTCTTACGCAAACGACACGGTCATTTTGGCTCAGGCAGGAATAGGATTCATTTATACTACCGCGTCCAAAGGGCTGTCTCTACGTTAGGGTCCTGGTGCCTCAAATGGGGCATAAGAATAAACCCAGACAAAAGCGCGGCTGTTATGTTCGATTCTCGCGCGAGGTAGAATATAAAAAGGACATTACAGCTTTTTGGTGTCAATATCCCCTGGGCTGACCAAACTAAATACCTTGGTGTAGTTTTAGATAAGCATCTCACCTTTAACAAACATATAGATTATGTACAGAAAAAGCCACCACAGCTATGGCTCTACTACGCAATCTAACCTCCTCTAAGAGCAAAATGTAACTCAGGCATAAGCACACAATATACAAAGTATGCATCCGTCCCATTCTTACCTACTGTTGCCCCATATACGCTCACGCTTCGCACACCACCCTTCGCAAACTACAAGTTCTGCAAAATAGATTCATGCGTATAGCCGTCCAAGCCCCTCCTTATGTCCGTAATGTAGATCTCCATAAAGATATGGATCTTCCGTCAATATATGCTTGATATATGATTGCAATATATCAAAGACCTTACAAAGAAATTCTTCGAAAAAGCCGTAGTTCATCCCAACCCCAAAAAAGTACATGCAGTTAGCTACAATGCCAATCCGCACGCCAAAGGTTTCGCGCGTCGGCCACATAATTGCTGCACCGATCCCGTCTATACAATAACGAGATTAAACGTGCTTCTCCCTACCGTCTCCACCAATCAATCGTACATGTCCGCGTCCACGTCCACGTAACCGCCGCCCTCGCCGCTAAGGACGAGCGGTTAATTTTGCTCCCGCAAACCCGCCGCGGCCTCCCTCCGCAGACGTTCGAGCGTAGGTTCAATCCTCCGGATAAGAGCACTCGAGTGACTACAGTGACACTCTACATCATCACACCGCATAACATCCATGCAGACTTACACTATCGATAAGGTCGTGCTAGGATCACTAAATTAGTAAGTTAGGACCTGTTGGTTAGTTAGGATCGCGAATCCTTTCTTCACTTTCCGGCAGCAGCCCAAGCCGAGGTTCGGCCATCCTGGCACCCTTGCGCTCGCTGGCGCGGAGCTGAGTGCCCTCAGCACTCGCCCCAAAAAGTTCGTTGAAGCTGTCAAAGCCACTAAGCCTAACAGCGTACGTAAAGTAAAAAAAAAAACAGTTATCTCCTTAGGGGTTACTTTTCTAAAAATCACTTCTTAGTGACCCTCTGTTACTAAAGGGAAGTTAAATTTAAATTTCAAATTTCTAACTTCAGTATGCGAGTATGCGGTGCGGTGTAAGTCAGTCAACTAACGTCTTCAAATTTATAGATTAAATAAGTAGGTGAGAACACGATAATTAACGCAGTTAGTTGAATATTTCGTTCGGAAAATGACACAAGCCAAACCATAATTCTAACAAGCTGGAGTGGTAATACATATTAAGTCAAAGTGGACCGCGACCCTCCTAGAGTAGATTTCATACCTACCAGCCGTAGTGAAACGTTTTAGCGTATCGAGTTCCAAGATCAACAATTGTACCTATATCACGTAGAGTGGTAAGATTCTGTACCCATTGGGTCACAGTCTTTTTTCTGACTCTGTAGTTATCTCAAATGGCTTTTTACAAATTTAACGAAATTCGAGGCAGAACGAGAGCGGAATCACTCACCCGCAAGGTAACTAGCTCAGAGGTACCACAATGGTCGAAACTCTGTTTGGGCAGTTTTACATAGACATAATTTAAGCCCGTCACAGTAATTTAGCTCTCTTATTTATTCGGTTTCAGGATCAGCCAATCTTTAGCCAGATACAGAGAGATTTACAGGCCGGCATGGCAGAAACGAATTCGGAATTGATCATTATTGTTTTTGGATTGTAATGTGCTAAGTGCTATAACTTCTCCGCATAACAAAAAACAATGATATGAAGATTACAATAAAAAAATATTTAAATAATCTTTGGATTAGACGTGAGATTTTATAATTATATTTATTTTTTTACTTAAATATTGCGTTACCAATGTTACAATCTAATTTACATGAAAAATGAAATTGCGGTATTATACATGTTATGTCTATTAAATAAGTACTTAGCCTCGAAAGATTTTTCCCTTTCTTCTTCTTTTTTATTCTTGGCAACTCAGTCCTGTTTATAGATTATGACTGCCATTTTTAAGTGATAAGATATCTTCTGCTACTTTTTTAATCTTGGCAACTCACTCCTCTTTACAATCTATTACTGCAATTTTCAAGTGATAAGGTTTAGTAATTTTGGGCAGACGACGAGAGTAGAAGGGTAAAAGGTGAAGTGGCAATATATAAATATAAATAAAGTGATAAATCTACAATGACAATAATGAAATTTAACTAAAGATTTTATATACACTTTATTATTAAGAGATAGGATAGATGATAGGTCACAAAGAAGAATAGCCTTATAATTACATAAAATATCATACAGTGGTAAAGAATTATAAAGAGAACAGTTACCACTCTTCACACACACACTTCACAGATCACACTTACAGATAAGTGTATCTGTAATTCTTAATTTGTTCAGGTGGACTGGCAAAGAGCAGTGGCCACAAGATTTCTTCTTTCCCTTTATAATCCAAATATATATTCACTGATTAAAACAGTCAATGTAAGAAGAGACGAGTAAAGCTTATTTATAGTTGTTATATAGTAGTGGATTTGATAATTAAACTAGTTAATAAATAAGTTTAAATGTAAGAATTTTGTTATTTTATAATTATAGAGATTATTACAAAATATTATTTTTATACAACTGAAAATGAACATTTATTTTATTATTAATCATCATGAAACCGGAAATAATAGTGTTGCCATGCTAGAACTATGAAACAGATTTGTCGATTTTGATTTCATTTGACAGTTGAATCGCCGCGTCCTAACAGCTGTTTTTAACCAATTGAAACGCAAAACCGCAAAAGCACAATTTCAAATTAGTCGGAGGTACACGTGCTAACGGAATAATTATATTATAAATTATTTTATTAAGTGTTATAAATATGGATGATGAGGGCACAAATAAAGGTAAGTATTTATTGTTTTATAAGATTAAAAAAAAATCTGATAAGGAAGCGTGGTCTGTTACTTTGCGTATCCTAATGAAATTCTTTATTTCTACTGAAAATCAAACTGTGTTCTCAATCGAGAAGACGAATTCAAGGTTTCGTTTTTGAATAACTTAAATGTTTCATTGTGCTAACTAAATATTTTCGCTTAAATTTTATTTATATACTTTGGTAGGTATTTTTAATTTCTTAAAAGTTATTAGCAATAATATGTTGTAGACCAATAAGAAATTATTTGTATTCATAAAATCCAATGAAATACCAATTTTCTAAACACGTTTTTTGAGATGCATATAGTTTAAATTATGGAAAAACTGTCAATAGGAAGCAATGCGTTTATCTTAGACTTGAGGTAGAATAATCAATACTATGTAATTATATGTTTTATCTTAATTCCAAACAAAACTATTACATTTGACTTTTTTTGTAAACTCTTTGTCATTCCTAAATCTAAATTATTTTAACTGCCCTTGTTTCTCCAGTGCTAATAAAAAACATTATGCAACCTTAAACATAGGATTTACTCTTGAACAGGTTTGATTGCAACTAGGTTGTTTTCTACTAATTCCTAATTGTTTATTTTTTAGTACACTTTATTTATTAGAAGGTAATGGAAATATGATTAATGATAATTTTATATATAATATATTTCTGTATATTGGTTCTTTTGTTTCCTAGCACAGTGCAATCTATGAACAACAATGATCACAGAGGTCTGAAAATATGTGATTGCCTCTAAATATACACTCTGTCTTATCTCAACATGTAGAAAGCCAAGATGTTAGATTATTCAGCTTATGTATGATTGTTTATCTAACTGGAAAGAAATAACCTATTAAGCCTTTATAAGCATTTCTTTGGTATTTATTAGAATCTATCACTAAAGAGGATAGATACATAGAATTATATACTTAGAAGGCTAAATAAGGATAGGTTGTGTGCTTTAAATATTTTTTAACATTCTTTGTGCAATTCTATTCAATATAATAATTACAAAGGACCATAAAATTAAATTTTTGTAAATATTAAACTATTATTATTTTTTGTCATTGTCTTGATAATAATATAAAACAGTATTTATATATACCAAGTGACATTTACCAGATTATGTTGCTACAACCCAAAAATTAAATAAATCCAGTGTGAATCATTTGTATTATTGAAATGAAATAAAATGGAACAATGTACAGGGAGAAAAAAAAACATCTGTTTGCATTTTCTTATTTGAGCATTTTTGTAAGTCATATATATGTAACATCCAAGAATAGTTCTCAGTCATATCTACATCTGAATAGCCTCAATACCTATTTTTGATTTCCTTTATATATATATCAATGGAGCTATATTTACCTTGTCTGTCACTGTAGTCACCTAATATTTTTTAAGAAAAATAAAAATGATACATAAAATTTCAGGGTTATATTACAAACTATGTTTTTATAGGTGTTTAATATTTCCTGTACAACATTTTTAGATTAGATATTTTATGTTCCCATAATACTTTTAGAAATCACGTTTTTACATCCATGCCAGAAATTTATCTAAAGGTATCATATCATATTTTTTTCAAATTCCTTATACATCTCTATCCTTAAACAATTTACTAAATTTGTGTAAATATATGGAAATAAATGTAAATGTTACATTAAAACACTGTGTGCAAAGTATATGTCAATATTTATACATATAGATATAAAAGTATTTAAAATCTTTTTAATTGTAGTCCTGTGTTATGTATTGGATTCATTATCATTATAATATTATTATATTGAACTAAATAAGGTAAAGCCTTATATTAAAGCTATCTTAACCTACATTTATTTTATCTTTCTGAATTATCAAATTGCTTATAGCACCAGTGACACGTTTAAGAAGGAGGCTCTCTGTAGAGGCAGAAGAAATCAAGTCACCTTCTGGAGTTACCACACCTACTAAGAAAAGAGGAGGCAGATTAGCAGCTAAGCCACAACTTGACTTGATAGATGAAAATGGTAATAGTATATTTGTATATTACGTGTATCTCATTGTTTTTAATATATTTGAACATGATATCTATATGAATATTATAAAGATACAAGTTTGTTTGTTTGAACATGCTAATCTTAGGACCTATAAGTCAGATTTAAAAACTCTTTTTGTATTTGACAGTGCAATCATTGATGAGACCTTTAGGCTATTTAGCATCACGCTACCACCAATAATACCAAAGCTGTATTAAGAAAGTTACAAAAACAGGCAAAAATTATTAAATAAATTTTAGTTCTATGTGAACAAAGTCATGAACACAGCTATTTTTTTATAAAGATAATGAATGTGATCTTTATGCAAAAATTCTTCACTCATGGCTTATGAACAATTATTTATAAGGAAATTGAAATTGATAGTCATATTTTATTGCTCAGATTTATAAAATGTAAAATTCTGTTTTATATTTTAGCAACAGAGAACACTTCCAAAAGAATAACTCGTAAAGCTGCAGCAAAAGCTGTTGTTGAACCTGCTGAAGAAATGGCTCTCACACCATCAAGGCGGAGTGCTAGAATAAAATCTAACTCCAGCATAGTTTCTGAAACCACAACCTATGATTCTCCGAGAACTAGAAGAGCTACTAGGCGCTTATCACAAGCTGGTATGCTAACAATAATTGTTATTTCTGGTATTTGAAATGTGACATTCCATGTATTATATATAATAATATATATACTCTATGTTTAATTTGTTATTGTATAATATTCAAATTATGAACTATAATTATTTACAAAAACCTTTAATTAGAAGACATAAAAGAGTTACTTAAAATTAAAAATAAATCATATCAGTTAATTTTACCATAATGTGTATAATACTTTTATTACCAGGACTTGCATAAATATTAAAAAAAAAATTTTTTAATAGATAAATCATTTAATATGCATATTTAGAAAGTTAAATTCTAACTTGTCACAGTACTTTCGCGCTCATTTATTAAGTTTAGTGCGTAAAATTGCGAGAAACACGACAAAATTGTTACTAAAGTGTTGTTAAAAACTGTGGATTGAGTTTTATTGTTATCTTTATGACAGGACTTAAGAATAATCAAAAAATAGTACAAATTAGGGTACTTACGTATTAACGCCACCGCAGTAGAAATTCGTTGGTTTAGCCGCGGCAGCGGTCGAGTAGCGCCGTATATATTTACGACAAAGAAATATTTCATTTATTACTGACAAGGTAACGCCACCACAATATAAATTTGTTGGTTTAGGTCAAGCTTGACTTGTGTTGAGAAAAAGCGCGGCCGACCGCGGCAGCGGTCGGAGAACGCCGAGTATATTAACTATAAAGAAATATTTCATTTATTACCGACTAGCTAAATATGTACTTTAGCTTAGCTAGCAATGGAAGGAATACATAAACAACTAAAATGAGTTCTAATGAAAATTCTATTCAGGTAAAAGTGTTGCAATCCAACAAACGAGAAAAAATATGTGACTTGTGATTGTAAGATTTTTCTATGTGTAGATTGTCATAGATTGTCGCCTACTGAAATACGCATCCTGAAGTTGAAAACAGTCGTCTAAGCTATGACCTTCCTTTGCGGTGTCTGAAAATCTGTCATGACGCAATTTTTTTTTTATGGAATAGGGATCAAACGAGCAGGTTCCTATACTAATAATAAGGGGCTATAATTATGGTGGAATAAAATGACCTCTTGTGGACTCTGAATACCTCACACCTGTAGAATTCAATTTTTTACAGTGGTAAAAGAAAACTGACTAAAATTTATCCAAATCAAAAGGGATTGATTCAAACTATTGGTAGATTTGACATGGAGTGACTCATATGCCAATATATATAACCAAAAAATTATTTTGTTTTTCAGGTAGTGATAATGAGGCATCTTCCACTCCTGCAAGGCAAACAAGAAGAACACGAAAAGATTCTACATCAAGTATTGATAAACAAGGTAGATAAATATTTTACTTATATCATACTTACTTATATATTGCACAAGACATTACCTTGCTATTTCTTTTGTTTTGCAGTTGCAGTTACTATTACTAAAACACCAAATATATCAATAGCTATAATTGAAGAAATGGAAACAAAAAATGAAGAAAATGCTGTTACTCGGAAAAGTCCTCGTCTTGTGGTAAAAAAAGAAAATGTCGATAAACTTGAAAAATCAGGCATTGACAGTGATATAATAGGCCATGATCAGAGTGATAATCGCAATGAAAATCCTTTAGATGCCAAAGAAACTGTAAAACTGACTGAATCTTCTTTTACTGAACACACAACAAAGAGCAATAATGAGCTCAAAACTACAACAAAAGACAAGGAACATGTTCATCACAATTCTTGTGACAATTTGTTAATGAACTTAAATGAGAAACCTCAAAAAGCAAGATCTCTTAAAAATAAAAGTTGTACAGCTTTAGATTCATCAACAACACTCTCTAGTAAAAGAAACAGAACTAAATCTTGGACTTCTGTTACTGTAGACCATTGCAATTATGATAATTTTTGTAGTGATAATGAAATATCTAAGAAAAAAATGAATGACAAGATAAAAACTTTAAACAATGCAAGTTCTGGAGATAATGGAATATTTACAAAGAATAATGACAAGAATAAATCACTAAATAAATTAAATGAAAAATCATTTACTGATGAATCTATGATAGGCTATAAAGATCTTGACTCATCTAAGAGTGTTAAATGTAACACTTCTCCTTTAAGAAGCCCAAAAAAAGCTGATATGTATGAATTATCTGAAAAAGATATATTATCAAAATCTAAAGATGTTGAAGATTCCAATCCAACTGCAGAACTTTTTAATAATGCTCCCGGTATTCATGTTCAAACTTTAGTATTTATAGATGAAGATTCTGATTCAAATACAGATATTATATCTAAACATAGAAAATCAGAAGTCCAAGATCAGTGTGTCCCAATCGTACATCAAGTTCATGATAATGATATCTTAAAAAACAATATTAGTTATGAACAAATGGATGTAGATGAAACATTGCCAGAAAATGTATCAATAAACAACCTGCATGAAAATAATACTATGCAAGTATCTGAATCCAACAAACCATTGTCAATGTCTAAATCAATGATTTCTGCAGAAGAAAAAAGAAGGTCAGTTAACAATGGCAACAAATCTAAGAGATTATATTCAGGAACTTACTTACAGTCAGAAAATCTGGAAATTACAAATAACGATAAGAAAAATACACTTATCGTGTCACAAGTTAAAGATTCGTCCAATGAAATTACTGCTTCAGAACAGATATCTAATGTTGATAACAATGACCAGTTGTCAAAATCAACCAATGTTTCTGATTCTGCTATAAAAAAAGACAGAAACAAAACAAATCTGTCTCAAAATTATTTAACTAGCACGCCGCTTCAACAGAAACTTTTTACTAAATTACCCATACACCTTGACACTTCATTAATAAGTCCCAAAAGTAAGGAACAAATAGATACCAATATTTCTGTGAATGATAATCACATTGCCGATATTGAATCTCATGTAGTTTCTCTAGATAATAATAAAGGTAAACAGAAAAGATCTTTAATTGAGAAAAATAAAGATAATTCAGGACAGTCTACTTCAGAAGACGAATCTGAAGTAGAAACTTCTAGAAAAAAAAGTAGTATGATTGATGAAGAAGCAGAAGAAGCTAGTGATGATTATGAATCTGGAGATAGTCAAAATGAAGAAGACAGAGAATACGAGATGAATAATGAAATTATTGAGAAAGGTGAAACTCTTGAAACTGAAGAAGAATTTTCAGATGACTCAGATTATGAAAAAGACTCATTTGTTGTAAGCTCAGCAGAAGAAGATAATGAGCTATTAAGTGGTACAGGAGACAATTTATCTATGAGTGACAATGAACTTAAGATGACCTCAAAATCAAAAAAGAAATACAATGAACGTAAAATTAAAGAACAAAAGAAAGCTTCACGAGAAATGTATAATGCACGGCATGGATTAAATGAATCGCAAAGTAGTGATGATAAACCTAAAACAAAAAAATCCAAAAGACAGCGCCTTGATTCCTCTACATTAAATTCGGATGATGAACATACAAAATCACGAGAGAATAGTAAAACGGTAGATCAAGACAATACAGCACAATCCAGTTTGTTAGATATATCTAGTAAAAAAAAGAAGAAAACAAGAGCACTGTCAGTATCTGTTGAATTGTCAGACAATGAAAAAGAGAAAACAAGTGATGACCTTTCAATTAAGAAAAAAAATAAAAAAATGTCTTTACTAGAATCAGAGTGTGATGAGGAGTTGGAAAATGAAAAAGAAATAACAATATTCAATATAAGTAAAGTCAGTAAAGTGGATCCTTTGTTGGTTCATATTAAAGAAGAAAAACAATCACCACAGAAGAGCTTCAATATTTCTGCTGTTCCTGTTAATGATGCAGTAGAAGAAGTAAATGTTAATGAGGATATATCAGTAACAAACCCAAGTCAATCATTAGATCCGTTACAATGCACTGATGCTATAGCTGAGGAAGAGTATCTCACAAATAGTGAAGATGAAAAAATAACAGAAAATTATAATTCCATACTTAAAAACCTGAATGATAATACTAAGAAAATAAAATCCATTGATATTAGTCTGAATGAAGAAAAACGTAAAAAGAAAATAAAAGAACCGTTAATCGACGAACTGAACCTAACATTGACTAAAACAAGGAAAATTAAAGAAAAGTCCATAGAAAATATCACAGTCAATGATATGCTACAATCTGAGAGCACAAATACAATGGACAATTCTCTAGGTCAGAATGACGATGATAAGGCATCAGATTCAATTGATATGCGGTTATTATTTCCTGAAGATAGTAATGACAGTGAACAAAATTGTGATAAATTAAAGGAAAGTACAAAAACTGTTAGTTCAGTATCATATTACACGCCTCTGGAAGGAACTGAGAATAAAGCTAATATTTTAGCAAACGAGGGTAAGTGTAAGTTTTATCTAAGTATCTTATTTTATATACAAAAATAATCTTGTTATGAACTATATGACATTAGAAAACTAACATTTGCTATTTTAACTGAATTGCTTTAAAAACTAGGCTATTTCCGTTGTTAATATAGAAATGCATAATAATACAGTGTAATAAATAATAATAGACACCATAGACATAAATGAAACACAGCACAAAAGGAATGTAAAATTTATTTATCTATATTAATATTTTAATGCAGAAAATTTCGTTTGTTTGAACGCACTAACGCTTCTATGGTAAATTGCATTAAAAAAGCGATTCCAGCAGGTCAGCTGCGGTTTATGCACAAAGTAAAATATATATACTTATATATTTATAAAATTTTTAAATGTTTTTATTGTGTTTCTTAAAATGGCTCAGAACAATTAAATTTTACATATTCCAGGTAATGAATCAAATGATCATTTACCTTTCTTTATTGACACAAAAGGTATGAGGGATGAAGACACGTCAGATGATACTTCAAACAAGCGCCGTCCTGAGAAATCGAAAAGCAAAAATAAATCTTCTGATTTACTATATAATGATGGTGAAACTGATGAATTACCTAAAACTACATATAGCAGTGGCAAAAAGAAGAAAGATAAATTCTTGTCTCAAACCAACACTAGTGTTACTGGTTAGTTTTTTACATTGTTTAATCATATTAGGTATTAGGTGGCAGATTTTCAACTTGAGGGTTGGTGCTAATCAGGTGGGCATTAGAAAAAGCCCTACCACCATGCAGTTGTACTTAATTAGTGGTTACA
Source organism: Actias luna (assembly GCA_039707435.1). Taxonomy (NCBI): domain Eukaryota; kingdom Metazoa; phylum Arthropoda; class Insecta; order Lepidoptera; family Saturniidae; genus Actias; species Actias luna. Next base: position 6,015,803 of record JAZHAC010000033.1, on the reverse strand, counting down.
AATAACACTCTATTTATGATAATTGTATGTAGAATAGAATATACCTGACTGTAAAAGTGGATTGATTAATTATAATCCACTTGCACGGTTGTAAGGCTTTTTATAAAGTCCGCCTGACTAGTTACCACCCTTAAGATGAAAATTTGCCTCCAAATACCTATAGGTGTATTCCGGCAGTTGCACTTGATAGGAAAATATATTACACATACTGTAGGAATAACTTAATCAATCAAAACAGCAATATAAAAGCTTTGTTTATTACTAGATTTATTTTGTTTTTTATTTACAGAAGACTACACACAAGAGTCCACCGAGATAAGCATCAAATCTAGTGGAAAGAAAAATAAAAAGGCAAAACTATTCTCTAACACTTCTATGGAAGAATCAGCAACACAAATTGACTTAAAAGGTAAATCAGTAATATAATTGTAATGAACATTAGGTTACATATTCAACAACATACTAAAGACATCCATAGTTTTCTGTATTATTTTAAACTTGTGTATTGTCAGTAGAACACAATGATATATACAATCTGTTTGTCTTAATCTATTTTATTATAACGCGGAAAAGTTAATTTTGTTTGTTTGAATGCATTAATCTTAGTTTGGTTACATATTCAACAACATACTAAAGACATCCATAGTTTTCTGTATTATTTTAAACTTGTGTATTGTCAGTAGAACACAATGATATATACAATCTGTTTGTCTTAATCTATTTTATTATAACGCGGAAAAGTTAATTTTGTTTGTTTGAATGCATTAATCTTAGAAACTACTAGTCAAATTTCAAAAAATGTTTTCGTATATCATAGAGCAGTCATTGAGGATGGGTTTAGGCTATTTAATACCAGGCTACCAACAATAGGAGCAATGCTGTATTGAAAAAAATTACGAAAACCGGCAAATTTATTAGATAACCTTGAGTTTAACGCGAACGAAGCCGCGGTTAAAACTAGGTCACATAATAAAGCGGAAAAAATCGTGTTGGAACCTGTTAATCTTAAGAAGTGCCAGTCGGATTTCATAAATTATTTTCGTATTTGATAGAGCAATTATTGAGGAAGGCTTTAGGCTATTTAATATTCACTATTTAACATCATGCTAGCATCTAAATATATAAGTTCTGAAACCTTTTGACCAGTTTCTGACAATTTCTAATAGAAGGTCTATTAGAAATTGTAAATTTATACATCACTAGCTGTGTTGCGTAACTCCGTTCTCGTGGAACTAAAATTTGATTTAATCATTTTCATAAAAAAATGATAAATAGCTTATGTTACTCAGGGCTAATGTAGCATTCTAATGGTGAAAGAATTTTCGACATTGGTTCAGTATTCCTTGAGTTTATTGGTTACAAACACAATTACAAATCTTTTCTGTTTATAATAATTAGTCTGGATTTTAAATGACTTCTTTTACATCTCAGATCCTGATGATACTCCTGTCAACATTAAAGATGTAACACATAATGATAATAGAAAAAAGAAACATGCTAAAAAACACACAGATGATGATGAAGGTGTCAATACAGAATTACAGACAACTGGTATGTTTGGACTTATTTTTCTTATTTTGGAGCAATTTAAACAGGCAATTATGTACACCTTTTTTCAACATGTTTCCCATTTCACTCAGCATTGTGTACACAAACCATTTTTTTATAGTTTGTAGGTTTAGTCGTAAATTCACTTGACGTTAAGTGACGACGTGCCCAAGATAATGGACACGCTAAGCCTAGTGGAGGGACTTGTTCTCAAGTTGAAGTGATGATAGCTCAGTGGTAGTGTGTACGACTTTACGTCAAGGGACGTGAGTTCGAATCCAAGCACCTACAATGAGTTTGAGCTTTCGGTGAAGGAAAACATCGTGAGGAAACCATAGCATGGTGGTAGGGCTTTTTCCAATGCCCGCCTGGCTAGCAACCACCCTCAAGTTAAAAACCTGCGCCAAATACCAATAGGTGTGTTCCGGCAGCTGCACTTGAGAGCCAGTTCCTCCACAGGTTTAGTGTGCCTACCAACTAGGGCCGTATCGTCACTTAAGATCAGGTGAGATTATGACCATAACGCTAAACCTTAACTATAAAAAAAAGTGCAATGGCCAAAACACATCTATAGGTATAGGGCGGCAGATTTTCAACGTGAGGTTGGTAGTTAGCCAGGTGGGCAATAGAAAAAGCCCTACTACAATGCAAAATAATGCACCATGAATAAATTAGTATATATAAAGTACATACTTTTTTGTCACTCTAATTGTCTTAGTAAATTAATAAATTATTTATTTACACAGTTAATTAGTATACCAGTATTATGTAAATCAAATATTTAAAATATAAAAAAAAGCAATTACCTGAATATTATTTCAAAGTGATGATGACTCAGTTAGTAGTGTGTTTGGACGCCGGGTCTAGGTACGTAAGTTCGAATCCCTGCAATAAGTCGAGAGTTTTTGATGAAGGTAAACATCGTTATGAAACCATAGAATGATGGTAGGGATTTTTCTTATACCTTCCTGACTAGCTACCATCCTCAAATTTAAAATTTTCTGCCAAATACGAATAAGTGTTTCCAGTAGTTGCACTTGAGAGCCATTCCCTCCTGCATGTTCACTATCTTGGGTCACATTGAGTTGAGATTATGGTCATAACACTGAACCTATAATTCATATTACTAATCAGTAAAAACTCTGCAGTCATTCCAATCTCTCATAAAAATCACAATACAACACAAAAATCTTTACTAATATTATAAAGAGGAAAGATTTGTGTTTTTGTTTGTAACAAATAAACTCCGAAGCTACTGGACTAATTTATAAAAATCTTTCACCGTTAGAATGCCATATCATCCCTGAATATCATTGGCTATAAATTAGTTAAATAATTTTCAGTTTCATCTGATCGAAGTCGCAGGCACAGCTAGTGTAATATAAAGAAGGCATATTTTTTACATTTCAGACTTTGATGATCCTTTTGATGACTCCAGAGATCAAACAAATAGTGGTAAGAAGAAAAAGAAACATTCTAAAAGACATATAGATCTTAGTGATAACACTATCACAGAAATACAGACAGCAGGTATGTTAATTTTTTTTTTTGTACTTTACTTGTACATCTACTTAGATATATTTTAAATCTCACTCAAAAAAATTCACATCTTATCTAACCAAATTATAATTTTTGTGATTGTACTATAATATTTATGTAAAATCACCACTAGTAAATTACAATGTATTACAAACTGTAATGTACAATTATAAATGTTTACCAGTAAATTATAGCTATAATTGAAATAATGCTAAATTAATATTTGTATCAGCTTATACACATTACCAACTAACCTGGTGAACTTTGTATTACCTACAATCGCTGTTCGTTTAAATAGACTCAAAAATGGTTTGACCTGTATATTTTTTTTAGTAACAATTTCATTAACAATAATCAATCCTAATCAGCTTTCCAAATTCAATTCATTAGGAAGAATAGAACTGACTATGTCTTATTTTCTCCGTTTTCAATTACTTTTATATACCAGCTTTGCACGGGTGCAATGTAGATACTACTGTGGGGCAGTGTGAAGTGACGGATATACGATCTGTCAGTCACTCTGCCCCTGCTTTTTAAATCGCTGATATCTTCTAAGAAATAAATATATAGACCTGCTTGTAACAAAATGACTAGATCAAGTTGCTAGATGGTTTTTCTCGGTGGCTGGGTTATTTCCGATTTTATTCATTTTAATGATATGCCGTGAATGGTAATTTTGATCTACATGCATTGCACAACGTATCTAATGTATTTCATTGAATAAGGAATAAACTGTATATTCTATAGTCCAATAATTTTACAGGCTAGAGATTATTTTTCAATACTATTAGAAAAAAAAACAGTTTTTAGGGGTATAAATACTCTTTAACATTAATTCAATAATGTTTAAACTTTACAATTAAATTATTCTCGTATATCGATCATTGGGCAGCCGCTAGCACAGTTAATTTTTATATACAGTGTAAATTCCCTTTAATGTCATACCATTTAACAATAAATCCCTAAAATGAGGAAATTACTTGACTTTGGTTGGTTTACCTTATCTAGACTAATATTATAAAGAGGAAAGATTTGTATTTCCAAATTTTAATTTCAAGATGTCTAAACCGATTTCAAAAATTTATTCACCATTACCATACTATATTGGCCCTGAGTAATATAGGCCTATATAACATTTTTTATGAAAATTATTAAATAAAATTTTAGAGCCACGCGACTCAGCTAGTTTTTCAATACAATGATATATTCTCTATACAATATAATAGGTGAGGATAAAAGTATTTTCGCATATAGTATGTATAAATTTTAATAAAATCTTTTTGGTTGTATTATTTGTATCTGGCTGTTTTTGATGACATTAAAAAGCTTGCGTTTCAAAAAAAGAAATAAGGTAGTAAAATGTTTCCCGCTTTCATTTATTTTATTTCTGTCAAAATGAGTGAATCCAATGAATAAATTTTGATACATTTAAAAATTTTACTACCACAACCACAAAGGAAAAAGCGCAAGGCAAGCCGCAAAAATTATTTGTGACGTTTATGGACCGAATGCAGTGTCACTAGGACAATGTTGATTTAAGCATTTTCAAGCCAGGAATATGTCTTGAGTTTTCATATAAAATGCAAAGAAACTTTTTCCCCACCCTAATACAATTTTTGATTGAAAATGAAAACATCTTTATTTCATAACTATTGTAACAATTTTTATATTAATAATGAAACTTGCAACCTTTATTAGAACTGGCAACACCTGGAGAAGTTTCTGGAGAACTAAATTCAACATCATCTACTAAAAAGAAGAAAAAGATGAAACAATCTCAAAATTTATCTTCATCTGAATTTGTTGGGACAGGTATGTATAAAAAACATTATTGTTTATAGTTCTTATGTTTATGGTTTTTACATTATTACTTATTTGGTTTAAGATGTACTGGAATCTGATGCAGCACCAGATGAAGTTTTATATAGCAGTATTAAGAAAAATAAACATTCTATAGACAATCTGCAAAGTAATATTGTAGCGGATACTATTGAATTGGGTTAGTAAAACAATTTATTATTAATTATTGTACAAAAAAAATGACTATTCACGAATATGATAATAATATTCACCCATAACTTTAGAAATAGTAAAAATTTATTATGTTATTAAATTTAATACTGCACTGTATATCCTATACTAGCTATACCTGCGTCTTCGATTGCATAGAACTAAAACTTATTTCATAATTTTTACCAACTTTTGTTACCATTTTAATACAGCTTTGCTCTTTCCTATTACTCTATTCTTCAATGATTGCTCTATAAAAATAATTTTTGAAATCCCGCCGGTAGTTCATAAGATTAGTACATTCAAACAAACAAACGTTTCCACTTCAAAATATTAATAATATAGATTAAATTAATAAGAGTTGCATAATAAGACTTATCTATATTAATATTATGCAGCGTAAAACTTTGATTGAACGCGCTAATCTTTAGGAATCCTACCAGTCCGATTTCAAAAATATTTTTTGTATTTGATTGAGCAATCATTGAGTAATAAAGAAAGAGGAAAACTTTAGCCTATTTAACCTCACGCTATCACCAATAGGGGCAAAGCTGTATTGATAAAAGTTACAAAATCTGTTAAATCATTTTTATTTCCGGGCAGGAGTTAGTAATTGGATAAAATCATTTTATTATACCTTGTATATGATTTACACGTAAGATATTTCTGCATGTGTATGTTTCATTGTTTACTATATTACTCTGTTTTAACAAAAACATCTGTAATCGTGTCGTTATATGGCATTGGTAATTGTAAATTTAGTATTTTGCTTTGTCACCTTTTGGGTAGCAGCCAATGTTTATTTGAATACCAGAAAAATATCAAGCTCGCATTCTGTGGGCGCTGTTATTTTTTTATTACCATCTGATAAAACATTCACGGTGTTGTACCTACATAAGAAAAAAACATAGGTGATATAATATCATCCTAATCATCATTAAGAATGCTGAACAAGATTGGTTTTATTAATTTCAGAGAATAACGCACCAGAAGATTCACTGGCCAATATTTCAAGTGGTAAAAAGCAGAAGAAAAAGTCTAAAATATTGCAGGATAGCATTAACAAATCTACTACAAATACAGAGATACAAGGTATGCGTTTATACCATTATAAGCAACCTATAAACGATACTACAAAAATGATAGCTATATTAATATTATAAAGCAGAATAGCTTGTTTGTTTGTTTGAACACTCTAATCTTAGGAACTACTATTAGGGTTTCAAAAATTCTTTTGGTTTTTGTTAGAGCAATAATTGAGGAAAACCTTAAGGTATTTAACATTTCCAAATCACCAATAGGAACAAATCTGTATGGAAGGAAGTTATAAAAACAGACAAAATATATTAAATAATGTTCACTTCCATGTAAACCAAGTTGCGGACATAGTAGTACTTATTAGTAGTACAGTAGGATTTATTATGTAGATATTTAATTAATTATCACCTTTTAGAAGTCCTGGATAATGAAGAAGCGCCAGAAGAAGTCTTCCACCACAGTAACAAGAAAAAGAAACATTCAACAGATAATGTTCAAAGTCATATTGAAGCAGAAACTAAAGAAATAGGTTAGTATAATAGCAGATTATAAACATAACATTATTTGACAAAGGCTTTTTTCCAGAGTAGTTTATTACGAACTTTATTTTGAGTAATTTCAGATTTATTCATAGAAAAATAACAGAAATGACAAATAAATATACATTAAAAATTAATAGCTAAGGGGGTAGAAAAATATCTTAAAAAATTTAAGCATAACTGGTGTAATTTCTCTACCATATAAACAATTAAAAACAAACAACCCTATCTAGTGATTTTTAGAAGTTGTTTTCTAAACCTTCTATAACTGACGGAAGAGACGAAACGGTCCAAGTTGGTGAACACGCTAAACCTCTTAAGGAACTGGCTCCGCCTCGGCTCTCGGCAACTGCCGTAACACACCTATTGGTATTTGGCGACATATTTTCAACTTGAGGGTGGTAGATAGTCAGGTGAGCGTTAGAAAATCCCTACCAACATGCTATGGTTTCCTCACGATGTTTTCCTTTACCGAAAGCTCAAGCTCATTGTAGGTGGATTCGAACTCACGTCCCTTGACGCTGCGTTCGTATACAGTACCACTGAGCTATCATCGCTTCAAGATTCAAGAGATCTTATAACTGCCCGTATGCTGCGGTCAACTGAATATGATAATCCAGGCTGTACATTTACTTGTCACCTTAGTTGTATAAAAATAAAGATAACACACTACCTAAAGTTACACTTCTGTGAAGTAATTATTCCATGCTGTTTACGTTTCTCAATATTTTAAAATATTTTAAAGAATGACAATTCAAATTTTCTGTTCTTTTTTCAATATTCATTATTATTATATTGTTTTGGTTAGCTATCTATTTAAAATAAGCTTTTCATTCGTTTCAGAAACCATGGAACCGGAAACAGCACCATCCAATATTTCAAGTGGTAAAAAGAAGAAAAAGTCTAAAAACTTGCAGGATAACTTTGGTGAAACCTCAATAAATACATTAAAACAAGGTAACTAAATGTGATTTATGTTTGCAAGCTGGTAGTTTATAATGTTTGTTTTGCAAAGATTTAATTAGTTATAGATTATTAATATACTACATTATAATGACTTTGTAACTGACACTGTTTGATTTTTAAATGTAACAATGGGTATGATCCGATATACACTGTGAACACTTTAAGGTCTGATGTTAAGCGAAATTGTTCCTTTATAGTTAGCTATACTGGTTACTGTTTAAAACAGAATGCAGTCCAGTATATGTCATCCATATTTTTTTAGGATTTATATTTTCCACGTTTGTTTTTAACGGTCGGTATCTTTGAATAACAATATTCAATAATTACGTCGCGTCAAAGGAAGCTATGTTGAAGCGGTGATAGCTCAGTAGTAGTGTGTACGGACTGCGCGTCAAGCGATGTGAGTTTTAATCCACCTACAATGAGCTTGAGTTTTCGGTGAAGGAAAACATCGAGAGGAAACCATAGTATGGCGTTAGGGCTTTTTCTAATGCTCGCCTGGCTTGCTACCACCAAATTGAAAATCTGCCGCCAAATACCAATAGGTGTGTTCCTGCAGTTGCACTTGAAGAGCCAGCCCCTCCACAGGTTTGGCGTGTCCATCTACTTCAACTGTGTCGTCACTCGTATGTGGTCATAACGTTAAATCTATTAACTATCTAAAAAAAAACTTGAGAACGCTATTGCTCACAGTACGAAAATAGCGACGATTTATGTCGTCATATATTTCCCTAGGATACTGCGGCAGTATACTGTCAGTCTATAACGGAACGAATGCCTCCCCAGTAAGAGCACTGAACAATACTCCCAGTATATATCGAAACATATCGAGTGTTTACTTGTCATCAGTAAATAAATAATCCTCTTTTTTTTTAGATTATACAAATCCAGAGGAAGCATTAACTGGGACGAGTTATCAAAATCACAAAAAGAGAAAAGATGCCAAACAATTTCATGAAATTCATCCAGACCCTATCGAAACAGATATCAAACATTCAGGTACATAATTTCCTAACTTAATATAGATCTGTGTTTTTATTTTTTTAATGGTCATTTCTTTAGTAATTTTAACGGCTAATCGCTACTTAAAACCGTGGCAGATTGTAGTCAAATGGAAGAAAGTATAAGAATGAAACCATAAAGTGAAGATATATGTGTTTTAAGGTTTTAAAACGTAATATTCAATTACGCCCTAAAAAAGAAGTATTCATAACTTTCAAGTTCATGTTGTGTTACATCGACGTCTGTATCTTCCAGTTCATGCTAAAGATTCACTGACAACAGTTTTTTTATAGTTTATAAATTTACTGTTTATTCCACAATCTCGATGTTAAGTGATGATGTGGCCCAAGATGGTGGGCTCGCTGAGCCTAGTGGAGAGACTGCTTCTCGAGTGTATTTGCCAGAACACACTTTTTAGTGGTTGATTTTAAACTTGAGAATGGTAGCTAGCCAGGCGAGCACATGAAAACCCCTACTACCATGCTATGGTTCCATCACGATGATTTCTTTCACCGAAAGTGTGTCTGTATACACTGCCACTGAGTTATCGTGATTTTAATTATTAGTTATAATGCAGCAAAAGATAAATAAAAGTAATAATTAATGTTAAGCCTGCTTACCATAGCTAATAGATAATTTAATTTAATTTATATTAATTACAGAAATAATACTAGAAGATGTGAAGAAAGAGGTCTCCACTTCCAAAAAACGTAAAAGAGAAGTCCTGTCTGGGTCCATTCACATTGAAAGTATGTCTTTCCACTGTACCTTTTCATGAAATAAGTAATAATAATCAAAATGATATGGCAATTTTATGCATTTAATTCTAAACTAAGCAAAACTTGTACAAAATCTCAATATATAAATATTATTAAATGATCAATTCTTCTATAGTATTAACTAGTCTTATATATTATATACATATTTAAATGAAATGTGTATTTCATTCTGTTTTACTTTTAAACTTCACCTAGAAAGGTGTATTTTTTTCTAAGATCACCCACCAGTTACCCATAAGAAAATCAGTTGTCCAGATATTAGATATTTTATATTCAAATGCAACAAAAAATCAGACACATCACACGGAAGTTAATAAATGGCCAGAATAGAACCTGAGATGATGATACTAGACCAAAGTAGGAAATTTTAATATTCTTAGAATTATAATTTCCTGAAAGTTATGAAATATTTGTCTAGAAACCTTGTAATTACAGTAACTAGTTAAGGGCATGTAGAAAATATTTATATATTTTTGTTGTTGTTAAAATATATTAAATTCATCACTTATAAGAAAGGAAATTAATTAATATCTACTGAGTGACAAATTAACGAGTCACTATGTTAACCATTATAGATATTAAAGGATTATTTTTGATTTATTAAAATAATAATTATATTTGCAGGTAATTTGATGTCAGAGAACATTTCACATGGAAATGAAACAAAGAAAAGAAAAACAATCCAGAATAATGAAAATACAGGTATATACTCATACCATACTACTTCATTCTGTTAGCTATATAGGAATTAATAATATAATATTTAAGATATTATTCAAAACAGTGGTGTAGCTACGGGAATGACAGGCGGTTCGTCTGTGACAGAACGCATTTGTTATAAAAATAAATTTCCAAACAGCATGTTTTTCGTATCTCATCATCATTTTCAATTTATTTTCGTGTGAAATTATAAAAATATTAATTAAATGTAGACAAACACTACATATAATTCAATGGGAAGGCTAATTAATACACATAGCAACACCACTGAATAAAATGACAAATAAATAAAATGTTTCTGTTTTTTAGGAATAACAGAGAAAAAACATAGAAAACGAAAAGAGAGAGACAATGAAGGCCCAATAACTGTTTCGGAGGTATATATAACTGTTTATAGTGTACTTATTCGTAAAATAAATGTTCTAGTACATTCCTAAATACAACTCATTAGTATGAAGCTACGTAAAATGTATACATAATATGGCCCCTATCAAACATTGTATTGGTTCTCATTAGTAAAATTAGAGAAATACCTTCACTGGATCCGCAAACCTAAACATCCAGTTAAGTATTTTCATTGAATATAAAATAGTTAACTCAATGTAATACAATGACTCAAGAAATCGATTCATTGAACCTATGAAATTGATTTGACTATTTAACTTAAATTCATTACCTTTGATTCTATATTAGTCATATACTATCCATCATGTACTATATCCTATTTAGTATTAAACCTAATATCCATCATGTACTATATCCTATTTACAATCAAATCTAATATTATATGTAATCGCTAATGTAATATGTAGAATTCACTACACGTATTTACTAACTAACTAAATATGTTACATGATACGTAGATACTAGTGGAGTTCTATAATTTTATAAAGTATATGAAAGTACTATGTGGCCAATCAAGTACCTCTAAACACTTGCTTAATGACTAATAAATTATTAGCCCAAGTCAGTTTTGTAATTACAATTGCTAAACAAAAAACTAATATGTGAAATATTTTCAGGTTTTTAAACAAAGTTCTACTGATAAGGTTTATGTCCAACGTTTGCCATCTCATATTTTAAATCAATTAGAAGACAAACCCAAAAAAGATGCCGCAGATAAGAAGAAGCCTAGAGTTATATCTACCACAGAATTTACAGTTGAAGACCAACACAAAGCCAAACGGAATAAACCGTCTAACTATCTGGAAGAGAGTGTGTATCTAAATGACACACCAGTTTTGAAAAAAGAAAAGAAAACTATCAAGAAACCAAAAGTACTGCCTTTTATACCAACAGCTTCAACTTCAGATGAAGGCTTTACGACTAATTTTAGAATTAATACTTTGCCAGGCGATAATCAATTTGTAGCACAGTCCACAAACATTACTAATTTTAGAACTGACATTTTACGTGAAAGCAAACTGAAAAAATTCCGTACTTTTGAAAAATATAAAAGTCAAAGAAAGTATAAAATATCTAAATTTTAACTGTTTTGAAATTAATACACACAATGTTTTTCTATGTATAATAATATCAATTGGTACTCAAATTAGTTATGCTAACAACAATTATTTGCCGATAAATAAAACATAGATTTATTTTTATTTCATTAATTTTGTTTTGTTTATTACTTTAAACATTACCATTCGAAAATGTGGACTGACATCGCGTAACATTGTAAACATTTTATTTGTATTTCAGTCTAAACATACATTATAAGAATTGTATACCAATTAATGAATTTGGCATGTGTTTTAATAATTGTTTTAAATTTTGTTTGTTTTTCCCGCCGTACAATTTCAATAAAATCGTAATGACCGCTAGTAGCGCTGGTGCGCATAAAAGTGGTATTGCCCATGTGCCTTACAAATTATAATTAATGTTATTAAATGATGACAACTTGTGCATTTCTGTCAATAAAAATATTCATCTGAGATAGATAATCATTTTTATATAAGCACATAATATATTAGACGTGCACACGTCTCAAAAGTACTTCCCGCCTTATCTTGCCGGTGTAAACAAACCGCCATATTGTTGCAAACGAAGAACTAACGTTTAACGGTAAGTATACTTGTAAGTATTTAATCTTCTATATTGAACATTTAAATTACATCGAAAAATCATAATACCAATATTAAAGAAGATATAGAATTAGTTACAATTTTTTCTTAAAATTATAAATAAATAGTATGTCAACGTTAGTTGATTTCGATAGACAAAGTACTGTGAACCAATAGAAGGAAACTATGATTAGTCACGTGGGCCAAATTCGCCAATGGAAGAGTACGCCATCGTTTGTGTACCTTTTCACTGAGTTGTAAAACAGATTGTGGTTTTTTATGGAGTGAGTGGTGTTATATTTGTCAATCTAATGACTTAAAAGCGTAAATGTGTGAAATTCAGGATTATTCTCTCGAGCATAAGGATATTTATCTCAATAAATATTCGGTAAGTGCTAATAAATTGTAATATTTACATAATCTTCGACAATGTTATGAAAACAAGGGAATTGACAATGGGAAAGTCCAAAAAGTAAACATGTCCCGCTCTTTTTCACGTCAATTGATAACAATTACTAAAATCAGAAAGTACTTAGACAATCAACTAATATAAGTAACCTTTAGATTATTATTCACTTATTTTCATTAAAACTTGAAAATATGAGTTATAATGTTATGTTCATTAAAGTGGCGGGAAATCGTCCACCTCTCTTTCCCTCTAGAAACATGTAAAAATGTGTGAATTATTTCTTATTTAGTTCTGATAACTAAATTGAAACAAATCTACTTTTTCTAGAATTCAATCTAATATAATATTTCTTAATTCATAATTGGGTCGTCTATTTTCTACATCTACAATGTGTTTAACGGTCACAACTGAACGTTATTCCATTTTCTTTCTCTTTCCCACAAGGTAATTTGAATAACAACTTTTATGCCCGACTTACATAAGGTTAGTATTTTATACCAGAACCGCCAGAATAGTGCTATCATACTAGTAGTTGTTAATCTTTATAGTTTCATATAATTACTGGTTTTACTAATAATCCAGTAATAATTAATAAACCAGCTATATCAAATAATAGGATTAAGCTCTATATTCTTCATTAGTTACACCGTCGGCACTTAGTTAATTTACTGTATTTGTTTACTAGGTGCACGTGTAGAATAGTTTAACCATTTTGTTTGTAAAGTTAAAAATATCTATCTAATAATGAATTATAAGTATTACGAGATAGTGAAAATGTCGTTATTCTTGGAACTTTTATGATTACCTGATTCATAACGAAGTTCTTATAATTACCTGTTATTTATGTAATTAACCTTTGCCAACCAAAATACGAACTGTATACAATTTTAAATTATCGTTTAATTAACCAAATATAGTAGTTTTGAAATTAAATATATATATATATACCGTGTACTGTCTAGCTTTAATCACGTTAGCCTTGTGTAAGTAGGTAGGGACACCAGGTGTAAATAAATTTCGAAAGGGGTTTATTTTAGAATTAATATTTTCTTGCATATTTAGCTGTAAAAAACAAATCCTAGTGAGACATTTTAATTAGAGGTGATATGAAATTGTTTCTAAAGCTTATAAACTTTTTCTTAATAAACCCTTTTGGTTTTATGTAAACGTCATTTTAACCCCATTTTTATGAATGTATCGGGCACCTTTGTTCGTGTAGTGGTTGATTCTCGTATGTAGGTAGGTACTGGGATCAGGGCATCGGTTTTCTGTGTGCGGTTGTCGATTGTGCAGTGTGCACTCAGCGAGACGAGACGGGTCTACATCGGGTATATACAGCTACATCTGCTCCTTATCAAAATGCAGTAAACATGTTTAAAATAGTTACATAATATTACAAATCTGACAATATAACCAAAACTACAAATATTTTAATTACGTTTTTTTATATCCAAAATACATTTACTGTAAAACCATGCAATCCGGTAAATAATCATTTATTATTTACCGTTAATTTTAGGTAAAGTTATAAGTTAATATTTTTCTACTTGTTATGATTATAAACACCCATCCAAAATATCATGTAAACTCGGGTGAAATCGTCAACTACTAGCATCATATCTCATGATAAAAAATACATACGTAGTCATCTTTACAAATAAACAACAAATATGGGAGCGGCTACGTATTGTCTTTTAAAATGGAGCAACCAAATAAATATACTTGTTCGTTGAAAATTTTAAAATGCCTACATCGTTTACACTTGGAGCGTTTTTGAACACTGCAGGTAGTGAACGTGTTCAAAAAGGTCTTTGATGTTTTTCAGATAGTTTTTTTTTTTATTAGGTAATCACAAGGGTGTTTTAATCTCGTTTTAAAGAAACATATCCACACATCTCTATTACGTACAATCACTATAAAATGCGAAGTTAATTCTGAAGATAATATTATGGGTAAAAATGAATTATTACTGAATATTAAGGCGCATAAATAACGTGCATACATTATTTTATGATGTGTTGATAAAATATAAATATACAGCAAATAAAGTGGTAAGATTTTGATATATTGAGAAATAAACCTACTTTTTTATTAATCTTCCATAATCACAATGATCATGTGATTCAATGGACGTTAAAATAAAGAATTCTATTCATAGCTCTTTCGCGTTTGTACTAAGATTATTGACCTGTATGCTATATTTTATCTGGCCGCGATATTCTTAAATCATAATTTAAAGAGTAAAAATTATTCATTAACAAATATCCCAATCAATAGGTTTTTTTTAATGTTTCTTTCACAAGGGTTATACACATTTCCTGTTATATTATTGAAAAAGAAGATGAAGTCATGACTTATTACCAATTACAAATCCCTATAGAACAAAAGTTCGTGAAATAAGTTTCACTCTCTACATTCGTAATTGGTTACTTTGAGGTAGGGCCGCGACGATAGGGGAGAGAGACTCGTACATGCAATCAATACGGAACCCCGCCTAGTGTGTAGGATGCGCGCGCAAATGTAAAGTGGAATATTTTTCGCGCCAAACAACTTTATAGTCACAATATTTTTTCTATAAATCAATTTGAATATGATTATAACATACGATAGACATTACACGTTACTTCAATAAAAACTAAAATCTTATGCTACAATTTGTCTGAGATACAAAAATTTTGCGACTGTAAGTCGTTACCAAGCTGTCTACGTAAGCGAACGTCGAAGCAGCATAGGCACAAGAGCCGACCACTGAGTTCAAGGTGACCGCGCGCGGTCAGGTTCGAGGACACGGCGGCTGAGCGGGCCCCACGCGGTACCTCTCCGGTCCATGGCTTCTTCACTATCCCTGAGTTTAATGACAAAGTACAATAACAATATTATTCAACTAAACATCCATCTATAATTTTCTGCAGTTTTAAGTGCCATATAAAAATAATTTCCCCGTTCTTTTTAGTTGATAACTATTTAAAAATCAAAACAGCAGCAGACTGAAACGTGTTTGATATGTTAAGGCTTCGCAATTATGTAAAAGTATTTTAATTTTCAATTCATATCGCACGTAGCATACGTAAACGAGATGAACTCAAAAGGTATAAAAGACGAGTTCATGGCCCTGAGTGACACGACATGCCTCTTATAAACACGAATAGAAGTTTCATGCTAACTTATTAAAATTATACCTACTGCATCTCGTACAAAAAGAGGAGTACATAGTAACGTGCTAGTTTAGAGTATCATTTTAACATGACACGTTAAAGTGCAGATGTTGTGAAATACGGGTATTCGTTAAAAATAATTTAAATTCGACTTTGCCACGTTTTACCTATTCGTCGTAAAATTCTTTCCGTTTTACAATAATTTATTCGTGTCATATTTCATGTACACACTAATAATAGTACCTTACTCTTGAACGATATAATATCACTTAATAATATTCATTTCATTACCTACTCACGAAATGATCTTCAAAAATGTGATTCTATGGAAATGTTTTTACTATTTTATTTTACTTGATCTGTAGTTTAAAAATGAAAACATAGGTATTATATAAAACTAAAATGTAATCACGGCTTTATTAAATAAATATAGTTCAAAAATATATATTCCCCTAATCATCTGAAATTATTGGACAGACTGATGAATTTTGACACGCTAATAACTGATATTACGTATTAGCATGTAGGTAAGATATACTATTTATCCTATGAAACAAAAGGGTCCAGAATAAGATATAATGATGCATTTACTATGTTCTGTAACGAGCAACTAGAATTTAATTTACATGTTCTATTTTTACAGTATTTGTTAAAAAATAGCGTGTCGAACACATGATTTTTTTATGCAACGTTGGGAATTTCGTCATAGCACACAGGAAGAGGATAGCTCAAATCCTGTCTCGCTGGTCGTTTGTCTTGGCTTGAACTCTTTTGTTACATATTTTGTGATAATGAAGATTTTGGCAGGCAAAAGACGCGCTCCGCAATTAGAAAATATTGTAATTATGACAATGGTATTGAACGTCAACAGTTACATAATAATAATTTAATAGTAACAGTAATTAAATTTAGCATGGTAATAATACTATGACCATGAAGATGAAAAATAGCTTCTGTAACTAAAAACCATAATTTCATTGCGAATGAAGTCACGGAAACAGTTTATCATGAACCAACCAAAGAGAACCAAGTTCAATAGTTGTACGCCTTGGTTGGTGACTTCAACGACAAAACAAGTGAGATCTAAATGAGTGCCAATTTCAATGGTCAGTTCTGAAATTTATTTATAACCACAAAATATATTTTATAACAACTTAAAATATCATTTCTTCTTACAACCTAGGATAATATATTGAAGTCTAAAGTCTGACTTGGCTAGTTCGAATATACGAATTATTATTAAGTACCTATTAAAACAGTCATGGAAGAGCTCTTTCGATGGCTAATTTCTACCAGCAAACCGAACTAGACAAGTCAGATTTTAGTCTTCAATATATTATCCTAAGTTGGAAGAAGAAATGATATTTTACGTTATTGTAAAATATATCATGTGTTTATAAATACATTTCAGGACTGACCATTGAACTTAGCACTCATTTAGATCCTACTTCTTTTATCTTTAAAGTCAATACCAAGGCATATATCATAATATTGAACTTGGCTCACATTTCACATAAAATTAATAGTCCAGTCATTTGGTTAAAAAAGAGGGTTATCTGAAATGTTATCCGGAAGTTTTGAAAATGGGTAATATCACAAATTTTAGCGTGTTCTTTTTGTATTTCAACTTTGCGACATCTTTGCCGCACGCGCCGCCATATTGGAAAAATGGCGTCCAATTGCAATTTTTTGATGATATATTTTTCTGACTCTATCTACGATAAAAATATGTATGTACAAAATAAACTAGAAAAATATTCCTACAATTTATGTCCTAACAATTGTTTTCGTAAAATCAATACGCATATGCTCATATACGTGTTTCTAATAGAATTAATTACATGAAAAATTATAATAAAATGATAAACATTTACTAGTTTCTGATTTATTCCTTTGTATTCACCTAACTACCTAACTGGATGCCAAATTTGAACTTTCTAGGTCATTTGGAACTGGACTTAAAAATGTCGATTTCTAGACGTTAATATCTAAATAACTGTTTGAGGTGTGTTGATAACATTTGAAGCATAAATGTATCTCGCGTTTCTAAATATATGAGCCAAATTTAACATGTTTATGTTATATAGTTTTCGAGTTATGAGGGTGTCAAAAGTGGCTCCAAATGGTTCGTGTAAAATTACACACGGTGCTGCTCGCCAGTTCTGTTAGCTTGAACTTGGCGTGACACACTACCGCGTGTCTAGATCGTACAACTAAAACAGACCACGAATATAAACTAGTGCGTCTAGCTAAATTGTTTATCAACACTTGCTAACGTAAAGAGAAAACAACAAATATGTGAGATAGCATTCTATATATAAAATGTCACAATCACTTTGACATGTGTCATCACTTACATTTTTTGTTTTCCCTGTGTCTTAGCAGTTGTTGACAAACAATGTAGCTAGAGGCAGTAGACTCCTTTTAGTATTAAAGAGAAAAAATGTAACATGTTAAACTGTTTCAACGTCGCAAACATGTGCAATTCTTACTCGCTGTACATCGTGGATTCAGTATCATTAAATTTGGATTATGTCCTGCACCAATACCACCTGTCGTTCCGTTTTCGCTTTGTGACATTAATAGACATAATTTTATAATTACTATTGAATTCATTTAGATTTTGCATTGCGTAACCTGTCTTGGGTTACCTTCAACGGTTTATCTTATGAGTTGTAAAATAATATTTATGCAGGTCGGTATGAGGGCGACAGCCACATAAAGAATTTATCACAGGCGATCGCTATTGCTTTTGGTCTACCATACTTTCGATCTGGTATTGTACGATCATTTTCTAGATATAATATATATAAAACTGAGTAAAAGTTCCCGAGATTAATGCGTTCATACATACAAAATTCACTTTTATAATATTTGTATCAGTAAGACTATTAGGCTAATAACAATAATTAGTTCGAAAGAAAAGTATATCCCGCTTCCGAGAGACAATGTAGGCTGGATTGACAGCAACAATTGCTTCTTTATTTCTAGGAGGTCTTTATTTTTTTTATTATACTGTGGTACCATCTGGTATAGTGCAGTCACATTACCTTGCTATAGTGAGGTTCGATTCCAACCGCGGTCGCGAACGGACGTATCCGTGAGCTCTCGCTGATTGTTTTCGAAATCGATTGCTGCGCCTTGCCGCGCCGCCTATTGTTCCTTTGTAGTACGTCTCGTCGGCAATAATCCGTCTATTGTTGCCAGTTCGTGCTACAGATAATTAGTTCTTGTTAATCTTAATCTATTGTTTGGTTATCGTGTCAAGTTTACATTGTGAAAATTCTCTTAGTTTTTATTGTGAATTCCAAGTATTGCTTTTTGTTATTGTGAATTAGTGCAGTGATTAAAGTACCGCCACTGTAAGTACGCCGGTCACCGGCTGCCAACAAAGGTAAAACTTATTTTACCTTAAGCCTTTTATTACAGGCCAGACTTCAGATATTGTTTTTTATTTCTTTTCTCTTTCCAAATTTGCACGTGCAGTAGATAGTATTTAAATGTTATTTCGCCGAACTCGGGATAGTTTTTAGTTTTTGCTAGCCGCACCCCCCTGCCCTTCCGGCAGGGAGGTTTTATTTTTTACATCGGCTACTTCCTTATAACCTTACCCACCCCAAGCCCGCCACCCGATATGGCGCATCGTAGCGAGCTACTGCTCAATAGGTTACGCGCTTTCATCGAAAAGGAACAGCCGGACCTGTTCCAGAAATTCCTTTCTACCCAAACCCACCAACACCCACACGCACAACATGTTCGCGCTCCACCCGCCGGAGCAAACGCGCCGGCGCACCGCCCACCAACCCCAGCCACAACCACTTCCCTACCCATCCGCACTCCCGCAGCCGCGGTGACCGCACCGGCACGCCGCCCAGCATCTCCACCGTCACCTCCACGTACGCGCTCCCGTTCCCGCTCGCCTGTCACTCGCCAGGCACAAGTATCCGACGCTCCCGCGAACTGTTCCTCGCGCACCCAGTCGCCTTCAGCGATTCCTACCCCTTCACCTGCATCTCAACCGTTTGCAGAAATGATTTCCTATATGCCACGTCCAATTCCTACGGCGAATTCCTTCTCGCCGCTCTTGTCTGAGTCAACCACTGAAACAGAGACCGAAATGGAAGCCATAGATTCAGAGACTAATCCCGAAACTGGCTTCACAGTCGTTACCAGGACGAAACCTAAAAACAAGCGGGTGCTATCACCCGAGACAGTTGAAACTGCTGCCTCTAAAGCCAGACGCGCTAATAACTCTCGTGTCCCTCAGCTATCTGCAACTCCCTCAAGCTCCGCGATTCCTGCAACACCAGCTGTACACGCGCAACCCAAAATTCGTGCACCTCCCCCGGTTACGATCAAAGATAAAACCAAGTGGCTGAATATTTCTACTCAGCTAAACACACAAAAAATACGCTATACTAGCGCTCTGAGCACCCCTTCAGGGATTCAAGTTAAAGTCCCAACAATAGAGGACTACAAAAATCTTACTGCCTTCCTCAGAGGAGGCAAACACGAATTCTACACCTACACTCTAGAGGAAGAGCGCCTTCTGCGCGTAGTTCTGAGACGCGTCCCAAAGGAAATAACCGTCGAAGAGGTATTCGCGTCCATCAAAGAACAGAACTTCCCTGTCCGTGAAGTACATCGTATGTACCATACCTTCACTAAACAAAATTACGATATGGTTCTTGTTGTCCTTGATCGCACCCGGGAAGGTAAAGAAATCTTCGCGCTCACCTCAGTCTGCGGTCTCTCCGGTGTCACAGTCGAGATCCCACATAAAAAACACACCCCGACTCAGTGCCACAACTGCCAGGCATACGGTCATTCGGCTAGGAATTGCCACATAAGGCCCCGATGCGTCAAATGTCTAGGTGATCACTCCACTAGGGAGTGCCCACGCATGCCCGAAGCAGTTGAACCTCCCAGTTGCGTCTTATGCGGCAAGGCCGGGCACCCTGCGAATTATCGCGGCTGTGAACGTGCCCCACGCACGAGACACACTCGTGGCCCTCATCGAGCGCCCTCAACGTACACCGCGGCAGCACGTCCCGCTCCACCACCGCTTATTTCTAACCAGGCCTTCCCAAGCCTCCCTGGTCCTGCGCGGGTTACTCCTGCACATACATCCGCACATGCCCCAACCACTGCGTGGGCCGTTAAACCGCAACCTGCGAAACCAATACCTGCAAATTCCACCACGCCCGCGTCGTCATCCGCCTTCCATGGCCTCGATTGGCTCGCAGGCCTTCTCAAAGAACACCTTGTCGACGACCTCATCGCGTTTGACGATATGATTAGCTCGAGTCGCGACTTCGACCGCCTCAAGGCCATTAAGGCCTTCCCTGACATTGCGCGCTCCATGCAACGCCTCATTCGCGCTTCCCCGTAATTAGTTTGCAATGGAGGATAGAATTAGACCCCGTGGCCTTTCTTTATCCTTTTTTAACGCGCGTAATTTAAAACCTCAACGTGACTTAGTAGCTAGCTTCCTTAAGGAGCGGCAAATAGACGTGTTTCTCATACAAGAGACACTTCTTAAACCGAACGTTCGAAATCCCGCGATTGCTAACTACAAAATAGTAAGAAATGATCGTACCGGCGTAAGAGGCGGCGGCACGCTCATATACTATAGAAACTCACTATATTGCATGCCAATAGATCCTCCCGAACTCACCAACTTAGAAGTGTCGGTGTGCAGAGTGGGCATGACCGGTCATGCTACTATTCTTATTGTTTCCGCGTACCTCTCGCCCAATAAAACTCTCCTTCAGTCGGATCTGGAGGCACTTTTCGCGCTCGGCGACTCGGTTATAGTGGCCGGTGATCTAAATAGCGGGCATATTCAATATAACAACCCGCGTACCACCGCTAATGGTAGGATACTTTATTTATTAGAAAATGCGCTTAACTTCGACGTGATTGCTCCCTCAGAGCCAACTCATTACCAAGCTAACTGCCGCCCCTCAGTATTAGACATAGCCATATTAAAAGGGGTCGCGCTTCAGGTACGGCAAATCGAAGTCGTACATGAACTAGACTCCGACCACCGGCCAGTAGTTCTGCAACTCGGTCACCCGGGTGACCACACTCCCGGTTCAGTAAAAGTAGCTGACTATCCAAAGCTCAGACAGTATCTCTTTAATAACCTCGCCTCATCTCACTTAGATAGGATCCCCAACGAAATAAAGTCTGAGGCCGATGCTGATCTGGCAGTTGAATCTCTAGTCGGTCACCTCCAGAATGCCATCAGGGTAACCTCGAAAGAGGTAAGGGCGGTAAACGATCGCCGTTTCATACTCCCTGATGACATTCGAAGATTGATCACGCAGAAAAACGCGGCAACACGCGCGCACGATTCCTATCCGACGGAGGAAAATCGCATAAGGCTACGTAACCTACAAAGATCAGTTAAATCTCGTATCTCTGAACTCCGTGGTCAAAGATGGGACAGCCTCTTAGCGGAAATCAAACCGTCTCATCTCGCCTTCTGGGATCTCGTTCGTAAACAGAAGAGCAGCTATTCGTCCGCGATGCCCCCGTTAGATAGAGGCCCCGGCAATTCGCCCGCCTTCGAAAGTATAGATAAGGCAGAGTATCTCGCTGCTACTCTCGAACAACAGTGTTCTCCCAATCCCTATGAATATCATACTAGAGATCCCGAACACGTCGGCAGGGTCGATCAAACAATACAAGCAATAAGAGAGACCCCCCCGATCGAAAACTTAGACCCGGTTACAACTGACGAAGTCCTCGCGATCATAAAAGCCCTTAAGCCAAGGAAAGCCCCCGGTCCTGACGGGATTAGGAACGAAGTCCTCAAACTTCTCCCTGATAAACTCATAGCCCTTCTAGTCTGCATCTTCAATGCGGCCATAAATCACTGCCATTTCCCAACTGCTTGGAAAAAGGCAACGGTAGTAGGTATCCGTAAACCCGGAAAAAAGGCATCTCTTCCGGAAAGCTACCGCCCGATAAGCCTCCTCAATACGATAGGTAAAATATACGAGCGGATTCTGTTAAACCGACTACAAGCCTTTGCCGCAGATAAATGTCTTTTACCACACGAGCAATTTGGCTTTCGACCGAAGCACTCGTGCACTCACCAAGTGCTCCGCCTCACGGAGCATATTCTCTCCAATTTCACGGAGCTACGCCGTCCAAGGCGCACGCTTGCTGTATTTTTCGACATAGCCAAAGCCTTCGATAAGGTCTGGCACGAAGGCCTCATATATAAACTCAATCACTTTCAAGTTCCGGACAGACTAGTCCGCATAATCCTTGCTTACTTATCGGACCGCTCCTTCTGCTATAAAGCGGACGGAGCCCTATCTTCACCTCATCCAATACGTTCAGGAGTCCCACAAGGCTCCATACTAGCGCCTTGCCTGTTCAATTTGTTCGTTAGCGATATACCCGAATTCCCCGACGTCGCAGTAGGGTCCTACGCAGACGACACAGTTATCTTCAGCTCGGGCAGGAATAGGATTCACGTATACTACCGCGTCCAAAGAGCTGTCTCTAATTTCGGGTCCTGGTGTCTTAGGTGGCGCATAGGAATTAATCCAGACAAAAGTGCGGCTATCATGTTCGATCCTCACGCGAGAAAGAACATAAAAAAAACATTACACCTTTTCGGCGTCAATATCCCTTGGACTAACCAAACTAAATACCTTGGTGTAGTATTAGACAGGCACCTTACCTTTAACAAACATATAGATTACGTACAGAAAAAAGCCTCCCGGGCTATGGTTCTACTACGCAATCTAACTTCCTCCAAGAGCAAAATGTCACTCAGGCATAAGCTCATAATATACAAAGTATGTATCCGTCCCATACTTACATATAGCTGTCCCGTATTCGCTCACGCTTCGCGAACCACCCTTCGTAAACTACAAGTGTTGCAAAATAGATTCATGCGTATAGCCGTCCAAGCCCCGTTCTATGTCCGTAATGTAGATCTCCATAAAGATATGGAACTTCCGTCCATGTATGCATATATTAAACACCTTACAAAGAAATTTTTTGAAAATGCTGAACTTCATCCTAACCCCAAAATAGTACACGCAGTTAGCTACACTTCCAATCCGCACGCTAAAGGCTTTGCGCGCCGGCCACGCAATTGCTTCTCCGACCCCGTCGACAAAATAACGAGATTAAACGCGCTTCTCCCTGCTGTCTCCAGCAATCGCTCGTGTCCGCGCACACGCCCGCGCAACCGCCGTCCTCGCCGCCGAGGCCGAGCGGATAATTTCGCTCCCGCACACCCGCCGCGGCCTCCCTCCGCAGACGCTTGAGCCTAGGTTCGATCCTCCGGACAGGAGCCCTCGAGTGACTCTGCTCGCGCGATACAGTGACACTCTACATCACTGAGAGTACACCATGACACCGCATACCATTCGTGCACACTCACACGTTAAGTACACGGTTCTGTAAGGGACTACCCTCGCGGCCCTGAGCTGCTTACCTAATAAGGTCGTTGTTAGGATCACTAAATTTGTAAGACAAGACCTGTTGGTTAGTCAGGATCGTGAATCTTTTTCACTTACCAGCAGCAACCCAAGCCGAGGTTCGGCCGTTTTGGCACCCTCATGCCCGCTGCTTCGAGGCTGAGTGCCTTCAGCACTTGCCCCAAAAAGTTCGGTGAAGCTGTCAAAGCCCCTGGGGCTAACAGCGTATGTCAGTTCGAAAAAAAAAAAAAAAAAAAAAAAAAAACCTTGCTATAGTAAAAAGAACCATCCCGTTATTGTCATGTTGATAACTGGTTTTCTTCTTCAATAGTACTGTTTTTAAGATACCCGAGCATTATAGTCCTAGTGTATTGCATAGTTACAATCATACGAAAAAGATCTACTATTAGATATGAACGACCTCATAATGAGAGTTCTATAAAACCCCTTTGTATAGTTATTTACATAATATTAGTTCCGAGAGTATGTTATTTAGAGGCTTATTGCAAAATACTATAACTTAAATGTTGTAGGGCGCCACTGTGACGCTTGTAATACAATTAAGGGTAGAACGTTAGGGTCACCCTCTTTCCATATTGTATACCTGTCTTATTCACAACCCTCACGGTCTCTTTCACACAGACACAAAAGAGGTATATTTTGTGTCCCATCGTTTAATAGTTTGGCGCAATTTTTTGTAGGGTCTATAGTAAAAAGGTTTTAATATTATTTTTATAGCCTCTAAGTACGGATTGAACCTGCAGTCATATCATCAGCATCTAATAGAATATTAGGTTAGATAGATAGAATTTATATATTGGAATATTTCTATAACAGAAAAGATGAATAGCTTAGAAAGATAAATAGTATATTAATATAAAATTGTCATCAAAAGTGTAACGTTTTTGTTGTTCTTGGCATCGAATATAACTTTGAAAGCAAATCGAGAGGAATTACCTATTAAAATTTGTTCTATAGAGCTAAAAAATTTAAAGTAACCTTGGTTTTACTCGTTTCATACGCTTAGCTGTGGGCATACCTGATATAGTAATTTGAAATTGGTTTCAACACGTAACGCGGGCTTTTCGTTATCATTCATTGCACTTGGTGTGTGTATTACGGCTTATGTTATACTGATATTGATAGCGCTACTACACATATTTACAAGTTTAGAAAATATAATATTAATATTCACTATTTTAACATTTCATGCATTCATACCATATTTATTTGTAACGGCTGGTAACATGAGTACAAAACGACGTCCCCAAGTTATTGGAAGCCGTACGAAGATTTCAATAGTCATCTTTGTTATTTATTTTTGTACATCCTTTTATTTGGTCCTTTATTCCACTAAACAAATTGAATTATTACACTCAAATCTCCTTTTTAAATTAGTTTTTTTAACATTATAGAAATGTTCTTTGTTTGTATTAAGTATTATTAAAATTTAAATCCGCTATTTATCAGTTCAATAGATTACATATTCTTAAAGTTGCAAAAAAGTTCGGTGAAGCTGTCAAAGCCTTTGGGGCTAACAGCGTATATCAGTTCGAAAAAAAAGCTTTTACTACAATATAAATTTTCTTAAAATTTAAAAAACATGAGGTATTGTAATACGTACGACAAATGTAAAACGTCTTATACTCTGTATGTAAATAAATTATAGATTTTATTACGATATATTATTTCTTATTATGTGTTGATTTCAGTGAGTATTTAACAAAGTAGTTTTACTGTTGGGGTGGAATGCATACCACAATACAATAACCGGTTTCTGTACTACGTAGTAGTTTCAAAAGGCAACCCTATCCTAACAATGAATGATCTTACGTTCCTTAGTATCACTACATTTTATAAAAATGTTTTCAAAAATCTATATAACCTATGTGTAATTATGAATTCACTTCCACATAATTGGATAAATATTGCGATGGTTCGGTTTAACTTAATACTTTATGAAAATATGTTTTATTTGTAATGAAATATTTTAAATACTCAACAAGTTTAGACACACAATATTAAATTGTAAAGTTTTAATTTTTTTTTTATTATTATCATAAATGCTAGTAATAGACCTGCCAAAATATAACATTTGTTAGTCTGCTTGATTAAATATTAACTATGTTAGCTGATTACAATAACGTGAAAATACTAAGATGAGTAATTATAAATCTGATACTTTACGAGATTCGTGCCCTTAAATGATCGATTACTTATTGCACCAAGGCCAGCGGTTACTATCTTTTATAAGTTAAAATCCATCAAAGGCAGCCTGTCTGGTCCGAAAACCTATTATGCAAAAGCTGCCATATACTTTTACGATTTTAAATTCTGACTCCGAAACGAGTCACAGTAGTACTAAAGCTAATCTCTATTAATAAGAAAGACTGAGGGTCATCGTGGTATCTTTTAGTCATTTGACTGTACATCTCATCTGATGAGTCCAATAGCCCCTCTTGTTGTCCGCCCGAAATTTTGCGTAACAAAGTACCTAAATGCTTTGTATCATAAAGTTATAAAAAAGAAAAAAGATATGATCCCCTTATAATTCATGACCTCATTTTTTTATCTACAGTGTTGAAATTGAAATAAGCTTCTCCGTTATCCATTAACTCCCAAATTGAATGTAATCGAAAATAATTACAATGTACTACTCCGGTATATACACAGTACATACATACATACTAGATATAATATATTAATATCTATAAAGAGTAACAATAAGACTTATTTCGATATTAAATTGTTACAGTGGTGCTCAGACATGGATTTATATATCACCGACTCACTCCAGGACATGCTGGATATTGATATCAAAAATGAAATAGCCACAGATCTCAGCAGTATTACGGATTTTCCTGTCAGTATTCATGAAATATATTAATATTTGTAAAACTGCAAGTTCACTGTATTCTTAGTGCATGTAGTAATATTGTCTTTATTTTACAGGATACATTAGGAACAAATTTCTCTGAAATGCCACCGCTTTTAGATATGGACACTGATAATTCCACAACATGGTTAAATAATAGTTCCAGTTTTGTACACAATTTAGATTTATATGGTTCAGAAGCGAATGCGGTTATGGTTAATCCTAATTCGGTAATGCCATCGTCGTTTGCGGAAACACCAGTTAAAAGTATCGTCAAAGAGGAGGCATCTAATCTATTGCTCACCTCCGCGGCGGCCACGGACAGTGATTTAAGCAGTAGTCCCAGCCCTAGTCCAAAAGATGAAAAAAGCCATTTGACGTTTTCTCCTAATGCAATCAAAGTCTCAAAAGTACGAGAACCCGAAGAAAGTACAGATAAAAAAGATTTAGAAGAAGCAGCAAAAATGTACATATATGTTAGGAAAAATGAAAAAACTGTAGTAAAAGATTTAATAAAAGACTTAAATAAATCGAAAGTGTCACACGCCACCGCTACAACCGTTCGAATAAAACCAGAAATTTTCAAAATGAATAATAAAGGTTGTTCTATTTTAAATACGAACCACAAGTCAGCAACACAAATAGGAACGAAAACGATAATATCGGGAAATATACACATATTAGATCCGCAAACAATTAATCAATCTAGAACAATTTTAGCGAATGGTAGTAAAAACCAAACGACGATACTAATTGATAATTCTGCGCTAAATAATAGTAGGCAAGTAATAAAAACTTCCACGAATGGAGCATTTACAGTAGATGCTATCCAATCAAAGTATGTAAATACATCTAGTAAAAATAATTCAGCAGAGTTTCCGAAACCAGCATACTCCTACTCATGTTTAATAGCGATGGCGTTAAAAAATTCAAGAACAGGTAGTTTACCAGTATCAGAGATTTACAATTTCATGTGGTAAGTTTTTCATTGAATAAATAATAACAACTTTATCTTCATAATTCATAGGTACACTAATATTATATAATGCTTATTTTGCAGTCAACATTTTCCATATTTTAAAACTGCACCTAACGGTTGGAAGAACTCGGTCCGGCATAATCTTAGTTTAAATAAATGTTTTGAGAAAATTGAGAAACCATCGACAAATGGTAGTCAAAGGAAAGGTAATATTATTAATGTAAATTATTACGAAACGAAAATAAAAAATCTATATACAAAGTGCTCACTCAAATTGTTACTTAACTTTTAGGATGCTTATGGGCCATGAATCCATCAAAAGTCGGCAAAATGGACGAAGAAGTACAAAAATGGTCACGGAAAGATCCTCAGGCTATAAAGAAAGCTATGGTATATCCAGGTAAATTTTGTTTTTATATAAGTCATATCAATAACAATTATTAAAATCATTTTTACTTCAAAAGTTTTATGGTTTTTAAAATTTACAATGCATCCACATATA
The DNA here is from genome assembly GCA_039707435.1 of Actias luna. Lineage (NCBI taxonomy): Eukaryota > Metazoa > Arthropoda > Insecta > Lepidoptera > Saturniidae > Actias > Actias luna. Next base: position 5,987,226 of record JAZHAC010000033.1, on the reverse strand, counting down.
CGATATGGATGAACAGTAACTTTATTATTACACACTCAAGGAAAGCCCTGATATATTTATAAAAATGGCAATAAATTAAATATTAAAATTTTACTTCGATATAACTTATTTATGTGTAATTTAACGTTTGAGGAATAGTTTACATAATATTTGTTTTATTTATTTATTTAGAACCAGTAACAATAGTCATATTATCTCCATAACTACCTCAGGATACTAAATTAAATTCTTTCTCTCTATGGGTCGTAACGTAATGTTACTATTCTATAAAAAAAATCAATAAATGAATTGTTAAATGCAAAAATAATTTTAAAGAGCACACTTAGACTCTGAGATTAGCACATTCGAACAAACTCTTTATCATTATTGTATACGTATAGAAGCAATGATGGTTTAGTGGTACAACACACGCCGTGTTCGACGAATCTCTGTAATGAGTCAAAGTTTTCGGTAAAGGAAAACAAATATGATGAAACTATAGCATGGGTGATAGGGCTTTTTCTAATGCCCGTCTGGCTAGGCTACCACCCTTAAATTGAAAATTTGTTGGTAAATATCTGTATACACATCCGGCAGTATAGCTAAGGTTTAGCGTTATGACCACATCTCACATGGTGTTAAGTGACGATGTGACCCAAGATGGTGGACATGCTAAGCCTAGTAGACTGGCTCTCAAGTGCACGTACCTTTTGCGAAGACCAACCTTCCTGCTGCTATTGGAAGAACGTTTAAATGATATAACACTCTCAGAGCAAATACTGACATTTTTAAAGACAGCATTTCTAGTTTTAGGGTTAATATTGCGGGGCTGTTGAGAGACAGGTTATAAATTACTCCTGTAATTTTTACTCCTACAATGTATCGTTTTCTGTTTTTTACTATCTTTTAAAATCACATTTGTTATTTTTTATTTAGTTTTACATTTGTATTCTGTTTTTATTTTATTTTTTCGTGTCTACTAATTTGCATGTCGTGATTGTCTTGGGAGGTCTAGTATTTTTTTTCCAGCATTGGCTCAATTATAATTTATAACTGTTGTAAGGGGCCATTTAAGTATTACGTAACGCAAATATGTGGATGTGGGGGTCTTGTAAAATGTTACGATGCGTTACAAGGGCGGGACGGGGTCCGAACAACGCATTACGTAATATTGTTATTTTATTTTATTCAAATAAACTCTAGGCAAGTAAAATTTCAAAAACCAAATATCTTCAAAATTTGGGTAACGTAATACTTGACCGGCACCTAATGCACTGACCACTGGCGGTCCAAAAAAATAAATAGTTAAGATAGAAAATCCAAAAGTTCACGGCTCATAACGTAAATTATAATTAAATGACAGATTTAAGAATATATATTAAATATAAAGTAATCCGATGTCATTCTAGAGCTAATAAAAAAGGATACATCCGGACGTCCACTTAACAAAAATTGCAATAACTTTTATATTAGTATATATTGAAATAAATGATTTCAAAATTATCTTATCTATATTATTATTTCAAAAGTGAAAGTATTTCAACATTTGCATTGCCGTAAAAACAAAAGATTTAAAATAATGACTATTGAAATATCGAAAATTGCTCGACATTGCAATGTTCAGAGTAATGCACAACCTCAACGCTTCGTTTTATGAGACTTGCAATAAATGAAAACGAAATATTAAAATGATATAAAAATTTGTTTTCAGAAAGTTTAGAAGCGTTGGAACGAGGCGAAATGAAATATAATGGTGCGGGCGGCGCCGACACCGACGCGGACGACGAGGGCGACGCCGACGTGGACGGGGACGCGGACCTCGACCCCGACCTAGAAATAGACCCAGAAGTCAAAGAAGAAGTTGAAGATGAAGAGGCTATCATTGAACAGGTACACATTTCCTGCTATTCTACATTTTTTAATAGCCACTTTCTTTAAACTAGGGATGCTACGGAGTTGGGTATATCGGAGTCGGAGTTGAAGCCGGACGTTTATGATCTGCTTTATCGGAGTCGAAGTCAGAGGCCGACTCCGAGTCGGATGCGCAACGGAGGTAGAGAGGAAGATGGATGTGTTAAATAAATAAATTATATATTATTTAATAATATTAGATACTGGGAATTGTAACAATCGATGAATTTAGGTATCTTCTATAAAACGTACGGGAAGGCATCCTGCAATCTTTTGAAAAATCAAGCAATTCCCTGAGCTAAAAGTTAATTTGTTACGTACTTGTTCTAGCCGTAGTTACTTGTTATATTACGATGTCCGTTATAACCTCCGATTCAAAAGTACCGAATTCGAAATCTGAGGTGTAAAATCAATCGGAAGTTCTGACTTTTCGAAATCATAGTCAAAGCTCCGTAACACTCTTACTATAAATTTATATAAATAAAGATTAAATTATATCGGTAGACCTTCGTTTTACAACATGAGGTGACGTGTATTAAGTCGCGGTTACAGTTCACTTACCACATCTTGCTCAATTCAAATTATTTAGTATAGCGAACAAAAAAGACCTTGCAAAGATTCTGTCGCTACTTTAACAATCGACGTCATCTGATTTCATTCGGAAACATTATTTTTATAATCATAAATAAAAGCTGTGTCTGAGACTTCTTTTTATATCTAAAGGTTTAGCGTTATGGCCACAATCTCACCTGATGTTAAGTGACGATGTGGCTCAAGCTGGTGAACACACTAGATCTGTGGCTAGATTGACTTTCAAGCGCAACAGCTGGAACACACCTACTATAGGTATTTTACGACAGATTTTCAGCTTGAGGTTGGTATAACATGCTATGGTTTCATCACGATGTTTTCCTTCGCCGAAAGCTGAGGTTTTGCCTAGAGTCGAACTCACTTCCATCAATGCGGTACACTGCAGAATGCGGCGTTAAACCAATGCATGTATATTCGGCCAATCATTTATCCACGTGTGAAATGTGTATACAAAGTAGTTTTTTATTATCACAGGAAGTTTCGGACCAAGAGTTGGAGGTGGAAGAAGTAATAGAAGGTACTGGAATGGTGGGTGGTACATATCGGCTACTCGCCACGGGACCTTCTTCGCTAACGTCGTATATCACTGACGTCGAATCGAGTGAAGAAGTTAGCGATATCGAAGTAAGTATATAATTGGTAAAACTTAGACCATATTTCTAAAAAATAAATAGATTTTTTTATTATCTATATTTAAATTTCTGTATAATAAAAACAGTTCTTTCCTTTGACAATCTTTAGTGTTATCAAATTTGTTGAAAAAGTTTTTAGACCATGATTTTCCCACATTTACAAGTATGTCTTAAATTTACGAAATTTAACAATGGTTATTGTTGAAATTCGACTACTGAGCTAACACTAGTTATATTATTCGTCATATTCGCAAATCATTTATACAAACGCTGATATTGTAATTACTAAAGTTAACGTCTCTTAATTTTAAGAAACTTTAATAATATAACTTGGTAAAATAACAAATTATAGTAAATTAACATTTTGCAACCTTTATCACCTAGCCTCCTTTGCCTTTTAACCGATCACAAATAATGTTATATCTCTTCCTAGCAACATTAGTAGTATTGTGTTCTTTTTTAGAAACCTAAAAAGTTTAGAAAATCCAAAAGTGCACGCCTCGTAATCTCTTTTTTTATTATTATTTAATAACAATTAAACCACATCGAATCGGACCGTGAAAGTACTAGGGTTCTTTTCCTCTGAAGCGTAAGAAAAAAAATGGCTCGATTAAGTATATTATTAAGTATTTCGGTCGTTATCGTGATAACATACAAGATCCGCACACACAGACACACGGACGTCCAAGACAGATTTTTAACTAGTTTAAATAACAAAAGTGGCATCAAAAATATCATGAGTGTTAGAAATAGTGTTTTAGTCGTGTGAATATATTATTTTACAAGTGCAATATATGATAAATAGAGACATTTTAAGTTTGAAAAATCAGTTGTTTGCCGTGAAGTGACAGTAGTACGTACCCACCTCAACGCTTCGCGTATGGGGCGTGCAAAAGAAATAGCAAGATAAATTAAACTTGTACATCTAATTACAGCTATACGGAATTATTTACTCCTGACAACACCTAATTAACCTATAATTATTGATTACCCGCATATTAAGGAATAAATGTTTGCAATTTCAGGTATTGGAACACTCATACGAAGAAATCGACATAGACGTGGCCAGACCATTAAAATTCCACATGTCTGTTACAGATGACGATTTTATTAGTAAGTACTTGAGTGTTATTTTTTATAGTGATTCTAAATGTGTGTGTGTGTGAATCTGTTTCCTTACAAATATTATAAATGCGAAAGTAGCTTTGTTTGTTTGTTATGCTTTCACACCTAAACCTCTGAATCGATTACGATGAATTTTGGTATAGCGATAGATGGGAACCTGGAGACGGTGATAGAATGGAATGGAACTAATTAGAAGTGGGATGAAGAGAGAGATAAACTTTGTATGAAACTTTTTATTATGTCATCCGATTTTTTTGACAAAACCAATATTAACGTCATCGAAACCGCATGTAAAAGCTTGTTAATATTATAAAATGGAGAAGTTTGTTTGTTATTATTGAACGCAATAATCTTATAAACCACCAGTCGCATTTCAAACATTCTTATTGTGATTGATAGAGCAATCATTGAGAAAAATTTAAGCTATATAATATTCCCCTACCACGAATAGCAGCAAAACTGTATTGAAAAAGGGTATTTTTACGTATTAACACCACCGCAGTAGAAATTCGTTGGTTTAGATTAGGTTTGACTTGTGTTGAGAAAGATATTTTTAATATATATTTATGACAATGAAATATTTCTATTAATGACTAGATATATATATACGGCGCTCCCTGACCGCTGCTTCGCTCGGCTCATGCTTTCTCTGAACACAAGTCAAACCTAACTTAAACCAACGAATTTCTAAAGCCGAGAAAAAAAATATAAATGCAACACTTTATTTTACATCAAAACACTTAAGAAGTCCAAAAAACTGAATATTTGCTGTGGTGGCATTAATATATAAGTACCGAATAAGTTACACAACCGGGCAAATATAAATAATTTTAGTTTCATTGCAAATAACAGTGATTATAAAAAGGATGTTTCCGAGTGGAACCAGATGACGTTGATTGTTAACTAAATAGCGGCAGAACCTTTGCAAGGTTTTTTGTATGGCGCTAAAACATTTGGATTGAGAAATATGTAGTAAGTGAATGGTAATCGCGACTTGACATACGTCATTTCATATCGTAAAACGAAGAACTTCTAATATGATCTCGAAATAGATATAATTTTTATAATTATATAAAATCTTTGAATCAACTTTAATATTTATATAATATTTGTGCAACTTCTAAACGTGTTGAGCATAATTCATAATTATTCTAAGGGTTTAATAGGCGACGTTATTATCGGAATGTTAAATAACAAAAAAGGCAAAACAAGGTCTACCGAACCAGCTAATTTAAGATATATCACAACAATACGTCAAAGTTTAATTGTGGAAACACTATTGCTGTTTTTTTACTTCATTAGTATATAGGAGGCATTCAACTCAATCTACAGTAGTTTTCATTTGTTAAGTGACGATGTGAATCAAGATGGTTGCACGGCTAAACCTAGTGAAGGGGCTGTCGCTCAAGTGCAACCGTCTGCACACTTATAAGTATTTGGCGGTAGATTTTCAACTTGAAGGTAGTTTGGTGGGAGGCGGGCATTAGAAAAGTAATATGTAGTCCAAGATCCCAGTCACCCCACACGTACGTGATTTTAGGAAAGATGAAATTTTTAGGATTGCTAGTGTAACATAAACATAGAAAATAATTGATACTCGCTAAACCGAAAGCGGGGTCGTTTTACAGGTAACAGATATCAAAGGTGGAAAAAACCATGCTAACTTACGTCAAAGTAGCAAGACTAGTTTTCACATATATCATATATGATAATGTTATAAACAAACACATATAGTTAGATAGTGACAGAGACTTCCTATGAGCCATAACTAATGCCAGACACTTTATTAGGTTAGAAATGAAACTAATCAGAGTAGATACGAATTTTAAGAGAGAGATATTCGCGCGTCAGAGTGCATCTCATTTGTACTTGTACGCTTGAATAATGCTCTAATGTTCTCGCGCTTCCTCGCACAGCGGAACTTTTGACGAATCTGGGAGGATGTTAGCCCGTCAGGTTTGTCTGGCTCATTGGAAAATATTTTAAAATGTTATACTTAATAATATATATATATATAATTCAGCCTTCCTAAAATGATGTAAGATCCCTCTTTTTTTATGACTTTTAAAGTGTCTGTCAAAAGTTATGGCCCACAGCAAGTGTCTGACAACAGTATATGTTTGTTTATAATGATATCATATATGACATATGTAATAACTAACCTTGCTACTTTGACCTAAGTTAGCATCGTGTTTCTTACCTTTGATACCTGCTTGCTACCTGTAAAACGGCCCCGCTTTCAGATTAACATTTATCCATTCCATTCTATGTATATGTTATACTAGCACTCCTAAAAATTTCATTTTTCCTAAAATCACCAAGTCTGGGGTGTCCGGGATTTTACTCTAATAGCGGTTTAGGTGTGACAGCGTAACAAAAAAACTCACTTTCGCATGACTAATATTTTAAACGTGAAAGTGAGTTTGTTTGTTTGTTATGCTTTCACGGCTAAACCACTGAATCGATTATAATGAATTTTGGTATACAGATAGATGGGAGTCTGGAGACGGTGATATGGTGCTTTTTCTTGCGAAAAACTTATAGGAAATGTGGTAAAGAGAGCAATAAACTTTGTGTGAAATTTTTATTGCGTCATCCTATTTGTTTAACAAAATCATTATTATTGTGGGTGAAGCACCCAGGTAAAAGCGAGTTTATAATATTAAAAAGATTGTCGTGTATGCGAGGGGTTCCCAATCTTTTTTAGTTCACTGCGCACACATGTTTACTATTTTGTCGCAGCACCCTAACCTGGTCTAATCTAATCTAGCTGGTCGAAATATATAGGTACAATGATACGAGAATGGTTAAAAGAATCGCTTCACGGCGCCCTTCTTCACACTACGACGCATCAGGGTGCCGTGGGGTACACTTTGGGAACCCAAAGCCTAAAGCCTTTTCTCAATGATTGTTCTATCAAATACAATAATATTCTTTGAAAATTGACTGTTATTTTATGAGTTTTGCGCCTCTAAAACAAACAATACAAACTTTTCCGCATTATAATATTAATCATATAGATCACTAGCTTTTACCCGCGTCTACGCTCGTGTTAATGTTGATTATATATATAAATATAAGCAATTATTCCCTAAACTTTGGAGCAAATCAGATGACGCAATAAAAAGTTTCGTAGAAAGTTTATTCCTCTCTTTACCCTATTTTCTATAAGTTTTTCTTGCGAAAAATTTATTTGAAGCGGGGCGAAGAGAGGGTTGAAGTTTGTATTAAACTTTTATAGCGTCATCCGATTAGTGTGACAAAATCAATATTAATGCGAGAGAAGCCGCAGGTAAAAGTTAATTTATAATATTAGTGAGGTGTAGTGTATATTACTACTACCTTTAACATCGGTTGAGGAAATGCATTCCCGTTGAGTAATTTTATGAATAGTTGTGTTTTGATTCCAGCGCATTCGAGGAAAAGGCCGAAGACGAGCTACGTGTACCAGCAGCCGGTGCGGACGCCGGCGCACACGAGCAGAAGGAAAACGCCTCTCGTGAACCGAGTCGCGCTCATCTAGAGCTCGTTACTATTCCAGAAAACACAAGACTTCAACAAAACTAATGTGATTATTAAATTATCGGGGTCAAATAATATTTCCTAACGTATGTGTAATCTCCAGTGATGTTCTCATAATTGTGTCGAGTGTATTGTATTGTGTGTGTGCGCGTATCATTTGGATTCTAATAATGGTTTAGCTGTGAATTGTGTTAGTGCTAATAGTTAATAATATTATGTCGGAATCAGTCTGTACCAGATAAGTGTATTTACAAAAAAATTGTAAGAAAATTGGACACTCGTTACATATCTTACACTGTAAAATAGTTCATTTTAAATTAAGTAATTGTTAGGTGTAGTTGTGTATGGATGATCTATAACGGACAATAGTAAGTAAGTAATGGATACTTTTAAATATTAGTTTGTGTGTAATATTTTTATGTAGCGATTAAATTGGTTGAGTATCAGCCATGTACGAGTACAAAGATACGCATTGATGCGGCTAATTTGACAAATTTTGTATCAAACACTCGAATAATGTGAAATCTAATTCGATATAAAAATTATGGATTTATCCGATCAAAATGTCTCAATTTAGTTGCAACAATAATAGCGGGTATGATTAATAATTTCCCACCGCTGCTATGTAAATATTTGTATTTATAACGATGAACCTAACAAATGCTATTTTATTTGTTTAATAGCACTTTTTAGCTTCATAGTTATGTGTGTGTGTTGACACTGGCAGCTTTAAAAAGCAATATCAACGAGAGTTTCCCTGTATATTAGGTGTATTTTTTATGGTCACGTGAGCATTCTATTTTACTTTCAATAATCTAAAGATATTACTGAAAAACGTATTGTTTTAGCGATATACAATATCTCGGGCGTATTGATGCCTTTTGTACATCTAAATAAACTAAGGTATTTAAATAAATTCAGGAGAGTCCTTGAACAATTGGTCATAAGAATGCCTACTTATATATTTTTTTCATATAAAATACCTCACTTTAAATATCGTGTGCTTATCTTCACCTATCTTATAAGATGCAAATTATGATTAGTATTAAAATAATATTGCAGTACTATTTCTTTGTTTTACGGAAAAAAGGAAGTCGAATAATATGAACAAACTTAGTAACTATCATAGGGTCAGAGTAACCCTTTGTTATGTACCTGAATAAATGATTAAGTTGATGTAAAGTTTGAATCTCAGAGGTTATTTATGACCTTTGTTTGCGACATTATTTCAGTAAAAATAGCTATATACAGTAAAATATATATTTTTTTGTCAACATTATGAGATTGCATCAAATTCAATCCAATTCTTTACAAAGGTGTTCCATTATGTACACTTGTATTAGCGATACATGTAGTATTAGTAAAATGAATATTATTAAAATCGTAATAACCGGCAATGTTACAATTTTTCTAATAACGTACCGAATAATGAAAATTTTAATAAAACATGTACAATGTTTTGTTAAACTATATATACCATATATAACTCTAGTGTTTGTCCCATAGACGTCATATACCTTGCGATATTAATTAATCCGTGAACGTCTTAGGAAAATATGGTTACATTTTTTATATTCTTGACAGGTTCATTTTTCTATCACGATGGTTAAATTTCGATGAATCACTACAAATATCTATACAAAAACTACTTATTAAGTATTATAGTTAAATTTAATATCAGATACTAGATGATTTAATTCACAAGGAAGACAAGATCACTAAGACTAACTTCTTATATATAATATTTTTCGAACAGAAATTTATAGTTGAATATTAAATAAATCAAGAATATGTTATACTAACTACTAGATTTTATTTACGGCTTCGCTCGCGTAAAAATCGATTTTGTCAAATATATTCAGTGGACGCAAGAAAAAGTTTCATATAAAGTTTATCCCTCTATTTGCCTCACTTCCAACAAAGATCTCAAGACAAAAAGTAGCTTATCTCCGTCCCCTGGGCCCCATCTATCTTTGTACCAAAATTGATCACAATCGATTTAGCGGTTTAGGCGTGAAAGCGTAACAAACAAACAAACTCACTTACCCATTTACAATATTAATATGATGCTCGCAACTCTTCGTTTACACAGATTCGATTATTTAGGGCTTAATTTTCATTTCAGGACATGGTATTATTTTGTTGAGTGTAACTTAGTGTTACTGACTTATTAGCCTATTAAAATTCCATCACATGATAATGTGCTACGATCAATTACTACAAAATTATAACTTCTATTCCAGATGAACCCTTTCTTTTATGCGGTAAAAGTATCCTGTATGTTCATTCATATTATTGCTTAATTATCTGATGTTTACATTTCGTGCAAAACGTATTCACTAGTTTTATAATAATATGTGTACAAGGGAGCACACACAAATTCAAAATGATATATTTTTAACTTTTAACAATTTGATAACAAAGTACAGAGGGTATAATTTTTTTTTAAAGTCAATTTGTAGCGGATTCATAACAATTTTGCTATAAAAAGCTATGATGATTAGGTCACATAAATTCTATTGGCTGTGTACGGACTTACATCTTTCGGAAGTTTAATTCGGTAACGCGATGTTGTGAGTAGTGTTTTAAATCTTAACTAGTGCTGGAACATTATCTTGAAGTAAAATAAGTAAAACGCTTGTTATAAAGCGTTTGTCTAATGAAATAATTGTCTTAAAGTATGTATGATAATTAATATAAATCGCAACTAGTTAAACTATCATTGCTACTGAAGCTATTTTGTTTAATAAACGTCACATGAGAAAAAGTACTTTTGAGTGGTCCTATTAACATATTTCATACGATACTATAAACTGTGATTATTTTATTACACTTTTAGTTCAAGGTTTGTTCATTTTCTATTGATTTCAAAGGTTATAATTGTCACTTAGGCATAGTTACGTTTTGTCATATAACTTTGATTATACAGAATTTTCAGTAATATTTATATGTCTCTGGTATAATTGTGTTATGAAACATAGACAAAATATTCTCACAATATAATAACTAACATTTATACATTTTAATAAATATCTTAATTAATTACTTCTATAAAAGAAAGCCATCGCAAATTTAAAAATATGTATTGTTTTCTCAGCTGCACTTGTGTGTCTGAGCTTAAACAGAGTGCTATTGTGTAACATTAAAAAATATCATCAATAAATAAATCATTCATAAACTACTTTCATATCTTAAAATGGTTTGCTATAAAATGACAATAGGTAATTTAGTAATCAACGAAATATTTAATAATAGAATAAAACATTGTGTGATTTTATGAAACTACGATGCAAGTGAAACTTTTTTTCGTATCGTAGGCATTTAACTGGAAATTTTCGGAAAATTATTCAATTCAGGGTATTAAAATCGCGTTTTTAATCTTAATAATGGGAAATAAATGATACGCGGTCAGCAGATGCGAGCCATGGGCACCAAGATATTGACATTGGCTGCTCTACCGAGCGCCTTTCACTTTATGCCTCCGCTTTATGCTCCCGGGCCTGTTTAATGCGACATGCGATAGACGAAAAAATTTGAGGCGATTTAAAAAAGTTTTACTTTAAAAAGCTTAAGCAGTTTAAAAAAGGCAGTGAATTTATACTTATAAAAGCAAGATATGAATGGCGATCCTATTGGTAATAAACGCTTTGCATAAAGTGGGTGATTGAAGTTAACAAAAAACATGAAACAGACGACTGATCATATGTATCTAAGTTAGATTTTATTATGCTCAAAACAAAATTAAAAATTGTGACTTTCTACGGATTTCAGAATGATTAATATCTTATCAAGATTGTATTGGCAAGAGATGCCTTTTGAAAATTAATATTACTTAAATGTTAGTTGTAATTTTGTATCATAAAATTGTTACGTATTTTTCCACTGCCAGTATTTCAACATCCAAGTTTTAGTAAGGTTTAGCGAGTAATATTAGAAGTTTAGTGTAGTTTTAGTTTTACCTGTGTTAGAATACTTAGTTGAACGATTTTTAATAACATTTTGTATAAAAATAAAGGAATACCTACATTAAATAGTAGTTTTATTTTTTATAATTATTATCAGATTCTTTATACTGTTTTTTATTAGGTGAAATACAGTACGCATTACAAAATAAAAGTCGTAGCCACCACATAGCATATTTATAACTACTCAACTGATCCTCATGTAATTTTGTATACACGTTGCCTGTGGGTTTCTGTACCGCACAGGACATTGGTCACTTACTCACTTTTTATTCAGAAAAGAAGTACTTTAATAATTTTTAGTTCCACGCGAAGTCGCAGGCATAGCTAGTTAATATTATAAAGCGGAAAAAATGTGTTTAACGTGCTAATCTTAGAAACTACAAGTATGATTTCAAAAATGTAATTGTATTTGATAGAGTAATCATTGAGGAAGGCTTTAAGCTATTTAATATCACGCTACCACCAGTAGGAAGGAGCAAAGTTGTATAGAAAAAGTTACAAAAACGGTTAACAATTATCTATCTGTGCTATATTCTATCTATCTATCTGTACATATAATAAATCTGTAATTGTAGTACATGTACTGCCGAAGCATGTACTCTCACTAAGCTTTTCAAATCAAATCAAATCAAAAAATATTTATTCAATTTAGGCCCTAAGAAGGCGCTTATGAACGTCAAAAATCACTACCGGTTCGGAAAGTAACGCAGTCATCGAGAAGAACCGGCAAGAAACTCGATCTGAATCTTTTGTTTTTAAGTCTTATTCTTATGATTATAAACAATAATTTAATGTGTTACAGTAGTTATTAGCGGATGTACAGAGAGGGGCGTCAATTCCAGACAACACAATCGCTCACATATTGATCCACCCTATAATAGGCTTTTGACATCAAAACCCGTTTGACATGGTTCATGGTTCTTTAAAATTTGTATATATGCTTAACAACTTAAACACCTATAGCGCGATGCTGGTTATTATATTATACAATATTATTCATGTATATCAATTTAAAAATGATTTATTTATTTATATTTTTATTAATAAAAATTATTTCTCTTTATTATCGGATCTATATATACATATATATATCTTAAATTAATCGAAAAGAAAAATAAATATCTCAGTTGCACTGGCAGCGCCATCATATGACTGCAAAACAAATTCTGTTAAGTTCATTTTCTGTCTCGTTCCCGTAATGAACGCGCATCACTCTGAAACTACTGCACAGATTTCAATGAAATTTGGCAGGGTGGTAGTTAATATTACGGATCAACATTTAGAATACTTTTTATTCCATAAAACGATAGGGTTCTGCGGGATAACAGATAAAATTTATAAAATTATACTGAACGAACCTCTGCACAGATTATGTTACAAGTTTTTTGTTCACTATCTGAAAATTTAAGCTATTTTTGAACTTTATATTGAACATATCCAAGTGTATATTTATTTATTTTTCTACCTTCGTATATTTGTATTTTTCTTCCAATACAATTTTATTAGATCTACAAGTAAGTGTAATTAACAGACTACAAAATTAGTCAATAGATACCACCCATTAAATGCTAAAAAAGGGACATCTTTTGGATCTTTAACTATACACATTTATAAAAAAATAGATATCATATCCAAAAAACTCCGAAATTAGCTGATAGATGGCAATGTCCACAAATTATTAAATGCTAAAAAATACGGAATGTCTGTCGGATCTTTAAATATTCAAAAAGTTCATACCAGCTTCATGTAAATTTAGGGTAAATAATTACTCTATTAAATGTGATGTTCGTGTTGACAGAACCGTAATCTTAGGCCGTATGGTACGGTTCCAAAAGCAAAGATTTTTAATTAGCCATAATATACATATATTATCCTACTACTACTACTACTTATCTATATCTATTAATATTAAGAGAGCAATTATTATTGTTAAAAAAAAACTTGCTTTAACGATTTGGATGCAATTTTGTTATTTAAATAGGTTTTTGATTTAATAAAAAAACGCAATTATATATTTAAAAAAAAATAGGTTTGATAAATATTTTTACTTTAATTAACGCAGGCAAAGCTCAGTTCAAGAGATCCAAAGAGACCAAATCAAGAAATGTTGGCTTTAATTCGAACAAAACGTACTGTAAAAGTAAGATGCACTGTCTTTTTTTCTACAATTGAAGTAAAAAAAAACTTCTAAAATTAAAATGAGCAGCAAAAACGTATTAAGTATCGTGCATCACAACGTGCAGCCACTAACAGTGTCGAACAACATGAACAACGTTTACAAGATCATCGAGGTTGTTATTTCCAAAGTATAGCTACTGAAAGTAATGAATAACGAAAGAACTGATTAGAAAAACAAAAACGTCGAGATACAAGACCTTGTGCAGTTTTACAAGGAAATTATTTACTAATATATAAAAGCGCTGATATGTAACAATGTTACATATTACACCTTAGGAGTATTTGAGGTGTTGAATATCGATTGTAATTCTTTGGATTTCCCTGAAGGACCTGTTTTAAACGGAATCAATAGAAATTCTGTCGGCATTTGATCTACTGCTAATTGGTAGTGTGTAGGAATGCTGCGTCATGGGACGTGAGTTAGAATCCAACTACCTACATTGAGCTTGAGCTTTCGGTGAAGAAAATGTAGCTCGGAGAGACCGGGGTCGGGCACCTGAATGCCCTATTCTATGACTGACCTAATCAATAGATAGAAGCATCCCCTGGCCTTGTTATGTTATTTTATATAGATTGGCATTAAAAATTAAAAAGAAACTGCATAACTGTTGTGCTTTCGGTACTCTGACACATAATACACTTACATACCGTTTAGTCGAACCAACAGAAATTAACCTTAAAAATATCACTTTTGATGTGAAAATACATTGGCGCATCTTGGTAGTTAGTAGACTGGTATGTTGTTACGGCAAACGACATGAATCTCTTGTATTTTGTCATCAGGAGTCTCGAACCTACCGATTTTTCGGTATTTCTACCGATATGGCGTCTGCCCTAACGTAATTCAAGACACAAAGGCGACACATTCCGTAATATTTACCAAGGTTATCATTCTGGTACCCTTGATACCACTAAAATTTAGTATATTTTTCGTCCATATAGGAAAATCATGTGCTGTGCTACGCTTACTTTTTTCCGCGGGGAAATACATCTTTAATATGCTGGGAGGGGTATGTGGGACTTACCTGGGGGCTCGAAACGCCGGGAATATCCACTAAAACCCCGCGTCTCCATAAAACCTATAGGGCCGGAGAACATGAGTAGTGTTCACATTGCGTCTGCTACCCGGCAGGCCCCCTTGCTGGCGCCTATCTATCCCATATGGGTAATTTTTTATAGAGGTTTTATTCCTCGCGGGCTGGGCTGGTAATGGTAGCACCTCGGGCCCACCAAAGGCGTGAGAATCTCAACTTAGTGTGTAAACGAGTTATTCAGCCGAAACGAGTGTTAAAATACTATTCGCGGCGATCGTACGCCGAAACTATTTTTTATTGTACGAAAAAAGTTGATTAAGCATAAATTGTAGGAAATTTTCCCTAGTTTAATTTTTGTATGTATATATATTATCGTAGATTGAGGCAGAAAGAAGATATGGTCAAAAAACTGCTATCGGACGCCATTTTTCCAATATGTGGTGGTAAAGTTAAAATTCGAAAAGAGCAAATCAAAATCTATGATATTAACTATTTTAAAAACTCCCGCAAGTCTTTCCAGATAACACTCAATTTTTAAACAAATAACTGAACTATTTGCAACTCTTCCGATGTCGTATTTTATCGTTCGGACCACTGGTTGTCATCCTCCTTTTATGTCACTGCTGTCGATTTTACTCCATATTTGCTTTATTGATTAATTATAAATTCAAATATTGACTAAAATGCTTAACAACGATCGGATTTCCCGTGACGCCCAACTTTTTTTAATTAAGTTTTTTTTCCTTCAAGCATTTTGTGAAAAAAATCGGACTAATATCAGAAAACAGGGATAAGTTATCTAGATTTTTAGATGTTTCCACAAAAGACACTGGCATGTGGCAACACTACTTTGAGGGTGCGTTCCGATATACACTGAGACCACTGTTTAGTACTCTTACTGGGGAGAAATTTGTTACATTATGGCTGACAATATACTGGCGCAGAAACCTAGGGACATATATGACGTCATAGTTCGTCGGCATTTTTGTACTGTAAGTTAAATACTGGAGCTTTCGAGGTAAGGTACTCAGTGCTTTGATCACGTGATCAACATCGTCCAAAAATTTGACAGCGTGGACTGTTGATTATTTGAATATTGTCTGTATTGCAGAGTGAAACCAATACATTGTATAAAATGAAAGTAACTGAAGAAATAAGAGTATTCCATAAGCTATAAAAATCAGTTAAATAATAAATTAACATAGATGACAGTACTCTGGACTGCGTTCTGTTTTAAACTTTTCTGTGCTGATTGATGCTGATTGACGTAACATGTTACCAGTGTTACCAGATACACGGTAATTAACGTAGATACACGGTATTTTTGACCAAAACATGGTCTATGGTCAAGACATATTACCGTGTGATTTTCTACGGCATTTTTAATAAAATATACCGCGTACATAATAGTCAAATTCTTGAATTGAAATATTATAAAAATGTGTAAAACGAAATGTATATTATAATCAGGTAAACTTAATCACCAGCACTGGCCACCGCTACTACTACATAATGAAAAAGAATATCGGGTAGTAGTAGTTTTGTCTAGTATAACATATATATTGTAATGAATGCATGGAATATTGTTATAATTCGTAAGAAGGTTCTTTGATGTTTAATAGTACATCAGATATTCTTTTTGTCTACGAAATAGAATAATAGAAAGCATAATGAGCAACAATGAATGTGACAATGATAATTACAAGACTGATACTGGAAGTAGATCGACATCCTCCAAAATAGCACAAGCTAGGTAAAATCGTAAGTATTGCAAATAAATTTGTCAAAACCGAATGGTTATATAATAAAGATTATTTTCCATGACTTCAAACGTACACGAAAGATCAATATACATCTGTTTGTTCAACTTACGGTGTAAAAATAAATGCAAAGATTACTATTTTAATTCTCCACAGATAGATCTATAAAAGGATCTGAGTGGGGAAAATGTAATTAAAATTCTACCCCCCATTCATGCTGAACATTCTGTCCTACCCCCACTGCAATGCTGTATGTGAGAAATTCTTCAGTCAAGTAAATGACACAAAAACAAAGCAAAGAAATAGACTGATACCTAACGAAGACTATTAGAGCAAAAATTTTGGTTCAATAATGTATTGAGAGAAATTAAATTTGTGTTAAATTTTCACCATCAAATGATATGAACAATAAAATTACTTTTATTTATGACCAACTAGCTGTGCCTGCGGCTTCGTTTGCATGGAAATAAAAATTATTTGACTAATTTATAGCCTATGTTACTTAGTGATAATATAGCATTTTATTAGTAAAAGAATTTTTGTAATCGGTCCATTAGTTTTTGAGTTTATTCGTTACAAACGAAAATACAAATCTTTCCTTTTTATAATAATATTATGACCAATACGTATAACATTTTGAAGAATAATTAAGTTCTATTTAAAAATTACAAAAAACGTTCTATTTTCTTTTACAAGAACACGGTATTATACACTGTAATCTAAAAATAAATTCAAGTTAATTATATTTAAAACACAGTCATTTTAATCTGCTGACACGGTAGTTTGAAATTTTTATCTAGTTACACTGCTCCTTATAGTGGTCTTAGTGTAGAGTTGTTGATATTGTTTTAATATCGTATTTTCGATATCTTTAAATATATCAATATCAGAGTTTGATATATTAAATAAAAAAAATATAATTTCGATGTATCGACGTTATTTAAAAAAATCTTAAGTCAGCTCTAAAAAGTTCTATATAGTTCATAATCCACTATATTTATTGAAAAATTATTTTATTGCGTATTAAAAAAGTTAGGATATAGTTCTTAGTAAGTATACCTAACTATTATTCTATATCGATTATGCTTTAATTTAAATAAGATGATCATATAACCTAATACTTTTCAGTTACGAGTTTTTAAAAATAGTCGTGTTTGGCAAGCTAAGAAATATTAGTAATAATAGAAATAAACCAAGTAGCCAAGAAATATTTTTGCAACAAACTAATTCTGTCTAATTAGATATGAAATAAATTAACATGAATAACACGTGCTTTTTAACTACATTACAATAAAACAGTAATTTTTTAAAAGTATTTTTTAAAAGACTTGGGACGAATGCTGAGTGCACTCAGCCCCGAGGCAGCGGGCACAAGGGTGCCGTTGTGCCTGGCCCTTGGCATGGACTGCTGCCGGAAGAGAAAATATTATATAAATAGTAAAGGCTGGCCTACTCCAGTAGGCCTTTAGATAAAATACTAATTGTTAAGTGTTAAAAATACTAATTGTTAAGAGAGGCAAGGAAGTCGGTGGAGTGGATTGTACTGTACTGTTTAGTTTAAGTTTGAATTGTCTGAGTTGGGAGGACGTAGTCTACGCATCAAAATGACCGTGAACTACCGTGATTTAACTAGTATTCTGGTGCTTGTATATCTGAAATAACTTAGAAATTTATTAATTGAACGGTGAAAGGTTAACAACAAAAAGCAACCAAAAAAAGAACCAACCAAAAAAAAGAAAAAAAGTGCCAAACAACTGGCAGGGCCACAGGTTTTTGGTCCCTTACAGAACCGTGTACTTAGCGTGTGGGTGAGCACGGGTGGTATGCAGTGTGATGTTGTACTCTGTGTTGTAGAGTGTCACAGTGTCGCGCGAGCAGAGTCGCTCGAGGGCTCCTTTCCGGAGGATCGGACCTAGGCTCGAGCGTCTGCAGAGGAAGGCCGTGGCGGGAATGCGGGAGTGAAATTAACCGTAAGGCCTCGACGGCGAGACCTGCGGTTACGCGGGCGTGTGCGCGGACACGAACGGTTTGAAGAGACGGCAGGAAGGAGCGCGTTTTCCCTGGTGATGTCGTCTACGGGATCGGTGAAGCAGTTTCGTGGCCGGCGTGCGAACCAAACGGCTTGAGGATTTGCAGTATAGTTGACTGCTTCTACTATTTCGGGATTCGAGTGAGCTTCGGCTTTTTCAATGAACTTGTTAGTGAGTTCGCGTATGTAAGCGTATATGGACGGGAGATTCATGTTCTTGTGGAGATCTATGTTGCGGGCGTCAGGCGGGGCTTGGACCATTGTACGTATGTATTTATTCTGGAAAACTTGTAGTTTTTCCAGGTTTGTTATTGCTGCATGGGCAAAGACTGGGCAGCTGTAAGTGAGTATGGGTCGTATACAAGTCTTATAGATTGTAAGCTTATGTCTGAGTGACATTTTGCTTTTCGAAGAAGTGAGATTACGTAGCAGGGCCGAGGCGGTGTTGGCCTTTTTGATTACGTAATCGATATGGTGGGTGAAGGTATGGTGTTTGTCGAGTACTACGCCTAGGTATTTGGTTTTATTTACCCAGGCGATATCGACACTGAGTAAGTGTAAGGAGCCTTCGAGTGGCTTGAAGTTATGGGGATCGAACTTGATAGCCGAGCTTTTATCTGGACTAACTAGAGGTAGGGATGTCAAGCTATTAATGCTGATTTGACAAGTAACAACATTAATTAAAGTCAGTACTATGTATCGTAAATTATTGTAATTTTTATACCACAGAGGTGTATATAAGTCGTGTATATATAATATCTTATAAATAAAAAATATATTTCGTTTTAGATAATAAGTGAATAAATAAAGTAAGAGGAAAAACATAGCATATTGTAAATAAAGTACAGTAAGTACAAACACTAATTTTACGATGATTTTGTAGATTAAATAATTAAAAATAAAGTCTATGTAGAACCATCGATATATAACAATCTCATCGTCCCATAAATATTAGTAATTAACATTAATATTTCAAAATAATAATATCGATATTTTATCAACAGTCCTATCAGTGTATATCGGACCACACCCAGAGTTACTGAAGTTTGACATTTAGAAAAAAGTTTTATAATAATAATATACAGTTACGCTGTACTTAAAAAATGTATTATATGTTTTTTAATTAATTGTATCTGTTAAAACCTATCTGCTATATAAACTATCAACATGTCGACACGTGAAATAGTGACTCTTCAATTTGGTCATTATTCAAATTATATCGGTGCACATTTTTGGAATTTACAAGAACTGAGCTTTGATTATACCGGTGTTATAAAAACTGAGATTAATCATGATATTTTGTATCGTGAAGGACGAACAACTACAACTGAAATTACTTATACGCCTCGATTACTTTTAGCCGATTTGAAAGGTTCATTAAAAACATTACGCGAAGGTGGTGGGCTTCCAGAAGAAAGTCAAGAAATTAGTATGCCGTGGGATACAATTGAGAAAACTGAAGCGCCAGTTGCAAATAAAAATGAATACCTTGAAGATATTGATTCAGAGCAGGCATCAGTAACAGAATTGGATAATAAAGAATATAATCTTGATCAAAATGTTACCACATGGACTGATTATTTGTATCCTAGGTTTCATTCCAGAACTGTCAATATTGTGAAAGAATACGAACATGGCAATATAAACGTAAGCATTTGTTATATTATATTTTTTGTATTATACCACATCTATGTTATAGCCTATACAAAAGCAAATGGTGTCTCTTACTTCCTTAGTCAACTGAAGCTGGCCTTTACTCTAACAAGTTTACATAGCCAAAAGTGATGGCTCACTCTCATTTAATTCCCACAAAATAAAGTGCTCAGCATGCCTAATGAACTTTAGTGTTACTGTGCATTTCTAAATTTTACATTCTTGTTATTGAATGCCGATATTATGGAAAGGAAATATATTTTAGGAGAACTGAAATTTTTATGATTTACTACTAAAACACTGTTTATGTTGTAGGGAAGTTTTGACATCTTTAACACGGGCAAGGAATTATGGAACTCTGACTTTGGAGAATCATTCAATGATAACATAAGGAGATATGTTGAAGAATGTGACAGTATGCAGGGTTTCCAAATTACCTTTGACAGTACAGATGGTTTTGCTGGATTGGCTCTTGGATGTATTGAAAGTGTAGCTGATGAATACAGGAAACCTATTATATGTCATCCAATTATAGCTTCACACTTTACTGACAATAATCCAAAGACGGAAGAAGAGAGAGACATATCAAATTTAAAAGATTCTTTCAGATTAGTGAACTTAGCACTATCTTTACAAGAATTGTCTGAGCATGCTACTTTATTTGCACCACTGTGTACAGGAGAGAAGGGATGGAGGAAACCAGGCAACCCAAGAATATTTGAGCATATAAATTACAATCCTGAAATGTATTATCACACATCTAGCCTCTTGGCGGCAGCAATGGACACATTGAGTCAGAAATATAGACACAAAAGTAATTTTTTCACTATATCTGATATATGTACTGATATGACTGGTTATGGAAGAAAAATGGCTGCTGCATCATTCCAAATTCCACTTACATTTAATGAAAATGAATATTTAATAGATTTTTTAAATAAAACTACTAAACATATTTATACACCAATTACTCCTAGTTGTAAAATTGCCACAGATAAAATTTTCCAACTTATAACAGTAAGAGGAATACCAGAAAATTATTTAAAAGCTCCACTGAAGGAAGCAAAAGATCAAATGAACATACCTGCTTACAGATGCAGTAATGTCAAAGAAATGTTTGAATTATATTTTCAAGCTAATAACTTCTTATCAGCTACCAATGTAACAGTATGTGATAAGCCTCTGGAATTAAAAACACCTTTCCCTAAGATATTTTCTGAGAAACTTAATAAGTATGGATTTATCACAAGCGATACATCAAACTATGAAAAAATTCAAAGTTGCCCAGTTATAGCAGGATATCACAATGGTAACTTTTTGGCTGATATGCTTGAAAAATTGCATTGTGAGGTCAGCAGAATTAAATACTCCAAATTAAACAAATTTCAAATTGAGGGCTTGGAAGCTGCAGATTATGCTGACAGTTTAAATAAACTAGCTGAATTTAAAGATAATTATGAAGATGATTTTGAATTATAGAAGCTAAATTTATAAACTCAAAATGACTAATTTCTATGATAAAATATCTGAGGCTACCATACTACATAGGCTACTTTTTATATTAACTCAAATTTAATATTCAATTTTTTGTATAATTATTATCTTAAAGTATGAAATAATTCTCTCAACTAATAACTATCTTCAAAAATGTAATTTCATTTACATAACAATATTTATAAATTAAAGGATTTGTTAATTAAAAATTAAATGGAACAGGATCTAATTACAAATAAAGACAGCTTTAAATTAATATAATTTTATTTTTAATATGATTTAGATAAAATAAATCATTCAACCACACATTTGCAATTATACACATTTACATAAGTCTTAATTCCACTGTGATCATGACGACCGCTCTAGTGCTCTCTCCTTCATTCTTGTAATAAATGCTGCACCTTTGTTCTTCCTGAAATTCTCATATGGATCATTTAGGTTTACCCCAATGCCTGTAACAATGTGTTACTATCAAACTCTGATTTTGACATGACAAAATGAGAGTGCTGCTAATTAATAGGATTTTATGTACATCAATAGACATTAAAGATAAACTGTATGATAAATATTTTTTAATATTTTTAGGTTTTTGTGTAAATATCATATAATTTTTTGCTAAAACCAAGTAAGAGAATAATTATTATTAATAATTATAATTAATAGTTATTATTCGTTTTTTTTTAATGAAAACTGTTACTAATAAAACTTGAATAAATATAAAATATTAGCAACATGCTCCGGATTTGCAAGGGTAACAATTATCTTCAGTCAGAAGTAAAAAAATATAAAAACTGAAGATCAGTTTCAAATTTGAAGATTTTATGAAAATCGGCCCAGCCATTTCGAAGTTCACAGTGTACATCACACATCGATTTTCGATCGATAAAACCCTCAGGTCAATAACGAAGAAACGCTTATGGTGTAAATAACCACTACATAGCTACACTAAACAGTAAGAAGAACTATACTAGGAAATGAATGTAAAAAATAAATAAATATTATTTACCTTTATACTGATCTTGTTTATCACGAACTATGCCACCACTGATAGGTTCCGCTATACCTTGTCCAGAAGCACCTAAACCGCCTGCACTCCAACCCATCTTTTGTAATAATTGATGACCTTTGTTGCTTGGATCCAAACCACTGGATGTGCTAGGGTAAGCTGCTCCTCTGGAAAAATAGTCTTATGTACAGAAAAATAAAACAGTTTCTCTAAAAACTTAAAACAAAAATTTCCAAATATATATTGCCAAATAAAAAAATAACCAAGTTCTTATTTTATATTTGTTTTTATTAATATATGATGATAGTCAAAGAATTAACAAGGTCTAGAAATGTAATATACAAATTTGAATCAATATTTATTAATGTACCGCACATCTAACCATTAAAATTAATTAATTACTACAATTTTGGAAACTTCCTAGCATTTAAATAGAGCAGAAATACTTAAAGTTCATTCCACAATTCGTTTTTTAACTGTTATTATGTTTAGAATTAATAATTATTTTATTTTTATCGAGTATATAAAGTGACTCATTTCAAGGGCTTAATATCCACTTAATGATCCACTCTATAATAAACTTTGATAGTAAAATCCAGCTGAAACCATATTAGCAGTCCTTTTAGTCTTGTTGAATTAAAAACATAATATGACTATATTTTTGTTTTTCTTATAACTACACTGTCTGTGGTAATAATTAAGAGAAAACTACAAATAATATATAGGAGCCAAAGTGACATAAACATTAGGTTATAATAAGCTCATAGAGAGAGAGAATTTAAACTTGGACAGTAGCTGTGTTGTCTTTTTTGTTTTAAACTAATTCCACCAAAATCCTTTTGCACTCTGATTGGTGGAAAAATAGGAGATATGACGTATAAAGTGAAAGCGAGAATTAGTAACTAGTGCGACAGAGATAGATCATAAAACTTCAAAGTAAGAAACCAATATCTTGGTTCAACCAATAGGTTGGTATCTACCTATTGTTATTTTTGTAATCTTTATTTATATAAATTAGATAAATGCTTACAAGTGAAATGTAACATTACCCTTTTTTATAATTATGTTTCCTACCATCCTTACTGCACACCTTTGTATCGAACAATTAGGCATATAAATCGGTTATTATGAAATATTTTAAATAATCTAGCACTCCTCATATGTTGGTACTAAATTAACATAATATGCCACGCCCCTATATAAGATCAATTACACTGCTCTCTTGCTGACAAATATTGTAATGCATTTTTCATCTATATGATAAATGATATATGATGCTATGAAAAAAAAAAACAATTCAAAGCAGTCATGCGGACTGCGGACAGAAGTGAAAACTTAAAACTATAAACAAACAGTTGTTATTTTTGGAAATCCTAATTAATTGTTTGACATAAAATTAAAACTTGTAAATCAAGACTGTTTACAGCGCAATCAGTTATACTAATAGGAACAGATAGTGTTATCGTGAACACGTCACATTTATTTATTTATTATTAATATATTTTCAATACTAAATATACATTTTAATACTTCTGCCAAACTGCATTACAGTTTATTGACAGATGTAATGCCAATGCCAATGACTACGTAGATGACGACTTACATTAATTTACTCCCTATCCAAACCTGCGTATAGAAGTTTTCACTTCAACAAAGGCAGAGTAATGTTACCTACAGAAAACTTGGTGGTGTTGGTGATCTGGAACGTTCCACACGACGTGATCTTGGCGATTCCCTGTGACGTTCGCGCTCCCGTGACCTGCTACGTGACCGAGATCTGGACTTTGACCTTGACCGTCGACGATCTAAAACAAGCAATACTATTAATTCTTTATACAAAATAAGCGCAATAAAATTATGTGACCAGAATCATTTATATGTAATATTGAATTTGCTAAAAGGTCAATGAATCAGATTCTTATTTCCCAAGAACAAAGACAATACATTTTTGAAATTTTAACCTCTTAGTTTATTTTGAACCTCTAAAAGCAATGACAGTTGTTATAATTTAAATAACTTATACATATATTGTATAGAGTAGTAATACATCAAAAATTTTAAAGTTTTGGCCAAAAGAAAGAACTTGAAAGTTAGACAGTGAAAATACTAGCTTGAGGATCTAGAGTATACATAGGGCATAGTCAAACCTATCTTATTTCTGTGCATTAAACGGGTCCAAAATCAGGATATGTGGTGGAGAATTCTTGTGGAGGCTCCCAACAACATTAGGCAGTTGTTATAGGAATTAGACTGTCAGGGTTAATTTTTAAAAACCTAGCACCATGAAAGTCTAATAGCTTAATGATTTAATGTAATGCTGGTACAAATGCATGCAAATAACATGAAAAGATATGTACTTTCTCTTTCCCGATCCCTCCTCCATAAAGAAGTCTTCTTTCTAGGTGATGGTGAACGCGATCGCGATTTAACAGGTGAACGCTTTTCGGGTGTTTTACTCCTCGATCTAAAAATATATTATTTACACTTGATAGACATCATATTATATTATTAATTATAACTATTTATTTTATAAGATTAGTGTTTGACTACAAATTCTTCTTTGAAGTTAGAGTAAGTAGTAGAGGGACGATAGAAAGTGGTAGACATTGAATAGAACCACTATGTCTTAAGACCATACAATATGGTCTTGTATGTCCATCATTCTGAAACCACTAAATAGATTTTGATTAAATTTGTCATAGTGGTAAATTGTATATAACTTGAAATGCTTTCATTGCATACAAGGGCTGGAAAGAAATTGGAGCCAAAAATTAAAATTTCAACACAATGTTACAGTTGACCTTTATTATGATAATTCTTACAGTAACAAAGCATGAATATTTTAGTAGCATATGGTTATGAAAATTTACAATTATTTTGCGAACATTTAACATAAACATTCTATTTTTTTTATACTAGTTTATGAATGTGGGTGTTAATTACTTAGCATAAGATACAAAAAGGCTAAATGGAAACAATGCGACAGTCGTTCCCACTCTTTGGTAAGGTAAGAATAAAGGTCAATGTGGATTTTTAGTAAACTATCATCTCTATATCCTTTGAAGAGTGCCTGGGCAAACAACAAGGTTTTAAATCTATATAAAAAAAACACTTAAAATTAGATGCAATCAATGGGTGTCTTTTACTATTATTCTTTTAAAAGAACAGCCATACATCTTTGTCCTATACCTACTCAACTTTCATAACATTTTTAGAGGATAAAAGAACATTATTATTGTGGGTTTTTATGTGTCTGTACAAATCTTAAGAGCATTAGCTTGATGATAGATTTCCAATATAAAGGTGATAACTAAGTTAGCACCTGCCAAACACCACAGGAAAAATATTAAATTTGAAACATGTAACATTATCATATGCTATGTAACTTATCAATATTTTATGACTATTGCACAATACAAGGCTTTATTGGAAATATAATGTTACCTATATCTCCTTCCAGGTGGGGTCGGTTGTTTCTGCAAATCTTTTGGTATAGGGCTTGGTGATTTTGATTTCTGTCGGAATCCTTGAGCTATAGCTTCTTCTTTCATTTTTCTGGCAGCATTTTTTGCCTTGTAATACTCATACAGACCTAGTTTTTCCCAACCCTCACTGTAATAGAGATTATAATAATTATATAAATTTCATTACTAAATGAAAAACTCCACTTCCAGGTTTTCATCAAATTTTAATGTCAAAATAATTGATGCCTAAGTGTGTATATTTAAAAAAATATTAACGTTAATTCAAAAGGACGTAAGCACCAAAGTTGACATTCCATTACAGACCTTATTAAAATGACAAGTCTAAACCGAGTCTAAACCGAAAAAGTGGTAAATTTTACCACAGATTAAAATTTTGTGACATTTTTAGGGTAATTTTGATAATAATTTTATTGTATATAAAGACACCTCTTCTGTACAAGGCCTTGTAATATCAAGCATATAATCTCCGAGGGCGTTTTCGCCCTCGTTCATGCTTGACCGGTTAATAATATAATACTGTATAGATCGGTTATACTAATTTATAATTAAACAGAGATGAAAAAACAATGTATCTATATAATTTAGTCTATGCAATTAAAATAATTTAAAACCTATAGTCAATGCATGATGTATAATTTTATTTGTATTTAAATATAAAAAATACTGTACAAGTGTTGGCAGACCTAATATAGATAAAAAAAAGATATTGAAATTTGTATTTATTATTTGTATTGGTTATTATATTATTTATAGATATTTAAAAAATAAAATTAAACATACTTGTCTCTGGGGCGTTCATGATTCGGCGACGCATAGAATGCATCAACTGCAGCTAAAAGTCTGTCATTTGGTGGTGCTGGCGGTGGTAACCGAATTCTCGCTGGATCTAACGGTTTATATTTATCGTCTTCCAGCTGTAAGACATTATTGCTATAAACAACTATTTCAATTATATATATATATATATATATATATATATATATATATAAATATAAAAATACAATAACAAAAACAAGTAATCACCATAATAAGTGGAACCATCAAACCTGCCGGCAACTCGAAATATGGTACAGACGGCATTAATTCTTCATTATTTATTTCTGGAAACGGAGGGAATCCAGGCGGTGGCTTACTAAGATCCGGTAAGCCATTTTGGAATGCTAATAGAGCTGAATTGTCATTAGGTTTGAATCCCGGGGGCGGTTTGGAGAAATTTATATTCACAAGGTTTGACAAATCTGGCTCATCCGACTTATTGTTTCTTGTCTTAGTAATATGATCAAATGTTTGACTGTCATAGCTATTTTCGTTTCCGCTTATACTATTATTTGATGCATAGTTATCACCACTTTCGCTACCATATTGGCAGTTTGAATTAAAATTTTGATCGTATCCACCCATTTGTGGAAATCCTTGATCACCAAAACTGTTGTGAAAGTTTTGCTGTTGCATATTATCATTATCGTCGTGGGCATTCTGCATGTCAAGGGCATGCTTCTGCATTTCCAATGTTTGTATTTGTTGCATTGTGTGGCTGAGAAACGCCTGATGTTGACTTTGGTAGCTGGAAACATGAATAAAAACATAATTATACTCTGCCAAATGATGGTTATAAATCAATACCTGGTTACATACTTTTCAAAAGTTGATTTGGTTTGTTGTGTCAAATGCTCGATTGCATTTGAGTGCTGCGAGATAAGGTTGTTCTGGTATTCCTGATACGAGATGGTGGGGCTCTTCATTTTCTCAATAACAGATGTTTCAAAATAGTTAGACTTGGACTCCCAAAGACGGAGCAGCTTGTTTAATTTAGCCTCCTGTTCCTCAGTAACAGCTGAAACAGCAGAAGAATTAAAAAGTTGTCATACAAGTTGAGATGACACTAAGCAAGTTACCTGACTTCTGCACAGACCAGGTGATGATATACTAAAGATGCTTTACATTCAAGATGAGAATACACAATCAACAATCAAGACAGACCTAACTCGAGGGCATTATTATAAATATGTTACCTATACTGGCATTGCAAAACATTGGAACCACCACATTTTCCAAATTTTTCTTGAGATCTTCTGCGTTTTTGCGTGCACTGTAATTAGGAATAATAGCATCATAGACACCGAATTGAATAATGTTTTATTGATAAAGGGAATATATACGAAATGGAAAAACAGACAATGATATCAAACAAATTTTAAGAATGTCAAAAAAAATATCAAATGATACGTGCATTAATATTACAGAAATAAAGATACTATTGTAGTAATAATATTAGTTGGCAATATAAAGTTTTCCCCCATCAAAAAAGTTCATATAATTAACACAGTAAAATATATCATTAACAACAATACGAGAAAGAAAATTTCACGACTTTTTAAACAATCCAAAAATTGTTAAGGTAAATGAAAGAAGTAATACACCAATAGAAAATCACCCTTTCAAAATATCTATACATTTTAGATGTTACATAAACAATGGCATGTCTCTACTAACCAATGGTGTAGAACATCATTGACAAGGTAAATGATGTGAAGTTTTTGTGAAAACGGTGCTCCTGATTGCGTCACCTTCCTGAGCAGATGTTGAGCAATCACTTTTCCAGCAGCATGTGATGTTGCATGCTGTAATATCCAACCTTTGCCTATAATAAAATACATGTATGAAGCCCTTTGCTCATTTTTTCCTTCGTTTTATTTAGGGACTTTTAACAGTAGTTATATCAGCCCCATCGTAACCTAATAATGCTATAATCTAACTCTTTTGTACATCCTCATTCATACAATCATCTATCACTCATTTCATATAACATTATAGCTACCTCATTCGAAGGATTTACTAAAATGCTATGAAACATGCCCATATCTAATTTATTTAAATTAAACTTCTTAATTAACTTGATCCTAATAGTACTATTCTTAACACATTCTATCATACAGTAGTGAACATCATCTATTACTCTGTAGGTTGTAGAAAGCAGTGAAGGATGCTTCTACATTAAATATCCAAATTTTTCTGATGGAATGTGTTCCTTTGCTCATTGTTACCTCAAATAATTGAAAACTAAAATAGACTAGTGTAGGAATTTTCTAGCCTAGAGTCACAAGAAAAAATTTATTAAATCAATAATATTATACTAAAATATATTTCACACTATGATAATAAACTGCTCACCAGACACTAGGGATCAAGGGTCTTAATGCTTATTTTAGACTGAACAAAATAAAAATTCATTATTGTTAACTAAAATAGCATAAAAATTAAAAACATTCATGAATTTCCTATGATATTTTTTAATAACCTCTTGAACTTCCAATACAATACAGTGACTGTATATCATTTTGAAGTTATCACTTGTTGCCAGTGGTGTACAGCTTCATACCATACAAAGGCATGTAAAAGTTTGCCTAGGACAAATACTAAAAAGAATACTGAAAATCCTTCACACAAGCATATTCCATATATGATCATTGTAACTTAAGTTGACAGAGTAATGCAATATTATATGATGATATTGTATTTACTAAGAATCTTCATCACCATCATTGTTGTGATATCTACGTATCGATGGTGAAGTACCAATACCTTCTATATGAAATTTTTAAAGGTATACAATGTCTTACTGATTTCAATAAAAGGGTGTAAATATAGCATAGTAGGTATAAAGCAAACCTTTTGAAGTGTGTTTTTCACTACAATTACTTCCTCCTAACTAAGCTCCTATTTATCAAATACCTTCTGTCTCTACAAAGGACTCTCTTCAGTTAGAATTTATTGGCATTTCGCCGTCGATATGCATTATTATACACAAACTATGAAATCTTTACATCATGCTATAGATAGGGGACAACCATAGGGTACATAAACTCCTATGGGGACTTATGGGACTTGTTGTTAGATCTAAGGTTCTCTGTTAACTTAAGAACTGTAATTTTAAGTTGCTTGCCCCATTGCAGCGTTTTAGAGAAAACATCCTTGTATTTGAATTGTGAAAATCATTCTCTATGTAACCTATCACTGTACCCTAAATCAACAAACTGCATTTGGTTGTGTTTTAACAACATCGTAACTTAAAGCTATCATCTGTTTTTCAGTTAATTAAAGCGATATACACTCAGAGACTTATATATGTTATATTGTGTTATTCAATTTCACTTAGCATTTACAAATTTGTAGGTATTTGCTAATGTAAAATGAAACAAAATAGCTGAGGAAGACAGGAGAGTAGTGCAATGTTTCTTTAATATTATAAAAGTGTTAGGGAATCTGGTAGGAAACCAAATTTGAAAAAGTTGGAGAAGACGGCATTAGAGGGTCATATACCTGAAGAGATACTGTCTTTAGTGCAAGTATCAATAATCGGCTGCAGAATAGTGTCTAGTTCTGCAAGGCTGATATTGTTCTCTTCTGCCATCAGTTGTATGGTCTCCACTTGAGCCTTGTTTACCAGGTCGTTGATCTTGGCTTGCTGTTGTTGTATTAACACCTAAAAGTATTTTTCAGTATAGTATATTTGTATCAACTTCTAAAATAACTGAACATATCATTTGCCTTTTATTCCATTGTCAAGCAGAAGAAATATAAAAAAAAAATATATAAAATGTAATTACGCATTTTCAATAAGTGTAATACATTCTACTTAGCAATTGATACATTAATATTCTTATAGAAAGGTAACAATACATATTTTAATAGAAGATTCCACTATCAATCGACATATCTTAACAAATTAAAGAGATTTATTGTCATTATAATTAATAAACCCTTCCACAAAGTGAACAACTTTTCAATAAGCAATATTCCATAAACTATATTTATTAAAGTTTCTCAAGACTGAACTTTACTGCTTTTGATGAGTTCTGAAAATAACATGATTATAGGTTAATGTCCTATTGAATGTATTTTTCTTCTATTAGATATGATGCTATTTACATTTACAAAAAAAAAAATGAATAATAAATAATTTTGTGCAGTATGTACACTATTCTCATGGACAAACTAATTAACACCATATTAAACCACATATTATTTAGAGTATCAAACATTCAATCCTTCCATTAATTAACATAGAAATGATTTTTTTCTTTCCATTTATTAGTACTAGTATTGATAACAGATGAGAATTAAGTAGTACTTGAGAATTTCTTCATCACTTGAACATAGTATGTTTGCCCACATCAATATATGACATGAAGTGAGATTGTAGTCTAAATTAAACTTACAAATATGTACCTAATTTTACAATAGTAAAATTATTAAGTAAATAAATTATATATGTGCACTTGAAATAAAATGAAAGTTGAATTAAAATAAAATGTTAAGCCGTGTTTAAAAACAAATATTTTCAATTAGACATATATAATATATGCGGAATTTCTTATCTTATCATATATATATGTATTATAATGTCAAGAAAGCAATTTCTGAATATATAAAGATTTTGCATACCTTGGACAACAGCTCTAACAATTTGGAAGAAATTATCTATACAGTTGTATATGTTGAAGATTTTTGTTTTTTTTAAGCAATGATTTATTAGGTTCATTTTTGTAACAATAAAAGACATTATTTAACAGTATTGTTTTCAAAACATCAAATCTTACAGATGTAAAATGTAGATGAATAACCATTATGTGATTCATATTTAAATGTTTTTATATAAAAAAAAAAAATTGAATTAAGCCTGGTCATCCAGGTACTAAGTATTAAAATAATTATGAGTTTTGATAGAATTGTTAAAGTTCATGTAATTTGGAGTTTGCAAAGCTGTAAATAATTAAGTTAATTAACTCCAGCATTTTTTTTTAATTTATGTCACATCCAAATTTGGCATATAATTTACCAAGACTGTCCAATGTACCAAGCTGATCTATAAAATCATGAAAGGTGGAACATTTGTGAACTAAATCATATTTATATCCTTACATGAAAGTAAGTAGAAATAAACTAACCGTATGTTGTGCATTGAGATTACTCTCAGACTGAGTAATTTGCTCTTTTAACATGTTGATCTGTGTGGTGATGTTATCCATGTCATGGGAGTGCTGTGAGGTGTTGCTGGGAGCCGTGTTGACTGCGAGCCACTGCTGGAGCACGGGCGCCGCAGAAATAGATGCTGCCAGTCCAAGCTGAGCAGGCGTAGCGCCGGCCTGTTGGGGCATTACATATTGCCTGTTCTGTGCCATATAAGCCCCAGGTGGAGCGGGAGCCGGCTGGCCACCGACGGATTGCTTTAGAACTATAAACAGCGGAGGTTCACTTAAAATGGTTGTAACAACATGATTATTATTACAATCAGTGATTATCAAGTAGTTCAATTTCTTCCGCCATCATTTTTTAATGCTTACTTGCTTGTTCTGTCGTCACTTTATACTGGTAGTAGTTAAAGTAATCGCCGCCATAGAGGAAGCTGAATTTCGGGTTATTCTTTTGTTTGTTCTTCGTCATTTTCTCAAATTCCGGTCCATTTCTGGCGACAAACTGAGCTAGCTTGTCAATAATGTTGCGTAGATCTTGATCTAAAATAATAACATGAGTTTTAAATATTGTCATATAATACTTAAATATATTTACAAATAAGTAAAAACACTTGTCTCGGTGGCGTACCCTGTGGTGGTTGCGGAAGCTCCATTTTTAATCCTATAAATTAGGTTAACTTTTTACACTTATTTCTGGAATTATGACAATTGGTAAGTTTTTATCTATTCATTTTACAACTATTGAGGACAGAGGGATATGAATAAACAAACAAAGCGCACTAATAACACCTATATTTTTTTCATAAACGTGAAATATTTCAGCACAATTTAACCACCCAAACTTTTCGGCCATTTGTAGTAGGGATGATGATCTGAGATTGATTAATTTAAGAATCGATATTTGAAATCATTGCATAATTATTTTAAAACGAGTCACAACGCTGCATCTATTCAGTGAATCGATATTTCAGCTTTGAAAATCACGAATCAGTCTTTTATATTTTGATAAGAACTATAAAATTATTTACAAATTAATTGAACATATACTGAAACACGTTTAAAGCTATTATAGTTTTAAGAAATGAGTAATCAAAAACTCGCTAGATCGTTTATATAACTATGCCCGAATTGGCTGCGTGATCGTAGATACCTTTGTTTTCACCATAATGAGAAGGCCTCTCCTACTCCTCGAATTTTTAAATAACGATCTGAAAATGTTAATTTTTAGAAATTGATTTTTTCGATGTCAATCTCATTTATGAATTAATTCATTAGGACTCAATTCAAGAAAAATCGACATTTTAAAAATCGATTTATAGCAAGTCGTTATTTTAGATATCGTATTTTATGAATCTATTCATTTGGATTCGAATTAAGACAAAAATAATTCTATCAGATCGACTTCTAAAAATTTACCTTTTTATTGTCAATTTTTAGAAGTTGATCGTTGAGAAGTAATTTTTTTATGAATCGATTCAAGACAAATAAATCTTTACATGTCGAATTTTAGAAATCTTTTATTCATACGTCAATCATTTATGTATCAGTACATTAGGTTTCGATTCAAGGATCTTGAAGATAACTCGACTTTAGATGACGGAGAAGCCACACCGCCGAAGATCTCCCGGTGCGAGTTTACCCTGCCTGAAATACGCATCAACCAGCGTGCGGTCAGGAGGGAACTAAGGCTTCTCGACATCCGTAAGTCAAGTGGGCCAGACTGTATCCCCGCGGTTATTCTTAAAACGTGCGCCCCTGAGTTGACCCCCGTTCTTACGCGCCTTTACCGTCTTTCCTATAATACTAACAGGGTTCCCACTTCATGGAAGGTGTCTCATGTCCATCCGATCCCTAAAAAAGGTGACCGGTCGGACCCTTCGAGTAGGCCGATTGCGGTCACATCTTTGCTCTCTAAAGTTATGGAACTTATCATAAATGCCCAGCTGATGCGGTACCTTGAGAAGTACCAGTTGATCAGTGACCGTCAGTACGGTTTCCGTCATGGTCGATCAGCTGGTGATCTTCTTGTTTACCTCATACATCGCTGGGCAGAAGCTTTGGAGGACAAGGGTGAGGCTATGGCTGTTGGCCTTGACATCGCGAAGGCGTTCGATCGGGTATGGCATAGAGCCCTTCTATCGAAGCTACCATCTTACGGAATCCCCGAGGAACTTTGCAAGTGGATCGCTAGTTACCTGGAGGGACGGAGCATTAAAGTCGTCGTTGACGGCTGTAGCTCCGAGACTCTATTAGTCAATGCTGGCGTTCCACAGGGCTCGGTGTTGTCGCCGACACTCTTCATCTTGCATATCAATGACATGTTGTCTATTGACAGCATGCATTGCTATGCAGCTGACAGCACGAATGATGCGCGATACATCGGCCACCAGAATGTTCCTCGGTGCACCGTAGAGGAAAGACGGTCTCAACTTGTGTCTGAAATCGAGAGCTCTCTGGGGCGGGCCTCCAAATGGGGTGAAACGAACTTAGTTCAATTCAACCCCACGAAGACACAAGTTTGCGCGTTCACTGCGAAGAAGGACCCATTTGTCATAGCGCCTCAGTTCCAAGGAGTACCTCTTCAGGTTTCCGGGAGTATTGGGATTCTCGGCGTCGAAATCTCGAGCACAGTTCAGTTCAGGAGTCATTTGGAGGACAAAGCCAAATTGGCTAGTAAAAAGCTGGGTATCCTGAACAGAGCGGAGCGGTACTTCACGCCGGGCCAAAGATTGATGCTCTATAGAGCTCAAGTACGGCCCCACGTGGAGTACTGCTCCCACCTCTGGGCAGGAGTCCCAAAATACCTGCTTAACCCACTTGACTCCTTGCAAAGACGAGCTGTCCGAATCGTCGATGATCCTGATCTCACGGATAGCCTGGAACCGTTAGGACTGCGGAGAGACTTTGGTTCTCTCTGCGTGTTTTATCGGCTGTTCCATGGGGAGTGCTCTGAGGAACTGTTTAAGATGGTGCCAACGTCACCATTCTACCATCGTACCACCCGACACCGCAGTAGAGTTCATCCATACCACCTGGAAACAATACGGTCTAGTACCGTACGTTTCCAGCGTTCGTTTATTCCACGCACGTGTAAGCTCTGGAATGAACTCCATGCCTCGGTGTTTCCCGAGCGCTATGACATGTCGTTCTTCAAACGAGGCTTAAAAAAAGTATCCCTTCAGCGGTAGGCAGCGGCTTGGCTGTGCCCCTGGCATTGCGGAAGTCCATGAGCGGCGGTGACCGCTTACCATCAGGCGGGCCGCTTGCTCGTCTGCCTATCGAGGCAATAAAAAAAAAAAAAAAAAAGATGAGCAGATGATCCTGAAGAGCATAAGTGAAGTAAATTATGAATAATCATTCAGAACATGATATATTAGTTGCCGCAAAAACTCCTAAAAGAGCTTCAACAAGAGAGTCAACATCTTGTTGAAGATAGTTTCATCTGTCCTAACTGCCCAAATCTTATCACTCGAAACTGGCAGTAATATTCTCTAAAGAGGAATGAGTTGCCAAGAATAAAAAATAAAAATAAACGCCATTAAAAAAATCGATTTTTATTAAGAAATTATTGTATTTTTATGAATCGTTTCATTAGTATTCGAACAAAAAATTACATCTAAAAAATCGATCTGCAAAAGTACGAAGCTTGATCTGTTAGCAGCCGATTTTTTAAGAATCGTTTTTTTTTTTTTTGTTTCGTATAATTTCATGAATTGAACTTTTTCGAAAAGAATCGCCATCCCAAATTTGTAGCATGCTATAGTTACTTGAAACTCCAAACGTAAATTTTAAATAGCTATACCTATCCCATAGTTAGGTACATAATAAAACTATATTTTACAATGTTGCCATATGAAAATTTCGTTATAACACTTGATATTATCATAAAATACAGTAAATGCTTTTGTACATATATTCAAAAAGTAAGTGTCAGTGTACTTTTATTTAAATTGTTTTATTTGGTTAAAAATCATAATTACAATGGCAATTATTATATAATAAAAATAGTTAGAGTTATTTTTTGTGTGGTTTACTGTAAATAACAAATTTCTACGTGTCTGTGTGTTGTTTTTGCGATTAAGTTCTGATTAATACGTTTGTGTATCCGATATTTACGTCGAGTAAAGCGTCTGTTCCTCCGTGTAGCCATGCCAACGTATTATATCCAACTTTACATACTTTTGTACCGAGTTGAGCATTCTCCTCTGTGTCGTCATACTTAACCTGATTTGAACCTGTGAAGTTACTTTTTGTTTTTTATTTTTTTTCTACTTAAGGTTTAGCGTTATGGCCATAATTTCACCTGATCTTAAGTGATGATACGGCCCAACTTGGTAGATACGCTAAACCTGTGGAGGAACTGGCTCTCAAGTGCTGCCGGAACACATCTATTGGTATTTGGCGGCAGGTTTACAACTTGAGGGTGATAGCTACCCAGGTGAGCATTAGAAAAAGCCCTACCATCACACTATGGTTTCCTCACGATGTTTTCCTTCACCGAAAGCTCAAGCTCATTGTAGGTGCTTGGATTCGAACCCACGTCCCTTGACGTGAAGTCGTACACACTGCCACTGAGCTATCATCGCATTTGATCGCTTTTGCATTTGTAAAAAAGATTTAGAGTAAGAAAAAATTCAAGTGTTTCATAAATATGTTAAAATGGAGCAATATAAAAATAAAGTTTGTCTATCCCGCTAGAGAATTTTTTGATTTCTTTGCCCAATTAAATTATATTTTTGCATTACAGTTTTAAAATAATATGCTTAATAATCGATGCATCTAATTACCTAACTGCGATCTAGATAGCGCCACTATATAAACATTATTAAAATGCAAGTTGCCTATCTATCTCCAGTATACTATTCTTATCTATGATTTGTAGCTTCAGTTTTTGTATTATTTAATTTTTATCTATGGTTCTATATTCAAAGTTACTATAGAAATATTGATTGCCATTACAGATGTTGCTACATATATAATAATAATCTACCCTAATTTTTTGAGAATTATATTAGTTAACGCAATACATGTTGGAATCAAAGTTATGTAATAAATTAAAAATCAATAGATTCAGGTAAATGTACCCATATGTGATTTACCTCGGTTTTTTAAGTTAAGGTTTTAGCGTTATGGCCATAATCTTACCTGACCTTAACTGACGATGTGGGCCTCACGTGTACTCATTAAGCCTGGTGGTGCGACTAACTCTCAAATGTTTAGGGTTTCCATATTATTCACGACCACAACGAATAAATTTGCCAACCTCCTCAGGCTTAGCGTGTCTACCAACTTGGGTCGTATCGTCACTTAAAGTCAGGTGAGATTATGGCCATAACGCTAAAACCTTAACTATAAAATATATTTTATACAATAGGATTGATACAAAAATCGTAAATTCCAACTGCAAGCATCCGTATATTTATTGTATGTTTATTCTTTGAATTAAATATATTGTCTATTGCACCACTTATAATTACTGCAAATGAGTGAAATATAGACGACAAAATATAATTTAACTATGGTTATTATAAGATATATTTCTGTTGTTCTTTGTGAGACACAGAAACAATATATAGATTTAATTTTATTTAATTGTAATATGTACCTACTTACGCTGTTAGTCTTAAGGGATGTGATAGATTTACTAGTCTTTTAAACAGTAGTATTTGTACTACGTACAGTTTACTTCTCTTTATTTTCTCTTCTATAGCAGTACTAGGTTAGCCTATTTTGAAAGTGTTTAAAAGGCTTGTATCCAGTAGCCTTAATAAATTATATTTTCTAAGTATTGATCGTGTTTAACCAATGGTTCTTTAGAGAATATAAAGTCATTGCAGTCAATCGTGTATAGGATTTTCCTGTGGAGTGTGATGTCAACTGAGTAGACGTGAATCATTGCCGAAGTTGTGTATATCATTCTAGTAAAAACTATTGAACACAATACTGTAAAATAATGTCTTCTATGGTATGTATATTTTATTTTTCTAAAGTAATAATATAAATTTATTTTCACATTCTTTTAGAGCTTGAAAATTGAATATCTATTACTGCTCTTGCATATAATATGATTTACACTAATTCTTCATACTGATTTATAATATAAATTAATTTTTAAATGAATGCAGCTTATATAAATTCAGTTTATTGTAATTAATTAATCAGTTATATTAAAATGTACATTGTTTTAATACAGCAAATTGTAACGGAAAATTATCTTCTTTGCTTATGTTCTTAAATACATAGTCAATGTATATACAATGTTCTATGGTGTAAGTCTTTAAATTCTGAATGTACCCAGATTTTTTTTGTTGTGTTTATACTAGAGTTATTAAATGTTTTTAATTGTAATTAAGTAAATTGATACTTATAAATCAGTATTTACACTATGCTAACTTGATATTTAAGAAATGTATAATTTTAATATCCTCTAGTTTACAAAAATAAAAACATAAAACTCATAACAATAAATACCAATAAATAATTTAACTTTTAAATTGTCACTTCTTATTGTTATTATAACACTTATTTGAGCCAATATACTTTATGCTGAGTTCTTCTGGTATAAACTCAATTGTTTAAGTTAGTATGGTGATATACTGATGATGATTTAGGGCTTAATATAACATGTCTTATTTGTTTCCACAGCGTATGAAAGCAACAAAATGTCCTTCGGATGAGCTTGCTATAACAAATTGTGCTCTAATCAATCCAGAAGATTTTTCCAGTGATGTTAAGTATGTTTAAGTTTATTATATTATTTGTTTTTCATGTAACTCAAGTTTTAAAGTTTGTCTTAATAAGATAGCAATCAGACTTTTATTTTAAATTCAAATATTTAAACAGATAAAACACTAGCATGGAAGGCAAACACTTTCCTGTTTGTCTGTGTTTGGCACATGTCCTATTTGTCTAGCTATCTGCTTTTTTGATCAGTGTTTGGTGACAAATTGATCAATTTTAAGCAATTATAGCTTAGTTTGTAGTGTTAACGGACATTGCATTAGGAGTGTGAGAGCTTTCAGTGAAGGAAAACAAACTGATGAAACGATAGCATGGTGTTAGGGCTTTCTAATGCCTCTCTAATATCTGACTAGCTACTATCCTCAAGTTGGTATTCTGCCACTAAATACCTATAGGTGTGTTATGACAGTTGCACTTGAGAGCCAGTCCCTCTGCTAGGCTTAGCATGTCCACCATTTTGGGCCATACCATCACTTCAGGTGAGATTGTGCCCATAACACTAAATCTTAACTATGAAAGAACACTTAAACATGTTCTCTAGCATATGCTTATTAGAGTTAGTTATTTCACTAGGCTTAGCATTTTACAACATCAAGAGTTACTTTGTCATATGACATCAAGTAAAATTATGACAAGTTGCGAATAAGATATTTATAGCAATTAGCAGGACTGTCAATAATATAATAAAGGATTATTCATGTCTATTTTTTTTCATGGACTTTTCTAACAATTGTTCTATAAATGGTAGTTCATTATAGTAAAATTTCTATTTTTTTAAATACCATGGATCTACCATTGTTATTATTTTATTAATTTTATCAATGAAAAATTAGAAAGTTACAAAACTTTGCACATAATACATTCATATATTTCTGCAACAAAGCATCATTGCAAGGGTGTGGTTAGTACTTAGTATCACACCCTTTCAGATGCAGTTCCTAGAAGCTATCTAGTATCTATCTAGTAGATTAAAGTGTATGTGAAGTTGTTAATATATAACTGTATAACAAAATAGATAAGTTCAGAAATATGGCTGAATATAAAGAGCAATGATGATATGCACACCTAAATTTGTATATAGGAGGATATTTGATCAGATCACATCACAGCTATTTGTGAGTGGGAGAGCTCCACTGATATACATATGTAATCATTATTTTGTGTGTAATATCAGGTTTTAAATACATAGTATCATTCTATGAATAAAAAAAAACGTAATTCACAGACCAGAATAAAAAGATTATAAGTCTGTAGCTATAGTGAAACATGTCTTATCTATTTTAGTTACAGTTTTTTTTTTAATTTTGAGTAAATAATACCAAAAATATGGGGATAAACCC
The DNA here is from genome assembly GCA_039707435.1 of Actias luna. Taxonomy (NCBI): domain Eukaryota; kingdom Metazoa; phylum Arthropoda; class Insecta; order Lepidoptera; family Saturniidae; genus Actias; species Actias luna. The sequence goes on along the minus strand of JAZHAC010000033.1, from coordinate 5,946,803 downwards.
TTCTTTGCAAAGAAATATTAGTAATTGGTAAATTATAGTATCAAAATTAATGTGTACTTGTTGAAATATTTCTTTATTGTACAGTATTAAAAAAATTACGTGGTTTTATGAAAACATGATGCAAATGACCTTTTTTTCGGATTGTAGGCATTTAACTGAAAATGTTCGGAAATTGTGAGAATATAATACTAGACTAGAATAGAATACTAGACGGTCAGCTGATGCGAGCCTTGGGCGCCGCCATATTGGGCTTGGCTGCTTTGCCGAGCACTTTTCACTTTACCCCTACTCCGCAACCGGCTGGAATGCGACGTGCGATAGATGGACGAAAAAGTTTGAAGCGATTTAAAAAAGTTTCACTTTAAAAAACACATTTATTAGGAATAAATGCTTTAAACAAATAAATGCTTTTGTTAATATCTTATTTAAAAATTTCATAGAATATCTGTTTCTGTAGGGCCCCGGTTTTCTGTGCTTGTCTATTTTGCAGCTTATAAGTTGCATACAAACTGCAAGCCTATTTGTAACATACATAATATTATAATAAAAAATGTCACTCAGTCTTCTGAAAATTAAAACTGTCCAATGTTTTACACAAGAATGTTTCTAGGCACATTGAAATATCTACGGGACCCTCTCAACATTTTGTATTTAGCATCAGATTCTTCAGTGGTGTAGAACGTGGTTATGTCGGCTTTTCAGCACCACAAAGAAAATGGGCTACACTTTCCATAGGTCAGGTAAGTAGCGAAGTAAGGAGTAAAACATAGCTTACAAAAAGAATTATCCTGATTTTACTTTGGCGTATTTCCCACTAAGTCATGTAAAATATATGCATAAGTGTAATGTATCTAATATTAATTACATGTTTGTGCAAAATGTGATATGATAATTAATGAAATATAATAACTGGTTATGCAAAAAAAGTTTCTGAGATAATTGCATAATTTAACTTATAGATATTACGTTTCTAAAATAATTGGTGTAGGTATGATATACATTTAACATTTTTATGGCATAAATGTGATATTAGTACTTTATGTGAATTCTAAGTCATCTTTGGTATTCGATGGTAGTTATCTCAATTGACTTTGCGCATATGAAAATATTCGAAACAATATAATAGATAGGTACGATTACAGTTTAGATTATGAAGTTTAAAAAGAAAACGTGTCTCGTAAAATTAACAAATATGCAAGTTACAGCACGTTTGTAATAAAACAGTATTCGTTTAAGTTATAGAAAATAGGACACTACTAAGAAATCGGGGAGGTTTAGGTTAGTATAAAGAAATTCTATGTGTAAATGCAATAAAAGGGAGTGTAATGCCACATACTTTCTATTAATTGAGATAAAGATAGGCTATTACATAACATCTATTTCTTCTAGACAATCGACGTGAAGCCATTTAAGGCGCAAAATGCAGAATGTTTATGCAACCTAACCTTAGAGGCAGATTTCATGATGAAAAAGACGTAAGTATAAATTTAATCTAATTATCTAGTCGTTGGTGGTGAATTTTATATCTCTATACATATCGCACTACCGCTCAAATAGTGTTACAACACAAAAAACAACATTATCGAAAAGAAGGTGTTTAAAATGTATGCTACTCTTATGTTTTCCTTATCGGGTCTTACTTTAATTTATAAAGGTTTTCAGCAACTCAAAAACTTGCTTGTAGCTACAAAATGACATTTAAATAGCCTGAAAATCGATTAGTACAATAAAAAAAAATGGCAATATTTGAACTGAAGTGTGATATAATAAAGCTGTACATTGTATGTATATTTTAATTAGAATTTGGCTGTGGGTAATTTTTTTTTGTGTAATAGGTTTAGTGTTGTGGGTACAACCTGATATTGTCTCATCTGATGTTAAATGGGGATGTAGCCCAAGCTGGTGAACATGCTAAACTGTTGAGAGGCTGGCTCTCAAGTGCAACTGCCGGAATACACCTATAAGCGTTTGGCGGTAGATTTTCAACTTGAGTTTGGTATTTAGCTAGGCTGGTATTACAAAAAGCTCTTCCACCATACTATGGTTTCATCACGATGTTTTCCTTCACCGAAAGCTTAAGATTATCGCAGGGTTTTATTATTTGTATAAAGGTCAAGAAATTATATTTTTAAATTTGTGTGTATGGTTTCGTTATTGGTATAAAGGTCAAAAAATTATATTTTTAAATTTGTCTGTATGGCTATGTAAGCTTATTAATCTGAAACTACTGAATAGATTTCAGTGAAATTTTGGATGGCATTAACTAGTATTTTAAATTAATACATAAGATAATTTCTGTTTTTAAAAAAAGCGGATTGTTTAATCCGAATAGGAGGTAAAACTTAAAAATTCACCACAATTTTACGGATTATCATAAAAATTTACATATATATGTTTTTTCCTAGAGAGAGTCTTTATGTTATTTTTGAACGAGTTACGTGGAGTCATAGTCGAATTATTAACTAGTTATACCCGTGACTTTGTTCTCGTAGCACTAAAAACTATTAAATAATTTTAGTCAGTTTTTGTAACTTTTTTGCAATACAGCTGTGCTGCTATTGGTGATACCGGGATACTAAAAATACCCTAAAGTTAAATGATAGTTCCTAAGATTAACACTTTCAAACGAAGTAAAAAACATTCCTGCTTTATAATATTAATATAGATGGATGGTTCAATAGATAGTCTATGGAATTTAACACATAAATAATCTATTAGAGGTCGTTACTATCATGTCCGTCTACAAGCCTATACAACTGAATATAAGTAATAATGACTGACTTCGAAACGTCACAAAATAAAGCCACGTACATGGTGGTGTAGATACCTACGACTATCCTCGATTGCTAGGTGTACTAGTATAACTAATTTAAACCCTTACTTTTAGAACATCTACAGAGCCATACGACTCGGAACAAATGGCTCGCGACTTCCTCATCCAATTTTCAAACCAAATATTTACTGTTGGACAGCTAATGGCTTTTTCTTTCCAAGAGCGGAAAGTTCTTTCCTTGGTAGTTAAAAATTTAGAAGGTAAATTTTTGTACTTTAAAATAGTATAGCTTAAAATTTTCATAAATAAATATTTAGACTAGCTGGTGTCTGCGTTTTTGTTCATGTTTTCCCAATCAATTTCGTATGATCGTGAAATCTGTTCTTTAAGGGGTATATTTTTAAAGTGCCCCTAACCAGTTTGTCTATTCTACAGTCGTTTAGCGAGAGAGAAATAGAAATAAACGTATGTAATGACATTTTAGATATTAAATCGACAAGTATATCAACTTTAAAATTCACTTATTTTTATAGTTAAGATTTAGCGTTATGGCCATAATGTCACCTGATCTCGAGTGACGATACGGCGCAAGTTGGTAGACACGCTAAACCTATGGAGGAACTGGTTCTCAAGTGCAGCTGCTGAAACACACCTGTTGGTATTTGGCGTTTGATTTTCAACTTGAGGGTGGTTGCTAGCCAGGAGGGCTTTAGAAAACGCCCTACCACCATGCTATGGTTTCCTCGCGATGTTTTTCTTCACCGAAAGCTCAAGCTCATTGTAGGTAGTTGGATTCGAACTCACGTCCCTTGACGGGTAGTCGTACACATTACCACTGAGCTATCATCGCTTCATTGATTGATTGATGTTTATTTCACAGTTAATAGTAAAGACCCAACGTATTTTTAAAGGTATTGTTTTTTCGCTAACAATTATAGAAAAAAACAACTTAGCTTGCGGCAGTGGAATATTGACGCTAAATTAATAACCATGGAGGTATATAGGCCAACCTTCGGAGGTATCCGTAATGAAAGATTCAGTTGTTAAATAGCTCATCCACATTTTTTTTTTAATAATATTTTAATATTGGTTAACATATTCCCATTTCATTAAATTATAGTAATTTTTGGTATTGTTGAAGTTGTGTTTTGATATTTAATATATAAACTAGATACAGGTAATGAATTCTCGATTAAGTAAAATACCAGTAAAGATTATTTTAAAGTTCCTTTAATTGTATATTAAATGACTCTGATTTTATTAATCTAAAACACTACATACTATTATAATTTTCATCGTAAAACATAAACAATCAAGTTATTTTCAAAAATGAAAATTGTAAATTTATAGAACATATCAAATAAGTAATTTAATATTTGATTTATATCCATAACATACACATTAGACATCGGATATTTTGATTTTCGCTATAATTACGCAATTTTCAGTGCCTTTCTTGTTGATAATATATAGTACTTTTGTTTTTATTGCAGCTGTTGACGTACAAGCATTAGCCGCCGGTGGGAATCCGGTACCGCGACGCGTCAGAATGGGTCGACTATTGCCCGACGCAATAGTTCAGTTTAATAAAGCTGAAAACTCCTCTCTCAATCTAGTCGGAAAAGCTAAAGGGTACTTTTATAATTTAACGAACTACTGTACTATACTTTTATTACTTTTACGAAAAATTCTGTTTATTCCAATCATAACTTTAATTTGTTCTGTTTTTATTAAAAAGACATTAAATTTAACTTTAGTTTACATTGGTAGGTAAGGACATTTTATTGTGCATAAAGTTTATCACCTCTGTGATTAAAATATGTTTTTATACTTTATAAGTTTAGCGTAGTGTCCACAGTAGCACTTGATGTTAAGTGAGCAACTGCCGGACGACACCTATACTTGTTTGGCCCCAGGTTTTCAATTTAAAGGTGGTAGTTACCCAAATGGGCCTTAGAAAAAGTCCTACCACAATGCTATAGTTTCATTACGATGGTGTCCTTCACCAAAAGCCCATTGACGTCCAAACGTCCATTGACGTGGCGTCCTTACACACTGAGCCATCATCGCTTCACTGTGTCTATTTATAAGTACCTTTTAAAGTGATAATAAACCGTGTGACGTAATGATTTTTATTTTGAAGCTATAAGTACGATAATCAAAAATTAAAATTAAGTATTAACAACATTAAGTAAAAATATAATCTTAATGAAATTTATGATCAGTTTTCTGATGTAGTTAAAAAAAATAAACGTAACTGTCGTGTAAGGATTATTTGCTTATTGATAAAATTTCCAGATAATTACATCTCCTGTGACTAAATTATGTCTATTTAACGGAATGTATTTATTCGAGTTATAACCCTTGTGACTAAATTATGTTTTTATTGAAGCTATAAGTATTATGTTCGACAACAACGTTTAAATTTATGAGACTTTGATAATTAAATCGAATCTTACTATTAAAACAGAAAACAACCACGCCAGTCGATCATCAATCCCGATTGGGATTTCGGCAAGATGGGCATCGGTGGTCTTGATAAGGAATTCAATGCAATTTTCCGACGTGCATTCGCATCGAGAGTTTTCCCACCAGAGGTTGTGGAACAACTAGGTAAATATATATTATGGAAATCATATCAGAATCAAAGACGTCAAATTGTTTTTCTTGTCAAATTGCTTTAGTGTTAAAAATGAGATTTTTATTACGTTTTCGTTATGATTGAAAATCAAAAAATCGTAGGCAATCAAATCGTAGAGAATTAAATGAGCAAAAAAACGTCCTTTGTTTATCTCATACATTTTCTCAAAAAGTGTCCATAGTGAAACTTTTATTATTTTTTCTTTATGACTCCATATACAGATTGTTATCAGAGGATTAAGGATTAAGTAAACTTGGGGTTTTAGTAATAGTATCATATTTTGTATCGTAATTTACCCATACATTACGTGTTTTTCTTTTCGGTTCTAGTTGTACGGAGTTTAGAAATACTGCTATATGGCTAATCTGTCTATTGTCTTTAGAGGCATTGTTATATTATAATTTTTGTATGGCAATGAAACTTCCTAACATATGGGTATTACGTGTTTTGTTATTACCTTCTAATTGTGTGGAGACCAATAACACAGGGCTGATAGTATTTTCATATAGTATGGCTAATCTGGCCTTGATTTTAGGTACATTGTTATTTTACAGGTTGCAAGCACGTGAAAGGTATTTTACTTTACGGTCCACCCGGTACCGGTAAAACTTTGATGGCTCGGCAGATCGGAAAGATGTTGAACGCTCGTGAACCAAAAATCGTGAATGGTCCACAGATTTTGGACAAATACGTCGGTGAGAGCGAGGCTAATATTCGAAGGTTGTTTGCGGACGCTGAAGAAGAGGAAAAACGGGTGGGTGTTAACAACTGTTGACCGAAATTAAAATAAAAACAAAAAAGTAAGCCGTCGCTGGACATCTGCCAGATGTGAAGCATTTTTTTTTATAAATTACGAACTTAAGGGATATCTTATGAAAGGAAATAAATATGGCACGATTAAACATTTTAAAAGTACCGAGTAGTTTTTAAAGATAAAGATGATTATTTATTTAATATTCATTTATATTAATTTAATACACAAATTAAATGGAGACAACTTGATTTTTCTCATTAGTCAGTTCTTTACATATACTATCACATAGCATAGCCACGCATACCATGGCGACGCCACACCCACAGATGATCTGACCCGCCGCGTTACATATTTCAAATCCATAAAAGTAATTGGGTAACTCACGAATTTGACTTTTATTGTAGTGTGGACCAAACAGCGGTTTGCATATTATAATCTTCGATGAAATCGATGCTATTTGCAAAGCAAGAGGTTCGGTCGGAGGAAACACTGGTGTTCATGACACTGTGGTCAACCAACTGTTGTCGAAAATCGATGGTACGTATAGTCATAAGGAATAAAGTAAACACTAAACCATAATTTGATATTATTGTCTTAATTTTTGATAGGAGTTTTCTTTATTATGAATTTACTTTTATCTCTATAGTTAATTTCGAAATGTTTCTATTTTAAAACGCTTCTAGACTTGTTTAAATTTATATTAAATTTGTAACATTAATAAAATTATAATTATTTAACGCTACGAGTGGTTCTGAATGTCAATACTTAAATTGAGGGATAGTATTACAAGAACAAATTAATTATTATGGTATCACATTGTTAATTTAATCAACAGCTTACGCTGTTTTTTTATATAGAGTGTAACTGTAATACGTTTACGATATTAGAGTTTTTACACGCTTTATATTAGCTTCACCTGTATGTATGTATGTATGTAACCGACCCCTTTGAGCTCGATTTTGTCCTACTTTGAACGATCAGATTTAATTCAAACTTTGCGCACCTGTCAAAGATCGATGACAATACAATAATCCGATCAAAGCATCCGATTATCCTAATTAGATTCGCCAGGATTAATTAATTCCCTTCCGCATCCTTTGCATGCGGGTAAGAGAGATAGAGCTAGTGCGCGAACTACGCATGCGTGCAGTTCCAGTAACTAAAAAATAAAAAAATAAATAATAGTTTAAAAAACTAGAACACACGCTTTATATAGAAAACTAGACTAAAAAACAGAAAATAAATTTTAATAAATATTAATTAAGAATAATGTAATTTTTTTTAATAAATATAAGTTATTAACAGTTTGAATAAGAAAAAAAATGTTTTGTTGTAAAAAAAAGCGTGGGGTGCATGGTGTCAATAGTTATGAATATTTAATTGACAGATATGAGAAGGATTATCATTTCGATAATATCTTGAAAAGCACCCCCGCTTTTATTACAATAAAACATTTTTTTTCTTATTCAAACTATTAATAACTTATATTTATTAAAAAAATTACATCATTCTTAATTAATATTTATTAAAAAAAAATTGTTTGTACTTATAAATAAAATAGCAAGAAGGAATCCCATCGATTTGATGCTAACCGTGCACTAGCTTATAGCTATTTATTACCAGTATCAAAAAGGTCCGTAGTTTTGAGAACAGACATTGTTTCATTGATACTCATGAGAACTGAATTGTGTGTTACCAACTGCTTCGTTACCATTTGTTTTGTAGTAAAAATTCCTTTAGCAGTACTCTTAACATAGTCGAACTTCACATTCTACCACTTTATAAAAAAAAAAGAATACGATGTGTGCTAAGATCACACGACAGATACGAAAACTTCTTCCAGACGAAGTTAATAATACGAAATACACGGTTATACCGATACTTAATGCGACTGATTCGTCATGCTCTTTCATGTAATGTTCGCCGTACGAGTATAGGCAATTAATGGCGCTTGACTATATCTCACTCGCTCCCATAGTCGACTCGAGTCGATATTACCTGAACGAGCATTACGTAGCTGAGCGTTTCAGCTCAGTCTCATCGAATACATACAAAATAAAGTGCTCCGCGCAACTGAAAAAGTTTTTACTTAAAAAAACAGCGTGTGCTTAAGACAATACGGCAGAAGTGAAACATTACTATATCTCTCGGTCGTTTAGTCGTTTTTCGCTGACTTTACCCGAACGAGCATCACATAAACAGGTTGCGGATTAGAATTTCAAAGCCGGGAGGTTCCAATCCAAAATGAAGATAGTTACATTATATTGTGTTTGGAAAGGTGTCGATCAACTGAACAACATCCTCGTTATCGGTATGACGAACCGTCGTGATATGATTGACGAAGCGCTGATGCGGCCCGGCCGGCTCGAGGTGCAGATGGAGATCGGTCTCCCGGACGAGAACGGTAGGGTTCAGATATTGAACATTCATACGAAACGTATGCGCGAGTACAAAAAGATCGCCGAAGACGTCGACTGCAAGGTTTGTGGCTCATTTGCACTTTTATGCTATCGTTTTTATAGTTATAGACCGTTGAAAGTTTTTAGCTTAAAATAACACACGATGATGTTAGTTAAGATGATTACGTCTTTTGGGTTGTTGTTTAATAATCATTTATTAACCTAAATACCTTATTATTTATAAAACTGTGTATGTAACTTATTGGAACTTTTTTTCCTACACAACCAGACTCTGGGTTGCAAACCATTTTATTTAATAAAATATCACAATATACATTACTTTATAGCTAGTTGTCCTATGTGTTAATTATTATACTATATATGTACAGTTCTTTTCGTTTCGTTTATTTTAAAAACGTTTGACCTGCCGAGTCAGCTGCCTCAAACTCCTCTTCTATCATATTGGTAACTTTTTTATTGTTTGCGCGTAAACTTTTGTTTATAGGGTTTTTCATCGTAACTATATAAAGTATTAATCTCTGTTCAAAGCATTACTCGTTAAAACAGTACATTGTCACAAGTGAGGGAATTAATCTCTGTTCAAAACATTACTTGTTAAAATAGTACATTGCCACAAGTGAGGGAATTAATCTCTGTTCAAAACATTACTTGTTAAAACAGTACATTGCCACAAGAGAGGGAAAATCGGAGCGTTTAAAAATAGTGGAGCTGTGAATTTTTTTTTTCTTAATAATTTTAATAAATTATAGGTTTCTTATTTTGTATTGTTAGTATTCATATACATGTGATAGTTCGGTTATAACGACTAAATGGCAAGGTACCGGGCACATCCCTATTTAATTACCTATGTAAACATATCCCTTAGGATATTTTCGGATAAAGCGACATAAACTGCCATCGGAATATACAGGCTATAACAATCCACTGTTATCTATCACATCGAAACAAAACAGAGCAATTTAGACTCATTGTTTCAACAACAGTTTCAACCAACAACACTATTTGAACTTAGTTCTGTTTTCAATCAAATTTTTTGCTAGAAATGACACGTAAAATGCAAAATATCGTTGATATTCAACACAAAAATTAATGATTGCATATTTGTAAAACTAATATTAATTTAGACAAAATGTATGTACGCTTATAACGACTATCGGCTGTAACGTCTTTAGTTATACGGTCCCTTCAATGTTGTTATATGTTGTTTTAACAGTATAAAATCCTTACTATATTACAATTAGAATATATATCCTTACTAATATTATAAATGCAAAAGTGAGTTTATTTGTTTGTTACGCATTCAAGCCTAGACTGCTGACTCGATATGTATATAGATACATAGGAACTTTGTATGAAACTTATCATTTCGTCATGCGATTTATAAAAACCAATATTAACATGAGCATAGCCGCGGGGAAACGCTAGCGCATAGATATTACATATACATTACTAATATAGATGTTTTTTTTATTTATTGTATTCTAAGCACTGTTTAGATTTCCGAGTTACGTGATTAAATGTTATAAATCTGATTGAAATGTCATAGGAATTGGCTGCAGTGACGAAAAATTTCTCTGGAGCGGAATTGGAAGGCTTAGTACGCGCTGCGCAGTCGACAGCCATGAATCGGTTGATTAAAGCGTCCAGTAAAGTGGAAGTTGATCCCGAGGCGATGGAGAAGCTGATGGTCGAGCGAGGCGACTTCTTGCACGCTCTTGAAAACGATATTAAACCGGTTAGTAACCTTGTTATTATTACACCGCGTTTACATTAAGCCATTTAAGCCTTGTTAACACTAGGCTAGTAATTTAGTCGGGTACGTCAGGTGAGATTGTAGCCATAACGCTAAACTTATAAAGTATAAGAAAAGAAAACAAAAAGACTTTCATTGGCACAAATAAAGGTCCATCTAATTTACTGCACGAGGAGGTCGAACTAACCTTTAACTAACATTGCTGTGACTTTATCCGCTATTGAAAAAACGTAATACATAGTGTAAATTACGAGTTGGAATTTATCTCCGTGACTTTCATATGATCAGTATAATTATTAGATAAGAGTCCGTGTGTTTATAAATAGATATGCTATAAAATAAGCATTACTCGACGTCAGTGTTACCAACTCTACCAGCTTTTTAAATCTTTAAAACTTTCAACTCTATATCCGCAAAAGTAATATTAATGCCTTCAATTTTTTTATTGATTCATCGATTTTAATTTTTTTCGGGTTTTATTTTGGTAATTGACGATCATTGATACCACTTTCACACGAGGTTCTATATAACAAGAGGTGAAATATTTGTTACCAAATTGAAATATTAATTATGTGTATCATATTATTATTGTGAGTTCTGTAGGAAACTTCAAGAAATATAGGTGGTAGGTGTACTAACTTTGCAAAATAGGATTGGTAGAAAATTACCAACTTCTGAAATCATATCTACCTCCGGGACAAATTTTGATTTGTCGAGTGTTTTTATCCTAAGCAAATATCTAAACTGAGGGCCAACATCTATGAAACAGCTTTAAAATAGTTATAAATGCCAAATTTGCAAGTGTATTGATATCCTTAACTTTATTATATTTTATTAGTTTTATTATATATATATATATATATAATAAATTATATAATATTATATCATTATTTAAGGTCAAATCTCGAACGAATTTTGGGACACGAACTAATTATGACATAAGGAGCCCGAATGGAAACATATTTTAGGTTCAATTATTACGTTCTAGGCGTTCGGTACAGCCGCCGAGGCACTAGAGCATTTCCTGTTTCGAGGTATCATCAACTGGGGTTCCCCGGTGTCCTCAGTCTTGGAAGATGGACAGTTGTATATACAACAAGCCCGAGCCACTGAGGCCAGCGGTATGTAAAAATAATATTTTATTTATTCAACGCTAAATAATTTATTTATTAATTCAACGGTAAATAATTTAAAGAAAATGAGCCAGGCCATATATAAAGATGGATCGACGACTTCAAAGATATAGCAGGAGATAAATTACCATTGAAAGCGAAAGATAGAAGATAATGGACAGAAATGGATGAGGCCTTTATCCTACAGAGGGGTTTTCATTTAAATAATTGAAGTAATCAAAATGAAATTATTAGTAAAAAAATTAACTAATATAAAAACTAATTTAAAATGTACTTCAGAATGGAACAAATATTTACAAATTAATATACTATAAGAAAAATAAATTATAACATGTATATTGATATTGCACAACTGCATGAAAAATTATAAATATAAAAGGCTTATTTAAGTAATTTAAAGATCGTGTATGACATTAAGAATCTATTTGTGTTCTCGAATATTCGATCTGAGTTTTTTTTAATTATATAAAGACATATAAGGCTTTTTCTAATGCCCGCCTGAACTTGCTATCACCGTCAAATTGAAAATCTGCTGTTAAATACACATATAGATGTGTTCAGGCGGTTGCATTTGAGAGCCAGACCCTCCGATAAAGGCGGGCAAAGCACCTACGATTCCCGTGGTGTTGTAAGTGTCCATGGGCGCGCTGATCACTTTTGAAAGAAAGAAAGAAAATAAATTTATTTACAAGACACAAGGCTACACGGATAAAGTAAAAAATACATGAAAATTAATTAACATTACAATCATTAAAAAAAAACATTATACATAATCTAAAAAAATAATAATAAAATGTTATAATCCGCCGTGCGCCGCAGTGCCACTGTAAAAGGCGCACAACTCAGCATAAGCTAAGTCACCATAATAGGCGGGCCCAGCGCTGATTTTCGGATGTGGCCAAGTGGGTTTATACAAAAAAAAAAAACCACCATCAGGCTACATGCTTGCTCCTTTGTCCCCTATTCCAAAAAAAAAAATCTATAAATGATACGAAAATAGGACAAAAATCTCGATTAGTCTAGATATTTAATTTTATGTAATTATTCAGGTTTAGTGTCAGTATTGCTCGAGGGTCCACCTAACAGTGGCAAGACTGCGTTGGCCGCCCAACTAGCCAAACTGTCCGACTTTCCGTTTGTGAAGGTGTGCTCGCCGGAGGACATGGTCGGGTTCTCCGACTCGGCTAAGTGTTTACAAATCCGAAAGGTGACTTATACATTTCTTTAAACTGCTTTTAATTGAAGCGATGATAGCTCAGTGGTAGTGTGTACGACTTCGACCACCTACAATGAGCTTGAGCTTTCGGTGAAGGAAAACATCGTGAGGAAATATAGTATATATAGTACATAGTATGGTGGTATGGCTTATTCTATTGCCTGCCTGGCTAGCAACCACTCTCAAGTTGAAAATCTGCCGCCAAATACCAACAGGTGTGTTCCGGCTGCTGCACTTGAGAGCCAGTTCCTCCACAGGTTTAGCGTGTCTTCCTACTTGGGCCGTATCATCACTTAAGATCAAGTGAGATTATGGCCATAACGCTAAACGCTAACTATTAAAAAAAAGATTGAAAAATCCTACCGATTGATAGCTTTTGTTATCGGCATGTACCGCGTAAACCAATAAAATTATATGAAAACGACGTATTAAATTAATTTTAATAAATCACTGATGTAGTTATCCTATAGTATTACTAATATTGAGTTCATGGCAGTTAAATAACGAATAAATTTAATTTTGCAAAAGTATATGTATTACCGTAGCATTTATTAATAAAATATTTTTTCCGAGCTTTTTGTTCCGCAAAAGTATCAATAACATCAGGAAAGTTTAAAGTAGAATTTTCAATAGACAAAATATGCGATGCCACATTATGCGTTCTAAAATGGATCCCTTTCTTATGAATACGTTTAAATTACGGTCTTTAGTTGTATCCAACTTAAGTTGATTATAAGTACTTATATAACACTAGATGATCTGGCAGACCTTTTTCTACCATTTCGGGTAGCAAACCACATCGACTAAAGCGACATATATCGCGTTATGATCACTTTTCGGCATAAAAAGTATCCTATCTCTTAAGTTGGATCAAACAGCACACAGTGTGAAAGATCTGATTAAAATCGGGTCAGTAGTTTAGGAGTTCATCGCGGACAAACAACGTGTCATGAAATTTTTATATATAAAGATTTATAATTTCTACTAACATTTTGTTTCAATGTTAGGTTACTTCTGACCCCGAGACCTCTTGGATTTGGGACGTCTTCGAGCCGGGGCCCGTAGAATTTTGTCAGCTCTGTCACCCTTAGTTACGCCACTGGTGTATATAATGATGTATAAAGGTTTTTACTTTCGTGTTATAACTTTTCTAGTATTTTGACGACGCGTACCGTTCAAGTCTCTCTTGCATCCTCGTCGACAATATCGAACGTCTGCTGGAGTACGGTCACATTGGTCCCCGATACTCCAACACCATGTTGCAAGCGCTGCTCGTGCTGCTGAAGAAACAACCGCCCAAGGGCAGGAAACTCCTCATACTTTGCACCAGCAGTCGACGGTGAGTGAACAACTTGTTTTACTATGTTTTTATTAACTCGCTTTCTTGTGTGTCTGTCCGAGTGGAACTTCGTAATTGATTTTAACTATCTTCGCGCAAACTAACTTCCCGATGAGCTAGATACTTGAAATTTGGATCATAGCTGAAAAGTGGATGGCAATGTATGAAAATGTATAAAAATTCAGATTACAAAAAAATAAATTTAATACAAATCACCAACATTATATAAAAATAAAACATTTTTATGTTTATTTATTATTCATTTTTGGTCCAGTTTTTTTGGTGTTTATCGTTTTAAGAATAGTCTAATTTTAATCTAGGCCCCTCTTGATTTAGAGGCAGATATTGCCATTTAATATATAACATACTTGCTTACTGAAAATTCAATCATATTTCCACGTTTTGTAATCATTTTCTATAGATAAAACTTTGTTCCTTTTGGTGGTAGCGAGATGTTAAATACCCTAAAGCCTTCCTCAATGATTACTCTATCAAATACAAAATTATTTTTTGAAATCAGACAAGTAGTTCGTAAGATTAGCGAGCCAAAAAAAAAACTTTCCCGTTATATAATATTAATATTCAGTAACATAACATTTAACATATTAGAGGGGGACTAGTTCGAAGATCTTTTCCATTGCAAAAACATTCCCTTAGAACTCGTATATCTCTTTTAATATTTATTCTGTACAGGTAGTAGGTATTGCATTTTTTTTACTTCAGACTCTTGGTCCCTTCCATTTTAATGTAATTTGGATTGTTATGATTATTTTTACATTGTACTATTAATAAAAGTAATTTACATTGTAGTTAGTGGTCTATTCTTACGATTGTTTTAAAACATGTGGTAATTAATGCATTTAATACTGAAGGCAGGATATACAAGTAAATAAATATTGTACACAGACAAGTAATGGAGGACATGGAAGTCTTGTCAGCTTTTACTGGAGTTCTGCACGTGCCGAACCTTTCCCAGCCCGAACATGTGATGGCCGTACTCGAAGAGAGCGACGCCTTCTCCAAACAGGACCTGCACAAGATACAGAACAACATACGCGGAGCTAAGTATGATTTTTTTTTTATTAATTTAATTAGACATGTGCTAAACATTGCACTGATAGCAAATCACCTCACATTTTTCACTTCACAAATATTATTTATTATACATTTGTTAACCCAATTAATTGTTATATTTGTAAAGGATCTTCATTGGAATCAAAAAGCTGCTAGCCCTCGTCGACATGGTGAAACAGTTGGACGAAGAATACAGAGTTTTCAAGTTCATCACAAAGATGCAGGAGGAAGGTGGTCTAGACCTAGGCACGACTATACAATAAGAATTATTGCAACCTTAGGGATTCCATACGCATATCACACTATCGCCCATAAAAAATCACTCTAACGCACACAACATACATACATTGAAATCTCCCATTGTTAAGTTGACCGAGTGTACACCTTGTACATCGGATCTGACCAGTTTCGAAATCGATTACGACGACGTCAGCGAATGTATCGATACAAGTAAATACAGGAAGGGCATGACGACAGCGAAGGGCAACGAAATGTCACCAGTTAAAATGCCCCTCATGCGAATAAGAAGCGTCGAGATTGTATTCGAAGATGAAATGTCGACATGCACCGATACCGATTTTATCGATAGAAACATCGAACTGATCATATCGGATAGCAGCGATAATTCGACGAAATGTGTTGACGACTCGGAACATGTCTTGGCAGAGAAGGAAGACATTTATGATTCTGTCACACTAAACGCTGATGAAGATCTATCCGACGATAATTCGGTATCGTCGATGAAGGATGAGGAATTCCAAACGGTCTCAATGCCTCGGTTGGTTTTCCCGGATGAGACGTGCATGGAAGTGCACGTGAAGTCCGGAGCTGCGACAAACCTGAGTGACGTCATCAATTTATCTCCGAACACGTCCGAGGTTATCGACTCTGGTCGTTTCACCGAGGATGCGAGCTCGTCTCATATCGAAACCGTACCGCTGTCGTATGATGACGCTTTGCTTTCGAATTCGTTTGATGCGATACAAGTCGATAAACTATCAGCCTCTGCGACCAGATACGAAACATGTTCTAAACTGTATGAATATGTCGATAGTAACAGCGATAGTTCAGAGAACACGGTCACAGCTGATGTCGACAAACCGATACAGCATTTGGCCATATTGAATCTATCAATATCTGACGACGATCACACTCTATGTGACAGCTTGGATTTGCAGTACGACTCCTTTGTAGATATGGGAAAGTTTTAATTATTTCTACAAATCGCGCCAAAAGTTATATTCGCTTCAAATATCAGAAAAAAATCCAAAAGTGCACGCCTCATAACTTAATTATAATTGAATGACATAGATTTAAACATTCATAATAAATAGGAAGTAGTCCGATGTCATTCTAGAGCTATTACAAAATAAATTGTTCTAATACATTATGTTTTTTGGGCGTAATCGTTACACATCCATACACAAAAACATCTGAACGTCCACGAAAAAAAAATTTCATTAAGATTTTTTTAGTATATAATGAAATACATGAATTTAAAATCATAATAGTGAGAGTATTTCTCTCGATAATAAACCATTTGCATTGCCGTAGAAGCACAAAAGATATAAAATAATGATCATTAAAGTCTCGAAAATTTCTCAACTTTGGAATGTTGAAAGTTATTCACAACCACAAACGCTTCGTATTATGAGGCGTGCAATTTATAAAGTGTGTAATTCAGATTGGGTGTTGTTGTTCTTTATGATTTACTTCGTAATAAAACAGTTTTAGTTTGTTTTTTATTCCAATAGAACTTATTATGGGTGGCCAGTGTATGGAAAACAAAGTGTCGATAAATGATACATTTACCCTTGAATATAATAGCACTTTGATATTAATGTTGTTTCAAAATTAAATTTATAAACGCATTATCAGTTACATATATACACTGGATATGAGATTACATTTAAAACTGATAAAGGGTAAACGATGAAAATTGTACAGAAGAAAATAATAATTAAAAAATGGTCACCCTTTAAATTAATGTTTTAATAATAGCTGGTGATAAAAAATATGAGCTATTCCATGAATATTTTTAATAGAGTTTGTGCACAGAGGGGGTTGGTGGTATGCGGCTCTTGTAACCATGTCATATCTCTTCACATTTATGTTTTGACATACACAAAAGTAATTTGTAGACATTTGTAAATATAATTTGTTTCTACTAATTTGATAATTTACCACGATTCCGTGAAATGACATGGTTACAGAAATCCCTGGGTTGTAAATCTTATAGGCAATAGCTCAATTTACCTACAAATGTATTATATATTTTTTTATATTATGTATAAGTATTTTTTATTTATTTTGGTTCGTCTTAGAATGTGGTTCAGCTTGATGCTGTATTGTGTTGTAGAAATATTTTCGATTTATGTAATATGTGTAGATGTAAGCAAATACAAGTTATAAGTATTAACATAACCTTTAAAATATTGCCTCTTGTTATAATTATTCAATAGGCAAAGCTTTTATGATGCGGTAAGTTAGTACAATTGAAATTTAGATATACTGCATGCTTAGGAGTCACGGTCAATTATTGTTCACAACATAGATATGCAATGCATTGTTAACATTGGCGGTAGATAAATAAAAACTGTTAATATTTTATTTTAACTCTGAAATCTGTTTTTAACAAATTACGAGTTATTTAAATAATAGTAAAAGTGACAGTAGTCCTTTTTAGCTAAAAACGGAGGATGAAAGTATGATAATCCTACAGATTTATAAATTTATTTGTTTATATTATTCTATTTGATGACATTTAAATAATTAAATTTTGGAAATATATAGCAATAATTATAGATTCTAGTTGATTTGGAAAAATCTTAGTATATTACTTGTAATGATACTCAGTGTATGTCCATTATTACAATATAGCTATCCATATACTGTATCATTATGTCTATTGCCTGTTATATCTGTTTCTTATTACTTGTTTAGTTACATTCCAATATTGAAAATTACTATATCACATTACTAATTAAAATGTATTGTTATCAGGAAAATACTTAGAAATATATTATGAATATCGAAGTTACCTAGTTAGGGCTTTTAGAATGCAACTCTCAGAGCTATGATGTTATAATATAAAACGTATAAGATATACTTTCCACAGATTAGCAAAAACTCAAAATATAAAATGTTATGTATTGAAATATAATTATGTTGAATATATGTAGTTATAATAAATACTTTTGTGGCTGTTTTTGTCAAACTAAGATAAATCATGTTCTAACATAGCATAGTGCAATATGTAATAGACGTGAAACAAATTTAATGTTATAATAAATTGATTGATAAATATTACTATAGATGTATTCATTTAAAAATAAACATCTTACATGAAATCGAACTATTCAGTATTTGTATTAATTTCTACACTATTCGCAAAATTAAGGAAACATAAAAGATCCTATTTTTTTTGTGATTTTCTTCCGACTGTATTTCAGTGAAAAACGGTCATTCCGAGGCTTTAAAAATGGAATCTAAATCTTAAAGATTCTAGTTTTCAGATATTTTCGCAACAAATTTTTACATGCTGCAGTTTCCACGCAATCTTTAGACAAAGTACGTAAAACGAATCTTCCAAATTTTTAATATTTATTTTTCGGTCTACGAATACTGAACTTCTTTTTCGAGTTACGCTCATGAATTAGTCAGATAGCCTGTTTATTTATCTTCCATTTTTGTTTAATCCTCGCTAAAACCTTTTCCTCCTGGGATATTTCCGAATTTTGAATCAAAAAGGACCCTTTTGTGTTCAACTATCGATATTTCCGCAAGTAGTTCTTGCCTAGACACTGGGTGGGTGTGTAGTTTTGGAATCTGGAATAAATTTTAGTATAAAATTAATATGTAACTGACACATAATTGTATGAAAGCCGACCATTTGTTTTTCTCATTTTTAAGATTACACCAAGGGACGACAATTTTGTTCCTTCAATTATTTATTTTTTCATTTTGATCAATTGGTCCAAAAAAGCCGTCTATCAGAAAGATTTAAAAATATACACGGTTATTAGGGTTACATTAAACTGTAAAAATCTTTTAATCTTAGCCTTTTATGCTAGTAGTAGCAAAGAAACAAAATTTTCGTTACAAGCAGTAGTTCCGGCAATATAGGTGCGTGAACACAAAAGGATCCTTTGATTTAAAGTTCGATATCTCCAGAGTAAAAGTCATTTAAAAAATTAAAGCTTCAACCCATTCATTAGCCTAGCTCGAAAATATTTATCCATTCCGTAAACCAAAGAATAAAATGTAAAAAATTGAATGGTTCTGTGCCTTGTCTTAGGATTGTCTACGGAGCTTGAAAAAATTGCGATACAAAGATCTGAAAACTATGATTTTTAGACTTTAGATTGCTCTTTTTAAACTTTCGGTATGTCCATTTTTCAGTGAAATACAGGCTGCCGGAAACCAGACCTCAATTTTTTTTTTTGTTTCCATAATTTCGCAAAGTACATAGTTTCACTTTCTTCATGTAATTCAAAAAGGTAAAATTTCATCATTGGTTGAATCTACACGTACTACAAACAGAAATTGTCATCTTCTACATTTCAGTCATATATTGAAATTTTTTTTGTTTAAAATATGAAGCCCTATAAAATTTATATTCTTTTTAAAGACTATTTAAATTGAAGATTTGATTAAGAATTCAAGATCAAAATAATTTTTACATGAACAGTCAGGGCACCAGCTGTTTTTAAAATAAAGAAAGTTTGTGTTAAGTTGTTTGTATATATTTTCAGAGATTCATATACTACAAAGAATAAAATTTATGATTATGCAAATAGCATGATTTATTTCTGTACATACCTAAAGAAACAAAACAATCAGTGATCCTTATGGATTCAGTTAGTATTGAAAGTTTAATCAATATGTCAATACATATAGTTTTTATTAATGCTTTGATTATTTAAAAATGCTTCCACAGTTATAATGGTGAAATATTAACAATCATCAGCTACACAATTTTAAATATTGCCTGGTGTTATTTCCCACTTTAATTGTTATCTTAGTAGGTACAACATAATTTTATCATGTCCCTTAATTGGTGATAATTCTATTAAAAAGTTTTTGATTTACAATATTGTGTTACAGTTGGAGTTGCAGTACAAAGTTAATTAAATATTAATAATAATTTTTCTTAGCAAATATTATAATTCTCCAAGTAGATCTGTTATCAATGAGTATGTACATTTTAATCAATTTACTTACATTAATGAATAAAATAATCTATATATTGAAACTACAGTTAACATAAAAATTTAAATACTTTATGATATAAAGAATAGGTTAAATATATAATTAATAAATCTTAAAATTACAAAACTTAAGTTTAATTGGCGCTTTCACAAGCATCCACCCAATCATTGTATACATCTATAGGCTCTGATAATACATTTGTTGTTGTTTGGAAATCTTCTAAGCATACGCAACACTGTATTCTTGCTGTGTTTCGAGCCCGATCCCTGGAAAGCCATCCAATAATTAGATGATACGTATAAGTAACACGTAAAGCATGTGCTTCTTGCCATTTCATTAATATTTAAATATAAAGAAAATTGTCACACAAACATTTTCACTTCACATGATTTTTCGTGGTTACAAAATGGGCAGTTGAACTGCTGGTCCAAGGGTTCAATTGCTTTCCTCTTTGGCGGAGGCTTCCTTTTTGATTTCCTTCGACCCATCTCCTGGAAAAAATATGTGTGTGCATTACTATTCTTGGTACACACATTAGTGATTATTTTATCTGATTTTATAAAGCAAACTATTAATTAATATATAAATTATATATAAGTAGTTACTTTAAACTAGATTTACTTATTTATTATTTAGGCAATCAATTCAGACTTCACCGACAGTCGTGTGTACATATCACAGACTATATATGCAGCTTAGTTTACAAATTGACATGACGGACAATTACGGAGTATAGAGTTGTCTCTGATGTAGAGTTAAGTAAAAGAAACTGATATGTGTTTAACCTTAAAGTGTCCACTAATTCTTACTGGTATCCACAAACATATTTATGATGAGTGTTCCGTAACTGACCCGAATAATACCATTATATCGGAAGAGTTAGACCAAAATTAATGGTAGTTTCGGGATCGACGGTATGTGATCACTCAGTTTGCTTGGGTTACTTCTCCACAAAATAAAAGTACCTGATATTAGTTGATATATTGTTATAATTATTTTTTATTTTGGTATATGTACACTTATATGAATTACAACAGATTAATTCGGTAATATATGTTAATCTTTGTAATAATTTGACAAAGCAATTCACTATAAAATTTTATAATATCTATTTAAAGGATTTGAATGTTATTTGATTTGGTGAACCTATAGCAATCATTAGGTTATTCGCCTACGTCATAACGTTTATGTTCAAAACTTTTCAAAAGTATTTTTTACAAATAAATAGTAAGTTCGACTTATACAATTATAATTCTACAGTAAATACGTGTAGCTCAGGTGTTATTGGGGAAAAAGATGTACATCCGTGAAAAAGTTAAGAAAAGTTAAAAACACATCTTTCAATCACTGATTTTATTATTTAGTTTAGAATTGTGTAAATATGAATTGAATAGCTAAATGGAAGGATTGAAAGGGTTGTTGCTGCAAAATTTAGAAAGAGAAGCAATAATGTCGTTCACCGCGCATGCGTATTGCGTACTAGTAAGGTACGAGAGAACTGCAGAGTTGCAATTAATAATGTTTTTAGAAATTACATATAATTTTATAAAGTACAATAATTTTATGGAATGTACAATACATTTACATCCCTAGTACAACAATATTTTTTTACGGGTCAGCCAACAGTGATCCAAACATACATTTGCATGAAAATTATTATCTTACTTTTGAATTTTGTTTAAAACCTTAAAACTTTTTGATAATATATTGATGATAAATATACTTTGACACAGAATCACTGAACTAAAGTTAACATTAAATAATCATAAAGTTGTGATCTAAATTCTGTTTAAGCAAAACAAGTAGTGTCTTGAAAGAGTCTTTCAAATAAAAAGATTCAAAGATTTTGTTTTAGACAAAACATTTATTTTGAGCAGCTCTATTCTACAGGTACCATATATTTGAAACACGCACAAACTTCTTTTAGAAGAAAAAAACCTATGGAAAAACTGCTTTTCTGTTTGGAGATTTTTTTTATTATTTTATCAGTACACCTCTAATTGCAACATAGTACATCTCTATTCTAGTAAGCTGCTTGTTACGAAATAGGAAACACGAGAGGCAACACTGTTTGTTGACTTCGTAAAGTTCGTCGTTTATATTGGTTTAAAACTTAGACACAAATTTCAAATGTTTCAACCACATACAACTTAAAACAATGGGTCCATATTTAAACATATTGGTTGTAACACCTATATTATGTTTCGTAGGTAAGCTATAATACATAATTACAAATGAATTTATTATTGTAAATGGTAACGCCCTAACTTTTCAACGTATTTTATTTACAGTGATATCGGTTTCTTCTGAATGTTCCATACCCTACGTTCTTAGAAATACATGGTTTTCATTTGAAAATGGAGAGCAAACCATCACTGATATTAATGCAAATGAAATGACAAAAAGGTGAACACGTTTATTATTAAATAAAAAAGGCTATAAGGAATGAGGGTGTTATAACCCTCTAATAACATTTATAATTAAATATTATTTCTAGATAAAATAAAAGACAGTTCCTTTACAAGAGTTCGTAATTTATTGTTTTTGTTAACATCTGTCCTATTGACATATACAAAAAGAATACGCCAAAAAAGCTAAATGCCACAGGAATATAAAAAGCCATATAAAAAGGATCAGGCAGCATTTTCCATGAAAGCTCTCAGGCAGCTTGACTGTTTTCAACATTTTTAACAATCATTGTCATATTTTACTCATTTATGGTAAAGGACAATATAATATAAAATATCTGCTTTTTCTAATGCTTGCTTAGCTAGCTACCACCCTCAAGTTGAAAATCTGCCACCAAATACCATTAGGTGTGTTCTGGCAGTGGTATTTGAGAGCCAGTCCCTTCTATAAAATCCAGCAATGCACCTGCAATTCCTTAGGTGTTGTGAGTGTCCATGGGTGGTGGTGATCACTTACCATCAGGTGACATGCTAGCTTGTTGGCCTCCTATTCCATAATAAAAAAATCTAAACACTTAAGGGTTGATCTCTAATGGTACAATCATACATATCATTTGAAATTTTATTAGCCGTGTCTAAACAGTGCCTAGGTTTCTGACTTCTACATTCACTAATGATGAGACGAAAAAAAATGTTATAACCTATATATACTCTCAGTTTGCAGAAGAAACGGGAGAGACATCTTTAACTTACTAACATGACAAACACATAGAATCACAACTTAGGTACACATCATACACAATTATGTTGCTTCACAGTTGTTGGGCTATGAAGATGTGCATAGTTTTATAAATGTACCTTTTCTTTTTTTTTTGTCTCTATGTAACATTGTTTATGTGGAATGTGATCATTTGGAGGTGGGCATTATTAGCTGCAGCACAGTTTTCACTTCAGTGGCTGATTATTTTGAATTAATTATGATTTTTTTTTTGTATAATATGTTTAAGTTCCAATAAACCAATATTATTATTAATAGTTAAATAGGTTACACTGCTTATTCTCAGTAAAAGAACTGACCTCTCCAATTTGGCATTTTCAGGCTATTATTATTATTGCTATATGGTACAATATGACTACACCATTAGTTTAAAGCCCACAACAAATGGAGCTATAATATATATTAATATAAATTATAGCAAGTTATATTATGGTATATTTTCTATAGTATTTGGTGAGTGGTCACAGATGCAGCTATAATATATATTTTTGTTACATCACCAAAATATGTTGACATAGCACATATATAGCACAATATATTTTGATATAGTAAGACATTAATGTATAATTTGATATCTTTCAAGAAAAACAATGTGTAATTTTTTGTCTGTTATTTGTGTGCCCTTTGAACATAACTAGTTAGATCCATTATACAATATCTAAACTTAAAACACCTTTATTAAGAATGTAGCACTGAATTAATTTAAAAATATACTGTACAGCATAGCTGCCATCTGTGGCAGCTTGCTATACCGTAATATATAGCTTACTATATTAATTTGTATTATAGCTCCATCTGTTGTGGACTTAATGTAGTTGTAAATAAGTAATTATCTATGTTTATTATGATAATTATTTTTGTTTGTATGTTTTTGCTTTTGATGCTTAGATGAATTAATCAGGAGTAAATTGTCAGTTTATGAAATATGCTTTTCTTTATATTTTAGAGGTGTATGTGTGAACATAAAAGCTGATTTTCGTGTCAACTATACTATGGTGTTCCAGTACACAGACTGCTACTACTGTGTTAAACTTATTGTGAGAACAGTAAATGTGCTAGAGAAGATAGAAACACCCTGCTTGAGCCTTTCACCAAATGAAGAGCCTACAGTGGAAAGAGTATGCCGTGGATTAAACCCTGATCAGAATCTTGTTACACTCTTTTCAGAAAATTATGTGCCTGTGAGTTTCATTTTAATGCATATAAATTTGTTACTTTAAATTAATTGTTAAAGTGAAACTTTTTTCCATTGCCTCAAATTCTGAATGTCACATTATAGCCAATCGCTGAGTAGGGGTAAAGTGAAAAGCCCTCGGCAGAGATGCCAAGGCCAATATGGCTCACATCAACTACATGTAGTGCATATCTACTGATTCTAATCTTTTAGAATTCTAATCTACTATTGATAAAGTTTCACTCGCATCAATAGAAGCGATGATAGCTTAGTGGTAGTGTGCACGACTTTGCGTCAAGGGACGTGAGTTCGAATCCAACTACCTACAATGAGCTTGAGCTTTCGGTGAAGGAAAACATCGCTAGGAAACCATAACATGGTGGTAGGACGTTTTCTAAAGCCCTCCTGGCTCGCAACCACCCTCAAGTTGAAAATCTGCCGCCAAATACCAACAGGTGTGTTTCAGCAGCTGCACTTGAGAACCAGTTCCTCCACAGGTTTAGCGTGTCTACCAACTTGCGCCGTATCGTCACGCGAGATCAGGTGACATTATGGCCATAACGCTAAACCTTAAGTATAAAAAAAAAAAGGGGTTTCATAAAACTACTCAACAATTTTTTTTTAGTGTTTCTGTATAAAAAGCTGTCCACTTCACAGCTTCTATTAGTATGAAGTTTGATCAATGGGTGGTAATGTTTATCATTTAATAAAGCTCATATATTTTTAAAATAACTCTATTTAATATTATGTTCACTACAATTATAAGCGAACACATTAAGCCCCATTAGATGTAGTAACTTAATCTATGGTTTATTTGGGCTATGTTATTATGCTTCTACCACCAATTTTAAAAGAAAATATATACAATGTGTCAGAATTATGGTGCAATGTATAAATATTAACTAGAATTTTTAAATACAAACTTCAATTAGTTTTAAGTTTTTACTTTCTGTCTTAATAATAAAATCTGATGAAGCTGTTGCTGTTTTCAGGACTACAATTTTAGACAGCTGAAAGCATAAATAGATTCCTTTGAATAATTGAAAACACATTATTTTAAACTTTAATTTAGAACTAATTAGGATTTGGAAAGTGTTTTGCATGTTTTTAATGATATTTTGATTTAAGAAATTGCTTAGTCTCTTTGTATTATTGTACTTAGTTGAACAGATGAAGTGTAAATATAAATTTTCTGTTTTATATTTCAGGTAAATTGTAGGTCATCTCTCGAAGGTGTTTGGCAGTTTGCATATCAAAATCGTTTTCGGTTCACTGGTGAATGTAACCACCCGGATGCCCAGATTAAATCTTGTCAGACAGCTGGCACACAGTTTTTAATCACAAATCAGAAGTTTAACATCACTTACAGAAAGTGTCCAGGAATGTCGAAAACATTTGATGGTGTTGTGGAGTACAGTTGTTTAGGTATTAGAATATAAGCAATTATATACACTTTCATTTACTGTGTTAATTTTAAATTTTGTTCCGTAAATTTTGAATAGCTAATGAATTTAGTTATTCTAAATTTCCCGCGAATTTTCTACATCTATGCAACATTTTAACTATTAATATTAACAGACTAAGTATTAAAACACAATTTTGCTATAAAAGGGTTTTCCTTATTATATCTCAGTTCTATACTTTCAGTCTTAGCAACTTTAAAATAAGAAACGAGGCATAATATAGAAATTGGAAAATTAGATAACTTACTATATATTATGTGTTTAGTATTCAGAATATTTGTTGGCATATATTGTCAAATTACATATTTGTTAGCCTTATGCATGAATGGATATCCCGGAAATAATTGTGCGTGTAATATTTTTAATCCTAATTCAATTTCATAATCAATTTACAAAATCTAGTCTTAACACTACTTTATGTCACATAAAAAAAATCATTTAGATTAGATAGATTACTTTAAGCAATTGGTTATCTTTTTTACAATAAATATAATTTTAATAATTTTACTTTAAATGTTACATCATAATAAATTTTCTGAATCCCTTTTTATGGTCTAAATTATGTAAAGATAACCTCATTTAATTTCTTCTAATTTATTCTGTTTAATTACATTATCTAAATTTTAGTTGTATGTATGTATTAGTTACACTCAGTGAGTTATGTTCATTTAATGCTATAGAAATTATACTAAATCGCTATAGGAAATTATACTAAAACATTCTCACAAACTAGTCTATACAATTAAACTATTTTCAGGTCATTGGTTTGTGGATAAAAACCATTTTTTTGCTGTCGCAAACACGAAAGAATCTCGTAAAGATGAAAAGTACCGTTGCTTCTTGAAGAACAGAGATGATGATTTGTATATTGGAGCATCGATTACTCCGGAATGCAACATTTTGAAAACCGTCGAGAAATCTCCAGAACGTTATAGAGTTACACCGGTCAAGGTGAGATCGATTTTGAGAAATTTTAAAGTTGTATATTGTAGGTATAATATTTATTTTTATATAGTATGTAATGAAGTTGCCTCCACTATCTGTTTGCTTAGATTCAACTATTCAACGGATTTTAATACAGTTTTCAGCAATATATAGAGTAATTCATGAGGAAGTTTTATATGTGCAATACATACATATTATAGTACCGAAAAGCCAAAAAATTCAAAGCTTTGTAATGTGATACGAAGTTCACCGGGTCAGCTAGTCCATGATAAAAGTTTATCTTCATTATAAGTATTGAATGAATATAGTGATTATTGTATGTATTTATTTATAATATGTGTATGTATTTATAGATTATTTTATTTTTATTACGTGTATATTCTATTATTGAATAGGTAATATATTTTCTATTTCACCTACTTTTTTGCACTCCAAGTTTGACTGGTAGAAAATGCCACAAACATTAAGTTCGCCTTGTATAAAAATTGTATATAAAAGTGTAATAAATTAAAAAAAGAAGATTATTGGTACCTAACTTTAATACTGTTGAAAAGGTTTATGGGGTATTTTAATATAACCACTATTATAGTATAACCAGTTTTCTTTCTATAACACAGTTTCTTTATTTATTCTTGTTATGTCGCTTAGCACATTACTGTACAATCTTTTTATATTCTCAAGACGTAGATAAAATGTTGCGAGGCACATTATTATTCATCAAATACAAAAAAATATACTTGCTTCAGAAAAAAAATCCATTATCACAGTTTTTAGCATACCGACGTTTTCGCATGAGTTTAGAGTTGATTGAAATGTGTTCTTACAGTCTTTTCTGTAGAATAAAGAAAAAGGTCCAATGTGGAAGCGTAGAAATAGACTTCTTGAATCTACTTTAACGCCATTTTTTTGTATTTTGCATGTTTAATAAAATATAATTCTGGATAATTTGTTATTGTTTACTATTTTTATTATTTCGGTTTCCACCCTGGAAATGGATGGAAACGGACAGTACACTTGTAAATTTATACATCAATGAAATTAGACTAACACATGTTTGTGAAATTTTGCAATATAGTGCAGTATTGTGATTAGACAAAGATGCAATTATATAATTCGCGTCAGAGTGAGTGAGATAGCTTATGAAATAAGATTTCTTTTAAATGACAATTTTTAGATAGTTTAATTACTGTCG
This sequence comes from Actias luna, assembly GCA_039707435.1. NCBI lineage: Eukaryota > Metazoa > Arthropoda > Insecta > Lepidoptera > Saturniidae > Actias > Actias luna. The sequence goes on along the minus strand of JAZHAC010000033.1, from coordinate 5,918,529 downwards.
GCGCATTATTGTATTAAGGCTATATAAGATAATAAAAAGAGATAATATATTCGGCTGAGTATCTTTTCCAGTCATCCTAAAGCCAATAAATTAGAAAAGGCCGCGAAGGCTAAGGAAGTATTCAGATAGAAATAGTTTTTTTTAATGTACCTATTGCATGCCTCATATCGCCAAGCGCTTGTAATTGTGCATTATTCTCAACATTCCAAACTCGAGCAATTTTCGTGACTTCAATGATCATTATTTTGAATTTTTTGTGTTTTTACGGCAATGCAAATGTTTTATTATTCAGACTAATACTCTCACTATCACACTAGATGATATATAAACTCATTTACTTCATTATATACTAAAAAAAATTTATAGAAAAAAAAATCTTGGTCGTCCGGATGTCTGTGTGTATGGATGTGTAACTATTAAGGTCAAAACACTAAATTTATCGGGACCATTACTTTTTTAATAGTTCTAGAATGACATCGGATTACTTCCTATTTAATATGAATGCTTAGATTAAATTCTTTTATAATTACATTATGAGGCGTGAACTTTTGGATTTTTCAAACTATTTTAATTTTTTACCGTCTTCAAAAAAGGCTGAGGTAGTATGTTCGGCTGTATGTTTTTTTTTAATGTATTGTACTCCATAAATTCGTCATTTGTGGACCGATTTTAATTATTCTTTTTATTAGTCAGAGGTAGTTGAACCGGGTTGCCGTTTACCGCAAAACTTCTCAGGGGACTGGATTAACACAGCTAACATTGATGCTGATGTGTTTATCAATGAAACTCATATTATAGAAACATACTATCCTGATGAAGGACGATCTAGGCGTACTATATACGTGTGCAGGTAATTTTTTGCTTACTTTTATTTTTCAATTTCAGCACACAAATGTATAAATGTTCTCTTATATACTGAATTAACTTTCCACTTCCGTCTCTAGGCTCTATTTTCTTACTATATAGTAATATTTAAACTCATATATAAGAATATTTAAGTAAAATACGGAACCATCAAAGAGTAAGTTCGACTGGTAACTTGCGTGATTATTTTATCATTGTGATTTGACAAGAAATAATAATAATGAATATAATTATTAGATTAAGCTACAATTTCACTTGCACTTTTTACAGGCGACAGAATTTCATTCCTAACTAAAATATATTTATGATATCATTATACAAAAATATGTCTTGTTGTTTATAATTAATCACTGATCCATTAAAATAGTGACTATTAACATACTGCTTCCAATTTATAAAGATATTTTTAGGAGGTTACAATAAAAAAACATTTTAATGATCTTTGGCGCGTACGATGATTTTCCTGGAGAGGCTCGATATAATGTTACACAATTTTGGGTAGAAGTTGTGTTTAGATAAATTTAATATCCTCTTGTAAAGATTTGAACATATTCCTCTATGCGATTGTAGTACACTGGAATCTCTATAACTCCAACCTCGTTAAATCGTAATCCTGAATAAGTCGAAAAGAAATGCCGTTCCATTCCGCTGAACCCCTAAATACGCGGTATCTCGATTTATTTAGACTTTCTCTTTTTCTTTCTATGAAATAGGAGGCAATTGAGCATGCGTTTGACCTGAGGGTAAGTGAACACTGCCACCCATGGACACCCCCATCACCAGTGGAATCGCAAGTGCGTTGCCGGCCTTTATAGGAGGGACTGGCTCTCTACTACCACTGCCAGCACACACCTAATGGTATTTGGCGCCAGATTTCCAAGTTGAGGGTGGTAGCTAGCCAGGCGGGGATTAGAAAAAACCCTACCACCATGCTCTGGTTCCCTCACGACATTTTCCTTCACCGAAAGCTCAAGCTCATTGCAGGTGGTTGGTTTCAAATTCACATCCCATGACGCGGCGTTCCTACACGCTACCACTGAGCTATCATCCATCTCGATATAACTCATACGCAATATAGCTATAACTCGAACAAAATGTTATATCCCTGCGAGGTATTGATACTACTACATATTTATACTTTATAATTCAAAGTTCAAAACGCAGACTCCGCAAGTCGTGGTTAGTAAACTATAATGATGTCTCGTTATAATACAACTCGCGGTAAAACTCGAAATCCTTTGTATCTCCAATTACTCGCTAACTCAAATTTTTTAGCAATTCCCTTGACATTCCAGTTTATAGAGTTTCCACTGTATAATTGTTTTCACTGACTGAAACTTAATGTATTACTTTCAGAGAGCAGAGGGATAACAGAATTATGATGGCTCGCCTTACAGTAGATGGGTGTCAAAAGGACTACATTTGTTTCGATTTCGTACCACGGCACCATAACGTTATAAGGTGATTATTTTGTGTAACCGCTTAATATATCGACGCTGAAAACCATATTCAATACACCTTTGCACCTGTTGGTGGCAGCATGATGTTCAATAGCCTAAAGCCTCCCTCAATGATAACTCTATTGATTACATAAATAATTTTTGAAAACCCACTGGTAATTTCTAATATTTGTACGTTTAAACAATAAAACAAAATTTTCCGCTTTATGCTATATTCCGCGGCTTTAGCCTTTTTAACATCACGCTACCACCAATAGGAGCAAAGCTGTATTGAAGAAAGTTACCAAAACAGGCAAAAAAAATTAATAATTTCTAGTTTCACAACAACAAAGTCGGCGGGCACCGTTACTATTAGTATAAATAATTTTTATACAAATATTGAAAATGTACATGGTTGTTGAAAGATTAATATTTATTACACGTGACTTTTCTTATTTTAACTCTATTGAGCACAAAATTTATATTTATAATTGATTAACAATTACTTTTGTCTTGTGATTTGACATGCTTAGTAATAATATTATTGTGTTTCAGATTCCGCAAAGGCTTAGCCATGATACAAAGTAATTTTCACACAGTATGCTCCTGGGTTCAGTTCTCTAATAAACAAAGTTGGCGTTATAATATCTTCCTTAAAAAGAACCCAACAGCTATTCGTTGTCCGGTCGCTGGCAAGTTCAATTTCACACAGAAAGGTGATGTTAGATTTGAAACGAGAATACTTGGAGGTGTCACATTAAGTCCCAGACCAAACTTGTATTGCAAACTTAATATAAGTGATTTCTCCGTGTGCGATATAGATCAGAAAACGATACAGATTAAGGAAAATTATTGTCTCACTGTTGATCACTTGGGTAGGCCGGTGGACATATACAGTGACCCGGATTATAAAATGAAATGCATTGGATTTTGGAAGGAAAATTTAAAATCCTATCTAATTACGTACGATGAGTTAGATCCATTCTCGCGATACAGATGTTGGGTTTACCAGAGAGCTGATCTGAACAGGTACATTAATTTTTAATTGTTTATCAAATATAATGTTAGTATTATTCTCAAAAGCATTAATATATAAGTATATATGTATTTAAATAGCAATTTTCGTTAAATACAAATATGTTACATTTTTTGTTTATGCTAATGGTATTATTAATAACGAAACTTTATTTAATTTTATTTCTATTATCACAACATAATAAAAATTAGAATCTATAAACAATTATAACTATATAAGTTTTTTCGTCTTCTCATCTTGTTATTATCAAGTTCAAGTTATTATTGAAGCGATGATAGCTCAGTGGTAGTGTGCACGACTTCGCGTCAAGGGACGTGGGTTCGAACTCACGCACCTACAATGAGCTTGAGCTTTCGGTGAAGGAAAACATCGTGAGGAAACCATAGCATGGTGGTAGGGCTTTTTCTAATGCCCGCCTGGCTAGCTACCATCCTCTAGTTGTGAACCTGCCGCCAAATACCAATAGGTGTGTTCGGGCAGCAGCACTTGAGAGCCAGTTCCCCCACAGGTTTAGCGTGTCTACCAACTTGGGCCGTATCGTCACTTAAGATCAGGTGAGATTACGGCCATAACGGTAAACCCTAAGTATAAAAAAAAAAGTTATTATGAATGTATAAGTTTTTAGAACATATTACCTATTTGCAAATTGCATATTAAACTGCAATCATACTGATTTGATGGTCATTTATTTGTATTTTTAATTCTGCTCTGCTCCTATTGGTGGTAGCATGATTTTAAATAGCCTAAAGCATTCCCCAATGATTCCTCTATGATAAACAAAAATCATTTTTAGAACATAGATTTTTCAATTCCACCTCATTTACCTATAAAAAACCAACAAATTTGCTCTTTATAATATTAATACAGACAACTACAAACAATAAATTCAGTTTGTTTTATATACCCCATATAAAATTGTTGTGAACTTTTTTAATTGCATGGCAACTTTTATAAGTTTGTTTCACAATGATGTACTACAACAACTATAATATGACTCAATATTATTAAAATAATCATGTTATCTTCATCTTTACGAATATTACAAATGCGAAAGTTTGTTTGTTACGCTTTCACGCCTAAATTGCTGAATCGATTATGATGCATTTTGGTATAGAGATAAATGGGAACCTGGAGACGGTGATAGGCTACTTTTTCTCGCGAAAACCTTATTAGTAGTGGGATAAATTTTGTATGAAACTTTTTATTGCGTCCTCCGATTTGTCTCACAAATTCAATATTAACACGAGTGAAGCTGCACGTAACATCTAATAGATAATTAATATTTATTTTTACAGAGTGTTGATGTCTCAAGCTCTAGGCCCGTACTGCGATCTGATGCAAGACGTAACCTCGTGGAACTATACAGAGGGCGCTGCAGTCGCTATAGAAATGGAAGAGTACGAGAGGGAACGCGATAGTTGCCCAATGTATTTCGACGATGGCAGTGACCCGTGGAGTACTAAGGAGAGTAATATAAGAATTCTGACATTTTCTTTTTGGGGACCGAATAGTGCTTCGTCGTTAGGTGTTAGTTTTGTAACAACACTTATGGCAGCAATAACTTACCTAATGCAATAAGGTATTTACTAGAACAGAACAAAATAAGGGACATCCATTCTATCATCCATTTGTTTTCTGCTTGATAAGATTTAATGGAAACTTGTTTTACAAATACATAAGCATTTATATAGATATTTTCTGTACGAATTACTAATATTCGCGGTTTTCAATGTTATATTTTTTTCTATGTACATAATATGTATATTCTCAAAATTAAAATGTTGACATAAGATTTTATTGACCTTCCTTGCTTTAAAGTAAATTTTGAACTTGCAACAACATTCTCTAAAAATGTAATGGATATTTCATTCTATTTGGAACATTTTTTATATGCTTAAAGCCATTTGTAAATATATATTTTTATAACGTATGTATAAATAAATGCATTTGCAGAGTAGTTTCAAAACTAACTTGTATAAGATAAGTAGCAATTAAAGACTTTCAAGTTATCAAATAAGACTTATCACAGTAGATAGATATGATTTGATAAGTATAGTTATTGTATAAGTTGACTATAATATGAATATCTAATTTTATTTCTGTATAGAGAGTTAGGCTTAAAAATGGGATGTTGTTTCATTCATACATTTGAACCCTTCCTTCAAGGGACAAATCTCTTGAACAGTTCATCTCTTATCTCTTATAAGTGCCTTAGTATATAAATAAATGGAGACTTTTGTCGTTAACAGATAATAAGAATTATAATAACAGTGTATATTAATATTATAAAGCGTAAAAGTTTGTATGATGGACTAATCGGAGGGACTACCAGTCGTATTTTAAAAATTCTTTTTGTCATTGAAAGAGGAATGATTATGGAAGGCTTTCAGATATGTAACATCACGCTAAAACCATTAGGAGCAAAGCTGTATCGAAAAAAGGTACAAAAATTGGCATTTTTCTTTTCTATTAATTTTAGTTATACACCAATGAGATCATGGCAAGTTGAGAATAAGTAGTGTTTAGTGATAGTAGTAATTCAAACAACATATAACATATTTTTTGTGGGTGTGTATGTATTATGTAAAAGTGTTCACAAAGTCATCTTGCTAATGTAACTTTGGCAACTAGAAATTTTAAATGACTATTTCTTACTGTATTTGCTCTACAAATTTTATGCATTTGCAATATTCTGCAGAGTAATTTTGTATTATGATTATGTAATACTTTACAAATGGGAAGTATTCATATTTGTTATTTTATTAATGCAACTTTGGTAGCTAAATTTTTTTTTGTAGTTCAATGTATTTTCGATATTTTTTCTGAAACTGTTTACCATTATTTTCATATATATCGGCCATATATTTTTATTTAGGTTGTATTACATGTTTTACAAATGTATTTAACATTCCCACTATGTCTTTTGCATATTTTAACTTGACAAGTGATAATTTAAGTGTTTTTTTAACAAAATATATTTACTTTCAAACAACTTTAAAGTTTTTATATAGTTATATTTAAATATTCATTTACTAAGTTTAGAATTTAGGCGAAATTGATTTGATTATTTCAGAATTGTAATTTTGACTAATAATAATTATCATACTATTATATTTAATTAATTATCTTATTATAAAACTTACTATTTAAAAGGTTGATATGTTCCGTCCAGATACTTTTGTTGTTATATAATTACTATATACATGTTCTAGAAATTACAAGCATTCAATTTTGAATTGTAGATCTGATATTTTTAAATTTTATAGCAAAATGTATTTAATCTATGTTTACATAAGATAATTATATTTGAAATAAAAAAATAAAATTTGACATATACCGTCCTAATATTTCTATATTATGTTTTGACACACTGTATAAATAAAATAGTGTTAAAGATAACATGACTATAATGTTATTTTTTTTTGTATACATAATCATTGTGATTTTATGTCATTAATTAAAAACTGAATTTTAAAAACCTAGTAACTTTCAGTATTTAATATTACAATTTATTGCAGTAAAACTAATTTAAACGGATTTTATCGCGGTTATTTATTAATTTTGATCCCGACGTTTCGAAAGCTTTTCAGCCTTCGTGGTCCCGGGGCAGACTGAGGTGTAGGTTGTTCAGAAAAGTTCATGTTACTGTGTCTACCTTTAATTTAATTTTTGTTATTGATAGTGTTCCGATCTATGCAGAAAGAGCTCACAGTGTCTTGAGGTCTGGCAATTGGTCTTTTGGGTTCTGATTTAATTAAATGTATAATCGGATTCCAGGCTTGTGCTAGCTTCCAACTATCTTCTCTATTGAAATTTGGATGTTTTTTAATTTCAATAGCCTCACAAATCAGCCTAGGTAGGAATCGTTCTTTGGCAAGGATTTGTGGCTTGTCGAATCTAAGATAATGTTTGGAGCCTTCTTCTGAATGTTCAGCAACTGCAGACTTCGTAAAGCGTCGGTGTTTAACGTCAGCTATATGTTCTTTTATGCGGGACCCTATATTTATTTTACTTTGGCCGATATAGGAGAGGCCACAATCACATTCAATTTTGTATACGCCCTGTTCTTGTAGAGGTATATGACACTTGACAGGTAGTAACTGATTGAAACCAGCCACAGGAGAATGTGTACTAGATTGGCTATGTACTGAAGCGTGCTTCAATTAAAACTTACTTCAAGCCGACCAAGATTAGTAAATTTTATATGATTAAAAAAAAAACTGTACATATTTTATTTATTTTGATTCATTCGCAAATCACTTTATTAATCAGGAAATAACAACTCATGTTAAAGACAAAGATCATTAGAAAATCTTGGAATCATTTATTAAATTCTTTGAAGTAATTACAATAAAACTGTCATTAGTCTATACGTTCTTGTTGTAGGTCAGCAAGCAAAGAGAGGTTTTGGATAGCAGTTACATATTCAAATGCTGATATATATAAACGTAAAAAAAAAAAAAACTAATTTGGGTGACATGATTTTATTTAATATTTTCACATTACTAGCACAACTCAATAATAGTAATGACTGCCAAGATATACCTTTTCACAATATAAATACTGTGTTTATTATGGTGGTGTTACATAATGGTTTCTTTGCTTATAGAATTAGAATTTACAATTATTTATTTCTTACCACCTAATTTATACACAAAAAGTATACCTAGTAAAATAAAATTAACATTGACATATATGGGTTTATTTTGTCCAAGATACTTTGGGGATATCAAAATGTTCAGTCAAGCTGTCAAGATGCTGATTAAATTTCTCCACTCTCTGTTTATGTGTCATTTCAGCCTTTTGCTGGATTCTTTGCTTTTGCTGAAATTAATAAAAAAAAAAGTTTTTTAATTTTTCTTTGCACATCTAATACTGGGCAGCCATAAGAGTATTATTCCTTTTTAATTATGAGGTATATAGTATAACTACCAGGTTTTAACATCTAATAGTATTTTGTTTTTTTAGTGTGTTCATTTCTATACTTTATTCATTTGTACAGAGGAAAGATTTGTATTTTTGTTTGTAACAAATAAACTTAAGAACTACTGGACCAATTTCATTTTTTCTTTCTATTTAATGTTTAGTGTTATGGCCATAATCTCACTGGACCTTAAGTGACAATACAGCCCAAGTTGGTAGACACACTAAACCTGTGGAGGGACTGGTTTCAATTTTTACCATTAGAATGCTACATTAGTAATGAGTTACATCAGCTATATACCATTTTTTTAATGAAAATGATTAAATAAAATTTTACTTCCTGCGAACAGAGTTACAGACAAAGAGCTATTATAATATAAAACATCTCAAGGATTCATAGCTTATGTAAACATAATATGCATCAAATATTTATACTGAAAAATGTCATAATTAACAAATCAAATCAAATCATATCAAAAATCTTTATTCAAATTTGACCCTAAAAAGGTGCTTATGAACATCAAAATTACTACTGGTTCGGAAAGTAATGCAGTCATTGAGAATAACTGGCAAGAACTCGATCTGTATCTTTTTTTTATATATATCTTATTCTTATCCTTATATACAATAGTTTAACGTGTTACAGTAGTAGAATGAATCGAATCTTTATTATCTCTGTTCAAAAATTATATATTGTGTTCATAGAATTTACACCATGTAATTTTTGTAATTGTAGACTGGTATTAAACCATGAAATTAAGTTTAATAACTACTATGTTTACTGATTATTAGTTTTTTTTTGTACTTCTTTGTACAGACTCACCATTTTTTCCTGCATTTTTTGGAATGCAATCTCTGCTTTGGTTCGACGATCAGGGTTACTTTGCTGTTTAACTTGTTGTTTTACTTCATTTTCGATTAATTTCTCCGTATCTTTGTTGCTTTTCTTTTTCTTCTTCTTTTTAATTCCAGAATTATCTTTTATTTTTAATTGTGCTTTATTGACGCAAGCATATTCGTCTTCTTCGCCCATTATTGTTACTTTTTGTTCTTCAAATATCGTTTACAATTAACTTGATAGCTTTTTCCTTTTCAAATATTAATAAAATTGCCTAGTTTTTAAAGACAAATCTTATTCTGTGCTCACCTAAAAGCATAATATACGAATCAGATAGGTACGAATGATAAAAACGTCAGCGTCGTAGTTGTCAAAAATGACATTCGCTTTGACATTTATCAAATGTCATTGCGACCTTACTAGAGATCCAAGTAAAGAAATTGTAAAAGAAGTTAAGAAATGGATATAGATGGACGCTATTATTATTATGAAAATTGAATTAATATTATGAGACCTAGGCTAATATACAGATTATTGAGTTATAAATGTATATATTTAAAGATTATAGAATCTACAAGAAAATTTTAAGTAAAAATAAAGTTTTGGAGTAGCAAAACTAAAATCATTTAAACTATTTAATTTTTTTACAAAACTTTTTTTTCAGTTGTAGCCTAAATTACTATCTTCACTTATTGCTTTCGGATTTTTTATAATTTGTAAAAAAACCTGAAGTAATTAAAAAGCATTTTAGTAATGTATATTTTACCTAAATTATTTAAATGTTAACTTATAAACAATCATCGTAGGACAAAGATCCAATTATTCTAATCTATATTTTCTATTTTAGTTAGTATAGTATTGTCTTAGTTATTGCACCTCTATAGCCATACCGGTTTGTTTTCTAAAATTTCCTTAGGTCTTTCAATGATAATTTATTTTCTGTTAGTAAAAAGCAAGTGAAAAGATGGTTTGTTTTTATTGTTAAACGTATCTAACTAAGTCAAAATTCTCGAGAATGTAACATATATAGTTGTCAGTGTAATTTATTATATACTAGACATTAGCTTTTCGAAAAGTATAATAGTTTTGTGCACTGATAAATAATGAAATTATATTTTAATAGGTGATTTTATTGAAACTGATGTAGTTGAAAAAGGAATCATCTCGTTCGATCTTATTTTTTGAAGCGATGATAGCTCAGTGGTTAGACTTAAGATTAGGTGAGATTAAGGCCATAACGATAAACTTTAAGTATTAAAAAAAAATCAAACGATAAATAACATGACATGAATTACATTTAAGAAAGACAATTGTATGTTGAGTAATGTTAAGAATCTTTTGAAAAAAAGCTAAACTATATGTGAGTGCTCAAAATTAGCGCGTTTGAGGTCATTATATTTTCGGAGACACATCCATATTATTATTCTTCTGCTGTTTTGATTATGTTGAAAAGAAATCGTTCTATCCCGTGGTGACAGCATATTGCGTAACTTACTATGTGATTCACTATATATTTATTATATACATCTCAATATAGTGCTAACAAATAGATTTCATTGTTTATATTTTTAATACTTTATACTTTAGCATTAAGAACACAATCTCATCTGACATTACGTGATGAGGTGGCCCAAGATGGTGCGCATGTGTAGTATAGTGGAGGACTAGGCCGTGAAGTGCAACCGCCAAAAGTCACCAATAGTTATTTGCCGGCAAATTTTTATCTTGAGGGTCGTAGCTAGCCAGGTGGACAATTTCCATTTATTATTTTTGAAAAATCACTAACACCTTGCTATTGGTTCATCGCGACATTTTCCTTCATCGGAAACGTAGGCTCATTGTTGGGATTCGAACTCACGACCATTGACGCGGCGTCTATACACACTGCTAACCCCATCACCGCTTTAGAAAAGCAAGTGGAATGGGAAAAATGCGGACGTGCGAGTGAGAGTTATAAATGTAGCCATAATCATCGCGAATTTGAAGAAAAACGTCGAAATGAGCAATCAGATAATATTTCGGAGTTGATATGTTCAACCTGTAAAAATAACTGACGATTCAATTTACGGCTACAAACTTCATATGCTACAGTATTTAGGTTACGTTCATTGCAGCATTTACCATTTCAAATCAGTTACGCTCATAACTGCGGTTTTCCCGGTCCATTTGCTTGTGAGTGTTATAACATTATTAACTCAAGTGGAAAGCGGTATAGGTCCATCCTTACAGCTGGGTCGTTGAGGTCTTGTCGTGAGTAAAAATAATGACGACATTAGTGATATTTTCGCTGCGACCAATACGACCGTGGTCATCACTAATCGTTACTAAATTAGTCATTAATTTTATAAAACTATTGCAATATATGTACTAATATTATAGTATAGTATTTTCTTATCCAATAATCTTCTAAATTATGAAATGTAGCTGTCAATTTCTATTAAAAGGTCGGAAAGTTAAAATTACCCAGATAAAATTAAATATATGGTTGCAGATTTAAAGTAGTAAGTAAATATGTTCATATTGATAATGCTGGTTGAGATTATATAATTCTTAAAATATTGCTGCATAATATTTCCAAACATTCAACCACATGCTTTTACGTCTACCAGGGTTATCAAATTAAATTAAATAATGGAGAAGATTTAAGGTAGTAGTCTTAAGTCACTGGTACAGTCAATAAGCTACTAGAACCTGTATTTGATTATTGTCAACTGAGTGCAGAGGCTTTACGTACTTGTTTAGTAATAAAAACTCTAATATCATGAAAGATATACAGACCCTCAAATTTATAAGACTCCCTTGCAGCACCCTAAGCGAGATTTAGGCAAGTTAAGTAGGTATTATGTCACAAGGGTGGCAGGTTGACTAGTATGAAATATCATAAATAAATAAGTGATTGTTTGCGACAAAAGAACGGGAATGAATGGCGTTCCTTAACGTTATCGTGAAAGCGCACGCGCTCCGGCCACCGACGCGTACGGCGCGGAGATTAGTTTGATTTCGTGCCACGTGGCGCCACGTGCGAGTCGGCTTCCGCGAAAATAAGATTAACGGATTTGCACACTACAGATTGCACACGAATGAACAGGAAGTGTAAAGTGAAACTCTGGTAATGAGGACGCTTTGTGGTGCGATATTTTCCACTGCTATATAAAGACTATTGTATCCTCTGTATGTTCTTCGATCTGTAAAAATCATATCCCGACATAGAGAAATAGAGTTAGTGATGGTTTTACAGGGCTATGTTTTTTTTACGGTACACAAAGATACAAAGAGTCAGAAAAGTATGAAGAGCAATGATATGACGGTGACACATTTATAGTTTACTATTACAGCATTGCAAATGTTAAGTAAATGGCCCGATGTTTTGACGGCATTCTCAGCAGGTTTATCGGGAGGAAGTGGGTGAGGCTAGCACAGGACTGCAAAATGTGGCACGAGCGATAGGAGGTCTATACTCAACAGTGAGTAGAATGGAACTGAAAGAGAAATCGTACATTAAACAGTAATCTGATGAAGTAGATTAATTTTAAAATATGTACTCGTTCGGACCATATATTTATATACATATGAATAATTTTATGATATATTCTTGGAAGTTGATATAATGATTTGAATTAAATTGTTTAGTTTGGATAGTATTTACCCTTCAAAGTTTACATAATTCAATGTAAACTGTATATACTGACATTTAAGAGTTTGAGCATGTACCCCCTCGGTCCTTGCGCGGCTAGCCCGATGTCATTGTTAGGACCACTATACTTAGTAATTTAGGACCTGTTGGTTAGTTAGGATCGCGAAACTTTGTTTGTTTTCCGGCAGTAGTCCAAGCCGAGGTTCGGCCATTCTGGCACCCTTGTGCCCGCTGCCTCGAAGCAGAGTGCCCTCATCATTCGCCCTAAAAAGTTCGGTGAAGCTGGCAAAGCTTTGTAGTATGAATATGTATGGCAATGATACATACGCAGTAGAACCTTGCACAACATTTACCACATTATATTTCGTTTTTTTTTTCATAAATCGAAACTATGTTGTTGACCTATAATTTTCGGTAATAAAATGAGACCAGGTGATACGTGAAAGGTTGTTTAATAATGTCTATATTTTAAGTATAGTGGACAATAAAACATAATATTATATCTTTTTATAGAAATAATATTTTTTACAAACAAATATATTAGTGCTATTCAGTTTCTTCAGGCGTTAATTTCTCTTGAAAAAAAAAAACGATTTTATAGCTGAGTAATGTATGGTAGATATAAATAGGTACAAAGTGACTCCTATACCCTATATATACTATTTAAATCCTCTATAATAGAATTAGACGATAATACGTATGTTATGATACAGATTTATAAAGTTTCTAAATATTGAATATGTTGCCTTCAAAATTTTTGTTGTATCGTTCTATGTGAACTAAGGACGGTTTACAACAAAACTTTATTCACCCCTATTAAAAAAAGTTAAGCGTAGCTTATTTCAACCTAGTCTAGTTTACTGATTAAAGGGTCGACTGTTGGTTGGCTTTTAGTTTGTACTGTGCTTACAATCGGACAGTAAGTACTATCGCATTGCTGTGCGATTGTCAAAAAAAATATATGTTAAGTTTCGCCTGTATAAACTGTACAACTGCAGCTTGTACAACAAAATGTATTCAATCGTTATTGTAAAACTATTAATGATATTGGTGCAATAGTAGTATAAATTTAATTCAACGAAGCCGCAAAGTTAGAATTAACTAATTGGTCAATGATTCCTAACATATTGTTTTTTATTAAAGAGTTCTGACGCAGACTATTCAATAGATCTACTACTGAAAAAAGTAATTCAAATCAGAAGAATGAATAAAAAATACGTAATCTGTTTCAGTTTAAAGAACATAATATTCAATGATAAAAGAAACACTTGTCTTCTAGTTTACAAGTAACTATCGCCTCTCGTATGAAATTTACTGGATTATGTCGTCGCATTAACTAAATAAATCTAAATATATCGTCGACGTTAGGCCCAGAACAAAGTAATAGACATTAATACAGCATTAGCTGTAAGGGCGCAAGCACACGCTGGTGACGCCTTGTTTGCCAAACTGCCCTAATCCGCGCTATTTGTATTGTACGGACACCATATTTTTCCGTCGTACGGGATAGTCGTTTCGTTAAATTATTAGCTGTATACTACAATATAGTTAAAATAGTTTAATATTAAATAGATTCAATAATTTTTCATAATTTATTGGTAGATACCACCTGCGTAATTATTAAAAAAAAATAAAAGTCGTTACAACTGGCTTGAGTTTTTTATAGATTACAAAAACATTGTTGTTCTTTACCATGTATTTTATTAGACTTACTTAGTGTTATATACTTTTTTAGGAATACGGTATAAATATATTTGAAAATTCATTTCTGCATTGTGTAAAACCTTTGCAAAAATAGATATTATCGTATTTGAGGATAAGTAAAGTTTTTGGCAAAACAGATATTACTGAATCTTGAACATATATTAGTAATTATAGAAAATAATGTAAAATATAGAATTTAGTTCAACAGGGAATTAAGTTATCAATGAATGAGTTTTAAGATATATAAAACGATTTTTACCAAATTTCTTTGTTTTATGAAATCCTGGTCACCATGCTATTGTCGAATCGCTGAATGCCGCTTTGACTTCTGAGAGGAAATCCTTTTCCCACGAGCTTTATTCAAACATATGTAAAGCATATGATGGATGACTCCGACGCCGCCCTTAAACGGGGGTTAGCCAGTTTAAATCACAATCACGCGGCTCCCTAATATAGTTTTTCGCTGGTCACTGAACGTTCAAAATTATAGTGTAGTTTATAATGGGCGGTATTTGAAAGAGTTGAGGGCACACGTTAGTACTATTGCGCTTTTTATTGTATCGTCCCCATGGGTATAAAATTACAAGCAGTTACAAATATAGAAAATGACTAATTTAATGGTGTATTTCTGAAGCTTGTTAGAAATGTGTAAATGACGCAATAAAAAGTTCCATACAAAATTTATCGCTCTTTTTACCATGCTTCTAATAAGTTTTTCGCGAGAGAAAGTAGTCTATCACCGACGCTATAATCCCAAATATCTCTGCATTTACAATATTAGTAAGGATTTAAAATATGTGTTGGTAATATTTTGTAGTAAAAAAAATACATGGTGAAATACTATTTACGGGGTGGTTGGAATTATTAACCGAACAGGTATAAACCTTTCAGTGACTCTGTTTTTTATCGATGGAGCAGTGGAATACAATTTCGCTACTCTTTTTCAACGGATCCTCGTCTTTGATGGTTTAAATGCGGTGAAACACTGTGCACGGGAAAGTGATCATTCTTGAGCATCGTCGTGGAGTAGCTAGTCACTTGGTATTTTGTAGTCTGCTCTTCACAATTGTGTGTAGTTATTATATGTTTAATCTCGGTCTATCCATTCCACCATATAATAACTGGTTGTTGTGTGGATTTTCACCCGTATAAAGTGAATTTTTTTACGATTCTACAATGTGTTTGGTTATTACGTTATTGATACAAAGGGCTATGGAGTGAAATTGATATTCGACATCTAACTTTCCAGTATACATATAACTTGGGTAGGAGCGATTCATCGTAGCCCGATCTTCACTTAACATCTGATACAATTAAAGTGAAGGGCAGACCTGTGGCTTGTAGAATGTGTCATAAGTAAACGAATGGCAGATATTATATGTATATATAAATATATTAAACAACTAACAATAATGCTTCACAAACAATAGATAGTACACGTCAAGGTTCGAACCTACGATCTGTCACTTAAATAGTTGTCATTATTACCACTGCATTACAAGTCGTGACTATTATAAAGGTATACAAATTGTGTGAAATGGAGCCAAATAAAATAAAAGTAATAAAGTTTATTAGTTCAGCTTTACCCTGAATATACGTGAATTTATTAACTTATTTCGGTTTATCAGATTTGTTTCAATGAAGCAATAAAATAATGTCAAGTATACGAAGGTAAAATTGCTTTGTCCTGACTTTGTTAAATATGTTATGAAACAATAGAAATTAAACATGTCAAGTAAAAATACTCGTTGGCTGCGTCTCGCACCGTTTCTGGTTGGCGGGGGCGACAAAGTTTTCCCATTACGCGAGTCGCAGACATTAGCAACCCTCTTGAGTTCATTAAAATTTGTCAGCTTGTCGTATAGGAGCAACTTCTAAATGGATGTACGAACTTCTATAAGTGAAACTCGGCTGACGTAAAAACTTTACCAGATTTTGAGTTGACGTTTTTTTTTCGTTTTTTTTGCACCCATCAATTTCTCAGCCCGTCAAGAAGATTATTCGCACTCGTAATGCGGAAAAAAGAGTAATTTAAGTTTTTCAGAAGAGTCGTTGCTCGAGAGTTATGATATTTGTTTGAAAGTTACGATTGATTTATGGGAGCACCATCACAGCTGGAGTGATTAAACTGTCAACTGGATTTCTGTTTCAGATCATTTTCAAAGTTTGATTATTTGCGACGCGCCGTCTTTTGAATAAACAATATTCTACTATGATTTAATATAATAAATAACAGTACGTGCAACCAGTGTTAGTGACAGAAGTTTAACATGTTATTCAAAATACTAAAAGTATTTCAACTTTTGGATTTGTCATATAGCGTTTTGTATATTAATGCATAATATCATATTATTTGGTCATATTGGTGACGCTTTCTTTGATATTTAATTGACTGCTCAGCATTATTAGGTAGAACACAAAGATTTGGCAATGAATACAAGGAATACGTATTTTATGCTATTATAAAACTCGCTCGTCGGTTTTAACAAACAGCCGCGATGTTTTTGGAACGTGTCATTGATAAAACTGCTAACATACAGAGATAGAATCTATATTAAAAAAAAAACAATGTAAAATAATTGACATGATAATTCATGGAATAAAAAGTATTATATATTGGAACATAATTATCATGATAAATATCTATATATATCATAATTATTAATTATTAAACTAATCATATCTTTTTCTAATGCATTATTGAGCTTTTTGATAAATTTCGCACATTATTGTTCGTAGTTTTCTTGTTATATCACTGTTATGTATTTCTCTCGACTTATATTATATTTTTTTATATTTCTCTGCCTGGTGTTTTTCTGGTAAATGTTCCTGTAAATGACGATTTCAAACTATTACGGTCATTGTACGTTAAGAAGTTTCAGTAATGAAATATATATATTATCAGATACATATTTCAGCATTATAATCAGCACTAAAATTTCAGTAAATATTACTTAATACTAAAGGTACATCACCACCATTTGAACTAATGATGACTCAGTTGGTAATGTGTACGGATACTCGCCAATGGACGTGACTTCTTATCCCTGCAGTAGGCCTGAGCTTTCGATGCAGCAAAACATCGTAATGAAATTATAGCGACTCTTTTATTCATAAGCAATTGGTGTCTCGATAGGATAATTAGAATAAAATTTTGTATTTACACAATATTTAATTTCTTATAAGTACTAGATAGATGTTTTTAGGACACCGAATAAAGCTTGATGGTGCAAATATTCATATTTAGATATAAGAACTAATAATAACAATCCATTATTAGTTTTGGTTCCTATTAGTTTATAATAGTAGACCAGACGTCTTGCAACTGTCGTGTCTTTGTCAATAAAGTGTGAGGTTAGAGACAGTATTTATTGTGCCCTTTACGAAAATGGTTAAATGAACCCTAGAGTACATTAGGGTCGCCCCGTTAGGGGTACAGATCAGTTTAACAGATGTAATTGTGTTTGTACGAATGGGTGCGAATGTTGAACGGGTGGAAAAAAATGTAACGTAGTTAATGCGGTAGAAACCATTAATATTCACTTAGTTTCTTTAATTGGTTGTATTAATTTATTCTTACATGAATGATTACTCTTAATTATTCTTATCGTTTTGTAATTTATGTTTAGACGTTTTGCTAGCGAACTAATAAATGCTTTGCTGAAAGAAATCTGTGTGGGTATCTTTATTAACTAAGTGGCGATATAATAAGAATCTGCTTATTTCAATCTGATTACTGCACAATTAGTAGAAGAATTCATCATAAGGGTGTACCTATCTCTAGCTGGGTAGATCCAAGGAGAAAATACGAGATTCGTACTCAAAAATCCCTATGGTATTCTGTAGACATATTCTCTGGCTGGGTCGCGAATACATTCCCAGGTGTAGTTCACACATATCTAATACAATTCATCTCATCGTGTTAGTAAAACTTCATAGTGGAGACGTACGGAGTATGTTCACAGCCAACGGTATTAACAGAAATGAATAATCATATATTATCAAATGCTGTAAAGAAAAACGAAGCAATTACATTCAAATGTTTCATATCTTAAACTTCATTTTCATGTTTTCATTATAAATTTTTATATTAAATTATTTTTAATTTTGTCTATATCATCTTATGTAGGAAATGGCCAATGATCAAATACATTAACGTATTCCAAAAAAATATATGATATAACTTATTTTTAGATTAATATAATAATTATTTTTTAAAGCTTGTGGTATTGTTTAAAGCACTATATTAAATCAAATAATTTAGTATTGTAGAAAAAAATTTACTATTTGTTCTAGTTAATTTTCACGATATTACTAGTTAAAGATATGATGCGCAAATGTTGTATTAGTAGAAATACTAATAATAAGTTGTAATAGGATTGTAATAACTCTCTTTTGTACTAAGTCAGTCCAAAACGTTGATTTAATTCGAATTTATAATACTGAGAATTATTTTACTCCAATGTAATAACTATGCAATTTCAAGAAAACTCAACACGTTTTCATCTAACCACTGGTTTAATGAAAGTTACGCAGTTTTTGAAACCGAAACAAATCTATGGAACTATGAATATGGAATTACGAAATATCTTCCGTGTTTGAAAAAGAAGAAAGTTATTCTGTTACTTTTAATTAATATTACAGTAATAAGGTACGAAAATAAAAACAGTCGTATGAATTACGATGTGCATTAAGCAATTAGATGACTATTTATGAATTCTATTAATTAACGTAACTACATGATTAATGGTATGTTACAGTGGGATATTCCATAATGTTGTGAGCGCTGCTCTAGCTCGAAAGTTATGATTTATTTTTATTAAAGTTGAACTAAATTTACGTCAGGTTAGTATTTTGTTTTGATATATGTACTTTTAAATTTGAATTAATATATTATGGAATTTATGGAAGAATTATAATTTATGGAAGTATATTATGTAGTTTTTTATAATTATATTCTGTAGAAGGTCTGTTTATCTAACATAAATGTGAACCTTTTCAAAAAAAGTCAAAATAATTTTAATTTTTCGTCGGTGATATATTATTATAGTTTATTTTAATATTAATAAAATTGATGTTAGGTATAGGATGTCGTAACTTGTCTCTGGTATACATATATAGATAAAAGAGACACGCGTCGTAGCGACTGCTTGATATAGCGAGCAAATTCGAACTTCCGGGGTTCAGCGAGATAACGCATGGTGCTGTACATATGAGGGTTAAGTATCCACCATCAATTGTTTGAGTATTAAATGGTGGAAGTGTCTATGTCTATTAAGAGTTAAGTAGTTATTGAAAATATTCGGTTATTGATTGTAATATATCAGTACTAACATCATACTCAAAACTAGTCTCACTACTACTACACAATCAATATATATATATACTACAATCTTCGTTCCCTTTGAATTATATTTCTTATAAATTTGGGATCTTTATAGGTATTATATTGTTGTGTAAGGTATAAATGTTAATGTAATGAACTTTTTGTATAGCTATTGAAATTAAAAAGTTATTCGACTATAGACTTTGCGTTCGTTAATTGTTCCCATAAAGTCCTATACACTTGAAATTGACGAAAATACCATAACATAAGATGCGCTAAATAATTGTACCTTAAACTTATAATAAAAATGTTGTAAGCTAACGAATAGAGGTTATCAAATCAAAATGTACGAAGAAGATCATTAAATATAAAAAAACAACGTTTGTTTTCTTTCGAGTATTAATGTATTCGTTTCATTTGGCCAAAAATATCCTATATGTTAATCCATTTTACTAGTTATTACCGCGTCTGAGTGATAAGCGTACAAGGAGACAGAACGATAAAAATAAAAATAGACATCTATATCGATAAGAAAGCACCTAAACATCGATAATCACTTTTAAAACTATTTAAAGTACATATTTCGCTCAGTTATAGTTTTATTGGATTTATAGGTAGATGTAGATATACTAGTACATTCACTTTGAACTCTAGGTGTTATGGCAGGCACGAATCCAGCCCTCAAAAAGGTTGTGGTCACAACCACCCGAAATTCGGCCAAGAGCGAGTCGGCGTATGAACTTGCTCATGATTAACATAGTGCATTCCTACAAAAAAGATGTTTATAAAATATATGAGCGTGGCTAAAGCAGTAGTGCAAACACTGACCGAGAAAGTTGAAGTTCCAAGTTTATTCGGGTTGTGGGCATGCCTATCGTGTCCACAATGGTGGATTCGCACTTGTGTCCCGGTGTTTGAAATTGCCAGTAAGGAATGAGCTGGTGTGGTGATTAAGTCCTGCAATGGGTTACTTAGACACTGGTATAATTAATACTTTTACATGGTTTAAAGTATTTTTAAATAAGATTAATGCCAGGTAAAGGGTGGATTAGTTACAAATAAAGTATGATACTTAGACAGAGGTACTGGTTTAAAAAAATAAAATGATTTGGTGCCATAAATTGCTAAGTGTATATATTCACATTGCGTGCTAACAGTAGTTTAACTAATAATAAAATAGCCTAGTTGATATATGAGATTAGGATTATCTATAGTGAGAACAACAGAAACAAATGTCTGTGGTGAAACATCCCCAAGTACTATAAACCCTTGGGACAATTAAAATGTCGCACCTATTGTATTGTATGCCAACAATGCCAATAAATGCTTAAATGAGGTTTTATACCATATGTTGAAACTATTTCTACGATATGTCTCTTTACTATTAAATTTATTAACCCAGTTATTGTTATATAACAAAAATCAGTTAAGTATTACAATTTTCTATTGTATTTCTTCACTTTGTACTAGAATTCCATTTTAATTACTATGCATTTTATAATAACAGTTTTAATGTCTTTAATATATAGACGGTATTAAGAGTCAGATATTTTTTTTAAGAATATTTTAATATTTCTTGTTCTAACAGACTATTTGATCTTTTTAAATAATTAATTTAAACGATACTTACGCGGTGTTTTCTAATCTATATATATAAACATTCGATATGTGTGTGTTCGTAATATTCTTTACTTAAACGGCTTGGTCGACTGTGTTAAAATTTATTTACATATAAATAGGTTTATGTGGTCTTTTTTACATATAAGATTAAGTGAAGATTCTTAGCTATATTTAGTAGGTGACACTGTTGTTGATAACCAGTTTTTTTAATTTTCCCGTTTAGTTATTGTAAAGATTTTTTAGATTACCCACTTCAAGGAAAAAATTGTACTTAACCCTTAATTTTTTTGCCTTCCTGCGCGGCTAAACATTTCTTAATATAAGTTTTTTTTTCATTAGTTATTATTGTGATGTAATAAGAACGGCTACCGGGTTTTTTTTTTAGCATAAATCGTTATAAAATGTGTACAGTTTTTTATTTTACAAGGGACTTTCAAAATTTTCAGTATATGTTCAGTAAATACTAAAAAAAATGGTCACAAAATCATATAGAAACATTTATAATTATATGAAATAAATGCATAAAAGTATAGGTATTTTGTTGTGTTCTGTAATAACAAATGTTACTATGTTTTTAAACCTTTAGGTAAAGGCTGCAGTCTTTCTGCTGGTAAGCGACCACTGCACCAGACGCATTGCGTGTAAAATTAAAAATGTAGACACTCCCTTCTTGAAATACTTTATAATGTAGTTATCTCGAAAAACACCAGAATAGAGCGTACTCCATTTCCTAATAATTCACAGAAAACAGGCCGCTGAAATCGGATTGTCTCGGACCGTTTGGACGGGTATGTGAATGAGTAGTTTGTCGATTCCAAGTGATAGAATAGTGAATTTGGCTTAAATTAGGCAAAAAGTTGTATTTTTGCAAAACAAAAGAATAGACACTGCATTAAAACAATATAATCAATATATGGACATTATTATTCACTAAATTTAGGTGACTTAGTTGATCCGGTTTCAAATTAAAATTAAGATACACAATTTATCATTACACGTGTATGTGGTACACAGTACACTCATGTTCGTGGTAGGTAATTAGGCGACGCACGATCGAGTGGGAGTTGGGCGCCGGAACCGGAAGCGCGCCGGAGATGAAGGCGCGATACAATATCCGGTTAGGCGCCATTTCCGCCGCGAGACGACGCCTCGTGTGAGGATGCCTTACCTACATAACTCGCACAGATTGAACGATGATTTTCAATCGATGATTTATGAATTTGTTGCTTTTGTTTATGTTAGGTTATGGAAATTGATAATATTAACAAAGGCTGGATTATTCTTATATGATATTTTAATTACTATGATGATTTTTTTTGTACTTTCAATCCTTATATATATTAGATACTAAGTTAGGTAAATATATTAACGGCGTTTCTGTTTCGTACTCTTTTTGTTTTTGAAGAATTCAGATAGAATTTTAAAGGTTTCATCACAGCATGTGATTTGTGGCAACCGCCACGCCTAAGTGTTCTTGGTTCGAGTCCTGCACCGAAAATTATTTATGTGTTCGTGTTCTACAATTTTTGTTCCAACTTTGTTTGTTACTACGTATCTGTTAATAGTGTTTATAAGGTTGTTCTGACAGGATGCATGTTCAGGCAGGATCAGGCACGGTTGTATAAGCTCCGAAATTGGACAGACCGAAAGAGAGTTACTGTAACATGTTTATCACCTGTGACAAAGTTTATGGTAGTTTTAACCACCCACTCCAAAATAACAACAGTTACTAAAATTCAAAGGTATAAAATATACCAAATTTTGGTGTACGTGTGTTCTTAACTTATAAACTCTTATCGGGTCAATTGGACTGCTCTTAGCTATTGCGGGAGCTGGTAAGTAATGCTCTCGTCGACATTTCACTGTTATTTTTTTTTTTTACTTTCGTCCTATAAAAAAATTAATTCTTAATTTTCAACCACCCAACACTTGTAATTATTTTTTATTCATAACTCATTAATACGTGGCTCGACTAAATTCACATACTGGATCCGTTAGTTAGTGTATAAGTATAAAAATAAGTTTGCCAGATTCTTTCTTTGTATTAGTTACATACGCATAATAATATATATTGAGTTTGCGGTTATAGGTAGAACTTTTGTGTGTCGATGAAATGAATTATTATACGAAACGCAACCATTAACGAAGAGTAAGTACTTCGATGATGTCGATAAGGCATACCTGGTGCTCGACACCTCGCCGCGCTACGTACTGGATGGAGATCCCGGCCTTTTGTCACGAGAGGGTAACTGGATTGCTCCCGGGGGATTACGCTTTTATGTGATTTTTCAGTCTGAAGGGGAACTTAGTGATCTGAGGTGTCTGTTGGCTAGTGGTGAGTGGTTTCCTTTTAAATTTACTCGCCATTTTTTCACTAATACGTTATATAATTACATATTATCTTATGTTTTTATTCTTTTATAGAATCACTTCCTTTTATATGCGGCTTCGCGCGCGTTAATATTGATATTGTCAAACATATCGGATAACGCAATGAAAAGTTTCATACAAAGTTTATCCCTATCTTTGCTCCACTTGCAATAAGTTTTTCACGAGAAAAAGTAGCCTATCATCGTCTCCAGGTTTCCATCTATCTCTATATCAAAATTTATTATAGTCCATTCAGCGGTTTAAGCGTGAAAGCGTAACTAACAAACAAACTCACTTTAGCATTTATAATATTAATATAGTAAAGAGTTAAGTAATATATTTTACGTTCAAATTTCGATTTCTTATTTTTTACATGCAAATAAAATAAGAACAAAATACTTTTTTTACCAAAATAATTTTATACAATTAATACTATAAAATTATTTTTGATAACCGATATTAAAATAAAACAATATAAAAATTCATTTCTTAATAAAAGGAAGATTACAAACTTTAGTGACAACGTCGAGTTTGCATTGAAAAATGAAAAATAGAAAAAAAATGTTTTGTAATAGGTTAGTCCATAATTTTATATAGAGATTTTCTTTATACAAAAATAACAGCCTATATATACACTTATCTCTATCTTAATTAGCTTATACCAATTTATATCCAAGAATCATATATAAACACATGGACAATAAAGGACACATGAAATAATTACATAGGAATTTGGAAGGTTTCCATATTTGTCAATGTAATAGTATATTTTGTATTTTTTAATATGCATTGTAAGTACAAAAACGGCATTGTAAATTGTAAAACTAGTGTATGATGACTATAGTATTACAATAATTAACATAAGACAAAATTCCTATGAAAAATATAATTCACACTCGGAAATAATAGCGGGTGTAATGTAGCGTGTCTGTCACTTACTATGTCATTGTTTGATTTCTAAGTGATGTAAGTAATGCTTACATGTAGTTATAATTATTCGGTGGCGTATTACGATTATACCGATTTAGATAGAACACCGAGTGCTAAGATAACCCCTTACATAGCTCAGAGCACATAGCGCCTGCCCGCCCCAGATGTACCACCTGCAGAAAAAGCTACCGTGTTATAATAAAAAATACCTTTTTAAGATAATTAATTATATAAAATTAAACAATTTTAGAAATATATATGTATATATAAACAGTGTCTGATTCAAATAGGTACATTTAGCATATAATAAAAATAAAAAAGGGGTTTCAAAAAAATTCTGTTATCCTTATATAACTGTTTCAATAACTGACAGCACAACTAAAAAGGATCAAGTATATTAAATAAATTTATTAATAAGTTTTTCATATATGTAAGAACTTTATAACCAATCGCTGAAGCTTTAAATGGTCTTAATCACAGAAGTTAAATATGGTATATCATTTCATTACAAGGAAGTCATGATGATGTTTGTTTGCGGGAGATACGGACTTTCTCTAAGAGCGTAATTCCCTTTCCATTTTTTTAAACAAAAATAGGTTGTTATTAAAGTACGGGCTATACAATATTATATCCTGAGTTATTGTTTGTATTATAATATCGCAATAGCAACTGTGTCTTCTTTTACCAGTATCCAGATGTATGTGTATACTATATGAAAGTATAAGAGACTAATTAAGGAATGTTGTATAATTAATTTGACATATTGCATGAATTTATGCATAGGGTTAATGTTGTAATTTAGACAAATTTTTTAACGATGCAAATACGTAATATAATTAATTTAATTACAGTGTTATGAAAGGTTGACAAAACTGGATTTCACTTTTAGTGCTAATATTGTATAATGGCAATTTATGATCTAGTTTTCTAACTACATTTTATTTATAACGTCGGTATACTTATAGTTTCTATATAAAGGTATCTGATTTAGTTTTAAAACAATCACATCTGGTCTTCGTTTGGCACAATGATAACTGTTATTAAAAATTTCAAACCTATACTTTTTTTTTTAAATTCAATTAAAACCATTATTATAATTTAATATATTTCCTTTGTTCGTCGTGAGTATTTAAAATGTTAGGAAATTTTCTCTATTTTAGTCCTTCGATATATATATATATATATATATATATATATATATATATATATATATATATATATATATATATATATATATATATATATATATATATATATATATATCCAGCGTTAAGACACGAAGAGGTTCGCGATGAATTTGGGCAATACGCTCTGCGGTACATTACTTCTAAAAGTAAGTACAATATTCTGAAATATCTACACATAAATAATAAAATGCAATATATTTTGAATCGTAGTACAATTTGTATATTATTTTAAAAAGTTGCAATTAACTTCTAATCTTCTATAAAAATATACATTATACAATTTTACATTCGGAAGTTATTTAGAAAAAGAAAAAAAAAAACTATTGATAAGATATTAAAATATCTAAATAACAATTATCTTAACTTCGTATAAATTTGTGAGTCATAAACTTTGATATGATATATAATAGGCAGAGGATGTACATATTTTAATGTCAGATATAAATTTTTCGATTGGAGAAAAATAGTCTAAAGACATAAAATTAACCAGCTGATATTTTTTTTATTGTTAATGTTTTAGCGTTATGGCCATAATCTCACCTGATCTTAAGTGTTCTTACAGCCCAAGTTAGTAGACATGCTAACCTGCGGAGAAACTGGCTCTCAAGTCCAGCTGCCGGATCACACCTATAGGTATTTGGCCGCAGATTTTCAACTTGAGGGTGGTTGCTAGCCAGGAGGGCATTACAAAAAGGCTTAACACCATGCACATCCACCAATGATACATCTCCATACTGAAGATCGCTGCTACTACCCTTGAGTTACGTTCTTATGGTACGGTTTCCGAAGCTCCTTAGACGGACATTAGAAAAAGCCCTTCCAACATGCAAAAAAACGAAATGCATACGAAGTAACAACTTGATGCATTCATTCTCCATATCAGTATTAGTAATGTAACTAGCATGTGAATCCGTAGTGATGTTATAGATCTGCGTGACATAACCGAAACGATCTAAAATCCGAATCCCATATAAATGTTTTAATAATTTAGGTTAGAGATGGTGTCGAGTGAGACATTAACAAAAACTAAAATTTATTTATAACTATCTAAATAATTGATATTGTTCGACTATAAATATTCAAATAATACCAATTTTACTTTAAACATGGTTATTTAAATGTGTAATATACATAGTTGAAAAATAAAACTTAACATTTAAAAAGATAATATAGATTAATTATATGTTTATTGAATTTTTTTGAATTTCGAAACGGTGGTACATAGTTTTGACGTCCATAAATGCCTTCCCAGGACCTAAATTGAATAAATATGTTTTGATTTTGGTTTTTGACTAGGTCACCACGTCTATGATCATGGTGCTATGTTTGTCACATTGAAGTTGCATTTTGAGACCTGGGCCTTAACTCGATTCTGAGCACTAAATAGACGACATATCTCGACACTCTATTTCGTATTAAAAACTTTAAGAATTACATACATTTGAACCACAACATACATCTGTATGCATATACATATATGCTTATTTCATAGGTGATAGGAAGGCCATGTTTTTAAAATTCTCTTTTTTTTAGATACCTGTGCGGACGATATTGTAAACAAGAATATCATCCTACTAATTTTTTGATAACTTTTTATGCAAGTGAATGTAGAAAAACAACTTGGCTGGTGACTCCTTAAAGTACCTAAATAAACAGCTATCGAAAGTCTAATAGCTCTCTGGCATTGCCATGGCAATGGGCCTTACTACTACGGCAAAAAAACGTATTCGCAAACGTTACTAAATTTTTTTTAACATAATTTAAGATAAAATAGTGGAGATAGCTCGGAGAGAACTATCCAAGGAATAAAAAATTAAACTTCTAGTTTAATGAGGTAAATGTATTCATTGATTACCTTATTAGTTACGGTCTAAAAGTTATACGGATGGTAAAGTCCAATATATAAATATAAACGTATAAATAAGGTCTATACCAGAGGTTCCCACTACTATTACTATTTTGCCGTGGCGCCCTAACTTATCTAGTTGTTCGAAATAGATATATACAATGATACTAGTTATGTAAATGGGTACAAAATTTAAAACATCCACATTATGAATCCAAACAGTTTATTCATATGAATATAAAAATAACAGATTCCGAGCACATAGGTAAGTATATAACTTATAGTATTTATTTTGTACCCGCGAACGCTTAAGTTGAGGTTTTCGAGAATGATAAAGAAAATCACTTCACGGCGCCCTTCTTCACTCTCTACGGCGCACCAGGGCGCCGTCGCGGCGCACTCTTTGGGAACCCCAGGTTCGATCCTCCGGATAGAAGTTCTCGAGTGACTCTGCTCGCGCGATACAGTGACACTCTACAGCATTGAGAGTACACCATCACACCGCATAGCATTCGTGCACACTCACACGTTAAGTACACGGTTCTGTAAGGGACTACCTTCGCGGCCCTTGAGCTGCTTACCTGATAAGGTCGTAGTTAGGATCACTAAATTAGTAATACAGAACCTGCTGGGTAGTCAGGATCATGAATCTTTTTTCATTTACCGGCAGCAGCCCAAGCCGAGGTGCGGCAGTCCTGGCATTCTTATTCCTGCTGCCTCGCGGCTGAGTGCCCTCAGCACTCGCCCCAAAAAGTTCGGTAAAGCTGTCAAAGCCCTTGGGGCTAACAGCGTAAGTCAGTTCGAAAAAAAAAATCAGAATTGTAACGTCTATTTCTACTATTTAAATTTCTACTTATGTTTGTAATATACGATGAGAATACTGATGTTGTTACAAAATGTAAAATAAAATATATGAAGTTGGCATATTTGCTGTCAGTACTTAGCCAATTTCTAAAAGGATCTAAGGAGGGTGGCGAGAGGCCTCGTGGATGCGCCGGGGGACGGAGGCGGGGTCGCGGGGCGCACGCGGGCTGCGCTGTGACGTCACGTCCTATCTCGGCGGCCATCTTGGATTATCTCGTCGCACCTGGGGGGCGAGGAGGGCTTCAGTATCGACCCGATGCCGTCCCTGCACATTTTTCAGGGGAAACTTTATTATGTCTACTTGAATACTTGGTTTTATTAAAGGAAAAATCAATTTACTCGTAAAATATAAATAAAACGGCTATAAAAGCGACTGTTTTTTTTCTTTGTAATAATCAGCGAATTAAATGTACTTAATGATTATATTAACATAAATCAAACAAAATACTTAAACATTACATATTACTGGTCTGAAGTTTTACGACAAATTACATACGCGAATTAACGACATGGACTTAAATCATATACGTTAAAGTGAAAAAATATAGCTTTATGTGCAGCTGCATAAACACACTTATAGTTGCTTATGACAGACTTTCAACTTCTATAAATTCTCAGCATTCTGGGGAGTTTGTGAAAACATTCTGCTACAATACTATGGCTGCATCACGATGTTTACTTCATCGAAAGCACAGGCTCATTATATCATATATTACTGCGTCAATACACGCCAAGTCCGAACACTAGAACACTGAACTACCGTCATTGGATATCTTAAAATCGATATTAATATGTACTTTTTGTAACTTTATTAAAAAAAACTCAATCTGGCAAATGCGTGCGAAAATTAGCATATACGACATTTTTTAATGCGAATATGTCTGTTAAAGAAATGTTAAGTTTTGTGGGTATTTAAAATTTGTTTATGTAACGTGAAGTATGTAATGTAAGTAGACGCTTGGGTCCGATAAATCCCAGTGTGTATAAGTGAAGTTTTTAGAATTTGCGTGCATTTACTACTGAATCCTTAAAATGTTGTTGTACTGTACTATGAGTTGGGAAATATAGAAATGTGTCTGTAATCGCCTATACGGCATGCATAGGCACGTTGACTAAATTAATGCCTCCCTTCGGAAAAAGCCTTTGTCAAACAGTAAAGCCTTTAGCTCTTATAGTCTGGTCTTATTGTTATAAATGTTACATTTTTCAAACCAAATGAACGTAAAATAATCGCATAATAAGCGCGAAGTGTAATATAAAATAATGTTTCAATTAAACTGGTACAAAATATAATGTTTAGTTAAAATTCAGCCGGCACACACGCATAACGTTATCTGTCTGTGGCAGTTTGGACACGCCGATAGGATCTGTGGTATCTGGCGCACACCCCCGACCTCTACCACCGCGCCGGGAGGCTTTGTACCCCAGACATGAAACGATCCGTCCTTACTTGTGTTTAATACGAATAAAGAACCTAATACGAAAATTTCCATCTAATAATTTTATGATTCTAAAATAAATATATATTTTATCTTATTTTTAATTATAAGAACAATAAATATATCGTGTAGAGATGACGTTCTGAGACAGATTATCGAAGAATCAATGTTTTGAGGTAAAAAAGACGACTTGTTAAATCAATTCACAGCTCTGAATCGATCCAGTGAATAATTATTTCACCTTTAAAAATCGAGGGTAATTTCTTATCTATTTTCATCTAACATTATTTGTAATTATTTCAATCTTTTAACCAAACATTTATAGAAATGAGAATCTTTCACATATATAGAATGATAAAACGATTATTATGGTGTTATTTTTATCTATGAATGGTTTTATATTTAAAGGTGAGATTATGGCCATAACGTTAAACTTTAACTAAAAAAAAATCGTCTTATAGATCTCAATTTATTTAAACATCGATTCATTTGATTTCGATACGAATCGAAACAAAAATCTATCTTGTTCAGAAAGAATCACCATCCCTAATAAAGTGTACAATAAATAGTATATTAACCTAAATTAGATTTCTAATTTTACTTTCATTTTTCAAAATGAAGAGGAGATAGAGCTCCATTAGGTACTGGAAGTATTCGGGTACTGCGTCAATATGTGTAGGTTCGTTTCCTGGATTGATACTGAGAGTTTTTAATTACATAAAACAATTGGTAATCATTATTCATCATCATTTTATATCAGGTAAGATTGTGGTTAAAGGATGTATCTATAAAATATATAAAAAACAAGAATAATTGTTCAGTTATATAAAAACTCTTTACCTCTTGTATCAGTTGTTTGTCCTTTGTATATACTGTTGGAGTTTCATAATAACAGGGAAGCCATCAAGTGGCAATCAACACTAATATCAGGACCACCGGGTATCGGCAGGGTTCTCCAGTAAAACAATGCGCTCATTAAGAGCGCGTGCTGTGCAGCTGCGTATGCGCACCTTAACGTTTAAACTTTAAACATTGCTTCTATGAGCTCTTGTTCCGGTAAGTTTCTAGTGGCCCTGAGTGGGTAAACTCAGGCACGTGCTGTCGCCTGGTGGTCTGACCACCACTGTGCGTATTTAAAAATTATCTTTTGCAATAATACAGTAAACAAAGTTAATAACTTCTTTCAAACACCAAGTCTTTGTACCTGTTCCTGTCTGACGTATTTATTTTTTGTGAATGACATGTAATAATATAAAATATTGTTTTTTCAGTTATAATATTAAAGGCTAGATTGCTTATCTGGCAATAATCCACTCGAAGGACAAGTTAATACGAGTAAATATATTTATTTGGTTAAATTTGTCGATAGATTCGGCTGGGTGCAAACACTGTGTTTCATGGGACCTGTATGACGGATTAATAATTTTAATGTTGCACCTATTGTATCTCTTTAGAAACGAAGAAGAAAAATAAAATATATTTATTTGTTAGACACACACGTTTTACTATATAAAAAAATAAATAGAATATTACATAAATTACATTTATTACATACATAGAACATGCACGTTGTTAATAGATTGCTATTTTATTGACTGATACATTGCAGTTCACTTGTTCGGTAAGTTTAAAATTAGTTTCATTATCGAGTAAGGTTACTTTAAAATATTGCTCCGGTATTCAATTTCAATATCAATTACGGTGGGAATTTTCCTATTTCTGAGTATGGTATTGTGATAAGATTAAAATATGAGTAGATTTGATTCTTATTTGAAATATAAACTTATTAGAAATATATACACAATGTATCACTTATTCTGGTTCGAAATACGACGTCATTAATTGCTGAGTTGATGATGACGCTAATATTGTGAATTATATGAAAATAGTCCGCCTGTATTCCTTTATTGGAAATAGATGCCACGTCACTGGACACAGTTTCGATCTTTCACACCCAGTTTCTTCCAGCTCTCTTGCGTAAGGCGTTGTTCCATTTTACAATGGGGTTGGCCCACACTTTGTCTAAACACATTTTCGAGGTCAAAACTCGCCTAAAATATCTAAAATATCAAGGCGTCAAGAAATTTCTCTTCAAAAATATGTACGATATATCAGATGATTACGACTTAAAGATTTGGGATACTTTATACAGATGTTGTATATTTGTAATAAAAGTTTTGTAAATCTCATCCATGTCTATCAAGAGATCTGAGGTCGTTGCATCTTTTGTCGAAAATATTACGAGCGTCGGCAACCGCGCCGGCAGCGTTTACTGCGTTTTGAATAATAACAGTAAAGATAACAGGCCAAAATAAAGTTTAAAATCTTATTGGTGAAGGGAAAATGGTTACAGCCGTCAACTTTATTGTTATTTCTGAATGCTAAGCTCTTAGACGTTTTACCGTATTCTATGTTAATAAAAATAGACTCTTCAAAAACCACTGAACCATATATGAACTTATAGGAAAGTAGTTTTTGTACTTCGAAAATATTTAAAAAAATAACCAGGATGTAAAAGGATTACCAACAGAACACAATTACAGCGTTTTAGGAATTTGCGTCAGTTTGACTGTTTACATGTTCATCTATTTGTCTGTGCACGCGTCAGGTGATATGTACAAAATTACCTGTATATAGATAACTTAATGTAATTAATATAGAATAACTTGGCATATTACTTACTTTTTGTTTCATCGCAATCGGTACACTTTATCAAGAGATATCTATCTATATATAGAAAAATTAAATGCCGAAATGTATGTACGCGCATAACTTCCGAACGATTGTACCAAATTGGATGATTATTTTTTATTGTGTTCATTATTGTCGTCAAGACAAGGTAATATAAAAAAGAAAAAAAAATACAAAAAAAATTTAAATCGGTTAAAGCATTTTTGAGTTTTAGCGAGGCTGAAGAACAACGATTATTGGTGATACGAAGTTCACCGGGTCAGCTAGTTGTAAATAAAACTGAACATACAATAATTTTTGCTAGTATTTTGTAATTGTATCTCCCCGGTAGATCTTGTCCTGCCGTGTCTAGTACATAGTTAATGGCTTTGTCATAGCGTCACTAATGTATTTAGGAATAAGAAAAATGCCTACTTCATGAGAATATATAATTATGTGCTATTTTTATGATATTCGGTTAGAGTGTACATTTAAGAGGGTAGACATATATATGTACATAAAAAAAAAACAAATAAAGTTCATTGCTATATTGATTACAAATTACACCCCAATTATAATTTTCAAAATATTATTAACTTACAGAGTTTCATCAGTTTTATTTTTATTATTAAAAACCTAATAAAATGAAATAAAGACTTCCGACATTCGACATGGATTTGCCAAATACGACTCGGATTTGCGTACTAAGGATTTTGTGTACTATACAAAACTTATTAAACAATACGTTTCTCTTGATTTAGTTCCCGAATCTGCGGGCTACTTCTACTCAGTCTTAATTGGCTTTCGATATATTTTGTTCCATTTAAGTTTTGTACTAAGTTTGATATAAACAACGAAAAAAACGTTAAAAACGTCACCTTGTATTAAATCCAGGTATTTATATTCAGTGACTAAATACTACCACGCAACGGAGTAATCGTTTTAAGAATGCTGAAACAAATGTACGTTGTTCACATTATAAATGTTTGGGAGTAAAGATAAAATTAATTATTACAATAAGAAGCCTCGGCTAACCAGCTGCCGGTGAATTGCGGGGCTTCTTATTGGGATATTATTTAATGAAAGACAAACACCGATATAATTAACTACTTGTAATTTCATGTAAAACACATTATTGGTTAATATTTGATTGTTATTTTACTATGGACACCTAAATATACGAATAATTCTGTAAAGTTTATTAGCAATTGGGTGCTGTTTTCATTATGTCTTAACATAGTATATAATAAGATTAGTATTGTAATATTTGTATTTCAAATAAATAAATTTGTAAATCAATTTAATTTTGATAACGGAGTTTAATATTATGGCGCTCTAAATACTAAATGTAGCGAGAGTTCGTTACACTAATAATCCGATTAAATAAAAGATTAATATGATCCGAATTTAATACCATATACATTTACATTAATATTATAAAGCGGTAAAGTTTTTTTATGTGAAGTGCTAATCTCAGGAACTATACGATGGATTTTTTTTGTATTTGATAGAACAACATAAGGAAGGCTTTAGGCTATGCAATATCACACTACTACCAATAGGAGCAAAGTTGTATTGAAAAAGTTACAAAAACGCGCAAATATTCTTACTAATATTATAAGTGCGAAAGTGTGTTTGTTTGTTACGCTTTAACGCCTAAACCGCTGAATAGATTATGATGAATTTTGGTATATAGATAGACGGGAACCTCAAAATGGTGATGGGGTACTTTTTTCTCGAAAAACTTCTATGAAATGGGGTATAGAGAGGGATAAACTTTGTATGAATTTTTTATTGCGTTATCCGATTTGTTTGACAAAATCATTGTTATCGCGAGCGAAGCCGCACGTAAAATCTAGTTATTTGCTAATTTATAGTTCCACGCCGACGTAGTTGCGGGCTCTGCTAGTATTTATTTATTTAGAATTATAAAGTGTACTAAGTAAATTTATTTAGTGTGGTGCAGCAGTAGCAAAGGACGTAGGTACCGTTCGTTTATAAAACGCCATAATACGATTGCATTTACAAATGACCTTCATGGTTTCCGACGCGGCTACTTCGCTTCTTCGGATTGTAAAATATTTCTCAAGGAGATATTAACTGGACCGTGTTGTAGACTTTCCTAACTTTGTATAATTTACTATCGATAATAATATTTCATTCAGAAAGGCGTTGTTTCGCGAAAATCATCGTGGATGATTTGTAGCTTTAGAGTATCCAGCATCGATCCAACGATGTTTTATTGGAGAGATATAATACATGTTATCGATTATAGTTCCTGCAAAAGTTTATAATAGTCGGTTATACGCATCGAGCGTTATCATTTTAATTAAAAAAATAATAATTAAGATTTAATATTAATACTTAAATATCAAATATTTTTACTTTTTGGGTATCTTAAATTGTCTAGACTATCTGGATGTATGACGTTAAGCAGGGGACGAATTGTTTAATTCAAGCGATCTTGACCGGGTAAATCTATAAAGGTCGTACAAAAATTCGTCGTCAAGCATTAAGGCACTAAAGCTAACATTTGTTTCGTAGAAAAAAAATAGGAATTTGTTATATATGAAGCATCCCGTTGTGGTAGGATAGTGCTTTTTATATATATTTTTACTATAAACTCGCAAGGTATTAAAGTATAACTAACGCAGTCCAAGAACCGAGATTTCAAATACTGATTTAACGTTGACACCTGTTAAACATTGTATGAAACAAATCCACACACTTATACAGAAGTCGAATGTGCGGTTTTTGTTAAATTAAAAAAAAATACAAACCACATTCAAGTTAATTTGCATATCAAAAGTAAACTGTTCTAAGTATTCTCTCGCACAGCATCATACAGGTGTTAAGAACATAGTAATATAATAGATAAAACATCGTCCTATCTTATTACGTATGAAGCTATCGCGAGAAAAAAAACATAATTGTGGCCACATACTGGTTCAGGAATAAGATCTCGTCTATAGAACACGATAAACAGAATAAAAATTACTTTACAAAAGTATTAAAGGCTTGAACGAAGCATCATATTCCAAAACATGGAATATGATATCTCAATTTTTCGCGAGTTTTTATCGTTGTGGCAGCGTTGGGATTACTTTTGAACTGTTTTTATGTTGTTTTTGTGGATGGTGTATATAATTCGTTATTTCGCTGTGACTTCTAGCACACGAGAATATAGCTGATGGTTTTTTTCTTAAAGAATAAAGTACGAAATATACGCGTATACTGAAAACTGTTGTTCCTTTTTGTTTATTAAACATATTTTTATGGCGTTATAAAATTTCATAATATATATGAATATTGCATATTTTATCATCTCTTTATACTTTTATACTACAGCAGTGTATTTATTGTTTATAATTATGTAAGTAATTTATTTTAAAATGTAAATATATTAAAATAAAATAATGAATCTAATAATAAGTTAAATACATTAAAATATAACTGTACACTATTTGTTTATACAGAGTGAGGTCACAAAAAGTTCTCCTCATACAAAACACGGTTTTACGTCATTTTTAACGATCATTTAGCCTCCCACATAATATTATTCACATGATTGAAGCATATCAACCGTACATCGTGAACACGCGTCGAAAAAATAAATCAAATACTCTTTTTATACAACGACCATCATTAATAAAAGTGTTTTAAAATATATTTAATAATGTCCACAAAGGCGGAGAGCACAATGCTCGACCCATGAAGGGGCAGCATTTATTATAGCGACAATATATCGAATACAAAAAGATATTGTGACAAAGATGCGTACTTTTTAATAATATTGTCATTTCTCAGCAGCAATGGACTCTTTCAAAAAGCCATAATGCAATAATTTATATCTTTATAAGACTTTTTTATGTGGGAGTCATCGTGCAGGTGAGCACGGGTTAACTTTGTATAGCTCTTAGTTCGTTTTTCGTCTTCATAGAATAGGACTTTTAGATAAGATAGAGTCGCGTTAGAACATTTGTATGGTATACAAGCAATGTTTGTATATGAGACTTATCCAATTTTTTTATTTTTAGTTACTTCTCAAATACCTTATAAAATATTACATTCTTTTAATAAATACCTTACATTGCTTTAATCAATACTGGATCTTGTACGTTTCGCTTTGGTAATGCATTATTTATACGCGATATAACAACTAAATTTTCATTTCACAACATGCTACATTAATATAATCTGCACATTTATTTCAACGATATATACTTTTAGAAGTTTTAATATTTCATTTAAATACAATTACTAGAAAGATTCGTTTTTATGGTAATGCCATAATAAAATTATATTGTATTGTGCTTTTTCTGCGGGGTTTTAACCTCTAGATTTTCATTGAACTAGAAAAAACTATATAACACGCTAGCCTGGTTTTAGTATATCATGTATTTTATAGAACAAGAATAGTGGTAAATTATGGTGACAAAAATTGCTATCAGTATATTACCTTACAATTCTGTGTCTAAACATTAAAAAAATACTGTTTACTATAGTTTACAATAATAATAGTCGAAAACAAATTTGGAGTACCTAACATAACTTTTATGTGATATGTAAAGTCACAAACAATTGGTAAAAAATAAACAAAGTTATAAATATTGAACAGGGTATGTATATGTTAACCAATTTAAATAATTTCATCTTCATAGTAAAATGTGGTAATCCTTTATGGCATCCAATTAGATATCTTTGTTTAGGTAATAGGTATTGTCTACAAAGAGATCCTATAGTATAGGTCCGAAAAAAATCAGTACGGATAGAGCTAACTTTGTATAAATGTAATAATTATTCTAATAGGTAATATCAATAATTTAAAATTGCTAACTAAATTGCTATTTCGTAGCCTATGAATATTAAATTGATATTTAGTACTATCTACTTTCTTGTTGTCACGCGTACAAAAGAATGGTATTTAATTATAAGACTTAAGAATTTTAAATGAAGATTTGCGTTGTTACGCAAAAAATATACTTCAAAACTTTACGAGCTATCGTCGCGACGGGGTTGACATTGGAGCCACAATAAAATCGATGAAATATCTAAGGGCCAGTTGCAATAACTCATAGTGTACAAGTTAACGGACTGCGCCTATTGTGACAGTGTTGGCACAGGTAAACGCACAGTGGGTTGTAACTGGCACAAAGGAAGGACGAGCTCTTGATAGTTGTGAAATTTTATCGTTCGATTGTTATTCAAATTAACCAATTTAATTTCTATAATAAGGATTAAAAATGAGGGCACTTTAATCTATAATATTTTTTCACTTTAAATCTATTAAAATGATTATACTTTTCTATAAAATTTATTATTCTCTTGACTAGAGTAATTGAGGTATGCTATCTTTATCTGAGTGTTTACTACTTGGCAGAAACGTTTTACTAGAAACCAGGACCTTTTTTATACTTTATAGCTTTAGCGTTATCCTAACAATCTCACTTGATGTAAGGTGACGATGTGGCCCAGATGGTGGACACACTAAAACTAGTTGAAGGATTGGTTCTAATGTGCAACTGCGGTAACACACTTATAAGTATTTGGTAGCAAATTTTCAACGTTAGGATGGTAGCTAACCAGTTGGGCATTAGAAAAAGCCCTACCACTATTCTATGGTTTACTCACGATGTTTTCTCTCACCAAAAGCTCAGGGTCATTGCAGGTGGATTCGAACTCACACGCATTGACGCGGCGTCCACACACACTACTAACAGAGCCATCATCTCTTTAAAATAACTATTTTATTACTTATTTATAATGAACTTTCAACTGTAATTTTATAGAAAACAAGGTGACGTATAACAATGTACTGTATCTGAAAAGGTATGGTTACCATGCGTTAAGATTTCTATTGATTTGTATCATGCGAAGTTGGTAGACACGATAAACCTGTGCAGGGACTGGTTTTCAAGTGCAACTGCCGGAACACTCCTATTGGTATTTGGCGGTAGATTTTCAACTTGATGGTGATAGCTAGCCAGGCGGGCATTAGAAAAAGTCCTACTATCATGCGATATTCCAATACCATTGAGAATTTTAAAACATATGAATAATTACTAAACGACTAGCAGTAACCCGCGGCTTTGATTGCGTGAATATTGATTTAGTCAAACAAATCAGATGATGCAATAAAAAGTTTCATACAAAATTTTTCCTTCTCTTTACCCCTCGTCCAATAAGTTTTTGGCGAGAAAAATTTACCTTTCACCGTCTCCGGGGTGCCATCTATTTTCATTCCAAAAAATCAACGTAATCGATTCAGTGGTTTAGGAATGAAAGCAAACAAACAAATTCACTTTCGCATTTATAATATTAGGAAGTTTAGGATTCACCTCGGAAAAAACTTATGCAAAAAGCAGTCATATTTACGCTGTTTTTAAATAAGACGGGCGTTATTGACGATATGCAAGTGGCGCTGTAACTTTGTTGTTTAGTAGCAGTAACTTAGTAACTTCTCTCAGCAAATACTGCGGTCTTATTTAAGTTTAATAATTGTAAACAGCTATAGGTTGCGGCGATCGTTTGGTTAATTAGGTGGATTGTATGCCGGTGGTATAAGACTAGTACTATCAAAAGCGGATCCACTGTTGTACACCACGGTATGCCTACAACCTTAATAGATTAGTAACGTCACTCTTTCACGGTTAATGTTTTCCCCACAGCTATACCCACGCCCATATCCTTACTTAATATTATAAATGCGAAAGTGTATTTGTTTTACACTTTCACGCCTAAACCGTTGAATAGATTTTGATGAACTTTGGTATAGAGATAGATGAAAACCTGGAGACTGTGATAGGCTATTTTTTTTTTTGGATGAGAGGTAAATACAGAAATAAACTTTATATGAAACTTCATTGTATTATCCGATTTGACAAAATCAATAGTGAGCGAAGCCGCGGGTAAAAGCTAGTAATTTATAAACATTCCCTATGTAGGATTGCGCTATATCGATCATGAGCAAGTTCATACACCAACTCGCACTTGACCGATTTTAGAATGGTTGTGACCACAACCTTTTTTGAGGGTTGGTTCCGCGCCTGGATTCTAAAACAAAAAATCAGGTACTGAGCTAGCGTTTTCGGAAACAAACCGTTGACCTCTCAACTAGTGACGTAAAAATCCCACCCCTAGCGTAGTCGCATCACGTACAGGTAGGAGTCGAGACGGAGGCAGGTCGCGGCCGCCCGGCGCGTTCCGGGAAGCTGCATGAAGTCGTCACAGGGCGCCCCGCCGGGACGGTAGCTCGCGGGCGGTCCCCACGCCCCCCTTAATTAATTTTAATGCATTTACCTGACTTGTCGTGGTCACGGTGACAACGATCGCTGCTAACTAGGTTTTGGATTTTTTAAATGATTATATTCTTAATCGATTTTATATCGTAAATTGTCTGGCAATGTTTTATAGAACTCTGCTCGTATGCTTTTAATCTAGTGTTTATTCATCACATCTTATAAAGAACTTAAACAAGAATCATATCGTTCTTTCAGCACAAAACATAATAAAGGCAGTACTTTCTTATTCTTCTAAAACTGAATACAGTTTTCTACAGGTCTGAATTGAATGCAAGTACCATAAATTAGAAGTAACTCCTTAAGAGTGTTATAGACTAGCTGGTCCCGCGACTTCGTTCACATGGAACCATAATTATGAATTAAATTTTGCTCGTTTTATAGCTCTTTTCAATATAACTTTGCTTTTATTTGAAATAGCGCGATGTAAATAGCCTAAAGCCTTTCTCAATGACTGCTCTATGAAAAAGAAAGAGAATTGTTTAAATTTAACCGGTAGTTCCTTAGCTTAGCGCGTATACACAAACACATTTTCGCTTTATAATATTAATATAAATATTCGTATATAGTATGGTCATATGTATTCAATAATCAAGGGCCAAGACGTACTTGAGTATCTGGTACCTGAATTACCATACACATGGGTGTTAAAGTGGCTCCCTTTTGTTTTGTTACATTTCGGCATCAATTAGTGTATCAGCCAGTTTTACAGCGATCTTTCATTGATCCTCATTGTTTTTGAATAACACTGTGCTTACTATTGTGTATATTACTGTCACTTTACCGTCCTACTATAAAAAGCACTGACTAAGTGAGGTAAAAAACATTCAAAGCATATATCTATCCACATACACAAAATAAAAATAACCAAAAAAGTTAAATTGTCAATTGCAAAAGTAATTTATAGAGATGAATCATTTGACGAGCGGAATGTTTACTAAACAAACGAGAACGCAGCATTATATTAACGACGATATTTTATTACTACATAATCCTTGCTCACAAGGTAATTCAGATAAGGATCGACTTCCGAACGCATCTAAACTTCTTCAGTTAATTTATGTCTAATTAGACGAATTAAATTTTCCACGAAACGAGAAGGCCGGTAGCCGTGTCATAAATTTAAAATTATTATTAGGTAAGAGCAAACATAATTCTTACTTCAATGCTTTTATGACAACGTTCGGTATTAAAATCGATTCATAATGACTAAATTTCGTATATTCATTGGTCGGTTCCTTGTCACATTATGTTACACTTATTTACATTAATATTTTCGAATTAAAATTTATTACTATTTATTTATAATTACTCATTATTTATTGTAGCCACAGGCCATTTCGTCGACATGCCTTTTGATGTTACTTCATTTATAATGGGAGGTCGTTTCAATTACAAATATTATTCTTCTAAAATTCGGAAATCATATCATTGAAGTCACAACATTTTAAGCAAATTATTGTTAAGTTTTTTTTTATTATAAATACCGGCTGGTACTGTAGGTAAGTTGTTTGAGAACGGTTCAGAGTAAGACGAGAATTAAATAATTTTCCTATATACTACCGTTTCAACATTTTAAGTATGAATATTCACTAACTTCAAATATTACAGCACAAGCGTTATCTTTACTACATCTTGGAGACTTGAAATTCTGAATAGGATGCTTCGGATTTTTACGTCCGACTAGTCCTGGACTATAAAGTCCAAGTATGGATCTGTGTGGAATATTGTTCGCATCTCTAATACGGATCCACGAAATACCTTCTCAATAACCAGGAGGTGTTGTATAAACAGGCTGTCTGCATTGTACATGATGCCGACCTTACCAGATACTGAAGCGCTGTTCAAACTCTTTCCATTCTCTCATATTCAGAACAGAACTAAACTACAGCCAAAAACTAAAAGTTTTCAATGTATTGCTTTTGGCATGCCTTAAAATTGTGGAAAACCTAATCTTCCGGCCAGTCTATGTGCTCCTTACGATACTTAGTCCTTCAAGCGTATCGTAAAGGGATATTTATGTAAACCGGCAAGATTCACACTTCTTGATGATCACCGTTGATTTTGGACTTTCCTTTTAGGCATCTGTTTATCAGAGAAAGTGTCATCAATTTGTCGTACAACCACCTGGAAAAAAGTATAGCATCATTAAACCTATAGGGTTTATTTACTTTTTTCAGAAATATATTACTTGCAAATCCAGAGATAATAATCTGAACCACAGCATTAATTATATTCATTAAAATAAATTGCTTTGGTAACAAAAGGTATTACAAATTACAATACTTAAACAATTAGATATATATGCTCTTAATATTACTGAAAATATGTAATCTATATACACAACACAAGGTCCGGTTATTTACGCCATTTATAATTCAAGAACGGCTCGACCGATTTTAATGATCTCTTATTAGTTAAATTCGTCTCTGATTAGAAAAGTAGAATAAATTTTTAGTATATATTTTATGAAATAAATAAAATCCTACATTGAATTTACCTAAAAGTTAACGTGATATTCATTGACTGTAAGGCGATACGAAGTGATATCAGCTAATAAGAAATGAATATATCCTGTGAAATAATTTAAGCTAACATTTTGCTTTTGGGTATAGTTGACAGTTAATATTTATAATTTAATTACTGGTTACTTCTTACTAAATTCTAATTACCAAATACGGTTGAATGGTAAATAGTTAATTTGCGTACACGGGCCAACCCCCTCGTTTACAGCCCGCACCATGTCAAATCACTGATGAGCCGTCCCTAATCACCGACCCCAAACTCCATACTCGTAATTTTGGTTTTATTGTTGTTGCTAATATATTATGCAAAAGGAATGATGCCTATGGATGATATTAAGTTAATAATCGAGATTGATTTTACAGCTACTTAAAATGTATTAAATGCAGTATATATTAAATACTGCCTAATAAAGAAACCAACAGATGCTAATAAAATACAAAATATCTTTTTTTTTTGTATATTACGGTTTTAGCGTTATGGCCACAATCTCACCTGATGTTAAGTGACAATATGACGCAAGCTGAAGGACACGCTGAGCTTAGTGGAGGGACTGGCTCTCAACTGCAACTGCCAAACACACCTATAAGTATTTCGCGGCAGATTTTCAACTTGAGGGTGGTAGCTAGCCAGGCGGGAATTAGAAAAAATTCTACCTACGCTTAACCTATAGACTGTAAAAAAATCTAGGATCATATTTGATATTAGGAATTTATTACCATCATTATAAGATTATTTTTTACGTAAATTTATTCAGAGTAAGTCAGGTGCCAATATATTGTTTGAAAGAATAATATGAATTTCAGTTCATCCAATCTAATTCTAATCTACTGTAAGCAATTAAATTCTTATTAAAAATTGTCATACAAAACATTTATATCTGATTTACAGTTAAATAATAACTTCACACACGACTCTCTGAATTTCCGTATCATTTCTCACAATTAAACAGTACATCAAATTATGAGACACAATTCCGCATCACGCCTGAATAGCTAGAGACTCTGTTTGATCTTTGTTAACATATTAAACTTTGACCGAATTATCGTAAACGGGGATGAATTCACATCGTTAAATTATCTTATATTGCAATAAATATGTCCGCTGTGCTGTGTTTGGAAACATCGCTTGCCGTGTCGAATGCTAATGAATGTAATAGACCGTGCAATAGGGGTGTTTGAAGCCAACTTCGTCTGCCTGTGTGGCGGCATCACTCATATTTTTTTTGCGTAAATTGTTTCACTGAACTTCGTATTCTTAGGCTTGGTGTTTGGCATTTGTAATTGATTTATTATTGTTTGTGCTTTGAATTTTTTTATTAAAATTTTTGTAAAAGATTTATGAGAATATCACTAGTATAATTACAATTACTTAATAGTAAACTAAATAAGATTTCCATTAGGTACATATATATCTCGATATCAGTATTTCGCAAGGATATATGATATTGTAATGTAATTCTTTGTCA
Organism: Actias luna; assembly: GCA_039707435.1. Taxonomy (NCBI): domain Eukaryota; kingdom Metazoa; phylum Arthropoda; class Insecta; order Lepidoptera; family Saturniidae; genus Actias; species Actias luna. Next base: position 5,874,550 of record JAZHAC010000033.1, on the reverse strand, counting down.
TCTAAGCATGCGTTTTATAATATAATACTAATACATATGGAATTTACCAGTGACTCGGAGGCTTTCTACTATTATCGTATCGGTTTAAATTATCTAGTTCATTTCTAAGTTATTTCTAATTAGTAATCAGGCGTGGGTTGATCGCTTATATGTATATACATTGAACGCGTCAATCAAATTTATGCTGAATGCACTATAGATAAGTAAACAATCAACACAATAATATACTATTAAATTGCAGAGTAATATTGATTTGTTAGTAGACAGTGAAAAAATTATAGTTCAGTGTTAGTGTTTATGGATGTAACTTTGAATTACTACAATGAGATTGAGCTTTCGGTGAAGGAAGACACCGTGACGAAACCAAAGCATAATGGTAGTTTTCATATCCATCTGGGTACCTAGTAACTACTATTCCTTAATTTAAAAATCTTCCATCAAATACCGTTCCGGCAGTTGCACTTGAGAGCTAGTCCCTCCACTAGGCTTAGTGTGCCCACCACCTTGAGCCACATCGTCACTTAATATCAGGTGAGATTGTAACAAATACGCTAAACCTTAAATACAAACTTTTTAAAAGCTAAAGCTCAAAAAAAGGCTTTCATGTGGATATTAGCTAGCTAGCTTACAGATTGGCTGATTTACTTGCTTAACGTGGAAACATTTTTCTTATTTTATTTAAATAGGTAATATTTGCGGGTGCAGAAATTGAGGTGATAATACAGTATGGGGACGTAGACTTGATACTCCGAATTCAGGTGTAGGGGTTACCATAGTCGTCAGGTCCGACCTGACAGCATATTTAGGAGTAGAGCGTAGTACCCGACCTCTCGGTTGATGCATGTGTTCACGGGGCACGTTTGTTTCAACGGTTATCTGCGTCACATTAGCCAAGAGAAAGCACCGAAGTGCTACCATTATAAAAACACGTTTGACGATGCAAATCACGCACTAATAGTTTGTCCTGCGTGAATTCGAAATACTGCGTTCTAACCATACTCGTAGGGACTGATCTCTCGCTTAAGGCCATCGTCAAGGCGATGGCGGGGAGCATGAGTGAAAGAAACTTGATCAACTCATTCTGCCAGCAGATAATGTTCGAGAAAGAGTGAGCGGAGCGATCGCGGGAGCTTGACGGGAAGGCGTGGTAATGATCTGAGGCCTCTTTAGACAGTACTTGCACTGAGGAGCCTAGGTAGCTAGTCAATCAGCAGTTATGCACCATGTCCTATGTATGTGCGCATGCGGCCAACTGATGCTTGAGGTTTTGTTCCAACTTAATGTGTGACAGAGTGACGGTTCATCTGCCGTTGTCTAATGGTCCACTATCAGACCAATCAGATGGTAATGTTAGAAGTATATCACGAGTGGATAAAGACCACCTGGTTCTACTATCTAGTTATTATCGTCATAGATAAGAAGCAGTACGAAATCATTTTCTGGTCAGTTGCAAGTAGATACCTATAAGGAAAACCGTAGAGATTTTTACTGGTTTAAAACTTCCATAGGCGAGTCCCACAAACGACTTTCATAGCCTCCATAATGCGAGATAAATTTATTTTACCCATGTTAATAAAAAGCAGATAATATTATGTAAATATTGATTACTTAAATTAGAATACATGCATTAATAACATGATACAGTAATTAATTAAAATTACATTTCATTTACCTCTATTTTAAACTATCATAAGATAAAGATTATTTAGAAATAAAATTTCTTATTTAAATTTAAATAGAGCCGTCCACTTTCTTTGATCTTTTGTTGTGTGATGTTTAACAGAGCTTGCTCTCGAGATGTAAAGACTACGGATTATATAGTACCTGACAAAGGATTTTTTTTGCAAAATTTTACTTTGAATGTGGATGAGTTGTGTAAATGGAATATACAAAAAAAAATGCTCTTGCATAAAAACCTAAAATATAACAAAGATTTAGTAATACTATATAAACGTAATTATTAACGTGATTTAAAAGTATGACAAAATTGGAGAATTAAGCGCACATTAAGTAATAGGTAAATACTTTATAGGGTGAAGATCATACATATAAACCTATAATTATAATAGCGGTTTGTAATTTTACTAAAATGGATAATTGGTGTTTAATGTCATTTCGAAAAGAACTATCGATATAACTATTTTATTTGCAAAATAAAAAAATTGACTTTAATGTAGTTGTTCACAAATAAATTTTTAAAAACAAACAAGAAAGATAAATACTGTTTTTTTTTTTTTGTAATTGAATCGATGAGCGAAACTATTTGTACAACAATTGAAGTGACCACTAAGCTTAAACAACAATGTATCGTTTGACGATCGAAATTTGCTTTCAAAATAAATATATACATAGTTGCCATTATTGCTTACTGTGTTGTCGTCAATAGTTCTCTATGTTGGCGCAGTGTTACCAACAAAAGAAAATAATAAATCCTAATACAATGCTGTGTCACCGCATTTGTCATGCAATTTATGGTAAAACTGGGTAATGTTGTGGTGTCGGTGGGCATGATTAATTTGTTGCATGATGATTGGTAATAAAATATTGATATATTCGTAGAAATTTATTTTTGTGTGTGATATAAAAATAAAATACGGGCTTTGGATTGAAAGTTAATTTTTTTAAATGTCAAGAGTATTTCTTGTATGAAATGTAGTAATTGCTGGGGGTAATGTTAAAATACTGTTTTATTTCAATTATTGGGGTGTATGAAAAGAGCTTTCGCTAGTGACGTTACCCGAGTATCTTCTTATTTGTCTGTCTTAGCTGTCTGCACCCTGAGCAGACAGCTTCGGTTTCAGCTTTACTAACTGGCCAGTTTATTTAGCACGACACAGGCGTAATTTTTTTAATATAGTTATGCCGAACTAAGCAAGTGATTTTAATTAGTGTCTTGAAACCAGTTTTTACAATTTTAAGATCAACACTTCTTTAAACAACTCAGGTGGTAAACCAGTGAACAGTCAGCTTGAGGTTAAGGAGTTGGCGAGTTCGAACCCGCCTCCCTAAGGAGCGCTGCACTACGGAAACACAAGTTTATTTGGCTTCTATCTCCTGTATCGTCGAAATATTTCAACGATCAGGTGTTATAAATAGAGAAAGATCTCTGAAGACATTTTGGATTAACTACTGTTTTTAAATCGGTCACATTAACTTTATAGCGATTGTTTATTTTTTTAAAGATGTTGATGTTCTCAAATTACTCAAGGAAGAGTTTTATTGCTGAACGGTAACTAGTGACAAAAGTAAATTGTCCAGTCAATTCCAAAAATAAGTGTATACCTACTGAATATTACCTAAACTTTGTTTACAATCAAGGCAGAAGTATTTATATAATACAAAAGCTGCACCTGCGACATCGTTCGCTTTCAATTAAAAGTTATTCAATCATTTTTGTCCGTTTTTGTGACTCTTTTCAAAACAGCTTTGCTCCTATTAGTTCTAGGGTGATGTTAAATAATCTAAAGCCTTCCTCATTGATTGCTCTATCAAATACAATAAGAATTTTTTAAGTATTTTTCAATTTCTGAAGTCTGTTTCTGAAGTTTCAATATTTGATTAGTCTGACTAGTTCCTAAAATAAGCACGTTCAAACAAACAAACATTACCGATTTAAAATATTAAATAATACAATTATGTTCGTAGGTGAACATCTAGTGAGTGATCGAAAGTGCAAGTATCTCTTGGATACAAAAAAACCTATATTAAAAATTATTTTCACTTTTGCCAACTATTAAAGGATCATTAGTTGCTGAGTCTACCCATACCTGACCGTACATTATCTTGTCAAAATATTTCGTTGAATTTTTATTTTGGTAGACGTTTTTTTTGTATGATATTTGGTAAAATTGCCCGTTTGTTAGTCTCACAATGACAACGTGACATCTCAATATTCGTACAATAGGAATCATTTGTCATTGTCCATTAGATACATTGTTGGGAAACATTGTCAAATATCAACTTCAAATATGAGTTTTATAAAGATATGTCCACTTATGTATTTGTCACCTCGTGGTCTACTATTTCCATATTTTTTGTTTAATAGACTAGTACTTACATATTGAAATAAAGAGCAAGTTTTGCATCTATACTCATACTCAATTTTTAGCTAATATTTATAATTGAAATTTATATTAATATTATAAAGCGGAACATATAATTTTTTGTTTCTTTGAACGCGCTAATCTTAGGATCTACATCAGGGTAAATAAAAACGATTTTTATATTTGATAGAACAATCATTAAGGAAGGCTTTAGTTTATTTAACATCATGCTAACATCAATTAAAGCAAAGTAGTATTAAAAAAAGTTGCAGAAACGGGCAAAAACCATTAAATAAATGTTAGTTTCACGCTAATGAAATCGCGCTATCATCATATTCATCATATCATATCATCATATATCACGCTAATGAAAATAAAATTTGAAAAAGGTTATGGGACGCATATTACATATTACAATATATTTTGTACTTAGATTGGAATCTATTTTCTAACATTATTGTGAGCACATAAGAACTCTTAAACTATTGTAAATAAAACATTTAAATAAAGTTCATTTCATCAAATATCCTTTTTATTAATTACAAATTGTTATAGTTACAATATTTATCATTACTTTTCTACAGTACGTTGAGTATCACAAATAACTCATACACATATAAACTACTAAATAATTTATAAATCAAATATCTGTAATGCACATTATTACCTAACAGTAATCTTTATTATTAAAATTGATGTTGATGTGGCTGTATAAAAATAAATATTAAAAAAAAAAATCACAGATCATCATAGAAATTACTATAGGTGAGTGCTTTTTATACTATGCCTAAACGTGATAGGTTGCTACCTATCTCTTATGCTGCTGCATAAGAGAGGCGATACTGTTTGCTGGTGAAGTCACTTTTACATAAGTATATTAAGAAATGTACGTTTATCGGAATGTTTATATCCATTAAGCACTCTTAAACGGCTGAACGGATTGTGATGTAAATATGCTGAGACATCGATTATGTCGTAAATAATAATAAAGTTAAAAATACAGTAACCTAAATAATAAAACACAATGTTCACATTTGCGAGATTTCTAGAAATGATGGGCTGATGTGCGTAACCAGATCAGTTACAGGAACTGCCGTACCTACATTTCGGGTCAGAAGCTACTTGCGTGTGACACGTGCTTCGATTCTCGACAGGATAGCGTCTGGTCTTACAATTTCTTAACTGTGAATTATGCTATAGAACAGGGATGAACAACCTTTTTCACTATTCTCCATTTGTAAAAAAGAAGTTGTACACGCAGAGGTACTTGTAAGAAATTTAAGATAATAGAAAAAAATATTGAATTTCTAAAACAACTAATGTTACCCACATTGTATATCGAATGTTCTGCGATTACTATAGCTTATGAGGTTTGTTATAAAAAGGTGTTATTAATGCGTTGAGGATTTTCATCTTCACTTCTGCATGGAGCTTCGGAAACCGTACCATAAGAACGTAACACAAGGGTAGTAGCAGCGATCTTCAGTATGGAGATGCATCATTGATGGATGTGCATGGTGTTAAGGCTGGCTAGCAACCACCCTCGAGTTGAAAATCTGCGGCCAAATACCAATAGGTGTGATCCGGCAGCTGCACTTGAGAGCCGGTTTCTCCGCAGGTTAGTATGTCTACGAACTTGGGCCATATCGTCACTTAAGATCAGGTGAGATGATGGCCATAACTCTAAACTTTATCTATAAAAAAAAAGATCTACCAGAGATAATTCATGAGTTAAGCTAATTCAGGTATAAAAATCTTCAAAAATCAATTACAAAATTAAGTAAGTACGCGTAAGTTACAATGAGGGTGGGGAATGTAGGGTACCTATGTATTGGAAATCTTTCAAAGTTAAAATGTAAAGTGCACTTTCAACTGCAGTAGAAAGTGTGAAGAAACGCAGATTGCTTATCCCTGCTATAGAAAGTATGTTCCTGTAATACTGTAGCGTAATATTGGACTATATTTTTCAAATGCAGAATAACAGTTTATATTTGGTTGACATATTGAATTGTTTTATTTTACGTTAGAACCTAATTTAATTTCTTTTTTAAAGTACGGACATTACCATTAAAATTATACAAGTCTAAGGACTACGTGTTTTAAATGTTTTAATTCAATAATACTCATGTATATCTATTTCATATTTATAACTTGATATATAAAGTGCACAGCACAAAATAAAAATCGCATTGTAATCCGGTATTGGCTATAGATAAGGAAGGTTTGTGACAAGGCAAGAATTATGTGCTCCAGAGGGCAATTTTTCTTTCCCAGGATTTATTCCCGTAATTTATAGAGGAGCCCCTACTGTATCTGGGCTAACCCGGCGTCGGCTAGCGGCCCTCAATTAAGGCTAACCTTGTGTAATTAAGACGCTGTAATCTATACGTAATGATTTATAAAAAAAATATATACATTTTTCAGTGTTAATTATTGCATATTTTTGACGGTACATTAGTATTATATTTGATATACAATTGAACCTCTATAAGCCGAACATCAAGGGAGACGCTAAAAAATTCGAGTTATAGAGTTTTCGAGTTATAGGGAATGGAGGTTTCGGTGTTTGAAGCGAAGGGAACAAAACATTTTTTCGTGATTTTGAGGTTTTCAACTTAACAAGGTTTTACTGTATAAATAGGATTATATTTATGACACAAAACAATGATTTAATGGCTACAGTTGTTACAGCCATAAAGCCTGGATGGTGAAGTTTCGATTGATACCTGAATATAATTTGTAAAGAACCATTTCTTTCGAAAAGTTGTGTAAATTTAATTTTAAAAGAATAACTTGATTTCTTAAATGGCTGAATATGTTAAAAGTTAAGTTTTATTTGAGGTTGATGGCTATTTTTGCTGACGGTTTTGGCCTAACATGACCACTTCACAACATCTTATTAAATTACAAATATATATAATTTGTTGTTTATTTATAGACTGTCCAAATTCCTAAAGAAAAAATATTTGAATACCAATTTTTGTTTTAATTGATGTTTTTTCTACCGGCTGTTCGAGTCGGTTTTTGAATGATTTAGATATGTTATCAAATGTACTTGTGTCTTAGTGAAATTGTGATACTAATTTGGCAGAAAAATACACAAGTTATATAACAATTTTAATTTATGATTGTGTAGGTAATATTATACAATACTTTTACTATGATTTTGTCACTAGTAACAACTTAACATTCTGCAAAACAGTCGTTTTGTCTAATCTCATCTTTGATCGGCTGAATCGCAATCAGTAATTTGACACGCAAAATTTTTGACCGAACGTGCTCGGTCATGAATTGTCGGTGACAAAAGTGTCTGTAACAACGACGAGTCGAGAGCTTAATACCGGCCCCCACCCTTCGGCCACAGTCGTAAATTTAGGGTTTCATAAAACCAGATCTGAGATAAGACACAGTGCCGAGTCCCGGATCAAATCCGAGCCTCGGAGCCACCGCGAAACACCCGCACACAATAAAAACAGCGTACGCATCTGCGTACCTAAACGGAAAAACATCCCGTCAATACGAAATTGTCATGTTTACATAAATTGTGAGAAGATAGTAATCAGGGATTCACTAGAAGTGATGAATTTAGTCATCGAACTTCGGCCCGCAATTCGAAACCGCAACTGAAGAAAAATCTATAATCTATAACAAAAAAGAAGACAAAACTGTCAAAGGGCCAACAAAAACGCATTAACAGTTTTTGAATCGTTATTATTATGAGGCGTGTATTATATCTTTCTCCACTGTAAGGGTATTTGGGTGCTATTGTTGCATAGTATTGACAAATAAGTAAGATTACTATGAAAGCAAAAATGTTGGATTAGGATAGATTTTTTTGGCTGTCATTTCTCTATGGTAGGCGCCACTGATGTGTAGGCTTACGATTCGGTAGTGTTCGAAGATATTAAGAATACATCAAGTGGAAATTTAAATTCTATTCAAAGATAAAGGTACTAAGGTTTGCGCAACCATCGAATGCGATGCAAGTAAAGCAGATAATGATAATAGTGATCATGGTCAAGAATGCATGATTTAAAACGACTCAAAAGAAATACAATAAACTTTCAACGATGATGCCTTGATATTTTTAAACATTATAGAGTGCATGTTTGTAGTTGAATAGTTTCATTTACTATTTATAATTCAGAAATATTTAATTAACTAGACAAAAGCGAGAGTAGAAAAAAGGGCTTTGCGTGAAACCTAAGAAATAGGTATTTGAAGAGTATACAACATAGCTGTTGTATATTTTTAGATATACAGGTATCGGTAACTTAAACTATGACCTTTACAATATAATTTAATTTGAATTACTTATTTATATTTAATTTATTTAATATTTATATTTAATATAAGGGACCTTATAGGACGTCTAATAAAAAGCAGTTTTTGTAATTTATGAACGATTGCAATACTCCATTTGTCATTATCATTATCGAGTAGCCTACATGAAAGAGTTTGCGCCAAAGAGTTTTTGAAAAAAGCCACTGCAAGAGAATACAACATAAGGTTATTTGGTTATGATTTTGTATAAGCTAAAGGCATATCATTAGTTCATCTGTTATAAGTATAGTAAAATATTATTGTATATTGTATGATATATTTTTACATACATACATACATACATACAGACATCACGCCTCTCTTCCATAAGGGTAGGCAGAGACCACATCCTTCCACTTGCTACGATCCTGACATACATCTTTCGCTTCTTCTACTTTATTATGATTATGATTACATTACATACATACAATACATTTTTGATTGGGATATAGTAGTCTAGTAATTTATCAATGAAAATATATACTGGCCAATAAAAGTTCTAAAATTTGAACAAATTTCTACTCTAAATACAACCTCTGTTTGTTATTATTGACTAAAAGGTCTACAAAGAATAAATACACCAATTTTCACAACTTTATCTGGAGTTAAATTTTAATTAATACCGAGGATAGAAATTCAAACCTTGCACGAGGAATGATAGTATTTTAAATTTACTTTCTCAAGTACGTCGTAAATTAGTAAGTATTGTTTATCAAGTTGCTTAAGACGAGCAGAGCTATAAACATATACACATTAAAATTATATATTTGAAGATTAGCTTATCGTTCGCATGAGACTAAAAATTATTTAATTACTAGATTTTACGTGTAGTGTCGTTCGCGTTAATATTGATTTTGTTAAACAAAACGGATGACGGATTAAAAAGTTTCATTCAAATATTATCCCTGTCCTATCTCCGTCTTCTGGGTCTCATCTAGCCCTGTGCCAAAATTCATCACAATCGATTCAGTGGTTTAGGCGTGAAAGAGTAACAAACAGACAAACAAACTCACTTTCGTAATTATAATATTAGTATGACTTTTGCAACTTTGTAACTTTTTTCTCTACAGTTTTGCACCTATTGGTGGTAGCGTAATGTTAAATAGCGTAAATCCTTTCTAAATAATTGCTCTATTAATAATTTTTTTAACCCGACTGGCATTTCCTAAGATTAGCGCGTTCAAACAAAAAAACTTTTCCGATTTATAATATTAAATAATACAATTACGTTCGTAGGTGAACATCTAGGGAGTGTAACATCGTAAATGTGTAAATTGTAGTAATATTGAGTGTAAGTGTAAGTAATGTTAATGCATAATATATGCAACCGGATTAAAAATATTATATATGAAACATTATTGTAATATCAACCTATACTAGACCTAACTAGTGTTCGCTACTAATAGTATAAATTCAACTCTATTTGTTATTGATAATTTGGATATATTCTTGTGAAAGTAAGAAAATCCGGTTTCCATTTTTTTATGAATGAAATTTAGGCTAGTTAACACCTGTTTGTTAAAAAAAGAAACTCTTTTGGCAAATAAAGGAGCAAAAAGTACTGAACTGTTTTGCTTTTACTTATTTATATATAGGTATACTTTTCATGGACAATATAATGTAATACATCATTTTAGGCTATAATTCGTTGTACTTACCTCCAAACAAAGTAAAAAATGAGATAGGTGATATAAACAAAAAAATATTGAAATAAATGTGTCATTACATTAAAATACATTTTAAACTGTATTCGTCTAATTCAGAAGTAAAACAAAAACCATGTGTAGTACATTGCACATTACATGTAGAACACTTATTTTTTCTTACGGATCTATCATGAAGTATTGCCAAGATGTTCACGTAGGAACGGGTTGTAGGTATAACTATGTGCCGGGGACATATATTTAAAGCTTCAGTAGATAGGGGTGCAATAATTTTGACAATGACTAGCAGCCTTACCCGGGCGAGGCGTAGGCACGGGGCGGGGCGGCACGCGGGGGGCAATCTGCGCACTAAATCACGCTACGAATAAAATTTATGGCGCCGAGATAAAAACTCGCAGCTTTTCTCTTTTACGTTCCTTCCCCCCGCGACCCGCGCTCATGCCCCGTGCGTCCTCGTCTCCGCGCGCGGAAAATCCATAGGGATTTTTCCAAGTGTTCGGGTGACGGCGTGTGTGGGGTCGAAAACGATTTTGTTTTATGCTTATTGCCAGTTGCGATGTTTTGTTTGCTAAGTTTTTGAGATAAGAAGATAGTAGGTAACTAGATTGTATGTTTAGCAGGACGATAGACATCATTTCTACATGTTATTATTAATAACGTCCAACTAATGTAAGTCTTTATAAGTTTGGTCATAAAGTCATCTATTCTAATATTATAAATGCGAAAGTGAGTTTGTTTGTTACGCTTTCACGCCTAAACCTGTGTATCGATTACGATGAATTATGGTATACAGATAAACGAGACCTTGGAGACAACGATAGTGTACTTATTCTCGCGCAAAACTTAGAGGAAGTGGGTTAAAGGGAAGGATAAACTTTGAATGGAACCTTTTTATTACGTCATCCGATTTGTTAGACAAAATCTATATTAACACGAGCGAAGGCGCAGGTAAAAGCTTTAATCATAGTTTAAACAAATCAAATTACGAGGGAATTATTAATCTAAATTAATGTTTACACTTGCTAATATATTTTTTAGAAGGGAATTTTTGAAAAAAAGAACAAAGAGAGCAAGAAATGTATGATATTATTATTTGTGTAGGTAAAGACATTTTATTCGACTACTATGTTTATTATCTATTATGACACAAAATTCAATCATGAGCGCGAATTCAAACCATGATTTCTCAGCTATTGAACCTTACTTGCTTGAAGTAAGGTTTGTTAGAGCTGTGCCACAAGCTCAGGCAAAAAGTGGATTCATTATTTACCATCACGTACAGTACTTTGAAACGATGATGACTCAGTTGGCAGTGTGAACGGTCGCCGCGTCAATGATCGTGAATTTGAATCCCTTCAATGAACCTGAGCTTTAGATGAAGTAAAACATCACAATCAAACCATAGCCTGGTGGTATGGCTAATTCTAATACCCATCTGGCTAGCTACCACCTTCAAATTGAAATTCTGCCGCAGATTATATATATATATGGGTGTGTTCCGGCAGGTGCATTTGAGAGCCAGTCCCTCCAGAAGGCTTAGTGTGATTACCACCTTGGACCTATACGTTACTTAATATTAGGTGAGATTAGGGTCATAACGCTAAACCTATAAAATATTTTAAAAAGTATTGTCACTTTGCTGTGGATCTATAAAAATAACAATTACATTAAAAACGCTAAGCAACGTTAATTAACTCTTTCGTGAAATTTATTGTTATCAGATGTTTTTTAAAGCTAGCTAGACTTTTGGTGCTTGTACATTAAGACCTGCTAGTAATTCCATTTAGCTAAGTGATGGGGTCAAGCGTATTTGGTGAACTTAAATTAAAACAATCGCGTGGCTTATCGAAGAACATTTTGTGTGGCGTGATCGTTGTTAAGTCCACAGTTAGCCCGATATGGCCCCTTTACTGCTAAATACAACAAATCTTACTTAAATAGGGCGGTAGGTACAGGTGCGTATTGAAGTCTTATAAAATAATTACAAAAAACAGGAATTATTTTGCCTTGTAGAAAATGTATTGATAATGAATTTGTTATACTACTAGCTGTACCGGCGTCTTCATTCGCGTGAAACTAAAAATTATTTAAAACAAACTGTCCGTTTTTGTAACTTTTTTCAATAGTGCTTGACTCCTATTGGAGGTAGCGTAATGTTAAATATCCTAAAGCCTTCCTATGCTCTATCACATACAAAAATAATTTTTGAAACTCGACTGATAGTTCCTAAGATTAGTGCGTTCAATCAAACAAACTCACTATTGCATTTATAATATTACTATGGATATAGATCCTTTATGTTGGCTTGAATTTGTAAGATTTTATAATAGCATTACTAAATAAAGACGCTGCATCTGATGATAAGCATAGTGCACTAAAAATCATCGGCATCTAATGAGAAACCTTCTGCGGTCGCCAAAGCTAAATCACCCTGCCAGTCTTATTGGCAACTGTGTATACGTTTTCTGATTCCAAAACGTGACCAACCAGGGCAACTGCTAAGAATTTATTAACGTCTTCATGACGGACACGAACAACCCTTCAGCTACCTATTATATAAAGTTTTTAAATGATGTAGGTTTTATTAGGTATAATTAGCAATTAAATAATCTGTTCTGACGAAGACACATTCAAACGTTGTTAAGTCGTGGAAATATTCGTCAATTTTCTGAAATATTTGATATTTGGCTATCACTGTGTTAAACAATACCTAACCGAACAGCTGACATATATGTATCTATATACTATTACTAGCTGTTACCCGCGGCTTCGCACACGTTAATATGGATTTTGTTAAATCGGATGACGCAGTAAAAGTTTCAAACAAAGTTTATTCCTCCCTAAACATACTTCTAATAAGTTTTCACGCAAAAAATTAGCGCATCATCTTCTTCAAGGTCCCATCTATCTCTATGCCAAATTTCGTCATCCATAAACGAGTTGAGCTGTAATAACAATACCTATATACAGAGGTAAAATTAATTAATATGTTTGTTAGAGGCTATCTTTGAAAAACTGGTTCAGTTTTGTAAATTATTTCCTTTGTAGGATATTACATAATGCCTACGTGCAACAAATTATTTGTTACTAAATTTATTGTAGTTGTGTAAATCAAGTTGCGGGCTCTTGCATGCTATATAATCGACAATCTGGAAAATAAGCGGACATATCATTTAGTTAAATAATAAATAATGTATATTATACTATATTGATAATTATGAAAATATGTCTATATAGATTTATTTTATTTGCATACATTTATAAAGATATACAATATGTTCTTCTTACTAACCACGAGCTTAAGTGTCAATCTTACTAAGTTTGAGCTAACACATAAAAGCATGACAATCCCGAACAGAATCCCAATTGTCTTACTTATCTCTACTCCATCGATGTTTACAATATTACTTTGATGGTGTGCTCCACGTCAAAATAATGTCCCTATTAGAGTACAAAGCGAAGCTTTAAAAGAACTACTAAAATAAAAAAAAATATGTCAAAAAATATTTACCTCGAGCGAAGATTACACGAGCAAGGCCATCTGTGGATATTGAGACCGTCTCACGCGAGATAACTTATCAGACGATCTCGGCTCAGATTCTGTAAAGAAAAAGCTAAAGTAAAAGGCTCCTATTTATAGATGAGAGTCATAGAGCACGGGTCCGCGCCGCAATCGTATTAGGTCGCCGGCTGTCGAACAACGATGATTTGAATTTCCATTGTCTATGGTGGCAGACATGTGTCAAAGTTCGATTGGAATTTAAATTCGGCTTCTTTGTTATTGTTCGTTTTTTGTCGAGTTGTAAACACGGGACGGTGATGTTCCAATTTAGTTACCAGCCTCCCTCGATGGTTTGTATCTATGACCACTCTTATGTTACCAATGATATTTTTGACGTTGGCATTCGATATGAATAATTATGAGTCATGTTTCATACGTTTCTAAACGAGCCGGCTCACTACAAAGATTTCCTTGGAAACATGCACGCGATTGATATGGAGATACCTACGCGAAATCTGCAGGCACTGTACGTGAAAGGCACATTTCCCGCTAGACATAGCACACATCAAAGGTATGAGAACATCTGCTAAATTATCAAAGTCGAGGCGGTGCGGAGCGCGGGGGTAAAAGACAAAGCTGCTACCATTTTGTGCGGACACTTTTCAAAATTGGAACGTGACGGTTGCAAGCGCTCGCCGACCAGAGACAATGACATGAAAAGGAAAAATGTAAACGGACCTATTTTAATAAACCGTGTTGTGCGACTAATAATTTAAAACATTATCCGAGTGTATGCGAATTTTGCACACATCGTTATTACGATTGTATAAATTTGAGACTAAAATTGCGTGGAATGAAATTGAAAATAAAGTCATTTTAGAATTTATATGGTTTAATTTAAAAGTACGTTCTTGAACCCTTTCAGAGGCATTGTATCTTTGTGCGCTTTGTACGAGAGATGGTTTATCTGAGTCGTGGGGTACATAAGTGCTGTTTTTTCATTCCGTAATGCTTTTACATATCAACAAAGGGGTTAAATGTTATTCACTGGCTTGCCGCTTAGAAAATGTGTGGGTGTCGTAGGGAATGGGAAATACGATTGTTCCTGTTTAGGTACATTCACAGTTGTTATATTAATTTTACAAATTAGATATTTATATTATTTGAAGAAACACCATAAAAATTTTACTGTATCAACATTTACATAGAAAAGTTAATAGTATAATGAGACAGTTATTGTACTTATAGCGAAATTACATTCGCTTAATTTGCATAGTGTTTTATTTATAACTTCTTCATTTGTTATAATTTGAAGGTAATTTCTTTTATACAATAAAATAAAAGGTACAATAAAATTAGAAACAGGTAAAGTATTTTGAATAATGTGTTTTCTTAAAACAACATGGGTAAACAGATTTGCAGTCCGTCAAATAGGTCTTCAGACAAATTTGAGGCCAATTACACACACATAAATAACATAACTACTTCACCAGGTTTACCAGTGTGTATCATTAACATGGCAGTTTTCAGCAAGTATTGTTACTTTCAAATGCAGTGCAGAAATTAATGTTGTCCCATATTTCTGTAAAATACTATTTAGGTTTTAGGTGTTTGTGTATGTTATATGGTTTAAATATATTATAAATATATATTGGTTTCAACGTTAGTTTTGAAGCGATGATAGCTCATTTGGTAGTGTTACGGCGTCGTGTTAAGAGTCGTAAGTTCGAATCCATCTAATATATGTAAGCATGTAGTAATACAATCAGCCTACTAAAAATTTGGTAAAAGAAAACATCGTGGTGAAACTGTAGCATAGTGGTAGGGCGTTTTCTAATACCCGCCTGGCTAGCTACCACCCTCAAGTTGAAAATCTAGTGCAAATGTTTATAGGTGTGTTTCAGCAGTTGCACTTGAGAGCCAGTCCATCCACTAGGTTTAGTGTGTCCACCATCTTGGGCCACATTCTCACATAACATCAGATGAGATTGTGGCCGTAACGCTAAACTAATACTATAAAAAAGTTGTTAGTTTTTGGTTCTTGCTGTTTACAGAAGCTTATAAATAACTGCATGGGAGCATATAACATTTACTCCAGGAACAGCGGTGACGTTGTTTAGAATTCCCATCGGTAGTAGTCACCATCATACCGACGTACTGAAGTGCCTCTTTATATCTTGTCTAAGACTGTATATTTTGTTGATTGAAAATCACAATACTTTTGTAAATATTACATGATCGTTCAATTAAGACAATTATTATACAAATTAAACAAAGAGAGCGTGAAGGTGTTAATTTGATGGAAAGTAATGAGCATTACATTAATACATATACATTAAAATTTCCATATTTCTACATAACTGAGTACATACGTACTTACTATAATGATAGTAATGCTTACTATCCGTATGATAACTTATTATCAGTATTCTAATATACATACATATAGTGGTATAAATTCTTATTTTGTATTATTCTACATACTATCTCACTATAACATATATGCGAAAGTGAGTTTGTTTGTTTGTTGTGCTGTCACGTCTAAACCGTTCAATCGATTATGATGGATTTTGGTATAGAGATGGATGGAAGTTGTAGACGGTGATGGGATATTTTTTCTTGGGAAAGACTTGTTGGAAGTGGGGTAAAGAGAGGTATAAACTTTCCATGAAACTTTTTATTGCGCCATCTGTTTTGTTTGACATAGTCAAAGCTACGCGATCGAAACCGCGGGTAATGGCTAGTAGAATGATAAAAATATAATTTTGCTAGCATTTACCGGTGGCTTCTCTCACTTTAATATCGATTTTGTTAAATCGGATAACGCAATAAAAAATTTCATACAAAGTTTATTTCTTCCTTGACCTACTTCTTATAAGTTTTTCACGTAGAAACAGTCTATTATCGTCTCCACGGTTCCATCTATCTCCATACATAACTACATCAAATCTGATTCAGCGGTATAGGCGTGAAAGTGTCACTAAGAAAAAAACTCAGTTTCGCATTTATTATATTAGTTACGATTTCAATTAACTATTAGTTAATCTTTAATTTCGGTGTAAAAACAACCGTTACCGAACTTCTCGAGACAGTCGTCTTGGTTTCTCCACTCTACCCCTCTACTTTCCGCAACCCCCGTTTCCACAACGGCGGGTGATTTATTCTATATAGCCGAGCTATAAATCTGTCGGGCGCTATCAAGCACTACGCATCGTGGTAATGGTTAATGACATAACATTGATTGTATAGATGTAGGTCTTTCGCTTCCCTTATACATTATACGCTGTATGATAAAATTCATATAGGTAGTACTTACTTAATCGATTACGTGTTAAACCTCATAACCATGAATTCTTTGATAAACACCTCTATTACGGTAAATAACTAGTTTATTTTTTATACTTTACAGGTTTAGTTTAATGTTCAAAATCTCACTTGATGTTAAATGACGACATAGCCCAAGATGGTAGACACGCTAAATCAGGAGAGACTGGCGTCCAAGTGCAACTGCCCGAACACACCTATAGGTATGCTGTGGATTTAACACGATGATTTCCTTCATCGTAAGCTCAGGCTCATTGCAGGAATTCGAATTCACGTCCATGGATGCAGTGTCCGTACACACTATCAACTGACCTATAATCACTTCCAACTAGTACAAATCTCCTTTTGTACTTGCAATGTTAATACTTAGTTCTGCTTCTTTTATTTTTTATTATGAAGGTAATTTTGCCAATATTAAGGAAGGACTTTATTTACATAAATTAACGAACGTTAACGTAAATTAAAGTAACAATGAAACTCGGAACAATAATTTGCGAATCACACAAATAATTGTGTTTTGCGGGACTCGAACCCATTATCCGCACGTCAGCACGTCAGCGCGGCAGTTGCACTGAGGCCACTGTTTTCACCTCAAACTTATGTCTACAAAAAACGCGTTTTAAAATTAAGATAAACGTACAACAAAAACAATAATAATTACGGAATTATTCTATTTAACAAAGTACCTTCAATCATACGGATATTATAAATGTGAAAGTTAGTTTGTTTGACTGTTTGTTACGCTTTTACGTCTAAGCTGCCGAATCGATTATGATGAATTTTGGTACAGAGATAGATTGGAACCTGAAGACGGTGATAGGCGGTCTCGGTCAAAACTTATTGAAAGAGGAGTAAAGAGAGGGATAAACTTCGTATAAAACTTTTTATTGTGTCATCCGATTTGACAAAATCAATATTAACGCGAGCGAAGCCGCAGGTAAAAGCTAGTACAGTACATAAATCCTTACAGACAACAGCAAACAAGGCGGTAAATGGAAATCATACTAAGTAGCTATTAACAATATAATTTACTAATATATTTATATGTATATTATACCAACTATACTAATATATATATATATATATTATAGTCGAGGTTATAGGTTAATTGATTATATAATTGGGTGGGAGTTAACTTTAGTATCAATATTAAAAAATATTACATATCTCTACGCGATCATTTCAATATTAAAGTAATTATTTTTCCTAAGTAAGCTTAAATGTAAATTGAAAATAATAATACCTTTCTTATTCGAATAAAAAAATAAACTGACAACAACAAAAAATAGTGGTAACTTTGTAGAGAGTTTATATTGATTTTCTTGCGAAGGAATGTCTGTGGGAAGTCATATTTCAATGTTTAAATTTTAGTTATAAGAGAATGCAATGTAGGTTTTAGGCATACATTTGAGTTGCCACCTATTCCTATTAAATGTGGTAATATAAATAAATACCTATTAAAAGTTAATACAATGGTAGTCTCTGTGTGAAATCAGTATGTCCATTGAAAATAAATAAAATGTATGATTTTTTTAAATCATAATGTGAGATATATTGTATCTACCATCCTTTAATGGAATTTAGAATACCTATAGGTTTAGAATAATGTTGGAGTAGTGAAGTAATGATCCTAAAGTTTACCTAATATACCTTATAATATCATTAATTCTGATTTCTTGTTAAACTTTAATTGAATGCTTAACTTTTACTCGTTATAGTAAAAATAGAATGCGTCGGTCAACCATCATGTGGCATAATAAAATACAAGAATGCTTCCACCGAGTCTCCTGCCATCCATCAAACGCAAAGCGCGCGCGACAACTAAACGCACACCAGCGCATAACCCGCCCAAAAAGAGAAAAAGAAAATTTGAAAAGAGAACACTCCCATCAACGAATGTAATCCCGCCTCCGCCAGCCGCCCGCCGGTGCGCTCCGCCAATCGCGTTCGAGATAATACCGAACGGCGGTCGTCGACGCCGAGTGTAGCCGAGGGCGGCCGACTGCGCGTGTTCACAACAAAAAGTCACACGACTGGTTTAGTGTCGGGTTGCGTCCCATAGACGCCGCATCACGTATTGTACGCTTCGACGCAGCCGCACTGCGCTTGCGCTCTTAACATGGACTGTTTTTGTAATAATTCATCTAATGCTTAGTCGAGACTCGTACTATTGTTATTGATAGGTATAATAATATATTGTGACCTGTGATATAAAGATAATCGTACGAATTAACACATGAAAATGAACATGATAACGGCATGGAGCTCATGATTTCAGTGTGTTTTTATCTAAGCTCAGTATTAACAGTGTTAAATAGTGATAGTGATCTGCATTGTGATTATCAACATACAAGGACACTCGAGGTATTTTATTATTTACATTCTGTTTCAATAGTAACGATGTTATATTTTGTACGTTGTAACTTCATTATAAAATATTGAAAACCAGTGAATCATTAGCCATATGTACAACACAAATACACATGCTATTAAAATTGAGAAAATCATTCAAGATATATTTTCCATAGCAAAAATCAGTTTATTGTTAAATGTTACCCAAAACCCCAGCTTATTAGATATTTATAAAAATATAAACAAACTATAATTTTAATACACATACCATGGCATCTGTATAATAAATGCATTTTATTAGTAATCATTTATGAGTTTAGAACTATGATAAAGTTGTTATAAAAATTATTAATTTAGTTATAAACCTTATCGACGGCTAATTGAAGTCCGACGGTAACGTTAAGTGAGCCCGCAATATTAATATCTAATTATGAACCATAAATAGGATATAATGCATTAATAAATGATTATTTACCTTTAAAAATTATTTCATTGTGAAAATAAAATGAAAGAACAAGTAGACACTTCAAATGTCATTATTTAAAACTGTCATATTTATCATAACTTTAGTGACGAGGTTATAGTACTAATTTATAAAGTTTATGGAAGAAAAAAATGAACTTATGATATGTTAACATTTAAACTTGTGCCATAACATGTACCACAAATAATTACCTATATTGAAATGTAATGAAAAAGACATAAACGGGTGTTAATGTAATAAAGTTCTATAATATTGAATCAAAATGATTATTTATTTTAAAAATGAATTATTGACCTAAGGAGTACAAATAAAGAAGACTTGTAAATAGTAATTTTGTCATCCTGTTGACTGCATTATGCAAATATATAGAGATACGAAGATATTGACGTAAATAATATTTGTAATTTTACACACATTCTTCCCGATCTATGTATGTCAGGTACATAGCCCTGTATATATTTAATATTTAAATACACGATTGTATTCAAATGGAAAATATATATATATACATATGTATAGGACACTTGTATAAATATGTAGATGCATCAGGCTACATAATACATTGTGTATTAAACGGATTAACAAAGGATAGCACAATAAAGTAAAGTACTACTGACATTATTCTTAGTTTAAATTTTGGACGAGTACACAGGCACCGACCAATCAATGTCAATGTCAACTCACTTCGTTTTCATATCAATCGTTCGGTGGTTTTCGGCGGCACGATTGGCCGCCATGACTGTTCGAGTTCCAAATTTGAATGCGGACCAAGATGCGCAAACGCTTCTATCGATTAACCGTTGATAAGCCGTTCTTCTGTATTTATGTGTGAGTGCCGTGTGTAAATGTTTCCGGGCTCTATTTATGTGTGTATACCTGCATCCTGGTTTATATTTTTTTATTAAAATTTTAAATTAATATGAAATTATCATATTCATGTTTTTACAGCTCACAATTTTGACATTTGAAAAATCTAAATAATTAATTAATACTTGCTACTGTTTAATTCAATACAGTCTTAATGCAAGTTGATCACCTTTTCAATGCGAAGACATATTAATGAATAAAGTGCAACCACAAATATACTAACAAATAATTTCCATATTATTCATATTTCATAAAAAATATATTATAAAGTTCTAATAAAGTTGAATAGAGGTGATGATTGCAGAAACCATTCTCAATAATGGAAAGATTTATTATCGGAACATCGGTTATATTATCAATAAGTTATATATGGACCGTTTATTTTGAAAGTGGTGTAAGTCCATTTTTGAGAAAAATGAGCTATCACGTATTTCATGCTTAATTTAATATAATTTTTTTATATATAACTAGTCCGTGTTTAATTTCTCAAAAAAATCACATGTTTTGTACAACTTAAAATCGGTCGGTAAATGAAATTGCATTATCAACAAATATAGTAACCTTTAATTTTCTCGAAAAAAAAAGAAAATGGACTTACACCACTTTCAAAATAAACGGTCCATATAATATATTGTTTGTTATAACGAAGTCGCGGCAGACATATTATAATATTTGAATATTTATCCATTCCGTGGTTTTAGAGTTTATACTTTTTGTACTATTTAAGGTTCTTGACTTAATCATATTGGTCATTTAACTTTGCACCAGATATAAGCAGATACCGATATATAAATAGACGACACGACTAAATTGCGAATTTCGGATTTGTCTTTTTTGTATAGAATTATTTCCAACAATGCCCGGAAAGTATGGCCGAAATGTAATGTACATTTTATTTCTGTTAACTAATTGATAGAGTAAATGGATAGAATGAATAGCATAGAATTCAGGCAACGCAAAATGCAGTTTTGTAACGTATCAATCCTAGAACCTGTTAGCTGTGTCTAGAGATCTGTAACTGTACTTTTAAAATTATATAATTACAGAGACAACCCAGTAATGTTTTAACACTGTTCTCGCCTTAGACATTAGGTAAAGAGTACCTGTTGATTCAATTATGTGTTTGCCTAACTACATGTTAAAGGCCTATCTACAACGCACGCTACCAATTTTATTCTGTTTTTAAACACAACAGCAAAACTCAGGTAAATAAATAGAAACAAACGTGGTTGACCCCGGTGCCAATAATAATATTATAGTTTGAAATTCTCTTTAAATATAAAGGTCATGATATTGTGTGTTGTATACAATAATAGCTCTATATAGGTATGTGTCTTATATTTACAAAATATTTAAGTGTTTCGAATAATATTAATATTTGTCGACGGGAACTTAAAAATGAGATTACTAAAGTAGGTCTGTTGTGATTTTTTTAAAGTTTATGAATATAATTTACTTGTATATTCATGATATATGAGAATTAAATAATGCCCCCATTAAGTTTCCTAAAAGCTTACCTATATAAAAACCAAATTTAAGCATTTATTTAATGTTGATCTATACATTTATTGTGTTGGTATTTACAAGACTATATACGGAGAATTTATTATATAATATTTTTATATAATATATATATTCTTTATGTGTTTATTTTGTATTCTAATGTTTGAAATATGATACTATATAAACACGGTCACTGTTACATAATACTAATAACTATATATCTTAATGTCCGATACCAATCAGTATTCCTAATATTTCAGAGGTCTGAGATTTTAGGATACCTTAACTAGAGTTGTAATATATACGTATAGTAACAAAATAGGAATGTTAAATTGTTTTCAAATATGTTGAGAGTACAAGCTTATTATAACAAAAAAAAAAAAATGTAATAACCAGTTATTTTCGATAAAAAAAACAATAATGTGTAATTAAATTATACCGCACGGTTAAATTGTATGAGAGAAAAAAGAGGCAATGGTATTTATTTAATAAGTGATTATTTCATATACTTAAAACCCACAGATTTTGTTTCGATGCGTATTCAGATAAGTTCGTGCAAATGTAGTATGATATTCGATTTAAAGTATTTATACTTGTGTGTATGTTTCTAAACTTAATTGAGTACCTAAAGATTTGAATATATAGAATTATCAACAAATAATGATAGCCTGGTAAGGATAAAGCTGGCTTGTTAAACAATACCAGTTTTAAGGTTATCAGAGCCCAAATAGTATATACAAGTTGATATTTTGACTTCCTTTTAAATAAATAAAAAATTATAATAATAAAAATAATACTTAGTTGTTCCATTCTTATTGTATTATATATTATCTTTTATTTTGGGTCTTTCATTTTCGAAGAGGCTGAAACTGGATTATTAAAATCTTATTAATTTTTAGCACAGTTATGATAACAGTAGCGACTATTGTAACTTCGTTTTTTTTTTTAAATGTAAATTGTCGTTGTAAAATGTAGTTTTACTTTTTTATCGCGGGCGTGTAATAAATTGAGCCGCCACATATTATACAGTTTTGTTTTCTTTTTAAAGGCATCGATGAAGCTCTTAGATATGTGTAGATAAACGAAAATAACACCCGGGTTTGTTAATCACGTCGCGGAATATTCTTTGTATTTTAAAGCGACTTTGGTAGATGATTTATTTTACAGGCGTAGGTTAAAGAGCATAAAGTATGA
This sequence comes from Actias luna, assembly GCA_039707435.1. Taxonomy (NCBI): domain Eukaryota; kingdom Metazoa; phylum Arthropoda; class Insecta; order Lepidoptera; family Saturniidae; genus Actias; species Actias luna. Next base: position 5,851,294 of record JAZHAC010000033.1, on the reverse strand, counting down.
AATTACTACTACCACGCTTACTCGGTTTATTATTTATTGAAATTTATATAAGGGGAGCAAAAAAGGGTTATTACTTTATTACTGTGTAAACTTCGTTCAACTGTTTATCACAGGGTAAGCTTTTATAAGTAACGTGATTACAGAACCTAATTATTTTGGATGAGGTTCCAATAACGATTCTAGATGTTTAGGCCATTCTTTTTGTTTTTTTTTTCCAAAAGTAGTAACCTTCAGTTTATTACGGAATATCTTATAGCTAATGGTTTAGGGATATACATATATATCTTCCTATAGATTTATTAATAGCTGTGCCCGCGATTGTGCTGGGGTAAATCACAAAAAACATAGTTTATATATTTTGCCGTTTTAATTTATATGACTTGTTTCAAATATTATATTATGTAATAACACATATATTAAAACCTTGCCGAAACCTACGTTTATTATTAAAAAAAGGAATCACGTATGTAGCATCAATGGGTTTTAAACTATATGAAAAGTAACGAACGAACAAACAGGCAGAGACACTTTACCTTTTATAATATGTAAATATAAGAATGACGAGTTTATATAATGGTGACAAAAACGTTTTCAATATAGGTGAGAAAAAAGATTTAATTAATCAAATATGACTGCGTTAATGTTAATATGGTGTCATTACATTCCGGTTATACTTAAAAGGCACATGTTAAAAATAATATATGCAATTATTTTTATTAGAAACTGTAGTTGCACAGCGGGAAGACGTCATTATGAATCTCTGATGTGTAGATTTAAAATGAAGTTGTATTATGTTCGAATTTGTTTTGTGTGTGTTAATAATATTTACTACGATTTTCATAATTTAAATTTTTATAACAATTTAATGTTTCATATGTGAAGGACTGAGAGTTACTTATAAAATATTTTTCATATAAGCACCTAAATTATTTCGGAGTTCATAAAAAATATTTTATAGAAATAACTAGCAGCACTCGACTGCTTATTAAAAGAAAATTTCTGTCTTTTGTTTTATTGGCGGGAAAAAGGTTCATAAAATTAAAATGGCAATGAAATGATGAAGGATCATTGGAATTTAAATAATGAATAGTTTTAATAGACCAGGGTCGATAATTTTTAAAATTTTTTTTTTACCGTCACAAAGTAGAGTATTCAACGAATATAAAGCCTACCGACTTTTAAAAAAAACTGATATTTTGACGTGAGAATTTTCGATTGAAAATAGGGTGCTTATTCGATTTCAAGTCAAAATTAGGCGAAAAAATAAATATTTGAAATAAAAGAATCCAGTGTGTTTGGGACATTAAAACGTAAGTTTTCACGAAATTTCATTTTTTTTTTGGTAAGAGATAAAATTAAAAATCTGGAATCTTGGTTATTTGAATTTTTCAGATAAAATTCTTTCTGCGTAGATCGGAAAACTATCAATAACAAAAATTAAATTAATGGTAGACATAGTAACATGAACTTTTCTGGACAACCTACACCTCAGTCCGCCCCGTGACCACGAAAGCTGAAAAGCTTTCGAAACGTCGGAATCAAAATTAATAAATAACCGCGATAAAATCCGTTTAAATTAGTTTTATTTAGATGAATAATATTCGCGTAAACATAAGAATTCATTATAAAATTTGTAATTATGTGAATAAAGTGTAAATACAGTAGTTGCAGATCTTTCTATTACCTATAACTATGCAATTTTACTTTTCCATAGGACCTGTAGTTTCTCGGGAAATTAAGATAAACCTTCTTTTATCCTTAAAAACTCACCCTCTTCCACTTCCCGACCTCAGATCGCCCGTAAGATATTTTCCTTTTATTTTTATTATATTCTCATCCTATTCGAATGTGTTTTATCCTACTACAATTTTTTTTTCACTTTTTACCATTTTTAAAGGCTTCATTGAACCCTGGTCTATAAACCATCTAGAAATAATTCCGCATGGAATTGTCATTGCCGCATGTTGATACGATCAGTAGTTTTGACGTGATTACGCTTGAAATAGACATATTTTAAATAAAATATGTATTAGATAAGAAATGAAAAAAAAAATTGTTAAACAAATAATTTAATCATTTACTATAGATAATTTACAGTAGGTACTGTCTATAATATATTTAAGTATTAATTATAGACATAAAGCGTATCACATTGTACAAAATTTGATGTCTTAAAACAGTTTCATCAGTGAATAAACAAATTAGATACTTTTATTTATATAGTTCTAAATATTTTAAATACGTTTTAACTTTTAAGTATCACAGAGGTCCGACACGGATCAATTATCTTAATTGGAAATTGGTCTTATCTTAATATTGGCTGATAAACCGAGTGGGAACGGTCTGTGTATTTGTAGAAGATAACTATTCGATTATTATTGTGTCTTGTTGATAACGTTTTTTAGCGATTAACATTTTATTCGAATTTGTTTCATCCATAATTTTATGAACAAGAATAAACTCTCTAATTCTAAGTTGTTTTTATTAACTTTTTCTGAACTTAATAAGATATTAAACGTATCCGTAGACAAACTTGAGGCAAGTTCAGTAATTATAATTGAGTGCAAGATAGCATTCCTGTGTGACGTTTATAAATATATACCACTAAAATCAAATAAAAATTTTACAGAACTTAATTTATGAAGAATTTATGAAGCAATGATAGCTCAGTGGTAGTGTGTACGAATATGCGTCAAGGGACGTGAGTTCGAATCCAAGCACCTATAATCAGCTTGAGCTTTTGGTGAAGGAAAACATCGTGAGGAAACCATAGCATGGTAGTAGGGCTTTTTCAAATGCCTGCCTGGCTAGCTACCACCCTCAAGTTGTAAAACCTGCCGCCAAATACCAATAGGTGTGTTTCGGTAGCTGCACTTGAGAGCCAGTTCCTCCACAGGTTTAGCGTGTCTACCAACTTGGGCCGTATCGCCACTTAAGATCAGGTGAGATTATGGCCATAACGCTAAACCTTAAGTACATAAAAAACAATCATGATTAGTTTAATTCTTTCACCTGTCATGTGTTTACATTTTCATGAAATTTAATAATAATTACAAATAATATGGAAAAAGCATTAAAAATTTCTTGTCTCGTCATTAGTACCTACTGTTAGCTCGTCAGGTTGCCTGGACGGGGCCCGGCATACAATCAAGTTGGGCCGGTACGACGTGTTGTTTGCAATTTCGAACCCGCTTTGCCCCAGCAAGGGGATAGATGGCCGCGGGGTTTTAGTGCGTATTCTCGACCACTGGCCCCCGGGATATGCGGAAATGCATTTCCCCACTACAAAAAAAGGTCCACTTTTATAGTTTGTCATCTATATTGATATCAATATTATAAAGCAGAAAAGTTTGTTTGTTTGTATGTTTGAAGTTTGAACGTGCTAATCTTAGGAACTACCAGTAAGATTTCAATTACTTTTTTGGTATATAGCAGAGTAATATTTGTGCAAGGCTTTAGGTTATTCAACATGACGTTATCACCCATAGAAAAGGTCTGTGTTGAAATAAGATTCAAAAACGGGTAAAAAATATTAAATTATTGTTAGTTCCACGCGAACGAAATCGCAGGCACACCTAGTTCTTGATAAAGGTTTTTTCTATAGTTAAGGTTTTAGCGTTATGGCCATAACCTCAACTGATCTTGATGATACGACCTAAGTTGGTTGACACGCTATACCTCTGGAAGAACTGGCTCTCAAGTGCCATAACCTCACCTGATCTTAAGTGACGATACTACCTAAGTTGGTTGACACGGTAAACCTGTGGAAGAAGTGGCTCTCAAGTGCAGCTGCCAGAACACACCCATTGGTATTTGGCGGTAGAATTATAACTTGAGGGTGGTTGCTAGCCAGGCGGGCATTAGAAAAAGCCCTACCACCATGCTGTGGTTTTCTCACGATGTTTTTTCTTCAATCGGCTAATACATTCTCATCACTAAGTATTCATTGATAATAATAACTCAGTTTTTAATACTTCTGTACTTAGACACGTATTCCAGTCTCCATATATTGGGGCATAAAATGAAATTATGTGTATCCTGTCAGTATTTCTCTCTAAGTAGCATGCGGTTTTAAAGTATATATTCATAGTAAAAGTGCATACAATTTTACTAAATAATAAAAATGCGGGATAGTAGTATGTAATATTTGTGTCCTTCTTAAGCCAGATATAGCATCCGTCGTGGTGGCACACTTAGACATGTTAAGTTCTAGGCTCAGCCGATATATGGCTGCTGTTGATGAATTACCTTATTTTCCGTCCAGGGGGACGAGCGGGTTATGTGGGACTCACCCGGTACGAAGAGGGAATGCCCACTGAAATTCTACGGTGTACCTCTGCCGCACTAATCGGGGCGACACGGGTTCGCACTAACAATCACCGCGTTGCCCCAGCAATTACGTATTAATGTCTTGATGGTCACCGTTATTTTCAGGCGCAGAGCAAACACTGTGAGATACTGTTGTAGCATTGTACTTTTCCATTAACTCTTCTATACGTGTATCGATTTCAAAACTAGTATAAAATATTATACAAGTTAATTTCATAGAAATATAAACTTAAAATATTCTCCCTACCTCGGGCTATTAGTAGGTACGGACAAATAAAGATATAAGTCATAGGCTGTCAGGTGTAAAATCAGTGTTTACTGTTCAAATCGAGTTATAGGCTATCATTGACAATTTATAGTTTAGCGCTCGGCCGCAAGTCGATCGCATCGATAATTCTCGAAAGGCCTATTATGTTACAATGTATCTAATTATTAACCATTATGGTTTTATTATTAAATCTAATGAATAGGATTTTCAAAATTCGATATTTGAGTAGTATTGTAATACTGGATAATAAGTCAAATGAACAAGTTTCTTTTAAGGTAGAACATTATGCCAATGATAATGATGTCTGGAAATGATCCTGTTTTCTTTTCTGCACAGGCAATAAAAATATAAGAACAGTAGCAAAGTTAAAAATTAGATGATTGTATCTAAATAATCTAAAAACCCGATTATTTCTAACAGGTTCTTCTTGGTCATATAGTAGTAGGACTTTAACCTTAGCAAGTACTTTTGCAAGACCTGAATCACACACGTGGTTTTGATATTTTATTCTTTATATGTTTAGCGGTAAAATGGTTATACGCCAGCCAGATACCAAACGGGGCTTACGAAACATTTCTGTGGACGGCTGGATGGCAAATTTTCAACTCGGTAGCTGGTAGTTATTCGAGCGGGTCTTCGATAATAGTCTCACACTTTGGACTCTGCACTAGGAATTTAGAGCGATAAATGAATCATAATATGTTTGGGTTCTAGAAGTATCCACCAATATGCTACTAGTTATCTTGGTCATACATCGCTTTTGTAAGCACAGTTCTATTCCGGTACGGAAAGTTTGTATGGCATCGCATTCAAACACACGAGATGTTCCAACTCAAACCTTATGTTTAATAGTCTTATGACTGTTGTCAAAACTGTGTTTTGGATATTAGTTATACAAAGCTGTAGTCTACAGTAATAATTTTAGATCAGGAAAAATGAATGCCTGGTTTTTATTGTAAAATAACACACTTCACATGGTGATATATTTTGAATTAAATCTAAGTTTAAGTACCAGTTTTCACACGTATAATGTGGTTGCTCTTTTTAGTCTTTATAGAATTAATATTGAGCTTAGTGGCGCAGTTTTATAGACATTTTTCTACGTTCACGTATCACCATTGTGGATTTAAGTTTAAAGACCTTTTTTGTCAATAGGTATTAGGCATGTTTATTACTAGGCAAAAATTGTAAATCTAAATTAATTACAAACTTATAAGGTTCATCTTTTATTTCCAATGGTTTGAGATACACAGCTTAGATATTTTGCTTTTATTACATATCTGGAACCCTTTGATAAAATTATATTTGGGTTATTATTTAAAACATGGTTTATGAAATTTTATTAAGGTAAGTAAATACCCAAAGAAGATCTCAGATAGAGTGTTAATTTTGTTAATAGATGCTTATAATTATTTGAGTGATTATGCTCATTTGGTTTGGGATTACAGTTCTATTTTTTATGTAGCAGGTTAAAATACCGTCTAATTTGTGTCAAGTGCTTTATATAGTTGACATATACTTAAATACACGTATCCTTACTAATATTATAAATGCGCAAGTGAGTTTATTCGTTTGTTACGCCTAAACTGGTGATTTGATTTTGATGAAATTTGGTGTAGACATTGATGGAAGCCTGGAGACGGTGATAAGCTACTTTTTCTCGCGAAAAACTTATTGGAAGTGGAGTAAAGAGAGGGACAAACTTTGAAAGAAACTTGTTATTGTTTCGTCAGATTCGTTTGATAAAATCAATATTAACGTGAGGGAAGCGAAGTACATAATAAAACTGTGACTGATCTAAATCTGTACGTTAAATACTTTTGAAAATGATACTAGTTGTGTACACTTTGTTATCGGTAAAGAGATAAAATTATTTTATGAAGCCAAGATAGCTCAGTTGTAGTGTGTACAGACTCCGCGTCAAGGCACGTGAGTTCGAATCCACCGACAATGAGCTTGAGCTTTCGGTGAAGGAAAACATCGTGACGAAATCATAATATGGTGTTAGGGCTTTGTCTATTGCCCACCTGGCTAGCTACCACCCTCAAGTTGAAAATCTTCCGTCAAATACCTATAGGTGTGTTTCGGCAGTTGCCGGTGCCTGTCTTTTCACTAGACTTAACGTAGCCACTATCTTGAGCCACATCGTCACTTAACATAAGGCGAGAATGTAGACATAACGTTACTTTACGTATAAAAGTATAAAAAACCGTATTGGTATAATAAATTAGAAATCATTTTCCGCTATGAAAATTAATTAAACCAACATTTGGAAAGCAAATTCTACAGAGTATCATAAAATAATAAATCACTTCATTGAGTTTTGAAATTTCCGAATCACTTTATTTATTTTACACTTAGTGATAAGCTATTTAATGGATTTTATGTGTATCTATATAAAAGTAGTGATTAAACGTTTTTTAAATGTTAATGAAATGTTCAGTATAATTGGTGGATATTGACGTCTGATAACAAACATTTTGTAGGTCTAAAATGTAGCCAAAGTAAATTTATGGAGCTATAAGAATCGTATGCTGATATTTATATTACTTATTTTAGCGGATGTATTTATTTTAATTCTAGAAGTCTTTATATTATTAGAAAAGATACAGGAGAACTATCAGCATAGTAGAAAAAATGTTTATAATTGTTGGGGACTTAAAATTGATATATTTTTTTTGTTATTAGTCAAACTGTGTTAGTGTTTAGCAATTCCCTATATATACATATATATAAGAAAAAATCTTTGGCGAATTTCCCATTTAACCGTGCCTGATCTTAAAATCCGTTTTCAGATGATGTTATATCCTAAAATGAATATCTGAAAACATCAGATGAATGGAAGATCAGCTTTCATTAATTAAATATCTTAAACTATATACTTATGTACTAGGCCTAATGTTTATTTAAATTACTAAAAGAATTTTTTAACTAATGACGTTTACAGACAACAATTCTTGTTTATTTCATAGTAATCAAAGTTTATGAGGTTATTACTCTCACATGTACCTTAAATTGTAATTATGAAGATCGTCTCAATACCCTGAAACTCTTTTTCAGTGATTTAACTTAACTAATAATTATAAGTGGTTACTTACTTGTTTTCATGATAAGGAGTAGACAGAAGGCATGCAATTCACTTCATGTTTAGTCGTTACTAATACTATTTATAACTAAAATAAAGAACAGTCGTAATGAGTCAGCAATACGTTACTAATTCTATAGTCTAAGTTGAACGCCTAGTATTGCCTACCACACTATTTCGACTGGAACACACCTTTTATGTAGAAATAAATGTAGCCGCGGTGCTTATATAGTTGAATCTTACTTAAGTTTGTAAAACTCTTCATTATTAATATTATTTTTGTCTGAACTTAATATTGATAATCTTATTCGTGTAGAAAAGATCTGTATCCGACTGGGCACCTACTAAGAATGGATTATACAATCGAGTTCCGTTAAAGGGAAAAAACAAACGAAGTCTAAGGTTGGTAATCATACTAATATTATAAATGCGAAAGGGAGATTGTTTGTTTGTTACGCTTTTACACCTAAACCGCTGAATCGATTATGATGCATTTTAGTACAGGGATAGATAGGGCCCAAGAGATAGAGATAGGCTACGTTTTGTGGCGAAATCTTTATTGGAAGTGCGGTAAATAGAGAGGTAAACTTTGTATAAAACTTTTTGTTGCGTCATTCGATTTGTTTGACAAAATCGATATTAACGCGAGTGAAGCCGCACGTATAATCTACTATAAAATAATTAAGACGTTCAATACTAATTAATGAAACCTTTGCACAAAAATACAACTCGATTATTTTATAATCACTTTTAAAATAATAATTGACTTTGAAAACGGCGAATTAATAAAATAAAGATAACGCAATTTGTATTGGCCACCGGCACTTATCTGTACATTATCAGACAGAATTACGAGGAAATCAAATAAAATCAACGTAATTTGCGATAAAAAGTTTGATTTCTTCTTTTTTTATCTATAAATCCTTTTTCAGTCGATGGTCAGATAGCGGCGTCGTCGGTTGTGATATATCTTTGTCTATAGTTTACATATGTGTACATAGTTCCTATACCTATTTATTAGATATTGCCCGTCGTATTATCATCATCGGCGCAGATTTCATCTTATCAGTTGGTAAGATTTTTCTGTCATTTCGTTTAGACTTTGTTTTTCTTTGCCAATGACGTTAGCTGATTATCATCTTTTTTTATATGTCATATGCTTTATTTTTTATGATTGACCAATTATGACTTCTGACCCTATTTCTATATATTATATAAATTTATTTATTTAGTAGATGTTAAATCTTCTTTGTTGTGTCGCATAAACATATTTATAAAATTATTCCATTTTGCAAACAATGTTGTATCACTAACGATTGATTTCGAACATAAGGAGATTTTTTTATCATTAACGTTTTGTTTTTCATAAATTTATAATATATTAATAATAGTCGTATGTGTGGGTAGTACCTATATAAAACAAATGGTTGTTTGTGTTCGGTGTTCATACTCTTCAATATAAAGGTACTGGCAATGTAAAATAGATGGCGCGTGAGTAGCGCGTCGTTTTATATATTCTTCGTAGTTTCATGTCTAAATCCGATATAGGATCTAGGCTATAATACCTTATTTATAGTTTTTTTGTAGATGCTTAGTAGTATGAAGAAGGAAAATGAAAGACAGCGCATAATAGAAACCGACTTTTTATTTTCCTTTATTTATATTGTTTACTTTATTAATATAATTAATTGTATGTAATGTACTTTGAAAGACACAATCAAAAAAGGTAACTGCAAAGTCCTTGCGATTTTATTAAAATATCAAAGGCCTCGGTGTAGAAAATTTATTAGAAGTGAAAATAATACACACATTAACCCAAAAGTGTTAGATTTTTTTTGCGTAACGTACCTTTAATCGTTATGTGTAATAGACAATTTTACTTAAGAAGTACCGTACGATTTCACGATTATCAAAGTGCAAAGTGCATAAGATTTGTTGCGCAGAGAACGTTACGCTTATGATTTACCTTTTATATTTTTTTCACTCATAATAAAATGCGAATACCGGGGGTCGCATATAAAAAATTGATTTTGAAGGAGTAAACTCTAAAAATAGTATGTAATAGTTTATAATCAAACCGTTTTATATAAATACTTGTACTCTACGTGTCTTCTGCTACTGTATATACGATAAGGTAGAAAACATGTAGATGTATCGACATAATACATACCTCGTTGGCACTTTGATATCAAAATCCAAACTGATTTCTGTTTCGATAAATAAGATTCAAATATCTCTTGTTCTCGTGATGCAATTAAAATTTATAACAATTGGTTTTGGATTAGATTGTATTTCACAGTTTTATATAATAACACCTATATAGAATTTTAACGTTCCGTAATTGATGATTTACTCAAATTAGATTATTTATTCTGGTACTAACGGATTTTTATAACTTAACTTATTCTACGATTTTGAACTTTAAAAACTTACATCGACATAAATCTCATTAGTAACGTATTTTATTGGTGGATCATACAAATAATTCCCCTGTGCGGGACTCGAATCCATAGTACTTCGGTGCTGTAGTTAGAATGTGAGTCGTGCTGTCAAATGTAACTAGTTGATAGATGTATAATTATTATAAACAGACAAAATATTTTTGAAGCGATAATAGCTCAGTGGTATTGTATGTCGTGACAAGGGACGTGAGTTCGAATCCACCTAGAATGAGCTTGAGCTTTCGGTAAAGAAAAACATCGTGAGAAAACCATAGCATGGTGGTAGGGCTTTTTCCAATTCATGTCTGGTTAGCTACCATCCTCAAGTTAAAAATCTGCTGCCAAATACCAATAATTGTGTTCCGGCAGTTGCACTGGAGAGTCAGTTCCAGTTTAGCGTGTCCACCAACTTAGGCCGTATTGTTACTTAAGATCAGGTGCGATTATGGCCATAACGCTGAAACCTTTATTATAAAAAAAGATAAGCTTTGTTTATCAAATGCGACTGCTTCATGTAAATGAATAAGCGAGGTGATACTATCATTACACCATTACATTTTGATCGGCATGCACTATGCACATATATATGCAGCTAATTCTCTTTTTACTACTCTAGATACTTACATTTAAACCAGCGTATGTCCAGGTGTCGCAACATGTGCAGGCTGGTGTGAGAGCTAATGTTCCTCATTCTTGCGCTTACTACATTATCAGGCATAGTGCTGATATATTTGCCTCTAGCAAAGTTGTGATTGTTCCAAAATGCCAAAGTGACTTTGACATGCGTCATTCCATATATTATATATTTTCTCTTAACGTTAGCAATTGTTGAAAGACAAGTTCGCTAGGAGTACTTGTCGTTTTATAATAAAACAAGAGTACTAAATGCCGCAAACTATAAAAATAAGTACATTTTAAATAATGGAAAATTGATGTTAATACGTTCAATAAATAAACAATTAAAACTTCATGAATAAATTGTAAGCGACGAGAATTAGTTATAAATATTTATCTTAAGGCAAGAATGAGCGTAAGTTCTTAAGAGATAAGTCAGGTAAGGATGTAAACCAATTGAAACACTGTAAAAGATATGCCAACCATATTCATACTACGAAAAACGTAAATTGAAAAATTAAAAATAACTTATCTAAAAAACGTAATTATTACGATAAAAAAATAAATCAAGTGTTGGTCACAATTTATATTGTTTATTGCGATAAAACGGTATTTTTTGTTAATTGATAGCATCGGCCATATACTGACGTATCTTATCGAAATTATAATTAATTATCGATAAATCAATTAATCCCGTATTAAGTTATTGAAAAATAGTGATAGCTCCTCTGCCTTGTGTTTCGCTTGGTCCATGAAATAGGAGTTATTATAAAATTCCAAATACTTTTTAATATTCTATGTTCTTCCTATAAAATCCCTGAAATGTTCCAAGGTTGAATATACCTACTTTTTTAAAATAAATATCACGTTGAACAATCACATAACGGACTATTGCATTTAATGCAAAATTAATTATATAAGATGAATTACTTAAAGTATTGTTGAATAACTTTAGTTTATTTGTATTATTCTATAACGAGCCATTTCCCACGGCATCTTATTTTATAACTGCTTAATCAATGCAGAAAACAGTAACTTTATAGTCTTAATCGTTGCATGAATTCAGCGTTGAGAAGGCTGTATATTTAATTACTGAAAACAATATGAAGCATATTAATTTGTCGGAAACGTTTAGTGCGCTATCTATTGAACGTCAATGGTAAAAGGTTACAAAGTTACTCGAAAGTGCCAATGATAACTTTATGAATTTCAGCGCTGTGTGCACACTTTATAAACGAACAGACAAATTTTCAAAACCCTAAGAAGAGACTTAAATTTTTATTTGACGAAAAATGAATAATTGTGGAGTATTTCTTTCATCTATTAACTATTTTCTTAGACATAAAACCGTGTATTCTAGATTTTATATTTCAGTTGATAAATGAGGGTAGAATTTTAGCTTACGAATAAATAAATAGTGAAACACATTCATCTCAAGTTGACATTGTATTGAGAGTTATTCATACAAGAGATTTTATTAATAATTAATTAAGCTCTGCGGGAAGTAAAATAATGACCCTATCAACGGAAACGTTTCGTGTATAGTTGTAGCGAATTTATTAGTAATAAAAATCACGGCCCGGTTGGCTAACATCGCTTAATGCGCGGTTATCGCTTATCGCGGCGGTATCGAGTGTTGTTCGCTCCCTATCAGTTAATCAAATTGGGAGCGTATCGATACCGTCGACGTCTGCGATAGCGCACCACTATTATCTTAATTGATTGTCTGTTTTTTGACAACACACCGGCTTCATACTCTTTGATGATTTTAAAATGGACTCATTTGCGATAGGATTATACAAATAGCCTCAGGGTTCCTTGTCCATTTGTATGCATGTATAGATAAATGTTTGCTTTTTGTCGTAACATAAATTATTTCGCAATTTATGGCAATAATTGTATAATATTTTGTATACATGGTGATTCAGATCGATAAATTGGGGTTAACCGAATTAAATACCATTTATACGGAGGTGCAGAGAAAGTGCAGTAAAATTTGAGTGTTTTGGTATTGTAGTCGTAACATCACCATGATGTAAAAAACATAAAATTACGTATCTCTAAGCTTTTGACATCGCTAATACGTTAACGGCTAATGTAATTATTCATTCCGCTCACATTCTGAAGAAATAGTCCGTGTGTAGTAATATAGTAATGAAGTACAAATCCACTCGGAGCTCATATTTTTAATATTACTTTCACCCTTACATTGTTTTGTTAAATCGTATTGAGTTTTTTTTTTATTACAGATCGATGCAATATGAACTTGGATGGAGAACTTGAGGCACAATTGCACGAATGAAAACTGCTAAGACTGAGCTCGATTACTGTATCATTGTGATCGAGCGTTGCGTATAAAGAGAGAATTGACTTTAGGAAATGCGGATAGGCAAGTGGACTTATAGTGCGTGTGTATAAAAGCGATGCATGGTGTGTGAGGTTGGTATCGCGGTCATGGACATGAGCGGTGAGGGCGGCGGCGCTGGGGCGGGGGCGAGCGCTCTGCAGCAGCGGTGGTACGACAGCCGAGTCAACGGTAGCCCTGCCACCGGTGACGTCAACACGGATGCGAATGGAGATGGATTCTTCCATTCCCCTCTGGAAGGCGGCCATCACAGCAGAGCCCGCTACTACCATCAGCAAATGCACGCCCCTTATTCGGCAGCTGTTGGTTCACACGGTAAGTATTTATCTAATATTTGTAGTGATCGTTGTAACGAGATTGTATAGCTTTCGTAGCACTCGTCTGTATCCATAAAATTGTTTTTATTAGCTTCTGTTTGTCGAGATGAAATAGTACATGAACATACTCTCTCTTACAAACAGCCAGAAAGACTAAAAGACAGGCGTGTGGGCCATAACAGGAGAGAAATACCGTTAAATGCACTCAAAAATGACACTACGGTGACTGTCAATATCTCATACTGCCAAAAACCTGGGACAGTTATCACATTTTTTTCTAGTGTCAGTTGACAGCTAGTCTACTAGAATAAACATGTAAACTTATTCCGGCCGCATCGTCACATAAAACGGTATAACATTGTGATTAAATGCCAAAAAGCTTTTTTCGTAACAAAAAATATGAGTTGGTAATTTTTTCTGTTTTATTAACATGTCATGTTAGTTTCTATTCTATTAGTCTAATCGACAAATTGCAAATGGTCTAAAATAGAGACACTGCTCTTAAAATTATGTGTGATACCTCATTAGATCCGGAATGACTTTACGGTTAATGCAATATATAGTAGCTAACTTAATAGTCTTCAATGGTGCTGTTAGGTGTGAAACTGTTAATGAATGTTTGGTGATAAAAGCTTTGTTAATAAAGTAAAATAATAATTCAGTACATCAGAACTGCTTTATGTGTACAAAAATATAAATAAAATGAATACCAAGAATGGAACATAGCGTCGTGCGTCGTAACATTTAAGTACACAAAACGGATTCCCGATCCAGAGTTGTTAGAATTAAGCAAATTGTCCAACGAACGGTTGGCAGCTCGTCTTCTTGACGTTATCGGACATCAAATGATATCTTTAAAAACTCCACAATTAATTCAAAGGTCCCGTCCACTCAAAATCGCCATTCTGTAAGGTGACAGCTTAGGTAAACACGGTCTAAAATGGGTCTCAGTCGTAAAATAAAACAAAATAAATAAAAAAAAAAAAGTATTCCATACATTTTTTGTGTATGTGATTTTTTTATTTGTCTTTTTGAGGTCCAAGTTTTATGGCTGCTATAAAGTTTTTCGTGGAGACAGGTGGCTCTTCTTTATAATTTAACTACTCGCCGGGGTGTGTGTACAAAATTTCATCTACAGTTCGGTGTTTAGGGGCTAGATTGGCATGCGGGCGATATGGGAACGATTAGAATTTATTTAGCGGTTGGTCGGTAGTGATGCGACACTTAAGAAACTGTGTCACTTCTCGGAATCGGAACTGGGAATTGATTTCGTCGCGTTCACAGCAGTTATGTGCGTTAGTTTATGACATGGGCGAGCGTGGCGAGCGGGCTCGCGGGTCCGAGCAGGCGGATACAATTTTTAGGCATGTTTGTAAACTTGTGTTATCGTGTTGTGTCGAATCTCGATGTGGCTTCTTGTCGATCTGATTATAATCTGAAATTAGTGAATCCGTCGTCGAACGGAGGCCTTAAGATTAGGTTACTTACATATATAAAGACGTGAAACACTGATTGCGCGCGATAACTGTAAAAAATATAAATTTCGACACTTCTATGTTAACGAAAGAAGTTTATTTTAATTAAATACTCTCTCAGCAACCATTTTTATTTAAATTTTGTTAGGAATGTAATTATAAGGATAAATTACCTGCTATATATATTTATCTATTTTCATTAGGAGGTATTTATATTAATTGCAAGATTTTTATATTTTCAATTAAAAAAAGAAAATAGACAGTACAAAGGTTATGTATATGTTTTAATAGTTAAAAATACTAAAAATAAAGAAAGAATGTCTGAAACTTTATTAATGTGAAAATACAACAGCATGCATTTAAATGTTGACTACGAGATATTTGTTGCTTAAGTAATAGGTAATTATTTGTTTATATTGTAAGTATTCAAGAAAACGGGTTTAGGTAAAACTAAAAAAATAATTTAGTTAACCCGTTACAAGTAGGTATACGAATCACATATATTTTTAATGACAAGCTGGATGCTTTGGTGACGGGTGTGAGGTTGTAACACGATACGGAGGTTAAGATTAGAGACGGAATCATTATAATATACGGCTCGTCGTCGCGATTGATGACCTACTGGATATTATTTATTTCATACCGGCAAACAGTTCACTTTTTATTTCCTTTTAACTTCTGTAATATTACACCCATAGAACTTAATGGGATCGGTTTATGTTTAACACTTTAGCGTGATCAATTTACGAGGTGACTAAAGTTTTTTTTAAATATATGCAGCATTATTTTATTACATGCTTTTTGTGTGGGTTGCGATATTATATATATTATATTTAATTATTGGGTAACATATTATTTTATTTCGAGTAATTTAATAATAATTGAAGTAATTAGTACTAAGTAATAATAATTAAAGTAATAGAAAATCATTTCTTTATTCAATTTTGTGTAGGCGGTAAGGTTTAGAGGGGGCAGTAGAGGGGGCCTTAATTAGGTTTTGACCTTACAGAGATTAGATGATTAATCCGAAAGCCATCCACCAATCCTGGTGGACGATACAGAGTTCGTAGGTTTTTAGTTAGTAAGAATTTTACATAACTCATGTTTTTGCTACCCGGCGGAAGGTGCGGTATCTTAGGTAAGGTCTTCTTATAAAAAAAAAGACTGTAATGAACGTTATAGTTATTTGTTGGAGCCAATACTTAGCGGGGGTTCTTTTAAATGTTGAATGCAGTATTTATTCGACATCATTAAAAGTTTGTTTTTATCCCGTGCCATAATGTTCGTCCTCGCTAATCACAGAATGTTTGTAAATGTGTATTGGTTGTTTCAATTTGAGAGTTAGGTTAGTTTTTATCGCAATAAGTGAATATATTCCTGAAATTGATAAGTAGCTCTGTGGTTGAGTTATTAACATCGGGAAGAGTAGGTCTAAGAGTCCAACTAGTATACCATAATTTATTGTAATATCGTGATAATTACAGCATTTTAAACATCTAGAGGAAAATCGATCTTTTTGCATCATATTACTTCACATAAATAAGTAATATATTACTTAAATATCTATGAATGAAATAAAGTAGCAGTTAATAAATACTCTTTTATCAAGTTATAGTAACCATTTTAATATCGATTCTTTAAAAAATCAACATAACCCTTAGAACTTATTCAAAGCTTTGTTCCAATTTAATAAATTGGTACCGGTTGCTCATATTAAACCTAGATTAATGTTAATTACACTAGTAAAAATATTATTAATTTTTTAATATGACGGATTTCAATACATTTTTACCTTGTATGTGTGCGGATAATAACAAAAAACCTTAACAACGGAACTATAGCATTTCAAAAAGGATGTAAGAAATAAAATAACTCCAGATTCGATATTGCAACCAATATTCGCTTTTCATTGCCTATTTCACACCTATTGAGTAATGGACTCAAATACATTCTCTTAACAGGTTAGTTAAAAACCAATCTTAACAATTTAATAATAATGTTGAAAATACAATCCGCTTAAAGGTGTACAAATCGTGATCGACTCTTTGTATTTAGATATCGGATATCGGTTGAATTTAATTTTATCGTTTTAAACGTCATACGAAAGTGTTATTTTAAAATTAAAGATATGTTTCGATAAACGATTTAGACTTTGGACCTTTATAATATTTAGATTTAGTTATTATATATAAAAGTAGATGTATATACAATAGGTACCTATTTAATTAATTAGGTATACATCATGTTTCACAGGTATACCTCACGGAGAAGTTTTATTATAGACTTTTAATATTTTAATTTGGTTTAAAAAAAAACGCGTACAGTAAATCATACCTAATAATTAAAAATGAGTACTAATTATAAGGATTAATATCGTTAAAAAAAATAGTTTTTTTTTTTTCATTTGTTATATCCCTGCAATAGGTACCTATATATCCAGGTCACCGCATTGTGAGGTTGATGCAGGTGTAGTTCATATGAATTAAAAGTTCCAATGTTATAGGAACTTAATGTTTACAATACTGCTATTTATATGTCAGCATACTCAGCTATTTTCTTAAAATTATGCATTAAAATAAGTATTGATAACTGGATAATGAAGTAATTAGCGATTGAGGGGAATCAACATCTTTTACGTTTTTTTTATTTATCCTATTTAAGATGCGCGGACACAGGCGTCTGCTGTTTCTGTACGGAGACGTCTGTTGTTTTTGTACGCATGTGTTAGCGCGTCCGTTCGATGGTGTGCGTTCGTCGCGTCCCGCAGATTGGCGCAATTAGCGGCGGGGGGTGGGGCCTGCGCGTGCGCACAGCGACATCGCCTCCCTAGCACTGCCACGCTGGGTAATCACAATAATATTACCAATATAATACCACATACTGGTATTTTTTTAACGTTAGTAACATCCATTTACCAACCATCCATTCCGTCTTGATAGGCTACCAGAGAAGTATTTGAGACTCGACTGGTCATTAAAACGCCGCCACAACTTTATACCTTATTTGCATCGTTTCCAGTCCCTACCACTCACTGACAATAACTTTCACTTAAGTAATTTTTTTTTACATTTAGATACTATAAGTACTAAAATGTATTGATTTAAAAATGTTAACTTAAATCGGGTTTTAATAAAATGCCTATATTTAAAATCACACGACATTTACAAAATTAGTGACACCACTCTCGTCTTTATAAATATAACATTATTTATGGCAGATATATTTAAATGAAATAATCATTATTCCATTTACAGAAAGAGACTAAGCGGAACAAATTATCGACAGAATTAGAAGATTTGCATTGATAAAAACCTTATTAACATTTTAAATTGTATCCATCGATATTTAAGACACGTTAGTAACAACTTATTCCACTTTTTAGACGTTCTGTTTGAGTATAATGGAGGGAAAAGATAGTCCGTGGAGTAATGTATATCTGTGTTGGAACTTTCCGTTGCCATTTCAGAAATGTTTGGTAACTTCCCCATTATGTTAGGTTCCTCTCATCATTCCTTTTTAGGGCTTGGATCTATTGAAAATTATCCCTAAATTCAATAGATTGTAGTGTACCTACCTATATCGAATATTATACTCATAACATGTTAAAATTTAAATAAATTTAGCAAATATATTATATTTTAAGTCGATGGAATAAGTAACTTCAATCACAAATAAGTATATACCTTAGGGTGGTCCTTATTTTGAGTATGTTTGATTTTTTCTTCAGAATAGTCCGCAATAGATTCTAAACATATTTAAAAAAATCGTGCCAAACTGCAGCTCTTAATATTAAAGTTAACCCGGTGGCCACGCCCATCAAATTTTTTAAACGGAAATGACATGCGAAAGGCACTGTTATTCATGGAAAATGTGGCTGACATGAATATAGCATATTAAAATGTTATTTATATGGTTCCATAAATCTAATAATCTTTTGTGATACACAAAAGTTTTTATTTCTATGGCCATTGAACCGACAAGTATTTGGCCACTAGCACGGTTTCTTACATGTTCGCTTATTGCTTACACTTAGTTAAATCTATAAAGTATATCTATACTAATATTATAAAGAGGATAGGTTTGTATTTTTGTATGTTTGTAACGAATAAACTCAAAACTACAGAACTGATTTCAAAAATTCTTTCTTCATTAGAATGCTACATTATTCCTGAGTAACATTGCACGGTGGTAGGGCTTTTTCTAATGCACGCCTGGTTAACAACAACTCTCAAGTTGAAAATCTGCCGCCAAATGCCAATAGGTGTGTTCCGGCAGTTGCGCTTGAGAGTCAGTTCCTCCACAGGTTTAGCGGGTCTACCAACTTGGGCCGTATAACGCTAAACCTTAACTATTTAATTTTTTTCCTAGAAAAATATGGGCTATAAAAAAGGGATCCCTACTCGGAAAAGATGGTTCGTTTGTTTGTTCGTTAATCTTAGAAACTACGACTCGGAGTTCAAAAATTATTTTTGTGTTTGATAGAACAATAATTGATAAGCCTTTAGGTTATTAACATTTCGCTATTAATCATAGCAGCAAAGCTGTATTGAAAAAAGTTATAAAATCGGACAAAAATTATTGTCTAATTTTTAGGTCCATGCGAAGGAAGTCACAGGCACAGCTAGTAACATATTTTAATTATGTGAATTGTTTACAATATTATTTCTAAAATCTGATGATAGGTAGTAGAATTAATTAGGTATAAATGACACAGAGTCGAAATTAAGAGGAAGGATCGTTTTAATGTGATATGAAAATATATAACACTGGTAAATATAAAAAAAAACCATTCCTTAAATTCTTTTTGAAATCAAGTCGAATCAAAATACCTCTACTCAATTAACTCCATTAAAAAGGCGTTTACGAACGTCAAAACTACCACAGGTTTGGAAAATAATACCGCCATCAAGAAGAACCGTCTAAAAACTCAGTTTGCTTATATGTTTTCAGTTTCATAATTTACAAAATCATGTGCCTGTTACATATCATAACATAAATTCCTATTACATTACTGATATGTATAATAGTCATCGATTCTATTTTAAAAAGACTTAATTAATAGAATTATTGATTTAATTTAAAATAGGTTGTAAATCAATCGGCTTAACAAAGCGATTCTATGAATTTGTTTTACCTACTTTGTTTTTATTGTGACCGCGCTATCGCATCAAGAAGTCGTTTCTAACGCATATTTGAATAAAACATGTGCATAAATGTTCGGACTATATGGTGACATTAATTTTTTAACCCATCATTTCAAAATTTTAATATTTTATGCAATCGAAAACCAACCGCGGATTTTTTTGTTATTTTTTACTACTGATTATATAGTGTATGTTTAAATAAATATTGAAGGATACGGTACGCTTGTGTTGTTTTGGTCCAGATCTCGCTAGGAAAAATAAGTTTAGGCTTAAAAATACGTTGAAAATGACCTACTATGTCGAAATACAGAGAAAATTGTATAAGCTGCTAAGGAGAAGAAGAGTTACGAACAAACCTGAATTTTATAGATAAAATATTGAATAATAATTTGATTCGTGGATGTACATAATTAGGTGTTAAAGGGGCCCGGACCCCCTTTTAAACATTAATTTTAATTCAGCAAAAGGACTTTTGACATCTATAAAGAACATTCTATCACTATATAGAAAAAGTATTAAGTTCAACTCTGGCTGCACTACTATATAATTTTTGGTCACCTAATATATTTCTAAAGTTCCTTCCTAAAAGTTCCTATAATTATCTTTATTTTAAAACCACAGTCCTCTTTGATATCTGTTATAATTAAAGGCAGAAGTTACTATTTTAGATTTGTTTAAAATATAGGCCTATTAGACTTGTCTTTATAGTAAAAAGCTACTAGTCCCTCATAAACCTGAATCATTACGTCATAATGATATAATATTTATTTTTAACGAAATGAAATTGTATCGAGTATTTTGGTATAAAATTCTATAAAAAAAAATCCACTAAGATTTATAAATTTACATTCATTTACATTTTCGTTTATATTGCGGTCTTGTTTAAAACAGCAACTGCTAAATGTGATAATGAAAATAAATGACTTGTTTTAATATAATAGTCGTAGATATAATTATAAGCCAGAGTAGGTATATATGTATGTATATTGTATATACATTTCATTTGAAACTATGCGAGGCATAATTTTAAACGTTATATTAATGAGAGTAGTTTGTGCAAATTGTCGCGCTTTGAGTGATTTAAAGAAGTTCAAATTGACAATGAATGTAGAAAGTTACAATAATTCTCTTGCATATGCATTAAATTTAAGTCCGTTAAAAAATGAAGTTACCTTGAAACACTTTAATTTGCTAATTTCGAGTGAGCAAAAACAATAGATATGATAAGCTACTTTGTAGTCCATATAATGCGCGAATCACAAACGTAATACGTACTTAACTACGATTTCTGTAGGAGAAATGAAAAAATAAAATTTGTTACTTTTATTCAGTATTCGCATATAGGTGTAGGTTTATCTTGATTATATTTTAACTTAATCCCTGGAATGTCTAATCGATATTATTTTAAAATAATTAAAAACATATAAGTAAAATAAAAGTAGTGGAATATTAATTAATGGATGAATAAATTATGTTCGCGCCTGCAAATACACGCGCGGTCAACAGCAGAATAGACAACGCGATCATGCTCATATCAATATAAGCCGTTGCGCTCTGGCTTAAGATGATAAACATTACGAAATATTGCACAAAACATTATGGATGCATTTATTCATAAGAGTGTTTTTAAAGATTATGATATGCTTTGCGTTATGACCATAATTTCACCTATTGTTAAGTGACGATGAGGCCCAAAATAGTGGACGCTCTAACCGTAGTGGAGGGACTGGCTGTCAACTGCAACTGCCGTAACTCAGGCTCATTACAGGGACTTGAACTCACGTCCCTTGACACGGCGTCCTCACACGCTACCAACGAACTATCATCGCTTCAAGTTACTATATACATTCATATGTGATAAGAAGCAAGAACGATAAGGACGAATACTTATGAAATATTTTCTTTTTTGTTAGGTACTTAATCTTTTAACCTCTATTTGATGTCTATTCTAATTAATTGAAAATACAAAATGGTACTATTTTTTTTTTGATTTTATTGTATATTAAAAGTAATAGATATAGAAAAGATAACCTATAGTTGTAAATGATATTCAGACGTATTAGGTGATAAGTAGATATTAGTATTCTGATATATGGATTGAATTAAGATAAGATTGGAAGAATAAACCGTTTTATAGTGTTACCGCGGAGAGTGAAACTACCTTAATTTATAATATAACTTGTTTTCTTGTCTTATATATGCTGCAACCGGTGATACAAGCGTTCGTGAAATTTAAATTATTTATTCATTCCTTACCAAATATCAGTGTGTATTTGTGTGATAATTTAAAGTAGGTGATTTGTCCTCGTGTATGTCCTCGCAATCAATTTTCAATAATTTCTTAATTTATTCTAAATTTCTGACAATTTCATTTTCGTTGCACTTAACGTGAAGCAACTTTCGTGTCATCAGTTGCTAAATTTGTTCAAATATCTCACTGTATACTGTGTATACTGACAAAGTTTATCACAATGAATAAAATGAATGGTATAGGACCCTAGAAGGGATAGAAAAAACTTTCGTTGTAGAGTGGTTACTACCACAGCTAATAGGACAATTGTAAACTATTGCATTGCGACTACTAAATATCAAGTACTAGTTTTTACTTGCGGCTTCGATCGCGTTAATATTGATTTTGTCAAACAAATCGGATGACGCAATAAAAAGTGTTATACAAAGTTTGTCCCACTCTTTAACCCACATCCAATATTTTTTTCGCAAGAAAAGTAGTCTATCACCGGCTCTAGGTTTCCATCTCTATACCAAAGTTCATCGTAATCGATTCAGCGGTTTAAGTGTGAAAGCGTAACAAACAAACAAATACACTTTCGCAATTTATGATTTTAGTAAGTTAATACTCTCCGTGGAGTCAGAATTAAGAGTGTTAAGTTCAGAAGTCAGCTTGGGTATATCAGAAACCAAGTGACGTGTAAGGGATCTGTGATAGGATGATATTGTAACAAATCCCTTACAGTAATTCTTATTTGGATTGTTACTTTTCGGGAGGAGTCAGTAACTATTCAGCTGCTAAGAGGCTTGCAGGCCGGTATGACAGTGCTGACTCGTTACTGGCTAATGATCTCTTTATGGTCGTTTTTTTGGGATAGTACTGTGGTTACCATCAGCTAATA
Source organism: Actias luna (assembly GCA_039707435.1). NCBI lineage: Eukaryota > Metazoa > Arthropoda > Insecta > Lepidoptera > Saturniidae > Actias > Actias luna. The sequence goes on along the minus strand of JAZHAC010000033.1, from coordinate 5,828,124 downwards.
GGACCGTCACTTTGCCATGCCACTATAAAAATGTATATGTAAATAATCAAGTAAATCATTAGTTGAAGCGTACTAAATACCCATTTATATTAATGGTCATGACCAGAATATGCATAATTACAATGTTTGTGGTAAAACCGGTGATGCTGGAGTGGTCATAGGTAGTAGAATGTAAATCCTGTTAGATTCTTCATATGTATATATCGACTATACATTGTATTTTATTTATATTTTCGGTAGTAATTTTATTGTGATAAAAGTTAATAGAAACGTTATTGCTCTCCCAAGTTCAAAGTGTTTGAACTGGTCAGTACATAGTCGATTGGTGACAAGAAACGTTAATAACACATTTAAAGATGATTTAACAAACATCATATAATTAATAGTTTTATATTAAATGATCAAATTAAAACATAAATAATTTTGAATTCACACCGAGTGTAAATATATTCCGTGTTTTAGCTTACATTCCTTGTACTACCAGAAGTTATTATAATCTAAAAGCATATACTTAATAGTTATTATGAAAGAGTTAAGTAATAATGTCCTATGTTTTTTAATCATAAGAATTACCAAGTTTAAAATTGTACATTTTGCCGTTTTATTTCGACGAAAATGTATCGGGGACAGTTCGAGATGTAGGCTAAAAATAAAATGTTTAACTTTTTTGGCGTTTCTTGACTGTTTTGTTTTGTTCACTTTTATACTAAAATATGGAAATAGTGTTCTTGCTGTTTGTTTTTTTTTTATTATTATTAACATTATCGTATGACTATGTTGCTACACTGTAGTTGATGGTTACAGTAGCACAATCCGAAAACAATTGCGATCATCGAAATGTTAGCAATTAAGCAAAGTACGTCGCTACTTTGCAGTTTTATAACCTTTTTGGATACTATTTAGGACTGATTGTAACATTGTATGCATGATAGTCGAAATCTTGGCGAATACATTTACCTACAAGCATTTTAGATTACTACATATACACCATTTTATCCGTCAAGGCGGCATGCTTAAGCGTTCTGCAATGGAGAATGTTCCACCTGATGTTTCATGGTTCCAATCTAGGCAGACATAAATGTGGTACTTTACCACCGCGTAAATCAATGTTTATATAATAAATGAACATATTATAAAGTGTTTGTGTTTAATCTTCAATGTCATAATAAGTGAACTCTATTAAATATGAAAGTACGTTGTAATGTTTTCAATTTTAACCTGTGTAGTAATCGAAAGTTAGCTTCGGAGTAGCGGGAGTACTTCACGATTAATTAAGTCAAACTGGCCCGTTATTCATTAGAGCGGGCGTTTATTAACCGTCACAATACATTTAACAGGCGGCCACATAAAAAGAGTTCGAAAAAAACGCGCCGATGCCGCGAACGTGCGGTATTCTTAAGGGAGTTAGTTATCTATGTAAAGTTATTAGAACATAATGTTATGATGTAATTTACATATGTTAGTAATTATTTCATAACTTCACTGTATGTTGCAGGCGAAGTTTTCTATTAAAAACATATTGTGGTTTCGAGTTCGTATTACACGCACATGTTTTGTGAAAAGTAGAGTAATTATTAGCAAGAAACGTATCTATCGGAGTTGGCATATTGCACCAAGAGTTATGTTTCCAATTACTGGTACGTTAACAATAATGTATTCTAATGTATATTGAGAGATTAGCTTGAGCTGCAAGCAAAGACAAACAAAATCAAGAAAAAACAAAAGCTCTTAGATATTGAAAATTAATAATCTTATGTGTAATGGAAAAAAGATAATTAAATAAAAGTAGTATAATATTTTCGTATCCGGGATACGGGTCAAGAACGAAACAAATGTTAATTCACAGATATTCATGAGAGTAACGAAGAAAAAAAAGGTTATAAATTAAAGAAATCTGTTTTAATTATGAGAAAGTTTCTATTTAAATTCTATATGACAATTGTGTTTGAGTGCACTGCGACCATCATATACATAATATCCTCCAGTATACCACGTAAAGGCGCGTCTCGTTTCGAAATCAGCCGCTGTATTAAGTCGACTGTTAGAGACCTGGATATACTCATTTATACACGTATCTCGATAGCTCTCTTTTGATTTGGTCCAAATTGGGTTAGTCTATGTACATACATTGAGCAGGCCTATCTAAAGGCCGGTATAACGGCAATGACCGACGATCTACTGTTGATTACTCTTGTTTTTGTTCTGTGCTCACTGCCGGCTGTAGTAGTATCGTTTTGCCGTGCTCCTATAAGAGAAGTCGATGAGAAAGATTAGAGAGAGATGAAGAAAATAATTATTTCTGATAGGGATTTTGAAAATCAGCAACGCGCCAGTGCACTTCTAACCTTAGTAGCATCTATATACAAAGGCAACCTTTTACCTTTAGGTGGACCGTACGTTTGTTTGTCATCTTTATTCTTTCAATATATATATATGTGACATGTAAAGCTTTCCTAGATTATGTTTGTTCGAAGTACCAAATTCTTGCACTACAAATAATATCTCAAAAATATTTATGCATCGAAGCATTGAGAGCGCTTTTGAATATATTTTAATACAAAATCTGAAAGAAAAAGTAATGTTCACATAAGCCACCTTATGAACAGACACTGGTAAAATCTAATGTCTAAAATCAATTATCATTTTGACATTGAACTTTATACGACTTCAAACTCATTTGATAGAAAGCCTCTAACGCGTTCATTGTAGCTAATGAAATGCCTTACAATGTAAATGTAGAACTTTGGTACAGTATGTAGGGTACAGAAACGGAGTGTTTTGTTAAATGCAATTAGAAATATCGATTGTTGGCAAACAAATACACAGTCCGTTCGAAAATAACAACTACGTTGGCTCGGTTTTATTGACGTACTTTACTGTAGTTAAAACTTTACCCTCTAGTTATCGATCGGTATTACCACCGAGCACGAGACCGTTTGACCTAATTGCTTAACTTTTTAAATTGTTCAACGTTTTCACTTTGTTATACAGCATAGTTCACGAATACTTTCTATGTGTCTTCAAGTTTTTGTATGTGTAATATTTGTGATGTTTCATGATGGCTTAGGGTTAGCGTGTAAGGATAATACGTCGGTCGAGTTTGATTCTCTGTAATAATCTTTAGGTTTTGGTGAAGGAAACTGAACTGAACCATGGTATGGTGGTAAGACGTTTCTAATGCTCGCCTGGTCACATACCAATTTGAAGTTAAAAATATTTTGTCAAACAGCTATAATTGTATTCCGGTAGCTGCATTAAAGATACAGTCCTCAAGCTAATATATGTCATACTAATATTATAAATGAGATAGTGAGTTTGTTTGTTTGTTACGCTTTCACGTCTTAACCGCTGAATCGATTGTGATGAATTTTGGTACAGAGATAGATGGGATCTTGGAGACGAAGATAGGCTACCATTTCTCGTGAAAAACTTATAGGAAGTAGGGTAAACAGAGGGATAAACTTTGTATGAGACTTTTTATTGCGTCATCCGATTTGTTTGATATAATCAACATTAAGGCAAGCGAAGCCGTACATAGTGTCTAGTATTTAATAAATATGTTGGTCCTAGCTAATACGATTGTCAGTCCCCGTATTTTTACTAGTGGGTTTAGACTATCATATTTTATAGTTGTTTTGCGTTATAGTCACAATCTTACATGAGGTTAAGTGACGATGTGGCCCAAGATGGCGGACATGTTAAGCCTAGTGGATGGACTAACTCTTGAGTGTTACTGCTGGAACACACCTATAGGTGTTTGGTGGTAAATTTTAATTTGAGGTTGGTAGATATCCAGATAGCCATTACAAAAATCCCTAGCACCATGCTATAGTTTCATCACGATATTTTTCGTTCAATGAAAGCTCAAGCTCAAGGAGGATTCGAACTCACGTCCTTTGACGCGGTGTCCGTACACTCTACAAAAAATAAACTATCATCGCCTTAAAATCTTTAAATATCGTAGAGTAGTTTGCTACTTAAGTTATATAAGTTGATCTTTCGTCCATTAACTCTATCAAATCGACCCCTCTTGTATGCAAGCTAATTAATATTCAAACTTGCTTACGTCATGATAATGTACGTAACACAATGAGTGCACAAGTTCCCATCCAGTTTTTTTTTTATACTAATCGGTCATTATGAAGCGCTAAAAAAAGTTCCCGGTAGATATCGGTCCACTACACCCGACGCCGTTCACCAAAGAACTTAATGTATTCATTTTGGTTTTATATCTTTCGCGTGATTAACTTTGATTGATTGCATCCAAATATTGATATTTGATATTTTGTATTGTCGTCTCCTTGTGCGAGCGGGATGGAATTAAACATCCTTTTGTTGAAAAGAGTGAATACATAGGAGTTTTATAGCCTTTTCAGTGATAAATAATTGTCTTTCTCGTATTGTCAGAAGAGTAATTTTAAAATATTAGTACTAAAAAGTCTTTACTTATGTGTAAAACTATTAGACTCCTATTTCGTCCTATAAGCAAATAAATTTATTAATAAGATTCGCCATAATAATATAAAATATTCCATTAATTTTGATATAATAATATATTTATGTTATGTATATATATATTAAATGTGTTAATTTATACTATAGTACATTATTTTAAATTTATACTGGATGTTTATGATTTTATTGTGTCATGGTTAGAGATGAGTTTATTTGGTATTATTTTAATGAATCCTTGTAGGTTATGTTATATTTCGTGGGTCTAATTTTAAACAGAGGTTCGTAAGGGTCCTTGTTATTTCCGGCTGATTGCCTGCTTGAAAATGATGCGCGCCGAACTTGATGGATGATGGCAGCACAAGCGCAAGCATGCGGCTTAGCCTCATGATTTTGTGTATAGAAGCGCAAGACTAAATTAGTCCTACACTGTAAAAACACTTAACTCTTAGTCATATTTAATAAGGTACAATATCGAATGTAGCTCGAGAGCATAAGCGTAAAATATAATACAGTTGATGAGTCGGTGGTTTTGTCACGATTTGTCATACATAGATATGCGGTTTGACGTCCCTAAGAATGGTTGCAGCCTAAGCATAAGCAGGAGTTATGACAAAAATGCTATGGGAACGGTCGTCGAACTACGCAGTATTGCGTTTTAAATTGGTTAACCCCGAACATTGAAGTTCATAGCGGTCGTGAGTCGAACAAAATGACTTGCTAACAAAACCGACTGTAATTATTAACGTTAATTATTAATTCACGAATTTATTCATAACAGATTTATGACAATGATTGCAAGTAAACAATCAAAACTAAGATAAGATTTTAAATCAATTGTCATGCGTTTTAAATAATTGATTTATAACGGTAATACATATATTTATATTCGATAAAATTATAATCTATTTATTTAATTAATTAGGAATACCACGTTATTCTAATAATATAGACTTTCTGGGGTCACCTTAAAGATTATATCGTAGATATGATCGATACAGAATTGTAGTGGGAGTAAATACGGCATTTTTATAGAAGTAACATAGTATAAATTTTGTAAAAAGTTTGGAATTATGGTAATAAAATATCCATTTATATAAAGTATTTACACTAATATTATAAACTTATACATACTAAATTACTAGTACTACTATAGTAGTAAACTACAACTACTAGTTGTATATGAAAAAAATATTTTATATAACTTTACTAAGAGGCGAAGTAGAAATTTAGCCGTAACATAACAAATGTTACTGAACATACTAATGTTAAATTTTCGAATATACTAAGAAAATAGGTAACTTGAAGAACACTGTCATTAATGTCATCGTATTTGTAATTGTATAAGACATCCACTTTCGACTTGTAGAATTTCTAGCTATGTTGCATCTTAGTTGCATGTACGCGGCCTTCAGTCCAAATCTTTTCAGTCCTGTCGGTCATCCATCTTACGAGCGATGCGTCTTATACACTGCCACTGAAGTAAACAATTCTTAGAGTTATGTCGATAATTATGGTTCTAAGAAAGTATGTGTATTATCCTTTTCAAAACAATCGAGAGAAATAATTTTGTACAAATATTCTTTTATTCTTTATGAATATGAAACAGTTATGAAGATTTATTAGTAGTTACAATGTTAATATAGAAGCACCTATATTGTAAGTAGATTGGATTGGCTAATCAAGTTGGTTAATTTTTTAAATTAAAAACTTAGTTATATATAATAAATATATTTTGGAAATATAAACTGTAAGGAGGGTAAGTGAGAAATTAAATAATGGCTTAAATAATATTTTAGCGTGGATAAAACCGCAGGTTCAAAGTTACAAAGTTGTTACGTGTAAAGGTTAAAGTCGTAAGTCACCACTGCTGAAAACTTAAGGTTTATACTTAAATTTATAGGTGTATTTTTTATTGTATAAAACATTTAGGGCAGAGGGCGTAAGCGTCGGTTCGTTCCGAGTGGAAGTCTATTTTCGCAACACATTACGGAGGATGAATGATTTCCTGGGTCGGCATGATTTATACCTCACTGTTCTACGGTTACTACCAACGACATAGAGTCATTACCAGACCCCCTTGTAAAGAATGGACAATCCTTTGTCCGTGGAAAGCGTGGCATTTGTCTTTCATTGTATAAGTACGCTGGAGTAAGATACACATCGATGCAAGTTCAACTGATTCTCTTTTAGTATATTATAATTTTAGGAAATTATAAAAATAACTATATTCATTTTACTTAATAAAATATAATTCTGGTTAACGTAAACAAAATATACTTATGAAATGGTTCTGAGTTGCGTTTCAAGTTTCTCAATATCCTCAAACCTTGGAAATGAGTGTTGTGTGAAATGTTATGATTTATTATAAATTTACTTTTACTATAATACTCATATACATAAATACATACGTATATTTATTTAAATATTATAATGTAAAATTATTTGCAAAAATAACTGTACAGTTATGATTTCCATTTCACCTTTAAGAAATATTTCAGCAGAAATTATAATGTTATCTCGCATATATTTGTATTCAGAAATTAATTAAACTTTAGATATGTATGATGTACTTAAATATGGTAATAAAACTGTTCTACGAGACGTAAGATCGTTAATCTTTGACTGAAACGCAACGCGTTCCACGGTCGCTTGCCTTTCTTTCTCTACGTGGTTTTTATATAAATAAAATTTGAATTGAAAATATGATTTAAACGCGTATTTAAATAGAAGTATAAATTATCTCGGTTATTAATTAAGTAATAAATTCAAAACAGCTTCGATTAGTTTTTGTTGCCATTCCCACATGCATAGGTACGTGTTAATTTTTTCGCATTAATATTTTATCATTCCATGGGCATTGAAGACATTAATAATGTTTTAGCACACGTTCAATTATTTTACAGTATATATGAAGTAAGGTAACTATAGTTATTATCGCCTCTATTATAAAAAGGTTAATTTAATTGACTGTACAAATTACTGTATTCTAATTTAGTTCAATCAAATTAATACTCAGCTTAGTATTAATCAAATATGTATGTAGTAGGGAAATGTACTTTTAATATTGTAGAAAACACGTTTTTTTAAGATGTTTTCTATGCACACAATTGTAAACTGGTTGTTCTATTACAAAAGCACTCGAGAGTTAAAAAAAAGTGTCAGCGACACAAATTATAAAAACATTAATATACAACATTAAGTGATACAGAAGTATATTGATCAAACACTAGTCGTTTAAAAAACATCATATCTATTTGTATGTCACTTCTTCTAATACCTCATATGTAATATTATAAACCATGTAATGACTAAAAAGAAAATTAACACAAATTTACTTATTTTTGTATATTCGATTAAAAACGTCGTCAGAAATAATTCCACTATAAGAACAAATTTAAGTTATATAAAATATTGTAATACGTAATATTAAAAATATTATACAATTAAATGGAAAATAAATTTGAATTCAAGATTTAAAATCAATAAGACAAAAAATAGTTCTTATATACCAGAAATACACATACTGTTATGTCAATTTCCTGTTTAATATATTTTATTAAACGTATTAGATTACATTAGAATTCTCTTTTATCTATCGATTCACAGTATATTCTTTGAAATGCAATCACGCCTCGTAAAGATCAAATTAGAATAGACATTTTATCTTTAAGTGTCGATATTTAAAATCGGTTATCAAGCACCATCGGTTTACTTCTGTAGCTAAATTTGAGAGCTAATTCATTCTTGAGGCTTTAGTATGTATAGATGGCATCGTTGTCACTTAATATCAGATGAGATTCTGGTAAAATGTTAGATAAATAAAACAGTTATAATAGAGGCATCTGACCTTTTCAAATTTATAAAAACTTACTGGGAAAACGCAGGATTGACTTAGACGCAAAATCTATTTTCAAAGTTTTGGAACACAACATTGATAGCCCAAAGTTACTAAATTTCTATAGATTCCGAGTCTTTTTGCCTCCTCCTCGTTACTGCATCACTACACTATGCCCATCAGTGAGATGTACTGTTCATGGAACAAGTTTTCCATGTCTAGGTTTTGCAGGATTTTTTTCAAGAAATCGCTCAATAAAGTTATTACAAATTTAATTATATCATGTCGTAAGCGATATTCGCAAATATAATGGATTTATAAATTGATATATGACGATGTCTTGTAATACATTGAAAATATTAAAAATACGCCTATCCCTAATATATTTAAAAAAATGCCACTTAAAAATTTAACCGAGACCAGAAACTACTGTGGTGCTTCTAGTTTATGGTCAAGTAGCTGCTAGCCTACTCATCATGCCTTTTTGGCATTATAACCCTTATCGCACTGCATTAACCCGTAGTAATGGAGTAACGAACGGCGAACGTGAAAAGATCATTCGGGTACAGAGTACTAATATGAAATATTAGCTGGTGACCCAACTTTGTTTACATTATAGAGAATTCGCTGTTAGCGGGCACCTACATCGTAAAAGGCATATCTGTGTCAAATTTAAGTCTATAGGTATGGTAGTTTTTTAAAGATCGTGATAAGTCAGCGAGTGGTGGTTCGCTTATATATAAAGAAATATAAACAAACATTGATAATGTGTCGATAATAAGCTGACAGGTTTGTAGGAACTGCGCGATCGAGTTTAATAACGGTCATCAGTGATGTACAGCGTAGAGTAGCATGCAGGTGCGTTCCTCGGTTAGATTTATTATAACTAGAGTATTGGAACAAACATTGCGAATAAATATTATTAAAAAGGGCATATCAAGGAAGCTTGTCTATGTGGAGCCTATGCCTAGATATATTTAGATAAGTAAATTCTTAATAATTGAATCAACTATAGAAAAATGTTTTTTGGTACTGGTAATCGTGTTAAATGACGTATATAATATACTAATTTAAACGTCTCTATCATCATTTATTATATACTAGCAGTGACCGCGACCTTATTTGCATGAAACTAAAAATTACTACATATTTTTCCGTGTTTTTTACTTATTTCAATACAGTTTTGCTCTTATTGGTTATAGCCTGATGTTAAATAGCCTAAAGCCTTCTTTAATGATTGCTCTATCAAATGCAAAAATATTTTTTGGAGCCCGACTTGTAGTTTTTAAGATTAGCTCGTTCAAAGAAACAAACTTTTCCGCTTTATAATATGTCATGCTGTGTCCAACACTTCGTTCGCGTGGAAGTAAAATTTTATTTAATAGTTTTTGCACTTTTGTGTACGTATGTAAGTTTTTGCAATACAGCTTAGCTCATATTGGTGGTAGCGTGATATTAAATAGACTAAATGCCTTATGATTGCTCTATCAAGTACAAAACGAAATTTTGACATCCGACTCGTAGTTTCGCGTTTACCGCGTTCAAATAAACAAACTCTTCCGTTTTATAATGTTAATATGGTTAATGATTAATATTATTGATTTACAAACAAAGTAATGTGTATTTAATGTAAATAGCGAAGTCTTAATTAAAATTTCTAAAACAAGACTATTCGTGATCAACTTATATATTTTATGATCTATTTATAGTATAAGTGTGCATTGATCACCGCAGGCGCTTTCGATCTCCACGATCTGTCATTCGGCATCGCGGTTGGATTGATTAAAACGTCCACTAAGTAAGTAATAATGTTGCGGTTGATTTATTACATTGCGATGTTACGCATAAAGCAGTCTATCTAGCCGCGTTTACTTCTGATAATAAGGTGTTGATTGAGACGAAAAGCAGATAAATGCGATATATGGTGTCTCTTGTGCAATACGTAATAAGCAGTCGACCGTGCACTGTTAGACAATGGGAGGTTATTTGTTCTGTATTGCATATCTTTTGCTTGTATGTACACGTATTAATCTTATATTCGTGACGTGATATTTGTTTCGTAAGGAACGCGAATGGAAATTTTAAAAACTTAATCAATAACTTCCTGTTTTAACTTTACAATTATTATTTACATAACTATTATGCTTTGTATTTATTGTTTCGGTTGCTTCTAAAATTAAATGGTTTACCTCAGTTTAATTAAAACACTTCTTCAGCTCAGGTTGTTTGAGACTAACAGAAAGCTTGAAATAATTCTTCATAATTAATTATTTGTGTTAACATACATCAATTAAGTATGGTAAAAAAAGCCGTGATATAAGATGACAATTCGGTGTTAGCGTTCTTATACAGCTTAGCTTAAATGAATGTGTTTGTGTAAAACAGATGCAAAAGATCAATATCCAAATTCAATTAATTTTCTATTAGATAATTTATTCAATTTTATATATAAATTATGCAATAATAATAGCGCTTTATATTTATAGTCAGCTCGATAAAATTGTCTAACTTTAAAATCATTGGGATCTTAATAACTTTAATCATTTATGGGTTAAGCTTCAGGTATCCTTGTTTCTGGTCATCTACGTTTTACAAGGAACTTCTGCGTAAAATTTGTTGCTTCTAAACTTACTGGTTTAACCTGTCTGTTTTCTATCAATTAGTATTTTAAATTATTTTACCTATATAGCAATGTTCATTACTACTAAATTCTTTCTACTCTTCACTAGACATAGCGTATCCATCATCTTGGGCTATATAATAACTTAATATCAGGTGAGATTGTGGCTATAACGCTAGACTGATAGTCTAATAGATCGATAGAAACTAGACCAATGAAGTATATAAAAATATTTAAAATAGTAATGGTAGAACCAGCCATTTCCGCCAAAATCAGCTACATGGCTGTAACACCCCTAGTGTTGCAGCTCTCTATAGGCGACGGTAACCATTTTCGATTACATTGGAGGTCTGCCCGTTTGCTGCTCATTCACGTAAAAAAAAACACTAATTATTAATTAGATAGACTAATAGATCTAAATTTATTTTTTAATTTAATTGGTTAATCAAATCATTTATTCGTTGAGTAATATTGTCGTTAGTCTCTATTAAGCCAAAATAGTACATCAAAAATCACAGCTTTTTTTCGTTTTATTAGTCTATGTCGGCAATGTTGCCAATGTATGTTACTGGCAAAAACTCTACTCCTGTAACTATGTTTATTTTACGAACAAATTTATATGTCTATGAATACATTATTATGTAGAACATTTAAAATACCCACAGCAATTTCGGTATAGGTCTGTAGAAAATCCATTTGTATGATAATTCATTTCAACTACTACAGAAGTAGTTTACGCCTTAAATATAACTTGTTAAGAAGACGTTCTCTAAGCATACGCGATTGTGTTTGTGTAGTTCTTCTGTCGGGATTAGCTTCTACCTTGTTGACGATCCGTGAACGACTTAGGCGTTGTGTTCACAGGGTTGTACTTTAGGAAATATGAATATGATATTTTGCTTACAGTTTACCTATATGTTATTTTTTCCTAAATTAACAAGCAAAGTTCGGTCGACATGTTCTTAATAAATTTCAAAGCATCTTGCTACTTTATGACGATCTTTATCATCTTCTTTCCTTTTTTATAGTTAATGTTTTAGCGTTATGGCCATAATCTCACCTGATCTTAAGTGCTGATACGGCTCAAGTTGGTTGACACTCTAAATTTATGGAGGGACTGGCTCTCAAAGGCAACTGCTGGAACATACCTATTGGTATTTGGCGGCAGATTTTTAACTTGAGGGTGATAGCTAGCTAGACGGCCATTAGAATAAGCTCTTTCACAAAGCTATGATTTCCTCACGATGTTTTCCTTCTCCGAAAGCTCAAGCTCATTGTAGATGGATTTAAACTCACGCCCCTTGACGCGGAAATCGTTTACACTACCACTGAGCTATCGTCGTTAGTTCATTAATAGATAAGTTTCGATTTTCATAAAGGATATGGTGTTATTTATGTATGACGCTGCAGGCTTTCTTGTAGTAAATAACTTAGATTACTAGTAAAAAAAAGAAAAAGTAGGTTGTATCCACATTCAACCTTAACAGTGCATAGATATTCGCAATCAAAAGAATTATAAACATATATTACTTTAACAACACATAAAAAACTAGATTATTTTTGGAAGTTAGTATGATTTCGAAATAAATTTCCTAAGTAATAGGTATGCTCAGTACAGGTGTTCTGGCGCAGTACTAGCAAACCTTATTATTGAGCAAAGAAGTCGCGAGTTCGATCCCCTCCCGCGATCGACTTTTGCGTGATGAGTATAATTATCTGTTGTGTTTTAGATACCTATCTATGTATGGTTTTTCACCTATTAAGTGAACATAATAGAAGCTTTATTTTAGAAATCAATTAATCATTCGAGAAATTGTTATTTATATCGGAACTTCATGTAGTACTACGTCCATATTTTAATAGAAAGGTAATAAAAACATGAACATGTTGAAGTAGTTTATTAACTGTGTAAGAGATTAAATAAAATTGAAATGGCATACGCTTGGTTAAACCATTGCATGCGCGTATACCATCCGAGCAATGTTGGCAGATAACGAAAACTTATTAGATTAAAACGAATGTAAACTTTACAAGTACTGTTGGCTTGTACTATATTTTTTTATAAGTCCATAGTGTATGTAATCGTTTGATAATCTGATACCTTTCCAGGCAGGTGCTTGGTTCATGTATACTTTATATTTAACTTTAAACGTATATGTTTTCATTGTACTGTTGTATATCGTTAGGAAGTATTCGAATATTAAAACTATAGTTATGTGGGTTTTAAAATACTTTAGATTACTTTCGTTTATTTTAAATTAGAAACAGAATTTATTATATTTATTAAAATTCTGCTAACTCATCAATTTTACAAAATTATGTTTTGCTTTGTTTCAAATCATATTGTCTATCATAAATGGTGCATTTAAAACAACCGATACCTAATTAAATTATTATTTCAAATTCCTACAAATGTCACTTACTTCTTAAAGTAAGCTGATTATGAAGACCTTTGAAATGACAAAGTCTTTTTGTGCTATTTTTTATTTAACAGGAAGCAATCATATATCAGTAGTTGTGTGTACGGACTTTGATTTCCTGCAATGAGTTTGAGCTTTCGGTAAAAGAAAGCGTCGTAATAAAACCGTAGCATGCTGATAAACCTTTTTTTAATGCCTGATTAATATCAGCCTTCAAGTTGAAAAGCTGCCACCAAATACCTGTAGGTGTGTTCCGGTAGTTGCACTTGAGAGCCAGTCCTTCCACTATGCTTAGTGTATTCATCATCTTAGGCCATATCGTCAATTAACATCAGGTGAGATTGTAGCCATAGCCTATACACTATAGTAAAATATTATGTTATCATCATATTTTAATATTATGTTTCGTTTGTTCAGTAATAAAATTCAAATTCGGTCCTGTCGTTAGCGGACTTGTATTTTTCTCTTCGATACCGTAATGCGCAAGTCACGAGCGGTTATGTAAGCAGGCTGCCGGCCAGCGTCGTCATTATAGGCATTATTACAGGAACACTCGGCCTCTCGTACGGCCATTGTCAAGATTGTGGGGTCAGAGAGACCCCGGCCCGGATCGACGTTAACTAACTTGTAATTTCGCAACTACATATTCCTATAACCCAATAAAACGTAGCTTGTAAAACAATTTATTCGATATGAAAACTATCGGCTGCTTCTTAGATCACGCTCGATAACTATCGTGACTGGCTCAGGGTTATTAATTATGGAAATTGTTACGACGACTCATATTGTGCTCACGTCGTGTCTTATCCATAGTTATACACTCTTATCCTAAAAACATAGCAGTTCGTTTGTCTGTTCGCTATATTTTACAACTAAGTTACCGATCTAATTTTTATATGTTTTGATATAATAACTTATAAAAGGTGATATTTATTTATTTATGTGAATGAAATACAATGTCTAAAAAAAGTACAAAGATTCAATAAGATTATTAGATTTATTTATAGGTATAGGGGCATGACATTGAACTATCTGCGAAGTATATTTAAAATAATACAAATTCGTTACTAATTCATCAATTTTGCAGTTTATAACTGTATATTTTAATAATTATATTAAGAGTATTACTTTGAAATAAGTTTTATGTATTTATTTGCATAAAATAATAAGGTGCACTACCAAGTGTAACAACCTTCATAAAGTACACGTAAGCATGTTGCATTTCGGGATTTGTAGGTGTATATATAGTCTGACTAGAAGTGTGGGTGCTGTCTCCGGCAACACAGAAGTTTGAAGTGTCGCTGTGATGCATTTTAGTGGGTAGAGTTGGGTGATTAGGACCCGATAAGTCACCACATACCAGTCCCGCTTAGGACCGAGCCCGGTTAATGTGTTTTGCGCATTGTGATGAGGAAGCCCGTAAAGATTCGACATAAAAATATCAAGTAAATAACAATAAAAAGGAGTATTACAATCTAGAAGAAATCTTGAAGCTGGCCTTGGTCTATGAGTGTTGCCATACGCCTTTGTTGTGGCCTGACCGAACATTATGATTACGCATCGCAAGAGAAAGTCCATTAATCGTATATTCAGTAATAAATCGGAGTGTTAGGGTCAGGACTGTCTCACATAAATGGTTTTTTTAAAGTTAAGGTTAGTGTTATTACTACAACCTCACCTGACTCCTTAAGCCTAGTGAAGGGACTGACTCTGAATTGCAACTACCGGGACACACCTATAGGTGTTTGGCGACAGATTTTCAACTTGAGAGTGGTAGCTAGTCAAGTGGACATTAGAAAAACCCTATCACCTATGCTATGGTTTTATTCACGATGTATTCCTTCAACGAATGCTCAAGCTCTTTGTAGGTGGATTCGAACTCACGTCTTCGCTCACTTCACTGACTGTCTTCGGATTGTCAAATTCCGGGTTGAGAAAGTAAACTTTAGATGACAAGAGATTTTCAGGCTGATATGACAACAATAGTCTTCGATATACATATTACCGACCTTATCAAATTCAATGTCATTCTTTCACGGGCCATTATAAAAAAAATACCGAGAAAAGACAGAGGCGGCTGCTAGTTTTATTATAATTTTATTTTTATGCGCGATTATGTTGTTAAAACACTTGACTGTGTAGCGTAATTATTTATAATGTGGTTTGAAGAGCGTTGGCCTATTATAATTGTGTTTATGTATTTACATACTTTATTATGCATAATTTCGATGTCGCCAAGTAAAAAACTCTTATTTTAATACTGTTGTGGCTTATTCTTTGAGTAAATAAATAATATATCAGTGTAAAATTTTATCGCACTAACATGACTTCGTTTGTGAATGTATGATTTCTTTTAGATTTATGATCTGGGTAATTTATTATATCTACAAGTACAAAGGCTGTATTTGTAAACAGGCAGCACGATAATAATTTGTTGTGGGAGATAGTTCACAGATTTATCTATCCGAGAAATATTAAGCTTGAGCTTCATAGCACGCTTTAGGCAAGTGATCAACATATTTACATTTTATGTATATATTTAGTAAATTAACAAGTTTCAATCAATTAAGATATAAAAACTTGTAGATATGTATGTATAACGTCATGAGTACTATAAATATATTTTTTGGATTTAGGTTTTTGTCAAGATATTTCATATAACGTTTCTATAGGATAGCACACCTCAGATTATGATAATGTTTTTTATTTTCATAAGTTTAGCTTGTGACCATAGTGTTCGGTGACGTGTTATCTATTTATACATATTGCAGGAACTGTCTCTTAAGTTTAGTAGGTACTGTGAACAGTTTTTCAACTTAACGGTGGTATTAGCGGGTAAATATCCTTCCAACGTGTATACGCCAAGTTTAATGGAGGGCTTGGCTTTTAAGTGTAACTGCTGCAACATACCTAGAGGTATTTGGCAGTAGATTTTCAACTTGAGGGTGGTAGGTAGCTAGTTGGTCATTAGAGAAAGCCCTACCATCGCGCTATAGTTCCCACAGTATGTTTTCTCTTCCGAAAGTTCAGGCTAATTTCAGGTGGATTGGAAATCACGTCCGTTGCCGCGGCGTTCGTACATGCTACCAACTAAGCCATCATGGGTTCAAAATTTGATTTCATCATGATGTTTTGCTTCACTGAAAATCCAGGTTTGGATTATCACATCGATAGACGCGAGTTCCATACACGGTACTATTAAGCTATTTTTAAATTTATATATATTTTACAAGTACTTAGAAAATTAAAATTGATTGTAGGTATATTGTGAAGATAACTAAAAATTATTTTCGAAAAATAAATAAAACGCACTCGAAATCGTTTCTATAACATTGAATAATTTTCATTACATTTATTATAATCAGATACACACAAAGCAAATTTTAACATATCGTATCATAACTACTTCGTATATATAGTTTTGAAGCCGTTACTGTAATCAATCTTATAAAATACGTTGGAATTTTTATAATATTTCCAAGCCACATGTTTGTAGATTCAACGACCGCGGAAGTTATCACATATTCCACTAATTAATTTCTATATAAATTTTAAATCAACTTTATAGTCATCATATTAGCGTCTTCGTGTGTAATTTGAATTATATGAACACACCTGTCGAGTGAAATGTAGTGTAAAGTATAGTGGTTGGGTTGTGCGATTGCATGCACGCAGTCGGCCGCGGCATAGCCAAGAGCGTCTCGGCACCCGCCGGTGCTTTTGATCCGCTGGATCACGAGCCGTGACGTATCTATCCCACCGGTGGCCCTGTGGTCACTGGGAATTTTTACTCGGATCTATGAACTCTTTCGGATAATTCACTAGACTAATTCAATGTGCTGTATTGAATTTAGTTGTAATATTCCATTTTTTATATATTGGCATATTCAATTTCCACCAATGTGACGAAATTATTTTTATGGATTTGACCTTAACAAGATTAAATAGCTTATATTTTAATATAACAAATAAATGAGATTAAAGATACATTTTATACGGATAACAAAATACTTCGTAATGTGAGGTAAAAGTATGTTTACCAACCGCAGTAGATTGAGGGAGCAAAATACGATATAAGTTATAATAAAACATTTGTAAAATAAAAACGTTACTGCATCTTTAACCAAAGATTTATGTTGAATTCAAATTATACAAGATTATTAAGTCTTGTTCCGTTTTCTGTTTCCCAAAAATTGACAAAAAAGAACACAATCGATTCGAAAGAAGACCTATATAGAATATTTGTTATTCAATCAACGTTAAAAAATGTCATCAATAAACAAAGAGAACGTCATTTCCTTCCTAAATACTCGGAAATGCATCCAAATAGTGTCCCATTGACAACAGTTTGAACAATGAAAATTTATTAAAATGCAATAACAATAAAATTCGTCTCCGGACATTAGCGATGTTAAGTTATTCTCCAAACGCCACTTAATGAGAAGTGATGGGTTCGTAAGAAAATAAAATAAAAACAATGTACCCACCCCGGTTTCCCAACGAGGCAACTGCATTGCGTATGCAGGCCGCATATGCTTGAAATTACATGTCCTGTATGCAAAGAAATTCCTTTCACGGTGCTCTTGCAATCGAATTATAACATAATATCTTATCATACGCTTAATTACTGAATTTAACTTAAGTACCATTATTAACGTGAAAGTAATATTTTTAAGACGTTCATAATGCTTGTCTTTCGCTAAGGACGGCGCGTGCATATTGCTTACGTCGTAATATGGTATATAAATTGAATACATGAAATGAATACCGCCAAAAGAATTAAATTCATCGAAATGAGTTCTGGAAAGAAAGCAATATCGAGAAATTGTATATACATAGTATAGTTGATTTTTTTACAGTTAATAGATTTAGCATTATGGCCACAAACTCACCTGATGTTAAGTGACGATGTGGTCCAATATAGTTGACACACTAAGCCGTATGGAGCCGCAGGTGGATCGAACTCACGTCCCCTGATGTAGCGTCCGTACAAACTACCAACTGAACTATTCAATTTTTTTCAAATATAATCGTCTATAATATGGAGGAATGGGTTAGCATACTAAACTAGTAATTTTTTTTCTTTTATTGACATATCGGATCTATAGGTATTATAAACTGCAGTGAGAAAAGCCTATCATTACATTTAGCTATTAATGAAGAATTTGTAGATGAAGGGTCTGAATTATTATTGTTCAGTACTATGAATACTTTAAATTGTCGTCCAATATGTCGTTCATCTCAAAAAAATGTGTAACGTTTAGGTACTCTAACATGTTCTTTGCTTAAAAATGTATCTCTTCGTTGTTAAGTTCAGTCTCTAGTCTTTAACTCCGCTAGTAACGAAACAGATTTATAGTTTTTACATGATTTCTCATCTAACATAAATGTATATATATATATATATATATATATATATATATATATATATATATATATATATATATATATATATATATATATATAATGCCTAATAATGCCTAAACAAACATTTTTTCATAATGTTTGTCGAAAACCACAAGCTGCTTATGGTTGTATTGATTTGATATTTTATTGCTGTGTTTTATTAGTGCTATCGTAAGTCCAAAATCGATCGGACGTTGAGCTATAAATCAGAGAGACACCCACGTCGAAAGATTGCCCGTACTTACTACTCAGCATTAATCTGATTCGGCTTAACGGCTTCCGTCGTGTCTAAAATCGACTTATACTTGAAATGCTCAAAATTGTATTTAACATGCCATTTAGAGTGAATATATTTCTTACTAATAGTATTACTTAATAGATAATTCTATTACGTGATAATATTTGTGACATTGGTATATTTACTTTCATTTAGGTACTAAATTTGTTTGCGTGGAACTAAAAATGATTTAATCATGTTTGCCCGTTTGTGTAGCTTCTTCCAATATAGCTTTGCTTCTGTTAATGGTAGAGTGATGGAGAATAGCCTAAAACCTTCCTCAATAATTGCTGTATGAAATAGAAAAATAAATTTTTGAATTCCGACTGGTAATTCCTAAGATTTGTGCGACAAAACAAACAAAATTGTCCACTTTAAATATTAATATAGATATCGGGTTTATACTTTTAGATATTTATTGGTCTCTGCACAGAACACGATTCCTTAATTACAGCTACTTTGATAATTATTCCAACGTCGAGTTTTAACACGATTAGAAGGACTATAAAAATTATTATATTGAATATGTTGGTGTCTTAACGCTAATAGAATCGATAAAATGTATTATTTAATTTAAAATAGGTTCAACTGCGAAGGTATTCGTTTATAGAAAATTAGATCGGATATTGAAACCGCAAAATACATTCCTCAGCATGGCTCTCCCGTCGTATCCAACTAGACAGCTCAGCTCAGTTCGGATTCGATACTAGTTGTTATTCTCAACGTCGCCTGTCACACGCCACTCGGTAGCATCCATCCGTAATAAGAATCGTAATATGAAAGCATTATAATCCAATCATAAGGTAGCTTGATGTGTGACCGCCCGCGAGTTCGATTTACCATTCTGTACGCGACCGTGTCGATCGTTAAATATTTTTGGATGTACAACACTAAAAGGAATTAGTAGTAAATAGCCAGTACAAGACACACACATCGTTGGGAGCTTATTAGAAGGCCCTGTCGCATTCGATTCCTTTCGACTTTGCTCCAGCGTATTCTAAGAATTCAACGTTTTTGAAGTTCATTGACGCTTTGAAATGCAGTGCCGATTGAGAATGCGATACTGGTGAGACCGTCCGAACGATACCTAAGTGAATATAGCTACACATTACACCTCTCAATAGACTTATGCAGATAAACCGAGAGATGCTGCTAACATGTTTTGAGATATGTGTTGGATAATGCTATTCTCGTTGGCTAACAAGGTACCTAAATAATCATTAAAGGTTACCTGAATGGTTTTGTGAAAACAGCAAGCAAATTTAATAGGCTTAAAACTTATTATTGTATTAGAATAATTAATATAATTAATTCAATAATAAAATATAAATACATTTGATATTATGATCCGCTTAATTGTTGGTCAGTATAGTCGAAACGAAAATTGACTGCGACATATATTGCGACAGTAATGTCTTTTTGAGTTTTGTTACTGCTTAAAATAAATAAATCATTTAAATTTCTACATCATGCGTTTTTTGTTATTATTAGTTATGCTTCGTGATTTTACGTCTTACATACCTGCACAAATAATTTGATCTTACACATTAAATTAATTTATAAATAGCAACAGACGCAAATTAGCGGATAATTTTATCCACGGATATGTAGGAGTTAAATGGTACGAAGGCTATGTATAAGTTATGTACTGTACAAAAGTCCGCGGTCCCACGAAGGTAGAATATGAATTAGAGTTAGTAAAATGGTATTCCTGAAGACTCACTTGAAACACCTCGTGCACAGGTGTAATATTATCACGACTGTCATCAAATAACAAGATTTTAAACAGATCAGTGACAAGTGTAATTATCAGAATAAATGTATTTTTTCGATTTTGGGTAAAAAATAAATATAGTAATTTAAGCGATCAGTATCGCAATTACTATTTTTTTTTACATTTAACATTTACTATGTATTTCAGAAATCAATTTTTACGATACTAGATAGAATAAAATTGTTATTGCATTTAGAAATTTACAAAATTATAAAGGAAAACATTTAGAAACCAAAGCCATGTAATAAATCTTTTAAACGGACATTTTATATCCGTTTGATATAATAACACATTCCTGAATAAAATTAATCTATTTTGATGTTTTCTTTTGATATAATGATAATGATCTTTTTATTGTTTTTCAAAGCTAGTCTTTGTAGACAACGCTTAACCTTGATTGACATTTCATTTCCTCTGTAGCGGTAATATTCATTATTGTTAGGCGCTTTGGAACCAATGTCCTATTTTTGTTAGCTAACCAGACGAACACCAGTTTGCGATAATGTCATATAATAGTTTCATCAATACGTTTTCCTTCTAAGGTTTCGAAATTATTACATTTTTAAGTCCCCAGATATCTAAAGGGACCCAGTAAGCCACGTTTTCTAGGATAAAATATTGAAAAACGTTCGAAAGTTACCGTGGAAAGGATTTGCTATCGTGATGAATTTTATCCACATTTTGTCATCGTTTATGCTAAATATGTTATTAACATTTAGGTTAAAAACTTAATTAAGCATAATTTTGAATTTTATAGCTTCGATTTAGAAGTATGTGTGTGATAATTAATATGTTTATAAGGTAGAATTTGCATTAATTTTAAACTACTTCCACGTGATTCAATTTAATCTTATATCTTTGGCGGCGCAAATGTTTGCATCGAATCGAATATTAACGTCAACTCGAACGGCTGTATTTTCGTTTATTTGTAAATCAAGCCAAAACTTTAAAAAAGTTACAGAACGTAAATTTTAGGAGTATGTTTCATTAAGTGTTACGGTTAGGTTTATATTCATGACTAGAATAGTACATTCCATATAGTTAAATATGTTTACAATTGCATTTCTTTTTAACATTTTTGATTAATTATAATATGTAATTAACAACTTTATCTTCAGTTCCTCGAGATAAACTATTACTTTATTTTTCATATATTTTTTAAAATATAGTGTATATAGTATACGTTTTTGGCTTGGAAAATACTATATTAAGGAAATCAGAATATAAATATTGCCTTGAAGCAAAAAAGGTTGTACTAATTTTAATCTTTCAAATCTAAACTCTTTATGTAAACTTTTTGAAGTAAAACTTCTTTACGAACGCTAGAATTGGAGAGTAAGCTGGTGAATGCGTGACGAGAGCGTTACGAAAAGTGTGATCGGGCGAGACGAACGGAAGTTGAGAGGGTGTTCTAAGTTAATGAAGATAGAAAGTTACGTTTCGTATATTAGAGCACACATTTTCTTTCTTTCTTTCCTCATAGCCAGAGAATGATTCTTTTCTTTATGGAATAGGGGCTAAACGAGCAAGCATATCACCTGATGGTAAGTTATCACCTCCGCCCATGGACACCCACAACACCAGAAGAATCGCAGGTGCGCCTTTATTTGAGGGACTGGCTCTCAAGTGCCACTGCCGGAACACACCTATTGGTATTTGGCAGCAGATTTTCAACTTGAGGGTAGTAGCTAGCCAGGTGTTAAATTTATTTAGTGCATTTTTGCGTTGTTTATTATGTGGTCAGCTGTCAATCGGTCGTCGACCTGCGCAGAGCTTACGGCCGAATGATTCGATCAAAAATTTAGTGCCAACTTTACATCGTTCTCTGCTTCACATTTTTGCAGTAACCTGATATTGTTAACTGACAGTCAGTGATGATTATAAAAAATGGGTAGCAAGCAGTCGTTAATTTTATAAAAGGTTGTAATATAAAATAAAATGTTATTAAATTTGTGGCGTTACAATAATGTATGAACAAATATTGTCACTTATACACTATATATGTTGAAGTTAGTCGTATAAAAATTAGCGGTTAGATAATGTGACTTAGGGACAGATTTGGTCTTACACATATTTGCTGTTATCATCTTTTCTAGGCTAAAATAACTTATAATTTGTAGAAAAGGTTGGATCTATATGTTCTGTACATATAAAAAATAAATTAAGAGAGATGAACACAACCAAATTGCCGTAACTAATATGAAATGTATATAGTGTTTTGAAATCACACCTGCGAGCTGAAAGGCGGTCCGAATGTTTATTTCTAAGGGAAGTTCTGTGTGCGCTCTGTTTATACGAAACTACCTTAAAATCCGTAACATTACAAAAATACTGTAACATTCTTATTTAAATTTAAAACCATATTTTGCTACATCCTATATTAAAAGTGTAAAACGCAGAGGAAATAATATTTTAAGTAGTAAATTCTGGACGAAGGCGTTGATAAGATAAATTTAAATATCTGATTTGAAATTTATCTGCTACGAGATACTTCACACTAATAACCCGACAACTGCTTATCACTTTTTAATTGCACCAGCAATATATCAAATACTCGTGAAACTTGTTAATAAATACTGCAAAAGCAATACAGCGTCGCCACGCTCGTAGGCACCGAAAATACTCTTCGTCGATGCGACGATCAATAAATTAAAATTAATTCGGCGTGCGAACGTTCTGATCCGATATGCGATACCGACGCCTTCATTTATCATTCAATAACACGGCGGACTTTTCACAGAGCACGCAGGACGTGGCAACGTGGTCCTTATGACGAGTACACACGGGTTATTGTAATACCGATGATCGGATGTAATGATCTGCCGCGGGAACAAAGGATAACACGTCTAAAGACGACACGTGGAAGGGATATGTTGGCGTGTTAAGCGTCTCGTCTGCTTGGTACAGCGGTACGCGCGAGGGCAAGCAGCTCGCGTATGGACTCAGCTGATGTCACTGCGTACAAATAAACTGTGGCAGACTGAATGACGCTGCATGTGACCTTAAAACGTTTGTGGATAAAGTTCTCACGCTTGACGTTATGGAAGATAGGACCTTGCAATTTCACATCTGATTTAATTTTTAAAATATAAAGTTAAACCTATAAATATTTTTAAGATTAGAGATCTTAACGTAAATAAATTTTAGATATTTACTTTTCAAGTTTATTGAAGTAGATACCGTTGATGTCTATCATTGATTTAAGTAATATCTCCTATTTGTGAAAACTTGCAACTGTTTCGGGTGTAAGTTTTCTTTTAAGTTTTACTGTGAATTTTTTTGTAGTTGTGGACAAATAGTTACAGAACTATTCATTCATCGTCTATCGGTATTTACTGATAGATTCAATGCTCAAAGTGTCATTTGAGTTTTCGAGCTGTTGTACAGAAGTAACTTATATACAAAAAAAAAACAGAATATATAGTTAGCAGGTGAGGCTTCTAAATTAGCGATTAAGTTATGACGCATCCTTTCTGGTCTATGTCCTTTACATGATTAAGGGAGAAATAAATATTATAAACAGCCGGAAGACCTCATGCTGCGATTGGCGTGCGTACATTAGTTTATTAAATACATACGCATCGGTTACACTGCAGTTTAACCGGACCGCGACAGGGGCAATTTCTGACTCGAGCCTAATACTAAAAAGTAGGGAAGCGTACTTTCAACTTAACCACGCCTTTTTTCCTTTGTAAAATACATATTGGGCGGTTTGATAGATAAACAGAGAACACTATATTTCATCTAAAAAAATAACAAGTTTATTGTTCATTTTCTATATATAGTAACTATTGAAATAGAATTTAAATAAAAATAATAATAAATCGTATATAATAAAACTATTTTTAGTTTTATTTTTACTTATTACTAAATAAGATTTATTAGTGTGAATTGATTTCCATAACAAGTTGTTAGATCTCTGATAGACAGTTGCATTTGAGGAACCAGGCTAAATGTTTTAGACACTTTCCCTGTGATTTTGGTTCAATGTGAACACATATGATAAAAAAACATTTTGTTTTTCAAATTTTCATTACAAACATTAGATTTTTGACCTGAACGATGCTGAGTTAGACACAGCTAAGTATTTCTTTATTAACTTCTATTATATTGTTTAGAGGATATACTTATTCGTAATAATAGTATGTCAATTTTATAAATCTTTTGACCGTGAAATTATGAAATGGATGTATTTTTAATAGTTCGTTAGTTTTTCGAATAAGAAAAATATATGAGGGAAATTGAAAAGGGTGGTAAAAACCGTTACAGTGTATGAACAAGACGGGTGTTGGCAGTGCATCGTCAATTTTTAACAACACTTGTAGTAACCCTGTGGCGCGTTGGCATGATAAGATCTGGGAGCTGCATCTGCCGGTCTGGGGTGGAACCCCCATGTGTCGAGTTAGGAAATAAATCCGGTGTTCTGTTTCGACGTCGGTCTGTGGGAACTTCCTACTTCCATGATTGGTTTTGATTTAATATTTAATTTCGTTTTATTTTTTTACCTTCAATCCTTTTTATTATATTCCAAACTGTATTAATATTATAAACCGGAAAAGTTTGTACTTTTGTTAGAACGCTTAAATCTTAGGAACTACCAGTCAGATTTTTAAAATCATTTTGTATTGATAGAGCAATCATTGAGGAAGGCTTTATGCTATTTAACATTATGCTATCACAAATAGGAGCAGGGATGTATTGAAAACGTTACAAAAACTGGCAAATTTTATTAAATCATTTTTAGTTTCACACAAACAAAGTTGCAGACACAGCTAGTCGCTTATAAATAATATACATTCTCCGTTAGTACTTGTAGTTTGTATATATCTTCTTATTTTTGGTAGAACACAAAGTTATTAGTTTGTTTTAGGTCTACAAAATACAATTAACACCTACAAAGGAACGTATTTATATATAGTTTAGTTATTAGCTAGTAGTTATATATAGCTATAAGGAACGTATTTATATATGGTAGGTTTGATACTTCCTTTTACTTTTTTAGAGAAATAAGTTTAAGTCTATTACTTTGTTACACTTTGGTTCTGCGCCTGGATGTCAGTGTTTATTACATTTTTTTTATTTTAAGCTTTTACAAGTAAACATAGTATAGCAACCTTCTAAAATAATACAGTATAAATATAAATAATAATAATCAAAAACATTAAATAGATCCAAAGCTTTTGTTTATAAACAGTTGTTTTTATATGTACTTAATTCATAGATGCTCATTTGTATAAAGATGAAAGATAAGGAAACCCGGTATAATTTAATTTCCGTCGTATTTACTTCTCAACTCTCCAGTTTTTGTTTTCTATTAACTCGGGTGCTTGTAAAACACGAAGTCTCGTAACAATCAAGGCTTAGTGGCCCACAAATGGCGTATCTAGCACAATACCCGAAACTTGCAACCCTCTAATGAATAAAAAGCACCGGTGGCACCCCGGTACCAAGTTAATATTGACGTGCTCAACTTTAGTACAATTTGTATAGGGAAGTGCGTGAGTCGTCCTGTATATAGAGTTGTTCACGTGTATCATGGTAGGAGGGCAGGTAGGGCATGTGGCGAGATGGTGCGATAACAGGAATTATTCATACGCGTATTATCGGCCCGCCATCGCGGAGCTATTGTGCACGCGGCTTAACGCGCGAGGGGTGGCTCCTGATTGTCGCGGGCGCTGTCAAAACGTTGTTGTGTATAGCAGGCCTAATGTGACGCTGACGGTATGGATTGATTATTGTTTTATATTGTACAGTTTATTATGACGGTCTTTCAATGATTAGGTACACTAGATGGTTTAATAATAATTATTATAAACTGAATATTTAAAAAATAGTTAAGAATTTAATAAAGAATTGAATTTTCTTTTAGGGGTATACATATCGCGAAAGTTTTTATGAAATATTTGATATGGTCAGTTGTTGTCTACATGCATACATAGTGTTTGCATGGTGGTAGGGTTTTTCTAATGCCCGCCTGGCTAGCTACCACTCTCAAGTTGAAAATCTGCCGCTAAATACCAATAGGTGTGTTCCGGCAGTTGGACTTGGGAGCCAGTTCCTGCACAGGTAAAGCGTGTCTACCAACTTTGACCATATCATCACTTAAGATCAGGTGAGATTATGGCTATAGCGCTAAACCTTAACTATAAAAAAAATAATTGGAAAAATAATTGTGTATGCGGTTCACAAGTTATAGAAGTGAAACCTTCAAAAATTCGCTTCGTAATACGCAGGCTCACGTAAACACGTACAACGCTCGGATCCTGTAAGAAACACTGTATAATGCCTTCTATCTCATTCTCTCGCATGTTAAAACCTATACATATTTTGTACCTCGTTGTCTCGTATCTTATATCCTATAGATGTATATGGTTGTCTCTTTTTACTGTTGCTTTTTCGTTTCATCGAGTTTCACATCATACCGATGCTAAAGAAAATTTCACTTAAAAAACCAATAACATAATTTTTTGTGTAATAATTGTTTAAAACATTTAGTATATTTATGTTATTCTTTTTTGTATTCGCATCTTTGTTTTATTTTGATACAATAACTCTTCATAATAAATGCACGTAAATAACCACGCCCGGAATTGTCGTAAGAACATGCAACATAATCAGAAGCATTAATAGTAAGCAGTAATAGTAAGTAAATAATAACTGATTTAAATGTACCTACAGCACGAAAGACATAAACTAGACAAAAAAAAACGTAAACAAATTCCTAATTGTTATTTGTTGCCATATCAGACTTGACTAATTAATTTTATTTTCGACATTCACCGTTCGCAAAGTTCATTCCCCCACCCGGTCTAGCCGTGACTAGGCCTCAATGTACGGGCGCCCTTGAGATAACAATCGTTGATAATCTGAAACTGCGATCGACACCTGGACCCAGCGATGCGGGTTTTATACATGCTATATCTACAACGACATCGTTATGACGAATTCATTGACGCGATACCAAAAGCTTTGTTTTTAGAAGGTCAAGGCGTACTAATTTGTTTTCTTGTCTTATCTGATTAATATATACAGATAGATTTACATAATCAGTTGCATTAATAGAAGGTGCAACTATGCTATTGTATTTTGTGTTCTTAATTGTGCAAGTTACTTTGCAAAATTCTCGTGGTTTGGAATTAATTTTACTATGGCTAAAAATTATTACAGGCTTAGCAAATTTTGTATGTATGGTAGGAAAATATAAGTATGCTGATTCGGCGTATTCGACATAAGACTATATGCACAATAATAGGCAGGGAATGAAAATCTTTACTGTACTAGGCTAGGTTGACCATGAGGAATATCTGTAGCGGCGTGAACTGGCTGACGTACTAATCGAGCTGTTCGTAGCTTTCCAAGAGTCCCCAGTTAATAATATCGATGTCACTGTATTACAAATGTTTCATATACGTCTTGTTTAGAAATAGGAATATTCATGGATTCATTCATCTGAAGTTTTGAAGTTACGTAGCTAATCGAGTTTTTTATTATTATTCATAAATCACGGCTTTCTGTTTAATTGAAGACTTTATAAAATAAAATAAAACTTTCAATAGCGTTTCGTTATATCATTCACACTAATAATATAAAATATTTTTTTATGTAGCACAGATCATTGAACGACGAAATATTGAATAGTAACAACAAAACAACATATATTTTTCTGTACTAAAATATCTGAAACTATTAAAATCATTTACTTAACATTGGGATACCAAAAGTTTACAATACAAAAATACACATCAATATACGATGTTATTGTTACAGAATTTTAGTTTAACTTCGATTCCGATCGTTCGTAGTATGTAAACCAATAATTAACTACCCGCAGCTCTCGGCGGGATGTACCAACAATTGTACTCTGTTCCCGTCCGCGTCACGGAGAACCGTTTGTAGGGATGTACCCCAACTGAACTCGCCCAATAGCCGCTCGGAACACCAAACAGATATCATTACGCTCGCCACCCCTGCTTAACAAATGCGCCAGTACATATGTTTGCTTTCACTCACATAAATAATAATCCTCGAACGTAGTTTGTGAAATTAAAAAGGGGAGTGAACTACATCCGTAAGACCCCGTCGTACCTGAATCCAATAAAACAGATGTCATTTTACTGCCATACTGCCGCTAATAGTACGGACAATTCAGAAATGAATTTAACTAAATCAAAACAAGTTATAATTCTCGTATGCAAACAAATCAACAGCGTGTATCATTATAACTGACACTGCTGTGTGTATGTAATAATGAAATTTCCAGTTGGCCTGTTATTTTAATTACTCAGTGTTACGCCGCTTTTGAAACATTTCGGAAAAGTAAGGTCTTTTGTTCACGGACGCAACAATCGAGAGCAGCGTAATGCAACAATTTTTGTTTATCAAATACTCATTAGAGCCGGGAATATTCATGAACACAATTACTGTATTCGAGAATAAAGATGTCGTGTGAAAGACCAGTTGTTACATACAAATTATATTAATTTAGGTAAGCGCGGACGGAGTCACAGTACGCCTTCAAATACCACTTAATGACAACAAGTTTTGATATTTTGAGCTAGCCTTACAATGCTACTTGTATCGGTGGAT
Organism: Actias luna; assembly: GCA_039707435.1. Classification (NCBI taxonomy): domain Eukaryota; kingdom Metazoa; phylum Arthropoda; class Insecta; order Lepidoptera; family Saturniidae; genus Actias; species Actias luna. Next base: position 5,798,751 of record JAZHAC010000033.1, on the reverse strand, counting down.
CTTTGTCAGCTGTTAATAACTACTTAAACGCTCATAAAAGTTCAGATGTTTCTGGGAGTTAACACAATTGATAAATAGTTTCTTTTTTATTAAACGATTTTTTTTTGTGTGCAGGTCGATCGTTGGGTGGTGGAAGTGGGCAAGTATGTCGGCCACATTTCCACACGCCACTACATCCATGGTTGGAGTCGAAGGCCCTTAGCGGGGGAGCGTGGGGCAGCGGTTTCCAGCAGGACGCAGCCCAGGCTGATAAGCCTCTATCACCCGCCCAACACCATCATCCTCATCCATTATTTTCATTTCCTCCAACCCCACCGAAAGATTCGACACCGGACTCCGTGGCAGCGGCAGCGCTAGGCCAGCAGGACTATCAAGCGGCGGTCGCGCATGCGACGGCCATGAGCGTCGCGTTCATGCAGCAACAGCAGGATCTACCACTTTGTGGGGACGTCAAGCCCATGATGGGGGCACCTCCGTCAAAGCAGCGTGAAGGTGCGCAGCCAGACTCATGTCCCCAGGAGTCGAGCCAGCCTTCCGGTGAATACACCGCTCAGTACAACGCCGCCGGCGGCGACTACTACAACTACCAGGGGAAGGGTTATAGTGGGGCGCAGCAGCAAAGCAAGCCGCGACCGAACAAGACACGAACTAGCGCCGGTGAGTCCTCTGGGACTGCTCGCCATTGCACTTCTCACTACCGAGCACTCGATACACCCACACTACAATGTTGTACGCTTATCCGATCACTTAAACTGATATCTAGAAACATACTGTTTCATATTTACCGTCAGTACCATCTGTATAATATAGCGTTGTAATATAGCTTTCACTTGAAATCACGATAGTTTAATCAGATAACTTGAGGATCGTTACAGGCTTGTTAAAATCTACAAAATGGCTGCCAAGATATTCCGTGTAATTAGTATCTCAATGCAGATTGTCTCATCGGCATTGCGATTTATTAATTCGATAAATATGCCGAGAGAGTTATTCATTTGATAGGTATAACTGGTATTGAGAGCGAGATGTGTTCGGATAAGCGTGGTATGTTGCACAGAGTTGTGGCGCCACACGTTTTCCATCTAACGACTACGATACGGTACGAAGCTTCGGTCGCTTGGGTTCTCCGGTGTTATTAACGCTTTATATTTCATATACTAACCAGTTGGCTTAACGGGTACACGGTGGAGGATTTAATGTGTTTATTTGAGTTTTGCAGTCGTTCCGACCTCCGCAGAGTTGCTCAATAAATCTATTTATATAACTTTATTTGCGTTACGTGAAAGTTCATATAATAATGATTCATTTATATATATATTCATTTAAATTGACTTTAATACTAAGAATAGTAAAGAGGAAGTAGATAGGACTCTCAATTAGCTAGACACTGTTACATGCACAAGCGGAGGTTCACCGGTACTCAGCATTGTCTAGTCCATGTGAACCCGGCCCTGTAATGTTGACCAAACTACACGTTTCTCATTATTAATTGCAAGTTCTATTGTTTTGGATAGTAATTAAACAAAACCTCTTAAATAGATTAATTTTAATTCACTAACATAATGTTGGCCGATTCTCTTAATTTTATTTCACATTTGTTATGTCTTTTAACAAGATAATACATAATGATTTAGTCTTGAAAGTGAATTCATTGCGGGAAAACCTACTTAATTATAAAGCGGTTTAAGTTTTTAAGCCTCTTTAAGCATTAAATTGGTTATACATTTAGTTAGTAGGTTTTTTCATATCTTTACATCAGATTACGGGTACCTAAAGCGAATATTTAAACTTCATAACATAATTTATTTCATATTTTCAACAAATAGATAATAGATATATATAGACTTCGCGTCAAGGGACGTGATTTCGATTCTAACCACCTACAATGAGCTTGAGCTTTCGGTGAAGGGAAATATCGTGAGAAAACCATAGCGCTTTTTCTAATGCCCGCCTGGCTAGCAACCATCCTCAAGTTGAAAATCGGCCGCCAAATATAGGTGTGTTTCGGCAGCTGCACTTGAGAGCCAGTTCCTCCACAGGTTTAGCGTGTCAACCAACTTGGGCCGTATCGTCACTTAAGATCAGGTGAGATATGGCCATAACGCTAAAACATACCTATTAAAAAAAAACTGTATTCCGAAATAGTTATAGTATGCCTATACATTATGGTAGTAAGACGTTCTCTAATAGCCGCAAAGCTAGTGATAACCCTCAAATTAAAAATCTGTGTTTTGAAATTTATAAATTTGACCCGGCAGCTGCACTTGAGAGCCAGCACCCATTAGGCTTAATCCTTATTAATCTATACTAATATTATAAATGCGAAAGTGAGTTTGTTTGTTTGTTACGCTTTCACACCTAAACCGCTGAATAGATTATGATGAATTTTGGTATAGAGATAGATGAGAACCAGGAGACGGTGATAGGCTACTTTATCTCGCGAAAACCTTGTTGGAAGTGGAGTAAAGACAGGGATAAACTATGTATGAATCTTTTTATTGCATCATCTGATTTATTTGACAAAATCAATATTGTCCCGAGCGAAGCCGCACGTAAGATCTAGTATTATAAATGCGAAAGTGAGTTTGTTTGTTTGTTACGCTTTCATGCCTAAGCCTTTGAATCGATTGTGATGAATTTTTGTATAGAGATAGATAGGAACATGGAGATTGTGATCGGCTACTTTTTCTCGCGAAAAACTTATTCGAAGTGGGATAAAGAGAGGAAAAAAATTTCTATGAAACTTTTTTTGCGGCATCCGTTTTGACAAAGTCAATATTAACGTGAGTGAAGCTGTGGGTAAAAGCTACTATGTTATCATTCGGACTACATTCGGATTATATCGCCCTTAACAAGAAATGAGATGGTGGCAAAGGTGATCCCATGAAACATAAAAATAATTTTATTTAACAATAATGTAATTAATAGATATTGTGCATTAATAAAATAATAAATTTTATATAGAACCATAATTTAATACGTACTGGTTCTTCTTCGAATCAAGACTTTGTGTAGCCAAAGCAAAAACAACAAGAACGACCTATTTAATCAATTAAAAACACAAAGTGTTAAAATAAAATTGGATAAAATATGCTTTTGTAAATACGGAATTCTATTGCATCATTCATCAATGTAATCAGCTTGTTTCGCTTCCACTTCTGGGCATAAGAAAGAGCCTAGTTATTGTAAATATACCATGTTATGATATAAAATTTATTAGAAGCGATTATTTTGTTTTCGTATTAGTTAAGTGATATCGGATATACGATTAGTTAAATACAATACCTACAGATTAAATTAAAATATCAATGATGCTGCAATGGACCGTATTTAGCTCGTATCATTGTTCCAATCACAATAATAGGACTCACTATAGTTACATGTGCAATAGACATACACCTACGTCACAATGAAACAAAGAATTGCTCAACCGTAATTGTATTAACACCGCATAATGGGAGTTTTATTTTATATTTTAAAAACGTAATTATTTCTATGTTCGTTGTTAAACTTTGACAATGGACGGGAACTAACATGGCGGCCAGTTATTGTCTTTAATATTAGAATAATTAATGTACGAAATTACAAAGAATGACTATTAAATATGGAACGGTTACGGTTGCAATTAAGTATGTTTATTCAATATTTTGAAGAAAATTAAAAGTATTTTGTATACACATATATCCTGTTAGTGTTAATATTGCTGCATACTTTTTAGAACCTATATTTTTATAATGCATTAGAACTGGTTGTTCCACGCGTCTTTGTTTATTTAAAAATAGGTTTACACAATCATAAATATTATTACGGCGTAGGCACATCCGAGTATCAATCTATCTAAAAAATATTCTTGATGACTGAGGATTATTAATTTGATTTATATATCATTTTTATAGGTTTAGCGATATGGTCAAAATTTAACCTGATGTTATATGACGATGTGGCCCAAGATGATGGACACGCTAAACCTAGTGGATGGACTGACTCTCAAGTGCAACTGTCGGAACACACCTATAGGTATTTGGCGGTAGATTTTCTACTTGAGGGTGATAGCTAGCCGGGCATTAGAAAAAGCCCTACCATCACGATCTCGTTTTATCACGATGTTTTCCTGCAACGAAAGTTCAGGCTCATTTCAGCTAGATTTGAATTCACGTAAATTGACGCGGCATCCGTACAAACAACCAACTGAGCCATATTCACTTCAAGAATATAATAATTCCACTAATTACGTCAACTCAAAAATATCTCCCATGAGATAAAAAACATATACACACAGATATTACGATGTTAAAAAAATCGCATGTTTTTGCAGTATCGTTATTTGTAATGGAATAATTATAATACTTTAATATCGATTCGATAACACGTAGTACTCGACATATAACAATCGGAAACCTTATTGATGGATGGAGTTCATTATAAGTATGACATGGAAAGATTTTTTAAAATTTAACGCCTAAGGATTCTAATGATATTTAATCATTTGTTAGTGAACCATTCAGTAAGTGAACCACTGCTAGGAAAAGTTATCTTCGCTAAAGAAGGCACGGGCTCGACTTCCGCTAAATCATACATGATGTATTGTAGAGAGTTTTTTCTAGATAAACCTTAATATTAGCTTTATTGCATTAAGTAATCTATGGAATACATTACGATTACAGTAGTAAAAAATGATTTAATTTTCCTAACAAATTAAATCACAAATATAGCCTTTGACAGCGAATTAAAACGAATATTATAGATATCTATACTTATTATACTAATATTATAAAGAAGAAAGATTTGTATTTTTTTGTAACGAATAAACTCAAGAATTACTACACCGGTTTCAAAAATTCTTTCACCATTACAATGCTACATTAGCGCTGAGTAACATAGGCTATATATTTTTTTTTAATGAAAACGATTAAATAAAATTTTGGTTCAACGTGCTCGGAGTCCCGGACACGGCTAGTATAGATATAAAAACAATAATGCTAATTTTTTTTTAACAATAACATCGTGGAACCACAGCAAGAACTAGTTAGAGTATAATTAAAAAATTGTGTGTTACTCAAAATCTTTAATATTAATTAAAAAAATACCTAATAGAATATTAAATTAATAAAAAAAAGCAAGGAATAGCGACTTTAATTTAATAATTCTTAACTAAGCTCAGAATTACAGTTTTCATATGGAGAAAAAACGCAAAACCTCTTGATCCAACTCAAACAATGTATACGCGCCGTAAACCTGTTTTTATTTAAAAACAAGTTTTAAAGCAAAATGTTGTATATAAAAACTACCTCCTACAACACCCTATTTGCAGTACAAGTACTCGGAGATTTCATATTAACTTATTCACGACATTAATATCGTTTTTATGTGTGTACTTATTAAATAATTGCAGCAATTAATCATCGTGTCACTTAACAATAAATTTATGCGTAAAGTTATTGCATGGACTGAATTAAATACTTTTCTGGTGCTCTATTATTTTGGAATCTCGTTATGATTTTGAAATTCATTTAATACGTTCTATTTATGTTATTTGTGTACGTTTTATTTAAATTTCCTTTCAAAACATCTATGTGATATTAAGGCAAGGCTTACGATAGACGTCTCTTTTAATTGGTTGTATAATTACAATTAATAGATTTTTAAAGTAAATCAATCAGGTGTGCCTATGATAAGGACGATACAATTCGTTAACAATTACTACTACACAGAGATAGATACCATGTATGTATCCATATTTGAAGCGCTGAAGGCTCAGTTGGTAGTGTGCACGCACTCCGCGCCGATTGACATGGGTTCAAATCCCTGCAATGAGCCTGAGCTTTCGTTGAAGGAAAACTCTCTCATGAAACCATAGTATGATCGTAGGGCTTTTTTCTAATGGCCATCTGGCTATCTACCACCCTCAAGTTGAAAATCTGCCGCCAAATACCAATAGGTCTGTTCCAGCAGTTGCACTTGAGAGCCAGTCCCTTGACTAGACTTGCGTGTTCAATTGTTGCTTACTGTCTGTTACTTAACACCAGGTGAGATTGTGGCCGTAACGCTAAACCTAAAAAGTATTAAGCATATACATACATTGACGGATCTACGACAAACCAAAAGAAAGTCAGTATTATGAGTTATCCATTTCTGCCAATCTACTTGAATTATGGATGTACATCGGCTGATCATAGAGCGTAACACGTCTAAGCATTATACAATAGCAGATATTGCAACATGTGACTGGTGGTTGCGGTTCGGTTAGACATCATTATCATGTAATACCAACCAGCACATATGTTCGTATCATGTGCTGGTAATACTCTAATACTATTAAGTGAGTAATTCTTGTATATATGTATATAATTATCGTGTATCTCAAAAACAGCGCTAACGGTTTGGATAAAATTTCGTATTTCGACAGATTCTTGCTTTTTGAAATCACCTATATAGTTGTATTTTTCGTATAACGCAGACTTTTCAAGGAAATATAAAAAAAAAATGATTAATTAAATTCATGTTTGATTTCAGTAATCTGTTCATACGTATTTAAAATCGTAAATAGTGGAAATTTAATTAACACGTGGTTTATGTATATATTTTTATATATTTTATATATTATGTATGTATTTTTTGAAATTAACATTATTAAAAATTATACCGTGCTAAGCTCGATCACCCAGGTACTATTACTTAATGCTGATATGATGTGAAGATCTAATATTTATTAATAATAGTAAATACAAAGCAAGGTATGTACTTGAAGACACCATAAAAACCGATCACGTATTAATTTAGATTTCAAATACCAAGAGAAACTCATTTCAATTTTTTCCATAACCAATAGTTCTATTAGAATATTTCTTGGGCGTCAAGTTAGTGGGAGTAAGATAGTTGCTTTCCATTAGTAGATAGTGTTGGTAATTTAAATAAATAAATTTACGCGGTATCCAAAAATGCATTGGTATATTTTAGAATTCAAAACTGCGTATATCGAATCGGTATTTAGTTAATCTAAATTAATAGACCAATACACCTTCATTAGCGTAATGCAAATTATTATATGAAAAATAATAAATTGCGTAATAATAAATTTAGTGGGATTGAATTGAAAAGCTGTACAAGTGTATTATTTAACTAGATATTTAAAGCGATCATATAAACGCCGGTAAGTGCTAAAATGCTATTGCCAGTTTGGTGCTGGTTCCTCGGTGGAAGTATTATGATAATAAACAGCGACCGGATGCGGACCATTCCATTGTTAGGCAGCCTATCGGCTGACCTCGACTCTCTACCGTTCCACTATAATACTATAGAACAAATTAAAATTTCACGTTACAAAAGCGTGAATTAGCAATAAGAGACTATCTTTAATCATTTTAAAGGAACCATAGGCGAAGGTTGGCGGAATCGGGCAACAGTTATATCAACCGGTTAATACACTGCTTATTTATTTCATTGTACAATTCAACACTTTCTAAAACAATGTTACGTTCACTTAAACCGTATTCAAATTATACAATGATTTTGTGTTGAACAATCTAAATGCAGTTGTTATTGTTTTACGTTGTTTGTTTCTTATTAACATAGGGTTAAAGGTTATAATTGGTTGTTTTGACTGAAGGCGTGTTTTGTATGCAGCTCACGCGTTACGTTGCAGCAACAGCGATGTTGCGAAGGTTGCGCAACCAATTAGTGGTACGAAGTACGAGCACCCCGCGACATGGACCGGCGCGGACCGGGTGCGCGGGTGCGGGCGCGCGACCGATAACCGGAATTCAGACTCTTCATACATTGTTCCTTGAACTATAATTATGTTTTTTATAACAACTTGCTATGTAATAACAAATACACTAGATATTGCTCGACATTAGAGCTATTATTTTCACTTGCGATCTCCAATATAAATTAAATAAGATTAAGTGTATGAATATTGTTATTAAAGATAAAAATATATAATGCAATGATTATAGAATACAATGACTATAAAAAAAACACTGACGTGGATTTACAAAAAGATTGCTATCTATTTGAAAAAATAAGATACATTATTATGAAATTTGTATACGGAAATTAAAATTTTCATTTTCCAGTATGGACACGACATGGTGATAAATATTTATGAATAGTAATAACTGTTTCGTATACCTATTAAGATATACTAAAGTATTATCAAACAAGTTGCTAATGTTACATTTTCGTGTTCAGTTTACAAACGGTGGTTAGGTATGGTAGATTCGTCACGGTCTGCCGACGCGCGACATGGTACACAATCGCAGCAAACGAAATTTACATTTTACGTTGGACATCCGCGGAACATTGGCAATTAAATCAATAAATTAATTAAAGTACCATCGTATAAAAGTACGTCTAATAAAATATTATCACAACCTTTCACTCAGGGAAAGTACTTATTTATATAGATAGGTACCTACGAATGTACTGATTTTGCATCGGGTGTATATTTAATATATAGTTGTAGTTCGTGGTGCCGGAGCAACCGATAAAATTTATTATTCACATCAGGTTAGAGCTTTGTGCATTGAACTCGTATATCTCCGGAAACTTAAAGGTTATTAACCAAAGATTATCGAGCTAGACTGGTCTTAATGTAAGACGGCATAATGTATGCATTATAAATCTGAAATAAACTGTTTTAATTCTAACACAGTTATCATCAAGATTCGCTAGTATAATTCATAGTAGTAACCTTTAGTTTAACTATTAGTCTCAATTGTTCAAGTCAATTTATTTATGTACTGAAATTTAGTCTATTTGTTTAAATTATTCGTTAAAAACGATTTTAATTTTAATTCTTTTTCGCAGAGGCTTAACATTGCAGACATTGCAAAAGAATTAAAACCCTTTAAAGATATATTTGATTTTTAGATTTCAACTAACTTGAAACCAATTTACTTACATCTATTTTTTATAATTCCTTGAAAGTGGGAAAAAATATTTCACGTTATCAAAGACGTTGCGTTTAAACTATATACTATTATAAATGAGAAATAATATATGTGTGTTAGTCTGACGCTTATTAACCAACTTCAGCATAATTTGACTCATAAAATAATTACGATGAGCTGGGCTGAGTGGAAGTTGCAACTGAGCGGCACTGCATCGCTTCTCATACATAATTATTTCGGAATATGCTAATAAAGAATGCAAATACCATCCAGCAATGTTTCTGCTTCGGTTAAAACTGTGCAGGCAACCGTGAAAATTATTTTGACCTTTGGTATATCTTTACAAAAAGGCATGACTGACTCGTTTCTCTTATTTTACGTATTAGTGTCGACATTTTTATATATTATAGTAAGTACTTCTCTAGATACAATATTATTGTAATATTTTTATGAATGTTTCGAAACAAGTATTAAAAGTAATGGTAATGAAAGTGGAGTGCAGAAAGTGAGCACTTGTGTGCATAGATTACCCAGTCAATTTAGAACTATACTACTTTCCTGTACATATTAATTACTGACCGTCATTACATTTACTAGAGAAATTAAGCGCAACTAATATTCATACCAAGTTCACAAAATCTGTACTTCCAGTAAATACCATTTATTTAATTACATAGGGGTTTACTAATTTCTACAACATTTTAAAGTGCACTTTGATTTTTAGTGTAACCTTGTAAATTTTAATGTAAAATTGAAGTTTGTAAAACTGGGAGTAAAATTTAAAAATAATTTGTGTAATATATCTTTGGTAGGTACCTAATATTTTAAAATGTAAACTAATCGATCGCGACATTTATGTAGAATTTAAAACATTTTACAAAACAATACGAAATACCAATACAAAATACCAATTCTTAAGTTAAAACATTAGCTTCCATTGAATACTTCTATTTGCATACGAACATGTAATTAAAGTGTAATAATAGCGTTTGTGGTGCAACAAAGAATTAGTTTTGAGCAATAATTTAATGGTTTGTATGCAAAATAGCCTCACCGTTACCTGTTGATGGGCCGATGCACAGCACAGCGCGTCACGGTACACGATAACGAATTAGTCCTTCATTTAAAAAACATTACCTTCGTATAAATTAACGCTATATATGATTAGGATCGAGTTTTTACTTATTCACTGATCGAATGTATCAGAAGGTTGGAGAGTCAAAACTCACTCGAAAGTGTTTAAGAGTGCTGTAGTAGTTGAAGCAGCATGCAGTGACATGTTTCCCCACACGGTTGCGGTCGGCCCGTGTGAAAACTTTGCGAGTTCTCAACGAGACCTGAGTACGAGTCGAGACTCTCGAAAAATAAAAACCGCCCACTCGACTACGTAAATATGGCAGATGAAAATCTTTTATCGCGGTCACGTAGCGCCGCCGCGTCACGAGCGCACGTCACTCCGGGAAATAAAGAGCCGACCGCATTCTAATTTTATACAAATACTGGAATATTTTGCTTAAAGTTCATACTATAATAATAGTATATGTTTTAGCTTTAGCCATATAGTTAGGTATATTTTTTACCACATGTGCCAACATTGACTAATGGTAACCATTATGCCACTTGTTTCTTCGTTGGCGCATCTATAAACCTACATATCAACCCTGGAAAGAATATTTGTCGTATCACGCAAAATTAAAGCTTACAGGAGAACCAGAAAACTGTCATTAATTAATAATATAAAAAAATAAATCGATATTTTTTATGTGTTATCAAACATATTATTATTTCTTCGCAGACCTAACTCATTCGATACTTTTTGTGTTCTTCCTCAAATAATGTATACAACTCGTATTTGCATTTTGCAAAATATCACATTTATGCTTTCCAACGTCAATATGTACATTGTTTTATTTTAACAATACGAGAATCTAATTTGAGTTTTAAATGTATATTTCTTATATATTATATCTAAAAATATGGTAGGTACATATAGTACAGGCATAATAGTGTGATCGAATTAAAACGTTCCTAATAAATTGGATCGAACAATTTAATCGTAGAGTAATTAATCAGAAATACCGCTCTCTCTAATAATACGTGTAATATCGACATATGTACTGTGTGGGGCAGGCAGATGTAAATCTCGTGAATCGTCACCGCCCGCGGCACTGACGACTTTCACAAACGTTTTTACCAATAGAGATGTTACTATTGAAGCGAATCACTCTTAAAAGCTAGAGACGCGATCGTAAAACATTATAGCTCGGGTAATATCCTGTTATTTTTTCATAATAATTGTTATTGGTGTTTATATATTACAAACTTCGAAACAAATTACAGGTTTTATCGATGCAACAAAAAATATAAAGGGTTAGAGACCAAAAAGTGAGTCGTCGGTCGCGGTCGGTCCGTGCGATGGCAATAAGTTTTCGATAAGGTCCGGAGATTTAATTGCTGGCTTTGATCTGGTTTTACATAAAAAAAGATGAATTGCTGCACTGCCTAAAGCTCGTAAAACATTTTCGGTTCGTTTAACGTGGTTTTTTCTATAATATTCGGCCACTTTCACCTTCGTAACAGACGGTTCCCTTATCGGTGTTTATTCAGCGTATATCTATCGATTTAAATTATTTTCATTTGACGAACATTAAAGCATTATTGAACAAACAATAAACATAAATAGTCCTTTTTATACAATAAAAGTACAATTTTTTAATTATAAATATAAAGGAAGTCAAAGAGGTTTGCGAAGGCAGAGAAGTAGCTCACATTCTTGTTAGTTATTTGATAAAATTAATATTTTTTTATATCAGTTTGTCAGCGTAGTATTAGCGTAGTGTGTTCGGTCAAGGGACGTGACTTCGAATCCACCTGTAATGAGCTTGAGCTTTTGGTGTAGGAAAACCTCGTAATAAACCTATATCATGATGGTTGGGCTTTTGCTAATGCCCGGCTGGCTAGCTACGATCCTCAAGTTGAAAATCTGTCATCAAATACCTACAGGTGTGTTCTAGCAGTTGTACTTGAGAACCAGTCTCTCCACAAGGCTTAATGAGTCCACCACCTTGGGAAGCACCGTCCTTAACCTCAGCTGAGATTGTGCCCATAACACTAACCTATTAACTACAGAAAAATTGAGAAACGAAATCATATCCTTATTGATTAATATAATGCCAAATATAATTAGAAATGTAATGATATATAACGTTGTTTAATATCTGACACATTTAATTTCATAAAGATTATATTAATCGTATTCTCACGGCGTCAAGTTTGCGGTCGAGTGTACGTACGTGTATTTATTAATGAAGGATGTGAAATTGTAACGAGATGAGCTCCTAAACTCGATATCGGTAAATCATCGGTCATATAATCGAGTTTAGAAAGAGATTGTGGGCGGAGCACGCGCGTTCCATATGTGAACATATCCTCTCACTAACCGTATGGGCGATTTAATGAAATTGTTTATTCCAACAATATTTTCGATATCACAGTATAATTTTCTCCGGAGGGAGGCTCGTCCTGGGGTTTTATATTAATATTGCATGTTTAGGTTAGCGCACGTTTTTTTTAGCAAAATTTATGTAGACTTTTCGCTTTATTCTTAATATATTCAGTGTCAAATTTAGTGTTCATTTTTTAAATTATCTGCAATTTCATGCTAACTTGTATGGAATATTTTTTTTCCGATAACAATATTTTATGCATATTCTACTTAAATTAAATTACACATAGTGAGTTATACTTATTTATAATTCATGTTATGCTCTGTTTATTGTAGTTCTGGGCCATGTTTGTAACCAAAAATTTCTTAGTAGATTGCCTTTATTATTACAGCGTAGTAAACTATGATATGAATATACATATATTATAGATGTTCTTTTTAGATGTTTCTTGACATCCTTTTGGTACTGAAAAAAGTTAACAGTTTTATAGATGATTTTGAAATTATAATTAAATACTTGCGGAATAATCCTTATAGATAAAATAACCTCTAGGTTAACTAACTAAAAAAACCTGCCTACGAGACTGCTGAAGAACAAATGCTTTAAGAATGGAATAAAAACCTTCTGAAAATATCATTCGCTATATAGATTTTTCCCTGAAAGGTTTACTATATAAGAATTATCTGCTCATATATTTTTCCTACTGTTCTTTGCATATGTTACTTTCTCTAAATTTTTCTTTGCGTATTAAAATCTTGATATATTTTCTTCGAGCGAAATCCGTTGCGCTTTCCCTTGGTAATTGAATATTTTACCGTTTACTGTAGTAATCGCAATTAAATTGTTGCTAGAATGGAAGGTTTGTTAAATTTTATGATGTTGTATTATTTTATGTAACTCATGCATGTCTTATTAGTTTGTGATCTAATGTTTCTATCTGTAACGTATCTGAATGTGATTTTTCTCTCATCTCTTCCCCAGCCTGCCAGGAGTCAGGTAACCTGAAAAAATATCATATAACTCTGCTATTTTAAATGGAATAAGGTGTTGCTTTGTTTTTCTGTTGTTAGATCTAAGTTAAATTTAATTGGGTAAATTTATTGGCATTTAATTTTCATTTATAAACTCTCAAATTGTAATAACCTTCACATACTTATAATATATTTTTTATTTTAATGATAATACTTAAATTTTAATTCATGTTTTAATAATAGTGATGTTTTGATTATTTATTCATTTTTGCCCCACGATTTAATTATACATTTCTCAATGTAATTGTAACGTATGTGGTGCAGAGGGTCGCGAGTGTGTCAACTGTGGCGCGACGAGCACGCCACTGTGGCGACGGGACGGTACGGGCCACTACCTATGCAACGCGTGCGGCCTCTACTACAAAATGAACGGTCAAAATAGGCCGCTTATCAAGCCCAAACGAAGATTGGTGAGTGTAAGAATCCGACCAATTTTGTATGTGTTTGAGTTTTGTTGCTGTCTGAGTGTCCATGCCGCACTGCTTAGAACTGTTCAATTTATAAATCAGTTCTTCACTTCCAATAACCGTACACACTTAATATATTTTTAAACAAATATAGTACATGAATTGATGGTGGCTCACTTGGTAGTGTGTACGGATGCCGCGCCAATGGACGTGAGTTCGAATCCACTTGTATTAAGCCTGAACTTTAGGTGAAGGAAAACATCGTGATGACCCCATAGCATGAGTAATAGAGCTTTTTCAAATGCCCATCTGGCTAGCTACCACCCTCAAGTTGAATATCTGTCGTCAAATAACTTGAGGTCTGTTCCGGCAATTGCACTTAAAAGACAGTCCTTCCACTAGGTTTGGCGTGTCCTCTATATTGGGTCTCATTGTTACTTAGCAGCAGATGAGATTGTGGCCATAAAGGTAAACCTATAAATTATGAAATAAAATTACAATAAAAATATATACATTAAATTTAAATCAGCGCATATTAGTGTCATAGAGATTATGAGCGGGATGGGTATATATGTTACGTGTGGTCAAAAGCTTACGTACTCGTGGTAATTATGTTTGTCTAACTAAATAAGATAATAAGTATTAACAAAATATAAAAATTAACTGTCATACCGTTATTTACGTATTGGTATTAAAAACTAAGAAATATTCATCATATATGTTCTTACTTGTAGAAATGAGTACAATGCACTTACGCCAAAGTCAGACAGTATTTTCTATTTTAATATGACAATACAAAATTTTGGCAGTAAGTGAGTTTTGGTGTTAATGCTGTTATCATAAGTAATTAACTAGTTTACTTATTTTATGTTAGTCGGTTCTAGCCTTGGGTATTAGCATTTTAAGTTGCATTGCATTAAATTAAAATATCATAATGTTTAGTGTATGCGATCTTGAAGATAATATGAATTTAACTGCATATTATAATATGTATTACTTTCCACCAGCTCATACATTTTGAAATATTTATTTTATTTGGGCTCAGCCCAGTTTCCCGGAAGATATTATATGTTGCGTCTTTACGAGATAAAATGTCTTCGTCTACGAATTCCAAGACATTCTTAGCTAGAATGGGTGTTGTTTACAGTTAAGGGGCAGCAATAAAAAGGCGGAGCATGCACGGTCGAGCACGACACCGCATTAAAGCGCTCCCACAAATTGGGCTCTTATGAAACTTGAACATTTCAACAAAAAGGCCTTAACGTCCACTAAACTAGCCTCTCCGTGACCGCTATAAATCTACCTAGTTAATCTGAGGTCGGGTACGCATAAAACTGAAACAATGCGACATTCGGTCGCGCGGCCTCACGTCACTCCAGCAAGCCGGCTAACGAGTGCCCCGTGCGCGCAATTGTACCTACAATTTACTTTAATACTCGTCTCGCTGACATAAACTACCGGAATGGCTCGTAATATTTGTCTTTTGTTGTTCAAATTACGTAATGCCCGTGCGTTATGATTTCATTGCAACGTTCCACCGACTGTCTACAGCGCTCAAATACCCACACATTGTCAACTATGCGCGCATTCACTATTCACTTTTTGCGTAGATGGTGTACACTAAAATAGGTCATCAAAAAAAAGAACAAATAATTATAAGAATTTTCATAAGAATCAATGGTTATTTTAAAATCAAAGTTTACAACTAACTCTTAGACTTCTTACGACAATGTTTTCTATTATAATTTAAAAATTCTTTGTTTTTTTTTGTCGACATCTATCTTTAGATTGTCATTGATTCTGAGTAGGATATTAAGATATTTGTTATATCGTCACTGAATGTTAATAATTTGTTTTTTTTTTTATGGTTTGCTTGACTAGGAAGAGAATTTCAATGGACGTATTTACTTAGTGCAAATCCAGTACCAGAAAAATTTTAGTTACGTGTGTAGTAAGTAGTTTTATTAATTATGGGCGTTCTAAAATATGGTTTTATATAATATTGGTTTTACAATATAATAAATAGATCATATGGATCACCGTCGGTAATCATTCTGATACTCGTTTATTTTAAAAATTAATTTATCTATTACATTTAATCATCTGGGGAGTAACATCTTAATATACTTTAAATCTAGGTTTATAGCTATGTTTTTATAGCTAAGTTACATTAATAGCTTGATTATATTATTTTAGAAATTACACAGCGCCTATGACATCACACGAAGTCATAGTTGACTCTTATGTAACATGCGACCCCTTTACCCGTTTCCTCTTGTTAGTTCGTTGGCAATAGGCCGAGTAAGCCAACTGTTTATGTTCATACATAAAATCCATATTAAATTAGGAAGCGAGTTGTGTACAAGTATAATTGTATTTCTTAAAGTTACGTTATAAAACAATTTGACGTCTCAGATATTTAACTCGGCTGATGATTTAAAGCCGGATGCCCATGACTTTGTTTTAATATTTAAATTCACTGTGCTGTGGACGAATACCGTAAATGTTCTGCGGAAAATAATGTACCTATTCTCACTTTTTATTTTGCGATGGAAGATGTGAATAGAATGTTTTCACATACTTCCTTATTTATGTTAGTTTAAAATAGAAGTGTTAAATTAGCTTATACTAGATAATGGAAAATAAAGAAAAATATAGCTAGAATCATCATCATCATCATCATCATCCTGCTCTTAATTTGTTATTTGGGGTCGGCGCAGTATGTCTTCTTTTTCCATACATATCTATCAGTCACCATATCTTCATTCACCCCTTTTGCCTTCATATCTTCCCACACACACTCCATCCATCTTTTCTTTGAACGACCTCTCCCTCTCCATCCCTCAACATTCATAGTTATCACTTTCTTCATCACATGCGTTTCGTCTCTTGTCATGCAAACATGTTCATACCAAGACAAAATATAAAAATATAAAATATAGCTAAAATATAGTTCTTTAAGTGGCCTATATTCGTAACTATCATGATATTATATGATATATTATGACTTGTTTAGCCCGCGATTTCGTTCACGTGGAACTAAAACTTATTTAATACGTTTTGCCAGTTTTGTAACATTTTTAAATACCTATAGATTTGCTCCTACTGATGTTAGCGTGATGTTGAATAGTCTTAAGCCCTACTCAATGTTTGCTCTAACATATACAAAATATATTTTTATTTTAATTCGACTTGTAGCTCCCAAGACTAGCACGTTGAAACCAATAAACAAACTTTTCCGCTTTATAATATTAATATAGATAGATATGTGTAAAGACTTGCAATGCAAATGTGTAATTTGTCATGTGTAATGTTAATTGTTCACTGAAATCTATATCTATGTATAACCAAAATCTTTAATTGCAATCTCAAGGTTATTAAACAAGCTATTTATTATAGCTGACGTATTTATTACTTTTCAAATCGTAATTTTCAAAACTGAAACAGTAATGCTACTGTTTTGAGACAGAATTAAAACGTTAATTTTATATAAACGGTAGATACCTTACCTTCAAATATTTTTAAAATTAATATTGTATTATTTGTTAAATATTTTAAATAGAAATTCCATTTCTCTATAGCAAACTTAATTGCTGTTTATTTTGTAGTATGAAAAATATTTTGTATATTGAATATTCTATGACGTTTTTGAATGCTCTGCAATAGCAATAAAATATAGTGCAGTGCATTATAAAAATAATTATTAATCTTACTGAACATAATGCATTAATTCTTTATAATGGACATTACATAATATCTAAATAAAATACAGATTCATTATAATTTCAAATTAGTGCAGAACAATTAATTGCATCAATTATGAGACGGCCTTGCTAATAATAAGTTAATTGGATAATGCAAGTAAGCCCGACAACAAAGAATTCAAAATGTATTTCTATTCATAATAAGGAGATTAGCCCGTGACCCGCACTTGACACAAATAAGAAAATACATTGGGAAACGACTGACAATACTAATTGTTCATATACATGCTCGGACAAAGCTGTAGACTTATTTGCCCAATATAATAACTTGTAGATTCACAATTAAACAATAGCATTATTAAATTAATTAACGATGGATTTTTTCACACAATATCAAACTGGTTTTGTCCAAGATATTTGTGGTTTTTTGCGTCATATATAATTATGTTATCGCATATTGTACCTACTAGAGAAAAGTGTAATGTTTGTACATTTATTTGATAATCTTGAAATTATATATGATATTCTGCAAATTTTTGCTCGATATACTTAATAATATAAATCTTATACTTAAATATGAGATAAATTAATCATTATACATGGATGTGTATATATTTTTAACCCAAACAAAAGGGAGTGCTTAGTAAACTATTATATCTAGAAAAACATTATAAAAATCTAAACAGTAAACAATAAAATTGGCAAGAAATAAATATCTTCTAGTTAGACTTAAATTAAAAGACTAGTAATATTTATCTGTTCATTTTACTTGATTAGTCAATACCTTTATAAGATTGATGAAAAGTACCAAAACTATTCTAATCTATCTACTCTATTCCATTAGACGACAATGATACAAATTCTCATCAAATAAATAAATATACAACAAAATATACTTTTAAATATACTTTTCAAAGGATCCGCCAGAATTAATTGATATTTAGTGTTGTTAGTTTTTGTTCCTTTTGAAATTATGCTCAGACTATAAATTTAATTATTTAATTGTTTCTTTGAAAATACAATTTTTGAAAGAGCGAAACGTTAATTTTGTGGCGCAGGTAGTTATTTAAAATGTGATTTGCATTATTATCACATTTAAACCATAAAATTGTAATACTCACTAAGATACTAGGAGTATACATTTCTGAATTTTAGTCATCGTTAATAATAATTTAAATGTTGATGTCTGTAATCATGAACACTTTCGAGGAATTATTTATAATTTGTTTAATTTACAGCTTTCTATTAATTCTTTTATCTTGAAATTGTTATGAAATATAAATTAGTTAGGTAGGTACACTTAGTAAAGTGGAATATATTTCGTGTGTTGATGTAGAAATAACAAATTCAAACCATAATTTTTATATAATGGGAAAATATATCGGCAGGATTTGTGTAATGTATGATGGGAAGTTGCTAAAACTTTTAAGTATGTTCTTCCCGAAAAAGTCACTTCGATCGTTTGTAACAATAATTTCAAAGCGACGTTCGTTGCTAAATGCCTAGATTGGTTGTTTTACACGAAGTAACTTAGTTATTAACCTAACTAGGTTTCTCTTCATATAATGATTGCTTTAGTAACCGCCAAATACATATAGGTGTATTCCGGCATTTGTAGTTGAAAGCTAGTCCCTCAAGAGGCGTCGTTACTTAACATCAAATAAGATTGTGGCCAAAACACTAAACTTAAAAAATATAAAAAAGCAAAATACTAGCTACTGCTATAAAAACTTTAATACCTTGGTTTTGTCAGTTTACAGATATTTTAAAAAATACAAACAGGTGTACGGATAGTTTGAAGATTTATCGAAATGACTAATGTGATACTGAGAAGCATGTTTTCAGTGTAGACTACGTTCTTGTAACATAAACATAACCAAATATATATCATATTCTTATTTTCAATATATATTTTGGCTGACTTTGTTTACCTTGAAAGCGTTATAGAATGAGATTAAATATATACTTAAGAAGATAGAACTCGTGTTGGAAATGTTAAAAATATGTCACAAGACGGTGAATACGTTCACTTCAAAGAAAGTCATAAATCGTGTGGATATAAAGGGTAATTGTAGGTATAAGGGCAAGATGAGTTGATACACCTGTATTTACTTCATGGGATCATAAGGGAATGCTTACACTGAGGAAATATTAATAGTCTTTCTTTATTTATAATAACAAAAGTCTCATCGCTCGAATTTATAACGGTGTCCATGACTTAACTATAACTATGAACTATAAATCATTTAATAATATTTGTACATTTTTTTAACCTTTTCTATATATCTTTGCTCATATTGATGGTAGCGTGATGTTATAGAGCTTTAAGCCTTTCTCAATGATTGCCCTATCTAATATAAAAAGATTTTTTGAAATCCAGCTGATAGTTTCTAATACTAGCGCGTTCAAACAAACAAATAAACAGCCTTTTCCGTTTTATTAATATGGATTGTAATAACGAAAGAATTTTGCATCACTCAACAAAATCGTACATTGTTAACGGATGCAGGTTACGTAGTATAAATAAAATAATATATTAAGTAATCTATTTATTTTATTTAGACGTATGAGAATAAAACAGAAGTATAAAACGAATAAATTAACAAAATTAATTACAATAATAATAATATGTATCTTCCGACGACATGCTCCACAAAATAGTAGTAAGTAAATCATGCCAGTTCATACGAAATGCAGTATATACAAAATATTTTCATATAATATAGAAACACCATTCATATAGAAAATTTTATTTAAATATACGATTCAACGACCAAAATGTTACGGATAGCTCAGATTGAGTGTTGACTAGGGCTTTAATGGGGAAAAATAGGAATAATGCGATATTTTGTTGTATATCTTATATTGAACACATGAAAACTGACAACAGAATATACATAGAAAAACAATTCGAATATTAAAACAAAAAAAGATAAAGTCACTACAAAATACTAATAGAAGAAGGTTGAATTACCAACATTCTGTTCATAGTTTTACGTTTTTTTAGAAGTATTTTACATGTCTATGAAAATTATCTATTTAATATTAAATGTGGTGGTCCAAAAATAGTTAGATTTTTATGAAAATGTTTAATTTCATCAACATATAGTTGTGACCTGTTTTGGTTATATTGCGTTTACCATCAGGTATAGGGCTGTTATATTAAAAATAAGTTAAAATTGGAAATTTATAGTTATTTATGTTCTTATTAGACTATTGTCAAGTTCGAAGTGCGGTATAGTCGTACCTTTATAGCGAGCAATAAAACTGCTGACTCTTGAGGTGTATAAACAGCGCTATGCCTCACAACTTACGAGGTATACGAGGCCATATATTGCATGGCGCACAGCGCTACTCTGCTGCGCTGAGAGCGGGAGCCCGGGGGAAAATAAATGACCGGTGCTTCTAGAATTCATATTTTTATTTTAATACGTCCCTGGGCGCCTAGTCAAAAACTACTACAACTTTAATTCTTTACTTGTTATATGTTTGTAACATTACTTGTTTGTGTAAACTTACGTTGGTTATTTTTTTTTATTTTTATAATTAAGGTTTAGCGTTATAACTACAATTTCCAATTACTCATTATGGTGGACACGATATGCCTGGTGGAGGGATTGGCTCTCCAGTGCAACTGTCGGATCACACGTATAGGTATTTGGCGGCAGATTTTCAACTTGAGAGCGGTAGCTAGCCAGACAGGCATTACAAAACACCTACCATCATGTTATGTTTCCACGACGATGATTTTCCTTCACCGAAAGCTCAAGCTCATCAAGGATTCGAACTCACGTCCCTTGACGCGGCGTCCGTACATACTATGGCTTAACAGTAATTTTATCTGCACTATATAATATACCCAATTATCGTCAACCGACGTCCATCGATGTAGTGTCCGATCATGCTATCACTAATCTATCATTGCGGAGATGGAGACAATTAGAATAACAAGTATCAATATAATATATCAACCAGCAAATCAAATATAGACGTCTTTTCACCATAAAGCTCATTTTGTATAGAACTCGTATCTATATTAAATATTATAAAGTGGAAAGGTTTGTTTGTTTGTTTGAACGCACTAATCTTAGGAAATACCAGTCGGATTACAAAAAATATTTTTAATTTTGATAAAGCAATCATTGAGGAAGGCTATTTAAGATCACGCTAATACCTACGGGAGCGAAGCTATCTTGAAAAAAGTTATATATACAAATCATATACGCATCTTTTTACCATAAAGCTACTTTTGAATTAAATTTTCTTATGGGAGGGCTTTGAAATTCTAATCCGCAGCCTTTTTGTGTAACGCTCGATAGGGTAAAGTCGGCTAAAGTCGACAAGGGAGCGAGAGAGATATAGTGATGTTTTAGTTCTGCCCTGTGTATTAAGCATACACCATTTATTATAAAAACTAACATAGTTTGTGAGTTTTTATTATCGTACTTACTATAAGTTTTTGTACAGTCATTATGCATACCTAGGAAGTTAAGAAAAAAAAGTGTTTGTGTCAGCTCCGACGCTGATAAAAGCATCTTCAAAAATAATTAAAGCATATATAAATATTTATTCATCTTATTTACATAATTCCAATGAAATATATAACATAAACTATTTCACATAATAATAAGTATACAGACATACATAATCTCGAATTGAAAAGTCAAAGTACGTTGCACAAAAGAACGTAAGGCTTCACTTTTAAATAACGCTTATTTTACTCCTCACAAAATTTTCATACCGGGGGCTAAATATGAAAATCGTTTCTTATGGAGTAAACTTCAAAAATATGAATTATTAAAATTGAGTCAAATCATCATGCATCACACTGATTTTACTACATAACAATTTACCTTGTCAACGTATTCGTTACGCATAGATTCAGTACATGTAATACATATTTAAATTTTAAAACAACGTTGCGGAAAACGTACGGTCATAGAACTTTCCTATTTGGCATTCATAGGCCGAACCGGTGCCAAATAAACTATTACAATAAGAATCCTATAGCCTTAAATGTGGAGGAAGGAATCGGTCCCACACTGTCTGCCTGATCTATAATCGCTATGATGTCATAAATTGCCGACAATTTATAGTGTATGTAACCATAAGAATTAATTATTAATTCGACTATGTTCTTAAACTTTGTTATTCCGAAGAACTTATGTTAATATCATCAAGTGAATTTTCAGAACTTCTTTAAAATTTCATAGGTACAGTATAATGGCCACAATCTCACCTGATGTTAGGTGACGATGTGGCCCAAGATGATGGAAACGATAAGCCGAGTGAACAGACTGGCTTTCAAGTTTAACTGCCGGAACACACCTATATGTATTTGGTGGCAGATTTTTAACTTGAGGGAGGCAGCTAGGGTGGGCATCTAAAAAAGCCCTACTACCTTGCTATAGTTTCATTACGGTGTTTACGTTCACCGAAAGCTTAGGCTCATTGCAGGGATCGAACTCACGACCATTGACGCGGGATCCGGTACACACTACCAACTGAACTATCATCGCTTCAAAAGATTAGATTATATTTCAAAAATTAATAAATTTCAAATGAAGAACTAGGAGTTATAAAAAATAAATATTGTACTGTCTTGGTATTGTATAATCACTTAGGTCAACAGTCACAAAGAATATTATAATGAAAACAAAGGAACGATGTTAATAACTAAAATTAATTTTGAATTTAGAATGTGGTAAATGTTTTTAAATATGGAACGGTAGTGGCCGTTGGCCGTGTTGTAGCGGTGGCCGGGACAAGTCTCACCAGTCATCGATCACCGCGCTCCGTCGAATAAATCGTTGGGACCATAAGTGTGGTCCAAGCGAAAACTTAACATATCAACATTTATAATTTATAACGAATTATTTCTGTATCTTTATTTTGTAATTGGAATTTATATTCAAGGATAGAATATCTCACGGTTATGTTCAAAGGTTCTATTACATGCGGTGTATTGTTTAACAAAAACTGGCAAAAAGGATTTTGTATTCTATAAATTTGTATAACTTTAGTTATACATTTAATTGATTGTCATAACCGAAACTCTGAAAATATATCTGTGTATATAAGAAAAGATCTTTGTATAAATGAAAACGTTAAACTCCAGTACTACTTGACTCAAACTCAATGGAAATGTGGCAAGTATATGTATTTTCTCCAGAAAAAGGTGTCTGTGTCATTCTTGAACCCGAGAAGCAGCGTTGTGTAGACTTATTCATAATGAAAAAAGCAAGAAAAAATTATAACGGAAGCTTGTTACTCATAAAAAATATTAATCGATATAAAACAAATAATATGTTTGTTTTGTAACTAAAATCACTCGATTTTCAAACATTATAAGTTGTATGTAATATGTTATGGAGTTTAATTCGTTGTAAGTTGTGATATATACAAGTTAAATAAATAATAGATTATTTGTATATGTAAATAATTGTGTCAATATTATTCATTCTCTTAAAATACTATATTAAGTTTCATATAAAATAAAGGATTGATAGATTGCAAATAATTAACATAAATTAGTTTGCTCTTGTTCGTATTTAATAACTGGTTTTCGGTACTATTTGATCTGTTGTTTTATGTAGGTACTATTATGTTTATATCTGTAAATTCAGAAGATGGGATTATGGTGTAGATAAAACTACGTAATATGAAAATTATATATTCACTATTGGTATTTTTATTTATAGTTGAAAAAAATATGTGGTACTGTGTTTAAAAAACGCGTTAATTGACGTGTTTTAGAATCCTAGATTTAACCTGAACTTTTGGTAAAGAAAAACATCGTAATCATAGCATGCCACAAAGACTGTCTTTAATACCGGCGTGGCTCTCTTCTGGTAGTGTAACTTACCACATCGTTTCTCTATTTACCATCTTGGTCCATATCAAACAAGATTGTGTCCAAAATGCCACATCCCTATTAAGAATAACAAAATAACTGATTGAATTATTAATTCCATAGTTTAAAATAGAATTAACGAAGAACTGTGACTGTTGAAAGATGAAAAGTTATCGACTGTCACCGTTGTCATATTGGATGCAAGTTTCGTAATAAATCCCTACTACAGGATATGCAGTGTTAGGTATGCATTGAGATTGACCCATGCGGGTATATTGCCACTTGCGTTATTCATGTAGGTATATTATGTATTATTTACATACCTGATATACCTTCTGCTTTCCTTTCTTGAACACAGCGAGAACTGTGTCGTTCAGTAATAGTATAAAAGCCTTCTCGATGAGAAATAATTCAGATATACTGACTTTGATGGTAAAAGTTCGTAGTTCAACAAAGTTATGCATGATCGTGCTTTTCCTAATTCTCTGGTTAGCTACCACCCTTAAGTTAAAAATCTGCCGCCATGTACCTATAGGCGTGTTCCGGCATTTGCACTTGAGAGCAAGTCCCTACGCTAAACTTAGCGTATTCACTATCTTAGGCCATAGCGTCAGTTAACATTAAGTCATCAGGACAAAACGCTAAAAACCTGAACTATGAAAAATATACATATTAATATCTCATATATAGTTTTCATCAGAGCTTAAAAATACATTTTCTTGGTTAAATATCTAGTAAGGGATACAAAATTAACTTTTATCTAGTGATGCGAATATTTAGGGAATTAATATAAGTTATATATATGAGACTGAACTGAAATATATGGAGGGAAATTATATCTTCTCTAGCATCAAGTTTCTTGCGTAAAGATAAAATATGTATTAATAAATATTTTGTAAACTACATAGTCGTAGTAATTTTGTAGCTACAGTTAAGAATTTGACGCTGAGCGATAAGAGTAACTATAACTAGCTAACATGATTCGTGGCCATTAAATATTTTAATTAAACCTCGTGTGACAGATTCCCATTAATTTTTATACATTGCTACAAGCTCTCAAGCGCTCGTTAATTGCACAATTTATTCGCTAAAGTCACTCAGATTTATATCAACTATATCCTTACCGGTGACATATACCTAAAGGTATAATTGTGAATTTAATATGGTTTTTTTAAATTATATGGTATTCCGTACGTGAAGGGTAAAGTTTTAAAATTTATGTTATTTTTGTTTAATATTAATTAATTAAATTTAATATTAATAACTAATATTAATTTTTAGTCAGCCGGAACTAGTTGTAATAATGAGCGTATTTAATAACTAAGTTCTTTAAATAGTTGATTAAGGTTAAAATAAATATTAGTTAGATGTAGACCAGCTATCAGCGAAATCGTTGGCTTAAAAGCCCCGGAGATTTAGGCGATACGACATTTCCTAATTAGAGTTCCTTAAAATTTCTTATAAGCAAAAATTAATATAAACGTATGTGTTTCATTTTTGCATAATTCATTACTAATTTATAAATACAGTTTTATTTGTAAACAAAAAGTTTACCTAAATATTTTTGAAGTTAAAACTTTTATAGGCGCATTGAGCACTTTTTGGGTGAACAAAAAGCGTGAAACTCGCGTCATCGTCAGCGCACGCTATATATTGTACATAGATATACCTCCGTGCGTTTTTAGTATACATTATATAAATATATACAAAGAGTATATCTCTCTTTTGTTTATAGTTTTAAGTTATCACTTTTGTCGGCAGTACTCATGACTGCCTTTTTATTTATTTGTATAACCCTATGTTGAATTCGGAGACAGTTGTTCTAGGTATGTCCAAGGTAAATATGAAGGTAACGTCTATCAAAACATGAACCAATAATATTTTTTATATATACATAGTCAACTTACTTGATTATACTGACTTATGTATCATATAATTTATGGGATTTTATAACAGACAAATAATAAGACTTTAATGTTAAATGAGTGGGCTACGGGTTCGTGTTTTTATGGATACACAAAAGAACTTTTAAAAAACAAGTATTCCTTAGTATTTGTTTTCATTTCAAATTAATAATGGCATGCCAATGTAATACGTCCGTATTTTACGCTCCTCATGGTATAAAAACCGTGGTCATCCTGCAGTCGGACATTGAGTGACAAGGGGACTGTATCCCCACAGCGGGGTTGCGTACTATGCATTTTACTATGCCTGTACTCGACTGTACGTCACCGTAATTCTTTTTAGATGTTTTAATACTCCTGTATTAGGTTTGCATTATCTTCCATATTTGTTGATGTCTAAGATCACTCAGTTGGTTTGACATACCGCTTAATTTTTTTTTGTATAATGATTTGTAAATTTCTGCAACTAATTACTTATTAAATAGCTGGGTTTCCGACTTCACATGGAACTAAATTTTATTTTCCTATCCTTTTGTAACAAAATTATATTACTGGATAAAAATACCCTATACTATTCCTTATGATATGTTATACATAGAGCTTTTTTCCAAAACGATTGACAGTTTCGGAGATTGACACGTTTTGAAAAAACAAATAAAGAAACTCTTCAACTTAATTACATTAGTATAGATTTTAAAGAATCGAAAGGAAAACCGCGCCAAAGTGCTGTAAGTTGACAAATAATCGTTCGGAGTTTGGTTGTTAATTCGAGTCCGTTGATTGTGTTTATAAAGTCCTTCACACTTGAAATTGGCGAGGTGCCTACATAGGCTGATGGTATAATGAAAAAAGGAGAAAAATTTTGCGGGGATGGCAGGATATGATAATTGTGTATCATCCTGAAGTCGATGTAACACCCTCTCTTATGGCACGCTTAGACGAGTTGTGTTCTGAAATCCAGCCAGAAGCCAGTGTATATCCAGTAGTTAAGAGGGGTTATAGTATTATCATGCACATTGTGATGAAATCGTCATAGTGACTCTCTTTAGCTTTGGGATCTGCTAGTGTAAGTTCAGTTGCTCAGAAATAATGAATTACTAACCTATTTATGGTCTATTTACGGAGACAATACTGTGCTTACAATCAGGCAAAGTGCTGTGTTACAAAAAGAAACAAAGTAGGTAAATCATTTAGAAGTGAAAATCAAATGCCATACATCTTGACTGTCCATATAAATACTTTTAACCTCCCTTGTAAGCGTTTCCATAAACTCGACCCTTTTTTCATTCCACGCCCCGAACCTCACGAAAAAAAATATCCACTTTTGTCAACGCCTTGATTGATATGGCAACCTTTCCTTGTTTTAGCAATAATCCGAAAACCTTTAAATCGTTGAGTTTTTTTCCTCACATCGCCTCTTACATTTTTATTTGCCGCATCGAACAAGTTTGACACATCAGTAAATTTCTTAAGAAAAATTACCTATTCACATGATTTTTATACCGGTGGCGGCCGGGAGTTATAAATTTAAAGATTTTTTTCGTACTGCCTCGAGTTCATTGTTGTTTGAATGGTTTTTGTGTCGTGTATTTTTATAGTTTTGGTACCTGTGCTAGGCGCCAGTGGCTGTGACATTTACGGCCAGGATATTGGGACACTATTAACGTCAATATTAATAACGAGGAAACGTGTATGAGGCCATAAATTTGTATGATGGAGTACTGTAAGAAAACATGCCCATATTCCTTGTCAAAATATATTTTTTTGCTACACCCGAATTAAATTAATTTCTAAGTAACATGACTTTTTGACGTAACTCGGTTCAAAGACGCAGTAGGGCAAGTTATGAGTCTTAATCTTTATTGTAATATAATAAATGTAGGTATGTATGTACAAACTAAGTGTGTATCTACACACGAAGACAAGCGCTGGTAAAGTAGTTAACAAGGTAATTTACGACACCTCGTACATTTTACAAAGCTAGTAGATACCAATTTAAACGTATAGTTATTGTTCTTCTAAAAACACAGTTAGGTAGAGTCGTGTATAAAAACAGACTTTCATTAATGTTAGGTTTTTATTTGTGTGCCAATTTCTACACAAAAACCTTTTAAGAATATATTTCTAGTTTTCGTTTGTTTTAGCTAATCGAACTATTGTCTTATATGTACTTTCAATGTATCTATGTCAGAGTAATGGTAGTGTAGTAGTTTTGTAGGAATTGGTTGAACGGATGGATTTGGTCTTTCTTCTTGGTATGGTCTTTGGATACAGGTGTTTTACAAATTCTCAAACAGTTCAAATTTGCAAATGGTGGACTCCGGCCAAATACCAGCATGCAGCCAGAAGAAAGTTTGTTGTTCTTGGCTCGCCCGTCTTCGTAGAGCTATAGGAAAAACAATTGACAGACCAAAGGTAGCTATCAGGTTACGAGTTTCTTGTGTCCTCGAGTTTTCTTCGCATTCTCACTACGATAGCCTTTATATTAAAAAACTACACATATTCTCAAGTTGGTTATTCGGATTATATGGATTTAAAATTCACGTAAACATAACACTAATAAACAAATCCTTAATTTATAAAATATAATTCCATGATTGCTAAATAAAATTTATACTTAATTACAATTTTAAGCTAAATCGTAGCTAATGGAATTTTAAATAGCCCGTTCTAAGAATTAGTAGCTTCGTAGGAAAGACAATATATTTATAAATATGGTATATGATAAAAAAAGCATATAATTTAAATATTATCAGATTAATCTATATAATGAAGTGTTGCAGTAAAATATAAGTTGTACAGTTATGCCGTCCAAATGATTTTAAAACGATAAATATGTGCTCTTTAAAAATGCAAATAAAGTTAAATATATTGATATTAGTGAATAGCTGTCGTATAGTGTTTGAATTTCCAATATAATAGCTGTGGTGATTTCTGTTTTAATATTATCTTTAAAATATTGAAAATAGTATTTTTTTTACATTTTATAGGTTAAGCGTTATGGCCACAATCTCACCTGATGTTAAATGACAATGTGACCCAAGATAGTGGACATACTAAGTTTAGTGGAGGGACTGGTTCTCAGGTGCACCTGCCGAAACACTTCTATAGGTAAATGGCGTCAGATTTTAGATTTGAGGATGGTAGATAAACAGTCGGGCATTAGGAAAAGCGCTACCACCATGTCATAGTATCATCACGATGTTTTTCTTCACCGAAAGATTACTGCATTGCATCAATAATTGCAGGTGGATTTGAACCTGAATGGACGTGAGATCCAGTGACGCGGCGTCCGTGCACACTACCAACTAAGCTAGCGTCGCTACAGCTAATATTATACGCATTATAAGTAAATATAATATATGTTAATAAAACTGAAAAATATTATCAAAATCGATGTTCAATATGATAAAGAGAGTGTAATCGAATCAGGCGGCGAGGTAAACGGGGATCGATTGTAAATGAGAGTGCACTCGATTTCACGCGGCATAGCGAGGCGAATCGATTGGAAGGGCACCGTACGTGCTCCCATTCATATGCCTGGGGAGTCGCGTAACAAGGCCCTACTTTATCTCACAAACATTACAACGGATAAACTAATACGTAGGAAGCACACGCATGATCTGATAACACCTAACACAGTCATTCTCGGATTAAACTAAATGCTTTCTTTAATTTATGACATTTATATGAACAAAACTAATTTATGTGTGCGTAAGAAACTTTTCAAAATATTAAATACGCTTTCAATTACGTACTTAATTCTATAGATTTTAACTATCGAAGATAATGTTAAGTAACTATGTAGTGGTCAACTTTTGCAACATTTTTTTAAGAACGTCAACTTAACTACTTGAATTGAAATATGGGAGACTTCTGTAGCTTCAATAACTTTGTAATATAATGATATTTGACCAGATCTCATGATACACCTGGATACTTGCCTTAGCAACGCTTATAAAACGAGATGTCCTCGCCATGTATCCATAAATACTATAAGTTCTACGTCGTGATCAGGATATGTTCTGGACATATTTTGTTTATTAGTATTTAATTATAAATAAAAAGAATAATTAAACAAAGGGCAATTTAATTTTAAAGTAAGTAATATTTGTGATATAGTAACCTAGCAATTGATATTCCAGAGATTAACAACCAGACTTCAAAACCGACAAATATCCTAATATTTTAGTTCAATATTAGTGAAAACAGTGCAATAGAGGTTATGCCATATTCAGAAAAAAGTAAATTTAAAGTAATTACAAAATTGGGTATCACTTTGTAAAACGTCTACACCAGTTCAGAATATTGGAAACATAAAAATATACACAACTGATATGAATATTATAATTTTATTGAGCATTGAGTTTAAATCATATAGCAAACAAAGTTCAAATATTTATAAATTTATCATTTAGTTTAGATACATTTGAATAAATTGTAACAATAAAATCATTAATATATGAGGAATTAAAATAGCCAACAATGACGTAAAAAGCGAGAATTGCATTGCAATTGGCTGCAATATTAACGGTTATTACTGTCTGGTGTTATAATAAGTTAATAAATACATTTGTTTCGCACTCGATAGAGTGAATCATATTGTTGTTACGCTAATCGTTTCACCGGGCGCCGCGTGCTTTTATTTATCGGTAGCCGCTGCATCAGGCAGCGAACTCGGACGACCGACGTTTCCACTGATTTAGAGCCTTAAATTGCACGGCTTGGGATTACCCGAGCCATCAACTCGATTTAGCATCGTGCAATCAACACTTGCATACTTTTAATGCTTTCAACCTTACGAACGTTATAAACATCGATAATCTAAATTAAACTAAAAATTGGTTAAGATAGTCAATCTGAAGATGCTAAGTTTCCGAAATAATTGTGTTGATGTGCAACCATTTGTATGGTATGTGTAGTATTGAACCCAACCATTTGATGTTATCTTATTAATAAATAAATATATTATTTAACTACATATACCTACGTCGACAAAGTGCCATATAAGTTATTTCAGTACATTAAACTCTTGTTAGCTCAATTAAGTAGATATTTTTTATTCCATTCTGAAATAACTTACGTTGATGGAATATCACTCCAAATAAATTTCGTTACGATAATAATAATTAAATCTCACAACTGAATTTGTAGGTACCTTTGTCACATCTCATCCCCAACAGCTTAATCATAACAAAGCCAAAATATTCAATACCTCGGCTGCACTTTTTTTACATCAAGCAAGTCAATTAAAATGCTTTAAGCAATAATTTAAATCGCACCAAAGACGAGCAAACTACCGTATTACGTTATAATCTGGATTAAGCTCCGTTCAGACTGACAGTCGGCTAAGTGCCTCGGCTACCGAACGTGAATCAACGAAATAAAACCAAAACTCGATCTAATAAATAATGCGATGCGCCCGCGCCTATTGACTTCCTCTCGACAATTAACATAGCAGGAAGCGCGGGCTGTCATTAACCCGTCAGCGCTGGGTAGCACCAACTGTTCCAAAAAGCATTACTCGAATCACGGTTTATGCTCGCCGCCGATGTAATTAGGATTCGAATGTACAAATACATATAAATAAAAGTAGCGGTGCGATGTGGCAGGCCGCAATTTACCGGTACGATCGGCAAGCGCTCGGCCTTTTCAAATTGTCGGGTTGAGCTCGGTGTCTCACTGACTAATGACGCGACTCCCGGACAATGCCAACACTGTTATAAGCATATTTAATAAGTTTGCTATTCGATTATTGATATTGGAAACATATGCCGTGGGTTACCGAATCATGTTTTGTTTTATTCAAATATCTACTAGGTGTCCGGTTTCCTTTGACTTCTGAGAAATGTACTTGTTACTTTGAAATATTATATTTTTTTTCTATACCAGAATCATGAGGCAATTTATTTACTTCATAATTAGTATTATTTACATGGACATAAACTTGACAGAGTAACATTTTTTTTAATTCTAAAGCTTCGAAATTAATCGAGGGAGTTACAAGAGTGGCATGACAGCGATAATTGTTGGTTGTTTGTGTTTTTTGTCCGGTTTATTGCCAGGTATGAGTTGTTATGGTACAAAATCAACATAGTTTAACTTGGTTTACGCAGAGCTATAAACCGGTTCGTGAAGTTGTGAGGCATTTTGCCCACCACTAGTACATAGTGAATATGTCGATATGAATATGAGATTGAATGCTCGATAAGTAAGTATTACATTAGTATTGCTTAATATGTTAACGTTCTTATTTATCACTATACTAAAAAAAATATTAAACCCAATAGTGATAGTTAAGTACCTATTTGCTTATTTTTTATTGTTTCTGCATTAAACGTTTTGCCATAATCTCATCTGGTATTAAATGACGATATGACTGAAAATGATAGTAATATGTGGAGAACTGGCATCAAAGTAAAATTACAAAATAAATTTACAAGCATTTGGCGATAGATTTTCCAATTTGAGGTTGGTAGCTAGAAAATAGTCTAGTACTGTGCTAGATTCATAATGATCTCCTTCGCTCAATGATTTATCATTACTTCCTTTTATGAGTTTGCAGTGATAAAATTTACTGTTATTATGGATTATTAGATAAATCTTTACCTCTGTCTGTGTGGAATATACAAATCCGATGATGGTTCAAATGGTAGTGCGTACGGACCCGGTGTCAATGGACGTGAGTTCGAATCCCTGCAATGAGTCTCAGCTTTTGGTGCCGGAAAACATCGTGATGAAACCAAAGCATGGTCATAGGGCTTTTCTAATCCCTGCCTGTCTTGCCTACAATTTGAAATTCTGCCGCCATAAATCTATAGGTGTGTGCCAGCAGTTGCACTTGAGAGCCAGCTTCTCCACAAGGCTTATCGTGCTCACCATTTTGGGCCGGATCGACACTTAACTTCAGACTAGATTGTGGCCATAACGCTAAACCTATAAAAATATAAATATGTATTCGATATCTCACTAGAAGTTACTATATGCATTATTCTCCCGTATAATGGTATTCACAGAATCTTTGAACTGGGAAAACAGTTATTTTGATAATGTGTATGTAGTAGCATCCCACGCATAGTGCGTACAAGCCACAACCCGGCTCGGTCCAGGTTATTTCCGTATCACCTTCGCTAAATGGAACAAATGATCAAACGAGTTCAAAGATTATGTTCTAATAAGCACTATGTATTTTATATAGGTTGCTTGTTAAGATTATTTTTGTATACGAGTATTATTTTACGTTATTAGCAGTTTTTATGCAAATATAATGAATCACAAAAATCAGTTATGATTTAGGAATTGTTCACTTTTTAACATTTTTATATATCTTTTATTTTATACCTTTTCTTATAGTTTATAGGTTTAGCGTTATAGCCGTAATATCACCTGATGCCAAATGACGATGTGGCCGAAGATAGTGCACGCTAAGCTTAGAGGAGGGTTCTGGTATTTAAGTGCTACTGCCGGAGCACACTTAACTTTGTATTTGGAGTAAAAACTTGAGGGTGGTAGCTAGACAGGCGGGCATTAGAAAAAAGCGTTACCACCATGCCATGGTTTCCTCACAATATTTTTCCTTCACTGAAAGCTCAAAGCACATAGCCGTAATGGATCACTGTTTATCCATATATTGAAAAGATTCCAAGGTCGGCGTGTTAGAGACGTTAGTCGATGGATTATCAATTTCTCGTTGGTCACAGTTTATGTTTGGATTGTAGTGTATTTACAATTAGATACAAAGCCATTATTAATTCGCTGGGCTACAGTCAAAATAGTTTATTTATTACTAAAATTATTGTCTATACGCTATTAAATAAAAGAAAGTGTAAATACGCATTTAAAAACTTATTTTAATCTAATACTAACTTTTAGCTGCGGCTTCGCTCGCGTTAATATTGATAATGTCAAACAAATCGGATGACACAATAAAAAGTTTCTCACGAAGTTTATCCCCCTCTATACCCCACTTGCAATAAGTAGCCCATCACCGTTTCCAGATTTCCACATATTTCTATACTAAAATTTATCGTAGTCGTTTCAGCGGTTCAGGCGTGACAAACAAACTCACTTTCGCATTTATAATATAAGTATGGATTTATTCTTATTTCGGTTATTGTTTATATGGTAAGTACGTTAGTAATTCAAAGTATTGTAAAGTGGTTCATACGCGTTCTGCCACTGTCTGAATAAAGGTGATCGCATACAATACATTTGTATGTATCTTGCGATCGCGGTGGATCGCGTAATTGACGCAGTTCGATATTATGCGTGATGTAAGATCATACTTCGCCATCCGATAGCCTTACCTAATGTGACAGTAGATATTAACATGAAATGTTTAATGAGATTCGTATTAACATAATTGCTTCTTTTTCTCTGTTGACATATTTTTATCACAATAGCTAAATAAGAAATGTATATAATTGAAAATTTTATTATAATTTCTATAATAATTTTAAGTATAGGTATATATAGTTGTGCATGATATAGCTCTTACAAGTCATCATTTTCATTTTACTATTAGATTTTCAAAATATTAATATGTCATTTCTTAGATTTAAACTTTTAACTTGCTTATAACCATTTTGTTGTAAATTAAAGTAATAC
This sequence comes from Actias luna, assembly GCA_039707435.1. Classification (NCBI taxonomy): domain Eukaryota; kingdom Metazoa; phylum Arthropoda; class Insecta; order Lepidoptera; family Saturniidae; genus Actias; species Actias luna. The sequence goes on along the minus strand of JAZHAC010000033.1, from coordinate 5,763,908 downwards.
TCAAAAAACTAAACCATACGAGTAGCATAAATTTCAGACGCTTATTTTACTGATAATGTTGTTTTTTCAGTTGTGACACTATTTGCGGTGATGCGATATATTTGCATATACTGAAAACTATGTTTGTTTGAGGCGCAACAACTTCAAATTACAGTTTGTATCGACATGGTTCCATGACCATTTGATACGGAATTATTTGTAAATGGTTTAGGGCTATTCATTATTTGAATTCCAATGACCTTCCATCATTTAATTGGTATATTTCTTTTATGATCATTTTTCCTGCTAATAAATACAAAAGATAGACATTTTCTCTTCATATGTTATTCGCCCGGCTAATAAATCCTTACTAATATTATAAACGCGAAAGTGTGTAAGTATGGATGTTTGTTACTCTTTCACACAAAAACTACTAAATGGATTTTAATGAAATTTTACAATAATATAGCTTATGCATCAGAATAACACATATGCTATAATTTATAAAGATATTGTGTGAATTGTCGAAAATATAATGATAAGTGTAAGTATATACGAAAAAATTCTGACGTGCGCTGCAAAAACCGCTGCAAATGTATAATGGAAATGTTTATCTCGAATAATTCTACAAAAAAGGGAGCAACAGCATATATCTATCTTTTATATGTAAGCCATTATCGCCAAAATAATGTACTGCTCGCGTATAAATGACCAAGCACAAATGTTCTTATACCAGTCTGCTTTGATATAATTTATTTAAAATAGCGGGTTTGTAACACGTTATGTAGTTTTATCAAAGGTTGTTTCTTTGTGTAAAAGGTTATCATCTTTAACGTAACGCTATAAAATTGATACATGAAAATAAAAAAGGGTTCACATGTAAAAGTATCAAGTTTTCTTGTCTCATAAGACGAATGGCTACTACGTAAATATAGAGTGATCATTGTTGGAGCGTGTTAAAGACCGGTTGGACGCGAACTCGTAACGAGCATTTCGTATACAATAGACCTTTTAGTGTCGTGTGGTCGCACGTCAATCGCGGCAGTGTACAGTCGCGCGACGGGACGTCTCTGCCCGTGAGCGCTCGCCTTTATTATACTGTTTTATCTAGGACAAAGTCTAGAAGTCGTTTTGTTATTCACCGTTATTTTTGTCTAATTTAACTTTATGTTTAGGCTCTTAATGCTCTTAAATCCATTCATATGTATTGTAGCCTAAATACGTTTTCAATATCATAATCGGATTTTCATGAAAAAGTATTATATAATTACACTTTTAGGACATAATTGACACAATTTGAAGTGATAATAGTTCAGTGGTAACGTGCACGGAACCCGCGTTAATGGACGTCATTTCGAATCCCTGCTATGAGCCTGAGCTTCAGGGTGAAGGAAAACATCGTTATGAAACCATAGAATGGTGGAAGGGCTTTTTTCTAATACCCGTCTGACTATCTACCTTCTTCAAGTTGAAAATCTGACACCAAATACTTGTAGATGAGTTTCAGCAGTTGCAGTTGAGAGCTAGTCCCTACACTAAGTTTATCGTGTCTACCACCTTGAGCTGCATCGTCATTTAACATTGTGACCATAACGCTAAACCTATATAATATTTAAAAAAAATCACTAAATGAAATTTGAATTATATATGGTATGTCTCAAAGAAATACTACAAAATAACTCTTCTAATAAAATTGATATTGCCAATCCTAAACTTTAAAACATTACAAAAAATATTATTTATTGTGTCCAGACTATAAGCTACATCAACTATGATAACAAAAAATAGGGCGAGTCAGTTTGGTTCGTATGAAAATAAAACACGTTCAGCGAGTGACGTGCGCCCGGCGTCACTTAGCAGCGCTGGAATGATGTGACAGCCCTTGCCGAACCGAATACCTTTTTTATATTTAAAGTTAAAAAGATAGAACAAAAATTTACTAAATTTCTGAATCTGTTCCATTGTGTTCACGTTTTAGTAAGTTCTAAATGACCGAGCGCTGACCACTTTTTGAGTTTCGGAATCTCGGTTTCGGCGTTTAAATACATACGGTTTCGCGGTTTAGCGCCATGTTTTTTCCATTTTCTGAACATTTCGGCGCGCCGATTGCGAACCGATGCGGCAGATTTTGCACGATTAAGCCCCGGTGGCCGATAGAGTAAGCTGTTAATGTTAACAAACTAAATCGTTCGTAACACATCTTTACCGAAGTCGAACACATCGAATTACCAGTAGGCTGGAGTCTAGGGCGGCAGATTTTAGAGGCGGCAAATTTAAGGTATTTTTGTTATGTTTTTTAGTAATTGAAATGATTCATATTTATACATATACCTAAATGTTGCTTGATAATATGTTTCACCATTTAAAATCTAAGTCTATTGACTTAGAAATGTATTGTTTTTATTCAATTTACGTAGTCCTATGTGGAATCTAATTGAGATAGGTAGGAACATTTGTACATCTGCCATCATATAGTATCATAAATTAAATCTGCCACTGTTGCCATGTGAATTAAGATTTACGAGGCAGAGTTAAAGGTTTTATATAAGCAAATTTAAAGTTTTTTTTCTTCTTTTAATTAATTATACTTACATTAATGTAGAGTGAAATATACTTTTTATTTGTCGGCGTTTAAAGAGGATTGAGAGCATCGGTCTCAGATATGTAGAGTGGCAATATGAATGTATTTATTCAGGGTTGAACAGGCCTCCGCCTAACAATGCTACGCTTGTCGTTGCCGTATAGCTGAGTGTTAGGGTTGTCACCAAAAACCTAATAAGTAGTTATTATTATCCATAAATAAAACAGTACATAAAATGTTGGTAATTAGTATTTTAAATTATTACAGTAATTTTTTTTTTTACTATGTTGATATGATATTTACAATGATAATTAAACTGTGGTCTTGTACTTTGCCTTCATATTGTAAAAAAGAAGTTGTATTAGAGATAAAATAATTTAAAACTAAAATATATTGTTATTTTTTTTTTTACTGCGTTTTTCATGTTTATTCTGCAACCGAGAGCTATAATACTACTTTAAGGTTTATTGCAATCGACATCCCTAGTACAATTGCGAGGCCATGGATCATGGTTGACACCGCCGCTTGGTGGTCCACACGTCACAAAACGCGCGTGTGCCTCCGAATTCCCATGTATTTCAAGCTTGCCGAATGATGATTTGCATAGCATTTTTTAAGAGGTGCTTTAGGCCTTTTAATACGTAATAAATATTAAAATATTTCCTATTTTCGAAGATAGTATAATTTACATTTGTAGGATCCAAATGTATTTTTATTTAGTACAGATTCATAGTATTTAACGTCACATTATACGTAACTTCTACTAAGAGTTGTTCTCAATTTTGTTGGCGATCATTATAATAATAATATGGTATAATCTATGGGCCCACTCTAAGCGTAGATTTCTATTAGTAAAAGAACATCTACAACCAGATCAGTAGTTCCAGAGATTATCCACTTTTTTATTGTTTATTGTTACATATGTCTTTGTAATCAATTTCACCAGTGTCAAGTGTAAAGGATTTTTATATCCACAAATAACGCATACAAAGTTACGACCACAATCGGAGTATTTGTTTGTGGACCACACAATTATATCCTACCATCATGTTCAAGTTTTGTGGGGACATTTTTCTTTATCGGTAGCATAGAACCGATCGATTCTATGCCGGAAAAATGTGCAAATATTTTTATCTTTATCTATAATACAAATTCTATATAGATAGTTCATACATATAATATACATTTATGTTTATTACACAAAAGTCTTGAAAAGAGATCGAACCCACAGCCTCTCAGCGCTATAGTAGAACTTGCTACCATTGCAATAGGATATTAGTAGTGCACTTTTAACATTAGTTTATTAGTATAAAAACTAGTAAAACATGTAGTCCACATCTACACATTTAAAAATCTTAATTTCTTACGCACGCGCATTCTTCAACGTACTCGAGTTTTGCTCGTTTTTCACTCGTATAGCATTGTGCTCACCGTCGTTTACCATTGTTCGGAGACCATATAAATTGGTCCACGACGTCCTGTACCGGTGACAGTTATATTTGACTCACCGATTTTCGGTCAATAATTAATCGGTATTGTTAAATGATACAGCCCACCCTTGTTTACAGATTGCAAGCGGCTTTGTCTCCTTTGTGTCTTTTATATCATACAATGTAGTTTTTGTATTTAAAATATTTGTTTTTTTAAGCCTATAATATCGCTAAAGCGTTTAAGTTTTTTGGCATGAAGCGTCTATTGGTGTCCTTGACAGTAAGATCGAGCCATCTGCCGTGACGATATACGACATGATGCTTTCTTGTGATGTCATAACCCCCTTACGTCATACGTTTGATGTAAGCGCTTATACTACACTCGTAGTATTCTTCGTTCATTGTATTGATTGGTTTTTATTGATTATTATTAATTCGAATATTAGCTTAAATGTTTCACATCTTCCGGGCGTCCAGTACCGGTCATTTTTTCTTTATAGTAAAATTACAAAAATTTGTAACTGTTTATATAAATTAAATATTATAATGCGATAATTTAATTTGCATGTACAGTAAAAAGAAGTAATTAATCCAATATGTTACAATTATTGCTATTTCACAGCGGAAAGTATTCATTAATTAAAACATCATTTTAGGATAACATTGTCTTTTCAGTATAATTCATCAAAGTCATTTAATGCTATTTTATGTACCTTTAACATTGAGTTATGGTAAAAATATAGTCAAATGTATGAGCATAAAATGTTATAAAATGTTTTTGAAATAAAATCCAATGAATACCTGCAAGTTGCAACGTATACTTTTAAAACACCATGCATTTTTGTAATTTTTTAATCTATTTCACTGTTTTCAATATTCTCAAATAGCATATTTGATTGGTATATGAACATCTTTTTACGGTATTGGTCGAGTAACTATTCCTAAATTTACTTAATATCATTATGATGACATTCTTCCATACAAAAATCAAAACTACATTAGGTTAGATCAGTTAAATATCTATTTAATATTATTGAACACGTACATTTTTTCGATTATATTGTTAATTTAAATGCATATATTTTTTAAACTCTTTTTATTCATAATACTAATAACTACATTATTCTATTTCCTTATGTTTTAAATTGTACAATCGAGAACAAAACAACATTTTGTTATTTCAACTATACATCTTTTATACAATTTAAATTTAATTTATTATATTTCTCATACAGAAAACGATGTAGCTTGTTAAAATTAAAATATTTATCCAAGGCTTTTTAAAACAATGATGGTCTTGTATATATATTTTATTATAATTTATTCTCAACCGGATATAAAATGACACGTTGGTTTAGTTTATACAAAGAAAAACCTTAATTTGAATAGTATTATTTATCAGACATTGTTTTTATTTAATAATATCAACATTATCTCATTCATATTTTAACTTGACCGAAAGTCCTGGATCGGTAAACTCGTTATAAAAAATAAAAAAAACTCGAACCTAATTTTATTGACCTTTTAATACAAGTAGCTAAGCGTAAGTACGTAACATCAATCAACCTCTTTCAAGTTATAAAAGAGCAAAAGTCAGTCGGTGAGCGGCGGCGGCCGATCGTACAGAGAAATTATTATTAAAAATATACCAGTCAACATTATGTCTGAATAGATGAAGGGCTGTCAGAGAGACGCGCGTCCGACTACTGTCGAACGGTTCTCATCCCATGTACCTACTGTGACCTCTGCGGCTAATCTAATCGAGGACGATTTTTTTTTATACTGCAAAGTGACTGCACTGTACCTGATGTTAAGTACAGTACATTCCAAATCAGCGACGATTGACAGTGAAACAAATTAACTGGCAGACACCGCTGTCCTACTGGCCTATTAAGTTACCTCGTTACGCCACTTTTAAAGGACCTAATATCATAGAAAGGAGGCAACACACTAATAGGAAGACGGTATTATTACTACGTACATAAGCTTATATGGGTTGATGTAAAAGCTTAACAAAATTAAAATTATAAATAGGCGGTAGGACCACAATAAACCAGGGGCAACGACTGTATTAGAGGTTCACTTAGACATGTTGAGTCCCAGGATCAACCCGTTCATCTAGAGGCCAAGCGATGGTGGCAAGTCTGTCACTTTGACTTCCCTTTGGTTTGTTGCATTTTGAAACTAGCTAGTGCAAATAGAGTTAACAAGTCATCACGAAAGCGTCGTATGTCGATGGATCTCTCGGAGGTCGCAGTTGTGTTCCGATTGTACTATGCTCACCATCAGGAACATTACGAGTCTTTAAAATTATAGTTTTATGAATGAATTAGGTTAATGTTTTTAATGAAAATAAAGCCTTTTTTATACATCTTATTTAAGTTATTTTTATAGTAAATTGAAATGATAATAGAATATTTGCTAATTAATTTACGCTATATTAATCGGGATAGATTTAGTGTTTGCCTATTGTCCCAACTTATTCTAAGCAAAAATGTGAATAGATATAGTATCACACCGAAGAACTAGCTAGCCATGCGTATACTAGTAAATGTACTACCATCGAGCAATGATTTTACCACGTTTTCTTCACCGAAACCTAATACTTATTGTAGGCTTTCGAATTAACGTTCGTTGATGCTATATCCACACTATCTGTAAAACATCTTTGTTTCAATATTATAATTTTGGGTTTTGTAGGAAACTAGATTTTACGTGCGGCTTCGCTCGTGTTAATATTGATGTTTTTAAACAAGTCGGTTGACGCAATAAAACGTTGCATACAAAGATTACCCCACTTTCAATAAGGTTTTCACCAGAAAAAGTAGCCTGTCACTGTCTCCAGGTTCCCATCTATCTCTGTACCAAAATTCATCATAATCGATTCAGCAGTTAAGGCGTGAAAACGTACCAAACTAACAAAAAAACTCACTTTCGTATTTATAATATTAGTACGGATACTTTATTCTCAAACCAATGACGGGTCGTTCTGATTATTCGAAAATACTTGCAAAATCTTAACTTTATCCTATTGACGTATTTTTTAAGTTTTAAACTGATACCATATGCGCAATTTAAGCGTTAACGATGTAGCACGATCAAATTATGTTTTACGTATTTATACGTATCTGAACGTGTTTCTGTGTGGGCTTAAACGGAGTAGAGTGACGCTTCCGACGATACCGAGTTTAATGCTTGTCTACTTTGACTTGCTCGCATGTTAAATTCAGTGACAGTATGTTAATGTCGGCATTCCAATCATTGCAACGCGCTGTGAGAATTACTCCAAGGCTTCTTAGAAATGCTCTTTAACCCATTTCAATGTGTTTGTTAAAACACGTAATGGTCCACACTATAAAGTCGACTCATTTACTTCGTTTTCTTATTTTAAAAATGAAGCATTAGACTGTACTAGTTAAACATTTGTGATATTTGTATCAATGATTCTTGATTCAATGTTATTACTAAATGTATAAAGGGTTGAAGAGATGTGCTTCCTATGCCTATGACGTATGTTTGTGTCGGATACTAAGATAATATACAAAATATTTGCTAATTATGTTACTTATTTACAAATAAACTTTTACCATTGTATGTTGTGAAAACGAAAAGTTTAATATTTATTATGCTATCGTGACTATATACCGAAAAATTAAAATTAAAAATTTATTACTTTTTTAATATGCGATCCTTATATTTTCAGCATTATAGTACATTTAAAAATAATTTATGATTTTATTCTTAAATTAAGTACAAAATATATATAACTCTAAACGAAAATATTTTCATCGAAGGTAGAGCATAGAAAATATCATCGCATATTCCTCAGTACAAGTAGGCTACTCGACTGATGTATACCTACACCAATTATATAAAAGTAAGTTTAAGGCAAGTACTTTTATGTTCATCGCTGGGGAATATTACGGTATAACAAATGCCCATTGACTGCAGTAAACGCTTTTTCAAAACGCAGGTTGCACGTTTGTTTTTCTAACATTAGTAATTCGAACTAGCAGTCGCCATAAAAAATCAATTTGAGGGAACCCAAACATTTTTATTAATATTACCATACAATAGAAAGCATAGAAATATAAAAGTTATGACGTTTAGAACCGACAATAAGCTCTAGGTTGGCATGGTGATGATAGCTCAGTGGTAGTGTGTACGACTTCGCGCCAAGGGATGTGAGTTCGAATCCACCTACAATGAGCTTGAGCTTTCGGTAAAAAACATCGTGAGAAAACAATAGCATGGTGGTAGGGCTTTTCTAATGCCCGCCTGGTTAGCTACCTACCACCCTCAAGTTGAAAATCTGCCGCCAAATACCAATAGGTGTATTCCGGCAGTTGAGAGCCAGTTCCTTCACAGGTTTACCGTATCTACCAACTTGGGCCGTATCACTTAAGATTGGGTGGGTTTATGATCATAACGCTAATGCCATAAACCTTAAGTATAAGAAAAAAACTTCTGAGTTCCTAAGAAAGAGGTCATTCATTCATCTCTGAGATGTTTAGAAACGAGTCTGCTAATCTATCACTCACAATACTTTCGAGAACTTTTATCCTACCCTTATCCCCATCAGCGTTATCATTTCCCGTTAAAATGATCCAATTAAATACCGTAGCAGCTTTACCGAAAACGAGTTTTAAAAATCACCCGCGCGCACATTGTAATAACGCATTCAATATTAAATTTTAACAAGGTATTAATTAAAAAAACTAAAGCAAAATATCTTTAAATTTTCTCAGGGCGCGTTCGGCCCCCTCAGTTTATTTTATTTTTAATTCATTTTATTCGGCGCTGGTCGAACGGCTTGATACGCCCACCAGTGATTTAAAATTTTGATTTATTGAAGCGAGCGCAAGCGGGTGAGCACTAGGTGCTTGCTCGATCTGCCCACGGTAATTATAAATATGACGCGGTGCTAAACTGTGCGAACTGACCTCAGCGACCTCGTGCGAACTGGTCACACTCTTACATTCCTTGCACCAAGAGTTCATCTACTAGTATAGCTTCTTCATTAGAAATTCATTTTCAAAGGGTTATTTTAGTAATAGCTATACCGCTATATTTTCTTAACATTATTATATACTACCAACTTTTACCCGCGGCTTCACTTACGTAATATTGATTTTGTCAAATCGGATGGTGCAAACCTATCACCGTCTCTAAGGTCCCATCTCTCTATACCAAAATTCAGCACAATCGATTCAGCGGTTTAGGCGTGAAAGCGTACCGAACAAACTCACTTCTGCATTAATAATATTAGTAAGGATAAGGATAGTATACTTATACCTACAACGAAACAGAATAGGTAAAGTCTTATCGTGTTTGCCAAATATTAGCATAAGAACGACAATACATTTCCTATACATTCAGTAGAATAGTATAATAGTATGCGGTTTGTTTATAAAGAAACTTACATTATTTAAATATCATGTATGGGAGAAACTTATAACAATGCATACAAGAACACTGTAAAAATATTTACAAACTACTAAAGCACTGTACTGGTCTGCGTTGATATCTTTTAAGCTCAATGCGTAACCGCATATAACCTTATATAAGGAATATATTGATATTAGCATATTGGAAGCGTATATACATAACAATTTCGATACAAATGTCAAATCATTCAGTGAAGTGTGAGGGGGCAGGTGTTTCAGTATTTACGAGGTCCGGCCGCGCAGCTTTTCTACTTAAGGCGGTTGTGCTGCGGCGCTATGCACCTGTTTATTTTGATTAATTATAACAGTTAAAATTGCACGATGATATAATTGTGTCATTATTGTAAATTTAAAACAATAGATTGTTACTTATACTTCATTTTAACATAAAGTAGTGTATAAAGCCAAGAATTAGAGAATTTTACAAACATTTTTACGTGTGACAGTTTTATTGTTTTTACTCTTATCAATATTTATGAAGTCTTATATAAACAATATCTAACAATGTTTAATTTTGTTTGGTAAAACTAAAGTTCTTTAGTAATCTCTAGTTAATTCTATTTTTGATAGTACTTTTTTCACTAGCATCCTTGCGTATTATAAAAGTCAATATCTCCCTGTATATCTGTCAGTAAGTTTCAAGACCTAACTATTATTTTTGTTTGTAACTTTAGGTATACTATTCGACTAGTGTTTTTAGTCATGTTGTCTTTAAGCAATTACTAACGTAAAGTGAAAAGAAAACTTGTATGGGAAAACGTTCGACATTGAATTTAATTGTTAATCTACAAGATTTGCTTTGGTTATTACATAAGGCAATATATGCAAAAAATTATGAGGGTAATAGTAAACTAAAGCAACAAAATAATTATCCCAGTATGTACGTGCTCTTACAGTAATGTATCTAAAGCGTCAAATACACAAAATGAAACATGTAAAAAAGGCTTTTTCTGTTTACAAATAATTATATGCTTGGACTCAAGCTGGTAGGTCCGCGCGCTTATCTAATTTTTTATTTAATGAATTTAAAAAGCTATTTTATAAAGTGTATGTGCTTATAGTATATTTTTATAGAGATAATATGCACCCTTGGAATCAAACCCTATGCTGCGAAATAGTTTACAACATACAAACAAGTACTCAAAATACCTAATTTCTAAACCTAAACTGTTAATACCTAAAATTTCAACAATAAAGAAGATTTAGATTTTCCATTTGAATGTTACCACAATTTTGTGTTTATTCGGTAATGCATTCCCCATAACATTAAGCGCATTATTACCTAAATCAAAATCTGCATGACAGTAGGCACCTACGAAGTTCATATTAAATTAAAGGATTCGAACTGGGATTTCAGTTACTGATAGAAATGACACTATATCGAAATTTCGAAAATAAAAATTGTGCTTATAAACCTAACAATGGGCAACACAATGCAACACGGTGTGCCAGCGTGTCTTCATTTTGAAAATACTTCCAGTATCCCTCGCCATTCAATGCAAATTCATACGTTATAAGAACGGATTCGGAGAGGAATTACTAACGTTTAGTCGCCTCCGGAACATGATTTTAACTTTGTAAATTTATCGAATGTTTACCTCGTTGATGTAAGATTGTTATTTAATATTTTGAAATTTAAAAGACTAATCTTGTTACTTTTAGATTTCAATACTTTCATAAATTTCTGGTAACTGAATAAAACTGGAGACAATTGCTTTAAGCTTTGTTCCATTTCAAATTTTTAATAAATTTATTATGTATTCTATAAAATATTACAAATTATTATGAATAATTTATGGTAATATAAATAGTTTTTACGTCTTGTATTCTGTGGAACCGGTAATAATAAAGTGTAATTTGTCATCTATAGAAAAAAAAAATGCGTAAAATATTTTTATCTGAGAATCCCATTGTAACATATATACAATAAAAGCTAATATGTGCTGTCTAGTTAATTTTAACCAGTGTAATTTATATTCAAAAACTTATTAGTATAATTTATAATATTACATCTTGCTTATTAACTTCCTCCGTAATTCATAAGAATTTAAAATTTCAACGACATCGTTGTTCTTTTTCTGAAGATTATGATCGTTATATGTACTGTTTTAACATATTTTTTCTTTCTAAATTTAGCGTTTTACTCAAATCTTATTTGATGTTAAGTACCTAGGTGGCCTAATATAGTAACAAGTTGACTGGTTCTCAAAGCTGCCGGGAAACAGTAATAGATGCTTCGAGATATATTAAAAATTTGAGGGTGGTAGCTTGGCATACGGAAATTAGGAAATACATCACTAACATGGTATGGTTTTATCACAATGTTCTCATTCGCCAAAAGCTCAGGTTCATAGCCGGTTTCGAAGTCACATCGGTCGACACCAAGCCTGTGCACGCTACCACTGTGCTACCATCACTATATTAAAATTGTTTGACGATAATTTTTACTGTGTGCGAGTGTTTGGACAAATATCATAGCTTGATATTTACAGTAACATTACTCTGTTATGAATTTGACATTGACTGCATGAAGGTAAACAATGAATACATACATTAATTTGATATACCAACATTTTTTTTTTTGTAATGCCAACTGGGTAGCTACCACTCACAAATTGAAAAACTGCCGCCAAATATTTATAGGTGTCTTACGACAGTTGCACTTTATAACTAGTCCCTACATTAGGCTTAACGTGTCCACCATCTTGGGCCACATTGTCACTTAACATCATGTGAGATGGTAGCCACAAAGCTAAACTTATAAACTATTAAAGAAGTTGCCTAGTAGGCAGTTGGGCATTAGAAAAATCCCTACCTCCTTGCTATGATTTCCTCACGATATTTTCCGTTACCGAAAGCTCAGGTTCATTACAAGTAGCTTTGAACTCACGTCCATCGACGCGGAGTCCGTACACACTACCAACTGAGCTATAATCGTTTCAAAACCTATGAAGTATACAAATAATATATGTTATAAATAAAATTTGAAGATCATACTATGTAACTATAAATGTTTATAATTCATAAAGGTTGTAAAGGTTGACGAAAATCTATGTCATATTGTAGTGCCATCTATTGTTTGCTTAGTGTAAGCATTATTAGAGTTTCTATTACGGTACTATGATATTATTATATGATGACTAGATATTATGGCTATGCATTAAGTATGCATAAATAATAATTGCGTCTAGTTTGTCATTTTAAAATTGCGTTGTTTTTTTTTTGTATCTAGGTGTTTTTACCACCATGGGGTATGCGCTGTGTCATATCTCATATAAGTTTATAACTTATATGTTTTTAATTTTTTTTTATTCCATCAAGTAATTACAAAGTACTGCAGCATTTTGAATAAAGCGGCACAGTGACGTCGGCATCGGCGGCGTGTCGATTACGTTTCGAATTTATTTCGATGGTAATCTCGATCTAGCGACCGTGTTTGATGTGTCAATCCAACCGAGCACCGATTGCTATCGACACACGGCTCCCATTGGCCAACCGCCACGTTTTGTTATCAAAATCGTTTAAAAAAATTTGACGGCTCGTGAACAATACCGATCGACTTTCAAAATGATGTTTCTTTGAAACGATTTATGTATAACAGTAACGCCAATTAAAGGTCTCTGAATGAATCTCACACAAGTACTATGTCTGTGATCCGGTATGCGGTCGACTGGCGTCGCGTTCCGCACACAAATAAATCGTTAAGCGAATTTCCCAACATGGCTTCCGCGGGCAGGGCCAATGAGAAGAACGGGGCGGCGCGGCGCGGAGTCGTAACGCTGCCTCAATTTGGCGTGAAAATTAAAAAATATATTATATGTAGCTTATATTGCACCACCGTGTCAATGATATGTTGTTTAGATAAAAACTAAAACGACAAACATCCAAAAAAACACAAGACCAAAAAAAAAGGATCAATAAAGTATAGCAAGAAAGAAAATCTATGTAAATTATTTTAGTCATACTACACAATGATCTTATAAATTATTAGGTTGTGAATAAAAAAAATACTATATGCCTGTTAAGTGTAATCAAAACGATATTATTGTTAATGGTGTAAAATCTATTAACATAAGTATGTAGTATGACTAAATAAACTACGATAACACTTTCAATAGAACCTTCGCGCAACGTTAAAGTTTTGTCGACCCTTACCTCGTACACTGAAGAGCCCTTCCGTTCTACACTCCCATTCTACCCGCGTGAAACACGCACACCGCTAAAAGTGCTACATAATACTAGGGCTATTTTAGTGTGAGTGAACACGATGAAAATCTTTATTTTCACGCTCTATCTATCTTTATCTAATCGCCCTGGTCAGATAAGGACGGAGTGCCGGAAAAACTGACGGGGGGCGGGGGTAAAGGCTACATCGATTCCGCGCTTTCACTGCTAGGGGCCGTGTAAACCTTTAAAAACATCACTTTTGCCGCACGATTGTCATCTCTAACCTTAGTCAGATACAGAGGATATTTTAGTGTGCCGACTCGTCTGATAAATGGATTGGTCTCCCTCGGGGGTTCTCATAGTGAGATCTAGATGGCGTAGATAGTCTGATATGCGGCTCTGTGTATATTACTGAAAACTGTGTGAGTGTGCTTACTGCTTGTACACCATAGGCCTGTGTTTTCCGGCTACAAAATTGTATATGTATGTAGTTTAAGAGGGTCGCTTCCGCGCTGGATAAATTTTGCTTGTGTTCGCAAATGTATGAGGGGCCGTTGGTATCCCTTTTTGTAATATGATTTTAAGTAGATAGGTAGATAGATTAGGGAAGACGGAAACCGTGATTTGATTTGATTAGGAGGTGTTCGCAGCGGTTCGGGGGAGATAAGGCTGATTGGATCGCGCGGAGAACACGCCGTTATGAAAATATGTTTTTAATGTGGGAGGTTTATTGAATTAGTCGAGAATATGTGAATTGACGCTTGAAATATTTGTTTGGTTCGTAGATATTGATAATTATGCCACAACTGATTAGTTCATAAGCGTCACGTTTACTTTAAATTTGTTTTAATTATTTGTATTTGAACTTAAGTGATAATTAGATACTTCTCAAACAGTTAACATATTTTATGTTTGATATATATTATTTAAAAGCACACAGATGTTTTAAAACTATATAATCTATGTGGACACCGTTAGATACTTATCTGAAATCTTTGAAACTTATAAAAATGTACATGTTTACTTCATGGCAAGTGATTCAATGAAGTCCGTTGGGACACTGTCGAATACCAAAATATTCTTTAAGTGTAACTAATATAATTAATATTGTTCTAAACGATAACAATCTAAAATATAAATTAATATTGTTTTCCTACATATATTTTAACAAGACTTATTTTACTCTTAAATACAATTCTTTAAGGTATATTGTATTAGTAAGTAAAATTTGCTAAAACTATCGGATTAAATATGCTTAAGATCCGACCCGCATGTATTTAACGTCCTTACTACGCAAAATATGTACCACGATATAAAAGGTATTAAAAGAATCATAATAAGTAGTTTTGTAATTACATTACATTGTAAACTAACTGTAGTGATAAATATATTTTAACAATCTAAATACATATAACTAATAAAAGTACACACTTTCATATTTTATTAATTATTATATAAAAGGGCTATAAACTCTTTAAATATCTGCACGTAGGTACGTATAAATAAATCATTTTTATTTTCTGTTAGAATACATTGAGTGTACTTTTCATTTAGATATGTTGATAAAAGCAAAAAATATACCGTTTAATACGGTCAACATGCACGTAACAGTCGTATATTTCAATCCTCAAATATGACAAAGGAGTGTGTTTTTGTTTGTGTCATTACAACAATAAAAGCTCTTCGTTTGTCGAGACGCATGCTTTGATTTCACACAACACTGAAAATTGAAGTGTCTACAACAATATGTCCTGAATTTGTCTGTCGTTGATGCTTTTTTATCTTCGTCGGCATGTTTGTTTGTTGTATTTTTATTTACGTACTTGTGAGATATCGATCCGAACGGAATGTCGTTGACAGTGAAATGGGTTTAACAATTAATAAAGCTCTTCGAAAATATTGACAAGTATACGCAGACGTGGAATTTTTGTTTGGTATTTTTATTGTAAAAAGAACATAACAAATAAATTACATTACGGTTACAATTTTCGATTACAACATAATTTTTAAAGTTAACTATTGAACTCTTCAAAGAGTAAGTATATTTCAATATTTACATACTCGTTCTGATTTATTTTACCATACATAATTAATATGTAGTAATTTTTCAATCATCTAAATAATGTATTGATTACTAAGGCTAAATTATCATGCAAGTACAGTATAAAGTAATGCAAATTAATGCGATAATAATTGTATGAATTAATTTAACACCGAAGATAATGGATAAACCTTTTAAATACATATATTCAATGAAATAGAACGTTTTTAGGAACTAGTCAAGGTCCATGTCGGTAGTAAAAATGACCCGTATAAAAAATAAAATACTGCTCGTAAAATTTACGAGTTTTTCCAGCCATTTCAGCGTTTGAGGAGCGAAAGTAATTCGCTCATAAAATTACGAGTAAACAGCCGTTTTTCCACGGAAATAAAACCACCCTCCCGATGGGTGGTTGACTCCTGTAATCGGCTTACCAGCAGCCCCTCTGATTTAGAGCTTTTCTCCCTAGGGATCCGCGCATCATGCACCAGTTATAACTTGATGGGATCCCTTATCGGAAGATTATAATATCCGATTTCGGTAATAGAGTCATAAACTTTACAGTTAATTTCTGTATAACTGTTTTTAGTTTAAAATGGTTCTTCAAAGCTCTTACGAGTGTTTTTATAATTAGGAATTTTCATCTCAGGATTACAAAAAGATAAAACTAGAGTTACTAATAATTTGACGTTATTTTTATGAAGAAATAATGCTCCAATCACTACACAATATACATACAGATATACATATGCACATACTTATGTGACATTATTTTTCAAATGTCTTCGACAAAATATTTATTTAAAAAATTACATAACGTGCATGGTGGTAGGGTTTTTTCTTATAGCCGCCGGGCTAGCTACCACCCTTAAATTGTAAATGTACCGCCAAATGCCTATAGATGTGTTCCAGCAGTTCCACTTGAGAGCCAGTCCGTCCTCTAGGCTAAGTATGTCCATTACCTTGGGCCATCTCGCCACTTAACATCAGGTGAGATGGTTGCCATAACGCTAAACTATAAAAAAATATATATAAATATACTTTCTGGTATATAAAATCTAAAAGTTGCAGTGATGTTGACATTGTCATAAGTAAAAAATTGTATGTCACAAATGGAACTACGCTCGAGTCATCCTAAAGGTAGTGGGAAGAAAAAGGCTCAGCTAATATGGCGAGGTCTAATCTCATTCTGGCACAAAGGAGCTGCCATGACTCGGCGAATATTGACGCAAACCATTTAATATTTAGGTATTCCAATATGCAGCGGTACAGATGAGAACAGATGTCTTTACAAAGAATCCATAGATTTTTATTTCGGTTAATAGATTCTTCATTCATATTTAATACTTAAGTTATTAAAAATATGAGAAAAACTAGTAACTAGATGAATTTTATGAAGTTTATTTATTAGAAAAATAACAGTAACCCTCATTTATAGGATTGTTTTCCAAGAAATCTCTTGTATTTACTATTATAGCTGTGTCATTTTATAACAAGATGTGTTCACAGAACACTAACACTATATGTTATATATGTTCTATGTGAACTAACATCAACACTATAAATTCATGTTTCTATAATGTGTAAATAGTTTTAGAGCCATTAAATTTTTATTTTTAATCTATAGAAATATTCTTGTTAGTGTGTTGATTAGAGAAATAGATGTCTATTAGATTAAAAATGGGATATAATCTAGAATCATGTATTTATAATTTTCTACGTTCATTCATACTGTGCATATTATTTAAAGGTTTTATATAGTACTATAAATTGTGAATTGATTTCCATTTTGTGTACGAAGGTACGATGGCTCGGTTGTCAGAGCTCGATGCAGTCACTTACGATATTAAAACGGACAATACGCCGCGTCGGTTTGGTCACGATAATCTTTGGTAGTATTCGATTCTAGTTACCGTGAACCGAACCGCGGCAGTGTCCCGTACACTTGGACTATCGTAATGTTTTACGACCTCAATAGTGAACCTACTTTTCGATAAATGACATGACAAATTAATGGATTTATTATGAGTTGGATCGCGCTGGATCTTTTTATTTTCGTGTCAAGTTAGGACGAATGCATTTTTAATTGAGTGAGGCACTTTTGTGGACTGTATAAAACGGCCACCGCATGCCGCGGTGTATATTTTTTGTTTGATTGACGGGTAGTAATGGGCAGGTGTGTAGGAATCGAATGATAGCTACTTCGCTTTTGCGACTCCGATGTTACTATATCGGTTTTTTATTTGTCCCATCGTTTCTGTCTTTAAATTTTATTAATAATGTGATCGTTTTATTTATCATTAAGGATTTATGAAATTTATGTTTGTTACAGTATGTTTAGTATTTTATCTTATTATATTTTTTGAATTAATATCCTGTGAATTAAAGAAGAATAACGTGCTTATAGGGGCTTTTACTAGAATACATAACCAATACTAGATTGTAGATATACTATCAGACTGCTATGCTATTTAGATATTTTTGATATAAGTATCTAAGTAAAAATAATTAAGTATTTAAAACGTATATATATAAAAGCTATAATCGCTTAGTATTTATATGTTAATTTGTAAAATGTGAGCTTGTTTTACATTTTTTGTTTTTTATGATATGTTATTAATCGATAAAACCACAAGCAAAACTAATGGCTTCATTGTAAATTCAAACTACGACACTGATGTTGAAATACATATAATATTGTGAAATTATGTTGATTGTTTTTTTGTGATAAACTGTTTATCTGCCTGGAGTTTTTCTCGTGTAAAGCAACTATAATATTAAGCCCATATCGAAATATAACGCATTTCTGATGTTTCGAAATTTGTATGTTATCTTATAATGTTACTATTTCGATTTTATTTGTGTGTCTATTATTCATTTATAAATAAACAAACAGTGCAACTCTGCTTGCGTAATATTACAATATGATATAGTTAGAATAACTTCTAGTCTCTGCTGCAAAAATTATAAATATGAAATCGCACAGAATGGTATTAATTTAAAAATATTACTTCAATGAAAAACACGAAAAATGTGTCTCATTTAATTGTTCTTAAGACTATTTAAACCAAGTTTGAAATAAATCTGACCCGAAATTTTTTATGCCCCATACAGATATTGTTTTACCTCTAAGTTGAATTTCAAGATATTATTTCTTAAATTATTAGATAGATATTAGATGTAAATTACTATTGCCAATTTATCTACACTCTGAGAATACCGATGAAGAATTGAGACATCTTAACATCCGTATTCTGAGTCTATACCTGTAACTGAAAAAGTCGGTATAACAATATATATATTTTGATGTGAAACATCCTAACGGTAGAATCTACATACTTGCCGTGATAGCACACGATATGATGCTCGCTTATGTCGTCATGCCATATTTACGTCACCTTTTTTGACTGTCTTGTTATGTGTGCGCCAAAATACTATAGATTTCGTTGCTTCTTTATGTGAACTGCATATTATTATCATTTTGCTACAAATTTTCATTATTAATTATAAAGTTAAATATTGACTTAAATGTTTCACATCTGTCAGGTGTTCCGATATAGCCAACTTTTTTATTTTGTTTCTAAATGATTATTTTTTATTAACAGTCGTTACAAAGTGCGGCGCGACGAGCGGGCACCTCCTGTGCTAACTGTAAAACTACGACTACCACATTATGGAGACGCAACCAGAACGGAGAGCCAGTCTGCAACGCATGCGGTCTCTACTATAAACTACATAACGTAAGTTTAAAATAGATTAAATGTCTCGACGCTGTAAAATATAAAAATCGTATTTCAGAAATATGCGAATAAGAATTACATATGTACATCAGAAAACCGCTTCGAATAAATTATGGTTTCGACCTTGTGCGCCGAAATAAAAAAAAAAAATTTCGGGTTCTCCTGCAAACTGTAATTTAGCGAGATACGACAATTATTCTCTTCAGTGTCGACTTATACAAGTCATCCTTCTAAACTGAAGAGTATTCTTAGAATAATACATCGTAACATTAAATCGTGCACTAGTCAAATACTTAATCACGGTTTTAATAATACCGTCATATGTACAAAAACGGCTAAAACAAAAAAGTATGATATAAGAAAATTATTATACGTCAAATACCAACGAAGCAACAATATAACTTGATATATAAATTCAAAAGAAAATTTCTTAGGTAACTAACTATATAGGTATGTCATTTTTATATAAAACCGTTAAGATGTTCCTCAATTGATCCAATTAGATACACAATTACCTATATACTTGTCAGCTAACACTCCTTCTGAGATTTCGAATTTATTAGCCAGTTCTAGGGATACAAAAGCATTTGAATTAATATTTCAGCAACATTTAGTCAATTTACTACATATTATTAGAGTTAGACCTATAAGTTATTTGTGTTAGCATTTGAACATGATGACTAAAGATGCGCCCGATGTAGGGCGAACACGGCCATTTATATTTGTATCAAACTTAATTTATAATAACAGTAGTCTTGAGGTTTAACGTATGGATCAATGGCAATGTGTGCGGATGTTGCGTCAATGAACATGCGTTCGAATCTCTGCAATGCGCCTTTGTATTCGGTGAGAGAAAATATCGTGATGAAACCATCTCCTGTTAGTACAGCTTATTCTAATTCCCGCTTAGCTAACTACCACTCTCAAGTTGAAAACCTGCTTCCAAATACCTATATGTGTCTACTCCGGCAGTTGCACTTAAGAATCGGCCTCCTTAGGTATAAACAAAGTCATACTTTACATAGGTTCTACCACACTTAAGACAGTACTGAGATACGACAGAATGATTCGTCCATCAGTACTATACATCTGTATCTATACATAAGTTTTTCACAAATGTACCAATCAATTAAAATTAATAAAAAATCCATTCAATTAGCTTTGAAAGTATAACTAATTTGGAGTACAGCCATGAATGTTTATTATGTAATACTTATAGTGAACCAAGGAAATTCCAGCGGCCTGTTTATTCTTGCCCAACATTAAGACTCGCGGTGACAAAACATTGTTAGCTTTGAAATATTCGTAACTTATATTTCGAGATAGAACACAATGATTTATATATACTGTTAACAAGACAATTAAACTGTTCGTGTACTATTAAAACTATTGCAGTTACTTAACCGGTCAATATTAGCAAAGATTTAATTGTTTTAAGATAAATAAATATACAGATTTATTACGTAGTAAATTGTATAGTTTTTATAATAACGTTAATGCCTTTCTGGTTTTGAAAGATGTTTATTAGTGCAATAAAACTGTAAATATTAGTGGTATCGAAGTTGTTGCGGTTTAAAAAAAGTGGATAATGACCTTTAAATCCTTCCTAATCTATTTAAATTATACACGTGTGTAATTTTTTGATTGATTGATTTGATATTTAATGTTTGCTTGTGGATTTACTTATTAACCAAAATCCACATACAAAATGGTAGTATGTATAATTGTAATATATTATGTAGTTATAGATATACAAATTTATAAGTAACAACAACTATTTCAAACTGAAAGCTTAGTTTTTACCATGGAATGCAAACGAGGAAAATTTTCAGCATAAATAAATTACCTGATATTTTGCGAAATATCATTATGTAAAAGATTATACAAGTATTGGAAAATCTTATAAAGAGAATGAAAGGGTGATAAAAGTATGAAGAAGTTCATCTTTGCAACATACATACGGCGCTCCTGATGGTATTTGGTTGCGTCAGAACATGTGCTGACACTTAAAAACTTATTCATTTATCTGTTTATATTTCTTTCTGGTATTTGTACATTATATTAGATGTAAGATATTCAGTAATAGAAAGAGAAAAGCTTGTTGATATAAAATCTATCAATTGCTTCAATATGGCAACAGAATGGCCATAAATTAAAACAATATGTGAAAATACAAAGTAAAGCAATATTTAAAGTTGAATTACTCCACCCATTGAGCTAATCCCGGTACTCCCCAGGGTATGGATCCCTCGGGATGATTTGACACTATCTTGGTGACAGATAACCAGGGGTCCCGATTGAAACGCCGCGCACCCCAAGTTTTGCCTAATGTGTCATAAAACCCGATTCGATTGTCTCAAATGAAATACAGTTCAATGAGATAGTATCTTTAAATGGTCAGTGAAAGTAATATAGAAATCTGCATTTCGTTTAAATAAAAATAATGTATTATAATGCAAGAGAATATTTGAGTTTTGTTAAATCTTTCCTTGGAAGAGTTACTAGGTTATGTTCATTGAGAGAATAGTTAATAATAATTTTCTGCGATCCTATAGTTGTTAATAGAAATAACGTCAATTGTATCTGACTAAATTGTGATCACCACACAATAGGTGTAACACCAATCATAGTGGTACGCTTAGACGTATAATGTTCCAGTATCAACCAGTGTTTGAGCAATGAACTAGCAATTGAGCCGGGTGCCGAGAGCCGAAATGGTGATATATCTGTCACAGCAACTCAATGGTTGCCCCGTTTCTCCTTATATGTTTTTATATTTAGCTATTAAGAGGCTTGCAGACCAGTATGACAATAACCAACCCTACAGGATTGCATATTTCTTTTTCCTCGTTGTTGTTTGTACTGTACCTTGTTTACGATCAGTAATAGTGTAGTAACTTTGCTTGATTGAGGCTTTGTCCTCCACGATGGATATAATTATTTTTAGTCTTTCCCAGTACAGCTCTTTGAGTTCTATGTATATATTTCTTTACCTACAGCCGCCACTGTGTCATAAATCGTATGTCATTTTAATTTAATTGTATTTTTTTACTATAAAAAACTGCGAACCAAGTATCTGCAAGTAATAAAAAGTCTACAACCAGGTTATTTAATATATAGTAGTTATTATAAGTTCATATATACACTTACTTTACCTATCATATGAGTGTATTTGTAATTTTCTTAATAGGAAAAACAAGTAGATGTTATTTATTATGTGACAACTTTGAATATATACCTAGCTATGATTTAATACTTGATGGTCACTCCATTTACAATTTTATAGAGTTAAATTTAAATTCAATTTTATTATAAAATTAATGACTTCCTCTATTAAAAGCTCTACAATAAAAACTTTTAAATACATTATATAAGTTAATATAGCAAGAGATATGTTTTATTGGTAACTCTGTAACAAGATCTTATGGCTCGGTCGTAAAGAACGAGAGCTAATTAATTAGCAATGTATATTAATATATATTAAGGAATTTGAGATAATGGTAAATAATTTATACCGAGCTGATGAAATTCTATGTAATAAACAAATCAATACAGTTATTCTCACGGCACTCACTACCGCATTAGTAAAACAATAAGCTAGCTTAGACGTTTGTACTCGAAAAAAGCACAAACATAAAGCCGGAGTTTAACAATGACAAAAATTAACTATCAAAGCGACCCTATTTCGAGGGTCCTCGAATTTTTTTTCTCTTGAAATGAATACTTTATACGTCTCGATATATTCTCGCGACAATGTTGTTTGCTCTAATTATTCGGAAGGAGCGACAAAGGAACGAATGGGAGTGTACCCGCTACTTCAGATGTCGAAGGTATAATGACGGGAACAAAATACGGGAATGTTGCAGTAGCATTGTCGGCCGATGTGCACGCCCTTGCCATACATATTTATAAAATGTATCACTTACCATTCATTCGGTACAGAATCCATGCCTTTAAGAGCCAGTTGCAATAATTATACATAATTCATTCAATAACATCTCGTTTTCTTAGCAAATAATTAATTAAAGTTTACTTTGTAGATAAATATCTATTTCATGATGGTTATTGACATTAATTTATAGGACGTACATAAAAATGAGTCTGATTTATTGCAGAATTATTCTCGCCTAATTATATGCTACTATAAAATTACATATTGGTTGCTATGTTGAAATGATCTGACACGTTTATTGGTGTTTACCAAGTACAAATAAGTAATAAACGCCAACTATAGGACTTGAAACAAACTAAATCTGTGACTAAAACTTTACTTGTACTTTTTTACTATTTAGTTCCAATAAAATAACATAAAACTCAATCAATTGTACAAAAATAAAAACATCTATAAGTTGAAATATTTTAATTGCGTTTTGTTTATTTATTTATTTGTAAGAATAACAGCACTGAGATCAGTGAAAATTACTCATACTGTACATACTTGATCAGCATTAATTACAAATTATAAGATAACGTCTTGTGAGTTTTATTTAAGTGTACGTTTAGCGTTGTTGCCTCAAACTCACCTGCTGTTAAGTGTCGATGTGGCACAAGATGGTGGACACGCTAAGCCGAGTGTTGGGATTACCATTCAAGTGTGACTGCCAGAACACACCTATAGGTATTTGGCGACAGATGTTCAACTTGAGGGTGGTACTTACTAGCTAGCCAAGCGGACATTAGAAAAAGCCCTACCACCATGGTATCGTTTCATCACCATGTTTTCCTTCATCGAAAGCTCAAGCTCACTGTAGGTGGATTCGAACTCACGTCCCTTGACACGGCATCCGTCCATACTACCACCTAAGTTAGAGCTGAGCAGTTTGTCTATTAGTGCGCTTATAACTGGATAACTATAAGACCTATTTATATGATCGGTTTTTGAAGTCATAATTGCGGTCTCTGGCCAGGTTTTTTTATTTTTATAGTAAGAACCGTAAGCACAGCTTGATGCTATAATAACACGGCCATCATTATATGTGAACATAATGTGCATAAAATAAAAAGTATATTAAAATAATATAATAAGTTTTGAATCTAATTGCAATACTGTGTAAGAGAAAAAGAATAAAAAATGAATCGAGCATTATTTACATACAATTTCTTTTTAACTGACTCCGGACTATGATAAATTTATAAATCATCTTTAAAATGGGCGTATGTACGAGCGTACACTATTGCAGAAAGAAAGCCTACAATATGTAGGAGAATCGACTTTTTGGCAAGTAATTAACCGACTATTTATAACTTCGGTCATAGAAGAAAAAAATGCATACAAGTCTACTAGGACTTTGATAAAATCATGATTTCTTTAGATAAGAAACTCCTGCTAACGATTTAAAAATCTGATCATACCTGCTTAATAAAACACATGTACAATTAACATTTTATATACGTATCTCAACGTTCGATATTTTTGCAATAATATGTTAGTAATGTTTTTTATCCGATAATTTAATCCCTAAATGAACTAAAGTAACAATGTGTAAATAAATACAGTATACCATCGGTCCTCGAGGCGGATACATTCGTGATCGATTTCACTCAAAAAACGCAATTCATACAACAAAGCACGAGCGTATTGTGATTTACCGACGTCACCCTCCCACACATGATCGCGACGTTTTGATACTATGCCATAAAATATTAATAATTTTTGTCAACTGTGATAGTTTCAAGTTTGATAAAAGTACAGCTAAGTATATTTTTGCAATAAATGGATAATAAATTCAACTAGGTATATTATTACAAAATATACTTATAATATGGACCGTTTATTTTGAAAGTGGTGTAAGTGCATTTTTGAGAAAAATGAGCTATCACGTAATTCATGCTTAATTTAATGTATTTTTTTTATATATAACTAGTCCGTGTCTAAGTTTTCAAAAAAGGCCCATGTTTTGTACAACTTAAAATCGGTGGGTAAATGAAATTGCATTGTCAACAAATATAGTAACCTTTAATTTTCTCGAAACAAAAGAAAATGGACTTACACCACTTTCAAAATAAACGGTCCATATATACATAGGTGAAAACTAAAACAAAAATAGTCTTGTATAACCTAATATATGCTTTTACCGTTTTGCTTGAATTTTATACATTAATTTAATGAATGGATTATGGATACAGAAAATAAAATACACTTATATATAACGGGAAAGTTATTTATAATACGAAAAACGGTATGAAATTTTTATCTGGATTGAATGGTTAAAGGAATTATTTAATCGAGTTGTAATATATATCAAATAACTAAGTTTCGAAAAATATCAATAAGATATTCACTGTTCCGAATCTTTATATGCAGATTTTTTTTTAATTTGCCCTACATTAATTAGTTATTAGTATTTTAGTAAGTAACAAGGTTGATACTTCGAAATAACATCACATGGAACATATCAACTTTTCAAATGTTTCCGTTACATAAATGTTCACTATATAGTTGTAAAACATGGAACTATGGATTTTTGACGTTAGAAAAAGCATATTATGGTATGGTTAAGTTAGTAAGCCTATACCATGTAAAATTTAGGAAATTTATAGGCAGGCACTATTATTATTAAATAAAATGTTATAAGACAGTTTAAATAAATATACGCAATATTATTGAATAAATTATTTAAATTAAGCAATACTTGTGGTCGTGTTGAAACCATACTATAAAATGTATCGCTTACCATTCATTCGATATAAATTTAATGCCTTTAAGGGCCGGTTGAAATAGTTAAACTTAATTCCTTTACTAACATCTCGTTTTCTTAGCAAATAACTAATTAAAGTTTACCATGCATAATGATAGTACATTTTTAAAGATCATTCAAGACTATTCAGTTACCATCTTGAACCACATCTTTTAGCAAGACCTAACCTAACCTAAAAGCCTATACCAAAAAAGAAAAAGAAACTAAAACAATAATTTTAATTCCAAAAAGTCAAGGTATCGGACCATTAATTTTGGTTGAAGAATCATGTATCAAGATTATTTGTATGCACTACAACTATTGTATAATATACTGGAGTATGTTTATTGAAAATATATTCCTTAAGGGCTCTACACTCGACTGTGCGTTGTTACAAATGCCCATAACAGTTCAAATTGGCCTCATAGAGACTAGTAGTACGGAACAAGGAGCCAAACAACTCTTGATTTTTATATTAACATTTTAGTTTCTTACTTTTCTGTTGTTATTTTACTTATTCGTTTTGTTTACATATTTTGATTGACGTGGGAATGTGTCCATTATTTAGATACTATTATATATAATTACTGTGCAAAATCTAAATTATATTTCATTTATTAACCTTTATACAAAAATAAAGATTTATATTCGCTTATCGACCTATACCTGTATATATATACCTTTAGTGATTTGTTATATTACAAAATTAAGGTAAAAGTATATATGCACTTGTTCATACTTCATTAGCAGAAAGTTTTCATATATATATTCGTAAATATTTAAGAAGAAACTTTATTATAAACATATTTGTAGCTTATTATTTTAATTCTGTAAAAGACTGTGACTGAAAAAAATATTTTGTTATAGTAGTGGATTGTGACGATGTTGCATGTTTTTTTTTATGTTTAGGTTTACCGTGAAAATAAATAAATCAGTAGGTACAATTCAATTTTATTGAAAATAAAATTATTTATTTTGCCATCCACAATGGTCGGTTAATAGGATTACAGTGCGTGGGTTCGGTTCCTGTGCCTCTAAACCGCAACATAACAAAACGATTGGGCCGTCTGCCCGTAAAACTTTTTATAAATTTGTTTATTTAATTTATCACGCACCTTTATACGTTACTTCCTTCATGCCGATTATGTTTTTTTGAGTCTTTTTTTTGGGGTCAGAATACTTTGAATGAGTTGGTATTAACTTTTTGTGGTTATGTCTTAATTGTTTTCTATTTTCTGGCTCGTTTAATATAACGAGAACTGTGGATCCGTGAACCAAACACAAAATGTATGATTATTTATTTATTTATTATATATAACATTTAGTTGTGTTACGGGAAAATTAGTTTTGAACGTTGGATTATATTATTGTTAGGGCTTTACATGTCCGCTTTGCTTGGTGAAAATGAATTTTTCTAACTATAATGCAAAATAATACCCCTTTTTCCGACCATATAATTTCTATGTCAAGTTAGAAATATTGCATTGTAATATATAATACTAGTGGTGACTTGAACTTGAATGCCATATTGTTTCCGATACGGTAATAGATTTTTGAGTTCAAAAAAGTGATATTATTAACCTATTTTTGAGAAATAAACGATTTGTATTTGATTTTATTTGAATTTGAACTATTTTCGTATCATGTATTTAGAGTATATTTCATGATTTATAAAATATTGTTAATAATTACTTAAAAATCTCAATTTCGAATTGAAATATAAATGAATTAATAGTATTTATTTTATTTTGTTTCATTTATAACGTATATAACAACATTTGTGTAATGATTGTTTAGATTTATTTTATCGCGCAGAAATACGAAAATTATATGCATACCAAATATAGTCCATCACAATTAAAATACTATATGAATATAAATGTGTCAGTATAGGAAAAATAAACAATTACGAAAGTACAAACGAAAGTTAAATAACATTCTCCATCAAGGTCTAAAATAACAAGCCGTATAAAATACTAAGTAAATTAACTCCAAACAGCACATCCGCCGTTTTGACACTGGCGCAGCGTTATAAGTGCCTTCCATACAAAAGTATTGGATTACTAGCTGACATAGAACTAGAGAGAGCGCGCCCATAATAACAGCTCAAATGATACATTTCGAACACAATGGGGCGATCAATTCAATTTTTGAATCGAGAACGCTCCTCTGGTTTTCTTTCTTTTTTTTATTCGTCTAAAGTGCTGTTTTGTTCAGCCAACATCCGAGGGAATTGACAGTCACCGTTTTTTCTCCCATTTTTCATTGGTATTAGATTTAATGTGTGATCACATATATATTTTTTGTTAATAGATTTTGTTGTTTAATATTTATTTATTTAAAAAACATTCGTTATTATTACGTATACAAGTTACAAGGTGGTATAATATAAAACTTGTTTAGTGTGAAATTAAAAAAAATCTGTGGGAAATGGTGTCCACATTTGAATTTATTCCGCATTGGCACGGGTAACCTCATATTTTCATGTTGTTATTATTTCAGAAATGAATCACATATTTGGTCTTATTCCATTTAAATATAAATGATAATAATATATAAGTCAATGGTTAATCATGAAGTCAATGTAAAATAAAAAATTGAAATATGTTTTAACTGAGGAAGGACTAGCAGTACTTACATTTGCTGAAAAGCAACGATACTGGAACTACCGGTCCGAGTTTGTGGTTCACATAGCGTTGGTGCCTTGGAAAGAGTTTACTTCACAAATGATCATATAAACTGGCATAAGAAGTGGTCCAATACAGACGTCACTATGTCTCGCTTAATTTTAAACCTCGATACCCTTTAAGTTGGGCAATTATAAGTTACATTAACTACTTTATAGGAGGGTACACTGTCATCTAAGTTATTGTAAAAATTGGGCAAGTAGCAAGTAAAAAAGCGCTTTTAGAGTCCCATACTATTACATGTTTTACATAAATACTTTTTAGATGTAAATTATATTAATATTCTTCGATATCTTTGACGAATGCCAGGCAGTCGCGTGTTGTATAATAAATTATTATATCACCGGAGCAGTACCATAGCAAATTACCTAAATAGTATGAATTTAACAATAAATATAAATGTATCAGTGTTAATTATAAACGTTAATAAAAATACAAAATTTTCATATTTATTCCATACTATACGAAGAACATATTTCACGTCAATTTTCTTAGATGTAGCTTCACGAGATGAAACCTATACATTTTGACAATAGGTCGATTAGTGCGTCTTGAAGGGTCCGCAACTTTTACAAACTTGTTTTTTATTGCAGTAGTAGTCGATATTCATTTCAAATTTACCTCTCAAGCCATTTAAAAAAGGCCATGGTACAGTGTGAGACGTATAAATAGATGGATAACCATACATTTTTCGAAAAAAAGGTTTTCGTACTTTTGTTATGAGTACTACAGAAACAACGTGAATTTTCTTAGTCAGCCTAACGAGTGCTGATCAGCATTCCGTTTCGAGAAAAAAAGGAAAAGAAAACTTTAATTTACTCATTACATTACACATCCGGCTGCTGGCTAGCGGCCAAACAGCCGGCTCGTTGCTCGAATGTTATAATGACATCAATTTGAATATTCAACATTGAACAGCTATCCCATTTACATAAGTTTGGCCGTTGAATTTTGTGTCCATGCAAATGTTACGTTTGCTACACTAATTGTGGTGTTCAGTGTTCCACTAAATTTTGTATATACATACGTATGTAAAAGAACTTAATTCTCATGCATTTTTTTCATGTTACTTACTGGCCGTGATTTATAAAAGTAATTGAATATTTTATTATAATTTATAATAAGTTTCTTTGTTGTTTTATATTAATACTATCTTTTACTAATGTGTTTATTACACTTTACGATATTTTTCAGATGATTCTTCTGTATGATAATTTTCAGTTTTTTAGTTATCACGTATATTACATGTTGAATATTGGATTTTTAAATAAGTCAATAAGTTTGTTTTATAATATTTCATATATTTACATAGATTAGATAGATATTTAGATGTTTTCTTGCATAAAAACAGTTACTTTTCCCAAAAAAAGAAGTGATCAAATAAAATACAAAAGAAATAAAAACGAGTGTTTGCTTAGTAGGCCGGAAAGATTTTATCTGTTGGCAATACAGAAAAAATGGCGTCCACCGGAAGTGTCCAAGCGGCGCACGGCGCGTTACGTTTTTTTTTTTGTTTTAAATGGCTTTTTCCCGGCAGCGTTCGGCCGGAAATGCGTTCGCGTCAAACTACCCTCGTGTCTCCGTAAAGTAATATGAACAATAACTGGTGTAAATATTTTAACTAATGTTGGTTATTTGTTGTTAAAAATCGTGTGATCGATTATTTCTTAAAATGATTCCAGTGTACTTGAATTTTTAATAAGTAAACTGCTAAATATAACGTTTTTATGTATTAACCTTTACGAGGTTATTTTATTTAGTAAGTAACTGCTGGTACATATATGCAGATAAAAATAATAGATTCCTTCGCATTTCTAGAATTATTTGTGAAATTGTAAAATGTAATTAAAATTTATATTACTCTAAACGATTTTAAAATTAAAACAAGTTATATTTAAACTTGCGCAGGAAAGTGCCGAAAGGTGAGCATTATCATGATTCACGGATGAAGAGTTTTTAAGTGCATTTAAATTTATAATGAAAAGGATCTACGTAAATCTATTTATATAAAGTATAAAGCTGTATAAATATTTCTTGAGAATAAATAGACTGTAATTAATATATGATAGATCAAAATTGGCACCTAGGTGTTAGAAAAGAAAACAAAGAATACCTAATTTGAATTTAATATTAAAACAAGATTAACTTGAACGAATACTTATTTTAATATGAATTCAATACTTTTGTATATATTAAAATGGATATTTGCTTAAATAAAATCCCTAAACACATTTTGACTAATTATGATGAAAATTGGTACGTAATTGTATTTTTTCATGGAGATGTTCTTTTTTATTTAATGACGTGGTGTCTAAAATCATATTCTTTTCGGATTTCCTCATTGCAACGCGTAAACGCATTACTCGGGCTCAGGCCAAAGGTGAGAGGGGTATGTGGATGGTCTCCTCGGATGATAAACACCGGACACTACCCACTAAAACGCACCACGACGACATTTCAAGCTCTTGTGTTACCAGAGACCAGGAACAGCTTTCATATTTCTTCTAGTCTGGCTCGTCGAGGTGTTCTTAAGAACTTAAAAAGCTATAAATCTTAAAAGTTGTCCTCTTAACCGGTAGATGGCACTGCGATGAACTAAATGACTACTGTAAAAAACAGAATAACGTGTGTAAGGACAGTTAGTAAGTTTTTTATACTTTAAGCAAGTTGTATAAAATAATACTCATTAAATTATTATGTATATTTTGGTGGATCAAGGATTTGAGTTATCAATAAAAGCATTAACACAGACAATAATTAGTTTAAAGGACTAAAATTCTTTTTCTTCTGATTTGATATTCCACTACTAAGAGCATGTCATCTTCTTATATTCAAAAGAAATAATACTGTGTTGTAATAAAAATATTTTAGGGCTTACAGTATTTTTTGTAAAAGTTTTAACGAAACGTTACGGACGATAATAATGTTGTGGACGTTTTTAAGTTTGGTAGTTATTAACTTAGTGATAGTACGTTCAAATGCTGTTTCGATGTTTCGATGTATTCGAATCACACAATGAGATCGAATTTTCAATGAGGAAAATGTTTTCGATAAGTCAAAGAGTGGTAATATGGCGTTTTTTAATATACTGTTCACTATCTACCACTTTCAAGTTCAAAATATATCGCCAAGCAGCAATAATATGCATTTCAGCAGTTCGATTTGGAAATAAGTTTTTTAATCTCAACATCCACATCGCAACTTAATAAAAGGTGATATTATGGTGTAATGCCAAAAAACCGTAGAGAATGAAAAATACGTACAAACGTTAGCATTATATTATATACTAGCTGTGTCTGCGACTTCGTTTGCATGGAACTAACAAATTATTTATTAATTTTTGCCCGTTTTTGTAACTTTTATCGATACAGCTTTGCTTCTATTATGGGTAGCGCGATGATAAAGAGCCTAAAGCCTTTCTTAGTGATTAATGTATTAAATACGATTTTTCTAAAATGCGACTGGTAGTTTCTAAGATTAGCACGTTTAAACGAATGAAAAAAAAACAAACAAACTTTCCGCTTTGTAACATTTATATAGATTAAGCGATAAAATGGTCGCTCATCAAAACAATTATTAAGCTTTGGTTAGTTGGACCGTGCAGTAAGATTTGCGCAATGAAAAGTAGTCATTATTATAATTATTGTTGCAAACTTTGGATCTTAGAAATATTTGATTAAAAAAGGCAAACGTAAGACGGTACTGATAAAAGAGCGATTTAACTAAATATGGATTTTTATGAACAATAGGATATTTACCATCGTCGCTCGTAATGTATAGCACAGGGGATAGACATTTTTAGGGGAAGCAAATCGATATAAATGTATTTAAATTATTTTTCATTATGTTACATATTTCAAATAATTATCGCCTGGATAACTATTCTCGAGCGTGTCTTTCAAGATACTAGAAGTGGTGTTTTTCGACTCCTGCTTTGTTCAATCTAATAATAAATAACATATGAGTCATATTTATAAATTGGTAATGAAGAAATTATAATATCAGTTTGAGTAATGTATTACATTCCTTTCATGGCAAACTAACCAATGTTTCGATTTTAAAGTATCTGTTTAAAAATTAGTAGTAAAACTTAAAACTAAACAATGACAGTACTTAGTGCATTTTATGTAAGCGTTATCTTTTAATGCAGATCTTTTTCATTTAGTAATTATCATTGTCAATATGTAAATTTTGCAAAAAATTCTCGTCTGGATAAATTATACAAAATATTTATGAAATAACGGATTTAGTACCGTAATCATTAACAAGAAAAAAATATTATTATTTTTAATTAAGTACAAGTGTATATTAGTAATATACATATATAGTTATAATAAGTGTATTAATTGTGAGGTCTTATGAAACGACGATGCAAGTGAAACTTTTATTCGGATTGTAGGCACTTAACAGAAAATCTTCGGAAATTGTGAGAATATAATTCAGCTGATAGCCAAGGGCACTGCCATATTGGCCTTGGTTGCTCTTCCGAGCGACCTACACCGCAGACTGATGTAATGCAACATGCGATAGATGGACAAAAAAATAAGGCGATATAAAAAATAATATCACTTTAAAAATATGCCAGTACGTTAGTTAGGACTATGAAGGTACCTAAATGATAATCTTATAATTAGGCGACGAAACGCCTGCACCGAGTACGGGGCGATCGAGATCTGGCGCACCGCCACCGTATCAGCGACATCTAGCGTGATCTACGAGCGAACAGAAATAGCGAGTATATTGCAGCGGTGTTCTGTTAACTGAAATGTGCTGTTAAATACTATAAAAATTAATTTATAAAGTGCTATAAAAATTGAATCTTATGAATGTAAAAAATTAAGAGCGACTAATTGTTACCATTACGTCTTATAGTATATGTAGGTACATCTAATGTAACTAGATATTACATAGGTGAAAATAAATATTTTCGGTTGTCAGTGATTTAAACTTAATATTATCTACAATAAAAAAATATCTATATATAGTGTATTCTATATTCGGTTTTGCCGAACGTCTTTTCTATATATCCTGAGTGTGTAGTTTATATCAACAATACAATCAATCAATATATAAAAAAAATTAGTACATATGTATTTTTGCAGTAGTAACATGAAATAAAGCTTTAATTTAAATAGATCGGTAATTAACCGTCAGTCCACGAAGCGTATTAGTGTTGCCCGCTCGATTGCTCCCACCAGAGACACTGAGCCGTTACCCCTCCAGTACATCTGTAAACATCTCCCAGATAAACATCTGACGTTTGACACAAAGCGCGGTTACGAGATACTATCTCGAAACTATCCGAAAGCCCCCTTTCCCCTACTTCCTCTCGCCGTCTAATTATTTATTTATATCCGCGTATCGCGCCGACGGTCGATGCGCTCGAGTGCAAACTGCGAGTGCGGTTTACACGAATTCTAATTTTGAATTAGTCCATTATCAGACGATCTGTGTGACAGTTTCGAATTGAAATATTATTATTCCGTAAATATATTGCCAGAAAAAATTGTCATACCACAAAAAAGTTATCTTTTGTCGGTCTTACATTACAAATTTTAAGAGATAATAATTGTTAAGTGTTTTTGCGTGCTTATTTCTTAAAATAATGAAAAGTTTAATGAGTATTCGTTCTATTTATTTTGTAAAAAAAAAACCGGGAAGTATATTAAAGTTATAAATAAAATTATTTTTACAACTAAATTCGAATGTTTGTAATAAAGTATTTTATCTTATGAAAAAGGACAGTGAACCCGGTGCATATTGGTTTATAGTTAAATGTGTCATCTCATTTTAAACTCAATGAAAATATTGGATAAGGTGGTCGGTTCTTCATATATTTTTTAACAAAAGAACGCTTTTAATACACGCTGCTGTTTGATAACAATTGGTATAAGTATTAATTGTCATCGAAACGAGTAATACGTGTTGCGTTATATTATTTAATGTGAATGTAGGTAAACTATAATTATATACCATTATTGACAATGTATATGTTTTAAGTTGGCGTTTTTAAATATACAATACAAGGACAGGAGTGTGAATTTTGCTTATTTCTATATAAAGCTTTTTAATTATGGCCTCTGCTTATCTAGGAATTTTCCAACATTAAGTTTGACAAATACACGTTTAAATAGTTTAATAGCTAAATGTTGTATGTTCTATGTAATAGCTTATAAACATAAAATTTGGTACGATAACACAAATTTGTCATTTCATAAATATATTATTATGTCATTATAATGTCAATATGTCAGGATGTATTGGTATATTAAACATATAGATTCAAATCATAGTTATAAAGATGCATTACAATTTTAACGTGTTACAATAAATAAACACAGGAAATATTTCAATTAAACGGATAACAGGCGCTAGTAATATGTGACTACTAGTTGATCAAGAAATATTATTACGTAGAAGGTCTGATAAGCAATAAGTAGGATGGGATAATTAAATTATATATAAATTAGCGGATATAATGAAGCAAGTTTTAAGAATGTTTTCTATAGATACATTTTTTCGCTGTTGTTTGCTTTTATACTACTGCTTTATGGATAGTGACACTCCCTAGTGGACCCCCAAGGAAAAGAAGCTACATGAAAGGTGTTTTTGGGCATAATTTCGTAACCAATTGACAAAAGTTCGTTTTACACCGTTACCCTCGCAACGGCCAATGTAATAATTTAAGTAAAAAAAAAAGTTATGACATCTTACTCGTACAAAGTGGTAGGCGAAGGTGTAATTTGATTGAAAGCATCAAAAAAGTCTTATAATCATATAATAAGTGGTGGAATAATTAGTGGGGTCTTTTAAAGGCAGGTGCAGAGGTTCGGCGCACGCGCCTCTACTGGGCACCCACCTATATACTCGCGCCTTTATGACTTATAGCAGTAAATTTGATATAAAATATAGCTTAGAATTTATTATTATCATTTTGAAGGGTAACGTAAAGTATCCAGTTAATACTTAATTCTGATAAGCCTAAAATATGTAACCACTGTTAGACTATATAAATACTACAAGGCTATAGACTACAATACTATACAAACACTAGCTGTGCCTGCGACTTCGTTGGCTTGTTTCTGTAACTTTTTTCAATACTGATTTGTTCCTATGGCTGGGATGTTTAGCTGGGCGAGATTAGCGCGTTCAAACAAACAAATTAACTATCCCGCTTTATAATATTAATCTAGATTTACACGAAAATATCTTATATAACGTAGGTGTAGACTGAGAACGAAATATTGAAAATTCCTTCCCTATTGCGTTAAATAGGGAAGATATTTATATGTCTAAGTACTTTCTAGGAAACCACTGAATGGATTTTAGCTAGATAAATTCTTTTTTCTGTAAGAGGTTGACGAAGGCCAGTTGACCAGTTTGACATATGCGTTATTAAAATTATACCGTAGATCAAAATAATAGTAAGTTAAGTATCACGATTCTTCTAAGCACCTACTTACCGTGAGTTTGATTACATAGCAGCATTTTAATTTTTAGTACTTATAATATTATGTAGCACTTTTGTATTATTATACATGTATCATTTATAGTTTAATTTATATATAGTTAAAACTAAGCAAAAATAAAAGATTTTAGGTACTTACATTTCTTATATTAATATCATTGAGTTAATATACAATATATATAAGTTAACGAAGGATGCCTATCATTTGGTAATGTTTATTTATGCACATAATATGCATTTGTTATAAGAAAAACATTAAGATTAAATACACTAAAGTAATTTGTATAATCAAATACTATTAACTGACTAATTTTTGTGATGATTATCTGTCAAAAGTGATATTGATGTTTGTGGTCTTAACCTTTGGCACGTAACCCCAAGAGCATTTGAGTAATGAGTTACTTACATTACTGGAACTGTTTTACATTCCCTACAACAATAGTTATAAAAGTGAATAATGTCTATACTTTTATAAATTCTAAAAACCGTACCTAAATATACCAAGAATACGAATTATACTTTATATATAAATTTAACGTTATGGTCACAATCTTACCTGATAT
Source organism: Actias luna (assembly GCA_039707435.1). Taxonomy (NCBI): domain Eukaryota; kingdom Metazoa; phylum Arthropoda; class Insecta; order Lepidoptera; family Saturniidae; genus Actias; species Actias luna. The sequence goes on along the minus strand of JAZHAC010000033.1, from coordinate 5,727,128 downwards.
TAAGTGATGATGTGACCAAAGATGGTGGACTAGTGGGGCTAAGCCTCGTGGAGGAAATGACTTTTAAGTGAAACTGCTGGAATATAGCTGCATGTATTGGACAGCAGATTTTCAATTTGATGGTGGTAGCTAGCCATAAGGGCATTAAAAAAAGTGCTATCACCAAAGTGTTGAATAAATATTAAAGATTAATACTTATGAACTTCTCCTTTTTTTCTAATTCGGCAATGAATCCTTGTTATCGAAGAGCATTCATTATTATCATTATAAAGCAAGTAGAGTGTCTTATAATGATTTTACTATAGTAACAAAATGGTAATCTCCTTCTTAAAACTTTCCTGGGAGCTGTTGTGACATTTTAGAACTCATGGTCCGCTTATTTGTAAGTCATATCACTTGTGTATAACCAAGTTATACATTGTAAAAATCCATTTATGTTACACAATATACAAATAAACAATTTTATTTAAAAATATAATATTACCACATGACAAGCTGACATCCCGGCAAGAACTTTAATAAAGGTAATTGATAAAATATTAATATCTTATTATAATAATGTAACAAAGTAAATGATTTCCCCGATATGCTTCTAGCGATTAGGCTAACATTTTCTATTCAGATAGTGTTTTAATTTCCAAGTTTACATTAATATATATATGTATATATATATATATATATATATATATATATATATATATATATATATATATATATATATATATATATATATATATATATATTTAATTATATTATTTATATTATATTATTATATTATACATATTTCATTATATTATATATTATTTAAAATATTTATATATTTCTTTTAGTTACATATATTCCAGTAATCAGCAATTTGACCACAACGCCATTTCACCCTAAAGCTATTCTATATATACAAAAAGAAAAAAAACAACAAATAATACCAATTTTTATGGTGATTAGTCGAACAGTATTGGAGAACTCAGAGCGGTTTTTGTATATACGGTTTTTATACCATTGAAGATTAAATATCGAGAAATACCTTCTTAGACGATGCTTTTAGTATAATGTCTTCACTTTTTAGTTGGAAAATGTGGATTTATTTAGGACGTTGTCTTTCATATATATAGACTAGCTCGAGCTCTCGGCTTCGTGTGCTTTTTTCATTCACCGAGCGTGATAGTAAAATCCGTTCTTAGTGAGTGTCTACGTTGTGTAAGAGATGTGTAAGCCAAATTTCAAGTCAATAGATCAGGTAAGTTATATAAAGGAAGTTAAATAACGTGATGGGTTAGCCAGTTAGTGATAATCGCTTACTGGCTTTTATGTATATAGATATTGAAGTCTAGTGTTGGTGTTGCGAAGTTGTCGATAATCAGAACCTGTTAAATTGTGTGTCGATGTGAACAGTTAAGAGCCCACGTTGGTGGTCTCGAATGAATTAGTGTAGCATGGTAGCGTTCGAAGTCATACGAGATTTACTGCAAACGTGGCTGGACCCTAATTGGAGCGGGTTCGATGCCACGGGCGCGAACAACGCAATTTATGGTTCTCATAATTGTTTTTAGGTTATAAAGTAGACAGGTTTGACGCAAATATTTAGTGAGCAGAATTTGAAATGTTTTATCGGAATTTGTTTTAACAATTTATCAATCAGCTAGTGGTGTGTAGAAACAATCTCTCTAAATAAGATATCAGTAGATTAGCATCAAGATATGTCAGTTAAGAGTATTCTAACCTCTAATTATAAATGCTATCTGTAAGCTCCTCACTAATCTAATATTTTATTTTCTAATTTCATATCACTCGAAATTGTTGAAAGATCCAAGTGTATGTTGACATAGAATTTTCTAATGCCAACCTTCAAGTTGAAAATCACTTATAAATGTTTTCCGTTAACTTAACTTGAAACGCACTTCCGCCACAAGCCTAGCGTGTTAATATATTGGTTCATATTGTCATCTAATATCAGATAAGATTGTATCCAAAGGAACTAATCTTAAAGAATAACAATGATTGTACCAATTATTAATCTTAAAAAAATAAGATTCTAAATTATATCTATCTTACTTTAGATTGAGTATTCTTGAGAAACATAATTAGTTTTTAATCACAATTAAGTACTCGAAATCGAATTGTGATAGTATAAAGTACGGCAATAAAAAACGACAATTAATTTATTTCATAGCATTCATAGTGTTTTACTAGGGTTCCAGAACTGACAGTATCAACGGTGGTGAAATAAATATTATGCCAGTATTAAGAAAGCAGATAATTTTATAAGATACCACTAAATTGTTATAAGATAATAGACAATAACGTTAATTTCTATTTGGAAGGTAAGCTAAGAAAATATTAATAGTTTTATTAGTTTTACGGTTTAATAATAACAGAAACATTGACAATTGATCTAGATAAGTTATATTGATTAAGTCATTAAAATTAAATGTATGATTTATGATACGATGTATTATTGGCAGTACTATGTGAATGCAATCCATATTTGTGTTATTGCATTGAAGTGATTTGAAATTATTATAAACTTTAATTTTTTTTTAGTTGTCGACTTCTTGAGAACTACATTAATTAATAAAGAAATATATACCCCTATAAGTTTAAGAGTTTTTAACTAAAATTAGATACCCGTGCACCCTGTTACAGTTACCACAACGCAAAATAAATTATCGTTGTCAATAAATTTCGTTGGTGTATAAATCGTCGTTTCAATTATCGTTCGGAGTAGCAGCTGTCGGCGCGGGCTCTCGACTACTGGCCGGAATATTTATTTTAATCACGCATACACATCAAACGACCGAGCGTGTTTTATCGACATGTCTCGAGGTACATCCTTGATTGTGATATTTAGTAATGAATAAGATTTATAATAGTTGTATTTGAATGGGTGTAATGTACTTTACTATCGTATTTGATTAATATATTTTTAAAACTATGTAATTAAACAAGTAATTAATAAGTTTGAATATATGCATCACCTTACTAATACTATAAATGCAAAAATGAGTTTGGTTGTTACGCTTTCACGCCTAAACCGCTGAACTGATAATAATGAATTTTTGTAAAGAGATAGATTGGCGACGGCGATAGGCTACTTTTTCTCGTGAAAACCTTATCGGAAGTAGGGTAAAGAGAAGGATAAACTTTGTTTGAAACTGTTATTGCGTCATCCGATTTCTTTGACAAAATTAATATCCACGCGAGCGAAGTCGCACGTAAAAGCTAGTCTGTATATAAATCTATAGAACATAAAATATAAGAATAAAGTCAATACAATGCAGCCGGATAGAATACGGAACGTCGTATTTTTCATTTTTGTTGGCGTTATTCATATTTTTAAGAGCGATACAGATGAAGGGATGCAAGGAACGCGATGTGCAGGCGCCTACACGCACGATTGAAGATCGCATTAACTACGCGGAACTAATTACGTAACATTACTATAAAAGAACCGCATTTTGTCATTACAACTGTTAAAAAATATACTTTATGATATACGTTGCGGAACCTTCAATCATTTTAGAGTGCACTGTAAATGACTCCTGTCTGATGTCAAAGTTTCGTAGACTAGTCATGAAGACATTCCAAAACTTAATTGATTAAATTGAAAGTTATTTTTTACCAGTTACAAATGGGTTTTATTTGCATACAGGTAACGTCAAAACGAATAGCATAATTGCCTAAATTTAACCTAAATGATATTTGCATTTTTAACTAAATATATAGGTGACTAGATTTTACCTGCGGCTTCGCTCGCGTTAATATTGATTTTATCAAACAAATTCGATGATGCATTCAAAAGTATTATGCAAAGTTTACACCACTTCCAATAAGTTTTTCATGAGAAAATATAGCCAATCACCGTGTTCAGGTTCCTATCTATCTCTATACAAAAATTAATCATAATCAATTCAGCGGTTTACGCGTGAAAGCGTAACTAACAAAGAAATATATAATATTAGTAAGGATTATATACCGAATTAAAAAGTTACACAAGACTGGTAGCTTTATACTATATTCTCAATTCTCGGTAGTCGAGCGACGCCTCCTCCGAGACCACCGCGGTCAGGCTCGTCTCCGTCAATTGAGACTCATCTCGTTTATTTACTTTTCCACGGCACATTTACCATCGGGACCAGAGTTAATTGCAGCTTTCTCCACTTGTCATTTGTGTGAATAATTGACTTTCGGGAATTAATAAAAAAATTCAAGGATGGTCAATCTTTTTTGACCGCTTGTAATTTATTTTTCAATTTGATTATTTAATTAACACGTGTAAGTTGGAATCGAGTTTTTAAGAGAACAGACAGACACAGCCTCTCATAAATATATTCAATAGATCCCAAAATAAATATGCATTATTTAATAATAAATATTGACAGATATTGCGACGTATTGATAGTAAGTACTACCTACTATTGGTTCGAATGATTGTACGGTTTGATTGTGTGCTGCTGGCAGACTTTTATTTGACGTGCAATATAGTTAGTTTTGTGACTGAGGGTTATGTATATGTGTATAGAGACTATGCGGTTGGTCTAGCGGTTTAGGCGGTCACTTCACTGGCGCGTGTTGTGTGTTCGATCCCTACACGGGACCAATAATAATGTGAAAATAATGGGTGTTTATATTGTGTGTATATTCGTTGCTTGTATGGCTATTATTATTTGACATTGGTGAAATTATCTAAATAGCCAGATGCCATAATGTAAAAATATATATTTAAAGTTTAATTACTATAATAAAAATCTTTTTTTACTTTAAATGTCCGTTGTTACATTGTTTTCCCTTACTATTTATTTATAATTGATTTGGCATCCATTGTCCTGTGCTGTCTATTAATTTATGGCTGCAGATAGTACCATCTATCGCATTCATATACTTGCCGATTTTCTTATTGATCGGTCATAGGGTTTGAATTTTAGAATTTTATTCCTTATCCCGTAGGTAACTTTGGTTTTGACGGGATAATAAATATCGTATATGTAGCTTCATAATATTAGTTATTGCTGTGTGGAATTTCGTCAAAATCCGTCCTACTAGAGGTAGTAGGTTCAGAGCAATGCGCGTACAAGGGGCGAGACAGACACAAATAAAAATTAAAAATGATTTATTTTTGATACTTTTTCAGATAAAATAGGGAACCACAATAATAATTTAAGGAAAATTATGTATGGATTTCATTCCGTTATAATGTTTTATTATATGTATACATTTACTTTTTAAATTATTTTGATGCACGCATGCAATAAAGTGGATGATACCTTCACACAACTTAAAAGTAAAGCAAAACTTATACTTATTATTGAAACTGTAAACGTACCTGAGTGTACATCGTTCTAATTTTTTCTGGTCTTCTCACTTGTTCCGTATATCAGTCTTATTTAGAATGTTCCGCCTGTCAGTGGAATAATAAAACTAAAACTACATGAAAAATAATGTTAAGGTTATGATTGAAAGCCCTAAAAGTTTTTCAGCGTTTATAATTTTAATACTAGATTGTAAAATACCTTAGTATTAAATTCTGAGCTGTGAGGCTAGGGCGTCGCTCCCATATTTAATAATATACAAAAAAATACACGAACGGTGTGTTGTGATTTGAAATATTTATCGCTCGTAGTACAAAAAACGTGTTGAAAATGACGGCACGCGACAAGTATAGTATTGAAGAATAAAAATTATAACAAGGTCATTTATAATGTAAAGAAATTAAATGGAAGCCGGGTTAAATAAACTACGCATTAAATATTTTTCCAGTATTTTTTTTTTCATAGTTATGTTTGTGCTACAGAAAATATATTTATTTTACGTGAACTTAATTTCATTTTAAGATTCAACATAATTATGAGTACTAAACCATCCTTAAAACTAGAAAGCGAGGTAGCGCATAGAGTAATTAATACGTTTGTAGATTTATCTCTACTTGAGACATACCAACTAGATTAAAACTTCTAACCTATAGAATGTCGCAGCTACATAAGCGTATTCCTTTTTATGTAGCTTCTAGAGTTCCTTGAGGTAGAGTGGATTTAAGATTTGCAATACTCTAGTGATATATTTAGCTTTAAAGTAACCGCTTATCATAATGAAGTGAGCCGTACGTTTGTATACCACCTTAGTGATAAAAACATAGGAAAGTTATTATTATATTTCTCTGGTATAGTAGTGGGGCTCTGTAATAAACAATTTAATTTTATTAACTCTTGGTTTTGACATCATAATTTTCTTGTGTAGTAATCACATTATATTACAAAAATATATTATTATAGATTAAAGGTACAGTTTTTTAAGGCTGTCAACATTCTATAGCTTGATGGTGTTTAGTATGACACAATCAACTAATTATTATTATTATTATTTATATTTGCAGAGTAAAGTAACTGCACTGTGTCTGGCAATGGGCACAGAACAATTCATAAACAACGATGCCTGTGGGCAGATAGCAATCCTATATGCCACTATTGTGCCGACCTTAAAATCTTTTGGCAGTTGAATATACTTATGGCTGATTATAAAATTTGACACACTAAAATACAGTCACTGACGGATTATGACTATGTAAATTGTATATGGTCGTTGCATCGATCTGAAATGATGATAGCTCAGTGGCAGCGTGTACGGACGTCCCGTTAAAGGACGTAAGTTCGAATTCCTGAAATAAACTTGAGGTTTCGGTAAAAGAAAACGTCGTGATGAAATTAAATCATGGTGGTAGGGCTTTTTCTAATGCCGGCGTGGCTAGCTACACCCTTTAAGTTGAAAACCTGCCGCAAAATACAGGTAATAACCGGTAATAATGTGTGTTTCGGCAGTTGCAGTTGAGACCCAGGCCCTCCACAGGTTTAGAGAGTCCATCATCTAGGACTGTATCGCCATGTACATCAGTTGAGATTGTGGCCATAACGCAAAACAAATAAACTATAAAAAATCCCAATTACCTCGATTGATAGTTTTATTTACCTACAATCTCTGATCACAAAATATAATACTATACCTAGCGTATGGTGTTTGCGAGGCAGTTGGAATCAATCATTATGTCCTAAATTTCGCTATGACGTTTCATGAAAAATAAAACATAAAAGGTACACCGTGTACTATTGCTTACAGAGCAAAAAAATTAAATAAAAAAATTACAGTTCTATTAAAGTAGTATTAAAAAAGTCTATTCTTATAGTATACCAATTAAAGTGTATTAATAAAAGTCAAGGTGTAAATTAACTGGAGTATAATTTTAATAAAGGCCTATTCACATAAATGCCACATACTTATTGACACATGAAACGCGATACTATGTTATTAAACGCAACAAAAAGACAATAAATAAGGTTGTAATTATCGATAAAGTTAACACGAAAAAAGTAAATACACATTTACGTAAACGTTGACAAGTTGCGTATAGAAAAAGAGTTCGCACGCGGTACATATTAGCGTCGTTTGCGAATAGTCATTTAGAATTAACTTTTGTGGGAATTATGTGGTTTTTGCTGTATAATAGGCGGGTTATTGTTGAAGTTTGTTATGTATGGTACGCCAGCTTTTCAGTTCGTGTGATATTATGATTTACGCATAAGAAGCAAAACATTTCTCTTTTTGTAATGTTAATCTGTTCCTTTTTTATGATTATGTCGTTGTATGCCATTACCTAATCTTATCTTGTTTCCCATTCTCAAATTAAATATATGTCGCAAAGATCTTAGGTAGGTGTCACCTGGCAGTCAAGTTCGCCACTTAGGTTAGAGTGTTACTGTCTAGATTCCTAAAAGGGTAATCCTAAAATAGCTTTGTATGATTTTTTAATATTATTGTTATGAAGTTATAATATTAAAATTAATTAATTAAATTTTTCAAACTTTAGCTGGATAGTGTTGTATCTTACCATACCTAATAAGTTTTTTTCATTTTCAAGTTATATTTAAATATCTATTGATTTTTTAGTGCATATATAAAAATCGTGGTTTATAGGCAGAGTATAAGGAAAAGCTGTTAGATGATGTGACTCTTGAATAATATAAACAATCAATGGTTAATTTTAGTTATCTAAAATAATATACTAAACATTATTAAGCCCAAAAGCAAAGCTTTATAGTGAAAGTGTGGCAATTTATTTCATATGAATATTTATTTTACACTATAGGTGTAAGATTTCACTATTTTCTCATCTGATATTAAGTGATAATTTGGTTCTAGTCGGAGACATGCTCTATAGTGCGGCCGTCAAAATACTTATTATAGTGTTTTTGTTTTTGTTTCCTTATAAATAATTATCACTTTAACATACATTAATTACTAGAGTTTAGTCTGTTCATTCCGCTGGATAATATAAAATAAAAAGTATCCTACCGTTAAACATTTCTATACAACATTTTATGAAAATCCGTCTACGTTTTTTCATGTCTGTAAGATATTGAACATTTGGATATCGTAATCGTATCGTAATGTTATTTCTTCGTAATCTTTGGAAATCTAATTTTTACCATACATAATAAGTGACTTACATTGACTCATGGTTGTATTCTTTTATGACTGTTTTATGTTTAATAAAAGACGAGTGTCCCATTTTCAACAATTAAGAGTATAATTAGAGCTTTCTACAGGAAAAATTAGCTATGTGAGGCGGCGCACATTTTCCATGTTATTGTGACGTGAGCCTGTTATTTTCCCATTTGAACGGTTTTATGGGTATGTTTGCGAGAGATGAACGCAGATAACATAATAATTTGCGCACTCACCTTCATATAAATACAATGCAATCATTCGCACGCATTGGCAAAAGTTTTTATGTGTATGTTTTATTTTATTTCCCTTATGCGTAATTTTTTTATTTGTTTAGACGAATATACATATACTAAATATAATGTGTATTATATCACCAGCTTGTACGCGACGTTGTTCGCGTGGAACTAACGTTTTATCTAATCGTTTTTACCCCTTTTTGTATCTTTTCAATACAGATTTGGTCCTATCGGTGGTAGCGTAATCTTAAATAGTCTAAAGCCTTTCTTAACCATTACTCTATCAAACATAAAAATATTTTCTGATGTTCGCCTAGTAGTAATAGCGCGTTTAAACAAAAAAACTTTTCCGCTTTATAATATTAATATAGATACCAGACTTTAAACAAATCCGGCGCTAAATACTTAACCAGGAATACTTAACCAGTACAAAATAAACATGTTTGATTATATTTGAAGAAAGTTTTGTAAATCTAAATATAAAATCTTCAAAATTCTAATCTAAATTTTGGTAACACGTCGAAGCAAAAGCCGCATATTTACTGTTTCGTTTGAAATGGTGTAAAACAAAAAAAAATATTAAAGAAATTAGTAATCTATTAAATAAATATTAAACAGTATTTTGTTGGTTCAAGATTAATTAAACTTGCAAAACAACTGACAGTGAAAGCAAATTACTCTTGAATTTTTATATGCCATAATATAGGTATATATGTATTTCCGACACGTTCCTGTAAACAAGTTGTGTTGTGTTTATAATCCATATGCACTTCACGTTTAGTGCTTTAAAAATGCATTAGTGCTGATTTAAAAGATGATGTCGGTACAATAACTGAGTTCATGAAATAGTGCAACACGAGAGGCAATCAAACTGAATTGCAAGTTGCATGCGCATGCCTAACTTATCATGCATGCATGCATGCCTATATAATTAGAATAAAGTAGGTTGTCCAAGAAGAAAATTATATAAAATATGGTGAAATCCAGTAACTATATTTTTTATTTTTTATTGAATTATTTTTAGAATTATACAAGCTTAAAAATACTTCTTTTTGTAACTTACTTTTCTAGTTAAGTTTTCTAGTAACAATGTTTAATTGGGAGAGTAGAGATTATTATTCAAGTTTCGGCATATCCTGCATAATTACTGTAATTTATAATCCACAAGTGTTGTGTTCTATATAAAATAAAAGTGGTGTAAAGTAAATAATTATATAGTTTACAGCGTAACTATATAACATTTTCTTTTGTTTTTCAATGGCTAATACACTTTTAGCCTAAGGAAATTATGTATATAAAATAATAAATATAATTATAAAGGCCTTTTCTCATGCTTATGTATACTGAAAATAATTATTATTCTGTAACTAGAAAGTTACCTGGTAAATTCGTTAGCGTAATAGCAGAGTACAAATTGAAGATTTCCTATGTTATGTGGTGTTTTCCTCGTGTTATATAAGGCCAGCGGTTTTCACGAGGTAAATGTAGGACATACACGCTATGCAAACCATTTAGATGTACTTTAACTAGAACGCGTTCAAATTTACCTTTTTTAATGGATTACGGAATACAGTTCTATAATGTTGATAGGCACGCTTTAATTTTAAATGTATCCTTTTTTATACTATAAACACGTAAGTTTTATGTATTTTAATCCTATATTTCACGTGCTTTGAAATGTGGAAAAAAATATGTGAAAATTGATAATTATGTTATAAATTCTCGCGTTGAAATGCAGTGAACCTGCGTTAAACTTCATAATTTGTCTATAGATGACAAATTTTTGTACTATAGATAAAAAAAATACAAAATAAGGAATATGACTGTACATGTTAAACAGAATATCCAAAGATATAAAGAGTACTCAATTAGTTTTATAGACAGAACAAACATATTGTACAAACTGCATAGGTAATGAAAATATTCCCTTTAGAATTTAACGAGCAACAACAAAGCTCTTGTGATTTGAGTTAAACAGAAACGTGCCTTGGTCGTCCCGAGCTCGTTCCGTGTAGGCGGTTGCATGCGGAGGGCGTGCACACCCGGCCACAGTATTCATCGTTCGAATGTTTCTCTACGTAATTACGCGCACTGTTTCACAACACAGTGGAAACTTTTCGCTGATAACGTGAAGACAATCTTTAATACATGGTTGGGAATTAGTTCTAGATAATGCTTCTTTATCTGAGCTTAAAATGATTTTTGCGTTTTGTATATTTTTCATCACTTAAATTTCAATACGAAATTAAGGATTTTATTTGTGTCTGCGTAAAGTGTGACTTGTACATGTACACATCAAATACATTTTAATGTTGTTTGTATTTGCTCTGTACTTCTGTTGTACCTACATAAGTACTTACTTTTAATTGCTAAGGAGTTAAGTATGCATGGTAAAATAAATCTGAATTTGGTACTATAAAGATATTTATTTCAAACATTGAAAGAAGACGGGATATCAAATAAGGTATGGTTTACACTTTGTTATTATCTGGAATATCAAGGATTTGTAAGGAATGATTATTGTTACTCTGAATTTCAAGTAAATTATTTTATTAACATTTCACAACACAATTGCATAGGGCTTTTTCTAATGTCCATCTGGGTAGCTACTACCCTTAAGTTGAAAATCTGGCGCCAAATACCAATAGGTGTGTTTCGGCAGTTGCGGTTGAAGGCTAGTCTCTCCACAGATTTGGCGTGTCTACCAACTTGGGCCGTATCGTCACCTAAGATCAGGTGTAATTATAGCCATAACGCTAAACCTTAACTATAAAAAAACAATATGGACTTGAGGTGAGAACCTTTTTTAGAGCGCTAATAGAGGGCTATCAAAATAGTTTTATTTCTTAACCTACATGGAACTTAGAGTAATGATTATTATTATTATTTTAAATTAATATTTTCATTTTCTTCACGTAGATTTTGCAGAACTTGCTTTATTAACTGACCAAGATCGAACAACATGTTTTCTTCTTATATTTTGTAAACATACATTCGATTGTTTTACACCCGTCTGTCCTTTTTATAGTTTTATATATTTAGCGTTCTGGCTACAATTTCATCTTAAGTTAAGTAACGCTGTGGCACATGATAGTGGACAGGCTAAGCTTAGTGAGAGGACTGGCTCTCAAGTCCAACTACGGGAACATACCTATAAGTATTTGGGGCCAGATTTTTAAATCAAGGGTAGTGACAAATAAGGACGGCATTAGGAAAAGCCTTACCATGATGCTATGGTTTAATCACAATATTTTCCTTCACTGAAAGCTCAACCTCATCTTAGGGATTCAAACCTTCTAGGAATCTCCTTAATTGTATCTAGTTGTGGTTACCTAAATACTTAATACCATTTCCTCAAAATATAACCTACACGTATATATGTAAGGACCTGTCATGTTGTCTAATATTAATGTATTATATATACTTGTTATATAATGATGTGCTGGTAAACTGACATAAACGCATCTGTATATGCGGTAACTCAGGGCAAGGATGGACGATGTAATTAACCTGATATAATGGCCAGTTATTAAGCAATTCTGACGCAACATGGCGGCGCCTTATGTCATGTCGTCCGCTATGTAAAGACATACCTATCTTCCCCTTGGTCGGTGGAAATATAGCTTGATATATTTGTGCGATAAATTAATACTGATCACACTATATGAGTTATTATAATTTTTTATTTATTTTTGAGCATTGTAGTCAAGTTTTGAAGCGATGATAGCGCAGTTAGTAGTGTGTAGTAGTGTGTCAACGGTCGTAAGTTCGTACCCACATACAATGAGTTTGATCATTTGGTTAAGGAAAATATCGTGATGAAACCATAGCATGGTGTTAAGTAGGCGGTAGGGCTTTTTCTAATGCCTGCCTGGCTAGCTACTATACTCAGTTTGTAAATCTGCCGCCAATACCTGTAGGTGTGTTCCGGCATTTGCACTTTACGGCAGTTGCAAAGAGCCAATCCCTGTACTAGGCTTAGCGTGTCCACCGTCTTGGGCCACATTGTCACTTCACATCGTTAATTCGAATTTGTATTTCTACAATCAATTTCAAACAGCGAACATTCGTGAAAGTACTGTAAGTTTGATCCACAAAAATAATTGTCCTGAGTCCAACTCGGGGAAATTGCCTACATAGGTAATTTTATAAAAAAAGATATTTACATATACTTTTATAGATACGATTATGCGCGTATTTAAGCCTACTTCAAAAATAAAGTTTCGTTGTATACAGCAAAGTGCGCGTTGGTATCGCTTGTAACCTATTTGATATCTATTTGATGACTTGCGCGGATCCGCACGGTTTTGTTAGTATCGTTAACAATCTTTTTTGGTGTTTATTTTACCAACAATACATTATATTTCCTACGTTTATAAGTAAACATTATATCCTAATAATTTGTAGGTTTGTTTCCAAAATTATAAGAAGAAGCTTTTATAGAGCTTATTTATTTTATAATTGTTGGTAGTTAACTATACAAAAATAACAAATTTCAATGAAGTTCTAATTGTTGCAAGTGTTGAATGTAATGTGAATTAAATAGAAGTGTACAAGTTTTTTTTTCATAGTATCTATAGCACTACGTAGTCTATGACTTCGCTTTTGATGTTATCTTCCTATAGCAGAAGCTTATGTTTTTTATTTATAACATTCATGCACATGAAAGAAGAATAATATTATTTGTGAAATGCAGTAGTTATAAAACCTAAATCGCCTTTATGTATGAAATAGGTAAATAGTTGGAATTTTTTTAAGTATTCATGTTACTCAGAGAACTGAAATTATAATAAATACATATTTACGTAGTTTCTTAATGTATAATAATAGTCACCAGACCGTTTTACGCGTTCGCGCTACACTGACTACATTAAAAATATCTCTAGTTAAGGCTTCATAATGACCTAATTCCAGTGCAATCGCTAAATCTGCCGGTATGCGCGCTAATATTAATGCATTTTATATTGGTTCAATTGGTAGAAGCGACGGCGCGGTATGCGGCGCAATGCGTCCCGACGTTTTGTGTGGGCGATTCGCAGGAACGCATTAGGGACGCCGGGAATTAACACGCAATGCGTCTGTATTATATACGCAACCAGTAATGAGATTAATGCAGTACAAACATATTACCCGGCTAAAAATAATATATAGTTTTTCAAAAATTAGGAAAACTAAGCATCAATACGTAATTTGACTATTGAGAACTACTATTGAATCATGGCTGATGTTGTGGAGTAATAATTAAATAATTATTTATCAATATTTATTGTTAAATCCATTTCGATTAAATGTCTATAGTTTCATGTAAAATTTATGGTAACAATATTAGTTAATTTCGGTATAAATACTAAGTAATTATAACTAAAAGTTTTAAAGTATTTGAGCAAATAACAAATCATTCTATATTAATTAGCGAATGTTAACCGATATAAAAAAAAACTGCATAGAGAGGTTTCGTTAAATAACATGTAAGACGATGTAACACGAGATGTGGTTTGCAAACTTTATAACATGGTGTTAATTTACATGCTATTGCATCTCCAAAAACAAGACGATAAAGGGCAGGTCATGCGCGCAGCCTGGCACTGTCGAGCAATCGTGCGTTCAGGGCCCACATGCCGCCAAGTTCCATGGAAGGCGATGAATAACTCATTGTCCGTCCGTCCATCCGTCGTGACGCACGATTCTAAGAAACGAAACATTGCAAAGCAGAAAATGTCCGAGATTGCTGACCCAACGATTTTGGTGAAATTAGATTATTTATACATAAAGAAGTACATTAGTGTGATCTCTTTTTACCGCTATTTACAATAATGTATGTTTTCCTAAACATTATAATATTATGTGAAGTGTATTTTAGTTTGATTAGCCTCATATAAGTTAAAATAAGTGTCTCAAATTTAACTGTACACACACGAAGATTGCATGCTTAATAATCATAATGTAGCTAGATGTAACTTAATATTTAATTAAATAGGTGCAAATGCTGCTAATGTATATTGTTTGATTAACAAAAGAAAATACGGATTCAGATATAGCTAGAAATAAATTAAAATGTAGATTAATAAGTATGAATATTTATATTTTAAGCAATAACTATAATGTAACTCGGGTGTAATGAAGTAATTTGATACAAACACAAGCAAAATATGTAATAAAGGATTATGCATAAGCAATTGCTCCAGTTTGAAACAAAACTCGGAGAATTTATTAAGAATATAACTCATCATCAATTGTCATCGAACTGGTGAAAAGTTTATAATAGTAAATAATATAACATATCACTAACGAGAACATTTAGAACAATAATACCAGTTATTAGAATACTATGTTCAAAACAATGAATAAGAGTGTTATTATTTTCATAGCACCTTCAATGCAAGTGCTACGTGTCTTTATAAGGAAAACACACAAGAATCATATTAAGGACCTTAACCTCAAAATCGTGTCACCTCCTTTTCCCACCATACGCTGAACACATACACTGCAATACTGCATCGGTACACTAATTAGGATGCACCGTGTGACTGTACCGTCGGCATCGGACACCAAACAACTGAATATTCGCACACGACTATTGTCATCCAGTTTATGGTTTCGGGCTGCCTTTATACTACCTAGTTAGCATTCTATATTGGTACCGCAAACCTTTTTTCATACCGCTAAACGTCGTGTCACAGTAATAAAATGGAATACAACTGTTAGGCAAAAACTGTATGATTCAACAAGGTACAATTACGATTTATTAGCCTGGTATGGAATATTGTTATGTCTCAATTATATGCGGCATTGTACTCAAGAACGTGCATAGGTAATTGGTCATTTATTTTACTTTTGATATTGCAAATACGTTATTTTGTGTTTCTTTAAAACTTTTAAGGATATAAATTCATATTTATTTTTGTACAAAGCATTTGAATGGGAATAGTAAAGGTAGTAAGTGAATTTAGCACTTAGGTATATTGAATAACATACTAGATATTGCGGTTATTAGTATAAAAGTTGCTTTAGCTACAAATAATTAAATAAAAGAAAGATATCAAATATCGATAAAGAATAGTTATATTAGCTTTTTGGACTAAAAGAATTACAGTTAGGATTTTGTTTTAAATTTGGGACTGACTCAGCTTAAAGTTTGTTATTGGTTATAATTTTGATTTTCGTCATGTCTTCTAATAACTGAGTTATCCTCTGTAATACCACACAGAATAAATGTTCTCTTTCAAATATGATAAGAATAGCTGTTGAAAGTTTAAATTAGCTTTAATATAAAAACAATTATAAGATTATATTTTGATTGTTAATGTGCATGTTTAACAGTCTGTCTTCTGAATTAGAGTAAAATCCCTAAACTTAGGACAAAAAATTATCTTGAGCTAGTTGACTTCATTTATTTGTCTTCGTTGCTGTTTTATCATTCCCTCAGTCCTAACAGTAATACTAAAACAAGGGCAATCAGTCAAGGTCGATATTTATAATGGATTTTCAAATAAACATTTTTTTTGTCTGCAGGTAAATCGACCGTTAACTATGAAGAAAGAAGGTATCCAGACGAGGAATCGCAAGTTAAGCAGTAAAAGTAAGAAGAAAAAAGGTGGAATGGGCATGGGAGGTGGTGGAGCTTGTGCGTTGGCGTTAGGTGGTGTTATGGGAGACATGATAAAACCTCTGGGTGACGCTACCAAAGGATTCGGAGGTTCAGCTTTTCCGTCGGCTATGGACTTCGGTAATTTTACAAGTAAATCTGATTTTTAAAATAAATTATAACTATTTATTTCTACTAATTATACTAACGAAAATAAAAAAAAAATACCCTCATTGAATTCAGTTAATAATTGGTGGCTTGGGATATAGTTTTTAAATAAAATAATGAGAACGTAGAAAGGCTAAGTAAAAGTATGCATGTACACTATGGGGAATTATGTATATATAATATATGGTAATACTGCAATAATAGTTCATAGAGAAAAGTGAAAAAATAAAATAGGTTGTGTTCATTCCACTTATGTAGGTTAAAATAAAAGATAAGTTTTTAAATAAAATCATAACCATTTTAATGAAAGCAGTTTTGGTTTTAGACGATTTTTTATACATATAAAAATACATTATAGATTTTAAAAACAAAATATTGTATCATTCCGTAATTTAACCGTTGTAACGGATTGAAAATGGAATGTAATAATTAAGTATGCAGAAAATATGAATTTTATTTATGAATTTAACAGGTCAACATCAAGTAGGCCTAGTGCATCCGGCAGCGGCTCATATGTCCCACTGGTATGGGGCGCCACACCAAGGTTTTGCTCCACCACCGGCATCGCACAACCCTTATCATCACCATCACCTTGCACAACTTAATTCTATGGTAAGTTTAGTATTACCTTACAATTATACTCAGTAATAATATTTAACCTTTTCTGTTATTACTTCCAAAATAAGGTAGGGTAAAGAAAAATCCCTTTACAGATTTTCCTCTTCTTGAGATATGGCGACTAGCTCCGGTGTGATAGGAATCTGTACTAGCCTGCATCATGACCATCAAGCATATAACTCTTTTTAGGTTTGTTAGGCTTTGTGCTCAGTCGGATTCTAAAGATATCCAATTGCAAAAAGCCTTGCAGGCCGATATGACACCTATAATTAATCGTTGTTCTTGAATTATATTTTGCTTATTACCAGATATAGTTTAATGAAGGTATTTACAGAAGATCGCAGGCAAACTTATTTGTGGTTATATGCTGAATATTGTTTCTAGTATTCCTTGGTAAAGGTTGGGTCGACTTATATATATATATATATATATATATATATATATATTATATATATATATATATATATATATATATATATATATATATATATGTTATACTAGATTTTACGTGCGGCTCTGCTCGAGTTAATGATTATTTTGTCAAATCAATCGGATGACGCAATAAGATGTTTCATACAAAGTTTGTTCCTCTTATTACTCCACTCACTATAAGGTTTTAGAGAGAAAAAGTATCCTATCACCGCGTCCAGTTTCCCATCTATGTCTATTTCACAATTCATCATAATCTATTCAGCGGTTTAGGCGTGAAAGCGTAACAAACAAACAAACTCACTTTCGAATTTATAATATTACTATGATATGGCATATTAAAGTTTAAAAGAAAATATACATCATTTTGTTTAACTGAACTCAATAATATTTAGAGTCTATGTGTTATTCAAGATAATATTTCTTAAATTAAATACAAAAACAAAAAATATGGTACTAGTTTGATTACTTTATATCTTACTGGAACGTATAATGTAATTGGGTCAAAAAGTGTTTAAACAAAGACTATACATTTTTTTATTATTATAATAATTTAATTAGATATATATCTTTACAGACCGGCTGGAGGAGTGAGTATACGTGATAAGTCAAAGAAGCCAAGACCCTGATAAACGGATAAGAATAGTTATGTCCTTCGTGAAAATATACATTTTAAAGCCGTCCTCGATAACGGACGACGACATAACGATACTTCTGACGAATACATAATCAGAGGCAGTTCGCGAAATATATGCTGTGATTTCACATTTTGAAAATATTATATTAGTTTCTAATTATAATACGATATAATTTGACACATCACATTCAATTTAATGAGACTGTAAACAGAATTGAAGTTTGTTAATGTTTACAAACATTACAGAATTGATTGAACATATCTAATTCTGATTTTGAATATTACCGTACCGTAATGACTTGGATATTCCACGTTCAGATTCCTACAAGTATTAAAATAAAGCGTGATCAACATTGAGGTAACTAGCGAAATTGTACAGTATTATGAAATTAGCTAAGGTTGGTTATGAAGTCGGTTTATATAATAACTTTAAGTATAGTTCAAAGAAACGATTTTGTGTATTTTGTAAATAATTTTATTAATAATATTAATTAAGTTATAATTTTGTTCCTGTGTAAATTGTTTTAAATCGTTTATAATTTTAATTATTTAATATGTATGATTTCGTTTCGTGGGATTAAGATGTGTTTAGTAATTCCAGGGATGCTTCCTTAATTTGTACATTTAAATTGTGTAGTTGATTTTAAAAATGCAATAGTAATTATTTATATATTATAATAGAAATTATACCCTGCAATTTGTAAATAATATTTTAAATAGTGACACATTATTGAGAACCGATTTTTGTGGATATCAATTTGACAATTCTACCACCGCGCTGGTCACAGGTTAAGTAAATAAAAATAAATGTAACACTGAATGTTTTTATCACGCGCTGATTTGAATTTTGTAAATTAAAATATATATTTGTAAAATTTACATTTGTAAAATTTAAGGTACTATTGAGTGGCCATACTTTTTTATTCGAGATGATAATTGTGCACACTACTTACTATTCGCTATGATTTCATATATTTATTTTAAAATATATTTATAATTTACTTCATGCGAATATTAATTACCCTTATGTTTTTACTGCCTTTTTTACATCTACGTAGCATAGTAGTGGCTAGCACAAATATCATTTCTGAAACCCAAAATGTAAATATAAAAATGTAAATGAACGTGTAGAGAATATTTGAAAAGAATCATTATTAAATCTATTGAAATAAAAAAAAAATTAAACTAGTGATCAACACGAAACAGCCTGTAATGATATCCCGTACCTAACATTTTTAGTTTATAAAAGAAAAATTGTGAAATTGTGTATTTTAAATGAAATTGTGAATAAATTATCAATATTGATTTAATTTGTTTATTAATTTCTATAATATACTATTAAGTTTCCTAGATTCTAGTAAATTTTCCCTGAAGAAGCCGACCCTTCCATTAAAATTAAGAAGTAAATCCATTGGCCATTCATAGAATCAGTCGACTACTAAGTTTCCCGCCATAATTCACCAGATCAGTTTCGCTATTTCGTAGAAAAGGTTGTCCAAAAGTCGCGCTTATCTCGCGGCAAATTGAAAATGCAGCCGGCCGTGTGATTGTGACGCAACGGGGACGATGCTGGCGACATATGGACCTATTCAATTTTAATCGCATTTCAGAAGAATGGACATCGGATAAAAGTGCTTATAAAACGGTTCCCGGTTCGCAACGATAGGCCTCAGTTAATAAGTTGGTTTTGCGGCCTCTACCGCAAATAAAACCAGGATTAAGGGCTGTTTTTATTACAACACACATCGTGTTTGTGTTTGATCATTTTAAGACCCACGAAGATTGTTAAAGTGAGCGTTTACGCTTCATAGAATATGTGATTTCGATTTTTAACTTGACAGACGTTACAAAGATTTCTAAGCGAACCACGACAAATGTTCGTTGAGTTTAAGAAAAGTAAGGCCTTTCACGTTCGATAGAAATTATATATTTCATAAAGTTTAAATGAGGATAAGTAAAACGAAACGGGGTGTTCGGACACCGCTTCGTGAGATTTTGGTTCAGGAAAACAAGCTATAGCATTGTAGTGGGGTATTTGCTAATGGGCTCTATGCTATTTACCATCCTAAAGTTAAAAAGCTGTCTTCCAGCACACATATAAGTGGAGTGTATTTAAGTCAGGTCTGCGATTAGGATTAGAGTGTTACTATTTTTAGCCAAATCGTTAGTTAGCATCAGGCGAGGAAAATTCTATACCTATAAGAAATATCTCTAGCGAATAAATAAACAAGAGAGAAATAGGTGGTTTGTAAAAATATAATGGTATTTTGTAAAGGATGTTTGAGACGTAGCGGCATAAGTCACCGTGTAGTGGCCGCGTTGGCTGCGGCCGGCCCGTCGTGATAAATGCGCCGCTAGCGCGGGAAAAAATGTCGCGCAACAAAAACTGCGCCATCACTCTACAGAATTTATTGCAAACTGCAACACTGTGGAATATTCGAGAGGCAACAGTGAATATTCTTACACCTAAAGCGGTATGCGCATCCTTACCCCCCGATGTGACGGAACTTCGCACTTTCGCACAATAAATTACTCTGTAGACTATTATATACTATATTATATAGTGTTTGCTACTTGGATACATAAATAAACTGTAACAGTTTAAATTTCAAAAGTTTAAAGCAATTTTAAAGTTGCATACTAGATATCCAACCGCACGTAACTATGATTATTAAAATGCAGTTTTTTCTTAAGGTGTAATGGTAGTTCCAAGCGTATTATAATCTAGTTTCATTAGGAGCAATAATTAATATTGTATACATTTGATTTTAATAACAAAACAGCTTACAGACTGGAGTTTTAATTATTATGTTAAAATTTTAATTAACCTATGAATCTTATATGATTTTCAGGAAAAAGGATATGCTACTATATATGTTTATTTTATTCTGACGAGTCTTATATACTTATAAAGAAAATCACACTACCTGTAAGTATACGATCGCTTTTTTAATAAATTTTTTCTTTATATAATATATAACAAAACTGACATAAAACAAAATATATAAGTAGAGAAAAAAATTATCAATTTTTTAGAACAAACATTCCATAAAGTGTAAGAATAAGCGAAGTAAAAGCTTTACATGTTGTTTCTTTTGTATTACAGATGACAGATATTTTGTTTAGTTTGTAGGTTTACAGATAATGTAATAATTAAATGCCAATAGGTATTATTAGCAAATCTTTTGTATTACAGAGAATCGCAATTACGCTTTTATTATATATTAATAATTAAAAATACATAACTTACTAATATATACTTTACAACGAGACTTTGTTGAAAATATAATTTCTTCGTAACTCCATAGCTATTTTAAACGTGCGGACCTTAGTCGAATGCCTATAGGCTAAGCATTATATAATTAGGCCCACATGCAACGCAATACAGAATTTTGTGTTACTGCCAAGATAGAAAAGTATAACTGTTATTAATTTAAATTTATTTGGAGACGTTGGAGACTTCCAATAATTTAAAGACAATGTCGTTGGAAGGTTAGCATTATATTAGTTTTTCCTTGCTTTCTTGCTGTCCGATGAACATAATTCTAGATACATTTTTATCTCTAGGTAAATGAGGCTAAAGTAAAGGAAATTTGCCGATTGTTTGAAACTTAACTATTGAGAGGTAACTGGCAGATTTTGAAAAAAGTGTTAATTGGCAATAACAAAATTAGAACCTATGAGGAACCGTTTAAAATTAACAAAACGGTGACCCAAAGTGGTATTTAATGTTTTCTGTTTGAATGTGACAAGTGCCAATAACAATATTGTTCTAAAAGGACATGGGTTCTGACCCTTCAATTTGGTATTTTGTAAACATAGTGACCATTGTCTGGTGTGCTAGTATATTCCTGGTATCTGTTTGCGTGTCGAGCTACCATTTCTAAGTTGAAAATGTGTAGTTCAGCAAATATCTGCTGGCTGCAATGGAATTTGAAAACCAGTTTCTAGGTTTATCGTGTTGCCATTTTTAGTTACATTAGATGAGATTATGATCAATCGTTAACATATGATAGAAATAAAAACAATCAGTAAATGCTTTTATTTCAGACTTAACAACATAAATACGATTTAATGGACATTGCAACTTAGAAATTCTTATTAATTAATCAATAAACAGGCTCATTCCAGTAACATAAGTAATAATATTCGAGTAACTAAATAGTAACTGTCACATGGAGTACTGCTCGCACATATGGGTCGCTACTCCTGCCTACCAGTTTGCTACTTTTTGATTCAGTGCAAAATCGAGCCATCCATTAACGATAACTCCGAGCTAACAAGCGATCTTGAGCCCTTAGAACTTCGTAGATACATAGGATTTCTTTGTGTATCTTACCACAGGTATGATAGGAAGTGCTCTGAGGAACTTTTAGATATAGTGCTCTCACCATCGTTTCTAAAATCGGACTACTCGCCGTTGGTTGGCTGATCATCCCAATATTCTAAAGCCTGGTCATATTATGATAATAATTAGATTCTGTAGACCTTCTTGTCGCGTAAGCCCTATATCATAGTCTTGGGGGAAAATATAGGGCTTTTCAAAAATGGGTTGAAATACGTTCTCAAGGTCAGCCTAATGACTGTAATACCCGTAGTGCTACGGCTGTCCATAGGTACCAATAATAATTTACCATTGGATAGGCCGTCTAATTGTTTGCTGTCCAATAGTATTAAAAAAATATAAGTATTCACACAAGCATATCAATACATATACACTACAAAGTTAAGTGACGTTCTCATTCATTTAAACGAATTGCAAAAGTTTATGAAAGTATAGAGTAGAAACGGCCTATTGTTTAACCGTTTCTGGTTTCCACAGCAGTGGGAATGCGCTTACATATCAACGTGCGAATTATTATAAAACGGTGCTACCATGTTTTCAAGTAAAACCTTTTGTGTAGCGCTGATCTTTACAAAATGATTTTTCTATAAAAATCGTCCGAAGAAAACAAATGATGCTCCTATATATAAGAAATAGCCATATTACAGGTTCAAAATATTATTAAATATTAAATAAATGATAATCCACTAGTCTCTATCATTTTTATATGGACGTGGTGAAAGTTTTTGTTGTGGTAGTATACGATAAAACGACGACACTAAGCCACATAGTTTTTTTAGTTTATAGAATTTATCGTTATAGCCGCAGGTTAGACTAATATTAAGTAAATATGTGCTCTAAAGTGGCAGACAGGCTAAACATAACGGAGAAACTGGCACTCTAGTACAACTGCCGGAACAAACTTATTGGTATTTGGTAGCAGATTTTCAACTTGAAGGTAGTAGCTAGCGAGTTGGGCATTAGAAACATCCGTAAAATCATAATTTGATGTCCTCACGATGTTTTTTCCTCAGCGAAAGCTCAGGTTCCTTGCAGGTAGATTCGAACTCACATTCATTAACGCGGCGTCTTTACAAACTACCAACTGAGCCATCAACGCGTATTCATTATATGGTGATTGCATAAAAAATAATCGTACAAATTTTTTAATCCTACCATTCTGCATACTGTAGCTGTATTATGTAAGTAGAACTGGAAGTGAATCATTAGAATAAAAATTCTAGTTAGATTTAATTCATTAATAAGAAGTTCTATTAGTTCACTTCGGCAAAACGGCCGAGTATGTAGTACTCCACTCGAATATCGTAATTTTCTAGATTTCTGTATTTTCATTTTCAGTTCATCACATCAACTTTATTTAAATCTTGTAGGTAATTTCTTTAGTAACTATAATTCACTCTATCTTTGAGGTAGCTTCTCGTACGTTTTAATCCATATCGAAAAATGAATAATAATTTAACTATAGCACAATAATATACCCTCTGAATGTGCTCAAAGCGTCAAGATTCGAAATCCCTTAAGATCAGCCAGTCATAGAGTCCAGTGAATCGTGAACAAAGGATCGTCTTCACTTGAGCGGCTGAGGCTATCCCACTGATCCGAGAATCAATCTTGGACTTAGGTTAAGCTTATCTGGCTGACCCCGCGCGGCACTAGACGAATGTCACGACACATTTCATTTGCTTTTGAGTTTTCTATTGACCTTTCTTTAATGTAACGCTGCATTACTTCTTCCGTTTCGTTTAATATTTATCGAGTGAAATATTATTTACCCGAAGCCGGATTTCAATATTTTTATGTACCACGTAAAAAGAACAACTTCCGTAGTATGTATTTTATAATCATTTTAAATACTAATTGAATTAATGTTAAACTTTGTTAACGTTTTAAATCTAATAATAAAATATCCCGTAGAGACAAAAGGCAATCTCACAACTGCCAGAATAATACATATAGATAAATAACGCACACGTCCATTTATAAATTTTTACATATAGTAATATAGTTAAAATATATAAATTAGGTTGGAAGATTTAGATACAAAATATCTTATTATGAGTATTCTTTAGGTTGATTGGAGTTGTGTGAGATATCTATGATTTTGAAAATAATAGAAAACTGTTTGTTAATGTTAAGTAATAATTAATTTAGTTCTGTCTGATGCTCTTAGTAACAGTATTTTTAAAAGGAGCTTTGTCCTCGTAGAAAGCCTGAGTGCTCGTCGAATAATATGTTCAAGTAGTTCTGCGCAGTATTCAAAATCATTAGTGATAGATAAAAGATATTATGTGAAATCCTCTACTCACCTATCTTAACTTTTGAAGAGATGTTAAATGACAATTTTTTATTATTGTAAATGACGCATTGTATGTCACTGCAAATATATCAGGTATCTTTATGAATGCGCTGCTTCATTGGCTGGTTAGCGATTAACACAGTATCTCTAATCAACCATTTTTGAACTTATAGTGCATTCAGTCGAGTGCAAAGATTATTCGCTCATTTGTCCGTGTATTATTTAGGAATTTTTAAATACCCTTAACGATTATTTTCCCAGATAATTCCCAGATTCGACTTGTATATACAAATTTAACTTAATTGTTAGCGAAATTTTGATGATTCAAACAGATTATCTTACAATGATTCACTACGAAGAAGAAAAAAAGAAAACTGTAGCATACTATATTCGAATAACATTTTTCGAAACATTTATAGACGGTTTTACCATAAAGTATTACGTTAGATAAACAACTATACTAGTTAATTCAATGTGTATAAGATAGTTAACCTTAATAATCAACTTTATAACTACTATCTTAAATTTATAGTAATATGGTATGATTATTTACAGTTTTGGAAAATTAATGCCATTTAAACTTGACAGAATGAGCGATCAACAGATAAACTAATTCAAAATTCATCAATTTATCTTTAAATGTTCAATGAATGGATTAGAATGCACACTGACTTCTTCATTCTACAAATTAATACAAGAATATTTTGTCGCCAAAAATCAATTAAAATACTTGACTATTGGATCAGGTTATAAAATGTGTAATGGACGCGGTCTTGTGTTTTTAACCGTAATAGTTTGTTCCGTGTTACCTAATGAGTGCGATCTTTAACGCACCTTTTTATATTTATTATTTTTTACAAGCTTTTACCCGCGGTTTCGCTCCCGTTAATATCGGATGATACAATAAAAAGTTTCACACAAATTTTATTGTTCTCAATGACCCCAAATCTATAAAATTTACACGAAAACAAGTAGTCTATCATGTTCTTCAGTGTCCTAGCTATCTCTATACCAAAATAACTCTAAAAATAAACGGTCTATGCGTGAAAGCGTAACAAACAAACATACTCACATTATTTGTATATACATACATGTGGTTAAAAAAATCATGTACAGGCTTTCCACTCGCAATTTGTAAACGAACTATCCGGGTTCAAGCCAAGGCGGTGGCGATTCATTGGGTAACAATCTCGAATACCCTCTAAAACAACACCAAGACGATATGTAAATCCCCATATTGCCAAAACCCAAGGACTTCGTTCACACTTTGTACATTTTATGTAACATAATGATTTTACTATCGCCAAGTAGTAAAGAAAACAACGGCGACCAAGCAACGACTTGCCTATCTGAAATAATTCCATCAACTGGATATAAACTGGCTGGATTTTTTTAAATGCTAATAAGCAAAATGAGACTTACTATGATTTGTATACTTGTATAGTATCATAACTCGGTGGAGTACAGGTCTTTTCCACTTCGCTTAATTACCGAATCTTAACTGGCTGATCACTGAACGCAAAATGCTTGGCAGTGCAACTATAGTATGTGATTATCTTAATTCGATGAGATATTTGAAGGTAAAACCTGTATAAAGTTTTAGTGTGAAAGCTACGATACCACACTAATTCTGCTGTTATAAACTATTGAACATTTTGATAGGGATTAAAACATATCTGTCTATATCATACCTTAGCAGTTTGGTGTTAGTCATTAATGATAATAAGTAATAACTTGACGTTAGATTGACGACATGACTGTTTATAATTACCGTGTCTATTTCAATAATTTTACCTTGCTATAGGAATAATGTATCTTCCTATAGCATAACTTGTAGCTGTGCTTTGAAAAGGTATCTTATTTTATTACGTTTATCTATATACAACTAACATTCCTCAGAGTTTATTTTAATTTCTAAGTCACTTTAAAATTGCACCTTAAGCGAAGAATATCCTTAAGAATAAAAATCTAGTTTAGATTTATTATCTAGATTTTTGAAACAAAAATCTTTATTATATATAATGCGATATTTATTCCGAGCACTGTATATTAGCAATAGTAGCATGCGAACTGTAATACATAATGGAAATATTTCGTAATTAACGAACTATTTGTTACAAAACGCAAATCAGAATAAATACGAGCAACTAGCACTACCGGTAGCTAAAAAATAAAAATAAATGTATTTTTTTTGCACTCAGACAGAAATAATAAAATCTACTTTAATTATGAACCAGATATAATTATGAGATAATTGTTTGCATTCATGTATATTTATTATTTACTAATGAATATAATGACTAAACACAGGTCCTAACCATGTGCCTGAAGACTTTTAACTCATTGTTTATATAATTTTAGATGGTTGATAGATTATGCCCTTCCTTTTTTATATTCCTGTGTTTTATTTGTAGTATATCACATTTGAGATTAATTTGCGAAACGTTTTCTACGAACATTTTAAAAAGATAACACTTTTATAGTTAACAAACAATGTACTGTAAACTGGACGGCCAAAAGGAAAAATACATAGAAGCCTGGCCGCATTACCTTGTTGTATTGTAATACGTATTCGCTTATCGATAAATTGACCATCCTTTTTCTGGACCAATCATCTCGCGCTTTCATTAAACACATTGCGTGTATCCGAGTAGTCTCGACTACAAACGATACACATTGCTGTTACCTAAGGTCCTCGGCTGAAGATTTTGTGGCGCTAAATTTCATCAAATTAATTACAAGATAAGATAGCGTAAAACTATCAAAGTACGTGGCAGCCCATATTAAGGGCCCCCGCCCATCCGCTAATGCATAAGAATCATAATATCTATTCTTTTACCATTAGTATGCACCAAACTCAATGATTCCATTTTTGTAGACGCATAGATATTGGTAAAAGTTTAAAGTATTGCCTCTTTTAGTCTAGTGTAATGTGGGTACGACCCTTAGACTTAGAGTACACCAGATACTGATGCCCCATTTGTTAGTTTACATTACAACAGTGGCAGCAATATCATGCAAGTAGTGTCTTTGTCGTGTTTCCATATTTGGAAGTATAACTGTTTATTTGAAAGTCTAATATTATTCCAGAGTTTTTAGGCATAGAACACATATACATATAATAAATCTGTAGAAAAGTGGATTTGTACATGGAAAATATTTCAAACAAAAAAATTGCCACGGTTTTATAGGATAACCAATAGCATACATTTCCAGCATTTTGAAATTTGTGTCTGTTTGTCTGTTTATTTATTTGTATCTGTTGTAAATATACAATACCAATGTAGATAACTTTCATACATAAAAATTATACGCAACTTAGTTTTTGTTTCATCGCAATCGGTTCACCTTATCAAGATATATCTTTACATAGTATAAAATGAAGTCGCTGCCGCTGTCTGTTCGCTTAGATCTTTTAAACTATTCCAAAGATTTTTATGCAATTTTCAGCAATAGATTGAGTGATTCATGAGGAAGGTTTATATATAATACATACATATTATATTACAGAAAAGCCTAAAAATTCAAAGATTTGTAATGTGATGTGAAGTTCACCGGGTCACCTAGTTTATACTATAACTCTTTTATTTTGTTGATATACACATACTTCATATTATATACGGTCAATAGAACCGTGACATTTAGAAAGTTGTATTATTAATTTCTCTATAAAATGTAATATCACAAATGTATAAAATGTTAATTTATTTTTTCAGTAATCCATTACTGTTATTGACATTTTTGTAATGATAAGCCACAATGTTATGAATATTAATATCAACCGTAGTAGTACATCTTTTAGTAGTACTTTATCAAAATTCCGTCACTTTTTATCGTATCACCTGTCTTAGACCCTGTTGTCGGTTACCGCGGTTGCAATTAGCATAACTTTTTGTTTCACAAAAACATTATTACTCACCCCCCTACTCTGACTTCGTATTCAACGTTTGCACCAAATAATAATTAAGGCAGTTTGTCTGCCAAATGAACTAAAGGCCCGTTTTCTTCGTATAATAATATAATACTAATTTAACGGAGTGCGGGCAGGTGCCTCACTAGTATTATTAAGTTACAAAACTTCAGACATTAATACGCGCACAATCTAATATTTATCATGCGTCGAGGATGTAAACAACGTATTAAAATACCAACTAATCCACTTTTGTATAGTTATATGGGTGACGGCGGCTTCCTTCGTATGTTTTAACTTTTAACTGAGTATTTTATTTATAATGTCTCCGTCGGTAAACTGTAGTTCTAGTTTCATATAAATGATATCTGATCTGTTATCTAATAGTAGTGATTCTTAGAACTAAATTCTCTGATTCTAATATGTGATGACTTGGGTTTCTTTTATACTTTATTACGCTTTTTAATTAACGAGTGTTATAAACAATTATTATATTAGATGCTCTCTAGAATATACTATAAAATGAATATTCTTTATAATATACTTAAAGTTTACGTGTTTACTATATTAAAATCATATCTATTCTAATAATGCTTACTGACGATTGAATACCGAAGATGCCATATATTTTTACTATATTATGAGGTTCAAGAAATAGTCGATATAGCAACATAATGTTTTATGTTTCTAAATTACATAATATTCAAGGGGTTCATTATATTCCATTTTTTATCTGAATGCTTTAATATAAAAAATATAGCCGTCACCCGCCCGCTATGCTGGACATATAAAAGTAAATCTAAAAATGATAATGGATTCCAAAAACCATCTACAAAAGTTTCATATCTAATGGCCACAGTCCCATCCTGATAAGTTCAGCAGTTTTGACATGATTGAGTATCAAAGGAATTTTATTTTCCATATATTTATTGTTGTTACGCCTGTGAAAGCATTATTGAAATATTTCATAATACATTATTTTTACGTACTTTTAAATGGTAACACGACAAAGTGCCTCCACTGTTCCCTTGTCATTTAATTAATATTGATCATCTTATCACAACGAATATTTGATATAGTTTCGTAGAACCTTCGTATCAAAATTGGAGATGCATAAACGTCACTAAATACGTATGTATCGAATAGAACTTTGTTTTTCATAACAGAAATTGGTAGAGACGAACTTGGAATGTCATTTTCGTGAGTACCTCCAAATTAGAAGGTAAACCGTTTCTTATCTCCCTTGAATAAAATTGAAATTCATATACTGCAGTAAGGTGTACTTTATGCTATTATATGTTATGATTTTGCTTGCTAACAAACTACAAAGGTATTATAATTCAACCTATGAGATATGAGATAAGACATTAAGAGGTTTTTTGTCTCTACGAAGTTCAATGCCGGTAAGCTGAATACGATTTAAAAGTAAAAACAAATGGAATGCGATAACTATTAATTTTAGTAAGCGTGTTTTTATAGATGACATAAAAAGTTTATTCTTACATTAGACAGGGGTATCACATCGCTTGAATTTGTTAAGCTATACTTATGTTTACTACAATAAAGGTACGAGGTATGAATATCAATTATTATTAAATTGTATGTACATATTATTGAGATTATTAACACGACAGTCTGCCATGCGACTGATTTCTTTATAGCTAACCTTTAAACCTACCTTTACACCTAACCACAGTATAACTTAAATACAGTGGCGACAGTAACTTCTGTCCGGATGGTTTGCGTGGATGCTTTTTAATCCGACCCGATGTCATGGAAAAGAGGGATTAATCTAGGATACTGTCCAACAGCTTCAATGTACAGAAAAAGTGCAATAAGTTATGACAAAAGTACGGCACACAACTAGACAAAAGGTTGTACATTAACTTGATTTACATGGCATAACATAATTTAATTTGGATAAAATTACTTTCGTTTTAAATGTACATGTGAAAGGAATATAAATAGGCTATTATTAAATTCAACAGTATTTAAATGCAGAAGTTGGAAGCACCTGTACCCAAAGCTGCGAGGTGGTTCGCTTATTGCCCCTGATTGCGAGGCCGTGGCCGGCGCGCCGCCCGCCACCCGACTTCCGACCGCACTAACGGAAGTTTAGCCACGCACCTTTTAGTGTCCACAATTGGCTCACGACCTGCTTACGAATACAGCCTAGAGAAAATAGCTACCTTACTGGCTCTAATTAACTGCTCGTTTATTTTAAAATATTTGCCGACGCGATATCAATGTCAATAAAGGCAGTCGGGGACTCATTTGTAATAGAAACGTGTAGGTAATTTTTTTTTAAACAGCAATAAAATATTTCAGTAACCATCTGACAATATCCAGTGAACGTTATAGAAATATAGTAGGTTTGAAAATATCCTACTTTAAACGAAAAACACAAAAGAAGCTGAGAAAATAAACACACTGCGTCGAGTCTTCTATGTAATCCACATAATAATATGTAATTAGGCAAAGACAAAACAATTTCGCATTTTTTTCTGACTTTGTCGATTAATTTTGTTTCATTTAGCAACTATAGAAAAGCTTTAGTGTTATCAATTTTAAAAAAGGAATCAGTTTTAACAGCCTTTACAAGAATTACGTCAAATATTTGATAATGTTTTGTAATATTATTAATTCTACGTGATTGTTTAAATTATTTTCAGTACCTACTGTTGGTATCTACTGATTGTATTGTTGGTTAAAATTTCATGAAACTGATGACATCTAAACAACTTTGACATAAATATGATTTGAAATAATGGTTAAGGTCATACATACATCATTATTCTATTCCAAAATTATAGATATTCTGCAGAATAGCTTGCGTGTACATTTTTGTTATAATAATATAGCAAACAATGAATAAGCTGATCTCTCGTTTTTGTTGTGTTGTTTTGTGAATTTGAAATGAACTATTTAGAACTGATAGTATTTTTCCACTGTTTCGTTTTAGACTACCCTAGTTATTTTAGATTACCCTATTTAGTTCTAATTGAAGTTTGAATTAGATTTATACTACGAGTTACAAAATGTATTTGCATAGATTTATTTGCATATTTTTAAGACAGCTTAGGGGCCGTTCAAGTATTAGGTAACGCAATTTTTAAAGATTTTTGACCCTCCCTCTCTCCCATGTAACGCGCCGTAACATTTTTCTGTACCTGTATTCTAACATGTGAATAGTAATAGAATTACTTTGGTGGATTGTAACAATTCCTTCATTGTAAATTCATTTAATGTAAGTGCAAAGAAATAAAAGTATATCTATATATAATATACATTGCCTCTACGTCTATGACATGTGGTTAAAGCTATGTTTCTGAGACCACTTTCTCCCGTGGCTGTATAGACCAATCTTATATCGGCACTGTGGATCGCAAAAAGAACATAAAAAGACAGAATTTTGTCCAGCATTATCAACTTGATCGTGTTGCATTGTTCTTGTATGCTACAGGATTGTGAAACCATGCCTTGTGGTGTGCTTTCTGACCGTCGTGCACTAATTTTCGCCAGTCGTCCCTAACTTCTGCGAGCTTCTCCCATCCTGCGTGACTAATGCTGATGGCAATCAAATCACGTTTAATACATCTAGAACCTCGTTTATCTACTTTATTTGTCGATTCAAGACAAGGTCATAAGAACCCCTGTACCTTAATGTGGCTTCTGGAAACAGAACGTGCTCTTCCAGACCAGCCAACATTATTATAAACATTAGTGTAATAAAAAAAAGGGAAAAATAAGTCAAAGTAATTAAGTTATATCAGGATCGTAAACATATTCATCGATATTATCAATCATTTACTAAGATAATAAAATAGAATTTGCTATCGATCATTCACGTCATAAAGTAGATCGTTTTACTTTACTAATCGATACTGATCAACGATGAAACATGACTTACAACGACCTGAAATAAATTATTTTAATTATATAATCATACTAGCTGGTGCCCCGGACTTCATTCGTGTTTTCCCGTCAATTGTGCGTAATCGTCGAATCCATACTTATTTACGTCATGAAAGCAATCTCCGAGCCAAATTTCAAGTCTATAAATCTGTTAATTTTGAACATATCGTGATAAAATCATTTCATTCTTTCCTTTTTATTTACATAATTGTATTAATTTATCCATAAGTGAATAAAAAATATATTAAATTAATAATACAGAAATAATTAAATTAAATACTTTATAAATTTTTAACACCGTTACTGGATAAAATATATATTTTCAAGAAACAACAAGATCTTAGACTCTAAGCTCTTTTTATCACATATTGGATTTTACCCGCCACTTCGGCCGTCTTAATGTGTATTTTCTCAAGCTCAAAAAAAATATATCCATCGATAGCAGTATATGTTAAAAAGGATAATGTGTATACAACTTTTTTTTGATTTTCTAAGACAAGATTTTTAAATATAATCAATTCAATTGATTGTGTTAGGTTACGGTGTTAACCAATTATATCTTAAGAACAAAAAAATATATATCTTATCTAACCGTATCTTGATTCTTAGGTATGTCTATTATATTATTTTATCATTTATCAGATCGTAATAACTCAAAGTTATCTATTGTATGCGGTTCTTATAAACACATTACTGTCCCGTGTATTTTGTATCTTACTTCTTTCTCCTTTAAAATCCGCATGCAAAAAAACTTTGGCATACCTAACACTTAAATGTAAATAATAATAATAAAAATATGATTTAATCATTATCTATGCCCGCGACTTAGTTGGCGTGGAATTAATATTTTTTTTTTGCCGGTTTTTTTAAATACAATAAGTAAACACAGCCTTGCTCCTATTGATGGTAGCGTGATGTTAAATAATTTTTAGTTTTCCGCAATGATTGCTCTATCTAATATAAGAAGAATTTTTAAAAACTAGTCCAGTTGTTCCTAAGATTAGCGCGTTCAAACAAACAAACTTTTCCGCTTTATAATATTATTAGAGATATATTAATTTACAAAAGTTGCATTTAAATATTCAGTGGATAATTTATTTAAAGGTATTCGTATTGTTATGAATATGACACCAGTAATAACATAGTTCGTAAACAATTCACTTTAAATTTATAATGCAAGTTTGTAGAGCTCGTTAAAGTATCAGACATTTATAAGACGAAATGTTTTGTAAATTAAGCAGGGGTAATCAAATGTAATATGATACATTGTGTTGTTATGTCATATTGCGAGCCAGTCATGCAGTCTGAGATTACGAACGTGTTAACGCTCTGCGTACGCGGCCCTTGCAACTGATCCAACCCAATTAAAATGTAGGTATTTTATTTTTCGTAAACTTAATACGTAATCAATATAAAATCGATACGTTGATCATTATCAACTATTGTGTATTAAAAGAAAGATATTATTTTTTAAGTTTACTCCTTAACAATCAAATTTTCATATAAGGCCCACGGTATGAAAATTTTATGTAAACTAATACAAGTTCTAACTAAAAAACATTGTTTTTTTGGGTATCGTACCTTGCGCACTTTACCAAGGTAGTAAGATCTACGAAACATAATAAGAAAGGCATTGAAAGTTCCGTTTTGTATAAATATACCATCATATTTATACATTTTACTTCGAATAATTCGAATATAACATAATAAAGGGAACTTGCTTATAATTTGCCAGTTTTTTACTATTAAATCGTTTTACCACCACACTTATATGCGGTCGCTAAGGGAGTACGTAGAAATAGAAAGTATAATTATCAATTTTATGTCAGTCCTTGAGGCAAAGCACCTTGTTTAAACAAATACACCTGATCGATTTTGTTGGTTGCACCTTGCTCCAAATGTGGACCGTTCCTTACACCTGTCTCTTTTGTTTCAACCTTCTTTAATAATGTTTTCTCTGTTACTCATATATTTGTGTTTATGTTTATCGAATTTCTGAACATATCCAGCATATAATTAGAATTCTATTATAAAAAAAGAGAAAATTTCAATACAGAAATAAATTTCAAAGTAATTTATATAAGCAATGTGTCAATCTTACTTAACATATTTATAGTGTTCATATTAAATTCTAAATTCAACATGAAATAGTCAAAATGAGGTCAGCTTAGAAAAAAAACCTGTTCGTTTATTAAAAAGCAAATAAATCAGAGTTATAAAAAATGTTTTCAATTAGTATATAGTTGTTTGTAATATTAATGTATTACTCAATATTTACCATATCCTACTATCAATAATTATAGAGAACTATAAAATTAAATAAGATAACAATTCAACTTCTTCAATTTGGTTAAAACCTATTTATGAATCTCCTTTACACTGTGCCGAAGCTAGCTACGAAGGAGTATGTGGCCCGTACTAGAAATACCAATAAAAACCGCCACTGTGGCCATACATTATCTTCTTCTTTGTTAGATACAGAGAATCAATTTTGATGCACTTCTGGTAAAACAAGATATTCTAAAAGAGTCGCTTGTGAATTACACATTTAATTATCCTATTTTAAATTTGATCCTAAGGTTCTAAGCACCGTAGCAAAATTGAAGCAACAACTTAAACTGCTAAGTTTTGCTTTATTATAATTATTAATTACTAACTTTGCTGCCTGCTTAGCTCGTATTAATATAATATCACGCAATAAAAAGTTTCATACAAAGTTCTTTTCTTTACTTCACTTTCCATAACTTTTTTTGCGAGAAAAAGAAGCCTGTCACCGTCTCCAGGTTCCCATCTACCTCTATACCAAAATTCATCATAATCTATTTAGCGGTTTAGGCGTGAAAGCGCAACAAAAAAAATCACTTTCAAATTTATAATATTAGTATGATAATACATAATTAATCTGGCCAATATCAGTTCGAGTTCGAATCCACCTACAATGGGTATGAGCTTTCGGTGAAGGAAAACATTGTGATGAACCTATAGCATTGTCGTAGGGTTTTTTCTAAAGCCCATCTAGCAAGCTACCACCCTCAAGTTGAAAATCTGCCGCCAAATACCTATAAGTGTGTTCTGGGAGTTGCACTTAAGTGCCATTCGTTCCACTAGGCTTAGCGTTTCCACCATCTTGAGCCACACTGTCACTTAAGATCAGGTGAGATTGAGTTATAACTAGCCTTACCTTTAAAAAAACTCACACAGATATTCATTTAAAAGGAAAATAATTGCATTGTAATTTTACTGAAATTCCTTTTCCAATAGACAGTCATTATGAAACAGTAATCGATGAAGCATAAACAATAAAATGCAATTTTACAAACTCAATAAAATTGAACCGATAATTTTGCATATCCAACAAATTTATTTTCATTAAACTTAGTACAGTTTGTACGTTAATGTCCACTAACACTTTGAATTGTTTCACCTCATTACGTGCACGAATATCACGGGCAGCCGAAATTTAAGAAACATAGAAAGTGAAACTTAATTCTTTCGGTGATACGGTTCAATTTACCGAAGCATTATACTCAGACGTTGTTTCCTAATGAAGGTAGAAAGTAGACAAATTTAAACTTAATACATTTAACTAGACATTCCTAAATTGACTGATTTTATATCTGCCCTGATTATATTTGTTATCGCAAGCTAAAATAAGCTTTACTTGTACATGTAAAGGATCGATTTAGCTTAGGTAAGTGTATAACTTTCGAAGTGTGAAAACACTCGCTGTCCATTCTTGGCGAATGCGACAATTTCGCTCATTGGAATACAGGGCTGAGACTAATGGTTCTCCATTTCTTTGTGTATCCAATTAAAATATTTCTTATTGTTATCCAAAGAGGCTCTTAATCTTTCCACTAACGTATATATTGAAGAAAGCTATAAGGACCATTTTTATTTGCTAAACGTTTTTATTCATGTTGATATTGAAAGGCTTTATAGTGGAAAGAGTTTGTATCATTTTAACTTAGGTTTGTAAATTGTTATAGCTACTTATAGCCATCTATAATCGACTTCAAAATTCTTACTACTTAGAAAGACTCATTATCTAGTCATATATTTAAATCATAGAGACCTTTATACAATTATGATTTGCAGTGGTCAACGTTTACACTAATGAAAAGTTGTACTTGAAATAATGTTGAAACTCCAAAATGCAATACAAACATTTTATACAGAACTAGAACATATTTATTAACATAAATTGCATGTACAATTACAGACTTACCTAAGAATATTAATAAATTTGTTCGCCATCATAGATGCAAGTTTATTCAAGCAATTCCGTCAATTATATCACTCCGTGTCTTAAATACGATAATTTAATAATTTTCATTATATTAATAAGAGACTAAAAGAAAATTACCTTTATGTAGTCAAGGAATTAAGAAAGACCTAGTGAATTAAGTGCATTCTATTACAATAACATGTTTGGAAGCTATATTTTCTTTCATATTTATGGCCTATTTTATGATTTAAACAAGTTTGTATCATTTTTTTTTCAATTCAATTTTTTTCTGACAGATATCAGAACGCAATTTCAGTCTCAAACTAGTGATCCAATATATTTAATTAATTGAGAAGTTTCAGAAGATGCGTGTAAAATTTACATAAACACATCGTTGAGAATTGCAAAACAAAAACGTATCGAACTCAGACTTCACATGAATAAATCGAAAAAATAAAATCGATTTTAAACGTTCGATCTGCGCCGGGGTGGATGCAATTAAAGAGTTCCGAGAACTTACGCTTCGAGACTTCACGGAGCTTGCAAGATTATAGTAACGCTGTTGAAATATACAAGGGCTAAATCTCCGATTAACATCCTAATTACGTCACAAACGCCAATTAATATTACGTAACGTACGAGATTCACCAAATTATAAATTCATATAGGAATAATAAGTCGTCATCTTTTTTTTTTAATTATAGGTTTAACATCATAGTCACAATCTGATTTCATATTAAGTGACGATATGGCACAAGACGATAACCACACCAAGTTTAGCTTAAGAACTAGTTTTCAAATGCAACTGCCGGAACATACTTATAAGTATTTGGTACCAGATTTTCAACTTGAGGGTGGAAGCTAGCCATATGAGCATTAAAAAAACCCTATCATTATGCATGGTTTCATCATAATGTTTTCCTTCAACGAAAGTTCAAGCTCATTGCAGGGATTTGAACTCATGTCCATTGATGCTGGGACCGTACACACTACCAACTGATGTATCATCCTTATATATTTTTGTAAATTTTGCCTTTGCCCATAATCTCTGCTGATATTAAGTGACTATGTTGATCAAGATGAGAACACGCTAACTGGCTTGCCAGTATATGTGTTGCAAATCAGCTTCAGGTGCTTGACGACCAGTCTGTTCTTTGTATGAGGATACTTATTAGAAAAGCCAATTGAGACTGTTTCCTGAACAAAGAACCCATTATATATTAATATTAATATTAAAGTATTTTAAATACCATTTTCCGATTTAAAAAGAAACCAGGCTGACGTTCAGTTTGGCTCGTTAAATATTCAAAATGTTTTACAAGTAAACAAATATTACTGTTTTATGTAATGAAAACCTGTATAATATGTAGTTATTCTATTATTATTTTTTGGTAACGTGGTGAAGTATTATTTTACTTTTATTTGTTAATATAGTGAATAAGTACATATACGTACATTCTCTTGTTTTATGCCACGTTAGCTAAAAGAGGAGGTTTGTACGACTCATCAGGTACGAGGCAGCATTTTCCCTTATTTCTAAATTTCAGGGAATTCTTTCGCATACTAGAAGAAATGCGGACGCTGTTCCTCTTGGTCTTTGGCAACACTAGAATTTGAATTGACACCGTGGTGCGTTTTAGTGGCTAGTGTCAGGTGCTTAGCACCCGAAGAGTCACCACTTACCTCTCTCGCCTTGGCCAGAACCCGAGTTATGAGTTTGTGCGTTGCGATGAGTAAGTCCGTAAAGAATGAAAAAAGTGATTGCTTTCGCACTCCTTCGGGTAAGATATTCTATTCCAGGATATATATTACAAGTTTATTACATTGATAATTGGTTTTATGTGGTATATACATCATATTTGAAGTTACATATATACTCTCATCTATTTTCAAGCAAAGAACGTTTACAGAGCAATTGACTTAGAAAATTCAACAAATTTAATACTAATTAGTCTTTCGTAGGATTTTGAATCTAATAACAACATTACAATATTTTTAAATCTAACATTTTAAAATGATTTACAAATCTAATCATCTAGTTAGGAATACTTGTCAATAAATTCATTCTCGGAAACAACTACAAGTATTTGTTTAATGTCTTACTTTCCAACTTTACTTAGAATAGGTTTTTACAGCACCGAACGTAATACGAACGAAATACCTTTCCAAAATAAAAATTGCAATTTAGCAAGAGGCGTGTAACTAAAAGTTCCTTATAGATCGTTATCAATATCTCACGCATAATCCTTGAAGAGGTATCGGTTATCATCGCCAATAAAGCTTGGCGACGACTAAACAAGGTGTTTACGATCTCGATTCCGATCGATGTGTTAAATAAAACAAAGCAGTATATCCTTAGCGAATAAATTATAAACGGAGAGAGTGTACCCGGTGCCGTGTCCCCGCCTTAATTGGGCCATGTAGTCTCGGACAACGGAAAAAACTGAACATTTGTTAGGCATTCCAAGAATTGTACACTTGTTGCTTTAGGCGGACCGTTTTGTTTCTCTCACTAGCCGTAATGAAGTCGAGTATTCGTTGGATTGTATTTTAATACCAAGAATATAGTTTAAATCCAAATAGATGCATATAGACTTTATTCAACAAATTATTGAAATAAAACTTGTTGGGCAACTATTCAATAATTGGACTTGAATTGAGAGTGATATTTAAAAAAAACATATCACCTTTAGATATTTCGTTACTCGAATGAGAATAAAAGTCATCGATGTCTAATACACAGTTTAGGTTATCGGCGTATTTCTTTTGTACAGCTATTTAGTATTTTTTTATAGTTAAGGTAGGTTTTAGTGTTATGGCCATAATCTCACCTGATCTTAAGTGACGGTAAGACCCAAGTAGATAGACACGCTAAACCTGTGGAGAAGCTAGATTTCAAGTGCAACTGCCAGAACACACCATTGGTATTTGGCGGCAGATTTTCAACTTGAGGGTGTTTGCTAGCCAGGTGGGCATTAGAAAAAGCCCTACAACTATGCTATGGTTTCCTCACAATGTTTTCCTTCACCGAAAGCTCAAGCTCATTGTAGTTGGATTCGAACTCACGTCTCTTGACTCGGAGTCCGTACACACTGCCACTGAGCTATCTAGGATTCAAATGGTAAAGCGCAGACTCTGTGCTCGACGAGAAGCATCAGTACAATTCAATATCTGATCATTAGTGATCATCATTCGAACACGAATTAATGGATCGGTAACCTATCACACAAATGCAACTTTCAACAACTGAACCAAACCAAACAAAATTACTTTATGGGTTTAACTGTAATAGGTTTAACACTTCGCTTAATTACTAGATAAGTAACTGTTATTATAATATGCGCTATCTGATGTTTGACACATTTGTCATATACTTCTCTACAAATCGTGCGATTTTATATACTGCGAGAGTTAACTATCGGGTATTGGGGCCTTCACAAATCTATATTAATATTATAAAGTAGAAAACGCACTAATCTTAAGAACGACGATATAACGATTAATTTTTTTTTAAAATTAGTTCCGTATTTGACAGAGCAATAATTGAGGAAGGTTTTAGGTTATTTAACATCGCGCTGCCACCAATAAGAGCAAAGCTGTATTGATAAAGGTAACAAATTCGGACACAAAAAAAAAAAAAATTGTTCTATGCCAACGAAGTCGCAGACACAGCTAGTATTTATATAAAATGTTTTATAGTAATGTTAAATAAAAGCAGAATTTAAATATTCACAATAACAGAATTCTGTGGTATCTGCAGGTTGAAAAAAAAAACAATGACGGAGAGCACGCGTGTCGCCGAACCTAAATCGTTTATTATTTTTTATGGCATTTACACGGGAATGAACGCGGAACTCGTAAAGGATTTTGCTGCTAGGTGGCGCTATCTGTATGATACTTTCTGAATCATGAACTTCATAGAGATTGTATATTTTATGTATTTGAAAGTACTTGTTCTGTAGGTTGAGGATATAGAAAAAATATGAATATAAATTAACCAATATATTTATGGTTAAAATTATATTCGTTTGGTGTACATAACAAACCATTGTATGGTTCTAATAATATTTCTCATACATTTATATTTTTTCAAAAGATTTGTAACGCCTGAGACTTTCGCAGTATTGGGATAACATATATTAATGGTCTTCGTGTACATGCACATTCAGAATAAACATTTGTACAATGCCCTGTATGGAATTTGAACTTACAGACACTCAGTTCTGCGACAGAACAAGGAGAAATCAGCCGTGCAGTCAAATCAATCCATGATAGATAATGTTTCTAATGATGGGTGTATTATTGCTTTTTTAGCGCTAATATGATATTTATTTAACGTATGCGTACGTATTGTATAATTATATCCACATAAGATAATACGCTGAAAGAAACAACGCAATATTACTTATTTTTTGCCACTTTCCCACTTTCCTCAAGCATTCCCTAGGTAGGATCGCTAAGCGCTTGATGTTTGAAGATGAAAAATGAACGGATGGGGGTTTGTGCGGGGGCTTGTATTGTAAACACAATTACCTCCCACTCCATACCCCCCATGGCCAACAAATGGCGGCTAAACGACCCATTCGCCTGTGATTTGTTAGCAATATGCTTGAGATTTGGAACTGGAATGCTTTTAAAATTCCTTTGCTCGTGTTTCCATGGAGCACGACTTATTGTTTGCATTTTAACTTAATGGCCCTGTGATATTATGCAACGGGGTCTCATTTACATTATTGCACATATTTCTAATAGAAATGATAAAGGTATTGCGATAAAGAACGCAATTACACACTAATGACTACAGAACTTTTTTATATTTTCGTTAAATCGAAAAGTGTAATAGTTTACATTAAGCCACTTTTATATGAATATAAGAGTGTAATATTACTTTCATAATGTTTGTTTGTATTTTTATTCTAAAACCACTAACGATAATAAATCATGTTTTTATAAAAAAAATATCACCGCTTTTTATATATGGACAAAAGTTTGGTGTAGTAGGATATATTAACGTATATTTTGATGTATTTCCAGAAAACAGTGTGTAATTTTGTTTGTCTTTCATTTATGTGCGCGGTGAACACACTAGTTGGATCCATTATACGATATCTAAAACTAGACCAAACTTTATTAAAACTGAAGTAGAAATACGTGCTCATGCAACGACGGCCGCTGAGCTAATGAGTGCAAAAATATATATGGTAGCATAACCACTGTCTCTGGCAGCTTGCTATACCAGAATATATAGCTTACTATATTAATATATATTATAGCTCCGTCTGTTGTGGACTTAATGCAATCACGTTTAATAACATAAGAGTGCGTGTAACTCGTTAATCCCTTACGGATATAACAAGTCGGGCGCTGCACGGGGCGGAGTCCGGGCGCTTCTCGCGCCGTACCCACGTATAAACAACTCAAGAACAACATTTAATTATCTCTGTTTAATAAACCGAACGAAGCGAATGATATGAATCACTGTTAAATGATAAACCAGTGTCCGAATGAAGAAAGAAATTATCTTTAACACCTACTGACATTCGCTGTGAGACGTCTAAGGTGTTTCAGTTTGATTTGTTTGTGTGAGATACTAACAGCTTTTCATTGGCATTTGTTGCCACTGTACAAGTGTTACAATCAACGTTGTCTCCATTAAAAGAAAGAGCCAAAGTGTATCGCGTATCTTATGTGTAAGCTTCTTTTATTGAGTAAGCAGTTAAGGCCACTCTATATGTGACTGAGTGAGTTTTTTTTTATGGTTATGATTTAGCGTTAGGGCCACAATCTCGCCTGATATTAAGTAACAATGCAGCCCAAGATGGATGGCCCGCTAAGCCTAATGGAGGTACTGGCAGTCAATTGCAACAACATTACTAGTCTTCAATAACAATCAAAATTTCATGAAATTTTGTATTTTATTAAAGAAAATGTTGGAACCTCGAAAGGATAGGTCAGAAAATTATGAACAGTTGAAAATATATGTAGATAGTTTTAGCAATAAAAAATATGGTCGTGATAGTAACTACAAAATTTCCTGTCACAGTACTGTTTGCGACGTTTACGATATTAAATTGCGATCTTCTTATCATTTCCATATATTAACGAAAGTAAGTGTGATGAATTTATGCTTAACGTATAGAATTTGGTTACAATCGATCTTGACAATATTATATAACGATGTAGCCCAAGATGATAACACATAAGTTTAGTAAAAGAGCTAAGAACAAATTATAAGACTGAGGGAAAAACAGAAAGTATTCAAGAATACCAACCAGCGGGTATTTAACAGTTAGCGTGTATTTATGTTAATTTTACTTTTTTTTTTTGTAATTTCGACCTAGAGTAATTTTTACCTTTTTGTTGAAGCTAGAAGGCATACTTCAATGAATTTCTACACTATTAAACTGTTAGTAATTATATTCCTGGTTTCTATGAATTTATGTTCCTTGTAATTTTTCATAAAGAAAATTTTCCAAGTCTCAAAAGGCCTTTCATTAGATCTTAATAGTATATATCATATTGGAAACATGTTGAAACCGCTATCGTTATGTTCCAACAATTACACTTGAGTCCCACCTCATTTTTGGTTTATTATGTGCTAAACATATGTATGGATCTCACTCACCATTCGTCACTTTAACAGATATTAGGTAATTATTATTAATTTGGTTTTATTTACACAGTTTTTTATATCACACACAGCCTATATTTTTTTTTCGAAAAATAGTATAGAACTGCAGAACAATTCAATACTCACTAGATTTCTGGTTTGATTAAAAAAAAAACCTTCAGTGATAGTCTCATCAAGATGTTTCAAATCGAATACATAATTCTGCATACGCAATACTGGAAAACTGAAAATAGTATTATC
The DNA here is from genome assembly GCA_039707435.1 of Actias luna. Classification (NCBI taxonomy): domain Eukaryota; kingdom Metazoa; phylum Arthropoda; class Insecta; order Lepidoptera; family Saturniidae; genus Actias; species Actias luna. Next base: position 5,683,397 of record JAZHAC010000033.1, on the reverse strand, counting down.
ATTATCTTTAATTTTCGTAATTGTTATAAGAAAGTCGTCACAACAATGTTTTCTCCTTTCAATCTCTTCTATGAGCTCTGACTAAACTATTTATAATTTTCTTTCAAAACAGATTTTATAACGGTATAAATATATATTAGAATTCGGTAAAACAAAATTAATGTGTTTATAGATAAACTTACGATATGAGCATAGCGTTCATTGTTCCAATTTTCTTCCTCTTAAATGGTTTAATTAATTTTGAAGCGACGAAAATTCAGTGGTAGTGTGTAGAAACGCCGCGTCATGGGATGTGAGTTCGAATCCAACCACCTACAATGAGCTTGAGCTGTCGGTGAAGGAAAACATCCTGAGAAAACCATAGCGGGGTGGTAGGGCTTTTACTGATGACCGCCTAGCTAGCTACCAACCTTAAGTTGAAAATCTGCCGCCAAATACCTATAGGTGTGTTCCGGTAGTTGCACTTGAGAGCCAATTCCTCCCAAATAAAGGCCGGCAATGTACCTGTGATTCCTCTGGTGTTGTGGGTGTCCATGGGCGGCAGTGATCACTTACCGTCAGGTGACACGCTTGCTTATTTGCTCGCTATTATATAAAAAAACTAACTATTTTTTGCATTCATGTGAATATCAGAATAGTTCTAAGCAAATATTGCAAATAAGCAAATTTTCCCGCAATTTATGAATGTTTTTATTACTCGTTTTGAAATTTAACAGAATTTTTAATTTACAACCATACAGCATGTCTAAACATTTTTAATCCTTTATTTATTTTAGGACTTATTAATCTGTGGCAGCACATATTTACTTTTTGGGTTTGCTAGTTTAATTATTAAATAACGAATACCGTGGTGCGTATTTAATAAATCGTATCAAGTACCTATTTAGAAAGGTGTCAGTAACTTTTATTAAGTAACTCGCACAACAGGTCACAATTATCATTTGCAGTATAATATAACTGGCAAAAACTTAGGTGGACCTAAAAGAGGAATGCAGAGCCGCTGTCGGGTTCCTAGAAATTATTAGTTCTAGAGTTCTGTGTGAGTTCTACATACTCTTTCTTCTGAGGCACTTTGAGAGACCATATATAATGATATTATTACCAACGTCAACAAAAAAAGGGAAATAATTATTTTCGAATAAGTATTACGCTGGGCATACAAAAATAAAACGAAAAAAAAAAACATTCAAGAACTATGTAGCCTAAAACGATCAACGGACGTTTCCGCTTCGAATAGTCACAATCTTATCCTGGAAAGCTCAGTAGTGTTAACGTGTTTGAGCGTCCAAGGACCTGTGTTTCGTCATATATATTACATAATAATTGTTTTACATAATGTGTAAGTTGGAAATTTGTTGTATAAAAGATTTTAAGAGGTGTGCAAAGCGGAGCAGTTGCCGGAGGGCGCGGGTCGGATAAACCATTTATCGGTCCACGCGCATTCATCCGCGCACCACGCCCCGGACTCGAGGCGCCCGCACGACTACCACGCCCAGCGCAGGAGCGGACCTGGAACACTTTTCTAAGACTGTCTTTACATACTTTACATACGCAGAGAAATAACTGTGATGAACATCAATATATAGTATACATACATATATGACCGTGCAAAATTATTAAGTCACGAAGATTGGTCTGCATCCATCATTTGGGCCATCAATTCATGTAGTAAATTAAAAGGACTTATTTTTTCCAACCTATCAATATTTAAACTTCATAGATGCCTAAATGTTAGCAAATTATGTCTAACAGCTATGCTTGCAATTTCCTTCGAGTAAAGCTAAATAATATTTAATAAGTTTTGCACGTTTTGATAACTTTTTTCGATACAGCTTTGCTCTTATTTGTGGTAGCGTGATTTTAATATTCTAAAGCTTTCCTTGATGATTGTTCTGTCAAATACAAAAAAATAATTGAAGTCCGTACTGGTAGATTCTAAGATTAGCGCGTCCAAAGAAATAAAAAAACTTATTCGCTTTATAATGTTAATATAGATGCATGCTTATGGTTTACTAATGCAGTTTAACCTAAACCCTTTTAGATCTTTCAGCAATCATATACTAGAGGATTTTTTTTTATTTTTTTTAATAGTTTATAAGTTTAATATATGTTGTCCTTAAGTATAGCGTTATGGTCACAATCTCACCTAGTATTAAGTGACAATGTAACCCAAGATGGTGAACGCGCTAAGTATAGTAGAGGGACTGCTTTCTCAGTGCAACTGCCGGAATACACCTACAGGTATTTGGTGGCAGATTTTTAACTTGAGGATGGTAGCTAGCCAGACAGGCATTAGAAAGAGACCCACTACCATGCAAATAAAACAATAATGATGAATGGTATCTGATATTTAATACACATTAAATAGAAATGTAGTCTATTAATTGAGCTCTAGCTACCTCCCTGCTATCGCGCCCCAATAGTGCGGAGCGCGTGAATTATTATTATAACGCGATCGAGTTGCGCGTGAGTCTACGACCGAGCCGCGCCACCTCGCGCCGGTCCGTTATAATGAGATGTTATTTATTGGACAATCCTATAACTAATCATTGTAAACGTCTACAATCTTAACATAGTACCTAATTACATCGTTTTGACATAATATATACGCGTATGATCCGAATCAAGACTATTTTTTTTCGAACTTCTCCATGGTTGTAATGTTAATTTGAATGACTGTTGAAGGAGAAATTAAGAATTTGATATGGGATAATATTTTGCAAATTGTGTTGAAGTTAACGCTCGAAAATAATAGTGATGCGATCACCATCATCAATATATCATTTATTCCATATATTTTTGTATTATATATTTAATAGTAGTACTTTTGAATAATAGTACCTATAGCAATTATAGCTCAGTCCGCAGTGTAAAAAATACATTTTACTAAAAATGATTATTGTCACATTTTGAATATATCAAAATATTTGAAATATATATAGTATAGAATATTGTTGAGTATTTAAATATTAATGATTGAACATTAACACTAACGACTAAAATAACTATTGTTGGAAATGTTGAAATTCAAACAATTCCCAATCTATAGTAACTACATCCACTTGTCATAAACACTTTTAAACGCCTTATGTGATTGGTCATAAAAGTAATTTCTTAAACCCATTTAGCATGTATCATGACCAGTACCTGCCCTGCAAGTAGCCTTTTTAAAGGCAATAACACTGAGCGCTACAATCGACACCCCGCGCGTGCTCATCTCAGATAATGCTAACGAGTGAGCCTATCCGATGATCACAGAGCTCGACCATTAACTTCCTACCATTACGATTTATTGGCCGATGCCATACATAACGGCACTTTGACAGATGACCATTAAAATTAATGACGGGTGAAAAATTATTTTGGCGTTGGTATAATTTAAGAGGGGGTTCAAAACACATTAGTCTTATTTCCACTATATGACTAGAATTCCTTTGAATCTTCTTGTCATCGCAAGTTTTATATATTCCTTTAAACATGTTTAACTAAACTATAAAACATCTAATATATATTCAAATCAGAAAGGTTGCGGTTTTAATTCCTGTTAATAGGACCAGCAATTGTATGTGTTGTAGTGGTCGTTACCTATGTAAGTACTGATGAGTTAGTCTTCTGCGTGTCTTGAATTATAATACATTGACCTATCAGACCAGGCATTTCAAACAAAAGTTGTAACTGCTACAGAATGACGATACAAACTGGATAGGAGCTGTTTCAGGTTTTTCTACAATTAAAATAGCAAACAAGGGCATGGCCCATCTGATCGTAAATGGTTACCGTAGCCTACGGACGTGTGTAATACTTGTTGTATCATTAGTCCGTTGCAACCCACCTTTGCCTTCATTTTCCTATTTGACTGCGAAAGTGGAAAGGGGTAAGCTTATATATTTTCAAATTTATAAAGTAAAATCAGCGAAGCACATTGATACAAAACTAAGATGTGGTTTAGTACAAATGACTCATTATTTATAACGAAACCGCTTTTAGAACTTTGCACCGGTTTGAATCATTAATTTTAACTATATGATGTTGCTGTTGTGATTAGAGTTCTTTGTTTAAAATATTTAAATATGATTAAATTGAATCAATTTGTGACCGCAATAAACAGAGCTTGTAGTGTTTTAATATTTAATGTATATTGTGATTTTATATTGTTTATAGGATTTGTTAAAACAAAATTGTTAATATTTTGCTGTGCTGCACGTATTCACAGAACCGGAGCAATTCTTATAAAATACGTGTAGCCCAATGAGCTTAAAATGGATCATCTGGGTCTACAGTTAGTGTATTATGTCCTACATCCGATATATCCGACGTCACGTAAAGTTGAAAATGTGAGCACACGCATCTAAAAACCGAAGTGGAGATGAGTAGAAAACTAGAATGAATGGTTATCCAGGACATACATGTGACGACTAAAAGGTAGACCTCCAGTCCAAGGGGCGGATAACATCGGAAAGCAATGAATGTGGTATGCACATCGGAAAAGACGGAGTAAACGACAGGAACCCTATATCCAAAGCAGTGGGTGAAATTGAGCTTATAGAGAGGGAATATTTTGCCCGTTGAAGGCATACAATCATTTCTACTCGAGCGTATATATTAGTAGGCGATTATACAATATTATACATAAAACGTTTTAAATACTAGTCCAACGGTGAGACATGATACCGGGGCATGAGTCAGCGTGGATATTTTCATGTTAACCGCAACTAGACATTTGTACCGCGTATACTGACTCGATGTACCTAAACCGCCTTCGGGAGCGTTCAACTCTTTGTTTTTATATGCGACATATTGGAACTCTATTCATTAAATATAAAAATACAACCATTAAATACATTTGGAGTAAGTAAAATCACCCACTTCTAATTTTTGATCTAACATAAAATACAAAGGTATTTATTTTATTATTTATAAGTACCCGTTATAGAATTTGCCTATAGTCTGACACGATGTTGAATGATGGTAACACAGTGCGCTTAGAAGTAGTATTAATAAAATGTACAAGTACTTGAAACTGAGATAACTTATATATGTATTGGTTTGTAATGTCCTCACTACTATTATGTAAAGAGTGTCTATGTGAAAAAGTTGTCATTCTTTAAAGTTTCGTTAAAGTCAAATTCAAACTTGAAAATCTGCCGCCAAATACCAATAGGTGTGTTCCGGCAATTGCACTTGAGAGCCTCCACAGGTTTAGCGTGTCTACCAATTTAGGCCGTATCGTCATTAAGATCAGGTGAGATTATGGCCATAACGCTAAACCTTTACTATAAAAAAATCTATTGCTTATCACAAATTTCGTGATAGGTAACTATTATAACAGGCACTGATCACTATATGATATTAGATTATTCAACTTATATTTTAACGATGATAGTTCCACAATTGGATAAGAAGTGATAAGAATATTTGAAAAATTTTAAGAACACGTCACGTATACGCAAATTTCGTTACATAGGAAAGAAGAAAGACACAAATTAGGTTACTAATAAGTTTTAAATCTACCATTCAAATTCGAAAGTTCACAGTTTTTCATCTGTCTGTCGACGAAATTTTGTATACAAGAAGTAACCTCGTATGCCTATACCTGGAATGATAGAGTAAAACAATGATCTAATACTGTTAAGTTCATTAAGTTCAATTCTTGTATGTATATACGTACATTTCGGGTATCTGCGAAACGGCTCTAAAAATTTGGATGAAATTTTCTATTTAAAAAGATTTTTGCTTTTTGAATTCATCCGTATAGTTGTATTTTTCGTAAAAAACGTTCGTGAAAAGGAAAAAAGGTTGTATTTTTAATTAAATGATTGTATATACAATAATAATACCTGTGTCAAAATTGTCAAATGTGGATGTTTAATCAAAAGTTTATTTGTATCGAAAAACATGTTAAAAAAAACATCTTTAACAAAGTACCGAGCTAAGCTCCTTCATCCAGGTAATAAATAGTAGACTAATATTATATAAAGGAAATATTTGATTTTTGTTTATAAATAATAAACTTAAGAACTACGGGACTGATTTCAAAAAATATATCACCATTAGAATGCTACATTCGCCCTGAGTAACTGGGGTATATATCATTTTTTATCAAAATGTTTAAATAAAATTTTAGTTCCACGCAAGTGAAGTCGTAGACACAGCTAGTAGTAGATAATTTTAGACAACATTGAGTACGTGTAAAAACTCGAGACGGATCTACACTTTGTGCTGTGTTTATTTGTATTTAAAGTCATGTCATTTAATTTGCATGACTGCGAGACATTCAATGCAAGTTACAACCCACAAGTTGAATATCTATCGCCGACAATTCTTAGGTGTTTTACCGGCAGTTGCACCTGATAACCAGTCTTTTAAGGTTTACTGTGTCACTTCCAGTATATCGCCATCTAACATCAGGGGGACATCATAGTTTATAAATATAATCAAACAGTTGTCTACTTATAAATATCTGATGCTGGCACATCGAAAGGAAATATGATATTTTAGCTACCCGGCTGGGCATTAGAAAATAGCCTACAACCATACTATGGTTTCACCACGATATAAATAAAGCTCCGGTTTATTGAAAGGATTCGAACTCACGTCCATCGACGCGGGGTCTGTACACACTACCAACTGAGCTATTGTCACTTTATTCTATAAACCTTACTAATATTATAAATGCAAAAGTGAGTTTGTTTGTTTGTATGCTTTCACACCTAAACCGCTGAATCTTTTACGCCAGGGGTACTGAAATATTTTCAATTTACAGTGTATTTACACAATACAATGGCAGCTTTGTCAATGTGATGTGTGAGCTTGGTGATCTCCACGAATTTTTTCAAAGCGTGGCGTGACACTGCTATTCTCGTTTCTTGCTCCACATTGATCTTTTAACGATACTTGCTTTTTATTACAGCTACAGCTGAAAATCCGGCTTCACCTAAATAAGATCTTTCAAAGGGAATAAGAATTCTTAGAGCTTTTAAACTTAAAGTTGGATATTCATTTGGGACCGATATCCAAAATTCCACCAAATCGGAATACGTAAATCTTGTTATAAGGTTGCTGTTGCAAGAGAGCTCAATGAGACTGTCTTCTTCTTGCGAAGTGAATTCTGGTGGAGCTTGTGCATGGAAAGGATCTTGGATCCACGCAAATTTTTCGACATCGTCTACGGCAAAGTATTTAAAAACCATTGAGAAAACTTCGAAAGGTGTTCAGTGAAAAGGAACATTATGTCTTGTGAGACAACAACCTCGTTAGAGGCCGCATATTTATGCAATTGTGGGAAACAATTCTGTCCTTCGTCTCCATTATTTTTTTTATTCACAACTATCGTTTTTTTCTAAACGCTGCAATTTTCTCCAGTAGTTTCAATATGCGCATATTATTGCCTTGCAGAGACAGATTCAAATTATTCAGTCTCTCAAATATATCGCACAAATATGTTAGTTTTAGCAGAAAGTCTGTTTCGGCAAAGTATCTGGAGTTTACATGACCTTCGTCTTGTAAAAGTATGTGAATTTCTTCATGTAATTCGAATGCACGAAATAAGCCATTGCTTCGTGAACTGCAGTAATATAGCAGAGCCGTGTGTTCCGCTCCCATATCCATGCATAGCTTTTTAAAAAGTCTGGCTTTTAGCGGCCCTTATTTTTGTGTAGTTTACTTAGTCATTAACATTTTCTAATACCTGGTTCAATGCAGAGCTCATTGACCTCCACGCAATTGCTTCCCTTTAGATGATACGACAGATCCACATAGCACTCGGTGCTTTTTTATGAATAAACGCTCTCCTCCATACACATTGATCGAGCACCATCAGTACATACACCGATACACTTTTCCCAATCTAAATCATATTCTGTTATAAAACTTCTCATGAAATTTAAACAAGTCTTGAGCCTTTGCGCTTCCGGTAAAGCTTTAACAGAGTAAAAGGATTTCAACGATAATATTATCATCCAGTTGTTGTGTACAGTAACATTGTATGTCAGCTGTGTGTTGCTACAGACCCAATAAACATAATGAAAACAAATAAATCGACTTTCTCTCGTCTCTATGCCTAAGTTTAGTTTTCGGAGGATGGTAAACAGGAGCGTCTCCCGACACTTCTCTGTGCTCTCAGCGGCGCACAGTTTGGGAACTCCACGATTACGCTGAATTTCGGTATAGAGATGGACCTTGGAGACGGTGATTGGCAAACTTTAACTTTTTCTGACGAGAAACTTATTGGAATTGAGTTATAGAGAGGAGAACTTTGTGTGAAACTTTTTATTGCGTCAACCGATTCGCTTGACAAAACCAATATTTACGCGAGCAAAGCCGCGGGTTAAAGCTAGTCTGTTATAAGGAGAACAAAAAAAATCTAATTAAAAGTGATCTAATCTAAAACAAACAAAAGGAAGTAGGAATCAGTATCTCACTCAGTTGTTAACACCATGTATTACTAATAAAGCCGTCACAGTGTCTCTCTTTGAACTGTCTCGGTTCAAGTTCAGTGTATGGATATATAATGTATTTTTGGTTTGAAGATTTAAATTGAATTGTACTGGGCTTTAAACTATGCACAGTGTCGCGACCTGTTTTTGTCTATTTCAAATATTTGTAGTCAAATATTAATTATAATTAAACCAAAAATAAAACGGTCTGTGCTTAACTTGTGCTTAGTAAAGTGAAAACGTCATCAAGGCGATGTTAATAATATGAGATACAAGTATAACGTATTAAATAAAACCAATTGGCACGGCACATACAGTGTTTATGCCAATACTGACTGCGAGTGATGCGTCATGCTCTCGCATGTTACGCTCGCCCAGCGATTATAGCAGTAACTCATAGACTACCATATCTCTGTCGCTCTTCTTAGTTGACTCGAATTGACTTTACAGGAATGGGCGTTACCTGGCCGACCGTTTCACTTGAACGTCATTCCAATACCGCCAAAATAAAGTGTATTGCGTGTCTTGGAAATCTATATCAAGATTATAAAACGAAAAAGTTTGTTTCTTTGAATGCTGTAACCTTAGGAACTATTAAAACCAATTTAATAAAATATTTAGTGTTTGATAGAGTAAGCAAACGAAGGCTTTAGGCTAATTAACATCACACTACCATCAATAAGAGCAAAGCTGTATTGAAAAAAGTTACAATAGCTGGCAATAATGATTAAATAATTTGAGTTCCACGCGAACGAAGTCGCAGGATCAGCTAGTTGTTTGGATAAAAGGATTGTAGGTTTTGGTCATAAATGTTCCCACGACAACACCTCAAGGATTGTAGCAGTCATAACCGGGCGCCGATATCCACCTTGTAACATCGTTACCAATCGATATAGCACTCGATCCTAACCCGAGATTATGCTAAGCGATGTAGAGACGTGTCGAACTATCTATCGGTCGATATAAATCATCTTATTAACCATTGTTTCGGGAGGTGTGGTGTGAACGAGTCGCGATCTTATCGCCAACTGATGTGTTTTAAATTAACATAATAGGTTTTGTCAATGGATATAGCTTTTCTATGTTTGTTGACGTTGCAACTCTGTTCATTCCCACAGATGTCTTTCATATTCATATTTTTATTCTCGTCTTTTTAGTTTATTTATTATGTAAACGAATAACTTATAAACATTGCAAATGGTATAATATTTATTTCTTTACATTTCATCTTAGGTGTTGTACTATTTTGTGGTTCACATTATTTTTGTAAAAAGGTTTTCTGATTCAATACATAGTAAGCTAACTTATTATTATATTGTATTATAGAGTTTTAATATAACGTAATCAAGGATTTTGATGCAATGTAAAAAATTAAATGTTAACTGTGCGACATTTATACCACATATAAAAAACCTACAATATACAATTCTAAAATAAGGAAATATCAAAAAGAATGCTTATATGAATAATATGTCATCTTACTTTGTAAAGGTGTGATACGTAATAAGCATTATTTTAAACAACAATAAGTAAAATTAGGAAATAAAGATGGAGCCATCAAAAGATTTTTATCAAATATAATTTTACGTGTCTAGCGTAAAGTAATCATAAATGAGTATGTGTCTTGAAAAAAAAATGTACTTTTATAAATAGCTTTATGTTATTTATAAAGTGTACAAGATTAAAATTTTTATTTTTATTATTAAAATTTATTATTAAATTTTTATTATTAAAATTACGAACTTCAAATAATTTACGAAACAAAATTAAATAAGTATGTGTAATCTAAAATATTCTCAAAAATCAATAAGGTTTTGTTAATGTAATATTTGCATAGTAGGCATTTTGAATTCAAACTATAAGGTCAATATCGTTTAAGCTACATACAAACTATCAAATTATCGAACACTACAAAGGAATTAATTGAAAGCAGGCTTATGGTCGCCAATCGAAACGGTAGAGGCCGGTGGCACGATTTCTCAGTTCGCACGTTCGCGGAAACAACAGGCCGATTGATTCGGCCAGAGTGACGTTACCGCCCAGAATGCGGCAATTAATTCGGTAAGAGTCGGCTATTTGCCGTGGGACGGGCCGCAGCATGACGCAGAGGTTTCGTTCGCCCTCTATACACGAGTTATTATAAAATAATGAGAGTCGCGCCGCCCGCTGCGCGCCACAATTGCCCTGCTTAGCTGTCTCACCACCGAGGCACCGAAGCACAGCACCGGCCGCGGCCGTTTAGCTATTTTAAATTTTAGTTTGTCTACTAACGGTGAACGTTTCGTAAGGTACCGTGGACTGATCGGTACTTGCGCTTTCAAATACACATACACTGCCTACAAACGTAGATATAGTTGTAGATACATTTACCAGGTTTTGGCTGAATTTATGCGTCAATATACTACGTTAACAAATTCAAAGTTAAACTAGAACATACTAACTTCGTTCGCTGGGAACTGAAAATTATTTAACTAACGTATTAAACTGATTAACTAACTCTAGCCTATATTACTCTGGGATAATATAGCATTCTAATGATGAAAGAATTTTTGAAATCGGTCCGTTTATTTTTGACTTTGTTCGTTACAAACAAAAATACAAATCTTTCCTCTTTATAATATTACTATAAATATAATTGAAACAAACTACAGTAAAAACGTAATACGTGGTACGTCCATTTTATTTGGTGTGTTCTGGTATTTGCACTTGGAAGACTCTCATCTTCGTTATTTAACATCAGGTGAGAGTGTGGACGAGCGCTAAGCCTATAAATAACAAAAAGTTATTTATATTCAGAAAAAATAACATAACGATTACAAATTATATGACGCAAATTATTGCTACAAAATTTGCAAGGTCACGTGTTTCAATATACATATAAAAATGTTAATCAAAACAAATAGTAATTAGTTGTTATGAATGTAAAAATTAGTTTTGAACCCATTAACACGATATAAACGATATCTATTATAGGCAGCATTTGTGACCCTTAAATAGACAAATGTAATGTTTAATTAATTTCTACTGGAAAAAAGCTATATTATGGAGTGAGTTAATTCAAAGTAAGTGTAACACGCAAACTCGTTCACGAGTGAAATTTTCCACACTAGCTGCGTATACGCAAGGGTTGAATTCTTATAACTACGATATAAAGTCGATAAGGTCACTATAAATAAAATAATACCAATGAAAGCTCCATAGAATTCTAAATACTATTGAAATTGTACAAGGATGTGTATTGATTATGAATTTTATACACATATAGTAAGTTTAGATAGCATTTAACCAATTCATGTTGTGTGTAAAATTTCATATAAATATACAGCTAACATACAGAAACATTTATTACGTAACTACCTTTTACCTGCGGCTTCGCTCGCGTTAGTATTAATTTTGTCAAACAAACCGGATGACGTAAAAAAAGTTTTATACAAAGTTTATCCCTATGTTTACCCCGTTCATAATAAGTTTTTCACGAGAAAAAGTAGCCTATCACCGTCTACTGATTCCTATCTATCTTTATACCAAATTCAACTCAATGGATTATGTGGTTTAGATGTGAAAGCGTAACAAATTAACTCACTTTCGTATTTATAATATTAGTAAGGACTAGTCAGGATTCTATATTAATTATTTGATCTACAATTAAATACTCTTGATAACTTAGCTGCTAATAAATGTAAAAATACTTACTTAAATACTTAGAATAGGAACCAAGAAGGTGCGTCATATGGAGAAGCGGTTGAATATCGCGGGATCTTCACGCGTCGGCGCTCAGGACGCAGACCCTCACACGCACCCAGCAATGTAACAACCTACAGCCTACTTGATTGGTTATTGTGCTAAATTATAACAATTAGCTTGTTCTGACAGCGGCCATTATATGTTATCGCTTTAATTTCTCAACCGAGTACTAAAAAAAAGGGTAAGTGAAATCAATAATCTTCTAGAGGTTCATAAAGTAACTCTCGGTATATCTTGTTTTTATTTTTTTTATTATGATACAGATTTTTTAAGCGTTTAGTTTAGGTTCAGCATTATGGCTACTATATCACCTGATGTTAAGTGACGATGTTGCCCAAGATGGTGGACACGCTAAGCCTAGTAAAGGGACTGACTCTCAAGTGCAACTCGCGGAACACACCTACAGAAATTTGGTGGTAGTTTTTCAACTTAAAGTTGTAGCTATTTCTATTATCACGCAGTGTGACCACCATCATTCCGTCATAGTGACAGAACTGACTAATAGACAGTAACTGAAAGTTAAATTTAAGAAAGCGAAATATGAACCCATTTGGTAAATGTGAATTAATAGATAACAATAATGAATTAGAAGTAGAGAAGTATTTATTTCTTCTTGTCCTCTTGTATTCTTGCGATGAGTGGGGCTTCTTAAGATACTTGTGAAGGGGAGAGTATCAAAAGGATTACAAACCGTCTGTTTCTGTCATTTTTATGTAGGTTCAAAATATTTACGTACTTCCAGTCTGCTTTTGCTGGGTAAGCAAAAGGAACGGTATGTTGTATTAACTTGGAGTGAACCACAAAAACAACAGACAAGAAGATCATTGCACCTAAATTTTAAATAAATTCTGCAAATTGAAAGAACTCTATCAAAATGTGAATTGTTAGCGGTAATTAAAACATTACTTTAACAATGGATATGTTAAACTACAAACATGGCGCATCTGATTCTCATAATAAATAATTACGTTTCTTATTAATCTGGTTTTGTACGAGATATTATTATAATATTACACAAATTGACGGCACTGTACCTATAAACAATCCAATAAAAACAATAGCGATCACCGACCGATTAAAAAAATCAACACGTTTCAACTCCTTCCGGCCTGCAAACTTCTTTGCAACGAGCTATACACACATTTTATAAAAATACATTTACTTACTATCTGTCGCAATGAGCTAGGAAGATCAGAACTCATCAAGTGAAAAGGACCATCAACAAAACTACTAAAACAACACGGTGACTCTCAATCCTCCAAAGACCCATTCTTATACTGTCAGCTTTAACACATCTTCTATAAACTAAAGAAACCTAGTAAATAATAATCATAATAAAGTAAAACATGAATAGAATTTCCTTGTCAATCAAAGAGCAAATTTCCAATCGTTAAAAACTTGAAATAACCGTTCGATCAACATGAACTTTAATCAATGAAGTTATGTCGGCGTCTTTGCGGTTTAACTAACCGAACAAAATGCATTTACAGTTTTCAAAATGGATGTGGCAAGTTATAGTCACTTCATAATTCATTTACTAAAGACTTGAGTGTTTATCAGATAGGTAAAAAATTTAAATCTTGCAGTAAAATGTTGTTTTGTGGGTTTTGGTTTATTTTAATCCCAATGCTAAGAAACACTTTCCTTAATTACTAATATATATAGTTTATTTCGTACTACATTTTACCCGCGTTTTCGCTCGTGTTAATATTTATTTGGTCAAACAAAGGGGATGACGCAATAAAAGGTTTAATAAAAAAAATATCCATCCTCTTCCAATAAGTTTTTTGCGAGAAAAAGTAGCCTATTAAAGCCTCCAAGATCCCTCATCTATTTCTGTATCAAAAGTCATCATAATCGCTTTAGTGGTATAGCCATGAAAGCGTAACACTAAAACAAATAGACTTACTTTTGCATTTATAATATTAGTAATGATTAAAATATGACACCTGTGTTTGTTATTTTAATCACCTTAATTTAGGTGTTGTTTAAACTTGCTAAAAATGAGCCATTTTTATTTCAAAATGTAATAAACAAATGTAATACAATCTGATTGTAGCTCTAAAAATTAAATACAGGATATGATAATAATTGCAAAAACATATTTAAAAATATCTAAAGAAATTTAAGTGAAAGCCATGTTCAGATAAATACAATGTTATTTACACCTGCCAAAAGTTAATTACAAAATAAAAAAAATATATTTTTAAAACTCTATATTGGGGCCGCAAAGCAGTGTATCCAAAATGCTGGCAGTATTGCCACGTTGAAAGACAAAGCTGATTTGCAAAACAACGTAGTATTCGGTCCTGCGTAGTCTCAAATAGACATCGCGCAATTTCTGAAATAAATACACTACATACATTAATAAAATACATAAATTAATTGAATACCATATTACAATGATCTTACATCCGCGCCGCACGCGCATGTCTAGTTACAAGGCATGTCCCGCTAGTGTTGCTGACTCAGCGTCTCCTCTTTAACTCTTACCAGTGATTGTTCCATTCGGCATTGTCTGTCAATATCTCCCCGCCCGCATACCTCAGATACCTCCCCTCGATCACCTAACCTCGTCCAGTTAATTACTTTTCATTAGACAATAACCACGTGATGTCGAGAATCGATCGCCGTTGTGAAATCCGTGGGCGTTTCGTGCATGTGTTTTGTTTTGATTCGTCGTGTTTATTGTTGCATGGTGACCATCATTCAAACATTAAAGGATTCAAATTTAATTTATTTATGATGTTTACTACAATAAAATATCATTTTAAAGAAAAGGTTCCAATTCAACTTTTTTTTATCTTAGTAAGACAATTTAACAGCTTTGCACGTAACAACAAGTACGAGGTAATGCAAATATAACGTTGATTACTTTCAATTCAACAATCGTTCAATTTATTAACAATCAAAGCTATCATGTCATATTTATAGTCCCTTTCAAGTCATCGTACTTAAAATATACAGTTTCCGTTTTACAAAATTGATTTTGCAGAATTTTGAAAACAGTCTTATACTTTGATTATAACTGGTCTTAAAAGCAAAATATGTTATCTCGCTACGTTATAGCTATGTAATATTGAATTTGGTTGTAGTTTAAGGGCAAATAAAATAGAATTTATGCAATTGATATCTTTAAATGAAATATAATACTGTGTTGATATGTACAAAGTATTACTTCTTCCTTTGATAATTGTTATAAATAATAATTACATTTTATAGTTGCCATCCAAAAGTTTGAGAAATATCAGCTATGTTTTAATATGTATAATTTTTAATTACGAAATAGTCTTAAATTATCCTATAATAAAGTGTCCAAAGTAAGGGCACCTGAACAGGTCAGTTTCGCGAAGCTCGCTGCAGGAGCTCAATTTCTTATTCATCAGAGTATTAGTGACGTACGAGAGGTCGAAGGTGACCTGAGGACGGTGAAAGGGAAACCGCTGGTCACTCGATATGTGGCAATTAATATGAACCGCTTGCATTAATAGCGCCACGGGCGAGATTTTAATTGCTTATCCATTGCTGATTCTTCATAAAAGGTTAAAGAATTATGATATTTTCGGTGATGTAATGCTGTTTTTTATAGCGTTATAGCGACAATCTAATCTGATGATAAGTGACGAAGTGACCCGAGGTAGTGTATACGCTTAGCCTAGTGAAGGGACTGGCTCTCAAGTGCAACTGCCAAAACACACCAGAGGTATTTGGTGAGAAATTTTAAATTGGAGGGTGGTAGCTAGTCAGGTGGGAATTAGAAAAAGCCCTACCACAACGCTATGGTTGTATCACAATGTTTTCCTTTACTGAAAACTCAAGCTCATCATTCGGATCAATATAATCACAAAGGTGAGGCATAAGAAAAACTACGACTTCCGTGTATAGACACAGGTAACGCACTGACATGCAATTAAATTACGGTCTTACACTATGACGACATGGATAACGTAACAAAAACTACCTCACTTTATAATTCAAAGCGTGTTATCTTAAATTTTTAATTTCATTTGAGAACCTGTTCATTATTTTCCAACAGTGAGTCCTGTTGTAGAATTCATGTGGTAAATAAGTAACACGGTATTAACAAAAATCTTTCGAGAAAAGCAAGTAAAACCTAAGGACTATGATCATGTCCTTGAGATGAGCGCTAAACGGAGAAATTGTTCAAGGTGCGCACGAGAGACCGGCCAGAACGTTAAATAGAACCCAGCAAACAAAAAAAAAATGAAAAAAAAATTGTAGGAAATACAACGAAAACCTTTCGTGACATGTTTCAAAGATAGGCATAAGTAAATAAAAATCTATTTTCATTTGTTTTACAATAACTATGTTTTAGTTTTGATATCGCCTTGTTTTTATCTGTCCCATCACTGCTTAAAATACTTTCTAGTGCGGTTCAGGTCGATATCAGGCTGCCGCTTTCCCTGGCTTATTTCTCATTTCCTGTTTGGTACATACCGAGGCTAATCAAACCTAAAGAAGTTTAAAGTTTGAAGATTATTCTGACAGTACAATTTTTTTTTGTATAAATCAAATTTTCGCAAAGTTATAGCATTTTAATCTACCCTAGTGCTGGTGCGTCGAGAAAGACCTATCACGCACTGGCGAAAATATCGTTGGGGGTGTATTTCGACCTGCCGCAGCAACAGATTAAGGTTTATGATTTTAATTTCTAACGTTTTCCAAACATTTTATTTCTATGAAAGGTCTGAAATGTATGAGGTATTAAATGTATGAAGGTTCGTGTGAGAAATAATGTTTCTCGGTCTAGATCATATGTGCATTGTGTGGATCCATTTATAATGAAAAATCTACATAATTATAGTAATCTATGTGAGTGAAGGGGCGCAAAGATCTAATTGAATATAAAGAACAAATGCTAATAAACGGCTTGATAAGCTTGATTTCACTACGAAAATGTCACATAATTTTATTGGTGAAGTTGGATATCTAGCTGTCTGCAGTCACACAGTTCCTATAGTTTTTTATTTGTATTACATAGTGATTAAAAAAAAAAAAGTTTAGCTTGAAATCCACCCTACATCAAAGTGAATTGAATTTCTGTAGTTTAGTTCTGCATTATTGATACAGTACTAATTATAAAACTTTTGTTTATAAAGTGGATCACCTATTACTAATATAACACTATATCTGCTTATCATACAAAAGTATCATCATAAAATGATAATTGTTATTTCTTAAGTAAATATTAGAAACGGTACAGTCGTGCCGGGAACACATTCAGTAACGATCATTTGCATAGTAATCGTTTCGACCGCCGTTTTAATTACAGTCCGACTTGGGGTTAAACAACTACACAAATACAAAATAAGTTCTGGGTAACTTTTCATATAGATTTTCTTGTAATTTCCAATCTAAAATATCAGTAAGTTTTTGTAACTCATTTGAAGTAACCAAAAAAAATATATGCAAAAATTTATGCATTACGTAACAACTTGATATATTACACAAAAATCTTATTAGGCCATACAATCATAATTAATATGGTGAAACGAAATGATAACAAAAGTCAGTTTTTCTAATAAGAAAATAACTCAATACAATTCTTTAAACAAAAGTAACTTTGCGTAATTGTACTATCAGAGTCATTTATGTATACGTACAAATATAACGCCCAACATCTGTGATAGTAATTTAATAATTACTTTAAAGTAGTAAATACGTAAATTAGCGTGGTGCTAAGTTTTTCCAGGGTAGTTACCAGTCTCAAGTACAAAACCTATCATCATATACTATAGGTGTGTTCCAGCAGTTGCACCCAAGAATTCCTCACGCTACTAGGCTAAACGTGTCTAATAATTGTGGTTGTATAATATATTAAAAAATAATGGTTTTTTGTAGACATCTGACTGCCCGGCGGAATTCTGTCTACTCAATAAACTCCAAGGTGTACCGTATGTCGTTTTAATGGGATGTCATGAGATTACATGAGCATGTGTCGTGGCACCACATTGGTGAGAATGGGTAAGGACGTCTTATGACGGATACAGACTTGCACACAATGGAACTGTCTCCCCATTTGCTGGACCTATGTGATTGAAATATGGCTTCTGTGTGCTATCCTTTTGAAAAAGAAAAAGAATAGGAGGTGCAAACGCACTTTCTCTCCCACCTTTTCTTTGGTGATTTTTAAAGAAGATTATCTGCCTGTACCGTCTTTGAGGATCGAGGTGAGGCAGGCTCGTTCTTACTCATCCTCTTTCCGCTCTGAAAAGTAAAGGTACGTAAAGGGACAGCGTAGTTCAAGGTATCAACCGCTATAAGTGCAGTCAAGCTGTGTTTGGTAAATCAAAGAGCACGTTAAAAGCAACTTCGATATTAAATGTCGGTTACCATAAACCCCATTGGTCGCAAGAATATGACTCTGAATTAGTCTACCTGGCTCTTCTATTTCCAAAGATTAATAATTATTGCTTACAAAAATCTTATATAGAACTATTCTCATAGTAATTTATATTCTACCTAAAAATATTTATGATCATGCGGAAAGTTACATTAGATATAATGTAAGTGCGGTTATTTTAATTTATTGTTATATATTTGTTGTTATCTGATCATCTTGTCATTTCACAGTGCAATAAAAATTAAATACGTTTTGTTTTGTACGACTATATTATAGCTATGGTCTTATATGACATGCGCAGATTATATGTGTTATGTTATAACAAGATTATATTTATATTTGTAGAATAAAAAGAAATGTTATATGGTAAAATGGTAAATAAAAATATTTTTTTATTACCTAATTTTTACCCGCGGGTTCACTCGCGTTAATATTGGTTTTGTCGACCAATTTTGGTTACGATCGATACAGAAATATTTTTTCTATACATGCTATTTAGTTTTTTCAGGCTGTCGATGTATACAGGTAAATATAAATTTCAGAATCCCTTTCAACCCTTCTTAAGAGTAGTGAATGGAAAAAAAATAAAAAGACATGCTATTAATTATTAGCAATTATTCTCTAAACCTTGAAACAAATTAGATGACGTAATTAAAAGTTTTTCCAAAAGTTTATCCCTCTTTCCTAGAAGTTATTCGAGGGAAAAAGTAGCCTATCATGGTCTCCAGGTTCCCATCTATCTCGATATCAATATTCATCATAAGCAATTCAGCGATTTAGGCGTGAAAGCGTATCAAACAAACAAACAAGCAAACTCACTTTAGCATTTATAATATTAGTAAGGATTTGACAGACTCACGGCTGAGTGGTAGCGTATACGGATAAGACGTGCATTCACTTAAGTTCCGACATCCCAAAGAACTTGAGCTTGTAGTGAAGGAAAGCGTCCTAACGAATGGTAGGGAACTTTATATTGCGTTTCTGGCTTGCTAATATCCTCCAGTAGGAAATCTGTTACTAAACATCAACAGTTATTTTCTAGCAGTTACACTTGATAGCTAATTCCCCCGCTAGAATTAAACAAATACCGTTTTAGTGGATCATATCCAAACCTATTATCAGATAAAATTTTAGTCCAAATATTAAACCTAGGTATATAGTAAAAAAACCATTTTAGAACTACTTTATGAGCAAAAAGTTTTATGCGATAACAAAATTAATATAGTTTATATGGTTATTTCCATAACTTTTTATTGTTTTATTTACTACTAGCTGTGCCCGCGACTTTGTTCGTATGAAACTAAAAAATATATTCAGTAGTTTTTGCACGTTATTGTAACTTGCTTCAATATAACTTCGCTTTTATTAGTGGTAGCTTGTTGTTAAATAGTTTAAAGTCTTCATGAATAATTGCTCTATCAAACCAATAATAATTCTTGAAATCAAACTGGTAGTTTCTAAGAGTACCACGTTCAAACTCACAAACTTTACCTCTTAATAATATTAGTATAAATATGCATATATTTGCATTTTTAGTTTAATTTCGTTTTGGCTAAGTTTTACTTTTAGAATAGGTAACTATAAAATTGAAATAAATATATGTATTTTAAAATGACAGGAATAAAAATGTTTGCGATAACATAAAAATATTATTCACGTCAAAGTCAAAGCGATTTAAGTAAATTTATCTCGGGTTTATTTAAAACAATGCCTATTGGTCAACGTTTACGACAACAGACCTACTTTAGATTTCATGCCGCGCAGTCGTTCTGGACTGCTTACTCCGGGCTATAACGATTAATTAAAATACAACGTACGGCCGAGTTTATGCACGGTTTATAGCCACAAAGCCTTCTCAATGTCAACGCGGTGAAAAATATTACTTACCCCCGATAGGGTTCAAGTAACTTAAATCTAAATTTATCGCAGGGACACGTGAAAAATTATGTTAATCTAAAATTGGGTCTAGGCTATATAAAGCAAATCTATAAACTTTGATAAGTGTATATTGAATAATCATCAATATTTCCTACAAACTACTTTAGTATTGTATAATTATAAATATAATTAGTATCTGCTTGGGAATAATTTTAATTGTCTTATGAGCAATTTCATTAATAATTCCTTTAAATATACCTAAAGATTGGACCAAAAGTTTATCTGGCATATATGAAATTATTGCCAAAATTCGAAATTAATGAGATATGTTGTTTCACAAATTAGTTTTTTTATAGCTCCTAATTACGGTCCAGCAAAACACTGTAATTGAGCAAGCCAGAGTCACTTTGGTATATTGCTATATATATTTGTCTACGAATTAGTAAAGTTGGCAGTTGTTTTATCAATCTCTTTTAATTAGAAAAGAAAAACTTACAGTTATTAAGATTATTAATATAATAATTAAAACAGGAAATATGTTATTATTATAATCCTTTGGTGTGAAACCAACGTTAAATATATAGACAAGGACTGCTAAGAGATCTATTCAAGTTATACAACTAAAGCAGCGAAAAATTTAAGTAACTTGTTAATTTAGTATTTTTAATTCATACAATTCGGTGTTAGAATATATACAAAACTGTACGATATTTCAATATTTACATTAGGTATTGTTAAAACCCCTTTATTTCCACGATGTGAAATATTTAACCTCGAAACGCTTATATGTTTAGAGTTTCCCTCCTGGCCTCATAATTGGACGATCCTGACTGACGTTTTTATTAATATTATATTTTTTGTATGTCAGTATGTAGTTATAACATTTTTTAAATTAATTTTAAAACATAACATAATACCACATTAATAGAGATAGCATATTATGGGCAATTATATATGATTATAACTTTTAACAAATATTTTCTTTTGAAAAAACTTGAATAACTATCATATATTTTAATTCCTTATTCGTCGTTACCACCGTGCCGCTCCGAGCTATCCAGTTGCGACGGATTTTGCCGTGAAAAATGCGAATTACTTTAGAAGATGTCCAGCGAGTCAGAAACTCATTGTTGTCACCGATAACGATATTCGAGGCCGGGGCTCTCGAAGCGCCCCGTGACTGCGCGTCATCGCTCGTCAAATAATTATTATAGAACAGGGAAGTGGTTACGTATATATTGTTATTTACTTATTTTCCAAATCATGTCATATATAAGCAGAAAGTGGGATAATTTTATTCATCTTTGACATAGCACGGGTATTAAGTATAAATTTTGCTGGTTTTTGATTCGGTTTACTGTCTGAAATATTAAAAGACATCTATATTCAAATTTTGAAAGTAAAAAACGGGAATCATTTTTCTTATTAAGCAATCTTACACGGATATTGATTTATAACAAAACAAAGTCCTAGCTGTCTTTCTGAGGTATGAGAAAATTTAGACTTTCGCTCTATGAACCCAATCTTCATTTTACATACAATATGAATATGTAATATAATGTGAGTAAAAATACAGAACAAGAACAGCGTCGATATTATGGGATTTGTCAAGAAATCCCGAAGATCCTAATACTGATTCTATATTATAATGATATTTCCTTGCTACTGTTTGATAGTCTGCAAATATATGCACATGCCATTAAATTTTGTAATGTGAAATTATTTAATGCTTCGTAATTTTTGACATCGTTTTGTACACATATTAGCATTATATATAACATACTTATTACATATACAACACAATACAGCAGAAATGTTCAACCTTTCTATTAACACGTCACGTGGAATGTATGGTTGTTTATTCTAAACCGAATTGCAGAAATTCGAGCGCATGGTATCAGCCGACGGACACGAGTCGACCAATTGGGTCCTCGAACTACTACAATGTTCGATAGTGTATACGTCGTACAAACAGATAAATTAATGTATTTTTGAAGTGAAAACTTCTTTAGGTACACTGAAACTTTATTTTGAAGGTATTGAAAGAAACTGAGCTGTAACGCTCGGCCAAGTCACGCTCGTTCAAATAAAGTCGGGTGGAGTCGACTAAGGGAGCGAGAGAGATAAAGTCAATGCGTCTCTTTATACCCGTTCGGCGAGCGTCACATAAAGAGCATGAAGCAAAAGTCACATTCAGTTGTGATATAAACACAGTATCTTTTACGTCAATACTTTTCTTTAATTCGTTATAGTTGTATTTCGTATTATTAACCTCGCCCTGCTTGAGTCTACACTTCTGTCATGTGATTTTTAAAACACATTCCGATTTTTTAAATACTCGTTTGTGATTCAACCTTAGTGGTTTTAAGGTGATCTTTAAGTATAACGATTAGCCTATAATATTAATTATATGAAATAAAAGATATCGACGTATATTGGTTTCTCGGAAAATGCTGTAATGATGTCGATAAGATTTTGTACTTAGATAATATCTTCTTTCCATGTTTATCAGATATATGTTTTTAATAGCTATCTAATGACACCTGTTTTTAAAATAGACTGACGAAGACTGGTTTCTTTGATGCTCATAATATAGTGAGCCTGGAATAGGTATCTTTACATTTACATTTATACTGTTCGACAGAAATACATGCCTGCATTAGGAACAAGAGCTATACCACCAGTATCTCCCTATAATCTACTAAAAGGTCTTTGCCTGTCTGGACTGCAGTAAGTTATATATCAGAACCTGTCTCTAAACCTGCGCTAGCAAGTTCCTACCCAATTTAGCTGGGCAGGGGGAGAAACACGAATAGAGAAGGTGAGTGCTGACGAGCGTCTAAGGTCTCTTAAACCTACATTCGTGTCACAAGTCTCGGGAACTGCCACTCTCCGCCAGCTCTCTGCCACACGATGGACCCGCACGAGGAATCCATAGAGAGCTAAAAAGTTCGTTTTAGGATAATAAAATTATATTCTACTAGCTATGCCCGCGACTTCGTTCACTTGGGTCTAATTTTTTTGTGGACCCCTAATTATGTTTAAAGTGTAAAAGGTTCTAAAATAAGATAGATGCGTGAATTCAGCATGTACTGCGTTATCTGTTGGTTCGGTTCCACGTGCCCGGCCTCCGATCGTTAATTGACTTTCGGCTCCAAGTGTTTCGGCCAGTCATCGTTCTAGTTTTGTATTTTTGGCGCCTATTCCAGCCCTCTACATTTTTTTACACGGCAGATCAATTATGATTTCGAATTGGTTTGATGAATCTGAATAAAATCCTATAGCTGTTGTTTAATTGCCTTGTTGCCTGTTTGAAAAATGGTTTAATCAATACAATAAATGTTTTGTTATAATCAAATAGAGGAAGAGTATTGTTACGAAGTAACAAAGGCTGGATAAACCTTTTTAAGTTTTTGCTTCGGTGTAAATATGCCTATTTAAAACTGTATAATATTTATACTATGTGTATAGGTGTACCTTCTGGCACAGAGCTGAGAAGATTTATTATTGAATTGTGGGTTCACGTGTGAGCTCAATTTACGTATGGTGTTACTATAGAATGGTAAAATAGTATAAATTTGTTTGTTCAGGTATAAGGTATAGGTATAATATCTTAAAAGTTTTTTTTTTAACTTACGATTACCATGAATATGACTATGTGTGAATTTGCGATTAATATTAAAAAGTACTATTTATGGATCAAGATACGTATTCTAAATATCATTGTTGCTTGGTTTTATATTATATGCATACAAGATGAGTTTTATTACATAAAAAGTAATCAATAAATACCTGTAGTAGCTTAAGTAGTAAGATAGTTTATTCATATTTATTGCCGGTAATTTAAGAAATATTGTAATAATTAGATACTCCGAAAGACCCTTAATTATTGAATATAATTAGATAAAAAAAAATTGTTAACATTGTAAAAAATTAAATACGGGGGTAGGTTGAACAAAATTATGGTTACCGCTCTTATTAAATCAATAGCCTATTTATTCACAATATGTCAGTGAGTGAATAAACACAAAAACAATACTTAATACTATATTATGGGCATTAATACTTTTAAAATGTGGATACGTATATTAGAACGTCTTTTCAAAATTCAGAAAATACTTTAAATAATCATCATTACCTTCTTTCATAATAGGCATTAACTTCTATGACAGATGATTTAATTAGTCTGGTTTATCTTCTCTCGTACCCATTCAAATCATTCGACGAGGTTTCACATTGCCGATCCCAATATGAAAACATGAAAGTATGAGATACCTGACGCCCAATGACGACTTATAGTTCTTGCGTGATTCAAACTATAAAAGAAGGTAGAAGCTAGCAGTATTTTGTAAAGTATCATTCGCTTTTACTTTCCGCCTATATTAAACAACTTTGTTATGGTTTTGTTACGTTTGCACTTTAAAACGTGAGTCATAAAATATTTTGACTACATTCAAAATAATTACACGCAAAATGCGTGCAACGGTTTTTATGAATATTTTACGATAATAAGTCGTTATTCTGTTTTTTAATTGGACATGCGTTTTGCGCATGCGTGTAGCCACACTGCTTGAGGAAAATTAAAAAATAATTGTATATGCAAACAACTGGGAAAGTTGCGTTTTCGCATTCGAAATTGCGTTTCGATTGGTTAATTTTCTCATATCGTTTTATCAATTATAAAAAGTAGTAACACGTCCGGGAATCGTTGGGTAGACGGAACCCATTGTTTCTAAAGATATTTAAGGTACATATATGAAAACCGTCGCAATAAGTATTTTTTGTGTCACGTAGAGTTCAATGCGTATGAATACAGTGAAGATGTTAACAAAATAACTTGCTTGAATATTGGAAAATTTATAATATTAAAGATATTATTTTTAACTTATACCCTGACCTTTAGTCAGGATGCTTGTATTTGGTAATTATCAGTACTTTATATGGTACCGTTTAACCATCATCTTATTTGATGGTAAGTGACTATATAGCTTAAACTTAGCACATAATTATGTGATATTCGTACGTATATAATAAATACTGTAATAGTTTTATTTTAGTTTATTAATGACTATTAAACTATTATAGCGGGATAGTGAAAATCATAAGATTAGCTCTTTGCGTTATCGCTCCGGGTGCGAAGGAGAATGTGAAATCGCTTACTAATGAGCCTTTAGCATTTTAAAATATTTTAATTTTAAAGGGTTAGCGTCAGAACAATACCACCTGATGTTTAGTAGTAATTTGGTCTACGATAACAACATGTCACGTCAGTGGAGTTACACTGGTTGCTATGCACTATACACCAAGTGTAATCTTCGTAGATAGCTAGCATTGGAGCGGTCATGTAGAAATCTGCACCCAACTGGTTCGTGATCAGCATCCACACGGTAAACTCGTTATAATGACTCTCTTTTATTTTGATACAATCAGTACAGTGCATAGAGTAACAAAGCTACGAGAAGTACGAGCTGTTACTTAATTCTATGGTCTTACTAAACTGCGAAAGTACAACAGGTAGCAGGTACAGTGTAGATTTTTTATTCTTTATAGGTTTATCAATCTCAATGTCATCTGATATTAACTGATGATGGATGGACGGTGGAGGTGGTGGACACGTTATGGTCAAGTGCATCTGCCAGAATACATCTATTTGAATTCGGAGTCAGATTTTTAAATTGAGGGTGGTATCTAGCTAGGAAAGTATTAGAGACAGGCCTACTATTATGCTATAGTTTCATAACGATGTTTTTCCCTTCACCAAAAGCTCGAACTCAGCAGGTGGATTCGAACTTTCATTCATTGACGCGGTCTCCGTACATACTACCAGTTGAGCTATCATCGCTTCAAAACATAACCTAGTACAATAAAGTGTACTAAACCTACAAAATAGACACGTTCTTCAGTGTAGCTTCTACAATACATAATGAAACGTTTTGACTTAAGTGTGACACTTCACCTGAAAGGCTATGGTATCGTAATAATGTTTGCCCTAAGTGCACAAGCAAGACTATCAGTATACAATACGAGCTTTCATCGATCAAGGCTGCACGATGGCCGAATACACCAACCACTGCTGAATCATTTTCCTGCCAACTGACATTGTAATTATTTTTATAAACGTAAGTTCAAACTCGTCACCAATTGTTATATCTTACGCTAATTCTTATTAAGTAAAGTATTTCAGGATTATCAAAATAAATCAATGTCGTTCCGTAACACACTGTATTCCATACTGACATAATGACATATCTACTTACTTAGTAAAAAATCACTATTATGACATACATTACAGTTAATTATTGGTTAACAATATTTCTCGTAATTATTATTAGAGAATTGAGATGGCAAAGAAGTGTACGACTAGGTTGATGACAATTAGCTACCGTAACCTGTAGATGCTTATAATATCTGATGTATCACAAGCGCATCGTCCATTTTGGGTCTCCCTTCACAAAAGATCTCTAGACATCCTGTCCTAAGATTATTTGACTGTCATATTTTGTATGATAGTCATATTTCCCTATTAAAATTGCTCAAACTATAGATCAATATTCAAAACGATTACTCGGTGCTCTACCTTCGGTCAAAAATTACATTTATCTAAGAAATAATTCAAGAAATATCTTTTGTATACAGTAATGTATATAAGTGTAAAAAATCTCGTAATATATAGAGAAATCTTTTATATGTAAAATGTAATATGTATTATAGTAAAAGGAGCTTTAGTGAATCATTAAGAAAAATAATTATTAACGGCTTATTACATATATACAATAATGCTAATTTTGCAATTAATCAATTATTACATTAAGAAACGTAGGTATGACTGCGTTTGTAATTTTTTATATATTTTAATAAGCAAGTGGAAGATTTGGATTAAATTAAAGAGAATTAATAATGTTGCAGCTTAGTAACATAAAGACATTAGTCAGACAAGTTCTAACTTACCCTCGTACGATTCTTGGGTACATAATACTGTTACTTGGAAATACACTCTATTAACATATTAATTAAAACATTCACAGTTTTATTTCTGCTAGCGGTACAGAAGCGAAAAGCTTCGCAAGTTCCGATCTTATCAACTGAATACGTAACTACGTTTGATTAATTAAAAACAATAATCATTTTTATAACCCCTTCAACTTGTAGTTTTAGTGTTGCTCGAGTGTTCTGTTCGCACTCGTCTCTTAATAAATATTATTTATTCGATTGAGGTATCCAGTTATCTTGTATCAAAGATAAACGGGGCGTAATAAACGTTATAAAATAATAATGAATAGCAATGTCCTCAATAACTATGTCTGTAATTAGTTAATTTATCAGTGACTCTACATGCAGGTGTTGGTTCTTATCAAATTGAACAAGTAACTTTTTAGTTTGTTGGATAATGTAATCGATTTACAGAGTTAAATAACTTATATTTTTATTTTTATTTTTTTATACTTTTTAAAACAATCGTAAGCCTTGGGAACTGTTCGATTAATAGCGGACAATTTGATTGCACTGTTAGTTAGATGCCAGTTGTTCGTAACCACAAAATTAAAGCAAACGTCAAGTCGCGTGACCAGTACTCCTGCGGTTTTTACGTGGCCGCAGACGAACAAGGTGTTGAAACTGATACGTAATAATTTATGAAAAACAATATTAAACTTACAATTTTAAAAAGGTAAGCCTTCAAACGTTATATTATTTATTATACATTTTGGAAGCCTACTAAAACACATATATGCTAATCCTATGAAAAAGATCCTTACTAAACTTGGAGTGTTGCGAAAAAGGTAAATAATTCAGTTCAGACATATTAAAATTAATTAGTAATTGAAATAAAAGAAACGTGGTTATGAATACAAATCAATTTTATAGGCATCTTTATAATCTTTAGGTATATAAACATAAAACAAAAATGTAGTGTTCAATTTTGGAATATTTTAATTACATTTTTGCATACTTCATTAAACTAGAAATACAGTTATGTAGTAAAACATCTGTCCTTATTAATACGATTTCACAAAAATATACATATTGGCATACATGTTAAGAATTATGACAAATGTAGACAAACAATAAACTAGATGTTGACAGAAAATATGAAATAGTATCCTAAAACAAAACATAATTTTCACTGTATCCAGCAAAATATACGTTCAACATTTACAGAGTTAAAGTATTCGTGTTAATTATAATTTTATTATCCTGGTGTGCTATTAAATAAAAACATGTGTGTACGGTGTATCCGGCCGAACATTTCGAAAGTTCGCATAATTCATTCCCTTATATTTCTAGTTGCTCATAAATTTTGCAACTATTTTGATAAGGTAAATTTAAATTTATGCCCGCGCTTTGCATTTTATACGTGTAGAGGTAGGCTTCGAGCGAAAAACATGGCGTTGAACGTTAATCTCACGTGATCTCTTTGGATTCTCGTTTCGTCTACCTTTAGACATCTGGTGGTGATTATTTTTAAATTGACAACGTTTGGAGACGCAATATTCATTGATATTGTTAATAGTGAATGTTTTTGATACTTTTTGTAATTAAATTAGAATACTGATTGAGTATTTGGAATGTAGTATTATTATCATATATTTAACAGTTTTCGAGGCAGAACTAGTTTTAATTTAAAACGTAAACTTGTTATTTAATATTATTTTAAATTGGTAAAAGCAGTATTTAGTATATTATGTGATGTTGTTATATATTCAACATATTATTATTTATTAATAAAAATCTTTATTTTGTGTTATATGTCCTGTTGTTAATATTATAATATTAACAATATAACCATGATCTAAGCAAAGTTTTCCAGCAGTGAAAGAATTTCTATGAACATAAATAGTTACAAATATCATTGAACTGATACAAACAAAGCTATCACGATATACGTGCTTATAGTATTACTATAGTTATATCAACTTATTTGAAACAGTTCGTAATTAATATAATTCTTTTCTAGTTTTTACAGCAATGATAAATTTATATTATAATACAAGTGAAATTGCAACTAATATGTTTGATGCATTTGCTTCGTTATGAATACAATCTGGCTGACGAAACGCTCGGCAAATATGATGAATAGCCACGATTGGCGATAACCGCTTCGAATATGTTCAAATAACTTGCAGTTCATTTATAACACTACAAGTTATAATAGCATCTATGTCAGGGGAGTAAAGAAGGTCGACGTTACCAATTAGATTTATGAATAGTAAATACGTGTTGGAAATAATGGTACTGTAATTATTAACGACATAGGGAAATCAACGAGGGCTTATTTTGCAGATTACTACTTACGTAAATGAATGATCAAAGTCAGACCTATACGTGATATCTATCGTCAGTGAATAATTTTAGAAACAACTATTTATTACAAATTTTGAGAGCGATATTTTATGTTACTTTATTCAAAGTATACAATAATTATACTCCAAAACTTATGTAGAGTTTATGAATATTTAATATACTTGTACTGTTGTTTTCTATAATGCTTCTATATTCTATATTGTTGTTTTCTATAGTAGCAGAAAAATATCGCAACGCCCACGGTATTTTTAAATCATTAAAGTTGTAAACGAATAGGAAGTCTACGTTGTTAAACTGTTAAAAAAGGGCTGTATTTATATTTAGGAATATAGTCATAATTAGGAGTTATCATAAATATGAAGCCATGTATGTATGTCTCTATACAGGGTCAGCGCTGTCAAGGGGCGAGTGAAGTGAGTACTAGAGCGTGGACGATGTTTCTTCCTTTGATTTTCTCCTTGTACGCCTTGCTTACTCCGGCCGTTGTCAAGTTATTTTTGGTTTATTTAGAAGTGACAAAGTATGGGATAAAAGAATCAGCCACTCTTTTGAATGAAATTGTCCTGGTAGTGCTCTGAATGGATCAGGAATGTCATGCACTCGGTGACACGTCTAGTTGTGACGTGTTTTGAAATTAACTATTGTATTTCTTGTAATTGTGACAACCAGATACATACATGATTTTAAACCCATCAAGTCAACCTTTTGTTTGTTGGTCAAGTTCCGAGCTCATACTGCCTAGACACTTACAATCCAGTATGACTGCAACAATAAACTTCTAATCAATCGATGCTAGCCATTGCTTTTGAATCGTGCTGTGTTTACCATTAGCTACAGTACTGTAACTTTACCGTGCTCATACAACAACAGAAAACTCCTAGGAAAGACTCCAACAGATGTGCTCGAAAGAGTGTGGTTACTCTATTAGACATGAATTTGGAATACGTCATCGTGACGAATGCACTTACTTTGACCCCAAAACAGTAAAGAGAAAGCAGTTGCTTTGTGGATCAAGTCTGTAATATGTTGGTACTTTAGAATGACTGCAGCTATATCCTAGGTATATATTTATTAAACTGTAACTATTTACTTTTGATGTAGCTACGGCATACTAATTATAGATAGTATGCGCGATTGAATTAGCTTAACTTTATTAGCTTTAAATTTGTTTATTTTAACAACAAATATCCTTTTATTAGTTATCTCCCCCTTCAAAACTTTACAAATTATCGTGTTTATTCACATTATAACTAATTATTAATAACTGGTTATAATGCGTTTGCTTTTTAAAAGTTACTCGACATTTCGACCTGGATACTCACTCACAGATAGAGCAAATGTTAATGTTATTGGTACCTATGCCGATTTTTATATTTATATACTATCAGGTATAAACTTTGTTTATCATCATGTATGTATGTATGTATATCTATTATCTATGGCATTAAGTCCACCATTGCGTTATTCATAGCGTGCAATAAATTTGCAACAAACAGTTTGAAGATGCTTAAGCAGGAACTAAGCCAACGATCACGGTATTTTTGTGTTGGAAAATGGAAGTAATTTTATGTACTTTATATGTGTATCCAGCTTTATGTACTTGTATGATGTATCTTTTAGTTGTTGTATAAATAGTAATCAAGTGAAGTGGTAAAGATTTGTAATGTAAATCGGGATCGATGAGAATAGTCATGCATATGGTAAAAAATGTGACTCTCTTTTGGTTTGTCACGACTCGAAATTAGAAATTAGTTGACTGTCGAGTGCAACTAGTGATGGATAGTTGATCTCTCTATAGTCGTCTTGATTTTTAAATGTATTATACATCTACCATGTAATTATAGTACCGTTACTTTGCTGTACTACCTACTTATAAAAATGGGCTAGAACTCATCCATTGTAATAATAATTAGTTTACTTTATAAATTACTCATTGTTATGTTACATTACATTTTAAAGTAAGTATAGATATGTCCCTTACACCGGACACAATCTAAACTCCATTTGTCATGGGGCTTTTCACTGAGGTTTAAAAGGGGTAATTAAAAGGAGAATAAGCTGGGCGCATAGAGACTGATGAAATATTCTAATCAGTCAGTGGGAGCATTGTGAGGCGGCGGTGGCGGGAGATGCGAGATAGTGTGGTGTCACACGGGCGAGGAGCACGAACAACTGATTGCGCGGCCGCACACAGCGCCTGCGCGCTTTGCATAACAAAGGGCGCAATTTGGAAGGAAAATGGACGCGATCTTGGAATGACTCTGATTTTTCTTGTTGGTGTTAAACGAATGCTTAATTGTCATATATAATATAATTGCAATAGATTTACCTTAAAAAAACTTGCGCTCTTATATAAACAGAATGCTTATAAATATATTAACTGACTAGCTGTGTCGGCGACTTTGTTTGTGGGAAACTAAGAATGATTTAATATTTTTTGCCCGTTTTTCTATAAAAAAACTTCAATACAGCTTTGCTCCTACTGGTGGTAGCATTATGTTAAAAGCTTAAAGTATTCCTCAATTACTGCTTTATCAAACACCTACGAAAATTATTTTTTAAATCTGAATTGTAGTTCTTAAGATTAGCGCGTTCAAACAAACTTTCCCAGTTTATAATATTAATATTAGACAATAATTGTACGCTCTTTAAAATAAGTAAAGCAGTAGCCTCACTGGGTTCGATTCCCGTATAGGATAATGATTTGTGTGTTAATATTATTGAGTGGAAATAATTGTTGAGTTTGGTTGTTCTTTGTGTCCGTTAGTTGTGTTTGTTTAGTCCTTCTCACTTTAGATTGGCGAAATTACCTACATAGGCAAATTACACTATAAAAAAGTTTCTCATTAATAATTGATGTTTTTCTATCAAAAGTAAACTGAACGATTTTTAACATTCTTTTTCATATGCTAACACGCACATACAGTAATAAAAATTATACTAATCTATATATAAACTTCCTACCTCGTAGAATGCTAATAAAAATACAAGTAATTGGAAGATCATAAAGATGTCATGAGTAAATCATGTAATGAAGTACGTGCATTAATGCTCTGAGAACATTCACGACCGGAGTTACTCGTCACGTAGGGCATAAATTACTGCTTCAAATTGTCAATTTGTGTAACTGCCAATGAATGATATATTCTGGTTATGGGAAATTATTATTAACGCACATTAAACATCGTAAATACAACTTTCAATTTAATTGCCTAATAGTTTTAGAACAACGCTTGAGCTTTCCGTGAAGGAAACATTGTGATGAATCCATAACAAGGTGGTAGTCATGGCAGACAATCTGAAAATCTGCCGCCAAATAGGTGTGTTCCGGCAGTTGCACTTGAGAGCTAATCTCTCCATTAGGCTTGGCGTTTTCACCATTTTAGATCACATCGTCTCATAATATTAGGTAAGATTGTGGCCTTAACGCAGAACCTAAACACACCGGTAAACCTAAGTTCGTATTCTAAGGCTGAGTTTGAATTTATATCATGGTGGCTTTTTTGTTTAGGCATTTCATTTATTTTTATTTGTATGTATTTAAATAGTACAAAGTGTGTAGGTGTATGTGTTGTGTATGTATGCATAGGTTAGTATCTGCTTAAGCCAACAAATTTAATTGTGACGAGGTTTAATTGTAGCCTGAATTCCTGCTAGCGAAAATATTGTATATAGAAAAAAACTGTACATATGTGTTGAATTCTTGAGTCTTAGTTTGTGTTAACTTTTTTTATATATAGTTAGTTAACACATTATTGCATAATAAGCATGTATGAGTTCGGAGCAAAATATTTATTTTTTGTAAAAACTAATAAAATTTAAGTGATATTATAATCATCAAATATGTATATTCACTCAAATATCTATTCACAACTGGTGTGTGCACCAGAAAAATGTAACGGATAAATTAACAGATGAACATGAAGTTCCTTTTTTTCAAAACCCTACTAATTTACTTTATACCTACAAGCCTAGAGATCTCTCTCTACAACTAAAAAAAAAGAGCTTGACTTCAAAGAAATTAGTCGTGACATCGACGTAGATTATACCAAAGGATTTGTACAAGGAAGAATTTGATTCTATTTTGATATAACAATTGGACCTCCTAAGTTAATGTCCAGCAAATGCTAAGCACGTATAAAGAGTGGTACAGATTAAATTGTGATTTTATCATAGTAAATATTATTTATTATTCTAAGTCGTTTGTTGAGCACGACTTGCATTTCACCTGGTGAATACTTCACTTGCTTTTTGTTAATATAAGACACGATTTCTATTTGGAAAATTTATTCATATTCACGATTATTCTAATTACATTGTACGAGTCAAGCGTGCGCGGAGTTATAACGGAATTATCACGGGGTTGAGGAATTTCCAAAAATGCACAAAGGCAGATCAGTATTAGCCGTAATTACATGCCATAAAAACGGTCATTAAGTCAATCCAGTGAAAATTGAATGCTGTATTGTAGATGTAATAGTCAATTAGGAAAGAGGTAGGGATGCTCCTAATGCCTACCTGGCTAGCTACCACCGTCATGTTCTAAATCTGCCGTCAAATATCTATAGGCATGTTCCGGCAGTTGCATTTCAGATCCAGTCCTTCCACTAGGTATATCGTGTCTACCATCTTGGACCACCATCGGCAATTAGCATCAAGTGAGGTTTGGCCATAACGCTGAATATCTAAAGTACAATAAAATATATATTAAAATTTCAAAATGCTTGGGCAGCGACTTCACACTCATTGAACTAAAAGTTATTTTCCTACCACTTAGAAATAAGACCATTTTCTATATGAAAAGTATCTATCCGATATTATTTCTCATGAATCTGTTTTTCATATACAATCATAATTTTTCAAATCAGACTGGTAATTTCAGAAATTAAATATGGGGCTTGCAGTTCTGAGTGACAAAGATGTTCTTGAAGTACTTCCCTTATCTCGAAGATCGTGACTGTTTGAATTGTGCTATACATATGTACTCACCACCAGATTCAGTGACGTCACTTTGCTGTACATACCATAATAAATAATAATGCCACCAATAAAACATTATTGTGCTTGAAAGAGACTTTTCTTGTAAATAAGTATTTTTGTTTCATATGCATACGATGTATAGGTATATTATAAGGTTTATAAGAGTTTTTTTTTATTGCAAATCTATTTCCCTGCTTCCCATTGGTACTTCTATTCGTGGGGGTAAAATATTTTAAACGACTATTTTTTTACAATATAAATTGTTTTCACGTCTACCACAACCATTTTTGGGATAATAATTTTCATTTTACATGAACGTGTCATAATAATTATAGAAATATTGTTATTTGTTCAAGTAATACCTTTTATTTTGAAAGTCATTTCTTTTTCTATATTTTATATGCACAAGCATTATTAAAAACAGAAAATGTAATTGCTAAACAGTATCTAATTGTGGGTTTGGCAATGTGTGCCTATATCACACCCATTAGATTGTTATGCTATCTAATTGTACGTAGGTAGTGGGTTTTTACATCTTGCATACTCTATTGTTGTTTGTACAATACATTGATATCTATAATCAATTAAAACTCCCATAAGTCACTATTACATATGCCTTCGTTTCAACTCCATCTAACTATAGTTTTCCCAACAAACTCATGTTTTTACAAAAAATTTACATGCGGACTCCCCAGAACAATACCGGGGAGTCGACTTGTTAATATCACTGAGAATTAACCGGCACTGGATTGTCGCTCGTACAATAAAACAATACAAAACGTTGGCTCGACAAAAACAAACTACACAAACATAGCCGCAACAAGAAGAATAGGAAAATTGCTTTTGTTTAAAAAAATCTATTTGTTCGTATGCCGAGATGAACGCGCCTACGGTGTGTCGACAGCGGGCCAATCGCGGGCCGGTGCCCTCCCGCCTACACCGCGCGGACCAATCGCGTCGCCCGCGGCCGCCGCAAGAGCAGTTTCCTTTTTTAAAAGTTTCGCCCTCGACTTCCATCCGATTTCCCGCCTCGACTTTAAGTTATGGACGGTGAAAAAATAACCTGATTTATTTATAACGACACGTGTTTTTGCGATGTCTTAAATTATGACGTTGACTGAAGACGTTCTCGGGTCGCTTTTCACACTTTTTACGGTTTGACCCCGTGTGTACTGATATAATTTTGTTTTTATTGGACGAACTGGTCGCCATTGCGATGCCATATTATATAAAGATCTGAATGATTTGCCACTTTCATCGTTCATACCCACGTCGAGATCGCATCGGTCTCAGTACAATGCGTTATGCGAGCGGTAGTCATTGGTTTTTACGACCTGTATTAAAATTAGTTCTCAGATTACAATTTGATAATATGAATATGTGTAGGCATTTTATTTTCACATTAAAAAATTTCAAGAACTGAATACCAGAATAGATAACAATCGATACATAATAGTTAAGCTGATATTTAAGATATTTTTAATGTATTTCACGTCTTATCCGATGTTAAACTGTTTCTAAATAGTTGAAAATCTTAATCAAAATCAATAAACTATTGTATTTATGAAATATTTTAAAAATGATATTATTGTTAAATATCTATAATCTATAACTATCTATCCTTATATAACAATCTACCTATTTCTTAAAAACTATATTTTATAATAATCCTGTAGGTACCTACGTACTAGAGACTCAGCATTAATAACAATAAACTATCTAAATTTAAAATAAAAAAATATGTTACACATAAATGTATTTCATATGTTAACATAAATCATAAAAATTCCCTGTGAAATTAAAGAAAGAAAAAACATTTAAAATTATTATATACCTACTTATTTTCAAGAATTTCTTAGTTAAAGGTGCTTTATATCTGAGAATCAAATGTTATAAATTTTATTTAAATACGACTCTAATTAATATACAGGTTCTCTTGTAACTTTTATTTCTATATTCTCAGAACTTATTAAGAATTTTATTCGGATCTTATCCATATAATGAGAAGACCGGGAACTAATTATTTTATGTAGAAAAAGTTGTAAATACGTAGTGTATTATTGTATTTTCTATGCCTCAAATACCTGAAAGAGCACAGAAGATTTATTCCATGACAGTAATTACTAAATCGGTGAAAGTATGGCATCAATTTGTGGCAAGTTAATTTGACCAACAGCAACTTTTACCAGTAATTAGAAAACAAATAGGTATCTACTTCAAACTTGTTTGTATATATTTATAGAGACCTTCTGCAATAGAGTTGCAGAAATTCCTTCAGTTCAACATTATGCAATATGTGGGATGGTGTACAAAAGGAGTAACTGGGACTTGCCTGGCGTGAATTGCCAAAAATAGTCACTAAACAACTCTAAGATTTCCCCACCATACAGTCCAGGCTCTTGCTTTTGCACTGCTTCTAATCTCTGATGGGATACATAAATACCTGCCTTTGTCAACACTTTTAATGACATGCACAGCAACTAAATGTTTAAGTGTATATTACTTCACAGTTCCGCTTAGAATTGAATGGCCGCTGACGGTTGACCCGATGTTGATGGATGGTTTAATCAAATGTTGGATTAAATCGACCTGAGTATGCTCTGTCTCGGAGCGAAACACTTGTAATCGATTGTGCCACATATCCAACCATAACACCAAGTCCACACTTCGGTTTCTCATGTTACCAGGAACCTGGATTAGTTTTTTTTATATATAGTTAAGGTTTAGCGTTATGGTCATAATCTCACCTGATCTTATGTGACGATATGGCCCAAGTTGGTAGACACGCTAAACTTGTGGAGAAACTGCTTCTCATGTGCAGCTGCCGGAAAACACCTATTGGTATTCGGCGGCAGATTTTCAACTTAAGCGTGGTTACTAGCCAGGCGAGCATTAGCAAAAGCCCTATTACCATGCTACAGTTTCCTCGCGATGTTTTCCTTCACCGAAAGCTCAAGCTCATTGTAGGTGGTTGGATTCGAACTCACGTCCATTGACGCGAAGTAGTACTTACTACCATTGAGCTATCATCACTTCCCTTCGCTACACTTATTCTTGTCTCTAGCAGGCGTAGTCATTCAGACCTTCTGCCCTTCCGGCGTTACCTGCCTACAGCAATCCAGCTTGGCTTAGTTTTCTACCATAGGCTATTTTTTCCATTGGCAGGGCCTAATTCCGAAAAGTGTCACAAATAAGCTTGCTATTATTGAGGTTACCATTACCATTATTACTATTGTTCAGTATAGGTATAATAAATAATAACAAAGAAATTCTTCTGATCATAGAATTTTGAAGTGATCAGATAGTGCTTGGAATTAACGAAATAAATTTAATAATTATCCAAAGAAAATGTAAGGTGTCTTGTTATATCATTAATAAGAGAAAATAAAATAATTTGTAAAATCTAGTTAGTGACTGTTACTGTTGGATGGTAGAACATAATGATTCGACTGGATCGTGAATATCTGACTACGATGAACCGGGGTAAATATTAATTAATTATTTCTGATCTGCGTTAAGTGTGTAATGAAAGTAGTCGTGGCGATTTTAGTAGGTATTTGCAGGTTCCAGTCGATTCCCACATACGTCTCCTGTACCTTGCGTAGAATACTCGGGAGGGAGATACGTAAATATATTTTACCCACACATAATAGAAGTAGGTAGCATATTTTGGAATCAGTCGGAGTAACTAAGTAGAGTGCTTGCAATCTGTATCCAAGATACAACTATCATGCTATTTATGATAAGCCCATCATAATG
This sequence comes from Actias luna, assembly GCA_039707435.1. NCBI lineage: Eukaryota > Metazoa > Arthropoda > Insecta > Lepidoptera > Saturniidae > Actias > Actias luna. Next base: position 5,644,937 of record JAZHAC010000033.1, on the reverse strand, counting down.
ACTTATTTGATTTGTTGCGTTTCCGGATCAGCCACTATATATATATCCAACCGCTATTAGACTTACAGTTCAGTATGACAGCAATAGCCCCTGTTGGTCTCTTAATTTGCTGTGCTACCATAAAAAGATAATAAAATCCATAAAAATAGGACAAATATAATAATTAATAAAAATATCCTATTCCACGACATAATCAACTTCTATGTCTAATTACAATAGTATCATATATAAGTGTAGTTGACTTCAAATGAAAACTAATAAATATTCTGAACAATCTCATAATATCAAACTTGGTTTATAACACTATTTTGCAATACCCTGATAATGTCTTAATATACAAAATGGAATCTACATTAATATCTCTTTATTGAAATCTTTTCTGAAATTTTGAAATCTCTTACTAGTTTAAGAGTATTACTGTACAGAGAATTCTCAGTGTAGATATCTTTAAACACTTCAATCCTGCATAAAATCGCAGCGGAATAACTTTATGTTGTGTTGCTACGGTGAATTGCGCTGCTAGAGCTCCTGTGGAAAGGAGGTTCAAGGCATATAAGCGTCCATAAGCTACGACAATCACTGAGCGCCAAGCAAATTGTACGTTTGTCTGTTTAAATAGTTTTATGTTTGTAAATACTTTGATTATACGCGTGTCGTACAATCAAAGCGTATTCAGTTAAGAATTTCACTTAGGTGTTACCAAACTATTATAATTTATTACCTTCACCGAAGCTACTACGCTGTAATGGTGGTGATGGTGATGGGAATAATGTTTTTTGTAATCATAAGAGCCTGAACAAACAACGGTATCCTTAACAAAAAATAAAATAAAAAAATTACGTTGAGATACTAATTTATTTCGATCCGCTAAACCCTGCTGTCTTGTAGGTATAGCTCAAAATAAAACACGTACTATAAAACACTTCTCAGTACAAATACGTGCGAAACCTGACAAATGTGATATTTCCGTATTTAATGCGAGAGATCAAGAAACATAGCTATACAAAAAAGGCATATATTTTTATTCATAAACTTTAACTTACCCGAAGCGGTCAATTATAAAACAATCAATAAATAGCAAAACTATCCACGTATCGATCTTTGATCGAAAACACATATCATTTGCCTAATTAGATTGGGCGTTAAATCGCCAAACAACCATTTATAATCTGTTCATTTAAAAATAATGCCGCATAAAAAACTCGTCAAAGATATTGTCAGGAGATACGGGGCGAACTCTGTTCGCAGCCAGCGCACTCTAAAAAAAAACCTCGAAAAAAAAGCCTCACTCGAGGCGATCCGTGACTCCTATTTTTTTATTTTATTATTTTTAATTCATATTATCGTACGGCTATCCCCTTTAATTTTGTTTTTAAGTATGGCCTTCGGTATGCTGGCAGCTACGTTTATGGATATTCAGAATTCCGTGGCTTATAGTCCATGGGGCGATTTCGTTTTATGTAAATGCATTGTGCAGGTGTGCCACAGTAATTGTGACAGATGTAAATATGGTAACCGCTAATTTATTTACTGTTACGAATACGTACATACATTTAGAAGTTAGCAAAATATCATTAAACGATTGCTGTTATAACACGTTAGCAATGTAACGTTCAGGGTTGGACTGGTACATATGAAGTAATAAAGCGAAATGGTGACGTATACCGAACAAAATGGGCATGATGAACTGCTAAGATTTTCTATTGTATCATAATCTAAATTTTTTGAGGCTTACAACCCGGCAGCTTGTTTGGATCAGCGATGTCTTAGTGAGTACTGTTGTTTTTGGATTGTTCTATACCTATCGAAGGCTAAATAAAATTACTAAGTCCTGCTAAATATTAAAAAAAAAACAAAGGTATGAAAATAGGAAGATATATCAATAATTTTAAAACACAAGAGAAGTACAAAAGATATTCTATAATCTAGCGGTGGGTTAGAAGATACTTATAGTATAAGCGTTTTTATTATCATTACTACTCCAAGTTTTTTTTTTTTTTACCCAAAAAGGATATCGCCTGTGTTTAGTTACTTTTCGCTATTTAATAATTATACATTTAGAAAACATAGTATTAGTAGCATAATTATTGTAAGTATAAAATATATGAATAACCAATAAGTATTTAGAACAATCAGATCCACTGTTATTATGTAATACTTACATAACACCAATTTTAATAACATTTTTAGATATAGTGTTTGGGTACAATTTCATCAGAAGCCGTATCTAAAAACACTACTGTTATGAGACGTTAACTATAAAGAGAAACTGGCATGTTTTCCTAAACCTATATGTCATTGGCGACAGTTTTGCCTTGAAGATAACAAAGGCATGTAGGTATTCCAAAAATTCCTGTAACCATACTTTTTTCTTCACGTGGTGTTAAAAGTACATATACCAACTTATTCATCGCCATGCGTAAATGCATTACCCAACTATATTCTCATCACAAATTTATCCTGCTAACAGCTTAAGGTCATTATAAATTACTAGCTTTTACTTACGGCTTACCTCACGTTAAAATTGTTTTTGTGAAATCAGAAGGCGCAATAAAAGGTTTCATACAAAAGTTTTTCTTTGGAAGTCTTTGGAAGTGGCCAATAAGTTTTTCGCGAGAAGTAGTAACCTATCATGCCAACCTAGCATGTCCAAGTTCCCATCTATCTTTATACTATCGTTCATCATAATCGATTCAGCGGTTTAGTCGTGGAAGGGTAACAAAAAACAAATTCATTTTCGTATTTACAATATTAGTAAAGATGAACCTATATCGACCGAAGTTATGTCCAACATTGCCAATGATCTATGTACACTTCTTATTATGGAGAAAACATTGTATTGGTAATTGGATGCTACTAACAATGTTAGAGTGATTTAATACAACCAGTAGTTCTACAACAAGTACAACAAACTAGTCATTAAACATGATGTTATCAGCACTCATTATATAGATAGGTTAGCTAAGATTCAACGAATTTATGGTCAAAATGACGGGAGAAAATTAAACGCATTTTTAATGGCCTAAAGTTAAACCAACAAATTTTAAAGAAATGAGACATAAATTACTATTATACGCGTAAACTAACAACACAGATTAACGAAAATGTTCTATATGTATTTACATGGGTTGTGTTGCCAGTCGTCTCAACTTTCTCGGAACGGTTAGATTTTAAAACCTACTTTGCAGGGACAAACTTTATTCAAGATTAAAAAAAAACCTTTAAATTATGACTAAATGATAAATAAAGAAATATTATAATTTTAAAATGTAATATTCAATGTTTGATAAAGTGCCATTATAAACTGGCTCGTAATCATTGTTTAATAGGACTTTAGTCAGTTATTATATTTTGTGTTTAATAATCTTATCAATTGATAAGAGAGACGTGATGAACTTCTTAGAAATGTATGGATTTATCGTGCGAGTGCCAGGTCTATCGTGTGGCAAAGAAGGAAACCCCAAGCACATCCCGAGACTCATGACTTTGGTATAAGATGAGGTCCTTTTCGAAGCACGTCAACACTGACCTTCACTACCCGTGTTTTTTAACTAAAACCAATTTAAACGGATTTTATCGCGGTTATTTATTAATTTAAATTAAAAGCTTAAATTAATTAAATATAATTTAAATTAAATCTTTCAAATATTATACAGAGATTTCGCTGACACACCTCTGACACCCACTTCTACCGCGTATGAATTAACCACGTAGCTATTTCTTTCAGTTCCAGTGGTATTTATAAGTTTTTGCGTGTTTCTTAAGTATATTTGTGTGTATATAAAGTTCCTAAGGATTAGCTCAGCATAAACTGTTTGTTCTATACAAAAAAATAAATAAAAATGAGTTCTTATCCCCCAAGGTAATTAAAGTTACTGAGGTGTCACCCATAGGAAACCCCATCCAGCTACACGGATAGTGACAAATAACTTATTTTTTTAATTACCATTCAGTATTCATCGTGATATGCATCTGGCAACTCCAATTTACTGAGTTGTTTTAAGTTAACCTTATTTGAATGAAACACTAATTGAAAATCGTAGCAACCTGTTCTCTCTCGGATATCGTGTACTCTCGTCGTAACCAAGTAATTACTTTTTTATGATGTTTAAAGTATTTTAACTAGATGGCACTCGCATTCATTGCGTATCTAGTGTTTTGATATTTAATACCATTCGAATATTTAACGACAGAATTTTCGATTGATTTTTTTATTTCTATAACAAATATTTATGAACATTAGATGCACAAGTGATTACATTATTATTATCCAATGTATCGTTCTTCGGTGTTCATAATTATATATTGAATAATCTAGGTTCCGAACTTTTAATTGAAAAAACATAGTGAGAGTTTATTGTTAGGGTTTATATTTTGGTTGCTATTAACTTGTGTGACGTCTACATTCCTGATTGTTTGTTTTTATTTAGAGCAAAATCAAGCGAATACGTATTTATTTTTTCCATAAAGTTTCATGTTTTTGTTTGGTTACATTGTCTTCATTTTAGAATAAAAGTATATGTAAAAGAGAATAATGTTTGGATTGCAAACCCTTAAACTTTTTTTAAGAGCTTTGAGTTTAATGCTCATATAATACAATTGCATATTTAAATAAATACGGTTTAGTTATCATAAATGACTATATTATTCTATATCTATTCATATTTCTATAGATAGAAATATACAGCAGACTTCGCGGCAATTGATGCGAATTCGAATTCCTGCAATAATCTTGAACTTTCAGTGAAAGTGAAGCTAGTAGTGGTATTATACATAATCCTGTCTGGTTGCCTATTTCCCCCTCCCCGGTTGAAAAATCACCAAGCACCTATAGGTGTGTTGCAGCGACTACACTGCAAACGCAGATCAAATTCTATCGTCTCAAGCCATACCTCGACTAAGCATCACGTGAGATTGTGCCTAAAACACGAAACCTATTAAACAAAGGTTAAAAAATCTTCGGGTTCATATAATATTAAATCTACGTTAGCAAGAACTCACTTATGTAACGTAATATTTTGCATTTAATAAGGCGTGCGTACAACGAAGCGCGCGTGGCCGACGGCGAGAGATGGATCCAGAGATACAGCCAGTACAGACTCGATCGAGCCTCGTTGAGTATGAAATTATTGGAAAACTCGATTCGTGCTCGATGCATCTGTTGAGAAAGACGCGAACGCGAGCTAATGTTCCCCGCGAACGGTCCAAGTAAGTTTTAAAGATGAATCGAAATGATAGTCATTTTCTTAGTATCTACTTACCTACGCCAAACTTGTCGCTGCAATTTTTATTTGAATTCGTATTCGAAGGGTGTTGACCTGGCTCTGTATGCGAAATGATCGATAACAAGCACACGTTACCCATAAATTAGTACAGTATTGAAGGACACAAGTGTCGATGCCCGAGGCCGAGGCGGCTCGGGCACCTGTGCGGTAGAGGCGTTTGAATATTCCGCCCAAATCGATATTTCATTGCACATCTGTAATTATGTTCGGGTTAAAGTGCCTTCTCTCCAATGAACACGCCTAGGCGTTAGGGATGCCGCCAGTAATTGACACTTTACATGCTTTATTTGATGTTTGTTTTTTTTTTTTAATTTTTTGTTTGGTAAGCATCTTCTACTTTTACTGAATTATCGACATAAAGCATTAACAACATTTAAAATGTTGAATTAATAAAAATAAATGCATGTTAAGATTATAAATGCGAACGTGAGTTTTTTATTTGTTTGTTACGCTTTCACGCCTAAACCGCTGAACTATTGAACTATATAAAGAATTTTGACATAAAGATAGATGGGAACCTGAAGACGGTGATAGACTAATTTTCCTGGAAAAAAACTTTTTGTAGGCGACGTAAAGAGAGGGATGAACTTTATATTAATATTTTTTTGGTGTCATCCGATTTGTCTCACAAAAACAATATTAACGCGAGCGATGTCGCGGGTAAAAGCTAATAAAATATAGAATAACAGTGTTGGTTGCAAAATAAAAATAAAATCTAACATAGTGTATAAAACGGCAGTGAACTAAATTATTTATACTTATTCTTACAGTCTATAAAACACACACCATTGTTCTTACATTTGGGAATATGAAAGAGATACGTCGCGTCGCATACAATAAACATGATCATAAATAAATAAATAAGGCCGAATTTAATAACAAGGCTGGACCTAAGTAATGGCCGCCAGAAGGCAGCGTTACATATATTACGAAGACCATTTTTATGCCTTTTTACGCACATTTCTCGGCTGTGTATTAAAATATTTAAACACTATAATTTGGAGACGATATAGGGACTAAGAAGATCTTTTGTCGAGGGTAAACGAAAATGGGATTCTTCATTAATAATCCGTTATGCGGTTATATTTATAGGTAATAGAAATATAACTAGGGTGGTAAGTATATGTAATCGACTTCATAATGACCAGCATTAACGAGGCGATATACCCGACACCGTATCTTTTTCATTGCTGTATAGGCTTAGCGTTATGGCGTTATAGCGTTATCTTATATTGAGTGACGATATGCCTAAAGATGGTGGACATACTAAGTCTATTAGAGCGAGTGATTCTCAAGTGCAACTGCTGGAACACACCTATAGGTATTTATTGGCAGATTTTCAGCTTGAGGGTAGTAGCTATTCAGATATGCATTGGAAAAGTCTACCACCATGGTATGGTTTCAGCTCAAAGCTTAGGCTCATTTCAGGAATTCGAAGTCATATCTATGTATATAATGTCCGCATACACTACCGACTGAGCCATCATCGCTATCAGTGTTTTGGGTTTCTTACTGGCTAGCTAGCATACTTTGTTATACTGTGTTGTACATGTGTAGAAAAGGAATTATAATAAGCATAATTAAAGTCATGTCAGTAAAATAATTTTATAATAAAAAACATTTATATCAGGTACCTTACCTTTGTACCTTAACTATGGCTAATGGCTGGATATCTCCTTGCGGAGATTTGTTAATGTGTTACGTTTGCATAACGGTAGAATTATTAAACACTCCAGTTGACAATAATTAGGTATGCACATATTAATATACGTCGTTTGCAGTTTCAACCCTAGCGGCTTTATAGTTCTATAGCAGAGTTTGCTACAATATTTATTTTACCTGCTAATATACATTTTAAAGAATTTCTGTTTTACAATTATTTTAAAGACTTTTAATTATAGTTCAACAATTTCCTTAGAAATTTTATTATGGAATTGGACCGGTGTCCTTTAAATAATTTATCTACTTTTAGTAACCTTGTATGGATCATAGTAAGTTTATGTCTATTTCTAGTAATTTGTGCCAAAACACATGAAGGTATTCTATTGGAAAGAAAGCTGTTTCACTTGGTCTATCAATTCTGATAAATCTAGATCGATTTTATGAGCCTGACTCAATCAATATCCTTGAATGTCATTCCATATTGGTTCTAAATAAAATGATATTTTAGACTCAATACAGTTTAAAGGCTAAATGCCTATAACTAAAAATATAATCTCTTAAGCTTTAGAGCGAATAGTAAAACACGTTTCAAAATCTCCTAAAAGTCTCCAGAAAACTAAGTAAATATGTTTAATGCGAATGAATTTAAGAAGGACCGATACGCTCGTGTTTGTTTATGAGATGTATGTAATTTGTAATAAACAGTTCAATACCATATTCGTGTCGACTAAAAAGCGTAATGGATTCTCGGGATGATATGATTGTGGAAAAAGCCGGTATGCCCATTAACACGAGTAAGGTCATGTACTGCGTCCGACACCGTCAGTGTCAGATTTCGCGATAAATAACAACAGAGAGTGACATTCCGATCAAAACAATACCACGTTCCCTTTCTTGTACATGTTACTCGATTCTTTCAATTGGAATACTTTCGTTATATTTTGCCATAAGAAGGACAGATTTGTTGTAATAATTAGGAAATGTCGGTCGTTAATTAAATATTATATGTGTACCTACGTTGAAGCAATATTTTAGTTCTTCTTGCTTAAAAGCTTATCGATAAATATTAATACGCGGTACCTTGATTCGTGGGAATTGATTAAATAAAAGCAGAGATTTTATAAAATTTGTTGTGCTCGCGGCTCTGCCCGCGCATTTACAGACATTGTTTTTCTTTTAAACCTCATATAAGTTACGTCATTTTTATTTTATAACCCAAATGCGGGGCATATTTTTAGACAATAATGAAACTACTTTGCTAAACAAAGAGACCTAATTAGATTCTGCAAAGGAATATTGTATTTAGTTAATGTTTTGTATTAAATATTTTTACTTTGCCGTATCATGTAAAAGTAGACAATGTACTGTAAATATTAAAGTTGAACTTTGTTAATACTAATACACATATTTTTACTATTTCTGTTCTAAACCACAGCTCGATGCATTATACTAGTTCGATGATTTAGATACAGTATTAAAAAAAAGCATTGCATTTGCATGGTGATAAGGCTTTTTCTACTGCATGCCTGGCCAGCTACCACCCCCAAGTTAAAAATCTGGCGCCAAATACCAATAGGTGTGTTCCGGCAGTTGCACTTGGGAGCCAGTTCCAGCACGGGTTTAGCGTGTCTACCTACTGGGGCCGTATCGTCACTTAAGATATAAGTTTAATTGTTCTTCAATTGTAAGCATACAAATTGACAGATGGATTTAGAAACTTTGTAAAGTGAATAAGGATATAATGTAAGTGAGACATCAGTATATTCATTAATATGCAATAAGTTATATATAGTTATGTAATTTCGTAACAAAAATAGAATTAATTTTGATGAATTCGAAACGAAACCTTGATATTTGCTTTATGCGCATCAAAATCGGCAAATAAAGCAAATGTCTAGAGCAACCTTAGAATGATTTACTAATAAAAGGTTAACTAATTCTTATTAATTTTTTATTACAAAATTATAAGTTATATTGCTTCATTTTACTGGGTTCAATTATGTCCTAAATACCACCTGTGGTTATAAAGTATCGATGTGGTTACTAAGACGTTAATCTTTCTAAGTTCAGTACTGTCTCTCAATGTACTAGAATATACTTTGCGCTAGGCCTTGTAGCGCCCGTGTACAACCAATACGTTGATACTATCTAGTAGGCGCGCAGTCAGTATTTGGAGGTGCCACGAGCAGAGCTTGGCGCCCCCTAAGTCTGTGCGCTTGCGTGCACTGCACCCCTCTATACTATAGGCAAAGCCGGCTCTGGAGCTTATTGTGGGTTATTACTGAAGAGCTTAAGCTTAAAGAAAAAGCACCTAGATTTGGATAAATTCATCACTTTAATAAAGAAACTTACAATTTTACGTAATTGCATCAAATCAGTTTTTATAGGCAACGACAGCACTCGGCGTCGAGCTCTGTTGACGTTAGGGACTTTACAAGCATACAATTAACGGACATAAAGCAACGACAGGCGAGGCGACCACTTAAACTGCTACGCCTACAGAGCACTCAAATATACAATAATTATACATTAAAAATACACTATATATAAAGTGTATAATATCATGAACTTGTTGGTATAATACATAATATAGCGGCATTGTAGCATAAGATATGTTTGTGAGTTTTTTAACCATTCCGCTAACGTTTTAGCGAATTCTTATATACTAGATCTTGAAGTGTGTAGTTTTTACAAAACTATAATGTAACACTTCATAGTTATTTCGCACCTTATATTGTAGCAAAATAAAGTTCTAGTAGACGAGACGTGCTCACATAAATTACTTATCAATAAAAACAAACACCAACAGCAATGAAGACATGAGGCAATCCGATTGCGCTAGGATACGCCCCGTTGAATAGTCGCTGCGTTTTTCAAAGGCATGCCTGTGCGCATGTCCACTGTAAGGACTTTATCCGTCGAGGATGTCTTTGGTTGCCGCGATCTAGATCTGGCGGCGCCGGCGACCGGCGGCGCGATGGTATCGCAAACGTTGCGCGACAATTGCTAACGCCGGTGTAGCGCAGCGCCCGCGACGAACAACGCGAATTATGCACAGGCCAATGAGGCGGTGAGCCGTTTGCACTTTTGCCGACCGACTTGCATTATTGACATTCCTGCTTAGTATTGTTATTTACTTTAAAAGCACTATTAACTATTGAATTAATTAATAATCTCCATACACCATCGCAATTTTTACAATTCTAGCATATTAAAAAAAAACCATCGAGTTCAAGCACATTATCTGGGTTATATAATGGTATATAAATCATACCGTTTATAGTTTATTGAATTAAATGTAGCTTATAAATAGAAAGTTATTCAGGTTCACGAATTATATGTATAATGACATATTATTTGTGAAAAATTAGTTTATTCTTCATGTTTAGATTAGTCAAAGTTACATTATTTGTATACAATCATGACAAAGTTACAATCTTGTATATGATGGTGAGTACCTAACATCCAACACCCAAAGTGGATAAGTAAAATACTCATGCTTTATTTATCTGTGGGATATAGCAAAGTGAGTTCACTGGAAACAAATATTTTGCCTTAGACAGCGTCCTTAATTAATGAGTAATTCTAATGTAGAAAAGGAGCCATTATTAAGTTGAAAATAAAATTCCACTATTCCTACATATCAGGTTAGGCTTTGGTAGTAAAGGATTGGTCAAGGAGGTCAAGCTTAATAGAAAAGTTAAATGTTAGAAAATTCGTTAATTCTGAAATTCTGACATTGACTAAAGACGCTTGTTAAAGCGTCAAATGAACATTTTAATTGATTTGCAAAATATTCCACTTTTCTACGTAATATTTTAATAATTGTGTGTAAATTGATTACAACCAAATAGGATGAAGAAAAATATAGTACTACCCTTTGGTCTGTACGTACACACTCTCTTTCACCAGTGAAAACGAAGAGGGGTCATTGGAAATCATTAGCATCGCATATTAATTCTTATAGCGATAACGACCATGACCACTCTTTCGAAGGCTTTAAGATTAAAGAGTAATGAATGTATATTTTGACCGCCGATTATATCTCAAATATTTAATTAACTTATAAACACAAATCAATCTTATTGGCAGATATAGATATCAATTTATTTTTTTAGTATTGAAGTTATTTAACTATATTTTTATCAGAAGTATCCTGCTACGCGTCAATGGATGTGAGTTTGATCCCTGCAATGAGCTTGAGTTTTTGGTGAAGACTAATACCGTGATGAAAACATAGCTTTAGCTAATACACACCCTGCTGGTACTCTGCTACTCTACTCTCAAATTAAAAATCTGCTGCCAAATACCTATAGGTGTTTTCCGGCAGTTACATTTGAAAGCCAGTCCCTCCATTAGGCTTAGCATGTTCAACATCTTAGGTAGCCACATGTAAATTAGGCGAGATTGTACCCATAAAATTAAACCTATAAAGTAATTTTTTATGAAATAAAATTAGTACTTTCTTATTTGAAAGTAGCATAAACTCTGAAATATTCAACGAATGTTTCACCTTTCTCCAACCTGGTTTTGAAGCTTAGCACTGGGTAAAAATATTATCACAGTTAATAATCAGCTAAGTACGGGTCAAACTCGTACACCGAGGTCCCGTTCTACCATACGATATGTAGGTATATCATGTATTTACCAAAATTAGTTGTTTTATTTCCTTCACTTCGCGTTCCTTAGCGCGAGTCTGGCTCACGTTTGACTGGTTTTTATTATTTTATTTTATAGTTAGCGCTATAAACACACCACACTTTACTTATTACCATTTTTATTATAACTAAAAAACAGATACTTTTTTGCATTTAGGAACCCATTTTTATTATTTTTTCGTATATATTTTGGTATCCGTCATAATAAAACACAACTATTCTGGTAAAATTTCGACGAGCTGCATATTATGATTTAGAAGATTAAAAGCTTGGTAATATTTATTGAAAAGTGTCTATAGTATCTAGTATCAGTATCTAGTATTCACAATTATTCTGGATAATTTGTACTTTGAAAGATATAACTAGATATTCGTCTCTATGTAGAAACTATATTTGTCGTAGTTACCGAGTTTAAATAATAACATACGAGATACTAGGAGTACAATTTTGAAGCGAGGATAGATCAGTTGGTAGTGTGTACGGCCCCCCGGTGAAGGAAAACATCATGATGAATCGATAGCATGGTGGTAAGGTTTTTTCTAATGCCCGCCTGGCTAGGTACCGCTAAATACCTTTAGATGTATTATGGCAGTTACACTTGAGAGCCAGTCCGTCCACTAGTCCGTCCATCATATTGGGCCACATCGTCACTTAATATCAGGCAATATTGTGGCCATAACGCTAAACCTATTAATAAAAAAAAAATGCTTTTTATATTTTACAATTTTAACCACATTTAAAGTAACAGGTAACATATGAATGTCTATGTTGAAACATGAATGTTTATCCGTGTAATATTCGACGTGGATTTATAGCTTAACTATGCCACGAATTACTAAGGTTGCAAGCAATCTCCAACAATATAACCATGTTTAGAACAAAAGTTGCGTAAAACTGTTAGGTATTCGAGATAAATCTACAGGATCTCGGTAACGACGCACGCGTGTTCCTCGGTAGGGCAGCTCTAGACTTGTAGACGACGTGATGAAATGTGGCTCAGCTCAAATGCTCGCTTTCTAGGAAGGACAATGACATACGGGTAAGCACACCGACATTATCTAAATCCCTTAGTCTGAAAATAACTTACCGTTTATATAAAATTGACAAAAAATATTACATTATACGCGTCTGATAGTCTCATCTAAATTCTAAACTAATTGAACCACTGAAATCATATGCATTTATTATATTTGTTTCATATCATAAATACCTATTCCAAGTATCTGATATATAAATCGACTATTTTACAATAGTCGACTTATTTTAACTACTGTAAAGAAACCAGCTGGTTTGATCTGTATTGTCTGAAATAAGTTACTTTAAAACAAGTGTACGTACAATTTGTCACATTCCATAAAAATTGCATATGTGAGTTTCTATTAAAAATGAACTTTTCAAATGTATCTACAAAATTGAATACGCAATTATTACGTTAACGGACAAATAAAGTGATAGAGTAGTTATGCACAACACCACTTTTATGTTGTGACAATGTGGCCTAAGACGCTAACAAGCTAGACCTAATAATAAATCTGTATCTGAAGTGTAGTTGACGAAACACACTTATAGGTCCTCGGAGACAGGTTTTCAGCTCGATAATATTAGCTTTAGGTACCATTTGATAGATGGTTGCTTATCACCATGTTGTGGTTCCATCACGTTTTCTTTCTGCGAAAACACACGTATTGTAAGTTTCGATAAAAGATCAATCGACGTGGTGTCCGAACACGCTACCACTAAGCCATCATTGCAACCTATACTCATCTAGTTCTGTCAATTTGTTTATTCCTTTCTATCACAGGTATTTTCGTTATTAATTCTGATCACTTCGTATAGCTTAATAAAAATAAAATATGGAACTAATTAAAACTTAGAAAGTTTAAATTAAATTAACTTAATTTCATTATTACATTATTCCATAAGATGAATTGTGGCTCTATTTATATTTTTGTGAACTTAAGTGTTTTCAATTAGCCTTTATAAATACGCTACAAATATATATAAAGGCCCCCGATTTTGAAATCCGTTCTTAGTAAATGTCTACATCGTAAAAGGTAAATTACATCCATGATGAAGTTCAAGTATTATGGTTTTAAAAATATCGTGGAGAGCCAATTAGTGAAAATATGTAAAATATGAGTTTAGTTTAAGCTATAAAACAACATGATATTCTATTGCTATTCTAAGAATATTTTTAGGGTAGCGGGGATGTATATAGAGACGGGCAGAGCGGATTCCGTCACGTGCCTCGGCGATCTGATAGTGGCTGAGGCACAGCACGCGACGCCTGTGTTCGCACTTCGAAACGAGTCACACGCATATAACAGACATGTACACTTTGCCACTCGAAAGATAAAGACTGAGATCACACAAATAACAGAGTCAAATAACGTCCTATACTACTTATCTATATTCATATTATAAAGCAGCATGTTTGGTTGTTAGATTGAATGCGCTAATCTTAGGAACTATCAGTCGGATTTAAAAAAATATTTTTATTATTTGAGAGAATAATAACTTGGAAAGACTTTTGATTGTTTAACGTCACGCTACTACCAATAGGAGCAAAGATGTTTTGAAAAAAGGTACAATAACGGTCAAAATTTATCAAATAATTTTTAGCTCCAATGAACGAAGTCACGGGCGCAGCTACTCTATATGTAAATAGGCGAATACGAATCCAGTTCAGTATCTTATTCGCCTCTGTTTACATCTTTCCTTTTTTTGGTACTAAAAAAACATATCTAGTTGTTGGCAATATTTAGTAGGTAGTATCAACAAAAAAATCAGGAAACATTTCTTCCACCTTTTACAATAATTTTCTCAAATTTTCAGTAATTATTACCATCGAAATTCAACAACTGGACGAATACCATTAAGTATTAATATTACATAAACAATATCATATTTCATTAACGATAATGACTAACAACTTAATCTGCAGAAGATATGCAGGTAATGTTAACGAATTAAAATGAAATAAGTGTGCGTCTAAGAAATGCAATTTATTTAGGTTATATTTTATGTACATGTGTTTACTATTGTATTTAAATTAAGTTTTAAAAAAGATAATCATATTTAAAATAATACTATATTTATCACATACACTAAAAACATTCCATCGTGGATGTTACATCAATGGCGTTATGTAGTTTGTGATAGAAAAATCTGATGGGTGTACCTGGATTTAAATTGAATACCTATATACAACAGTATTTCCAATTGTTCCCAAATAAAACTCCTGATTTTCAGAATTGCTCTAAGAACAGTTTTTCCACAGAGTTATCATTATTTGTATGTTTGTTATATCATACAATGGTTTATAAAAAACAATTAATGAAGAATGTATGTAATAATGATTGAAAGGGCTTCGTTGTTTCCACAGGTTCGGCGCATAACAATTTGTATTGAATATAAAATACGAATAAAATCAAAAAGTGTTTATAAATATGAGTATATCTGAAAAAGCGTCGCGGCATGGAATTGTTTCGTGGTGCGGAGACCTCCGGGCGTGCTGCATTCCCATTGCCTTTTTGTCAGTCACCGCGAACATATTTATTGCAACACTGATCCCAGCGCCCAAAAGATACCAGATTTGACAACGATCCCCTAAGCTCCGATACCGACCCGAACCTATTGTATCTGGTATTGTTTTTACCATCTGTCTTTGATATTCGTTCGCGCCAGAATTCATAAGCGGTAGCTTCACTCTGATTTAGAATTAATTAAAAATTTGAATTTACTAAGATTAAATGTTTTTTTTTTAATTATAGGCCGAGAGTTTTGCGAATATTAACTGTATTACTATATAATACTGCTAGACTTGACAGATATGATCGTGAATTCCTGACCGAACTTTGGGTCGTCTTATATTAGCGAGTTTCAGAAACATTTTTTTAACATTCGAATTTTCGTTATGCTATATAGGATACTGATATCCGAGATTCGATATATGTTTTTGTAATGGACGAGTATCAAAAAAATGATTTTAAAACCTGGTTACAGTGGTCAAACTGTGAATCTAAATAATACAGAAACTCACTCAAACACAAAATTTCATTAAAATCGGTCCAGCCGTTTAGGAGAAGTTTAATGATATGCATTTGTACAAAATAAATATATAAATATACTTGATATTCTTTAGTATGAAAACAAATAATAAATAATCATTTCTTTAACGTACATTTTTTTTGCATAGCAAATAAAAGCTATTTAGTGTTCCATGGATTCATCGTGTAAGTAGGTTTCCGCGTCCATTGTCAGAGATGGAATTGCGAGCAGATCCGAGACTTGTTACACGCGTATAGGTTAAAGGGAATAAAAATAAAAATGTAATATAAACTGCGAGTCAATTAGCTTGAGTTCGAATCCTAACAATGAGTCTCAGTTTTAGGTGTCGCAAAACATGTGCCGAAGCTATAGCATAGTGGTAGAGTATTTTCTGCTGCCTGCCTGGCTAGTTATCAACCTCTAGTTAAAAACCGTTGTCAAATAGTTATACGAATTGTCTGGCAACTTTCTCAAATTAGGTGTAAAATTTTATACACACATAGGCCACAATGAGGCTTAATATTATGTGAGTTTGCATTAACGCTAACCATGTAAACAAGCACAACAAAAATATACTCAGATCTCGAATAGTGAATTAGGAGAAAGCAGCAGTACTTGAGCGATCGGTTACGTAAATAAGGATTGTAATGAATCATTGCAAGTACGGTAATCCTTATAGCAAGTTGCGAGTTACCGTAAATTAGTTTTTCCAGAAATTAACTGACCAAGAATCGAATTCAATACCAAGCGGGTGCGCTACTAACTATGCTGCAGTCTACACAAGGAGATTTATGAATAAATTGCATATATATTTTTTGCATAAATTGGCACACATTATGCCACGAAGACAGGCATCGTTTGGATCAAAATGACACACACGATACAATACAACATTCCTAACAAACATAATTGTTTTTGCTGATTGGTCGAGTATCTTATCGGACGGTGGACACCGTTAGTGCCATTTTTGAGACGTCGAGATTAGCATCACATTGACTGAGAAGAAATATCGCTTACATTCATTTTGCAAGTATTATAGTTTATATTAATATCCGTGACACTAATTTTAAATGTACATGACTTTATTTTATATGTTTTTTATTGTTAGATTTGTAATTACGATATATTTTTATTATTTTTCTTTACATTTTGGCGTTCCTTTCAGAATATGAAGGAAATTAGTGATGAATAAATTTACATCAACATTATTTTACAAAAATGGGAGGAAAAGATGTAATTTTATATTATCTACGTTTCTTTATAGAAACACAAGAATGTGTCGGTGTATAATACCTAATAATAAAGAGAATATATTTAAGAATATATAAAAATATTGGCGACTACCGAAAGCTTTACGATGCATCGGCGGTTGTGGATATGGTGTTAATCTGCAAAAGTCTTTGCAATTACACATATACTAGCCGATTCCGAAATAAGGCAAATTAAGTGAGGGTTACTGCGACAAATATAATATTATTTCCAAGTCATATATAGATGATTCAGATACAATCGGGTCCAGATTTCTAGTATCCTTTATAATTTCTAAATGTAGACCAGCGTGTCCCTATATAATCATGCCTTAACCTGGTGGGTTTTCCAGGGTGCGCGAGTGTATAATTACACAATTATCGTGTCCACATTTCCAATACTTATCACATAAAGAGACTATACAACATTTTCAGGGCATGTATTCAAAACTACCATAAAATCCGTTTTTAAATAAGCGTACTTTTCAAAGATATTTTGCGAAATGCACCAGGTAAGTTATGTTCATGCAAACGTTGTTATAAATCAAAACATTGCTCTATCCGTCGTCGTCTTTCAGCTCCAATACTGGCGTCCTGCTGTTAAACCGCACAAATTTACGAGCGCCTCCGAACTATACCCTCGCGGTACGACGCGAGATGCCGATCATTTTCTCCGCATTATTTCAACAAAACATTCTGAATTATAAGAAATTTTTGTACTTTTATTATTAAATTTAAATTTATTATTATTTTTTATTATTATTTTAGTATGAGAAAATACTTTCGCAGCGTGTCTGATTGGAATCCATATATGGTTACTGTTCTTATAAAGTATTTTAATTCTCACAGTAGCAATACAATGGATAATGTTTTCAAAAAATACGGCTATACTTTTCCTGATTTATACCTGTGTTATAAGCGACATCATCATCGCAAAGCATAACTTTTGTATTTAGAAGTTTTTATGCAGTCAATCTATTTTTATTGGAATTTAATAGATTGGAATCAGAATGCAATGTACATGCAATATCAATTTTTTAATTCTTTCATCACGAATAATCACTGTTGCTGCTTGAACCAAAGTATATCCAGGATATGTTCAGACAAGCACAAAACCTGTGAGTACATTAGCCAATCGCAAATCCACGAAGGAGATTCACAACACAAATAAATATTCGTTTTATTCCAATTTGTCAGGCAAGCCACTCTCAACGGCGAGTTATCTCCACATTCAACGGTAAGCTCCCGCCAAAACAATACGGCAGTATCGTTAAAAAACGTTCTTGAATACAGCATTTATCATCGTTGATTAAATGCCATTGTTTTGTATCGGCAGAGCTGGGGTCCCCGTGAGTCGTGCTCCTTTTGCGTCGCCCAATGTCTCGCATTGTACCCGCCCGGAGACAATAAGTCTGTTAAATTGGTCCTCCATACTTATATCGTGTGTTGAGTTGGCTGTATTTATGTTTATTGCTGCGTGCTTACTGCTTGTAAGTTCGTGTTGGATATATTTAAAGTTTGTATAACTTTTAATAATTTATATAATGATTATTTACGTATAAATCGGTGTGTAATGGTACAAATGGACTAAGCTTACGTAATATCAAGTTACATGATGAAATACAACACTTGTACGTATTGTCCAGCAACTGTGCTTTATTAGCAATCACTCTAGGCTTAAGCTATACCTAACGTCAGTTAATTATAATACCTCTGGGTGTTAGGAGATGAATATTGCATCGGAATAGGTTGGGATCATTGCACACCAGGAATAACATTCACCATAAGACTATTCAAGTAGGAAGCGATGATACCTCAATGGAGTGTGTACAACTTTGTGTCAAGGAACGTAAGTTCGAAACCAACCACCTACAATGAGCTGGAGCTATAGGTGAAGGAAAATATCGTAAGGAAGCCATAGGGTGGTGGTAGGACTTTTTCTGATGCCCGCCTGGCTAGCTACCAACCTCAAGTTGAAAATATGCCGCCAAATAGGAATAGATGTGTTCTGGCAGTTGCACTTGAGAGCCATTCCCTCCAAAGGTTTAGCATGTACACCAACTTGAACCGTTGATCACATAAAAATTTGCTTAAGTTTAACTTGAATAAAACCTACTAAGTACAACAGTCATTTTAAACAATCATCCTGAAATCGATAGCTATGTTAAATACAAGTCACATAAGCCCTAGAAGTAGAACAAGAGTTGGTATTTATAAAATACTTTTTCGTATCGCATATCATGCTAGAACAGGGGTTCCCAAAGTGTGCGCCGTAGAGAGTGAAGAAGGGCACCGTAAAGCTATTCTCTTTACCATTCTCGTATCATTGTACCTATCTATTTCGACCAACTAGATAGGTTAGGGCGTTACGACAAAACAGTAAACATGTATGTGCGCCACGAATTGAAAAAGATTGGGAGACCCTGTGCTAGAACATTATGTCAAATTGAGGCTCATTCCTGCAAAACGTCGTTAAACGTGTAAGCCATATATACGGTACAGAGAAGATAAGTAAATACTTAAGTTGTACCCGTGGTCATTTTACTTATCATGAAAGTTCTGAGAAGACTGGAACATATCAACTAGTGTCGTACGCCCACGTGCGGCCGCTGAATCACGTACCGCAATACCCAAATCTAGATTTATAAAGAACGGGTTATGACATGCTCTTTTTAAACTGAATGCATTTCTTAGAAGAAGTATTCGTGGAGCGTCCTATACGTGACAGTCTGCGTCGCGTCGCGTCGGCGCAACATCAATGGCCACGGTACGCGTGTTCATCACTATTTTCCATTTTTCCAAGGAATAGATACCGACATTGCACAAATCAGTCTTTTACGACCACGGGTGAGCTATAAATATGTGATAACAAAGGTTTTTCTCCTGTTCAATACAAACAAAAGATACTATTTACCTAAGACTTCATAAATGCGATGAAAATTTTTTTTAAGTCAAAAGTTCAATGTCATTGAGCCATCATCGCTCAAAATACACTAGCATCAATTGTTGAAGCGATGATAACTCAGTTAGTAGTGTGTACGCACACATCGTCAATGGTCGTAAGTTCGAATCTACCCCCAATGAGCCTGACCATTTGGTAACGGAAAACTCCGTGACGAAACCATAGCGTGGAGGCAGAAGTTTTTCTTATGCTTCCCTGGGTGGCTACCGCCTTCAAGTTGATAACCAACCGCCAAATACTTATAGGGGTGTTCTGGCAGTTGCACTTGAGAGTCAGTCTCACCACTAGGCTTAACGTGTCTACCAACGTGGCCACGTCGTCACTAAACATTAGGTGAGATTGTAGCCACAACGCTAAACCTATAAAGTATTTAAAAAAATAAAGCACTGTGTCATCATTACCAGATATTCTAAAAAAAATACGCTCATTTTTCTGAAAACACATATTGTATATAAAAAACTGGCTATACAAGAACATGTGAGTATATAATTATTAAGCCTTCGCCGCAGAAACTGATGAGAAAATATGATCCGTATGCGTATAAAATTATTATCACTCGGATTCATTAATACAAATGAGAGTGCCCGTCATAGCATAGTCCTAATTAGGAGTTCACGGTTAATATCGATGCCCCATAATGATTTCAATAAATTAATTTCGAAGTATGTTCATGCGAAGAGACCGCGCCGCGCTGGCTATATCGACGACTCTCAACAAAAAGTAGAATGCTACGGTAGACTACAATAACGCACTTTAGATGCGGTTCAAAATAAAACTTGATTTGTCGGATCGAGCACACTGTACCTAGAATATTAACATTGATATTAATTTATTAAATATTATCAATAAATTGCTATATAACACCGTTTATACCTGTAGGTACATATATCAACATTTTATCTCATGAAAATTGAAGGTAGACAGGCAAGTAAGAATTTTGTAAACGGTTTATAAAAACAGATTTCAGCAATTATCGGCGACATGAATTTTTGGCGATTGATATATTATGTGAGAAAAAACGTGTACGGCGTATAGTTAGATGTTTTTATGTGAGTACAATAAGCAATCGATGCAAGCTTTAAGTGTTGTGAAAGCGTAGCAGGCTTATTTTGAATACTAATCCGGATATTTGCTTGTTCGTTGCACGTAGACATTGACAAATAAACAGCTGTCAATGAGCTGCCCGTGCGGCGGCAAAATTGCTAAAACTGCTCCGTTCATTAATAACCGGAATGGATGAGAGACGCAAACGAGATGGTGTTGATACGCTACCTGTATTTATGATTAAATGAAGAGCTGTCAAAGGACTGGACTCGTGTACAGCACACCCAAATTCAAAAGCTACCAATATCATAATGCGTAAGTTAGTTCGTCGACAGATAGTTACTCTATATATCAACTAAACATATTTCCGCCTATCTAAAGTGTTTTGTATTAAAATTACAAACGTAAGATTTTGTTGTAAATTATAAGTTAAGGAATTTTATACAAATAACTAGAAAGTATATGTACAATTTTATTGAATACTCCTGTAGTGCTAAAAATAAACAAATAATATTATTAACTAATGACAATTTTGAAAGCAAACTTCTCGCAAATGCATCACCTTTTTGCATTATTATTTAAAATGTTGTTAATTTATTTTACTGTAAAGATTGTTCATAAAAACAATAAAATGGAGATGAAATATCATTTAATTACCAATAAAACATATATAAATATAATTTTCCGTGTTATTTGTTTAACGATTACAAAATTACAACAATGTTGCTAAGTTACAGTAAAGCAATCTCCTTGAAATCAAGGTAGCTATAGAAGATTATATTATTTACAACTTTATTGGCATGAAACCTAAAGGAAAGTAATTATTGTTACCTAAATGTAAGTTTTACAATGTTCTGTGAATAGTGAAAGGGGCACTGACGATATCGCAACCATGAGATAGGTATGGTAAGTTAAAGAAAATTATGAATACGATCTAAGAAAAAGAAAAAAGTTCGGCTGTCACGGGACGCCCGGCAGATGTGAAATATATAAGTTTAGAATTTATAACAAATTAGCTGTACCCGCGACTTCGTTTGCGTGGAACTAAAAAATATTGTTTGTTTCGCGGAACCCCTAATTTTATCTAAAATAAAAGTAACCTAAGTTACTCTTTATAACCGCATAAAGTCGGTCCCGCCGTTTCAGAGATTAGCCGGAACAAACAAAGACAGACAGACATTTTTTTTATATAAATACTTTCAAATGCATTTAGTAAAAATGTATTATTATGTTATTACAAACACACATTTTTTTTTAATAGATAATAAATCCAATAAAGACAATTTGGAGTATAATAACAAAAAGCGATGCTAACTGAAGCAATCATAGCTGTTAGTAATGTGTACCGACGCCACGTCAAAGGATGCGAGTTCGAATCCATTTGGAATGAGCTTGACCTATCGGTGAAGAAAAACATCTTGATGAAACTATAGCATGATGGCAGGATTTTTTCTAACGCCCGCCAACCTCCACCCACAAGTTTAAAATCTGCTGCCAAATGCCTATAGATGAGTTCCAACAGTTGCACTTGAAAGCCAGTCCATCCACTAGGCTTAGCATATCAACCATTGTACACCACATCGTCACTTCACGACAGGTGAGATGATGATCATAACGCAAAACGTTCAAACTATAAAAAAATGATATGAAATGAATCCTCGGTTTAACTAGACAAACCTTCAATTTAAATCAAATTATTATTTCTTTCAACGTCAGGCGAAAGAGACATTATGGTAATATATCATCTTCTTTAATAATTTATCAAAGTAAATATTTTATAATAAATATTGACAGCTTTTTAACTTAAAGTATCTGTGAAGTTATTAAAATTTCAAGAGCACCGTTTGTGAACACATTTATGGATCGTATACTTGGTTTACCGTCGCCGTTTGAGATAACAGTGTATTGATGTCTTTTAGATTAGCCTTTTAGAGTTACATCATAAGGTTTTAATGAATACTAAATTTAGCACCGTCTCCTTGGTTCAACGGTTACAGTATTCGGTAAACTTTGTTCGTAATGATTTAATACTTTACAAGGACGAAAAGTTTCTATTTTTTGTGTAGTTTTATCATTCATACGCATAAATAGAACAAAATTCGTCACATAAATCGAATTGTTTATTAAGCGTCGCCTCAAAAGTTCGATGGGAAAAAAATATTAATTTTATAATGAAGCCTATAACTTAAATAAGCACCATTGAGATATTAATCTGGTAATATGAATGGAATTCGATATAGTGGATGATCAAGTGCACTCACTTCTGGCTACCGTGTCGTATCAGATTCGGTAGCATATCGCGGCCATTACTCTATCATTTCTTATCGATCCCGTCTATGTTCCGACCCGACCTACCCAGATATATCTGTCGATGGTTAAACGTACAGACGTTATGGGACTTCAATGTAAAAAACTATCAGAGTGATCTGTTCTCGTCCATAACTAGAGGACGGAATTATAAAATTCTTCAGAGAAAAAAATATAAAACATCGTTAAGGAATGCTTTGCATATTTTATATAGAATACGAAAGCCGAGGTGCAGCGACGCGACGCAACGATCGTATAGGCATATTTATGTTTAGATTTTATTCTTGCAAGTTTACAATATTTAGTATTGTATTTTGTCACTAAATATATATTAAATGTTTACAACTGATTTATATAAAAATAACAAATAAGATCAAATTTTTCCATAATCTTTTCGTTGTATATTTTGCTAGCATTTACCTGCGACTTCGCTTTTGTTAACATAAATTTTGGTAAACAAATCTGAATACGCAAACGCAATAAAAAGTATCATACAAAGATTACCCCACTTTCAATAAGGTTTTCGCGAGAAAAAGTAGCCTATAACAGGCTCCAGGTTCCCATCTATCTCTATACCAAACTTAATCATAATCGATTCTGCAATTTAGTTATGAAAGCGTAACAAACAAAGGAACAAACAAACTCACTTTCGCGTTTGTTATTAGTAAGGAAGGGTTATAATATTTGTGAGGATTGTATATTGTCACAAACGATGCATTAAATGTTTATAACACTTGCATATGAAATTGCAAATAAGCTCAAATTTATAATTATTCTTAATAAAATTTAAAATATCAAATTTACATTTATTCATAATAATTTCGTTGTATATTTTTTATTGAAATAGTTTTTAAGTCATGTTTTTGAAATCGTGAACAAAACTTTCGGAATTAGGGATACCTACTTCTTGACTATATAAAAGCAAGATTACAGAGTTACCAGTTATTATCATCACTCACTGGTTATCATTTATAATGATGTTAAAAATGTTACTTAACAGACGATCTTGTCCACCCATTGTATCACTGCTCAGTACAAAAAAAGAAGTCAAATATCTCTGGTCCACACCGATATTAGTTTAAGGGTTTCGTATATTACTTAGCACATAAAAACAAAAAAAAGAGATTAAGTAATCAAGTATCAAAGGAAAACATAATTCTAAGCGTAACTAATATTATAAGTGCAATATAAGTTTCTTAATTTGTTACCTTTCCGTCCTTAATTAATCAACCGATCGTCATGCAATTTTGCATACATATTTGCCTCACAAAGTATATAGGGTTTTTATACATTTAAGGTTTAACGTTATCGCCACAATTTCACCTGATGTGGCCCTAGATAGTGAAGACGCTATGCCTAGTGGAGGGATTGGCTCTCAAGTGCTCCTCCGGAACACTTCTATAGGTATTTGATGGGAGATTTTCAACTTGAGGGTGAGAGCTAGCCAGGCGGACATTAGAAAAAGCCCTACGACCATGATTATATCACAGTGTTTTCCTTCACCGAAAGCTCAGGCTCATTGAAGCTGGTTATATAATTATTGTTTTTTAATGCTTAGGTTTTAGTTCTTCCTCATGACTACAGTCTTGGAACACGATATTACGGATAGGGTTACAATAAAATGGCAGTAAATAAATGGCTTTATAACCTTTTTTTTTTGTCTATCTATAAGTATTTAATAAAAAAAAGATAAACTTATTGAAATTTTGAAACGTTATACATATAATATTGCTACTTTTAACCTAGTTAGTGGAAATACAAATTCAACCAAATATTCTATGGAACCCTAAAAGAGCTTTTAAAAAATGACTCCCAATTTATTTGTTGTATAAAAAGTCACATTTCCCATGACACCAGCTTGGGCGTTCTGTTCTCTTCGCATCGAGCGCCATCCTTCTTCAAAACGTGCCTTTGTTGTGTTTTTTTTATTTATTTCAACATTTGACATTTGTGAGTCGGACTACTTGTTAAATTAGTCCTGATATTTACATGCACAATTAATTATAGGAATATATTTATATGTAAGCCTATAACTTAAGGGCCATAAGCTCAATATATGTGGTAGAGGAAGCGTTTATGTCCCAATATATTTTAGTATTAATTTAGGGACCCCTTTGTACAATGTAATTATGTATACTACTTAGGGTAATTTACAGTACACTGAACATTTGGTAGTAAAAGTCTCTAAAAATCTATTTGACACACTTGGATATTGGTAAAAATACCTACCTACTGAAAAAAGTACTTTATAAGGCTATATAAATTATACTGATTTTCTTTATTTGCATTTTTTTTGCTGTACCTAATGCAGCTGAAACTACTCACGAATATGGTTGAAGATTTAAATATACACATATGATGGTTTTACTGAGATCATAGAATTTGTAATCTACTATTAATCTTACAAAGAGTTGTTTGGCATCGGTCACATGAACTGCAGGCTGCATATATAAAGACACATTATGTGTGTACCTATTTTTACTTCCACTGGATCACACAAAAATTGATTAAGGTTTTGCTACGAAATCAGAATTTTTTGTATTCCTTTTAGAACAAATTCAATGTTTATTATTTTCTGTATTGTTCAATTATTTCTATAATATTGACGAAAGTAAAAAAACCTCCACCAACCAACATAATTAATATACAAAATTTAAAAAAGATCGCATTCGCGTCGTGTTCCTGGAACAACATTTGGGGTATGCCCAGTAATGAAGAGGTGTGGTACGGATTACTACCCGACTGGACTAACATGGAGAGATCCATCAAAGTATTACTCTTTATTAACTTGTCACCTATCGGAATTAACCAGTGTATATCCAGCTCATGAAAGATTTGCAGTCCGGCATTGTATCTATGGTCTACGATGGTCTGTTTATCGGTTGGACGTGGTTTTTTTTATTGTTATGTCCTAATCCTTAGGCATTGTGCAGTTATTTTGTTGTGTCTACTATAAAAAAAGATTACACAGACCTCTGTTTAACTATTTCAGTCTACTCTCTATACTTTTTCTCAACTAACAGTTTATGCACCATGAAGGCAATACAATAAACAAACTCAGAATAACACGTTAAAACCATAGAATACACGGAAAATGCACAAATGGTTAAATTCGAATTCATTTACCGCTTTAATGTAACGACCAAATTATAACCGCTTATTACACTATTAGAGGTTTGAAAATATTTTAATAAAAAAGTGGAACATGATTGTAATGCGACAGACATTTTTGCCAGTTATCTAATTTCGAATCTTATCTGATACGAATATCGTAGTAATACTCATATCCGAGTCATATAACTGTAAATAATTAAAATACATTGCCAATTAACTTCGCCACACTTTTTTACATTACTTCCAAGTATATTATCATTTGAACGTTGTTTTAAAAATATTTTACTGACTATAAATAAAGTGACTGTAACTTCATTTACATGACAACGTACTTTCCAAATGATTAAAAATAAGTGGACTGATGTGAAACAAGATATATATACAAGTTCATCAGTTTCGTCATCTTGAAAAAGTAAAAAGTTACTTTTTTTGTTTCTGTAGTGGCCCAGGTTTATCTTTCGTGACCTCCAGGTTATAAATACAATCTTGTCCACGAAGAGAAAATAAATAGGTAAAAAAATATTTTTTGCTTCTTTTCCACATTGTACTCCTAAAATATAACATACAAATAATCTAATATAACAATCTTTACACATAGATTTTTTTCTACGTCACATACGTTTATTATTTTATTCCATATTATATAAATTATTATACAGATTCAATCATATCTATACAATAATTTCAAATTTAGGTGATTACAAGAAATATTTACATTTCTTTGAACGATACTCAAAGTAATATTTAATCAATCGAAATCAATACCCTATTAATAAAATACAGGATAAACTGATTAACACTTTTCGTAATACAGAAACTATTTTATCCCAAAATTAAATAGAAAATATTCTACATAACCACTGAACAACTGATATCCAAAACCTTCCAAGTAACTATACACATTGGGACAAAGTAACTAATGTCAGACATTAATCCTAATGTACCGACCTACTGGCTAAACATCGTTTAATCTAAACAAAAATATTTCAATGCGCCCAATAAAACTATGGCGAAGAGAAAAAAGGTTGGTCGAATGGTCCACGGCGCTCGTAAGGTATTCAATGAGTACGACTTCTGGGAAGCAATGCGGTCCACTGTCATATCACGACCAGTAGGGTTGCCTGAACACATCGCGGCAACATTCATGTCGATAAAACTAATGATTATGTAGAACTTGATCCGCATAATGCGAATTGAGATAAGTACATTGAAATATCGTTCATGATTTTTTACTGTTGAACCAGTCCTTAATAACCCCCATAATTGAGTGATACTGTTAAAGAAAAACTTATGCGTACAATATTTGAATAACAGGTATACCTTTACTGATTGCTCGGTAAAAACCTAACGTGATACTTTACTTAACCGCAGAACATAACCATTAAAACAAATAAAAATATAGTTTTATAGCTGTTTAAAAATGTATACTTAATTTTATAATCTCTCTTAATTCGCTGCATGACAGATGTCTTGAGGAATCATTTAAAAGAAGATTTTCATAAACTTGTATATAAAGATACATTTTATGATTATATTTAAAGTAACTATTCCAAAACTACAAAATCCATTAGAGTAAATTAAACACCTGAAACAAACATCAACTGTTATAAACGCATTACCGATTTTATATTAGATAACGAGAAATAGGTATAGTAAACTAAATTTGTAACTAAATTTAATAATCAATAATGCGAATAGTAGCTTCATGCATTTTATCGTGTAAAAAGTTCGATGAAAATCAGTGAGCTCGATCATTCACATCACTATCTCCGCACAGGCGCAGGCACACGACAGATGATCAGTCATGCGCCAGATGCTGCCCGATAAGCCAGCGGTAGCCGCTCATTAATCTACCTACTCCCCACCACCTTACTACCACTTTACCAATTAACCGGACACGATACGTATGTACGGATTCTAAGAATCTCCATAGATACAGTTATACGGATACATATTAAGATAATCGAATTCAGAAGCACAATCGTAGTACAAGGCAGATACTATTTGTAGAGAACGTAGAGATAATGTTGAAAATCTATCACGTAATCTCTTAAAATCTTTGAACAAGTTATCCAAAAAAGTTAACAATTAATTAATACCTTGTGGAACTATTAGAACTGTTACAGGCTGCAACAATGTATAAACTGTGAAAACTGTAAATAACATATGCAGATTATATCTAAAAGTAACAAACAGAGTATGTGAATATTAATACAATTTTGGTAAATGAATACAAAAAAATATTATTACAAAAAAGAAGTTAACTAATGGTGGCTTTTGTTTTAAAAATTGGAAGTCAAAACGAATTTCTTGAAAGTCATACGCAGAGACATAAAATAACTTACGTTTATATTTTTTGAAATATAAAAATTATATGTTATTTCATATAACATTAACACCTAACAGCTGTTCTCCATTTGTTCCGGGAATGTCAACAATTTAGCTTTACGCCCTCATGAGAACGCTACGTCAATGAATTTTAAATGCGTTATACCTCCAGAATGCATCGACGAGCATAATATTTGCAACTTACTGATATTGCGAACCTTAAGGGGCCTACTTTATAACTATGTTTGTGCGTTATACGCGAATCGTTGCGATTTTAATATCGTTCGGTAGCAATCATAACCCGGCCGTCGCTCCGGCACTTACCAACGAGAATTTATCAATCAACTGGCGAGTTTACGAGTACTGTCGACTTAATGCCTCAGCAGTAAAATGCTGCGTTTGTTTAATGTTATTCATTTGAGGCATAATTGAGGAGCAAGGTTCGCCGCGGGCGGCCGCTGCCGAACGTAGCCCTACAACTGTTTTATGTCCTTTGGTGACTACCGAAAGTATTAATTTATTGATATTAAATATGTTCGTAATTAAAAATGATTTGCATAAAACTTAACACCTGTGACATGAACAATTTTAGATTTTTTTTATGTAAGTACTTTTAACTTAATGTAAATGTAAATTAAATATATGGGGTCTAAGCGTGGTAAGCGTACCGCTAAATTATTTCAGTGCTGGGGCGATGCAAATACAATTTTCGGTTTTTATTGTGAAATATCTTGACATGACCGTTGCATTAAGATTATATTTAGTTCTGTTATTTAAAAGACAATTAAAATGACTATGCATTACCGACGTAGTTATATCAAAATAAAATTCAATTTAAATTTTCAAATTTAGATTTGATCGTTAACAATAAATAAAATGCGGATAAATATGTTGAAGAGACTGTATCGCGAACAAATTTATATGTCATAAACAATAATTATGTACTCACATCACGAGTGGTCACATCTATTTCGTTTAATTTAGACAATTTACCGTTTTTTAGTGCGTCGTGCCTTACCTCTGGCTCTTGTTCTTGGAAATCGTAAACGGCTCGCGTGGTCGCGAGCGCATCGTTTGTAGGTATCGTACCGCTTTCTTACATAGTTATACATATGTTACTGATATAAAGATATTTAAGTCTTTTTACTATTAGTCGATTTAATAATTTTAAAAATACTAATATACTTATATTTATAAATCTATCTTCTTTATTTAGAAGAATTACTGTAACTTAGAATTATTGTAAGAATAACTGTCACCAAGCAGGAAAACGTATTAATATCATTTTGCGAACATCTTCATCTCTATTTAATTTCTAATATTGGTTATATTTTCTGTGTACCGAAATTTATGAATCATGTACGTTACACTAGCTTGAAATATATATTAATGTTACCTAAATTTTATATTTAAGCTGAATAATTTGGACCAGTATTGAGTTAAAGTACAATCTAAATAATGTTGACTTAGGTACCTGAATGATATTTATGTATTAGATGATAATGGAAAGTGAATTATTAGATATATTGTCGAGGTTTGTTTTAACTCAGAGGTAATAGTTTGAAAGTGTCAGAGATTGTTGAACGATATCTATTAAGATAAGCTGACATATTTTATATACAGATTCAGAACATAAATATAGGCATTGTGTAAAACAACGGATTTATACGACAGTTTGGAGCATATCTTCACTACTCGGATGTAAGCATTTATGTTTTATTCATAAGGCATAATAATGAATGTATTTTGTGACTCTATGTGTTTTTGCAATGTCTTACAACTATAAATCTTGGGTCTAATGCGAAAATAATAGTTTCTCGTGTTTTTATACTTCGAAGATTGCAAGCTCTACGCAGGTTCTCTTCTAGAGAGTAACTCATCATATTGTATTATTATTTGAATTCTCAATATTTCCATCTAATACATTACCATTTTGAATTAGCATATAAATTTACCAACTATAGAATATGAAGCATATATTTTCTATTATGTTTATAAAAGCATTTTAATAAGTTGTTTTATATATAAAACTGAACTCTAAATAGGTATTTAACCTTAATTATGACACAGAATATGATGAATGCACAATAAGTTCTTATGGTAAATACAATTTTATTGTGTATAAAATAGATACATTTATAAAAACAAATATTCTATAGATCTGAGTGATTGCACAGGCAGAAACTAATAAACCATAGAATAATATTTTTATTATCCGAGTAAAATAATTTAATTCAACCAAACATTTCTTAAATCCGTGCAAAAGTGTTGAATTACAGTAAATATTAAAATTAAGGAGCGATAAAATACTACGTAATTAAATAATATTATATGATAAATATTTTTTCAACCACGCACGGCTTTTGTAACAATCACAATGGACTTTCAAACACAATAACAACCATTCAAATAAACGATTCTGGCAATCAACGTTACGATGCAACTCGAACTCTATTTCCATGTCATTAAATGAAAGTACCTACGAGTCCGGACAGCCTGTTAAATATCATACACCGGTCAAAAGTTAATCGGGTTTAAGTCTCGCACGCCCACGAAGATTCATCACAATCGTCATTATTCACACACAAATTATGTAATTTCAATAAATGGAGCTTATTGAATAGTGATGAGCGTCGGTAGGCCGCCGCGGGACCCCCGCCGGGACACTCAGCCGTCCCATCACTTATACCATCATATCACACGTTCCCTGCGAATGATTTTCATTACCGTTTCTCTACAGTTTTAATTGTTATATAATATTCCGTGTATACAGAGAATGTAAAATGTTTATTAGAAACGCACTTACGATTTCGTTTTCATTAATTATATTTAGTCAAACTAAATTCGATGTCTTTACATCAGGTTCGCAATGTAACTGATATATACAGTGACAGCCAACTAGCTTAATTAGCCGTTCAATCAATACACAGTACAATATATTATCCGAACTCCCAATTTATAACAAAAACTGTTTGTTATCACAACTCCAACCTAACCTAACCCAGCAAACAACACCACAACACGACAGCGACCACCTCACTGCTGCATACTCCACCTACAAGTTATTTCTTTACAATCTATCATTATTGCTAGTTGCACGGTCCGCTACTAGAACGGCGCTTTTTAGTAAAGAGTCCAGGCTGTTGAGTCAATGGCTAATTAAGCTAGTTGGTTGCGACATATACAAAAATAACTGATCAATACCATATTACTATGATATAATGCATACACGCAAGAAAGTCCTATCTACTGAAGGAATAAAAACCTTTAGGAATCAGATAAATAGTTCTCTACTGTCATACCATTGGCTCTACAAATTATTGGTTTTATTTTTCATTTATGGTTTGTTTCGTGTATGTCGTAGTTTTTAGATAACACATTTATTGGGTCTTTTATTTAGTCAAATAAATCTTATTGTACCAATGTTATGTATTCCAGAGATAAGCCAACATATTTTTCGAAAGCTGAAACTAAAACTTCATCCAAAATCTGTTTACTGATTTATATAATAAATAGTTTAACATTTAATTGAGTGTTTCTTTCGGGTTTTAAAAAGAAGTATCAAAAATCATAATAGAACCTCAAAAAAAATAGTATTATTATTGTAAATTCAGCTTACACGTAACCAGAATATAAAGAGTGTATAATTTATCATGGACTCTAAGAAAGGAGTTCAATGATAGAGCGTTAAGTATTGCGCGACCCCCGCGCGTCTATAATTGATTTATAGGCAAATATTAAAACTGTTCTCACCAGGCCTCCCGATGACTAATGACCGTGCCCAATGTTGTTTGAGGTTTTGTTTTTCATCCATTTATTCATTCGAGCACTTGTCAGTCAATGATTGACGCACAATTTCGTGTAATGAAACGTTCGTTTGATCAAGGCTACCAAGAATGTAGCTCGAGAAGCATTTAATTGAAGCGGGAATTGCTAGATCACTCACATATGTCCGCTGAATGTAAAACGTCAGCAAAATGTCGTATAGTCTCATTATCACCCTTATCAAAACAATACAAAACGCGCGATGTTATCGATAAGGATCGGTCCCGTGACAACCCCTCTAACTTCATTTTTTGTTGGTTGACATAGCGCTAATAATACTCATGAGAAAAATGCGCGTCGGACCCCCGTCATCCTCCTTTTGTTTTTAATTTCTACCTCAGTGGCACCGATTTAATTGGGCTCAACTCGAGCGAGCGCACCTTCGTATTTCACCTCGGCTCGCTTCATTTGAATATTTAAAGCATTTTGGGTCCCCGCCGTATTATTTTGTTTATTTACACAATATTTATATATTTATTTTCAAGCTGGTATCATTTATTTGGTGACGTGACTTACCGATGTCGCGTCCTTCCCAGTATCGACATAGTTAACGCGGTGAATTCTCTCGCGTTCCATTTAAAAGTTTGGAGTTCTTTCTTTGGTTTCTCTTTTTATAAGGTCGAGATGGTACCGCGTGTGGCGGTTTGCACTCTTAGTTGTTTTCTCGACAACTTCTTATCTTCGACAAGATTACTGGTTTTTAAATGAAGTTATATCGTCCCAATTGAACACCGAAACACAGAGGCGATGCGAATTTTTAATTAGTTTCCGAAGATAGAGAATTTTAAGGAGGAATGCCGAAACCGTGTCGCGGGTGAGCGCCGATATCTTAATTGAGACGCGGTCGTACCGTCCCGATCATTTGTTTCAATCGTAAAGAGTAATTTTGGATTAAAGTTACGATCGAAGTAGAATATATGCTTGGATTTACGTTTGCAAATATAGTTAAAAGAAGAAATAGTTAAAGTTAATTTTATGACAAGCAGGTGTACCTATTAAGCATTAAAGACACACAGAGACGTAGATTTTAGATATGAGCTTAAATATCTATATTTTTGTATATGAGAGAAGTAAAAATATAAGTAGCTACATAGATTTAACTTTGCAAAAATAAAATTACAGTAATTTAAGTGAGTTGTTGTGAGGTAAACGATGTTAACCCCTCATCAATTACTGTTTTCTGGTTTGTCGCCTTTCAGAATTAACCTCTCTATATCCAACTGCCGAGGAATGTCCAGGCCGACACGACAGAGAGACCGGCCGATTGACTGCTAATATCTCAATGGTCGTCATTGTGTTTGATTTATACAGTGATTTTAAATATTATATGCAAGTATCATAATTTGACCGCACCTACTTCTTATAAAAAAAACTTGAAGAGTCTTTAAAACAAAGTTAACTGCGATGAAATATAAGTGCCAGATAGCGAACAATGCCAACGGCCTTAGCCAAGTTATCTTTTAACAGTTGCCAATAACGTAAGAAAACAAAATATGTTTGGTAGGATACATGTTAAATAGACTTTAAAATCTACGTCAACAAAATGTTATAAAAAAAATCGACCACAACAGAATAGTAGGTATGTAGTTTTTATTAGGTAAGTTCACCAATTACATTATTTGTTACTGTACTGGAACTAGAGCTACAACATTAAATCCAATATTGTTCGATTCTCTATCCATGAACTCACGGCATATTTTAGCTGCATTATCTAAAAACTTTTCAGGGCTAGTCGCACCGTGGTTTATAGGACGCGACTTACGTCCATCTAATTCCCACAAAAAACCACCTTTTTGAATAAATGTTACAAAATGATGGTTGCTGACAAGTTCTTCGCTGTCATTATTTTCATCGTATTCCCCAGGAACAATATCTTTATACGCTTCTATAATTGCTACAGAGTTTTCCAGAAAAGCTCCTTTTGCCATCGAGTCTAAACCTTCAGAATCTTTCAAGTACCTCTTTAAAGGGCCATCATCCAATTCAATTTGATCAGTGTTATTTACAACACTGTGAACCAAAGCTATAATGCCACACACGTTGTTTAGACCTTGCTTTAGAAAGAATACATCTTCGGGAACTTTGTTACGTTTGTCTTGAATCTCAATTTCCTCTTTCTGACGATATTGCTCATAAGCTTCGGAGAGTGGAAATAAAAGAATCACAGAAAGAACCGGACGTGGAATCCAGTCTAAAGCATCTTTTTCCAAATCGATTATGTCCACCACATTCCATTTTTCAGATACGCCTAATTTATGCAAATATTTAGTCATCGTATCTGGATTAGATTCCATGGGTATCATGTTAGTCATTGCGATAGTTGTACTAAAAATTAATGTTGTGAATACTTCTGCAATTTATGAGATTATAATCCACTGATTATAAAGAGATATACTTTGAACAAATTCAGTCTTTCGGAGTTTTCTAATAACAATCGATAGATTACACTGACATATTAAAATAGTTTTATATTTAAAAGTGTGTCATGAGTAAACAAGAAGTTTAATTGTAGTTTCTTTACAAACTATTTTAGTTTATTACTAGCTGGCCTAGCAGACTCTCTCACTCACGTACACACTGTGAAAAACTACTGGACATATTTTGATGAAATTTGGCATGTTGTTAACTAATATCACAGAACAATAAGTAAACTATGTACAGTTTATCGTACAAAACGGTAGCGTTCTTCCGGTATAGGACATAAAATGATAGATTCTAACTCCGTTTGACTGATCCGAAAATTTGCACGCATATATAGTTTTCAAGTAGAAGTTTTTTATGCTATCCCTGAATGCGATAGGAGGCGCTATTTCTGCTGGGCCAAGTAATATAATCTAAAAAGAAGCTAAAAATTGGCTTATTTACTGGTAATAAAAATGTTGAACATATATGTCGCATTTTAGAATCATATACAAATGTCATCCTAAATAAAAATAAATAAATAAAACCGTTTCGATACTTTGTCTAAGATGAAATTCACTATAATAATCTACATAATATGATCTAATGATAAAGTCTTTCGAAAACACTGTCGATAGTGAAATTCCTTATTTATAAAGTAAAAACATAAATAATTTGCTAAAATTTTGCATAATGAAATGTATAGAGTCAAGAAAAAAACTAAATTCAATAAGTATTCGCAATACTTTTTTGTGGAAGGCTTCGGTAATTTTCAATGGTGTCGTAATGTACCGCGGGCTACCACCTCAGAGCGCTTCCCTCTTATTATGGTGTCAAATTTTGTCAAATATATTCTCTGCGTCCATTAAGGGTACCATAGTGGGCGGTGCTATTGAGAAGTTATCGAATATGATTCACACGGTCTTTTCATCTTAAAATTAGTTGCTGTTTTTAAAGATAAAGTTATCAACTTAACTTACAATTAACTAAAAATGCCCATGACTACCTTCGCGTGACTTCAGTCAATATAATTCTCTATTGTACCTCTTTGAGGGATGATTTTTCTACAATGGGAATTAGTTTCGTTTTTCTCAAATCGGTAAATATGACTCTTCATATATAAATGATGGGTTCACCATACAAAATTGTCTAATCCAATCAATCTCTATAGTGAGATTAATCGAAATTGGTTTATCAATTTAGATGCGAAAACAAGAAATAGACAGTCAATTTCTTATTTATATATTAAATTTGAAGACTACGAAACTCTTCTATTAAGATCACAGAAGAAAAGTATAATGAAGAGCTTTAATTAGCAATAAACTAAAAATAGTCTAGTTATCTTGTATATTCGAAAAGGATAGATTTAAACGAGAATTACAAATAGTTGTACTATGAGGCTATAACGATATGTTTTCTTCTTAAAAATTCTAATAGCTCCTTGCAACATATCCTTTCCTAAAAAAGTGCTCACTATTTTTTCAGAGCCTCGTCAAAGCATACTATATACCGTACCTATATTAATTATTATAATATCAATAATGTATTCAAATACTTCAAACTTTATCATAAACAGATCTTCAGATTTGTCTCAAGATATATTTATAAAGCAAATATATATTTTTGAGCTGAACGCTGAAGGCGTGGTCGCGTGTCTGCGGTGACTACCTTCAATTAAGGAGCTAAGAGTGCTTATTATTTAGAAATTCGATCGGTAAATACAATAATCGATTCGCACGGTGATGTGTGGTATAGACTCCAGACGTCCAATGCCATCGGCAACTCTCGATTTCAAAACAACTTCACTTGTATTTTTTATATCGTACTAGATTTTACCCGCGGCTTCGATCGCGTTAATATTGATTTTGTCAGCCTATTCTGGCTGTCGATCGATACAGAAATCAGTTTGCCATAAACTGCAATTAAATTATTTATATCAGGATGTTAGAAATTAACCTTTGAACTTTCAAAAACCTATTTACTATCTATTAATTGCTTACCTAACAAATTTTAGCTTTATGAATACGATATGTCGTTTGAAAAATAAATACCCATACTTTTATTACTAATTATAAACAATTATTTTCTCTCTCTCTCTCTAATGTTTCAAGCAAATCGGATGAAGAAATACAAAATTCTGAACAAAGTTTATCCCTTTTTACTCCACTCCATATAAGTTTTTCGATAGAAAAGGTAGCCTATAATCTTCTCCACGGTCCCATCTATCTCTATCAAAATTCATCATAATCGAATCAGCAATGTGAATCAGCAAGTGTGAAAGCGTAAGAAACACACTTTCTTTCATATTTATAATATCAGTAAGTTTATTATTATCAGTAAGTATTATCAATGTTTAGTTAAGTAATATCTATTTGCTTTTGTCTTCAGAGACGTACTGTTTTTTAACGGCGGCAAAATCAATTAATGGTATCCTTATTGCGTTTGCCTGAGGCGTTTTTATAGGGGTATAAGTTTCAACTGAGCAGCAAGAGAGCAGGACCCAGCTTCGTTTTGCTTCCAGTAATAGCGTTGTACCTAGATAGAATTAATGTCATTCATCCTATTAAAAAGGGGCCCGTAAAATTTAAAACTTGTTAAATTGAAAAATCAAAATGAGTCATCAGTAAAATGTATACATATTAAAATATTTTAAAATGTTAGTATTGACCTCTTGAATTATTTTATATTAATATTATAAAGCGGAAAAGTTTGTTTGATTGATCGCTCTTATCTTAGGAACTATCAATTGGATTTCAAATTGTATTTGACACAGTAATAATTAAGGCTATTTAACATCTCTCAACCACCAATAGGAGTAAAGCTATGTTGAAAAAAGTTACAAAAACGGGCTACAATTATGGAATAGTTTTTAGTTTAATACATATTTAGTATAGATAGATAATATGGAATAGAAGTAGCCCATAATATTAGTGTAACAGGGATTCCAGGCCTCAATACAGGGTGAGTGGTTCTCAATCATTGTAATATATAATTTTCGAACTTTTTATTATACATTTTACTAAGGGCTACAAATTCGATTTTTACCTTAGCAGCCATAACTATTTGGTACGCTACATACCTACTAATCAATGGACAATAACAATTAATTATGCCGACCTGTTATTATTCTTCTTCCAGCTTGTGAAAAGGAAAAACTAACCGGAGGTTGCGAGTTTTGTGCCACCTTTTTGAGTAGTCAATAATATCGACTACAGCGACATCTACTGCACTATGATCACGCACGCATTCACAGTGTGAAATTTTTTAATAAAATAGGTACAGTAGTTCAAGTGTTCATCGCGAACAATCAACGTGAAACGATTTTTTTATATATAAAGATATCCAGTCGCGGAGAGGCAAGACAGTACATGAGAGAACGTCGATGAATTGCCACTCTTTTGATGATTTCGTTCTACTGAGGATAAAACACATAATAAACATAGTGACGATATTTAGCTGGGAACAATAAAAATTAAAAACAAATTTTGAATGCATTCAACTAATTTTTATTTTGCCCATTTTGCATTACAATATGAAAAATAGTTACACATCACTAGTCACTTTGTCCTTGTACAACTATATATAATAACCACTACATATTTTATATTGATAAATTTCGTTTAGCGACAGTCAAAATAACCTTATTTGAACTATCATGAAACACCGATTAGGTATTTTCGGAAATGCTATATGACGCTATATAGGCGCATAATTAAAAACATACTTTTTAATAAGGACATACAATATGATTACTAGATTTAATACAATAATAAATACAAATATACGTACTTCAGGAGATAATATTTGATATAAAAATATTAAACTGAAGATGTTTTTGGTACGAAAACAATAATACACTTACCTATCATATAAACTGTAAATAAAAAATATGAACTACACGTTGAGATTTCAATTCATATATACGAATAGAATGACTATTTATAAATCAGTCCGAATACATTGAAACAAATTAATTGTGTATATAGTAAAGTCACATTAAAAACATTCGTCATAACATGTTTATAGTTTTTGCAAATATAGGTCCGAATTATAAACCGAATTTTTAACACAAAAAAAATTGTTGAAAACTGATGATACAGATGAAAACGGCACGTAGAATGCCATTTTATATTACAACTATTTGAATAGAAAAGTTATATAAAAATGTTCGTATAAATTAACTGCCAATAAACATTAAAATGACGCATCGTACCGGAATAAACATAGACAATAGATTCATGGAAATTGTTCGTTGAAAAAATTACCTTAAAAACTAAATCTTCAAAAACTGATTTGATAAAAACATTCCTATTTCATAATTGTGTTATTGCATTAAAAATATCACTTGATTATATAGTATTGTTAGGTAACTATTATTTATATAGTATGTAAGTATATTGTATATAAAAACTTAACTGTATATGTATAGATGTATAAAGTTTTCACTGCAATATGATAATTCATTCGTGCATGTTACTTTAAGACAAAAAACGAGTATAATACAAAAATAAAAGAGATCAGAACACTTTAAAGCGAATTTTCAGCATCTACAAAATCTAACATTAAAATTTTTTAAAAAGTCAATAATCAGAGGTCAGTGATATATCATAATTACAATAAATTATAAACAAATATTGCAAATATATATTCATAGTATTTTTTTCAATGTGGGGTTTATTTATGTATCGTTTAATTTTTTTGTTGTATTAAATTATTCAAAAATTTATTACTACTGTAAATATAAAAATATATATCGAAAACATGTTTTTTTATACACTGATTAGTCTGTAATTTTCATGTGTAAAAATAATAATTGATATATAGGTTAAAAAATGATGTAATTTCAATTATATCTAAAATAATTCATCTTGTGTGTTTTCTATACAGCTCTTTCAACTATTAGTTCCATAACCGATTTGTGAAAAACACAATACACTTTTATTAAGATATGATGATATTTCGAAACTAAGAATATTGCATTTTAATGATTTGAGCAAATATATTTAAACTAATATTATAAATTAAATGCTGTAAAAATTAGGAGACGATAATCTAGTTCAATTTACTAAAAATAATTGGTCACTTGGTAAAAAGATCTTGAATGTATTTAACACTTATTGGTTAAACTTATCTGGAATAATATTTATGTAAAATACGAAAGAATATAAAACTCAATATAGAACGTCAAAAAAGACAAAAAATATATATAAGTGTAAGCTGTATTACAATTTAAAAATATTTTCACAAAATAATACTTTTATTAGGACTACAAAATCTTTATCACATATGATTTATACAAATTTAATGTTAGTTAATACATGATTCAGTAGAAATAGTTGACATTGAGTTGGTTGACGCATAAGATAATGCAGATAAATATATCAAATGTATGTAACATACTAAATGTGATTTAAGTTAAAGTTAACTACATGTTAAACTTAATTGTTATTTTAGTTTATAAAATATTTAAAAAAAAGTGTATACGACTCCAACGAATATAAGAATTACTTGAAACACTAAATTTGAATATTTTTTTAAATAAACATATTATTAAATAGCTAAGATTTGGAATAAAAATAATATATACCTATATAATAATTTCAACGGTTCAACCTATGATCACTCTAAAATTAGATTCATATTTATGACGTCATATAATATTAATAAAGATGTTTTCATAATATAAATATTAATTCGCTGTATGTTATCACAAGATGCAAGTTACAAAAACGCAAACATGACATTTGTCTACAAAAATTGTCTGTTACTAAATAATTAACACATAAAAAAAAACAATTTATCAAAGGAAATGTTTATAATGTAACCGTAGTAAGTAGTTGTTTGCGACGTCACATTAAAAAAAAATACGACAATACAATTTTGAAAATACTGAAAACATCATTGTCTGTATAAATAGAATTTAGAATAAGATTGAAGTTGCAATTTCTTTGGTCATTTGTTTGATAATATCATTGTGATTACAGACTTATTATTAAAATATTAAATTTAAACACTTGCATTATTACATGGCCGCATTCGTTAGGACTATTAGATACCTAAATCTTCACTAATCTACATAAAAATATGTATGTACGATCTTAATAAATAAACATATAAATTGTTACGTAAGTTATTCCGAGACAATTATACGTCTTCATAGAATGTATGAGTTGTTGTTACAATATTGTAAATATCTTTATTCATTGTTATGTATTAAAATATAAAATTATATTTAAGTCAATAGAGTGAAACATATCGATGTATCATATTTTTGTATACACTAACTGACCCGTTATTTCGGAAACTTAAAGGTTTTATGGCATTCGATGAACAAATATAATTATTTGTGATCACGTTTACAAAGTTGTCAAAAAAATTAATACATCAATTTCTTATCGACACATAGTTATTTTTCTTATATCAAGGACGCAATGCTGTTGTATCTCATAAAACGTAATTTATAGAGAAGCTAAACAACTACGTAAAATTTAGATAAATTTTAAATCTTTAAACTAATGGTATTTTCCATCTAATGTCACATATTTAGTAAAAAAAAAACAATGAAAATTTCTCAGGATTTTAATTCATCAAGATTTTATTTTAAAAATAAGTCAATATGCTTTTAATTTATTTTAATTAAATATTTTAATAAAAAAATGCATGGTAGCTTCAATATACACATATTTTATTTTGTTACCCGATTAGCAGCCGGATAATTCTTAATAAATATTCTCTAATTAAGCGAAAACCTTAGAAATAATACATTTGAAAAATGACTAACCATAAAGTAGAAAACTGTATTATCGATAAAGAAAATGGTGTATAATCTGTAGCAAGACCTTTAGAATTGCCTGATATTAGGTTTTTGTAAGAAAAAATATATTACAAAAAGTTTAATATTAATCATGAGTTATGAAACCTGTAATCGTAAATGTTCATTATTTAGCATAAAATTATAGAAAATTCAGACTTTAATATTTGTATGAATTTTGTGCGACCGTTTAAGATATTGTTCTATTTTAATCGATAATGTCAGCGGGTCTGTGTCATAGGTAAAAGTTTTGAAGTTAGTTTAACATTGGGATTCCCCGTTCTCGTGGTGGCCGGAGTCGAAACTACTGAGATGTCCGAGCCCTTTCGGCGGTATCGGAGGCGGGATCTCGTTCTCGTCCACATGCAACGGCTCCGACATCATCGAGATTATCTCCTCATAGCGTAACGATTCCACGGTCAGATCGAGATCTACAAACAAAATTATAAGTATGATGAACACTGTCTAAAAATGTACTGGTGAAAGGTGCTATCTTTAATTAAAGTACTGCAGAGGTCAAGTTTTTTATTATTCTTCTATTTTACAAAATGACAACACCTGCACTCAGGATCTAGTCGTATGTCACGAAGAACTTTACAAACATATAATTAACGGCCACAAAGTAACATCTAGACTCCGAACAATTATTTGTGCATCACACAAATAATCGTTTTAACAGCGGCGCGATGACCGCATCAACCGCTAGGCCAACCGCGTAGTCCAGACGTTTTAAATACAAAAAGGAATAAGGAACAATTAACAAGGAGTCTTTATTATTCAAATTAGATATAATCGATATTCATTAACGTTGAACTCACAAAACAAATATGTTGATATCGATATTAGATTTTTTAAAACATCGATATTATGAAGAAAATATTGAACATCTATATTTTCAAATTTTATTGTAAATAGAGTTTAACGATCCATACATACACAAAACATAAACAATATATTTATCTATAAAAGGTTTCATAGCGGCACTCGATAATTATTTTTTTTTACTTTTAATAATTCATAAGTTTAACGTTTAGCTTCAATGTCATCAAATGTGAGAGACGGTGTGGCGTAAGATGGTGGACACGTTAAGGTCAATGCATGGACTGATTCTCAAATGCAACTGCCGGAATATGTCTATAGGTATATAGTGCCAGATTTTCAACTTTAGTTAACCAGGCTAGCATTAGAAAATGTCATACTACCATGCTGTGTATTCATTACGATATTTTCCTTCACCGGAAACTCAGACTCATTGCAAAAATTCGAACTAAGGTTTATCGACACTGTGTGTGTTCACTTTACTACTAAGTCTTAATTTCGTCGTTCGATGTTAATGTTAACGAGAATGTTCATCTAATATCGCTTACCTCTATGCACCAAAACATTGATGTATCCTAATATCGATATATAACAGCATTCGAAGGTTACTTATCGATATTGACTGTTCTTCTTCGTGTCACGGCACAAGGCGTATTTACAAACAAAACGCTCGTGTAACAAACATTAGCCAGACAGTAATATTGGCATCGGGAATTACTGTCAAAGGTGTGCCCGAGGCACTCGGGTATCGTCACTCGTTGAGGCTCTCGATATTGATGAGTATAAGGCTGATTTGTAATATTGTTAACACATTACGCATCGTAATACAAAAATAAAAATAATATGAACTGTATAGTGACGTTCTCATGGAGATACTAGAACTGTTTTTACCCTAATTGTCATTATTGAAATATAGGGAATCACAAGCCATCTCATTTTTTAAACATTGGCGGTATATGCTTTATGCTATTTAGAAGCTGCAGTTATTAAAATACACTCATTTGAAAATGAGTTCAAAAATTGTACAACGGCGGGTATCGGTTTAACATGATTTTTTATAGTTTATAGGCCGCAATGTCACCTGATTTGTAGTGTGATGTAGCCAACATGGTTGGCATGTTAAACCTGTGGAAGGCCTGGCTCTCAAGTGCAACTGCTGGGATACACCTATAAGTATTTGGTGGCAGATTTACAACCTAAGGGCGGTAGTAACCCAGGCGGGCATTAGAAAATGCCGTACCGCCATACTATGGTTTTATCACGATATTTTCCTTCACGGAAAACCTTTACCTTTATAATGTCTGTGCTCGTCCGCATTAGTGTACGCGTGCGTGTCCACGCTGACTCCGGAGT
This sequence comes from Actias luna, assembly GCA_039707435.1. Classification (NCBI taxonomy): domain Eukaryota; kingdom Metazoa; phylum Arthropoda; class Insecta; order Lepidoptera; family Saturniidae; genus Actias; species Actias luna. Next base: position 5,601,072 of record JAZHAC010000033.1, on the reverse strand, counting down.
CGCGTGCGTCCTCGCCCGCGCCGCGCGCCCGCCGCGGCACCGCCGGCGGTCCCTCCGTCCACGAACGCTTATCACCTGCAGTATTATTAATTTATTAATTAACCCTTCTTTGCACGATTTTTTCTTTAAAATGATATGTTTATTGCAATTATAACAAAAGCGGAATGACAACTTTAAGCTCGTTTTACTGATACTGACACTTGCTTATTTTTCATAGCTATGTTTTTTTTATGCAATGAACATTAAACAGGTATCAGACACGACCAACTTAACGTGAATTTGTTATTTTATATAATATTTGGGCATTCAATATTATGCTGGTAATTTCCACCTTTGTTCAAAGAAGGGTTAACATACCGACGCTACCAATAAAGCCAAGCATCATGGGGCACTAACAAGCATACCCGTGGCCTACATGTGGGAGGATCAGCGACAGGAAGATGGCATACGTAAGTCAGATCAGAATAGAGTAAATGCCGCATTCAAACCTTTAATGCGGTCACCGTAATCGAAATCGCTCGGAATCAATCAATCACAAGTATGCCATTAAGCGAAACTAACTAATTACCCAGACTGAGAACAATTGTTTCAAGAGTATCTACAAAGGTTCTGTAATGGGTCTTATTTAAAAAAAGGGATTAGCACAGTACTATAACTACTATTTAGTACACATACGCACATCATTATAAGATATGTATATTAAGTTTCGATGAAATTCGTGGAGATTAGTGACTTTCTTTTCTTTTGTAATTTTTTGGGAATCTTCTAGTGCTATGTACTACTTATATATATACTAGCTGCGCCCATGTCTTCATATACATGGAATTAAAAATTACTTGCCTGCCTTCAAAAACAGTATTTTTCTCAGTACCCCTAATAACGTGTATGAAAAATTTTATGGTGATCGCTTGAGCAGTTATGCATTGACCCACCCTTCACACTTAGCGTTCCATTTTGCTCGGCGACTAAAGATGGTAGTGTGATGTAAAATAGTATACAAAATTCGTCAATACTGAGACAATGAAAAAAAAAAATCAAACCCGATTAGTAGTTCCCGAGTTTAATTAGTTTTAATTCTTCAACTTTATCAGATTAGATTAAAAAAATACTTTATACACTTTTTTTTATACTTAAGGTTTAGCGTTATGGCCATAATCTCACCTGATCTTAAAGTGACGATACGGCCCAAGTTGGTAGACACGCCAAACCTGTGGAGGAACTGGCTCTCAAGTGCTGCTGCCGGAACACACCTATTGGTATTTGGCGGCAGGTTTACAGCTTGAGGATGGTAGCTACCCAGGCGGGCATTAGAAAAAGCCCTAACACCATGCTATGGTTTCCTCACGATGTTTTCCTTCACCGAAAGCTCAAGCTCATTGTAGGTGCTTGGATTCGAACCCACGTCCCTTGACGCGAAGTCGTGCACACTACCACTGAGCTATCATCGCTTCAATGTAATTATTATAATATAAAGTACCTGAAACACGCGGTGGAAGGGGTGGTGCGTCGCCGGGCTCGCTCCACGAGGCGCGGCTGTGACGTCGGGTTTCCACTAATTCTCCGTCAATCGAATCGCTAAACCAAAATATTTATTACAACCAATTGCATTGAATACATTAATCCATAGAGAATACGTCCACTTGGAACGTAGTATTACAATTATTAACTCAAATGGGACGGAGTACGGGTACAAATTTTTTTTTATAGTTTATACGTTTAGCGTTATGGCCACAATCTCACTTGATCATACATTACACTAAGCTTAGTGAAGTGAAGGACTGGCTCTCAAGTGCAACTGCTGGAATACATGTACAGGTATTTAGCGGCATATTTTATACTTAAGGGTGGTAGCTAGCCAGGTGGGCATTAAAGCCCTACCACCATGTATATAGTATGCTATAGAAACCATAGTTTCATCACGATATTTTTCTTCGCCGAAAGCTAAGCTCATTGCAAGGATTCGAAATCACGCTTATTGACGTGGCGTCCGTACACAACCAACTGAGCTATCATAGTTCTAATAACCACCTTGCAGATGCGTCGTTGTGAGTTTGGCATGAGTGAAATAATGACGTCATCAGTTTTCGTCGTTGCGACCACAACGACGGTGGTCTCATGTGGAACGACAAAATCATATTTTAAACGTTATAAACAATAGAAGTAGCATAAATGTAGCATTACATACCGATATTTGTCCAGCGCTGGACGAGTGGGACTGCGCGGATCCCCAGACTTGGGTCTGGAGGGTAGCGGCGGAGCTGATTTGATCATTGAGTTATCATCAGGACAGTCTCTGTTGTCGCTGGCAGGGAGGCTGGACGACATAAAACTTTGTTGCTCCATTGAATCCTCAATAGATAGCTATAAAAGATTGTTTGACAAAACTCAGTCAACATATTCACAATATAATTTAATTTACTAAAATATAATATAGCAAGTTTGTTTGTTCTTGTAAATAATATTACTAGGTCTACCGACGGTATATAGGCGATACATAAATAAAGGAATAATATAATACATTTACCATATTTCAAAATTTGATGGCAATTAGGAAATGGAGTTACATCCTAACAAACAAGCGGACAAAAGCTTTTTACACTAAACATTTAAGAAAGAAAACAATACACACAGGGAAAAACTAAAAGTATATAAATGTAATGTTTAGATATGGACCACGCATACCTATGAAAAATCTTCTACAATACCTATTAGCCGTTGTGTACTTGATTATTGACGTAAAACCGTCAAAGTTCAATAGATAGCGCACGAACCGATTGAATAAATGACCGAATTTTTTACAATCCGTGTTTGGAGTATAGTATTGAAAGCTATGATCAAGGAATGATTGAGGCAGTATAGTATTACATATTTTATAGAGTACGATGTGATCCAAGGTGCAATCATCATAATGTCGCAACTGGCACTCATTAGCAGGCAGATGAATTTTTCAAATGTCCTGCAACTTACTATGGTTGTAATATATATATTTCAAAGTTATTAAAAGTATTCGATCTTAAATCGATTAAGAATATATCTGATGTCATATGTCATTGTTTGAATTATCTTTTTATCTCTTAATAGATTTATATAAATCAACGTTAGATATGATCGATATAAAATTTAGATCAATTCTTTAAAGCAGACTTGACTGAAAGACATAAAAATTATACTTTCGAAAAACTCTATTTACTTACTGGTTTATCATAGAGATGTCCGTCTTCATAATAATTCTCATTCTGTTGTATGCTCGCAGATCTCTTATCTAAAGCAGGAACTGGTGGCAGTGGTGTGCTAAAATTAATCATGCCATCACATAAAAAATCTTTATAATAAATCTTAATTCGTTTCGAGTTTATTTAGTTAAAATAAGCGTTAACTCACTTGACAATGCTCTCCGACTGTTGCCTTCGACAACGAGCGATACCGGTGCCCAAGTTTTGTCGGAGTTGACTAAATCTCTCGACGAGTCGTCTGAAATATAATAAAAATCACTTAGCATATTACTAGATAGTAAAGTGGTTAATACATTTACAGTACAAACTCGTCTACTTTACTAAATAATTAGATAGTCTGTTTACTAAGCACAATTTTAATCCCTCATATACTACATAATAACAGTTCTAATATTTAAAAAATGATCGACGATCGTGTGTATTCGTCCTTGGTAGCGCATCGTAAACAAATTACTTAGTTATGGAGTGTTGTTCTAAGGAAATACAATATCTATTATCCTTACTAATATTATAAATGCGAAATCGAGCTTGTTTGTTTGTTACATTTGATGAATTTTGACGTAAAGTTCGATGGGAACCTGGAGACGGAGTTAGGCTACTTTATCTCGCGAAAAATTGGAAGTGGGATAAAGAGCGGGATAAACTTTATATTGCGTCATCCGATTTGTTTGACAAAATCAATATTAATACGGGCGAAGCCGAACGAAAATCTAACTACATATAAACTTGTTTTTTACCAAGTGCAAATATTGCAAGACACTGCGTGAACGTCACTGATTAACAATTTGTATTATGTCTATCTAAAGGAAATATGATTCCCCACAATGGCAAAAGAGACAATAGTTAAGGCTCACGGTAAACTGATGACACAAATAAGTAAACAACGACATCTTCTGAAGCAAGTCACCTATCAGAGATTGTAATAGTCACACCGACGTGCAAACCTCTCTGTAGCTGGATATGTATGGGCTGACGCCGAAACCGGACAATTTGAATTGTCATTTTGAAGCGATGATAGCTCAGTGGTAATGTGTACGACTTCGCGTCAAGGGACGTGAGTTCGAATCCGAGAACCTACAGTGAGCTTGAGCTTTCGGTGAAGGAAAACATCGCGAGAAAACCATATCATGGTGGTAGGGCTTTAATAATGGCCGCCTGGCTAGCTACTACCCTCAAGTTGAAAAACTGCCGGCAAATACCAACAGGTGTGTGTGTTCAGGCAGCTGCACTTGAGAGCCAGTTCCTCCACAGGTTTAGCGTGTCTACCAACTTGGACCCTATCGTCACTTAAGATCAGGTGAGATTATGGCCATAACGCTAAACCTTAACTATAAAAAAATAAAAGAGAATCAGTGACGTGTTTATCAACATGTTTCTGGTGGTCACGACTTACTTGAGTAGAGATATTCTATTCACCCGCTTCATTATTGGATACATACCTGCTGATGCTACAACGCGAAAAACCTGAGCGTGCCACTATAGCGGGTCTATGTTGGTCACGAATCACAACCAAGTCCGATACAATTGTCTTTCTTACCACCGAATTTATACAATGATTTTTTATTAATCTTTGGCTACTTTTTTGCAATTTGGAAACTCTTTTAGACGAAGATAAGTTTTTCATGACGGACCTAAATTTTTCTTTACTTACCAGACACCTGTTAATGAGCTTTTGTGACATCTTACAATTGAAATTCACGGTCCATATTATTATTTACAAGTCACATGACTAGTCAAGCGGTATTATGTAAACTGTCACTTATGATTGCACAATGTGAGGATAAATAAAAAATGTATGAATAAAAATCATATTATGACAGACTAAAATGCAGCCTATAAATTCATTTCAATGGATTTTATTAGCATATGGTGAATGTTTAACGAAATCAAGAGCCAGCTGATTTGCACTTGCTCGGTGGAAATAGGATGCATAGTGGTAGAGCTTTTTCTGATGCCCGCCTGGATAGTTACCACTCTCAAGTTGAAAATCTACCGCCAAATACCATAAGGTGTATCCGGCAGCTCCACTTAATAGCCAGTACCTCCTATAAAGGCCGGCAGCGTACCTGGAATTCCATGATGTTGTGGGTGTCCATGGGCGGCGGTGATCACTTACCATCTGGTGACACGCACCGCTCGTTTGCCCGCTATTACATAAAAAAAGGATACAGTCATGCAGCCCGTCAGCTGGGTCGATACAGTTGTGTGGTGCATTTGCTGACTAGAGATAGGGAATAGCTAGAAATAGGGTATGCATGCGGGTACCTACCTGTGCAGAGGCCTGACGTCGTCGGGCGCAAGGCGACCGTGCAGCGCGAGCCCCGCGTCCACGACGGCGAGCTGGGAGGCGACGAGGCGGCGCAGCTTGGCGGCGGCGGCGGCCTCGCGCGGCGCGGCGGTGCGCGCGAACTCGGCGGAGAGGAAGGCCTGCTCGTACTTGGTGATGCCGCCCTGCACGTTCGCATCGATGGTGCCTTGCAGCCGCATCGAGAACGGGTTGATGTTCCGCGTCGGGTCGCCCGTGTACTGCGATATCAGGCTGCGGAGCTCGCGTTCCGTCGCCTCCATCGTCTCGCATGCGAACTTAACAAACACCATTATGTTTGACTGTTTTTCTCAAAATACTCTTTTTTAGGCAATATGAAAATGCCATTTGTTAAGTCATTTATATTATAAAATTAAATAAATATAAGTGTATACGCACGCATGGAATTATACTTAATTTTGCTTAATGCGATCTTTTTTATTCTGATAAAATTATTATTTATGTATACTTCTTATTATGAAGATCAAAACAAAGACCGCGAAGAAGATGTAGTACATAAATATATGAATTATAATAAGTTAAGAGTTAAAAACATCTATATACTGATTAATAAACAAGAATAAAAAAAAAGATATTAATTATCTACTTTTTCGTTATTAAATTAAATTAACAAGTGTTGCGATAATGAGGGTTCATAGAGTTGTTAACAATAAAAATAAGACTTACTTCCACAGGTGGTATTTCCTCAACGGATCTCGATATCACTTCCGACCATCTTAGTATTCCCGGTAATGTGTTTTCCGTCACTAATGTTGTACGTTCAATCCAAAGGCTCTGAAAGATGCAATATAATTCTGAATAGTATTTTCAAGAAAATATAAAAAAGTGCGTACAGTTTACACGCGATAGAAGTGAAACCTTTCAAAATTTTAGTTCGTATACGCAGGCACAAATGTACAACGCTCTGACACCGTAAGGAATTCTGTATTATGCCTTCTATATAATTCTCTAGCACGTTACATGCTATAGATATATGTGGTTGTCTTTTTACTGTCGCTTTTTCGTTTCACTGAGTTTCAAATCTAAACAATGTTAAAGAAGTGTTCACTTCAAATACCTGGAAGACAATAGTACCTTGAATTCATTATCTTTATCGATAGGTGGTTTTTGAAGAGGCCTATCGCAGAGGAACGTATCAACGTCGTTGCACGCGTAAAACTTCTTGACTGGCTCCGGCGCACACGCGGGCCACGAGCGCCGCGACGACACCGGCTTCACGTTACAGATCTGAATATCTGTGAATATTTATAGATTTTATTAAGCTTCATTTAATCCCAAAAGAAAGAAAGAACTTTTATTTTGATGATATCTATGCACACAGTGTAATTACACAAATACAGTCTTACAAACTAAAATCGTCATACACTCAAGCTCTGCACAAGCTATAGCAAATTGGTATGGCGCAGGTTTTCAGCTAGAGATGGAGCTAGTTTAATTACATTAATACTCCTGAGCTTGGATCAAAAGGAGTGGATAGGCTAGCGTACTATTGCAAAATTCATTTAGAACTAGAGTCGTTAGTTTATGAAATTGGTGGTAAATATATAAGTGACTACGTAAATACGAGTTAAGTTTTGCGAATGCAAACTGTATAGGAATAACATATTAAAATATAGTAATTAAAACAGCTTAGTAGGTAGATTAAGGCAATAAAAAACAAAAACTGGCGATCATCTACAAATCGACAATCCATTAAAAGTCAACTTTCTCTCATAAACCTCTCAACATCTGGACATTCAGTGTCTGCTCTCCGATCGTAATCCAATAAAAAAGGCTACGGTTATGAATTTATCACCATGCGTATTTTAGATCCCTTTCAGCCTACTCGGTTACTGTAGTCACCCTGATTTGCGTCTCACTATGATAAATTTTACAAGTGATGTTTGACGGTGATGTTTTAGTCAAACGTAACTCTCAATTTGTAACCACTCAACAGTATTATAAATATTACTTTAATATATCGAACCGATTAATATTTAAATTTAGTCCTCAAATCTAGAAAGGAATTTGATTAATTATTAAAACGTTTTCTCATAGAAAACGAATACAGAAATGATAAAACTAAAATTTATAATCTAAGGGATGCCGGGAAAAGTAAATTTGATCAAATTAAGTTTAAAAAATATATAATGCGTCTAATCATTACTAATATTATAAATGCGAAAGTGACTTTATTTGTTACGCTTCACACCTTAACCGGTGAGTCGATTATGATGAATTTTGATATAGAGACAGATGGGAGCCTGGAGCCGGTGATTGGCTAGTTTTTCTCGAGAGAATCTTATTGAAAGTAGGTTAAAAAGAGAGATACACTTTGTATGAAAAATTTTATTGCGTCATCCGGTTTCTTGACAAAACCAATATTAACGCGAGCGAAGCTGCAAGCAAAATTTAGTATTTAATTTATAAATAAAATATTGCTATAGACTGACATTGTCCATCGCTTGCGATAATGGAGTCATCCGGAGGGGTGTTCCGCATGAGTATGTGCGCCGCCACGTACTCCGCCTGCAGTCGCTGCGTGAACGCACCGATACGCTCATACTCGTACCCGCGGTATACAAACTGCTTGTTCTACAACAAAATGAATACATTTTCAAATAAAAAAGACGTCTATATTACAATTACATATTATACGAAATGTAAAAACGGTCGATAATATTATGCCGTAAGGTCTTTAAAAATATCTCACGCCAGTCGCATATGTTGTCATGTTAGGCTACCAATGTAGCCTCACATGGCAACATATGAAGCTTACTGGAAAAATTGTCCCTCAAGTGTTTGGGGATAGTTAATCAACTTCAAAATGGTAGAGAGACAAGTGTAGGTGTTAGAAAATATACTACTATTATAGAAGTGTTTCAAACATCATCTATAACAAAGGCTTATTTAAAGCGGCTTGACTTCACTGCCTAGCCCGCGAGAAACAAATCCTCTATAAAAAATCACCCAGGAGGAGATCCCATTTGAGGGGCATACGTATGAAGGGGCATAAAACAAAATTATGCATACTTTTCTCGTTCTATATTTCCCATTTCCAGTCGATTTATAATTAATATTTCAAGATTCATTTGGGGCTATATACTTGACAATAACAACTCACCCTTACAAACAATGGGCAACCTTTTCCATAGAATCCGACACGGAAATATTCGGGCTCAGGTCTCAATTGTTCCATTATCGAGTCCAAGAAAGTCGCGTGCGTCCGCAAACAGTGAGCGAGGCGCGCGTAGTCACATAACTTTACTTCGTACAGTGTTGCCAGCTCTTGAAGTAGTGGCAGACCTTTCTCCCAACACTAGCGATAAATAAAAAAATATTTATGGTATTCTGTAATTTTAGGAGTAAAATAGTGCGAATCAAAATATGCTATAAACAAGCAAATAAACAGAAAAAGAATTAAATTAACAATTTATTCTCTACCTGTTCTGATAAATGTATTAAATTTCAAATCTCGTAACTCATGGAAAAAACGCTTTAATATCGCTTACAATATTTATTTTTAATCCATTGACAAACGAACAAGAAGAAAGACAAAAAGCGGGTTGTATGTTACAAATATTTTTTTAAAACTGTGCATATTATATAATAGAATTCATGTAAACTTAAACATACAAGTGATATGGACCGTTTATTTTGAAAGTGGTGTAAGTCCATTTTCTTTTGTTTCGAGAAAATTAAAGGTTACTATATTTGTTGATAATGCAATTTCATTTACCGACGGATTTTAAGTTGTACAAAACATGGGATTTTTTGAGAAATTAAACACGGACTAGTTATATATAAAAAATTACATTAAATTAAGCATGAATTACGTGATAGCTCATATTTCTCAAAAATGGACTTACACCACTTTCAAAATAAACGGTCCATATGTGTATTGACTTGCCTATTTGAAGAAATATAGCTTACCTTTCCACGGTCAAAATATTGTAGAACTTGATTATAAAGCGTCTCCTTGCGCTTCCATTCTGCCGTTTCAGGATGTTCAGGGTCAACACCTATTTGATCGCTATCCCAGCTCAGAGTTTCCGCATATAACTGGAAAGTCAAAATATTAACTTAACAACCTGAAGTATTTCAATCAAATATATCACAAAAGTTTCCTCATTTAAACTAATAAAATAAAATAACATGTCTTTAAAGTAAAAAGATCTCACCAGGAGCGTACATCCAGCTTCCACAAAGTTGTCGGATGCAATGTGCAAATCGTGCAATTTGTAGACATAACGTAGATACATTTCCTTACGGTCGATTTCGTTCTTATAGAAGTTCTGTAAAATATACAATTTAGTTGTTGTAATATAATTAAGTATTTTGTAGATTAAACATTAAATCATAATCTTATCTGTAAACATGAATTAAATGCAAAATTAAACTTAAAGTAGTAGGAGTCCTAAGCTGTACTATCAAGCTATAGCTATTTTTTTTTCACCAAAAGCTGAACTGCGTTCTGTAAGGAATACTGCGATAGAGTAACTTTAATGAAAATAAATTAAATCTAAAATACTTGGCTGTCTCGAGATTTCCGGAGGATGTGAAACATTTAATGAAATAATTTATAATTAAAGAATATAACTAATAACGAAAATATGGATTAAGTAATACAAGTATGCAGAACATACATAATAGCAATGGAGAGTAAAATATACGCAGGCACACCTAAGGGAATCGAGAGTGGTGACATACAGGTACCTTAACGTCATAAAATACCATAATACCGTTTGTCATAACGGCAGACAGGTTGATTTAACTGCCAAGGTGTACCAATAGACGTTTCAAATAAAAGATACAGTTTAGATGGGAATACAATGTGTATTAGTACAGTAATCCCCCCTATAACACGGTAGATTGGTTCTGCGTTTTAGGAAAACGCGTTGTAGGAGTATTCCCGTAAAACGCGTTTTTACGACCCCGTATAACGCGATACGTATAAATTATTCAAGTTTTTATTTTTCTCGTTAAATGGAGTTTAAATCGAATATTAAGAAAAAACTATATTAGTAACGAAATATGTACGTTTTATTTAAATCAAACTAAATTAAGAACATTTTAAATAAAAAAATCCCGCGTTATATGGGGGATTGCCCGTGTTATACGGGGGATTGAAATCGTGTAATATGAAAATGCGTTATAAGAGTACCGTGTTAGAGGAGGGATGGATGATTACTTTACTTTGTTTTATTTAAATAGTATTAGAACAGTAATTGTAATAGTATGTGTAGTGGTGTTCTGTAGATGTGAAGTATATGTGTATAGTTACGAGCAGGTTGACGGTGGCGGCCATGCGCTTGTCGCGGTGCTCGGCGCCCTGCATGACGGCGCGGTAGTCCAGCAGCCGCTCCAGCAGCCGCGTCACGCAGCCCACGAACGCGGCGCCCGCCTCGCGCCACCCCTCCGTCGACACGCGCTCCATCAGGCTGTATATTGTGTGCACATGTTTTTTCGTATTAAAACCATCTTTAAAAGGCAACTGTATGGTTGTGTATGTAATTGTAAGAAATATTTTTGTTATGATGATTATTTTTACAGTTTATAGGTTTACGTTTATGGGCATAATCTTACCTGATCTTAAGTGATAATATGGCCCAAGTTGGTAGATACGCTGAATCTGTAGAGGGGCTGACTCTCAAGTGCAGCTGCCGGAACACACCTATTGGTATTTGGCGGCAGATATTCAACTTGAGGATGGTTTGCTAGCCAGGCGGATATTAGCAAAAGCCCTACCACCATGGTATGGTTTCCTTACGATGTTTTCCTTTACAGAGAGCTCAAGCTCATTGTAGGTGGTTGGATTCGAACTCACGTTCCTTGACGCGAAGTCGTACACACTGCCACTGAGCTATAATCGCTTCAAAATATTGAAATATTCTTACTTGGAAACTTAACCATGATAAAACTATCTTCCATGAGTACGGTATTATTAAAAAGGGATATACAGTTTTAATATATACAATATGAGAAGTGTAGAAAGCTATAACATATATTTAATAAGTATTAAAATTATTTAAATAAAATAAAATAAATCGATCCTTTTTTACATTCCTACTGACTGCATGATTGCCTATTGGTACTGCAGTTCGACTGTCGTACAGAACAATTATTTGAGGTATTTATTGGGTTTTTACAAAAAAATAGTTGTTCTGAGTTTGGTTTTTACTCTGTGTCCCTTAATTTAATTAATTTGTTTTAATGTTGCTGAATATCAATAAAATATTGCCTTGATTTTTAAATACTCTCTTTTTCTTATATCTCTTTGACAAATAACTTTAATAATATTCAAATATGACAGTTTTATTAATTATGGTTGAATTTTTAGATTTGAGTAACCACTACTTAATAAGATTAGTTTTTATAACCACTAATTATTGACTTGCTTTGAGTTCTGTTTGAAATTAACCTACAAACAATTTCCTGAATTGTATAATCATTCAACATACTAATATCATAAAAAATACTTACACAGAACTTAAGTGTTCCCTGAAGCGTGGATGAAAATGACAATTAATTGTTGAATAAGTATTTATGAAGTATGTATGTTATAAATCTATTGAACACTAAGAATATATTAATTCAAATACATAAACCGTGCTATTTCTTCCTGTAATTCTTGTTGTTTATTTAAATTGTAAGATTTCATTTAATAGTTAATTATGAATTTTTTTGTTTTGTTTCACGGTAATTCATTAACTTAACCTATGTAATACTGATAGCATTTCACATACTACAGTTTCGTTATTGTTTATAAGTGAAGTGAATTTTAATGTAAATGGGGGTATGATTTAGCACTTATCATCTGCGTGCTAATTGTCATCTTGTTAAAATATTATACAGACTCTAAAAATATAACTGACATTGTCATAATTTTCTACTATTTAAATGACTAGAACTACTAAAGATAGTAGATAGAGGCAGAGATACTAGATTGGGATTAGTCAAACAAGAGGAAGGAGAAGATCTTGCAGAGTAATTATTAGGACATGAACGAAGAAATGTCATATTAAAAATCGTATATATAGTGCCTGATGGGATTTTAAGATTTTTTAGTTTACAGGTAGTCTGATGTCAATAATGATAAAAAACCAAGCAAAAAAAACGGTGTGAGTTCAGAGCGCACGGCAGAATTTTCCAGCGTGTATAGCAATGACGAGTTTGCTATATTTCTTTCGCTCCATTAGTAGAGTTGAGCCGACTTTATATGATTGATGAGCCACATTCAACATTAAGTAAATAAAGTAATTAGGGTGCGTAAAAAAGTTTTCACTTCAAACGGTCTTCACTCGTAGGTTGTTGATGTTTCATTTGATCGCACAAAACGATTTGCGTCCTCGTTTTTATTTTGAACTGTCAAGGTGTGGAATTTACAACCAGCGTGTGTTTTTACTGACTCTTACGACATCGGGGTCTTCAAACGATTTTTTGTTTTTAAACGACAGGTTTTTCTGTACGAACGCGCTACATCTTTGGGGCTTCGTCTTCACTTTCTATCAGTTGTGACTGGGGCCAAGCGTTGTACAGTAATTAAAATAAAAGTGGTATAATGATTGTGTGAAGAAACAGATAATATTTAAGCAGTATAAAATAAAGCCGTTTCCACTGTCTGTTCGCATAGATCTTCTAAACTAATCAACGGATTTTAATGCAGTTTTCAGAAATTGATAGGGCGATTCATGAGGAAGGTTTATAAAAAGCGGAAAATTTCCAAGATTTGTAGCGTGATACGAAGTTCACCGGGTCAGCTAGTTGTGTATAAAGAGTTTAGTAGTGGCGTGTGGTTGTATACTGACACGGTGTCGAAGAGGCGTCGGTAGTGGTCGTCGGCCTTGTTGTCGCCGACGAGCGAGTCGAGCTTGTCGACGAGCGCCGCCTCCGTGCGCCGCGCCGAGCCCGTGGCCGCGCGCTCCGCCGCCATCAGCGCCACCAGCGCGCCCAGCGCCCCGCGCCGCAGCTCGCCCACCAGCGTGATCTCCAGCAGCGCGCCCACCGCGCCCGGCACCAGCTGCAGCTGTGCGCGTCCTTACACACACCGTTCAACTATTACCTAACGCTATTTTTAAGCGATGATAGCTCAGTGTTACTCTGCACGAAGGCCGTCATAACGGCACGTCGCAACGAATCTATCTACTATGACTTTAAACTTTCGGTGTAGGGATGTTTCTAATACCCGCCTGGCTAGCTACCACACTCAAGTTAAAAATCTGCCGCCAAATACCTATAGGGGTGTTCTGGCAGTTGCATTTGAAAAAACCAGTCACTCCCCTCGGCTTAGCGTATCCATCGTCATAAGCTACATAGTCACTTAACCTCAGGTGAGATTGTGACCATAATATTAAACTATAAAATAGTTAATATAAAAAAAACAATACTTATTGCCCCTTAAACAAAAATCATCACACTTCAAATGAAACTCATTTTTCATGTTTACTGTACTATTTTTAACAACAAATTAATTAGTAATACATGTTCGTGTAAACGAATGACTACTTTCAAGATAGTTGTTACAATGGTTCATAGAGATTTCGAATACTTCAACACATGTTTTAAATCAGTACGAATAAAATATATCTATTAGGCTGAGGAAACAGTGCCTTCGCATTTTATATGAAAAGAAGATTTTTTTTTAATTTGTCAGTGTTGCTATTTAGTTACCAAAACGGCGATTTTGTTGTGTGTGTAATTTGCAAAAAATCTCAATTTTCATTCAGGCAATGCTAGCTATATATCATGCTAGAATGAAAAAAGGTAAATAATTGACTATAAAATCAATTAATGAACATATATTTGTTGATAATTTGTTTCTGCAAGTAAACATTGATGATTATAACAAATAGAACAACTACATTAGATTTTTAATTTCATTTTTCAAACCTCAATTGTATGCTATTATTTGTTGCTCAGTGTTATATCGACGGAACATAGCCCAAAGATTGAGCAACAGAATAAAAACAAAAGGTCGGCGAATTTTCATCGTCAGCATCGATTTATCGGGTACATGGTAACTTATATTGGATTTTCTGAACAATGGATGCGGTAAAAACAAGTTGCTCCATCGAACCTGGTTCGAATTAGCGCCAAGAGCGAGCAACAAAACAAAAACAACAGCACAAAACAAGTGCAAAAGCACTTATGCATCCGATAGGCAACTAGTTAAGGGGAGACGCCGTAGTTGAATTCGGCACGCGTCATTATTACTAGGTGTATTACATTATTGAAGTCGCAGAACAAGGGTCTTCCAACTATGGCGCGCCAGTGCAATCAATCCAGCCCGCCGGCCCGCGACAGCTAATGTCTTGTTGTTGTTACTATTGCTGTGATAAGTTGAAGAAGAACACAGAATGATAATTACTAGGTTTTATTGACTTGTAAGGTACCAGTTACCTAGTACCAGTAATCGCCACTAGATGTCGTTTAGTGTCATCAATATAGTGATTGAAATGCAGAGTAAGCGTAAGTCTGCTTAGATCGCGCACTTTACGACTATTCTCTAGAAATATAGTTAAGGGTAGAAAGATTAAACTGTCTTGGTCCTTGGAACATACTGAAAAACATCATCATGGCCCTAAGGCTTTAAAATTTGGAGACCCCTGACGTAGAATACAACATATAGTGAGTATAAGTAGTTACCGAGCATGTTCCACGTGGCGAGCACTTGCAGGCCGGCGGCGGCGCGCATGCGCGGGCGGTCGGCCCCGCGCCCGCCCCAGCGCTCCGGCTGCAGCGCGCTCGCCGTCACCAGCGCCACGCCCAGCTCCATGTATCCCGACCACAACTATAATTGAACGGATTATGTTCAACATTTTTAAAGTGAAAACTTCTTTAGGTGCATTTAGCACTTTTAGGTAAACAAAAATCAAAAAATCATGAAACTCGCGTCATCGTCACCGCACGATTGCCATAAGTTATATGTATATCTCTCTTTTGTTTATAGTTTTCACTTCCGTCGGCAGTCCCCATGATTGCTTTTTTGAAGTGAAAACTTCTATAGGAAGATTTGGGTAAGGAGGCGGCTTTGCTCTTAACAAACAAACAAATTCATATAAGTCGTCATCGACATGATCACGTGACGTATTAACGACAACACTATATCTGTTCCTATTAGTAGCACTTGTTGCGCTGTAAAGAGTTTACATTAAAAAAATTTGATTTATAATCAAACAATTAATTTAGATATCCAAAAATAACAACTCTTTGTTTACAATTTTAAGTTTTCACTTCTATCGGCCGTCCTCGTGACTGATATGATTTTTTTTACTTTAAATGAAATAAACAAGTTAAATACTCTTCAAACGGTTCTGCATTTTTTACCATAAATTAAGCAATAGTTTTTATGCACATAATTGATTCAATTAAAGTACAAAATATAAAACTTAAAAATGTTACACATTCTCCCATAAAAGTTTCTATAAACCCTTCATCCACTCATATATTTAATTATACGTGGGATACGATCTCCCTACAGTTAGGGTCTTAAAAAATGACTAGAAAAAATGTTAAAGCTGTCTACGTTCTCTGGTAGTACAGAATTAAATTTTTAGTGGGTAACTGTCAGTGCTTTTACTAGATAAGTCTTGCTTTTACACTCCTGTAGCAGCCTGGAAAGCACAATGCGAAAAAACTTTATAACCGCTAAATAAAAAATAAAATCATAATTCATATTGTGTATAGCCATTTCACATGCACGTTGTATATACATCGATATCAAACCGTCTGGAGGGAGCAAAACTCACCTGCAGCGTAAGTTACACTCATTTCTTTGTATTTGTGGTAACGCGTAATCTCTTTTAGTTATATATTTGAATATTTAACGAAATGGATGCTGGGGATGACAACAACACTATATACAGAAAGATCGGCAGTCTATAGAGAGTCACTATAATCATAACTGATTTATCAAAAACGACTAATATTTATTTAAATAATGATATAAAATAAGCGTTCACCTGTGAATCAAACTGTGGTGGTTCATCTCCCAAAAACTTCTGTAGTAACGGTTCAGCCAAATCTTGAAGTGCCGACAATAGAACTTTACAACTTTGTACTCTGAGCACCATCCAGTCTGAAGGAAATACCTAAAACAAACACATGTAAGAAATATATATCATGCATGAAAGTATTATAAATATAGAAGATAAAATTTTAAAAGAATAGATTTGAAGAGTTTAAGCTGGTTAAGAAACCGCACAAAAAGTATTCCTGAACCACATGGAAAATTCTAGGCTATATAATTTCACGTAATGATTTTGAGAGGAGTAGGGATTTAATGCATCCAATATCCAGAAAATTTCTCGGATAGTAAAACATTGTCTAAATATAGTATATCAGCGATCAATTCTATATTTATATAATCATATATACTAGAACTGATCTCTTTATAGTACACTCAGAAGTCAGAATTCGACCATAATGACTATTGAAAATTTCAAGAACTTCCTTTAAAGTGGATATAACTATTATAATATATTTTTGTTATTGATAACAGAAAAGACCAGCTAAATAAAAAAATTGCTGAGTAACAGAGGAGAAATATAAGAGAGTATATCTTGTTGTAATTAAATAAAAAAAAGTTTTCACTTCAAAGATCTATAAAATACTTGTAAAGTTATACTGACATCTTGCTCTATGAGGTGTCTAAACACAAGGAAAGCTCGCATGAGAAAGTCTTTCAGAGGCTTTCGATCGTGTGGATGAGGTGCTAGATGGTTCCACAACCGTTGGTAGTGTACCGGTTTAAGGAGTTCCATTACGCCGAGTAGACCAGCCACCATTGAACCCTGGAATAAATATTTAATGAAATGAAATAAAAAAATGTATTCTTTTTCTTTCTTTTATACAACCTTTTATAGGTATTGACATTGACTAAGTGTAGTCAAATTAATAAGATTTTGATACTTTTCATTCTTCTCAAGCTATAAGACATATTCGTTTCAATTTGCACTTTTTACTATAAATGTATATTAAAAAATACTATACACTTAGTTAACTTTTACCTTGATTCAGAAATTACGCCCCATTGTAACACACTTTAAGCTTTGTTTTGGGTGATTCATTCTATTTTCTTTTATTAAAGCATTTTTTATAGTTAAGGTTTAGCGTTATTGCCACAATCTCACTTGATGTTAAGTTCCGACATGATCCAAGATGGCGAACACATTAAGCCTAGTGAAGGGACTAGCTCTCAGAGCATTGTATGATCACTGATATTTTTATTTTAATAATTTGTATTCATGTAATAAGGGGTATTCATATAAGATTTTTTTTAAATTTTATAACATAGTTAAAAAACTTACTTTCATAATTATCGGAATAAAGTTCCTTATGGGACGATGCGGAGCGGTACCCTAGCCGGCAAAAAAAGTCCCTAACGAAAATGCGTAGAGTAAGATTTTGTTATTATATATTTCATTGGAATTACGTAAATCTATAGTAACATTATAAAAGCGGACAAATTTGTATGTTTGAACGCTTTAATTTTAGAAATTACCAGTCGGATTTAAACAATTATTTTTGCATGTGATAGAGAAATCATTAAGGAAGGCTTTAGGCTATTTAACATCACCCTACCACTAATAGGAGTAAACCAGTATTGATAAAAGTGACGAAAACCGTAAAACAATATTCTTTCGGATATCGTCCCTAGAGTGCGATAGCTATATTATTAAAATCATATTAATATAATGTATGAGAGAAATATTCCGCTGAAAAAGTTATAAAAAAAAGTCCTAGATAGCATATATCTTTCTTTTCTGGTTTACATATAATAACCATTTTCATGATTTACATTTTAGTTCCAAAATATCACTTCATTTGCGAAGACTAAACAACATTGTTATCGACATGGTATTTATTAATCCTTGTGTAACTGAACTTATTAATTATTAGGAGAATTTAATTAAGAAATACTTTACAGTTTATAATATTAAATTAAAATGAGTAACTTAGGAAATATCAGAGATACAAAATATATGACGCACCAAAAATGTAATAGTTTCTATGATAGAATATAATTAGACTTAATTATTCTTCATGTATATAGCTGTTTCTTTTTATTATTATGATTATTACATAGTTTTATGAATCATTGTGAATCAAATAAAAATGTTCAGATAATTTTGTAAACTGGTTTTTGATTTTTATCGATGCAAAATCATAATAAATAAATTATAAACGAATAACAATTTTCTTTTTACCTCGACTAGAAAATGAAATTAATATTTATGTAATAAGGAAATTCGTTTTCATCTGGTGTTCCACGACACCACACGTTATTTTTATAAATAGTATATTATGAAAATAAAATTAGTACATTGTGAATAAAAAAAAAAAAACGATTATTGTTATTTGTCAGATCCATATCTCATCGTATTATTCCTTATGTCGAAGAGGTACGAGATCATCGTGAGCACGTTTTCACCTCTCAAGAAAAGGAACTTGGACGTCATTTGATTGACTTGTATCTGTCGTATTAAGCTACATTTTACAAACTCTAACGAAACGAATTATTCCGGTTAATCGAGTGTAAAAACTTACCAAAACCGGTGAATTGCCCCCGATGAGGTGCAAGACGGTCTCGACGAGCACGTCGAGCGTGCTGAGACAGAGCACGTCCACGTCGGGGTCAGGGTCGGGGTCGGGGTCGGGGTCGGGCGCGGGCGCGGGGTCGCGGCGGCGCCACAGCAGCGCGACCAGCTCGCCCACCATGTCCGCGCACTGCGCCAGCTCGTCGCGCCGCGAGAGGTGCACGCGCAGGTGGTGGCACGCGCTCCTCAGTATTATGTTACGGGCCTCTATATAAATATCGTAAAATACATTTTATATTTATTTAAGCGTTATGGCTATAGTCTCACCTAATCTTAAGTGACGATACGGCCCTAGTTGGTAAACACGCTTAACCTGTGGAGGGACTGGCTCTCCAGTGCATTTGCGGAACATACCTATTGGTATTTGGTGGCAGATTTTCAACTTGAGGTTGGTTGCTAGCCAGGCGGGCATTAGAAAAAGCCCTATCATCATGTTATGGTTTCCTCACGATGTTTTCACAATATAGGTGGTTGGATTCGAACTCACGTCCCTTGACGCAAAGTTGTACGCACTACCACTGAGCTATTATCGTTTCAAATTACCCTTATTACATAATAAATTAACACAATTTAATTTATTCCAATCGGTCATTCTGTCAGTCAGTCAGTCAGTAAAAACGAAAATAAACACAAGTTCAACATGAATTTTAATAAACAGTGTCTAAAATTTAAAACCTGGTTGAACCCGCGTTTAAAAACTTCATTACAAAACCGTGTTTTAGCGGTGTTTTGCTAAAAATCTGATTAAAGATTTTTATGCAAGCAACTTTGAAAAGCATTCGTTCTTCTTCTTCTATTTTTATTCTTGGCGACTCAGTCCTCTTTAGAGAAAATTACTGCGATTTTGAAGTGAAAAGATGTGGACATTTTTGTCAATAGTTTTGGTAGGTAATTGTAATATTTGTAATTGTGTAATGGTATTACAAAAATTAAATTACTATATAATGATCGAAAAACAAAGCAATAGTTTACTAGCAAAACCGATATTTCTTTTTAATGGGTTAACGCGTAGGTACACGATTTTCTTATGAATTTCTAAAATTATTAACTATATTATGCAGATCAATAACGTCAACAACCTGTACGAAATCCATAACTTACTATAAACCGGCAAATATAAATACAATAAAACACAATAAGAAATGTCAGTTTAGACAAGCGTTAAACAACACTAGAAGTGTTTAATTTTAAACGATGTCTAAGCCGTGTCTATCTTTAAACAAGGACAAAACACTCTTTTGTGATCAAAGTTTTTTTAAACACGTTTTCAACACGGGATTTACTTTTTTTACGTTCTTAAGACGGACAATAACAAACGAAATATTTAAATAAATAAAAAATTATGAATATAACATAACACAATATTGCTGTCTATTCCACGTAAATTATATACATAATATTCCATTCAAATCTATCAATACATATTCAGGATTAAGGGGGTTGAAGCTGACTGATACTTAGCTTTTTCTTTTGATTTATCTACACGAATAACTATCTATATATATATGCTGTGTTTTCAATTTACATGTAGGACAAGGCTGCTAAATTGTAATAAGTTTACACGATGACCTTATGTTATTAAGCGATAGTTTGTGGTGATATTTAGAAACTATAAATGAATTGAAAATGTGTAGTAACCGGTATCCTGGCCGAGGGGCCCAGCGAGCGCGTCCCGTGCGGCGGCGAGGCGGGCGCGGGCGAGCGCTGGCGGCGCGGTGGATGCGGGCGCGTCCAGTACCCCGGCGGTGGCGCGGGCGCCCTCCACTGCGCCCAGCGCTGAACATATCTCCTTCGCAACGCTAGCCCACGAAGACATCAAAGCCACCTGCGTTTTAATTCACATAATTTATCTTTATATATAAAATATATATAAAACTTCCATGTCACATTCTTTGTGCGCGATAAATTTCTAAACTACTGAACCGGTTTCAATCATATTTTGCACACTGTATGTAGTTTGATCCAACTTGAGAGCTAGGACACTTTGTCTCGATAAGTGATCATAATGCGATAGATAACGCTGGAGTCGATGTGATTGACTACTCGAAAAAGTTACACAAAGTCAGCCAGGTCAGGTAGTCGTGGTCATATATAAAAAAAAATACTATGGTACCAATTAAAAGATAGAATAAGGCAAAATATATATCTAATCTCAGAGAGGAGATATCATTTTGGCAAACATTATGAATCCCATTTCTGAGTATAACCTTACTTCTGTAACTGCCATATATACTAGAATGGTATTTTATATGTTGAAATTAAAACTGACTACGTCAAAACTCAGCGGCAACTAACAATCGTAGAAACTTCACAAGCAATCACCGTTGTCATGATGCTCTAAAAAACTGACACATTTTAGTTTCTCTTAGATCTAGCTCAATCATCTATATCGCATGTAATATTTATTCTAACTACCCGCTTTAGTTTCAGTTTAATCCTGAGCACATGTAAAGATGTTATACCTGTGCGGGTGCGAGATGGTCTCGATGCGGGTGCTGCGCGAACGCCTTGAGCGCGTGTATGGCGGCGCGCACGTCGCGGCGGAAGCTGTCCTCGTACTGGCCGCCGGTCGCGGACGCGAACAGCTGCCGCGAGCGCACCGCCAGCCGGAACACGGCGCCCAGCGACCGCAGGCACTTGCGGATCGGCTCCTGCCCGTCCGCGCCGGCCGCCCACTCCGCGCAGTGTTGCACCGACGATAGCAGGCCCCTATCACGCATTTACATCTATACACTATCAGCCTTATTTTTCTTTAACGTAGTGAAAACAATCCAAAATTGCACGCTTTATAACTTATCTAACTATAACTTATCTATAATTAAATGATATAGATTTAAGCATTCATAGTAAATAGAAAGTAATCAGATGTCATTATAGAGCTATTAAAAAAGAAATGGTCCCAATACATTGTTTTTTGAACGTAATCATTACACATCTATACAAGTAGATATCCGGACTTCCACGAAAAAACGTTTTCAATAAGGTTTTATTAAATATATAATGAAATAAATTAATTTAAAAATCACCCAGTATAATAGTGAGAGTATTTCTCTGGATAATAAAACATTTGAATTGTCGTAAAAACACAAAAGATTTAAAATAATGATCATTGAAGTCTCAAAAATTGCTCGACTTTGGAATGTTGAGGGTAATGCATAACCTCAAACGCTTCGCGTTATGCAATACATACTCTTGTTTTATGCCCGGGTGGCTACAAGTGAAACGTGTAGAACTCATCAAATGAGAAGCACCGTCAAATATCCAATAAGAAGACCTCAAGATGATCTAAAATTAGCCTCTGTTACCAGAGACCAGGTACTGCTTTCGCACTACTCCAAGTATACATAATGTATATAGTGAGACAGCGACCATTCTTCGTTTTCTTGCCAAACAGCGAGAATCAATAAAGTGTTGATAACTTAGTTGGTAGTGTGTATGGACACTGTATTAATGGACGTGAGTTCGAATCCCTGCATTTAACTTGATGTAGTTTGATTATTATACACAAGTTAATGAGATTATAAATAAAATTTGAAACTATACATTTCGAATTGATACAAAATCTCCTACGTCAGTTCTAGCAAAGTTCAAAGATTGTTCTAAAAAAACCACACTTATACATTTATTCCATATACGACGTTACTATAGGAGACTTTCAAAATATTCACATTACCTTACAAGAAATTTTACAATTTACTGTTGTATACCGAAACTACAAACATTAATAAGTTATTTCATTAGTATAAAAAAATACGATTTCATACACACATGTAAACACGTTTTTTACAGAAAATAACTCCCACTTACTGTTTTGCACACAGATACATATATGTAATACGCTTGCAAACACATCCCAATTTTTGATCATAATACATACACTAATTAAAATACGTGATTTACAACTATATTTTAAATGTATACTCACTTATATACTAATGCCGCTGAGAAGTGTTCTTCAATATAAACATCGAGCACAGGTCGGAAGTGTTGGAACCTCGGCTCATCGAGTAAACTACATATCGATATCAACACCAAGAACACTGTACCTGAATGCGGTGTGCTGTAAATAAGTACCATAAAGAATCATTTTGTAATTAAAGGAGTATTTTGTAAAGTAGGATTATTTTGTTGTTCATAATTTAAGATTCAATTTTATTTTAATAATACTAAAATAGGTGTTTCAATTAGAACAGTATTTATTTAAATCAGATCTCCAGGGAGGAAACTTTAAATATTAATTTGGTTTGTTACATATTTTTTAATACTAGAAAATACTTCATACCTATTTCCATCTTCGGTAGAAAATAGAGCAAAAAGCGCGTCAAGAACATCTCTTAGGAACTTTATGAGCTCTTCGCAACTCAAACCATCACCGAGTCGTAGAACTCTTAATAAGGTTTCTTGTACTTTCTCTGGGCGAGCTCGCCACTGCAGGAGAGCTAAAAGATCCTCTGCAAACATCAATATTCAAGTTTCAACTCAGTCTTCTTATCTGACTTGAGACATAATAATAGAAACGATATCGTGACCATACAACCACAGTTGCAACTTAAACTTGTCATTTTCGAGTTTCAGTCAAAGTATATCTAATAATCTTTAAATTAACTTTTAAATTTAATACACACTTTAAATTAGATGAAAACAGCTATAAAATTATAAATGAACACTTTAAAATAATAATAAACCATAACTTAATATTATCAGTTTAACAAACACTAGCTGTGCCTGCGACTGCGTTCGCGTGGAATTGTATTTATTCATTTTCATAAAAAAAATTATATAGTCTATGTCTATATCTAGATCACATGAAAAAAATGGAAACCAAAAGTATGTTATGAGCTAAATTAACAATAGTTAATATAATTATAAAGTCTTTGAATTTTCAAAATGTCAATAAAATTCTTTGAGAAAGGAATGTAAGTTAATCGTAATTTTTATAACTTTTTACGGGTTCTGTAGTTTTGTTAAGATTCCCTAGATGTAAAGTTATTAACTAATATTATTTAAAGTCGATCCGTTAACTTACAGGTACAATAAATACTAAATACTGACAAAGTTGTACAGCTGTTTGCAATTAATAGTTGCCTAGAGTTGCAGTTTGAGTATAGGTTTAAGTTATTATAAAGATATTTACATATTATGTTAATGTATAAAACTTATTTGTGTTAATTATCCATAATAGCGAATTATTCTACGAACAATTACACAATTTGATCAAATAATTATATAATTAATTAATAAACTGAATTTACATGTAACTTCATCAAGCAAGATGGAAACGCTTACCGTTCTGCGTCAATTTTGTAGAACATAACAATGTATTGATAGTGCAATTCTCTTTAGAACTCCTTTGAAAAGTTGGCACGACACCATTTGGTGGAGTTGTACGTGCGCTGTCGTTGGCACATGACGCCAACGATAAATAACTTGCAGTCGCTAACCTGAAAGCAAAATCACATAATAATAATAAGATTTAACCCTGTAACAGATTTCATGGTTCAATGTTGATCACAATCGGACTTAATGTTTAAAGATAGGTAAAGACAGTAAGTCTAGAAGGATAACTAGCTCACAAGTGAAAATTCAGAGCAGAAATATAGGAGCTTGATGACAGGTTATCAACTTAACTTGTCTTTACTAACAAAGTGCTATAACACAATGCTAATTTTAAACTAACGGGTAAGTTTTCAAAATAACTTTATCAATTCGTATTTGGTAAACATGTAAAATTAAAATATTAACAATTTAATAAGCATATTATGATGGACTTGCATGATTAAAATTGATTATTGTAAAAGATATTAAGTTAAAGTACTTATGCCTTTGGCTAATGAAGTCGATAGGAGACTCCATAACACAATTCATCCATAATAATAATTAATATATAAAAGGTTTAACTTTTGTAGTAGGGTTCTTATTCTGGGTGGCAATATAAGTGCGTAATGTCATATTTTAGCCCTGGACCAAAAAATTGATAGATAAACAGTTTCAGAAAGTGTCGAGTTATCTATTACAGTCAAAAATCAACTAATTGAAATATAGAACGTGACTAAAAAGATTTTAAGTATTAGTTGGAATATTTAAAAATGATAATATACTTACTTGGTAATGTCGTCGCATTTATAGACGTAGAGTTCATGAGCGCCGTCTCTGAGCGTCGCGCCGCTCGCCTCCATTAGACGAGCGAAAGAGAAACCAAATAATTTCCTCTCGTTCTTGTCCCTTGCTAAATAGTTATTTCAAAATAAATTTTATTACTAAATTCCTAACTTATATTTTATTAAAAAATCAAGTGTTAACCATCACGAGTAATCTTTCAAATAGTAAAATATATATTTAATTATGATGTTTGAATACATACAAACAGTTCAATTAGATATCATGTTCTGTTGAGTATCTTTAATTTAGTATAGGTATATCATAAATGTGAAAGTATGGTTAAACGTAAAATATTTTGTCAATCATCATACTTAACCAGGGCTGATATGTCCTTGTTAGACCGAAGTCCCTAATTAAATAAAGGCAAAAAAAAATAGATTGAAATGAGATTTGAGGAATGAATTAATATCACCATGGAATACAAAATTAAATATTTGTATAAAAAAATTAATTAACCCCCTGGTGAAAAAAAGGCCATCGACAATATTTATATATATTACGTGATTATATTTTACAACAGTTTTATTATTTCAAATATTTGAATATTTGTATAAAATGATCTGCCTACCATCCACAAATAAACACGAATTATTTTTGTACTAACAAATTGACATTCAACTACTAGCATTTCATTACATAACTCTAAACGGAATATATTGTTATAATGGATCTGATGAAACAAAAAGAAGGTGAATATACTAACTGGAACAGTGCCTGAACTCGATGCGGACATGCGCGTGCGTGAACGTATCGAGCGGCACCGTGAGACGCAACTGCTCGCCCCACGCGGGGCTGTTGTTGTGGTACAACACCAACGACTCGTACGACGTGCACCCGGCGCCGCTCGCCCCCCACACGCACTCCTAATGAACGCACCATTCACAGTTATTATATTCATTAACTCACAAAAACCCGGCGAACCAATAAAAACCCGCCAGGCTAACAGCACATGTCCTTTCGAAAAAAAGAAATAACTCATATTCCCCAAAACTTCGATCATGTGGAGCTAAAAATATAAAATTTAAAAATAATAGGCAATGATAGCTCAGTTGGTAGCGTGTACGGACGCCGCGTCAAGGGACGTGAATTCGAATTCACCTACAATGAGCTTGAGCTTTCGGTGAAAGAAAACATCGTGATGAAACCCATAGCATGGTTGTAGGGCTTTTTCTAATGCCCGCCTGGCTAGCTACCACCTTCAAGTTGAAAATCTGCACTCGAGATCCAGCCCCTCCACTAGAACGTGTCAACCATCTTGGGCCACATCGTCATTTAACATCAAGTGAGATTGTGGCCATAACGCTAAACCGTAAGTATAATTTTTTTTTTTTCTAAGTGAAAAGTAACCTATACCATTTTTCTCTCTTCGTTCATTTTACCAGATTGCTCATAGATCTAGCAATCGTACTCAAAAAACATTGTTTTAATCCGAATGGTAGCTCTAGCAGATTACTTATCGCCTTTAAACAAACAAACAAAAACTGTTCAGCCTAATCATATTAGTATAATTGCAAAACAATTCTATCATAAATAAAAAAACGGATGCTTTTCAGTACCCCTAACAACATATACGCAAAATTTCAGGACGGTTGAGCATTTAAAACATTCACACATTCTTCTTGTTTTTTGCTCTTTTTCTATTTGCTCGGTTCCCAAGGGTCATAACGTTATATTAAATAGCCTATAAAATGTATTAATAATGGGGCTATAGAATGATAACAGAATATATGCTTTATTATAATAAGTATAGATTGACAATATTCATAATACAATGCCTAATTATTTTGGAATTGAATAGCAACATATGGAATTATTTTCTATATTATTTCTTTTTAACAGAAACTGTATTATATTTGAAGATGTATATAGAAATAAAAGCGATAATAGTTTTTCTGAATATAAGCAGTGAAATAAAAACGTAGCATGGTAGTACTAGGTACCACTCTCGAATTGAAAATATTTGGCTAAGTAACTATATGTAACAACTATATGTGACTATATCTCAAAGTTTAAGTGTTACCAGCTTAGGCATCATGATCACTCAGCGTAAGGGCATGCAGTAAACAGACAGAAGTAGGCTAAATATACAAAACCATTAAAGCTGATCTATACTGTGTAAAATGTTCGATTTCAAATCCTTACATCACTTAGTTTGACAAATGATCTGGTTTATTTATTACCGACAATTATATAGCCTTTAATACATAAAAATAATATAATTTATTTTTAATTTTTTAACATGGTAAACATAGTCATTACAAATAAGAGTTAGAACCGACATTAGTTTGTTCCCACCCTCCTATAGGTCCTTCAAAAGAGGTGTGAAAAGGTATCTAAGTAGGCCAGCATAACAGCGGTGACTGATTGTGAATTTTGGATCATTGTAAGTCACCGCTGTTATGGATTGTACTGTACTTAACACCACGAGCTATGTCACTGTGCTGCACGACATAAACAAAAAACGTAACCAATAATATTATACTACATTTTAAGAAAATTGTTTTCCTTATTGATAAACTTATCCTTTGTAGTATTCAAAATAAATGTGAGCGATACAACTAACGTATATGATATGGATCTATTTTTATCGATCGCCTATAAATTGCTTTGACCTAGATTGTGAACAATAAAATATATACTTATAACTTTTGCATAAAGTGATAGAATATTAATTCACTATTTCAGTTACAATATGAAGACCAATTAGAACATATACGGGTAAAGCTAAGTGGGGCGTAATTTACGATTTTATAGTCGTAAAAAAAAGATGCCAATTTGGAATGATAAAATAATATCTGCGATGCGATAGTAAAACGAATAAAACAAAATATTAAATAAACTTTACTCTAATTTAATAAATAATAAAAATTCTGCGGTCGTCTACTATTAGTATTGATGTTAATATTATCTTATGTAACAAATTTAAATTTCTAATTCACGAAGTTACTTCGAAGTTATATAACTTTTAGTATTACGGTCAATGTTATATAAAATAAGTGTTTTTTTTTTAAACTACGCCACATTGTTTAGTGTCCTTATTCTAAAATTTTACGTCTATTTTGTTTAGGTAACCCCTATCTGTTTTCGAACATGTTTTCTGCATTAAGAAAATTATTAAATAAAACAAAATTATGTACCATAGATTTCTAACGGATTTAAAAGTATAAAATAAAAGATTGGAGATTAAAAACATTTAACGCATGTTTATAGTTATGTATTGCAAATCTCTCAAGTTTTTTGTTTCCTATCTTTTAAATTTATACTTTTTAATGACTTTTAAAAATATTGTTTTTTTTTGTAATTATTTTTTTCTGCTATTTAACTGAATGAACTTTGATATATTGTGTTCATCTGTCGGGTAGATTTAAGTTATATTTAAGTATATAGCTGATCGCGAGTTATAAATCTATCATAATTTTTCATCTAAAAAACAAACAGCATTTTATTTACATTTTCATGCATTGTCGTCCATTTCTGAGCTTTTGTTAAAATTTTCTAGTATCTAGTATTTCAATATTTTGAATAATTCGATTCGAATTTACAATCAAATATAAAAATTCGATTCGATTCGATTCGAACGATATTGAATGACCCCCCTAATTAATAAACAAATTACTTACGTCGATGACTTGGCCGGTGTTATCGTGTACCGTCACAGTGGCTAGCACGTTCTTCGCGGTACTCTTACCGCCTCTCTCAAACTCCGCCTTCTCCAAAGTAAGGTAGAGGTCGTTCCGGACGTCGCCGGGCATTATGACATCGGGGAACCCTCTCTTCGCTGTAACCGTAGCGCCTGAAGCGACCGCCTCCGTTATACTACCCGCGTTTGTTAACAACCTCAGAGCTACCACTATACCTGTAATATTTTATCAATGTTAATGGAATTTGCAAAATCGTAAATGCTATATATACCGTGGAACCTCTAAAAGTCGAACATGAGGGGAGACGTCAAAAGTTTCGAGTTACAGTGTTCGACTTAGGCAGATAAGGAAATAATTGGATGTAGAGGTTAAGATACATTTTTATTAATTTCTAGTTTCATTTCATTGTCATTTCATAGACTTAGTGAACACATTTATTGTATACGCTTTCATTGTTTTTTTAAAAACAAATGTACATAACATTGTTAATAAAAGTATTTTCAAGCTGTATAGGTAGACTGTTTAAAATGATTGAGCGGTAAAATAAAAAATTGTTCTGTTCAAGATATAGAAGTAATATTATTTTTTTCGAGCTATGGAGGGAAAGTATGTATCGAAATGGCTTGTAGGGACTCACTGACTATTTCGAACCGTAGATGGTCCAATTTTTAAGTAATGACGGATTTAGGGTTTTGAATAAAGGGAAGTAAATATTTGTTCGAGTTTTAGTAGTTTTCAATTAATCAAGTGTGTAATTCTTCGAATTAAATGTAATTCGTCACTTCATTTACCATAGTTTGGTTGACCCGGAAGAATATTGCATTTATTCGTCTGCTTACGTATTAACATATCGTGTAGTTGGTGAAAATCTTTCTCTTCACATTGGTACACCTGAAATCGTATTTAGAGAATAATTACAAACTGTAAGAGCGTTTTCTTCAAAGTCAACTCTCGCACTGCTTTATTTTTCAAAGCATTTTAAAATCACACACCTAAAAGTCATAAAGTATACCATATTAAATATAATCTTTTTTTGCTCATAACAATAATTATTCCACGTGATATTCAAATCTACTACACGTAGTACTGTTGCAGTGACGAAGCGATGATTTAACCTCAACCGTGTAAATGATATAAAGAAGGAATTATTAATATACTAAAATATGTATAGAGAATTACTCTCCAATTCAAATAGCTTTTTCAGTGTATCACTAATTGCCTATATTCAAACAGTTTCCATAAAAACTACTTACGAAGTACCAATACAAACAAGATTTTTTTGGTTTAGTATTAGTTAAAAAAACAGAAAATATGAAGCCATTATTGAGTTCCTAACTCTGTAAAAGGCCATACGGCAATAAGCATAGTGAATCGGCCCCAGAAAGATATCTGGATCATCATTTGAAAGTATGTTGGTCCTAATAAGATACATTGATCTTGCAAGTTTCAAATCTTTGTTTACCTTGGTTTTTGAATAAATAAGAAAAAAATCGAAAAAAAGATTTTTCGAAAACGGCTTAACCTATTTTTATAAAACTTAGTCATGTCACAGAACTATATAACGTCAATAATCGAAAGAATTATAACAGTTTTAGACAGAAGTAGTTTTGAAGCGATGATAGCTCAGTGGTACTGTGTACGACTTTGCGTCAAGAGACGTTAGTTTGAATCCAACCACCTACAATGAGCTTGAGCTTTCGGTGATGGAAAACATCGTGAAGTAACCATAGCATGATGGTAGGGCATTTTCTGATGCCCGCCTGCCTAGCTACCACCCTCAATTTGAAAATCTGCTGCCAAATACCAATAGGTGTGTTCCGGTAGTTGCACTTGTGAGCTAGTTCCTCCACAGGTTTAGCGTGTCGACCAACTTGGGCCGTATCGTCGCTTAAGATCAGGTGAGATTACCATAACGCTATGCCTTAACTATACAAAAAAAGAAGCTTTTTCCTGGTTTTTCATTTTTTCTATGATAACGTTTTCGTACAATTTTGAAACAATTCTTTTAAATACCTTTTTCAATGTATTATAACCTCATAAACCCACAAATTGTTCGAAAAGTACATATTGAAAATCATTAAAAACCTAGTTTTAATGTAAAACCTGATTTATTTCCATATTTTATCCTTAAAACTTTTAAGGTTACTTTATAAGTAAAAATAATAAAAAGTATTCAAAACAATCGAAAACAGAAAAAAGGTTCACCTTATGTTTTGCGTTCTGATCGTATAAATACAAATTACAATAATACCTTAAAAGTGTATTCCTTCTCAGTTGGATGTTGTCCGGATTGCCTTAAAAAATCGGTCAAAGGTAAAACACCAGCGCCTAAAGGTCTCCTAGCGACCGGACCCCGCCTCTCCCCCGTTCCGCCGCCGCTGCCCCCCGCGCCCGCCCACCGGCCTACGCGTATCACCCACGCGACCAACCACAACTCTCTCGCGATATCAGTCGTCGATAGATCCTGAAATAGTATCATTTTATACGTTGTACCTCATTAACCATGAATTCATTAAAATATCAGTTCATTGTATTCGTAAAATGCATATGAAAGACTGTTTTTTTTATGGTATAAGGGGCAAACGAGCAAGCGTGTCACCTGATGGTAAGTGATCACCGCCGCGCATAGACACTCACAACACCATAAGAATCGCAGGTGCGTTGCTGGCTTTTGCAGGAGGGATTGGCTTTCAAGCGCAACTCCTGGAACACACATATATGTATTTGACGGCAGATTTTCGACTTGAGAGTCGTACCTAACCAAGCGAACATTAGAAAAAGCCCTACCACCATGCTATGATTTCATCACGATATTTTCCTTCTCCAAAAGCTTAAACTCATTGTAGGTGGATTCGAACTCACGTTCCTTGATGCGGCGTCCGTACACACTACCAACTGCACTATAATCGCTTCGAATTACTCTTACTAGGGAGATAATTAGTTCCGTTATGGCTGACATTATACTGTCTACAGTATTTTAGGGAAATATATGACGTCATAACTGTCGCCATGTTTATACTATGAGTACTGGAGCTTTCGAGGTAAAGTGCTCTCTGTGCTTTGATCACGTCACCAACAGCGTCCAGAAATTTCACAGCTTGTACTATTGATTATTTGAATATTGTTAAATTTTCAAGATATTATTTTTATTGCAAATTGAAACCAATACTTTGTATAAAATAAAAGTAACTGAAGAATAAGCGTATTCCATTAGCTATAAAACATGTTAAATAATAAATACACATAGATAACAGCATATTGGAGTGTGTTCTATTTTAAACAGTAACCAGTATAGGTAACTATATAGGAACAGTTTCCTAGTAAACCAATTGACGTCACACCTTACAGTACCCGCAGTGTATAACGGAACGCAGCCATAGTAAACGAAAATTAAAGAACATCGTAAAACGGTTATTAAAGACCAGATGAGCTAAACAAAAAGAGTGTGACTAGCTCTAAGTATTAATCCGTTCCCTCTAGTCAAGTATACTTCTTGCAACCTGTCCAGATAAATCCAAGATGTACTCACAAAAAAAATTTGAGAACCCATTGTTACTCAATTTAGACCTACGAGTATGTTAACTCGTAAACAAGATTTTCGAATTAATTGGTGTTCCATGTTTTTGAATATCCAGGCGCTACAATAGTGGATTATTTGAATTATTCAAGTTAATGAGAAAGAAATTGCAGAAAATAATAGTTATTCCTAAAATATGGAAAATGTTTACTTCAATGGAAACAAGTAAACAGCTATAAGAGCGAATGGCAAAACCTAGACCTCTTTATCCAATATGTCTGTGCGATTAAAGTAGTTACCTTCACCTGATGCTATTTACGGTTTATGAGAATCAATACACATTAATATGCGTATATTTATATACCAACAATGCTGGGGCATATGGAGATCAAACCTTATTTGTACCACCCTGCTAGGGAGAATTATTTGTCGGTTTAGAAAAGTTTTAAGCTATAAATGGTTTAGAAAATTTTAACAGTATTGCGTAATAACCTTAAAATAGGTACTTACTGCAAATAAGGTACTGTTGGCATGAAGTCGGTCCACATAATTAGAGAAACCGTCTCTCGCTATCCGTATTCTGAACCGTTCTGAAAGCGGCTGCGCTCTTCTCGCATCGTGTAACCAGAGTAATAATTCAGCTTCGTCTCCGCCAGCAGTATGACCGAAATCTCGCATGCTGCACATGAGGTGATGGGACTGGACGGTGGTGGTAGTTGAGCTAGCATTACTTGAACTGCTCGTGAGAGTGCCTGAGTTAAAGCTGCTGCCGGAACCACCGGCACGACGAAGTGTACCGCGCCACTGTGTGGTACAAAAAATATTACAATTTTTTAGTGATATATCCATATTTCGAATTTCATACAATGAAAAATATTCAATGTGTTTTCCCCCGATATTTAAAAGAAAATATTAGTCTACAAATCAGTAGAGCGGACTATAAGATTCGGCGCCCTAGAACTAAAGTTCACTCACTTGAAAAGCCCACTCATATTTTAATTCGATACTCTAAGTGAAACTAGAAATAATCAACGTTGCAAAAATAACGATATCGACAAATCGATGTATTGAATAACATACATGTATCGGTTCTAAGTAAAATTATTTGATAAAATAATTAATATATTTTAAAAATTAATATCAAATTAAACTCTATGGTTTCGGTTATAAGGAATACGCCAAGAAACAGTGATAACGCTGTAAAGCGTCTTATAATGATTCTCTGGCTAGTTGACTAATTGGAAATCAATGGTAAAAATCAATGTATACCCACATCTTCAACTGATAAGCAAACTTCTATCTATTCATATATTCATTCTTTAATCGACGTAGTATTCCATAGAGAGTATATTTTATTGGTAGGATGTTGGTACACGGTGTCGATCGCAGTAGCTTGAATCCTTTAATAAACCAGAGCTCTCGGTGAATGTAAATATTGTAATAAAATCATACTATATATTGAATATTTTAACATCTGTTTGTAGGTATAGCTACAATTAACATCTTTAAACTGAAAATATGTTACTACGCCAAAAATATGTTTATACCGATAGCTATACTTGAGAAGAAATCTTGCTTAGACTGATATCTTCTTAGGCTTTATTATCGCTTAACATTACGTAAGATTTTGGACAGACACTGAAATATTTTGATGTTTCTAAGTTTTCATTTTACTTTTTACTTGGTAAACAAGTTATGCTAACCCAGAGGCGCATAAATCTTGTGACGCATTCTAAACTGCACATGCGTTAATGACCATCAGTACTGTTACAAGAATTATAATATAATGACGTTTACAATATGGGGTTAACCATTTCACGACCGGGTTTGGTCGCAATATAAGGAAATTTCTAAGGACTATTCCTTATATTTAGGTAAAACTTATTTTGCTTAGTATGCATTTTCAAGGTATTATAAAACGAAACATTAAAAGTTAATCAGATAGTATTTCATATCATAAAAGTTACATATCTGTCTGCTATAAATAGAGGATATTTACAATGTGCAAGCAATCAAAAGGATATGCGATACACATTAAATAAAGTCCAGACATAATATTGTTTGTATATAAGTATGTCATAACATAAAATGTATAATGTGTTGCATTAAAATAGACTTAGTCAACTTAGTTATGAAACTCGATCTCTTATCGTGACGGAATATGTGTCTAGCCATAAAAGGTAACGCGTGCCGTGTAGACAAGACATAGTTTGCTGACTTGTTATAAACTGAATCTAAGTCACGTATGGGGGCATAACTTAATATAGACGTCAGACAAATCATTCTTGATAGTCGTTGTTTGCATTAGCAAATTTTATCTATACATATTAAGAATAAATGTGTAATTAATTAAAAGCTTTTATATTAACATTTTCACAAGAACAGAAACATAAAGGAAACCTTAGAAATAATGTTAATATCCGGATATTTATAATTATTTTATTGATCCACTCCCGTTAATTTTGACATTATTATTGAAGTTTAGTGCTAAGTTGGTTTAAATATAGCGTCCATAGCAGTAGCTCGAGCTCGGTAAAAATAGTATGGTGATGCAGCCCTTTCTGATGTCCTTATGTCTAGTTATTACTTTCAGTTTGAAAATTGTCGCCAGGAGCTGTAGACTGGTTCCAGCAATTGGTTTAAAGAGATTTATTCTTAAAAAGTTCCGTCTTGTATATATGAACTATATAAATGGATTAAATAAGACTGTCGCCGCGGACGTTCGATATTATATAAAATGTAACTTGATATTACTGATATAAATAAATGTAAAGAGCTTTTATATTTGTTTATATAATCGCTTGGCCAAATAACGATACTGTACTGGTTGATAAGTACAGTATAATCCAAAATCAATGATGATTACTGAGATATTAGCAGCCCCTCACAGGGGTCGTTTATGTCATGCCGATTTTCAATCTCTAGGGAGCTGGAATGGTTACACCCAGAATATGACAAATCAAGGACAAAAGAAAACACTGTGACGGATTTTGTAACGACGTTCATGTACAGGCGACAGTTATCATACAAGCCATTTGGGTAAAACTATAGGTAAAAATGAACTCTAATAATTTTATTATCGACCCATATAATAAAAGTTCTCGTCGAGAACTTTTAAATGGAAGCATAAGTAAGGAGATGCGGAGGTCAGTGAAAGGATATTTATTAAATCAGAAGACAACCTTTATTAAAAGTACAAAATAGACGTTTAAATTTATTACAATTAGCGTCTTCTTGGAGACAATCGATGGCACACTTATTGAGACTATTTCTTGTATTTTAAGACGTCATATTTGCTTGCCCTTAGTTCATTGCAGGTTCTTTTATCAACACACACAAGGAATAGTTTCTTATTAAGATGTTATTAGTGTATTAGTATGATAATACCAATCGTCATATCTATATATGACAGGCTAATAAAAGTAAATATGATTCGGTAAACTATACACGTATTTTTCCTACCCATTATGTAATTAACATAATTATACCGTGGATTACAAAACACCAAAACCTACTGGCGGGATT
The DNA here is from genome assembly GCA_039707435.1 of Actias luna. Classification (NCBI taxonomy): domain Eukaryota; kingdom Metazoa; phylum Arthropoda; class Insecta; order Lepidoptera; family Saturniidae; genus Actias; species Actias luna. The sequence goes on along the minus strand of JAZHAC010000033.1, from coordinate 5,565,094 downwards.
TAGTGCATATAATAAGCGATTTATCATCGACTTATTCGTTACGGTAGGTACCTTCAAAACGATCTGACTCAGGGTTTCCCAATCTTTATCAGCTCCCGGCGCACATTCATGTTTACTTTTTGCCGCGGCGCCCTAACCTATCTAGCTGGTTGAAATAAATAGGTATTATTATACGAGAATGGTTAATAGAATCGCTTCATGGCGCCCTTCTTCACTCTCTACGGCGCACCAACGTAAAGCGGCGCACACTATCTAAACTATTGGCATGAAATTTGACATATATATTCTTTACAATGAGAAATCCAATGAGAATGGATTACCTATACGAAAATCCCGGTTGACAGAAGAATGTGAACGAAGTCAAGAGCAACCAGCTAGTTGAAAATAAATATGAAGATATCTAGTATTGAAATAAAACTAATTTAAACGGATTTTATCGCGGTTATTTATAAATTTTGATCCCGACGTTTCGAAAGCTTTGCAGCCTTCGTGGTCACGGGGCGGACTGAGATGTAGGTTGTCCAGAAAAGTTCATGTTACTGTGTCTACCTTCAATTTAATTTTTGTTATTGATAGAGTTCCGATCTACGCACAAAGAGCTCAACAGTGTCTTGAGGTCTGGCAATTGGTCTTTTGGGTTCCGACTTAATTAAATGTATAATCGGATCCCATGCTTGTACTTTGACCAACATGAACTTTTCTGGACAACCTACATCTCAGTCCGCCCCGTGACCACGAAGGCTGCAAAGCTTTCGAAACGTCGGGATCAAAATTAATAAATAACCGCGATAAAATGCGTTTAAATTAGTTTTATTTCAATGAATAATATTCGCGTAAACATAAGAAATCATTAAGATATCTAGTAATTAATGTTTTTAAAATTACATATATCGAATACTGTATCGACCATTTTCTACTGGTCAGTAGTTTTAGAAGTACCTACATAAATATGATAGTAGTATTATACATACTTTAAGTGTTCACTTCGGTTAGGATAAAAATATAATTTTGTAGTAATTTGATTATTTACTGAGTACATATTCTCATTCAAAGTCTTTTTATATAGTTACTAGCTGTATCCAGGACTTTATTCGCGTAGACCTAAAAATTTGTGGATACGTTTTGCCCGTTTTTGTATATTTATTCAATACAACTTTGCTTCTATTGGTGGTAGCATTATGTTAAATAACCTGAAATCTTCCTTATTTATTGCTTTATCAAATGCAAAAATATCTTATATTATCTGACTGGTAGTTCCTTCAAGCACGTTCAAACAAACTCACATTCGCATTTATAATATTAGTATGCATATAAATGTTAACATTTTGTACTATATCATAAAATATTTGTTAACGGTTGAGCATGACCTAATAAATAGTAATTTTAAGCAAAAATTCTATACACAAGGAGTAGTAGTCTTAAGCAGTGCCTGTGCCTACGTGACAGATGTTTTCTTTTACTGTTCGACTTATGGATTACACATGTTTGTGTGAAGTATTATTCTTTACCTAGTGGTTTTTCCATAAACATCGATTTAAATGACACATACAAATCAAATTTACCCGTTACGCCATTAAATAAATAGTTGCAGAATACTCTTTGCATTAAATATAAATAATCAACTACAACTTACACCAAAGTTGAAACATGAAAGTTTAATATCGAAACGATTGAAAGTACTGATATATTATTGGATTGAAGCGACAAATGATTGAAATTTAGTGTTTATGGTGTAACATCATGGGTGTAACATTCATCGCTGTAAATCTTATACTAAATATAGTTACATACTACAAAAGTTAAGCAATCAAGAGATTCTGAACACGTAAATTTTACTGGATTCCATATTTTTTAACTTTTAACGTCAATTGTCTTATTGCCAGACGATTTCGTCCTTTCACTTTATCCACGTACAGTATTCGTGGTTATATAATAGTACTGGTATTTCCTTAAGAATCTTAACACATTAAGAAGGTAATTATTTAGTGTGTACACTTCAAATATATATTTTTATATTCCAGTAGATCTAATATATTTATGGCAATATCACCATAACCTTTGAGAATGTCTTCAATAGGTATTAAATTATGTAAATTACTATTATAAACATAATATTCAACAAATGTAAGCCTTTTCATGGCTCTTATTTTTACTGATCCTTATGATTTTTGTGCCATAAAATATATGCAGATTTAATTAAAGACATATTAAATCATTTAGTTCTATCGAAACATGCCACGATATATAATTTGTCTCGGCCCCGCTACAAACAAACGAAGCAGCTATTTGACCAAACTCAGACATCGAACACTGACTCAACATACCTGTTCTTTTTTTCCTGTCCATTGAACAAAAAAGTGGTTCACGAATTCGCAACTTTATCAAAAAGTTTAGAAATTGTTAAAATTTATCGTTAGCAAATTGGCAAACTACTAAGTATCTTCATGACTTATTGATCATTACAATAAAGTTCATTTTAGATAGAACCAGTTGTATACTACATAAATAATTAGATACAAAATCTAACAATTAACAGTTGCGGTCACGTCCATGTGAAGAAGAAAGAAGAAATATGAAAAAAAAACAATTCATACTTCATTAAATGCCTGTTATAATATTCAAAATTATTCAATTTACAATGAAATTAATTATTGTTCATTTGTTTAGAATTTATTAAATTACATATAAGGCAAAACAGTTTAGTTCATGTTGTAGAGTATTAATTAAAAGTGAACTGGTTTTAAAGTAAAATGTTTTCAGGAAAAAAATCTCCATCATTCTTTTTTTTTACAAAACTATAAATTGTTCCAACTTACAGCGGCTGCTCGCTCAGCACTTTCAACATGAACCCTGTACAGGTCTACCAGGCTTGTATCTTCTGGGTCGACAGCTTCTGCTCCTCGCCGAGGTACTAATTCTAGGCCAAGTTTCCTGAAATTAAAAATATCTCCAATTTAGTTATGTTTACTTATGTTTGACGGGCATTACATTTGCACTTTAAATACAAATGTAGAGGTAAGGTTTACTGTTATGTAGAATTATTATCTATTAGAGGTATGTGCTTAATTAGCCGTTTTACTTTTACGTAGAACTAACACAATTATTATGATGTCTTGGTACTTCTAGGAATAACAGAAAGGCCCCGCGTGAGCGTATTGGCTTTGACTTGTAAAATGTAGGATTCATTTAGATTATATTAAAAATATGAAGACGTTTTTTTAAATATTATTAGCTTTAACACTTTACTGGAATAAAAAATTAGGCTTTAAAAAACTAGCATTACTTATGGCCTTGACGGCCTTTGTAACTGCACTAAGAGACAAAGCAACACATGGTGGGATTTACTAGCATTAGCACACATCTGGGCGGTATGGTACTAGGCTTTAATTTCATAACTTGAATACTACCCTAATAGTATACAATTTTATAATACATTCTATACTAATACTAGCTGACCTGGCAGACCTTGTTCTGCCTTTTTGAGTAGTCGATAACATCGACTACAGCTACATCTATCGCGTTATGATCACTTATCGAGATAAAAAGTATCATATCTTTCAAGTTGGATCAAACAAACACAGTAGGTAAAATTTAATTAAAATCGGTTCAGTTATTAGGAGTTCAGCGGATATAAAATGTGACACGATTTTTTATATATAAAGATTATAAAGCAGAAAAGTTTGTTTGAACGCGCTAATCTTAGGAATTACCAATCAGATTTAAGAAAATGATTTTGTAGTTAATAGAGTAATAACTGAGAAAGGCTTTAGGCTATTTAACATCACGCTACCGCTAATAGGAGCAAAGCTGTATTGAAAAAAGTTAAAACGGGCAAAAAATATTGAAAGATTTTTAGTTCCACGCTAACGAAGTCGCGCTCATAACTAGTATTTCATATTCTGCATCTACATTTGAAATAATATAATTAATGATAAAAGTATTGAACAATCACAAAGGTGGTATAGCATAAAATATTATAATATGACCCTGAATATCCCGGCACGCAGACGCTATCCAGGTATAAGAACAAAATATGCACGTTGTAGACATTATTCTTGACGGTATGCAAATGTACGGGTAAAAGACGGCAACAAAATACAAATTAGAAGCTACGATGTCGAAGCAAATTTCCTTGTAAAAACCACCGTACAAACAAATGAGTAAATACATAACCGTGTGAATAGGTATTATATATCACCTTAAAAGAATTCCAAGAATTAGCGTAAACGGATATTACAAAAGGTTGAACCACAAAAGTGCTTTGTAATTGTTGAAAAAGGTTTTTCTGTATAATATATTTTTAATACCTTTTCAATATTTTTTTTATAGTTAAGGTTTAGCGTTATAGCTCAATCTCACCTCATATTAAGTGACAATGTGGCCTAAGATGGTGGACCCGCTAACCCTAGTGAAGGAACAAGTTCTCTAGTGAAACTGCCGGAACACAACTAGGTATTTGGCGGCAGATTTTCAACTTGAGGGTCATAGCTAGCCAAACGGGTATTAGAAAAAGCCATCATGCTATGGTTATATCACAAGGTTTTCCTTCATCGATAGCTCAAACTCATTGGAGGTGGATTCGAACTCATGTTCATTGACGCGGCGTCCGCACACACTGCCATCTGAGCTATCATTGCAAGATTTAATGTTCTTGAAATCTTAAAAGCTCAACATATATGACACGAGTCGAACTTATGATTAACATAGTTAAGGCATTGTCGGTTAATGGATCATCGTTTATATCGCGTATCCGGTTTTATTATTCTATCAGTACTATACCTTCTAAACTCTAGGCCTTTAAAACTATATGCCACAAAGGTTATACAAGAATATTTTAAACTTATACTATTACTCATTTAAATACATGTAATTACTTGTAATTGTACTTGTTTTGTTTTTTATTCTTTATATATTTAATATTTGGACATTATCACACCTGATGCTAAATGCCTTACAATGGTAACATATGTACAAAGCTTATAGAAGGTCGTTCACAAGGTCAGCTGTTGAAATAAAGTTTGCATAACTGAGAATCGTCATAATGTTCTCCTTCAAAGATAACTTAGTTTGATTGCTTGTTGTTTAAGTTTTGATCATCGAAGCCGTAACTCGTGAATATGTAATGGTTTGATTAAGAAAAACTACTCTGAAATCCAAATTAGATGTGATAATCGGTCACGTAACCGATGTTTTAGGAGCTTTTAATCAACTCGCTCGTTTAGTCCCCGAAGCATACCTTGAAATCGGAGCCTTATTTTGTATATGAGACGGTATATATTGCTTCGTGAGGTAGATAATATTTTTCTGAATAACATTTATATTAAATACTACTCTCAGTCGAGTGGTTCAACTTAATGCACATAATGAATGCAAATTATAATACTTAGTTTAATATAAGATAATGGTAATATTTGTGAACTTGTTAAGTTTGGAATCTGTTAGTTTTACAACTAAGCAATGCGGAGGAATAAATTTGAAAATATGGATAATATATGAATAATACGATGATTCATATTAGAATTATTACGATATTTCACTTTTTAACACGAGACAAAAATCTAATTCTTAACGGAATGTATTAATATTTATAACTATTATCTTATTCTCTTTCATATTCTTAAATAGTTAACAAAATTGTAACAAATTAGTGCGTTAAAAAAAATCGGCTCCAAGCCATAGGTAATGTCTATGTGTTACGGAAACTTACGTTGAGTTATTACGATACAATAATTGAATTAAAAAAAAATTGGAAAAATATGTACTTTATAAATCCAATATTTACGTCTATATTTATGTCAATAAGTTTTTTTTATTTAATTTAAAAGTAACATTTATGTTATGACGTTCATGTTCTGAATACAGTTTATTTTAATTATAAATGTATTTTTATTTCATATATTATTTTATTATCTATACATATTTATCTATCATTTTTAATAGAGCAAGTGATACCAAATTTGTTGGCCATTTTGCTTACATTATCAATTAACATTAACAAGAAAAATGTTACGTGGTTATGCACATAGTAGGATACATTATGAATATCACTCATTGATGTGACTAATAAAATGACTTGTAAATAAGGAAAACCTACTCTTCTAAGACTGGGGATGATGGGGAAGGGGAAGGGGAAGGATGCATACAATTATTTATGACCAATTTTGGATAATTGTAAGAACTAGTTATACGATGTAAGGAATCCCCTTTTGCCTGGGCCTAAAATTCTTCTGCACATCATACAGATAATATACATAATACGACTATACATTTTTTCATCTTTTTATGTTCCCTGTGTTTCGATTGAAACGAAAAAAAATTCGTTACTAACTATGCACATACCCGCAAATATATGTTAAATTTTTTTTCGGATTGTGAAAATTGATTTAGGGCTTGATGACAGTTATTTATCATAACATATTCATTATATTCATAACAAATTACGATTTTTTGCTATACAATAATGATATAATAATACAGTTAGAAAATATTGCATTACTGTACAATTACTATAAATCTACGTAAATTCCCTTTTACAAACTTCAAGGTAGAGGAATATGATGCAGAATGAAAACATATGAATCATGGAATCACACAACAAAACAAAGTATTGCATAAGAATAAAAAGTTAAACTACAGTAGGTATCTATCTACATATGTATATATTTTTTATACTTATTAAAAAAAACAGTATGCATCAAAAATAATATCACAACAAAATATCAATAAAAAATCATCACCACGAAGTGTAAATATCTAGAAATGGTTACACTTTTAATTTAAACCAAGTTATATTACAATTTTAAACCTAATTTACGGTTCTCTTACTCCATAATTATTGCTACAATAGTTACATGAACTGATAGATTTAATCATCTATTAACGTTTAATATATTGCTATTATTTCCTTATTAAAGCTACTGTCCATCTATCCGCTTTATAGCGCTGAGATTGTTTTTAAAATCCAATGGGGAATCGGCAGAATCATCAAACTCTAAAACTTTGATTCATTTTCAGTTTTCGATGTTTTTTTGTGGTGTTTCGTTGAGCAACTATAAATAAAGACACCAATGGTATTGAGTAGCTCGGTATGCAACGCAGAAAGGTCACCAAACCAGTTATGCGAGCGGCACTGGCTGATGTCTGGCACTGCTTGCCACACGTTATACCACCCAACGACAACTCGGACCCACTAAAATCCATAATATAAGTATAGGAATAAAGATCTAATACCCTCAAGAAATGCAAAACGTATAACTCGGAGATAAACGACAAATAGGTGATCAAAATAACATTTATAATTGGCTTATTATAACAAAGAATTTAACAAGACACAACGGTTATTTAGTTCAAATAATGTGATAAATTGACCAAATTGACTTAAGGGGCGTGGTAACACATCAACCTATTTTAACATTTGTGGGTCGTTCACCTTTTAATTACTGAGAACTTACATGTCAATTTTCTACATATAAGAATATATTATTACTCATAAATAGCAAACTTACACCTACTAATATTATGACGTTAACGGATATAGTTATCTTTCTGATTTTAACATACTCTTGAGTTGCGACGACGCGAGGGGAAAATTTAATTTAACTTATTTGGATATTTCAAACTGAATTGTAACAAATCATAAAATTGGCCAAAGAAATTATACCACGAAGACGAATAGACATGGATTTTTTGCATACACTAGTATTAAGCTGAATATAAATTAAGACGTGAGTGCTAGACTAACCCACGCCTTTGTAAGTGATGTAATACATAACGAAAACACGGGATATGAACACGAGAACTCAAAACAAAAATTCAGTTATTCCACTTTTTTATTTCTCAGAAAACAGTATTAGACCTTATCTTTAATAAACATTATTGTTGTAAATTAATCATGAAACAAAATACCTCGTTAGTAACAAATGTGATCATAGATATAATCATCATTAATACTGAATAATTGTATTATAATTACTAAGACAATAACCGAAATTACTATTTCTATAAATATGATATCAATGAAACGCATTGGAATAAAGTCCACTGTGACAGCCGAAACTGGTAAATCTAGTTTTGCAAACGTTTTTCGAACATCGATCTTCTAATGTTAGCTATGTATTATAATGATCTAACTTTAATAACTAATTAATATTAAATTTAAAAATGATGTTACATCACATTTCTGTAATTTACATTTAATAGTAAGCATTCCTATTACTAACGGTGTTTTACTTTGAAACTTATTTATAAGGGGGCAGGTATTAGACATCTCACATACTGGAATCAAATGGTATTTCCAAACAATCAAGTCAAGTGGCAGCGATCTGTATCCGACCACGACCACCATTCACATTGTGATTTAGTTTTGTTTAGATTTACAAGTGTATGTACATTTATGCAGTTGAAAAGAGGCTCACAAGCCAGCTGATAGTACTAATTTGAGGGGCATAAAAGCTAATCCGCTTCAGTCCAAAATTGGTATTTTTTAAGTAAATAAAGCAAATTGTTGCTGTTTTCGAAGACTACAATTTGGTGTACTTAGTTAAAAAATACCAATTTAGGACCGAAGCAGATTTGCTTTTACAAACCTCATATAGGTATATAATGAAGATTTCTCGATGGTTGCTGTTGTTTTTGAAATATGTCGAGTTTATCGTATAAGCACGTTTTCATGTATAGTGCCACTACTTTACTGTTGTACTATAAAAAGTGTTATTTTTTAATAAAGATGTAACTTCGAGATCGATGTCATGTGATGGGCAATGTCAATTATTGGGCAATTACAACTCCATCATTTTTCTAATACTCGCTAGGCTAGTTACTATCCTCAAGTAGAAAATCTGCTGCGAAGTATCTATAAGTATTATTTAATAGGTGCACTAGAGGCAGTTCCCCAACATGGCGTAATATGTCACCATCTCGAGCTGCATTATTATTTAACATCCGGGAAAATTGTCGCCAAAAGTAAACCTAAACAGAATATTTATTACATGGACATTGAAATACATTTTATCATTCGTAATCATATTCAGAATAGTGTTTTGAAGTTTGCAATGTAAGCTTATAAAACTTTTTAGTCACCGCTGAAAGTTAATCTTACATTGTTCATTGAAATTAATATGAGATTATTAAAACGCCATTAAGTATTTGTGGGCAGAAGTCACGACGCTACAAGAATTGAGCTCGAGCAATTGAGACATATAGTCGGTCACGATGCGAAGATGATAGCTGTACTGTGTACAAAGCCTACAGTTATCAACGATGTTTAGTTTTGTAGTGCAACTCTTATACAATCATCATATGTTAAATTTCAGTATGCTAGTGCTCATCTAATGGTCGCAATTAGACCATTATCATTATTTAACATTTAAGGTAAACATGTAAAGGTGGGAAAAACTTGTCCCAAATTCTTTATTGCTAATATTAAAGGACGACAATTGGTTCTACATAAAAAGTAAATTTGATTAACGGAGTAAAAAAAGTTGTCTTTGCTTCATATAAAAAAATACAACTTCCTCAAGCCATTACAAATACTTGATGTTACTATTACCAGTTAATGTTTTACGATATTTTAAATTCAATGAACTTTACACCCGTGTTACAAGTCTCGGAATCTGCTCAGAATGTCCTTTTTTACCACACGATGCATCCGGAGCCCGCACGGTGAATTTATGGATTGCTAGGTAGTTCATATCATCTCTATTTTTTTTTAAGCTACGGCGATATGAAAACACTACGTTAAGTGAAGCCCAAAATGGTCTTAAAACAAAGGCAACCACCGAGTGATTGGAAATTTATCGGTTTTCGTTATTCCGACACCGTTCTGCCAACCTCTGAGCAGCTGAGAAGAAATTAGTCGATTCAGGAGCCCGACATTCTAAATGAGTTATTGCGACAGGTTTATGATCATGCTGACGGTAACCTAGTCCAGTTTAGATTTTTGTATTACAATTATATTAAACCAGTGATTAGACTACATTTATGATAAATCAAGGTCGTATTCATTAAAATCACAAACATAGATGGTAACATTTGAACAAGACGCCTCATATTATATAAATAAAAGGAAAATGATATTAGGTATTGCAGTTATATGTCATGATAACATAGAATCATACTCTGAAACAAATAAGGAAACTATAATTGCGCTTGTTTATTAATTGAATAACTTAGTATTAACTTCTTGCATAGTGACATATCTTAACATAAATCATTGCAAAAAGTACGCGTAAGAAGTGAAATTCCTATGGAATAACGCATCATTTTAATTAATTTAAAAAAACACATAAGATTACACTCTCCTATACTAAATTTAATATGTGCCACTTTTAATATACTTATGTATCACAATTTCACTGATTCATATACACATATAGTCATGAGAAGGGAATGTACCGAACAAATCTGATGGTTGAACGTAGCGGTTTTTTTTATACTGCACTATAATTTAAACAGACCCTAATAATAAGTTTAAAAATCTGCCGCCAAATACCTATAGGTGTGTTTCGGCAGCTGCACTGGAGAGTCAGTCTCTCTACAGGTTTAGCGCATCCATCAGCTTGGCCCACATCATCACCTAACATCATGTAAGATTGTAGCCATAACGCTACTAAATCTATAAACTATCAATTATGGGCCAGATGATGTTAATTAATTCTTGTAAGTATAACGCGTTATCTATATTAATATAAGCGGTAAAGTTTATTTATTTGTTTGAACGTGTTAATCTTAAAAACTACCCGTCGGATTATTTCTGTGTTTCATAGAACAATCATTGCGGAAGGCTTAAGTTTATGTAACATAACGCTAATATCAACAGGAGCAAAGATGTATTAAAAAAATGTACCCAAATGGGTGAAAATTAAATATTGTTTTAGTTCCACGCGAACAAAGTCGCAGGTACAGCTAGTTGTAGAATATAGCTCAGTTTATGGTCGGTAAGTTAAAAATTAAGATCTGACAATACTGTTTAAATCCCAGACGAACTTTCTTTGAAATATAACATTTTTCACGGTTGTTTATTCGTGAAGTGGTAGGTATCAACAGACAAATGGACAGGAGTTATTTTCAAATACAATATATTGATATTGTTAAATATTAAAATATGGTAATTTAGATAATGATTAAAGTATTTTTTTTATATATACCACTACTACATGGAACCTACTTAAGGAAGTAACACTTTGTACCATAATATCATTTATATTTAATCAGTTATTTTACGGCCTGAATTAGTCGGGTATTATAAAAATGTAGCAGAATATAAAATAATTCCCCTATAGTGTTACAGTGTAACACACCACATTTTTGTGCAAATTATTGTCAAGAATAAACACTAATCTTCAAGTATCGGCAAAGTTAACATAATTTATCCTAATTAAAAAAATAACAATTACATCAATTTTATATGTCTTCCATTTAATTATTTATCACATAATTATTGTTTAATATCAAAGCGTGTATGAACACGAACAATTTTCACTTTCAAGCAATTTGCTAATTATTTCAAGTTGGAATCGATGCAAGCCCAAGAACATTACAAATATTAACATGAGAAAATATATAGAAATCAATCTCAAGCGCTTTACAATATAAATATTCAAACTCTTCTTACGATATTTGAGTAGTGGCATCTGAAATATTCACATAGTAAACTATTATTACGTCAAACGATTAAGCATCGTTGCAACACATCTGTTAATTACTAGCCACAAGCTAGTTTAGTCTAGTCTAGTGAAACCAGCCATAATAACAGGCTGAAAAAATTGGCATACAAAGCGCTAGTCAAGAAGGAACGTAAGGCGAAGTCAAGATACCCGACAGAACTCGTTCACCAAAGGAATCTTAAGGCCCTGACTGCACAGAGGTTCGCGATATAATTTCTAAGTCAGCATCGCGCTACTTAGTAAGACCATAATTGCCTAAATGGTTACGATTAAAATTCGCGTTACACTTACAGCTATAAATTATCTTCAAAATTATAATTACATCAAAATGTATAATGTTGTAAACGACTTAATCAATATTCCTTTCCCTTTTTTAAGGAGATAATACAGTATCACTGTTGATAGTGTGCGTAACTCATCTTATTGTTATTAACATATCTACAAATATTATGTAATAATTTTAAAATTTCGTGATACACTCATTACTTGTTCAGATTCCTAACTCTCTCTCAATTCATGTGATAGTGGAACCTCAGCATTAAATTACCAACTACTGTGCACTTAAGATAAGAAAGAGACGCACAATAAGTATACCTCATTTGTATGTGTTAGAAAGAGACAGTTATAAATGCGCGAGCGCCGCTCTAACGCTAGGAGCTGGGTAGTAAATCCCGCGGTGTGCATGAGACCGATCGACGGATCGACTGCCTTTCCAGTTTGTGTTACCGAGCCACGAGCAGCTGGAGTGTCGTGGGCTCCCGAATCCCCTCGCTACTCGTTTTAACTCAACCCGTCTAACCATTCCTCATAATATTACGGTTATTATGACATAATATTACTGTGATAGCTTATGTTTAGACTCAGTGACACCGTACTAGTGTTGTGTTTGAAGAAATAACCAGAGGCCGTAAAGTATCGAGACCGGATTTCAAAAAGTAACTGTTATTTTCGAAAAGGTGAGTTTGTGTCACAAAAGCTCAGCGGATTGGTTTAAGATATGCTTAATTCATATCGCCGACACGAGGAATGCTGCTTGACAGCATACAATTGAAGGAACAAAAACGTTATGCATAGTCATCCATTTCTTTTTTATTCTGTTCGCTTTCGTGTGAGGTGGAAACGGTGCGCAAGTTAAGTGAAGTCATTAAGTAAATAAAAACTCGTTATTAGAATAATTAAATAACGATACTATTTTATGATGTTATTTTTAACATCTGCATTCAAATGTTGATGAAATATTCGAAGTCAGGTAGTAATTTTCGTTTACCTGAGTGAAGAAGAAATGGGTAGGGGACGCAACTCTATCACCTACTATTGAGAAATGTATTTGTACAGAATGAACACAGTTTTTTTTTTTTTATTATTTTAGTTCAAGTGTTTTAACAACAAAGTGTTAACAGAATGAGTTCATTTAAGAATAAAACTGGCTTCATAACGAATTGTATAATTAAAACAGACAAATCTAAATATCTATTCAGATGCTCTTAAAAGAGTAATAAAATTAATACATTCGGTTGGTGTTCTATATGAATTGACATGTTCGAGGTTTACGCGCGATATTTTACGGTCAATGATTTTTTATTGAAGATGTACATATGGACCAAGGGCACTTTACATCACATAATGAAACAAAAACGTCCTTATCACAAACTGACCGAATTTAGATTTATACAAACGTTTAACTCAAAAGACAACTCATGAATTGACACAAACTGATGTTTAATTGTATAACATCAAACTTAGTTCGCATAAATGACATACATAATCAAACGAGAACATATAGAAATATTTTGATTTGTAAATTTTAAAGCAATTTCGTTGACGTCGAATACGGTCAGATGCATTTGAATTTCAAATTATGTATTGACAAATACGGGTAGGAAATGATTCGTTGCCGCTAGTAATCGTGTGAGAGTTTTAAGCATGGTGTCATAAAAGGGGTCATCTTCAACCGGTGTATCATTAGATTCTTGTCACGGTGTGTGCGCCACGCTACCTGCATATACGATGATCCTAAAGCGCCGCTTGGTAATAATTTGTAAGCTATAATGTACTGTGAACTTGCAAAGTATAGTTTTTATATTCAGCTATTGTTTACTTTTTCTCATAATATATAAATAGATTTATGTATATTTAAAATGAATTATTGTTTTTGCCGAGTAGAAAAATGTTAAAACATTCTTGTTTCGTTTCTAACGCCCCGTGCGTTAACACATTCGATAATTTCGAAAAACGCTTTTTTTGTTTACAAAGTTATACTTACATATCGAAGCAATTACATTATTGACCTTAGCAATAATGGGTTCGTATCCGTCGCAACGCTGATAAGATTCTCTATATTAATTCATATATAATCTTGAGTACTTACAATTAGAGAATATTATGAGGAACTTATAGTTCAAAGATAATCTTTATTTACCATCTGAAATTTATGTCGAACCGCATTGACGCAATCGCAGATTCGTCAACGGGAATTTCCGCGTTAAACTACACTTTTTATACGGCGATTAATTAATCATAAAATAATAAATTATTAAGTCATATTTGTACAAAGCGCTCCATTAGTATTTTGTATTAGATAATATTAAAATTCTTTCAAGATAAACAATAAACATAATATCAGAATTACAACTGTCAGTCGATGCAGTCAATGGGAGTTAATTATATCGGACACGTGGCGTCATCAGTACCAAGACCGAGTGAGCCAGTTGGCTGCGCCACGCCGCTTCGCCGCAAGCGTGTCTCGAGACACGTAAATTACGACAGAGGAGACAAACAGACCGTTCACTTGCTCTCCGCAAATCACCACGTTGCCTAACACTTGATTTGATCGATTCGAACCGTTAATCACGCTTTTACTGCCGGTGAAAACACTGCTTGAAGGTTTCACTGTAAACAGTATAACCATTTTACAGTTGTTAACAAAACAAATTATAATACAGAGATAACCTTGTAACCTATTTTACATAAAACCTTGAAGTTAATCCTCACACGACGCACATAATTGTAATAAAGTTAGTAGATTAAGTAGAAAAAAAATCTACTTAAATATCCCTTATGAAAAACTAACATCAAGCTTACAATATAACAAATATAACGTATCGTCAACAAAGGAATATGCATGAGTAAAGTCACACTATACAAAAAGACAAACACATATAAAGCTCGCTTGCAAAGTATAGCTAGGCTTGCGCATGCCATAAACCACGGAATGCGCACCTCATCCCTGCCCCGGTGCTCTTTTTATCAGTCAGTTATCTATATTGTCAGCAAACAACATTCAGGTTCATCAAATAGGTCACGGAATATTTTAGAAATTATTCAAATAATTCTCTTCTAAGTAAAATGATTACATTTCCATTGAGCTGCATGATAAGAGTAAACCATGATAATAATAATGTTATAGAAAACTAAACTGTACAAGAAATACTTAATTTTTAAACTTTTAATCACCATATAATCTGACCGACGGCAACAGTAAAAATCGCGGCTTGTTAAACTGGCAACGGTTGCCGTCGCTCAAACTGGTTTCCGCGTAAATTCGCGTTGCCAAGCGATGCATCCACCAGAATCGCTTGAGGTAAAACAGAGAGGGGCAGAGGGGGAAGGAGGTAGGTTGGAAACGCAGGAGGCACGAACAGCGCCGGTCGACGACCCGCAGCTTGCCCTGCGCTGCCGCACCATTTTTCTTTGCCGTAGTCAATCCTAACACGATTACTATTACGTTAGCAATATCATAAAAAATCTAAAGCGAAAAATAACTTCTATTAAATTGTCACAGAATAAGCATAATCAATACTTATTTAAACCACCTTTTTGTATTAAAACGTAACCAATCTTACAATTACCTAATATCTCCTTGAGATACATAACCAATTCCAATTATCCATTAATTTTGTCCCCCACGAGCGACCTAAATAGCTTATACTGAATGCTACACGGGTAGTAGCGGGATCAAGAAGTCGTCAAGGTTGGATCCATTTATCATAAATTGTGTTCTAAGATTGTATAACGCTAGGTCTGTAAGTAACCGCAAACGGTAAAAAATATGTATAAATGAACATATTCATGAAGAAGCCACAATAATCTTATAATGACTGAACATTTACACATGAGAGTGGACGAACCGTCAAGAAAAAAAATGTGATTACAAAAAATGATAGACCCGTCTATGTTACGGAACGTGGGCGAGGAGAGGTAGCCATATTGTTAAGTTACATTTGAGGTCATTGATTGAGAATAATATAATATACTTGGCTTTCAATACTCATTTAAATGTTTGCTTCGAGCACTTATACAAAGTCAAACTATACTATCTTATCAAAACTTTAAAACGTTTATATGCGCAGCAATTATAATTTATTCGGGAACTATTGTATTTTACTAATAGTGTATCGAGATATGACCACATAACGGTATATTATTCACAACGTTGTGAAACAAAGCCCTAAATTGATAGTACTACACGAGCATAGTTTCAAACGAAAATTAATTCATCAAGACCAATTAGTATAGAATAGGAGACGACACAGCTGTTAAACACATTGACCGAATCAAAGCACCGATATAGTTTACCGTTTTATGTAGTTCTAATTTTATGTGACCGAGTATGGCATTTGTCACGAACAGAGTTAAAGACGTCACTCGTTTGTTTGTACGTTACGTCTTTATCTTTAAAGTTTTACGGTAAAAACAGTCTTAATAATTATTAACATTTTAGTACTGTAAATTATTGTATGCTTAATTGGATCCTCTGGGTTAAATATTAAACAATAGATTGTCGAGTACATAGCTTTGAATCCTACAAGAAGTGTAAGTATTTAGTAATAGGATGCATAACCATAGTAAGTAGTAGGTTTTTTAATAGGTACTTATTCCACCAGTCATTATACCAAGTTTTACTTCTTCTAAATACATTAGATTACTTTATACTTTGACCTAATAACTAAATACTTTGAAATTTTATTTGCCGGTTTTCTAGTAACTTAGAAAAGATTTATCTTTATCAAATGTTTATTGTTATTACTCAGAAATTACTCGTAACAAAAATTAAAGTTATGAAACCGAAGCATTCGGAGCATCATCGTATCAACAAATTTGTTATTTGTTTCAGAAAGCGTAATAATCGAGAATGGCGGTTTTGGGCTTGGCGTCAGCAGTAGCGGGTTTCGTGAAAGTCCGCTACCTGATCGACAAGGCCGTCATAGATAATATGGTTTTCCGTATGCACTACCGAATTACATCAGCTATATTGTTCCTAGCCTGCGTTCTTGTCACTGCCAATAATCTCATAGGTAAGTCACTTTGATATAGGTTTAATATACGATTACATCTTTAAATATTTCACTTTACTTACATATAAGAATATTTCAATAAGATAATACATGCTTATATTACAAGTACAAAAAACTATTTATTTATTATAGTAAACAATCAAAAACATTGCTTGAAAAAATAAGTAAAGAATACTGTAAGACAAATTATCGTAATTTACGGCAGGGTAATTTTAGTTCTTTGACACCAACTTAATATAAATAATGTAGATTTCACATCATTATACTTAAAAATTACCACTCATTCATTGTGCATTCATTACACTTTACAAAGTTTCAAAATCTGCATAATGCTGATACAAAAATCGTTTTATTTTTAATTTAAGTACATTTTAACCACAAAAAAGCGAAATAAAGGCAGTTCTAATTTGAATTGTGACGTTGGACTAAATTCTTATGACCGTGACCGAAACTAAATGAGCAACCTAGAGACCAAGTTACTCACCTGTTTAAGAGAAATAACAGTACAACTATCAGTAGACAAAGATCTACTGATTACCGTAAAATTATGAATCATTTTCAGGTCATTGTTCAGAGGAAACCCGATGTAACAGTTACCCAAATTGAGACGTCATGACAAATTGATTGTGCTAACAAACACAAATAGTAAATATGTACTTGATAAAGATTTCATACTGTAATGCAATATAGTTCAGCGCACTTGAATTTTGGAATTATTTCTATTGAACTTTTATATAATATTTAAAAATCTTTTTTACTATATATAAGATTGATAAACTTCTTAATCGTTGGACCGATCCCTATAGAATAACATCTAATGGGCAAGCCGATATTACATGTATATATTAACTATAAAATCATATAAAAACAGATTTATATATTCCAGAGATAATGTAATACCCACAGATTATTTTAATAACCTTGGAAATTAGTTTTTTTTTTCTATGGCGAAATCACAAAAAATATATATGTATATTTTATAGTTACGGTTTAACGGTATGACCATAATCTCACTTTAATTTCAGCGATATAACAAAATTCTAGGTTAAATTGAGCTTGCTATATAAAACAGTACCCACGATTTAGTATAACTCTGGGCCCTGGATATTCTATTAAGAAGAGAGTAGCTTTTCGTATTCAGTACCTTTTCACTAAATTTAATTCTTAAGTTTTGTACATAATTATGAAACGACGTTTGAGTAAAAATTAACTAATTATTAAAATTGAAAATTCGAGGAATATAGATGATTCGATTCGATTCGAGAATGTAGATTTTGCGGTATCCCTGAATATTCTCCTATGATATTTTTCATGCCGGCCATCGACAGTAAATCAGAATATATTTTGTTTAATTAAGTTGCTATGATTTCGTCTTCCGTGTTATGATATTATTTAAATAAAATATATATTTATTATTTTGATTTATCGTTACACTGTACTCTATATTTCTATAATCTCTTAACATATATTAACTGAAAGATAGTGTAGAAATTAGCGCTAACAAAGTTTAAAAATGCGAGTCTACTCTTCAGAGACACTGTGCAAGGAAACTATGTTCAACATAGTTGAACTAGTTTGAATATAGTAATATATAATAGTACACGAAACGATCCACTTACAAGGCAGAGCAGGATTTTTTTTATTTATGTTAATATAATTACCCATTAACATCAAGCAGATACTTGGTATATACCAGTTGGTTTGTCTATTGCATCATAGAAGAATAATCAGTAGTAAAACATGTTCACTAGCATACTAGTCACACTATTTAAATATTTTCTAATGCGTGATTAGCTTACCCGGGATAAAGATTACACTTCATAGTCTTATAGTTTAATGAATAATGTTTTATAAACGCATTACATTCAATTATATACAATGAAAAATACATTTTCCACGGTAACATTTACTAAATTATTATGATCGTTAATATGGTCTGTAAGATTCCCATTCCCATTTTATGAGCAACCAACATAAACAGAACAACTTCCTAATAGCCATTTAACTTATACACATTTATTTCAATGATCCTTCTGGAATGTGTTACATTATCTCGAACTTTAAAGCAGATATTTGGTGTTAACAAAATGTATTAACTATCACCGTATTAATCTGTGGTAATGTTAAAGAACAGTAAAGATTAATATATTATATGTAATTGTATCGTTATAACCATATGTATACCCATAATCACAATGTGCATTGCTCGTAGGACATCACACAGATCATTAGGCCGAACCTTATTTGAACTTTCCAATAGTCAAATCTCGTTTGAAGAATAGTCGTCAACTAGACCGTATATAATAATGTACATATAACGTAAATAATATTTCAAAAGTATCTCAATAATAATGGAACGAGTTTAGAAATGGGTGACTTGGCAGTCTAATAGCTCAAACGTCTTAGGTACCTGCTCCAAACAATTACATGTGTACTACAGGTGCTGGTAATCAAAACATCATACATATGCGGGTGATAACCTAAATGGAACGCATACGGTTAACTACATACGCGTATATAGTAGGGCTGTCAGTAATTTTGTTTTGTACCCTGAGCTTTCGGAAACCATGGAATCAAACCATAACTAAATTGTGTCGCCAAGTAGTTATAGATGTACTCCGGCATAAAAACTTGTCTTTCCACTAAGCCCTGACTATTTACTTGGCTCACATCGCCACTAACTCTCAGGGAAGTATGTGACCAAAAACGTATAACTTCTAAAGGTAGAGATAGATTTCGTAGATAAAAATATTTAGGGAACGAGTTATTCAGAGGAAAACCTTGATATAAATTACATATTCTACAAATAATGCTATAGAAATCGGCAACCCTATTCAGAATCTATATTCACTACAATATGTGACTGCAGTTTTCACCTTGTAACTGTACAACGACGTACATTTATTTCTTATTATATTTACATTTACTTACCTTTTGCTCTTTTCATTTTATATATGATTTTTTAATTATCTATGTTTCATTTTAAATCTAAATTACCAGTACGGTCGAATGAAAAGTAGGTATTTTGTATTTATAAAAAAGGTAACTAAAGCAGAAGTTAAATGTAATAATTATGTGAATTGTTATGTGGGGGTAATGTAAATAA
The DNA here is from genome assembly GCA_039707435.1 of Actias luna. Taxonomy (NCBI): domain Eukaryota; kingdom Metazoa; phylum Arthropoda; class Insecta; order Lepidoptera; family Saturniidae; genus Actias; species Actias luna. The sequence continues at coordinate 5,545,031 of JAZHAC010000033.1, read as the reverse complement.
AATGCTGTTCATAACAAAATATGATTTGCAGTAAACAATGTGTCGCAATGGACGAGTGCGATGTGGTTCATATTAACCGACGTCATGCCCTAAATTATGCATTTCCTCGATTTGATATACTTATGAAATTATATTTTATTAACAAAATGCACTTATATATTACTTTTACTTGTATATGATGTCAAGTATATGATTGTGTAAAGTTCACGTGAAGTTCGCCGTGACCCAGTATTCAACTTGACGAACAAGTACTAAAACCGTCCCAGACTGTGGTTACTCGTAATATAACCTGGTTTTATCACACTTTTTTATTATACTAGCTGTGCCTGCGACGTTCTCATGGAACTCCAAATTATTTAATATTTTTTGCACCTTTTTGTACCTTTTCTCAATACAGCTTAGTCTCATTGGTGGTAGTGTGATATTAAATAACCTAAAGCCATCTTCAATGATTGCTCTATCAAATACAAAGTTTTGAAATCCAACGGGTAGTTCCTAAGATTTTTGCGTTCAAAAAAACACTTTCTTCTGCTTTATAATATTAATATAAATACCTACTTTTAGCTTACTTATCTTATATGCACAATACTTATAAAAACTGGTACTTTTGCTACGTGTGTAGACCTTTGTGTTGTTTTGCTCGTTAGGTCAGCTTGAAAGACAGATAAGATTAAACTTGAGAATAAAATATTTTAATGAATATTTTTTACATTTTGATCAGATTAGGTTGCATGTAGATTTAAAATTTGAACATTGTAATATATATATAAAAATAGCTTTTACCCGCGGTTATACTCACGTTATTATTGATTTTGTAAACAACAACAACTCTAATTCTGATACTCGCTATTTTAAATAAATTAAAGCAAAGGAGACTGGTATAAGAACATTTGTGCTCGTGGTCCTTTATACACAGGGCCGCTCACTGTTTTAGCGATAACGGCTTACACATAAAAGATAGATATATGTTGTCGTGGGCTTTTTGCAGGAATATTTAAAATAATCATTTCCGTTCTACATTATATACGTGTAACTCTAACGGCTTTTGCAGCGCACGCCAAAATAGCTTGCAGATGGTAGATTTTTTTCCTACTTACTTGACACTTATCATTATATTTTGGACAATTCACACATATCTTTATAGATTGTAGCCTATGTGTTATTCTGATGCATAAACTATATTATTGTAAAGTTTCGTTAAAATTCATTCTGTAGTTTTTGCGTGACAGAGTAATAAACGTCCATACATCCTTACAAACTTTCGCGTTTCTAATATTAGTAAGGTTGTTATAAGTAATATTTATTGATATTTTGATTTCATAAAACAATAGTAACTCTTAAAACAGAAGGTAGTATTTCATAAATTTACGCAGGTAGGTGTTTTTCCAAAACACAGCGCAGCTCGTTCGCCTAAATATTGCTATACTAAACGTAGTAGGAAACCAGTTTTGTATCTAATAACTTAAAACATTAATTATGTTTATGTTTGATTTGACAATGTAATTATATAAAATTTCAGTAATATTCACCACAGTCGTGTTTCCGAGAAAAATCATTTTTTTTACATGTAACTTGTTTTCATTCAATCTATAATTAACATAGATGTTATGGAAACAAAAAGAGCTATATATTCAGATTAATCACGTTACATAATTCTAAACGATTACAAATATGTATCAATACATATGCACATACTTCATACTCTGTTAGAATCGTGTCTCTGTACTTAAGCCGATGAGAAATGCAATAACAATGCTAAATGCTCGTTATTAGACAATTAGCAAGCATATGACTATAGTTAATTCGAAACCTCAACTGCTGAATGAGACAAAGGCATTATTATATCTACATATGCACTACATATTAAACTCAAATAATGATAATTTATAGTATAAACGAAATCACATCAAGGGAGAATATTTGTATCATACATTATATGACCTCTCTAGATACAGTCTTTTTCAACGAGCTAAAGACAACGTCTATACGAACTATATTCTTATTTATTAGTTGTCTGTTTTATATGCTAAAATTTTTGTTTTGCATTTGAACAGTTATTTTATATTTTATAATATGTTTATATGCTAGTAGAAATTATACGTGGTAATAGATGTTATGTGAAAGCAAACTGAATTTATAGTTAAATTTTAGCCATATCCATGCGTGATAAAAACGTTTCGGACGGCTAGTAAGCTTATAAATGAAGGGTCATTGAACCATTTTCCATAATATTTGTTTCTTATATCCGATTTTTATATACGTTTTTTTATAATAGTTAAAGGCTTAGCGTTGTGGCCATAATCGCCCCGGATCTTAAGTGATGATACGGCCCAAGTTGATAGACACGCTAAACCTGTGGAGGAACTAGCTCACAAGTGCAACTGCCGGAACACACCTATTGGTATTTGGAGGCAGATTTTCAACTTGAGGGTGGTAGCTAGCCAGGCGGGCATCAGAAAAATCCCTACCACCATGCTACGGTTTCCTCACGATGTTTTCCTTCACCGAAAGCCCAAGCTCATTGTAGGTGGTTGGATTCGAACTCACGTCCCTTGACGCAAAGTCGTACACACTACCACTGAACTATCATCGCTTCTATTATATTAATACATATAATAAATTACAAGGATACTAATATATTATATATCAAAAACTAAAGTATAGGTGTGCATTTAAGGAATTTTACAACTCCACGAAAAACAATATTTTTATAAAAACAAGAAATAAAACAAACGTATCTATCATAATAAAGTTATTTATGTCCAATTAGTATGTAAAATATGAATCATGTCGGTCACTTTTCATATTGGTTTTCCAACTGCGTATTGAGGTAAATATTAATTAAGTATTTAATGCAAAAGGGAGGCAAAAATGGAGTTATATGAGTTTAGGTAAAAACCTAACATTAATTTATATATGTACATATTTCCATCGTTATCCCTAATTTTAAAGGTAAGTTAAAATGAGCAAATACTGTATTGAAATTAACGTAAGCCTGTCACGTTAAATAGATACAATTTCACTAGCCAACACAAATCATAGATTATATTAAAACTTTATTGTATAAATAGCGCACGGTGTTGAATATTAAATAGATTCGATTCCTCACTACGGGCAAGGTGATTTCGGTCACGGTCGACACAATTGTGGCAGGTAGGCAGGACGGTTGCACTTCTATTTAAACTAGATTAGCCGCATCCGCATAGACTTGGCTGCAATGCCAAGGGCATGAGAAAATTTTATACATAACACCATTATTTATATCATACATAGGTTCTGAACCAAGGCCATTCGCTGTATGGGGTTAACTTATTTATAAACTGATCTCCTAAGAATCAGTTGCAGAATATCTTTGTTTATTATCCAAGATGCTAAAGGAGCCCTAATTTTTAATAATGAAGTTTAAAGATATTATATAGTATATAGATAGTATATCGATTTTGTATAGTTACATTATATTATGGACCCCGAACTCAAGCAAAATTGTTGTATGATGATCATTTAAAAAATAGGAACGATATTTTTTTTTTTTTTCAAAATTTTTTATACACCTATATTCATTTCACAAAACGTTAAATAGTCTTCAGTACTGTGCATAGTAGTCTGAATGTGTTCCATGTTATAATATTTTTTGTACAGGATTTCAATGTTTTAGATCAAGTTCCGTATTTTAAACATTAAAAAAACAATTTGCACATGAGGCTTTTCATTTTTTTATTCTTGAAAATATTATATTTTTTGTAGTTACTATTTATTTATAATTAATTCCAGGTGAACCGATATCATGTATCAACGATAGCTCCGTACCTAACCACGTGATAAACACCTTTTGCTGGATTACGTACACTTTCACTTTACCTAATGCCGAACCCAAGGGAATGGTACATCCAGGACTTGGCAATCCTACTGGCGAGGAAAAACGAATCCATTCATATTATCAATGGGTGCCTTTTGTGCTATTTCTTCAGGTAATTTTATAAGTATTTATGGAAGGTATAGAAGTGGCTCACAGGGGTAAACCATTGAGTTAAAATTTCTACCAAACTTAGGTATATTATACTATCATCCGCCCGTTACGACAAGCATATTTTGTCCTAAAGAAAGAAAGAAAACAGCGAATAGAAAATAAATGATAAGCAAAGTATACAACAGTAAAAAAATACAAAGTGACAATGATATCCAAAAACTAAGTACTCTAGAACCATATACGGAAAACTACACCAAATGATCTTAATCCAATTCCAAAAAGTTCATTCGTTTTTACGTGATCGAGTGTCAAAGGAATTGTGTTTTCTGTATACATGTATAAGTACCTATGAACACGGTTTGTTTCTGTATCTTTGCAAAATTCTCTAATAGTAATAAAATTATGAAATAAGTCATTTAAAATCAAATATTACTGATTACAGGGTCTACTTTTCTATTTGCCTCATTGGATTTGGAAGAGCTGGGAAGAAGGCAAAGTCCGAATGATTTCAGACGGTATGCGAGGTTCATCAGCTTGCATTGCTGATGACAAAAATAACCGCCAGGTAATTTTAATCTGTTTGATAAGAACCTATAACTTAACTTTAATAATTCAAAGTTGTTAAATTTTAGCTTGTATACAAGTATAACAATAACAAATTAAAACAAGCAGTAGCATGACTGTAAAAGTAAGTTTGAAATTGTTACTACGATACAAACGGTCTAAAACCTAAAAAAAGCAGTGCTGCTTGTCATGTATATACGTACCTGGAATCGCGTGGTTTTGTAAACTTAATCGTTGATAAAACTCTAAGACGTTAACTTTATTCCTATTTATAATTCTATGAAGAGGTACTCCAATAATATTGACAAGCCAGTAAAAGTTTTTGGAATCGAATCAAATGATAGACTTCTATTCCTATATCGAAGGACTAAGAATACACTAACACAAACAAAACAAGCAAATTTATTTCATTAGGATAATTATATCAACTTATTTATTTAAATTTTGTATCAAAAATATATATTTACTTAGATAAGTACTTTAAAATATAAAGATCCTAAAAAGCAACTGAAATATGTTTAATAACAAATAACTTCTTTTTCAGAATCGTTTGGTCCAGTATCTACTTGACACCATGCATATGCACAATAGTTACTCATTCGGATATTTCTTCTGCGAAATATTAAATTTTGTGAACGTGGTAAGTAAAATTTACTGGAATTGTGAAAATTACTTTTAAAACCAAAATGCGGATAGGTTATTAAAAGAATTTGTTCGTTACAGGTTGGCAATATATTCTTCTTGGATACGTTCCTCGGCGGAGCTTTCATGACATACGGAACCGATGTTGTAAAGTTCTCAAATATGAACCAGGAGCAACGATATGATCCTATGGTAATTAATTATGTTATCATTAACAAAATAAATTTATCATATTTTAGAATAAAACATGATATTTGATTTGAACTCCATTGTTTCAGATTAAGATATTTCCCCGAATGACAAAGTGTACGTTCGTTAAATTCGGTGCCAGCGGTTCGCTTCAGACACACGACGCTCTCTGTCTTCTTGCTTTAAATATTCTCAATGAGAAAATCTTCATTTTCCTGTGGTTCTGGTAAGTCTAGCCCACTCTAGCGATTACGTCGCCCCGGACAAAAAGACAAATTACTGCCCCTATAAGAATATATATAATTTTCATTGAACAGATAAGTACCATATATCCTGAGCACCGAATGTTCAAATGAGTTCAAGAAGCACCCTTTACAAATTTGATATATGCCAATATATATAATGTCAATATATATAATGTCAACATGTATATTACATAAACAATATTTTTTTTACCTTGACTCCCTCTAAAGTAGTCACTGGTCTAACTATATACATAACTGAGACTTTTAGTTGTTTATAACACTTTACAAATTAATAAATTTACATTTTATAACAGCGTTAACAATAAAATACTTTTAATATTTCAGGTTTATCATACTTGCAATAGTATCAGGCTTAGCTATAGCATACTCAGCAGCAGTGATCCTATTGCCAAGCACTCGCGAAACGATACTTAAACGACGATTCCGATTTGGCACTCCCAAAGGAGTCGAAGCTCTTGTTCGGAAGACTCAGGTTCGTATGCTTGATAAATTTATACGTAGAAGTAATTTAAATACATTTAAGACAAATCAAATTTGTTAAAATATATCATGACAATAAATACTAATTGACTGCAATAACCATAGTCCAACCTGTCTCATCAATTTATTGCGATAACTATAGGTTGGTGACTTCCTACTTCTGCACCTGCTGGGACAGAACATGTCGCTGCGCGTATTCGGCGAAGTCTTAGACGAGTTGGCACGGCGAGTACACCTTGGCTCGAATGCTCCATCAGCCCCTTCAACTCTTGAAATGGCACCAATATACCCTGACATCGATAAGTTCGCAAAAGAGACAGAAACGTAAATGACTACAGGGAGAGCAGTACACGGCAAGTCATGGCTTTTCGGTTAAAAAAATGATAAATAGCAATGCTCGCTTTACAACATCTTAATGTTTTAGTTTCGGTTTGAAATTCTCGTGGTGTATTGCTCTAAATTCAAGCTTCCGTGTATTAATGTACAAAATGCAAATACGCAAACCTTTCATGACATTCCTTTTACATATTTTTATGTACATAATTTAAGTTAAAAGACAGTTTTCTCTACATAATTTGAGTTTTAGAATTTAATACCAACATGCATTTTAGACTTGAATTATAGTATGAATAAGTAAGAACTAACAAATGTAACGTTATTACAATTTCGATAAAGACTGCATTTAAATTGTATTGTTAGATTTATTATATGTCGGAAATTGGAAAAAAAATCTGAAATAAGTTAGTATCCAATGTTATGTCCTTGACGATGAGTAAGCTGTACAAAGACTATGAGTTTAACAATTGAAAGAAGTTCAGTTCTTGATTCTTATAAAAGCAGTCGATATCACTAAGTAAATATAGAGGCAAATTAGTGTTTTTTGCCCAATATGATTAATCCTGGTTATTTTCTGTTATCAGCATAAAGCGTAAAGAAATTAAACAAGTATAATAATTAACTGTGAAGTAAGACAGCAGTTCTTTACTTTAGAATTTCCAATATAAATGATATTTCATTATATATTTAAATAGTAAAAATTATTTTTAATACACGAGCACTTTAATTTGAATAGTGTTATATGATAATAAAATTTACACATAGGGAGTATTCAGTTTCGTGCAAGTGTAGATTTTACACTACATTATTTTGTGGTCTAATATTATTGATCATATACAACATATTATAATAATATAAGTATTAAAACGTACGTAATAATATATATCATAAGCTTCATAATATAGACTGTGAATCGGTGAAAAATCGAATAGACATTAGGTTTTATTAAATATAGCGCATAATTGTATTGTATTTTTGCAATTTGTACTTTTAAATATGTAACAATTATTCTAGTAGAGTCGTTTATGTAATGCTGCGACCAATTTTTTAAAGATTTTTACCGTTTAAACTTCAGCTGTTAATCCTATTGAATGTATTCAAATAGCATCAAACGATGAAATTTAAACAAATCGTCAAGTTAGATACATAAGTTTATACGACTCTTATTAATATGGACGTCTAAATTACTTTTAAACTTGACAAATAGGAAATTATAAAGTATAGCGTAAAATGATGGAATTTTCAATAATCTTGAACAATAATATCTCTTTATTATGTTTGATTTTAAGATTAAGGAGACACGGTAACGAAAAAAAAATAAAAGACATTTTTCTAGTTATATATACTCGCGTTCCTTTATACTCACCGGTATTTTTGTAATTTAGAGGTGTGCAAATGTGGTGTTAAATTTTTTATATAGAATTTTATATTACCTACTCGTTCCGATAGCAAAACCAGTGCCATGATTACGAATTACGCCTAAGAGAGGAAAATTTAACGCCATTTATGTGCATTTTAATGTTTTTTTATTATTATTATATAACTAGGAATGTCGTAGTTTCCTTTTCATGATCTTAAAGTATTGTAATTGGGTCAACGTACGATACGTTACACGTATAATTTTGTTAAATATTAAGACTCTTGTTTTGTAATGAATTGCGAGTGAAAGGTTTAAGACATGAATTACTTGTAGAATTGTGTTGTGTCTTCCTTAGTGATAGAGTGGAGAGGTTCGAGGCGTATGTTGTAAGTAGTGTTTAAAGTTTATTCATGACAAAATTGGCCATGTTCGTCATAAATCCAATTTAGTTAAGATTTATATTATATTTTTCACGATTCAATTATTTCTTGAAATTATTCTTCATTAATATGTACGATTTAGGAGACTGGCGATTACGTAATAAATTGTGTTTATTCATAATATACACTGTCTTCTAATTAAACGTATTAAATAAAATATTGTCTTTTATTATGGGATCGAAACGACTTCGAAAACATACACATTGGATTAAATGTACTAATTATACATAGACGACTGACAGATAAAGAACTTTATACACCGCCTACATTAAAAAAATGTCACCGATTGGTCTATTGTATTATCTGAAATAATTACAACAGAGAAAAAAGGCAAGATATTATATAAAAGATACAGAAGAATACTATGTCGTTCAAATATGTCAGTTACACAAACTAGAATATACATTAATATCATATAGCGGAAAATTTTGTTTATTTGAATGTGCTAATCTTAGGAACTACCCGTAGGATATAAAAAATTATTTGAAATATATAATAAGTTTGTATTTGATAGAGCGGTAATTGAAAAAGGCTTTTACGCTATTTAACATCACGCTACCATTAATAGGAGCAAAATTATATTGAAAAGGTTACAAAATGGGGCAAAAAATTTTAAATACTTATTAGTTCCGTTTTAAAGAAAGTCGCAGGCGCAGCCAGTAAAAGACTATAAAGAGGTAATAATAGTAATATAAAGCACCAAAGAGTCACCGTACACATGCAATACTAATAATAATTACCATTCTATATCTATACAGATGTGGATATCAATTTTAGTTATAGTGTCTACAAAACGACATAACAACTATCTCTTACGACCATTCCTTGCAAGGTTTTTTTTTATCGAAGCCCGGTAAAACGACTGCACAGTATCTGATAGTAAGTATAGCAAAAACAATCGATTCATCAAACTAGATATTGGCACTCCATCGAAGGTATCTCCAATCTATAAGACTTTTAGCAGATGAAAACACACACTCATAACGTTATAAACAAATAGATAATCACTTTATCAGGTTTAATAGCACACGCGAACAGTTCGAACATAGACCCCCCAGCACCTCGCAAAACGTAGTAATTTAAAAGCTATGGTTCGGCATTTATTATAGAATTTAACTTATTGTTCTCTCAAAAGAGATTACCAGTGGTTACTACCTTGACAACAAAAAACCAACAACAGCTTCGTTTTACCAAAGCTGTGAATTTGTTTAGATCTAGACAACTTTCGAAGCAATGATAGCCCAGTTGATAGTGTATGCGGATCGAAGTTTGAATCCCTGTAATGAGCCTGAGCTTTCGGTGAAGGAAAACAACGTGATCAACCATAACATGATGGCAGGGCTATTTTTAATGCCCACCTAGATAGCTACCACCTTTAAATTAAAAATCTGGTGCCAAATACCTATAGTTGTGTTCCAACAACTGCACTCAAGAATCAGTCCCTCCACTAGGCTACACCATCATCACTTAACATCAGATGAGATTGTGGACATATGGCTAAACCTATAATATAAAAAAAAAACACCAAAAAAATGTATGGAAAGTGGTTTAGTAAAGTTGAAAAATTCATTACATTTTTCTGGGTCAGGATCTTCGAAATGTATATACAAAGTCACTTACCTATTCCCCCAATCGAGTTTGGCGACGAGTTTCAATCTCAGAGCCCTTGTTTGATCTTGAGTAAGAGTTCCAGCCAGTAGTGCACGCCGACCACTCAACAGCTCTCGCATTACCTTTGCTACAGCACTAAATCTGTACGTTTCCCGTTCCTACAATATAAACACAATCTCTATGATTCATGTACAAAGACATATTACCTCTTTCGGCTTAAAGTATCAAAAGGTAGATGTAAACATGTATAAATAAAAAAAAGAAGAAAGGCACATCTTGTATTTCACCTAATTAGAGCAGCGCTAAACCAGTCCTTACGGCGATATATGATAACGCTTATGTATATCAAGCATTATGAGTCTATTGGCTGTATTATTACGTGGATGGATAAAAGCTTTTATAAGTTCAAAAGAGAACAGTCACATCTCGTATCTCGCTGGATATAAACTTTGCAGAACCAGTCGTTTTGGCTAAATTCTGAGGTCTAAATCCAGTAATATTGTCATTCAGCTGCATGTTCATGCGGATGGTTAGAAGCGGTTATAAAATAAAAAGAGAATTAACTTGTAGGATACGAGCATCGCAGAAACGGTTGTTATCTATAATATTATTATAAAGGTTGAAAATTTGAACGCGCTAATCTTAGATACTAAAAGTCAGATTTCAAAAATGTTTTTTGTATATGATACAGAAATCATTGGGTAAGGCTTTAGGCTATTTAACATTACGCTACCATTAAGAGGAGCAAAGCTGTATTGATAAAGTTACAAAAACGGGCGAGCATTATTAAATAATTTAGTGGTAGAGGTGAGACAGTTATCAAATGATTCCAACTTTCAATAAACAAATGATGTATTTATGTCTCGCAATACTCTTGAGTAGCCACGCAATTGCAACAATGCCGTAACATGGACACAGTTTTTTTTTTATAATTAAGGTTTAGTTATGGTCATAATCTCACATGATCATAAGTGACGATACGACCCAAGTTGATAGACATATTAAACCTGTGGAGGGACTGGCTCTCAAGTTCAACTGGCGGAACACACCAATTGCTATTTGGCGGCAAGTTTTCAACTTGAGGGTGATAGCTAGCCAGGCAGGCATTAGAAAAAGCCCTTCCGCTAGGCTATGGTTTCATCATGATATTTTCCATTACTGAAAGTTCAAACTCATTGTAGATGGATTCGAACTCACGTGCCTTAACGCGGAGTTCATACACACTACCACTGAGCTATCATCGCTTCAACGCAAAGAGAGTTCCGTCTCTTTCGACGCAACATGAAAACAAGGCAGATGCAAGAGTAAAATGGCGTTTCGTTTTGATTTCGTTAGGTTACGTGAACAGCAGGCCTAATAAAAAACACCTATATCGAGCAATATGCGTCTTTCAACTGTGTGTATGTGTGGATGGGTACATAAAATTGTTGATTACAAAGAGAATAAAGTCACAGTCGTTAGATCTTAGCAGAGCCAAATCGATTATCGTGGCGACTATTGAAGGTATTTAAATCCAGCTGTGTGTTTTGAGTGGATGTATGGAAACTATTATAAATTATAAACCGAATAACGTCACATCTTACATGCAACTGTAGGCATCTTTGGTGTGTCTGCGTATACATAAGATTTTGATTATCTTATTGGCCTTGTTATTCTTGGCAGTATAATACAAATTATACAATTAAGTTGAACAGGTGCAGAGATATACAACAGACGCTAATTTAATTAACTACTTAGTTATCATTGTATGACACATACGTTTTTTCGAGATACTGCTGAATGAAATGACATCCGGAAATTAAAATAAAATAAATATGTATTATCACTACATTTAACATGATATAAGATGAATTAATGTTAAATAAAAAAATTCTCCGTTTTCTACAATAAGGAGTTTTACAGTAACTTTTGCGATAAATAGATACAAATTATACTAATTACATTAAAATTAAAGCAACGTTACACAAAATATGTTTTAAAGCCGTTGATAGTGTGTATGGCTGCTGCATCAATGGATGTAAGTTTAACCCCTGCAATGAGCCTGAGATTTCAAAGAAGGGAACAATCGCGATTAAACCATAGCATGGAGGTAGGGTCTGTCTAATGTTTACATGGCTAGCTTCCGAACTCAATTTGAAAATACCTATAGGTGTGTTCCAGCAATTATACTTGAGAGCTTGACCCTCTACAAGGTTAGCGTGTCGACTATCTAGAGCTATATCGTCACTTACAATCAGGTGAAATTGTACCCATAATGCTAAACCAATAAAGTATAATAAAAGAGAACTCTACATACCACATAAAGCTTCTTCCATAATCGAGCCCATTCTCTTAAAACACAGGCAATTTCCCTCACAAGTGGATCATCAGTTAGCTCAGCAATTGCAGTTGCTCCTGATCCTTTCACTGTGCAGGGTCTAATAGAGACCACACATGCAGGGAATATACCCCATGTGGACCTATTCTGTGTACTAAATCCTCTATACCAACCTGTAAGTTCATTGAAATTCTTTAATAGCTGAATCCAAACTACGGACGAAAATGTATACATCAAGAATAGAGAACTGCTAGAAAAAGGTTATTTAATACTATTTGCATTCATCTGAGGTAATACCACATGATATCTGCAAAGTTAAATAAAGAAAGGTTTCACTTTAACTTTGTAAAAAACATTTTAAGAGTAATCTTTTTGTATAGAATTTTTGTATTAATTATTTAATACACACAATTGATTTTAAATAATAACAAGCAACATGAATTATGATTTTGTGTAAAATCTGTTTTGGAGGATCTAGCATTAGTGCCAGATTCGTATTTAGGGTAGAGTTGGTAAAGCTTATGTCCTATATTTACAAAACCCACAAATTATTAAAATTAAATATGTAGTTAATTTACAATAGGTTATTTATTCAGTGTTTCTTCTAGTCTCCAATTTTAGTTAGAATGCCAAGGAATAGTGCCATCATTATGTTAGAATGTGATATTGCTAAAATTATGTAATAAATACACTATCTGTTTAAGTAAAAATAATATGCTTCCCAAGATGAAAATCAATGATTTTTTTTCATAATTCTGATCTATGCAAAATAAAATAAGTGAAGTTTCACTACTGTTATTCATTCAGATCCTTAAATTATATCATTTTGTGTGGAGCATAAGTAATATTTACAGAAAAGTCACTGAATTTTTAACTTTAGTTCCTTTAAGAAATATCTCACAAAATTTAATTATGAATAATGTAGTGCATTTTTTTTTATTTCAATAGTTTCACAATAATCTTATAAACCTGTATTTATCATGTTAGAACTTATTACCACACAATAATACATAAGTGTAAAACAAAATAGGCAAATGTATTCCTATGAAAATTAAATTTTTACCTCCATTTTCTTCCAATATTTGAACCGTCTCTCCTATTTCAAGAGGTAATCCTGATCGAACATCTCCCTTCCAATTGTAGACAGCTGAAAATTGAAAATATAATTTATACATATAATAAAACTGTACTTGAAATATCTTTAAAATATTAGAAACTGGGTTTAACTTTTTATCAATACAGAAAACAAAACATTTTACTTTGAATTTATATCTGTCTCTTCCCTTACATGCATATTACTCTGATGCTACTAAACAAAATATGATCATTTTTGCACAAACAACTAATATTATGGAACAAATATAGCATATTTTTTTCCCATCAAATGGAAGGGGTTCTTTTAGGATAGGTTAAAAAACTAAACTTCATACTATATTTTCTTTGTTCAACAGTTGAAAACATAAATAAATTTCTAAATTATGTTTCAGTTCTCTATGTTATTGAATTGGTAAAGAACAGAATAGGACAAGATTTTCTGAGCAGAGTCAAGAATACTGTAATGACACATAGCAAGAATGTATCAAAATCCACAGTCTTTATGTATATATATTACCTGTTTTCTTTAGTACATATTTAGAGAATTACAACCTGTACTATTTCATTATTTATGAAGTTATGAACATGTAGTTATCCTATATAACAATTGAAAATATTTTAGTTCTGGTTAAACTCGAAAGATAACCAAAAACCATATTATAAACGAAAATTCAGGCAGAAGCAGCTACTTGAGAATATGGGCACCATTATTAACTACAAATTATCAAGACTCTGCAGAGCAGTTACTGTAGAGGTATTCTACTAAGAATTTCAAATGATAATAACAGACAAGTCCACAGATAAATAGCTAAGACTTGTCAATACTTCAGATTTATCTCTTTATAATGGCAATAATTATCAACAAAATACACAACAGTAGAACTCAAAACTGAAGTAGATACTACTGGAAACTATCCAATATCCACTAATTTACCCGATTTTGCTTCAACAGAGGTTCATTTATTGGAGAATAAAAATTGAAAGTAGATTTAATGGTGAAAAACAATTATAAGGTGTATATCGATTCCCATTCATAATATTTGAACAACAGAGATATCAGTAAACTTTCATAATAAATGCCAAAAGTGCATCAATAATAATGGCCTGTATTAGTGGTGTAGTGCGATCCTGTGCCACAATTAGAGGGCCCAAATGAAGGGTAAGGATTTCTCACAAAGAAATACAAATGCTTGCATATAATTAAAATAAATATTTAATGATAATAAGTTATCACTTCCTCCTAGAAATTAAGCTAGCCAATCAATTTAAATTAAATATACACTTTTCTTGCCTTTTTACAGCAGATTAACTTATTAAATCATCTATAGCTGAAGATGATTTCAGTTTTTCTGAAATTTCTGCCTCTATATACAATAATGACAAGGCTGATAGCCGTTCCTGTCTCATCAAAGTGTGCAAAGAAGTGAAAATTCTATAGACACAAATGACATTTGTTATATATGGTTTTCACCAGGAATCACGACATAAGGTGACATTGTGGATAACATTTTACTTATTTTTGCTTACACACATTAGGGTCCTCTGTAACCTGGGGCCCTGTATCATTGATACAGTAGCTACTCCCGTAGCCTATATTTTGAAAATTAAATTTATACATCTTATTAAAAAATATATATATGAAAGATAGTTTTCTCATAGGATCTAATATAATGAATATAACAATATTCATACAATGAGAAATTCTATATTAAATTAAGGAATTTCATTAATGAAGCACAATTAAAAAATATAGGTACTACAAACATAAACATTATTATTTATAATGACAGCTCACTACAAGTGAACTATGCATGTTGACTAACATAATAATAAGATTAGTACTATAATTTTTTAATCATAATAGTTTCATTGTTCATCATATAGTGCACTATTACAGCCATAGACATTCAAATACCAAGTAAATTAATTGAATTTTTTATTTCATCCATTACAATATCGGAAAAAAAAATCTATGATCCCTTATCTGTCTTTACGTTATAAAACCAAAGAGTTTGTTTGTTTAACATGATAATCTTGGAAACTATTCTTTTGATTGCAAAAACTGTTTTTGTATTTGAATGAGCAATTATTGACAAAAGGCTTTAAGCTATTCATCACACTGCCACCACTATTAGCAAAGATAGTAGAGTTACAAAAATGGACAAAAATTGTTAAATCATTTTTAGTTTCACTCAAACAAAGTTGCGAGCACAGCTATAGATAATAATATACAAGATGTCTACATTTAGTATAACCCATTATATTTTTCTTCTAATGCACAACTGTGAAATGACCTGCTACAGATTAGGTCAAGATATTAAGGTGGTTTAATTATATCCTTAGTAGTGTTTGCCTGAAACTAATTTTAATTAATTCATCAAAAGGTTTATTGTAACACCAGTGATTTGAATGTGACTCCGAAATAGCAAAAACCAACCACCAGTTAATTAGGTAATAGTATATTACAACTGTTAAACATAATTCAATTCAAATAACACTTAAAAACAAAAAGACTTAATTTTTACACCACACTGTAAATGTAAGACTAACATATTCATCTATTATTCGTGTAAATAGATATAAATATATTTTCCCACTGCAGGACAAGGCTACTTTGTGAAAGAAACAAGATTATACAAAACAGTGCTATCATAACAAATATTTTTCAAGTGCTCCGAAAAATATTGCCTGCATAATGAGCTATTAATAAATCACTATTACTAATTCGATTTCACTAATATATATCTATTCTGAGAGATTCTTGCAATTTAAATATTGAGTACGTTTGGTGACTTTAGTAATCACACAGTAAACAAAAAACAATAATATTTTTATAAAGAGAAAAGAACGACATAGGAACGTATTTTTATTATAGAACCAATAATTGTAATCGACATAATATATATTTGCCCTGCAATATTTCACAGTAATAAATGCTTAAAATTCATAACATGTTATTTTATTTCCGCTGTAATTGGCAGGATGTATCTTATATACGGTGTATTTACGATTGACTAAAAAACTTTGACTTACCAACAGCTAGTTTAGGAGATTTAGAAGGTATCCACATTATGAAGAGTGAAAATTAAAATTCACACTTCACAAATATATAATTATTACTAGATCATTATATGTCACTTTTATTTTTCTTTTGAAATAATCAATTCTGAACAAAAACCTCCGATCTTCGGCCTAGACATTGACAACTTATTTGACAGTGACTCAATGTTGGCAGCCTTAAAATTACTATAAATTATGCAATACAAAAAAATAATAATTAGGACGTACACTTTTAGTGATTAGTTGTGATTGTTGCAGTTAATTTATTACGAATCTCTGGTCGTAGCATTATATAAAATAACCTTGAATCTTTCTTAATAATTACGCTGTAAAATTCAGTAAGATTTTTTAAATGCCCCTGGTAGTTCTTAAAATAATTGCGCCCAAATAAACAAAGTCTTCAGTGTTATTAAAAATATCTTATAAAAGACGTCAGGAAAATGAACAAACCTAACTTAGAGAATTGGTATACGTAATATATCAATTCATATATTATATGAATTTATAATTCACTAGGTTTTCCGCGCGGCTTCGTTCACGTCAATATCGCTTTTGTTAAACAAATCGGATGACGCAATAAACAGTTTCGTACAAAGTTTATCTCACTATTTACCCCACTACAATAAAAAATTAATGAGAAAAAGTAGCCTATCTCTGTCTCCTGGGCTCCATCTGTCTTTGTACTAAAATTCATCACAATTGATTTAGCGGTTTAGGCGTGAAAGCATAACTAACAAACTTACATAGTAGTAGATATATAGTATGATATTATACTAACGATGATTGTAGAGTTTCAATGCCATACAAGGTCATACAGAAATTTTTGTAAAACAAAATATTTAAAGAAGTGTGTATAGAGAATGAGATTCAGTATTTTTTAAATTGATTTAGTGAACATTTCTCACAGCACATTAAATATATTGTAAACATTATAGGCTAAAAAATTGTAAAGCGTATTTAACTCAATATGTAGTATAAATAGTAATTTTTATACAAATAGTACAAAAATCTTAATAAAAATGTTAATACAAATGGAAATATTATATTATCAGTAGTCCTTTTTAGTAAGCAATAATTGCAAAAATATTAAAAACTAAAAATTTTTTTTGTATCAGACAAACCAGTATTTGTCCGTTAGCGAAAGAAAAAAAACTCTGCTCTTTACATACTTCGCTGCAGTGTTCTCGAACCTACCGATTTTTCGGTATTTCTACCGATATGACGCGTGTCCTACCAAAATACCGCAACGAATCAATTTTTCTACGATTTCTAAAAATGCTAGAAAATTCACCCGATTTTTTGAGTGAGTTTAAATAAGTCCTAGTTGACTTTCCTTTTTTTTATCTTTTACAGGAAATTCCTTGTTATGTGTTACCGATAGTACATTGATAGGTAACGAAATGTTTTAGAAGATTCCCCCAGCATTTATGTAGATTTCAAATTAATAAATACTTATTTGATTTTTGTCATTTGTAGTGTCATGAAGAACCGAGTACAAAACAAATAACTTATTAAAACTGTATAGAATAGATTGGGTAGAAGAATATTTAGGCTGATTACTAGAAAGCTAATTGAAGAGATGATAGCACAGTGGTAGTCTGTACAGATACCGCGTTAAAGGACGTGAGTTCGAATCTAACTTGAATCGAGCTTGAGCTTTCGGGGAAGGACAACATCGTGATAAAACCCTAACATGGTGGTAGGGCTTTTCCTAATGCTGGCTGGCTAGCTACCACCATGAAGTTGAAAATTTGCCGCAAAATACCAATACGTGTATCAATGGCCACAACGCTAACTAACGCAACAGGTTTCATTTGTTTCTTTTTTCATCTCCGCTATTTTATAAATACCCTATTCACCCACCAATGTTACAGCGTTTACTCTCGCATTAATCTCATGAAAATAAAACGGCGAAACTTTTTGTCTAATCAATGGTCTATTACACACAAAACGTCTATTTAATCACGCTAATTATTATGAGATGACTTTGAGATATGTTCCAAAATTACTGCTGGTAAGGCTAAATAATACTGATATAATCCTAAAGATTATATTTAAAAAGATCAGTTGTTGATTTTATTTAAATCAAATCAAATCAATAATCTTTATTCAATTTAGGCCCTAAGAAGGCGTTTATAAATGTCAAAACTACTAACGGTTCGGAAATTAACGCAGTCATCGAGAAGAACCGGCAAGAAACTCGATTTGCATATTTTTTTTAGCTCTTATTCTTATCTTTTTTATATAATAGCTTAACGTGTTACAGTAGTTATTAGCCGATGTACACAGAGGGGTGTCAATTCCAGACATCACGATCGCTCACATATTATCCACTCTATAATAGTCTTTTGACATCAAAACCCGTTTAACATGGTTCTTGTACCTACTGTCCGGCAATTCAGTATGTGCTTTGGGATTTTATTATAATACTTAATATTATTACCTAAAAAACTGTTACTTGTTTTATTCAGTCTAAAATAGGGCCAGTTTGTCGCGAATTCTGGTATTCAAATTATGGCGGTCTTTAACGAAATGTAGCTAGTACGTTTTTGCGGGCCTACATTAAGTTATCAAGAATATATTGGGAGGGCAAAGTTACAATACCGAATTCCTAAAACTTATCCTTTAATGATTCGCGAGGTCTTATATTGTAAATGTGAACTTGAACTGCTCGTATTTTCTTTGGTTGTACTAACGTCTGTTATATTACATAGAAGTGTTTTTTTTTTAATTTTGGAAGTTTTTAATAGAAATATTTATGTCAATTTCCTGCCATTGTAATTTTTAATTGGGATTCGAATTAACATGACGTGCCGGTTGATAAATGACGGACGGCCGCACATAGACAAACACGCAACGCAAACGTACTAGTCAATAGTCATAGATCATATACAGTTGGGACCAGCAAATAGAAGTGACTTTGAAAAAAATGGCGAAAAACAGCTTACATTTCTATGTATGTACACATATGAGATAGTATTAGTGATCACAAATACTAATCCGAAGACGATAGATTTGTTATATAATAATAGTTAAACTTTCAACGGCTACGTGTCATAACCCAATTGGTCAGTTCCCAATACAGTTACTTTTTTACGTACGTTCATATCCTTCACGGTTTTTGATTCTAGTGACTTTAGTTTGATAAATACCAAAAATATCGTTTTTGATTCAATTTTCAATATTGAATATTTAGTATTGATATATCGGATCAAATCGAATCAGTTAAAAATATCGATATGTTGAATTAAATTATCGATACATTGGAATATCAATACTTTTTCAATAAGTCTAGTTTACTGATAATTATAACTTGAGTCATTAAATTGTAAAGTATTTACAAACCGCTAAAAATATGTAATTGGTGATTTGGTACAGAGATAAAGACAACGACGCTTCAATATATTAAACTTTTTTCGTGAACTTTAAAGTGGTGTGAGATAGAAATTCTAAATCCCATGTATTCTTTATAGATCCGAATAGGTCAACATTTCCAAAATGTCAGATAATTTCATTCCTATAAATCATAGTACGCCAGTTCGTGGAAGTCCTAGATGGCAACAAGGCAGAAATCAAAGTCAGAGAAACTATTATAATAATCATTATCAAAATGGTAATGGACAGAGACGAGGAGGTGGCTATAACAGTAAACGGGGAAACCTTTCACGAAATAGTAGCTTTGAGGTAATAATTTTCATTTATCTTTTGTCTGGTTTCTCCTGGTTTGGTATCTATTATGGTGTCTAAAAACATATTAATTGTAAAACTCCTTTGATTCTTTTTTTGTGAAAAGTATTAGTAATAATTTCAATTTGCTATAACATTTCAGAGTGAAAACAGCGGTAGTTTTGGGCAAGATAACAAAACCAACATAGATGCTTACTTACATCCGTCAATGCTTCAGGACCCATGGGCAAATTTACGACATAGAATCAAAGAATAATTTTACAACAGTGTATTTTTTTTTAAAGAACATACTTTTAATCTTGTGATGTAGACTAAGCAATTTCTTTTGAAGACATTATGATTTTATTTTTATTTATCCAAAACAATTCTAAGTTGAAGTATGCATTAAGTGTCAATATAATATATATTTTTATGAAAAGTATGTTTCTTATCAATTTTAATTGTACCACAAACCAGATTAAAATAGTTATTCCAGGGTTTTTAGACACACACCATTGTATAAATGTATGGGTATGATTTATAAGTGACATAATACATGTATAGTCTGTATTTAAAAAACCAATGTTCACATTCACAACTGCGGCCTATCCTTGTCAGCATTATCATCAACTCGGGTGGAATGGTGTATGGGCTTACCCTTGCAGATGGGTTGTTGTCAGTGAAAAGTATGACACCGTAAGTCATGTTCTCTCTGTGACTACAATGACTGGTCATAACATGGACCAGCTTTATGACATGTTTTCAGTCTTATGAAAGTGAACTAGAATATAGAATTAAGTGTGTTGCAGTCCAGGATTAGTGGGTATATGTCCAGCATTTAAAATGAAAGTAAATATTAAATCTGAGAGGATATTAGGGCTTTGACTTTCAGAATATATTTATATATTTTCTCTAGAACATTGAAGTACATGGTACTGATTGAGCTTACTGTACCATACAAAACAAACATACCAAAAGGCCACACCACATGAACAGATGTAAGTTCAAATCCCTGTAATGAGCTTGAGTTTTCAGTGAAGGAAAACATTATGATGAAAACATAGAATGTTGGTAAGGATTTTTCTACTGCTCACCTGGTTAGCTATCACCCCGAAGTTAAAAATCTGCCGCCACATACCTATATGTGTTCCTGCAGTTACACTTGAAAGCCAGTCCTTCCACTAGGCTTAGTGTGTCCACATCTTGGGCTACGTTGTCACTTAACATCAGGTGAGGTTGTAGCCATATTATTAATTCTAGGAACCATAAAAAAACTGGCATCTATGCTAATATTATAAATGCGAATGTGTGTTTATTTGTTTATTTATAATTGCTTCACACCCTAATTAAGCAACCAATCAACTTGATTTTAGACATAGTTTTAGTTGAAAGGATGTATAGTAACATAGGCTACTTTTTATCCTTGAAAATCTTCAATTTCCCAGGGCAGGTTTACAGAATTATCCGTAAAATTAGTTTTCGTTCACATCCTATCAAACCCAAACAACTTGATTTTTGGCATAAACATAGAGAGAATACCCTAGAGCTGTCAGGTGGACCCTCACATAAACTGCAATTTAAATTAGGCGTTTCGGTTCCGGCTAATTCCGGTTCCGTCACACAACTCGGGCGGAATATTGTTAGTGCCACTATTTTAACAAGCAAGTAAGAGCGAAAATATGATGATCCCACGGATCCCTAGAATTCTCATGGATTTCCCATTTCAATTCAAAAGACTGAAGACTGTAGACTCAAGCTTAGTTTTGCCATAACTAGAAACAAGACACAAAGCCAGGCACTACCGGTAGCCGGGGTACACTTGGAAAAGCCGTGCTTCTCACATGGGCAGGCAATTTCGCGTGTGCTAAATGCTCGAAATGTACATGTCTAAGCGGTTAATGGAAAGACACATAACATTGTTTACACTATCGTCCTTAACTAGTGCTCTGTTCTATAGGAATACACAGTGAGTTTTATATCTCCTGGCAAAGTTTTTCAAAACACCACGCAAGCAAGGCCGCGGCTAAAAAAAATCTTGTAATATTATAAATGCGAAAGTATGAATGTTTGTTTCATTGTTTCACTATCAAAACCGTTGAACAAATTTGGAGGATAATTTGCACATAAATGGACCATTTCCTGGATTATTACATACGGTACTTTTTATGCCGGTAATGTATTTCATTAAAATACTAATTCAAGTTTAATGTTATTTTAACTTTTACGCGGGCGAACCGTCGGGCGGAATCTAGTTTATAATATTAGTATAGATGATTGCATAGTTTCAAGAGCCTAATAATTTGTGGGGTTTCGGACTTTAGTGAGCAGCAACTGTGCACAATATCACTCAAGTTGTGCCATGTATACACTATAAATTCTGTACAGAGCATCTGAGGCGTTCACACCAGGCCATCCTTTCACACTATCGATAAGGTCATGCTAGGATCACTAAATTAGTAAGTTAGGATCGCGAATCATTGTTCACTTTTCGGCAGCAGCCTTAGCCGAGGTTCGGCCATCCTGGCACCCTTGCGCTCGCTGCCTCGGAGCTGAGTGTCCTCAGCATTCGCCCCAAAAAATTCGGTGAAGCTGTCAAAGCCACTAAGGCTAACAGGGTACGTCAAGTCGAAAAAAAAGGGCCATCATTCGACGGGTGCACCGTGCACCGGAAGCAGTATTGGGAAAACTGCAATCAGATTATGATTAAATTGTGTATTCGTCAATCATGATTACAGATTAACTAAAATAATCAAAAAAGTAATCATACAAGAGATTAATGATTATTATTCTTTAATCGTTATCTTGATTACATTTTTTGATAAATATCAAAATAATAAATGTAGAAACAAGACAGTTTTGTAGTGTAAATCAACTTTATTTGTTTTCAACCTTTGTCATCAATTTACATTTACCCCGATTATAAGAGGTGAATCATTAAAATCATTGAATTTTAGTCTTACAGGTATGTTTGAAATTATTCATATGCGACTTAAATTGGATTTCAATAGCACTCTCTTTTCAAACATTTCATCTAATAATCAAATAATAATCATGGTTATAAAATAACGTTTTGGTAAAAATGCAATAACTTCAAAATTTTTATTCCATCAATCGACTAATTTTATAGTTTTGCAGTCATAAAGATACAGAAAATGGTCACTTATTTATATAATTACCTAAAGTTCGTTTTCATGTAATAAACATATTCGTGCTTTAATACCTACGGGCTTTTTTTTATAGCGGCATAAACTACTACTAAAATATTGAGTACAAATAATCATAATCTTGATTACGGATTATTTTAATCGTGATTAATGATTACACAACAATTATGATTAAATGTAATCAAGATTTACATAATCATGATTACTTTACATCAGATTAATAATCTAATTATAAGAGTAATCGATTACGCCCATGTCTGACCGGAAGACATTCCACGTGCATTCCTCGGTATTACTTTATATCTTAACAGTATTGTTTAATAGTCTACACGTATTATTTGGTTCTTCATGTCACTAATACTACAGTCCACTGGTTTGTTCTAGAGCTCCACTATGACTGCCTCAGTATTGTAAGACACGTATTTATATTACCACAACCGGAAACTAAAAGTACTAAAAGCGAACTACTTGAAATAGATTATTAAAACAAGTTTTATAAAATCTTGTTATTACATTTTGAATTTATAAAGTTATTTTTAATCAAACGTGTAATTATTTAAACCCTTTTATATTATATTTAATTAAAAAAGACGATCAACGATAAAGCTAACATTATAAAGAGACGATCAACGACCAAAAGCTAACAGAAGTAACAACAAGCGTAATAGTATGTAGACTAAATATTCGAATTTTACCTTATAGGAAAATTGCATTCACGTCGATTCAGTTATTATTCAAGTTATGCGTGTTCAAATGAGGATTTTTTTTTTTTTTCTAATGGGAAAGTGAGGAAGGAATTTTAAAGTTCTACAGGGTGTTGAGTAACGTCATTATTCGTTAATAGTTTGCCTTTAACTTAATGAAAAAGTTGTGAAAATTTTCTGTGCAGGCCATTTATATTTTTACTCGGAGTTTGGCTTTAAGAAAAAACTAAGAAAATACCATTTTTTTTATAGTTTATAGAATTAGCGTTGTGGCCGCAAATTCGCCTGATGTTAGGTGATAATGTGTCCCAAGATGGTGGACACGCTAAACCTAGTATAGGGACTGGCTCGGCTCTGCCGAGTGCAACTGCCGGAACACACTAAAGTGTTTGGCGGCAGTTTGTCTTCTTGAGGTTGGTATTTATCATCGCTTCAAGTTTGGTGAATCCTAATAGGTAGACGCGATTTTACGAATAATCCCGAACGATGTTAGAGTCACCAATTAGTATAATTATATGTAATAATTCTTATTAGTAATAGTTTAATATGCTCGTAGGTTACACGCCCTAAGTTAAATTTAAATTTATTTGTAAGCTGGTTCTGTTTGACTATAGAGAAGCAATATATCTAAGTGTTATTATCACTTTTCTTTATCCAACATTTTTTTTTGCAATACTCAATTAGACAGTATTTCCGAGTGGGTAAACTTGTTTCATTTACTATAATCCACATTCTCTCGACGATGGCTCTAAGAAGCTGGCCTTAATGCTGGAGCACACTCCGATAACTACGTAGACTCGTAAGTTTTAACTAGAAGAAAAGAAATATAGATACTTCGACACGTAAGTTTTATCGGTGGCACTCTAATTAATAAACATAAATTTACTGTTGTACATCAACAATCTAAACCTAATTGGTGAGGTATTGAAAGATCGTGGAAAGCCAAATGCAATGCCAACGGTGTTAGTTGACGCCTAGATACTATCTTAAAGATTGTGCTATCCTAGTCGTTACTAATTATATCGACTAAAGCTTCGTACATGATTGTGCAAATAAATTTATTCTATGCAACAGACTGTATCTAGAATAATAATTTTGACAAACTGGTTGCTACTCATGCTCGTTACCATCGAAATGCAATAGTTCATCGGGTTTATAATTTCTATATAAAGAATAAATCGCTTATTTGTGATGCATAAAAGTAGGAATCTCACAATGAAGCCCTGGGCTGTTATAATTTAACTTTGTCTCATTAATTTGATCGACGCTGAGGCTAAGTATTTCTGTAGTTATTTAATATTCTTTTCTTTTTATAACCGTAGCTATATAATTTGTTATTTTATACATTACTAGCTGTGCCCACGACTTCTTTCGCGTGAACTTTAATCAGGTTTCCTATAATTTTAGGATCGATTTTTCAACACTATCGATATAGTATTTTTATAGTTTATAGATTAGCGTTATAGCCATCATTGCACCTGATCTCAAGTGAAGAAGATATGGCCAAAGTTGGTGAACACGCTAAATTTTTGCAGGGACTGGCTCTCAAGTGAAACTGCTGGAAAACACCTATTGGTTTTGCTAAAAAAATACAAATATATACAATGGTAGAAAAATAACAAATAAACAAATGTACACTTGTATATTTTTAGTGTGAAGTTCAAAAATCGCTTATATTTTTAGCTATCGAACTAAGAAATGATATCAAAATCCGCGCAGAAATTTATTTAGTACAATTTTTGTACTTTGATCTCCAAACCCACACGAACCATATTGTTTTATGGAATCAAAAGTATCATATGTTCATCCGTAATACTAGATACCACCGTGCCAAATTTTATTAAAATCTATCCAGTAGTTTCAGAATGATGTGCATTGCAGGGGACAGTGTGACAGGAAAAAAACCTAATATTTAATGTATAGATTATCATTTTTACCATTACAGTTTTATTATATGCATAGAGGCTTAATATACAATAGGTATGTCATTTAAATTTTTGTAAGTAATATTTATTGGCAAAAACATGAAAAGCGAAGTCAAAATAAAAAGGCATTTGTAATATACTAGTTTTTACCCGCGGCTTCGCTTTACTTATTTATTTATTTACACATGATAACATATGTTTGTACCAAAACCAGTAAACATTACAACACTGACCGAAAATAAAGAGAAAAGAACGTTTATGGCTATTAAACAAACATAACAATTTCTAGGTTATGTATTTTCTTTTTTGTGGTCTTGATTTTGTTTGGATAAAGTTTCATTATGGTTTAGTTCAAGGCTTAAAATTCATAATAGTTCATATTTCAATTATAAATGCGAATTATTAAGAAATAAATATATCTGAATTGAATCTGGTTTAATCTTCAATGTATTTAAGGTGAAGAGTTATAGGTATACCAATAACAACATGGTTTATTAAATATATTGATATATACCAAAGTAATGATGTATATTATTAATTCTCATGTAATTAAAAAATTAGTGGTTAAAGGGCCTCAGGAGTAGAATAGCCTAGGGCCTCCTTTATCTAAATCCTGTCCTGATGCTAACTATGCATGATGATGTTCTCCTTTATCTAATATACAGACACTTTCAATGGGTTTTCAAATGCATATCTAATGACATGATACAATAGTATACTGCTAAGACGTCATCATTTTATGAGCTGACCTAACCAGTCCGAGTGGAGTGTTATCCGTCAATTTATCATGAAGGTCAAAAAAGGGTCGTCACTGTATATACCTATTGTAATCTATACTAATTGTACTCACGAGTTCTTTCACGTAAACTTGGCTTATGTTTTAACAAATTTTATAAGCAATTTTCACATTTTGCGGGTATAGCATTGTTTTGCTATGTATAACTTACTGCTACATACTTTCATAAAGCTATAAGTTTTTTTCGACATATGAGAACGCTTGTATATGGTGGAGTGGAGCATTGTCCTTGCTGTAAGACATTTTTATTCTAATAATAAATAATATTGAAAAGGAAAGAAACACATGATATAGGATGGAATGTGAACCATCATTGTTATGTAGGTATTTTTCGTACATCATGTTTTGCCACTACATTAACATAAAGACATGAAGTATAGCTTGCATTTATAGATATGCTGTCAGCTAGCGAAAGCTGAAAATTGAATTAGATTGTTTAAGAATTTAATTAACTGCATTATTTTAATTATTACCTCGTATCGTAATATTACCTTGTCTAATGAAAATGGTGAAGACGACATGTATTACCAAATAAAATTTAATAAATATGAAAAAATGCTTTAAATATTAAAGAAAACCATAAACATAAAGATGTGATCTATGTCGCATCGGGATAAAACCACACTAAAAATGGATATTCCAACATTCAATGGCAATTGCCAGCAATGGAATACCTTCAAAGATTTATTTACCAAAACTATTCATAAAAATCCATCTTTGTCTAGCGCACAAAAATGCAATTTAAAAAAAATAGCGTTAGATGATGTATTCCTTATCATCGCCTTAAAATAAGTATGGTTAATTAAAAGTATCCTAGGAATTATTAAACCACCGCTTCAGTAACATGAGATTCATTTTTTCATCTCATATTAACATATTACTTTGTATACCCAACATGCAACAACAATTTTGCTGGTGCATAATTAAACAACGGATTTTACTAATGGAAATTAGCTCACATGACAAACGAGAAAAATTGAAGACCGTAAACAATTAGCATTATTGTGTAAAATGCTTGGTTGATCATTTCAATAAACCTTGCAATTCATCAAACCGATTTCGCAATTGTCTTGAAAATGATAATACTAATATTACTAAAGAGAAGTCGGCATCAAGGACAAATTTTTGAAGTCGTTCAGAAAGAAAATAATTGTAAAGGTGTAGTAAAAATACAAATACAATCGATGTATAATGAGTTTTTATTTAGTACCAATGTACTCATTATGAATGATGTAATGAATAACTTACTAAACTATACGTTTAGGAAACCGCCGCGAACACATATTATATCCAAAACATAAGTTTAACAGATCCAGAATTTCATTTTAGCCGACCAGTAGACCTACTATTAAGAACAGACGCCTATTGTAATATAATTGAAAGAAAAAAAACGTTGACCAACTAAAAGCCCAGCAAACGCAGTTTGTATGAATGCTCTGTGGCAAAATAAATAAACTGTAATTTAGTTCTTCATAATACAATAGATTTATATACAAACCGATGTTATCGAAAAATACACAATTTTAAACAACTTAATCCAACCAAAACATTGGGCTTCATTTGGAAGCCACATAAAATATTTTGAATTGGGTTTTTGAAAAATATTAATTATTGATTTTTTTATGTATTTTAAAACTTTATTATTAAAAATATTGATATATAATGCAAAAAAGTTCGTTTTTTTTTTCAATTTATTATAAACAATTAAAAATTGATGAAATTTCAATAAAAATCATGTGACTATAAACGCGCCATGATTGGTCACCATAGTTGTGACGTCATAATGTTATAGCTATTTAATAACAGTACAGCGTTTACGGCTATTACACGTGACTAGACAATAATATTGAAAATTTATTGCTAAAATACGAGTTGTTAGTTGGTTCCGATTAGCTATATGTGATAAAGGATTTATTAAGGCAAAGTATGATAATATTCCTGATGTTGATATATTTATGATCACCGATTTTTAAAAAAATGACGTTCGGTTTAATTCTGCTGAAGTTCGAGGTGACAAGGCATCAAGGTAAGTCTGTTAAAAAATAATATAATAAGTGAAAATTTATTTACTGAACTTTACTTAAATATATAATAATTATTTGATTTGTATACTTATATAAATAATAATTAATAACAATGGTATTAAGAAATACATCGAAATGATCTTCACAACAACAAAAAAAATTCGATTTTGTTTGGGGATTATCACGGTGCACTGCTTGAAACCATTTATTTCGACGTTTGACATCTTGGGGAACATTTAAAAACATTTTGTCAGGAGTTGCCTTTGTAGTATTCGTACATAATGGTACAAAACAAGAACGATAACTTTTGAGGTTCGTCATTTTTAATATAAATTTAAATATTTAATAATGACAACAAAATTAAATAGATCAAAACACTGTATTTATTATTTTTCTATCAACTGCAATGAGTGAAAACTAACATTATGACGTCACACGCGCTCGGGTTTGTTCGGGAGTTGTCGGCGTGTCTTCGGTACTGGATTCAAAAATTAATTTTTATTTTGAAATAACTTTTGAATTATTGCAAAAAAAAATAGTTTTATTATAAAACTAATATATAATCATTCCATTTATCAAAAAAAAAATTTTTTTTCAAAAACCCAATTCTAAAACTAAATTCGCTACCAGTAAACTATGGGAAAAGCTGTTTGTAGCTTCAAATTCTTTTACAAGAGGTTTTGGTCACTATAAAATAAAATACGATGAATATTATACTATTTTAACTATAAAGCTCCGTAAACACTCGATCTCTTTGTTTGTTATCAGAGGATCTTGAAAATCATGATTTCCTTACACCAGATTATTATCAGGATGACCAGGTCTAACCCTTATCGACACTGAACATGATACTCGAATAAGATGTAAGTAACAAGTAAATTATTTCAAGATTTGTGGAAAAGGTGGAAAACTGAATATTTAACACAACTATCTTCCCAAAAAAATTGATAAATTCGCAGAATGACATCAAAGTGAATGATTTACTAATCATTCATGACAATAATTTACCTGCAAGAAAGTAGTATTTTACACATTAATGCATATTGTTTACGGTCTTCAATTTTTCCTCGTTTGTCATGTAAGCTAATTTCCATTAGTAAAATCCGTTGTTTAATTATGCACTAGCAAAATTGTTGTTGCATGTTGGGTATACAAAGTAATATGATAATATGAGATGAAAAAATGAATCTCATGTTGCTGAAGCGGTGGTTTAATAATTCTTAGAATACTTTTAATTATCCATACTTGTTTTAAGGTGATGATAAGGGATACATCATCTAATGCTAATTTTTTGAAATTACATTATTGTTCGTGAAATAGATCTTCACCACGGCGACGATGGTTTAATCAGATTTGTTATACTAAAGACGAAAAATTAATAAAAGGACAAATAATAATAATTCCAAGATATTACCACTTAGCCAATCCAATTAATAATCGACATCAGAAGTATGTGTTGAACATAAGCCGGAAGAGAAGAAAAGAAGTCCAAAAAGACCAACATTCGAATACGGATTACATAATATTCTTGAATTACCTAGTAACCAGACACTTTATTTTGATCCGATGTCCAAGGTTTAGTTGATTAGAGATAAATGGACTTTAGTAATGTACTATAACATGGATTCTTATTGGACAGGGCTAGATGCATATAATAAGATAACTAATTATGTAGAAAAAGCTTGTGTAACAACATAATTCTTACTCAACTACGTCACGACTATCAAGAATTAAAATACTACAATGAAATTTGCGAACACAGTATTTTAACATACACGCGAGACAACGGCGGCGCCAAGATCTTATCAACGGTGTCGAATACATCGCTAGTGATCTCTTCGGAGTATTGGCCCCTCATTTCACAGAACAGTATAAATATGATATGTCACCATATGATATCCATCGTAACGCATTTGCTCATAATGTTCTCATGCATAATAGTATCGTAGCTTTGAAAGAACGGCCGGTGTAATATCTGTTCGCGGAGTGTTGCCTGCCGCGGAGACAACCACAACCAGAGTCGGCAGAATCAGTGTCACCGTCGATCTCAACCAGTGAATGTGCTTAACTAAGTCTTAAACAAACGATGGCGCAATGTTAGGTGAGGCCGAACTGTCTACCATAGTGATCAGGCGACGTCTAGTGTTAATAATAATATGAACAATTCTTCTTTTACTATAAAGGTCAAATTATTTTAAGTGTTTTTAATGTATCAATTCATTAATTCTACTTATTTTGTTTATGTGAATTTTAAATTTATGTTGATCTTAGAGATTTGATTATCCCCGTACATTCACGGTGGGTTATTCTAACAATTTTGTGTAATAAAAACCATATAAAACCAAACACAATTTCTTGCTTTCCTCTACAGTTCTAAATTAACTTTTTATTTAAAAAAAAAATTAACCAGCTGTTGTTTTTTTATTTACACTCGCATAGATACTTCACTTAGTTTTAATAACTGGTTTTATAATTATCCATTAAGCATATTCTTCATTGACTGACTATTGTAATGATCATAATTTTTGGTTGTAATTTTCTATATATGTATGTATGATAGATACATCATATGTTTAGTTATCATAAGCGTCGCTTTGTTTGGTATTAAATTGCCATGACACTATATTACTGGAGTTACTATATTTCTTCTTCATAATCGATTATAATATAAGGCCTCCGATATGAATATTTTATGAGGAATGAATACAAGTGTCAACTTAAAAGCGTTACGTTTTCTGTATAATGTATCTTGCGCGTCTTTAACTTGGAAATATATTTGTACTTAAAGAGTAAACTCCAATAGTGCATCAGAACAGACACACACCTCGTACACACACTTTTATTGTTTATTCGTATTTGCATTCGTAGTAATATTCGTGATAATTTTTGGTGTATCCGTATATCTACTATATTCTAGATAGGTATGATTTAATTCCTTGTTCTCATGTCTACACTAAAAACTAAATTTCATTTAATTTCTACCCCTAGATATGATAATAAATTGCTTGCAGCGGAATATCCCGGCGGAGAATACAACCCAGGGCCGGATTGTAGTTTTGAGGTTATCTGTGGGTGAAGGAACGCTCATACATCTAGAAGACATTATCGCGACTGTTGGTGTAACCCCGGTCTTATTAGAAATACAGTCTCTAACACATGCGTCGAGAAATGCTCTTCCAGAGGTAATTAAGATGTACCAAGACATAACTGAAATATATACTTCAATAATTTCACGTATCTATGTTAGTTTTATGTCATTTTATTGAAGGAGCTTACGAAAACATATTTTGATTCTATGTATATTACAGAGCATTTATATATGTGTATGTGTATATATATAAATATGTGTATATATATGTATATTTTTCTTATAATTTTTGAGCTAAATACGCAATAGCTATATATAGGCCATCGGCCATCTTTAAGTGCATAAACTTTGTTAAATATGTTGTTGCGTAGATTAAACCTACTCTAAAGTCTTTTTAATTAATTTAATTATTATTTTTTACAAATAAAGGGTTTAGAAAACTTGTTATTGTTGCTTTTATTTTTTAATAGCTGTGCCCGCGACTTCGCGTGAACTTGAATCATGTTTCCTAAAATTTTAGGATTTATTTTTCAACTCTGTGGACATAGTATTGTTATGCTAATTATAACTATAGTTATCATAAAGTTATATTCAGCCTATTCAAGCTCAACAACATTGACATAATTACCTATATTGATTTCTTGTAGTGGGTGGCTAACAGTTTACGAAGAGCGAGCCTAGGAAATCACCTAATAGGTGCCAGATTTTTTACGATTAATATAAAAGTACAAATGAATTATCACGAATCTTCTATTTATTTATGAATACAATAAAACTGCCACTAAACCTAATATGACCATTAAATATTTTTTGAATTTGTAAGTATCTATCTAATCACAATGACTGATACTGACAAACCACGTTACCAACAACTCACGTAACCAAGTCACCTGCGCAACTAGTGATCCTAAAAAGTTAAAGAGTTCCACTGTAATGTGGTATAAAATTTGAAAATTTATGGAAATGAAGTTAATAACGATCTTTAAAGCATTTTTTTTATGTTTAATAGCTATCAATATTAAAAAAAAACATAAGCTTTCGTTCAATTTAAACTGTATACATCAGAACAAGTGCTTGTATATATAAAATCTCTAGGCTCCAAAATTGGCTAATAGGTGTCAAAATGTGCCCCAATTATTTGGACGAAGAAGTAAAGCATCGATTACCAGGTCTCCTAAATTTAAATATATACAATATTACTGATAAATTTCTCACATTTGCAAGAAAAATACAATAAAACCAACGCATATTTAAAAACAAGAAAAATAAGGACTCAGATTGTATTTGATTCTTGGTATGTGTTATTACAAAATGAGCCGCTGCATGCTCTTTTAAAATTTTTCTGTTTTTGCTTAATGACATATTATGTCAATATAAAGAAAGAAAAGAATAAATAATAAATATACACTTGTATATGGCCAGCGTAAAGTTCAAAAGAATTTATATTTTATGCAGTGCAGAGGTTCGTTAAGTACTGTTTAGTACAATTTTTTAACTTTTATCTCCTATCTCGCAGGAATTCCCTATCGTTTTATGAAATAAAAAGTATCCTAAATATAATATCCGTAATATTAGCTTCCAACCTGTCAAATTTCATTGAAATATATCCAGTAGTTTTAGAGTAGTGCACGTTCAAGGGGACAAATATATAAATATATAAATAAAAATATTTTTGGCCTCAATATCGACAATAAAGTAGAAGTCAATTAAAATTTAAAAAAAATATTGTATGTACAGATTTTATTAATTAAGTTTTATTATATGTATAGATTTTCCATACTCCTTACTTATTCATGGAAATATAAATAAAATCTAAAAAATATAAAATTTTAACATTACCTCGTTGAAATTAAACTAAGCCAATAATAAACGGAAATAATTTAATATAATGAAAAAATATGCTAAAAATTTGTGCTTCCAGGTTCAATCCAGGTTAGAAAAATTATAATTGAAGATTTCTGAGTTTTTTTATATGTAAAAACAAATGTTATTGGTAATAAGAAGCCACTGTATATATTTTGTAGTAGGAGAAAATGAAGCAGTAATTTCGTAAAATAAGTTAGCTAATTTTGTATAAAAGGCGCTTATGTTGAATGTTATGTTCGCGTAACAAGAAAATTCATATTATCAATATACTGAAATCATTTTTACTATTTACATAATATAGTATACAGTTTAATATATTATGTTAATTGTATTTTAAATGAAAATTTGATATAATCAGTATAAGTTATCGTTTTAAATTAATGTATTAGTTTACAATAACCATTTTTAACATATTATGATATACAATGGAGAAATTATGACAGAAGTCTTGGCCCAGTGGCATCTAGATTTGCTATCTAGTCGAGAGGTCGTGAGTAAAAACCCCGAAGAATAGTGGCTTGTGTATTATGTGTATTATTGTCATCTGTACAATTGGAAGTTAAAATATCTACATAGTATAGTATATCAACTATTTAGCCACCATAAGACTAGTTCTCATTACTTTAGTAATTAAAACTGCATATAATTTAATGTATAGTCAACAATTTTTGTAGCCTATAAATGGGTGAAAGTAATACTTTCCAAAAAATCTCATTAATATTTTCCAAGTCCATCAAAAATTTAACTAACCGTGCGTAATCAAGATCGATGATACAAAACGACTTTAAAATTGATCAATTACGCATATACAATTCATAAGAGTTGTAACTAATATACAAATTTGATATAAATTACTTAGGTATTAATGAGCAACAACTAAAAATACTTAGGTATTAATAAGCAACAACTAAAAATTCAAAGTCGGTATTATAAACTGTGTCCAATTGGATCCTGGCTATCTAACAGTACATGTAACGTCTGCTATAGTACTTAACACGTTTAAACACTTCATGCCCCTGTATCTGCCGGTGTATTTATAGTAATTAACCAAAATGGTAGGAATGTTGTTCGTTTTATTAAATTACAGTGTGCTTAGGTTCAGGTACAGTGTCGTCACTTTTCCGTACAAGTATAAAAAAGCTAATGCAATATTATTTGACTATGGAAGCGCCAATAGTAGTAGTTTAAGTAGTCGCCTTACCACTGTCATCGTGATAAACGCTGTGGGCTTAAACTGCACACAGAACTAATACTAGTATGATCTAGTAATGATTGTTCTGACTTTCAGGTACTTTGCTTCCGTTAATTGTATATTTATAAAGTCCTGATCCTCTTTTTTGATATTGTGGTGAAACAATATTTTATGTATTTCCTTACTTTAGGCAATGCCTGGGTAGACCACAAAAGGGGCGTTAAAGACTCATCAGGTGACAATTACTGTTAGAGACTCACCAAAAACACACTACGGCTATTGTCAATCCCCCATACTCTCAGAAACTAGGGACAGCTTTCACACGAATATGTCTTTTAAATAAAAGGTGAAAAAGAAAAGTATACTTGTTTTATTTTAACTCAGTTATAGGTATCGCGCTGCTGTATTCTGGACAGAAATATGTACTTGGAAACACAAGAGTTGTTCTTACCGAGGGCCCAAGACTTCATAACAATTAAAATTCCGTCAAGATATTGCCCCTTTATTTTATAGGCTAGTGTTAGGTAACGATGTAGCTCAAAATAGTAAAATGATATAAGTTTAGTAGTAAAACATGGAATGGAACCCAGCTTACCATCAGGCCGGTCCGGTCACTGGGGCAACGCAGTGATTGCAAGTTCGAACCCGTGTCGTCCAAGTGAGGCAACAGATGGCTGTGGGGTTTTAGTGGGTATTCCGGGCGAGTCCCACATATATCTCTTAATCTCCCCGAGGTAGGAGGGCATACGTAAATGCATTTCCCTATGATCAAAAAGGTAGGTAGGAAAAAAAGGTTAAGTACAGTGGCAGGAATGTCCCTATATGAGCCTGGTAACAGGTTTTTATTGAGTTTCTTAGTTTCCTAAATTTATTTCCAACTAGTAAACAGTAATATAATCAATACATGCTACATTATTTACAATGTATACATAAAGTTGGTTTTATATGAAATAATGTCATGTTCGTAACAAAAAATTGTAAGAAATAGGTAATATCAATATAGCGTGGAGTCCCCAACTCCGAATTGATTAGGGTAATTTGCTTCGGTAAATTAAATATATGTTCAGTTACCTAGCTATTTACTTTTTCATTTCTTCAATAGTTAGCGGTTGAAGTGTTGTTATACGATACTAATAATAATGGTGTCATGGTTTGAACCCATATATTGAAGGAGTAAATAATTCACACAAAACACAACATTTTTGAATGCATGTGGACACCAAAAATCTTTCTATAAGAAGCCTAACTATTTTTCAACATAATACTATTAATTAAGTATTGATGTACATTATTGGTTTTTCAGAAATTACTCTATTTTGAAAACCGTGTTTTGATATGGTTTTACTTTCAGAGTATCTACCAATAGGTATGTTTTTATAACATCAAGCAAAAATCCGCTTTCTATACCTATATTAATTGTTTTGAATGAAAGTGAATTACGATAGGCCAATTATTAAAATATAGTGTGCAATTTGATGTTTTTTTAGTTCGTAGGTTTGGCATTATAGCCACAATCTACCTGATGTTAAGTTATGGCGTGGCCCAAGATGGTGGATACACTAAGTCTAGTCTAGTCTAGTCTAGTCTAAGTTTAGGGGCTGGATGTCAAGTGCAACTAGAATTTTACATTTATTCTCTATTCCAGAAGAACTTGCTTTAGTAGACTTTTGTCTATATATTTGAATCTCAAAAGGTTTAACTCTAACCTACCTAGAATTTTTAGCGTGTCTTGTTTATATTTTAAATTTCCTGTTGTATATTATATTACTATATTTTATGTATAAATATATACATTAGTCTCAGACCTTAAAGCAGTTTTGTTGAAACACCTAAGTTACATATTTTCTACCACTACCCGCTACATGTTGGTTGGCGAGAACTTTGTACAGTTACACATTGTAATGGCTTATTGCTCAACGTTACTAGCCCCTTGTAATTATAACTCAGTGGCTGTTATTAGTGAAGTAATAAAAAAATCGTAACTAATTGGCAATGTTATTAATAGACCATGTTTATGTACACTGTGTGTATTACATGATCTTTGTTGTCCTTAGAACAATCAATAAGGTCACTACGGTGATGCAGCGGTTAGAAACTGGTTTCTAATTTAAAAGTAACGGTCTAAGTTTTCAGTTAAGAATTTTGACAAGATTGCATCGTTAGGATGTGGATAGAAAATGTGGGTTTTTTTGTGTGTAGCGTGTAAGTAACTCATTTATCTTCAATACTAGAGCTATTATTACTAATGTAGAGTTTTAAAATACATTGTATACCTACATTTAGATGTATGTATATTATTAAAGTAACAAATACTGTTAAATATTACTTTCGATTGAAATCATGAAAACCTTATAAAGGCTATTCAGATGCGTTATATTTTAAAACAATTACTTCATATAAATTAAAACAAAAATAGAAGTTCAACTAAAAATAAAATGTCTGCTCTACATTTGAATGGAGCTCAGCTTGCCGACGGCGCTACATGTCACTTGAAAGGGTAATGTCAAAATGGGATTAATAGAATGTCTGCCCGAGTGACGAGTGCACCGCGATGGCTAGCGGAAACGACTCGCACCGAATAATCGCATCGATCGCCAAAAAACTAACCCACATACGCACTGGCAGCGTAGCCGGAATTATTAATCGCGAGGAGTAAGGGGGCTCGAGGGTGGTGAAAAGAGCGCAAGCGCGAACGTACGGCGGGCACTTCGCGAGGAAGGCTCGCGCGCTCCGGCCGCGTCCTAACGCCCGACGGCGTCGCGATGCGCGAGGAGCCGGCCCCGCGGCCGCTCCCGCAACCGCCGCGCTAACCTGCACCCATGCAGTGGCGAAAACTTACCAGGTTGAAGTCTTCGCCGGGCGGACAGTCGCGCGCTCGGAAGATGCTCTGCTGCGGCCGCAGGAAGGTATGCGATCCGATCGATAGCCGCGCCGAAACCGTCGCCCCTCCCGGCCCGGACGCCAACGCCGTGCCGTTCGACGACCCCACTCACTAATGTCCTTCTAAGTCGTGCTCTTCCACATCTCATACTTCTTGATAGCTTTGTTGAGATTTTCAGCCCAAGATTACGCGAGAAATCGGCAAATAATTCAATCAGTGTCTAAATATGTATTTTATTTTATTAAGCCTTATATACATTTGCTCTCTATGACTGAAAATGATAACATCCAATAGAAATAATGTTAAGAAAGATGGTAACTACAATTATTGAAAAAAAAAAAATATCTTAAATAGATTATTTTCAAATCGTCAGCTCATCATCAATTTACCGCCGAACAATAAATATATTATACGTTAAGGACAGTAAAAATAATTAGATTACAATGTATACTATATATTAACAATTCTCAATTATCAATCGAAATTAAATCGGTCACGGTGTGACCCAATTTTAAAACTCTATGGGCCAAGGCGATTACCTTAAAATATTTACAATTAAAAATAGTTATATGCTTTCACGTTATTTTGTACTAGAACAGTTTACAGAAGATACTGTAGTATCGATTACTGCAAATAATTGGTACTTAGTAAATCAGTAGGTAGTTACTCGAAGAATCTTACGCCATCTTGGTTAGATCTGCTGTAGCGCTCAACAAGAAACTCTAATGCGTGAATATATATTACTAATTTATTCAAATTTCCATTATTCAATAAATCAGTAATCCACAGTGCACTTTGTGTAACTTGATACTTAGTGCCAAAGTTTGTACTTTATTTATAAATATATTGCCCATATTGTCGCGTGATATTTAATCAACAAAATTATATTTTATAAAGAAAACGAAATCAGTAAAATAAAATAAATAGTATAACAGAATGCGACATTAATTTTGTTCCCAAATTTTCATCCCAAATATATTCTTGTCAAAAGTGTTGATCTAGTGCTAAACTATACAAAAAGGGGGCTTTCATAACTTAACCTAAAACATAATAAAATATTAATGCGAAGTAAAATAAACATGAATGTCCGATTTTCACATTATAAACAAGATAGA
Source organism: Actias luna (assembly GCA_039707435.1). Lineage (NCBI taxonomy): Eukaryota > Metazoa > Arthropoda > Insecta > Lepidoptera > Saturniidae > Actias > Actias luna. The sequence goes on along the minus strand of JAZHAC010000033.1, from coordinate 5,506,283 downwards.
ATCGTCTACGTTTTTTCTACAATAAAGATATCCATGTATTCAGGTCTACAATGGTAATTCAAGTACACATCTTAAACATAAGTCATTTTTACTATCATTGAATATTTACCTACAACTACGGTATTGAAGGTAATTTTTTTCTTTTAGCAGCACCAACGCTATTAGCTGAATGGGAAGCGAGTAAAAATGTTATACGAGTCGATTTATTTGAGACTTTCTATGCTTGATTTCGATAATATTAAGCTATACGATATTCAGATAATCGAATTCTATCGTGTACCCTTTCATAGCTCATATTTATTCGATTCTGTAGAAGGAACGTTGTTGTCTCAAATACTTTATAATATTTTCTGCTTACTACTTCCTTCAGCTATTACGATTAATGAATTTTTATGTTACTGTAGTTTTCATTAAAATTTAAAAATTAGTTTTAATATATACATATATGTGTAAAAAAGCAGATCAATAAATATTAAAAAATATATTGTAATATCCGAAAAATAACAGTATAAATTAGTTTAAAATTGAAATTAAAAAGTAACCAGTAACCGCTTACGGATTCGTACAATTAACTTTTAATATGAATCTTTATAACAATAAAACATTATCATCAACCATCTTAAAAAACACTCGCCTAAAAATATTTTAAGTCAGAGCTGTGATTCCAGAGATTACCTCCTATAAACACCTGAAGGCACTAGCTTTAGATAGCCATTTAGAAGTGTAAATTGTCTGTAGAAATGGTTATCTTATCAGTAAATAATGGTCTACATTCTACATTCATCATCAGTTTAATTCCAGAGTATTTTATCCGAAGTACGTATACAGTACATGTGTATTTATAATTGATGAAATGCACACGCTGATAGTATAACATTAGATAATTTGTACTAAAGGCATTCTAGTATTCCTAAACTAAAACAACGTTGATATTCCTGACAAATTATAGTCTTGCTTCAAATCCAGCTTTCTGTAATATAGGCATGTAGACAATATCTCTACTAAGATAAATTTGCCGCACATGAGGACTCTCGAAACTAATTAATAGGTAAAGGTGCTTCAGCTTCAATTTATCACAGATAGCATCGAATGTCACGAGTCAATGCTCTTCAAATTGTTCCACTCTGTATTATAGGATCGTTATTTATTACAAGCATTGTTGGCTATTTCTAGCGTAAGGGTTTATTTTTTAAGGGGTTAATTTACACTTATTAATATGACGCTTAAATACATCTTTATACTTTAGGAGTTGCTTGTCTAGATCATTGGTTCTCAAATGGAACATTACTGTTGCACCTTCAACGTTTAAAATATTTTACAGCACACGTAAACTTAGAGCGGTTTGAAGAAAATAAGTGCAACTTTAATACTCAGTTGTCACTTTTGCTTTTTTTTTACTCAGTTGTGTTGTTATTGCCGCGGTACCCAAGGATGCCACAACAACTAGTTTGGAACCCTACAGTCTTGATTAGGCTTGTCCTCCTCAAGCTTGGTATATACCTTATTCTCTTTAGTCATTCGTTGAATGTGACGACATCAGCAAGTTTTGGTTCATAGAATAGGTTTCATAACATGTGCATTATTAAATCAATGCAATGGTTTGTGTTTCACATACAATTATTATTATTATTTTTGTTTCTCATCTTTGTCTTGCCGTGGTAGGGTCAGCACAGCTGTTCTCTTATTTACTCAGCTTTATCAATTTTCAAGCATTTTATACTTGCACCATTTCCCAGAAAATCTATTCATACGTATTTTGCTGTTCTTGTAAGCCTTCATATTAATCATTATTTTAGTCATATGACTTTTATACTTACACATCATGTTATTGGATATGTATATTAAAACTTCATACATATTTGTTGCGAAATCGATTTAGTGTGCAGGTATATCTGCAGCATAAAGTCCATATTTTTTACCAACTGTAAGTTGTCCAGCTATAAGTCCTGTAAGTTGTAAGTCGTCATATAAACTACCAAAAACTAAAGCAGCAGCACCACTTCTATGCTAGAGGTCGTATTTACGCACTAATCTATTTTCTAGGTATTTAACCCCATGGTACAAGAAAACGTGTTCGATATTTCAATGTACGATTTAGTTTAATCAAATTACAGCTTCTTTTAGGTAATTTGGTAGCTCTAGGAGTTATTTTACATTTCAATATGTAGTATTTATATATTTTTTAATTCATGAATAGGTAATAGAATCGTATTACCCACCTTATTTAATCTTTTCTTTACAATACAAGGTAACTTATTGTAATTAGGAGATAAAGTGGCTATAACCCATTCATGTTCCAGTTGAACGTTTAATATAGGTTTGATTATCACGCTATTTCTGAAATCGAAAGTAAATTTCATAGTGGGAAAAGCGTAGAGATGATATTTTGCTACGATTTATTTTAAATTATGTGTATACATATTATAGAACGAGCGTTTCTTATTATTGCGTTCTAATATTATCGATATTTGTCGTAAGTACTTATCTTTCTTAAGCATTTATTTATACTAGTGGTCGCCCAGTGGTCAAAATTCAGCTATAATTAATTAAAATTATAGGTTTGAAAATTATTTAGGTTCTTTCGTCATAGACTCCTATTAATATATACGGTTATGTTTGACATTCAGCAAAGACAAATAATATTAATCTATAAAGTATTGCCAGTTTGACCACATACTTTAACAATAAATAAAAGAGTATATATGCGTGTGTGTCTAATACATGGTAGCGTGTGTAATGATTTTTATTGATATAATGTATTTTTTATGCATTATATCAATTATATTAGCATTCTGCACTCCTTCTTTATATAACTATAAGTGTGCGAAATGCCATACTCCTCCGTCCGCGCAATTTTCTTAAAAAGGGATACAAAGTTTTTGCTTCACGTTTAATATATACATAAAGTTTATTATAAATATTATGGTATTTTTTATTTATAATAAATATGTATGTATTTTAATAGTTGCTACTATTATTAATCAATGGAATAAGAGGAAATTTTAAGTGAAACAATTTAATTCAATTGAAATATAAATTTAATAATTGTTTATTAAATATATTTGATTCTGTGGCATATTTGTCGCACTAATTCCGATGTTTATTATAGTATATATGTATAAACTTTCAATATCGAACGGAATGTTAATAATTGACGTGCAATACTTTCTTACCACGTAAGGGTAACCTACCTGTTATCTAGGTCACGGTGGGATGAGGTTTATCGAAGGCCAGAATTATATTTATAAACAAACTAAAATATCTTAATTATTTTCTTAACAAAGCTTTCATTAATTATTTAGTAGAACACGATATACCGTGAAAAAATTGTATACGACCTGTGTACTAAGTCTCATATAAATTAACATAATCATAAATGAACTCGCTGGTCTGCTGGTTATCATATCGTTCGACTACTATATCACTATCCATCATCTATCTACACATTTTGTTAATTTTTTTATTCATTATATATTTTTGTAAATTTATGTTCCTACCTATATTATATTTAGTTATCTCATTCTATGCCCCATTTTGGTCGATTATGTTGCTGTATGAACTTTCATTGGCATCGCATTAGGTATTTTGCCATTCTTTAGAATCATTCATGTAGTATGGAGACATTATCTATACATGTATGTATAAACGTAATACCACTGACTGACTCATTATGTTATCTCTGAAACTACCAGACTTGAAATTATGCATGGGTATTTCTTTCACTGTCTATACACCAACTAAGAACGGATTATACGATAAGATGCAGTTTACGTTAAAAACGCGTACGAAATCAGAAGAATAAGCCTTATCTATACATATAATAAAACTGCAAAGTAGTAAATCGGTACATGCATTTTTTTTTATTTTATTGGAGTCTACTTAGTTAAGATACAGAGGCCAAAAATTTATTTTTTTTAATTTCTATCTGTCTGTCTGTCTGTCCCGTTGAACGCGCATAACTCAGAAAGTAAAGAATAGATTTCAATAAAATTTGGCAGGGTGGTATCTTATTTTACGGATCAAAATTTAGGATACCTTTTGTTCCATAAAATGATAGGATTCCCGCGGAATAACAGATAAAAGTTAAAAATGTGTACTAAACGAAGCGCTGCACGAATTTTGATAAAACAATTTTTGTTAAAATATAAGCTATTTTTAAACATTACACTGACATATATAAGTGTATATTTGTTTATTTCTATTTTTTTTACTATTGTATATTTGCATTTTTCTACCAATATACTTTTATTTTTTCTACAGGTAAGTGTCATTCATTAACAAATTCCATAATTAGCCGATAGATGACACACACATTATAAATGCTGAAAAAAGGGACATCTGATGGATCTTTAACTTAATATATTTATAAAAACTACGAAGTTAGCCGATAGATGGCGCTGAACGATTGAATGCTGAAAAATATGAGACGTCAACCAAATATTTGAAAAATATATAGGAGCCTCATATAATCTACATATATAATCCCTGGGTCATCGCATCAAGCGTGAACGGATGGAATGATTTCGCTAATTTTTTTCTTGTTGTGTCAGGAAAAGGTTCATATGAAGAAAAAAAAATAAAAAAGTTGAGCGGAACATTAAAAAGTCTGTAAATTTATAATATGAATCGCCGAAATGTATGTACGCGCATAATTTCCGAACGACTGCACCAAATCGGATAATTCTTTATTGTCCTGTTGGTAATTGTTGGAACATGGTTTGTATAAAAAAAAAAAACATTTTTGAAGAGAAAACTTCTATAGGAAGGTTTGGATAGGGAGTAAATTCATGTGAGTCGTCATCGACATGGTCAAGTGACGTGGCAACACTAACACTATATCTGTTCCTTTTAGTATAACTTATTGCGCTGTAAACAGTTTTGATTTACAAGTTTTAATTTTATTATCAAACAATTAATTTAGATATCCAAAAATAACAACTGCTTGTTTATAGTTTTAAGTTTTCACTTCTGTTGCCACTTCTTATGACTGCTTTGCAAATATTTTTTTAAAATCTCACTATATGAAAAGTGAGTGAATGAATGAGGCAGAAGACTGTGAGGAATCTATGTATATATAAAAATGAATCGCCGTTAGTCAGCTTGCTAAAACTCACAAACGAGTTTCATTCATATGTAAAAGTTTTTAAAGTGTCGTAATACTTTCTAGAAGGCTTGTAAAGAAAGAAATATTTAAACAATTATATAATTGCAGAAAACCTAAAAAATATTTAAAACCAAAACAAATACAAAAAAAATGATAATAATATCTTTGTACATTTTAGAAAATGGCGTTATATTTCGTCATTGACACGGAGTGGTACATTAGTTTTATTTTCATTCTATGTAATAACGAGTAAAGGAATTACTTTTATTGATTCAAATATGCGACGAGCCACTTTACGTGTTAACCAAGCCGATTACCACCGTGCTACAAATATTAAGAATAGTCGTATTGGTATGTCCGTATTGCGTTCGAGAGTTACTCACAATATGATGAGTTCGGATTGTGTTGTGCAGTTTGAAAATTAAAATTGTCACAATTGGTCCCACTACCAGATCTATTACGCCTATAGTTTATGAGTAGGGAATTAATTCTAACCATTTCTTGGCCAATACTAATATATACAACAATTGTGTCCAAAAGACGTCATTTACCGCAACTCATGTTGTAAAAGACAGTTTCATAACAAGGTAAATTGGCAAGTAGTGAAGGTGAAGTTAAAAGATACGATCATGTACGTAATAGTTGAATTATGTCATACTCTGTTAGATTTTGAGATTTTTTGTAAATTTTTTGATCTTCCATAATAAAATAAAATTTGCCTGTAAATAGTGTCCTAAATTACTTCTAACACCTCCAAAAATATGTGTACAAAGTTTCATGATAATCGGTTACGTAGTTTTCGCTTGAAAGTGTAACAAACAAACTTACATTCACATTTATAATATTAATATTAGTATGATGTATTTAAAAAGATCAGTACTCTCTATCTACATCATTATCTATTAGCAAGTTAAATACTACGTAACACTAAGTATTTTCAGTAAAAAAAACATACCTGTATTTAAGAATGTATTTATAAAGGTCCGTATTTTTAGTACAAAATTGTTCGGATGTTCTCTATCTACTTCTGATAGTAATAACAACAATAAGTACCCAAAATAATACACCGATACTTGTACACGCGTTAAAACATTGCTATGTATTGTGTTCAAGATACAGAAGTACAATTAATTTTTTCGAGTTAATAGAGAAGTACTGCATTTACTGTTAACTTAAATTTGCTTTTATATTACCAAATATAACCAAGAGTCAAATCAAATATTTTATTTCTCAAAACTAGGATCATAATACTTTTTAATATTACTTTTTGAAGGAAAACACTACAACCGTTTCGGAAACAACATGGCGTTCTGGAAGAGAAGAAACGGCGAAAGAAACTCTCCAGTAAAATTGCTCTTTTTACCATGTGAATACAATTATTCGTACCAATTAATTTTTTCGAGTTACTAGAAAAAAGTACTGCATTTACTGTTAATTGTAAGTTGTTTTTATATTACCAAATTAAACCAAGAGTCAAATCAAATATTTTAAACCAAGAGTCAAATCAAATATTTTATTTCTCTAAAATAGGATCATAATACTTTTTAATATTACTTTTGAAAGAAAAACACTACGAAAACAAAAACTTTCGAAAACAACATGGCGTTCTATTAGAGATGAAACGGTGAAAGAAAATCTCCAGCAATCGCTCTTTTTACCATGTGAATACAATTATTCGAACTTAAAAATATTAACAATATTATAATCAGCATCTTAAATCTAACGTATGACCGCATCTTAAATCTCACGTATGAAAATATTAATATTTTAATCCGCATATTAAATCTAACGTATGACCGCATCTTAAATCTAACGTATAACCTTAAATCTAACGTATGATATTAAATCTAACGTATTACCGCATCTAAAATCTCACATATGACCGCATCTTAAATCTAACGTACCTATACAACAAGTATGACGTGCCGCGAGTCATACATACAAGATTTGTATAAAGATTACCCTGATGCAATTGGCGACCCTCGGTGCATGCCGAAACTGTCACTTTGAAATACAAAGGGGATTTACAAAAAAACTGAGTATGAATTGTACAAAAAAAAAACTAAGAATTAGAAAGAAACCTCCCCGAATGAATACAATAAATGAAAAAAAAACATATATACAAAACACTATAAAACAATAGTACATAACAATTACCCATACGTCATAACGGCCTGGTACGTAGTGTCGCCAACTGTAACAAAGGTCGTCGCGCAAAGCGTACAGTAGATACCCTTAGCGTTTGCAATGACTCCCAGAGCCGAGATCTGTAACAGAAAGCAAAGGTGCGGATTGTATTATGTAGTATACCCGTATATCACGTATGATGTGACGAGTTGTACAGGGTAGTCTTACGAAGCGTTGCTACCTACAGGGAACCCATGTGAGTGGATACCCCCTGCAGCGCTCTCCGGCGGGTGATGGCGACGCACTTTTCGATTTATCGCTGACCTGTGAATTAAGAACAACAATTAAAACCATTGATTGAACGTACATCCCCGCATGCACTACTAATATATACACACTACGCTACAAACAAATACAAACACAGCAACCACGTATTAAAACATAACATGCAACAGACAGAATACAAACGTCACACTTAATACATACATCTTAATAAAATATGACTAATATCTAACCGTACTTATTTCTATTCTTATCGTACTTATAACTAACTTACACCTTACAATTATAAATAATTTACAGTATCCGCACTTAAAATGTTAATACACAACAATGATATATAAGAGATTGTGTTTAACTGTCAAGCAGCGAAATAAGATCAGTTTCGAAAATAATTTATGAATAGAAACCGACTAGCCTACCTACCTACACACGACAGAGACTGAAGACTAAAACCGACCTACCACCTACCTAAACACCCTGAAAAGACGAGATAACAATAGACCAGACCAGACCAGACCAGACCAGACCAGACCAGACCAGACCAGACCAGACCTACCTAACAACCCTACACAGAACAGAACATAACACACAGGCCGACCAACACAATAATTGATACTCTGTCTTTCATACTGAGCGCCAATTATTTATATACACCTGTAGATCAACAGGTGGCGTGCAACCCTCTACTTCCCTTATTAACTTCATAACGTTTTTGCGATATCTACATACTGACTATATACCTATTCAACTTCTAATTGGTGTATGTATTCAGGAATATGGAAATAAGGATGAAGAATTGCCTATGAGTTTTTAATTGAACAAAAACTCTAACAAAAAGCATAAGTTTGAAATTAAATAAACTACCACATTGGCGTTAGTGTACCATAAGGATTAAATGTAGTAAATGTTGAAACTATCTATATTCTTGTTAAAAGTAAATTTACATATAAACTGATATACATTTTTCCTTTATAATTTATAATCTACGTATGAATAGCCAAAAAAGAACAGATCAATAGATTTTTGCTTCCTCTGTTTGTCAAAAGACTTTCTTTTTTTGTTTAGTAATTTTTCAGCAACTTTAATGTTATCGATAAAGAAACTTCGGTAACAGCCTTTAGCCGCAGCCGCAGCTCTTTAGCAAGTGGATGCAGCGAGGCAATAGCTTTAACCGTTAATCAAATAAAAATTAATATTTTTATTCAATTTAGGGCCTTAGAAGGCGCTTATAAACGTCGACACTACCACCGGTTCGGAAAATAACTCATTCATCAATAAGAGCTGGCAAGAAACTCAATCTGTTTATATCATTTATAGGCGAATCATTTCATCATTTTTGAAGCGATGATAGCTAAGTGGTAGTGTGTACGACTTTGCGTCAAGGGCCGTGAGTTTGAATACAACCACCTACAATGAGCTTGAGCTTTCGGTGAAGGAAAACATCGTGAGGAAAGCATATCATGATAGTAGGGCTTTTTCTAATGCCCTCCTGGCTAGCAACCACCCTGAAGTTGAAAATCTGCCGCCAAATAACAATAGGTGTGTTACGGCAGCTGCACTTGAGGGCCAATTCCTCAACAGGTTGAACATGTCTACCAACCTGGGCCGTATCGTCACATAAGATCAGGTGAGATTATGGCCGTTACGCTAAACCTTAACTATAAAAAAAGGAAAAAGCATTTACAGTAGATTATTACAGTAGTAGATATTAGTATTATCAGAAGCACATAGAATGGTGTTAATTCCAGGCATCACTATTTTTCACATATCGATCCACCCTATTATAGCCTTTTGACATCAAAACCTGCTTGACACGGTGCTTAGTCAAGCCAACCGGATGGTCGACCAGCTAGTTAGAAGGAGTTACAAAAGTTTGTTTTTTATTTAATTTCTTGTTCATACATGTAGAGAGTGTTGTGGTATTAGTAGGCTATTATGTATACGAGCTTGTAATTTTCACAACCATACTTACACAGCACAATATGTCGCCATTAGCTGGGCGAGGTTAGTTACAAATTACAATAATCAGAGCCGCGCGGTATTTGAATTAGTTCAGGGGTCGTGGGTCGAGCTTCTATTTGTTGACACGAGTTCAATATAAAATAAACGCCTTCTACGTTCACTTGACAGCTATTTGTTTAGGTCTTTGATCCTCTAAGCTGGATTTTTTAAACGTTTTTAATCATTTTATTTCCGATGTCCATATCAAAATATTTAACCTATGAGTATACTTATATTAAGCTACAAAATATATTTATTAAAAACAGAAAAACGATTGTTAAATAATGGTATACACTCAAGATATGAATTACAGTGTGATTAATTTTTTTGTTATTAGAACCATTTTAAAATTAGATAATTCCGTAGTAGCGATTAACTATTACTTTGAAACTGTTGCCTTCTACACTCCTATGAACACTTCAACGTATAATATAGGAGATAATAGATAAGTATAAGAAAGCTTGAGAAAAAAAAGAAAAGCTTTTGGAAATGCCAAAAACAACAAGAATTGTAATTTATATCGTTACAATTTTCTCATTAGGTACTTAATTATATGAACGTATAAATTAATTTAAAAAAATCATCATTTCGGGTGTCTTGAGACCGAATCAATTAAATAATGGAAGATACAATTTGAATAAGCAACTGTGATAACTAAATATGCCTTCTCTCTGAAACTATATATAAAATGAAATGAGGTTAATAAAATCTATTAGGTATGATCTAGGGTATCTAGGTAGGTGACTTTAGTATCGTTGTCATTCCTGTAATGCAGTCTTTGACGTCATACCGTAGGCGGACAGTCGAGAGTTCTTCATGACGTTAACACGCCATTCATGAATGAACACAGTTATTGCCTTTTGTAGATAAAATTGATAGCCTTATCCACGGTAGGTTCATTAGTCTCTTTTTCGTTCACACTCAACTATGTTAAAGTATTAACATATAATGGAATGTATTAAATGACTATGTTATGAATATATGCTATGTAAATATTTATTGGACAGGTTTTTGCTAAGGCCAATACTGAATAAAATTCAATTAGGAAGAATTCAATTAGGCCCGTTGAATGTTCTAAAATCTTAAAAAATGTTCTCATAATTTATCATTTAGTAGGATATTATAGAGTTGTATTTTTTTTGGTGTTTGGTGATTAAGTAAGCTTTTTGACAAATTATGCTTCGTGCAAATTAACATATTTACTAGACATTTTTAGTGACAAGCTCGACTATGATACAGTTTCTAAATTCTATTTTATTATGGTCATAAGTTTATAAGAGTGATTATGAAAGTGTGAATTATTAATATGAACATACCAATATATATGGCTCTGACAATAATAAAATTAGATACTATTCGGATAAAATATAGACAATGCATAAATTGTAGAATAACTAAATAGCAAATAAAGCAATAAGGTCATTGAGTGGTGAAAGATATTTATCGTCAATGCATTAAAATCGCAGACACATCGACCTAGTTGGCACTAGTTGTATGTCAGACAGACAAAACAGATAGATAAAGTTACTTTATGCGCTAAAAAGTAAGGGAAAAAGGACGGAATATTTAACTTATTTCTTAAAGTTAGTGACTTTATGAAAATGTTTTCGGACATTGTGTCAGTCGATGCAAATACAAATTCTAAAATGAATTCAAGCGTTTAATAAAGGAGAACATCGTAATAAAATCGTTACATGATGGCAGGTGAATTTCCAATAACCACTTAGTTATTATTACTCTCAGCATAAAAATCAGACGTCAAACATCTGTAAGTATATTCCTGTTAAAATTAAGAAGAATCATGACTTTATTAGATAAATAATATATTATAATAGTGTTTTATTACGTTTTAAATTGTCATTATAGAATATGTCAATAATAGGTGTGTAACTAAGCAACAACTGAAGTCATAAAGATCACAAAGGAGTTTGTATCCAATATACGAGTATATCGATACTTCACAATTTCTGTAGTCGTATTTTAGAATGAATCTTATAGTTAACATCTTGATCCTCATCATCGGTAACCGTAGATAAAATAGTGGTGAAACGATAAACTTACATATATTAAACTTATTTGGAAATTCTTAATTATTAATATATGCAATTACAATGGACATATTTTTTTACGCAGCATGTATGGGCAAAAATCCAATTTTATTATTTCAATACAAATACATTAGTTACTTCAAAACTGTTGTGGCTCAATTAAATAATATTAACCAGTGAGTATGTTAACCCATTTGGAACATGGATATGGAAATTAGATGCAATTATAAACACATTAAGTTTTGTCGTATGTGATGCTATTAAATAAACATTTCTTGAATTGTATTGATTTAAACTATTATCATTGTTATAACACCGTATATGCGTATTGTTCCATAGTAAAGGGTTCCAATTTTGATCCCGATTACGTATGAAAGTGAAGTTAATAATGTAAATATAGAGCGCTCACTCATTTAATGTTGATTTTCAACGATGCTTGGAAAACAAAAATAAGGAGTGGATGTTGCTTTTCATTGTGTTTAAAATTATTTTTTTACATCTTTATTGCCACGCTCAAGTAACCATTGACTTGTTTTAGGCATTAAATTAATAAAAAAAAAAAAAAGTTTTTTAAGGTAAAGTTGCTAATATATTATGGTAAATGTAAAGTGTAAATAAATTAATAAATTTATAAAAAGCTTTTGTTAATACGGTATAGGTTTTAGTTACTTAATAAATCACTTTTTTAAAGCATAAAGAAACTTATTTACAACGGAAACGTGTTTTCGAGTATAGTTTATCTTTTGACGGTATATTTCACTTTAGGAATGCTATATCAATTCAATTTTTTTTTTATAAAATAACGATTCAAATGCATCATTGTTTCATTATTTTATTTCTTAACTTATAATTTAACCAGATAATCTAGAACTTAACTAAATAAAAGAAAATCTTCGAAAAAGGCCTAGTGTTTCCTAAAATCGTTTTCTGTTTAAAACATTGCGGTTCAACATTTTTCAATTTTTAATGTATCTTCATAAAAAGCAATGATTTGTTATTCATAAGTAACCACTGATTCTGATTTATTTAAAATAGTGGCTATTTACATACCGCCGTTAATTTACAAAAAATATTTTTAGGAGGTTACAAAAAAAAAAAAAACGTTTTTAATGTTTTGGTGCTTGATGTTTTTTCTAAAAAAGCTCCCTATATATTGTGTTCCTAAAAAGGCCCCTATAATTATAATTATAGTCTAATTATATAGGGGCCGGAGTTCGCTTCCATTTTTATTAATTTCTGCGACTACGTTGATGTGCACGTATATGATTATGATATCCCATTATTGCGGTAAATATGCGTCCACAGATGTTACACGTTAGGTACCGTTAATATAATTATATAAAATATCTGAGTGCAGTTTCTGCTTAAATAGAAGATCTTCGAATTAAAATACAGCCCGGTTTACCAGATGTTTCTATTCAGACTGCTTTATGATAATGTGTATAGTGATCACAATATAGTCAGGTACAAATCCATACCGTCCCGCCTGAATCCTGAATTACATCAGCGTATCCCGAAAGACGACGCGTCTTAAGTATATTATTATGGAGAATGTTACACATAGTATATTGTTCGTGAATCAATAACAAAATATTTTGTCCTTCTACCCTAATCGTTCCTCATTTCTCTTTTCACTGAAACTCGCTTTAATTAACTAATATATATCTTTTTTAATAAAAATAACATCTTTTCTGTAACTCGTCACAAGAAATGTTAAAAAACTTATCAGGCATATCATTTAAATTGTACAGTTTCGATATGTTAGAATCTTTTACGTTTAAAAATTATGAAGTGTGCCAAATCTCAACGCTTATGTCTACGCCCGAACAGCTCTTCAGAGTTTGAGTTGGCACCAAATTTTAGGTTTCAACGCGTCTCATTAGGCGTCGTTCAGTGAACGTCGGGAAAGGGGCGTAGGGGAGTACTGAAGGAGGCAGTGCAATGGAATGGGAGACTATTGTGCTTTAAGAAACATTTTGTTATACAACTCTGTACATAAGTAAAGTACTATTACTTACCACATGCGAAACAGTTACTTCTTATGATATTTCTCATGTTTATATGAACGTTATATCGTTTCTGTCTTGTCTTATTAAATATTTTGTTTGTATTGTAGTTCATATTTTATTAATTTGTGAACAGTGTATTATACTAAAGATATATTATATTATTATATATTTTATATTGTAACTAGAGAGATATATAAACTGAGTATATTGAAAAATATTGACTATAAAAATTAATTGCAATTAAATTGCAAAAAGGCACTAACAATGATTAATAAGATTAATAATAAACTTCCTAAATATAACTTTTGGTACATACATAGCAGATATGAGGTCGAATGTTATATGTTACTAATATTATTGTAATAATACCGGTTTGTAAGTGTCCAGCTGGTATGCGAAAATTTATTCCCAAAGCAAAACATAGATTCAACGTTACGTCGGCACATTAATTTTTGGAGATTTAAAACTTTGAGAACTCTGTGTTTTTCCTTCTTTCACTTATACTGTAAGTATATTTCCGCATAATATTTTCATTCACTATAGTACTACAAATTCAAATTAGGACATGAATCCAAATTTCCAATCATTAATTGAAACTCTGATTACAACTTGCGGACATCGAATCCATAGGTATTTTGTTAATGTAAACAATTTACTACCACGATATCAATTGTTTTGATTGCCATAAAATATGCCTTTATTAATAAATTATAGAATAGAATTATTCTTTCTGCCTCGTTGGTTACTACACTAAAATTGAAAATGCATCGTTAAAACTCTAAGGTAATTTTTGACAGTTTTATTTAGGAGTCTATTTCTAATTTTTTTTTTTTTTCGTATGGACACTATTAGCCGAAAGGGCTTTCACAGCTTGGCAAGACTTTTCAATTTCTAATCTAAGCTTTTCCAGTATCTAGTGCAATGTCATTTAATATTGAGTGAGCTCGCATTAAAAGTAGTAGTCTGTATAGTTTGATATATAATTATGTCTTTTTAAAAAGTTATTTTATTGAAAGTATTAATATGTTACTAATATTAAGTTTAATAAATATCGTTATCTATGCCTGTAATTTCCTATGCGTGGATTTGATTTATGTTCCCTATAATTTTAGTATCTATTTATCAACTTTACAGACATACTTAGTACCTATATTTAGTATGACTTTTATTTTTTATACAAACACGTTGTCATATTGTACAAATATCATATATCTACAACAAAAATTTACCTTTTATTTCTTATCCTGGTGAATCTCTTTTGTTTAATGCGGTATAAAGTAGCCTACAAGTCACTGTGTCATATTTTATCAAAAGTTGTTCATTTCTTATGTTTGTTCAAACAGACAAATAAAGAGGGAAATGTTGAATTAAACATTTTCGGACTTTCTATCGATAATAAGGTAAACGCCGATTATAAATTTCAAAACATATTTAATGTTTACATTTAAATCTGTAACAGTTCTATCGTATGTATGGACCAATATTATTTTTTAAAGAAGAAAAAGCAAGAAACATTGATTACATTCAAATATTCGCAAAAGTGAAAGAAAATGTTTTACTAGTTGTTATAATGTTGAGACAATTTTTAAGTCGATTCCTGTGTTGTTGGTTTTATAAAGTCTCTATGTGATATAATAAATCTTTTAACATTTAGAGCACATCCATTGAAAGGGATTATAGAATGCCACGTAGTCTTCCGCTGATGCTGATACATCTTGTTGATACTTGTAGAATGGCTTCATGCGTAATAAATCCTTAACTTTTAAATTTCAATATTCTTTAATGCCCTTGTTCTTGTTTAGTTATAAAAGCGCACGATAAAATACTAGATAGATCGATAGAATCGACATACTTATTGACACGATGTGATATCTATATCTATATTACTAAGTGAAAACGTTTGTTTGTTTATTTGAACGCGCTAATCTTATGAAATGTCAGTTGGATTTCAAATAATATTTTTATATATGATAGGAAAATAATTGTTGATGGTTTTAGTCTTTTTAACAATACGCTTCAACCAATAGAAGCCAAGCTGCATTGAAAAAAGTTACAAAAATCGGCAAAAATATTTAAAGTTTAAAAAACTAAAAGTTCCACGCAAACAAAGTCGTAGATAATTTACCTATTGCATATTCTATAAACGACTTAATGTATAATTCTAAAAATTGTAGGAATGATCCATAATTATTTTGTACTAGTAAAGTGTTTTACTATGCCACTTCAATGAATTGGGGTTCCAGTTAAATTTTGATAATAAAAGTGGTAATATATGATAATAGTCCGAATCTAGAACATTAAAAGTAGAAACTACTTACTTAAAAGTTGAAAAATGTAAGATAGTAAGTTTCAGTATAGACTACGTTGGTATAAATCATCTATATATTAATACGTGAAGCAAAAAGTTTGTACCCCTTTTTAAGAAAATTGCGCGAATGGAGGAGTATGAAATTTTGCATATTTATAATTTGCATAGAGAAGGAGTGCAGACTACTAATATTTTCAAAATTATACATAAAAATACATTAATCAATAAAAAACATTACACACACTACCATGTGTTTGACATACACACGCATATAAAGTCTATTGTTTATTGTTAAAGTCTGTAGTCAATTCAAGTCTGTTAAAGTATAGAATAATATTGTTTGTTATTACTGAATGTGAAACATAACCCTATATGGACCGTTTATTTTGAAAGTGGTGTAAGTCCATTTTTGAGAAAAATGAGCTATCACGTAATTCATGCTTAATTTAATGTAAATTTTTTATATATAACTAGTCCGTGTTTAATTTCTCAAAAAAATCCCATGTTTTGTACAACTTAAAATCGGTCGGTAAATGAAATTGCATTATCAACAAATATTAACCTTTAATTTTCTTGTAACAAAAGAAAATGGACTTACAACACTTTCAAAATAAACGGTCCATATAATAATACGATTATTTGACAGCAAAACCTTTATAATATTCAAACTTATAATTTATTTTATTTTGGGCGAATTTCGAATACTGGGTGACCACTAGTTTGAAATAAAAAACCATCCATGAGTAGCAAATACTTAATGAAAATAATAAACATTTATTGTCTATTCACAAGCTTGAAATAAAATATAATTTTAAACTGTTATTGTATTACGAAGGAATAACTGTGGATTAGATCACAATAACTCTACTACTTGCCAAACTCACAATTCTAATTTTATTAATCTACTTGAGCTTAAAAAACAAAACAGTAAGTCAATCTAATATGTAACTTTGCATATGTAACTAGTTATATAAGTAATTTTACCTATCTCTCTGTCACATTTTCATGCTAAAACTGCTGAACAAAATTTTCGCTGAATAAATTTCCATGAATTTTGACTTATAGTACAAAGTAGGTATACTTTAGATGCGGGATATACAGACTCGGTAAGGTAAAATAGTGAATGTGGGTTTGTATGGAGAATGCATAATTCTCGAAACAGAGTTATGGCATAATAATTATTATGCGTCTTAAATACATATGAAACGATAAAACAATCATGTAAGATTATTACAAAAATTACTGTTAATATATGATTACCGAATATTGGACAATGTTACCGACGAAAACCATTATGCTATCAAAGATTCCTCTGATATCAAATAAAAGCATCGTGACCCTTACAAAGTATTCAGTCATTATTGAAAGTATTTAGAGCCTTATTATGATACCAAACTCATTTTTCAGAGAAACGATATTTTATACAAACTCGGTGACTTGATTTAGGTATGGCGTTTTATTTAGGACCGTAATTAGTTTTCTCTGGGCTATTTATTTATTGGCTCGAGGGGTGGCGTAAAGTTTTACGAACAGTGATATACGGTGTCTGTTTCTTTGTGTCGTGTTAATTAAATCTAGATAATTAGTTGACAGTTTGGGGTAAAGAAAATATTGACTTTGCAAATCATTTATAACAACTTTTTTATGAATGCCTTCTTTAATATTCTAATACCTTATATTATTAATAAAAGTTTCGAAACGATGCTATAGTCGTTCCATTGGTTATATAATACATATAAATATATGTAACAATATAAATAATATTTGGTTAATTATTATAGATATAGTACATTTTTTTAAAGTGTGTAACCTTATGGTCACAATCTGGCCTAAGAACGGGGGACACGCTAAGCCTAGAGAAAGGACTGGCTCGCAAGTGCAACTGCAGGAACACACCTAAAGTTATTTGGCGTAAGATTTTCTACTAGAGCTTCTACTAGACTTGGGCATTAAAAAAAGCCCAACCGTCATACTATGGTTACATCACGATTTTTCCCTTCATCGAAAGCTCAAGTTTATTGCAGGTGGATTCAAACTCACGTTCATTGATGCGGCGCCAGTAATCACTAGCAACATCATTGCTTTAATAACTACTATTTAGTTAGTATTTATTCTTTATATGTACATATTTAAGTAATGGGTTTCTCGGAAACCACTACTAAGATTGAAATCTTCTGATCTTACCGACTACAGTTTTTTTTAAGGTAAGACACGGAGCGAATTTGGTTTTCCATAGTCATTATACTGGAGCTTAATAAAAGATTACCAATAAAAATCAGTAGACGAGTTTTGTTATAGTAATGTTCTATCTATTAGTCCAGCTTAAATTAATCCTGCACTTTTGCTATGAATGTCTTGTCACATACGTTATAAATTTCGCCTAGGGCGTTGCATGATGCATTCAAATACCGCTAATTTCAATGTAGCAGTGGTTTCACTAGAAAACTCATTTAAGTAAGCAAACATTCTGCTTCCCTTAAATCTGTCTCGGGCGTATGTAGTCTCGGAGGGCGTGTCCGGCGCGTCTGATGCCGACGCGTGGAGGCGGCTTAATGAGCTGAAGTGTGAATGCTGCAAAATTGAAACTTATTTTGTATGAGTAAAGCTGATTTTACTCTGCCATTATTTTCACTTCAAAGGAGATGATGAAGTGTCGTAGTAGGACGATGGAAGCTTTTTATGATAGTTCTGTATTTCAGTTTAAAAAATTCTTATGTTATAAAAAGATGTGCTAATTTGAAAAATAAACAATTAGTAATTTTTTATAACGTAAAAAAAGTTCATAATTTCATATCTAAATAGCTATATAATTTCAATGTCATCCAATGTTTACAATTTTAATGCATTGTATTACTGTAATGAAAATGAAGGTATTAATTATGAACGCCATCAATTCCATTGTAGACAAATAAAATATTATACATAATAATGGATTTTTATCAATCTCCCGTTGAATACTGTTATACCTATAAATCTATAATTTACTAACATAATTCTAGTTTAAAATATGTAGATAATTAACGAAACATATCATAAATATATTTGTAACCTAGTTGATATATGAAAAACATATAGGTAATATGTTAGAAAGACGTAAAGTGTGACTTCAAAGTTAATTATTGTAGATGTAATGTTTTATTCTTACTTTGTTCTAAATTTTATTCAAAAAATATATTTTATTCTTATTAGGTTATTATAAATAACTACGTGCATAAACTTGCATTCAATTATTAGTATACACGTATATAGGTATAACAAAGGATATTTTTAGAAGAAAAAAAACATCGCTTATAGGTCCCTACACACGGTTTGATATTGTATAATATTTAACAACTATTCATATTTATCACCTTTATTAGTTTTTTTCTATAACTAGTGCTTTGAAGCTTTTATAATATAAATTGTATTATTTTATTATAAAAAGTAAGGAATGTTATGATTCTTAATGTTTTATTAAATCTCAAGAAAAACACGTAAAATTATATTAATTATCCTCATTAGCGTCGTACTTTTTTAAGTAACCTAAATTCGCTTACCGTCGAAAGATGTACATCGTAATACGGCACAAAGTTTATAATGGGACAGACGTGGCTCGTAAGTGAAGTGCCCTTAATGGCGCCACTGGATATTACGGTACTTGGAAACATTTTCTCGGTGAAAAATTTTGTACCCGAAATTCAAAAGTTTAAAAGCGGTTAGTCCGAATAGTAACTAATTGGTATTCTATGGAGTTCGTGATTCACATATACGTCAAAGTTTCTATGCATAATGTTTTATTCTAGGAATAAACTCTCATATATCTTGTAACATTTTCCAATTTATTGTAACGATAAAAATCATATTGTTTGAAATTGTACAGGCAAATAGACTTTTAATAATGGTTACTATTTTTTATTTTTTTAATGCTTTGAATAAGATCATTATGAATCGTAAAACATTGCCGTTAGATAAAACATACATTCGTGGTAAAAACTCGTATGTAATGTTAATTAAAGTGTATTTATTTAAGTTATATTTTATAATCTTATGCTTTACCCATATAGTGAAATCTTTCTTATTAAAAAAACAAAGCTCATGCGACTATAATGTAGGTAAGAAGATTGCTTGGATAGACGGTCAAGACATCAACGAGTGCCGATAACAATGATGTAATCGACAGTCACAGTTGTTAGTGGACTGTACCATACGTACCGTCAAGTGTCAAGCGGTTATTTCGTCGAAGTAGTACAAAAAAAAAATCTCCGTCCGTGTAATATTTTGTGTTTCACTTAAGAATTAATTCTTAAATGACATTATTATGCCCCTGTATAGTTGTTACAATCGTGACGTCAAAATGTAAACCAAATATAATGTGGGCCGTAGTTTTATAAATCATTATTTCTTCCATTTATCGCATTTTTCATTCGCTTAAGCTGCAATTTTAATATATCTACACCTGTGTATTCATTTATAGCCCTTATAGAAAATACTATTAACCATGTCTATATTTATATATAGCCAACATTTATATATAGACTATCTGATATCTCCGACTTCGTGCCCACTATTTCCGTTAATCGCGAGTGATCGAATATCCCTTCTCAGTGGGTATCCACGTGCTGAAAAGAATATCCGCGGCTAATTTCAAATCATTAGATCTGGTACTTTGGGATATATCGCAATAAAATTATCAATTAAAATTTCAGTCCCTATTTTACACACGTAGGTGATGATTATTTAGGAATATGTTTATTTATTATTAAATATTTTTAAATAGACAGTGTTTTTAAAAATCCAGTCAGCAGATGAAGATTTCTTTTTTCCCTTATACGTATTATGCCACCTCCGTTTATCCTCTTAACAGTTAAATTTCTTATCGCTTATCTTAAAAATCGCTTCTTAATAGGCCTCTTACATAACAAAAGGGAACTAGAGTCCAAATATCATGTTTCTAGCTTCAGTTGTTTTGGCTTTGTGTTGATGAGTCAATCAACCAACACCTATGGATGTCCATATAGCAATTGTTTTCATTAACTTAGCTTATAAATTTTCTAAAGTCGTATATTACGTCTAAATCACTCGATTATTCCATGTTGAATGTTAAGGCTACTTATGCATTACTCAAACTCAAATGAAAAGGTACCGAAATATTGTTTAAGAAATTCGATATAGGTAATATAATTCCAAATTATAGTTAGTTAAATTTAATTCATCTAGTTAGTTCCTAATGATAAAAAGTACTATCTTATGAGATTAGTTGAGATACATAAGTATAATTTTATCCGAGTAAACAAATACAATATGTATGACACTGAATGAGTAAATGCGTTAGTCATCCGATAGGCAGAAAACAAAGCAGTTAGCTAACTACAACCGTGACTCATTGTTCCTCCAGTGTACATTGCGGGGATGGCAAGTAAAAATAGGTTTTCCACCCTCACATTATTAGTGACGTGTTCTTGTCGACTAAAACACGTGTAAATATTGCTTAGTGTATATTTATTTATATACCATAGTGGTTCTGGCTTTGATTTTATTGACCCCAGGAGCACGAATAGAGCGAAATAAATATATTAAAAATATTCTCTTATAGCCACATCTTTCTAATCTAAATTATCTATGTTAATAACATAAAGTTTTAGTGATTAAACAGTTATTGTTATGTTTAGTATCTATTCAATGACGTTAAAACTAAGCGACCTCAATCTCGTAATAGTAATTGTTTCTTACAGTTTATTACAAAATGATTTGATAAAATATTTCTTTATCTTAAGATCGATAACAAATATATTTAACAATTTCCGTCTAAAATTAGTAATGGGAATGTAGAATTCGCAAAATCCAAATATAAATGTTGGCGTTCTGCTACTCTGTAGATTTGCTATAGGTTTTACCATATTTTTCGATTTAATTTTTGTTTTGTTTCCAATAATGAAAGATGGAAATATATTACGATAAGGTAATAAAATTGCGTTCAATTAAGGATTTATTGGGTTATTTTTAGTAGAAAAACGCGAATAGTAGCGTATTGCCACGTGCACAGACTTATTGACCATGTTTTGAGGAAGAACCTTTTCTGTGTCTCCAGATTCATTACAATGTTTTCCTTCGTCGAAAGCTCAGGCTTATTGCATTTGAACTCACCTTCATCGTTGCAGTACCTGTATACGCTTCCATTGAATCATCATTTGTCGAACTGCCTATTATTAAGTTTATTCAAAAATATTACATAGTAAAAATATACCTTCAATTCATGTGTTTACTTAACATATGAACATCAGCAACCTTTACAGTTCTGCCATTGTATGTTTTGAGATTTAAAACTTGAAGGCGTTGAAATGATAAAAGCATTATTAATTCAAAGGAATACCTTCAACAGCGTAGGGTATTGTTTATATTACATCAGCCTTTGTCATGTAAATAGGTATACATTTAGAATAAATTAACAGTGTCAATCTGGAGGGTGTAGCTGTTTTCATGCGAGATAACAGA
Source organism: Actias luna (assembly GCA_039707435.1). NCBI lineage: Eukaryota > Metazoa > Arthropoda > Insecta > Lepidoptera > Saturniidae > Actias > Actias luna. The sequence continues at coordinate 5,483,933 of JAZHAC010000033.1, read as the reverse complement.
CATTTAGCTAGATTGTTTTGTGTAACCATATTAAATTTAAATTTCATACATATATTGGCAGTTATAACTGCATTAAAAAAAATGTTATGTTATTTTGGGGTTAACAATAAGCGGAAAGTTACAACTAAAAGAATACAATTTGGTTTATTTATGGTAATCAAAATACTTTTATGTTTCAATAATATAAGCAATATAAATAACGTAGAACCGAATCTGTAAAATTAACAGTAATGCACAATTAAAGTAACTCGTTTTAATGTTTATACAATAACACTTGATGTAACCTTGTACAGTCTTACCATTAAAAAGATCTATAACCCAGTTAAGTAATTTAGCAAACAACAAAGCCTCAATTGTTAGTTGACAAATGATCATTCATCTGCGAAATAGGTTGGCTCCGAGAATAGGGGTCGTGTCTGCTTTAATCTGTCGAAGGGTTGTCTTGGGCTTACGTCATGGACAAATCGGAATTATAGGTCTTTACTGGTGTCCCCTGGCGCCAGTCTAGACATCGGTTCATGAATTTAATAGAGTTTATAAAGTTCGCTTGAAACTTAGTACTCTTTCAACAAATCTGTCTGTCTATCAAGTCTAGTCGACTAAATGATGTATATATTTTTATTACCTACAACTTTTCGATTGAACTTATTCAATAATTTTCACGCTTTTTATAAATACACTTAAACGCTAAGATCTAGTCATAATAAACTTGTACTACATTTATTATAACAATTGTTATAAAGTACAGTAGAAACATTTTAATTTATCAAAGCAATTATATTGATTGAAATAAAACTAATTTAAACGGATTTTATCGCGGTTATTTATTAAATTTTGATCCCGACGTTTCGAAAGCTTTTCAGACCACTTGACCGCTTGACCACGAAGGCTGAAAAGCTTTCGAAACGTCGGGATCAAAATTTAATAAATAACTGCGATAAAATCCGTTTAAATTAGTTTTATTTCAATGAATAATATTCGCGTAAACCTAAGAACAAGGAGAAACCAATTATATTGGCTATCATTTTCTTCAATTTAGTATATGTATATAAATAATAGTTCTTTTACATGGGTCAACCTACGTACTGTGAAACGTAATTAAGGACACTCTCCGACCAGTCTCAGAGGAAGAGTGTATGCAGTTAGTCTGATTAAAAACTAAATTACAATTGTACAATGTAGCTCTACTATCCACATGTGGAACAAGCATCAATTTTAAATCTAGTAATCTACATTTTTATCAATTTACAAAGTTAATAATTTTTAACGAACATTGTTTGTGGTAAATTTTAAAGACATTAATATATATAAAACGTTAACACATTTGTGTACATTTGGTATTTTCTCCACAATAAAGTTAGTTAACTTAGCGTTCAATAATATCTACCATGTATTAAATCTACCATGTATCGACAGCTTAATATTAGCTGGAACTTGAAGGCAGAGCAGCCTAATAAAAGCTGTTAATTTATCTTATGTAGACAAAACTAAGATTTGCAATTTTTGATGACTTATTTAACTACTACTTTTGAATTTCATTTGAAGTTGCTAAAGTTTCGTAGTGCCGTGATTTATTGTCGTTTCTCATATTGACAATCTTACTTAATCTATATATATATATGTAAGAGAAATACCATTCATTGACTCAGCACAATATCTGGAATACTTTACACTTGATTGGGTTGAAGTGTTGCATGGATATAACTTTCACGATGTAGACACACATTAAGAACTAATTTTACGATCATACTTGGTTTACAGGAAAAACGCGACCGAAGTTAGGGTCATTAGCTACTCATATATAAACAGCTGGTATTAATTCGGTTGGAATGATAATATGTACTGAAGTTTTGAACTTTTATTATCACAGAGAAAGAAATATATAAATAATGACTACTTTTTAAGAACATCTACGTAAAAGGTAATAGGTAAATTTGTTTGTTTTGTTTTAAATATTTGCTATCTTTTTGTATCCTACCAATATTTACTGAATCAAATATAGCGCAGATGAATTTTAGATATGAGAATAGTTTTCTTATAATAATAAAAAATCCACCTTTCTTGTATTTAAATTTTTGTTGATAGCGTACCAAATAATTTTTATTTCTTCTGTATAAACTTCATTATGGAAATAACAAAAATTTTGCATTTTATATGATACTTGCTGTTTTCCACTTCTATTGCTTGGATTTAAATTATGGTTATTAAGGATGGTTATTTCTCAAGTTTTACGACATGGTTATAATATTATGTATTACCAAAGCAATTCCTGATCTCTGGTAAAAAGAGATTGCTAGTTGTTAATGAAGCGATGATAGCGCAGTGGTAGTGTGTACGACTTCGCGTCAAGGGACGTGAGTTCGAATTCAACCACCTACAATGAGCTTAGCTTTCGGTGAAGGAAAACATCGTGAGGAAACCATAACATGATAGTAGGGCTTTTCTAATGGTCTCCTGGCTAGCAACCACCCTTAAGTTGAAAATCTATCGCCAAATACCAATAGGTGTGTTCCGGCAACTGCACTTGAGAGCCAGTTCCTCCACAGGTCCAGCGTGTCTACCAACTTGGGCCGTATGGTATTTACTTGGTATTTGACGGTGCCCGATAAGTCCCACAAGCCTCTCTTGTCGTACTCTGCTTTGCATAAAATGAGAGGATATACTTTTTAATATTATATTTATGAAAAAAGGTATTGAACTAGCTTGCAAATAGCAGTTTAGACTAAGTTTTCTTTAATTATCAAAGGAATATAAAACAATATTCTTCACAATTTAGATAAAATAAAACCATTTTATATCGTAAATGACATAAAATCAATTCACGAGTATTCTGTATACCATTACATGTATATATTAAACGTGTAGGCTTTCTCATAGTCTTATATTACCAGAGTATACATTAATAACTGCTTTAACCTTTGCAAAGTTTAAATATTTTATAATACGCCAATTTAGACGAAGGGATAACAACGAATCGGAAATTTTGTGTGGGACGGGAAAATGTTTAATAACCCCGCTTCTTTGATCTCTTACAACCACGTCGACGTTTTTAAAATTCGTTTAATTATAATGTAATACAATATCGCAAAATGAAATACATAATGAATATAATATTACTTCAAGTTTTATTAATCATATTTTAAGTAAGTTATATTAAACAAATAACGATTAATTTTTTACATCATTTTTTATTCTTTGTAGATTTAACATTATGGCCGCAATCTAACCTGATGATGATGTGGCTCAAAATTGAACACGGTAAGCCCAGTGAAAGTACTGGCTCTCAAGTGCAACTTCCGGAGCACACTTATAAGTATTTGTTCTCCGATTTTCAGGTAGCTAGCCAGGTGGGCATAAAAAAACCAGACCACTATGCTATGTTTCATCACGATATTTGGCTTCACCGAAAGCTCAGGATCATTGAGCTGAACTCACATCCGTTGAATTGTCGAAACGCACTACAGACTAAACAATAGTATTACTTATTGGTTGAGGGTCTCAGTCACTATTTTCATTTAATATTAAGCGAATATAGGATTCAAGCTGGGAACGCGTTAAACTTAATACGAAACTGTTTTTATCTCCCGTATGAATAATAATTTAAACCTACAATAAACTAAAACTTGCTTAACTTTGTCAACCCCAAAGATTATATTTTACGTTTCATTGTCTTTTTTATACGGGTTAGGCAAAATGACTACGAATTAAAATGATAAATAATAAGTGTAATTTAACCTTATATCTATATCAACAAAAGTGATATAATATTACGAATAATATATACTGAATTATACGTGCGTCTTCGCACGCGTTAATTTCAATTATGTCAAATAAATCGACTGCCGCAATAAAAAATTTCATAAAAAGTTTATCCTTCTGTTTACCACATTTCCAATAAACATTTTGCGAGAAAAAGTAGCTTATCTCCGTCTCCTGGGTCCTATTTCTCACTGTACTAAAATTCATCAAAATCGATTCAGCGGTTTAGGCGTGAAAGTGTAGTAAACAAACTCTTTTTCTCATTTATAATACTAGTATGAAGTATGATTTGGTTAAGTAGACGGTTCTTTCGTTGTACGCAAGCTAATTTCTCTATTTCGCCATCTTATCGATTTCCTTGCTTGTTTGTCTATTTTGATCATCTTTCGAATCATATAAGGAATAAATGATATCTATGTATTTGATCAAGTGTTTTCAAATAGATGATACATGAGAAAATCAGTAATATAAATTTTCTGTCAATTTTTCAAAGAAATAAAAACGCTTTGTTTGTATCTATGTGAAAATATTTTATATTCGCACTACCTACAATAATATTTAAATACGTTTAATAACTGTACCGCTGGTTAGCTGGTAGAAATTACGTTGGGGCATTAAGCTCATCAATGTACAAACTAAAAAGGGTGATAATGTGTGTTCATGCAATCATTAAAAAACGATAGTGAATATGGCTGTTTCCCGTTTTAGATATTTTACTAACCGTCACTCGTCCACTACGTTGGCCATATAAAAGTAAAGCTTACTAAGCACTCACGAAATGATTTTACTCGCGTCCGCCTCGGTTGCGAGCTCACTTCTTCTATAGAATGCAGATATATATGTGAAAAATTAAAGTACATTTCACGATGCGTTTACGCCCGCGGTGTCAGCAGTTGTTTGCGGATCCCGCTGTACAGGCGGGCAACTAGTAGAATCGCGCGGGGCGCGGTCACCCGCAGCCTTGGCGAGCTGCGCCCGGGTGCTCTGCATTTGGTTGGCAGTAACAAATAATGCATAGCGATCTCTAGTATGAATTAGTGGATGTACCCCAGAACCTTTAGAGACTTCTTTTCTATTTATTTTTTGGGATGTAAATATACTTACATACTATACTATAACATACATACATACTATATAGCAACAGCTCGTTTCAGCTCGTTCAAATCATCGCCTGCCAAGTTTTTTTTTTTTTATAGTTGAGGTTTAGAGTTATAGCCATAATCTCATCTGATCTTAAGTGACGATACGGATCAAGTTGGTAGACACGCTAAACCTGTAAAGGAACAGGCTTTCAAGTGCAACTGCCAGAACACTCCTATTGGTATTTGGCGGCAGATTTGGCGATGATCTTAATTAACCACGACGGCTACGTAACCGCGCAAATAACCGGTTTCGTGAGTTTAGAAATAAAACCACAGTTCCACCACGGGGGCGGGCACTTGACAAAATCGCTCCGTCAGCTGTTAGTCTAAATCGAGAAAAAAAATACAATGTACCCCCGGTGCCCTCACCACTCGCCCCAAAAAGTTCGGTGAAGTTGTCAAAACCCCTAAGGATAACAGCGTACGTCAAGTCGAAAAAAAAACGTCTTTGTATGTCTAGAATTTAAGTGTAAGATATAAACGGAGTGAATTTTTAAATTGCTATTTGTTACATCGATTTATGCGACTTACAAGAGCGCTAGCACTAAAATAGATAGACCTTCGTATTCTAAGTGTGCTACTCAACTCTTGACTTACTGTTTTTGTTATTTCTTACGCGTATATGCTAAATTCTCTACACTCATACTGTTCACTCACTATATCATTTTGTTTAAAATGTGAATGTTTTTTAGGGAGACAAAATATTTTCATCTCTGTAACAAAAATTCATACAAAATTAGAGTGCTATAATATTTATTATACTTGTAGACTAAACATAATACTATGTACGTATGTGTACGTAGCGAAAACCCTAAAGCTTTTATTTGAAAATGGGTATTACGAAAAAAGGCTGGTGAATCTTTTTAAAGGCTTAATGCTCTAAGAATAACAACATGCACTCAGTGAGGTTCTTTTGTTAGGTTTTTCATAAACAGCTTTGATTTAAAAAATACCTTATAAAAACTTTAGTGTGTGTATGTATTGATCTCTTCTAGGTCTTGATCAAAAACCGTAGATTGTTTAGAGAATGATTTTGAAAAATACTTTACTTTAGTTACGTATTTACTTTACAAATGACTTACTTTATCATCTTGATGTCTTTGTATTACCCCTAGTGGAATCGGTAGAACTTGTTTTCTCCTTTTAATATTTTCTATCTTTAGAACACTCCATTTAAATCTTCATTTTTGACCGGTACATTTGTTGATCTCTTTAAAACATAAATACTAAAAATGATTATATTTTTTTTAGTTTATAGGTTTAGTGTTATGGCCACAGTCTCACTTGATGTTAAGTGACGATGTGGCCCAAGATGGTGGATACGTTAAGCCTAGTGAAAGGACTGTTTCTTAAGTGCAACTGCCGGAACACATCTACAGGTATTTGTCAACAGATTTTAAACTTAATGGCAGTATCTATACAGGCGGGCATTATAAAAATCTCCTACCACTTTGCAGATATACTTCATTTTATTTATCAAAAAGCAAAACAAAAAATAACGATATCTGGTTTGATATTTATCATATGTATTAAATAAATGAAAATATACTTTTATTCATGCTTAGACTAAAGGCTAAGCTACCGTGGTTACAAATTTACTACAACGAAGTTCTTCATTAAACAAACCAATAATGTTAACGAAGATCATTATCATACCTCCTACCACCTCGGGTCACTACTATGCACCCTTGAGTGCAGCGCCGAAGGTTGCCACGGTGCATTGACACCGAACAACCGCCCAAATTGAATCTAGCCGCTAGTATGTTAAGCGTGGCTGGCAGACGGACTTTACACATCAGTCGGGTTATAAATGGGTGGTAGTATTAAGCAACAGGTGTCAGATCTGCGCGTTACATAAGTCGGGTGGCGCGCGCACCTCATTGAGACGGTAGTACGGCGTATCGATTAGACATAAGAAAGCCTATCGATCTGAGGCTACTCAACCTTTCCGATGTCTTATTAAATCATCGTTGTAAACTATCTTACGTAGTACTAATTAATTTTCATATAACACATATTCTTTTAGTTTCATTCAATTTTCTCATTACATTACCCGCTTGCTTAAATTTGTTGTATTACACGGTACTGCACACGTGGTGTGGCGGCGCATGGTTATAATGGTTTCATTTGAACTGAATTATAAATTATTTTGAGCTTAGGAGTAATCCCGGAGGTTATTGCATATAATAATGAAGATCATTTGAACTCTTTAAACATATAAATGTTAACTCTATATAATTAGAAAGTTAGTAATCCATTTATCATTAGGTCATGTATTTTTTTCTCCAATAATAAGTTTGACTATAATGAGTATAATAGTATTTAGACTATACATATTGTTTACTTTATGTTATATATATATTACATATAATTACCATAAACTATTGAAAAACAGTTAAGAAGAACGAACTAAACTTTTAGAATATTGTCAATCGAGAGGTTCCCTGATATTCGCTATTTTGTAAATAACCATTACATTTAATTGTTCTCATTATTTTCTATTATTATTTCAATAACAACTTCTATTTATTTTCAAAATTATGTCGTACTGATAATTCGAAGGTACCACACAGAAATTTAAAATCGAATACAACAACAATATTTTAGAAAACAGTGAGCTGCGGTACCATTTAATTCCTAAAAAAATATTAATTCAGTTTGATATAGCTTAATTAATCTTCAGTTTGTAAAACTAATTTTATTAATATAATCTGTGATTTCTTCTTGTATATAGAATCACGAATATGACATAACATTGTTTTATGTCTGAATTAGACACGCAAACCGCTAGAATGCTTATCATAAGAATTTTATCAACTCTTATTCAATTTGGATGAAATTTTGGAAAAGGGAAAGTAGATGAACCAGGTAGGTTGGTAGGTAGGGAGTACGAGATGAAAGTAATTACTACATGCATGTATATATTAAATTATAATTCCTTATAACATTACTTTTGTTGAAGATATTTCAATGTGTTTATTTCGTCGACATACTTTACTTGTAACTCATTAAATATTTACGTAAATTATTATAATATAGAGAAATTTATCTCTTAATATGAGTTAACATTGAAATATTTTAAAAATTCAGTGCATATGGAAGTTTTAATGTTGTTATTAAACGACTTAAAGTTGGTATAAAATGTCCTCTCATCCAATATGAAAGTACGAGAGACATTGCGGTCATATCTATATAAAAATAATGCAAGTTGATACTTTCAGACGTGCGGCTGTGAAATGCGAAACATTTTTACATTCTTTCTACATTAGAACACGTAATTTTTTTACGGCCTAAACCACTTTAGAATCGATCACATTATATACGGCGAACACCATTACTGTCTTGATTAATTGTGCAATCGGTCAGTACTTGTTATGCAAAAGTGAAATCCTAAAAATCAGAGTAATCCGTTAATAAAGAAATATCTACCTAAATAATTTAGAAAAAGTTTGTAAACATATTATTCTTGACACGGCACGGATTGTGTTGCAGTTTTAGCGGTTGTCTCACTGCATAGCTGCCACTACGCTGAGTTGTATGGGTTCGAACCTAATTAGTATGATTGGTAGTGGTTATTTGGAGTGTCGGTGTTTTTATTCGTTAATTCTATGTTCAAAAAATTGTGTGGGTTTGTCATTACAACAACAAAAAAAGAACAGGATATTAATTCTAGAGAATATAATTGAAATACTTATACATTTCCGCCATATTTATTTTCAAATACATAAAAAAAACACACTTGAAACACGTCCGGGAACTAGGAGTGTTCGATATTCCCATAACCCGTTTTGCACGAACAAGCTCTTACACGAATATAGAACTAAATATTTACAATGAATAGACAAGTGAGGCGTGACCATATGTTTGAAGTACTAGATGTGCCTGCGATTTCGTTCGCGTGGAACTAAAAATTATTTATTCATGTTTTCCCGTCTTTGTAACTTTTTTAATACAGCTTTCACTATCAAATAAAATAAAATTTTTTGGAAATCCGACTGGTACTTTCTAAGATCATGTCGTTCAAACAAACAAACTTTTCCACTTTATAATATTTTTATAGATGCGTACAGAAAGCCTCGATGTCTATACTTTATTATATATATATTGTTAGTATATGTATATTGTTTTTCCTGCAACCCTACTTAGTGCTAAGTAACAATGTATCCTGCAATGGTAAGTTACAATACCTAGTGGATTGGCTTTTATTTAAAACTTTATGGAATTATCTTTCCCTGTTCAGCGATAGGTTTTCATTTTAAACGTGGTAACTAGTAAAGTTGACATTAGAAAATGCTTTACTGCCTCGGGCTCATAGGATCTAGAAACAATGCGAAAACGGTTTCTGGTTTCTAGCAATACGAAGTAAATGTAGAGTAGCCGTAGGGAATTTTGGTGGGTGATTACTGGCTCGTAACATTTGAGTTCTAGGTACACACCTGCATGTTGTAAGAGGACATACTTAAAAGTATTTTCAGCCAGGATAACATAATAAAATAATAGGATACCAATACACATTAATCAATGCAGTGTTCATACACTAAATCATTATTACTTCAATAACAGGGAACAGAGTTTTCCCGTACAGGACGGTATGTGATTTACAGCCAATAGAAACGATTAGAGGCAAGGACATATTAAAGCCAGACGTTACGAACAATAATTAGCGATATTGTTTCAGTAGATTTATGTTCTTCCCTTTAGTTTATATCCATAAGCCTATATTGCATATCTTAATATTCTAATCTTTTGTGAATCTAACTAGTTTTTGATTTTAAACCATTCATCGTCACAACCGCACTAGCATTTGTTTAATAAACGAGAGTCCTATTGATTATAATAAATATGTAATATATGCATATCTCGCTGATTACAACGATTTTGTATTGTACTATGCTTATAATACGGTACAGTGCAGTAGTTATTATTAAATAGAGATAAAAATTTCAAGTAATATTTTTATATGTAAAAAATCCACCGTTTACCGACTTTTCCATATTAGAAGATATTAGCGCCTGCAGCGATCTTGCAGTAAAAAGTAAACAGAACTCTATTACCTTCAGGATCGTGGTTATAGCTTGAACAGTATTAAAATGAAGTTCCATGCAAGACTGTAATCTATTTTCTTGGGATAAGACGCCGTTTGCATTAATAACTTAGTCAGTGTTGAGATTGTTAAGAATATGAGCTTTCGGATATGTATATATTAAGAGTAATCAGTTTCAGTTAGAGATACGGGTATGAAATTATTTTATACATTGGATTGTTTCGTATAAGTGTTACTATAAATATAACATTATTCAAATGATTGTGTATATAAGTAAATTAGGTATTAATTGAACATATAAATGTTATTATGTATATACCTTTATTTGTATCTAGCTGTGGCCGTGCCATTGTTCGCATGGAACTAAAAAAATATTTAATATTTTTCGCCCCTTTTTGTAACTTCTTTCAATACAACTTTGCTCTTATTGCTGGTAGCGTGGTAAAATAACCTAAAGCCTTCCTCAATGATTACTTTATCAAACACAAAAATAATTATTGAAATCCGATTGTTAGTTTCTAAGTTTAGCGCGTTCAAATAAACATTTTTTTTTTGTTTTTATAATTTTAATATAGATAATGATTAGTCGAATTTTAAGACATGTTAAATTCCACGGTATCTTATTAACCTCATGAAGAATAAGGATAAATATTATCTTAATATTAACTATAATTTGGAGATTATAATAACATTCATTAAGTTGTTTAGTTGTTTAAAAGTTTTTTTTATACTTTAATTCAGTCAAACTAGCATCTTAAGGTCAACGATGACCGCAACCTATGAACGCTTGCAATTACATATCAGTATTATCTCATTCGACTTTTTAATAAGCCTTTGTTTTATGTTGTACGATTTCGCTAATAAAACATTATCCATTTATAGATTCGAATTGAAAGGTAATATATTAAATTACAAATTGTTGAAGGCAAGTTTAACACAAGTAATCCAGGAACTACCCACAGCTTAAAGCTATCAAGTATCATATTAACTCGCTCATTAAAAAATTACTCTTATTTGATGAATACGAAGGCAGGATGGCAGGTGTATGTGCTGATAAAACCATGCTTTAAGTTAATCATGACAGTGCAAAAACAAGAATTTACAAATTTTGTTGTTTTTCTTGCAATGCAAGCTTTATTAAAACTATGCCGTCAAATACCTATTGGTGTTTTTGGTCAGCTGCACTTGAGAACGAACCCTCCACTAGGCTTAGCGTGTCCAGGGTCTTGGGCCATATCATCACTTAAAATCAGTTGAGATTGTGGCCATAACACTAAACATGAACTATAAAAAAATACCTTGTTATGTAAAGAAACAAAATTCATGTCTTCACAGCACAGCATTAGTAGATTTCTTTATGACTAGTTAATTCACAATCTCATAGGTTGCATGTACGCTTTTATAGCTAATGGAGTATTATATTTAAGAAGACAAATGGTAGCATTATTAAACAAAATCGGAATTTCTCTCTCATGTAGATTTTTTATGTGTTTTTATGTGATTTTTTTTGAAGCGATGATAGCTCAGTGGTAGTGTGCACGACTTCGCGTCAAGGGACGTGGGTTAGAACCCAAGCACCTACAATGAGCTTGAGCTTTCGGTGAAGGAAAACATCGTGAGGAAACCATAGCAACCATAGCATGGTGGTAGGGCTTTTTCTAATGCCCGCCTGGCTAGCTACCACCCTCAAGTTGTGAACCTGCCGCCAAATACCAATAGGTGTGTTCCGGCAGCAGCACTTGAGAGCCAGTTTCTCCACAGGTTTAGCGTGTCTACCAACTTGGGCCGTATCGTCACTTAAGATCAGGTGAGATTATGGCCATAACGCTAAACCTTAAGTATAAAAAAAAAAAAAAAAAATGTGTATTGAATATGAATTCTTACTTAGATCGTAATATAGAAAAGTAGTTTACGTGTTGAATTTTCCTAAAAAAGGAAGTGAGACATACGGGCAAGCTAATGTTATTCATAAGTCGATAATGACTTTGTAATAACAAATTACGGATTGACTAGATAGTAGAATCTATGTACAGGTTAGAGTGCTAAGAGCGTAGACCTAGTTTGTAGCTATAAAAGTCAGTCGGGGCGATAAGAATTACTACGAGTCCACTACTCACAATGGACTGAATAAAGTCCGGTCCTGCGGTGGTCGTGGCTTGCAGCTGCAGTACAGTGACCTGTGCGTACTAGAGACGGGCGGCTGTGGGCGGCACGGGGGCGACGTGGGGCGGCACGGGCCGGGGTGGCAGACTGTAACTGGGTCATGGCTCCCCGACCCTGCACGCTCAACCACAGACTCCGCGTTCGATCGACCGCCAAAAACGCGTTCGCTAAGATCTTTAAAACTTTGATGTTTTAATTTTTCGTCATCTTATTTATCTTCGATACTCTCGATATCTTGTTAAACATTAACTCACTATTCAGTCGTGTTTATTTTATTTTTGTAACATGTATTTTCTTAATATTGATATATTCGAATACATATCTTTGAATACGATTAATAAAGTTTTAAAAAAATCTAGTTAATAAATGAATTTTAGGAAGTTTATTTACTAGACGTACAATAGTATTTATGTCTCATTTAAAAAAACTGTTGTGAAAGAAAGAAAATGCACTTTTTTATATTAACTATAGCTGTAATTTTATGATATAATGTGCTCACTAATTGACATCAACACCACAGTTTCATTTTTCATTTTGGGACAAATTTTCACTTAACATTAAGTGAGATTGTAACCAGGCGCTAACCCTATTAAGAATAAAAAATAAATAGTGATACAGACATAAGAGCTTAAAATTTGTTCTAAAGAAATACTCGTTAGTGTTTTGATTAGAGAAATAGATTTTTACTACAAAAAAGGGGTTTATTATAGTTTATAAGTTTACCATTATGGCAACGACCACAACTGATGTTAAGTGACGATATGGCCCAAGATGCTGGACACGCTAAGTCTAGTGAAGGGATTGGCTCTAAAGTATAGCTGCCAAAACACACTCATTATAGGTATTTGACAGCAGATTTAAAATTTGAGGATGGTGGCTAGCCAGTTGGGCATTAGAAAAACCTTACTACCATACAGATTCGGATATATTTATTTTTAAAATTTGCATGCTCATAATTTATATTAACAACACCAATTAACATTGGAATTGACGATCATATCTTTGTTGGGATTATAGATGCTTGTTTACTTAAAGTAATTTATAGTTGGAAAATCTTGATTTAACAACAGACCGAAATAAAATGTAAAAAAAAAAATATAAGTATGAACTATTTATAGCAATTCTTTTATTATGAAAAAAAAGTGCGGTGCCTTATATCAAATGCTATAAAAATAGTTCACTGGTATTTTTAAAAGTAAAGTTGTGATAGAAATATCGTAGACTGTACCCACAGATTTTTATAATAAAAGTATGTCGGTAAAGAATAAACTATTTTTACCTAAATATTATTTTCTATAGTAAGTTCGGTTTGCTATTAAAGTGTGTTTAGTTGAAGTTACTTTAAACTATGATTTCTTTTATAGTTTTATATTTTCAAAGGTGCATGCAGAAATGTTTCTTAGTGACATCTATGATTTTAAGATTGTACTATTTTTGTAATTTAACCTTGGTGATTGTCGTTTATCCTAAAGATCTTATTCAGGAAATTAAAAATACTCATGATGTTAATGTATTTCGATTGGCTCTTGACAAGTAGGTAAAATTTTAACTTAATCAGATGAATGTTGGTCGTCCACAAATGAGTAAATATTTTGATTAAAAATTCCTTGATTTAAATGCATAGACGCAAACTATTAGTGAAGCTTATAAAAGCGAGTTCGGTATTAACCATAGTTTTCCTAAAACACATTTTTATAAAGGGCATTATATGTATAAGTATTTTAAATAATGCATTTTTAATAGTTTATAGGTTTTTAACGTTATGGCCATAATCTTATCCGATCTTAAGTGACGTTACGGCCTAAGTTGGTGAACACGCTAATCCAATGGAGGGACTAGCTCCCAAGTGCAACTGCCGGAACAGGCCTATTGGTATTTGGCGGCTGATTTTCAACTTGAGGGAGGTAGATAGCCAGACGGGCATCAGAAAAAGCCTAACATCATGCTATGGTTTTCCTTCACCGAAAGCTCACGCTCATTGTAGGTAGAATCGAACTGAAGCTCATCTCTTCAACATACATATATATATATAATGGCTGGCTAGACACAACTGCATATATTTACACTACAAAAATTGAAAGTTATTTACTTTTAATTATTAGCACATATTTAATACGACTAAGAATTACATATTAGTTTTTACAATATTACAAAGTGTAACTCTGAAATAACGAGATTTCTTTAGTGCACGATCGAACAAAATCGGAAATAGAAATGTAAGCTCAGTTTGTTGGGAAAGTAATTTATGTGGATGAAAAGGGTTAGACGCGTGTACTCGAGCTTGTAATTTTCTTCTTTTCATTTCAAATACGGAGGAAACATACGATGAATATTTGATTGATATTAATAATCAAATTTTAATAAATATACTAGAGACGTCACGAATATAAGATTTTAGATTCGAATCTGATTAAATGCTGATTGGGTTTTAGTTCCGAATATGGCTTTACAATTACTTTAGATATCCAATAATTTCGGACAATTTATTTTCCCAAGTTATTATTTTTTAGAATTTTACATACACAAATCAAACAAATATTTGTAAAAAAATTATAAATATTCAGTTGATTTTAATAATTATTAGTATCTATATTTTAAATAATGTTTTAAATTTGACAGTTTCTCATGCGATTCTTTTTTATTCATTATAAGATTTTAGCGTTTTACCAAAATTTCACTTGATATTAAGTGACAGTGTGGGCTAAATATCGGAACGCACCTATAGGCGTTCAACATTAGAAAATATCCAACCGATATAGTAGAATTTCATAATTTTTTTCTTCTTTTGATAATTTTCTTTCACCAAAAAATCAACGATACGGCATTGCGAGTCAAAGTATATGAATTTAATTTAAATTTATGAACTGAGTCTATAGAAGATAATATAGTCTGAAACGTTACATCTACAGGAGAATGGCCGCGCGGCGCCGGATCTTACGGCGTCGCCGGGTCGCGCGCCGCCCGGCCCTCCGCAGCCGCCGCGCGCCAACCACGCACCGCCCTGCGTGCTGCAGCCAGACTTTAGAAAGGTACCTAGAACTCTTTTAACTATCTGCATGTACATACGTATCGCACGTTTTCAGAAAAAACATGATAAGAGCTAATTTTTTTTAAAAAGTTGGTACAAACCAAAAGTGCCCTTCTCATACCGTTCTTCAATTTTTAAGAAAAAAAAATCCTACCATTTACTTATTATATTAAGTATTTTATTAAATATTCTATTTTTTTAAGCAAGCATGATTTATTGCTTGTCATAAAAACTCCGTAGGTAGTTTCACCTAGAGAGTCTCTATCATGTTTAAGCGCTTTATTATGAAATAACGTTCGACTCGGCTGTATGGTTTCGGTATCTTTGACTTTTCCTTAAAAAGAAAAAAAAATACAAAATACAAGAACTTGTAAATGTAAAATGTAATAAATTAAAAACTGAGGCGTAAAAAGCTATTTTATTATTAAACTACGAGTATTAGGCTATTGATATGAAATAGGTAACTGGTTCATGTTCTTGCAAAGATAATAAACGATACCCGGTTTTGATATGTCAATATCTTCGGGAGATATCGTGACTACCTCGTATAAAAAAATCCGATTGTCCACGTAAAATTTTATTTATAAGTTTTTTTCATGATAGCTTAGGTAAGATTGTTTATTTTTTCACAAAATATTATATATATTATATGAATCCTTTTCTTAAAGCACATCTGCTCATATTATCGAATAAATGCAAATTGTTTGGTAGAGATGCAAATTGGTAGAGGCAGTTTAAGAGCAAAAATTGCTTGATGTTGACGTGTTGAGAGTAGAGCACTACCTCATTCGCTTCGCGGTATGAGGCGCTTAAAATGGTTTCTTAATGTAATATCCTGAAAATTATCTTTGATAATTAGAAGAAGTTTGTCTATAACCAACATTTTAAAATATCAGTGGTTGATTGTAAACTACTGGTTATAGTTTTAATTTTTATATACAAATAGCATAAATATTTATTAATTAGGAATGAAAATACTTCCCCATGTAAAAGTGCAATTGTCGCTTTTAATGCTTTTTCCTGAAAAGGTTCGATATGTGGATATGTCTTTCGATATGTTACTGTACATTGTTTGAGTTTCTATTATTAAGAAGAGTTTAAAAATCCACCGTAAAAATAGGTAATTCATGTAATTCGTAATGGCTAAATGTCTTAGTCGTATATCAATTACTGAGTGGTAAAAATATTGATAATTTAAATAAGTACTTTTCATGGTTTCAATTATGATTGATTGTATTTTGTTTCGTATAATTATTATAGGATTTTTATTTGATTAAACTATATGATTTTTGTTATAGGAAATATTGTTATAAACGCAACTTTTGCAGGTGTCAGGAGTGAGTAATGAGATATTCAGACAAATTGAAATGGTTGAAAATGATCACGACTCGACTACAGCTGCAGCGCTTGAGGTTTGTATTATTTTCTTTAATTTTTTTTTTATTCTTAAGGTTTAGCGTTATGGCCATAATCTCACCTGATCTTAAGTGACGATACGGCCCAAGTTGGTAGACACACTCAACCTGTGGAGGAACTGGCTCTCAAGTATAGCTGCCGGAACACACCTAGTGGTATTTGGCGGCAGGTTTACAACTTGAGGGTGGTAGCTAGCCAGGCGGGCATTTGAAAAAGCCCTACCACCATGCAAATAATATACGATACCTACTATATACATAATTATAATGTGAATTCTTAGTTGCCATTTAATTTAACCATTATTATGTATTACTTATTATTTACGTATCACTCAACATATAAGATTTTATCGAACATATCATAAAGCAATTTATTTATAACTACAAACCTACTAAGAATATCAAACGTACATTTATAAATATAAAAAATTAAACTTTAATAGCATCACTTTTTGCAGCTTTAGATATAAATTCGTATACCTCATATTTTTAATATGCTAATGACAGCGTTTGTTTTGCTGGACGATATAAAATAAGAAATACTCTAAATCCTATTCCATAAGATAGTCGATTTACATACATACCTTCATTACCTATACACCTTTTACCTATACCTATACCTTTACACCTATACACCTTTCAAATACCTGTTCTTTTTCTTATTTGCTAAAGGTTTATTGTTTGGTAGTTACCAACAAGATTATTTGATTCAATTGTCGAGGTAGCCCAAGATGGTATATGCTATAGGCTAATCTTAGTGAGAGAACGGGTTACCAACTGACTTTTGTATATAGAAATATATAACACTAAATAATTAAATTGAACGTGTGATATAATATTTCTATCTTTGTGTCTAAGATTTTTTAAGAATATTATAATCTTTTTTGTAGATTAGATTTGCTAATTTTATTTACAATAATATCAGATCGTACTAAATGTCTTCTTATTTTTTCCTGGACTAAGTATATGTTAGCTATATTATATGTCTCGCGAGAGAATTTACAAACATACAATAACCAAATACAAAATGATTTCTATTTAGACTATGATTTATAACAATCATTTGTCAATCATACAAATAGTTGTCCTGTCTGAAGTCGAACCTTCAACTTTCAATGCGATAGTACCATGCAATGTGACAAGCCGAACACTTATCGCTTCACTGACAAGACTGAGTATATTACACGTGGTAGTGTATTAGCTTTAAATGAACTTAAGAGTTTGTCCAAATGTCATATTGTATTATAAGTTTATGTTGAAAGAATTTAAACGAAATCATTTTGGTATTACAGGCGGTGGAGCGCCGCGGTGAGATGATTGTAAGAATTCTCGAATTGAGACAAGTGGGCCGCAACAACATTGAGGCTGCGAAGAAATTTTTCACATTACAGGTAAAAAAATTATAACGAAATTACACTTATAATATCATACGCTGTTTGTATAATATAACGGGACTAAATCAGTTGTACAATTGTATGTGTAAAATACATAAGTGATAGTTTTCCTGTATTTCATTGACCCGGATAAGTTGGTACTCATCTCGTAACCTAGTACGGAGGCCGTTGAAAGAGCTATATTCCGGTGAACTCCATTGTTCAGGTTGGCCTAGATAGCGGGAATGCGAACGCAATTTAGACTAGCATTGTCGGGATGTGCAGTGCGGTTCATGCCACGCCCGTCTAACCTACCGCGCTGTAATATCGCCCGCTGAACATTTCTGGGGTTGATTCCAATTCGACTATGGCCGAATTGTCGGATGCGGGAGCGGTATTCAGCGTTATGATTGATTGGTACCAAATCAATTATTGTTTTGTTACTGTGTTAACCGAGTATTAAGAAACTTAAAAATCATTAATAGTATATTTTCCAACTGCTTTAAATTCAATTTTAAAAATATTAATTCTATTTTAGTATACTAGAAGCGATGATTACTCAGTTGCTAGTGTGTATGGATGGCGCCTTAAGGGACGTGAGTTCGAATTCACTTACAATGAGCTCGAGCTTTCGGTGAAGGAAAACATCGTAATGAAACCATAGCATGGTGGTAGTGCTTTTTATAATGCCCGCCTGGCTAGCTGCCACCCTCAAGTTAAAAAATCTGCCACTAAATACCTATAGGTGTGTTCCGGCAGTTGCACTTGAGATCCAGTCCCTCGATTAGGTTTAGTCTTTCACCATCTTGGGCCACATCGTCACTGCACATCAGATGGGATTGTGACCATTACGCTAAAAACCTTAACTATAAAAAAAAATCTTTTAATAAAAATTAAGCACCCTGAGTGAATAATTCTCTCAGCTACTACAAACTACTACGATTAAGAGTTTTCAAATTTTGAACGAGAGCTCTTCGAGAGCAAGATTCGGCTAAGAATGGATTTACATAATTAAAATATCGCATAATTAGATAAGTGAATAATAAAAATATATTACAATGTTGAAATAATAAGATCCAGTAAACGAAAGCTACTATTGTAATATTTGAAACGCTATTATGTAATTGAAATTCCATAGTAAGTATTACCAGTAAAATTTTCAACGACTTCTGGTCTCAGACTTTACCATACACTTTTGAAATACTCTTTTATAATTGTTAACATTGAATAATTAAAGTGTCAGTTTTACAATAAGTATTAAAAATATCAACACTTGAGTACCAAACTAAAATATAAATATTTGTTCTGTGTTCTTATTTATATTTATATTTTTGTAAGGTAAAGAGCCTAGACTCTAGATCTTAGAATCTAGAGGCTTGTTTTTCAGGTCATTGTACCGTTTTCAGAATCCAGGTCTTACGCAATAATTTCTTCTTCCTTATTCTATATTACATTGCATTTTAAAATATTGTCTTAGTTAAAAAATGTATAACGCTAATTGTCAAATAAATAATAATATTATTGCTATTAAAAAATATGTTAACATCTGTTTTATTCATATTAGGGTTGTATATATATGTATACAAGTCGCAGTAATCAGAAGCCTTAAGTATACAACAAATCTAGTTGTCGTTAGTATTCTTATTTTATTTAATTACAATATTTAATAAAATTCACACGCATTTAATTAAAAAAAATTAAGAGTATAAAAAGAAAGTAAAACTATGACTGGACGAAGTTCGCTCCATTTTGTTACTTAGTACAATGAACTACTATCAAGTTGTAATTAAATTTGTAAGTGTCGTTTGTATCGTCATATAATCTCATCTCTCGTGCTAGTTGTACAAAATCGTTGGCGAACTCTTCATACATGGAGTATTCGGGGAACTTGAAAGGATTGATCGCCATAGTGTGACCTATGAAAATAAAATTACGTAGTTTATCTTATAAACATATTTATGTGTTTATTTTCTATGTAAAATAGTAAATTAATACTTACTTCTAAGCTCTTTTGAACTTTCATATATATATATAGTTTGTTTACATCTCACATCAATGTATTGAAATCCAATTTCTTTTAATATTTCCGTGATTTTTATGTCAGGATACTAAAAAAAATAACAATAACCAACATATTAATTGTATGAAAGGATAAACGTCTTTAAAGGATTCGTTAAAGGATTAACTTAATTATAGAAAGTAACTTTATTTAAATTAATTTAGATCATCAAAACTAGTTTTTTTACGTAGGATTGTAAACTAAATACATATTCAAGTAATATAGTATTTTGTTAAAATAAAGATAATATTTAGAATTCTATTATTTTGAATAAGGCGATTAATATATTCTTTGGCAAATAGGCCAAATCTGTATTCGAACACTGTACAAATGGTAATAAATCCGTCGTAATAATTTACTTTTATTTTGTCATATTTCGGGATTATTACAAATACATTTAATTAATATAAAACAAAGAAAATCGTTACTTTAGGTAACGTATAATGTTGAAAATAATAATAACAGTATGTACCTGCATATCATAATATGGCGAAACTATTTTATTTACATCTTTGAGGTACGTAGCCCATTTATTACTTTTAGCTAAAGAAAGGAATAATGTATATGCGGGTGAATATGCTAAAACTGTCATAAAACACGCTCCTCCATTTTTTAATAGTTTGTAAATATTCGTAAATGCTTTTCTGAAACAAATTGATGTATATATAAATTTATTTTTATAAATTTAATATTAATGTTGTATCATTTACGACATTGAGTTAGTGCTCTACTCTTGACACGTCAAGATCAAGCAAATTTTTGGTCTTAAACGGGCACTACCATAACCAGTTTTCATAAACACGATAATATGAGTAGATATATTTCAATACACTTCAAATAATTTTGTAAAAAACAAATTTAGCAAACAAAAAGCCTTGAAAAAAAAATTACACGGACGTCCGGTTTATTTAAACGAGTTGGTCACGGTAACTCCTGAAAAAATAGACGTATCGAGACCGGGTTTACTTTATTATCTTTAGAATAACATCAACCAGATGCTTATTTCATACCAATATTCTAGTACCCGTAGTTTAATAATAAAATTAATTTTACCAACCCCTCTTTTTAAATTTATCACATTTTACATTTACTAGTTCTAGGTATTGTCAATTTATTTTTATTTTTCAATTATTCCGAAACTATAAAGCTGAGTCGAACGTTATTTTATAATAGAGAGGTTACTGCTTCAACATGATAGAGATTCTGTAGGTAAAACTATCTAAGGAGTTTTTGTGGCAAGGAATAATCATCTTGCTTGAAAATTATAGAAGAATTGATAAAAGATTTAATAAATAACATGATAGTGAATGGTACAGCTTGAAACTTTTTTCTTAAAAATTTAATGAATGATACGAGGTGTGCACTTTTGGAATTTCTACATTTTCTTACTCTTGTTTTTCTATCCAATTGAGAACATAAAACGAAAATACATAATTGAAGTTTCCATTAAGTTCACGTGGAAGATCATCTACGATATCAAGTTGAATGAACTTATTTCGATCATTGCTGTAATGATCGTTTGCGAATTTAACCATTTTCCCACTCAAGTCGCAACCAAGTAACGTCTCATAATTCTTAGGAATATACTTCTTTAACAATTGTGTTACACTGCCATCAGCGCATCCCACATCAATGATCCTTAGATTTTCTCCATTCCATTTAAACTTAGCTGCGTACTGTTCTAGGTACATTGCGGCATCTCGTCTTGTTATTTTATTGCTCGCGTTAAATAGTTTAGCATCTTCGTTCATCTGTATACTGAAAATAAAATAAAGAAAATTCCTTATAACTTATGAATTCGTCAGTTATTACATAGATATGCGACAGTTTTATATTTTTACCATATCAAGGTAAAGTGATTTAGTTGAGAAATAATGACAGCTTAGTGGTAGTGTGTACGGACGGCGCATCAGGGGGCGTCATTACAAATCCACCTACAATGATCGTGAGCTTTTTAAGAGGTTTAAAAGAAAACACCGTGAGGATATGCGTGGTGACTGCAACACAGCTGTAAACATATTCCTATCAACCTGCCTAAGTACCGAATTTATACAAGCTATTTTAAGTACAAATGCTTAGATGTATTACAATGCCCCCAATAACGTAGGTGTTAAGCATAGTGTATGGTAGTGCCCTTGCAACTGGTAATAGCTATCGTGCACTACCGTCCCATGAAGTTATTAGTGCTCTTATCATTTATGAATTAGTATTGGAACTTAAAAAAACTATTAGAAAAATAAAAGAAATGTAAGTAATTTATTATATGTAACACATTATCTTAGCACTTTAGATAACTGATCGTCTTTGTAAGCATACGAGTAATAACTACCTCTTTATGTAGTATCAACACCAAGGCTTAAAAGATATATAACATGCCCATTTATGTAACGTTGTAATAAAGTTGTATTTATGAAAATTTCATGGTATTTATATTTCCAGAATTTATCTAAGAGTAAGCCTTATAATCATTTAAAGCTAAATGACTTACTATTTCATTACATATTATAAATCAAACACCCCCGTCACCTTTATATGATTTTTCACAATGAACTCAAAAACTACTCAACGAATTGTGCATAATTATTTAAGGTATGAATTTGTAAAGGTTTTATGTAAATTGGTTGAAATATGACAATAATTGTTGAAAATTTAAGATTGTTTGAATTGGACATTGATTGGACAGTTCGTATAGCTATAATTATTGGATGCTTGATTTATTATACAATTTAATTTCGATTTATCTACCATATTTTAATTATTTATTTTCGTCTGCTGGCTTGGAATAAGCATGTAATGATTTACAGTGTCGTTGAAAGTAACTTTTGTGTGATAAAAACTATTGTGAATTATATATTACCTGAAGTGATATTTCTGAACTTTAACCACTCTGGCTCGCAATCCAACTTTGTCAAGAATAAATTCATTTCTCAAATTGTTAAATTGTAGAGTGTTGATAACTCGCCGATACATCTCTCTTATTGTGATAACCTATATGTAAATAATACTTATTGTTACATAATTAAATTATTGAAGTTATACTTCTTTTGGCGCGTTAGGCAAAATGATGAGAGTAAATTTTTACGATTCGCGCGCACACCGTTACGAAAAACCGACACCCTGAAGTTAGCTTTAGTCAACATTTTCGTTTTTCAAAAAAAGTTACCAAATAAGTAAAAGGACATCTACATATGTTTGCGTGAGAACTGACAACTTTATTCACGACATTTATTTATTCAAGTGTTTCTGAACCTACCACACTCTTTTGTATCAGTCCGAATAAAATATATATAAATATACATAAATATATATTTTCTCAAATATTATTATAATATATTATAAGATAATATTATAATAATTTACTGTGATTATAAGTGATAATAATTGTTTTCACATATTACTTTGAGTACGTTTGTAGAATTTGGGATTAGTTGACGGTATGTATTATTTATTTACATAATAAACTAAAATAAATTTTTCTCATTCTTATTTCATGTGTAATAAGTTTATAAATAAACTAATAAAATATTAATAGATACAAATAAGATAATTATTAAAGTCTGAAAAAAAGAAATTATTCCAAATATTAAATTAAATTTAATGTTTCTTTCTAAAAGTAATAAAATTTTAACGCGTGTACATAAGTACCCACACACTTTGTTTTATATGACTATTAATTTAAAAATGGTATACACTTTGCACGTACAAAATTTCATTTTAATTAGTTGAAATATTTATTTCTTAAATGTTTTTATTTCTTACGAGTTTTTAAAGTATCAGTACAATTTCTTATGGGCTGTTAATAATTGACTGATTGCGTACTTTCCCGTGAATAACATTACAAAAAAAAAAAGAAAAAGAAGCCACCAAATTGTGTAATGTTATGCTATCCGTTTTTGTATTGTCTATTATTATATGGGTAAGTCTTATACAGAACTGAAATAAAAATTTAAGCCGATATTTACATTTACATAGTTAAATTATTTATTTATAAGTAGTAACTCTATTTTCATTTTCGTACGTGCACTGAAGTCTTTATATCAACATATTGTTGATTGAAGCCTTTACTACTAAGAGTCATAAAAATTAGAAATATTGCACTATATTTAATTTGAATATAAAATTTGGTATTTATCAATGTCTAACACTCCTAATATTAGATATAGATATGCCAAATAAATTAACAACTCACCTGTGTCAAGTTTGAATAGTTGGTGAACACTGTTCTTGTTACTAGTCACAATAAAGATAACAAATACCTTTATAATAATTTGCCAAGATAAGTGAGACGGTTATATACCTATTTATATTAATATTATAATGAAAGATTTTTTTTTCGACTTGTCGTGTGCTGTTAGCCCTAGGGGCTTTGACAGCTTTACCTAACTTTTTGGGGCGAGTGCTGAGGGCACTCAGCTCCGAGGCAGTGAGCGTATGGGTGCTAGGATGGCCGAACCTCGGCTTGGGCTGCTGCCGAAAAGTGAAGAAAGGATTCGCGATCCTAACTAACCAACAGGTCCTAACTTATTAATTTAGTGATCCTAGCACGACCTTATCGATAGTATGGGTGTGCATGGATGGTATGCGGTGTGATGATATCATTTCAGTGATGTAGAGTGGCACTGTATCGCGGAAGCACAGTCATTCGAAGGCTCATCGGCGGCACGGGCGGCGGTTACGCGAGCGTGTACGAGGACACGTACGATTGATGGAGACGGTAGGGAGAAGCGCGTTTAATCTCGTTATTTTATCGACGGGATCGGTGAAGCAATTACGTGGCCGGCGCGCGAAACCTTTGGCGTGCGGATTGGCATTGTAGATAACTGCGTGTACTATTTTGGGGTTGGGATGAACTTAGGCTTTTTCGAAAAATTTCTTTGTAAGGTCTTTTGGACCTTTGGACGCGGTAGTATAAATGAATACTATTCCTGCCTGAGCTGAAGATGACCGTGTCGTCTGCGTAAGAGCCTACTGCAACATTGGGGAATACGGGGATGTCACTAACATATAGGTTGAACAGGCAAGGGGCTAGGATAGAACCTTGTGGGACCCCTGATCTTATTGAATGTGGTGAGGATAGAGCTCCGTCCGCTTTATAGCAGAAGGTACGGTCCGATAGATAAGCGAGGATAATGCGGACTAGTCTGTCCGGGACTTGAAAGAGATTGAGTTTAAATATGAGGCCTTCGTGCCAGACTTTATCGAAAGCTTTGGCTATGTCGAAAAATACGGCAAAGTGGAGAGAATATGTTCTTTGAGGTGGAGCACTTGGTGGGTACACGAGTAATTCGGTTGAAAGCCGACTTGCTCGTGTGGTAAGAGACATATCTCTGAGACAAAGGATTAAAGCCGGTTCAGAAGGAGCCGCTCGTATATTTTACCTAACGTATTCAGGAGGCTTATTAGGCGTTAGCTTTCTGGGAGAGATGCTTTTTTCCCGGATTTACGGATACCTATTACCGTTGCCTTTTTCCAAGCGGCTTGAAAATGGAAAATGGCAGCATTGAAGATACAGACCAGAAGAGCTATGAGTTTATCAGGGAGAAGTTTTAGGGCTTCGTTTCTGATATTATCGGGACCGGGGGCATTCCTTGGCTTAAGGCGTTTTATGATCGCGACAACTTCGTCAGTTATGACTGGGTCTAAATTTTCAACTGGGAGGGTCTCTCTCATTGATTGAGTTGTTCGGTCGACCCTCCCGATGTGTCTGGGATCTATGGTATGATATTCATAGGAATTGGGAGAACACTGTTATTCGAGAGTGGTAGCGAGATATTCTGCCTTGTTCTATACTTTCGAAGGCAGGCAGATTGCCGGGGCCTCTATCTAGTGGTGGCATTGTAGACGAGTAGCTGCTCTTTTGCTTACGGACAAGATCCCAGAAGGCAAGATGAGATGGTTTGATTTCCTCTAAGAGGCTGTCCTATCTTTGACCGCGGAGTTCGGAGATACGAGATTTAACTAATCTTTGTAAGTTACGTAGCCGTACGCGATTTTCCTTCGTCCACCGTTTCACCGTCCACCATTTTCGTCGTTCCACCCGGATGACCAAGTTGGAGAACTACTGGCCGGTGGTCGGAGTCTAGTTCATGTACGATTTCGATTTGCCGTACCTGAAGCACAACGCCTTATAAAATGGCTATGTCTAAAACTGAGGGGCGATAGTTAGCTTAATAATGAGTTGCCTCTGAGGGAGCAATTACGTCAAAGGTAAGCGCATTTTATAACCAATAAAGTGTCCTACCGTTTGCGGTGGTACGCGGGTTATCGTACTGAATGTGCCCGATATTTAGATCGCCGGCCACTATAACCACATCACCGAGCGCGAAAAGCGTCTTCAGATCCGACTGTAGCAGAGTTTTATTAGGCGAGAGGTACGCGGAAACGATATGGGTAGTGGGATGACTGGTCATACCCACTCTGCACACATAGACTTCTAAGTTAATGAGTTCGGGAGGATCTATTTGCTTGCAATATAGTGACTTTCTATAGTAGATGAGCGTGTCACCGCCTCTTACATCGTTACGGTCATTTCTTACTATCTTCTAGTTCGCAATCGCCGGATTACGAACGCTCGGTTTTAGAATTGTAACTTGTACAAGAAACACATCTATTTGTCGCTCTTTAAGGAAGCTAGCTACAAAGTCAAGTTGGGGTTTCCGGTGATGTGTGTTAAAATGGATATAGAAAGACCGCGGGGTCTAATCTTATCCTCCATTGCGAATATACTTCAGGAAAGCGCGGATGAGGCGTTGCACGGTCTTAACAATGCCTGGGAAGCACCTAATAGCTTTAAGACGGCCTAGATCCTGACTAGCACTGAGCATTTCGTCGAACGCGATGATATGCTCTACTGAATGTTGGTCAAGGAGTTCAGCAGGCCAGTCGATCCCTATAAGACCAATGGACGGGCCAGACGTAGTGGATTGTGAGGGTTTGGCCTTTGGAGGCTGCGGTTGGGCGCCATGAAGTGGTCGGAGCTAATGTAGGATTCTGGGATGGAGATGTATTCGCGGAAGTGACTCGCACGGGTTTAAGCAGGCTCGGGAAAGTCTGAATTGACATGAGTGGTGGTGGTGCAGGATGTGCGGCCGCTGTTTGCGCTGATGGCGCCTGATTGGAGAAACACGTGCCTCTCGTGCGTGGAGCGCGTTCACACCCGCGATAGTTTACGGGGTGCCCGGCTTTGCTGCATAAGACGCAGCTCGGTGGAGTTGGAGAGTCGCGTATTCAAGAGCACTCCTTAGTTGAGTGGTTTTCTAAACATTTGACGCAACGCGGGTTGATAAAACAGTTGCAAGCGGAATGGTCGTATGCTTGGCAGTTATGGCATATGGTATGCCTCTTATGGGGGATCTCTACAATTATGCCGGAGAGGCCGCAGACGGATTGGAGGGAGAAAATTTCTTTCCCTTCCTTGGATCGGTCCAAAGTGACGAGGACTAGGTCGTATTGTTTTTTTGTTATATTATAATACATCCGATGTACCTCGTGGACCGGGAAGTTTTGCTCCTTAAGGGAGGCTAGGATTAGCTCCTCGGGATGCTCTTTAGGAACATGCCTGAGAACGACGAGTAGAAGGCGCTCTTCTTCAGTTGTGTAGTTGTAAAACTGGTGCTTTCCTTCACGGGGGAAAGCCATTAAATTTTTCTAATCTGGAATAGATGGGACTGTAACCTGTATCCTGTGTGTGAGAGGTCGGGTCACTGGGGTAGTAGCGTTCGCGGATGCAGTGCGGACGCGCCTTGCTTTTGTGGCAGCAGTTTCAACTGTTGAGGGTGATAGCACCCTCTAGTTCTTGGCCCTGGTGACTACTGTAAAGCCGACTTCAGGATTGATTTGAGCCTCCAAGTCGAGGTCCCTCATTTCAGCCTCGTTTTCAGGGGTCGAGTCGAGGGATAATGGCGAGAAAGAGTTCGCCGTGGGTTTTGGGCGCGGTGCGGGCCTCGAAAGGACAAGGCGCAGGCGTGAGGACAGGGGTCGCTGAAGGCGACTGTTTAAGGGTTGCGTTGACAGCGGGCACCTGCGAGTGAACACTGCGAAAGTAACACAGGCGAGCGTGATCGGGAGCGCAAGTGTGGTGGGAGTGGTGGAGACGCCTGGCACCATGCCAGCGCTGTCGCTGCGGCAAATGAGGTGCGGAGGGGTAATGATGTGGATGAGGGGGACGCTGGGCGAGGATGCGTTGGTGCATTCGCTGCGGTGGGTAGGGCGCGGACGCGTTGGGTCGGTTGGGGGCGAGGAATGCCTTGATCAAGTCCAGTTGCTCTCTGCCTATGAAAGCACGTAGCCTTAAATGTAAATCTTCCGGGTGATTGGCCATGGCCCGGATGTAGGGCTTGAGGCGAGAAAATTTATTCGTAAGCCTAGATGAAATCTCCCTGCCGGAGGGGAAGGGGGGCGCGGTTAGCAAAAAACTAACGAACTATCCCGAATTCGGAGAAATAACATTTAAATACAATCTACTGCACGTTCAAAATTGGAAAGAGTAAAGAAAAAAATATATCAAACAATATCTATAGCCTGGCCTGTAATGAAAGGCTTAAGGAAAAGTAAGTTTTACCCATGTTGGCAGCCGGTGAACGGCGTACTTACAGTGACAGCACTTTAATCACTGCAGTGATGCACAATAACAAAAAGCAATACTTGGAATTCACACTAATAAACTAAGAGAATTCTCACAACGTAAACTTGACAGGATAACCAAACAATACGTTGAGATTAACAAAGGACTCATTATCGGTAACACGAACTAGAACGTCGGCAACAATAGACGAATTTTTGCCGATAAGACGTAAAAACAGCACAAAGAAACAATAGGCGGCGCGGTAAGACGCAGCTATCGGTTTCGAGAACAATCATCAAGAGCTCACGAACACGTCCGTTCTCGACCGAGGTTGAAATCGAACTCCTTGTAATGAAAGAGATTTAATTAAATTTTAAGCAATGTTATATTCTAAACCTTGTTGGTGCTTTATTTTAAAAAAAGTAATCTAGAAGAGTTATTTTAATACCTGGAGCGAAAATTGGACTTTTTGTATTGATTGTATACATTCCTTATTTTGTGTTCTACATAAACTACTGTGTAGAAAATAATTAACCAGATAAGTTTATGACTTCTATTTATGAATAAAGTTAAGGATTTGAATGACCAAGCTTAGTTCGGTATTTTTTAAATTTCAAAATTGTATTTATTTAAATTTTATACTTATATATGAAGCATATATTGATTAAACATCCACATGATAGTTTATACATACTTATCAACTGATTAATTCATAAAAAATTAATCGTTTTAGTAGAAATAATTTGCTGAAAATACTGCTTTATTACGAAAAATACAACTATATAGGTAAATTCAAAAACCAAGAATCTAAATCGTTAGAGCCGTATATACAAGAATTGCTCAATTAATAGTATATGATGGGATTGAATAAAATATTACAGGACTAAAATATATAACGAAAAATATAAGTCGTATTATTAAAAACAACACATTTTTGAAATGAAATTAAAAATTATGTCAATTTCTTCCTCATAACAAATCAAAATCTTTATTATCAACCCTAATTCTGTTAGACAGTACTGACTCCAGAGCGTTGCTGCGAGATTAAAGAATACGATAGTTTATGATGATACAATTGACCGGATCGCTACACCCGTACATGGTTCATTCATTCATTTAGTCGTGTCGGAATCCCCTTTCTCCATCTGCCAGTGTATATTCAACAATCAACCAGTACGCAGTGGGAGTCCGTAACTGACTGGGTAGTGACTCCCTTTTCACTTCTCACGTTCCGGAATCAGACAGTGTATATTACCTAACAGCCGAAAGGTTTACATGCGACCATGACAACCATTACCCCCGATGAACTTCTAGTGGCCGCTGTTGTTTTTTATTGTAATGTGCTAACCGTTAAACATAACCACTTTGCTGTGTTTTATAATAAGAAAACATTGTTATTAATCACTTAGAAAATATTTTGTTAATAATGAAATATCTGTATTAGGACTCTCGACACGTGGTTCAGCTAGTGGAAATAGTCAAAAGACCAGGACAAACACTTGGATTATACATAAGAGAAGGTGATGGAGGCGGCAGAACAGATGGTGTGTTCATATCTCGAATAGCGTTGGAATCAGCTGTTTACAATAGTGGATGTCTTAAAGTTGGTGATGAAATCTTAGCAGTGAACTTGGTGGACGTTCGAAGAATGTCGTTGGATGACGTAGTGATTATTATGTCCATACCAAGAAGATTATTACTTTGTACGAGACAGAGAAAAGGTAAAGTTTTTTTTAATAATTAGATTAGTTTCCTTTTAGTCATTCCTATCTCTGTATAAATCGGAAACAAAAATTGATTAATGATCGATTAAGAAAATGAGCTGAAAATCAATTATGTACCTTACCATGATGTCAATTAACCTGTAATGTTGTTGTATTTTCTTTAAATACATCTACTCATGTCATCGTATAAATGCAAAATGACTGTGGTAGAGGCAGATTAAGAGCAAAAAATTGCTTGATCTTGACGTGTCGAGAGTAGAGCACTGCCTCACTTGCTTTGCAGTATGAGGCGTACAATAAGACATGTTATTTGAACCTTCTATTTGTAACTATTAAATTAACTGATATCGTAACCCAAGGTGTAATAGTAAAATATTTATTACATGCACTTCAAATAAATCCAAACGTAAGCTTATCATTAAGTATTTCGTTTACCGTTATCCTGTAATGCACTATAAATATTGCTAATATGGAGCGCAAACTTTTTGTCGCATTCTTATTAGTAGGAATTGTATACATTTTTCAGGTAAATCTGGTCCAGGGTCCCCTTCAATGCCTCGATCAGAGCACAAGCCACCGCCCGTTGTGGTTTTAAAAAGAGATTGTCGAGATGATGACGACAGAGATCGTGATAGAGTAGACGGCCTTTACTCACAGTAAGTTCTTATCATAAAAAAAATTATATATAACAATCATGTGTACGTTGTTAATGATCGTATAACTTTTGAACTAGTTAATTGATATAAGTAAAATTTATGTAATTTAATTATTTTATTGAGACGTTGATTAATAGCTACTCCATGATATGATAGACGGCGTTGTGATCCAGTTATGAACTACCGAATGGGGTAGGACATAGTCTGCCGCGCCAGTTAGTTTTTTGTTTTTTTAAACGTGCCAATTTT
The DNA here is from genome assembly GCA_039707435.1 of Actias luna. NCBI lineage: Eukaryota > Metazoa > Arthropoda > Insecta > Lepidoptera > Saturniidae > Actias > Actias luna. The sequence goes on along the minus strand of JAZHAC010000033.1, from coordinate 5,452,758 downwards.
AAGAACTACGTATCTGGTGTCAACAAATTATTTTTTAATTGAATAGAGCAATCATTGTGGAACATTTTAGGCTACTTCATATCATGCTACTACCAATAGGAGTTAAGTTGTATTGAAAATTGTAACACAAATGGGCACAAATTATTTCATCATTCTTAATTCCACGCGAACGAAGTCGAAGGCACAGCTAGTTATTAATATTTGAGTTCAATTCAATCTTTATCTTTGCATATAATTCACATAGGATCTATTTGTCATATTAGCTATATTTGTTATATAGCTTGTATTATTATTTTGTTTAAATATACACATGAAACAATCTATAAATTAAAACTTTTTAACACAATCGTTATAGACATGGAACGCTTCGTTCAACTGGTGGCCCAGGGAGTACTATTCGTCCAGTAGGTGATGGAAGAGAGGAGAGAAGCCGATTGCAACTTGGAACATTGTCACCAGATTCAACTGCTTTAGACTTGTATTATAATCCTAGACCTCCATCAGATCATTCTACGTGGAGGTAAGGATAATATAATTTTAATTTAATATAATTTAAAATAACTCTCTCTTCAGTAATAACGTAAGTGACCTTATTTTTAATTATCTTTTATGTCATTTGTTTTTTAGCTATCGACCACCTCCACCCGTGATCACAGAGCAACCAAAATCTGCGACGACTCACTTCGTACCCTATGAACGATCCTACCCTAATACACTTGATAGCCTTGCAGAGAAAGTTCATTCTTATTATCCATCAGATAGCACAAGGTAAGTATAATTAAAAATAGAATATTACTAAACAATGATGTAATAATTTTGATGATAATTATATTTAAATAGTACCAGATTTGGCGGACGTGTACCTAGATCGGGCTCGGAACAACAGTTACCAAGAGCAGAGACTCATTCAGATTTTGGAAGACATTCATTGCTTAGGTCTAGTCTTAAAGCATCTACAGCAACTGGAGGTATGAAAACACATCTATAAACTTAAATTTACATAACTACTTGGATTCAAAACTTTTAATCATTCGCTTTTGTTGTAGCATCAAGTTTATCCAGATATAACCAACGGTACGTTGGTGTCGGCATGACCGGATCGGGATTGACTAGCAGTGGTCTAACCGGTACTGGTTTAACTAGTTCTGGACTTGGAGCCACTGGGCTTCCCTCTGGACTTTCGAGTACTGGTCTCAGTGGATTAAGTGGATCAAGTCTAGTCGGATCAGGAATGACTAATTCTGGTCTTGGAACCGGTATGTCAGGAACAGGATTAGGATCCACCTTAGGTGGAGGTTATGGCACAACAGGATTAGGATTGCCGTCATACAGTAGTAAGTTTGGGACGGCAAGAAGAAACCGAAGCTTAGATTATTCATCAGATACAGAAGCAACAGCACCATCTAGAACTCCTTATTATTCGGGACTTAGCGGATATAGAAGTAGCACATTAGGAAGAGATATTGGATCGAAATTTAATTCGTTGCCAAGAGATGTACGAGGAACTGGACAAAGGTAACCATTATTTCTCTTTGGCATTAGTTGTGTAAACAAGATTTCATAACTGTTTCTCTTAAAAAGGTTGGGACTAACAAGACGTGCGGGTAGTGTTCTTCAAGATGAGCCTGAACCTTTATCGTCGCGTTTAGATCTTCGTTCTTCAAGAGGTAAGGCCTGAATTTTAGTGTATACGATATAAATTTAGTGATAATTTCTGAATTTAAATAAAATGTAATAATTGTTTTGGCTTCAGGTCGTTTACCTTCATCTCCTTCAGTATTTACCTCAGATGAATATAGGGCGTGGTTGTCTCGAGCACCGTCAACTAGTGCCTTATACGAAACCTTGCGACCGCGTCTTCCCACGCACTATTCTGCGGAAAATATTCATGATGCGCTCAAAAATGTAAGTACTGATTTATAAAATGTTGCAAGTGCTATGTAATTTTTGTATTACTATAATTACTGTAATAGTTATATTGTAATGTAACTATAATAACAACACATCTACTATGATTGTTACAGTAAGTAATACTAGTAGAATTAAATTATTCATTTGTTCACTTAGATGGAAAGCGGTAGTCGTTTTGGATCGTCACTTGGTCTCGCTGGTCGACGAGTTGAGAGACCTCGACACTTACCATCTCGATCAGTATCTTCCCAACAGTTAGGTGCAACACAGCAACTAGGTTCAGGTACTGGAGCCGGTGGTTCCCCATCAGCTCGACGGGTTAGGCAGTTACTGGAGCTGGGTTCCAGATTTACGTGTCCCAACCCAAGTCCTGTGCCAACTCCTGGTTCGAGACATCGAAGCCAACTCGATTTTAATCCTAATGGTAATTATTTTTTTATACATATTTTATTAGCAATCGCGTAAAATGTATAAACATTTATAGGACTCTGGAGAATTAATTAATTTATGTTGGGGGTAAATATTTTACTTATAAGATATATAAATAAATAGAATTGAAATTTCAGTAAATTCAAAATGGTACTTATAAGAAAAAAAGTACTATTCAAACTTATTGTCTGTCTTTCATTGGCTGATAGATTGTATTTTAAGGACTAACTAGGGATACGTATAATTCAAGTTTCCGCGGACGAAGTCATGGGCACATTATATAACGAAAATACCGTAAACAACATCAATTACAGTTGTAACTGTCATTGCTACAATGTGCATTTTGTAATTTTTTTCAACAATAATAAAGTATTGATTTTTTTTACAGAGTTCCTAAAATATAAAGTGGATATGAAGCCGGTGGGTGGTGTATTATCAGCATCAATGACGGGACTGTCGCGACTATCGGGAGTGGTATCTGGCATGTTGTGGGTGCATCTACTGTCAGGGCGTGGACTGCGACCATCGCCTTCAGGGTCATCTCCGGGCTCACCTCCAGCTGGTTCCATTCCACCTTCACAAGCTCCATTGGCACCCAGAGATTTATACTGTGTATTGGAATGCGATCGAGTTCATAAAGCTCGTACGGTGGTATGTTAATGATTGTTTTGTATCAGGTCGACACAACTTAACTTTCAACTAAAAAGCTAAAGGAAATTAATCCTATAGATAAAATTAGTAATTTTATTGACATTAGTCATTTTAGACTTTATTTTTAAACTTGTAGTGCGAGTTTATTTATTTAACATAATAAAAATACTCTTACATAACGTATTCAAAATATGTTAAAGCAATGACTTAAGTCTAATCTTCTGGTTTTTTCTTTATTACGGCTTTGTTTTAATCATAATTCATTGTTTATCAAATGAAAGAAACAAATTTATATAAGCTAGCTTATACGCCAATAAAAATATGTTATTTGCATAAGGTTCGCACTGGTGAGCTGCAGTTTGACTGGGATGAAGCATTCGAACTGGAATTAGTTGATAACAGACAACTCGATGTATTAGTCTACTCATGGGACCCACAACACAGACATAAACTTTGCTATCGAGGTTCTGTAACTCTGCCAGATCTACTTGTACGAGCGTCATCTCACCAACTTGCTATCAAGGTAAATATTAAACATAAATTATCGTTGTAGAAATATAGTAAAACACTTCCTTAAAACAATCATGCGTAGCTCCATAACTTTTAGTTGTCAAAATATTTTTCACTTTCTAGATGGAGCCCCGTGGTACACTCTTTGTACGAATACGCTATACAGATCCTCATGAGCTATTTCGACGAAGACCAGCTATCGGTCGTATTTCTCCTCCGCCACTTTTTGGAACAGAGTTAGAAGCTGTTGTCGCTAGAGAAATTCGAGCACCAAATGCACCCCCTGTCCCACTTATTGTGCGTCGCTGTGTTGAAGAGATTGAAAGACGTGGTTTAGATATTATAGGTAAAGTATTTTATTTTTATTTGTTCTTTGGTTTAAAGTTAACCACTGTAATAGAGAGGTAGGTGGTTTTGTTTTTTAAATATTCTGTTATTTCCTCATCGTTTTTATTATATTAGTGAATACATTCATAAAATTGATGGTTATGATTATATAAGTTACAGTAATTAATAAAACATTTAAAATTTATGTATTGCTTTTTTTTACTTTTAGGTTTGTATAGACTGTGCGGCGCTTCTAGTAAAAAGCGGGCATTACGAGATGGATTCGAGCGTAATGCCCGAAATATAGAACTTTCTCCGGATGCAGTACCAGATATCAATGTCATCACAGGCTTGCTTAAGGACTACCTCAGGGAACTGCCGCAGCCATTGTTCAGTAGATGTCTATACCAGATGACTTTAGATGCACTTGGTTAGTATAATATTAACTAAATTATGTCAAATATGTTTGCGTAATTAAAATTATTAGCAAATAGCATATAGATATTCTTTAGTGTCAGAAACCGTTTACTAATTGGGTTTTGTTTTTTTCAGGAGTGTGTCTCCCAGACGACAGGGAAGGCAATGCACGTTTAATGGCATCTATAGTAGAATGTCTGCCTCGTGCAGCACGTGCAACACTAATTTTCCTTTTGGACCACTTGGCTCTAGTAGTAGCTGCTCAGGACCGCAATAAGATGTCCCCTCAACATCTCGCTGTGGCTCTCGCACCACCACTTATGCTGCATTCGCAATCTCCGACGGAATTGGATTATCAGAGACCTATTCATGTGCTTCAATGTCTGCTCCAGATTTGGCCGCCACCTAAACGTTCAGGTAATGTCATCGTTCGTGTCTTATTATCTTTATTAAAATCCACTAAGTTCTTTGATTTCAGAATACTTACATATCTTATGTTAATTATCTTTTATAATACATTTAAAAATAAAACTATTTTGCCAAGCGGTCTAAGCAATCGCCACACAGCTATACACTTAATGCTGTGTAATTATTTGTGATACACAAATGATTGTTTGGGTTTGACAGCTACTTTGTATCCATTAATTGTGTTTCTAAAGTCTTTGGTGATACAAAGCTTGATCCTTATTCAATCGTTGTGTATTTTTTTAAATCGATATAAGTGTAACCTCATAATTAAAAAATATACCAATAAAGAAATAAGAACAATGTACTACCTTCTTGCTATGTATTTGTATTGATAATTGTGGTACAATTATTATCTTGAACATCATCAATGGTATATAGCGTTTTAAATATTCGTGAAAACAAAAATAAATTTTCAAAAGTAGAGTCGCTAAACGTTGCTGTAGTAACTAAAATATTTTGGCCCTAGCGCAATAAATTTAAAATTTCCATAAGACTGCTAAAGTAGATGTAATGACTTCAGAGGTATTTACAGTAATAATAAATACTCTAGTCGTTTATATCCTGATATTAAATTGTTTATACAAAATTAAATTAAAGTTAAATAAGCAGTACCTTAACGCATGTATGTTTGTAGACAGTTCGGCGCGGCGAGCCAGTAGTCGGGCCGCGTGGAAACAGAGTCAGTGCGTCGCAAGTGGCCTCACTCACCCACCCCCAAGGTGAAAATTGCTTTCAAAAACGATTGCTAGTTTATATTTACGATTATCGTACGTATACATTGCATTTTATAAGTAAGGTTACTGTTTAGCTCTAGTTTTTACTTTAGTTTTGATCCCTGCTTCTAATAGAAAGTGAAAACATTATGAAGTTTCTTGCAAGTAAAGGGTCACTGTAGAGATTGTCATCGGGTGTTTCTGGTGATAAGTACCAGATAGGTCTCACGTATCTCTTTTATAGTACAACAGGTATAAAGAGTAATTGAATAATTATGATCATAATTATCAAATTAAAATATTTAACATTTTAATATGTTTCAGGCCGAGTTCCGCCCTCAGTCAGTCCATATCGGCCTCAAGCGGTAGCATCAGCAGCATCTCCGCCGCCAGCTCTCTTGGGTCGACCCGTACCAGACCGCTCGCCGCCCGCACATGTTTGTATAAACTTTCATAATCCTTTCATTGAACTACTCACAAACTCATAGCCACCGGTACAAGCATTTGTATAATATGCAATTTTCGTATTAGTTGACAACTATACCGAGTGTAGGGAGCTGAACTAAAGCGAATGTGTAAGATTTAACGCAGAAGTTCAACAACTATACGTATATCTTTCTGCTGTAAAGCAGCATTGTTCGTGCTTCGAAGAGTATGAAATGAAACTATAGCACGAAAGTAAATAAAAAATCTTCCTTCTACTTTGAGTAGCTTTAGAATGCTGTGAACAAGTTTAGAACGTAAGACCGACTAACAATATAAACCTGTAAATTAAATATATTTCTAAATAAATAGTGGTATCAGTGCACTATTGCGAATAATGTCCTGAGTAACCAATCAATACCTATTTTCAGAGTGTTAAGTGCTAATTACTGCTACGAGTATTTTTTTTTATTTTTATTTAATTATTATAAAATAGCTAGGGTGTTAGTAGAGAAAAATGTTTTTTTATATATTATATTTTGCAGCTATCAATATATATTGTAACTACTTGTTAAATAAATAAAACATTCTATATAAATAAGTATTTTTATTGAAATATATCAAGTTATGAAAAAAAAATAAACATGCCTATAAAAATCAAAACTAAAGCATATAATATGTATAACTTAATATTTTCTATTTTTGAACCGATTAAAATATTTTGAGCTTAAAATTATAATTAATATAAACTTTACGTACGTATTGCAGGCTCTCTCATCAGTCAGGGGCGGCCAATATCGTCCGCAGTCGCCTCTCCGCGGTCCACTGGCCGCTCCGCCACGGCCACGGCAGGTGACGGTTTCATCTCCCGGTTCGGGCAGCACTAGCTCCGGCAGTCACAGCCCTGCGGATACAATTAAGCACGGAGGTTCCGTGTCGTCTATTCTTCGGCAACCGGAGCGAGCGGCATCGCCGAGGTCATCACCTCGAGTCTCTCCTCGTGGGTCACCGCGAGCCTCTCCACGCGATTCACCACGCTCAGGGGGAACGCCACGTGAGTCCTCTCCACGCACCATGGCACCACCGCCCTCCGCCCCCGCAACACCAGCGTCCACTGCGATACCAGGCACGTCAGCCGGACTCGCGATTACGTTGAACTCTGGCTTGAGTCCGCGTTACGACTCGTCCACGAACCCGTTCCTGCAACAGTACGACGCCGAGGCAGAGGCGGAGGCGTGGCGAGCGGCAGACATATTCTCGCCGCCTTCGACGCAAGCGTAGTTCGGTCGCGTCGTTTTGAGATATTCTAGTCAATTTTTTTGAAGTCGAATCGCGATCTTTGCTCCGGTTCCGCTGTATATTATGTTGTTTGTTCGAGCGTGATGCGCGTTCGCGTATTTGTTACATATAGAACGTGTTGCGATGTATATTACTGTGCGAATGTTTAAACTGACGCGCGAGGGTCGACCTCGCCACCGCCGACGTCTCGCCCCATAACCTCTATAGTGCGTATCGTATTGTACTGTACATTGTATATAATAAACGTATGTGTAGGTACGCTCCAGTTTTGTACCGTTAGGGTGGGACGCCGGCAAGTATTCCGCGGCGCTACACACATCATCTCACATATCAGAGATTTGTGTTTGCTGTTGACTTTTCATTTTCATTCAATTATATTTTGTTACAAACATTTGGTGACATCACTGTTTTAAATTACTATACAAATTATATTAAACTCTTGTCGGTGGCGAACACAAGTCGAGTAGCTCGAGTAGGTCAGGTGTATCATAGGTCGGACGTATGTACTATCTTGAGACTGAGACCATATCAGAGTTACTAACTCGTACATAGTACTCGGGAGCATTCATCGTAGAACGAGCGATTACGTCATCAATCGGACATGCGTAGCGAAACGCAAAAATGTTAGTGTGAAAGGTTAAATAATCCTTGTTCATTAAATTATGTAATAACATATTTAACGGTATATTATTATAACTAAAATAGATTTAGTAATGCAATTTTACGGATCGCTACTTCTATGAAGGAGTGGAGATTGTTTTGTTATATCCATTCGGTCGCATTCTCAAGATCAGTGGTATTATTGTCGGAATTCGAATAGGTACACAGCTATGTGAATCAGTGAGAACATGATACCTTACATTATAAATATAAAATACGATACTAGTACTGAACAACTAGATACGATAGGAGTAGAATCGATTAAATAGTTCGAAATTCAAAAATAAAACCACAGTTCTTATAACTATAGACATAAAATGTTTTTACATGAGCTTTTAACCTTATTACGTTTGCTTTGTTTATTATAATAGAAAATTCGAACAACACGAAGATATACAAATTATTTCGAGAAATGTGAAGCTGAACTGACTTTAATTTGGATTGAATTCATTTTAGGAACGAGTGAAATCGACCAATGACAGCACTGATCCTACTTTCACTGCCATGATTGGTCCATTTATAATAGAAGCATTATTATACACTTGTTTATATTATATCTGTCGGAGATCACACGGTTGCTAAATACATTTGAGCGACACTTCAAGACTCTATTATGTTGTTAAAATATAACTTTTTGTATAGATAAAAAAATCTAGTAATGCACAAATAACACGACTGATATGGGACACAAAACGTTTTTGATACTTTTTACTTTTTGTAACTGTTCCTCATTTATATTAAATAAATAAATACATACTAAGAATTTTTTGGTGAAAGTGAATCTCATCTATATGATACCTACCTTTGTAATAAAACATTTTATTCTCACATGAATTCATGTAAATTCAATTTAACTGGTTAAACTTTTAACGGGAATAAAGTTTTTAAGTCTTTTTTAATTAAAAGTGTAAACAATGTATCTATAAGAAGATTATGTAAACTTTTCTTTTAGAATTCATGTGCGAATTTAAAATAAATATCGTTTATAAAGGCTTAAATTTGATGACAATATATAGATATAATTATTGTTCGATAGTTTGTATCAGTGTAAAAATCCCTTTCATAACAGTAGACGTCGATTTGTATTATCAGACTAAACAAAAGTTTTATTAATTGAACATGACACCGGAAAAGCGTATTACTTTTTTTATGTATCGTCTGATAATATAAACACAATTAATCTGAGTATTCACTCACTATGCTAAATTGAAGCCTTTTGCAATCCGGTCCCGTGAATAAGTATTTATTATATTTATAATAGCAACCGTGTTTATATTATATATTTAGAGGTGAGTTATACGACATATTAATATAAAACGAACGGACTAGCACTCAAAATGTACGAATGTTTGTATAAGAACAGATGTATGAACTGAGATACATAGATGTAGGTAGATTAATATAGCATAGTGTGTGATTGGTTCTAACATTGTAAACATGTACACATGGAAGATTTAAAACACTATATCATATAAAAATTGTTTTTTTGTTACTGTTAACTTTTAATCTATATCTAAATGTGTTGTTAAGCGCTGATGGTTTACGGTGGTATACGGTCACTACGTCGGTTGACAAGGGTTAATTGAATTCTTGCGATGAGTCTAAGCTTAGGCTAAATTAAAATATCACGGTTATACCGTGGCATGATGGTCTTGTCAGTAAATGAAAATATGAAGCCGTGGCATGAAGGTCTGGTGTTTTCTAATATCCGCCTGGTAAGCTACTACACTCTGTTCAAAACCTGTTGCCAAGACCCTACAAGTATGTGTCGGCAGTTGCACTTGAGCCATTTATTAAAATAACCTTAGCGTGTTGCCATCTTGCGTCCACATCGCCACTTAATCTGTCGCTGTCTCGATTCCCCGAAAGGCTAATTCACTGAACAGACTGTTCATTTTCGTTTTCGATCGTTTCGTTATCGATTTCTCAATTTTTCATATTGTTAACTGTTTTACAATTCTTCGTCATGCAATATTAGTAATTGCAGTCTACTTTTATGTCTAATAGTTAAGTTTAAGAAAGGTGTTAAAAGAAGTCACCTGAAAATTATAGATATATGGAGAAAATACCTCATTCAATCACTTAATATTGTAGTTAAGTAAAGTTCAAAATATTGATACACGCGAGCTAAAGAAGCTATTATTTAGAATTTTCTTTATATATGTTACTGATATTTACCTAATAGTTTCATTATTATATGAATAAAGAATATTTACCTTTTAAAAGAAAACATATAATTTGTCCAACGTTATTGCAGTTTAGTGAACTTTTTAGTATTTTTAAATATTGATCTGTTGATATATGTTTAAACTCTTCCATGTGTATGCAATCGAAATGAGTTGAAGTGTCGCTCGACAGTGCAGTAGCCGCGGCCGCTCGTAGCGGCAGTAGGTAGTGTGTAGTGTACAACGGCGCACGGCTTCAGTTGGCTTCTCATGTGACCATAATTATGAGAGATAACACTCAATTACATTGTAATACTGTTAAATTTATATTAAAATTTTATTCATACTTGTTGCTCACTAATAACCGTGCTATGAGTTTTCGAATAAATATATTATAATAATAAAAAATATAATAAAAATTATTCTATTTATTAAACAAATACATGATGTATATCAGAATTTCTTATCTATACGCCGTTGATAAAGAGTTTGTATTTGCAATTATAATTGATAAGATTGTAAAACCTTACCAGCTGAATAGTTAACGATATAGGAGATTATTAGATTAATTATTGTTAGATTTAAATAAAATTTTCAGTTGCAATAAATGTGTATGTTTTATTATTTAAGTGTCAGTCTCTCAGAATTATCGGTACAGTATGTTTGAGTTGCGGGGCCTGCCGTGCCGCGCCGCGCCGCGCCCACTAATATCAGTATTTGGAAACATTGGATAAAAAGTAGAGTTACTGCATACCTACGTGTACTATACGTAATGAGTGAGGGTCGCACGTCCCTGTGGCGGGCGACTGGAGCACACACGAAAATAAATAATACGACGTTAATCGTGTAGTCGTTTTATTTCTCGCCAAATTGCTTCCGTGGACCCCTAATTCTGCATTTATTTATTTATAATGGTTCATTAATTACACTAATGATATCATTTGCTTACTAAAATACACAAAAAAAAGACTAAACCACTATATTTCTCTCGCTCCCTTAGTTCCCTCGAGCCGACTTTACCCGAACGAGCGTCACACACACACACAGGTTGCGGATCAGAATTTCAAAGTCCTCCCATAAGAAGTTTCCTTCAATACAAAATCCTGTTATAAATTATCAGTTACAAGCTTATATACAGTTCGCATGAATACCCCAATACCGTCAAAGTGTATATCATATCAATATTTATGCAGTTAGTGTGTTAGCGATAATTGCTGAGTGGTACTGTATACGACTTCGCGTCAAGGTACGTGAGTTCGAATCCAACCACCTACAATGAGCTTGAGCTTTTGGTGAAGGAAAACATTGTGAAGAAACCATAGCATGGTGGTAGGGCTTTTTCTAATGCCCGACTGGCTAGCTACCACCTTCAGGTTGAAAATCTGTCGCCAAGTACCAATAGGTGTGTTTCGGTAGCTGCACTTGAGAGCCAGTTCCTTCACAGCTAGCAGTTTATATGTGCTTAGATTTCACGTGCAGCTTCGCTCGCATTAATATTGATTTTGTCAAACAAATCGGATGACGCAATAAACAGTTTCATATAAAGTTTGTCCCTGTCTTTACCTCAATTTCTATAAATTTTTCATGAGAAAAAGTACCCTATCTATGTACCCAAGGTCTTATCTATCTCTGTACCAAAATTCATGACAAACGATTCAGCAGTTTAGACATGAAAGCGTAACAAACAAACAAACTCACTTTCGCATTTATAATATTAGTATGATTATAGCATGTCATGTAGAATGGTAGAATATCTTGCAGAGTTCTCTTGTTACAGCCGTTTGGTAACAATTAACAAATCATGTTCAGATTATTTGTATTCTTTAAAATATTACTACTAGTGTAATTATATGACTAATAGTGACTCACACCATTACTATTAGCAAATCTTCTGTCTTTTTGACGGGCATCAAAAGTAAGTCCCGGGCTGTTTTAGTTTAGGGATAAAACTATGTATATGTATCTTATAAAGTAAAATTTCCCCTAACTAATCATTTAAAAAAGTATATTGTATAGAAGTTTGTTACTATAGCCTATTATCATGGCCGGATTTCCCTATAGGCTAACTAGGCTTCAGTTTCAAGATCAAGAGAGCTGTTACATTCGAGTTGTTAGCAAAATTAAAACTACGCTATTTTAACACAGTGAACACTAAAACACTGGACTGGAAATAAGTAGAAATTCTAAGCATACGACTATAAAACAAATATCAAAATATATTGGTAAGATCATAGAACAGAAAGTAAAGCTAAGTAGAACAACCATGCCTACAATCATAGGGAAAAAGTGGGGAAACCGTTACAGGATTGGTACAGTGTATACTACTAGTGGCCTCTCTTTTACGCTACTACGAACAGATCATAGAGATGAGGCGCAACACTGCCTTACTTAAAAGGTGAAAGAAAGTCGTCTGTTTAGCCTTCAGTATATCTACTAGATGTCACTACTTAGAGTGTGTTCCGTTATACACTGAGACCACTGTAACGTGTGACGTCAATAAGCATCAATCAGTATACTGAAAAGCCGTTCCTTTATAGTTAGCTATACTAGTTACTAATTAAAACGGAAAGCAGTCCAGTGTACTGTCATCTATGTTTATTTATTATGTCACTGATTTTTTTTGCTTATGGCATACGCTTAATTTTTTAGTTGATATCATTTTACATAAAAGATTGGGTTTATTCTGCAATAAAGACAATATATTGTAATTTTCCATGTTTATTTTAACGACCGGTATCTTTAATAGCTGTAAAATTTCTGGACGCTGTTGATCACGTGATCAAAGCACTGAGAGCACCTTGCTTCGAAATCTCCAGTACTCACTGTACAAATATGGCGACTATCTATAACGTCATACATTTCCATAGGTTACTGCGGCAATATACTGTCAGCCATAACGGAGCAAATTTCTCCCCAATAAGAGTACTGAACAATGGTTTCAGTGTATAGCGGAACACAGCCTTATAACAGCTTAAATCGCGGTTGATTTGGAATCATTAAATTAAGTCAAACTTAAACTAAGCTAAGAGGTAATTAGTTAATAGTTATCTAGACATATATAAACTAAACTCCACTGACTGACTTGTCGCGATATTTCTGAAACTATAAACCGTTTCACGCGGTAAAACCTAAGAATGGAGTTAAGAATCGGAAAACGCGTACAAAGTCGGGATATCAGCTAATTATACAATGTCACTCAAATTGGAAAGCATTAAAAAAAAACTTTTACTGAATTAAATAGGGATCTAAAAATAGGATGATTCCTGAGATCTTGTCAATGGCAACTCCCATCGAGTACTCGATTAGTATAAAATTAATCATTAAATTAGTGCACTAGTAAGTACTGTTTTCATTTTATAGTTACATCCTTCCGCAATACTTTATAAAAAGACTGTTACCACAGAAAATGATGAAAGTAAATATACTTATGACACATTTAGTACTACCAAATAAGTTATGGATATTATTATTGCAATGAAATACATAAATATTTTTATATTCTTTTATTTTTAAATTTCGGTATAACTTTTGCGTCTTCTCAGTTTGGTTGCGCAATGTTGTAAAGTTACCATTCGGTTGACTATGTGCTATATATAATAGTGCTATATGTAAGAGTAGTAATAGTGCTACATATAATACCTTTGATATAATGAATTATTATAGTTGGGACGTTCATTATTAATCGATCGACCTAGAGGAAACATTATTTGTCTATATATCCCTTTTTATGCACAATATTCTGAAACTATTGCGTAGATTTTGAGGCCATTAGACATGGTGGTAACAAATATTATCGATGCAAATCCTTACCAATGTTTTACATGCGAAAGTGAGTTTATTTGTTGGTTTGCTTTCTTTAAACCGCTGCACCGATTACGGTTCATTTTGGTATAGAGATAGATGGGACTCTCGAGATAGCTATAGGCTAATCTTTTTCACATAAAACTTATAGAGTATGGTTAGGAGATCTAACCGTTGTATGAAACTTTTATTGCGTAATCCGATTTGCTATAAATTCTGCAGAATTAATTGCTTATAATTATTACTGAAAGTATGCGTAATATTTTCAACTAAAAAGGGGTTATAAATATAAAATAGATACATCGTATTCATAAAACTAAAATTTAACTGATAGGTAATTTGAATAGATGGAACGTTGTGAAATGTGTAAATAAATGAAAATGTAGTGTTTTCTATAATAAGTTCTAATGAATAATATAATTTTAATATTAGAATGCACCTCCTAGCCATATTAATTTCTTTTCTTAGTAATATAGTTTTGGACACAGAATAATAAGGTATTTTTAACATTCAGATGTCAAAGTAAGTACTGCGTAAAAATGTAAAGTTTAACAGACTTCAATAATAGTTGATACTTATCTTTGATTTCTTTCTTAATTTTAATTTGTCATAAAATTTTCAAAACAAGATAATGAAAGTCATAAACATTTATCATTCAGACGAAACTTTATGATAGCTTTAAAAATCTAAGATGTATGTGAAAGTTTAATAGAATTAAATTTTTGCTAACAATACATTTAACTAGGAGAAAAAAATAATTCATATGAATTCAAACAGTCATCTTGTTCTTTAGATGCGAAATTTTGTTGTAAAGTGGCAGATTTTGATATAAGATACAGGCTTGGAAGTTAGGAAACTTTTTTATACTTTATGGACCAGTAGATTTTTTTTTGTTACAAAAATCACTATCTAACTTCTCTCCCAATTTAGTATTGATAAACCTTTTTCACGGAACGATAAAATATCACCAGAACTTATAAAGTTCCGATAAGATAATCCGGTCAGTCACGGTTCAGTGAGGAAAGCGTGCTTCGTCATCTTTGTTATTCTGTAACATATAGAAAAAACGATCGCTTATACAGCTAGAAGTAGGTAGGATACTAAAAGAGAAAAGCTGTTAATTGTTGTAATATAGGACGCGAAAAATATATGCCTGACTTTAAATAAACAACAATAAGCACGCTTCCACAAATCCATACATATTGTAAAATGTAATATCTCTCTGGATGTCATGTGTTTGATATTGATATTGTACTTATAATTTTATAATGACTTATCTGATTTATACAATTTCATTTTGTTTATAATAATTAGCTTGTTAAGTTTTTTTTTCACTTCTTTTTGGATAATTTTTAGACCTACTGTTGGCCTCATTCTCATTTGATGTTAAGTGTGACCTAATATGGCAAATACGCTAAATGTAACGAAGGAACTGGCTTTCAAATGCAACTTCTAGAACACACTCGTATATGTATTTAGTTTAGTAATATATTGAACAAAATATAATAATATTGTAAAATGAAGTCAATAGATATATAGAATAAATAATGTTATTTATACAATTAAGATGACCGATATTGGCAATATTTTAGTAGGTCATGCGGATCGATCTACGCAACATATAGTAATTTTATAATTACTAGAACTAGAAAATTATTAAATTAATATTCAACAAAAAAAAAAAAACTTTACATTAATACTATATAGGTTAAGAATATGATCATTAATGTCATGCCATATTGAGTGGCGATATGGCCCGTAAGGGCACCATAATAAAATGTTGAGAATGATTGAGATGAATGAGAATGACTCTCGAGTACCAGTGCCTGATATTCAGGAATTTCTTTCGTAATGTTTCATATGTATAGTAAACAGATATTTCAGATTAACTAAAGCATATAACAAGTTTACCAACTATTTTAGTTTAGTAGAAATGACAGAATAACTAAGTTTTATTATTTTTCATTAAAATAGATTACCATGATTCAACGACAGTAAAATTTTAGTCAGTGCGTATTTTAATATTACCTGACTACCATTGACATATTTAAAATAGATTCCTGGATTTACAGACGTTGTAAACCTTAATATTTGATTCCGAAACCAGTAAATTACAATTTCCCTCTTGAATTGTAAATGTCTGCAGCGCGATACCAAATTAATTTCCTTCGATCAGATTTCATCGGATTCGACAGGCGGACCGCAAACATGCAGTGAATATCTGGATATTAATACTAGTGGCTAATATTTTTAATAACAAAACCTATTAAAAAAAATGTTTTTGCATCTGTAGTTGATTTATGAAAGTGTTGTAATTACCTTATAATTGTTTTTTTTAATAACTCTTATTAAAATATATTTATTTAGTAATATTAGAAAGCGAGTGGAAAATTTTATCTCAAGTAATAGTTTTTAGTTTGATACATACAGTTTATGTATATTTAGTTCTTCCACATCATATCGTAAATTTAACATTACACGAACTTGTCTAAGATGTCTTAGACTTGAATTGTTCGAAATGTCATTGCCATTATTAATGTTCTTGCCTTAAGCTGTAACTTAAACGATTATTTGAATACCAGTCTCATAAAGTAAATACTGTGAAATTAAAAATAGTCTGTTAAAATTTTGGGTAAAATAATGAATTATATAATTTCATAAGAATTAATATAGCACTAATATGAATAGGTTTACAGGAAATATAGTATATACGGAATTCAGAGCAAACGTGAATGTATTTTTTTATAGTTAAGGTATAATGTTCTGGCCATAATCTTAAAAGATGTTAACTGACCATTTGACCCAAGATGGTGGACACACTAAGCCTAGTGAAGGGACCGTCTCTCAAGTACAACGACCGCAACACACTTATAGGTATTTGGTGATAGATTTTCAAATTTAGTGTGGTAGCTAGCCGGGCGGGCATTAGAAAAAGGCCTACTAGAATGCAATGATTTCAACACGATGCTTTCCTTCACCGAAGGCTCAAGCTCATGGCAGGTGGATTTGAATTCATGTCCCTTAACGCAGCGTCCGTACACACTACCAACTGAGCTATCGTCGCTTCAATACGCTTATGATATTTTATCACTTTACAAGCACTTAAGGTTACAATTATTATTAATAAGGTAACTCAAAAAATTCTACGTTCTTACAATAACTGAAGCAGCAAATGAACAAGTTGTAACTTTGCTTGGGCTTCTTCAAGTTTTTCGACATAACAAAAAATGTATTATTTAAATATAACAACAGCACTGTAGGTTTTCATTTTAAATAATATGAGAATAATTAATTACACAATTAATATACCTTTATTTGTATTAAACCAGCGCACAAGATAAGCAGATGTTAACCTACTGCCGACCTCGTTGACAAAAATTGAACATTTAAGAATATATGTATTATCTGAGAAAACAAGAATATAAGAAAGTAGGTATGAAATAAAATCTAAATACTAACAACTGCACCACCAATGGAAACAAATTATAATAAGTATCATTAAAAAATAATAAAAATACTCTAACCGATTTAGGAGGAAAAGAACTTGAAACTTGTAAACTTAAATTCCTTCTTCGCTATGTGGATGAATGGCAATCAACGGCGATGTGTTTCGCATGGAATTTCTTTCCTCGTACTATTACCTTGTGGAAAGAATTTGCGTCGGCGGTGTTTCTGGAGCGATACGAATTGGGAACCTTCAAGAAGAGAGCTTACTTATATCTTAAAAGCCGGAAACGCACCTACGATTCCTCTGGAGTTTTCGGTGTCCATAGGCGGCGATGATCACTTACCTTTAGGTGATCCGTTGTCTCGTTTGCCTAATATTCCATTTAAAAAAAAATTGACATGCACCCCCTCATTATATAATGATTTTGAACATGTTATTTCATTTTACTTATCAGTAAACAATGGATCAATTAATATTGACATACCAATAGTGTTGAAAGTTAAATGATGAAGTAACTTATAGAAACCTTCCGTTACGCTCCCTTTTAACCTGCACAATGCAACACAGTCCACATTATTTTATCTTTTTACTTAATTAGACTTTTAATTATAATTTAGACTTTCTAATTTAAATTCTGTATGGTACCTATTTTACTCATAAGATTTTAGCATGATATTACATAAAAATGTTCCTCGACGTACAAACTACAAAATGCAAGAACATTTTTTTGAATTTTGATTCGTAGTTTCAGAGATTAGAGCGTTCAAATAAAAAATAACATTTAATATTAAATTGTTATATCTGTGTGGTTTTGTCAAGGATAATAATACAATTACACGTATTGATTTTAATAATACACAGAATAATGCGGGTTATAATATAATTACGCTGTGGTATATTGCATTGCTGTATTAATTCATTTTTGTGTGGGGCTTGATAAATAAACCAATAAGCGGTCTTGAGATTGGATAAATTACAAAAGGGGATTAGCGATCACGAGTTTTACATTGAGCCTTTTCAGGAAAAATATCGCGAGTGACAATTTCCATTTTTACAACAGAGAGTTTTCCATTCCTAATCAATAAGTATTTATTATATCTTTAGAAACGATGACGACTTGTTGTTCACAATTAACCACTGATCTATTAACATAGTGGCTCTTAACATACTGCTTCTAATTTACATAGACAATTTGAAGAGGTTATAATAAAAACAAAACATTTTGAAGTGAAATATTCTTTAGGCGCGTTGAGCACTTTTTGGGTGAACAAAGCTTTCCCTTTTGTCGGCAGTTCTCAAGACTACTTTTTTTAAGTTTAATGGCGCTCACGATATTTTTCCAGAAAAGGCTCGATATTTCAGGTGAATTTTGAATGCGAATGAATTGAAACTGGGACCAGTGATGTACGTCAAGAAGGTTATTCACAACAGCGTAATGAAAATGAATAATTAACTAACTACGAATACTTGACTTGTATTTGCTAACTCATATGTGGGAATTTAATATCATGCAAACTATGTACAGCAGTGATTATGTATATGTCTTTCATTACTGTCAGACCTATGTAAATCATAAGTTAAGTTGAATAAAGCCACATAAATTTATGCTGCCAAAATTTTATTCATTATCTTTACGTCATTGTTGCATTAAGAAGATTGATAAATTATTATACTTTAAATTTAATTTTGAACCCTTATAGATCTTGAAAAAATGGAAAGCAAATATAAGTAAGAACACTTTCTTCAAAAGTAGCCGACATCAAGCAAAGTAGCTTAAATAAAAAAAAACCAAGTCAACCGTGAGGTCTTTGTGCTACAAAAGTAGACCACCTCTGAAAATATTTCCTCAAAATATTTTTTTTGGTAGAGTTAAACTCAAATATGATTCAAGGCTACATTATTAAAATGTCCCGGGTGGATCATAAATCAAGTAGGGGCATCAGTACCGATGTTAAAATAACAGACTGCGTACATCAACAATTAATCATTTTTACATAAAAGCAACCTTTACTGCGAGCCAATTATATCTATATTAATATTATACACTGAAAAAGTTATTTTTTTCTTTGTTCGTGCTAATCTTAGAAACTACCAGGTGGATTTCAAAAATTAAAAGTTTTATTTTTGCCAGAACAAATATTGACTGTAAAGGTTTAGGCTGTTTAAAGTTATAAAAATTATTAAATAATTTTTAGTTCCAAGCGAAATCGCAAATACAACTAGTGTATGTATATCACAAGGAATGACTAAAATTAACTACAAAATATTTACGTAAATAGCATAATGATATTGACTATTTAAATCCGAATAAAAAACATGCCTGATGAAGACTCAGAGTACTTTGCAGTGAACTGCGATGTAAAGCAAGATTACGTGCTCGCCCCAACTCAGTTTTCCCTTTATTTTGCAGGTGTAGTTCGGAAAGCTTTGCAGAACTTTTCTGAGGATATTCGGATTCGTTTCCGTACCGATGGCGGAGAAGTCTTCAACCTGGCTAGGTTAAATGTTTATGCGAAAGTATTACTCACGACTGTCACAGTAATTATGTATGCTGACGATTTATGTTTAGTGGCGGGATCTGCAGAGGGTCTACAAAGGCTTATGTCAAGTCTCGATGAGTCATGTTGTAGATTTCGCCTTAAGATTAATGTAAAGAAAATCGAAGTGTTAGCTCTGGATACACTGAATAGATAGTGATGACACGCCTCAGCAAGTAGACCAATTCAAATATCTTGGCAGTCCATAACATAAAGGTGCCTCCTTGATAACAAAGTCTACATCAGAATTTAAGCAGGAGCTGCAGCCTTTGGCAGATTTCGTCTCTAAGTGTTCCGTTCACCCGACATAAAGCTCTCCCCAAAAACAGCTATATACATAGCGATTGTTCTACCAACTCTACTGTATGCCTCTGAAATGTGGTGCCTCTATCGCAAGCATATCCGTACTTTAGATAATTTCCAGCGAAAATGCCTACACGACATTATGAACATCCACTGGTCAAACCGTGTTCGCAACACGGACGTTTTACGATGAGCTAATGTCGAAAGAATAGAGGCTTATCCAATGCCGTGGTAGCTGCAGAAGGGTGGGCATATCTCCTGAATGCTTTTAAGACCACCTGTGGCCATACATTATAATTATGTTGGAGGGATGCTGACTTGCAGGGGATGTGGTCGCACAGTAGTCAGTTCACAGCCACTGTCACCGAATACGGTCGGTATATCACCAAACCTCAGAAAGGTTCAAAATCGGGACGCTCCCTTATTATCTTTATCTTGAGATGTATTACATAGACCCTTGAGGTAGCTCGCTCGATTTTATTTTTCTTATAGTCCTTTGTTCCAATTTTTGTGTATTTGTTATTCTATATTATTTTGCTACTGTTTTTTTTCTTTTTCAATTTATTTGTGCGTGATCAAATCATATTATTTTATGATGTCTTATATATCTGAATATTTATTTAGATATATAAGATGTACATGTGACAGATTCATTGGTTGAATAGCGTATAGTAAAATTTAATTTTGCAAACAGATAAGTTTAAAGCCGTTATATAATTTCTTCCTTATAACGATATATATGACAATATATTGTAGGTAATATATATATTGTGATTAGATAAAATAAAGATAACAAAATTGTTGGGCCTGTAATTATTTGGTGCAATAAATAAATTATTGTGAATAATAAATACCTATTTAATGAAAATATCCTTGGAAATAAATCGGTACCCATTGAGCACATGACCTGAAATTGACATACCCTATATATCACATATACATATATTATTTCAATCATACATATATACTACTTAAGTACTTTTTATATAAATATTTACAAACATTATCGCTATATAATAGTACTAGCTGTGCACGCGACTTTCTTCGCCTGGAACTATTTATTTAACAATTTTGACCGTTGTTGTAACTTTTTTCAATACAGCTTTGCTCCTATCGGTGGCAGCGTTATGATAATAGCCTTAGGCCTTTTTAAACGATTGCTCTCTCAAATACAACATTTACAAAATCAAACTGGTAGTTCCTAAGATTAGAGTGATCCAACAAACTTTTCCACTTCATACTATTAATATAGATAGATATATGATTTCAAACATGTACCTTTTACAAAATAACTCACAAACTTTATCCTCATTTTATTGGAAATATATTTTGGTACTTTGTAACATGAAATGGATATTTAAAGTCGTGAACATTTAATGCGTAATTAATGAAATAAAAAGAAAACGCATTAATTCACTCAAAATAGTTAACACAACATAACACAACAAAACACTAATTAGTTATATATACAAACAATAGTTTATTAACCTTTTAGCTAATACACGTGAATTGCAGTTCGATATAGTCCGTATGAAATCCAATCAGTTTGCTTCTGATAAAAGCGAATATACCTATTTGTTGACGAATATTGGCTAAAACTTCTGCAGCCTGATGCAAGTCACCAATGTTGAATCGATCACTAATGGATTCGATCCGTTGTTCATTGTTTGTGGTGGTCCGTACAAAATGTTTTGAAAATAATAGTTATTTGTGATTAATGTATGTACCCATAACAATAACTTCGCTTTGATTTTGCACATTGGTAGAATGACTTATTTTAATGCTAGTACCTCCATAGAATACTGTAAATAAGTCAAATATATACTATAATATTCGTAAATTATGATTATAAGTACTTTATTGTCACAAGTATATACAACAGGCAACATTATTATATTATTTACTTTCCTCTTGTGAATTCATAAGACATATTCAAGTCTGAAGAGTTAGTGTGAACGTTTGCTTTACCTTTTCTCGACACGAATCCTGAACAATAATCGGTTCGTTAGTCAATTTTCCTAGTTTGTTTGTTTGCTTTTATGATTTATCAAACGACATGCATTACGAGCCATGAAAATAAATAAGGAATATGACAAATAAATAAAATTCTTTGTAACATTTATTGTGCTGGTATTTCTTTACATTGGTTTCGTTACATTATTTTATACACTTTCGTACCTTTAAAATGGTTGTGCTCAAACCGAACAGAATTTCTTTTTTCCAAAAGCTCAGACATAGGGTAACCATTGCAAATTCAAACGCACTTACATAAAAATACACATACATTCATATATTAAACTTTTAGAGTTATTGTTTTTCAACTTTATGTGTTTTCCTTCTACCTACATAGACAAAACAGATACTTTAATGAAAACTAAATTTTAGGTAATTCTATTCGGAAATACGAATATTTATATTGTATACTTGTTCCTCTACTAGGCTTAACATGGCCATTATCATAGGTCACATTGTCACTTAGCATCAGGTGCGATTGTCGCTGTAACGCTAAACCTATAAACTATAATAAAAAATATTGTACATAAATTTAAAAACAGTTATGATAATTAAAACTTGTATTAATAAAACTATGTAATTGAAGTGATAATTTATTAACGCGATTTGGGAAAAAATAAATGACAATCATATCCTTACTAATATTATAAATGCGAAAGTAACTTTGTATGTTTATTACGCTTTCACGTCTAAACAGCTCAATCGATTATGATTATTTTTGGTATAGAGATAAATGGGAACCTGGAGATGATAGTAGGCTACTTTTTTTGCGAAAAACTTATTGGAAGTGTCTAAAAGAGAAGGATAAACTTTGTATGAAACTTTTTATAGCGTCATCCGATTCGTTTGACAAAATCAATATTAGCGCGATCGAAGCCGCATGTACAATATACTATATTGTAAACCTTTCAGATAGATTAACTCAATTTCTCTAGTCGATTCGTCTTATGCACTCCATTCAAGTGGGATCACACATGTTAGAAAATAAAGATAGCTTTTATTTTTATTATAGGGCTCTAAGTTACTTTCCCAAGGAGGATATTGTGTCGTCATAAATGTATATACCTACCGACAATTTATTTAGGAAGTATCAATAATTGAATTTGAAAGATAGGCTCATTATTAAAGAGATATTATACTGATTTTTTTTATTAGCATACCATTTTTATCATCTACCAATTAATCTTTTATCAAAATGTTTAAAAGAAAAGTCAAAAGCACGGAACGCCTTCTTCATATTTGTAAGCTTATAAATTGTAGCGTGGCAAATTAACAGCAATTTGCCTGATATAAAGTACTATCGAAGCTGAGTGCTCTTGAAGTGTGATAAACCAGTAGAGACCTACTAGTGATTAAATGATGCACCGGTTGATCTTTGAACGCAACATGGCTAATCCGACCTTAGGCAATATATACCTTTACGCATATAGACTGGTTCTATGTACTTCTTAATATCTTTCTTTTCTATTCTCAAGTTTTTAAATTCTTAAAAAAAAAACTTCCGCTATATCAGTTATAAAAATAATAATTAAACCATAGAAACAGTTATGCTTTATATCTTCTATCTTCTATTTATCTACATACATGCTGGTACATAAAAATAACGAAAAATTTTAAGTTAATTTATAGTGTTTCATCTAAAATTATAAATAGCGTATTGGTAGTATACAATAATAGTGTCTGTTGTTACACTATATTGTTTCATACCGCGTCTACTGCTTATTAATATGGAAACTTAATAATACTACATACTTTATATTAATAAGAAAGAGGGTAGTTGATAAAACAAATTACTATATAAGTGCGATGCGAGCGCGGCTATGGTTCTTGGGCTTGAGCGCCCTCCGCGCTCGCCCTTCTAGTCCGGTGAAACTGAAAGCCTCTCAGGCTAAAAGTGTAGGTCCCTTCAAAAACAAAAAAAAACGGCTGTGGCTCAGTTCAGTCGAAGCTACACTCGAGGCAGTTCAATGAGTTCAGTTGAGTTAAGGACGTTCGACAGTACGGGACGACTGTTCGAAATACATATTGTAGTTAGCGGAAGCTCTGCTGTAAAATATAAATATTGTGGGACAAGATTCTGAGTATGATTCTACGTATCCTCCACGGTCTGTAACTATATATCAGTAGCAACATGCGACATAATATTAAGCTTAGGTATAGCATAATTGTAGTTATCATCATGAAAATGTCGATTCCAAAAAGATGATCAAATATTAGCATTTTACACTACTTTCATACTCCACCTGAAATCAATTGGCCGCTACTACACCTCATGAGATAAAACATAAATAAAAAGGAATTATTATTATTATTTTAGTTATAATAACCATATGATAACGTAGGGTCCACGAACGATGCGTATAATTGTTTAATAAATGTCTAAAAAATAAATAATAGTTGTTTTTCATTTAGTTTTTGTTTGAAGAGACCTAGCACCCGCCAATCAATTCTAACAGGTGCCAAGTATACAATTAGGTATATATCTGTGTGGTCTCATGTTGCAGGAAAAATTCAACAGAGTGACACCAGATTTACAAATTAGCACTTTTTTATATGAAATAGGATGCAAACGATCTAGTGTATCACCTGATGGTAAGTGATTGCCGCCGCCCAGGGACACCCACATCACCAGAGGAACCGCACATGGGTTGCCAGACTTTATACGAGGGACTGGTTCTCAAAAAAATTAGTTTCACTAAAGATATTAGCTCTGCAAACGATATTAAAGAACTGAAATTGACAGAATAACCACATTCTATACTAAAATTAAGTGAGGAACAATATTAACAAATTAACCATTTTTCTTCATAAAAATACATTAAATGAGGTTGGTCGTTATATCCGTTAATTATGCTAATAAAGTTCTTCATACTTGACATTGGCAAAATTGCCTACATAGCCTATGTAGCCTAAGCGATATAAATAAACTTAAGTATTTAGCTTGTTAAATCTCATATCTATAAACCAATTGGATAAAGATATACAGTTTCTGTTAGTCTATCTTGAAATTCTTATTAAGTAGATATTTGAAGTTCCAATTCAAGAGCTTATATTATAGAACCTTCGATATTTTTGTAGTGGAAAGGTTTCAGTTTCATTATTATTCTGAAGTGATCTCAGTAAAAGTATTTCTGAAATATCTTTTGGGTTAAGAATTCCTACTATTTTATTACCCACCTAACGATGCAAAGTAATAAATATTAGGAAAATGTAAGTCATATACTTATATAATATAATGGTTAGATATTATAATCTCTTTAAATAAAATATACACAATAGTATTTTACTTTATTTGTAATTGTGATAATATATTATTTTCTTAATACAAACACTGGAAATTGCAGCTCAGTGATATAGAGGACGGTCACCGAATATATATATTTTTTTATATACTTAAGGTTTAGCGTTATGGCTATAATCTCACCTGATCTTAAGCGACGATACGGCCCAAGTTGGTAGACACGCTAAACCTCTAGAGGAACTGGCTCTCAAGTGCAGCTGCTGGAACACACCTATTGGTATTTGGCGGCAGGTTTATAACTTGAGGGTGGTAGCTAGCCAGGCGGGCATTAGAAAAAGCCCTACCACCATGCTATGGTTTCCTCACGATGTTTTCCTTCACCGAAAGCTCAAGCTCATTGTAGGTGCTTGGATTCGAACTCACGTCCCTTGACGCGAAGTCGTACACACTACCACTGTGCTATCATCGCTTCGATTATCGCATTATATACCAATATAAATTCAAATCCTTACGGTGTTGTTGACAATCGGTTATGGAAAATACCATTATAATGCAGGCAATCCTGTGAGGTTTAATAGCGATTGGAACAACAGTTTTTTGTGTTTTCTTTGAGCATCTGACTATAAACAATTAATGATGTCTAAACGAAACTGGGGTAGGGCGTGGGCTATAATTTATCCGATTCAAAAACGGGGTCATTCATCTTTTGACCACTCATCGTCTTAGTCAACTGATGTTTTAAATTTTATCTTTAATATACTTTTGCTGCTTTAAAGGGATCATCACGACATTTACGAGATATCAAATGATGTTGTATATTTATTTTTATTATCAAATCTTATTTTTCATTAGTAACATTTTGTTATTTCAATGCTAATTCTCATAACCAAAGCAAATATTGGCATCTATTTCTTATAAATGTGAAATAAAACTGAATAGTAATTTGACACGACTTAGTTAAAGGCATAAAACTGGTTTCTGTTTAGTAATACCGTGCTAGATTTTACACAATTGCTATTTTCTTGTAATTGCATCTTAACTTGTTATTTCTACTTAATATCGTATAAACATGTCACTGTACTTAACAAGTCTCGTGGTGCGTAGCGGTACAGTAACATCCTGAGGAAAATTCAAATTGTAAATACGCATACATAATTCATTACTTCATACACATGTTGTAGCACTGACAGTTCTGGTTACAGCCTCCGTTTCTGTTTTGTATAATTTATCGGCTTAAATTTTACGCGAGAAGAACATTTGTTTGTGTTATTAAATGGTTTTAGGAAACTTTTCGCATTTGTAATATAAATAATGTATTTCTGACGAGGCAAATTATCGAAGTGAATCGCGAATTTTAAATTTGTTGTTTTAAAGTTAAACCTTATTACATTTTTATTACAAAATATTAATCTTGGGGCTTCAACTTCCAGACCAGATAAACGTATTTATTCAAAAACAACTAAATACATAGTACATATTGAACTTACTGTACCATGGGAAACAAACATACTTTATGAATACGCTATAAAACAAATATATACTACGAGCTACTAAATAACCTGAGCAGGAATGACTACGTGGTTAATTTATACAGAGTTGAAGTGGTGAGCAAGTGTAAAATCAGATAAATTTCTCTATAATGTTCCTTCTAATATAAATCTGCGCTAGCAGGCTTCTACCAAATTTGACTAGACAGGCAGAGAAACACGAGTGAATGTATTAGTGAAGGTGAATGCTGACGCGTGTTGGAAAGGAAGTGTTACAAGTTCGGAAATTCGATTTCCCTCCCTGTCACATGTCGAACCCGGCACCCGCACGGTAAATCCATGGTTTGCTAAGAAGTTCGTCTCATGCCCTTTTGCCTCTTTGTTTATCTTCTGTATATTAAATAATTATAGATAAAATTCATAAGTATGGTAGGCAGCCTTAAACCCATGTTCAAAAGTACTAGAAATACTAAAAATCTTAATTATAAATATCTCAAAGTTTTATTACTATTATGATTAATTAGTATAAATAGTTAATAATATTAAAGACTAATTAGTATTAGGTATATATTCATTTAAAATACTGTTTTGTAATAAAAAAAGAATGAAATATAATTGTATTTTCGATATTATTTAAAAACAACACGCTGGATCGCGGACAAGTTAGAAAATCCAATACTAATAATACTAAAACTGAGAATACAATAACTTGTGAACAACGACTGATGTGAATCCAATGCACTTAGTGCGACTAAACATGGTGTATGGCAAGGCAACTGCGTAAATCTCTAAATAGTGGCACTATGGTGCATTCTCTTCAAAAACAAAACAAAAAACAGTATATAGTTGAATTAAAAAATAAATAATCTGTTTAAATACAAAGATTCATAGATTTCGTTGAAGCCATTTCGGAAATATGCGTAATTTATGTATGCATACTAAATAGTATTAGATTAGATAAAATTATTGATAATATTTAAATTAATAAAAGTACGTAGATTATGTTTAAATGTAGTTTATAGCGTATGGGATTTGGTTCATGAACTATTGAAATATTTATGAATGTCATGATGACTGACACACACATGCCGTCTCGTTACGTCGCAACCGATTTCAACATAATTAATTGTCGTATCTTGATAAAAATTACTATCTATTCGTATATACGTGAAATACTAATGACTGATTCATTACGATATTTCCAAAGCTATTAGACCTATAGATTTGAAAGATATTGGATTTACCTTTCTGGATGGTGTTAGGGCTTTTTCTAATACCCACTTAGCTTGCTACCAGCCTCAAGTTGAAAATCACCCGCCAAATTCCTTATCAATAAAATCCTATTATTCTAAATATATCAGTTTTCGTTATAAGATTCGGAACCCTGAAAATGATTAGAATATTAAGCAGCAGTTAGTAAGCATAGTTAAATACATAATGTCATAGTCAAATATCATTGTTTTTTCTATATATACAAAGTATTTTTTTAATTTTAAAGTTAATTTGAAATTTTTAGTTGCCTGTGCAGTAGTTGTTCTTTTTAATAGTAAATATCTCCATTACAGCGCCATCTTCAGGTATTGAGTATTCTGTATTCAGGTATAACATGAAAACATTTGGCCTGAAGCAGCTTTCATGAACACTGGTTAGTGGTATTGCAAATTACCAATCCCATAAATACGTATAGGTTATTAGGTAAATGATTCAAAACTACTTATTATAGTAAAAACAATTCAAAATTATTTTTATGGTCTAGAATCTAACAAATATAAAGCGGAATTGATAATTATGTGTACAAAAAACAGTGGAAATTGCTTTACTCTTGAAACTTTACGTAGACTATGCCTGTAGGCTACAGTCAAAATTCAAATAAAAAGAGTTGCATCAAAATAAAATAAACAAAATTATTATAGTCTCAGTAAAGTTTTTCGATAAATAATTGAATAACATTATAGCTGAATAGATTCGATATCAACTTCATATATATGAAATACAAAAACAAATTTCTGCGAATTAATAAATTCAAAGGATATAGATTTTTTCCAGTGAAAATGTTTAACCGTGCGGCGGTGGTCTGTATCCACGCCCTCCATTAGATGCTACATTGGATTCCACTTAGAACTATCGGGAAAAAGGACTTTTTCCTTTCAATTCAATCCATTTCAATCACATAACGTACCCATTCATCACCGCGTCCCTCAGCCCTTTTCTACCTCCATTTACAAATATAGAAGTTCGATAGGAGCTCATGTAATCTGATATGTAATACCTACATAGTACATAATGATAGAGCATGTTTATAGAGGAAGTTTGTTAATTCCTTATATTTATATCATAAATATTTATATATATTAATTTTTATCGACAACATTGTAAAAGGTTTTCCAAAAAATACTGTAATTTGTTGAACTAAATATGACCCAAAATATAAATGTAATATAATGTATTAAATTGAAATATATTTTGGTACAAACATTTTGTCAAAATTACAAAATAGTAAATTATTTCAATTTTTACCATTAACTGAAGAGCATTAGCTTATTCTTAGCAGCTTAAATCGTTTGTAATATGAGAGTATCCACAGCCGAGTGGGACGGAGAATTTAAAGCCTTCTCCCTCTTCCGAATAGCGGCTCATGATTTCACGGAAAAAAAATACATAGAATTTTATACTTAATGCATATCGCACACATGTATAGTATCATAACCCGACATAACGATACAAAATACTTGTTGTAAATATAAATGATTATTTTTATTGAGCTCGTATTCATACTGAATGTTAGGAAGCTATCTTTAACAAATTCTGTCCGCGGTCAGTACTAATCAATAATGGGCTTCATAATACATAAAATGAACATGACACATAAAAATTTTGTCAATTCCAAATATCATCTTCAAACTTTACTTTAACATAATAACGGTTCTTTTGTTAAACCTGTTTTGAGAGAGTTTTGTAGTAACATTAAATGCATTTTTCAGTTATTAGTTATAAGTAACTTCATTTGTGCAAATAATATTATGTCAAATGCTAAAATTGCCAGTATAATACCAAGAGGCACAAGGTAATGAATTAAAAAAAAAACAACTCCATGACAAATAAAGGTTCCGTCAGTAACTGACATAAATCATGCAACGCATATAAATATGATATATCGTTCAGGTAGAAACTGTTATTAGAAAATGTGTCATGAAAGTAATGCTTTTAATTTTTACTACACAGCCCATGTAAATTCGCTCTGCTGTATGGAAAACCTTTTTATGTTACATTAACAATTTTCGATGCAATATCCGAACGCAACAGTGGCGTAAAGCGACAGCACTTAAAAGTAAATTGCTATTTCCATTATCGTTGCTATGTCATGAAAATGCCATCTCCAGCAATCTGTTCAAATATTATTACATTATTGTCGAAACATTTATTTAAAAGTGATGTAATTTTACTATTACTAAAAGTATAACATACACCATAACGTCGGTGAATGTAGTCAAAACAAAGAACAGAGCAAATAGGAAGTATTTACATGGTGAAAGATTAATACTATTACATCTTTACTTTTAAGTGTTTTTCAGAAAAACTGACGCACTTCGTAATGTTTCTTGAAAATATCGATTATTCGATATAATATATGTCTGAAACGTAGCCGTTTGCTATATTATGTTTAAACAGCTTTAAACCAATTTATTTTATACAAATATACTATTATTTATATCTTATCATGTTAATATTATTATATTTACTCATTTATTTCATGATAATACATACACGATCATACATATATTAATTGAAACAATTTAGTGTAGGGTCGGAGTAGAATGAAGCACTGTGGAATACTAATATTGATTTAAAATGTAACTACTAATGACCTAAAGCTATTAAATATTCTTTAACTAGAAATGTTCAAATTATGTATATTTTCCTTTTAAATACAATTAATTGATTAGTGTAATATCCATAACTGTAATTATAGGATACCTGAAATAAATTCATATCCGTTTCCATAACCGAAGCCGATTAAATAGTCTAAATATATCTCTATCTATATTCAAATATGAAATCACGTTTCTGTAACATCCCTGGTACTTATATAAAAAAAAAACTGTTCTTTAAGCATACGTAGCAGAGTCTACAACGCGTAGCTACGCAGTAACGAGCGACGCCGTAGTCGCAATGAGTTGTGTATACAGCTCTTCGTAGCGCGTATGAGGTACATTGTTCTGAATACATTATTCATGTTCAACATTTGCATGACAAGCAGAGCGCAATTAATATGCGCTCTACTTCATGGAAATGAATGTTTCAGAATGACCTTCGTCCTCATCTATTGGTTACGGTTTATATCTAATATCAGAGAAGTTCGCAGTACTAATTATGTACTATAACATATTAGAATAATTCTGTAAAGTTAGTAGGAACCCAGAGTCTCTCAGCTGAATAGTAACTTTAATAACAATTACTCCATAGGGCATTCTTGAACAAAATTAATAAAACAAAATGTTTATTTAATTAATTTATAACTTTGAGGCGATGATAGCTCAGTTGGTAATGTGAACGAACGCCGCGTAAAGGGTTGCGAGTTCAAATCTACCAACAATGATAATGAGTTTTAGGTTAAGTAAAACATCGTGATGAAACCATAGCATGTTAGTAAGGCTGTTTCTTAAGCCCGCCGGACTAGCTACCACCCTCAAGTTGAAAATCTGCCGCCACATACCTATTAGTGTATTCCGGCAGTTGCACTGAAGAGCCAGACCCTCCACTAGGCTTAGCATATCCACTGAATGAGTAATTGTTCGTGAGTAAAAATAATTAACTAAATCAAAATATCAAATCGTCTTCAGTTACCATATTGCATTACTTAAACATTTCTATCCACTTTTAAGTTAAAATAACGATAATTTTGTTGTAAAGTTATACAAACTTTAATAACCCCAGTGATAGAGTCTACGTGGTTAGCCTTAATTAAAATGTCGACCTAAATATCCAGACAAAGGGGTGCGGAGGGTCAAGTGACTCTCACTCACGAAACTGACACGTTCTGGGACATATTTTTTACAACATATTCAGTGAAAAATTTATATCTTATAATAAAAAAATCCTTTTTTGCAGTTGCATACTTCAGCCCCTTTTAGGATAGTTGTGTATTTTTGTAACTTTATATGGAAATTCAGCTGAGCCCTAACTGCGATAATTAATTTTTGACATCTTTATGGCTTATAGCTGGCCCCTACCGAGATGTTGTTGATTATTATTGTATATATTGTAGAAATTGTTCAAGATTAATTAATGTATAGGCTTTTAATTTTAAGTCAACACACTGCAGGCTGACGTGGCTGTTTCGACCAACGAAAGTCATTTCCTCGTACGCAAGTCACTACTGTTTCTGGACCGTATAGCTAGCAGTACTAGCAGGTCCAATTAATTTACTTTTAAACAGAACTGATTTTATATATACTTAATTCGCATTGAACTTACATTTATTTTTGTATTCCTCGAGAATAGATAACCGATCATTATCAAACATCAAAAGATCAATAATTGGGCCAACCTGATGATTGCCTGAAAATTCCATCAAAATATATGTCCATAAATACATAAATTTTTGTATACTAATGTCTGTATAGATATTTTCATGATACAACTGTTACAATAATGTTGCAACTAAAAGGTATTTACATACTGATTTCACCATCTAATCTTATTTTCTTAGTAGCAAAAAATTTTTATCAACTAAATGAAAAGTAACTGTGCAATAAAACGAATGTAAATTACTTTGTAATATGCAATGTTCTTGTTGCTTTTGTTTTGTATCGGTAATAGTTACGTATACTGTAGCGATTTAACATTACAATAAATAATATTAATTTTGTGAGTTCCCTTAAAAAAATATACTTAATGTATTTGTTATTAGAAATTATTGTCTTCTAGGTAATTGTGTCTAGTTTGTATGAGCTTGTTTCGATCTCATGAGCAAATAATTTATTTCTTTCGTCCAATATCTTGATTTTTCATTAAACAAAATTTTGCAATTATTTCAATCCGTTATAATTTAATAAACTTCGCGATCATAAATTTCAATCGCACTTCGTTTGATTGCTTTTGTGTATCAATTTAAATGTCGCCCGTCCAATATTCCAATTCCGTTTTATTAAAATTGCGAAATTGAATTGGGTTGTCACGGTTCGATCGGTTGAAACTCCGTCCCGCCTCGACTACTGATTAAGATTTAACTAATATCATATTGATTACTTAAATTATGAACACGGTATTCACATTATATAAAGAGATAACTCTTAGTAATACAAAATATTAATACATTTTATTATTGTATTGTTGAAAATCTTCTGCCAAATACCAACAGGTGTGTTTCGGCAGTTGTACTTGAGAGCCAGTCCTTCCACAGGTTTAGCGTATACACTAGCTTAAGCCACACCGTCACTTAACATCAGATGAGATTGTAACCATAACGCTAAATCTATACACTAAAAAATAAAAATGTATTTACTATTTACTATTTTTATATTTACTACTTTAAATGTGTTTATCGAAGCTAAATGAGAGGAAGAATTTTTTAAATTTTTATTATAGCATCAGCCTGTGCATGCAATTTCGCCAATATCAAGTAAAAGGACATACAATTTAATTGTCACAAAGTAACAATCAAGCTCAGTACAATAATTTATGGATTACACAAATTATTGTCCTATGTGGGATTTGACACCACAGCACTCTGCGTATCGGCAACGGTAAGACGACCGATAAAAACCGCTTTTTATATACGTAAATATTACTATAATATTTTTTGAACTTTATGTACACGCTAGGTGGTAAGAAAAAATAGATTTAATACAATAAACGACTACCAAATAGGAAATAAACATCTTGTGGAATTATACACATGGTAAAATAAAATAGACGTATGTAATTATAGTTTCGTACAATACCAAATAATCTCACAAAACTTAAAAATTATACATAGGTAGGCGTATAGGGCAAATGCAATCGAAACTAACGTTATTACGAGTTTCCTCATCAATACGTAATAACGCCTGTCAACCCTGGACGGTTAATTAAATCCCCGGAGTTCAATCTTTCAGAAAGATGGTTAACCTCAGGGTCACAATGCTATTATCGCGTTATGAGAGGATTGTGAATTGTAATTTTGTGAAAAAGGTTACCTTATATAACTAAAAACACACTTACTTTTACTCCTTTAGATATACTTTATTATCGTAAAATAATTTCGATTATAAACTAAGTATTTATTTAATATACGTAAAATAACACGGAGACTTAACTATCAATTAAGTATTCGAGGTATCGAACCCGTTATCCTGCTTCATAAAGGAGCCTCAACTACTTATCCAAAGAGTGATATATATTTCGGAAAGTTGTTTTAGTCACATAACATACTGGAACTATTTTGTACCCAGATTTTCTACAAATAACCATTGTGAGTCTTTTTACTACGTTATTCATCTGTTATAATTTAAAAAGAAGCAATACCTTAATATAAAGTCCTTTTTACATAAGTACATTTCATAGAGTACGGATGTGCATAATTCAATTGCCTTGCCAATAATCCACCGTTCGAGCTTGCAGACTTATTTGCTATTCGAGTTCACCGGACTGGAACATTCTCTCGGGCGCTTCGTCTTGTTTAGATATGTATGTATGCAATATGTATTCAAATAACTAAGACTTAGTTATTTCGCTTTGATGTTCATAATTTCATACCTATGTAGGTAAGGTACTTACTGCTTTAAAGGCAGAATAGTTTTATATTGTTCGTATCATAAGAAAACCTATAGAAATTATACACAGTAATCTTTCTAGAGTTAGTGAACTAATAAAATGTATTATAATTATAATTTATAGAAGTAGCCAGTTTCAATCCAGCTGATATTAATGAATAAACAAAGATATACAATGTCATACGTTTTTCAAATTATAAACTAAGCCAAGCTTATGACACGGTAACAAAATAAGTGATATAATGTTCAGACATATGTAGATACTTAACAACTAGTCAGATCACTGATAATTTTGCTCATCACACGAAGTAATTGGCAAGGACCGAAACCGCGTCCTCTCGGTTTCATACTAGGGTTTGCTTCCACTGAGTTAGAAGGCATATTTGAATTAATAGTTCGTAATATATGTCATCTTGATTGTAGAACGTACAGTTTGTGTAGGTAAGGAAAAAATTATACGTGGTAGAGCTGCGAATGTGACGAAGAATGTGTCCAGTAACAAGAATAGATGACATTATGAATTAATATATTCGAGAAAGCAAAAAATAAAACTATTTAAAGAGAATTTGTAGAGTAATAATTTAGCGTAGGATAAGCATGTTAAGAGGCAAAATAAGAGTTATGTAATAAGAAGAGTGTGAAATATGAAGGTGAACGGAATTGGAAGAGGGGGATACCGAAGAGTATATGAATGTAAGATGCGGTGATTGCTTGCCTCAACCCGTGTCGCCCTGGTTCATGCGGCAGAGGTACACCGTGGAGCTTATAGTGGGTGTTTCTGGTTCGCACCGAATGAACCCCGCATGATCCGCTCATCCTCTCGTTTCCGGCGGGAGAGGGTATTCATAGTCGGATTTATCTATGTTAAAAAAAGGAGTAATATGTGAACAATGAAATGGCAGCTGATAAACTTAAAGAGCAATGTCGAAGCGGTGATAGCTTAGTTGATAGTTTGTACGGACACTGTGTCAAGGGACGTGAGTTCGAATACACCTGCAATGAGCTTGAGCTTTCGGTGAAGGAAAACATCGTGATGAAATCATAGCATGGTGGTAGGGCTTTTTCTAATGTTCGTCGGGCTACATACCACCCTCGAGTTGAAAATCTGCCGCCAAATACCTATAGGTGTGTTCCGGCAGTTGCACTTGAGAGCCAGTCCCTCCACTAGGCTTAGCGTGTCTATCATCTTGGGCCACATCGTCACTTAACATCAGGTGAGATTGGGGTTACAACACTAAACCTTAACTGTAAAAAAAAAAGAAAAATATTGTATTAACCCTACCTAGGTAGGATAAGAGTTAAGAAAAAAAGCATTATTATAACACGTATTACATGTATAAATACAACAACAAATAAATAAAAAATAAGGGGTTTGTTACGTCTCTAAATTGTTCAAACTTCGGTTTTAAAACATTTCAACGGATATTCTAAAGGATTTCCAATTATTATAATTTAGGCAGTCGAATCACTTTGGGTAGTTAGAATTGTAAATGCGACACAATCTTTCGCTCCGGCTGTTAACCAAATCCGAAATCTGTTAATTGAAAATGTGATACTACAGCGGAAAAG
Source organism: Actias luna (assembly GCA_039707435.1). Taxonomy (NCBI): domain Eukaryota; kingdom Metazoa; phylum Arthropoda; class Insecta; order Lepidoptera; family Saturniidae; genus Actias; species Actias luna. The sequence continues at coordinate 5,416,632 of JAZHAC010000033.1, read as the reverse complement.
CCTCTTTTCACGGAGACAGTAAGCTTAATTTCTAAGTAGAATCTCGAATGTTTCCTTTATTATGAAAAAGGAGATGATGGTACTTCTCTTTAAGATTATTCTACAATATATATTATTAATTTTCCTGTCAATTACAAATACAAATACAAGTAAAAACATACATATTATTGCTCAAGCTGTTTTCCTGTTAAAACCCGATATATATGAATAAACATATTATTTAAGTTGTAATGTCAATATTATGATCAGTATGCTTTCTACTATAAGTCTTTCACAAATTTTGAACAAAATCATGAAGATATGAAATTTTAAGTTTATTGATATAAATATATAAAAAACGAAATTTATTAATTAATAATTTATATATGAGGATCTAACGTTTAAGGAATTTACTTCATTTAAACAGCAAAGTTTTAAAAGTTGTTTGTATACTATTATCACTAAATATATAGTTATTAATTCCTATAATAATTTTAAATGTATGATAATTAATATTTTTAAAATTTTATGAGTTCTTATTATATAAGCATCATCTAATTACTTTTTGAACTGCAGTCTCGTACACTAGATACAAGAAATAAATATATATACTTTACTTACGACATTTTGTTCATGATGCCAGTATAATACCTACCTGTTTACAGAACTGTCAGCGTTGAGCGAAAAATACTGTGCCAACTACTTCTTTATTCAAGTAGGCGTACTTTTTAGAGTAACTCGCTGGATCCTGTTTTCCTCATATTTTACATGTAAACAAAGGGTGTCGTCATGAAGGAGACACGAATACCCTCAAGCTGCTAGTTACCGTATTTTATACAAATTTCTCCGACCACAACGCTATAATGGTTTTGCCGTGCGCTGGAATAAAGTATCATAATTATGTTTAATTCCTCTTAAGTTTTTGTTTGGAATATTTTACGGCAAGATTCACTACAAATATAAATAAAATTAAAGAAATAATTTCAAACAAAATGAAACTTTGAAATGTCAAACATATGCTTTAAATATTCAATTTAATCTCAAAACTATTTTTATTTTTCGGAGGCACTGAACTAAAGAATACCGTCATATCGAATGAATGTCTGAGGTTAATTAAAATAGGTAATGTCAGCGTATATTCTTTGATCAACCCATACATCACTTTTATTTCGTAAATGAAACGCTAACCTTTCGTTCAATTAATCTATTTTTTGTCTAGATATTTTATTCATAAAATCGACTCAACGCATAATTATAAATGAAGATAAATATCTTAAAGAGCATTTGGTAAAATTTATTATCGAATTCTACTGCAAATAATCGAATGGCTAGACATAGTTTATCACTTTTATTGAACGACATTTGCACATATTTTTATTTTTGTAATGATCGCATCGCTAAGCACATAAATCTTATAGAAACTATCAATTATGTTTCGCTGGTACGTTTATTTTTTAAGGACTATAAAAATATGCATATAAAATATAAGTAAACCTAGTTCATCCATATATAAATATCTGTTCAATTGCTAAGTCAGATGAAGATTAAGGGCAACTACTTTTATTATCTAAGTATTTTTATGGTCGCAACTTAGATTAACCGCATTATACGTAAACGTTTTACGTTATGGATTACTTAAAATAAATACGCGCATCTCTGCCATATCATTGTGCTATATCAGCAATGTGGCAACGTTCTGTATTTGAGAACCAGCCGCCCAGCCAAAGAAGCGTCTCACAGTAGTATGCACTAAGACCGACCTAGCATCTACATTTTTACTTTTAATGTAAATGTATATATAGCTAAGGCAAAAGAATTCAGCAAAATTTTGACCTCTTTTGCTTGTCAACGGATTTTTTATTGTTTACTAATTATATAGATATATATTGTTATATAGAGAGCCAGTCCAGCTACAGGTTTTGCGTGTCTATTACCTTGGACTGTATTGTTTACTTAACACAGGTGAATTTATAGCCATAACGCTAGACGTTAACTGTAACATAAATGTTATCAATAAACAAATTTTGAAAACAGTTTTTAACAATTGATAAGAAAATCTTCAAGCTTTTTAATGATGACATCCAATTTCGACTACTAAACGAACATTCGTTTTTCAAGTTGTTTCTATCATAAAAAAATGCAAATTTAAGCCACAAGCGATATTTTATGGACACGTGTTATTTGTTTAATGACCGTATATACTTTGTTTGAGTATTCATTTAAAACTAAAATAACACATATTTTAATACTAAGTTACTCCCGAGTGTAAATAAATACATTTGTTTTTGTATTATATTTGACAACAATGTCATCCGCAGAATGTCAAAATACTTTTGTTGTAAATACTCATGCGATCATCCTTTCGTTCAGAAAAGAAACTATTGTTCCAGAGATATATAAAAATAACTCTTAGTACAGAGCGGACGAAATCGCAGGCGTAAATAGTAATATATTAAATTAAAGTATATATAATGTAAGTAATTAAGAATATATAAAGTTAAAAGATTTTTCAGGATCTACTTTCCACCTTAGAAAAAGTTTCTTTTCTGGTATTGCGATGATATAAATTATCACTGATTTACTTATAAAAACACAGTGTTATCAAGCGATAAATAACACATTTTTATAGACTATTTTTCAAATGCAGGGCTACATTCTTCTGTAATTAAGTAATAAAACTAGTTTTATTTTGTACTTATTCAAATAGTTTTCATAAATATTTCCACTAATTTACTATTATATTAATATTCTAATTTATACGTATATAATGATATACGTTGATTACAAAAACATGGTTCGCTAAAAATCACATATTTCGAATTAAGCTATAAATAAAATTATATGTGTTTCACCACAATAGCAATTTTGCACTTTACCTTGTAGATTTAAGTATGATATTTCCAAGCGCAGGTAGAAACATAATATCTCCCAAAATTTAGTTACAGGTAAAGCACGTCGTAAATTACTAAAAACAGCGAAAAGCGCTTTATTTGGACATGAGCGTTGGCTGTAGCTTGCTTTATTAAAATTTCATAAATCATAAGCACGGCTTTCCGTTGTTCGCTACAAGATGTAGGAGTTTATTTTTTTGTTAGTAAAGAAATATTATCTGTAAATACATACTAACTAATTATAAGTTATGTACCGATTATTGATTGAAGTATCAAGAATATTAATTATGTAAGCATTAACAAAGTTTATAAGTAAAAATAAGCCTTATTTACACCTTTGATGAGAATATAAAGATATATATAAGTTGATGATTATTGCCATAAATATTATTATATAAATTTTACGAAACAATTAAATATGTATTTTTTTGTGTTTACCTCAATAACTGATCTTATGTGACTTAAGGACGCACATTTAATTTACCAAAGATTTGTCATCGTGATTTTAAACCAATATAAAGTTAACAGACATTTTCTGGATCATTAACACCACAAATTGAACAATATGAAACAGAAAACAAAAAACAAGTGCAATCAAGAATAATGACTTTGGCCGGAAGGGAGGCAGAAAAACAGCAATTTGTCATTGTTTTGAAGACGACTTACGGATATATTTCATGTTTTTTCATTTTGACTCACCTAATGGCCTTCAGTTCAAAGCGCTGGATATCATTTATCAGAATTTATAAGGACACCGAGGTCACCATTATTTCTATAAGATTTGATAGTGATATAGGCATTTAGGAGATATACCTTTATAAAAGAGCTAAATATGTATTTTAAATATTAATAAAATAAGATTTTATTTCGACCGAACTGTTACAGCAACATTATGGGCTCTAACATACTTATTTTTATGGCACTATAGTTCACAGGAATATATTTGGGAAACCAAATGAGACTTTATTTTTACGTTCGTCTTGGGAACACTTATTTTTAATGGGCATTTAGGAGTATAGTCTTTGTGAGTGTAATTAACTGCCTTCAATATGCAGTTAAGTTCAAACTATAGTTACAAGGAAAATTGATCAATACCAGATTTTAAATTCAGCATCAACTCCGTTTTTAATTATCAACTTATAAAATAGTTAAAATTTATAATGTATATTTTTATATCTTAAATTAAACATAAGCACTGTTTAGTATTAGTCGCAATCATGTTGCTACCTGTATATTAAAGTGATTGAGGCGATTTCGTAGTAACAACTCTATTAAGAAGTAATCTAAGATGAGCACTAAAATAGATAAATTGATTCGTATACAGTGGGTAGCAACGATAAATTAAGTTTTTTTTTATTAGTAACTTCAAATTCCTACCTAAAAAAAGAAAGTAGAATCTATAATAATATAAGAAGAACATGAATACATATTTTTTATTCGCCAAACTTACCGTTCATTTTTCATAACATGGAATTATGTACAGAAAATAATTTAGTATCCTTTGTAATCTGGGTTTAAGGTCACATTGGTGTCAATCTTAGTTTTTCCGAGATCCTTGTTTCTAGGGTTGTCATGTAATTTACAAATTGGTGTACCCATAGTTTCAGAGCATTGTTGTGAGAAGAACAAAATTAGTCTTTTTTATAATATTACCTATAATATTTGCTTATCTTTTCATTTTAAAAGTGATACTCATTATTAAAGATTGTTACAACCATCATAACTGTTATGATTAGTGCATAATACTATGAAATGTCTTTTGGTAGCTTCAGTTGCTAACAAATTGCTGGTCTTCTTTATAGAACTTTTTAGGAAGGGTTTGTATCACTTCGAAATTCATGTTCTATACTACTATTCCTAATCCACAGAAAGGTTTCTTGTGCAAAATACTGACCAACCTATATTATTATGCTAAATGTCGTCCATAATACACAAAATTATTTGTAAAACTAAACCGATGAATAGTACAGAAAAAACCAAATCGTTGTACTATGTCGAATACTTTACCATTAATTTTGAGAAAGGTTTATTTGCATAAAACGTTTTCCAGGAACTTAAATTCATTTTAATTAAGCGCCAACCCTTGCCATGTGAACGACTATGAAAAATGATGATTTATTATGAAGTCCGCGTTAGCCTAATGGTGTTACCCAAATTATTAATGGAGGGTCCACACAATAGGCACGGCGCTGGCAACAACAAGTACCTGTCATCAATTCTCAATGACGATTTATATCTGGCATTGTAATTTGAAATTCCAACACAGAGAGATTTGAATTATGTTTCCTTTATAATTAACAAAATTGTAGATTACTTTATATATACATTAGCTTTTTTTAAATATAAGAATTATTATATTTAACGGATATATATTTTAACCAACAATTTTCAGTATAGTTTCAGTATAATATGCGTTTTTATTTTTATTAAGAAGCTAATACCAGACACCCAGTAATACATACAAATATCTTCTGTGGCATGTGAACCTACAGCACGCGTCATGGATTAGAAATAACAACATGGATTTTGTATTCTAAGATGTCACAAGAACTCACAGGAAAATTCTAACATGGAGGCTGCTGTTTTGTGACGATACTAATATTATTACAAGACATTACCCACTTATTTAAATGATCTACAGCTTCAGGATTAGTTCCTAAGTTCGAAAGAGAAGTAAAAGACATAATTTTGTAATATATTTTTGTCATATTGTTGTTGCTATTTTAAATCGTCAACTTCGTTAATTGAATCTATTTTATGTTTTATTGATTGCATTTGACGTGATTTAGTTTGGTTATTGTACACAAGTAAAATTAATTATATTTAAAAGAAAAGATGTGTTGTTAAGAACACACGATAAAAGTGGAAACTTCATCAAGGTGAGGTTAATAATACGACATACAATTTTATTTGTTTTATATTTATAAAGTAACTATATAAAGTCACTTTACGCAAAGTTTATCCCTCTCTTTACCCCACTTTCATTCTTTTTATCGCGATAAAAAGGAGCCTATCACCGTCTCCAGTTTCCCATCTATTTCTATATCAAAATTCATCATAATCGACTCTATACCAAAATTCATCATAATCGACTCTATACCAAAATTCATCATAATCGACTCTATACCAAAATTCATCATAATCGACTCTATACCAAAATTCAACATAATCGATTCAGTGCTTCAGGCGTGAAAGCGTAATAAACAAACAAGCTCACTTTCACATTTATAATATTAGTAAGGATAACGTCGCCGAGTGAGTATAACAGAGATGTTTTGACCACTCACTCGCTCCCTTAGCTACGAGTCGACTTTACTCAAACAAGCGTTACATAGCTGAGCGTGACATCTCAGTCCCATAAAATACCCACGAAATAAAGTGTTCAGCGCACTTAAAATAGTCTTCACTTCCTTAACATTGAGCAAAATTTATTAATTGGTACAGTAATTTCTCTGGCGAGTTTTAGCCAACGAGTTGCCTTCAAGGTAAAGCGTTGTATGAACCCTAAAGATTTGAAAATTTTCCATCATACTACGTAGTATGGGCATAATGTCGTATAAAAGGTTTGCTAGTAGATATGTGTAGACAATACATTATTTTGTCTTACACGAATATTTTATTAGTTGGACCACGGAGGTGAGATATGACTTGGATATAACCAGTTTTGAACTAATAAGGACTAACGATCAGAATGACGTATATATATACTTTTAATATTTTTAATTACTTAATTTAATTACTTATTAATAATATTAACAATAAATATTTCTATATATATAAAAATATAATACCGTATTAAATCTGTGATTTTAGATCTACTGTGTATTTTAATAAGAAAAAGGTTAGTGAAAGACTTACAATTCAAAGCAGACTGTCGCAGAGAGGTTTAGAAGAGGTTGTATGATTTTTATTCCCTCATGTTTACCGAACAAACATTGGATATACCTCGCTACGGTGAAAGGAAACCGTGGAAATGTTTAGTTTGGCGTCCCGAGTTCTTCAGAAATATTTTCATGCTGTTATTTGAAGGGCTCTCGGCGTTTTTTATTATATATTTTCTGGTTTCTCGGGGAATTAATCGAAAAATCTTTACGATTTTTTCATTTATGTACACGTATAAATCAGTATAGTATTGTTTTAATCAGAGTTATCTTTCATTTGATAGCCGTTAGAATTATAGTAGCTATTGATTTTTTATTGAAAACGGTGAACAGTCATTGTAACCGTCGATGGCTCAGTGAAATTAATTAAGATGCTGCATCGAAAAGAGCACTTTTAATACTCTCATACCTGGCTACTATTCTCAGATAGGATAAATCTGTCGCTTTGCACCTGTTAGGTGTTCCTGCAATTGTACTTAAGGAACGGCTACTCGACTAGGCTTACTCGGGCTGAGTGCTTTAGAACTCCCCCCCAAAGCTCGGTGAAGCTGTGAAAGCCCTTAAGGCTAACAGTATAGTCCAATAAAAATAAAAAAAACAGGCTTAGTACCTTGGGCCACATCGTTAATTAACATCACGTATGGTTGTGACGAAATTTATAAATTCATTGTCTTCATGTTATTATAAAGTGTAATGATGCTTAAACTATGCTTGAAGATTTTTACCTTGGGATAGTGTTATTAATTTGTACGCAATTTTTAATATACTTAAATCACATACGACTGATTCTACACACATATTTCTATTAAAGACAATATATTTTCTATAATAAAATAAATCATAAATTCAGCTTAATAAAAATATCGCGAAGTTTGTTGTTTATTTATACACTTAAATTACAATGAATATATCATATACACTAATCAGGCATCAAATTTCCTACTACATAAAACATATTAATGAATACGTAAGGAACAGCACATACGAGTCTCATTACCCTCGTTTCAAATTACCGCATTCCCTAATAGCAAGGCATTCGCATTTCAACAGAGAAACGTTCGTTATTCGCAATGGTAATAAGGAAAATCAATTTCCACGTAACCGATATAGGGTATGCGGTGAAAACTATATTTGTACATTTTCATCTGCGGCTCTCGCGAAAGGTTCTATCGTAAAATGGAATTGAAATACATTCAACACATCACTTTTATCTATGGTTTTTTAAATAATCTACTATATTCTTGTACACACGATGCGCAAATATTTTCTGGATACAAATAACTTCATATACCCCATAGTTTGACTAGGAAACATTAAAGAAATTAATATACTAGCAACAAATAAATATAAAATAAATATTAAATTACCGTAACAGAAAAAATAACAATTATCATATTCTTCTGTGCAGGATTATTTTGAAATTTACATATCTAAAAACATACAAACTGTTTCTCTATAATTTTCCAGTTTGAATATGTAAACATAGACTACATGATGTTATGTAAACATTGTATTTCATTAATGAAATGTTGCAAATAGCACAGTAATAATGAGGTATTTATATGTTACTTACTGATATAAAAAAATGGATACGCTTTATACGACTGTTTTTGTTTACCTAACGTATCTATTATAAAACAAACAAACTTGAACTAGCAGTACGTTATGCGAGACCACAATCCACTGAGATAACACAGGATTAAAACTTAAACCTTTGACACAGTGAATTTTTCAAAAAATAATATACAGCGTAGCGAGCTTTGTACAATGTACAAATATCTAAGTTTAAATTTTTTATTTAACATTGTTCTTATTTCTTTCTTTATTTCAGGACGACAAGATTACGGTACTGTTCTTGATTTTAAGAAAAGTAGAATTTGAAAATATCAAGGTGGTCCGAGGAATCTATAGCCATCGTTACTCGACGTTTCATTATTACTTAACCAGTTTCAATTAGGATTTCTAGGTATATTAATTTGTATTTGGTAGATTATTAGAACTATATATAAAACTTGTACGGCAAAAAAACAGAATAGCTGAATTTAAATCAACTGTAAAAATAAAATTATAAAACGGAAATAATTACTACATAACATATATAACTGTGATTGGATAAGCTAAAAGGCATATCATCTTAATTATAAAACAAGTATGACTGATTTAGAGTTGACTAAAAGTGGTCCTTAGGTTAATGCTTTACTCAGATAAATGAAAGCTACAAACGTGTATAATAAAAGACACAGTTTTTCAGTAAAATTTCATGTAAACAAGAACATGTAAAGAATTGAAGGTAGACACAGTAACATAAATTTTTCTGGACAACCTACACCTCAGTCCGCCCCGTGACCACGAAGGCTGAAAAGCTTTCGAAACGTCGGGATCAAAATTTAATAAATAACCGCGATAAAATCCGTTTAAATTAGTTTTATTTCAATTAAAGTAAATAATTTTAAAATTGTATAAGATATATATTTCTTTATTATTTAAAGATAAAAGCTCTGCAAATAGCTTTCATGGTACTACTAATTGTACTTAAAATGTAATTATAATACTTTTAAAAAAGTTATCCAACAATATATCCTTAGACGGCCGTTATTAGAGATCGATTTTTGTTTAAAACGAGCATATGAAAAAAGGATTGACGTTGCGCTCTGCAGACACAGTTTTTCAGTAAAATTTCATGTAAACAAGAACTTGTAAATTATATATATACCGTATTTTAATGCTGTGGAATCGTGATCCGTGCCATTCTTTTCTAGAACAAGCATTCTTTAAACGTATCGTGGTAAGGTATTTGAGACCTGCCCAGCATAATAGCCACCACCGGTGAAGTATTGTAGGTCCTTCGGTGGCTACTGTTATTTTTGAATTATACAATGTTTTAGATACATTGAGTACTGTTATCACAATAAAAAAAACGTTAAGTCATGTATAAAACTCGCATTAGATTTCTTGTAGCAAATTAAATTCGTGATTAGAATTGTTAGAAAAGCAACTAGAAAAGCAATCTCCTTAAATGGATGTTACTAACGATCCTTATTTGAATTTTGAAAGGTATCCTGTATTTGTATCCTGTTTTGTATTGTTAGTTAACTTGATTTAACTACAATAAACACCATACAAGATTTCAATAATTACCACTGTACTGTCGTCCTAACAACGAAGAGCGCATCGGTAGATTTTCCTAGTTGATGATGAGATCTGATCCATCCAAAGAGCCGTGAAGAGGTACCTAAGCAGGCCATCATCACAACGGTGAATGGTAGCGAATTTTGGTTCATTATTTGTTGGCGTTGATTTAGATTGTACAGTACCTAAAATCAACTGCATGCGCAATGTTAAAAATATTTGTAATATCACAATATTTTTACGAAACAATGATTATTAAAATTACTCATCTTTGTTACTCAATTCAAGATTACAATTAATTTTTTGCAAAATTGTTATAAATCATAGTAGCAATATTATAATGCTTTGTATTTCCGTGGTAAAATCAGATGCGTTTGATAAATTTATAATGAAGTGCAGTAATGTAGTATAAAAGTTATTCAAAATTACTAATAATATTGTTAATTTAATTTTCTATAATGAATAGTAAAATTACAAAATGGCAAAACATTTTTTTTTTAATATTACAAATCATTAGATATTACAATCATTGAGATCGCACGGTCATGGTTATTTAAAAATACAACCAATAGATGGCGCTACAAGCGAATTTTGTCGTCCGAAATGTGTGTGGTCAAATTAGGAAAATTAATTAACATATTGCTTTGGAAGTACAGCTGTTCTATTATTTCAACAACCTGCACGCTTTAGAGTGAACAAATTGAGCTATCGTTGTTCAGGTCTTCTAATAGTGAACACACCGATTGATTTTTGATAATAAAGAATTATGAACAGCATTTTCGTATTATATTATTTTTAAGTATAAGTTGTATCCCTTTGTTTATCGCGCGGTAAGGTATAATTGTTTGTAAAATTACAAAACTTGATTATAACATTACTTTACGAATATTATGTAAGAACGCACTGAAGTTTTACAAATTACTCTTTCTAGTAAAATTGCAAAATTGTTTTCTTTAATGTGACGGATACTCACATGTTTTGTAAAATTACTAAACTTTGCTATAATTTTAAACAAATGTTTTGCCTATTAACTTCCAATGCTTTCCTTGTAAAATTACCAGAGATTTTTTTTACAGTGCAGTCGCTCTACCGCACGACAAAAATAAAAATTCTTTTACACATTATTGTCAAATAGGAATCAATTAGACGCATTAGAGCTTTTTGTTACTTTCCAATAATGTTTTGATTTTCAAATTAGGATGTTTAATTTCAAATTCCGATAGATGTATCCTCTTTCAAGGTACAGACTAGAGAATTTCTACTTTTCTCTTTCTTATGTGTCAGTCACAGGCGTCCCTATTCCTTACAATGACAGTACAGTTAGTAGTTGAGAGACAAAATAGCTTATTCGAACAGATATTTCGTTACTGATTTTTTAACGTTATTTTAAAGTAAATTGGGTTCACTTAGATTTTAAAATGGGTATTTCGTTTGAAATTCACTAATACGCATACCAATTACTTAAACATTACACGCTATTTTTATATACATAGTGAAGTCAAAAATGTAATTACATAAAAATTGATAAATAAACTAAATTCTATACAAATTTATTAAATTGTATTTATAAGCGTTATTTTATCGGTGACCAAGGGTTCGATGAAATTTAATGTACTGATTACCATTTGTAACATAATATTTACTTAGGAGCAATGTTATGCAGATACTGTTATGCATCATTTAGAAACATATATCAATCTATGTAAATTTGAATTCAATTGAAGAAAGTAATGAAAGATAGCTTCTGGTGTAGAAAACCAATATCATAATGTACGACGTTTTATAGTGTACTGCCTTACTTCCTTTCACGCTGAAGTTGATATTTTTTAGTTATTCTATAGGTTCGAGTTTCTTTTTCGTTCCAATATATTTTTTTCAACGTTGGTATGTATATTATTAGTACCCAGATTCAAAATATACCATATTTTTAGTATCTGTTTATATTATTAGTATCTGTTTACATTGTCAAATTTTCTAGGAGAAAATGTCACGTATCCAGGTAAATACTATACTATCTCTCAAGTTGCACCAAGCAATAAACATTCACAATATTTCATTGAAATGGGTTGAGCGGTATCCGAGATTAGCATGGACGGATTTAAATCATTTCATGACACCGATTACATATAAATATATATGTATTCACAACTATTTTTTTCTGCAAACATGTAATAATGTCTATATGTTTATAATATTCTGGATTTTTCAACGTCTGATCAATTTTTCCCCGGGTCGAGCGCTTATTAAAAGAGGTCTGAAGCGAGATTAGAAATTTATTGGAAAGGTCTTAGCTGCAGACGAGATTGAAAATCTTATAGGTGCACCTTTTTATGACCGCGACCCGGTGTCGTGGTTTAATATGAATTTTCCTGTATAGAACTCGACAATATCACTCCACGTTGAATCATGAGGGGCTTATTGTAATACATATCTTTGTTATACGATTTCTATTTATTATCTACAAGAGTCGAAAAGATATCGTGCTTTTTATTATCATATGTGTATGTTTTACAATTTCCATAAAAACCTTAAATCCTTATACATTATAATAGTACACAAAATTATTATAGTATATACACAAAATTATAGTAACCGATTTAAATATGAGCATACATATACATATATATTTAACGTATATCCCTTTCACAACTTTGGCTTAATTCTAATTTGAAAATATACAAAATATGACTAGTTTGTAAATAAAACTTTCGCAGAGAATAATAAGAATAGGTTTTAACTCAATCAGATAAAAAAAGGCATAAAATATGAATAACTAAATATTGATTTTATATTTTTCCTTAAGAACTGATATGTAGTCAAAAAAGATATGCAAATGCTCACTATCATTAAAAATATATCTTATGTAATAATCATAAATGTAAATACAATTGAGAATTTTAACCTGATTGATACAAAAATGACAAAGTTCGAATCTTCTAAAAAATATTAAACATATTAGTAAAATGTACAGAACATCAAATTTTTGTTAAAATATTTCCACCAGCAGATAGTATAACCTTTTATATTATACAGAAATAGGGTGACAGCAGCGAGAGCCACATTAAGCGGAAATTAAATTGCCACCGTATAAAAAAGGAAAATAACTTTTTTTTATGTAACAGTAGATACGTTTGCGCTGGGAATAATTTTACCTCATTTATTTTACGTTAAGGGCAAGACACGCTTTTTGCGTTAGGTAAGTTGTTTTTCTAATATTGGATGAGTTGATCATGTTACGAGTTAAACGTACACAAACTTTGATATTTTAGAAGTTTCGTACATCACTGCCTTGTATAAAAGATTTCGAAGGAAAATACATATGTTCTTTTTTCCTTTCTACGTTTAACGCTATGGCCACAATTTCCTGATCTTCAGTGACATTGTGACCCAAGATAGTAGACACGCTAAACCTAGTGAAGGGATTGGCTTTCAAGTGCAACTGCGGGAATATACCTATATGTATTTGGCGGCAGATTTATTATTCGAGGATGCCACAAACCACACTAGAATCAATGTAACCAGTTTATCATCATGATAATGGTGTTTGAAACTCAAAAAAATAATTACTACTTAAAAATCACATTTTATTCTAAAGTATAGACTTGGATTCTCACCATAACGGCTCGTGATGACAACAAAACATTTGTTTTTAGATAGTTAACAAATACATTTGCAGGTACGGCATTTGATAATAATCATTTTTTTGAATACCACCATATCTATGATTTCGTCATGACGTTTTCTTCACCAAAAACTCAAGCTCATTGTGGAAATCGAACCGACGTCTATCAATACGATGAGTGAACACGCTACTAAAAGTTCAACTTGTCTAGAAACAGTCAAATGGTGCAAACGGCTAAATGTATAAAAAAGGAACAGACAAACGAGGTTCGATGATGATGAAAGATAAAGCTTATTCTTAATTTATCATAGCATTTGACTTTTAAGGAAAGTTATGATGACCTAAAAATATACCTAATAAAAAAGACAATATAGGCAAATGTTGTTATTTGTACGTTGATGCTTGTGCAGCGCATTGCAGCTGGTTAGTATAGAGGCACTGATTGCTTTTCCACGACGTTAATGTTGCATCAAATCCGGTCAAATATAATTACACGAGTAAAACACTTCTAGGCTTTCAAATAGTGTATACACCACGTACGTAATATTTATAAAATTAATTATCTCTTACATTAGCAAATATCACAAAAAGATATTTCTTATTGAGGTGAAACGGTTGAACTGGAGAAAACTACACATTTTTAATCACAGAAATTAAACAGCTGGACTGAATAGGTGTTTTCCAATACTTTTTAATGTTACAGACAAATGCAAGTGGAGGTCCGAGCTCCTGGCTTAGTTGACGTGAAATTTTCTTTTTCAGTTGTCATCGAATATGATTTTCTTTCTTATAGCATTGAATTATTAATAAGAATTGTTTTACTTTTATACTTAGTTCAAATCTCTCTTTCGTGAAAATAACACAATAAACAAAAGGTTTAATACAAATTAGATTAAAAGGTTTTCAACTTATGACAATATACGCACCTAAACCACTTACGGCGAATGATAAAAATCTATTGCGTGTGTAGCGTATTGTAAATGTCCATTTCCGAAAAAGCCCGTAGGGTATATATACAACAGCATGGAGGCTTTTATCTTGACCGGCGTGCATCATTAGGGTCACAAAGCGTTTGCGGTCACCCCACGAGTTAGGAGGCAAAATTGCGCGCTGTCCAAACCATAATATCTTTATTAAGATGTGGTAAAAGATACACTTTATATTTACCTACTATTTTATATATGTTTGAATAGCTTAATTGTAAAGTTATATTGAAATATGTACAAATAAATAAAACCAAAATATGTATTTGTAATGCTAAAATTACAGCTATTTATTGTATGTATATGAAATTATATACCGTACTTATAATAATAAACCAACTATTTATTTATTTATTCTGGCTGGTTTCTGAAATTGTTGACTAATTTGACGTGACTTTGACTGACAGATAGGTGGATTTTATAAAGAGTAAGTTAAGCTACCTTTGTTTCCAATTCACGTTATTAAAATGTTTTTACATTAGCTTAAATATGTCGGTCTGATTGTTAAAACTGTAACTATTTCTTATTTTTTTATATTAAGGCAAGGCCTATGTGGATAACTTCACCTACGTGAATTGGGACAAATACAACGCTTTGACTTTAATTACCAATTATTCAGTATAACGTAAAATAACCTCATGTTGATATCAATGACCTAACGTTAAAACTATTAATTAGAAGCTTTTAAAACGTGACCGTCGTCTCGGACAAGTTTGACGTCAGATAAATTCCACATGGTTATATCCCAAAGGATAACAAAAATTCCGCCGTACTTTGTCATATTATTATATCTGACAGTACCCTAAACCTTACTGGTTTCTAGTTTAAATATTTATCCAATAAAATACATATATCGTGCAATTTAAATGTAAATATTCTTGAAAGTTATCTACTCTTTCACTTATACCAGACCTCAATCCATTGTGATGCAGAGACATTGCTTCCATAATGCCGGAGCGGGTTAGATCCGACCTATTGAAACTCATTGTCTTTTGCCAACAGCCCGTCTTAACCTAATACAAATAGTGTATTTGACTTGGAATATGTTTAAATATGACCAAATATTTGTACCTACATCAACATCGTATGTCGCTTTGCCGACTATTTCCTATTATTATGCGATCAAAACCCCTTAAAACAACGCAGGGGCATTGCTTTTATTTGTATATTCTCACGCGTATATAGTCGGAAGTGCTCTGAAAACTTTTGAATATAGTGCCCTTATTTGACCTAAACTCTCATTTTTCGCGGTGGGCTGACTGTTCATCTTTACACTTTAAAGCCTGAACAGATCGCAATAATATTAACTTCTCTAGGTGCTTCCTTTTGTGGTGTTAGTTTTGTAGAATTACCCAGCACAGTTTTTCCCAAACTATGACACGACGCCTCTTAAAAGGGGACTGAAGTGCGATGAATGGGGTCGGCAATATTATAGCTATATCTATATATTATTATAGGGAAATGGCTGTGACCGTCAAAACAGCTCAGGGTATTGCAGGGTCTTAGTACAGGATAGAAATATCCGATTGGATTGCTACCACCATTTACCGACCCGTCGGCATAGTGACAGGCTTAGGCGTTCCTGAATCAGGCGTTTTTTGAGACATTTAAGAATCAGATAGTGTAGTGTGTAATATCCAATTACCGTAAAATTTACTGACTAACAGTGATGACCTTTGTTAGATGCTTAACTCTTAGAGGTAGTTTTTGGCTTTAAATAGTCATTTTAGTCAGTCATAGTCAGTTTAAATAGTCATAAATGCCGTACTGATAAACATTAGACTTAGTATTGTACAGATACAGTATGTAATTGCTTATATAGCAGATGCCATAATGTGAAAAATGAAAAAGTTGCAATTTGAAATTGCATTTTATTTTCTTCTATTCCTTTCCATTTTAACATATTCATGTATTTGTATTTTAATTATATTACTTTGATACAAAAGATAAGACCCTTTAGAAACGTTGGAGTTTTCTTCTAAGCAGGTATTTAAAAAGAAAGTACTATAATACCAACAACAGGCCTCAAACAATAAAACAGTGCAAGAATTAATGAGGCCTCCGGGAAATTTGTCAAGAAAAAATGTAAGAAAATTTGATAGACATTTTTTACACTACAAGTCTATTATTAATCAGAATAAAATAGTTTATTTGATAAATGTCTACTTTCAGTGTACTTTTACATTTATTTTGAAGTGATAGTAGCTCAGTGGTAGCGTGTATGGACGTCGCGTCAGAGGACGTGAGTTTGAATCCCTGCAATGAGGTTGAGCTTTCGGTGAAGGAAAACATCGTGATGCATATAGCATGGTGGTAAGGTTTTTTCTAATGCCCGCTTGGCTAACTAGCATTCTCAAGTTAAAAATCTACCTACCGTTGAAAACCTATAGGTGTGTTACAGTAGTTACACTAGAGAGTCATTACTTCCACAGGTTTAGCGTGTTCACCAGCTTGGGCCACGTCGTCACTAAACATCAGATAAGATTGTAGCAATGACGCTAAACCAATAAACTGTTAAAAAACAATAGGTTTGCTTTTAACCACGTTCCCAACTAATATTAAACAACGATATGGTGTTTTCACTATATCTACTACTGTTTACTAAAGGAATGTATTAGCTTTCAAATATATTTGCCGGAGTACACCAATACATGATACATGATACAATATCTGATTGGTGAGACTTTATCAAGAAAATGTCTAACAACTGCGCTACGGGTTTCGTCACGATTTTCACTTTCACATAGAATATTCAAGGTATTATAGGACAAGAACAGGCATTAATCAATGCAGTATTCTAAGATATTACCACTAATCCATCATGGCTTCTAGTTACACTTTATTACTTAAAGTAATCATAAATCTAAAATAGACATAAATTTGTACATACTAAATAAAATAAACGCGATGCGATAATTTAATTTAAAAACTTGTTAAAATTTCAAATTCGATTTTGTACTATGTCATGGCATAGCAACGGCACTGTAATTAGTAACCAATACAGTACAAAACCAACGGCGAACCCCGAATGATTAGGAATCTATTTTCAAGCATACAAACATCCCGTTAACTGAACTTGATATGCGCCAAATTTTGACAGGAATCACTATGGAAATAGAAATATATTATTCGAATTCGCTTGATTACGTAGTATTCAGTTATTGTCATAGTAAAGTATTTGGCCTAATTATTGTAACTAAATGATGAATGAACTGTACCGATACTATTTTGTTTAAGCAGACAGTTCCACCTATTTGTGGGTTGGGCATATTTGACAGTGTCGGTCGTTATGCAGCAGATATATATAGTAGGATCAGGCAGCAGGTAGGCGGGAGCCCGGGGACATTCCATCATCATTTGTTTGCAGATCCATCGTTTATGCATGTCAAAGGTAAGGCGCGCCGCTACCTACCTCGCGGCTTTTGTTTGCGGTTGAATATTGGGGTTAGGAATTAGTACGTCAGCATGATTTGTACCGTACGACGAACTAATTTTTCCTTTACTGTGTAAATACATTTATTTGTTTGAAATTATTTCATTTAATTCATATTTCAATATTCAATAATTTCATTCAAATTTAATTTACTAAAATACATACAACAGAAACACGATAAGTATATTGTTTTAACGAAATATATTTTCTTTTTTTCTCTCTCTTCTGTCTCTTTGTATATCTCTAGGTCTTTAGGTATCCTCATAACTGGAATATAATATTTTTTTTCAAACGGTTAAAAACGCGTAAACTAGCCAGATCTTAATACATATTTTTTTACATAAAGTGTTCTAAATTATTTTGTAGAGTACGCGAGCGGATTCGAGAGCACAGCTAGTATTTGAAATATTAACTATATTTTATCATTAACATTAAATCAATATCGATAATTTAACATTATATAGGTTAATGAATAACAAGATATGTTCTACCTATACACTAGAACAAGAATCGACTGCCTCTTGAACTGTTAAATAACTATTCTGGGAAAACGCCGATTGAATAGAAATGCCGACGATTATTAATCGACTCTGACTAAACAAGTTTCAATAATTTAACTAATTCTGAAACGTAACGTTCTAAAAACGATACCTACACCGGGTTGTTAATACAACCAGGCGGAGTATATTTTTAATCTCATGGAATATCAAAATTGTCTTTTATCATTTTTTTTTATTTTATAAAGACAAATCTGCAATAAGCAAAAATACTTATTTGTGGGTACTAATTAGTGTATAGGAATTTCGATATCAAGGTATGTAAATACATAGTGACATCCATAGAGTTTGATAAAAATTAAAATTAGTAATGCAATAAAAATAAATCTGTATCTCATATAGTTTACAGAGAAAAACATTGTAATAAGTCCTGCAAATTTTTTGCACGGATCACGAGTCAAGATCAAGCAATTTTTGCTCTTAAACCACACCCAATCCGTATTTATACGATAATATGGGTAGATATTTTTCATGAAATTATCTATCTCATATTTTGTAAAAAAACAAATTTATTTAACAAAATTGAAAAAACAGTTTTAAACATTTTTACGTTAGTCGTCCGGAATTTTTTAATACGACTTGTTAACGATAACTTTCGAAAAAAATTACATAATGAGACCGGGTTTCGTTTATATCTTTAGAATAACATCAACCAGTTACCTATTTCATATCAATAGACTTGTACCTAGTCTATAGTATATATAAGTCTAGTAGTATAAATAATAAAATGGCTTTCTGCAAGCCGCAATTTTTAATTTATCAGATTTTACTTTGACAAGTTATAGGTATTGTCAATTTGTTTTCATTTTTAAGGAAAAGGTAAAGGTTCCGAAACCATACAGCCGAGTCGAACGTTATTTTATATTAACGAAGTTAGTGCTTCATCATGATTGAGACTCTGTAGATAAAACTATCGACAGTATTTTTGAGGCAAGCATTCATGCTTGCTTAAAAATATAGGATAATTAATAAAAGAATTGATAAAATAATAAATATTGTAAAAAATAATAATTAAAATAGGTCAATGGTACGGCTTGTTTTTTTATTTTCTAAAAAATAATGAATGGTATGAGGCATGCACTTTTGATTTTTTTTTTATTCATAATACTTCCCGATTCATATAATATTATATCATTCCACATAACACCCATTTGTATTTAAATAATATAATTACATGATTACAAAATTATTATAAAACCTAGATTTATTCTGTACCTTTCTGTGAAAAATTAACAGAAAATAATAAGTTCTTACGCACCAGTTTTCTCTGTATTCCAAAATTCGATACATTTTTGCAAACAAGATTGATGGCCATGAACAGTATCCCTGTACGATTTGAATATGAATACACTGAACAAATTCATACAGAGTTCACGGACTACGCATTATCCTAACGAAAAAAACATGATTTTTGTTAATACAAGTATTTGTTTTTCTTTTATGTTGTTATTTGTATCTATCATGGATCATAAACAAATAAAATTTTATGAGTAGACATCATGACAACTATGATACATTTTCCATATAATACAAACTAATGTTTTTATTTTTAGTGGGAATGACAATATTCAAAAAACATGAACTGTATATGTTTAAAATCGTTTGCCTTCTCATTAGCCACTGTAACATTTCAAAGCAATAAAATGAACTATATTTTATACTTTGAGAACCAGTTGATGTACATAGACTAATGTTTAAGAATCAGTCGCGAAAATGAAACAAATCTTTCTTGATTGTGAATTTCTTTAGGTCTCTTGAGCAATTTTTATGTAAGTAATAACTTCAATGTCTTGGGACTTACATTGATTAAAATTGATATAACTACAAACAGTATGTGTTAAATTAATAACACCTTAATTATTACGTCATTAAGTTATATTTATATTTTATACTGGGAATCTGATTGTTTTGTTGAATAAAAAACTAAAAAACTAAAAAAGCCAGACTAATTTTAATAAATGACAATTTTGGATATCCAAAAAAGACACCGTTATCTCAAAGTTTTAACTTTTCAGTTTTGACGGTCCACGACTCCACGAATACACGATTAAATTTTTAAAATTATATTCAATTAACCCTTATGTTAATAACCAACTTTACCGACGTCTTTTAGCAACCGGGTACCCGGGTACCCACAGATCTAAATTGTGGATTTGTGATGCGGAAAACGCATATTCTTTGCAAGGGATTTTGTACACTGGTAAAACAGATGGTACTCGGGAAAAAAATCAGGGTGAAAGAGTAGTGAAAGAATTGGCAGCTCCGTACCGAGGTAGTGGTAGAAACATTTGCATGGATAACTTCTTTACTACTCTTCCCGTTGCTAAACATTTGTTATCGTGGAAACTTACAATTGTTGGCACAGTAAAAAAAAATAAGCCCTACATCCATAGTGTTATGAAAGCAAATAAGACACGGGAGCAGTATTCGACAGTTTTTGGATTTCATGAAAAGGTTACTATGTGTTCTTATGTTCCTAAGAAAAATAAAGCTGTCATTCTGTTATCTACAATGCATTCGGATGCATCAGTTGATGATGATGCTAAGCGAAAACCAGAAATTATAAAATTTTATAATAGATATAAAGCTGGCGTTGACACAATGGACCAAATGGTTCGGAGGTACACATGTCAACGACGATCTTCGAGATGGCCAATGGCATTGTTCTTCAACATGCTAGACGTTTCTTCACTTGCATCATATCTAATTTATTATGAAAATAATAAAATGATTGCTAAAAAAACTACAGAACGTCGTCAATTTATGCGGAAGCTAAGTGAAGAACTATCATTGCCGATGATTGAACACCGCACGGCGAATCCGTAAATAATCCGTCACTTCTCGACAAAGATTGCTGTTGAAAGTATTTTAGGTCATGCACTATCAGAAACAACCGAGATAAATTCTGGTCCAGTAGTTCCAAAAGATAAAACCGGAAGAAAAAAAGTGACAGGATCATGTCATGTATGCAATGCTTTGCCAATAAAAAGACGGCGAAAGACTCGTAAGAGCTGTGCCAATTGTTACCAGCCAGTATTTGACGAGCACTCAATTAATCTTACGCAGTGTGTAAAATGTTAGATTTAATGTCATTAATTATAAAAAATGTATTATTTCTTTATTTTTTCAATAAAATTTAGTTGCATGCGTTTATAGAAACCATTTTCGATTTATTTTCTATACTTTCTACTGTGGGTACCCGGGTACCCGGTTGCTAATGGGGCGATGGCTGAAGTTTAAGCTTATTTAAAAAAAAAAAATACGTAAATAAATTAAATGCACTCACAACTAACTTTCTTTTGAGTTAAAAAACGACGATTCGAGGGCTTAAAATAAAATATTGAATTTTCTTTGAGCTATTCATACAAATATACCGCGGTGGGTACCCGGGTACCCGGTTGCTAACATAAGGGTTAATCTAAATTAAACTTTTCTTGTCGCGTATTAGAATCATTTTGTTAAACTTCATACGTTTAGCGTTACGGCTACGATCTCATCTGATGTTGAGTGACAATGTGGCCCAAGATGGTGGGTGGACACACTAAGTAATGTGAAGGAACTGACACTCAAGTGCAACTGCCCGAATACACCTATAGGTATTTGGATACAGGTTTTCAACTTGAGGGTGGTAACTAGCCAGTTTGGCATTAAAAAAACGCCCTACCACAATGCTATGGTTTCCTCACGATGTTTTCCCTCAACGAAAGCTTAGGCTCATTGCAGGTGGATTCGAATTGACATCCATTGACGCGACATCCGTACACACTGTCAATTGAGCCATCATTGAATCAAATTTAATATTTTTACAGAAGATGTATCTTCAGTAATGGAACAAGCTGATGTTTAATAGTTAATTTAAAATAATTATAGGAAAAAATGTTAAAACAAAAAATATTAAATTAATAGTATACAGTAGGTAAACTTAAATGAGCGTTTACCACAAAATATTTATAAGACCGAGTAAACTGAAAAACTTTCTTATTCAACGCTTCGAAACCTCGAGGCTTCTTTTGAAATCGTTAAAAAATACTTCGTTATAAAACTTTGAAAAAAGTTGAACGTTTAAAGTTTTTATGAGAATAAAAATACTTCTTTAAAGACTTGAATAGGTCTTTATATTTTAGTACTTAAGGCCTTTCGCATGAAATATTGATGTTTTAAGTTTTTCTAACTGATATTAAAGTGAAGAAAATGTTAAAGTATGAAATTATTATGTTAAAAAACTGTGACTTACTGTGATAAAAACAGTCATATGAAACGTGTTTGTAATACCGAATCATTAGTTACAAAATGAAAGAACTTTGTAATTTTACGCAGAAGTAATAATCTCAAAAACAATATTTTTTTATCTAGTAAGGCAACATAGTTAGCTTAATAGAATCTAATAAGTTTGTTAAGAAGCAACTGTAACAACTGAACCACTTGTAATTCATCAAGAGTCGTCACTATGGCTGGCCTGTAAATAAGCCTTCGAATAACTGATTCCGAAACACCGTGCACATGGTGGTAGTAAACCTGTCGAGTATAGATCTCTGTCATATTGTTTGTTTAATCTTATATATAAAAATATTGTATTATAATAAATGTATTATTATAAAATATTGTATTAAATTTGTGGTCGCATACCTCTGAAATGGCTCAATCCTCTCGATCGATTTTAATGAATTTCTTTATGTGTATCTCGTAGGTATGCGAATAAGTCGTAAAGTATACTCAAGCCACTTAGTGATTACAGGAGGATTATAGTTAGGATTATAGGAGGATTAGTAGGATTAGGATAGTGACTGATAGGGTGTCCCTATCCATAAAAAAATATATGTGAAAATTTTTTGCATTTTATTTTTATGTGGCATCAACAAAATATATATAATCCCAAATTATCACCCTCCTATCCTCACCCTCTTATTATTTAATTGTGATTTAATGCAACCAAAGTATTTACAACAAATAATGTATGTGGTAGAACAACGTTTATCGGGTCAGCTAGTAGTTATATACTGGTTGATATAAGCAAGTGTTGACTTATGAACCCTCATCCTCTCGCTACGCTGGGAATACAACAGTAAACCGCAAAAAATCTACAAAGGAACCCAAAAACGTAATAACCCAGAACCATCTATGAACGTTTCCATTTCGAATAGTCGGAGTCATATCTCGAAAAATTTAATAGTTTAGACTTTTTAGAGAAGTCAATCACATTGACTATCTATCGCGATATGATCACTTATCGATATAAAAAGTATCCTATCTCTCAAGTTGAAATTAATTAAAATCGGTTCAGTAATTTATGGATTCATCGCGGACAATCCACGTGATACGAAATTTTTATTATAAAGAAGATATATATAAATTTCGACTATAGTGACAGTTTGATTCCGAGTTTTCCGTGTTTGACACAAGTTTGCTTCAACAATTTATGCTTTCAATTTCGGAGCGCAAAATCGCTTGACTTGCATAGTGACTGTGTTAAATATCATATAGGTTACGATGCCGCATGCAAAATAACACCCCAACGCAGTGTCGCTTACAAAACGGTTTGTTTTATAGTTTAACTCACTCTAAATATTTCTTTACCTTTATTTCAACCATATTACGTATAGTTGTTTACACATTTAGTTGTATATAACATTTTATGCGATAATACAAAGGGCGGATTTATTGCTGACAATGACCCAGAAGTCTTAAAAAGAAAGCATTAACAAAAGTGCTTTATACACTTTCCCACGTTTTAATTGAAACTTCTGTAGCCATTTTGTAGGAGAATTTAGTACAGTATTAAATGAAAGCATTATATTTACTAATCGATAACCAATGTTGGCTCAGCGGTAGAATGTACGAACAACGCATCGACGAACACGAGTTCTGATCGCTGCAATAAACCTGAATTTCCGTAAAAACAGCGTGATAAAGACTATTCCATTGTAGTAGGACATTTTCTAATGCTCTCCACTAAGTTTAGCCTGTCTACCATCTTAAGCCAGATCGTCACTTAACACCAAGTGAGATAGTAGCCTTAACGTTAAACCTATAAAGTATAAAAAATAATAAACAGACTGAAAGACATACACAAATATTCATAATAAATTACACTCTGATTGTATTTAGAAAATATTTAACGTACATTTGGTTCAGGTACAATTTTATTATTTTATATTACGTAATATGATATAACATAGATCCGGCCTCTCATGTTATATTAATTCACGTTTCTGTTATTCCTCCTACAGTATAATAATACACGGTGTTATTGTATTTTCCGTCATTCTATTTAAGTTTTAATAAATATATGTATAAATTTCTTAGATTATTATTTGTATAAAACATTATTTATCTAAGTATACATCGCAATTATTAAATTTATAATTGTTTGGATGGCAGTAAAACACTTTGTAATGGTTGCCTGACTAGTTAGTATTCTCAAGTTAAAAGTATGTCCTTAAGCACTTATAGGTGTTAACCGGCAGCTGTACTAGAAACTGATTGTGTGTTGCCAGATGAAATTATTACCAGCTACAAGCTTACACCTATAAAATAAAAAGTAGGTATAAATCTCAACATAAAATTTAATACATTGAATTACTAATTCACATAGTACAATATTTTGCTATCACTATTCAACAAACAAAACTGAAAATATGTTCCGATATATAACATTATAAACAACAAAAAGAAATTAACTCTAAGTTATATGAGAGTGTAATTTAATATTAAATTGTAATGTTTTAGTAATAAAAAGTTGTATACATGTTAAATAAATTCCTCGTTATATGCATATTACTATATGATACAAGCACAACTTTTTTTTTGTCAGAAGAGTTTTCATTTCGGCACGGTGTTTATTGTACACATAATGCATTCTACGTATTTTCTATACGTTATTCTTCCTCATTAAAGAAAATAAAAAATGTATTCCGCAAAGCTGTCATGTGCCTTGAGGGCTGTTTAAATAAAATTTCACGTAGGTAAGTACTTTAGCGAGAACTGTCTGTTGTAAGGCTGTGGGTCGAGAGTTCGAAACGGAAACGCTTACCCACAAAGGCTTTCAGGGTGTTTCAGAGCAACAAAAGAACTGGCAAACGGTTAACTGGATGTGTTGTAGCCATACAAAGTGTAAATCTTGGATTATCTTTTAACATAAATTGAAATTGTATTACTAAGCTTTTCGTTTGTTATTAACATAAAGAGGCGCTTGAAATAACTGAAATAACATCGACAATTGGAGATGGATTGCAGATCCACCTTGTCACCGTTATTTTTGGATTTTAATGGGCCTACCCTATTTAGTTTTGGTGTGATAAAAAACAACATTTATAGTAAAGTGTACTAATTTGTGAGGTAACAAATATGTGTCAGTGATAATAATTTATAATAATACATGCTCATATTATCACTGTTTATAGAAATAAAGAGGCACTCTTGTACTCCACTCTTTTAGGTAAAAGAGTAGCATATTTATAAAGTGTGCCATATCTGTGGTGAGAGGCCTTTGAGTATAACCCTTTAAGTTCTCTATGCTTAAATAAATATCAAACAAGAAACTATTCAGTGATTCATTTTATATCGGAAAAACAAAATTATATTAATTACTTAATTTCTTATTATCTTTTTCTACACTGGGTATATTAGTTAAGGTTTTTGCATTCTGCATTTGGTCTAATTTTAATAATATCGTTTACTAATAGAGTAATTTACATACAATACATTATTTAGATTAACGAGCTTCGACTTGAACGTTATAAATATTATGACAAAGCATTCTTCTTTACGTTTATTAAAATGAGATTTTCTAATGAAGTTTGTTCTTTTTGTAATTAGAGATTCAAACTATGAACCGTTCGTTAGATGTTAGGAACATTATTTTAGAATCGTAATATTACAATATAATTTTTTATATGCTAATTAAAAAAGGAGATGAGTAAATATTTTCTAATAATATATTTACTGATTTCTTACACAAAGAAAATAGCGATAATTAAACATTTTATGATTTTTACAAGGTAAAGCAGAAACGATCGGTTATTTATCTCTATTAATATTATAAAGTGAATAAATTTGACTGTTTGTACGCGGTAATCTTAGGAAATACCAGTCAGATTTCAAAAACTCTTTTTTATATTTGATAGAGCAATAATTGACGAAGGCATTAGGCTATTTAACATCATGCTACCACCAATAGAAGTAAAGCTATGTAAAGTATTGAAGAAAGTTATAAAAAGGAAGAAAAATATTAAATAATTTTTAGTTTAACGCAAACGTAGCCACGGGCACAGCTAGTAGATATAAATAATGTATGGAAAAACTTATTATGTATGAAAAATAAGTTTAGAAGCAGATTAAATAAATAATTAATTATTTGTTTAATTAAGTAATGGATACCCTATTAACGCAAGTTAATGGACTTGGTTTTTTTTTCTTAAAAATAAAATATTTATACATACTACTCGAGAGGAGTCACTGATTTTTTTATTTAATTATGTGAAATAACTGGCATCTATTAATATTCCAGAAGATTCATTTTTTTTATTGTATAATTGTGACAGTTATGATGAATTAAATGATTAAGATTAACCAGAACTATTTACCGTTATTTAAAGAAAAAGTAATAGAACGCTTTCATCGAAAACTTTTGTAGATAACATTTTTTTTAATGTCAAAAGCTAAAAAGCATATCTTCGATGTTTGAGTACAATTAGATCGAATTATATTATATATATATATATATATATATGTGGCTGTCATGAAAACTAGTGTTTTAATAAAAAAAAAGACAAGATGATTTTTTTTCTTCCAATATAAGCAAACTTATAGTTATCGTTTTTGATGTGAAAACTTCTTTACAAGTTAGGCTCTATCCGAATAAGGAGCGTGATCACTTACTACTCATTCATATCGTTATAATCAACGATTCACTAATATAATCGCTCGGGGAAGGTTATATTAAAGAGCATGACTCATGAGTCGCATTCAGTTTCGACATAAACTTGGTTGTGTACCATGGCAATACGTTTTTTAAATAGTTGTAATTCGTATTATTAACCTCACCTCAATATGGTCACTATGGTCTTAAGTACATATCGTTTTTGTTATTAGAATATGCTACTTTATCGTTCATGAATTTTGTAGGTAGTCATTAAATTATTGAGACTAAAAAGGAATCAGTTATTTTATTTTCTTCTAGTAATGCTATAAACGATTCTGTTCTTTACATAGTCAAAGCATAAATAATATACATGTATGTATGTATTTAAAAAAATAAGCCCATAACCCCATTTAAACGCTAAAATTCCGTAATATTTGACAATTTTATCTCGACTATTTCACCCGGCCTATAATTCAAGCTTCAGAAACTTTTATGGCGAAAAATCAATTTGTTTAAGTTCGGAGACAGAAATAACGATGTCTGCAAAAGTGAGAAGTTCCGGAAAATACTGAAAATTAACCATACCAACATACCTCAGGGTTGTACTTGTATTAATATTTTGCGTTAACAAACGTTACATATATAAATAAATAAATAAAGATAGGAAGGAGTCAAGTCAAGGATTTTTTTTATAAAAATACCAAATGTTAAATTTTTTCCCGTTACAGTATTATTATATATACACATATTTTGTAATGAACCCCTCTATCACTTTTTTATTATGAGCCAATTTTTTTATTACTTTTAATATGGTACTACTCATTCGGTAGAATTGATATGTACTAGTGTATCCAATGACAGAAATACATTGTGAAGTTTGAATACCGACCAACATAATTGTTGGTATTATTTGCGAACAAATTAAAATTATTTGACGGCAATCTTTACGCTATGAAACTGTTTGATAATAAACTATATGTTTGACAATATGAAGGTAAACAATGAAAGTTATACTAATTTAATTTTCTATTTCAAACACATATAAAATATAGTTTTTAGATTTCTACCTTCATTTCATGAGTAAGCTTCAGTGGGAATTATTGGAACGAATATATCTACTTTTGTTGAAATGCTATTCGATATTTTATGGTCAAGAATTATCAATATTTCTATATTCACCAGCTTTTTATTCTCTATACGGATTCAATATTATACGGTGAAATAAACCAAAATATATGTAATTCCAATTTGGAACTTTTATTATAAGGTTGTATGAGAATTATAAAGTTATCAGAGTTGGCGGCCCTGTTCCTAGGAAAGTCAACCGAAACATTAATGAGGGTGTGAGTTCAGTCGATTGTTAGAGATTTATGAGCTGGCAAAATTGAAATGCTCCTCCGCTTGTTTCTTAATAACATGTAAATTGCGTCGTTACGCGATATTTCGTCGTCTCACGGAAAATCAGAAAACCAAAAATACTGTTGACATGAAATTAGCAAATTTCCAGAATGGCGATAATTATTACCTCTGTTTACTTTGGTAGTATGAATGGTAACAATAAATATTTTATTGCTTTTAATTTTATAAATATATATAATATATTTCATCTCCGTACGCTTTTTTTCTACATAAATAGTTAAACTATGTACGCGAACTACACTTAAAAAAAGTTAAAATTTTTAACTTCTCCTTTAATATTGAGATTCCCACTATAATATCTACTGTTACATATATTGTTATAAAAAATAATTATACAATCTATACTCTCGAAGTAAGTTTAATGAGCAAGCATGAAATATTAAAACTAAGCACTATCGAATTCTAGTTAGACCGCCAAAAGTGCTAAAGTTTCTATTTAATTTGTATAGAAAGTGCCGTTATTACAACCAGTGTAAAAAAGATTCTATATTATTTTCGAACGTATATAATAAAAAGACTAAAACTACACAATTAAGCGCTTTATTTGAGTTACACGTCCATTTTTACTTTATACAGTTATTTTGGTGTCCCCGACGTGTTACAATGAGCCATCGTGTGACTATAGAGCTCGCATATTCACTCAGGAATATATAAACGCAATAAGGCTTTATTATAAAACACAATTTAATACAGAACATAAAAAGTATAGTATATAAACAGAGTGCCAAACAGAATTATCTTATATCGCCCACACTGTCGCTTGTTAACGTTAACAATGCTTACGTTAGCATAGACGAATCTGTGACAATTACGACTCCCCTTAGATATTGTCATAATATTTACCTAATAATTTGACGCAATCATTTATCCAAGCGATTTATGATACAACACATTACTTATTATAAACTAGCTGACCCGGTGAACTTTGTATCACGTAAAATCGACGTGCATTATTCTAGGTAAAATTAAAAAACGGTTGGACCGATTTGTATTTTTTTTTACATTTTGATTAGTTATAATTAATTCTAATCAACTTCCCAACTTAAATTCGTTAAGATCAATAGTACTGACTATACGTAATATAGTATCCGTTTTTCATTTCTTTTGGTTCTTGAACGAAATTTGTTTATAACTCTAATGTATTAAATTTGATATGAAATTTACATATAGGGGGATTCGAACCCACGTTCCTTGACGTGGCGTCCGTACACACTACTAACTGAGCTATTATCGCATCATTATTTTTCATATTATGAGATTTAAAAAATAACGATGACAATAACGATTACAATAAACAAAGAATTATTCAATTTGGTACAGCCGTTCGGAAATTATGCGCGTATATACATTTCGGCGATTCATTTTTATATACATATATGGATGTATGCTAAGATAGAAGTAGAAATAAAATGAGAAATAATTCATAGACAAGTACTACAATCAAAAATAAGACAATTGTTCCTTAATAGGATTGGGCTTGGTGATTGGTCTGTGTGTGTGTGTGTGTGTGGTTTACTCTGATAGTTAACAACCATTGACCAAACAGGTGTAGACCTTAGTGATAAGGTTATACATATCCGTAGTTATTTATATCCGGTAGACTGCGTGCTTGTTTGTTATTTTAATCGAGAAATATAAAACGATAATATATCAAAATTTTATAAGTTAATTTGTAGTCCTTCTTTTATTATATATCCATTATTTTGTTTATTATAATGTATTTATACAAAAATATGTCATATGTTTACTTCGTTTCATTTTCTATATAATAGCATGGTAAAGAAAAGCCGCGGTGCACGGTAATGTGTCCAGTATGTTCAAAAATCAAATTGAAGTGTCAAGAGATCGGTAAACTACCACGTGTTATGGATGATCCGAAAACGTGATAAACTCGCATATACATGCTGATTATAACCCAGTCATATACACCGGCTTTCATGACACATATCAACGTGGCACGAGGGGCTGTACACGATTTCAATTTAAACGTAATCTTCGTATTTAATCACACAGCAAGAAAAAACCGCACCCATAAATTTACTCTCATGTTGCGGCTCTTAGCAATTCTACCTTTATCATCAATAATTATTAAAAAATTATAATAACTACAAGTGAAAAAACTGCGTGCAAACAAATGCGTGCATTCGGCTACGGAACTTATTAATATACTTTTCTTTTAAACTAAGCCTAATCATGTGTCAATTTAAAAGTATTTTAAACTAGCACAAAAATAACGTAACGTTGTATTTTATTTATGT
Source organism: Actias luna (assembly GCA_039707435.1). Lineage (NCBI taxonomy): Eukaryota > Metazoa > Arthropoda > Insecta > Lepidoptera > Saturniidae > Actias > Actias luna. The sequence goes on along the minus strand of JAZHAC010000033.1, from coordinate 5,385,620 downwards.
TTAACGAAAATTAGATTAATTTTTTAATTTTTTTTTTAAATTTATTATTATTGTTATTATTATTATTATTATTATTATTATTATTATTATTATTATTATTATTATTATTATTATTATTATTATTATTATTATTATTATTATTATTATTATTATTATTATTATTATTATTATTATTATTATTATTATTATTATTATTATTATTATTATTATTATTATTATTATTTCAGGTGTATTTGGCGAATTATGTACTGAAAATATATTTTATTGTACTTAGAATAAACTTAAATAAAAAAATTAAATATCAAATATTTATTCTTAATTTTAATAGTACAAATGTTATACTTTTAATTAGCATTATTTAAGCAGGCACCAAATTTACATAGTTATTACATATATTTCCTAGATTTTTTACTATTGTAAAAAAGTAACTAAATAATCTGAGTATTCATAGATTTCTACATCCCTCTAAGCCAATAAATTGAAGAGTCGGCGCTCGATAAATAATTTAAGAGGCCTTGGCGAGTAACTTAAACTTTTCACCTCAAACCGCTTTGTTGAAGCGAATATACTTAGGCAACGAACCTAGTCACCGTTAAGTAATGCTCGGTTATTCTTCACATAATTATACTACAAGGAAACGTATTTTAGTTAAAAAACTTTTATTATTTCAACTAATCTAATATGGTTCTAATTAGTAAGGCTTACTTACCAGTGGCAGATGTACACTTTTTCCGCCCGTAGGCTATTCAAATATTGCCGTCCCTACCTACCTCTACAATTAGGTTCCACATAGGACTACGTAGATTGTAGAAAAAAATCGATATAAGACTTAGATTCTAAGTGGTGAAACATATTATCTACCAAAATTCAGATATACACTGCAAACTCAAGTGTTTTATTTAATGTTTTAAAGCAAAACACTGAGGTGTTTTTTTAAACTAAATGTTTTGTTTTAAAACGTTTTAAGTGATTAATAAAATTATGTTAAACATTTTAGCATTTTGTTTTAAAACTCTTTATCTGTTTTACCAATAAATATACTTTAAACTGTTTTATAATAAAACATTTTGAATTTGTGAAACGTTTAGTATACGTTCTAACGTTTTAAAACTAAAAAGGTATTAGCAAATAAAACGTTTCTAGAAAAAAAAACGGTTTATGTGTACATCTCTACACATACACATTGACGCTACGCTGCTTCTCAGTCTGGCGCTTGTTACACACGCACGCACGTACGTCGTTCTTATTTTGTTTTCCCGCTTTTAAGCTGCATTCCATAATAAGTTTAACCCTTATCGTGTTAATAACAAATGAAAATTTATTGTTACTAATAATTAATTTAAAAAATAGAATACGTTAGAGTATATATTCGTAAAGTAATTTCTTTATTAATAAAAATTACAAAAATGGACAAAAAAGTCTTTTGTTCTTTGCAAGGGCGTTCAAAATGTGTGAAGTTTTAATGTGATCCAAGTGTCTCTGACGTTGCCATGATACGAGAAACAATTCGTGACATTTGTAAACGCGATACGTGTTTAAAAAAGTTTATTGAAAATAAAGTTATTGTTGTACAAAAAAAACATAATGATGAAGATGTGCAATGTGGATCGACGTGGAAGATGATGACATTATTGAAGATAGAGACAAGTTGAATATTCTTTTACTGCCAACACCTGAATCTGCACCTGATGTTTTAGAAGGAAATGATGGAAGTTTTCCCTATAAAATTCTATATACAAAACCGCTGAATGATTTAGGATCAGAAAAATTAATTGAAAATCCAAATGATGATGCATCAGATGAAGAAGTTTCTAAGGTTAGTAAATTGAATTAATTATTAAGTTAATCAAACTTAATGATTGTCATCATCAATTAAAATTAATATGTGATTTATTGATTGCTTCTAACTGTTATTTATTTATTTAACTTTATTTTTTTTAGTCTCAAATCCCGCTAGATAGTGAAGATAATGTTGACGAAAAAAAAATTGATCAGTCAAAAAAAATATAAGTATAGTTAAAACTGGACCAGGTTCTATCAAGATGCCAGCAATTTTACCTTCTTTAACTTATGATTTGAAACAAAAATTGAAGATTTGGGAGTTCTAGCATCACAAAAAGATTTGATTTATCATTAGGGATCGTTTTTATGGGAAATAACTGATGGACAGCCGATGAAAATTGACTACCAGAATCTTGCTAGCACCATTGTATCAGCTTATCCATTGCTAAAAGGTGGTCCGAAAGGTTATGTAAGTATTTTTTTTTTATTAGTAAATAATACAATTACAATAATCTAATAAAAATAATAGTACATTTACTAGACTTACAGTTAAAATAAAAACTTTTTCTTATTAAAGGATATAGTGAGGAGTCAATTAAGTACCTGGATAAGAAATCACAGAACCACATTAAAAAAACAAGGAAAAAAAAGAAATGCAGATACAAATATCAATCATGTCCTGAAAATATCTAAAGTGGAAATATCAAATGAAACATATGTTTTAAATAATTGTACAGATAATAAATATTTATTAGATTAAGAAAGAACATGCTTTTTTATAGATATTATATTTTTTTCACTTGAGAAATTTTCCTATTGAAATATTTTAATTTGAAATGTATTTTAATTTTGAAAACAGCTGATGAATTTCTGTTGATAAGAATTTATTAAGCATAAATCTCTTTAGCCAAATATATTTTCTTTATAAAAATATTTTTTTCTCTCAGTACTTATGATTATTTATTAAAATTATTTGTAATAAATGAATTAAATTTTCTAGATCTGAGGTTTTGAAATTGACCTTTTAATCAAACTAAATGATGCTGTGACCAGAAAATTAAAGAAAGAAGTCAAGCCTTTGTTTACTTTCAAACCAGTAAGGTTTATTTTATTTTCTATTATTATAAAGTGCATTTATTAATTAATACTCAAGTTGTATAGAAACTAAAACTTTAAAAAGCTAGATCATTTTTTATTGTGCCTTTAATATGTATTTAAACAAATAAATATTATGAATGTAAATATTAAAGGACCCAGTTATTGACACTGGCCTAGTTGTTTGACACTTGCAATTTTATTCTAATTAAAAAAATAAAGTATTCTCAAAAAATCAAATATTTTAAAATTTATGATTTAAAAAATATATTTATTAATCTAATAGAGTTTATTTTTTTTTATTAAAAAAAAATTTAAGTTTCAATAACTAGGCTAATATCAACAACTGGGTCTTTTATCTTACTAAAAACTTATTATATTACAGACACGTTCATCTACTGATTGTCTTGTGACTGAAGAGAACGAGTCTCCTCGAGCTATTATATACTCTGATAATAAATAAATCAGCGCTGCTTTTATTGTGGCTGATACCAATGTCAGAGTTCAAATTTCGAGTCCTACAGTGCCAAAGGTGGTAGCTACTTCATTAGCAGCTTATTATGTTTGGGACACGGTATTTCCTAAACAATACTTAAATATGTTAGAGTACATCGACAGCCAAGTATTGGGAACACTGATTCAAAAAAATCAAGTTTTGTTGAAGTTCATTCGAAAACGAGAAGAAAAAGAAAAATAAAATAAATAAGTAATGTATTGGACTTAATTTTTACTTTGATAGTTACCAAGCATTTTATTTAATTTTAATTTAATGAAAAAAAATTTTTTTTTGTTATTAATGTAAGACTCAGATCGTTAATAGATATTATATAATTATGAATCATTTCAGTTTCTAAAAAACAAAACAAAAATAGCCTATATATACTTCCGGCCTCTAAAATCTGCCATTTTAGCCCCCAGTCTACTCAGCCTGCAGGTAAATCCACCACTGATACGGACAATACATAGGCATAATGAGTGGCCCTAGATGCATAGAATTTTGCACGGGGGTTACTTTTTGGCGTAGGTCAGTATTAAGGCAAAATCTTTCAAAATTTATGCTGTACCTAATACCATAGTAATTATAATTACCCCAACATCGGCTTAACACATAAGTTAATAGAATTTCCTAGAGTCAATTTACTTATGTTTTCAATAAAGAATATTGAATGCTCGCATTGTAATATATTAAAGGCCATAGAATTCATTAATTTTATTTTGTGAATAGATTTAGAAATTTGGAAGGTCCGTGATAAAAATGTTCATTTTCCTCTTACACGTTGTGAATTTTAATGACGATCAACGTAGTTATTTTTTTATGTACAGATAAAGCGAGTGATACAATGCTGTCCTATTGAACGGATGATAAGTTTTCAGTTTAAAAAAATTATAATATATGTTGAAAGTATATTAAAATGTATAATACTATTATAGAAATTACAATACTTGAAAACGTTAATGGTTAAACGTTATCAAATAGAAGATAGTATTCAGTTAAATATATAAATAAAAATACAGTACATTCTATATAAAATTAGTTAAATTTTATTTTGTTTAAATGATTAACTTTAGATATATATATATATATATATATATATATATATTTACTGGTCTTCCATTTACTGCCATTATAATAAATTAATTTAAAACTATGTACTAAACCACTATTTAATAAATAGAATACGAAAAGACTAAGTTATTCATTAATATTACTATATACATAACCAAAATATAATTACTTAAAGTTAACAAATACATAATTTTTCAAGATTACTTTACTTTTTTTTTTAATCGTCGTTTTCACATATATATTTAATTTTAATTATTTATTTTATTATTAATTATTATTAAATTGTGTAGTTTATTTAAGTATATTGAAATACGATTGATGACATTTACTATAAATCTTATGAGACTAGTTACAGGTTTTTCATAGCCAATACGGTACATTAGCTCTAAAAACATAATAAGCATCGTCGTAAAGTAGAAGGTATGCAAAGGCGGGAAATTAGCGGAACACAGTCAGGTATCGCGCATCCGGAGGGTAGGGCGGGCGCGCGCTCATACCGAGCCAGCAACGACACCAGCCCGCGCCGGTACTACCAGCCTAAAAGCCTTGCTCTTAAATGATATTCTAATATTAATACTTATTTTATGTCAAAATTAAACCGATTAATGAAATATGTTTAAATATTAAAATTAAGGATAAATTAAAATTGCTCTTTTCTATTCTCTTTCTTTCCTATTCCTCCTTATTTTAACCAAACAAGTTTCAAGCAATTTCTATATTCTCTGTACTAATAAATATATCCGTAAAACATCGGGTCATATAGATTACTTAATTGTGAACAATTGACGATTCATATACGTACAGTCATTTTAATGTGATAAAGTAATCATTATATTTAAAAACATAATCATTGGAATATTTATTTAAACGAGGGTTTCTAAGAATTAATAGAATATGTGAAATTATAAATATTATGAATATCATAAAGTATAACATTCAAAATTCGATATACCATATAATATAAGGACAAATGTGCAATTTTCTCTGGTAACACTAAACCCGCCCGCGCCTCAGTTAGCCTCAGTCTAATATTACGCGTTGTACGGAGAGTTTGCCTCTCGTCGGCTTTGTCCTAATTACGACAACTTAAAAATAATGAACTGAACCTTTATTTAAAAGTCATATTTAATTAAACCTGTGATCGGTGTGAAAGCTGTACTTGTTTAAATTAACATTTTGTTTTATAGTATCTGTGAACTTTAAACTAGAAATTGTTTTCTCTTGAACGAACTATGATTCGTATTATAAATTATATTTTCTAAAGGTAAGTAGTACTAAACTGGCAATAATTTGATTCTTCTTAAAATTATTTGTAATAGTAAGTTACAGAATGTTTATTTTACAAAGTCATACTACTTTTTTGTTAATTTACCAAACTTAATCTATGTATGCAATGTTATTTCATTATGAAAACAAATATAAAACTGTTTATAATTTTATAGTTCTTAAATATATATATATATATATATATATATATATATATGTTCATTCAATAATATTTTTATATTATGTATTTTCTTACAAGAAAGTTAAATATCAATATCATTCTAAGATGATTATATTTTATCGTTTTATTAAATATATTACATAAATAATATGATAGATTAAGATAACATGGTAATATTTTTTATCTATTTGAAGTCGTGTACAATGACATTAGACAGTTTTAAATCTATGAAATAATTTTTGATTGTAGTATTATACATTTAAAGCATAATAATTAGATGGAGTTTTTCAGAAAAATATAATAAGCAGTCAAATTTAGTTTTAAATTACCAGTCACTTCAAAATCACTTACAAAATTAAATTATTTAATCAAAAGTAGCAATTCATTTATGAATATTTAAAGTTAAATAAGTAAAATGGTTGGATAAGTTACAATGAATTTATTTAAAAAAAAAATGATTAGATTGAATAATACTCTCGCTCTTAGTTTATTTAACTCAAAATATAAGAAAAACGTGTTTATTTTTTACGTATCTAGTATTTTAAATATTTAACCTAAGCATGCCAAATTTTTCACATATTCAGACCTATGTGTCTAAATGATTCATATCAGTCCTTACTAGTTAAATAAATAAAAAAAATATTGATACATAAATCGCGATGTTGGATCTCTACTGGGGTAAGCAAAGGGGTAGCAAAGGTTATCGTTACTAAACCTTTTGTCGTCCTTCGATTTGATTAAGCCCTTTCCCTTCATGTGAATCGGGTCCTAGAATTTCTTAGTTAATCTTACGGTTTCTCTTCTGTTTAGTCTGCGGTGTCAATCACACAGCTGAAACCAAAACAAGAAAGGAAAATCAATATTTTTATCATGTCTGAAAATTCTTTTAAATGTTCAAATATCTTTCATTAATTTCATATAATGTTACAAATTATATGAGAAAAGAGTGATTACATATAGAATGATAATATACTTGCAAAAGTAAAACGATATCAAAAATCGTTAAACATTTGCTTCGAAATGACAAATTTATGTTATGCATTTATGAAGCGATGATAGCACAGTGGTAGCGTGTACAGACGGTACGTCAAGTTCAAATCTCTGCAATGAGCTTGAGCTTAAGATGAATGAAAACATCGTGATGAAATCATAGCATGGTGGTAGGGCTTTATCTAATGCTCTCTTGGCTAGAATATACCCTCAAGTTCTCAAGTAAACTATTCTTTTTATCAATTGTAGTGTACTTAAATTCTTAACTTATTGAAGAATATTTGCGACTTTTTCTATCGCTTTGCTTTAGAAAAATTCATCATAAGGGGCAGTGCGGATCGCCAATACCATGCACAAGGTGTGTTCATAGTGACATGATTAGGAGTGTCGCGTTCCAGGTTCAACCAGTGTATAACCGACCATGAAGTGGGTGGTAGAATTTGAGCGAGGTATGATGACAACCACCATTCATACGTTGATGGCTACAGTGACTTTGTTCTGTATGTTACTTTTCGGGGTTAGCCAATAAATATGCATCTGCCGAGAATCTTGCAGGACTGTTCAACAGCGATTACCCTTGATTGAATTACTTATCTCACTTTAGCTATCATAATTTTAGCATTGTACTGTACCTATAATAACGTATTATTATCATTACAAGAAGAGATGACAGTATATTACTTTAGAAGAATGTTAAATATGAAGGTGGATGGATGTAGTATAACAGGAAGACCGAAGAAGATATGGATGGACTGTGCGAAGAAATACGATTACGAATAGAGATTACGAGTGGAAGCAGAAACTTGTTCTTCTGACTTTATCTACATGGGATAAGGTTTATGAAGGAACCTGTATTTATTATTATATATAGTACCGTCACTTTGCCGTACTAATATTAAAAATGAAACAGTTTCTTAACCGACTGTACTTTACTAGCGTACTCTGAACGCCACATAAATTGCCTACAACGAAACTTTAATCTAAGTTAAACTTTAATAGTCGAAGATAACACTAGATAAGATAAAGTTATCGTGTAAACTACTATTTTACTGTTCCTCGTATTTAGACATTTAATTGTGTTGTTCGGTTTTACTTATATAATACTCGTAATTGGGTTACCAAAATGTATTCTTTGCCGCGCTCAGCGATAAGACGAGAAATACCTGTCGTGCTTTTATTTGATTAAGATATTTTGTCCGTCTACTTTGTTATATTGCGGCAAGAGATATGTTTTATTTTTCTCATTGAGAAGATTAATAAAATGCCAACGGTACTCGGAGTTTTGTGACGCGTTTATTAAGCAATAATTATTTTTTGCCTCCTATTTTATTTTACCCATATTCTGTAATTTCTAAATTAGTTTTTGATATGTATGTACTATATATTATATAATCCGTTTACTAAAGTGTATTAGAATGTAATTTTGAGCACATTTGTTTTTTACTTCGCAAAAGTATTATCGATTGTTCTTACAGCTTATCAACTCAGGATTTTTGTAACAAAATTAGTAATTAATAATAAAAAATATTTTATCATTGTTTATGGTTTTTAAAAGTATAATGATCAATTATTATAATTTAACAGTTATACATCAATTGTGCTCACATAACTAAAATTGGTCAACATGTTTTAAAATGAAACCCATAAATATGTACACAGACGGGCAAGCCTTATTTTTCAATATCATATACCAAATGTTTGCTATAAAATTTAGAAAATAATGTATGTACATATACAAATACAGATTTATTATTAATATATTATAAAATAAAGATTATTTTGGTTAATTTCCCGAGTATATAAATTATTTTTATTACTATTTATGGTCAATCTATTGAGAAAAATGTTGTAAATGTACCTGTATATCATTTTCTATAGTAAAATTATTGAAACTATGTAACATCCACTGCGATAGTAACATTTAAGATATTTGAACACATCATATCATAATACAATATACTATATTGGTTTAGTGTTATTGCGATAAATTCATTGTCGTAATGAAACAATGACTAGGTTACAAGAGTCAATCGACTGCGGTAGGAAGCTTGAGCTTTCGCTGAATGAAAACATCATGACGCATTACGCACCAGATATTTTCCCACTTCACTTGAGAATTCCCTTATAGTTTTAGCGTGTTCAATGTAGAGCCACATCATCATTAGAGATGAGATGAGATTATAAAACAAATGCCAAGCCTTTCAAAAAAGGAGTAGTTCTTATAAATACTCGGAACTAATTAATGTCATGATTAAATAGATAAATTAAATATACAAAACTAAACGTCCTTACAAATATGAAAAGCGTGGGTCGTACCTATCGCCAGATCTAGTGTATATAACCTACGCAATGACGTACGCAACAGTGAACATTACCATATGAATTTTCATAATCCATTTGATAAGCAATCGTTTTTTATTTCTGTGAGTATTTTTACGCTAATTCGTAATTTCCGCTGGGCGGTGGGACATAATAATTCTACCAGACTGGACTGCAACCAGGTTTACACACATCATGGTTCTAAGTAAGCCAGTAACAAAACGGGTATAAAGATCTTGACTGAGATGACTACCGTCATGAACTTGGCGATGAGACTGTCACAAGGACTCTATTATGCTTTACCGTGTTTATTCAGTTGCAGATAAACTTTCAGGTAGCCATAACACCTACAAAATATGATGGAATACTTACCCGTTGATGGTCCTTGTTGTTGTTGGAATATATAACTACTTCCATCAGATTCAGTGCAACCACTTAGGTGTATTATGATTAAAACCAATCCGGGATAATTTCTATTGATGCTCTGACACAGTTTTTAGTAAGACTTTATCTTTGATGATGTATCATTATTGACTGCCGACTGGTCGCCTTCCCGCTACCGCTGCACTGCGTGTTGTGGATTCGAATCCTGGACAAGACAATTATTTGTGTGATCCACAAATGATTTTTCTAATTCTTTACGTCTGTGAATTGTATGTTTGTAAAGTACTCCGCGACAGAAGGTTAGATCCTTAGTGCAGGAGTTGTATTAAAAAATTATATGTATAATAATATAAAACCGAAGGAAAACTTAAATCCATTCAAACCATTAACATTTAGTTCAGTTAAATTTAAGTTACATAGGTTTTCAGATTTAAAAAAAAACATCGTGTCAGTAAATCAAGTGATTTTTTTAAATTAAAATATGCAACAAAATACTTATTTATCATTATTTTTTTTTACTTTATAAGTAATGGCTATAATCTCACCTGATGTTAAGTAACGATTTAACCGAAGATGTTTTCCTTAACCGAAAGCTGAAGCTCATTGTAGGTGGATTCGAACTCACGTCCATTTTATTGAAATTATAATTTTAACGAAAAAAGTACAAACATAATGTAATATCAGAGAAAATAGTAAAAACGAAAAGAAAAGATAATATTTACTGCACGCATTTAATCACGGATAAAAAAAAAAAGCCGAGAAGTGTTTTCTAATTGAAATTTTTTCATTGTTTTACCGCGTACTGTATCTACATATGACTATAATTATCACGCACTGACATAGATCGTCCGACATGACAGATGGTGGAACTACTAACGCCGACGTCTACGCTTATCTGTAAACCAAGAAATATAAACAGCAGTAATAGTTTACGTCACACACGCCAGATGGACGTATCTACCGCACGCACTCTGACTACAATAATGACCAAATTCGTACTCGTATGTCACGTTATTTATTTTACGTTACTAATCATAGAACAATTTTATATATGGTTTTTCAATTTTAACCTACGCTAAGTTTATATGATTTTAATAAAAAGCGGTAGAAATACTCTGCATGTATTAATAACTAGACTTATAACTCAAAAATGTCAGTCATGATATCTACGGAACCCAAGATGTTCGTCTCAAAGTAAGGCTTTCTACCGCTGTCCCACGATGCCTATGAATCTGCATCAAAATGGACTTTATTTTTGTAATGTAATTGTCTGTTTTTGAAGTTTAAACTCATTTAGAATTCTAGGTATCTCATGAAGGCTGTCCCTTGCGTTATGATCTAAGTAACACAAATTAAGACACTATTAATTGTATGGATTACTCGCAACTATTCAAACAATATGCGCGCCATCTGTTATACATGTGATATATTAGGAACCTCACGTAGGTACCAATAACAACTACACTGCATAATGTTGGATAATGCAAAGTTAAACCCAACGAAGCGGACGTCGACTAGTACTGTCTTATATTTAATTAATTAAGTAAGTGGTAATGATATTAGAAAGCACTACGTTGTCACAAAAAATCGTGATTAACATTAAATACGGAGCACAGTTATTGCGAGACTGTACCTTTATTTATTTGTCTAATAAATTAATATACAAAAAGTTGAATATATTTCAAGTCCACTTAATCACGGGCCGTGATGAAAGAAACCTGTTACATAAATGTAAATCTTAAAGATAAGTAGATAAAGATAATGTAATCGAATTACCGGTCAGAGAGTAATTCGATTCTTAAAACGAGCAATTTATTTAAACGTAATAGTATAAATAGCTTAGTTCCGAACTCAATTACAATAGAAACCATACAACTTGGTTATTTGCTAGTAACCGAACACTAATGGTCAAAATTCGACCGTGATCATTAAAATTTGAAGGCTCATAATATAAAATAATATATGTACAAATTATTCTGTGTATTTTTTATAAGGCTTATCAATTCGTCGCTTCAGTAGTTATTTCTTCAATCCACCATTAGTTGAATTTTAAATTAGAAAGCTTTTTGTTTTAATTACAAAACAATGCTGCTATTTGATTACTTCTTTACACGTAATATGTTATTTGTTTTGACTTGTATGGTATGTCAAAAATCTTTGAAGTAATGGTCTATTTCCAAAATAGAACTAAAATAATTTCTACTTTAAAATGCAACTAATGGTAGTATGAACAAATAAGCATTGAGGCCACGAATTATATTATCACATTTTGCTACAAACAATTTACTCTGCGCAGTTGTTTGACCACAGATTGTTAGAAGCATGAACGTAACTATTTAATGTTGCATTTTATTTTATTTAATATATTTGTAACATCTATCTATCATCTATTGAAGCGATGATAGCTCGGTAGGTAGTGTGTACAGGTGCCGCGTAAAGGGATGTGAGTTCCAATTCACCAACAGTGAGCTTGAGCTTTCGGTGAAGGAACGACATCGTGAGGAAACCATAGCATGGTGGCAGGGCATTTTCTAATGACCATCTGGCTAGCTACGTTCCTCAAGTTGAAAATACTGCCGCCAAATACCTATAGGTGTGTGTTACTCCCTATCATTTTTCGTTCAAAACTCTACGAACTCCCTCCTGTATCTATATATATCTTACCATAAAGATAACAAAAAGTCATCGTTTGTCTATGATTGTAAGAATAGTATAAACGAAATATGATGACTTTATATTTTATTTATTATACATTATGAAATTTTAATATGATTTAAAATACATATTTTCTAACATATAATTAATTCTAATTTATTTAATTATTTTTCTACAAATATCCATTAAAACCTTAATTCACAAATTGAGAAAAAGTAATTATAATATTACCTACATGGAGTTAAATATATCTTTTACTTATTTTTTCTTATAAATATACATAGGTACCAGGGGTGGATCTGGTACAGTATTTAAACCATAACATTAACAAGTTAGATAACATTATAAAATTTTGTATCCAATATAATTTTAGGTTTGTGAAAAAGAAAATTTTTTTTGCTATATACATGCCGACGTGTGCCATCGGTTTTATATTATTTATTTTTCGTAACGACTGGTAACCGGCCAAAAAGCGTGATTTATTATGGAATTGCAGTAACGCCTTTGAAGTTTTCTTTTAGTTTATAGAAGAAACTGAATGTGCAAAGCTACTTTGAATACTTTACTTCGTAACATGTAGTAGATATGTTTATTCAACACAGCGTTTGGTTTTGGATAATAGTTTTATATTAGGTTGGGAGGGAATTTCAGTCTTTGAAGTCAGTGTCTTTTGGTAAATAATATTTAAGTTTGAAAATTACTACAAAGTATTTTCAAGTGGTTATTAGTCTGTAATATACTGAGTCAAATATACTAAAATTATTGAATTTAATAAATATTACTTGTTGTACTTTACTCCTGTTAAACAATTTTAATAAATCATAACAAATATCAATATAATATAAAATCATTTAGTATTTTTCATGTTATAGGCAAACTTTTTAGATATAAGAATCATTTACTTCTTATTTATTCTTACATATATCTGGATCGTGTATGTAATAGAAGCTAGAGAATAACCTGGATACCATTCTTTTTATTATTAGAACATATGTTACTCCTCATATGTGCACAAAACCTTTTTCGTTGGTGGAGGCGCATTTCAGACAGCAACCGATAGAGACATTAACTGATCTGACGAGATTGCAACATTTTGTAAAAGTAACAGCAGGAATCTTAAAATTACTGTTGATCAGAAATTACGTCCAACTATCCTCCGGTTGTAATAGCTACGGATAAAAAAGCTGGATGAAAGAGTTCATCCGAGGTTCCACGATTTCTTATGCACTAAAATATATAATTCGCATTTGAATGTTTTCGCGAATATTTAGAAGAAATGATCGATTCACAGTAAAAGTAATATAGCACAAAACGATTCAGGCACATCCATTAAAGTCTCCCTGGTGTTGATATTAATGTTAGCCATCGGGAAGCAATCACGGGGTATGAGATAACGCTCAGGTCATATACCATCAAATAAGTTCGCCTTTATGATGCGTAAAGTGCCATCGCCACTTTGGCAGAGTTACGGACTAATCGATGAAGTGCACCATATCTTGACAGAATGTATTCGAAGCGAACGTATTACATATGTATGCTTCTGGTTCGTTACAGTTTGTTGGTTTATATAATCCCTTTTTATTTGGCCCTGTCTCCAAAAGTACAAGAGAATTCTACAAAGTTAATTTAAAACATTGTAAAATATTAGCATTGCTAAATTGTTAAATGTTTATGTATCTATGTAATTGTTTGTTACACGGCGATAATGTCGCGTGAAACAGTAAACATATATCATTCTTTTTAAAACTTTTATCCGTGATGTATGAGCAAAAGTTTCACCCTCGGTCAGGATCGGTCGGTAGGTTTATAAACACAAGAACTTTTTTCAATGAATCCCAAACAGATTGAATGTCAAAAGCGTCTTTCAGAATCCTAAGCAAACGGATCGGTTCCGTGAGATACAAAGGAATATCTCGATATTTTCTCGCAGCGAAAAATTCATTCTACAATTCACCGTAAATTTGCCAAATCGAGTAGAAACTGATAAATGCCTTAGACGTGCTAGAATTTGTACTTAAAACCTACGCGGGAATTGAAAAACTTTACGTTCAATGTAAATAATATTTTACCAGATATTATTTGATAAAATTGTATTCAATAATGTAAAACAGAATTATTGTTTTAACGATCACTTATAAAGAATTAATTCGAATATGTGAAGCATATGCAGTAAGCTATATACTACGTGCCTCTAACGCTCCTACAAAATTTGGCTGGGCATATTTAGAAACACGAGCAGTAAATGTCAGTGTTGATGTGTGTCAGAAAGGGGCTCATTAAACCTACACCCGCGTTACAAGTCTCGGAACCGGCTCGAAGTTTCCCTTTTTGCCACTCTATGGACCCGGCAGGCATAAGGTAAATCCATGGTTAGCTAAGAAGTTCGATTCATAATGAAAACTCAATAGTAGCTGCTATAGATAAGTCGTTAAGCGAATAAGTTCAAATCACTACAATAAGACTGAATTTTCGGTGAAAGAAAATATGTCAAAACTTTGTGTCGCACCACCTTGTAAATCATCTACCAGCCTCAACTTGAGAATTTGTTGCCAAACATCTATAACCGTGTTCTGGCAGCTCTACTTGAGAGATAATTCGTACTCTAGTCTCATGGTCCTCTAACATCCAGTGGGATTCCCGGTGTCGTACCCCAAGAAGATCTTACGCGAGGGCACGGTAGGAAAACGTTATGCACGATGCGAGGCCTCAGATACGGGGTTGGTAACGCGGACCTTCTTCCCGAAGGTGGATATGGCCCACCGGGTAGTGAAAAAGACCCGTCTGTCACATGCCCACGTGCAGGCTCTAACGCGCCATGAGGGTTTCGCAGCGTACCTGCATAGGTTTAAAATAAAAGACAGTGCCGCGTGTGGTACGACCCGGGGACCCCTGAAACGGTCTTCCACCTTTTGGTGGAATGACCCGTTTCGGTTCGTCTAAACTAGACTTGGAGACGGAAGCGGGCTTACAAGTCGCGCTGGAGAACTTTCCCGATCTCATGGAGGGCCACACCGAGGCTCTCTTAAAATACCTGGAGATAATGGTAAACACCGCGAAAAAGAGGAACAAATAAATAAAAGAAGTCATGAGATACTATAATATCAGACTAAATAAATTTTACAAATTATATTTTAATCATATTATTATTAATTTTTATTATCTATTATTTAAACAAATTCTTGATTACTGACAAAACCAAATTATAACTGACCTTCTACTGACATATATTCAAATTCTTAAAATAATTTTGATTTATTGTTGTGATATTATTATTATTTTCATTATTGTTAGTTCCAAAATAAAAAAAATATCGGATTATGTTCGAGGTGTTTTAGAGAATTTTAATAAAAAAAACATCCAGTGAGATTATCATACAAAATTAATAGAACAGAGAATAGTAAAAAATAGAGATTTAAAAATATTATACACACGCCATTCTAGTTCTACTTGCTCTAAGGAAAATAAAATTATCAAAGTTTTATCAAGTTTCAACAAGTTGCGATTACGAAAGTTAAAGGAATTTACATTTGAATGTGTGATAAATTTTTAACTATTAAATTCGAATGTTGTAAAAAGAGACTACTCTTTTATTCGTTTTTACCAATAAATACAAAGCATAATTTATACTTTTCATGTTGGTGGTAATACTTATTTTTCATTTTCGTACATTTAATGTTTCAAATTGCCTTTTTTATCCCAAAACTTTTATTAAAATGTTGTGTAAAAATATATTGTGTATTTTACAATATGACTGCTTATCTAGGTATACTTGACTATATAAAATTTTCAGTACATCTAAGCATCATTGTTTAATTTAAAAAAAAGATAAGGTGAAACACTCCATTCATTTTATAGTAGCTACTAAAATACGATACCAATCTTAATTAAAAAAAGGTTCCATACCAAATAAAACAGAACGTTATTAGTATATAGTAAATCGCATTTCACAAACATTACGTATATTTTGTCAAAATACAGTTTACTTCAATAAATTAGATAAAATAAACTTTTTATTGTTTGAAATATGCTAAATGTTTTACAACATCGACGTGTATCTTGGAATTTATTCATAATATAATTGATTTAATTGAAAGAATCCTAGTCGTTCATACTTTTCTGATATTTTTATGGTATTAAAATTCATTGAAATTGATGTTCAAATGTGTTGGAATAGTTATATAAAATAACTCGAATGAATACTCTTGGAATGACTTGATCGCAACCAGTTCCCTACCTCGTTGCGTTTCGCAATTAATCAATTTGAATTGTGTTCCGAAAAGGTACATGCTTTAGTATTTCTAGGCAGATAACGGTTGTTGTATGCATAAATTTATCTCTTAGAAAATACAATTAAAAATGTTATATATCGACCGAATTTTTCAATTACAGTAACTGTTTCATTATATAAAATTATGAGAATATACAGTTATCTTCAATCTTTATTAAAATATTCTAATCTTCCATCATGTTCTTTCAGCACAAAAAATAGTTATATAAAGTTCTCTTAGAAAATTCAGAAAATAACTTTTTAGGTATCAAGCAAGGTAAAAATACCTTCACAGCTATTTATACATAGAATTATCTCTTGTTATTACTGAAATATTTTTAAATTACTTATAATATTATTTTCTTTTATAACAACACACATTTAAAAATTATCTTATATTAGGATTTTTTTATTACAGTTTGTTATTAAGCTGAAAAAGAATATATTTTTAATTAGAATTTATATAACTGTTAAATGGAACTGTGTTAGCTGATAACTTCCTAAAAGTTTAACGAAATAAGGTCACGTATAAATAAATAATATCCGTTAGTTCAGAGGGAGAAGACGGAGCGCATTCAATATGAATGAATATGGATTCTGAAATAGGTAGACATTTATATTTAGCGCGTCTAGGTCAAGCCTAAATTTGACTTTGTCAACAACGTTTTACGGAAACGAAAAAAAAAACGGTAAAAAAGAAAAAGAAGAGCAAAGGACAAATATTAGTATGGAAAAATTACTTTTTACTTTTCAAATTACTTACACAATGATAATATAATATGTGCTTCCATGATATTATTCAATTGGATATTCATTCTATTTCTTAAGAGTTATGTGATTTTTTATGCTAATGAGTAGCAAACAAACAAATCGTTTCATGGTAAATGTTTACCGTCGCCTATAGACAGTCCAACTCCAGGGTGTTACAGCCATGTTGCTGACCTTGGCGAAAATGGCTGGCTCTCTTTCGCTATTCTGGAACACAAAAGCTCATACTGAACCTTTATTTTACGACAGTCTAAGCCCGAGGGCGGTCGCTAACCAGTCGGGCAATTACCTTGCCACCAAGCTTTGACGGATCATGGATTACATGATTAACCGTCATGACCAAAATCAAAGGTGGGATCAAGATTCGCCAGTGCCTCGTCGGTTAATCAGAAGGGTGCACCCCGGCTGGTGAGGTAGGTTTGGGTAACTCAGATGGCATTCGATACCCCTTACACTCCCAAATTGTTTTACATTATTTACATGTAAATTGTAGATTTTGATATTCTAGACATTTTAAAGCAATTATATATTTTAATGAAATAGTCAAATACGTCTTCAATTTTATGGCTCGTCTAAACTAAACCAGATTATTTATTACACGTATTGACGTTTATCTGTTTGAACGCACCATTCACATGTTGATTACGATGACATCATTCAGCATAATGATTTAACTCTTTAACTATATAGTACTTTATTTTCTTAATTCATATTCAATTTTCATACATAATTTACCAAACAAATAGCACAAACACAATGTATATAATTTGATGTTGAAGAAGAAACATTGAAATATATCTCATTGGAACTATAAATTCGTTATTAACATAGGTAGAAAATTAGACATCTATATAAATATAATAAAGTCAATAAGTTTGTTTGTTTTAAATCACTAATCTTAGGAACTACCAGTCGGGTATTAAATAATCTTTTTGTGTTTGATAGAGAAATTATTGATAATTTAGGCTATTTAACATAACATTACCACAAATAAAAGCAAAGCTGTACTGAAAGAAGTTCTAAAAACGGCAAAAAAAAATAACGTTTAGTTCTACGCGAACGAAGTCGCGGGCACAGCTAGCTTCTACATCTAAAAATGTGGGCTTGAAAATTTTGTAACAGTGCGCTTAGATTCCTCATCGATTGTAGTATGTTCTGCAATAAGCCTGTCAAAAAACCATCAAAAATCATTAAACAGACTTCAAGTTTTTTTTATTCATTGTAATACAACAGAACCGGTATGGAGTATATTTTCACCTTTATATGCACCTTTATTTTGCGTTTATTATTTCCATGCCTTTTGCCTTTTGCTAACTATAACTAACCTACTATAGTCGAAGTCTTATCTAAGATCAATACTTAATTGGTTTTTACTCCTGGGAATTGAGCTGGAATTTGTTCGAAGTAGTGCTAAAGCAATCCCTGTCCCTTTTGTTTTCTTTTTAGGTTTATCGTTATGACCACAATCTCGCCTAATATTAAATCAAGATATGTCTCAAGATAGTGGGCACGCAAAGCCTAGTGGAGAGACTGGCTCTCGAATGGAATTACCGGATCACACCTACAGGTATTTGGTGGCAGATTTTCAACTTGAAGGGTGTAGCTAGAAAAAAAACCTTTAGAAAAAATTAGGCATTACAAAAAGTCGTACCTCCACGCTATGATTTGCTCATGATGTTTCCTTTTACCGAAAACTCGTGCTCATTGCAGAGATTCGAAATCCCGTTCATTGACGCGGCGTTCATACACACTACCAACTAACTAACTAACTAGAAGTCGAATACCTTGTTTGTAATGCGTTGACAGTGACTATTGGAACGGTGACCGTTAAAAAATGAAGTACTGTTGGGGATAAAAGTCAAGTGAGAGGACTCAATGGAAAATAGAAAACGTAGAAGATACTGGTAGAACTTTCGATGATAGCTAAGAGTGTATGACAAATTTACCGTAATTAGAAAACTGTTCAGCTAACAAGAACACAGCCGACTAAAGAATCTCTTGATGTCAACTCCGAAAGTTCTTATAATTAGTTTGGGTCCAAGATTAATTCTTAAGTGGTTTCGATTTGGAAAAGTTTCCAAACTATTCCTTTAAGGGTTGCCTTTTTCCGGCTGATCGATTATTAATGTTTCGTCGTATTTCATTTTGTTATGTCATTAAATATTTGTTAAAGGATTCAAGCGACCGAGTTCATACAAACAGAAAGAGTTTGCCGAAACTTATCTTTATCGCTGGTAATTCATATAATACGGTATAATCCGGTTAATCGTAGTATTAGATGTCGGACCCACGTTTTAGGAAGGAAGAATCCATTAATGGATTGTACGTCAAGACTACTTATTTTGTCTCCACTATATGTACATTGTATAGAAAATAAGATTACTGCAAAACTTTGAACGATGACTCATATTTGATTTAAACCTATAACGAAATATTTGTCGATGTTTATAATTGTCTTTTTAAATTATTACAGATATTTATCTTCTATACAAACATTAATTTTCAAAGCGATGATAGCTCAGTGGTAGTGTGTACGACTTCGCGTCAAGGGACGTGAGTTCGAATCCAAGCGCCTACAATGTGCTTGAGCTTTCGGTGAAGGAAAACATCGTGAGGAAACCATAGCATGGTGGTAGGGCTTTTTCTAACGCCCGCCTGGGTAGCTACCGCCCTCAAGTAGTAAACCTGCTGCCAAATACCAATAGCTTGCTATTGTACTGTGCTTGTTCCGGCAGCTGCACTTGAGAGCCAGTTCCTCCACAGGTTTAGCGTGTCTACCAACTTAAGCCGTATCTTAAGATCAGGTGAGATTATGGCCATAATGCTAAACCTTAAGTATAAAAAAAAACAATATATATAAATTTAACGTGTCTGTACTTTTAAATTTATGTAAAAACAAATTATTGCATGTGACTAAGAATAAGTAATACAAAACAATTACATCATTTTGAGAAATATCTGTCGGTCTAAATGTTTCTTTGTGCACGCATTACTACTAAAGTATATCGTTTATAATAAAACGTCATCATTGACATATAATTATTCCGTATTAGTAGATGGTAAGTATTCTAACGTTTCAAGAAGCGTTCATGCAAGGATAATGAAATTTTGCAAATTTTTTAGAGGTCGTTAAAAACAGAAAAACGAAAATAGACAGTCTTGGCTAAGGCTAGAGTTTAATATAATTATTTCTGAGATAAAATATGATATGTATTTAAATGTAATATTAGTACTCTAAGACAGCTGTGCCCTTAGGGAAGTAGTCTTCCAACAATTGCTAAAGTATACAGAAAATAAATTATTTGGCTATGGTTACTGGTTCACAATCGCAGTTACTGTCGTAATCATAGTCAACAAACACTCGATTTGACGATGGAAGTAATTCAGACACCTACCGACATGCAAATGACAATCTTCCGTACGTAATGCTAAGAAAAATATGTGACTTATCATAAAAATAAACCATAAAAACACGTTTCGTGGTGTTTTTATTGCGAGCTATTTTCACCAGTAAACAGAGAAATCACTCTAGTAAAATATAAATCAGGTGTTTAACGTCCGTATGTTTGACTTTTGTAATGCTTGTTCAGTTTACTTGTTTACATATTTAACGTGTGCATTGATCTTTTTAATTTTATATGTTTATCGAATCAAACGGTTTCGGTGGCGACGGCTTAAAATATACTGTGAAACTATTTTTAGGTTTGACAAAAAAATGTATATATTAAAGTTTTGCTGTCGTTTTCTCGTGGGAAAACAAATACCTGGCATATTTGGACATTTCATATCTATAAGTATTGGAAGTTATTTCTGAAGCCAGTGATGCAAATTTGAAAACCTTTGCTCACACAGGTAGTATATAATAACCGAATACCATAGATTATACTCTATTGTTATGAAGTTGTATAATTGAATAACAGTGTACGAAGTAACCGGCTGTTACAAGTCTTTTATAAAGAAAAAGCGGCATCTATGAAATACAAGTATTTCAGTATTTTTGTAATGTTTCTCTCAAATTTTAGCAATTGAAATAAATTAATATTGTTCTATACATATTATTGATATATATATATATATATATATATATATATGATGCATCCGTATATTATTTACATGGCTTTTGTATTTTATTTTAGTAGAACTGCAATGAAAAGACTTTTGTATATCTTTTACTATAGCAACCTGTGACTTTGTATTTTTCTAAAACACGGATAACTTCATTGAAATAAAACTAATTTAAACGGATTTTATCTCGGTGATTTATTAAATTTTGATCCCGACGTTTCGAAAGCTTTTCAGCCTTCGTGGTCACGGGGCGGACTGAGGTGTAGGTTGTCCAGAAAAGACACAGGTAGACACAGTTGAAGGTAGACACAGTAACATGAACTTTTCTGGACAACCTACACCTCAGTCCGCCCCGTGACCACGAAGGCTAAAATCCGTTTAAATTAGTTTTATTTCAATGAATAATATTCGCGTAAACCTAAGAAATCATTACGGATAACTTCGTTTTATATAATTTACTTTTCAATCGTAAATTATTTTTAATATGTGTCAAATGAAAAAAGTATAAAGTTTTAACTTGAGCTATATGCTCATGTTGTAAATAAAAATAAAAAAAAAACATATAGATGCATGCATGAGAACTATACCTGAACCCTATATATATTTCTTGGTCATAATAATAAAAGATTTTGTTTTATATAAAACTGCATGGAATAAGCTTCATGTCAAACGACCTCATAAATTCCAGTGTCAACAATAAAGATGGCCTCGAATTACACAACCTCTCAAGTATTATTACGGCAAGCACATTATTACGGTATTTTCATTCTAAACGTGCCTTAGATACGATTAGATTTTATTCACGGAATCTCATGGATATTCATCGCTAACAATATAAAAATAAGCTTAGAGTGAAATTGTTTTATATATGTGAATACGTAAGTTGTATTATACGATCCAACTTTTACGAATTTTTGACTTGTATTTAGACTCTTTATAAAAATGCCATATTAAACACCTTATATTTTTAATGTAACAGTTAATTATTAAAACGTTATCTGAACAAGGAAGTTTACAATTACTGGAGATTGATTTCGATACGAATTGTAGGAAGGTAAAACTTTTCTTACCATTTATCCTTATAAGAGTCATACAAAATAATTAAGTAATCACATATTTTATGAATTATGTGTTAAATTCATTTATATTATACAAAAACTAGCAGTACCGATTGGCTGACGTCTGCCATTGATAATAATTCTGGATATCTACAACAGCGTCAGTTAACAGGTCTGAATACCGTTAAGAACCATCTAAACGACCAGAGCAGTACACCTAAAACATCAACTCGGAACTTTATATATAAAGATGATTGGTAATCCTGATATAAATTGTAATTTTTATTATAAAATATTTTGCATGATCATAATATTCTAAAAATATAAAACATGTTTTAATATTGGATTTTAAACAAAATTAGTTCTTTTCATTTCCTGACACTCGTTGTCTACCTTTTTCATCATATTTCTTTGATTACATGACACCTAAGAAGTTTTAAAAACAATACGTATCCAAATATACATAATAATTGACCTAAATCTAGAGTGCGACCCTAGATGTATTATGGTTGTTAATTTAATTAATGTTCCGGTTAACTTACATGTTATGTATTTGAAGAATATGTAATTATTTTATTAACAAAACGAGTGTTAGTATTTCCGTCTTAAACTGTTCAACGTTCAGATAAAGTTCCTCTGCTGTGGTTATGATATCTAACTTGTGCTGAGTTGCCACGTTAGATACAGACCTCAGTGTTGCAGACTACAAATCAGTTAGACGCAAGTAAAGCTATGTATTTCGTCTAACGACTCTTGTTTGTTATGTTAGAAGGATCAACTTTTTAGGGCTTGCATAAGCTCTTTTGATACCTGCATAACGATCTTCGCTTCTCAGCAAGTTTGAATTACCTAATAAAGCTCGGTTCGATTCACATTGGGGAAAAGCATATGTTATGATAGAATACTATGAAATGCGTAGATAAATCTAAACTATGAGGTACCTACCTAGATATAAAATACCTAGATAGTGTAAAAGTGAAAGTACCTATATTTTTCTAATAGGTATTATGGAATCATAATAATAATGTTCTCATCTCGGAATTCAAGGAATTATAGAATAATTACTGTATTTTAAACGTATTCATAACAAATTGTTATTTTCAAGAACCTATACTATATTTTAAATTTAATAAATCCATTAATCCAAAGTGCTAGTTTGCTTTACACAGAACCGCATAAATTCTTGAAATTAAAATATAAAATCATTTTTTCTAGTTGACTCATGTGAGCATTTTACACATTAAGATGAATAATGTTTAAAATATTAATATATTGTGAAATTAAATAATACTTCCAATAGTATGAAATGAAAGCTTTAAGATTACGTTTGAGATATATATTTTCATGTAGAATTAAGGGAAATATGAAGTTGCCATAATAATCCTTTTTTTATGGAAGCACTGCAAGTGATAGTACTATACGCACAGTACAATACAAAAACAATGGTGACCAATGGTAGATTAATATTTGGTCGGGGTCGAACGATGTTAATAATGTCTGTAAACCTCTTGGTAGCCGTCTATCGAATGTCGATAGGTGACAAACTAAAAGATAACTTGTTAAACTTATTCCCGTATGTATGGTGTAGACAACAGTCGGGTACAAATCTGGTCGGGTATTAAATACACACCCGATGATTCCGGAACGTGACACGCCTAAACATGTTAGTATAGCGTATGTTACACATAGTATGCTTTGATTGCGATCCAGTAAAACACAGTAGTCCTGTACTAGCTCATAAAATAATTTCTTACCGCTTTTAAGAAATAATGTTAGAGTAATGAATCCACTCCATGGTTTTTCCTTTCTCGAAAGAACTTACAAACCTATATTCCGAAGAATGATCAACAATTAACTTCATAAAAATTAGGATTTACATGAGATTATACCATTTTTGAAATTTTCCTTTTTGAAGGATCGTAATAACAGGATTATATTTAATCAACTTTCAATACTTTACCGTGAAAGGCCTACGTAATAAAATGTCTGTTAATTATAAATAGTATTAATAATTAATTTAATGTATGTATGACTTTGTTCGCGTGAACTTGAAATATATTTCCTATAAATTTTTAGATATATGTTTTTCAGTGACTCAGATACTACTCTTCTCTCGCACTTAACTCACACTGCCATTCAGATTACAACTTTCGATAGAGTGTACCTATTCTAATGAAACAAAGACTAAATGTTATTTGGGGATATGCATTATGATTTTCATGGTGACGTGTTAGCAGTGATTCGTGCACAAACAAACATACAGATAAACAGACATTTTTAAAAATAATTATAATTTATTCTATTACTTATTCTTAATCACTTAAAGAATTTTTCCACATTAATCAGAAAAGTAGAAACATGATAAATTTATATTTTTATTATATGTATAGATATCATTTTGTCTAAATGTATGTTATAAACTAAGGCTTATAAATGAATGTTATAAACTTCCAGTAGTTGATAGCATTACGTAATAGTAATTACATTTTTGGATTATGATAATTTTATATTATATAAATTGAAATGTTACTGATTTTAATGGCCTGTAACTTTAGAACTAATCGAATTTTTGAAGAAATTGATGTCGAGTTTTTAATTATATCACTTTTAAGTTTTATTATGGTATTCAAATAAATGTCATTAAAACTACTCTATGCATTTTTTTACAATTTTAAGTTAAATTATATTAATTATTGTATGTAAATTATAAAAGAAACGAATATCTGACGCTTATTCTATACATATATTTTTTTCATAAATAGGCAAAACAATTTGATGTGTTGGTATAAACTTTCTTTTTGAAGCCTATTCATTGAACTTGATAGTGTGAAAAAAACACGTCTATTACAGTATGTTCGGATGTTTCACCTGTTTACCACAAACATGTCAAAACGTGACCGTCTTTGGTTCTGTACGACTCAATTTGTATAACATTCAAAGTGTCTAATATTAATATATAAAGAACAATTGATTGAATTATTTATTACTATTTGCTTCGACAGACGTTTTGTCCTATACAGAAACTAATGTTTTGATTACAACAATACCTAGCACGCTTAGTAATAGCATACAATTGTGGCAAGAGTTTGTGGTAATCGGAAAAAGAAAGTTGGAGTTTAACGATTTGATATATACAATACATATTGTATGAATTTCAATATTTAAACAAATATTTATGACGTATATCTTATAAATACTTACACATTAAAATTAAATTATAATTTACATATTCAACTAGCGAAAATCGAAAGTTGTATTAAAATATGTTAAGACATTCGTGTAGTAAAACGATAAAATTTTATACCCTGTCCCCGAGGAACTCTCTTATTTTGTGGGATAAAAGCTATTCTACATGTTTGTTATAAATTATCTATAATTTTATTTATCATCGTATTAAATTCTATTTATCATCTTCAGAATGATGCACGTATCACATAACAAAGACGAACATAGAGACAGATGAAAAATAATAAAAAATCTTTTTGACAAGTACGTCGGTACCAAAGTATACTACAATTATATTTAAAAAAAAATATGTAATATACAGATGTGGCTCAGTTGTAGTTTAACTTTTTTTACTTATTTTTTGCTTTCATTAATATACATATAATGTATAAAAACGATGTTTCTTTAAGGAGCAATCACGTCAAAACTACTGATCGTATCGACATGGGACCATGACAATTCGATGCAGAATTCTTTGTATATGGTTTAGGGCTATTTAATTTCAGGCTTTGAATTTCAATGTAGCTTTATTATTTTTTGGTATTTTACTTTCATGCAATTTTTCCTGCCAATAAACAACAAAATACGGTTATTTTCGCTTAATATGTTATTCGCCCCTTGAAGCGGGGAGTAACTTAAACTTAAACTTTAATAATACATGTTTTATTTCATTAGAATACCAAAATACTGAAATATTATGATATTTAAAATTATGCAATGTATATGCTAAATATAAGTTACTGAGCAATGCACTGCCACGATATTACACTACATACTTCTAATACGTTACAGTCCTATCTTGATACAAATAGTCACCCTGAAATTACTCCGTGCAAGGTGAAGGTATGTTTATTTTTTCAACATACAGATACACGATAAACACTATTCAAATGACACTAAACCTTACGTAGAAATAGTTATCTAACAAATAAATTGATGCTAATATTAAATCACCACATAAAGGCGTGCTACATTCAAATTTCTATAATGATATTTTTATTCATTATGCTCTGAGATGTTATTTATGGTTTTATAAGCGGGTAATGAAAATATATATAAATCTCATATACTTACTAACCATGTAACTTCTGTATGAGTTGACATATATAATTAAAATTAATGCGATTATCTATCTTTTATCGAAACAATGATTTATATATATTCTATGATATGATGGTTTTTTTTGTCGCACCGTGGAGCTGTGGAACCGTCTTCCATCCTGTTCCCTCCTTCATATAAAATTGGGTCCTTTAAACTTGGCGTGCAGAAGCAATTAGCAGGCCAGCATGGCAGCTGCAGCTGACGGACAACATTTTCTCTTTCGGTAGTCGCTACTGTCCCTGGACCATATTGAGCTTACCATCAGGTGAAGTGCGGTCACTATGTCAAGCAAAGATAAAAAAAATATGATCGATAGTGATTAACTACCGAAAGTAGTAATGTCTGCCAGGCCAGCTAGTTTAGCTTTATAAAATTGAGTATTGTTACATAATCAACCTTAATATGACTGTTTAACTAAATTCAATATATCTTACAAAAAAAAAATTTTACGTCTAGACTAGTACTATGTGTGTGATGTCGAAGTTGGAGTTGGAACGGACCTTTTTAATCACCCTTAATATTTTATGAAATGCTATGTACAACAAAAATAATTCCGTACATTACTTACTAAATAATTAAATATTAAACGAATAATACTACTAATAACTACTAACTAATTAAAAAGTAAACTTACTTAAATAATTACTGAATACTTTAGCCATTTAATCGTGGTTGGTATAATAGTTTCATATTTCTATGGTTTTTAAATTTAAAGAGACACCACATCTGATAAAAAATTTGTTGACCTTTTATTATATTTTATTGAAATTATTTCAATTAAGTAATAAGTAAGTTAATTTTAAATTACATGGTATGTTTACTATATTTGTTTGTTAATATTATTTACGTTTTTGATACTTTTAATAGTCTAACGGTTCTCAATAACGACTATTATGTATAAATGAAAGGTGTGAATTTGGCTATCGCAAGTACATTCTCAATGCATTCGTATTTCATATAAATAATTCATGTAATCGACTAGCAATTAACATTAACCTATACTCAAAACAATCTCTAGCTATATACGTATGTAGACAGATATTTTAGCTGTTATATGTTGTTTTTTTTTTAATACCGTGTCTAATTGTATTACTAACGCTTGTTGTCCCGAGAGACGTGCCTTTGTCAAACAACTCACTGAGCGCTCGACTGTGACTTACATGCTTTATATGAAAACCCCATACAATATTCTCATATATATTTTAATCATTTTGCACATAAATAAGTTGTTTTGTTACTCTTATATTATTTTATCAGGTATAGTTATACCAGTATATTACTATGAAACAAATAAAAAATGTGTATACATAAAAAAAACCGTAACTGTGTTTTGACGCAATAAAAGTAATTTTTTTTTTTTTTTCAAAACTATGATTTGGAATGTACTTTTCTGTGGATGTAGAAGTGAAAAATATTTAATATACAATTTTTATTCGTCTGTCTGTCATCTTGTAAGCACATAACTTTGAAATTACTAAATAATTTTTATTTAAATTCGTGACAGTGATAACTAAACTATATTTTTATTTTTTATGTTACACCTGAAAATTATAGACGGCGATGTATTTGAGTTATAAACTATTGGAACAGTAGAAAAATGGCTACCAAAGCAAAGTATTGGCATAAATATGAACTTAATCACACACATCTATTATCATCAAAATATACTGCCCAATTATATTTACCAAAACATTGTTCCATAATATATTAAGCAACGGAATATACGAGTAAACGTTTCAAATGAATAGAAATTTAAGGAACTCCAATTATAATTACGTCCCGCAGAGGGCCTCACAGGGACATAGATTCCCACATAACAAAATTAAATATTGATATTGTATTGAGTCCCACATTACCATGTAAAAAGTCAGTTATGAAAACCAAAAGTTGCTGTTGGTCTGAAAGTACTTTGTGACCGTTGATTATGCGTTTTAAGAAATCCCACACGAGAGGAAAATTTACAGAGTATATTTATTTAATGTTAGCTTTTACCTGCGGCTTTGCTCGCCTTAATATTGATTTTGTCCAAAAAAATCGGATGACGCAATAAAATAATTTCATACAAATTTTATCCCTCTGTTTACCCCATTTCCAATAAGTGATTCGCGAGTAAAAGTAGCCTATCATTGTCTCCAATTTCCCGTCTATCTCTATTTCCAAATTAATGGTCAGAAGGAAAAACACGAACAATGAATGTAAGTGTTCGTGTACGCCGGAAAAGGGCCCTTTAATCCTACACCTGTGTCACAAGTTCCGGGATCTGTTCGGAATTTCCGTCCCTGCCACGTGATCACATTGGTATCCACACGGTAAATCTATGGAATGCTAAGAAGTTCGTCATATTTATTCACAGACTATGATTATTCTTCGTCGACTATTCCACAAACGGCACAGGTTAAAAATTCGCTGGAAGTGGATATCTCATAGAATACAATATTCTAAACGTTACTATCCTTGTATGTATACCTGTATCCTGTATTGTGGCATATGTTAACACAATATACTATAACAATCAACTTTCTATTCATTTTGTTTCATTATAACTTATCATAATTATTTAGTTGCCTGCTTAATAAAAAGTAAGTAATTAGTTAATACACCTAAAAGACACGTATGATGAAATAGAATGGTTATAGTATAATTTTTAAGATAATTGCAAATATTGGGATTAAAATGGGTTAAAATCAAAATAACAACGCGTTGTACTTTAAATGAGACCTTTTATATTAGTTAGAAGCATAGTTAATCGAAAATAGTTTATAACACCGATTACTACATATATAAGTGCGAGGCAAGGGGGCTAGGGTAGGTAAAAGACTAGGGGCCAGTCGAAACGAAGCACTCGTCTCAAGATATTCATCGTACGTAGCTGGAGCATCACCGAAGGGGCGTAAGATTTATGTTTTCTTATTATTTACACTGTCTTCTATATTTTTGGTGATTATGTTGTAAATTATTGATTGGAATGGTTTATAGTGACTTTCGTGGTTGTAATTCTGTTCCGTCATAAGAGATGAGTGGAAACAGTTCAGTGGAAACGTGCATGTTTGGATATCATCGTCTTATTATTATCGACCTGAGTATTCTTTTAAACTACATAGAATTAGGATCTAACAACATACATTATCACAATTGTAGATTGTGTGGACATAGACTTTTCTTTAATATGAATGCATTACTTAATACTGGTAAAATCAATTATTTTGAGTTTAAAATTAACATTTTTTATATATATACGGAGAAATACATTTCAGTCGATTTTAAATTTGAATTTCTTTATTTGCTGTACATGAACTTTATGTTATCAATAAAGGAAATAGAAACTGTTTATTTCCCAAATATACAAGAATTTCATGAAATCTATAAAAATCCCCCTTTTTTTTCCTTGGCAACTTAGTCCTCTTTAGGCACTCTTACTGTCATTTTCAGATAATAAGATTTGGGCATTTTGGGCAAATGCAACTATCTTCAACAAGATGGTGACCCTCTTGGTGAACGTAATATCCGAGTAATTATTCGTAATTTACTTCACTTATGCTCTTCAGCTACACAACATCACGTAAAATGTCACCTAAATTGCATAATATAGGGCTAAATAAATAAGTATATAAATAAAAAATCACAACATGACAGGTAAAGATCCCGCCAAAAACTCCTGTATAACAATAAGTGATTAATATTCAATCATTTCAATTTTCAACCACATATATAATCCTCGATATTTTAAATTGGCAACAGAGTTCACTACCAATCAATGATCATCCCACTTCTACTTCATCCAGAAAACCCAGATACAAGGGTCCTCGACCCGCAGTCATAAAGTATTCATAATTCAAACGATCCGCCCTTCACTGTACACCACTTATAACGGTTTCATGTCTTGCAAACTTATTAATGAGAACTTCTATTTTTACACGTAAAAATAAACATTTCTGACGTGTTGTGGCAAACTACCGGATTTGAATTATGAAGAGATTATAAACGATTGTTACTCAGTATATAATATTAAATATAGCTAATAGTAGTTTAAAGGGCATTATTTGCGTTATCCGCACTAAAAAAATTATATTCTAAATATTATGAAGTAATAATGGCCTACACATCGCGATAGGTGTGATTCCGAATCCTATAACGAAATTAAGCCTTTGGAGAATTAAAATATCCTAATAAATAAAACCACGTATTGTCTAATGCCGGCCTGCCTGAATATTACTATTGAGGTGAAAATAAATCGCCTATAGGTATGTATCCCCTCAGTTGAATTTGCTCTCCAAGCCTGGCGTTACGTCAACGAATGCTAATGTAATTTTTTTAATAATGTCATTTTTGTTTTAGTACTGACTGCACTTTTGTAGTAGACACTATGCAGTAATTTTGTAAAGTTACTGCATAAAGAAACAACATAATCTACGTTCAAACGCTATAAACTATGAAAATCCTACTTTCTTTATTATGAAAAGGGGTAAAAAATAAAACTATAAAAAATATACATCAATCATTTACTTTAGTAGATAATAAAAAATAGGAAAAAAGATTATTACTTCCATGCCACTAACCTTTATTACTAAATGGACTGGCTGCTCCACACAGATGACAAGCACTTTATATATGATTTGCATTTGATATAAAAGCCACATTACGAGAAGTTATAAAATTTGCAATATATTCTACGAAGTTACGTGCCATTGTAATAACTAGTTATAAAGTTCTGCCACTAGTTAAAAATTAATAATTAGTAAAAATTATAACAATAGTCGGATATGACTGTACCAATCCCAGTACAACGTAAACTCGTTGCTATTTCAGTTGTTACAATTGTAAATGCGAGCAATATGATTCACAGTCATCAACTGGGAAATGTTGATTGATATGCATTTGTAACGTGCGTTATGATATAAATCATAAACATATGTTTACGTATTGAAATCCATTCCAAAGACGACAAGATCTGATGCAAGCTCTAACATTACACTTTTGATTTAAACATTGAAATCATGTTATAGAAAAGCAAAAAAATAGAAAAAGTAACATCTATCGCTTATTCGATATCACTTAATATTTTGATTGAATTATAGGTAAACGTTTTTGGGATCGTAAACGTATAAAATACCTAATTTCCTTAATTTCACTTTCAATACCCATATTCATAAGATTCTATATTGCGTAAAGATGTTTAAAATCATTTACCATTTTCAGAACACAACAGCATAAACATCTGCTTAAAAATAGGAATCACAGTAATAATGATTCTTAAGATTTGGTTTTATAATGTTTTTTGTTATATGTAAATATAAGTTTTTGTTTCTTTCGTATATACCTATACATTATACTATCAATGTACTATTTACGTATCTATGTATTGATTTATTATTTACTTTTAAAGTTAAGTGTTTAAAGATTGAGTTCAATATTTTTTATATGGCTCAATAATATAACATATTATCTTTAGTTGACCTATATTTTAAAATTAGAAGTAAATTTATAAGTTGTGAATACTATCCAACTCGCCACCAGTCGGACAAATACCGAGAATACTGGCCGCATTGCCTTGTGTTGATTAGCAATGTTTATTCTTTGTACATTTGTCCTTATTTTGAAATAAATATTTTATTTCAAGTACCTATAGTTGCACTTTTTCTTCCACACACTATAAGAAGTAAAATGGCCTATGCTAAATGACCCCTAATGTATGCACTAATCATTAAAATAATTGTTTAAAATGTTTCTTTCGATTTGTTGGGTTCAATAATTTCGAATAAAGTCTAAACTGCTTTTGTTCTCGGTTTGTCTCTTAGCAACATCGATTTAATATGCGTAGGCATAAATGTGCGCGTCACCAACTACGACAAATATGTAGCACAGTACAGTAATCCTGGTCTGAAAGATATGAATCTGAGTTGTTAAAAAATACATTGGTAACGTAAATATTTGTAAACCGTTTGTTTACAAAAATATATAATCAGGATTTTTCTTCATAAGTTTATTTCATATATAACTAAGCATTTTGTAAAAATATAACAAAAGTGCCTGGTAAGTATATCTTTATCTGAGAACATTAAATCGTATGCAGCGTGCTTGATGACTCTTAAAATATAGATATAATACGCTTAACACTTCTGAGAGATATGCCGGAAAACCACGACTTCTTGATAGTGTTATTTACCAAAATCTTTGAAACTAAATACAGCACTGAGATCACTAATACTTTGTCAGAAAATAGAAGTGGCGTTGATGATATCGTAACAAACCTTGTACACTTGAAATGAAATGTCTATATTTTTATATAAATTTTGAAATCAAATACATGTTGGTGTGTTCCGGGAGTTGCACTTAAAATACAAACCCTCCATTAGACTTCGCGTGTTTACCATCATGGGCCACATTTTCAATTAACATTAGGTAAAATTGTCACCATAACGCTAACCTATAAAGTGTATAAAAAACACTCTATGAACGAATAATGTAGAGATCTTCTTGCTTGGTACATTATTGGTACAGATTCATATTTAAAAAAGGAAAATATCATTATTAGTGCTCTACATTTTCCATTGTCTATCTAACCATATTTATAATGAAAATATGTGGCCTTCCTAGATAAAGTATCCAAATGTGGCTAATGTCAACAATTATGTGATAAAAATGAGCGATGCTCCAATTTCACGCATATAATTGACAATTTAATTACATAGGGGGCGCGTTCCTGATAGCATGAAAACACTAGTAAATAACTTACAGTATGCCGACTTCTAAATCTAATCATGTATTCTACACAAACATAAATAGCATACCTGTTTCATACTAATATTATAAATGCGAAAAGTTTGTTTGTTTGAATACGCTAACCTGAGGAACTTAGTAATAGATCTTAGTCGAATTTCAAAATGACTATCTAGTTTTACATCGCAGTTATGGAAAATGACTTTAGGCTGTTTAACATCACCCTAACACCAATAGGAGCAAAGCTGTATTTAAAAAAACTTACAAAAACAAGTAAAAATAATTATATAATTTCAGTTCTACACGAACAAAGTCGCAGGCACACCTTGTTACCATTATACAGCAAAACACTTTGTTTGAACTCTCTAATCTTAGGAATTACCAGTCTGATTTCAAAAATCTTGTATTTGATAGAGCAATCATTGAGGAATGCTTTAGGCTATTTAACATCACACTACCACCAATAGGACCAAAGCTGTATTGAAAAATGTTATAAAACTATACTTATTATATAAACTTCTTAATACTGTTTATAATTATACTTGCTCTAAACTATAATTATTAAATAACAGTCGCAGGCACAGCTAGTAATAAAATGTAACAATCATACTAATATTATAAATTTGAAAGTGATTTTGTCACGCCTAAACCGCTGAATCGATTGTGATGAATTTTGGTACAGAGATAGATGGGATCCAGGAGACGGAGATAGGCTGCTTTTTCTCGCGAAATCTTTACTGGAAATGGAGTAAACAAAGGGATAAACTTTGTATGAAACTTTTTATAGCGTCATCCAATTCGTTGGATAAAATCGACACGAACGCGAGCGAAGCCGCACTTGATATCTAGTAGTACAATAAATGACAAACTTTTCATTATCCTTTTCATAAATAAAAACAAGACAAGGGGGGAAGTTAGCACTTTTAATTATTAATTTTAAACGTTACAATTTACATAATTTATTAATTACACTTAACGTTATTGTAACATAAAATATTCATGTCATTTCCTAAATTTATATTCATAAATGCCATGTGTAACGTATAGAAATTACGGTAAATTGAATATATGACAGTGACTGTCTGTATGTTATTTACTCGTGCGTCGTCAGTACGTAGGTGTCACATTATAACCTATTCAGCGGTGCGGTTTGATTGGTGTTATGCAACAGATGGTACCGCCATGCTGGGTGCGTAGTCTCGTGGTTGAACTGATAAATTATAATATTTACATAATCTGATATTGGATACTTTAGTTTTATGTAAATCTATATTCGGTTCCCACAAAGGTTTAATCTATAGGGTTCCTAATCTATTATGATAAGAGAAGGTGGAATACCTTTTCACTACTATTTTAAGTGTAGCTACAATTTATTATTATTATTCCACATCCTAAAAGTATAGATATGCTTGTTGTTTATACTATGCATATGGGCTACTTTTCACTTATTGTTTTTACCTTTCCATTTGCTTGCGAGCGATATAATCATTGCAAAAGGCGACTTTGAAAAAATAAAGCAGTAGCTAAAAAGGTGAAGTTAGAATTTATAAATCTTAACGTCTTATTTAATAGCACAACAAAATAAAATATAGCTTTTTTACACCAGATGGTGCTGTTCCATGACATACGGCGTATAACATCTTATATTGAATTAATGAAATATATTTTGCAAAAAGTTCCTGGAGAAATAAAATATTATAAATCACTTGATACCGAAAGTAATATTAAGAACCATAAGAATTTTAAAATCTATACCAATATTATAAAGTCCAATACTTTGTTTGTAATCGGTAATCTCCGTAACTAACATGGCGTCACAATCGAAACGTATTAAAAGGCTACACGGATGCGATAATCCACAACAAAAAGTATGAACTCTTTTGAAATATGACAACCATTGAGCGCAATCACCGGCCATTACGTGATTCATTTGAAAGAATCCTAAAGTATTCATCGGGTAACGAAGTAACATAACCAATTTTCACTAAGCGGTGTGCGAGTCGTTTCATTACAAAACAACGTCAAAAGTTATATAAATCGCGAATAATAGAACCGTACTTTACTTCAATAACTAACACACATGTGTGATCAACATCGCTCCTATATGCTAGTGATTAGTTCATAATTACGTCTTCGTTAGCCGCATAATTGGACTAATGCGTTCATTCTACCGATGAGATTAATCAGGGACCTGCTTTGATAAAGCGCCGTATAAGATTAATTTGAAACCAGCCGATGTGATTTTATTTCTAAAATTAAGTAATTTCGCAGACATGCTTACGTTATGAGAAACTGGCAAAATGTAATTTAATTTTGAATCATTGTTTGAAAGTTTAGTCAATTTCTTTATAATATTCAATTTATACATTTCTGTCAATGTCATGAAATTAGACAATGAAATTAGCTTGTGCACCTAACTACATCAGGTACCATCAACTATGTTAATCTCAGTTGGTAGTGTGTACGGACGCCGCGTCAAGGGACGTGAGTTCGAATCCACCTACAATGAGCTTGAGCTTTCCGTGAAGAAAAACATCGTGATGAAACCATACAATGGCTTTTTCAAATAACCGCCTGGCTAGCTTATAGCTACCACCCTGAAGTTGAAAATGTGCCACCAAATACCTGTAGGTGAGTTTCGACAGTTGCACATGAGAGCCAGTTCCTCCATAGGTTTAGCGTGTTCACAAGCTTGGGCCACATCGTCACTTAAAATTATGTGAAATTGTGGCCATTACGCTAAACCTTGACTATAATATAATAAAATATAATAATAATATAATAGTAAATATAGTATCATTATTTCACCACAACCCTATTTAACTTCCTATTTAATACATTCTTTGTATACTTCATACGTTTATCGTTATGGCCACAATCTCACCTGATGCTAAGTAACGATGTCACTCGAGATGGTGGAAACTCTGAGCCTAGTAGAGGGACTATAGTTATTTGGCGGCAGATTGTCAATTTGAGGGTGGTAGCTAGCCAAGTGGATAATCGTTGTATTTTAATTAGTTTTGTATACATCTCTCCCAAAATAATTTTGACATGTGCTATCCCGTACATTTTTAGTAATTTTTTTACGTTAGTGATCGTCGAATGATAACTTGGCTAGGGACTAAGTGTTGTATACACTGAAAGTATAAATTAATACAATTATTACGTACGACAGAGCCTGCATGAATTAATAGATAACTTCCTCCTAACCCTTATCCAAGCTAGGTAGGGTCGGCACATCATGTTTTCTTCTTCCACTCTACTTTATCAGCCGTCATCTCAGTATTCACTCTTTTTATATACATATCGTTTCTCACACAGTCCATCCATATATTCTTCGGCCTTTCTCTTCTCTTACATCCATCCACCTTCATACTTAACATTCTTCTAGTTATATGGCATTCATCTCTTTTCATAACATGTCCGTACCATGCGAATCAATTAAATAATGATCCCAATAATTAAGTTATTCTTCCTTCTCAAAGCAGTCGGCCGAGTAATAGATGTTTATTGCTTGTAAGAGAAAGTAATGAAATAGTGATCCAAGTCGCCGTATCACCCGAGATCTTAATATTTATGCGCCGTCAGATGTCTCCACCCTACTTAAATAAATATCAGGCTGTGCGAGACTACATTATGTTCGTGTTAAATTATTCACGGTATATTACGCTCTCAATGTAAAATATATTTATGAAATAATATGTTAATTTACGTTTTAAAATCTGAATAAAGGTGTTTGTTTCACATCAGGAAAAGCTGAAATGTTTACAACGTATAATGAACTTAATGTATGGCTTCAAATATTTTAAAATAAATAATATTGTTCAATAACTATACCACAAAAATATGTTAAAAATTACAAAAATAACATAATTGTATATTTTCTTCAAATTCTGTTTTATTGCTTAGTAGGAATATTTACATTTTCAACACTTTGTATTATTTAAGGACAAAAACATAGAGCTAGTTTAATGTTTCACTTAATCTTTTTTTTTACCTACTATAGAAAATGTAATGAAAACAATTATTATCCTTCACATAATGCTTTATTATTCCAAAATTTAAAACTAAGGAAGGTAAAAGTTGTTTACATAAACAAGTTTGATGAAGATTTTCACAAAAAAATATGGTTACTTTACCTACGTTCATTTTGAAAGCCAACAATTACACTCATAAATAGTATAACAAAAACTTATACATAAAAGTTGTACATAAAACAAAAATATTTTCCCAGTACAGTTTTCCCCAGGACCTATGATATAGAGGTCTTCGAAAAGCCATTGAAATACAGACTTTAAGGTCAGCAACATGGCAACATGTAATATCCCTGGTGTTAAGGTATGAATTAACAGTGCATAAGCGCCTGTATCCATTTACCATCAGATGGAGCATCGGCCTGTTTGCTGCCCCCTAGCAAAAAAAAAAAACGTTCCCTTACACCAATTACCTATAATAAAGGATGTAATGGATTTCAAAATGTTATTTTCAGATGCGTAAAATATATTATATAAAATACACAATCATATATAAAATAATATATAAAATAAATATATGATTGTGTAGATACAAAAAAACTCTTTTTACATATTTTAACTACAATATATAGTAGCTATACGTTTTACAGGTATTGATAACGTGTCACAATGTGAGATATGCCAACACCCAAAAACAGTTAATGTTTTTTGCTTTGCCGAATACTAGCTATATTCTTCATTTAATGCCAAGAGTAATTATAAAGCTTATAAACTCGATTTCCGGTAATATTGAAGTGAATCGACGCGAAATTACTGTGAAAAAAAATCGCAGAATAGAGAATTAAGGTGCGTTTCTTTTGTTGGATATACCCTGGTGCGTATAAATAGGGGAATATGAGGGAGACGGCTAGCAGAATGGGTCACGTTTTGACTGGCTCGAAGTCAATCGATACCGCTTTTGTATTTCGAATCTAATCAGCAGTTTACTTGATATATAGAAGGTATTAACAATAGGTTAATTATATTTGTATACAATAATGAATATTATGGTATTTTGGTACCACTCAGTGGTAGTATGTACGAACGCCGCGTCAATGAACGTGATCTCGAATCCCTATAAATGAGCTTGAGCTTGGTGAAAGAAAACATCAGGATGAAGCCATAGCATGAAGGTAGGGCTTTTTCTAATTACCTCTTGGTTAACTACCACCTGTTTTTATTAACGAGGTGTTTAAAATTATATTCTCCCAACGTACTTATTTCTATCTATTAGATTATAGGTCTAAATATATCATAATTAAAACAAGATTAGTTTTTAAATCTGGGAATTATTCCTAGGTGAAATCTTACTGTTAATTTATATGGTGTAAATATATTGAACTATATATGTCTATATATTGAACAAGCGCTTTTCTATTTATATTTACGAAAATTTATAATTAGCATTTATTTTATGTATAAATTTTTTTTGCTGTAAAGTTTTTAAGGTATACTTTACAAATAAATAAAATTTAAGTATCTATTTGTAATATCAAAATAACGGCTATTTACTAAATAATCATAAAACTTATATACGCAACTTATATAAAAACGCAATTATTAAAAATATTGTTTGTCTATCTGCTTGTTCTGGTAATCTCTGAAACGGTTGGGCCGATTTTGACGGAACATTCACTAGTAGATAACTGATGATATAAGGAATAACTTAGGCTACTTTTAATTTAGAAACAGAGGATTCCACGAAAAATTAATAAATAATATTTAATTCCGCGCAAATGAAGTCACGGGCACAGCGAGTATACTATAAAAAATAAACAGTTATTATGCATGTAAAGTGTGATTTTTACACTCTATAAGATGCTTATATGTCTTTGCAAATTCATTATAGTACACGAAATATGTTTAAGTTAATTGTTGCGTTTGCAAATAGCCCATTTGGGTATGTATATCTTTACGAATATTCATACTTAGCTTTTTCTTTTAAATACAATTGCATTTATTTCATAGTAATGTTGAAGTACGCGGATTTAATGCGTAATATAATATAAATGTATCAATACATAGGTATATTTACATTGAAAAAATAAATGTTATAGAAAAAAAAATGAAAAAAAATGAATAGTTATTTTTCATTAAAGAGGATGATATTTAGTAAATATCCATATTAATTACTTCGTTTGATCTTACTTTGTGACTTCTTTCTGTGGCAGATTGGGATGTTTTTGTTAGCATTAATCAAAAAAGAAGCTTTTAAACTTAGAATAAATTGACATTCACTTTTTATTATAAGATGAAGTTATAGGTCTTAATATGATACAGGTGGAAGTATGACACTTACTTAAAAGATTAACTATTTAAATAAATATTATATTTATATATAACAGACAACGTACTGTAACAACGTATTAATCACAATACAACGAACAATAAAATTATTACAAAGTATTAATCATGATGTGGACAAATTAAACCCTTTTTAAGTATAGATTATTTAAACTAAACACTAGTCCCAAAAATAATGTTTGTCTATCTCTTGATCCCACTTCCTATAAGTTTGTCGCGAGAATAAATATCTTATAGCCGTCTCCAATGTACCATTTATCTCTACACCAAAATTAATCATAATCGGTTAAGCGGTTTACGAGTCACAACTATCAAACTCACTTTCGCATTTATAATATTAGTATGAATATTTTGTATTGTATTTTACTATATATATTTTATAACTTATGACATAACCATATTAGTAGTTAAAATAAATTACCTTTTAAATGTAGCCAGAGAATATCAAAATGTCATAAAATACATGCAATGTCATACAATATTTACGCATGACACAATATGTTATGCGACATTTTGTTAAAAATATTTTCCAGTAATAAAATCTCAGATACATCATTATTTTTGTAACTCAAACGATTTGAGGCACCGTTCGAATTCGCTTCATTTATCATTACTTCTAACTTAATTAATTGAGTAATAATAATAAATTTTAATAATAAATGCTTAAAATGACAAAACTTTAGATTTATTAACCAAGCCGTAGCCATTACTAGTCGAAATGACTTAGCCGCGTGAAAATAAATAATTTTTTTAAGTAATATTAATTATAATGTAACGCTACGTTAGACGTTTTAATTCAGAATTGATTTTAAATAATCAACTTATAATTACTTAATTCGTTAGTACGTCTAATTAGTCATTATGTAATGCTAATGTAGTCACCCAGTACAGGAAAATATTGTTATAAAGTTATTTTGAAGCGGTGACTGCTCAGTTAGTAGTGATGTCAATGGATGTGAGTTTGAATCCACCTACAGTGAGGTTGTGTTTTCAGTGAAGGAAAAGATCGCGATGAAACCATAGCATGGTGATAATGTTGTTTCTAATGCCCGCCTGGCTAGCTACCACCCTCAAGTTGAAGATCTGTCGCCGAATACCTATAGGTTTGTCTCGCCAGTTGCACTTGCTAGCCAGTTCCTCAACTAGGCTTAGCGTATCCACTATCTTGGGCCACATCGTCATTTAACATCAGGTGAGTTTGTGGCCATAACGCTAAACTTTAACTATAAAGGTAGCAAAGTAAACAATGTAAGTGAGTTTGTATTTGTGTATATATTTAAATGAATGTTTGTACATTGAAATCGCTGAACATCAAAACTGTATAATATTTTTTTTATGGAAAAGATTCTTTTGTTATCCCTGAACATTAAAGTTGAATTATTATAATAATGTAATAATGAATAATAGTAAGTAAAGTAATAGTAATAATGAAAAGTCAAGGCAACGTTTATCTAGTCTATCTTATTATGAAACAACACGCAACAAAGAGTAGGAAAAAACTTCATTCAAACTTTATTCGAACTTCATAAGTTGAAGTGCAAAAAGGGAAGAACTTCCTTACCTCCGACTTAATAAAGCTGGGTGTTAAAAAAAATTTGGCTTAAACAATACACAGTAAGTAGTTACTTCTTTTTTATTATTATATGTTAAGTTAGCATAGTTACTAAAGTTTTTTTTTTATCGGAGGGAAATGCATTAACGCGTACCCTTCCAGCCTGGAGGGACTGGGAAGGTTATGTGGTACTCGCCCAGCGCTAGACACCGGGAATACCCACTAAAACCCCATGGCCATCTGTCACTTTGGGGCGATTAGGGTTCGAACATGTAATCGCCGCAATGAACTTGCCTGCACGGTTGGCTTAGCGTTTAAAGTAGTTGTCGCGCTGCAACCGTTGTGCCTAAGTGCTGTGGGTTCCAATCTCACACAAATAATTGGGCGAATTGTTTTTACATGATTCTTCACACTTGACATTGACGAAACTGCCTACATAGGCATATGCCATCATAGAAAAAAAAGTTCAAAATTTAAAATATGTAGAATGTATTTAAAAAATATGTAACTTATGTCAAGGGTACAAAACGCTTTAAATTAAAACAGCTATATAATTTATATGTAAAGGTAGACCTTACATTAATCTCCTTGCAGTTTTCCATTACACTGAACATGTGAATACGCTACAAGTGATCTAGAAAGAGGGAAAACGTATAGAACAGCAGTCGGCCGTAACGGAAGCCGGGATCGATACTAACGCGTCTCGCAACAGGTACGCCCGGGGAATAAACCACAAGCCTAATGACCCTGTGTGATATATATGGACTATTTTTGTTTCGTGTTCATTGCAAATATTATTTCGATTTATATTAATCTATATATAAATCAGCAAAGACCGTACTTGTGTTCCTTCGGTTTGCCAATAGATTTTCTTTTATTTATTTTATTAGCTATTGAACAACTTTAGCGGTATCAATAAAAAAAATTTAAACAGTTACCTTTATAATTTTACAAGAACTTCCTCAAACTTTCAAGAATCGTTTTGGACGTATTTCGACCCTTGAATGAATAGTAGTAGAACGACATAGACTCCAAACTTTAGGCTATGTCTACAACTTATCTCGCGTGAACTACATAAAATTTTTATTAATATAAAACATAGTTAAAAGCACTATATCTCTTTCTAATATTTAATGATTTTGGTTATAGAAACATATTTATAGAACAAACGACGTTAGTAGATATTGCTATAACATGTAGTAGTAATAGTAAGTTCTGTCTTCTTTAATTATTACTATGTGTATAACTAGTTCTCTTTATTACATATTGTGACAATACTAAAACCTAACAATAAAATGGACTTAGCAAGAAAACATGAAAATCGCTTCACTGGCTATCAAGATATAATATACACTATTTAATAGCTAAGAATATAATACTCTAGTATTTAATAATTACATTTAGCAGTTTTTATCTGTCTATTACATAATATTAGATAATATATAATTTTGATATTTTTTTTCACATTTTATATTAGATTTATTAAATATTTTAATCACATTGTTACAGCTGACTTTAAAGATAATAAAGATATTATTACAGATCGTAGGGCACTGAACATAAGAGGTAACATGTTGGCCCTTTCGTTTGCTCGTTATAATGATGAAGTTCTCTTTAATATCTCTATGTAATGAGAGTATATCACCATACCGCATACCATTCGTGCACACCCACACGTTACGTACACGGTTCTGTAAGGGACTACACTCGCGGCCATTTAGCGGCTTGCCCGATAAGGACGTTGTTAGCATCACTAAATTAGTAAATTAGGACCTGTTGATTAGTCAAGCTCGCGAATCTTTGTTCATTTTCCGGCAGCATCCCAAGCCAAGCTGAGTGCCCTTAGCATTCGCCCCAAAAAGTTCGGTGAAGCTGTCAAAGCCCTTACGGGTAACAGCGTATATCAGATGGAAAAAAAAAATTGGGAAACCACGGGCTTAATTGAATTAAGAACTAATAGTCCTTTTCGTGTCTAATACAATACATTTGGGGCATAGTACGAACTTAGACGATGTTTTAGTGCATCTAGTATGCTTACATAAACTCGCATCAATATTGTTTTGTTATTATGTATAACCTTGCAACCTGGGTAAATATCACGATAATCCTAATTCAATTATAAGGGCGCTCATACCTATTGACTCTTTATGGAGCACTGACTATCGGCGGTTGTATGGTAATGGGAAGTCATTTGGCATTTCACTATCGTAAAAGTATTGAATAAAGTGGTTATATGTACCTACGTATATTCTATTATTTCATTTTGTATTTCAATCACCAATTAATTTATTAGACTAACATTTGTTTTTTATCTTGTGGATACTGGTTATATATTAAATAAATAAATTATAATTAAATTATTATTTATATATAACAGACATATATAGGCAATAGTAAAAAACTAACTATATTCGTCCTGTTAACATGAATAGCTACCTTATAACTTGGAAACAAATAGAGTAGTAGTGAGCGAAAAAAAAAAAACTTTACATACATACTATAAAACATTATTATATTGGTTCGTGTGTTAGTTGTCTAATTTTGCTTTCCCATCGCATGTCTAACGTTCGTGTTATATCGCCGGTAAAGTTTGTCCATCAAATTCCACATGAAACGACTTTTGAAGACTTTATGTCGTGACTGTAACTTCCTCCATGTAACTGAGCGATTAATCTTATAGAACGGGTTTTGAGGGTGTTTGTGCTAAATTAATAAGATATGTGTAACACGAATGCGATATATTAAAAAATCTCTCTATTATATAATTTGTTTTAACATTAAATATATAATAGATTAAAATACTACCTACGTATTTCTCGCAGGTAATGTTAAATATTAAGAATGTTTTTTTTATGTGGTAATATAAACATTTTTTCGGAATACCGACCTAATCATAACCAACCCCTTGGAACTGTAACTAAAAGCCATCAAGACGATTTCATAAATA
This sequence comes from Actias luna, assembly GCA_039707435.1. NCBI lineage: Eukaryota > Metazoa > Arthropoda > Insecta > Lepidoptera > Saturniidae > Actias > Actias luna. Next base: position 5,341,364 of record JAZHAC010000033.1, on the reverse strand, counting down.
TATCAGAAACAATAACGTGTTTTAGGGAAATTCAAATGACGTAGTAAGAGGACTTTTTAAGAAGTTATTATTACTAAAAAAGATTTAACAACAAATAAATGACATAAAAATTGATGAAATTTACTTAAATAAAAGTTGTTAATTGTGTCGTTAATATATAATTAATATAACATAAAATTTCTTCAAAGAATCGTACCAAACTTATTACCGTACATAACTCATGTGGTTAAAATACAGTAGTTGTGGCAGCAAGGCTTCGGTCACGCAATCACGCCTCCTAAAATAATAATGCACGTAAATAATTCTCAATTTCCTTTCGACTGACTTAACAAAAGATACCGTGAAGGAACATTTGTAATCGTTTAACAATAGTAATTTTAGATTAAAACACTATGGTATCCTTACGAAGACTTCAAAAGCTATATAGAAAGCGTATCAGATAATGTTACAAGCTACTGACATCGTTAAACGGGCAGTTGCATTTCACTGGAAGTGGTATGGCTCTTCAAATGCTATTAAACTAGTGCTGTATTCCACTTTAATGTCGATGAGAGCATTCTGTAAAGCAAATACATAAAGGTTAATCACAGACAGTATTACATTATGCGAAAGTGTACGTATCGATAAACTTGCCCACGTTATTTACGTAGGTAAGGTTGTGAGGTGGTAGAACACGATGATTATCTGCAATTAAATTAGAATCAATATATGTGTCACCTACTGTAACTTTCCTAGTAGTTTAGTTTTTTAGATCATGTGTGTAATGCCAGTAATCAAGTGACTCTAGTTAGGATATGTACCTCTTTTTTATTAACGTGAACAAATACATTTATAGATACAAATTCGTCCGCGGAGACGAGAGGGTTACCTGAGATTCACCCGACGCTATATTCGCTGGGAATACCCACTAAAACTCCAAACTCCACAGTTATTTTAGTTTCACTGAATATACTGCTACCAACAGGCTCACAGATCTATCTAAAGTATCTAGAAACAGTGCTGTCATTTTGGCATGCTACCATAATACAGAGAAAATTATATGTATGTATGTACCTATTATATTCGAAGGTATTCCTTTGTTCTTCTACTTCCCGTTATCAAAAGTAGGGGAGGTGAATTTTATTTCATCTCAGTAATTATTTTTTTATGTATTTAGAACAGTCTTTGGCAAATAAACAAATACATATGATTTTACACACTTAATAGCGTATTTAAGTTGACCACAGCATGCACTAAATTATTAACCGTTTATATATTGTATAGATAAAAAAATACGAATCAGGGAAAAAAATAAAGATCACCGATAAGAAATTATACCCGGCAGCAAATGAACAGCAAAGAATGATGTTGGTACTATTAATTAAAAAATCAGTATGTCTCTCTAAATTGATATTTAAGTAAAAATAATGTGATAATTATAAAATAAGTTACAAATCGTTAAAGGTATAATATGTTAGTCCCTTAACAATACAGCATTTTCTTTAAAATGTTACAATTTTTTTCCAAATATCTTTGGACCAAAGATTCTCCTAAGATACCTACTAATGTTTTTAACTTGTCACTCGAGCTGGATAACTTGCTCATATATTAATTAAATTATTTAACGGTTACAAAGTTCACTATTCCTGTTGACATCAAGTTGACTCAATTGTTTTATTCAATTACTTAATTCTCTTTTTAGTTGTAAAATTCCTTGTTCATGTTGCCGTACCATGTTGCGATTTTCATACTTGCTGATTCCTAATCTTATCAACTCTTTTCTCCATGTGATTTTTTTATTTATCTCTTTTGTTTGTCAGCACTCAAGTACATACGCCCCACGAATGTTATATATAAAAAAGATAAATGATCAAAATCAGGAATCTATGAGAATTTTAAACTGGGTATGGGTACTTTAAAATAACGCACAGTAGACTCAGTCAATTATAAATTCACAGAGGCTTATACAATATGCACCCTATTTGTTTTTAGCAATTTTGAATTACAATTTAACTTTTTTTGCTTGATTGGGAATAAGGGACACGATAGACATTCGAAACGTTTAAAAAAACAGTTGGATTTTATAATTCAACCCGTTTATTTCCGCAGCTGGCCCTCACAATAACTACACCGTAGCTGTTGAAATTACACTGCAATTTAAATAGTTTGATAAGGTAGGCGGGCTATTAGCGTCTATATTTTATGGTTAAAACACCGTGATCGGTCGCAACAACGACACCGCGCCATTCGTCACGCGAGCCCAGCCCCTACAAATTAGTATGTCGCGTAAATAACCCCTAATTACTTTTCCATCAGAGCTTCTCTATAATAAAAATACATTTAATTGCCTCTGTTATTTATAACGTCGACGTGTATTTATTCATTCACCATTGAAACTTAATTCTGCTTCATCAAATTGTAATAAAAGTTAAGACTTACTTTTTGCTCTTTTTCATCATAGGTGCAATAAGTAACTGTAAGTAACCGTAAGTGGTAGTGTGTACGACTTCGATTCAAGGGACCTGAGTTCGAATCCAACCAGCTATAGTGAGGTTGAACTTTCGGTGATGGAAAACATTGTGATGAAACCATAGCTAGGTGATAGAGCTTTTTCTAATGCCCGTGTGGCTAGCAACCACCCTCAACTTGAAAGTCTGTGGCCATAATCTCACCTGATCTTAAGTGACGATACGGACCAAGTTGGTAGACACGCTAAACCTGTGGAGGAACTGTCTCTTAAGTGCAGCTGCCGGAACACATCTGTTGGTATTTGGCGGTGGCCATAACGCTAAAACCTTAGTTATAAAAAACTTATATTTTTCTACAATAGTTAGCTATTTAAGCAAAGAGTAATTTTGAATTTATGGGATAACATCCTTGTGTCGACAGTCGACGACATATCTCAAAACTAAATCCAGAGTGTGCCCTTTAGGCTTTAAAATTCACATATGTTCCATAGTGTATTAGTGGAATTCTGCTAGTATGATATAGAACATTATTATCTCTAGTAATAAGCATAGATGCAACGTTTTTATTTAATTTTGTAAATTAAATTATAACAGTATTGTGTATGCTCCAATAGGACTGGCATAAACTCCTATTAAATTGTAAATAAAAAAATATAAAAAATTGACATACATATCTGCACCCAAATACCATCAGGTGTGTCGGCAGTGGCACTTGAGAGCCAGACCCTCTTATAAAGGCCCGCAACGCACCTGTGATTCCTCTGCAGTTGTGGGTGTCCATGGGCAACGGTGATCACTTACCATCAGGTGACACGCTTACTCGTTTACTGTGTCTACCTTCAATTTAATTTTTATTATTGTTAGTGTTCCGATCTACGCAGATCAAATAAAAATTAAACTGAAGGTAGACACAGTAACATAAACTTTTCTGGACAACCTACACCTCAGTCTGCCCCGTGACCACGAATGCTGAAAAGCTTTCGCAACGTCGGGTTAAAAATTTAATAAATAACCGCGATAAAATCCGTTTAAATTAGTTTTATTTCAATTAATAATATTCGCGTAAACCTAAGAAATCATTTTGTGTAACATATCTAATAACTCAAATATAGGTGAAAGTAGTCATTAATCACACTGCATAATTTTAATAAGGTGAAAACTTTAATATACTAATAACATGAAGTTAAATGAGCTGTGTATTGTGTATAAATAATTTTTTTAGCCCTCCGGTATAATTACGGTACTGTATTTTTTAAGGGTTTAAAAAATTAAAAGGTTATTTGATTAATATAAATATTTAAATAATAACTATATACCTATTCTGTAAGAATAAGATTGAACGGAAATATTTAGAAGGTAGTTTATGATTTTGTATATACTTTATTGTGACTTATTATGAACTACCTGTCCCGGTGAAGTTCGTATCACTTAAAATCGTTGATATTTATTCTCGCTAAAATTCAAATACAGTTTGACCGAATTGTTTTTTTTATCAATTTTGATTAGCTATAATCAATTCTAATCAACCTTCTAACTTCAATTCGTTAAGATCAATAGAACTGGCTATATCTAATATCGTTACTGTTTTTCATTTCCTTTGGTTATTGAATAAAACTTATTTATAACTCCAATAAATTAAATTTCTATTAATATTTCTATAATGAATATACGAAATTTAAATATGGGTGGATTCGAAACCACGTCCCTTGACGCGGCATCCGTGCGCACTACCAACTGAGCTATCATCGCTTCATTACTTTTCATAATATGAGATTTTAATGAAATCTGTTAGCGTCCTAACAATAACGAATTAAAATTAAAATAATTATGCAATTAGGTGTAATCGTTCGGAAGTTATGCGCGTACATACATTTCAAAGATTCATTTTTATATCTATATTTAGACTAGCAGACCCGCATGAATACCATTTTTCCTTCTGTAGTAATCGAACATAATACTATTAAGAAAATATTGAAAGAGTATTCGGTTTGAAATTTTACGAAATAACGTAGGCAATTAGAAAAGTATACAAGACTGGGTGAATGCATATAAGATATTTACTTACGAATTAGAGGGAAGTAAACGAGTTTTGCAAGAATAGGAAAAAAAGTGATACATTATTTTTGCTTATTCCAGTAGTGACACGAGCTCCGAGATAGAAAGATAGGGACGCAAAAAAAAACTAAACATTCATTCCGTTTAATACCCGTAAAAGCAGTCTATGGTAAAAACAAAATACTTATTTCCTAGACACGGAGCACTCAGTGTTATTAGAATATAACTGTATAACTTTAAAATATAAGTAAAATAATAAAAACAAATTTGCGATGGAACCTAAACTCTAAAATATTTTTTTTTAGCAAGTACCTTTTCCTTTTGACTTCAGTCAGTATAGGGAAGTGTGTAAACGAATTCTAGAATAAGATTGAAATGTAAGTTAGGAAACTGTATAACGGTGGTAGAGAAATTTAACGCTTTCTTCCATTACTATTGCAAGCTCCACACCAACTTTGAATATTAAAATTTTGTCCGCAGATTTATGAAGATGCAAATAAGACATAGTCTCAACTTAGTTTATCGTATAAGCATATTCTTCAACATAATTATATAAAATGCTGTATTTGGAGCCTTAGGGAAAATGATGAGAGTGGATTTTTCAAATAAGCACCACCATAAGAACCACAATCGAAGCTGATGTGATGTGGCCTAAGATGTTGGACACGCTAAGCCTTATATTCTGGTTGAAAATACTTAATCATAATATTACCTGACATTATAGAAGTTGCCTATATAGCCGTTTATTCCGTGTATACATATGCACAGGGCATATATATAAAAAACGATGAAGTATTAAACTATTAAATAAGTTTTGTCTAGATCATTTATTTTCGGTTTGATAAAGCTTTGTGCAAACTTTGTGTTTGCCATAAGCTGGTACTAGAAGTAAAGATTGGAACTTTTAAATCCAATAATCCTTTAAGGTTTTCAAGCTTAAAATTGTTTCGCAATCCATTTGAAATTCCTACGCGTATTACGAAAGCAAAGTTTATTTTAATTCAAATTAGCTTTCGGAAATTCCATTTAGAAATTCAAAATAATTAAATAATTATTTTGTTGACCTTTATAACTTTAAAATTTCAAACATTTAGAAAAGCTATATATTTGAATATTCAGGTCTGATCATTGGAGAAGTAAAGACGCCAATTTCACTATGGTGAAAGGTATCCCGCACAAGTGTTAATAGGGTGATATTGATACTTGATATTTGATGATATGATAATGATGAATTCCTGACTGCTTTCGGCCACAGTGACTGTTTGAACTGCAGCGTTAGTGGGCTCTGATGAGGCTAATCTTATTCGCATTGTTGACATGAAAGAACACCGTTCCTATAGGTATAATTGATTTCCGCTGGTGGTCGGGTTCTCGACTCATCACGTCTGGTATCAAGTGCATTTTTTTTAAATAATATATGCTGAAACTGGTAGCATTGATAGGTGATGAGTGTAATGAAACGACCGATTCCGCCGAGTGTTTGTTGCTCACTGATTTTATTTTAATAATATACTTTATTTTGTAATACTGCAAAATGCTCACTTTTATATAATGATTTCTTATGTTTACGTGTATATTACTATTCCAAATAATACTAATTTAAATAGATTTTATCGCAGTTATTTATTAATTTTGATCTTGACGTTTCAAAAATTTTTCAGCTTTCATGGTCACGGGGTGGACTGAGGTATAGTTAGTACAAAAAGTTAATGTTACAGTGTCTGCCTTCAGTTTAATTTTAAATTTTATTAGTATTCTGTTCTACGCAGAAAGAGCTCATAGTGTCTTGAGGTCTGGCAATTGGTCTTTTGGGTTTCGATTTAATTAAATTTATAATCGAATCCCAGGCTTGTGCAAGCTTCCAACCATCTTCTATATTCAAATTTGGCCTTTTTTTTTAATTTTAATAACCTCGTGAATTATCCTAAATAGGAATCAGTGTCCTTTAGCAAGGAATTGTTGTTTGTCGAATCTAAGATAATGTCTGGAGCCTTCTTCTGAATGCTCAGCAACTGCAGACTTCGTAGAAGTTTTATAAATTAGCGTTAGATAGTTTTTGTCAGTTTAGTGTTTAATAGGCAAAACAATTATTTCTAATTTCTAATTATTTTGCCTATCCAACTAAAAATGTTCACAAGAAGCTTTTTTACTATTGCCTTGAAAAAACACATTTTTTTTAACGTTTAAAACAATTTAAAAGATTTATTTTGTACTTTTACTACAAATAGGTTAAGTAGGTGCATAGCTCTGGAACTACTTAATCATGTATTCATTAATAAGATTACAGTACCCCTTTAATATTATTATTTATGGTGTAAATAGAAAATACAATATTGGAAGCATTTACTTGTACTGAACTGTGAATGCTTTGCGAACAGTAAATAATTACTAATTCCAAAACATTTGTTTTACAAAAGCCGCTGTTCGAATTAGTATCGTACCGAAATTCCATTGGTTTAATCAATCCGCCTATTTTAAATACTGTTTTCTAAATTGTACGTAAGTATGAGCGTCTACTTTTTTAACCCTCTAATGAAAATAATATATTATAGCATTATTATCTGTCAATCATCTAAAAAGTTAACTTTATTAAGTTGTACCTCGTATATACCAAACTTTTCAACATATTTCAGATGTTTAATATACTTATGATGATTTAAACGAATTTTAAATAAAAAAATATATTATTGAACAAAAGGCAATATTGATGGCTTAGAGGATAGTGTGTACGGTCACCGCGTTAAGTAAGTTCGCATTCCTGCCTGAATCGAACATGTGAGAGCTTTCGGTGAAAGAAAGGATCATGATGAAACAATAGCATAGTGGTTGGACTTTTTTTTTATGCCCGACTGGCTAGCTACCACCCTCAAGTTGAAAATCTGCCACCAAATACCTATAGGTGTGTTCCGGCAGTTGCATTTGAGAGCCAGTCCCTCTACTAGACTTAGAGTGCCTACTACCTAGACCACATAGTCGTTAAACTTCGGGAGTGATAAACAATAAAAAAGGCAGAGCTTCATAGTACAGTGATAGTAAATCTTGCTGGTGCGTTTCGATGTACAAATCGGGTAAATTCAAAAGCATTATAAAGAAAATAGACAAATTTAAAAATTAATATAATGAGCGGAGATACTCCTATCGTATATTTAGTTGAATTATATTTTTATTTAAGCAATGTTTACTTAACGTAACATGAGACAATAAAAATACTTTTTTTTTTTTTTTGAATTGACATACGCTGTTAGCCGTAAGGGCTTTGACAGCTTCACCGAACTTTAACCGGGCTTCTGCATGGAGTTGTTTTACTAAGGAGTAGTTTTTTTTATAGTTAAGATTTTAGCGTTATAGCCACAATCTCATATGATATTATGTGACAATGTGGCCTGAAATAGTGGACACGCTAAGCCTAAGGATGGACTAGCTCTCAAGTGCAACTGCCGAAACACACCTATAGGTAGGTGACAGATTTTCAACTTGAGGGTGGTCCTACCACCAAACTGTCCTACTACCTGACTACCACCAAATCACAATGTTTTCCTTCATCGAAAGCTCAAGCTCATTGTAGTTGGATTAGAACTCACGACCCTTGACGCGGCTTCCGTACACACTACCAACTGAGCCATCATCGCTTATTATTATATATACTAACTATTATTTATACATGGTATATTAACTGTTCTGTAATCATGATACAAGCTTTGCTCGGTTTGAAATTAAATGACTGTGTGCGGAATTAGGTATCATGTTAATTTCATTAAGAATATAATGTTTTTTTTTAAATATTGGTAAAAAAATAACACTGGAAAAATAAACTTATGTTTCGTATTGCGATTTTGTAAATGTAGACCATATACTTTTATGAAATTATAATTTTTCAGCGATAGTTCCAGATTAACTGGTCTCCAACGCCATTTATATCACACAGTATCTAGTAGCACGCAATCTCACGGCAATATACGTTCAAAACATATTTTCATGTTACGTTTGCAGAAAAAAGATAAATACGACGTTGTAAGGCTTTCACGGCTATCGTGAGTTACGTGTTCCGTTAACCGTAAGTCTGGCTTCGCGTCGAAAGCTATTTCAAAGGATTCGGCTTTGGGTTTGTATAATTCATTGGACCTTGTTGCCACCGACTAAACTATAACTATGATATATATGACTATACTGTTACCTTTTCTATATTATTTGATTAGAAATATTTATGCGACTTCGTGTTTACGTACCTCATAAGTTATTTTTAAGGCACTGATACAAACTCGTAATCCCAGATATGATACTAACTATAATACTTAATTAATATTTAATAATATGAGTAGTTAATTTAATTACAGAATTTAAAAAAAAGTTCTCAATATTTTAGCGACAACAGTTTATTACGATAATTAGAAAATTAATAAAAAGGCTACAATTTTTAATTCTAATTTTCGTAAGTTACTATACTTCAAATACAGGTATTCACATAACACACTAAGACATTTTATGAGACCGAATGAGCGATATTTATCTAAAGCTGTGGTTTTAATATTTAAATGAATATGAAACCGTTCAAATAAATATTTTTATTAAGTCTTACTATCAAAATAACTTACAAAACAGTGGAAAATAATTTAAAAGTGCACGCTTTTACTTTTTCTTTTATGTGCATAAGTATTTTCTCTCAATAAACCCCAAATATAGTCTCCCATCATGTTTTCATTGTATGGTTGGCCTTGATAACGTTCTTCGAAGTTCATTATATCCTGATGAATTCTCATAGCTCTTCTAAATACGTTCCCATGTTGTTTTTTAATTTATCGAAATCAGTATGCAGTATAACTTATTTTGCAGAGGTGGCAGTAACACTTTTTCCGCTACAACAATCGGCTCAAATTTTACGTTTTGTTTTCTGACACAAAGTTCTGTTCTTACAAGCCATGACTGTTGAATATAGTGCTTAGCATCCGCTCTGCTATTCCATAAGCATAGATAACACGGATACTTTGTATATCTGCTATGTAGTCCCATTAAAAATCCCACCATTTTATAATCTCCAATCAGTTGCCAGTTATACTCGCGATACTTTACAGTTCAATCAAGTTTTAACACTATCATAATTTCCTTTAAGATGTACTTCAACAGGACAGTCAAAATATTCTTCGTAGGCTTCACAGAGGAAGTGAGATGTTTTTAGTTAGTATTATACGTCTCCAAAATTAATAAATTGACATTGTATATAAATAACAAAATGTATCATATTTACAAATATCAACATTATTATATTTACACTTTCGCGACGACATTTTATATTTTTCTAGACTTGGATAAAACACCTAATCGTAGTTTATCACTTGAGTGCCATATAGCGACACTATGTGAACGTAAAACACTCCTCTGATCACGTGGTATTTTTGAATGTATTAAAAAAGTAATAAAAATTTATAAATATAAACAAAAATGAGTATTTTTACTATAACTATTATAAAAGCGAACTTTGTACCAAAGAAAGGGTACAGTACAGTTGTGTAATCAATCTTTATTTTTGTTTATTAAAAAGCTTGATTACGAAAAATTATACAAATCAATATTGAATATTATAAAATACAATAATAATTACAAATTTCAAAGCTAAGTAAAACAATTTTTTTAGTCCTAAGAATATATAGTCAGCATTTGTTGAATAATTCAACCACTCAAATTATAATATACTAGCTGTGTCCGCGACTCCGTTCGCGTGGAACTAAAACTTTATTTAATCATTAAAAAAAAAACTATATAGTCTATGTTACTCTGGGCTAATGTAGGATTTTAATGGTGAAATAATTTTTGAAATCGGTTCAGTAGATTTTGAGTTTATTCGTTGCAAACAAAAATACAAAAACTTTCCTCTTTATAATATTAGTATAGATTGGCGATATTTATGGCATTTATTAAGAACATAAAATATCCTATATCAGTCGGAGATAATATCGTGTGGCTTTTAATTATTTAAAGATTTTTATAATCATATCAGTAGTTTTGGAAGCAATACTCCTACAAGCCCACAAACTTTATGTAATTATGTTGAATTTGTTTGTACCAATCTTTACAACTTAATCTATACTATTCTTGCTGACTTCTATAGTATCTTCACATCTTCTATCTACACTTAAAAAGTTAATATATAAAAACTAACTGAAATAAGCATTCATTATAACACAAGATAATCTACAATTCATAACTTGAGCAAATATGTGTGCGGTCTCCTGTCTTACATTAAATGTAAATTTGAGGCAATTCTCATACGACCCCCTTTCACATCCCTTATGTTGTACCTTTCCCTTTAAACCATTAGAGACGCTCTTGTGCATTACAGTGTAAGTGGGTCTACGGTGGCTAATTATTACAAATTAACTCTGTTAAATAAGTTTTAGCTCAAATGCGTAGCGTGAAATAGCATTGTTTTGGTTTTGTTCAATGTAACCCGAGAATGGGAAGAAGTCGTAGATGCTTGGTAAATTACGTATCGTATGAAATAATAAGATCGGAGTAAATGTATATTTTATTATATTTAGTTATGCAAAATACAACATGACTACCAAACATTCTCAAATAGAGGTAGTTAGTTAATTAAATAAAGGTTTTATTATTATGACTTTACCCAGTGTAATAAAATCAATTTTAACTAGTGTAATTTTAATTACATGTGAGCGAAGGTATATTGTTTAACATTTTGCATAGAAATAAAAGTATTTTATGTGTAAAAGTAATCGTAATGAGTGCCAATTAGGTACTGAATTTCTTATTTTCCATTTTGGTTAACTGTGTACAACAAAAAACATAAAAATAAAAGATATGTACGACTTAATGGGGTTCGAGTTATAGAGATTCCACTGTATTAAATAACAACGTGCCCTAAGATGGTAACATGCTACATCTAAGGAAGAAACTGGCTCTCAATTATAACTGCCGGAATACACATAAATGTGCTTGAAAACTATTTTTCAAGTTCAGAGTAGTAGCTAGTCATACAGATTCTACATAATATTGTAACGCCATAAGGTTCAATCATGTTTTTTTTTTCCAAAATTCAGTATTAATGCTCGGATTTAAATTCAGGTCCATCGACGTTAGACACATGTATGACCCAACAAAGACTTTTAAAATGTTTCTTTTATTTTCCCTTATCCTATCTAAATTCAGAGGTTTTCCTCGTCCACATTCCTCTATTACATATTTAAAGCACAAATAATTCCTCACATATCCCAAAAATGCAATCGGATACCACTATTCTTATATCCGTCCACCTTCATACTTAACCTTCTTCTACTTATAAGACATTAATGCATATTTCCTTATAACAAGGCTGTTTATTAACTTTAATTATATAAGTAAGTAATAGTATATTTTACTTTCATAAAAAAAAATCAAATACTTTCAGCATATTATCGCACAATCTCTAACGCCGTGAAGGCAGTACGGCTAATCCATCACGAAATATAAATTGGTTCAACAATACCAACTTGTTGATTTAACTTTTGGATATGTTAATACTTTTTTATTACATGAAAAACAAATACCTTTCAATGCTTTATAAATTTGAAGTATTTCTATATACTTTCTTATTACAGTTAACACAATTAATAAGCATATTATTAAACCTAGCTGTGCCTGCAACTTCCGTTGCGTGGAATTAAAAATTCAATAAGTTTTTCCCGTTTTTGTAACATTTTTCAATACATCCTTGCTCTTATTGGCGGTGGCTTAATTAAAGATAACCTTGAGCCTTCTTTTATAATTGTTCTATTAAATACAAAATGGTTTTTCGAAATCCAACCGGCTGTCCCTAAGATTAGTCAGTTCAAAGAAGCAAAGAAACTTTTACGCTTTATGATATTATTAATGAATATAGATATATTAATTCGTCGCGTATTTAACATTTTAAAGGATACTAAAACCTGAACAACTGGAAAAGGGACTTTAGAAACTATGGAATAAAATATTTCGTTTATATATATTTTACAAGTTTATTACCGTATGAATGATGTATAAAGCTATATACCTTGTAATAAAAACTTTTCCACTTTAAAATATTGATATATTATTGGATCATAAAGCTTTCAATATTGTTAATATTCTTGTACATCTATATTAGCTTACATCACATGATTAATTCAAAATTAAGCTACACTAAAATTAGTTTCGAAGCTTATGCATCGAACGCTATAAAAATACTTACTAAATGGCAATGCAATAGCTGTTTCAGTTTCCAGTGTGGGTTTTAATTAAATTTTGTAGACAGAACCGACATGAAGCCGACGGCATCGTACGACGGAATAATTTTTTTCACCGTCACCTCTAGGTAAAGGTTGTAATCCAATATAATGGTACAATGCAGCCGGGGATTAAACTTAATGATATTGTTCGTTGTAAATTACATAGTTATTGCCGTAAACGTAAACGCCTAATACCAATTATTCGTTTTTCCCTAGAGTAAGTATGATGAGTTTCACACGTGCTCGTACACCAGTACTGATGGCTTAGTGGTATCGACTAAGGGTACCGTATCGATTGAAGTAAGTTCGAATCCTTGCGTTAAACTTACACATTAGGTGAAGGAAAACATCGTGTTGAGACTACAGCATGCTGGTATGCCACATGTTTTTTATAGTTATGACCATAATCTCATGTTAAGATGGTGGATACGCTAAGCCTAGTGAAATTGCAACGGCCGAAAAACACTTACAAGTATTTGCCGGCAGATTTATAACTTGAGGGTGTTAGCTCCTAATTTTTTGCCATTCACGTATAGGTGATTTTCGACGGCTTCATTGGACAGCCAGTTATCTTAACCTAGACTTAACGTATTACTGTCTCAGGAACACGGACACTTACTATCGTGTGATATTATAATCAAACATGCCAATTCAAACATATAATACGTTCTACAATAATAAATAATATATTATGTATTTTTTTGCAATAAAAAGCCTTCTTCACTGTAAGTTGTGACCAAAGTCCAAGAAAAATTAAATTTGGGAAGATTTGCCACTTGACATATAACCTATGATTTAGCCTACTTTAAACGACTAGAATCAACGATGTTAATTGTCGTACAATATTAAATAAATATATATCAATGGTATATTTTTCAGCCATCACAAAAAACTCATTTACCATCTTTTAAAAGATAATACAATAAAAAAGGTTAAGGGTAAAATGTTCTTATCAGCGGACTCCCTTTACGCAATAAATTTTAAGTTTACAATAAATTTCGTCTTAATTTTCATGAAATGACTTTCGGTTGAGAATTAGTTTAAACAATTGAATTTTGTTTATGCGCACTAGGTAAGATTAATAGTACATAAGAATTGTGACTCAGTAGCTCGTGAACACCAGACACATAGTTGCAGACTTCAACATAGTAACACAATCATGTCACTTTCCGGGGTCATTTTACGCATACAGATCGCTTCTACTTTGTTTGTTGCGCTTCCCGATCAGTATCGATGGTCTCGATGATCACAGCTATTGTTTGGTTATACTATACTTATCACCAGACAGTGCGTTGAAACTTACAAAATAATTAATAATATATACCTATTCTAGTAATTAAATAGTAACTACTACTCTGAATATGAAAATATAATATAGTTTTTACCCAAAACTATAGTACATTTCTGAGGCTAAATTTGGCAGATTTCTTAGAGTGATGGCAGGTATTGGGGATAAATTCTTCACACAAAAAATATACAATAAGAATGAATAGTGTCATCTTTAATACTAAAAATATACCTAACAATAATAAAATAGAATATTTAGTAATTATTAAAAAAACCCACGGAATTGTGACCTGATTTCAACTCGGAGTACACACACCTATAGCCCTGCTCGACGCTGTGTTCCTGACACGCGTTTGTGATATCATGCACCGTCGGTCGCAGGGACCGCTTTGTGAAATAAACTGTACATTTTTATCAAATTGTTCCGTTTTTTGGAACATATTATATATGTGATATTTTTAGAATTACATAATGGAAATATTGAATAAGATAAACCTGTGCTAATATGTTACATGAGCGCATATTCGGTATAGCACTTGTATGTTTTATATTATTTTTTGAATACTGAGCTCAATAGGCGGTGCTGACTACCAAGATTTTGGTACTCTTTCCAAATAATTTAGGTATACTTTCAATCAATAGAATGATAACTTATTGATACTGATCTTAGTATTAGGAAAACCGGTCTTGTTATAAGAACCCAGCATTAAGTTGCAGACGAAACTTTCGATGGTAGGACACGATAGTTTTATCCGGCAGGTTTGCTGGCACCATATTATACTAGCTATACCACACGTAATCATTAGGTATGGTATATTCCAGGATTTAACCATAAATATCTATTAAATAAGGCTGGCAAAGTCCATACTCCACTGGATTGTACTTGATTGTACTTGCCTTGAGCATTGTGATAAACCCGTTACAAGTGAGTCTCTTTTTGTTTCTCATACATGGAATCATCTAGTCAAATCCCATTTCGGAAAATATAGCCTACTTTGCTCTCAAATTTCTCTACAGTTATAAAAAAAGACATTTACTATTACTTCTAATAGGTAACTTTCTTGTGCGTATCCTTCGTTTATTTGATTTTCATATTCGAACGGAGTACCTACCACAAATTGACATTGAATATAAGAATTTAGGTCGAATATAAGAAATGTATTAAGTAATATAAAATAAATTTCAATTCCACAATACTCTTATACGTAGGCCTAACTGGATTACGCCGGGCTCATACATATACAGTATGAAATTACACCGATATTCCCTTGTAAACGGCGTGTGAACAAGCGGCCGCGGACGGAGTTCTGCGATCAATATGCGCTCAAGCTTCTCTCACCTGTGGATTTCGAAATTACGTCATCAATTTTTCTCAAAGATAAATAAAGACGTAAATTCCTTATTTTCATGTTTACTTCAGGTGGCATGAAGTAGTGTTGCGTCATCATTTTTTGTCAAAGATAAGGTAAATGTATAAATAAAGGTGTATATAACCTCTTAAAAACCTCGTTCTGACGCTTTCTTCAGGTTGTGTGAAGTAGATTTTAAAGTTGCGTCATCAATTTTTGTCAAAGATAAATAAAGGTTGTTTGGTGTTCTTCGTTCTGATGCTTTGTTTAGATTGTGTACAGTAGTTTTCTTTTTATGGAATAGGAGGGAAAACCAGCAAGTGGGTCATCTGATGGTAAGTGATCACCGCCGCCTATGGACACCTAATATATCAGACGAATCGCAGGTGCGTTGCCGGCCTTTACCTGGATGAAGTAGTTTTCAAAGTTGTGTCATTTTTTTTACAGAATAAATAATTGTTTTTATTCCTCGTTCTGATAACGACTTCAGATTGTATGAAATAGTTTATATATATATATAGCAGGTAGTTATGTTAGAATTATGTGGCAGAAAGACAGCTAGGTATTTTGAATGACTGTTATTAAATTAACGTGCACACAGGCAGGCTACTTGAAAGATAAAAATATTACCAACAGTGAAAATCATTACAAAATTAACCTGTTGCAAGGCCTGCACTTCTGCTGTTATATTTCTTCTTAAGTTATGGTATCTGTCACTGTGTAGGCTATTTGGTCGATATCAATTATGAGAAATCCATGTTTAAAGACTTTCATTAAAAAATGTTCAGCGTGCTATAGAATATCTCGAGAACGTAACTTATTTTGCATCTATTTTGATGAATTGTTGTATAGAGTATACAATTGGATTGATGTAGACATATACAATGAAAACTATAACTATAACATCAACTACCTACTATAATTTTCGTATATTAAAATCAATACTTTCTATCGGCCCTGTAAAATACAGCAAATCGCATTATTCTGTTCGCTTACTCCAATCTTATATTAAAAAGACGAAGAATATATCTATACAATTCACCCTTATATGAATAATTCAAAGATAATGCGAATTGATGTTTATTCAATTGGCAAAGCAGCGATATGAATTCATTCAATATTCCAGGTATTTTTTACACAATTGACGGAAATAGTTTTTAAAAGCTTTTTATTAACTTCACCTGTATGTTTGTTTGTATGTTTGTAACCGACTCCTTTGGGCGCAATTTTGAACCACTTTAAACGGCCAGATTTCGTTCAAACTTTTAAGATTATCATATGATAATCACTCTACTCATATCTGTCGATAAAACATTTATAACTATTAACACCATGCACCCCACGCTTATTTAAAAATATAATAGGTTTTTTTTATTTACACTATTCTAATTTATATTTATTGAAAATTTTAACACTATTCTTAATTTATGTTTATTGAAATTTTTAACACCAAACTTATTTTCTATTTTTTTAGTTCAGGTTTCTATAAAAAGCGTGTTTTTTAGTTTTTTTTTAACTATTATTTATTGTTTTTATTTTCAATATTGAATTATTGCTTCCAAACTAAAATTATTTTATATATTTGACACAGCATAAACACTGTTTATTTTTTCCTTATACACAAATGCTTATTATGAGAGACTGAAACAAACAGTTTGACAACCAAATAAAAACGAAACATAACTATCATAGACTTAAATATTCAAAATACATTTACAATTATTTAGCAGAGCTTAAATCCTTGGATATACTGTTGCAGGTATAGATACAGAATAACTAATAAATGAAATAATATTTAATTAGATTATATTAATTGTTAATATCAATGGAATATTAATTTGACGTCTTCAAAATTATTATACTTTGGTTAGTGCTACGATAGGAACAAATATAAATACCTTTTAAAATCAAGTCAAATTAGCTTTATCAAAAAAAAGAAAAATACACCTTATTTTAAAAGCCTTGCTCACAATTTTTTTGTCATATGTGTTTAAAACACTAATTAAAGACAGTGCTTTCACGGAAGTATGCACGTATAGTACCTACGTATGCTTTCACGTTGGTAATGGATACCTTTTGCAATTTTTCACCATCGCAACTCATTACATCATGAACAGATGTTTCATAAATATTCGTAAGAAAGAAAAATCATTTCCAATATTATTTAAGCCGATGAAATGTAGTTACTTTAATAAAGCACCAACAAATATGCAATAAATTTTGGTAATAACCACAAAATTTTATCGTAAACTGCTTATATTGATATAATTTTACTGATAATGCGGTTCATGACCGAAAACCGGTGCATATATATCCCTCGGGTGAAATTACATTTTGAAACCAAGCCGCTCTGTGCTCGCTAATACTGGCTATAATTGATGTATTAAAATCGACGAATTATTACATTAACTAGTAACATTATTATTACACTATCTTTAATATGTTCAATGGGGCTTGCAGCAAGTCTTTACTTAAAGAATAAGTATGTAACTTAATTACACCACTATTTTATGTTTATATCATCAGATTTTATTTTTATGAATTAACGATGATGTATTTATTTAATCTATCATCATACCATCATACTAATATTATAAATGTGAAAATGAGTAACGTTTTCACGCTTAAACCACTGAACTGATTATGATTAATTTTGGTACAGAGATAGATGGGACGTAGGAGACGGAGATAAGCTACTTTTACTCGCAAAAAACTTATTGAATGTGGGGTAAAGAGAGGGATAAACTTTGTATGAAACTTATTATCGTGTAATCGTATTAATGTAATAAATTGTTGTAGTTAATTTTTCTTTGAATATTCTGGTTCAATAAATTCAATAAGTTTACTATTGCAAAAAATACTCTTCTAGTGTATGCGTTAAATATAATTATTGCAGTAAAACGTAAAAAATTTAAACATATGTTAAAAAACTATTATTATTATAATGTGACTTTTAAATACAACAGTACTACTTAGAATATAAGTACTTACGAGCTATAAATCTTGCCAGTACCTATATAGTTAAGAAGCTATATAAAGCCTTAAATGGATAACTAACGAGTATCTAGCTTTTGAATATAATCTTGTGTAGTACTCAATAGACGCTATTTTGTACGAATATTTAAGTTTACTCCGTAATTTACTTATTTACCGTTTAATGCTCGTATTTCTACAGTTAACAGTCAATTTCTTTAAACTTTTGCCTCATGTTTAATTCTTTGCATTAGTAATCACCAGTGCTGATGAATTTCAGTACGATTACTCTACAATAACCAATTTACGTAGACCCTTCATAAGTGTAAAAAATAAAATGATTTGAATTTAATTTATAATATTGAATTGATTTACTAATATTTTAATAATTAATAAATTAACATTGAATAAATTAATGACAGCTGCTGGTTAAATGTAGATATAAACTATTCTACGTTTAGTAAACCAATAATAATGTTATATCTTCTTTATATATAAAAAATTCGTGTCACGGTGTTTGTTCGCGATGAACTCCTAAACTACTGAACCGATTTAAATCAAATTTTGCACACTGTATGCAATTTGATCCAGATTGAGAGATAGGATACTTTTTATCTCGATAAGTAATCACAACGCCACAGATATCGCTGTAATCGATGTGGTTGACTACTAAAAAGGCAGAACTAAGTCTGCCGGGTTAGCTAGTATTATATATATAAAGGTTGTACCTACACTGGTGTATGAGGTTCAAGCTACTTTATAAGTAAACAAGAATAACACCATGAATTTGACAATATATTAAATTCAAAACTTACAGAAAAGGAATATAAAGTAGAAAGCAAAAGTATAAAATATAAAGTTGAAGCGATGATAGCTGGTAGTGTGTACGACTTCGCGTCAAGGGACGTGAGTTCGAATCCAAGCACCTACAATGAGCTTGAGCTTTCGGTGAAGGAAAACATCGTGAGGAAACCATAGCATGGTGGTAGGGCTTTTTCTAATGCCCGACTGGGTAGCTACCACCCTCAAGTTGTAAACCTGCCGCCAAATACCAATAGGTGTTTTCCGGCAGCTGCACTTGAGAGCCAGTTCCTCCACAGGTTTAGCGTGTCTACCAACTTAGGCCGTATCGTCACTTAAGATCAGGTGAGATTAAGGCCATAACGGTAAACCTTAAGTATAAAAAAAGTCAAAATATAAAATAATACGCAAAAAAGGTGAATTTTCAACTCATGTGATATGCTATTTAATATTATATGGTCTGTAATATATTTTAATCATTGATAATTTTACAAATAAACAAGTATTTTTACAAACATATCGTTATTTAACTAAAAAGTGCTTAAATTCAAAATATGCATAATATAATTTTATTTAAAAATACTTATTCTTTAATAAGTATTCATTACACGTAAATGTGAGAGTTACAGTTCTATTATACATATTCATCTAACTCTTGTTTAACTAAATCTAAATCAAACTCTTGTTTACTTAAAGCTATTCCCAAGTTTTTACTTATTTTTTAGAAATAAGTGTATTCTAATATAACCACATTATACATTCATATACCAAAATCTTCACTAAGCCCTAACTCGTATATATTACAATAATAATAAAAGAACATACGAAATCCCTTTTCTCTTATGATTAAAGAGCGGTATTCACATAGGGTACGTCAGAAACAATCGCAAAAATACCCTTTATAAATAGGCACAATTTATCGTAATGCGATACAAAATAATAGACTTTAGCTTATGTTACATTGGTTAGAGCTATCGTTTATTGCTTATTGATCAGTTTTATGCTGATGTTAAAGGGAAATGTTTATGCGAAATAAATGCTTTTACATTCTGCGTGTAAAAGCACAATTAAAACACAGCAAAAGTAATTAAAGCTCTCATAGTGGTTAAGATGATTAAAAATTGATATATCTGACTAGTTTTATATTATACTAATAGAGTTTTGTAGTGTTCAGCTGTTACTTAGTATATATCCATGTAATCCTTTCTATTACTGTTAATACCTATACTAGTATACTGTGTAATTAATAAGATAATACATTTTTTATTAATGGTAATAATGTATTCAATTACGTAAAAATACATGGCATAAATCAATTATGTAAATGTATTCTTACTACATTTAATAAAAAAAAATAAAAAAATGTGCGAGTGTCGTGGAACACTTGGTTGGAACGCATTTCCTATAACGTAGTATATTATTATCGATAAAGAGTATTAGAGTATTGGTTAACAAATACAAATAAATGAATTACAAGCCTATTAGAGAAATTAAATGAAATGCAGAGATAACTAATGGATTGAAGGCATACACATTAAAATGTATTTACTTTTCACTTTTATAATCATGCCTTCTTTTCCTTAAAGGAACGTCCGAATACGTTTAAATATAATTATAGCAATTGTATAAAATAATCTATTAATTACTTCTGTAAAGGTATTTCGCTTGAACAAACTTTGAAACTAAACACTTACATTTACTTGAACCGTTACGGGGCGGGTTCTGCTAGGACCTATTAATTAATACCCTCTGAGTTTGATGAACAAATTGATCATTTACATGTTTACCTAAAATGTTCAAGGTGAAATCATATATGTATATAGGAGGTGATAACCACAACTGGATTCAATTACCAAAAGACACCTTTAAAATATGCATAAATATATTTTTAGGACACTAAGAATAATTATCATTTGCCTTGTTAATTCAGTTCTTGGGAATTTGCTTTAAGGCTTGCTTGTTGTCGTGGACGATAAAGTTAAAAATTGTTTTATCTATTGTTTGTTATGGAAATTTATTTCGTCCTTCAGTCGTCCCATTGCATTACCATCGTAGTAATGTTGTTTGAATATTTAATATATTATTATATTATTTTTAGAATGCCGCAGTGGATTGTGACGAGTACAGGGTGAAGTGTATCAGGGTTGGGGCGCCATGAGCGCTCCGGAGCCACAAGTGCTGCAAGCTCTGCAGGGCCACACTGATCTCAGCGACAAGTGGCCCGGACCTCGAGCTATAAAGATATACGTTGCTTCTGTCTACAATGGTGAGATAAGTATAAAATCCGTCTATAGAACAATCGTTCAAAATATTTTTTTAGAATATTTGCTTCCTATAGAAGTGTCGCATAATAGAATCGACTATGTTTTTTTTAAATGTCATATAAAAGATTAAAGATCAGCTCGATTAAATAATTTTATAAGATTTTTTATTTTCACTATCGATATGGTTTTTTGTGTTGTATAAAATTTAAAGTATCATAAAAATTAATATTCATACCTTAAAGAATCCCTAATTCATAAATACGAATAATGTGAAGCACGTTAAAATACTAAACGTGAATTCAAGATCTAAAATATAGTATATGTTTTATTAACAGAATTCCGTGAAGAAAGACGTCAAATCCTTGAGATGGTCGGGCCTGAACTGCAATCCACTTACGACGACCGATATATTGAGGTAAGTAATAGAAAATATCATGTTATCAAGAGTGTAACGAGAACAACTTTTCAATCTTATAAATTTAAAATGCAAAAATCTAAAGAATTTCAGTTTAGATTGTCATGAATTCAAATTTTTTGAAGCTTAAACACATAAAACAAGAAATAATCATTTACATGAATTGTTTTTTTTTCTCTTTATTTTTATAATTGGGGTTTGGTCATAACTTCTGAAGTAAAGTAGGTATCATAATTATATTATCTATTTTGATAGATCCCAAATGCCACACATAACCAGCCTGTAAAGCATCCTTGCTTCTCTGAAAAAAATTTACAGGAGTTAATGGCCCTATATTGATCCGCACTTGAATACAAACGTACTGATTCTTATTAATCAACTAACCTAGCATAAATATTTATTTAATTAACAGTCAATATACATACCACATTAGTATAAATATAAATTGATAGGTTTATTAATTTCAATAATTTATATTCATTAATGTATTAATCGCATATTAAAAAGTGAACATACTAACACCGAATCTATATTTAACTGACGATGTCCTTTATTGTGTGTTTTCTTACCTTAATACCAAGTATATAAACTTACTTAGCTAATTCTTACGTTGTTCTACTTAGTTCTTACGTTGTCAATTTAGCAATGGCATTTTTCTTCCTTATAATATAAAACTATATAGAGAATTAAAAATATAACAGATATAGCAACTTAGTTTAGTTAGCGTCCCAGGTACACCTTTTATCTTAACCAATGGTATTTACTATATCAATTATTAGTTTTAAGTTAATCATCTCAAACAAAAATGTAACCCATAGCTGTGACCACGATCTAGTTAACGTGGTACTAAAAATTATTTAATCTTTTTTGTCCGTTTTCACATTTTTTTTCAATAAAGCTTTGGTGCTATCGTGATGTTAAATAGAATAAAGCCTTTCACAATGATTGCTCTATAAATTACAAAAATAATATTTGAAATGACTGGTAGTTCCTAAGATTAGCGCGTGAAGACAAACAAACTTTTACACTTTATGATTTTAATATAGACTAATAATAATAATACTACACTCAATTTTTAAAAATCACGTTGAATATATATTTATTAACACCGCGAGATATTAGATGTAATTCAATTAGATACATAGGTAGGTACTAAGATACCTGAAACTAAAAGCGGATTGTTTCAAACGACATAGGTGTTACATTCCCAGTCTCAAAGTTCTCCGTCGGTCTGTGCAAGCTTCCGTTTTAGTGCACATACCTATATCACTTAGTAAATGGGTCGATAGTGTTCCAAAGTCTGTGACTTCAGGACTTGACTATTAGAAAACTTTGCTTACTACATTTGGATCGTAAGAATTACTTTACTGCAATATACTCCATATATAATATAATATGCCACAATATTATTAGAAACATAATAAATAGTTAATGATAAAGGAATAATGTGGAGTATTGTAAACTGAAATAATTTTTTAAACTCCATATCAGCGATGGCCAACCTTTTTGAAAGCAAATACGCAATGAAAATATATTTAAAGCGCAGTGGGCGCGTGTTTTTTTTTTTTTTGTGGTTAGGAGAGACAATAAAAATAATCATATATTAGCGTCACAATAATATAATAAAATGACTATAGTACATAGTAAATGGTTTCAATAATAACAATTACTTTAAAATTATTTTGGGTTAAGAATACAAAAAAAATAAAATGGTATTTTGAAGTTAGTATTTTGGAAATCTTGCAGCGATCAACCGTATGCACGCTTACGCCGGCAGGAGCGTGGATGGCCACATCTGCTCTATACGTTGAAAGTTTGACCATACTCTCACTCGATGTTAAGTGGCAATGTGACTTAAGACAGTGGACACGCTAAACCTAGTAAAGGTACTTGCTCTCAAGTGCAACGATATAAGTATCTGACGCCAGACTTTCTGTGATGGTAGCTAGTCAGGTAGGCATTAGAAAATACTCTATTATCGTACTATATTTTCATCACGTTTACTTCATACAGGGAGTCGAACTCACGTCCGTCGACGGGGTGTCCAATTTATTTTAAAGTTCGTCAATTAAACACACGACTAACGTATTTATTTGACACCTCTCTATGTCGGACAAATGATCTTGATGAAGTTCTTGAATTCCTTTTTTCAACGCTCTTGTTTTATTTATATTTATTTATATATATTTATAAAAAGAAAATTGTGATGTGTTGTTTAAAGACTCACATTAAGAAATTATGTATTTTTCTGAATTTTACTTTTGATTTTTTCTGCATTTTCTGTTAATTATACACCTAGATTGTATTGTTACGTTTTTTCTTAATTCATTGCAGATTTTAAATATATGGTACTATAGGCCTGTTAGTTTACATTGGTGTGATATGTATTTGCGTAATGGCTGTTTATTACCTAAAAAAATAAAAAAAATAAAATTTATTTTAGTTATATATAAAAGAACATAACTTTGTTTAAGTCAGTTCAAAAAGTATTAAAAGTTTCTACAGTTTAACTTGAATCTTTCAATTTATAGTTTACTAGCTTATTTCACTGTTGTTTTTCTTTATAAGTTATCCCACACAAACCGGTGAGAAACTCTAGCCAATATTATCACAGCGGTTGGTTAATTATATTGCTAATCGGGCTAATAACCCTGCTCAGCACCCCAACCGCTCCGCAAATGTTTGACAAGTCGGATAGCGTGCCTGTGAGTTTCACAGCCGTTATTTTACAGTTGTGTGGAAGATTATACACGACAACATACAAAATGTATTAAGAACATTTAAGTACTACTGTTAACAATATGCGCTGTCGAATATTAAGCCGATTTCAGCTGGTATTTTCACCCTGATTGTAAGCATATAATATATTTTCAACTTCTTCTTCTTCTCTATCGTATCGGCACACATTGTATTAAGAAATACGTTCGTGCTGTGGTGAAAAGTTTGGCTAGTCAGTAAAATTAAAATCGGACAGACTGGACTGGGTGCGCCAGACGAACTCAGGTATCGTCACTCGTGAAGGCTTTTGTCATGCACTCTTTCTCAACTGATACGTTTCCTTGATTTCAGGGATATTCATTTTCAAATTCATTCTTTAGATTTTCAATTAATATCATTGATGGCAATACGATGAACCATGTGTATGTAACGTGTCTAACTTCACTGCAAACTCAAGTGTTTTACTTTTAAACACATAGAATGTTTTAAATCTTGTAGTCACTTTTTAAACATTTTATGGTGTTTTATGTAATGGAAACGTTTTAAGCGTTTAATTTTAATGCACAAAAGTGTTTTTATTAAAGCACTTGAAGTGTGTTCTGATCTAAAACATTTTAAGCGTTTTATAAATTTTTGATTAATACATAAAAAAATAAAAATCATTAAATTATTTTTTTAGAATTATTTATTTATTTATTTTAAGTTTTAATTTATAAATGAATAGAAATTACATAAAATTATAATGAATATTCTTAGGGAAATTTCTCTTGTACATGCAAATTACATTTTTGTTGTTTATAAACTATTGAAGGATTTTTTTAAAGTATCTGTTGTTTTATACTTTTAATAAAAAATAATCTTTAATTAAATTAAATGATAACAGAAAGAGAAAACATTTAAACAAAAAACATTTCAGATTCTCACATTACAAATCCAAATCTTTTTTT
Source organism: Actias luna (assembly GCA_039707435.1). Lineage (NCBI taxonomy): Eukaryota > Metazoa > Arthropoda > Insecta > Lepidoptera > Saturniidae > Actias > Actias luna. The sequence goes on along the minus strand of JAZHAC010000033.1, from coordinate 5,315,874 downwards.
TTTCTATTAAAACTTATTTGTTTTTCTTATAGTAACTATTTTATAGTATTCGTGTATCTATTAACGATCTGAGTCTTACATAAATAACAAAAAAAAAAAATTTTTTTTCTCTAAATTAAAATTAAATAAAATGCTTGGTAACTATCAAAGTAAAAATTAAGCCCAATACATTACTTATTTATTTTATTTTTCTTTTTCTTCTCGTTTTCGAATGAACTTCAACAAAACTTGATTTTTTTGAATCAGTGTTCCCAACACTTGGCTGTCGATGTACTCTAACATATTTAAGTATTGTTTAGGAAATACCGTGTCCCAAACATAATAAGCTGCTAATGAAGTAGCTACCACCTTTGGTACTGTAGGACTCGAAATTTGAACTCTGACATTGGTATCAGCCACAATAAAAGCAGCACTGATTTATTTATTATCAGAGTATATAATAGCTCGAGGAGACTCGTTCTCTTCAGTCACAAGACAATCAGTAGATGAACGTGTCTGTAATAAAATAAGTTTTTAGTAAGATAAAAGACCCAGTTGTTGATATTAGCCTAGTTATTGAAACTTAAAAAAAAAAATTATAAAAAAAAAATCAACTCTATTAAATTAATAAATATATTTTTTAAATCATAAATTTTAAAATATTTGATTTTTTAAGAACATTTTATTTTTTTAATTAGAATAAAATTGCAAGTGTCAAACAACTAGGCCAGTGTCAATAACTGGGTCCTTTAATATTTACATTCATAATATTTATTTGTTTAAATACATATTAAAGGCACAATAAAAAATGATCTAGCTTTTTAAAGTTTTAGTTTCTATACAACTTGAGTATTAATTAATAAATGCACTTTATAATAATAGAAAATATAATAAACCTTACTGGTTTGAAAGTAAACAAAGGCTTGACTTCTTTCTTTAATTTTCTGGTCACAGCATCATTTAGTTTGATTAAAAGGTCAATTTCAAAACCTCAGATCTAGAAAATTTAATTCATTTATTACAAATAATTTTAATAAATAATCATAAGTACTGAGAGAAAAAAATATTTTTATAAAGAAAATATATTTGGCTAAAGAGATTTATAGTTAATAAATTCTTATCAACAGAAATTCGTCAGCTGTTTTCATAATCAAAATACATTTCAAATTAAAATATTTCAATAGGAAAATTTCTCAAGTGAAAAAAATATAATATCTATAAAAAAGCATGTTCTTTCTTAATCTAATAAATATTTATTATCTGTATCAAATGAAACATACCTTTCATTTGATATTTCCACTTTAGACATTTTCAGGACATGATTGATAATTGTATCTGCATTTCTTTTTTTTCCTTGTTTTTTTAATGTGGTTCTGTGATTTCTTATCCAGGTACTTAATTGACTCCTCACTATATCCTTTAATAAGAAAAAGTTTTTGTTTTAACTGTAAGTCTAGTAAATGTACTATTATTTTTATTAGATTATTGTAATTGAATTATTTACTAATAAAAAAAATACTTACATAACCTTTCGGACCACCTTTTAGCAATGGATAAGCTCATACAATGGTGCTTTCAAGATTCTGGTAGTCAATTTTCATCGGCTGTCCATCAGTTATTTCCCATAAAAACGATCCCCAATGATAAATCAAATCTTTTTGTGATGCTAGAACTCCCAAATCTTCAATTTTTGTTACAAATCATAAGTTAAAGAAGGTAAAATTGCTGGCATCTTGATAGAACCTGGTCCAGTTTTAACTATACTTATATTTTTTTTGACTGATCAATTTTTTTTTCGTCAACATTAACTTCACTATCTAGCGGGATTTGAGACTAAAAAAAATAAAGTTAAATAAATAAATAACAGTTAGAAGCAATCAATAAATTACATATTAATTTTAATTGATGATGACAATCATTAAGTTTGATTAACTTAATAATTAACTCAATTTACTAACCTTAGAAACTTCTTCATCTGATGCATCATCATTTGGATTTTCAATTAATTTTTCTGACCCTAAATCATTTAGCGGTTTTGTATATATAATTTTATAGGGAAAACTTCCATCATTTCTTTCTAAAACATCAGGTGCAGATACAGGTGTTGGCAGTAAAAGAATATTTAAATTGTCTCTATCTTCAATAATGTCATCATCTTCCACGTCGATCCACATTGCACATCTTCATCATTATCTTTTTTTTGTACAACAATAACTTTATCTTCAATAAACTTTTTTAAACACGTATCGCGTTTACAAATATCACGAATTGTTTCTCGTATCATGGCAACGTCAGAGACACTTGGATGACATTAAAACTTTACACATTTTGAACGCCCTTGCAAAGAACAAAAGACTTTTTGGTCCATTTTTGTAATTTTTATTAATAAAGAAATTACTTTACGAATATATACTCTAACGTATTCTATTTTTTAAATTAATTATTAGTAACAATAAATTTTCATTTGTTATTAACACGATAAGGGTTAAACTTATTATGGAATGCAGCTTAAAAGCGGGAAAACAAAATAAGAACGACGTACGTGCGTGCGTGTGTAACAAGCGCCAGACTGAGAAGCAGTGTAGCGTCAATGTGTATGTGTAGAGATGTACACATAAACCTTTTTTTTTTCTAGAAACGTTTTATTTGCTAATACCTGATTAGTTTTAAAACGTTAGAACGTATACTAAACGTTTCATAAATTAAAAATGTTTTATTATAAAACAGTTTAAAGTATATTTATTAGTAAAACCGATAAAGAGTTTTAAAACAAAATGCTAAAATGTTTAACATAATTTTATTAATCACTTAAAACGTTTTAAAACAAAACATTTAGTTTAAAAAAACACCTCAGTGTTTTGCTTTAAAACATTAAATAAAACACTTGAGTTTGCAGTGTTGTATAAAAATATTATCAACCTACTATAAAAGGCGAAGGTTTTTAATTAAAATATATTTTTATATTTATTAACTTAAAACTTCGTAATTTAATGGAAAGAAAATATAGGAAAGGGAAATTTTTTAATGGAGTTTTATTTTCATTTCACTAGCAATGGACCTTAAATTTCAAAGAGAAACCAAAGAATTTATCTAAATCAAACAGAAAATCTGTAATCGTTGAGATGTTGGCAGGTTTATGACCGACCATCAAAGACTAGGTAGATATCAATGATCAAAGATGTTCTGAATAGACTTGGGCTACGAAGACTCAACGGAATTAGTATTGATTAATATTTTTAGAATAGACTTTTTTGAAACCGGTTTAGTTTTTTGTTGAATTTTTTAATGCTTTTATAAACATTATTTTTAAAATCTTGGTAATTTCAAACGTTGCATAAAAATACTTACAAAAAAAACTGTAATTGTAATGTGTCCTTTACATTGTTTTTACTTTTTAAGATTATCATTCAATCATAGAATAAATCTATATAAGGAAACCTTTCAATATATGTTTGCAGCTTGTTCTTTTTCCTTTGGTGTCGCAGAAGCATTTGCTTTGTCACTGTATTTGTAAGTCTATCCTGCAGTGTATTTTATTATAGTCACTTTATTTGTAATCTAATATCATCTTTAACAATTTCCAAATATTTTACGTTGACATTTAATACATATTATTTAGGTTACTATTCTTGAAAGCACTTAAAATTATGCGTCGATGTAACATAATTAAAATTCAAGGGATAAATCTTATCAATTATAATACCTACTCGAAATGTGCTGTAAACAATTCCTAGCATTTAATTAAACATATTTGAAGTTACAATCCAACTACGTTACAATACAAACAAATGTGACAAAAGCGAGAGATTCATAAAATATTCAGCGCCGCTCGTCAAACTTTCAGCGATGAAGGTAATTTAGTTCCAATGTAAATACAGTCGGCACTAATTGAAATTATTTATAACATTTATTATTTTGACTTTTAAAATAATTAAGGTTTTTTGATTCTGCGACATTTTGAGTGGAGGACAAGCCACGACACCGTAGTAGATATTAATTTGATTTCGGTTCATACTTCAAGAAAATATCGGACTATCGGCTTATTCGTTAACCGTATTATAAAAAACAATGTGTTTTATGCATAGCTTAATGCGTACCGTAATATTTTATTAGAATTATTACAGGTAGTAACTTTCATTTTCTTTTGAATAATATATAGCTTTAGCGTTATGACCACAATATCACCTGATGTTAAGTAAGGATGTAACTCAAGTTGGTGCTAACGCTAAGCCCAGTGGAAAGACTAACTCTCAAGTGCAAATGCTCTAGCACACCTATAAGTGTTTCGTGACAAATTTTAACTTGAAGGTGGTAGCTATCCAGGTGGGCATTAGAAAAAAACTCTACCAGCATCCTACGTGGCGTCCTTACACACTACTAACTGAGTCATCGTCACTTCATGTTACAATTTATACATATGAAATTTCCACCTAGTCATCGTCAGATCGTCAAAATCTTAAGTTTGGTTTAAAGTTTACTAAGGATGTTAGACGGGATACAACCACTAAAAACTGATTTTACAATTGGGTACGGATAATGAGTTAAAACGTAAGGTATCAAAATAATATTCGCATATTTTTTTATTGGAAAATGAGAACATTAAAAGGCAATTATATTATAAAAAGCTTCAAAACTCTAATGTTCACTTCTTTTTATACTGATGATCAATATGTCTTACTATATCTCATCAAACAACCGGTCATTATTGATATCATTTAGTAATAAATGAACTTTAAAGCGAAAACGCGGAGTAAACTTTTAATAGTGTTTGTTCAGACTGAAATTTGTTGAGTACTACATCGTTATTTCAGTTCGCATGAATTTAATATCTGAACAACAAATCGAAACACGATGCGGACGAAGTTTCCATGTTGTATATAAAAGCCAACAAACTACCAACTCTTTTATCAACCTCTTGAACTTTTTATCTTACAACATCCACGCAAGTAATCAGGCTCTTTATCACGAAAGACTACAAAAATACAATTAATGGACACAAATTAACGTCTGGATTCAGAATCATATATGGATTATATAAATAACTATTTTGCGTGGGATTCGAAACCACAACATTCAACATAGCGGCAGCGGTATATTCTGAAATTAAGCGTGAGGCTATGGATCTGTCGCGTTTGGGTAGTGACAACCATAAATGCATTATGGTGAATTATGCTATACTTACCATTAAATATAATGTTGTCATTGTATTGTGCTATTAAAAACATCCATTAGTCAACTATAACTATTATGTTCTATAGAAATGACGATGAAAAAGATTATTTTTACGTTTATTACTTTTTAATGATACGTTGAGCATTAGATGCTGGTATAATTAACAAGTATACACTTGATATTATAAGATTATATGAAAAATTGTTTTATTAGAAAAAACTACGTAAATGTGCAAACACATCGCCTCAGACGCGGATTTATAGGGGGCCTTACAAGAATAAATAATTCCCTCAAACTAATCGTAATGGTCATTCATCGTAAATATTTCTTGTTGTTTTTTGTATTATATAATTTATTTTATGTGTTATCTTTAAGAAAATTAATTCTGCGACCCATTCTGAGTGTTTTGATAATAGATATGTAGTCGTACGTAGAGATCGAGACATAAATTTTCTTCATTATTTCAAAAAACATCACGTTGGTGGTGTATTAATTGCAGTGTCTAAAAATTTGGATTTTCAAATTAAAAACGATTGGTGCTCCGAATTTGTGGAGGACTTATGGTTACACATTAAAATTAGTAAGAGTCGTAACATCAACCTTTGTACTGTCTATATACCTGATTATATTCCTATTGTAATGTTTGAGGATTTTTTAAACAAATGTACACGTATAGGGGAGTTAGGTAATGATAGTGCTTGTATCATTGGTGATTTTAATCAAGGCGACATCAAGTGGTCTAACAATACAGTATATACAAATAATTACAAGGATGACAAATCTAAGCTTTTATATGACTGGGCGTACTCGAACTGCCTCCATCAACATAATAATATTCCTAATCAAAATAACAAAATGTTAGATTTGGCGTTTACGAGTACTCCTGACTCATACACGATTACTCGATCTAGTGCACTGAGTCGTCTAGACTTACATCATCCATCATTTGAACTTCACTTTTCTGGCATGATGAAAACCTTAATTAACAAGCCCACACTTGAAAAATTATGTTTTTACAAAACTAACTAAGAAAAATGTATTTCTGATATGCAACAAGTCTATTGGCATAAATATGGATCAGAACTGAACTCCGATGATTTTGTACAATTTTTCTATAATACTTTTGATTCTATTTTAAAAAAGTATACTCCTATTATAAATCGTAACTATAAACGCTTTCCAGTATGGTTTTCAAAACAACTTATAATGCATTTTAGATATAAAGATAAATATCATTCAATGTTTAAGCGCTATGGTAATCCACGTGACTATGATACTTTTTCAATGCTTCGAGCGAGGTGTAAGAAACTGTCATTTGATTGCTTTAAGTCTTATATTTCACGAATTGAAGAAGATCTAATCCTTTATTTAAGGCTCCAGGCTTTCTGGAGGTACACTAAAAGCAAAAGACTTACAAACGATATTCCTAGACGCATGTTTTACCGGGACCAAGCATCTGCATCAGGTGAAGGTATTTCTAATTTATTCGCGAACTACTTTTCATCTGTATACGGGATCACAACTGACACTAAATATGTTCCCAAATTTCTATCGTCCAATTTCACCATTAGTACTATTCATATACCATATAACAAAATTTGTCGCGATTAAAATGTATCTATATTTACAAGAGTGCAGATCCAGATGGTTTACCACCAATAGTTATTCTCCTTTGCTCTTCAGCTTTGGTAGTACCTTTGTCAATAATATTCAACAATTCCCTTAATTTAGGCACTTATCCATCTCTTTGGAAAATTTATAAAATAACACCCATTTATAAGTCTGGTGATAAAAAAGATATAACCAATTACAGACCAATTAGCATATTAAGTTGTTTTGCTAAGATATTTGAAGGGTTAATATACGAATATATTTTTATTCATATTTCAAATACATTAAGCAATAAACAACATGGCTTTGTTTGTAATAGATTGACAAACATAATCTTCTTGTCTATACAGCATACCTATGCGACTCATTTAATAAAAATACGCAAGTAGATTCCATTTACACTGATTTTAGTAAGGCATTTGATCGTGTCAACCACACTATCTTATTTTCAAAACTCAAACACCTCGGTACTCATGGTAACCTTCACAGGTGGTTGACGTCATATCTAGCAAATCGTTCCCAGTTAGTTGCAGTATATGGTTTCAAGTCAGTACCATTTATGGCAACTTCTGGTGTCCCACAAGGGTCCAATTTGGGTCCTCTGTTGTTCCTATTATATGTTAATGACTTACTCGAAACATTACAAAGTGAATATTTAGCTTATGCAGACGATATTAAAATATATCGTAAAATCTACAGCACAGAGGACTGTAAGATTTTACAGCGCAACATTTGCACAATTAACTTGTGCTGTAGAGACAACCAAACGTCGTTAAACATTAAGAAGTGTCAGGTCATAACATTTACAAAAAATAAGAATCAAATAATACACAACTACCACATTGATAATATTTCTATAGACAGGGTCAATAATGTCCCCGATCTAGGTGTATTCTTTGATTCGAGTCTGACATTTAGAGTTCACTATGACTACATCACCAGTAAGGCTAACAGGATCCTCACTTTTGTACTACGTACTAGTACACCATTTAAAAAAGGAAAATCCTGCATAATTCTATACACAAGTTTCGTGCGCAGTATAGTGGAGTACTGTTCGTCAATATGGACACCGATATATCAGGTCCATATTGACAGAATTGAATCCATACAGCGAAGGTTTCTAAGATCGTTGTGTAGCAAGCTTGGAGTTCGACGTAAGCTACCAGATTACGAAGCAAGACTTAAGGAATTAAACCTTAAAAGCCTCGAACATAGAAGAATTGTCACTGACCTGTGTATACTTCATAAAATATCCAATGGAATACTCGGTGGTGAGTTACTGAGTAAGGTCAATATAAAAGTGCCTACACGCTCCGTAAGACATCAACAATTGTTTAGTGTACCAGCTGGTAATAATAACGTGTCAAAGAATAATCCGATTTATAGAATGTGTAGGCGCTACAATGAAAGCCATGTTCAACACGACATACTCTTCAATAGCTTAGTAAAATTCAAAAGTTTAATTACATAACTGGTTGATGCTACATTTCCAATTTTTACTAGGGCTTTTGTTGTGTGTACATTTACGTTCAAAATGCTTTATATTATAATTTTTTATTCTAATTTCTGTAAAAAATATTACAATTTATGTAATCTGTATTCTGTTCATGTTCACTCATAATAAAAGTTCCTAACTGTGTAAGTTGTGCACTAATGTCATAGGGTATGGGATTTAAAACGATATCTAGAATTAAGTTGCTTTTGTATTTAATCTCATATCTGTATCAGTGCCTTGTAAAATAAAATAAAAATAAAATAAAACTACAATTTAAAATTCGTACCAACACCGTGAAATAAATATATTCAAATAATATGAATAATCAAATGTTTTTCAATAATCGCTATTTCGTTTGCCTCAGAATACACAATAATGGACATCTATTTACTGTTAATAAACTATTACTTCTTCTTGTGCAGATAGAGTTCGTGGATATGCACTATGGAACAGATGGCGGTGATGAAACAAATCCGGCTTTACTGCGGTACCACCTTGATGAGATTCATTGCTGCAATCAAACATCAAAAGCGGGATACTTTCTTGTAAGTTTGAAATAATTCATATTACTGTCAAGCGACGTTCTATAACGATCTATAACGAGGTATTAGCACATAACTACATTTAAGTTAGTAAACCCCATACAGATAACATAAACTTGTCACTGTTCCTTCTTTAACTTAACATCTTTTATAAGTAATTTAGTCATTAACAGTTCATATGAAGTAATTTTGCCGAGCATATGTAAAAAAATATATAATGAAAAAGAAACAAAAAATATAAAAATACCGACTTTCCTACTAAACCTTCCACCTGGACGTATTAAATTAGAGATGTATTTAACAACACAATAAATCGGATGAAAACAGCTATAAAATTGTATATCAGCATTTTAAATTAATATTACATCTAAAATATAATATTATCATTTTCATAAAAATGAACCTACATAATACTACATAATGAACTATACATATTCTGTTTGTTATCACAAGACCAACCTAAGCTAACCGAACGCCTCGCCACCTGTGACCACCTCTCCGAAATATCATACACTTTTGGAACACTGCGGTCCGCCTACGAGTTTATATGAAAACTAAGAATATTTATAATGGAAACCATTATTTTTATAGTTAACATTCCCCTTAAAAATATACCAGCAAACGTAACAAATATTACCTAATTAGTTACGAATAAAAATCATACAAAGATAGCAACGTCGTAAAACTCAATACGTCAAATATTTTTTTACGAAAACACCTGCATATTCAAAATGTTCCACGTTTACTTAACAGATATGATGTTATATGAAGAAAAATTATATATGTAATTGGTGCAATGTCATTAGTGCCTCATCGGCGGCGATGCGACATCCTATCAACCCGTACTGCCGTTCACAATACCGGCAAATATCTTCGAGGAACTAGTCAAGTCACATTCAGCGCAATCGGACCTCGTCCACGCATGTTATCGGTTGAATGAAGACGGAAATTACTATTTAGAAGGTGATGATAAATGGTAAGCATATTTTCCAAATACCAAACTTACCTAAACATATTATTAATTATATGCATAATAATTTAGCGATGATAGCTCTGTTGGAAGTATGTATGGACGCCACATCAAGGAAGCTTCATCTTTCGGTGAGAGAAAAACATCGTGATGAAACGATAGCATGTTGGTAGGGCTTTTTCTACTAATCCTCAATTTGAAAATCTGACGCCAAATACCTATAAGTGTATTTCGGTACTGCCGCTAGTTGTACTTGAGAGCCAGTCGCTTATTGAGTACACCATCTTGAGCCACACTTACCAGAAGGAAAATGCCGTGTGGTATTAAGCTCGCCAATGTACAATAAAAAAGTGTAATAAAGTGTTCATTCATTCATTTATTTAAGAACTGTAGAATAAAGAGAAAATATTAGCAATGTATTCATTCTTTATAATATGAATTCTTTAGAATAAGTGATCATTCATTTAAGTTTAAAGGCAGTCTGTTCTAATTACATCCATGAAGGCAATAATTGCAATATTACTTGTTCGTGTAATGACGTAATTGAAACAAATTAACCAACTTTTTTTGTTGGAACAAATTGTGCACACTTAAAAATAGTATCTCTTAATATATATGTTAAATTTTTAAAAGTCAATAGTTAATCAAAATACTTTTAGGTGCGACTTAAGAGTATATTCGATCTTTTCTCGGGTTTACAATATCATATCAATCGCTTTTATGATGCTCGTTAATGCCTGCAAGGCTGAGACATGAGCTCTTAATCCTTCTTCACATGCATACAAATTCTGTTTTAAAGGAAATTTCCTTTAAAACAGAATTTGTATAGTCTATAAACATACTCTGAATCTATGTACCGTGCGGACGTAATGACCATCCAACGAGAATTCAAACGAGCGACTGGTCAGTGCGGCGTCGGCATCGGTGGTGATATTATAATAATAAAAACTACCTTCACTAAAAATGAAATAGTCAACAAGATAAAAAAGAAAACTATCAAACAATTACACTTTGCAACAGAGAAGATATTCATAAAAATCGTAGTTTAATGTTTCTTCTAATAAAAATCTTATTATTTAATTAAACACTTCTAAATTTTATTTGAAACATCTGCGACAAGATTCTTAACTTTTACTTCAAATCCCCATTAAGCTTACACGCGCAAACTTTTTTTTTTGTAATTCGTTACTTTTTACAATACAACTATAAACATGCGAATACTTAATTATTATATTGTAACAAGTTATAGGTGTACTTATCAAACGAGGTCCGATTACTCAGTAGGCCATAAAATAAATAATTTATCTTCAACACAGGGTTTCGTTCACATAAATATTGCTACACCTTCGAGGGTTACTGTAGGTTATCTTTTATTGCCGGGACGGGGGACTCGGGTATATGGGACTAACAGTAATACTTATTACAAAGGAGTGAGAGGCAGTTCACCTATTTTCCCGAAACGTGAATGTGTTATACGATGGAGATTAAAAAAATAAATTAGTTGCTTCCTTTTTTATTTCATATAACATTTACTGCAATTAATTTATTACAAGAATATTACTAGAATGGTATGTTATTGGAAATTTTATTGTTTAGTATCATACACATTTTTACATATGAATAATTAAAACCTGTGCAAGGTTCCAAAATACAATCTAGTAAACAATAAGTAAGTATTTTTACTGTAATTATATTGCACGCGTTTGTGTATCGTTCTGAAGGGTGAAGGGGGTTAAACGCTCTCATACATAAAGCATTTAAACATAATAATTTATTCTTGTTGTAATCACGTATAGAACTACATTTTGCTTTAAGTTATAAACTTTTTATTAGTCTATAATTTTCATTATATAAATATGTAAGTTGTTGCTTAAGGTATAGCCGTGAGTTTTATAACCAAACTTTTCCTAAACTGAACTAAAAGAGAACCGAACGTAGATTAAACTCAGGGTTGCGTAACATTCCAGTACTGCAAAAGTCTTTCGCCCTGCCTTATACGTAACTGGATATGTGGAGCTAACTACGAAACTAGCCAGAGAGGCACTCTAAGGTCAAGAAGCATAAAACAAAATTATAAAGACTATATAACGTTATACTTAACTAGTTGTGCTTGCGACTGCACGTGGATATATTCCATAATTTTTGCCCATTCTATAACTTTTTTCTATACAGCTTTATTCCTTTTGGTAGTAGCGTGATGTAAAATAGCCTAACACCTTCTTTAATGACTGTTCTACCAAATAAAAAAGATTTTTGTAATCCAAGTGATAGTTACTAAGATTAGTGCGTTCAAACAAACGAACTTTTCCGTTTTATAAATTTGATAACCTAGAGTTCTTGTTTTGTTTTCGTTTATAGTTTACATATCTACAATGTGCAATAGATTGAATATACCAAAATGTGACCACCTCTTTCAATTAACATAAGGTTACACTTTGTCTACTCATAAAATTTACAAATAGTATAACAAATAATGTTAATAATCAAAAAGCAATATATGGTATTAGTACATATATGTATACACGCCCTATATATATGCAAAAGTAAACAAGACTAGAAATTTACACTCTAACATTTGAAATGTTCAGAAATGTAAAGTACCAATTCGTAAAGACATGAAATAAACGTAATTCGCAAAATTACTGGTAATTTGATAACAGGGAAAAACCGTCTACACCTTTTTCTTAATTAAGTCTTTGTAATATCTCAGGCTGAGTTATTTTTAAATAACTAAAAAGTAGTTAATGGGCTGTTACCTGAAGATTGTAATTGTACTTTATCGTTTTTTGATTCAACGTAAATTTGTACCTTTACCGACGTCCGAACTTACCAACGTAAGTTGTATAAACGTACCAACATTTGCGTACCACCGTAAACAACATTGGTTGTATTTAATTTCATTGAACTTCGAGGATTGCTGGAAACTAGAATGACAAAGTTAAATATTTGAATCCGGGATCGGACACCGAATTTATAAAGCACAAAACAAACTTGATATATTATGTCTAATAATCTTGCTACTGTATCAAGCATGCAACTAAATGCAATCAATGTATCAAGCAATTAAAATGTTCTTTTTCCTCATAAGTATCTTATTCTTCCCTTTCATTTTTCATGTTATGTCTATATTATAATTTCAAAAAATTAAGTTGAAATAAGAAAATTATACTAAAGGTCTTGACAAAGTTTTTACAAATAGACGACAATAATTTAGAGGAAAGATTGGTTAAGTCGATTATAAGGTAAAACAGATTGAATGGAAATTAAACTTATGTTTAGATACACAAGCGGTCGTTTTAAATATAAACCCGCTCGAGAGTGTTAGAGATTAAATAAATGAAGTGGGAGCTGTTATTATATCTCCATAAAATATTTTGTTTAAGTGGCGAGTATTTAATTTTGAATTCAGTAGTAAACAGTTTTATCTTTTTAGGTTTAGTGATTTGTTGGAACGTGACGAGCAACGGAACCGCTTAACCGAAGTGCAGAAGGCGTTTAATTCTATAGCACTGGAAGCTCTCAGCCGAGGTATCGACATAGAAAACTTGCTACGGAGCCCAGTGGAAATACAAAGTGAAATTGCATTAGGTGAGCCAAGTATTAAGGTTAAGCACTCTAAGTTAACATAAATTAGTACGATCACCTAGTTTAAATTTTTCAAAAAATCCGATTCATATTGGTCAATAAATATATTTACTGTTATATTTGTAATATTGTCATGAAGAGTTTCAAAGCGATGACAGCTTAGTTGGTAGCGTGTACAGACGCTACGTCAATGGACGTGCGTTACAATGATAAAATGAGCTTGAGCTTTCCGTGAAAGGAACCATCGTAATTGAACGCATAGCAAAGTGGCAGGGCTTTTCTAATGCCCTCCTGGCTAACAACACCCTTAAATATAAAATATGCTGTCAAATACCTATAGGTGTGTTCTAGCAGTGGCACTTGAGAAGTCTTGAGGACTAGTCCCTCCACTAGGCTCAGCGTGTCGACCATATTGAGCGACACCAACACTTAACATCAGGTGAGATTGTGGCCATAAGTTCATCTTTAAAAAGATCAAAAGACTACAATTGGGAACGGAAATATATATTAAATATATTTGTAATCAAATATAGGTAACGAAACGTTTTTATCTTTTTAAAAAATATTTACTTTCATATTACATTATACAATTGTTGATTGTTTGTTTTCATACGTGTTATCAACGCCACTATAACTAAAAAAAATGTATCTTATGGATAACAAGTAATTTCTTATTACTTAATCTATAACGGTCGAAACGCTCACTGCTTGTTTTCCGCACGCCCTCTGCATTATCACTTTTTATTTAAATCGTTATTTCAGTACCTACTTTAGTACGTTTATATTCAATGTAGAATTTGTGGAATTCGTTGAAAGTATGTACGTGCACAGGAATGCTGAAAAACGTCTGACATAAAAGTTTCTTCTATAATAAATATGACATGGGCATTTTTTTTTGTTTATAGACATACGTAACTTTCGTACCAAAAATTGTTTCTGTTTTATATTTTTTCTTTTATATTAAATTGTTTTTTCAAACTGTGGATTTTATTAAATAAATCAACTTGACTTTTATTGTTATGTTACAAAAGGGGTATTAAAAATAATATTCACGATCACATAATAGTTTCACTTTGATTAATGAATTAAAAAACAGACTCTTACAAGCCTCTTACACATATTTTAAAATACCTACAATTTATTAGTTTTTGAATTGAAAAATTCTTTAGGCCCGTTTTAAGCACATTTTTTGTGAACAAAAATCATGGAATTCGCGCCATCGTCACCGAAGGCTTTCTATTTATGTAAAGACCGTGTATGCACATAGTTAATTACGAGATCGGCAAATATTAACGTTTGGTCCAGTGAATTGACATGCGACTTACGCGTAAGCAACGTCGTAAGTTCTAAACCTGAACATATGTATGACGTTTAATAATTATTTTGCGAAATATAGATTTCACCTCTGTCGGCAGTCCTCATAACTTCTTTAATTATTTTTTTTTTGTTGTAACCCTAACGTTTTGTTTCAATACAATAGTAAAAACAAATATATTATTTTAGCAGCCCAACAGCAAATTTTGCCCAGCAATACCTCATACAATGAGAAAAGATTTACATTTTATAATAATATTTCAATTATTTATATTTATACTATGTACTTTATCCTACAAACTGCTTACAATCAATACTGTCAAAGAGTGTTCAAAGAGAATATCGCTAACTGACTATTAAAACCAGATAATTATTAACAATTTTGTAAAATTTGCGAAAATGAAGTTTAATAGTTCTTATTTAATACAATTAGGCAAATGGAATAATAAACAAATTTATTGTAGGTAGAATCATTCATTTAAAATAACGTATTTCGGCAGTAAGTCTGTGATATATGAAACTGCGTATTTTTATTTGGAAAACGTTTGAGACACAAATTCCGTGAACACCGTTTTTGAGGAGCGCGTGCGAGGCACAATATTTAGCTTTAACCTTAGTGAGAGGTAAACATTCTTTTTCCCGTGATATGTACTGCAAACAAACAGAACACGATGATATTTCAGCTTTGGCTTTTGTTGTTTCCGTGTAATTGGATCCGACTGCCGAGAACTTTTTAAGTTTCTACGACAAACGAGTTTTTCATTGGACGCAGCTAGCTGTAATATTGCTGTTGTTTTCACAACAATCACGCAGAGAAAGAAGTTTTTGAACTATGATATTTCTAAAACAAAAATATGTATTTATTTAAAATCCAGTTTATAACTAACTGTGTCCGCGATTCCGTTCGCGTAGAACTAAAATTATAATTAATCATTTTCATTAAAAAATGTTAATAGCCTGTAACTCAGGGCTAAGTTAACATTCTAATGATGAAAGCATTTTTAAAATCAGTCCGGAAGTTCTTGAGTTTATTCGTTACAAAAAAAATGGAAATCTTTCGTCTTTATATTATTAATATATATTTTTTATATAATCAAGCATTATATAAATGTGAACCTATAAATAAAGTTAAACCTAAAAATAAAAGAATTTTTAATTCATATGACAATTATAACTTTTCTTTACCTATAAAAATTTGCGATATAATGTTTGGTATTTATTAGAATTGCACGAATAGGCTTTTAACGACGTTGGCTTTATGAATTTGATTACAAAATAAAGATATTATCTACGATCGTACGGTGAAATAAATAGTCATGTTTTTCTATATAATGCTTTTTATATAATTTTGTATGTAGGCTTGTAATCTGTTCATACATAACGCTTTTAATAAAAAAAATTACCTACTAAATTTTGACATTGAAAATCGCTTATGCATATATGCATTATTACATTAGCTTCATAGCAAATTTTAGTATCTTAAACCATTTTCCTAATTAATATCAACTCTATGGCTCTCTGAGAACACTTAAAAATTACTATCATTTTTTTGCGTAGAACTTCTCTCAAATGGTAAACACCCAAAAGGATTCGTAGCTGTATTTCGTGATCTCTCCGAATCTGAAGCTGATGATTCGAAAATATCAAGATTAGCCCACACAAGGTTACAGGCCTTGATGAAAAAAGTTGAAGAGACTCTACCTGAGACGCATGTTATTCGATTAGAGTAAGTAAATTGATTAATATTAATAGTAACATACATACTTCTGGGCCAGCACCGAACTTGCTTTTATTTCAGGATAAACCTTATGATTCATTGAACTCACTACAACAACATACATACATACTTCTGGGCCAGCACCGAACTTGATTTTATTTCAGAATAAACCTTATGATTCATTGAACTCACTACATTAAGTGCAGTAAAATTTTATTATGGTCATTTTCATAGTAGGAATGTTTTTCCTCTACTTTCCATTCTTTAATAATAGGATATCTAGTTGAAAAAATCACCGGTAGAATTAATTATAGAACCATTACAGCTAATGTAATCAATAGTTGAGTTGGTATTTTTGTATCTTGTTATTTCTATTCTACGTACTTTTTTTATAAACTGAGCTAGTGGGTGGTTAATTATGGGAATCAAATTCTCACATAAACATTTTCCCATCAAAATGTTTCTATTAACATTAACACTACTATTAATATTTTCTACTTTTTACTAATTATTATTTAAATTATTAGTTTTTTTTAACTATATGAAACACGATAAAATGGGTCTATTTACACAATCGAATCAAGATACACAATCACTATACCACAAAAGTACTCTAAAGAATCTTCTTATTCAAGAATCATGATATAAAAACCTCGACAAACACGCTTCCCTAAATAAACTTACTTTTTGATATATTGAGACACAAAGCTTCAAATATTTCACTTATTTATCGTGCTATAAATATTGAGTCTTTTATAATCGGGACTGTTTTTCTTTTCTAACGGTTAAATGATTAGATTTTTATATTACAGGGATTTACCGTTACATATGAAATAGTCATATACCTACTTTTATGTTTTTTCTGAAAAAGTAACAACCTTACAAGTTAAATTTTATTTTCAACGAGATAATCGTGATATACTAACATCGCAAACGAATCAATAATACTATATAATTGTTTCTTATAATGCATTTGGAGGCGAAAATTAAAACAAAATTGTTACCCCAATCACATCTTAACGGGAAAACGTCGAACCACCAATAACTCTTTATATTCCACCAGCCCTGTCTGCGTCTTAATTATACTGGGTAAAGGATTTGGGAGTGATTATTTTCTGCCATGTGGAATTAATACAAATATGAGTTGTCTATATTTATCTTACACGCAACAGAGTAGTTATCAAGCTCTAACTAGTCTCAATAATTTACAAATTCGGTTATTACAAACGAAAATTAAATATACGACCGTCATCTCATTAGTTATATATCCATGGAAGCGTTGGACAAAGTCTTCCTAATATATGATTTTTTCTGTATTTTGTAAAGGCTTTCCTCCGCTGACTCTTCGAGGACAGATGGAGCGTCTGATACTGAAGAAAAATTATCTCCATTTAGAGAAAAAGTACAAGCTGTAGTGAGTTCTCTAATAGACGATAGTCTCAGCACTGAACCCGACCAAGGAAAAGGAAGGAAAAAGACTGTACAGGTATTCAAAATATTAATAAAACATAGCTAATTGCTTCTGACAAATATAAAATATAATTACAACCCTCGTAAGGCTATACTAAATGTTACAAACAAGGTCAAAGCAAAAGGGAATTACCTAAAATTGATAAAGCAATTCAATTACGAGTCAAAATCAGATAATAACTTTGATGTAATTATAATTTATTCTTAGACGTGATGTAAATCATTAATCAATTTTATATGTTATAAAACATTTCAGGAAGTATTTTTGGAACACATCACTCATCTTAGGATATGTAAGGAACATAATCGGTTGTATAAAGTAACTGTTAAACAAATCGAAGACGCTGCCATAGAAATTCTAAATAACGCTAAGGAGAATTACGAAAATCGAACTCGACATCCGCCAATACTCATACACGGTCCGGACGCTTCAGGGAAAAGCACTTTATTGACCCATCTATATTATAAATGCGAAGATATTTTTAATAAACCCGTACTGCGAATAATAAGGTTTTCCGCTTCGACGCCGAGATCAGCCTATAATCTGGAACTGTTGAGAGTTATGTGCCAACAAATATCTATAATCCTAAATATTCCCGAAGGCTATTTACCAAAGGATGCAAGTTTTGATCCATTGTACATCAACAACTGGTTCCAGAGCCTCCTACGGAGATGCGAAGATATGGAAAATGAGATTTTGCTGATATTTATCGATAACGTTCACAGAGTAAATCCTTTAGAGTGTGATATAGTAACGGGATTATCTTGGTTACCAATGTCACTGCCAAGAAACGTGTTTTTAGTATGCACTAGTTCTGTATCTTTAGAACAGTTACAGTTGACACCAGCACAAAAGGAAAAGTTCAAAGCTCAGAACTGTTATTACTTATTGGAAGCGATCGATGAATCTCCCGAAAACAATAGCTACGGAGATTATATTGACGGCGCGTTCAATAACTTAGAATTGGTCTTCGGCTCAAAAGCCTTTAGTAAATTAGCAAGTATGTACTTTAATGTGGTATAATCACTTTAAATACTCTTATAACAATAGAATAGTTAATTGTTTTTAAATTAAATGAAGTCTTTATTTTGAACTTTATTTAGAACTAAATACATAATGCGACATTCCTAGAGTTTATTGTGATCAATGATGCTTTGTTTTTTATTATTTATTCTGTACAATATGAAAATAAAACTACAGTAACATTACGCTTTGCAGAATTATCGTGAACTGAATTTTTTATGTGAACATCTAATTGGATCTATTATTTCTACAGAAGATGCGAATTTCAAAACTTTTCTCTTTGAGTTGATTTTAGCACGATAGAACTATGATGTGATGATAGAATACTCATAATAGGTCCATATCTACTGAATTACCAAATTTCTATTGAAATTTATAATTAACTTACATAGTTGACAACTAAGCCTTCAGTTAATCCTTGATTGATTTCTTTTACAAGTTATTATTGGTTTTGTGCTCTTTTGACTTATCAAATCCCATGAGCCATAAGCTGTTGGTTGAAATGTTTTCTGTTTGTTTCAGGTTACATAACTTGCTCCGAATTTGGTCTCACCGAACTGGAACTTTTAGAACTCTTTATGCCCACGAGTAACAGCGAGGCTGTTATTACGTTGAAAGACGCCAACTTTAACTTTTCTACTTTATGTGTTGCCAAGTATATGATGAGTAAGTGGCCAGTTAACATAAAATTTAGTTTATTTCTTTCTTCCATAATAATTTATTTTAATAAGCGGTAAAGAAAAGTAAGTATAGAAAAATAAACACCATAAAGACTAATAATAAGAATTAGCTTAATATTAGTTATTAATATTGTATGCAACAAATAAACAGAATGTTCAATGACGAACTAAATTCATATTGAGAAATTATACTTCTTCATTTTTCTCGAAGTTCTCGTAATACGGCCCTAAAATCACGAAAGCGTGACAATTTTTTTTTTTTTCTAGAAAACTTAATATCAGAACATGTGGTGTCTGGCCGATGCACGTGGAGATGGCGTGCAGCTGCTGCAGGAGCTCGTGCAAGGCGTCGATACGTTCGTGTGCAAAGTGCCCTAAGGGATGCACACTCTGATCTTGCCGCTCTACATTTCGCCAACTTCCTACAGGATGCCGACGATACCGATACTTCTGAGACTCAAGAATTAGGTAATTACACAATATCTTCTATAGGAATTAAAGGGCTAACTACTGATAGTTATATACTCGTAATTCTAGAGCCAATAAATTCGGGAGCCTGTAATTCAGGGCTTGAAAAATGGTTATTAGTATTCATGTGACCCTATTACTTTGTGACACTTAATGTATTTATATCCGTCTTTAATGTTATGTGGCCTTAAAGTCACCTCTTTATCATTAAGACTCTGGATAACTCTGGACTTAAGGAAACTAATTGAGAAGGGATAATATCACACAATCATGCTATGCATTTATATGTTTTAGACATTTATCTTCACAATGCAGTTATGGTCTTACATTACATACTCCTCAATCGAAACTAATTGTGACTAGTGAAATAAATAGTAAAAACATTTGTGGCTGAAGTTAATACACAATACAAAAGTTATACACAATTTTCTAATGAAAATTTTATGATGATGTCAAGTTCTTTTTCGACTTATATCAATTTAGAGATTACATTCTTAGGTTGCGTGGATGATGATGACGCACTCTTGGACTCTACCCCATTCCATTCGGCGAGTAGAACAGCCGCTGCCTTCACTCAGCGTCATGTAGAAGAATCCTGGCTACACTTACTGCTTGCTGGAGACTTTTCCAAGTTGAAAGACCTTACAGTCTGCAATTTCGACTTTTTACTTGCTGCCGTAAGTACCATTTGATGTAATATAATTATTTATTAATATAAGATAAATTATTGCTAGAATTAAAACAAATACTTGCTATTATAGCTTACTACAAAAGCGTCGTTCAAACGACCATAGTAATAATCACTTACAAACATTCCCTTAACTATATAATTACAGAGGATCAGTAAGCTTTAGGACTCCCCAATCGATAGCTGTTAACTAACTTTTATCATCAATGAGGACTTTCTAACTTCATAAATTCACGTACCATGTAATAGCTATTAGTTAGTGATTTGCCAAACAGAACACTAAAAGTTTGCTTGTCAGCCGAATAGCAACGTAATGCGAAGGTTTCATTAACCCTGACCGGTGTTTATAACTTTAGGTGTAAAGGTTTAACGACTGAGTCTTTACTTAATTGGGAGATAATGTTAGAAAATATAATAAAATGAATTTAAATGCAATAGAGAGATTTATTACAAAGATGGGTAACAAAAAAGAAGTGATGACAAATAATTAAGTAGAACTATAAAAATAAACAATAAATATATTCTTAAGTACAGCATATCGCTAACGACTAATACATAGCTAAGGTTATTAAGACGCAAGGCTTAAAAACATTTGTTTTATCTTAATCACGTAAAATTACATTTAATTCAATCATTTCCTCATTATACTAACTTAATGTTACGTTACTTCGTTCGCGTTAACTAAAAAATATTTAATTATTTTTGCCCTTTTATGTAACTTTTTTCAAACACCTTTGCTCCTATTGGTGATAACGTGATGTTAAATAGCCTAAAGCTTTCCTTAAGAAATATTAATAAAGAAATATTAATAAAAAGGAGTAACTGCTCTACCTAATACAAAAATATTTTTTGAAATTCAAGTAATAGTTTCTAAGATTAGTGTATTCAAACAAAGAAACGATCTGTCCAGGTTTATAATTTTAATATAAACATTAACATTGCTCTTACATAATACAATTTTAAACAGGTACAAACTGTAACGATTTCGTATCTTCGATGCATATTAGAACACGTAAGGTGCTATATCTTGGATAGAGACGTGGAACTGGTATACGGAGCCGTCAGAAAATCAAGTGATATCCTTACAAGAGATCCTATGCAGTTAGGAGCTCAGGTTAGTCACGCAAATATACATTTAATAATACAATTTAAAAATCAATTTAACAGAGAAAATACTAACGTATTGTAGGTACAAAGTTTTTTTTTATAATTCATCTAGCGTTTTGGCCGTAATCTCACTTGATGTAAGTAACATCGTGACGCAAGATGGTGGACCCGCTAAGCCCAGTGGAGGGACTGGCTCTAAAGTGCATCTGCCGGAACACATTTTTGCTATTTGTCAACAGATTTTCAACTTGAGGTGGTAGCTAGCCAAGCGGAAATTAGAAAATCCTCTTACACCACGCTATAGTTTTATGTGATGTTTCTTTCCCTGAAAGCTTAAACCAATGATAGGGATTCGAACTCACGTCTATTAATGCAAAACCCGTAACATTGGGCTATCATTTCTTCAATTCTAATAGAACAATGGTTTCTGTGACAGCGTCCACAATGAAGCACCTTGTTCGATGTCCTTTTTTGTTGCATACTTAAAAATGTTAAAAAGCATTTAGTAGCATAAACTTATCAACAATGACTTTATTCTTATTAACAGAAATGGTAATCAGTAAAATAAATACAAAATGTATAGTTTGTTCATTAAAAAACTAACTTCACCGTTTTCATTTCTCAAAATTAAGATCGTAGTTATGTATAACTATGTATTTATTTTTTATTTAATTATGATTATAGCAAACCATTTAATCCCCATTTTACGTTCCATTTTCCCTTCCATTTTTATTGATTGCGTATACTAGTATGTCAGTAATACTGTTTTTATTTAATATGTTCATTATTTTACTGCATTATAGTTTTATTTTTATTTATATTATTTTATATACAAACATGAATTATCCTTTCTCGGTAGATAATTTTTACGAATCCCGCTGAATGTCTTTTAAATTCATTATCGCTTGTGACAATTTACATGTATATATATTATTGAATTACACTGGAACCCCTGATAATACATAGAAGTGAATTGTACACGTATTAGAATATAAACATTATTAATAAAGAAATGCATACTCAAAAAATACATACGGTATAAAAAAGTATACACATGCGTAATTTAACAAAAATGAACGATTTAATAGGCACTTACTTTACAATAAGTGTCAATCAATTTGAACCCCGATGTCAGCAGGGACCATAAACTCCTTTAACGAGTTTCTATAAGCCTCTGTTCACGACAAACTTCTAAAATTCACAATATTAGTGTATTAAGCAAATTTAAATTTATTGCCTATAAAACAAAAAGTAAAATAAAGATTCAAATACTTTTTCATTAAAAAGGCATAAAGTGTTATTGAAACAATTAATAAAAGTAGAGGTATTTTACACAGCATATTTTTAAAATTACTTTAATGGTTTAGCGTTATGGCTACAAACTCAACAGATGTTAAGTGACGGTGTGGCCCAAGATGGTTGACATGCTAAGCTTAGTAGAGAGGCTGGTTTGTAAGTGAAATTGTCGGAAAACATATATAGGTATTTGGCGGCAGATGTCAATTTCAGAGTGATTGCCAGCCATGTGGGCATTAGAAAAGCCCCTACCATCATGCTATGGTTTCATTATGATGTTTTCCTTCACATAAAGCCCAAGTTCATTGTAGATGTTTGGATTCAAACTCCGTCCCTTGACACAAAGTCATACACACTATTAACTGAGCCATCGTCGCTTTTAAATAATTTAACATACCCGGAACAAATAGATTATAATTATTTAATATGTTGCCAAAGAAGTAATATGTAACTAATAAATAATACTAAGAAAATCCTACAACTTCTCGCTAATATATAATTCCTTTACTGGTTTTGATACTGAGCTATGGCCTTAAATATACACTTCTATACAAATTTGACAGATCCGTTTAACGTTTTGGAGCCCAGCATCTTTAGTTCGTCCTAATTTAATTTGGCATCGTTTACAGTAAGAGTTTTCTCCCTTTTTTACAAAACCATTACAGTGTCCCTCATGTAGCTAAATGTAATTTTCCATGTATACATTTTTACATGCTAACTATATAAATGTCATTTTTAGGGAACATACTATATAAAAACACTTTTACGGTTTAGTACACATAGAGCTCTAGGTGATTTGAGTGTAGTGAAAATCTTATTTTTACAATTGCATTTATTTACCAGATGTTATTATAATAAAATGAACTTGGAAATTTTATTTCATTTTATACAATAAAAATGTATTATTCAGTACCGAAATTTGATATGGGAGTGTCAAAGGAATCAAGCTATTGAATACTGTATTTGAGAAAATTCTTTATTATATATATATTTTTTTTGAAGCGTTGATAACGCAGATGGCAAGTTGTACGGACCCTGCGTCAATAGACGCGAGTTCGATTCCTGTAATGAGTCTGAGTTTTCGATGAAGGAAAACATCATGATGAAACCATAGCATGACAGTAGGGGCTTTTTTTCTAACGCCCACCTGGCTAGCTACCACTCTCAAATTGAATTCTGCCGCCAAATACCTATAGATGTGTTCCGACAATTTCACTTAAAAACCAACCTCTCTACCAGCTTATCAAATCCACCATCTGGGACTACATCATCACTTAAAATCAGGTCTATAGCCATAAAACTTATAAAGTATAAAATATGCGATTGTTGGTAAGATTATTATGAGATAATCAAATCAGATTATCATTTGATAAGGAAGAAATAGGTGACATTAGTCCTGGATATCTGACATCTGGAACTTTAATGCCAATAATATCTAGTAATAGCCGACAGCGATCAAACGAATTAAGTCAAATCAGGCGACATACGTGAATACCTACCAAATTACGAACTGGTTTTCTTACTAAAGGATCCGTATAAATTATTGTTTGAATAAATTATGAAAAAATTCTAAAAATATATAAAATTTGTTACTTTCAGTTCAAAACTATAAATATATATGCAATGCAATATATATGAAAGTTTAAGGTTATCGACATTCTTATCTCATGTTAAGCAAAGATTTGAGACAAGATGGCTATAGTATAAGCCTAAAAGAAACCCACCCAAGAAAAACTCCTGGATCAGAGTTTTAAATGTACAACGGTGGTTAGTCAAGAGAAAATTGAAAATGCCTAACCACTAACAACTTCGTCTTAATATTTTTCTTCACTGGAAGGTACGGCTAAAAGTCGATTCTGCATTGGTCGTTGCAGAGTACCTTTTACTGTGTACTTTTATTAAATAATGTGATTCTTCTAATTTAGATGAAGTATAATTTAACCTTAATAAAAGTATGCTTTCTATTGTAATTAGTACCTATGTTTCTACCCAACGAATATCGAAATGTAATAAAATTAAGCAAATATTAAGACATCAATTTTCACAATTAACGCAAAAACATATTACACTAACTCACGTCTATTTTAATTGAATTTTTCATGTATATTTTATAGATGTAGCGTTATGGGCACAATCTCACATCATGTTAAGTGACGATGTGGCCCAAGATGGTGAACACGCTAATCCTAGTGGAGGGACTGGCTCTCAAGTACAACTGCCGGAATACACCAATAGGTATATGGCAGCTTATTCTCAACTTGAGGGTGTTAACTAGGAAGGTAGACATCATAACAAGCCCTGCAATCATGGTCTGGTTTCATCACGACGTTTTTCTTGATCGAAAGCTTGCAGAGATACAAATTCACGTTCATAGACGCGGCGTCCGTACACACTACCAATGGATTTAATAATTGAAGGATGCTTACTGATTTTAGTATGTACTTGCTTATGGATGCAGATTATAGCGTGGCTCCGACCCGCAGTTGCAAGGCGCGGCGTTTTAGCCACTTTGGTTACAGCGGCGATGGCGTGGTGCGACGGTTATGATAAGCCCTTGCTTGTACCGCTCAATGGATGGTAAGTAATATTGTAAAGAATTGTTTGTTGTGAAGTAAATTTACTTTTACATTTGAAAAATATTCACTTATCGGGTACTTTCAACTAAGTATTAGGTACCTATCTGGTACTTACGATTTCTTTCACTCTCTTTTGGCAGTTCTGTTTATTATATTTTAATATCAATTATAATTATACTGTTTATTATTTAATATAATACTGTAACACCTTAGTTATTAATCGTATTTAATCCTATGTAATGAATAAAATACATCTAAATAAGTTTAGTACTAAAAACACGAAGTTATACCAAAAAAGCATATTCTAAATAACGTATTTAATGGATTGTATCATTTGTTTATAAAATCCTAATAACTTTTTTATATTACATAATAGATTTGGTAAATTTAATATTTTGTCTTTGGTGTAGGTAAAGTTTGTGTCATTTTAAATACAGTAGGTATTATAAGCCCTAATGGTCAAATAGTTAATAGTTAATACCTGTGGATTACGTATCCGCATTCTATAATATTAACTTGTACTTTTCTACTAGGTTACTTCGTAGCAAATGGCAAAACGGATAATGACTCGGTGCTTAAATTTGCCACTAATCTGGGATCGCGGATAAAGCTGTGCCCTTTATTTCGGAATAGACTATGACCTACCAGTGTAAACGTATCCATCGTCCTACCAACCAACGGCAACGGAAATGTATTATTTAAAAGTCAAATATTATTCCAAATATTTCCCTTAAATTGCAACTTTTTTAAATACGAAAAGCTCGACAAGAATTTTTGCAATAAAGAAAAAGATCCATAAATTACAACAAGCACAACTTAAAAACTTTTTTAAACAAAAAGAACAAGTCTACGTGTAGCTCGTTACATCGTGTCGTATCGTACCGAAATTCAAAATATTCCGTTTAAGAATTTATATCGGCATTCTTAAGCCAACCATTAGCTGATTATAGGCCCTTTTTTCTACCGAAATGATTGTGAAGCAACCTCATCGTAGTTAAATATCTTTTTAAAAAGTTCGCGGATAAATTGTGTTGCCTTTTTATTTCGGTTTACTTTTAATTTGAACAGGAAAGTCAATAAAACATTAATAAGTAAATATTGCTCCGATCCGATTTAATCTAAATTCTCCAAAGTGTTATTACTTCCTTTTTTCATTTGGTTTATAAATTGTGCTAGCTTTTAACTTGCGCCTCCGCTTGAGTAAAGTCTATGTATTCTTATTTATTAAATTTATATACTTATAGGTATATCTACTATTCATACATAGGTCAACAAAATAATATATGAAAAATACCTCTGCGGATAGTATCGTAAGTACATATATTTAAAGGATATTGTATGAAATATGTGTTTATAAAGAGTATATGTTCACATAAGTAAAGACACCGATCAGATTAAAGCAAAAAGATAATTATATATCTTATCCAATAAAAACAATTATTATAATATAAACTATATTGTTTTGTGATAATCCCTTTTATTATCACATAAACAGCATGAGATGAATGTTATTTATTTGCTCAAATGTGTTAAATGAAATGGCTTAGTTGTTGCTTTAAATAATGAAATTAAGCAGCGCGTAAAATAAAATTTAAATAAATACTTTAAAACATATTAAGTGCCTAAAACTACGTATAGTAGCTTAACAAAATAATGGAGGTACAATATACTAATTCAAGTGTAACCCAGATAACATATTGAAAACAAAAAGTAACGACGTAACTAAGAGAAACAAGTACCCAACACGTACGTTAGATCAATACGGCTAATTCCGTTGTAGTGTTTTATTCAATTAAAACTAACCCGACCAACCGAGAGTCACTTCTGTGGAAATGGACCACCAGCCGCGGACTAATAACACCCCGCTATGGTTCAACTACCGCAAATAAATAGAAATATTTTTTATATTGTTGAAAAAAAAATACGTTTCTTTTAATATGATTCCAACCGATTCTATTTGAATCCAATTATATTTTCCATATTTTAACAATAATACCTGTTATGTGTTAGGAAAACCATTCATTGCCATCAACTTATATTAAGAAGTTTAAGTGGTGTCATGACATTTGAAAATATAGCATAGATTATTTTAAATGTACATTATTTAACCAATTGAGACGTCAATTAAATAATAATTCAGTGGTTATAATTGGGTACCTCCATAGAGTAAAATAATAATTATTTATTTTTGTATAACTTTGGTTTTATGCAACGTATATTACTTATGTTATAAATATGTAACTCTATCTGGTCCATAGAGATATAATACTTCTACTTTATAAAAATTACAGCAAAATAACATAGAACAATGTTACTGCAATGAGTAGGACTTCAAGGGCTCCATGCGGCAGATTTAAGGTTTATAGTTTGCAGTGATACTTTTAGACAACATTGCAAAAAGCTCAAGCTTACGATCACCATTTTTCCCGTTCCACTTACTTGCTAGCTTAACAATCATATAGAAAAACAAGATTAAGTTATTTAAATAATACAGGCTTCATCCACCGATCGCATCTACAGTACGCGTCGTGTCTGTGGGTGGCGCTACTCCAGGGGCAGGTGCTAGGCTGTTGCAACTGGCGCCATCGGGACAGCATTTAGTTCTTGCTCCATCATCAGGAGATCCTCAGCTATGGCATATCATGTCTAATTCTAAAGTACACACGTTCAAAGGTTAGATTTTTTTCATTTTGCATACTAATATAAACCTGTATTCCAAAAATGTGAAATACTTTTCAAGATTTATTCTTCATTTCTTATAAATGATATAATTGTAAAATATAGCCCCA
Organism: Actias luna; assembly: GCA_039707435.1. Taxonomy (NCBI): domain Eukaryota; kingdom Metazoa; phylum Arthropoda; class Insecta; order Lepidoptera; family Saturniidae; genus Actias; species Actias luna. Next base: position 5,287,391 of record JAZHAC010000033.1, on the reverse strand, counting down.
ATATTGAAATATTTAACATCGAAGATGTTCCAACTTATACACTAAGATTTATCCTTGTATTTGAAAGTATTTTACTTCTTTCCGTGAGTAGTCCCTATTAGTTGTTAGTCTCCTCATGTTGGAACTTGGTATATGTTTTTGTCGGTAAAACAAAATAATGTATTTCAATAAAAATATACTCTTTTTAAATTTAATACAAGAATTAAAATATTTATCAAAGTGCAATTTAAACTTTTCTTTAAAATATTATCAAAAGCTATTATTATTCCGCGCATATTAAGTTTGAGAATACTATTTAAGCTCAACTATCCATCAAAAAGTAAAAGGGGTTATTCTGAAATAATATAAGTCTATGACAAGCGCTTCTTTACAAGTGATTGAAATATTTTCGTAAAGAGATAGGAACCTTAAAAAAGGTAAATAGGTACTAAATGTATATCTATAAGTATAAGAATCTGTCTTGTTACTGTAGACATAAGTTGTAAACAAAGATAATTATATGGCGTATCATCTTAAATTTTAATGTACTTTGTGCATTTGGTAATAATTTCTATTCGAATAATGTATTCAGCTTTAACATAAGTTCAATATTTTTTCTGGTATGTTTGTCTGTAATTTTATTTTTACATGGAATCAAACCATATTTACTTAGTAAATACCGTAATAATCTAGTACATATAAACAGTGATCTTTATTAAAGTCTCTATTTCTGTCTGTAACTCTGTAATTGAAATATTCGTTCTAAGGTGTATATAGTTCGTATTTGTTACTCAACACCACACCTATATTAAGTTTTTATTACTTAATAATATCTTGAAAACCAAGGGTCAAGTAAATATCACAAAGATTTTCATAGTTTATAATTCTAGGAATTCAAAAGCTCATTGCGTGGCAGTTCCTAATACTGAGCTCCATATAAATGGCGTAATTAATTTTATTACACCGAGACAACGTTCGCCGTTGTCACGAAGCTTTTGTTCTTTTGTTTTTAACTACCTAGCATTTCTTTCATATTATTATTTAGTATGACGTTTTGAATACAGGAAATTTAGTAGCCTTATTAAAACTAGTCAGAATACTTTTTAGGGCGGTTCGATTTCTTATATTTATAACAGACTAGCTGTTACCTGCGGCTTCTCTCGCTTTAACGTTGATTCTGTTAAACCAATCGGATGTCACAATAAATATTTCATACAAAATTTATCCCCCTCTTTATTCGATTTCCAATAAGTTTTTGCAAGAAAAGTAGCCTATCACCATATCCAGGTTCCCATCTACATTTACCTATACCAAAATTCATCTTAATCGATTTAGCGGTTTAGGCGTATAAGCGTAATAAACAAACTCACTTTCGCATTTATAATATTATTAAGGTTTAGAGACTTTCAAAATAGATTTAGCTTTGAAAATTATTCTTACTTGTAACAATGTCATATTAGTTTTCGATTTCATTTGACGTCTCTTCATTTGCTTTGTAAGTCTGAAGTTCGCCAAATTGTCCTTAGTGTTATAAGAGTAGATCGTAGCTCTGTTACCTCCTGCAAATTACCAAATCTTACAAAGTGTCGCAAATAGAATCTTGGAGAACTATTTTTAATAATGTATTTCATATTTAAACCAAATTGAAAATATCTAGGACACTCGGGCCGAATCATATGCATGTGTGTTACAAGAGAGTCCCAATACCTGTTGACCGGATCTGAAGACACGAGCGTCATCGTATGGGACTTGCATACATTGGCTGTGAAGACTAAAATACTGTAAGGTTCTTTATGGATTATAAATAAGTTGTACAGTCTATTGACTGAAGTTTATTGAACATAAGCTCGAACTCCTTCTTGGTATATAAAAATTATCATTGTGATTACATTCACGGAATTTTATTTCAGTGACGTCATTAACTGACGCTTATTATTATTAAGTGCCTAGATGAAGGAACTTAAATCGGTATATGTATTTTATGGGTTTATTTAAAAAACGATATTTATAATATTTAGATACAAATCATATACAGATTAAACATCCACATTATATAATTTTACAAACATATGAGCTTTAAATAAATAAAAAAATACGAATTTAATTACTCTTTTTATTAAAAATAATTTGTTTAAATCTGCATTTTTACGAAAAATATGTATATATACTTGAATTCCAAAAACAATATGCAGCTAAATAAAAAAAGTTCATTAAAATCCTTAGAATCGTTTTCGAGATTATACATATATATATAAGAATTGCTCATTTAATAGTACTAGATAGATAGACAGATATTCGCTAATAACAAATAAAAATGCAGAAACCCTTAATATATCATATTGTGTATAAGTTATGTTTAAAATGTACACAAACCATTTAGTAATTATTAAATTTTGATATGTTTGTATGAACAGGGAACATATAGCCCCCGTGCTCTGTGTGGCTGCAATAGTGAGCCGATCACTAGTCATTAGCGGAGGAGAGGATTCTGCGGTTATAATCACTTCATTAGTCGACGGCGCTTTAGTGAGTACTCCATTAATAATACATAACTGTTTACTAACTTTTTTATTTTAGTTAACTATCTTGAAATATAAATTAATAATGTTCACCTTATTCTTACATCACTGTTGACAGCATTTCTTAACTATGGACACTGATTTAATCTTAGTTCTCTTTTAACAATATACAAGTTCTTACTATTGTGTGAAAATTTGCTTTATATATATATATATATATATATATATATATATATATATATATATATATATAGTAAATGCAAATAATATTAGTACTTTTAAAACTAAAAATGTATTTAAAAATCTTTTCGCGGGTTCGTTCAAAGATTTCTTTGGAACGATAAAGAAAATGTAAATTTTCTTAGGTACTTATAGTGCCTGGCTAAGTTAATACAAAGTTAAATTAAACGTAGCAAAATATAAAACAACGAAAGCAGTATAAAGTTAAGTTCAACGTTATTAATTTATGTGACTTGCTCTATGTTGTTGCTTAGTTAAATTATGAGACATTAAAACCAGTTGTTTTAAGGTACTATAAGTAATGGTTAATTTAATTCATATAAGAAATAAATATTTTTTATGAAATATTGTTGAATAATATTAGCGATAATTTTTAACATAGAAGAAATAGCGTAATAGCTTTTTAATGCACTCTATGGAACTAAAATCAACTACTTCTGAAAATGTAGTTGTAAACGAAACAAAAGCATTTCTAAGCTGTTCTGAGAAAACTGCACTTTTGAAAGATGTTTCTGTTTTAAAAGTAACTTTCGACACCCTTTACTTATTTATATATTACCTTTTTTAATTTAAACTATTTGCACGATTTATAAAAATATGCATTACTAGCTATGCCTGCTTTTATTTATACTTTAAGAGCATGATATTATAATTCTAAATATAGTTATCGCAGAAAGTATACATACCTGTCGAATCGCAATAAAGTTGCAATAATTAAGAATATAAAATATAAAAATACCAGTTTCAGAGTCGGTTATGGACATGAAATTATTTCGAATTATCTGATAATTTCGGATAGTTTCGGTTGCGGATGTTATTCAATGTATAGATTAATATATTTCTAGTATAGAAGGGATTACTAAAAATAATGACACATTTTGCTCAGGTGACAAAAATCGACCATCACCGCGGGCCGGTGACTGTGGTGAAGGTAATACAAGACGGTGATATCTTAGTGACATGTTCTCAAGACGGAACAGTATGTACGTGGAATGTGGACAACTTCAGTCACCTCAGCACTGTTACGACCGGCGTGCCGATACATACGATGCAAGTGACGGATGACAATGTCTTCCTTATCACACTGCAAGGGGAGAACGAGCTACACGTCCGGACTTTCATCACGGGAACGTATTTACACGTCCTGAAGAGACATAAAGCTAAGGTGAGTAGTCTAAAATATAAAGTTGCAAATGAAAACTCGTTTTAATGGATCTGAATATATATACTTGCAGGCAAGCAAAGTATAATTCAAAAGTAATACGAACATCGAAAAATTTCAAACTCGTCTGGAGTCATCGTAATCATGCCTCAAACCAGTTGGATATGTAGTGGCTGACCCCAAAACGCGATATACTCGAATAGAGTCACTTCGAATAAATTTATCACTATGTGTATGGTGTTCACGAACCGGCTGTCCTCGCAATTATTAAATTGCTAGACACATTCGGGCTTATCCCTAGAACACAACATGTCTAAGCACGTTACCATCTTTGTTTTATTAACGTGGTGTTCAAAATTCATTTATCGACTTCCTCATCGCAACGCGTAAACGCATTGTCTGGGCTTGGGCTAAGACGAGAAGGCCGTGTGGCAAAACTTATCGGGTGATAAGCCCCCACGCATATAAAGCGCATCACGACTACATTTCAAACTTTTGTGTTGCCAAAGATCAAAGACAGTTTATAGACTTCTAATTAGACCTAAAAAGAGTCTTACCACTCTAATTTTACATATTTATAATTATCAGGAATTATCACATGTCGCAAGGTTACATTACAATTTAAATTTTATTACAATGTAAAGTACAAGTAGTAGCAGTACAAAGTAAAGTTTATTAGAATGTAAAGATTAATTATTATTAAGCCAAGTGACAATTGTTTAAAAGCTTCAAAATAGCAAAAATTTAATTTCCAGCAAACAACGGTTCTCATTGCCCTAATTATAACGCTGAATGAAGTCTTTATTTGAAAATCTCGTTAATGAAGTAAGAGACAAAACAGCTGTAACAAAAGTTGTGTTTATTGTAAAATTTAATTAAATAAACGGACTTGCAAAAGGCTGAAAATGACGGAGATACGATATAAATTTAAACTCCAGTCGTGACTATTGATTTTAGTATGATAAATTTTTACTTTGTAGTTTACTATTTTTGTTCTTTCATTTTTCTGGTTACACATCTGATATTAATAATAATAATAATAGTATCCTCCTCAACCGATTTCGGACACGGCGACCTCTTCAACTCCTTTCTAAAATCGGAGTCTTTATACGAAAGTGGTCAGTTGCGCAAAATATATTAACGTGCACAAATATACGCGCGAGACACAAGTGCACATACTCGTCCTTGTCCTTCTGGACCCAGTGGAACGTAGACCATTACGAACGGAGAAACACGAAGGATCGAATATTATAACGGTGAGCAAGTTACAAGGGGTCAGTGCTTTTTCACACACCCTTACTCACAATCTATTATACCCACAAGGAGATGTGGACTGGTGCTATTCTATTCCGCCGGCACCACTTGGCACCACTCGGCACCAATATTATTATTGTAATTAGTAATCTTCATAACCTCCAGTAACTAAATGACTGATCTAATAATAAACAAATAAATAAAATTGTGCAGACATACTACGAAGATAATAAAAATAATGATGAATCATTGATAGGAAGCATCCGTCGATTTGAGTTCAAATCTCTCTAATCAACTATAATTTTCGTTGGCGGAAAATATCATGATGAAACCACATATTCTTGATTGAGCATTTTCTAATTCCCGATTGGAAATCACTACTCTCAAGATAAAGTGCTCTTGCCGAATACCTATAGATGTATTATGACAACTGCATATAGTTTTCTCATTGGGCCCAGCGTGTTATATCATCTTTCGCGCCATCGTCACTTTACATCAGTTTGGAGTGTGGCCAAACGTTAAAACCTATAAAGTATAATGTAAAGAATTAAATTCACAGTATAAAATAAACACATTAATATTTCGTCAAAATTATAAATTACGTAGATCTCATTAAATTTAAATCGATGTAAAATCCAAAGGTCAGTGATGACAGTTGATTAAATTATTAAAAAAGTCACGCAGAAATGATATCCACTTTTTGCAGCATTTGGGATAATAGGGTCGGTGAGGGAAAACCACGATTCGACCCTTAATACGTTATATGTAGGTAAAACTCCAAGAGTCTCGACCCAGTTTTTCTTAGAAGTAATTGGGGATCATAAATTTGTTAGAATCTACCTGGTTTCTGGAAAATTGATTATTACCAATTAGTCTTACTCTTAATATCGTAGCATTAAAATCAAAGATCTTACTTTTGGCTACTAGTAAAATAAGCAAAACAATTAAGCACGGACAACTAAACATTTTTTTAACACTGTATTTTAAACTTGAATCTACTTATTTATTTAGAGAACATCTGATTTTATATGACTCGTGTATTTTTAAAGTGGTTAAATTGTCTAGAGACTCGAAAGTTTAAGACATTTTAACTATGATGCTTGCCTCTTTTGTCGGAGACATTTTTGGTTCGTTAAGTACAGATTTTCCACAGCTTCGTTATTATAATGAGTATAAATCTCTAATCTGTCTTACCTTCATTCATCGTAAGATGGCTAGTAATAATATAATTATAAAAAACGATATTAAAACGTATTTTATATCGTAAAAGTTTTATAAGGAATAATTTGTGATTAAATTTTTGTCTACAAACTCGAATGTATTTTAGGTTAAATGTTTTTGCGTCGCTCATGATTCTTCAAGAATTGCAATTGGATGTGCCGATCAACGTATTTATTTATATAGTCTTCATAATGCCATTCTGTTACGCACTATGGCTGTTGCTCATGATTTAGCAGCATTAGCTGTTGCTGATAAAGATCATTTCCTACTCGCAGCTGGTGAGTTTTTATTTTATTATCGTAGTAATATTAATTCACATTTGAATATTACTCCAATTTTGAAGCAAAGATAGCTCAGTTGGCAGTGTTTACGGACGCCGCGTCAACAGACGTGAGTTCGAATCCACCTACAATGAGCTTGAGCTTCCGGTAATGGAAAATATTATGATGAAACTATACCATGTTGGCAGGGCTTTTTCTAAAGTTAAAAAACTGCCGTCACATACCTGTTGGTGTGTTCCGATAGTTGCTTTTGAGAGCCAATCCCTCAGCAGGTTTAGCGTGTTCACCAGCTTGGGCCACATCGTCATTTAATATCAGGTGAAATTGTGGCCATGACGATAATCCTTAACTATACAAAAATATAACTTATGATAATATTATAACTAAACTGAATTAAATATAAGTAAAAGTATATGTGTATATGTTTGAATGAACAAGTTTGATGCCTAAATGATGACAGTAGTAAACATAAATCTATATATACATACATGTACGTTGAAACTGGCGCCAACGTCCAGTCTTAATTTTATGTGTTAAACGCGTGAATAAATTACACCGTAAAACTTCAATAAACATTAAAAATAGTTCTTCTGGTAGGTACTATTTCCAAGATTCTATTCTTTTTTTAACCAATCTATAAAATTGCCCGCGTTTATTTCAATTTTTTTTTTAATCTATACTTGCGACACTTTGTAAGATTCGGTAATTTGCAGGAGGTAACAGAGTTACCATCTACTCTTTTCACACTGAAGACAATTTGACAAACTTCCGACCTACAAAGCAAATGAAGCGACGTCAAACGAAATCAAAAACTAATATCACATTGTTACAAGTAAGAATAATTTCCAAAGCTAAATCTTTTTTTTTAAGTATCTAACCCTTACTAATATTATAAATTCGAAAGTGAGTTTGTTTATTTCGGTTTCATGACTAAACCGCTGTATCGATTATGATGAATTTTGGTATAGAAATACATGGGAACTTCGAAACGCTGATAGGTTACTTTTTCTCGCGAAAACCTTGGAAGTGGGGTAAAGAGAGGCATAAACTTTGTATGATACCTTTAATTGTGTCATCCGATTTGTTTGACAAAATATATATTAACGCGAGCGAAGCCGCAAGTAAAATCTAGTTACATTATGTCTTTTATACTACGTTAAAATAGTTTATTTTTAGGATTTTGCTTTTTAAAGTATTTCTACTTTTATTTCATCATTCTTTTATTCCGATTTCTTAGTTAATTAATTTCTGATCGCTCTGTATGTTGTTAGTTTATATAATACAACATTTAATTTATATTTTACCAGGCTGAGCAAAGTGATTTAATTCCAATTAGCTGTCTCGAAGTATCTAGAGACGGGCAACTAGCTGCGAGCGGATGTGCCAGAGGTCTGGTTCGTGTTTGGCAACTGTCCACACATAAGCTACAAACAACTTTAAATGGCCATCTAGGTCACATTACATGTGTGACATTTTCGCCCAATAACTTGCTTGTACTAAGTGGTTCGGAAGACCGGACTATTGTTGTTTGGCAGCTAGCGGACAACTCGTCTTCTTTAACTTATAAGGTAATAAACAGATAGTAAAAATAAAACCATAATAAAGAACCCCCGAAGTACTACGAAGTTTTATCAATTTCAAGTATTTTCAAATTTTAAGCTATGATAGCTCAGTGGTAGCGTGTACGAACGCCATGTCAAAGGATGTCAGTTCGAATCCCTGTAATGAGCTTTCGGTGAAGGAAAACATCATGATAAAACCATAGCATTAGTTTTTTTTAATGTCCTCCTGGCTAGCTACTGTCCTCCAGTTGAAATCCGCCGCCTGTAGGTTACCTGTAGGTTTTTTTCCGGTAGTTGCACTTGAGAGTCAGTTGCCTTCACAGGTTTAGCATGTTCAGCAGCTTGGACCATATTGTCACTTAACATCAGGTGAAATTATAACCATAACGCTAAACCTAAAAAGTATAAAAAATTACCCAAACTATTGGAAACAGAAGTGAACCTACTATTTATTACTAAAACTTTACCAAAAACTTGTAGAAAGCAAATTTAAGGATATTTTATATTACAGTGCTCAGTAATGTATTTTACCTAACCTATAATGGGATAAGGATTACATATAGATTGTCTTTGCTGTCAGGGTCACACATCCGCCTTGCAGACGCTACTAATGATGTCAGATGGCCGACGCGCTATGTCTAGCGATAGTGCGCGGAATGTTCACGTGTGGCTTGTTGATTCAGGGATTGTTTTGCACTCAACAACAGGACCTTCAACCAGTATCGACGTTACTTTGAACATGAAGTTCGCTGTAAGTTTTACGTTTTATTTTGTATCAAATTTACGTTATTTTGTAAAAATAACAAGAATGAATTAATTTTCAATGATGCACGTTTATGTTTTGAACATTTATTTAAAATCTAATTAATAAGGTAAATTTGAAAACACTGAAATTTTGACTAAAATACATCGTTTAGAACTGGCTTATTTCCATAACGTAAAAGGCACTTAGCTTGTTGAAAAACGATAATTTTTAAAAAGTATATATTTAACGTTCCTGTTCTGTCTTGGTCTGAAAGGTGTGCCGAAAAACATGTACTTATGCATGAGATATTCAACATAGTCTACTATTTTTTTATTCTTTCATATAGTATGTACATATGTAAGAAATGTATCTTATTTGGTAGTTTATCTACGTATAGTTTGAGTAATTAAATTAAAGCTTAATATTTTTATATAGAAACAAGTTGCAAGAAAGTTAATGTACCTAGAGCAAATATTTCAAATTATTCTTCATTTAAAGACCACTATATTCTTATACATAATGAAAGGTGCCTGATCTTCGCTTATGAACATAGGTACTCTCCGATGGTGATAACTGCGTTCGAATCTGGTCATTATCGGGTGGCGACAATCCTGAGGATCGACGAGCGGTGTCACACGCAGAACGTATTACTTGTTTCGCCTTAACCGCTGACTCCCAGCACGTTGTCACTGGATCCATGGACATGTCACTTAAAGTATGGAAACTGGACGGAGGGAAATTATCACAAGTAAGTCGTTTAGAATAATAATAATAAAAAAGGTTATATAATCAGACCGCAATTTGAGATATTTTCAAATCAGTTTACATTATTAACGATATTGTTCGTATCTTCAGATATTTAAACAGAGTATAGATTAAATATTTGGGTTGGCTTACATTTCGTTAATTTATAACTAGCCATATCTCAAGTAAAATATTAATTTAATAGCAATAGAAAAACTTGTAAAAACTTCATCTTCAGGTAAAAACCTTTTATTGAAGTACTGTTACAAAAACTCTAGTTAAATTAAGAATTGTAAATTTACTCCAACGTGTTTTCCAATAGAATTATGCCATTAGAGGAAAAAATTTCTAACGGCCAGACCTAAAAAATATATTAATTTTTATTGTCAGGTTCTTGTGGGTCATTCGGATATAGTAACTTGCGTGGCGGTATCAATCACGAACAAAACCCAAGTCGTCTCGGGTTCCTGGGATTGTAATCTTATCGTTTGGGATATTAATACTGGTTCAGATTTGCATCTATTGTCCGGACATCTCGGAAAAGTTACCTGTGTTAAAGTTACAGGCGACGGAACCATTGCTGTATCTAGTGAGTACACTTTTATTTTATTTCACCTCTTTTCTCAGCAAAATATCCAAATCAAAGAAACAATTACAATTAATGCTCACATGATCATTATGCTTTATTAAAACGATATTAGAATAATAAAATAACTATGTGGTATTGAAATAAAAGAACTATAACTATTATAGCAAAAGCAGTTATCTTATTTCTGTTTTTTTTTTAATACTGACGGTTACTATCGGATTCGTTTCGGATATCCGGAATTGGATCGGATTGATCAGATGTCCAAAAAAAATTTAAAAATATATTAATTTATCAATTCTTTTATCTATATTATTTGTCTTTTTTTTCACTGTTAATATGACAATAAAAAAGCTCAAATAAAACTTGGCAACCCTTGAGTGTTAACAAATACCAGTGTATTTTAGTACGTAATACTTATAGGTGCCGAGGACAAAACCTTGATAATCTGGGAAACAAAGAGGGGATTAGCTCTAACGTCTTTAGCATTGCACGTACCATTACTTGGTTTCCAAATAACTAGCGATTGCGCTCGCATTGTAGTTCATCTTTTAGATCGAGGTAAGCGATTCATTTTTACTCTATAAATTATTTAACTACAGTTATTAGATACAACAAATTGAAAATACTTCAAAATTTCTTTTAAACGATTTAAATGTCAGAAATTACAATATAGTTATGTTATATTTGATTCCTACAATAATATAATTTCGAATAATATTTCGTATATATTTGTAATTTTTATTCTCTACGCAGGATGTCTTCCTATAATTTGCCTCCATAACACACCTGCAACGTACGTAAAGATACCGACTTATGCAGCACCCACTAAGGATGTTGATGGTAAGTAATACTAAAAACGCAAATACAAATACATTTAAATAACATGGAAATTACAAATTGCCTAATAATCTAAACCATGTAAAACGAGGAACGAAAAATGAACGTGACATTTCTTGTACAGAGCTCCGCCCATTAGCACCAAAACGACCGATGAGAAGATTATTAAAGAAAGAGGTATCACTGGACACCTACACATGGCAAAAGAAATATGGCCATCTTACATCTGCAGCAATGATGGCACAAGTAGACGAGCGTTTGAAAAGACGGTAAGTATTGAAAAAAAGACGACAAAAATTAAACTTGTAATTTTATACGTATTGCTTTTAAATATGCATTAGTTATTTTATTTTTTCAAAGATTCTCCGTGTCTGCATCAATGGAAGAAATATCTAAAATTCAGGAGGCGAAAAACAAAGATTTGGGTTCACAGGTAACGTTAGTTCAAATCGACGTAAATCTGGGTTTGTCAAGGTATTGCAATTCTTATTATTTTATTTTTAGGTTATCCTTGGTCCTGAAGAAGCAGCGATAGCCCAATCCCAGCATTTCGATCAGTTGGAAGCTTTATGGAACAAAATATCACCACCACGACGTCGTTCCAATAAGGTAGATCAAGAAAATACGGTTTTCATGTTTAAGATGTACATTATTCAAATTTAATTGCAATGATAGCTTAGTCACAGTTTATATAGTTACCTCATCGATTCAACGTCCATTCCATGACACATCTAATCCGTACAATGAAACTGACCTATCGGTAAAAATAAACATCTTGAATCCACATAATACTACTCCTGGATTTTGATATGGTTAACTACGATACGGCTAAATTAAAAAATAGAGAATATTATTTTATAAATTGTAGTTAAATATTTAAAACTTTCAAATAGTACTGCTGTTAGAATAATATATATTCTTATTTATGTTCAGTTTTTTTTTAACCTTTCACATGTTACTCGCCGGTTTTATAGTAAAATTAAATGACAATTTAATTTTTTTACAGTCCTTATCAAAGCAAAGTTCATTGATAGAAAGTAGATTTGATTCTTCCGATGAAGAGCACACTCCGGTTGAGGAGCAAGGTAAGTTTTTGTTACTCTCTGATCTCTCTTATCTTTTTCTTCTCTCTTACTTCTCTCTTTCCTTGTTTTTTTTTCTTTTTCAAATATATCCAAGTTTATTATTCCTAAAAGTTCGTATTTTAAAAATACTTTGTATAATTACGAAATGTGGGTTCTATTCCCGCATAGGAGCGTTATTTTGTATGATCCGTTGATTATTCTGAGTTTGATTATAAATTGGGGTTATAAAGTGCTTCTTACTTGACATTGGCAGAATACCTACATAGGCATAAATTTCTTACATAGGCAGATACCATAATATTTAAAAAAAACAGTAATTGCAAAAAAAAATATACTGTGAAATAAATTTAATAACGTCCGTATTGATTTTCCCGTTCAGTGTAATAAGATTAAGTTGTTTTCTTCAACAGAGCACATGGTGGAGTAAGGCTACACACATGTATGACGTAATCGTTAAAGTTTCGTTGACCTCATTAGTATTATTATCTTTAGTTCGTCTATTATGCGCATTATTTTATAGCCTGTACTTACAATATGTGATACCTCGTTCAAAATAAATTAATTTTAAATAGAGAATATAACAAAAAGTTTTTTTTAATTACACATAACTGTAATATTTTTTACTCACAAATACTTTTTAATTCGAAAGTCACTGTTAAGTTATAAGCTAGATTGTACGACTTTGTATATAGTAGTAATTGATACGATTAGATCTCCAGCCTCTACGTAATGTGATCTTATAGATTTAGCTTTTAGTATATCCACCGAAATCCCTTACGTGTTCTACTGTATTTCGGATACATAGAATTGATCATTTTGATTCAGTTTGAATATACGAATAAGACCTACACGATGTTGGCTTTATTGAAATTAACGAAAACGCATAATTTATCATATATTTTTATATTAATTTATGATTAATTACTTAGCTTTTTTTATATTCAAATCGCAAAAGGTTGTAAGCGTAAAACGATTAATATTAAATTAACTTCTACATGATAAAAAATCTCTTGGAAAGATTTAATACTTTAATTGGAATCATTTGTAGCTAAAATTTAAGTTTGGAGTTAATGAAATATTAATTCAATTTTTTAAGTACTTGTAAAGTATACAACATATAGTTTAATTATTAATTTTTAAATAAATAAATTACAAACAGCTAGAGGCATACTTTCTTCTAAATCCAATTTCGAAATAAGCTGTTGTTAGCTTTTTTGTTGTTGTGAACGTAAAATAAAAAGGTAAAATTTTTATTGTTAAAATACTTTTTTTTTTCATTACAACTTAAACTTAAATTAGAGTATACTGATAAATAATTAATTTATCGTAATAAATAGTTTTACTTAGTGTTAAAATTAGAAAAGTCATGTGTAGTTTACTTTTGGGATTAGTCTATTTTATTTAAAATACTCTGATAATTTATTTTCATTTTTATGTGACAATATTCTATAATATTGCAATCATAATATAGGTCACACACATAACGACAAACCGCTTCTTCGGACTCTTCAATGCTAATCGTACGATATTTACAAAGTTTTTCTTAAACTATACTATAGGTAATGTATTAGCTATCGTTATTTTATGGCTCTCAAGGTTATTTATGATAGAAGTATCTATTTTTTTAATAATTGTAACAAATTTACTTGAGAATAACCATAAGACCAATTAAAAAACAGATTCTTAGATATTTCCGTTGCCCGTTTTTTAAGGCGAATATTTTCACCTTTTTGTGCGTATTCTATAAGGGACTGTTTGTGTAATATATGCAAGTAGGTAGAATAGAATCTTAAAATGGGTCATTAAAACTTTACAATTCGATCGTAGCGATTTCTCGTAACGTGTCTGCCCTCCTTTATACATTGCAAAATATTACCGCCTTAGTAATAATTGAGTTTTTATTCTTTCTTACTTCACAACCGATTATTTCTTTTATTACAATAATGTCTTCTGTAGAATCTTATCAATGGCTTTTACTATTCTTTAAAATTGCATACTATTGATTTATGTGTAAGTTTTCATTCGCGACTTTAAAGTAAAATAAAATTTAAAACACTGACGTTTTCAGTAGCGTATAGTTAATATTACTAATTTTCACAATTTTCACAATTTTATAAATACTTGTTAACTTAAAGAGATTTTTTCATACGCATTGTACACTACCAGACTGCAGTCATTTTTATAAGAATATTATTGTAAAATCCTATAATACTAACCTGTGTCCTTACTTGAACAAACATAATAATAAAAATGCATATTCTTTCAAGATATTCTAATGTTATAGAAATATAGTAAGTAAATAGCTTAATAATTAATAGTTATAATTTCCCTGATCGATGTATCGAACTAGTGTTTTCAAACTGTGATCCCTTATAAAGACTTTTATGTAAGTAAATGTCATAGTTGTCCTACTTATAAATTACCTTAAATAATTATATAATAAAAAATTATTAAGAATTAAATTATCATATCCTTTAAATTTAATAATTTGTTAACGTTTTATTTACATTTAAGAGTTAAATTCGTTACTTTTACTGTTAATAGTTGCATTATTTGAATGCATTTAAAACAAAACTGTATTTTTTTTTGTTTAATGTGCTTAAAGTTATATTAGTTTAGTATATTTTTGTTATATCATGTAATGTTTTAAAATATTTAAACAAAAGCTAAAAAAATTGACACCGGCAAACTAAAATTTTGTATCACAATAAAATTGTTTACGTAGTATTGTAATGTTCGCACTAGATCTATTTAAATAATTAGAAAATGCAATAATACTTCATAAGTAGTCGCACATATTCGTAGTTGACTAATTAATGTTTGTGACTGAATTCTCTTCTAAATTTATTAGGTCTCCTCATACCTATTTAAGCTTTTAAAACAACTACCTAAACAAGAATATGAAGAAAATCGATAGCTGGTACTTTACATTTGAGGATGACATTTTTAAATAGTTTGATTGTGTATTTTATAAAAGAATAATTAATTGAATATTATTGGAATAATAATAACATTATAAAGTCGCGTTTTATACTCTTATGGAATATACAACAACACACAAATGAAAACATGTATATCAGACTAGTCGTTAAAAAATAAAACGTACAGAAAACCTAAAAAATATGGGAAAAATTATGATATGGGCTCAATGGAAAACATATTCCAAGCTATTAGTTAAAATTTAGATTATATTTATATTACAGAAAAGTATCTAGTAATAACAATGTTTCTTGTCAATTACAAGTTAAGATATTTCTGAAGAAAACTTGATTTGGCCGAAAAAATAGATAAGATCGTCACGCCTTGTTTTGATTTAAAAAAATCCTAGTGTTTTTCATCGAAAGTAAACTTTTTAGAAGACGTCGTAATAAATTTTCCACAACCAGTGTATTGAATATGGATTTCACATTTACAAGTTTTAATTGTTTTTTACCGTTGGGGTTCTAAAAAACCCCTTACAATAAGTCATATTTTGTTGTACCTTACGTGATGATAATATGTTTTTTAACCTAGTTTAGGAAAATATCAGCACTAGACCTAATAATAATCTGACAATCGCCGTTGTGATTCTGTCAAACACCAGTTCTCTAACATAATTCTTATTAAAAAATACTTGAACAACTAATCTAATTGATTTTTATTAAAATGGCTAATAACAACTCGAGTTGCTATCGATCATTAAACATTTTCTATATCTTATTTTTAAACTATATAGAAGCAAAGATATTATAACTTCGGATAGTAACTAATCTACTAAAGCTAGTCGTGGTTGTATACTTTACAAATAAAAATAATGGCGACACCTAGTTCGAGGAAATATTTGTTAGTCAATTTTTGCTATTGTACGACTCATGTGTTGTATCCTTTCCGCTGCATGTACCGAGTAAGATGGGCTTGTAAGAAATCATTTACAATGCTAATTAAATAATTCAAAAAATATTGCATAAATTCTTTAATAATTATTGAATAATATGTAGCGAGTGCATAAAACAAAAGTCAATATAAATGTAAACTATTATGACATAAATGTTATTAATTGCAAGTTTGTAATCCTCAAATGTAAGGTAGGACCGAAAAACGTCACACCAACTGACGTAAAAACCTGTCACCTTGTTAACTATTTATATAAAGTTTTATATACTATATATTGTTTCTTATTCCTCACAAAGGTGATTTTTATTTATGACCTGTCATTATATTTAAAAATATATCATCTGTGTTTCTAATACGACTTTTATTGATAATAACATATATACTTACCTTTTATATTACTTGGTGAGAAAGTTCATTTACGGACTTGCTCCCGCAACGCTTAAATTAAGTAACTAAGCTTAGGCTAAGCCGAGAGGAGTGTGTCAATGTTAAATCAACTGACAAGCACTATCAAATACTAACTGAGGAGTTACAAGGTAAGCCCGTATGAACAATGATGATTGTGCAGTATATACCGCACCGCACAGGTTGGTGGGGTGAGCTGTATAGATATTTCTTTCACTCCGGGTTATTTACACGTACCGTTCAGATAATATATAATAACTGTATCCATGGGTGTAATTACTTTGATTGAGCCAGAATAGACTTGTATTAAGAACAGGTCTTTCCTTGATTAATCTTCAAACCGAACCCGTACGAGCTAGTTAGCACAACGCAATATGACCACTAAAACCACACCACGATGACACTGAGTTCTCTGTGTCGCTAGAGACCAGGAACAAGCTCTTACCCTTAGAGTCTCCGGTTGGAATATACCAATTTCTACACTCAATTTCTTGTAACACTAAAACTCTCAAATATTTTTAATTAAAAAAACAAGTTTTATATATTCGATAATGCTTCCATTTACAAGCATATTTTATTCGGAAAACAACTAATATATAAGAAATACCTTTTTAAACCGATGATTAACAATTTTCCTTAAAACCCTTAAAATATGGTAACAATTATTTAGGTTAAAATTACTTATGTATAATACAAAAAACAGGTCCAATAAAACTTCAGAGTTAAAGGTTACCTGTAAAATTTCATTTAGATTTAGAAAAACAACTATATAAATTAACCGTAGATGTAATACGAATAATGTAAGAATTAGTTTTTGCACCGGTGATATTGAATACATATTTAGTAACTAAATCATAAGAAAAAGTAACAAAAATTATAGTAAAACTCTATCTGAATGCTATTATTAGTTCAAAAATATACTCAATTCAACAATCATTTGGGTGCTTGCAAAGAAGATTCAGACATAACCTAGGTAACGCAAATATAGTGATCGGAGCAAGCGATAATTTTACCAAATTACTCTATATATTTCGGTTTCAATATGTTATAAATAATGATAAGTTATCTAACCCAAAATAGATAACACATAAGTTATCAATCAACAATTCCTAAAAAAAATATTATCTGTTAATTTGAAACTAGAGACGTAACAAATATAAAGTGTTTCACGACCAAGATGTTAACATCGTGAGTGATTTATTCCCTGTGAATTTCAAAAGTTTTAATCGCACATTCTTTAATTACTAGGCAAGTGGAAAATACAACAACAGTGGTCATCATAATTCGCTTTTAACTTACAACATGCCAAGAAAAAGTTGATGGAGTCAAAGGAGAATTCTGCAAGTATAAGTCTGTTGGAAAAATGAATGTGATTGAAATCGAACATGGAAGCATAATTCATGCATCAGAAAATGATACGAGTTTAATTACAATTATCACTTTGACGTTCAGTTCCATCGGTATTGTTCTGTCCGGTGCCGCGATAACGCTTCTATTGTTAACTGCCTATTTATTCGTTGAATGGAGACAAAATTACAAAAACCAACTGTTAATCCAATTCATGATATCTAGATTCCTCTACACTGTCGTCAGATATTTGTATGATATCACCAACGTGTTTAGCCTATGCGTTAACGATGGTTGTGTAATATACCTCGATGTTCTATCGATGGTATACACAGAGATGGTGCTCATATCCTGGATGTTCATATTTAGCAGGAATATGTACGATAGTTTTGTGAATTTCTTAGTTGCAGACTCTTCGAATATCTGGAGAATATCGGTAGCGGCATGGGTAGTGCCTGGTTGCGCATCATTACTGTTCCATATACTATTTAAATTACAGAAAAACCATGATTTCATAATGTTCTCTATCTATTTAGTACTCTTAAAGTGGCCAGTATTGATAGCGAATGCGATTACCTTATTCATAGTATTAAAATCAATTCTCAAAATGAATCTTAGTAAAACGGAAAATAATAAACGAATTATTTTAGTAATGATCGTATTAATTTTTATGTTTTGTTTTCAACAACTTTTATTAGACGCTATTAAAATAGTACACGTATTAACTGTAAAACAATATACTATTTCGTCGTATATACTGATAATAAGTAATATTTTGCTATTCTATCATTGTGCTCTCTCAACAATATTTTGGGTTTTCGGAAACGAGAAAACAAGGAAGCTGTGGAAATCATGTTGTCAAAGATCACTCAATATCGACACAATCAAACTCAATACAATCGAAGTAAACGACGAAATGATTACATAAATTATTATGTATTAATATTAATTTATTAAGAACAAAAAAGACTGTAAACTACATAGTATAAATAAATGTTTGTACATTTATTGTCATGTTTTTCTTCTTATCTTTAATTATCTATACAAGCGTATTTGTTTTTTCATAATGATATAATTCCTATATAGAAATGACGTATTTGCTATCAGTTCAAGAATAAAACATAAATATGAATGAAAATACTTAAATGAAAAACAACACACAGATGCTATAAGGCTTTTAAATACATCAACATACGATTAAAATTGATAGATGTAATTCTAAATATGTATACCAGTACACACCTATTATGAAAATAGTGATCGATCAAAAGTAACTTATGAAACCTGCCATTATTGAGCGATATAATTTTGAAAATTTCTAACGGTTCAACATTCCTTATTATGTTAAAAATATAAACAAATTCTCAATTGTAAAACTAGTTTTTGAGTTGGTGATTCACTCATATATTTTTTCTTACACTGCACCGGTTGTCGCCAATGTATATTTACTATCCAGAAGTACCAAAGCAAGCTACAACTAGGTACTATGATTTATTTACGCCACTTCCTTACTTAATACTAAGACCTTTGCATTTCAGTCCAATATTTAAGATATCTTAGGAAAAACGCACTTATATTAGAAGATGACAAACAAAACATTTCCTAACCTGTGGCAATAACGTTTTGCGCTACCAAGATACTCTGAAGATGCCCTGTACGATTTAAACCAACACTTAAAACAAACCTGAGAGAAAAGGAAATTAATATATATAGTCATTTCATAATTTCTTTACAAGTAGAAGCATTTGATAGCTCTTGATGGCCAATACTAAAGTATCCAGTAACAGTAAGGATATGTCCTTAAATTGGTTAACGATATTTGAAATATAGAGAAATCATACTTAAATACGGCATAGTCAGGCAAATACAATCAAAAACAAAAGAGTTGTTTAGGAATTCCTCCGTAACTCGGTTTTTTTACAATGCAACACTGGACCCCTTCCTGTAATAATTTAGAATAGAAATATAAAATGCCTTTTTTTACAACAGTCTATTCAGAAACATATATTTATCATAATGTAGTTAATAATTTCCATAGGATTTTAAAACCTCTTTTGTCCCGTCAGCCGTAAATTTAGGAATCTTAGCTTTTAGTTGAACTGGGTGCCGACTTCAGTACATATGATGAAGAACACATCATAGTAGCGTTTCTTTAGCCCTTAGTTAGTCTTGGTTTAGGGAATCATTTACAGTTACTGAGAGGCTTGCAATCCAGCATGACAGTGATAATCCCTGATTAATTGCTTAACACTCGGCGGTTGCCGTTACCAATAGTTACAAAGTAGTCACTCCCTATTTTAGACCATTAACAGTTTTTTAAGTAATAGTGTTAGGTTATAGAATAAAGTCTTAAACCACATTACTGAATTGCCGAACAGTAAGTTCAAGAACCATGTCAAACGAGTTTCGATGTCGAAATACTATTATAGGGTGAATAAGTATGTGAGCGATCGTAACGTCAGGAATTGACAACCCTCTCTGTACATCCACTAATAACTACTGTAAATAAACACATTAAACTATTATGTAAAAAATGGATCGAGTTTCTTGCCGGTTTTTCTTGATGACTAAGTTACTTTCCGAACCGGTGGTAGTTTTGACATTAATAAGCGCCTTTTTAGGGTCTAGATTAAATAAAGATTTTTGATCTGATCTGAATTAATTGTGCTGTACTTAATTACCATCAGATATACTGTGACTATTTCCAAATTGATTTTCAACAAACAATAACCGGTTCTTATAAATAAAATTTAAACATCCGAAACTTAGTGATGTCATTTTTTCGGAGAAATACAAATCATTCAGTGCACCGGTTACTACGTCATAAATACGAAGTATCTACTAAAGGTAAGATATCATTAAAGATAGTGCACGCCTTGACTTTAGGTACATTACAGATTTGTCAAGTTCAATACATGACTTACTCATGGCAGGTGTCAAGGTAAATATAAAAGACTAAAGAAACCTATCCACTTAATAACAGTCGGATTCCACAAAATGATAGTTCAGTTTTCCGACTTACTAAATTATTGATTGTTTCACATAATCATATATAATCTGCATAAAAATATTACATTAACCGTAAAAGCCGCATTAGTAAATAATCTAAATAATTTATTGCTATGTTATTTTGTGTACTAGCATTTACCCGCAGTTTCGATCATGTTAATATTGATTTTGTCAAATCAGGTGACACAATAAAAACTTTCATACAAATTTTATTCCTTTCTTTACCCGACTTCTAAAAAGTTTTTTACGCGAGAAAAAGTAGCCCATCACCATGTTCAGGTTCCCAACTATCTCTATACAAATATTCATCATACTCGATTCGGCGGTTTGGGCATGAAAGCGTAACAAACAAACAAACAAACTCACTTTCACATTTATAATATTACTAAGGATAATGATTATTTACTATACAAAATTAAAATCTAAAAATATACATATACTACCAGCTGGTACACCGCCACTTTATTCGTGTTATTCTCGTCAATCACGTATTCTCGTAATATTCCATCTTAACGGGTATCTGCGTCATGAAAACAATATTCGTGGCAAATTTCAATTGTTCAATTCAATAGTTTGTGTAGTTTAAAAAATATCTCAGTAAAAGTGTCAATGAAATATTTCATCCCCTATTTCACACCCGTACAGGTGAGATTTTAAAACGCTGAAACACGTGTTTATTTATTTTTATTAAGCAATTTCCATAAAATCAATAGGAGAAGATTTTTTTCTCCTCCCATACAAACTTTACCATCTCCGTTAATCCTCTTAGAGGGTAAATAACAAAAAACCCCTAATGGGCCTTTAAATTACAAAAGGGAGCTACAGTCCAAAACTGATGTTTCTATGTTCAGTACTTTCGGCTGTGCGTTGATGGGTCAGTCACCCAACGTTTTTGATACAAATTTAGATATAGATTTTCTGTATATACATTTTATATAAATATGTTAATACCATTAATGTTTGTAGGTATTTCAATTTAAAATTACCGGTCCGTTACATAGTCTTTCTCGATAAACTTCCAAGTCCCAGTTTAATCGTGAACCATCATGACGAGGAGTTTCCGAACCGATAAATATTTTTACAAGTCAAATGACAGATCTCACACGTATAAACACAAAACTATTTTTCATCAGCCTTTTAAATTCCTATACATTGTCTATGCTTACTAATATTATAAATGCGAAAGTGCGTTTTTTTATTTAATACGCTTTCACGCCTAAACGACTGAATTAAGTGTTGAATTTTGGTAGAGATAGATGGGGTCCTGGAAACTGCGATTGACTATTTTTTCTCGCGAAAAACTTTATGTAAGTTGGGTAAAGAGAGGACTATACTTTGTATGAAACTTTTTCTTGCGTCATCCGATTCGACAAAATCAAACGTGAACAAAGCCGCGGGTAAAAGTCAGTTGTTAATAATCCGCTCTAATAGTGTTACAATGCAAGAAATATTAAAAATAATTTTAATTGTACTGCATATTATATTTTTAGCGTGATAAAACGTCATTTTGTAGCTTCAAGCAATTCTTTTAGGTTGCTAAAAACCGTTTTGCTATAGCTTAAAGTTATAACTTATAGTAGTCCTTAAATAGGAAAACATAAGAATAGCATAAATTTTAAACGCCTTTTTCTCGATAATGTTTTTTGAGTTGTGACACTATATGAGCGGTGGTGCGATTATATGCAACAAATATTACTTGATAAATAATACATTAAAATTATGTTTTGATAGTCGCCTCAGTGTTAAATTGTTCAATTCAAGATTTTTCATATTTTTAATAAAAGGTAATAGAAAGAAAAATTTATACTTATATAAAAGTAAGTTATTAATAAAAATAAAAATTCCTACAATGTAAAAACCTTTATTCTAAAAAATATGAATCAGAAAGCAGAAATGAACAATACGACTGAGATTAAAAACACCGACTGCACGCTATACAGAAATTACAAAGAATAATATTTATGAGGTACTAGTAAAAAGTATCTTCGTGACATCAAATATTTGTTTTTGAAAACAAAAATATACGTTGATATGAAAATTTATCTTACAAAAGTAATACTTCAGTTGAAATAAATAACTTAATTAGCCTTAATCAAGTGTTTTCTACAAGTTTATACATGATTGACGATTCTACGTGATGATTTTACGTTATCGTCATAATCAGGTAAAAAGTTTTTTTATAGTTTACTAGCTTTTACCCGCGGCTTTGCCTACGTTAGTATGGATTTTGTCAAATCGGATGACGCAATAAAAAGTTTCATACAAAGTCTAATCCTCTTTACTCCACTTTCATAAGTTTTTCGCGAAAAAAGCAGCCTATTATCGCCTCTAAGTTCCCATCTATCTCTATACCAAAATTCATCACAATCGATTCAGCGGTTAAGGCGTGAAAGGATAGTCTTAGCGTTATGGCCGCAATCTCACCTGATGTTAAATGTCGATGTGGCCCATTATAATGGACAAGCTAAGCCTAGTACAGAAACTGAACCCAAATGCAACTGCTGAAACACCTATAGATATTTGGTGGCAGATTTTCAACTTGAGGGTGGTAGCTAGCCAGGTGGGCATTAGAAAAAAATCTACCACCATGATATGGTTCCATAATGATGTTTTCCTACACCGATAGTTCAAGCTCATTGCAGGTGGGTTCGAACTCGCGTCCATTGAAGCGGCGTCCGTACACACTACCAACTGAACTGTCATTGTTATTTTAAAAGCAACATTAATAGAAGTCTCCGATTACCATTATGAAGTTAATACGACCCTTTGCTGTGGGATCAAAGTAAAAATAATAATGAATTAATAAAATAGTAAACTTTTTAGGTAATCTAGATATAAGAATAAACATTAATTTTTGCTATTCCAACAGAATTTGGTGAACACTTAATCTTTTTTACTTAGGACTTCCTAATTTGCTTAAGAATCATACATTATCAATTACCTGTATAAGAATATATCTGACCAACAATCTTTCTCCTGGTGAATTAAAAATAAAAACATTAAAAGAGTATGAGGAAATTTCTCCATTATTTTAAAGTAGCTGTGCCCACGACTTCGTTCCCGTGGAATTAAAAATTAATTAATATTTTTTTCCGTCTTTGTAACTATTTTCAATACAGCTTTCTCAATGATTGTTGTATCAAATACAAAAATAATTTTCTATGACCGACTTGTGGTTCTTAAGATTAGCGCGTTCAAAAAGCAAACACACATGTATATAGTAAACAGATTAACATATATTAAAATTTTAAAAGTTTTTGTTTAGAAAATACGGTATTGTTTGCCGCCACAAAGTATTGTTAAGGCATATATACCCATAAAATTGAAATCGATTGGAGTAAATCATATTTTTATTGAACAAGTTCTCATAATGAAACGTGGGGGAGGATTATGAAGCATAAAAATAATTATGGACTATAAAATAAAAGACGTTTACGATAAATACGAATTACAGATTTTTTTTTCTTAATAAAGCTCAGATTGTATGACACAGCGTGGATATGGACAGTGGGCTGAATAAAAGTGTGTCCTTTACCAAATAAATGGAGTGGATTGGAAGTAACGATCGGCGACTGGTGTAGATTGTTATCGAGAATTTTCACCTTCAAACTCGAATAGATATGTCGACCAAAATAGGAAATTAATATTTTTTGTAATTATTTTTATTTATTGTATTTTACATTATAGCATAGTTGAGTGTAGTATAAAAATATTTCTATTTTAAGTATGCTTAGCTTTAAAATCAACCCGTAGACAGTGCGAAGTATTCCAGTATTGTAGTTGTGACATAGGTCTGGCTAGTAATTTAAGAAGACAAAATGCCTCAATCAGTTTTGCAATAAATATATTACGTACCAGTAGGAGTAATATTTCCGGTGTCTATTTTATTGCAATTTCCCTATTCCCTCGAGTTAAAAATACTACAGTAGTATACCTAGATGTGTCAATGCGGTAGTCACAGGTAGCGAGGTACTGGGTTAGGTTAGATTCTAATCTTGATAAGAAGCAGCATGAGACGACAACCCGTAGATATGTACATGTATGTATATGTATTTAGTCTGTAAATTTGGTTGGTATGTTTATTAAATTGATAATATTGAATTATTATTTAAAGTGCTGATATACACATTTATATTGAATAAATGAGCTTTCATTGAATTTAGGTACTATTAAATTCATCTCCATTTATTCTAGTTGGCTTGGCACATCTTGTTCTACGTTTTCCAGTAATCGACAACTCGAACACAACACCATCTATCGTTTTATAGTCATTTATCGATATAAGAATTATCCTATCTTTAAGTTGGACTAAATGACACACACTGTGCAAATTTTATTAAGCTTCTTTCAGTAGTTTCAGAATTAATCGCGGATGAACACATGTGACACGGATTTTTATATATGTAAACTAGCTAACTTGACAGACCTACCTTTTCGAGTAATCAATCACATCGACTACAGCAACATCTATCGCGTTATGATCACTTATCAATATAAAAATAATCCTATCTCTCAAGTTGGATCAAACTGCAGAGAATGTGCAAAATTTGATTAAAATCGGTTCAGAAGTTTAGGAAATCATCGCAGACAAATAAGGTGACACGAATTTTTTTATATATAGAGATATTGTTGAAACAAAAACTACTGTAAATAAATATAATGTGATAGAAACATTATTAATAACTAAATATTAGACATACAACTTAGTGAACTTATTCAAGAAAGAAACATAAATAAGTACAGCATCATAACATTAGCTGAATCACCTTAAATACCTTTTATTTATTAGACAATTCACACTATATTTGTCTTTTACCAAAATGATTATGGTAAGTTTAATTGAATTCCATAGTATACTCTTACGCGATACGTTGGTACAAGCCGACAGAGTGACTGTATCCCCTACCGTAGAATTTGTATACGATTCATTGACTATTTAAGTCGATTTCTATATTTATTTTTATACGCCAAAAATTTTTAAATTTTTATCATATCCTCACCTGATAATACACACACAAAATCTCGGGATGGGGATCTAAATGTGGCTGTCGAAATAAACCTATATTGTGCTTAACGAATTACAACTTTGAATGGTACCTAACCAGCCTTCCTAGACAATTTATCCTTTACTCCATCTATCTGTTCAAGTATACATCCAAATAATTTAAAATTGGCTATGGATATTCCTTTCTCAGAAGATTTTACCATCTCGCGCAATTTACGCAATGAACTGATAATGGCTTAGTAGGAAGTGTATACGGATAAATATACTTAATATTTCTCATAATCAATTTATTCCTGGTTTTCTCTCTAGTAAATCTCTCTGAACTCTTTCCAAGTATGTGAGATTAGGGCTGGCTGAAGTTTTATAAATATCTGACTGTCAGACACAACTCACACTATGACGTACTGCGATGCAAAGCTCTATGCAAGTTTCGATTAGTAATAATTATTTTTTAAATTATTTTCTACAATAATCAATGTAGTCGATATTGATAAACCCATGGTAGAGGTCAAATGTTTGTTTACGTTTGATTAGAGATTAAGTGCGGCCGGATTGAACAACACTTCAGTCCGACATGATAGGACTGGACGTCAGTAGTGAAGCTGAACTCTGAGAGGTATCCATCACAATTGAAAACGAAGACTAACACCTATCATTAACTATCATAATGTTTCAGCCTGGTAATACACGTTGTAAATTGTTCTAAATTTTAACCACATTTCTTAATTACTAGGAACAAATATATGAAGATCCTAAATGCGATACAATTATTTTCTTGTATGAACGTATTTTTAAAATTATAATTCACATAGGTTTCTTTGTAGTCACATAATTCAGTACAAGTGTATGTAGGAGTCTCGGAAATAACTGCCTACTCTCATCCCTCGGCGGGCAGAATGTCATCCGCTATGACATGAATACAGATAGATAACGATCCAATACTATACGCCAACCTTCGCATGAACGTCAATATCTGCATTAGTTTGACAGGCTTTCGTATAACAGTTTACTGAGAGATGAACTGAGAGATATGGTACTGAGATATTGTGAATTCATTCCACGCACATCACCGGCTTTTCTGTAATGAATATAATTTTTATTTTGCCTACATCTATAACTGTATGTGCTATTACTAGATCCAGTGGACAGATGTTGTGATTCTGTAAGGCTTAAAATTAAAGGGTACATGTTTTGCTAATGAAAAATAAAACATTTTAAAACGTGAGATAAATTTAAAATATTTCTAGATTTTGACAACATAGCCATCTAACGGTTTCAACTCTAGCGGAGAGCCATCAAGATGAACTTATTATAAGTACACAAAAGAAAAATTCTTAATAATTTATTAAGCCGTTTAGGAGGAAGACATCAACACATACACACCAGAATTTTATATATATATTATATATGATAATGATATACTACAATTTATTACATGTATACCGATCATCTTACATTATTCATTATGCACTATTTCATTGTATTTAGTAACTATTTAATTACAAGCAGGCAACTCAAAAAAATCTTCTTATGAAAAGAAAAGAATATTTGTTATCAGCTAAAAAAGAAAGTGGGTTGATATTCAAATGAATACCGAAGTATAAATTTAAATAGAAAAATCTACAGTAGTCTTAAATAAAGCGTGCATTTGAAATCTAATTTCAATAGCGCTTCAAAACGCACAATAGTATTTTATTACATATAACTCAATCACCATGACTTTACCATTAACTAATATCTTATTCAAAGCTATGGTATGTTTATACAGAACTAGTTTTTACCCGCGACTTTGCACGCGTTAATATTGATGTTGTCAAACAAATCGGATGACGCAATAAAAAGAATCATAAAAAACTTATCCTTCTCTTTACCTCACTTCCAATACGTTTTTCACAAGAAAAAGAAGATTATCACCGTCTCCGACGTCCCAATATTACAGAATATAGAACCAAATAACGAAGGTTAAAGAATCTTCTTCTTCTTTATAACTTTATCCCACCTAGGTAGGGCCGGTCTAGCACGTTTTCTTCTTTCACTACTCTATCAGCTGTCATCATAATATTCACACGTTTATACTTATATCATTCCTCACACAGCCCATCCCTATATTCTTCGGTCTTCCTCTTCTCCTACATTCGTTTACCTTCGTACGTAACTTCTTTCTTAATATATAAGTTAAATAATGAAAAATGACGAATCAAGATTTCACTGTAAGCTCGTAGATAAACTGTACCCATTAATTGAACTACCAATTAGATTAGTCTGGCCTAAATATTGGTTACAAATACTAACACATGGTACAAGCACATTATAAGCTTAAGATTTATCCGTAAACACAATATAAATTTACATTGCATTTTTTTAATATACTTTATAGGCTTAGCTTTATAGACACAATATTATTTGATGTTACGTGACATGTGACCCAAGATGGTGAACACGCTAACCCTAGTCCAGCGACTGGCTCTAAAGTGAAACTGCCGGGATACACCTATAGGTATTTTGGTGGCAGATTTTATACTCGAGAGTGGTAACTAAACAGGATGGCAATAGAAAAAATCCTATCACAATACCACCAATATACTAGGAAAATAAATCATACATACATTTTTTATATTACCATTTGACTAATATATTAGATAAATAAAACTGTAAGTATCATTAGTCATTATATACAGTACCTTATTTATCGCGTATGTGTAAATTACAACCATTTCTATTTAAAAGTAAGTCAATTAATTATCTATTATTTAATTAAAACTCTTTAATAACGGAAGTACATTTTAATTAAGCACGAACAATCCAGTGAGTGTAATAAATGACTCAACACCGAAATACCATCAACTTGTAACAGGTTCAATTCATGTAACAACAACTATCATTTATTTAATTAATTCAAACGTTGAACACACGCACCCTCAAAGCGCTGTTTTAAACTTTTAATAGCTTTGGTATCAAACTAGAACAACCTTAGCTTGCAATTATATTGTATTGAAATTGTGATAATAGTATTAAATTTATATATCACACATTTATTGAATTTTTCTTAAAAATATGAAGTTCATGTAGACATTCATCGACTAGTTTATCCAGTTGACGAGTACCTACAGCAATGCCTTCCATTGAATTACACAAATCTCGGTGAGCAATATCCTGTTTGAATTGTAGTGTAGTATTTATCAACAGAAATTATACCGTCAATTTGCCGTAGCAGTATAGAGAGACTTATTTTATTTTAAATCAAATATTTTTAGTAATATGTATCAATGATTGAATTTAAGTATAGCGTACTTATAAATAGATAAAATAAAATGACTTTGAAATCTACCAATAAAATGGGTATATAATATGTTCTTATATGCAAGTAAAAAAAAACCATATCTTAATAAATGAATAAACTTTAAGTAAACATAAAAAATGTAAACAATGAAATATTAATCTAGAAATACAAAGACAGACTCTCATACGTAATTTTAAACCTACGATCAAAAAAGATAAATTCTGAATTATTAATAAAATAAAACAAGTAGGTTCTTTGTTTCAAATTTCAACTAGAAATTTTCACTGCAATCAAGCAAGTTCAAATCCATTCAGCCAGCCACTGATTGGAATAGGCTATTGTTAGTCTGCTAGGAATCAAACGACGGACAGAGTAATTATAGTTGGACGGTATGCAGTTGCATATTTCCGACTAATGACGTAGTAAATAATGGACGTATTCATGAGATACCTTTGCATCTAATTCATTTATTAAGGTGTAAATTCTGAAACATACATCAATTTACAAAACAAAGTATTCAATACCAATATATATATATATATATATATATTTTATTTTATTTTTTTATTTTAATGCATCTTTTTTGTGTACGTTGGGCACTAGTGGGTTGGGGAATAGGCACAGAGCTCGCGTGACCCTTACGCACAGACACATCTGAATACACAGATGTATGTGTATATGTATATATAAATGAAAAAATATTGCTATATTAATAGGTGGAAAAAAGAAAAAATTGTTAATATAATATACTACCTAAAAATATTTCTTAACAATTTAAAAATAATGTTTAAAAGTTTTTGAATCTAATAAGTTATCACTTCTGACGTACAGTCTTAGAGACTGACAGTTTTATTTTTAAGCTAAAAAATAATTTATATCTATAGCTAAAAAATTATCTTCAAAAAATATTATCCTTTATTGAACATATAAAGAGCAGACGTAAAAAATTGAAATGATTGCAAAAGAAGTAAGAATTGTCAAAAAAATACAAAATAATTTAAAGCTATATATTTTCTTTGTGATTGTTTAGAATATTGTAACTCTGTACAAAGGCCTATGTAAGTAGAAACGTACGTAATCTGTCAATAGCAATAGAAGAGGATTGTATAAACCTAATGGATACTATAGGTTGGTAAGCGGGTTTGATGCGATTTCAATAATGGAAGGAGACGACAGCTGTTATCGACTGGTGGCAGCGCCCTTCATTAGGAGATTGACTGATGCCAATGTTATAATAAGTAATATTAATAATATAAACGGCTTTATTAATAAAATTTCCAATATATTTTCAAGTTCCAAGTATCGAATAACGATAAGGTTTGAAACGAGGCTGATTTTTTTTTTAAATAGAAATATGGCAAAGTGGTATCGCTATTCCTGATTTAAACACACTGCTCTAGAAAACAATGATGATCGTGGCTCGTTATATCAGACTATAAACCTCACGCGGCATATAATATATACATTGGATATATACCAAAAATAAACTAAAAGTCACTTCGTTAGGTTTAAAATATTCACCATAGTGGTCGCAAACAAATGTAGCAAATATCTTAATCACCTTGCCTAAATCTAGACATCAAAAAGCTAAACGTTTCAAGCTAGTTTTGTTTTAGATTTTTTTTATACACACATCACTTGATGTGAAGTCCGTAAACACGACCACTGAGCTATCATCACTTCAAAATTTTTGTAACGATTTTAGTAAAATAGTAACAAAGGTCTTAAGAAGGCAATAATTCGGGCAGCAGAAGATTGACTGTCGTGTCACTTTCTGGAATTGTTCATAAAAGAAAATAGTGCTGCAACGTTTTTATAGAGCAGTTATGTTGACCCACCGAATAGGATATTTGATGTCCACACACATAAACTGAGGTAATAAAAGCTACCGGCAACAAAACAGGAGAGCTTAAATATGCATTTCAATATAAAAGTAATTTTATAACTTACATAATAACTACGAGAAACGATATTTACATGACATTAATATTTCTAAGCTTATATATAAAAATCTCATGTCACGGTGTTTGTGGTCGCACTCCGCCGAATCGGCTCAACCGATTTTAATTATTTCATAAGTATATTTAGTAGGTATCAGATTAGGTCTTAAAGTATATTTCATGCCGCTAGATGATAAGGTGGTCCTATACAAAGCTAAGTAATATATTTTTTCTTTTTTTTCTCGTTTGTGTGGCTTAAAAAAAAATTATTATGCCAAATTTTTACTCACCTACTCTCACTGTCTCATTTTTTAATTGGGATATAATACAAGTAAAAAAATAGTATGAATGACAGAACAACGTTTGTCGGGTCAGCTAGTGAAACTATGTCTTATTTAAGTGATATAAATATCTATTTCTAAACAATTAAGGTGATAAACAAGCGCACGATACATGTAACGGTATGAAATTGTTATGTTTAGACTATTGAGCCTCTTCAATCCAGGTAGCCCTTTCAAATTAATCTCTGGAAGCGCTACATGCCATAGAAAAAATAAAACAAAGTTATTTGTAAGACCTTTGTTACAATAGAAATTTAGCTGCTTCAAGTAAAATAAAATCACTATAAAGATATTTCTTTACTCCACCTTGATTTTCAATTTATAGTAAATTAACTGATCTTGGGGCGTATCGTCACTTAAGATCAAGTGAGATTATGACCACAACGCTAAAACTAAACAATAAAATAAACAACAATAAAGTTTTTAAATTTCTCATTTCTACTAACTTTACGAGATTGTTTCATATTAACATATCAGTATATTACGTATAATGAAAATACATTTTACTAAGAGACATAATCACAATGAATCTACTGAACTTATTGACATGAAAACGTTCGTAGATAGTTGTAGTATACCAATTTTTAGGATTCTGTAGACCCTTTGCCATATTTTTTAATTTGGAATACAATTTTCGCACTAATGAATAAAAAATAATAATTCTGTACTCAATTGCACTTTACTTTTAAATTTTAAATATTTCACGTATTTGCTAAATGGTTGCCTATTGATTTGGCTGTTAAACTGTTTGTCCTTATGTATCTTACATTCTTGAAAAGTTTCTCTTGAATAAAAACTACTATTAGGTTATATTCAACATAGTATTCCATCAATATTAAACTTATTTGCTTATAAATGAAAAGAAATGTTTAAGTATTGTATTACACATTGTCATATACTGAAAACACTCTCACCAGGTGTTTATGCAAGCTTGTTTGCTGTGTAACTTAGTTTTACATAATTTATGCGGGACTTGGACCCGTAAAAGGATTTTGGTCAGCACACGATTCAACCACAGGTGTTTACATTTAATTAACTGATAAAACAAACTGGAACATGCTGTTCTAAAAGTGCACAAGTGTTTGGGTGATATTATACTAATATATTATTTAATTTAAATAAAATTGACGTCTGTGATGTTATAAAAAAATATTCAGTAATTAGATATTCTAAATCTATTATATATCTATTTATATAATTAATCACAACGATGTAAAAAGATAAATGTCAAAAAATTGTATGCTTCTAACGATATTTATCTTCAATTATCATAATATGTCACGGCGATCGTGGAAAAAAATTAAAAATAATTTCCCACCGCTATGCCGACCCAAATGGCACGGCAGGATAGATAGCAAAGAGCCGGTAGGGCTGGGCTTACATCATTGGATTCTCTTTCAACAGTACCGAGGAAAAGGAAAGCCTCACTTACTTGGTTATCGTCCTAAGTCAGCGCCAATAAAGTCCAGCATAATACCGTCCGCAACCGACACTTAAAAAGTTTCGGATTGTAATAAAATAGTTTGACCAGCCGCGCGGCAAATATAGTAGTTTTAAAATAACTGTAAATAACTTCTATTTTTTCGCAATATTGGTACAAAAAAGTAAATGATTTTCCAGCTATTGTTACTGATATTTTTTCGGAAAGATCAACAACAATGAAGAAAAATGGCAACTGAACGTCGCCATGGTGACGCTTCGAATTATTATTTGAATCGTTATTTTCTTTTCAAGTTACTGGCGGCACCACTGAGATAGGTTACATGCATTAAGACCTCTGATCCTCGTGATTGGCGATTAGAGATTCAGCGATAAAATTACCCCGAACATAATATAATAATAAGATCTACTACTATACGATTTACTTACCACGCTATTTCCTAAACAACCTAACCTTAAAATTTGAAAATTACCTATAGTGTGTAAATTTTGATGTTTGGATTTTAAGATCACGCGTACTTAATTAGGAAAACGCGAACAAATTCCAAAGCACCAGCAAGTCTAAAATAAATGTTTTAAAATTGACTAACAAAAAAAAAAGCGTAAATCTGTAGGAAACATGAAATATAACACAAAAGTTTCTAATGCAATATATTTGTATAAACACTAAGCAAGTCACACTAAAACGATACCTAGGTTGTTTACTTTAGCAGTGATTTGTACACAAACAAACAGACATACAGACATTTCTAAAAATTATGTAAATATATTTTATTACTTTTACTCACAATACTTTTTTCACATAAATGTAAAAAGTGCTCACATGTTAAATTTACATTCTCATTATTATTTTTGCTTCTATTCGTATACATGTATATGATTTTACTTTCATTCTATATAGCCAATATAATAGTAAATGTGTCTATTACGGTAACCCTCCCTTCACGAGGTCATTGCACATGTCACATGGATAATGAAAAAAATTATTAAGGGTGGCCCTTCTGTGTCATTTCGCGTTTTACCGTCGACCCACTTATATCACTAGTCGTTAACGTCAGACGTGAGTTGGAAATGCAGTTATATCTAAAGACGTCAGGACAAACATTTATATATTATAAGGTATGAGATTTTATATATATTACATTGCTGTTGATTTTTTGGAACAAAGTGTCTTATCGCACAGTACGGATGGAAACTAGACAAATCAAAATGTAAGATTTTTCCGTCACGAACCTTTGTTCAGTCTGTTCTATATTGCACTATATTTCTATAATGTATATGGTTATCCATTGTGAAGAGGCTGTACAGTTATAGGTGCGCGCTAATTGATTCAAGACAGCCAGTAAGTTCCCAATAGCTGCGCAGATATAGTTCGTACACGTATACACGTCAGCTATTTCGTAGCGTATTATGTCTTATAATGAATTAGATGAATTCAATGATGTGCAATAAAATGTGTATTTTCACATGAAGACAAAATACAATAATTACGAAATTTCCTTCCATTCCTTCAATTCATTAGTTATCCATTTCATTTAATAACTCTCAAACGCTAATAATTCATTTGTTTGTATTTGTTAATCAATAATAATATATAACGTAATGAAGTTTATTCCAACTGAGTGTTCTACGACACTCACTAATTTTTTTTATTTTTTTTAAGTGGGAGAAATAGTTCTGATGTTGGTACAACTGCCGAAAGATTACAATATGTACGTGATGAAGGATATTCAACTATCTGTATATATTCTTCTACGAAAGCTCAGGCATAGGACAGCTCCGCTACCCGGAGTGCGAGGTGTCCTGTCGTGTTGCGCTCCCGCGAGTGCTGATCACCCGCGTGACGTCACACGTTTACGGAACGCCTGTGCGGTAGTACGCCACTACGAACTCCACTTTGCTGCCATGGCGTCAAAACCTAGCAGCAAAACGACCAAAGGCCCTTTTAAGGGCCAAACCACGAAGACTCCGCCGCAAACGAAGACCCCAAGCAAGCCTAAGGGCCTGACCGCAGACTCCACGACGACCTCCGCACCCTCACCGGACTCCGAGTGGATTTATCCACCCCCCCTACCCGCACCCTGCCGGTAGATACTAGTCTGCCGTCATCGAGCGGATCGCAGCTAGAGACGAGTTTCGACACGGACTTGTCAGCTCTAATGAAGCTCATGGACGCGAACGTCCTGTCCTCTGAGATGCTCTGCTGGATGGCGCTATACCTGCGCATCAAAGAAGCGGAGCAAACCGGCAAGAAGCCCAGCAACGACGACGCGGCGGCGTGCGAACTCGCCGCTGCAGGGATCGTAGCTCCACCATCGATTCCGCAAGATAGCCCGCTGAGGAGGAATCAACGTCGAAAAGGCGGCGACTCCTCAAGTGAAGAGGGGGCGGAGGTAAAACGCAGAGATTGCGGCGATTTCCCCCCCCCCCCATCCCGGACCAGCCATACCTGCCCCGCAGACACCAAGAAGAAACCTAGCCCCACTCCGAGGATAGGGACAACTTCGACAACCCGGCCACCAATGGCCGCACCCTTAGCCACCCCCGCACCGAGTACGAAGACGCCTGCACCCGCGCCTGCTACCTGGTTGCCCACGCGTTTCATAACGCATTCGGTTGCGGCCCCGAAGCCGCCGACGAAGGCTGGCTCGGTCAACCAGCCTACGTATGCGACGGTGACAGGACCAACACCGACACCGAAGCCCGTTACTCGGCCTCCAAGGCCGCAAGAAGCCCCAGGACCGTCATCAGCCCCTACGCAGCCTCTGGAGGAGGATACAATGATGCCTCGGCGACGCTACCCGCCATTGGTGGTCGAGCGGCTGCCCAACTGGGCGCTCCACTTCCGCCAAATAGCGAAGAAGCTTGGACGACGACCAAACGCGCGGCCCTTAGGGCAAGGGCTGCGCTTCATCCCAGCAGACGGAGAGGAATACCGAGTGATTCAGGCATACCTGACCAAACTCGAAAAGGATGAGGGAGTGAGTTGGTTTTCCTACTCACTCCCCACAGAGAAATGCCTGAAGGTCGCCATCGGCGGCCTCCCCGCGACTACCAATCCCGAAGAAATCTCACAAGCTCTTCGGGATAAAGGATTCGAGCCGCAGTTCGTTCGGAGCATCAAGGGTCGCGGAGGAAGACCTGGGTGTATCTTTCACTGCGCCCTCACCCGAACACCAGGCTTGATTCCAGGGATATACAACATCGAAGAGCTCCTTTTGATGCCAGGCATCAAAATCGAAGCGTGGCGAGGTAAGGCGGGACCTGCGCAGTGTCATCGGTGCCAGCAGTTTCACCATTCCTCCCACCACTGCCACCGGCCAATAGCCTGCGTGCGGTGCGGGGGGTCCCACCCCGCACATAAATGCGATCGCCTGTTAGAAGATGCCGCCACCTGCACAAACTGCGGAGGACCACACCCCGCGAACAACGCCGTGCACTGCCCAGTGTTCCGGCGGGAAGCGCGTAATCGCCGTGCGAGCACCGTCGCCCGGACAGGGCAATCCGGGAGGAAGACGGGCGACTTCGTGCCGGCCCCCAGGACGATTGAAGACTCTACTGCGGGCAGCCTCATGGCACCTGACTATGACGCGCCGCAGCAGAGGAGAACCCGCAAGCAACCACAGGACAAGGGCGCGAAAACACCAACCCCTGCACCCATCGAAGCCATCCAGAGCCTAGGCGAAGCGGACTGGAGTGCATACAGCGCAGTCATAGCACTCGCTAATGCATATGCAACAGCGTGCTATACCGGAAATCAAACTGCTAAAACAGCATACCTCCATAGGCTGAAGAACATCCCACTTGCCGATGACCAGGCTAGGAGGGTTGATAGCTACCAATAACCCCAATAAGACGTCCAGCCAACTATATCTGTATGTTGGAAAACTCAAATGATCAGGTAGCGGCCACTAACTGCAACGATGCTACTGAAAAGGGGTACATCCCTGAGCAGTTCCCTCACCACTTCGCATAGAAGCGGTAGAGAAGGCCCAGCGGCTCAGGCATAATGTAGGGATTTGAATTAAATTCATTGCTAGTATTTCATTGAAAATTAGTAAATTATCCTTTGTAAAAAAAAAAAAACGAAGCGATGATAGCTCAGTGGTAGTGTGTACGACTTTGCGTCAAGGGACGTGAGTTCGAATCTAACCACCTACAATGAGCTTGAGCTTTCGGCGATGGAAAGCATCGTGAGGAAACCATAGCATGGTGGTAGGGCTTTTTCTGATGACCTCCTTTTTATCTACCACTCTCAAGTTGAAAATCTGCCGCCAAATACCAATAGGTGTGTTCCGGCAGTTACACCTGTGAGCCAGTTCCTCCAAAATGGTTTAGCGTGTCTACCAACTTAGGCCGTATCGTCACTTAAGATCACGTGTGATTGTGGTCATAAAGTTAAGCCTAAAATATATTTAAAAAAAGAAGTACAACATCATCATCGCTGTTATACCGGCCTGTAAATCTTTTGACAGCTGAATATGCACTTGCTGAATGATACAAAATAGTAACAAACCAAAAGAGAGACACTGTGGTGGATTTATTATCTTAGGTATTAGCGTTATGTCGACAATCCTACCTTATGTTAAGTGACGATACGACCCAAGATAGTGGAACTTAGGTAAACTAAACACTAAACACTAAACCTGCCAATGCGTGTTGTAATCGTACCATTTCTAACGCGAACACAGTTTCTTATTAAGGTGATCTGGTGGTAAAATGCTTTACCTATAAAGAAAAAAAAGAAAGTATATATTTTTTACCGTTAAGATGAGCTCAAGCTCATTGTTGGTGGATTTGTACTCATGTCCTTTGACGTGGCGTCCTTACACACTACCAACTGAGCTATCATCGCTTCAAATGCAATGAGCTTGAGTTTTCGGTGAAGGAAAACATCGTGATGAAACCATAGCATTGTGGTAGGGTTTTTTTAATGTCGTCTAGCTACAATCCTCAAGTTGAAGATCTGCCGCCAAATATCCATGGGTATGTTCCGGCAGTTGCACTTGAGAGCCAGTTCCTCCACTAGGTTTAGCATGTCCACCACCTCGGGTCATACTGTGACTTAACATTGGGTGAGTTTGCTTAACTATAAAATCAATTCTTCATACGTTAGCAACAGTAAAATTAACTGCCTCTAAAGTGAAAACTGAAGTTTATAAATTAAAAGTTCTATGTATTTTTGTGTTTACTTGAGTCTGTCACGGCATTTAATCCCCACGGCTGTCCTGGTGTATTGCAGAAATGAGAAAACTTTTCAATGCTGTTATCCACTCCACAGTTACGTATTTCAGTCGTACCTATCCACTAGATACTGGTATATCGTCATAAATTATATTTAATATAACATTAGAACTTGTACGAATAATTATCACATATTGATCATACACCGAACTTATAATATTTAAAAAAAAAACATTGTGTGGTTTTATAAAACCTAGATGCAAGTAAAACTTTTTTTCGGAAGATAAGCATTTAACTAAAAATTTTCAGAAAGTGTGAGAATGAAAATGGCACACGGTCAGCTTATGAGAGCCATGAGTACCACCATAGTGGGTTGGCTGCTCTGCCGAGCGCCTTTCACTTTACCCCTACTCCGCGGCCGGCTGTAATGCGGCATGCGGTATATGGATGAAAAATCTGAGGCCATGTAATAAATTCGTGGTAGGGCTTTTCCTAATGCCCGTCAGGCTAGCTACCACCCTCAAGTTGAAAATCCGCTACCAAATACCAATAGATGTGATCCGGCAGTCGCACTTGATAGCCAGTCCCTTCGATAAAGGTCGGCAACGCACCTGCAATTTCCCCGGTGTTATGGGTGTTCATGGGCGGCGGCGATCACTTCTCATCATGTAACACGCTTGCTCGTTTGCCCTTTAATTTATATTAAAAAAATTGTATCATTCTAATACACTTATTAAATATTGTGCATAAATTGTCAGTTTTTTCCTTTATGCCCAAAGATATTCCAGGCTATTTCATTATAACGAAACTCAAAAATCGAAACACCGTCAACAATTGATTATTACTGGAATTTTAAGTACGTATTAGCATATAAAACCACTTGCATTCTTAAAGTTTAACTATTTTTTTTATGGAATAGGGGTTAAACTAGCAAGTGTGTCATTTGATAGTAAGTGATCGTCACAACAGGGGATTCGCAGGCGCATTGCCAGACTTCACTTTAATTTGTCTTAACAAGTTGTTACGGCCTTCAATATCTCCAGAGTTAAAAGGATGGTTATGAAAGAGACGAGATGGCTTAGTATATATAAGAACATTATTTGATTTTAGGTATACATTACGGTATAAAAATTGCCCATCACTTGAAGCATAAGCTATAAGCGAGCGTTAAATGATTCAAGCTGAGTATAATAAATTTCTCGTTAGTTTTTTAAACCCTAATACATATCTGTTGTTCATATAATCACTACGTCATGAAAGTTTTAATGATTTAATTTATGTTTTATTTAAGTCTGACAGCTTTATTATGAAAAAGATAAATTTTAGATAAATAGCATTTTTCAACTACAAAAATTTATAACCATATAAGTTATTAGACTTACATTTAAAAAATAATCTATACTATAAAATGATTAAAAAGTTTAGAAAATCCAAAGAAAATCCACGCCTAAATCCGTTCATTTAATTTTTAAGAAAAAAACAAGTAATACCATTGTCTTATTTTATTAATTATTCTACATTTTTAAGCAAGCACAAAATCTTCGTAGATAGGTTCACCTACAGAATCTCTATCATGTTGAAGCGCTAATCTCTTTTTTATGAAATAACGATTGACTCGGCTATACGGTCCCAGAACCTTTGCCTTTTACTTATCTTTACCTTTCGCGATATGAGGCGTGTAATAGCTCACGCCCGCATCGCGATATGAGGCCTGCAAAACAAATATTTCTTTTGTTTGTTGAATAGTAATGAGAAAATGTAATAAGTGCAATTCAATTCAATAATAATGTAAGCATGGTTTCAGGTGACAATCTTACCTGATGTTAAATGACCATGCGGCCACTCACGGCCACGCAACAATCTGTTTCACGTGCAGTGTCTAATTATACCAGTAGATGTTTAGCGTTGAATTTTTACTTAAGGATGCTAGCTAGTCGACTGTTATGAAATATCCTATTGTTATCTCAAAGTAAATTAATAATATATAATATGGTCTAAGAGATAAAATACGCTTTTAGAAATAAGTAATCATAACGTACTAAGTTCCAAAATTATGATAACGAAAGTTTTATACTATATTATACTATAATCGAAATTTATGTATTCCAATGGGAAACAATAACTATATATAGGTGGATACCAAAAAAAGAGTTTTCATTGATGATGGGTGATTCGAACGCTATCAAAGTTCACAATATCCCTAATCTAATCTGGAGTTTTCTTGAAAATTTCATCAATATATGGGCAGCCGTTTTGGAGTCCATAGTGAACAAATATACACACATTGATTTTAATATATAGGTGACAAATTACATAGGTATTCTTTACGATTATTCACAACATCGTCACATATATGTATGCTACGGTAATATAATCTAAACTTTATGGAAAATGGTTACTGATTTTTTTTTTAATAATTGTTTCGCTAATTTTACAAAATATTCATACAATTTATTTTTGGAATGGATGTCCTTATGCGACCTGCTTTGCCCATAATTTGAATGTCAGTTTTAAGCTACAATCCGCTATAATTTAATTCAACAGATTGCAAATATTTTATGCCATTTCGTATCTAATTCGAGAAAATTCATGACGTCATTAAAAACACATTAAAAGCATTACGCGCTTTATCACAACGACAGCTGAAAATTTTGTTCGTCTAAAATAAAAGCTATATAAAATGAATGAAGATAAATAAAACAACCCTTCTCTTTCTATTTACCTTGAAACACGCAAGAAGTTCTTACTCCGTTTTCAGCTAAGCTTAAAAAATAATATATATTTATATTCGTGATTTTTTGTCTTACTGGAGTTAAATTAAGCTTATTGTATCATTTACTAGTTTATTCTAAAATCTGAAAAATATTACTACGCAGTTGCTGTAGAATTTTGAATGTAAAACACTCTTTTAAAAACGCGACATCCTTTTTTAACACTTTTCAATGAAACAGCGTTTTAACATTATGAAAATTTGTTTTTTTAATACAACTAAATTAACTCTAATTTATCAATTAAATAATCTACAAATTTCAATCTCTTAAACAAAATTCTGGACTTTTCTTAACAACCTTTTAACAACTTAACCTAAAAATTTAAATTGAAATAAGACTAAAATTAAATATCTACCCTTTATTATTTAGAGTCGAAAGTAGCTAGTACAAAAGTTTTTACTTTGAAAAAAAAATCAATAATTGTTTTCTGAAATAAGATACCCTTCATTATCTAACCTTTAAATTGACTAGACTTTGAATACCTAATTTTAAATATATATACTTTTTTCTGTAAAATTCACCCTACCATTACCATTGAATTTGAATGTATCTGCGAGTGCCTGAGACTGATAAGTCTGGCACTTATTCAAGATTATAACAGAATCATTTTACGGATCTACAAACTCATAGAGTGTACGTAGTTGTTCAAACCATATTAAATAAATAGTGTTCAACAAATATATAATCTGCACTGATTACACTAGTCTGGATGGCCATATGTAAATATACATAAATCGTAGTAATTTGTAGTTATCGAATAATATAGACTAGGGATCTAGTGCCCGCAGGTACGCATCGCAGCTTACATGAGGGGATTTTTGTTATTGCTCTTACTAATTTGTATTTGTAACACTACGGACTTAAAGAAAACATCGTGAGGTAACTTTAACGTTGTAAATTTTTTCTTGCAGTATTATACTATGATACGTGGATTTCTTGTCATTTGTGACTGTCTATACATCATGGGCTGATGTGGGAATTAAACGTATGAGTTCCTCGGAAAGAAACCTTCGCCCTGTATTGGGTAATATACAGTCTAGTCTTAACATTTATGTTTATACGTATAGCGCAATCCGAAGTGTCTGTCGTTTCTGTACAATTTCCAAACGGATGGTCCGAAAGTTTCAAATTATTTATACTTCATATCATTACGATTTTCATTTGTCCCTAAGTAGTTGTAATTACAATCTAACAAACAAATTTACGTAGAACTTAATATTCACATAAACGAAGCCGCAGGGATCATCATATGAATACTAAATTACTGAGGTTACAACATTTACAAATATTAGATTAAGTGTTTCAATTATAGATTTAATTATCGTGCTTGCTTGGCAATAACTATATTACTCAACAATTCCAGCAACTAATTGTTTAATTGGTTACTGGAACTGGTTGTATGTGAAAAAACTTTTTGACATATGTTTTATGTATTTTAGAATACCATCAGATATAAAACATAAAATAAAAAATAAGTTTTGACAGCAGTTCATAATGCTATATTAACAACACCGAACACCAGAAGTTCATTAAACCAAAAAAATTAAATTAACAGTTTGACAAGTCATTATTATTCATGGCAGTCCACGAGCCTGAAATATTTTGGCGAGTCCCGCAAAATTGTTTTAACAATTTACGAAATCACAATCAAATCCGTCTACCAACTTTGCTGAATGAAAAATATTTGAACTATTATCGTTAATACTTCTTACTCTATTAGAATAAGTAGATAAGAGAATTTAATGATTTGTATTTGATAACGTATAGTTGTAGTTTTGGTAAAATAATTAATACGGAAGGAATATCGAACTGGTATCCGATAGGCTCTCACGTCGACATTCCCATGCCAATGATATTATTTTATAGAAGTATGTTTTAACACATGGAGACCAAATATCTAGATACAAAAAAATACCGTTAGACAGATCACATTCAAACTTTCTTTACAACAACACTCCAGCGACGAGAAAAGGTGATTATTTTGACCGAGCTTACGGACATCTACTCTGTAGAATCCCTTTAATTCCAATATTCTCTCTTTATACAAAGAACAGGTATTTTAATCAATTAATACTAACAATACTTTTTCCTTTGTTTGTTATTGGCCAAATTGCTTGATAGATTGAAGAGCTATAATATAAAAAGCAATAATACCGATCATAATATTAGTAAGAGAGTTTTCTCTTAACGTAAAGTTGATTACTAATAACAAGGTAAACCATAATGAAATATGTGTATTAATAAATAATCATTTTAACGGTCCAATATATGCATACATCGAATTTTATGGAAAATGTATATACTAATAAGCAGTGCGAGGTAATTCGTGGAAAAAGGAAAAAAAATATGTAAACAGTACGCTTACAGAAAGCAAAGAAACTATCTATACTAATATTATACAGAGGAAAGATTTGTATTTTTGTTTGTATCGAATAAACTCAAGAACCGCTGGACCGATATCAGAAATTCCTCCACCATTATTGTTCTAAATTAGGCCTGAGTAACATAGACTATACAATATTTATTTGTGAAAAAATCAAATAAAATTTGAGTTCTACGCGAACAAAGTCGCGGACACAACTAGTTCATACATAAAGACAATCTCTACAAATTCGGCACAGGCACTTCTTTGTATTGGCGTAATGATGTTTACCTCCTTAGCGGAGTTACACAAAAATTACTCGAAACTTGTTTAATCTTTAAAAACGTAATAATAGAAGCAGCGCCTGATATAGTATATTTTGCAAAGTAACATTAATGTAAACGTTCTGCTATAGAAGAGAGTTTAATAAAGAAAAACAGGTACAACAGGTTTTTTTTTATATAAAGTTAAGGTTTAGCATTTTGCCCATAATCTAACCTGATCTTAAGTGACGATATGGCTCAAGTTGATAGACACGCTAAACCTGTGGAGTAACTAGCTCTCAAGTACAGCTGCCGGAACACACCTATTGGTATTTGGCGGCAGGTTTTCAACTTGAGGGTGGTAGCTAGCCAGACGGGCACTAGAAAAAGCCCTACCACCAAACTATGGTTTCCTTACGGTGTTTTCCTTCACCGAAAGCTCAAGCTCAATGTAGGTCGTTGGATTCTAACTCGCGTCCCTTGACGCAAAGTCGTACACACTACCATTGAGCTATCATCGCTTCACATCATCAGGTTTATTTTTTACCTATATCTCAGAGTTGATAACTCAGGAGTAGCGTGTAGGAATGCCGCCGCAAGGCACGTGAGTTCAAATCCAACCACCTACAATGAGCTTGAGCTTTCAGTGAAGGAAAACATCGTGAGGAAACTATAACATGGTGGTAGGGCTTTTTCTAATGACCGCCTGGCTAGCTACCATCCTCAAGTTGAAAACCTGCCGCCAAATACCATTAGGTGTGTTTCGGCAGTGGCACTTGAGGTTTTATTTTTATTTATTGAAAGTACATACGCTGTTAACCG
The DNA here is from genome assembly GCA_039707435.1 of Actias luna. NCBI lineage: Eukaryota > Metazoa > Arthropoda > Insecta > Lepidoptera > Saturniidae > Actias > Actias luna. The sequence continues at coordinate 5,243,131 of JAZHAC010000033.1, read as the reverse complement.
GATAAGCTTTCGCAGCTTGGCAGGACTTTTTGGGGCAAGTGCTGAGGGCACTCAGCCCCGAGGCAACGGGCGTAAGGGTGACATAGTGGCCGGCCCTCGGCATGGGCTGCTGCCAGAAAATAATAAAATAAAGAATGGTAAGAACTTACCTACTGGAGTAGGCCTTTAGGTAAAATGTTGAGTAAGGAGGCAAGAAAGTCGGTGGAGTAGATCGTACTGTGCCGAGTTTGTAGTGACCTAATTTTGTTTGAAGGAATTCGTTTATGCATTTCGAGCGACCGTTAAATTAGTAGTTTTAATAAAACGGAAATGGTAAATAACAAGAGCTGGAAAAAAGGCCTAAAATCACTGGCGGGGCTGCAGGGTGGTCCCTTACTGAACCGTGTACTTAACGTGTGGGTATGCACGGGCACGAAACGCTTGCTCTTTTGCCCCATATTCCATTAAAAACAACAAATACCAAAGTTTGTCCACGTTATGCTAAATTTAGTATGTCAATGAAGGAAATGACAGGGAAATAGCCTCGTAATAACACAGTGTAGTGGAATTACAAAATTGTGAATTGTAGAACGATTAAAAGCATTTAAGTGATAAAATTCGTGGGGATTAAGACAATACCTTTTTGTAAATAAGCTTTGTCGTACTGTCATTGGTACAAGTTGTTATTATAAATATCAAGACATTTGTTTATTTAACTCTATATATGATTTATGACGTAAAACCATTAATTCGCATAATAAAAATGATTTTTATGGAACCGTCTTTTATCATTTAACAGCTCATAAATTATGAAACGCGTTTTTAACGACATCCTCGTTGTTATTCTTACGTTTTATTGACAGGTAAAGCTTTTCATCGTTAAAATTTTAATAGTATTGATTGATAATAACAGATATACTATATTTTTAATGTAGTAATTAAATATGCTATTTCTACTTAAAAAATTAATTACATATATTCAGTCCAAAATGTATCTTTTAAATCAAAATTATTAATACTATTGTAACAAAAAAATATTCTCCGATTGCGCCCGTGCACAACCGTGCCCGTTCCTCTTCGAAACTGTACCTTGAAATAGTTCTAAATAAGCGTTTGAAGCGATGACTTCAGTTGTTAGTGTGTACGGATGCCGCGTACGGACGGACGTGATTTCAAATCCCTGCAATAATCTTGAGCTTTCTGTGAAAGAAAACTTCATAATAAAACCATAGCATTGTGGTAGGTTTTTTTCCTAATGTGCTACCTACCACCCTTAACTTGAAAATCTGCCGCAAATCACCTATAGGTGTATCCAGGCAGTTGCACTTAAGAGCCAGTCTCTGCATTAGACTTATCGTGTCAACCATCTTAGGCCCCAATGCCATGTAACATTTGATGAAATTGTGACCATAACGCTAAACCTATAAACTACAAAAAGAGCATATGAAATTTAGTTCTTCTTCTTGTTGGCATCTTTTGACTGAATAATATTCCATAAAACCTTGCTGATTTTACTCGTGCCTACACTTTTCCTATTATATTGCATTCATTTATCTCTGTTGGCTTATAATTCTTTTTCTTTTCTCTCTTTCTTCAAGAAGCAATTTCCATCCATTGCCATCAGAAAAGTGCCAATGTAAAATGTTGCATATAAACCATTACATTAAAATTGAATCTTGAAATTTATCGTTAAGAGTATGTAATTCTACCATATATAAAGAATAAAGTTTTAGAGTTAGAGAGAGAAAGTTAGAGTTCCATCGAAGCGACTAACTCATAACTTTCTTTTTTTGTATAACAAAGCTTATGATACGATCCACAATCTCATCCCAACTATAATGACCACCATCTGACTAAAACGAATGCCAATTAAACGGAACAAGCTCTGCAGCACCTCGCTATAAACTGTTATATCTGTCCAATCAACTGCGAGCCGGTTTGATTACGACGTGAAATAAATTCCTTTAATTCCCATCGACGTCGAATTAAGTGAGAATTCCGAGTGATTTACTATTGCAGTTAAATTATATAATTTGCGTTTCCGTAGGGTGCTTTAATGTTTCAGTAACTAAGGTGGTGTTAATAAGAAAATCGTCAAGCTAAACTACCTGTGAACATTGAAGAAAAAAAAATAGTGTTTATGATGTGGCGGAAGATATTGGACACACTAAGCCTAGTGGAGAGACTAGCTCTCAAGTATATTTGCCGGAATACACCCATAGGCATTTAGAGATAGATTTTCAACTTGACGGTGGTGGCAATAGAAAAAGTCCTACCACCATATTATGGTTTCATTACGATGTTTTCCTTTACATTCCGTATCCAGCATCCGTACATACTATGCTTAATCACTGTATATGCATATAATGGGCAGCAAAACAAGCCGCCCTATCTGATGGTAAATAGTAACCGTCGCCTATGGGCAGCCACAATACCAGGGTTATTACAGACATGTTGCTGACCTTGGAGACCGTATTTCAATCTCTATTTGAAGAGCCCCAAATTATATATAGTTCTGCGGGAAATTGTGCTCGGTAACCGATTCCATAGATCTAACGTAGGCAACAAGAAGGTTCTAAGGAACCTAACTATAGATCTATATTTAGTTATAAGTTCAAACTTATCTACAGTCGTTTATCTACTGTGGTTTACATCTTATCGTTTTAATTAACGTTTTACGTTGAAATGAGTTTATGTAAAATGTAAAATTATAAATCTATTTTATAATAAAGTTCTTACCTTATCCAATATGTAGGCTATTTTAGTAACTATACTTATTTAACATTTAATAAGATGGTGACAAACATACTTTAGTATTCTATGAAAACTTAAGATTACTCAAAATCCATATTCCTAGCAATTTTTAAATTATCGAATGCTTAAACTATGTATCAAACTTTGCTAATCACTATCTACTAAAGCTAACTACAGTATCAAGTATATAGCAATAAGTAGCAAAATAATACTAAAAATAAAAGACGTATTCACTAAAGTTCTATAAAATTTCAACACAATTTTCTACATCCATTTTTATCGTAGTTCTACAAAGTGGTAGGCACAATCCAATATATAAAATAAGCGATTTACAATCCATCTTCGGTAACTAATCGGTTTCATATCGGCCTGCAAAAATATCTTTTCGCGTTATCTTTGTTGAGAACTAAATATAGCCCACTGTTATTCTGAAAACAATAACTTGCAACCATTAATACAGTTAACGTAACCACAACGTTTCAGGGCTGCGGTTATGGTGGAGCGGATGCCTGAGACGTTTCTAAATGGAACCGAATCACATTAATTCTATACTTTATTTAATGAAGGGGATTATTTAAAAGGTTTTAATCTTTTTGAAACATCATGTAATATGAACAGTAAGTACGTCAACCAAACTATTAAGACATTATTTGGTTATATTTTAAGCTAGATGACCCGACAGACTTTGTCCTGTCTTAACCATGAATATATTTAACCAATATTAATTCGTTGGTGGGAGGCGCCCGGTGTGACGGCCCAGTGGCATGCGCATGAGCTGCGCGCGGTACTGGACAGTACTTGGACATTGCAACATTACTTTATTTTTCTAAAATATATTGTTTTCTATATTAAATATAGCCTAAGTTACTCCATATTTAATCAGCTACCTGCCAATAAAAGTCCCGTTAAAATCGGTCCAGCCAGTTCAGAGATTAGCCGGAACAAACAGACAGCCAGACAAAAATTGTAAAAAAATTTTGTTTTAGTCTATGTACCGTATATATTTATATACATGTATTAAAAAACGGTTATTTCAATATTATAAACAGACACTCCAATTTTATTTATATGTATAGATGATTTTTATATCTGTTTACCTTTCACTTGTATATGATCAGAATCCTAAATCACGGTGTATATTGTTTTTATCACTGCAAATAATATTAAATGAATATCGCCTTCAGAGTTTTACGAAATGTAGAAGCTATGATGGCTCAGTTGGTAGTGTGTACGGAGTTGGAATCCTTGCAATGATTCTGATCATTCGATGAAGGAAAACAGAGCGATGAAACCATAGTAAGGTCGTAGAGCTTTTTCTAATACTCATCTAGCTAGCTAACACCTTCAAGTTGAAATTCAGCCGCCAAATATCTTTATAGGTGTGTTGCGGCAGTAGCACTTAAGAGTCAATCCCTCCACTTGGCTTAGCATGTCCACCAACCTAAGCTATGGCTTCTCATAACATCATGGGATAATGTGGCTGTAAACCTACTAAGTATTAAAAATTTCTGGTGTTGCTCTTAATTGCCTTGCCGAATTAAACTTTTAACGTGAAGTTATACTGTAGCAAGTAGTTAAGTATGAAGCTGTCGTTGATTGTTATATAGAATTTAATGTGTTATCATTTTGTATTGTATGATATTGTCCAACAATTAACTTTCTATCTGAGTTACCTAAGCCAACCTCTCCTGCACGCGGTACAACCTGCTGAGTAACCGATGAACCTCTGGCGATTGATGGTCCAACTTTTGCTTTTGGTCATGATGGTCATGTGATGCTTGATCCATCACAGCTTGCTGGTAGGGTTCTTGCCCGACTGATTAGCAACCACCCTCGGGCTTAGACTGTTGCAAAATAAAGGTTCAGTATTAGCATTTGTGTTCCGGCATAGTGCACGAAAACCAGCCATTACCGCCTAGGTATGCAACATATGACTGTAACACCAATAGTGTTACCATTTACCAACAGATGAGCCGCCTACCAGTTTGCTGCTTATTAGCATAAAATCAAAAGTAAAAAAAAACTTACATGTTACAATTGTAACATAATTACATACACATTACATACATACCATACTCTCTATCGCTTTTAAATATGTATCTATATGTACGCACATACATACTCAAAACCATATATAACTCAACACGAACTCACATCTAAAGTTCTGACGGTTATGCTAATATGCCATAATTACGCATGGAAAGAGCCATTACGTTGGTAATGTTGTTAGCCGTACGCCTTTCTGAGAAATTGACAGAAAGTGGATGACGGTTTACAGAAATTATAAAAGCTTCTACTCTTTACTGTCTCGAGCCATTATCGACGTTGAAAATATCGTAACTTTAGAAGTAAAAAACGCGTGAATTTGAATAAATAACTCGAGGGCCTATTTTGCTCTTTTGTACGCATGGTATTATGATGTTAAAACTGTTACTACAACACATTTTTCTAGATTTATAATACATTATAGTTCAATCACAATTAATAGAGTCCCAAGAATTATAAATTATCACTATGCTAATAATTATCATCCCAAGTACCATAAATTATTAAAACTTCCTTCTATGAACGTCCTAATATGGGACAATGGCTGCTTTTCGGGGAAAAGTGCAAGCCTAACGCTAAATTTAATTTCATCACGATGTTTTCCTTTATCAAAAGCTCAAGCTCCTTGTAGATGGATTCGACCTCACGTCACTTAACGCCGCGTCCAAACACACTACAAGCACGATCCAACATCGCTTCAAACGTCAGCTTAATAAGTAGCAATTACCGAAAACCGATAAAAATATGGTGTCTGTATCAGCGTAAATATTATATAAGCAGGAAATACGATGAAAGTATTTCAACGAATGTTACAGTGCATTACGAGTACATCAACGAATTAAGATTAAAAGTATTTCATAGGATGTTTGCGCATTACGTGACGGCAGTGCTCCACTATTCTATAAAAAAACGCTACGTAACGCTGGCTGGGATTATCGTTTGAGACTCGCTAGTGAGACAGATCATTCGAAGGTAGTTATCATTTTACGAATAAAAACATGAGTCAACAAGATGGCTTATTTATGCAGTGTTTTTTTGTATATAGTTAAGGTTTAGCGTTATAGCAAGAATATCACCTGATCTTAAGTGACGATACAGCACAGGTTGCTGGACACACTATAACGTTGAAGGTACTGGCTCTCAAGTGCAACTGCCAGAACACAGCTTTTGGTATTTGACAACAGATTTTCAACTTAACGGTGGTTGCTAGCCAACCGAGTATTAAAAAGCCCTACCGCCATGCTATGATACGATGTTTTACTTCACCGAAGAAAGCTCAAGCTCATCGTAGGTGGATTCCAACTCACGCCCCTTGACACAGAGTCCTTACACACTACCACTAAACTATCATCGCTACCACAGCTATCCAACAAAGCTATACGGGTGCGCATACACAAGGGAGTCGAGGGAGGTATTAGCGGAGCCTAACGGCATAAGACAGCGTTATGTCGTTTGCCGGGACGCCATGCGGATCGGATTTTCTGCCAAACATGCCAATAGATGTTTTACATAAAAACATTTCAAGTTTAATCAAAATGTTTCCTTCAGTATCAGCCAGGATAATAGACGTCAAATCGAAATTTGATTTGCCTAAACTACTCAACTACCACGCTTCTTATGTAATTACGAACATATTTATGAAAATTTATAAGTTTAATACAAAGTGGTATGTAAATAGGTTGTAAAATATACATTAACTAGAAAACATATAAGTAAGGAACTTAATACGATCAAAAAATGTGTTACAAATATTTTTAACGCACCTTTAACTTGAAATAAAGTTCTTTGAAATAAATAATGAAACTAATCTCACTTATTTTAATCTCTCAAAGACACTCGAGCGTAAATTACAACGAATACCTGTCGCTTTCTACCTTTAGTCTAAATCTTTGACGTATTTTGTACTTTGAATTTTTTCATTTACTATATTTTGTTCAGTTATTAGATACTGAAATTTAATGAAAGTTTGAAACGTTTTAATTTTTTTTTATCTTGATGAGAAACATCTATTGGCCTTGGCAGCAAATCGACCTGCTTACCGTGACTGTAAACGGCAAGACGCTCTCTTAAGCTGTTCTGTTACTCGACTCCTTTGTGTTTATGTGTGTATATACTTTACACTTCGTTGCACTTCAGAGTCTGTTCCTCCACTACGCTTAGCGTGTCCACCGTCCACCATCTCGGGACACATCGTCACTTAACAAACAAGTGAAATTGTACTCATAACGCCTTTTTTATCTTTTTTTTATCTTGCAGAAATCCCTTTAAAGATACCCTCTCGCCCCGGGTGGGGGGGGGGGGGGGGGCGAGTGGGTTATGTGGGACTAACCCGGTGCGAAGCGGGAATACCTTCTAAAACTCCACAGTGTACATCTGCTGCATAAATTGCGGTGACCCGGGTCCGAACTGACAATCACCGCGTCGTCCCAACGGCTGGCCCAACATCTACACTTGGCTCAGCGGTACCCATAACGCCTAAACCTATAAAGTAAAAAAAATACAAATCGCTATAGTAAATTAGATAACTTATTAAAAAAATTATCATAATATGAGTACGATTTTAATATTTATTATATCTAAATAAAACTATAAAACGTCAATGATGAGGTCACCACACAATAGATACTTCCGAAATTTTAACTTTGAACTAGAGTAACAGATTTATCTCTTGTCATAGGACCATTGTAAGTTTTTTTTAATCAACACTGTAATCATAACTCTACTTTTCAACCAGTGGTTCCTAAAAGCTGTGAATAAGCTGAAGTTGATAAAAATGTTATCCTTTTCAAAGATACATACGTATGTGGACGAGGGTTAACCAAAACATTAAACATATGACGGTTATATTTAAAGTTTTGATTATAGCTTAGCTTCAGATTAATAGCGTTTATTTATATATTATTATATACCATACACCTTGTTTTCATTGGTAAGCAAACGAAATTACAATTATCCTTGTTCCGGAAAAGATATGGAACTACTGTTATAAGACAATAAATGCCATTAAATTTCGAATGTAAGTCCTCTCTATTATATAGTTAAATTTTAGAAAATTACCCCTTGCGCTTTTGTTTACAAACCCTTTATCGTACTGAAGAAATATATGCTAGGAGCTTCAGTAATAATTTAATGGAGGTAAACCGCTAATGAGAGTTAGCTTAAAATAATAAAATTCAATTTTATAGTGCCTACATACTTATAGTGCTGTCACATTAAGAAATTTTACTTATCAACGTTGCATCTTTATAAAGGTCTTCACCGCCAACCGACCATAAACGCCACCGCAAATATCGAAATTTAAAATACAAAATATATACAAACTGGTTCAAAGAATATATGAATAAGACATCGATAAACGATACCTAACTTATTCTATTATGGAAAAGCCTATACAAAACTACAAAGTAGTCTTCGAATTGACGTCTCTTCAAACAGAGGAACATTTCACCGATAAGATAACTTTTGAGATATTGAACAATAGGAAAGTCTATCTTACTTATATATACACGATGGAGGCTGGAGGCGCGCCAGTGATCAACATCGACACACAGTTAAAATGACAACAGTGGTAATTGTTATACGATAATACATTTTAGATCGTTAGCATTGTTGGTTAGTACTGTTTTCTTATCGTAGGATGAGATAATATTACATTGATAAGTCATTATAGTTCTATACAAAATCTTTGTATTATGTAACAATATTACGAAAGATTACGAAGGCTTACTTTACTCTCGGTAGTCCCTATTATTTTTAACGACACTGTGGTTTTTAACGACTTTATAGGTTTAGCGTTATGGTCACAATCTCAGTTGCTATTTAATGTGGCCCATGATGGTGATAGACATGCTAAGCTTAGTGTAGACTCTCAAGTGCGACTGCCGGAACACGTCTATGGTATTTGGCGGCAGATTTTCAACTTGAGGGTGATAGTTAACTAGGTGGGTCTTAGAAAAAGCATTACATTTTGCATATAGACAATAAACATTTAAAAGTGAAGATTATTGCCTCGAAAATCAAACTTATTAACACATCACGAGGCGCATTGTTATATTAGATGTTTTATATACTATTTTATAATTTTTGCCCGTTACTGTAACTTTTTTATAATACAGTTATCATAATAATAGGACCAATTCTATTGCAGGTATCGTGATGTTAAATAGTCTAAAGCCTTCCTCAGTGATTGATGTGTCAAATACAAAAATAAATTTGCACTCCGACAGGTAGTTTCTAAGAGTAACGGTTTCAAACAAACAACAAACTTTTCCGTTTAATATAGATATAACTTGTTTCTTACGAACAACTTATCACAAATTTTTAGTTAGTATAAAATCAAATCTAGTTCACGCAGACTACTACTGCCTATACATTAACTGTACATTTTATAAAATTCCGTCAGATCTGAAGGCCTCCAATAGATAAGATCGAACCTAACGTAACGGAACTTAGTTTGCGCCCTTTGAATTCCCGACCACACGAATCGGAACACCTCGCATACTTGACACGGAGCCAGAGTTCGCATACCGTGAAAGTACATCAGACATATAAAGAAAATTCAATTAATTTGTCTCTAAGCCCCGAGGTGAAATTTTCGTGTTCACGATTTTTTACAACGAAGCTTTTTATCTTGTTACTAACAAATATTGGTAGATTTACCTTGTTGTTTTTAGTTTATATTAAGTGAATATTCGTATTTTAGGTATGTAAACATTTTAAAATATAATCTAAAATCTTTATTCATTTGTCTTTTTCGGTAAGATTTTTTTACATAATAGTTTAATATGTGCATTTCGTTTTTTATACTATTTGGGAATAAATTATTTTCGTCTGGTATCTAATAATTTTCGTAATTTTATTTCAAATTGTTATTGAAAAATCTTTTAATTATATGGAATTTTACTCGATCATGTACATATTGTACATGGTAATAAATAAGTTATAGTGATGCTCTTTCGGATTTTTGCATTCGGATTCTGTCACTGATTTTACAACTATGTAGAAACTTTCAGGCCGGCGTGACAGTAACGAATGCTGATATTCTGCGAATACTTATTTGCCCATGATATTTACTACCAAGAACAGTGCAGTCATATTGCTACGATATACTATACTTTTTTAAATTATTACATTTACAATTTCTGAGTATTGAAAATTATTTCATTATAAGGAAAAGGCCAAGATACCGAAACCATAGAGCCGCGTGGAACGTTTTTCATAATAAAGATGTTAACGCTTCAACATGATTGAGACTCTTTATGTAAAACTATCTTTGGAGTATTTGTGGTAAGCAATAAATCATGCTTGCTTAAAAATATATATTAATAACTAATAAAAAAAGAGTTACTAAAATAAGTTAATGGTACGCCTGACAATAATTAATACAACAAAATTAACGAAATTGTTCCATCCGTTCACGCGTGATGCGTTAACCAGGGGAAATAGATATTCATTTGCACCAAACATTGTTCTTTATGATTGTAATAAGTATTGCTTAAAACAGATAAATGCAAATTTATCTATTTTAGAGCCACTATCTTTATTTGTAATACACATAGTTACGAAACATGGATTTATAGAAATTTTGTTGTTGTATAATGAGTAAATTTAAAACACTAAACTTGCCATGACGAAGTGTGTACCTTTGCTATGTAGGCAATAATAAATCGTCAGTGTTGCCAAATTAAATATTTAAAACTTGTCAAAGTAACAGCCAGTGAATAATATTTTATTAGTAATAATATATGAATATGTAAATACTCTCGTTTTGTAAAATGAATGAAGTTTTATTTCCTCGAGGTCAATAACTATTATCATATGTAGTACGAACTTTGAAACTGAGTATTTACACGTACGGAAGTAAAAATAGTACGTAACCCATGACTTTTTCATTCAAATGTCAAACCCAACTCGCACATTTTCTCACGCGTCCCCAGAGACGACGGGAGCCAATCAATCCTAGTAGTGTTCCGCGCTGGATTGATAGGCCTGCAGCCAAGGAATAGCAATATAATCTTGATATAGTCAATTGGAAATGGTCTATATTATTTCAGACGCCAGAATTTGAAAATAAATACTTAACAAACAATAAATCATATCTTCGAGTAAATTGTTCCCAATATAGTATTAGTAGCAGAAGGATCTAAATAAGTATCTATCTAAAAATATACAAGTAGATCAACTTTCTTGCTGGTTCCAGTGATAGTTTTGACATAAATAAGCGCTTTCCTCGGGCCTAAATTGAATAAAGTTTTTGATTACATTTTATTTTTTCTATAGTGTTTAGAGTTGAGAGGCAATTTAAAGATCTCTAAATACAATAAATCTAGTTAAATCTTAATGTTCGCTTAAAGTTTGTTGTACCCGTAGGAAAAAGATAACAGTGATTTATAGCGTCTATGGTAATTATTATTATTAAAGTAATGAAAACAAATAAATAGAGTTACAGTCACAAGGGGGCATTAAGCGGCCGATCTTCGACTTGAGCTGTTACTGGAACACACGAAAAGGAACCGCGTTCTTGACTAATCCTGGGGAGGATCCTATCCTAAACGGCAAAAACCATATCACCATGGAATGGGTATGAGGGAATGGAATAGGTTTTTTTTTTTTTTTTATAGTTAAGGTTTAGCGTTATGGCCATAATCTCACCTGATCTTAAGTGACGATACGGCCCAAGTTGGTAGACACGCTAAACCTGTGGAGGAACTGGCTCTCAAGTGCTGCTGCCGGAACACACCTATTGGTATTTGGCGGCAGGTTTACAACTTGAGGGTGGTAGCTACCCAGGCGGGCATTAGAAAATGCCCTACCACCATGCTATGGTTTCCTCACGATGTTTTCCTTCACCGAAAGCTCAAGCTCATTGTAGGTGCTTGGGTTCGAACCCACGTCCCTTGACGCGAAGTCGTGCACACTACCACTGAGCTATCATCGCTTCAGGTATGAGGTTTATGCTAAGTTTTTTTTCTATCATATGCCTAGTCAATCGCGCAAGTGAAACTTACCATACTATATCGTGGTCATTATGAATAAATTATGTGAATTAGAAATAATAGCGCAAATGTGACAAAAACTTCCCAGAAAAATTATTAAGGCCCTTTGGCCTTTTTATAGGATACTGAAATCATCACTCGATATGCGCAGTAAATACTTTTAATAACGAGGATTAGTTGTCAGATCAGAACACAATAATAATAATAAGCATAAATGTCAAAATGACATTTGCGACGTCCTTTAAAATATTGAAAATTTTATAATAATAAGGTATCTTAATAAGCCAAAAACTAACATAACAAAATAGTTATATATCCTAGACATAAACACCCAAACAATAGTCTATCATATTTTCGGTTTGAATTTATAAATTGAATACTACTTATATTCTGCTACTCTCAGCAGTAAGCCCAAGAGAATTCAACAGAGACTATCTACTAGCGAAGTGTCGTTTCACAGAATAATTCTTTGTTGTAGGAGAGTACTCAAGGGGAAAGTATGAGTGATGAGCGTGAGTGGTGAACGTATAATAAAAAACCGGTATGTTTTGTCTATAAATAATCGTTTACTCACAAAATGTAACATGATTGTTGAATAACATTTTCTTAGTACATACTCTGTTCATAATAAGTTTTTAGATCTTTTTTTTTTGGGGTGACGTAAAGTTATTATTAGGAATTCATAAACAGCATAATCATTTATAATTAATATTCCGAAAATAAGAGAAATATTGTTTAAAACGCTTGGAAAGCAGTAATCTTGCTAGTGAGCTACGTTCACAACATAAACAAAGTGTAAGAAAGTAAACAAAATAACTTGAACATTTGTATTTATCCACATATTAACGATATATTTTCCAGACATTGTACTAATTTATTACTTTTAATATGTAGTAAAGATTCTTAGATTTCTCAATTTTCTGCAAATTTACTCTTTATACGTTTTCGACGTTATAATCTCGACAGGTTCTCAAGGTAGTTTTTATATATTATTATAAATAAAAGTATTTACGATTATCAAACGTTGAGTATTAATAAAGAGCTGTAGGGCAAAGTTACTATTGACTCCATATAAACTGATTCGTATACATTTACTTTGTAATAAAAAGTAAAAGTATATTATGAACTTAAAACATAACTGTATAGCATTCAATATAAGGCAATATAAACAGCAACTTTCTTGAAACAAACCTATTCAATACAATTGATTGAATGCCAAACTTGGGAATGAATTCAATATCTATTAATATTATATACAACTTCTTCTTGAGGTGTCACATGCTACCGGAGATCGGCTATAATTAAAGCTACGTGGACTTGGAAACTGCAGCATGGAACAGGGATCTTGTGCTAAGATTGAACGGGGTTCAAAGATTTTTGCCAAGAAGTTCGTCTTCTTCCGCGTGGTCTTTTCTCCTGGATTTTCCCTTGTATAATTAGTTGGAGCAAATCGTATTTGCAATTGCGCATTGTGTCCAAGATACAGTAATTTCCACTTTTTTGTTTACCATCTGCAAAACTCTCTCATTGATTGCTCTATGTAACCACGATATTTTCAAAATTCTTTAGTATATTCATATTTCAAAATCTTCTCTTTTACATTTTAAAATTTCACATTTCGTCATTCATTTTTACATTTCAAAATATTATACATATTTCGATGAAATCAAATATGCATTAAATCTCAACCATTAGTACTACCTATACTAACGTTCTAAAATAATTACCTTGAAATCGTGAGACATCTCGTCCATTGTCTGGAGAGCGGGTATACTGAGAAGCCATCTTATTAATTTTTCATGGAAACTTTGTAAGCTAAAGTCAAGCCCCCAGGGTGGGTTATGTTCAGGCGCGGTGAAGTAAGTGTTGCCTGGGGGAATTTTAATTAATTTCATTTTCAAAGGTGAATCGCCCTACTTGTGGTAAACGTAACGAATACAAGTGAATTTTGTTTAATGTAAATTTTCCGATGATTTCCAGATAAGAGTTCGTTGAGAAGTTAATTACTTGTAAAAAGTCATTTAACCCTCCTTAGGTTATTAACTTTATTATATAAATTTGTTAAAGCGTCCTCGTACTTTTCTTATGACTGGCGATTAGTAAAAAAAATTATTCATTACATCAGCTATAATTTATATTACAGTATACAGATAAGTGTTATACCATAAAGTTGTTATCTCATTTCTTCTATATTGTAGAAATATTATGAGTCGTTGTCGACGACGACCTCTATATTGTTCTATGTATTTCTTCCCTTCTTTTTCATAGATATTATAAAAAACAATGTCTCTCCGGCTGTACATTAGTTTACTTATACTCGAGAGCCAATTTGTATATGTGTCGTTTATTTTTAAATACGCACGACATCGACAGCTCAAATCTAAGTCCTAAAATGATAGCACTAGTAATTTAAATCCAGGAATTTGGATCATAGAACCGCTACAATAATATAATCATAATAGCACGGCTATAGTACATTTTGTGGTTATAGACTTAGCGCATAGTCAAAATCTCATCTAATGTTAAGTGATGATTTGTCTGTAGATAGTTTGCATATAGACTATAGATACAAACTTATAGGTGCTTAATAATACATTTACAACTAGGGAACGCACTAGGAAGTTAATACAATTAGTACCTACTCCTTTTATGCCTTGTTATTACCACAAAAAGATTGTTCTTTAAAATATCAGTCTCATTAATGGAATCGACGTTAATTGACGTAAAATCTGTACAGGATTCCACTAGCCATCATGGCTCAGATACGTTGTGTTATTCAATTTATTCAGTCGCACAAAACACAGGAAAAATAATAATATGTTTGATGAAACACATAAAACGAAACCATATACTATTTTAAGGCACTAACTCCCTGAAACATACATGAGGTGGCTTAGTCGACTTAAAGTGTGTCTCTAGTAGGGATCCGTGAGAAATGAAATGATATTTTATTCACCACTTTCCCTCGATTCTATGTAGGTCCCTGTACGACGCTTGTGCCATTTAGAACGGCTGCGTACGTGAAAGATACTAACGTATCTCTACCTATCTATTATATTATCACAACAGACATTACTTGTATTCGAAACAGAACGAACAGCTGTTAACTAAGTATGATAATTATTATTCCTACGTTATTTGATAACTATGAAACGTTCGTATAAAACGTATTTTTATTTATTAATATACAAACATAATTACAACCCAGTATATACGTAACCTCAATTTGACACCACTAAAAAATCATTTACGTCGTAGTTACCTACATAAATCTTACACATGTATTGTATGGATGCTGCCAAATGTAGATTGTGTTTTATTAAGATTGCCCTATTTACAACACGAGACTTATTTTTATATAGTCTTAGTAAATAGACATGAGCATATATAATACATATAGGTTTCAAAGTCAAATTACAAAAAGTTCAGTCTAAAAGTATATAAAAGCGAATTTCAAAGTGAAGTATAACACAGTGTTATACGTAGTTTGATTGATTCCTATCGTTCGTAAAGTCTTTGTGAAATACTATATTTCTATAGAACAATACAAAAAAGCCTGCTATTACAAATTTGGTGTTCCGGCTGTTCATTAGCGACGATAACCATTTACCATCAGATGAGCCATCTGCCTGTTTGATGTATATTATAATAAAAAAATTGTTTTATACTTCATGTATTTTTATTTTAAACGTTTATTAATAGTAGTTATAAATTATCTTATTGCAAATAAAAATCTATTTGGGAAGTTTTCACTGTTAAAAGCGTATTTATACCATATTCTACCATATTTGTTATGTTATGTTTACTTAGTCATACCACCTACGACACTCTGCCATTCACACGTATTTGTATACTTTGCTCATTTCATTATTTAATTATCCATAAATAAAACACATTTTTTGATGTTGTAAAGATTAGTGTTTATAAGTACAAATATTTCAATATTGTCATTGTAACGTTCTACGCGCATTTTATGCGCGCATTAGGGTTTGTTGGTAAAAATACATTTAATATTTTTATTATAAATGTAATGATACCAATATGTAAAAATAAAACTTTTAAAAAGGAAAAGGAATAAACGTTTTTTTATCCTGGCTAGGCAGAATGACCATACTTCATGATGATAAGTTCAGTACGGTTCAGGGACAATAGCGACTGTCGAAAGGGAAAATATTCTCCGTCAGTCGCAGCTGCTATGCCGGCCTGCTAAATATTTCTTCATGCCTCGTTTCAGTTTAGTTGTAAAGCTCTTATTGATTTATTTACCGGGTGTAATACTATTACAAGTTCAGATATGTTGTTTATTGCTTCTTAGTGATCAATAGCTCGGCCAAAACAGCACCTGTATAGATTTTTTCTTCTCGTGGCTGTACTAGAGCATTAAAAATTAAACTTTCCTTCAATATTTTTAATATTATTATTATATTTTTAATATAATGAGTATTTACATAAAATATTAATGTATTTTTCAGAAAGTGCTACCATTATAAAAAGACCGTTAAAGGGTGGATACAACAAGATGTGTTGGTTACATTTTATATGCATTTTTAATTACTAAAGCAAGGAGAACTAGTCTTATGGTAGCCAAACAGTTTATCTACTA
This sequence comes from Actias luna, assembly GCA_039707435.1. Classification (NCBI taxonomy): domain Eukaryota; kingdom Metazoa; phylum Arthropoda; class Insecta; order Lepidoptera; family Saturniidae; genus Actias; species Actias luna. The sequence continues at coordinate 5,226,754 of JAZHAC010000033.1, read as the reverse complement.
TGAAAAAAGTTTAACTTTCAACTATACAGATAAGAAATATGCTCATAATACAAAAACCAATATTGAGTAGAGCTTAAACCCACAAAAAATCGAATCAATAGCGAATCTAGATATCACTGCGCCACGACTTGTGTCATAATTACTCCACTATATATCCAAATATGCTAAAAATGGTTATAGTAATGGTACATAAAACTATAACTTATAATAGTTACATCATAGTTTCATTTAAAATACTATTAACATAATATAATACAATAAACCATATACTATATTACGTAAATAGTAAAAATCATTTCAGTATATTGTTACGCGTGCATAAAATCAAACATAAGCGCCTTTATACAAAATTAGCTACATAACTTATATTGGGAAATTGATCACTCATTATTCCCCTACTACAGCATATATACAATGATTACTTATTATTCATATCATTTGTATTTATATACAAATAAAAACAGAAAACATCAAATATTACATAAAACATATAAGCACAAATTTTCTCCATCATATTCAATTATTTCAGTTTATTATCAAACAGCTTCTTTGAAATAAAACTAATTTAAACGGATTTTATCGCGTATTTATCAAGCCTGGGATCCAATTATACATTTAATTAAATCGGAACCCAAAAGACCAATTGCCAGACCTCAAGACAACCGAATAGATCGGAACACTATCAATAATAAAAATTAAATTGAAGGTAGACACAGTAACATAAACTTTTCTGGACAACCTACATAAATAACCTAATAAATAACCGCGATAAAATCCGTTTAAATTAGTTTTATTTCAATGAATAATATTCGCGTAAACTTAAGAAATCATTAAACAGCTTCTTCCCACGGCTTCGCTTGTGTAAAAAGTTAAAATAACATTAAACTTGAATTATTATCCCAATGGAATACATTACCGAGATAATAAGTATCCTATGTGCTAATCCAGGAAATGGTCTATATATCTGTCAATTTTCATCCAAAGTTGTTCAATGTTTTAAGCGTGATAGTGGAAAGAAACAACCAAACAAACATTCATATTGAATGTGTAATATTCGCATTTATAACATTAATATGGATGATATAATATAAAGTTCAAATTTAGTTATTTGTATTTTAATTCTATTTCTATCAATAAATAAAATATTGGAAATTAAAAATAAAGTCAACAGACACAAGTTTCTTGAACAATTTCGTTAAAAATAATGATTAGGCGAATAAATTAAAGAAAATGTACGTTTAGTCTACAACAGATTTAACAAAATCTATGTACTGGGTTAGATAGTGTAGTCATAATTATTTAGGTATTGTATGTTTATATCTTCATCGACTATAATTTTTTACTGCTTTTATACCTCAAAAATATACTTTTACACCCTGTAATAAATATTTATAAATTTAAAATATGTCTTCGTAAGCATCCTTGCATAAAATGACATAAAACTAACATACGTTAAAATATTGAAATTAAAAAATATTTCTATGTACATGTCAATAATCTCTGAAAGGGCACTCCTCAACGCATGTGTTAGTGAATGTATCTCTGATAAGACCGGGGTTACACCAACAGTCGCAATAATGTCTTCTGGATGTATGAGCACTCCTTCGACCACAGATAACCTCAAAACTACAATCCGGCCCTGGGTTGTATTCTCCGGCGGGACATTCCGCTGCAAGCAGAAAATTTATTTTATAATATTGAAGTACAGATATTAAACGAAATGAAGTTGTTAGTGTAGACATGAAAACAAGGAATTTAAGCATACCTATCTTAGATTCTGGTACATATACAGATACACCAAAAAAGATTACGAATGTTACAAAGAATGCTAATACGAATGATATTAGCAATAAAACCGTGTGTGTGTGTGTCAGTTCCGATGCACTACTTGAGTTTACTCTTTAAGTACAAATACCTTTAAAACATGATTTCCAGATTATAGATGCGTAAGGTACATTGTGCAGAAAAAAATAACGGTTTTAAGTTAACGTCTGTATTCATTCCTCATAAAAATTCCATATCGGAGGTCTCGTAATCTATATTAAAGAGTAAATTCTAATAATATAGTGTCATGGTTGTACTCATGTCCATTGAAATCCAAACTAAGCGATTATTGTAGTATAATAATTAAACTTATTATGTATCATACATACATAAATAAAAAATTAACATCGCGATATACAACCAACAATTATGATAATTACATAAGTCATTCAATGAAGAATATCATTAATAGGTGATTATAAAACCAGTTATTAAAACTTAATGACCAGTAGTTTTCGAAGTCTTCATGCGAATGAAAAAACTGTAAATATAAAAAAACACAAAGAATTCACAACAAAGCGTTTAATAGTTATGTTTTATAGAAAATTATGAACTTGTTATTATTATTAAATTTGAATATCTTCCTCTAACACAAAGATTTGTAACACAGCACATTTTTTACACTTACAAAAACGTAGCATTTTTATTATTAATAATAATAATATTTAATATTAATTATCTATATTAATATAATAAAGCGGGAGAGTTTGTTTAGTTGTTTGTATGAAAGTGTTAATGTTAGGAAATACATTTCGAATTCTAAAAAATATTTTTGTATTTGATAGAACAACCGTCAATAGAAGTAAAGCTGTATTGAAAAAAATTGCATACACGATTTAAAAAAAAAATGTTTACTTTGGTTACATAGTAGGTATTGCTTGTGATCTTTTGTTCAAATTTATGTTTAAATTGTCCTTTAAAGCTGACCAATTTCCTCACAGTAGCCTTTATATTGACAGGTTAAGGAAAAACGAGTAGCGTTCAGATTACAATAGGTAACAATATATTGGATATACCTATATCTATAGTCATTACAGTCAGACTTAACGCAAATATTATATAAGATAATCACGACATTGCAGAAATATTCTACATTCTAAGTATTTATAATAAAGAATACTTAGAATTACAACATAAGTGTTTGTTTACGTCACTGTCTATATTCTAATCGTGTAAATATTGATGATTGTTATGTATTTTATTCACTATTCAGTATAAATACCAAGTACAATAATAAATATAATAATATCTGTAGATATTAAACTCTGAATGAAAACTATTGATGAAATGTTATAAAAACAATATAATTATAGTGTATTTTGTTGGCGATATGAAAACCAAAACAATTTATTCTAATCTTTCTCTGTCTGCCTGCAACCTTCACTCCGCAACTTCTGGATAGATTTTGATGCAACATGATAATTATAACTATGAATAGTTTTACGAATCAACATATAGAATCAGCAGTTTATCTAAAATTATAAGTTATATTTCATGTCTCTAAGATAACGGAGTGCCAAAACATGGTGTATCGGAAATAACAAATTTTGTAAGCAGCGTCGCAAACACTATAATAGTAACTCCATAACAAGGATGGTTCACATTCTATTTTATATTTTGTGTTTCTTACCTTTAGATATTAGTTATTCCTACTTCCTTACTTATATACTTATTACGAATAATATTATAATTGCGTAACTGAGTTTGTTTGTTTGTTACGCTTTCACGCCTAAACCGCTGAATCGTGATGATGAATTTTGGTTTAGAGATAGATGGGACCCTGGAGATGGTGATATGCTACTTTTTCTCGCGAAAAACTTATTTTAAGTGGGGCAAAAAAGGGATACACTTTGTATAAAATTTTATAATGCGTCATCTGATTTGCTTTTTTTATAGTTAAGGTTTAGCGATATGGTTATAATTCACCTGATCTTATTGACGATACGGCCTAAGTTGGTAGACACGCTAAACCTGTGAGGGGATTGGTTTATCAATTGCAACTGCCGGAATACGCCTATTGGTATTTGGCAGCAGATTTTCAAGTTGATGGTGGTAATTAGCCAGGTGGACATTAGGTAAAACCCTACCATCATGCTATAGTTTTCTCACGATGTTTTCTTACACCGAAAGCTCAAACCCATTCTAGGTGGATTCGAACTCACACCCCTTGACGCGGAGTCCGTACACACTACCACTGAGCTATCATCGCTTCAAACTTTGGAGAATAATTGTCTATAACTAACAACTGTATATGTGTTTAAATTACTCTTAAAAGGAGTATAAACTAGTTGTAAAGGTAATATAGAAAAATTGTATCCATGAAGCTATAATTTGGCTGGAAGACAGTTGATAGATTATAAATATTAGCTAAATAGGATTTCTTGATATTTCAAACTACCTGTATTGACCGTTGGCCATCCTTATCCTTACTAATATTATAAACGCGAAAATGAGTTTGTTTGGTAGCTACGCTTTCATGGCTAAACCGCAGAATTAAAGCTGAATTTTGTAATAGAGATATATGGTATCCTGGAGACGGTGATAAGCTGTTTTTTCTCGCAAAATCTTATTGACAGGGGGGTAAAGAGAGGGACAAAGTTTGTATTCATTTTTTTATTGGAGAAGAGATGACATACAATTAATATAAACTACACCGCGCAAGACGTATCCGTGGAAAAAATCTGGGTGATCACACATTGGCCACTGCCCTGTAAAGTTTTTAACCCCCATACATAAATGTGGACTTTCACATCTCGGTCCAGGCTACCAATGTAAATATATAAATAAACCACCAGTATTTATAGTGGTATAAACCACCAGCCAATTTAAGATATAGAGTTATTTGAGGACACGCGGTGCGCTGGAATGCAAGCGGCCCGCGTAAAAATGGCTACGAACACAATTGTTCTTGTGCCAGTCAAATTTGATATAATTTATGTAGAAGAGTGGGTACTGAAATCAGAATTGTTTGATAAAATCAATATTGAAGCGGGCTAAGCCGCGGGTAAGCCGTGGGTACTATTACTATAGACTACACACACTAACGTAACTTTTTTGACCTTTACTATGAATGGACGGATAACACTGCTCAATGCTTGGAATGGTATTAGATCAGTTTATAAAATCCTAACGTCTTAGCGGTATTATACTATCGTATCATGTCATAAAATGTCTACGTATGAAGGAGAACATCGTCATGCATCGTTGGCTAGCACCCGTTGGTAGTGTTGTATATACGTACCTACTTTAAATTCACTCTACTTGATAAGTTCATTGTACCTTATTTGTAATAAAACATTGCTCCAAATGAGTGAAAACAAAGCTGGAAATTGATATTTTCGTAAGGTTTCTGGAAGTAATTTTGCTTTCTGGATTTCACTCTATACTAACAGATACATTTCACATAATCAAGCAATTAGCGATACTCCCAATATTCTTGAATAGTTTATTTTACAAGCGATATGCGAACCATCGGCGAATATAGACAAAGGGGTCGTGTAGTTTGGTACTAAATTATATTTCATTCGTGTCTAACACGACCTTTTGAGAAATTTACTGTTAATTAAACATTGTAGTAACATTTTGTAGGATGTTGATTTTTCATGATGATTGTTGATGTTGATTTGTAATAGTAACATTGAAATTGAAACTGGCCTTTGAGTACGTCAAAGATTAATAAAGACAGTCATTAATATTTCATCATAAATATGGGTATCAATGCGTCGATAATTATTAAATAAAATGTAACGCTAGCCGAGCTTGTATTTAAAATCAAAGTTATACTTAAATATATAGTTGCATATCTAGCTGTAATGGTTAATAGTCAATAGGTTCTAAGTTCACAATATAAAGATTTGTTACTCGATAACAAAAGAAACGAATCAACCTTGAAACAATAATTAATATCAGTTTTCATCTTGTTTCTATTATTACTCCATTCATTATAGTTTTGTGATAAAACTTGTTTACTCACCTATAGAAATAACAAAACACAAAAACAAAGTAAAAAATATAATCCAGCACTTCATGTTGTGTTGATGTTCTCACAGCGATGACTACTTATATAATAATATTGTATGTAGTTTATATAACCTTTTTTACCTCTGTTATCTATATTATAATGTTAATTAATGTAACTACATTGCTCCGAGACGTCAGGGATTAAAAATAACTTGTTAGCTGCGTTCATAATTTTAAGGCAAATATTTATCGTAGTTATATGCTTATATTTCTTTTTCATAAGGAAACAAACATATATACTACATTTTCTAATTTCTATACAAACAGCTCACGTTCTCTCAACACTTAAATGAGCAGTACGTAACAGTAAGTATAAGTGCACAATTATCAAACGGGACTTCGCTGTGGAATAAAACTGATAAATTATTTAGAATAAAACATTTATGTAAATTGAAAAAATGTATATTTAATCTTGACTTAATAACAGAAACGAAATCACAATAGATATAAGGAGTAAGGATCATTAAAGTTTGAATATCTACATCCTGGGCATAAAATTGAATTAGGAAAAGAGATTCCAGCACAAAATAAAGTAACCTTAGAGACGACATTACTACAAATAACAATTGGAAGAAGCAACAGTTAATTTACTCAATAATTACATTTAGGAACACATTCGTCGTTATTCAGGTCCCGAAATGTTGCACCAGCATACACATGCATACTTTGGATGCGAGGTGGCCTTACCAACTGAACACGATGGCTCAGTTCCACAGTTGGGACAATATCATTCCATGAGTGCCTATTTAAGTTTGAGGTTGTATTGTACAAAAGTTACATACCGAATTCGTTCTGCTACAGTCACCTGAAATACCTAATCTTAATATGTGATATTCACAAACACGAGCCTAGACTTTGAAAAAACTTAAACTATTATACACTCTCATCATGATGACTGGATTGATTTTAGTGATCGGGTTATCCAGCCATTTTTGTCATATTGTAAATATGCCACAAAGCAGTTACAATTTAGATAAAATTCTTACTCACTTAAGGCTTTACTGACACATATCAGAAACAGACATGAACATATCATCTATTGATGGCTCGCTTCTCATCTGCCACTTCTAACTTTTGAAATATACAACAACTAAAATTGCATATATGTTTGCTTCCAATACACGAACGGGCTGAACTTTATAATTAATTTAAATGCAAAAGCAATGAAATAAGTCGCTATTCTGGATATTAAGAATAGTTTTCGTAAAAACATCAAAAATGTTTCCAGACACAAGATTTTACGAATAAACAACAACAAATAGAAACATATTACATCTTAAGTGACGATACGACCCAAGTTGATAGACACGCTAAACCTGTGGAAGTACTGGCTCTCAAGTGCAACTTCCGGAGCACAACTATTGGTATTTGACGGTAGATTTTCGACACGAGGGTGGTTGCTAGCCAGGCGGGTATTAGAAAAAACCCTACCACCATGCTATGGTTTCCTCACGATGTTATCCTTCACCGAAAGCTCAAGCTCACTGTAGGTGGTTGTTTTCGAACTCACTGAGCTATCATCACGTTTTTTATTTTGTTGCCAATAAATGTTACTTACATTAAAAAACATACCTAATCTATATTGAGAATAACAAATAACAAATTTTATAGCTATGGTTATAATAACAATATAATATTAAATAACTACATAAATACCCTCAGCGTCGATCAAATTAATGAGACAAAGTAAAATTATAATAGCCCAGGGCTTCATTGTGAGATTTCTACTTTTATGCATCACAAATAAGCGATTCATTCTATATATAGGAATGATAAACCCGATGAACTATTGCATTTCGATGGTAACGAGCATGAGTAGCAACCAGTTTGTCAAAATTATTATTGTATATATAGTGTGTTGCATAGAATAAATTTATTTGCGTAATCATTTACGCAGCTATAGTCGATATAATTAATAGCGAATAGGAGAGCAAAATCTTTAGGATAGTATCTAGGCGTCAACAAGCCTCTTATCATTGTATTTTGCTTTCCACGATCTTCCAATACCAAACGATTAGGTATAAATTGTTGAGGTGGAACACAAAATCTATGTTCTTTAATTGGAATACCTCCGCGACAACTTGCGCGTCGAAGTACCTATAATTCTCTTCTTCCAGTTAAAACCTACGAGTCTAATTAGTTATCAGAGTGGTCCTGGATTCAGGCCGGCCTCTTAGGACCATCGCCGAAAAATATGAATTATAGAAAATGACACAAGTTTAGTCGCTCGTAAATAATGTCTAATGGAATATTTCAAAAAAATGTTGGATATAGCAAAGTGATAATAACACTTAGATATATTGTTTTTCTATAATGAAACTGAACGAGCTTTAAAAAAAAAAAATCTTGATATGATTAAACTACAAACATATTATGCTATTTATTACTAATAAGAGTTATTACATATAATTAAACTAATTAGTGACTCCAACATTGTTCAGGATTTTTCGTGAAATCGCGTCTACGTCTTACGATTCACAAAACTTGAAGCGATGATAGCTGAGTTAGTAGTGTGTACGGACACTATGTCAACGGACGTGAGTTCGAATCCAACTGCAATGTGCTAGAGCTTTCGGTGAAAGGCGGTGGACGAGCGGGTTATGTGGGACTCACCTAGTGCGGACCGGGGGGTAACTAAAACTCCACGATGTACCCCTGCCCCATAAATCGGGGCGATAGGGATTCGAACTAACAATCACCGTGTCGCCCCGGCGGTCATAACGCAAATGCTATAATCTATTAAAAAAACTGCTATTTTCTTTGATTTTTCTTAAACGAGAAACACTCACTCAGTGATATAGATAATACAAATTGTCATATACCTATACCACATACAAAGTAAACTCCGAGTGAACTCGGTAAATAGAACTCCATAGAAAAATTTTACAACTTTTTTATTGTAAGGCACACTATTAACGGATAACGCACAAACGCACAATACCCAGTATAACTTTTAAAAAAATATCTGACTTTTCATGATCTTTCTTATTGTAAAAACGCAAATTTTCATTATTTGAACACGCATAAATTGAATAATTAGTGAATCAATGTGAAGACCAAGTACATTTTCAATTACCTATAAGTTACCTTATAAATTGAATATCTCATCTACATACTATTACTCTTATCTGTAAGGACTAGGTGAAATTTACACTACTGACACTGGTGCAACGTTCATAAGTCATATATTGTGGGCCAGGAAAGAGTCGCAGGATGCAATTGGTGTGTTCTGTGATCTGTCCAAAGCCTTTGATTGCTTTGCCAATAATACTCATATTTTTTAATTAAAACACTATGCTGTTTGTGGAGCTTCTCTCGATCTTGTAGTCTCTTCCTTAAAAGATCGATGTCAAAATGTTAGCTTACACGGAACAACCTCTGCGGGAAAGGTAGCACGAATTGGAGTTCCGCAAGGCTCTGTCTTAGGGTTCTTTTTGTCCCTGATATATATCAATGATCTGCCGCTGATGATTCATAACGTGCAGAGGATACTTCAGTTATATTTAGAGTGAAAATAATAAATTTAGAATAATTTATTGCTAAATGTAGACAAAACAAATGTTTGAGATTTACCTTGCCTAATCTTCCACGGGCAGACTCTTAGACTCAAGATCGAAGGGAATGTATTAGGCTTTGATGATAATGCTGTACTCTTAGGCATCATGCTTGATTCAAAATTATAATGAGGTCCTCATGTTAAATAATTGTCAGGAAGACTAAGTTACATTCAAAGCTCGCGAGATTCGCCAGCTGACAAATATTGCCATTGCTAGGTTGGTCTACTTCCCTTACTTCCACAGCTTAATGTCTTATGCTATTTTACAGTGAGCGACAGCAACTGAGGTAGACATTCTATTTATTTTACAAAAACGAGGCACTTCGAGAAATTTGCAATACGAGACGTCGCGAATTACATTACAGGCTAAGTTTCCAGAATTCGGTGTCTTAACTCTGCCCTTCCAGTATATTCTTGACAATTTAAGGTATGTCCGCAAAATCTTGGATAAGCTGGATTGTGTAAAAGACCGACATGAATGAAATACTAGAAATCAACAACTTACTCTTTAAACTTTAAATTTAAATAAAAAAAAACTAATAAGATTTAGTAATGCCTCAAATGTTCAGTATCGTTTAACATTTTACTAAAATAAAAATCATATAAACCAATGAGTATAAATAATAAATAAATACGAGTCTCGTCCGTTCTAAAAATTAAAATTAATATAAGTATTTCCTTAAACCTTGAGTTTAAACAATGAGAAAACTAAAATAAATTATTTCCACGAATATTTAATAACTATCACTCAAAGTAAAATATACCGATATGTATTAATCAATACGTTGTCGCGTATCAAAACTAAAACTTAAAACAAATCGTTCTTTATGGATCACTCAAATCAAATCACTCTTTATGAATAATATTTTAATAAGGTTTTATAATAATATTTTATGATATGGTACTATAAAATTTTAATTGTGTTCTTGCATATTTCTCGTATCTTTGTTGGCCGTATAATGACTTTCTTTAACAAAGTTCTTGCATTGTTATTAGTGTATAGTTGAGGTTATCTTTATGTTCGTATTTGTAGTACACTGTACAATGTAAATTATTTAGAAAGTAATTGTGTAATCAGTTTTATTTGTCATTACCATTTTTCTATATAAGTTATTGTTATGTCTGTACCCAATGGGTCGCGACCACCGTACAAATAGTGAAATATGCCCGTACCAATTATTCGCATCGAGTTTCTCGTGTTTTATCAATTCCAGTTGGGCTTAGGACAATTATTATGACAATGGCGATTATGGATGAATCGCTGTTTTTTTATTATGCTGTATATCACCATCACGAACATTACCGTGTTAATATAAAAAGAACAATACGTGTACGATAGATTTGTTTCTTACAAAAATATGTGGTCTGCGTAAGTAAATCTTTATTCTAGAAATATAATGTAATCTATTGGAATTGGAACTTTCTATTGGAAAATGTGAAAACATTGATATTTTATAGGATAGTTATATCATTAATATTTTTCACTTTAAGCGCTAAAATATAAATTTATTTTTCATATTAAAGCGAACATTTTTATTTCAAAGGTTTAGCGTTTTGCCCACAATTTCACCTGATGTTAAGGAAAGATTTAGCCTAATATGGTGGATATGATAAGCCTAGAGGAGGGATTGTCTCTCAAGTGCAACTGCCGAAACATACCTATACTACAGAATGAACTATAGAGTAGAATTTATAGAATAGAACGGAATATAAGTAATTAAGTTTAAGTATAATTGAAGTTTATTTTTTAAAGGAATATTTTTTAAACAGAAAACCTCCTTAATCTCGACTAACTATAATATGTTATGTTTTGATAAAGTTTTATGTTAAGTAAAGATAACGTAATAGTTATAAATAAATAATAAACTTTTTCGTTTTGATACTAAAATAATTATAACCAGCATTATGTTGCAAATATATGAAGCATTGAATTATAGCGCATGTACTTTTTTATATCTAACAAGTAAGCACTTGACCACAATCTCACCTGATGGTAAGTGACGATGTGGTCTATGATAGAACGCGCTTACTCAGCAAGTATCTGTTCACTCTCTGTTTGAAGACTCCCAGGTTACAGGATATAGGAAAAGAAACTGCGATGTAAATGAGATAGCTTTTACGTTAACAAAGTAGTCTTAGATGCCTCCTCAGTTTCTGTAATAGAAACAAAATAAATACTAACTTCAACATTTCCACTCGATACAGCTCCGTACTTAATTTTTAAGCGGATGAACTAAACAAACTGGACCATAAGCGGATTCTGGTGAACGCCGCTGAATACACTTCGCACGAAATCAAACAAAACTTTTAACGAGAATCGAGAAATAAACTTAAGATCATAATATAACTTTTATGATATTTAAAGATGGTTTTTATTGATATCTCTCCTGTATATTGAAAAATCGAAATTCGGCTGGTGATATGCACAATTTTTAAAACTTTTTCGGTGTGCTCGCAACTTCTTTCGCGTTGACTTTAATTCTGCATAGAGTATGGCTTTTTCTACTGCCCGTCTAGCTAGATTCCACCCTCAAATTGAAAATCTGCCACAAAATAACAATAGGTTTGTTCCCGCAGGTGCACTTGAGAGCCAGTCCCTCCACTGGCTTTGTCTTGGGCCGTATCATGATTCAACAACAGACGAGATTGTGGCCATTACGTTAAACCTATATAATAATTGTTTCGTATAATTTTAGAAGTTTGTAACCTTATGGAGTAATTTGTATGTTTAGTATAACTATTACTGTCAGAGACTTTGATGTATAAAAAAATTACATTACTACAAAATTGAAATGATTACTCCCTATTTTGAATAAAACCTTTCATCTTATGGGATATCAAGTAAAGTAAAAATTGTGTTTGTGAACCATGTGTTTTTTATTATGCATCTAATAAAAATTACAAACGTATTATATTATTAACGCAAATAGTAGGTGCACTTTACAATTTTTTTTTTAAAGTATTCAATATTTATCTAAATAAAGTATAAGTTGAAAGAAAGAAAGAATAATTATTGAAATAAAAGAACAATTTATAAAATCAGTATATGCAGTGTAATTTATTTATTAATTTACACTTCCATATATAATCTGTATACAAGGCGGACTTAATGCCTGTGTCATTCTCTACCAGTCAACCTGAGATGATGAGTCAGAAAAAGAGATGTTCCAAAGTTGGTGCAATAGACAATAAAAAATAATATGAAGAAGTAATACGAAAAATAAAATGAAATACAAGGTGTAAATGAGGCAAAAACAATATCTCCAAACAAATTTCTGCTTTCTGATTTCTGATTCTTATTCTGATTTCTGCTAGTAATTCTTAACTCGACTATCGTATTTTACATTGAAATTTAATTTACGCCCGCCCTAGAGGTCCATGTATAATAAATCAAAACGCTTTTTCTCACAATTTATCTAAGTATTATTTAACATTTATATATTACATGGATTTCTCTGTGGCGGTTATGTAAATTGAAATAAAAAGGGTAATATGAGATATAAAAGAATTGGAGTGCTGTTATTAAGTTTCATTTCACAAATGGCGGTGGATGAATGACGCGCATTTTGCTCGAGCACGATTCTTTGTTATAATATAGAAGTCCTTTTAAAGTGAAATTTAGAAAATAATTTGCTCTTCATTTAGACATAAATACCTCAGTTTTAAATTTAATGGACTGGTTAATAGTTTACCTAATACTAGGATGCTTCATTGTGATCACTATATTTGCTGTACTCGCACTTCATAAAACTAAGTTTCCCGCTGTTTCTTTTGTCAGTCTGTTCACGATAAACTCAAAAAGTACTGAAGGGATTTTTATGCAATTTTCACCAATGTAAAGAGTGATTTATGAGGAAAATTTAATTATATAACTTATTAAGGTTTTCTGTAAATTCGCTGAAACGTGACGATGATGGTTAAAGAAGTTGGATAAATGTATACATACTGAAAGCTTCACTGGTATGCACTGCATAAACAAATTTTAGTGTTATTACGAAATTATTCTCTTTCGTTTAATTAGGCTCATCGCTTCCAAATATCGTATGGAATATGGTAGTTTTTTAAAAGGATCCAGTTTTAAATAGTAGTACAATTATATATTTTGTTAAATACACGATTTGTGATAAGATATAAGTTCTAATTCATAAAACAGTGTTGAATTGCTCTGAATAATACGCATCTAATTATTTGACAAATCTACGGTTTCAAATACTTCGTTCAACATTCACGGTGTATACTTTTTAATCCATACCTAAAAGTTTATCTAGAAAATATCTCTTCATAGAAAGATCATCAAACATATGGTTCAAGTAAAAATGAAAAATGTTTTCTCTTGGAGAACTTTTCAAAATAGTTGTTGTTGTATCGCAACTTGTAAGTTTTCAATAACGTACAATGTATTGCCGCAGATATCCTATTACAATCTACTAACATCTGTTGGAAACTCCTCGAAATTGAAGAAGTTTAAGCTCGGATTTCGAACATTGCAGTATCACAGATTAGAGAGATCGTATAGCGCAATTGTTACTAAAAGAGACTATGTATTCAGAGGATTGATAGATACATGGTGTACACTGAGCGAATCTTGTGATTACCATAGTTCATAATTATAATGCGACGAGAAATAATCTACATATATAGAAACATACAAACATCCTTTTTGTATACACTAATTTAAATTCAATCGTAGCGTATATTATAGTCATGTTGGTAGTTATCATGAGAAAATTGCCTTAAAAATAGCCAGGTAGCTTATGTACGTATAACGTTTCGTATTTATTATTTCGTGTTTAGAGTTATACAGTATTTAGTGAGATCTGCATACAAGTGGAAAGACAAACAAATGTATAGTTTGGGTATATTTATGGCAAAATACAAATATCGATTATTAAACTCATAATAATGTAGCAACTACATATGACTGTAAGGATACCGTATGCATGATCGATTAAATTACACGTTTCATCGTGGTCCTCTAGACTGATTAACCCGAACACGGCGTACGGCTTGATTGCCATGTCAACTACAAATAACAATATGTACCTCTAGCTATCTATATAGTATTAACTACTTCCGCCAGGATAACTGCATTAAAAATAATAATTTATACAGGAATTTACTTTTCCATTAAGTGAGCTTAAAAAACTGAAGGAAATGCCAAGAGAAATATGAAGTTTGTTAAAAAGCATAACATTAGACGCGTTTAGTTTTAAACATATTTTAAATAAATAAATATACCTAATAGGTATTGGACAAAATAGTTTTAATGGTCTTAAAAAAGCATTATCTAAAGACAACATTTCATAAATATTGATATAATGGTTTATTTGTAGAATTAATGACATATGTAAGGTTGTGGAAAGTCTTTTGGTATTTGGTAGTATATATAACCTTGTAATAAGATCTCCTTGCCTATAGTATTCTTATATATATCATATATATATCTCACTATACTATTATTATCTGCCTGGTTTTTTTAATAATAAAGGATCGCGATAATAAACTAAACTAAGCTTGTATTTATAAGTAATACACTGACTGATATTAAAAACCTAGGCACATAACTGGCAACTGAAACTAAAAAAAATAGTATTATTACACTCTTTTCTTAAAACTCAGTCGTAAACGGGAATCAAACCCACAACTTATTGGCTCAATATTACTTTGCTACGACTACGTCTCTATTGAATAACACCTACATATGTATATTATATACAATGGGTGTTCGTTAGACTAAATCCAATATAGAAGCATAATTAGTGCAAAGTCAACCAGCTCTCGTCGTTCGAGGGTCTCTATCAATTATCGAGATGTCATTAAAACGTCACGCACTCTTGACAGGATTTAATGAAACCGTCTCGTTTATTAGGCGTAAATTGAGTGCCTGGCTTTTCAAATACCTATAAATATCACACAGTATTGAAAATATATAGAACAAAAACAACAAATATTTTATTTTTAGAACATTTACACAGTTTATGCCGCGCCCGGAGGGACGGAGGGGTAAGTGGCACTCACCCGGCGATATTCGCCGGGAATACCCACTAAAACCCCACGGCCATCTGTCGCCTTCCTGGGGTAACGTGGGTTCGTGTTTGCAATCACCGCGTCACCCCAGCGACCGGCATAGCCTGATGGTAAGCCGGGCCACATCCGGGCAGATTGGAATAAAATATTGCCATAATTATAAATATAATATTTAGTTTTTTTTGCCCGTTTTTGTAACCTTTTTCAATACAACCTTGTTCCTATTGGTGATATCGTGATTTTAAATAGCCTGCTATATGAATATTAATATTAGCGCGTTCAAACGAATAAACTTTTCCACTTTATAATATTAATAGACATCATGGTTGTTCGTATTAGAGATGCCAGTTATATATCCTAGGTGCTACATACCTTTTCTCTGCAACCTTTACTCAGAAGCTGGGATATAAAAACATCGTAAATTCGATCCATCTGCGGTTTATGTGAAGAAACTACTAAAATAATGTTACTAGCGAAATAAAGTTCTTCAACTTAAAATCTTTATTTTCTGTGAGTATACAAAGAGTTGAAGATAACTCTAGAAGCTGCAACTTTGTTAGAAATTACACAACGTTGTTCTGAAGTGAAATGAAATGTGTATATGAGAGTTATGAACACGTATGAAACTATGATGTAGTAGGTAAAGTCCATGTAATTACTAACAACCGACAACTATGTAAACAATTTTTGCTTTACATATGCTCTTTCTCTTGTCTAGACATTTACAATGTCAGTTTCGAGTCATTGTTAATTAATTCAAAACCTATATTACATATTAATTACAGCCACCTATAGTCCTATCTATACATCTCCTATACATTCACACTCATTCCTATTTTTCCTCAGAATAAAAGCATGGATACCTGCCGATAGAATGGAAAATATAAACTTTGTAATACACATCGAAATAACATAATTATTCGAATGATGCACTCTTAGACAGTAAACGGGAATGATGATGACTCGGTCGAGTAAACCCGATTCAGCGTCACCGACCCGAGCGTGACGGTTCAATGTTCACAAAACGCGCCCATAGAAGTTCTCACTTTAATAAATTAATCTTAAAAAATCTAAATCTTTAGATATATTGGTAAAGGATTATTAGCACAAACAATGAAAGATGTAGTGAGACATGTATTATATATACGTTATATGACCTGTAGGCCACTTTAGTAATTAGGCCGCCAGCCCCGGCGCGCCGCAGCGTGGCTCCATGCAACCGTGTACTGGTACCCATTAAACAGATTACATTCTAGACCTAAGGCTAATAATTTATAATAATAATGAACGCAGTAATGTTTTAACGTAATTCTGTAGTCAACATAGTAGTCAGAATATTTATTTATTTCAGTTTTCTTTTATTTATTTTTTCTAATTTAAAGTACCTAACCTATAAAACTATAAAGATTTAGCATTAATGGGGCCTAAGATGGTGAACACGCTAAGCCTAATGGAAGGACTTTCAAGTACAACCGCCGGGACACAGCTATAGGTATTAGGTGACAGATTTTCAACTCGATGGTGGTAGGTAACCAGGTGGGCATTAGAAAGAGCCCTACCACCATGCTATGCTTTCCTCAAAATGCTTTCCGTGACCGAAATCTTTGGCGCATTGCAGGTCCGTAAACACAACCAACTGAGCCACCATCGCTTCAAGAATAGTCACATTTTTCTTATGTATTGTGAAAATGTGCATCTATATAGAAGTTCATGCCTATGGTTATATGTACGCATAAAAAAAACAACTTTTTTAATAGGCTTATGTCTATTATTATGTAGGCAATTTTACCAATTTAAAGTGTGAAAAAGACTCCCGTTATAATTTAACTGCTAAGCGTTTAGTGTATCACAATATATACAACATTATAACAAAATAATATAACGGCACAAAACATAGGACTTCAAATTACTAAATCAATTATTGTCTATTATAATTAAATAAATGAATGCTAAATTATCAAAAATTAAAATGATTTATTGTAGTTCAATTAGACCTTACAGTAAAATATTAAATATGGTTAGGAAACTATAAAACGAAGGTAATAATTTTTTTTTTATACTTGAGGTTTAGCGTTATGGTCATAATCTCACCTAATCTTAAGTGACGATACGGCCCAAGTTGGTAGATACACTAAATCTGTGGAGGAACTGGCTCTCAAGTGCAGTTGCCGGAACACACCTATTGGTATTTGGCGGCAGGTTTACAACTTGAGGGTGGTTGCTATGCTATGGTTTCCTCACGATGTTTTCCTTCACCGAAAGCTCATGCTCATTGTAGGTTTGGATTCGAATTCACGTCCCTTGACGTGAAGTCGTTCACACTACCACTGTGATGTCATCGCCTCAAAAAATTTCAAGAAAGCAGTAAACGCCGCTGTCTCCGTTAGAGCCCTTATCGTTAGTAGAAGCGAAATATGCAGGGAAAATAAAGTTTGATCATTAATCTTTCGCTAGGAAAAGGAGCGAAACAAGTTTTAAACAGGGCCGCGTTATAATTACACCCCGAAGTTCTTACAGCCAAAACTTAGACGATTCCAGCTATGTACGCTGCCTTTGAGAATGAGTAGACGGAACTTTAATATGTTATAATACTTTGAAATTCTTTTAATATATTTAATTTATACGGGTAAAAAGTGACTTTAGTACCTTAATATGATTATAATAACGCTGTATTTTTTTTAAATTATACTTTAAAAGTTTAACGTTATGGTCACAAAGATGGTGGGCCCGCTAAACGTAGTGGAGTAGCTGGCTCTCAAGTGCGCCTTCGGAACAGACCTTTAATTTGTTATTATAGCTATGTATTTGGCGGCACATTTTCATGTTAAGGGTGGTAGCTAGCCAGGCAGGCATTAGAAATGGCTCCACTACAGTTTTAACACGATGTTTTCATAAATCATGTAATTTTACTTACCATAACAATCTGCATGTTTTTCATCGCATGGAAGTCATCTAAATAACTAAAACCTAATAATGAAATATATTAATTAATCTAAATCCCTACAGGCAATAACGGGAACTCCTTTGTTTTATACTCTCGACTATGTACAATCGAGAGAATCATATAAAACTCCAGCAGCTACATCACATTTTTCACGAAGTCATCCTCACTATACATTTAGTGGTCTATTGGTACAACGGTAACCAGCAAATCATGCTAAGAGTCAGAACAAAGCAATAATG
The DNA here is from genome assembly GCA_039707435.1 of Actias luna. NCBI lineage: Eukaryota > Metazoa > Arthropoda > Insecta > Lepidoptera > Saturniidae > Actias > Actias luna. The sequence goes on along the minus strand of JAZHAC010000033.1, from coordinate 5,208,144 downwards.
TCCCTTGGTGATAAGTATGGACGCCGCGTCAATGGACGCGAGTTCGGAGTTCGATTTCAACCGCGGTCGTGAACGGACGTGTCCGGGAGCTCTCGTTGATTGTTCTCGAAACCGATCGCGCTGCGTCTTACCGCGCCGCCTATTGTTTCTCTGTGCTGTTCTCACGTCTTATCGGCAATAATCCGTCTATTGTTGCCGACATTCCTGTTCGTGTTACCGATAATTAGTCCTTTGTTAATCTCAACCTATTGTTTGGTTATCGTGTCAAGTTTTTATTGTGAGAGATATCGTAGTTTATTATTGCGAATTCCAAGTATTGCTTTTCGTCATTGTGAATTTAGTGCAGTGATTAAAGTGCCGACACTGTAAGTAAGCCGGTCACCGGCTACCAACAAAGGTAAAACTTACTTTCCCTTAAGCCTTTTGTAAAGACAGGCCATAGATATTATTATTGTCTTTTTTTTTCTTTTTCCTTTCTCTTTCTGATTTGCACGTGCAGTACATTGTATTTAAATGTTATTTCTCCGAACTTGGGATAGTTTGTTAGTTTTTTGCTAACCGCGCCCCCCTGCCCTTCCGGCAGGGAGGTTTCACCTAGGCTTACGAGCAAATTTTCTCGCCCCAAGCCCTACATCCGGACCATGGCCAATCGTCCGGAAATTTTATATTTAAGGCTACGTGCCTTCATAGGTAGAGAGCAACCAGACTTGCTCAAGGCGTTCCTCGCCTCCCAACCGGTCCAACGCGTTCGCACCCCACCGACCGCGGCGAATGCACCAACTCGTGCTCGACCGGCGTCCCCCCCATCCACATTACTACCCCTCCGCACCCCATCTACCGCAGCGACAAAACCGGTGCGTCGCCCAGCATCTCCACACTCGCGCTCCCGATCCCGCTCGCCTGTGTTAATTCACTCGCAGGCACCTACTATCAACATGACACATACACAGTCGCCTTCAGCGACCCCCACCCCCACGGCTACACCTCGTCCTTTCGAGGAGCAAATATCGTACGCACCACGGCCAATACCTACGGCGAACTCTTTCTCGCTGTTATCCCCCGACCCGATTCCCGAAAACGAGGCTGAAATGAGGGACCTCGATTTGGATGCTCAAAGCAATCCCGAAGCCGACTTTATAATAGTCACCAAGGCCAAGAACAAGAGGGTGCTATCACCCTCAACAGTTGAAACTACTGCCACAAAAACAAGGCGCGTCCCTACTGCATCCGAGAACGCTAATACCCCAATGACCCAACCTCCCACATCCGCTAGCTCGACTGAGAAAGCGGTACGCCCACCGCCCCCCGTTACGATCTGCGATAAGGCTTCCTGGGTAAGCATCTCGGCCCAGCTCAACTCAAGGAAAATTGCATACACTAGGGCCACCAGCACCCCTTCAGGGATACAGGTTAAAGTCCCGTCTATTACAGATTATAAGAATTTAACGTCCTTTCTCCGGGAAGGAAAACACCAGTTCTATACCTACACAACTGAAGAAGAGCGCCTTCTGCGCGTCGTTCTTAGGCGCGTTCCTAAAGAGCTCCCCGAGGAGCTAATCCTAGCCTCCCTTAAGGAGCAAAATTTACCGGTCCACGAGGTACATCGAATGTACCATAATATAACAAAAAAACTATACGACCTAGTTCTAGTCACTTTGGACCGATCCAAGGAAGGGAAAGAAATTTTCTCCCTCCAATCCGTCTGCGGCCTCTCCGGCATAGTTGTAGAGATCCCCCATAAGAGGCATACCCCCACTCAATGCCATAACTGTCAAGCATACGGCCACTCCGCTCGCAACTGCTTTATCAACCCGCGTTGCGTCAAATGTTTAGAAAACCACTCCACTAAGGAGTGCTCTCGCACCCGTGACTCTCCAACTCCACCGAGCTGCGTCCTATGTGGTAAAGCCGGGCACCCCGCGAACTATCGCGGGTGTGAACGCGCTCCACGCACAAGACACACGCGTTTCTTTAATCAGGCGCCCTCAGCGCAAACAACGGCTGCACGTACCGCACCGCCGCCACTCATGTCTAATCAGGATTTCCCGAGCCTGGGTAAGTCAGCGCGGGTCACTTCTGCGAACCCATCTTCTCCCCAAAGACCCACACTAACTCCGACCAACGCGTGGACCACCAATCAGCAGCCTCCGAAGGCTAAACCCGCGAAACTCCCCGCGGCCGGCCCTTCTACTGGTTTCAAAGGCATCGACTGGCTCGCCGAACTACTAGAAGAACACTCCGTAGATGATATCATTGCGTTCGACGACATGATTAGCGCTAGTCAGGATTTTGGACGTCTAAAAGCCATTAAGTGCTTCCCAGGCATTGCAAGGACCATGCAACGCCTTATCCGCGCTTCTCCTAATTAAACTCGCAATGCAGGATAAGATTAGACCCCGAGGCCTATCTTTGTCCTTTTTTAACGCGCGCAACCTGAAACCCCAACGCGACTTGGTAGCTAGCTTCCTTAAGGAGCGGCAAATAGACGTGTTTCTAGCACAAGAAACTCTTTTAAAACCGAGCGTTCGCAATCCCGCGATTGCGAACTACAAGATAGTAAGAAATGATCGTATCGGCGTAAGAGGCGGCGGCACGCTCATATACTATAGAAAGTCACTGTATTGCATGCCAATAGATCCTCCCGAACTTAAAAATTTAGAAGTCTCGGTGTGTAGAGTGGGTATGACCGGTCATCCCACTATCTTTATCGTTTCCGCGTACCTTTCGCCTAATAAAACTCTCCTCCAGTCGGATCTGGAGACGCTTTTCGCGCTCGGTGACTCTGTTATAGTGGCTGGCGATCTAAACAGCGGGCACATTCAATACAACAACCCGCGTAGTACCACTAATGGCAGGACTCTATACTGGCTAGAAAATACGCTTACGTTCGACGTAATTGCTCCTTCTGAGCCAACTCATTATCAACCTAACTGCCGCCCTTCAGTTTTAGACATAGCTATTTTAAAAGGGATTGCGCTTCAGATACGACAAATCGATGTCGTACATGAACTAGATTCCGATCACCGCCCAGTAGTTTTGCAACTAGGTCACCCGGGTGACCACACACCTTCTTCAGTCAAAGTGGCTGACTATCCAAAGCTCAAACACTATCTCTCAAATAATCTCTCCTCCCCTTTTTTAGATAGGATCCCCGACGAGATAAAGTCTGTGACCGATGCCGATATGGCAATTGACTCCCTGGTCGGTCACCTCCAGAATGCCATCAGCGAAACCTCGAAAGAGGTAAAGGCGGCAAACGATCGCCGCTTTATACTCCCTGATGACATTCGAAGACTGATCACGGAAAAAAACGCCGCGACTCGCGCCCATGATTCTTATCCGACGGAGGAAAATCGCGTACGGCTACGTAACTTACAACGATTAGTTAAAACTCGTATCTCCGAACTCCGCGGTCAAAGATGGGACAGTCTTTTAGAGGAAATCAAACCATCTCATCTTGCCTTCTGGGATCTTGTCCGTAAACAAAAGAGCAGCTACTCGTCCTCAATGCCACCGCTGGGTAGAGGCTCCGGCAATCTGCCCGCCTTCGAAAGTATAGACAAGGCAGAGTATCTCGCTACCACTCTCGAACAACAGTGTTCTCCCAATTCCTATGAATATCATACCATAGATCCCGGACACATCGGAAGGGTCAATCGAACAATTCAATCAATAAGAGAGACCCCACCAGTTAAAAATTTAGACCCGGTCACAAATGACGAAGTTGTCGCGATCATAAAACGCCTCAAGCCAAGGAAAGCCCCTGGTCCCGATGGAATCAGGAACGAAGCCCTAAAACTTCTCCCTGATAAACTTATAGCTCTTCTGGTCTGTATCTTCAATGCGGCCATAATTCACTGCCATTTTCCAGCCGCTTGGAAAAAGGCAACGGTAATAGGTATCCGCAAATCCGGGAAAAAGGCATCTCTCCCAGAAAGCTACCGCCCAATTAGCCTCCTCAATACGTTAGGTAAAATATACGAGCGGCTCCTTCTGAACCGACTTCAATCCATTGTCTCAGAGAAATGTCTCTTACCACACGAGCAATTCGGCTTTCGACCGAAGCACTCGTGTACCCATCAAGTGCTCCGCCTCACGGAGCATATTCTCTCCAATTTCACGGAGCCACGCCGTCCTAGGCGCACGCTTGCCGTATTTTTCGACATAGCCAAAGCTTCCGATAAGGTCTGGCACGAAGGTCTCATATTTAAACTCAATCTCTTTCAAGTCCCGGACAGACTAGTCCGCATAATCCTCGCTTACCTATCAGACCGTACCTTCTGCTATAAAGCGGACGGAACTCTATCCTCACCACATTCAATAAGATCAGGGGTCCCGCAAGGTTCTATCCTAGCCCCTTGCCTCTTCAACCTGTTTGTTAGTGACATCCCCGAATTCCCCGACACCGCAGTAGGCTCTTACGCAGACGACACGGTCATCTTCAGCTCAGGCAGGAATAGGATTCACTTATACTACCGCGTCCAAAGGGCTGTGTCTACGTTCGGGTCCTGGTGCCTCAAATGGCGCATAGGAATACACCCAGACAAAAGCGCGGCTATTATGTTCGATCCTCACGCGAGGAAGAATATAAAAAGAACATTGCATCTTTTTGGTGTCAATATCCCCTGGGCTAACCAAACTAAATACCTTGGTGTAGTTTTAGATAAACATCTCACCTTTAACAAACATATAGATTATGTACAGAAAAAAGCCACCACAGCTATGGCTCTACTACGCAACCTAACCTCCTCTAAGAGCAAGATGTCACTCAGACATAAGCTCACAATATACAAAGTATGCATCCGCCCCATACTTACCTACAGTTGCCCCGTATTCGCTCACGCTTCGTACACCACTCTTCGCAAACTACAAGTTCTGCAAAATAAATTCATGCGTATAGCCGTCCAAGCCCCTCCGTACGTCCGTAATGTAGATCTCCATAAAGACATGGATATTCCGTCCATATATGCATATATCAAAGACCTTACAAAGCAATTCTTCAAAAAGGCGGAGTTCATCCCAACCCCAAAATAGTACACACAGTGAGCTACAATGCTAATCCGCACGCCAAAGGTTTCGCGCGACGGCCACGTAATTGTTTCACTGATCCCGTCGATAAAATAACGAGATTGAACGCATTTCTTCCTACCGTCTCCACCAATCGTACGTGTCCGCGTACATGTCCGCGTAACCGCCGCCCTCGCCGCCGAGGCCGAGCGGTTAATTTCGCTCCCGCACACCCGCCGCGGCCTCCCTCTGCAGACGCTTGAGCCTAGGTTCGATCCTCCGGATAGGAGCCCTCAAGTGACTCTGCTCGCGCGATACAATGACACTCTACATCACTGAAAGTACATCATCACACCGCATACCATCCATGCACACCTATACGATAAGTACACGGTTCTGTAAGGGACTACCCCCACGATCCTTGTTTGTTTTTCCCGCAGCATCCCAAGCCGAGGTTCGGCCACTCTGGCACCCTTGCGCTCGCTGCCTCGGAGCTGAGTGCCCTCAGCACTCGCCCCAAAAAGTTCGGTGAAGCTGTCAAAGCCCTTACGGCTAACAGCGTATGTCAATTCAAAAAAAAAAAAAGGACGCGAGTTCAAATCTCTGTTATAAGTTTGCGCTTTCGGTAAAGGAAACATAGTTATGAAACCTCAGCATGATGGTTTTTTCTAAAGCCCACCTGGCTACCTACCACCTGTAAGTTAAAATCTACCGCCAAATACCTATAGGTGTATTCCGGCAGTTGCACTTGGGAGCCCGTCCCTCTACTTTACGTGTCTATTATCTTAGGCCACATTGTCACTTAACATCAGGTAGAATTGTGGTCTACCAAATTAAATGTAAAAAAATCGTAGCATCGTCTCATGACGGATTCTAATTTGTTTACCATCAGGTATTCTTAATTATTATTTAAAAATACACGCTTCAATTACGTAGACAACTATGGCATATTTCCAAATATTAAAATAGGAATTTTTTGATTCCTATTACGAATACTACGTGTATAGATTTATGTAATAATGTGCTATTGAACAGTCTAATGAAATAAAATAAAATCAATTTCAATATGAAAAAAAAATAATTTATTAACCGATTAAAGTATAAAAATCATGTATTACATTACAAATTATAACTTAACACAATAAACTACTGATAATCCTGAATAAATGGATATTAGAGTTTCCATAAAATAATATTCCAAGATTTATTTTAATTGTTTTTTATATATTTTGTAAACTTGAGTATTACAGGTTGTAACTGTTGCGATTTCATAAGTTCCGATACAATATAATTATTATTGTCTCTTTGTTAAATCATATGATAAGTAAACATAGGCACCTACAGTTTTAATATACATATAGGATATAAAACAAAATGGCTCTTTTCAAGGTAATTGTGATATGATTTTTTTAACTTGATATGGTTTAAGAACAGAGTGTGAGTCGGTTATTTAAAAACATATATTTTAATAGAAATTATTTGGTTTATTAAAACTTTTTCAAGCGATAATCAATTAAATTGCTTTGATGAATATAATTAGACAACCTACAGAAATCTCACAATTTATTTTAAGCGCCCAATAGTTTATACCGCTTAAATATTAATGCCTCATTTTTATTCCTACTTGAAAGAGATTGAAAAGCTGAAGTAAATCACATTTAGATATCAACAACTTAAAGCATAAGTGTTATTTCTATGTCAAGGCAAAATAGTAAAGGAGGAAATATAATAAGTATGTATAGTATCTATTTAATTATCGTCCGTACTTCAGACTATGATACAAATATATATTTTCTTTTGTTTGCTGATACACTAATTCTTTATTTTCATCTCTTACATAAAAGTCATGCACTGGGACACAGTAGGTGAATAAACTTTCTTTTCGTCCAAGATTATTCCAATACATATGTATATCTCAAAAGTGGAAATTTTTATGTACTCATTGAAATAATTACAATTGAAATAATGCAATAAAGTAGAACATTATATTATAAGAATTCATTCAGATCTACTTGCAATTATTTTATGTATGCAAAATATTGTACTTTTACAATGAAAAAAAAGTTTTCCGACCATAGTAAATATTTTAAAGCATTTAAACTTTACAAAGAGCATCAACTCACCATATCTAGACACAATTACAATATAATGTAAGTCTAACATTATTTTATAGAATATAAGTTACATTGTTACTCAAAATTCTATAAAATATCAACCCACAGAACGAAAAAACCTTTTACTTTGAAATCCATTCACAAATGTATTTGAGAGAAATTTGTTTGAGTTGACTGAATATTGAAAAAAGAAAAATAGAAATTTGATACACGTATGATTGCGACGTTTACCACTAAAAGAAGGAAGCTAAATGTTTTACGCTCCTTTGTTATTGGTATAAGAAATTTGCTGTGCCAATATTGCTAACATTTTCAATATTACGTAGTTACATGGGATCTATCAATAGTTTCTTTAATCTTTATAAATGTATTTTCTCTAATATGTACAGAAAATAATTAAACAAAACCTGAACTCGTTCCACAAAAGCGCTGTTTTCAAACGCAAAACCAACAGTTAGTTTTTTACACAATAAAAGTAGGTACTTGTTAAAACTATTATATTTTGAATATATAAATAATTTTCGATATCGTTTTCTCTATCACAATACGTAGGCCTTTATAAAACCTTTGATGAATATAATATCACAACAACATATTAAAAACGATATCCAACATATCACATTTTATATGTAGAAATAAAAGGTACACCCGGCTTCTTAGAACCCGAAATCCGATATATGTGACAACTTTACATTCACTTATATATTAATAACGTGCTTATATTGTTTTTATTATCTCACTGTTCGATTAAATAGTAAAAAACATCCAATCAACGATAATAGACCCAAATGTACATGGAAATCTGTGAAAACACCAAGTGTAACAGATATGAATATTTATTTAGAAATAACAATTTAATTGCTTCAGCTACTTTTTAACATACTGCTATATTTTATCAAATAAGATGATATTATGAATTCTATTAAATTTATTACAAGCAATAATACTACTCGTGTTTTATATTCCAGATAAAGTAACGGCTTAAAATTAATTCCCTCACATTATTTATATATTATGAAAGAAAGTAAATATATTCAGAGTCGTAGCTACGGACTAGCAATAGGGTGTTTATCAAGGACGATATCTTTAAGGAGACGACTGCTAGAGGTAATAACCTTTAGGTTTTTCTGAGGTCTTTCAGAGTTAATAATATCGATGGGGCAATTGTCAAAGGTGATAACTTGAAGGGGGCAGCTGCGAGCAATGATAACCTCGTGGAGCATAATCAGAAATAAAGTTAACAGGCCGCGAAGTCAACAGCATATTCTATAATTGATATATTTGCACTTATATATTTACATTATTTCTCTTTGTACAGAGATTTGTGGAGTCTAAATTTCATATCGCATCCTAAATGCTAACTTCCTTAGCTATGACTACGAAAGTAAATGTATGTATTTATAGCGTGTGTGTAAAGCGTTAGCAAGAATATGAGTTAATATAGTTTTGTGTGATGTATGATATATTTTGTACAAGTATTAAGTGTCTCGTAAGTTAAATTTCCACATCATTAATTGTCTTTCTAACTTTCTTGAGTTTAAGAAGGTAGGTTTTGTTTGGTAAATCTTATCATACGAATATAGATCTATACACCAAGTTTATATAATTTTAACCATTACTTACCAATGGAAGAAAAAAATTGTTTTGAAATGTAATTTTCTCTAAAATACTTTGTACAATTTAATTATTATGTCTCAGTAATAAAAATACTTTTTTTTTTATTTATAATAAAATATATTTTATACTACATAAATATCTGTTATTATGCAATATTATAAATCTGTGTTTCTTGTAATGTCGTGGAAATCTAACTTTTCTGAAAACAATCATCAGGAGACATAAATTAAGGAATGTGTTCTTTACTCACACTTTATAATTTCACAATTATACACAAAAGTGATTATACGAAAACAGTAGAATCAAACTGTGCCCATTATTATTATGATAATATTCTTGTTATTATGTTGAAATTATTATTTAATATAAAAATAATAGACTATTTCACTAAACAGAACTAAATGTGTACAAAATAATCGCAGGCACTTTATAATATTACTTTCAAATATACATTTGATTTTCCTAATAGAACAGAACCAAAATGTGCTCAACACTGGAAAGCATTCTCGTTAATTCTTTATTGTTACATTTGTTTAAAAAAATTGATTCACATAGTATTCGTTACGAATCGTGAGCACGAAGCAGTGATATGAGTGATACGCACACGCGTAGTATCAGTCGTGTTCTGTAACAAAACTCTATCGTAGGATTCTTTCAGTGTCCCCTTACATAATGTAAGGGACCTACCAACACAATATCCCTTCATGCCCCCCTACCCAAGCATCCTTAGGGCTCTCTAACGCAGCATTCTTTCACGCCCTCTAAAGTAACATTCTGTGACAACCCCTAACAAAATGTTCCTTTGTGACCCTAATGTAGCATCTCTATCACGCCCTATAAACATACCATCAAACCCCCTTAGGTAACATCATTTCGTGCCTTCTAACGCAGCATCTCATTGCCGATACTCATATAGCAAAATATACAAATCAGAATAATATACGTAATCGGCAACTGCTTAGATCAAGGTTGTGCTCACGGCTCGTAACGGACGAAACTTTATCTAAAAACGACAGGTTTTTAAAGCTTTATCCGCATCACTGGAACAATTCAAATCGTTTATTTTTCAAAAAACAGGATAATAATATCACTTCTTTTTTGGCAGATTATTTAGCAGATAAAAAGAAATGGGATGAAATTATTGTTAACATTTTTAATTTAAGATAATTGTATATTATGATACATGAACAAAAGTGCGAATGCTGACGATTTTCTTTCGCCGTTACTGCTCTTCCAGAAGGCCATGCTGTTTACTAAACTGTAGTAGATTTTTGACTTCAAAAAAAAAACGTGTGTTCTTTAGACCACACGAATGAAGTAAAACTTCTTTAGCTATGAGAGAAAAAGAGAAAGAGAGAAAGAAAATGTATGTTCGCACGTCTCTCACTCTCTTGCCCCTACAGTAATACAATAGAACCTCGTTAAGTCGAACCTCAAAAAGTTGGAAACCTCCAAACCTGGAAAAATGTCTTGTTCCCTTTGCTTCAAACATCAAAACCTCCATTATCTATAAATCGAAAACTCTATAACTCGAATTTTTTAGCGCCTCCCTTGATATCCGACTTATATAGGTTCTACTGTTCTAACTCTCTCTCTCTTTCTATCTTCAATAACTTATATCTATATTTTGAAGCGATGATAGCTCAGTGGTAGTGTGCACGACTTCGCGTCAAGGGACGTGGGTTCGAACCCAAGCACCTACAATGAGCTTGAGCTTTCGGTGAAGGAAAACATCGTGAGGAAACCATAGCATGGTGGTAGGGCTTTTTCTGATGCCCGCCTGGCTAGCTACCACCCTCTAGTTGTGAACCTGCCGCCAAATACCAATAGGTGTGTTCCGGCAGCAGCACTTGAGAGCCAGTTCCTCCACAGGTTTAGCGTGTCTACCAACTTGGGCCGTATCGTCACTTAAGATCAGGTGAGATTATGGCCATAACGCTAAAAAACCTTAAGTATAAAAAAAAAAAAAAAAAAAAAATCTCCCTCTCAGATATTCTCTATACATTTTTTTTTTTTTTGAGAAATAAACGATTTGTTTGTATTTGACTGTGATGACTGAATAGTTTTGTTCAAGTGAAAAGTATTCTAAATACTGGTCGACTACCTGTAGCTGATGCCGTATCTGGTGGCGAGCTGCGGCGAGTGCGTGGTGGCGACGGCCAGCAGCAGCGGCACGTCGTTAGCGTCGATGTTCAGGGACTTGGTGAGGGTCGCGATGTCACAGAAGTCGGTGGACATAAGCATATCGGCCAGGGTTTTCGACAACACGCAGAACTCTCGAAGTTTCCCTTCGAGGAACGATAGACACTGCAAAACAAATATATAGATATGAGTACCTACTGATACAAGCGAAACCGGAAATTAACTTTATTTTTATAGATCTTTACATAGTATAAAATTAAGTCGCTTCCGCTGTCTGTTGTTCGCTTAGATCTATTAAAGTATTTAAAGGATTTTAATGCAGTTTTCAGCAATAGATGGATTCATGAAGAAGGTTTATATGTACAATACATAAATATTAGAGTACAGAAGAGCTGAAAAATTCAAAGGTTTCTAATATGATACCAAGTGCACCGGGTCAGTTAGTCATTAATAAAATATAAATCAAAATATGTACAATCTATGCTTAAACCGCAAGCTTCTTAATTACTGCAGTATTAGAACTTAAGAAACGAAGTTTATTGATATATTTTTTAATACGCATAATCAAATACAATACCATAATATTTTGTATAATACGTATTGTAAAGACATTATAAACAATACCTTGCCTGGTAAAAAGTACAGAACAAGTATATTAATTTTGGTACACTTCACACTCATATCAAATTACGCGCTCCAATTAATGAAATCCTAATTCGTGTAAATTGAAAAATGTATTAATTATTTGTGAATAGAGTAAAAAAACAAAACAATCACTTTCACGAAGAAATAAATTGTCATAATTTTTACATTAGTATTAACAATTACCAAGATACAAAAGAACAATAAATAGCATGACTGGCATATAATAAAGAACATTACTTGAACCTTTGATATTTTTATTACAAAAAATGATTTCGATTGTTAAAGCGATGATAGCTCAGTGGTAGCGTGTACTTCTTCGCGTCAAGGGACGTGAGTTCGAATCCAACCACCTACAAGGAGCTTGAGCTTTTGGTGAAAGAAAACATCGTAAGGAAACCATAGCATGGTGGTAGGGCCTTTTCTAATGAACACCTGGCTAGCTACAACCCTCAGATTGAAAGTGCCGCCAAATACCAATAGGTGTGTTCCGGCAGTCGCACTTGAGAGCCAGTTCCTTCGCAGGTTTATCATGTCTACCAACTTGGGTCGTATCGTCACTTAAATTCAGGTGAGATTATGGCCATAACGCTAAACTATAAAAAAAAACGGATAATGAAAATATATTATTTTAATTAGATTCTTTTCTTTCATATTACTAAATAGTTACTAAATATAAAAAACTATTTACCTGATGTGCTGGCACTTTAGCTCGCCTCATAACTGGTAGAGCATCTAGCATAGACCCCACCAATGACGACATGCCTCCGAAACCACATTCTCTGCCGACCACACGAACTTCCCTAGAAATATGACATTTGTTTTTTTTACATGTACAACATATACCTGCTACTATAATATATATTAACTGAAATTCCTCGCAAACGTTGCTCTATCCTTTCCTATAGTGAAAACCTCCATAGCGACACCTACATAAATAGTTCAAGTACATCTTTGTATTTTTCTTGCCAACCGCAAATTATTACAAACTACCTACTTAGGGGATGTTTACTTTGTAAATGGTATACGTATGTCAAACGTCGAGCCAAAATAAATCAGATATTTATTCAGTTCTTTCAGTTTTTCAGTTGAGGGAATAGACATAAAAAATATGTTTTTTTTTTTTTATAGTTAAGGTTTAGCGTTATGGCCACAATCTCACCTGATCTTAAGTTACAATACGGCCCAAGTTGGTAGACAGGCTAAACCATTGGACGGACTACCTCTCAAGTGCAACTGCCGGAACACACCTTATGTATCTGGCGGCAGATTTTCAACTTTAGGGTGGTAACTACCCTGGCGGGCGTTAGAAAAAGCACTACCACCATGCTATGGTTTCCTCACGATGTTTATGTGGATTCGAACTCATGTCCCTTGACGCGGAGTCCGTACACACTACCACTGAGCTATCATCACTTGAAACAACTACAATACGTATACTAATTTTAGAAATACACATCTCTAAACAATTGACAAATAACTATAGGTTTGTTCCGGCAAGTGTACTTGACAGTCAGTCCCTCCACTAGGCTTAGCGTGTCCACCATTTTCAGCTACATCGTCACTTAACATCAGGTGGAATTAAAGCCAAAACGCTAAATCGTATAAAGTATAAAAAAAGCAATGTATACTCCTATTCAAGTTTAAAAAAACCTAGAATATACAAATCTGGGTGTATAACTGTTTTCTTATATATAGATACGGCTATTGAAGCAATGATAGCTCAGTGGTAGTGTGTACGGATTCAGCGTCTAAGGGCGCGTGTTCGCATCCACCTACAATGAGCTTGAGCTTTCGATGAAGGAAGAACATCGTGAGGAAACCATAGCATGATGGTAGGGCTTTTTCTAATGCCCTCCTGGCTAACTACCACCCTCAAGTTGAAAATCTACCGCCAAATATCAATAGGGGTGTTCTTGCATTTGCACATGAGAACCAGCTCCACAGGTTTAGTGATTCTCTACCAACATGGGCATCGTCACTTCAGATCAGGTGAGATTTTGGCCAAAACGCAAAATGTTGACTATAAAATAATAATAATAATATAATGCAGATAAATTAAAATACTAACCAATTGTTGGTGTCACCGATAATGGCAACTGCCTGCTGTGGAGAATCAACAGATTTGTTCAGATAAGATGTAAGGTCCAAGTCCCTCCTCAGATCCATTTCCCAAACATTAGGCTTTGCTACAGTTCCTGAAATCATTGAGAAGTTTTCGTTTCACATTCACAGATTCATAGTTTAAGTTTAAAGATAACAAATTAATCATAAATTATATAGGATAAAGATTGCTTTAAAGGCATAAAAAATGACACTATCATATCTTTGTGATAGCAAATTATATAGACACATCTACAGTGGTGGATATTGTTTGCTTATTAAGTATGCTAACAAAGCCGTTTATAGAACATTACTATTATTTCATACAAAACTTTTTCATAAACTATGATGAAAAAAGACCAAAGTTTAAGTTTTCCTGTAGCTGCTGATTAGAGTACCCTCAGTTACTGCCTTGTCTGAAAAAGCCACTTGTATTGTTACCAATATAAGCATATTTAGATATTTAAATATCATATTTACATATGGTTGATTATTTTAAATTGAAATTCTTCTCACTTGAAAGTTTAAACAAGGCAAATGAGAGCATTAGATACTTGGAGCTGTATGAAACATTCTAATATAATAATTGACATTATTACTACGAGGAATTGTTCATTTACACCTTTAATACAATATTTCATCACTGTTCACGAAGCATTTGTTTATTAGAATTCCACCGTGGAAATAAAAGCCTTTTACCAAGAGAAAGCTTAACCACAACTTACGATGTACTGGCGACTTGAAAGATTATGTAATAAATATCAATGGCTCAAGTCTTCACAGAATTTTTTCCTATACAGTCAACCGATAGAACTATAAATAGAAATTAAAAACATAGTACACGAATACCCAAAAATTTCGTTGGTACATACTAAAGCTCGAACCTAAATAGTTCAAAGATTAAATTAATACAAGTAATTAACATACTGTACTAACCTTGTAAAACTAAATCAGGTACATAGTGATCTGTAATCCCTCCTAACAGAGACTTGTCGAAGCCGGCCCTGGTCCCTGTAGGTCTACACGAAGCACACAATTGCGGTGCGGAAAACTCTATCACTTGCTTCACTTCTACGAACTTCTCCCTCTGTTTCTCTCGACTCATCTTTCTCTCATCGTTCGTTTCAGTGTCAGATGCGCTCGCAGGTATTGTCTGTGATTTGATAACATTAACGACCACCGTGCTTTCATTCCGACGACGGACAAAGGTCTTTGGAGACATTTCACGGTGTTGTTCGACATCCCGTACCACTGTTTCTGTTGCATACTGCGGTTCCGTCTGTCTCGGTATGTCGTTCATATACTCCATTTCAGAAGCGTTAGTCGGAGTTTGCAACAACGACTCCATTAGTTGACACTTCACACAAGTCTCGCATCTCTCCTCCTGTATCGGCGGCACTATCGTCGGATCGAACTGGAAGTTGTCTAACTTTAAATTCCCCGGCTTCCCGATGTAATGTCTGTCGAGGATTTCTAAGTTTTTGCTCTTCATGTAGTTCGTAACGATCTGTGGATACTTATCGAACTCGAACTTAAAACCGGAATGTTTTATAGGTTTGGAATGTTGAAGTGTTTGCCCGCAGCACTTGGACGGACTGTCCGGGCTCCTGTTCTGTTCGCAGGTCTCCTTGCACCCGTCCTTTTTCTCTAGAATCTCCAAAGTGAGCGGGTCGTTGTGGACTTTGGATGATTTCTTCACACTCTTACCACCATTTGACTTATTTTTAAGACCGACTAATTTTTCGTTTTCGCCCAACACGAAGACGACATTCTGCTCTGTTTCAGTTTCAGACACAGAGGAGTTGAGACTAGAATCTGAGGGAGCTAAAGATGAGAGTAGCATAGTTGGGTTTCTTCTGAGATGCGTGTTTATTGGGTTCTCGCTGGTTGAGCTGCCGTCTGTCACCCTGAACTCCGCACTATTAGAGAGCTTTTCACTTAAATTAACGAGCGTCGACGATCTCTTCATGCTAGCATCACTAGCAAACAACGTACTGGTACTACTATCATTACTCTGACTAATCATTGGCACTCTTAAGCTTTCTAAAGAATCACACTGGCCGAGTCGGTTCACTTGCGTTGCAGTTCGCTTCAAGCCACACGAAAGTTTTTGCACACTGATCATTTTACTTTCTTTGGGAGCACAATTTTGGAACTGAAAGTCATTTCTCCTAACGTCACCACACCGCATGAAGTATGTTAGCACAACAAGTAGCCTATTAATAAATTGCATGTTAGCTGCACCGCTGATTATCGTCTTAGCAGCACGGGGCGGGAACCCAATGCTCCCGCAGAGATCACTGAGCTGTGCCCATAAGGCATTGTATGGGCGCCGTGATTCTCGTGTCCACTCGGGTGAAGGTTTTACGTAGTCGACAGTATCATATGGACTAACAGTAGTAACCCATCCCAGATGATGTGTTAAAACCTGCGTCAGGAGTGTACTGAAGAAGCTGTAAGAAGGAAATTATTATTTTTTATTTTAAACCATATTTTTGAGTACAGATTATAAGTACTGGATTTTGGCCGATATATCGGTTTCTACATACTTTACTAGCTTTTACGTGCGGCTTCACTTGCGTTAATATTGACTTTGTGAATCAAATCGGATGAAACAATAAAAAGTTTCATACAAAGATTTTTCCCTCTCTTTACCCCACTTCCACTAAGTTTTATGCGAGAAAAAGTAGCCTATCACCGTCTCCAAGGTCTCTTCTATCTATATACCAAAATTCATCACAACCAATTCAGTGGTTTAGGCGTAAAAGCATAACAAACAAATAAACTCACTTTCGCATTTATAATATTAATAAGGATATGTATCGACAATAGTGTCTTATTATCATATCGGTCATTGTATATAGTTAACGTTCTAACAACAACGTTTACGACAATTTTCTATAAACTACAAAGTTGTCGGTTTGAAAAATCGAAATCGAATATTTAATCTTAGGATATTAAAGTAATAGTGTTCACGAGGTAAATGAATGAGTATCGTTAAAATTATTCCAAGCAAACTCTCCCGAGCTCGTTAACCCGTTATTGCACAACAATGTACGGCAATTGCAGACGTCATTAAGTCGGGAATAACGGCGCGATCACGTGAAAAGTAATACGTAAACATTGAGTACAAAAATAAATGTACCTGCCATTTTTAAATAAAACATGAAATTCATGTTTCCATTCACACTCCGCGTTGTTCAGTCTAGTTGAGTTTGTTCTCGCTCCAGCGTGAGTATTTGTTGTCATTAACGGGTGATGTGTTTTGGATATTGCCCAAAAAACTATCATGGTTTTACAATCGTGTCTCTCGCTAGTGACAATTGATTACCGGCGATCGGGACGTGTTGACGTAAATCTTGCGACCCACGCGACATAAGGAGTCGTTTTTATAACATAAAAATAAATCTTGATTAATTTATTTTTGAGCGTCTACTGGATTATGAGTTCAATTCGTTTAGAAATTGTTTTGTAACATTTCAAATTCCATGATAATTTTTAAAGCTCTTCTAATTGAGATCCTATAATGACCAGCAATGGTATTTGTAAAGTAATGGTACTAATATTATTGATGTTTGATATCTTATTAATGTTATGCGGCGAAAAAGTTCTTTTGAACGCGGTAATCTTAGGAACAATTGAGAAAGGCTTTAAATTAGTTAACATCACGCTACCACCAATAGTAGCAAAGCTGTATTGAAAAAAGTTACAAAAACGGGTATAAATAACGAAATATTTTAGTTTCATGTGAACGAAATCGCGGATATAGCTAGTAGTATTATATATTACGAAGTTAATAAGAGCAGATAGACAATCGCCTTTTTATTTTTTATAGTAATCGATTTTCTAATCGTTGAAACATTATTTACTATGGATCATTTTTAACGCATTTGTATTCCACTGAGTCATTATCTATAAAAGTTTGTTGAATGTGGTATAGAAATAAGGTAGATCATGTCTAATGTAGACATTAAGTAGACTATAACCTTGTCTAGCTTGATAGTGTTATATCGGACACGTCAATTATTATTCTTTCCGTGTTTTGACACGGATAATATATTAAGCTGTCAAATTATCATTGGATACAAAATAAAAATTCGGGAAGGATTTTTACTTTTTTTCACTTGATGTTAAGTCAGGATGTAGCCCAAGTGGACACGCTACGCTAACCCTAGCGGAGTGACTGGCTGTCAAGTGCAACTGCCGGTACGGACCTATAAATATTTGGCGGCATGCCACTATTACAGCGATAAGCGATAGATACAGCTGATAGATTGCTAATTCACTGGTAGCCTCCTATTTAGTTTCTACTGTGTATTACTGATTTTACCTTGTTATTATGAAAAACAATTATCAAATCAAAATTTACCAGAGATTTGTCGACCACAATAGGAATTATGTTTTAGTATCTACTTATTGGTTATTACATTCGTTAGGCCACTAGGCTTAGCGTTGTCCATCATATTTCACACATACATATTACACCCCATCATCATTTAACTTCAGGGGTAAGATATGGTCATAACTCTAAACAATTTAAATTAAATGCAAATTTAAAGCCTATTTAAAAAGCATTTCACAACTACGCGATAGTATCGGTAAATATAAAAGACAGGCAAAACCATTTGACAAAGATTAGCATATCAACACCGATTTTTTTTTCCGCCTAACGACAGAGCTGGCACCTTAACATCATGTGATAGCAAGCCGCATATACACACGGGAAGTGTAATAAATTCGACATGTCGCAAAGCACTAAACGCGACACTAAAATATCAAGAATACGTACACATAGCTATAAAATGTTTTTATCACCGAGTCACGTGAATTTATCCGTCTAACAATAACGATTCCATGTGGCGTGGTGACTTATGGAAAGCGATATGTAATTTTTGTTTGACACTTAACAAATTTTACGTTCTGTTGCATAACATTTAGTTGCTATATTTGTGCCACGGAAGCGTGTATAATTTTGTAAGACGGAGAATTTACCAGAATCTTAACACTTTTATTTCTCTTTAACTATCAGCGTTCACTAACAGCGTTTTCCACCATCTTGGGTCACATTTTCATTTAATATCAGGTTAGGTTATGGCTGTTACGCTAAACCATAGTATGGTGGTCGAGCTTTTTCTAATGACCACTTGGCTAGCAACCAGCCTCAAGTTGAAAATCTGACGTTAAATATAGGTATAAATATATATAGGTGTGTTCTACAATCTTGATCTACATCTTCACTTAACATCAGGTGTGATCGTAGCCATAACGCTAAACCTACAAAGTAAAAAAAAAGTATACTTTCTTTTTATACGAGTTTAAAATAATTATATTCAAAACAATTTTGACTGTTACGTGTGTAACTTTGGAATATTCACAATTTTTTTTTTTTTTTTGATGACGGAGTATCTGCTTAAGACATTATCTACAAATTTTTAACGATATTAAACTTTGATAGTCTAGGTACACTCAAAACAAACTTTTATGATAAGATTGTTAGTTCTCTATCTTGGAGTTCAAATAATTGGTTGCTATAGTACAAGTTTTCGTTACTATAGATTTATACAACGGTTTACGTGAGACTGTTCCTTCAAACTTTATTTTTATTACTATAATCTTATTAAGCACTTTTTCACCATGAAAATTATCACATACTAATACAAAATAGTATTTTGTTTTCCTTTCAAATATATTTTTTAATTTATAGGTTTAGCGGTATGTGTATAATCTCACCGGTTGTTAAGTGACGATGTGACCCAAGATGGTGAACACACTAACCCTAGCAGAGGCCGCGGCTCTCAAGTGCAACTGTCGGAATAAACTTATAGGTATTTCGCTGCAGATTTTCAACTTGAGGGTGATACCTAGCCAGGTTTGCATTAGAAAAAGCCCCTACTACCATAAATAGTTTCTTCACGATGTTTTCAGCCACTGAAAGCTCAGGCTCATTGCAGGTGCATTCGAAGTCACCTCCATTGACGACGTCCGTACACACTACCAACTGAGCTATCATCGTTTCATAGCATATTCTTTGGTGGAGACTATTTTACGTTAGAAATAAGAGAACAAAAATAGGTTGGTAAAATTAACAGTACAAAAATAGACATAAATTATTTATACTTACAAATTAGTGTTCTTGTTATCCCCCACTGAAAGGACAGAGCAGAGGTCCGATAGTAGCGATTCGGCTATTTTGTTAGAGATACGCCTTTCACTGGTGACTAGATTCAACCAAACAGATTCGAGACGAGGCCCGTATACTAAATCTGATAACCTGGAAAGGAACAATGAAGAAAAATTGTATCACATCAAAAGTAGGTAAATATATTTATTAAACGAAAAAGGTATTCTTGTTAAGCGAAAATAACGGCTGATTGTAAGAGGTCATTTCAAATTTATACTTTCTGATAAGATAAAACACGCTAAAATTTATTTAAAAAAAGACGTTACATTTGTTCTAACAGGATCGTGTGATATTATCAAATTTATATGAAAATAGATAATTTGCCATAAATACTGACTTAAAGGTAAAGCCAATAATGACGGTTTTTGCAATTGCACACAAAATGCAAAATTAGGTTCTAATTAAATGTGAAAAATCGACAAAAAAACATGAAATTTATTGGACACGCTAAACCTAGTGGAGGGACTGGCTCTCGAGTACTACTGCCGGAACACACCTATTAGTATTAGGTGGCAGATTTTCAACTTGAGGGTGGTAGCTAGCCAGGTGTTCGTTAGAAAAGGTCTACCACCATGCAATTCAAAGAATATAAAAAGAGACCCGCTAAAATTTTATTTGTCTTACCAGCAGATCATTATATTACAATAACACGTAGTTTTGACGACCTACTAATCGCGCAGATACACAATGATTAATCGGTCAGTCTGCCGATTTCAGCTATTCGCCTAATAAGATATAGATTTAATTAATTAAAAAATGAAGAATAGATCGAGGTTTAGATTATCAGCTATAATATACAGTTGCGACCTTTGAGATAGATTTATGTCAATCATTGGTCGACTTTTAGTTAAATAAATGACATTTAACATTTCATAACTAAATCTTTTCTTTTATGCTCGGCTATTCTTTATGTATATTAATCGATATCTTCGTCAATAGTGAACCGATTTTAATTATCCTTTTTTATTTCAACACTTTTTTAATCCGCACGATCTAATAACAGACGCGATCATTCTTCAATTTTTTTTCAGATTCCATCAGAGTATTAGCACGACAAAGTTTACGCTGACAGACCTTTAGTTTCTTTGTTAAGGTCATTGTCCTATTTTAGCCGATGAAAGGTTTGTTTGCGTGTTTATTACTTCACTCGCGTTTAACTAAAAAATATAAGTTATTTTTAGTTGTATCTTTTTTCAATAGAGCTTATCTGGTATTGGTGCAACGTGATATTAAATAACCTAAAGCCGTCCCCAATGATTGCTCTATTAATTGCGAAAATATTTTTGAAAACCTTGCAGTTCCTAAATTTAACGCGTCAAACAAATTTTTCTACTTTATAATGTTAATATAGATATGTATGTTGTGTACCTGAGATACCTTTATGTTTTTCTCTCTTTCTTACAAGTTGAAAGAGAGCCGATCTTTTTTTTTTTATTATTTCATAATACTGCAATAGATATTAATGCAGAACAAATTCAAACATTTAATTTGTCCAAGGTAGGAAATAGTACAAAAACGCGATATCACAAGGTTTTGCAAATGTTAACATAAGGCATACGCCATTGTCGGAATCGTCGGAGATAATCAGGAAAGAATATTTATAAATATTGCATTAATTAGACTTAATAATCATATAATGAAAAACTGATATTAGGACCATGAAGATTTGTAAATTGCGTGTAGTGTCTACGAAAATGATTGGTATTTATTTTGTATTCACGTTTTGTTTACTTGTACACTATTGTGTAAATTAAGCTCGACAGGCACATTAAAAAAAAAAACGAAATATTTTAAATAATTTAAAATATCAAAAAAATTACAAACTTTTGCTTAAATATTGTTACCTATATTTAAAAATACACTGATCATTAGCTGTTTTATTGTGAATCCACTCACCATCGGGCCGCGTCCTCGGCAGCACTGTGCAACGTGGACACGAACCCACCGTTGGCCCCTGCAGAGAGTGTTGCCAGCCTCAGTCTACACACGAGAGCTTGCAATTGTGGAGAATGTTCCACGCAACGACGGACGAGATCCCTGTGACAATGTCTCATTTATCATCCATTCAATTGTTCACATTATCACATATACACGTTTTTTTATTTTACAACGAATATTGTTAAAACTGTTAACGATGAAGGAATAATCTATAATAATTATTATAAGGCGAAAACGTTTGTTTGAACGTGCTAATCTTAGGAACCACAAGTCGCATATCAAAAAATCTGTTTGTATTTGATATAGCAATCGTTGAGGAACATCACGCATCAATAATAGAAGCAAAACTGTAGTGAAAAGAGATACAAAAACGGCCAAAAAGGAATAAATATTTCCACGTTTCCATTTTTATTTCAACGCGGACGAAGTCGCAGACCTACTAGTGTACAAATAAACCTAAACATTTTGAGTAATTTTCTCACAGTACCACAGTACGACAAAAAAAACAGCAAACTATTGCCTTCTGCGAATTCGATACCGACGTATTAGCATGTGGAAAAACCACTGCCTCAGCAAAAAACATTAAGAGTTTAGTCTTGTTAGTCAGTAATAGGCTTACAACAATATATCAAAAAACATATTTATATCAATTAGAACAACAACAAAAAAAATTAATGTGTACGTACTATATATATACGACATAATATCAATCATTAAACCACCGATAATATCAATACATAGATAAATATTAATATCAACACAAATATCAACAAACAAAACTATAAAATTTAAAATGACCAACCGGCCGCAGGTTTGAATTATATCTACCGTTCCTGTAGGCGAGGCTGTCGCTCTCAAATTGGTTTATACAGCCACGAAAAGAAATGTCTTCATGACCCTAATTAAATCGTTTTCTATATACGTCAAAGACGTTGATTGATAGCAAGAGAAGTTAAAACTGAAGCTTAGAAATGAACTTTTCATCACCCGTCCTGACACGTGTCATCGACATTACACGCATAGTAAAATTCTTGACGCAAAACATGATTTATTTATGGTCATTAGAAATGTAGATACTCACATTTCTGTAGTATCGGTAACGGTGATAAGGAGAGCCAGGCCTAGTTTGTTTTTCCTTTGCACTATGGATGAGCTGCCGCTTGCGAAACTGTCATTACCAGAACTGCTACAATAAATCTGCTGACAAAATGTGTAATATATAGCTCACATATGGCTTTATAACTTTTATAGTAGTCCAAAATACCCTGACAAGCAAATTCACTGGCTTATTC
The DNA here is from genome assembly GCA_039707435.1 of Actias luna. Taxonomy (NCBI): domain Eukaryota; kingdom Metazoa; phylum Arthropoda; class Insecta; order Lepidoptera; family Saturniidae; genus Actias; species Actias luna. The sequence continues at coordinate 5,185,108 of JAZHAC010000033.1, read as the reverse complement.
TAAAATACGATCCACCAGATTCAGATATTATTAAAAGATTATCACCGTGTTCAATTTTTTTACATTGCACTGAGAATTGTTGCTCTATCGTGAACCCTAGTCTGCCGTTGAAGTGACGATAGCTTAGTTGGTAGTGTTTATGGACGCCGCGTCAGTTGTTGAGAGTTCAAATCCCTGCAATAAGCCTCAGCTTTCGGTGAAGGGAAACATCGTGATAAAACAATAGCACGATGTTAGGGAATTTTCAAATAGGTACCTAACTGGCTAGCTAGCCACTCTCAAGTTTAAAATCTGCCACCAAATACCAATACCTGTGTTCCAATAGTTGAACTTGAGAGCCAGTCCCTTCACTTGGCATAGCCATATCTTGGGCCACATCTTCGTTTAACATCAGGTGACATTTTGGTCAGAACGCACAACCTATAAAGTACAAAAAACACCTATAAAAAAGAAAACGGTACTAACGGATAGTCATTTGTACATGATAATCACCTTTCCCATTTGCATAGGTAATTTAATAAATGACATCAAACAAAACCTTTATATGTTTAGCTTCGTTATAGATCAATATAAATTGAATCGAAGGCAATGACCTAAACTGCCGTATTAAAATTGTAATGCGGGTAATCAACAGTACAAAGAAAATACGCCTATTCACATCGTGTATTATTCGCAAACGTCGCATTGTCGATTTTGATTTTTAAGTAATAAAACTACAGACGTCCGCGTAAAGTTCATTGCGACACACAAGACCCGGTAGAATGGTAACCTGTCGTGACCAAGCACTACATCAATTTTAAAATAATTCAGAGAAAGGAAACTGGCTAACGGCATGCAAACTTTACTTTGTTATACGTTCGGGATGATTTATCATTAAGATATTTTAACATTTTATTGTTCGTTGAAGTTCCTTTCAAATTTAATCAACAATATTTTATTATTCATGAAGTTACTCGTGTAATATAATGAACTCCTGCCGTAATGATTTCTCCACATCATTATTATATCCGCTTAAATTAATAGATTTATGTGAAAATAATGTATTTTATATGTATATAACATACGATTTCTGTTTCCAAAATAAATTAAATTATAACACTGTTATATGTCTATTTCCTATTATTAACACAATTCTCCTTACAAAACTGGTTACTTGTAACATGTATAAGTAGGTATCTAATAATTATAATTTAATATTAAATAGTGCAGTATGTAAATTCCAATACGGGAAAAAAAATCAGATGACAACACTGAAAAACAATGTAATTAATTCAATTATAAATTGAACTAATTCACATGCATAAATATGATAATTATGACTAGTATCCATGTTACAGTTCGATGCAATTATCATATCACGGTTTGGTATTCTGCCATTGTCCTGATAACAGCTCACATGACTGCGTGAACGATAGCCGTGGTCACTCATGTGACGAATATCACGCGCCTTATCTCAAAGATAAGCTTTTCATAAACATCAATATCATGCAAACCTACAGTGGGATTACAGTCAAGTGGTGGGAATTCTATAAATTACCAATTTACTAAGTAGGTGATTACAAAGTAATTCTATTATGATAAAGCTTTCTTATTTCTTGACACTAGGGAATTATAGGTGCTGTGCATTTTATGCTGGTATTGATTGTTGTAGTTACATAGAGAAAAGAAAACTCATTTTTGTATAAATTAATTGATCATATCATCTTTCCTAAGATTTTATGAGTTTGTCCTAAGTTAACTTTGTAAATGATACAGTTAGCGTACAATAGACCTATATCTAAACAAAGTAATTAAATAAAAATATTCAAATTTCAAAAATAGAACGATGTACCCTTTTCAAGGTTTATGGAAAAGTTAAAATTAGAATATTTGTTTATTTAATACAGGAGCCGGTTTTATTTGAAAGTTTAATGCATTAAAAATTAAATATCACTTACTTCCAATAACTATGGAAATACTAAAATAGAAATAACTGAGGTAAAAGAAACAAAATATATAGTGTGAAAGTAATATTAGAGATGCACATTGTTAGCCTCATATGGCTAGTGACAGTCTTACGTTAGACAAGACCTCTAAATCGATATTATTGTGTTTTGTTTTTAATTTTAAATTAACTTGTAAAAAAGCTTTTCACTGCAACAAAAGCACAAACTAAGACTATAAAGGTACATACTAATCACAATAACTACATTAGATTATTTAGGTATAACAAGAGACTACAAAATGTGTCTAGAGAACTAAATAAAAAACATAGCTTATATATAATGTCCTTTCCTAGATTTTACGTGCAAGCTTTACTCAATCCCCACGTTTAGCAGATAAAATCTTTCTTATCAACTTAAAAATATCGAAACGTAAATAAAACCTTTAGTTTTTCTTTATAATCGAGTCCTCGTCCTCTAGGGCTTGACTCTTACAAGAGACACTCTCTTAGCAAGTTCTATGACAAGGCCGATTCTCAATACATAATACCAGAACATAATATAAATATTTTAATCACTTCTTTACGGTTATCGCAAAACTTATTTAAGTTATTCACGTAAATACCTTTGATAATAAAATAAAACTTACATTAATCGATTAAATGGTAGTTGACTTATTATACCGCAAGGATATGACGATAATTACAATATGGAAATCACTCGATAGAATTTTTATTAGCAAAAATACTACACTAACCTAAAGAAAATTAATTTATGCCAAAAGCACGTAATGTAATTCATATCAGCTGAAATAAATATTATTTTCTCTAGTGTTGTGTTGAATTTATATCCATGCCTTTCATTATTAATTTACTGCATATTATTGTAAATTTATAAATAAATAATATACAACAAAATTATTAACATCGAAAAACAAAAACTTTACAAAAAAAATCTGTCCATAAATTGGACATCATTACGAAATGAATATACCCAAAAGTCAGAAAGATAACAACGATAACTCTAAAAACAGCAATACGCAACACTAAATAATTAAATTACTTTAACGTTTTTATCGATAAAGTGTATAAAAACAATACTACTATTAAAAACTTTATTTGCAGCGAACCTACACTACTTGTCAAATTGTCAATCAAAGATTAACTCACGAATCAGAAACCTAGGGACCTATGCAATGAATGACTCATTAACGAAAAAGATGCATCACATACCAAAGTCTTAGAGTAATATACATAGAGTATTGGAGCTATAGTCAGACCTGTGAGTGCTAGTGTCCAACAAATAATAAAAGAGGGAAGATGAGAGGTCCATACTTGTCTTTCTCTAATCACACATGCACAGAGAAGTATTCATGGCGCGTTTTTAATTTAAATTCTTTGAACATGTTTTTAAATACATTATGTATTACCAACATATCTTTTAATATATGTATGACAAATATAAAAACTGTACATTTCTTACTTGTGAAAACTTGCAACTGTCATCGAAAGCATTAGGTTCTTTTTTACACACAATGCACGTTATTGTCATTTTATTAGTTCAAATAAATATACTTTAAATTAAACAGTGTATAATTTTTTATGATTTTAACTCCAATTTCATCTTAAACGTTGATATTTTTTATTGTTAGATTTCAGCATTTCAGTAAAAATTACGATTGCGTAATGCCGCACGCGACAAAAAAGATAGACAAAATTTTAGGCCAACTCGCCTAGTCTATACATAAATACTCTATGGCCAAATACCAAATATCAATATTTACAAAGTTATAAAAGAAATTATGAAGTTAACGGCGTAATTCCTTTTGAACTATCTTTCGAGTGGGTTCGACTAATGCGCTGTTAATTTTTTCAACATGAGAACAAAGAGTTACATTTACTTACGTAACCATTATTTAGGTAATGCTTTGTTGATAATATCTATAGAGGAATACATAAAAGATAATTTTGTAAAGGTTGTTTAATGTTAAAACTAAAAATTATCATATTTTGTTTAATGTTGCAAGCACTCATTTTCTTTAATAAAAGATAATTTGTATGCTTATGTAAACATATATATATTAATGTTTGTTTGAAAGCACTAATCTTTGAAACTACTAGTCGGATATCAAAAATTATTTTTGTAATTCACAGAAGAATCATTGAGCAAGGCTTTCAGCAATTTAACATCAGGCTACCACCAATAGCGGTAATGCTGTGTTGAAAAAAGTTACAAAAACGGGCAAAGATAATGAATTAAATTTTAGTTCCACACGAACGAAGTCGCAGGGACAGCTAGAGTATAATTATATTAAGATGACTAAGAAAAAACTGATATATTCAAATGACCACATTCTGTGTTTTTTAGTTACTTTTAAAATAAAATAATAAATTTAAAATGTATAATTATTAAAAAGCGAAGCAGCCGAACTTTACTGCATGCCTAAACTTGGAAAACATAAAATTATCTAAATACATCATCTCATCTAATATGATACAATAGATTCTGAGAATTTAGTTATTATATAAAAACAATAGCTATAACCGTGACTTGTTCGAGTGAACCTAAAAATTATTTAATAACTTATGCCCGTTTTTGAAACTGTTTTCAATACAGCTTTACTCCTATTGGTGGTAGCGTGTTATTAAATAGTCTAAAGCCTTTCTCAATTATTGCTTTATGAAATACAAAAATAATTTATGAAATCTAACTGGTAAATCATAATAAGCGCGTACAAACCAACTTTTTCGTTTTATAATATTAAATATTTCACGACTTAACAACTGAAGCGACCTACTAATCATCATGAACTTTTGCGTACACATTGTCACAATCACAGAAAAGTATATAGGGTACATTTTGCTTCGAAATACAATACCTGTTCACAGTGAATAGGAAAATATTTTTTACACTGAAAAATCTACCTTTATACAATCAAAGCCGCAGCTAAAAGCTCGTATATTTTATACACATACTATATTGACTTAGTAGAAAAACTGTTTATTGCGTCATCCAATTTGTTGTAAAATTTACGCGAGCGACGCCGCACGTAAAAGCTAGTAAAAGATGATTCAAAACATGTTTACAGTTAACTAACCTGTGAATCACTACTCGTTCCATTACTAGAAGCCGTCGGTATACTTAGTAGGTTAGAGCTCTGATGACCGAAATCAAATTTCGTCGCCATATTCTGGAAAGTTCTACGTTGCCAACTGCCGTTGCTTGAACTGCTTAATTTGCGACCAGGAGGACCTTTTAGATGAAAAATATTTTTTGAATTAATAATTATTCAGAACTGCATTCAACTCTACCAAATTACACTGGGTTTTTACAACAACATTATCAGCCGAGACTTGGTGATTAATTTACTACATTAAAGTTTCAAACACCATAAAAATATTTAACATATATTCCATTATATTTTTTATTATAAATTTAAAGGACAATGAACCGAATCGGCCATATTTTAGCTTAACAAATAAATTAATTTAAATATCTAACTTACAATGGAAGTACAGTTCATCTTGGCTGTCATTTCCGTCCCAAGTTTCAAACATTGAGAAGTAGTCGTAAGTTGAACCGATGCTGCTGTACGGTGAATTGTCTCCACAGAAACCTACATACAACGAATTGATTTAGTTAAACCTTATTTGACCATGCTGCATCTAAATGTAATAATATCATTTTTTATGTATATGTATATTGATATTATAAAGTAGAAAAGTTTGTTTGATTGTTTGTTTTTTTGAACGCGCTAATCTTAAGGACCACGACACGGATTTTAAAAATTCTATTTGTATTAATAAAACAATCATTGAGGAATGCTTCTTACCATCACACTACCGCCAATAGGAGTAAACCGCTATTGAAAAAACATATAAAAACGGACAAAAACGATTACATAATTTTTAGTTCCACGCGAACGAAGTCGCTGGCACAGATAGTATTTACAAATATATAGTGACATTTCAGTAATAATCATGTACTTAAAAGAGGTAGGCGTGGTATCCCAAGTACGTTCGGTGGAACCTAAGTAGTTAGTCTAGATTCTACCGTCGCTGACTTGCCAATTGTTTCACCGTGGCATGAGCACATTTTATTTAACACCACTTCACCTAGCAGATCTTCTCCTGCTCTTTTCAGTAGTTACTAAATACACCACTCAGGTAAAATATAAAAAAGCACCCCATAAAAAAAATAACAACACGAGTTAATATTAACGGTGAGCAGTCAAATGGTATTTTAGTTTAACCTTTTATACCCTATAACATATAAGTTCCATCCATACACAGAGTATTTAATTACCGTAGTATCCAAAATCATTGAAATCCATCGAGTAGTTTCAAAGTGATGTGCGTATAAGGGGACCGAGATAAACACAGACAAAAAAAAATTAACCTCCATATCGATATACAACTTCACCCCAGTTAAAATTTAAAAATAATAAATGTGTAGGTTTGACTCCGTTACGTTTTATTGCAATTTTTACTTTAATTTAAATTATCTTAAATATTTTGTCCGTTACGGCGGATATCTGATAAGTTATTTGTGTCAAAATAAGTATACCATCATCAGGGTTCACTATAAATTATATCTTTGCACAAATTTAATAAATAATTATAATGGTTTGTATTGCAAACAAGAAAAATAATTAAGTTAACAACGTGTATTGCAGCTTTTTGGCGAGTCCAATAGCTCAAAATACATCGCATCTATACATTCATTAGTATCTCTATATTATACAAAACATCTAATTGTAAACTATTTGGGCCTTGAATATTAATAGTGGAATGATCTAATAGCCCAAGAAGAATCGCTAAATATTTATTAACAAAGATTTATTTTCATTGTAAATCTTGCTTTTACGTCGATATTTTAAATCGAGAGTTTAGTTTTCATGTAAATAAGTACGTTTCTGTATAAAAGCAAAGCACATTTTTTGGGTTCTTCATACGTTATATAGGTCTTAGTAATTTCCCCTAACGTAAAACCCATGACGATCAGACACTAATGGCACTAGGTACGGATGTCGGTACACAACTAGGTTCTTGGGAACAGATTTTTAACTACCTAAACGAGCTTAATAAATGCCCAACTACGAATGCTCTGGCTCTATCATAATGTTTTCTTTAACTAAAAGCCCATGCTCATAGGAAATATGTGTGTCCCATACACTATACTACACCAGCATATGACCAGTGAGAATTTTGTCTCAGATCATTCACAAGATGTTATAATACAAAAAACAAATTCGAGGATGACTCCCTTCATTATTGGCAAACGAAAAACCATATTTACTTTCACCAGACTAAACAGATGTACTATAGCCATAAAATTAACGAAAACCATGGCTTACATGTGTTTATACTAAATAATGTTATATATGCCAATGTGGGTTTATTAGTTACACTTGCACGCCGTATCTACTCAACTAATCATTGAAATTTGCATACACATTGTCAGCGATACAGAAAAGAAATAGTGTATCTTTATTCACAAATAATTAATTACACGAATACGGTTTCTATAAATTAGCTTCAAAATCATATTCCAATGCTTATAAGGGCAGTTGGATAAACAAATATGCATACTTTTATTATTAATTATAAGCAATTATTCTCCAAAGTTCTAAGCAAATGATGACGCAATAAAAAGTTGTATGCCAAGTTTATCCCTTCCTTTACTCCACTTTCTATAAGTTTTTCGTAAGAAAATGTTGCCTATAACCGTCTTCAGGATCCCAGCTATGTCTATACCAAAATGCATTATAATCGATTCAAAGGTTTAGGCGAGAAACAATCAAACAAAAACACTTTCGCATTTATAATATTAATTAGGAAAGTACAAGAAAAAGTGACCTATTACCCTCTCTAGCCTAGGGTTTCAGTTATCTCTATTTCAAATTCACCATAATCGATTTAGCGGTAATTGTGAAAAAAAAAACTCACTTTCGGATTTGAAATATTAATTAGTAGGAACATACGTAGATTCTACTTACCCGAGTCCCCCCTGTCTAGGGAGAAACTAAGTGAAACACCTTCTTCCCTCAAAGTTGGCACGTTAAGAGGTTTAGAACCATTCCGCAGATCGTCGCAGCAGCTAACGTCCCGTGTTACACCCGTTCGTGATGTCGGTACACAGAATATCTTTGTGCACATTAACCTAAAGAGGAAATCTGAACATTTTATTATTATTACTCAAATTTATGAGTGTTGAGCGTAATGGATATTTAATTAACTAAATATATGTCATAGATATTTGCTACATACAAAGGTTTATTCCTCAATTATTCATTTTACGGCAATAGAGAAGAAAATGACTGCACTGCCTATATGATATTTTTTCAAAATAAGATAAAATATACGCAAATCTTTAAACAAAGCTTTAATACAGCTTTGGAGTACAAAGCTAAATTATAAAGAAAAATGATTCGCAAGTCTTCATATGTATATGCTAGTCTGTTGTGGCGATTTAAATTTTAGTACTTTTAAGCTATTACTAAATAGCACATTATAATGAGACAAATGTCAAATTATATTGTGTTAAATAATATTTACACTTTGTTTATTTAATACGCTAACGTGAATTAGATCAGAAGTAGTACAAATTCTAGAAAAACTCTACTTTGTATCTAACTCTTCTAATTCTACTAACACAACAGTCACCGGTATACACTAGCTTTACAATAAAATACAAATATCCACAAAGTAATTCCGGTAGTAATGTTCAATAACGCAGGATTAACTGCAAAAATAAAAAAGAAGAAAAGATTGATGGTACACCCCTCTAAAAATACAATAGAGTACAAAAATGATGCCAACTAAATGACAAGTATAAGTATCCATATAATAATAGCGTTTGTTTTGCCGCGGTGGATATACTTCAATAGCTACAGTTTTTTTATATAGCACTCGCGATTGAGATTTCTGCCTCTCAGTGAATTAACTAGCAGAGATAATTTATATCCTAACAATAATGGACAATTTCATCTCTTAGATATTGAGACACGTACAATTTAGCGCTTGAATTTGCTATTCAAAAGTTTGTTTATCACCATTGTTATGCATCAAACACAATTTTAAATGTAAAATTATAAAAAAATAATCAAAGGCGTTCCGACGAATTTTAAAAATGTCGTACATAATGAAAATGAAAACTTTTAAATTGGACATAAAACTATACAATGTTCCAGATGTGATGTATATAAAAGCTTGAGGTTAATCACCTCAATTTAGGACTGTTTGGTTGAAATCTATAATTACATACATCTTTGTATCTAGGATTAGACAATGCTTAAGGTCATAATAGATTAGACCTTGCAAGTTTTAAAACTTGATTCAGGCGCTAGTTGGACTAACGATTGTAAATAATAATGTGTATATATATATGTGTAATATATGCAAGCATGAACAATGAATTTGACCTTTTTACCTTCTTGGATCGTCCATAATATGGATCTTCAAGGATACCCTCTTATAGTTCATGGCTACAGCACCGAATATCATCTCACCGAGTACGCTGGCATCCGTCGACGGACCTTTATACTGGACGAAAATATAAATTCTTTACATATTATATAGCACCCATTTTTACATAAATCTTCCAGCTTTTATTAAACAAAAGAAAACAAAGGCCTTAGCGTTTAAAAAGATTAAAGTAGTTTGGGTTATCATACCAATATTATAAATGCGAAAGTGTGTTTGTTTGTTACGCTTTCACGCCTAAACCGCTGAACCGATTAAGATGTTTTTTTGTGGTACAGAGATATATGGGAACCTGGAGACGGTGATAGACTACTTTTACTCGCGAAAACCTTACTGGAAATGGGATAAAGAGAGGGATAAACTTTGAAACTTTTTATGGCGTTAACCGATTTGTTTGACAAAATCAATATTAACGCGAGCGAACCCGCACATAAAATCTAGTTAGTAATAAATACGGCGTATAAAAGCAAAAACACCAATGTGTACTTTTATTTTAGATTTTACTCGACGGCCCGTAGCACTTATTAAAATTACATCAATAAAATTTGTTTCAATAGTATTTTTTTCAATATCTATTCGTAATAGTAAAACTGTTTTATTACAAAACATCGCTAATTTAAATAATATTTTTTGATTCGATCATACATAGTGGGCAACTTTGCTTTCGTACCTGTCTGATATAAATGTATCATTGGTACAAATGTGTATGCATCTTTATCACCATTGTCAATATTGTTTTAAGAAACTTTTTAGGAATCTGCAAATTTACTTAGTTCCGCTACTTCCACAAACTTAACTTATTTTCTTTTTTACGAACAATATTTTATTTAAACAATAAATATTGTAATCGAACTTACTGCCTTACGAAAGAACAAAATTCACATAATTAACAATTGATTAAATAGGGTTATACAGATTGATAATTAAGTGAATATAAAGCGGTAAGCTGCTTTATTAAACTTTAGAATGTAATATTTACTTTTAATATGAATTAAATACTACACTTTGAGTTATCACAAGCTCATCATCAGTTAATTACAAAACTTCCTGTGTAATTTTGCTCAAATTCGTTTTGTTGTATTATGGCATCTGCCATACAGGCCATTTCATCAAAGCCAACTGAGCATAGCCAGAGATGCAACGAATACAAAGTAAAACCTCGGCTCAGTACTTTTATTTGTGGATCACACAAATAATTGTCCTGTGTTGATTTGAAAGCAACATCATGCGTCGAATACGCTTGATAATGACCAAATCACTGTCATGAACTGTGTTACATGTTAAGTTAAAGTATAACAAATCTACTTAGAATATACTGATTATTCAAAATTTTAAGAATCTAAAGTTGAAACGAAGTTACAAAATCACGTGAGCGAAGAGGTTAAACGGAACTTTTTGACCTTCCAAGTGCGTAAATATAGGTACATCAAAGACTTGTTGATTTACAAGACAAGTCGACTGCAAATACCGTGCGACCAAATATGTACGTCATTATATTCTAAAAATATTACTTCTTTCGCCCACGGACCATGGAAATGGAGAATATTATCTAAGTACCGTTACTGTTACGTTTTTATGAAATTATCATACTCTTGTTATGCCCACAATTTAAATGAAAAGGATTATAATGAAAATCATTAAAATATATTTATGAATGAGTGATAGCTTTGGACTCCCTTTTAATAGCACTGCGCACACGAAGAATTTGTGATTTGTCATAGTTAAAGTTTATATTCAGAAGAAACGCAGAAAGCTAAAAAGTATATTTAATATGTGATAGCTTTTAAATAATAAATAACGATCGATATCTAAATCCATCCATCTAAAAAAAAACAACATCAATAGCTAACCGCTAAATTCCAGTAACACTATTAAAATAAGAACAATAAAGGTGCTAAATTGGTTCTTGATGATCAACTTATGTTTTATTAATTTAATAGTCAATATTTGAACGTTGTCAAAATGGTTAATACGAGATATCTGGTGTACCCAATATCGACAGATGTTCATCTGGTTATATTTGTAAGCAATTGTTTTGAATCAATTCACGTGATTTGATCACCTTAGTAACACAAGACAAGAAAATAATTGATACTATGATAAAATTTACTTTTACAATATTTTAGATTTTAATTAACAAGATTTCTAACTGGCCATTTAATTTTAGTCCTTCGTTTTGTCTACCATTGACAACGAATATAAACTTCAACTCTGGATCATTGATTTCACCATTTGATGAATTTTAATATGTAGTTGTATTTTTAAGTTTCACCACTCCGTTTCTGTATTATCCCGTTATTCAAATAATTGTCACAATAACTAATGTATTGATTACAATAAAGCTTATCATATTTCGATTATTGACGTAGACAATTTCATACATTACTAAATAAATACCGATCTTGTGATACAAGATAAAACGAATCCAATAATGCTTTCAATAGTGCCGAGCGGCTACTTTCTTTGTTATACGAGATGAATATAATCTATTCAATCAATGATAACAATTCAAATACCCGTTATATGTCAGTCGTTTCGTTAGTGGCAAAACTGTGCTCAGTTATCGATATATCACAGCGCATCAACTTTCGACAACCAATACCCAATTATCACTTTACCGTAAACTTAGAATATTTTTAGCAAATCACATGACTTTACGAACCGCATACAAATCATACAACCTGCTTAATACTATTATGCTAATAATCAATGAAATTATCATGTGACTAAAAAAATTTACGCGAACACAAAAATGGCAAGACACTAATGTCACTCAAATTATAATAGGATATACGAATTATGAAGTAAATTAATTGTTATCAAGCGAAACTTACAGAGCTATATACCATCAGATCCACTTACAAATACGGTCTATAATCGAGGTGGCCACAATCTTAAGTGGTCTAAATTTAGTTCGGCCAAGTGAGAATAAACCGTGAATTGATAGTCTTGTGACCGCGTCATATTTTATGTCAATTGTCGGTTTATTTTTATACCTGATATCGTAAAGATAATGATTCGCACACACTTGTGAATGGCAGACATCTTTGTAAATAAAGTCGCATGACACAATAAAAGTATTTTTTTTTTACGTTTTTATATTTATAAATGAAATCATACGGTGATAAATGTTGACCTTAAAAGTGTTCGCAAGTAATGTTTGATGGTGTCTCACCATGCTTGATAATTGGATTATTTTATATTCAATTATTAATTCCTGTATGAAATGACAATATCTAACTAGTTTGTAGAAGTTATTAGAGAATATTAATATGTATAGTATATTAATAAAGCGTAAGTTCTATATAGCGATACTTAAGATTCCGTATTTAATGGCGCAATTTCGGTATTTATTAAGTTTATCGTTACATCAAATGGCATTAAATGTAGTTTACACTGAATTTTGAGATCCAAAAAGTTTGCCGACTCTTAATTTTCGTACCGTGAAGTTATGAAACCGTCTTCCTGTCAGCGTATTTCCTCCTTCCTATGATAGTGGGTCGTTAAAAAGAGTTGTGAAGAGGTACCTAAGCAGGCTAGCATGACAGCGTTGACTTGGCAGTAAATTTTGGTCCATTGTCACTCGCTGCTGATTTGGGCGATACTATACTTAACATTAGGTCCAGTTCAGTCACTTTGCTGCACAACATAACGAAATGTATGAGACTGTATAGAGTAGTACAATAAATATAATATATTTGCCATGCTGTTAGTCTAACGGATAACTCTTGAATACAAAATATCATTGTAAATAAAATATTAAAAGCCTCATGTGAAATCAAACGAAGCTCATATTGAATCATTATAAATAGCGATAAATCCATGAACTTTAAAACGGATTATATATAACCCGCGAAAAGATTTAACTGTAAAATATATTCAAAATTGAATTATATACACCTGAAAACTTATGTTTACCTTTCACAACTTTTTTCTAGTTACATAAAATAATCAGTGAGCCACTGAGTTAAAAACACGTAAAGTGAGTTCTTTTCCAGAAAGTGTCAAATCATATTGAAATGCGCAACCGACACATCACCTCCCCTAGCGTTCGTTGAAACGTATTGTCGCCATATGAACGTATTCACCTGTTATTACGCGACCTTAGCAAGAATAACCGATATTTATTTTAAAACCTATTATAAATACTTTCAAAGTACCTATCTTTCTTAAACGAATTTCTGCTGATGATTTGCCTTAGTAACTTGCTGAGAACAATATACACAGACATAAAATGATAGTGAGGTTGATTCTTCCAGAACTTTGTTACAACGTTTCATATATAAACATGATGGCAAATAGTCTATTGAATTAAGCACTGAATAAATATTTATTATGTGACTTAATAATGTATTGTTAGAAAAAAAACACTGAAAACTTCGACTATTTTCATAATATAAATAACTGCGGTGTATAGAAACTGTTAATACAAACTTAACTGTATGATATTGGGTAATTAAAATGGTCTATACTTTACATTTATGATTAATATACGTCTGTATGTCCAGAAACAACAAATATGTTAATTTACTTTTGTCAATACTTATACCTGTGATCTATATAAAGATATACAAATAACATATTTTAAATAACATTTTTTAATTAAATTACTTTAAAAACGTATACTTTTAGTAGATACGTTATTTCTATACTAAAAGTAAAGTGTACCAGTATTATCCACAAAGAGATTTATTTATTTCCTTATATTTTAAAATGTCAATATTTTGAGCTATTTCTTCCACACTGTTATAAAAATCGATTAACAACTTACATAAAATGTAAATTGAGTAAATCATAAATTTGAGAAAATAAAAATTAAAATGTCTTACCACGTAACTGTATCCCTTCGATACCTCCACGATGCACGGAACTTCATTTGTTTGTCGGATATTATTAGGTTTGTCATTTTTTCCAGCTAGTACTTTACGTATTGCAGAGGAGTCAAAAAGTAATTTTCTCCCTCTCCAATCGCACTCTTTAAATAGAAGCAATCTTACTTGCTCCGGATTTATTTGACGGGACCTGTAGAAAGACACATTCATTTAGAATCAGAATATAAATATTAAATATTAATTGAAGCGATAATAGCTCAGTCAAGAGTGTATACAGACACAGCGTCAAGGGACGGAAGTGATAGGTACGAACTGCATACGAACATGATAGTGAATAATCTCACACTTATTCATGATTAAAAGAACCAAAACACACAATAAGTAAAATTGTCGTGCAATTGGCAGTACATGTATTAATAACAAATGAAACCACGACATAGGATAACATTTTATTGGATTTATATACCTATGAATAAATTATTAGTGGATTATCTCTCAGGAACTTAAAAACATTTGTAAATAAGTAGTTACATCACATACATAAGTTTTCACAGCTATATGGGTCAATGTTAGAACTGCATCCATTGGCTAAGCACACATGTGGTCCACACACGAATCGACACGGTTCGTCCGAAGCGGTCACGATGATCGGTGTTTGGTGCGAGGCTCAGGGGGGTTTAACGATTAGATAAGTTCTTAAGGGGTTACTCCCGACAAGTGACTGAAAACAGTGCGAAAGCAATTTCCAGACTCTGGCAAGTAAGGAGGAATATAGGGGCATCAAGGTCGTTTTAGTAAAGATTACTTGTGCCAACTGACAAAACTATTATGCCGTCATTACGCGATAGCAATATATTTCCGATACAAAGTATTCTGTAAATGTCTTAGCCACCGCTTCTCCTTTTAATAGTCAAAATTTACTAGAAGCTTGAGAAGGCATTCGGTAATGGATTTAGTAATACCTTTTACGTTAGCTAATAATACTATACTAACAACAAGTTATGATAAATATAGTATATCAAAATAAAATATTAGCAGAAGCAGGAAAGTAGATTTTGTTCTATTAAACTGAATTCCATAACAAATATTGTAATTGTTACAATTTTATGTACTTACTAGATTTTACATGCGGCTTCGCTCGCGTTAATATTGATTATGGCAAAACAAATAGGATGACGTAATAAAAAGTTCCATACAAAGTTTATCCCTGTCTTTACCCCACTTCCAATAAGGTTTTCGAGAGAAAAAGTAGTGTGAAAGGCGAGAAAGCGTAACAAACAAACAAACTCACTTTCATATTCATAATATAAGTATGATTACGAGGGACTGTAGACAACGTTTTATCCTTGGATGATGGCATAATTGCAAATATTTTTATATCACTCCTAATTTTTTTTATCAGTTAATTAATTACTGTAGAGACTGGAAGCCTTTGATAACAATAAAACTACCAAAATCAGATATACAGCAAATAAATTTGACAAAAAAAATAAAGTTATTCTTATATAATTATTAAACAAACATTTTAATTGATTCACTTTTGTATGAGGAAACTAGAAAATATGAGATTTTAATTTCACTATAAAAATATAGGGAATATAATAATTCATTATTAAGCAACTTAATCAAATATCCATGTAAAAAGTTCGAACTATAATTACATCTCTTGCGGATTATTCCGTCACTCGAGAACAACGCCATTGGAACCCATTTCCGATAAAATGTATTCTTTGAATGTCTTAGCCACAATTTCTCCTTTTATTCGTTAAAATTGACTACTAGTTAAAAATTTAGATTCTATTACTAAATGAAAATTCCAAATATAAAATTACGAAAAATTTGTTTTATTATGCTTTGAACAATTAAAATGACACAAAAACTAAAAATATTAAAAAGTATTTTCGTGTACATTATTATTTTTATAAATGTCCAATTTGCTCTAAACCATATGCAATTGTTGATCAGTGTTTCGATCGATTGTTTAAGCCATAATCATATAATTACTTTCGATAACCTTAATTAGAAATAGACTCTATAGAATGAAGAACATGATAAAAACGATTTTTTTCTTAATTCTAATAGAAAAAAATAAATACAGGAAAATATTTTAATCATTCCAAATAACAATCTTGTATTGTAAATTTTCTTTTATTTCTAACAGCAAAAGAATAAGAAAAAAAAAACGAACAAAAAAAATTAATCAATAGTGATTAATTCTAATGTAACAAACACTACCAAGACAATTGCCTAGTTTTAGATCCAAATGAAAACTGATTACATGAGTTTTAAGCAAATTATTCAATAAATTTGTGGATAATCTCGAAATTCATCATTATTTAATACTCTATCCATAAGTTAATTCCTTAACAGATGTTACTATGTATTCTGTGACATTATTGGGTTTTGAATCAACTTGAAACTGATAGAAAGCAACAAAAAAGTGGCATATTAATAACAAAACAAGTAGGACTAAATTTATTACATTTAAACCTTTTCAACTATTGATTAGTTATATCTTTTGTAAATATCATAATTTTAACAATAATAATAAAAATTGTAGTACATTATTAAGAACATGCAGGAAACAAGATATATTGTTATGTTATATTGGAACCAATCACAAATATAGTTTAAATATATAATTATAAAGCCATTAAGTTGTCATTTTCTTTGTAATTTTCATTTAATTTCTTAGCTTTCAGAGACTCCTGGTTGTATGTTTTTACTTTATACTAGACTCTATGTTTAAGGTTAGGAACACAAGGTTTTTTTAATAGACTGTGCACCATGCTTCCTTCTTCTTCCAGCTTTGACACCAGTATGTTACTACGGCTGAACAATTTATTTTGGTATTTCCTGCAGTTTTCTCTATTGTAAATGAATATTTAAAACAAATATAACTCAGTTGCAGCATATATGGACACCACATCAATAGACATTAATGTTACAATGTGTTGAGCTTTCACTAAATTGAACCTATACAATGGTAACATAAGGTAATTAGTGTTTTATTCATGAAAAAGTTATCATATTTAGCCACATTAGTAGTTCACATAAAATTATATTATTATTAAAACATAATGTTTGAAGAAAAATATAATAAATATATGGTGATGAGAAAGCATTTTGTTTACATTATCAACAATATATATACAGTCTAACTTCAAAATTATTACACTAATACATGTATAACCTAAACTGTTAAAACACTAGTTATTAATATAAATTAATATTTAATATATGACATAACTTATATAAAATAAAATATCAAATTATCCTATAGAAATTATTGTTAATTCTTTAAGTATAAAAGGATTTTGCAAACATATTGTCTAATTTCTGTATTCTGTGTTTGCACAAAAATGCTCATTACAAAGTAAACAAAACTTTCTCTTTTTATGTTATGTTAGTCTTTGCAGCATACTTTCAAGTGATAAACATTTTCAAATAAGTAAATCAGCATTTGTGTCCTATTTCACTCATATTTCCACATAAAGTAAAATTGGTGATAATGAACTCATCACCTTTTAAAGCAAATTGGTATGTACAATCCAAATTATTTAAACAGGACTATACTGCTTCACATCTAGCATTCAATAAACTGCCTCAAACACCACTATTTCTAGACACAACTAGTTTTACAGACTAAGAAATGGGAACAATATTAAGTAAATATATTACCTAAATTTCATTTTAATTCATACTCAGATCAGCTGTGCCAACAGCTGTTTGAAATACAACAGCAGTTGATAAAGAGAAATCTATGTCACACGCGCACACACAAATTGTATAAGAAATGCAATATCCCCAAGGGTTCACTAAATGCACATCGACTTAAGTTCGACTGTAATCGAGCGTCTGTTTGAAGTGGAATGTGCTGTTGTACTACCTTAGTTCGCGTGTAAATAATAAGTAAACATCATGAACGACCCGCCCCTCTCGTACAGTGACGTGATTGAGTCAAGCGTTCGCCTACGCCCGCGGCCCTCGCCCCGCAGTTATCACATGCTCGCCGCGTTGGACCGCGGAGTACGGACCGCCAGAGGCCACAGTCGAGTGCATTACTGTACTAGACGCGACATAAGATTACAAACCTTTAAACCACTGCAATAGCTGCTACGGGTGAAAAATACATCAACCCCAGTATAATCATACCGATTGAAAATACAATCTGAATGGAAAGTATGACGTACCTGTCCCGGTTTCGAAGTTGGCGATAATCAGCATCGAGTTTTCTCTTCAAAGAAAACAGTTTGTCAAATAATGCCATTGCGTCATATATAACATCTCACGGCATTTTCAGGGTCGGGTTTATTTGGCATTTTTAAGAAGCGTATTAAAAAAAGTAAATACGAGGAAAAAAAAACTTTTTAAAACACTTTTCAATTTGTAAATAATCTGACAGATCACGTGCAGAAGTCATATGATCTGGCATAGACGTAAAGTTTTATTTGCGTTGAAAGGTCAAGGTCAATGAAAGCAGTTATTTATAAGAGCTTTTAATTTTATTTTATAAATAACTTATCTTAACTTACCTACGTTCCTCTATTTAGTTTTGTTCTTTTTTTAAATACCTTTCAAACGCGTTGCGCGTTAAAAATTACTTGAACCAGAGACAACTTGTTATGATAGGTTACATTATACGCAATAAAATGTCAAAGTCGTCATCAATTTACTTGTCATTGTTGTCAAAGTTATTATAAACAAGAAATCAGCTGGATATAATGATGGTGTTATTTATAACAAGTATAGTACATAGCTTGATAATAGGAATTTAGAAATATGGAGTCACGTACAACGATTCTGAATAAACTAAACGAATATTTACCTAATGTAACCTTATCACTACTAGAATTGGCTGAGTTAAATATGTCTTGTAAGCTACTATTACAGGATTTCTTGAAGCATAGTAAATCTATAAACGCGTCATCTATGATTAAAATACAAGCAATTATCGATTACATGTACGAAGAAATCAACATAGGTAATTGGAAACAGGTAAAACCAGTCTATAGAAAAACAATCACAATCGCTTCATACCTAAAATTAATAGTTCATTTAAAAACATCTGATCAAGTATTCGAAAATCTAATAAAAGAGTCATTTAAAATTATTGATTTTGGAATTCTGTTTGGTTGCCCATTACAAAAAGAACCAAAGTTACTTCAAGACTGTGCTACATATTTACATTCTGTAAACCCACCAACAGTTATAGAAAATAACATTGTGGTACCTAACTTAGAGTCAGATGGACTTGCCTCAAGTAATAACTACAGAGCATCACTTTTAGAAGTATTAGAATCTCCGAGTATGGAATATTTCTACTCTAATTATATATTAAAAGAGAGACCTGTAATACTAGATAAATGTATTAATCATTGGCCTGCATTATCGAAATGGAAGGAACAGAGCTATTTTATACGACTTGCTGGTTTGAGAACAGTTTCTGTTGAAGTTGGAAGTAAATACACAGATTCTGATTGGACTCAGAAATTGATGACCATAGAAGAGTTTATTAAAAATCATATTTACCAATCAGGAGGACCAACAGGCTATCTCGCTCAATATCAATTGTTTGATCAAATACCAGAATTGAAGAAAGATATCATAGAACCAGATTACTGTTGTTTCTCTGATGATGATAATCCTGTTGATATCATGGCATGGTATGGTCCAAAAGGAACAATATCACCGATGCATCATGATCCAAAAAAAAATTTACTTGCTCAGGTTGTGGGAGAAAAATTGGTATTTTTATTTTCACCTGCTGATTCTCAATATTTATACCCACACGAACATGAGCTACTGTGTAACACAGCAAGAATAGATCCCAGGGATCCAGACCTGGATAAGTACCCTGAATATAAAAAAGCTAAAGGATATTATTGTATTTTGAAACCAGGTCAGATGCTTTTTATTCCACCAAAGTGGTGGCATTTTGTTGAATCATTATCAGTTAGTTTTTCAGTTAGTTTCTGGTGGGATTAGGACTTCAATAAAACAATGCTAGCACTAGTCAGGATAGTATAATAAAGTACTATTTAATTTGTAACATTGAGAAGAAAATATACATATAATATCCAGATTAGTACATTCTGTACACAATCGTAATAGAGTTGGAACTAAGAAATAATACAGTGAAACAGTCTATCATAACAGTCATGTAGTTCTGGTCACTAATCTGTAAGAGGTTTTTTTGTTGAAACCATAATAGTACCCAAATTTATCAAAATATAAAGAAATTATTTAAAATACATTGTTATTGAATTCTTATGTCCAAATCTTATCAATGTTACATTTTTTGATCTTTTCCTTATATTGTTAAGTTATTAAGCCTATAATCATGATCAATAAAGGGCCACCTAATGCAAAACACTATTTTTCAAATTGAACTATTGGTTTCTGAAAGTACCATGTTCAAACACAAAATCCTACCAGGTTTTATAATAGTAGTATAGGTTAACATATCCATTTTTTTAATTAAAAAGTGTTTGAAAAACACAATAAATATGATGTTATGTATACTTTATAATATATATGCTAAGAATATTTCAGAAAAAAGGATTTTGATACCAAAACCCTGATCTACAGCCATGGTGGATGCTTTTAGAATAAGAATTAGTAAGTTCATGTGATTAGCACAGGAACTCTGCATATGTGCAAACATTTAATGTCTAGTCAATTTGAAGACATGTAATTTTTTTTTTCATTGTATGCATGGATTAATTGTAGGAAAAAGAAATGTTGTAGTAATGGTCTACTTTAATTATAAGTACTTTATAAATGTATAATTTAGTTACTGTGAGCTTAGTCTTACGTATTTTCTTCATGTTAACATGGAACTTCTATTGCAACAAAAAGTTAATAAGTTGCTTCAAGAATTTATTTCTTTCGTTCCATCCGGATATCATGGCTTTTTGATATAAGTTGAAAACTATACAAAGAAAATCAAGTCATTTTAAAAGATGAAGTATTTTATAGATAATGTGTGCAAGTAAGAGATAATATAAAAGACAGTTTTGTAAGTTAAGTTATATTTATCTAAAATATATTACTAAACATAATATTTACATCACTTATATTCACTATTTAATGCTCTACCAATGAGCATTCTTCTCACTTCTGATGTTCCAGCACCAATCTCATATAGTTTTGCATCTCTAAGTATTCTCCCTGTAGGGTAGTCGTTTATGAAGCCATTTCCACCTGTACATGAATAATTCATAACTGTATTGATATGTTTGCTGTTTGTCGACAGCAATAAACAATTTGTAGGCCATGGGCCAGAATTTACATTGGGTTTGTTAAACACTTAAATTTTATTTATTGTAGCCCAAACTAGACTATAAGAAAATCTCTTGTATGTGGTACATGGTAATAATTATAGAATAAAAATAATCTTTATAATCTTTAATACTTCGAAATGTGTACTTGAAACTCCTCCTTTGCTCTGGATAATGTAGTATGCAAGTGTCAGTATTTTAAATGTGAAACAATAAAATATTACTGTGTCTATAACCATTGTTTATTTTTAAATAATGTATGTATTGCTATTTGATAGTGGTTTTGATTGTATGTTTTGAAGCAATGATAGCTCAGTGGTAGTGAGTACGGACGCCGCGCCAATGGACGCGAGTTCGAATACACTTGCAATGAGCTTAAGTTTTTGGTAAGGACAAAACGCCGTAATAAAACTATAGCATGGTGGTAGGGCTTTTTCTAATGTCCACCTAGCCAGCTACCATCCTCAAGTTGAAAAAATGCCACCAAATACCTATAGGTATGTTCCAGCAGTTGCACTTGAGAGGCAGTCTCCCTCCTATAAAGGCCGGCAACACACCAGCGATTCCTCTTGTGTTATAGGTGTCCATGGGCGGCGGTGATTACTTACCATCAGATGATACGCTTGTATGTATGCCGCCTATTCCATTAAATAAAATACCATTATAGATTGTGAAGCGACGATAATTAAGTGCACCGTACAGGTATGGACTCCGCGACCAAGGACGTGACTTCGAACCTCTTCAATGAGCTTGAGCTTTCGGTGTACAAAAATATCGTGATGAAACCATAGCATGGCCTTGTTCTAATGCCCGCCTGGCTAGCTACCACCCTCAAGTTAAAAATCAGCCACCAAATACCAATAAAAACCAATAGATGTGTTTTGGCAGTTGGACTTGAGCGCTAGGCCTTCCACAGGCAGATTTAGTATGTCCACCATCTTGGACCGTATCGTCATTTAACATCAGGTGAAATTTTGGCCATAGTGCTAAACCTATTGACTATAGAATAAAAAAATTATAACATGTACACATTCTTACCAAGAATTTGTATAGCGTCTAAAGCAACTTGAGTTGCTTTTTCAGCACAGTAGAGGATCACTCCAGCACAGTCTTTGCTATTAACATGCCCTTTGTCACAAGCTTTTGCTACATTGTACAAATAGCTGCGGCAAGCGCTTAACGTTGTGTACATATCTGCCATTTTTCCCTGGGATTATGGATTGATGTTTTAACAATACAGAAGTCATAAAACAAGAAATATTACTATGTATGACTTGGATAATGTACGCTTAGAATTTTGGTTGTGTATTAACCCTTGACTATACACGCGTTAACAGAGACAATCAATTCCTAAGGAATTAAAATATTATTATATCCTAATAATTAGAGACCATTCATAAATTACTTCACATGAATTTCTTTACTTTTCAAGCTCCACTTCTTCGTCGTATAGGGCTATATTTCTGTGACCCACTGCGATTGTGGAATATATTTATTAACCTTATAATTAGAGATTACAAAATTTCGAAGCTTCAAAGTTGCTATTAGTATTTCGGTGGTTGTGTAGGGACAACATAGATACAGCGAACGTAAACTTCATCCATAGAGCCACGTTCAAAAAAGGGGTAATATAATAATATTAGTACATAAATTTGACAATATTTAAAGCTTTTGTTATAGTTCGAGTATACCGAATTAACAATTAAGATTTATACATGTGACGTCACGAAGCTTGTAACTCATGTTTTCCATTACATGATGTGACAATTTATTGACTTCTTTTTAGCACCTTTACTAGCACAGCTGGCTTTGCCTATGGTGTAAGGTGGGCAAGGCACATGGGCGCAGTGTCTTAGGGGCGCCAAACGCCGCTCACGACACCTCCAAAGACTAGCCGGGCATCTACTAGAGAGCGCCTATGTATCGGTTCAAGTCAATTTTTTTTTTTTTTTAATAGGATAATATCACTTATTTGAAGTCAAAAATCTACTCCCGTATCGGAAACAACATGGCGTTCTGGAAAAGAAGAAACGGCGAAAGAAACTCTTTAACAATCGCACTTTTTTCATGTATCATATACAATTGTCCGAACTTAAAACTATTAACAATAATTTAATCCCATATATGTTTATCTACTAAATAATATGCAATTGTATAATACGTTTTTAAATAAGTTTTTGTTTTACAATTATTTTAAACTGAGCTGCAGATTACGTATTTCCTGAGGGATTATATTATAGAATCGGACACATTGTCCTTTAAATGATAGCTGTATTTTTGTTAGCCTTATGTGGATAGAGCAAGATGATGTCTATTACTAGTATTACAACTATGAAAAGATTGTTTTTTTAAACTATCAATATTTTTATGAACAAATATGTTATCAAATACCTGTTGACATATGACACTGTAAATCTGTTGCTCTCCTTAAATTTATCTTTTAATGAGTTTTTATTGGATAAATTGCTCGAACAGTTTTCTTCTGCAATACGAAAACTGTTTGAACATTAGCTGCATGTCCCCACAGTAATATACCGTACGACATAACACTATGGAAATAACTAAAATAAAGTATACGTGCCATATCTTCGTCAGTGAGCTGACGAATTTATTTTACTGTGAACGCTGCAATACTAAGTCTGTTTGCTAATCCAGCTATATGTGGGCCCCATTCTAATTTCGCATGTAGAGCAATACATAAGAAAACTCTTTTATCAACAAGATCCAAGATCCAAGATCCCCATTCATAACTACAGATGATTTTACCGTATTTACATTTGGAGTTAAATATTTGATACATTTTGTTTATTTACTGTTTAAAAGTAAGTTATTTATATTGAACCATTGGACAATTTTGGATAAAGAGTCATTAACATCGACTAGAACCGATTCACGTCTTTTAACCTTGAATAAATGTGATGTGTCATCTGCTAATAATACTATTTCATTGTTATTTTTAACAACAAACGGCAAATCATTAATATAAATTAGAAATAGAAAAGGGTCAAGAATTGAATTTTTAATTTTAATTGCCAGACAGTAATTTCAAATACCATGTCAAACACGTTCTGATGTCAAATGTTTTAGGGTAGATGTATATGTGAAATGTAATTAACACCTCTCTCTGTGCATCCTCTAATAACTACTGTAAGTGTACACATTAAAACATCACTTAAAGAAATCAAGTTTCTTGTCAGTTATTCTAGATGACTGGGTTATTTTCCGAACTGGTGATAGTTTTGGCGTTCATAAGCGACTTCTCAAGGTATATTCTGATTTTTTTTATTTGGATAAGGTTTTAAACTTTAAATAAATGTAGATACTTACTTGCAATAATTGAAATTCACCAATTTTCTTTCCAAATTGCTTCCTGTTATGTGCGTATTCAAATGCTATATCTACAGCAGCTTGCATCAGTCCTACTGGTCCAGCAGCCAAAACTAATCTCTCTAAATCCAATCCTGACATAAGTACATACACTCCTTTATTTTCCTCTCCCAAAATATTAGACGCCGGGACCTGCATTCAAGAAACTACCACGATAATTCTACACCTAACAGATAGTTTTTGCTGTGTTATAGGACATTATGTTGTTAACATTTAACAGCTGTTATTTCATTTTTACAAAAAAAGGACAGACAATGGCAAATACATTGATACATCAAGTTGTTTTGGCGTACAAATGGGGTGCAACGCCAGGTGCACTGACCTTTGAAGTCTGCCACAGCATGCACAATGGCAGGTCATAACATAAAAAAAAAATTCGCACTGTGAGGAATGATACATTACAAAAAAAATGTGACACATGGATTTTGGATAGTATTGTCAAGTATTATCATGAATATATTGGAGGTTTTTTTTTAATTATACTGAGCTTACCGTTTAGGCAAAAAGCCATTTCTTTGTCGTGTACAGTTGCATTGAAGTCTACTAGCTAATAATTTAGTTACGTTCGAAGGGTGCACGAATAATGTAATAATTTATATAAATTTACTTTTTTACTTCTGAAAGACAAAATATTTCTGTAAATCTATCAATAATTATAGAACTTTATGAACGCCTAGATGAGTATACAGAAGCAGTTATAGCTCAATAGTAGATAATACATATTTTTCAGCAGTAATTTCATTTGTTTATTATTCTGACGATTATACATACACAGCGATGTTGTAAAATATTAACTTTACATCAGTGTTAAGAATTACCTTGCAATCTTCGAACACCAGTTCACACGTGTTAGATCCTCGCATACCCAATTTATCCAATTTCTGTGCTGTACTAAATCCAGGAAAATCCTTCTCAATTAGAAACGCTGTAATACCGTGTT
This sequence comes from Actias luna, assembly GCA_039707435.1. NCBI lineage: Eukaryota > Metazoa > Arthropoda > Insecta > Lepidoptera > Saturniidae > Actias > Actias luna. Next base: position 5,159,260 of record JAZHAC010000033.1, on the reverse strand, counting down.
GCGGTTTGGCTGTTGTATAATCTGTTTTAGCATAAACCTAGAAATAATAAAAATGTTTATTTAATTAATAAAAAAACATATCAAGGTTGACGTGCCTTAAATAAATAATCTGTGAAGGTTAATTTAATTATTACCTACTATTACCGATTTCGGAGTACGCATTGCTGTCTCTTTTGGCAAATAAACCTGAATAAGCCCATTCCACAAAATGCAAACAGGTTTTTAAATGATGGCGTTGAGCAGTCAACCAATAATGGAAAATGCAATTTTGAAGCCATTATACGTTATAATATATCATAATATTATATATTAAACTATACCGAAACTAAAATACTTTTACGATATATCGACATATCAACGGTTTCGCGAGAAACATTGAATTTATGGTATGAATAATATAATGACAGTAGCGAATTTATCGGCAGTCGTTATTTTCTATGACAAAGTATTACAATCTAAATTCATTTAATTTTAATTTTAATTAACCCTTTTACATTTAATGTAGTTAATCGATATTTATGGGTAGATAAATGTGTGTGACACACTAAGAATAATTGTCACTATAGTACCACATTGTTACTAGGTAAGTATTAAATAAGTATTGAGATTACAAAAATGTTCTAATATTGAAGAAGGAATGCGAGGAAAATACAGCTAAGTGAATACTAAGGTTACGCGTAGCTGATAGTTGTATAGTAGAATGAAAAAGGAAAAACATGTTTTGCCGAACCTACTCAGGTAGGATAGGAAGAAAATGTGATCTATGAATTTACCACCAAAACATCAGCATCTGGGCCGTTAGTTATCCAAAATTTATTTCCATTTAGGACGTGATAGTCTCCTTTTTTTTCGGCTTTCAACTTCATAGAAACAACGTCACTGCCTGCCCCCGGCTCCGACATGGCTAATGCACCGAAATGTTCTCCTGTACATAACTGTAATAAAGTATTTTTATCAAACCGAATGCCTTCAATGACATTATAAAATCAGTAATCTGGTAATGATTAGACAATACAAAAACACAATAAATGGAATGGTAATTTTACGTTTCCAGTAAAATTAAACATGGACCATGTATATTAACTAGCTTTCTGCCAATTTTTTTTTAAATTTAGTTATTAAACCTATTCTATAAAGGATGTAAATGCGATATATATTTTTTATGTCTGTTTCTCTGTTGGCTGCTTGTCTGATTTGATTGAAAATTTATAGAGACGAAACCTATATCAGGCATACTTATAAGAATTAGGCATTAGCTGTTATTATAATGACATAGAAGTAAAAAATTAAAAATAAATATTTTTTTATAAATCCTTAGTCGATTTCAATAAAATGTACGATTAACCATGGTCCCACGTGATACCTTAATTTGCAGGCTATAAAAATGTCTTTGCAAATTATATCAAAAATGTTCACACCTATATAACATAATAAGCCCGGACACCCAGAGTTTGATTAATGCATATAAATACATTTTAAAATATTTTAATATACGAGTAGGTATAACAATGTTACGATTTAGTTCAGCGTCATCCTAAAGTTCAATAATTTGCAATTCATATAATATCCGTGGTAGATTATATTTAATATACAAATATTCTCAATTTATGTATACTTCAAACAATGTCTGTTTGAATACTTATGAACATGTATCAACATATTATTTCGAAATAATTATGATATATTATTACCTAGTCTGGTGACGGTAACGTTATTTTACCTTTTGGTGTGGGCATTAATTCGACAATAATTGTATCTTACTTGTGAAATACTTAAAACGATCTTCACAAAAATACACTTAGACTTATGTCAGCTATGTTAGGACGAGGAGTGGAAAAAATATAAAATTTTTACTATAATTTGTTTTCTTTTTGGACTCTTTGTAACTACTCCTTTTTTAGCCTATTTCTCAAATTATTCATATAGACTGTTATTCCTGCATGAAGCATTAGTGATAAAATCATGTCTCTTCGTAACAAATTGACTCAAATAAAATAGGCAATTGTGGCTATTTACTATGTGAAAACGAAATGAATTTCTTTAACTACAATAAGCAGAACGTTAGCTTTTTAAATCTTTTACGTTCTCTTTAATGATATTTTTTTAAACACAGCACACTTATTTATCTAAATAAAACTTACAAATATTTTGATTGACTAGGAAAGTTTTTCATGTCATTTAATAACGAATTAATAAATCTAGCACTGTACATATTATATATAAAAATATTCTATGAAATCACCTTTGGCAGATATTTGCTTTTCTGCTCATCTGTACCGTTTCTGTTGATTTGGTTCACGCATAAATTCGAATGAGCACCATACGATAGGCCTATAGCTCCACTGGCCCTAAAACAATTTGTTAATATGTAGTTATGTAAAATTAGTTATTATGACGATAGAAAATGAATTCAACTTACCTTGATATTTCTTCCAAAATAACACAATGATCTGAGTATTTACCTCCTGTACCGCCGAAATCTGGACTAGCAGTTATCCCTAAAAATGACATAAATGACTTTTATTTGTATATTTTATTACATTACAGTACACTGTCTGAATACCTTTATACAATACTAGCTGTGCCTGCGACTTTATTCGCATGGAAGTATAATTTATTTAAAAATATTGTCTGTTTTTGTAACTCTTTTCAATACAGCTGTAATCGTATTCGTGGCAGCGTGATGTTAAATAGCCTACGCCTTCCACTATGATTACAAATACAAAAACAATTGTTGAAATCTGATTGGTAGTTCTTATGATTAGTACGTTTAAACAAACAAACTTTTCCACTTTATAATATTATTCATATAGATTATGTACACGAATAACTATTTACATACAAGAATTATATGTATAACCGTTAATGTCTTATGAAAAGTAACTTTCCCTAGACGTAGAAGAGTAGAGGAAAATAAAATAATTTTGGTTGGTTTTACGATTCAGCTGTACACTAGTCACTATGCCATACTTTTAGCTCTTTATTATGTGCCTATAATTTCGTTTCAACGCGTACATATTCAATTTGAATAATAACAAAATATGAAACGGCTCTACAGGGGAGGCATCTTAGATGCCTAGCCTGTAAGATATCTGGCCTACGAACAATGCTACGTGGTCCTCGTAAAGTCAGTGACCTTTACGTTTTAAGTGACAATATATATAATATCGAAACAAAGTACTTAATTATCAACCATGACTAAACAATTAGAATTGTAAGCATAACTATATTACGGTGTTTTTCATTTTGCAACGATCTGATATATATCCACTAGATTTTATGTGCAGCTTCGATCGCGTTAACATTGGGTTTGTCAAACAAATCCGATGACGGAATAAACAGTTTCATGCAAAGTTTATCCCTCTCTTTACCCGAATTCCAATAAGTTTTTCGTAAGATAAAGTAGCCTATCAACGTCTCTAGGTTCTCGTCTATCTGTATACCAAAAATTCACCATAATCGATTCACCGGCTTAGGCGTGAAAGCGTAACAAACAAACAAAAACACTTTCGCATTTATAATATTAGTAAGGATTTATTAATTAATTAAATGGTTTATGAGCAGTCAAGGGGCGCACAATATTTACTTTATAGATATGGAGAGGGCCGGATTTAGATGAAATTAAGCCCTAAGCTATTCCACTTATGAGACCCATTTACCTATCGCGTTGATCTTAACCAATACAGTTTCATGTTTGTTTATTATTCATATGCGTAGAATTTCTCATTATATTAGGTCCAGTGGTGTAACATTCACTGTTTTAGAATAGTTTTAATTTAATTTTGCTGATAAATTGCATGTAGCCCTCTCTTGGTCTTGAGGCTTAGGCTGATGCCTATTCAGCCTATAGGAAAATCTGACCCTGGATATGGAGATATGGATATAATGAGATACTCAGGCGATGCATTGAAAAATATTAAAAAAACGGTTTGTGCTTAAGACCACAGGACAGAAGTGAAACATTATCCCTGTTGTTCCTTTATTCACCTCGAGCCGACTTTATCTATACGAGCATTACAAAAAAAGTTGTGAATCAGAATTGTAAAGACCTCCCATAAGAAGTTTTCACTTCAAACTGAAATAATGTGCTATAGATTTCTATGTCTCTCTCTCTCTCTCTCTCTCTCTCTCTCCGAAGGATAGGGAAATTGTTTAGAAATGCATTCTATCGCTTTCTCTCATAACCTAAAACCTATATACATTTATATCTATATATTTTTCATAAGATCCAGTGCACACCATCCCAGAAGAGTTTTACTTCACAAACAACAGAGATACTATTTAAATTAGCATCACTGAGAAACGGATTTCAATTATCACAAGTCTACGTACGTTAGTGTCTTCGAGGACACACTTTCAAAGCTGTCACGGGGTTACATTATACCTACTTTTAAAGGTTTCCGTGCCTAAAAACTATATTGCAAAGCCGACATTATCGTTCCTATTGTTATAGGGCTAGTATTTCTGTATTTACGGCTAGACTAACGTAAATATTTTGTGTGATGAAATGGAAATATTAGTATGTGAGGCTGTCTAGTATTTTATTGATGTTTTTATCATATGGCCTTACCGATTGATGCAATAATAATCATAAACATTCTAATAAAAAAAAAATCGCTAATCAATATCTACTCTTATATCTTGTTACTAATTATATCTTTATTATAAGTTTATAAAAAAAAAATGATATCAATATTCTAATTCTTTTACATAAACTTACCTAAAACACCTAATTGGCCCAATTTCTTCCAAAACTCTCTCAGTTCTTTAAAATTATTTTCTTTGTCTATTTCAGCAGCTTTTGGCGCTAGTTCTTTTTGTGCGAAGTCAAACATTGTTTTTCTTAGCTGTAAGTAAAATACTTGAAATTATTTTTTTTACGTTAATAACACGTGTTATAAAGTTAAAAATTGACATTTATCGCAGAGTAATAACTTCTAACCTTTTGGTCTTCCATAAAAATCTTTAGTTGGTGTTATAGGTACATCGCGTAAGAAAATATGTCAATAATGAACTATAATCTATCAGTAATAAGTTCTTGCAACTTCGAAACCTGTTTTACATGGCATTTTTATTAAAGCAACAAATATTGACGACACTTATAATTGAAATGAAAACTAAACACGAACCTTATCTAGTTTAGTTACATAAAGAGGCATAGAATTATAAGAATAGAATTGTCTCTAAATGTTATACCGTCATTATAAACGGGTAACGTATTTGTATTTATAATCATCGATGATATTGCTAATCCGATGCTAATTAAATTAAATTATCGTCTTAGGAATTTTTGAATGTTATAGGCTACTTTTTGTTTTGTGTGTAACAAATAGCCGCTAATGGGTTTTAAGTAATAAACTAACCGATTTAGCAAAATTGTTTCCGTTCATTTCAGTACTTAATACTTTGATCTAGTTTCTATGGCATTCAACAATAACTTAGTTTTCTATAATATAAAGCTTAGATCTATTGTACTTTTAAAAACCATTGTGCTAATCTCTACCTAGCTGCTTTCATTCGAATTCACTGGTGGAATAGACCAATGACATTTTTGTGATCGTGATCGAGTTTTTTTCTGTCCTATCATCAAGGTATCATTAGTACTATCACCTGTCTTAGTTTTCGGGAGCGGTTTCCTCACACCTATATATAAAACCCTTGAGTAGGTACGTCTTCTAGTTACTTTTAAACAAGTTCGATTGATAGAAGCAAAATTCATATAATATATTTCGTTTATCGAGATGATGATTTATAGTTATTTCACGATATGATACGCCATCCGCGTTGTGGTCTAGTTATTTACTACGGGAAGCATTAACTAAATGGTCAGCTAGTTTTTGTTTAAAATTAATATTTGTATGAATTAGAGCGATGACGCCACTACAAAAAAACCCTGCTTGATACAGCTACTTTGGAATACTCCTATACCAAAGAGATGAAACTTAGCTTAGATTTTTAGTTGTCAGCTATCAAAAAGAGAAAATTATATTAAAATCCGTTTGTTGATTTTTTCTGGAGAAAAAATATTCTGAGGAATTCTTTTAATTAATCGGATAAAAATATTATACGTATATGTTTTTATGTTATATTAGTTATCACCTGTTAGTAGAAACAGACAGATAATTTGCATGCAAAAATTTTGCACGGTGGTAGGGCTTTTTCAAATGACCGCCTGGCTAGCTACCACCCTCAAGTTGTAAAACCTGCCGCCAAATACCAATAGGTGTGTTCCGGCAGCTGCATTTGAGAGCCAGTTCCTCCACAGGGTTAGCTTGTCTACCAACTTGGGCCGTATCGTCACTTAAGATCAAGTGAGATTATGGCCATAACGTTAAAACTTAAGTATAAAAAAAAAAGAATTCAAAATAAAAATTAGTGGCCTCTACCTCGTTAACAAAGTTTACCTTGATTATCATTTGCTAACTACTTATATTTAATTTAGCTCGGTTATAGTCTTAATATATGTATTGATGAAAATTTATGTAATTATTTTCAGTAGCATGTGTTGCCGGCGGTTACTGCCACCTAAAGATAGAATAGCTATCGCTTCGAGTTAACGATCTCATATTCTTTAATACTAAGAAGTAGATATGATATACCTAGGAAAATATTTTCAGTTTGTGCAAAGTTTTCTATGACCTTATCTAATATTATAAATTCAAACGACAACGACGAGTTTTAGACAACGCTTTTAACTAACCTAACCACTTTATCGATCATCGTGCAGTTTTGCAAATTTTCAGAAGTACAGGAAAGAACATAGTGTATCTTTTGTTCAAGAAAACGGAACAAGAAGTAATATTACATTGACAAAATGTATAGTAACGCGAGTGATGCAGCGAGTAAAGCTAGTGCGCCATAAAACCATTGGCTAAGTTAATTTTTTTATTTTTTTTATTAGTATAAATAGTATGATAGTAAGTGCTTCATCTGAAATGTTAAAAGACTACGAAAGGAATTGTTACACGTGTATAAGGCTTCCAACACTTACTTTATAGATACTTTGTGGAAGTCAGATAAATACCGAAAATCCCTTTATTAGTACTACAATGTTTTCTACGGAATATTCAAGCTCATTGAAAGATGCAAACCAATGCACTACCATAAACAAGTCTTATCTACTGCTTATTTATTAAGAAAAGTCATCTTAAGCAAAGTGCAGGCTCTAAGACACATAGCATTTTAAGCGTCTTTTACAAAGTGCTTACACAGAAAATATTATAAGTATTATATATACTTTTAATTGATTTTTTTATATTTTACTTAATACGATTCAAGTACACGTGAATTAAAACATTAAATTTATCTTATAAATACGATAATAAGTTCAATCTACAATTCATATTTAGTGTATTTAATATTTAATTTAAATGTTAATTATTCGGAAATTATTTAGTATACTGACATGGTTTCTTATCTACAATTTAGAAAATTTAAACAGTAATTCTTAGATTCATTATAATAGAAATTCTATTTCTGTATTTTCTATATAAACGAATAGGTGCGTTAATTTTTGAAGCTGCTGCAAAGTCGAGGTCAAGGGCACGTGGTCTGTTGTGCGCTTATGATAAAAACTGAATGTTAAGAATCCCAAAATATATACAAGAAAAGATTATTAGTCATTTTTCTTGCATTATACCTAGGTTACTTTATTTTTACCTATAAATAAATGTTTTATTGACAAATTAATAAATAGATAATATAAAATCCCTGTTGTTGCAAACAATTCATTGATATCAATCAATTTAAATATAAAATTATACATCCATATTTCTATTAACGCGGCGAGTCACAATAATTTCTACGTAGCTTGAGCAAAAAAGGTAAGATTATTAATAACAGCAACACTTATCAATGAATTATCTCGTAATTAGGTAAGGAATGGGCGTGGTAATTAAATTCATGTATAAAACATTACTTCGTAATGTTTCGTTTAAATTTTCTCACAATTGTTTTCCAGTTGTAAATGAAAAGAAAACACCTGTTACATTGTTTTTATGCTAACAGCAAAATCTCCTAAGAACGCAGCAATATGTATGCACGTTGAATAATACAAATACTAATTTAATAGAGTTCAATGGATTACCTGTTGCTGTTCCTCATCTAGTCCGAAAACGTGTTCGTCTATAGGATAATACGACATACATCTTAATCCAGTTTTTCTGTTAAACTTTAGTAATAACTTCCTAAAGCACAACCTAACCGCCATAATAAATGCGACCTAACTTGACTGATGCAAGTCGTATACTAAAGTGAATAAACTTGTGTCAACCGTTATCAGAATTTTCCAATTAAATACGTTTGAAACTTATGGCATTTAAAATAAGATTCAAAATACGTTATATCGATTCTCTCTCGAAACATTTATAAACAGATTATGTAAAATGATAACGATGATTTTATCAGGAATTGTTATTAATGTGATTATTAATAATTGTGCTGTTGATTTGGTAAAATTGTCGTCATATATAAAAATCGTTTCAGAATGTTTTTTAAAGTAAACTCTTACTTAACAGTCTTATCCTTAATCCAGCTAATTTTTATTTATACTTTATAGGTTTCGTGTTACGGCCACAATCTCACCTGATACGCTAAACCTAGTCGAGGGACTGGCACTCAAGTGCAACTACCGGAACATACCTATGGATATTTCAGGGCAGATTTTCGATTTGAAAGCCAGTAGGTAGCCAGATGGGCTTTATCAAAAGCTCTGCTACCATGCTATGGATTCATCACGATGTTATTCTTAAGCGCATTACAAGGATACGAACTCACGACCATCGAAGAGACGTCCGTCCACAATACCCACAGAGCCATCATCGCTTATAATTAAATGAAGAGCGTGCCGAATTGATTTACTTTTTATTAGCCCACAAAAACAACATAATATTATTCCTGGTTAGTCAGCACATGACCTTGGTAATACATCAGAAATCGTTACACATGCGGTTTTAACACATAGGTATGTTGCAGGTGTTAGGTATAGTTGAAATCAACTATAGTTTTCAAATTTCAACTTACAAAAATGAAACGGTAACATTTGAAGCACAAGGAAACATTCTGAGCAGGAGGTCGAAGCGATGATAGCGCAGTTGGTAGTGTGTACGGACGTCGCGTCAAAGGACTTCAGTTCGAATCCACCTGCAATGAGCTTGAGCTTTCGGTGAAGGTAAGCATCGTGATGAAACCATAGCATGGTGGTATGGCTTTTTCTATAGCCCTCCTGGCTAGCTACCACCCCCAAGTTGAAATTGTACCCCCAAATATCTATAGGTGTATTCCAACATTTGAACTGGAGAGCCAGTCCCCCCACTAAGCTTAGCGTATCTACCATATCGGGCCACATTGTCACTCAACATCGGGTGAGATTGTGGCCATAACACTAAACCTTAACTATAAAAAAAGTTCTGACAGTTTCATGATAACCCGAAATTTTAATACTTCCTTGTTTAACAGAAGTATCTAGATCGTTACTTTCATATGAGGCTATGAACTATGTTAAAGGAACTCTATAGATATGATATTATCCTCGACCATTAATAGAGTCATTACCTAAACAAGAACTCTCCAAAATTGAAATAATTGTGTATCTTATATCATTCTCGCTTGACATTGGCAAAATTGCCTACATACGCAAATACTATATTAAAAAAATATATAACACTCTGACGACAATAATCAAGAAAGTAATATAACCTGTACATTGTGTGACTTTTGACAAAAAAAAAGACAAAGATGTCTTTATATATCTACAAATTTAAGACCAATTTAGATCACTATAAATGAGAGAAATAGTTGGGGTAAAATAAATAAAAGCAAACCATTATAATTTTTATTTATAATAATGTCAAATAAAATAACCTAGAAAGCACCACATAATTTTATAATAATAATAATTAATCTCTTAATAATAACTATACATAATATGTCCCGTCACAACTTATAATACAATAGTATATAATTTACATAATAATAATAAAATGATAATACAATTCATTCAATGAACATTAAATGGAATGTGCATTTTTACACAAATCTCAAACAAACAAAAAAGCCATCTGTTAGGAATGTAAATTTGAAGTTTACATAAATATATTCTAAATAATAAAAAAAATTATACCAATTACTCGAAAGTCAACGATTATAAAAAAAAATTATACTACAAAAGTAGATTTACGAATTAAATTCACATTTGAATAACAAATTCACTGAAGTAGATTACATCGAGCCAATTCAGGAAAGACATCGTACGCGACAATTTTTTTTTTTATATCTATAAAATAGTAATAGTATGTTATTTTAATAGATCAGCGGTAAATTATGAACAACAAGTCATATTTTTTTTTATAAAGATATCATTAATACTTTATAATTAGAAATAAAAAAACTCTCTCTTGTAAAGAGTGCAATGTCCGATGTTTTTCATGAAAAGGCTCGATATATTTAATACAAATATAATTTTGATATTTCAGACCAGCTGCTTTATCACAACCATCTTCGCTACGACAGAAAAATACAATTTTATAAGTTGATATATGATATAAATAATAATAATACTAACGTATATAGTTTAGTTTGTGTCCATTTTAGATTTCAACGACTGATAGTATTCCGACAGAACCTTCCAGGCCGATTGCGCCATGAAACCTTTCGGAGGCTCCTTCCCGGCCTTTGCTAGACCTATAGAATATATTTCAAAATATCAATCTACGAAATTACCCTGCTGACATGAACAGTACCTAAATTACATAACAATTCTATACATATAATATACACGGGAATCTCGATAACTAGAATGTCAAGGAAAATGCTAAAAATTCGGAGTTAATGAGTCTTCGACTTAACAAGAAGTTCGAGATATAAAGGATTTAATTGCTGAAATACGGACTTTTGAGCGCGATTTTTGAGTTTAATTTTCGAGTTGTAGAGTCAAAGTTAAATAAAAATTTGACTTAGGTCTTATGGTACATATTTCTTATAATACATTGGGTATTAGAGAAAAAACTGTACAAGAAACAAAAAAAAAATTTTTTTTCTTTTAATTTAATTTTATTTTTTTACAAGTTCAAACAATGAAGCACCTAACATTCTATTTAGAATTCAAAATATCGCGTATTTAGGGATTCAGCGGAAGGAAATGGCTTTTTTTTTCATCTTACTAGGGATTACGACTTAACAAGGTTCGAGTTATAGACATTCTACTGTATGCAATTTAGTTTTTTTTTTAATTTAAATAATTTAATATAAATAATATATACGATATATATGCCAGAATATATATGTAGACGGAAAAACTGGTTTTGAAGTACATCACCTGGAACACACCTAATAGATGCCGACAGTTTCCAACTTGAGGCTGATAGTCGGATACGTATAAATACAATTAAAATGTATATATCGTGACCGTTATTTACCAAGTTGTTTTTTTTTCTCAAATACTCCCTAAATGTTCAGTTTACAACCTAAAAATAAATCTCACATCCGAATAAGCTCTTAATATTCATATTAACCGGTGCCTAAATAATATTACATTTTTCATTTAAATAACATGGGATTTTTGCTTTTTTTTGCATTAATTTTTTTTTCTGTAATAAAAAGAGTTACAACCAAAATCAAGACGAAAAAAAGGGGCACTTATGTTTTTCTTTTCGATAAATTCTATCCTTCATAATTTATTCAAAGATACCACGGACTATGACATGGGTGACCATTTTGCACTCTACTATTTGAGCTATCATCATTTCTGAGTCATATCAAAAGCATACATTAGGTACGTTATCAACGTACGTTTGACAGATTCTATACAATTTACCTCGCATTCTTGTTCCAGAAATGAAGTCAAAGTCTTCCTTGCGCGTTGGGTCGAAGAACGCCATCTTACCGACAGACGTATCGTACGCGGCCACACGGAACGGTATTATCTAAATATAAAGATTTATTTCATGGAATTAACTCAAAATCTATTTGATTTCTTTTGAACTACTCAAAAGTCACTTATAACTAGATCTTTAATATATTAACATGTGACATATTCAATGGGGAATACATCTATAAAGAACAGTATTTGATTATAAATATGAAATTATGATTGAAGAAGAACTTGCTTGTTCGATCCGAAAGGAATCTCTTGCGTTTGAACTACACTAAAATGCAAAACAGTATTATGTAATTTTATTTTGATTTATTTAGGACAGCTAGTGACCAATACATCAAACATGAATTAACACTACATACAAACAATCTATGGGCATATTGGTCTTTAAAATATACCACAACATACGCTATAAGGTAAACAGTTTCAATTAAAATATAACAAAGCGAGATAGAATATAAACCAAAATAAGCTGAAAATATAATAAAGAACTTTTACATAGGGAAATATAGACACGATTAGGATACTGAATATAGAAAACTAGAAACACAAAAAACAATAAAGTTAAAAATACTTGGGAACCAACATCCATGTCTCTCAGTAACAATTCTAGTTTAGTTATCTTTGCGTTTTTTTAGATTGGAACTTTTTTTAAACCAAACAATAATTACACTTACCTCAAGTTCATTGAGTCCGGGTGCCATTTTGAGCACGATGGCGCCGTGACGCGGGTCGTAGAGGTCGCCGGTTCCATCCGGGTGAGGCATACCGGCCGGGTCGCGACCCACTATGTAATGGTTCGCGCCGGCGTTCATACGGCATTTAGCGTGCCATTGTACCTTTACATAAAATAACAATTAAATAGCCATTTTTAAACGCTGATAGCTCAGTTGGTATTGTGTACTGACGCCGCGTCAATGGACGTGAGTTCGAAGCCATCTGCAATGAACCCGTGCTTTCGGTGAAGGAAAACATCCTGATGAAACCATAGCATGTTGATCGGGATTTTTTTAATGCCTGCTTGGACAGCTACCAAGCAGAAAATCTGCCGCCAAATACCTATAGGTGTATTCCGACTGGTGCACTTGAGAGCCAGTCCCTGCACTAGCCTTAGCGTGTCAACCATCTTGGGCCACATCGTCACATAACATCAGGTGAGATTTTGGCCATAACGCTAAACCTTAAGTATAAAAAAAACCGTTCAGGATCAGCGGTTTGGAATAGAAATTTATTTGATTTCTATCTAGTTATAGGATTTTTATTGACCAATTATATTACAATAACTACGTCTAATAACACTTTAGATAGCACAGAACTTTTTTATAATTGCTGACTTTAACTGACGATGATAAAAACGTAACTAAGTTCCTGTAGTTACTTTGGGTTAAGGTACATTTTTGCTAGAAGAGAAAGTAGGACTCTTCTTGTTAAAAAAAAATTTAAAGAAAATTATCAAGTAATTTTATATAATATCCTAGCTGAATCCCGTACGCGTTGCAAAAGTTTGGTTTTATAATGTGTTATTTTTTGGGCAGGCACTTTCGCGGTCACAAAGTAAAAAAAATTGTTAAATGAATGATTTAGGAAGATTTATTTAGTTAGATTATATAGAAGATATACTATTTAGTGTACAATTTTTTATAAAGAAAATGTTTATACCTCTGTGGGTCCGGCGTACATCATCGGAGAAGGGAATATTGCCAGCACAGTGGAGTGCGGGTCGAGTACACCCTCGTTCAGTACTGCTTTGTGCTGATTCATACGCACTTCTAGTGGCACGTCGTCGTCTTTCGTCCAACCACCTATATACATATATAAAACATAAATATTGTCAATATCAGAGGTTCTCAATCTTTTTCGGTTCACGGCGCACAATTTTTTTTATAGTTACGGTTTAGCGTTATGGCCATATTCTTACCTGATCTTAAGTGACAATACGGCCCAAGTTGGTAGAGTTGGCCAAATTGGACGATTATTAGGAAAGGCCTACCACTGAGCTATCTAGCCGGTCAAAATAGATATGTACAATGATACTAGTTATGTAGATAGGCACAAAACTTAAAACATTTACATGGTCAATCTAAAATGTTTATTTATATGAACTTAAAATTAAAAGTATCCGAAAACGTAGGTAATATATCGATTAAATTGTTTATTTGGTACTCGCGCACACTTAAATTGAGGTTTTGTAGAATGGTAAAGAGAATCGCTTCACGGCACCCTCTTCACTGTCTATGGCGCACTAGGGCGCCGCGGCACACACTTTGGGAACCCCTGGTCTATATCATGTTCGTAATAATGTCTGAGAAAGCTCTCTCAAAATGAAACTAAAATACCGGCTATTAATATTCTGCTTCTAATTTACAAAGATATTTTTTAGGTTACAATAAAAAAATATTTTTAAGGTTTTTGGCACATACAATGTTTTCGCCTGAAAAAAGCTCGATATCATTTTGTTATGTTCACTTTTTGGTGCTATCGACATATTAATTATCATGACTATTTTACTAACCAAATTTTCGTATAAATATAACTATTGTATAACACTATTATACGGTGACCTATAGTCGATACAAGTAATATACAGTGTACATCGTCATTAATGTAAACTTTGATCGTGTTATTAAAAGTAATTTAAATATTTGTAACCCATATAAAACATAAATTTTATCTTTCTAGAATTCTCTTTTATATAAATTTTTATATTGCCTAATCTCAGACTTTTCAATGAAAAGAATATCCTTTAAAAAAATAGTGAAAAAAATTTACACACAAAAATGTGGCCATCACGAGACACTAGTGAAACGGTTACTAATTGATTTTTTAATTCATAAAAACATATAAAATATAGAGTAAAATAATAATTAAACGTAGTTCAAAGAGTGAAGGAACAAATACAGCACATCCCAGACAGACAAAGGGCTTGATATCATAAAGGGCGTCATACCATTTGCCGTCACGGCATACGGGTTGAATTACTGCCAAGGCACGTCAAAAAAGGGGTTATTAATTATTACTTGCATAAAAACATACCCAAAGGATGCAAGAGAAGCACGGGCTTCTTAAATCCCCTCTCGATAAGTTGACGCTGGGTGTCTTGCATCAGCAAAGCGTGGCCGTTGTGAATCGGATTGCGTAACTATAATAAATCCAAATATCAAAGTAAATAATAAAGAATATAACCTAGTTTAGAAAATCCAAAAGCGCAAAAACACAGCCTACTTTAATTTCCTCCGGTCATTTATTAAATTCATTCATAAAAAATATAATACCTGGAAAGCGAATACGGCGTCCGCTTCGAGCTCCTTGAACTTCTCTCGTAACTCGTTGGGGGTGAGGCGGTACGAATCTAGTCCGTCGTTCCAGCGGATCCGCTCGAACACTTCCAGGTTACCGCCGACCAGCCAATCGCCTGACTCTTTGATCATCTAGAAATATGGGTGTTTTATTTTATTTATTAAAAAAGGGCAGACAGTGGCAAATACATCGGGTATTTTTTGTGTACATATGAGGTGTAACACTAAGTGCACTGGCCTTTGAAGTCTGCAACAATGAAACCATAGCAAAGGAAAAAACTAACAGATAGAAAAGAACGTCATTTCAGGTGTTGATGTCAATTTAAATTATAATAAAAAACTAAATAAAAAAGAGCTGCTATTTTTGTAGAAACATAGTTAAGTGACGGCTCCATACTTGACGTTAAGTAAATAAAGTATAATAAAATAAAATAAAAACCGGTGTGTACTTAAGACAACACGGCAACAGGTATAGCATATACGCTGTTTATGTCGAAACTGAGTGCGACTGATGCATCACACTCTCTCGTGTATAGCAGTGACTCGTTGACTGTATCTCTCTCGATTCCTTAGTAGATTCGAGACGGGTTTAACGGAACGAGCGTCACATAGCCTAACGTTTCACTTCAGTCTCATTCAATACCAATAAAATAAAGTGCTCAGCCCGCGTAAAGAAGTTCTCATTTAAATAGTGGGTTTGGAAAAATAACCTTCAAAAGCCAGTTCATAATAACATTCCATCTCATTCTCTCACAGCCTAAAACCTATATATGAATTTATAGCTATCTCTTTTTGGTTATAAATTTTCTTTTCATAAAATATAATTCAAATCGTCCCAAAGGAATTTGCATTTAATTGTTTAAAAATGCCGACCACCTAAGGACCGGTCTATAAGGATCTTCGCTTTTCGTTCCAATATGAGTATCCTTATTCTTACTAGTAATATTATAAATGCGAACGTCAGTTTGTTTGTTACGTTTTCACGTCTAAACAGCTGAATCGATTATGATGCATTTTGGTATAGAGGTAGATGAAATCCTGGAGATGGTGATAGGCTACATTTTCTGTCGAAAATTTCATAGGAAGCGGAGTAAAGAGAGGAATAAATTTGTATAAAACTTTTTATTGCATCATCCGTTTTACTTCAAAGTTTATAGAACATTTGCTTATAATTTTATCAACATTAACGCGGGCGGAGCCGCAGCAGAAAGCTACTATCTTATAAAAGGACTACCCAATCGATATCAGAGTTCGGAACGCAAGCGACTAATACACTAGCGCACCGAATACAAAAGATGATTTACATACATAAATCATAATGCAATAATATATCTAATAAAATGTAATTATAATAATAGACCTGTGTGACCGTATATTATTTAATAAATACATTTTCTTTTATTCTTACTTTGATTCATTTACCTTGTAAATACAATGACATTTTCTATCCATTTAACGATAGTTCTGAATAACGCCATAAAACGCACAGTCTCCAAGTATACGTATATAGACTTTACACAGTGTACCTAACGTACCTTGATGTACGGATGCCCGGTGTGATATATCCCAAATTGCCTGCAACATCTCTCCTCCTTCCTATGGGGGTAGAACTCTGGCGCTCGAAGTACGGCGACAGGGCGTCCGTTGTACGAGAGCGTTACTGCCGCCGAACCCGTGAGACGGTCTTTTACATCTGTACCGACGGGTAATACGACCGGCACCGATTGGTTTACCACAGAACCATCGGGTAGAGTCAAGCAGTTCGAGTGCAGTGACTGTTAATCAGAATACATAAATGAGGCTCAACTAACAGCATTTAAATCTAGCTCTCATCTCAATATGGGGATTAAATAGGGATACAGACGGGCACTGAACTTAAGTTTTTAGGTGAAGGAAAATGTAATTAAACCATAGACCGATACCATCTTCAAGTTGAAAATTTGTCGGTTAGCACCCAAAGAGTGGTAGTGGTCAAATGCCAATTTAAAAGTATAAAACGGACTATTTTTGTTACATTTAAATCCTTCACTATGTAATTCTAACCGAAATGTCTGTTACTTTTATTAACACCTAAATGGAAATATGGGGAAATTGATATCAAATAATAATGCATTTGTATTTAAAAGCAAATAAAGAGATTGAAATACGAACTAAAACCCAAGCGGACCTTCACTAGAGTTGAAGCATTCAATGGAAACAGCTTAGAAACGAAATTACTAAAAGGCATACTAAAATAGTAGGCATATTTTAACAACATTATAAAATCAAAATGTATGTGTATATTTTCTAATTCACAAGTAATAAATAATTGACATTAATATTTTTAATACTATCCAACAAAATCATAGAAAATTGAGACTCGTGTATATTAAACATTAAAGAAATTATGCTACTGACATTAACATATATATATTATAATTTTAGGTACCTACTGTTAATACATATATTAAAATTACTAACCTGTAGATATTCATGTTCCCTCATGAAGCCTTTCAAGGGGTACGCCCAGCCCTCGGACAAAACCTGGAAATTAATCAACATAATCAATTACTTCATATTATGAAATAAAATTCGCTTCCACGAGTATCTGAGCACGAAAAACTAAAAAACTAGTAAAAAGAGTTTCATATAATTTATACTAATAAATAGAGTGATTCGCGAGGAAAGTTTAACTCTACTATTTAATAAGATTCTGTTTAATTGGTGCAAATATAACGATGAGTGTTGAAAATTTGGAAAAAATATATCGAATGTTTACTGGAGTGTATGTGCCGCGTAAACCAATATAATTATATAGAAATAGTATATTACGAAATAAATCAACTATATTGTAACAACACTATACATATTTTCTATAACTAACTTACTTAACAAAAATGTTGCCAGAAAATGTTTTTAAACTGTTTAATTTAAGCGATTTTTGGGGAATTTATTGACGAATCCATAATAAACTATATTTTTAAGCTTATGTACTCTAATTCCCTTGCAAAACGGAGACGGTGGCTATTTACTTTATTTTATAAATTTATATAAATATAACATTTCATTGTTTTATTTTATAAATGTATTTTTATTTGCTGTCGGTACTACTGCGTAAGACACAGTTATGACAAAAACATTTGCAGATTAACTTGAAATATTTGATAATATTGATTTTATGATATATGACAATGTTAAAAGAAAAAACGTGCTAAAAGATAAGGAAAACTTAATCACTGGTATATCATTTAAAATTCCTCTTGAAATTGTATAAACAAATTTGTAGGAAGTCAAAATAATGTTCAGGAAAAACTGGTATTCCACTGTGTATATTGAAAACTATGGTTTAAGAAGAATAGAGTATAGGAGGAACAACCCATTTAAAACCAAATATTTTGACATAGATTGGTTAATATTTAAACTAAAATCAATAGAGTTTATAGAAGTTACAATGTTAGTTCTTGTGTAATTTTTCTTAGATATAGAATAGATATAAAACTGATTAATTTGGTGATTTACTTATATAATTCATACAATGACTGGAAGGTTTCAGTAACTCAAATAATTAAAATGCTATCCCTATTTACCGTATAAATTTGTGAAATTCCAAGAACGCGTTACGTTTATGCACATTAAGTTACGTGACAGGGAAGAAAGATAATGTTCTTTGAGAAACTGTGTCTTTCATTCAATTTCTCTTTTTTTTTTACTTTTCTTTTTTTTTCCTGTTTACTTTATACCTTTTATTTTTTTATTCTTAATTTACTACTTATTATAAAGAGAAATAAGTTAAATAGATTAATTAATAAATTGGAGATTTCTTACCTGAACCCATTGAAGGTCGAGTGTGGTGATTTCTATTTGAGGAAGTGTTGCGGCTTCTTCGATAGCGCTCGAGAGCCTGTTGCCGTAGACGAACAACTCCTCGACGCTTGAACACTGGCTTTCGAAACGTGGAATAATACCCTTCGAAATATTTAAACACTACGCTAAAATAAGTTACTATGAACGTTTACATTACAAATAAGAATAATTGTAACAATACTACAGATCCTATCTAATATTATAAGCGCGAATGTAAATTTGCTTTCATGTCTTAGAATTCAAGCGATCATTGCTATATTTTGCACAAATTCATATAATCAGGAGTTCAGGAAAATACATATAATACCTTTTATTTACAAAAATGGATAGTTAATAACTTATGGATAATCAATAAATAAATCTCCACCAACATGAGCGATTGGTGAAAGCAACTTTATAATGTAGAGTTAAAATAAGCAAGTTTATGAGGCAAACTTAAAAACATTAAAGTATAGGGTAAAATAATAAGAAAATCTCTACACAACTTAAATATCTATAGTAAGTTTTGTCTTTATTTTGTTGATCCTCCGCGGCATATGAATAACCGTAGGTATCTACATAGACAGAGCAATTATGTGTCTCATCGGTATGATTGCAAATAAAAATTTCTAATAACTTCACCTATAGATCGTTGGCCCCAAAATAGTGGTACTGCGATCCTAGATAAAGTTGGTTATAAACAGATTTTCAATTGCACCTAAACATTACATTCAATATTATTTAAATCTCGTTAAAAAATATTAGTTTCTATGGGCTTACCTCTGATTCGAGCAGTTTGATAACATCCATAGTAGATTCTTCAATAGAATGCCCAACGGTCTGAATGACCAACTCCGGAACTTCCGGGCGCTCATACTCCTGAGTTATTCCCGTGAAACCCTAATATAATAAAATAGTTTTATTATTTACTTTTTATACATTATATATAAATAACTAATACATATTTCAATTATAAATTGTCGAGTTCAATTTCCAATTTCTTCCAACTAAAAACCAGTGGTACAAATAAAAAATATACGGCTAATAAAAGAATTTTCAACATACATAACTAAATCAAACAGAAGTAAAAGCGGAACCATCTCCTTTCAGTAAGGTATAGACATTAATTTTATTCATAACTGACTACACATAAGCATAGTACTACTACTTACAAGATAAAAATCGAAATAAAAATAACGCTAATATCATATAAAACATTTTTAAATAAATTCGTGTTAGATAAGTGATAGTAATTAAATTATTCAGGGGTTCTAGGAAGGGAACGAACCTATTATATTATATAGACATTGAATTAATTTTCAATAATATCAAGGCGCAAATACCAAAATATAACATTTCTTCTTTCGCTTCTATACAACTTAAATAATTTATTATTTATATTCGATTCGATAATTCGATTTATTGTAGAAGAGGTTAACAATAATATATCTGCGTTTATTTAATCATTTATTTCTATTTATAGATTTTTTTTTTTTCCGACCTGACTTACGCTGTTAGCCCCAAGGGCTTTGACAGCTTCACCGGACTTTTGGAGGCGAGTGCTGAGGGCACTCAGCCCCGAGGCAGCAGGCACAAGGGTGCCAGGACGGCCGAACCTCAGCTAGGGCTGCTGCCGGTAAATGAAAAAGATTCATGATCCTGACTAACCAACAGGTTCTTTATTACTAAATTAGTGATACTAACTACGACCTTATCAGGTAAGCAGCTCAAGGGCCGCGAGGGTAGTCCCTTACAGAACCGTGTACTTAACGTGTGAGTGTGCACGAATGGTATGCGGTGTGATGATGTAATCTCAGTGATGTAGAGTGTCACTGTATCGCGCGAGCAGAGTCACTCGAGGGCTCCTGTCCGGAGGATCGAACCTAGGCTCAGGCGTCTGCGGAAGGAGGCCGCGGCGGGTGTGCGGGAGCGAAGTTATCCGCTCGGCCTCGGCGGCGAGGACGGCGGTTACGCGGACGTGTGCGCGGACACGTGCGATTGGTGGAGACGGCAGGGAGAAGCGCGTTTAATCTCGTTATTTTATCGACGGCATCGGAGAAGCAGTTACGTGGCCGGCGAGCAAAGCCTTTGGCATGCGGATTGGAAGTGTAGCTAACTGCGTGTACTATTTTGGGGTTAGGATGAAGTTCGGCATTTGCAAAAAAATTCTTTGTAATGTCTTTAATATATGCATACATGGACGGAAGGTCCATGTCTCTATGGAGATCTACATTACGGACGTAAAACGGGGCTTGAACGGCTATGCGCATGAATCTGTTTTGCAATACTTGTAGTTTGCGAAGGGTGGTGCGTGAAGCGTGAGCAAATACGGGGCAACTGTAAGTAAGTATGGGACGGATGCATACTTTGTATATTGTGAGCTTATGTCTGAGTGCCATTTTGCTCTTAGAGGAGGTGAGATTGCGTAGCAGAACCATAGCCATGGAGGCTTTTTTCTGAACGTAATCTATATGTTTGTTGAAGGTTAGGCGCCTATCTAAAACTACACCAAGATATTTAGTTTCATTAGCCCAGGGGATATTGACGTCGAATAGGGGTAATGTCTTTTTTATATCTCTCCTCGCGTGAGGATCGAACATGATAGCCGCACTTTTTTCTGGGTTTATTCCTATGCGCCATTTGAGGCACCAGGACCCAAACATAGAGACGGCTCTTTGGACGCGGTGGTATACGTGAATCCTATTCCTGGCCGAGCTGAAGATGACTGTGTCGTCT
Source organism: Actias luna (assembly GCA_039707435.1). Classification (NCBI taxonomy): domain Eukaryota; kingdom Metazoa; phylum Arthropoda; class Insecta; order Lepidoptera; family Saturniidae; genus Actias; species Actias luna. The sequence goes on along the minus strand of JAZHAC010000033.1, from coordinate 5,137,534 downwards.
GCGTAGGAGCCTACTGCGACGTCGGGGAATTCGGGGATATCGCTAACGAACAAGTTGAACAGGCAAGGCGCTAGGATGGAGCCTTGCGGGACTCCTGAGCGTATAGGGTGAGGCGAGGATAGGGCTCCGTCCGCTTTGTAGCAGAAGGAGCGGTCCGATAAATAAGCAAGAATTATGCGGACTAGTCTGTCCGGAACTTGAAAGAGGTTGAGTTTATAAATGAGGCCTTCGTGCCAGACCTTATCGAAGGCTTTGGATATGTCGAAAAATACAGCAAGCGTGCGCCTGGGACGGCGTAGCTCCGTGAAATTGGAGAGAATATGCTCCGTGAGGCGGAGCACTTGGTGGGTACACGAGTGCTTCGGTCGGAAGCCGAATTGCTCGTATTTATAGATTTCACTACACCAATGTATGTGGATATACCCAGCTATCGTCTAGAATGTGAAAGTCTTCAAAAGCCATGTAATTGATTTTAGACATATCGTTAACAAACAAGAAATAATTTGTCATATCAAGTAGATTTTCATTCTTAAGTAACAACGTAAATACACATAAACTTTTATTTGACCTACAGACAAAAATTTTAAGTCCGTAATAAAAGACCGCCAAAACAGACGAATAATAATAGACCCATATAAATGTAATTGGCTAGAGATATCCAAGGTAATTAGCTGATTACTAAACGCACCGCTTTTGTCGCCATTTATTACCAAGGTCAGTGGATAAAAACACATCCACATAGATTTTTATCGTAGCATAGTACAATGCAGTGAGTTCGAGTCCAGCACAGGACAATTTGTTGTGTGATACACACATAATTGCTCCAAGTTTTAAGCTATATTTTAATACAGTAAGCAATGTATTAACTGTATAGCAAGCTGCTACCTATAGTGCTATATTCGTGTCGGTGTTTATAAAACCTTGACACTTAACATTGGCGAAGTTGCCTACATAAGATAATGCCATAATAAATTCACATACCATGCCATAAACTACCATTTAGAGACCAGTATTTCATGGACAGTTCCTGGACACCTCTCAATCTGTACTAATATTAGCGGAAAAGTTTATTTTTTTGTTTCAACTCGATAATCGTAGAAACTACCAGTCAGATTTCAAATTCTTTTGGTATTTGATAGAGCCAGCATTGAGGAAGATTTTTGGCTATTGATCACTACAATACTACCAATAAGAACACAGCTGTATCGAAAATAGTTACATAACAGGGCAAAAATTTATAAAAATTTTTTAGTTCCATGCGAACATTGTCGCGGGCACAATCGTCGCGCCAAGAACTGTGAATACACCAAATTATCCCGAAACGTGAAAAACTTTAAGTACAAATACCCCCCCCCCCCTTCCCATTACTGTATATACATCGGCTGAACAAATAATGTGTTTAATTATGTTAATATGGTAGTCGTTACACCTGTGCTCCTAACTGTCTTTCGACGATATTTAACGCAAAGAAAAAAGAAAAAAATATATGGAATGTCACGTGTCAAATTATAATTATAAATCAGTCGGACACGATTATCGTTCTGTACCAACTAACAAACCAAGTTCAAAGGTTTTGGGTCTGATCACTCGCCGAATTCTAGATTTTGAATCGGTAATAGCTCAGTTAATACTATGTACGGACGCCGGTCCATGGAAATGAGTTCGAATCCACCTGCAACGCGCCCTAGCTTTTGGTAACGGAAAACATCGTGAGGAAACCTAGAATGGTGGTAGGGATTTTTCTAACGCCCCACATGCTAACTACCACGCTTAAGTTGGAAATCTGCCGCCAAATACCTATAGATGTGTTCCGGCAATTACACTTGAGAACCAAACCCTCCACTAGGTAAATCTAAAACTAAAGTGTGTCCACCATCTTGGGCCATACGCTACTACATCGGGTGAGATTGTAGCCATAACGTTAAAAAACTAAAAATATTTAAAAAAGGTAATTACGTGACGACGAATTATGTCATTTTTGAATTCTCCAACTTACTACCTAAGATTTCTCAAACTCCCCCCTCCTATTTCTTACATAAGCATTTATTTAGTTAATTTATTAAGTAACTGGATATTAAAATTGCTCTCACTAGTCTGTTTTCCTCGACGTTACAATTTGCACTATCCAATTTTTTTTAAATTACGTAATAATGGTTTTTACCCTCGAACCGCAAGATTAAGGCATGTAGCAGTTTTGAGCACCCGACCTTCACCTGGAGACTCTTACGTAATTAATTAATTAAGCTTTAAAATCCTTACTAATATTATAAATGCTAAATGTTTGATTGTTTATCACGCTTTCACACCTAAACCGCTAACCCGATTATGAGGAATTTTGGTAATAGTGGAAGTAAAAAGAGGGATAAAATTTGTATTAAACGTTTTATAGCGTCAGCCGATTTGTTTCACAAAATTAATATTAACGCAAGCGAAGCCGCACGTAAAATGTAGTACGACTAAGTTTTAAAAATTAGTATAATTTCTATATACAAACAAAATTAATGACTTGCGAGATCATCATATTATCGGTTCGCTTCATTCCTATCTTATCCATAGCGTACTATACATTATCTGATAGAATACGGAAGCCATAGTAAATAGCGGCGAACATTTTTATGATAAAATTACAAAAGATATGTGATATGAATAATACTTTTATTCGCAAATTCTATTATACTATAGCACTACATTTAAAAACATTCCAAACAGACATACGAGATAAACTTCCATTACAGTATAATGTCCCTCTGAAGCCTCTCGATTTAACGAACTACCTAAAACGCCGCGATGACTGGACGGTGGCTTTACCCTATGTTGATATCTTTCTCCATTTAACGAAAAATTTAAATAGCGCCATAAAATGCAGTGTCTCTAAGTGTCGATATGTATGCATGTATTTGCAATAAATTGGCTATAAAAAAATTTAAAATGCATTATGATTGAATTAGAATGTCAATTGCTAAAATGCAATAACTACAGACAGTTGAGAGTCACTCGATTATTTGAATCAACCATGGCGGACGTTATTGATTAGCTAGATATACTAAAACTAATTTATAGTATAAAAATATATTACAGTTTATATAAGGAGTGATAAGGTAAATCAAGTACAACGTTAATTTTATGTATCTAAAATGTTCGTTACCTACACGCGAAACGTATTTCAAATACACATGAGCCAATCTACGTTATAACTTTCAGAATTCTGTCGTAGGAAAGCCATGCAACGTCTGTTTAAAAACATAAAATAAGAACATATTAACAGTATAGCAACATTCATTAAAATAAATAAAATGGACGTGTCTGTTAGTTATGTCAAAATAACAGCTTTTTGCTAAATGGATATGAAAGTATACAAAACTATATAAAAGTATTAATTTAAAAAAAATTATATGTGTTTCTGGATACACTCACAAACACTGCGTGTGTGATCCGGTTAATCTCTGGAACCACTGGATCGATTTTGCCGGTACTTATAGCTGATGTTATAAGGTGTAACTTAGGCTACTTTTTTCGGTTAGAAAAATAGAGTTCCACGTCCAAACAATTAGTTCCACGCGAACGAAGTAGCGGGCACAGCTAGTTAAATAAAAGAAGGTAGTAATATTTTCTCCAATTTTATTTTAGTGATTATCAATTTACTCGACGTAATGGAAAAGCCTAATATGTTAATACTTTGTTTGTACATTTTTACGCCAATCTGTTGAGTGAAATATTGCTAATGTTTGATCCTATATTAACGGTCGTAATCAAACTTGGCGTAGAGGACAAACAGCAACGTTACATGGGAGCTAAAAAATTTTTTTTGGAAAATCGGTTATAAGTTTTTGCCTTTTTAGGTTATATTGAAGTGGTTTATATGGTTGTGTCTAATTTTTAGTACTCTAGTAATTCATATTATATATTTATCCGTTAAAGTTTCAGTTACAAAGATAGCTTGTCCCTTACTTCCAAATAAATATAAAATACGTCCTTTAAGCCTACCTTTTTTATTGCATATAAGTGTAAAATTACGTAAAGCTATCAATATTCTATCAAATAATGATTTAGCGTGTTTTATCATATACTAACGGTTTTAAGTATGACTAGTAACTAATTACATTATAATCAAACAAAAGGTAAAGGAAAATAAATAAAACTTGTTTTTAATATTTTATATATATAGCATCGTTGTGATAACATTTAGGAATAGTTCTACCAAAGCACAATTTTTTACAGTCATTGCACTTTTTCCATGATACTGAAAGTCTGTGTTCATAAAGCTGATTCATTGAAATTATGTTCAGCCCACTAGGCGTGCTTTCTGTATTATTCTGCGATTAATTTTTTTTACCCTTACTCTTTTTTTTCTTATTCCTATTTCACTACATGTATCTTTTGATTCAAATACAATCTTAGCGGCTTCAGCACTTTCTATAATACTTTTTTAGTATCGTTTTCTCAATACTCCTTTTCTTTAATGTGACAATCTTTAAACTTCGCAGTTTTAAGTTTATGTTTTTAAAGTGGGTTTGGTAAAAGTTTCATCTGTGACTCTCTCAAAATTTAAGAATTCACTATAATCCATTACATGCATAGTATAAAGACCAGGTTTTTTATGAAAGATTGCCACTGTGAAGGCGCTTATACAATTATCTTCTGCACAGCTTTCTCAATAGCAGCTAGCATTGAGTCTACCGGTATGTATGTATGACCTGATAAAAGGTAATCGATTTGTATGGCCTCCAAATTTATAGAAGTTAGTAAGAGATGGCGATAGACAGCTCATTGTCTACTTCATCCGCGTTATTGGCCTTTTTTGCCAAAAGTGGCATTTATCTTTTTTAGGCACACGGAAGCTGTAATTGTACATATTTTTGAAAATATTTACAAATAGTTGTTCACTCAAAACATACTTCTTTTCTTGAAGTTGTTGTTTTTTGTATATTGTATACAAGCGGGACCCATTTTTTAATTCCTGTAGTAGACATAAACCTTTTGAGGATTTTCTGCAATAATGCGATGGCACGGCCGGTAATTTTACTATGAAATCTCTTGCTGATTTATGTGTTTGTTCATTGTATTTAGGAATTACGTTCACTTTTCTCTTATCTAATTTACCTAATCTCCGTTTTCAACATTACTTAATGTATAAGTTAAATATTTGTGTGATACATCAACAGTATTTAAAATAAATAGTTGACATACTTGACGTTACCCTTCACCTTCATTCATAAAGTATTCATAAGTGTTTTGTCTTCTACTGTTTTCTTCTTTTTCCGGTACATCAGATGTACAATGAATTATCCAGTTTTTTTATTCTGATTATATAAGATAAAAGAATTGGAAAATCGATAGCCTTCTCGCGTCAGGAATCTCATTGACAGGTGAAAATTTGACAGTCTTACAATGTTCAAGAAAATAGTGAATAATCATTTCATGGGTACAAAATACGCGCGATATGTCGTTAACCTCATCTGTACTTAACATTACGTGAGATTGAGGGCAAACGCATACTTATGAAACATAAAAAGACTACATTTCTACAAATATATTAGTAAATTATTACAAAAATAAATATGTAAAAATATATTAATATTTTTTATTAAACCATTGTACGCTTCGTGAACAGTAGGGCAACCTGCTATTGGTGTCATGAAATTGAGTCAATTATTCTCATATTTTCTATGAGGTTTCCTTACTGGTGTCCTGAAAACTTTATGCTCATAAAGTAACAATTTCTCAAACAAATATCGGTACCTTTATTTGTCCATCCCTGGCTTTTTTATAAAGACCCTTGGTGTCACGCTGTTCGCAAACCTCCAACGGTGTGTCGACGAATATTTCGAAAAAGGGCAAATCCGAATCGGTATGTATTCGGCGCGCCACTTCACGATCCTGTTAAAAAAATTAAGCACGCTGTCAATATTATAAAGCAGAAAAGTTTGCTTGTAAGTTTGAACTCCATAATCTTAGGAACTACTAGTTAGATTTCTTACTACTACTACTACTACAACAAACTACTACTTCTACTACAATACAAATAATTTATGCAACCATCTATAGCTGTAGCAAATAGTTTTTTTTTTATTTATTTTTGCATACTGTTCGTTTGCATATTGCTTTAGTATATACATTAATTATTTTAATGATCTAGAGATAAAGCACCGGATTAATTCACTACTTAAATGTTTAAAATCGGTTTTATAATAGATATACTTGATTTTTTTGTAGTAACACAGCAAAATAACAGCTCTGTGTATTTACAATTAACTTTAAATATTAATTAACCTTAAAATTTACAATTCTGGTGGTAGCTCGGCGGGTATTAGAGAAAGCCCTACCACCAAGCTACGGTTTCATCACTATGTTTTCCTTCAGCGAAAGCTCAAGCATCGATGCCTGGCGGTGAGCTAGGTGAATTCGAACTCACGCCCCTTGATACGGCGTCCGTACACACTACCAACTAAGCTATCATCGCATCCAGCTGAAATTAACTTTTCGTATAAATTCTAGTAACTACTCGTTTACATACATTTTAAATGACTTAGATAGAAGTAAACACTACTCAAAAACATTTGAGATAGAAGTAAACATTACTAAACAGATAACACTATGTAAAGTTTCAAATGAATACACGATAAATGTGCAGTAATTTATTAGCAATTACAAAGAAACAGAAACGTTTATTTATTGTAAAGTTGAACAAAACACGGAATGAATCGAATTTCGTAATTAGTCGTGTTAGTCAACGAAATAAACAACCATTCTGGGACAATATCTCACGACACACTTATGTGATGAAGATAAACAGTTTATTTCTTTTTAAAAAAGATACACTTGTCGTTAATATGATGGAATTTATACTAATTTAATACTTTAACCTTAAATATTAAGTATAAAGTATATATTTTACAGTATTGATAACTAAACAGTATTAATAAAACAAAACTAGACTAAGAAAAAGGTGTCAGGTTTGTATGGAGTTGTGAACAATCACAGTATACCTGAAGTTAAGGAAAAGAAAAAAGGAAAGGGCCGTGAGTTCGAATCCACCTACAATGAGCTTGTGCTTTCGGTGAAGGAAAATATCGTAATGAACCACCCTCAATTTAAAAGTTTACCGCCAAATACCTATAGGTGTGTTCCCGCAGTGCACTTGAGAGCCAGTCCTTCCACTACGCTTAGCGTGTCCAACATCTTTTGGCACATCGTCACTTAATATCAGGTGAGATTGTGGCCATAACGCTAAACCTATATATATTATACAAAAAAAATCCTAGCGACTGGTTCACAAACAGGTAATTTATCCCCCTTATCAGGACAATTCATAAACACAACACTGATAAAAAATATTTAGAACATATTAACGTAATGAACGTTGTTCAGCTAACCAAACGCACGATTATTGTGAAATGACTCATTTGCTCGATTAATATGATATTAACTTAAAAAAATTAAGTCATCATAACCCGGGATACTGTATATAACATTAATTTGCATTGTGGTAGGGCTTTTTCTATTTGCCCCACTGTTTATCTATTAGCCTCAAGATGAAAATCTACCGCCAATACCTACAAGTGTGTTCCGGCAGTTACACTTGAGAGCCACATCCTCACGTAACATCAGGTACATACAGATACATTAAGTTTTATTATACATAAGTATGTATGAAATCAAAACGCAGAAAATACTATAGGTATTAAACTAGAGTATGATTTTTCGCAACTAAAATACCTCAGAAATCAATAGCACTATTTATAAGACATAAAACATATCGCACCTCCACTCAAATACTGTCACTACTCAAAAATCAAGATTATATTATAGACAAAAAGGCGTTTAAAATGTATTCTACTCTTATGTTTATTTTTCGGGTTCTTCTTACTGTACCTTATAACAAAACAGTTTTCGGCAACAAAAAAGCTTGGTTGGAAGCTACAAAATGACATTTTAATATACTGAAAATCTTATCTTCTATATATACAAAAATGAATCGTCGAAATTTATGTACGCGCATACCTTCCGAAGGACTGTCCAAATTGAATAATTCTTTTTTTATTATGTTCGTTATTTTCAGGACAAGGTATGTATCTAAAAAAAAAAGGACTGATTTTTTAAAATCTTATAATATGAAAAGTAATGTAGCGATGATAGCTCAGTTGGTAGTGTGTACCGACGCTACGTCAAGGGGCGTTGGTTCGAGTACACATATATCTAAATTACATATTATTAAAAGCCATTTAATTTATTGGAGCTACAAACAAGTTTCATTAAACAACCAAAAGAAATAAAAAACAGAAACGATATTAGATATAGCTAGTTCTATTGATCTTAACGAATTGAATTTGGAAGATTTATTAGCATTGATTGTAGCCAATCAAAATGTAAACAAAAATATACAAATTGGTCAAACCGTTTTTGAGTTTCCGCGAGAATAAAGAACATCGATTGTAGGTGATACGAAATTCACCGGTTCAGCTAGTAATACAATAAAAATAATTGTTATACTTTTTGAGTTGTAACATTATATGAGCCGAGGTGTGATATTTTTTGCCTAAAGTTCAATACAACCAAATGTTACCTCAGCAAATGGCGACACAAAACTGCAAAGGCATACAACACCACTGTCTGCGAATAGCTTGGCCACCTCAGCTACTCTTCTGATATTCTCTTCCCGGTCTTCTTTTGTGAAGCCGAGGTTCTTGTTCAGACCTGTCCTGATGTTGTCACCGTCTAATCCGTATGCAGGAATACCTATCGACAAAATATGTGATATTCTTAATTATATGAATGAACATATGCTTACTTCCTTACCAATATTATAAACGCGAAAGTGAGTTTGTTTGTAACGCTTTTACTGAATTGATTATGATTGCTCGCGAAACTTATTGGAAATGAGGTAAAGAGTGGAATGAACTTCATATGAACCTTTTTATTGTGTCAAAATCAATATTAACGCGAGCGAAACCACATGAAAAAACTAGTTAATATTTTAAAGCGGATTTTTTGTTGTTGAATGCAGTCATTTCAGAAACTACTAGTCGGATTTTTAAAAATATATTTGTGTTTGATAGCGCAATCATTAAGAAAGGCCTTAGGCTATTTAACATCACACTACCACGAATAGAAGTAACACTGTATTGAAAAAAACACAAAAACAGTCCAAAATTATTAAATTATGTTGATTTCTATGCGAAAGAAGTCGCAGGACAGATAGTATTAACATAAAAAAGGTTTACGAAATATCTTTAAAAATATAGCACGTACAATAAAATTATACATATTGGAATAATTAATTAACATACCTATGACCTACAGACAAGATATTTTCGCTTATGACTTGAAAAAATCTACCTTATATCCTATCTATCTTTAAGGAAAATCTATCAATTTCATTTAGGTATATAAGAGCAACGTTCTCAATTACTGTAGTTTCGTATATTACAATAAGTACTTAAAGATTGTAGACCTTCAACTGTAGACGAGATAATATATTTTTATTGTCGATATGTTTAAGAGTGACAAGTTACATGTAGAAATTTGATTAACAAAACACTGATATGGACCCTACTATAGCATAACAATGACCCACACATTGGCAATCGAGGCTTATTATAGAGTTAAGACCTAATTCTTTTTTCAAAGCCCGTCACTACCAAACTATTCATACTTAACATCGGTGTATGTTAGGGTAGGTCAGTTAGCACTTGATGCAATGGTAATACGCCGATTACAATACACGTGGCGTGAATTAAATAAAACCACACATATAACAAAACAATAAGCCTGTTGAAGTGGCTAAGAACAACTATAATAAAACTTATTTCAATATGAGGTAACCTTGCCGGGTATTATAAAATAAACAAGACCAAAAATAAGTATAAACAAACTTCAAATAATAACAAAACGAAAAATAATTATTTGGAAGTGTTATTGCCCTTTAGAAATATAACACCATAACAAGGTGCAAAATATGTTGGCTACTGCACATCGACATGCAGCATTTGAAGTGATGATAGATCAGTTGGTAGTGTGTACGGAGCCCGCGTCACTGGATATAAGTTCGATCACTGCAATGAGTCTGAGCACTCAGTGAAGGAAAACATCGTGATAAAATAACATGGCGGTAGGATTCTGCCGCCAAATACCTATAGCTGTGATCCGAGAGTTGCAGTTGGAGTTGTCTCTCCAATAGCCTAAGCGTGTCCGCAATCTTGGGCCACATTATCACTTAACATCAGGCAAGATTGAGGCTATAATGCTACACATAAAGTATTTTAAAAAATAGCTGCTTTATCATTTCGATAAAGCTAATTATAATATACAAAACATCTATTATAAATGCCCTTATTTATAACTTTAATAAGTGTTTGCATAATTAATATTATTCTTGCATTTTAATCATTTTACATAATTTATTACAGTTATTATATATACTGGTACAAATAATAGTATCTACAGATGAGAACTAAATTAAAATATAATACTAATCATATGCACTGTAATTGGTTTTAAGGTCCACGCAATATAAGAGGACATATTGGATCCCTGCTTAAGTGTTTCACAAGAGCATAAAGCAAATAAAAATTGTTTATGTATAGCGATAGCAAAAATCGCTAAACATTTTCTTTGAAATGCTAAACTCGTATTATGTACTAGCCATAGTTTACTAAAATTAAACTACTCAAATTTTGTCAATTTACTGCTGATTATTTACGACTTTTGATAAATAATATGTAAGTAATTGGTAAGTCGATTTGTATCGACACGCATTCTCCGATTTGGTGACCGCTTGTGCAAGGCTTGGACAATAACGCAAAGTTAAATATTTAAGTGTCTTCTAAAAAATTATTTAAGCACAGTGAGTAGTCAAAAATACCACACGACCATACTATGGTTTTATGATGACCTAAGTTTTGTTGTGTTGTTCGATACATGTTAATAAACGCTGCGTCCGAACAACATCTAAAACATCCTCGTTTCAATGCAAAAAAAAAACAAACTTTATTCAACTTAGACCTTCAGAAGGTTTTAATGAACGTTAAATACTACGGCCTACTACCGAACTGCCTACCTGATACTATAGAAAGAATCTGCAAGGTACTTGTTCGAGTTTATTAATATTATACGTGCACAATGACATCCGAATCGAGCTCACGAAATTAGTTGGTATTAAGTGATCGTAAGATCTGATAATTATATTTTGCAAGTAGTAATCTACAACACATTTCATATCAGTACGAATAAAATATATTCATACATAAATGTGTATGTGTTTACTTTTAAGTTATATACGATGGTGAATTATATTTATTCATTTTGTTATAAGAAAAAAAATACATGCAACACGGTTTCTTAAAGTAATAAAGTAAATTTAAAGTAATTCATTTATTTATTAGAGGTCATTTTAGCTGATTTATAGATCTAGTAATAACTATAGCCATACATCACTATAGACCCGCCGCGGCCTCCTTCCGCAGACGCCTGAGCCTAGGTTCGATCCTCCGGACTGGAGCCCTCGAGTGACTCTGCTCGCGCGATACAGTGACACTCTACATCACTGAGATTACATCATCACACCGCATACCATTCGTGCACACTCACACGTTAAGTACACGGTTCTGTAAGGGACTACCCTCGCTTAGTATCACTAATTTAGTAATAAAGAACCTGTTGGTTAGTCAGGATCATGAATCTTTTTCATTTACCGGCAGCAGCCCTAGCCGAGGTTCGGCCGTCCTGGCACCCTTGTGCCTGCTGCCTCGGGGCTGAGTGCCCTCAGCACTCGCCCCCAAAAGTCCGGTGAAGCTGTCAAAGCCCCTGGGGCTAACAGCGTAAGACAGGTCGAAAAAAAAAAAAAAAAAAAAAAAAAAACATCACTATAGTGCACTTAACAATCTAACGTATAATAAATAACTCTAGTGAAAACGCTTTGTTAAAAGTAAAAATCAACAGACTTATAATAATAGTAATATATGGCTATGTAATTGTTATGAAGTATAGTTTATATTTATAAGTATGTAAGCTTCTAAACTACAATCTTCATTTAAGTATGGTGCTTTAAATATGGTAACTGCTGACCCTACATTTTACGTCATTTGAACTAGTATTACGTTTTGACAATGAATATACTCCGTTTTATATAAAGGTTGTTTTCATTCGATTCCTTTTCGGACTCCCAACATTTCACTTACCTTTTGATACAAGGTAGGCTTCAAGTGCGAAAGCGATACTCGTCTTTCCGGCACCGCTGAGACCAGTGAACCAGACTGTACTGCCTCTAAACGCTCTGCTACCAAGAGCCCTGCTTCTTTTTGCTCTGGACACCTGGTGTTTTTGCTCCACAACATTGGTGGCCACTTGAGCACACTGAAACAATTTTTAAAATAAATTAATATGCATTAATATTCTGAGAAATAATATAAACTTAAAATCAAGCAGTGATGTTGTTTTACAAAATATTTTTAATGATTAAAAATACGGAAATCGAGCATTGTCATGTATATAAAGCACTATGATTTCTTAAGCAATTGGAAAATGAATACAATAAAATTCGACCTCAATCGAAGGCCAAGCTAGAGTCAAGTTCGTTATAAAGATTTTACTTTTCGGACGTTCTCTGTTCCTTGACTGTTTTACTCGTGCGCCTTTAGTAATGGTTTGAACTTCCTTAATATTTATTAAATACTAGTTGTGCCCGCGACTACGCGTGAAAGTAAAAATTAAATTTTTGCTCGTTTTTATAGTATTTTTCAATACAGCGCTACTCCTATTGATTGTTCAATCAAATACAAAAATATTTTTTAAAATCGGACTTGTAATTCATAATATAAGCGCGCCCAAACACAAACTTTTCTGTTTTATAATATTAACATAGATTTATGTCGAATTCATGATAATATTGTAATTTGTAAAAATATCCTCATTGTTAACAGTTATAGTTCTATTTTGGATCCAAACTTAGTGTGGTAAAGACTTTTTTAAGATATACCAGTACTTGAAATGATTATCAAATGTCTAATAATGCTGGAAATAATAAACTTAGCGCAATAAAATGGCACTGCCTTTATGCAAAAATCTCGGTCGCTCTTTAGCTAAAATATAAAATCTAAATAAATTAAAAATTTATATTTAAGAATTATTCCATTTTAAATTTATTCATGGTATAGTTATATTTATGCATTGTACTCTGCGAACTTCCGTTATTTAAAAGTTTGTTATATAAAGACGTGCCATCATAATTATGTCTAAGTCTTTGGAGTACATAAGAATAACATTTAAGTAATATTTATATAAAACTAGAAATACTTCCAACGTGAATTTTATACTCGCAACTTGTCCAATTAAATTAGCCACAAAAATATTAACTTTAGTTTTTGTGACTAGTGTATTTAAAATATAGATGAGAGTTGAGATAAATTTCATAAAGATACTTTGTACTTTGTAAAATAAAAATCAAATACGACTCAATATGAAACTTATTTCCAACTACCAGAAAATAATTCCAGCCACTATATATGTCGAGTATTATTTGCATTTGTGATTTTGTTTCAGGAGAGATCTTCTTCTAAAATTAAATAGTAGTATTGAACGATTAAATTACAAAATGTACTGTAAGTAAAAATCTACTTGACTAAAGGAATAAGGACAGTAATAGAATAGATTAAAAAAAAATCCTGGGTTTAAATTTCCTGAAAGGTTACCGATGGTAATTTCCATTGAACACTGCTTTTAATTACGTAAATCATAATAACAGAGTCATGGTATTGAATAATAATGTCTGAATGTGTTTGTATTAACTATGTATATTACCATATTTATCTAGGTTACAAAACGGAAATAAGTCATTGCAATTATATTGTATGAACGATATATACTCTTTACATTATAGATTCTTAACTAGACACGTAATAACTAACTACAGCCAATTGCATTAACTTCTAATAGTACCTGGTGCCTACGTGACAGGAAAAAGTTTTTCGAGGTACAATAATATGAATAATACAACTAAAAAACATTACACATAATGCTTAATCTATCATAATCATTGATAAAAAATTTAACATTTTTAAAATCTATGTAATTAAACAGTATTTGTATTCGCATCCTCTTACAAAATAATATTTATTGTAAAGTAGCTGTGCTTTTTTTTATCGTGATAAAATGATTTTGACTGATTATGGCAATGATTATTTAAAAGTCGGGATGCCGACTGGAAGATTTACTTGTTTTATTTTCTATTGGACATATGATGTTATCCTTAAGGGCTTTCACAGCTTCACCAAGCTTTAGGGACGAGTACTAAGGCACTCAGCCCGAGGCAACGAGCACAAGGAAGCCATGAAATGGCCGATGCTTGGCTATGCTGTTGCCGAGGACGCGAAAAGAAACCGCGCTCCTGATTAATCCTAAATAGGATCCTATGAGGGATACACTTGCATAAGCTACATAAGTAATATGAAAATAAACTATTACAGTATTAAGCAATTTTTGCTATCGCTTTGCTTTTGCGAAAATCGTAATAAGGTATACCCGCTACCATCCGATTTAAATGATCACATATACATAAGCGTGCCACTAGGGCGGATGTTACATCTAAAGTAGGAATTGAATACCCACAACATGCATTATTAAGTATAATATTCCAATAATAATCAAAATTATAAAAACTAACTGTGCCTGCGAGTTCGCTCACATGAAACTGAAAACTATTTAACTAATTTATAGCCTACGTTCCTCTGTGATAATATAGTATTCTAATGGTGAAAGAATTTTTAAAATCGGTCCATTAGTTTATGAGTTTATTAATTACAAATAAAAATACAAACCTTTCCTCTTTATAATATTAGTATAGAAGTATAGGTAATACAGATAACATACCTACACAGACCAAGCATAATTGAGAAATAGACTATAAAGCTACTATATTAAAATATTTAGCTATTCCTATACGATTAGAATAGATTTAGCACAAACAAATATAGCTGATATCAATTTTAAACAAAGGTACGTTCTATTGTTATTGATATAAAGGATAAGAAGTACTTAAAATTAAATGTTTATACTATTTTAAATAATAGCATTAGATTACAATTATATGCTACTTAAGATTATCACGCTATGAGTCATATATACAACTAATTTGTATGAAAACTGAATAATATTTAACATAATTTTAGCTCCTCGTATTAGTACGAAATCCGTGTTTAATACATGAGCATAGTAAATGGTGATAACGACATAAAAACTGATTTATTTTATAATTAACAGCAACTCCATATCCCATATTTAAAATGTCAACAGATTTGTTTTTTTATTTAATAATCACTATCTTATGAGATCGCGATGTTAAATACACTTTGTAGACGAAATTTCCTGGTATCCAGAATACAAAAATATTTGAAGCATTAACCCAAGCTAATTAAATCCTTAAGATATCCAAAATCCAACATTCTCACTACACCATGCTTTTTACTATGAAAGAGTTGGCGCCACATCTATTTTTGCTACAAAACTGTTATACTTACGCCGATATTTTGATTTAAATGTTTCGGTTTGTAATACGAACTTACACAACACAATTTACACTTAGGAATTTCCTAGAAATAACTGGCTTCCACTTAAGCTTAAGCCACAATATAGGCTTATTTCGCCGATGTTATATTGCCACGGCGACGCGGTGCTTACAAGCTCGAATTTGCGTCGCCCCAGCAAGGCGACAGGTGGCCGGTTTTAGTGGGTATTCCCGGCGACTAGCGCCGGGTGAGTCTCGCATAACCTTCCCAACACCACAGGCTAGGGGAGAAAGCGTAAATACATATCCGTACGAAAAAAAAACAATATGTAGTACGTGCAGAAAATCACTTTGCGATATCGAAAGAAATAACAGTTTTTATCTGACTCAGTTCTGGTTGATATATGCCCCTATATGGCGTAATGTTTCAGCAACCATAATTAACCGCATAATCCTTGGAGTCATTTAGCAGTTTCTTTACGTGAAATTATACTTTGTCAACTTGTAATAATAGTAAAAATATCGAAACCTTCAATAAGTATTATAGCAGTACATATTGTTTCACAACGACGATTCGCTTATTTATATAATAACAAAGTGGAAAATAACTGCATTAACATCATAATTCATTGATTATCACCTAGATTGCACATTTAGACAACGTAATCGATATAACCACAGGTAATAAATAAATGTTATTAGACCACCTACAGCGATAATACAGTTTTATTTGCAGTAATTTGTATAGATAATTAAACGCTTAATATAGTTTAAGTGGTTACATAATCTCACCATTTTGTGATTATCTCTCTATTTGGCCGAAAAGTGTTCGAATTTATTGTGACTTGCAACTTTGTGAATAAAACATATAGTGATCTAAATATAACTAACTGCAGCCCATTAAAACATTTATATGAATCAAAATCAGGGTAGAAAGACTATGTTCATACAAACAACATCCCAACATACAACAACCCGCAAACAAAAATTATTTAAATAATAGTTTCCTTAGGTTTTATAGGTCCTTAGGTAATTTAAAATAAAGCAATATTAGATGAGCCAACTATAAAAGCCCTGACGGACCGCAGGTTGAGTATAGAGGCTCTACACTACTGCGCCTGGAGCTTTTGTGGATTCGATAGCCATAAATGACTGACTTTTATGTAATGAACTTTGTGTCCGACTCTTTAATACGAACTTTATCTATTTTAGAATTATACAGGCATTTTTGGAAACTGGGCTCCAATATTTATAAAATAAATAAATAAGGAATACAACTAATTCTGTAATATTAATTGCATTTAGCAATACGGGAGAATCTAATTCCGTAGATCTGCTTAAATACATATAATAAAACAAGATCTTTGGACATTTTTATTGAGTTAGCACGTTCCAAAATAGTCCTTAGTCTTTACCGTTTGTTAATTTTCTTTGAGCGTTTATCTCTAAAAGTCTTCAGCACCAAAGAAGAGAATGTTACGTAAGCTTTTGAAAAAGTTACGGCGAATAATTCCTATAAATAAAAATCATTAACTTAATCACAATACAGCATCATGGCGTATGGGTGATTAAAAGCTGAGAAACCTGTGGTATTTGTATTTGTCCATCTGGTAGCATTAATTAAGAAAGATTTCGCAGACAATGTAATAAAAAAATCATTGTAAAATAACCTCCGTAATTAACTAACTAGATAACTGTAGTAAATAAATTAAATATTGATCATAATTATACTTATTTATAGATATATACATGCAATGAGCTTTACAAATAATGAAACTATAACTATACCAGAAACATACAATAAATATATTTTTTAAATTATAAACCGGATGTGTACTTTGACATCGATAAAGAAACCAAGTATATTTTTTTCATGTTGTTCTTTTTCTATTCGCTGTTCGGTAGCTGATAGCTACAAATCTATGTTCGATGAACTTTAAAGGCAAATGTATGTATATTCCCTTCACAACGTAAACACCATAAAAATCAATACATATTAATCTCTAAAATCATTTATCTGACCACAATGGAAATAGATATAAATATTTTTTTAATTGAAAAGTTTTCGCTGAACCCGATAGTTAAGCTGTCGTCGACTTATTGACAGTAATCTTTAAACGGAGTGTCCACTGGCAAGTAACTTCCACAATTTCTTGTAGAAGTCAATTGACAACTGTTTTCACTGGTACTGTAATTTCTCTATATGCAAGTTGCTTGTAAAAGTATGTAGAAGTTCGGCAAGATCTTGTAGCACCTTTTCGACTTAAATTGCATACAACTTACTTGAGCAAGATCGGTCAAACAAGAAACCTAGCTAGAGAAAAACAAGAGGCGCGTCTGGTGTGTTGTTAAAACATTTAAAAAAAACGTAAGATGTGGGTACGAGATTGGATATTCAGACGTGATGATTTAGGTATCAATTGATTTCAGCAGCCTTAGTATTGAATTATTTTGCGAAACGCTCTATCGCAACGTGTTTTTCCTGATTTCATTTTTATAATTATGGCTTAATCTCGTATAATATCTTTTCAAAACCATACCTTTTTCTCGCTTATATTAAAGTTATTAGTTTAAAATTTGCCACATACAATCAATTTAAGTAAATCCAGCAATTACTTAAAGAATTTTCAGCTTAAAAATAGTAACTTGATCTAAAAACTTCCAACTTTTTTATGTGAACAAAATAAAGACGCTTGCTGCAAGGTCAAAACAATTGTATACACTTTCGACTTGCAGCAAGCTCGGCAAGTCACTAAAACTTGCAGAAGTCCACTTGAGCGAGCGTTTATACGTTGGAAGTCGCATGCGCATGTCAACTTCCGCAAATATTATTACTAGTGGACACTTCGCATTAGGAAAGAGCAGAACAACGTCTGCTGGGGCAGTTAGGAATATATTCAGCAGTGAACTGTTACTGTATACCATATTAACCCTATTTTTTTTATTAACGTGGTGTTGAAAATCCTATCTTTACGAACTTCATCATTTCAACGCATTACCCTGGATCAAACCAAGGCGAGAGGGGCATGTGGTGACTCATCGGGTGCTAATCACTCAACACTACCCATTAAAATGCAGCACGACGATACTACGAACTCCCGTTTTGACAGAGACTAGGGAGAGCACACATACTTCTAGACTCTGGCGTTAAGTGCCATATTAAGCCTCAAATTTTATAGTACCTACCTACCTATTACTGTTGTCGACAGTTTCTTTACTATTTAATTTATTAATATCGGCTTTTGAACTTGAACTAATTTCTCATTTCAAGAAAAGTATGCTATCAACATGCGACTCGACCTCATTATTAATAGTAGAGGATAGTAGATTACGAATTTGTCCAAGATTCAAGTAAATCAGAGTACTTGAAATATCGTAAGCACATATTTAGAACTAACTGTGCCCACGACTTCGCGTGGACTAAAGATTATTTAATATTTCTTGCCCGTTTTTGTTACTTATTTCAATTCAGCTTTACTCCTATTTGGAAGTATATTATAATTATAAAAATAATTTTTGAAATCCGACTTGTAGTTCCGAAGATTATCGCTTTCAATCAAACAAGCAACCTTTTCCACTTTATAATATTACAATTCATATTTCATGCATTTTGTATACAAAGTAGTATTCAGTTGGAGTAATTACATGATAATCGTTCCCGCTACCACTAACCAGCCTTGATACACTATATCACTCACGAATGTACTCGATCACGAGTTCGATATAATAACCCTATAAATAGGTACCTCAAACGCGATCAAAGTAATAACAAAATTTAGGAAAAAAAAACCTACAAAACGCTATTAATATAATAGAAATAATATCGAAAAAATGAGGAAATATATGTATAAACGTATAAAATATCCCACACGTTTTTTTTTATTTACCTACATGATTATAGTTACAAATGAAAAAAAAAACAATATTCAAAGTTATTTGGCCATTTTGCGCGCCTGAACTATGATATAGCATTTTATATACATACAACTAGTTGTGCCTGCGACTTCGTTCGCGTGGAACTAAAATTATTTAAGTTTGCGTCGTTATTGTAATTACAATAACATTTGATAGAGTTAACTGATTGTGATGAAACAAAGATTAAATGTTACTCGAGGATACGCTATATAATTTCCTGAGTGCCTTTAATCATAGACTTTATACTTTAGAAGTGATGCGTGCACAAACAAACAGACAGACATTTGTATTTAATTACTTATTCTTAGTCACTTGCAATATTGTTTCACATAAATCTAAAAAATACTAGACACGTTAAATTTACATTATTTTTACCTATATGTATAGATACTTTTTCATCAACAGCGAAGACAACAATTTGAAAAACAGCCGACTGTAACCATTTCAAAGGTAGTTTTCTGACTTATCTTTATAAGGTTTGGCGCTAAATTAATATATACGATTACGCTAAACATATTAGCTTAACTACACACTATAATTGACTAATATATCTATATAATAATTTATATAAATATACAGTTAATAAAATTGTTTTTTTGGAAGCACTATCCGATTTCCTATCAATCAACATGACGACCACGTACTTGATTTTGGATTGTAAGCGCCTACCATCCGGGACAACTTTTGCAAACCAGGGCCTAGTAAGATGACAGTAGAACTGGTCCGGATGGGAGTCGATAACATTAAACATAAGTAAAACCACGGGGTACAAAAGATTATCAATAAATAAACTCCTTATGATGAAAACTAATAAACAAAAGTGTATTCCAATTATTTGCTGACTCGTCAAGTTTATTTTCTCGAAGGACACCAGGTAACATTTAAATCCATTGTCTTTACTAACATAATGAAGGTCAGAAGTGACCGTGACTTTCTGATCAACAGTATGAATAGCTCTGGTCAACTATCTATTTCTTTTTTCATAAACCAATTTGAAATGTTTAATGTGTTCGCTTTGTTCTAATAAAATACAATAATGTTTTATTATTGTATGATACGGCTATGCGACAAAGGTTAGTAAACAAAGATATATACAAAAAAATTAAGCCACAACGTCGAGGCTTTAGTGGCATATTTGAAACATTCGAAACGCAATAAAATATTACTGCTCATGATAACATACTGTTTTTGTTTAGCAAATAATCCAAAGATATCGCCGAAATGGAATATTAGCATTAATTGCATACTTATCGTAATCCGCTTGTTGGCAAGAAGCGTTTTCTAGATACAACAAATGAAGAAGGTTTTATAGATAAAAAGACATTTTAATGCGAATACTCTTTTTTTTAACTTTAGTATAATATTTGAAAATAAAAATCTACAATAAAAAAAATATTACTTCGCTAAAAGTCAATTTGTATGTTCATCACAAATTTATACAATCAAAAGTATATATTTATTCAAACTCGAGGATGTTTTTGTTTCTTTCGAAGGGACATATGATTTTAATCGGAGGGCTTTATTAACCGGACTTGTTAACAAAGGCTCAGGCTCGCTGCAAGGATTCGAACTCACGTTAATTATGATTGAATACGTACATATTACCAATTAAACAACCATCGCGTCTTAATATATATTTCTTAAATAAATTGGATATCTGCTGTAACCAGTAGACTTAGAAATTATAATTTAGGCACTGTTTTGAGCAAGATAAATGTGAACAAAAAAGTCGGTTCCATACTTAGCCTGTTCATTGACTTCAGTATGAGGTGGCCAGCGTGGGACTGTACGTCTTTATCTTTGTAACAATTTCAATATATAAATTCCCATAATATATAATTATATTTAGGTTCTTTTCCATTATTATCTTTAGGGCATATTTTGAACCATTTTTATGATACCTACCTAGTATATTTCCATAATCCTTCAACAATCTCATCTGAATTGACGATGTAACCACTGGAACTATTGAAATCTATGACGTAACCCATATGGTAGCATGCTAAGCCTAGTGTGGGAACTGGCTTTCCAGTGCAACTGACTGAAAGCACCATTAAACGCTTGACAACCATTTTTAAACTTTAATATTGTAAAGTTAATCACACGGGTATTACAAAACCCCTACCATCATGCTGTAGTTTCATCATGATGTTTGATTTACCGAAAATTCAGGCTTAGGGGTCATTCAAGTATTACAAAAGTAGAATTTTAATAATTTCTGACCCTCCTCTTCCCTTTGCTAGTAAAATTAAGCAACGATATTGGCCCCCTTATGCTTACGTAAACATTGATATATATAATTTTAAATATAACATAAAAATTCGCGTGAAAATAAACATTACTAATTATATTAGGAACCTTTAATATTCTATTCGCTATCGAACATAGACAGGTAGGGTTGACATATTATAATATACTAAATATTGCTGACGTAATGATCATTTAGAAAAAAAAGCTAAGCAAAGACCACCCCTACACCCTTTTGGTGCTAACGTAATATTTGATTGGTCCCTTGTTACAGGAATTCGAATTCACTTCCATCAAGGAGGTGTCCGTAAACAATCATTGCTGAAAATTCCTGATTACGTCCACAATAATATAACAATACGTGTACACTGTACAGTGCACGATCAAATTTTGCTGACATCTCAACGGCTCTAATATCAACACGTGACTATAAAAAACATATACATTGCATTCATCAAAACACGTTCCAGATTCATATATAAAATAGTTCTAACTTCTATATAAGTAAACGCATTCAGTATGCGTGGAGAAAGCGAAATGTTTACGTAAATCACACACAACTGATGAGATAATATAGCTACAAACATTGCAGGAACCGATCTACGAGTAAAAGCATTCATATGAAATGTTGAAGCGTATATTACTTTGCACTTCCGCTTTAAATTGATTGGTAGCTGACGTCGTTGGTTGACGGTTGTCCCAACGATGTCGGATGGTTGAAACAAATTTGGGTATGTGGCACAATGTAGCACGGAGCGAAACAAGATGTGCATGTAAGTGTAATCGATTGTACCACATATACGTACATTTAGATCAACCATCCGCCAACGTCTGGTAAACCGTCAACCAACAACATCAGCGACCAACCAATTCAATACGGTAGTGCAAAGTGATATACACTTCAACATTTAATGATGGATTTCCGCAAAGTAACGCCTTCATCAATTAAATATATTAATACGAAAACTTCAAAGGCGCAATATTTCTAATAGCATAAATCACGAAAGGCTTTAGAACACTTTTATGGTGTCTCAGTAGTAGCTAAATTAATAACACGCTGATCGACTCGAGTTTGGATCCTCGTAACGAGCAGCGCTTTCAATAAAAAAAACATCGTGATTAAGGCATATGTCCGTCAACACTATAACCCCAACGTGTTATCATCTTGGGAATATCGTTATATCATATTAGCTGAGATTGGAACCAAACACAAAACCTATAAAGAATAAAAATAAACCTTGAAATCTAGATTTCTTATATTTATTACTTAATACTAATAATAAAGTGGATCGATAAATCTAGGAATGCTATAAAAACGTACACATGGATTTATTCACAATATACACACAAGGACGTCTTTTGAGAAACATATACTGTGCTCAAATCTGTGGTTTGTAGAAAGAAAAATTCTATGTCTATTTAAATTACTAAGACAATACTGTTGAGGATGACGAAAATAAATTGATAAAGGCTATGAAAACATTTCTGTTTAAGCATTTAAACTTTTAGGTATTTATTAAGACCCTTTTTGTAGCCCTTTTCCAGTAGTCAAAATTTTGTCCACGGCGTTAATTAATCTAGTTTTTTCCCAAAAAAATCCATGACTAAACCGACAAAATAATATAATTAAGCATATTCACTGTTCATTAATTCAAAAATTTCCGTTGAAGCTCGACCAGTTTATTTATCTATGAAGAGTTGTTAATGATACATCGTTTAACAATTACTCCACTTCGTGGATAACGAACAAAGCGTTCACTTGTGTAAAATAAAATCGAACATATTATTTGTCATATGAGACTAAATCATACTAAATAATCCGATCCGTTGAGAGATTCAAAGCCTTAATACAGAACAACTGTTATAACATCCTGTATCAGTGAAGCTAACGATCATGTATAGTTACAATATCAATTTACTTTATGTATACATTTTGAGTAACAGAAGTTTCTTTTATTTGAATACTGTCAACTATGACTAGCCGCTGCGTACGTCTTCACTCTACATCGTAAATTCGTGTCCTGAATGCAATATCTGTACATATATATACATATATATGTACATACTAGTTGGCTCGGCAGACGTTCTGCCGTTTTCCTTAGTTAATAAGTCAATTACAGTGCCATCTATCAACTCATGAAATAACTATGAACCTTCATCTCAAAAAAAAATTCATGATCACTAACAGGCGTACACAAGATTTGTATACATAAATCAAAATCATTCTCGAATCAACCTGATCGCACACACAAAATCTCATCAAAATCGATTCAGCCGATTAGAAGTTCACTCACATACTGACATGCTGTGCCCGTAACTTCGTATACAAAATTTTTTTGTAACCTTATTTAAGCTTTGCTCTTATTAGTGGTAACGTGAAATTAAATAACCTAAATCCTTTCTAAACTTAAAGCCCTTCATCAATGATTTTGCAAGATATACAAAAAAAGAGTTTTTTAAATCCGACTGGTAGTTGCTAGGATTAGCGTGTTCAAACATCCAAACTTTTCCGCTTTATAATATTACTATGATACATACATTTATATACTACCAAACACACGCTATTTTGTTACAACATAAAACTCAATAAAAATAATTGAAAGCCCTGTGACAATCAGTCGTATTGTAACATAAAAAATAATGAAACAATTAGAATCAAAGCGGCAGTTACAGAGGGTACTTTTTACAGTCATACAAATTTTACCGCTTTAAAATAGTAGTATTGATTTGTTATATTATCTGGTCATTAGCGTCGAATATAAATGGCTATCGGTCAGCTTATTATATTTGTTACTAAAAAAATAAACTATAGGTAAGTCTCAGACTTCTGCAAGTCCCTGCAATCTCTTATTCGGGAATTACTTAGTAACCTTAATTGTATGGTTGTGATGCAACCTCGCTTTTCAATAATTAATCATATATTTCGTTGTATAGTAGGTATAATAATATGCAGTGTTATCACTCGGGTGAGCAAAAGTAAAAATACCGCTGTATCAAAGTAATTTTAGTAAGCGAATTTTAGTGGTTAGTTATTATTTTACTAATTCCAGAACTTCCCACGTACACACATAAATATCGTGAGAAAATCAAATCCAAGATAATTTAAATAATAAATATCATTCTAAATGCATGCATTTAAAATAGGTTTTAAATGCTTGAAAAGTTATTTAACAGGCAATTGTATTCTAATTTATTTGTTGTACAATTCATACTTTGTCTATTCTAAAATTTTATTATGGTCTAGGTGTCTTGTAAAGTATTTGATACAACACTGGTACAATTTTAATATATATGATAACAGTAAATTTTCACATGAAATTAGATTAGATATTGTGTGAGAACACGTATCGCTTCCATATTGATTTCGAGTTTTATTATAACCTTGATATAAATATATAGAAAACAGTTTCTCATTACAGGGAATGTGTTTTTGATTGGTAACACAATGAGAACAAATTGTCTTGCGCTTCATAATAAAGGAGTGTAGTTCGGTATCTTTTTATACGATTTCCTTTTAAGCTATCAGAGCTGAGAAAAGCGCTCTATTAAGCAACCAAAATAAGTAAACAAACGAGCGATACAGCCTAGAATATTTGTAGCTTCATTACAAAAACGGCGTTTATTTTACTTTTTCTGGAATGTATGGAAAATTGATGTAATTAAATTGTACTTACTTTATATAATCAAAGCCAAATCTGTTGATTTTAACTCCGAAATAAGCAAACAAACCGAAAAATGCCTTCAAGTCTCTTATGTAGTAGGTTATGATTTTCATTCTTTTCGTTATGAGAAATTCTTATATTTTCATAGAATACTAGCTGCCCTGGTAGAAATTGTCCTGCATTTGTCAGCAATAGCTTAACCGCAGCCCTAACTGTCACGTTCAGGAACAGAGAATATTGCATCAAAATCAATCACAAAGTTTATTTACAACAAAATTCTAACTTTTATTCCCTATCCCGGGAATCCTACTATCTCTCTTTGTAATATATACAGATTAGGCAATCTGTACATATTATAAAACGGGATATAACTTTAAAAAGATAAGAGAAATCGTAAAATACTTTTAGTACCGAACCCAGTAATATATCTTTGACACGTCTTTATAATCCGAAAACTCCTGTCATCTAAATTTCACTTGATTTTCAAATGTTTTTTCAATGTTAGTATATGGTTTTCTTGACAAACCTTCTCTTTTAGATTTTAAAATTATAACCCGAGATTTATTGTAGTAATTTGCTCTGTTTTATTAGACGTCTATAGTATTTTAACAAGGTTGTATACTGTCTAAATTTATTGGCCTATTTCTATAGAATAGGCCATTAATTGGCCTATTTCTATAGATTTATACTAATAATTTCTTAAATATTTTTTTATATAATTTCATAAATCCTCATAAATTTGTATTTCTGAAATCCACATATTCACAAAATAATACAGTAACGGTTTAGAAACTATTATTAAATATATTGCGAATTAAAGGTGAAACTGTAATAAAAATGTGTGTTCAAATGCATCTTGTTACAATACAATTTAATGAGAAATCATAAATTGTTAATTTTAATTATTTAAAACAGTCTCAGAAAGTATATTTATAACTTTGATTAGTTAATACTCAAAAATGACATTTTTAATATAGCACATAATGACAACACTGTACCCGATTGCTAGCATAGTGTAATCCAAAAGTAATGGCGACCACAAAGGAATCTACAATTTATCGGTATTGGTCGCTGTCACATCGGCTTTACAAATCATTCTATACTCTGAACAAGGTACTCCATAGATTAAGCAACTCATACTGGAATAATCTTCGACGTCAGCGTAAAATAGTAATTTATATCAAAACGAGATAATAAATATTCAAAAGTGGGATCAATAAGTATAAAAGATAAGGCAGAACGAATTACTAAGGCTTATCTTAATCTGTCACGTAATAACGAAAGGAGATGCATTGCACACGCTAATACTCAAAACCTTCATTTTATTGCATCATATCAGGCATCGGTATAGCATGCAACGACACGAGCGTTTACTTCGAAGTCAAAATATAATTTAAAACTTATAAATAAATATTCCGTAAAATAAAGATCATATTCTTTATTTATACAAAAAAGCTGACCTAATACAACAGGAACACCTCTACGAATTTAAAAACGGAATTCATAATCTAAATATCTGCACACTGTCTTACATCTGTATTAATATAAAGCGGAAAAGATTGTTTAAAAGCGCTAATTTTCGGAACCACCAATGGGAGTTCAGAAAATATTTTTTTAATTTGATATAGTAATCATTGAGTTAGTCTTTTAGTAATTTAACATCACGCTAACATCAATAGTAGCAAAGCTGCGTTGAAAAACATACAAAAATGGACAAAACTCCTAAAATATTTTTTTAATTCACTACGATCATAATCGCAGACACGTCTAGTAGATTACAAAAAAGATCGATCAGTGGTCTCGTGCTTTTTAGCTGAGACGAATGTCTATAAATGACCTAAATGTGGAAGAAGAATGGATGCTCGTAGCATTAGTAAATAAAATTAATAAAAATATCTGTTTCGGTTCGGGCCCTACAGAATTTCAGCAGTATCATTTATATATTTAAGGAAATAGACACATTTGCTATTCCACATAACATAAATAAAAGACACATAACAATAATAATGTAATAAAATAGAAGAATAATTAAAAAAAAATTCACAATCTCATTCAATGTGTGTATGAAAAGTAGCGCGTTAGGAATTGATGATAGTATTATTTTCGATTGAAAATTCATAACACTCGTTAACTATATACTAACACATATATATGTTATTTGTTTATTATCCAAAAATCGATTAACCATAAATTGAATGAATGCGGAAAGTTATTTAAATTGTAAGTCATTAAATAATTTCTGAACTACTACTAATGCCATTTTACGATTTACCATCGGTTACTATACAGGGTAAATATTTTTAACCCTCTCCTGAAACAAATTTCGCAGAGACCTATTTAGGGATCACCAAGTTATATAAAAAAACTCCTTTTCAACATTTATAGCAACTCCTACAGATGCTATTAAACACTGTCATATTTACTTAAATTCATAAAACATTTGAAGTGTATCTTACATTTATATTATTTATATTGAATCATTAACACAAATATATGAAATAATAAATAGATATTAATGAACAATAATTTTATAACTGTGGCATGATTAATAATTATTAAAAAAACGTGCCATTGTTAAAATTATAATTAAAATTTATTCACACTTCCAAGCGGGAGCAGTTTATTAAAACAAACAACCGGTCGAATAATACCTACATTACACTTTCCAATTATAGAAATGTAGTAACAATCATTCATTTGTTTATAATGAACCACTAAGTGCCTAAGCAAAACATGAACCATCTTATATTATACGAAAATATTAATATGTAATTTTTTATTCGTAGACATTTAATTTATTACTTTTATAACGAATAAATGACCAATTTTGAAGAAAGTTTAAACAGCGGTGAGAAAGCGAGGATTCCTTAGGAAATAATTATACCGGTGAAAGTAAAACAGGTATACTTATTCACTTCAACATCTGATTATTACATTTATTATTAAAATGACTTCATAACACACAATATTAAACAACATACATGTACATATTTCATCTTAGTTGCAAATGTAAAAAGTTTTCTAAATGAATTCGTAATAAAAATAGACCATTGCTTAAAATACGGAAAAACATTTTCATAATATTGTAATTAATATAAAATGAAAATACTACTCAATACAAAACAAATAATATTCTTTATGTACGAACCGTTCTTGTATTTCCATTTCCCCATTCTGCAATTTTATATTTTTCGTATGTTTCGCTTACTTTTTTATTCCTTAGTTCGAGACTCATTTTTGCGTTTAATCTTTTTTATTAAATAATGTCAATTATTATTCCCGCCAATAAATGAAAACATTCGAATCGAATTTGTAGAAACCGACACACGCGCAACGCTCGCGCCGTTTCGCATAAAACTGGCGCAACCGCCGACTGTACTGTATTTTAAATTGAAATTATAACCGTAGTAGATTGTTGGACGGTCACTTACTTGCATTACGTTGCACATAGGCTGAAAAAAGAATTACCTAGGAAATAATTAAATGGTTAAAAAGAAAAAAAACATGACCTTGTTTTTCTTGTAAGCCAGTCCCTATCGTTGTGACTGGTTCATTCTATTATTTAGTCACGTAAAACGTTTGAAAGTACCAGGAAGCAACAGTACGCAGTTAATAAAAATTATTTAAATTTCAATAAAAAATCGTAAACATTACACATAACAGGCTTATGCGCAACATGATCGACTGATGGCGAAAATAATTGGCAATATATCAATAATTGCCAACCTATCATGCCAATCAACTAATTTTGTTTAATCAGAAACAACAATATGCTATACTTTTTTTCAATATATGCCAATTACTAATATTATTGTCTTACTGATGAATTTTATTTATACCAAAATTATGAAAAGTAATGTAGATATTAACAATAACAATAACAAAATATTAAAAATATAATAAATAGTTGAACGACTATTGATTTGCTCTTATACTATTTTGAGAACATTTACAAGTATGTGAAAAACTGTGAATTGTTAATGCTGTAACTATAAAAAATTGAAATATGTATCCCTTTTCAAAGATAATGTCAAATGGTTAAAGTAATGTATACAATCCATCAAAAACTTTGAGAACAAATTATTAACAGGCATCTGCAGTATAAATCTTATAAGTGCAGTGTAAGAAGTTAGAGGTATATTTATTATATATATATTAGAGAGAGAAACCAAAATAAATCCAATTTGATATTAATAAATCTATCCCTATCCCTACTAATATTATAAATGTGATTGTAAGTTTGTTTGTTACGCTTTCACGCGAAAACTACTTAACCGATCATAAAGAAACTTTGTACACATACTCTTGGAGTTATCAGAAGTAATATAGAATACTTTTTATTAAAAAAAAAAAAAACAATTTACGGAAGATAAAAATATTGTTCGTAAAAAAATCTCATAATCTAGCTACTTTAACGCCATCTAGCATTCCAGAGTATAGGTGATACGAAGTTCACCGGGTCAGCTAGTACTAATATGAAGCTGAAGTAGGTGTTTCTTTGATAGCGTTCATCTCAGGAACTACAAGTAAGATTTGTAAAATTATTTTTTTTAATCGAAAACCCATTTATTAAGTAATTTTATAGGCTATATTTACCATAACGCTACGGCTCTTAGGCCTCAAGCAAAAAGATAAAAACGTTAAGTGAGTAGGATGTAATTACGCGGGCGAGTAATGCGACGTGATATATTGAGTGAATGGGGTACAAAAAAGGACAATTAAAAGAAAAAGACAGAAAAAAATCTGTCACTAAGTCGTCGAAAAATAGCTTTTAGTACCATGCGAACAAAGTTGCAGACACAGCTAGTTTTAATAAAAGTACGTTCTAGCTTCAACAAATGGCATTAATTCCAACTAAATTCTAATTTGAACTGTGACCACTAATGTGAAACAATCAAGCATAACTGTTCTATAATGGTAGCAACTGGTGAATAAATAGTAACAATCAATTAAGTGACACAATAAAAACCACTATTTAATTTCAGAAAGAGTTATGTCTCTTGTATCATTTCGATGCGAAAGTATATTTGTCGTATCGCAAAATTGAAGTTAACAGTAGAGCCCATTTACATACGTTCATATAAAAAAAGAGATTTTTTAAAATGATATCAAAGAAATTTTAAATTCATTGCAGAATATCGAGACAAAGTTCAATCAAGGTAGTTTTGTTTCTGATTCAAATTATGTATACAACTCAATGTCAAATTTTTGCAAGATACGACATTTATGCTTTCCAGTGTTGATATGTAATAAACAAAATAATAACATAAACATAGTAAAATAATAACATAATAAACATAAACAAAATATTAAATTACTACATCAGTGAAATAATAGTATACTGTTAATAAATAACAGGATAATATTTAATAAAGTAAATAATTTCTGCAACTTAATAAACCTTGAACATTCAGATATGTAAATCAATAAACAACTATAAGTGACCCATACTAGCAAAGAAACACTGCCACACCGATCCGCACACTTTTATCTACCCTAAAATTTATAACAATTGACTACTTATTTATAAATAACTATCATAATATAAACAGACATATATAAAGGATATTTTAAAATACAATTAAAATACCATTGTATTTAAAGGTAACCAAAAAACTTAATCCAAAATAATAATAAAATAAAACAAAATTAAAATAGGAAAACTAAAGTAATAAGGAAAATTGATGAAATATATCAACAGCACAGTAATTTTAGAAAAGTAATCATTGTTAATTCATTATCTGCTATGTGCAAAAAGTTAATATACCTTTGAAAGATTGAATAAAATAGAAGTGTCAATTTGACAATTTTCTGGCTGATCACAATGAATATTTTTTAACCACCATAGTTTACCATATAATACTCAGAGTCACATAGTAATCTTTTACATGAAAATATGGTCAGTTAACTAAGGAACTAATAGTCGAAATGTCCCAAAAAACAGCACAAACCAAATATTGGTTATACAGTGACAATACCCAATATTTTGTGATCTAGAAATTTGGTTGTCGGGAGAATAAATCTAAATTTGAATATATAGCTAAATTGGTCATAAAATACCATTATACTGTTAATTAACTACTATGTTAAGTTGTGTGTTTAATAGAGATAAAAACTTAGTAAATGTATTTTATTAATACAATGATATTTTGTTTGGTTCACATACAATTAATTATATTTTCCCACAGTTTTGAAAGATACTTTCATAGATTGTTGCATTGGGCATTTAATTAAAAAAAGAAGCAAAAGAAAACATTTTTGATATATTAAGTGTAACAAGTGTATAATTTTAATTATAAAATTGTATTACATATTCATTATTTACATTGCATTAGATAGGCTAGGTAAACTTTATTCTTTGACAAGAAGAAATGTAAAAGCTGTTCCTGGTCTCTGGCAACATGAAAGATTAATGTGTTGCCCTGGTATTTTAGTTGGCATTTGAGTGCTTGTCCCCCAATGAGTTTCTATACATATAAAGTAACTATCCCAAAATTCCATACTAAACATTTATAAAAATAATGCAATTGGGGTATATCTTTAAGAGCATATAAGAGTCAAATATATATATATAGATTTTTTTTTACTTTCTGTCTGCTTGCACATTTCTCTGAAGATACTAAATAAATTTTGTTAGAATTTAGCATAGTGATAACTTATATTATAGGGTGATTTGTTGAGATTGGATACTTAATCTCTTATAATTTAAATTTAATCAACTCTTGGGATAGATATATGTTTGAAATAAACTTGTCTAGAGATATTGATGATATTTTGTCAGTTGAATAGTTAATTAAACAAAAACAAAATTGTGTTACGAATTTAGATTAACTGTTAATCAAAGTATATAAGCTTTACTACTATTGGTGGTAGCGTGATATTAAAGGGCCTAATTATTTCTCTATCAAATATAAAATTATTATTACAATGCGAGTAGTAGTTGGGAGATTAGAATATTCAAACAACTATGTTTTTGCAGTTTATAATATTAATAGTATAGATTATTGCTGTTCAAAATAATTAGAATTGTGTATGGATATAACCACAAACAGTATGTATATTTTTAAATTTTTTAATATAAACTCTTTAAAAAATCCATTCAAGAGTAATTACATCTTTTAGGTCATAAATAAAATAAGTTTTAAGAATTGTTAGTCTTTTGAAATGATTTTGATCAGATTATACAAACCATACAACAATGTATATACATTGTCAAGGCAGTTTTCATTCATCTTAGTTGTAGATGAATTATAAATATGATAATATTGAGACAGAAAGTTATGGAGAAAGCAGGCAGTACTGTGATTATGATTTTCAGTTATATACAGTTGTAAATTATCATAGTACCAAAATTTTATTTAAAGTTAAATTTTATGTTCAAATACATTTTTTTTAAATATTTAATAAATTAATTTACCATAGTATCTAATTTTAAATTTATAATCACGAATTATTACCGCTTATTGCAATGAGTTGCAAAGATTCAATTATTGCGGAATAATGTATTACTCTCACACATTGCTTTAAGAGCAGAGCTAATCTGTATGCACTACTGTAATGTTATTGAAGTGTGTACGTAACTTACACACCTACCTAATGCTGACTAATCATATTAGAAAAAGCCGCTTATAAAAGGGGTTTTATGAGAAATTATAGTATACTTATAGTACTTACAGTTTTTAGTTTCTTTTTAGATCCAGAGGGCCCGTCCATAATAAGCGCTAAATATTCGAAAATCAAGTCTTATCACTTCACTTCTAAGATTTTAAACAACCTTAGATTAAAAAATCACAAACATGAAACGTTTATCGCTGACAAAACCATATCAGGTATCGTTAGCACTTAGTTAATGCGTTCAAACTTCATAGAACGAAGAAATTCTCTATAAATCACAATAATAGTGTAAGAAATAGAACGGTATATCGTATCATAAGGTAACAAGGAGTATACTACCAATCACGGTTTTTTTTTTTATTTGTGGACAGGCGCTCTATAAAGAATACTACTCAATAGTTACAAAAAATAATCGGAGCTGATATATGTTCTTTAAATAAATAAATGATCTATGTGTATGTTGCGATTACCATGTATTAATGTAATCTAAAACCTCTAATATGTTTTAAATAGTTACAGTAGATAATGCGACCAACTAAAGTAGAAAATAATTGGGGGCGCTAACGTCATTGAAATAGTAAGTATCCCCTTGACGGTCTTGATAGTTGCTAATTTTATATTTAATAATATACTAGCTAACCCGGCAAACTTTATATATACAACCTAATAGTCAATGAATATCGTGATGACTTTTAGTTAAACTCAATCTAGGATTTTTTCATTCATCATCAATTTTGAAGCGATGATAGTTTGGTGGGAGTATTTTAGAACACCGCGTCATGGGAGGTGAGTTCGAATCCAACCATTTACAATAAGCTTGAGCTTTCGGTGTAGGAAAACATCGCGAGGAAACCATAGCATGGTAGTAGGGCTTTTTCTGATGCCCGCCTGGCTAGCTACCACCAAGTTGAAAATCTACCACCAAACACCAATAGGTGTATTCCGGCAGTTGCACTTGAGAGCTAGTCCCTCCAAAATATAGGCCGACAACGAACCTGCGATGCCCCTGGTGTTATGTGTGTCTATGGGCGGCGATGATCACCTACTATCAGATGTAACGAATGCTCAAAATAATAAATCATTCTTAAAACGAATAGTAATAATTTGTTCTACTTTTCTGGACGAAGACGAATCTAACAAATTTAAGGCTGTGTTCCGATATGCACAGCGAGCACTGTAAGGTGTTACGTGGTTAATTAGCATACTGCGAAACCGTTCCTTTATTAATGGTATCCGTTATTAGTACCTGTACATCTAGTAGTCTGTGGTTATTAGTGGTCTCTGGTTCCACTACCGTATACGTCGCACGTCACACCTTCCAGTGCTCGTAGTGTATATCGGAATACAGCCTGAGTAATAAATTTATAACCTGTGGATTTTGACAACTTTGATCAATTTTGATGTTTAAATTGACAATATGTCAATTCTTTTTGACAACATTCTATCGATACGTATTATTTAGGTACGATATCGTATAAAGATTATTTCAATCTATAAACTCAAATAGACTTTTTATTTAAAAAGATAAATTTATACACTTGATTCTTTCGTGTGTTAGGTTTTCGTTATTTGCAAAAACTTAATTTATTTTGAAACAAAACATTGCTGTTTTCTACCTTTAAATGCCGTCTGTTACATCAACGACTGGAGAGGAACAGAGTAATGATGCAGATCAAAAAATGTGGAATGCACTTAAGCGATACATATTACGAGAAAGGCAGAGAAAGAAGGAAGGTAAAATTTTTATAATTACTAATGCTCCAGAACTATTATGCACATTAAGATCTCTGATGAAAAAATGTTTAATGTTGATATATAATGTTTATACGTTTGGCCAGTTAATGCTTAAAACTCTGACCATTTAATAAATCTTTTCAAAATAATTATACCAGAAGGTTAGGGACAGCCTTCTTCATCATTCATGAAAATACATAGGTATTGAATAAATTTCTAATCTGCCTCTTACAATTTGGCTCTTCACATTTCTGACCACAGGATGAAGAAGATTGGTAAACATAACCTCTTTGATTGGAGTCATGTCTGAACTAGTATTGTCTATCAACTATTTTTGTGCCAGTTAATTCTAAAATGTAACCTTACCTTCTGGGAATAGGATTTATTTTTATAAGTAAATAATAAAATAATTTTGCTGTTTCAGAGTATGAAGCAGAAGTAGAGGAACAGAGGCTGCGAAAAGAACGTGAAGCTAGAGAGAGACAGGATGTTATGACACTCGGTAAAATAACATGGCAAGCTGTTGCTATTTATTAATGAGTACAATAATTAAATCTATTGTTTGGTTCTATATTTTATAATTGATTAACTTCATACTCTATAGCATCTTGTTTTTTTATAGTTAAGGTTTAGCATTGTGGCCACAATTTTGCCTTTTGTTAAGTGACAATGTTCATTAGGACATGCTAAGTCTAGTGGAGGTACTGGCTTTCAAGTGAAACTGCCGGAACATACCTATTGTGTGGTAGATTTTCAACTTGAGGGTGGTAGCTAACTAGGCAGGCATTTGAAAAAGGCCTACCACAACGCAAATGTTTTTTAATAGATATTATGTTTCTGATTTTATGCATACTGAATATTATCAATCTGTTGTGCTTCCTCCTTTTTTTTCTTGCCAGCTTTATTCTCAATATGTTTTGATAATATACTTTGATATTTATAGTCTTTCTATATCAATATCTATGAGTATGTATGTAACCTTTTTGGTTCTAATAAAATGATAAATGTCTTTGCTGATCCTACAAAGCTAATATTATCATTTTCTAGTTATTAATTAGTGCACTAAACACATAATACAGTTTGTTTAATATAATATTGCTAGCTGGAAATTATTACCGTTTGTTAATTATAACTAATGTTCTAGAGGAAACGAAGGAACAAATAGATCAAATAGAACAAAAATTAAAACAACTGGAAAAGGAGAAGCAACAGTTGTTTATGCAATTAAAAAAGGTGTTAAATGAAGATGATATAAGAAAGAAGCAGCAGAAAGAAACAAAGTAAGTTTTACTTGTTTTATTACTTGTATAGTTACATTAAAAATAAAAAATATTATAACAGCAATTTTGAACTGGAACGAAAAACATTTATTTTACTTAAAGAGGTATGTCCTAACTTTTAAATATAAAGCTGATTAACATAAACTAAACACTAAATTTAATTGAATTTAACTACCTTGAATGAAATTTGTTTGGCTTTTTTAATTTTTCATATAGGTCGACATTGGTAATGTATTTTTTTTAAAGAAAGCCAGTTGAGTATCACGTGGCATTGAATGTACTGTTTGATGTATTTAAAAATATTTATTGCATTCTACAGCCACCCATTTTTCATTGGTGCTTTTTATAGGACTATGGTATTACACCTATTGCAACTAAATGCAGTTGTCCAATCACATGATGTGGTAGATTTGAATATGCAGCCCATTATGTATAGACACTTTTTTAAATATGTTTTTTTTTTTATTTTATGTCCAGTGAAATGCAACCAATGAAAATGCCAGTGGGAAATATCCCAATGCCAATGTTCCCTATGGCACAACAAGGGCAAGGTGAGCCTCCACCCACACAAGGCAGGCCACCACCATTAACCTCACATATGTTGAATAAGGTACCTGCTTATGGATTATTACTATGTATCATTAGGCATAACAATACAATTTGAAAACTTAAATTTTGTCTAGAAAACCATCTTAATGTGTTTGATTGGTCTGTGTTTTTGCAGTTTGTATTACAAGTGTATTTTTTTATCAGTTTTAAAGAGGGAGAGTTGCATAGTTTTCATTGCACATATTAACATACATCTACATCTACATATACTTTATTAATTTATCTAATTTGGGTAAGGTCTATTAAAATGTATCATTTTCCAATATTCTTAACGGCATTCATGATTATATCTTTCGGTTATTATATACTTTGTTTAAAACACATATTTTATATAAGCAGTTATGACACTGAAATTGAAAAGCTTAAATATGTTCCATAAAATTGTATTCAAATAAAAAAAAAACATTTTCGTACTGCTTTTCTACATTTTGTAATATTATAATTTTCTTTTTTAGTCAACAATCGTCCGTGGTCCTATGCAAGCTGGCAATAAGCGACCACGTAGCCCATCCCCAACGTATGCGCTCTACACACATAGAATGCACCAACCACCCATGAAACATCAGCCAGTTTACAGTGACCACAGTGAGTTATGTATTTATTTACTACTTTCATATCTAGTTAATTCCATAAAATAATCAACATGGAAGCAATAGGAGTAACATCCCATTTTTGACAAACAGACTTTCTTTATTTATATAACTGCAATTTTTATAAAGATCCTTAATACTTATTTTTATTCTGGTACTCTTTAGGTATATGGGTGTACAGTATATTGTTCATCTAAAGTAATTTTAAATAATAGTTATATACCTATAAATATTATAAAACATGTTAAAGTGCAAATAAGTGTAACATACTTTGTATTAAAAATATGTTTTGTAATTTTTGCCTCCCTGTACTCTGAAACTGCTGGCTAGATTTTAATATAATTTGACATGCAGATAACTAATTTTATAGTTCAGCATATAAGGTAGCTTAATTGCATACAGCTAAAGACTTCCATTGGGATAAGGGACAAAAATTGTAGTAAGAATGATATATATAAAATTGGATGTTTGTTTATATGAAAACGGTAGACTACAACAACATTTGACCAATGTGTGTGTGTGTATTTCTTGTAGAGAAAGTTTTATGCTATCCCTGATTTAGCTAGGTGACACTGTCTTCGAGTTATTAACTATTTTAAAGGGCAGGACAATGTCTGCCAGGGCCAGAACAATTATATATGATACTAATATATGAGTCAAATGTAAAATTGTTTATTAACTTCTGTGTAACTCTTAATTAGTTCATATAGAACCACCGATTTCTTGTACCATTAATTGTTAAAAACCTTATTTTCACAATATTTAACTATTGTAATTTAGGAGCAATTATTTGAAATATTAAACCATTATGATTTTTAAAACCAAACCATGTATATAATAAAATATTTAGAATGGATAGATTTAGAAATAAACTATAAATAAATAATTTCATGTGATAATTTATTTTTTAATTATCTATGTTAGTTATTGATTGACTTTTCTTATCAGTAAGGTTAATAAAAATTTTTGTTGTGAGTTAATCTTTTGCTCACCAAAAATTCCAAATTATCCAAAGTCTGCTGTAGGAATAAATTATTCAAATGTGTTTCTTT
The DNA here is from genome assembly GCA_039707435.1 of Actias luna. Taxonomy (NCBI): domain Eukaryota; kingdom Metazoa; phylum Arthropoda; class Insecta; order Lepidoptera; family Saturniidae; genus Actias; species Actias luna. The sequence goes on along the minus strand of JAZHAC010000033.1, from coordinate 5,099,335 downwards.
TTCTTTACTGCTAACATAGTAATCTTTTGCAGAGGTAGAAGATGGCCGCATGGGCCGACAAATGGCCCGCGCAGTTCTATGGAACAGTGAGTTAAACCAGGCTAGGTGTCGTGACTGTCGCTTGTACTCTTGTACTCACTATAACTACTTTTTGTTTTTCCTCTGTCATGTACATACATTCATTCCTAATGTCAGTTTATTTGACTAATCGCATGTCATTAATTAATCCAAACCTTCATTAATTTAATGCTATTTGTGTTTGTTTGAGTTTTCATTTGTATGTTTTTTGTTGTAGCATTCCCTGTTTTCATTGCTCTGGATCATATAGTTCTATGATAAAATAGACTAATCTTCATTTATACATTTTAAATGCAATCTAACAATCTATGTGGTAATATATAATCATAATAAACATAGTTAGATTTGCTTATAGATCCATTAGAATTAAATCAACTACATAAGTTTTTGAGACATTGTCTTACAAAGATTATAGTACTTCATGCTATTTATAATGAGACTCTTTAGTTTTGTAAATATTTACCCATTATTGAAGTGATAATGGCTCAAGTGGTAGTGTGTACGGACGTCGCGTCTGTGGACGTGAGGTTAAATCTTACCTCCAATAAGCCTTTTTCGGTGAAGGAAAATATCGTGAGGAGACCATAGCATGGTGGTAAGGTTTTTCTAACTCCCAACTGGCTAGCTACCACCCTCAAGCTGAAAACCTGTCTCCAAATACCTATAGGTGTGTTCCGTCAGTTACACAAGTATCTCCATAAGACTTAGTATGTCCACCATCATTTCATATTGTAGTCATAACGCAAAACCAATATGGTTATTTAATACGCTATCAAAACATCGCTGACAAAGTTACGCGAGTTGATTAATAAATAAAAAACATATATTTTAGAGTCGAATCAGTACGCATCGAATGTTGGCGGATCTAATGTATCTTCGACGTCGTACTACACGATGCCGACGTCTGGCGTGGTGGGGGTGGTGGGGGAGCGGCCGCCGCCCCTACTGTACGCACATCACGCGCACACGCCGCACACACCGCACACACCGCACACGCCGCACCACGCCAACCTCATGTATGCGCCGGCACCGCAGCCGCCGCAGATATATCTCGACATGCTCAAAAATAGAGACGGCCAACAACATCAGGAGCAGAAGAAAGAACCTCAGGTTATTTCTTTTTTGAACACATTTTTTAATATAAATTAATACATAGATATTCAAATTTTGCCGTACGTAAATTATAGAAAAAATTCTATATAAAACTTAGATTCTAAGTAGTGAAACAAATTATCTAGCAATATGTAGGTATATGTATAAATCATTTCAGTTTCTAAAAAACACAACGATAATACCCCAAATTTGCCACCTCTAAAATCTGCCGCACTAGGATCCAGCCTATTCGGCCTACTAAATCATAAGAAAAACACCGTGATAAATCCATCACTGATATACAGCGTGTGGTTTATGAAACTACAACCAAAGCTTATAAATAAGAAAAATATCTAAAGCCTTAGGTCTAGGATGTAATAATATATGTCACTCCATCCATTCATCCATTCAACCGAAAGACGTCCACTGCTGGACATAGGTCTCCCTCAAAGATCTCCATAACGAACGGTTTTGCGCCACTCGCATCCAGCGGATTCCCGCGACCTTCACCAGGTCGTCGGTCTACCTTGTGGGGGGCCTACCCACGCTACGTCTTCCGGTACGTGGTAGCTATTCGAGAACCCGTTGGCCCCATCGGGCATCGGTTCTACGAGCAATGTGCCCAGCCCACTGCCACTTAAGTTTAGCAATTCTTCGGGCAATGTCGGTTACTTTGGTTCTTCTGCGGTTCTCCTCATTTCTGATTCGATCACGCAGTGAAACTCCAAGCAAAGCCCATTCTCTTGAGCAACTTTGAGCTTTTTTATTAGGCCCCATTGTGAGCGACCACGTCTCAGTGCCATATGTCATTACTGGCAATATACACTAGTCGAATACTTTCGTCTTGAGACACTGCGGTATTTCGGACGAGAAGATTTCGCGTAGCTTCCCGAACGCGGCCCAGCCGAGCTGGTTACGGCGATTAACCTCTTTCTCGAAGTTGGATCTACCTAACTGGACGGTTTACCCCAGGTATATATAACTGTCAACAACTTCAAGCGTAGAGTCACCGATTTTTATAGGATTTGGCACAACATGGACATTAGACATGACTTTCGTCTTATCCATGTTCATTCTAAGACCAACTCGTTCGGATGCTCTACTGAGGTCACCGAGCATCGTACTTAAGTCTTCTGCGGTCTCAGCCATGACTACGATATCATCAGCAAAGCGGATGTGTGTTATGTACTCACCGTTTATGTTAATGCCAAGTACTTTACAATCCAGAACCTTGAAGACATCTTCGAGCGTAGCAGTGAACAGTTTCGGAGAAATAACATCTCCCTTTCTAGCCTCTTGTATACGATCAGTATTATACCGTCGTAGTTCATTAACCTGTCTATTGAGCTGCTGATATCTATTAGCATCGACTGACGACTGCAAAACCAATTCACGTCTTTCCTCCATGTGCCCGAGAGTAAAGCCAGAGAGCTTGCTGGTTCTACGTATACGGCGGGTCCTAATATGTCACTGTCGTTTGCTAAATATTGATTTTTTTAATAGGTTAAAACAAAAAATATATTTTTTATATCTCAATTAGGTACTGATTGGTTTGAGCGACAATCATCAGCCAGTGGGTACGGGTGTTGCTTACGCACCGCCGCCTGTCAGCCGTCATCTCGCTATACACCCACAGCCGCAACAGCATAATATGCAGGTATTTGTTTGTTCCTAAAGATTTCTGAAGTATCTTAATACGAATATACTTTATTTGACACGTAACGAACCGTACCGTAGTAAATATCCGAAACGTCCCTAAAGAAGTTTTAATTCAATGTAAAATTAAACATTAGTTAACCTTTCTTATAATGATCATTATATATATACTAAAAATTGAAAAAATGATTTGAAATATTACTTGTATAGGTATTTGTGAATGCCTGCCATTGACTCACCTCTATTACTATTGTCGATTGAATTCCTACACGAATGCTTCACTCGATTCAGCGTAAATGAAATTGGATATGTATTTAAGTACGGAGAGTACTGCTCGGAAGTTCTTCTATTAACAGTCGTTACTATTTCTTCTATTGGTGCTGGATATACCCTATAGTCCCGTTTTCCACTTCCCTCTATTTTATTATACTTGTACTTTCGATAAAATTTTTGCACTAACTTAATAAATTTCTATTTAATTTCTATCTTAAAACATTATTTATTGAAAATGTAGTTTGTTAAAACACTTGGTAAACATTGACCAGTGTAAAACTAACAAATCATATTAATGTATGTCTAAAAATATAATTGTTATTGGCTGATGCTGTTCACAAAAAGATTTTACGCTTAAAGGTAAAGATTGAAAAGATCATGAAATTATAATACATGTACAATAATTAATGTACGTCTACCAATATTACATCCCTGACATACCCTAACAGTGGCAGATTTACACTTTTCCCGCCCGTAGGCTATTCAAATTTTGTCATCCCTACCTACCATTACAATTAGATTCCACACAAGACTAGGTGAATTGTAGAAAAAAACGGTATAAGACTTAGATTCTAAGTGGTGTAACATATTGTCTAGCAACATTTAGGTGTATGAATCATTTCAGTTTAAAAATCAAAACAGAATACCCCAAATTTTACCGCCTTTAAAATCTGCCGCCCTAGGCTCCAGCCTATTCAGCCTAATATACTCTAAAGTCCCGTTTTGCCCCTTCCTTTAGTTTTTACTATGGTGTAGCTACGGATCGCACACTACGTGCGTCATGTGCGTAGTGTCAGAGCGGGATTTACTGTTATTAGACCGAGATGGCAATAACCCTTGTACATGTATTCTGCACCGTATTATTATTTGTTACAATTTAGTTACATAGATTTATAACTAATACAATCTCTATAATTCAATACTTTTCTATATTACTATGCTATTTGGCGCACAGTGGTACTTCTATATTTATAAACTATTATACTATACACATATCTACGACTACATGTAAACAGTCGCGAACAGTATTTCAAAATAACGTTTATTGTTTAGACAGCGAAACCCGGGAGTATAACTCAAGGGTACCCGGTGCAACAGCAGAACCCGAATGTCCAGAACCCTATATACTCGAACCGGCTTCGTTATTAGCTAGTAATCATCAGGCGACACCCTGTCAAACGGCCACCATAACATTCGTTACGTGTACTATAAATCGCTCCTAATACGCACAAGTTACATAGGATAATAGTAAATTGCATATTCAATATTTGTGTTAATCAAAAACTATTATTTTAGACTGTGTCTTTCCCGTAGCGTGTAATATATTCTTGTTCACTGAATAATTATTCAGTTCCAGTTGAATACACAGTTGGTACTTGAGTTTTTCGTGAAAGAAAACATTGTGCTGAAACCACTGCATTATGGTAGTGCTTTTTATAATGCCCACCTGGCAAGTTACTACTTTAAAGTTGAAAATCTGCCGGTAAATATCTGTAGGTTTAGCGTGTCTACCAACTTGGGCTATATCATCGCTTAAGTTCAGTTGAGATTATGGCCATAACACTAAACCTTAACTATAAACAAAATTACATCATTTTTCCATTACCTACTGATGAAATATATTCGAAATAGAACAGAGAAAGAAAATCTTGCGAGGCGCCTTGCTCTCAATGTATGAAATTAAGGTGCATTGATTATACTGTCATAATTTGATAGTAATTACACCCTTGTGATATACAGCTTAATTACCGAATATTTAGAATACAATTTGAGAAAACAACTAAACCGTTGTAAACCATCAGATTGCACCCCGAAATTCATAGAGGAATAAAAACATTATTTTTTATCGATTAATAATTGACGTCCTAATTATATTCAACATCGATAATAGAACATATTTGTTATAAATTATTTTTAAAAAGTTGATATTTACAATATTTTTCTATGTAATATGTGCGTAAACTATTCAATCTCACACACAGTGGAGTATTCAGGTTTGTTTGTACAGTGTGTTAACTGTTTGAGTTATCAAGTGCAAAGTTTAAGTGGACCCAGTGATACTGAGTATCGTTTTAGTTATAAGTTGTAATATTTTATTATATTTGTTATGTTAGCTTTATCGCTATTGTACACACATTTTTACATTCTCCTATACAATAAAAAAAATCACATCTGTCATGCATAAAATCGTATAAGATAAATAATGTTATAAATACACTGTGGTGTGTATTATATTGAATTTAAGCAACGCTTTTAATCCTTACTAATATTATAAGGCCGAAAGTGAATCTGATTGTTTGTTAAGCTATCACGCATAAACCTCTGAATCCATTATGATGAATTTTTAATATAGATATAGATGGGAACCTGGAGACGATTATAGGATACTTTTCTCGCGGAAAACTTATTGGAAGTAGGGTAAAGAGAGGGATAAACTTTGTATGAAACTTTTTATTGCGTCTTCCGATTTGATTGATAAAATAAATATTAACGCGAGCGAAGCCGCATGTAATAGCTAATAAATGTTTTCTTTGAATTGGGCTCTCTTTGTCTCTTTGAGGGGTATTAATCCTTGAAAAATTTTCCCATTTTTTACTAATATGTTATGAATTTAAATACTATTACTTTTAGACATTTTAATCTATGATAATTGAAATAATAATTATAAAACAATTAAGATAATATTAATATCAGTATATAGAGTTAAAATGTTTTATTATATTAATCTAAATTTGCGTTCTTTTTATAGTATGTTTTTTTTCTATGTACGCGATTTTACCAACTTTCAACTGGGTTCGAACAAAATGATAGCTTCCTTGATAAAACTATCCAAAGCGTTCTTATTAAATTATTATTTATAATTGGATTCACTTTTCCACAATAAGCAAACTATATCACACAAGATACCGCCAAAATTATTTTATATGCCTAAGTTGATAAATTAATCTAAAACCACTACATAATACCTAAGTTACTGATAGATACCGTACGAATTTATGCTTGAGAGATATGTATATTATTAAACAAATAATTATAATAAAGTATTTTATAAACAATGTCAGCATAGTAAATCCTCGGGATACAAATATTCCATAATAAAATAAATATAAAAATGTATCTACTATCTTGTACAAAAACTGTATTTAGCCTATAAATACTTTATTGAGAATATAATTATGTAAGCCTATTTCATTAATACATTGTATAGTCGAGTAAAAGATATAAATAATCATAAATTTTTTTGATATATACAAAAAAGTCTTTATTCATAATGCACTATAGTAGAAATGTATTTGTAATATATTTAATATTAATAATAAATACAGTCCTTTGATTTTCTATTATTTTGTACATAAAATATATAGACATATAACATTTCTATAAAATATCGTCATTAAACTTTTTTTTATTTCAAAGACCCTTCTGAATATAAAAGTTGTAGGTGTTGGTAAAAAGTATTTTATGTATGTAAGTTCAAGTGTTAATAAAATATTTTTCACGGACATAAATATATAGTGCTAATAACATAACATAGTTTTCGATTGTTCATGGTGGTGAAAAAAATAAATGCCTAAATAAATTTCCGTTTTTCTTTTTTGCAAAATATTAACCAAAAATTAATTTCTGTGTTATTATAGTTTATAGGTTCAATCTCACCTGATGTTAAGTGACGATGTGGCCCAAGATCGTGGACACACTAAACCTGTGGAGGGACTGGCTCTCAAGTGTAATTGCCGGAACACACCTATTGCTATTTGGTGCCAGATTTTCAAATCGAAACTGGTAGCTAGCCAAGCGGGCATTAAAAAGCCTTCAAACCATACTATGGTGTCATTACGATGTTTTCCTTCGCCGAAAGCTCAAGCTCATTGCAGGTGTATCCAAACTGACGGACAATGACGCGGCGTCCGTACACACTATCAACTGAGCTGTCATCACTTCACATAGTATGTATTTACATATTTGTAAGTAAATAGGGAAATAGATATATGATCCAAAAATATTAAAGTCTCTAAAAATCTACGATTACCACAATGGCTGTTCTATTCGGCGTTCACGATGCTCAAAACATGCCTAAAGTCGTTCCACATGATGACCACGGTCATTGTGATCGCTATGAAAACATCACTTACGATGTCATTATTTTCACTGACGCCAAGTGACAATGACTTATCTGCAAGGGTGGACTCATACTCCATTCCACTTGAGCTTGCAACGCTCATTGCATTGTAACGCTCTCAAATTAGTGAACGCAAAAATCAGTGGTCTTGATCATGAGCATTGTGAACGCTAGTTAAAATGTAGCCGTAGAAAGTCAAATTGTATTTATTTTTGATGGGGTATAGTTTAAATAGTAACAAACATTGTTTTAGAATTTATTTGATACTAGCTTTTACCTGCGGCTTTGCTCGCGTTAATATGATTTTTATCAAACAAATCGGACGACGCAGTAAAAAGTTTCATACAAAGTTAATCCCTCTCTTTACCCCACTTCCATTAAGTCCAGCGAGAAAAAGTAGCCCATTACCGTTTCCGGGTTTCCATCTATTTCTATATTAGAATTCATCATAATCGATTCAGTGTTTTAAGCGTGAAAGCGTAACAAACAAACAAACTCATTGCTGCATGTAAGGATATTTGATTTCATCTTATGAAGGTTTTTAAGAAAAAAAAAGTATTTTGTTTTTCACTATTAAATTGTTTTGTATTGATTTGATAATATGAAAGCTTTCAAGAAAGAAAATATTTGTTGGGTGTTTAATAGCTTTTAGAACTTAGGAACACTGATACCATAAATCTGGTGTATTGATACAACGAACGAGGCCTTCAAATATATTAAGTGTACAGAAAGGCATAGTCAATGTAATGATGATAAATGCTTATAAGTCAGTAATTGTTGTATTTATTTATATGTTAGGTTTCTACGGCTTCCTTTAATGGTTTATATGAAATTTCGTATATATTATAGGTTACTTACTACATGTCGAAGTAATATCTATTAATATACACACAATACGTCGAATGATCAGAGTTTCAACTATTAGAGTGAGTGTAAGCTTTCAATAAAATAAAATATCAAATACTTATAGAATTTTTTAAACTTTATAGGTTTAGCGTTATGGTCATAATCTCACCTGATCTTAAGTGAAGATACAGCCCAAGTTGGTAGACACACTAAAACCTGTGGAGGGACTGGCTCTCAAGTGCAACTACCGGAACACACCTATTGGTACTTGGCGGCAGATTTTCAACTTGAGGGTGATAGCTAGCCAGGCGGGCATTAGAAAAAGCCCTACCACCATGCTTTAGTTTCCTCAAGATGTCTTCCTTCACTGAAAGCTCAAGTTCATTGTAGGTAGATTCGAATCCACGTCCCGTACACATTACCACTTAGCTATCAGTATCAATATAGTATGGTGCTTTGTAATACTCGAAGTAGTATAAAATAGTATCTGGCAGAGCCGGATTTAGTTCAAGAGTCGCGCTAGGCTATTTGACTTAAGAATCTCTTTCACCTCTCATGTTGATCTTAACTAATATATTTTTATGCTTTATTCTTAGTCACATACGTAGAATGTGTCTTTATTTAGTGTTATTTTAATTTTGCTAACAACTTGAATGTAGGCTAACTTGAAGACTAGTTAACCTATGGGAAAATCTGGCCCTGGTCTCCAGTCAACGTCAACGTCTGGGAGTCAACGTGGTGTTTTATTAGTTTTTGATGGAGCCTCCAATCTGATGAGTCTTTATCTATTTTTAAAATTTAGCGTTATGGCTAGAATCCCGCTTGATGTTAAGTGACGATGTGACCCAACGTGGTGGACGCGCTAAACCTGTGGATAGTCTGGCTTTTAAGTACAACTGCCGGAACCCACCTAAAGGGATTTGGCTTCAGATTTTAACTTGAAGGTGGTAGCTAGCCAGCCTGCCTACCCTAATACTACCTACCTACTAGAAAAAACCCTACCACCATGCTATGGTTTCACTACGTAATTTTTGCTTCACGGAAAGCTCGAGGACGAGGCGTACGCATACGCAATCAGTGAGCTATCATCGCTTCGAAATATATTCAAATATATATTTGTATACATTCGGTATAAGTATATAAACGGCTTCGGTATAAATATCTCTACTAAACGTATTTAGATAGGTGAAGTAACTTTTATAGTTCATTATTAATCTATTCCCTATTTTTATTACCCGCAGTCCGCTCTAACGTAATATAAATAACTTAGGAAATTGAAATAGCTCTATACCCAGATTAGGTAAGTTGAATGGAAACGAGGAGGTTATTTGCGTGGGTGCGTGTAGTCTCCCGGTGCCGCGAGGCTCTTTGACCCGCAAGTAGGTCGGCTTGCAATGACGATCGATGCATACCACCGTTGCATTTTGTTTGGAATTAAAATTCTAGTAAGTAATACAATTATCAAAATTAATAAAAATATTCTTACTATTAACTTTATTTATTATAATATATGAAAAAAAATTAAATACATATTACTATTGAACCTTATATATATCTTTTTAAAAATGTAAGTAATGCCGATCCTTATGTAGATAATTCAGTCAAAAACAATTTCTAATGCTAAGATAATTTATTGCTTAATTGGAAAGAGTCATCACATTTCTTTGTCTAGTAGAAAACCCGTAGTTTATTAAATTTTATGCTGTTATATATCTGACTTAAATTCATAAATGATTCAGCAATTATGACTCAGTTGTAGTGGATACGGACACCACGTCGATAGACGTAAATTCATATCCCTGCATTTAGCCTAAACTTTCGGAAAAAAATCAGCGTGATGAAATCGTAGCATGATGGTTTGGTAAGTCCTTATACTAGGTTTAGTTTGTCCGCTACATGGATCGCGTCGTTACTTAACATCAGGTAAAACTGTGGTTAAACGATAAACCTATAAAGTAACTACAGAAGTCGTACTTCAGCAATTTGTAGCAATAATTAAGTGCAGTATTTTTATATTATTTCAAATACATTATATTTATACATGCATAAGCTTTTCGTAATTTTTTAACCTTTACCTATTACCCGTAGTCTTGACACTTTTAACTATATATAAGTGTTTTTATAATAAGAATAAAATATAACGCAAATGCAATACAATGAAAATACAAGTTAACATATTTTATAACCATTCATGGTAAATAACAATATTTAATAAGTCACTTAAATATATCAGTTTGTAAGTAAATATAAAAAGAAACTATTTCAATTTTATTATTAATTATTAAAATAAAGTAAATGCCTTTGTTCTGAAATTTCCTAAATGAAAACGCTTTGTAAAAACTAACTTTATTAATACCTACATAGGATTCATAATGAAATTGGTGTAAAAAATTAATAGTATAGTAGCTAGTACGCAAGCGCAATGCTATTGACTACCCCCCTCGGTCTCCCGTTTGAAACCTGAACTAGCTTACAGGACTAGGAATAAAGGATAGGCACGGATCAGTATTTCCCCTTTCACTGCTACGCCTCTTACGTAAGAACTTACATTGTCACTGATGGCCGTGCTTCGACATTAACAGTTTTCGACTGTCTTGTTTGAAGTACCTATTCAACATTTCTTATGCGATTAATCTTTATTCTTATATCACTATTTGTATCCAGAAATCCATGAAATTTCTTTTACCATATAGAGTTATTAAAGGAAATAATTATTTTGTTAGCCATGATAAATATATAGTAATATAAATTTACAAAATGTGGTTATATATAGCGGCCTTTTGTTTAGGTATATACACCTTGTGTTAGATTACTAAAGTCTTAGTAAAATAATATTTTTTTCTAATAGTCAATATAGCCTATGTTACTCAGGGATAACATTCTAATGGTGAAAGAATAATTGAAATCGGTCTTGTAGTATTTGAGTTTATTCGTTACAAACATAGACAAATACAAATCTTTCCTCTTTATAATATTAGTGTAGATGGTTAGACTAGCTATCTCAATAAAAGTATTAATGGAAAATTTTACCACCTATTTTACTTATATAGAGGATAAAAACGCTGAATCACGGATTTATTTATTTTTATTAAGAAGCCCTTATGCAAAATTTAAAGTAAATAGATGAACATTTTTTAACCTTCATACAAACTTTGCCTTCTCTGTTTAGCCCTTAGGAGTTAAATTACTAGAAATCGCTTTTAGTGGGCCTCTTCGCTACAAAAGAGAATTACAGTCTAAATTATATGTCTCTAGTTTTAGTTATTTCGGCTGTGCGTTGATGACTCAGGCAACCATAATTTATATAACCTTTTTGTGATTTTGTTACAAACATTTTTGGGTTCAATAATTTAGATCTATTTTTTTAGTGATTAAGTTTAATCTTATAAGCATATCGAGCCTTTTCAGGAAAAACATCGTAAGCGGCAAAAATCTTAAAAAGCTTTTTTAATTCTTACCGCCAAATTTCTTTTTTAATAGAAGCAGTATGTACCCACCCACTATTTAAAACAAGTAACACTTTTGTATAAAGGTATCATAAATACATTTTAATTACGTATGAAAAAACTCCCTCCCTTCCAAATTACAATTGTTGTTTACGATGTTTTTCCTGAGAAGGCTCGATATTATAGTGCCCCACCATCTCTCTATCCACTTTACACTGAGCATTGTCAGATATTTTGCTGCGTGTCTATTTCATACGACCTTGAATTGGATATATGTATTTCAAAGTTCGCGTAATCAGGGTTGTGTACTAATCTGTATTTAAAGAACACGCGTATGGATCTAATCTATAACTTGATGTACCTGAAGGGAATTTTTATAATAAGCAAAATCATATAGAACAAAATTATTTACAACACATCCTTGTAAAGTAAATACAGATACATGGTTTATCATATACATGGTTAATAAATAAAATTTCGGTGTGCATTTGTCCGTAATGATTGTCTTCCTAAAAGGCTTTGCCGTCTTCGATTAATTATTTTGCCGTATTAAGTTTATTAATTGCTTTTTGTATTATTGTGAGTTCACTTGGATGATTCTTAGCTATAGTTTAAAAGACTTTAAAAAATGTTTTATTTATAAATTTTAGCTCTGCCGAAGTTCAATATCTGCTTACATAGTTAGTTAGTATTTATATAAAGTATTTATATTTACTATCTACTTCATAATGGGCACTATGAATTGATTAAATGTTTTAAAAATTCTAAGAAAGTGCGTTTTTTTTGAATAAGTAAACAAATAAGGTTATGTTTTCCTCTACTAACTATGCATCTTACTAGGAGGAAATTAGAAAGCTTTTTCTTGTGAGAAGAATGAGACATTACTGAGTGCCGACTGTAGCTTCACATATTATATGTTCTTATAACGTAATGTTGCGTGTTGTATAAAAATTTTAAGACTATTTATCTATCCGAAAACAGGTATTGTATAAATATACTTATAGAAAGATTTTATTTGTGCTATTATGAATTTGTGCTATTACTCATTTATTCAATTTAAGCTCGAAACATAATAAAAAACATTGATTTCAGGTGAGAATTTCCAGTAATATATGTTGTTGACCTTATATTCTAATGAATGTAATAACTACTATAATTGGCTTTATCTGTATTGATTCGAATGTATACATTTTGTACAAATGTTAAACAAGTGTTTGTGTATATCTATATATTGATAAATTATTAATATCAGATAAAATACATCTAATTGGGTGCATAGAAACAGCCGCCGCGAGCGAGGATACCCAGTACAGTCTAGGCAGTCGGTCTCTGTTCCAACTTCACTGACTGGCTAATCTTTTCACCACGATGCGAACGAATTTTTTAATACGGCTTACGCCGGCACGATATATAAGACGAATATACAATGTAAGTAAAGATAGTATTACAAATTAACCCTATCTGCAGCACCATTTGATTATTATTAATTTTAATTACTACCTATTAAACAAATAACTTTTATACATATTTTTTGTATTAACATCTTAATATCGTTTTATACTTATAACTTATGTTGTATACCACCTTATGTAACTGAAAATATTCTACAACTTAGCCAATGATTACATAAATTATTTTAAAAAGGGTCATGTAAGTCGATTATATGGTAAGCACTCTAACAAACAAATATATATATATATATATCAAATATATATATATATTAACTTTTATTATACGTAAGGAAAATAAAAACTAAATTTTGTTTGTTTGTTATATATGTACTCTGATAGTAATTTATGCGAAAATGAATGGAACAGCTGACCATTTTTGTTCTTTCGTAATACATATTCAGTGACCGAAAACCTTACAGAACCAAATAACAGTGATGACCGGCTATGGATTGGAGATCTCATGGTGGTCACCGTGATTTCTGGTTTATACTGAGCTTACCATCCAGCACAGTGCTATAACTTTGTTCTGATTTTATAAAACATGATCTTTATTTAATATTTCATATAGAAAACGATTATTTTGAAGAATTGAATATAAGATTATTTTTTATCATTTAGCGAAACTGAAAGAGAAAGGATCGTGTGAAATAAATGATTGCAGGTGTTGCGTAAGAAAAAAATATGATAAATATTGTAGTTGAAATGCATTTAAACAGTTGCTAATGCTTTCTCATCCACTATAGCCCTTTGTAGACTTTTATCTTCGAATTCGGCACGACGATGAAAAGTTATTGAGAAAAACCAAAGGTTTATAGATCGCTTTTTTAGGCTGCTTCAATTAATGAACAATCCTTTAGACTAACAACAACAGTATGAGTATATTATAAGAACTAATTTAATAGTTTTTCAGACACTGTACGCACAAAGACATAAGTGTTATACGACAATTCAATACTGCATGGTATTCAGAAAAATGGAAGAAGAGAGAGAATAACTATAATTTATATCCGATATATTACGTTTATATTACGTTTATTACATAACATAACCTCGAAACTTAATGATCCAAACTCCACTTAAATAGATTTTCTTGTATATATAATTAAAATTTTTGTTTCCCCGATCTAATGCCACCCTAGGGAGACAGCATTACCGCTATACATCTATTAGGTCTAAGTGTCTCCCACTGCCAAGGTCATATCGATCGACATACCGTATGACAGAAACACGTAGCTTCGTATCTCTTTTTAAAGGGAAATTATAAAAAAATATTCTGTGGGCTATTAGTAAACAGTGGGAGTGATTTATAATTAATAAAATAAGAATAAACTTACACTTTTTGCTTCCTGCTTAATACGATCTGGTAATTGTGATTACTTTGCAATTTACTGTAGTAATAATATATATGAAGCGGTTAATAATTTCTGATAACAAAATTAATCCTGATTAGTCCATACAATATTAATTTAGCTAATGGCTTATACGATGTACAATGTATGAGATAGTACAAGTAAAATGCTAATTGTATAAAAATGTACTTTATAGAGTATAAAATATATATATATATATATAAAAATTGAGTTTCACGTTTCTTTAACTGGTTCATCTCATATCTCATAACTTTACTATGCACTAAACATGATCATTGAACCACTTAAATCAAATTTCGGTTTATGTGCGGTGAAAGATACCCGTGTTACAATTTCTCTGAGTTTGTTACTCGTACATTTTTCATCGGTTCTTTATTATACAACACTAGGTACACAAAGTTTTAATACAGTTTACTGGCAATTAATTATAATATATCATTGTTAAAATTACGTTTAGACTTATTACGCAGTGCTGTGCTACGTGTCTACGGCGTAGCAAGGATCTACGCCATATCGTCTGCGACTTTACAAAAAGGTAACATCTACCATAGAAGCATATGAATAAAATTTCACTTTTTTAAATAGTAGACAGCATTAAATTTAAAAAATAGTGTTAAATAATTTATCTCATAAAACCTCTTTAAAAACTATTATCATTTTTGTATAGATTTGATCAAGTTTAAGCAAAATTCTTTCTTTTTTATTCGTCTAAACGCATAGCTTGTTAGATTTAATATGTAAATAGGGTTGAGAATCAAAAGAATTATATAATTTTTTACATAATAGAAGATTTTCGCTTTCAAGGGATTGCATCTCTGTAAACAATTTTTAATATAGACGCACTAACACGTACGTGGGGGTCGCGACGCCGAATAGTGGGCGAGATGTTGGTATGTTTACATTCGAGTGTTATACATTTTCTTATAGGTATTAGATTCTTTTTAAAAATGTGTACTTTGTGATTTTTCTTTTTTCGGTGATTTATTTTTCAAAGTCTTAATATGTTTGCCATATCATAATTTACGACATTGTATTTAATTTAACAACAAACAGGAAATATATGAAAGATTCTCAATCATTTGCTTTATGCGAGTAAATTATATAATACAAACAAAATAAATAAATAAGGTAAACAATATTATATGGAATCTATTCATTTTTACATGTCACGAAGCCAACCAATCATGAACTTTTACTTAAAAAGTTAACCATTGAAAGTGGTCACAAGATAAGAATAATGTAATTCCACGAAATTAATAAGTAGAGAAATTTTAGGGACGAATTTCCTTAAAAATATTCTTTACCGTTTGTGAGGTTTCACTCCATTGTGACTAATTTCAAAGTCATCGTTTAATTTTTAATAACTTTGAACTTCACGTGACTTTGAAGCCTAAAAAATGCTGGCCAATTAGGTACGATCTACATACATATATTTCACGTTATATTATATTATTCTGTATGTCAGTAAGTACGATTGGGTATTTATAATAATAAGGATAATTATTCTTATCCTGTTATTCTTTGAAACTGTAGGGTTTACGAGATTAAGTTACCTATGGCTAATGGTGTCATATCTTATTTCTTTTGTTGCCTCTATTTCCTCTATCTGCAAGCCGAATCGTATTGACAAAATAATACACTTCGCCGGTGTTGTGCCGGCTCCACCCACCCTTCCTTCAGTCGTTTTCAGTTGGCACTCGCGAGCGGACGTTTGTCCGCCATCTTGTTTTGCGACGCCATTCTGTGGTCGGCTTCTGATCACTTCCTTGTACACACTGTGCGAACGAAAATATAACAGCCTGAATTTTTTCTCGGTAAGTTTCTGTTGAATAAACAAAAAATATTTTATTAAAAACAAAAAAGTACAATCGATACTTAATGAATTTGATAGTAATTTATTTTTACAATCAGTTTTAAAATAATTATTTTCAAGGCAAAATTGACTGAACAAAGAATAGATATGAAAATATTGTCTATATTCACACATAAATCTTTTTTATTTTATTTTTCAAAATGCAAGTACTCTACCTTACGTACCTTTTACAATAATGTTTATTAATACATAATATAGTATAGGTATTTATGTACAATGTATCTTTGAATATATTTTGATCGGATATAGTTTATAAAACGGAGCATAGGCATAGGTAGTAACGGGTGAGACGTCAGTGGCGTTAAGTATTACGTTGGTAAATTGGTTCTATTCTGATCATATGATTTCAGATCGGGGACCTTATGTCACAGACACACCCACACGTTTAAACATATGTTTGTATGGTATTTAACCTTCATAAACAATATAGAGCACATTTATGTGAATGCGCTATTACAGGTATTAATTACTTCTATATTGAAAAGTATTTTCGTTTAATAAGATTATTTTAATTGTTATTAACGAATTAAGTTTTATCTTATTTTTTGAGATAGGTATTTCACAAATTTTAAGAACATTGTGAAAGTCTATTATTAATTAAAGAGATAAATAACAAACTAGGTACAAAATTTTAGTTTTTATCTCTTATCCCGGATGAACCCTAATGTTATATGGGATAAACATTATTGTCTGGGTAATATTAGTAATGAAAAGGTCAAATTTCATCACAATATACACATTAGTTTCAGAGTAAGGTAACACAAGAGGCCATGCAGACAGACAAAAATTAATAAACATACAATTTTGGCTGCCATATCGATAACAAAGTTATAATTAAAAAAATATTTGATATACAAATTACTTAATTATTACATTACATTATATTACATAATATACATTACATCAATATACAGACACATTTTTGATATGTATAGACCAATAGTTTATATAACTTCAAATTTTAAACATTAAAGCGATTTAGGCAGTTGTGAATTAGAATATAGGTATGTATGAATAAATTCAATATAAGTATTTCAATATATTTATGAACATGTCTCATTTAGATAAGAAAAAATACTATAGACTTTATATTTTTTTTTTCTTAAGGTTTAGCGTTAAGGCCCTAATCTCACCTGATCTTAAGTGACGATACGGGTCAAGTTGGTAGACACGCTAAACCTGTGGAGGAACTGGCTCTCAAGTGCAGCTGCCGGAACACACCTATTGGTATTTGGCGGCAGGTTTTACAACTTGAGGGTGGTAGCTACCCAGGCGGGCATTTGAAAAAGCCCTACCACCATGCAATATGTTTAACACATGATCACATTTTTTTAAACGATGAATTGACCTTAACTTCTAATACACTAAGCCTGTGGGGAGGTAGCTAAATATAATTGTCAACTGCGACTACTTGGAAACACAAATGCTTGCAAATTAAACACCAATTCAATAAAGATAAACACCATTATATATTTAATGTTTAAAAATATCGTCTTGAGGTGCTATCACCTAGCAGAGGTCGGGTGTCATTAAAGCTATCTAGACTTTAGAAACTGCTGCGCGGAATAGGTCTCTCATTGAACCACGTTCTAAGATTTTTGAACTACAGACTTCGCCTTTTTCAGTGTGATCGTTTCCCCTGGTTTTTCCCTTGCATTATTAGTTGGACCAGGTCGTATTTACCATAATGCATTATGCATCCAAGGTATTGTTACTAATCTAAACAGTGCTGAAAAACTACATATATATACTGGATACGATTACAGATTTTTAACGAGACCATTAAATATTAGTAAATTACTCCGTACCTAATAGTGCTGTTGGACACAAAATAAATTAAAATGTATTAAAAACTTACGTAGAGAGCTGAAGCGATCAATAGCTGAATAATAGGGCGTGTACACGTCAGGTTGTTTGTCACCTTCAAGTAAATTCTCATATATAATTTTAATTAATAATTATAATATAATAAATCTATAGTATTCCGGGTATTCCGGCAGATATTTCTTTTTTATGTCTCTAATATGGTCAAACAATACCGTGTAATCGAATGAATAAAAACAATATATGTATCTAAAAACAATGTAGCTATATGTCATTGAACGATTTCATGTTTCGTTGCCAGTAGATTTAAAATAAATGCATTTAAATGCATACTTCGTCCGGTAGGTTTTGGTTCTACATTACTAAATTACTTAGACATCTTTATTCAGAAATAATTACATATATTTGTCTTAGAACTCATTTTCCAGCGGTAATTAAATTAACTAAATATGCATGTCTATATGCTATCATACCTTTAATAATTATAAATCATTGTATCCATCGAATATATAAGAATTGAAAATATATAATTGCTATCCGATGGTTGTTAAAGCCATAGTATCTATCCATACTAATATTATAAATGCGAAAGTAAGTTTGTTTGTTATGCTTTCTCGCCTAAACCGCTAAATCGATTATGATGAATTTTGGTATAAATATAGATGGGAACCTGGAGACGGTGTTAGGCTACTTTCTCTCTCGATATCTTATTAGAAGTGGGGTAAAGAGAGGAATAACTTTGAATGAAACTTTTTATTGCGTCATCCTATTTCTTTGACAAAATCAATATTAACGCGAGCGAAGCTGCAAATAAAATCTAGTCGTTAATATTAATAATTAGAATTTATTCTCTAAAAGCATTTATATTGCGTTACAGTGGTAAGAGCATATTACAATCTACAAATAAGGCAACCACCAAATGATTCGCAGTGTATCAACACTCTCATGCCAGCCGAGAGATAGCTGGATATACATAGATTGGCTGATTCTGAACCAAACAGTGTTTCTTTTTGTATATAAAATTCTTATGTCACAATGTTAGTTGCCATACACCTCTGACACGACTTAACTGATTTTTATGACATTTTATATGTATATTCGATAAGTCTGAGAATCGTTCGTAATTTATTTTTCATAGCCCTAAGTGATAAGGGTTGTCCACTCCAAACATTTATTTATATTTGTTCTACATTTTTTTTTATGATGTGGCACTAAAAATTATACAGCCCTAAATTTACACCTTCCTATCCTCATGCTCTCATTTTTAATACAACCGAAGTATTCACTAGAAATAATTTATATGCCAGAACAACATTTGTTGGGTCAGCTAGTAATTATATATAATGTCACCTACTGTGTCGGAGAAAATAACGTTATGTCACAAAATGCTGAGTAACCTTAGCCAATAAGTTATAAAGACACTCAGCAACCGGTGAAGGACACGCCCACCCTCGATCAACGCTCCCGGTTGTAATCGGGTCAGACGATAAACTTGGATCTACGTAATTTGAATATAGTATATATATTATATAAATACATTTTCATATTATTTAAAACGCAAACCCTAAAGAGGACTATTACTTCTGTACTCTACTGTATTAAATTTATTTGTGCCAGTCTTGCGAATACCAGAAAATACCCAAACACCATAGACATGCATAATTTTTGTTGTTTTGGAATTGGTTCTGTGTACACGAGTAGTTGTGGATATTTTGTAGAAATAAACATCATTTACAAATTTAGACCAACCAACCAGTGATCTACTCTTATTATTTTAATATTTGAGTAATTCAAATTAATTAATAAATGTACAAAAAGACAATTTGACTAGGGGCTCTTATTTCGAATTTAATTCTTGAAAGGCTCACGGTTTTCATGCCCCTATTAGATTAATCGCCAGCTAACACAGAATGAAAATGATACTTCCCTCTAAAATGAATTGCACAATCTTTATCAATAAGATCTTTGGTAAAATTGCAAAAACACTATATACCTAACATGTTATGTAATATTCTTTAAAATAATTTTTTATAGTTTTTAAGGGTTTTCCAAGAACTCATACGTTGTGACCTAATAAAGTATCACGCAAAATCTTCAATATTCATAGTCAGTTTTGAGAGCAGTATGTGAGACGGTAGCTCCACATAGGCTATAATTGACAAGGACTGGGATCTGCTTTTCATTAGAAAGGTCCTTCCAATCACAACCATGCAAGGCCTGGTTAGAAAAACCGACTTTCAAGTGCAGCTGTCGAAACACACTTACAGGTGCTTAGCGACAGAATGTATTGTCTATAGAGTATGCTAACTGGTACTCGCGATTTTATCGGTTTTCCCCTTTAACCGTTTGTGATTGTAAATTCCTTTGTGCATATATTGTAAAAGCAATATGCATACTAAATTCAAGTCAATAGGGGGTATTGTTTTTAAGATCTGATGTTCAGTGAGTAGAAGTCTCTGTATATATAGGTACTAACTGGTGCCCACGATTTCGTTTGCATTCTTTTTTCATCGCGTGAGATCGTAAAAAGTGTTCTTAGTAGATAGTAGTAGATACTCAAATTATATGTTATTTAATGAGAACTGCGTAAATTGATGTCAAGGTTATTTGGTAATGTTTATTAAGCTTAATATTTATATAACACTTATTAATTATCCTGAGTGCTTTATACTCATACAAGGCGTGTTAACCGTTATCGCTAATTGACTATTATAATGTATTAAAAATATATAGATAAATACAATATTTTATGAAAATTATAATCCCAATACACTTTTTCTATATAGGGGCCTAAAAGGTTTCATTATGAAGTTTTATCTACTGCGTTTCCACTTTTACGCGCATCAGAATTAAACTACTGTATAGATTTTAAATAAACTGCGCGCGGTGATATGTAATAGTATATATTAAAATATGGGATACTTCTTATCTCATAAAACGATCACTAATTAGTTATATTTTATATGTATACCAAGATACATATAAAAATTAGATTATAAATATATACTTAAATGTTGGTTCCTAAGCTTATTAAAATAAAAATACAAGGTAGGAGTTACTATGTTTTTATAATCAATATTTGAAATATATTTGATATTTTATACCACCAGCTTGGATTCACAGATTCTTTAAAGAAATATATTACAAGAAACTCTTATTTTGGTGTTTTAAAATTTACTTTTGCACAACATTTTAGTTACGTAATGTGAATTGTTTTATATTTGATATTAATTTAAATAAAATAATTGCAAATTAACACTAATACTTAACTTTATGTATCAGTTTGGTAAACTTGACAGGGTACTGGATAACCGCACCGTTCACTGACCACCGTTCATCGATCGAACCCTCCAAACTTATTATCCGCTGTCACTCAAGCATTGTCTTTGTATAATCAGTAGCTACGTGTTTCAACTAGTACTAGTTACGTATGGAAAATCAAATGACCAAGGATCATAATAATAGTATTTATACTGATTATTTTAAATATCTCTTTTTCCTTATTATTTTTGAGATAAATGGAGCTACATATTCTCTAGTAAATTTTAGTTAAATTTACTTTAAGTAGATGAACGATCGAATGATGAATAAATGAATGAGTGACTATAGTAGTATCTCGGTACTGCTACAATGAGCTTGAATTTTTATTCAAAGAAAATATCATGGTCAAATACTTTCACGGTCATATTGAATGAATTGCTTAATGGCTACTTGGCCAGTTACTAACCTCAAGTAATAAATCTAATATGTAACACGTTTGAATATGTTCTAGATAGTGGTCTTTTATCACAGCACTACAAAGTGACTATATTACCATATAGTAAGCACAATACAATTCAAAGACAACGACCCATACCAGCCCACTCGATAACTAAATATGGGTACAATGATTGATGCCAAAACGTGGTTTATATTTGGTACATGGTAGTCCAAATGTCTATGGCTAAATTTATAAATATTAAAAAAATTCGTACGGTAAATACATTTCTAAATATAAACTGCTTGTCCGGACGCAAAATAAAAATGATCACATAAATTTAAAATATGTGGGAAGGTGACGCCATTGTACAGACGGCAACACGTACTAAGACCTTTTTCGATTACGGATATATTTTTATATTAATAACTTAACGTTCTCTACGGATCTTTGCAAACATATGAACCATCGTGTCGACAAAATAGAAATAAAGTGTAGAAGTATAACCTTAATCAGTCAAGTCGTTTAGAGATTACTCGATCATTAACTGATGTATACAATTTTCTATTTGTATAAAAACCAGCTGGCCGTACAGCCGTTGTTTTGGTAAATATATAAAAAATTAAAAAATATCTATCGGATCAAATTGAGAATCTAAATGTAAAGTTTCTAAAGAATCTAAAGTTTAGATTCTAAACTATTCTCACATCAACATAACCACACACAAAATTTCATAAGAATAGGTTAAGCCAATTAGAAGTTTAGTCACATTCAAATGCATATAAGAAATGTATATTTAAATATATGGATTGTTTACTCAATTAACAAATAGATAAGATAATTTGAAAAAAGTTGCTATTTAAAACTATAATTATTTGTATATTTTATATATTGGGCGTACTGTCGTAGTGGGTATTATGACTTAGGCGTCACCCACACTGGTAATTAAAAATTTAAGCTGCATATTAGGTCAGATAGCTTATGTTTTACGTATGTTAACACCGGTTTTAACGAATTTTTAAATGATATTAGTCATTACATAAATCCATTACTTCTATTAAAAGTTTTTAACAAGCTCTGTGAAATGTAAACGCAAAGGGGTTGTATTCTGTTTTAAATTATTTAAGAAAATCAAAATAAATTTACCCTTGAACGTGTACTGAATAAACTTTATTCTGGCTTAATTAGCCAATAACTAATTAATGAAACAGGCTATTTTAAAGTATTTTACCTTACAAATAATATTAGATATCTCGATATAAAAAATAAACGAATAATTATTTTTAATTTCTTGTTTAACTCCTTAACCATATCACAACCACTACTTTCAACCACCTTTGTCAAAAAGCATTCAGACTTATTCGGGGAGGTAAACAAATATAATAGGTAATACTGTATATGCTTTAGTATTAGCTGTAAATTGATTTTGACATTCATATCTAATTCAAAATAAATTCTCTAACCCTAAATTTCATTATTGTTTCAGGTCAAAACCTTTAAAAGGTTCATCAGAAACACGCTAAACTAAAGAAATGCTGGAAGTAAATAAAATGACAGACGACAATTAACCTACAAATACTGTCATATTTAATATATCTACAAATGGGTAAAATATTGATGATATTTTACAAAATGTCATCTCATTAAGGTCAGAGAGCTACCGGGCTCTAATAACTACCTTTTACCCATCAATGCTAAATTACAGACTGGTGTCCACGCATTTTTTGAAACAACCGTAAACTATTGGACGATTTACATTACTGACTGTTTGTGCGCGACGCATAATGTGCCGAGACCGCGATATGCTAGTGAACAGTGACATCATCAAATAAATTGTAATCGGACTAGTGTGGACTCGGCTTTAGTGCCGACGAGACCGTCAAAACGGCGCGCGAACACGAGCCGCCATTACGTTTTGTTTCTTTCATTTTGTTTTACATCAAAGGATAAGCAATAGACCAGACGTAAGAGTTTGGTTGTGGATTATTATTCGAGAGAGTTTTATTGGAACGCGGGCCCATTTTGCGCTACCGTGGCCAGCCGGGGTCGGGAACACATATCCAGAATCTTTGAGTCCATAGTTAGTGCTGCTAGATATTGTATTGTAAGTATTCGAATTTAAAACTGAATAACAAAATATACACAAACACTGATATATATATGAAATTAAAAACGTATAGGTTTTACATAGGATATTGATATCAATTTTATATATATTTTTAAAGTTTTACTTGCGTTAGTTCCAAGAATAATTTAATTTCAGACTCACCAGATTTACGGGAGAATCATATGGGAATTGGAAAAAAGTTATATTCCGAGTGACCAATCATGGTACAGTTGGAAATTCTACAGGTATTTTTGTTTCAAAACTGGGGCTTCATAACATAATATCAACACATTGTAGTTCAATTTAAATTAGTTACAATATCATAAATACTTACTTATTATATTACTAAAAATTTACATTTATATATATTTTCAATATATATACAAAAATATGTTGTACAGACACAGCTTACATATATATATATATATATATAGTATATAGGTACTTATTGAGCTTTATTTATATATTTAAGTCATGATATCTTTATATGTTCAATATATTAAAATTATTTACCTTCTAAGAGATAGGAATGTAGTCAGAAAAAGTTACATGAAATCTGTTTGATCTATATTTGATACCTTTAGCATAACTATAAAATCAAAAACCTTGTGTTTATAGTTTATTTTGTGAAAGGTAATTTTTTATTTATAACGCTTATAAATGTTTTATATCGATACATTTAAATCCAATGACAAAAAATATTCAGTTCATGAAATGTTTCAAAACTTCATTTTTGACTATTGATTGATGATTATATATTTTTGATATTGTTTTTGGATTAATATTTCGTGTTTTACTTTTGTAATATAATCAAAATTATGAAATGTTATGGTCATAAAAAGTACCTACATAGATCCTATCATATCGAATAAATTAAATGAAAACCCGTAGCCCATGACTGTAAATTAAGTACTCAAAAATATACCATCATAATTAAAATAAAAATTATAAAATAATGCAGAACAAATAGAACAAACATATCGCTTTGGGCAACATAATATTCTATTTATTTTTGTAAGTATATCTTTACTAAATTATTTAGAATACACAATCAATATTATTCAGCTTTGCATCTAGGACAGTTTAGGTACGAAAGTGAAATTTTGAGCTGAATAGCGCGCAACCGTTAAATAAATTGTAAAGACTACAGTCCAAATCAAACTTTTCATTATTTAAAATTGAAATAACCATCTCTTAGATAAAACGTAATGCAATGCGATAAAGCTCAAAATAAAATTTTCCACCGCACTTCGTGTTAACAACAAAGCTTTCCTAACACTACATTAAACGCACAACACCCATTACAACATCACGTTAACATATATCATACCGACGTTAGGGTTACGGACACGACAGAGAGTGTCCAAGTGAGCGGCGGGTTGTAATATCTGGACTGGGCTGGCGTGCGCAGTGCTGCGAGCGAGAACGAGAAAGGGCTACGGAGGATATGGCGGCGCCCGAGTGCGAGCGAGAAGCCCGTAAGCGTCGTGAACGCCGGGACTCGGGTTGTGCTCACGAAAGAAAAGAGAGGAGACCGCATAGTGAGGAAAGACCGCCACCACCACCACCTCCGCCGCCACTGCACGACTTTAATCGACTTGAGGTCGGTATAGTTAAACAAGAGGTTAGATAAATCAGTTTGAAGTACGAACACATATGTATAATCTAACGTATATAAAATATATAAATATGTTTGGGACACCAAACAGCTGTATATTTTTAATAAGAATTACTGGAATGGTTATTAATGGTTGCTAATTATTTTGCTGGAATGGTTTCATAGTAGAATTTATTGGTATACATCCAGGGTTTTCTTAATCTGTCCGATCTAGCACTATTTCGTTAGAATAAACGAAGAAAGTAGAGAAGTGAGGTTCTAGATTTATTTTTATTTCAGTCACGATAAATGAATAGATAATATAATATAATTCACATAATTCGATGTTTTCAAAATAAATAAATTTTTCAGTAATAAATATTGGTTATTGTTTGGTGATTTGGCAGGAACTAGGAGGCCCCTATCGATCGCGGGTCCCAAAGTGCCCGGTAGGAAAGAGGGGCGGGCATATGTTCATCTAATAGCCAGTAATATTATAAGCATGCTTATATTGTTAACAAGTATGTATTTTCATTACAGTCGGAACGCCGAGCTGAGCGTTTGTCTAGAGCCCGTCGCCCACAATACGGTGGTAAACGCAGACGTGCACCAGCCCGCCTGCCAAAACATCCAAAAGAGAACGATTACTTTATCGCATCTGAAGAAATCAGATGCAGCACACCGCCACATTTCGATTACGCAGTTATCCAGAAGCCACAGAGTAAGAATTAATTGTATCCTAATTATTAGTATTGAAAATGCGAAAATGACTGTGCGTTTGTTACGTTTCGACAAAACTATTAAACCAAAATCCTACGACATTGGGCCCTTCAAAAGAGCATGAAAACGCATTTGAGTATGTCGGCATGACATTTAGGACAGCCGTTGAAAATTGTATCACTGACGGTCGCCATTGTTTGTAGACGGTACTGTACTTAAAATCAATATATTTTTTGCAAGCTTTTTCTATATTGATTTAACAATTTTACATGACAACTTAAAACGATTAACTACTGATATATTAAATTAAATAGATAGTTATAATCGTTGCCATGAAGAAGGATTTAAATAGAGAGGTAACTGGTTTAATTTACTAGGACCGAGTTTCATCGTGCACGACAGATTTATCGTTTGTTAGATACATAGAGATTTAGAAGCATTTGAGTTGATTATACATTGATCACTTAAACTGCTGATAGATTAATCAAAACTGGTTCTATGGAACTAGTGTCTCAAGTATTTAAAGGTTGCTGATGCTAGAGTGATCTACCTTGTTTATAACATGTTCTACCTTAAAAGGAAAATAGTTTTTTTTTTTTTTTATACTTAAGGTTTAGCGTTATTGCCATAATCTCACCTGATCTTAAGTGACGATAAGGCCCAAGTTGGTGGACACGCTAAACCTGTGAAGGAACTGGCTCTCAAGTGCTGCTGCCGGAACACACCTATTGGTATTTGGCGGCAGGTTCACAACTTGAGGGTGGTAGCTACCCAGGCGGGCATTAGAAAAAGCCCTACCACCATGCTATGGTTTCCTCACGATGTTTTCCTTCACCGAAAGCTCAAGCTCATTGCAGGTGCTTGGGTTCGAACCCACGTCCCTTGACGCGAAGTCGTGCACACTACCACTGAGCTATCATCGCTTCAAAGTAACTATCTTGTTAATACCAGTTTGCGACGAACCGGAAACCCTAGGAGCGCTCCATAGACAAGCTGGCCATGTAGACAGTACGGAGAATGTTGAATGCACGGGCCGTGAAGAAGCAGCTGCAGAACAAGCTAGACAGCATGAACGCAGCGCTGCCCCTCATCATCACGTACGACGCGACCAGCCCTGCCCCGACCGGAGGCTGGACAAAATAACTAAGAAGGTAAAAACGAAGTAACCGCACAGGTATTGTCAACATCATCAATAATTCATCACTTTGTTTCTAAATCTGCTTGCCTAATTATATTTGTGATCAGATAGTACGTTATTTAATGGTTATCATTACATTATTTGGTTAATACGGATTATTTGTTCTATGCTTTTATTTACTTAGATAAATTTAAGTGTAATTGTCGTTGAATCTTTAGTTAGTTACTCTTCCGCTTACTCAGTTAATGTTCGCCTTTAAATTGTTCTTTTTAAATAAAATTTTGCTTTACTAAGTTCGCAAACTATTAGTAATAAATCCTTAAGTACACCAAGAACGAAACATTTCCAGATCAATGTTCTGAAGAAAACTATTTCAAAGCACGAAAGTGATTATGAATGTAAACATGGTCACCCCTTGACACCCAGTGACCGTATCACTGATGTTCAACTGACCCGCATGTATGAGACTTTGCGGCACCTTCAAGCAGAAAAACGTTGTATTAAGGCGGACCCCGTCGAATACGCACTCAAAGTGCAAGCGGCCAAACAGCAAAAGGAAAGAGATGATAAGCTCGACGTAGCGCTGAAAAGTGATAAACCAATGTCTGAAATTGTCAAGGACATTGAAGAGGTGAGATTACAGCCCTTTTTCAAGTAAAATGATTTTGGTTAACACCTAGTTAAATGTTATCAAAATCGTTTTCTTCGGAAATGCTGTGAAACTGCTAATTTCATTATCATAATTTTGATATTTAACTTTACCACCGACACTTGTGCGTAACATGCCAAAATATTAAATGTTAAAATCTGGTAGAAAAGCAATTAGCTAGTCAGTGCTATTAATCAGGATTTATTAAATCTTGAAACTGGATGAGTTTGGTAATCGTTTCAATTGGAGAAAATTTAAAACATTTACGTAATTTCACCATTAGTCAATTCTAGCTAATATTATTTTTAATGACGACTATATATATAACACAATATACAGAACTCTATATAAATGTGTGTTTAATATTCTAGGAAAACAAATGTTTATTTTCTCATACCCGAATAACGCTTGTCAAGTTCGGGATACAAAAATAAACTGCTATAAAAGAAAACTTTTAGGTTTACATAGAAATCAATATAACTTACTATATATTTAGATAATAAAAGTGATAAAGTAATTAATAGCACAATCTCTATGTATTTTATTTAAATAATCCCAAAGTGATAACTTTAAAACGTTGGTCTAGTGGCTTGAAGGCTGTCGTCAAGCTGCTGGACGTCCTTCAAGTCCTAATGCGAACTGGACACCAGCTCAGTTGGCTGCAGAGAAACTCGCTGTACAAAGAGTTCTGCTTCGTCTCGAAGCTGCTAGAGGAAGACCTCCCGCTCATTCTGCTGACAGAGGCGCAGCCAGATATCTTTACGAAAGGTACAGAGCTGTGAAACGAGTTTTAGCATCATCAAGACCTGATGCTGTGAGTATAAATAATAAATAATTGTTTAGTATTTAAGGTCTACCTACATACACCTGCATTTAGTAATCAAAGCGAAAAATCCATCAAACCGACGATATATATTTTGCATATAAAGCTTTTGTTTAATCTAAAGCCTAAATTGTTTTAAATCCACGGAATTGCATACTTATGAATCAAAAGATAGGTACAATGGCTGATTTGAAGGTATTACAAATAAAACGATTAACTTTGTTGAGTTGGAGGCGCACTGTTCTGAAATCATATTAAAGCGTTTTATGAATAGGACTTTAGGTTGGAATGACTTATTATTTTAGCAAATAATACTTTGTATGTGTATGTGTATGATATCTTGCTTCATGATTGAACATACCCAAATGCTTTTTAATATTTGTTTTGTTTCTTGTGCAGGCTATAGGATGTACCAACAATGAACTTGCGACTATACACGAGCATGAGGCTATGCTGTTTAATTCAAGCGTTGACAGCTCTAGTGACTCTCAAGAGAAACCTTCTGATTCCTCGCAGGTCTTTATTTGAGCGAATTTTAACGTATCATATAAATCTATAAATTTAATACCCTAAATCAGCTCTACACTATGTAAGCACTATATGGCAGGTCTTAGTTTGATAAATAACAATTACTCGATACTCTATACAAATATTATAAAGAGGAAAGATTTCTATTTTTGTATTTTTGTTTGTAACGAATAAATTCAAGAACTACTAGACCGACTACAAAAAATCTTTCACCATTAGAATGCAATATTAGCCCTAAGTAACAAAGGCTGAACATTGATTTATTTATTTATTAACATTGTATTAATGAACATGATTAAATAAAATTTTAGTTCCACGCGAACGGAGCCGCGGACACAGCTAGTGTTTAATAAGAACAAGGTTTAAGATGGAAAGATAACAATAGATCTAGAGTGTTCAATTTTCTAGCAATGTTATCCTATCAGCGATGATCACTTTGTTACATGAATAGAATTTGTAATACAATTTGACGGTATATATAGAAGAAGTGGAGTAAAATGTTCTGATAAACGTTCTCTCCTAAAATCATTCATTTGAAAATTTATTCCATTTTATGTAGACACGACTGTATAATAGATTATTTCTGGTGCAGTTACTATTCTGCCTGGTTTCTCATTAATGTGGTCCCTTACCTGGGATTATGAGTATCCTATATTCTTATTTAATTCTCTTTTCTAGTCTTCATTAGTATAGTATTAAAGATGTCGCTAAACATTGTAGTATAAACTTATAATTTGTGTTTAAATCAGGAGGCGGAAACTCCACTGCAGTCGCCTCCGATACGCGAGAGCGGTGTTCCAGGAGAGGAGATACTTTCGTCTACGTCATCAGCCCAGTCTCCCACCAGCGAGGAAGCGGGACCTTCCAACGAGGGACTCCATTGTCTCAACTTAGAAGACCTTCTCCGGGCCCTCAACGAAGCGAAACTGCAAAAGAGTGTTTGTATATTCGTTTTTTTTTATTGCTTTTGCTTTAACATTGTAATAGTTAACTTTATTACTACTCAAATATTGAAGTAATTTGATTCGTTACCCTAATAGAATTTGTTTTTTTTTGCTATCTCAATTGTGAAATTTATGTTGTCCGTATATTCTTAACGGACAGAGATTTTTGAATCGTAGCAGCTATCATTGTTATTATGACCCTTGTCCATAGCAATAATAAATAATTAAAATAAATAAAAGTTATTACTGCAAGACAAATGTTTATAAAGACTTTTGTTGAAATCTAAACATTCAATAAATAATCGTCAACACTGGTGTAGTTAAAATTAAAATTATAAAATAGAAAGGTAAATAATAAAAACCTGTCATGTGCAAATACAAAACGTTTATTAAGATTACATTGTTCCGGGTTCTCAGTTGTGTCCCGGCAGTAGCCCAAGTCTAGATTCGGCCGATATGGTACCCTTGTGCTCGTTACCTCCAGCCTGAGTGCTTTCCACACTTGTTCTGCAAATCCAGTAAAGCTATAAAAGTCACTGAAACTAACAACGAATGTCCTTTAAAAACAAATTGTGCTTGCTCTAATGACATTAATATAAACTGTAACAATTTTCTTTAGTATATCCTATTATGAATAGAACAAAACGTCAATTTACGAAATCCCGGATGTTAGAGTCCGACTCGTATTTAGACAATCTATCCCAAATTCTACAACGAAGTTAGGTTCGAAAAATGTTATTTATTATCTAATTGACTTGAAACCTTAAGTACTCAAATCACCTTACAGATTCTTCGACGTAGCATCAAAGAATACGAAGTAAGTTTCGAATTACAGAACAGCAGGAAGGTTCAAAGGGATGATAAGAAAGGACGAGAGGAAGAATACATTCGATACAAAGCCATTAAGGCGCGGATCAAACTTATAAACGCACTCATTAATAAACAGAAAGCTTTTTCATTCCCCTAGTAACAATATTATGATATGTATTATAAACAATATATTATGTTGGATGTCTTCAGTTACGTTTTGATTTAAAAATTGTTTTCTAAGCAAGAGTTCTTAATTGAGATAAGGTATATATATATATTTAGATATTTAATATTCGCGGTGTGAATTTTAAGAACTTATCGGAGTAATTACTAAATGCAAAGTAGGAAATATTTGGTTACATCCAGGGGCGAAGTTTGATCCAATGCGAGCAAATATGGTAAAAAGGCGAGAAAACATTGAATAACTTATGTTGTGATTTAATTCCTACAAACCAACTGACTGAATAGAAATACTTTATTTTAAAAGTGAGCTATATGACGTATAAGGTAAGTCGTTTTTTTTTCTATATATTTTAACAGGTAGCTTTGCGTATATAAACATTCTTTATAAAAGTAAATGTAAATGCCATACAAGTATAAATTTGAGTGAAACCCTTTTGTGAATATCTTAGTGCTTCCTATAGTCCTATAATATTGATTTAAATGTCGTAACTTTTACACTAATAACGTTTCTTTTAATATGTATACAATGATTATTCCTGTTTTCATTTTACTGTATAATGTACTTGAAAATATATTGAATAATATGTATATTTATAGTAATTTAGAATAAGTCAAATTCCTCCCCTATAAATGGATTATTTTATTATAATTTTTTCTATGAGTTCATTTACGTATTGTTTTGAGTGAAATTGTACATTGATATTAATTGGATACAAGTTTGTAAATTGGTAATATGTAAATAATAATGAAGATAAATAAATATTTCGACTGTCAGTTATTCGTCAACTTTCGTAAAAGCCTAAATAATTATTTATTTAAATTAAAAAATCAACGATTTGTGATTATATAAAAATACTACTTATATACACTGCCGGATATTTTGTAAATAAAACTGTTGCATTATTAATTCCAAAATATTGAATATTAAAGTAGTAGTTTAGTATTTATATAAATATTACCGAATAGGTGAATACAGAAACAATTAGTACAATTGTTTATAGATTAATCTACATACATAATACTATTTGCATCGTGAATACAATATTATTGTGAAGTTTTATGCATATAATTGTTAAATGCCTTTCTAGTCTACGGTTATTTAATATGATTACATTATTATCGTAATGTTAAATGGCAAAGTAAGTAGGTACTTACTTTATAATTAAGTATTTATTATTTGTAGAGGATAATTAATGAAGGCATAGTAATAAACACCCGTTAAAAGTATATAAAAAAACGTATAAAGCCTAGCAACTGCTTTGAAGTTATATAACTCATATTAAATATTATAATATTTTACTACCAAAAGTAGGAGCAATTTAATAAATCGCAATCGTGTACTTATAAAATATTTACTTTGTTATTTTTAAATATCTAACCTTTATAATAAGCGATAATAGGTACTGTGTTTTTTAAGTACTTCCTTGTATTACATGAAAATAAAATACCTACGTAGCTTATAGCAACACGAGCAGTGTTTTGTAATTAGTAAGTGAATATCTAGATTATGTGGACATAATGATGACTGTAAACGAATAACTAATCAACTAACGGAGTGAAAACGAAAAATTATAAGTCCAAAGGAAAAAGTCAAAAAATGATAAAAAAAAAAGGAAAATGGCAAAATTACTTCTCATATGATTGGTTATAATAAGACACTATTGTAAAACATTACAATGAGAGACTCAAGTAACGGAGTAAGACAAAAGCTGGATGTAAGCGAAAATAAGGAATATAAAGAAAGACCAATGTAAAATATCAAACTAAAAGATGAAATATTTCAAAAATGGAACCAACGTAAATTGACAAAATAAAGGACCTTAGTACAATGTCGCAAATATTGTTCTGTGAGGAAGATAAAAATGTATTTAAGTCAGACCCTACGATAATCGGGCTCGAGCGCCTTCCCTGCTCGCCCTTAAAGTCCGGTGAAGCTGTGTAAGCTGTTCAGGCTTACAGTGTTGGTCTATTCTAAAAAAAAGGACCCTACGATAAGCTTTATAAGCGATAAGGAAGTAATATCGTCACTATAAAAGGCTTCTACCTTCTAGCCTTCATATGTCAACACTAACGACCACACAACAACTGATGAGATTGTTGTGAAAATCCAAACAAAGTGTAAAACGGAATAATTTCAATAAAACTCTCGACTATAAATATAACAGTTCCGATAAAAGCAAAAGTGTGAACTGTCTTAGATTTTTACATTTATTTATTCTTACATATGTAAGGTCAAAATTATGTGTATATGTAGGTAGGTATTTCGCGTTCATATTTTTATTGTAGAGTCAGTTATATAACATAGTTACATTAAATGAAATATTACGTAAAAATAAAGACAAGATAAAAATTGTAATCTTACCAGCGTTTGCCAGCGGCTTCGCTCGCATTTTTAGCTAGTTTTCAAATTTCCTGTAAAATTTGTCGACATTGTATAGCTTTTATAACATCGCGAAAATATGTGAACTATGTCATTTATAGAATGATTGAATGTTAATCTAAATTTGTTGGGCATTTTTAATATTTCCCCCGTTTGTTACGATGAAATGTTTTTTAAAGCTCTTAAAATGAACATACACTAATTTGAGAAAAAAGCAGGTGGAGTCGCCAAGATAACGGTAAGTGTTGTATTCTCTTAAATCTACGATTGAGCTAAAAGGTCATGTCTATTCAATGTCATCAAAACAAGTCGATTTAAAGGAGACTTAT
This sequence comes from Actias luna, assembly GCA_039707435.1. Classification (NCBI taxonomy): domain Eukaryota; kingdom Metazoa; phylum Arthropoda; class Insecta; order Lepidoptera; family Saturniidae; genus Actias; species Actias luna. Next base: position 5,065,401 of record JAZHAC010000033.1, on the reverse strand, counting down.
TAAAGAGATATTTCTTTCTTGAGTTGCAAACGTCTATGTACTAATAATATGGTTAAAGATATTCATGCTCACTCGACCATATATCGATGTAATAGTTGTAAATCAAACAATTTTTATTTCGTTTTAGTTTGTGTAATGTTTTCAATTTTACATGTAATTTGTAGATGTTAATGGTCTATTTAACTATATAATAATAGATAACCAAGCGTAAGTACCTGTTTAAAATTTTAAGTTAAATATCTATTCGAAACCTATAATTATTTTATTTGTAGACGTAATTGGTTCATTTCTCTGAAAGAGATAGTAGACGTATTTAGATTTACATAAATGTAATTTACCTGTGATTTTATTATTATAAAACGTTCTTGTGTGACAAGAAGTTATGTTTCTAAAATGAATGTTGTATTAGACATTACCTAAGTGCATTTTATTTATCGTATTTTTTTTGTATTATTAGTTAAAGCGTTGGATGAGATTTTAGTTATTTTTTGCAACGAATTGCATGACATTATTATAACATAAATATGCTAGATGTAGACTGGTTATTTAACTGCTAGAATTAACTATTAATAAATTAGAACCATATTTGGGTGAATGTGGGTGCATTTAAAAAAGAATATGATTTCGATTATTCCCATCATAAAAATAAAACGGTTCCTGATACTCAAGCTGTAGGTAATTGTCTCGGCTTAGTAATTAGTTACACTGACTGTAAACAACTACTATAAATATCGGTAATAATAACATTTTTTTTAATTAAAAACAACTCCTATGCCAATAAACATATTTAGATTTAAGAAGTTCAAAATGTTATTGTATCATATCAGTTAAATATGTATGTATAAAACATTTTTGTATATTTGCATAGCTTATTATTTATATAAAATTGTTTACAAAGCTGCTACTTTACTATACCTTAAATATAAATTTGAATAAATGTATCATTTTAGTATCAAGCGAAATAACTCAATACAAGATTTTTATTTCAATCTGAACACATTCTATTAAAATACAAATAATTGCTTATTTTAAAGTATATTAGCTATGTAATTATATTTCATTTGGTATGTTCGTATTTATTAAAAGCGGTATAAATCTTTACGATTCACATGTTAAACTTAAACTCTATGTAAGATAGGTCTTACGCTCTTTTGAAAAAAGTTAAAATGACATATTTGTACAAATGTTTAATATAATAGTAATAATATTTTATAACGTATCGTCCTATTCTCCCGCCTAAATGATAATGGCCGATTAAATTTAACATCCTGTCTGCTAATTCAGAATAAGTGCATTAATGTTAAAAATGTATTAGAGACGTTTAAATATTAATACATAAATATTACTTTACACAGACAAACCCAAAGAGTACTCTTCTAGATAATGAGTAAAAAGTTTCGTTTTCCCATAAAACATAACCACATAATATTGTGCTTAATAATTGAACGCCTCTGTACAATAAATTACATTAGGATCAGCAACAAATGTAGAGCTCCACGAATTGCCATTACTAATATTATGTATATGTTTAAAATAAATAATATGGCACTAAACACGTGGTTTCTTTTTAGTAAAAAATAATTCTTTAAAAAATATAAATTACGTCAGCGCTCTTATTTTTGTTAGTTTTTTTATAGTACATATTTTTTGACAAAAGTAGTTCTATCTTATATGTATAATATTTTACATTTCCTCTATTTCTGTTATTCACAAGTCGTATTTCAATAAAAAATTTTGTACTTGATAGAGCGATCATTGATGAAGACTAGGTTATTTAACATCATGGTACCATGAACAGGAGCAAAGCAAAGCAAAAATTACAAATGCAGGCAAAAATGATTAAATAAAATTTTAGTTCAACGCGAACGAAGTCGTGGGGACAGCTAGTGTTTAATATTAGTGTTTTACGATGTATCGATCCAGCCCTTTTTGCATTGGCTAATCAAATATTGGAACCTCAAGATATTTGAACATTCATTTTTTCGAACATTAGTTAGAGATGGTATATTTAAATAATGAAATAAATAATGGTCATTGTTTGAATGTCAGAAGGAAGTCATTATGAATAAGGCGTAAAATGTTTATTTTGCTGTAAGGCATAACGATTTTTTTTGCTTTGTAACTAATGCCCTCTAAATGATAAAGCAAACTAAGATCAATAACGAATATAGAATTTCGCGAATTCATATTATCATTAATAATAGTTTGTATAAAACAAAAAAAAAATGAAATTATTTCGTCTTTTTACATATTATGCTTTTATCTTTGACGCGATGATAGCTCAGTGGTAGTTTGTAGGATCGCCGCGTCATGGAACGTGTGTAAGCATCCAACCACGAGGTCAGCCACAAACCACAAAGCTCAGGTGAAGGAAAACATCGCGAGGAAACTATAGCATGGTGGTAGGGCTTTTTCTAATGCCCGCCTGACTAACTACCATCCTCAATTTGAAAATCTACCGCCACATACTAATAGGTGTCTTCCGGTAGTTGCATTTGAGAGCCAGTCCCTCCTTTAAATCCTGCCGGCCGCAATGCAATTCCGCTGGTGTTGTGGGTGTCCATGGGCGGCGGTGATCACTTACCATCAGCTGACACGCCGGCTCGTTTACCCCCTATTACATAAAAAAATATTCAACGGAGTGGTGTCCAATTTTGAATTGATGCTACCTTATTTGATTGCTAGTTATTATTTGTGTGATAATCCGGCCGTCAGGGTGTACGTACCATCATGCCCTCTCAGTGCTTCTGATTGTAGACCTGCAGCCACATGCTTAGAAAGAGACCTTTTTGACCCCATGCAACACATTTACAACCTTGTTGTTTTTTAATATAATGTTATTATGATGTGTAGTATGTATGTATGTCAATTTTTTTTCTTAATTATATTTATATCAGGCGATTCCGGAACCTGATAGTTCTTTGTTTTTATCTGCTGAAATATCCATGAGTTTTTTAAATTAACCTTTTTGATATAATTTATTGCAACAATCCCATTTGAGTTACGTGGTGATGAGGCCTAAGATCGTGGACACTACTCCTAGCGGAGGGACTGAATATCGCGTACAACTGCCGAACACACCTATAGGTATTTGGCAGAAAATATTCAATTTGAGGGTGGCAGCGGCGAGGCGGGCTTTAGAAAAAGCCCTACCACCAAATTTAGGTTTCATTACGATTTTTTCCTTCACCGAAAGCTTAAGTTCATTGCCGGTATTCGTACTCATCGGCACTTTAAAGTGCGTTAGTTAACAACGGTATTTTTCATAACTGATATTCACTTAGCTATTTCAATTTAAATACTGATATTATTAGTTGATGTATAATCTCTAGTGCCACTTCCTCAGAAACAATTACATGGCAATATTTTTTTCTTGATTATTTCTAGGAAACAATTGACTACAATTATTAACAAAGACGGTGTCAGTGACAGTTGGTAGATAACATAACGTTGGGTTATCGGGTGTGATCGCAAGTGTAGGGTCAAATGGATCACAAACATTCATCACGTAAAGTCGTGAACTATTACAAACGCCTGGATTATGTCTGATGAAATACATCGATATGTAGATTACAAATAATTTTACTTCACTTTTTGAAGTGATTTGAATCGACGATTGCTCAGTGGTAGCGTGTATGGACGCCTCGTCAAAGGACGTGAGTTAGAATTCGCTTGCAATGAGATTGAAATTTCGGTGAAGGTAAACATCGTGATGAACCCATATCATGGTGGTAGGGCTTTTTCTAATGCCCGCCTGGTTAGCCACCACCCTCATATTGAAAATATGTCAGCAAATACCTATAGGTGTGTTCCGGCAGTTGCACTTGAGAACCACCAGCCCCTCCACAGGTTCAGCGTGTTCACCATCTTGAGACATATCTTCACTTAACATCAGGTGAGATTGTAGCCATAACGTTAAAAATGACCTATAAAAAATAAATCGAATGAGAACAATCTCCATACATATATATATAGAAGACTTCAATTTACTCAAAACAATATCTCCAAAACAACCTATACCTATAGACTTAAAATTTTGCATAAGTATTTCTTTCACATCTAAGAGCGGATTTGATGATCACGCGCAGTTGACGGAAAAAACGCGAAGAAAGTCGGCGGTATTACCTATTATTATTATACCTAAATACAAGTTCGTATTCTATAGTTAGTATAGTTCGTTATGCTTTTACGTATATACTACTTAACCGATCATCATGAAATTTCGCTTACACGTTATCAGAAATAAAGAAAAGAACATCTAGAAAAAAATACTGTTCTATAGCGATAATAAAGTAACTTTTGTATTGACAAGATATGTAAATTCTAGCTATCCAGATAAATGAGCGAAGCTGCTCGAATGATATAGTAAAATGAATAAATAATAATAAAACTATATACTAAAAAAGTCGGGTTATTCACACCATTTATAACTCAAGAACGGCTGAATTTAATTTCATAATATCTGATTAGATGGATTCGTCTATGCCTAGAATAGCACGATAAGAAGAATGAATGCAGAAATATGAAGAAAATTAATGTCTATGTTCTATCTATATACATAAACCAAAGTCTGATTATTTACACCATTAATAATTCTAGAACGGCTGAACCGATTTTAATGGTATCAGCCATGTTGGATTAGTCCATAAATACATATTTAGTCTTAATTTTAAGGCATAAATAGAATCCTGAACTTTATTTAAGCTAAAAGTTAACTTGATATTCAATGACTGTTAGGCACTACGAAGTTTACCTGGTAGGCTAGTTAATATAATATAAAATTATTCTTTGCAAAGTCGCAACATTTTTATTTTTTATTGGCAAATTACGATTCTTAATGAAATGCTTAGATGTTAACAATCTGTACAAACAAAATTAAATGTCATTAAAATGACGAGTGATAAAAATAATGAACGACTCCAGAATATGCCCCCAAACCACGGTTAATCACAATGTCACGTTGGTATATAGCTAGTGTGTAGATATCTCATCAACCAGTCTGTTATAGAGCTTCAGTGGACATCTTACTAACAGCCACATCGCACGTTTATACCGTCGTAGTATTTATATGCATATAAGTGCCATCATGATTTGGAAGACCTTAATATTCGCCTTTTTGGCAGTCGGTTAGTTGTCTTTTATTTATTATATTATAGTATGTAGCTAAATAGTTGGGTAAGAACTTTATAGGACTTGGCGATAAAATAACTTCAGCAAGACATATTAAGCTGAAGACTATTTTCTTGTTAGGTATCTTTATGGCTTGATAATAACATCCCTTTTAAGATTTTTTGTAGGTTTTGATAACCTTCAATGGCGTAACTCATATCTTGGTGTCATCATGGCCTTATGTTACTCTTTCTTTTATAAAATTATATTTTTGAAAATTAAATATAATAATGGAAATAATGCAATTATGTTAAATTGTCGGGTCTTATGATATTGGAAGCTTTTGGTCCTATAGCGCTTTGAATACGCATTAATAATTAACTATATCTACATCTCATTAAATAACCAGTTTTGATTACTATTAAGATCTAACTCATATTGAAAAATAATATTATACCTATTATCTTTACTCTAAATCTTTAACAATACCAATATTATGTTGTTAGGTTTTATAGAATATATTAAATTTGTACAAAAAGTCGAATGTAAAAACATAATTATATGATTTTCTAAGTCATAATTATGGTTTTGAGTTTGAGTCATGTTATACGCTCATTAAGATTGTTATGTTGTTGTTGATACTGAATCAAGTTACTGAAGTGTAAGGTATGTCTTCCAAAGCTGCTCGAGATACGTTTCAATATCTATACTAATATTATAAAGAGAAAATATTTGTATTTTTGTTTGTAAAAAATAAACACACGAAATACTGGACCGATTTTAAAAATTCTTTCACCATTAGAATGCTGCATTAATCCTGAGTAACAAAGGCTATATTATATTTTCTTATGAAAATGATTAAATAATATTTTAGTTCCACGCGAATGGAGTCGCGAGCACAGCTAGTATATTATAAAACAAAGCCACCCATCGCGTCTGTTCGCGATAAACTCAAACACTACTAAACAGAGTGTCATGCGGTTTTCGCCAACAGACAGACTGATTTATAAGGAAGGTTTAGGCGTATTATTTGATAATGGTTTGTGTAAATTGGTTGAAATATAAAGATAATTGTTGAGACTTTACGGGTGCTAAAAATAAAAAATGTCGTTTTAAATGATGTACATACATGTTAGTAGTTATAGAAATATAAACCTTAATTGTATGTACATAAGATGAACACGGGTACAAATTGTATCGCCAAGATTGCGGTCACTACGCACCTTAGTTTCGTCAGCTTGATTAAAAATGTCGTAGGCATAGCAATATTCACTAAATTACTGTAACTGTAATATTAATGTATAATAATAAGTAATAGTAGTAATAAGACATTCATATATAATAAGTGAATATTGAAGAGATCTTAAGTTAAATTTCCATAAGAAATATTGATCATAAAAGTTATCTTACATACAGTCTGTACGGGGCTCTTAATACAAATAAAAGTCATAAACACCGACAGACGATACGATGTTATTTTGTTCAACCATATTAATGCTATATGGTTGCACGGAATACGTTTATGCATTTAGGGATACTGTTATAGCAGCTAAAATTTTTATATTCTAATATGACTACGATTGCAAGTTACTTGACTATAAAATAATTATTATTTTTAAAACCAGTTACTGTGGTACTGTAAATATCAATCATTATGATAATATTCATAAGTGAGTAATTATTATATAGTGTATATACCACTTCTGAAGTGAAACTTCCTATGAAATTCTGATTAGCAACCTTTTCGTGTGATTCTCGTTCGAGTAAAGTCGGTTCGAGCCGACTAAGGGAACCAGAAAGATACGATGATAAATCACTTCTGTCGCACACACCTTTAGTTTTGATGATATTGCCTGATACTATTTTTATAAAATAATACACTAAGCAATTTTACTATACTAACTAGTACCCAGTAGTTCGCCCAATTGTCGAAATTGGATCATAATCATTACTCAAAACTGAAAAAATATCTAATGATACGATATAAATCTAACAGTTTTCTAGTTGTTCAATAGTTACAAAAAAAAATGATAAACGATTGACAAACATAGCCCAAAGTGGAATGTTTATTTTTTGGATTTGAAAAAAAATATATCGATATTTCAAATTTTTCGTTTCACTAAAGTCAAGCGGGAATCCAAGTTTCATGTGTGCTATTTGTACATATATTATGTGAAAAAATTATTGGAAGTGACTAAGAATAAGTAATAAAATACATTTATATCACTTTTAGAAATGTCTGACTGTCTGTTTGTTTGTGCACGTGTCACTGCTAAATTACAACGTTTATGATAAAACATCACCACGGAAATCATAATACTTATCCTCGAGAAAATTTTGTTTCATTAAAATCGGTAAGCTCTATCAAAAGTTATTGTAATTTGCATAACGTGGCGAGATTAAATATTTTCACGCGAACGAAGTTGCAGGAATAGGTGGTTTTATAGTAAAACTTATTCGTTTTTGGTATTTGAAAATAATGCATACATGCGTAGGTACGTATATGTCTATAAGTATGGCAGTAAACTCGTTTATGCCCCTCTTCCTGCGCAGCTCGGTTCGACCTATTTACCAATTTACTTTACCACACCGATCACTTGATACGAGTTCACGATTCTTTGACCGCTACACCTTTTACAGTACAAGTTTTAGACTCATTTCTAGATTAACATGAATTAGTATTCACATAACTAGCTAAGCTATAACCTAAGATTTTCAGACAAAAAATTCAGAGACAAAACGATCGTGTTCATCTTGAAAAACATGTAATGCGAAAAAACATCTTACTTTGAAAAAAATATTTTAATAACAGCAACCATTTTATTTATTAATCTATCGGAAGAAACAAACGAAGGTTTGGAGAAAGAGTACATTCATGTGAGTCGTCATCAACATTGTCACGTGACGTGTTAACGTACACACTATATCTATTCCTATTAATATAACTAATTGCGCTGTAAACAGTTTTGATTTACAAGTTTTAATTTAAGATCAAACAATAAATTTGGATATCCAAAAATAACAACTGTTTGTAGTGTTAAGTTTTCACTTCTTTCGGCAGTCCTTATGACTGCTTTTTTATTTAATTTCTTTTGTTTTTTTCCAATTATTTTGAATATCGTATTCAGTCAAGAAATTCAACTGTTAAAGACGGTATGGTAAGAAACGTAATTATCCTGGCCTGTCGTCGTCAAATTTATTCATTTCTACCATAATTAGTGTTCCCCGGCAACAGTCCAAGCCGAGAATCGGCCACTTCATGGCTCCCTTGTGCTCGTTACCTCGGACTGAGTGCCTTAGTACTCACCCCCAAAGCTCGGTAAAACTGTGAAAGCCCTTGTTAGCGTAAAGACGATAAAAAAATATATCTGAGATGACATTTGTAATCATTAAACCGACGATATATCTGACGTGGCGTTATTACTGAGCTGTGAAATAAATATCAATATTTTGTTTCAAATGTATGTGAATTTAAATTGATTAAAGTTTTTAATTTTTGTTGTCGGTAAAATTTGGTAGTCTAAAACATCTCACGAGTCGGTATTTCATAAAAGTTATTCGTTAGGTTAAGTTAGGTTCTATCAAACCTACCATGGAATAACATTATGAGCTGATTATTTACTAGGTCAAGGCTAAATGAAACAAACTGATATATCATCTAATTGATGATTAGTTTCAAAGAGTACAGAGTTGAAGGTTAAACTCTTGACTTTTGACGTTTGCTTTGTGCTTCACCCGTAATAGACGAACCAGGCAACTATGCATTTCAGGCTAAAGACTGTAAAACTGCAGTACTGCAAACCATAGTAGTAATGCTTTTGTAGTCTAATTTGGCAAGGCTTTTACTATCTTCACATTCATGAAGCTATGACTTGCGCCTTGATTATACTTGAGTAAAATTATCCAAGGCTCCTTAAGAGTGAAACGTAAAGTTATACAAAACGTAGAACACCGAAATCTATATTTGTATCTGGACTAATATTATTAATCGGAAAAGTTGTTTGTTTGGACGCGCTAATCTTAGAAACTATCAGTCGAATTACAAAAATAAATAAATTTAATAATAACATATGTATTTGATAGAAAAATAATGGAAGAAGGCTTCAGGCCACTTTTAACATCACGCTGCTGTCAATAGTAACAAAGCTGAAATGAATAAAGTTACAAAAATTGGCAAAAATCCTTACTATTATTATAAATGCGAAAGTGTGTTTGTTTGTTACGCTATCGCGCCTAAACCGCTGAACAGATTATGATGAATTTTAGTATAGAGATAAATGGAAACCTGGAGAATGATATGTTACTTTTTCTCGCGAACACCTTATTGGAAGAGAGATAAAGAGAAGGATAAGCTTTGTGCGAAACTTTTTTTTGCTTCATCCGATTTGTTTGACAAAATCAATATTAACGCGAGCGCAGCCGTACGTAAAATGTAGTTATTAAATCATTTTTAGTCCACACGAACGAAGTCGCATACATAACTAGTATCTGTACATATAAGCGATTTGCCATTCACAAGTTCATCACGATATCTTCGAAACTACCAAACCGGTAGGCTTGAAGTTTAGCAGATTATTCCTATCACGGAGTACATTTTTTTATTTTATTTTTTATGTTTATTTGTTGTAAGACCGCTATGTCCTATATTAAGTAACAGTTACAAATAAAAAACCATTTCCTGGTCCTCACCAATAATTACAAAATTAAAAATCAAATAATTTGTTGTTACAACATATAAACCTAAAATTAAGTATACAAAAAATTGAAAGTTTCTTATGACTAGCAACCGCCATTATTAAAGAAAAAGCTGCTTAAAGATATTGTCGCCTTATTTATCTTAATATTGAATAAATCTATATCACTAATCTCGCTCATATCATTGAAAGAGTGACTAACTCGCACACAAAAATGAATTTATGATCACGCAAACGGAGTCGGGGGCAGCAGCTAATATGCAATAACATTGGATCTGAGCTAAATGTGCTCATTAAATGTATTTTAAACTATTTATAATTTAGGTGTACTTTTGATCGACACTAGAGGCAAAAAATATTATTTTTTTTTAATTTTACATTACTCTGAAAGTAGTGAATATATGTTACTAAATTTAAACACGCTGTTAATAAAAACTATGTATCAACATATAGGATACTTTCTATACTATAAAACGAATGGTTTCCACTAGCATGGAGAACTCAATAATTTCAAAACTGTATGGTTGATTATCATGAAAATTTACTCGTTGTATGTGTATTTTTTATGGAGATAGTTTTTACACCTCTGATAGCTACTACTTAACGTGATAGGTAACGTTATAGATTAGGTATTCACTGCTGGAAAGGTAAAACGACACGAGAACGTCTACCATACTAGTTCCTTAATAAACGGGCAATCTAAGCCATAATCATTTTAAAAATAACTGGTAGTTTCTGATACAATGTGTACATGTACAATGTGTTACACTTTTTTAAATGAATATTGATAATAAGTTATATAATATTATATATGATACTGACTATGCCTGTGACTTCGTTCGCGTGGAACTAAAAGTAATATATTTTTTTGTCTGTTTTTGTATTTATTTCAATACATCTTATAGGTGATAGCGTGATGTCAAATAGCCTTAAGTTTTCTTCAATGTTCGTTCTATCAAATACAAAAATATTTTTTGTAATCCAACTAGTAGATCCTATGATTAGCGCGTTCAAACCAACAGACGATAAACAAACTTTTCCGCTTTATAACATTAATAATATAAATCGGCAATGGTCAGATCTCTAAAAGAAATATATAATAATATGTTATCTTGTTTAAACCATTTGTTTTCGTCTTTATATTCTTTGTCGTAGTTACTATGTCATTGAGCATCCGGGTTATAGACCCTAATGGAGTCAGCGAACAGTCAAGAGGTAATGTGTTTGACTTAGGGAAACATAATTTCTCTTTATGTTCTTTAAAATATGTGTCGTAGACATCATGCTTAGAAAATATCGCAATGTTATGTTATGTGCCACTTAAATTTTCACTTTAACTTCGTTTTATTATCCTATAAGAAAGAATTGAATATTTAAAAAAATATATAAAATACACAAAATGAAATAAAATAGAATTCAACGGGTATTTTATTATGAATTTATTATTTTAAAAATTATTAGTTAATTGTTATAATGGAAATGTTTATTATAAAGTCGAAGGTGATAATATAATCAAACAGTAACACGGGTCATATGAGTTCATTTGATAACTTAATCTGTGTTATAACTTGTTTAATTTAACATTATCTACTGGTTTAAATATTTGTAGATAAATATGTTATTTTAACATTTCTTATTATAACGGATCAATACGTCGGTTTTATCAAATTGTCATTTAAATGTAGCATCTTTTAATTTTTACCAAATTTATAGTTGACATTACAAATCAATTGAATAGTGTTACCGCACGAAAATAAAAAGAGATTATAATCTAGTTAAATATATCAGACATCTTAATAAACTAATAATTCTTAGTTTATTTTGAAAACAAAGTCAAATTAGTTCCATAATAGGACGACTGTACGGTTGGCCTAGCGGTTGAAACAGTTGCCTCCCTGCAACCACCGCGCCGAGGTGCTATGGGTTCTAGTTCCGCACATGGCAGAAATTTGTATGATCCACATATAATTGTTCTCCGTTTTGTTGTTAATTTGTGATCGTTAATTGCGTTTCTAAGTCTTTCTGTCTTGACGTTTGCGAAATTGGTTATATGGATGATTGCCATAAAGACAGGACAAACTTATTTTTAAATATTAATAGCGTTCTGCCATTATCAAATATTCGTCAAGTAGAAAATATGCAATATGCATGCATTATAGTATATGCAATGAATATAGAATAAATCGTCTATAGTGAATGAAAACAGTTAAATTAATCTAATGACCTTGTAAAGGATGGCCATTCGTAACGAAACATTCTAGGCTTTATATTTGTCAGGTCTATTAAAGAGAGGTGTTCTTGGTGACTGATTTAGAAGGCTTTGTATGACAGTGCGAGTTAATAAAGTCACTTCAATCCGAAATGCCAGCACTTGAACTCATGTGAGTGGTGTTATATATATAACATTATCGTTAGGATTAACAATTGATTAATTTTTCAGGTGTCCTAGCTCAGGAGTACGTGATCCCCGAACAGAGTCGACAACAATTAAGAGATATGCTCTCTCAACAATGTAGAAAGAACGGAGCCGAAGATAAAGTAGCCGATGTTGAGGTAACATTTATAAAAAGCTATTACGTTTGAGTATTTAATTAATAAACAAATGTTGAAATTTCAAGTAATTCTTGTAAAGATGGAAAGAATGTTTCCAATATTTTCTCCAATGAACTCGTCAATAGTTACAAAAAAAAAATGAGAATCTATTGATAAACAGGATAAAACTATATTGAACTCTTTTGTCATTGCATATTTTTACATGCAGTACCTGAACCACCGAGCGTTGCTCGGCCTTGTTTTTTAATTATGTTTTTGGTTTAAATATATGAAGATACGAATAACATTCTAATTTAACATCCACATTTTACGTTTTTATATAAATAAAATTTATATATTTTAATAAAATTCACGAGTATAACTTAATTAGAAATATTTAAATAATAGTTTTTACGAACAGCATAACTATATAGCTGAATTTAAAAGGCAGCAATCTAGCTAAAATTCATCCAAATCGTTATAGTCGTTTCTTAGATACTCAAAATGTATATATTTATACAAGAATTGCTCGCTTAATAGTATTAGTTAGATATATTATTCTATAAAAGTTAGCTAGCTTTGTAACTTTTTTCAATTCAGCTTGGCCCCTATTGATGGTAGGGTGGTGTAAAAGCATTCCTCGATGATTGCTCTATGAAACAAAAAAGAACTTTTGAAATCCTACTAGTAAAGTTAGCGTGTTCAAACCAACAAACAAAAACTTTTCTGCTTAATGATACTAATACCTACTACCACATGCGAACGAAATGGCGAAAGATTGTTGCTAATTATTAGAACATCAAATTGTAATAATACAAAATATTAAATGATTTCAATGATTTCATCTTCTTTTAACTTCTGATATTAATTGTAATCGTTTATCATATTTCATTAAATGTGTATAAACATTTTAGGCATCTGGTCGTGCATTCGTCGAGTGCCTCAAGCAGCTGGTAGATGTTAACCAGCTCAAGAATGAAATTGAGGAAGCTAAGCCTAACGGAGCTCTGGACGAGGTATTCAAAAAGTAAGTTTCTTCATTATGATAAATACTTATTAATATGTGTTGACTTATATTCTACATTAGTCTGTAAGGGGTACCAACAGAATGTCCGCATTTAACGTGGTTAAAATTTTCTCATAAGTACCTTTTCGTCCATTGGAAAGTGTGACACATGCTTGAGCAAGTTAAGTTTGTTATACTTCGTCCTAGCAGTCGTCTTATGAATAGGCAAACTTTTTTCAATCAACAATCACGAACCAATGTTGCACAACAATCCTGTTTAAATCGAATGTTTTCGGATATAATAATATAAGACACTCTGTTGATATTTTCTCTTACTCGTTAGTTTCCATAAAGCGGGAGTTGAACTCGTTTATTTTTATAGTTACGGTTTATCGTTTAGTGACCTAATCTTAAGTGAAGATACGGTTCAAGTTGGTAGACACCCTAAACCTGTGAAGGAACTAGCTGTCAAGAGCAGCTGCCGGAACACACCTATTGGTATTTGACGGCAGGTTTTTAACATGACGGTGGTTGTTAGCCAAGCAGGCATTAGAAAAAGCCTTACCACCATGCTATAGTTTCCTCACAATGTTTTACTTCATCGAAAGCTCAAACTCATAGTAGGTGCTTGGATTCGAACTCACGTCCTTTGATGTGAAATAGTACACATACCACTGAACTATCAATTTTTTAGTTTGTAATTAAGTATTGTTATTTTTAAGTTAAATTCGCTCTTGTGTAAGCTGCGTTCACTTTTTTAAGTCACGCATCTTTTTATAGTTTACTATTTATTATGTGTATGTTTTGATATCGATGTTTTATCTGGTTTGTGATTGGTTCAAAAAAAAAATGTTGTCTTTGATCTCTGGTAACACGTGAGTTTGAAATGTCGCCATGGTGCTTTTTATTTTCGTAAGTGGTGTTGCGTGCTTATCACCTGATGAGCCTTGCCACATCCCTCTCGCCTTAGACTGAGCCCGAGTAATGTGCTTACGTTGTGCGATGAGGAAATCCGTAAATAGGTTTTTAAACACTACCTTAGTAAAAAAATACTGTGGTTTGTGAAACATCACTATATATCGCTCGCTCCCTTAGTCTTCTCGTTCCGATTTTCCCCGAAAACGAGCGTTACACAAACAGGTTGCCGACAATAATTTCAAAGCCCTTCTATAAGAAATTTCACTTAGTACTCGCCAAGTGCACAACACCATTCACATATGTATAATAAGTCTCCATGTCAGATTAAGACCAGAGTTGTACTTAATACAAAATGTACGATAAGAAACAATAGTTGTGGTAATTTAGTAACTAGTGAACATAAAAAAGTTGACACAAAAAAAAAATATATATATATATTAACTTATATTCTTAAAACTTAAACCTGTTAAATTCTAATAAGTAGGTAATAAATTCTAGAAGTGTTCCAAAGAAAATGAATGTAGCAGCTGTTTAATATTTAAAAAATCTTTTAACGTCTATGTAGGTACTGCGCGAAGTCTCCACAACTTAACAACTGCATCAACTCACTTTTGGACGGCGTCACACCTTGCGTGGACCCCAATTCACGCGCACATCTCGCTTCCATAAAGAACGGTACGAACCAGCTCATCGACTTCGTCTGCTACAAAGACGGAGACAGAATTGCTCGTAAGTTGCTACTGAAAATAACTAATAGAACTTCAGTTTTAAATCGAAACTTCTATCGCCAAAGACCAAGCAAGCGCAGATTTACAAACGTGCCGCCTATTTTATTTTTTTAAACAAAGTTTTCGCATTATAATAAGAATTTATCGAGGCTGTTAATGAATGCTTAGAATTATATTCCCACCTATAAAAATGTACCTTTTGGGGTTAAAAAAGAGCATGTGGAACTCAAAAGATGTATTCGAAGTCAAAAGTCAATGTAACATATATGACTATATTCACTTTTCACTCGTTTCTTGCGCTCATCTATCTCTGTCCTACTTAAACTGTTAAACATCAAGTCTTCATACATAACATTTTTATACATTACCACAGTATTCATCGCTGAAGGTGGCCCAGAATGTTTGCAATCGAGGGCTGATTCAATCAAGACCTGTTTCACCAACCTCAAGAATAGCATCCCCAACGCTGAAGCTGCTAAAAGCCTGTCTACTGCCGTAAGATGTTCACAATATGATACCATAGACAATAGCTGCTTGATAATGACGTAGTATTATTGATCAAATAGGTGTGTGGACAACGATGACTCCAGTGCAGGAGTCATCCCACGTAATATTAATCATAGCGAGTCACTAAGCGGGCTACAAGTCCTGGTAGATCTAGAAATGCAACTATTGTAGTCACAATCATGTCGAAGATAACTCATCAACCCCTCCATTTTACCTCTCTCTCGTTTGTTGTTCAAATATCGTCGTGGATATTTACATCACCTCCATTAAAATAATATTTAAGTGTTTATAGGAAATTATATCTCGTAGCATATTTGGTAGTAAGAACCTTTGTGTGATAAGCTCAAGCGTCAGTTCTTTGACTAGGCGTGTTACTCTTTTATTATCGTTTGTAAAGTTAATTTACTGTTCTTCCCCCACTTTTGTCTGCCAACGGTACGAAAAAGGTTTATGAGAGAGAGATTCACCTGGTGTGTGTCACCAGAAATCTACGTTAACCCTTCTTTCTAATACTCGCTGATTGATATTACCTGTACCTTTATTATTTTAGAACGCTCCGCTACCATAATTTAAAAAACAACCTTATTTATACTGGTAAAGGTTGTAATGTCACGTAAAAACTGTGTTTATTTTTGTGGGCCAATTTTTCTCTGACATACGCAAAACAATACTGACAGTTACGATATTATCGTAGGGATAGTTTAGCACCAAATAGAGGATAAAGATAAACAAAAGAACACTGTTCCTACACAATCGTAAAATAGGTCGAATAAAATCTTTATATGCAGGAAAGGTGCGCCAAATTCGATGAGTTGTCGAGTTGTGTAGTGACCAGTTTGGAGCAATGTAGTAATCCGACAGCCGCAAACATGGTCGAGTCGCTATTGAAATTTATTCGCAAGGGATTGCCTTGCCCGAAGGTAAGGAATTAAACATGTAATTATAAATCATTATTGTAGTACAAATTTAAAATTTATATAATACAATAAAATATTCTATTGAGCGATGATGGCTCATTTGGCAGTGTTTATGGATGCCGCGTCAATGGACATGAGTTGCAATCCATCTCCAACTAACTTAAGATTTCGTTATAAGAAAACATCGTGAGAAAACCATAACATGGTGGTACGGATTTTTCTAATGTCCAACTGGCTATCTACTAAACTCAATTTGAAAATCTCCCTCCAAATACCTATAGGTGTGTTTTGGCAGTTGCACTTGAGAGCCAGTTCCTCTACTAGGCTTAGCGTGTCCACCATCTTGGGCCACATCATCACGTAACATCCGGTGTGATTGTAGCCATAACGCTAAACCTATAGAGATTAAAATATATAGATACAGGAAATGATAGTAATCATAGAAGTCACATATATAAGGTAAATTAAGATTACGTGTTTACTGATTCTACAATTTAAGTATACCGAGAGTTTAGTATATTAGAAGATATCAAAGAAACGTTAGAAGAAGTTCGTAGTTACAAATAAATGGTGATTTGTTGAAGCAATATTCTCTTTCACTTAACAAGATTACAATTTTCAACGTGTTTAGTTATTTTTTAACTTCTCAATGCATTTTTCATTGAATTCACAGATATTTTTTTTGTATAGTTTAAGGTTTAAAGTTATTAATACAATCTCACCTGATTTTGTGACGATGTGGCCTAAGTTGGCGGACACGTTAAGTCTATTGAAGGCACTGGCTCTCAAGTGCAACTGCCGGAACAAACATACAGGTATGTGGCGACAGGTGTGTTTAACTTGAGGGTGGTAGATAGCCAGGTGGGCATTAGAAAAACCCTATTACCATGCTATGGTTTCAACACGGTGTTTTTCTTCACCGAAAGTTCAAGCTCATTGCAAGCGTATTCTAACTCACGTCCTTAGACGAGGCGTCCGTACACGCTACCACTGAGCTATCATCGCTTCATATTCATGGCACAAAATCCCACCATTGTAGAAGTGATAAAAAAAACTATTGTAACTAATATTATTATTCAATTTTCTATTACAGAATTAATCACTCGACTGATGCTCGAAGGAGACAATGTTATCGTCACCATTATTATAAATAAATATCACTGATATCAATGTATAACAATAAAGATTTATGACATTTTAAAACAATTTTAGTTATTTCGTAATCAGTCTTCCATCATTCCATCATAATTAATGTGTAAAAGTTGTTGCACAGTTTAAACTCGATAATCCAATCGTTTTCAGTTCGCAGCGCACATACATGTGTACTATTTTATCGCGGTGGCGCCCTAACGTATCTAGCTGGTTGAAATAGATAGGGACAACGATGGTAAAGAGAATCGCTTCACGCGCCCTACTTCACTCTCTACGGCGCACACTTTGGGAACCCTTGTGTGTTTAATTTAACTCATAAATATATCGAGCCATTTCAGCAAAAATATTGCAAGCTCATGTTTTTTTATTGTAACCTCCTAAAATTATCTTTGTAAATTAGAAGCAGTATGTTACTATTTTATGCCACTATTTTAATAGATCAGTGGTTTATTATGAAGAACAAGCCATTTTTTTTTATTAGTGAGTGGGCATGTATGTATGCGGGTGTGTTTGTATGTAAGTATGTTAATAAGTATGATTAAGAGATTTTTTAATGTTTCTAAATGGCCAACTGATCATCCTAAGTAAAATTTCTCTATGTTCGAAGGAAATACTATGTAGCCCACTTAGGTAGCGCGTTTTTAATTGATAACGTGAGCATCGTTTGAAATTACAGTCATACAGAATTTTGACAACTTTATTTTTATAAAAACTTTCATACACATTATCGAGACTAGTTTTTACTGACTTCATATACCTAAACAAAACAATAATAATTTAGTATTTCTCATAGTTTTCATATAAATAGTTGCTAAATTGGTTAAGTAATTATTCTATTTTTCAATCATCTTACCGCATATCTAGGAATTTTTGTATGCTAACATCATTACTAGTCAAAACACCTTCGTGGTTCAATATACATTAGATTGATTGAGTAATATTAAGTAGAATATTTTAGAAAATGTATACACAAACATCCTAATAACAATATATAAGCCAACGTTTTACATAAGTAACTGGCTGACGACATAAGATGTTAACCCGATGAACAACAAAGCCATACCCGAGAAACCTATAGGACGGGTTGAAGCTCCTTTACCCTGGAAAATATATTATTATTACTTGAGGTTTGTATTTTTTTATAGTTAAGGTTTAGTCTTATGACCATTATCTCACATGATGTTAAGTGACAATGAGGGCAAAGATGGTGGACATGCTAAACCTGTGGACGGACTTGCTCTCAAGTGCAATTGCCGGGACACACCTATAAATATTTGACAGCAAATTTTCAACTAGAGTGTGGTAGCTAGCCGGGCGGGCATTAGAAAATAGCTCTACCACCATACTATGGTTTCATCACGATGTTTTCCTTCTCCGAAAGCTCAAGCTTATTACAGATGGATTCGAGCAAACGTCTTTTCATGCGGCGTCCATATATATTACCAACTAAGCTATCATCGCTTCATTATCTTTTTACTGTAGGAAATAGTAATGAAAACATTATAAATAAATGATATTGAGAGACGATGTAGCCCAAAATAGTGGACACACTCAGCCTAGTGGAGGGACTGACTTTCAAGTGCAACCGCCGGAACACACCAGATATTTGGCGAGAGATTTTCAACTAAACTTGAGGGTTATCGCTAAACAAATTGACATGTAGGTATTACACTCCTTTTTACATTATTCAATAACTCGATCAAGCGCTAGCTATCACTTCGAACCGTTAGCACCTTCGACTAATACCAAAATCTAATATGAAACAGGGATATAACTTTTTTACACAATTTACCCGCTTCCATTTTAATAAAAGTTTATTAGAAATAATTATAACATAAAAAAACGGTGTGTGCTTAAGAACACACGATAATATATATATATATAATATTAAGGGGACTAAGTGAGAGAAATATATATATATATATATATATATATATATATATATTTCTCTCACTTAGTCCCCTTAAGCCGACTTTCACCCGAACGAGAGTCACATAAGAAAGTTCAGGTCAGAATTTCAAACTCCACTCATTAGAAATTTTACTTCACTAATCAGATCGGAGAAGCTATTCTCAGTTGATGGCCATACCGATTTAATTTTTATTGACATAGATGTTGACGGAAAAGAAATAAACGATAGTATAAAATAAAAGATAGTATAGAAATAAAAGATAAGTATGAGCTGCTTACCGTTTTTTTTTCTGTCTTCGTTGTACTATTACAATGTTGTATAACAACATCGGCCAATGAACTGGTTAAATCAATTAATGACTTCTGGCAATACGCGTTTCTTAAAACTTTTTTTGTACACTTTTTTATCTCATTTGCACGATAAGCGCACACTTCATTCTGCAAGGAAAAGACAGTATAAGAACAAGTATAAGAACAGTCAATGAATCGAAATGCTATACAGAAAGTAAAATCTTTGTATAAAAATAAACTGCTTTGTATATTATAACACAGGCTGGCGACGTTCTCAAAAAAAGTGAAGTACATGTATAAAAATACATGTTTATTTTTTTATTTTATTTAGTTTATATTTTTCAAAACATCCCTGAAATCCGAACGTATCGATAATCCGGCACATCTGTCTTTTGAATAGTGCCGGATTAGTGAGATTCTACTGTACTTGTTTTAGCGGTTACTAAACAATGGATTATCGTTTATAAGTCAGCATGACAGCAGTGACCGGCACTGAATTATCGTTCAATGTCAGTCGTCGCTGATTTGGATTGTATTGTACGTAACACCATGTACAGGACAGAACACTATTCTGCGCAACATAAAAAAATATATATTTCTATAAATTTATTTCTGTATTGTAGAAGTAGTGCTAGTCAGCACATTGCTAGGTGTACATATGTTCATAAATGTATATCGATATAAAGAAATTAAATATTCCATAGTTTTCAGTGATAAAATATCAGATGGCAAAGGACGCGAATCTGGAATTTAACTTTGGCGCGAGTCATAAATTGAAGGTTTTTAGAGAATGCAATAACTAATGATTTCTTAGGTTTACGCGAATATTATTCATTGAAATAAAACTAATTTAAACGGATTTTATCGCGGTTATTTATTAAATTTTGATCCCGACGTTTCGAAAGCTTTTCAGCCTTCGTGGTCACGGGGCGGACTGAGGTGTAGGTTGTCCAGAAAAGTTTATGTTACTGTGTCTACCTTCAATTTAATTTTTAATTTTTATTATTGATATTGATTGATATGAATAAAAATTAAAAATTAAATTGAAGGTAGACACAGTAACATAAACTTTTCTGGACAACCTACACCTCAGTCCGCCCCGTGACCACGAAGGCTGAAAAGCTTTCGAAACGTCGGGATCAAAATTTAATAAATAACCGCGATAAAATCCGTTTAAATTAGTTTTATTTCAATGCAATAACTATCAAATTTATACTAATATTATAAAGTGGAAAACTTTGTTTGTTTGTTTGAACGCGCTAATCTTAGAAACTCCAAGTCGGATTTATTTTTGTATTTGATAGAGCTATTATTCAGGAAGGTTTCAAATTAGCATCAATAGCCAAGTTATATTTGAACTATTGTCTATCCAATTGAAATCTAACGTCGACTTGTCTAGAAAGTCATACGATACATATTTTGTATGTAAGCAATTTTTAAAAACTTAGCTAGGAGTACCTATGTCCGTATGCGCTGGTACCTGCCACAATACGTTTTAAATAACTTAAATATGATATCAGACTCTATACTTACACTAAAATTCAATGATGCCCTTCGAAGCCATTGGTATGAATTGGATGTGTCATTAGATTTAAAGCCCAAGAATGTGATGCATTCAGTTGTTTTATTTCTAGTATCTGGATCGTTTATACATGAAAACCCGTTATTCGCCGACAGTTCTGAATATTAGAAAATAAAGATTTAGGTTACGGTTAACTGTGACTGTAAATAAATTAATAATTAGGTACAAAACCTTGCTTTTGACCAATAGTTGTACAAATTAGCCAGGTACCCAACTATATCAGCAGTTAAATTGTTTGTATAATACGCAATAAATATCCAAAATATTACATTTATCCAGGCAAAATTAAACCATATCCCTTACATATTTACGTGCAAATAGCGATAAATATAAGGTCTAGACAAAGTTTCTTCCTATTAGTTATATAAAGCCAATAAATCATTTCTAAAAATTTTAATTAAATGTATATTAATCCACATTTATATCCATGGGTTTTCCTCATATTTAAATAACTGTTAACATCTATAATTTTTTACTATTTTTTTAGTATTCAACTTCAAAACGGTTATACTTATTTGCTTTACCTGCTAATTTATTATCTTTAAAAATCAACTCAAACATATGCAATAGTATTTGTTTTGCCGGAGCATATTTCTTCTGAAACGTCTGGTTGTAACACGTTGTCAATGAAACGTTATAAAATGTATCAATCTTCGATGTAAATCCATTGAAATTAGTAGACGTGCTGAAAGTTAAAACAGTACATAGTAATAAAATACTTGATCGAAATATTTGTACGGGGTTCTATAAGAGAAGGTCCATAAAACAATAGGACATGTTAAACAATCAATACTACATCTAAGAACCTATAAGAAAAGGTTATATGGTGAAGCTAGAAAGAAATAAATTGTTTCTTAATTTTTTCATGCCATTAGTTCCGAAATTCCGAGTTACGAATATTATTCCGAAATTCATAATTTTAAATACTTATAACGACCTACGATTTCTTAAGCGAATGTTTAATTTAAAAAAATATATCTTATAGGGCCCCAGAATACGTGGTTTAAATTGTCTCCCAAGTCGAAGGGTATCCTACAATTATTAAAAAGGTTTTCTAAATATGTACTGGCTCAGTGCGTCACTGTGACGGGATATCACTTCATTTTCCGTAATTCAATTTGGTAACAAATGACTTATTAAGTTGTAACGTGACTATATTATTATTAGTCCTCTGAAAGTCAACTGATTGTTTTTATGTAGTAACTATTGATGAGCTTTAGGTAATCAATAAAAGATGGAAAACATTTTTTTCACCTGTAAAAGAATTTTCAATAATTTTGAAGCGGTGATAGCTCATTGGTAGCGTGTACGGAAGCCGCTTTAAAGTTTTTTTTTGTTATATAGTTGAGGTTTAGCGATATGGCCATAATCTCACCTGACCTTAAGTGACGATACGGCCCAAGTTGGTAGGTACGCTAAACCTGTGGAGGAACTGGCTCTCAAGTGCAGCTGGCAGAACACACCTATTGGTATTTGGCGGCAGATTTTCAACTTGAGGGTGGTTGCTAGCCAGGCGGGCATCAATAAAAGTCCTACCACCATGCTATGTTTCCTCACGATGTTTTCTTTCACCGAAAGCTCAAGTTCATTTTAGGTGGTTCGATTCGACTTCACGTCGCTTGACGCGAAATCGTACACACTACTACTGAGCTATCATCGCCTCGAATCCCTGCAATGAGCTTGAACTTTCGGTAAAGGAAAACGTCGTGATGAAACCATAGCACGGTGGTTGGGCTTTTTCTAATGCTCGCTTGGCTAGCTACCACCCTCAAGTTGAAAATCTCGCACCAAATACCTATATATGTGTTCCGGCAGTTGCACTTGAGACCCAGTTCCTTCACAGGCTTAGAGTGTTCACCCACTGTGCCCACATTACCACTTAATATCAGGTGAGTTTGTAGTCACTTCGCTAAAACCTATAAACTATATAAAAACGATACAATTCGGACTGTGGGATGAATAGGTTCTTAAAGCTTCTTGACCCGCTCTCTTTGTTCTGTACAGTATCATAAATGACTGTAAAGTCCTTAGCCAAATAGTCTTTCAACAGTTGATATAGTAAAGACATAATAAGAATAAATTAGGTGACTGATATTCTACATAAAATATCATTTCATAATTTTTTTTCTCTTTTAGTTGCAATCGTTGAAAGACAATTTGGCTACGGCCACTTAGACGTTTATATCTCAATCACCATACGTTGGGATAAATAAATAAATGAATACATAAAAACAAATTATAGCAATTTCGTTACCTTGCGGTTGTGCTATTTTGAATTTGGTTTTGAACTAAATCTTTGAAGTACTTGTCGACAACTTCAGCGGCACTCTGAAAAACATTTTTTTGATACTTATGGACGGCGTTCTGTAGAACAGCCTCCAAAATTTTGTTATTAGAGTCCAGGGTTTGAATTGCTGTTTAGTCTCAGTTGATGCTGTTATAAGAAGAACTATGAGATTTGAAATGGGTGCGAGATACGCGAGTGTAAGGTAATTAAATCGTAGCTTTAAAATTATATTGCTTTCAAAGTTGTAGTGTTACAGATAATTTAAAGATTGAACTGTTAGTGCTTCCTTGAGGACTTCAGGGTTAGATACATCTTGTAACCTAATTTTCAAATGTAAACTCTAAACAACTTTAGGTTTGTAATTGATTTTTCAATGATTACACGCCTAAAGCAAAGTTGAGATGAAAAGTAGATGTTAACGAGAAGCTCATCCGCTTACCACTCCATTCCTAATTACTATTAAAAATGAAACGCCTATATTTATGACATATTTGCGGGAAATAATTTAACTGGAATTATAATATTGTTTTGTACATTAGAGTTTATAAGTTTCCTGCTATGATTTTCCTTTTCAAGTTAAAAATACAAATTATCAATTGTGTTTACGTAGTGTGTCATTTATTGTTGATTCTCCTTTATATCAT
The DNA here is from genome assembly GCA_039707435.1 of Actias luna. NCBI lineage: Eukaryota > Metazoa > Arthropoda > Insecta > Lepidoptera > Saturniidae > Actias > Actias luna. The sequence goes on along the minus strand of JAZHAC010000033.1, from coordinate 5,041,123 downwards.
TATTCTCTCGTTATTCCTTTATTATCTTATTCTGGTGCAACGTATTATAAAGTTTATATTTTGGAAATTGATTTCTCAGCTTTTGCAAATAATCTTACTTGACTATAGTAAAATCGGCATAAGGGTAAACTTGATTAAATATTTATTCTCTGTTACCTTTCGTTATGAATACAAATGAGTAATATTAAAAAAAAACAATAATTTATCAATAACACAATGTTGGTTGTGGGTTTTTGATGGGTTTATCCATTGGACGTCAGTATATTTAAGAGATAAATTAGTAATTGCACATATTTTTTTAAATTATATGTAGATATATACAAGGAAGTATTTAGCTGAATATTACACAAGAGTTTGCAACTGGGTTTTCACACGCGTGACACGAGTTAGATGACATCACGCTACATTTCTAACTCACTCTGTTACGAATTGACTTCTCTTAAAGGGCCTTACATTGGTCCTTAGCTGTTTTGGCTACTATAAAAGGCTTCTAGGCGCAATAGTAATGAACGGAAGAATGCCCCAATGGCCACACTGCTGTTGCGTATAAAATACCGCGAATGATATATATTCGATCTACCTATTCGATACATGGTTAAAAATATACGAATAATTGTGTAACTAGTTTATTGTTAAATTATAGGTATAATTTTAATCATTCTAAAATTATAGAATGGTAGGACTGACGATTGTGTCCACTAGTTCTACCAGTGTCGTAAAACCCACTATATTGTGTAGCCAGTGTAAATAAGTCAAAAGTCAATGCATGTGTAGTCCTTAATTAATATTTTTTAAATTAATAAGTAAAGGGATGTGTATTCGACTGGGTCGCGGTCGTCATCTACATCATGATAAATCTGTCATAGTGACTCTTTTTACCCGTTGCGTTTTAGGACCAGTCAGGGAAGGTTTGCAGTCCATCTTGATGACAACTACTTCTGATGTACTTACTTCTAATCTATCGGTAGTCGCATTATTTTTAAATTATATTACCGTCACTTTCCTGTGCTTCTATAAACTAATAAAAATACTTATGGTTCCAACAGATCCTATGTGTTACTGTGTTTAAACTGCAGTGTGGTGTATATCGGATTTGTGAATACTAGAATCGCTGTAATACGAATGGAACTATCTCGTGGATTTCTATTAATCGGATTGGGACTAATACCAATTTTCTCAGTTATGTTATGTACTTGCCATCGTGCAGTTAAACGCAGGTGACAGAATATAGGTACTCGATACAATTGTATTATTTTATTTCAATAAACTAGTTATAAAAACATATTTTATACTTACAGCTACATTATGTTGTAGCACACACTGTGTATTATTGGCTTCACTAGCGATCGATAGTGCTATGGAATAAAAAAAAAATTACAAAACTCGTAAAATAATTTGGTTATTCTTTTTGGACTTCATGTTCACTATAATTCTATCCTACTATTATGTAAGTATTTCTTACATATGAAGCTGTATTTTTAAATATGGATAGTAAAAATTCTGAACTATTATTATAGATGTAAAAGTAGTATGAAATATTACGTATTTATACTAAGGACAGTGTACTTTACTAAAACTATATTTAATTAACATTTTTTAAATCTAAGAATTTGAAGCTAGTTTTTTAAAGCATATCTCTTTCATTGAATAGAGAAACAGTTTTAGTTAGTACCAAATGTATAAAATCAAAAACTTACCCGATATCCCAATACAGATCACTAAGTACACGACTGAGTAACCCATCCTCCCAGCTCAACTGTTCCTTATGAAATATGATAACTGAATGACAATATTTCTGCGTAACCGCTTTCCGTTCGCATTTGTTTATACCGCCATATTAATAATTAATATTATTTTCCTGTAATTGCCTCACCATTATTATTATTATTATTCAACGTGTTTAGTATTTTGTAATCACTTTAGTCGCGAAATAACCGAAAATAGACAGGTTTTTAAACCCTTTTTCGATATGGGTAAATCCATTTATGGATGCTCTTCCGCCAGCCTTCAACAGGCGGAAGCGAAACTTACTGAGTTTTATATTCAATTGTCTGAATCCTAATTAATCTTAACCTATATATACTGCACCTATAGTACTAACTTATAATACTTACTAACATATACGTAGATAATTTTATTTTGTTGTTTCAATAAACTCTAACAGTTTTAGAAATAAAGATTTTCTTGCCTAGTCTAGGGCTTATTATATTACTGAGAGCTATGCGAAAGCAGTTTTTGTAATCTTAAGTTTCTTGCAAGTAATATCATGTGCACCAGATGAGCCCCACATACCCCTCTTGTAGCTAGCCCAAACAGATACAACAGGTAAGTCTATAAACGAGTTTTACCGACGTAAAAGCAAATTCTATTGCGTCCAACTGCATTGCGGTTTAATCCACATTAATTACGTGAGGCGTATAGGCGGCGGACGTGAGGTGTCGATTCGAATCTCACCCAATCTCACGTGAGGGAGAGGTAGATCTCGTCAGATATCACATAATTTTTTCTCCAAGGAACAGTACAAAAATGCGAGAAAACTAGGTTACACTGAGAAAAAACAATATTTTAATAAAAATGGGCATTGTTGTGACAAGATATTAATGTTTTTTTTTTTACAATAAACCCCACTAAATCAGACGCAGATTAACTTATACAGATTAAACGCATGCATTTTGAAAAATCTTAAGATAAATTAGAGGGGGTGGGAGGGATTCGAGCAAAATCTCACGACGGGGATTGAAAAATTGCCAAAATCACCTCACGTAATTAATGAATGCCCTTATCACTTGTTGAGAGTAAATTACAGTATTAGGCAAATGTAGAAACAAGCAATAGATTTCACACTCCTAGAAAGCTAGTCACTTAGATAGAGATTTTACGCCCCGGCAATGGACGCCAGTTTGATTCCCTGCAATAAGCCTAAGCTTTCGGTGATAAAACCCTAGCATAATAGTAGGGCTTTTTCAAATGCCCATATGGCTAACAACACGCTTAATTTGAAAATCCATCACCATATACCACCTATAGGTTTAGCCCGGCAGTTCAACTTGAGAGCTAATTCCTTCACTAGGCTCAGCGTCTACGCTATCTTGGGCATCATTTGTGACTTAAGATATAGTCAGACTGTGAGCATAACGATAAACATATAAAGTATTAAAAAAACGTATAAAAGGTGATGTCTGATGAATAAATCTCTTGCTTATAACAGGTGTAGGATTAGTTAAATGCTACGAGAATATCTCAGCCCCACTGAGTTCTGTTCTTATTATTTTGTCTATTGAATCTACAAGACATATGACTCGTGAAATGTGTTTACCAAGTTGATCTATTTCGAGAAGTATTGTACTAATTGCTTTTCAGCTTAAGCTACTCTGTGGTTTATTAATTCTCGGTGGTCTAAAAGTTTGAAATATGTTTACTTATTATTAGGAGATGTACAGTAATCTCCGAATCCATGACTCAAAACTGTTATTAAAGTGATGAATAAATAGGTTTCTTAAGACATGCTATATGTTTATGGTGATAAACGGAGAAGTACTTCCCAAGAGTAAGTCGAACACTCAGAGATATTATTATTATACCTAAACCTATACCGAAATTAGCTTTTACCCGTAATAACTCTACACAATTAATCTAATATTTTAATTGTAGCAAATATAACAAATACTCTTTTATTACAAAATATATGGAAAAGTTACATTTTTACTATAGTACCTCGTCTCAATACTTTTAATCTATGGTACATATAATATCTATCAAATTTATCCAAGTTTTTGAGTGATATGTTAATAGAATTTTTCAGATTGTTTTCCACTAAATTTTAAGATTAATATCTAGATATGTAAATACACACGTATTTTATTTTCAATTTTACTTATGCATATTAGTTAGATACTAAAATTGTGAGTACAAGGTTATGTTTTATTTAAAAATAAAAACAAACTGTTTTCAATACGTAAGCATATATCTTTAAAGTAAAATGGAGTAAAATCCTAATTAATCGTGGTCGGATCTCTGAAATGTTCCGTCAAACTTCTCATAAAACCTATCGCTCTCAAAATAGTAATCGTTTAAATTCCCAGTGTTCGTGCAAAAGTAGTCAGCATAACGTGATTTATAAAAACGTTGCTGTAAAAACTTTTCCTTTAAAAGTTTCGTCGATTTTTACAAACACTTCAGAGTTTGGCACTCACGACCACGGTTATTTAAAAAGGAAACAAACAATGAGTGACGAATCGAGCAAGACATATAGCCCAAAAAATATAATACAAAATTTTAAATCTAATCCGAAAAAGTATGAAGACTTTGATTCTTACGAATATCAAACCTTACAGAGGCCAAAAGTTAAAGGAAGAGATATATCCTTTCATGGTTTCTATAATAATTGGCAAAGAACGAATGGGAATAACTCACCATGTGACGAGGTTTCATGTCAAAAAGCAAATTTTGGTCATTCCATTTGTGATAGAAAGGAAAAAAATACAAAACGGAAACAAAAAAATACTTGCTTGTGCAATGCAACTGGAGACTATAAAGATGATAATGTAGACAACATTGATTCAGAGTATCCTAAAAGAGTAAGTAATAAAAATAAAGTTCGACGTACTAATAATATTTTAGAAAAAAATAATATTGGCTTAGATATATGCAAAGAAGGTCTATGTGCTCATAAAAATAAACAGAAAGATAATACTTTTTCGTTCAAATATATAACAGGAAAAGTACCTGCTAAATGTGTAGATCCAACATGCATTATGAATAACAAAATCAAAACAACTAAAGTGAAATTAAAAGATAAAGTGATACATTTGGGAAATAAGTATTCCCAAAAATTAGAACGATTAAGATATCCATCATTTCAAAATGAAAATTCCAACCGAAACACCCTTTTTACAGGCACATATGATGATGTTTTAATAAATAAAACACCTCGCTTCGTTTATAAATGCACAAATAAAGATTGTACAGATGCTACATGTAACATAGTAAAAAATAAATATACATCAAAATCAAAACAGGCACAAACCTTTCAAAGAGAATCTAAAGATCAAAAAACTGGCTTAAAAAAGCCAACAAAGAACCGATTTTTACGTTGTTGTATTGCTTTTAAAGGTAAATTTCAGAAAGATATTCCTAGAAACTATAAAATTGAAACGTATAAAGCAAATATCATTCCTAATGATTTAAAAAAACAAGTACATTTAAGAAAATCTTTGGATAGTAAGCAGGATCAAACAGGCGAACCTTTTTTTGACATAAAAGTCAATTCTATTGATATGCGTACATTAAACCCTAATGAAGTTAGAAACAAGGTTCTAACTTTAGGTAAACTAGAAAAGAGGCAAACGTGCATTTGCCCTTCGCATAACACAAAAAAGAAAAATTACCTCCTAAAAACTGCCTGCCCGGGTGGAGTTTGTAAGAAAGCATTTCGAAATAAAAAGACCAATTTCACATGTAAATGTGCTAATCGTAAAGTTAAGACGTGTACAGATACAACATGTGAATTAGACGCCCAAAAGACACAAATATCGTCTTGGCCGATTAATAGGAATAATCCTATTTTTGAAATGAAACTCGATTCACATAATATGAATGTTTTAAATACACAGGAAATTAGAAGCAAAATGCATGATATAGAAAAATCGGGGAAAATAGACAAATGCCCATCTGGAGCCTGCGAAGCTGTAACAAATAAAGCACGATACATTTGTAAGTGCTTACATAGGAAACGTTTGATTGAAATGGATGAATGTTCTGAGGATATTTGCCGCCAAACCAATTTGATAAAAATGAGGAACAAAAAAAATAATATTAAATCTAAAATTTCTTGTATGTGTGCTCAAATTTTAAATGAAATGAAAAGAAAATCATCAAGTATAGCCAAAACTCATAATGAATATATAAATTCCCATTCATTCTCATGTACAAAACCTAATATTTTTAATAAAAATCAAGGTATAAAGATTAATTTTATAGGCAAGAATATTGATGTTGTCAATTATGATAATAATTGTTCAGATATAACTGAACCCTACATTAATAAAAAGTTTAAAGATATGACAACCCACAAGGAAAATTATAAAAATTACAACTCAATAAATAAAAGTTTAAATGAAAAAGGAGATTTTGGCCTTATTACGGAATATGGTCAAGTACAGAATAATAAAATAGTTGAAAGTAAACTCCATAACTCAGACAATAAAGAAAATATCCATCGATATTGTAATTGTTGTATATGTGATATATTAAAATCCGATTGTAAGGGTATGAATACGCCCAGAAAGTTAAAATGTACTGACATATTGTTTAGATCCTGTTCGAACTTATTTTGTGGACGTGGTTTACGAAAACCAAAATATCAACGTAAACGACTTATTTTAAAAACAAAGACAGAAAAAATAAATAAGCCATCTTCGTTTAAAAATACCCATACACATACAGAAAATTGTATTTGTTGTTTATGCGGGCAAAGAACAAACGATTGTATTTGTAAGCGGTCACTTAAGATGTCAAGATGTAAATATATTTTGTGTAAATCTTATTCTCGTTTAATAAAAAGTCATCGTCAGTCAGTGACTTACCCAGACAATGGCGTCATAGCAAACAGAACTCAAATTCATAAAAGGCAGTCAATATCATTGCCCATTGAACATTTTTTCTATAGAGTTAAACCTCATAATACACAATATAACAATTCGAGAACCAATAAAAAGCTTACACCAATGTCTGTGTCGTTTAATAACAAAGATCAGAGAAATATCAGCGACGTCACTGAGCCAAGGAAAAAACGTAAAAACGTATATAAACACAATACACTGATCAGGAAGAAAAGCCAAGAATTTATGCATGATGAAACAAAAACTAAAATTTCAAAACATAATAAAAAACAGCACCAATCTATAATAACCCAGAGAGATAAAGGAGATAGAATATGTTTGTGCTCACATATTTGCGAATGCGAATCATTAATACGTAAAAACCGATTAAAACATGGTCACAAAAAAAGAAAACTATTAAGTAAACATCAGAACTTAAAAAAACAACGACGAAGTAAATCTCAAAAACAGAAAAACAATAGGAAAAGGGGGTTGAAAAGGAAAAAAGTATCGCTAGCCAATGAAAAAAAATTTCGAAAAGAAATTGCTAAAAAAGAAATGATTAAAAGCAAAAAAAGATTAAAACGACAGAAACTTGAAAAAAAACAATTGGAAGCCATAAGTAAAGGCCAAGAAGAAGTTGAAGAGACAAGCTGTGTCGCAGACTTCTTTTTAGCTCTTTTTAAAATAGGTTTTTGCATTATCAAAGGCTTAGGTGTTGTATTATTTAAATTTATCACAGATCCTAAGGGAAGTATAAGGTATACTAAACAAAGGTTAAGAGACCCAGCAGGAACATACGAAAGGATAAAAAAGGCTTTTCTGGAATTCTGGGGATTAAAAAAATTACAAATGGAAAAATCTATTGCGGGATCTGAAAAAATGACTATAATCTCGGATACTCTACAGAACACTGCTCTTTACCAAGCTTTTGCAGATAAAGGAAAAACAAAAAAAGAAAAAAAGCTAATCGATTACAAAAATAAAAAGCGCAGGAAAAGAATCACTAAAAGGGACAAAGAAGCAATGCATGGTTGTCGCCATATGTTACTGCATACTTTGCGTAAAACTCCATGTATGTGGGTTTACCATGTTTGTCCCCATTTCTATCCGCAATGTTTGAGCTGTTTAGCGTTCTGGCATAATTTTTCTAATTTGTTGTTGTTCTTGCTAGCGTTTATCGTTTGGACTCCATGTATACTTTGTTTTGAAGGTTTTCGTGCTCTTAGTTGCTGTCTTTTATGTACCGGTTGATTGTGTTAGTACTGTTGCAATTGTAAATAAAGCATGTAGTTGCACTGTCGCTTATTATGCGTTTTATTGAATGATTGAAAGAAGCTTATGCAACGGTTCAGTCCGCAACTATCGCTTTGATACCCTCGAGACTACATTACATGCATTGAACATTTGTTTCTAATTTATTATTTCGTAGATTTGCTTGAACTTACTGCATCCGAAATCAGTAGCCAAAGTCAAAGTCTTTTGATATGCGTCATCTCATACATTTTTAGCTTTTTCTGTACGTTAGAAATATTCAATAGACAACTTGGCCAGGCACTATTTACATTGTTCAGTAAATAATAGCCGACAAGCAAATATAGCTAATAAACTTACATATTTCTTCTTTGTATAACCACAAATATTAGTATAACTACTTCTAGAATTTCTTTAAGATTTTAAAAAATATAGTTCAGTTTAACATTTCTAAAGGTTGAGTGATTGTTAGAGTCGAACATGCCAACAAGCTCATTTAACGCGTAATACTAACACGTTAAACGAACTGTTATATATGAATAATACAAAGATAACTACACTTATTTCTATTAACTCGCTATTATGCATATTTATCATGATGTTGAAAAGCCCTTTTTTATTTGCTAAACTCTCTATATTTTAAAACATAAGTGAAAATTTTATAGTAGTACAGCGAAGGAATGTTATATCGCTTGATTATAAACAAAGTATGAACCCAAAAAACAACAGTGACCAATAACAGGTAAGTACTCAATCGACGTTTATCTTACAAAGCTAAAGTACTCTCGGTTGATAGATATATTATTAGTTGATACGGAGACGTAATAACCTAAAAGAGAGTCGTTACGATGGTCTTAATATCGTATACATAGTATTTAGGATTGAAACGATGGTAGTTCATTGGTAGTGTGTACGGACTCTGCGTCAAGGGACGTGAGTTCAAAACCACCTACAATGAGCTTGAGCTTTCGGTGTAGGAAAACATCGTGAGGAAACCATAGCATGGTGGTAGAGCTTTTTGTTATGCCCCCTGGCTAGCCGTGAAGTTTAAAATCTGCCGCCAAATATCAATAGGTGTGTTCCGGCAGTTGTACTTGAGAGCCAGTCCCTCCACAGGTATAGCGCGTCTACCAACTTGGGCCGTATCTTCACTTAGGATCAGGTCAGATGATGGCCATAACGCTAAACCTTACCTATAAAAAAATAGGACCCACTTGAATTACGCTTATATAATCAAAAAAATCAATAAGACTTATTTATTAATAACAAATACATATACATTTACAAATGTCCACACACCATGAAATACCGAAGAGAGTTTTTAATTATTACAATTAAATGTTTATTCTTTTTAAATTAAAGTCCTGATTTGTGAAATCATCTTCGAGTGGTGGTATAAAATCCTTTGCATAATCATCTTCTTCTATTTCTACATGTAGTGTATTATTATTTTTCATAAAAGTCGTCTCAGTGCTTAAATAATGATTAAATACATTTTTGACAAAATTAGTAACTTTGTGTGAGTCAGACTTTTGATTAGAACTTTTGTCCGCCATCAATTTTGCATCCGAATTATTTATATTTTTCTTTCTGAATAAAGTTCTACATTTACTTCGAATAGATTTCTTTCCAGTTCCCGGAGCACTTTCCACGATGCTATTATTCAAATTTCGAAAAATCTCTTCTAATTCTATTAAGCTAGGATCTATATTCTGTGATCCATTAGATACTCGAACAGCTCTATTTAGGATTTCTGTGTTATTAGTGTTTTCCATCAATTTATCTTTTCCAAAAATAACACACGGTAATTTAATTTTAAAATCATTCAGTAGATACTCGAACGAATGACTATGGTAAAGTATCGCAAAAATGGCACCAATTATTATTAATATAAAGAAACAATTCCAACCAATCGATGCCGCTCTGGGATAGCAACCGGATTGATTAAGAGTGCTGCAACAATACCTTTTCGCACAACACATTGCAAGGCAAACGGGTACAAACGTAAATAAATGGAGTAAAGTGGAGATATAGCCGTGGACTGTGTGTATAATTAATCGCACAATATCTTCGATAGCAAATAACATTGTTACAAAAACTCGAGATAGCATTTGCAAAGCGCATACTATCGGCATAACCAATGTATAGCACATTTTTCAGTACTATTTAAATCTGTTGATAACATCAGCTAAGATAACCAGCTTAAAGTATTATTACAGTTTTCACAAATTTCATAACAATCATGTAGTTTAATTACTTAAGTTTATTTTTTGCCTATAGATTTTACATTTTTTTTAGTTTTTTTGCTTTTATTTAAAACTCTCTAAGAACGAGACAATAGGTACTCTACTGTCAATATTGAATGAAGTACGTCACCTTCACCCATAAATTTACTTGCTTATGTTTTTATACAGTGAGCAAAGGTAAAAAATAAAAGAGCTGGCAATATTGCATAAACAGGAATGTCCAAGTAACTGGATTTAAATAACTTATACATTTTTATCGAAATTAGGTAAGCGAAAAGTTCATGTAGCACCTACGAGAGAATTTGTTGACCTGTACGCATTTCCGTGTACAGATCAAAATGAAGCATTATAAAGTAATAATAGGGTATATTTTATATAATACTTTTAATAGAGTGTAATTTATTATATAAGTTCTGCTTATACAGGATAATTTATATGGAGCTCGCTACCTATATAGCTAATTTATATCATATACATCTCGTATGTATACGAAATAAGCTGATACGCCCGACTTCGTGCGTATTTTCCTGTTAACCGCGCTAATCATAATTTATGTTTTTAACGCGTGTCTAGGTCGACAGGTGACAAATTCAATATCTGGTAGGTTTGGAGACAACGTGATAAGTCAGTCAACGTTATTACCCTCATATGTGTGCAGATAATATAGGTGATTACTCATAATTTAAGATCACAAATTCATTCATTTATTTTACTCAAAAGTAGTTCTCCAAAGTATTGGCTATTATTTTGTCCAATTAAGTCCTTGTTATTAAGAATTTTCAGTTTCACCTTATGTTTGTTAACAGTTTCCAATACATTCTAGTTGTACAAAATAATCTAATTAAACCTATTACGTAAAATAATACCAACATAACACAATGTGCTGTAATTTGTTTATTTGCTAAAAGTACAATGGGATAATTTAATACATATATAAATATAATAAAACAAATTAGAAATTTTTCATTACACGAAATAATATACAATGGTAGTCCAGTTAATATTGTTTGGCGCAAGGTTATCTTTTTTAAGAATAAACAGGCCGACCGTGGTTGTTATTGTCTCCGTTTCATACTCCATAGTCTCGTTCCTCGAGCATTCGGTTATATCACCAGGTGTCGGCACGAACCTCGTAGGCAAATGATATCGGGCCTTAGTGTAGCCTATACTGTAGAAGATCTTGTCTAACACACCAGTGGCTCGGAATATGAAGAAGAGAATTATTATAGCCAAGGCGGACATGAGACAGTCGCACGCACCGCCCCTGTTGACGGGACATGGGCCACCGCCGCCACACATAAAACACTTCAGCCTGGCGGTGATTAAAAAAATCACACAAATCGGTATTAAAGAAATCATTTGCAACAAGAAGGATATAAAGTTATATGACGTCTGCAGGACCATTCTGATGACGTTCTCAATCATGAGAATAATAGTCATGAAAACCCGAACCAACATTTGTATACCGCAAATTGCGGTTGACATAATGGCGTGTACTGTTCGACACATTCTGATATGGTCTGAAAAACATAGAATGCATTAGTCCATGAAGTAAACGCTCATGTATATCTATATTATTATTATAAAGCTATAAAAGTTTGTTTGAACACTCTAATATTAGGAACTACCAGTAGAATTTCAAAAAATCTTTATGTATTTGATAACTTTATAATAGGATTAGGAAACTTTAGGCTATTTAATATCATGCTACCACCCATAGGAGCAAATCTGTATTGAAAAAGGTTACTGGAACGGGCAAAAAAGATGGAATAAAATTTTTGATCCACGCTAGCAAAGTCGCCGGGCACATCTACGTTTTTATAGATTTGGTATTTCAGATATGAAACTAACGAGAATTGATACAAATACGTTAATTTACCTGTTTACTGGTTTTGAAAAATATTATTTTTATTGTTCTATAACTTCGCATTTATTGAGTTTTATATAAAATTGCCATTAAAAGTAAAGAGAAATCTAAAATATAACAAAATGTCATGATTCAAGACAAGACTTTGATGTTACAAATTGTCTATACTACAGAGCGGTTTTATGCTAGAATTCGAGAAGAAACTCATTTCTACGTACGTACGTACGTTTTTACTCACGTAAAATCTTTATGAAGTTCAATACAAACAATGTCCATACGTATACAAATATTATACATGAATTAGTTTAATACATAAGTTTAAGAAATATTAAATTATAGGAGGTAGATTTAATATGATTTATTATTAATATTTCAAATAACTCGCTTCCTTAACTAATAGCGCTATTTTTGACTGAAATTTTTTCGTATAATAGTGAACACAATACTTTATTTTTAAGTAATTTCTACCAATCAATATTATTTTCTCAAATATTGTTGTGACAAAATGATATGTATTATAAATTCTAATTATATAATAAATCAGTGCCTTCGTAAAATTTGTACATATATTTTGCGCATAACTTCCGAACGACTGTACCAAATTGAACATAGATATTAAAAATACAAATAGGTCAAACCGTTTTCGAGTTTGAGCGAGAATAAAGAATATCGTTTAGGTTCACCGAGTTAACTAGTTATTAATAAAGAAACGGTTATTTTAAGAAAACTATTAACTGTGGTTAAAGAGGCTACAACGAAATTGAAATAAAAAAAAAATCTATTCCTCTGTAGTAATAATAGTCGTTCAATAGAATAGACGAAGAAATTAATTCATCTGAAGTTTCTATTTCACAGTAAACACTATATTTTTTTTTTGATGACCTTTTCTGTAAAACTGACACTTGTGGAAAACTACCAGGTATGTGAATAAATAAACAATTTTATTATAGACAATTATTATTTACTTATAACCAATTTCCTGTAATCGATTATATTAATTAAATTATTAAATTTTAAATATTTAAAATTAAAATATTTAAAATATTAAATTTTCTTTTTTCCGTGGGTAATAATTGATTTTTAATACAACGATTTATTATTGTTCTAACTTATTATTAATCTCAAAATTTTAGGAAATACTTATTATGTTTTTTACTTTTGAGATCAGACGATCAGATCAGTCTCGTTTCAGTCATCTTTTATAATTTTTATTATAATCAAATGTAAAAAAAGGCTACATATTAGTGGCGATAATAATTTTTATTACTTATTTTATTCTGTAAGCTTAAAGATCGAAGAGTAAGTTTTTTTTTTAGACAAATTAATTGCTGTTTTATTGCTTACTTTTATCGTTTTGTAATATATATCTTCTAATAAAATGCTTAATAGAACTGAAAATGTGTGTCAATATTTCGAATCTATATTAATTATCTGAGGGTCATACTTATGTTTTTTATTTTTTATTATTTTCATTGTAATTAATTGTTTAAATGATTCTTAGAATGTTTTATTATATTATATTCACTTAAAATATGCAATTGTTACTTAAAAATGTGCATAAAGTATTTTCATAAAAATCTATTTGTCACAAATCAATTTATCTATAAACGAAAAATAAAACAATTACTAAGTACACAACTTTTTCCTTTCCTTCAATGTCACATCCCTAAAACAATATAATGAGTAGTTAAAACAGAATCATCTCTACAACAATAGATGGCATTGCTGACCAACACAGAACAAGAACATATTTATTTGTAGTCTGCCAAGAGGTAATACTGTATTAAATTATGTAGTATTTCGATATTAAATATACAATTAACTAATGTGTTTTTCTTTTAATAAACACAAACTGCATTCATTAAATAAATAATGTATCCATAAAATACCAGATGTAGTTTACGTTTCGCATTTTTAAATAATACCAATATATTATTAATTAAAAAAAAATGGTCGTCCCGTGCACAAAATTCGACCATATTATTATTGAAGATATGAGGATATTATTATCAAGGTAAAAAAAAAGAATTACCAAATGAATTTATTAAGTTCTTGATCAGTACTAAACAAAAAAAAGGAAAATCAGTTGGCAAACAGAAGATGTAAAAATTTGTGAATAGTTTTATCATATCCTCCAAAAATATACATTAAAAAGTATACACTAAAAATCGTATCGGATTAGTTTATTGCTAATTGATTTTACGAAGAATGTACAGAGTTATCAACATGAACTAGATTTAATTTTTGTGCTACACTAGCGGCTCCGAGTCATATACTGAACCCTTAACTTATGGATTTTATTGAATACTTTGTCCATTAAATTCTTAAATCTTAAATGTATATTCTTAAATACGTGCATAGAGAAATTGAAATATCGATAAAGTTGTATGTAGATATCGGATAAATGTTATGGAATTTATAACGCAAGTTGATGCGCGATACCTGTTGATTCGGAGAACGTGTATATAAATTTAATCGTTCGAATGTTATGCCGCTTAACTATAGTAATCTGCTTTGTGATCGTTACGATATCATAATCAACTTAACCCATTATTTAATTTAGAAAAAATAACATATTTTATAACTTTCAGCTGGCAGAATTATTGGGCGAACCCACTAATTGGGATACACTTCTTATTTACAATATGTGCACATAAGTCGTGCTTTACAATGCTTAATTGTATGGAGATCAAAAAATTACCTTTACAGTTTGTCTTAGTTTTATTTAAAACCGAGCTGACTTACATGCATCTATAGAATTAGATTTGATAGCTTATCGAGCTTCAGGTTCGCACACTTATGTACAAAATAATCCAATGATAAAAGCCATCTGTCAACGGCGTTTAAGGTTTGCGATTGGAATCCTTACAATATTATAATCCTTACAAGTATTATTAATACGAAAGCGAGTTTGTTTGTTACGCTTTCACGCCTAAACCGCTGAATCGATTATGGTGAATTTTGGTATAACGATAGATGGGAACCTGGTGACGATGAAAGGCTAGTTTTTCTCGCGAAAACTTCATTGTAAGTGGGGTTGAGGGATACACTGCATATGAAACTTTTCATTGCATCATCCGATTTATTTGACCAAATCAATATTAACGCGAACGAAGCCGCACGTAATAGCTAGTAACAAATATAGCGATCGCGCTGTACTCGGTAGTTTCAGTACATCGCGCCTCATGAGGGAGAAACTATATAAACAGTCAGGATTGCCCGCAAATAACATTACCAATTGTATGTTAGGTATTAACAATATAACATCACGATTTATAAAAGATGTTAGTTAAAAAATATATTCTTAGACGATTATTATTTAGCAAAAATTCAATACATTCTGTCATCGATTACTGAGTATACCTATATCATTAGGTAATCTAGTAAGCAGGAAGATACTTCACGATTAAAATACCAAGTAATTATTTGTCACGCAGATCCGAAACTTTCATTCACCGGCTTTTGTAGATATTCTCTTAGGGCTGACACCTTTTGGGATATATTAGAATCCCAGATGCCTTAATTAGGAGACGGATTAGCGATACCGTGTAATACGAAACTTGTAGTGTCAAAAGAGGAAGCGATATGTGTACTTTGCGACACAATGAGAATTTCAACAACAATCTCACTTTCTGACACTTTTGAGAGAAATAAATACCATTGGATATATTAAAATGTTTCACATCACAAAATATTTTTTTTTATAGTTTATAGGGTTTTTAGCGACAAGCTGGATGAAACGCTTAGTCTAGTAGAGGGGCTGGCACTCAAGTGTAACTGCCGGAACACACCTATAGGTATTTGGCGGCAGATTTTGAACTTGACGGTGGTAGCTAGCCAGGCGGGCATTAATCAATGATTTCCTAGCATCATGCTATGGTTTCATCACGATGTTGTCCTCGTTGATGATGTTGACGCGGCGTCCGTACACACTACCACTACTGAGCTATCATCTTTCCTAATATTTTTTAAATTTATTTATTTATTTCAAAATTATCAATTATTTCGACTAATTAACTTAAGGACATCAAAAGGCGTGACTTCTTCTGTGATTGTACATGAATTTATAAATAAAACAAGATACACCCCTTTTGCATATATATTTAATGCGAATAAACATTCATCAAAAAGCAAGTTGTAAAATTAAAAAATTATCACACAATGCCTTTAACAATAAATCCGCTTTAACAATAAATCCGACAACACTGATTTTTTGTTTAATTAAACTTATCTACTACTTAATAGCTAAAATGCTTCCGTTAACTATAATTTAACACCAACTAAACCTTTTAGAGACATTAACCAATTTGTCAACTAGAAAACCTAAAAGAATGGACTTAAATAAGGTAAAAAAAGTCTTATTTTAAACGAATATTCTTCTTAAATAAGGTAAAAAAACTCTTATTATAAACAAAGTATGTAGTAACCAGCACCCATTGAATAAAATCATTATCTTTTTCAAAACCTAGCAGATATCAATTACTTTTAAAATCAATAAATGTAAAGTTATTAAAGAAATATACACGTACTAGAGACGGCATATCCAATATAATAATGAAAAAAAATTACAGACTGCGTCGAGTTATTTACAACACGGCTTGTGGTTTACGATTTACAGAGGAAAAGATCGTGCCAAATTTGATTGTTTAATATGGCAGGAAAGTTTCGGTTCTGATTAATTATTTATATTCCGATAGATATATGTTGATGGAAGGAATAACTTGATAACTGTAAGGAAATTTGTACTAAAACTGGAATTGATTTTTTCTATTACATTTATTTTATCGATTTTTATTGAAATCGAAGACATTTAAATTAAACGATGATATCCACATTAGTTTTATATTATTTTGTTCGTTATTGATCTAGTAAAAAAACTATGAGAAAACAAAATCTGTTAGAGCGAATGTAATATGATTTAAATTTCTAAAAATGTTACAAAACGCAATATAGGCATAAAAATATAGTAAAAAAATGTACAATATATAAATAGCCTTACACACAGCGATAGATAAAAATTTCGATGTATAATATTTATAACTTAAATCTAAGCAATTGGAGGGAGTTTTGGCCGCGTAATTTGGCGCAACATTTTCGAAAATATATTACGATATGTTAAGGATATCTTTTTTTTATTCATAAGTCATAAACAGTTTTATGATAATCGAATAATCTATCGAATCAATAATACCGACAAACTAAAATTTTACAACTACTACCAATTTAATTTTTTAAAGATACATATTTTTTTTTATAAATTAGTATCATTACATTTTTATAACAAAACTATTTATTGCAGTTTTCCTAACAAAACAAATTCTGCACACGTAGAAAGTTACGATGATAATATTGAAATTAATAAAAATACGATTTAAATTTTAGCACTTTGTACTTACAAACAGTAATCTTCATAATATAAAAAAAAAATGTTTTTATGGATACGATTACGGAAGACATAATTAAATTGGCAAAGTATATAAATATATATCACATTATAGCGCAGCGGATATGACAAACTAAATGTTTTATTGAAATGAAACTGTATTTCTTGTCTACTTTTTCAATGTGCTCAATGTCGAACTTTTGAAAACCTTCATTCTACAACCAATTCAAAAGTTTATCTATATCCGCTTATGATAGTTAAAGCCAGTTAAATACATATTTATTTGGAATGAGACAATCTATAAATATTAACTAACGTTTACACGAAATAATTTGTATATGTGTATATTTCTATAGACATACTCTTGTCATGGGACCCAAAATTAAATTCCTTAGCATTACAATTTCGGTGATTATGAATATGGAAGATAAAAAGTGCTTATTTAACTTAAAATAATAACTTAAGTACAAATTAATCCTACAGCTGTAAATCTGTCCTTACTAAAGCTTAATGCAAGCGTTACGAATGAAAAATCCCTAGCATGTCTCATATTTATCTGGATCTCTGGACGCTATAGACAATAACTTGACTTTATCCCAAATTTAAACATACAAAGCGATCGCCAGTCCCACAACAATTATTGAAGCTGAGAACGTTATTCCACTAGCGGAGTCTGGTTTCGCGCTTTTTTCATTTGGATCCTGAAAATGAAACAAATTAGAAATAGATCTCTTTTTTATAGTTTAAAAGGTTTAGCGTTATGGATATAGTCTCACCTGATCTTAAATGACGATAGGGCCCAAGTTGGTAGACAAGCTAAACCTGTGGAGGGACTGGCTCTCAAAAGCAACTGCCGGAAGACACATATTGGTATTTGGTGGCAGATTTTCAACTTGAGGGTGATAGCTAGCCATGCGGGCATTACAAAAGCCCTACCACCATGCTATGGTTTCTTCACGATGTTTTCCTTCACCGAAGGCTCAAGCTCATTGTAGATAAATTCGAACTCACGTCCATTGACGCGGCGTCAACTACAGACTATCATCGCTTCAATCTATTTATACAAATATCAGGAGTCTCTATAACTCGAACCTCGTTAAGTCGTAATCACAGTAAGTCGAAAAAAATGGTATTCCCTTCCGCCGAACCTCTAAATACGCGGAATCTCATATTATTTAGACTTCGTAACTCGAACATAATGTTGTTTCCCTTCAAGGTACTCATAGTATATATTTGTACTCTATAACTCGAATATCAAAAAGCACACTCCGTAAGTCGTAGTTAGTAAAATATAATGACGTCTTACTTAAAATACCCCAAACTTATTATAGTTTACCTTTTAGCCGAACTTATTAGGTATACCCGATGCTATGCTATAGAAAATATATTAAATATAAAAATATCCTTAATAAACTAGTGGAAATTATATCATTGGATCATTAAATGATTGTAAAATACTAAAAAAATACAGTGTACGAAAAACTTTCTTAATCGTAGCACGACCAAGTGACGGTACTACTGTGCCTGATGATTTGTTTTTAGTTTGGCCAATGTTCCCTCTCGGAGGACCTTATCACTAATAGCAACAATTCACATGTAACGTTTTACAATTCACATAGAAATACAAACACGGATAACACTGCAATACCCACATAATCACCATGAATAAGTTCATACCATTTTTATACCGGTTCAAACATAATAAAATCCTCTTAAGACTTATTTTAACAATTCAACAATTTCGGTTACTACTACTTATACAGGAAAATGTCTATTTAGAATTACATAAAAGCGTATTGTATACATCAATACAGATTGTCTTTCGTGATAAACTTTGCTTTGAGTTCATCCATACAAGTGTTGATAACCTTTTTGAATATTGACACAGGCATATAGTGCCGATTTTATTTACATATTTTCCACTTTATAAAAATTAAATTATTTTATGAACTCGAGACGTCATTGTTTTCTTAGACGTCCTTTATGTCACATTTTGTCACAATAAGCGACAGTTCCCACTAGCGCGAAACTATTTTATGGACAGCCACTAATAAGAAAAATACAATACAATGCTTAGATCATTAGTAATTACTGTTTAAGTTTTATATAATATTTGTCAATATCTATTTATCCTCTGCCTCCGTCGGTTATTGTTTCGATTATATTTAACTGTGAATATCTTATAGTTTAGTAGCATTAACGAAATGGATGAGTGCGCGACGCGATATGAAACAGTGTTAACGATTTCTTAGATGTCCTTTCTTGTTACTATGTAATTGCGACTAATGAAATTTAATTTATCATGAAATATTATGTTTCAAATATTTAATAAATAAATAAATATGAGGCCATTTCAAAAGGCACTAAACACATTAAGAAAAAAGTACCCAACAGTTAGTCGTGGGAGAGAATAATTCTTACAACCACTGTAAGACGATGCATATATAACATTCACTTATCATATGCGATTTTTAAGACAGTAAAACGAAATCTATAGACGTCGATAAACGTTCGCAAATCCCTGCTGTTTTAGGCTTAATATTGTCGACTTTCGACTTGTACATATAAACATACATATTCACAAAATTCCCAACTCCCATGAACATCGAAAAACTTGCGACAATATATGACAAACACAACCCTATTCTGTGAGAAACAACTTACACTATTGTGGTGTCTCCCTTTGACACACTCTCGATGCTAAATAAAATTATTAGTAATTAGAAATATTATCAGACAACATGATAGATCAAGGACTTTGTTTAATACTAGTATACAATATCAATATAATTAAAAAATACATGTAACATACATACATAATTATTAAATGTTTAACTTTTTATTTAGAAATTGTATATAATGTAAAATACTACAACCAACTGATCATTTTCTGCTTACACTTATTTGATGATAAGCCAGCCATAAAATATTGTACTACTCGTACTTTTAGATTTTGTAATAGTTTATCTATATCTGTTACGTATATGGGACACACATTATCGATATCTGTTATCAGGTCAAGGTTAATCAAGGATCTTGATGTCAAGAGACTATTATAGGGTGGTATAATATGTGAGCGATGGCGATATCTGGAATTAACACCCCTCTTAGTACATACGCCAAAAGCTATTGTAAACAGAAAAACATTCTTCAAAAAAATGTCTGTAAAGAAAAGGTATAAAGAGATCGAATTTCTTGCCAGTTCTTCTCCATGAATGGGTTATTTTCCGAACCGGTCCTAAATTGAATAATGATTTTTGATGTGAACTACGTACTTCGTAAAGAAAACTAATTGAAACGAGTTTAATAAAGTGTTAATTGTATGCAAATTCTAAAGGCCCTGCGTTACTTGCGGGCTCCGCGTTCAACATACAACTAAAATGTGCAAATCTCTGACATGGACTATAATTTTTATAATATCTTAGTGTTCCTAAAAATGTATTAACGGTCGCATACAAAACCTGATAGCATCTAGAAACATATTTTGCTACTGGATCTCAAGTGCAGCTGCCGGAACACACCTATAGGTATTTTGCGGCAAATGTTCAACTTGAGTGATGTAGCTAGCCAGCCGGCCATTAGAAAAACGCTAGGGAATCTCTCAGCAAGTACAATTTATTCCCGTAGTCGTAAGTTTTTTCAATACTGCTTTACATCTATTGGTGTTAGCGTGATACATAACATATGTTACTACTGATACAATATTCTATCTAATGTAAAAATAATATTCAAAATCGGACGGGTAGTTTCAGAGATAGCCATTATAAACAAACAAAAAAACAAAGTTATCCGTTTTATAATATTATAGTATATATAGTTTAGATAACTGTATTATTATTTTAAAGTGCTGATATTCAATTTTATAGCTGGTTTCATCAAATTTAAAGTGCTATTAAATTAAATACATTCCACAGAGTATTCATTTCAATAAGTATCGATAAGAATATTACATATTTATATACAAAAATCTTATGTATGTCTGTCGGTAATCCCTCAACTTTTAAGCAGGTTGACTGGTAGAAGTAAAATTCATGTAATATACTTCATTTATCGAAATTATGGTTCATGATATATGACCATATAGGGCCATATGACAGACCGATATGTGGTCCAGTTATTAACTACCGAAAGCGGCGCAACAAAGTATGCGGGGCCAGTTAGTTATACTATAAAACATCGGTTAGTAAATCTGCTTTGTAAACATTAAAAAGAACAAAAACTTGTCTACATATATGAAGGTACTAGCCGTGCCTGTGACTGCGTTCGTGTTAATATTGTTTTTGTAAAACAAGTCGGATGACGCAATAAAAAGTTTAATAAAAAGTTTATCTCTGTCTTTACCCCATTTCCAATAAAGTTTTCGCGAGAATAAGTAGCCTGTCACCGTCTCCAGGTTCCCATCTAACTCAATCCAAAAATTCATCATAATCGATTCAGCGGTTATAGGCGTAAAAACATAACAAACAAACAAACTCACTTTCGCATTTATAATAATAGTGAGGATAGTAGGTAGTATAAGAATATATAGTATGATTATTGTCCATTTTTGTTACTTTTTCAATACAGCTTTTGGTGGTAACATTGTGTTAAATAACCTAATCCTTCATCAATGATACTCTATCAAATTCAACAAGATTATTAGAAATCCAACTTATTCCGAACTAAATTCTTAACTAAATTCCGAAGATTAGTGCGTACAAACAAATAAACTTTTCCACATTATATTATTAATAGAGGTTTTATAATCATTATAAGTATCGAAAATGTATTATATTGTATCATAAAATCAGTGTTTGGAAAGAATGTTGTTTAAATATTTAAAATAAAGACCAGCATTTATAAACTATCTAAAACTAAATAAATCAAAACAAACAATAATAATAGAGAAAAAAATATAAATTATGTTATATATACTTAATACTTACTTCGAATGCCTTGCACGGAGTTGACTTACGTATGTACTTGAAGAGGGACTCGATGATATTGGCCGAAGTCGGGTTCGGGCAGGTCTCCAGCACGCCGACCACGCACGTCTGCAGTTCTGTTAGTTTCTTACACTGTTTTTCCTGTAACATATACTTGATATAATCTACGATTACTGATCCACCTTGTTCGTAACATTAACCCAATATAATAGTGGCGGATTCATACTTTTGCCGCCTGTAGGCTATTCAAATTTTACCTTCCCTACCTACCTCTACAATTACATTCCACATAGGGCTACGAAAATTGCAGAAAAAAAAACGATATAAGACTAAGATTCTAAGTGGTGAAACATTAAGCAATATTTAGGTAATCCGACAAACGTTTTGCAGGAATAGTGTCGAACTATCGAATTTGTCGTATTACAGAGTACTGCCTAAGACCCCCGTTAGTTCGGATTTTTTTTTGAAAAAAATACCTAGTAATTCGACAAATTACAGATCCAATGATAAGATTCTATATGTTATATTCCGAATCATATTTCATTATGTATGTCGACTTAACAACACACATGCAATCAAATTCAAAACAACACCTACGTACGCGTCGAGTACAATAGTGGTGGCGCGTACAAGTTGTAACCTATTCAATCATGCATTATCTACATTGGCGAAGATTGTCAAAAAAATATTCAATAATATTAGACATCTCAGATTACAGGAAGTGCCGGATTATCGTGGGTCCACGTATGCATGAATCCTTTAATTTTCTGAAAAACAAAACAAAAATACTCCGAATTTGCCGTTTCTTAAATCTGCCGCCCTAGGTTCCAGCCTAATCAGCCTACTAGTAAATCCAGCACTGCAATACAGACAATATCGTTGTGGGCTTGTCAAAAATCTTATTAGTGATGTCATTATTTTCAGTCCCCGCAAGCTCATAACGACCCATCTCTGCAATGTTATAGTATGGTGCAATGGTAATTTTTAAAAGTCAAAAACGGCGACGAATAAAGGAACGTGTTTCTTCAGTAAATGCTCGTCATAAACATAATTAGAATATGTTACTGTTAAAGTTAGGTAGTGTTATTAAAATAATATGTGGCAAAGTGTGAATATGTCTTCTGAATATAAATAACAATTTATTTTACTAGTGTAAAATACCTTAATAATATAATAATAGTACTTGGCTTTATCTGAAAAATCAACCTCAATCTGTAATATTGATCTTTTTACTCTAATTCATACACTTAAGTTATGCGGCACTATATTGTATAATATTGGTGACATATACCATTAGTGAAGTGAATTATATACAATATTTGTGCCTGCGACTTCGTTTACATGGAACAAAAAAATACTTATTTTTTTACCGTTGTTGTATTTTTTTTTTGCAATACAGCTTTGCTCATACTGCTGATTATTAGTTATTTCTGAACATAAAAATGAAAATAAATCTTTGTTAAAGAGCAACACATTTAGTATAATTTGTCATAACCAAAAACTAGATAACAATTAGACATATTGTCTTATATATATATATATATATATATAAAATCCCGTAATACCATGTCCGTCAACACTAATTTCGAAATGATATTTAGTACATGTGTATTATTTGAGCCAACTTAAGAGATGTAACATATATAACAGTTGTATTTCGATAGTAATAGTCTATTCTTCGACACCATAGGTGAATCGTTGTTTTATTGACTAAGTAGAAAGGGTAAAAACATGAGCATTAAGTTTGCGCGCTCCATCGTCGGCTTCATCTATGCTTACGACCAGGCATGATTGAGAACAAGCGCAAACTTAAAAAGATTAAAAAAAAAAAGTTAAAAAATCATATTGCGTCTAGAAACAATTAACTTACGTCAAAAGTCAGCGCGGGCATAACACTATCGCTCGTGAAATTTTTCACGTTGAGATTGACATTGCCGCCGAAAGTTGAATTCATACATTTCTCTAAATCTTGCTGTTTGTCTTTGAAGCATTCCTGCCCTCCCTCGGCAATGAACACTGAAAATGTGAAAAAATAAAAGATAACATAAACTGGTTAATTATGATGACTGCATAGATAATTGCCTGTAAACAGCCCATTACCTTAAAACTAAATAAGACTACATTTTTTATAATATTGTCTAATTGATAAAACAAAATAATAAAGAAGTGCAACTTTGTTTTAGAGCACAAAATATAAAATAAACAGTTATTGGAATAATTAAAAAAAAAAATGGGTGATTGCCGTGGAACACTCGGTTGGAACGAATTTCCCTTCATACTATATTATTAATTGTTAATTTTATATTATTGATTAACAAATATAAATAAATAAATTACTAGCGTCTAAGAGCTATAAATGGAACGCAAAAATAACTAATGAATTGGAAGGAATGGTAAGAAATTTCTTAATTTATATATTTTTTCAAGTCGTGAAAATAGACGTTTTATTGTACATAATTAAATTCTTTTAATACATATAATTCGCCACAAAACAGCTATCGCGTATGACGTGTACATACTATACCTATCGGCGCAGCCGTTGAGAACAGACTGGCTGTAATGAGCCAATAAGCGCGCACCTATAAGTGGACACGCCAATAGTATACACGCTATGGATAACACTATAGAAACATAGTGACATATAGAACACACCATAGAAAGGGTCGTGACGGAGAAATCTTACCATTTTGTTTTGACTAGCCCCCAATCGTACCGTTGCGATAAGGAACTTTGTTTTGCGTGCTCGTACACAAAAACAACTAGCAACATATTGAGTACACTGTTTCACATAAACGCATGCAAAAACGCAAGCAGATATAGTTTCCAATAGAAACTCACAAGCTATCCTGTCTCCTTCCTTATAGCAAATGAATTGCGCGAGCTGCTCTGTCACATTGGAGACGGTATTCAAATTTTTTCGTTCCTCCACAGTGAAGCAGGGGCTGGATGCTTCGAAAAGGTTATTGAAACATAACTTGAAGCTTGGCTTTTTTAGACAATACCTGTTAACAAAATATATCTCAATCTATGTTTGAAATAACGGTTTTAGTAAAATGTATACAAAAAACTTATAAATCACTTCACTTTTAGCAGATAGGACTAAGGAGAAAGAAATTATATCAAAGTCCTTCAAGGCAAACCCTCAAATAATGAACCAGTTGACAGTATTATAGTCTACAACATAGGAAAAAAATTCGCTAAAGTTGCTAATAAACAAAAAAAAATTTGGCCCTATTGAAAATGGCAACCTAACTTCTACTTGCATTTTAATCACTTTAATCTCGACATAACCTATTGTAAGTTTTTCGTAAAATAAATATTACTATATTTTTAAGACATTTTCCTATAAATATGACTGAAAAATTATTTTGATATTTTACTTTACCTATACTTGTGTTATAGTAGAATGAATCTTGTACGCACTTGACTTCTATGCACACTATGTATAAGGAAAATTAGGGGTAAATATGGACCCTGAATTATGCATGTTTACTCTTGTCGTAGAGGTAATGTGTCTAAGTACAAGCGACAGCACATTTTATTAAGACAAGCTTTATGATCCTTGGACTAATTATAAAATAGATAAAATGCGTCGTATGTTTTTTAGCACTTTGTAAGTTTAGCGTTATCGCCACAATCTCACCTGTTATTAAAATCACGATGTGGTCCAAGATGGTAAATATAATGCTAAGCCTAGTGGAAGGACTGGCTCTTAAGTGCAACTGCCATAACACAGCTATAGGTATTTGACAGTAGATTTTAAACTTGACGGCGGTTGCTAGTCAGGTGAACAATGGAAAAAGCTTTACCACCATGCAGATGTATGTATATTAACTACATCCATATGTAATAGTAACAAATTGGTCACACTCTTCGCGCATGTTTAATTGATTACGGGGATTTATAATCTTTCATGAGCTTACTTGTGGAAAACTTCGTCGAGACTTCCATTGGGTTTTGCTTCTTCGATTTCTTCCTGCAACTTCGCCGGATCTACCAGGTTTAGTAAGCATTGTGATAAATCCGTTAACGCGGTCTAAAACAAATATGTATCTTGATATATCTTCAATTTACATCTCAGTTATATATTTGATTTGTTTCTAACTTATTAAGAGTTTATAAATTATTGATAACTAGCTGTGTCTGCTTCTTTTTCGCATGGAAATAAAAACTACTTAATAAGTTTTGCCAGTTTTTAGCAATTCAATTTCAATTTCATTTCAATACAGCTTTATTCCTATTGGCGGCATCGTGATGTTAAGTAGCCTAAAGCCTTCCTCTCGATGATGGTTTTACCAAATACAAAAATATCTTTTGAAATCCGATTAGTAGTTTCAAAGATTGGTGCGTTCAAACAAACAAACTTGTCCGCTTTATAATATTACTGTAGAAACAGATTTAATGAAGCGTAAAGTTAATCGAAATTTAATTACATTATTGACCTTTGTTACATAAGAACATCTTGTACAATGAATACAGCTTAGTTTTCTAATAATGGTTAACAAAATTAAAAAGTTTTTTTAGTTATCGTAATTACTAAATTGTAATAACTGCATTGAAGCGATGATAGCTCAGTGGTAGTGTGTACTACTTCGCGTCAAGGGACTTGCGTTCCAATCGATCCACGTACAATGAGCTTGAGCTTTCGGTGAAGGAAAACATCGTGAGGACATAGCAGGGTGGTAGGGCTTTTCCTAATGCCCGCCTGGCTAGCAACCATCCTCAAGTTGAAAATCTGCCGCCCAATACCAATAAATGTGTCCCGGCAGCTGCACTTGAGAGCCAGTTCCTCCACGGGTTTAACGTGTCTACCAACTTGGGCCGTATCGTCACTTAAGATCAGGTGAGATTATGGCCATATCGCTAAAACCTTAACTATAGAATTTTTTTTTAAAGAAAACGTAATAAAAACTTTACTTTGTTTGTCAAACCATAAGCCGACATGCGAAATCAATAAAAATATTAGTTTTCTCAAAAAAAAAGGTACATATGGCTACTGCAACTTGTATGAAGTGAAAATTAACGTAAAAGATGTAAGTCATTGACTTGAAAAAGGCGAATAAGGTCGTTGCACCATTGCCGTCCGGTCAAAAGGTGTATTTCGAGGCAACTACGTAGTAAATGTATGAATACAGTTGAATAACCTTGCCTTTAAAATGCCGAAAGGATACCTGTGTGTAGTAAGTACGCTTATCGTGCCAAATGAGAATTCGGGAACGTACTGATAAAGGTAATTAAAATATATTGTTTATTCATTAAGGAATTAGGACAATATGTAATCCATTACGAAATAAATACAATAAAATACCAATGATAAAACAAACTGCTGATTTTCAAGACAATATCAATCCTTTTCAGGAAGAACACAGTAAATGCCAAAAATCTTTAACAGGTTTTTTTTACTGTAACCTCCTACAAATTATCTTTGTAAATTAGAAGCAGTATGTCAATAGAGCTTGCTCCAAGCGAGAATTACAATTGAGTTTTAATTTGAGAATATTATTTAATAGTATTTGATAAAAATTCAAAGCATCTGAGTGTTTTTTTTACCTTGAATACAATTTCTATAAGTTTAATTGTTCACCTATATTCAATAAACAACTATTATTAATAGATTATGTCTTGCTTTGTTGATATTATTTCCAAGTCTTGATGATTAAACGGATAAAGTTAATTAAGATATACGAAAAGACTAATAAGATATTTTAAGAAATGATCTCTTATTGTAAGAAAAATACAGAGCTGTATATTGCACAATTTTGATCCTATTTTACCTTTATAAAGAAGTCACATATAAACATATTAAAATTAAAGTCAAATATAATAACGAAGTAAATATATACAGCAGACTTAAATTAACACAATATCTCCAAAAGTACTAATACCTATTAACTTGAAATTTGCTATAGATATTCCATTCATGCGCGGTTGACTTAAATAATGCGAAAGAGGTCGCGGGCGCTAGCTTGTTATTTATATTTAAAGCAAAAGCGGCAATCCAAACTTCATTTGGATAAAATCGATGAAACGATTCATAAGTCGAAATAAACCTATGTGTCCAATACTTTTTATATTATACTAGCTATGTTTACGACAACGTTTGCATAGAACTAAAAATTATTTAATAATTTTTGCCCATTTGGTAACTTTTTTCAGTACAACTTTGCTTCTATTTACGGTAGCGTGATGTTAATTAGCGTAAAGCCTTCCTCAATGATTGCCCTATCAAACACAAAAAATAATTTTTGATATCCATCCTGTAGTTTCTAAGATTAGTGCGATCCAACAAACAAACCTTTCCGCTTTTATCTAATTTGTAGTCCCGACTTCGTTCGCGTTTTCTCAGTCAACCGCACGGTGTTCATAACATCCGTTCTCAGTGGGTGTCTACGTTATGAAAGGAATGCTCACGCCCAATTGCAAGTCAATATCTCTGGTAGATTTGGAGATGTTGATGAATCAAGCAGAGATATTTTTATTTAACTCAAATGTGTCAAAAACATGTTCCCTCTAGCGTTCACAACGCTCAAAATATGCCATGAACCGTTTCACATTAGAGATGGTACAAATATTCGTATCCGCATCCGTAATTACTGAACTTCCACATCGATTGCGACATTTGCCTACGCATCCGCAATAATCAATGCGGATATTCGCGCGTATGCGGATTTTTTACGGATTAACATTGTTGACTTGAAGAGCCACAAAGTCTATTAAAGATGCTTAAGCGTTATCTAGCCTTTTGCCAAACGCAGATGGTGCTCAGCTGAAATAAGAACCAGCGTAAGTGTAAGTGCATGAACCTTGACTTGGGCTGATGCTGGGTTGCAAGTTGCAACTTGGCAAAATTAATCTGACTTAAATCATATTCATTGAGCTTACTGATTATACGGATATGTGTATATAAAATAGTGATATGCGTATATCTAGGTGTATTCCGGCAGATGTAATTGAAAGGCAGGCGCTCCGCTAGGCTTGGCGTGTCCAACATTTTGTGAGGACACCATAGCATGACATTTTTCTAATGTCCGCCTGGCTAGCTACTACCCTCAAGTTGAAAATCTGCCGCCAAATACCAATAGGTGTGTTCCGGCAATTGCACTTGAGAGCCTATTCCTCCACAGCTTTAGCGATTTCAAACTTGAGCCATATCGTCACTTAAGATCAGGTGAGATTATGGCCAAAACGCTAAACCTATAGACTATAAAAAGGTGGGCATAGCGCTAAATGTAATAAAGCATAGAAAAAATCTTGTAAAATTTGTAAAATATGTGACGTCACACTAAGGAAAAAGAAGTCTCTAGCTGTAACCAGCTGTGACAAAGACGGAGGAGGGGAGGCCAAAACATTTTAAAATTCTTGTGACATAATTTGAGTTTAGCACCGAAAGTGAACATGATCTACCTATATATACATTTAGGATCACGAAAGAATGTTCATTTTTACGTGTAAAGCTGATGATCAGTTGCAGATCGTATTAAAATAATCATTTTACTTATAATTTAAGGCATGTAAACCTTGAATCTGTTCCGTCCAAATTTCCTTTCAACATTGCCAAAATGAAACAAGTGACAGAAAACTTAACAGTATTTCCGCATCATTTTACCCCATTGATTATAATGATTATTACGATGTTTATGATCTGACTAACGAAGTGAATAAACATACTATTACGATAAATAATAACTGTAATAACAACATTCAAGTACCTACTTATCACTTGAACTTTGCTCTCAATGTCGTTCAATAGATTTATCGATTTTCTGTAAACACATCATTTAACATTATTTAATAGTATCTTTTATGGTTTACTAGCTTTTACGTAGGCCTTCGCTCGCGTTGATATTGATTTTATCAAACAAATCGGATGACGCAATAAAAAGTTTCATACAAACTCTATCTCTCTTTACCCCACTTCTAAAGTTTTTTGCGAGAAAAGTATCCTATCACCGTCACCGGGTTCTCATCTATCTCCATATCAAAGTTCATCATAATCGATTCAGTGGTTTAGGCGTGCGAGCGTAACAAACAAAAAAACAAACTCACTTTCGTATTTATAATTTTAGTAAGGATAATAAGGATGGATGTCTCTCGTGAACAACTCACTGTATTTTGAAACATAAAATAAGCCATCAAATTATATTTATTGAAATATAAAAATTGCGAAACGTTTATTTTTGTAACTGCTTTTTGTCTATTTTTGTAAGGCAAAGTGAAATGTACCTAATGGTTAGCTAGAAATGTAAATGTAGAAAAAAAGAAAAGATATCCGTGAGATAGATAATCAGATCATCGCAATGATGCGGAATTACAACAAGTCTTTTGGCAGCTGGCTATTGCTATGCACAGACAAACGAAGTCTGCGCACGGTTAGCTTGAAGCAGTTGTAGCGAGTCTACTATCTCGAGTCTCTATTGAAGGCGATAGTTAGCCAGTTTGGCAATAAAAAAAACCCTACCACAGTGCTATGGTTTCATCACAATTTTTTTTCCACACCGAAAGATCAGGATCAGGTTGGATTAGATATCACGTGCATTGACGAGGCGTCGGTACACACTATCAAATGAGCCAACATCGGTTTATGTTACGCCCTAATACGCGTTGTATAATATTGCAACACCTTATTATAAAACTAGTTTCGTTAACGCAATTGGGGAATGTATATATTAATACGAGAAGCAAAAACTTTGTACCCATTTTTAACAAAAATTGCACCGATGAAGGAGTATGAAATTTCGCACACTTATAGTTTATATAGAGAAGGAATGCAGAATGATATTATTTTTAAATCATGCATAAAAAATATATTAAACCAATAAAAAATTACAAACACTACCATGTATTTTTCACACACGCGCAAATATACTCTTTTGTTTATTGTTTAAGTCTGTGGTAAAATTGCGAATTGATTATAGATTAATTTTGTTTGTCTTTACTGAATGTCAAACATAACCCTAGCAGTCTTTGACAACAGAACCTTAATAATGTTCAAAGTTATAATTTAAATTAAATAAGTTCAAATTTCGACAAGTGGGCGACAACTAGTTCAACTTAAATAGTCCGTCCAGGAGCTCTTATAATTGTTCCGAGTCTTGAGTTACTCTGTGTTCGTTAATTGTATAAAATCCTTCTCACGTGACATTTGCAAAAATGGGTATATGGGCAGATAACAAAAAAAAAACGATACTCTTGTCATGGAGTCATTATGTGATACGCTTATGAGTCTTAAAAGCAATATTTATTCGTTAATGTTGTTCGTATAATTTCTCATAGAAATCATTGTTGATTTTACCAGTATCATATACTTATTAATCACTAAAAAGAACCTTAATAATGCCTAGTATACATACAATTCTTGGGAACTAATATAAACTTCCTGCATGCTTACGTCATGTCGCCAAGTATTATCGAATCCAAAGGTTCCTCAAAGAGAGTAACAAAGGCATTGTTCTGTTTTAGGCTAATTCAATTAGTACGAAGACCGGTTGACGTGAATAAATAGGTTCGTTGTTTTCCGTTACTCATAAATCGCGATATGATGTTTCAAGAAATGATTGTTTTGCAACCTATATTTTGAATAGATTCAGAGGAAAAATAATAAGTCTGGAAATCACCTGAAATATATAGTTTCAAAGACAAGTCACTTCTAGTGAAAAGATGACGCGTGAGAATACTTTAGAAAAAATTACAAACCTGTCAATGGTGAGCGCTTGAGAATACACTACATGATATAAATAATAGGCAATCGGACAATTATTCAGAAAGAGTTAAATATTAATCATTATGAATTTATAAAGTCAAGATAAACATTATTTTACATAAATAAAAGTATTCGAGTACATTAAATAATGTATAAATAAAAAGATTTTCAAATTGCCGCGCAAACGTCGCAACCTGCGATCTCTCAGTGCGTAACGTCTTTGTGTGTAAATTAAATTTATTACCAATGGTCTGTAGCGTGTTGATTATTTTTATTTAATTTTGTGGTTGTAATGGAACGAAAAATATATCTTTGGTACCTGAGTGTAAGAATACTCATTTAATTATAAATGTTATTAGAAGGTTATAAAATCCTCGAATACATATACAGAAGTATTTCTTATACTACATTTTTAATTATATTTATATATAAAGTAGTACTTATAACTACAGGATATGTTTTCAAGTGAATTTGTTAATTGTTTTAGCTTCCAAATTATATGGAAAATTACATGCGACAAAATGCGATGTTTTAACATTACGAAACTCGGCTAATAGAAAATCTAAATTAGAGGCAAAGAAATTTCCAACCATTATGATGTCTACTCTTGGGAAATTTCGACTATTGGCTTCCATATATCCAGGTTCTATATTAAAAAGGAGCACAAAATATCTCCTTATTATACTACTAACATACGATTGGTGTTTCATTTGAAGTATAAAACATATAAATATTAAACTTTTTTTCTTGATTTAAAAATATAAATCGTATTACACATAAATATTGATTGAATCATTATTCTACTATAAAGAGACGTTGTAATTATCAACATTTTAGTTTTTTTTTTTACTAATGTCCGGTTGCCTATCCACCAAGGAGTTGGTTTAATCATTTTGTAAACAAACTTATAAATGCATATATATATATATATATATATATATATATATATATATATATATATATATATATATATATATATATATATATATATATATATATATATATACTATTATAATTTGAAGTCGAAAGTTTTGCGATACAAATGCACCTAATACTAACAACGATTATTATATTATTGTTAACAGAATTACTTAAATAATTAACCAAGTCCCATCTAGTGTATATGACCAATGAAACTTTTCAGTCTGTGCAAGCGCTACAGTACGTATGTTTCATTAAAAAAACTATAACGACTTATCCGAATAGCAGGTTCAATTAATTAGTTGACTCCCATTTAAAGCACAAAAACAATCTAAATCATGGTTGAAAAATTACTTTTAACGAAATTATTTCAAAGTTCACGAATGAATGAATAAATACTACTGACACATTATTAATTAACAATTAGGTTTCTGGTGAAATTTTAATGCATCGTTCTATTCTACATGTATATAAATAAAAATTACAGAACGCCGAACAACTAACTTCTTTTAATTAACTTACAAAGTAGATGGTAATGCATAATTGCAATGGAATGTTAAGCCAACAAAGTTGTAACGGCAAGTGTAAATGATATTTGTAACCTAAATGTTGCTAATAATAATATTATATGATTTCCTGGAATTGTTATCGTTACATTGTAAGTGAGACTAGAGTTTGATTAATTCAAAGTAATAGTCAATACATTCGACTATTTTACTTATAAATTCTTTGTTTGTAATCAGAAACAAACCCTTAAATTAAAATTAAGGCAATTAGAGAACTAGAATTTCACTTCGCCTGATGTGGGTAGGAATATTAAAGGACATAAACACTACAATATGATATCCGATAAACTATTTATTTTGTGTATTAAATTTCCATTACAACGACATTCAATAGTAATTGGTAGAAATGTAACACGATCAAATGTAACACGGTACTATAGAACAACACTTTATGACCGGAATATATTTTTCTAAAATTATTTTCCAATTTCACAGAGTACGTGCTACTTATTCCGATAATCATAGAGTACTTAATCTATATATATGTATATATATATATATATATATATATATATATATATATATATATATATATATAATATATATAAAAATGATTGCATAGACGTTGTCAGGGATACAGAAAAAAATATACAGTACTTTCATCCATAAAATAGTCCTAGAGACAAAATATAACTTTTAGTCCAACGCAAAAGACGTCGCGGGCATAGTCAATAGTACTAGAAAATGACAAGGGGCAGTGAAAACAATGATACTTAAAATTATATGCTAATATCATGCATATAGCCATACGGTACAACCACGCCTCTAGCAACAAGTGACCGTCCATGCTTAAATTCGTATTTTACATAAATAATACTAACTAGCGGATATACGAATAAAACTAACCGATTTATCACATAGATATCACACTTGTGAAACCAAAAGCCTAATACTGTATTAGTAAAAAATGTAATCAGTCGCAAATGAGTACAAAATATGACATATTAATAGGAAGACATTGCTTAATCTAAATGAGTGTATTGAACCGAAATACTTCAAAGATGTTTATATATACCATAAAAATATTTTAGCAGATTTTTAGATGTTTGAACTCGTTTATATTAGGGATGTTACGAGGCTTCCACTTCGATTCCGAAAGGTCGGAACTTCTGATCGATTTTGCACCTGAGACTCCGACTCGGTTTCGGTACTTTTGAAGGTTATAACGGATATCGGAACACAGCAAGTAACTGCGATTAGAATAAGTATGCATAAAATTTAACTTGTAGCTCAAGGAACGGTATAATTTTCCAAAGGATTGCTCTACATGCCCTTCCTTAAAGTTTTATAGAAGATACCGAATTTCGTCACTTGTTATAATTCCTAGTATCGCTCTACTTCTGTTTTGTATCCGACTCCGACTCCGGCTTCGCCTCTGACTCCGATAATGCAGATTATAAATCTCCGGTTCCGAGCCCGGCTCCGGTACACCCGCCTCCGTAACATCCCTAGTTTATATGTCACGATATGAGCTGGGTTGGTTCGAGTGATTTTAACCTAAAAGTGGGTAATGTACTAGTATCATTATAGCATTATGACTGGCTGGTATAAACGAATGATGAATTGTTGAATGAATGTTTAATTATATTTGCAATATTTGTAATTAAGTTTAACCACGTGTCTCGTTCAATTTTTTTTCAAGTCCGTGCCGAAAGTAAGTCGGTTACAAAAAGTAATATACCTCTATATACCTAATTTGTAGAATACCTGTCTCATAGACGGTGTACAAAATGTCGTAATCAGGAGGAGAATAAAGTTTGAAGACATTACAAACTGCTCAATGAGCTAAAAGGCAGATATGGCGCGTTTGTTCATTTAGAAAGACGAACAATGGTTCCCAAGACTAGTCCAAATATTACGAAGATCATACCGAATAACAGGCACGAAAAATCGTTAAACGAATGGCTTCAATAAAGCTCTTGTAGTGACTTTGACTTTTGATCCATTTAATAGATATTATTAAAATCATTTTTATTTAACACTAGACATTACGTGCGGTTACGCTCGCGTTTATGATTATTTTGTCAAACAAGTCGGATGACGCAACAAAAAGTTTCATAAAGAGTTTATCCCTCTCTTCACTCCGCTTCCAAAAAGATTTTCACCGCCTCCAGGTTCCCATCTATCTCTATACCAAAACTCATCATAGGCGTGAAAGCGTAACAAACAAACAAACTCACTTTCGCTATCATAATATTAGTAAGGATTATAGCAATATTGATATCTTACAACACGATAAAGAGATGAGAGATGGTTTGTGGCAATTCTGGGCCAGATGGCCGATAGACACGATTGTTTACTCTTTCCATCTGCAAACAGTAAAAGGAAAAATCTTTACCTACGTATAATAAAACACCGTTTGAAAATTCTCATCCACGCTAATTTTGGAAACAATCCAACAGATTTCAACGGTATTTTGTAAACGTATACAGAATTCGTTCAAATGACGTGCTGCTACTATTGACATATTTTCTACTAGAAAGGACAGAACAAGGTCTGCCAGGCAAGCTAGTATTATTAGAAAGAGAAATTTTTACTAACATAAAGAAAATATGAGTCGTATGACTGGATTTGAGATTATAATTCACTGTGTTCGCGACATCCTATGCTTGGAACTAAAAAATATTTAATAATTTAGACCAGTTTTTTGTATCATTTGTCAATACAGCTTTACTCATATTGATGGTAGAGTGATGTTCAATGCCCTAAAGTCTTCTTCAATAAGTGCTCTATCAAATACAACTAAAATTTGAAATCAGGCTGGTAGCTCCTAAGATTAGAGCGTTAAAAAAAAAAACAGATTATCTGCTATATAATATTAATAATTTTTTTATAGAGTAGCAATCATACGCTGCCATATTTAAATAGAAATAATGATGTACATATAGGGAGTACATCCCAAAAGCGCCCTAAAAGTGCTGGATGTATTTTAATATAATCATTTCAACAGTAAATTACTAATACTCAGTGATACGTAATTATTTAGTAAAAATGTATCGATAGTCGTTAATTCGTTTTAGATAATGAAATCAATGTTTCACAATATTTGTCGTTCCTTATTGAAAAAAGGTGTCATGGTAACATACAATTATATTAAATATGTACGTGAATAATACGCAACACGACTAGTTTTACCGGTAGTAACAGTGAATAAAAATTATTTCATTTGTCTTCATATCAATTAAAACTTTTTTGTGGGTAGTCACTAGGTAAGGTTCAAAGTTGTGAGGTTGATTGTCCATGGTTATCTATATTATCTTAACCTTGAAAATTAATGTCTCAGAATAGTAATATAATAAACAACATTCATGAGCAAAAATCATTGAAATAATAGCTTATATCGTAAGATTATTAAAATATGCTAGAATCTTCATGCATGGAATTAAATAAGCTATAACAAATTAATTAATTAAAATAACTTACATACTTAATTTATTTACTCCAAATTTCATAAAGATCAAAACAGCGGATACCTTGAAGTATTTTTATACCTCAAAGCAAATAAACGACTTAAAAACTGCTGCTTGCTCGTAATGAACTTCGGACTTGATGATATCAAAATTACATTCTACGTAAGGGACCGGTTACTTAATTCACGTTTTTCCTTGTACACAAAACTAGCTCACTATCCGCGCCTTTGCTCGAACCTTTGAAGATTTTATTGTTTATTAAAATGAAATTTGTGGCTTAAAATAGACATTTTAATCGGAAACTTCTGTAAGTGCGCTGAACGTTTTATTATATATAGTTAAGGTTTAGCGTTATGTCCATAATCTCACCTGATCTTAAGTGACGATATGGATCAAATTGGTAGATACGCTAAACCTGTGACGCGACTGGTTTTCAAGTGCAACTGCCGGAACACCATTTGGTATTTGGTGGCAGATTTTCAACTTGAGGGTGGTGGCTAGCCAGGCGGGCATTAGAAAAAGTCCTACCACCATGCTATGGTTTACTCGCGAAGTATTCCTTCACCGAAAGTTCAAGCTTGTCCAATTCACGTTTGTGGGTATTGAATGAGACTGAGCTGAAATGCTAGGCTTTGTAGCGCTCGTTCGAGTAAAGTCGGCTGGAATCGATTAAGGGAACGAGAGTCAAATAGTCAATGTCGGTGAGCACTACTTGAGAGAGCATGAGGCATTAGTCACACTCAGTATAGACACAAACACCATTGTTAATCTCGCCTTGAAGTTTTTACTTCCATCATGTGCTCTTAAAAGAACACGCCTATGTTTTTATTGTAAAATTATATGTGTAAATAATTGCTTTTAGTAGCGCAGCTGCTAGTTAGAATTCAATTAAATGTGCTTCTTTGTGTGGATACTACATTAGTGGTTTCTGATAGAACAGACTGAAATGAACAACCCAAAAACAGTTTGCCCATAAAATCGTCTTAACTCTTTTCGATCCTCAGTGAACAAAGACACTATACACGTGTTTCATTAATAATGTTGAAAAGTACTAGTATCAAATTTCAAATAAATCCTTCTTAAAAGATGAAAACAAAGTTTACAATCTTGTCCTTCGTCTGTTTGGACTAAACGATCATGAGTAAGATAGGCCTTTTATGAATATATAGCTGTATATGAAAGGGCAACCAATTATTTTAAATATGAAAAAGGGCAAAAAACTTTTACAGTAATATTCATTGTTAACATTTCCTCCATCATACACCGAGAGCTCTAAAGGTCACTATTATCGTTTTGTTTATCCGTTGATTAAACTTGGGTGCAAGACCACAAATCATAAGGTCAAGTTTACCATCGGATATCCGTGTTATAATGGAGACGTTTGACATTTTTTTTTCGTAATATTTTAATTCTTATTCCGGTGATGTGTTTAACGATAAACAGATTAAATAAACACGTAGGGCTCGTGGTCACCACGAGACCTCGAATATGTTATTAATTAATTTTTACGTGAGTACGTGGGATTCAAAATGTTATTTTTTAATACTATACAGTTTTAGCATTATCGCTACAATCTTACCTCATGTTAAGTGAAGGTGTCGCCCAAGATTATGGGCACGCTAAACCTAGTGGAGGGACTGGCTTTCAAGTGCAATTGCCGGAACATACTTATAGGTAATTGGCGGCAGATTTTCAACTTGACAGCGGTAGCTAGGGATGCGAGCATTAGAAAAAGCCCTACCTCTATGCAAAATGTTTACCTCTCTTCCCCGTAACTCAATATCAAGGGACGCTATGTTCTACTTAGCGTTTACAACGCTCGCACTTACGACCGCGGTTTTTCCTGTTCCACTTGCGAGCGTAATCATTAACTCAAGTGGAATGAAGTATGGATTACCCTTACAGATGAGTCGTTGGGAGTTTGGCACGATTGAAAATAATGACGTCATGGTTTCGCTGTGACCACAACGCCCGTAGTCGTCACGTGGAACACCAGAAGGCATGTTTAAAGCGTTGTGAATGCTAAGTACAACGTAGCCTTAAGGGAGCTGCACAGTTTATAAGAATTAAGAACAGTTGTCAATAAATAAATTAATTACTCTACAGCCTGGCGGTATTGCGACAACAGGTACAGTTTCCCGCCAGAACTATGATATAGGGCTCATCAAAAAGAGATTGAAATACAGTGTCCACGGTCAGCAACATAGCTGTAATAACCATGATGTTGCAGCTTTTCATAGCTGTTGGTAACCATTTAGAATCAAATGGACCAATATTATTTTATGCATTAACAAAAGTAAAATTATTTTTTTCGTATTATAGTCGTTAAATCGTTCAGCGTTAAATAGAGTATACATTGTATTATAGATTACTTTTTAGCTAAAACTAGTGGTGTTACTGCCCATACATTTGATACATATTTTTATACATAGTTGTAAGCAGGATTAACAGGAATGTAAGCGAATGGGAATTCATTAATGTCGAGGTTTTTATCGGCGTTTATATAGTACTAAACATAATTTTTAAAATATTAAAGATATGTTAATTTAATACATTCGAAAATGTAGTCACTTTAGTATTATTTACATTAACCTCCGTGGGTCACCTTGAATCTTCAAAGATAAAACAGAAAATAGGTATAAACTATTGTTATACAACATTACACGATGTACGATGAACTTTGCAAGTGTATGTAGAAAATAGTAATAATTAAGTCCTGTTAATAATATCTCATACTTATAAAAAAAATACTTATAAATAGGACAAGAAGCAGGTGAAAATAAAAAAAAGTTTTATTCATTCCTCTATTTCACCCCCTTAAGGTATAACTACATTCGTCATACTTATTAACGCCACCCCTTAGTAACACCAATTCAAACAAAATAATAATCATTGAAATCGCTCCACAATTAAAGAAGATATCGAGTAACATACATAGAAAAAACAAACAGCTAAACATGTGACCTCTTCTATTTTTGAAATCAGTTAAAATAAAAGTATGTTTCATAAATACCGTCATAGATTTGATTGCTTATTGTGTATCAGCGTATCAGTTAGTTACGTGCAGTAAAATTGTCAACGAATAATTAACAACTAATTTACAAACAAACAAGTCTCTATACAAGTAATTTTAAAATTAATAAAATTACCAGTCAAGATAAAAATACTAAATTATTGTTGTCTATTCACATTCAAGATAATAAAATGTAATTGAACACCGTATCGATAACCTATATTTGTAATATAATTACCTATTTGAAGACATATCTTTAATAAACAGTAGTACTATATATATATATCAGTTGTCAAATAAAATATTGCATATTTTGATTACGTGATATGACGGCCATA
Source organism: Actias luna (assembly GCA_039707435.1). Taxonomy (NCBI): domain Eukaryota; kingdom Metazoa; phylum Arthropoda; class Insecta; order Lepidoptera; family Saturniidae; genus Actias; species Actias luna. The sequence continues at coordinate 5,000,901 of JAZHAC010000033.1, read as the reverse complement.
TAATTTATTTTCGCAGTATTCGTAAAGTGTATACTACACAGCCATTTTCATCCATTGTTTATTCTTAAAATGGCTACTTCTTGAATACGATATTATAACACTATGCGTACATTACTGCAATAATTAAATTATTTACAAAATCTATTGAACAGAAAAGCGGTGTTTTTTGTACAAAAATAATTATTATCTCAAAAGTTCAGTGGGGTACTTTATGAGTTTAATTATTATGAAAGTATGTTAATTTATTGATGTTTCACCTTCAATAGTACCTACGTAACTAATATGTGTTAGCATTCTGTTCAGACTAGAACTAAATCTTCATTGAATATCCCATGAAGTGCCCACCTTCTGGACTACTGATCATGAGAGTGTACCTGATCTCCTAGATTTCTTTATAGTGAAAAATATACCAGCCCGTCATATAATTACTGAGGAATGTATTGATTTATCTTCATATCACATACCTGTTGTAATTAAACTAAACAGTAAAGAGTTTATTGTTGAACATATACCTTAACTGTACAATGCTAAAACAAACTGGGACTAGTAATTAATCCTTTTGTTAGAAAACTATTGTCTATAAATAAATGAAATCGAATTGCAAATATCTGTCTAAATAAAGTCTTATTATCCAAATCGTTAGATTCACTCGTTAGATAGATAGAAATTTAAATATATATAAGAATTGATCACATAATACTATTATTATATTATAAATAAAATTTAATGATGAATATTGAATTGATAAGATAACACATATATTCATCAAATAGGCACGTGATTGCATCTATTGAGAGATGGCAGGCTATAGTCCGGGTGAGGTCAACACTGATATGGCACTGAGTCTAGATGAAATTAGTGTTGAAATAATTCACTTCAATACTAAAACTTGTATTAAATGGTTTGTGATATAGCAACAGATGTGAATACTAAAGACCATGCCTTTATACAAACAAATATGACTAAATTAGATAATAAATTTGGTGTAATATGATTTTAAGTATGATCCATTATTAAATTAATTTTAAATGTTGAATATAAGTCATGTGATTTCAATAGGACCAATTCCTAAAACATAAAATGATGTTTTATTAAATGTTAACTAATCATACAATGGTGGTTTGGTATTTTAATTATGTACAATCACGTATCACCAATTTCAAATGGACATAAGGATTAAAAGAAAAACCAATCACTGTAATTGTATTTTATTAACTTATTTATGTACATTGGCTATCTTTAGTTTTACAGCGTAAGAATTGAAGTCATACTGCAGAGAATTTTGTGTATTACAATTTAAACTGTGACTTATATGATTTTAAATATTTTACCATATTTGTTCCACATTAAATGGAAGCCTAGGGTGGAGGCAGCCAGTCCCTTCACTAGACTAAGCATGTCCACCATGTTAGGTCACATACTCACTTAACATCAGATGAGAGTAAGGCCTATAACACTACAACCTATAAAGTATTAAAATAAAGAAAGCAATTAAGATAGAGACATAAGTGAATACAATACAGGAGAAAAAATTAGTAAGAAATAGTCTAGATGGTAGTAGCTAAACAATATTAATTTAATAAATAATACACATCTTAATATATAATGTGATAATGTTAATTATTAACAGGAGATTACCATTATCAATATGATATTGAAATTTTAATTTTGATAAGAGAAATTTGTAGTTCAGTGAATGACATCACAAAAAAGAGTACTATTTTTTTAAATCTACTTTTTTAAAATTTATTTATAAGTGGTAAAAATGTAATATATGTCCTGAATGAGTGTATCAAGAAATGTGTATCTTATTATCAATTGAATTGTATTAAAAATATAAAAAACATACCTGAGCTTTGTCATAAGCTTGACTACCACCATTTTCTTCACACTTCTTCTTGAACTGTTCAGTGTATTTACTCTGCAATACTTTCAATTCTTTCTCATCCACTTTACCTTTTAATTCTGGTGGCAAAGTGAAATTATCTGGGAAACTTGATACTTCAGTTTGTGCACACGCACAACCTGTTAAAAATATTAATATTATTAAATTTGTGTAATATAAAGATTAAAAAAATACATGTTAATTAAAACAACAAATGGACTGGTTAAGTTGTACTTGGACAGCTTACTGTCATAAGCCAGGTAAAAATAAATACTGGTAGTTAAGACTTATAGCAAACATACTATAATAAAAACAAAGTTCTGTTGTAAGAAAGCTGTGCCTATTTATTTTTATCAATTTAAAATATGTTTGAGCCATGAACAATCAAATAATTTTATTAAAGTTTTTATTATGCACATCCCTACACTTTTTATATTATGTTTAAAAGTACTGTTCATTTAATTATGTAATTTAAAATATAACACAATAATTTGGCATTCTAGGACTTTTAACTTTTTATTTAATTCATATCTGTATTTTTCAAACTCAAGTAAAGCTTGTTGAGTATTGAAGATTAAAGATATTATGTACCTACAGGAAGTACTTGTTATGAGAAATACTCCTTCTATTACCATTGATATACCAAAAAATATTAACTAAATTATATTTATCAAATGCATCTAATACTATTATGTCAGCAATTTTTGTATACGTATAAATTTCGCGTATCTCGGAAATTATTCTAACGATTTGGACAAAATTTTGCTTTTAGAGTCCCTTCTGTGAGTGTTAGAATTGTTAGTTTGTTAGAGTGAGTTGTTGAACTTCCATATATAGTACACCTGTATTTTTATTAAAAAACCAGTGTCTTTATTTTATTTAAAAAATCTGTTAATACGTATATAATGTGGATGATTTATTTGTATGTGGTGTCTAAACATAGTTTTTTTAAATAAAAACAATTTTGAAGAAAAAAAAAATACCGACCTAAGATCGTTTATCGTAAGATCGTATTTCTATATAATATATAATAAAAAAAAACTTTTGCACAAACCTATTTACAGAGATATTACAATAATAAACTTTATTCCTGCTATAAAGGCTTTCTCAATACAAATATATAAACGTACACACAGAACTTCGTTATTCCATTTGTAAGTTTGAGAATTAAGTCGGTATTCGGTAATTTCGATTTGTAATCAATTCTTTATCCACCTTTTTTGCATTAGAGTCAATTATGTACAAGATTACGATGTATCTTTTCATAATATATTTTAAACGGTATAAACATATATATAAAAATATTTATTAGCACTCACCGATTAAAACAGCAATTAAATATAAGCACTTCACGGACATTTTAAGTTCGTCACACTGAAGTTCAATAAATCGAAAACAAAAAAAAATAAACGGAATTAACAAGGTTAACACTAAGAAGTTTTTTGCATCAATAAATTAATTATATCACTAATAATATCCGCAAATATGATTCAAAAGTAATAGTTTTTCTTATTTATTTACGCCTCACATTCCACTTAGTCAAGCCTACACAAGCCGTTATGTTGCGCTTGCGTTATGTGAATTTTAGTAGTGATGTGATATCTATTTTCGTTGAATCGATAATTTGTATATGTAATGAAATCAATTGTAAAAACTTTTATTAAAAGGTTACACAATTATGAAAATTAAGAGAAGAGGAAATTCTAACCTGATAAATTATAATCTGTCTAAATAAATTGATGTTGATTTGTTTTAAGCTTTACGGCCTTAAAATAACAGTTTACGCAAAAACAAACATTAAAGGTAAACTTATGGATTTCTGTAAAAAATCGATTACGTTTTCACTTAGGTAAAATAATAGCCATTACAGTATTTGTAAGTATAATAATTGTATATTAATAAGTATAATTGTGAGTTCGATTTCAACCTCGGTCGTGAACGGACGTGTCTGTGAGCGCTCCTTGATTGTTCTCGAAACCGATCTCTGCGCGTTACTACGCCGGCTATTGTTCTTTGTACCATTGTGAAGTGTTATCGGCAATAATCCCTCTATTATTGCCGATAATCCAGTTCGTGGTACCGATAATTACTCCTTGTTAAATTCATTCTATTGTTTGTTTACCGTGTAAATACCACATTGTGAAAATCTCATAGTTTATTATGTGAAATCAGTGTATTGTTTTGGTTACTGTGAAACAGTGTTGTGATTGAATTGCCGCCTCTGTAAGTACGCCGGACACCGGCCGTTAACAAAGGTAAAGCTTAATTACCCTTTAATCTTTTTTACAGGCCAGGACCCGGTTATAAAATTTATTTTTTAATTATATTTTCTTTTTTCTTTCCGTTACTGCACGTGTAACAGATTTGTACTTCAATGTCAGTTCGCCGAACTCGGGATAGCTCCTATAAGTTTTGCTAATCGCGCCCCCCTGCCCCTCAGGCAGGGAGGTTTTATATAGACTCCCATTTTTAACTTTCCCTGCTCCATACCCGTCACTAAAATGGCCAGCAGCCGTATAGATTTAATAAATAGTAGGCTCCGCGCTTTCATCGGTAAAGAGCATCCGGACCTGCTAAAAGAATTTCTGGCCACACAACTCCCACAAACACAACACGTGCGCATGCCCGCTGCCGCGATAAACGCGCCGGCGCGTGCCAGCCCAGCATCCCCAACACTTGCTCTGCGCTCGCGCTCCCGTTCCCGGTCACCAGTGATTCGTCCCTCGCAGACGCCTACTGTATCCGCAACATCAAAATCACGCCCCACATCGCCATCAGCCTCCTCCGCTCCTACATCCACGCCTCGTCCTTTCGACGAGCTAATTTCGTTCGCCCCGTGTCCGGTACCCACAGCCAACTCTTTTTCGCCGCTTTCGAGCCTCGAAAATGAGACTGAAATGCAGGACCTCGAACCTGAGGCCCAAACTAATCCCGAGGCCGGCTTTACGCTTATATGTAGGGCCAAACCTAAAAACAAAAGGGTGCTATCACCCGAGACAGTAGAAACCGCGTCCGTGAAAGCTAGACGCGACGAAAATTCTCGTGGGCCTCAGACACCCACGACGACCGCAATCCCTAAAAATCCAATCGGTACTACGCAACCGCAATCAAAAATACGCCCACCTCCCCCGATTACGATCAAGGACAAATCCAAATGGACTGTTATCTCCGGTCAACTAAACCGGCTAAAAATTTATTACACCAACGCCCGGAGTACCCCTTCCGGGATCCAGGTCAAAGTCCCTACAACAGATGATTATAGAAAACTCACAACCTTCCTTAGAGAAGGAAAACATGAATTTTACACGTACACTTTAGAAGAAGAGCGCCTTCTGCGCGTTGTCCTAAGACGCGTACCAAAGGAAATACCTGTCGAAGAGGTATTCGCGTCCATCAAAGCGCAAAACTTTCCCGTCCGAGAGGTACACCGCATGTACCACACCATTACTAAAAAACAATACGATATGGTCCTAGTAATCCTTGATCGTACTCGGGAAGGTAAGGAAATCTTTTCGTTAAACTCAGTCTGCGACCTCTCTGGCGTCACAGTAGAAATCCCCCGAAAAAAACATATTCCAACACAATGCCACAATTGTCAGGCATACGGTCACTCAGCACGTAACTGTTACGTCAATGCACGTTGCGTAAAATGCTTAGAAAACCACTCCACAAAGGAGTGTACGCGTACCCGCGACTCTCCGAATCCACCAAGCTGCGTCAACTGCGGTAAGGACGGGCACCCCGCGAACTATCGCGGATGTGAACGTGCCCCACGCACGAGACATGCTCCCGTCCCTCAACGAGCACCGTCAGCGCACACCGCGGCAGCACGTCCTGCTCCGCCACCGCTTATGTCGTCCCAGGCCTTCCCGAGCCTTTCCGGTCCTGTGCGAGTCACTCCTGCGCACACATCCGCACAAGCCCCATCTACCGCGTGGGCCGCCAAATCGCAACCTGCGAAAGCTAAACCCGCAAGTTCCACCGCATCCGCATCGTCATCCGCCTTCCAAGGCCTCGATTGGCTCGCAGGCCTTCTCAAGGAACACCTTGTCGACGACCTCATCGCGTTTGACGATATGATTAGTTCAAGTCGCGATTTCGACCGCCTCAAGGCCATTAAGGCCTTCCCTGACATCGCGCGCTCCATGCAACGCCTCATTCGCGCTTCTCCGTAATTAGTTTTTGCAATGGAGGATAGAATTAGACCCCGTGGCCTTTCTTTATCCTTTTTTAATGCACGTAACTTAAAACCCCAAAGAGACTTAGTCGCTAGCTTCCTTAAGGAGCGGCAAATAGACGTGTTTCTCATACAAGAGACACTTCTTAAACCGAGCGTTCGTAATCCCGCGATTGCAAACTACAAGATAGTAAGAAATGATCGTACCGGCGTAAGAGGCGGCGGCACACTCATATACTATAGAAAGTCACTATATTGCATGCCAATAGATCCTCCCGAACTCACCAACTTAGAAGTGTCGGTGTGCAGAGTGGGCATGACCGGTCATCCTACTATTCTTATTGTTTCCGCGTACCTCTCGCCCAATAAAACTCTCCTTCAGTCGGATCTGGAGACGCTTTTCGCGCTCGGTGACTCTGTTATAGTGGCTGGCGATCTAAATAGCGGGCACATTCAATACAACAACCCGCGTACTACCACTAATGGTAGGACACTATACTGGCTAGAAAATGCGCTTACCTTTGATGTAATTGCTCCTTTAGAGCCAACTCATTATCAAGCTAACTGCCGCCCTTCAGTTTTAGACATAGCTATTTTAAAAGGGATCGCGCTTCAGGTGCGGCAAATCGAAGTCGTACATGAACTAGATTCCGACCACCGTCCAGTAATTCTGCAACTAGGCCACCCGAGTGACTACACACCCGCTTCAGTCAAAGTAGCTGACTATACAAAGCTCAGACACTATCTCTCAAATAATCTCTCCTCTCCTCACTTAGATAGGATCCCCGACGAGATAAAGTCTGTGACCGATGCCGATGTGGCGATTGACTCCCTGGTCGGTCACCTCCAGAATGCCATCAGGGAAACCTCAAAAAAGGTAAGGTCGGCAAACGATCGCCGCTTCATACTTCCTGATGACATTCGAAGACTGATCACGGAGAAAAACGCCGCGACTCGCGCTCACGATTCTTATCCGACGGAGGAAAATCGCGTACGTCTACGTAACCTACAAAGAACAGTTAAATCCCGTATCTCTGAACTACGCGGTCAAAGATGGCACAGCCTCTTAGAGGAAATCAAACCGTCTCATCTCGCATTTTGGGACCTCGTTCGTAAACAGAAGAGCAGCTATTCGTCTGCGATGCCTCCGTTAGATAGAGGCCCTGGCAATCCACCCGCCTTCGAAAGTATAGACAAGGCAGAGTATCTCGCTGCTACTCTCGAACAACAGTGTTCTCCCAATCCCTATGAATACCATACCATTGATCCCGAACACGTCGGGAGGGTCGATCGAACAATTCAATCAATAAGAGAGACCCTCCCAATTGAAAACTTAGAGCCGGTTACAACTGACGAAGTCCTCGCTATCATAAAAGCCCTTAAGCCAAGGAAAGCCCCCGGGCCCGACGGAATCAGGAACGAAGCCCTCAAACTTCTTCCTGATAAACTCATAGCCCTTCTGGTCTGCATCTTCAATGCGGCCATAACTCACTGCCATTTTCCAGCCGCTTGGAAAAAGGCAACGGTAATAGGTATCCTTAAACCCGGGAAAAGGGCAGCCCATCCAGAAAGCTACCGCCCAATAAGCCTCCTCAATACTATAGGTAAAATATACGAGCGGCTTCTGTTAAACCGACTACAAGCCTTTGTCTCAGACAAATGTCTCTTACCATACGAGCAATTCGGCTTCCGACCGAAGCACTCGTGCACCCACCAAGTGCTCCGCCTCACGGAGCATATTCTCTCCAATTTCACGGAGCTACGCCGTCCCAGGCGCACGCTTGCTGTATTTTTCGACATATCCAAAGCCTTCGATAAGGTCTGGCACGAAGGCCTCATTTATAAACTCAACCTCTTTCAAGTTCCGGACAGACTAGTCCGCAAAATCCTTGCTTATTTATCGGACCGCTCCTTCTGCTACAAAGCGGACGGAGCCCTATCCTCGCCTCACCCAATACGCTCAGGAGTCCCGCAAGGCTCCATCCTAGCGCCTTGCCTGTTCAACTTGTTCGTTAGCGATATCCCCGAATTCCCCGACGTCGCAGTAGGCTCCTACGCAGACGACACAGTCATCTTCAGCTCGGCCAGGAATAGGATTCACGTATACCACCGCGTCCAAAGAGCCGTCTCTATGTTTGGGTCCTGGTGCCTCAAATGGCGCATAGGAATAAACCCAGAAAAAAGTGCGGCTATCATGTTCGATCCTCACGCGAGGAGAGATATAAAAAAGACATTACACCTATTCGACGTCAATATCCCCTGGGCTAATGAAACTAAATATCTTGGTGTAGTTTTAGATAGGCGCCTAACCTTCAACAAACATATAGATTACGTTCAGAAAAAAGCCTCCACGGCTATGGTTCTGCTACGCAATCTCACCTCCTCTAAGAGCAAAATGGCACTCAGACATAAGCTCACAATATACAAAGTATGCATCCGTCCCATACTTACTTACAGTTGCCCCGTATTCGCTCACGCTTCACGCACCACCCTTCGCAAACTACAAGTATTGCAAAACAGATTCATGCGCATAGCCGTTCAAGCCCCGTTTTACGTCCGTAATGTAGATCTCCATAGAGACATGGGCCTACCGTCCATGTATGCATATATTAAAGACATTACAAAGAATTTTTTTGCAAATGCCGCACTTCATCCTAACCCCAAAATAGTACACGCAGTTAGCTACACTTCCAATCCGCATGCCAAAGGCTTTGCTCGCCGGCCACGTAACTGCTTCTCCGACGCCGTCGATAAAATAACGAGATTAAACGCGCTTCTCCCTGCCGTCTCCACCAATCGCACGTGTCCGCGCACACGTCCGCGTAACCGCCGTCCTCGCCGCCGAGGCCGAGCGGATAATTTCGCTCCCGCACACCCGCCGCGGCCTCCTTCCGCAGACGCCTGAGCCTAGGTTCGATCCTCCGGACAGGAGCCCTCGAGTGACTCTGCTCGCGCGATACAGTGACACTCTACATCACTGAGATTACATCAACACACCGCATACCATTCGTGCACACTCACACGTTAAGTACACGGTTCTGTAAGGGACTACCCTCGCGGCCCTTGAGCTGCTTACCTGATAAGGTCGTAGTTAGTATCACTAATTTAGTAATAAAGAACCTGTTGGTTAGTCAGGATCATGAATCTTTTTCATTTACCGGCAGCAGTCCTAGCCGAGGTTCGGCCGTCCTGGCACCCTTGTGCCTGCTGCCTCGGGGCTGAGTGCCCTCAGCACTCGCCCCCAAAAGTCCGGTGAAGCTGTCAAAGCCCTTGGGGCTAACAGCGTAGGTCAGGTCGAAAAAAAAAAAAAAAAAAAAAAAAAAGTATAATTGTCATATTAGGTTGCTAAGAGTAAATAAGAACAGTACACTCTGGTATTAAGTTTGACAATCAAAAAATCATGTGTACTACTCATATGTATTTATTCAGTCTTTTAATAGTCAAACAAAAAAGAATAATATTTAAACTTAGACTCTATATGAATTAATAAAAAAAGTTACATTAATTTGAACGCACCAAATATATAAAAAACCACTTAATATGATAACACCAAATTTTATAATAAATTTACAGTTTACAGATCGACAAAATCAGATCAGAGTGACGAAAGTTTAAGAGATATAAATTGAAAAAATCGACTCAAGATCATACATTGCAGAGAAGGAAGAAGATTGAGAATATTATAAACAAAAACCTTGATTGAATAGCCAATTGATAAATTATTTCCTGGAAATTCTGTTCAACTACTCTATATCGACTATTATTTACACAATATTTTGCATTGATCGTTTATAATTGAAACAATCTCACTAACATCGTATAATTTTACTAATCATAGTTTTAAATGATTCATGGTTATATTAATTTAGACTTAAATTTAATGTTATAAATGTTAACTAAATAATAATGTGGCTGAAAAAGATAAACGCACTATAAAGCCTTTATAGTTATACTATAAAGTACTTTGAGGTTATGACTGGTAGTTAAACAGACTGTTTTAGGAAATGTCCAATAATTCCATCATAGTATTTTACCTCACCGAATAGTCAAGCTTATTCAAATATATATTGCTTGCTTGTTTCTTACATAGCTAAAACCTTCTGGGCAGCCATGCATACGTGGTTGTATACTATTACATAGCGTTTTGTGTTGTTATTTTAAATCTATTAAACATTTATTCTGCCAAATTGGATAGCTATGACTTTAATACTAATGCAATTGTTATTGTTTGTATTATTTTAGCGATTTCTTGTGGCATTTAATTTCGAGTATAATGTGCAATTTGAGTACGGAGTCGAGGTGGTTTAATAAAACAATTGTTATAGTTATACAAATAGTTATATTTTAACACAATAAATAGAATATATAATTATCACACGTTAATTTATGTCATACAATTTATACGAATAAAATTTGGAAATGTGCAGCTATATTGCTATCTCTTCTACTTTTGGTGCGGACGTGATAGGAGTGTCGGAGAAGCAAACATTTTAAAGCAAGTAAGCCTGACGCATCATCAGGTCAAAGTAACAGTCGTTATCTATAGAGACGCTGATTCCACTGTAGTAGTTCATAAACTCTTCTAGAGTAACCTGAAAAATATATTTACAAATGCATTATTATAGTAGTGACTTCACATGTCTTTTGAAAACCAATCACACTATCTGGTCTCAAAATTATGCAACGGATTACACTTACAGCTCACAACTTTTTTACTTTATGATCTTGGTAAACAAATAACCAAAGTTATTCGGTTGTTTGTATGGGTCGTTTATAACATCTAATAAATTATGTTTGGACTGTTCCTTTGAACATTTGTATGAAGAAATTATTCAAATATCAACCTTAATGCATATTTTACTACAATTCATAGTTATATTGTTTTATCCGTAGTATTTCGAATTGATCTGTTACTTTGAACGTTTATAATATTTAAATGAAAAATTCGTTTAAATATCAATCTGCATTATGCATGACAGCAATAATTTAGTATAATACATGGCAGTATTTATTTATCAAATCTATTCAAAAATATTAACGGGTTCCAAACCCCAGAGGTTCCATTTTATTGTATATTTCGCCAACTTGATACCAGCAATTTCAATTCTTTCAGATTCGTGTCAATTTACCATTTTTCAGCTCGTATTAAACTTATAACAAATGTAACACTGATTCACGATGCTCTTAGACTTATTATGTCTATTCTTCTAAATAAGGGCTAATAAGGTAATAAGGTACCTATAGATTAATCACATTACAAGGAATAGTGGCAGTCTTACTTTTCAATAATTTCGAATTAAATAGACAAGAAAACTGGATATGTTGAAATAAAAGTTTTCTGGAACATATATCTCATTTCAAAAATAAATTTGCCACCTTCGATAGTATATAATATAAATATACTTTTAATTGAATTGATAATTGAATAAGAGGGGATTCTATCGTTTTCTTATTATATGGTGCAATTCATACGTGAACGTGTTGTATAATTTACAATTCATACAACAAATTGCCAATATATAACCACTCTTAATTCCAAATTGTACACAAATAAGTATATACCTAATATAATTACTAAATATATACGATTTCTCAAATAACAACATTTACAATCACGCATCAAGGAATGATAAATTTGAAATTAAAAAAAAACTATATAATACAAATGCTCGGATTTTTTTTAATCAGGTAAAAACATGTTAGTCAAAACAATTCGTGACTCTTGATCAAATAACTTTTGCTTTCTGGATTTTCTTAACAGTTAAGTATATAAAATATGGAAATTAGTTAACCTTGCCATCAACAGTGCCCCCATTCTCAAAATTTGCTAGGAACTTGTTTAAAATAATATCAGCTGATTCTTCACCACTCTTGTATCTGAAATTGATAATATCGAGAACGTAAATACATAACTACATATATACGTACATATTATAATTTTTATTTTTTTATTTATCAAGCAACTATAATTAGTACAATGACTCGAATTTTTGGAGGGATCTTGATCTGTCACATTGTGATTTTTATTTTTAATTACATAACTTAGTTATTTAGCTCCGAATTGTGTAATTTTGGTAACATATAACGAAATGAAGTGTAGCTAAAAATAATTAAGTGAAGTAAATTATGAAGATTCATTCGGAACATGATATATTAGTTGTCACAAAAACTCCCAAGAGAGCTTCAACAAGAGAGTTGCTGTAGTATCTTGCTGAAGATAGTTTCATCTATCCAAGATACCCAAATTTTATCACTTGAAAATTTTCTGATTATATAAATGAATTAATATACAATTCAAAGACATTGACACTGGCAAATGCTCCTATGGTGCCAAATAAGAAAAAATAAGGAAGAAAGAACGATGCCGTATCGTATACCGTAAATAAGTAACAATAAAGAACAATTGACATCTATAATAATATCAGAAAGCGCAAAAGTTTGTTTAAACGCGTTAATTTCAGGAATAACCTGATCTACTCATTTCAATTGTTTTTATATATGTTGGAGCAGTCATTAGAAGCAAAGCTATATTAAAAAAAGGTTACAAAAACAGGCAAAAATTAAATAAATAGTTTTTAATACTACTCGAACGATAGTTGTTGGAGCAATCATTAGAAGCAAAGCTATATTAAAAAAAGGTTACAAAAACGGGCAAAATTAAATAAATAGTTTTTAATATTACGCGAACGAAGTCGGAGGCTCAGCCAGTTGATATATAAAACAGGAAGTTTTCGTATTATTATTTATTTTGTAAAATGGTGTATGGCAGAATGGTCGCGTTATTTTTTCACAAACAGATGTGGGATGTCGATTTTGATATTAGTTCTTAATAACTCACCTTGGTTGGGTAGCAACAGAATAAACTCCTCTTATGTCGTCAATGGTGATGACACCATCACCTGTCTTATCCAACTTTTTAAAGGCTTGCTCCACGATGTTACGTCGAGAATCTGACATTGGTGGCTATATAAAAAAATATTGTTGATATATTAATATATTTTTTTAACCTTAATTAAAATCCTGTCCTAACATATCAATTTCTTGTCATTACTTAGGAATTTAACTGAAGCTAAAAACTTTAAAACCTTATTTCACTTGTATCTACATTAAAATGAAGCAATTGAAATATGGATTCCTTAATTTACTTATTTCAACCTATTAAATACAATATTATAAATTATTTTCCGGTGTGGCGCGGCGGTTGCTACAGTTCTGCCTCAGGGTTTGAATTATCTTTACATATAAAAATTTCGTGTTACGTTGTTTATCCGCGATTCACGTCTAAACTACTGAAGTGATTTTAATCAAAGTTTGCACACTGTATGCAGTTTAAATCAACTTGAGAGATAGGATACTTTTTATTTCGATAAGTGATCATAACGCCATAGATGATGCTGTAGTCGATGTGATTGACTACTCGAAAACGCAAAACAAAGTATACCAGGTCAGCTAGTACTTTATATACTTTAAGGCTACCTTAAAATTTTACTTTTATCAAGAGAGCTTACGGAACAGTATGAAATACCAAAATTATGTGTGATTTTTAAATATGTTTATTTGCAAAAGATATGGATGTAAAAATGATTGACGAAAAGAAGTGAGTTTAAATAATTATGTGTAATTATATACCTTTACAAAAAAAAGAACTCATTAAAACTCACACGAATTCGGATCAGAAATTCATCGAGACTGATTGAACCACTCTTGTCGGTGTCAAATCTTTCGAACAACTCTTGTGCTTCCTGAAAATAATTATATTGTCAACATTAATACATTTTGTATCCAATAGAAAAAAAATGTGTATGAAGTTCACAAGCGATAGAATTGAAATCTTCAAAAATTCGCTTCGTAGTACGTAGGCGTGCACACACGCATACTAACACACGTTACAACGTTCGGACCCCTTAACAAACACTGTATAGTGCCTTCTATCTCATTTTCTCGCACGCTATATCCTATAGATATATGTGGTTTTCTCTTTTTACTGTCGTTTCGATGCAAAAGAAGTTCTCATTAAAAAAAATGTGTAAATGTCTTCTTGAAACAATGAGGACCCGTAGCATGATGGCAACTAAAATCCAACAAAAGCCAAGACCACTGACATACAAAAATACGTTTTCAGTAATTACATGAGGAATAATAATTATGAATGGAGTCAGACTAAATCAAATATCCCACCAGACACCAATAACAAAAAGTTCTCTTTTGTTGTTGAAAATCTTACACCGCTTCACACGAGACTCGCTTTGGATATCTAATTCGGTGTTAAATTGTATACACTTAAAATTATAATGAATATTAATTTTACTAAGTTTTTTTTTACTTTATAGGTTTGGCGTTATGGATACAATCTTACCGGATATTAAGTAACTATGTGGCCCAATATGGTGAACACGCAAAGCCTAGTGGAATGTCTGGCTCTCAAGTGCAACTGCCGGAACATACCTATAGGTAATTGGCGGGAGATATTCAAGTTAGCCAGTTGGGCATTATAAAAAGCCCCTATCACCATACTACCCCAAAACTATATAAAATGCACCGAAATAACAATTACAATTGAATACCATTAGTAGTGTTGAATTGTAAACAGAATAAAATAATAACTGTATATTTAATCGTCACAATAATGACAATTGACCATCAAATTATCTTCACATACTAAAAATGAAGTCGCTACCGCTGTCTGTCCGCTTATATCTTTTAAACTATTCAACGGATTTTAATGCAGTTTTCAGCCATTTCAGAAGAGTATGGCAACTAACATTGTGACACAAGAATTTTATATATAATATAACACATACATACTATAGTGCAGAAAAACCGAAAAATGCAACGATTTGTAGTGTCATACGAAGTTCACCGGGTCAGCTAGTGACTTATGAAGTACGAAATTTAATTTATGTTTATAATATACATTGATATAAAAGAGCACCTCATTTGAAATTTCAAGTCCAGTCTCCTTTAGTCCATTAATAAATTCTTCTTTATTCAGTTGCTTGCTACCGTCGTCATCCATTCTACGGAAAACTCTGTAAAAGAATGTTAATATTAATCTTTCAATCATGATAATATTCAAATTATTCTAGCCTATGTTTCGACAATTGACTTCCGCAATCATTGCGGTAAGATTTGTAATTTATAGCCATGTTAATACTTATTAAATCTTATAAAGGCTTTTCGTGCAAAGTAACTTATTCACCAAGTATATATCAAACAATATTAATTTTGAAGCGATTATAGTTCAGTTGGTAGTGTGTACGAACGCCGCATCAATGGACGTAATTTGGAATACCTGCAATAGGTTTGAATTTTCAGTGAAGGAATACACCGTGATGAAACTATCGCATGAGGGTAGGGCTTTGTGTAATGCCCGTATGGCGAGCTACCACCCTCAGTCTGAAAATCTCCCCATAAATACCAATAGATGTGTACCAGACAGTTGCACTTGAGAGCCAGTCCAACTAGACTAACTGTCCACAGTCCACTATCTTGAGCCACATTGTCATTTAACACCAGGTGTGATTGTGGTCTTAACCTATAAAGTTTAAAAAAGAAAACTATCTTATACAAACCTTCCCAAACCCAGAATACCTGAGGCCCCACGCGACAAACATAATAGACGTAGTTTGTCCAAGGGATCTGTTGCAGCAGCGAGAGCCCGAGTACTCTTTTGTATCAACTCCTCCTCTTGCCTTGAACCAGCCGATAGTTGTCTGTGCCAAGCTACTGTAAATACAAATAAGAAAAAGAATTCAATTAAATTTTGTTTAAATGTGTAAAGCTAGTCGTGATTTAACTTATAATCCCTAGTAAGATTGACTAGAAGAGAACTACAATATTCGCCGATGAGCTTTTAAAACAAGGCTACATATTGTTTATTCTAAATTAATGGAATTAGCGTTTAACTGCAATAATAATGTAAATAAATGTGACAACAAGGTCGATTGGTTTCTAAAAGAAGCTAAAGGCAGATTTTCAGTTCGAAGATGGTAGCGAAACAGAGATGAATTTAGAAAGAACCTACTCATCACCATTCTTATTTCCTTTTCCATTCAACACCACACGTCACCATGGTGTTATCAATATTTCATCTACTGAGTAACTGCGATATTTAAATATTAACTTATTTTTTATTTGAATTATAACCTTGTTAAGTGTTGATTGTGCCACCAATTTACTGGAATCTAGGTAAACATTATTTTTTAAAGCCAAAAATATCGTTTAGCACGCAATCTCGGAAACGCATGCAATCATATACAATGGTACGCGGCTTATTTTATTGTTTTTATATTTTCATAATTAAAAACGATAGGCATCAATATCGATTTACTCTTTTATAAATTAAGATAAGAAGCTCCATAATTATTATAAGGCTTTATTAATCACATGATTAAAAATGTGTCCTAAAGTATTTACAAAATTAACATGTTAACCTATATACATTAAATACTTAGAAAAATATTAATACCTAAGATTAATAAAATAAAAATATATAACATAACTGTTGAGCATATTATAAAAGACAAAACCTCTCCATATGTCTGTCCGTTAGTGTGTTTATAACTCAAACCCCACTATACCGACTTACTTATTACTATTTTTTAAACATAAATATATAGTGGGGTCATCATTTAGTGAATGTCTCACTAGAGTTGATTAAGTATAGAACGAATTTAAAGGAAAATAGTAATAATACATAAAGAAAATAATTCACAGTTAATTTTTTTCTTAAATTCTATGTAAACCACTAAATATTTAACCGAGTAACGTAAAAAAATCGTGAAGACGGTTTAGATGTAAAATTAATTAGAGTTTGTACTAATTGGATGAAATATAACGATGATAGCTGGATAACTAGAAATAAATCATGGAGACTAGGAGTTCTATTATATCAGAACGAGCAAAAATGATTCGATAATTTTTAGTTCCAAGCGAACGAAGCCGCAGGCACAGCTATTAAGGTATACGCATCCGAGTAGGTAATATACAAAGTAATCGATAAGGAAGAAGTATATTTTAACTACATCATGTGTCTATTTATTATTTAACTCCTTCCAGCAAATCTATCGATTTTACGGTAATGGGGGCGATAAATTCGTAACCTACTAAATTATTCTAAATAAGTCAGTTTTGGTCTATTATAAAGACGAAAGATAATTGTATTTTATGCATTATAATTTTTATGTAATGGATACAAACTTATAGTTTTATTTTATCCTAGCACGTCGAACTGACTACACTATACTTCAGGGAAGCACATACTAATCCAAAAACGGCTAATCCAGCGAAATTGTCGGCAACTGAATAAGGATCTCAAAGTATGAGAGAGCAAAGAAAGCCACTATGCTATTTTATCACCATATGTATGGTTTTCGTGACCCAGTCGAATATAGATCTTTACGACCCTACTTCATTTCTGATTCCCTAACCAATTCATCTTTTTTGCTTTCGCTTGCATATAGAATAATCAACAAATGTATGGGATGACATTCTTGTTTCGATTTTGAGGCCACGGTAGCTTAGTTGGTAGTGGGTACAGATGCCGCAATAAAATGTGAATCCCTGCAATGAGCTTCAGCTTACGGCTTACCGTGATGAATCTATAGCATGGTGGTAGGCCTTTTCTAAAGTCCATCTTGTTAGCTATCACCCTCAAGTTGAAAAACTGCCGCCACATACTGTAGTGTGTTCAGACAGTTACACTTGAAAGCCAGACCCTCTACTAGACTTAGGGTGTCCACAAACCTAGGCCACAACTTCACTTAACTTCAGGTGAGATTGTGGCCATAATGCTAAACCTATAAATTATTAAAAAAATCATAGACGACATATGTCAGCACGAAATCCCGTGATCAGAGCTTATATTTTTTATTCTTATAGGTTCACATAATGTTGACAATGTGGCCTAAGTTGGTGATATACTAAACTAAACGGGTAACTGACACTCAAATGCCAAGTGTTGGCCGATACATTTCCAAGTAAACTTTACAAAATGCTTTATTTATTGGTGCAGGAACAGTAATATTAATATAAGCACTCCATATAATTTTCAATTATTTCCATTAAAATATCTTAAGCAGAAATATTATCACTACACAAGTAATAATATAGCGAAACAATTTTAATAAAAACAATGTCATAGTCTAGACATATTGATTATAATTTTCGTAATGAAAATGAAATTTTATACTCACTATTCGAATTTGTTTTCGGTTTACCAAGATACATATTGAAATAAGTCTATTTGATTTACACTAAACCATTTGTTTATTATTACCTAAAATACCGTTAGTTAGTACGGTTTCGATAATATCACAGGCCGGCGTCGATACACGTCACAAAGCTTCTACACTTATCGAGTAACTGAAAAATTTAACTGTGAAGACGTTTGAGACCAATGTCAGACGATATTTTTGTAGATGAATTTTACATGAATCTTCTAATATAGTTATTATGAGCACTCACCTAATTCTTTCTCATTTCCGTTATTAATGTTTAATAAGTAACAAACGGAATACGTGTTCCTTAACAATTTTACTTACATAAAAACAAAGTGCGACTTTGTTTAATATTATGGTGGTTAAATTAAGTAAAAGCGTTAACATATGTTTCTAAAAGCCAGTGCTTAGTCTTCAGAATATATGTACATTGTAATTAGAACATTTTTGCATTTGTTACGTTTTTAATGGGAAGTAATGGAACAAATTACTCTGAAGGTTGTGTTGTGGCTATGGGTAAAAAAATTGAAACATTTCTGTTTCGAAATGGTGCATTTTATTTTACGTAGCCTTCTGACTTATTGCATTAAATATATATTACATAATATAATCGAATGCATTTTAGAAAAATAAACCTTTTTTTCATATTTTATTTTAATAGTAATATTGTTTACAATAAAACAGTTAAGCGTAATTACTATTTTTAGTATTTATTTTTAGTATTTAGTATATTTAGTAGCAGTGATCCGAGAGAATGTCTTTTAAAGGGTTAAGTTAAGTAAAGCAACAATAATTATGACGTCAAGTACAGTTAAAACGTTATTACGCTGAACTTTAAATCTTTTAGTTTTACAAAACCAACCCCAAATTAGAACAGAGTAATTTGGTAATAGAGAATAACAGAGTTTTTATAAGAAATAATTCATGGCGCATTTTTCAATTCTCTAAGTATATACTTGTTCTATGTTTTTCGACTTCCAGAACGGATATATTTATTTATTCTAAAGAAACTAAACACATAGTACTTGTTGAGCATACTTTACTATGGGAAACAAACATACCTAAGAACCACGCTTTAAAAACAAATAAATAATACGAGCTACTAAATGACCTGAACAGGAACGACTACGTGGTTAACACGTTCATACCGACCTGCCGCGGTACTTCAGCGGACGAAGAAGAAGGTGAGTATTGACACACGTCGGAAAAGGAAAAGGCCAAGGAAAGGCCCCTAAAACCCCTTGTGGCCCTCTACCACACGATGAGCCCGGCACCCGTATAACGAATCAATGGTTTGCTAAGAAGTTCGTCTCATTAGATACGACTATATGTAATTTATCAATATCGTAGATGTATGTGAATTTTATTTGTACCCTAAAAACGTTGTCTGTACTACTTACTACATTAGTAACTATTGATTAATTAAGTTACAGTATAACGCTCGACGAGTTCAAGGTGAGGTAAAAATTAATCAGAAATCCTTTTAAAACTTGATCGATGATGGCAATGTATTGGTAATAGAGTTTTTTCTTTTCGGTAAAGAAGTTTAGTTTGAAAAGGTTTCTGTGTAAATTTTACACATTATTATACATTTGTAGGACAAACGAGTGGAGGTGGTCGAATGGTTAAGACTAGTGGAGTACCGCTGTTCCAACCCAACAAATGTATATACCACACTAATGAATATTACATAGTGTGTATGCTTAATAATATTTATAATAACGAGATAAGTTCATGACAAAGAAAGGTATATTTAATAATTTTATCATAAAGGTAATCATTTATAAAATTAAATGAAAAATAAACATAAAGCTATATTAAATGTTTTCGTACTTATGTAATGTACTGGAAAAATAGATAACAAAGAGATGTGCGAACATTTAAAGTTGAAAAGACTGAGGTTACGTTTATTAATGAGAAGGTGTTTCATGATTATATCATAATAGAGCGAACAATTTTTAAGAAAGTAGATAGAAAAAGAAACGGTATCTAATTATAATGATCATTATTTTACAATTATATATTACGCCTGATTGTAAAATATAATCATTTAAATGAGCCTTTAATATTCAAAATAAACATTTTTTTATAACAATATAAATCACTAGCTTAAGTTTATTCCTCTCTTTACCCCACTTCTAATAAGTTTTTCCCGAGAAAGAGTAGCCTATCACCTCCTCCAAGGTCTCATCTATCTTTATACCAAAAGATATCGTAATCGATTCAGCGGTTTAGGCGTGAAAGCGTAAAATCAAACAACTCACTATAGCATTTATAGTAAGGTTAATCTATCTTTTACTCAAGATCATACAAAGTGCTAAGCGATTATAGGAAGATAGTAGGTAATTAATCTAGAAACGTACTTAGGCTTAGAATGAAAACCGAATCTAGGAGCTATCGAGACACGATAATTTGAAAAGTTTTTACAACTTAACTAAGTTACTACAAATGAAACCTTCTATTATAAAATTATTTAGACTAATTTTAAACATAAAACGGGGGTGGTTGGCTCCCCAATGATTTGCATAATGGCGTGTCGTGTCATGTGAGGAACAATCGCGTGTGCTAGGTTCCATTACATTGTACATATACGCAATACCTTTGAACGGCTAATTGAAGTAGGTACCGATATTCCCCTTTCTAATGAAAATATTGCACTCAGTATAATTAGTTCAGTAACATCTTTGGTCCGAGTAACCTTCTGATACTGCGAGAGTATCTTGTTTTCGCATGCAGGGCACTTTCAGTAGTAGCACAGTAGAGTAATGTCACTGTACTTGATGGTGACCATAATAAAATCCAAAAAACAACGAGCCACAGACATCGTCCCTATCGCAAGCATTTCAGCTTTTTTTGTTCCTTACGCTCGTGTGGCGTGAACGCAATGGTAGAGCAGGACCCCAGAAGGTGAGTGGCAAGACTGTCAGAGTGACAATCACCGTCAAATACCAACTAAAAAGACAACTGAAAGAGGGACCAGGGTACAGCTTCCACTCCGCTTCTAGTCTACGGCGAGAGGCAGTCAAGTTATCCTTTTTTACAATCGTTAGCGTAAAAAAATGTGATATTATATTAGTAAGACGGCATGTTTTTAACACGCTCTGATTAGAGGATTCAGTGTTGAGCTATGTCGTCAATGTAGGATTAAGAATGTCACTCCATACATTTTTCATTTTTTTGTTTTTTCATTACAGCCTCTGTTGCTTGTTACTCCTTGTTGCTAGGGTGTCTAATCATCTACGTTTTAAGTTTATTTAATAAATATTTAATACCTTTTGTAAGACCTTCAATTTTCTTTTTATTCTGTTAAATACAGTATGATTTCTTTAAAGTAATTTTCAAATATTTACCTTCGTTCTCCATTACTGCTTTATTCTTTGACGTATTCGCGTTGTCGTAGTTGAAGCAAGCTGTGGACAAAATAATATATTTATTTACTATTTTACATTCTATTTAAAGTAATATTTGATAATTTAACACATTTGTGAAACCATTTCTAGGCATAATTTTACTATTTGGAAAGTTACATTATCCCTAATAATGAAGTCGCCAGCGGTTTGTAGTAGTATGTAAATTGAAAGCTGATAACATTCTGAAAGAAAGAATCTTCAAATTAAGTTTACCTAGGAAGTCTAACAAGTTTTTAGAGATAGAAGTTTTGTTTCTATGAGCACACTCTACTATATGGCTATATAGTTCAGTTCAGTTTCAGATAACCAGTGGTCGTTTTAATGCTATGCCCTAAAATATATTTCTTATAAATGATATTTCTTCACATAGTGAAAGATTAATGACAACTTATTATAGAAAGCGTAATGGTATGTAACCTATTCTAGACACACGAGCAATTAAAAAAAAAAAAGAAATATTAACAATAATTGTACTATATAATAACTAATTACTTATTCTCAAAATTAAATATGAAAATGACTACTTCATGGTAAATAACAATATAATTCATGCGGAGAATACCCGTACTGATCAGATAAAGCGTGTCCACAACCATAATGGTCAGTCCATTATTATTACATTATAAGTATATATATGTATACAAGTAAGTATTGATAGGAAATTGACCAAATGTCGATTTTTTTAAACGCTTTACCATTGGTAGTATTGGTAAACCATTATTTCATTTTGATTTATTATATTACATTTTATGCTTACTTATTTAATGTATTTAATACTACTGAGTAATGTGCGTATATCTATATGTAATTGATTTCTCGGTAATAATTGTAACGATTTGAATAAACTTTTATATGAATTTAATTTTTTATTTTTTAACTAATAATTAATTATATGTATGAGTCTGCATACGTAATGGTACTTTAGTCTTTATGTATAAACATTTTATGTACGTTTTCTAGTGATCATGTAACTTCTAACGAGTTGATTGATAGAAATATTTTTTTTTGTAATTTATTTATTTATTTATTAAACTTTGTACACAAGGTATACAGGCGGACTTTAATGCCTAAGGCATTTTTCCTAGTTGACCTTAGGGTGGAGATCATAACTGAGGAAGGTGCATAATATAATAAATAAATTAAAAAAAAAAATTAACTAAATAATTACGCATATTAATACATAAAAAAATTACAAATATAACATATCACTAAATAATATGTATATAGATAAATATATAATATATACACTAATATCTACCGTGGAAGATCTGCTACTTCAGCCAGCAATAATTGCCGAAGTCTCATCTTAAAAGCCAGCCGTGCTGTGGACATCATGATTTCGAGCGGTAGTGCGTTCCAGATAGTTTCTCTTATCGAAGCGGTGATTAATGGCTATTCCTTGATATGATAAGATGGTAGGTGGCGTTGTGGTCTAGTTATTTACTACCAAAAAGGGTAGAACAAATTCTGTAACTTCGGGCCAGCTAGTATTTTATACATTAAAACCTCTCTATATGTACAAGTTGTTCTGGTGTAAAAATTATAATATAAATACTATAGCCGTTATTAGGTATATCGTATAAACCGCTACGCGTTCCACAAGGCCGGCCGTCTGTAAGGGCAGCTTGGCAGGCCTACCATCAGGCCGGGCATGTTGCTGAAGTGACGTGGTGATTGCAAGCACGAATCCGCGTCGCTCCAGGAAGGCGACAGATAGCCGTGGGGTTTCAGTGGGTATTCCCGACGGCTAGCACCATGTGAGTCCCACATAACTCTCTCAGTCCCGCCAGGATGGGTAAATGCGTAAATGTATTTCCCCACCATAAAAAAGGTATATTGTAGGGAAATTATTACTCTTGGATTTTAGGAGTTTGCAAAACAATTTTTTATGGAATAGAGACCATACGAGTAAGCAGGTCACCTGATGGTAAGTGATCAAAACCGCCTTAGGACACCTACACCACCAAAGGAGTCGTAGGTGCGTTGCCGGTTGTTAAGGTATGAGTAGTTTCTCTTGTTAAAGGTTCCCTAGTCTTATAAGAGTGGATATTTGCGCTTCCGTAAGAAACAGTAAGGCCGGCTTCATCGTCTCAAGGAGGTAGTGGACGGCATTGATATTAAAATTAATTCCTGTGATATTGCAGAAGTCTACGCAGAGGCAAGGGGCATGGGTGCCGTAGGTCCCTAGTTTCGTTTACCCCTGAGTAGATAACAATGAGAGCGGAATTTTGCCCTCCGCAGAATACCTAAGGCAACCTGAGCAAGTGCACTCATGGAAGATTGAATCTCCTACACATCAAGTGTTGGTATCCCCCTGGGGTAATATCATTTTAAATACCGTTGCCATATTTGTGACGATAGAAAGGAAAGGGCCACCGATAATCCCTCGCACCAAACGAAACGCAATAACAAAGCTGCTACGTCACTACGGTTATTTCTATGAGAGAATGGTTCTACCGTGGTCGAGCCGGCCTACGCATGCTACTGTCTAAGATGACCGCAGCCTGGCTCTATCACATTAATGTGTCACCCATTTTGCACTACTCAGGGGCCACGTGTAGAGAAACCAGAGTGAAACCTACGGACGCGAATGACATTAACCCCAAGAGAAAGTTATTGTATTTGTAATTTTTTTTTATAAATACTACCCGAATCATAGATCAAGACCTACATAGTAGCAATTAATTACTCTTCTTCAAGTAAAGCCAAGCCTTAGAAAAATTATTGGTGTATATGAGTATCAATAATTTATAATGATTATTGCATGCCTCATATCGCGAAGCGAATGAGGTAGTACTTTGATCTCGACACGTCAAGATCAAGCAATTTTTTATTCTTAAACTGCATCTACCACAACCAATTTGCATTTACACTATAATATGAATAGATGTATTTCAAGAAAGATTTCAAATATTTTATCTATTATCTAGTATATAATATATATTATTTTGCTACCTTGAAAAAATACTATTAAAAAAAATACGTGGACGTTCGGATTTTTTTATTTGAAGTGATCACTATAACTCCCGAAAAAAATGATGTATCGAGACTGGGTTTCGTTTATTGTCTTTAGAATAATATCAACCACTTACTTATTTCATATCAATAGCCCATTACCCGTAATTTAATAATGAAATGGATTTATGCAAACCGCATTTTTGAATTTATTACATTTTACGTTTACAAGTTTTTGGTGGATCTTGATCTGTAATGTTGTGTTTTTTATTTTTATTCATATACTTAGTTGTTTAGCCCTATAATGTGTAAATTAAGGTGATATTTTACGTAATGTAGTGTAGTTGAAGAGCTTAGGTGAATTGTGAATAATCATTCGGAACATGCTACATTAGTTGCCACAAAAACTCCCAAAAGAGTTTCAACAAGAGAGTCACCATCTTATTGATGATAGTATCGTCTGCACGAAATACCCAAATCTTTTTTATTTGAAAATGGCAGTAATGGTCAGACTAAGTTGCCAAGAATAAAAAAGAAGATGAACTATCTACAGAGTTTTTGTGGCAAGCAAGAAATCAAATGATAAATAAAAATTAAATGAATGGTATAAGGCGTGCACTTTTAGATTTTCCAAACTTTTTTTAATTCTATTCTCTTGGAGTCAAATGTCAAATATAAAAAGCTTTATAAATTATTGCTTATACCATTTCACCATTTCGAATTACTAGTAGTATATAATAATTTATCGTTGTAATAATCAAAAATATTAACTACGTTATAAATAAGTTCATTAAAATCTTATTAAGACTATGTTTTGCTATCAGTCAGAAATTTAGCTATTGATTTGGTCAAGATGACGTCAAGCAAGATGTAAAAGATTATACTGACTCAGATAAACCTACGCTTGACGTTTAGCGCAGTCTTATTTATAACTGTCGTTTCCGTATAATAAATGCCTATTATTGGAGAATTGTTATGACCTTACCTACGGTTTGTTTTTTTATACGAATTATTTTAACCCACTGTTGAGTCATAGTTGCCACAGTAAACAAAATGCAATAATTTTCACGCAAAACATTACGTGACTTTATATTTATATCATGGAACCGACAATAAATTAATACTTTTTATTTATAAATAAAGTTCTTGTAATAACGTATGTAGATATAATCTTTTTTGCAGATAGTTTCAACCTTTAAGAAAGCAAACATGATTTCATGTACTAAGAAATAACCTAATCTTAAACAATAATATAAATTAAAATGTGAGTTTGTTTGTTGGTCTTTCACACGTTGCCAGGGGTACAGAAAGGCTACAAAAGGGTAGAATCTCAAGCTCATTGCAGGGGTGACAACTCACGTCCATTGACGCAGCGTCCGTACACATATATAAATAATCGTAATCATATATTATATATATATATATATATATATATATATATATATATATATATATATATCATACGATAAATTAATTAAAAATCCAGCCTATCTTTATATCATATCCAATTATATTCGTGTCACGATTTTTCACATTCCAAGCTAGGTCGTAAATAATTGAAGGGTTATTTTTAAACCGAGAACAATGCAGGGCGTATCATTCGTTAGCGTTATCATGCGTGACTACTGTTGATTGTGGGATGGTAGGTAATCTTGCATGAAATAGGTGAGATACATACTAACTAACTACTACCTAACATAGTAACTATACAAACTTACTTTCATGTAAGCTTAAATTATAAGTCGTCCACCGAATATCTTAGACATTTTAGAAGCAATTGGAAAGCGGTCTCTAGGCTCTAGCAAATAAGTATATGCTTACATTGGGGTTTTTATTAGGGGGTGTTTAGAAATAGTCCAACCACCATGCTATGGTTTCATCACGATTTGTTCCTTTACAGAAAGTTCAAGTTCATGGCAGGGATCGAACTCACCACCATTGACGCGGGGTACGTACACACTACTAACTGAGCTATCATCGCAAATGCGGTAGTTAGTGTTAACATGTAAATACTATATATTGAAAAGAGGTGAAAATCTGCAGAGTCGTCTAGTAAAATATCAATTTCATCATCTCATTCTATTCACAGATCAGTCAGTTGAATGTAGGTCCTAATAGATTTAATTTATGGATGGATATTGATTTTGCAAACAAATCGAATGACGCAATAAAAAGTTTTATACTAAGCTTATCCGCTTTGCCTCACTTCCGCTAATTGTTTTTTTTTTTAAAGTAATCTATCACCGTCTCTAAGGAGTCATCAATCTCTATGCCAAAATTCATAGTAATCGAGTCAGCGGTTTAGGCGTGAAAGCGTAGCAAACTCACATTTATAATATTAGTAAGAATAAGGATTTACATTTCCTCTTTAGTTTCGTGGTAATTTCAGACGATTTGCGCCACACATGTGTTAGTATACTATTATTTTACCTTTTCAAAAGTTAAATATTTCTCTTCTATTTGGAAACAACTTCGCTTTCTAATGTTAAAATGTATACTAACGTGTACAAACGTTATCACGCAGCAGTTTTCTTTCGTAATGATACGGGTTAAAATTGTTACAGTTTTATTGGTATGCAAATATAGGATTTCGCTTACTTACTCGCTTATTTTCGACATGAGCTTCGAAAATTTTGTAGCGATAATATCTAAGTTGATAGTTTGTTCGGACGCCGTGTCAAAGGACGTGAGTTCGAATCCACCTACAATGAGCTTGAGCTTTCGGCGAAGGAAAACATCTTGATGAAATCATAGCTTGCTGGTAGGGCATTTTGTAATGCCCGCTTGGCTAGCTACCACTCTCAAGTTGATAATCTGCCGTCAAATACCTATAAATATGTTCCGGCAGTGGCAATGAGAACCAGTGCTTTCACTAGGCTTAGCGTGTCCACCACCTTGGGCCACATCGTCACTTAACATCAGGTGAGATTGTAGCCATAACACTAAACTTTAACTATAGAAAGAAAAATGCATACGACTATTTTGCGACCACTATACTTATGGTAACAAAACCAACCTTGAATCACTTTTATTTATCACATTTCGGGATTACCCAAGATACAACTGCCGAACGCTTTCAGTTCGGCATGATAGCAGCTATTGTGGATTTTTTACTATCTCTGGGCGATTATTGTCGTTTGGAATTGTAATCTGCTACACATAGGGGTACAGTGTTGGCACTATGCCGTGTTACTAAAGAGAAAAAGCCAATAGAAATCTAATGAAAAATTATGAGATTTATTATGCTGAGATTACGATACTTAGGTATATTAAATCTACCATGCCGCATCTTAATCTAAAAATAACAGTTCCATAGATTTTATAGTCATTACTGCATATCATTACGATTTGAAATACAGTTGAAACTGAAATACAATATATGTATACTCATTTTTAAATTGTGAAATGATAATTATTTTTACTTAAAAGCGTTATCATCTAAATACATATACATATCTATTGGAAAGCTTTATGTATATACATATGTTTCATGGGTATATTTATTTGTAACGCAATCAAACAAAACAAAATATATCATCTGAAAAAAATTATAACAAAGATATGTACAAAAGTACGTGAACAATCTACTTTTTTTTGTTTCGCCATCCTATATTAATATTATAAAGTTTAAAAGTTTGTTCGTTTGACCAAATAAATCTTAGGAACTGCCAGTCGAACTCCAAAAAATCATTTTGAATTTTATATCACAGTTTTGGAAGAAGCCAGAAGAAGAAGAAGTTAAACATCACTCTTTAAGCAATAAGAGCTAAGCTGTATTGAAAACAAAATTTGGCAACCATTTTTAAATAATGTTTCGTTACAAGCGAACGACGTCGCGAGCACAGCTAATATTTAAATACGTTCGTTAAATATAATCGAAAATAATGCCTAACTTACAATTCATACAATAAATTTAAATACTAAGTTATGAATTCACAAAAATAATAAAAAATATTAAATTCGTATATTAAATATTCAAAACAGGGTTTTTAATTATTATTCGATGAAAGACAGGTTTGTTATATCATTTTGATTTGAATTAATATTTCACTTACCCAGTTCGAATATTCAATATTTCTATTTCTCTAATGACACAGTTAGCTCGATCACTCCCGGATCAGTAATGTCGATGCTAGACAACAATATCTACACGATGGACGTAAATATCGATTATGTTTATAATTACCTTAATTACACTAATGGTAAATATTACCCACTTTAAAGACTATGCCTCTGATAACTAAATATATTAAAAATTCTTTTAAAAAAAAGTTAATTTTTTAACGCACAAGAAACTCAAATAACTTTAATCTCTCGTGATATAAGTGAGAAGAAAAGACTACATGACTCACACTCACGTATTATATCGACCTTGGTCCTTATTTGGAGGATAAAGATTGTAGGTTGCGTTTATGTACGAGTAGTGTTGTTTAATGCGAAAATATTTACCTTATAGTGTTGTTAAAATTAGCCACAGTCTTGTGATAACTGCTAATAAATACTGCACATGTTTGTAACAATGCCGACTCTAATAAACTATGGTTAGCTTTGAAATAATTAAACCTATAAGTTCAATAACTTATATATGAAATAAACAAGTATATTAAGTACTATCTGTGCCTGAAAATAAAAATTATTAATAATTTTATAAACTTAACGAAGCCAGAATTTAGTTTATATAGAGAGATGGAAGGTAATTAGGAGAAAATCATATTATGCATATCTAAAAGTATTT
This sequence comes from Actias luna, assembly GCA_039707435.1. Taxonomy (NCBI): domain Eukaryota; kingdom Metazoa; phylum Arthropoda; class Insecta; order Lepidoptera; family Saturniidae; genus Actias; species Actias luna. The sequence continues at coordinate 4,971,521 of JAZHAC010000033.1, read as the reverse complement.
TAAAGTGCACTAAAAAATCTACAAGTCGTTTCCCAAAATAGTTACTATTTCCTACCAGAGTATTCACATAACACTTAACATATACATAATTAATAGGGAAATGAGAGCGCAGACGACCTCTTATTCGTATGAGACGAACTTTTTAGCTATACATGGATTCACCGTGCGAGTGCCGGGCCCATCGTGTGGCAGAGAAGGAAAGTCCAAGCAGTTCCCAAGACTTGTGACACGGATGTAGGTTTTTAGGCACCTTTCCGACTTGCGTCAACACCCACCATCAGTACTAGCGTTTCTCTCCCTGCCCAGCAAAATTAGGTAGCAGTCTGCTAGCATAGCTTTAAAACACGTTCTAAAATAGATCTTACTGCAGTCCTGGACAACCCAAGATCTTTTAGTAGATTATGGACAGATTTTGCTGGTACACCTCTCACTTCTACTTTAACCACATATAAATTGACTACGTGGCCATTCTTATTGAGATCATTTAGTAGCTCATAATATTTATTTATTTGTATAGTGCAGTCTTTTGGTTTATTTGTTTCCTACGGTACAGTGAGCTTAATCAGTACAATGTGTTTTGATGTTCTAGAGTAATTATATAAGTCCGGTCTGGAAATCGAAGCCCCAAGATCTTCTGGGATTTTATAGTACTTATAGATAAAATTTAATGAATTTCTTGTCTTGTTTTGATGCAATATTCTTTGATCGGAAGCTGACATTATAACTAAAAATATACGATGGTTTCTATGCTAATCTTAAATGTAATAGATGATGCGGAGGTCTAATAATTAACTACTACAAAAATCAGGACAACGTCTGTCGAAGTAGCTAGTACTAAATACATTTACTAAAAAGTACCTACCAGTTGATAATGTGTACGGCTCGCGCTTTAATGAATGTGAGTTCGAATCCACCTATTATAATGAGCTAGAGCTTTCGGTGAAGGAAAACATCGTGATGAAACCATAGTATGGTGGTGGGGCTTTTTGTAATGCCTCAAGTAGAAAATCTGCTGCCAATAACCTATAGGTGTGCTAGCAGTTGCACTTGAGAGCCAGTCTTTTCACTAGGCTTAGCATGTCCATCATCTTAGGCCACATCATCACTTAATATCAGGGAAGATAGTCGCTATAACGCTAAACCTATAAAGTATTAAAATAATGTTCCATATATCAATCGATTTTACGTGAAACCTTTAATGTGCTATCGTTTATAGGCCGTGAGAACCGCGCCTTGTGTTATAAAATTATTGCTCGTTGTATATAAACACATATTCGAGTTTAATACATATTTTAAAGTTGGTTTTATCGATCCAGGGATACGAGGGACGGTAGACACGTCAATCTGTTCGCTGTACTGATTTATAATTATTTTATTTTCAAGGATTTTTAGTATACTACACTTTTATAAAAATTTAAAATGCCCAGTTTCGTGGTCATTAAAATTAATTGGGATACGTGGACAGCCAATATGATAATACATAAAAAATGATGTGTTAATAATTTTGTTCTGAGATATATACTCTCAAATAACTGTTATATTTCTGGAAAGCTGTGAGCTGCAAGCCAAAGTAATATAACAATGACGACAGCACATGTTACCCCAAAAATATATGTACAAACATGGGGTTACATACAAAAAATATGCAGATATCGGGTTTAATCAGGCGGAAGGAGGCGCGCGTGTCTCTGTTCACTATGAATACGATATTACTTTTTTAATCAATAGAATAACTTTTTTATTCTAATAGGCTGCCCACAGACAGACGGTCAGTCTGACGGTAAATAGTTAGCGTCACCTATGAACTGCCGCAACACTAGGGATATTACAGTTATGTTCCTGAGCTTGGGGAAAAGGGCTACGTCCTGTCCACTATGACGGAACACAAAGGCTGAACTTTTATTTTTTTGGCAGTCTAAACACAAATTACAATTTATTTGTTAAGTAGAAGACCCATTAAAAGATACCACGACGACACTTGAACCCCCGTATCGCCAGAAACCAGGACCAACTTTCACATTTCTTCTAGTAGGATGGTCTCGACGTAGTCGGATGTAAAACGTATCACTATACAGTTATTTGGTACCACCACCTAATTAACTGATGTGTTTAGCATATTAAAGATGTACCTAGATACTTACTGCTAAATGAGTACCTGCTGAAAGCTACTATGTCGATGCAAGTTGATAAAATAAATTTTACGTTAAATCATGACTTAAAATACGAACAGACAATTTTAACACGGTCTGTCAAATTAAGGTTACTGGGTTTAGATAATGGAGTCAGTTATAGCAACGATTTGCCAATAGCACTTTATCCCAGATAACAGGAATACAATCATTCTTAATCACACTAATTGCGGTAATAATTTAGTAATATGTGATGATGTTTACTAAAAATGGTGCAATATATAAATGTTATTATTTAATTATTTAAATATAAAATATATACTTTATCATTCATAAATTCTTTCATAGTAAGATTACATTCGTAAATGTCATGCAAGATTATAATAGTTTTAGAATGATTCGTCTTTTACAATTTATTATATTATAATCAGGTTCTGACCTGCCATTGAGGCGCTGCTCATCCTTCCGCGTGTAAAATCAATTTTGGTAGATTTCTGAATAAGATAATAATAAAAATCTATGAAAACTTTTATTTTGATATACAATTGACAGTATATGTACGTTTGTTTGATTAAAAAGTTGTCATGACTGGCATGCTAATTTAATTAGGTTTCTTTAGAAAATTGCAATTGATTGTGTATCACAAAATTTCTCACAAACATATAAAAATCGTTGAATAAAATCTGTAGTCTTTATAAACACGGATTTTTTTATTCAAGTATTGTTATTAAAATTTAATGTAGGTTGAATTATTGATAATAAATAGAAGAATAAGATACAGTATAGTCTTATTCTGTATGGATATTATTGACGTCAACTGTCACTGTCATTTAGTAGTCAGCTGTCATGTGCCCCGTATCAAAATATTTACATTTTAAACTATAAATATTGGAATTATGGAATATCGGTATAGTTATACCAATATATTATAGGTAATAGTGTTTGCATTTAGTTTTGTTCATGCCGTAATTTAAATATTAATGTGGATTTATATTTTTTAGAATAGAAATGGCTCCAGGCAAGAAAGGCAACGTGCACGGGAAACGTTCGAATCATCACGTCAAACGAGACTACGCTGAGAGGCTTAACGATCTTAGTATACAGTCTTCAGAGGAAAGTGATGGAAGCGAGAGCGAAGGTACTGAAGCATCTTTCACCGTCAGTATGTGGGACTTGAACCACTGCGATCCAAAGAAATGTTCCGGGCGGAAATTGTTACGACATAACCTTATTAAGAATCTCAAACTCGGACAGCGATTTCAGGGTTTAGTTTTATCACCAGTGGGCTCTCAATGTGTCAGTCCAAACGATAAAGACATAATTGGAAAGTTCGGTTTAGCTGTAATTGATTGTTCATGGGCGAAAATCGATGAGACCCCTTTTAGTCGAATGAAATCGCCACATCCGCGATTACTACCGTTCGTAGTTGCAGCAAACCCTATTAATTACGGGAAACCGTATCAGCTGAGTTGTGTAGAAGCTCTGGCAGCGGCTATGTTTATAACAGGACATAAAAATGAAGCTAAATTTTATTTATCAAAGTTCTCTTGGGGACATTCCTTTTTAGAATTAAACTCTGAGGTGTTGGATCTGTATGCTAAATGTACAGACAGTAAAAGTGTTATAGAGGCTCAGACGAGATATTTGGAATCAGCAAAGTCTGAACATGATGATAGACCTATGTGGCCTCCGAGTGAAAGTGACTCGGAATCTGAGAATAGTCAATAGCAAATATGTTTTATTTATCTAATAAAACTTACAAATTGTCTAGATTGTTTACATTGCCTTTTAGAGAGCAACCATATAAGATGACAAGTGTTTGTAGAATGTTAAGCTATTCTATGCAGTCATAGTAAACAGTAGAATTTATTAGCAATAATGCAAAATAAATAACCACAATAAAATCCCTTTAAATTAGTTTTATTTCAATAAACACTAGAAGTTGGAAATTACTACATGTTGAACCATTGTATTAATAAGACTTATATTGAAGTTACAGAAATTGATTATTATGTAAGTCTCAGAATCTGCTTGGAGTTTCTGTCCCTGCCACCGCACTCACACATAGAATCCATGGATTACTAAGAACTTCTCTTTTAATGTTTCATGTTTGAAGTTTTCATCAGATTGTACAGTGCATACTGTTAGATTTTGTGTGATTACTTTTCTATGCCACTATAAAGAAATTACGTAAATATATATATATATTTTAAGAGGTTTCTTTTAGTTGTATATTGGTTTATTCTTCTAGAATTTAATTTACTATTTATATTTGTATCCACAACAGATCTTTGTTAATATTTGTCCCATGCATTTGGATAGTAGTATTTTTTATATGAAAAAAAAACAATTACATTGAATTATAAAAGTGCATACTCATACATTTTAATGTAATATTAACATGAATAAATACTGAAATGAGTAATTAAATCATGAACTAATAATGTGTAAAACTTTGTAACAAAGTAAAAATAACAAAACTTATTTATCGTAAAAAAGTGTTAAGTAAGTTGATCTATTATAGTTTTTATATATATTGAACCTTTTTTATTTCTTATAAAGTTACCGAATGAATTTTTGTATTGTTTTAGTGCCATCTAGCGTTTGAGAGATAAACAAAGTATCTATATAAATGTGAGTGACATTACATTAGAGCCATTACCATGTTACTTACCTTTTATCACAATAGATGGCACTTGCTCTATCCATTCGTTTCTTTTTTGGGTTCCTTCAGCAAATAGTATACTGTGTTACAACTATCCGAGTTGAGAGTCCGTAGTCTGTGCTTTAGTTTGCTTTTGCAACTTGAATGTGAAAGTTGGTTTATATCGGGTAAAGTGGATATTTGAAACTCGCGGAATCGCGGAATAACTTATTTATCACATACTTTTGTGTGGATGCGTGTTGATAATAATAGTGTTGTGTGTTTTCTGAGTGTTATTGTTTGAAACTATATTGGTTACTTTGGAGTTATTTTCTACAAGTCCTCAGGTAAGTTTGTTCGTTAAGTTTGCCACAACCTGTCACGCAGGTGTCTCACAAGTACAAGTCACTAACCTCTGAGTAATAAATACTACATCTAATCTAACATTACATCTAATACAATTTATTGTTATACATAGAGAACTTTAGAAATATGGCAAACTTTTAAAACAAACAGATATTAGTTTTATAAACTCATTTTGTTTTCGCACCGATAAACTGTGCCTTAATAGATTTAATTGCATAGATCATTTTTTTTAGTCATATCGAAAGTAAGTCTTCTATTCAAAATATAATTAAAACAATTTGAGGTATTCAAATTACAGATCGTACTATACGGTACAGTTCAAACCTAATTCAGCAAAAATCAATATACCTATATAATCTGATATCCATAACTCACGTGTAAATCCTTTTAATTGTTGTTATTAAGACATATTTAATTTTTTTTCCCCAATACTTTGAAAGCATGAAAAAAAATTTAATGTTATTAAAATATCACCCAGAATTGATTAATACCTCATAATTATTTTTATTGCTAGTGGATAATTTTCCTCAGTCTTCAATATTTCGCCATCAGGATGTTTGACTCAAATACGGAAATCTCAGTTTTGAGTCCCGCTAGTGAAGCCTTGAGTGTCAAATATGTTTTCTTGAATAAAATTCTCAATAAGAAAAGGAGTGTAAATGATGAAGTCGCGGAATTTTACTCTTAGATTTCTTTTTATGTATATACACTGATTTGGAAACATGATGTGATCTTGTGACAGCGTTTTTAACAAGTATTAAGTACTTATTACCTGTTTTTTGTTAGACATAGCGTATCATGTTCCGATAACACGGTTGTGTACTTGTGTTATTCCAAATCACTTATACTGCATTTTGTTAATAAAGTATAAGATTTGCAAAAGCCGTTTGAATTATCCTGGTGTAAAGTTGGATTTATTAACTTAATCGGATTTCCTTTATAATAATACATAATTAAGCATTTTATTAATTTACCAAATTATCAAGGGAAATATGATACAGCTTTTAATATACTCATTTTCCATAATTTAAAAAGTTAACAATTGCATATTGAATGCCGACATACGCATGTTTTTACTGATTTTACTGTTTTATTGACGAATGTTAAGTTTCATTAAACTCGCTATATGATTTTATACAATACGTAATAATCATTGTTTTCTTTTATTAGCGTAATTAAAAATTAATTGGCTAACAGTTAAGTGAAGAGATTGAACGTTAACATTTTGCATCTTGTATTACCAACAATATCTAGATAAATAAGTCTTGTTCGGTGTCTGTAACATTTTTGTTTAAGTTCTAAATTTCAATGAATTAATTATATTAGTTTCCGAGAATTCATTTTTATTTTTATGTATGTATATACAATAATTACTAAATAGTGTTCGTTCAAAATTGCAGTTAAAATACGATCCATACTATAATTATATTTAAGTGCAATATATCGTCATTCATAATTTTAAACCATTAATTAAAAACGAGTTGAAATTAACTAAAATGTGCCCATAATTATCAAATAATTTTATATAAACATATAATTGCTAGAAATATTATTATAAACGTTATTATCAATATATTCACTGTAGGCATAAGTCTGTACCAAACATATGGTGAGAAATTTAAAAAAGAATTATATATAACTGTTTCATAAAAAAAAGATCAATATTAAAATTTATTACGAGATGATTTTGATGATAATTCATTTTTTTTTTATTTAATACAGTATTTTACTGTGTTAGATAGATCCTTAATACGTTGTAATTAATATATACATAAATTTATTGATACATATTTTAGATAATTATATTTGAAATTAATTTTTAAAAACGTTATTTTATTTTTCTTTGAACCTAAATTAAACTATTAATTTTGAATTTTTCGGTATAGAATAAATTACCATATTTTTATAAATATCAAATTAGTCTATTCTCATCAAATTCGGTGATACAAGGTGCATTTTTCTAATTTACCGCGCTTTAAAGAGTTTTTTCAGCCATATATAATATTATTCTCGTACTGGCACAAACTAAAATTATGCTTAAATGTCAGCTAGTTCTAAAAGCGATAATTATGTTTTAATGTGTCTATAGCTATGTATTTTAGGATGAAGTGACTGTTCTATATGATATTTTTTTCGATCAATTTAAGATTAAGTTCTAATGTTGGTGATTTAATAAATTTCATGGTGGTTTTTATCAGGAACACAGAAATTTACAAAAATGTTTAGGGGTAAGGAAAATAAAAGTCATGTAAGACCTGTTTGTAAATTACTGCGACTTGTCTTGTGTCCCATGTGATACGAGATGTTACACGAAGTATACAATAATGGTGTAATTGTGTTGGTGCGTTTGTTTTACTTATTTATAGTGATAAGGTATTTAGTAAAGTATTTATACTAATATTATAAAGCGGAAAAGTTTGTCTTTTTTGAACGAGTTAATCTTAGAAACTACCAATCGAATGATTATTTTTGTATTTGAAACAGCAATCATTGAGGAAGGCTTTCGGCTATTTAACATCACGCTACCACCAATAGGAGCAATGCAACTGTATGTAAATTTAGCTACCTTACCTAGGTTTCGGTATTTTGATAATTTTGTTCATTATTTGATATTCATAAAGCTTACGTTTCATATGCCAATGTATTATGAGCCGTTGAAATAGGTGAATAGATTACTTTCGTCATATTTAAAATTTCCATGAATATAGACTTATTATTATTATCTTAAAGACGACTTGTCTTTATACAGACAGTGTAAAATACCATATAATTCAGTTCTTAACCATTTTCTATTCCACCTTTCTTAGACCACAAAATATTACTTTTTATGTATTCCCGACAGCAGCACAAGTTATCTTGAATAAAATACTTTATCAAGTCTTTCTCCATAATAACACTATATATTGCCAGAAAAGCGTGTGATTATAAAATAAAATAATTTAATAATTAAATATCTTAATGACGTTTCAGGTTGTAATATGTTATGTGGCAATAAATGTGGTATTATTGTAAACGCGGAGTGTTGTTCAACTATATCTGTATTGTAAATAAATCATCAGCAGAGAAAGCAATACATATACTATGAAGCCAGTACAAGACTATGGTTCTGCGTATCAGAGTTGCTCATGCACGTCCTGTTCATATAAAAGTGAATCTGATAGACCTTCGTTGAAGCGATTTGTAGCGCTCGGCTCCAGAATTGATAAACTATATTATGGAAAATATTTACCTCTCAGAGAGAGAAAATTATTGGAAAGGTTGATTAGAACCAGAGCAGTGTATGACGACTTGCGTAAACATATTCTTTCTGATAGCAGTGTCAGCCTCAGTAAACCAGTTTTAAAAGAAATATCAAAGAAATTGCCTAAAGATAAACTGCTTGATGGAAAACGAAAAAGTAACGATATTATTGGTTTAGTAGATCTGGTAGATAAAGGTGTTGCTTTTCCTTCAGAAAAACTGAGCGAATGTTGTAGTTGCTGTTTTTGTGGTTCTGATATAAGTATGGTTAAACCTACTAAAAAAGGATTACCTATACATGAACACGAACCTAGACATGAGTGGAGACATGCTTATAATCGAGGATATTCTAAAGCGAAAAGAAGAATATCAAAAGTGATGGTTGCATCAAAACATAAACTAGATCAAATCTCGGACTTTAGTAAAAATGTGCATTTTACAACTAAACATGTACGTTCTGAACCTTGTATATGTACTTATAAATTTAGTGGAAAGGTGAAGCAAGCGTCTAGCATAATGAAAAGGTTGCATCAAGTAAATCCTGAATCGAAGGTAAAACAGAATACTGAAGCAAAACAATATATATCAAAGTTGGATGATATAGAGAATGCCACCAGGCAATCTTTGAAAAATAGAGAAAAACCACGTAATTGCTTATGCACCAAAATTGATGGTGACATCAAAAAATCTACAAAAAAAAAGAAAAAATTAGGTTCAGAATTAAAAACAGATGCTAAAAAACCTTTAGAAGGGGTATCAGAAATTATATATAAACCAAAAGACAAATTCGAACCTACTCAGCAAAAACTAAAGTCTTTAGTATCTGGAGATGTAAAGGAAATGAAAAGAAATGTATTCGCAATTAAGAAAGACTCATTGACAAAATTTAAAGACGACTTAAGACGTAAACGGGAACGTAAATATTGGAGATGTAATTTTAAATGTTATCCAGACGAATGCGACGCTGAACAATGTTTTAAAATACTAAAAAGTAAAAAGAAGCGTAATCTTGGAGACCATTCGTTTCTTGAGTCTAATAAAACAAATAAAAAAATGGTTGAGCCCTGGATTAATTCAGGCATAAGTGTAAATGGTGACAACATTCAAGATGTTACAAAATTGGTTAGGAAAAAGCAAGCGTCTGAAAATACTGAGGACAACAATACAACAGCTTTCGGTGCTTCTAGAGTTAATGTTGATATAAAGAAAAAAGGAAACACAAATAAAGAAAGTCTAAAATCAAAAATAAGTAAATTTGTATATTTTAGCCCAGTTCCTAAAAACTTTTCTCGGATGAGACCCAAACTTATAAGACGATCAGTCTCTAGTAATGACATCACTGGAAGAATTATTTCATATGAAAATAAAAACATGAATGTTATTACACCACAGCATTTATTAAAGAATAGAAGACGTGATGTGGAATTGTCTAAAGAAGAGGTGGCTAAAGGAATGAATAGACAAGTTGTTCGAGTGGGATCATCGTTTAGTTTTAATGTAGAATTTTATAGAGATAAAGCTCTTCAAAAACGACCTGATGTAAATTTCAATGAAGTTATTACACAAAAAAATAAATTTAAAATCCCCTCTAAGAAGAAACATAACACAAGAAATAAGAAAGAAGAATATCACAAGTCCAGAAGAACACGCCACCATAATAAAGTATCGGGTACACCATATAAATATAATAGGATTAAAAATACACAAACTGAAAAACACCCACTGAAAAGATGCTTTTGTACACTTCAATTAAATGCTAAGAAAACCAAAATGTATGTAAACAGACTCCACAAGCAAGAAAGTGTACAAACTAATAAATTGCATGTAGATGATCCCATTTTATTGCCATATGAATGTGACCCAAGTATTTGTGTATCTAATAATTTAAATCCTATAGTATGTAACAAACTAATTAAAAAACGAAATATTAAACATCGTTACATATCCACAAACACTGATTGGGAAACTAAATCCGTTGCTGCACGCACAACATCCAAATCACTATCAAGTATTACACCTAGCAGTATTCAAGTTCATGCTATTAGAAAACCAGAAAGTATAATATTATCTTCATCACCAGCAGATGTGAATGTTAAAGAAAATCACAAACACCCCAAACAAGCAGTGCGTGTTGGATCTGCTTTTAGTTTTAATATTGAGTTTTCTAAAAATCGTTCATCTCATACACACAGTAAAATAAATGTAAACAATTTCACAACGTCAAAAAATAACAGTTATAAGAAGCCAAAAAAATTAGGTACAGCTAAGCGATATGTGCGCCACAAATATTCTCAAATTAGCCACTCTACTGGAAAATCTCGACACACGATAACAAAGTACAGTTTAAGAAGGTGCTTCTGTACTATGAAGTTTACAAGGCCTAAAAAGAAAAAAATAACTTCAATATCAAAATCTACTGTTACGTCTTCCCGAAGTCTTGATCAAGTTCCAAAATTGTACCCCGCTTTTAAAACGGCTAGTGTAAGTACGAGGAAAATAACAAAAAATAACAATAATATAAGACTTACACTACTACCCTATGAATGCGAACCGGATATGTGTATTCCTGGCGAATGTGATCCATTCAAGTGCCAACAATTATTGTACGTAAGAGAGCCCAAACGTTTAAAAGTTAATTCTAAAAAGTTAAATACTGAACATCGAAAAACAAGATCTGCTTATAGTTTAACTTCAACTTTGAATAAAATACCGAGAACTAAAAAGGTTCAGTCAGCATTTATTGCAAATAAAATAAAAACTCCTAACTATGGCCTGAAGAAAATAGTGACAACATCGATGCTTGGTAATCAACTTCAACCTAACGATGGCTGTGTGCGACAGGCTGTAAAAATAGGTTCAAATTTTAGTTTTAATATTGAATTTTTTAAAGAAAACCCGTTTGATCATCAAGTAGCTCCTGTTGTTAATATAAGTCAAAAGCCTAAAAGGATACAGCTACAAAATAAAGTGGTACAAAATAATCATGAATTGAAGGAAATAAAACCTAAAAGAAAAGGGACACAAATGGAAGTAGCGAAGAAACAAAGGAGCATACAAATAGGTACAGCTGTGAAGCGGTGTTTCTGCACATTAAAATTTTATAAGAAAGCCAAAGATACTAGAAATAATAAAATTGTTAATACCGGTACAAAGACGCCGCATTTTAGTGAGACATCACAGTCGCTCGTCTCTACAGTTCCACGCTCTACTATGACGAATAAGAATTATAAATATATTCGACTTTTGGATCAATTTGAATGTGAGCCTCATGTTTGCATACCTGGAAGATGTAATCCTTACGATTGTCTAGAACGAATAAAGAGGAGTGACCGAAAACGCTATTTTAAAGAGATGGGAGTTGTAACAAAGCAAAGTAATTTAAGATCAATATCAAGTTGTACACAAAAATATATTCCTCCAGGAAAGAATGTTTTTATTCAGTCTAATATAATACATCAACAAAGGTCTACAAAAAAACAGGAAAAACTTTCTTCACAAATGAACTTTTTAAACAAACGCCGTAATATTAATAAAGAAAAAGAACCCCAATTTGTAAAGATAGGTTCAAAATTCAGCTTTGATATAGAGTTTTGTAAGGACCGATCACAAATACAACCTAAAATTATCCAGAAAAAAGTAAAGAAAAGGGTTGAAAACGACATGTATGTAAAATCTGATACAAATAAAAATGAAGAAAGATATCATGTACCAAGAAGACATCACGAATCCCAAGCAACAATCAAAAAGTTAAACAAGAGACAGGGAGTAACGTTCTTAAAAAAATGTTTTTGTACATTAAAATTATGGAATGGACGAGAAAACAATCAAAACAATTATAGAGTCGCATTACCTCTAAATCAAATTAAACCCCTTAAAGTGTACACTGTAGGTAGAATTACCACCGGGAGTAATAAGTATATACCACAACCTACATCTATTGCGTTAAAGACAGAAGACAAAGAAGAATTTAAAGTGAAAAACCAAATTCAGACTCGAAAAAGCAGAAATGATATGATCAGGATTATTCATTTTAAACCCCAACAAAATACAGACTTATCTACAATAAATTATTCAACTTCTTGTTTAACGGTTAGTCCTAATTTTATAGAGAGCAAGTACAGTTTACTGTCTTTAAAGGGGATGCTTTATCACAATGCAATAAAAGAATCATTTCCATTGAACTACGCGCTTATAGAACAATCGGCAAAATTTAATAAACCCTCAAGTATGTTCAAAGATAACACAAAAAATCTTGGTCCATCTATTAATAATGAAATATATCCTAAATACCGTTTAAAAAAAGTAACCAATAATGTACATACCCTAAAATATTCTTCTGATCTAAAACATACGAACCCGTTTTCCAAAAAAAAAATTTGTGTAATGAACATACAAGTAAGAGATTCGAAGAAACACATTATGAATAAATTAAGACCTTACGAGTGTAAGCCTGGTGTATGTAAGCCATATGAGTGTGACCCTATTAAATGTCGAGAATTAATTAACAAAAGATTATTGAAGCCAGTATACGGGATATCAGATACTCAAACAAAAACTAAATCTATTCAGAGCCTACCATCACAAAAAATGCCATTAGCATCAAAAGCTCGAAAACTTCAATCAAGTAAAGATAAAGATAGTAGTAAAAAAAAATCATCATTTGATTTAAAACGCAAAACTGTATCAAAAAATCGTCAAGCTGTTCACATTGGTTCTAACTTTCATTTCGATATAAAGTTCTCTAAAAGTAAATCTGATTCTCAAAAACTTCAATACAAGCCGTCTAAAAATAATCATAAATCTCATGAAAAGTTGAATGGTATACGATATGAAATCCAACAACAAGTAGGACAAAGGAAATTAAAACAAATGGGAATACAATATAGTACACGTAATAAGAAATTACAGCCAGAATATATGAAAACGAGACATAAGGCTTCCAATCCAGTATCATTACTTAAAGGATGTTTTTGTACTCTAAAATTAAAAAAGCCTAGAGAAGAAAAATCAATTATATCAACAGGATCTCAAACATTTATCGATCCATTGCTTGAAAATGATATAGCTGATCCAAAAAATAAATATTTCGTTTCGAACAAAGGTCACAAAAATAAATACGTTATAAAACCTTATGAATGTATACCAGGTGTATGTATTCCTGATCAATGCAACCCATTCCAATGTTTAACGTTAATTGAAAAAAGAAAGTACAAAACTAAAAATGATGGTACAAACTCTATTAGATCTAGATATATATCTACTTCTAGTATGACAAGTAGACAAAGACCAAAAATGAATAATAAACGTGTAGAAAGTAAAATTTCAGGCAACATCAGAAACGTAAATAACTCCCGAAAGTTAACTTTAAACTCTAAACCAGTAAGGCAAGCTGTACGTATCGGATCAAAGTTTAGTTTCGATGTTGAATTCTATAAAGAAAATTCTAGAACGACACGAAAAGATGAAAATGAAGTACTTAATGCAGGTAATCCTTATAACAGCACTTCTGTAAGAAAAATAAAAAGTATACCTGAACAACAATCAAATCTTAAGAAAACTAAGAAAAAAAAAATTCAAAGTGAAAAATCTGCTATCAATAAAGGTTCACAAATTGATTTTGTACGTAATGTAAAATCGACCATAACTAATTCTTCTATAAAAAGATGTTTTTGTGTCGAGAATTTGTGTAAGAAACAAAACTTAAATTCCGTTGTATTAAATAAATCTAATAAAGTTGAAGGGAAGTTGCGACCTCAAAAAACCGCATCGTTACGAAAAACCTCATCGTTCTTAAAACGCTGTTTTTGCGTTCTTAAATCTATAATAACTGTAAAAGAAATATTAAAAAAAAAACCTAATGTATTATCTCAAGCTACGCTTAGTGGTGAACTGTTCAATGATATGCCCCGGCCACAGAAGCTTGTACCATATGAATGTGAACCCGGTATCTGTATGCCTGAGATGTGTGATCCTTACGAATGTAACCGTAAAATTAAATACAAAAAACCCCTTGGTGTTGAAAAAATAAGTAATACAGACAAATATAGAATGATATCAGTATCGTCCGGTGTTACGAGTATAAGAAAATTGAAGGATAAAAGAACACAATTTAATAAGCAAGGAGGATATAAATCGCGTGTACAACGACCTTCTTACACGAGTGGTTTGAAAAATAACACAAAGCGAAACAGAAAACGAGATTCAAAGAAATCTGGCAGACAAATGGTGAGAATAGGGTCTAACGTTAGTCTTGGCGTTGAATTCTATAAAATTAATAGTATAGGAAAAACTGATACAATAGATTCAGTTTCAACTACAAATTACAAATGCAATGAAAGTCCCAAAACAAATATTAATAATAGAATAAATAAAACACAGAACAAAGGAACTTATCTTAAAAAATCGAAGGTGTACAATCCAGAAGAACAGGCATATACTATTAAAAAAAACAGTAGAGTATCGGGTGTCAGTCATTTATTAAAACGTTGCTTTTGTACTTTAGCTCTTCAGAAACAAAATTTGAAAAACATATCTTCTCAACTATCGATACGAAATAATAAAGCTCATGAATCGAAACACACGTCCCATATCAAAAACAAAAATATCATTACGTTGCATAAAAATGTTTCTTATAATATGAAACCATATAAATGTGAAGAAAGCATTTGTAGATCTGGTCCATGCGATCCAAGTGAAAGTGGAAAACGCAAAAGAAAAAGATTACAATCCGAATTTAGTACTTTGGCAGATACCAAAATAAGAAAGTCAGCATCGAGATATATTTCGAAACATTTAAAAAAAGAAAACATTAAAGTTAATTCTACATTGAAAAGTAATAAAAATCACATATACTTGAAACGCGATCGTGAAACAGCGATAAAAGTACCTGGAATATCAGCAAATATAGATGACAGTGAACCTTGCAAACAAGCTGTAAAGATTTCTTCAAATTTTGGCTTCAATATAGAATTTTTAAAAAATAAAAAGTCTTATGATGGAATATGTGTAAATTCTAAGCCACCTAAAAAGCAGTATAAACATTCTAAAAGTAATATGTTTAACGTAGGTTCGCTATCCACTTCGTATAAACATAAAAGATCTCAAGATATAAAAAGGGTGCGAAATACAGAATCACAATTCCCTACAAAAACTGTTCAATCGACTATGACAGGAGTTAAGCCCTTTTTAAGGCGGTGTTTTTGTCTTTTAAAACTGCAAAAATCTAAAGTGAAATCACCACCAATTACTAGAAATTCTAGTGTGGTAGGTTCAGATGTAAAAAAAATAATTGATTTGTCTCCCAAAATAAATACATATAATAAGACAACTCTTACATCAAACAGAGACACGATTAATACACCTTTTATGAATTTGAAATCATATGAATGTGAACCAGGAGTATGTATACCTGGTAAATGTAATCCATACGAGTGTATAAAAAATAATAATATAAGAAAAAACACAATGGCGACTAAACTTTCTACTGTTCAAAAGCCAAAATATTTTAGCAAGTATTCTTTAAGAGAACTAGGAGCAAAAATAAAAAAATCGCGGGCGTTATTAGTTGAAAGGAAAAATCGTGAAAATCTTATCAAAAAGGAATTGTCTACATTTATTGACTATCCCTTGAGACAACGTCACACAGCTCAAGTTTCTTCTAGTTTTAATTTTAATATAGATATCTTTAAAGATAGAAAACCATCAAAATATGCTGATGTTCCAAAGCACAAGAAGGTATTTGCGAAAAATAAAAAAATCTATGAATCCCTTCCTAAACTTAAAATGAAGGACATGACTACAGGAAATGAACCAATAAATTTCCGTCATCGTAAATCTCAAGTAAAACATGCAAGAACGGAATCTAAAAAATCTGGTATTGACCCTTTATTAAAAAGTTGTTTTTGTACTTTGAAATTACAAAAATCGGGTAAGCAATCGAAACCGCATGCGGTAACAGTAAAAATAAGACCTAATGTACAAAACACACACAGAGAAACTAAGGCGGTGGCGCAACCTTATGATCTATGCTCTAAAATTAAAACCATCAAAAGTTTCGAAACTTACGAATGTGTACCAAATGTTTGTACACCAGGATTTTGTGATCCTTATGAATGTGAAAGACGCATAAAGAAGCATCGTATGAGAGTACAAAATACAGAAAATTCCAGAAATAAGAAAATTAATTCAACTAAAATTATTAAAAGCTTGAAACCATACGAATGTGTACCAGGTGTTTGTACAGCAGGATTTTGTAATCCTTACGAATGTCAAAAACGTATAAAGAAGCATCAAATGAGAGTATTGAGTACAGAGACTGAACGTTCCAAGTTACGATCAAAATCTAGCTTAACTTCCAGAAATAATAAAATCAAATCAACTAAAAGTCAAACGGGAACTATGAAGAGACGCCATAAAAAAAAAGTTATAAATAACTCGTCAAAGATATTTAATTCTAAAATTACCCCATCACCTGTTGAAACTTCAAGTCGGCAAGCAGTAAACGTCGGATCAAGTTTCAGTTTTAATATTGAATTTTATAAAGATCGGTCACTTAAAACTACGAGAAGTTTACCCGTATCTCAGAACGTCAAACCTGATGAAAAATATAAAAATATCGATATAATTTCAACAAGGAGTAGAGTTTCAAAAACCCACGGTTCACAAGTCAAGCGGTTTTCTTATAACCGTGGATCACAAGGCAAAGTAATGCACACAGAATCTATAGGATCTGGTGCACCAAAAAAGCTAAAAAGGTGTTTTTGTACACTGACTCTTCAGAAATCTTCTGGCATACCAATACCGAGCGAGATATTTAACACTGTTTCAAAACCAATACTAAAACCAATAGAAGTTAGTACACAAACTAAATTTAAATTAAATAAACCAAAACGATATACCTTGGAACCCTATGAATGTGAACCAGGAATATGTATTCCTGGAAAGTGTAATCCCAAGAAATGTATTAAAATAATGCAATCAACTTCAATACATCACTCTCAAATAGATGGTACGCAACAGAATTCTTCACAAATGTCTGTACTAAGCTCGACATATCCAATTCTTTCTAAATCAAAAACAACACAAGCAGGTCATAGAAAGAAGCACACATTAAAATTAAAACATAAACAAAAAACGCTTGTTAAAGAACCGTATTCTTTATTTACACCGGATTTGCAAAATAGACAAAGTGTTCGTATTGGTTCTAATTTCAGTTTTAATATCGATTTCAGTCGTAAATCAATACCGCACAAAGTATTTACTGACCCGAAATATGACCGAAAACAACGTTCAGTAAAGTACGAACCCAACAAAATGAAAATAAATTCGAAAGATACTAAATGTACTAATATTGAATGTAATGTAATTCGTTCACGCAGTCATAAATCTCAGTCAGAACTTTTAAAAGCTAAACATAAAGCTTCTCTTGTAGGAAATATTTTAAAGAGATGTTTTTGTACGGCAAAACTTTACAATAATTCTAGTATAACACGTCCAAAAATAACTACAGTAAACAAAATTCCAGATAGTACATTGGGACAAAGTTTTAACCACCAACAATATCATGTTTATTATCAATTAAAAAAAACGATGAAGAGCGTTTGTCCACAAAAATGCAAGTGTATAACACAAAATAAGAATTTTCCTAAATTCACTAACACAGTTGGTACAAGAACCAAAAACAAATATTTAAAATTTGAGCCAAACCGGTATATAACACCGAAAAATAAAACTGGTACAGTTGATACAAAGTCAAAAATTTGTCACGAAATGGAAACTATTCTACCATACACACCAAGAAAATTTAACAAAAAAACCAGTAAAGCGATACTTACGAATGTTACGGGACTAAAAAAAACAAATTCACATAAATGTCCTACAACATGCATTTGTAGTGACGATATTAATTGTATTAAGAAATCTAAACGAAACGATAAAAAAATGTCTGGAGTAACAAAGGATTTCACTACCAAAAAAAGGAATTCGCCTGTATTAAAAGATTCATTTGATAAAATATCAATACCTAGTCTTCTAAGAGCAGGAATTAGCCGATGTAAAGCAAAAATTGTTAAGCAACAATACACGACAGATAAAGCAAATTTATCGGAAAATAGTAATCAGTTTAAATCTTTGTCACATAAATTAAAAGGAGCAAAGAGATCATCTGAACGTGATAATTTAAAAAAATGTAACAGTGAACGCCATCAAATAGATAAAAGTAGAAATGAGCCTAAAATATCAAAAAGTCTTAAAATACTTAAAAAAATCAGTGAAAACTTATCACAAATCGTAAATCAAAATAAGAATAAAATATATTCACGGTTTGAACAAGGGGATACCACCCAAAATAAAACTATACCTGCTGTTATTAAACTTTACAAAGCAGCAGAATCCAATGGATACAAAAAATATATTGCCAATGATTATTACATAAAAAATGATAAAACACAACCCAAGTCTAAAATATTTAAGGTTAGTAAACACAGAAAGAAAACCGTTAAATTTTCTGGTGTATCTTCTAAAAGTCAAAACAAAGCACCAAAGATGACAATTTTAAATATTTTAACGAGGAAGTTATTATGTAAGTGTAACACTACAACAGATAAGAAAAAGAAAGAAGGGATAGAAATTAAAGAACAACGATTAAAAAGAAAGGTAGTTTCACCACTAACAGAAGAGAAGAGGAAATTGTTGAGACGCGAAGAGTGTTATAAGTACTGTGATGTCATTCGTCTCTTAGGTAAAAATGAGGATTGGGATGCAATTAACAATAAAATTATGGTTACAAATTTAAATCTTAGTGATAATGAAACAGCAGCTACAAGGAAAGATAATTCCGATTCTAAAATACAAGAATTTATCGACGATATTAAAAGTGGAAAGGAAATAACTTTTCCGTTAGTAATTACAGACAGTTCGCAAATTAAGGGAAAATGCAAATCTATTAGAACTGATATAGAAACAATTTATAAGTCTAAAAATATGATGGGGTCTAAAAGTCTAAAATTACATGAAGCTGGCAACCATGTTAAAAGAGTTAATAATATTTCTAAAAGTAAAGAAACTCTAACCAAAAAAGTTAAACCAGGTGCTAAAAAAACTATGCTAGCTAAAGCCATCAACGAAAAGAAATTATGTGAATGTCCTGCATCAATGCATAAAGATAAAGAGGCAAAAATTTTAGCTAAGAAAATGGAAGGCAAAATTTGTAAATGTTACCCTTCAGCTTGTGAATGTGCGAAAGTTATCAAGATAGAGAAAGCTAGACGAAAAAAGCAAAAAGCACTTATCAAAACACAGTTGAAAAAATCTAAAAAGGAGAAGAAAAGGCGAAAACGATTAGAAAAAGAAAAAAAGACCGCTGGGAAAAGGCGTCGCCGTGATTTATTCTTACGCCAAAAACGATATAAAATTGAAGATACTCTACGTCTTCAGAAACGAAGGGATCTAGAGAAGTATTTAGAACGCAGAATTAAATTAAAAGACACACCTGATTATCTAGTTGCAACAGAATCTTTATTAGATTTAGCTAAATTGAGTTGTACGATTATGGAGGATATTGCACGCTCTACGTATAGAGCTATGACCGATCCGCGTTACACATGTAAACGTGTGAAAGAAACAGTAAAGAAACCAAGTCGTATATGGCCTTCAGTAAAAACCGCTGTCATTAATTCCGGGGCGCCTGCTACGTTCAAACGTATTATATTAAGATGCAAAAACATGTCAAGCATAAAAAAAATAAAGGCGATACTCGTAAAGAACCGATGCACTAACTACCTATTACATATCGCCGATAGGGATCCAAGGAAGAGATTGAGAATGAAAAAAACTCATGAACGATTAAAGCGCCAACGTGTGCCTTTAGATTTTCAGTGCAGTCTCTATATGGCATCATTAAGGAAAAAACCCTTTCTCAAAGTGTATTTCAAATGTCCGTGGTTTTATCCACACTTTTTAAACTTGCTCGCTGTGTTAAGACAACTATCGGATATGTTTCTATTCATACTAGCTGCGATTGTATGGAGCCCTTGTATCTTGGGAATGGAATTATGTAGAGCTATGATGTGTTGCTTACTCTGCACTGGGTGATTGATTACAATATTATTGTTTTTTTTTTCAATAAAGTTTTATGTTACTTTTGTAAGAAACTTTTATTTGTATATGACTTATTTAATTTATAATATATTGTACTAATATTATTGTAAGTCCTTATTAAGCAGTATGTATTGTAAAATTTGAAACTCAGGCTGGCTCAGGATGTGCCAGATGTACTCAGGTATCAACGTTACTCGCGGAGGCACTTTTCATGCACTATTACTTATACTCTTTTCATACCAAATAATAAACAAATTTTAATTTTAGATACAAAACGTTGGCTCTTAACATGTAGTTTATTATCACACAATTGTCTAATGAATATGTCGTGACTGCACACTAAAAGCATTTTTCATCATAGAAAAGTCCATTCCGTTCTGAAATAGAACAAGTTGACTACAATGTCAAGGAGATTAGCCTAAAAGTAAAAATACACACTGTCGAATGAAAAAGTATTACATTAAAAGGTGACTAAAATAAGTTGTTACTTAAATAAATATACTCATCATAGTTAAGACGAACCTTTGTAATTGCAGTTACCCTTTAATAATTTTATTATCCAATTATTATATTATGTATATGGAAAAAAATTACATCCAAGTTTAATAGCCGAGAATCCTTCCAAAGTTTAAGTGTAAGCCGAGCGTTTCTATTAATTAAGTTGAAATGAATTCGAAACGTTTTTTAATACTTGTATTATAGCGTTAGTTCTAATACTTTATCGTTGCTTACTTTTATTAGAACTCGATAAGTTCTATATTTACGATATAAATAATTTTCACAAATATGTAATATTGCATCGAAACAACGTATTTCTCATAGAATTAATATAATAATAATACAAATATTAATTATTGCATTTTAAATTACAGAAAACTATCATGACTAGAGAACTGTTTACTATTTACGTAGCATGTGTACTCTACTAGTACCTGGGTAACCGTAAGCTTGATATTTTTATATTATGTTTAAGTCAACAAATATATTTAGATACGAATAACATAAATATACATATTGATTAACCATCCACATTTTACGATTTTACATATGTACCAAATGATTATTGAATGATTATTGAAATGATAACAGACGAATATAATTAATCGTTTTATTACAAATGATTTACTTAAAAAAATTTTTTTTTTTCCAAAAGTAAAACTATATAGATTAATTCAAAAATCAAGAATTTGTCTAAGACAATAATTTCATCTAAATCGTTAGAGCCGTTTCCGAGATATGCAAAATGTATATACTTACATATACACAAGAATTGCTCACTTAATAGTATTAAATAAATAGATAGATTGGTTGGGTTTTAAATATTTACCCATTTTTTGGCAATTCAGAGTTCATGCCTACTATTTGTTTAAATAGTAAAGCAACTATCTTAAAACATGTACGAAGCAGTCAGTCGAAAGTGCGAAAACAAAAGAGACCGATATCGACCAAACCCTCAAAAGTGAGAGGGAGAGCACCACCCTCTTTATGACTCAGAGGGGAGACGACCCTTGCACGTAGATATTGCGGTGCGTACCCCCAGTAATGTACGCGGCCTGCACTCGCATATCTATCGATCTGTCGTTTTTTGACCAATTTGGCTTTTAACATTTCATGTATCTATGTATGTATTAAGGAGCTGGTTGACAGACTCTTCAACTTACAGCTGAAACTACTGAAGTTAAGAATATTAAATTTGGATAATAGTTTGATTTTGTAACATATGACTCACTAAGTAGCACTTATTTGATGTGTAACCTCTAATGATTAGATAAACGGGGTTAGCAAAAACTATGGGAGCAAAAATCTCTTCACCTATTGATTTCACCTTAGCACAATAACTTCTTAATGTAAATAAATATACATCTATTTCGGAATTTATCAAATTACGTTCCCTAAGTGTATAAAATAAGGAATGAAAATTCTGTTTTAAACTCTTATCGAGATGTATATGCAAGGTATCTTTTTGTTTTTTTATTTATTTAAAAGTTTACTACTAGATCTGGAATGGAGCAAAAGAACGAATTTTTCAGGCTAGGTAGTATACGTATAAGCGAAATACCACTGATTAACTCAATGTTTCATCATGAGATCTGTAAAACTATACACCCGATTGAATTAAAATTTAGCTTTCGTGCTCCTTTCGCGATCTAGACGCTCAATAAAAATGGGTTTTTCCAATAATGCGAGATTACCGGCAATAACGCGAATGAAGTCGAATGCACCGTTAGTTTGAATATATGAAATAATTCCCTTTTGGAACGTAATATATTATTGTAAATATTTGATGCATGTTTACTATAGTAACTGGTGGTCCCAACTTCATTCGCTTTTTTCGCGTATCCATGCTAAATTTTAAAGTCTATAGGTCTGGCAGTTTCGGAGATACCGAGATATATAATTATAACACGCTACAAGCATAAACATAAAATAGCTATATTAATAAAAGATAAACTGCTATGTGTATCGCTAAAGTAAATATTATTTTTAAAACCGAATGTTAGTTAGCAAAATGTGTTCATTAATATGTGCTTTAATGTGGACCGACTATTAATAATTAGGACTAAATTAGGCATGTGCAATGTACATGCAAACCGTGTGTTAATTATCATATACAGAATTGGTTAACATTCGTTATGATCTGGATCGAGATTCAGTTTAAACACACCGACTCATCTTAAGCTTGACTTGAATAATTAAATAGTAAACCAACTAGAACTGACCAACTCTTTTTCATATCGCATTATTTTAATGAGTCAAACTCTATCACCGCTACCGAACACCAGTGCCCCCAGCTAAGTTGTGTTTCTACAATTACTAACGAATAGAAAAAAACAGTAAATGTATGGGATGACACACGTCAACTTGACTTTGACATTCTACGTCGACTGTCATTCCATACTTTCGTTGGCAATTATTGAGGGACAGCTTAGCTAGGGGAACAGGTGTAACTCCTGTCATAATGGTGTCTTTATTTGTTATCGTTGGGAAAAAGGATAGTTACGTCTTTCCTCTCGCAATTTGCCAGGCGGGCTACGATAGACTCACCTGATGCAAATGACCAAAACTACCTACTAAAAGAGTCGTATCTACATCGATCATGCACTCACCCTCTTATTTGGCGCGATGATAGTTCAGTTGCAGTGTGTATAGACGCCGCATCAAAGGACGTGAGTTCAAATACCTACAATGAGCTCGAGGTTTCGGTGAAGAAAAACATCGTGGTGAAACCATAATATGGTGCTAGGGCTTTTCTATGGCCGCCTGGCTAGCTACCATACTCAAGTTGAAAATCTGCCGCCAAATACCAATAAGTGTCTTCCGGCAGTTGCCCTTGAGAGTCAGTCCCTTCACAGGTTTACTGTGTCCACTATCTTGGGCCGTGTCGTCACTTAACATCAAGTGAGATTGTGTCTATAACAATAAACATTTAAATGAAAAAAAAAAGAGAGAATGCCGAAATCCCTCATAGTGACTCTTTGTGAGTTGCATTTCCAGAACTGTCAGTGTTTATTCAGCTGTAGAAAACTTTTCAGAAGCTATCACAGTGTGGACTTACGTTGGTTTGTAGATCTCGCGGTGTTGCTATTGTTTCGTGATTTACCGTGCTTAACATCAGGCAAAATGATAACATTTAGCCGTGCTACAGCAAAAAACGGCGTTTTAAGACCACACGACAAAAATGAAAACTTCATCAATGCGAGGTTAATATTACGTAATAAAAATATATCTTATTAAATAAAACGTATAGGCACGAAACATACGGTACTCACATCGATACCGAATGGGACTGATGCGTCATGATCTCGCATGTAACGTGCGTGTAACTGTATGGCGTTGACTATATCTCTTTCGTTCCTTTAGCCGATTCAAGACGACTTTATTCGAACGAGTGTCACATGACAAAGTATTACAGCTGTCTCATTCAATAAAGTGCTCAGTGCGCCGAACATGTTTTTACTTCAAAAGACTGTTTTGCAAGTTCCTTTACCCGAATCGTTTATGAAATGTACGTACGGAAAATAACATTGATAAAGTAATTGTCATAATATCTTAATTTTGTACACGGTGTACGCTCACTGTATGATTTTATCTCAATAAAATTTTATAGTTATTACCGAGAACCTTTTTTAACCGGTTTAAATATGTACGTAGTCAAATATATTCACTGTGTTACAATTGTAAGTTGGGTATATAAGTGTTTATTTTACAATTTTTTTTTTTTTTTGAGAAATTAGGTTTTTGATTTACCTAAGTTAGTAGTTAAAACACAAGTAATCATAAAATACTGGCAATATCTCTATTTTTCTTTGTGATTTTACTAGCTTCTTTAAAAAGGGGCCAATCGTTTTAAAAATCACAAAAAATATTATCCGTTATTTGTGATTGCGGAAAAATGTTTCTCCAATAAAATTTTGGCGTCCATGTTGATTAACCGTCTTAGCGAACCAATTTAGAAAAGTGCCTCTGAGCACTTTTTTATTTTAAACTACTATATCCACGTTAAAAATTCCTAAAGCTTATAATCGGCGATCTATCGGCTCATCGCCTCTCAGGAGCTGACTACACAGTGGTTGATCCCTAAAAAATTCGAGGTAAAAGAGAGTCATTAATATATGTTTACCAATTTGTGTATGGTGGTTGCGACCCTTTCTAGATTCCTATTACCCCGTTTGATTACTGATTATACACTAGCCGATCTCGGAACACACGACACCTGCGTAGGTCCTTTTCTCTCGTGTCGCATTATATTGAGTTCGATCAGTATTCCAGTAATCAGGTTAGCGAGTATGCAGAAGTATGGACCGATGGATGGAGTCGATGAAACTGTCCTGTCCGTAATTAATGTATTTAATAATTCAGTATCTAGACTTATAACTATATTCTTGTTAAAAACTGATTATAAGCTAAATGGCAAACGATAGTCAAATTTGTAATTTTTTTTTACTAGAAACGGAAATTTCTTTTAGTAAAAAAATATAGGTTCTTGATAAAATTAATTCGCTGATACGAAAGTTTAAGCAAATCAAGTTCCCCTTCATGCTGCGGCAGTTTGTAAAGATCTCGCCCCTCAGAAAGTTGACGTAAAAACTTCTTGCCTGACTTGCATATATAGCACTTTGTAAATGCAACTAGGGGAATAAAATAACTAATATTTCATTGCCATGACTATTTATTTTATATACATCCTAGATATAGTAAATATTTTAATGTGTCTATATTTCCATACTTGTATACTAGTAATATTATAAATATGAAAGTGAGTTTGTTTGTTACGGTTTCAGGCCTAAAGCGCTCAATCGATTATGATAAATTTTGGTATAGAGATAAATGGGAACCCAAAGACTCTGAGAGACTACTTATTCTGGCGAAAAAGTTATTAGAACTGGAGTAAAGAGAGGTATAAACTTGGTATGAAACTTTTTATAGCGTCATCCGATTTGTTTGACAAAATCAATATTAACGCCAGCGAAGCTGTAGGTAAAAGCTAGTATTATATATATACCAATCTATACATGTAACATAGCTGCACGAAACCAAACTTGTTAATTTATGTTCGGGTGTACTTTATTAAAGATATCATGGCCAGAAGTATTTTTTTTAGAAAGTATGTCAGTATGTTCGACTGCCAGTACTCCAACACTATGAACATTCACGGAGGCAATAATTCAACATAAAATCTAAATACTTATTAAACTAATCAACTAATTTGTACTCGAGATACCAAATGTATGTAAATTTTATTCAAATTGTAAATCTACTTTGTTTGTATTATTCATATCCCATTTTGTCAGTAGAGTGACCACTTCACGTTCATTAACGAATGTGTCCACAATGTGTCACATCGACCCTTCTTTGTTTCCAACGTCTCATTTGAATATATATTTCTGCATAGATTACTTTAGATCATCAATATTTATTTATAACTAGCTGACCCGGTGAACTTCTTCTCACCTGTAATCTTTGTTCTGTAGCCTTGCTAAAATTAAAAAATGGTTTAACCGATTTGTATTTTATTTTATACAAACCTTGTCCTGACGATAACGAACACAGGCCAATAAGTACAATAATAATTAATTTCAAAATACCGCCGAAAAAACATAAAACCTTGCTCAAATCTGGTGGGCATAAGCTCTACCACCTTAATATTGTTTTTTTTTTTTATATACTTATGGTTTAGCGTTATGGCCATAATCTCAACTGATCTTAAACGATACGACCCAAGTTGGTAGACACGCTAAGCCTTTGCTAGGACTGGATCTCAAGTGCAACTGCCGGACACACCTATTGGTATTTGGCGGCAGATTTTCAACTTGACGGTGGTAGCTAGCCAGGCGGGCATTAGAAAAAGCCCTACCACCATGCTATGGTTTTCTCGCGATGTTTTCGTTCATCGAAAGTTCAAGCTTTTTGTAGGTGGGTGGATTCGATCTCACGTGCCTTGACGCGAAGTCGTACACACTAATACTGAGCTATCATCGCTTCAAATTTCATTACAATGTTTTCCTTCACAGAAAGCTCAAGTTCATTGCAAGGATTCGAACCCACGTTCGTACACCCTACCAACTGAACCCTCATTGATATAAACTGATATAGTTTTGTATATGAAATGGTATATGGTAATGGTATATGAGTATATGAAACGGTTATAGTTTTATAACCTAATAACTAAGGTGTCTATCTTAATAGTCTCATATTGAGATGGTAAATTTAAAAGGAAATTAATTAATAATTTGCTTTGGGAATTTCGTGCTTTCCTCCCTGAGCTCTAATACACATTAGCCGAATGAAAATTTTGTATCTGTTTGGGGACAAATATACGAAAACTTTAGCTAAACATATTACAGCCCGAGCTCCCGGTAATTGTTTTGGGATATAAAAGTTACAATTTCACTCCATTCTGTACTAATTATAACATAACTTTGTTACCATCTAAATCATAGACGTAGAAAATATTACGGACGTATACGGCGTTTTGGTTCGGTTCGTTGTGTATAATTTAAAATATTATACGTATCATTCTTTTACACTTTCATCCTAAAGTGACCTACATTTTAGTATATAAAATATGTTGGTCTAAATACCTCTCTTATTTCAAAATCTTTATTGCATAGATTATTTATTAATTTAGTTTCTTAATATGTCTGAAATATAATAATAAAGTGCCGTCAGAATTTTCTTATTATATTGTTCTATTCGCTAGAAACTAGTTAGTATTCTTCTTACTTTATGGTCTTCATGAATACTATAACGGTAGTATTCGCTTCAAATTCAGCACTTCTATGAATCTTGTATTACATTCATATAAATATATTTATAGGTAGGTATATTTTTGCAAGTATGTTTAATAATTTTCTAACTATGTAGAATTTGGAGCGATGATAGCTCAGTGGTAATGTGTACGACTTTGCGTCAAAGAACGTGAGTTCGAATACAACCACCTATAATGAGCTTCCGCTTCCGGTGAAGGAAAACATCCTGAGGAAACCATAGCATGGTGGTAAGGTTTTTTCTGATACCCGCCTGGCTAGCAACCACCCTCAAGTTGAAAATCTGCCGCCAAATTCCAATAGGTATGTTCCGGCAGTTGCACTTGAGAGCCAGTTCCTCTACAGGTTTAGCGTGTCTATCAACTAGGGCCGTATCGTCACTTAAGATCCGGTGAGATTATGGCCATAACGGTAAGCCTTAACTATATAATAGCTAGCTATAGATTAATAGCTAATATCCAATTTAGAATTCTATTTATGTTATAAAATTAAATCGTGGACGAAAATGAGTCCAACAAATCTTAAATAATTAAAATCGGACCAGCCGTTTTTAAGTTATAAATGGTGTAAAAAATACGGCTTTGTTCACTATATATATATATATATATATATATATATATATATATAGCTTCTGTTGCTTGATATTTTTTTATGCTAAAGGCCGCACACAGGCTGACCGCTCATCTGATGTTAAATGGTTACCGTCGCCTATGAACAACTGCAACCCCAGGGGCATTACAGCCGTGTTGCCGACCATGAATAAATCTATTTCAACTTACCCTTTCCAATAAACGTGAAAGTAAATTAATGAAATTTTATTACTTACAGGGAGCACGGCAAATAAAATATCATCTAACGATGTTAAGCCATTAAATGCATAACAATGCTGCTATTAATATTTTGTAGTTAGATAAATCATCCATCAATCTGCAGTAATAATGGTTTATTGAGATAATAATTATACATAGTATGTTTACTAACAATTTTAATACTCTTTACATCCAGTTGATCACTACATACAACTTAACATATAATCTTTTTTATGTATAAATAACTAACAATTATTATTCTTTGTGTATTTTCGTGGCACTAGCAAAAAATATATAATTCTGTATTAATATTAAAAAGTGGAAAAGTTTGCTTGTTTGTTTGAACGCGCCAATCTTAGGACATACTAGTCAGATTTCAATTATTCTTTTTGTATTTGATACATGATATTAATTATTGAGAATGGCTTTAAGCTATTTAACATCACGCTACCACCAAAAGAAGCAAAGCTGTGTTGAATAAAGTTACAAAAACGGGCAAAACTTATAAAATAAATTTTTATTTTTAGTTCCACACGAATGAAGTCGCTGGTACACAGCTAGTAACAAATATATAAATGTAACCATCAGGCGAATGTAATTTTTTGGTACGTGACAGAGGTATAAAATAGATTAATGTCGTGGAAAAAGGAGTGAAAATATAATTAATGTTTGTAGGAGTACAGGCGCGATGTGAAAATTTTTCGATTAAAATTCAGGTACCATGAGCGCGCTGTACAGTATATTACATTAAATTTATTAAAATTATACTATTGTTGGCGCGTTATTTGATATTTAGTTTCTTAATTTCAATGCAGTACCTGGATGACCGAACTTGGCTCGATATTTTTTGATTGTGTTTACTTTAAATAACATATTAATATATATGAAATGCACACTGTTTAATTACTCACATTTTAGGAATTCACGTGCGTTTGAACAAAGTATTTCAATAAAAAACACGAATGTAATTTAGTAACAATAATTTGATTAAATAATCCATTTTACAAAGAATACGCGCTACTATATAGGTGAAAAGCAAGAATCTGTCGAAATACAAAATTTCATCCAAATCGTTAGAGCTGTTTCCGAGATACGTGAAATTTATATATGTAGATATATACAAGAATTGATCACTTCATAGTATTATTAGATGGATAACAATTAGAAATCTTGTATTTTCATTAACAGACTATTATTACAATTTGTTTATGTAATTTATTGTAACGTTTATTCATAGTAATTAATGGACTCGCTGCCATTTTTGGCTTTGTTCGGAACAGTTAAAATATGGAAAAGGATTATTTTTCAAAATCTCTTCAAAGAAGTATATCACACATACATTTTTATATCAAATAGGCCATTTCAAATATTTCTATTTTGCTTAAAGAATAGATTGTTGAGTAGAGATATGATATCAACTCTGATGTATCATCTATTATGGTGCTTTTTACATTCGACTTTTATCAGTTCATTTTGGTCATATCTGTGAGAGTAACGAGAACAAGGTCGGTCATCATATTCTATAATGTTTTAGGTTAGTTTTATATGATACTTTAAAAACAATTACGTTTTATACTGGTTTTAATATATGTTATTTGTTACTGTATAGTATAGTATAAAAAGTGTAATAAATATAAATTATACAATAGATTACATATTAAGATTCATCGGAATTAAATTGAGTATTATGATTTGTAAAAATAATAAGATACACTGAAAGATTGGTTTCAAGATAAACCCATAAATGCGTCAAAAATTAAAAGTTTATTCTTTCAAACCTTTTGGTAAAACTTGGTAGGATAAAAGTTTTCTCAAGCAAAATACTATCAACATATTACATCCAATTTTATTTGGCGCACGGCATCCTTTAATAAAAGTTAAATACGAAATAGTTCCGTAACTTCTTTTCTATATATCAACTGACTGTTTTTTTTCTTTACTGTTTAGTAGCTATTGAACTTTAGTGTAATTAATATAAAATATGGAACCAATAGCTTTCCCTCTTTACAGATTTTTTTAAATTTTTTAGAGAACTATAGTTTAAAACAAAAATAAAGCTATAGCGAACAATAGTTTGAATACAGATTTTTGGGATATATTGTTAAATTTTCTTTAAGGTAAAACAATTAATACATATAAAAATAATTTTAGAAAAAGTAGACGCAACAAGTGGCTCTTAAGTGCAACTGCCGGAAAACACCGATAGGTATTTAGCGGCAGATTTTTAACTTAAGCGTGGTATATAGTCAGGCGGACATTAGAAAAAGTGCTAAAGTAGTTTTCATTCATATAAAACTCAAGTAGGAATTATGATTGATTTCAGCGATATCAATGTATCATACACATGCACAGCGAATCAAAATACAACAATAAAATCATCCAAACACGGTCATAGTAATAAATATTGGGGTTTACGACAGTCCCGGCGTTCGTGACGTAAGTAGATAGGTTTTTATTACTTCTCCGATGATATAATTTCATGTGATATGCCTATGTGGCGTGAGTTAGGCCATTCAAACTTTGACATACATCTTTATATAGCTAGAATTTATATATAAATACAACTATTTGAAGCGATGATAGTTCAGTTGGTAGTGGGTATGGACGCCGTGTTAATATGTAGCTTGAATTCAACTACAGTGATCTTGAGCTTTTGGTGAAGGAAAACATCGTCATGAAACTGTAGCATGGTGGTAGTAGGGCTTTTTCTATTGCCCGCCTGGCTAGCTACCACCCTCAAGTTGAAAATCTGCGGCCAAGTATCTATAGGTTTGTTCTGACAGTCGCACTTATGAGTCAGTCCCTCCACTTAACTTAGCGTGTCCTCCATCTTGGGCCACATCGTCACTTAACATCAGATGAGATTGTGGCCATAACGCTAAACCTTAACCATAAAAAACTAGTAACATTTAAAGATGTTTTAGGCAAGATTCGTTAGATGATAGGATACAATATTTGTTATTAAAATTATTAATGGACTTTGAAATAATTACAATGTGAACGACATTAACGATTAAGACCCTCAACGGTAATAAGGATTAAATCTCTGGAACATCAGCCCTTTCGCGGTCTAATCCTAACCTATTCCATTTTGAGCCCCAATGTTGGACAAAGAATGGGCGAGCACGATAAAGGGATTAAAATTTGTAAAATTTATAGCTGAATTACATTCGGCCGGTTGTGAGAGGGTTAGGTCTTAATTATTGTTTGTGAAACAATACTTTTATTATGAACGTTGTATTTTCATTAAGACTTTATATCAATACAGTAGGTATGTAGTAATATTTGGGGATACATAAACGCATTTCCCTACGTAAAAAAAAAGGTATGTAGTTATATTTACCCAAGTTCTTAATTATTATTTTGTCCAAGATACTTTTAAAATAATAACTATATATGTCAATATTATAAAGCGGAAAATTTTATTTGATTGAACTCGTCAATCTTTTGTCGTACTACAAAAAATATTTTTGTGTTTGATAGAGCAATCATTGAGGAATGCAAGGGGTATTTAACATCACTCTACCATCAATAGGAGGAAAGCTGTACTGAAAGAAGTTGCAAAAGCGGGCAAAAGTTATTACATAATTTGAGTTTTACTAAACGAAGTCGCAAGCACATCTAGTCTATAAAATCTTGTATGTGTCTTTTAAAGAAATAAACAAGGTCTTTTTCTAGAATGAAATACATGAAATATGTTACTTTTATCGAGACGATGGTTCATAGCTATTCTATGATATGATAGATGGCTACAGATAATGGCTACAGTCATTAATTACCGAAAGAGGCAAAACAATGTTATACTAGCTGGCTATATTAATAATTATAAAAGAAACGAAAGCCTCGGGATTTTTTTATTTTTTTTATACTTAAGGTTTAGCGTTATGGCCATAATCTCACCTGATCTTAAGTGACGATACGGCCCAAGTTGGTAGACACACTAAACCTGTGGAGGAACTGGCTCTCAAATATCATCATATCAATCATCATATTGTAGACAAATATATTTTAATACTAGTGCTGCTTTACGACTCCGGATACACGTGTCACGCAGAAACTGCTTTGTCTCTTAATTTTATTTTTGCACAAACTTTATGATTTATAAAAGTATTATTAATATTTCCTATAGTCTTACCATTTATCGCACAACGCACATTTCCTGCAAATGCATAATAATTCTTATAAGCTATCAATTTATGTATGACATTTTTTTTTTTATTATAAAAAATTGGTTTAGATTACATAAAAAAAATATACCTGTTTTAATGATTTAATTTTATCATCACATATTTTTATAGCCTATCAATAGACAAATGACATAAGCTCCTTCTGTAGAAAAAAAACAATCAATTCGCTTTGAAAATCCGTGTATAAGTAAAAGCAATATTTCGAAATGTCATATTCATCACAGTGTTCTATATATGTAATATACTCCCAACGAATTTGGACGAAATACACTCAATACATATCTACAGTATATCTGTAATAATATAGATTATTAATATAGATATGTAATATCGTTACAATACAGTTATAACATCACCAAAAAAAGGATTCTTTAATAATATTCTGCCTTTTGTAAAAACCGGTTTTAAATTGTCGAGCGGTGATAATATAGCCGCTGGTATCTCCGACGACTTCTCATTTTTCGTATACCGTATGGTTTTTCATGTCATATTTTAACAGACTTAATTAAGCTCTACACCGAAGTACGTGTTAAGTGACCATGTATTTTTAACTTAGGAACTTACACATTCAGGTTTTATAACTTATGATCTATAAAGTTTGTTTTATTTTCCTTTATGCTTTAAAGGTTTAGCGTTATGGCCTTGATCTCATGCGGCCCAAGTGGTTTATGGAGAGATATGGAGGCTTTCAAATGTAACTACCTAAGTTCTAAAGTTATTTAAATGTTTGCTATGAATTCGTAATCATTCTGGATACAATTTATGTAACATTTGAGTTAATATTACTTATTTGTTCTTGTTTTTTTAAGATAACACAGGTATTAGGAATCAAAACGGGGGACATTATATACATATATTGACTGAGTCAAATACACAAAGACACAGAAAAACTATTGTTTCCGTAGACAATCACGAGTTTATGAATAATAAATATAATTTATAGATATTATTAGGAATGTAGTTATAGGAGGGTTTATAATACCGATTAGTATATATAAGTGTGGTGTGACCCGGTTTTGGGTTCAGTCAAAACGAGGCATTCAAGGCGTATTCATCGTACGCAGCCGGAGTGTTACCGAAGGGACGTAAGATTCATATTACTCTATTATTGATGCTTGTGCTGTAAATCATTATTGGGAATGATTTATACTGGGCAGAGAGAAACACGAGCGGTGAAGGTGAGTGTTGACAATTGTCGAAAGGAGTTGTTAATCCTACATCCGTAGTTGCAAGTCTCGGACACTGCCCCGTAGTTTTTCTCTCTCTGCCACACGATGTCTCTCGTCGTTTCATTATTATTGAACTGATTATCCTCCTAAAACTACTACGCTGCTGTTTATTTCTAACAATATGTATATGATTGTTAGTCTAAGTGCCGACAGATGAAAATAATGTGAATGATTACAATTTATAAAATTTTAAACATTAATATTTACTACCACAATTCAATTTAATATCCATAAAAAGTTTTATTTTATAGTTTACTTTAATAGTTACCCAATCATTCGTTTTTATTGATATTTGTATACTGTTTATTTATTTATTATCTACTACCAGTCAACCTTGAACTAAAGTAGATGGAATAGAAAATAGAACTTATCCAATAATTATTATAGATGTAAAAATATTAAATATATTCATGCAAATGAAAATATGATTTATAAACGAAGAGTTATATAGTATACATATAATAAAAATAGAAGTAGTAATATTAGTATCAATAGTAACGAGAGTAACCAGTAACGATAGAAGCGGAGGTACACTTGATTAGTTGTATAGCAGCTAGTTTGCACTACTAACGGAAAAAAGCGCTGTTTTGTCGATGTTTTCTAATACGGTGTTGCCGCATATGTCTTTACGGATCTAAAAAAAAATATGAAAGCAGAGTGAATGCTACAGAAATGCAACCTGTGCGAACAACGCACAATAACTACATAGGTATAATCGATAAAGATCGTATTATATTTATTGAGTGGAACATTGTGGATCAATGGAACATTGATCATTAGTGAATGCAGGGTGCAGGATGATTTCCGCCAAAGACTAGAATAATTACAAAAGCTGTTCCTGATCTCTAGCAATATGGGGGTTTGAAGCGTCGCCGTGGTGTATTTTAGTGGGTAGTGTTGGGTGATTAGCACCCGATGAGTCACTATATACCCCTCACGCCTTTGATTTGCGTGTTGCGATGAGGAAGTCCGCAAAGACTGGGATTTTAAACACCACGTTAATAAAAAAAGGATGCAAGGTGAATCTCAGCATATTGACTGAATTTCCGATGAAATTAAACATTGTGATAAAACTAAAGAAAGGTGGTAGAATCATTTTCTGTCGATCAATTATTTAGCTAGAAACTTCAGTTTTCAAATCTGTTGTTAATTATTTAGGTGAGTTCTCATACCTGCAGTTAGACCCGTCTACTCCTGCCACTAGGCTTAACGTGTTTATAACATCAATTCAGATTATACGAAATGCTAACCCTATAAAGATCATAAATAATTATGATAGCACTAAACACTTTTAGAATTCTTTTTACACTCCATTTACAATTTCTTTTTGGGATATTAACAATGTATCTATTAATTTACTTCATACTATTAAGTGGTCAATCCATGTACGTATATAAATTTCGCATATCTCGGAACAGCTCTAACAATTTGGGTGAATTTAGAACTTGGACATATTCTTGCTTTTTAAATTCATTGATATAGTTGTATTTTTCGTAAATAAGTTATTATATTCGTGCATTTTATTTAAATAGTCATTTTTATGTTTGTAAAATCGTAAAATGTGAATGTCGATTCTATATGTGACTCGTGTTTAAATATATTTATGAAATAAACACAAAATAAAAATATCGAGATTGCGAACTATTATATACATATTATAAATATGCATATTCAACTATTTTATTAATTTTAAAAATAATTCAGTTTTGAAATATGGTTGAGTTCGTAACTCTATGGTATTGCGAATAGTACTATATTTGAATCTTCCAATTTTCATCAGATTTGACCCTGACCTAACTCCAGAGGAAATGATCTGGTTTTAACTATATTGACTCGCTAAACCTAACTTTAGCACCTCTAACAATTATTCTGCTTATTAATTTAGCTGAAATTATCGACATCCATTTAATAAAAGTAGATTCACTTTTAACACGCAGACGTGTTGCGGTCCCTAACAAATAACTTACCTAACCTAATTGCCTAGAATTTAACGAGATTTGTAGTTAAATCTTAGTACCCTTACCTTTGGATAATCTTTTATCTGCCTGTTACTTTATTATGTATTCATGCGGATCTTCGTGTACTGAAAATTGTTACGTGAGTGTGTGTCGGAGGATTTTCAATGATTATTATCGATAAACTATGTATACTAAATGACTTTACTGAGAACAGGATTGATTGTTCTTTATCTAAGTTTGAAAACTGTACCTGTAATGTTTTTATTTTAGTAGTCTGATTATAAATAAGAAATAATGCTTTATTTGTATATAAACGGCCACGTTTAAGATATCTATCCTATTTTTTATTGTTAACAAAGCGTTTTAGTGCAAATTGTCGCTTACGATGTTTTTCCTGAAAAGGCTTAACATTTAATTAGTTGCATACGAAAATAGGCAATATTCTTAAAAATATGCGGGCTTAGGATAAGTGGCTGGGAGGCGTCGATAAAGTGCTGATCAATCAATGGTTGTTATTATTTTAGATTTTACTATCTATATCATGGGTAAAAAAGCCGCCACTTTGTCGTGTGCGGATAAAAAAAACATTCTATGTACGTGCTGACAATATTTCAGATATTTTTATCAACCACGTACCATCTTAATATCTTGCATTTACCGTTATTATAAGTGCAATCATTTTAACTCTATCGTTTTTAATTACCATTACGGTTTATTTTTAAATAAAAATTACCACCTTTGTTTTCACTACGACAATAGATAATAAAATGTTTGTTAAGTCGTCAAAATATATTACACATTATAAACTATATAGAATGCAGGTATGTATTTTAATAATTCATAGAAATTTCGGCAAGTAAGATAAAACTTTTCATAAGATTTAAATACATCAACAATTTCACAGTAATTAGAATTCATAAAGGTATTTGTACGACACTAGGTAATTAGAGATGCTAGACACGCTTTAGATCCGCGTACCCGCATCAAAGCCTGAGGTCGGCGCTGTAGGACCCAAATTAACTAGATTTCCCCTCATAGTTGTCTTTATAAACTTACCTTTTGGTCTATATTACTTAGTTTAATACTATAATATAATTATAACTTATAACTACCATGTATTCAAAATCTTTGAGTGCAATGTTTGATGTACAGTTACGTACCGTTATTATTTTGAAGAAATATGTTAGTGATTACATAAACAGATATATAGTATCGATAAATCTATATTCATCATATCATAAAGCTGAAAAGTTTGTTTGAACAGGCTAATTTTAGAAACTACCATGCGAATTTAAAAAAATGTTTTTGTATTTGATAGAGCAATCATTGAGGAAGATACTTTATGCTATTTAACATCACGCTACGTCCATCAGGAGCAATGCTAAGCTAAATAAAATTTTATTACCACGCGAATAAATTCGCGGACACATGTAGTAATATCACAAAGCGGAAAAATTTGTTTGTTTGAATGCGCTAATCTAGGAACTACCAGTTGGATTTCAAAATATTTTTTGTATATGTGAGAATGTAATCACCGAGGAAGGCTTTAGGCTATTTAATATCACGCTACTATCAATAAGAGCAAAACTATATTGAAAAAAGTTACAACAGAACAATATAGAGTTACAAGTAACAAAAACGGGTAAATTTTTTTAAATAATTTTTAGATCCACGCGAGCGAAGTCGCGGGCACAGCTAGTAAATAAATATTTATAAAAAATCGATGTTACAAGACTTTCTTAACAATCAAAAATGGATAGATATCTTAAACGTGGTCATTTATATACAAACTAAGCATTAATTCTTGTTTATAGTCAAACCACTAAAATACATTACAGATATAGATTTCAAACTCAGACACAGAACTTATATTTATTCCAACAATTTCTCCCTAGCAGTTAATAATCTTCAAATCTATTAATTATGTTTTATTACCTCGTCATATTACGATGTCTTCTTTCACCATTTTTATTTTTATTCAAATTAAATACATAATGCCAATAAACTCCTGGGAAATTCATTATATAATGTATACAAAACTAAACTAAACAATGCACCATCAGCTATTATTTTTATCTTCGTAAAAATGATTATTTTCAACTTATGTTGAATGTAATAGAAACGATGTTTTATAAACGTAATTGTACTAATTTTATATAGTAATATTTTCTAAATAAAAAAAAACATCTAACATTTTACAAAAATACAGCGTAAAACAGTACTTCGATATAAATATTTGTTAGTTATGTTGTTAAATAGTGTTCTGTATAATTTTTATTTATAACGACATTGTGTTCATTTGTTAATAGTAACTTTTAAATGAATTTATATTACTTATTTGTTTTATTCAGACGATGGTTTATAGCGAATCTAAGATCCTGACAGGCGACTCGGTCTTAATGAAAAATATAAAAAATGATAAAAACTACTTCTAATGAGGCAGTTAAATATTGTTATTATTATTAAACAAATCTGATGACGCAATAAAAAGTTTCATACTAAGTTTATCCTTCTATTTACAGCACTTTCAATAAAGATTTCGTGAGAAAAAGTAGCCTATCTCTGTCTTCTAGGTCATATCTATTATTGTATCAAAATTTATCACAATCAGTTCAGAGGTTTAGGCGAGAAAGCGTAACAAACACACACTTACTTTTACATTTATAATATTAGTATGATATCACTGACGTAGAGGTTAATAAATAAATTATTTTTGTACAGCTACATTTATGAATTGGTATTAAATGTATTTTAAAACAAATATATTTAGTAGTGCACATTTAAAAAACATATATTATAAAATCATATTACATAGTTTCACATTATATTGTTAGGCTTGCTCGAAGTGCTAGGTAAAGATTTAATACTAAAAAACGTTGTCAGAAAACTAATTAGGTTAATTTTCAGAACCTTACAGTAAATATTTTAAAACGCAGGTATGCCACTTAATTACTATTCGAAACCTCACGCTGTTAATAGTGGATCGTTAAAATTTTCAA
This sequence comes from Actias luna, assembly GCA_039707435.1. Lineage (NCBI taxonomy): Eukaryota > Metazoa > Arthropoda > Insecta > Lepidoptera > Saturniidae > Actias > Actias luna. The sequence continues at coordinate 4,932,596 of JAZHAC010000033.1, read as the reverse complement.
ATGCGTTATAAATAACGTTTTACACACATAAACCGGTATTCTGCCTACTGAGTCACTTTAAATTGTATTAAAAGTTGTCCAGATACGTACCACATATCTCGAAAAGAAACAATTTTCGATTACCAAACTATTTTTAAATCTCGGTAAATTAACTAATATTATAAAAATTATACTTATCTTTATATATACATTACATTTTTAATAGGTCCACTGCGTTTAGATTAAATGCCTAGATCAAATAAATGTAAATGTGAATTTTATTCATACGTTCACACATATTTACGTTAATAAATTTATTAGTGGATGAACAGTAACATATTATCGCGAAATATCAGAAAAACTGATTTCTTATATACTAATACTAGTTGTGCTCGCGACTTCGTTTGCGTGGAACAAAACATTATTTAATATGTTTTTCCCGTTCATGTTACTTTTTTTAATACAGCTTTACTACTATGGGGGGTAGCGTGATGTTAATAGCCTAAAGCCTTCCTCAATGATAGCTCTATCAAACATAAAAATATTTTTTGAAATCCGTCTGGTAATTTCCTAGATTAGAGCGTTCAAACAAACCAACAATTTCTTCCGCCTTATAATTTTCATTATATATAAAAATTTCATGTCACGTTGTTTGTCCGCAATGAACAACTAAACTACTGAACCGATTTTAATAAAATTTTGGACACTGTGTGCAGTAGGATCCAACTTGAGAGATAGGATACTTTTTATCTCGATAAGTGATCACAATGCGATAGATGACGCTGTAGTCGAAGTGACTGACTCGTAAAGGCAGAACAAGGCCTGCCAGGTCAGTTCGTATTAATATAGATTATAAATAACACAATATCTGTTCTAATAATAATAAAACATCTTTTCAAACAAAACCATTTTCCAGTCATTACAACCCGAAATTTTAGATACCTGTTCATCCGATGTGTTATTATGAACCCTTTCAATTATACCGTATTTTGTACCAATAATTACGCAGTTATGCGTTGACCGGACGCGTATAGGCTTTTAGAAAAAGAATTACAAAATTGAGGCGGCAACGCAAGGAGAAACGAATGGGCTTAGTTGAATCAATTATGTTCCGATCGTAGCGCGGTCGAACTGGTTCCGTGCAAATGATTCGAACTGCTTCTGGACAAAAAAAAAACATGTTTTTATACACCTATCTTTTATCAAACCATAGACTTATGGGTGCCCGGTGACTAGAGAAATATTTAATATTGTATAAAACATATATAAACTTCAAAAAATATTATTTACAAAAAATCTATACACATGTTACAACCTATACACATTACATAAAAATAATGTTGTTTTTTTTTAATAGTTAATGTTTTAGCGTAATCTCACCTTGATCTTAAGAGACGATAAGGCCCAAGTTGGTAGACACGCTTAACCCAGTGGAAGGACTCTCAAGTGCAACTACCGGAACACACCTATTTGTGAATTTAGTAATATATTGCAAGTGATTAAAAATAGGTAATAAAAACATATACATCATTTATAGAAATGTCTATCTATTTGTTTGTCCACGCTTCATTGCTAAATTACAATGTTTATAATAACCAATTCATCACCAAGAAAATTATAAAGCGTATCCGCGAATAACATTTACTTTTTGTTTCATTAAAATCGGTGGACTCTAACAAAAAATACTAAAATTTGAGTGACGGCACGAGATTCAATTATTTTAGTTTTACGCGAACGAAGTCGCAGACACAGCTAGTTTTAAATATGTTTGGAATTTTGTTCGATTATTGCGAAGGAAGATTTTTTATAAATGATTATATAATAATTTTGTAATAACCTAATATTGATCTAAATACGACACTTGAAAGAGTTTATGTTTGCATTTAACTCAGAAATAAGGTAATTGATTTTAAATATTTTTAACACAGGAAGTATACATCTTTATGAAACTGTTTGAAATTATAATTATCATTATTTTATTTATTGCCTTGAAGTATGCACAATCCTCTATTAAAACAATACAAGACACACAACCATAGCCTATGGGATTCACCAAATAATAACACAGCGATAACAAAATAACAAAAATTTCTAAAGGTCTACTGTTTAAACCGGTTGTTCTAGATGCATTAAATTTTAAAGGGAGTTCCTTATATAAACCAGGTACTTTTAAAAATATAATCCCCTACGGGGGTTAAATAACCTTTTCAAATTAGGATGGTTCCTGTTGAGATATTACCGATGGGATAGGCTAGTAAAACAGAATTATAAAGCACCTGTAAAATATTTTTACACAGAGTTTTATTCGGCGGTATGAGATAGCACATAAAAATACTTTCTACGGTGAAACAATTTGTTTATTGCTATTTTTACCTATTTGCATAGAACGTTGAAAGGAAAACATTTTCTTGTGTCGACAGGAACGCTACCGTTGAAGAATTTATAGCCTTACAACATAAAAACGAAGTAGCTCGAACAAATAAAACGGAAAGTTATTTTCTTGCAGCTTTTTTTATCGACTAATATAAATTTATTCAAACGGACAATGTTTTGTCGGTCGCAGAACTAAAGTTAATAACAACAGAAAAATTATATTTTATTGTAATTTTTTATAGTATTATTTTGTTATTTAAGTGTTACTTTTTGCGTGGTGATGGAAAATTTCATACGAAATAAAAAAGGACGTATCTAGCTAATTTTTCAAGTCAGTTGTAATTGATTTGTAATTATGGTTTACTATGTTATATTATGGGTTTATATAAACATATATTTGACTGTATTAGTATTTTATTGTATTAGCCTGTCTTATGACATAAATGTATGTATATAGCTGTATCATTGGTTTCGAGCATTGTTTATAACCAATGGTTTTTATTAAATATTAGCTACCTTAAAGCAGATGTCACTAGGCTCAATAATTGTAATTTGAAACTGATATTAGGTATTCAACGACAGATGACTAATGACGTGTATGAATAAACTAAAGGGTAAAAATTAATAAAACACTAAATTAGTTTTTGTACCAAAAAAGTTTTATTGTATAATTATCTGTATAATTATGTGCTTTTGTAACAGATGATACTACACCACATTGTTAACAGTAAGCTGTAGTTTTCATACAATATTATTAAGTTAAATTCAATTTTACAATCAATTTAAATTGGTGCTCTGTTTAAATTCGTTAAATGTGGGCAAATCTTACTTAAATTTATAAAGTGGATTTAACTAGGGGTTTTATTCTAAAAACGCTGCATATATGTTATTCTACGTGTGATGCAATAATAATATGTCTACAAAACGTAAATAAAAGTTTGTAAGTAACTCAATTTAAGAATTCTACTAGAGCATATTCGATATAAAATTATTCATCATCAAAAATATTTTATTTATAACCTTAAAAATATTTACTTAAAAATTTTCCTTACAAATTTCCACTTCAAAAATATTTACGCCTTTTAAAAGTATCGCACAGAGTTTGTAACGCCAGTATTAAGATCTGCAACAGTTTGCTTAATACAGTGTAGCCAGTGAAAGACTTGAACAATGAGAGTAAAGTCTGGTGGATCGTGGTCACTAAAATGTGTCTAGGGTCATGCAGAATATATATCTAGTAAATAAGATCAACCCTATTTTCGCAACGATTTGTAATTCCGCGCAAAATGTCAAAGTTTCAACGAGACACCGTTCATTTCCCTAGCAAAGCGGTTTATTTATAGACATCACGGCGTTCGAGCATCGATTCTGGATTCTATTTGATAGGATTAAGTTCTGCTTTTCGTATCGTGAATGCTTGAGAATACTTGAAAGGTATATAAATTACTCGTCTTCATATAAATAAATTACGTCAATCTCGAAAGAAATTTATGTATAATTTATTCTATGCGTTATATTATTTATAATATACATATTTAAATTTTATATTCCATATTGTTATATATTTGAATGCGTTATGTGTTTTTGTTAACTATTTCGACTTTATATTAAATCTATCTGACCAGGTAAAAGTTTTATCCCTTTCGCTATTTAATAACTCGATCATAGTATTAGTGCCATCTATCTTATCATGAAATAGCTAAGAACAATTATCACGATAGAAGAAATATATTACATGAATTTTACTTCGATCAGTCAACTCGTACAGTAGTTACACGATCACTAACAGAATCTTTTTATGTAAATATAAAGCATATATTTTATTTTTTACAATGAAATGTAAAAAACTAACAAAGCATCCATGTTGTTTAATTTTGTTCATTATCTTTGGATAGAAATAAGAACTTACGGTCTTTGGAGTCTGTTGGTACTGCACCGCTCCATGCCACGATAAAATAAACAAACAACACGGTCAACTTGAGAAATGCCATTTTTGAAATACATAGGACTATGTAGGCAAATTGGTTTATATACGTTGACCGTGACAACCCACGGTCCATCATCAGCGACAATACATCACGGCCTTGGCAATTGAATAATCGCATCAGGACGTTACGTAGTGTAGTCGTTTCACAGAGTTCCAACTTATTTAATGCGATGTAAATTATTTACTATTTAATAACTCAAAATTGTTTATTCATACAAAATGTAAAATAACTACTTGTTACAGGATAAATATAATTAAGTTACATTGTCTTTATTTGATGCTTACGTTATTTTTTTTTTACTTCAAAACAATAAACTTTGTAGATCTTTATAAGATTACTTAAAATTAATGACACTTATTTATTCAATTCACTTTAAGAAGATTATAAACTGTTATTTCTTGGAATATTTGTTTTAGAATAAAATTTATCAAGTACTCATAAGAAAAGCTTTATGTTTATTCTTTTCCATTAACTGAATACAGTTATCAATGTTTATGTGTTTTTTTTTTTATTTTGTGGGGATACCTGGCTGACTCTTAGTTATAGATGAACCTGGTAGGTGGATATATTGATAATATTTCTTATAAAAAATCACAAAATTAACATATAAATGTTAATTTTTATCGTAAGACAATATCTGCCCACTATATTTCCTAATATTCCTTACTAATATTATAAATACGAAAGTGAGTTTATTTGTTTGCTACGTTGGTATGCATAAACAGCTGAATAGATTATGATGAACTTTGGTATAAAGATAGATGAAACCTTAAAGACGGTGTTAGGATACTTTTTCTCGCTAAAGACTTATAGGAAAAGGAAGTAAAAAGAGGAATAAACTTTGTATGAAACTATTTATTCCGTCATCGGATTTAACAAATTCAATATTAACGTGAGCGAAGAACCGGGTAAAAGTTAGTACAATATCATTACATCACAATAAGCTTGGTAATATTAGTGGCGAAAGCTCCCTTCCGGTCCATTTCTCAACCGGCGTCACTATGTCTAGACATGGTTAAAAGTTAAAAGTTAGAACACTATTGCCTTTGTTTACTCTATGACGAATTCTGTGTTTGACATTGCAAACAGTTCTATTGTTAGGAATCGTTGTTTACTGTTCCTTTTGTTTTAATGCTACCGATAATTAAATCTAATCTCTATTAGACTGTATCCTTGATACCTTCGTTTGTATCTCCACTGGAAGAATAAATAATATTTGGATTATTTTTATCTTGCCTTCATCTTACATTCATTTATATTATTTATGTGATTAATTATTGGTTAAGACCTGGTAAAAGAAACTCTATGGTTTAGGTTAAGTAAATCGTTATTCTTTATTAATAACACAGATTATGTTTTCCATTCGAAGATACCTTTAAAGCAACAATAGCATAGTTTCAGTATAGTCAAACATTCCGTCAATCGAAGTGGATTTTAATCCTATAGCCTATCTATCGGTAATGGAAAACATCGTAATGAAATCATAACTTAGTATAAGCATATTGTTACTTATAACCTATCATATATAACTTATTTTTAACTCCCCGATTGTTCACAATTCTGAAATGATTTCTGTGGCAGAAGTCGGAAAACTTTGCTATATTTTGTTTTCTGCAACTGTTTCGTGTCCTAAATTACAGCGACCTTCCTCTAAATACAATATTGTTATAACTGGTTTTTTTTTTCGGTGTCGTTGGCAATATAAAAATATCTTTTTATAAGTACCATTTGTGCGATATTTACATCATAAAGTGACATAAAAATTACATTGGTTACTTGTGAAAATGTTCTTGAAGCTATGCCATATGGCTTTAAAAAAGTTATGTTACATTTCTCCCAGTACTTAAATGTGTTGTACATAGAAACACCTCCATAAAACTAACCTACAAAGTTACATTAATCTCATTTGAGACCTCACGTCGTCCTTTCTTAGTTTCCCGTTAGGATTACGTCGACTCACTTAGATTGTTCACTTCCTGCGTGCATATGTGTAAATCGTTTAGAATTATGCTGATATAATATCCTATAAAATTAAACTTGTATTTCGATTAATATATTTTTAAGTAATCATCTATACTTATATACTTATCTATATTAAAACCTTTTGTAAAGCGGAAAACTTTGGTCGTTTGAACGCGCTAACCTTAGGAACTACCCGTCGAACTTGATGAATTATTTTTGTATTCGATGGATTCTATTGAAGGCTCAATGTATGCATTATAAAGCAGATACATCTAATCAGCTTTGAAAAACCATTGCATCATGTTCACAATTCCGAGTCTTCGAGATATGGCAAAAATTACATTGACTGCGGTTGCCATCAGGGATATTACGGCTATTTTGCTTAGTAACTATAAGAAATATCCATTTTTAACACTTAACCTGTTTCGATTTTGGCTAATTAATCAACAGACTTCGCTTTACACTGCAGTTTAAAGCTACCTTGTGATAATTTATAAAAATACCTTGTTAGTTACATATACGGGCTAAAATATAGTACATAAAACCAGAGAGAAACCTCTTTGCATTTTGGAGCGAAATTTCATGTCGCATGTGGTTAACTTCGGTATTTACTTATTAGGGAATGTTTTAACGCGCCGCGGTCCATGCGAATCGATACAAATGCGTTGCCAACGGTCTTTGTTAGGGGATGTTGTTACCCCTGAGTACAGGACACCCTAATCGTACGTCGGTAACAAGATCACAATGTTCGAAACTTCGCTTTTTGTGTCGTTTAAATACCGCGAGCTCGTCTAATAGTTTATGTTTGAAGTGAAAGTTAAATGTTTTTTTTGTGAACTAATATTCTTCGCGGGAACTAGGATTATTACAAATTATTCATTAGTAAATTAATTAGTGCTAAATTGTATTATATCATAGACGACTCAGCGTGAAATATTGATCGATTGAAACGTCTTTCCACTTCGTCGTCTTGATAGGAAATAATACGGTAGCTTGGAGTTCATAATCTATTTTTCAACCTCTCCGATACAGACGTTTATTCTTTTTTTATTTTATTTTTTATTTGTATTATTATTAAGTACTAAACAAGCTTAGTTACTAAGTAAGTATTTACAATAATAAATTAAAATAAGTGGCATTATAGCAAGTGATGATAACATGATAAACTTATGTATAAGAACAGGACCTCAAATAGCTGCTGAAACACAACAATTCGTGTTTAACGACAAATAATGTTCACAGCAAGACTGGTAAGCAATAAATAAAGTACTAAAGCTTTATCAAGAGCTATTTCATTGGTTTGCCAGTGGTTAAAAATCCCCATTTGTTTTCAAGATTAAAATACATTTAAACTTTTCAATACAATATTCACAAATGGACATGATGACAAAAAATATAGTAGAATAATAAATAATGATTAATGTAACAATGATCGCACAAATCATAACATGATAGTAAGACATTTCCTAATGCCCATCTAATTAAATATATCCCTCAAGTCGAAAATCTGTCGCTAAGTACCTACTTAATCAATTGGCATCAAGTGTAAATAAGGGTTCAAACTCACTTCGCTGCATATGACGTTTGATGTATTCTCTACTACGTTTTCTATATCTAACTGATTGGCATTCAATTAAATACATGAGTGCGTATCGTTTGAAATAATAATGTTCATTGTTATTTTTCAATCGACGCACACCAATAAATTTCTATATTTAGACTGCCACTAAAAGTAAAGTTACGCCAAAAATTCTGTCGTGCATCGAAAACTCTTTACAAGTTTAACTGAATGTACCGGGCAAACTTCCCAACGAGGTTTCTACGTTTTTACGATGCTCCAACCGACTTCTTCAAGATGACTCACGTTTCCGATGAGCCTGTATTATCATATAAAGTTGTATGTTAAGTCCACAATAAACGGAGCTATAATATATATTAATATAAATTATAGCAGGGTATATTACGGTATATTTTCTATAGTAATCGGCGAGTGGCCACAGACTCATCTATAACTTATATTTTTGTTACGTCATCAAAATATGTCGACAAATATAGCACGACATATTTTGTTATAGCAGGACATATTAACGTATATTTTGATATATTTTAAGAACAACAGGATGTAATTTTTTGTCGGCCATTTGTGTGCTCTGTGAACATAACAAATTAGATCCATTATACTAAATCTAAAATTAGAACCACCCTTCATTAAGACTGTAGCACAAATACGTGCTCATGCAACGACGGCCGCAGAGCTACTGAGTGCAAAAATATATATTACATCATAGTCACCGTCTTTGTCAGCTTGCTAAAGCGTTCTATATGTACTATATTAATATATATTATAGCTCCGTCTGTGGTGGGCTTCATGTTCGGTCGTGAAAGCTTCTACACGATCCGCTCAGACATCACAGTAGGATTTCAAAAAATATTTTTGTACTTGGTAGAGCAATCATTGAGGAGGCTTTACGTTATTTCATATCACACTACCATCAATATAGTTACAAAAACGGACAAATTATTACATAGTTTTTAGTTCGGCGTGAAAAAAAAACGCAGGCACAACTAGTATACCGTGTGTATACTCTGATTATCCACGTTTATAGATGCGACGAAAGAACGTAATTGCTAAATCAGACGAGTGAACGTTGTGCTTTATTTTAATATCGTACTAAATGTTCCTTAAACATCTCTCAAAGCAATTTCTGTTTAAGTTGAATAAAGAAAATCTTAATACAACAGGTTAGTCACTAACTATAAGAAGAAATTGGGTAACTTGAGAGATGTCTCTGTTTATACTCTAGCAGTAGTAACTCGTAATTTTATTAAGAGTTCATCCCCAATTTCGTTAATTCGGCTAAGGTTCCTGAATGCCGTGGTCTAATCACATTAGTGTTCCCCTCGCACTCTCGGTGAAACGGGCCCCGCTGTCTGTGACAACTTCACAAAAAGACGAGACGGGGTTTGTTTAGATCAACTAACTTCGAAGACAGGTGTTGTCAAAAGAGTCGAAATTCTTGATAATTATTGAATCGACTTCAACAAAAAATTAAGAAAATAATTCCTCGCATACAATTCCCGAAGCGGTAGCTACGATCGAGGTTTTAGATGTAAAATTGATACGGTATATATGAGCGGTGAAAGGGAAATGGTTTTAATCAAATTGTAAATAAGTTAAAATTTTCATATTTCTTTCTATATGAATTTCTAAAAAGTTGCCACTGTGGACATCTATTGTATCACCACTGATATTTATATAAATAGCTGTCATACGCCCACTAGGTTGGTCATACAAAAGTAATTCAAAAAAATTGTCAAAAGGGCGATACATCCGTGAACTAACTATCCTAGAACCATCTGCGAACGTTTCCGCTTCGAATGGTCAGAGTTTCATCCTGATAAATTGTAGTTTTTACGTTATTGAGCGTTGAAAGAACTATATTTTCCTTATCAATATTAGGGCGGAAAATATTGTATGTTTGTTTGAAAGCACATATTTTTGGAATCACTACTCGAACTTCAATAATTAGATAGAACAATCATTGCGTAAGGCTTTAGGCTATTAAATATTACCCGACCCCCAAAAGTAGCAAAGCTGTACTAAAATAAGTTACAAAACGGGAAAATATTATTAATATATTTAGTTCCACGCGGACGGAATCACGGGCACAGCTAGTATATAGATAGATAAATATAGTTATTACTCTATATAAATAAATCCAATAAAATATTTTAAACAAGATAATAAACAGACACAGACATTCTGAGCAGAAAATAAAAACAGTGATGATGATCGGAAATCGGTAATCTACTGATCACTGTCATGTTGACCTCAGCAGCTCAATTTACACTGACTGCTCCAAAATCGTGACACACCAGAAGCTAGTCACTGTGACTGGTTTATGTGACTGTCTATGAGATATGGAACTCTTTCGCAAATCATACCCACATTAGAACCTTACATAAATGCTACCGCTCCGAAATCTACATACTTTTCAAGGTTACAGCTCAGATGCATGAAAGTTCAATTGTTCATCTTATTTTGAAACATATCTAACAACCCTAGCGGCCATTGTAATTAATATCATGAAACAAAACCTAAAGAGAACAATATAAAGCCAGACTTTTTGTTTAACTTGATAAACTTAAACAATGTCTTTCTCTTACAAGTTAAAATGGTATCGTATTATGGCTCTCAGATTTCAGTTATATCATGTTAATTGATATATTTCTAAACATTTATCTGTTCTCTAATAAAAAAAATTGTTGTTTTGTTATCTACAAATGTTTTTTTAAGTTTAATGTAATTTTTTCTTTTCAGGTTTCAAATTAATTCAAATTACTGCCATCTTTATAAAGTAAGTTGAATAAAAGATTACTAGAGTATTTATATATGTTTTATACTTATTTATAAAATAGTTGTAAAAAATGTATAGTGTAAGAAATGACACTTTTTTAGGATATTAATTTTAATGAAATAATAAATTAAATGTAAAATTATGCCCTTATGTAGTAGTGATATTAAACTATTTATTTATTTATATAATGTATACACAGAACTTGTGGCAGACAAAAAAGACGGGCGATCGTCTCATTTTATAATTCTATACTAAATATATGCACTATTTTTTTTAGCAAAGCCCATGAAAAAGTGTTACTTTAATAGTTTTTAATAAACCAGATGTCTCGAATGTTTTGTGATATTTATTTTAATTTATATGAAACAGACCAAAGAGAATAAAATACACGGAGTCGCTATAAATAATATTTTCTCATAGATCAAACTACCAAAAATGATCGTAAGCGAATTTTTTCGAAACGAGATTATTCTTTCTTTTGACAATTGCATATAGCTAAACTTTTTGATAATCTAAGTTACAAATATCTAAGAATGATGCAAATCATTTATTAATTTAACAATACATAAAAGTACCTTGAAGTACCAAATTAAATCTTTACATAAAAGACATTAGTAAGTCCGTTAATGATAGTGTAATTACTGGAACAGTTGTCCGACTGATGTCATATATTAACATAAAATATTTCTCTTACCGAGACGATAGTTCATTGTCATTCGTAGGTAATGTGTGCCGTTGTAGTGATAGAGTTTTGGACTCAGTACTCCACAAGGCATTGAACAATATCTGCTACGCCAGCCAAGGCACTTAAAAATTATGTGAATTTAATATTAAAATAATCTTCAAAACTACAAGTCAAGTCGTTGAAATTGCTGAACTTGTACAATTGGTTATGGTTAATAAAGTATAAATTATATACAAGACATATTTACGTACTTTAAATATAATTTTGAAGTTATTCTAATAAATTAAGTATTTGCTTTAATTTACATATTGAACTAACATGATTTTATAATCTAACTAACACGCTATGAAGACCATTGTTTGTTCATCATAACTTATTTGATTATACATACAAATTACCAACACATACGCGTATTTGCGCCGAGTGAGTCATAATTATCGGGTGGCTGGGGTCATTGGCAACCGAGGGGTTTGCCACCCTCACATTAAAAGTGAAATACCAACTGCGGCCTTCCATATAGATACTACTAGAGATGTATTTTGATAAAATGTATTGTTGATTATAGGTGTTACTGTGCATTTTGTAAGGCATAGTTTCCTCACATTCAGTTCTGTTATAAAATATCAATAAACTCAGCAACTCAGCACTCCCGTAAACGCGCGCATAACACCTTACCTCATATTACTGTACGCAGTAATTTTAGTCAGTACATTCGATTCTCCCTATACGTCACTAAGGTTTTTTTTCTATAGTTTACAGGTTTAGCGTTATGACCATAATCTTACCTGATTTTAAGTGACGATGTAGCTCAAGGTGGTAGACACGCGTACCCTACTGAAGGGACCGGCTCTCAAGTGCAACTGCCGGAACACATCTAATGTTATTTTGCGACAGCTTTTTAACTTCAGGGTTGTAGCTAGCCAGATGGGCATTAGAAAAAGCTCTATCACCGCGCTATGGTTTCATCAATATGTTTTCCTTCACCGAAAGCTCAAGCTCGTTGTAGGTGGATTTGAACTGACGTCCATTGACGAGAAGTTCTTACACACTACCAACTGAGCTGTCATCGCTTCAAAACTTCCACTGGCGATGGACTACCCATATTATTTCAGTCATCAACGTTGGTTATAGATATTACTATGCTCACCATGAAGCGTAGTTCCCTCACATTCAGTTCTACTATAAAATATATGGATATTTTATTGCCGCAGCGGATCTCAGCTCAGCATGAGTCCTTCTAAATCCATTCATAACACCTTACCTCATATTTAGTACGTAGTTATTTAAGTCAATAAAATCGATTTTCTGTACCTATACGTCATTAATGTTCACTCAACCTCGTCTGTATAATGGTTAACCTCTCGAAAAGCACGGTGTGAGTGCGGAGTGCAATATGTCGACTAATTGCAACGATTCAGACTCCGCTGTCGTCCGCAGAGACGGTTAAGTTGATTGATTAACATTGTACGCAAGGGATATTGAAAATGGAATCTGTGAGCACATCATTTAACACGGCGTCTAATATTCATCAGGCCAGTACATAGTATTACGTATTAACGAGCCATAGAAGAGTAATCACGATTATGATTGAATTTTAGGAATTTTGACTCTATTCGAGAGGGCTTTGCAAGTGAAAGGAGTCTATGGGACGGAATGCCCGGCACGGTTTTCCCCCAAGGTTATGATATGGGGCTCTCTAAAAAGGGATTGAAATGCAGTCTCCCATCAGTTGGGTCGTCTGCTTGTTTGCTGCGCATTAACATAAGAAATAATAATAGTGAAACCTCAATAAGGTTCGATTGTGAACACATTGCCGTTTTACCGAATTCTGCCGCAAAGCAAGAATGTTTGTATTGGTTTGTTCTCGACTGGAGAGTGCCGTTGCAAACTTTCGCACTATTACTAGCGCTCTAGGTTCCACTTAGTCCTTAAGTACAACCATCTACCTACCTATGAATGTTAAAATTCAGGCTATGATCTTTTTAACGTTGATGATAAATAACTATAGGCTCGAGTGCCCTTAAATAAATAAGCATAAAAAATTAACACAGGAAAAACCAGAAACAGTTTCGAGACGCTACTTCCATTCCTTAATAGGATATACCTTCTTAAACTATAAATTTACCGTCTGATATATTATTAACTACTCATCTATATTAATATTATAAAGTGGAAAAGCTTGTTTGTTTGTAAATTCGTACACTAATCTTAGGAACTATCAGTTGTATTTCAAATTTATTTTTGTATTTGATAGGGCAATCATTGATGAAGATTTTAGGCTATTTAACATCACGCTACCACCAGTAGCAGTAAAAATATATCGAAAAAAAATTACCTAACCAGGAAAAAATTACTAAATAATTTTTAGTTTTTGCAAAAGATTCGCAAGCATAGTTAGTAATTTTATAAAAGTAAAACTAAAGTATTAGCGTTATCAAACAATCATTGTTGTATCGAAAAAGCGTTCTAAAATTTAAGCCACAAATAGCAATGAAAGTAATTTGACTGCAATATTAATACATTCAAACAAGCTATACACTTAAAATGAGATCTAATCGCATAGAAATTCCTTTTGAAATTCTAAGTCAGGGCCGACAAAAGTTGTTTAATAAAACATAGAACATCGTTTTTTCACATTAGCATCAGTTGATTTAAAAATAAACACTAGTATCAAATCTTTTATTGGTTAAATATTTTCACATAATTCTTTAAGAACCATTTTATATGATTTTTTTTATTAAATTAATTAATACTTTGGTTCTCTCTGCGTGTTCTATCGTCTGTTCCATGGGGAGTGCTCTGAGGAACTGTTTAAGATGGTGCCAACGTCACCATTCTACCATCGCACCACCCGACACCGCAGTAGAGTTCATCCATACCATCTGGAAACAATACGGTCTAGCACCGTACGTTTCCAGCGTTCATTTATTCCACGCACGTGTAAGCTCTGGAATGAACTCCCTGCCTCAGTGTTTCCCGAGCGCTATGACATGTCCTTCTTCAAACGAGGCTTAAAGAGAGTATCCCTTTAAAGGTAGGCAGCGGCTTGGCTGTGCCCCTGGCATTGCCGAAGTCCATGAGCGGCGGTGACCGCTTACCATCAGGCGGGCCGCTTGCTCGTCTGCCTTTCAAGGCAATAAAAAAAAAAAATGGGGGCAAATAAGCAAGCGCGTCACCTAATGGTAAGTGATTATCGCCACCCATGCACACCCATAACAACAAAGGAATCGCAGGTGCGTTGCCGGCCGTTATAGGAGGGACTGGCTCTGGGATATGTATAACATCTAAGGACTTCAATGTTTTTGTCGTATATAAAGGATAATATAATTTCTAATTATATCATTAAGTGTTTTCACAAACCAATTTCACTATAGCTTATATTCTATCTTTTCTTTAATTTTTATACATTTACCTTACTATTTAAATAATATTTAAAATGGAAGTCTCAAACTCTTCTTTTTTTTTGTTTTCTATTTAATAATTATTTGTATTTCTAACCATAACTTTTATGCTTCTAGAAGGATCGATTTTCTTTGATTTGATGTTAAAAAGACTTTTTAGTACCTTATAGGTTTATCGTTATGGCCACAATCTCACCTGATGTTAATTGATGATAAACGTCACATATATCAGCAATTGATATGGAAACGCTAAGCCTAGTGCAGGGACTGGCTCTCAAGTGCAGCTGCTGGAATAGATCTACAGGTATTTGCCAGCCATAGTTATTAAATTATAAGATAAAAATCACATTCACAGCGACCCACGTACAATAATAAATGCTTGTATAGTTTAAAAAACTAATTAACAAATAAATGAATTTTAGTTCTAGACTTAGTACTGACAAACCTTTTAAATCTGCGGACGTTGAACAGTACGAGGTACAAGTACATACATATTATACGTTCTTACGCGGAATGCTATTGCTACGTGCATCGCATAATAATACCATTACATCCTCCGCTGTGAGAGTCGATTCGTTATGTTTGAATTAAACCGATTCAAGGCACATAATACACGCATAAATAAGAACTGGACATTAAAAAAACCAGTGTGTGTGTTTTAATGAACACAAATATGAAGTTACATTTAAAAAAAACAAAACAATTATCATTTACAACTCTATATAATTAATTAAAAACCACATACATACATATATGTATTATTTATTACACTTTTAAATACAATCTGTATACAAGGCGGACTTAATGCCTGTGACATTCTCTACCAGTCAATCTTGAAGTGGCACAAAGATGAAGCAAAGTAGGTGTCTTAGAGACAGAAAATCCTATCCAATAATTATAATAGAGGTAAAATATATACATACATACATAAACAAATTTCGTTAAAGGAAGAATAATAGAACATAAATAATTTAGAAAATTAAATTTACATACATAAATAATAATAAATAAATACTATATTATATATAATTCATTAATATACTATTGTTTTGGATCAATTATTTTATAGAAATGTAATGCTCGAACTTGTAACTTGAACGTATACCGATTATATTCTATATATATTATTATATATGTATGAATATATTTTATCCCGACTGATATGAGACACTTCTTGTAGATTCAGGAATATTTGAATAAATGCTTTGAATATAGTTACCATTTATTACGGCTAAGTATTTCCAACCGAGTTCGTAATGTCTCATCATTTTCCCCTTAGGTGCCAAAAATATAGAGAACTTTCCAAATTACATGTTTGTCCGTCATAACACTATGTAAACAAAGGACAATAATATTAGATAAAAACGTGTCAAAGATCTAGTAAAATTGTATTTAACAATAGAAGGGAATCCCTGCTAATCCGGGATAAGACCGGAAAAATCCGCACCGGGAAGCTGTTGGTCTTTTCCTTTGAGTTTGGAAGCGAATATTTAAAGGTAAAGAAAATTTTGTAGACGCTTTTGTGCGAACAGGGATTTATTATTTTTCTTTCTTATTTTATCAATCAATATATCCTAAAATAATGATAATGTGTTTACTCATAAATGACGAATTTAGACTAATGTGATTAATAAATCCGTGACACCGTCTCTCTTTTGTTTATCGCGTTTTACGATTAGACTGCGTATAGCGAACTACCTGTCAGAGAGCCAGTCCCTCCAACTAGGCTTAGCATGACCACCGTCTTGGGCTACATAGTCACCTAACATCAGGTGTTAAATACCCAGAAGTTACCAAATTGATATAATAGTAATGACCAGCGATGAATTGCTATTCTTTTGAAAATCGCCCTTATTACAGGATTTTTTATGTTTTTTGGCAAACTGCTTACTTTGCCGCGATCTTATTAACAAATATAATATGCAGATTTTAGTTCCTTATCAAATGTTGTTCACTCAAAAAAACCATGCGTATAATAGAAGTTAAATACTACACTTTATCTGCTAAGACCGTAAAGACCGTAAAGACCGAATAGCGAAGGCTTCTTTTAAAAATATCAAAATTTAAAAGCCCTTCAACATTTACATTAATTTAGGTTAATTTAAATTTATATGCACATTTGCAACCGAAAACACCCAGTCACGCAGTATTCTCCAATTAATCGGTTGTTGAACACGTGTTCAAATTGCACAACAAATTCCAACGGTGTTTACTCTGAATTTACAAAAGTTTACTCTGTGGTATTATTAGGTTAAACAATTTGTATACTTCGTATTTTTTTTAGATTTTTCAGTACTAATTTATTTGTTTTCGTGTATAAATTCAATATAATAGAGAGCCTAATCATTTATATTTCACCTTTCGTTAATTACAATTAAAAAATGTAAGATGTTTAAACCGATACAACATAAATATGGTTGTGGAAGTTAAAAAGAAAGATTTGTGCAAAGTTAAAGTGGAAAAAAGTGAGCCACCGTGGGACCGCTGGCAGATGTGAAATGTCGATTTCTTTTTTAATTTTCGATGAATTATGTAATTAAAGTAATAGCATATAAAAAAAAAAATTTTTGTAAACTACTGGGGTGTTTTTTGAAGATAACGATGATCTGATTATATTTTTTAGTCAGATTATTCAAATAATATTATAATGTGTGCATTTACAATAGTTATTAACGAATGCACAGAGAAAAGTGTTGATTTCAGACATCGCTATGTTTCACATATTGGTCCACTCTATAATAACTTTTTAACATCAAATTTAGCACTAGCATTCGGAGACAAATCGCACACACGACGGTTTCTTTCCTCGCTCGGCAGTGGTTTGTGGAGACAAATGCAACTCTAGAGAATAATAGTTGTTACGAATGCTGAACAACACCAACCTAGAAGAATCTTAACTAAAACTATACGATAAAGTTACGTGACCAAATACAGAAGTCGTAAGTACATTAAATATCAGGAAAAGGAGTAACAGCGAAGTGGAAAGATGACAAATATTTTTTGTGGGAATAATCTTTATAAAGAAAATATTATACTTTCATTACAACATTTTGTATTAAAGTACTAATATCAAAAGTATTTATACAAAGAACAATCTGTATTGTATTTGACATTATGCATAATATACATAAAGTGGTATAACGAAATTTTTTGGTTAATTAAATAATAAATAATGACAAACTTTATGAAATATTCTATAGTTGACGACATGGTGTTTTGGCTATTATCATTGTTTTTTATGCTTAATAGGTTTAGTATTATGGCCACAAATTCATCGGATTTTAGGTGACAATGTGACCCAAAATGGTAGACACGCTAAGCCTGGAAGGACTGACTCACAAATGCAACTGCCGCAATACACCTATAGGTATTTGGCGATAGCTTTTCAACTTTAGGGTGGAAGCTAACTAGGCGGCCATTAGAAAAACCCCTATGGTTTCATCGCGATGTTTTCCTGCACCGAAAGCTCAAGCTCATCATAGGTGGATTCGAACTGACGTCCCTTGACGCGGTGTCCGTACATACCGCCAACTGAACCATTATCTCTACATAAAACTGTATTAGAATCAATTTAAATTAAATTAAATCGAAATTATAATGGAAACACAAAATGCTACAAAACAACAATATCCAGAAAATCAACTGCAGCACTTATTTTCTTAATATCAAAAGAAATCGTACGCGAACCAGTGAGGAAGAAAACGTAAAATATGAGATTAACAAATATACTATTAATTAACTGTTACAGTTTTATTACGTTAATTACGGTATAAAAGATGATAAAATACAGTAGGTAATTAAGTTGGAGTTCACAGCAGGTCTCCGGCTGGCTTCCCTTTCCCACAGACTTCCAGTCAACGAACCGCAACACTTACCCGTTGTGACGATATATAATATAACGTGTGATGATCGATATCTTGCATTACATTCTACACTATTTTCTGTGTGTAATTTCACTCAATATGTAGTTCCATGTAGTTTAAATCCTCATTCATTGTTAATAACAAAATCGAAATAATCCTCCTAAATTCTAAATGCAATATAGCTTATCGAATTCTTTATTCCAAATTTCCGTATCTGTTTCTTACTAGTCAGTCCTTAACAACGATTTAATATCCAATTTGAATACATTTTAAGGGTCCTCTTGGAGTTCTTGAGTTTTAATTAAAGCAAGAGTCCTCATTAATTGACACCAGCCTCAAACAGATATCGGAGGTCTCAAGTGGCTTACTTCTTGAATTTATTTCGTTGGTTTAGTGAACGTTCTTTTTCTCGTTAATTATTTTAAGGCTAGGCCTTTTTTATATCTTATCATAAAGTATGGTCCTTTTTATATACTTAGAAGAGTAAGAGTTATAAACCGTTCTGCGTATCATGTTTAAGTTGGACTAACAATAACGACTTGATAATGTAAGGATCAATACAGATAGTTAATATTTCGTTATAAAATACTTATTAATTTCGCCTTTCACATAAAAAATGACATTTTTGTTAAAACATGTTTGTCCTTTCGAATCAAAATAACAAACAATCGTTTGTAATTGTACGTTGAGAGATCAAATATTCAGGCTGTCCATTAGCAACATCCGCCGTGCACAGTTATGTGTCGATTTATACATATTTCATTAGTACAATGTCGTTTGCGGGTTTTCAAATTAATGAGCAGCTCTTAGTTTTAAATAAAAATATACTTATTTTAGTAAATATATTCAATAAATTGTTCAGAATTGGTTAATATAATTAACAGAAAGATAAGATTCGCAGAACGAAGCCTTAAAATTAATATAGAACAGATTAAAATAGACAATATTCAATATCAATCGGTCACCGTAAATACTAGTACAGATATATAAAATATTAGTTATGTCCGCGACTTCGTCCGCTTGGAACTAAAAATTATTTAATAATTTTTAATTGTTTTTGTAACTTTTTGAATACGGCTTTGCTCCTATTGGTGGTAATGTGATGTTGAACAGCATAAAGCCCTCGCCAATGATTATAATGGCCTTTGTATCTTTAACAGATAATTTATGTGGCAAGTGTCGCCACGATGCTGCGTAAGTAAATCAATGATTTCAATTGTAAAATATCTCGATTATTTGTTAATTATTCACAATATTATCTATAACTTAGTTGTATGGTTAAATCCATTATATATCTTCGTATGGATACTTGTATATTGGAATATAAATTCTAAATTGTCAACTGCTATCCACGAATCGTGTGCGCGGTCTGCCTGACGTTATGCGTTGAATACAAATGTGCTCATCTCCGTACTATGGACACGGCACGTGGAATCTAACAACTACGTTGAAGATATTAAACTGAGTAGAGAGTTACAGTAACTTCAATTTATTTGAATATCAAACTATAACTATCTATGAAAGAGGTAATTATTCTAGTATTGTTACATATCTTACTGTTAAGCAATTCTTACTTGTTTATATCCATTTTATAATAAACTAGCTGTGTCCGCGACTTTGTTCGTGTGGAACATTTGTTTTTACCGTTTTTGTAACTTTTTTTCTATACAGATTTGCTCCTATTTATGGTAGCGTGATGTTAAATAGCTTAAAGCCTCCGTCAATGATTGCTCTATCAAATACAAAAATAATTTTTAAAATCCAGCTACTAATTTTTATGATTAGCACGTTCTAACTAACAATCTTTTTCGATTTATAATACTAATATAGACATATTGCTAATGCTATACGATGCTAATTTCCGTAGTATCTTTTGCTTGGAATTTGAAGATTGCCTAAAAATTTTATCAGACACGGTAGTGACATTTTGAAGACCATAAGGGGCACACATACACACATCATTTTTTTATATATTGAAATAGTTATCATATATTTATAATAAATTCCTTAAAACCAATTATACTAAATATCTTAATTACTACCTTAATAACTTTTTAAAAATCGTTTAGTGGCAATTTTAATGTTATTTAATTATAATTTCTATGATCATTCGGTACTGCCTCCCGACCAGCATGTTCTCTTCGTTAAAGGATCTTTCATAAGTGAGAGGGAAAAGTATTTCTACAAAACGAATTAATAGTGAGGACTAGCGAAAAAAATTATTCTTCAACTGTACAATAATTTTTCTAAACGGGTATAAATAAAAACGAACTAAAATTCTTCGTCTTTTGTTTTTATATAAATACTAGCTGACCTGGCAGACTTTGTTCTGCCTTTTCGAGTAGTCAATCACATCGACTATAGCGTCTTCTGTCGCGTTATGACCTCTTATCGAGATTAAAAAGTATCCTATCTCTCAAGTTGGACCAAACTGAACAGTGTGCGAAATTTGATTATAACCGTTTCAGAAGGTTAGGAGTTTATCGCGAACATCATTTCATGACATAAATAAAATCCGAAATAAAGTTTAGCTAAAAGTTAACACGATATTCATCGACTGTTAGGCGGTACGAAGTTTGCCGGATCAGCTAGTATAATTATAAAATAAAGTTTAAGATCCAGCCAATAATGAGTATACGTTAATTTAGAGTTAGATATACGTTTCCAAAGGACAATAACGATTCCTATCACCGACTCAGTGCAGCCGGGCGCTCATAAGGCAGTTGAAAATTGTCAGTAACTTCAAATGCCGTCTGCAGAGCGGTATGCGTTGAATACAAATGTACCTTTGTGTAATGATATGGCACGTAGAATCTGACGTTGCCTGTGTATAAGGCAATGAAGTCTCTGTAGCGAACATAGGAATATAGCTCGATTTGAATTAACTTACTATGAATTTTGTTAGACTGATTACGTTTTAATCCTTCTTCCACAATTCCTTCTTTTCTTTAGTCCACTTATGGTGATGGAAATGTCTACTTTTTAATTCTTTTATACAATACTACCTGCGTGATTAGGCTTAACTCGTATTTTTTAATATGTTTATTAAATCTTCATTGAAAACGTTAGAGCCATTTGCGAGATGTATAAAATTTATATATATACAAAAATTACTGACTTAATAGTTTGGGTTTAGATATTTACTAACATTTTCAAAGGTTTTTTCTGTAATCCAGAGCATGAATTACAACACGTTAATTAATTTCCAATAAGAAAATCTGGTATTGAACCTAATACCTAGTTAAACCTAAATGATTAACTAGAGCATAAATTGTACCACCGTGATTTATAATAAAAAAATATGAAAAAATTAAATTGAATTATAAAAGTTATAAATTGAGAAATATTACAAACAATTAGACATTTGATTAAATTGAAGTGATTAATACTTAATAATAATCATTGTAGTTTATGGTAAGTGTTAATTTAACAAACCCGTTATCTTATCCTGTATACGCATATTAATCAACCGCACTATCTTCTTTTTATACGGAACAAACGTAATATATCTTATGTAGGTATAACTTGACAGAAAGCAGTCATAATAAATTATTGGTGTAACGATTTAGTTGCATTATCTAATTTTAATAAATGTATCTACAAATGTTGTTGACATTCTTACTAATATTATTAATGCGAAAGTGAGTTTGTTTTTTAAGCTTTCACGCCTAAACCGCTGAATCGATAATGATGAATTTTGGTATAGAGGTATATGGAGTCGTGGAAACGGTGATAGAATTTTTCTTGCGAAAATTTTATAAGAATTGAGATAAAGACAGAACTAAACTTTGTTCCAAACCTTTTATTGCGTCATCCGATTTGTTTGACAAAATAAATATTAACCCGAGCGAAGCCGCACATAAAATCTAGTTACATAATAAGGAAATACATTCTTTATATTTCCACTCTGATTAATTAAGAAAATATATAGGATACTTACCTAGACTTGTTGAAATCTTGAAATGAAAACCAAGAGAGGCCTTTTAATATAAGTTAAGGAGTAAACCGGGAAAGTAATGAAATTGAAATCTCTATTATTATGCGACAAAGTTATGTATGCTGTTGTTTTACCAACTGTATGAATACTGTATACATTGGTGTTAAGGAAGCGCCTGCAAAATAAAGTTTTTCACATAACCATACGCCGTCCCTCGTCGGGAACATCGGATGATGTAAGAATAATAAACACACAATGTTTATGTGTAAAGTAATACAATAATACGGAACCTTCAGAGTGTGAATACTGCTCGCTACTCGCCTAATGTTTTTTCTTTTGTAATGGAACATTTCTTAATACTTATGCCGTTACAATAATCGTTGAAGGTTAAGACTTTAACTTTACATTGAGTAAGCTCCAATTCTTTATTTTGTTTTATGCTATTGGACAGCAAACAGGCAGACGGGCCATCTGGTGGTAAATCGTTACCGTCACCTATCGTCGTTACAGACTAGGGGTGTTACAGCCATATCGATAACCTTGGCGGAAAGCGCTGGTTCTCGTTCTTTATACCAGAACATACAGGCTCATACTGAACCTTTATTTTTCGGCAGTCTAAACCTGAAGACGGATCAGGGGTTATATGGTTAACCGTCATTAGAATGAGACCGACAATCGCTAGAGCCTCGTCGGTTTATCGGCAGGGTGCAACGCGTGTGGGTGGGGTGGGCTTGGGTAACTCAGATGGTATTCGATACCCCTAACACCCCATTTTTATACTTTATAGTTTTAATTTTGGGCCGCAATCTCAAGTTTTGTTAAGAGAGATGTGGTCTTTCTCCTAGTGGAAGAACTGGCTCTCAAGTACACCTATAAGTATTTGGTGACAGATTTTCAACTCGATAGTAGTAGCTAAAATGCGGGTATTAGAAATTTGCGTACATCTATGTTATATCATCACAATAATTTCCTTCACCGAAATCATTGAAAAGATTCGAACTCACGTCCATTGATGCGGTGTCTGTACACGATACCACTGAGCCATTATCGGCTTAAATGAATTAGGTTTTTTTATTTCTAATGTTTTAATTGAATTTTACGTGTTACCCTTATATTACCAAAAAGTAGAACCTCTATAAGTCGAACATCAAGTGAGGCGCCAAAAAATTCGAGTTATAGAGTTTTCGTTTTACAGAGAATGGTTTTGGTGTTTCAAGCTAAGGGAACAAAACATTTTTTTCGAGATTTGGAAGTTTTTAACTTATCGAGGTTCGACTTAACGAGGTTCTACTGTATTAAGTAAACTTAAGGATTGTATTTGCTAAGGTCAAAGCCTATGTACTTTTACTACTTTGTTGGTTATTTTTGTCTAATCTGATTATAGCTTATCTAAGTTGTTCTAGCATAGTATTGTTTTAGTTAACGAAACACATTTTGATAAGATCCGATATGTTGAACTGTTATGCTTATCTTGTTATTGTAGATAACATGTATTTCGTTGTTTTAGTATCATCGTAAAGAAGACTATAGTAGTTACGGCAATCCGTTGGTTATATTTGTAGAATGCAGTTTGATAACTATATTTCTGTTGTCCTTTAAGTGCACTGAGTACGTAATTTTATTTTATGAAAAATATTTCCAAACATATTGTTACTTCAAGTACGATATACCAAACGATGACAATTATCACTGTCAAAATAAACTTGTAGTTTTTTTTATCGCCCCTTCTTACTTTGAAATCTTATTGTCTGACAAAGTACAATAGATATAAATATAACAAACAAAAGTAATTCTTTTATTCAACGTAATCTACGAAAAATATAACTGAACTGTGTCTGAGACTACGTTCGCGAGGAATTAAAAATTATTTATTAACTTTTGCCTGTTTTTGTAACATTTTTCTATACAGCTTTGCTCCTATTGGTGTAAGCGTGACGCTATATAGTCTAATGATTAATCTATCATAGAAAAAATATTTTTGAAATCCGAATCTTAAGACTGGCGCGTTCAAACGAACTTTTTGCTTTGTAATGTTAAATATAGATACCGCAAATATCACATAAACATATACAAAGCTTGTGTGTCACATTACTACAACGCTTTAATTACTGGGTAAATACCAAATGATCTCTGAACGCAATTTATCTGTGCATGTCACATTCTGTCGGCACTCAATTCTTGTAGGTATCTTGTCACCCAATATAATTCAAACCGTATAAAACTTCCTTCTTAAAAAAAATGGTAACCCGACTATCTTATGCTCGTTAATGTTCATCTATCGACTATACTCAGGTAGCTATTGAAATAACTTAAAATTAATTAGAACAATAAATTAGTAGAGTCGTTTCGTATCAAAAGAAAACTAAAAGTAATGAATACGCGAATTTTTAGTAGCAAATTTAATAAATATAAAATGTCTATTAATTTAATTATTTATTTTTTTAGATACTACAATTAATTAAAATTATGTTGAGTAACTAATATAAATATTATATTTCCTAGATTAAATAAAAAAGGAGCTTTTAAAGTTAAGACCTTTCCAATAATATTTGAAGTTTATAAAAAGCCGGATACATGTATTAAAAGCAATATTTACGTAGTTTTGATACAGCCGCTGTTTTTTCAAAATGTTTTTTTTTTTTAACCTTACCTTTTATAATACCCTATTAAAAGCGTATTTTTACGAACACAACACAAAAAGAAAAAGAAACACGATATACCAATGAATTACGTGACACACAATGATACAATTACAAAATTCGTATTACATGTAAGTAGATGGTGTCAAAGATCATTACGGCTATGAATAAGCCATCAAGCTTAAAGAAACGTTCGAATAACACAAGTCTACTTTGATATATAAAAAAAAATATCCATTGTTCTCCGTAACGCCTCAACAGTCTTCGCGTAAAAACCTCTACCTACATCACGACACCTGTCGGCCACTGTCGTGGAATAATGGTATATTTAACGCGCCATTGCTCCAATATCCAATGGTAAGATCCAAAAAAAATGTAATACCTTTAGCTTCTATTAAAACTTGTTATGATTGCTTTCTGATATTTTTTTTTGTGATAGCTAGCGTTAATAAGTAATTCATTCTGTCCCGGTATATTCGTTCATACAATGTCCTGTTATATCAACGAATAAATTAATTGATTTAAACATTCATATTACGCCGACAGCTGATAAAACTATAAACTATGTCAATGAATAGAACCGTTATATTTATACTAGTTTCATCAGTGACTACATTCGCATGGACTTGAATTGTGTTTCCCATGATTTCAGGATTTAATTTCAACTGGTTGTTGAACACTCGTCCACAACGCTAAGCATCAAAGGTACCTCTTTCCGCCAGAGACTAGATGAAGTGCGAAAGCTGTCCCTAGTCTCTGGTAACACAAGACTTTGTAGTGTCGCCGTGGTGCGTTTTAGTGGGTAGTGTCCGATGTTTATCACCCGACGAGTCTGGCCACATACCTTTTTCACCTTTGGCTTGAGCCTAGGTAATGCGATTGTGCGTTACGATGAAGAATCCGTAAAGATAAGGATTTTAAACACCACGTTAAAGAAAGTCGTTAAAGCTCTTTTCCGACATTTTCAACAATTATTTAGATATTGCAACCAATTTACACAAATTATACATCTAAACTTTTCTCATGAATCACTGTCTATTGGTGAAGTTTATAAAGAAGTTCATTTACTACAATATTTTAACTTTTATCTCCTATCCCAGGGAACCACTTTATTTTTATGAGATAAAAGTGTCCTTCGTTAAACCATTATATCAGTTGTCACCATGTCAAATGTCGTTACAATCTGTCCAGTTGTTTCAAAGTAATACAACTACAGGCAGATAGCCAGACAGATATAAAGACAAATAATCGAATTCAAATATATTTAGCCTCTGTATCTGTAACATAGTACATTCCATTTATAAAAAAAATCTTTACATATTTAGTTCAGTTCGCTTATAGTCAATTTCAGTGTAATTTTTAACCGCTAACAGTGCAATGATAGTTTAGAATTTCTCTACTTTTGAATTTATAATAATATATAATATAGTACTAAATATAATTTATAATTACTTCATTTGGAATTCGTTTGGTTAGAAACGATTCTTAATATTGATGTTTGGTATGTCACTATTTTTATCAGAATAATATTTCACTTACAAATGTAATAAATGTAACGTACCCAGTGATGAGGAAATTTCGTTAGAAAACCGTATAACAGTTGTAATAAAAATCGCCTATCTGAGCAAGATGGAATAATTTTTAAAGTATGTAAAATTGTAATCCAAATGTTTAATTAATTCAATGATAGGATAAATACTACTCATAAAGGACAAAACACGACGATGTTCTATAAGACTAGAGCATCACTGCAGCTAAAATATTTTTCTGTCCCAAGGGAGCCTTGGAGTGATTGCATTACTGCTAGAGTTGAAGAAATAATCGGCGATATGTTCCGTCGTTTTATTTCGTCTCAACTTAGTTCCCGGAAGGTAAGGACTATGACTGAATTAGAATAATTATATGTTCCTATTTTAAATAGTTCTTGAGAATCATGGGTTACAAGGATCACTTACCCTAGTTAAACTATAAAATAAAACTACCAATTGTTATCGATATATTATCTAATACATTCAAAAATAAAGTAGTTCACCA
Source organism: Actias luna (assembly GCA_039707435.1). NCBI lineage: Eukaryota > Metazoa > Arthropoda > Insecta > Lepidoptera > Saturniidae > Actias > Actias luna. The sequence continues at coordinate 4,905,377 of JAZHAC010000033.1, read as the reverse complement.
CTTCTTCTTGTCTGTTAGTCTAGTCGTATTTTCTTTTTTCTTTCTTTCGTTATTATTAACTAGCTTTATTGTTATGAATAAATAAAAATTAAAACAGTCTTTTCCTATTTTTACAAGAATTTCCTCCAATTTTCATTAACACTATACACAAATTTTGATCTCCAGACGGATATTAGTTAACATAGTTGACCAAATCAAAAAGTTACTGATGTGATAACTTTCAAAATTTGAGTACTTAACATGCATAAGTAATCTAAGAAGTTCTCAGTATCTCGTAACGAAACAGCGAAGCGACTGGAAGTAGCAAACAGCTTCTTGGCAAGCCGCTTACGTCCCGCTTTGTGAAATTTGCACAAACTTGAAAATTTAATGAATAAAAAGTGTCTTGCCGCATTCGCAAAAACGAAAATTCTCATTCACCTACCTATCCACTACTGTATTTATTTTAATTTAATTTTAAATGTTTGTTTATTAATTTATACAAAACTGTACACATAGATAATAAAATATCGACTTGAATTTTCATTTATTTTTTTATCCAAGCATAAAACTTTTCTTCTTGTACTTACTATGTAAACTGTTAATAATTTATTTGACATTAAATACTGAATGACATAATATGAATAACTTAAAACTTCTGAAACAATTTTATCGAATCGATAACATGTTAGCTGTGCTTGTGATAATAAATCCGTATAAACTTTTGTAGATGTGCCTAAATATTGTCCCAATTTTACTCGAAAAGATTAGATCAGTTGCTGTTATACACAAACATTTGCATTTCTCCCTTCGATTTTTCCGCAAGAAGTCGAGTTATCAAGTCTTTTAATAATATTTTTAAATTAATATTATTTACTCCTATTATAAAACCTTACATTTGTTTAAATACGCCATAAGACTCATCTTCATGTGTTAAATTAAAAGTGAAACAACTACCTTTACATAGCGTAATTTATTTATTTTAAATAATATGTTTATTTCACTTCACGAATACCGTGCATAAACTATACACGTAAAAAATATGATTAGTACGAAGAATTATACTCCATATATCTTTTGATCTCCAAAATTATACGTGCAATTAACCTGTGAATGGCTTACGTTTTTATATTTAGATGCAGTTACATACAACAATATTAGATTTACTTAACATGTTAAATAAAATACTGCGTAGTTTTTCGATGACAGAAACCCTCTGCATACTAAGATTTAAAATAGGGAAAAGTATATAAATTATTTACTGGAATTATTGTATGGAAATACTGTGGAATGATCTCAGTACCGACTCAACTGCTTCCCTCATAAACGATCAAATATAAGCTGTCTTTCAGATTTAACATCGTGCAGATGTTTTGCAAGTTCTTTGTAAGTTCGACAGCACCGAAGACGGCGTGACCCGTTTCAACAGCCAGCCCTAAAATTTTCTTCCTCTGGGAAATAACTTTATTCATGTCGGCAGTTCTGTTTCTGGCATATTTTTTTGTCTTGTAACGTTTAAGACAATTTATTGGCCTGAATCTTTTAAACAATATTCTATTTTCTTCTGCCTTTAGCAGAAGTCTAATCCTATAACAATATTTTTGAATTATAATACAACAAAGTGGTGATACTAGACATCATAGAAAACAGGGTACATTATAAAAGCTAAAGGAACCATAAAGAGGAAGCAATCCTTCTGTAGTTATCATTATGGGCTGTAAGCCTCTCAGTAGCTGCATATACATGACATGCAAAAAGAAGTAATTGTGACGATTACCATACTTATGATGGTTCCGGCCGAGCCAAGTATAGATTCCTAATATTTCGCTCAATAATACGTTGGCCATATCCTTACGCGATACGCCGAAACGTTCACGTCGCTATATATTTTAAAGACAAGTATACTTATTCTTTGTAAATATAAAATTTAGTAACGTATTTAAAAAAAAGATCATATGATTTCTTAACGAAATGACTGGTGAAAATTTTATTCATGTTATATTTTTGACACTGCCATAGCTATATTTTATAATAGCACCTTAAGTACGTTACTATGTTAATGCGTTAATTCAGTCATATTCGACATAAAATAATGTTCTGTGCAATTAAAAACCGCGTCACCTTTTAGTTCAGAAGAACATTTACTACTAATTTTAAATTAATAACTATAGATTAAGCCATTTTAGACCACTGTAAGTCTATGTTGTTTGGGGAAAATGTAGAATCGCCAACCAGAGTGTACTCTCATTTCAATGATATAGAACTCAATGTGCACATGAAGAGTTTGGTAAACGGTAACCTGTTTCTATATGTATTTTATTTGTTTGTTGTTGTAGTTTAATTTTTATTCTATTCTATTGTGTATTATTTTTATAAGCCAGTATTGCAAACAGGTATTAAACATGCAACTTCTGTCCACTTTTGAGTATCTGAATTAATAAAAAATAAACGTATACAAATATGAAATAGTTAGTGCTACTTCTGGTGCAATTTATACTTAGGGTAAACTCAGTCTCCCACGTGAATAATCCAAGTGTGAAGTAAGTTAACACAAGTATGCGTTCTGAACCGTTTTAATGTATAATATTATGAGATTAACTTTATACATGTGAACTCGTCAGACACAAACCGCACAAAAACCTTTGTGTCGGTTCAAGGCTAGTGTCATTGGTCGATGGTAAGATCTATATTAGAACGACAATAACCGTTCGGTTTGTTCTGTAAAAACACCATTATACAGGTCTATTGTTCGCATGAATTCCGAATTCTTATTCCATAAAGGAAAATATTTATTTACAACAAAATTTAAAAGAGGAAAATATTTATTTACAACAATTTTAAAAAGAGGTTTAGCGTGTTCACTAGCTTAGGCCACTTCGTCACTTCACATCAGGTGAGATTGTAGCCATAACGATAAACCTATAAAAAATAAATGTAATGAACGTTTGTCTTATTGGATAGTCGTATAGAATATTATTATCGTATATATGTTAAAACATCGTTTTAAAAATATTACAATAATTAATTAATTAAACTAACATTTAATATATTTAATCAAAATGCAAATTTAATTTTAAACTTACTCCCTACTCTAGTTCGTGTATCAAAGTAACAAATTGATCGAGTCTGTGCTTCGAATACATTTATAAATCCAAAATAACTGTACCAGGGTAGTATTATACAGTATTCTATCTTTTACCCGCGGCTTTGCTAGTATTAATATTGATTTTGTGAAACAAATCGGATGACGCAATAAAAAGTTTCATACAAAGTATATCCCTTTCTTTACCCTGACTCCAATAAGTTTTTCGCAAGAACAAGTAGCCTCGCACCGTCTCCAAGGTTCCATCTATATTTATACCAAATTTAATCATAATCGATACAGCGGTTTAGGTGTAAAAACAAACAAACAAACTCACTTTCGCATTTATAATATTAGTAAGGGTTTTAGTAGTATTAAAATGTTAACACGCTGGTGTTTCTTGAAGATTTTCAACATAAAAAAACTTTAAACGTAAACGGCGACTATTAAAAATTTCATGCATTTTATTCCAGACACGTTTTCTTGGTAAACTTTTAATAGCTCTTCTAGAAACACGCAGGTTAGAGTTACTACATTACAGACAACAATTAAATTATTGATTTTACTTTGCAGCATGAACGAACTTAACATAAGCTGGGCATATATTTTTATTTTCATTACTGATTTCAGAATCGCATATTTAGCGTTATTCTATACTAATAATATAAAGCGGAAAAGTTAGTTTGTTTTAATCGGCAAATCTTAGGAACACACGCCAGATTTCAAAGATAATTTTTGTATTTAATAGAAGAATAACTTAGGAAGGTTATTGAACATCACTCTACAACCAAACAGGAGCAAAGCTGTATTGAAAATTTACAAAAACTAGCAATAATTAGTAAAAACTTTTTAGTTCGACGCTTATTAAAAAGTCGCGAAGTTGCTGGCACAGCTCGTTTTTAATATAATTATAATGTAGGGCCTAGTGATGATTATAAAAAATGTTTGATATGTATCACCTTAACAACAGATGGACATTTAAATAATTGCCAAGTATAAAATAAACAAACCACCACTCTTTCGTAAACACTGATAACAAGTTTATCAGTTACATAAATTGTATCTGAACAAAGTTTTGTGTGAAATTATCTTTGAGATAAAGCTTCTTAAACAAATACTTCTGTAAGTATTTATAAGTCATCTTGATAATATGATTTATTCAAAACGTACCTAATTTAATTTAAACTTTAATAAAATAAACTCTAATAAAACACAATACGCTTTCTCCGGCGCCGCCATGAAAATAATACTGTAATAAATCAAATCAACAATTTGCGAAACTTAATATCGACAGCAATATCTAAATTAATATTGTAAATTCAATATAAACGTATACTTTAAGAGCCATACTTTTGAAACAGTTTACATAATTAAATTAACTGTAAACACTTTGAACCATTTATTTCTGTAATAGCGTATCCGTAACCAATTTTTAACTACGTTGACCATAGAAAGCGATTTACCCCATTTTATAGTTTCAATAACAGGCTGGTTTTTAGCCGATGTTAAGACGGTACTATCCTCAGTTCTTATCCGATGTTGCTGAGTACAAGCGCGGAGCCATTCCTGGGCACGAGGGGCTTACCTACAACCCTAATAAACTTGTGATGTCACACTTTCGCGGTTAGTATTTTCTCCATAGCTTTACCCACGCCCGTATAATTAATAAACAACTCCTTTGTGAATGCACTAGATCGATAATGAGCATGTTTATACGCCGACTCGCACGCGGCAAATTTTGAGATGGTTGTGACAACTACTAGCGATGGCAGTTCTTGCTGAAAAATGGAACAATTCAAACCTAAATCAAATGAATCGATTCATAATAAAATCGAGATCTAGAAGATCGATTTATCAATAAATGTTTTTTTCCATTCGTTACTCAATATTTCCTTTCAATGTAAAACCAACACAGAAAACAAAAACAACACCAGAATAATCAATTTTATCATTCTATATATGTGAAAAATTATAATTTTTATATTTGGGTGAAACATTCAAATAACTGTAAAGTTTTGAAGGGATGGTGGGTATTGTGTAGGAACGCCGCGTCATGGGACGTGAGTTCGAATCCAACCACCTACAATGAGCTTGAGCTTTCGGTGATGGAAAACATCGTTAGGAAACCATAACATGGTGGTGGGGCTTTTTCTGATGCCCGTCTGGCTAGCTACCACCCTAAAGTTGAAAATCTGTCAGCCAATAACAATAGGTGTATTCCAGCAGCTGCACTTGAGAGCCAGTTCCTTCAGAGATTTAGCGTCTCTACTAACTTGAGCCGTATCGTCACTTAAGATAAGGTGAGATTATGGCCAGATTTTGTGGGCCGGCAAGACAGTTGCGACTGACGAAGGACATTTGCCTCTAAGGCAGTCACTACAGTTACTGAACTGTACTGAAACTTACCATCAGGTGAAGTACAGTCACTTTGCCGAGCTATGATAAAAAAAAATGACTGAATGAATGAATTAACCTTAACAATAAAAAAAACTATGAAACAAGGTTACAAGCAATATTTTATTTGTAAAATTTTTATTATCAACATTTTAAGTATTTACTGAATATCTAATGTGTTTATAAGAAATATTCAAAATTACACACGCGATATTATCTTTGTAGTCAATAATACGTCTCACAAGAACATTAAAAACACATAAAAGCATACTTACGTACTAAAAAGAGTGCGTTACTGGCAATATATTTACTTTGATGAAAACGCCAGTCTACTTTGGACGTTTCCGTTATGTAGATAACCTGTTTTCTTTACTGTTGAAAGGCTTTCACGTGTTTACCTGTTGTATAAAACGTTTAAATACACGTGCATAATATGAGGTTGATATTTTTTATGTAAATGTAAACAAAAATCTGTACATAAATAGGTAAAGACAAACCAGTCCAATACCTATTTCTGTTCTGTATGTAACCGAAGTTTCTTTTTTTTTATGTAGTGACTCTTGATGAAAATTGGTAACAGTCTTTTTGCCACCTATACAAGAATTTCCTAAAAATTTTCACTAGTAATTCTGGTCGAATTTAAATAAAAGTTTGACATTTTGTAGTAGACTTTTAAATATTCGTTTAGATATATTATTAAAAGCTAAATTTGAATAAATGATAATATACGACGAATGTGAATCATAATGAAACATAAAATCTTAATTAAGCGTCAGATATCATATCATAATAAGATAATAAAAAATCCTATTTTATATGGAAATATAATGCTCTTTTTATTTTTAATAGGTAGTGTAACTGTGTATATGAAATACCAACAAGATATTTTACTGATGTTTATATTTATAGAAGTATTTAAACGATTTTATCGAAAGTCATTTTTTAATGTATTACGCGGTAATATAAATTCAACAGTTTTTTAAACAGTAATTTAGTTTTTTTAATTATATTATTTTCAAAAATTATTAATAATGTCCGATAATTAAGTGTTCCGATAAATTATGAACGGGTAAATTTTACATATAATTATACATACTTTTTATTATAATTGTGATCAGTGCCCTTTATAATAAATGTTTATCATGAGATGAAAAAAAACTGTATAGTCAGAAGTTTGGAACGACATATACAACCCACATATATACTTTTATATATTTTTATATTTTCAAGCAGTTTTAGCTCAGATACACACGTAATTCTTTTGCGTCATACACATCATTATTCTACGATTTTATAGAACTATATCATAAAACTCGAAAAAAAAAACTTTAACAGACAGAACTAAATATTTATTAATATAGATACTATCAAATATATCACCACATAAAAGAACCTCAACACCTATCTCGTTTATATTGACGAGATAATAAAAATGTTTACAGATAATATTCAACATTTCACAAGTGGTAAGTAGCAGCGACATGAATTTTAAAGGCTATATTATACGTAATTACGTATTTAACTGCGACATTATTTCGAACATCCAAACTTACTATAGGTAGCCGAGATCTCTTTTCTGAATTACCTTCTCACAACAGAATTTAATATTTTATTCCTTTATAAAATTATTATTATTAACAATTACATGCACCTATCGTTAAACCTATTTGTATATTCAATAGATATTTTCTGGCAGTTGGGACTAAACTTAGTATGACCGTAATCTTAGGCCACATCGTCATTTAACATCAGGTGTGATTGTGGCTATAATGCTATAACTATAAACTACTAAAAATATATAGGTTTAGAAGTACTTATTATCATAGGAGTTTTTATTTTATCTAAAACTTCATAAGTATAGCCTTTGACTGCCATCCCACCTGATGTTAATTGGTAACGGTGCACAAGATGGTAATTGACTAAACTTGGGCTGGCTGTGAAGCTCTGCAGCATACCAACAGGCGTTTGGTGACTAATTCTTTCCTTGCGGATTGTAGCTTGCAAGACAGATATTAATAAATACCTACCATCATGCTATGGTTTTATCACGATGCTCTCCTTCACAAAAGTTAGCGTTAGTGAAGAGATTCGAACTCATATCGATCGTGCGAAACTTTTTCATGGGTATGCTAGTAACACTTTTTTTTTTTTGTTTGTAATTAAATTAGATACGGTGTATAATAATTTAATTGATGAAATACTCTAAATAATCCGAGTATCTTTAAGAATTTTACTATCCCATTTCACTGCAGCAAGTTCAATTAAAGTAGATTGCATTTAAGCTTCTGTGGGGTTTCGTCAAGGGCTTCCCATTAATTAACTGACACTTAACACTGCTTCTAACCTAACATCCAAAGAAACGTACACGATAGACAGTCTGGAGAGTGGGTATTTTTCTATTTTGATCTCTACGCCGATATACTGTGGCTTAAAGTTACTTACAGGTTAGTAAGGGGAGGCCTACAAGGGCGATTTGCATACGTGTACCGGTTTAGAAAATTTACATGCAACAACGATACTCTATATATATTGTGTTTTTATTTTATTTAGATTTACAACTTTGCATTATTAGATAACTTTTTTTAGTAGCTTTTTTAACCTTTTTACTGTAGTAAATATTGACGCAATTTATTTGTACATGAATTTAAGGAATAAGATACTAAATGGCCAAAAATGTTTATTATTATATGCCGTTTGACCAATTCAATTCCGTTGAATAGTTATATATGATTTATATAAATGTAGATATTAAAACCGTTATAGTTCCCTAGTAATCAGGCTTTACATGGTATCTAGAGTGTATCGGAGTAATTAAATGCAAAATATTATATAAATCGTTAGAGCCGTAAGCGAAATAGTTAATAGAATGAAAATCGTAAAACATTGGACGAACACTCCAAAACTACATTGCCACCGGACCAGTTGCTTTCCATTTGCTTCTATATGCAGCAATCGTCCTACATCGTCAGTACTCCCGTATTATGTTGGACAATATTACTCGTTAGCAGACGTTCTATACAAAAAAAAAATCTCTGCCTATCGCAATTTACACTATTGTCTTCCTTTCGAATATAACAACAATGTATTTTGTAAATATACGTAGATTAAATATAAAAATTAGCAATAGAAATTAGCAATAGTTTAATTTTTTTTTGTGTGTGCTTTTTCATATTTAGTAATAGATATTATATGCCACATAAGGATTTGTTACTAAATTCATTTATCTTTAAATAGTATAAAATGAAGTCGCTTCCATTGTCTGTTCGCATAGACCCTTTAAACTATTCAACGGATTTTAATTCAGTATTTAGCAATAGAGAATTACTGATGTGGAAGTTTTATATGTATAATACATACATATTATAGTACAGAAAAGCCGAAAAATTTAAATATATGTAATGTGATATGAAGTTTACCGGGTCAACTAGTTTCATTATATACAAAAAAATGCACACCGCCAACCAGTCAACAAAGGCGACTACCTACATAATGTAGTCGAAAAAGTAAATGTGAGCTTAATTATTGTGTTTTTATGTAAAAAGAAAACCGTTGTAATCTTGTCAGCATTATTTCCAATAAATTTACAGATTTTAAAATCATCAATATACTGTACTGAATTGTATAAATAGAGCGCATTACTCGCGCTTTGTATCTTTTTTTCGAGTCACAATTTGTTTTAAGAAAGTCTCAAGGCTTAAATTATATTTAAAGTCTAAGATACAACAGAGCTAAACTTACACTTTTATACTATTGTGTCAATTTGTAAGTAATAAATGTGAAGGTCGTGGAACACTTGGTTGGAACGAATTTCCTTACGTAGTATATTAGTACTGATTAACATGTTGTATTATTGATTAATACATACAAATAAAGGAATTACTAGCGTCTGAGAGCAATTAAATGAAACGAAGAGACAACTAACGGATAGAAGGTATGGTAGGAAATTTCGTGATTAATATATTACATAATTCTATTCATCCAATTCATTATAATACATATAATACGCTATGAAACAGCTGTCGCGTACGACGTGTACAAAACTACAAACTATATCTGCGCAGCCGTTGAGAAATTACTGGCTGTCTTCAACCAATAAATGGTACAGCCAATATCATACAAACTATGGATAACCGTCTACACTATGAAATATAGTACAATATAGAACAGACTAAAAAAAGTCGTAACGGAAAAATTTTATACTTTGATTTGTCTAGCTTTCATCCGTACCGTGCGATAAGGAACCAAAAATAATTACGTGGTCATGTAATATTAAAACTTAAAGACAAACAATATGTATAAACAATTTCATTGTATATTGATTATTATGTCAATTATGATTTATTTATATTTTTTCTACTAGGTTTGCGCATGCCATTCTTTTTTTTTATGAATAAATAAACCAAATTATATTTACATTTATTGCTCAGACTACTAATGTATATAAAAACGAGACTAATGGTAATGATTTTAATTTACAAATAATGCAACTTCTAATTCTCAGTACTATTATGGAAATCAAAAACCCAATTTTATTTCAAAGTACCAAGGTTTCATGTCTATTGGCAGACCTTGATGTTTCCAAACTTTTCTTGTATAAAAATTGTAAGTATATCTTTTGTCGCTTTACTGTACTAAATGCAATACGTTCGTATGGGTTTCGTAACGTTTCTTAACACGCTTAAGTTGTATTTCCTTCCCGGTAAGTGTCACGTAGTATGCATTACCACTGTGTTAACTTATAACAGTTACAATTAACACAATCATCATAAAACTGAATGGGGCATGCCAGGACTGCACTATGGGTCCCGAAATCTTGGTAATTTAAACTTGTCCGGTTCAACGATCCAGCGTGAAATGTTTACGTTTGTTAACTAAATGCATTGGTGTCACATTGTCAGTATCCTTTTAACACTGATTTACAAACTTATGCTCTACTCGGAACAGTCTTTAGTTTAGTCTAGTAGCTTTGTATAGTATTCTACTTTGTGTACGTTTTTTATAGTAGTATACTGTTGTATAGTAGTTTAGTCTTTTAGTTTCACTACATTTTTAATATTCGACTTTTTTTGTAGTAATCCTGAAAAGCAACAGTGTTATACCTAAAGGAAACCGCAATGCAATCTGCGACTACACGATTGGCCTAGCGATTAAAGCAGTTGCCTCGCTGTTACCGCCGCGCCGAAATGCTGTGAGTTCGAATAACGTACAGAACAAATATTTGTATCATCCACAAATAGTTATTCTGTGTTCCTTTGTTCCTTTATTGTGTTTATAAAATCCTTTTCACTTGAAGTTGACAAATTTGCCTACATAGCCAGATGTAATAATAAAAAAAAACATTGAAGGCCATTGAGAGATGAGCAATCTATCAGGATACGTTTACATCACGCCGGTCTGCAAGGTGGATATGCATATATAAAGCTTGGTATCAGCCTAAACGTATCGCGAAGGCGAATGATATATTTGCTGTATTTTGTGACCGCGGTCCAAGTGGAAACAACTAGTCGTAAGAAAATATTATTAACATTCATTGATCTATTTATGTTTTAATAAGCTACACTTCATCAATAGCTTCGCTCATATTGTAAAGGTGTCGATTATAATCCATACGAGCTAGTCTGTGTGACGGGCGTGAGACCGTAAACGCAGAGACTATTATTCCCACAAATACTGAGTATTCGCGGATCTGTGTTTTGTTGCGAATTATCTGCTTAGCAACATACACTAGTTCTTGAAGAGTTTCAACTCGCATTCTTTTAAGTACATACCTATAGGCTGCACTAACTACTTAACAAAACGTGGGTATTTAAAAACATCGTAACATCAAATATGCTAATCCAGATACAGAAGTAGTTTGAACTACATTCAACTTTCTATCACCTCTTCCAAATTTTAAATTTAAGAAAATAGAATCACATAGGATTAATGTCACTTCAGATACCTACGTAGCGAAAATACCGGTATAAAAATGCTATTAGCAAATTTTGTTTACACAATAAAAGCTTTTTACATTTTATATTGAAGTATACAATAATAATACATTTGTAAATAATGTAAATAACCACTCATTTTTGACACTTGAGACCTTATATATTGCAAACGTACATCTTCTCGGCTTCCCACTGTGTTAATGACGTCATCGCGCTAAAGCCCCATACGTTTACTTATCCGCAGACATCAAGTTGATGGCAGAAAATATCTTGCATGGTACGTAATGCCGAGAGTGAAACGACCGGACCAAACAACCAGACTATATCGTGCGCTTACGTATCTCATTATGAGGATTGTATAATTTGTTAACGGTCCATGCATTCATATGAATCTGAAGTAGTAGGAGTACCTACTTGTACATTATTTGTATTCAGACCGTTGATATTTGTAAATTACTTGCCTAATTTAATATTACATTTCTGATTTAAGAGTAATTCATTAATTGCGTAAGAATGTTTTTAACGATTTTTGATCCACCTTATTTCCATGGCAGGGTACATAACATTTCTCGAGCTCCCAATCCACCTTCTTCTCTTCACCTTCAATCTTGTTTTTCTGAATAATAAACATTCTTAGAAAAGGATCAGTTTGTAATTTCCAATCACTAAACGCAATTCTTACGTTAAAATAAAAGTTTTTTTTTCAATTTCTAAATGTTTTAAATAAAATTAATACGCGACAAGAATGTACTATAATATAATTATTATTTATAACGTTTATAATGAATGAAAATCAACACAGTCAACATTTTAATATTTAATAAACAATAAACATTGTAAAATAGGATATAAATTGAAGTACACATTATAGAATGAACAAAATTATTCAGTATCCGAAATAGTACTAGAGTTTTAATTATTAACTTTTAATTTGAAAAATATTACGTAAGAATGGATTTTACCTCCCTCACCTCAGATAAGGGATTGTATACATTTTCTTAACCTTCGGGATTTTTGGTTAATTGTTTAATGGTCCTTAATTATATACGTATTTAATGTGAATAGGTGATCGATGGCAGCTGTCGTGTTAACAATTGTATCATTATATATTACAAAAAAAACAAGTTTTATTTATTACTCCAAACAATATTCGTTTTATTTAATGTATACTCAATTAATGAATCGTCGTTATTTATATAATAAACTAAATTATCTATGTTTATTTTTGCTTAAAATAATTAAGTATATCATAAAGTCAATATGGAAAATATTTCTGTTGTCGGGAAAAACTAATTAATACGAAATGGTATTTGATAGCTTTACATAATTCGGAAGTAATTTACTCGAATCTTTATGAATCAATTTGCAAAGGATCGCTTCTTCAAACAATTATCTGAAACAACTTTACAAATTAGTCATAGAATCTCTTCCAGAATCAGTTTTGGGTAAATTCATAAGTGCCTGAGGACTTTTCCGAATTTGATATGGCCCCACAAGGATATCAAAGGCGTAACGTTGATTGATTACTTTAAGTTTACTTTGCTCAGGAAATGAATCAAATTGGAACACGTACTTAGTAAACGAAAAAGCGTTTACTAAGTTTAATTAATCGGTAGGTATTTAATTTCGTTGGAATTTCTGATTTAAAAGTTGCTTTTATCACTTATATTTTCTTACTTCTATTATCAAATACTTGATTATATAACCCTAAAGTTCGGTAAAGCTGTCAAAGCCATTACGGCTAACAGCGTATGTCAGGTTGAAAAAAAATTTAACTCTGTACTTAAGATCTGTAACTGAAGGAAGGAATATTTATAGCTGATAAAAAAATTATGTCAATATAAAGCTTGAACATTTATATCGTGCTAAAGTTTCAATGCTTTCCAAATTTGCTATACTTACAAATATGTCAACTTATAGCATACTGCAATACATTTCATCGAAATTAAACTAATATTTGAAGGTAGACACAGTAACATGAACTTTTCTGGACAACCTACACCTCAGTCCGCTCCGTGACCACGAAGGCTGAAAAGCTTTCGAAACGTCGGGAACAAAATTAATAAATAACCGCGATAAAATCCGTTTAAATTAGTTTTATTTCAATGAATAATATTCGCGTAAACATAAGAGATCATTATGCAATACATTTCCTTGAAAGTTATAACCGATTTATATCTTATTATGGTTACAAACGTTTGCAGTCCTTGTTTCCAATTATTTCCAGATGTTGTTATACACGTGAAAACTTTAATTTCACCACATGTCGTAATATCTCTGTAACGTGTTAACGGTGATAACTTTTCTCAACAGACATACAAATAAAAACTCTCAGTAAACAATTGCCAAGTCGAACAAACTTAAAGTAGACAACAGGGTACTGCGTCTGTCCTGAAATTAACTTTTGAAATTTCAACCATAAATTCATCGCCAGTGAAGTTATTCCGCGAACTTAACGAAGACAATTTCCAGAGAGTTTTGTTTCTTACATTTTTAAAGACCTTGAAAAATTCTACAATATAAAATAGCTATCTAGTGAACATAATTTTCATAGTCATCGGAGCTTTTGGATATTAGACTTCGATATCCCACGAATATTAACAATAAAAACATTCCTAACGAGTCTGTTGAAATTATCTTAGTCAACTAATTTGACTGTTTATATAAAATATAAATCTATTCATTATGAACTAATTTGATATTAATCATTAATGGTAAATTAGATCGAAGGGTACCTTTAAACGATTCATTACTTCCAATTATCTGAACCTTTGTTCCAACTAAGCGAAAACGTTATCAAACAGTCTACACCCGCTTAATGCGAAACCTAATCCTCGTTAACTGATATGTGATTAATGAAGTAGGCCTAGCCGGTTATCCGAGTATACGATGCTATGTACGCATGTCCAGGATAATCCGACCCTGGGGATGCGAGCTTGAGCCTATTTGTAAAAGTATCGGTTTTCTTATTTTGCTTTTGTTCATTGCAAATATAATTCTACTTAATGAAATTAATTAAGGCTATTAGTGATTACTTGGCTTATCGGAAAAGTGTTGCTGATTTTAATAATTGCTATAGTACCCTGTTCTATATATCGTCTATTATTATACATTGAAAAATACTTACCTTATATTGTAATATTTGTACGAGTATAAATGTAAAAGTTTAAAAAAACTAAGATAATCCTACATCATAAGATGCGTATTCATTACCTTACCTGATTATGTTATTAGCAGATATCGAGTAAATGTGCTATGATTATAGTTCATAAGCAAGGTTCTGTAATTTTCTGTATCGAAGTTAAGTGTTTGATAGTCATACGGCTTATGCTCGACTGATAACTTTATAAAGTAATTTATAAAAGCAATTTCTGTCATTATTAATGATTATAAATATGTATGGTTATAAAGGAAAAATACAACGTAGAATCGCATTTTCTATGGTAATAGCTTATCTAATTAATTTTTAAGTATTCGTTTATTTACACTTGAAATATTTTATTTATTATTATAATTTTCATAGATTTTTGTATAAAAATTATTATAGTCGTAAACATCTCTTCCATAATATGATGATGCGAAAGTGAATTTATTATTTATTGGAAGTGGGGTAAAGAGAATAATAAACCTTGTATGAAGCTTTTTAACGGTTATCCGATTTGACAAAATCAAAATTAACATGAGGGAAGCCGCAGGTAAACGGTAGTCTATTATACGTTTAAAAAATAGTGTAATATGACCTAAATCATGATCGACTCTAAATTATTGTCAACATTATTGTAAATTTCATTAAAGAAGAAATATATTATGATCAGTACTTACTGAATTGTCACAAGTAACGGTATCACCTGCTGGTCGAGATAAAAAAGAATTACTGTAAGTGACTTTATGTGAAATTATTCCGACATTTTCCCGCCAAGATAAAACTAACTTATGAGGCTAAAACCATAGTTGTTTTCATTAAAGTCATAAGATGATTCTAAATTTTCGATGTAAAAGATCGAATAATGGGTGAATTTTCAACATAGGAACTGATATCATATACACACTACGCATAGTTTATTGAAAGTGGTGAAAATATTGAAGTAGAAGTAACAGGCAAAGCTGTAACGTTAATCGAAATAAAAAAGCAACCGAGGACTCACAACGCAATTACTAACGGAAGGTTAAATATAGATCTAACTTAAATTGTGGGAAATTTAGGTCTAGTACCGAAATGACAAAAGACAATAGTTTTAATTTCACGATGAACTACAGTTGACAATTGCAAATGCCTATACC
This sequence comes from Actias luna, assembly GCA_039707435.1. NCBI lineage: Eukaryota > Metazoa > Arthropoda > Insecta > Lepidoptera > Saturniidae > Actias > Actias luna. The sequence continues at coordinate 4,889,711 of JAZHAC010000033.1, read as the reverse complement.
AAGTAATACCATAGAAGGAGGTTTTAGAATAGGTAATATCAGAGTTGTAAGCTAACGAAAATATGCATAGTCGACTGATTCTCTTGCAGAATTTAATAAAGTCCTCGCATTTTACGATTCTAACCGTAAAAGTGTTGTAATGTTAAGAAATAAAAATTCTTGGTTTTACGATGAAGCTTCGGTGGAGTGCTGATATTAACATCGTAAGGTTTTCACCGCAAAAGTTAAAGTATTCTTGCGGTAAACATTATTATAATCTTGAATGAACTTTATGGCAGTATAATATGTACGATAATTTTGAGCAAGATTTTTCTTGTTTTAAAAGTCAGTTCTTAAATCGACTTTTCTAGAAAGTATTAAATCGTTCGCACTATTTTTTGGACCATCATCTATTAGTGTATTTGTATTATTTTCGCTTTATTGTTTGCAGACCAACACGACAACTTGTACCGTTGATCCATTTTTGTATTTCTGGACGGTATTTGTCGTCCTCAAAGGAATCTCTTGCTATTTAATATAGAGCAATAAGTACAGTCTTTTTGCCGATCTTGGATAAAAAAAATTAGCCTGACCAGTATAATAAATATAGATAAGGTTATAGATTTAAAAGATTATTTCAGTCAAATATTCATACTAGTGAAGTTATTTGGTAGTAGGTATATATAAATAATGGTAAGTATAAAGTAATCTAATCTTGCAATGTTTACTGCTTAAACCATTTTTGTGAAATATTTATAAAACTAAAAGAGTAGTAAAATTTAAAAATTCATCCTTAGGATAGTAGTTGTAACAGTTTTTCAATGTCGCCCCATGGGAAATGTAAACGTGAACTCTATACGTATTGAGGGGTTGCTGGGGTGCAGTCTACCCCAACATTACTCAAATTAAGCTCATGACGCGAGGGTGTTGCCAAACGGGAATAATACATTGCTTAGTAAAGATAAACTACTGGAGAAAGTTCTACTTTCATAAGAATTGGTTCTTTTTAAAGTAATTACCCCAATCACAGCTTGTATCTTTCCATTTCTAGACTTAGATCTTACCCTAGTCTGTTGTTCGGCCCAGGTTTTACCAACACCACTAAATTTAATATGAAATCATCGAATCTTCCTATTGTCGAAACATTTTCTACTTCAGAACTCGCCAAGTCTAGTGGTTTTCTTAACTATTTCACTGCTTCTTTAACTCACTTGTTTTGTAAAATGTATTTGGTAACGTTCTTTAGTTATTTTTAAGTATTTGATCGCCAATTTTTTTAAACCTTTAAAATGATGCAAGTATTTTATACAAAACCCTGACGGAGTGAATTGGGCTTACTTGAACTCCTACAGATTCCGTGTAAATATTCTCAGCAGTAATGTTTAATATACAAGACATGGCATTATTCATGGAAATGGCACTAATCTGCATATGGTTCACATCATTAGTACTGCCAAAGATATATCTATAGTAATTTTTAAATTGTATAAACTAATTAAATTATCAATGTTATCGCTAGTTCTAATAACTTTCAGTATTAGATCATCAGTGTGACCGGCAAGATGACTCACTTTGATACTTGACACGTGTAATTAGCTTGTAGACTTATATAGCGTTATTCTAACTGATATTATATATCTGAATATAAGTTTACATGTTTGTTTGTTACACGTTCACGTCTCAAATACACAACCAATCCTAGTCCTAAAAGCTAGTCACTACATAGTATAACACACAGTCGCTTCTCGCTGTCTGTCTGTCTCTATGTATGCTTTAATCTTTAAAACTACACAACGGATTTTGATGCGGTTTTTTTAATAGATAGAGTGATTCAAGATGAAGGTTTATATGTATAATACAGTAGAGAAACACTGATAATTTTAGGGGTTACTTATGTGATATCGTAAATAAACACATTTTTTAATCATAAATAAACGCAAATGTAATTTTTATACATACTAAATAGACGCTGGCTGAACCCTACGAGATAAATCAAAATAATGTACTACAGTATTGTACACCTTAAAGAGTTCTACAAAAAATTCCCGGATGGTATATGTCTATCTAGTAGGGATAACCCACAGTAACCATTTTTTATTCTTTACTTTTTACGAGAAATAATGGCTTATTTACGAAGCGATTTTAAGCAATACAGCATTCTTATCCAATTACGTACCTTAAATACATTGTGCATTTAATATAGATTAATATGGCCCTTTACAGCATTTAATTTAAATTGATATTTTCAAAGATATTACAGATTTAAAAGACAGGGACATAATGGTTACGGTGGTACCGGCCGCACAGTCAGCGGCGCGTGCCTATAAATAACGCGAGAAAATGTAAAAAAAACTGTCAAACCATTTTTGAGTTTTAGCGAGAATGAAGAAAATCAATTTAAGTCAGCTCATAGAATATATAACGAAAATTAGAAATGCATTATAATTATTGTCTTAATAGTAATGAGTAATATATAATAGTATGAGGAATACTACGATTCAGAATCAATTTGTAGGCTAAAAATAATTTAAATATATCCTGAATATATTTGTTTTGCTCAATACAATTTTGAGATATTTTTTGCGATATTTGCGGTAATAAACATGGCGTGGGCTTCGCAGGTGGTATTTTCTGTTTGTTTATCATGCAAATCATATATGTACAGAGTCAACCCGGCTATTCAATTAAATTTTATGTCATCAAATAAACATCAATGGAAAAAGATATAAATACGACTCTTGTTTTATAATATTTTGTATAGTTTATTAGTTTTAGCGTTATGGCTACAACTATGTTAAGTGACGATACGGCCCAAGATGGTGGGTACGTCAAACATGTGGAGGGACTGGCTGTCAAGTGAGACTGCCGGAACACACCTATAGGTATTTGGCGGCAGATTTTCTACTTGAGAGTGGTAGATAGCCAGGCGGGCATTAGAAAAACCTTTACCACCATGCTATAGTTTCATCACGATGTTTTCTATACTGAAAGTTCAAGCTCATTTTAGGTGGATACAAACTCACATCCTAGGACACGGCATCTGTACACGCTACCAAACATAGTATAGTGAAGTACAGTAGAATGCAAAAGCAATACCGACCACTGAGAGATTAACAGCAGTTCATTAGAGATCGTCTCTATTATGCCTGTCTGCAAGCGCCTTGAAAGACCTGTCAAACGAAAACAGAGCCACTGTGATGGTGGTATCATGGTAATTGTATGATAATAACAATAAGACAGTTTTAACTATTAGGAAGTGGAATACTTTGAATTGGCGAACAGGCACTAAAGAAGGCCTATATGCTCACTCTTAAGCGTCGCTGGAAGGCGGTTTGCCTCTAAGTGTTATATAGAATACACTTTGGAGAGTGTGCGTAGGAACTGCACGATATGATTCCATCAACTCAATTCTATCACAGGACGGCCCGACTAAACCCGTACATTTTTTCTTTATACTTAAGGTTTAGCGTTATGGCCATAATCTCACCTGATCTTAAGTGACGATACAGCCTAAGTTGGTAGACACGCTAAACCTCTGAAGAAACTGGCTCTCAAATGCAGCTGCCGGAACACACCTATTGGTATTTGGCGGCAGGTTTACAAATTGAGGGTGGTAGCTAGCCAGGCGGGCATTAGAAAAAGCACTACCACCATGCTATGGTTTCCTCACGATGTTTTCCTTCACCGAAAGCTCAAGCTCATTGTAGGTGCTTGGATTCGAACTCACGTCCCTTGACGCGAAATCGTACACACTACCACTGAGCTATCATCGCTTCGAGTTAGCATAGTTGATATTTCTCTGTTTTGCACGGAGCGTTTTGCAGCTTCTTTTATAATGCGTACAGCGAGGAAGTGGAATTCACTACCGGCGTTTGTCTTTCCTCTAACCTACAATCTGCAAGTCTTCAAACAAAGAGTGAACAGGTACTTTCTGAGTAGGCGCCTTCCATCATAGGCCACATCGTCACTGATCACCAGATGTGATTGTAGTCAATCGCTCATTTGTTTGATATAAAATAAATACACTTTTCATATTCATTGCTGACAAAACAGTGGGAAATGGTTATGCATTATAATTAGTGAATAACCTTATTTTATAATCAAATTGAACGTCACTTGAAAGAATCTAATTAAATTTATTGCGGTATGCATGAGGAGACTAAAAAAACCAAAGGACTAAAGTGCATCGGTAAAACACGCATTGTATTATATGACATAGGAAACTGATACATTGTTCACATAAAGAATTATAATTGCAAAACGATGGTACGTCGAGTGTCAATAGTTGAAAGTCTCATCGCTTAGGCATGCCAGAATATGTTCCCGGTGCGTAGCAACCAACGGTCATGAATTATTCAACGTTGGGTCGCGTTAACGAATACAGACAGGCAGATTTTGCTCGGTTTTCAAGGGCGCGCACCCTAACAACTGATTTTTTTAATCACATCGCGTTGAATGATTTAGCATAATATAATCCAAAAACAATGGCGATTTATCGATAGATTAGAAAGGTCACCGTTGTCATGTCGATTAAAAAGCGTCTAGGCGGCTGTATATACACTAGTCGATTATGAAACGTGGTAAACCACTCGTACTTTATCGCTATCTTCTGGTGGCCGCGATGCATTCGGATATAGTCATTTTGTACTACTACTATGGAAATACATACATATAATAAACTACATTTACTTTACATGTAAGCACTTTTATAATAACATCATATCTGTAATATATTATAACTCAATCATATCTTATATATCAGTACGTCGATCTTCAAGGGAAGCTTAAAAAATTCAAGTTCTAGAGTTTTCAAGTTATAAAAGACTTGTGAGGAAATATTTGACGTCTAGAGATTACGGCTGCTCCTTACTAAATTTAAGTTAGAGAGGTAAAATACATAAAAAATAAGTTTTATATTTTGAGTTAACTTTTCAGAGAATCAGTAGTTCTGTAAATTGTATGCTCTTGCATTACCTACTTTTTATGAAAACGGTTACTAGCTATTCTTCGACCTATAGAGGTAAGTAGTTTCAAATGATCTATTTGTAAAAACAAATTGCTACATTTTTACATAATATATACAATTAACTCTAATAATTAATTTTATAATGTGTATTATTATTTATTATTATTCTTAGGAGGAGCTATGCAGGCTTTCCAGACCTGTATCACTGCGACCATAAATGATCTATTGTGATCGCCCCACGCTACTAGATCTCACTACCTAGTCCTATAGCATAAATGAACTGTAGGACTTTTTTGGCGAGGAGAAGTTGAACCTCTTCTGGGTGCAGTACATGCTTTCCTAGAATCCGGTTACGCTTGTGTTGTAGTGGCTCACATTCACATAAGAGGTGTTTTGGCGTTTCATCCACACTGTTGCAAAATCTGCAATCTCTTATGCTCTGGACACCAATGTTAAACATATGCTTGTTCAAACAGCAGTGTCCAGTAAGTGTTCTCACCAGAACACGCAGTTGATTCCTGCTGAACCTCATAGCCTCTCCAGCTCGGCGCTGGTTAAAGGGGACGATAAGGTCTTTGGAATGATTTTGTCCCGGCAAATTATGCCAGAATTCTTTCGCTTCTTGGTTGAAATGGTTCCTTAGTGTCAACCGAACTGTGCTTTTTGGTATACCACAGAATGGTTCTGGTCCAATCTGTGTTATTAAAGCACCTGTTCTGGCAAGTTCATCGGCAATCTCATTGCCTGGAATCCCCGTGTGCCCTGGGACCCATCGCAAAATTAGTCTGTTATTCTTCCCCAGACTGTTCAACACTTCTACACAATTGGCCACGAGTTTAGATGCAATTGTGTTTGAAGCCAGTGCCAGAAGAGCAGCCTGGCTATCCGATTGGATGTAAATCGTATGATTAACATAGGCCTTTTGCAGATTTACATCGGCACACTCAAGTATACCGTATATCTCTGCCTGGAAAATGGAAGCGAAACGTCCAAGATTAATATGCTTCTTAAAGTTGGGTCGCTCTCCATATATTCCACAGCCTACGTTTTGTCCACTTTTAGATCCATCTGTATACCATAGTAGACTGCCTTTTTTCCACGTTATCTTATTGCTGGTCCAGCAGTCCCGTGAAGGAATCTCTACAGTATAAAATTTTTTAAAGTTTGTTTCAGGAATCAGAGTGTCTGTTATCATTCCTAAAACAGGTGTTTCTATCATTGAGTCCAGTAGGGATCTCATGGACGAGGATAGCCATTTCAACCTTCCCTGTACATACATTCTGTGCATTGTTAACATCGCCATCTTTCCTACGTGTAAATGTAGGGGCGTAAGATTTAACAAAGCATCCAGAGCTGCACCAGGTGAAGTTGACATGGCTCCTGTCGCTAGGATAGACGCCGTTCTCTGTACTGTAGCTAAATGGGTTTTTACGGTTGACTGGTTTGCTTTCCTACACCAGAGCACACAGGCGTATGTTATTACTGGTCTAACCACAGCGGTGTAGAGCCATATGATCAGCTTAGGATTTAAACCCCAGCGCTTACCTGCCAGTCGTCCGCAAATTCCCATTGCTATTTTTGCTTTTTGTATTGCAGTATTAATTTGTTTATTCCAAGTCAATTTTTGGTCAATTATAACTCCCAAGTATTTGACTTCTGTTGAAAAGGCGATTGCTTGATTGTTTAACCTTGGTTGAGCTAATTTGTCAAGACGTCTCTTCCTAGTGAATGGTACAACGACGGTTTTTTCCGTATTAACCCTCAATTGATTTTTTCCGCACCATTCGTGAATGACATTTAAAGCTTTCTGCATTAGGTACGAAATTGTACTTTGACAGAAACCTCGAACGACTATCACCAGGTCATCGGCATAACCTTGGCTGTCTATTCTCAGTTCCTCCATCTTACACAGTAATTGGTCAACCGTCAAGGTCCATAAAAGGGGCGATAAGACACCACCTTGTGGGCAACCTCTTGTGGTTAACACTTCATAGCTAGTGCCATGTAGTGATAGTTTCACTATGCGATTTGAAAGCATTGCTTCAATCCATCTAGTGGTGGTCACGTCCACATTCTTGGTTTCCAAACCATGAATGAGCGTTTTTGTTGGTGTGTTGTCAAAGGCCCCTTCGATGTCCAAAAATGCACACAGTGCAATTTCTTTATCTTCTAACGCCCTCTCCACTCTGTCCACAAGACTGAGTAAGGCAGTCTCAGTGGATTTACCTTTACTATAGGCATGCTGGTTAGGGCTAATTGGGCTTCTTGTTAACACTTCCTCTCTTATGTATTTATCTATTATTTTCTCCATTGTTTTAAGGAGAAATGAAGTAAGGCTTATGGGTCTGAAGGACTTTGGTAGAGCGTAGTCCTTCTTCCCAGCCTTAGGTATAAATAAAACTCGTACTTTTGACCATAATTCAGGTATGAATCCCCATGCAAGGCTCGCCCTGAAAATTTTTACCAAAACCGGTGTTAGGATGTCCTTCCCCTGCTGTAATAGTACAGGTTGAATTCCATCTTCCCCTCCCGTTTTGTATGGCTTAAATGTACTAATAGCCCATCTCACATTCTGTGGTCTTATGATTATCGCGGCTCTCTGCCAATCCTCGATACGCGGTCTCAGTATAGATGGCATCGCTCTACTCCGCGACATCAAGTCTTCCGATCCTGGGAAATGAACTGAGGTGAGGTGGAGGCCATGGTTTCTTTTTCGCTGTTGGTAAAGGTGCCATCCTGCTTTTTGAGGAGTCCAATTTGATTAGGCTTATCCTTAGCTAGCAATCTATGGATTCTTGCTCCCTGAGGCATTTCGCTGATTTCCTCGCAGAACTTTCTCCATGATGCACGCTTGGCTTTCCTAATCTCTTTATTGTAGTTTGTTAAGGCTGTTAGATAAGCTCCCCATTCCTTGGTTCTTTTAGCCTTATTAAAAAGTCGCCTGGTTTTTTCTCTAAGCTTTCCAAGCCTAGAGTTCCACCAAGGGACTCTTCTTGTTGATGTCTTTTGTCTTACGGGGCAGCTATGCTCAAAGGCGTCTATGGTCGCTATCGTAAGAGCATTTGTGGCCCACTCCAGACACTCTATTGTCTTAATATTTTTAGGGATTACTTCCAGGTTAGACCTTAAGTTATCTCTATAAGTATCCCATGAGGTATTCCTGGGATCCCTAAACATGATATTCTCACTCTGTGTTGATAATAAGAGTTCGAAGTTAATATGTCTATGATCAGACATAGAGTTTTCGTCACTTACACACCAGTTAATTATATTCCTAGCTAAATTGTTAGTGGCAAATGTAATGTCTAAAACTTCTTGCCTAGCGCGTGTAATAAAGGTTGGTTTACATCCTTTGTTTGAGATTACTAGGCTAAAGGTAGTGATGAAGTCATTAAGTGACTCACCCCTTTCGTTGATGTTGCTGCTCCCCCATGCAGTGTGATGAGCATTTGCATCGCATCCCACCAGTAGCTCGGCGTTGTGTTTCTTAGCATATTCAACGACTCGCACAAGTTCATCTGTTGGGTTGTTTCTCTCGCCTGGAAGGTAGGCTGAGCACACGAGTAGCTTCGAGCCCTGCCAGCCGTCAAGATTTACATACGCTGCAACCAGATCATCAGAACAGAGTTCTGGAACAGGTAAAAATTTAATTTTTTTGTTGAAAATTATACTTACTCTGGGCCTAGTCCCGCAGTTGTGCACAAGGAGGCTCCCTACAGTATTTAGTCCCATAACTTTGTTGTCGCGTAACCACGGTTCTTGTATAAGAGCGAGGTCCACAATACCATCCGAGAAGCATTTCTCCAGTACCGCCGTTGCTGCTACCGCATGATGGAGGTTGACCTGGAGGAACCTCGCTCGACCCGCAATTCGCGCTATTGTTTTGTTGGTTCAGGCTGTTGGCTAGTGGTCGCCTTACCCGTCTGGGGACGTGTAAGTCCACCTCTGGGTCCGGTTCCTCCAGCTCTTCCAGACCTGCTTCCCCTCTGTCCTCCCCTACCAGAGAGCTTTGGAATCAGGTTTCGTTTCGTCACTTGTGACGTCGACCCTATTCCCCGCCCTGAGGCCGTGGAGGTTGAGGGGACAGGTTCACCTGCGCCCGTTTCGTGCATTTGTAGGGGTGTTGTCACCGTTATGGTTTCCGACACCCTACTTTGCTCGGTGTTTGATGATGAAGGCGCTGCCAGTGATTTATTCTCCTGGTTGCCCTCTGTTCCAGGTTTGACTTTAAATAGAACCCATCTAAAGCCAAACATAACCTTAAAGTTATTTTTCTGGAGTGTCTGCACCGAGGGATCGTCAAGGGCGAAAACGACGACTCGTCCTCCCTTTTCCTCCCTGCAATGCAGCACTCTCCAGTGTTCCGGGTTAAGCTCTGGGTTCTGTAGCCGTATCAATTCGAGGGCCTTCTCGAGAGTAGCAGCCTCGTTGTCCGGTAAGAACGTCGAGCCGATAGCCGGCTTGGGGAGATCTTTCTCTGACATGACCGATAGGTTAGCCTCCGGCCACGGCTTTATTTTCGGAGTTATCTCCGTCAGCCATCTCCTGCTCATCTCATCCATGCAGGTGATTAGCATCCAGCCCGGCTTATGGCTAAGATATAATGTGTATAATTATTATAAAAATATATATTTGCCAAACAGGCTTAGACCCATAATATTTGCTTCCGATTCGGGATTTAAAACTCTACATAATTTTGTTGAACACCTAATTAATAGTGAACCCTTCCCATGGGATCTACCTGACTAACATGACATGCTTAATGATATGGATCAGATCGTGATGAATATATCACATTTTAAAAAGCTTTTTTTATAACTATTTCCTTGGTATTCATTTAAATTGGAAACAAAATTGCGTAAAAATGTATTAGTATATACTAAAACTGTAATCGTAAATATTCATTATTTTTATTTGCAACATCAGCTGACCAGTACAATTTGAATTGAGTCTGTATACAATTTTTATAATAAGCAAGAGGAAAATAGACCGTGTCATTTTTTCTTGGTACAATGAACCAGTTTCCTACGTGAGGGCTGCCTGCCTGCCTGTCTTGCGGTTGTTGGATAGCGGCCATTAACTTTAATGGAAACTGCACTTAAATTATTGTCTCTGAGGCAAATGTCAATAGTTACAACTATGGTTGAACCATCTCCTGTTTCATTGCAAAATTACTGGAGCGATACTCATAATAATTTGTAAAAACCTACTTTTACTATACATTTTGATTTGATTATAAGTACGTTTATTTATTAGATACCTTAATTTCAATTTGTATAGCTGTTTCTTGAAAGTAAATTTATAAAATTTGTTAATATTGAGTTTATTAAAGCGGACTATTGCGGCGAAAATAAGAGTATAAAATATACACAATTATTTTACTTAACTGAAAATATGTACGTAATCGTTTGAATATTTAATATATTATAGGTTCCATTAATACTTAAAAAAAAAGAACATATGTAACATTCTCAGCTTCCAGGCACAGAGAAAAAGGAGGATTATCATTTATCACATTCTCGAACTGACAAAACGGTAGAAAATCTTTTTACGTTAAGATATTCTCATGCAACTTTTTAGAAACATTAGTACAGTTGTGTTACCGTGTACGAGACTAAGATAGATGTAGATCCTAAAACTGTAACTTTTTTTACAAAAATGCCTTTTTCTTTGTATTCATTATTAACTATTATTATATTTTGTACAAACACGATTATTAGTCCGTTATACTCTATTTCACGTAATTGAATAAATAAAAGGTTAAATTTTATTTTTATAGTACACCTAAGGCGTAATTAAATTAAATTACAGATACTTAGATAACGAAGTACTTAAAATAATAATAAGTACTAAATATTTTAATTGTCATAATATTTCGTAGAAAACTTATTAATAAAACTATGTATTAAATTAAAAATGCACCAGTTAATTTTGATTCCTCCAATTATTGCTAAAAGTTATTCAGTTAATATAAAGTAACATAATATACATACGAAGCTAATAGTTCAGTTTTTTTAAACAAAAGTTCAGAAATTAATGTAATTGTTATATGGACCTATAGCTAATATATTTTTTAAAGTAGTACACGTATTTTAATATAAGTGACAACATATAAGAACGTGATATCGTTTTAAGCATATGTATACCTATCAACTCAACGAATATGATCAAATTAACTCGTATGTTTTAATTGCATTTAAATATTGAATTTGAAACTTGTTATTTCCATTTTAAATCTCAATGCTAAACGTATTCTCCTGGTGTAGAGAAGTGGTGGCCTATATTGTAAATGCTGTCTACATTTACAAAGTTCAATGGTAGACAGGCAGACCGACAAACGCTTACCTAAACAAGTTAACGCGCTTGTTCCCATATTAGGCGATCCGCCAAAGTCTTTGTTTTCATTAGTTTAGATGCAAAGCGGCTTAGAATACCTATTTAATCTTTGAAGTTGAATTACTTTAACCTTTACGAAAATCTATGTAAACATTTTAAGATAATATTTTCATTAAATAAATAATATTAAAAAAAACTAAAAAACACGCTGTTATAGAAAACCAAACTAAAAAATAGAAAATCAATTTTAATAAATTTGAATTAAGAGTAGTGTTGTTTTTTTTATTAAATATTAATTAATAACAGTGTAAATAAGTAAAAAATGTTTTATATTTAAAAAAAGCGTGGGGTGCATGGTGTCAATATTTATAAATATTTAATTAACAGATATGAGTATAAAGATTATCATTTCGATAATATCTTAAAAAGCACCCCACGCTTTGTTATTTTGGTTTACTATAAAAACGTGTTTTAGTTTTTTTTAACACGTTAGAAATTATATACAATCATTAATTTATAAAATATGATATACGATATAAGCAGCATTGAATCTATAGCACTTGAGTTTTGCTTGTTACTCGCCCATTTTTTTTATTCAAATGCATTACATTTTTGTTATAAGTATGCATTAAAACTGAACATATGTATTTTTTAAAATTGTAATATAAAACTAATCGTATGTAAAAATAAATCATCACAACACCAGCTTAAGCAAAGGTTTTGAAAGTATATAGACGTTTTTACCTTAACGCTTCTTTCTACTTTTATATTTAACTTGCGACCTCTTATCCGAGAAAGCTTCTTGTCGTTGGAGGCTCGATAACAACTTTTAATTGTTTGGTTCTTTTGGGATTAAAGTAGGTATGTGGAAATGTGCGAATTACTCGACGAAGAATCTAAACGAACAGTTTGCTTGTCAGGTTTTGATTTGACTTCTCAGTTTAGAGTTTGTACCGTTGTCAAAAATTGTGTAGAATATTTTAACTATTAGAGTAATTTTAACTACTTTTAACGTAATTTCATAATTACTTTTTTTTTTAGGTTTCTGAGATTTTGAGAATTTTAAGTTATTAGTTGTAATCAATAATTATTAAAGTAATATATTAAATGAAGGGTACTAATACCTTGACTATCTTGAATAATACGTTTACTCATTCTTAATTGTAAATCGAATATCGATTAATTAATAAATTAATGAACCAATAATTATTGGTTGATTTGATTCACACCTACACTTTTAACACATCTCTAGATTAAAGCATTCACAATCCGACTTCAGTATTCTTAGGTAATGTACTTGCAAAGTAATTTTATTTATTTATTATGTTCCAGGTTATGGTAAGGCCTCGTATGGAGCAGTGATAATAACTGCTAATTAAAGTTATAATTAAGAAAGTATTCCAAAATAAGTATTAACACAAAAATATACAGCAGTGCACATGGTATACATATAAAACTACTCCAATTATATTGGGTGTATTGCACCCTCCAACAAAGGCGCTGCAAACTAGGTCGTTCTATGAAGTCTAGTAATAAATTGCAGCGTCGCACCAAATTGTACAGAACACGCCATATTGTCTAGACTATTAGTAATGTTGAATATTTAATGTAACATACAACGCTGTAGTAAAAACGGTAAGTACGCTTAGTGGCAGTCACATGTTTTACTGTCTATTATTTTCAAAATCATTGCATATTTTATGTTAAAATGGTTTTTGCGACCTAGATTATGCTCGTACACTGACAGATTCCAATCGTTTTATGAATGTTGCTACTGACTAGGGATCACGCTTGACAAAACAAATATGACCCTAAAAACTTTAAAATTTTTCTTTACAAACTTTATACACCTTTTTTACTCCTACAAGATTATCTTTAAATAACGTTAACTTATCTATATATTTTATTAATTGTGTTGAAAACTACCAAGTTTTAAACAAATCTGATATGAAAAATATTATCAATGTACAAACTTTGGTACTAAATTTCACACCCCAAAAGTTATATATCGAGAAATCACTCCAATACGATGTTTTAATTATAGAATCAATTCCAAACTGCATATTTTTATCCTCAGCAGTTTGAGCTATAAACTTAATATTTATTTGCTAATATACTAAGAAATTTTAATATATTTAATACGGTATATGATTTTAGTAGGCACTTCGGCTACTTAATTATTGAATAATGGTGGTGCCGCTTCTATCCCTTTAAAATCGCAAAAAACCTTCTGTAATAAATAAAAGATATTAAATTTATGTGAAAAGGAGATTATCATAAAATAGTCGTAGTTTATTCATGTTGTAATAAAAATCATACGTATATATAATACTTTATGTGATGAGTACTATTTCGCATTGATTAAAACCTATTAAATAAAATCTATTTTAATCTATAGTCACATTATAAAACGGAAAGATTTTTTGTTTGTCTAAACGCGCTAAGCTTAGGAACCACCAGTTGAATTTCAAATTTTACATACAGAAATCATTGACGAAGGCTTTAGGTTATTTAACACCACGCTACCACTAAAATAAGCAAAGTTGTATTGAAAAGAGTTAAAAAAACGGGCTAAAGTTATCGCGATTTAGTTATACGCGAACAAAATAGCGAGCACAGCTAGTACCGGATATAACAGCTATTATAAGCTTCGTATCTATAAACACCTTTAAAGCTTCTCGTGATATTAAAATCATTATACCTGGCTGCTACTCCGATGCGAATCGCCAATCTTATGGGCTAATTTATACGCAACAAATAAAACAACAAAACACAATACGTGTAATAAAAACACTTCTACCACTCATTATCACCTTTCATTTGGCAATTATTTAAATATTACAATTATTAGGATGTTAAATCTTATAAACTTGTACTTACGGTAAAAAATAAATTAAATAAGAACAAAATGTTTATCCCATTTAAGGGTTGAAAAGGTCCTTATGGAAAAGGAAAGATCCGTGTTGAAACCGTGATGAAAATGGTGGTGCTTTTCTATCACTCCTAAAGTTGAATATCTGCCGCCAAATACCTATAGGTGTGTTCCGGCAATTGCACTTCAGAGACAGTTTGTCTACAAGACTTAGCGTGTACACCATCTTGTGCCACAGCGTTACCTAACATCAGGTAAGTATGTGGCCATTACGTTACATCTATAAAGTATTAAAAAATCTTACCTTGTCTAGTTTTTTTGTTAAAAAACGATTTTTCATATAATACCCTTGGTATGGATATTTGATAAGCTGTGCAATTACTACAATTACCTTGCGTGCATTTCATTTTGATAATCGTGAAATCATTATCCCATGAAAAGGAAGGAAATCTTACTCTAAACGAATGAACTACAATCGGAGCTGCAACAGACTCATACACTTTTTATATACATTTTAGTATACTGAGTTTTATATAAAACAAGTTATAAGGGCTCAAATGGACATAGCAAATAAAATAAATCATCTGTTTAATTAATCTCATTTTACAAATTCACGCGAGCAGAGTCGAGAACTCTACTAAAGGTCTGAATAAACAATTTATTAAACATAAAAAACGTATTCACCATGAGCCGCAATTAACACAGGATGCCAATTTCGTTCGAGCCACTGTTACTTCAGGGTTTACGGTCGGCGAACGAGAGATTACACTCGTAAAACTCGGAAGAGTGCAGTTCACAACCGAATTGGTATTCACGATGCGAATGCGTTTCGAAATGTACAGTAAATCGATCTCAGCAAGAGTGTGGCACTTGTTTTTTATATATCTCTCTATAAGCATATGTTCTTAATTCTTCTACACTTAAACGGCGTCACCGATTTTGATAATATTTGATGGCGTAACCCACATATCTTTGCTATAGTTGACCATGTTGACGATGCTGTTGTCGGCATCCAAGTTTTGTTGTAATTAAAATAAAATAAATGTTTAAAAGTACATTGGAACATTAAAAAAACAAGACTATTTACTAAAAAAATGAGTTTTTGGCGGGATCTTGATGTGTTATGTTGTGATTTTCATACATATACGTACAAAGTTTTTCAGTCCTATGTTGTATAATATTAGTGACATTTGACATGATATAGTCTGAACATCTTTAGCGGCATGGTCTCATTATCTTTGCCTATTTCTTGGGAATATAAAAATTTCAACAAAAATGCGTGAGTGACGCGGAACACTAAGTTGGAACGAATTTCCTTAAATAGTATATTATTATTGATCAACGTATTATATTATTGATTAACAAGTAGAAATAAATCAATTATAAGTGTCTGAGAGCAATTAAATAAAACGCAGAGATAACCAATTAATTGAAGGAATGGTAGGAAATTTCGTAATTTATATTTTTTTATAGTTGTGAAAATAAATATTTTATTGTACATCATTCAATTTATCTAACTCACTATAATACATATAATATGCTACGATGTTTCGTAGCGGACGCGTATGACGTGTACAAACGATATCTTGAACCAATAATCGCGCACCATAACTGGGAACAGCCAATAGCGTACGCGCTATGGATAACCGCCTACACTACAAAGAAATAATGCCATCTAGAACATATTATAGAATGGATCGTGACGTCAAAAATCTTACATTCTTATTTGTCCAGATTCCATTCGTACCGTGGGATAAGGAACTTTGTTCTAAAAATATTTTATGAAATCTATATAGTTTTGCACCGCTTAAATTTGAATCTGTAACTATTCATAGTGTCAATACACCTGCGCTTCGAGCCAAAGACTTTGTAATATCAATTTAGATAGTAAGTTTAGGTATAGAGTAAAGTGAAATCGGGCGGCAAAGTGGCACACGTGCTCCGCGCCAAGTTACCGAATAGCGTCTCCGATACCTTCATTATGCTCCACGAACGGAGAAGCCGTATGAAATATAGCTTACAGGCGGAAACTATATCTGGGTGGCTCCGATAGCAGATACATACGGCTTGTTACTTCATTTAGCATGTTTGACAAGCGAATGATAGTAATTTCTGCTCTTATGTAAAGCATTATTGCAGTAGATTAACGACTCTATAAGATATGACGATATTATCATAAAGGTTACAAAACAAAATATTTTTCACTTTACAAGTGGTTCTTTTTAAAAACAATTTTTTACTTATTTAGTGATCGTTCAAGTATTACTTTATCCAAATTTTGAAGACTTTTGATACCCCTACCCCCTTCACGTACTGCGCCGTAACATTTTTTTGTATCACCCCCATCTATCTCAAACGTTACGTAACACCAAAGTGTCCGTTATTACTTAAAATACATTATTATGGTCTACTTCTTTCTACCAAAAAACTCCTAAAATAACAAAAACAAAGTATGTAACATTAATATAAAATAACCTCACGTTTTAATAGCAGAACCTAGGGGCCCTTCCCCTCAAAATACGTTACGTTATACTTTAACGGCCCCTTAGGCTTACTTAGGCTAAAGTCCTGCCAAGCTGTGAAAACCCTTCCGGTTAACAGCGTATGTTACTTTCGGAAAAAAAAAACTAACTTAGGCTTACTCGTCTGCACTACTATATCAAAGATATACAAAGAAACTAGAAATACATACCTTTGTATGTATATTTAACAATGTTCTAAATTAATTTTATATATATCTCTATCTACAATGTTTTGATAATTGAAAATTTAAACTACTAGGTAAAAAAACTATGCTCACCTAAAATCTTTTACTTACACTAGACAATAATTTAATAATTTTGTAGCGGTTTTTGTAGCTTTTTTCAATACGGCTTTGCTCCTATTGATGTTAACGTGATGTTAAGTAACCTAAAGCCTATATAATATTAATATAGATGAATTTATATTATGTGCAGTTACAGGACTAACTTAAAACGTTCCAATGAAATAGCTTGACACAATGTAAGGCTCTGTGTCACTGAGCAGAACAGAGGCGATTTCCCGCAGCGATTACCGCCCGAATGCCTTGATAAAGGTATTAAAATATGCAAGCAAGCCTTCTGAGCTCTTTATACCTCCTGCTAATTAGAGGCAATATTATGACGTTGCTAAATGAAAGGAGTACGTACGCCTATTCACGATCTTATTGTAAATAATCGCTTAAATATTACCTGTGTTTAACATTGCTGAATCATATTTCAGCATAATTTTATGTTATTATGTTATAATAATATTTTAATAACCTAACTAATATCATAAATGTGATTATTTGTTATGGCAACATATAGAATGTAACTGTGTGAATATAAATGCTTTCTCGGAAACTATTGATCGATAAAATTGATCTACGGATTCCGATGTTTTTTTATAGATATATTTAAGAATTAGCTAAACTCGGAATATCACTATTCATTTTAAGCAATATATTAAAAATACATTTTAACATATAATATGTATATTAATGAGCCTTTTGGTATCCAAACACTGGGTTCGTGGGGGCCGAGAGCACACGGTTTAGACAAAGATATTGCGTAATGGCTATTTTAGAGCACGCAGGATCGGAACAGTATCTACTATTTTACTAAGCACTTCAACATTGCAATACAAGGTGGCAATCCTGCTAGCATTTTGGGTACACTGCCTTGCAGCTCCGATATAATGCTTTTAGAATATTTTATTTTTTATTTTGTTTGTAACTTACTAACTTTTAAATTCTTATTTTATAGATTATTAAATGAAATTTTAAAAAATATTATTTCATGGAAATTAAGCTATGTTGAGGAAAACAACAAGGTATCTTATACGTTTTATAGGCGCAGTAATAGTGGCAACAGTTTCTAATAATCGTATAATTATAACTTGCAAGTAATAACTGTTTTTATAAGATTACTAAGATGTCTGTGTAATTTAAAACCGACGATAACACTGAGAAATTATAATATATCTATTGCTAACTGTCGTTATACATACCTATATAATAACCATAACAAAAGTCAGTACTTAATTAAAGGTTTTATTTACTAAAGCTAAAAGTCAATGCAATATAATAACATTTTATGTTCGTTTAATATTTACTATTAACAAGAAATACCTAATACGGTTAACGATCCAACTAATCGCTAATCACTACTTTTACAATTGATATTGTCACATAAATATTGAGAGAAACACAGAAAAGCCGCATACTAAAGTTTATCTTTCCACAACATCGTCTTACGCCGAGTATCGAATCCGGTCTCGATATCCCACCTTAATAAACCAGCCGATTAATTTAAACAAGATACAACGTTATTAATTATAAATGGAATCCAAGTTAATTGTTTACATTCGTAAATCAAGATCACTTTCTAAAAGAATTCCTTCGAAACATACAGGTATACGTATATTTTAAAGAAAATTAATTAAACTGTCAAAATGCTCGGATATTTATTATCGGGTCTAATAATGAGGGACGCGGACAAATGGTATCATTTTTCCATAAGGTATTCAGGAGGGGTTCGAGTGGGCCTCGTCTAGGGTCGCAGATGTTCATTTCTAATTACATAATTGATTTGGATGATTTATAACTACACATATAAAATAATACTCTTAGTATGTATGCAAATCTAGCGAACCAGGTAAACAGAGATAGTTCTGCCACAGATTAGTAAATCATGAATAAAAATCATATATAACTAAAAATATAAACACGTGGTTATTTTTTTTTTTTTATTTCATTAAAAAATATTATAAGTGTTTTTATGTGACACATCCAAATGTCCATGTCATCCATGTCATTGTTAGGACCATTAAAATGAGTAAGTTATGACCTATTGGTTAGTTAATTTCGCGAATCTTTGTTCGTTTTCCGGCAGCAGTCCAAGTCAGCATTCGCCCCAAAAAGTTCGGTGAAGCTGTCAAAGCCCTTACGACTAACAGCGTATGTCAGGTTGAAAAAAAAAACACAAAATGTAGATGTCGACGACACAATCAAATATCTGGTTCTACTGTAGCTAACCAGATGACTTTATAAGTATATAAAAATTTTCATCGGTAAAGCCGCTTAAGAGTAGAAAAATTATGAAAACAGGGACAACAACATTTTAAATAAAATGTAATTAATAATGTACCGATGGTCCATATTCTTTTACGTACTTGAATCTCCATTACAGTGAGGTAGACTTAATTTTCATAGTGTAATAAGGTAAAATTTGCAAATCATATTTATGCGTTAAAATAGCTGGTATTAGTGGTGTCTAATATAATTTCATACTCTGGCATATATTAGGTAAATCCTTATTTTAATAGAGTAATCTTTGAGAAATGCTATAAGCTATTTAACATAAAGATATTACCAATAGGAGCAAAGTTCTGTTGAAAACAATGTTACAAAAACGGGCAATAATTGTTACTTAATTTTTAGTTCGACACGAACGAAGACACCAGAATAACTAGTAAAGAATACATGGAAGCTATTAAGATTGCAAAGCAACATATACATTTTTTGTAAAGTCTATAATTATCATTTTAATATATGACGTTATAATGAATTGATACTAAATCATTAAATAAAAGTTATGGATATTTTATATAAGCTCACAATAAATTGAACTAAATAACAACAAAAGTTACGGACATAATAATTCAACTCCACACAATTTTCAAGAACTAAGTGCCGGCTCGAAAGTGAGTCCCTAAATATAAACTTGCCTGGAACACGACACATAAAGTCCGCTATGAAATAGCTTCGGTTGTTGTCTTTTAATAATTAATAGTTTAATTTATGCCCTGTAAATAATCGACTGTATTAAACAGTGACAAAGTAGGGTTTCAAAACACTGTCTATAGCAAGAAATTCTATACCTAAACATCGTTAATTTATAGCTTGTCAATAATGTATTCAAATTGAAATAATTAGGCGAATAATTTTTAGTTTATAAATTCCATGTAACTGTCTAGCTATTAAATAGAAACTTTAATAATATTAACTTTTATTTATTTCTATACTTTTTGTTTTTTTTTGCTGCGTGTTTATTTTATTACTTTTTGTTCATGTATACTGAGAGTAAGACAATTATATCGGACCGTATCCTAACACTCACCGTAAAATCCACCATAATCGGCGTGGTACATCCCCTGTGTTTTTGGTAACCAAAGGAGATGCAAAAAATCTTAGAGAAACATTTAAATGTCATATCATTTAGCACCAATAATAAACGTAAAATTCAGACGGACTGTAATATTGCACATAAGAGTAGTAGGTATCTGTATTCGACTGGTTCACGATCATTATATATACCATCGTAGTGACTCTCTTTTTGTGACGCATTTCATGATGAAGCATCTACATACAATACAATATATGTAAAGTAAAAATCCTCATTGAACTGCCGACGTATTGAGGGTCTGTATAGGTTTTGGATTGTATTACATACATTATCTTTTCCTGTAGTGCCGGCGGAGTAGAATAGCAACACTACATATCATCCAGTGGGTATCGTCGGAGTCCTGTAAGAGAGTGTGAAAAAGGGGTCACCCTTGTAATTTGCTCCCGTTATACTATTACATCGGTCTTAGTCTTTCTCCGGTCATATCGGTCTCCGTTTCACTGGGTCCAGAAGGACAAGGATGAGAATGTGCACCTATGTCTCGCGCGTATACTTGGACATGTTATTATTTCTTGTGTATCTAACCATTTCGTATAAGGACTCCTATTTAGAACTGAGTTGAAGAGTTCGCCGTGTCCGTAATCGGTCAAGGAGGATTATATAATATATATTCACTCTCATTTCATTTTTTTTTATAGTTAAGGTATAGCGTTATGGTCATAATCTCACCTGATATTAAGTGACGATACGGCCCAAGTTGGTAGCACGCTAAACCTGTGGAGGAACTGGCTCTCAAGTGCAGTTGCCGAATTACACCTATTGGTATTTGGCGGCCCTAAAAACCCTACTATCATGCTATGTTTTCCTCACGATGTTCTTATTCACCGAAAGCTCAAGCTTGTAGGTGGTTGGATTCGAACTCACGCCTCTGGACGCGAAGTTGTACATACTACCACTGAGCTATCATCGCTTTAAAACCGTACACATACAGTACACCGTAACTTTGTTGTGCCATATTGAAATATTGTATAAAATATTGAATAATATATAACATTTGTGTATGTATATATCAACCGTAGAGTAATATTGACTTTGAATATATTTTTGTGTGAGATTCTACGAAAAACTTTCATTACAGCACGGTATGAAGCTCTCCCGCCTACCGGTGTAATTTCAAAGCGCCGCCCGCCCTGCGAATAT
This sequence comes from Actias luna, assembly GCA_039707435.1. Classification (NCBI taxonomy): domain Eukaryota; kingdom Metazoa; phylum Arthropoda; class Insecta; order Lepidoptera; family Saturniidae; genus Actias; species Actias luna. Next base: position 4,868,230 of record JAZHAC010000033.1, on the reverse strand, counting down.
AATAAGTTTGCCAATTTGTGTCTCTCTCTCCCACCACCTTTGAGCTTCAATGTTTGTACTTCAAACTTGCAACTTCGTTGATAACAACGAAAAATAAATTAAAAATTAATGCAATCTTAGGAATACAGTTTACGTGTTACAATGTGCTTAGTAATGATTTATTAAACCATCTTATAGAAAAAATCCTTACTAATATTATATATAGCGAAAGTGAGTTTGTTAGTGACGCTTTCACGCCTAATCGATAATGATGAGTTTTAGTATTGTTGGGACATAGACGGTAATAATCTACTTTTTCTCGCGAATAACTTATTGGAAGTGAGGCAAAGAAAGGGATTAACTTTATATGAAACTTTTTATTGTGTAATCCGATTTATTTGACCAAATCAATATTGACAGGAGCAAAGCCGCGGATAAAAGCTATTCTATATTATATTTCAAATCTATCTAATAATTTTATGACAAAATCTCTCACGTGTGGTTTCGAAGCCATAATTTTAGATGACTTCCATTTTTGTACTGAGAAGTTAGATACGTCATTCCTCGAACATACTGTGAAGCTGTAAAATGTGAGCTCTGCAACCATAACGTTGCACCGTTGGTCTAGTGATTAATTAGTAATTAACACGTTTAAACAGGTACGATAATAGAGCATTTCTAACTAAGTCGAAGTTACCTCACGGCATTTTCTTTCACCATCAGCCAATAGTATTTTTAATTCTAAATGGTAAATATACACGGTGCACAAATTCTACTGCAATGAGAGCGGAGAATTCGAAAGCCAAACAGAATAATTGTTTGTGTGATCCTCAAAAGATTATTACGAGCTTGGACGTTACTTTGTATGCGTTATTTATATATTTTGAAAGCCCTCTGATACACATAACTTGCAGATTGTAAATCCTTCATTAGTCGCCGTTGTTTATAGATAGCACTGCTTACCATCAGGTAAACTGTTGTCTCTTTATTGAGTCCACAATAAAAATACATAATGAACCCACATAATGCTTCGAATTGAAACACACTTAGAGACGACAATTCCCTTTGCGGTTTTCTCGACTTTGAACAACTTGAGTGGTAAAATATTTCTAATACTAGTGTGGACAAAAGACCAGCGCAAATTTTTTTGTATAATATTCGTATGATTAGTCGAGTTACTAAACCTTTTTGGAGATAGGTATTTAAGAGCCATCATACGTTAGTGTTGTCTCTATTGTTAAAAGCGTCCAACAAGTAAATGGCTGCTGACTATAAGACGGGCCTTAAACATTTTCCTCACATAAGTTGTACTTTAAAATACACTGTAGTAACCTAAAGCATATTTATATACTAAAAGATCATAGAATTTGGATAATAACAAAATTTCTACCTCTTCAGTTTTCAATCATCTGTTCAGAAATAAAAGAACTCCCCAATAACATGAGTTTTGTTCTGCCCTCAGTGCGCTTGACGTTTTCGTTTATTTTCAATCATAAACATTATGATATAAAATATATGACATCAGTCGTTCATCAAAGAGAGATGATATCTAAATGAACTTTCAATTTAATCGTAAAACGATCAAGAAGTTTTTAATAACGTCTACAGTTACTTGTTTTTTTTTTTTTTTTTGAATTGACATACGCTGTTAGCCGTAAGAGCTTTGACAGCTTCACCGAACTTTTTGGGGCGAGTGCTGAGGGCACTCAGCTCCGAGGCAGCGAGCGCAAGGGTGCCAGAATGGCCGAGCCTCGGCTTGGGATGCTGCGGAAAACAAACAAGTATCGTGGGGGTAGTCCCTTACAGAACCATGTACTTAACGTGTAGGTGTGCATAGATGGTATGCGGTGTGATGATGTACTTTCAGTGATGTAGAGTGTCACTGTATCGCGCGAGCAGAGTCACTTGAGGGCTCCTATCCGGAGGATCGATCCTAGGCTCAAGCGTCTGCAGAGGGAGGCCGCGGCGGGTGTGCCAGTTACTTCGGAGCCAGTTACTTGTTGCATCACCGTTGTGTATGGAATACCTCATGCCTTCTGTTTGTTTCTGTGCAGACATTTTGCCGAGTTACTATAACAAAAAACTTGCCGTCAAATGCCAATAGGTGTGTTCCGGCAGCTGCACTTGAGAGCCAATTCCTCCACAGGTTTAGCGTGTAGACTAACTTGGGCCGTATCGTCACTTAAGATCAGGTGAGATTATGGCCATAACGCTAGAAAAAAAAATCTCTTCTTATAAGCCCTAATAAACTAAAGATTCAACGGTGATTTAATTTTTTTACTATATTGTTAATAACTATCTACACCCGCAACTTCAATAGTTACACTTCGATCTCTAAGGGACAATACTTTTACAGAAATATAGTCGTTTTCAACTCTACACGATTGACCCACTGCGCGTCAACGCATCGATTATTAGAGATTATTTTTCGTATCCTAAAAAGGAACGTAGCGTAATGTAAAACAGCATAATGTTAAAATTAACATTGCGCCAACCTTCCATAATAATTGTTCTGTCACATGCAAAAAAAATCAGCTTTGTTTATTACGTACAGATAAGATTTAAAGTTTTAATATAAAATATTAATAAGATATTAAAATTTTAGTATTTAATAACAATATATTTCAATTTCTTCAGTATAGCTTTGATCTTATTGTTTGTACCGCAATGTTAAATAAAGCTTTCCTCAATTATTGCTCCATGAAATACAAAAATAGTTTTAATAATCCGACTGATAGTTCCTAAGATTAACGCGTTCAAACTAACAAACAAATTTTTCCGCTTTATAATAATAATATAGATAGAGAAAATTGTTCAAAAATAATTATATGATTTGACAGTGATTTTGCAAAGAAGTGGTAAGGCTTTTTCTAATGCTGGCCTGGCTAGCTACCACACTCAAGTTGGAAATCTGCAGCCAAATACCAATAGGTATGTTCCGGCAGATGCACTTGAGAGCCAAGTGAGATTAGGGCCATAACGGTAAACCTTAACCATTAAAAAAAATATATGTCATCTTCTTCTAATTTTGAATATTACATAATTGTGGGTATTAATATAGATGAAAAGTATATTTACTTACAATGGTAAACACATCGCGTTCCCTTTTAGACAACGTTACTTAAGTACAAAGGAAACTTGGGCGAATAGTAATCTTCATATTATGTAAATCGCAATGTAGATTATGTCGTGTTTCTAATTTATTGAAGTAGAACTAATTTTAACAAGACAAATAGTCTAAGCTCCGGGAACGTCATTTGTGGGATTAAACGTACGCGTGTATTAGTATAGCCGTAGTATGAATTTTCACAGTTATTATATTCAAATCAATTTTTGTTTATAGACAGTTATAATGACAGATAGAGATATTATTAAATATCATAATAATACTTACTACAAGACTGTGAATGTTCCCAGTACACGGCAAAAGGTTTTTTATGCGGGCATAGTGACCACATCAAGTTATGATGTAGTGACAATTTTAAACGACGGGAACTCGTAATTCTATATTTTCCTTCGTACTATTAAATTGTAAAAATATTGCTCTAGCGATTATGTTCGTAAGTGTACGGGTTTGTAGTAAGTAAATCAGCACACTATGATTTCTAATTGTAGTAAGTAAAGTAAAGAAGTAGTTATAAATGTAAAAAGATATATTTCGTAAAATAGTTATACAGTAGTAAGTAAAAAGACTAATCCTTTCTCTTAATGCACTCGCAAAGTTCGTGAGTGCTTAGTTAGCTAGTTTTTTCCTATATTTCACCTGGTCGTTAGTTTTGTTGCATCGTGATTTTATACTAAATTGTATAATAAAAACTGCTTAGCATGCAAGATCATACTATGCACGTAGGTTTTGATGTAGGCAGCAATGTACGGTAGTTGGACAGTACAGTAAGGTAATCTTCTTTCTTCACCGTCAGATGGTAGTGTTATTAAATCTTGTGAGTAGACTCAAGTAAACTAGACGCGAATTCCAAAATAAATTGTTATACATTGGCTTGAACCTACAATCGTTACATTGTTGTTTCGTCTGCCTAAAGTACTCTACCAACGCTTCTGTTGCTAAAGCAATATTATTTCAGATTATTTTTATTAAATTCATCACAATTACATATATTAACTAATTATGTTTATGTGAAAAGTTATTTTTATCACCATGAACATTATTAAGTTGAAAAGAAAAAATCAAGGTCCATATATTTTGTACATTATAGAATGTATATCGTTTACAATTTTCACCGAAAAGAAGATTAATATGGTTGAAATTCTCACAAATACAGTTTTGCGCGTAATTTGTTCGCGAACAGTAAAGTTTCGAACTAACATTAGTTTCCCCAACACAATACAACACAACACAACACATACGCCGAGATCGAAATGAGAATAAATTTAATAGTAACTTGCACTTGTCGCCACCGACTGTACAGCCGGCAGCGTAGTACTCATATTGAATTTCATGGGTGACCAATTAGCTAACATTCATGTTTTGTTTGTTTGGGATAGTGTTCTAGATACTTTCGTTAACTTTATACGTGTATTAATTGTACCTCGTCCATCCTACGGCTGATAAACGTGATATTTTTTATAAAATAGTAAATAAAAATGTAACTTGACTAAAATTTCTTTTACAGATAAGTAGAGCGAAAGAGTTTGCTGATAATTAAATGTGAGTAAATATATTATTTTAAGTTATACATTTTATAAAAATGTTTTCTATTTAAATGACAAAAGAACGTTATCATTTACTACTTATATGGCTATTTTAAATAATATATTCTCTTATAAATAATCTAAAATTCCTTTTTCTTCGAACATATTATTATATGTACCTATTACATGAAATGTTATTTTGACTAGGACGATCGTATCAGTGCGCGAATTAGAGTAGTGCACTAAAAATGGTCAGGTGTTGGAGAATAAAAAGGAAACGAAAATAGTTGAAAATCATGATGATTTAATCGAATGGCCTTATCTTGAAAATATCTACTATTAAAGTCTGATTCTACATAAACTTTGTAAAAACGTAAATATTCTAGAACACCACTGCGTAACAAGTTAGGTATATCTTTTGAGCATCAGTCGATATGACTTTGACTATCACGGAATATGTGAAAGAAAAACATATTAAACGTTAGCTAATTCAAGAAGTAAAATTAAATTTTAAATTATACAACTCTCATAGAAATAGTTTTAAAAATTGTATCTAAATGATATCTAAATGCGTCATGAATGCAATCATCTAATGTATTTCCCAAAGGCAAAGCGCAAATAATCAAAAGTAAATTGGCAAAATAAGTTTATTTTGACACATTAAAGCGCACATAATACGAATTTGCCATGTCGAAAAACATATTTAGACATTTTCGCTAACCTTTGCTTTTGTGAAATATGTAATTAGCAAGCCGTGTAGAAGGAAATATAACGAGAATTTAACCAAGCGAGTGTAAGTATTTATCAAAAATACCCTGGCCTTATTGTTCAATTACATGCAAATAACCTGTCATCGCCCGTCAGCCGGATAAACCCTGTTCATATCACGTCACGTCCCTTCACGCAGCAATAAAGACATGGCTATAACGCCTTTATGAAAATATTACGCGAGAGAATAATATGAACAAAATATCAGCGCTGACAGCGTGTTAAACAAAGAAATTAAGTCAATATCATCATCAGGATTCGCCATGAAATATGAATATACCTTTATTTTATTTTTCAAGTCATTTCACTTCTACTTATGTGGAATACTCTATTTATACTGAAGAGTGAAACTGAATATTTATTCTATTCATCTATTTTTTTGCGTTGTTCTTTTTTACCTTATCCTGTTTAGATAGGATCGGACCAGCATCTATAATCTTCAAGTTGTGATTTGAAATTTCGCTTAAATTTTTATGATTCAACACCAGCATTACTTAAACATTTCTTGAGATTAAGCTTTATACATTTATTTAAAAAAAAAATTCGTGTGTCTTTCGTTTATTTTTTTAATAATACGCCATCTTCTTAAATAAAAGAAATACCCATAAAAGGCAAGAATGTTCTACGTACAATGCGCATATATTTAAGTGAGATGAGCCGTTAAGGTCACCGAATGTTATAAACTATTTCTAAAAATACCCTCTATGAAAATTTCTGGCCTTTGAAACGTTATCGTTGCCGAGTTGCCACAATCCAATCACATTTGTTCTCGAAACATCGACCTCTTTTTTTTATTGGATATACAAACGAGCCATATTTCGACTGTACGCATGTCCTGTCTTAGACCACAAAGTAGTGTAATCATAGAAGGTACTGAATATTCAACTTCTGCGACTGGGGAAGATATGTAAAATTGAGTGCAGCACTCCCCCCAAAAAGTTTGGTGAGGCTTTCAAACCCCTTAAGGATAACAGCAAATGTCAGTTCGAATAAAAAGTCTTAGTACAATAAGTGCATACAGCCAATGTTTGATAATAATCACTTCAATGTTAAAAAATGCAGCTTCATTGTAGAACTCGTACCCGTCTGCTGACGCGAGATTCGAGATTCATACCCACTTGACTGAACACTTTCAAATCTGCAAATAGAACAGGACGAAGAGATAGAACACCATGATTGTGATTGGCTGGATTACGAATTTCATACACCGATTTGAACAATCAATAGTGATATGCTTAGGAACGTTGGCTTTCGAGATTAGTTGGAATACATCAAGCGGTATGGTAGTGATCGGTACATAGTTTGGTCGCGACAGACATACATCTTTACTAATATTATAAATGCAAAAGGGTTTTTTTTGTTACGCTTTCTCGCTTAAACCGCTGAATAGATAACGACGAATTTTGGTATAAAGATAGATAGGACCCTGGAAACGGTGATATGCTACTCGCAAAAACCTATTGGAAATGGGGTAAAGAGAGAAAAAAGCTTTGTATGAAACTTTGTACGAAATATGCGCGCACCTATTACTAGGCACAGCTAATACATACGCGCTATGGATAACCGTCTACACTATAAAGATATAGTGCAATATAAAACAGCCTAATGATAAGGTCGTGACAGAAAAATCTTACATTTTGATTTGTCTAGCTTCCATCCGTACTGTGCGATATGGAACTTCATTCCAGAAAGAAGATTTTTTTTTCTTTAAACAAACCGTTTAATTTATACTGCATGGGCATACGTTACTTCAGAGAAGCAATAATAATTGAGAGACCCTTAACTCCAATTGAGCTATACTATAAACTATATTATAACAATTTGTCACAATTCACTATGACTTGTTGTTGACGTTGATGTTCCTTGAGTGAATAGATGACGGCTCATGTTGCGTAATTGCAGGATATGCTAATAATTGACTAAAGAGACCACGATTGGCTAAATACACAGTCTTTCGGCCTAAGGACCTTTCAGGGATCATTCTTATTAGCTCCATTATAAATAACTCCCATCTATTTGTCCAGTCTGGGGCATGTGACATGGCGTAATATGATGCATACGGATTGTATAACTCATCCTTAGTCATAGCAATAACTTTAGTAAGCCAATTTGTTTCAGTAATAATTAATTGTCTTGTGAAATACAGAACTACCTAGTTTATATAACAGCTGTCATTAAGTTATAAAACCAATAATATTTTTTTATGTAATGTACATATAAATAGATAAAGACAAGCCCGTTTTATTTATTATTTTTTAGTACCTATTTTTTTCTTTCCTTTCTGTAATTTTTTGTATTTACTACAAAGACACACAGTTCTTCCTACAGCGACTGATACCGTGTATACATTATTGATAATATGTTTTAAGATCCAAGAAACAATTATTATTATTACTAAAAAGTTTTGGTGTGAGGTAACATTAAAGAAAATATGTTTTTTTTTTTTTAATTTACAAATAACAAAATCACACATGTGTAATAATGGATATTACTAAATTTCGACCACTATGCAAATTGCGCTATGTTATGCATTAAAATATAACAATTAAATTTAAAACTGTTGGTTGTAATATATTTTTATTATTATTTCATCCTGACCAGACGCGTATAGTTATGAAATACTAAGGTAGCCTTTTGATGTGTGAAAAAAAATCTACTTAGGTAAACTTATTTTTTTATATACATAAAATATTATTCAAACCGCTCCTTTCGCGATGCTCATAGTGAACGCAACAATTCTAGTATCGCGAGTATATCGGTCAAAGCAAAAGAAACATAGGGACTCGCGTAAAAGAACATATAGCTGACGTTAAACACCGACGTTCTACGAAGTCTGCAGTTGCTGAACATTCAGGAGAAGCTTCCTAACATTATCTTAGATTCGAAAAACCACAAATCCTTGCCAAGGATTCCTACCTAGGATGATTCGCGAGGCTATTGAAATTGAAAAACTTCCAAATTTCAATAGAGAAGATGATTGGAAATTAGCACAAGCCTGGGATCCGATAATAAATTTAATTAAATCAGAACCCATAAGACCAATTGCCAGACTTCAAGATACTGTGAGCTTTTCTGCCTAGATCGGAACACAAACAAAATTAAAAATTAATCTTAAGGTAGACCCTGTAATATTAACTTTTCTGGACACCTCAGTCCAACCCGTGACCAAGAAGGCTGAAAAAGCTTTCGACACGTCGGGATCAAAATTAATAAATAACCGCGATAAAATCAGCTTATATTAGTTTTATTTCGATGTTGTAATTTATGTACAGCCTTTCGGTAACTGTAGTTACAGTCATATATTCTCCATATTCGCACTTTACTGCGCTATAAAATAACAACTTTAGCGTCTCTTAGCCGTTTTGAACGTTATACTGTACTATATATATTTATTTTATGCAAATTGTATAGCCTAAAGTCGCATCATATAACATTTGCCTGTTTGCATGGGGGAGGAAACAACAACAAACATGTCGATGGATGTGGCTTCCTCATAAATTCGGGTATGAAAAGACCGTGCGTGGAATATACAAACAAAATAGAATGTGAAACATATATTTATCCATGTATAGAATTCGGATGTTCGGGAATTTGTAATGTTTCTCGCTTGCTTGCTTTTCTTGCTTCTTCCTTGAATAATTTGATAATTATTCTGTGCTTATAAGGACACCTAAATGGTTTATAACTATAATTGAACTCAGTAGACTGTTTCCTCTCGACATTCAGGTCCATTTTTTTATATTCCCAGTATACTTTATTAACATAGAAAAAGCATATAGTGCTACATTCTCCGAGAAAACAGTCCACTAGTATTTTTACATTATTGTGAATTTCAATACAATTGAATACAAAATTTAAGTATCTATTATTTGTAATGCATATTATAATATATCTTTTATTGTAATTTACCGAAAAATAATATCTTTTTATGGTAACTAAATCCCGCTTAAAGCTTTGTTCATACCACTGAATATATTTCTGAAACCATCTGACAAACTTATTTTGTACTTTCAAGTATTTTTCTTGTATTTACGCGTCGTTATGTCTTGATTACAAACATTTCTTTGAATTTGCTAACAAATAAAAAGACATTAAAAAGTCATTTGCCTTTAACTGTTTAATATCAGAAAGATCTAGTTTGAAAAAATAAAATAGAGAAATAGTGAATAAAAAAAATTAAATATTTTTCTTATGCACTTTGGAATAGATGTATCGGCTATGTATGTAATTAATAAAATTTTATCTTTCTTTGTATTTCAATTTCATAAGAACAAAGATATATTTTATAATTATTAAAAATATAATTAATTCCAAGTCAAAATTATTTAAATAACGTTCGCCTTGCAATGATACAATTTGTCTCTTTACAAGATTTTATTAGAACGGTCTGAGAAGTAAGACGGAAATATAAGGCTTCATTCCAACCGATTTCCTCGTCGAACATTCCTTTCACGGTATTTCGATTCGCAGCCAAGCCATCTGAACGCGATTTGCTTTTGGAAATTAAAAAATATATATCGCAAGCTCCTAACAGTTTTGTCCTAACAGCATCCGACGTGCTTCTATTTTGCAAAAGTACATTAAATTATCATATATGGTTTTACAGAACTTCACTACGAATAATAAGAGAACACATACGTCTAAGTAAACTTTAAACGTAAAACATTGTATGAATACACAATTTCATAAAAAAATATTTCAGAGAATCAATATATATCTACACTGTTAAAAATTTTTGTAATATTACAATCTCTTTACAAGACACATGTCATGTAAAATTACAATCCAGTGTGTACCAAAATGAAGTTACTATACTATTTAGGTAATTTTTCCAAACACTTTCATAAAACCACTATAATAAGTTGCAATTATACAAAATGCATGTATAAACAGTACACATATAGTAATTTTACAAATCAATTCATTAATTACAAATGAAAAGCGTTATAAATTTACAAGCTTTGTTTTTAATCTTATTCATAACAACTTTATGTAATATTACAAAGAAACAATGTAACTTTGATTACAATGAATTTATTATATATTCAAAAATCATCATATTATTTTTACTTCTTTAATTGTAAAATTACAAAGTACGTAGTCATTTCGCCAAAAATTAGAATATGTTAGCCACAAATTGTAATTTTACTAAACTTCAACTGTAAAAATTATTTGTAAAGTTATTATATTTTTACAAATCATAATTATTGTAAAATCCGATATCACACTGTTGAAAATGCTCGTAAAATTACAATCTATTTACAAATTGAAGATTAAGTAAAATTGCAACTTTGTCCAAACTAAAATACGATTACCATACAATTAAAGTCATTTTCTAAGACATATCAGAAAAACACTATTAAAAGTTTGAGTTTTACAGCTATATTGCATAAACTCTATATGTGTTGTAAATTTACAAATTGATTTATCATTAATAAATTAAAAAAAAATTATATTTACAAGTATTTATCCCAAAGAAATATCATAATATTATATTACAATGAAAATTAATGAAAATTACTTAATTGTCTCAATATTTTTGATGAATTGTAATTTTACCAAAAAAATTTTGCAAAATTAAAATATCTCGTAAACTATTGACAAGTAGTCGAGACATCTTGCGAATGAAATTTAGAGAGAAGAATAATAAACAAATTGAAAAAACCGCATTACTCTACGACTAATAGCTTACAAAATATTAATTTTTTAATAAAAACTCTGTGAGTTCTGAGCGTACGCTCATAAACAAATATCTCTATCTCGGAGATAATTTAATCAATCTTATTTTTTCTCTTTATTATAGATCTTATCTATTTCTGCCACTACTACCACTAGTTCTATTATGAAAAAATTCAGCTTAAAAAAATACTTGATTCATTCTACAAGACATATTGCTTTTGATAAGTTTGTATTTTGCAAATTAAATATTTTAATTTTACAAACTATTTTTAATTTAGCTTATTTGTAAAATTACAATGTTCGTCATTGACATTAGTACTTCCGTTTTTGAATTTTCTAAAACAGAAACAATGAAAAATGTTTTGCAAAATTACAATGTTTGTTACTGAAATTAGTATTTACGTTTTTGAATTTTCCAAAACAGAAACAATAAAAAAAGATTTGTAAAATTACAAAGCTTGATTACTAAAATTACAAAACTGCTTTGAGCATATACTTCCAACACATTTCTTGTAAAATTACCAAAGAAATTTTTAACAGTGTAACACTAACAAGTGGATAAGTCAGGTATACGAATACATGTATGTGCAGTATATGTATGTATCTACTAGTAATCTCAGTACAGACATTGCAATGCAACAGAGCTAAAACTCAAACAGAATCGAATATACACCATAGCGTCACCTACTGGGTTCAACTATAGCTAAGAACCATCCAGAAGATCCTATAACAAATATTTAAAAGACATCATTATCTCTCGAAAGGTATGTACTGTATCAGTTCTGTACAATTCTTATCAACATCGAATCACACGTAATCCGAATTCGGTATTATTGTTATATTAACAATGGAACAAAAGATAAGAGATGGTAGAAAAACAAAAATAAACGATCCTTATTCGGTCGACAAGAACGATATTATAATAATGATAATTAATAATGTCTGTTCTGCGTTGCTACGGTCCGGTCTGAAGGGTGTGATTGACAACACACAATGTCACATGAGGTGTTCGAACTCAGTCGTCAAGCTCACAATATATTACTAACTAACCTCGCTTAGTATTGTAGTTCTATTTGGATTAATTATACTTAGTTATAAACCGTAATAACCATTTGTTATTACATGGATTGCATGTCTGTTTAATTCCTCGTGCAAGAAAAACGTTCTAAATGTAATCCAATATCCAGTAATAATTAAAATCCTAGTTTATCCAAATATTCAGTACAAATAAAATCTTCTTATAGGCATATTTATTGAAACAGGTTCCTTTGTTAAGATTTTAAATATATTATCAAAGGTAAAATTAATTCGTTTAAATTTGCAAGAATAAATATACATTTTTTCGAATTAAATTTAAAGAAATTAAAAAAAGTAAGAAACTATAATTCTGTAATAAATTAAGTTCGTCAAGATAAATAATAAAAAATTATTATATGGCACAATTAATCGATCCCAAATATGTATCTATATATTTTCTGCAAGCTACCCAATACCTAGAACAAGCCGTCACGACGTGGAATGGCAAAGCCATAAACTATTAATGGATCCCCAGTGCTACGTGCCGGGAGTAATTGGAATTGGTCGCTTTTAGTTCGATGGAACATGAACGAGACGTAACGAACAATTATTCTTTACTATGTAAAGAAAATACCTCGGTATATACTTGTATGTAAAAATAATAATACCAAAATCTAAATGTCTCACTGAAAAGCCAAGATCTTTTTTTGGAGGAATACACAAGCTCGAACGTTATAGCAGTCATATGCTATTAGAATAACGACAACTATAAGAACATTCTCAGTCGTCCAGGGGACCTTCTGTTGTGTTCTTTCGCCGTCAGCTGATAGTACTACTGAAATCAGTACATGTACCCTAACTCTAAAAACTTTTGATATGTACCGTGTCCAAACTGATAAACCTTGAGCCTGCGGACGTCAAATAAATATTCCATTCGTCTAATGCACTCAACCACCATGATTTGTATATTTGTTCTAGCTGACCTGGCAGACCTTGTTCTGCCTTTTCGAGTAGTCAATCACATCGATTACAGCGACATCTATCACGTTTTAATCACTTATCGAGATAAAAAGTAGCCTATCTCTCAAGTTGGATCAAACTGCACACAGTGTGCAAAATTTGAATAAAATCGGTTCAGTAGTTTAGGAGTTTATCGTGGACAAACAACGTGACACGATTTTTTTATATATAAATAATTCGTTCAAACTATAAACATTTCGATATTGTGGCGAATGTATTGCGTTAAGCTGAAATTTGTATTCTGGTCATGGAATGTCTCAATCCCGTATACCTGAATAATATACTGGATTTAGGCTTCTTCATAACGACCAATCCCGCACTGCTCGCATCCAGTGGCTTCCCTCAACAACAATTACGTTGTCGTAATTTTTTAAATTTATAGTTACGATTTAGTGTTATGACCACAATCTCACCTGATGTTAAGTGACGATGTGGCCCGAGATGGTTAACGGAGGGAATACCTCTTAAATGCAATTGCCAGAACACACCTATAGCTATTTCAGATTTTTATATCTGGGTGATAGGTATCCAGACGGGCATTAGCAAAAGCCCCACCAACATGCTATGATTTCATCACGTTGTATTTATTCACCGAAAGCTCTAGCTCAATGTAGATGGATTCTGGCTCACATCCCTTGACGCGGAGTCCGTACATACCGCCAACTGAGTTACCATCTCTTAAATAATTCTTTAATGTATATTGTCAAGGGTAATTAATTATGATTCTATTGCTGACAATTTAAAGTACCTTCAACTAAAAATAAACTGATAGAAAATGAAGTAGCAATTTATAAATATTTATAGAAACTATGTAATTTTAATAACTGTATAATTATTTTTCACATTAGTCAAAAGTATTTATTATATTCAAAAGATTACGTAAGAACTAAGTGACAGGTAATACGAAAATAATAGGCTGAGTATTGGATAATATTTCTTTAATTTTATTTATTTATTATTGATTTATAACTAGCTTTTACCTCGTCTTTGTTCACGTTAATATTGATTTTGTCAAACAAATCGTATGATACAATAAAAAGTTTCGTACAAAGTTTATCCCTCTTTTTAACCCACTTCCCACTAAGTTTGTCACATTAAAAGATAGCCTGTCACCGTCTCTAGGTGCCCATCTGTCTCTATACCAAAATACATCATAATCGATTGAGTGGTTTAGGCGTGATAGCGTATCTAACAAACAAACTCACTTTCGTATTTATAGTATTAGTATAATTCCGGCTTCCGGGTAAAGAATAATCGTTCCTCATTTAGTTTGCCCCTAAGCTTCAAAAATAAAACTATGTAACGAATTCCGTGAATTTTTTTGATAATGAAAAGATACAGCGAAACCGGTTTGACCGATGCTAGTTATTCAACAATCACAGCGTGTAACTAAGCTCGGTTAAGGTTTATGAACTTAAACTTTTATATGTTATGCTAATGAAATAGAGCAATTAGTATTACATATACATTAGTATATACGTATACAGTTTAGAAAACAGATTTAACACTCACAATAACATATTTAGAAATAATAAAAGCTAAAATCATAATAAATAGAATCAAAGAGATAAGGTATGAACTATAAGACTAATAATATCACAGAATATTTTATAAATAGCGCAACATTCACACAGTACTTTACGAATAAAATCTACAGAAGCGACAAGCATGTCGATAGAATAAATATTGCATTCTGAATTTTTAATAATTTATAAACAGTGTAACAATTACAGTACAATATAAGCTACAAACAGCAATCAATCAGCACACAGTACTCATCAATCTTCACATCTGAACGTATGAGAGGTAAACTTATACAAATGTACAAAATAATTACAAATGCTTCATCAGAAGCATATCAATAATATTAGATATGTGCATCACTGCAGACTATATATATTAAAGCGATCTCACTTAATGAACCTACATGCGCATTCATTTATCAAATTGACTTCAGTATACTATATACTATTTCAGTGACAACACACGCAGTTTCGGTGTCTAAATTTATCAAGATTTGTATTGTGTATTATGTTTGAACGTGATATATCTTCGTTTTAAAATAATTGACACATTACATAATATCTTGATCGCATTTGGAGTGATCAATATATCGTGTAGAGATTATTAAACGCGTGACATTGATACATATTCCGGCAGTGGTCTACATGGAGTTGCTACTAATAATAATTAGATTGGTTATTCTTACTGAAAATTGTATAAATAGTTAATGAGATTTAAATATCCTTCATTTATTTAGCCCATATAAATTAAGAGCTTAAATCTATATTCAGGTTAGTATTTTAAGAAAAAGTAAGTATTTTAAGAAAAAGTAACTAGTTACCTCTTAGGTTTATATACATTGAAACTTACTCCTTGAAATAATCGAACATTTTGTGATAACTTTACAATTTGAATGTGTTACACATACAACTTTATATTTTTCTGGCCCTTTTCCTAAGCTGGGATGACACAGCATGTTTTCTACCTTCACTTGTAAAAACCAGCGTACATATCAATGTCCAAACCTTATATATGCGTAAACTGACTGTGCCTATGACTTCGTTCGCATGGAACTAAAGTTTTATTTAAATCTTTGTTTTATTAAATCTCACTTGTAGTTTCTTAGGTTAGCGTGTTCAAACAAACAAACTTTTCTGCTTCCTGCTTTTATGCATTATAACTGTATGAACGCGTATAAGTTCCGAACGGCTGCATCAATTTAAATAATTTTTATTTTTATTGTGTTCGTTATTGTCAGTACAAACTTTGTATAAAAAAATAAAAACACGATCAGAATTTATTTTTAAATCTCTTAATATGAAAAATAATGAAGTGATGAAGCTTAGTTTAAAGCGATAATAGCTCATTTGGTAGTGTGTATGAACGTCACGTCAAGGGACGCGGGTTCGAATCCACCTATATTTAAATTTAATATAATTAAGAGACATTTAACTCAGTGGAGTTCTGGATTAAACAAGTTTCAATTAATAACCAAAAGAAATGAAAAACGGAAACGATATTAGATATAGCCAGTTCTATTTATCGTAACGAATGAAGCTGGAAGGTTATAGCTGTTCAAAATGTAAAAAAAATACAAACCGGTCAAACCGTTTTTGTGTTTTTCGAACATCGATTTTAGGCGATAGGAAGTTGACTGGGTCAGCTATTATTAATATAAATCTACCACACAATCCATCTAGACGTTCATTTATATTTCGATATTCGTCCAAATTCACATTTAAAATTCTTCTAACTACAACATATTCATTCCTCTTAGGGAGGCCGCACACCGGACACATCTATGTATTACGATAATTGTGACGACGCATTTGAAACGCCCGTCGCACATTTATCGCCCGCATATATCTGCGCACAAGCACGCACACCAAGGATACATTCGTAGCGGCTGCAGTTTGTGGTGAGATGTTGGCTGCGGTATGCGAATGTAAGATCGAACACGTTCGATATTCGTGGCGCGCTGTTTTGCAAAAATGAAAGACAATATTCAATTTTACTAACTTTAATGCAGAGGTTGAAAAAATAAGTTTCTTGAGGTCCAGTAATAATTTGTATTTATTTGAGATATTTACTGATATGAATACAAACTTTTTTTTGTCGAACCTTAACTCTTGCAAAGTTTTGAAGCTACCGTAAATGTATTTTTTTTGATTAAACGGGTGAACCCAATAACGTCTTTTTTCACTAATCACCACATCAAGAAATCCGTGTCATTCGATAATGATGTTGACATTTTCTAGTATAAAGCACGCTATAACTGCGTGTACATGTGCGTGTACGCAACACATTCTCCGAGCAGAAATATAGCATACATATTGTGGCGAGGCAAGTATTGTGTGCATGTATCGTGTGGCTCCGGTGTGCGGCCTGCCTTAATAAAATACCCATACCACTTATCTATAAGTTTCTCTATTCATATGTTAGACATCATAGCTTAGAATTAATATAGCAAGTTCACAGTTTACAATATCGACAATTTATATTTAAAGGTACAGATAAAAGCTTTAAAATACACAAACTGGTTTTCCAATATAGCTTATGTAACGGCGTTCATACATCCAAATGATCGTGAAACACGATATTAAAATGGCACGGTATTGAATTGATTTTACGGTCGACTTGAAAATGATACGCTAAACTCTCACAGTCTTAGACTGAAGGTATCCTTATTGTAACCTTAATACGATGTATATAGAGTAGTTTTTTGTATTTTAAACAAAGAATCATCGGGGTGATGAGGCAAAATTATTGTTTGACTGGATCACAATCATCACTTACAAGTATAATATCCTTCTTTGCTACCCGTTCGAAGTTCATGCGGTGTCCAACATTGAAGTGATATAGTTGCGATATGTACCCAATTGGATTGCGATCATTATACATATGATAATTATCCTTATTTGGTTTAGGAAACAGCTATTATATATTCAGCTGCCAAAAGGTTTGTAAGTCGACAACAAAGCGACTACCTCTGATGGATTTACATATCACTCGAAAATCGTTATTGTTTTTAAACTCTAATTTATTTATTATCGGGTAAAGTCATTTGTCGTGTTACGCTATAAAATGTGAAACTGCTTAGTCTGGTTAATTAACTGCATGCAAAGGATCCAATCATCAAAGAGCAAGCTTCAGGAATTTAAGATACTAACTTTACACTCTCAATACATACTAGACAATATAATTTTGATATGCTTTATTTTGTAAAAGAACAGTACAGTTTTTACATAAAATATTTAACTCAAATTTGTCATCCCATATTTAACTTATGTTGATGTAACAAGACTAATAAAAGTTTTTGAGGTGGTAATGTTAGGTTCTTAAGCACATGTGTGCTAAATCGATTTGTCATACAATAAGTTCAAGGTCGCCCAATTTTTGCGGTCGCATGGTTATTATAAATTGGATCATTATATGAATGATAGGGATGTTTGGAAATTATATTTTAACTAAGTATAATTTAAATATTACAAAACAATATGGTTTAGAAACAGTTGATAAAACGATTCATAATTCCTACGATTGGTTAATAACTGATTCCAAAACTGTCAACTTATCCGCAACACAGAATGGATGAAAGTGGATTATAAATAATGACAGTTTTGTATTTCATAACACACCCATTACTATTTGTCTTTTGTTTTTGGTAGACACCTTTTAGTAACTTATATTTGGTTACTCTGAAGTCGATTGAACTGAGTTAATTTAGCTTTGGTGATTGATGCTATTGGCCGATCATACTGAGTTTATTGGTCGCTTACTCGATTACATAATTGCGTGATTCGTTGATGGACCGAATCGGTTATAACTTATAACTGTTATACAATTGTTTTTGTTGAATTTATTGTAGGAGTTAGTAGAATAATTATGCATATTTCAACGAATGCGAACTATGACTTATAGAGATTTTTTTAGGTATATATGTGAATCGTAGGTGAGTTCTGCATCACTTTAGTATTAATACATGATCGGTTTTCTGCTTTATTAAAATTCTATCTTAACGGCTTCCAATAGAGCTGCCCAAACCAGAGTAATATAGTAAGATGAAGGAAAGTCTCATGAACATCTTACTATATTTGTGGCTACGCAAAAGGTACAGCAAAACACTTATTGGTGGGAGACAGTGCTCATTGATAGGGGTGATTACTCCGGTCGTCATGTTAGAGTAGGTACTTCAAATTATACGTCAAGTTGTAGGCCTTTTGATACTTGGAGCTCAAAAAAGTTTATTAAGAAAAAAGGAATCTATTCTTAACTCCAAAACCAACCTTTCAAAATCCTAAGTACTGTACCTGACTAGATTATTTTATCGGACAGGTATGACAGTTCCACTACAAAATCCCAGACGCTGTTAGTGTTTTGACGTCCAGTCTGGGTGTATACCTTTTTTCTAGAACAACTAAACATATAGTGCTGGTTAAGATTACTTTACCATGAGAAACACTATCCACGCTATAAAAACAAACAAGTATTACGAGGTAGTAAACTAACTTACTAAAAAGGGCTGCGTGGTTAATTTATACGCGGTCGAACTACGAGCGAGAGTTGTACCAGCGAAATCTCTATAATTTTCTAAAAGATCTCGGCCTGTCTAGAACTACCGTAACTTCTATTCTATACCGTGTAACCTATTATCACCTGAATGAATTATACCATATACTAATAATTATATTCAAAACAGTACAATTTTATTAATAACGTAAGTAAATAAAGAAGAAATCTTCACTAATGTAAATCTCTTAATATAATAGAATATACTGTTAGTCTCTGCTATTAGCATGAAAACGAACACATTTTTTAATGTACCGTTATATATTATTCTTTACAAATTAAATATTAATTTACCTTTATGTCTTTGCTCATTGTTCTTTGTTGCTTTTAAGTAGAATTTTTTATGTTCAATTTGTTATTTATTTATCTAGTTTATAAGCAAAACTCGATACTACTACTTCGGTCTCGATGTTCTTAAATCAATGATCTGTGGTATAGCTAGTGTGCATGAATATAAAAAGCCCAATGATTTTGCTTAAAGAATTCCTTTCAATATTCTATTGTCATAATCAGACAAAAGGGTGTTGAAACAAAAAACAAACGAAGTAAAAATAATCTTGATGGCTTCTAAAGAAATAATATTTTTCGGCACTTTTTTCCTATTGTGAATATAACAAAATTTTCATCCAAATTCTTATGGTTAATGGAGTGTAAGTCTGTCATTTATCACTTAGCTTAAAAGTCCGTTTAAATAAAGCTTCCTCCACATTAACACCAGTTACCTTCTATATCTTGTAAAGCAATTTGCTGTGATATCTATGTAGCAATAATATGACATATATTTCGCAAATAAGTATAAACTTGTTCCTTACTCTATTAACGATCTTCAATCTAAAAACTGATTATACTATAAGTTATTTTAGTGTAAGGAAAAAATGACAGCATTGTATTTGATGGCGAAGGCAACAAAATCTGAAACCAACGGTGACAAAGTGTATGCCATGCCCATTAGCAAGTCTTCCGGCGTCTGGATAAACACTGGCCGACTCGGAAAGGAACAAATCTTAGAGTTACATTGAAGAGTTTATCAATATACGCACAATGGCACGGACTTCTAGACTTTTGCCCGGCTCCTTTTTTTGTTCAGATTTTTTGGCTAAGATGGAATACGAGTAATAAAACTTATACAAGTAATATCCTCCCTCCCCTCGCGAGAGTCTGCTATCATGTCAACACCTGTAACTAAGTGAATATTGTTTTGATTTTGTGACTAAAATGTCCGGACTTTTATTGAAATGTCAGGCTTTTTGTCAGTACTTTTCAAATGCCTAAATAGTAACCATAGTCCCAACTCTATTTGGTTTAGATTTGTACGATTTCGCTCGCTTAAACATAGTGTAATGATTGACGGGAGAAACGCCTGAATGCACATTCAATATTGCACCAACTGTATGGTGGTCGATATCTAGTCGGGCATAGGTAATTAATTTGTCAAACCTACCCATGATATTTTACAATATTATTCTTATAAATACATTAAGCTACATACTCAGATACGTTAAAATATTTAATTTTATTTGCTTTAATAATTATTATAATGTTATTTATGAAGCCTAAACTTTATTATGAAAGTATTGAATGACACTGAGCTGTGTAGGAACGCTCGGCTAAATTACCTCTAGTCTTACGTTGTCAATGTCATATCTTTATAAAAAATATAATTCGTTATTCATAATTAATCACTGATCTATTAAAATAGTGCCTATTAACATACTACTTCTAAAATTTAGAGATATTTTTAGGACGTTACAATAAAAAACATTTGTAAGATTTTTGGAACTTATGATGTTTTTCCTGAAAAGGCTCGATATGATTGGTATGTGATAAGAGTCTGAGATCTTGGGCAAGGTGTGGCTGCGGAAGTAACACCGTTACACTAGTTCACCGCAAAAAGCCTGAGTTCGCACCACTGTGGGAAGGATGTGATTGTCAAGAGTAATAACCTATAATCGACTAACCTCAATTAGGAATGCAGTGATATTTGCGGTCTCGTATAGGTAGAAATACGCTGTAATAACGACTTAACAACAAAAGGAGTACCTTCCTGTTTTCACAACGAAGCAAGTCTGGTAAATAGTCATATAATTTAATAAAAATAAAGATGGATAAATATACATAGCTTTATCTATATTAATATTATAAAACGGAAAAGTTTGTTTGTTTGAACGCGCTAATCTCAGAAGCTACCAGTCGGATTTCGAAAAATCTTTTTATGTTTGAGAGAGCCATAATTGAATAAGGTTTTAGGCTATTTAACATCTCGCTACCACCAATAAGAGAAAAGCTGTATTGAATAAAGTTATAAAAAGAGTAAAAGTTATTAAAAAAAATTTAGGTTCATGCGAAGTCGCGAGCACAGCTCGTAACTAATAAACAGCTAATTTACTATACATATGTCATATTTAACACCCATTTATATAGCTAACGGTTGAGGTAATCACATAAAAATAGTCATAACTTGAAATCGAACTTGCGAATTCTCGGCTCAGTAGTAAAGCTTGCTACTTCAACGCCACAAAGTCATCACCAATACAGAAGTAATCAAATATAATTAAAATGTATTAAACCTCTGAATATTGTAAAAATATTTTGTAATAATTTACAGGATAGTTGAATATAGATAGATAAAGTTTTCTAAGACTATGTCTGTCACCTCCACGTTTATAATACAGCGCTAATTTGTTTAATGTACGACAACCACTAGCTATATTTTCACTGGAAATACCACATTGTTCTAAACGCTGACCTATAACTCAACAAAAAAGAACTCGTTTTTGCATTTCTTATTTCTCTTTTATCCCAGAATCATCGATCGAGACCGCATTCAAAAGAGTCACTTTAATCTATTTATAACCATCCGTTCAAACCGTAACTAGCTCACGTCCAAACGCAATCCAAATAAGCTATCATAAGAACTCGTTTATGAGATATTTACAGATAAAAAACGCCTAGCGGTTCGTGCAGGTAATAACGAATGCAACCGGTTCCCTATACCTTTTATTAGGGTAGACTGATCTACAAATTAGACCCAAGAAGAAATAACAAACAATATTCGGCGCTATTTCATACGATTTTAAGTTGGGAGTCAGTCATACGTGATGGTTTGGCAAACATTTCGCGTGAGTCCCGCTCGCCATTTCAACGAAATCTTTAATGACTTTCCTCACGCAAGTTACTGTTAAATTCCGACCCTGAACAAATTATAAGTAGGTAGGTAGTAAAATTTTCTTTTCAATTTAACCTGAATTGCAAATTCATATTCATAATTTTAAACCTACTCGGTATAAGTGAGGTTTCGGGTTTAGAAAAGCATGTTAAGAGAATTTAATCTTATTCGCATTTGGATACGAGTCTGAAAATCAGTGTGTTGTATGTATGTTCCCTATGGACAGTAAAGCGGCTAAACCGATATTGATGAAATTTTCAAGCAATCTTCAGATTCCTCCAACGGGTTATTCTGTCAAGTTTGGTAGCGATCGGATCAACAGATACTTTTTTTTGTTTTTTTTTGCACCAGGCTATAGATTATTAGTGGTATCTGTACAAAGCCAGGTCAGTTCTATATAATCATTTTAGATATTACAATTCCCATAGAATTATACTTAGAATAATAATGCGTTTTACTTGAATACATGTTATTAGAAAATATAGGAAATATATTGAATTTTAGTAGGAAAAATATTCATAATTATCGACATTCGCAAAAGTTTTATTCTATTTTAAATTATCGGATTATTTATTAACGGTACGGATACAATTTCAGATATATATTTACAGCATTCATATTTCGGTTATGTTTATCTAATTACCTGCTCTGATACAATTTGAATTTAAAAATAAAAATCGCATTATAAATCGCATAAATCTTGTTTATTTTTTATTTTTAGTTCGCGTGGAACTAAACTTTTATTTAATCAATTTCATAAAAAATGTCATATAGCGTATATTACTCAGGGCTAATGTAGCACTCTAATATTGAAAGAATTTTTGAAATTGGTACAGTAGTTCTTGAGTTTATTCGTTACAAAGAAAAATATAAAAATACAAATCTTTCCTCTTTATAATATATTTTTGTAAGATGTAAGACAGCAAACAGGCAGACGTTCCATCTGATAGTAAATAGTTACCGTCGCCTATAAACAGCCGCAACACTAGGGGTATTACGTCCATGTTGCTGAACTTCTCGAAAACGGCTGGTTCTCGTTCACCATGAAGGAACACAAAGATATTACTGAACCTTTATTTTATGGTAGTTTAAGTCCGAGGGTGGTCGCTAACCAGTCTTATTAATATATATGACCGAATTTTGATACTGTTTATAAAATATGACAGAAGTTTTACACTACTTAGAGCTAATTATTTGTGTGCTTTCGCGAAACAAAGAACTAACCGCATGTGTCCGACATAAAATTTCTATATTTCCTACATAATATATAGAAAAAATCAGATTAGGAATTCCGATACCACAGAGTATGTTAATACTAGCGTTTATAAGTCATAAAGTACTTTACCGGCAACATTTCTTATTATCTACTAATTCCATAAATCTCATTTTATCTAATTATTCATGACGAAGTTGATATGATCTCAATT
This sequence comes from Actias luna, assembly GCA_039707435.1. Classification (NCBI taxonomy): domain Eukaryota; kingdom Metazoa; phylum Arthropoda; class Insecta; order Lepidoptera; family Saturniidae; genus Actias; species Actias luna. The sequence continues at coordinate 4,844,452 of JAZHAC010000033.1, read as the reverse complement.
TCATCGCATTAATTTAGAATGGAACATGTACATATATATAACTTGTAGTATATAGCAGACTATATTATATAGCAGGTAAAACTAGGTTTTTCATGATACAGAATTGTCGGGAATTCGGGATTGATGTAAATAGTCATTTATATGACTAAGGATTGAACACATTACGTTTCTTGAAGGCAACGCATCATTTCCAGCGAGACCCAACCCGGAATCCTCTGTCAGCTTTCTTTATACAAATGATACCTCTTGTCTAATGTATGGCCCAAGTTAAAAATCCTTGCAAATGTTTTGTTTTGCGCTCTTAACTACAGTTTTTATTTAATTTATTTTTTTCATTTCATAAAGACAAATAATATTGTTAATTATTTAGAATTACTATATATAATAATAACATTTGCCAACGAATGAATGTTGAGAAAGAATAATATTATAATTATGAAACCTAAATTACTTTCACGTACAATTTTAATAACTTTGAGCAACAATTTTACTGTCTAATTTAGGCAGCTAGTATTTTAAAAATTAAGTCAATACTTTCTCCTTGTATCAGATAGAAAATAAAAAGATATATAAACAGCATACATATTTTTATTTACACGTTCAATATATTTTAGCTTTGTTACAAAGTTATTTATTCGATATTTTATTTTCTTTAATATTTTTCTTTTATAACTTTGTATTGGATATCTAAAAGACAAAAATAATAATGAAATCTGCAATGTAACTTAAAAAAAATTGACACACTGATATTAATAAAGTTAGGTAACTATGGTATATACAATAATAATTGATACAGTAATAACTTTTACAATATAATACTACAAAGTTGGCTTAGTGGTAAAATCGGCCAGGTAGCTGTTTACCGTCACAATAAGTGCTGGGAGTTGTAAACCCATACTTGAAAATTATTTTAATCATTCACAATTATTATGCCTCCTGAAAAAAGTAAAAGTATAATATAGTCGCTACCTCTTTATATTTAGACAGTTCCTAATAGAATCGGATTCGGCGTTCAACGTTTTATCAAGATTCAATTTTATTTCAAGGAAGATAAAAGTACGAAAATAAGATGTGTCATGCCTTTGATTATTATGCAAAGATTATATAGATTTATGTCTACCTTGTCTACTTTGTTTTATAGCTTTTTTTCTTACATGGCAAACAATATATTTTTGGGTTATTTTATATTTTACATAACATCTAAACAGTGATAGCAGTTTGAAACAATTTCACTCAACTATATTTGATTAAAACAATTTGTTTCTAGTAAAGAAAAATGTTTAGTCTATCCTGCTTTATATTATCTGGGTCATACTGTTATAATTCGCCTAAATAAAATAATACCAATTACTTAAGTTTACAAACCATAACATATAATATACATAACAAAATTTAGTTTATGAAATAAAACAAACATGCTGTTTGAGTTTTCGTTCAAGTAATTCAAGAAAACTGGGAATAGATAACGTTCAAAGGAAAATCCTCTCTTCCAATCTGTCAAGTGACCCCGATAATGGACACTTATATCATTCCTGATGCCAATAAATCCTGTTTATAGCAAATCTTGATTATTCGTATCATTAAGTACCAATTGTATAAGAATATATAGTAATACGGTTGATAAACGCAAGAGCGTATCTATTCTATGCATTCTAGAGAATGGAACTTTTTTTAAAGAAGATTGTTAATGTGTAAAAATAGTACAAGAATAACGCAGTAAGTACAACGAAACAATATTACATTGTTACTGTAAATATAAAATATAAATTACAGAACCAAAGTTACAATTTCACATAATATTTTACCATAAATTATTAAATCGTAACTTTAACTTACAATTATTTAATTATCAACTAAATAATATTTTATATATTTATCTGTAGTTCCCTTTTCATTTCCGATCTTTCATTTCTTATTACCTATCACAAAGCATTTTAATCTTTAAGGAGAAATAATAATAAATAAAATAAAAAGAAAAAATATTTTTTTTTTCACTTCAAAACCATTTTTGTCTGACAAATTCGAAGTCTTTACATTCGTTTTTTATACAATCGGTAAGCTTATTAAACAAATCTCCAATTTGAGATTCCGTAAATTGTTTTTTTTTTGTTATTTTTCTTTTACTTCTGTTTCTTCAACCATCTGACTTAATATAATTTTAGATTATTACATATTTACTGAGAGATTAATCAGATTCGTATGAGTATTCAATTTATAATTAAATTCTCTTTGTTGTAATATTAAACATTTTCCTGCCTTCGTAATTTTTCTTAATTCTTATTATCTCAGTGTGTGTTTATAAAAGGAAGATTATTTACTGGATTACCAGCGTATGGAAGCCGTATTAACATGCGTTTCGATAATAGAAGCCCTCAGTATCACTTCCTTTGACAACCTGAGTACTTCATACACAGGTTTCTGTGGTTACCGGTGTGGATTATCAATGATGGACATCCAGTTACAAAACAAAGAGTTCAGGTTATTCACTTTGTTAAAAATTCAAGACTAAATCACATCTATATTAGTGTTGTAAAGCCGACATGTTTAAACGCGCTAATCTTAGGTACTATCAGTTGGATTTCAAAAATTATTTTTGTATTTGCTAGAACAATTATTGAGGAATGTTTTAGGCTATTTAACATCATGCTTACACCAGCAGGAGTAAAGCAGTATTGAAAGTAGTTACTAAAACGAACAATTTTTTTTAAATATTTCTTAGTTCCACCCGAACAAAGTTGGAGACACACTATATATATATATTACATATAGAGAAATCGTTATATCGGAATTGCAAAAGTCCTATGTTATGATGTAATAAAAGTATAATGCAAATGACATTTACTTATGCGTGTAGATATTAAAATGTGCGCCTTCTCAATAACTCTAAATTTTTTTAATTTTGAGATTTGAAAGTGGCGATACCTCAGTGGTAGTATGTACGACTTCGCTACAAGGGACGTGAGATCGCATCCACCTACAATAATCTTGAGCTTTCGGTGAAGAAAAACTTCGTGAGGAAACCATAGCATGGTGGTAGGGCTTTTCCTAATGCCCGCCTGGCTAGCTACGAGCCTAATTTTGAAAATCTTCCGCCAAATACTAATAGGTGTGTTCCGGCATTTGATGTATAAAACTACGTGGTTGCTATACAAAACACTGATCACTAATGAAATACCACTTAATTGTACTTCTATTTTATTTTCTGTGTCAGTGCTGACCCGCGAACTTACGCATTTTACCACAATACGTCATACGATTTTTTGGCATAAACAGTATTCAATCAATTTTAAACCACCCGCATTAACCACGCTGTATTAACCAAACTCGAAATCGAAAGCTACATTCTGGACAAGAGGAAAACACACGTTGATTACATATTTCGGTATGAATGATTTATGCTCTACGCCAACCCTGTCGATGTAATTACTGTAGTAATTAAATACAGTTAAAAAGCTAAGAACGTATTACTAGCTATTTCCTGTGATTATTAACATTTACAACATAAACAGGCGCAATAGTTTTATTTACATCTCTTTATTAATGTATAATCATGATTTTTCTTATTTAGAAATGCTTATTATTTTGTAAATTTCAAATTTGCAATCTTAAATAATTAGTAACGAATCGACTCGTATCTATGTAATAAATGTATCGATCTAATATTATGAGGTGAGCGACTTTTGTATATACATACATATATAATTTTCGCTTATCATGGAAATGGCTCTAACGATTTGGATGGAATTTTGTATTTAGACACGAGTCTTGGTTTTCGAATTATCTATAGTTTTCGTAAAAATATATTTTTGTGCAAATAATATCTGTAGATTGTATATACTAAATGATTAATTACATTCGTTTTATGTAAATAATCATTTCATATGTATACATGTAAAAGCGTACAATGTGGATGTTTCATCGATATGTGATTTGCATTTTAAACATATTTTTATAAATAAATACAAATTAACAAAAATCCTGACCTAAACTCGGTTAATCAGGTTCTATAATAAAAGTAGTTAACGTCACTTTTGCTAGTTTGAAATCAATTAGGCAAAACAAATACATATTTTGAGAAAACAAATTTTTTTGCGAGTCAACGGGAACATTGTACCATAGCAATATGTTTCTTTGAACACATCTAATAGTTATACCTATTTAAGCCAGGCGTGTTAAAATGTGCTATTGCCGTCTTAGATTCTATAGGCCTCAATTGATTCGTCGCCAATTAGCTAACAAACATATGTATTAAGACACAAATTAATATACATAAGTTAAATTATCTCTCTGTTGTAGTAGATTGTTAATTTATTGAATAAATATATTTTATAGCACTTATTCACATTGATAGTTTCAATCGGAGGTTTATAAAGAAGAATACTTCTGGAACACGTAATAAGTCAAAAGATTTCGAACTAATTTTTAATTATAATATCGCAGAATATTTCGCAAGATATTTACATTAGAATATATTAAATCCCAATTCTGTATAAACCTTTAGTAACTAACAATATTTTACAAAGGTCTGTACAACCTTTATCGTTGGTATTTCATTATTAATTTTCCTAACTCCTCAACAGCTTCTGTTAATTGAAATTAAATTGATTTTGTTTTATAAACCAATGTATAATGTGTAATAAATACTTATACACAAGGTAACAACTTTTTGTACGTCTCTCTGTTGGTTAGTTTGCGGACACCGAGTCAAAGGACGTGAGTTTGAATCTACCTACCACAATAATGCCCGCGTGGCTAGCTAACACCCTCAAATTGAAAATCTGCCGCCAAATACCTATAGTTGTGTTTCGACAGTTGCACTTGTGAACCAATCCTTACTAGGGTTAGCGTGTCCACCATTTTGAGTCACATCGTCACTTAACATCAGGTAAGATTGTGGCCGCAACCGCTGAACATTTTTTCGTGATTGTTACTGTAAGCAATTATCGTAATCTTTTACCACATCTTGGTATAGGTTTACTAGATCAGATAATATATGTATATAAAGCTATCTGACACCCACCGGCTACACTTGGCGTTTTTTATTTTTAGCAAACCTAAATTATCGTCATTATTCAACGAATTTACACAAAACATTGACAAATTATGCACCTGAACCTGCCTTATGAATTGCTGCCTATTGCTGAAAATCACATGAAAATCCGTTCAGTCGTCTTTCAGTTTAACGTGAACACACACAAAGAGACGCGGCGGAGAGCTTTGTTTTATAATATGTAGTGAAGTTACAACGATAAAAGTAATTTTTTGAGTAAAGTTCTTAACATAACAAATATATTTTTTGGACACTTTTTTATAGAATTACGGAAAAGTGATTTCACTATACCTTTTTTTACTAACGGGGTGCTTAAAATCCCAGTCTTAATGGACTTCCTCGTCGTAACGCGCAAACGCATTACCCGGGCTCAGGTCAAAGGCGTTAGGGGCAAATGGTGACTCATCTGGTGCTAATTACCCAACACTAACCACTAAAACGCACTACGGCGACACTTAAAACTCCCGTGTTGCCAGAGACCAGGGACAGCTTTAACAATACTACAAATCTCAGGCGGATGGCACTGTACTGGTGAAAATCAAGAGCTACCTGTTCCTCCCGCCGAGAATAAGTAAAATTGTATAAGCTGTCCTTGGTCTCTGGCAATATGAGGGATTATCTGATGAGTCTCCAAACGAAGACATAGTTTTTTTTCAATTAATAAGAAATCTCCAGTGCAGTTGCGGTTACAACTAGTTTAACATTAAAACCAACATATAAATTCGAGGACACTCAAGATATACTCATGTTAACTTTTTCAACAAACCCTTGTTTCCACACCCCTGTTAATACGAAGTTTATTTGTAGTATCCGCTCCCCCTTGTAGAGATGTGAACCCAATCTTGACTGTTAGAGAACTCTTCACGGGAGAATGTCTGTGAAACTCCCTGGCTTGATGTTTTAAAAATTGAAGGGATGCAAATTTTGATATGAATTATCAAGTTTTTTGCTCTTATTCTACCTAAATTGGATCAACATATTATATATTTTGCTTTCACAGCTTATTCATATCTTCTACGATCTTTCTGTACTTCTATATCCGACCAATTTGATACTTAACGATCTCCTAATTTATGACAGTACTAGGTTTTACCCGCGACTTTATTTGCGTGAATATTGATTCTGTCAAACAAATCGGATGACACAATAAAAAGTTTTATACAAAGTTTATCCCTCTGTTTATCTCACTTACAATAAGTTTTTCGCCAGGAAAAGTAGCCTATGACCGTCTCCAAGGTCCCCAAAGTTCATCACAATCGATTCAGTGTTTTATGCCTGAAAGTGTAACAAACAAATAAACTCACTTTCGCATTTATAATATTCGTAGGGATTAATTTTCATAATATGCCTATTCAAGTTCTCTGCTACGGTGGTATTAAAAATATATCAGACATTTAATCGAAGTTATGTAAGGGATTGAACTTAACGGTTAGCCTAGTGGTTAAAACAGTTTCCTACCTGTAACCGCCGCACCGAAATGCTGTCGACTTTTCTAAGTTTGAGTGTAATTTTGAGTCGGTTAATACTGATTATAAAGTTCTTAATACTTGACAATGACGATGTTGTCTACATAGGTAAATATTAATAAAAAAAATCATGATTAATAAAGCAAAAAAAGTGTTATATAAAATACTAGAAGAAAAAACAATGAGAAAATATTAACTACGAGATTTGGCATCAGCGTGACGTCGTTTCTAATGGGATTCATCAAAGATGCTGTTTTAACCCAAACTTTAAATTTTACCGGCGATAATCTTATCAGTTTTTAATTATATATTGTGTTATTTTATAATAGCAAAACGAAAAATCGACAGTTTTACTAACAGCCAGCCTGCCAATCCGTAACGCGATGAATCGTTATAGAATTATCCAATTCTACGACAACATTGACTTTTATACTCGTTAGAATTTATTTATTCTTTTGACCGTGATTCAAACGGGCAAAATGTACAAATAAAGAAATAAATAAAATTTGTTAAATTTTAAAAAATTACCTCTTTTTTGAAGTTAAGAAACTACTACTATTTTGAAAAGAACGTGGCTGTATAAAGAGAAGAAAGGGCAAAAGGAATTCTCCAGTAAACGCTGATTTTAGTTTAAGGTTACATTTGTCCGAACTTGCAAAAATATTAACAATACTAGTTTTTACCCGCGGCTCCGTTGCCGGTTATATTGATTTTGTATAGTTCAAGAGAAAAAGTAGCCTATCACCGTCTCCAGGGTCTCATCTATCTCTATACCAAAACTAAGCATAAGCGATTCAGCGGTTTAGGCGTGAAAGAGTTATAAACAAACAAACTTCAGTAATCCTATATATTCCATCCAATTAGAATAATTTTGACTTCTATATCTATAATGAAGTAATTTCCAATTATAATTTTCTAAAAATATCTTTTACTGTTATGTTTATATATTTATTGTAAGGAAATAAATAAATACTTTTTTGCCACGGTTTTTATACTATTCCTGACTGCAATAGATCGCGTTGTGGTAGAACAACAACTGCTGGAACAATTAATATTATTTAATAATCAAAAAACGATTTATATTGTATTGTATAGATAATATAGTTAAAATAACTGTTTGTAACTGTAAGCTGTTACTGGTTGTAACTGCTTGTTACTTTTCTTAACCCTATCGATTACTTGTATGTTACAAAGTCATCAAACGAAGATTTAATCTAACAAAACAAAAGAAAACAAACTCCAAGTAACAAAACACCAATCTTCCAAGTGTTCACTCGAGGAAATATGTTTCTAAAAAGTTTTATTTTACAATATTCCGTTGGATTTATGTTGTTAGATATCTTAAACATACTTTTTGTCGCCAAAATTTCTTACGTAAATCATCTAATTTAAATATAATATACTAATGTTTTGTAATTTTACATTACTGATATTAAAGCTCGCCAATAGCTAATACACAAAAGAAAAATCGGTCTGCTTATTTATAATATATGTATCGACGCTAGAAACTGTCGTATATTTGATAATATATTTGTCATATTGCGCAAAATTAAACTTTACAAGAGAACCAGATTCTTTTTATCAAAAATTCATATTAAAAGAAATTATAAACTATTTTTTTCTTATGGTATATATTACAATTTTTTATTTCATCGCAGAAGAACGAGACTATATTCATTCGATACGGTTTTTTACCGATTTAAATTATGTATATATCTCGTATTGCAAGATACAACATTTTTGCTTCCAACGTTGATATATAGATACTAGCTTTCAACCCCAGCTTCGCACGGATAAAAGAGTTACTCATAGATAATGGGCATATAGCATCACTACAGTTTAATAGTATATTCCTACTTCTTCTACAATCATCGCCATATTATTACCAATTTACATAATATTCTACATGGACTTTTCACCAAAAACCTTCCTTATGAACCATCGTATCTATTGATAAAACCTTATGTAAATATATTTGACAGTTTTAAGATGATCCTGATCAGACAGACAGACAGACGTGGTGGGATTTAGTTTATAATATGTAATGATTTCTTTAGTTTATTCTTAATTGTATCTATTTCCTTGTATACAATAAAGTATGAAATGTATAGTGTATAAATAGAAGCTGTAGTAAAAGCTGAATCATACGAATGAAAATTCTTTGATTCTAAATATAATTTAATTCGTATATAATAATAGACAACAATAACGAATCCTTTTATCTCTTTCTGAATACAGAAATCCTTCGTCAAAGGCACTTTGCGCATTTTACCCATTGTGTACATTATCCTATTGAATGTATTGTCCGTTGGTGAATGCGAGCAATCCGTGTTGCCACCACAAACCATCGATCTCCCACGTTTCTCTATTGTCACAGGATATTTGTGCGATATGGTGCCATAGTATAGAACAGAGGGTTCTCGATAAAATAGCTGCTCGATGCGGGCATGTAATTTGTCCAATCATTGCGGATCGAAAAGTGAGAGATTTATTAGGCGCTTATAAATGTTTTGACAGTATACTATTTTTGTATTTATAACCGTCGATCGACAGGTACATTAGCCTTATTGTTATGCCTTATTTTATAGGTTTTACCAATTGGCTACAATCTCACCAAATGTTGCATGACGATGTGGTCATAAGTTATAATGGACTAAGTCTAGTGTGCGAACCGGCTCACAGTTGCAGTCGCTATTATTATAATATAGGCCTATGAATGTTTGGAACTACATTTTAACTTTAGGGTGGTAGGTAGCTAGATAGCGAATAGAAAAAAACTTTACCCCTACACTATAGGTTCATTACAACGTTTTCCTTCCTATTTGAATTTCAAAATAAAAATTATTGCAGGCAACGGAACCGACATCGATTGACGTGATGCTCTTAGACGCTACCACTGAGCATGCAATGCTTTAAATGTTTTATAGAGATTAATAAGAATTTAATCACGTTAATTTATAATTAAAATTTATTAATAGAGAAATACATAATATTTTTAAACCTTAAGTATGTTGCTATACACCACTATTGTGTATGTCATATACATAAATAAAACTATATATTTGGTAAAAATCAAATTAAAGAGTTAAGACTTTTAAAGTTGTAAAGACTTTTGAGCAGAGGCTTATGGGGGGAGGAACGTACGAATGGCGATCGTTGAAAAAATAAAATACAAGTAGATGTTAAAGACAATTCTGAAAAAAATATTAGGTTGTCAAAATAAAACGTCTCCATAAATTTTAGTTTTCTGGGGTGGCACCTGGAAGCTCAACATGTATAATTACCCTTCCTTCTCTAGTCGCCCCCAAAAGCCCGATTAACCATTCCGGCGCTACCTATGTTACATACGCTATTACTCTTAGGCAAGTAAATAGGATCATAACATATTAAAGTTTAATTATTTTAAAACCACAATTTACGGCTTATTTTTATTTACATAGTAAAACTTTCATGGTTATATACTGTTTTATAGCGTGGATAATATTTTTTTATTCGAACGTTCTTTTCCATACATTGTTGTAGTTATGAACTCTGCCGACTACAATATATCGAGCCTTTTCAGGAAAAACATCGTAAGTAACAATTGTAATTTTTATGGGAGAGAGTTTTATTCCTAATTTAAAAGTATATATGATATCTTTATAAAAAATTATGACTTATTTTTCATAAGTAACCACTGATCTATAAAAATAGTGGATATTAAAATACTACTGTTAATTTACAATAATATCTTTAGGACAATAAAAAAAAAACAGAGGTTTTTGACGATTATGATATTATTCCTGAAAAGGCTCAATATATTATTCCAACGGAAAACATTTACAAGAAAAATATTTATTTGTTTAATATCTACTACTGGTACATTTCGCGTAGCTTACTCAATGCTAACGCTCAAGATCGCGGTTTTCCCCATTCCACTTGCTTACGAGCGTTATTATCATTATTTCAAGTCGAACGAAGTATGGGTTCACCCTTGTAGAGGAGTCGATATGATCTTGGCGTGAGTAAAAATAATGAAGGACATGTTCTGAGTGTCTAAACGCTAGACGGAATGTAGCCTATATCTTTTCACCACCAGCCATAGGGTGTTAGAGTGGACCGTCATTAAGGCCACGTCTAGAATATTTTGCTCTAGGTAATACATGTCAGTGCGGTCTCTCGTTACAGGAAAAATCTGGCAGAGTAACACACCAGAATTACAAATTAGCACTTTTCAACTTCGAAAGAGATACTAGCTCTACAACTTAATGAGAAAAATATAAATCATACGTCTGTTCGATGATTTTGTGGTATAGAGTGCCTCACTCCGACTGAAAACCATAGCCGCTTTTATTTCTTTCGGCGGTAAATCTGTATTGACTTCTTGCTTACATATTTTACTACCTATTAACAGACGGATCAGAAGATAAAAACAGTTGATACATAAAATGTAATTTCCCTGGTATTTCATTTTATAATTTCTCCTTTGTGTTCACTGAAAAGCAAAAGCTCCAACAAATTGGGGAAATGTTTAATGTCACGTAAAACTTAATTTGCATAGTCACTGATATGAATAATGAAATATTGCTTGTGTTCGAAATATGATGGTATTATTTACAATTATAATTGCTCAATATTATTTATTCGTTGGCTAAGTAGGAGAGGTATACCAGCGTAATATCTACATAATCTTTTGAAAGATCTTGTTCTGACAAGGATTGCAGTAGGTTCTATACTAAAACATACTTCTAAAACTGTGCTAGAAGTTTCCTATTAGAGATAGTATTTGCGGGACTGGAAAGAAACACGAGTAGTGACGGTGAATTTTGACGTACGTCGGAAAGCGGCCCGTTAAACCTATAACTGTGTCATAAGTCACGCAATCTACTCGAAGTTTCCTTCTCAGCCACACGATGGACCCCTCATCCCCACGCTGGTTCCATGGATTGCTAAGAAGTTTCTGTCCCTGAAGTAAAACCTGTGAAATGGTTATCCATAATGAATCACGATGTTTTCTTATATGCATCGTGAATTCGGAGACAACTGGGTCTGTGACTGGGATTCTGAACATGCTACCTGGATACCTTTTTTTCCTAGGCGAATCTTACATGAGATACCCACCTTCCGCCAGACACCAAAGTATGGATTATGTCAAATCCTTACTGACTAAAACCTATGGACGCTGTACTTTCCACTTCCTTCCTTCAGTACCTAGATACCTACCACTAAAAGATTAAAAAATATATTTAAAACGAATTCAAATACTACCAATTTTTCTTATTTGCCTACGATTATTTGAACGTAATACTCTGAAATATTTGTTACAGGGCAACCCATATTTTGAATTTATGTCTCGAGTTTAGGTGTACGAATGGGGTGCCCGTTCTATCAAACTTTTTCATAAATATCCCTTGAAAGATTTCAACATTGAATCCTCACCCGCTACACTCGATGATATTGCCTATTATTATGATTTATCTTTGCTCATTTCTATTACAAATGTATATGTCTTTTTTTCAATATTAATCTCCTTGAATATTTTAGGCTGATGTCGTTTAAATATGGCAATTGATATAAACCAGCGATAACTTATCTTATCAGATAAGTTGCAAATCCTGTATTCTTTTTAGGGTTCCGTAATTCATAAAGATAAAGCGGAACCCTTATAGGATCGCTTTACTGTATGTCTGTATGTTTATCTGTTATTGTATTAAGATACATTGTTTCAAAAATAACTTAAGGTATAAATAAATTTTAAATTAACATCTTATAAGAAAGTCTATGTGTTAATAGTGCTCTAAATAAATTATTTCTAGATTATCTAAGTAAACTCTAGAAATACGGAAATTTATAATTAAAATCGTAATCACTAATCAAAAATCTAAACTTGTAATCTTGAAATTTGACACAAAACGGTCTTTGGGAGTACGGAATATATCCAAAAATAATTTCTCTTTCGTATGAAGTTATGTTCAACAAAATATAGTAATCTTTTTCTTGAAAAGGTCTAAAGATTAAAGATATAAAGTAAAAATTAATATCAAATATTCAATACACAGCGTCATACTGCTATAAAAATATTGACTGAGGAAGTTTATATGGGCTATGAAACCGAGCTACAACCATGTGTTATTGGTAAGAAATTTAAACTCAGTTAATTGATGAGATCTATAGTAAGTTTCCTAACATTATTTGCTCCTCGTTTTTGCTATAACTAGAAAAATAAATATATCCCTTAACTTTCTGAAAGTTTTCTAAAACTTTTATCATATTCTTATAAGTTTAAACTTAAATTAGTTTAGTTTTACATTAATAATATACATTTCTTTTATTATTATAATCTCAAATGCACAACGTAAAAATATATATTTTTTGTTTTTTAAACACTTAGTGAAAAAAAAAACTTAATACCGATCAAAACACATTTTCCTCGTTTAAATATGGATGTGAAAAACATCCAGACAAAGTCACATGTTTTCCAGGTGGAAACGTAAAAGCGATCTAGACAATAACTTCCCCTCAAAATAGCCAGGATGCCTAGCCATTGTACGCGGCAAACTACCCCCAGTCGTTCTTAATTAAGAGGAGGTAATACTCAAAAGCTTCTCGCGTCGAATGAGGGCTATTCAGACGTGTGTCTGCGTCGAGATAACGAAGCTCTCTCGCTTATTACCGCTTGTGTTTCTTTCCACATGAATTTCTTTATTAAATCACATCAGTTACACTTAAAAACAATCTTTATTACACCTACATTAACGCATCAACTCCAGTAACAATTTTTACATGCAAAAATGTAGCCGATACGCCCGTATCCTTTTCAGTACATGTAGAGAGACAGATTCCTTTGATTAAATATCTCGAGAGTTTGTATCAACTCATGCCATTCCCTTCACGAAATAGATGTATGAAATAAAGTTGATCGTCCATATGTAATTGTATTGTTTATCTTCGTAATAACAGTTTGTCTGACAGAAATTAAATGTCGCGTGAATGTCGGGTCACATTTTATGATTACAATTAGAATAAGCGTATTCACAAACTTATTCATGTAGCAACCGAAAATCTAATATAATACTTTGACGCCTTTATATTTTAAGACAGTGGTTAATTCAACTGTTGGTCAATTATCGTTCAATCACGAACGATCATAAAAATAAAATAAAATAAAAATTATATATCATATAACATTATATGAAAAAAAAACAGAATAACCACACACATTCATAACCACGCAATTGTTTTTCATTTATTTACCTATATGTATGTATTATGTGTGTCTGTGATCACATTAAGCCTAGTGGAGTGACTGACTCTCAAGTGCGACTGCCGGAACACAGCTTTAGGATTTTGGCAGTCGATTTTCAAATTAAGCTTGCTAGCTAGCCAGACGGACATAAGAAAAACCTTTCCACCATACTATGATTTCATTATAATGTTTTCCTTCACCGAAAGCTCAAGCTCATTGTAGGTGGATTCGAACCTACGTCCCCTGACGTGGCGTCCGTACACACTACTAAATAAGCTATCATCGCTTACTTAAACATTATTTACCTTTTATTAATCACAAATACTTCAATCAAAATTGTTGGAAGTGGATGGTGGTTCCTCTTAAATAACTAATGAGCTGCAACTTTCTATTTGTCTTATATGTTAATGATTTCAAGTAAAAACAAACTATTATACAACTAAGCTACTAGATCGGGGTTTAGGTTAAGCATATGGTAATAAAGATGGTCATAAAACCAGAGACATGCCAACAGTAAAAGAAATTACCAATATGATAGAAGATGATTTTGCCTCAGCTTACTCCCCAAGTCAAACGTTTTTAAAAGAATATTAAAAATAGACCACTAACCAGAAAGTAAATTATTTTTATTATTAGTACAATGTAATAATTATCGTAAAAACTCAAATTACATTAAAATGTTGCGGACCGAGGGTCTGTAGTGTAGAAAAAAATAAAAATATCATTGTATGATAATCCGGCCGTAAGGGTGTACGTACCACGAGGCTCTGTCAGAATATCAGTGCTGATATGCTTCTGAATGTAGGCCTGCAACATTATGCCGAGACTGGGACCTTTTCGACCCCATGCAACACTTTTTCAACTTTACCGTTTTATAAGGTAATGGTATTATGATGCGTTGTATATATGTATATCGAATATTTTTTCTTTGTTTCTTATGTGGTTTTTACTAAATAATTGAGTAATAAATGTACCTACACAATTTCAGCTACGCCAAATTCATAATGTTGCTATTTGGATATAGTTCTCGATACACATACATAAAAATGAAACTTTAAACACTCCACTCATCTTGATATATTTTCACACGTTGAACTGGTTTTATTAATGAGTATAATTAACTTACAATGCCACATTACATTCCTATAAAAACCGTAAAACAGCATACTGTTTTGCCTGTAACAGGCCTGTTCTTCAAGTTGTCTTCAAGGCTGAGTTAGCCAGGCTAACGGTATTCAGTCCATCGTTCCCATAAATGGTTTGGAATTTATTTCAACCGACACTGTAATAAATATTCACCCTTACGACGATTGATTAAGGTTTTAATTACAAATTACATGAAGGAATTAAATGAGAATCAGTATAGAAATTTGTTTAAATGATAATTAGTGTAACATAAGTCTTAATAATAAAGGTTCTAAATAATAGAGGTAAATGTTTATTTCGTTGTATATTGTTATTGCTTTAATTAATTTTGAACATAATGATTTCAACTTTTTGTGTGATCACGTTTTATACCTATACATTACGGTCCGAAGGCCTCCTGATGTTAAGTGACCATGTGGCCAAAGATGACGGACTGGCTAAGCCTAGTGGAGGGTCTGTCTGTCAAGTCCAACTGCCGAAACACATAGGTTTTGGTGGCAGATTTTCAACTTTAGTGTAGTATCTAGCTAGGCGGGCATGACAAATTGCCCTTCCTTTGACACGAGGTCCGTACGCTTACTGAACTATCATCGATTCCTTGTTCATAAAATTAATAGAAATGTAATATCCATAAAACATGTAAATTTAAAAAGCTGAAATCAAAAAGTGACTATCATCTTTGTTTCTACATCACTTAATTTACTAAAACTACATATTTGATGACTTGAAATTAATAAAAACACAGAAGTAAACTAAAGCACGTGGAGTGTTAACAATGTTCTTTCATTACAATAAACGTAGAAGTTAGCATAATCACCAACGCTCTGACTTTGCGGTTGCAAATAGAAAGTTCCAATTACTTTAAAATGTATTTCCTTTGGTAGTTACAAGAACAAATTAATAAATGACATGTCTCTAATACGTCAAATGTTTTCGCTTTCCTTTATAATGATCAAAAGGAATTATTAACCGGCTCGTAACTCGGGAAATACTCCGCAACAAAGTTTTGTCTGTGGTTTCGACGATCGTACAGAAAGTTTTGATTGTGTTCCCGTACCTTTACAGGTAATAAAGTCAATTATTGGTGTTAGTAATAATAAAGTAAATATATATAATATTTTGTGAGGAAATTATTTGGTTCAAGTGAATTTCCATAAACTAGAATTAGTGGTTTAGAAATTGTTTCGTGAAACAACGGATATTTTACAAATTTTACCTTAATATTTATTTACTTTCCAACATTTATGAAACCGTAACTTGCTTCTTGATGTATTTAAATGTGTTATATGTAACTAAAATGGAACCAGTTACTTACGCCAAGGTCAGCAACAAGGCTGTAATACCCCTGGTGTTGAGACTGTCCATAGGCAACGGTAACTATTTACCATTAGCTCTACATAAAAAAACAGGATAATTGTATTCACTAATAGTTCTTACAAGTCATTATGATAGTAATGACCGTTCGCGGATAACTAATCTATCGGTAGTCACCGTTATTTTTTATTGTTCTACTCTCACCATCAGACACTTAATTATTACTTTAACGTGGTAATTAAAAAAATATACATAGAATTTTTATTATTCTCTCTACTTTAACAATATATTTATATTAAATATTTTTCTTATTAATTAACGGTTTAATATATTTTCTTATTGTCTTAATGTTAATTAAGATAACGTTGTTTTTACATAGTTCATATGTAATATGAAACTCAATTAACGCTATTATGTAAGCTATAAATGCATGGACATTTAAAATGTTTGGATTACTATAAGCTACATTGTATCAAGTTTCATATTTTAGAAAAAATGTCTTTAGTACATATATAAAATGCAGGAACTAACATTAGGAACATCACCACAAACAGTTACAACAAACTTGCTCTAACATGTAGAAACGCCTTATGCCAATGAAACACGGTGCAAAAATTTATGGGCACTTCGATTGCCGGTTGTAAACTATAACGTGCTCGATATGTTTACTTTACACGGTGTCGTAATAGAGGGAGATAGTTTCGAGGAACTGGAAAAGTTAAAGTAACAGTTATTCCATCGCTTAGCACCTCGACTATTAAGGCCGTGACCTCAGAAAAGCTATGCTTGTACTATCGGACAAAACACCTGGTCATTCACCTAATGATATTTGATAGGGAGAAAGCGTGGTAATCAATTTACTTAACATTGATGCTTGAAGTAATTTTATAATACATCTGTATGTAGATATAGGTTACAAAATAGAGGAAACGTATGTGATGAGAAAAGTAATGGATATTGAAAGATGGAAAGGAAGAGGAAGGCCAAAGAAAAGATGAATAGAATGTGTGAGGATTGAGATAAAAGAATAGGGAGTGAATGAAGGGATGACGGCGGATAATGATTTATGGAAGAAGAAAACGTTTTTCCCTGACCCTTACTAGTAACTAGGGAATAAAGCAAGAGGATAATGAGATATAGGTTACAAAATAAATAAATAACAGTTTACCTAGAACTGACCAGATACTACCAAAATCATTATTGCATCTGACAATATTTTTAATAATATAAAAAGAGCGATTTAAAATTGACGTGCACCTCAATTCCGAAGCGTGTCTAATTGGTAATAAAAAAGAGCAACATTTTAGTTGGTTGTAAATTATCTGATATTGGTTTTATAAACATTACATGTTTTATTTTTTATTTTTATATACAACATTAGTTTTTATTTTTTATTTATTTAACTTAAAAAAACCTGTATTCTGACTATTAATTTACTATAAAATTTAGATTAATAATATCTTAAATATAGCTAAGAATATCAAGGTTCTCTACTAAAAACAAATTCTGAATGCATTTGTATAATTAAATTAAATATTTTGCATTGAAAAAAATAATACATAATACATTATTTGCATAATTAATGCAAAAAATTCACTCACGGACAATATCACCTCGAAATCCATGTATTTTTAATCAAATAATTACTGTTCTTTATGCTCTATCATCTGTTATTTACATCCGATGACGCAGTTTAACGTTTCATTATACATTTAGATAGATTTTTACCTACTATTTTGTTTGCGTATGATTCACGTTCTTGTTTGTTAGTGATAGCACGTGCTGTCTGTCGTAACCATCAAAGATATTTACTACAATACTCGTTTTAATCCTATCAATGTAGACACCCACTACGAATTACACGACCACGCGCAGTTGATATGGGCATAAAGTTGAAAGCACTAGCTAATGTTTTATATATTGAAAAAAATCTGCAGGAATATCAAAAACACTAACGTGATTTTGATTACGTGGGTTTGTGACCGTCTAAACATAAAAATACATAGCCTAAGTCAGTATTGCGTTTAAGTGATTAAAAAACATTACACTCAAATATTCAATTACTAAGCTCGCTTCGTCCATTCATTAGTCCTTTCTTTATAGGACAAATTTCGTTTACGCAGAACTGGGCTTTTATGGGGCATTTGGATAGAATTTCTTAATTGTATATAAATTACAAGCGATCCTGGCTCGATGTAGGTAGCACTTTCAGAGGCGATACAACCGGCGCGACGTGATACAAACGCCGCTATAAATTTGAGCTTTTATTAACATAAAACAACGTGACAAAACCATATTGCTTGGATTTTTTTATATTAACAATGGCTTGGTTCGTGTACTACTGTTAATATCTGTGACATTACGAATGATGCGATCATAACTCAGTTGGTAGTGTGTACGGGCGCCGCGTCAATGGACGTGAGTTCTAATCCCTGCAATGTGCTCAGAGTTTCTGTAAAGAAAAATATCTACCACCCTCAAATTGAATATCTACCACCAAATACCTATAGGTGTGTTCCGGTAGTTGTACTTAGAAGCCAGCCCCTCCACTGGGCTTAGGATGTCCAATCGTAGCGATCCCAAATCATACCATATCAAAAAGATTCAATGTATCACATAATCTCCATAGTGGTGTCTACCCAGTTGGGTACAGTTCCTTACCAGTTCGCTTAATTACTCTTTATCTCACATCTGATCCCGGCATACGTTACCTAAAAAGTAGAATTTTTTAACGGAAAACAAATATACTTATCATAAGGCATTATAAAACAAAACTAAAAACATTTGCAGAGTTTAAAAGCAATCGATTGAATTTAAAATTCACAGTAAACGACGCGGCACGCCAGTCACCATACTCTACAATCATAGGCCACCGACCCGACCATTGGTCGACAGCGCATAGTGCTTTGTCTCAACGACAATTTTACTTATACTTACTTACATTTCACTTAATCACACAGTTATTCTATAATCATCACATAAATATCAACTGTTAATTCACACAATATACTACAATATATTATAAACGGTTAAAGTTATAATACATTGACAATTCGCCATATGATTTTTTGTATATATATTAAAGATAAAATATAAGAAATCAATCTAAATACCATTATGCATCAATATCCATAGTTAAATAATAAACCACAATAATTAATTCTCATAAAAGTATAAAAAAGTGACATCAAAACTTATTTAATAGTTCTCATTTAATTTAGTACCTTACAAATGAAACATAACCTACATAACACTCTCGGTACTTGAAACAATACTTGTTTAATTTAAATATAAATATAAGAATTCTTTTTCTCGCGATGTTTGTCCTCGCTAATATCAATCGTTCAACCGATTACAGTAATAAAAAATTATAAATGTGTGTAACTTTGTTTAACTTTAAAAAGTTATTTTTATCGTCATAAGTAACCTTATACCGTGATGAAGATGCTGTTGTCGATTTAATAACTACAGAAAACGGCAGATCAATATACATCTACAATGTAATTACGTTTTTGCAAAAGCATAACCATATTCAAAATCGCTAAACATTTGCTTCGTAATTGTGAAATTGCTAAATACGTAATAGCGTAATAATTACGTAATTAGCGGACAAGTTAGCCAGCCCTTTAATAAAAATTACTTTTCCTATTTATGAACTCATATTAAGACTAATTACAAACATGCCTTATCGTATATATTAATATTAAACTGAGTTATAAAGTACGTGTGAATTGAAAGTGAAATCGCTTATAAAAATAGTTATGGAATGCTCAACTCATTAGAGCATAGCGGCGTACGGTTCGGTTTCTTTCAAGCACAGTTTAAAAGTTGTAATTTACGCTTCACAGTTATATTGATGCAGTTACTAATGGTTTAGGTATACTACACACAAAAGGTTTTATGTCTACAGCATTACTACTTAAGACCGACTTCAAATCGGTTTTAACACAGAGAAGTTGCGAGATTATGAATTATAGAAAAACACAAAAGATTTTGCTATTCTAATGCATTTTGTGTTATGTTACTGCCCTACTAATATCAAAAAATTAAGTATTATAACATTAAAGGAAAGAAACAAAAAATACTATATGATTTAGACAGTAGGTACGTAAGACTGAAGGCTTAAATGTTAAGAAGAATTCTAAGTTTTTAGTTTTATTAGGGTTACCTTGTTGAATACGTTATAATAAAAATCAGTTATACGGAAGTCAGACTCTCAAAGCTAGTTTTTACTGAAACTTTTCCTATTACATATTTTTTGTATAATGAAACTCTTGTAATAAACACATTAACTGCCTCCGGTGGCGTTGTATTTTAATAATGGCTTCTGTTTTTATCCTCGCGTGTACAAACGCTACAAGTTTTATTCTTGCCATATACATGTTTTTCATTTTGTATAATTATTTATTATAAACATGTACTATAACAATATCTTTTTAATGATAACTGGTGGTAAATGTTAAATTTTAATACATGTTGTAGGTATAGTTAAAAAATGTTTTTCTGTCAGCGTGTTCCCTCTTTCTTACGATTTTGGGTCCTTTAAAAGAGGGGTGAACAGGAACCTATGCAGACCGGCATGACAGCATAGACTGGCATTGAATTTTGGTTCATTGTCAGCCGCTGATTTGGATTTACACTTAACATCAGATCAATGCAAGCACTTTAGTGTGCGACATAAAAAAATGTAAAACTATGTTTGTACTCTTTTTGTTATCACAATTTAATCGGACAAATAATAATTTTAAGTGTTAGGCCACAATCTTATCTGATATTAAGTGACAATATATCTGATATTAAGTGAGTGTGTAACAGGTTAAGCCTAGTGGAAAAAGTAAGTCTCATGTGTGACTGTCGAATCATTGATATGTGTATATCTATGTAAGTATGTATGTGCTTGAAAATATTTTTTACTCATTTATAGCTAGTCAAGCTGGCATGTGATTTAGGTATAGCATGCTATCGTTTTGTCACGGTGTTTTTATTGCTTGAACGTTCTCATAGCAAACTCGTTGTAGACATTTGAACTCACGTCGATCGCTAAGGTATCCATCCACACACGCTATTACTATAAAGCCATCATTGCCTTAAAATTGAAAACAATATTATATATTTGAAACAACCAAATATAGGTAACTGAGGACTTTCATTCTTTTTAATTATAAATAGATAATAATAAACACGCAAGTAATCTATTTGATGGGAAACAATCACTTGGACTTGTAGCTATAATAATCTTTAAAAGCACTGCAGTCCTGAATAGTCTTATTAAGTTAATATTCCTGATGACTGAGTTTTGAATTTCTAATCATACCCTTCAGAAAGGACACATATTAATGTAGGTAAATATTAATGTTACACGACAGAAATAGGTTTTACGGTGTTTCTTTCATGGTAATATGGCAAAGTGTTAGTACTGTACCTAATATTAAGCTCAATATAACACAAAAACAACGACATCCAACAAGTGACAAGTTTCTTCACGTTTCTCTTGAAGAACCCGATTTAATAGGAAAAAAGTAAAAGATTGGGGGGGGCTGTTCAACATCGTCAGGGTATGGCAGAATTGTGAGACATTGCGAACTTTTTGTAGAATCGAATCGAAATGTATGAACTACATTCCGGCTCTGAATCTTTGTACGTGCGGATATGTTGTGGCATGAAAGATGATAGTTCCTTAATCAAACATTACACAGGTTTTACCACTCCTGGACCTACATTCTTTTACAATTTTTAGCCCTTATAAGTGGGTTACACTATATAGATTGTTAATTAGAACTTTGGTAAATATACATTGTCTAAACTTTTAGTTAGATATTTTATCTAAGTGATCGCAGACAATTTATTTAATTACCCCCTAAATTTGTTTTACAATAAGGCACAAAGTCGTATTCCCAGAAAAAGGTCCCTATACATCAAGGGGATTCGTGAGTGGATTTAAATCCCCAAATCGCAGACCTCGATCACCGCACGCAATACCTACGTCTGAGTGCGTGACACGACTGACAAACGGTGTATTATTTACGTATTCCTAAATATATATATATATATTTAATTGATACGAATTTGTCGAAATCCTTCAATAATATATAAAAATTGAATATCTTGCAACCCACGCTCTTTATGCCGCGCTTAAACTTTGCTAAACTACAGCTTACAAATACAGCTGTTTTATTTTAATTTTGGGGCCGATCTACAAAGGACATGTCAATTCCAGCGTATCATGACCTTCTCTTTTATTTCGATTTGCGATATACATGTGATATTTTTACTTGATTTAAAATAAATGTGATAACTTTTATAAAAAATATTGTTTTTCTTAAACTCTTAAAAAGTTACAAGATAACGTTTGATGGAACTGTTTTGCTTTACATATAGTTACTCAGTTTGTCTGCCTCAATTTGATTCGTAATTTATTTATGTAATACAGTCCTAAAACACCGGTGATCACCAAAACAGTTACTGACATATCGGCTTGTAACTTTATAGGCAATTCAATACTCTGTGGCTGAATCAGTAGTGTGACAAACCAAAGCAGAAACAGTGGCGACCTTACCACAATGTCCATTGTCGTATATCTGATTGAGTGCAGATTCCCACATTCCACGCCTAAGTACGATTGCCTGGTGTAGACTAATCGTTATCCAATTGGACGTAACTGTATTGTTTTACTAGGAACCAAAATTATTTTCTTACACATTTGCTATCTTTACATAGTATAAAATGGAGTCGCTTTTACTGTCTATTCAGTTAAGTCATTAACTTAGATAAACAGATTTAAACAACGGATTTTAGTGCAGTTTTCACCAATAGATGGAGTGATTCATGAAGAATGTTTATATAATGATTTCTTATGTTTAAGCAAATATAACTCATCGAAATAAAACTAATTTAAACGGATTTTATCGCGGTTGTTTGTTAATTTTGATCCCGACGTTTCGAAAGCTTTTCAGCCTTCGTGATCAAGGGATGCACTGAGGTGTAGGTTGTCCAGAAAAGATCATGTTACAGTGTCTACCTACAATTACTACTATTACAAAGAAGGTTTATATGTATAATATATACATATTTTGATACAGAACAGACGAAAAATTCAAATATTTGTAATGTAATACGAACTTCACCGGGTCAGCTAGTTAAGTAATAATTGTAGAAATATTTTCACTGTTTTTTCGCTTCGTGTAGTTCAATAAAACGCTTCTCCGTCTTCACAAAGAGAACGGAAGTAATTCAACGATGAAATGGAATCGTTTGTCCTGAAACAGAGCGGCGCGTGACGCTCACTCGGCATGCAGATTAGCTCGATCCACATTTCCCTGGCGCAAATTCCGACTCAGCGGTGACAGATACGAAGCTGATAAAGGTACATTGAAGCCGAATTACAATGTAAATACCCACTTTTGGAATTTGTGTAAAAGTGAACTTCACATTGTAACGTTTCTCTTTCTGTTAAATTAAAAACTCAATGTCTTGAGTGTTATTACTATTATAAAATCTTATTCTGTGAGTTTTTTGTCATACAATCTTTTGTTTCGGAAAAAAAACTTTTATTTTTCAACCGATTTGATTTCATGAACACATATAAAAAAATTAAAATAACCTTATCTGTAAATCAAAAGTCTTTTGAATTTATAAATTTATTACAGTATACATTGTTATTTTTTTTGTCTGTCTCTCTGTCCTCTTGTACACGCTTCACTCGGATACTCTTAGATAGATTCTGTTGTAATTTGATACGTTGATAACTAATATTATTGATAGACATACACGATTCCATACCATCCCATAATGATAAGGTTGTTATTTGTAACCGTAACAGGTGACATTGCAGTCGGGTTGCCGACTACTGGAAAAGACAGTAGGCGAGCTAGTTTGTAATAAAAGGGAACTCTGTAAGATAATCTTTAACTTCGAAAATATATTTACCTAATTTGTAGCAAATCTATCCAATTACGTATTTTCAATCTGATATTTCCATGCTTAAAAGCTTATTATGCAGGTACAAATAAAATAAAAATAACAGAAAATCATTGAAGAATGAGCTAACATCACATAACTGTGATATCGTTTCCCGGACAACTAACTACAGGCGCTCAAGACTCGCCAGACATAAGTGGCCACTCACCCCTTGCTTCGTGTCAGCTCAGGCACGTTCTACCTCTCGCTGGCATGTCAATTTCCATTTAACTTGTATTTATCGGCGTTTATATGGAGGATACCTTTATTAGGTAACATTGTAAGTATGACTAACTAGTTATTCTGTTACGGTTGGTTTAACTGCTCAATACATCATCATGAAAATTTGCATAGGTACAAGTTGTGAAGAATACGGACAATGGCATATGGTACCTTTTATCTAAATGGTAACTTTTATTCTTCACTTACATTGTTTAATGTTTTATATATTTACTAATAAAGTTAATAACCTGTTTATACAAAAATTATGTATGATCTTTGAATCATATAGAAAAAAAGCTACCATTTGCGACTAAGTGTCTACTCTAGTCAACTTAAAAGTATCAAATTGCATTCTTTGTACCTTCATTACTCACACATAAAATTAATAGAATTAGAATAGTAATAGGTTGCTTACAAAATAAAAAAGGAATTAGGTACACTTTAATTTCTAAAATAGACAAGACTTTTATTATCGGTCTAGTTATAGTACCTTTCTAAATATAAATTTAAATTAAATAACGAATTCTTCCGTCGAAATAAAAATTCAAGTTTAAATTATTACAAGCAAATGAGCTGAGTAACATAATAACAGAGCTTTTACAATAAAGGTTCATTAAAGCGCTTTGCTCCAAACTTCGCTCTGACATGACCGAGATGTTCATTTGTCAAAATTACCAGTCTTTTGTTTCATTTTCCGATAATTTTCTTTAACTGTAATGGTATAAAGATGATTCACACTGTGTAAAGTAACGCAGTTGAATGAATGCAGAGTTAACATGCAGTATGTTTACGATTTTTGCAGCGGTGTAAACACAGTGTAAAATTTGTCTGTTTTATTTTTATTCTTATTTTTATAACAAATCTAGCTAAAGCGCAAACACAATTTTTATGCTTGCTTCCTATGGTTTGTAAGATGTGCGTATGGAGTTCATTTTCTGATATTACTTATAAGTTAAAGTATAGCCCATTGACATTAAATATAATTAAATCTTTAGTGATATTGAGACACAATATCATGCACGCTCTATTAATTATAAAATAAGCAGAATTTATATTATGGTAACTTAGATAATCCCTAACTACTATACATTTATACTTTACGTTATTTATACGTTACGTTACGTTTATTTATACTTTAAGTGTATATCTATAAGTTTTTAATATTTATTTACCACCAAATACTTGGAATCATAGACACCTCACCGTAACAGGCAAATCTGACGGACGCACTTGACATTTTTTTTCTATTTACATAAAAATTCACTTCGACAAACCATAAACAAACATTTCACTCACTGCTTCTGCCTAGAACGATTGATTTCCCTAAAGAAATGCCTTTGCCAATAAAAGAACTACTATCATTCAAGCTTACATAACTATTATAAGCCAGCACATAAGTAACTTTATAACCTTCGACAAGGAGTGTCTGGCGGGATCTTGATCTGTCATGTTGTGATTTTTATTTTTATTCGTATACTTAATTATTTAGCTCTGTATTCCTTAATATAGGCGACATTATACGTGATGTAGAGTAGCTGAAGTGCATAAGTGATGGGATATATAAACAAACATTCGGAACATGATATATTAGTTGCCACAAAAACTCCCAAGAGAGCTTCAACAAGAGAGTCGCCATGTTGTTGAAGATAGTTTCATCTGTCCAAATCTTATCACTTGGAAATGGCAGTAATAGCTTCTAAAGAGGACTAAGTTGTCAAGAATAAAAAAACCTTATACAATAATATTACAGCTCCTTTTTAAAACATAATGTTTTTCACACCAGTGTATAACAGTCTCAAACATCAAGATTATATGCAGGAGATTTTGGCTTTGTTAAAAGATTTCGACGACTTTAATTTCGAAGCTTAATTATTTTAATGTTTATTGTTACAGATGAATACTTAATGAACGGGACTGAATATTGAGCGGACAATAAAAGGTAATGACTGTACAATATACATAATAGAAAAACGTTAGTGATTAATTTATGCTGCTTATAATGCGTTCGATATACAGTTAAATATAGAGAAACTATTAAGATTATAGTATAGTTTTTAATTAAAAGCTGTAACACAAATCGAAGTACCGATGCATTATGTTTTTTCTTTTCCTCAATACCTACTGATAGAGAGTATTACAATTTAATTAGTTAATGCAATTGCATTCCGAAAAATTCGTAGCTAGATGTTGTCGAGGCACGAACTTGTAGACATAAAATGGAGTATTTATTGGTATAAAAACTTAGCCAGGACTTTCAAAGAATCAAAGATCTCATACTTTGAAGCGATGATGTAAACATATATTTGAAGTGGTGATAGCTCAAATAGATTTTTTTACGGATGCCTTGTCGATGGACGTGAGTTGGAATCCTTGCAGTGAGCCAGAGGTTTCGGTGAAGGAAAACATTGTGATAAAACCATGCTATGGTGATAGAGGTTTTCCTAATACTTGCCAGGCTAGCTACTACCCTCGAATTGAAAATCTGCTGCCCTGTAATTGTAGGCGTGTTCCGGCAGTTGCACTTGAGAGCGAGTTCCTCCATTAGGCTTAACACGCCCACCATCCAGGATACTATCGTCACTTCACATCAAGTGAGATTGTGGTCATAAAAATAAACTAATAAAATTAAAAAAAAAAAACAGTCGACTGAATAATAACTTCGATTGATAATTATGTTGTGTATATATTCAGTAGTCAATGTTCAACGCTCCTTGTGAGTACGTCTATCGCGGATGTTTATCATTATTTTATGACTCCCAATTTTATGGCACAATAAAACGAGTAGATAAGTTGTAAGCGGGGTATTATGTTATATACATTGAACTTGATACACATCAGCTTACTGGATTTTTGAAACACATCGCTAGCGACAATTTGCACTTTTTATAGGAGAGAGTTTTACATTCCTAATTCAAATGTATTTATAATATCTTTATAAAAATTATAACTCGGTCATAATTAACCACTGATCTTTTAATAAAGTGGCTATTAACCTACTGCTTCTAATTTACAAAGATAATTTAAAAGAGGTTACATAAATACAGATATTTAAAATTTTTGGCCCTTACGATGTTTTTCCCTATTAAAGCTCAACATCGTTGACTTTAAAATTTTCATTTGAAGAAAATATATACTCGTATATATATACTAGAAATTCTGCGGTCAAAATACCTATAAGTGTGATCCGGCGGTTGCAATAGAAAGCGAGTCCATCCACAAAGCTTAGCGTGCCCATTATCTTGAGCCACATCGTCACTTAACATCAGGTGAGATAGTGGCTAAAATGATAAACCTGTAAAGTATTAAAAAATATATCTTACGATACAAAATTGATGTTACGTCCACGTAAATATTTACATGTTTGTGTAATCCCAAGATATCGATAATAAATATCACCTTTTAATATAGTATTCTGACAAACAAAATTTATACGGTACGCTGGAAACGATTATAGGGGTGGATATAATAAAATAAATTTTCCCTTTAAAGCTTCCGTGGCTACATTATGTCGTGAACGCGGAATAATTAATGACTTTAAATTTAATTACTGTAACCTCTTTCATAATATATTAGGAAAATAAGCTCAGGAAAGGGATTTAATGGATTGATGTTTAACCACGTTTAGGAAGTTACTCTTACTGGATTGAAATAAAACCTTTGTCACGAAAAATAATATTTCGTAATATAGTTTTAATTAAAAATTTAACGTACAGGTGAATATTAAAGAAGTATTCGACATTACTTCAGAGTATAAACAATAGCAAAGCAAAATAAAACGATAAAACTCGCATCTACGCTTTCGCAAATCTATGTGACGTAATCAAATGACCCGGGAAACGGCACGAAATGGGATCCGGATCGACGATTCCTGACAGGTTTAATTAATAGCACCATTGGTATTACGGTAACCATATATTATTGTTATTTAGGCGGAATCTATAAAATTACAATAAAAATGTTTCACCATTACACTGATTTAGGTATATATATTTATATTATCTGGCACTCGCTGAATTCGCTGAGAAGGATCAAAAGTAAACAATGTTACATAGAATGACGCGACGTAAGTAATTTCTTTTTATTACAATTCAGATTGAAAGACAGATACTTAAGCAAATTTATAATATCTATAGATCTACGAGTACTTTATATTAATTTAGCATATTTATTATATAAATTTTGAATGTCTTTTATGTATCAGTCTCTTTAAAATTGTATTATCATCTCGTTTATATTCTTAAAGAATTTACAAATGTAAACTTAATAAAAAGCTTAAAGTGCTGTACAATATTGTTATTCTAGTCCGTCATCATACTAATATTATAAATGGGAAACTGAGTTTCTTTGTTTGTTACGCTTTCAGGCCTAAACCGCTAAATCGAAGGTGATGAATTTTGGTACAGACATAGATGGGACCCAGGAAACGGAGATAGACTACTTTTTCTTGCGATAAACTTATTGATTGATTGACGGTAAAGATAGGAATAAACTTTGTAGAAACTTTTTATTGCATCCATCGATTTGTTTGACAAAATCAATATTAACGCGAGCGAAGCCGAACGTAAAATCTAGTTGAATTATATTTTTCATTAGTATTCTTAATAAACTGAGTATATTGTGGTTATGATTTAAAACGGTACAATCAGTACAGAATTCCTACATAACGTATAAAAAATCAAATAAAGTCTGTCCTATGTCATGAAAGTGCTGTTACCCTAATCGATTCAAATACATATCCTAACTTAGCCTACCGTATAGTCGGGACTACCATTTCAAACTGTTGGGTACTCGAACGCCGTTTCTACAGTCTATCGCGTACCTACGAAGAAAACAAACGGCAAGAACGTAGGTAATTTACATAAGAGTATTCTTAAAAACTACATCGTAAGCTTTTAGGTAAATCTCTACCGTTCAACAAAGTTTACTTTTATTAAAATCTTTAGTTCCAGTCCATATTTGCAAATTCTTACAAATATACTTGTTTTTCGCATCGTTATTAAAAGAAGCTATTTCATATATCTATTAATTTTATAACTCACTAATTATAAAATTTCTTCCTATATTGTAAAAAAGGTAGACCACAGAATCTCCTCGGTGATTTTCAATCAATAGCTCTGTTCGTTTCTTTGCCACCTTTATTGTATAGATAATAAAATGTAAACTTTATTTTCGGAAACAGTCCCTGCCAACTGACGAAAGAATTTAAATTTGTATTGTTTGATTTGTCCGTAAAACTAAATTATTAACTGCTAAATACCGTATATGATTACAAAACATTTTTATTTCTTTTCTCATTATGCGTTAATGTATCTAATATTTGTAAATGCTTTGTACCAAATAATCATTAACAAAACAAACAACAACCACTTTATTGTGTTTCGTTTTCTAGCAAGAATAAAATTAAACCATACATACAGAATTACAAAACGATTTTAATCGTAAAAATCTAAATGACCTGAACAGGAATGGCTACGTAGTTAATTTATACGGGGTCAAAGTGTGAGCGAGAGGTTATACCATCAAAATCCCTGTATAATCTGCTAAAAGATCTTAGCCTGTCTACTGCAGTAAGTTCTATATCAGAATCGGCCTCTAAAGCTGCGTTAACAGGCTGCAACCAAATTTGGCTGAGCAGGGAAAGAAACACGAGTAGTGAAGGTGAGTATTGATGCAAGTTAGCAAGGGGCCCCATAAACCTACATCCGTTTTACAAGTGTCGGGAACTGCTCGGAGTTTTCCTTTCTATCACATGATTAACCCGGCACCCGCACGGTGAATCCATGAATATCTAGAAGTTCGTCTCTCTAAGTTACCTTCTTCGAAAGCTCAGACTTATTACACGGGTTCGAACTCGGCTTCATTGATACGGCGTCCGTACACAGTACCAACTAAGCCATCATCGGTTCATTTATTAATTACTTAATATCAGTATCATCATGTTAAGACCGAATATGAAACGAATCCCTTTACCAGCGAAAAGATACGGGAAAGCATGGAAATTCTTCATTGATCAACAGACCACAGACCGGTTCTGTTAATTATTCGTGTCATTGACGCTTCGGCGTCTTTTGACCGCAGCCGGCAAGTTTATCAAATTTAAATGAAGACCATTACAGTCGATTCTGCTCAAACGGGTATTGTCCCTAAGTATTACATATTTCCATATTATTTGATTCGAATGTTTTGTTCAGCGGAAATTAATCCTATTTATTTAGGATGGGATATATTTAGCTACATTGTTTTCATTGTTGTTCACGCTCCGGATCAGTTCTCGTTCCGCATTAAAGCAGTCTCAACAGAACAACCTGAAATTTAACATATTTTACTGAATATTAATAAACTAACGGCGAGCTGCGGTTTCACTCGGTTTCATTTTTGTTTTTGAATTACTGACAGAAAAACTTGAAAAGCTTCCGTACTACCATGTAAACTATGTTTTTAGTTTTTTCTGTGTATGGTATATGTATGTATATACAGATTTTGATCGTCGTTCATACAGCCATAATCGCAGTTCAATCCTTTTCTGTAAATTCCGTTCTCATGGGGCGGCCACCTAGCACTCAATTGGTGATGCTTCAGACACCATCATACACTTATACTACGTTCTTGTTTATTTACTTCCTAAACTTTTGATAATAATTAGTCTGTTGTTAAGAGTTCATTAGATTCTGTAATACAAAAGTATCTGGTCCAGCAGACCTTGCCCTACCCTTTTATTAGTAAATAACTGGAACAGAGTGCCGCTTATTGTATTCGGGTATACCATGAAAAACATTCTTCTTGAAAAAACACATACATGTGCCAATTTTTATGTTGGATTTTAATTATACATTAACATCATATTTACAGGTTAAATATAAATCTTAATTTGTTAATTATCTTTGCAAAGAGATGTGGCAACGGCCAAAGATGTGATAGACAAAAGTTGAAAGTAACGACCGCTCTAATATTTAATGCTGAATATCAGGAAAGTAAAACCTTTATCAACCGAATATCCTAACTTGTTGTTCATGTCATCTTTCATGTAGTAAATTTTTGTACTCGTATATTTTTGCTGCTGTTTATGTGTAAAATGTGTAATTACATAAGTCATATGTATATTCAAATAAATCAGAATACATTTCATTATTTAACTTAGCCTAATATGTACCATATAAACATACATTTTCAGTGTATATATTATAATGTCCTTTTCTGTTTTTATAGCAAATCCTTTTAACGATATAAAAATATAACCACATTCATAACAACATGTGATCCATTTAAATAGAAACTGATATTTTTCCATCTTGTTATTATAAACGAATCAAAACAGCAAACGAGGTAGAAGGATTTTTTTTCAAGTGCGTCTACCGTAGGAAAACCATAGCATTTAAATTCATTTCAGATTTCAAATTAAAAATTAGATCTGTTCGTATGTTACGCATCTATTTTTCGGAATCGGTTTAAACACATATAAAGTATAAAGTAATGTCGCATATTTTGATGTATATCAGGATTACCCTAGATTATGCTGAATTAAAAAAAAAACGAAACTATACCGTGTCTAAATTAGAATTTCAAATAATTTCGAATATAGATAACGTCACAAAAATACTGAACATTTGACTAACAATCAACTACAGTAAAGTTAATATTGTTTTCGTAGAAATATTGAAAAAACTCGTAGTTTAGTTTTAAATAATTTTCTTTGAAAAATACAATATTCTTTTCAGAAATTATTCGAACCTATCAGATATCTGAGTTCATTTTTCATCCGAAACCGATTAAATATTTTTAAAATTCTCAAATTTTATATTTCAAAAATAGTTTTCGTAATAATACTCCTTAATAATTCCGCAATAAAATCACACTTAGTGCCTAATTATCAAAACCTACAAGCTACTTTTTGTTACAATATTAACAATAAATTGCATAATATATGCGAAAAGTATCATATAGAATTATAATTCGACAATGTTATATTGTCCATTAATTTCGTACTGTATATTTTACTAGTAAAATTTGTCCATTACACACATGTTTACGTATGTATACAATACAAGCTGTGACCGCGACTCCGTTCGCGCGAAACTATAATTTTA
This sequence comes from Actias luna, assembly GCA_039707435.1. Classification (NCBI taxonomy): domain Eukaryota; kingdom Metazoa; phylum Arthropoda; class Insecta; order Lepidoptera; family Saturniidae; genus Actias; species Actias luna. The sequence continues at coordinate 4,811,989 of JAZHAC010000033.1, read as the reverse complement.
TTTAATCATTTTCATAAAATAATGTTATATATCCCACGTTACTCAAGGCGAATGTAACATTATAATGGTGAAATAATTTTTGAAATCGGTCCAGTAGTTTTTGAGTTTATTACAAAAATACACATCTTTCCTCTTTGTAATATTAGTATAGATAAATAGCACGCTACTCGCATGACGTGAATTTTACTCGTTATTTGACTGATTCCTGTAATCAAAAACAGTTCATATTATTAAATCAGATTTGATTTTTTATTAACTACCTAGAATACCTAGAACCTAGAATATTTTTCATGTTTATATTAAGGATTTGAAATCAATATGTACGTATGTATAAATTACGTTATATGTAAGAAACATTACAGGAACCAACAGGTTTTTTGCATTTTATATTTTTATACTGCATTTGCCTATTTGGGCAATTTCGTTAATGTCAAGTGTCATAGACTTTATAAGAACAATTAACGGACACAAAGTAACAACCATTTATATTTACCAATACCAATTATTATTTGGATCACACAAATACTAGTCCCAAGCGAGACTCGATGCCACAGCACTTCTACTTGGTGGTAGCAGCAAGGTAATTCCTTTAACCGCTAGGCCATCCATGCAGTCGACATCTTTCTCTTATCTTTATGTATAAAATTTTCGTGTCCGCGATGAACTCCTAAAATAATGAACCAATATTAATAAAATTTTGCACACTGTGTGCAATTTGATCCAACCTGAGAGATAGGATACTTTTTATCTCGATAAGTAATGATAACGAGATAGATGGCGCTGTAGTCGATGTAATTGATTACTTTAAAAGGCAGAACAAGGTTTGCCAGGTCAGCTACTCTTATATATAAATATCATTTAATTAAGATATAATCTTCAGGACGCTTGTTATATTTTTTTCTCATATAATATTCATTTTTCCAGATGGATACAGCGAGCGGTTGGTGGTCGCGACGGCGACGTTCAAGGTGAAAACTTAAAAGCGATGGCTCGGATATGGATCCACGCGGTGGTCGCCGCCATATCCCTGGCGGTTACCCACGCCTACTTGATCATCATACCGGACACTGCACCTGCGGGACACGTCGTGCTAGACTCTGCCGTCTACAAACTTGGTTCCGAACGCACTTACACCATCGATGTCCATCGAACTGCAAACTTCGTTCATCACATATTAAGAGTCAACAGAACAAGCGGACTCGTTACGCTGAGGAAACGTCTACGATGCGATGGTGTGCTGTATCCAAACCTTTTTACTTTTTACGTAGATTCCACTTCGGAACGGATACGCGACATAGATTACTACAGCTTGCCAATCAGAATCCTCGTTTCAGGTGAAGATTGTAGTCGACGACACTCGGATTTATATGATATAGATTTCGACAGAGTCTATGATCAGAACGATGCAGCTTTACAATACGAAGATGAAATAATAAGAGATAAAAGAGAAGTAGTGTATAATGAGAATATAGACTGGAGGTTATTAGAAGATGAAGAAGTATTCTCTAGTCAATATAACGCACTTTCCACGGCGTATCCGTGGACAAATGTTATGTTCGAAGATTTTATAGTAAGAAATAATAGTAGGAAAAAACGATCTCACAGTTTATTACCATTTGATATGGCTATAGATGTAAAAATAGCTGAGGCTAAACAGTGGATATCGGAAACGTATGCAAGTTTTGCAATACCGACAACGGACCGATGGCAAGGGATTTGCCTTAAGAAATCTCAGTACGTGAATTCTTTAACGGCATTCTTGCCTCGGACGGTTCAGCGGATGTGTAAAGTTCAGTTCTTGGACGTAAGTGACCCTCGGTTTATGATAGAGGCTAGCCAAGGAGATCTTGTTGCAAGTGAGGACGTGTGCATACAAGAACCGATATGGAAGGTTTCAATTTTATTCACTTTCAATTGCGATGAAACTAACATCGTTGATTCTGATCATAGACTGAAGATAGTTTACCATCACCAGGAGTTAAACGATACAGATATTGCGAGAAGAGTGAAAAGGGAGTTACGCAATCAGTCACCGTATTTTGAACAGGCTCTGTACGTGGCGTCGGTAGCCGAAGAGCAGCCTCCGGGGGTAATAGTAACTACAGTACGAGCAAGGTCAGTGAGATTATTTACATTCATAAATATAATGCCACTAAATCAGTTGTCCTTTGACCATTATAATTTGTAGCTCTAACGAGAGTTCGGAGTAATAAACATTTATTCGGTAACCCATCTACAAGTTTGTTCTACGATAATATTATATGATTATGAAATATAGCTATGGACTCCGGGACAACATGGATGCTTATTAAATACAGATATAACTAGTTTGATATTAATAATATAGACCTTACGTTAGATCAAATTTGGCATAAAAATATTTTTTTATTAATCTTAGTAAACCAACCACCAAAACCAGTGTTACTGTTTGAAAAGCTAGGCTTGTATAAAATGACAGTTAATAATTATACATTCTAATATTCCGTATCCGCTTTAACAGTTAGGTATTTTTAAAGCGAATGTCTTCAAACGATATATTTGGATTACTTAGTCATTATGACTTGTACAGTTAATCCCCGGTTTCCAAATGAAGTATTTTTAAAGGAAATGTCGGCTTCAAAATGATACGTGTAGATTGCTGTATATTAGGGCTTGTAAATTTAATGGATTAGGTAATTCTTGTATACTAGTCTACATAGTTAAATGTAAGTTGTTAGAGCTACTGTAGCGATTTGGACGTCATACTTTGTATTTTATATTTTAGTTTTCGAGTTTATCTAGATAGAACGGAGCCCATTCGTATACTTTAAATAAAAATAACCACACGCCGTGATGAACATATTGGCAAGCTAGTGACATGTAATCGGAACTAAGTATTCAGAAAACATTTCATGCAGTTCGATATAAATAATAATTCGTGTTAATTTCAGCATAACCTCAACTGAACATTCTTTTAAATGTGGAAAAAAAAGTTTCTATTTTTACTAATAATATTTTGTGCTTGCCTTTTTATATTGACATCTGACATTTTTAAGTCAAAATTTAACCATTTCTGCTATCACTATGCAATTATAAAATTAGTTATTAATGGACCATTTACAAATAGATAAGCTCGTATGTAGTTAGTTATTTTTTATATAGTCAACTCGATATTATTTCACATTTTTTGTATCTAAAATAAACTCTAGGTAACAAAACTCACAAAATTATATTTTTGGTTTTAATGAAGAAAAAAAAAGATTACACTACAGCAATTATAAATCTATAAGGCTCAGCCGTAAGCCTACAAAACCCAGCAAACCTAATAAATAATACACCGTAATTGACTTTAACATCATTTACTGTCTTACAAATCTTATCTTATCTACAGTGCTTCTATTGTTATGAATAGAGCGGAGAACGCAAGACGTACCTAGATACAACTCAGTTTGATTTACAGAGATGATGCAGTATTTTTTATTTGTCGACTAGCTATTTATTATTACTGTCTGCAAATTTATTCATGTAGACTAATAATTCTTTAATACCACCACCACACACCACTCACCACGGTGACACTTCAAAGTTCCGTCTTTCCCAAAGACTAGCGCGTGCAAATAAACTTTTCCACTTTATAATATTAACATAGATTGTTATCGTATATTTATGATGTCGACGGAGAAATATTGTTAAACTATCATCCAACACGTCTGCCAATGCGTATCTCTTATAATATAAAGGCTATCTTTAGTTCATAGTTTGTTAATAAAAGTTTTATTTTATGGATTTTCCTTTGTCCAGAAAGATCGAACAGATGTTTTAGATTAGTCTGATCGGCCACTACCAGTAACAATTCGGCAAAGAGGTTCAACAAATATAATATTCGCTTTCCTCACTTGGTAAAATATAACAAAGTACATACTTTTATGTGTTACAAAATAAATTCGACAAAATAATTTATTTGCACGACAGAAAGTTTTTGTAATTTTTTAATAATCTACGGAGTTCATAGTATTAAGTTATTAATATTACAGATTGGACTTTATACCTCTACTTTATATATATTTTTTAAGATTTGCATTTTTATAAGGTATAAATCGATGTTTTTGTAGCTAAATGAATATCATATTATTAAGAAACAGGTATTGATATTATATAAATTATAAAAATACATTTAGTTTTATAATTCAGTGTTTCAATATTAGCATAAAATTTAGTATCTAGAATTTCTTCCATCCTTGAAAACTTACAGTACGTTCGGCAAAACGAATTACAACTTAATATTAAATATAAAATAGTAGTAAAATTTTAGTCTTATATAAACTAGTTTGTTGGGTAATTGGTTTAGGTTTTACAAGACATTTTTAATCATATTACCGATCATCTGGAATATAAAATTTAAGAATCAGGTAAAGAAAGTTTTATTTTTTACAAGGTGGTATAGGGGGAATGATATATGTAAATATATCTGAAAATGACTTCTTCTTAGTAGGTACGTGAATAAAAAATTATATTGTATTTTCAAACAATACATAAACATTTTTTTTATATGAATATAGTTTTCGTTTATAAATAATTTCATCACAATTACAATATTTATAAAAAGTCTAAATTTGTTAATATTGCTAAAATTAAGTTCATATTAACTATTAATTAATTTATACTACGTTTCTTTCAAATATTATATAGTTTTGAATATTTGTAAAGTTTTACCAAAATAAAAATAACATACTAAAAAAATGCAACATTGCATATAAAAGGGTCAATAGTGTAATCTCTTTGCTTAGGGATCCGGAGAATAGCCCAGTGACATATTCGATGTCAAGCCTCCTCGACTCTCGCTCAGCGGGTATGTTCGCCGTGGACACCAGGACAGGCACGATCACCACTCAGGCCAGGCTCGATAGAGAACGACTGGACGTGCACTATTTCAGGGTAGTCGCTCAGGATGACACCTTTCCTCCTAGAAGTGGAACAACTACTCTTCAGGTAATATTGTACAATAATTCTCCTCCGCTATTGAATTTTTTATTAATGTTCTTTATATATAAAAGTGTCTATTGTGATTACTAAGGTATTACGCGTCACGAAATCAGCCAGTGTGTACTCAGCAATCGAGCGGAACAGTGAAATCTGTATCCTACAAAATTGTGACCACCGTACACATGGTGACAGTGACTCTTACAGCTTGTCACGTTTTCGATCATTCGTTGTATATTCAGCTCCTGGCAAGTAGGACCCTCGTTAAACTTCTTATATATTCGTAGTCACTATTGTTTTTGTATTATATGTACTGGTGATAAGCAGGTATACAGGAACTGTGCCGTCTAACGTGCTGTCATAAAAAATAATAAAATAATGATTTCCTAAATTTTGTTCCAGATCAATGTTTTAGACTGCAATGACCACTCTCCAGTGTTTGAAATGCAGCAATACGAGGCTTCGGTTAGAGAAGGCGCTAGTCCGGGGACGACAGTGCTAACTTTAAAAGCTACAGATCAAGATATTGGAAAGAATGCCGAAGTGCGTCAAACCATAAAATAGGCAATTTTAATTAAGCGATCCTTAGTATTATCTGTGTCCATTTTCAAGAAAAATATTAGTAGTTCTAAATTTGTAATATTCACAAACTGTCTGCGAAATATGCGATTAAGGCCCTATCAAAAGGCTTACATGTCGGCATAATAATAGTGATCGCCGATAGGCTATTTGCTGTCCGTGTTCGCCGTTCACCGCTATGGATTGTACTGTGTTAACTATGAAGCATACTATTCCGTGCTAGCATATAAAAATGTTTGGTATATGATATCTACATATTTTTATAAATAGGGAAAATACTGTGACGAATATGTTTGACGCTCAATCACGTAAAAACTACTGAAATTACCAAGATGGGACTATGACTATTCTAAGCTAAGATGTCCATAGTTATATCTAGGCTTTTAGAATTCCATCATACTGAAATTTTTTTTTATTTTTGATTTACTTTCGTATACATTTTCTCCGGCCAATAAAAACAAAAATCGCCTAACGTAGCCAGCATGTGACAGCTATTAAAGTTGTATACCAAACATCGTGTTATATCGACAAGACGGGAAGAATGTGCAATCCAATTTGAAGCGATGATAGCTCAGTGTTATCGTGTAGGAACGCCGCGCCAAGGGGCGTGAGTTCGAATCGAATCACCTACAATGAGCTTGAACTTTCGGTGAAGGAAAACATCGTGAGGAAACCATAGCATGGTGGTAGGGCTTTTTCTAGTGTCCGCCTGGCTAGTTACAACCCTCAATTTGAAAATCTGCCGCCAAATACCATTAGATGCGTTTCGGTAGTGGCAATTAAGAGCCAGTCCGTCCTACAAAGGACGACAACGCCCCTGCGATTCCTTTGGTATTGTGGGTGTCCATGGGTGGCGGTCACCGTCCAGTATCATCGGAGTACCATAATGTGACACGCCTGCTCCAAAAAAAAAACCAAATGCATTAATGTCAAGGTGAAACAATTATCTTATGTTTAACATAATCTAAATTAACATTATTGAATAGACAATATTATAATATATATATATATATATATATATATATATATATATATATATATATATATATATATATATATATATTGTTTTAGGTGGAATATTCCATTGAATCAGTGAGTGCAGATAGATTGAGCCCCGATGAAAATGATTCATTAAATACGGAAAGTGAACAGTTCGAGACTTCAGACGTGTTTCGGATAGACAGCAGAAGTGGTGCGTTACTGACCAGGTCACCGTTGGATCGCGAGAAAGTGTCCCGATACACTGTGATCGTGAAGGCAACGGACCAAGCCAGCCCTGTATCAGATAGATTATCGACCACGTGAGTTAACATTCAAATAATTTCTATTAATGTTTATTTTTATTGTAGGGCTTTGAGGTATAGCCACAATCTCGCCTGATGTGTAGTAACGATGTGGCTCTTGCTTGTGAACACGCTAAGCCTAGTGGAGGGACTGCCTCTCAAGTGTAGCTGCCGGAATACACCTATAGGTATTTGGCGGCAAGTTTTCGACTTGAGATTGGTAGTTAGCCAGGTGCGCATTAGAAAAAACTCTACCACCATCCTATGATGTCATCACGATGTTTTCCTTCACCTAAAGCTTGAGCTCATTGTAGTCGGATTCGAACTCGCGTCCCTTGACCCGGTGTCCGTGCCCACTGCCATTGAGTTATTATCGCTGCAAATATAATAATATTGTAACTAGAAAACAATTCGATGTCGATATAAAGCTCAAAAATGTTATAAGAATATTGTTCTCTATCTGACCTCTTATATACGAATCAGTTTAGAAATTACTGGACAGATTTTGATGATATTTTATATTAAAAGATTATGATCCTATAAAACGAAAATATTTTTCCGAGACAATGTAAAAGTTAAAATTTTGTACTAAATAAACTTTATGTAGAAGGAAACTAATTTAAACGGATTTTATCGCGGTTATTTATTAAATTTGATCCCGACGTTTCGAAAGCTTTTCAGCCTTCGTGGTCACGGGGCGGACTGAGGTGTAGGTTGTCCAGAAAAGTTCATGTTACTGTGTCTACCTTTAATTTACTTCTTTATTAAACTTCTTTGTAATGTACAAATAATATAATACACAAGAACACAATAGTATTGATCCCTTAAACCACACGGCCATCAAGTGATTTTAATAACAAATTAATTACCTTGCAATTTGAACCTTTTTGCGTTAATATTGTTAATAATTATAAACAGTTTTTGTGCTGATCAGTGAAATGATTATTATTTACAGTGCAACGATCCATGTAAACATTTTGGACGACAATGATAATTACCCTCAATTTAGTGAGAAAACATACACAGTCACTGTTGATGAAGATATAAGTGTAACAGATAACCCTGTCATCGCAAGGATTAAGTAAGTTAATGTTTTATTTTGATTTATGATTATTTCATTTTACTAGTATTTAATTAGTGATATAAAATCCCCAACAGTTATAACTGAAAATTAAAGGAAATTATTTTATAGGTGGAGAAAACACATTCTAAGCTTTTTCACATCAACTAAATAAAAAATATATCCTTCTTCAGTTTCTTGACAGTTATTTTTTTTAAATAATCAAAGTAAAAATAAAGACATGTTTGGTAACTTGACTACATAAATAGAGGCCATAAATAATAAAGAAAATAAAAAGTATTGGAAGTTTGTGTAGGAACTTTGTATATAGTTATTAGGTTTTGTATTGAAGGTTGGTAGACACCATTAAAAATATAATACGTGTAAATTATTCATAACATATGATAACAACACATAAATACTAAGTTCCTAATTGTACAGAAGGTATTATATTTATGTTCACAATGATTTCCAAAGATTATTCATTAAAAGCTTGAGCAACTTCATTAATTAAATCTTAACTTTTAATATTTTAACTACTATTATTCATTTTAAATGACATAAATATGGGAATAAGGTATAAAAAATAAGTTACCAAAATTATTTCCTACAAACATATCTGTATAACGCGTTTGCTCTTAAACCGATCTTATTACGGTACAGCGAAAGGTTCGCACTTAACTTACACACAATGGAGTTTATACATCGATGAAGTAGCTAAAGCAGTTCTTCACAAACGGTTATAAATGATTTTAAAAAGCCTCTAATGATACTTACCGTTGATGGAAGGATCAAACTCTAAAAATGTATCTACTCGATATTATAAACTAATAAAATACGATATAAAAAAATATATTTATGTACTATCGTTGACTCACTATTAATATTATTATTTGTATTTTGAAAGATTAAAAATAAGTTGGGTGCAAAAAAATAATGGTATATTGATATATAGTAAATGGTTGACTTTTATATTTATATTAGTTATTAAAATGTATGAGTTTAAGATTAAACGCGTAATAAATATTTTTAATATACCCTAGTTAGCAATTTATTGAATTATTACTTATATGACTCCCCATTAATTTTATGTTAATTTAGTTATATTTACAACTTTAAAGATAACGATATTTTCTTCTCAGTCTGACATTTTTTTTCTAAAATCCCGAATATCAATTTTACTATTGAACACTAGAAACTTGTTAGATTCCATAAAAAAAAATGTTACGAATGTATTCAAATTGCAATATGTATTTTTACATAGTTAGATCTTAAGGTAGACGTAGACACATATTATTTTTTTTAGGCTTTGAAAAATATGTACTTTATACTTTATGCTCTTACTCAAAGCTAACGCTTAGCTAAAAAATGTTAATTTCTAGATATTAAAAATAACAAAATGTATTTTATGGAGTTTTAAAAAAATGTTGTAATGTATTTGTTTTAATTAATATTTTTATATAAACTTTCCTACTAAATCATATATATACCTTTCTGGTTTTGTATAGAGCCACGGATGCAGATGTCGGTGCTAATGCGGCAATAAGATACGCTATTATCGGAGGAAACACCCAAATGCAGTTTTCTATCGATAGCCTGAGCGGGGACGTGTCTCTAGTCAAGCCACTGGATTACGAACAAGTCAGGAGTTATCGGCTTGTTATCAGAGCTCAAGGTTTGTCACTATAAGTAATTTATTTTTTCTTCGAAATTTCTTTACCGTATTGATTCTTTTCACATAATTTTGCAAAATAACTAGTAAACTTTATCTCTTGATTTATAATATACTAATATATAAACTTTATCTAATTCTAAAACAAATGTGCAGTAAAACGCTAGCTTATCTACTCCTTTTGATCCAAGGCCACCTGTAGTAATGAAACTAAATAAATTTGGGTCCAGCTGAAAACCAGCGCTATAGCGCAGTTTGCCATAACATATGCTGAACTTGGGTCCTTTTTCGATGTCGTATGATGATATTAGTTTGTAAGACTGTATTTGTGTATTTATTGTATGTTATTTTTACTTTGATAAAAATATGATGAGTACCCTGGGTATTTTCCTAGTCCATCTCAATATCAACGAAATAAATATTCAAATTCTGTCGCCAAGCGCTTATCCATTTAGGTAGTAAAATATACGTGTCGAGAGAAGAAATCATGAATAACTTGAAACTATAAATATTTAAATTTCAGACGGAGGTAGTCCATCTCGTTCTAACACGACTCAACTTTTGGTAAACGTGAGAGATGTGAATGATAATGCTCCGAGATTCTACACTTCATTATTTCAAGAGTCGGTTAGCGAAAATGTTCCAGTTGGATACAGTATTGTCAGAGTAAGTTCATTTTAAAACTTTACTTACTATATAATCCATCTAGAATACCTATAACTAAGCATGTACATCTAGAAGTTGTAGTTCAACAATGGCTAGCACAAAGAAAAAAATTAAAACTGTATGGGATGATACATGTTAGAGTGCATGATTTTGACATATATCATCCCATATAGTTTTTTCATGATAGTAATTGTTGAAAAACAATTTGACTAGGGCCACGGGAGTTTTCTTGAAACTATATTTGAGTACCGATCGTTCCATTTCTCTTGCCGATCGGGTCACATTATTAGTATCGATAGGTGAGTTTATCATCGTAAAGTTAAAAGAAATAATAATGAATTATAAAAACATAGTGTACCATGTTTTTATAACTGACTAAAATTACGAAATACAAGATTGGAAACGTAAAACATGGGGTGCATGATTATAGTTATGTATCGCATGTACCTCACTTTTTTCGTTTCCAATCTTTTTTTTTATACTTATTAGTCCATTATAAAAACATGTTTTTTTTTTTTCTGTTTTTTGGAGTTATGTGAATGAAATTCTGATGTATTGATTATCTGTCACATTTGAGTTATTAAGCTATTAGCTGATCGGAAGTTACTTATAAATTGATTATAAAAAATTAACCGTATAAAAAAAAACAAATATTTTTTTCACATTTTCACGCATTGTTTTTTTTGTAGTTAAGGTTTTAGTGTTATAGCCAAAATCTCACCTGATCTTAAGTGACGATACGGCCCACGTTGGTAGACACGCTAAACGTGTGGAAGGGCTGGCTCTCAAGTGCAACTGCCAAAACACACCTATTGGTATTTGGTTGCAGATATTTCAATTTGATGGTGGTAGCTAGCCAGGTGGTAGAAAAAGCCTTACCATCATGCTATGGTTTCCACGTGATGTTTTCCGTCACCGGAAGCTCAAGCTCATTGTAGGCAGATTCGAACTCGCGTGCTTTTACGCGCAGCCCGTACGCAATATCACTGAACTATCATCGTTTCAAAACTTATCCACTTCTTAGTTATGGTCCTTTCAAGTTTCCTCGCTCATCGGGAAATTAGTCTAAAATTAATCAGAAATTTGTACCCAGACAGACACAAGAAATCGAGATAATAAAAACATGTTAAAAAAATAGCTGTAATATGCTTTAATCTGATCAAACATTATTCGTGCTACAGGTACAAGCATACGATGCGGACGAAGGTATAAACGCGGAACTGACTTACACACTGACAGACAAGGAGTATACCAGTAACAGTGAACTGCCCATTACCATCGACCCTCGCTCCGGTTGGGTGTACACTTCTGGGCAACTGGACAGAGAGACACAAGCGAAATACCAGTTATTGGTAAGATGAATTCTCATACAATTTTTAATATAATGGTTTTTATCTATTAAGACTGATACACACTTGGTTAAGGTTTTTGTATTGTCTGATCTATCTATATTAACTAATTGAGTTTTTAACAAACCCAAAATTAAATATCGGAATAATTTTATGTTGGCTTTGTCCATATTATTTAAGGCACGATTGTTTTGTTTTTCGTATAGTTGAGAGTTCTTTTAATATTACATTTTTTTTTAATTATGACATGCCAATTTACATAGTATATTATGTATATACAATAATTGCTACGCGTCCATAATTCTCTTGGCTATGAGTTAATATCATCGGTGTTTCATGTTGAATCGGCATCATTTATTCATACACACACGTAACATTTTCACATTTAGGCAATTTACATTTTTCATGCTAATTCTTTTTTTTGTTTCTTTTAGTATTTCACTACACCTACATTTTTTTTTTCTATGTCTGAAACGTGTGTAAGTGTGACTAATAAACTTATTATAAATATAAAATATGAATGTATATGATAGACAAAAGTACAACTGATATGTTTTCAAGTCAAAAAAACCTAATAAGAGGCTTTATAACGCACTTTCTAGGTCACAGCAACAGACGGCGGGTCACCGTCCCGTTCCGCGACAGCATCTGTAGTTGTAGTGATTCAGGATGTAAACGACAATGATCCTGTCTTCTCTCCGGCGCAATACGAAGTAGAATTAGCTGAAGACGAACCGCCTGGGACCCCGGTCGTCACTTTAACCGCCTCTGATGCCGATGAAGATAACAGGTAATATACTAAAAGTATTCCAATTAACGATTCGACAGAGGGTCGAATTTTGCAATGAGCTCCACCTATCATTAAAGTTATTTTAATGCCAACTAAAAACAGAGTATCCGTTGCTTAGTACTTATATATGTATTCTAGCACTGCAATTGGGAACCAGTACATTGCATGTGAAAGATGAGGGCCGTCCTCCACTTTGCAACTATGTAACAGGTTTATGTAGTCCATACATATTATCATGTAATTTTACAAAACCCCTTGTAGTTTGTCTAGATGAATTCGAGAGAAAGATACATAGTGGATTAACTCACGTTACAAAATAACGATATGTGATTTTAGATCTGGATGTAGACATTTTAAGAATTCATCGCTTTCACTTTCAGATATTACATTATTTCACATATTCACATTTCAATACCTCATAGTTCCAAAGAAAAGTTTTCAAAGAATTTTAATAGTTAAAACAAATAAATACTACGAGCTACTAAATGACTTTTCGGCTTCGCTCACGTATATTGATTTTGTCCAATCGGATGACGCAATAAAAAAAAACCAATACAATATTTATTCCTCGCTTTACCCCACTTCAAATAAGTTTTTCGCGAATAAAAGTTGCTTATCACCATCTCCATGACCTGATCTATCTGTATACCAAAACCGTAACAAATAAACTGACCTTCGCATTTATAATATGAGAAAGGTTAAGGATATCATAATTTAAGTTTTCACTTCTATCCTGTAGTCATAAGCACACAGTAATATTTATACGAATCAAGTGACTTATCCGAATATAATTTGACCGTGTCTCCAGACTGCACTACGAGATTACAGGCGGGAACACACGAGGTCGTTTCTCAATCACATCCCAGAACGGTCGGGGGCTGATCACGGTCGCCCAGCCGCTGGACTTCAAGCAGGAGCGTCGCTACGTGCTCACGGTGACGGCGACGGACTCGGGCGGGCGGTCCGACACCGCGATGGTCCACATAAACATCACCGACGCGAACAACTACGCTCCAGTGTTTGAGAACGCGCCATACACTGCTTCCGTACGTTTTAGGCTATGAAACTAACTACAAGTTGCTTTTAACCCGTTCTTCCCCACTGTCATATTTTTAGGATACTATTTTCAAAATGTCTTTTTACGTATTAGCACTTTTATTTAAACATTATTTCCAGCGAAGAAATATGAATTTCATCAGAAATAATATAAATAAAAGTCCTAATACGTAAAAAGACATTTTGAAAATAGTGTCCTAAATATATAACAGTGGGGAGGAATGGGTTAATAACACTTATGTTGCTCCTATAACTTAATATGCCTATAATTATAAAAAGGCCCACGTGCGGACCAAATTATTGTAGTGCTAATAAAACATCAGTAAGTAATAATTACAGGTAAAACAGGTAACGATTTTAAAGACATATGTTCACACCTAATGTTTACGTGTAAGCAAATAATTTATCATTTCTTTTTACCTTATACAGCACTAAAATAATATCAGACAAAAATAATGTTACAATGGTGTCTACTTCCTCAATAGGCAATATAAACCACATATATATTATTATTTGAACTTTTTAACTTGAGAATGAATCTTGTACTTGAGAGTCTACTAGGCTCCTTCTATTAGGCTTAGCTGTATCGACCATCTTAAATTACATAAATCCTTAACCTAAGGTCAGATTGTTGCCAAACTTTTTTTTCTACGCTGTAGACTCTTGGTCCGCACCCTTTTGCATTTAATTGGTATTTTATTATTTTTGTATATTGCACTATTAATAAAAAATGCACGAATTATATATATTGGAGTCTTTTTTACTGTTTTCATGTCCTTGTTTTTTATTACCGTCTTAATTTTATAGTCGATATTTTCTTTAGCCCGCGCACTCACCGTCCATAAGGCAAAACGTTAAATAATTAATATAATGTATAAAAAATGGTCTCTATAATGATTTCTTAGGTTTACGCAAATATTAGTCATTGAAATAAAACAAATTAAAACGGATTTTATCGCGGTTATTTATTAAATTTTCAGACATAGTAACATAAACTTTTCTGGACAACCTACACCTCAGTCCGCCCCGTGACCACGAAGGCTGAAAAGCTTTCGAAACGTCGGGATCAAAATTTTATAAATAACCGCGATAAAATCCGTTTAAATTAGTTTTATGTCAATAAATGGTCTCTACTTCAGGTATTTGAAGATGCTCCGATAGGCACCACAGTGTTGGTGGTGTCAGCGACCGACAGTGACGTTGGTATCAACGCTCAAATCACTTACAGTCTCAGCTCTGAGATATCGAACGAGGCGGTCGCGCACCACGACCAGCAGTTCGTCATCAACCCGCAAACTGGAGCGATCACTACCAACAAACTGCTTGACAGAGAGACCATGAGCGGTGAGTTACTTAATTTTATAGAAGGAGCTATAAAATTAATAAAAAAAAACATGAGAACATTATCAGTTCTGAACGCACACACACACATACACTCAGACATCGCTCGTCAATAATGCAAATTAACGGCTGTTGGATTAGGTATAAATAAATAAATGGTATGTATATAAGACAATATGGAAAAAATATATAGAACATCATAAATTTCCAATAGGTAATCTGTAGGTAATATATCATCGAGCACTTACTCTCATAAGCTGATCAATTTTATCAAGAAAATTTCAATATAGATTTCTTCTCATCTTTTAATTGGATAACGTGAACTGAAATAAATTATAAAAGGATATTTATTCTAAAAATGTAATATTAAACAAGTATCTATATCATAAATATAATAAAAACTAATATAATTTGTTGTTGTCAAACCAATATCCGGTAACTTTGAGATATTAAATAAGATGGTTATTTCTAACACAATTCAATGTACAATGCTGAGAGACACAGCATAGTATTTTTATACAGAAATTAGGTTATTAATCTGGTTGCGTCCTATACATTAATTACGCTTCGTTGGTGCATTCCACATCCTCCTTCCTTCCCAGCACATATCTAAAGTCAGGTGGCGCCGTACCGGTACTTAAAATTTTAATCCATGATTGCGCATTTCGCTATCATATAAAATATAGTTTTGTTTACTTTTCATCTCAGCGAAGACAAAGGTATTATGTATTCCTTCCTTTTACAAGCTGCTTCTAAATTATACAATGTCCTATGCAGTATTTTTCATCCTTTTTTCATCAACCTTAGCTTCAACGACGTAAACATAAACTATTCATCATTTTGAAAAGTACATAAAGCTGACATTGGTTGAACAACGACGATATCATGTATCATGTGATAATTGCAGTTCACGGGTAACCCACACGTTTTGTTCCCAGGATACTTGCTAACGGTTACAGCCCGTGACGGAGGCGTACCTTCGCTATCCGACACCACAGACGTTGAGATCTCTGTCGTTGACGTAAACGACAATGAACCGGTATTCAAACAACATCTGTACACTGCTGCCATCATGGAAGACGCTTTAGTTGGTAATAATATTCAACATTAAATAAAAACCGTTTAGTCTGTGGTCGAGAAATAATAAACCAAATATATGTTTTCTAATTTAAATCAAACGTCTAATTTAAGAAGCCAGTCTCAAGTGACAAGGACTTTATAATAGCAATTAACGAACACAAGGTAACAACCAATCGGAGAAGAATGATTTGTAAGGTCACATAAATAATTGTCCTGTACGGAACTCGAATCTACACTACAGCTCCTTGACAGCGAAAAAGCTGCTTTAACCGCTAAGCCAATAGTGTCCTCACAACAATCGAATTCTATCTATAGCCCTTTCAAACTTAAACTTTAGATTTATGCCCGACTAGCTGTTCCTACGAAATTATTCACGCGGAACTAAAAATTATGTAATCATTTTAGCCCATTATTGTAACTTTTTCCAATACACCTTTGCACATATCGAAAGAAAGAAGAAGAAAGAAAGAAATCGTTTAATGCTAATAAAAGACATGCAATCAACAAAGGAAACAAAAAATAAAACATTAAAAGAAAAACAAAAAAAGGAAAGAAAATACACAGCGAATTTGAAGCGATGATAGCGCAATGGTAGTGTGCACGACTTCGCGTCAAGGGACGTGGGTTCGAACCCAAGCACCTACAATGAGCTTGAGCTTTCGGTGAAGGAAAACATCGTGAGGAAACCATAGCATGGTGGTAGGGCTTTTTCTAACGCCCGCCTGGGTAGCTACCACCCTCAAGTTGTAAACCTGCCGCCAAATACCAATAGGTGTGTTCCGGCAGCAGCACTTGAGAGCCAGTTCCACCACAGGTTTAGCGTGTCTACCAACTTGGGCCGTATCGTCACTTAAGATCAGGTGAGATTATGGCCATAACGCTAAACATTAAGTATATAAAAAAAAACACACATAAATAATAATAGTACATATCTTATTACTAGCATAGGGCGTCCAGCTCTGCATACGCTGAGGTGTCCGAAACACTCAGCATTGGTTTTCAGCTGGGATCCAAGTCCAGTTGCAGTGCGTTAAAAACTTGTTACATTAATCGTAGTAACATTCTTAATTAACATTAACAACAAAAACAAATATATAGTAAAATAAATTATGCATCTCTTACAAAATATTGTTGGAAGCTTGATTTTAAATAGTATAAAATCTTTCTGGACGATTGCTCTATCACATACCAATAGAGTTTTTAAAATTTGGCTGGTAGTTTCTAAGATAGGCGCGTTCAAACAAACAGGCTTTTCCGCTTTATAATATTAATACAGATTTTCAGTACTCAGATTAAATATTTTCTAGACTATCATATTATCGTATTACATTTTATTAGTACTTTACTATTATAATGATTGTCGATTGCATGCAAAAAAATGCGAATGTTGAGATGGATGTGTGGAGTTATAAGAATGGACAAAGTCAGGAATGAGTATGTGAGAGGGAGTTTGAAAGTAGAGTAGTAATGTGGTATTTATTTTAAAGTGGTAGAGAAGTTGAAAAGAAATCGTTTATCTTTGCTCGGACATGTCATGAGAAGACAGACAACACACGTGGTGGGAAAAGTAATGGATATGAATGTTTAAGGATGGAAGGAAGAGGAAGGTCAAAGTTAAGATGGATAGAGTGTGTGAGGAATGATATAAAAGGAAAGGGAGTTAATGAAGAGATAACGGCTGATAGAGATCTGTAAATAAAGAAAAGTCACTGTGCCGACCCTAAATGACTTGGGAACATGATATGAAGATGATGATGAATACTTGTTTTCGGTGCAGGTACCTCAGTGACTCAAGTTAGTGCCACAGACGCGGATGTAGGTCTCAACGGGCGCGTTCATTACGAGTTGGATACCAAAGATCGCGAGGAAGGTTCCTTCGTGATAGACGCCGCGTCTGGAGTGATAAGAACTAACAAAGCTTTAGACCGGGAATCAGTGGCTACATATGACCTGAAAGCGTTGGCTATTGACGGCGGTACTCCGGCTCAAAGTTCAACTGTAAGTAGTTCTGAAAATTTATCGATAATAAGTACTATTGACACGATATTGCCAAAGGTATCAGTTCTAAAATGATTGTAATTCACTTCGCAGTGGCTCAAGAGTTTTAATATACTTTCAAAAGCTTCAACACTTGTCATGACAACCTTTTAAAATAATCCGTAATTGGTATCTATATTGTTTCTAAATAATAGTCATCAGTATTATCTAAACTGATTTGAAACATATATATATATAGTATAGTTATTTACCGCACTAAGACAGAATAAAATAGGATTTGCATGATCGATTTACAACATCATTTGTAAATCTCATGGTTAAATAGCTTAAAGCCTTACTGAACGATTACTGTATCAATTACTAAAATTTTGAAATCCGAGTGGTAGTCTCTAAGATGCGCGTGTTCAAACAAACAAATGAACTTTTCCGCTGTATAAAAATATATTGTAGATTTGTTAATTTCGCACAGAAGGTTTATATATGTTTTTAGTGACTTACGTCTCGTTTCAGGTAATTGTACATATAAAAGTAGAAGATATAAATGATTCTCCGCCAGTTTTCGAGAGCGATTGTCTCACTTTCTACATTTCGGAGAACAGTCCAATCGGAACAACAATTGGCGAGATTTACGCACATGATCCTGATGAGGGCCCGAACGCTGTCGTCCACTATTCTATTAAAGGTAAATGCATAAGTAAAGAGTATATAGAAATAAACATAATAAGATCTGAGTTGTTTATAAAAATATGTTCATTATAAGGTTTTAAATATCTTATATTGAAAAAATGTTTCAACATAAACCGATCGTACATTAACTGATTGAAATTTGGAGAACACAACGTCAGTTTTGTTTTTATACACCATTTTAATTTTTTTTTTTTTTTAAATGCAGACTAACACTTTAACCTAATGGTTAACGGAAATGGTTGAAAAGGCTACTTAATATACTCATACAATAAATACCTATCTATCAAAAAAAATTATAATAACTATAAGTTCTCATATCAGTGTAGTCCTATAATACTTTTAAAGTATATTTCTTTTAACCAGGTGGTGACGATTCGAACAGCTTCTCACTAGAAACTCGCCAAGGGTCAGACAAAGCGGAACTCGTGACCTTAGTAGACCTCGATTACGAGAGTCCTCGAAAGAAATACGAATTGATCATAAGGGCCGCCAGTCCACCCCTCTGGAACGATGTCAGGATTGAAATTCTGGTGACTGACGTTAACGACAATGCACCTATGATGAAAGACTTTCAGATTATTTTCAATAATTACAAAAATTGCTTCCCTGTTGGACCTTTTGGACGTGTTCCTGCCTACGACGCTGATGTTACGGACAAGGTATGTGGTGTTCTTTATATTATGGATATATAGAAATATTTACAAAAATTACCTATCGCATAGAGACCTACAATCCATCGCATGTGTTTGATGTCATGTCGACCTGGAAGCTTAACGATACAAATGTCTGATACACCTTCTGATCCCGAAAAGCGAGCAAAGAAAACGAATCTATTGTTGTAGTTTTATCATAATAGACGTCTAAGAAGTCTTTGAAACGATTATATAATAAACCATATAACACAAGACCTAAAAATTAAATTGTATTAAAAAGAACTTCTGTACACAATACTAGTTGATCTATCATCGCTTCAAAATGCTAGAAATAAAATAATGGACTCAAATTGTATAAAAATGTTTTAATTTAAGTTTAATTATTTAGGAATCAGTCAAATATGGCATTATTCTATTTTAACTTAAAGCATTGTGATAAGTATTTTTGTATACTTATATAAGTAATAATCATATTTGAAAGACCGAGTTATAGATGTCCCAAGTTCAAACTTTAAAGTCTTCAGGTATATTATTTGATAAAAAAGTTGGAATGAAGCCATCCAAGTTGAAAGTTCCTCTCAGGCTTAAAGATAAAATATACCTCAAGTTTATAGGGAACAAATGTAACTGTAGACTGTTTTTATTTCAGTTACAATATCGTATATTGTCTGGCAATAATGCCAACCTCGTGCTCTTGAACGAGACGACTGGATCGATGACTCTTTCACCGCAGCTCAATACAAATGTACCTAAATTAGCAACTATGGAAATATCTGTTACAGGTTAGCACGTAATTATATCTAACTTTGGTTATGTTGAGTAATTAGATTTCATTAACTATGACTAGACGAACGAATAATAAGTCGCAGCGTTTTGTTCGATTTGACATGTTTGACTTTATAAGGAATCTATAAGTAATACCTACTGTCCTCAAACAATTTAGCTGTATGTTCGAAAAACCTATAGATCATGTGTTGTCGAGCACGACTTAAGTACATAACTACGCGAATTTGTGCTACCGAGGCCTGTCTAGCAAAGATTTACAAAAATAATTAAACTTGTCTGCTTGAACGCGTAAATCTTAAGAACTAAGAGTCTGATTTCAAAAATTATTTTTGTATTTGAAAGAACTACCATTAAGGAAGGCTTAAGGCTATTTAATGTCATGCTACCTTCAATAAGAGTAAAGCTGTATTGATAAAAGTTACAAAAAACGGACAGAAAATCGTATTTTTTAGTTCCATGCGAATGAAATCATAAACACAGCTAGAATTATTTATAAAACTGTTTAATTATTGGTTTCAGTTTTTATTTAGACTGCATAGCCTTTGTCCTCAACTTTTGTTGCGACTAGTGTAGCCTAATTAGAATTATTTAAGACCAATCCGTTTATAAATTTCAAATCTGTTGTTGATTAGGTACTAGAATTCACTATTTTAACATACCACAAGGCATACTATTGTTTAGACGATACTGCCCACTAAAAATCAGGAAGAAACTTAACAAAAAATATTTTATGAATTTGTAGCATTATTAGAACCAATCTTAATACAACGATAAGTTTCAGATAGCATCAATATTCAATAAAATAAAAGATTTTATTTTCGTAATTTATGTAGATTGGAAGTGTTTGGTTAGTTATATTTAAATGGTGTGTTTAAATATTTCTATAAATTCACGTGATTTATGTATAAATTCCATAATATCATGCATATATTCATATATGTATAATATGCATATCTATAATATAAGGGCAAACGGGACGATAATCTGATCTCTCTCATCTTCGACTTACCTAACCGTAACTGTCTCTGAATCGAATCATTTATATTGATTTGAATGCCAAGTCCAATAGACAAACAATTTAAACTATTTCAATTATTCAGATTTATATACGAATGAAATATTGCTGTTCAATATGCATACGTAATGTTACAAAACTATAAAAAAAATGTATTTTTGTTTATAGATGGTGTAAATGAAGTTAAGGCAATGATGCAGTTGTCCGTTCGTCTGATTTCCGAGGAAATGCTTTTCAACTCAATAACAGTGCGTCTAAATGATATGACCGCCGAACATTTTCTTTCACCTTTACTCGGATTCTTTATAGACGGTCTGGCAGCGATCATACCATGCCCTAAAGAAAACATCTATTTGTTCAGTGTGCAGGTACATATAAATATAATTTAATAATCGCTTCTGTTGTAGAATCTATATTTGGGACTGTTTGTCATTTTAATTAAAAAGGGAACCAGTAGCCTTTATAGAACACAGTAACCTGATGTTATTAAGATTTTTTATTTAGTCTTTAATTTAATTTTGGTTATAGTTTGCGATGGTATATCGTATCGACCATTGTAAATCTACTGTGATTTGAGTATATGAAAAAATATCAGACCGTTAATTGAATAACAAATCAATGCAAAACAAATCATTCTCTGTACTTTTCATTATACCAAAAAAATACTGTTTCATTTGTCAGGACGATACTGACGTAACTGGCAACATTTTGAACGTATCGTTCTCCGCTCGACGGCCGGAGGCGGAAGTAGGCGTCGCGGGCGATGCTTCGCAGTACTATTCGCCGACGCACTTGCGTGAGCGTGTGTACCTGCATAGAGCTACCTTAGCCAGGCTCGCGACTGTACAGGTAAATTTTTACAACCATCTATACGAATAATTCATGTGTATATGTCGCAGCCGACTATCTTAATTAGTCGTTCAATTAACTGCCTAGTCTCTTTACTAAACAGCGACGTTCAACTAACGGCCGTACAATAGTCATAATGGTAGGTAATAGAGAAATAACCTGTAGGCGGAGTATGTAACGGTGAGGTGGTCGCTGTAGTAGTGGTATTTGCTGGGTTAGACTTGTGATAACAACTAGTAGTTTATTATAAGTTGGGAGTTAGGATAATATATTGTATTGTATATTGTAGTCAGTTGATTGAGCGGCTAATTAAGCTAGTTGGATGCGACGTATATATTTAAACATTATTATCTACGTCTGGTCACTTCTCACCGAATGTTTTTAACTTTTTAAATTATATCTTACTATGACATCAAACATACAAAGCAGAACTTATATATAACTAAAAAAAACTGATTTTATAATACGTAAAATTTTACAAAATTGACTTTGAAAATAAGTATGTGAACATACATTTTTATATTCATATTTATCCTTAGTTAGTTAATCATCATTTGTTAATTATTTAATACATTTATTTGTTTTTTAGATATCAATGAGAAGCGTGAGTAAAAGCTTATGGGTGTCGTTTGCGTTACATAACTTTTACCAGCAACAATGATAATAATAAAAAAAACTTGCTATCGTATCATAGTACTTAATTGCTTGTAAAATAAGTAAAAAACCTGCTATATTATCTCACTGCAGCTTTATTTATATTTAATACAGTAGAATACAGTTTTGCCTGTATTACATTTAGCTAAAACCCTTATAAATTGATTTAGTATCCTTGTATTCTTACTCAATAATAGTTATTATAATTTTTACAAATCATTATATTTATTAATATTATAAAAGCTATTGCTTAGGCTTACAAATTGAATGAAAAACCAAAATCAAAGATTTATGAAAAACTACACCAAAACCGCAATCTAATTTAAAGAAGTACTATGCTTTTTATAGTAATGACATTTTAAAATAAGGTATTATAACCTCCAATAATGTAGTAGCATTAATTTGTTTATAAGGCCATGAAGTTATCCTCTTGACAGGCATAGCAAATTATTTAATAACATTATATAAATTGTTTATTGCTGAACTTATCTTGACATACTGATCGATAAAATTGAAATAAGTAACTTTGCTAACGAATAGAAAACTGGTACTATCACATTACTGAGTTCTTGTGTATATAAAGGCTTAACTTAGAACTATTGAACGACAATTCGACAACGTAGTCGCGGAGTCACAATTCGCCTAGAATTAACTGAACATCTTAGATGACGATACAATCTTCTTCGAAATGTTTCCATTTATTGGATCTTTAAATCATTGTTAATCAGATTTATTACTATATGAGCACGGTGTCTTTGTCCCTTTCTTGGCATGAATTTGTCACTCCCAATTTTCTTGAGGTAGTTTAAAGAGTTTGAAGATACTCACATAGTCCTTCGAGACGAATCTCATATAAATTAGTTTAATGCGATCTGATAGATTTATGGAGTAAAAAGATCTAAAACCTTGTAATAAAATAGTTTTTGACTAAAATATTACTGTGGCAATGACAAGAAAATGTTAAATAAAGAAGTCGATACGATATCCTTACTATTACATTTTAAACTTACTTTTGCCTATTCGATACAGCAAAAGGAATTATTCGAATCCTTGAAACTGATATTTATTGCTTGTCTTTACAATTCGATACATTGTACGTCAAACAAATAATTTCAATACGGTAGTAAATTGGTTGGTGTTTTATCGCTATGAGAAGATCTTAATTAATATAAATTTAGCAAGTACAAGAATAATTATTTACATTTGTATACAGGTACTACCATTCGATGACAACGTTTGCGTTCATGAGCCTTGTCTAAACTACGAAGAGTGCCTCACGGTACTCAAATTTGGAAACGCATCCGGTTTTATCAACAGTGACTCGGTTCTCTTCAGGCCTATCTATCCAGTCACCACGTTTACATGTAAATGCCCTCAAGGTTTTACGGGTAAGTTTGTAAAATATATAATAGAACCGATGATAGCTCCGTGGTAGTGTGTACGGAGAACGTGAGTTCGAATCCATCTACAATAGGCTTGAGCTTTCGGTGAAGAAAAACATCGTGATGATACCACATCACGGTGGTAGGGCTTTTTGTAATGCCCGCCTGGCTAGCTGCCCCCTTCCACCTCCAAATTGAAAATCTGCAGCTAAATACCTATAAGTGTGTGCCGGAAGTTTTACTTGCGAGCCAGTCCCTCTTCAGGTTTAGTGTGTTCACCAGCTTAGGCCAGACCATCACTTAACATTACATTTGATCATAGCCTTAAAACTTAGTTAAGCGTTATCGCTTAACTTAAAAAAAAAGAAAAATCTGAATTTTGCACCACTTTACTTTACGTTTTATAGGATCAGCGTTTCGGTAAATATCATGTGATGTTAATATAAGATATAGCCTAATATGGAGGGTAATACATTAACCCTACTAAAAAGTGCCTCTCAGGTAGGACTACTAGAACATGCCTATATAAGCGCTCGATGACTAAATTTGAACTAGACAGTGCCAACTAGACGGTACGCACCTTTTCCATACCTAGAGCAATGTGCTTGATCAAGCTCTATTTGTTTTACAACTCGCTTAAACGAGTCTTTTAACTAACTTCTTAATACATCTGCTATGGTAACGATAAAAGTACGTGATTGTCTTACAGTTAGTTTTCCAATGCGTTTGATGCTTAAATGATATTTTTTAAAACACGACTCCCGCTACAGGAATGCAGTCCGCTGTATTGGGGGACTTTTGACATTGAAGCCAATACAAAAAAAAATCCCAAACTTGACACATTATTTCTAGAATACTAAAAAATGTCATGTGAGGCAATAGCCCGGCATAGGAACTAGAATTGTACAGCAAACCATTGTAAATTGTATAATATGAATCCTGAACAATGAATTATACATTTCGTTATGTTTTTATCATATTTTTGTAGGTTCTCGAGAGCATTACATGTGTGACACCGAAGTGGATCTGTGTTATTCGTCGCCTTGTCTCAACAACGGTACTTGTATCCGGCGAGAAGGCGGATACAGCTGTGTTTGTGCCGCTGGTTTTACTGGTAAATAATTTTTAAAGTACCTATTAAGATCTCATGCACCGATAACTTCATCAAAAAGAGGCAAGAATATTAAATACAAAAAGCATTATATCGGCAATTAAGAACAGAAACAATGATTTCATTCAATATTTTATATTTAAATTGTTTCATAATATCTTCTTCACTGACTTGATCCTAAAAGCGAAGGTTCTTAATTCGTATATATTGAGTATTCATATATTTTGCCGTGTCTAAACCGATTTGGATAAATCTAATTATTCGCAAGAGTATATTTAATATCATTACGACTGGACTTTGGATTTCGAGGAAACTCCAGTGAACTTCTCAAAATCTTGAGGTGGAATTATATAATTGTTGAGATTCGGTAGATTTATGACAATCAAGAAAATATAGGTATGCCTAAAAGTGGTCAAAGTGGTGCTGGACTGATTTGGACTGCGAAGGTACAACGGAGCTACTTTAGTGCATTCTTAGAGCAGGTTTTTATGGTTTTTAGGTGTGAACTGTGAAACTATATTAACAAAAGCGACCTGCGATATAAACGGCGATGGTACGATATGCCGAAGCGGTTCCCAGTGCGTGGCGCGGAGAGAAGGCGGTATATTATGTCAAGGCTGTTCCATTGATGCCGCCTATACCACGTCGATGTGCGAACTGAAGGCCAGGAGTTTCCCTGCCTCTTCCTTCCTCACATTCCCTGGACTGAAGCGACGACACCGGATGCATTTAAGAATGAAGTAAGTTTTACTAATTGATTTCCATTCTTAAATTATTGTACATCTTTGTCCCGATATGTTAATCTGCTAAATCCATTTTTAAGAATTGCAAAATGAGGAAAAGACGTCAATCTTAGTCTTTCTAATTTTATTTACTTTTTGTGCTTATATTCTCAGTTTTAAATCAACTATAGAAAAAGAATAACACAATAATCGATTATATCATAACACATATAAAAAAATATAATTTGTATATATGTTTGGGTAAAATATTCAAATAATTGGAAATAATGTTTTATGAAAATAGATAATAATCGAACTTCGATTTTCAAGAGTTAAATATCGATTTTAAAAATCATTTTTTCTCCGTTGCAAATCTATTCTTCAATTAATCAATCTCAGATCTCAGAATCCTTAGTCCGTGTACATTATCAACTGAAATATAATCGGCTTAATAAAAATAACTTGTTACTTAATACTATAGATTCGCAACGCAAACCACGTCGGGTCTTCTCTTATACAACGGCCGGTACAACGAGCGGCACGACTTCATCGCTCTGGAACTGATCAGCTCGGGCGCTGGCAGGGGCGGAGGGAACGGGTTGAGGTTCAGTTTCTCTTTAGGAGCGACGAAGACCGAAGTCACAGTAGAAGGAAACTTGGGAGACGGCATGTGGCATACCGTTGAAGTCGAGTATTTTAACAGGGTAAATGTCCTTGACTTTGTCACGAAGAATGTTCATTGCTGAATAATTATTGACGTTGCCGTTTGTAATTCTACTATCAAGTAACCATAAAAAAAACAGATAACATATGGAGTATATTTTTTCAGAAGGACGATAAATAATCGTATTACAGATTTAATTTCGGAAAACAATATATAAATTAATGTCAATAGAATTTCTACTCCCGGTAACAGCCCAAGCCGAGGATCGGCTATTTCATGGCTCCCTTCTGCTTATTGCCTCGGGCTGAGTAGCTTAGTACTCGCACCCGCAGCTTAGTGAAGCTGTGAAAGCGCCTAAGACTAACAGTGTATGTCCTATCGAAAAAAATTGAATTTCTACTATAAAGTGACAATGGAAGATACCTATAAAATACTGATTTTTTTTTCATAAGTACGATAAAAACGGGTTTAAATAGTTACCTTCGGATTACAATATATAGATTAGTGTCGATAGAATTTTTAATATAAAGTGAAGATGGAAGAAACGTATAAAATACTGTTTTTTTTATTTAAGTACGATAAACTATAATAATTAAGGGGTTACCTTTTAATACAATATATAAAATAATGTCGAATTAAATTTAGGATTACTTTTAATTTTTTATTATCTTTTTCAGACTGTAACAATGATACTAGATGACTGTGACAAGGCCCTGTCATTGGCCGGAGCCGCTGAGTTTGGTCTGAAATATGCGTGCGCTAATTTTACAAGAAAAAATCTACCTCCGCGCTGCGATATACCCACGGAAACTTGTCACAGGTATTTTTTATTTTTAGAATATATTATCCTATATTCTTAAAAGTAGGATTCTATTTATTTATTTTTTTTATAATATATTAATCCACGGATATTCTATATATTGTAAAGGTAGGATTGTATTTATTTTCAGAAAGTATTACTAAGCCACGTCTATTCTAAATACTTTATAGTTGGCTTATAATTTCGATGTTATATCAGCCGATCTCAAAGATAGTTAATAATTTTTGCTTGCAGTTATTATAGAGTAAGCGGAAAAATAAAACTTTACGTAACACTTGATTTAATAATTTAAAAAAATATATATGTTTTGCAAGTCTTCTTATAAATTTGGTATACAGTACTGTGTATATTGTTACAGATTTTTGGACTTAACTGGACCTTTACAAATTGGTGGTCTACCGAACATTCCCAGCAGTTTTCAAGTTAAGAATAAAGATTTCATCGGTTGTATATCCGACTTATTTATCGACCACAAATTTGTTGACCTCAATAGGTGAGTTATATTAACAGTACTGTATAACGTTTCAAAATTATTTATATTTATTAAATAAAATAAATTATATGGATACGCAATTACACACTTTACCACTTCAAACAAAAGTTAGCTATATCATTATATATAAAAGTCTTACCATTATGTATGTGTATCACATATTCGTTCTCTGTGTATTACATTGATGTATTATATATCAATGGTGCCTACGTAAAGCGAATACAGTTCCTGTGACTGTGAATCAGGTCAAAACTACTGAACTTACTGCGATGGGACTATTGCGGACGCGGATTTTTTCGTAGAAGGTTCTACAGTTTGTAGTTTTTGGATTTCATTGCGATTTTGAATTTTTTTTTTGTTTTAATGTTATATACGTTGAATGTCATATGTGTTTTATTCGGCGTTTTACTTAGGGAGCTGTGTCCTCCATTTTGTTAGCGTAAAATTACAATTTTTGCCCTTTTTGTTATTTCTTTCAATACAGCTTTGCTCCTATTAATGATAGCGTGATGTTAAATAGCCTAAATCATTCCGCAATGGTTGTTCTATAAATAACTAGAAGTTTTAAAACACAAACAAACTTTATAGATAGGCAAAGACAAGAAAGTACCTTTTTTCTTATGACTGTTAACCGATTTTTAAGAGCTCTAGAGGAGCATTAGATAAAAGCAACTGCTTTTTTCCTCCTTCACTGTACCATTTTTAAGGGACTCTTTTCTGTGTTTAATTAAAGTAAACGGCCTTTTGAATAAATACCTGAGACAAAATCCTAATCCTAACTAATATTTGGACTACAAATGTATGTATGTTTTTTACTCTTTCACTAAGTAGCTATTTAACTGATAAAATTTTGAACACACATTGTCAGGGGTACAGACAAACAAGAAGAGTATTTTTCATACAAAAAAATTGTACTAACTACTCTAGTGCTTTCAAGGAAAAAAGTCAGACACCTATTAATCTATAAGGATTATTTTAGTTATAAATCTTTTAGACGAACACCTAGAGTATTTTTCATACATAATGATTGTACTAAGTGCTCTAGTGCTTTCGAGGAAAATAGTCAGGCTCAGCTATCAATCTATAACGATTATTTTAGTTATAAATCTTTTTATTTTTAACAGTTTCGTAGCAGACAACGGCACATTGGCCGGGTGCCCTGAGAAGCGTTCGCAATGTGACTCGGCGCCCTGCTACAACCGCGCGCAGTGCCGCGACCTCTGGGACACGTATATATGCGACTGCACTGAAGAGTACACGGGCAAAGACTGTGCTGATTGTAAGTATATTGTAGAAACGTTATAACACATTTTCACTTTCCATTTATATGGTAAAATAAGATATTTATCTTTTGTTACCCGGTAAAGAATTTAAATGGTCACATGATGCGTATTGTTTTTTTTTTTTGTTTAAACTAATCTTTAAGCTTAAATAAGTAACATATTGACTACTTAAAAAGCAAAAAAAAAAAAAAAGCCAGTTAAAAAAATATAACTTTGAGATATTTATAAAGAAAGTAGTTATTTTTAACAATGATCTGGTGTATAGGTATGTTTAACGATCACAGTACACCGTATAATTCTTAAAGTAACATAGTAATCTTTTTATACGAAAATTTAATTAGGAAATTTGTAATTACTATCAAAATCCCGCAATTTCCAAAATGTGCAGATATTTGTTTGACAATGACGATATTTGGAATACTACGTTTATTTATCTTACAGGGACGGGAAAGCCGTGGCGGTTCAGCCGCGACGGTATGCTCTCGTTCAACCCGCGCCTCCGCCCCATACAACTACCATGGCTTAATGCATTCTCCATCCGCACAAGGCAGAGAGACGCTTTCCTCATGTCTATACAAGTTGGACAAAATAGTACTATTCTAATCACTGTAAGTATCAAGTTTTTTGAAGGGAAACATCTTTAGCTCGGTTTGTATAGGGAATCAATTCACGTAAGTCGTCATCGACATGGTCACGTGACGTCTTAACGTACACACTACATCTATTCCTATTATTAGTATAACTTATTGCGCTATAAACAGTTTTGATTTACAAGTTTAAATTCAAGATTACAAAATTAACTTGAATATCCAAAAAAACCAACTGTTTGTTTATCGTTTTAAGTTTTCACTCCTGTCGGTAGTCCTCATGACCGCTTTGATTTTTTTTACACCTCTTTACACTTTACATAATTAACGGACACAAAGTAACAACCAAGCTCAGAGCATCGTGGTAGGGCTTTTTCTAACGCTGTGTGACTAGCTACTACCCTCAACTTCGCCTCGTAACATCAGGTGAGATTGTAGCCACAACTCTAAACCTTGGTTAAGATACTATTCAATAAGACTATTACAGGGAAGCTTTAGATTATTAAGCAGGCTGATTGCCATGCAACGTGAGAATGCTGTTAACATTTTGAACATACTGTCTAGTGATTCCGATCTTTGTTTTTAAATTAAATTAAATATAGTCAGTTATTTAATTATTTAAATTTATTTTTTTACTTTTCATATTTGACTTTACTTTTGTAGAATTATTTACTTATTTTAATTAAATGTTGTGAAGAACAAACTTGTTATAATACGAAAAACCCAACAAAATTTGTTTTTACTATTTTGATTTTATTATTTAGGTTCTAAATATCTATAAAAATTATGATTTTATTTGCAGTTGAAATCAGGGCTTTTACATTATGCATTCAACGGTGAATCAATGTACCTGCCTACTACAACTCTAGCGGACGGCAACTGGCATCGAATAGAGATCAAATGGATTGGAACTGATATATCAGTAACTATCGATTACGGTTTACGCACAGCACTATTACCGATGTTAGCCAATAAGATCCAAGGGCAATACGAGGGCAAGATTCTGATTGGCGGACCAGATAGCACAGCGGGCTTGCTCGCTTCAGAAGTGGGATATTTCGAGGGATGCATACAAGTAAGTTTTTGTAATATATCCGTGTCATAACCGATGGTTTTTTTATAGTTGAGGTTTAGCATTATGGCCATAATCTCAGCTGATCATAAGTGACGATACGGCCCAAGTTGGTAGCCATGATAAACCTGTGGCGTAACTAGCTCTCAAGTGCAACTGCAGGAACACATCTATTCGTATTTGGCAGCAGGTTTTCACCTTGAGGGTTACAACTAGCCAGGCGGATATTAGAGACAGTCCTATCACCATGCTATTATTTCCTCACGATGTTTTCCTTCACTGAGTGTTCAAGCTCGTTGTAGGAGGTTTCGAACACGCGTCCTTTGACGTGGAGTCCTTACTCACCACCACTTAGCTATCATCGCTTCTAAATGTTGCGCATCGGACGATGGCTTAGAGCTCGAGTATACAAACACCGAGTCAATGGACATGATTTCATATCTCTGCAATGAGCATGAGATTTTGATGAAGGAAAGCACCATGATGTAACCATAGCTTGGTGGTAACGTTATTTTCTAGTGCCCGCCTGGCTAACTACCATCCTGAAGTTGAAAATCTGTGACTAAATACTTGTATGGGTTCTTACTGTTGCGCTTAATAACAAGTCACCCCACAGTATCTCCACAATTTTGGGCCACATCGTCACTTAACTTCACGTACAATTGTGATCGAATGCTAAAACTTATATAGTATAAGAAAAATAATATTAATTTAAAAATGTTAAATTGCAGGACGTTAGGGTTGGCACACCACAATCATTACTTAACAGACCTACAGTCAGAGAAAATGTTAGAGACGGCTGTGAATCACGAGCTGATTGTATGCTGTCTATTTGTCCACCATATGTGAGTATTCACTCCAGTATTCCAGCTAGTTAGCTGTAAGAAAATGCTTTATGGCCTTAAGCTCGCCAGTGTACATATTCAAAGTTCAATTAGTAATCATTTATTATTAACCAACATTTGTTTTACACTATGGATTTTAAGTGTAAATAGTTTAAATATAAAATTTATTTTGCTCTTTATGTAGCTTTAGTGTAATGAAAATAATTACCACTCATACTTAAAAATATATTAGATATTTACTTCATCAAGTTTACTAAGTATACCTTAAGTAATAGGTCTGGGAAAAAGTCTATTCGCATATAGTATGTATAAACTTGCAATAAAATCTCTTTGGCTGTGTACTATTTGTATCTGGCTGGTATTGATAGCATTAAAAAGGCTACAGTAAAAAAATTAAATTAGTAAATATTCTATAATTAATATTATTTTAATAGTAATTAGTAATATGTTCTAGCTATTTTTATTTATTTTGCGTTTTAACAAAATTAGTAAATCTAATAAAGAAATTCGATACATTTTGTAATCTTATTACAAAATAGGAAAA
This sequence comes from Actias luna, assembly GCA_039707435.1. Lineage (NCBI taxonomy): Eukaryota > Metazoa > Arthropoda > Insecta > Lepidoptera > Saturniidae > Actias > Actias luna. The sequence goes on along the minus strand of JAZHAC010000033.1, from coordinate 4,779,989 downwards.
AAATGTATCGCGAGCCTCGACATAAATTGTGTCGTTTATGCGCCTAATGCAGTGTCAGTAAGAGTAGTAGCACGAAGTCGTTTTAAGCGTTTTCGATCAATTGGATTGGATCTTGTTGGTATATTAAGGTATTGTGATCTTAACCGGATGATATTAAAATATTGTTTTTCGACAATTTAGAGCAAATGCGTATCGGCCTGGGACAGCACAGTGTGCGAGTGCGAGAGCGGGCGCGTCGGCCCGCAGTGCGTGCCCGCGTGCGAGCTGCACCCGTGCGGAGAGCGGGCGCGTTGCCTCGCCGACAACACTCCCAAAGGCTACTCCTGTTCCTGTGAAGATGGATACATTCATACAGGTAAGTCATCTGCGGTACTAACAACTAGAGGTGGGTCGTTGACGGATTCTGCGTTAACGAAATGAAACCGTTTACTATTCATGGTCAAGCAATTTCAAATCCAATTAACGTCGTTAACAGGTTCGCAAATACGTTAATAGATACATACGTTATAGATTTCGAATCGAGTCGTATAAAACAGGTTATTAAATTTAACTAGTTTTACGATTAAGAAAAACCGTTGACTCGCTTATAGTAGAAAACAGTTAAAAAACGGTTCGTTTTTTTTTCGATTTCGATTGTCAATATAAAGGATAATAAAACAAAGTAAATTATTTCTGATTGAATCACATTTTCCGAACGGTCAACACGACTCCTGATGGACTGCTTGTCTCTCGGAGTTCGGTGTTACATTTGGATTACACTGGTCTTATCATCTGGAACAGTCGATTTGTCGCGCTGCGATAAAAAAGAAACAAAAAATTCACCGAAGGTTTTCAAATATTTAGCCATTAAATTACTTACGTGCCGTTTTTGTTTTGAATTTTCAAGTGAAGTAAGCGAACCCAAAGGGATGTCATCTTATATTAATTGTTAAAGTTACTTTAACATGTATCATTTCATACATTTTTTCTTTACATAAGCTTTTGCTGAAAAACTATTTGGTTAGGGGCAAAGGTATCGTTTATAAAATTATTTAAAGAGAGTTTAATTTTTAGACGGTCACGTTTGAAGTCTATGTTAATAATTTTTCAAACTATTATCTCATTGGTAAATAAAAAGATATATATTTAACAATATTAATACGTAGTAATCATATTATCTTAATTAGATTTCATGCACAGTTCGGTGATGACAAACATTTTACATAAATATTATATATGAGTGATGTCAAATACAGGTTATGTATTCATCGAATGATAAGTAGGTAATAATGATTTTTGTTTACAGATTGGGGTTGCGTGGAAGATGTTAGAGAGGAGTGTCCCGGGGGTTGGTGGGGTGCGGGGGGTTGCGGCCCCTGCGACTGTGATCTCGCGCGGGGGTACCACCCCCACTGTCACAAAGGCACTGGCCAGTGTTATTGCAAGGTGACATTTTTTTTAATATTTAAACAGTGAAAATATAAAAACTTCGCGTTTAAATGATGTCATTTATACCTTGTTACAGATCTGTTTAAAGTAAAGTCGCGATTGGTAAAAAAAAATGACAACTATGCTTATTATTTCTTTAACTTTAATTAAAAATAATAAAAAAGTTGTTTTTGTTCTAGACAAATTTATATGGTAAAATGTCATACTGGGGTATAAATCTAATAACAAATTATTGTCTATATTTTATGTGATTTTATGTCAGCTAACATATACGGCATATATTTAGCGTAAATAATGATTTTTAATAAGAACTAATTATTAACATAGTTCTAAATATGGCTGGAAATATTTTGCACGCACATATTTTCATACAAATCTAATTACTAAAATGTGGTAAATGCAATATGCGTTTTTATTTTTTTTGCCAAAAAATATTTTCTTTACATTTATCCATTCATTACTACGAGGGACCGCTCGAAATTCGACAATATTAAATGAAATCCTTAAGTTTGAGCACTATTGTAGTTATTTATCAATAAGTAGGTATATATATATAAAGCCAATTTAAGTTTTTGTAAAATTCAATAGGTCATTCCACGTCAAATCGACCAATACTTGTAATCGACCTATTTCGATTTGGACAAATTTTGGTCAAAATTTTATTGTATTGAAGTTCTGCCAAAGAAATTTTTATTTGTTCAATAGTCATGTAAAATTCAAATTTTCACTATTTTTTATGTTTTTCGATCTTTTTTTTTAAATATCTCAATAACTATTACAGTTACAGACATGGACTACAGTTCATTTTAAAGAGGATACTTAGGTTTATGATTTTTTTAATTTCGAAATCCTGTTTTTATTTTTAACTTTAACCTTTATTGTGCCTTTTTATGTGTATACATGGATTATATTAAATGTAACTGAATGAACAGGAGAACTATTACAAACCGGAAGGGTCGGATGAGTGCCTGCCATGCCAGTGCTACGCTGCAGGGTCGCTGAACAGTTCCTGTGAAGCTGTAACGGGGCAGTGTTACTGCAGAGGAGGAGTTATTGGTAGAGCCTGCGACTCTTGTGCCAACCTCTACGCGGAGGTAGCACCCAATACAGGTTGTGAAGGTAATATTCCCATATTTCATACTAAAAGTTACTTCAGTATACATATAAGCCTTCCACTTTAATACAAAGTGAAATGTGGCCATAACACTAAACCTATCCTTACTTCTCTTAATAATATTATAAATGCGAATATAACTTTCTTTGTGTGTTACGCTTTCACGCCTATTCCGCTGATCGATGTTGATGAATTCTGGTATAGAGATAGAAGGGAACTCGGAGACGGTGATAGGCCACAAAGAGGGACAAACTATGTGTAAAACTTTTTAATGCGTCATCTGATTTTGTTGTCAAAATCAATATCAATGCGAGCGAAACCGCAGGTTAAAGCAACTAGCTTTAAAAAGTATCAAAAAACATTCCACAGAATTGTACAGACATCCGAGTACACATACTATTGAGGTCGAATATCGTGAGATCGTTTCTTACCCAAGACTTACCTTTATGTAATGAGCACTATTATCCCTACTAATATTATAATTGTGAATATAAGTTTGTTTGTTACGCTTTCACGCGAAAACTACTTAATCGATCATCATGAAACTTTGTACACATATTCTTGGAGGTATTAGAAGTAACATAGGGTAATTTTTATTGAAAAAAATTATATATATATATTACGAAAGATAAAAAAATTGTTAGTCAAATAATCTCAAAATCTAGCTACTTTAACGGCATCTAGTATTCCAGAGTATAAGTGATACGAAGTTCACCGGGTCAGCTAGTCAGTTTATAAAGCTATAAATGTATATTATATCAACGTACATACATACATAGTTGCCACAATACATACTGTACTTTGGTTAAAATTTAATTATCCTGGATATTTTTTTAAAGTAGAATGACGACAAAAGCTTATGAATTCGACATTATATCATTTACAAATTTTTCTTCAATTTTCAATAACGATGAATACAAATTTTAATTACTGACCGAACACTAGTTTTGTATAATTTATTTTCTATGCTTGCAGTGGTATATGATGGATGTCCACGTTCTTTTACACACGGCGTTTGGTGGCCGCGGACTAAATTTGGTATAGAAGCAATCGCCGATTGTCCTTCAGGTAAAGAGACGATACGATTGTTTACAATTCACACGAAGACATTAATTTTAATAATACTGCTTTTTTTTCATTTGGTTTCACAGCCGTTAATGTGAACAATACATTTCCTATTATAATTACTAAATATAATTAATTTCACACACAGGAACAAGTGGTAAGGCGAGTAGAATGTGCGATGAAACGCAAGTATTACCCTGGCAGGCACCGAACATGTTTAATTGTACCACGGTTACGTTTTATCAATTAAAAAAACAGGTAAATTAATTAATATATATTTCGATAATTGTTAATGTTTAATCGGTTTCATTTTGCTTTAAAAACTGGTTCACATTTCTTATTTATATTTATTCTTATTAGCAATATAAACAGGTAGTGTTTTCCATGACATAATATTGGGGTATAGGTTAAGTAAGAAGGTAAGAGAATAGAGGAAATTAGGTAATGGTTAAATAAGCAAGAATTCGGCACAAATCAAACGACAGTAATATCTACTAAACGGTCACCATTATTCATAACGTGTTTTGATTGCCACCGAATTATGGTTGAGGCCATTATATATTAAATCATAAACAAGCAATGTCTTATATTTACCCTTATTTTTAGTAATTACAAAAGGAGAATGGATAATCCAAAAACTAGTACAATTTTTAAAGGTTTTCTAAGTTCCGTAGTTTTTATTTCTGGTTTTGTATAGAGAGATAGAACCTGCCACCGTTCTCTATACAACATGCTACAACTAATTCCTCAAAGTAGTTTTGAGGTGATTGAGCTTCAAAGGAACTGTATTTTCTTTATAAATATATAGGTAAATAAACTAGCTGTCTGCGACTTCGTTTGCATGAAACTAAAAATTATTAACCATCTTTGCCCGTTTCTTAATGATTGCACTATCGAATACAAAAAAAATATTATCGACTTGTAATTCCTAAGATAAGCGTGTTCAAATGAAGTTCTCCACTTTATAATATTAATTACGTACTATAGTTTTATTCCTATAGGTAAAAACAATCATACTAATATTATAAATGCGAAAGTGAGCTTGTTTGTTTGCAACGCTTGCACGCCTAAACCGCTGAATTGATTATGATGAATTTTGGTCTAGAGATAGATGGGAACCTGTAGCCGGTGATAGACTATTTTTTCTCGCGAAAACCTTTTTGAAAGTGGGGTAAAGAGAGGGATAGACTTTGTATGAAAAATTTTAATGCGTCATCCGATTTGTTTGTTAAAATCAATATTAGGCGACCGAAGCCGCACGAAAAGTCTAGTTGAAAATAAAAATTAACTAAACCCTATTTGTAGTTGCAACAGATGGAAAGCGGTGAGTTGGCTGTGAACACGTTTGTCGGGGTTCGTTTGGCCGCGGACCTCACAACCGCTTGCGTCAACACTGCGCACCTCTACGGCGCTGACATACTTATCGCTGAGAAGATATTATTAGAATTGATTGACTATGAATTGAAACAAGCCGGATTGAACCTTACGCATAGTCAAGATAAAGATTATGTTCGAGTGAGTAATCGTATCGTCTGTGAACATTACTTTGAAATAGTTCTATTTACTATTTTGAAGCGATGATAGCTCAGTGGTAGTGTGCACGACTTCACGTCAAGGGATGTGGGTTCGAATCCAAGCACCTACAATGAGCTTGAGCTTTCGGTGATGGAAAACATCGTAAGGAAACCATAGCATGGTGGTAGGGCTTTTTCTAATGCCCGCCTGGGTAGCTACCACCCTCAAGTTGTAAACCTGCCGCCAAATACCAATAGGTGTGTTCCGGCAGCAGCACTTGAGAGCCAGTTCCTCCACAGGTTTAGCGTGTCTACCAACTTGGGCCGTATCGTCACTTAAGATCAGGTGAGATTATGGCCATAACGCTAAAACCTTAAGTATAAACAAAAAAAAAAAAATTCATTATATTGTCGATGGTAAGCATAATTGATTGTAAATATGACAGACATCACTAGAGTGTAATGTCACATTTCGGTCATGCATTTAATGCATGCATTTAAAATTAATGGAACTATACAACATTTGACGTAAAGTTTATATCAATATCTTACCTTTGACATGAGTGTGATGTAATATTTATGTTACATCTATTGAAACGAATCTACTAAAGAATCGATGATAGCTCAGTGTTAGCGTGTACGAATAACGCGTCAAAGTACGTGAGTTCGAATCCATGCATTTACCTTGAGCTTTCGGTAAAGAAAAACATCATGATGAAACTATAGCTCGGTGGTAGGGCTTTTCCTAAAGCCCACCTGACTGACTACCACATTCAAGTTGAAAATCGACCGCCAAATACATGTAGGTGTGTTGCAGCAATTGCACTTGAGTGAGACCCAATCTCTCAACATGCTTAGCGTGTTTATCCGCTTGAGCCACATTGTCACTTACCATTATGTGAGATTGCAGCAATAAAACCTATAATCCGTAAAACAACATATATATTTTCATTCATGCCAAACTCACAATGACTCATTTGCAAGTTGAATCCATACTCCATTCCACTTGAGGTATTCATTTTAATAATCGTTTATTACTATAATATTCATTTCAGAATTTAATTAAGTCGGCGAATATAATTCTGAATATTCAGTACGAACAAGAATGGGATCAGATAAGAGAACTGACAGGAAACGGCATAGAGTTGCTTTTAGAGAAGTTCGATAAGTACATCGGTGTGTTAGCGGAGAGCCAACACGATACCTACACGAGCCCTTTTGAAATAGTCACAAGCGATTTAGGTATGATGGGTACCACATTTTTATAATTTTTGTGTTAAAATTGTTACAAATATTTATATCATTATGCCTTGTCATTCTATTATAATATTTTTTTTTCTAGTAACAGTATACTATATATAAAGAAAACAAAATTACATAAACATGTATGATTAAACAATATGAATAGTCGTAAAACTTATACAAGAGACTTTTTTATATTAATTTCTAGGATTATTTTCAATATTTAGGAAATAAATAGAGGGGTGTTTTGTGGACAACCGGTTGGCACGGAGTTCCTTTCGCTATATCTTCATCGTATTTGTATTAAGTAATGGTTAAGTAAAAAATAAGGATTCGAATATTTAAACTATTTATATTAATAAAAAACGATGTTAAAAGGAAAGAATTGTATAAATTATGCATATTCTCAAAGCTAAATATATTGGACAAAGTTTTAGTTTCCACAGTGATTTGGAAGTGCCTCAAAAGTCATTGTAAAAATATGTCGGTTTTAAATGTCGTTTTTTCATTGTTACACTTTTGTCGGTCTTACCCTTAGCTCGCAAACAATTCAGAATTATCGCATAAGGAAATTTGTTCCAAAAGTAATTCAATAGAAAATCGAATGTCTCAAAACACCGAAACTTGCTTATAAGTATGTGTCAACCTCTACTAAAAAATGCCTTACTTTAATTATGTTTTATATTTCATATGGAAAAATTATTGTAAATTATTCTTCTTTTGTCAACTTGTTGTTGTGGAGTTTTGCCATCAAGGACAGTGCAAGCATTAATGGATAATAAAAATTTGCATTGATGAATAAAAAATAAGCCTTGATGGATAAAAAATTGATTGTCGATGAATCAGTATCTGAGTATTGATGGATATAAAATTGAGCATTGAAGGATAAAAAATATTTTTTTTACAGTTATCGGTGTGGACGTCGTAACATCGGAATCTATATACGGGTTCGAATTATCACAATTGAATCGATACAACATTGAGTCGTACACAACAGAGCGTGTCGTACTGCCCGATACATCATCCTTCATACATTCACCCATACAAGCACTCGGCTATTATGGTACCGGGAAAACAAATAAAAATAAGAAACAATCCAGTCCAACGGTTTCTTTTCCCAAGTACAACAACTACGTGAAAAATAAAAATAAATTCGATAAATACACAAGAGTTCTTCTGCCGTTAGATTTGATTGGTATTAGCAATAATAATTTACAAGGTAAATACAGTGGTTTTAATTATATTGACTTTTAAGTTTATGGCATGGCTAATTATACACAGACAAATATGTATAATATAAATGTTGCTAGATCATAGTTCAATTTATAAAAAAAAATACTGTAAAAAATATAATTAAGTGACTAATAAGACTAAGTCTAATATGGTTGTAATAACTGAAATATTTTTTTATAGTTTAAGTTTAGCGTTATGGCTATAATCTCACCTGATCTTAAGGGACGATACTGCCTACAATACGCTAAACCTTTGGAGGAACTGGTTCTCAAGTGCAACTGCCGAAACGCACCTATTGGTATTTGGCAGTAGATTTTCAACTTGAGGATGGTTTGTAGCCAGGCGGGCATTAGAAAAAGCCCTACCATCATGCTACGATTTCATCACAATACTTTCTGTCATCGAAAGCTTAAGCTTATTGCAGGTGGATTCGAACGCACGTCCCGTGACGTGAAGTCGTACACACTAGCACTGAGCTATCATCGCTTCAATACTTGACTTGGCTGCATGGTTTCGGACCTTTGCCTTCTCTTGCCAAAGCAAATACTGAATACAAAAAATATATAGGTTTCTTTATTTAACACCGTTTCACACTAAAATCTGATTACGTTTATTTTTATGTTTATTTCATTTTAACAGATACGGTCGATTCAAACTACGAATCTCGCGCTGTATTCGCTTACCTCCAGTACTCGCGGAACATCTCCCAGCTCATGCCTCTCCGCATGGACGAGTCTGTCAGCCAAAGATGGGGCGTCAACATCACTATCGGATCACCCATACTTCAGATAGCTTTATACGTACCGGAGAACGTATGGATCAAAGAGGCGAGGGAAAACAGCGAAGATAATTCGTTCGGCAACAATTCGGATGATTCGGAAGGTATACATTTACTTTTTATAGAAATACATGCGATTTTATCTAGGTAAATTGATTTTTGTGTCCCACAAGGACGTATCTTATAATACGTGCTATAAGGCTGTACCGAAGACAAAACTGTACTTATTTTCTTTTAAAGTCACGCGAAGCAATGATAGCTGAGTTGGTGTTGTGTTCGGACGCCGTGTCAAAGTGCGTAAGTTCGAATCCAACTACATTGAGTTTGCGCTTTAGAGGAAGTAAAACATTGTGATGTTACTATAGCATGGTGGTAAGGCTTTTTCTAATGCCCACCTAGCTAGTTACCACCCTCAACTTGAAAATCTACCGCCAAATACCTATAGGTGTGTTTTGGCAGCTGAACTTAAGAGCTAGTCCCTCCGCCAGGCATAGTGTGTCCAGCATCTTGGGCTATATCATCACTTAACATCAGGAGAAATTGTGGTCATAACGCTAAAACTATAACAAATTATAATTTATATTTTTTTATGAAGTGGACTCTAAAATATATTTGTAAATTTTTTGTCGAAGTATGAACTACAAGATAAACCTACTAAAGTCAAGTGATTACGTCGTTTAGGGGTCCATCGTCAAATCGAGCAACGTTAATAGAAGATTATACTGAATGTAAAAAATCTAAACTTTTATCGACTTCTAATTCTTTAATTTAGGAATCCCATATGCAAATAGACGAAATCACCACAAATTTGCAAATGAATTGAACGGTCCGACCAAAGCTTGGTCACATCCAACGGATGATGAAGCGTCTCGGGACCACGGACCGATACTTATCCAACCGGCGTTCAAGAAGCAAGACAAATCTATGTATCCGGATGAGAATTTTCATGATAATGATGCGACATATGTCGCCGAGAGGTTAGAACAAGACGGACCACAAGTCATGGCTTTGATAATGGAGCCAAGTGAATCGAAGGGCAAGGATGGGAACTCGACGAAAGATAATGCACCGAAGAAATTGATGTACAAGAGTTTGGGTGGAATTAGGTTGAAGAAGCCAATCAGGTTGCAAATGTGGCTCGATATTGACAGGGAAACGTTTGGATCGAGGACCAATCCGCAGTGTGTTCATTGGTCTACTTCGAAAGGGTAAGAAAATCATAATTTTGTATAATCCATTGTGAGTACTGTGGCCATTATGCTATCGGGAACATGTAGGATTAAAAAAACAAATACATTTTACCTTAACTATATTATAATACTAGATTTTACGTGCGGTTTCGCTCGCATTAATTTTGATTTGGTCAAACAAATCGGTGGACGCAAAAAAAGTTTTACACAAAGTTTATGCCTATCTTTTACCCCATTTCGAATAAAGTTTTCTTGAGGAAAAGTAACCTTTCACCGTCTCCTGGTTCCCATCTATCTCTTTACGATATTTATTCATCATAATCTAATGAGCTGTTTAGGTCTGAAAGGGTAACAAACAACAAACAAATTCATTTCCACATTTATAATATTAGTTAGGATTACTAGCTGTGTCTTCGACTTTATTCGCGCAGATTTTAAATTTTAATTAATAATTGTTGCCTGTTTTCGCCACTTTTTTCAGTATAGCTTTGCTCTTGTTAGTTGTAGCGTATTCTTAAATAGCCTAAAGCCTTCCTCAATGATTGCTCAATCAAATACAAAAAGAAATTTGAAATGCGACTGTCTGGTAGTTGTTAAGATAGCGTGTTCAAACATGCAAACTTTTCCGCTTTGTAATATTAATATAGATAAATGCGAAAGTCACTTTGTGTGTAACACCTTCATACCTACACCGCAGAACATGTTGGATATATAGAGATAGATGGGATCTTATAGACGGTTATAGGCTACTTTTCTCGTGAAACACTAAAGGGTACGGGGAGAAGTAAATTTTGTATGAAACCTTATATTGTGTCATCCGATACGCTTCAAACTTTACAGTATAATAGTTTATAGTTAATAATGAATGGAAACATATTGGATTTTTACAACTTTTAAAGGAAGCTGTAATTGGATTATAAAGCTATCGTATTTATGAAGCTAAATTTTGCCAAGTATGTACTTAAAAATTCATATCTACCTGTATTTAACAACATCCTGATTTTTTAAAATGTTTAAATGTGTTTTAGTTCTGGCGAATGGTCACGTGTCGGATGTCACACGGAAATCGACTATGACTGGTCACCGTACTCCGATGAACCGCTTCTTATCAATTGTACATGTAACCATATGTCTACCTTCGCCGTGTTAGTGGACGAGGTGGATGTTGAGGTAATTTTATTTAATTTCAGACATTTTCGTTCGTGAATTACAAGGTGTAATTTCAAATTTTATTACTGAATTTAATTTGTTACTTTTCCGTTACTATTATTTTTATTTATTTGAAATATTCAATATTTAATGTTAATTTAAATAACTTTTTAATATCGTTAGTGTAAATATTGTCAATGTGTTAACACATATTTTGGGCTTTATATTTTTATTTTTATTCTTTAACTGACTGTAAACTGACTGAATGTAGTATTTTTCATAGTTATATATAAATATGTATAACATATAACAACTATTAGTTTGAAAAGTATTATGAATAATAAATATAGGCATAGTAATTTTTATACATAATTTTTTTTATTTAATTATTCAGCAAATGACGAAAACACATGTTCAATTTAATTGGATGATAATTAAAATATATGAACTTTTTTACTTTCAGTTTATCCCTGAGCCTTCACTGTTAGAATCTGTGACGTCATACACTGCGTTCAGTATCTCCCTCCCGCTCTTACTTATCACTTGGACCGCGCTCTGTCTCATTAGAGGTGGTGCCGCTACAGTCTCGAATTCGATACATAAGCACCTCATATTCAGCATATTCATGGCTGAATTATTATACCTAATAGCATTGAAAGCGAGAACATCTCTAGTACAAAATGAGGTAAGTACATCTATCTACAAGGTGTAAATACTAATTTCAGTTCTAGGAAATTTCCTTTCAAATTACTATGGGTTCATTAAGATGTTTTTCTTTGCGGAGAGCGCAGACTACCTCTGGACAGTTTACGTCGATTAATGCTCTTATCAAGCATACTGCCACTTTGGGTTGATACTTTAAAAAAATATAATATTATGTAATAACATGCTATCAGGGTCACATTTCCTAGATAACAAATTAACAATTCAGAGCTTTCATAACGATGTATTCTGGTTCCTGCAATTTAGACTTAATCTACTTTCTGCTCTTACGTACATATTTCAGGGTGCAGTAGATAAGTAATTTCATCCTTTGAACTGCTCGTCGTCTTTTGATGAAGATTTTCAGTTTTGGACAAACTACTAATATTTTACAAAATTTTGATAAAACAGTCGCTCCTTAAAAAAAGAACAACTTAGCTTGTAGGCTGGATCTAATAAAAAGTTATTCTCCTATTTGAAATAGTAGTGAAGTTTATTACTCTCCATTTCTGTACATTAAATCGCTGCTAAGCAACTTTTATTTGGTAAATCCGGCGAAATAATAAAGCTTTATCACAGGTTCTAGAAGGAGTTGTAAATTTACCGTCAGCTACACACTGCACCTGATTCTGCCCAATTGACCATAGATGGTAAATTGCATTTATGAATATGTACCCACAATTATGCATTGAAATATGTTCTAAAAATGTCCCAAAAACGTTTTGAGCAGTGACTATTGTTACCGAAACCAGAAATAAAAGTTTAGGAAATCAAAAAGTTTACGTCTCATTTTTTAATTAAATTACATTGAATTAAACGGTAATTTTCAATAGGCAATGACTCAGAATGATACTGAAGCGAATTTAAAAAAAATGGGCTCAAAAAGTGAGTTTCGTGACCACATACATCATTCTGACATACACACATCCCGGCGTCCACCGAATAATATTTTCAAAACGGTTTTTATACTATCTAGAAAAAATTGTGTTTTTTAAAGTATCTACTATCATAAAAAAGTGTTCTTGTTGATATTTGTCAACTCATTTAATACTCAGAGTGGAAAAAATATCGGATAAAAGCAATTTAAGCTGAGATATTTGAAGCGATGATAGCTCAGTGGTAGTGTGTACGACTTCGCGTCCAAGGGACGTGAGTTCGAATCCAAGCATCTGAGCTTGAGCTTCCGGTGAAGAAAAACATCGTGAAGAAACCATAGCATGGTGGTAGGGCTTTTTCCAATGCCCGCATGGCTAGCTACCAGCCTCAAGTTGTAAAACTGCCGCCAAATACCAATAGGTGTGTTCCGGCAGCTGCACTTGAGAGCCAGTTCCTTCACAGGTTTAGCGTGTCTACCAACTTGAGCCGTATCGTCACTTAAAATTAAGTGAGATTATGGTCATAACGCTAAACCTTAAGTATAAAAAAGACAGTTACTTGACCTTAAGAGAGTGAGAGTAAAGAACTACTCAAACGCTGCGCGTTATCAGACGTGCAAAATCAGGTGACACTGTAGTCAAACAACAAAATCTACACATTTTACGCGTATTTGATATAGAAGATTACTTACTAAGAATGTCGTGTCTTTATATTGATATCATGTACGCGACCGACATGTGACGTCACATTGCTGTCATACGTTGAATGTACAGTACAGTATAGTGTGTGATGCGTGTCGTCAGTTTGCCTGCACAAACATGCTTTTCAGCGTCGATATCATAGTTTTTTTTAACGTGGATATATGCTTTTAGGTATTTAAGCTATTTAGGTATCCTCTGCCTGATGAACTGGCAGAAGTATGTGGGACTCAGACTCGCTGGTAATACCCACTAAAACCCCATTTTGTTTTTCTATGTTGTTCTATCACCTACTTGGCCTAGGACCAGGATCTGTCTTCACATTGCATCTGCTCCCCAAGTTGATATCTTAGTGCCGCACAATGCAATTAAGCTTTCGATGAAGAAAAAACATCGTACGGAAATCATAGCATAATGGTAAGGCTTTTTCTAATGCCTGCCTCCTAGCTAGCTACCACCCTCAAGTTGAAAATCTGCCGTCAAATACTATTAGGTATGTTCCGGCAGTGCACTTGAGAACCAGTCCCTCCACACGCTTAAGATCAGATGAGATTATGGCCATAACGGTAAACCTTAACTACATTAAAAAAAAAAAAAATTGCGTGCGTACAAAGTACACATGTCAGAAGTGAAACTTCTTTGGCGAACTAATTTATAAATCTTGTTTATATACGACGTTCGCTCTGTCTCACTTTTTCTCTCAATCTTTCTCACTCGCTTGCTCCCTACTCTCACTCCACGGCTAGTTGCTCATGCTACGTTCGCCCTGTCTTACTCTCTCTCAATCGGTCTCGATCACTCTCTCTCTCTTTTCCGACACTTCCGTTGCATACCGGCGTGACGTTTCATCTGTAAAAATTTTACCCTCATGCGCCTAAAGAAGTTTCACTTCAAAAAATTGTGACGTGATATGAAGATCGTGCGTTGTATAGTGTGTGATCCGAGGTGATGTGAGGTGATGTGTGTCGTCAGGTCGCGTGCAAGCTGATCGCGATGGGGCTGCAGTACTGGTGGGCGTGCGCCGTGGCGTGGAGCGCGAGCGACGCGTGGCAGGTGCGGCGGCTCGTGCGCGAGGTGCGCGACGTGAACCACGGCGGTGTGCGCGCGCACCTCGCCGCCGCCTACGCCGCGCCCGCCGTCACGCTCGCGCTCGCCGCCTCGCACCACCAGCACCAGTACGGGAACGCGCTCTTGTGAGTTACACTACCTACCTTCGATCCTATTGCTCTGAGCTCTTCACCTCTACTGATACATTTTTTTGATGTCAAACATAGTCGAGGGTAAACCTGATTGTTGCCGGGGCGATGCAGGCCGTGGCGACACATCGCCACCTTATATGATGGAATATATGTACTATACGTAGTAGTGTGTGAGATGGAGCGACGAAATAAATTTTTAAATTTAGAATTTTTGTATTTTTTATTTAATAAAAATAAATATTTATGTGATAAACAGTTAATATTTCATAAAACATATTTGTAATGCCTTATCTTTTCATTATACCATATGTGATTCCTGTCGTAATCTGTTCTTTTATGCATACAATTTATACAAAACAATTTCGATCTTTCACATCGTAACGGCACACATTATTTATAGTCAACGTTTTAGCGCTATCACCACAATCTCACCTGATGTGAAGTGACGACGTGGCCAGAGATGGTGGACGCAGTAAACCTGTGAAGGGATTGGCTCCCAAGTGCAACTGCCGGAACACACCTATAGGTATTTGACGGCAGATATTCAATTTGAGGGTAGTAAGTAGCCAGGCAGTGATTAGAAAAAGCCATACGACTATGCTGATACATGTATGCATGATTATACTGTCAAATACCATAGTTTTTTTTTTTATATTAATGGATAACAAAAAGGCTGACGGCCTATCTCATGGTAAATAGTTACCGTCGCCTACGGAAACAAATAAAGATACAGCGGAAAATACACGCTCTAGATTTATTGCTATCCCGTTTTAACAATAGTAAGTTCCGCTCTGTTATGTAAAATAGATTGTGTCGAAGGAGCAAAAGAGGACTTTAAAGTATTACCGGGATGCCAAAAGACACTCGGCAGTTCAAATCAGTTCGTGTTCGAACACGCACCACATCACTAGACGACGACATGTAGCTAAGGTCGCAGCTGTATTTTAGTTTCATATTTTTAAGTTAAAATAGCTGTGTCCAGTGCCCGCAACCTTATTCGCGTCATACGCGTGTATGCGCGTACGCGTGGCGTGTTTAAACAAACAAAAAAACTTTTTCGGCTTGTAGTATTATAATATGATTAGTATTGGTGTGTATTGATGATAGTGATTTCACATTACTTTGAATAGTTGCTGGGTGAGTTGTCATGAACCGGTCGTGTGGTGGGTGGTGATACCGGCCGGCGCGTACGCGGTGGCTGCGTTCGTGTTCCTTGCGGGGGCGACCCGGGCTGCCTTTACAGTCAGAGACCATATTACCGGCTTTGGGAATCTTAGGTCAGTAATATAAACGTAACATATACCCATAAATACATAATTTATAACTATATTTCTTATAACATTTCCTTAGATAGTGAATAGGAGGTAAATCCTAACTAACTTTTGTATTCGAATGTGAGTTTGTTTCCCTTTACCGATCATCATGAAATTTCTTATACACGTTGTCAAAAGACCATAGGGTAGAGCTTTCATACAGAAAAAAAGTTGTTACTGAGAGACAGGGAAATGAGGGAAGGTAATGTATATTAATTATTTTATGCGTGTATGCACTGACAAAACTTTTACATAAAGATATTGGGAACACTAATTTCTGACGTTGTATCAAATCGTGTCTTCGCCATTTAACATTTCAGTTCGTAAGTTTCGTTATATAAAATATATTGGTATATTTAATTCATAAATATTGTCTGTTGACCCAATATATATATGAATGCTTTACATTCAATTAAGTACTAATTAAGTAAGCAATTAATAGTCTCACTATTGTTTTCTTTAAAAAAATATACCAGTTGTATTTAATAAATAATACGAGTTATTTTATCTAACCAATATAAAAAAGAGTGTGTTTACTTTGTGTGAGTTTACTGAGTGTGTAAACAGATTATAAAGAATTCATGATTCAAATATCCCAGTATTATTTATTAAATCAATGAAAAAACTTATTCGAGAATAATTTCGGCTTCAGTTTGTAAGTTTTCCTTCGTCGTATTCACTTGAGTTTGGTTAATATAATAGTAACATAATATTGATCGCGTTCAAGTTATCGGTTTAAGTCAACGTCATAAGTTGTCGCCATATATACATTATATTTCAATTTTTATTATCCAGAATGTTGTTAGCCGTGAGCATAATCTGCCTGCCATTGCTATGCGTGTCGTGGGCCAGCGCCCTGATCCTGGGCAGTGAAGCTGGGGACAAAAGGAACGTCTTGAGTGCCGTCCTATCAGCCGCTGTTGCTCTGCATTCTATTGCAGCGGCATTGGGTTATATCGGCTTTAACATTCGCGTTAGAGATAACTTGAAAAGGTAATCGCGTTAAAATACTATATTTTTATATATTAAGGTGTTATCTACATTTGTTACTTTATGTTAGTCACGCCAAACTTTATCGGCCGATCTGAACATGGCAACCAGTTCGCGCTCGCTTCTTGTAGGTATAGTTGAGAAATAATACTTAGAATGCTGTTTTTACATCTTACTTCTACTTCTTTTTTATAGTTTATAGGTTTAGCATTATGGTTACAATCTCACCTAATGTTGAGTGATGATGGAGTAATGTGGCAACTATAATCGTGTAACTTTTAAACGCGCGTGATACAGTGACACTCTACATCACTGAGAGTATATCATCACACCGCATACCATTCGTGCACACTCACACGTTAAGTACACGGTTCTATACGGGACTACCCTCACGGCCCTTGAGCTGCTTGTCCGATAAGGTCGTTTTTAGCATCACTAAATTAGTAAGACAGGACCTGTTGGGTAGTCAGGATCGTGAACCTTTCACTGATCAGCACTCGCCCCAAAAAGTTCGGTGAAGCTGTCAAAGCCCTTGGGGCTAACAGCGTATGTCAGTTCGAAAAACTAAAAAATCTAAACGCATTAACTACAAGTAAAGTTCATGTCCTACATATATTCCTTTTATAAAGACGATGGTTCATAGCTATTCCATATAATAATAGATCTATACATGGTTGAGTTATTAATTACCTAAATGTTAGCCGGACCATGTAACTAAATGTTACATGTTTAGTAAATATGTTTTGAATTGCAACTTATTAATTTACTAAGTCATGTGTATTTTGCATGGTGGTAGGGCTTTTTCTAATGCCCATCTGTCTAGCTACTACCCTCAAGTTGAAAATCTTCCTCCAAATACCTATAGGTGCGTTCCGGCATTTGCACTTGAGAACTTTTGTCACTCCACAGGTTTAGCGTTTCTACCGACATAAGCCGTATCGTCACTTAAGATCAAGTGAGATTATGTCCATATCGCTAAACCTTGACTATAAAAAAAATATTCATAAGCAATAGTTAACTTTACATAAACAATAGTTAGATGTGTCCGCGACGTCGGTCGCATAGAACTAAAAATTATGATAATTTTTGGCCGTTTTGTAACTTTTTTCAATACAGCTTTTCTCCTATTGGAGGTAACGTGATGTTAAATAGCCTAAAGCGTTCCTCAATAGCTGTGCTATCAAATACAAGTATATTTTATTTAAGTCTGGCGGATAGTTTCTAAGTTTAGCACATTTAAACAAACAAACACATTTTTCCACATAATATTAGTATAAGACATTATATTTACAGAACTGTACTAAGATGCCTCGGAAAGAAAGTACCTTTAGCTGATACTTCAATTATAATTAGCAGCAGTGCCCATAACCTTTCACAAGTTAACAGGTAAATCAATTTTCATTGTTTTTATTCTGTTTGTTGCTACTATAAAATAAATACATTATTATGTAGTTAATTAACAATAATATAAAAATTACTGTACCATGTTTTTTTAAAGTACTAAAAAGTATAAAATAAGTTTTTTTATTATTTTATTATTATTTTCTGCTATTTAGGGTAATGTCAATGAAATTTTGGTATATTCTGATCATCTGATAGTGAGATTTGACCTATTAGTTCTAAATCGATGACACATCCTCATCATGTCATCCTCTTCTGAACAAGAAAGTGAGTTGATAAAAACATGGTAATGATAATAAAATGTATATGCATGTCTGACTTAGCGGTTATAGCAGTTGCCTCACCACAACCGCCACATCGAAGTGCTAAGGGTTCGAGTCCCGCACAGAATAATTATTATTGAGGCCCACAGAAATAATTGTTCTGAGTTTTGATTATAACTTTGGCAGTTGTTAAGTGATATTGGCAAAAATACCTACATGGATAGATGCCGTAATAATAATAAAAAGTATTAAATTTGTGAGTAATTTAGTGTAATTTGTATGTCATATAGGTCCTCCCTAGCGTATCACAGTAGCACGGAAACGGGTCGTCAAGTACGAAATATTGGAATATCAGCGTCATCTACTACCTCAAGATCCACCACTAAAACTAGTTCTAGCCCTTACAGGTATGTTTACTATAAGTTACTATTATTCATACATTAAGATATTGTAAAAAAAAATATAGTACATTTATTGACAATCATTACTATCCTTCAATGCCATAAAGTGAAAAACTGTTATGAACTCTCAATTAAATACTAACCTAATTAAAACTTTACTTTCTATGTCATATTTTGTTAGTCCATTCAAATGAATATAAAAAGAAAAATCATACATCTTTTTTTTTCCATAAACATAATCAACATACAATTAATTTTTAACATAAAAAACATACAAAAAATATTTTTTTTCCATACACATAATCAACATACAATTAATTTTTACTCAGTATTAATAACTTATTATTTTAAGGGTTAAAACATATGCAATTTTGAAACACTGACATCATCTTCGTGCTGCATTGTTATTATTATTTTTTCTTATAATTAAGTAAATATCTCTGAATAAGGTTCAACATTTCCTTTATATGTTTTGTTTAATTAACGTTTTTATATATTCAATTTAGCCGAAGTGACGGACAACTACGTCACACCAGTACATCGACTTCGAACTACAACACAAGCGCCAGCGACATGCCAGCTTATTTGAGAGGATTCGATTCTTCGCTGCATACTAGGAAAGATGGTAAGCTTTAAACCGTAGGTTCTCAAAGTGGTTTATATATACCCCTGGGAATCGATTTCGAACTTTAGCGAAAACAAAATCTGGAGATCCGTGAGCTGCAAATTAAGATCGACAATAGTGAATTCCATTTAAGCAAGTCCTAAGGAAAAAATAACTTTCTAAAAATAAATAATAAAATATAATAAATACTTTTATACCATAAACATATAAGTAAATGTTTCTAAAAGGTAGTTATTTATAAATTTTGATGAAGATATGGAGCTAGATTCAGGGAATGTCAATAAGACACATCGTGACTTCAAATAGAGGGTCCACCCAATACAGTAAAATTTGGCAAGGTGTCTACGAGACAAAAAAGTTTGACGATCATTGCTTTGAACTAAACATAATCTCTCTTACTTTAATATAAATATCTGTATTACTTTGAATAAGGACTGATAAAATAGATGATAAATGTAAATTGATACTCGCAAAGCGCTTTTTCGTTTCACTGTGTCATACTAACTATGCCCGTGACTTCCTACTCGTACTAAAAATTATTTAATATTTTTTACCTATTTTTGTAACTTTTTTCAATACTGGTTTGCTCCAATTAGTGGCAGTGTGATGTTAAATAGCCTAAAACGTCCATCACTGATTGCGCTATCAAATACAAAAAGAATTTTTTAAATCCGACTGGTAGTTCCGAAGATTAGCGTATTCAAACAAACAACTTTACCGTTTTGTAATAACAATATAGATTGATATTGTAAAAGAAACTAAGGCCTTACTTTCCTCGTTGCTTCAAGATGTTCCAGCCTTTACTCGTGATCGTAGGATCCTATTTAACTTTATTAGATTTTTCAAAATGTTAAAAAAAAGAGTAGGTACATGAACATAATATTACCTTGAAAAAAAATTAAATGTAAAAGTACATACTAAGCGCTTAAGAGTGAAAAGCTTTGCATGTATGAATCGAAAAAGTGTACCATATTTAAAGATGTGCGTCCGTAACCGATTGAGCTATCATCCAAAATATTTTAATACATTACCTAATCTAAAAAGTTTAAAAAATGCCCTACCACCATGTTCATTTCCATCCCAAGCTCGGGCTTGGTATATTCGAACTTATGTCTTTGAAACTGTATCCAGACACGCTGTCGCCACGCACATGTAACTAGCATTCATCCGTGACTTCGTTCGCATTAATTTATATGTTGTCTAATTAAGAATGATTTTTCTATCTATCGATAATAGCGCTTTTACCTTGATGCAAGGTTATCACGATGTTTTCCGTTACCGGAAGCTCAGGTTCATTACAGGAAGTTCGCACTGACGTCCGCCTGACCGACTGAGCTATCATGGCTTCGATATTGAATATTTGCTTTGCCGCAGAGGAAAGTCGTAGACGGCGTAAGGCGGAGGACGGGACCGAAGCGACGGACAGCGAGAGCGAGGGCAGCGCGCGCAGCCTCGAGCTCGCCTCCAGCCACTCCTCTGATGACGACGAGACCACCACCCGCCGCTCCAGCCACCCGCCGTCAGCTACCAGTCAGTACTGCAATACATTACAATACACCAGGGGTTCCCAATCTTTTTCAGCTTCCGTCGCATATACATTTTTTTTTTTTTTTTTATATACTTAAGGTTTACCGTTATGGCTGTAATCTCACCTGATCTTAAGTGATGATACGGCCCCAAGATGGTAGACACGCTAAACCTGTGGAGGAACTGGCTCTCAAGTGCTGCTGCCGGAACACACCTATTGGTATTTGGCGGCAGGTTCACAACTAGAGGGTGGTAGCTAGCCAGGCGGGCATTAGAAAAAGCCCTACCACCATGCTATGGTTTCCTCACGATGTTTTCCTTCACCGAAAGCTCAAGCTCATTGTAGGTGCTTGGGTTCGAACCCACGTCCCTTGACGCGAAGTCGTGCACACTACCACTGAGCTATCATCGCTTGTTTGATGCCATTAATTAATCACGTGAGGGTATTGAGGGCGGGGGGGGTGGATTAAGAAAATCGCGACGTGTCCCTATTGTAGAGGGAGAGGGGTGAAACTAATTCTTACGTAATATTTCGTGAATCAAAGTTCAATATTAAAAATCTAATTCCATTAATTCCAAATAGTATACTTAATTTTAAAGTGTACAGCCGAATTTTAATTTTAATTAAATATTTTTATTGCTTATTGCATAAAAAATACTTATTAATATTTCATATGTTTATATTGTTATCCATGTTTGGTTGTATAGAATAAATTATAGTACATTTTTACGTGTATTATCATATTTATATTATTTAAAAAATAAAAACCATTTCCTTTTCTAACATAACAGTTTACTATTTAGAAGATCAAGATAGAATCTTATGTAAGAAAGGGCACTGAGTATCGAGAAATCTTACGTATACTTACATAGGGATAGGCGGGGGAAAAGTGACCAGAATTATCCTTACCTAATTAATTAATGGCCCCTTTACGATTTTGTTGCGGGGCTCTAACCTTTCTAGCTGGTCGAAATATATACGATAGATCGCTTCATGTTTCCCTTTCTTCGTCTCTACGGTGCACCAGGGTGCCGCGGCACTCACTTTGGGAACCCCTGAACTACACTACTACTACTTTTATTTTTGTTTCGACCTGACAGTATCTGTTATTTTTTTCTATGAGCAGGTTTCCTCTAACGTGATCAGAGATATTCTTGCTTTGTTGTTCGAATTGCATCTATGTATTTATATCTATTCTGTTATACCAAATTATTACTCAAAAACTGAACTATTTATTTTAATTATTCTTTTTATTAACTTGACATACTCTGTTAACCCAAACGGTTTTGACAACTTCAACGAACTCTTTGAGGTGAGTGCAGAAGGTCAGAAATGATAAAATTAAATCTGTATGACGACGAGTCTGTAAGCTGATTTTTTCCCCACGACTATAACACATTACAAAATAATATTAAAGGTTTTCTTATAACTACATTATCTTATAAGTAAAACCGTTTTACTGATGGCTGCGGAACAATCTTACATCTACCATGATATTGTACTTACAAATTATTCACCATAATGTAAATCTCATTGCAAACGGTCTTTATTCAACTGCCGAACCTTATACAATAACATAGTGAACCCACTACAATAAATAAGTATATTCTTATGAATTCGCGTATCCATCTTTAAGAAACTCTAAAACAAAATAATTCTTAAAATGAAAGTTAAACAATAAAGTTATTAGAATTTATTTAGAATATTTTGATGATAGCTGAGTTGGTAGTGTGTACGGATGTTGTGTCAAAAAACGTGGGTTCAAATCCACCTACAATAAGCTTGAGCTTTCGATGAAGGAAAATATCATGAGGAAACCATAGCATAGTTTTAGGGCTTTTTCTAATGCCCGCCTGGCTAGCTACCACTCTTAGGTTGAAAATCTGCCATTAAAAACCTATAGGTATGTTCCGGCAGCGTGCCCACCAGCTTGGGCCGTAACTTCGCTTAAGATTAGGTGAAATTATGGCCAGAACGCTAAATCTATACACTATTAATATTTTTTTATCAACATGAGAAAATGTGAAAACCCAGTTACACACATTAGGTACTACGAAAACCATAAGTAAATTTATTTTTCTTCTAAATGCTCCGCAGCATTATCTCCGTGTGCACAATAATATAAAGGCATCTAATTATACACCATCAAATACGTGCTCGCAATCCAGCTGCCATTATGTACATAATTTTTGTCACAAACGCTCCACGATCAATGGCCATGTCTTGGCAATTCGAATAACCTCCCCGTTCAGTAAAACTTAAACAAAATATCTATCGAAAATAAAAGTTATTAGAATAGAATGTACGTACTTTAGGGGAACGCGGTACGAGTGGAAGCGGTGGCAGTTATTTACCGAATATCACTGAAGGCGCTCCTCTAGGCATTTCACCAAGATGGCCATCGCATATAAGAGACGGTATGTATTTTTGTTATTGTTTACACATGAATACTCTATACTATAGTATCTATAGCCATATCATATTATACATAGAAAAAGTCACTCAATTGAAACACATCAATGTTTAGAGATGTATAACATTTATCAATCAAACTCTTCGAGGTTATGGGGATGATTATTTGGAATTGATTCATAGTCCTGACTGGCAGATCAATTGTTTTTGTAGTTATGTTTAAATATTACACTATGACATTCGACGTCACTACGGTTGTGCCAATTTTATGTATTGAGAAAAAAACTACAGTTTTGTGTAATATTTTAAGGTTATACTTTTGAAGTTAGCAGTTTTTGGTTTGAAAACAACCAATCTATATCCATATTATTAATATTATAAAGTGGAAAAGTTTATTTATTAATTTATTTCAACTCACTAATCTTAGGAACTACCAGTTACATTTGAATAATTATTTTGTACTATTTAAAATAATAATTGAGATAGACCTTAAAGAATTTAACATCACGCTACCGCTAATAGGAGAAAAGCTGTTTTGAAAAAAGTTACAAAATAAGGCAAAAAAAAAAATAGTTTTGAGCGATGATAACTCAGTACCAATTGTATGTGTTTGTAATGAGCTTGAGCTTTAGGAGAAGGAAAACATTGTTATGAAACCATAGCTTTTTCTAATGCCCGCCCGGCTGACTACCAACCTCAAATACCAATAGGTGTGCTCCGGTAGTTGCATTTCAGAGCCAGTCCCTCCACAAGACTAAGCGTGTTCCACTATCTTGGGCCACATCTTAACGGCAAAAAACTCCTATTTTATAATAGGATCTAAATTTACAGAAGCAAATCGGCCCGATATAGGTCGATGGTCGCAAGAGACGGGGTCTGACAACGAAGGTCTGAATGGCGGTATCGCGACGCCGTCACCGAACCCGCTACCCAACCCGGACCTCACCTCGGACGTGTACCAGCTGAGCCGGCACAGGCTGAAACCATCTATACTGGAGAACGTGCACGATACCTACGTAGCTAGCGTCGACGCTTCTAGACTACCTCTAGATAATCGGTTAATCCTTTTAACATTTCATATACACTAAAAATAGAATTTAAAAAATTACGCACATATAGTCTCTACGAGGCAGTATGGGAGTAAAAATAAAGGAATGCCTACATAAAATTGTTAAAGTACGTTTATTTGTTTAGAGATATAAATATGAAAAATTTATAACACACATTACTATTTTTAAAACTAATTACACTGTTCACAGATTATAAATCACACTCCAATATTGTATGTCTTTTTGATTCTTTATATAATGCAATAAATCGAATAATAGTGAGAAATTGAAATTAAGACATTTTTGATTTATCGATTCATCGATTAATAATATCTCACATGGTGTTATGTGCCGATTATAACACGTAAAAATTAAGTAATTAAATGATATATTTTCATTTAGCTGTAACGAGGCCGTTACTTGGAAATGTTCTATCATATATCCTATCTCATATGTCATATGTAATCATATAAGTCGACACAAACGCTGTTAATGTCGATACTGAATGCGACTGACGCATTACGCTCTCCTATGTATAACAGTTACGTGCTGACTGTATCAATCTAGCTCTCTTAGCCGATCATCTAACTATACCTATAATAAATCTACAGAAAAAATGTTTTATACTACTACTACTAGTATAACATATAAGTCGGCACAATTGCTGTATATATCGACACTGAAAGTGACTGATGCATCACGCTCTCTCATGTAACTCTTGTCGAACGAGTATAGGCGCTGACGCAATGACTATATCTATTACTCTTCCTTAGACAATCATTATATTATTATCATATATCATGCGTCATATATCATATACCATGCTTCATTTATCATGCGTTATATATAATATATGTGGTTTTTCTTCCAGATACGGAGTGATGGAAGAGGAATTGATTTACGGCGTCATGCCGAACGAAGGAGACAAACAGATGCAATATGACCCGAACTATCCGATATCGCCCACCATGTACCGGCTGCCGGGGAACCCGTACGGCTCTAAAACCTATTTAGCCTCAAGGACATCCGACTACGGGTTCAGTCCGACCAAATATATGAACAACGAACCGAACGTGTACGGGTCACGGGATTTTCGGGATTCCGGTGTCTCGACTCGGGATCATGAGGGATACGCCCCACGGGATTTCCGGGATTCCGGCATCGCGACGATGCTGAAGAATGATTACCAGAGGAAGTTGGAAGGACATTACGGCGATTACAACGACGGGATGTCCGAGGGCTCGGATAAACATCATCCGCATGATAAATATCTGTTCCCGTACACAGGTACGCTATGATATATTTTTTTTGGTTTGATAAAGATATATGCCTAGTTGTTTTACACAGCACAATTTTTTTTTTTTGGTTTATGTTTTTTGATATTTTGTTTTTTTATTAAACAAATATTTTAGATGTAACCTTGATATAGTATTAATTTGTATTAAAATGTCGTAGTCTGACTTAAATTATTTGTATATCATATTTACGTCCAGTATATGATATAAAAAATAAAGAAACTCGGAAATTTAAATGATATCTAAACGCAAAATGTCTAGCAAATATATCAAAGAATTATTTACTTAATAGAAATGTATTAAATTGAAGACTTATTATTTTGAGTTCAGTTTGTGGAAGCTAATAATTACAATGATAACTTTAAAATGCTTCACGAATTGTACAAATTTATAAATTACAAAAACTGCAGGTTTTTTTTTTGTACTAAGTTTTATTTTTGTTTTTTTTGTTTATTTTTGTTTGAATTAAGTCGCATGGATTTTATTTTTGAGTTTCATTATTTGATGTTTGATTTTAAAATTACAAAATAATATGTTATTATTAGCACGTTTTTTCGAGCGTAGGAGACCTTTTGCACAAATATCTTAGTGTGAATTTTTAGCGAGAGACGATTGATGTTGGTCTTTATTTTAATTCATGGAATAAGTCTATCAAATTTCAATTTAATTGGGTAATTAACATAAGAATATAAATAATATGATATTCATAAGATATATTGAGATAACATAAAAACGTTCTTGACAGCCGTAACAAGGAAACGAACGCCTTGTTACAATGATTTTGAGGATTAAAACAAATAAGATGAATTTTGGTTCAAAAGACACGCATTCCATAGTTATATCAAATACAAAAGTTTTAATAATAAATAAAATTCACTACATTTATATATCTATATTTATTAAAGACATCTAAAGTACGTTGAATATATATAAGCACCCGTGTTTTGTTATATTTCTATATTATTATTTAAGCTTTGAAAAAAAGCTTTGGAGTTGAAACGCTTTTGATATTTTATTTTGCATTGCTTGTTTGTAGCTGAGGAAGACCATGTTAACTTGCGTGGCATCAACCAATCTCCACAAACGCGTAATGAAATGATTCGCGCAGGTAACAACCTATCTAACCTATCTAACAGTCGAGAAAATTTGTAACATATTTATTTCCTTTCAATATTGCTTTTGAACTTGCGATTGAAGCGATAGTGCGATAGTAGTGTATACGGACGCAGCATCAAGGGACGTAAGTTCGAGTGTAGCTACAATGAGCTTAGGTACAATCTTTCTGTAAACGAAAATATCGTGAGGAAACGATAGCATGGTGATGGGGCTTTTTCTAATGCCCGCCTGGCTAGCTATCACCCTAAAGTTGAAAACTGCCGCTAAATACCAATAAGTGTGTTCCGGCAGTTGCACTTGAGAGCCAGTTCCTCCACAAGTTTAGCGTGTCCACCGACCTGGGCCGTATCGTCACTTAAGATCAGATGAGATTATGGCCATAACCTTAACTATTAAAAAAAACTTGTCAAAAAATTGATTCACCTTTCGCCACTGTTCGGTAAAATAATGTAAACAGTATAGAGTACCAGTGTATTAAATACTATTTTAGATACAGTAGAACCTCAGTAAGTCGAACTTGAAAGGATGCGTCAAAAACTCGAGTTATAGAGTTTTCGACCTATGGAGAAATGTCGGGTTAAACGTATGTTGTGAACAAACATTCGACTTGAAGAGGTTAAGATTTATATCTACTAATTATTGAGTTAGGTGAAAAGTATAAAAAAGCATTTTTATGAACAATTTGAATGATACGTAACATTATATATTTTCTGTAACAAAAAGCAGCACACCTATATTTAAAAATGTATAAAAAAGAAGTCGGTTTATTTAAATAAAATAATTCCGATGTTTCTATATCTACAACATTATCTAATGTCTAGAGGACAGAAAATTCTTATTCTTCCGAGTTGCTGCTTTATCCCTACTAATATTATAAATGTGAGTGTAAGTTTGTTTGTTACGCTTTCACGCGAAAACGACTTAACCGATCATCATGAAACTTTGTACACATTTTCTTGCAGTATTAATGCAACGTAGGTCATTTTTTATTGAAAAAAAAATTTTTTTTACGTAAAATAAAAAAAAATATTTGTCAAAAAATCTCAAAATTTAGCTACTTTAACGCCACGTAACATCCCAGAGTATAGGTGATACGAAGTTTACTGGGTCAGCTAGTATTTCTATAAAATATAGTTAGATATTCAAAGTTATTCTAAAAAAAAAGATTTGTAAAGGTTGTCAAATCAAACATCGCTATGTTCGAGACACAAAGGTTTAATTTGGCTTTTGAGTTCTAGATTGAATATTAGTACTAAATTTGCTTAAAGAGACTCACTAGCTATTTCGACATGTAAAGAGTACAGATTTCAGGCAAACGAGGTTTAGGGGGTTAAAGGGAAGGGAACACAACATGTTTCGAGTTTGAGAGGTTTTGACTTATCGAGGCCGAATTAAAGAGGTTCTACTGTGTATGCTAAAAAAAGTTTAAATTTAGTAACCAATAATACCACAAGTACCAAATTCTTAGCTATGACATATAAGTTTTTTTTGCCTTTTAACTACACCGGATCCAAATAAACACATTACCTATATTTACCATTGACCACCCATATCACACTTATGTAAAAAATACATGAGAATAATTTGGTGTCAAATTAAGGTCATGTGCTTAATGGGTACAAGTTTGCTTTTTGGTTGCTATTGTAAAACTAGGAAATAGGAAGATACGTTATACATATAGTTTAAGCTTTTGTTTATTTCTAAAGATAGATAATATGGTTTAATTATTTTTTATTTTTAGTAGACCTTGTTTATTTCCCCTCATAACGTGACGAAATGGCTTCCATTTGACGCCTGATTTAATTCAAAATTCAGTCAGCATGCGACGGTAATGTAAAGTCATCTTTATACAAATTATTATTACAGTTTATAAATTAATAAATAACGAAATCCCATTAGCAATTTCTCCTTGTATATATGTAATGAATGTATGAAATTTTTAAAAACCAACTAATTTGCAGGTGAAAATCAGCAACAAATAGGAGCGCCTCTTGCAAGTATGGGAGAAACTAGCGAGTAAGTTGTGATTAAATAAATAATAAGGTATATAAAAAAATGCATGTGCACGCAGATAAAATTAATATTTAATTCTAAGAACTGCACTAATGTGAAGTAAAATAACTCCCTTTAAAAGATTTAATTCATGTAGAAGCAAAGTGGCTACTTCATTCGTGAACATGTTTGCGTTGATTGCACAAAAATCGTATATTTCAAAACATCCTTAAAGTTTTTTTATTTCACTTAAAAACATCAAAAGTAATTTTGGCGACTTTACTTCTATATGACTAAATTGTCCAATATAAGGACATTTTTTTTTTTGTTATTGTAAATAAGGGAAAGAGCACGAATACGTACAGTTTGTATTTTCCTAACCTGGCAATACTGCCTGGTTGACTGCCAATATTTTCTGTTACATTCTTGTATTTCTTAAATATTTACGCTATGCGTAATTTATGTTGAATATTTTTAAAAGTTATAGGTTATTTCTGTACAATAGCATTTATACAACTTTAGTATATCATGAAAAACAATTGAGCCTGTTGGGTAGTGAAATTTGTAGAAAAAATATATTTTTTTAATTAAAGCCGTTCTACTGCTAGAAAACAATCTAATATTACATTCTACTTAGCGATCACAATGCTCAAAGATGCATTCAGCTGGTCCATGTAACAAGCACGGTTTAGAGGTCGCCGTAAAATCGTCAATAATGACACTATCCTCCACTCATGAAACTTACAATGATGCCTCAGCCAACCTGCGTCTAGGCCGTAGTGGACGTTGACAAATTCGACCCAATTTTTAATTAAAAATTGCAACCAAAAATAGTTGAATTTCTCCAAAAATTGCTCGACGTAGAGTCATAGATAAACAAAATTATGTCAAATTAGTTTTGTTAAAATAATTTTATAATAATACAACAGTCGTGTATACAAAATTGTAATTATATTGTATAGTATCTCATATGTTAACAACATAACTTAACTTAATAAATAAAAAAATAAATTGTATATTGATTTGTTTTATATCAAGTTACTCAACTTGAAAGTATATCGATAAGATTTACAAAATGTAACTTAACTTATTTAAGAGCTCTGCTTTATTGGTTCAAAGTTGATATTTGTAATGTTTACAACAATGCTTGAAAACGATCCATACTCAATTCCATTCGAGTTAATGATTGTAACGCACACAAGCAGGTGGATCGAGAAATACCGCAGTCATGAGTGTTGAGAACGCAAATTAAAAACGTAGCCTAAGTGCGCTGTACATAAATGGTTTTCATTCATAAAAAAATAATGAAAGAGATAATATTTTGACGAATATACAAAATCCTGGGTTCCCCTCCCCCCTGAAATATTTGATGCCCATCCTATGATGTTTGATTACTAACCCATACATTTATTATCACTTTTCAAGCCCAAACATCTTCTAGAAAATAAGTCCAGATAGGTCGATGTGTAATATAATATTAATTATTGCCATTTATAAAAATAATCGAATTAACGCATTACCGAATTCAAATAATCTAGGCAAATTGCTTAATTTAGTTATTGTAATATCTTTGCACGTTTATTTGTATGCTAGATGCTTATTATAATTGACACAATTTATTATATTATGTAGAAATTATTACATAATTCGAGTTTGTTTAACAGTGCCTAATGTTGACGTCAAACACAGCTCACATTTATGTAAATACATGACATTTACGAACTGCGTATGATGCCAAAAAAGCTTATATGTTTATATAGATACAATAATTAATGCTTAAAGGTTTTGGGACGAAATAAAACTATTCCAGATGTAATGAATACTAATTGTCGATAGATGGTGGCGGTTGTATGAGAAAAACTCATTGTAATCATCTTTTGCTTTGCTAACTGGTGGTGTTGCCGCGCGCATATGTCTTCAATCGACATAGGGATGAGGTAAAATATATTTTTTATGAACTTCTAATTAAATATAAGATTTTAGTACAGTTTTAATTCACAGAATATCTTCTCAGTTATATTTAATAGCAAAAGTGTGCTCCAAGATAAAAATAGTGTTACATTTAATGTAAGAAATGCATAATATTATTGACGATTAAGTTTTTAAATTTCAGTAGCGACTTTTAACACGAAGTTAATTGTTTCAGAACAAATATTATGTTGCTGCTATTTCATAATAATATTATGAATTGCGCAGTTTATACCAATAACTTACTTTAAGAAACCTTTATATAATATCAGCGTAATATTTATGTTCAACATAAAGTATAAAAGATCTTTTTTATATATATTTGGCAGCAGATTTTCAACTTGACGGTGGTAGTTAGCCAGGCCGGCATTAGAGAAAGCCCTACCAACATGCTATGGTTTCCTCACGATGTTTTCCTTCACCGAAAGCTCAAGCTCATTGTAGGTGGTTGGATTCAAAGCCACGTCTCTTGACGCGAAGTCATACACGCTACCACTGAGCTATCATGGCTTCTAATCTATATTCTATCTCTA
Source organism: Actias luna (assembly GCA_039707435.1). Lineage (NCBI taxonomy): Eukaryota > Metazoa > Arthropoda > Insecta > Lepidoptera > Saturniidae > Actias > Actias luna. The sequence continues at coordinate 4,748,915 of JAZHAC010000033.1, read as the reverse complement.
TTTCAAATGCACATACATAATTATAATACATATATAATACTTACCTTTAAAAATACCATACTACTAAGACACATATTTATACAAAAATCACTTACATCAATTAGTGACAGGTAACATAAGGAAGTATAATTTATATAACTACAAAGCATTGTGATTGGCAGAAATAAATACAAACCTACGCAATGATGAGAAAGTAAGATATTATAATATAGGTGGTAATATAAAGTACATTTCATACAATAAAGTTTAAACATTCATTTTAAATATATTTAGTATATGATAGATGATGACTGCTTACATAATTGATAAGATTAGACCATCAATTTACGCATACTGATAACAATATCACGATGCAATAACGGCATACATTTATAAACTCATGTTAAAATATTACATAAGTACTGTTGTAAGGTTTCTTCATCAATTTCTTTCAGGAAATCTACTACTGAAGACGACGCTGAGACGAGAGTGTGAAAACGCATTATATAGTACAAGGTTTCCAATGAATCTCAATTAGTTTTATTGATTTACTAATAGTGTTACTTAAAATATTAATTGATAAGTTTTAATTGCTGTAAAGACTGTAACACAATCGGTACCCACTGCCATAGTGTATATTATTGTGTAAGTATATTATCATTGTTTTTTTTTTTTTTTTAATCTTGAAATCATAATTGAAAAAATTTAGTTGTATTGGTAATGTTTTATTAATATAATGCCAAACTTTTGAATTAAGTATGGCTTTAATATACCTACATGGGTGTTTGACGAAGAAAAATAAAATTGACAATGATATTATGGGGTTTACATGTAATTCAATACTCAATATTTCGGGTTTAGAATAAGTTTTTTTTTTTCATTATGTATGTATGTACTCATGAGCAAATTTACCGAACATTGGCCTCTACATTGTGAATAGATTTTGTAAATTTTATTCCCTTCGCATGAATCTTAAAATTCTTTTGTTATACAATGAATATGCAAAAATGCATACTCGTATATGTATTATCATATTTACAATCTGGCGAAGCAAAAAATACTCTTGCGCCATAAGATTTGTGTAGTTTACCTGCTTATAAAAGTGTTATTCTTAAATGCTGTATAAATGATGTATAATTCAATTGGTTTTACTTCTTAGTATTCAGATATATAGAAATTAATCTAGTAATAAGTAAACAAGTAGTGAATTTTATTCATTTAGGTAGGTTTGTGAAACGCATACTCTTTTTGTTAGTACCTAAGGTAGTTTTACCCATGGAATCAAAGGCGCCAATATTCTTTTGGGTGAAATAATTAAATGTGTTCACATAAACCTGTTTTTCTTAACCAAAAGTATGCTAAAACAGTTTTATTTTAATTAATCGAACTATATTAGGTACTTACGTATTTAACTCGAACATGTAAAAAGGGGCATTGCTGCCTTTGATTCCAGATATAGGACTTCAATATCTACTAAAGTCATTCCGCAACTTTATACATAATTTGTATTTTTACTCGAAATTGCTTTGATTTTAAAAATTTTGATGAAAAGGCAAAATTGGAAGAAGAACAATAACATTGATTTTTTTTAAATCTATGTTTAAAAAGGTAAAATGAAACAATAACTATACCTAGCTATAAAATAACATCCAAAGTCATGTAAATAAAGCCCTAAGTTTCTATAGAATATTTTATTGAAATGACAAAAAAATACTGTTATCTTTGTAAATGTAAGAAAACAAAACGTATTTCTTACATAAAGACAAAAGTATTTATTTGTATTAAAAGTAGAAGTTTTGATAATTCTTTGTGTGCGAATGTACATGCAACGCCATCTTGATTTTTACTTACGCATTAGTTTCTGAGTGAAACACCGAATTCTATTATATATTTTATACAGTCTGAAATATTTCCAATGTCTTTTAGGAATCCATATTCTTATAGTACATAAGTGGTTCTCACTAGATAAGAATTGCAGTTAGATTTATTATAATAGCGCCTATCATCGTTAAGATATATAATGAAAAGGTTAAAAAAAATATTCTTCGAAAATGTTTGATTTAGCTTTCTTTACAAACACCTGTATTAAACAATAAAAATAATTCTCTTTAGAATATAATATAATGCTAGATGTACTAGTTAAATGCTTACTAGAATTTACTATATATGTATGGATTCGATAAATTACTTAAGTTATTAATATAGAATTTGATGATATTATTTTGATCTATTGTGTATATAGCGGTTTGTGTGTTTTGAGCGATTTAACACGAAGAGTCCACCTATTTTGTAAATAAATAGATTTTTACACTTTATAATAATTATAATTACATTACTAGTGGTAAAATATTTAAAAAAGAAAAGCTTTATTTAGATATTCATTAGTATCAGATTGCCATACTTATTTTTAATAGTTCTGTGTATGTATATGAATAAAGTTTTAATTTATTTTGTATACAAATTGTAGGTACAACCAAAGCGAGAATTACTAACAAACTTCTTTAGAGTAGTCTTATTATGTAGACATTTTAGACCAACAATTCATTTAATCAAATACTCTTTTCAAACATGTTGAATGAATGTACATTTTAGTGTTGAAATAATTAGTACCTATGTGCAAAATATTTCAATGCTTTTTAGTCATGATTTATTCTATTTAATTCAGATTTGAAATGTAGATAATAAAAATCAACTTTATACAATAAAGTAATAAAATTATTTTGAAAATTTTAGTATGTGCTTTCGAGGACATAATTTAACTTACATTCCGTTTTGTGATAAAAACTTTATAAACAACTTGTATGAAAGTGATACAGAACATCTCGATTGTTTCTGAATTAAATAAATTATATTGCTAATATATTGGATAAATGTTTTATTTTTGTTCCCTTTTAATGTTTCACTTAGAAAATAAATAAACTTGTAAGAAGTCTCACAGTCTCTTTGGCTTTATATTCGCGAGTATTTGGATACTACGTAGGTAAATATAAAATAATTATTTTCTTAAAAAATAACATTAAAATATTACGGTCCAAATAGAGCAGGACGGGCAGAACGTGGCGGGTGTGAGCGTAGAGCGTATATTGTTGAAAAGGAACATTAGACCCATAAGAAGTACTGGTATGTGAGATTAATGGTTTTAGACAGAGACCAGTAATAAATTACTACATACTTCTTACTTATGAAACGACAAATTATGAACGCGTCGTTCCGTAAACGATTTAATCTTTGTTTAATTTTTAATACAAATATATGGGTTGAATACGTTGATTTTCAACAGTTTCATGAAATAATAACTCTCATAGAGACCTTCACAGTTATTTATTAATTGTGCCGAATTCGACTACAACTTGTCTTCGTAAAATAGTATACAAATTGTAAAGTCGAACCAATATTACATTGACAACAAATATTGTTTGATTCTATTTATGCCAACAGATAATGTCGTCAAATATGCTGTTATTCGACAAAATTTGTTATTTTCAATGCATGATACGATGGTGTAACCAACTTTCGGACGACTTAGGTTATAAAATCCATAACAAAATCACATAAAACAGTTCAAAATAATTTCAGACTCTAGTTCAATAAATAAGATGAACATAAAATAAGGTGAAGCAGTAACTATAGCTTAAAGTTGAAAAGGTCAAGGGACTCAACTGAATCTAAATCATCCTAAATACCACCCTCGTTTTCAACCTGTGGACCAAAGACCGCTTTCGCAATAGATATTTCTAGTGAACTAGTTTTTACGGCGTATATAACTGGCCCTTCATACCCATAAACATGAACTAATCTTATATTCAAATATGAAAAATTGCTGTTACTTTTTAACGAGTAAACAAACGAGCGTTATAAAATTTAGTGAACGTAACGGTACATCAAAGGCATAGTAAGAAAAACATGTACAAATAATCATAGTGAATTTACAGGACTAAATAAAATATACGATTCTAAATTTTATCTATTTATTCATCAACATACAATATCTACATTTGCACAAATAAAGTACATATAACTTAGAATTACATCAGTAAACTGTGTACTTAACAACTGATATAATACTCTCTTAATCATTTTGTTCCATATTTATTTGAAAATGGCGCGTTTTTATCGTTACGTTATCGAACGTAAAAGCCAATATCGATTATTGAACTCGATTTATCGAATATATAAAACCACCTACGGCATTCACATCAACACCTATAGTAAAGTCTATAGTATAAGGGGATGAATTTACAATAAATTAGTATAGGGAAGCAAACTAATATTTACAAATAGATGTTTTTTTTTATATTATAATTTAAAATAAAATTGTATTTTTTTGCAATGACAACAATTTTTTCCATGTAGAAAAATAATTTGTGATTTCTGTAACGTTAGCGTATCTAGGTTTTTACTCTGGTCTAGTAATTGAAAACCGAGACTTGATGATAATCCAACATTCTGAGATAGGCATGGACCATACGAACCAGCCTCCACTATCTCTGCTGTACACGCCAAAGCATAGTAATAGATGATACCTTTAGATCACAGGTTTTATAACAATAAGTAAATAATTTTGAATTGTTCTACACAGAAAAACTAAATTTTAAATGTATACACACATTATATCAATAGATAAAAAACAGAAAGTGACTCAAACCAATCAAAGCTTCAACAAAACTTGAATTAAGGTTTATGGAATGTTTAAGCCTTTAACAAAAATGACTGGATACAACATTGTATCGCCAGGCGTTATGTTGTGAGCTGTAACATTGTGAATATGTTGAAATAAACATTTCCTATAGGCAATTTACAATCTTGCATCTAGTCAATTAAAGAATAGGATACTGCTATAAATTATGGTAATACGACACAAAATCTATTTGTTATAATATAAAGTCGTCAAAAAACACTCCAATTGATTCAAACCTTGCAATAATATCTGAAAACTTAGCACAAAATGCAATAATTGATTAATCAATATTCAACTATAATTTTTCAAAGAATATAATATGATTACATGAAATGATTTTCATAACTTGTCAACATAATACTGTCAAAATGTAGGTAGTCATAATCCCCAGGATATTATTTCATGTGCTAAGATCAGATATTAAATAATCTATTGTGATATAAGAAAATTTACATAGCAACATAAAAATCACCAAGTATCGGAATATACACTTTGTTGAGACAGTTGTAACATAGAAAATTATCTCTGGTATATATAGATGTATGTTTCAGCACTGGACATTTTGAATTTTCGTTAGCTTTATATCGAGGTCAAGGCTGGGGCTGTCCAGAGCAGATTATACTGTAATACAAAAAAAAATTACATAAATCCACATAGTAAATTATAGTACTCAGATATTAGGGTAATTTATGCATTGAGAAAACGTTTTATAGAACTGATTTGTGATAGGTTTATTGTAATAATTGTTAGTTGGTATTTAAGATGATGTTTCAGAAGAGTTGTTCTTGCAATGATAGGATATTGAATGATGCTATAAAAAATTACCATCTTATGTTAATACTAGTTGTGTCCACAACCTCTTCCATGTGAAACTTAAAACTTATTATATCATTTTTGCCCATTCTTGTACAAATTTTCAATACATCTTTGCTCCTATTGGTGGTAATGTGATGATAAATAACCTAAAGCATTACTCAATTATACCTCTATCAAAAACAATAAAAAAAATTGAAATTTGATTGGTAGTTCCTAAGATTAGTGCAATCAAACAAACTATTTCATGTTCTAATATTAATATATAAATTAATTTAATTTATATGCGGTCTAATTGGGAGAGAGAGGTGTACCAGCTAAATCACTCTATAATCTTCTAAAAGAGCTTGGCCTGTCTAAGCCTGCAGTGAGTTCTAAACTAAAATGTGCCTCTACAGCTATGCTAACAGGCCTCTACCAAATTTGGCTGAACAGTATGAAGAATATAAGTAGTGAGGGTAAGTATTGATGTGTGTCGGAAAGGAGCCCCTTACAGCTAATTCTGTGTCACAAGTCTCAGAAATTACTTGGAGTTTTCCTCTTTGCCACACGATGGACCTGGAACCCACTCAGTGAATCTATTTGCTCAGAAGTTTGTCTCAATAATGAGTGACATAAAAGCATTGCATAAGACTATACCACCTCCACTCTGCTTCCTACTTCCCTGCAGTACTTCAGAAATATATAGAGTACATATTACAAATGTTAAAGTATGTATGTTTGAATAGATAGTCATCAATCACACAAAAGGGATTTTAATAATATTTGGTATTGATTTTAATTATATAATGAGCCAGGATATACGATTTTGTTGAAATTACTTCCAGCAAAGCAGCCATACTAATAGATCTTACATAATTTTCTATTTCAAGTTATATTAAACATGATAATTTTACAACACAGAGAAGTTTTCATAATTTTATTTATAGATAGTAATAATAATAATTAGTTACTATAAAAAATCATCAATATATTTATTAAGATAATTAAATTGAACTGTGATGTAGTCAGTTCTGTCTCTCCCCATATGATATATACAGAATCTATATTTAAATGTTTCATAAATTAATAGCAAATTGTATTTACTATGGAAAAATTAATATTTATAAATTCTAATAAACCTATTTTCACATTTATTTTTATTTAATGGATCAAACCTTTTTATTTTGGAGTCAATCTTGATATACAAAAATAAATTATGTTCATCTTCTCCGTCACATTACTTGTGAAAATGACATCACTCTCTTCTAAAATATCTATGGTTACTCATGACTTTAGTCCATTCTATAGTATTCTTACTTAATAAAAATCACAAATAAATAACATTACAATTATTTTAAATGCTTTATGCAAAGTATAAAACATAAATTTTCAATAATTAATTTTGTTTCTATTACATGCAATAATCATACAAAAGAATCTATACTGAAAAAGTGATATATACACATAACATATAGGGAAATTAAGTAATAAATGGTATCATTAATAGTAGTCTCATCAATTCTATATTTTCTATAAATAAATATATACAAGTTTATTAAAGAATATGAATAATAGATAAAATATTACTTACACTTAATTATAATAAGTATTTTGTTTTCTTCAGTTACTGGTTGCCCATTTTGACTTTTGATGTCATGTAAATGCCTACAATGAGGCCAAACAGACCAATGGCTGACCCGAAAATTTCAACAATGAGGATTTTGACAAACAAAGCTGCATTTGCAGCATCAGCTAAGGCTGCACCAGAGCCAACAATGCCAACAGCTATACCGCAAAACAGGTTAACCAATCCCACAGCAAGTCCAGCACCGAACATGACATATCCAGCCATCCAGTTCTGTTGCTTAATAGCCACATCGGTCAATGGTTCTGTGTACTTTTCTAGCATACCAGACAAGACAATGGCAGTGATCAACCCATAAATGGCGACGGCCTCGCAGAAGATGACAGAAATCAAGTTCTTGGTCTTAATCCTCGGAGCTTTCACACCACCTCCGACTATGCTTACACCAGTCGTGTGGATACCCATAGCAGCTCCCACCACGGACAGCGCGACGGAGAAGGCAATTCCTAACGTCCCCCACATATAAGGGGACGTATTTTCAAGGAACCATCCGAAGCTTATCTGCTCACCCTTTCCATTCAGCAGGTAGTACAGCGAAAATATAGGAATGGCGAGACCCACCAACAGCACGAACAGGTAACTTAGGAAGTATCTCATCTTGAGATATGTGTTGAGCAAATAGGAGCTGATTTACCCGCTTATCCCGAAAGGGACGGCCTTTTTTCGCCCAATTTTTGCCTTGACAAGAAAACTCAAAACGCAGAGGTCTTGTGATCACAAGATGTCAGAGACAACAAGAATGTTGCTAGTATAAAAATTATCTCAAGTAATCCCTTGTGACCAAAGTTTATTTTTACTTTTTTTTAAGGCGATTTTGTAACAAAATATATTAGACTGAAATTAAATACTTATAAGTGGTAAAATAGACTTTATGTTTACATTTTATATACATTGTATATGTATAACAATTACATAGTTATAGATATTTGTGCTCAAAATAACAACAACAAATTAAAGAGATTTCCTTAATTATGTAAATTAATCATGTATTTTAATGTAACAATATTTTAGTACTTTATGAAAATTCATTTCTTTTACTTAGGTATTTTTTATGAATACAGAACATTTTAATTTTTGAACCCAAAATCTTACCGCTGTCGTCTTTATTTAATTAAGCTTCAAATTGCAGAAAATTTATAAATCCAAGGCACACAGAGAAGAATCTACAGTAAGAAAATATTTTATTTTATATACTTTTATTTCTAGTATGCTATAAAGTAAATTAATATGTACATCATAATTTACAATAAATGGAAGTTATTTAACTCCTGATTAATTTTTTACTTGTCTCTGCTCCTCACGTTAACGTTATATCGTGACGACCAACGCCACCGCGGTTATTCAGCGCTATTTGACAAGCAGATTTATAAAATTGTTTTTCTCTAGGTTTTACTCTATAGTAATCTGTTACTAAATTTCATATAGCAACTCATTCATCAGTAATGTCAAACTTTGGTTGATGTAAAATACAAATGCGGGGAAATTTATATTTTTTGTGATTTTATACTCATTTTTCTTTACAAAATGTAAATTCTATTGCATTGTCTAATGGATTAACTCCAGTGTTTGATATGCGGTATATAATCAAAAGAACATGGAGTAGCTGTACTCTTCAAGTTATTATGAAGCTTTTAAAACCCCTGTGTAAAAATGTTGGCTGCTTATGCCAGGTTTATTGTTCGACACTCCTACCTCGTTCTGTTTGCTGTGAGTGTTATTTCAACCATTCTTACAGTGATCCCACTTGTATGTCACGAGCTGCCGTCGTTTTCCGATCCCACAGTAGGTTTTGAAACACGCGGCACGACACTAGCGCATCGATTCATTGCTTGGGAAAATCTTATTGATGAAACTAGACCTTCACGTCAGCTCGCTGTAAACCCAAAAGAAATAGAAGACCAAATTCGTATGAATCAGTCTTATCACAATAGAATCCATTTAGACACACCACGATCAGGACATAAGCGGCCAAAGAATAAAGGGAACAAGAGGAAGAAGTTGAATAACACTACAAGTTATGAGAAAAACTTGTTTCAAACAACAGAATCAAATATGTCTAGTGATCATGTTCATTGGGGTTTTGGGATAAATGTCACATTTGAAGATGAAAATGTCGCTTTTCTAAAGAATCACACAAGAAAACAGTGGGTAACACTAAAAGAAATGCAGCGTAACCCGAAGAAGCTTATCCATCTTAACTATGCATCTGGTACTTGTGGACCACCAATATCACAGTATGCTCACTTAGTTATAACAACTACAGACAAAACATCTATGTTGTCCTTTGAAAATATCCAAAAAATGTGCAGCTTACAGTCTTATTTAGTTGGATTGGATAGTTCCATATACTATAATATGTGCCAAAGATCAACTGATTCAGAACAAATTTGCTGTCCCTTATGGAGTGTGCCGAACTACATAGCTTTATTGTCACATAAGAATTCATGTGAGAATTTAAAAAGAGAAGATGTTAACAAAGTTATAATTTTGTTAAAGAAATGTGCTGGTTATTTCCATAACTTTACACTAATGGCATCATGTGATCTGGATCGTTGTAAAGTACCAAAATATTGTTCTCAGCATGATGCAATCTATAATTTACTTTTCTATCTCATTGATTCTGAATCATTTTCACCAACCAATTTATCTCAAACATTTGTCAGAAATGTAATGCTTTTCTTACCATTACCAAGTAGCAGTACAGTGCTTCCCTATTACAAGAAGTTACAGAATACTAATTTAAATTTTGACACACTTCTAATACCCGCAATTGATTTTGGTTTGAAAAATACTCTTTTTGATATGTGGATAATACAAGACACTTGGTTGATAGGAATGGGTGGATTGTTCGTATTTATTGGTGTATGGATCTATACTAGATCATTGATCCTCACTTTTTTGTTATTTACAGCTATAACATATTCTTTGGGTATAGCATACTTTATATATATTTATGTGTTCAATTTAGAATTTTTTCCTTTTATGAATTTACTAGTAATAGTTGTTGTATTAGGAATTGGTGCTGATGATGCATTTCTTTATGTAAAAGTCTGGAAAATGGTTAGCAAACAATTGGTGAAAGATAATTTAGTCAGTCCAGATAATGGTTTGTCAGATATAAAAAATTTGTCAAGTGCAGGTGAGACTATACTTGGACAAGTTCTAGAGGAAACTATGAAACATTCTATTGTTGCCATGTTTGTAACAGCATTGACAACTGCAGTCGCATTTTTTGCTTCTTATGTGAGTTACATTCCAGCCATCAATTGTTTTAGTGTTTTTGCTGGTACTGCAGTATTAGTTAACTTTATTCTTATAGTTTTTTGGCTACCCGTATCAGTATTTATTATAGATGTAAAAATGTATACAAATAATAGAAAATTACTAGATGTGATACATAAAAATATTAATGAAATGTGGGAGGATATCAGAGTTATATTAAACAGATTTATCATTACATGTGTTACAAAGTTGCACATTATGTTAGTTATAATGTTGGGTGCTATAGGAATGGCTAGTATTGTGATAGTTTTCTATTGGCCAGGACTCCAATTGCCTGAGTCCAAAGAATTTCAACTCTTTCAAACTCTTCATCCTTTTGAACAATATGACCTAAAGTATAGAGATAAGTTTTTATTTGAGAGATTTAGTAGGGATACTGTTGGAGTAAAAATGCCTCTAAGATGGATATGGGGAGTAAAGGCTATTGACAATGGCAATCACATGGATCCATTATCAAAAGGTCATATTATTTTTGATGAAAACTTTTCTATATCAGACCCAAAATCTCAATTATGGCTATTGAATTTTTGTGCCAGAATTAAGGCTCAACCTTTTTATCAACAGACTCTGGGCCCTTTACTCCCAAACTGTTTTATAGAAACTTTTAAGATGTATATGAGCAGACGCTGTATTGACAACATTGACAAAATAAATAGAACCCCTTGTTGTGAATCTTCTCATTTCCCTTATAAAAAAGAAGTATTTGAACTTTGTATTATAAAAGCTATGGAATCATTATATCAAACACCCAGGGAACTTTTTATGCCTGGAGTAGCTGGTCCAAAATTTCTTAGAAATGCTAGACCACCCACTGTATCAGCCATTGTTGTGGAATTTGAAAGTGTTGTTCCATATTCTATGTCATACACTGCTATGAATAACTTTTTTACTCATGTGGAAAACTGGACACAAGAAGAGTTGAAGTCCGCTCCACAAGGCATGAGTAATGGGTGGTTTATGTCTGATTTCCAATTTTATGATCTTCAAAGAACTCTAGCGAGTGGAACTGTAGTTGCTTTATTATTATCTGCATCTTTGGGTTTCATAGTTTTGATACCAGCTACATTGAGTTTTATTGTGAGTATATGTGCTTTAATAGCAATGATATTCTCTTCTACAGTTACCATAGCCATTTTAGTATTAAATGATTGGAAATTAAATATTTTAGAGAGTGTAGCTATATCAACTTCAGCTGGGTTAGCTGTTGATTTTAGCCTTCATTATGCTTTGAGTTACACTAATGCAAGTGGCACAAAGTCTGCTAGAGTCAAATACGCATTATCTGCGTCTGCAGGGCCAACTGCTGCTGCAGCTCTAACTTCGGGATTTGCCGGAATATTCCTTCTACGATCGAATCTCCTTCCATACTCTCAAATAGGAACATTTTTAGCTCTAATTATGACTGTGAGTTGGACTTATGCTACTTTTTTTCTTTGTTCTTTACTTCATATTTTTGGACGAAATTCATCAAAAGAATCTCAACCTGAAGAAAGAAAATCAGTTTCTCGTGTTAGTTCAATATGTTCAGGAGTGCCAAATTTGGAGAGCCATGAACTTGAACACTTGGCTGATAGTAATCGTACAAATTTTACACAATCTCAAAGTCCGTCTAGTGTTAGTGCTACAACTGTTGTCTTACATGATGACTATGATAATCTTCAAAATAAACAAAAAATTAACGTCACAAATAATTGTATGTGTGACAATGACTGAATGTACATCTTTTAACTTAGTTACAAAGCTATAATGAAATTAATTTTTGAAGTATTATTGCACAGTATATCAGTATTATTTTAATGTACTTAAAGCTGTTTCTTTTATGAATAGCTAACTTAAAAGTAATCATTACTTATGTTTTATGTATATTTTTGAGCTTGTATTGTAATAATTGTAATTTATATATTCAAGATAAAAGAATCATTGTTGATGACAATAATTATCGCATAAATTCACATTCGATAATATAAGATCTATGAAGAGCTTAGGTACATGTTACAGCTTTTACTAGATTTTATTTTTCATATCGGTTATATACGTACCTACCTAAGTGAACAAGTAAATTTTATTTTTAATAGGTGTACACATAAGTTTCCGCCGTTTGACATGAGATGGCCCCATCCGTAAATTTTGAAACGTTCAAATGTAAATCGTGTAATGGGAAGATTGGACATCCGACGATAACATAATCTTCTCTCGATTCTTTCAATATAATCTCTATTCACCAGGCATTGCCACTTCCGATTACCACTTGTTCCGATCAATGGCCGCATGGCCTGTCTGAGCAGTGCTTCACGTCATAAAAAGACACTAAAAATTGGATTGATTCCTGGATTTCCTCGAAAGATGAAGCGTTATTCCGACGCGGTATCCATATGTTGCCAGAAAGGTGGGGATAAATAGCGGCTAGCGTTAGTCAATACTTTAAGTAAAACAGCAAAACATAAGGTACCATTTTTTCGCAAGTTAAGCCCATGTTTGGTGAAAACGGCGAAAACTTATGTGTACACCTAATACCATATAGAGCTTTTATTATATTAAAGTTATAAGTCAGTTACAATTGTAAGAAGTAAACGATTCTCTGAGCAGACCGCTTTGAACTTGTAAGAAGTGAATCCAAATCGCTAATAAAATTAAATTGTCATAAAATATCTGGACGTAGCTATAAATAAATACTAATACCTGCCACAAATTTACCATACCTGATCCAATAAACGCCAGCTAACGGTTTATTGCGAATTTTTAAATTATCATTTAAGTGAATTTTAACAGTAGATTTTACAAATTTCGTTGCTAAAGTACGGAATTATCCTAATAAGTATTATTTTGATACCCTATTTTAAATAACGTTTAAAGTAATTAAATATTTTGTGTAAGAGAACATAAACAATATGCAAAATATTCATTTCTTGATAAGCAACGCCTATGAAAGTTTAAAAATCTCAAGGACACACTAGACTCAACAATCTGTCTCAAGAGAAAAAGTCATATGGAGCAACTTTTGGATATTTTAGCAACTCTTTTTCAGTGGTAAATCCTGACAAATCTCTTTTAAGTCCACGAACTATTATTTAAATGCAAAACAGCCTAAATCTATTGATTTAAATGTAAGAGTTCTAATTTTCTGAATTGGTAATAATAAATTTCATCTCATACAAAATACCTTTTTTATGAGGGGACATTCATTTACGCAAATGACCGAGGATCTGTAACAAAGAATTACAACGGTGACTGAGATGTTTTATTTTTAGTTTCCACAGTAAGACCGAAAATTTTCCACAATTCATACCTATAGAAAATACAAACGCTTTTTTTATAAACGTGATAAACTCATTTACAAACTAATATGTAGGTACACAATCGGCCAAAGGATTGAGACTCTGATCACATGACAAATATGATCTTATGTAAGATATGTAAAGAATTTAGTTCGGTTAGGTAGGTACTTACTGTCTTCTCGATATGACGATGTTTATAACTATTTTATGTAAAAAAATTATATTTATTGTTACAATGTAGTGCCAAATTATATAAATCTTGTAAAAAGTTTATTAGAATATAAAATAAAAACAAAATGGATTCTAGTAAATAATACTTATTTTTAATATTGGTCTATATTATAAGTAGAGATGAAACGGGTTATTATAATGTTGTACATCATATATCCGTCGAATAATTTCGTTCGATCCTTGCTTACTCAACTTCAGGTAAGTTCTAATAAAAGATGCGTTGCGTTTTGTTGTAATGGAAGCTATTCCAATGAATAACGAAAACTACGAGTCAATACGATTCAAAAATATAACTTTGTAATGTGTATTTAGATGCTGAACTTTATATGTAATAAATGTATTAACATAGTATGTATTGTAATTCAAAGATCAAAAATATTGTAAAGCATACAAGATTTTTATATAAACTTTGTAACAATGTTTTGTTTTTATAATCTTAAGAACCCAGTAGTATACACAACATACATACGAATCTACGTAAGCTATTTCTCTACAGAGATGCTTCTTTGAAGATGTATTAAAAAGTATGAAATATTTTTGTTAAGAATAACGATAGGTAGCTAGGTAGCTAAACTAATGATTTTATGTATAAAATACTTTAAGATAAATTGTTTATTTTTGTCATGAAATGTTTCGTAGTAGTCGTTGACTTTAGTGTACAATATTCAAATGTAAGTACCTATTTGAATAAAATGTTAACTTTTATATGGTGAATCAGTTTTTTAATATTTGTATATGTTAGTCCTACTATATTGACCCTACCTAACAAAATAAATAATACACATGTTGTCCTAAATACAACTTCATTTCATTTTTTTACCTATTTAAAAACATACCAATGCTAATATTTTTGTTTACATACATTTATATGAAGTAGGTTCTTAAGAGTATATAGAACATTTACGATAAGATATTGTTATATGTCATAAAAGTTAATTTTAGTATAATTAATAAAAACTTCAGTAGGGTGTTTAAACAACTAGGCTTTGCGGTGTCACATTGACAGATCTTATAAGAATATGGGAAGATATCGCTATGGAAGCGTAGTATGATAATAAGCTATTTAGAAGTTGGAATAAATACATAAACAAAAAACCTAAATCAGTATTAAGTCAACATATTTTGTCACAGAAGAATTTAAACAAGTTTTAAATTTATCATAGACGCTAATATAAAGGGCCGAAGTTTTCTGCAAAAGATATGTTTCGTAACAGGAATGACAAACAATTCCTGACTGTTGCTAAGTGACTCTCGTCATACGAAAACAACACATCAGTCTGTCCGGCGTTATAAAATTAACAGTATTGGACAGTTAATAAGACCGATCTACAAAAGATACGTGCCAGTGAAATCAATTGCTAAGGTGCGCCTCAGCTTGATAAATTATATAAGATAGCTTAAATTCACATCAATCACAAAGTCAGTCAATCATCAAAAGTCATCAAATCAACAAAAATCAATCCATCACACGTATGAGCCAAAATCAGTTAAAGAAGAACAGCCGGTTAAATTTCTTTGAATCCACATTAGAAAAGAGTGGTGGAAGTCATCCACGTTCGACATAATATTCGAAGACAATAAGAACATAATAAAAAAACTTCAAGCTAGCTCAATTACCTAAACAGACAAACAAGATCAACAGATTGTTGCGGTACGGAAATATGGGAGAGAAGCTCTACTCCCTAATGGAAAAATAAAGAAAATAGAAGATTGGTAACCTCCTAACTGTTAAACTTACAAACAAACTCTTATTAACATTGTCTAATATTTTAATATTTCTCCAAAATGTTTAATTACAGACAATAAAGGTTGCTTTTTAGTTTGATGAAGAATTATCATATTTTTAATTCGCAGGAAAAATAATCTTGGACACTTAAAAAAATAATAATTTCAATATTAACATCTCTAGTATAAGGGACCTCTGAAATTGGGTCCTCGAAATCTATATCTATACTAATATTATAAAGAGAAAAGATTTGTATTTTTGTTTTTAACGAATAAACTCAAGAACCTCGGCAACGATTTCAGCAATTCTTTCACCATTAGAATGTTACTTCAGCCCTGAGTAACATAGGCTATATAACATGAAAATTATGAAAATAATTAAATTATATTTAAAAAAAAAAAAGGTGTGTGCTTAAGTCCTTAAGACCACACGATAGAAATTAAACACCACTATATCCCTCTTACTCCCTTAGTTTTCGTCGAGCCGACATTAGCCGAACGAACGTCACACAAAAAGGTTGCGGATCAGAATTTCAAAGTCATCCCATGAGAAGTTTCACTTCAAATGTACCAAACAATTTTGTAAAACAAATGTTAGGTAAATTATTTTTCGGATAACCCGCTAGTCTAGGCGGCTAAGATATGTAAATTATCATCGTTGAAAAACTCTTCATCTATTTTATGTACTAGGGACTGGGAATTGTTTGTTCATTTTTACTAGCAGTCAAAGTATGCCTATTAATTAAGAAACTAAAACGAATGAGAACTGAATTCGTGTTCTAATTCAAGGAGTGAGGTTTTTGGTACAAATTCAATCTGCCATAGCTTCATAGTCATAGTGGTTAATCCATAAACTTACGGTACTTGGTCCTTTGTTAAATAAAATGGGTGGTATTTTGCATGATATAATTTAGTAACTGTGCATAAGTGAATTTTCAATAATAACTAAACATGAATACAGTTTCTAAATACAAAATCTCCCTAAACTTTACGACAAAAGCGATCGTTTTCTTAAAAATATATGAAACCTTAACATTTGCAAGATTTTCCACTATCTTACATGACATTGGCATAATCGTGAATAAGCTTTTAATGAAATTGTACTATTAAATACTGAAAAAGTTACTGAAATAAATATTTGATATTGATTGAATCAATTTATGTAAAGAAGGGTATGTGATCCATATTTGAACTTCAAGTTTAAAATTGCGTTTCGAATATTTTATTTTATTGGACAAAATTTTTACATTAGTGCAGTCCTTGGAAATAATGAAAACTTTTCGTTGATGTGCATTGGCAGCACCGATGATTCATTCTGCAGTCATAAAATCATAACAAAACTATAATATAAAAATAGTAAATTGAAATAATATTGTAAGTGAACATTATAAGAAAGTGACAAAATGTTTTCAACAAACCCAAATTACACAAAACTCAAAACACATTTGAGGTTGGCTGTGAATAGACTTAAATTATTAGAAAAGAAGAAAACAGAATTAGCACAAAAAGCGAGGAAGGAAATTGCTGAATATATTGCTGCTGGTAAAAGTGAACGGGCTAAAATACGAGTGGAACATATTATTAGGTAAGTAGAGTAATTTACTAAGGTCGTTATAACTTTTCCATTATAAATGAAACTTATAACTAGTCATGTACAGTAATAATAATCACTAACGTTATGACGCATAAAATAGGTATGCTGTACAATTGAAGACGACTTCCTTTCAAATCCCATATATACTCTATAATACTAACAAATAGTTAATTAAATAAATAGGGAATAGATAAATAATACAGTACAGTAAGTTTTATAATGTGTGTTGTAATAATCTTTTATAGTAATACATATAGGAACTTTAAGTAAAACAGCATACTCTAAAAATTAAGTCTGTTATGGTGATGAATAAAGAAATCAACATTTTACAAACTTAACATATCAATATTCTTGGTAATTTTATTTCAGGGAAGACTACATGGTTGAAGCTATGGAAATAGTAGAGATGTACTGTGATTTAGTTCTAGCTAGATTTGGACTTGTCACTCAAATGAAAGAATTGGATGAGGGGCTCGCTGAAGCTATATCCAGTCTCATATGGGTTGCACCTAGAATGCATACTGATGTCCAAGTAAGTAGAATTCAAAATAAATCGTACATTCAGCCAAAATAAAATTAAGTACAAAAATTTATATTTTACTGGACTAGTAGTTTAATATAATGCTTGATACCAGTGACTATTTGACTATGTGAACTAAAAATGATAGAAAATTTATCAAAGCCTGGTTTTGTAACTTTTTTCAATACAGCTTTGCTTCTATTTGTGGGAGTATGATGTCAAATAGCATAAAGTCTTCCTCAATGATTGCTCTATCAAATGCAAAAAATATCGAATTCCCACTGGTAGTTACCAACCTAGCCTAACATTATCACATTCAAACAGATAAACAAACTTTTCCTCTTTATAATGTTAATATAGATAACTCAGGTAAATCTGAACATTTTATAAAAAAATGTATTTAGATACCAAAAATATTTTATTTGTAGGTTTGTCCTGCATCATTGCTCTATAATTACTAGATAGATTTTGATTAAATTCAACATATAGATAACTAATATTATGAGATAACATATAGGATTCTATAAAACTTTCTGAGATTTTGTAGCAGATGAATGTCTTGATGAATTTGGATAGAATTTTCTTTGTTCAGTATTATTGTTTGACCAATCACATTAATACTTAACTCATATACATAATGTTAATGGAGAAGGTTTTTATGTATGCCTGAACATGGTAGGTAGCATTGTACTCAAGTTATCAACAAGTAAAGTAAAGCAGTGTAACATTAACCATAGAAGCTAGTAATAATGAAATACACTTGGCTGTGTTAAGTTTGCATTAAGTACCTATATTAATTAAAAAAAAAAACAATCTTTCAATTGTTACTTCATTTCAGGAACTCAAAATTATATCAGACTTATTTACAGCGAAGTATGGTAAAATTTATGCAGACGCTTGTAGAAATGAGAATGTTAATACAATCAGTGAGAAATTGAAACACAAGATGTCAGTTCAGAGTCCACCTAAAATACTTGTTGAGCGATACCTTATTGAGATCGCCAAGAATTACAATGTGGAGTACACACCTGATGAACAAGTGATGAGAGAGGAACAAGGTAATTTTTGCTTCTTGAACATCAGTTTGAAAATTTTATGAATAATCAACAACCTTCCACATGTGGCAGTATAAAAATGTCAAATATAAATGTAAAATTAAAGATTTTAGATTAAAGGTTAATAGTTTATTGTGTGTTAATAAAGTTAGACAGCCTTTTTATGTTGGTATTTGTAAGTGCTGTTGTTTCTGGGAATGGATGTTCTGGTATAATCATAAAGCCTGTTCAGGGTAGGCCAAATGTTATTGCACTTATATGTTAACTATTATCAATCTCTTCTATATATTTGCTATGGCTCTGTTTGTGCATGTTAAAAATACATTGCTATTAGTTTTACATTAATTAGTATTGAGTACAAAAAATAATCATTTATAAATATTTAACAAGCTTCCTTTTCATTATAATTTCATTCAATGCTATCTATATTTTTCATGTTAATGTGTAAATCTTTTACATTATAAACACAAAAAGAAACATTCAATTGTTTTGTAAATTTGTCATTAGTTTACTATTCTATAACATGTAGTATATGATACATAATATCATGAGATATAACCAATATCTCTCATTGTACATGAAATTGATATAAAAATTTGTATGATTTATTTATATTGAACTGCAATTAAAGTTTTAAATTGTTAGATATTTCACTATTTTATACCTTCCTCATTACATTCAGCTCACGTTGTGTTACCCAATAGCATGCTCAGCAGATGGTATTATAGTGTGATAGTTACTATTAGATGTAAATTATATCCAGAGATGATGTATTCACAGAGAGGTATCCCTAAAAGAATATTCCATAGAATATGGAATTAGTTTTAATCTTTGTTTAAATATTTTATTTTTATGTTGACAGGTCGCGATGCAATGTTGATTGATATCAATGGACCTCCCATGCCACCTGGTTTCATAGGATTTCCTATGCAACCCCCTATACCTCCTCCGTCTGTACAACCATTTAGCTATCCTACTGTAAGTAATCATGACATAAAATCTGTCAATTATTATTAGGTGAACTTTGGGCAAGAAGTACATTTACGTATTATCCCTGGCTATATCTGCTGTGAGGGCTGTATGTGGGACTCTCTTGGTGCCCTCTTAAATGACTACAATAATTCCATTTTTTTTATTATAGGTTTAACATTATAGCTACAAATAATCTCACCTGATCTTAAGTGACGATGTGGCCCAAGCTGGAGAACTCCCTAAGCCTGTGGAGGGGCTGGCTCTCAAGTGTAACTGCCAGAACACCTATAAGAATTTGACAGCAGAAATTTCTCCCCTTTCATTCCCCTTATATAGCCAGAGACACAAGGCTGCTTTCATAAGCGGTTGTGCTGCTTTCTCTAAGTTTATAACTGTTCACTAGAATCACTAATTAGACAATTTTGGAGATAAATTACTTCATATATTGTACATATATTACTAACTATTACATTATATAACTACAATTTTTGTATAATTCAACTACAGGTTACATTTTTGTTCTCTGGTATTAATCTGACCATGTTGCATCAAAACCTACATACAAGTTCATAAACTATATATTTTGAAACAACTTATATCTATTGTCAGACTCCATCTGGTGGTAAAGTGGGGGGATTCATTGCTACACCACCACAGTACGGAGGCCCAAGTCAGCCTCCGATGGGGTATTCAATGCCTCCTGGTGCTGACTCTAAGAATTTAAGCAACAGCTTCCTTCAGGTATTAAATTTTTGCCAATTTTCAATTATTGTTTTATTGTATATTGTATGGTTGACTTTGCAAGCATTAGAAACACGCTTTACATCACTTGTAATTTCCTTTTACAGGAAGAAATGAGCAATTTACCACCCGCTTATGACAGCATTCATCATGATATGGTAAATGTATTTTAGTTAATGTTTCATGTATTCTGTTTATCCACACCACATATATATCTTTTTTGCAGTATATTTAAAAAAATAATAATTTTGTTTAACTCTCATTAACATAGCTTAGTACTATTTTGTATATAATAATGTAATGTATTTTGTATATAATAATTAATGTAATAGCAAACTTTAAAATTTAGGGCACCTTGCAGTTAGTTTTGTATAGATAACAATATTTGTTTGATGTTAGATAAAATCATAACTTGCAAAATACAGTATCATTATTCAGTATGTTATAACTGAATATTGATGCTATCATATACTATTATTTTATCATTATTTGTATTTAAATAAATATGTTAATGCACAAACTTTCCTTCCTTAAGAGCTAATGGTGCTGCTCAATAGGTAATTGAATTGTTGCTTATATTGTTTTTTTTTTAAATTACAAGTAATTAAATTTTTAGTGACTCACTATATATGGACCGTTTAATTTGAAAGTGGTGTAAGTCCTTTTTCTTTTGTTTCGAGAAAATTAAAGGTTACTATATTTGTTGGTAATGCAATTTCATTTATCGACCGATTTTAAGTTGTACAAAACGTGGGATTTTTTTGAAAAATTAAACATGGACTAGTTATATATTAAAAAATTACATTAAATTAAGCATGAATTACGTGATAACTCATTTTTCTCAAAAATGGACTTGCACCACTTTCAAAATTAACGGTCCATATATCAAATACCCTTTAGAGGCTCACAGTAGCATTTCAATTTTACATTTTAAATTCCTGCCCAAACACACTAGCAATCATAATGCTTTACGTTGTGACGTCATTATATTCTATACAACAATATTATTTTAGAACATTTTTGGAAAATAAAAGTGAATTTTTTTTACTTCGCCTCTAATTTTTCGTCCATCTATCGCATGTCGCATTACAGCCGGTCGCGCAGTAGGGGGTCACAGTGGGCGGCGCTCGGCAGAGGTACCAAGGCCAATATGGCGGCGCCCAAGGCTCGCATCAGTTGAATTTTCTTTGAATCAGTTCAATGCCTAAGATCCGAGAAAATTTTCATTTGTATCGTGGTTTCGTAAAACTATACAATTATTTTTTTTTCATTTCAGCCGGCGCATGTCCCGACTCCCCAACCACGATCCCGGGTCCCACCAGCAAACCACTTCCCGGAGCTGCCGGAACTGCCTTCAGTACCTTCGGACCTCGTCCTGCCGTCGGTGCCGCACAGCAACGAATCCAACACTCCCAACAACAATCCCTCGAACACCAACGGACCCGACGATATAGACTTCGACGATCTGAACAGGAGGTTCGAGGAATTGAAGAAGAAGAAGTAATTATTATTTTAAATTTTTCACAACAGATGTTTTTTTATACTTGCAGTTGCAAATCAGTTTCCTAAGTATACCTATGGAACACTTTAGTATCTTTTAATTTTCAGGTAAACCTTTTTTATTTATTTAATTACTAGGCAAAATATTTAATATGAATTAAATATTTTATATGAATAAAAAAAGGCTGCAGTTCACTTTTTGACACTTTGGTAACTTTGGTGGTTCAGGTAAAACATTTGAATACATTAACATTCTTTTCTTAGAAAACAATTTCGATACATTGATTTTTTTTTTTACTTATATGTGACTCAATTATATGATTTATTGACTACATATTGTGGAGATTTCTGAGTAATTAGCCAAGTTGTTTTTTGTCTACAATCGTTAGCGTAAGAGAAAAAGACAACTTGGCTAAGGGCTCATTATGACACTTCTATAGAACACATTTTAGGAGTCTGCGTTGAGATTATTAATAGAATAAACCTGTTTGCTGTCACATAATATCTGCTCGATTAAATGAATAGATAATCATCAGACAACAAAAAAATAATGCCATATTGAATCCATTAAAATGTGATGTTCTTATGTCAATTATTAGTGAACATTCGTAATATAGTTTTTTTTTATTTTTAATAAAATGGCTGGGTATCAGGAATAAAACTATCTTGTTAGTTAATGAATGAGAAAATTCAAATAAAATATACATTGGAATGTATAAATATACAGATTTATGACCAATGGGTTTTCAATGAGTCTTGATTTCTTGTATTAATTCATTTCAATCCAATATTTTATTTTTTTAGCTTAAAAGGTAACAAACAACTTAAATGATCGTTGTTTAGTCGTGCATTATGATTAAGAAAGCCCATAAGCTAACAAACTTGGATCATAATCTAACCCGAGACCGAATTTTTTTGTCATAATCCTTGAATTCAATCGAGACTAGATTAATTTTTGTTGAAAACAATACATTAGTTTGAAATCAGTTTATTCTTGAAAATATAGGTTTTGACAGCAATAAAAAATTAAATACACTTTCAATAAGCAGTTTTTAGTCGACCACATTCGGTGACAAACTTTTTTTTGTTTAATTTGTTACGATTTTCATAGAGCCTACTGTTACTTCTCAAAAAAAAATTAATAATGCAGTCATTTTTATGATATTTCAATTGTCCTTTGATTTACAATTAGTTAACCTTTGCGCTATCTTCACCTCATATTGTGATACGATAAAAATAACAAATAAATAAATATTATTTACCTAATAATATTATTTTAATTTTAAAGAATAATAACAAAATACTAAGTCACATTTTTAAATTATCTTTACTAATCCTATAATTTTCAAAGCGATTGGATCTGTTGGCTTTTAATATACGTATATATTTAAAAAATATGAAACCTATAAGAAATACTTCTAATCTTTATTTTCACGTACTGTCATTATTAAGAAAATGCGAAAATATGCACATAAATATATATAAAAATGATGTATATAGTAAGCAAATGTATTATTAAATCATCGGTTCATTTAACTAAAATGTATATATGATGAGTTATTAATTTATAAAATAAAAAAAAACATATAATAAAAACACCATAGTATATTTGGAAATAGTGAAAACACGACTTACCTGGCAATAGACCTGAGAAGTTTTTTAATATAAGAGGTTTTCTGCTCCTTTTAGGTTATGCCCACCAAACACAAACAACAAAGTTTAATAAATTATTATAAATTAGCTTTATTTATATAATCCATATATTATAAACAAATGTGATAATTATAAATCAGAATCAAGATTTCTGTTTTTTTATATTTTCTATAATAAATTTTATTATTGTTATGTAAAATAAAATCATACTTCCATTCATAAATCATAGCAAATGTAATCTACACCGAAGTGTAAAATACACAATAAATATAATATTGAAGTTTTATTTTTTGGTTTACCGTGAAGAATTCAGGCAGAGTAGAAGAGTAGTTTCCTCTAGCACTAGGACCATAAAAAGCGATTGGAGTACCGTTCCCTGGCCTTTAGAAACTATATCTTAATTAAAATAAAAGAAAGTAACCTCATAATGAACTAGGAAAGCTATATTGTCTAAGGAAAAGACTAGGTCTTTTTTACTGACCTGTTACTACACTTATTCTATTGTTTATGGCAATAGGGTTGTATGAGGGTGATAAAAATTTTGCGTATACTTGAGTTATTTATATAGACGATACAGTGATTACTTCATCTACGAAAGGTCATATTAGCTTATTAAGTCACTTATAAAAAGGTAAACAATATACATTGTTTGAAATTATCTGAGAGAGTATAAGTGTTACCTAAGCAAGCTTACATTTTCATATAATAAATTTTATGTAGCAAAAATTATTATATATAAACGAGTATTTATAATTTAATTTAATAATGAGTGATTGTCTACTTTCTAACTTGAATAGAACACTAAAATAAATTAGTCCCTTAGATTTTAATGTTGATATTTAATAATTTTTTCAATCACAATTTCTTATTATTGCTACATTAATACTACCTATATGAAAGATGCATTAAGTCTATAAATAACTTATTCATTATGAATACTAGTGTCTGAAGATATAATGGCATTGTGTTTTAAAATATAAGTGCAGACCATAATAATTGAGTATTTAATATTAAAGGTAAATCGGTTTATTTGTATTAATATAATATACTATATTTTATTGATAATCAAGCTAGTGTTTATTCATAGGAAAATTTGTAACGTGAGCTTTTTAAGCTTAACAACTATATAGGTTATATTGATATTAGATTAGAAACATTTTTAGTGTTATAATAAATTCAAATATTCATTTGAATTATTTCGAAAAGTAGTGGTATTCTATATCTATCAGTGTAATTCATATGTGTTACATGAAAGTAACTGTTGAAATGTTAATTATCAAAGTTCTAACATAGTTACATCAGTTACAGTTCAGTCATAGTTACAGTTTTCAGGAATCAAACTCGTGACCTCTCGACTTGTTTATGCTTATCTATCTTATGTAGGTGTTTACTTATGGTAATCTTGTTTCTGTGGGAGTGTTCGACAGTGCTAATCAGAATAATCTATACCATCAAATTTATATGTTTTGAAAAAATATATATTTTCACTTTTAACACCTCTCTTTTTTCAACTAATACTAGAACATAACATGTATTGGTTTTGAATACCTTAGAGATAGCTTATAAAAACGTGTGGTAATGTCTCTACCTGGGAATAGCCGCCTAAATGATGAGAGAAAAGTGTTAATGTCAAGTTTTGATCTCGATTCGGACAATTGAATAATTCCGAGACTGA
Organism: Actias luna; assembly: GCA_039707435.1. Classification (NCBI taxonomy): domain Eukaryota; kingdom Metazoa; phylum Arthropoda; class Insecta; order Lepidoptera; family Saturniidae; genus Actias; species Actias luna. The sequence continues at coordinate 4,723,595 of JAZHAC010000033.1, read as the reverse complement.
TAACTCTTATCCAGTTTGTAATTCGTGATGTTTTAAATCTAGAAAAACACTCAAGTATATAACAGGTAAGTATATTTGTTGAATCTTCTATTATAATTGCTATAACATAGGTAAAATAATAAATCACTACAAGCAAGAAAAGGCAGTCTTACACGTTTATTTCAATATATGCAGCAGGAAATATAAACAAAACAGAATAAAAATTACATAAATAAGGCCTTATCTGGTAGCTCTGCACTAATTTGTTCATAATAGCCTAATGATCTGTTGGGAGCATCCGGCTATCTTCTTCAGGTTCGAGTCCGATGTATTTGTGATGCTGTCCTTTTTAAGTTTATTATGGAGTTGACTATTTGTTACTATTTTAGTTTGTATTTGCAGTTTACTCGGAGATTCTGCTAGGAGAGTGCCCAGCGCCACTAAACCTCTGTAAAGATAGAATAAAACATTTTGAAATGAAAACGTTTTTAGTATCGTGTTTTGAAACTTGATGAAACGAAAAAGCGACAGTTAAAGAGCCAACTACATATATCTATAGGGTATAACGTGCGAGAGAATGAGATAGACGGAGTTTTACTTGTGTCAGTAAAGGCATCATACAACCACGGTGTATTTTACACATATATTGTTTACATAAATATTTTAATAATAATTTCAAGGTTTCACTTCTGTTGCCTAAGAACTGCACACATCATTTATGTGTATGATTTATAACAAGTAGAAAAATGGTGACCATGGATACGTTAAAAATGTATTGAAGTACGCTGTTGTCATTTCAGCTTGTAACACACTTTGGTAGCGTTAATATATTTATGTTTGCATCAGTATACGTTTACTAACATGTGTGTTGTGAGAACGATTGGATTGGGTACAGATCTCTATTCTTCTACTTAATTATTCAATATACACCATTGGATCTAGGATCCTGACACGACAAAGTCTATCGCTATGACGGATGTTATATCAGAACCTTTTGGAATGTTGTCTTTTTCTAAATTCGCCAGCGTAAAATATAATAAAAAAATGTATGAAATTCATTCTAAACACTAAAACGACTACATAACTAAACATTCTGCTTTTATGTAAACTTTATATATTTTTGTAATGTTTTAAAAATAATTTGCAGTGATTGGTAGAGTCTTAGTAAGTCTTCTATGGAACACTAACGCAAGCGCTCAAGAGCTGATTTAGTGATTAAATTTTCGCGAAGATTTAACACCAAGTAACTATACCCACACCTACAAGTACTGGTCTCTTATGTGGACAATTATCACATCAAGCTGATACTTAACAAAAAATGTAATGTATGAACCATAAGCAAAGAATAATCAGATCGATAATAATAACACGATGATATCTAAATATGAACGTTTCCAACGAACGTTGTGATGATGGAACAAAATTACTACCACGAAAGTCACTATAAACCATTTCCAATAATGATTTACAGCATAAACATTAAAAATTTAGAAAACAGTCAAAATCACAGAAAAACATAAACACGTCCCTTAGATGATGTCGTCTTGAGTGCCGCGTGTTTGCCTAGCCATGTTCGCACAGTATTTATACTACTCTGTGTTATCAAAAACCCTCGAATAACTAAACTCTCTAAACATTAAATCTACCTGAAATAGGCTTCGTTATCTGTGATCCTACTGAGTAAGTGTATGAGGCAATCTGCGAGATCCACACTGTCAGGCTGCTGGGCCAACGCTACTGATAGATTTAATAATAACGAAGCAGCTGCAATCTGAAATGAATAGATATTTTATTAGGTATATAGGACTAACTGTGACCATTACTTTGATTGTGTGACACTAAAATATATTTATTAATCTTTGTCCGTTTTAGTACCTTTTTTTTCTAAATCTGACTGGTAGTTCCTAACATTAGCGCACTCAAACAAACAATTTCGCTTTATAATATTTATATAGATTTAGATAATACTAATAGAGATCTTACCATAGAATCATATAAAATTACTTGTCTGAGTTTCTATAAACAATATTTAAGAATATTATCCATCACTTGAGCGTACAGCAAATTTAATTTTTCTATTCCAAAGATCCAAAAAGGCGTGATTTACTGCGTTCGGCCATTTTAGGTTTACAGAGAATTTGGTTTTTCATGGCTTTACATTTTATTTTGTGATTCCTTACCTGGCCGTTATTATTGAGCTGTTGTGTCAAACAGAACAGTGAATGTGTGACGCTCTCTCTGGCTGACAACACTAGCATTTCACCCGGTAGGTCACTGAACGCATTCACTAGTACTCGCATGGCAAGCATTATATTAGCTGGTAAGTTATCTGAAAATAAAAATAAAAACAAATTCTATTGTCTGTACTAGGGCCAGTATGTTCAAAATCTGTTCAACCTATGTACATAAAAGTTATTCATGATTTTCTATGAACAATAAAAATTATAATGTCTGAAATATCAAAGATAAATAAAAGAGCAACAAATGAAAATGTGCGTGTAGCAATGTAGGTGGACACGTAAATAATAAAATTTCTTTATGTTTACATAGCATTTTAATATCATAACAAATCTGTATAATGCATACCTACATAAAAATGGATATTTATATGCTTTTTATTGTTGTTAATAAGTTTAGCGTTCTGGCTACAATCCCACCTGATGTTAAGTGACGATGTGACCTAAGATAAGCCTAGCATAAGGACTGGCTCTCAAATGCTACTGCTGGAACACACCTATAGGTATTTGGCGGCAGATTTTCAACTAGAGAGCGGAAGATATCCAGACGGGCATTAGAAAAATCCCTACCACCATGCGTGGATTTGAACATACGTCCTTTAAGGCAGCGTTACGCTATCACTGAACTATTATCGCTTCAAATAACATCGTTAATCCATGTTAGTCACATATAACTCTTTGTCAAAAAAAATTTTTTTTTTGCCATAGTGACTACACTACACCTGAGGTTAAATACAGTACAATTCAAATCAGCAGCGACTAACAATGACCAAAAATCTACATTACACCCAAGGCTTTATACCAATCTCAAGTTCAAAATTTGTCATGTAAAATTTTAATATATCTTTCTTTTTTAATCTGAGTCCTTTTTTTATAAGAATAATGTAGTTTCTTTTACATTCATGAAATGCCTTTTTAATTTTGTAACATTTTAAAAGTGTCCTGCAGCTTTTTATGAATAACTAATTAAGCAAACCTGGTGTTATTAATTCCAGTAGATATTTTACAAATGATGGACCAAATGTTGTGTCAAAGATTAGTCCATTTATTTCTTTATTTCTAACAGCTAGTCTTGTTATGTCCAACACCGGGAATAGTATTTCTGAAAAAAAAAAAAAAAAAAAATGTTACTATAAACATATAACTTACGAATATATGTATTTTTGTTTATTATTTCAATGTATCATATAAATACCTTTTGGCCATTGTAACATTTTCTTCAATGACGTTATCGTTTCTATATCATAAGCATTATTCTGTAAGAGATCAAATTTAAAGTGAATATTAAAGCGAAAATCATTTTTGCTATTTCGTTTTTTTTACCGATGCAACATAATACTAATTTTCTGGAAATATAATGTTTTTATTACATATTATTTAATTTTTTTATGCTTGCTCGGCAAAGTGACGGCACTTTACCTGATATTAATCACAGTACAATCTAAAAACAGTAGCGACCATCGAAATAATGAAAATCGATCGCAAGTCACTACTGTCATGCCATCCTACAATAATTAACCACATTTATAGATTTTGTATTTCCTCTTTTTTTTTTTTCAAAAATTAACAACACAATACTTTCGGTTTATAATGTTTCGATTTGTAAAAATGTAGTAAGTATTCTGAATATTAAAGCAATATCTGAAAAAAATATAAATAGCGTTATTAAATTTCCAGATAAGCATTGATAATCAAAACACGCATACATTGAAACCTTAACAGCCGAATATTGTAAACAAAGAATTATCTAAAAAATAGTATGTCTCAAATATTCTACCTTCAGTCTTAACCGATATTGTTTCATTCTATACAACGAAATACTTTAAAGAGACAACAGAAAAAAGCTAAAATGATACAAATAACTGTAATAATCAGTTTGTTCTTGTATACAATTAAATTATTTATATGCTAATGGCATTATATTACCTACAAGTCTAACAATAAAATATTCTATTTATCTATCAAATCATGTTTCCTAGTTAGTATCAACACAAATGGTTTATTTACTTACTTATATTGCCTAAACACTGCGTATATTAAGATGTCCAAAAAAAGTTTTATTTTTATGAGTTTCTACAGAAAATATAATAGTTTAGCACGTTTTAAGCACAACTCAAATATAAAAAAAACATTAAGAGATCGCATAAAATTAGAAAAATTTCCGAAATCTTGGAAAATCTATATTTTTTCTCGTTTTTTCACCATTAAAATAGTTAGGATCCTTTTCAATTCGATATCTTAATATATAGGCATATATATAGGTTGTTCAAGTTTTTTTTTAAGATTCTAGGTCTAAGACCTTAGACCTTTTCGAGTGACTACTGAATATAGGAATACTAGCTAAATTTTTTATATATTTTAAAAAGTTGACACACTTGTCCGTAAAAATAGAGCTAGAGAGATGCAAAATAAAAATGTCGTTAACAAAATATATATAAATATGTTATATAAAAATAAGTATTAAGTTTGTGATTTTAATTAATACTTACTGACCTTTTCCCCTAACTTAACAATATTCTCTAATTCTTCGTCCGTCATCGCTGTGAGACCGTCCCCAACTTTACTATTAAACTCCTTCAGCTTGTCGTGTATCGCTTTTAAATTGGCCTGATCAAATCTGGAAAAAGAAAACAAAAGAAAATAACTTACAATTTAATTAATACAAACGTAATTAATACTTATAGAAACAAATAATATTCTAGGTACTAGATGAATTAAATTAATACAAAAAAAGGAGTAAATATTACGATATAGTTGGCTTGAGGCGTTATAGTTGCAGTTTCAGTTTTATGATTTTTTTATATATTAAATCCAATATATGTATGAATGCTTCCTTTACCAACCATACACCGCTGTAAAAATTTTTTTTTTTTTTGTGGCAACACTGACTCTTGTTGAAAATATTTCAATGTATAATGTTCTAATGTTGAAATCCTTAGTAATATTATAAAGGCGTTTTTTTTTTATTTATAGGTTTAGCGTTATCACCTGATCTGAGTGACGATAAGGCCCAAGTTGGTAGACACGCTAAACTTGTGGAGGAACTGGCTCTCAACTGCAACTGCCAGAACACACCAATTGGTATTTGGACGCAGATTTCCAACTTCAGAGTCATAGCTAGCCAGGCGGACATTAGAAAGAGCACTATTACCATGTTATGGTTTCCACACGACGTTTTCTTTCATCTAAAGCTCAAGCTTATTCTAGGTGCATTCGAACTCACGGCCGTTGACGCGGCGTCCTTACATACTACCTGTCAGCTATCATCGCTTCAAACATTTGACAAATATTTATTCAACAATCTTCACCTGATATAGGAGTCATGAGGTATAAAAGGTTTCCCGTTGTACTGCGCGTCAGTCTGAGTGCTGTAAGCCCCGCTGCCAGTGAACGGGTCCTGGCGTGAAGGTGGTGGAAGACCTGGAGCTGGCCCAGACCCTGGCAAGTAACGCGACTCACCGGTGAACGGGTCTGCGAAACCGCTGTAATTGGCCACACTTATTGATACCGTTATGGTCTGGATTTATGCGTACCTATTTTTGTAAATTTAAAAATCTATACCAATGTTTGTTTGTTCGAACACGCTTATCTTAAGAACTACCAGGCGGATTTCAAAAATATTTTTGTATTTGATAAACTAGTCATTGAGAAGAGCTTAAGGCTATGTAACATCACGCTATCACAAATAGGAGCAGAGCTGAATTAAACAAAAAACTGGCAAAATTTATTAAATATTTTGTTGTTACACGTGAACTAAGTTGCAGGTACAGCTAGTATAATTATATAAGAATTACCTTAAATTTTACAAATTACTATATTCTATATTTCTGTAATAACTGAAAGGATTGGAAAAATTACAAGGTAACGTTAAAAAAAAAATTATAATAAAAATAAATATGAGATTTCTTTAATACATCAAGTCACAAAAAAACTACATAGGCTACGTTCCAATTAGCGTTCACAACGCGCAAAACATGTCTTCAGCCGTTCTATATGAAGACCAAGGACGTTCCGTACGCGGAGACAAGATAATTAATGACGTCATTATTTTCACTCACGAGAATCTCACAACGACCCAACCGGCGGTTGGTCCTGTACTGTGTTCCACTTGAGTTGGTGACTCTAACACACGCAACCAAGTGGAACGAAAGAAACCGGGGTCGTGAGCGTTGTGGACGCGAAGTGGAACGTAGCCATTCAAACCAATAACATTAAAAGAACTCATGTCCCCCTCATTTTTTTAAATAATAAATACTTATATTTGTAACTTACCCGTCACTTGAACTAGGTATTTTATCTAATTTAGCATTCGTTATAATAAAATTAGCCACTTGCTCCAAGTACACTTGTGGAAGGTTATTCCTGAAAAAAAGAAAAAAAGCTAGTTATTGGTTTTATAAATATGTACAAAAATATAGAAAATATCACTAGCATTATTTATTCACTTAAAATCATTGTTTAAACAACAATATTGTAATATAACTAGCCCCGCCCTCGACTTTGTTTGAGATTTTATTTAATAGTTTCCGCCCGTTTTTGTAACTTTTTTCGATACAGCTTTGCTCTTATTGGTGTTAGTGTGTTGTTAAATAGCCTAAAGCCGTTCTCAACGATTGTTCTATCAATTACAAAAATAATTATTGAAATACAACTGGAAATTTTTTAATTAAATAATCAGTTGCTACGTATATAACATCATGAAATGTGGAGGAGTGTGATATGCATCTAAACATATTTTTATATATAAACACAATTTCGGTAACCCAGATATTAAAATTAATATTACATATAAAAAGTATTAAAAGACGTTCAACTAACTTGTGAATAAAAGCTTGCGCTGCGACCCAGGGATCTTCGGTCTTGTTAAACGGTAATTTGATTGGCGGTTCTCCATCTTTGATGTCCACACTGAAGACAAAATCGTATTCCTACAATAAAAATTTATAATAATATTTCCATATTATGAAACAATACCTGAAACTAATATGGGATCTTATAAAAATTAAACGGTTTTATAGCAAAACCTCAAATACCAACTACTAATATATCAGTACAAGCAAATAAAATAAAAAAATCTGTAATTTTAAAATAAATTCTTTGATTATTTAAGAGCAAAGCAGAGCTGTATTTTATTATATCCATTTACTACTCTGTTTTACCATCAATAATGGTATTAAATTTAACAGGTTTTTAAAAATTTCCATAACTAATTTATTGTTAAGACAAGGAACAGTTATAAATTATTGAAAATAGCTAGTTATAGTTAATAATATATTTGCTTATACTGTATCTAAATCAACCCATTATTATTTATTTATTTTAAAAGAAATTCAAAGCACATTTGTAAGTATATTAAAATGGAATATATTTTTATATTTTAATTTTGTCAATTAAATCAAAAGTAACAAAAGTCTATGGCTAGGTATGTTTTTACACTGATATTTGATAAATATAATTTGGTATTTTATGTGTTTTTAACAGCTGTAGAACTATAAATACAGCAACTTGAGAAACTATTGTTCACCTTGATGAATAATGGCAATAACACAAAAGTATTTTATTACCAATTATTATAACTTTATAATAATTATTGTACAGTACATCTGTTATTTACTAAATTTATATATTAATTACCTTGCCCTGATGCATAGTTTTTCCTTCAGTCGGAGGATTAGCGCCCATTACATCGCCTATCTCGTTCCACGTATTTTCAGCAACGCTCCAAGAATAACATTTCACATTAGTCCCTCTACGCACAAGTTTTGTTTGTCCGTCAGACTTGCCAGGTTCTAACAATACTTCTGGACCCGGTAATCTTAAAATATAAAATTAACGTATTTGTAGAGTATATAAAATAGATGAATATATTCATAAATACAAAATCTCAGACAAATTAACATTGACAAATTTTAAATTCCAAAAATTAAATTAACTATTACATTGTTTTAATTAAAATAAATAATGAACAAATGTTCCATAAAAATAAAATATTATTGTTTTTTTACTTACTCAGAGAGCTTAAAACCGCCGATTTCTTGTTGTGATGCAGCATGCATCTTCTCTACTTCTTCTTCAAATAGCTTAATCGTTACATCATCTGCATAACGAGCCGGATCTTTCGTAAATACGCGAATAATGCCATCACTTGAACCTATAGAACAACAATATATTGGTTACTTAAAGAAATCATTAGCTTATATATTTTGTAGTTAGCTTAGCATTATAGTCATAATCTCAACTGACGTTAAATGACGATGTACCCAAAGACGGTAAGCACGCTAAGCCTAGTTGAGGGACTGGCTCTCAAGTGCAACTGCCAGAACACACCTAAGTATTTGTTAGCAGATGTACAACTTGAGGGTGATGTATAGTGCCGCATAAGGGATAATAAAGGTAACATCCATTGTCCGACTCAATCCCTCATTACAGCCTGCTTAACACCTATCATACCTTAATGTCTATATAATACCATTACAGTGGTAGACTAGCCAAGCGAACATTAGAAAAAGCCCTACCACCATGCTATAGTTTCATCATAATGAGTATTCTTCACCGAAAGCTGAAGCTCATAGCAGATGGTTTCAAACTCATGTCCCTTGACCTGGCATCCATACACACTACCAATTGAGATATCATTGCTTCAAACAACTTTAAACATTCTGGTAATTAATGAGAAGGATTATAAAAATTAAAAGTATTCTTAACCTGAAACAATATCTCCATTATCCAAACAAGTAACACTCCAGACTGACTGTACGGGGAGTCGAATCTCTCTAACACAGTCTCCACATTCCCATAGGCGTACACTACCATCTTCACCGCAGCTTACAAATCCATTTTCAATTGCTGGGTTGATACTTAAACTGTGATTAGGGAAATTTAATTATATATACTTATTTCTAATCAGTAATAGTTATCTTGACTATCATCATTATTGAATGATGAATTACTTGCAAGGTGCTCTGATGAGAAAACAATTACAAACATTACATATATATGCTAGTAACAAAAATTAAGGGATATAAAAAACTGGACATTTTTGGGTAAAAAAGGAAACTAATTTAAAGGAAATATCTGGAATTTTTTATCGTTATCTTAAATGTAGCAAGAACTATTAAAAAATATGTCATCAAAGTACACTACACTTGTGTTAAATAATGTCCAGAGTATTTAACTTTTGACAGTTTGGTAAACATATTTACATAAGTGACAGCTTAATGCTGGTACAAGGCACTTATTTGAAATAAATAAAAAATATTGTGTACATAAAACAGACACAATGAAGACAGTTGGTACAAGTGGCCTTTAAAACATATAATATTCCTATCATACTGCAAAAAAGATTGGTACCTCTGTTGTTAGGTTTCAATACAAAAAAAAGCTTTACCTGTAAATATAATTAGAATGTCCATAATATGTATTAAGGCATTGCCCTTTATTAGTCCACAATCTCACAGAGGCATCATTAGAGCAACTTAGAAAAGTATCAGTATTAGCCACAGCTAAATCACGAACGCAATCAGTGTGTCCTGAAATATGGAGATAAAATGTATCATATAATAATATATAAATAAAAATTGTATTTACAGAAATGCAATATAAAATTTTTAGGCACTTATTAACCATTTAGCGTATAGGACTTTTTATAATTTCTGCCCAACTAGCTGCCACCCTAAATTTCAAGATCTGCCACCAAATACCTACAGGTGTGTTCCTACAATTGCATTTGACAGCCAGTCCCTCCACAAGGCTTAGCATGTGCATCATCACTTAACATTAGTGGAGATTGTAACCATAATGCTAAACTGTAACTATTAAAAAATATTAATCTTTTGAGGTAGGAGGTAAATGCTGAGAGATATACTGGATGGATTTTTGCTATTGAACTATACAAAAAATATCTTTATATTATCATCCAAAAATTTTGGGATATATCATTTCATTTTATTCTTTGTATATTATATAAGTAACCTAAATTATATAATATAAAATTTTAAATAACAATAATATAATCAGCCACCATACAGTTCAATTTAAACAAAATTAGAACTATTTTTTTTTATAATGACACTTACCATTTAGTGTACTGATAGGTTCTCCATTTTTCATCCATAATTTAATAGTTTTATCAGCTGATGCAGTTGCATAAGTATGGTTTCCAAGTTCAATAGCAGACCATACAGCTGCCTGGTGGCCTTTTAATGTCAGTGGAGATGTTAAAGGTTCATTGATATTCCACACTTTCACAGTGCTGTCCCAGCTTGAACTATTAAATATTCAATTAACTATACTTACACTCAAAATTAAATTCATATAATGACTGACTATATAAAGGAAGACATTCATACCTAAGTATTGTTACAATATTTAAATTAAATAAGAACACAAATCAACGTTGTAAAGAACATGTAAATAAGTACCTTCATTTATAAAAGTATACAGCTGACATTAAATTCTGGAGAACACATTTGATTTTTATTTCTATTTTATAATCCAGGGACAAACGCAATTATATCTAGTATGTTTTTATATCAGAATATTACATTTTAGCAAACTGAAGCTAATGAAGACCTTTTTACAGACCTAAATACTATAAAATACTAACCTCAAAAGTAGACCAGAATCTTTTCCAGGCCTAACACTACACACAACATTCTCATGGCCTTCTAGAGTGAACTGTATGATACCATCTTGTAGAGTATATCCAAGTATTGTATTATCATTACTCCCAGTTATGACGAGGCCTTCTGGAAATGCTTCGCAAGAAGGAAACCAACAGACACAGGATACAAAATTCCTATGACCTTTGTATGTAACAATATTCACAAAGTCTTTTATGCTACAAAAAAAAAATTAATAATCTGAGTTTAACATAAGCTGTAATAATAACAATAAGATAAAATATATACCATACCCTTCCGGATGCCACAATTTAGCGGTTCTATCTCTCGAAGCGGACAGTATACAAAACTCTTTGGTAGTCGCGACACATCGTACATCCATTGAGTGACCACACAATATAGTACTAAGTTTATAATCAGACACAGCCATTGTAAATTCTAAATGCCGCAAACAAAATTCAGAAACAATGGCGGCAACTCAAAGAACATAACACTCTCACGAGCGGCGACTAAAATCAGAGAAAAGTTGTCATGTCATGTTGAAGTAAGATGTCATTATTTAATGACATTACTTGTATATTATGATTCTGCTTATATAAACAATTTTACCAATGCCATGTTTTAAATATAATATTGAAAACAGTTTTAACAAACATCCTCTTTCCTTCTCTAAATTATTTATGCACTTTACGCAGTTTTTATAGATCTGTAAAGTATGTTTCCAGTTTCCACTTAGTATTTATAATTTACTTTATTCTGCGTAATAGTCAACTTATATTGCATAAACTGCATTTACATCTGAGAGTGCGTTCTATTTAGCAAATAGTAATCACATTTCCTACACTGGCCTACGCTCATGACCACGGTTTTTTTATTCTACTTGATTTACTGGCTTTACAATCATTTCATAGTGATATTTTCGCCACGTTCACAGCGGCCCTGGTCATCTTGAGGAACGGCTGAATGCATGTTTTGAGCGTTATGACCGCTATCAGGAACACACCCTGAGCAAATTTTATAAATAAAAAAGTGCTTGAGACTACATCACATAAGTGAATACTTGTAACTATATTTTTCGTTTCTTTATCAACTCGTATCGACTTACAGCTAGTGTGTAACAAAAAAAGCATATAACACATAATAATAAAGCAAACAAAAAACTGTTTACTCTGTATATTAAAAAAAAAAAACAATAAAAGTTTATTGCTAAGATTTAGAAATTGTAACTTCATAAGTGAATCCAAATAGATGAAGCTTTACTCTCTGAAACTCAATATTTTAATAAAGAAATCGTTCTTTTTTTTAGCGCAACTTAGCTAGGCTCAAAATACGTGTATCCAGTAATAGTCATAGAAAGATTAATCTTGTTAGATTAGTGTTGTAGTGAGTAATCACTTTATGACTTGGGTCCTTAGAATATATATTCAAATGAGACGATACAAGACTATACAGGAAAGAAGCGATACTATTTTTAGAATTATCTGAGACTATCTGATATTACTTATATAAATATTATTATATTATACATAAATTTTATATAACGGTTAGAGACAAACAAAAATAAGTATATCGTAAATATACTTTATTTAGGAAAAAAATGTATTGGACTGTTCTTCAAAAGGAATGAGTTTCAGAGATATTTTTTCATTAAATGATTTAAGAACATTCATATATATTAAGAGGATGCTAACGATGAGCAACTGTTTTTGTATTATAATAAGCGTGTAAATAAAAAAAGTCAATTCTTTCATTTTTCAATGGGTTCAACTAATTATAATGTAAAACGTATAAAACGTGACAGGACATCTGGTCATATACTCAATTATAACCTTAATAAAAGAGTTACATCATTTTTTTTTCCAAACCCCAGCACCTTCTACTTTGTACAAAGGTGTACTTTAATAACTTGTCTAGAAAGCGATTAGGTAGATAATAAAAAAAGTAATTTATCAAGAATCGGGAATATAAATAATTTTATTTTGAATTCCCAATACGCTGATTTTTAAAAACTTTTGAATGACACTCAATACAAATTATTGACGTGAAATATAAGTGACACCAAATGAAGTGTTTTGGTGATAATGAGTGTTATGGTGGTGGTGCTGAAGTGTATGATTTTATCAAATCATTCCCACCTTATGACAGCTCACTGCGTCAATATATTAATATGTGCTTATGGTTGGATCAACAGATTTAATCCATCTGTAAAGATAATTACCTTGCTCGGCTTAGTACCGATACTATTGCGTCTGTGATGTTTGAAATTTAGTTACCGATACCATTACTCAGAGCACCCACTCTTTTTATGGTACAACATAACACAACAATCTATGGTACAACACTACCTATGACAACTAAGAACCGCGAAATTTAAATTAATAAATATTATAAATTTATTACAATTTAAATACATTTAATACTACGTTTGTTCATTATTTGTTTGAAGCGTTATAATAACATTATTTATATCATTAAAATAGTATTACTATAATATTATTTAGTTACAGATTGATGAAAATGTCTTATTACGGGTTATACCGCTCCGTAAATATAAATAAATATAAAATTTTCATGAGAAGATAAATTGAATAACATTATATCCACGGTGTAAGTAAATTATTTGAAAAAAATTCACTTTATATTCATCTGACTGCTCTAAGTTAATTTCCGAATTCCCGCCGGCAGCGCTAGTGTGGCGAAGCCGGTACGCGGTGACCGGTACTAAGCTATAGAAACGCTTCGTATACATAATAGTAGTGTAAAGATGGCGTCGTCGGTGTGTGTTTCTAAGTGTCGTTTCTTCGCTAAATTAGAACTAAATCGTGGTTTGTGTTTATCACCAATTTTTAAGGATTTGTCTAATAGCAGGGTTAGTATCCTGTCGTATAATAAGTATTTCGATTTTTTTAAATAAGTGTTTCATATATAATTGCCTTTTCGTAGTTAGATTTTGATATGCACGTGCCCTAGTGTAGTTATGTATCAGCTGTCAAACGTCATTCAATATGTGTTATTATATTTTTTTATATATACCTACATAATACTTATAATATGTAATTTTATATAATTGTTTGTATTCTGTTCCAGAAGTTATTTAATGTTTTATTAACTTTAAAAATGATCATAGTTTAGTATTATGTATTTTAAATATGAGATGATAGACATTGGAATAACGTTTTTCAAAATTATTTCAATTTATTATTTATGGATTAAATTTGAGAATTAAGTTTTATTACTTAAATGTGTTGTCTGTTTTATTAGTTATTAAATAGCTTTGTTAATATTTACAGTAAACCATATCATAATTTTCGGAACGTTTTCATGGGCTCACTACACGTCATGCTCAATATAATAGTACGATTTATTTATGAATTACTTTCTGTTTTTTTTTCTTTTTACATATTACTGTTAGGCGTTTATTTATTTATTTGAATAAACGTTGAAGAGCACGTAATGTAAATTATAATCCTGCTACTAACTAATAGTCTTTATTAAACTACTCGGGTTCACTGTACTTATATTTTTATATGATTTTTTATTTAAGGAAATTATTAATGTTCATGCATGTTTTTGTATGATAACGTATATATTATAATTAATACCAGTAACCGCTATGTAAAATATTTATTTTGTGTTCCTTTTTAATGTATCTTAGTTTGCGCAAATTAATTTATAAGCGTTATTCTATATTTTACCTCTGCACATATATCTGATGACCCCGCGGCGAATTCTTTTTCCGACATAGTTAACAAAAAAACTTAAAATTTTAGTCTATGAGGATGTTTTTTTATTGTAACAGCATTTATGAGTTTTTTATGATATACCGACATAATTTAAATGAGGAACTTTCCAACAAAATAAAAGTACTAAGATATCAAAGTTTTTTTTTTTCGTATGTTGATGCTACGCTAACCTTTATCATGTATTGGACATATCGCATTTTTACGATAATTATCGTAGAGCTGCAAATAATATCACTTAATTGCTTCGATATTAACTGAAAATAGCGGTGTGTAGTGTAGCTTGTATATATTTATGGTTTAGAATTTCTTGTGAAACTTTATCATTCACGATTTCCATAAGACTCTGCAACAATAATTATTATTATATCCTTGTTATAAAAATTAGCAGTAACTCTTTGGTCTTATGTATTGACAAACAGTATGATGAATTAATAAAATATTTACATGACAAATAGATGAGAATATTCTCGTGACATCATGTTGATTATTAGTTCTCTGATAAGCGCAATTAGCTTTTTGTTTGAGTTGTCCGAATGAGTACTCACATAAGGGCGACAGATCCGTTTGTCTGTGTAACCCAATGTAATAATAACACCTTATAGTTTTAATAATCTGGGTCAAATCCCTAAGTGACACACTGTTATTTTCAGTATTCTATAATTATATCTGCCATTTGACATGTTAAAATTAAAGGGAATTTAAGAGTGAGAATAACTTTTAGATTTATGAGACTTTTATTTATTTATGATTTATGAGACTTAGCTATCCATGGTGTCCCCGTGCGGGTGCCGGGTCTATCGGGCGATAGAGAGGGAAACTACGAGCAGTTCTCGAGACTTGTGACACAGATGTAAGTTTAAAGGGTCCCTTACCAACGCGCGTCAACTACTACTCGTGTTTCTCTCCCTACTCAGCCAAATTGGCAGGAGTTTACTAGTGCAGCTTTAGAGACACGTTCTAGTGTTGAGCTTACTGCAGTCATAAACAGGCTTAGATCTTTTAGAAGAGCAGGTCAATATCTTTTATAATTCTTACATAATCCTTTTAGATATATAAATTAGTAATGAGGAAGTTCTTCAGTTAATAGGCAAAAGTAGACCTTGAAATGTCATGAAAGGAAGAAGACATTAGCAACACTTTTCCTGTATGTGTCTGTGAGATGAAATTGATACGCTCAATTATTCTATAACATCAAAGCTACAAATACGGGTAAACTGTTCACGGATAAAAGAGCTGACCAAAACAATAGAACTATTCAAAACTATGTCACCAAGGTTAAACGCAACATAATCAATTCACAGTTCATTGAACTTCAACCTGTCTCTCGTTGCACTAGTTTTGTGATAAAACAGTCTCCGATTTGTTTATATAATACACGATGTCAGTTACTGTAATAAAAACGTGTGCGTGCTGTATTTACAAGTGATCGCAAAATCAGAACTGATGTAAATCGCCGAGCAAAATAAGCCTGTTTTACATGACCTTGCTAAGAAACTAAATTATTTACTTCAGCATCCTTTCAAGCACGTGACAGTAAAATAACATCTTAAACGTAAAGTTTTGATATAAAGAAAGTACCTAATTTTTAAATAATGACCTCTATCTATTTGGGCAACTTTGCTAATGTCAAGTATGACAAATTCATACTTAACGAGGAACGTTCAGTTTACTATATAGTAAATTAAAAACATGAAATATATCGCCATAACATAGAGTAGTCAAAAGTGACAGTTCGTTATAAAGATAAATAGTAATTGTGTCAGCAGGTACTAACATTATAAATTATAATGAATGAGGTGTCGTAATTCCAATGGTAGATGTCAGCTTGCTACAGTATGTCAAATATTTAACCTTAATTAAATATTAAATAAATTATCTGAATATGAAAATGTTAGTGATAACTTCGTAATAACATAAAAACTGGGGATACATATATTACTAAAATATTTTATATAGTAAAAGTAAACATTATAAGGATATTGGGATTTAAAGTCTTAATTTTCTTTTATTACGTGTGCCTATGTATTAACAAAGGGTTACTTCGTGTAACATCACCTTATACAAAAACTTGGTGAAAGATTATCCATACGATTTTATAAATTTATCGTATATATCTGTTTAACATATGTCAAGTTACAAGTAAATTAACGGACAGACAGACGTGTGGCCGTTCGCCCGGTCCTCCGAGAGTGTAACAGGGAGTTTGGCTTCCTGTCGTTTCGTCTTGTGCAGGTGCTATCTAGGAATGGGTGCTTTGGATAGTACCTGCACAAAATTACGCGCAGGGAGCCGAACACCGCCTTTCGTGAGTGTGGTGTGGCGGTAACATAACACACTATGTGCGAGTTTGTTGCGTGGTTCGAGTCGCGGCGTACTCTGGAGGCGGCGGCGGGGATGGATTTCTCATTGCAAAGCGTGGTAAAAGCCATGCTCGGCAGCGAGAGTTCGTAAAATGCGATGGTCTTTTTTATGAGACAGGTTTCTCGCAGAAGGAGACCGCTGAGTGGCCCTCCGAGGCTGATCCCCGCGGATACTCTCTCCGACACATATGCCCGGGTGGCAGAAGGGGCCCATACGCTCGTGCCCTT
This sequence comes from Actias luna, assembly GCA_039707435.1. NCBI lineage: Eukaryota > Metazoa > Arthropoda > Insecta > Lepidoptera > Saturniidae > Actias > Actias luna. Next base: position 4,706,427 of record JAZHAC010000033.1, on the reverse strand, counting down.
CCGTCATCCTAAGCTGGACTCAGAGAGGTGGGTCGGGGGATTATCCTCTATTTGCATTAATCTGGCCGTCTGAAAGGGCAGCTTGCCAGGCTACCTGGACGGAGCCCGGCTTACCATCAGGCGGTGCTGGTTACCGGGGTGACGCGGTGATTGCAAACACGAACCTGCGTCGTCCCACCAAGGATGGCCGTGGGGTTTTAATGACTATTCCGTGTGACTAGCGGTGGGCGAGTCCCACATAACCTTGCCAATCCTTCCTGGCTGGGAGGGTAAACATTGTAATGAAACCAAAACATGGTGGTAGGGCTATTCCTAATGCCCGCATGGCTATATACCACCCTCAAGTTGAAAATCTGCCGCCAAATACCTATAGGTGTGTTCTGGTGGTTGCACTTGAGAGCCAGTTCCTCCACTAGGCTTTGCGTGTCCACTATCCTGGGCCACATCGTCACTTTAAATCGTGGCCATAAAGCTAAGTCTATAATCTAGATAAAAAATGCTAGGTGTAGTATACGTTATTATGAGTACTAATTATAATGTCAGTCTAGACTACTACTTTGTTCCGTTATGCAATCTTCTATTTGTGAGTTGCGGTCAAACTGAGGTTAAATTTGTAAACGCTACATACAAACATTGATCTCTTAGCATCAGGTTAAAGAATAAATACGTACGCATGCGTTCGGCGCCATTATAAATTATAATAAATAGAAAAAAACAACGTTTACCATTAATGAGAATTTATTATTTAAAAGAGTAATTAAGTTTACCGGCAAACAACAAAAAGAGTCGATCGTATATTTTTATTTTGAGTTGTTTTATATTATGTAATGTAATTAGGAAATATATTACTTCTTTACTCGTAAAATTTGAAGGAGAATGACTCATGGAAGGAGGTATGGTAACTTTACTGCACTTTGAGTTCCACGGATAGTAAACACATTTGTACCTTTTTTTATTATTAACGTAGTGTTCAATATTTATATACGGACATCCTCATCGCAAAGCGTGAACGCATTACCCGAACTCAGGCCAAAGCGACGGGATCGTGACAAGGACTCGAAACTAGCTACTAAAAAAGACCCATAGCGACACTTCAACGTGCCTTGTTGCCAGATACAATTTTCTTCAAGGACACTTCTAATCTCTGGCGAAGTATATATGTACAGTGGAGTATTTCCACTTTTACCGCCCGTAGGCTATTCAAATTTTGTCGTCCCTACCTACCTCTACAATTAAATTCCCCATAGACCTGGTAAATTGCTACATAAAAATCGATATAAGACAAAAAAGTGGTGAAACATATTATCGAGTAATATTTAAGTATATGACTATGTATGAATCATTTAGTTTCTAAAAAACAGAAAAAATACCCCAAAGCTGCTGTTTCTAAAATCTACCGCCCTAGGCTCCTGCCTACTGAGCTTACTGGTAAATCCGTCACTATATATGTACCTACAGTTTAAGTACAACAACAACTACAGACAAAAGTAGGGTATCCATGCAAACCTAGTAGCTTATCCTGAAAAGTGACAAACCAAAAGGGCGACTTATAAGACAACAGAAAAAAACATAATGAAAAAGCCATAAAGACAGAAGTCATAAAGACTTACCTGGTCATCAGTTTTTCGTTCTACTGTACTCACCATCTTATATTATTTAGTTATGTCTGAAGAATAAAGGCATTTTGCATCTATAATAATAAATATGTTACTTCGGAAAAGATCTAAAGAGTTTGTTTTATAAACAAAGCGCTTTGTTATGCTGCATCTCTTTTGAGCTAAATATGACGAACATTCAGTAAAATGTCTATAAAACTATATTTAAACTTATGACCAACAACATTCACGTATTATCGATATTACAGTGCTCAAATCTGATAGAATGATGATAAAAAAGTCAGTGGAATCACCAACAATAGTTGAGTTTTGGCAACTTTTAACACACAATTGCCTTTGAACATCACACTGCAGTGACATATGATATTACAATGAACTTTCATCGTTTTGTCGTATGGTTACTCCTGACATGTTAAAATGAAATTGAGACAGAGGTTTTTGTTTCATTTATTTTGATACTGGCACTCAATACATTAGATAGTTAATGCTACTATGTTCAGATATCATCATTATCTGTTCCTAACCGTTTTCGGTTACAGCGACCGTTCAGATAATTTACACTTTGACACAGGTTTAATATATATTTTATATGGTTAATAAAATTCTGTATATTGTTTAAATTTCCTTCTAAAATATTTGGTATAAATTGAGTCAACAGTTAATAATTTTATACCCATTGGCCAAATTTTCCGACAAATATTTCAAAATATATTTTTTATTTTATAAACTTTTATTGTTATAAGAAACTCATCAAAATGAGATATGAATTTGTCAATATTAACAACATACTTCAAAATAACAATCAATCATACCTTGATAGAGGAAGATGTTGACAGCCTAATCATACCAAACCTTATTCTTTATGTTCTGTTTGGTCAAGTTATGTGCCAATTTTTCATCTGTGAATTATTTGTTAGGTTAAGTGTTTACCTGATATTGAGCGACGATCTGATCAATAATGGTAGCACACTAAGCATAATGGAGGAACCGAATTCTTGAATGCAGTTATCAGAACACACCTGTTAGCAAGCAACATAAAAGCACCAGCGGCTGTGACGTATAATAATTACTCCCAATGTTATCCCAGTGATTTACCTATACCTTATTATTATACCTTTATTAACTCATAATTAATAACTTAGTTAACTAGCATATACATTGGCGTTGTAAACGATAATTAAAACTTATCAGTTCATTATCTGACTTGCGATTAATTCGGTATAAAGCGGGTAGGACGAGCCATTATGGTATCATTCGTTCAAATAATTTCTTATACAACGATACGCAGTCTAAATAAAAAGCGAGTGTGTTTAGCTATTGGACCAATTATTCCACAAGACCCACAAGTATTAACACACCTAATTAATACATTCATTTATATTCTTTCCTACCTATATATAACACTTATCAAAGTCGCTTACAACATCAAACTGCATTACCAATGTGTACACCTACAAAGTAGTACATTGTTATGTATTATAGAGATTAGTTCGACTCGTGATGTTTTAACAAGCTTTTTTAGGAAAAACATCATAGCGACTATTTGCACTTTTGCAGGAGAATGTTGTTTTCATTCCTAAGTAAAAAGTATTTATGATATCTTTATAAAAAAGGACTCGTTATTTATAATTAACCATTGATCTATTACAATAGCGTTTATTAACACACTGCTTCTAATTTACAAAGATAGTTTTAGGAGATTACAATAAAAATATTTTAAGACTTGGTGCTTACAATGTTTTTCCTGAAAAGCGTCGATACGTGGGCAACAGATCAAACCGAGGTTATGCCACTTTGGCACCCTTGAGCTAGTTTCCTTTCCCTTGCGTACCGCCTGCACTTGCTTAAGGTCGGGTGAAATGGTCAAAGTCACTTTGGCTAACAATGTAGTCAGATCGAAAAAGAAAACGCACTAAAATAATATTTGAATTGTGTACCAATATTGAAAACATACGTCAATAACAGTCAATCATACTTTTATAGAGCCAGTGCTGACAATCTAATCGTATGAAATCGTATTTTTTACACGCTAGCTGGTAGCGTTATGAATCAGCTTTTCATCTGAGATTTGTTCGTTAGCCTAAATTATTTGCGATACTGATTACACGGATAATCTCTAACATAGTTTCGTTATTTATAAAATATATAAAATCAATTTTTCTGTTTGTCTGTTCCTTAGCTAGCTTATAAATTGATCACGTGTAACCAATTTACTAATTCTTTTAAATAATAGGTTTATTCTCAAGTGTATGTATTTTCATATAAACCAAGCTATGAGAAAAATAGTAAATGAGGAAAATAAAATATTACACTTACTGCAATTTCTTGTGTAAAACATTAAATATTCAAATATAAAGTAAATTATGCAATTTTTTTTGTACTTAACTCCGCTGGCGCCGAGGCCGTAGTCTATACATATAATAAAAAGGTTAATTTAACGTGCGCGAACTTTTTAAATTTATATAAAGAAAGTTATTGCAAGTGACTAAGAATAAATAATAAAATACATTTGCATCATTTTTAGAAATTACTGTTTGTCTATTTCTGCGTGCATTACTGCTAAAGTACAATATTTATGATAAAACGTCACCTAGGAAATCATAAAGCGTATTCACGAGCAACATTAAGATTTTGTTTATTTATTAAGAGCATGTTAAATTAACTATCTTTTTTAGGGACATGATATGCATTTTACTTATTTGCACATGAGAACTATTAATTCATGTCACGTAATGTATTCTACTTTATTTTGGTCTAAACATAATATTGAAATAAAACTAATTTAGACGGATTTTATCGCGGTTATTTATTTATTTTGATCCCAACGTTTCGAAAGCTTTTCAGCCTTCGTGGTCACGGGGCGGACTGAGATGTAGGTTGTCCAAAAAAGTTCATGTTACTGTGTCTACCTTCAAATTAATTTTTATTATTGATAGAGTTCCGATCTACGCAGAAAGAGCTCACAGTGTCTTGAGGTCTGGCAATTGGTCTTTTGGGTTCCGATTTAATTAAATGTATAATCGGATCCCAGGCTTGTGCAGACTTTGTAGAGCGTCGGTGTCTACGAAGTCTGCAGTTGCTGAACATTCAGAAGAAGGCTCCAAATATTATCTTCGATTCGACAAGCCACAAATCCTTGCCAAAAAACACCGATTCCTACCTAGGATGATTCGTGAGGCTATTGAAATTAAAAAACATCCAAATTTCAATAGAGAAGATGGTTGAAAGCTAGCACAAGCCTGGGATCCGATTATACATTTAATTAAATTGGAACCCAAAAGACCAATTGCCAGGCCTCAAGACACTGTGAGCTCTTTCTGCGTAGATCTGAACTCTATCAATAATAAAAATTAAATTTAAGGTAGACACAGTAACATGAACTTTTTTGGATAACCTACATCTCAGTCCGCCCCGTGACCACGAAGGCTGAAAAGCTTTCGAAACGTCGGGATCAAAATAAATAAATAACCGCGATAAAATCCGTTTAAATTAGTTTTATTTCAATGAATAATATTCGCGTAAACATAAGAAATCATTATGTAAACATAATATGTTGATAGCTTTATTAATTCTTAGCGTTTCTCTCTGTTAAATGACATTAAAATTTTTGATATACATATTTATTTATGCAATTATATATATAATTGTGTATGTATGTAAATGTAATTCATTCTAAATGAAACATTTTTTGATATTTTATTTTTTAATATGAAACACATAGTACATTTATGAATCTACATTTAAAAACTTATATGCGAGATATAAATTTAAATTGTATTCTAATATCGTGTTTCCTTCCATATTTAATTTCAACGATTAGTTGTTGCAATCATAATTTAGTTTAAAAGATAGACGTACAAATAAAAGCCTATGTCATTTCAGAAAAGTTTTGACAATGAATTACGACAATAATTTTTTTGAATAATTATGACTGTACTTTTTATGCGAGTTTCGTGACGCAGATGTAACAGATCTTTTATTAAGTCAAGTGGTCGCGGGTTCATTTCCCGGCCGACTGACATTTGTGTTATTAGCATAGTTGTGAGACCAGTGTCTCGTTTTATATATATGTATGTATATGTATATATATGTATGTAAGCTGTATTTAGATTGTTATTAAATTACAGCGTGAGTAATTGTTTCACCACATTTATTTATTAACATTATAGGTATGAGACTGGTCCATTATTAAGTATTACAATAATTGGTTTACCCAAGTAATTTTGAATAGTTTGCTATACTTTTGAGAAATATTTTCAATAATAATTATTTATAATTAATTGTAATACAATTAGTCTACGTTTAATGAAGATTGCTACTATGACTATATGGATCATGGTTTGGATTTTATATTATTTTATTATTATTTGTTTTATAGATTATAATATTATGTGTATGTGTTTCTTTTGCTCCAGGAGGCATGGTGTCGTCGATGGCGACCCACTCGTCGCACATTCTTCACAAGTGTATGTACCCGTGGATCAAAAGTGACACCTACAAAAGTCGACACAGTGAAATCTGACGGTAAGAATTAATAGAAAAAGATAGAGTAATTCGTAAAATGAATTTATTACAGAAATGAAGAGACCATCACCAACATGTATTACAGTACATTTCCTTATTTTGTAAGTCTTAAGTTACGACGCGACTGATATGACTAAAATTTAGTTACAATGTTAAGTTACAATACGCTTAAGTATATCAAGTTAAAACTAGTAATAAGTTAACATATGTTATTTGAATACAGATCACAATTTATAAGAATTTAAATTTAACGATATTTATATTATTTTAATGACTTATTACTATTTAAACTATCGTAACAGGATTCTAAAACCTCAAATTCTTCAAATACCATTTCGCCAAACTTTCCTGTTGTTGCTTTGGTTTGATCTAGGTTGTCATTGACGTAATAGAATTTTTTTTCAAAGCTGTGTGAATCAATTGTTTTGTCTAAATTTTCCGGTGATTTGCGCGTACTATCGTGGTCTTGGATCTCTTCTGATTTTATTTCTTCTTTTTTACTAGTTTCAACACTGCTAGGAGTCTTTACTAGTGTTGGGTAATTATTTTTTTTGCTGTCATTCTCATTACTGCAGAGCTTGTTAACATCAAGTTTGTTTTTAAAAGTAATCCTTTTTGAATCGTTTTCTTTTTTATCAAAAGGTATTTTGGTACCTTTGCTGATACTCTCCAATCTACATATTTTATTTTTTACTGAATTATCATTATCGTGTAATAACGGCGGGTCTTCTTTAGATAATTGTCTTCTATATATATTTCGAGCATTATAGTTGTCACCTGTACCTGTTAATTCTAACCGACTACTGCAACTGTTTGATTTCACCAATTTAAATTTAAACCCGGAAAATGGTTCCTCTTGATTGTTCTTATCTATGCTTAAATTTTCCATGTTGGTTGTTATTGTCGTAATGTTGTTATCTGTTTTCCTATGTTTATCGGCCACGAGACATGAACAAGTATCACCCCGACATTTTGTTTGACAAGAGTAGCAATCTCTGCTGCAATTCTTTTGAAGATTCTTTATTTCTTCCATTATAGCTTTTGTCATGGGACTTACAGTTGTCTTAGAGTTTAAAACTTTTCCTCCAAAATATGTGACTGATGTTCCGCATTCTCGTATTTTTTTCATTATATCAGGACTTACATATTGACTTTCACAGCAAAAATCCTGAGTTATAGAATCACATAGGTATTCGTCACTTGAACTGTATGGGTTATCCTTTAATTTTTTTTGAGAATATGAACTCAGTCCGTCTGTTTCATATTCATTATTAGAACTGAGGTCTCCACTTGATACGCCGCTGGAAAGGCTAGCATTATCCCATTTTTTATTACCATAATGGGTGTCTATAGTTAACTGTCTTGTTACTTTCTTTCTGCCACTAATTTTGTTTCCTTTTGGATCTTCGTTCAAACTTCGGTGAGATGCAGCGCGCTTGGTTAAACCAATAGTTTCATCAATTAGTGGTGGATCGTGTGTCAAAGGTGCCTTCATTTTCAGAGTGTCTTCAAATAGATTTCTCACTTTTTTCACGGTATCAGGATTTGGCAGCTCTTCTTCTATAATTTCTTTATTAACCCTAATGGGATGGTAAAAGAAATGTCTACGTATAGCATTTTTGGATTTGTCTGACTGACCAACGTTACTGTCATTTTTCTTTAAAAGTGTTGGTGGAATTTTACATGTATCCGTATTCTTTTTAGGAGTTAGTTCTACTTTTGTTCTGACAGGTTCTATAATAACAATGTTGTTATTTACTAGAAGTTCTTGAAAACTATAGTCTTGTAGGTACTGTAGTAAGCCGTCAAATTGAGCTTCTTTACGGTAATTAGCTATCATACTGTTTTTAAATAATTCAGACTTCATAACTTTATATCTCACATGATCGAATTCATCACACCCTTTTTCGTAACTTTTGGCCTTTATAAGAGTAGCTTGCGTTTTTTTATTTTCGTTGTCATCGCTACTCAATTCTACAATTTCTATTTCAGGCGTATCTCTATTTTCATCTACCTCCGTTGGTTTTATTTTTGGATTATCATAATTAATATCTTCTGATAGCTTAACAATTTTATCCGTAGGCGGTTCCTCTATTTCAGAGTCACTTTTGACCTTTTCTGATTCTTCTTTCCATAGCTGCAATTTAGTTTGACTGACTTTTCTAATAGTATCTACAATTTTTACGCTTTCCAAAGATTTGATTATACTTCCTACCGAAACCTCTGGTGTATATTCAGAGTTATTGTTCTTTTCTTGATCCTTGCTATTTTCTTTGTCAGTATCATTGTTATTATTAAAATCTTCATGGATCAATTTTAAATCTTGTTTCATATTTTCTTTGGTATCTGGTGACTTTTCTATAAGTTTTGACCAGTAATTCTTTACAGAACATAATTTTTCTTGATATTCTATATCAGTTTTTATTGCATTATTTAGCTTATCTTTGTCGTTATTTTCAGTTCTTGTATCTTTTATTTCCTCAGTTGCCTTCAAACATTCTTCTAACTTTAATTTAGCATTTGATTGTAAAGTTTTCGGCTCATTAGTAATCTTTATTTTCATCGTAGAATCAACACTTTTACTTTTTGAATCTACTACTTGTAATACTTGAGGTCGAGTCATATTTGAGTTTATTTTTTTAGGATCTTTATAATTTGTGTCAGAATCTTTTATAATTAATTTTTGTGGAGGCTTTTCGTACTTGTTTTGTACAGAGGCAATTTTGTCACACGTTTCTTTTTTGAATTTTGGAATAATAGTTTTTACAACCTTATTTAATTTAATGGTAATAAAAGGATCTTTCGGTGTATAAAAACTTGAAGTATCGACACAACTTTTACTAACTGATTTTTTTGTTATATATTTTTTGACGCCACCTACCGGTTTATTTATTGAAGATTCAGTTTGAGAAATATCTATAGTAGTGTTTTTATTCAGATTTAGTTCTGGTTGTAGATTGGCAGATGGTTGTTTATTGTTTTGATTTAAAATTTGTGCAACTGGCGGATCTATAACAATTGTCTGGTGCCCACTTAGAGGTACTATAGTTATATTGGAGTCAGCAGTAGTTTTAAATGATTGAACTCGTGATACTAAGGCTGCATGTTTATTTTCTTCTGTTTGAACTAAATCTAATGTTGTTGACTCTATAGGTTTCACAAAACTTTTCTCAACTGTATTTGGACTAGGAATGCGATTATTTTCGTCTTCAAAAGGATCCCGCTGTCTAAGTGAGTAATGCTTTCTTAATCCTGTGTTCGATTTTTTCCCTTGTACTGCTCTGTTGATATTATCGTTTGACAGAGAAATTACTTTTTTTAGATCAGGTTTGCAATCAGTAATAGAATTTAATCTTAAACTTTCCGATTTAGAGATGACTTTGTTATTTCTTATTGTTCCTTCTATTTCGTTTATTTCTCTTTCGTTCTGGTGGTTATTAGGGTTATAGTAAATGAAGTCTTTATCGTCAGTATTCGAACTATCAATTGTAATGATAGATTTCAAATCGTCTTCAAGTGTTGTATATGTTTGTTTTAATATATCAGAGTAGTCTGGGAGGTAAATACATTTATTTGTTTGAAATGTTGTGTTATTCTTAGAATTAATATAGGATTTGTTTAACTGTCCGTAATCTTTATTCTCCTTTTGAGATAAAATTTCACGAAAATGAGTTTGTGCTATTTCGTATGTATTATGGCAGGGTATATCCTCAGGATCCTCTTGGCGAAGTTGAGCATCGATCCGCTCTGATTTTCTAAGACATTTCCCAATATTTATATCAGGCAAAGAATAGTATTGATTTTCAATTAGAGTGGTCACAAATGGTTCTGTTGTTATATTTTTTGAAGTACAGTTACTTGTAGTAGAGTATGTATCGGTATCTATGTACGTATTGCTGACATAGATTTCGTTGTCTGGCTTCTTAATAACTTTGTTGAATAAATGTGTATTTTGGTCTAATAAAGAATCGTGTGCTATTTCGGAATATGGCTCTTTTTTATTAACTTGGGTATAAATTGGTTCGCTTTCTGTATTATTTTCCGAATATAAGGTTTCTGAAGTACAAGAAACGTTTTCTTTAAACTGAGAATCGCAATATTCATCAATTTTCTCAGCAAGTGAATTAGCTAAAAATTCTAATTTCTGCGATTTATCTGAAGATGCAATTGATATAGAAATATATGAAGTTATACTATCTGCCGGACTTGATACAATTTCGTCGTTTTCTGACACTACTGACTGAATATCATTGTCGATTTTCGTTACGGTAGGTGTAATAGTATTCCGTACTTCTGTCTTTTCTATGATTTCGTTGTGTTTACTTTTTATCGATATCGCATCGTAAGTTTTGGTATTACTACTTTTATTTATAGGTTCGAGTAATTCGTTCTTGTCGATGTCACGATGTGAAAGGCTGTCGCCGTTATCTAATTTTGGACTATTATTTGTAGTTCTGCCTCTATCTTCTGTGTCACTGCAATGGTCGTCTGTGGTTATATATAACTCTTTGCTGAGATCGGGTGATACAATGGACCGCTCTGTTTCAGGAGAACTATCTTTATAAGATTTTCTATGGGCGTCAAAATTATAATGTTTTCTTACGTAGTTAGAATCTAGACTGTCTATTTCACTAGGGTTCCGTGAATGTCCAATACTATCTTCCGAAAGATTTGTTGGCTTCAGGTCCTCATTTAAATTTGGCCAACTTCCACTAATTGATCTGGAATGGTGGCTACTGTTTCGTGAAACGATGTCGTCTATTTCTGGTTTATTATTTGTTGGTTCAGGGGTTTTTCTTTGTGCATTTATGTCACCGAAACAGGAAGCAGTACTTTCAATATATATATTTTCTAGAACTTCTTCCTTTGTTTGGTACTTGGCACGACCTATTAACCTGTAAAAGAAAATAAATATTATAAATGGTATTTACGATAAGCATTCTATTACCGTTTTCACCAATATAGTTTCAATTTAATTTACCATAAAAATAGTAAAGAATACAATAAATAAAATTATTAGCCGAAAAATGTTTCATTGTTAAAGGAAATAACTTAAATATCAAAATAAAATTACAAATATATTTATAGACGCTCGTCTATTTTACATTATACATCAACTAAATCAGTATAATATTAGTTTATAAAATGAATAATCATGCAGATTTGGAAATTTATACGTCATCTTTTTCTTGATTGGTAATATGAAAGTATGAGAAATGTAACAGTAAATATGAAAGTCACTAAAAGTTGTAATACAATAAAAATTGAAGTAACTTGTGGTTACTGAATAAAATAATTACTCCAGGAGAGACCTATGCTTAGTTGTTCATTTACTAGCAAGCAATAGTATGATATTGTGCCCGTCAGAAGTGACTATGATTCAACGGTGGCACACTCCCATACTGCATTGCGTTGTAATTGTGATTTAACATTATGGTTTACAAACAATTCTATTCCAATTACCTAATACCAATACTTTACAATGGAAGATAATTTAAGAAATAAGAAATTCTTCTAGCGTTTAGGTTTGCCCGTGTTATTTAGTGTTCATCGAGCGATATTCCTTAGATAATATTAAGTATACAAACAGTAGTTAAGGAAGACTCTTACAAATATCTACATGTCTGTACCCATTAGATGTCTTTAAGATCAAACAATGAAATTTAAATGTTTGTATAGTTTATTGATTTACCTGTCTTTGAAGCAGGGCTTGTCGAATAAACGAGCGCGGGGTATTAGTTGGGATCTTTTATTCTTTGTGTGATTTTGTAACTGCAGATCAGTAAATGTTTCTTCTCTTATAACAGCTAAACTTCGACTGCGCCGTAAATTTGATACTTCAGGTTCTTTATGTTTACACAATCTTCCGTAACTTTCGCTAAATTCTGTGTCAGAGTTTGCGAATCGTTTCTGCAAAAGTTCCTCTGCTGCTTTGGATCTTGTCAGGTGTTGATAAAATTGGTCTTGTGGCAATTGGATTGGTACTTTGTAATATTCGGCTAACTTACTTTGGTACTTCTCGTGTTTTCTGTTTTTATTTTCACATAAATCTTTCTCTTTGCCTTTTGTAAGCTTCCTTTTTTTTGGTCGGTCTTCTTGGCTCTTCCTAACTTTCAAAGAGTTACAATGTTCGTCAAATTCTAAAGTTTCTGTTGGGTTCTCAAAGTACTGAATGTCACCGACGCTGTCTGCCGCGGATTTATGCTCGTCCTGACTCGATTTCCTTTCGACAAGTTCTCGAAGGCGGCTTCTTGTAGAGCTGGTATTGGATATGACGCTTTCTGGCCTTTTGTTTGATTCAACAGATCTTCTGAATAAGCTAGTCTTGATTGAACCGAAGTCACCTTCGTCTTGACAAGAAGCCGCTGAGAAATTTTGTGCTCTTATACGGTCAACGTGATTCTGGCTAGAATACGACGCGACCGAGTCCACCGAGTGTCTGAAACGTAAAACATACTAGATTAGATTAAGATGTTTCTGCGTTCTTGATAATAATGTTTGCATAAGATACTAAGCTTTCGGTGCGGCCGATTTGAGTCATTATTTTTAGCTGACGCTATGTATGACAAATATTGGTGTAGGATAGATAATGTACACAACAGTATCAGTAATAAATAATAAACGAGGGACTTGAAAAATCGAATATGTTGACACCAGCGGTATATTTTATTTACTTAATAGAGGTTTGTTTAATATAGAGTTACACGGGATTGGCTTTCTGCCAGGGATTTCTATCGCCGACTCTGATAACAACTTTGCAGATACTCCCGCTCCGTTAGTTCTGGTGAGAAAATATTGTTAATTATAATAATTATAACGCTTAACATTTAACGTGAACGAAAATATTTCATTAATTAATAAAGACTATTAAGGATAAATGCACTGTTTATAGTTGAATTACGTGTGTATGTGAGTATTTATAACGTGCTTACAGGAAGTTTGAATATTTTTACAAGCAGTGTTTATTATCTTTGATATAATAATACAAATACAACATGTTTATTTACATTTAAATACAGGTCAAACGTAGTAATACAATGCGTAACTCTCTATGCAAATAATAGCATTCCATTCTTAGGGATGCATCTATAGTTATGAAAAATGTCCTGAAAAATATCATATAGATATATTGTTTAAACGTTTATTTGTAACAAAACATTGATAAATCTTATATTAAAATATTGATGTATGTTTCTGTGTCTATTTTTAAATTTTTTAACAGTGTTATCACAAGCTAAAATAAACAATAGACCATTAATTTTTATACTCTTATTCTGTTATTGTGTTGAACGTTTCATAAGAATTGAAACCGTTTTGTTGCTGATTAATTTGAACTAGAAAAGTTTATAAGATAAGTTTATAGAACGCTGCTTTATACTTCAACTGGTACTAACTTTGTGTACTGTGTAACCAGTATTGACGTTTAGACGACAACTAGGCACTCTGGATGTTGATACCTTACTGTTTCCATGTAATTATAACCAGTCTTGAACAACCATCGGTCATGTTAACTAACCATAGCTTCCGGTTGTGTTATGGTTCACTCATAACCCTAGTTTCTATCAAAGGTGTAAATTTAAATATTTTTATAATATAGACGTATAATTATAACGTTAATATATAATTATTATCATTAAAAAGTGTAAAGCCACTTCCGTAATAATATATTTTTATTTAAAATTATTCTGAATTAATTTCATTATGAATCTTTTATATTATTTACCCGATTTTATTTATTTATACGATAGCAAACTGTAATATAGAAAATATTTATTAGTGGTTGTATTAATATTTGTATATTAATAATAATTAATATAATTAATTAATAATTAATATATATATATATATATATATATATATATATATATATATATATATATTAATGTATATTAGTATTTGTGTTGTATTGGTGGTTGTGTATAGTACTAGATTTTACCCGCGGCTCCGGTTGTGTTAGTATCAGATAAAGCAATAAAAGTTAAAAAAAAAATCCTTTTTTTATCTCACTTCCTATAAGTTTTTCCGAGAAAAATTAGCCTGTCAGTAAGGATTATTAACTAGTATAACTCGATAATCATGTCCGTATGTGCATTTATTTCTTCTAAACCACGTAATGATTTTTGATACGGATTTCACCATTATTTAGAGAATTGCTTTGGCGTATTTGTTAAAAGAAAGTAAATGAAAATTGCAAAACAGTATTCTCTAAGTGATGATTATATTTCTAACAGTAATGTACTAAGGAATCACACGAATCAACTTATCACCCAAGGGGCCATCCATAAATTACGTCACATGTTAAGAGGGTTGACGGGGTCGACCAAGTGTGACAAGGGGCGGAAGTGGTCCTAAATTTCGTGACGTCACTTTTCAAGATTTAATATATTCAAGCAGTACCACACAAAATGTGTACTGTTAAATTGCTGGTTTAATTAAATAATTTCTTGTTAATCCTTACTAATATTATAATGTGAAAGTGAGATTGTTTGTTACGCTTTCACACGTAAACCGCTGAATCGATCATAATGAATTTTGGTATAGACATAGACGGGAATCTGGAGATGGTGATAGGCTATTATTTCTTGCGAAGAACTTATTGGAAGTGAGGTGAAGAGAGGGATAAACTGTGCATGAAACTCTTTATTGCATCATCCGATTTGTTTGATAAAATTAATATTAACTGGATCCTGGCTGCATATAATTAATAATTAGAAAATAACCCTTGTCATGACACGTTTCTGCATAGCATCCGTGTAAGATCCGGGCGAGTTGTTAGTATTGTATAGTATTAGAGTGATAATGTATTTCAACCAATTATTCAAATTTTATTAGTATAGTAGAAGTAATTTCCGGGTAGTGTGACAAGTGTATTTGACTGTATCGTGATCACCATACACAGGGAGTTCACCCGAAGCACGTTTGTGTCTCATTCCAGCATCAGCTAGTGTATATCCCGTAATTGAGTGGGGTGATAGGGATATATATCCAACTCGGGTTCTATCACCACAGATATAATGATAAACTCATCACAATCACTTTCTTTCGGTTAGTCACATCTTTGGATGAACCAGTGTATATTCATCTACCTGTATAGCCTGAATGACAGCGACGAATTCTAATGGTCGTTTATGTTATCGGAAGTTCTCTTTGTTTTTGGACTCTAATATGTTAGTCGCTTTACCATGCTATAATAAAAAGATTGCTCGCCACAAGTGAAACATCACTATATCTCTCTCGCTCCCTTTGTCACCTCGAGCTGACTTTACCCGAACGAGCGCACACAAAAGGTTGCGTATTAAAATTTCAAAGCTCTCCCATAAGAAGCTTAACTTTAAAATCGAAGAATGGGTATTTTATTATATTCCTTTTAACTACTCGCACAGTTCTTTGTGCACTCGAGGCTGAGTAAGAATGCTTATGAATATTCAGAACACTTATTCTTCGTTGCAGAGACATGCTTTTTGACAGGTGATTTGCTTGCTAGCTTCAGTGTTACCTATACATTTTGGTATAAGTAACTTGAAATTTTTACGTACAAAATGATATCTACTTTATCTAGTTTTTACAGTCAATAGATCTGAAGTCTGCAGAGTCAAGGTTATTCATGTATAAATATATTTTGTTGAAATCCCTTTCGTATATTAATAGTTAAATAAGAATAAATTCAATAATATTTCACAGTAGTATCACGAATGGCAAGGTACTAAATTTCTCAGCGTTCGAAATTATCAACTCGTCTTGGAATTTAATCTGACAGTATAGGACATAATACTTCGCATGATGTAGGTATATTATAGTTCTAACTATATACATTTACGTATTAGGTATAAGTACGACACATCGATATTTCAATAATATGATATGCCTCCCGCACTCCGTTTTTGTACCTACTTCATAACGCCAGTTCATGTTATTCAGTCAGTGAGCGATCGAAAAGATATATTTCATACAGCGAAGGTTAATCGCAGAATGTCAATTATATTTTTACTTAATAAAAAAAGCCTCGAAAGTAGTTTTGCTCCAACAGCGATATACTTAAAGTAAGGAAAAATTTTTAGACGTTAAAAATATTACCATTATTATAAATACAAAATTACGACTTTAGTATTTGTTATTTTAGTATGTGTTCTTCTTAAGAAAACCTTTAGCGAAAGATACGAATAAGAACCTAATATTGCGTCTAATAGAAAAAGTTACTACACATTTATATTAATATTAATGTTGTTATAACATAATTTGTGATGTCGTATATAATAACATAGGGTAGTTCGGGATCAAGTTGTGCGGCAATATAAAGTCGTGTATAAAAATCGTGATATTCGTTTTTGCCAAATTCAACGGATTTTAAAAATTGTGTAGAAAATGGTTGAATGGGAATAAAAAATAATAATCTTTTCTTGACTTTGCTCGTGACCGAGATGTAAAAATAAATGGTAATTTCTCAGCACTTTTTTCCTATCTCTATTTCCATTTTTATTAGGGTCTAAAAGCTAATATTTTGAAGAGAATGTTCATATCGTATTTTATATTTCTTTCACTATTTTATGTGATAAATTTACGAAAATTAGTTGCGATAGAATGGATTGAAGTATGATTAATAACATGTTTATTAATTTTTAAAATTATATTCACTGTTAGACATAATCATCCTCTAAGTAGATATCACCACAATGATATACCCTTTGTTACTGTGTAGAACGTTGTCCACAACCTTCATAGGTCGTCAGTCCACCTTGTTGTAGGTAAATAATGTTGACATATTATTCAAATAAAAAAATCACCTTTAAACACAATTCGATAAGGAAGTTCGGTAAAATGGAATTAGATTAATAATATGTAAAATATAAACGTTACAGAATATTTTGAATTAAATTACATATAAAAGTATTGAACTTAATTACGTACATATTAAACTTTATTACATAAGGTCTTGCTGGATCTTTCGGTGAAACAAACATCGTGATGAAACCATATCATGGTGAAAGGGCTTTTTTTAATACCCATCAGGCTAGCTACCACCCCTCAAGTTGAAAATCTACTGCCAAATACCTATAGGTGTGTTTAGGCACTTGCACTTGAGAGCCAGTCGCTCCACTAGGCTTAGCGTGTACACCATCTTTGGCTATATCATCACTTAATTGCAGGTAAGATTGTAGGTATAACGCTGAACCTTAACTATAAAAAAACCTCTAACATATATATGTAGCTAATCTTATCATACTAATCATATCATATAATAGACATAGAGTACTAAATAAAAAATATTCATAATTTCGTACAGTATTCTCGTAAAAAGCATCTTTTTTTCAATGTCAGTGTATACTAACTCACTGTCAGTGTGTACCAAAAAAAAATAGATGTTCCTTATTTGAATTTTGAAATCTAATTTACTATATTACATAAAAGTTTTGCTGTGCTTAATAATAAGAAAAAGAAAAATAACGTGTTCTCGCGTCAATGCGATTATGAAAATTTTATTATACGGACATTTGCCTAATTCTTATTATCTGTTTACCACCACTTCAGCCTATACTAATTCAGATTGGTATATAAAGTACGAAACTATGAATAAATGTTACTTATTCATTAGATGAATATTAACGTTATTCTAGCATTTGCTTATTTGCTTTTTGGGCTTTAAAACTAATCATACTAGTATGAGCTAGATTAAAGCGATGCTAGCTCAGTTAGTAGGGTGTATCGATGTCGTGTCAGTGGATATGAGTTCGAATCCACCTACAATCAGCTTGATTTTCGGTGCAGGAAAGTATCGTGATGAAATCATAGCATGATGGTAGGGCTTTTTCTAATGCACGTCATGAAATTGGAAGCACGGGTAGTCAACTATGTATAGATGGAAAGCAAATCAACTTCTATTTTACTGTAATAAAGCATCCGTTCTATGCACGTCCATTTACTACCGGATACGTTATATTTATTCTAAAGTCTCACAGTTTGTCCGTGCCGATACATTGTGATCAGCGCTGTAAGCAAAATATTTCATTCCACAGTATGCAGTGCAAATTCTCTATTTTATTAATACCGGATACGTCTGAACTATAATTTAACAATTTATTCATAATCATGTTAAACATAGTTCACCTATCTACGTGTATGTCAGAGTAGACGGTACTGTCAGGAAGTAAGCCATCTCGTTGGCTCATAGTTTTTATTCGTAAAACGATAACTGCCTCTGAATGATCAGTCTCGCTCGGGAGGGTCTCGGGATATATCGTAGACAGTGTTATGTAGCGCCTTTTATAGTAGAGTGGTAGCGGGGAGCGCTATGTCACGTAATGCACAAACATTCGTTGAAGTACTTTTATTGTATTTTCTGCCTACATAATATTTGCGCCGATATTTATACATGTATAAAGAAGCTGGTAGACTGACTCATCAACAAACAACCGAATCTACTGAAGCTAGAGACAAGGAATTTAGACTGTAGTGTCTTTTTGTGACGTAGAAATTCACTAACAAGCTAATTTTACACTGCAGCGGAATAAACGAGGGTGGCAAAGAGCTTCACCTATTGATATGACGTAGGATGTATGAGGTAGGATCTTTAGGACGTAGACACCCACCAAGAATAGATTTTATGAACACGCTCAGTTCACGGGAAACGAAAACGGAGACACAATACATTACGTATATATATACGGGTTTTACTAATGACAAAACTTTTTAAAACGTATCTATATATACAAACGTTAGAATATAATATCCATTTTCTTTATTAATATTATTTCATATTTAAGTATCTTACATTTTGTAGGTTTTAACCTCGATATACCAACTGTTTTTTGTTTCAACAAAATCATTTCCCAAGAAATATCAAGATTTCTAACGACACTTGTATTTCGTTAACATTTGAATAATATTTAAATTAATATTATAATAATTATCAAAATTAAAATAAATAAAATTAAAAGCTGAAATATATAATTTAAATGCTATTATTTTAATTACATACCGAGAGTTAAAACTGTGTACTTATTTGCTCTTTAATCCTTCCTTAATAAAACGATGACCTCAAGATTTTTTAATTTAAAACACATTATACAATAGTTATTGATTTCTTTCGTTAAAATGTTTTGTAGTTTCTTTACAACTTTAAAAAAAATGTATACACTTTTCCCGTTACATATAGAATAAAAAGATATAATTGCAGTTTCATGACTCGTGAAAAATAAAAATAGATATTTTGTTTACATGTTTGCAGTGGTACACGTCATTCATGATGTAACGTCGGTTTTTTCCAACTCTCGTTAGAATATATTCGCTGGCACGAACTCCGCTAATGTATTAAGAACATTGATTGAAATTACTTTTTTCAACTGAAATTCACATCTCACATAATTGCTCTAGAAATACACTCAACTATTTAGCTGAAGTATAAACTTTGTTTAAATGTATTGATGGGAATTAGCTTCTTTTAACCTCGTCCATTGAGTTTGTGCTTTCGGTGAAAGAAATCATCATGACAAAACCATAATATTGGTAGTACACCTTCAAGTTTGAGTTTTGGCATATGTATTTTATAGTCAGTTTTCTTAGGCTTACTATTTTGCGCCACATCGTCACTTAACGTCAGGTGAGATAGCGGCCAAATCATAAACGTTTTATCATAAACGTTGTGCTTTAGCAGTGACGCGTGCACAAAGAGACAGACAGATATTTTAAAAAATGTTGTAAATGTATTTTATTACTTATTCTTGTAAGTTGCAATTTTTTTTTCACATAAATCGAAAAAGTACAGACACGTTAAATTGACATTCTTATTATACGTGTAGATGACATATTGTTGTATAAAATTTACTTCTATAGAATTTTTACTCAAACAAAAAAACTTTTTGTTCGGTGGTAGTAGAAGACTACTGTATTTGACTGGAAGTCGAGCACCATTTATCAGGGGTAAACACCTGCTTTAGTAGTGCTCTTAGGTGTGTCGCGTTCCGAACTCAAGCGGTGTATTTGTAGTAATCAAATGGGGGGGTAAACATCAATACACTTCTGGATCGCAACCCGGAGACATGCTGGTAAACTGGTACCATCTTCTGGTCTTTCAAATTATCGCGTTTCAAGATTATCTTGCAGTCAGTGATAACTGTGGGTACATCGTAATTTCTAAATAGTTAAAGTAATTTTTTTAATTTTTGTGGTGTCGGTTGCTGCTGTGTGGTAAATAGTTCTAATTGAATATATAAATAAAATATTATTAACATAAGTACAGTAAATAATAATCAAATAAATTAACGTACATATTATATAAATAGAAATGCTGTAACATATTATAAAGAATTTTTGATTTGTGCATGTAATATATTAATTTATTTTAGTGATAACCGAGTATGAAGATAAACTTAGATAATGGATTTGATCGTAAATCCTCTTTTGCCCAAGTGGTTTTGAATGGTTTCTGATCGAGAAGCATTTAAAAAATAACTGTATTACAGTATGTAATAAAAAATTCTGAAACTTATTATATGATTTTGGCACCTTCATAAGTACACGAAAAATACATTTGGCTAAATTGTTGAGGAGGAGGAGCATTAAGAATACACTAAAACCGCAATTTTATACAAGACTAGCTGCGTCCGTGACTCTATTCGCGTGGAACTAAAAGTTTATTTAATCGTTTTCATACAAAAAATGTTATGTAGCCCATGTTACTTAGGGCTAATGTAGTATTCTAATGGTAAAATAATTTTGAAAATCGGTTTAGTACTTTTTGATTTACTAACAAAAATACAAATCTTTCCTCTTTATAATATTAGTATTCAAGATAAAAAAATAATACAAAATATTGTTTCTTAAAAAAAGGCACTAAGAATAAACTAAAAGTTTTGGATAAGATTTTCGGAGATTAATGGGAATTCTTGTTCGTCATTGTAATTGTAAAAATGCGATACACGAATTGCTGGAATCGTACAGATAATAAATTAAAAATATATGCTAATTCATGACGTCACTTACAACGAACAGCAACTCATAAAGACTGACGTTTAAAAAACGATTAACAGGTTGACGTTTAAAAAACGATTAAGGTGTATAGCTGTTTTGTCAAAGAAATGAACGGATTAGTTAACACAAGCCACTGCCTGGTATTTCGTGCATTAATTGATATAATATTAAAGTTATTAAAAATAAAATATATCTTATATTAACTCAGGGGTAATGAAATTACTTATAAGTGTAAATTTGCTATGATATTAGCTACTATAGATGTATAAACTTAACATCTTCATAATAATAAAGATGATGCGAGTGAAATGATTTGCGGATCGTAGGGTTTTCTTAGTGTTCTTACAAATGTCAATCTGTCTGCTTTTCCATTACTGTGCTTATAACTCAACGATTCACATGATTCTTTTGTATATATTATATATGCACTTTCTGGCCATCTTTAACAAATGTGTATAGCTACAACTGGTAGTATATGAAAGGTATTATGGTATGGTGTTTTCAAATTCCGCCTGGCAAGCTACCATCGTCAAGTTACACTGGGCTTAGCTGGGACATCTTAGGCCACATGGTTATTTAATATTAGAAGAGATTTTGGCCATAACACTAAACCTTAACTATTAAAAAAAATGAAGACGATAATACAAACTATGCCTTTCAAAATATATTTTTAATTAAAAATATTGTCGTAGTTAATGTAAGCAAAGTTCCGAGCATAGCTAGTATGAATATGTATTGAACTAGTTTATTTATGAATCGGTTTAAAGTTTTTATGTAGCGGTATGTATTACAAATGGTATTTCCAAACAAAATGTCGTTAATTCTTTTCATAGAATTGATTTTCCGAGTAGTGTAAATGGGATCTCTAATAAGGCTTTTTCTATGATTGCTAAAGGTTCATTGAAACGAAAAGTTGTAGTTTATTCGATGTGGCTCGATAGGTATAACTATAAATGTCACAATTCTAAGTAATTATAACGTTTCTGTGTTGCAATTTGTTACCTAATCTTTATAAAGTGTAAAGTCTAAGTACACTGGATTTTATTACAAACCCCCTAAAATTTCGAAATTACTTGACTGTTGTTGATTACCTTGTTGTTCATACAATAATATCTTTTTGCCGTTTGTGGACAACTATCAAAAGCGTCGTAAAAGTCGCTGTATAAAGTAAAAAAGTATTTTCAATGCTCCTAATGATCAACATGAACGAATTTAATTAAAAAAAGTATTTATATAGGTACCTATGATGTCATCTGAATGGTTCTTCTCAGAAACTAGCAATGTTTTTTATAGATTTTTTTTTTAATCATGATTTGTACATCGCAGATGAACGTCTATTTAAACATTTTCGAGGTCTTTTTTTGTTCAAAAGATTATTTTCGATTTATGTTTCTAAATACGTTATTTAAGGGGTATCTATGATTGAAACGCGTTTGAAAGTATAATAAAGCAAAGAAATGTGTATGCATTGTGATGGATCATTTATAAAATTCTTATTGAACCGCCCTGACGAGGTCAAGGTTTTTATGATAATGCCGTTGTTATGTCTGAGTACCGTCTAGCGGTAATAGTAGTATTGGTTTTATTTTCTTCGCGATGCCATTAATCTATTTCAAAGAACTTTCGATATGATAGCTCTATTTTATTTTGTGTTATCCATCTAACAGTTCTTTAGTAGTATAAACGTTTTCTTTATTCTTCTAAATTAATAAATTAAATTATTCGAAGAGAAATAAAGATGTGCGAGCTCGTTTTTTTTCAAGTGCAACGGCTTGAAGTACGTTAGGAGAAATTTAGTATGGAGTTTAGTGAAAATATTACATTCGCCCGTCTACAAATTTGTTTCTATGAGGGAATATATATGGTACATGATTATACCATAAATGGTATATTTACAGTAGTGACGTGATTCGAACTGTTTTTTACTCGAGTGGATTTGTTAAACTTGGATTCGATTGAAAACAAATTTGACTCGAGTTCGTTTGCACTGGAGTTACCGAGTTTGTTCGGTGCCGGGTAGATTAATTTTATTTTTCTTTGTTGATTAATAACATAAATAAGGTAAATAATATTTTATTTCATATCACCAAATATTACTAAGTGATAAATTCTTACTCCAGGTGTAAGGAGTGTAAGTAGTTTACTCGAGTGACTCGAAAACTCGAGTGGCGTAATATAATTACTAGAGTGGCTCGAGTCACAAATTTCTACTCGAGTCGCATCTCCTATTTACATTGTTTTATAGGAGTTATGGTACTATACTTTATTTATACAGCTGCTGTATGCTTTATGCTGTATTTATACAGTGCAATTAAAAACAGTCCGTTTGTACTTTATTTTCCCCACGAAAAACAAAATGCCGGTTGTAACTCTTTCAGTAACCGGATATAATGGCTCACCACGAAATATATTATACTAAAGAAAAGTCATAAGTTTTATTACTATGTATATTGTGTTTGCAGTGCAGTCGTATACGGATCCCTGTTATTGTGCAAGCTCCCCTCATAATTAAATTAATTTTGGACTAAAATATTCTATTCTATATATTAATACCAATTAGCAACTCCTGACTTTCTACAGATCATTGTGTTAATTATACGGCGTTATCACATTTACATAGATCCTTTATGAGCAATAATTTCGTACTTTTTATATTTTATAAGTTTAATGTTATTGCCTTGCTCTCATTATTGCTACATTGTTGATCAATTGTACCTCTAACATTAATATATAAGAGTAAACATTTGTAGTATTACAAAATAATGTAGATATATCGGATATATCGGTGGTTTTATTACACCTATCCGTCTATAATTTATATTAGTTTATACTATATAATTTTAATATTAACTATCACAATGAACTATAAATACCTGTAGGGAAACCGACCCTAAAATAACTGTATTGGCTTATTCAGCATACGCAAGTACAGCTCCCAGTCCCAGCGTATTTAGTAAAGGTTTTCTATTAGGTATGTAGGGCAAATATTTATTTAGAATACAATTTTAAATCCGATTTGTGGAATATAAAAAAGAAAAACAGATTTTTACACACTATCATGGAAAATTATACTTATATTATTTTACAATAATAAATGTTGTAAACTTTCTTATCAAATAATGAAAACTCGTATCTAGTAATCTTGAAGCAAAATTGTCATAAACAGATGCAGGTTAATTTAAAAATATGTCAACTCCCAAATCGTCTTCACACAACCGTGCATTCCACTGGCGGAATATTTTTCTGCTCCTCGGTCTTACGAGTTAAAGAAAACTCTGAGATCGCGTAGGGCTGAATATTTTTATCCGGCAGTCGTTTGCGACAAGATTTATATTTAGAATAACGTAAACTTTCTTGATCCAATGTCAAACATTATTTCGGGACAGCGAACGATAAAAAGTGTCTGCGCCCGTAAAACTGTATCCATGAAGATACGAAGAAAAAACTGTAATTTTGATATACAGATACATACGTGAATATGTAATTCGATTATTGTTGTCAATTTAGCTTTCTAAATTAATGTTAATATTAATACGTGAAATTAAAACTTTGTACCCTTTTCAAGCGTATTAATGTGTGGAGAGGTTCCAGATTTGGTATAGTTAAAATATAAATGGTGAAATAATGCGAAAACTTAAAACTTTAAATCAGTTTGTTTGGACGTGTTAATTTTAAAAATTACCAGTCGTATTTCAAAAATTATTTTTGTATTTGATAGAGCAATCGTTCGCTTTAGGCTTTTTAACATCACGCTCCCATCAATAGGAGCAAAGCTGTATTGAACAATTTTACAAAAACGGGCAAAAATTATGAAATAAGTTTTAGGTCTATTAGTCCATTCAAATAAGGGAATATTTATTATTTACTTTTAATGCTTAAAATTTTACAGTAGACACATATAGTTTGTGGTCAAACAGTTGCACGACTGTGTTAAGAAAATTGTCGGTAAAGAATCCTAAAATTTTGATTGTTAATAAATATCAAATATTTAAGTAATCATTATACAGATACACATTTTCACAAAAGGAAATTAATGTCGTTTAGACTTTAAACATTTATTAAATTAAAGTCGAATTTCGATACTGCGCTATAAATTGTAATTAAATGAACACCTGGGAGGCCGAGCTCTCGGTATTTTTTCAAATCTAAATTGTATTTATTTCAAAATATATATTTGGTTATCACATATTCATTAAACATCCACTTTTTATGATTTTATATACGTATGAACTGATTATATAAACAGCGTGAAAAAATTAAAATTAGGAAAATTGCACGTGCAATTATAAAGTTGAATTTATGAAGCAAAAATAGTATTAGATAGAAAGATAGATTATAGTTATTTCCTTCCTATTTATTGCCTGTTCTTCCCAAGCTATATTATTCATTTAACCTAGGAAGATCCATATTCAATAGGCAAACGTAAATGGATTGTGAAGGAAATTAATGATATCCTAAATATATATTGACAAATAAAACGTTTATGTCGGCTTAATGCTACAGTTATATAAGTAATATTTTGTTACTGTACTGTAACAAAAGTTTTAAAAATTCTAGCGTTAAAACATTTTAGTTCGTTTTAATATACAATAAGACAACTAAAAGAAAGGTATGTATTATGTATTATCAAAGAAAATATAATTAACGAACTTGTAATAAATAAAATCTTTTATTATATAGTCTATTTTCCACTTAGCGTTCACAACGCTCACGGTCACGCGGTTATCTGTTCCACTTGGTTTTTGCGAGCGTTACATTAATTAATGTGGAATTGAGTATGACCTACCCTTGCACATGGGTCGTTGTGACCTTAGCATTACTGAAAATACTGACGTCATTATTGGACTTCTCCGCCGCGACCACAACGGCCGTGGTCGACATGTGGAATAGCTCAAGGCATATTTTGAACGTTGTGAACGGTACGTGAAAAGTAGCCATAGTATATAAATATTTGGTGGTTTTTTCTAATGACCGCTTGCTTAGCTGTCACTCTTCAACAATTAATGTGGTGTTTAAAATCCTATCTTTACTGACTTCTTCATCCCAACGTGGAAGCGCATTACATGGGCTCAGGTTATTGCGAGAGGTGGATGTGGTGGTCATCCGGTGCTAATCACCCAAACCAACCCACTAAAATGCAAGACGACGATGCTGCAATCTCTCGTCTTGGTAGGGACCAGGGATAGTTCTCGCACTTCTTCTGGTGGGCTAGGAAATTTAAACTCTGCCGTCAAATATCTAAAGGTGTGTTTCGGCAGTTGCACTTGAGAGCCGGGTGCTTCCACTAGGTATAGCGTGTCCACCATCTTGGGCCACATTATCACTTAACATCAGCTGAGATTGTAGCCATAACGCTAAAAGTTTAACTATTAAAAGAAATGATCATATATTGGTTTAAGACGACGATTTGTTGTTATATAATATGATATTATTTTCTTTTCTTAGCTGTGTACACTCGTGTTTACAAAAGATTTTAAATGTATTATATGCATGCTCCTCACGCATACCTTCCTTACACGATGAGGCCGTAACATCATAATTTTTTATTCACATATGCCACGATTTCTTCCGGCCGTGACACCCCAGTTGCGCTCGGTGCGCATCAAGTAATTTATTCAATTACCGCTTCTGAATATATGGTATTAGTTTATTGTTCTATTCATATCTTTATATTATGAAATTTTATAAATTAAAGAGTGTGTATTTACTTATTGGTCAATTTATTGAAACGGTGATCTGACGAATCGTAACCACGAAGTCAATAATTTTAGAAGATTATCATTATATATATTTGTGTTGTTATGTGTAAAAATAAGCTGTTCAAAAACGAATTTCATATATATAATAAGATATGTTCATGGGTTTATTGGCAATTGACACGACAATTTGACAAAAACAAATTTTAAAATCGACAAAAAGAGATGATTAAGATCGTTGATTGTGCAAAATATGTCTCTTGCTTTAACCTTTTTATTGAAGTGTCTAAATATTTTATTGTAAGAGAATTGTAATTATCTATTTACTATTGACATGATATTCCGAAGAAATTAAATCACGCTATTGCTGATTAGAAATAATTTATTTTTACACAATGAATCACTCTAATTCTGTATTGCTGAGTATAAAAATATTTTTCTTTAAAGTGTTACAATGACTAATAATTAGTCAAATGGTTTAAAAAATACACATAGAAATATTCTCATCTCATTGCGATTCGTCCAAGTTATTGTTTAAAGTATGGATGGACGATTTTAACGAAAGATGTTTCTAAAATAAACTGACAAGCGTTGTATTGTGATGAATGTTCGTGCTTTTCAGACGTCAAACCATTGTCGAGGGTTTTACCTTCATTTTCAGTGTTGTTTACGATGTTCCTCTCTGACGATTTGGTATTATTGTCTATAGAGGTTTTTTTTAAATCAATTTTTTTATGTACTTAGTTTTCTTATATTTTATAGTTAAATAGTATTTATGTAGTCTAATAACATTAAATGTGTGCAAATTACGCTAGCCGACAAGTAGAAAAAACAGAAGTCCAAGTAATATTGATAATTAACAAAAAATATTAAATACAAAGAATGAATATTTTTTTACCTTCTACGGTGTGATCTTGTTAAGTATGTATGTATATAAGAAAGGCTCCACGAAGCAAAATTTTTTACGTCAATTATTGAAACATTTTGTTTTCATTGACCATGAAGACGAGAACGTTCGAGAAACTTTTGTTAGTTAACAATGGTTTAACTTGTTGAAAAATTAACTTAAAGTAAAGTTCCCAACGAGAATAAATATTTTAAAGTGTTCAGAATACACCAAATTTTTTTGAAATTAAAAAAATATATTCAATACCTTGATAAAATTAATCAATGTGTCGTATTCGCTTTTGACACCGCGCGCGCAATACTAAAAATATCGCGCAGAGACCAATTTTCTTAATAATGGAGATAAGAGTTCCGGGGGCTAAGAGTTTTTTATTGGAAATTTCCTCCTCTTTAAGAATCTTTTTTTGAAATTTCTTAAATATTAATATTCTATAAAATGTTAACGAAAAACGAAACGCCTTTTTTTCATCTTTAATTGTTTATAACTTCTTTAATTTTTGTGTGCTAATACACGCTTTTGGCACATTTTTCCAGGCGTCATTCCGGATCCAATGAGGTATCACACATAATTTTAAGAGCAGTATCTCTATTAGACCATTTTCAACTTGTCGACTATACTAAATGTTTAACTTCGAACACATACCTCCTATGTATTAATAAATTTATTTATAGCCCAACAGTACAAAAGACTTATTTGAAGAAAGCCATTACACTGCAAAATATTGTTTTTTTAATAGTATATATATACACATAGACATACATACACGTACACATACAGCACTGTATTACACAGCAAATGTATTTGTTTATCATAATATTATGTGATAAAAAGTATAATAAATAATTGTTATATTATTTCGGTACTGTATTATAATATCCGAAAGCAACATAATTATTTCAATAAATCTGTCAGAAATTTCCTTACGAATCATGTCGATGCTTACTAAAAGAAATAAATATACACCTTTGACACTTTTGAGATTATCCTTACCGCATAATATTGTTTAAAAACCAGTTTAGACTAACGTGTATTGCGGAATAATTCCTTTATATGGCTTAGCTTCCTCTAATATACAATATATTATTTTTAGTTATATTATAGTTTCATTTTTATATTTAAGACTATTAGATAATCTCACGATGTAACAAATGTTGCTCAAGTTTTAATGATTCAAATTCGAAATCATACTATTCGTAGCCATATAACTTGAGCCATATACCTTTGTACGTTGATTTAAAATATGAATATCAATTATACGGCGTTTGCTATATTATTTAGAAAATTGTCTTTTATACACTGTCCAACAAATATACAATATACTGACAGAAAATGGGTATCCTATAGTGTATCCTATAGTATAATAGTGCTTTTGGTTTGAAGTATGAAACCGAAATAAAAACTAAGTATATGATTAATGTTTACAAATATAACAAATATTCTATTTACGTCTAGTTTCCGCTCAGAAAATATGATTTGGATGTAATTTTGTATATAAATAACGCTTTACGCTCTGAGTCTCCCCTGCGTATAGATTTTTTCACATAAAGATCACAAGGTCACAAATATATATTATAATAATATTGATGTTTGTTATTATTATGTACAATAGTATTTTCTATATATCCTTTAAAAATGTGAATACAATGGATTTATACAAATGTAGATTAGAAAAACAGATTCCTTATGTATTATTAATTGTTTTGTATAAGAATACACTTCTCACCATTTCTTCTATGGTATTATGTTAGTTGTTTACTGTTATTTTGGTTTTTACAGTTATATAATAGAATCAGGTATATTCGGTTATATGTGTATTTAGTATATTTGGAAACTTTTATCGCACCTACCTTAACCTCTTGAGTTTTGTTTAAAGTAATAATAATACATTAAAACTTTCATCGCCTATAAATACATTTTCTAATAATTGGTGAAGTTTCAGTATATAATTACTAGCAGAGAAGTTCAAGTTAACGATTATAATGTAGTCGAAGAGCTTGGTTTAGTCAAGAGTGCCTTAAAGAACTTTTAAGGCAAAATGCACGACTGTGATGTAACTGTAAAAATTATGTAGGCTTTCATTTTTCATTTATTTAGATTACTGACGTAATACAAAAGTTTTAAAGACAATCCATAAAGTATTAAAAATCTAAATTATTTTACCATTACTTATGAACCGAGTGATTATGTGCTATCTAATATTATCAAGTGAGCATTTCTTGTTTAATGTGCTTTAAGTTTGTGAAATTAATGTTTATTATGGTTCAAATAATGATGGACTATTTCACTATTAAGCATGATTGTTATGTTATAACGTATACCAATAGCTTTATTTGTTTGTATTATTTAAGGAGTTTTTTTCTTAAACAGATCTCCTAATGTAGAGTTTACTGGTACAAGTACACAAGAACAAGAAGTTGTTGTCCGCGACTTCATTTAAGTTTTTCCTTCATTTATGTTTTACGTACGTATTCTACATGATACTGACAAAAAGTTCAGTCGCCTAAGTATTTACATTTAATTGCACTGGCCACAAGGTATAAATTATATATTGAAATTAACATGTTTCGTTTAGCTATTGTATTTTCTAATAATTGTGTAATAGATGGTGACAAACTACTTGATAAGTACTCGCGCACGTCCTGAACAGCCATGTGAGCTTTTGGGGCAATTGTTTTTTTTTTTAATTAAGCCTTCAATCATATGTAGATATAAATGGGCATGTATTCTGTCTGATATTCGATGGTCTTGCAATGTATACTTATTTATAATTATTCTTAGAAAGAACTATATTCTATTCCGTAAGTATAACTTTACATGTGGCTGTCGAAATGCTTCGCATATCATTGCGCATTATCAACCATGTACCTTTAATTGCTACAAAAAATCACTACCAGCACTGTTTTCTGGTAGAGAGATATATATATATGTACATAGGTATAGGAGCGTTTTCATAATCCTCTTGTAAAGATTATATCACTCCTTAAAGGCTAATCATTTACCATCCGATGTTGGTTATTATTATAACTAATTTATAGTCAATAAATCAATATGCAATATTAGAAAGGAAAATAATGGTAGCAAGAACATTTATTAGGTATTTAAAACGAGTACAATATTACTGATATATATAAACGCAATATAATATTGTTTTTAAATTACATACATAGTAATTCCCGTTTCTTTGTATATAATATTGAAATCTTGCACAATTATTACCACATTTAATATTGCAAAGATCTTTTTGTTATCGTGGCAACGCATTTACGTACTTTCTCTCATAATTCGTAAAGGCAATGCTCGGACTGGCCACGAGAGAGGCGTGTGACAAAAATAAATGGGTGACAAGCACAGTGAAATACTCAGTGTAAAGGAGAAACGGACGATTTTTAATCTTCCATACTGCCATAAATAGATTTCATACTTCTAGTATCGCAAAGAACCCTTTTTTTTATTAACGGGTTGTTTCAAATCCTATTCTTTACGGGCTTTTTCATCGCAACACGTAAACGTATAATCCGGGCTCAGGCCAAGGCGAAAGGGACATGTGGGTGGATGGATACTAATAATTCAACACTAGTCACTAAAACACCACGACACTTCAAACTCCAGTGTTGCCAGAGACTAGGGACAGCTTCACACTTCTTTTAGACTCTGGGGGGAATATTGCAAAGGACCGTAGCTCAGAATGTTCTCTACAGCACAGTATATTCGTATATTTTAATAATGGACCACGGCTACAAAATTATTTTAAATTATTTACATTAATGTACACGTATTACTATAAATATTCAAAGTTAATTACGCATGTTGCAAGTCAACTAATAAAAAATATTTTAATAGCCGTCATCAAGGTATTCCACGATATATAAATGTATGTGTAATTTTGTACGCTGCGTTTACATTATTGCTTAAGCCACTTTGCCTTATGATAATTCGACTGTATAAATTGCTGTATTTTATATTCTATACTCTATAGCAAAATAATATTGTAAAAAAATCATAATTTGTAATTCGATTTAAGACGAGAACTTGAAGTTACTGGCTGTTTCGACGATAACTATTATATTTGAGAAGCTTTGATGACTTCAATTGATGATGGCTTCAAATTTTTTTGGATGACGAATATATTTAAAATATTATATATTGATTAAATATTCGTTGATCTTTATTAAAGTTTAATTTCGGGCTAGTTTATTACGCAAGTAGCGCTTACACTGAGCTATTGAAACTTAGGATTTTTATACATTCATACATGTAGAATTCTCAGCTGATAATAAAAGAGTTTCGGCTTGTTTGTTGATAACGAATTATGCTGTGGTAATAACATTTATACTACGTACGTATAAGGTGAAACTCCTT
Source organism: Actias luna (assembly GCA_039707435.1). Taxonomy (NCBI): domain Eukaryota; kingdom Metazoa; phylum Arthropoda; class Insecta; order Lepidoptera; family Saturniidae; genus Actias; species Actias luna. Next base: position 4,674,361 of record JAZHAC010000033.1, on the reverse strand, counting down.
GGTTATCATTTTTATTATCTTTAATACCACCTGTTGGTTCATAAATTTCGTACATGAAGTTATGTTAATCGAAGTCCACCTTGGCACAGGTAAGTGAATATACTCATTGAAGTTTCGTTCGTACGAGCCAGTCAAGTTGCCGTTAACTTGAACTAGGACACGTCTCTCTGAACATTGATTTATAAATATTACATACTTTAATTAACGCTAGCACATTTGATATGAAAGTTTGATATAAAATTAATATGTTAAATACGATGGTAGTTGTCATTTAAACGTCAATGTTTTTATTTATTTTATTTACGTGAAAAAAAGCTAATTGTTCATGACTTTTTTATAATGTAATAGGTATATCGTCGGCTTTCTGACAAAACATGATAACGTGTATTAAAATAATGATTTTACTTATTAGAAATTCCTTATTCATGATTTTTTTCTGTAATTATATTCGTGTTACATTATTAGTATATTAACATAGAGGGTTATTTAATGTTGTCTCTCATGTGTTTGTCTCACTGTTGGTTAAAACATTAAGACCTCACTGTTAGAATGTTATTTATCTGGATTTAACAATAAACTGACGATATAAGCCAAGCGCCAACTGACTGCAGGTGCTGCATTGTGTAAATATATATTTTTTTTAGTATCTCAATTTTCAATCTAGTTTTTATAGGTCTAAATGAGGAAGCTACAACTTTGAAGGTAAATGTTATGTATACATTTATTTTTACCTAATACTAATAATACTTGAAATAAAAAATAAAAAATTATTGTCAGTGCATGTATACCCGGTATTATGTTGAAACTTAGGTCGCTGCTTGAATATAAGTACAAAAAAAGACGTATGTTATGATAAAAATGTAATAACTGTAAATCGAGTTTGCCTCAGTCATGTACACTGCATATTTTTCGAATAATATTTTTTTTACCACTTTCTTGTTATTTAATAATAAATCGTTATAACTTTATTATTAAACCGCGGCACACGATTCCAGACAATCATCATAAATAAAATAATATGAGAGACAGTAAAGAATAAAATTAATTATGGAGTTATTATATAATAGCTCTTTATTTGGTTTCAGATAGAAATACTGAGTAACTGAAATCTAAAGAACTGCTGATATACTTATAAAGAGAACCTCATTTTTATCCCCATTTTTTTTATCTAACCTATCTGCGATATACCGCCTTAAAGTCTGATAATTATCTTCAAGACTTCCAGCGCCCTAAAAACTACTGTACCTCTACATAAAGGTTGTCATTATCTTTGCGGACGATAACATTAAAAACAAATGGCTTGTATGGCGCATGCATATATCAGCTTTGTATTGTTAAACAATTGGTAGTGTTGCGGTAAATACATTAACTATAATAATAAATAATTTGTAACGCTCGTGATGAAGCCGCGAACCTTGGAAATAACATTATGTTCGAGAACTATAGAAACGTAAATCAAAATTCATTGCTTTAATAAACTATTGTTATATAACATTACTTATTATTCTTTATAGGCTTAAGCGTTATGGCCACACACTAACCTGATCTTAAGTGACATTGATGGTGAACACGCTAAAATTAGTGGAGGGACTGTCTCTATTACTGTCGGAACACACCTAAAGGTATTTGGCGGCAGATTTTCAGCTTGAGTGTGGTAGTTAGCCAGGCAGGCATTAGAAGCCTTACCGCCATGCTATGGATTCATCACGATGTTTTTCTTCTCCGAAAGCTCAAGCTTATTGCAGGTGGATTCGTACTTACGTACAATGACTCGGTGTCCATACACGCTACCGACTGAGATAATGAAGAAATAAAAGTTCTTCATCGAATTAATCTGTATTATTTCTGATACGAAAACTATTAAATATTTCAAGTAAGTTTTAATTAAGATCGATTCTATTATTTAATTTTTTGAAATATATTTTCTTTTAATGTTATATTTATATTAGAAAAATATATTGATAACCCTAAAATGGGATAAAAACCTATTCGCTTCTGAATATTACAATTAGATACGATTTGGATACAGCTTAGTGAAAAAGCTTGTTCAGCTATTCAAGATTGAGGAAAATACTACTATATATATATTGGTTTTATTTTCCTAGCTATTATGTTACTATTTACAACTTCACTGGCAATTGAGGACATCAATTATTATTTATTTTGAGTTGGTATGGAATGTTACAGTTGTAATGTTACTTAACAGTGTATGATTATTTGTTAATTATAAATTACGATGTGGCAAGCAAGGTAACATTAAGGAATAGCTTGTCAAGTACAGATGTGGGAACACACCCTACTAGTGTTTATTGACAAATTTTCACTTTGAGAGCCGTAGGTAGCGAAGCAGACATTAGTAAACTTCTTGCATTTATATATTTTAACCACAATATTTTCATGCATCATCTAACGTTACATTGTCACATTTAATAAATGTCGTTAGTCAATCGTTGTAATAAGCAGTCGTAATAGATCTATATCATAGCCTTGGATTGATTCATAATATTTAAGCACATTATATCTCATGAACGACTAACGTTGATTACAACTTATAGTTAATATCGTCAATCAATCAGGGTACTATTAATGGATGTAAACTTAAGCCATGGAATTAATCGTACACAGCTTGGTAATGTTGAATTTGAGGTTACGATAATTCAAACAAGTCATGTCAATAAATTAATTGCCCGCATGATTGGTTTACGTCGCGACTACGCCATTGTCGCATTAGTACACAATCATGTCAAGTTCAACGTGAAAACAGATTACGCAAGGTTTTGCTTTGTAAAAACACTATTCGCTATAAAGTTCGAGCATTTAAAGAAAATACTGTTTTGTAAAGAAAACTGTTTGTTCCCATTTCCTTATCGTTGAATGTATTGGTTTTTTATAGTTGTAAATTGTAAACTCATTTTTAGTTTAGATTGTTGTTTATTTTGCAGCATTTCAGTTGTTTTATTTACCACTTAGTATATACATATATTATTATTATTGTCCTTCATTATAAAATGTTCATTTTTTAACCTTAATAATCATATGAAAATTTACACATTGTTTAGCGAAAGCGTTGTAACAAGGTACAAGGTTATTTCCATAAATCAAATATACTGTCGTGACTTGTTCGCGTCGATAACAATTACGATCATGAGATTTTCCTGTAACCGTTTCATTAACGTATGTTAGTTTTACCATAGTGATAAAATAATGTATATTAAAGATGGGTTTTAAATGTAGATAGGTAATAAATATATCAGTTTTTAAGACCATTGTATGCGACTGTATCCTGATCTCCAAATATAAAGTGCCCGCCACAGGGACAAGTTTAGGCATGTCGCGTTCCGGGATCAGCTGATGCATATACAGTATGCAATCCAGCGGGGTCGTAGGAGTCTACCTGACTGGTTTGCTACTATCATTGGTGATGAATCCGTCGTAATTGCTCTTTCGGTTTATTACATTTCGAGATATATATTTAGTATATATCCAGTAACGAAAGGCGTGCAGGCTGGCATGACATCCAAGACCACGCGATTTATTTTCTAATCTTCCAGTTGTGACCATTGTTTTTAGCTAATACTGTATGTAGTTCGTACTATATTTTCTATAACGCAATTTCTTTTTCACAAAAAGTAAACATTACTCCTATTCAATTTACAAAATAAGATCCATACTTGGAAAATCGCGTCAATTAAAAGTCATTGAACTAAATCAATTTAATATACAGATTCATATACATTCAAACAGAGAAGTATCTTGGCTCAGCATTATTACCCTTTCTCATAGGGTTTAATTGTTTACAAATAATTTAATTGCTTAACGTATCTATATATTTGTGTGAGTTTTCTACTAAAGCCTGTTTTTACTGTTTATGACTTTTAAAATAATAAAATTATTATCTACGTATCTACGCAAGTAATTTTATTAAAATACTAGCTATGCCCGCGACTTCGTTCGTGTTAAACTAAAAAATATTTATCGCAGAACCTTAATTTAAAAAAAGTAGCTAAGTTACACCTTATAACAACAGCTATCTGCCAGCAAAAGTCCCGTCAAAATCGGTTCAGTTTAAAGCTTATTCGGAACAAACAGACAGAAATAAAAAAAAAATGATTTTGTTGTGTAAATACCGTATAAACTTTCAAACATCTTTAGTAAGAATCTGTTGTTTTGACATTGTACACAGACACTTCAATTTTATTTAAGTAAAGGATTACAAATAATGCTGTTTGTGAAATTGAACACTTGACTGGAGCAGGCAGAAACTCATTCGATCGATACTCTGTCTACGAATAGACAAAACTTCGTTGGCTAAATCCGTGCTATTTTTATTCGTTTCTGCGGAGAGCGAAGTCGTTATGCAGATACTTTTAATTACGAAACTTTGCTGGTCGGAAAAATATTTAAATCACCTTCATTTGTAGATATCTAGTTCTATTTTCTACGTATAAAATAAGAAGTATTCGCATCTTAATTAAAAATGAACACCAGCAATGCATTTGTTGTTCGTTTGGAACCTAATTCTCATTTCTTGGCCCCTGGGGCTGGCGCCTCATAAGAATAATAACAACTTTCTCTCATTTCGGTACAAAGTTGTTCCACTTATCGGGTTCAATTTTAAATAGAAAAGTAAAAGGAGTAATATCCATTGCCTATAATGGTTATTCTGTTGCGTGAATTTTTACTAAGTTGGTTCTGTTTATTGAAAAGGTTTATTATATTCATCGGGAGTTCCGTTTAACTACGGTATCATCTGGAATTCAGTTACGGTGTGAAATAACAGGTTAAACTTATTAAACGGTTGGTCTACACTTTCAGGTGTTGGGTGACAGAATTTCAATTTGAAAGTGCCCTAAAACTATGCTTTGGCTTCATCACGATGTTTTCAATCAGCAAAAGTATTGGTTCATTTCACGGATAGGAACTCACGTACTTCATGTTTACGACTACGGAACAGTCAGTGATTTATAAGTATATATGTGGATAGACGTTTCTTCTTAGAACATTATCAGTAAACGTTCAATACTATTTATTGATAGGAATGTTTACTTATTTTTTTATTTTTTTTTTATACTTAAGGTTTAGCGTTATGGCCATAATCTCACCTGATCTTAAGTGACGATACGGCCCAAGTTAGTAGACACACTAAACCTGTGGAGGAACTGGCTCTCAAGTGCTGCTGCCGGAACACACCTATTGGTATTTGGCGGCAGGTTCACAACTAGAGGGTGGTTGCTAGCCAGGTGGGCATTAGAAAAAGCCCTACCACCATGCTATGGTTTCCTTACGATGTTTTCCTTCACCGAAAGCTCAAGCTCATTGTAGGTGCTTGGTTCGAACCCACGTCTCTTGAAATTTACCTTAGTATATTAAACTTTTTAACTCTCTTCATGCCATGTTGAAGTTATAAATTTTAAATTAAGCCGTATTTGTGTAATTATGTGGGCTTAATTTGATTCTATAATTATTTATTTCAACAATGTACCAGACTTTTAATTTGGTCCATTTAATAATTCGAACTATATTAACTTTCCGAGACAATACAGTTTATTGTAGAATAGTTTGGAGGAATTTACGGTTTAGTTATAAGTAAACTATCGAAATTTGTGGTTAAACAATATAACCAGATGTGAATCGATCCACTCAATTCAATTAGATTTTCAATATTCATAAAACTAATTATTGCGTTAGTGTCTGTCTAGCTAGTTTATATTGTTAAACATTGTCGAAGTCACATAGTTGCAAAGTTAAACAGTACATATAAGATTGTTGAGTCAGTATATTATTAAAATTAGTAAGAGGTTTTATTGCTTATTAAGTTATTTTATTATATATAGATTGGTTTTTTATGGAATATGTTTAGACGGTTTCGATACGAAAATGCGCCTTAGACACTCGAAGTTCACGAGACATTCGAAGTAGTACGAAAGCAAATATTTACTTCCAAATGGACACTTCGTATTATACATATATCAATTTTATAAGGTGAAATTAATACTGTGTGCTAATGTTATGTTTTTTAATATTAGCTTTGCCCGTAACTTCATTCGTGTGGAACTAAAAAATATTGTCATTTTCACGGAACCCATTTTTTTTCTTAAATAAAAGTAGCCTAACTTACTCCATATAATACCAGCTATCTGCCAGCGAAAATCCTGTCAAAATCGATCCATCTATTTTAGAGATTAACCGGGAGTTTGTTTTTAATATAATTTCGGTATATACTTTCATTTGTGATTAGAAAAAAGTTATTATTTTAACGTTAGAAATAGACACTTCAATTTTATTTATTTGTACAAGGGCGTGCTTCCAAATTCTCTTTATTATCTAACACAAGGGTTATAATGTTAAACAGTATGTACATATATATATATATATATATATATATATATATATATATATATATATATATGATTGTCGATTGATTATGTTCAATTTAGTAAGATATTTTAATGTTAGTGTTTCGGTTATGGGCTATTATTTAATTTACGGTAAGTCACGAATACCATTATTAAGGTATTTTAATTTGAGTAGTGTCAACTCTTAAAGCGCAGTATGGAAATACTATAAAAATGGTTTTCGAGGCCGATGGTTATATTAATTTACTTTCAAGCGGTATTGCTACATTTTCTATGGCAAATTATACACGTACATTTTGGACGTTGCTACCATAATTTTCAGACATTTTTGTTTTCATTTGTAACTTAGAGGTTTCGAAGTATATTTTATTTTTTGCAATGAAGCGAGCCATAAAGCTAGGTCAAGCAGTAAATTCAAGCGAAACTAACCATCTCATTTGAGTTCCAGTTATGATAGTATCGTGAAACAATAATTGAGTTATAACGGCTGTTATCACTTAAATCTTATTACGTTTTGTAAAATCTTTTAAAAAGTGTTTAATGTATATAAATAAATAGACAAATTTTATAATAGCAAGTGTCATATAAGTTATTCTAATAATATTGGAGATGACCGTAATTATTGTTTTAAAATATATGTTATTCTTTAAGGTATAATCGATTTATACGCGATCGAAGTAAGAGCGAGAGATATACCAGCTAAATCTCTATATAACCTTCTAAAAGATCTTGGCCTGTCTAGGACTGCAGTAAGTTCTATACTAGTACGTGTTTTTAAAGCTGCGCTAGCAGGCTCTTACCAAATTTACCTGGGTAGGGAGAGAAACCCGAGTGGTGAAGGTGAATGTTGACGCGCGTCGACAAGCGGTCCCTTAAACCTTTATACGAGGCACAAGTCTAGGACATTGCTCGGAGTTTTACTCCCTACCACACGATGAATACGACCCGGCACCCGCACGGTGAATCCATGAATTGCTGAGAAGTTCGTCTCTCTCTTGTTACAGTGTATATTTTACTTGCAAAGCATGGGTATATAATACACACACTGAGATCACATTTCCTTATTATATAACTACTAGCTGCGCCCACGACTTTATTTGCGTGAAACTAAAAATTATTTAACAAATTTTTGTGCCCGTTTTTGTAACTTTTTTCAATACAGCATTGCTCCTATTCGTAGTAGCATGATGTTAAATAGCCTAGAGCTTTTTTTTCTCAATGATTGTTCTCGCAAATACAAAAAAAAATTGTCAAATTCAACCCGCAGTTCCAAAGATTAGCGCGTTTAAACAAACTATTCTGTTTTATAATATTTGTATAGATCTATAATAAGATTTTGTTACAAAAGTTGTTAAGATTTCTTTATTTATTCATTGTTTGAACTTCTTTATCATTTTACGAGCGGTGGTATAATAATGTTTATTATAATACAAAAAAGGTACTTAAATTTATTGGAATATATTTCCACCTAAAGCATATATATTTTGATTTTTTTTATGTAGAGCACTCAGTTCATTATAAAAAAATAATTTCTATAAATAACTCATAATAACAGTTCAGTAATTGAGTATTGGTCAAAGATGAAATAAAAACAAACCTTTAACAATTTATTTCTCTTCAGTCCTTATAGATGAATACACAAATTACTTAGGTTTATACAACTGATTCACTATCTATAACGGTTTGGAAAAGCCTTAAATACTTTTAATTTTACGTTTTATTTAAAACTCTAATTTAACTTGAGGAACTTGATTAAACTTTGTGCATTCCTGAATCCTAAGGGTTAGGTCAGGCGTTTTGTTAGCTTTACCGGATTTCGTTTGTATTATGAAAATTGTTACGTCGATCCACTTCATTGTAATGAACAAACACTCGAACTTTCTAAGCAAGTAAGAGGGGATCAGTTACTTTCAAGTACAAAAGTTTTCTTTGATCTCGAATATTGGGCAATGGTTCTGTTTAGGGATTTAAATTTAATTACTAAGATTGGATTATTCCAGTTTCCTCAAGATATACATATGTATATATATATAGCTTTAACGTAACATTTTAATTCAAATACTAAAATATAAAAAACACAATTTTATTACATTAATTCTAGATAGATTAGTGAATATAACAAAATCTTTTATTTCTTTTTCCATCTGGTAGAAGTAGTGGAACGTTAATTCATTATTTCATGTTTTTCAATAATAAACCTATGTATTCGTTTTAAAAATCTGTTTTATAAAATATATATTACCTTTTCCTACCGCGTTTAATATTGAAATTGCTTCAGTCGCAAAAATATTATAATATGTTCTTGTACACACGATTCTCGATTTTTGCTATTGTCGCAATATTACATTTTCATACGGGTTTTGCCGAATTAACTTTTATAGTATAGCGAAGTTATTAAAGAATATACATATATATAATGAGTTGTTTTTATATATTAACGTCAAGTCAAAGTCATGCACAAATATAGTTAACATTTAGGCAGTGGTGGATTTACCAGCAGGCTTAGTAGGCTGGAGCCTTAAGGCAGCATATTTTAGAGGCATCAAATTTGGGGTATTATTGTTTTGTTTTGTTTTTAATTTACGTATTCCTATGTGGAATCTAATTGTATAGGTAGGTAGGAACGGCAAAATTTAAATAACCTACTGGCGGCAAAAGTATAAATTAGCCACTGCATTTAAGTATATAACAATGTAGGCAAACAAGCGTTGTGGTGCAGAGTGTGGGGAAGGACCCTATAACGTAGTCCTCTGGACAATCATCAATAGGGAGCTTATTATACATTTAAAGCTTCTCTTAAAGAACATATAAAATGGGACTGTTCGAGACCTTTTAAGACTTCAACGTTTGAAAATGAATACTCTGCCCTTGGGGAGTGATGCGGTGGTGTTTCATTTTCCAGTGTACAGAAATGTACATTACCTATATTATTATTTTTTTTAAAACCAAACATAAAACCGAACTACATAAAAGATGCATTTACGTAATGGCTTTATCATACTTGCTTTTGTTGCTTGTATTTATTGTATACTTTGAAATGAATGTCTCCACATTTTAAGAAGAATTATGTCCATGCAACAAAGCCATTATAAATTATAACAATTGATTTAACATTTTGTTCAGGTCCGAGTCGTTTAATATTTGAAGATTTTTATTAAGTATTTCGTTATTTAGCAGTATTATAATTTATTTTCTATGTATTATATATACACATACTACATAAATAATGCAGGAATTTAGTTTGAATTAATACTTATCTTCAACACCAGTATCTTATACCGTAGTCTAAAAAAAGGATACATTCAAGTTTCTTATTGTTTTGTAATTCTTATAAGAAAATTACGGTCCAGCACGTTAAATGATGTGTGATTGATCATGTGCGTCCTATAGAAAAAACTCCGCGTGTATGTAGACGTACAATCGGATGCGACAGCGAAAACTGCTAAGTTTCTACTATTACTTATCCAACCAGTTAAGATGATAGCGTGATAAGAAATCGTATTTAATATTAATGTAGTCGCATGTATGTGACAAATGTTCGTCTTATTCATCGAACAAATAAAGCTACCCGAAATCATAGCCTTCTATCGGGCCTTAAAGTTCAGATCGATGGAGGTCATGTACAATGAGTGCTGAACGGAGTTACGATCTTTAGCATTTAGTGTTCTGTTTAGAAGAAAGCGCTGTACAAAAACTGCTGAGAATCTAATAAATATAGCAAAACGCGTGAGGGGTTCAACTTTGGAAGGATCATTTAGTTTTGCCACAAAGCAGCAGTGTTCGGTTCGCTTTGTTCCGGTTTGATAATATGGTTGGTAATAAACGGGCATTTGAGACTTTTCGACTCAGAGTAACCAACTTCTCGGAAGTAGCTACATGTTATTGACTGACTTCACTTAGATTCCTGTCGTTATGAAGTTCGTTACTATTAAAACGTATCCATTAATAATCGCAGCAATGGGAAGGAAGGGTTTAATCCTCAGATATATGTACGTGCTTAGCATGGGTATCATTCCTCTAGGCGCTGCTTAGTGGTCAATATCTTATATCATCCTAGCTGTGCTCGCAAGTTTCGGGCGCTTAATGCATTGTACAATTTATATTTCCTGTTAATTTACTATCACCCTCAAAACTCGTTCTACATTTTCTGTAACGTAATAAAATATATACGAAAACCTCTTCATACAATACACCTATAATATAAAACAGATTATAGGAGGTTGTTTAGTAGAGAACATACCAACGGGTAGGTAAACAGACGTAAGACGTTGTGTTCTATAATATGCAAGAATACATTTGCCGCATTAAAAGATTATCTTTTGTCTTAATGCTAGTTGCTTTTCATTATTAATCAGCTCTAAAAGCTAAAGCTATCAAAGCGCAACAAGTACTTATGTTATACACAGGCATAGGCTGCGTAATTACTTAAGATTAGTATGTTTGCTTATTACCAATAACAATTGGTTATTCAAAATATACGTTTCATGTTTCAGTAAATATAATGGAGTATATTTTTCAGAAAAACGTTTGAATAACGTTTGTTAGTATCTCTTTAATGGTGTAGTTATTTATTGCCTATGCCTTTGAGCGCCTAATAAAGTCGACTTACTATACTTACATAGTTTACTCCCTGTTATTCGATCGATTTAGTGTCTTTCTTTATTCTAGAACAATCTTTCATGATGTGTTATACTCGATGGAGTAAATCGTGAATATGTTATTTTTTCTGCGTCCTATTCTGCATAAACTGAATTACTCTTATAAATTTATTCAACTTTATCATTTCCTTATCCCTTGCTGTGATTTTGCGAACATTTTTTGTCGATAATTGACAGCTTTCTCTTTATAAAATATCAACATGTTGTTTTCGTGACTATTAAAAAGAACAAAATATTTAAGAAATTATGTTGCAGTGGTTTAATATTAATAAAATTATATGATTAAATTTGAAAGTATTGAAAGTAAGATCTACAATAACTTTAGCAACATGCTGGTCGTCGACAAGTGTGTGACAATTTGTTTTATTTAGTGTTTACGAGAACTGATGGCTTATGTCGTCGTATTTGAGAAATATGTTTAATAAAAGAAAGTCGTGAAATATTGTAAATGAAAATTCTATACTAACACGTTGAGGCGTATGACATTCCAGAATTCACCGGTATGTATCAAGTGAACAAGCATGGTAATACTGTATGCGACTTAGTCGAGATCACTATGGACCTGGTAATTAACTCTTGACTTTGACTCTTTTGGTTTGTCCCGTTTCGGGAACAACTGGAGTATATCCAGCGGTCGATAGGCTTCCTGATTTTGGATTGTTTTTCTTATAAGACATAGAGTCATTTACTGTGTATTAAGTATATTTTAGTATTTTTTTTACTTTTGTAGGCATTAACTATGAAACACAATAGAATATCAGAAGAAGTGAATACAAGTGTCAATATTAAAGTAGGTAATAGGTAATAGGTGTGATCAAATATAAAAAAAAAAAATCTGCACGTGCAATTGGATTTGTCAATATGGATTTGTCGACATACTAGTATTTTGCGAATATCTATCAAAATTATGTAAAGGAAGATAAATTTATTATTTATATTTTTGTTTGTAATTATAGGACCTAGAAATACAAATATTTAAATTATATTTATTTTATTTAATAACAAATATCTGTCTAATTTTCTTGAAGTTTTAATGCCCATATGGAATTCAAATAGTTATCCATTTAGTATCAATGTACATGTATTATATCATGCACCGCGCCAATACAAAAAAAGACAATCGAATGACGAGTGTTAATACTATACACTGATATCGATAACGGTATCCGCGGTATACGTTCGAATATATATTGCAAATATTTTATCTAGCTTTTAAAATCCAAGTGTGATACTATTCACGAAGTTTAAACAACCCAGCTATAAAAACATAAAATAAACAATATCTCCCCAGTTAGTAGAAAAATTCGGACTCGCGTATACGGTGAATTTATTTAATAACTGCAGTTTTACTGGGTCACATATTTTCACTTACGATGGCACGTATATTTATTTTTAACTTTACCTTTTAACGGGAAGTAGTGATTTGTCAAAATTACAAATAGACGTTGCCATTTGGTAAAACATGATTTTATTTTAAAGTTTCGTGTTATTTTAAATTAATAATACCAATTTTGCAATATTTGGTAGGTATAGCGTTAGTTGTTGTCCGCTTCTTCACTCGTGTATTCTATATAATTAATACGTTTAGTAATTTATTAGTCCGAACTGAGAAGTATTATTTTTCATACAAACATAATACTATTATAACTTACAGGTTATAATTTAAAAATACTGAAAGATGTATGTGCAATACGTGCGTAATACTATATGTAATAATTATACCATAAATATTAATATCGACTTTCAATTTAAAGTAATGTCAAAAATTATGTTGTGTACAAATGTTGCATTATATCTATTGTCCGTGTAAGGATATAATTTTGTAGAATTCTTAAACGATGCCAATATTTTGTTTATATTTTATATTAATTAAAATGTATATTCAATGTTCTATTCATACTCTATTCATTTGTGTGTTAGACGGTGATAATGTGTTTATAAACATATATGTAATATAAAGAGAAGTAGTATACACATACGCTTTGTATTATTTAATTAATACAAAAAATAAATATGGGTAAATCGGTAATAAGAGTAGGTAAATTATCGTGACGAAAGGTATAGACGCGTCACACAGTACAATTTATGTGTACTGTTAACATATTTTCATGTATAGGTTGTGGGTTTATTTTAACACATGTTAAATAAATGTATCAATAAAAATTAAATTGCATCTAGCATTGATATGTATGTCATCTTCTATATAATCAAACTTTACACCCCGTTTTAAGAGTACTGTGCGCACAAGGAAGTTTAAAATTTAGCAGTTATAAATAGAAGTGCAGAAAGTTAAAACTTATATTTAGTATTTCAATTTAAAAAAGCACAAATTGTAATAAAAAAAATACGTTCGTGCCTCGTGTAAAGGTTGGCTAGTCGGTAAAGTTGAAATCAGGACTGACTGCCCAGTGTGCGCCGGACATGCTTAGGTATCGTCAGTCGAGGAGTTTCTTTACATGCACGCCATTTACATTAATACTGGCAATGTCAAACTAAATATAAATGTTACATAGAGAAATAAGATTGTCGCCAAATAATGTTAGAATGTTGCCAAAAATAAATTGACATATAGTGATTATACTCTGACAACTTTAATAATGTTCAAACTATACAATTTAATTAATTAAACGTTACATGTTAATTAGGCAAAAAACTTCTATAATATCAATGTTAATATCGCTTCCTAGAAGTTGAGGATCGGTAGTCTTTAAAAGGTTGCCGTCCAAACTTGAGGATGTTAATATTGTTAATGAAGTCGCGGCTGATACATAATTGGATATTTGTAAAAAATATGAATATTTCAAACTCATATCCGATGGAACACGAGATAAACAATATACATAATCCCCGCTCGTACAAAGCCGCAGAGTTACGTAACTTTCATGAGTGACGCTATTTCAATGCTTTTATAATAATATATTACTTTTACCGACATAAAAATAACTGTTTATATGAGTATCAAAATTTGTAAATCCTTGTCCGATCGCATTTGTATGATGCTCTTCGAATTCGATTATAAAGACTGGGGCTATATTATTTACGCTAATAACTGTGTCTGCGACTTTTTTTTATCTTATTCTTTGTCTTTTTCTGTGCCGCTAGTATATATATATGATACGTCATTATGATTGATTAAGTACTTAGGTTGTAAAAACGTTACAAACAAACTCACTATCTCATTTATACAATTAATTAGAATGAGCGATAGAATGTTTTGTATTCAGTCAATACATATATTCACAAACTTTACTCATTTATAATAATAATAACCTTTATAGATGAAACTATTTATCTTATTACTATTACATATTTTTTTGTGTATGTTGTAAACATCGGCAACCGCTTTATCTCTTCTTTTGACGTAAGACTCTTCCAGGGGTTTTCACAAATTTCTATCTTTGCAGCTCTCATCCACATTACACCAGCTATTTTCTTTATATCGTCTATCCATTTGCGTTTTGGTTTACCTCTTTTCGTTTTCCCATCTCTGGGATACCATTGTATAATATCTTTAGTCCATTTTTCTATGTTTTGTCTTAGTATATGACCGGTACAACGCCATTTTTATTGTTTTATTATGTACTATATTCTTTTTGATTTTGATATCCGTTTAATTGTAGTTATTTTTATCTTTTCGTTTAATTTTATATTTAATATTTTACTTTCTATATTAATATTACTTGTTTATAATACTTTGAAATTATTATACACTATAGTAGCAGTCAAAATAAATTTGAGTACGTAGCTCAAGTTCTGATAATCAATAACAAATCTTTGCCGTGTACATATCGTCTAGCAATGAAGTAATTTGACCCAGCTTTAATATCAGCTTATTGCGATATAAGATGTTCTAGTTGTCTCATATTTGCAATCATAAAAGTCACACTCGCACCTTCACCAGTGACTCGCCATAAAACGAACATTACCGTTATTACTGAACTCATGTCATAGATAGTAATATACATATATATATGACGGCTGTTGTTATATATATGTACATCTTCTGTTAGGGTTGTCATAGAAATACTTATGTTTATTAATTACATCAATAATTACTTTCCATTTCACAATATTTTGTTATAACTTAGAAATACGAGCAACGATGAAGTCACTAGTTTGGAATTGTAACTAAAAAATGAGCAAGAATGGATGCTTTTTGTCCAAATCAATTTGTGGAATCGATAAATTTGGAAAGAATACCGTTCTAATTAGTATGGAATGTTCAGCGTATAAACTTTGTCTGGATTATTAATGAGAATAAAGAAAATATATTATTAAATGTCACGCATGTTTCGTCATGATATACTTATTATGAAAATAAACGAAATATACTTTTTTATACCATGACTTCTACTTGTGTAGGCATTTTTGTCAATGACAAATGTCAAAGGCAATCTTTCAATCTAAATCTAACGAGTTGATAACTCCTTTTTTAAATATACCGGGAGTTTTTGAGGTAACTTCTCTATTAAACTATAGTGCTAGTTATTGGTAATAGACTTCTCTTGTGCATAAAAATCAAATTATATAAAGTAAATAAAATAAAATTACGAATTATAATAAAAACTGTTGCATAACAAAATGAAAATCATCTCATTAACCCTCTATATTCTATTGGGATATTTTGTTCCTAAATTGATAAATTGCATTAAAATAAAAGTATATCAGCTGGTGATTTATTTGGTAGGTACTAATTATTTTAAAATGACAGTGACAAGCGACGCCATTATGAGAATTCGCAGTCTGATATATTTTATGCTTAATTTTACAATAGAATTCAATCGTCAACCCTACATACACACTTTCATATTTTATCGCAAACGTCTGACCTAATTACGTCTAATTACTAGCCGTGTCAATGCAAATTAGATGGATAGTGTGTGTAAACGGATATTTATTCAAAAGAATTATCAAAGTTATAATTCTCATAAATAATAAGGACTTTCCCGTAAACTATCGTGTTTTAATAACAGGAATCTTTGTAAATTTCGCTTTGATGTTTATTTGTATGGTTTAATGAATGTCATACTTTATATAGATAGGTATGAATCTATGATCATTGTTCAAGTTGCATCAGTCACAATTATTATACCAATTTATATGTTAATTTTTCCTTTCCTGGAGCGTATTTTTCCGGCAATATACATTATTAGAATTACAGTGCTATTTATGCATGTAACTTTCTTCCGAAAATTGCCTTTATACAAAATAGTAATTACGAATTTGTTATTGTAATTATTTTCTTCGTATTTATTTGTTCGTTTGTTAAGATGTCATACAATTTATCTTGGGTAATCATTTTAAAGAAATTTTGTACACAAGCGAAATATGACCTATACTATTTAAAGGTTAGTAAGATTATCTTGGATATCTGTAGAAATATAAATATATTAGTACAGACACGAAACTAAAAAATAGATGGAGACGCGGGTACAGTTAGTTTATATTTAAAATTTAACTAAAAATAAAGAATATTTAAGATATTCCGTTCCCACGTTAGTATTATTAAATTGATTTAGAACAAAGCATGTCATATTCCATACCTATACAAAACATTATCCAATTTACATGTTGATGACATCATAAAAATTTAAATAAATACGACAAATGTAGCAATTCAAAATTAGCCATATTACACTGTAATAATATACCACGAAATATAAACCGGCATTCTATACAGATTCCGACTTTATTTTGTTAGCAATAAAGAAGCAAGTAAATAAATAATTTATTTCTAATTGTCGACCTGCAAAAGCATGATTCCTGTCGTATTGTTTTTGAACAAAACCACATAGGTCGATCTTGTACTACGATAACCATTTTTAATGTCAAGTTGTGTTGTTTAGAGCATTGAGCTTTACTGATTGAATTCGCATTACATGTTTGTGTTTTTTTTTCTTTTTTTATAATCAAGATTCAACGTTATGGCCACAATCGCACCTGGTGTTAAGTGATAATGTGGCCCAAAATGATGGACACGCTAAGTCTACTGCAGGGACGGGCTGTCAAATGCAACTGCCGGAACACACCTTATAAGTATTTGGCGGCAGATTTTCAACTGGAATGTGGTAGTTAGTCAGGCGGGCATTAGAAAAAGCTCTACAACCATGCAAAATTCGGTATCAAAGCAAGTTCGGTATTGATTTTAAGCATAGTACCGTCGAAAATCAACGAGAAACATCAATAGTTCAATAGTCCTTCCGAGTTTATTGTAGTCTGTGTAAGCCTTTTGGTATCATCATGGCTATATGGCTGATTCCCATTCATCATTAGACTCAAACCAAAAGCAACTCATTGTTATAAAGTTATCACCATAGTCCTGGTAGTCGTAACTCAGTCGGGTACAGGTGTGTACCAGCTTATTTGATTGCTGGATATACACCGCTTGATCCCTGAAGTGATCACGGCTCAGTTGCTAGCGTGTACGTATTCCGCGTTAATGGACGTGAGTTAGAATCAGTACAACGATCCTGAGCTTTCGGTGAAGGAAATTATAGTGTTGAAACCATAGCGTGGTGGTAGGGCTTTTTATAATGCCCAGATAGCTACCACCCTCAAGTTGAAAATCTGCCAACTAATACCTATCGATGTGTCTCGGCAGTTATATTTATCATATAATAGTTATACCAATATAATATTTATAGTTATACCAATCCATCCACTGGACATAGTGTGTCCGTCTTGGGTACATCGTTGTTTAACATCAGGTGAGATTGTACTAGAGTTAGGCTAAAAAACGAAAGTATAAACGAAAAAGACGACTACACCTTGTATCTAGATCCATTTGGATACATTATGTAGTGTAATACATAAAATGTTGGTAATGTTGTAGTTAAATACAAATATTAATACAGAGAATATTGTTACAAATTATATAGGTAAATAAGGTATTGAACATATAGAACACGAGCACACTTATGACGTAATCGTAAGTTACATCGTTTGACGTAAGAGACATTATAAGCAAGGTGAATAAACACTAATGGCCAATACCTAACACGAATACTGATTTGTAAGAAAATCACATCAATGGCCATGACATAATATGACTTTATAAGATGTATATGATTTATTTTTTTATGTAATCATAAGTAGGAAAAATATTTCAAACCTGCCGCCTGCCGCACGCACTCTAAAGATTGGTGAGATACTAAAAACCCACTGGGGCTAACAATGTAGTTAGTCCAAAATAATATTACATTATAAAAATAAGCCCTCCGTCTCTTCTGACAATCTGTCTTTTCCGGATAAATTCAAAAACTATTAAACGAATGGGCAGAGAAATTAATGAGGAAGGTTTAGATGTTGAAATAAAACTAATTTAAACGGATTTTATCGCGGTTATTTATTAAATTTTGATCCCGACGTTAAATAAATTAAATTAAATAAATAACCGCGATAAAATCCGTTTAAATTAGTTTTATTTCAATGAATAATATTCGCGTAAACCTAAGAAATCATTAAGGTTTAGATGTATAATTTGCTAAGCTTTTGTAATAATTGGTTAAAATATAACAAAAATTGTACATAATGTCAAAAAAGGCAAGCCGCGTTGGAACTTTCATCGAAAACGCTGAGTAATCTTTTAAGGATCTATGCCAACTAAGTCGCGAGCACAGCTAGTAAATACATAAATGGTTCTGTAATCACAGAACTATAAATATAACGTGTATATTGCACATATTTTCCTGAATATTAACTACTAGCTTTTACCCGCGGCTTCGTTTGCGTTAATATTGATTTTGTCAAACAAATTAGGTGACGCAATATAAAGTTTCATACAAAGTTTATCTCTCTCTTTACCTCACTTACAATAAGTTTTTCACGAGAAAAAGCAGACTATCGCCCATCTATTCTTATATGAGAATTCATCATGATCGATTTAGCATTTTAGGCGTGAAAGCGTAACAAACAAAGTCACTTTCTCTTTTTTTTAGTTGAGGTTTAGCTTTATAGTTATAATCTCACCTTGTCTTAAGTGACGATACGACCTAAGTTGGAAGATACGCTAAACCTGTGGAGGGACTGGGTCTCAAGTCCAACTGCCGGAACACACTTATTGGTATTTTGGCGGCAGACTTTCAACTTGAGGGTCGTAGCGCTAGCCAGGCACGCATTAAAAAAAGCCTTACCACCATTTTATAGGTTCCTCACGATGTTTTACTCCACTGAAAGCTCAAACGCATTGTAGGTGGATTTGAACTCACGTCTCTTGACACAAAGTCGTATACACTACCGCTGAGCTTATAATATTAGTAAGATTGATGCAAAAAACTTAGATGATATGATTTAAACTGTTATCGCCTAATTGGCAGTGAATTTGCAATCTTTATTAATTACATTTTAAAATAATTAAAGGTTAATCAAATAACAAGATTAATCACGTCGTTATATGTCAAGTGGCGTAGTCAGTTGAACACATTTGCAATAAATACTTACAAAAAGTATTCATACGAAATTTTGATCATTAAATATATGTCATACCTTACAGCCGACGTACGTGTCACAGAAATGTATATGAAAAGTGAGAAATAACTTTTGGTCACGTTTGAACTCATAATGCGAGATAATTAACTGGTTGCCTAATAATATCACCTTCACTACTCGTGCTCTTGATCTATGACAACACACACCGTTTACCTAATTGTTGTGATACGTTGTTGTATAGGGACATACATACCTCGACCTGTTTGCGTCGGCTGAGTAATGTAGGTACGTGTCGCGAATAACGCAGGACATATTAATGTTTTTTTCTTTGGGGTAAAACACTTACGCAAGTGAATTTAAATTGTCGTTTTATAAAGATAGGTTTACATGTTTGCTCTGTTTAGAACTAGAACAAAATGTAGATACAATTTTTAATAATTTTAATTACTGGGTTTACTTAAAACAGGTGACAAACTATAAGACAGCCATTGCAGCGAGTTTATCACTATGGTTGTGCAGGTTATTTTATATTTAAAAATGACATGATTTTTTAACTAATTTATATTACTAAATGCTGTAACATTACAATTTAGGAAATCTTATGATATATTAAATTGTATTAGTAATATAGTTGGCTTAAATATTATTGTCTTCTTTCGAAAGTGTGCGTTAGCTTTTTTAACTGATTGATTTTACTAACTACTTACTGAAGAGTTGTTATAACGTGTTAGATTGCATTAGTAAAATACAGGATTCAGATAATACTGGCTGTATACTTTCCAAAGTATACGTTGGGATGTATCAAAACGCATAATCAGTACTTGGATCATCAACCCTAAGCTTTTTAAGTGCGCTATTAAAAATGTATGCTCTTTAAGTATGTATAGTGGACAATGAACAGTGTTAGGTCCCACGCGATCGACATAGAGCGCATGTGTAGGAAACTAATTAAAGATTAAACTCGGCGGGTGTGAATTAAACTTTAATTGCCGTCAGAATGGCTTACTACACCTCTCTGAATAACGCAAGATACGGTAGTTGTAACATTGTATGCATATATGTGTACTTTCCTAGGGTTTATATATGTTATTTTCTTATCAACTTATGCATCGTATTTTTAGCTCACGTCATTTGCTTAAATTCATGACTGGACCTGCAGATTCTGAATTGAAATTTTATTACCCATTTTTCATAATTAATTATTTCTCTTAGAATTGATAGGCAAATTGAAAATACTGTGGCTGATGTGAAATATAATCAATACGGCTTTTTTCTATTGGTGGTAGTGTGAGGTTAAATAGCTTAAAGCCTTCTTGAATTACTGTTATATAAAATACAAAAAAAATAAATTGAAATCAGACTTTTAGTTCCTAAGATTACCGAGCTTAAACAAAAAAACTTATCCGCTTTATAATATTAATTATATTAGATATGATATGATATGATATTCATTTTAGACGTAAAATAATACAGTGGAAGTAAACCGTGCTAAACCTTTTTCGGCCTTGATTCGCTTTGGGAGATAACTGACGTCACACGTTAGCTTTATGAATACGTCTGTCTATACATAACAAGTTAATAACGTTAGCAAGCTCGCGATAATTTTCGGTAAACATCACGACCTGAATAAACGTGAGTGATAATTTTTGATTCCTGAAGGTCTTAATATTTGGAGGCGAGTTTTTGATGAGGGTCATATGTAAATACACACTTTAGAATATATTAAGTGTAGTGTTTATTAAGTTTCCGATGAATAATATTAACGAGATTGTTTTAGTGAGAGTTTGAATGTTGTAACTATATTATAGTTGCTTTACCTCTTATTCGTAGTGATACATTATTTTATTGAATTCGTTGAATGAATGAATTAGTTTTTTACATGTATGGTATTATATTTTTATTTTTATGTTTTTTATTTGATGTTTCTGTATTTTGTATGTGGAACATGGTCCCTGGTAGGTACTAGTAGTACGTAGGTGTAACTACGATACAGCTTTCGCTACAGCGGCTTATACCGTATATGTTTTTTTTTGTGTAATATGTTAAAGTTCCAATAAACTATTATTATTATTATTATTTAATACAAATAGATATATGTAAAAGTTTTTAGATCTACATTATTATTTGTTTTGGTAAAGTACGATGATAATTATTTTGAACAGTCTTTAAAGTTTAAAGTAAGTTAATAAAAATGTTAAATTATCTCAAAGTTTAATTTCTTATATCGTATCAAAATATCAAACGCAAAACCACTAAAGTACAATACTAAACATACTAAAGTAAATTTTAATAACTCACAATCACATATGGATAGTTACATACTCACTTTCCCATATAAACTCACATTGCTCAGTTTTGTTTAGCTTAAGGTTTATTAGCATTATAATCGCCTAAGTTTTATGTATTACTTTTATTTATATCTTTAATTGTATTCTAAATTGTTTAAAGTTGATTTGGGACGCGTGCGATAGAAAACACAACACAGTATTCACTACAGTAATGATATTTTTTTTTAACATTCATGTTAAAACAAATTAGTTAATAAGTCGTTATAAGCATCTAAAGTTTATGCATTTGTAGAAGGTATTCTCTGAAATTACATATCATATTCTAAAAAAATCTTGAATTGATAGAAAGGTAAGTTCAGGCTTGTGGTTATTGTTATCAAGTTTTACATTACATTCAATGTTGGTAATCCGAGCAGTGTATTGTTTAAAAAATTATACTAAGTTAAAATTCCAAATAGTCACCTTATCTTTTGCTTAATTATGCAAAAGTCCATAGTTTAAGTTACATGATAGTTTTAATAATAGAAGCGGTAATTTTACAAATGAACTAACCGATAAGAAAACGAGTCTTCCACAAACGAAGACAGGTTTTTCATTTTGTAAATAAATAATACAAAAGATAAAACGTATTGCACAAAAATTTACATATATAATGTTTTTAGTAATGTTATATTAATTATTAGCATTGTTTAATTCGAGAACATTAACATTGTATAATATTGTCTTAAATTTTGTATTTTATCTGATATATAAATATAGAAGGTATAAAGATAAACTTTTGCAGAAAGGATTCAACAAAATATTTTATAAACCATGAATCAAAAGGCAACAGAGATAAGCGTACTCTGTGGTAAATTTAGATTGTTATTTGATTTTAAGGTGAAATGAGGAAATCCAAGTTTTTAAATTACAAAATAGAACCTACTATATAGCTACTGTACAAGCTACTATTAGCTCAAATAATATATATTTTTGTATATTAATGTATACGTTGTTTTACGAATTTCGTTTTGAGGCTAACGAGTCTTAATTTTATTTGATATTGATGTCTTTATTTTATGCTATCTTAAAAATATGTTGTGTAAATATACATTTAGCATATTAAAAACTATAGGATAACTTAATATTTGGTAATTACAACTTTAGTGTTTTCTGTTTTGTTCTTGAATTTTTAAGTAATGTTGGCTCAGTGGTAGTGCGTTCGGTTATAGATCTATGAGCGTTCAACGATATATTTTGTTGTTGCTTTATCGAACTCGGTACCATCTGATGGTAAGCTGCAATGTAGCTGAAATTGGTAACATATTAAGCCTAGTGAGAAGTAGGTTTTCAGACTAGCCTTCTGTGAAGGAAAACAGTAAAATCGTAATGTTTTCTTTATTATCTCCTTTGCGAGCTACCTTATATTGAAAATGTTCCGTCCATAATCTATGGCTATATATGTTACAATACGTGCACTTTAAATCTAGATATTTCCAAAGCATATGCACTATTATTAGCATTAGTTAACACCCAATGAAGTTCGCGGTAAACTAATAAAATAAATGTGCAGACAATTTATAATATGTATAATATATTGTCATAGACGTATTTTACTAAACAACATCATCGAAATATAAATTGAAAAAAAAAAAGAAAAAAAACTTATATAATCCCGAAATTGTATACAAATTGTTAGAATGTATTCTATTAAACCAAATATTCACTTCCTTAAAGGTATCAGATGAAGTATTTATCGTCAGCGTTCAAGATAATAAACTAAAAGTAGATTGTAGAGAAATTGTAGTGGGACATTTCAAATACCTAAGTTTTATGTAAGTATCGATTATTTATATATTTTACAAATAAATAGGATAGCAAAATTGTTTTACTAAATATAGGAAAGTATTATTATCTCAATTTATATTGTACTGTATATGATGCACTGTAATTAAGTACATCATCTATATTAATATTATAAAGCGGAAAAAGGGTACTTATGTATTACGCCACCGCAGTAGAAATTCGTTGGTTTAGGTTAGGTTTGACTTGCGTTGAGAAAAAGCGCTGGCGGTCAACCTAACCTAAACCAACGAATTTCTACTGCGGTGGCGTTAATACCACCAATAGGAGTAAAGCTGTACAAAAGCTGGCAAAAATATTAAACATTTTTTTGTTCCATACGAACGAAGTCACGGGCGCAGCTAATATGTAATATATTTCAGAGAAGAGTGAACGAACGATACCAAATCTCTTATCAGTTTTATAATTTATCAGTGCCGCCTATCTTTGAATCTAGTTCGAGAGAAACACGATTTGTTCCACTTTGCAGTTAGTAAATATTATTTATTACATAGTAATATTATAAATTTCAATGAATGTTACAGCAGCTTTTTCTGTAAATGTGTTTAAAGTTCGATTTTTAGTCAGAAAGATAAAATTAAATATAGCATTGATAATAATATGTAATCTTGTTGAAGTTAAGAAACTTCAGTTTTTAAACTTTTTGATGTTAAATACTTTATCTATATTTTATATATGGATTCTTAGCATATATTTATTACTTCGTTACCTAATTATAGATTTTAGATTAACCGAATTATAGATTAGGATCTAACCAAAATCCCATATATTCTCATTATTCCATTTATTAGGTTAACACTTTCCATCATGACATTTAAAACAAACGGAAAATGGGTAATAACTATGCAAATTACAGCTTCTACCTACGGTAAAGTAAATCACTACGTATTTAAGGGTTAATTATACAAATATAGGTGGTCTATCGTCAAATCTGAATATTAGAGAATGGCACCTTCCCGACCAACCCATTAACAAGCTATACTTTCTTTATGCTGTCATTAAAAATTACTAATTTATTTCAGCAAGGAAATCTAAGGACATTCCAATTAAATTCTGTGATCAAAGAATTAATATGAGTGAAAGTAATAATTTGAGAAAGAAACAGTACAAACAAAACAATGGCATCTAATAAAATTCTCGCAATTAAATGAAGCGAGCGATAGGAAGCAGTGTGAAAATATTTCTTATAATTGTATCGTTCAATTAATTCAATGTTGTATTCAATGAATTCTATGGATATTAACCGTAAGCGTGTAGTATTTATCACAGGCTATAACAGTATTATGCTGCAAATAAAATTGAAAAGGCAAGCGTTGTTGAATGAATATTCACGTGCAGTAAATTGTGCTTATGTGTGCCAAAAGTTGACATATAAACCATGTTTTATTTACCACAAGTAACATTATAAAGTTTTACAACAGGCCTAATAACAAAGTATTTTGAACTCAAATGCAATGGTTGTAAACTGCCAAATTTGATGCCATGAAATTAAATATTTTATGGGTGCATTTATTATTTATACGGTTAAATTTTTAAATATAACAAGCTTAAAATGGAAGATTGTATTTTATTTTTCATTCATTTTGATGCCAATTATTTTGTATTTGGTTTTTCAAAATAAACATGGTTTTGTAAAACTGAATTGCATGGTTCTCTTGGTAGAAGAATTGGGGAAGTTTATGTTGTGGGTACACTTGATTGATTGTTTATAGATTCTGTATTCTAAACTGGTATAGAAATATTATATGTTAATGTCTGATAAGCCAGATCTTTAGGTTTCCTCTCTCAGTATTTTTAACAGTTATTTTTTATTAAAATCAATGGAATTATTAATATTTATTCAGAAATTATTAACTAATAAATTACTTTGGAAGTCAGGGATATAATAATGACTAAATTCAGAAACTTATTAGGTATGATGTGTTATTTAAAAAAATGATTGAATCAACATTGTTGTGACTTTTTACTTAATTACTATTGTATAATTACTTATTGAAGTTAGAAAACAATGACAATTTTTCATGTGAGAATTACACCATCGTGGATAATTATTACGTGACCATTGTTTACAACTTACAATGTCAAGTTTGAGGCAAAGCGATAATTACCTTAAGAAGCATAGTGTCACGTCTAAATATAAAATCACCACAAAAAAAAAACAACAACAATAAAATTGAACACCGTCACTCGCGAGTACTGTGTTTGCGATATTGGTTGTCGAGCGCGGGAGGCTGTTGCGCTGCGGAGGCGCGTCTGATGGCTTGCGCTCGCGCGTGCATCACGTGCGTAGACATCTAGCGCCGCCTGTCCACTTCGTTGCGGCGAAGCATGGAACTAACGGGACTTTTCACGCTCCACCGGTTACTTGTCTACAGAGCTGAATGCTTGCAAACAGTTGCACCTGATGAAATTTATGTTATTACCGACTTGTACGCATTATAGTGTAGAAAGGTGGATATTACAAATATATTATATCAATATTTTACGTAATACTTCACGGTTGGTGTGTACGAGGTGTAGTTTATTGCTTCAACTGTAGAATTTATTATGAGATAGCAGTAGGAAAGTGTTATTAGTTAAGTTAATGGGAAGATAAAATATTAAGTTATGTAACGTCTTAAATAATATTATACTGGAGGATGTGGGATATTTCTTTTCTTGGTTAGAAAATAGTTATAATATCCATACCCAGTTCACACTGTTCGCAGTGTTTTCAATATAATACTTTACATGTTTAAGCTCTATTGAGAATATTATCGTTTTTGTATTTTATATATATTTTTCTAAATAAATTTTTTTGTTTTATTTTTGTAAAGAAATTGTGAAGTAGTTTAGTATAAATATTCTTGCTTTTGTTACACCTAATATCTATTAATTTAATAGAATAGCATATTCTCTTTCTACACATTGTGGACGTACTGTCTGAGTGTTCAACAACCGAACGTTGGTGTGACTTGAAGCCTCCTACTTCGTATACATGTATTTTTAGTATCTTTGTATAAATTGTTGATATTAATTATATCCCGATTTTGTCATATCGTATATCCTAAATTTATGTCATACCAGGAAACTCATTTTGGTAACTAGTAATCCAGTCTGTACGTTCTTAACTGCTTTCTCGTAATTTCCACAAGGCATATGTGTGGGTTCAGTATGAGCTCGGTTTACTAATGTTGTACATTAGAAGTTCGTGTTGGTAATACACGTAGCTTATAAACAAATTTAAATGTTGATTTTTTTTTTGTAAAAATAACAATAAACTCGGTTATGAATAACCATTATTTAAATAAAACAATCATAACACATTTCTTTTACATACATTAAAAATAATAATATAATCAATTATTAAGCATCCAAATAATATTGCAACAAACTTGGTTGTTAATTTTTTGTTATAACATATCATATCATATTTAATATCATCAAAATGAAACTTGAATATCCAAATAATACATACATTACAGCATGCTTATGTGTTCACTGCACTTCGAAATGCATTGTCAATAACGAAAGTAAATAGAGACAAGCGTCTGATTCGTTTTGCTCAGCTAAAACAGACGACTCTCGCAATTCCCTGTTCACTAGGTATTTCAGTTGAATGCTAAACAAACTTGCGAACAGAATTATCGAATTTTGTATAAAATAAGATATAATTTTGACACGAAAATGCTTATTGGCCATATACTCTATTAGTTGCTATCTTTATATAAAAAATTTCGTGTCATCTTATTTGTACGCGATGTATTCCTAAACTACTGAACCGATTTAAATCAAATTTTGCACACTGTGTGCAGTTTGGTCCAACTTGACATATAGGATATTTTTCATCTTGATAAGTGATCATAACGCTGTAGTCAATGTGATTGACTACTCGAAAAGGTAGAAGAAGGTCTGCCAGGTCAGCAATATATAATATATTATGAATCTTTAAATTAAAAAAAAAATAGTGTTGGTCAACTTTGTTGTCGATTATTATAAAAGGCAAATATATTCCATGTTGAATATTTATCTGTTTGTCTCTCCACTTGACTTTGAAACTACTCCATAGATTTTGATGAAGTTTGATACATGTTATGGATCAACTATAGGACGAAATATATATCAAGATACTTTTTATTTTATAAAACGAAAGGATCTTTATGTGGTGGAGGATGAAAGTTAAATTTTGGTAATAAATTAACTTTTTAGTCAATTTTGATGCAATATTTTTCTGATAGATAGCTATCAATTTAACTAGAAATTTAAGCTGTGTATGATATCTCTATTATATTCGAGTCCAAAAAGTAGCCGGTCGAGGAAAATTTTTAAGTAGCGGCGGAAACATGTAATTATATATACGAACTAGCTGGTCTCGTAGAGGTTGTTCTGCTCCTTTCGATAGCTAATAAGTCGAATACAGCGCTATCTATCATATGGAGCAATAGCTATGAAACATCGTCTCGATAAAAGAAATATAGTACACGAATTTTACATCTTTCAGTTAACTTGTTTAGAAGTTACTGTATTATTAACAGACGTACTCACGATTTTTAAAAGCAATACATTATCACTGAACTTGATAGGATACACTATGGTCTTGTTATTTGCTACTGAATAGGCTAGATGTCTGCCGGGTCAAATACTCTATATATACGAGGAAAAAGCAATGCCGACCCAGGTACTTAAGAAAAAAAATGCAATATTTCGTTGTAGGCGTTGTTTAAACAAATAATTTGTGAACTTCAAGTATTAAGGGTTGACAAAGTTTCCATGTAAAATAATATTCATCGGCTCAGATCTTAATTAGTATTAATTTAATTTTAAATAAGATATTAATTTAATTTTAGTTATGAAAGTGTACGCAATTCAAGCAGCGTGTGTAAAGATGCATTTTGTGAATTTACAGATATTTTAAATTACAGTAAAACGTATAAGAGCAAGTATGTTCATAACTTTGTATCTGTATGGTGGATTTTTTTTCTAATCCCCGCCTGGCTAGTTACTACCCTCAAGTTGAAAATTTCCTGCCAAAGACTTATAGCTGTGTTTCGGCAGTTAAACGAGCCAGTTCCACCACTAGTTCCACTACTTAGGTTTAGCGTGTTGACCACCTTGGGCCACATTGTCACTTAACATCAGGTGAGATTGTGACTATTTCATAAAATATACAGATTTAACAATAATTTGTGGGAGTTACAGAATTATTTCAGTTCCATAAAAATATCAACAGTCGTTAATTTCGTTTGCAATAGTGACAATATAAAATTTATATTAATGTAAATATCTGTCTGGTAATAAAATAGGCGTTAATAATATGACTAGTTTTGGAGTTTACGTACTAAAAGTACAAATTACAAATTACAAGTTAAGAATTGAAAAATACTTGTAGACAATATTAATTGTAACGGTGTCCGCGACTTCGTTCGCGTGGAACTAAAAGTTATTTAGTAATTTTTGCCAATTTTAGCAACTTTTTTCAATACTTTTTTGCTCCCTATAGTGAAAGCGTGATTTGAAATACCCTAAAGCTGTCCTTAATAATTGCTCTATTATATACAAAAATATTTTTTGTAATCTGACAGGTTGTTCCTAAGATCAACGCTTTCAAACAAATAAACATTTTCGCTATATAATATTAAATATAGATAATTCAAAAACTTTGCGTTTAAGCAAGAAGATGTTTCGGCTAAGAACATAGACCACTAGCAAATAAAATGTATATTTTTAATACTCTTAATAATAATGGTACAGTAAAAAGTTTTGTATTATTCAGTTGTAGTTGTTAGTAAATTCTAAGAAATACCCATTAGTTAAATGGCTTGTTAGTTTCATAAAATAAAGTTTTTTTTTGTCGCAAAGTAGTGGAACCGCAGAACATTTTTCAATTACAGAGTTTTCTCACGTATCCAGGTTTCTCTTTATTTTATATATTAAATTGTTTGGCTGTTCAGTCGACGGAATACAATTATCAGAAAACTTAACATTTATTAGTAAAACCTATTATATATTATTTTTGCTTGTAGAAAGCTTTGCTTGTAAAAACATTACTTAATTATTTTCTATTTGTTTCAGGTAAGTAAATTAAGTTGGAAAGCGGATTTTTATCGGCGCCTGTCACGGTAAACAGGTGAAATGTGTGAAAAACTGAAAATTTATTCCGCTTTCACTCGACTATAGCGGATATTTTATCATCTAAAACTTATACTTGTTAATTTTAAATATAAATGATTAATAGAAAGTTAACAAAACATTTTGTTATTTTTTGAAATGTTTTTATTGGATTTTCAACTTTCTATAATATTTATAAAATGAAAAACTAATCAGTTACAAGTTGCCGTATGTCGAGTTCTTAATCTAAGGTTCAACGATGTCTATAAATTTTTGTACAATCATTATAAACCTTCGCGACGTTACATCTCGTTTTAAGAAGAAACATGTTTTGAGAAAATACCTAATATCAAGTACTAAAATTATATAGTAAATAGACGGGAGCTTTAATGGTAAAGAGATTTTTCAAGAAAAGTAAAAGTTGATTATATTTTTTATGTATATAGCCATGAATTATTCGAACATATTAATATATAAATGCATTTCTAAATGAAGATGACATTATTTATGTCTTAGGTTACGGTACCAAAAATATTGATATTTTTTAAAAAGTATATTTAGCTGGTTATTTCTGTACATTAAAATTAATAATTAATCTAAAATAATGAATTCAAATATTGGCGTTTATATGTTATCAACATTTTTGTTATGCGAGGTACAAATAAATACAAATTAGTACTGTCTGTAAAATTGTCTATAAAGCCTTTGAACATATACGCATATGTTGCCCTGCAGTGTATATGTTTATGTACATATACTAGCTGACCTGACTAACGTTGTTCTGTTGTGTAGGAAGGTGAAAATTTCGAGTTGTATGTGTTTTTAATGTCACATGATAGAAAAATAAAAAATAATTGTCAAAAAATAAAAATAAGTGTTTGGGGTGCACCACCCTTATTACTCAGGGGTATAAAAAATAGATTACGACCGATTCTCAAACCTACCGAATATACATATGGGAAATTACATAAAAATCCGTCAAGCCTTTTCAGAGGAGTATGGCAACTAACATTGTGACACGAGAATTATATATAAGATATCATATATATAAGATGTTCAGTCATCTCGTGTAACACATGACGTATTTAAGGACACAATAATGTAACTAGTAATAAATTTACGTACAATACTATTTGAAATGAATGGTAGCGCATTTATTTAAACGTTTGCGGTAATTTAAACGACTATTCTTTATTAAAATTATGATAGTTATTATGATTAGATTTATAACTGGAATTATTCCTTTTGATACTAAAAAAGGGAAAAGATTTAACTGATCTCAGCTCGCAGGTGCCGTATCGTCTTTAAGGATTAGGTTCTAGTTTTATACTCATTGTAATTTACCGAGGCCTTTTGTATTTTGAAATTTTTTTTCATGTGATAATTTTCTGATTAGAATGTGTTATTTTGTTTCAAATACTTATTTTTACTTTTAAGTTTTAATACTAATCAATTTAGACGTAACAAAGATTTTTTAAGGTTTTGATGTAATTTTAATATATTATAGTTTCTGTTTAAATTCATAAAACCATATTTCTTGACCATATATAACGTATTATCGGTACTACATTTTAATTTATGTAGTTCGATTACTGTGCGCAAGTGAAGTGTAAGTGTAGTTTTGTAAGTAAGGTTTTATGAATGCATTTTGAATTGCTACAAAACTCTTTGAATAGTTCTAACAAGGTAGCTATAATTTTATAAGAGCGTTGTTGGATTTTTTACAAGATAAGTAAAACTTTCTATGTACTTGTCTTTGGCACAATTGTGTATATAAGTTATATATATATAGTGTATGTAAGTATAAGTTGCTATTAAGTAAGAAATACAATAGACGTTTGTATGAAGACTTTTATAATGAGTTATCGTAATGAACTAGTCAAAATCCAATATAAAACGACTTCACAGTGACTGCATTATTTTAGGAAACATTAGAATTCAGTTTAAGTTCAAAGTCCGGTGAAATTGTTAAGATTACTTCAGATAACAATGTAAGCAAAAAGAAAATATATCCGGTCCAATCATTTAGAATCGGTAAATCAGTTGTTGTAAAATGTAAAACCTTTTTCGACCTTTCGAATCAAGTAGGTAGATATATATACGAAAAATAAAATGTTTATTACAGTCTGTTCTTACTCATGACCGATATGTTCGAAGCAAGATTTTACCAACATTTATACGCCGATCACGGATAAATGGAGATTGGTGCAGTCCATTGTCTCAGCATATTTTTCCACAACTTATATATAGAATGTTATGTTCGGTATGGCCCAGTTTTGTTTAATTCATCAGATAATGCCTGGTTTTAATGCTTGGTTTTATCATTTTACAATGCTTAAGAAGAACTTTATTGCTTAATTTGTTTTATATCGGGCGAATTTTGACACTTGATATTACTTTTTATGGGCTGAATGGACCCTTAACACCCTTATTATTACCGTTCAGCAGAAACATAAATGTATTTCCATGTACATCTTTAATTTTATTATTTTGAAGATTAATTTATGATACTACACTAATCGCACCAACATTTATCATGTATAGAATAGATACTCTTTACTATTTTATGTATTGAGATGTGGTATTTTATCTACTTTATATGTACTTCTTATCAAACAGCAAACTCTAAAACCAATGGTCGAATTATTATGAAGTTTTTGCTTCGTAAAAATAAAATGTAGTCTTTCGAATAAAAGTAATTTACTTTAATTTAGTTACGAATAAAAATTCAATACGTTATTGCGTAAAAATAAAAGAATTCGAGGTAGAAAGGAGATAAATTACATGACTTCATTCGCGTCACCTCTTCTGTCTGTCTGGTTGTTCATGATAAACCCAAAAACTATTGAATAGATTTTCATGCGGTTTTCATCAATAGGTAGAGTGATTCATGAAGAAGGTTCAGATGTCAGATCAGATATATATTGTTAAAGTTTTGTGAAATATGACGATGAATGTTGAAAATGTACGGTTTCTAAAAATAAAACACGCCTAGTGTTGCGAACAGTTGACCGCTAGTTATAAATATAGTCCCACTCTTTTATGAATTGCCTCGTAGTAGCTTTTATTATACTCTTTGCAAAATCCTGTATCATGTAATATAAACGAGTATGTTACCTTAGGCGATTCGAAGATTAAACTTGGTAAACAAACAGAAACATAAAAAAGTTGTTACCATAGTTTATGAACACTTGTGACACCAGAAGTATTACTAGCGCTGCTGAGTTTGAACAACCCCTTCAGTTAAGAGCTCTATGAATCTTCAATATCACCGTGTCCTACCTCTGAAAATCAATACCTAACTTAATAGAATATATTTTATTGTAATTAAATACACAACATTTATTTTACATTTATTATATTAGTTCTAAGAAAGATGTTTGTTTATAATCATGACGACGTAGAGTTATTTCAATTATACAGTAACTCTACGAACCTTGTTTCAATGTTTGTAAAAAGATTTTCGGTTGTAATGTTACTTACATACAATGACTTGACTTAACATAAAATGTTGCTTCCGTGAGTGACGATACTCCAGTAGGTACGCCCGGCGCACTCTGGGAAGTCAGTTTCGGTTCCAACTTCTCTACCTGGCTAATTTTTTTCACCACACCACAGACGTAATTTTTTAAAATGCGGCTTGGGCCGACATTAGGAAGAAGTAAATTTACAGTATTGTATAGAATATTATTATTCTATTATGAATATGTATAAATAATTGAATATAAATGAAATGTATATGAATATGAATATGTATGTATATATGAATATTATATTATGAAGCGATGATAGCTCAGTGGTAGTGTGTACGACTTCGCGGCAAGGGGCGTGAGTTCGAATCCAAGCATCTACAATGAGCTTGAGCTTTCGGTGAAGGAAAATATCGTGAGGAAACTATAGCATGGTGGTAGGGCTTCTTCTAATGCCCGCCTGGGTAGCTGCCACCCTCAAGTTGTAAACCTGCCGCCAAATACCATGAGGTGTGTTCCGGCAGCTGAACTTGAGAAACCAGTTCCTCCACAGGTTTAACGTGTCTACCATCTTGGGCCGTATCGTCACTTAAGATCAGGTGAGATTATGGCCATAACGCTAAACCTTAAAAAAAATTGACTGGAAGAAGCGCGAAAACTGTCTCTGGTATTTTACAGCACGGGAGTTTGAAGTGTCACCATGGTTCGTTTTAGCGGGTAGTGCTGGGTGATTAGCATCCGTCGAGTCACCACATGCACCTTTTGTCTTGGCGTGAGCTCAGGTAATGCGCTTGCACGTTGCGATGAGGAAGTCCGTAGAGAATAGGATATTAAACATCACGTTATTGAAAAAAAAATGAAGAAATATAGTTAATGTTAGTTGTATTGTTGACTTGTAGTCGAGGTAACTTAAGAATTATTTAGTTAAGGCGGTAACTAAACAACTTGGGATCTTTGGTCCGATGTTTGCAAATAGAATCATGTCAATTGTTTCCCTTGATTAGGAAAAGGCTTATTATTTTTATATGATACGGGCATAATAAGTTGGTTTTTATGTAACGTTTACATCAATCTTTGTCTATTATATAACAAAAGTAATTACCAGTTTATTTTGCTCATTAATTATACTAATTCACAATTAACTTGTGATGACTAATATTTCCTTAATGCACGAAATTTTTTAAAAACCGACGTAAAAAAACGATAGACGAGAATAACACGAGCATGTATTGAAATCGTGAATCATGATAATATTCGTGATTATTAAATAATAAGTTAAAATTATGAATAACAGTGATATTTTCAATTGTAGCGTATTAACTAAACGTGGTATATTTTTGTTACTATTATATCATCGAATTATGAAAAAAGTAGTGATTTCTTGAATCGTTTGTCTACAGCGTGCGGTGAATGTCTGTTTGTTTTATTCAGTCAAGGACGCTAATGATGCGGGAAATGATCGTAACAATAAGCAAAAAGTGTTTGTTGTTAATCTCGGTCAATTATTATAAACACAGCGGTAGTACTTTTAGAAAGCAAAGTCGTTCATGAGAGATAATAAAGATTTTAATCAGAGTTCAGTCGCTCAGAGAGTCTGAATCAGTCATAACCATTTTTTTCTTGTGTTCTTAATTATAGTTCTTGTGAATAATATCACATTTTAAAACAAAAGTTGACCTACCTGTCGTTTTACACTTTATCATTAGAAAACGATTAAAAAGTTTTTAAATAGGAGCACCGCCAAGTAACGGCATGGCATTCGATGCTTAATCCTTACTAACGTGAAAGTTTGTGACTGTGGATGTATGGATGTTTGTAACTCTTTTACGCAAAAACTACTGAACAGGTTTTAATAAAACTCCACCATAATATAGCTTATTCATCAGAATAACACATAGGCTATAATTTATAAAGATATTGTGTGAATTGTCCAAAATACGACGATAAGTGTCAAGTAAGTAGGAAAAAAATCTGCCATCTGCGAGTTATTCTTGCATGCGCTGCAAAAACAGTTTCAGTTACTACACATATGTAATGTTTAATGGAAATGATTATCTTAAATAGTCATACTAAAAACCCGCGACATCATATATCTATCTTTTATATGTAAGGCATTATCGCCAAAATAGTGAGCGGCCCGCCTATAAATGACTAAGAGCACAAATGCAGTTATATTAGTCTCCTCTAATATAATTTATTTAAAATAGCGGGTTCCAGAATGATAATTGTTCGACAAAATCAACATTAACATGAGCACAGCCGCGGGTACAAGCTAGTAGAATATAATCCAAAAATAACAGCGACCACTGAGAGATCAGAAGTTCAATGGCGGTAATTACAGTCATACCGTTATGCAAGTTATTCGGCAGCGACAAATTCTCAGGTAGACTCCGAAACAAGATCAACCAAAGGGGTGTAGCTATGATAGGTATACCACTATGTGCATAATGATCACGTCCGAGTCAAGAGGCGAAGCGATGATGGTTCAGTTGAAGTATGTACGGATGTCGCGTCAATGGACGTGAGAGTCCGATGAGCCTGATAGAATGAGCCTGACCTTTCGGTGAAGGAAAATATCATGAGGAAACCATAGCATGGTGGTAAGGCTTTTTCTTATGCCTAACTGGTTAACTACCACCCTCAGATTGAACGTCTGCCCTCAAATACCTATAAGTATGTTCTGGCAGTTGCATTTGACAGCCAGTCTCTACACTAGGCTTAGCGTGTCCACGATCTTGACTAACGCTATATGACATTATATCTGGAAGAATAAATATCCGCAATGATTTCAGCTACAAAGCTAAAAAGACAAATTAAACTGCCTTAACTAAAATGATCAATAAAATAAAGTCTCCAAAAATATAGTCCAACAATAACTACAGATGCGAGGTGACACAAAAAAATTTTTATTCTTAACAACTATTACTAAAAATTGAATTAAATACGTTTAAAGAGATATTTTATATAAATGTATGTCCATTTTAAACCTGACTTGTCCGAATAATGTTGTTTACAGTTATTTGCGGTAATATCCCTCATCCGATAAAGGCACGAAATTTAAATTTCTTTTCCTGTTAGAAAGGACAAAAGACATTACTTTTTGTTCTGAATTTATTTTTCAAACTTACACGTACACAGTCGGTGTATAATATCTGGGTGACCGAGCTGCCTCGTTGCCTTACAAAAAAACAACGCTTGTCTAGATATATTACACACGATAAACTTTAGTTGTCTAAATACAAAGTTTGATTCGTCCCGTCAGAATAGTTTGGATACTATCTTTGTGCTAGCTAAAAATAACATTACTTAAAAACTTTTTATATATTACATGCCTTTACTTATTTACTTATTTATTATACGTTATTATACTATATTTATTATTCTTTAATTTACTTTAATTCATATAACATATTCAGTACTAATTTAATTTTACCAAAATATATATGATAAACGCTTATCAGAAATTACATTCAATGCAACAAACCGTCAGACAGACAAAGACTTTGCCTCTTGTAACATGTAAGAATATACAAAAGTTAACCTGGCAGAAGTTATTTTACTGATTTCGGAAGTTTACTACTAGATTACAAATTTACATATCACATGTTTAGGCTAGTCATGAAATATCATTTCGAAAAAAAAAAAGAAACAAATTCGGTCTCAGTGATAATTCCTCCAAAAGTCTACTAACAGACGCAATTGTATAAGATTTTTATGTATAGGAATTGCTCACTTAATATTATTAGACCGTTTGTCGTAAGTTATTTGTCTTGCAGTTTATGATGTTGAATATCGATACAAAATCTTTGTACTTATTGAAAATTGTACTAAAATCGATGCTATGATTATCGATAATCCTACTAATATTGGTTTATATTTACAACGGCGAAAAACATCAGACAACAGAATATCATTTGTTCCATTTTAAAAATTGAACATGGTGTAGTGGGGTCATTGTGTCGAGTGCTTACTATAATCGTATTGATCGAAATAAAGTTGAGTTGTGTATTTTGATGCAATGTGGTAGTATGTATGTATGTACGTTAATGAACGTGCGTTCTCTGCAATTTGAGCTTTCGGTGAAGGCACATTGTGCTAAAACTATAGCATGGTGGTAGGGGTTATTCTAATGCTCGTCTGGCTAGATATCACCTTCAAGTTAAAAATCTACCGCTAAATACCTACAGGTATGTTCTGGTAGTTGCAATTGAGAGCCAGTCTCTCACTTAACATTAGGAGAGATTGCGATAATAGTGGTAACAGCTACACATATAAAAGAATGATTTAGATAATGGTTTCGTTGGTTTAGTAGTTTCACTTTCGCGAGGGTTCACGAGTGCGGGTAAACAAACTACACCGCTTAATTAAAATTTTAATTGTACTCCAGCGTGAATTCATTCCACGGCCTAAACTATGTTAAATATTTTCTTCATCGAAATATTGTTTTTTTATTCGAAGTAGGTAAGTGATATCATCTTTAAAATGTAAACGATTGGCCAGTTATATTATCATTGAAGGCTTCACCGCTAGCGGACCTGCACTGATCTAATGCTATTTTTTGCTGACTCAATACGTCGTGTGCTGTTTACCTACTTTTTAGTGAAATCATTTCATTAGCTTCAAATAATGTATACGTGGCATTATTTGGAAGTAGATATTTTTTTTTTTTTGTATATTTGTTAGTACTGTATTCTAACCGATTATTTTGTGAGCTACTTCCACGTTTTGTTGTAATTTTGAAAGTAATGAGATGGAAAGTAATAATTTCACATTACGTAATATACCTGTGAAATTGTTAATTAATTTAATGAGATTCTTTAGTGTGACATTAAGAACTGAACTATGTAGTCATAAAGAGGCATTTGGTCAACATAATGATTTCTGTTATTCTAGCGCCTTGGTGCGGCTCCTCACGGGTAGCATATCTATAGCCAGGTGCAAAAACAAAAATCTAATGTTATGATTGCTACCAAATGTCTTAAAATTTCATCAACATCGATCCAATCGTTTTGGAGCTCTTATCGGCTTTTATAAATATATAGCGGACTCGGTAAGTTAACATTGCAATACTTTGCGATCTAAAAAAAATTAAAGTTCCTAGCCGACTGATTTTTTTGGTGTATGTGTACTAAGTACACTGTACTATCATTTATTGTCCATTCAGCCGAGATGAACAACTCAACACAAATGAAATCCTTACTCATAGCCCTAATGCTTTATATTCACAAAGTTCGCAACCCGATATTCGTCGATTCATAAAGTTTTCATGTGTAAATTGTACGGAAAATTTAGACACGTTCTATTTTCATGTCTCACGAGGCTGAATGTTTCATATACATTTTCCGTTGTTGAATAATTTCACTCTTTCCAACGTGCAGGGAACGATGGAGATGGAGTTATTCTATCAAAAATTTAGGAATTCACTAATGAATACTGAGGAAACCTGTTAAATTGTTTATAGTGGATTATTGTAAAAGTACTTTTGGAGTCTTTCATACAATAAGTAACATTTTATTTGGACATTTACTTTGCATATTTTTTCTACCTTGCAGTAATTTTGTTTCGTTTTCATTTTTTCATGTATTTTAGATTTTCTAAAATAAAATATTAATGGCAATTTTTATAATCTTATTTAGACAGAACCACACAAATATTAAAATGAATGAAAAAAAATAATTGTATACTCACGAAATGTCAAAATTCATTTTTTTGTCTTTATTTATTTTAGGAACTTCAGTCAGTCCAATCGTACCTTGACTTTATAGTATGAACAAAACATAATTACAGTCAAATATGTCCAAAAACTACTTAGAGCTAATCACAAAATTCCATAAAATCTTGGCTAAAATTCCATAAAACATCAAAATAATGTTTCATATGTATTAAAAATATCTATTGACGCTTATACGAGCATAGGAAACGTTAAATAATGTTTAACGTTAAAACGTTAATATTGTTAAATAATCATAAACAGTATTGTGCTTTACCCTACTCAAAGAAGTTACAATTAAGAATATATATAAAGTGTAGTTTCCTTTTGCCTTTTCTACCATATATGTTATTGTTTATGTAATCAATTATGCCCAGTCTTTGCAATTTCGTTCCCAATTACCATCCAGTGCCCAAAGCCAAGTTGTTGCTAAAAGCAATTGTTAGATGACAAATTGGCTTCGGAGCGCAATTATCGAATCGTCGTTTCACTTCAGTAAGTCAACAAGAAAATATATTTCATTTACAAAATTCAAGTAACGTCTTATCGTTTTTAGGATAGGCCCCTCTGATAGTTTGCG
Organism: Actias luna; assembly: GCA_039707435.1. Lineage (NCBI taxonomy): Eukaryota > Metazoa > Arthropoda > Insecta > Lepidoptera > Saturniidae > Actias > Actias luna. Next base: position 4,634,943 of record JAZHAC010000033.1, on the reverse strand, counting down.
AATGGGTCAACGTTATCACAATCAGTTTACTGATATATAAGTGTATTTTAGTGCCATCGTGTTACTCGCTGGTGTACAAGCAATAAATAGAATAGGTATTTGTTATCTGAAGAAGCGATTACGGCATTGTACAGATAATGGAATGACATAATTTGTTCACAATATTATATAACATGAATTTATAGATTTTGTTTATATATATTTATTCTGGGCTACAATGTTTAGTTACATATTTTTAAATATAAATTATTGTTATTTTTATTCTATTATATGTATTATCATAATTATATAAATTTGTTAATTATATAAATTATTTCTTTAAAGTAATGATGTTTTGATACATAATCTGTAGATGCTACGTCTCAGTTGGTTTGCAAAATCATTCCCGGTTTTTTGCAATAACAGAGGAGTGTGGGGTGGCCGTGGAGTCCTTTCAGAAGAAATTTCCATCTTTTTTTGGTGTTTATCGGCGTTTATGTCAACAATCTTACCTTATGTTAAGTGAAGATGTGGTCCAAGATAGTGCACACATTATACCTTGTGGAGAAACTGATTCTCAAGTTCAACAGCCGAAACACAGCTATCGGAATTTGGTGACATATTTTGAGCTTGAGGGTGGTTGTTAGCCAGTTAGCCATTAGAAAAAGCCCTACCACCATGCACGTTTAGTTGTTTAGCGTTTTGAATCAGCCACTCTGCACTCAAATTACCGATCGCCGAACTCTATATCTCGCTATTTTAACTAAAATTGTGTAACCCTTACAAAAAAAAAAAAAATACAGCGGTATTATGACTCTTGTGATATTTTCAAATGGGTTATTAAATTACTTAGAGTTAGGAATAAATTTTGTGGTGATTTCAGAAGATTCGACATAATTCAATTTATCACTTCATTCTGGTCACGTTTTCCGTTTATTGGGTAACTCCTTTGCGCTAAATTCAATCGGTGAATACATAGGTTATAGATTCGTAGAATATGAATACTTATTAATCTTTAGAAAAAAAATTAAATTTATTTTGTTAATAAGGATAACGCAATCTGTGGCATGATTGGTAATGACAGCCTGTATATCATACTTTTTAAATTTAATATTATAAATGCGAATGTGAGTTTTTTGTTTGTTACGCTTTACGCCTAAACCGCTGAACAGATTATAATGAATTTTAGTATAGAGATAGATGGGAATCTGGAGACGGTAATATGCTACTTTTCCTCGCGAAAACCTTACTGGAAGTGCGGTAAAGGTTGGGATAAACTTTTTATAAAACTTTTTATTGCGTTATCCGATTTGTTGGACAAAAACAATATTAACTCGAGCGTAGCCGCGTGTAAAATCTAGTATGAATATATTTTTAAATAGAAATCTTGTTAGCTACACTTCCATCTGATTATAAGTGATAATGCGGTTCAAGATGGTTACACACTAAACCTAGAGGAGAAACAGGTTCTCAGGCGTAGCAGCTAAACCATAAAATACTCTATCACCATGCGAGGTAGTTTATAATGTAGTGTTTCATATAGTTTCTTCAGAATTTTGGATGCTCCGTTACGTTATCTATAGAGGGTAGTTCAATAAGTAAATATAATTCGCTATTATGTTTTTAATAGTCACATATTATAACAAATGTCTAGACATTAAATTAAAGTACTAAATAAAATCTCTTTAAAAAAAGTAAAACATTGTTCATCAAAAAAGGAGAAAAAAGGTGATATTCTTGATTGAATTCCTGTGATTTCATTCAAATAGGTATTTGTATTCAGAACTCGGTGTGAACTGATTTGTTTATAAAGACATTTATTGTAATCGAATAGATTCCGTTTTTTTTTATTTGTAATAAATTTAAAGCTCTTATTTGTGTTATAATAGGAGAACTAAAATGGATATTCTATAGGTATTTCATTTTGTTTATTTCGTTAAAGCCTAAACAGTGTTTTTAATTTTTATTACAATATAGAAGGTCACGTAAAAATGTAATTATTTAGGTTAGGGCTTATGAATTCAGTTATTTTGAATTAATAAAAAAAATACTTAATATAAACTAATGTTAGTAGCAGACTTATTACAGACCGATTAGATTTGGAAGCGATGATAGCTTAGTGGTAGTGTGTACGACTTCGCGTCAAGGGACGTGAGTTCGACTCTATCATGCAATGAGCTTGAGCTTTTGGTGAAGGAGAACATCGTGAGGAAACCATAGCATGGTGGTCGGGCTTTTTATAATGCCTGTTGAAAACTGTTAAAGGTGAAAACCTGCCGCCAAATACCAATAGGTGTGTTCCGGCGGCTGCACTTGAGAGCTAGTTCCTCGACAGGTTTAGCGTGTCTACCAACTTGGTCCATGTCGTCACTTAAGATCATGTGAGATTATGGTCACAACACTAAGCCTTAACCATAAAAAAGAGGTTTTTAAAGTTGCGAGATATATCGAATTGTAAAATAAATTTTATATCAATTCTCGTTGACCCAGTAGCTATTTCTGTCCTTTGTTAGTGATCAATAGCTTTACCTACTACTTTGCGATATTCAAGACCTTTTCCTTAAAAAAAAAATTATGTGCTATTTATATCCCCGGATGTGATATCGAATAATAGCCCATTTAATAGCATCTCTACGTAAGACAGATCTTGGAAGCAATTCACCCATACCGCGATTATGTAAAATGTACAATAATGTTCGTTTTCAGTAGATATTCCTGTGGACAGCTTGCCAAGATATCGAGACTCTACTACTGACTACTGGTACAAGAATAACATACATATGTTTTCAAGTCTAAATTAAGTAATTTAATTTATATATCATTTAGACAATTCAGTTTAAAACCCATGATTAATACATGATGTGTTAGTATATAAAAAGTTTGTAAAGTTAGTAAATTAAGTATAAGCGTATTTGAATATAAGAGAAGCTGTACAACTGTTGGCAAACCTAATAAAGAGAAAAAAAAAGAGTTCACTGTGATCAGTAATTCTCATAGCTTAGCGATTTCTTTTTATATCTTTATTAGGTTGCCAACAGATGAACAGTATTTCTTATATTTAAAATTAATTACACTTATATTACTATATGTACAAACTAATTATAGGCTATCACAGTATGCATTAACATTTTATTTCAAATTTAAATTTCATATATAAAGTAATAGATTTTTATACATTCAGATTACCCTGAAAAAATACACGGGCTGCTACTAGTATTTCAAATACCTATAAAATTTCTGCACAACCTTTTAAACCTTTCCAGAAAGATTTACAAGAGCGCATTTGATAAGGTCACATGATTATTCTCGATTCACGGTTCAGTGGTCTCGCCTGTGTCATAAAGTTAAATCTTTCCAATTTTAATATATCTTCAAAGCAAATGAAGCTCTTATCTTCAACAGGATCGAGCTCCCTCGGATAATTGGCTATCGGTAGCCTCCGAGCCGTTTGAGGTCGAGTGTCCGATGCTGACAGCTATATCGATCAACTGGTTAATTTAATAGCCTACTTAAGACTTTGGCCAATTCTTGTACTGAGGGAATTTCGTTAGTCGCGATGTGCCAAATCTTTCAAACTTTACGTTTTACTTATTCATGTTAATAAAATTTGCCATTAATTAAGTTAGGATTTTTTATACGTGTTTTTTTATTTAAAGCCGTTTTTAAGTGTTTAAAAATTCTTTTTTTTTTCAATCGGTAGCATACAAAGAAGCAAAAAAATGTACAGATTGACTTTACTTTAGTATTTACATGTATGTATTTGAAACATATAGTTGATATTTATTTTATGACTGAAAGTAAACATGTTTTTATGCTAAGGATATGTTAATACGAGTAGCTGTGCCCGCGACTTTGTTCACTTGGTATAAAAAGTTCTCTTGGTTCTCTACAGTTGACAATCTGTGTGCAATACTTTACGGTGATCGGTTCAATGGTCAAAACATAAAATGTTTCGCCACTCCGCAGATAACGTCGCCGACTAAAAGTTTACCAAAATTAAATGTATTTGATGTACTGTCAGGAGCTAATTTCGTAGAGGAACTATGTGTTGCTTCGATTTTACATGTAAAATTTATTAACATTTGCTTATATTATTAAATATGTGCGCATTGTTTGCAGGCGTTAAATAAATTATATTTTTTTCTATAAATGTTGGAAATACACTAAATTTAGCGTTCTTTATTTACATTCATAATTAAAAAAAAACACTGACATTCGCTCAGTGGTGAAAATTCAACCATTATTGAAGGTTGGAGGAAATTATTGTCAAGGTGGAAAAAATACTGTTTCCGACTGTTTATTGAGAACAGTACAATTCCTCCATAGTTACTAAAAGTAAAAAAATGAATATCGGTATTCAAGTGCGATTAAAAATATTTTTTTGTTCAAGAGGCTTGGAGGCCGGTGTCAAACCGCGATCGTCGATGAATTACCGACGGCTGGAAGGTAGTCATTGTTTTATATTGTACTGTGCTCATTCTCAACCATAATTCTGTCACTCTATCGTGTACTAAAAGAAGCGATGATAGCTCAGTTGATAGAGTGTTCGGACGCCGCGTCAAGGTATAGAGCTCGAATCCACCTACAATGAGCTTGAGCTTTCTCTAAACGAAAACATCGTGATGAAATCATAGCATGGCGGTGGGGCTTTTTCTAATGCCCGCCTAGCTAGCTACCACCTTTAAGTTGCAAATTTCCACCAATTACCTATAGGTGTGTTGCACTTATGAGCCAGTCCCTGCAGTAGGTTTACCCTATCCACCATCTTGGGTCACATCGTCAATTAACATCAGGTGAGATTGTGACCATAACGCTAATCCTTAACTATAAAAAGGAAGAAGTAAATGTTACAATAAACTATTTTTAATAAATTTCGTGTTTTCTTTTATTGTCATCCTGTAAATCGGTTAGGTTCGCCACCATGTTCCTTTGTATCTTTTATGTTTGATTAAACATTGACCGAGCGGTCCCTTTTTCCCCTACTAAATTACGAAAGGTACAAAAGGACAGCATTGAATATGTATCAAAGATTGCATGTGTAATTTAATTCACTCCGCTATTAACTCCATTCAATGAAAACTACCAAAGTAAGTTTTCTTATGTTTGATTGCATTAGAAAATGTCGCGCTATCATGTGGATTCTTGTAGCGACAAAGAATAGATATTTCTTATCACATAAATCTTAAATATTTTGTTTCGTATACATTTTGTATTCAAAATATAGCACGTTCAAACAGGACTTTTGTTGTATACTGTTTGTCCCGGCAGACTTCCATTCTTATATTCAATTTATTATAGCATTATCTAATTTTTTTATGGACAGTAGAAAAATCTTCACAATGGAAGAACCCATAATCCTTCCTATTTTTATAGTAGGTTATATTCTTAATTATCTTGTCAATTATCGAATAGTGAAAATTGCAACAAAACCTCTCGAGAGGTTCACTTACTATAGCCCAGAGAATTAATATGATATAAATTTTTTATATGTTATTTACATACCTAAAATAACTTAGTTATGTCTTTAAAACTATTCAGCAGTTTAAGAGTGTTGTATACGTACAGAAGACAGAGAAGACTTTCGAATAATATATATGTTTATCCTTTATACCAATAAAAGGTACACTCCAACTATAATTACAAAAAAATATTTAATGTAAAGATTTAGTTCAGTTATTGTATGTACAGATAACACTTGTTTCTTAACTAACTGGCTTGTACCAAGAGATTCTACTCGTGCTTAATTTTTTTCTATTCCCGTTTGGCGGCTAACACCCCTTGAGTACTTTAACCGCCTTACGATACGACCGCACTGTTAATTCGTTTTCGCTTTTTCTATTTTCTGACATATATTTATGGTAATAGCACCTCTCCTAAGAGTTGTAGCGTAATGTTATGTCACCTATATAACCTTACACATATTTTGCTTTACAAAAACGGGCAACGATCGGCGTTAATGATTTTAAAAATCTTACTCATCGTTAGAAAAGGTGCGGCTCGTTCAGTCAGCCGATAGAAAAAACGTTGGAGATATAAATGAAAGATTTTAATATTTTCTTACTTGTTTGATTGAATACATTTTCAAAAACATAAATATTAGAGAAGATATACAAAATAAATCAAACGTAAATTATAATGTTCTTATTATCCATCCATACTAATATTATAAATGCGAAAGTGAGTTTATTTGTTTGTTATTACACTTTCATGCCTAAGGTGCTAAATCGATTGTGATGAATTTTGGTACAGAGTTAGATGGGACCTTGAAGACGGAGATAGGCTACTTTTTCTTGCTAAAAACTTACAGGAACTGGGGTAAAGAAGGAGACAAACTTTGTATGAAACTTTTTATTGTGTCTGCTAATTTGTTTAACAAAATATAAACGCGAGTCTAGATGCACATATAATGTAGTTAAAAATAAGTCTAATATTCCTAGACAAAAGCCTTTTTTAAATAAATTTATTGAATATTTATAAGGACCTTTTACGAGAGAAGTACGAGAGTATTGTTGTTAATTAAGTTTGAATAGGCGACCGACTCTTGGGATTTGTAATGGACTCCAACCAGCTGCGTTATATCTCAAGTCTTGTACCTGCTTTGATACGTTTTTTAAATGAGAATCATATTTTTTTGTGGCGTACATCATGTGGCACCTAGTCAGTCATATAAATATTTAGCAAATTACATTCGAAGCGATGATAGCTCAGTGGTAGCGTGTACGCACGCCGCGTCAAAGAACGTGAGTTTGAATCCAACTACAATGAGCTTGAGCTTTTGGTGAAGATAAACATCGTGATGAAACCATAGCATTGAGGTAGGGCTTTTCTAATGTCCACCTGGCTAGCTACCACCCTCAAGTTGAAAATCTGCCGCCGAATACTCTCCACTCCTCCCACTCCCTCTACAGGTTTAGCGTGTTCATCTACTTGGGTCCATATCATCACTTAACATTAGGCGAGATTGTAGACATAACGCTAAAACCTATAAATTATAAAAAAATACATTCTTTACGTAGTTATGCGACCACCAGTACGATTCATAACAACAACTTCACACGGAATCGTAACGTAAGCATTGTAATTCCTGCTAGCGCTCGTATAACTCTTGGGAACGAATAAAATAGTGTGTTAGTATTAATCCTGGAATTATATTTAAGGCAGTTATGCTCGACATCTCAATCTGTTCGGACGATCCACTAAATTGTAATCGTAATTAATTGTAGGAATAACTCATAGTAGTAATAATCAGCTCTTCATAATTTATGTTTTTCTTTTAATACGAAGAACGCTCCGTAAAATGGCTACGTATTTTATTTTCGCAGTTGTTAATATACACTAAGATGAACTATAATTTATTTTTAATAAATGTGGCGAAACCATCATCGACTACGTATTTCGCAAAAGCAAATCGATAGAAAAAAATCACGAAATATTTGCTTCGAAATGACAGATATGTATTATATTTCAGCTATTCGTATTATAGTAGAATACCACAAATGAACTTGTTTTGTCAATTTACTACTTACTAGCTGTTATGTTATGTCTATGTTACTCAGGGCTTTCTAATGGTGAATAATTTTTTGAAATTGGTCCAGTGGTTGTGAGTTTAATCGTTATAAACAAAAAAACAAACCATTCTTCTTTATAATAATATTATAGATGTAGATTACGTCTGACTTTTGCTATTGCTTTACTCTTGCTATATACGTAATTTGTAGGCGGATGTAGCACTCGCCTTTGTCGCACACTTAGAAGTTCACGTTCACATACATCAGCTGATGTATATTGAACAATAGAGCGGTGTGGCAGAGATATACGCCCGATTTGGTCACAACCACCGTACAGATAGTGATATATTAATTGTATGTTTTTGTTTACTAAAGGACGTAACACGCATAGGTTAAATTGTGATGCACTAAATATTTGTAATCTCTTTCAACATGTCCGCACCTAGCGCTATCGATGTATTTGATTCAATGTTTATTACATTGTAGCCAGAAATATCCCCCAGATATAATTAATAAGACTAGAAATAAATGCAGTATTTCAAAAATGAGACACGTTCTGCTTGGAGCAAGCAGTTTTAGGCTGGCAAGATCTCGCCGTCTGTCAAATCTGCGAATCGAAATATATACAAAATATGTAAATCCGATAAGTCGTTCTCAAGTTATGAACACTCAACTACTTAAGATGGAAGACTCTGTGTCTTATAATAATATGTATGGATAAATATATAACCATGAATGGAGTCGTTCTATCGAGGCAACTCGATAAGGCACATATTTTATAAGATAAGAGTCTTATTTCTTGAAAAAATAAGATAAATTTCACACAACACCAATCTATGTTTTCGTATATGCAACTAATTTTATATACTTTTCAATTCGAACCATTGCTTTGAATTAAAAAAGAATCTGATAGATATATTATACTAAGTAATTAAATAATATGGAGACACTATATCACGGACGGTCAATTATTTTGAAACTAAGAAAAATTGGTTTATAGTATCAAAACACATGATGTTAAATGTCAACATACCCAAATGACAGTTATGCTCATCAAAATTATTTGTGGGGATTGAATTTGCGACCTCTCCACTAAATAACAGAGCATATTATCACTGAGTCAAAAGGCTAATCTAATTGGATAATTATTGCTAATGGCTTGGTACAACACTGAATATTTAGAACGTTTGCCTTTAATTAAGTAACTCTTGTTTCGAATTAACACGTTGATTTGTTCAAGCATAATTCGATAATTGATTTCATGTGGATTGCCATTTCTATAAGTGTACTGTTGGTATATAGTACTTATATACTATTGTTAGGATTGCTTCATCGCTCAATAGTACTGTCTGTTTAGTTAAGACTGTTGACTTAGTTAGTTCTAAGAACTTTGCTTCTCTAAATAAAATTATTGTACATTTTTCTTCTTTTATAATTCTTATATAAATGGCTTCCTTGTTTTTTTTTTACTATAATGGTACGTCGTAATTCTTAAAAATTATTACTTTGTGTGTAACCAATATACATATATTATAATAGTTGCAAGGCCATTTAACGTTTTTTAATGATATTAATATAATAATTGTAGATCACATAACATAACTGTCTGGTGTGAGATTCGAAACCGGAACACTACACGCGATGGCAACAGCAGCGGCGAAATGTTCGTCAAAACTACTACGCCAATTATTTATCTTAATTCTAAAAAATGAAATGAACTGACAAATCCTGTTCCATGTACTTAAACAATTACCTTTGATAATATTGTTACAAAATTAGTTAGCATACCTAAGAAGATCTAACAGCGACCATACATACTATTTTGTCACTTCAAATATCAAAACGTAGTTATAAATTTTTTGTTATTAATAAACAGTGGTCATTATCTTACCCAAGAAAATGGCTGTAAAATTTCATAGGAAAATATAGATTTTTCTTTTAGTTGAAATCACACGTGGTATTTTCTTATACTATCAATTTCCATTATAAAATTATGTACTTTTTTAATTTAATTTATTAGGATCGAACCTGATTTTCATACAAGTATGGCAATAATTTATAGATTTTTGGTTCTTTCTAACCGTGGTTCTCTATCCTTTTAGAGTACTTTATACTGAATTTTCATAATGTTATAAGAAACAAAAACTTTACACTGTGTTATAATGTATTGAAATGAATACGAAATGAACCCAAACAAATTCTATTTGAATAATTCTTGTTGAAGACTTGTTTTATAAACTAAAAGGGATGAAATTTCAAAGTGTAAACTTATTTCTCAGACAGTGTTCTAGACACGGCAAACAATGAACAACGAGGAGGCTTGTCGTAGAGTAGTTTATTTCTAACAATGGAGGCATTAATTACATGAATTAAGTAAATATATTTTTATAATTCATAATCCCTTTTGAACATTTGCTTTTGTCTTAATAGCTGTTAAAGGTACTCATAATTTAAATAAATATTAAATTGTTTGTTAGGTATCCTGTTCAAATTGTGTAGGGAATGACTGTTGTTATTTTATGATATTTGAGGTACATTTATATTTTGCCTTTTTAGTTCTGTAGAAATACTCTTAATATGTTATTAAAAGGATTTTTTCTCTATTTTTAGAGATAATTACCAGAAATTGTTATAAGGCATATCAGTAGACATGACAGAGAGTTCTCATGTAGAACATTTCGCATACCATTGTTACGATAATCTCGAGTTACGTTTTTAATTTCAAATTTGTGAACATTATTCGTTATAATATATTCGTAGATCTACAAAAAAACGAGAGAAAAAAATTGCACGTGCTTCCAAGTCTACAGAATATATTCATTATGGATTCTAGTCGGCAGTACTCAGATCACTTGACGATACAATACTCAGATCAAATGAAGGAGAGAAATATTCGCGCTATTTTAATAACGCACGTAACAAAAATAAAATGTCGTTCATTTTCTATGGCACAATAACAGATATTACGTAGTATTCACGTTACACTGAAGGTTATTGTAGAGGTAAATTTCTCGCACAATGATCACATCAACCTTTATACTGAAAACCTTGTCAGGTGGGGGATAAGACCGTCTATTAATTAAATTATATTTCATGACATTCGTGACCGGAAAACCTCGTTACAATAATGTGTCCCTACAAGCAGCTGAACCGTGAAGATTCAAGGAAAATCTTGTAGCCTGTCGTGACATTATCGTTAGATTATTTGCCGACAACAATATCTAGTTATTATAATTTGTTTTCATACATTTTATAAAACTTCAATATCATCTGTTTTAATGGGTGAAAGGAATTTAAATGCAAAATTTGAAGACAAAACGTGAGGTAGCTTAGTGGTAATAAAGTTATTTTTTCCGAATTAGTTGTAACTATCGGTTGGTCTAGCATTTAAAGCAGTTGCCTTGCTACACAACCTCCGCACTGGAGTGCTCTGAGTGTGAGCTCCGCACACAATAATTCTTTGTTTGATGCTCAAATAATTATTCTGAATTTAGGTATTACTTTGTATTCATTAATAGTGAAGTTCTTTACACTTATTGAATGAGAGAATTCATTAATTATGAAATTGCTTACATAAGTAGATACTATAATAAACAAAAAATACTCTTTTCAATAGCTGATATCTTAAATTAAAGTATAAACTGATGTTTTTTTCTGTCTATATAGTATTAAAGACTAAAAATAGCATTTTACAAAAGATTTTTTGATCAGCGTTTTGAACGATATAATGGTACATGGCAAGAATAGTGCAAATCACACCGTAGTGATTATTTTTCTTGCCTTTAAGTACTTTTTACTATGTTTTTTCTGTAGTAAAACTATTCTATAGGATTACAAACTATGAATGATTCGGGAAATCGAAAAATGTATAGGACATTTTCTACGGTCCGCCTGTCTAGCTACCAATCTCAAGATGAAAGTCTATCGTCAAATACCCTTATAAATATGGTCCGGCAGTTGTACTTGAGAACCAGTCCCTCCGCTAAGCTTAGCGTGTCCACTATCTTGGGTCACATCGTCACCTAATATCAGGCGAGTGTGTGCAAACGCTAAAGTATAAACTATACAACAATCTTTTCAGATGACAAAGGAACCAAGTGATAAAAAACTCTGACATAAGATATAAATATAGTTATGGCCTTTCTATTAAGGGTTCCTGTTTGGTCGTAACCACCGTACTATTCTTTCATGAAAATTTAAATGTAAAATTACAGACCAAGCGGAAGGAGTATTTGCATGCTGAAATCGTTTAAGGCCTGTCGTTGGGGCATGTCACGGACAATATACTTATGAAAACAAATGTCAGCAAACCATTGTTTTATCACGCGATCCCGGAAATAATTGAACCAGTTTCATAAAAATATTACGGACAAGGTTAATTATGTTTACAGAAGCTATTGTGTTATACGATAGGCAGTTTTAATACTGTTTTACTGCAGCCTTTTAAATAAATTAATAAGGGAGCATCATTTTCTTTTGATTAGAATTAAATAGATAGAAGTAATATCTTAGTTTTTAAAAGCCGTGGATAATTAATTTCAGACGTGTTATTCAGGTTCGAATATTGGTATATCTAGATTTATTTCATGACATCCATTAAAGTTTAAGATTCTAGATTTGATTTTTAGGATGAGAACATCCATCAATGTAATGCGATTTTTTCGACTTCTATGGTAGTTTTTAATTTATAAGAATCATCTTATATTCACTGTAGAATTTACGTAGTTATGTATGTGGTTTGTTAATAAAACATATGTAATAACATTACATCGACTAAAACCAAAAGATTGAATTCGTAATTTATAGTTTCAACGTTAATATATTTGATAAACGCCTTACCTGATAAGTGACGTACAGTTTGCACAGCAACATATTTATTTTCACAGTCTCATAACCTCTACATTTAAAATATGTTTATTTAGATAATTATATAGTAGCTACCAAAATTTTCAACAGGTATAATGAAGCATACAGAACCACGATAAATTAGTTTTTAACTTTAATTAACTGCACGTGGATAATTTCGGCGCATAAGTGTTCGTCTTTCGATAAATGTACTGTATATTAATACAATATAAGTTACAGTTCACTTAGCGTTCATAACGTCCACGCTCACGACTGCGGTGTTTCCCAATTCAAGTAGAATGGTGTATAGGTTCATTCTTGCAGATGAGTCGGTGTGAGCTTGACGCGAGTCAAAATAATGACATCGTTAGTGACGTTTTCAACGACAAAGACCGTGGTCGTCATATGGAACGGCTAAAGAGGTATTTTGAACATTCTGAACTCTCAGTGAAATGCTAGAGTACCTAGACGATACAGCAAGAAACTAAAAGTTAATCTACTTGTCGCATTTTTCTATTTTATTACCACATGTAAGAAGACTTTTTACGATTTCCTTTTAGCTATTTTACGATTATAGCTCTTAGACTGAGAGCTTTAATTGTTTTATGTTTCGTACCTACTACTCGGTCATACAACTATAAGTATCGGGTGTTAAAAATTGGTTAGAGATATCTTTGCCTCGAACAACACTAACTATATATGTCGTAAGTAAATTGATATCTAAATTGTGCTTATATGAACGAGGATTTAGAAAAACTGTGTTTATTTTCATCGATTCAATTGACGTTATTCATTTGTCCTTTATTATGTTCTAGCTGTCTTAACCACGGTTTTGTATGTCATATGATCGGTGTAGTTTTTAATTACGATTGATTTTATAAAATGTTTTTATTTTTTCAATATATTATTTATAATCCAAATATAGTCCTAAATAGTTATCCTCATGCAATATTTTATCACCTCTTCCGCCAAAGTTATTCCGCTAAAGTTATTATATTATACAAACTTAAGTCAACATGGCGGTTGAGTTATGAGAATCTTTTTTCATAAACAATGCCTATTTATAATAAAAGCAAATAGATAATACAATAAAATTGCAAATTTTCGATATGTTTTAATCTACCTATCTAATGACAAAGTTGTCTTGCAAAAGATTTTCTTGTTAACGATGACATTGTTATGAAATTATTCATAAATTTATTTTGAGCCTTAAAATCTTTATATTGTTAACAATGTTTCGAACCTTAGCATTTCACTCCAATTGCTTGCAACTTTCGTCACTGGAAAAGGTGGTAATACTTCTTTACCTTCACTGACGACTCAATAGAGGTGGGTGATCGAGTAAGATCTATTATTTGCCATAATTTTTGTATTATCTGTGATTACTTAACGTATGGTCTTTCTATGACTTGAGGGTGGAATTTATTATATTTTCATCATTATTCATGAAACTGTTGTCAATATTGTTGAATTTTCGCCATATTTATGATTAAATTGATATCTAAATAATAGTTTCAAATTTTTAGAATTTTTTGCAAAGTAACGAACCATGACAACTACATCCGATTGGCTGTCGTCCACTATAACCAGCCTCCTATTTATAATCCTAATACGTATTTCCAAACGCTAAAGTGATAGCAAAAATCGTTACATATTTACTTCGAAATGACAATTTTGTAACATCCGCTTTAGTGTAGCAAAAAATAAAATGAATTTAACAATATACTGTCGATTCTTTGTGACTTTAATCGCGTCACCTCTGCATAGTGTAACATATGCTATAGTGAAATGCTTAGGTATGTCGTGTTCCGGAATCAGATGGTGTATATCCAATAATCAAGGATATTGGTAAGTACATATGTTGATAATTCCGTAGTAGTGACTGTTGTTTGTTTTATCGCGTTCCACAATCAGCCATTATATATTCATTTGTCGAAGGCTTACAAGTTGGCATGATTATGGTGTCTGGTTATGGATAGCAGATGTATCGAACGTTGCTATTTATTTAAGGATCGTATCGTCCTTAGAAAAATACCGTAATTTACACCGTACAAACTTGATCAAATCAAATCAAAATACTTTATTCAATTTAATCCCTGAGAAGGCGCCAGTAAACCTCAAAACTACCACCGGTTAGGAAAAAAATCCAGACATCGAGACAAACCAGCAAGACACTGGATCGAGTTTTTCTTTTTTACGTACTTATTTTAATATAATAGATCAAGGAGAAGTATTGGATATGAACAATAACATTTCTGTGAAGACATTAAAACAATTTATGGACGGTAGAAGGTTGTCTATCAGAAATGACGGTTGTTGATAAAGTTCGGTCTGTGATAGTTGGACGATCTAAATCCTTTGATGCCAGGGTGTTAAGTTAAATCAGTCGACGTAGAGCATAGTTTACTCTGCAATTTCAAATGTTTGAAATGTCTGTCTAGTTGAACGATTACTTAAAGCGGATAGAATACTTGCTTTATTTAATGTTCCTAAAAAATAATTGCTTTTTATTTTAGTTTATCTCTCGTTTTAAATTAAAGTGGTTAATTTTATTTAATTGCGTTGTTTTTTTTTTTGGATATAGAACCTCTTTGCGTATGAAGATAGACACTTTACAGATAAAACTATTCTTTATTTATATTGAAGTAGTTAGTACATTTTCAATGGAGAATTCGTTAATCGTCATTCAATCCAGAACATTGTTTTACTACTGACAAAATTGAATGAGGTTGAAGAAAAAAACCAAAATCTAAAGGTGTGTTATAGGATGCTTTTTTTATAAAATAGTTGGCTGTATACAATGCAAGCTTGATATTTATTAAATAAAGTTATTCGAGCTTATAACACGCTGGTCGTTGGCTAATGAAAAAACTTGACCGTAGGTTTGATTTATTAGACAATTTCAGTAACACATGTGAAACATTCCCTACAAAATATTTATGGGAAGTTTGGACAACTTCATTCTTATGATATTGTACAAAACAATATAATAATAAGTCTCCCTACCTAGTTTTCTACTTTTCATAAATATGACATTCCATGTTGTCTACAATAAATCGTGACCCTTTTCATAAACAGCGCTAGTTTTATGTTGTATTATATATTGTTTGACTGTATATTGAAACATATTATTTCTAATTAATTAAGGTTTAACCTACTACGTAATAAAGTTAATATAATTACTGTAATTGTTACCTTATCTAGATTTCGCAGTTGTGATTCATCAAAACGAATATTCTTCCACAAATTAGAATATAAAGTAATATTAATAATCCTATTTTCTTTAGTCTATTTTTTGTTGGCTATTTTGGGAAAGGGCGACATTAAGGCGAAAACTATTAAGAAATTTATAAGCTTGGCAACATGCAGTTTTAGTTTATTTTTGTTATTATTAGATTTGTTTTAGGACTAAAGTTTGATAAATCAATAAGTACTACTATAAATACAATGCACTGTATTTCTAGAAGCATAGATATTTCTTACTTTTATTACATATTTCATATTATTAATTTTAATGAATGTAGTGAATAATAAATATATCATACTAAGTAACTTCACATACTTTGTTTTGTCATTATTGACTACAGTATTAGCTGTCGCATTTATTTAGTAAACTTATATTGTGTTAGGTGCAGAATCTATCCTACGGAGAAAATTTATTAATATCTATCTTTATATACAAAAAATTCGTGTTTTGTTGTTTGTTTCTGATGAACTCCTAAACTACTGAAGCGATTTTAATCAAATTTTGCACATTGTGTGGAGTTTAATCCAACTTAAGAGATAAGATACTTGTTATCTTGATGATCATAACGCGATAGATATCGCTGTAGTCGATGTGATTGGCTACTCGAAAAGGCAGAACAAAATCTGCCAGGTCAGCTAGTATTTTTTTATTATATAAAATTCTTGTGTCACTATCTTAGTTACCCCTTTGAAACGGCTAGACCGATTTTTATGTAATTTTATTAGTATATTCGCTATGTTTGACAATCGGTCGTAATCTATTTTTCATACCCCTAAGCGATAAAGGTAGTCCATCCCAAACATATATTTTTATTTTTTTATTTTTACTATATGATGTGGCATTAAAAATTCACACAACCCTCCATTTAACTCTTCTACCCTTATCCTCTAATTTGTTAATACAACCAAAGTATTCACTAGAAATAATTTCTAAGACAGAAGGCGTTTGTCGGGTCGAGTAGTATTATTATAGTATTAAAGTGGAAAAGTTTGTTTGCTTGTTTGATCGTACTAAAGTTTGGAACTACAAGTCGAATTTCAAAAATTGTTTTTGTATCTGATGGAGCAGTCATTAAGAAATACTTTAGGCTATTTAACATGGTGCTATAGTCAATAATAGTAAGGCTGTATTGAAAATAAATAAATAATAAAATAGATAATTAATAAAAATATTTTTTTAATCCTACGACAATGAAGTTCCAGGCTCAGCTAGTACTTATATATACCAACAGTCATAGTCATCAGCCCAATTTTTACATACGATAGTATCCAACTGTTCATTTCACCTGCACTCGGAAAAAAAAATATCACCCGAACTTTAAAAATGTTACTTATATAACTTAAAATTGAAATAACTGAAGCATAATATTTGTACTTCTTTCTGAGACTACAATAAATAAATTAAAAAAATATCTTTTAGAGTTTCGACGTATCCCGTAAAAGTAAACAGACGCAATGAAAGAAAACAGCTATTAAAGTTTGTTAGCAACTGGTTGTTTTGAAAGGACAAGATAAAACAAACCTTTCACAGAGTGGTTCCATTTCGTTTAAGCGATTCAGTTTTATGTTTTTTCTTTTTTTATAAAACTTTTAACCTTTTTAGTTACTTCGTTTTAAATACAATTCAAGTAGCAAACTAACATAGAGCGCACATGATATAAAATGTTCAGTGTTGCCTACATGGGCTTGTTACGCTAGTGTTAGTAGCTCTGGCATTGCTGACATTAATTATCCATATAATATAATCAATATATTATTATATATATGTATATGTCGCAGCCAAGTAACTTAATTAGCCCAATAATTAACGACCGTGTAACAAGCTATAATAAAGGTAATAAAGAAATAACTTTTAGGCGGAGTATGCAATGGTGAGGTGGTCACCTGTAGTAGAGGTGTTTGCTGGGTTAGGTTAGGTTGTACTTGTGATAAGAAACAGCGCTAGACGATATTGTACTGTATATTAGAATAGGCAGTTAATTGAACGACTAATTAAGCTAATTGGCTGTGACATATAAAGGACAAAATAGAAAACGATCAATCAATAAAGCTAATATTGGTGAAAGAACTACTAAGGTTAATTAATTTCAAACTAGCATTGACGATAATTTTGCTCAGAAGTTGAGCCAAAGAATGTGAAATATCAGTCAAAGGATTAAAGTGACTATAGAAACAGAAAATGTTTCAAAAGCTATCTCGCTGACAAAAGCATTACAGACCCGTATTTGATTGCAATCTCCCCTACTGCTAGATGAAAATGTGGTCAAATGTGCTAACAAGTTACAGTCTACACTGGATTTTATGTGAAACCGCCCGGATATACGGATAAGGTATTTGACAACTGATTTTCAACTTGGTGGTAATTGGTGGTTGGTAATCAACTATATGATGTTTATAGTAATTTAGTGTTCAATGAAGACACATTTCAAATATTTTTTCTTTTTATTTTTTCTATCCCGTCATAACCTAATAATACTACAATCTACATCTCTCACTAATTTTATATATCGTTTTAAGTACCTCACTCAAAGGATTTACTGAAATGCTGTGAAACATACATATATCTAATTTATTTAAATTAAACTTGAGACAAAACAGTTCAGGACTTCTTTCTCCTCAGTTTGTCAACGGATTTTGTTTTTCTTAATTGAGTAGCCATTGTAAATCGAAGCCATTTAATACTATCGTATTAAATTAGAATGATTTCAAAACAATAGCATGAACATTATGATATTATTTTAGGTAAGAGTGTGCCAAGTGTAAATGATGCGAAGTGTCGTGAACGCACAATAAATATTCATAGAGCGGCGTCATGGAGCGGCGGCGCTGTGCGGTGTGCCAACGAGGTTTCTTGCTCGGTTAACAATTTTATACAGCTGTTTTATTGTGATGTTGATTATAATGTATTGTTTAAGGAAGGAAACTCATTAGCGTTTTTTTATAGTCTACAATAATTGAAGAAACACTGTTTAATTCGAAATGAACTTGGAAAAGTATAACTTTAGAAAGAGGAAAATTCTGACAGAGTAAAATTAAAAACAAATGCGTTATTGTATTATTATTATCATAGTTCGACAAAATAACTACACTGGACTTCATTTTAAACCCAATTATGTGCAATCCAAAACACTAGGAGATAAGTAGTTTATCAGAGGCCGCCACAGAAATGCCCGTTTGTAAGCCAGGCTTTTAAGAATCGATTTTTATATAAAACTCCCAACATGGAAATTTTGGGAGGAGTGACATTAATACAGGTGTTACGTTTTTCTGCGTAATGTATCTTGCGCATCCTTTATTTTAATAATCACTGTTTCATAAAAAATCGTACGTACGGAGTAAATTCCAGTTGTGCGTCGAACCTGACACATATACTTTTTTATATTATTTCATCTACCTGTGTAGGCAACTACATCAATGTCAAATGCGACAAATACACGTTAGATTTCACATATTCAGTGTAACGTAGAATAAAGTTCGACAACTGGTTATCGCCATGTGTACTCAGGTCGCGACTCAGTCTTGTACAGATATTTACCACCCGGCACTAGTTATAAGCTTTTACAACATGTAATATATTTCGTGTTCATGATGTTTTTGAGAATACATTATTACATAATTTATTTAAACACTCTAAACAGATTAATTATTACACCTTGTATCACGAAATTTTACCAGCTGCATTAATAATTGAGGTTCCATTGAGATTTATACGAACTCTCAGGGACAAAATGCTCGTTACTCACGAAACAAATTATCATTAGGAAGTGGCTAATTTAGTCCGTTTTTTGGGGTGTGATAATATAGTACATTATTTCAATGTACAACTAAAGCAAGAATAAAAACGTCGTGTTCTTCAGCAATGTATTAGTAATTCTCGTCTTTTATTTTGTCACTAAATATATATAGTACGTTTTCTATTTATTGCGATATATTTTATGTTTATGTATTGTTGCAGTACGCTAATCATTGGCAATTAAACGCTTTGCAGACCTTTTTCTGGCCTATCCATGTCAACCACAGCTTCACCTATCGCATTTCGGAATAGAGTCACTTATTAGGATATAAACTATCCCTATCGCATTTATAAATTTTCATTGCAGTCAGTTGCTCAGTTCTGTGATAAGCGTATACAAATATTATGATAAGAGATGTTTGTATTAAAGATTTCTAATACATAGTTGTATTAGTGTTAGTTTCTGCATGGGACTTAGCGCGTTCCAGCTAGGGTCATAACTTCAGTTAGTATCGGATGAAGTGATTGTCACTGAGCGATAAATCAATGATTCATTAAAGTAAGAAACATTTTTTTTTTTTTTTTTGAAAAAATTGAGCTCGAACCTGAATGTATTATAGTGAAATATATATATTTAGAACGCAGTTACTTATCGGATCGGTACATTGGTACGAATAGAGGCTAGACAAATCAAAATGTAAGATTTTTTCGTCACGAGCCTTTCTTTAGTGTGTACTAAATTTCTATAGTGTAGAGTATCCATAGAGCGTATACTATAAGCTGTGCTCAGTCATAGGTGCGCGCTTATTGGTTTAAGACAATCATTAAGTGCTCAACGACTGCGCAGATATAGTTTGTACACGTCATACCTGTCAGTTGTTGCGTACCGTATGATATGTATTATAATGAATTACAATGAAATTTGAAGTTGAATGATTTACAATAAGATGTTTGTTTTCACAACTAGATAAAATATATTAATTACGAAATTTTCTACCATTACTTCAATTCGTTAATTATATCGAGTTTCATTTAATTGCGCTTAGACGCTAGTAATCCATTTATTGGTGTTTGTTTATCAATAATATTATACTTTTGCCAATAATAATGTATACTACGTAAGGAAATTCATTCTTATCGAGTGTTTCACGACACTCGCACATGTTTTTTTTTTGTTTTAACACTTAATATGTGAATTTTAGTCTCGATATTATGAAAACAAAAGAACAAGCGATTTCTAGCGGAATATTCTTGAACCAGTTAGGGATAAACAGTGAAGATGCGAATAAAGGAGTCCGTAAGCTGCATTCGTGACGAGAATTTCAATTGCAGTTTGTTCTTAATAATTCTTAAAACTTACTCACTAAAAGCAATACAAGAAATATATCTAACACGATGTATTATGTAACTAGTTGGACATTAGTATGACAAAGCAGTTAAGATACTTACTGTGTCTAGTATTCCTATGCACGTTTATTTTTTCAAATGATTTTTACATAAAAATTGTCGTGTAACTCTACCAATATTTTATTCATATTCAAATTAATATATAATATTCACTCGAAATATCACAGTATTTTATTTGTTTCTGACTCTTTATGTAATATTTTTTGTAAGATTTTAAATAACAATGTTTTTCAAGGTAATATGCTAAGCCTAATGGAGTTACTGGCTCTCAAGTAGAACTATCGGAAAATACGTTCTTGCTGACATTGTCGATTTCAGGGTGGTAGCAGGATGGTTATTGTTTGAACAACGTTGCCGTAAGTTAGTTTTGAGTAATATTATTTTATTAAGGAATTATTTCACAGGAATATGAAAAATGTGTTTATAAAATAAGATTTTAAACAGTATGAGAAAATATATTAACCTTATTTTCACGTTTAAAATATATTAACTGTTTCAATATATGCATAATTTAATTACTAAAAGCATATGATTCAACGGATACGACATTCATTGTGCATTTAAACTTTCCAAGTCTCAGATTCCTGCGAGATCAACGCCTATTTAGACTCTCTCGCGGTATTGCGTGCGATAGAGCATAAGGCGCTATAAATATTTACGCATAATAAGCAAGAATTAGCGACATTCCTGTTGAAACGGTTTCTACCACGCGATCATGAGAAAGGAAGTATGGTTATATCGGGGTCTGGCGTTAGTATAGTAATAAAATATGTAAGTGATTCGGTTATGATAAAATTGTAGTTACGGCTAAATTAGTGTTGTTTTTTTTGTCGAAGCAAGGGCAACGAATTCTTCTTATTTATGAGATACATTAATTATAACTACCGTTTCTTCGAGGTTCGAAATTAGAACAAAATTGTGAAGTTTGAACATTATTGAAGTTATTTGTCAATGAGTAAACTTCTAGAAGTTAATGTAGCTGTTGGTTTTATGTGGCAATATTAAGTGGCTACAATGTCTACTCTGGGAAATTATTTGATAGCGTACTGCTTTATATTTGACATTTGTAGCATGAATGATTTTTTTTTATATTTTTTTAACACATATCAAACATGAGCTATAGTTTTCGCTACTTTTTTTTATTCATATAAACTTTAACGGTACTAAATTCCACATTTTCTGCAGTAATATTTTTTGATTTACTAAAGCAAAAAATAAAGCAGTTTTTAACGTAAATAATAATTAATAAGAGTTTTGCGGTATTTTATTGACATTTTACAACGTTAGATTAAAATCATGACATAATAAAAGTAACTGCGCGTTTTCGGTACACATTCTCATTTCTTTGTATGAACTGTTTCTATTTATAAAGTACATATGTTCAGTAATTAATATTGTGACTAAAATAAAGAGGAAAATGTATGGGTATTATTATCGATTTCACTATATTTTTATTAGTTTTTATAATATACTATACATATAACACATTAACTTAAATATTTCACATCTGCGAGATGTCCCGTGACAGCTAACTTCTTTTCACGGAGAAGGTTTTTATGGTATTCCTATACGCTAGAGGTAGATTTGCAGTGGTCGAGTTATGGACTATTAGAAAAGGTAAACCAGCAGCTGTGTGGAATACTAGCGACTTCATTTGCGTGGAACTAACAATTATTCAATAATTTTTCCCCTTTTTATAATGTATTTTATTATAGCTTTGCTCCTAGTAGTGGTAGCGTAATGTTAAATACCCTAAAACCTTCCTCAATGATTGTTCTATCAAATAAAAAAACAATTTTTTAAATTCGGCGTTTAGTTCCTAAGATTAGCGCGTTCAAATAAACATACAAATTCTGCTGCTTTATAATATTAATATACTCGTATATAAGAAAAAATTCAAATCACGACAATTATTAACATGTTACAGAGCAATATACCTATTTGATATTATCAACTGCAAAAATGATTCTCTGTTGCAATATCAAAACTTATTTTCAAATCAAATCAAAATACTTTAGTCAAATTATGTCCCGAGAAGGCGCTTATGAACGTCCAAAGTACTACCGGTTCATAAAACCCATCGAGGAGAACCGACAAGATTCGTTTTTAGCAAAACCCGGACATTAGTGGCAAAACAATTAACTACATGAAAAGGGAAAATATTTTATCTTTAATGTCATTGAAATATACTGGAGTAGGGTTTTGATTATGATTATTTTTTTATAAATGTCTCTTAAATGTTAAAGTAAGTGATTTTTTTAATTTTAGCTTCATTAGTATAAGAGCCTGAATGTTTCGGTCCCCACTCAATCATGTTTATTTTAGTACGGTATTATAAACGTTATGAATGAATCGTCAAAATGTCAAAACTGATAAAAAGAGGAAAAAAGGATTAATTTTTCGTCTGTTTTAATCTTTATTATCGGGCTACGGTGCGAATTCACAATTTCAACTTTATCAACTCGTTATTAAAAATATAACGTTAATTTAGCTCGTTTTTATCTTCTTGCATAGTAAATTTAATGCTGGAAGGCAACATCTGGCGTGAAATTACATTTTTTATATGTGAGCGTGGTTTTTAATAAAGGTTTCACATTCGGTAGGGTATGAATATAATTCACCATTGGGAATCCATGGTTTTTATGTTCTTTTATAGGTTTATATATGCCCTAAAACAGAAGTAGAGTTAGGCATAGCAAGATGTGCGGACAAAAGATGGACATTAAAAGCAACTATATGGGACAAACCAAGAGAATAAGAAGAAGAGGGCGTCCCACAAAAGGTGGATAGAAGATACAAAAGTGGTAGCAGGAAACGAATGGGTAAGGAAAGCAAAGGACAAAGAGATCCGGAGAAAGCTGCAGGAGGCCTTTAACCAAAAAGGGGTTCAATGGTCCCCAGGGGTTGATCAAAAGGGGATCAAGGGGTGATCAATGGTAATGAAATCAGCTACCATAGCGTTTAATAAATTTAATAAATTAAATAAATATTTAATTTATATATTTCTCAGAATACTTTTGCTAACAAGATCGGAGATCGGAAATAAAGGGGCTTTATTATTATTGAATACTAGCTGTGCCTGCTACTTCGTTCGCGAGGAATTAAAATTATTTAATCTCGCGCTGTCATACAGATTATCAATGGTAATGAAATCAGCTACCATAGCGTTTAATAAATTTAATAAATTAAATAAATATTTAATTTATATATTTCTCAGAATACTTTTGCTAACAAGATCGGAGATCGGAAATAAAGGGGCTTTATTATTATTGAATACTAGCTGTGCCTGCTACTTCGTTCGCGAGGAATTAAAATTATTTAATCTCGCGCTGTCATACAGATTATAGTAACTTTTAATAGTCAACCACATTTAACGAAACAAAGACTAAATGTTGCTCTAGGGTATACTTTATGCTTTCCTTGGTGATGTTTTATCATAAACGATGTACTTCAGCAGTGATGCGTGCAAAGACAAATAGACAGACATTCATTTCTAAAAACGATGTAAATGTAGTATTACTTATTTCAGTTACTTGCAATTTTTTTTACATAAATCTAAACAGTACAGACACGATAAATTTACATTCTTAGTATGTGTATAGATACGAATGTTACAGATCCGGTAAACTACACTTATTCTATAAATTAGCAGTGCACTATTATTTTGTAGTAGGGCACAGAAATGTACGCAAGTTTAATGGGTCTGTTTAGTAATACATTCTGATATAGAGGCATTCGTTGGAAGGCCTTAATCCTATTCTTTTTACTTGAAAGAAAGAAAATGTAGCGATATATTTAAATACCAATATTCTAAGCCCACACGGGCGGCATGGTTACAAATTTTGTTGGCTATAGTTGAAAGGAAGCAAATATAATTTTACTTGGCAGCTATCCTATAAATAAGTAGTTCTGTGCGTCAAGTCATTAATTCCGGTTTCATGAAGTTTGATATCTTTATATAGTTTTTAAACTTTAGTAATGGTTGTTTTTAGACCAGGTTCGTTATAAAGTCGTATACTTTGTTCAATCAGATTACAAAATATTATGTACTATTATGTAATATTATGTATTATTATGTTTAAAAGTGGTTATTTTGATGATATGTCTATTAAAACAAAATGCAAGCCGAAATGCGGATGTTGTAAAAAATTGCAGTAATTTTTTTTTTCAAATGCCTCATTAAAACTTCCATATACCAGCTGATAAAACTACTTTTTATTCTTTAACATATTTTAGAGTTTGGTCACATGATGTGGAGTGACGATGTAATCCGAAACAGCCACACTTTAAACCTAGTGGGAGACTAACTTTTCAGTATACTTTCCGGAACAAACCTAAAGAGGCTTGGCATTTAAATTGGATTTCGATTGAACTTTATAAACTTTGATAATTACGTGACGGTACGAATGGAAATAATATCTCACGCGATCTTTTAGCAATATTTAGGCCATAAGTTTGTTACTGCTTATTAAGTTTTTAGTGGTTACAGACGTATTAATTATCGAGTCGAAGAAATGCAAGGAAATCGTTATTTTATTAGGTGAAGTGTTAAGTTGGAAGAATTTATTGTTACTGTGAACAAAGTATACATGATGATTTAATGTGTGATTAGAGTTAAATTTGTTCTTTTTTATACTATAGGTTTAGCGTTATGGCTACAATTTCATGTGATATTAAGTGACGATGTGGTTCAAGATTATAGACACGCTAAGCCTGACTGAAGGAACTGACTCTCAAGTCCAACCGTTTTAGACAAATGGTCGTTTGTTTTTAATCAATTGTAATATACAATATTGTTATATAAGGGTATAGAAGCGAATTTTGGGACGTTTCAAAACACATGAAAAATATTGATTTATCTTTACTGTGTGCTTATATAGCTTACTTACAGCTTAGAGTACCTATGATCTTTTTTCACATTTTTTTTTGCATTTGTAATTAGTATATTTTTGGTAGATGATTATTTTGTTAGATAACTTGCTTTAGCTCATTAGAACCTATAGCATGTACCAACAATATTGCAAAAGTTTACATGTTCTCTAAATAATAATACCTACTTTGTAGACAGATAACTTGTTTCTAAATAAATACCTTAGTAAACATAATATGTATATATTTAGATGGTAAAGGAAAAATGAACGTCGAGATACATACCTACAGTTACTTCTAAGTCATCCACCCCACCTATTCGGTCACGAAACCACTGGTATTCAAGCTCAGCGTCTACATTTCACTGAGATTAATTTGCGGTATGTACATTTGTTCAACAGTCATGTTTGCTTATATCATGCAATTAAGTTCTTTGTCTTTTAGCCTAATAAATTCTATACATTTTCGAATAATGGTTAATATAATTTGAAACATTTATAAGCTAATTAACAACAGTTTTCATCTTTAAAATTTCGATATTCTTTTGGCAAGAATCGAATATTCCTCTAATTTTAAATCCATATATATTATTACTTAAGTCGTTAAAAACGTCGTTATATAGAATTTTTACAACTAAAAATATAATATGGTTAAGAAATGTAACAATTACTGCATACTACATTTCAAATGCATGATAAAATAAATCTATTACGTCTGTTATAGTAAAAATAATATTAAACCCATAAGTCACGTTCGGTCTTTTTTTATAAAAGTTTATTTTAAAGTATGAATTCAGTTTATATTTACAGAAATATTTTAACTGAAATGTACTGGTGGCTTGGGTCGTTTAGAAAATAAGGTATTAAGTAGGTTACATCTAGGAAAAAACTAAGAATTACACGATCCTTTCTTAAGTATTATGTAAACTATTTAGCAACATTTTATATATTACAATGTTGACAAACATTTGTTGTTACTTTTTTAAATAGCGTAATTTTTCATATTTCAAAAAAAGCTTTATTTATTTGTTACTTGCTTCATACAAAAATGGTTAAACAAGGTTCAGTACTGCAAATAGTGTTAGTTAATAAAATAATTAATTGTTCGAAAGTAAATTTTGAATTCAATTGTAATTTTACAGGTCAATGTTATTTTTCAGTGTATGTCAGTGTGGAATCTGCCTAAGTAATTTCGCCAATGTCAATTAAGAATAGTAATACAAGCAATGGACACCCAGACTCAGAACAATTGTTTTAACATAAATAATAGCTCCGTACGGTGATCCAACCCATAACACTTGTAAGTGAGGCGACCACCTAAGATGCTAGACTGACCGTGTAGTCTATCTCGTATTCGAATTGAAAAAGTTAACTATGCAGAAGATATGTAGAGATAGAAGATATGTAACTAAATCTGATGATGTAGATGATCTAATCTGATTAATAAATTACGTATTTCTATTTCAGCAATTAAATTAAATTAATATTTCATCACTTTCAGATATAAGAAGTTATATTTTTATCTCTAAAAACAGTCATTTATATTACAATTTATTTATACTTACATATGTAGAGTAATTATCAACATAGTAACTCTTTTGACTAGCATCTATAAACATAGTTGAAATAGTCTGTATATTATAAACATACAAGCAATGTACTCTGAATTGCGAAATATCTATGAAGCCGTGCCAAATGAAACGTTGCGTGCGACATCATAATGTATCTTAAAAAAAAAGTTTTTTTTTTGCTGCTGTAAATATTCGCTGGTGTACGATGTTTATTTTAAATGAAGACTGTTGACCCTAGCTGTAACCGCTATTTGTTGTATCTTCTTGCACGTAACCTAATTAGGTCTACAAGTAGTTTCTTTGTTTCAAGGCAAAGATTATTTTCTGAAATATTTTACTTTATGTAATAAATATGCTTACATACGTGAAATGTTTATAAAGAACTTTGATAAAAAATATTTTGTTTGTCAAAACTGCTTTTGTATTTGTACACATATATAAGATTACGAAATTAACTAAGTAAAAACCGTTAAGCTAGGATCTCTTAATTGAATAATAATTTCGACGGCAAAATGAACGCAAATATATGAGAAATTATGTATTTTATAAAGAAATTTTATATTAAACACGTAATTATATAGAGGTCATAATTAAATTGTCACTGTAAATGTAGACAACATTTACTATACATCCAATTTTTATAAATATACTAGTTGGACAGACAAACGTCCTTATGCCTATGATCATGTTTTTCGTTTTTTTTTACATATAAGGTTTAGCGTTATGGCCATAATCTCACCTGATCTTAAGTGACGAACCGGCCCAAGTTGGTAGACACGCTAAACCTGTGAAGGAATTGACTCTCAAGCGCAGCTGTTGAAACACCTCTATTGGTATTTGGCGGCAGATTTTCAACCTGAGGGTTGTTGCTAGCCAGGCGGGCATTAGAAAAAGCCCTACCACCATGCTATGGTTTCTTCACGATGTTTTCCTTCACCGAAAGCTCAAACTCACTGTAGGTGATTGGATTCGAACTCACGTCCTTTGATGTGAAGTTGTACGCTCTACCAGTGATCTATCATCGTTTCATATTCATTCGCATGTAATAACTTTAAACCATTGTTTCCACAAAAGAATCAGATTACATAAATTATACTTCTATCAGTCAATTCATTTAAAAGTTCCACCATCGTTAACAGAGGTACACAACATTTTTAAATATAATAATATTTAAGTCTACGTAATCTAATTAAATTTAGATTCGAGCGTAAAGGCAATTATAAAACAATTTCATAGTCCCTTGATATTAAATTCTTTCCTACCCGATTATCAAAAGGATGCCTTATTTACTTTGTTAAAATTTGTTTTGAAATATTTTCGGTCGCTTACGGACATTTTGTGGGTCCCGTATCACATACAATATTACGGTATTTACCCGGTAAGAAATTTTCAATGTTTGATTTAAATTAATTATAGCAATTAGACATAGAATTTTACGTTTTACGTAATTGAACAATTGTTATATTCATGTAAATTTTTGTTAAATTACAATTATTTAAATCTACAGTAATATTTATTATGGTATTTTCATGACATCATCATAATAATAGCATGTGAGACAAAACTATTCCATTCAGTGTAACAAATATAATTGAATTTTTATCTATAGTTTGTGTTCACTTAAGTGTAAGCTTTTTTAATGTTATCCTGGTACTTTTACTGCATTATAATTCAAATGTGGTATTATTTTTATTGTTTTATATTTAGTGGGTATTCTAGAATATAGTACAACGGAGAGCAAAGTTTAAAACATACATATTTTCGAAACATGTGTTACATGTTTAGGTTATAAAATTAAAATCAAAAGTTAAAACGTTATCAGTTGTTAATATTTACATTTTAATGTTAGATGGGATTTTTGCCAAATGTGATTGTCGGTCTGGACTTGCATACGAATTCGTAGCGCCTGTTAGCTACGCTGTACGTAGCGCCGTGGTACGTAGGCCCTGCTACGAACCATATCTAGTAATGGTTAATTTTGTAGATTGGTTATTATTAATTTCAAAGTTAATTTGATTAAACTGTGGTTTCAAAATAATTGTTTGCAAGTGTTATAGTTGTTTTTTAAATATTTATTAGTCTTATGTATTTACACACTATTTTGATAATCTATTAGCTTAACTGCAAGATATATGGAGAAGTGGCAGCGTTAGGAAAAAAAATGTTATTGCTATGATATCAATTATATGTGACAACGTCAACGGTTTCTATACTCCATATGAAAGAATATAATATAATGAATTATATATTAAATAATAAATTAGGTAAAGATTTGACAAAGAATTGCAGGTTGTCATCTAAAAAATTGAATCACGTTTAGCCCTGTATTGGCAGACGTGCAATAATTATTGTACATGTAACATAATTTCATGATTTTCATGACATTTTCAATCTTCAATCCCAAGCGTACAATCTTTTTGTGGAAAGCATTAGCGAATAAGAAGAATATTTTAGAGATATAATAATATGATTGATTAGGTTTTATATTGATTAATGTTTACCTACTACGTTTGTGTAACTACATTTGCAATAGATAATGTTTTATGACAGAATTTAATATAATTTTATAAAGTACAATTATTTTATTGAAAGTATAATAATTTGACAGCTCTGGTAAAATAATAATTTTTGATAGGTCTGAAAACCCTGGAATTAGCCATAATTGGTTGAAATATAGATTTTTGAAGTGAAAACTATTTAGACGCGTTGAGCATTTTTTGGGTGAACAAAAAGCGTGAAATTTGCGTCATCGTCACAGCACGCTTCCCATGAGTTATATGTATACTGTGCACATAGATATACCTCCGTGCGTTATTAGTATACATTATATATATACAAAGAGTATATCTCTCTGTTACTTAGTTTTTACTTCTATCGGTAGTCCCCAAAGGCTGCCCCGTTTTTTTTTGTTGGAAACTGTGTAGAGTCATAAATTCACTCTACAAAAGCTAGGTAGCACTAAGCGTGAAAAATAGAAGTATGAGTCTGGAAAATAAAGGAGCAAACCGTTGGCGTGACAATATGTTTCTAGAGCTTTACGATGTTTTTACTTCGGTGTTGATGGTATCTTAATAAACGTAATAATAAAATAACACGAGAATCGGACTTCATTTTCTAGAATATACTTCTGTATGTCTACATATAGGTTTATACAACAAAATACTTATAATTATTATTCATAACATAGGAAGGTTTTAATTTTAATTCTAAAATAGTTTTATTGGATTTCTTTATTACTATAATGCTCTATTAATTGAACAAGGTTTTGTTTTAGTGTGAATTTAGTTTCTTGTTCATTACTGAATCCAGTACCAGAAATTAAAAGACTTCAGGTAGATTATTTACGGTTGGATAAGGAATACTGTTAGTTTTTGATACTTTATAGGTTTAGCCCTATGGCCACAAACTCATCTCATGTTAAATGACGATGTGGCCTAAGATGGTGGACACGCTAAGCCTCGTGACCGGACCGACTCTCAACTACGACTGCCGGAACATATCTAGAGGTATTTTGTTGGCAGATTTACAACTTGAGGATGATAGCTACGTAGAAAAATACCTACCACCATGCATATTTTTAATTGTAAATAAATTCATTTTATGTTATTTTAACTCTTAATGTAATTGTGATTTTTGTGTTTTCCTTGTTGTTTTTGGATTGGACTGTACTTATAATCAGGCATAGTATATTTACTTAATCATGCCACTAAACAATAAGAACATAATACTTCTATAATTTAATTTTACTTTTTTAATATATAGCACGTCTTTGTATTCTTTTTAATTAATAACTTTGAGCTAAAAAATACAGTTTGTTACAATTAATATCCTACTTTCCTTGTTGCGTTAACAAGTTTCTTTGGAAATACGCACTTGTTCCGTATTGATTGTGAAACACACAATGTTTCCTGGAACGGTTATTTATATGTTGTGGTAACAGTGTACCTAGATTTGTGTTCTTTTTATATTAGTAGCAATGGAAAATGTCAAAACTAATGATAGTTGCTAAAAATATACGAAGATAAGCAGTTCATCGGGTTACGTAACTATTGTGTTGGCTTAGGTTTCCATGTTACTACGACTTCGTAGTTGCAAGACTAACAACCGAGCTCCGAACAATTATTTGTGCATCACTAACTGGCTCTTGAACCCGTAGCACTTCGGCGCGGCAGTTACAGAGAGGTAGCTATTTAACCGCTAGGCCAACAGTGCGAAGTGTAAGGCTTACTGAAGCTTAGATTAGATAGATGTTTCTGGAATACAAAACAATTTTATTTGAAAACCACTGGGCAGTTCGATAACGCCTGTCTGCCTGCATCGTCTACAAACCACTGACTCATCTTGAAACATGACAAACTAAAATAGAGTCATTGTCACGGCTTTACCATCTAATATACAATCCAAAAAATATATTGAACTGAACTGATAACATC
Organism: Actias luna; assembly: GCA_039707435.1. NCBI lineage: Eukaryota > Metazoa > Arthropoda > Insecta > Lepidoptera > Saturniidae > Actias > Actias luna. The sequence continues at coordinate 4,603,353 of JAZHAC010000033.1, read as the reverse complement.
ATCATTGCAGCTGAAAACTTCTAGTGCTGGATATAACTAGTCATCGTTGTTAAAGATAACCTTAATAATATTTCAGGGTAATAAATAAACGTGCTTAAACTGAGCGGATTGTTCTGAACTAGGGTATACTTTGTGTCCGTATGTTTTTTTGTTTGTAAAGTCCTTCAAATACAGACATTTATTCTGAGTCCATGTGTTAGCTTTTTATAATAAAAATAAAGAACAAAATGCGTGAGTGTTGTGGAAAACGATAAGACCGAATTTCCTTACGTAGTATATTATTATTGATATACGTATTATATTATTGATTAAAAAATACAAATGAATGAATTACTAACGTCTGACACTAATTAAATGAAACGCAGAGATAACTAATAAACTGAAGGAATGATATGCATTTTCGTTATTAATATATATTTTTTATCTGTGAAAATATACATTTAATTTTATATAATCCAATTAATCTCTTATAAAACATATAATACGCAACGAAACAGCTGACGCGTATGGCGTGTACAAACTATATCTACGCAGTGGTGAAGAACTTACTGTCTTGAACCAATAAGCGCGCATATGAATAACTGGGCACAGCCAATAGCGTTCGCGCCATGGATCACCGTCTACACTATAGAAACATACGGAAAAGTCTTACATTTTCATTTGTTTAGTCTCCATTCGTATCGTACGATAAGGAACTTCGTTCCAAAACTAATAAAGTTTAAGTTTATAACAATAAAGATAAAGTTAACACAGTTTTTGATAATCGTCCAAATGGTTTATTCATAGCTGTTTGTACTCGGATGTTCCAGTTTGTGTATTTATCCTGTACCATTCTGGCAGCTTTGTGTGATATATCGCAACGCATTGGGGTCGAAATGCACTGCATTGCGTAAAACCAGATACACAAGTACCCGGTTGTGAAGTGAACCGCATGATTTGAAAACTTTGGCTATAGTTCTATGCGCTCTTAAGTCTCACGTATCATATGAGGCAACGTTAAACCTTGAAAATTTAACTCCAGTAAAACTGTAAATTAACAATGCAGGTATCATAAATTTATTAACAAAATTCTATTAGTTTTTTGCAACTAGTCGTCACCCGCTCGCTAGGCTGGGCATAAAAAAGTAAAACAAAATAAAATTGACAAAGGAACGATACGATCCAAAAACTAAGCCTAGAGTCTTGGATCTGGCCCCATCCCGATAAGTTTAGTTGTTTTGACGTTACTGAACATAGAAAACTGTGCTTTCCTTATGTATTTATTGTGATCGAAATTCTTACATTTTTGAAAATGAATATTATTGAGCTTCATCTGTCAAATACCGAATTTACTGTGAGTTTTGAAATAAATAGATATCGATGTTATGTTTCAAATATACGTGAATTTTAACGTTTATAGATGGTCTAATCGTGGTATTTTTTTTATTTAGATATGTGGTCGATTTAGTGTGTAGAATGTCACTGTAACTTTTCTTTTTCTTTAAGCCAACGATTCAAAAAAAGACAGTTACAACGAAATAGAATCGCCGTAATATATTACTAACGTAAAATTTTATACAATGTTTCTACTTTCTATCGATTTAAAAAGAAAACAACGTAGTTCTAACTTACTTCACATGAAACGCTCCATTCATGCGGCACGTGTAGTCATAAAATATAGAATGAGTTTCCATTCAACCGAATGTTACATTCTAAGAGACGCGGCCTGGTTCCTTGTTTTTTATGAATGAGAGAACTTGCGGTGAATTTCTTTTTCTTTTTTAACGTGACATGCATTAGTTTACTTTGTTTCTCTTTATTTCTATATTAAGTGGTTATATTTTGAATATTTTATTAATAAAGTGTTTTAAATTATTACTCTGTTAAAACTTTTATTTCATTTTGTGAATGTGGAATATTATATTCTTGTTGACATCATTCATTAAGAGAAATAGTCCGTAAAATGGATATTTTTCTATCCACAAAAATGGTGGATATTTGCCAGTGACAGGTGTATGCGTGTTACGTTCCAAGATCAATAATTGTATATTCAGCAATATGTTTTTAGCTGGATCGTAGTCATCATGCATAGTTATAAACTCGTCTTATTGCCTTACTTTTTATACCCTATATATTTGGAGTATGACCGTTATTTGAAGCGATGATAGCTTCGTTGGTAGTGTGTACAAACGCCGCGTGATTTGACATGAGTTCGAATCCACCGCCAAGGAGCTTGAGCTTTCGGTGAAGGAACAATATCGTGATGAAACCATAGTATGGTGGTAGGGCTTTTTCTAATATACGCGCGACCAAATACCTATAGATATGTTATGGTAGTTGCATTTGAGAACCAGTTTTTCCAGTAGGTTTAGCGTGTCCACTATCTTGGGTGACATCGTCACCCAACATGTTTTTTTTCTGGAATGGGGGGGCAAATGATCAAGCGTGTCACTTGATAGTAAGTGAACACCCATAACACCCGAAGAACCGCAGGTGCGTTTTCGGACTTTGTAGGAGGGACTGGCTCTCAAGTTCCACTGCCGGAGCACAACTAATCGTATTTGGCGGCAGATTTTCAACTTAAGGGTGGTAGCTAGCCAGGTGGTTATTGGAAAAATGCATTGTTGCATGATTGTAATAAGAGTAAAGAAAGAATGTCTAAGCAAATGGGAAACAATAGATATGGCTGCGAAACGAACTTTATCGAATATACATTTGAGATTTACCTTCATACATATAAAAAATATCACGTATGTAAAGAAAGCGTCGAGATCGTTTCATGAGAACTTGTGAAGTTTTTCGGCGTATATTCTAAGTTAGCTCTGAGTTGGTAGGCAAGTTAAAAATAGTATATACTTCACAACTTTTAACCTATCGGTCGTAAAAGTTTTATATGTGATATAAAGTTATCTGAAGAACTAGCGAGCATGTCTAGTTTCAAATAGTTTAACGTCTTTCTTTACTCTAAATATCCTTGGAACGCAAGAGGAAATTCAAAAAACGAAATAGCTGAGTAGTTCCTTGTACTAATATTGCGTCGAATAACTAAGTTTGATTTCCTATGAATTGAAGCTTTCAGTGAATGAAAATGTTTTGAAAAACCCGTTGAAAAGTAGTAGGTCTATTTCTGTTCTCAAATTGATAATTTACCAAGCATCCATGGATGTATTTCGGCAGATATCCTGGGTACAGGTTTTTCATAAGACTAAAAGGAGTACATTTTGAGCTACATCCGCACTTAATATCAGGTAATATTATGGGCAAATGCTAGGTCGCCTATAACAAATAATAGTTTGCAAAATCCAAAAGTGCACGCCTCGTAACGTAATTATAATTGAACGACATAGATTTAAGCATTCATATTAAATAGGGAGTAATTCGATGTCATTCTAGAGCTTTTAAAAAGAAATGGTCTTAATACATTAAGTTTTTTGGGCGTAATCGGTACACATTCATACACACATTCATCCGTTTGCGTTGTAACGCCTGCAATAATAATATATGTTAATTTTGATATAATTCATGATTATCTATTTATTGTATATTGAAATACAGGTGTAGTTTAGGCTAAAAATATGCATATAAATTAATGTATTAAATATATACGTTACACTTTTCAAAATGTGTATTTAGGTATTTTAATTTATAAAAACATGGATTAAATGTAGGGGAAAATTTTAAGCGTCAGAGGGTATAAGTAGGTATTTTTGCACGGGCCAAATACAGCGTGTGTAATCCTACCCTTTATGTTTTATGCAATGTTACGGGCGAAAGAAAATTATGAGGGTACCGGTAGTTTACTTTTTAACTGAAACGTACCCCATAGGAATACGGATCCTGTCTCCTTGCTTTGAGTGTTATATAATATGTTTTAGGTATGGAAGAAAGATCTGTGAAAAAGAAAAATCTATTTAAAAATAAATTTGCACAATAAAATACCGAAGGACCTATAACTCAATTATAATGCAATATTTTAATTCAAAAGTAAAGATTTTTGTTCAAATACCCCATATTACAATTTGGAACATCTATGACTTTAATAAAGCCTATTCTGCCATCCTTTAACATGTATATAAGTTTAACTTATATAAAATATTACTTTGTTATATTTACTTTGAAGTAGTAGTTCTAGAAAATTATATTTCTCGGCATGAATGTAATTTTATAGTATTGCAAGTTACAGATAAGACACTGGTGTAAGAACTGAGATACATAATATAGATTAAAATTCAACGCCAAGACGCAATGCGGTAGTGAAGGGAATCTTCTGAGAATTAACCCTTCGTTACATACAGAGAGGCTTTTAAGGTTGTTATGATTAAATATTTTGGAATACATGGAATACATTATCTTTTTTTTATTGGTAAAGTTTAGCGTTATGGCCATAATCTCACCTGATCTTAAGTGATGATACGGCCCAAGATGGTAGACACGCCAAGCCTGTGAAGGAACTGGCTCTCAAGTGCAACTACCGGAACACACCTATTGGTATTTGGCGGCAGATTTTCAACTTGAGGGTGGTAGCTAGCCACTCGGGCATCAGAAAAAGCCCTACCACCATGCAAACCATCTTACACTAAAGTTTCGTTATTATTTTCAATTGAATTACCACAAAATGCAGTAACAATTATATACTATTATAGACGTCAACATATCAACTCGATGATTATAAACATATACAAGGGTTTTTTAAATAAAACTTATTTTGGGAGGGGCTTTGAAATTTAGATCCGCAACCTTTAGTATCACGCTCGTTTGGGTAAAGTCGGTTCGATGCAACTAAAGGAGCGAGAGAGATATAGTGAGTTGAAGCACATTCAGATTTTGTTTTTTAAAATACAGCAACTTGACGACACAGTACAATTTATAATTAGGGGTGACTATCCAGAGAACAGCAACTTATAAACGGTAGCCTTTGTCATGCAAACCTTCTAGACTTTCTGCCGAATACGACATACCCTTTCTTAAGATGCAGAAAACCAAACCAAACAGTGACTGATTTATCACCATATGTGTGGTAGACGGAACCCAGTTTACAATAAATTCTTACAAATTATGGATAATTATAAAAGCGAGTAATAATAAAGAATATATATTTATTGTAAAGAACAAACGGAATCCACAATTATATTAAAATACACAACAATAAAATTAACATCCCATTAAAGTTACATAGACTGCGACCAATTAAATGAAAAATGATCTAATTATAAAATTCGTAATGCGCCGCAGTACTTAAACAAATTGCGTACAACTCATCATAAGCTGTCACAGTGAAGGTGACCCTAGCGCTGATTTTCAATTACCGCCAAGCGGTTGTAAAAGAAAAATCCAAAATATTTGAAATAATATATGCTGGGTATGTCAACGAATCTTTGTAACATCTTTAATTATTGCTCTATTATGGATATTACACCCTGGATATAGTGATTGTGACGCATTGGGAGAAACCGAATAACGTTATGAAAGAATTACTATTTCAGAGATACTCACTAGAGTCTAGGGTATATACAAAAGATGATTAGATTTTTTTGATAAACTCGTATCAATTTTACGGCTCGTGAACATTTCTTTCGTGTCGGGCGAAGTAATATAACAAATGAAATTTTAACTTTCGGTTGCCGTGATAAAATGTTCGGAATGTCGGGTCATCCATTTTCAGACCCTATCTTTCTACAGAGCATAATCCGCCCGTAATTCACCTTATCGGGAACAAATATCTGTCTTCCGCGTGAGATGGCTGTAGAAAGTTTTTTTCGAATGCATTCGGCACTCATAAAAAGATATATTTTTGAGTGATAATCTACCTGCTCATAATATGTGTAATTTTACTAACTTAAATGTAGAACCTATTAATACATTTAATGATGCAGGAATATCATTTATCATTATTTATTTAGAGCCGTTATAGATAGAAAACGTGTCACAGTAATTCTTGATTCATCTGTCGAATTTCGATATCAGACCTGTATAATAGCGACCATTGGCAATAGATTATAATAATATATGTTTTTTAAGTTTTTTATGTACAAATATAAGGATACTCTACTTCCTACCTTAATATTACTTATGTCGTAGACTATCGATGGCCGACATTGTTGTGACATTGTTAAAAACTATACAATATTCATGCTTATTACTTAAAACATGTCCAAAGTGTTGATTTCAAAGAAATTCCCTGCAAACTTTTTTTTTTTTTAACCTTCTAAAATGTTGTATACAAATATAGTTCTCTAAAGTTTGCAACCAAATATACACGCAAAGTAATTTATTTTAGTAGTAAATTATACTTCGTTCGTATGTTCACTTAAGTACATGTAACGAATTTGAATATTAATTGAGTTGTCTAAGCCATTTACGTGTTCACGTGTTTTACAGTGAATGAGTCCTTTGTGGGTTAAGACGGTGGAATATTTACATTTTCAAACATCCACGAGACGAAGAACTGAGAGGGTAAGTATTAGTTCAATACTGTAATTATTTATATTACTAAATAATAAAATTCTCTTGAAGGAAAAGTAAAATTTACGGTATTAATTACTTTTGTTTTTAGAATAAAACTATACTATTTGGTTTATTAATCTTTTTTATTCTTAATAAGGTTAGCGTTTTCATACTGTATTTAGCGACGATGTGGCCCGAGATGGTAATACGCTGAGCCTACTCGAAAACTATTAAATGTAAGAACCTATCATGTTATTAAAGTAATAAATGTGATTACTTGACAGTAAAATGGATGCGCCGACAAATAAGGTACAGTAATAGATGTAGAAAATATTATGAAGTCGGGACAAGAAATAAGAAACAGTCTAATTTTAAAATAACTCTACAATAACTCAAATTATTATGTTAAACAATTACAGATTGAATGTCACAAAAGACAGTAAAAAAAAGGATTATTATAATTCTAGAATACTATTAAGTTATGGAGTAAACTGAAGGTTTAGGATTTTCGTAACAAGGTTTTCTTTTATTTTACTATAGAAAACCACAGATCAGTTGCGATTATAGGGACCATTAAACCACGTTTCAATAAAGAATGGTTTTCTTTTTCTTTATTAAGTAAAAACGGTTTTCTATATTATGCCAAGTAGAGAATAAAAAGTACCCAGTTTTTTAACGCCCTCATAAATATGTATGTTTGTACTGTAGTACTTGTAGTATCTAGAAAAATATAATTAAATTTCAAAAATTCTTACATTAATGGCAAGTTCCATTATCATTTTATTATAAACTGGTTTTTTTATTTTTGTCATATTTATTGTTATTATTGCAATGTATAGCATAAATAGCTTATAAATTATCTACCCGTACGTTTAATAGTTACCCGGGAGCTTGTTGTTCGATTATAGCTGAAATCTGAATGGACATATTCGCCATTGTTCTCTGTTTACAGTACCCCCAGGTGAAATGTTTGTAGTATGAAAAACTTTAATAGGAATAAATATGAAAGATTTTAACGCAATATTTATTACCTCACAGAGAAGTTATGATTAGTATTAATTTATTAACCGTGTATTCGATTGGATTTCCAAGTGGTAACTTTTCAGGAATGATTCTATTTTTAACCTTCTTTGAAAGATGGATTTTTAGGAATCTTTTTATAGTGCTTTATACGTTACATAAGAAGCTTCTGTTCAACACTTGCCAGCTTAAAGCACTTAAGCTATACAGTGTCTTAGTTGTAAGAATTTTATTAAATAAATAGATCTATATAATTTACAAATTTTATATGCATTTACTATGTGTTTTGTTCGTAGGCTATTTTACAATATATTAACTTTTGGCAATGACATTTAAAAAAAATGTTTACTTTGCCAGAGACTATTAAAAATAACAAACGTGCACTAAACTTAATTGTAAGCTTTACTAGATTCCTCATAAAGATGGAAAGAAGTCATCATTTATTAAAAAGTAAAAAGAAAATTAGACTTCTACCGGAATAATAATTGCGAAAATTCAGGCCACTATTTACAAGAATTGAAATAAAAGACAATTTATTCACCAAAACGATTCGAATTACGTAAGAAGGTTGAAGGTTGGAACATAATGCCATAATGCCCTGGAACGGTCTCTTAAGGACCATTATCGAAGTGATTTCTAGGATATTTTTTCTTTTTTATATAGGTTTTAGCGGTATTGCCATAATTGCACCTGATCTTGAATGAGGATAAGTTGGTAGCAACGCTAAACCTAAGTTTTGTAAATTTTAAAAATACTCATGATATAATTCGCTTGATTAAATTGTTCGCGTTAGGTTTTTACCTCGACTAACGTTAAGTCGAACAAAGTCCTTTGGTTGACTATATTCATCTATATCTATAATAATATTATAAAGAGGAAAGATTTGTTTATTTTGTAACGAATAAACTAAAGAACTAATGGCCCAATATCGAAATTTCTTTCACCATTAGAATGCTACATTAGCCCTGAGTAACACAGACTATATAACATGTTTTTTTAAATGATAATGATTAAATAAAATTTTAGTTCTACGCGAACGAAGTCGCGAACACAGCTAGTGTATTATATGATACAACATTCTCCTCGTAATATATATTACAACTAAAAATCGTCTATATTTGTTACATTTGTTTATGAAATCGGAATTTGCAAAACAGAGGGTATTCCAAAATTTTGCTGTCGTGCACTTTTTTGTCGGCCTGAGGGGTTTCGACAACTTTGTCGGGCGTTATGTCGAGCTCGGGAAACACTCAACCGAAATTCAACCCGAAAATTTACGCTTTTCGTTTGTAGGGAATTGTAGTTCGCTACACAAACATCCGATAATTGGCTGAAACAACGATAAGATAAACTCAAGTTGAATGGGAACTGATTACCACTTTGTTGAATGTTATGTTGATCTTGAGGTACTTTAAATTTGTTTTATTTAATACGGGTGAATGTTTTGATTTCATGTAACGCTCCGGCGTTAGCAAAAGTTTCTACGACTGAGTATATCTGCATATAAGTAGCTGGCGAGCTCTTAACAATTAGTTGCTATTCCAACACTGGTATATAAATATTTTTCACAATAGGAGGTCTAATTATTATTATACATAGTAATAAGATGACCTTTACAATAGTTGATAGTTTGACCACTATAATATCGGGTATTGATTGTGTGAGTTTTCATTGTCTACACTACATCAATATACGTGTGGTATATATATATGTCATTCTAGTCCATAAATGTAGTAATAACCAATTCAGCGCCATCTATTGATCCGCACATGAACCATAGTATTTTTGACGTGATGAAAAAAAAACCTTTTTAATAGATATTTTCTCTCCTTATGCGTTATTACAATGCGCAGGACAGACCATGAGATGAGCTTGTGGCAAGACTCATTAAATGACAAGCATAATTAAATACCCACAAAGACAAGGGACAGCTTTTATATTTCCTCTAGTGTCTGGTGCAAAATTAAACATAGTCTTGATAAAACAAATATATTGTACGAATATAGCATCAATTGGTATAATCGATCAGAAGTTAGATGATCATTACTAAATATACTTAAGGAATAATTATATATCTGCTGGCTGGCCGGTAGACGTTGTTCTGCCTCTATCACGCGACCACAGCATCATCTTTCACATCATAGAATAACTATGAACCAGCACGTCGATCAATAATATATATTATATGCATTTTACTTCTATCAGTCAACTCGTTTAGGCGGTATACGATCACGAACAGACGTGCACAAAGCATTTCCAATACATTTTTCTTCTCTATCAGCTTTTTCCTTTTATTCTGTTTGACTTTTATTTAATTTTTATGGTATCATTAAAAAAATAAGAAGTAGTTTCTTTCCACACTTTTCAATTATAATCAAAAATAAACTTATATAAAAATTAAGAATAAATTCTAAATTTTGAAAATTGGTTATATTCGGATTTCTACCACAAGTAGTAGTTTATGTAAATCCCTACATACCACTTGTTTAACAAATCAATGAAGACATGTATAAAGAACAGAAAATATAATTTATATATAAAGATATATTTTGTCTATGATTCAAATAAAATTTGAGAGTTCGACATTATCGACTTCAAAAAAGAAAAATGTTTTCATAAATCAATTACATCGACAACTGACTTGATTTATTGCCAGAATACCTTCAAATTTTCACTTTGATTCCATAAAGGTTTTAATTAATATTTACCAAGTGCTTCTTGGATTTATTGGTAAATGGAAGGTTGCCTTTAATTAAAATATTAATCATTTCAGAAAATTGTAAGCGATTTCAGTAATGGATGGAACTTGTAATATTAAATAATCTTTATTGCTTTAAGATTTTAATAATGTTTTTATCATAATTCGTAGAACAAAATAGGATTGGCATGTGGATGATACTGTGTCTATTGCTCAGATTAGAGATTAAATGTTAGGCCACAATCTCATCACATGTTAAGTGACGATGTGACTCAAGATGGTAGACACTAAACCTATAGTCGAGTTCGATTTTCAAATATAATTACAAGAACAGACCATTATAAGTATTTGGTGGTAGAAGCAGAATTTAAGATATAATTAAAATTTGCAGCCATGATAGCTCAGTGGTAGTGTGTACGTCATATCAAGGGACGTGGGTTCGAATCCACCTACTATGAACTTGAGCTTTCGGTGCAGGAAAACATCGTGAGGAATAGCATGGTGGTAGTACCACCCTCAAGTTGAAAATCTGCCGCGGAATACCAATAGATGTGTTCCGGCAATTGCACTTGAGAGCCAGTCCTTACACAGGTTTAGCGTGTCCACCAACTTGCGACGTATCGTCACTTAAGATCAGGTGAGATTATGTCCATCACGCTAAACCTATAAACAATTAAAAAAATATATTTTCAACTTAAGGGTGCTATCTAGCCATGCGGACATCAGAAAAGGCTCTACCACCATGTAGTAGTTTCATCACGATATTTACATTTCTTAAAATATCAGGCTCATTGCAGGGATTCGAACTCACGTGTGTCGACGCGGTATTCGTACACGCTACCATTGAAGAAACATTATTTGTAGTTGAAAATCTTTCGCTAAACATCTATGGATTTGTTCTGATAGCCGTTATTGTAAGTTAGTATCTTTAGGTTTAACGCATTACCATTAGGTCATCCCTTAACATCACATGTTATTGTAGTAACACACCGAACTCGTAATATAAAATTAGACTATGAGAATTAATTTTCATGTTTGTAGGTTTTTTTTGAACAAGTAATCTAATACTTATCTTTATATACACTAGTAAGTGCCTTTTTATAGTTTATAGGTTTTAGCATTATGGCTTCAATCTCATTTGATGTGAAGTGCTGATTTGGCCCAAGTGTGTATAAACGCTAAATCTGTGGAGGGACTGGCTCTCAAATTCAACTGCCAGATCACACCTATAGATATTTGGTAGCAGATTCTCAACTTGAAGTTGGTAGCTAGCCAGGCAGACATTAGAAATAGCCCTACCACCATGCTGATAGATTCATCACGATGACTTCCTTCACCAAGAGCTCTTACTCATTTCAGGGTTCAAACTCACGTCTTTTGACGCAGCGTCCGTACTCGCTACTACTGAGCTATCATCGCTTTAAATTTTAATTATGCCTTTAATTATGTTCACATTTTCTCAATGAGCTGCGCATGATACTAAAATGTGGTGTAAAATCCGATCGTAAAGACTTAAAATTTGTAATTGAGTTCAAATTTCCTTTCACAACTTAAACACTCACTAAGAACAGATTTTCCAATCACGAGTGGTTATACGGAAAAGGGTAATAAAGTCGCAAAAACCAGCTTTTTATTATAATGAGTGAATGTAAAGTTAAAAAGAGGTCCAAATCCATTTCAATGAAAAGGAGAATTCTTTGCCAATATTTTTCCTGCACAATATGGATGTATAAAAGCGAACGAAAATTGAGATGTAATGCCAATGATATTAAAGCCTCTTGTGACTTTGTGTACGGACATTTTCTATATTTACTCTTAAGTGTTTTGAATATAAAAAGATCGTTTTATGTACCACTCAACATTGTACTTAATTGTTTATTTCGGTACAATTCAAATCAATAATGACCTCTGAGAGATAATACATTTATTAGTGGTCTTCTCTTTTGTACTGCTCTGTAAGCATATCAAAAACTGCATATGCATTGGCTGATCTTGAAATGTGACAATCTAAGAGTTGCCGTTAAGAGTTTTTTACCATAAATATGGTGCTAATGATCTAGTTCGGTATATATACCTTCTACCACACTCAATACAAAACGAGGAACTATTCCAACCTTAGCAAGCAGCTAGAAATTGTAAACGTAGTATTGTAAACTTAATTTTTGTAGTACTTATGTCTGTATTAAGGCTTATTTTGTAATAATATTTGTAACTTTTGTAACATGCTTATATTTAAATAACTTACACACATAATACACCCACTCTCCCGTGCAAGTACTGGACACATTCCACTCGCAAACATCCTTATATCCAAAGGTATTATTCAAACTAAGAAAGTTGGTGTCTGATACATTTTTCATATAGTATAGATGTTAACGTTACAAGTGTGGTTATATTCTTGACTTCCTTGTATTTTTCGTGATATTCAATCTTTTGTAAGCTACAAAAGAATGTATATTTGAGGAGAAATATTAAATATTATTATTATTATACGCCGGCTGATCTCGGAATGATATAGGTTGGTATGATAGGTTTTACTTTTAATATTCTATCGACTGTTGTGAAAATGTCTAGGATTTTTTACAGTGAAATTAGTATTATATTAGACGATTTGGATATATTTGATTAACTTCTCTTACTTTTATAAACAAAATTGAAAATTATTGCTCTGAAGCTCTTGATAAAAATTATTTTCTTGTTTGTAATATATTACTTGTTACAGACTTATTTTTATACCTATTAACTTTATCCATCTACTTACATGGTCTAACCACATTTTCTTTAATATTAAGTTTTTTTTTAATATTGCCTATATGATGCTTGATGGTGATTATTTATTTGTACTCTATGAATTTAATGAGCAAATGTGATTGGTTCGCATATTATAATTAGAAATTGTAAAGGATGATAGTGAATATATAATATGCGCACTGTTGGTGCTGCCTTTATATATAAATAGTGGCTGTGATATAATTGAATACAATTAAAATGTAATAAGCTTAAGTTAATATGAGTGTTTTGAAATGGCGAATTGAATTTTGAGTTTCGAGTGTCTTAGTATTTTGTGCATTTACAAGTACAGAAACATTTTACGGCCTTTTTATTTTGAGATAATCGTTTGTTGAATCTCTTATGAGATTATCTCCTTACGTCTTTTGAGGTATAGTATTTATTTATATACAAGGAAACTCGTAAACACCAATTAGAAGGTAGTAGTAATTGTACTGTATTAGAAATATTTTATATTTATTCTCAGATGCTGTAATTTTTAAAAGATTATGAATTATGCATATTTATGGATAATTTTTCCTTAACAATTACCATCACAAGTGGTTCTCAATCCTAATTCGTGACTTAGACAATGTAGTAATAAAGCCTTTCATTGTATGGTTTTTCCTAAAAATAGTACCTACGGAATAGCCCCGAAAATTGTTATGCCAATAAACACGTTCTCTATCTTTACATTTGTTCTGACCCGGTACTTGACCCAGAATCCCTATTTATACGGATGGATTTTTTTCCGGTTGAACGGTATCGTTGACACTAGTATACAATATAAAAATGATCTCTGTGTAATAGTATATTCATTCCAGTATCTTATGATGTTTTTAAAACATTTTTTAGCTATGTTTTTTTTGAGGTTATCTTTCGATGAGTCGATAAATACGGTGCTTTTTAAATAAGTTTCATTTACAGAGTAAAAATTATAAATACTTTAATTTTGTTACAGGTAAGTAATTACTTTGAGGAGTTATTTGTCCTGAATATGAATTCGTACGTAAATATTACATTTTATAAGGTACGTACATTTTTATTAACAAATTACTACGTTTGCGTGGAACTAAAAATCAATTTGTCGTTTTTGTAAATTAATTTTAATACAGCTTTGCTGCTATTTGTGATAGCGTGATATTAAAGCCTTAAAGTATAAAAGCGTAAAGTCTTTTCAATGAGTGAGTGCTGTATAAAATACAAAAATATTTTTTGAAATCCGACTAGCAGTTATTAATATAGATTTGTTGTTCGCAATTAAAAGATGTCCAATATGTAGTATATTTAAATTATACGAAAATTATAATAGAAATTATAAGTAAGGAAATAGATATGTTTATTCCTCTTAAGTATTTTATGTCCTACGGCCAAGGTTTAATAATTAATTCGGTTTTGTCATCTCAAGAAGAATGAAGACATTCCTTTCCGGGTGCGAGCCTTCCTAATTGATTAACCTCCACCTAGTAGCGGGAATGACAAATGGCCAGGTCCGTTGTGTGCGTAGTACCCACTGTCATCGCCTATTTGGCTGTAGTGACCACATTAAATCGTTTATTAAGATCAGACTTAATATAAACGTGCAAGGTCTAATAGTAATCACGTTACATTAAAAGCAGATGGTTTGTTGTGTCAATCCCAGCTAGAGTTGGACTTTTTGAGGTATAGGGTGTTTTAAATAATAGTGTTGCAATTTTATTTATGTACATGATTAGAAACAGATTAGCTTGTTTTATTAGTAAACTGATATATACCTATATTATGGTTGCAGCTTATACATGTCGAAAACTAATTTCATATTGCAAATCGGTAATTTATTTTGTAACAAATACTTTTGACAATTACCCTTCACTAGTCCATTGTAATGCGAGCATAACTGGTTTGGTTGAGTAGTATTTAGATATAATTCTACGTACATATGTTCGACACTATGATACAATAATTATCTACACGAAGTCTTCCGATAGGTCTATTTCCATTAGTTGACTGATCTTCGGCTAAGAGTGCCTAAAGTATAGTAATCCGCATACTTTGTTACATCTATGATAAGACGATGTTTCCCAGCACTTGGATTTCCCATCTATTCTCGTTTGTTGCGTAACCACGATCGGATTTCTTATTCGCAGCGCTTTTTCGATTGATACTATCGGTTGACCTGTGTATGTCCCAAATACACATCTTTACGTTCTTTGTAGTTTGCTAATGCGTTATTTTTGACTAAATTTTGGTAGAAGGATCTAATTACTCATTCTCTAATTCCAAGATTATACAGACATAAGGTCAAATTTCGAATGCTTCTGTTTCATTAATAAAATAGACTTAGTATATAGATTGCCAAAGCATGGGCCAGAGTTGAATACTGAAAGACACGTGGTATTTTAAGACTATCGGTGTAAACTTTTTCACTCTAAAAGCGCTGTGGCCCATTTCATTGTGAGTTGCAATCTTCTGCTCGCTGTCCTCGTTTGAGGTGCAGATATAAGCTGTCAAATAACTAAGAAATGTTCATTTAAATATTCGTTGATTTCAATAAAATGCAATGGTTGTTGTTATGGATATATATTGTGCACATTTTTTTCAGTATCAGAACGATTCTCCTACTTTGTGATATTTATAGTAAAGTACAAAAAAACTTCATATAATAATTCATTTTATTTTATATAACATAATTGATTATTTCATAAGAAAAGTTAAAAGTATGCTTTTACGTCCAAAATAGTGCACGCAAAAACAAAAAGTAGGCAAGTTAGATTAACGAGTAATTAACTTTGTAGCGAGTAAAATGTCCGCTTCGTGTTGAAGGAGTTAAAGGGGCTTGCGAAGGATTACAGACTTCATATTGTGAAGTGGGTTACACTCACTTGTTGATTGTTAAACGGTCCTTAACCTTTTATTGTAGTTATGAAACAACTTTATAACTCCACCACGGATTATATGACCTTTTTCTATTTCTTTGTTGTAAATCTTTTAGAATAGTACTTTTATATTCAGCCCTATAGTTAAAATAACGTATAAAGTAGGCATGTGTTAAGAAAATAATACCTTAAAGGTATATCTTACTTCTTTCTTCTGTCTATCTTTTACCCGCTTTTACCTCTTGCGTTAATAGCTGATGATGCAATAGGAAGTTTCATACAAAGTTTATTCTTCTCTTCACCTCACTAACTATAAGTTTTTCAAGTGAAAAATAACTTATCACCGTCTTCAGGTTCCCATCTATCTCTATACCAAAATTCATCGTAATCGATTCAGCGGTCTAGGCGTTAAAGCGTAACAAACAAACTCATTTTCGTATTTATAATATTAGCAAAGTAAGGATCGACCATCTCGCCGTCGTGTTAGTGTGTTATGAAATGTATAGTTAACTGCGACTGTATACATGTCCTGTTACGTATGCGAGTTCTCAGTCCCTGTGACTCAACAAGTTGTAACTGAACGTAAATGCATGAAAGTGAAACTTATCTATATATGGAACAATGAACGCGATATTTGCATATAACGTATTGTGAATGTGTCGTGATTGGTCTGCATGTCTACAAATTGCACGATTGCGGCTTCCCTATTCATAAATGGAATATATAAATATTGTTACATACAATTTGTCGCTGAATATTGTCTTTAGTATATGTTCACTCGATAGACATTCAGTTTGTTATATGTTTCAACCATTACCACTTGTAAAATGCGTAAAATAAAATTAATCTTATAACATTGCTCGCTTTTATTCACTTATACGTATGCCCATTACGTCTATGATAGACGGTTTTAACAGTGTTTCTGGGAGCGTGTCAGGTGTTTTCTTTATTCACTATATCCTTGACTAAAATCTATAGTTTATTGCATGGTGGTAGGGGTGTTATAATAATAACCGCTTGGCTAAATACCACTCTAAAAATGTAAGTCTGCCGCCAGATATCTATAAGTGTGTTTCAGCAGTTGCACTTGGTATCCACTCCACTCTCTATTCACTAGACTTAGCGTCTCCAACATCTTAGACCGCATCATCGCGTAACGTCCGGTAAGATTGTGACCATAACGCTAAACCTATAAAGTATATAAAATACATATACGACCGAAATATCTCTCACTAACTCATCACGATATTTCCAACACTACCAGACCTATTGGTTTAAAATTTGGTATAGATATTCCTTTTACGATGTCCACTAAGACAGGATTCAGGACAGAGAAGACAGGATCAAGCACGGTTAACGGCAAAAACGTGATGAAAGTCGGGGCCATCAGCTAGCATAACAATAATTACCGAATCGAACGAATAATAAATAATTTTAAATAAAGTGAGATGGAGAGTATATAGAGAATAAAGAGTAATGAATACGATGGAAGTTGCAATGTTAGAGGTTGCTGAGTATTAAGAACTACATGGAGTACATAACTGGTATTTTATTTTCGTATTTTTAAAATGGCAGTGTAGATTTCACACTTAAAAAGCTATAGATGCTTTGCTTATATCGGATATCCCATGACATCCTCTTACAGGGTTTTTAAATATTATTACTATTGTGGTGTCAGCACTAATGTGGCTTTTTTTTACCTGACATACACTGTTAACCATAAGGGCTTTACAGCTTCGCCGAAATTTTTGAGGCGAATGCTGAGGACACTCAGCCCCGAAGTAGCGGGAACAAGAGTGCTAGAATGTCCGAACCTCGGCTTGGACTACAGTCGGAAAAACTAATATGGAGTTAGTGTGCATAGACTAATGTATTGACCTTTGTATGATTATGAAGGTGCAACAGTCGCCCGTACTTCGTTCTAGTGTGGTTACGTATGGGCTGAATATAATAGTTATTATTAAAGGCATTTGGGACTTATTTGAGACACGCTATCAATCACACGTTAGGTAGTACGAACATGTAATATCTTCAAAGAGAACACCACGCTATGAATTACAAAACCATTGTGGTTAACTGTATTACATTTATATGCTTATGTTAATATTTATTATGCAATGTTATAGAACACGTGTGTCATAATAAACAAGAATGTATGTATGTATTTCGAAGTAAGTCAATCATCTATAAATTGTAATATTTTATTTAATAAAGTAATTAATATTAAGAATGAATAAGATTGCGTAGTTAGGGTAGCGTGAAGCAATCCACCCGCCGTACATGTGTGTCATACAGAAATATGTAGTGTGGAGAAACGCGAGAGAGGCACGCACGCTTCGCTGAACGCTTTTTTTACATATGACTTGATGTGATCCCACTGTCAGCGTGGAAAGAATATTTTTATTTATAATGAACAGCAATTTGTTTAGTATTTATACTGTATGCATACCTACATATATAGTTGATAAACAATTATATTTAAAAATATCGTTATTTATATAATATTCAGACATCTAGGTAAGTGTATAACTTAATATATGAATTGCTATAAAATATGATATAAAAGATAGTTAAATGATCTTCGTAACAGATGTGAGCGTGTGAATTAATGGCAAGGATTTTTTAAAATCATATTATGCTAGTAAAATTTTGTAAACGTTTTTCGATAATAAAGCACTCGTACTTAATTAAAAGAGCTAGATAACTATTTAAAATAAAAAAATACGTTGAAGACATTTTTTTCCGTTTTTTGACAGTATTCTTCTGTTGTAACACTTTCCGTTTCCGGCCGCTTCAGTGGGCAAATAACATATTACGAGCATATGCCTGTTTTTTGCTTTTATTGGCAAGCAAAATTTTTATACAAGTAAAATTGCAATAAATGATGAAGAATCATTGGAATTTATTTAGGTTAGTCATCTTAAGTTTTTTTTTGTATGCTAATTTACCTAGAACAAAATATATAACTGGGCGAGAAAGGGTAAGAATGTATATAAATAAATAAAATTGAAGTGTATGTTTGTAATGTCGAAATAACAGCTTTTTAGTAACGCTTATGAAAGTATACACGGTACTTATATATAAAAAAAAATTGTCTGTCTGTTTGTTCTATCTAGTCTCTGAAACGGCTCTACCGATTTTCATGGGACGTTCGCGTGCAAAGAGATGATGTTATAAGGAGTAACTTATGCTATTTTTATTTTAGAAAAAGAATGGGGTACAACGAAAAAAAATTTTTTTAGTTCCACGCGAACGAAGTTGTGGGAACAGCTAGTTATATATATATTAAATACAAAAAAAACTTAAAGTATTTTGATTACCTTCTCGTTCTAATTTGCAGTAATAATTGTATAATTAAAATGTTGTATGTTATAATATAAAATGCTTTAGGCCGGCATGACAGTAGCGACTGGCGATGGATTGTCGATCACTCGATGGTCGCTGCTATTTTTGGACTGTACTCTACTTAACATCAGGTACAGAGAGTCACTTTGCTGAGCTACCATAAAAAAAGGAAATGTCAATACAAAATTTTAATGTTTTTTTTTTCAAATACTTATTTGATTAATATATTCCAAATAATATCATTAAATGTGCCATGTGGAACTGTAGTTATAATGTACACATGAAAATACTAGAATAAATATAATAGCCTTCAAGTACTAGAGATATATATTTTTATTTTCTATTTCCACAATAAATACTCTCATTAAAAACATCTTGCGTATTATAAAATGGAATCGTTGCACATTAGTGGATAACCTGTGAGGACAATATTGATATACAAATCGAAGTAAGGTTCAAAAGAATACCCATACTTCCTTCAAACATTGTGTGTCATACATACCTATCGGTGGTCGTTTCATTAATCGCCAAAGCTTTGATTTCCTATTAACTAAGAACATATTATTGTATATTGCATATGTCCTCTTTAAATTATATTTTGGAAGAAAGAACATCCAAATTAACATATACCGCTGCAATAAAAACAATTAAGCGATGAACAATTAACACAATAATTATTTTATTTTCTAACACTAGTACAGTAGACTTTATTGATAAGTAAAAAAGTTGATAACGGGGATACGCCAGCTAAACGCCTTCCAGTTAGGCTCCGCTCCAATTGCTACTATAACGCTTGTATTCACGCTCGCATCTTTGTCGGATGTTGTTAATTGCAAACCGAGATGTATGTTACACTTCCAGTCGTTTCATTCGGTAAGAAATTACAACAGTAAAATAAAATAGCAAATTATGGTAATCAGGTGGTCATATGTAAAAAGGTATTTTTTTTATTGAGTTGAGTATTATAAAACAATTTATTGAATATCAGGGATTTCAATAAAAATTGCTTGATATCTATAGACACTGACAACGCATATTTTTTTTTTGTTCTTTGTCCTAACTCGGCAAAAGGACTGTACTTTACCTGATGGTAAGTTTCAGTATAGTCCAGTAACAGTAGTAACTGCCGTAGGGGCAAATGTCCATCGTCAGCCCCAACTGTCTTGCAGTCCCACATACATACATACTCGTGTAAAATTAAATGTTCCTTTGGATGTTAATGTGCTGCTTAGTTGAGAACCACTGGACGAATGTAAACGTTTTTTTTTTCATTTACTGGTATGATTTTTGGTTACCTTTAGTTACATTAGAAGAAATATAAACGTGGTAGTAAATGAAGAAATTAGTTTTAGTTCCAGTACGTCTTCTTACAATAGTATATCTAAACTGCTTAGAGTTTACTTATGACCCATTATTTTTACTACCGTAGTATGTACTGCCAACTTAGTATTTTATATAAAGGAAATAAATAAAGCAAAACTTAGTTTTTTTATTAATATAAACGCGTACTTTAGTCATAAACGAACCAAATGCTTTAATTAATTTGTAAATTCTTTGTTTAATAGGCTTAACCTGTCAGATTACCCCACCTTACAATATATCTTCACAGCGAATCGCTACACTTCCAACACACTATTGCCACTATCCGGTATAATTTCACAATTTATTTCCCGACCTTTTTACACACAAAGACGGCAATTTAATGTACATAAACATTATGAAAAGTGACCGTGTTAAAGGCATAACAGTAAATAATAAAATCAGCACATTGTTTCAATTTAATTTAAGTACACTAATATTTAATTATTTTTATATATTATATAGGGTTAGCGGTATGGCCACAATCCCACCTGATTTCAACTGAGAAGTGGCCCTAAGGTGGTGGACACCTTAAACTAATGAAGGGACTGACTCCCAAGTGCAACTACCGGAACACACCTATAGGTATTTGGCGGTAGAATTTCAACTTATGGATGGCATGTAGCTAGGCGGGCATCACTATAATCACTAAACTGATTGACTGAATGTCGCAGATACTTGATACTAATTATTATAAAGCAGATTTAAGATCTCATTAAGTATTTTTTATTCCTAATGTTCAAATACAAATATAAATAACGTCTCACAAGTAAATTTAATTCAATTCTCATATAAGTTTACTATAAGTTAAAGCCAATTTAATAAAACACTAAAGTAAGGATAACATGTAAAAAGTGTAGAAGTAAAATCGTTATACTAAACCGACTGGAGTTGTGCTGTGTGTAGGATACCACTATTGTATTTTATTAAATCACAGGTACCATACAATGTGTTGCATCCATTATCATCAATTTACAATATGGAACCTCGCAAATTATTAAAGATTAAGTTTCCAGAATTCGATATCTTAACTCTGCCCTACCTGTACATTCTTGACAATTTAATGTTTATTATTTAAAATATAAAGGAAAAGTCAATATACAACCATTTTTTTACATAACTTTTGGGCGTAGTCACAACGTGCCTTTTTTCAATTGAAGCCAATGGTTGTGTAGAAAGCAGAGTGTCAGCTCGGCGCCCCTAAAACTAATATCTGAGCTATTTAACTGAACAAGTCACGTATCTGACCTTGCGTACAACCGTAATCTATCCGGTAATGGTCACATTCACCGAGACCCTACCTGGTACACCTGTCGTGTACCTACATATTTTCTCTCGAGAAACCAATTTGAAAAACACTCAGTTTTCATGTGTAGGCAAAACTTTGTTTTGATATTTTCAAATATAAGGAAATGAAGATTCCATTGACTTGCAGGAAATTCTTTGTTCTTCTTGTATATTTTTTATTTACTATGACGTCATTATTAAACTGCAGATGGCTTCCGTTGAGGTTGCTCTTGTAAAACAGTACTATGTACACTAATATAATAAAAATGAAGGGTTCCTTTGTTTGTTTGTTTAAACGAATCTCTGTACCGACTGGTCAGAACCGGTAAATTCTTTTTGATTATTATAGCCAGATTTATGAAGAATAAATAATATAGGGTACCCAAAATCCAGATTAGTATTGTTTCTAAGGAATAGCTAAATAATTTTTAGTTTCATGTGAACGAAGTCGCAGTCATAGCTAGTTATTAATAACTTGTTTTAAATACGTTAGATGCGCTTGTTATGGCCATAAATATGAATATTTGGTATACTTAAGTGATGACGATTACACGAGTGGCCAACAGTAAATGTTGTTCTATGATTTATGCTCGAGTGACATACTGAAACTGTAATAAACTTTCATGTTAGGCGTCTGAACTTTGACCTGCTCAATTTATATCTCACGAACTAAGTTACGTGAATTATTAACGGTACGATTCGGTACGAGTTAGTTTTGACATTGGCTTTCCTACGTGAGTAACTGAATTTAGTAAAAAAGTTTTAGTAATAATCTTAGGATGTTCTGGCTATTTTTTAACATTTTAAACGGGATCTTTCTTGTTGAGATTCTTGCTGTTCATTGTCGAAACATCAAATATTATTTCCTAATATCAATACATTAAAAAAAAATCCATTGCAACCACTTTTAAGATTTATATGGAGTAAATTGTACATTTCATATACATAGACTGTATATATTACCTAGAGTGAGCGTGTTACTATATTGGGCTACATATTTATTTAACTTTACGTGAGATTCAAGCAAGAACACTAAGATATTTTTATCGCTTATTTCAACGTAAGCTTGATGATAAACACAGGACAATGCAAGACCTACGATAACCAACGAGAAATTAACAATTTCTCTTTGGTCTTTCTCAACATGTAAGCTATTTTACAGTTTAATATGCCTACATTGGTTAAACCCGAAATAATAATTTTGTTACTTAGTTTATAGAAGATAACTTTGACACTGGAAATATGTCTACCGTACCAAAACGGGAAAAAAATAAAATCCTTGTGTTGAGTATTATCACTATGTGCATTTTGATAACGACCCAGTCCTATACAGATCCATATTAGTCTGCTTATTTCCTATATATGTACGACTATTCTAGTTGTAGCTTAAGAAACAATAGATATCTAATATCAAACGGTTTATTATTTATTCAAATGTCGTATGTAAACGAAGCTAAATTTACATGCGCAATATCAGAGCTTGGAGTTTCTAAGGGATGATCTACACATACAATGAAAATGGATTTCAACCTAATCTGAATTTTAAAATAGTCTGAAAATTATAATTGGTGTATGCGTTGTTGTTGGTATAGTCAGTAAATTTTTGTTATTTTTTTTGTTCCCTTATATTTGTCTTACTTTGAAACTAGTCGTTAGATATTATGAATAAATTATATGATAATTTCTATCCCATATATCGGAAATGTTCCTCCGAAATAGGGAATAAAATTTAAACTGTTGTTTGACCCAGTACCATAAAAAATATATTTTCATGAAAAAGTTTTGGTTTTTCGGATTACGAAAGATGGCACTGTGACTGAACTATTAGCTACTGGAAAATGCAAAACACCATTTTTTATGACAGCTATGGACTAAATATAATTATTATTATAAATACTAATAATATATTTGATGTACAAAACGTCTATCGATTAATTATCCGAAGTATCGCTCGCGTGGAAACAAAACGCACGCAAAGCTATCAATCATTGTTACTCGGCTTCCATATATTTTTTTTATTCATAACCAGAACCATATTCGATGTTTAGAAAAGCATTTGCGATAGCAAATCAAAATGTTTTTGTTTTGTAAATAATACAGTTTAGTGACTAAATTGTTCCTAATGATTCACACAGTAAATTCAAAAACAATGTTGGTGTCTGAGAAATAAGGTTCCTGCCTGTTGCAACTGAAGTGGCTACACTGGCTGATCTAGGCACGTTGTAAAACAAAAAAAGTATTTATACCACGTGTGTGATGGTCGCAGCCCATTTGTGTAGATACCACCGCTATCTTGTGTGCTGTATATCTATATTAAAGTTATAAAGCGGAAAACGTTGTTTGTTTGTTTGAACACTCTAATTTTAGGATTTACCAGTTAGATTTCAAAAAATCTTACTGTATTTGATATAGCAATCATTGAGGTAAGCTATACAAGGTATTTAAGGTATTTATTTAACGTGATAAAATAACGACACATCAGCATTCAAGGTAAATTATTTTAAATGCTTGCGAGCATGTAAATAATGGTTGCTAATACAAAATAAACATATTTTAAGGTGCAAAGATTTTGAATAGTAGGTATTGGGAAATTAAAAACAACTTTAGTGAAGCGCATTATATTTACTGCTTATGCATTGTAATTTTAGTGCATTCTTACATTACGCAACCAGCTCGAAGTTATTAACTTTTTAAATTTTTGAAATACAGCTGTAAATGTGTTGTTTGGCAACTGAAATTATGTTTTTGCATTATTTTTATGAAGAATTTACAAATTAGAACAGCAAGAATGTTTTGCAATAGGTTGAGTTTATATTCTAATGTTATTTTTATAACATCCAAGGCGACGGGGGTTACTATGTATGGTTACCCTAATGGAAAGATATATTTCTCATGAGTGAGATTATATTCAACTGATACATCCAGACCGACCAGACAGATTAGCAGTTGCTAATATTAAAGGAAAGGTGCATTTTCGCACCTTTGTTACGATGAGTAATTGTATCCTGTTAACAAAGTATGTCTATACAGATACAAAAGATAAGGAACTTGTCTTTCATAAAAATGTTCATAGAATTTTATATTCTTATTAATTCTTACCAAAAGTGTCGTGTTTTAAACTACTACTAAAACTAAATTTCAATTTTTACTTGGCTCTATACTATACTATACGGTACTCCACCTGATGGTAAGTTTCAGTATGGTTCAATAACAGTAGTGACTGCGGTAAGGGCAAATGACCTCCGCTAGTTGCAACTGTCATGCCGGACTTATCGAAAATGTTTTTTATAAAAAATTTGTTAACACTACACGGAATTACAATGTCACCCTAATTATCAGCCAACCATTTGGCCCGTAAGGGTTACTAGTTTGCCTCTTAAATTCCTATAAGGTAAATAAGTAGGTGTACGCTTCGTAGCCGAAAATTGTCTTTGTCGGTATTTAAAACTATGTAATTGAATGTTTAAATCGGTAAGTGAACAAAGGATTGATCCTAAGTGTGTGCTTACCTCCGTCTTCTGCTATACGCTTTCCGGCGATTGCGGGCGGGCGGGTCGCTTGCATACGCACCGCCGTCGCAATCCGCGCTATGTCCCGCACCCATCTTCACCCCATGCCACAACACACACCGTCACTGATCTTCACAAACCACCGACGACACCCTTCCGCATACACATAATAAAACACACGTAAAAATTAATGCGATCACAAATTTGCGCCGAGCCGTGATATACTTATGCTGAGTCACAAGATATCGGTATTGTTGGCTGTTTGTTTGTTATTTGTGTCGGGTGTCGTGGTGTATAGAATTGCCTGTGGGCAGCGTTATACCCTGGCGGCTCGCGGCGCGAATGTGAAGCGTACCGTCGCAAGCGCATACTCGATCACACCCGCCTTATGTTACTCATAATTAATTTAAGTGACAAGCGGTTAGCATGTAACAATAAGATATTATAAAATATAGTATCGGTTAAAAAAAGAATAGTGGCAGCTGCAGCGATTACCACGTTTATCAACTCGGTTTGAGTCCTATAGTTAGCTTAAGCATTGGATGAAAAATTATTTCCTGATATTACTATAACATGGTGGCAAGGTTGTTCTCAATGATCGCCTGAACTACTCTCAAGTTCTGAATGCTACTATAAAATACTAATTTTATAAAGTGTAAAAAATATCGTCTTTAAAATAATCCATCTACATCTGTCTGTTTTTGTATATTGATCATATAATTAGTACATAATGGCTTCTAATTTTGGAACTTTATATATGAATATTTTAAAATATTCACGATTATTTCTAACTTTTGTGCTCCTATCTATTACATAATTACAGAGATAAAATCCATTCAGAATAATGAATTAGGTAATTAATAGAGTTTCAAATAAATGTTTAAGTTTAATCGATTCTTCACAAAATCAAATGGCGTTTCGCTAGTGACTTGGGCCACATTACACCCGGGCTACTAATTGTATGATCCGCCTCGGAAATCGCTTCGCTCTCGTTTCTATTAATTACATGAGCCGCTGCTTTCCCAATGGAAAACATCTTCAGCGGAAGGAAACACATACAACAATACTCTTAAACCTATATAGACCGAGACCTCAAGCCAAGTGAGTGAAAGACCTAAACGAATTATGCTAAGCAAGTGTTTGTCGCGGGCATGTATATAATGTACATCACGTGGTTAGAGTATGAACAATATTATTATTTATCTATTAATCAGTTTATAAAAATCCAAACAAAATAATGACATTAATGAATTGATTAGTTAAAAACAATAAAAAAAAGTATAATACATTACTATATTACAGAGGCTAACACAACAATAAAACTACCCGAAGTTATCATATAATGTACGATAACTAATGTTACATTAAAGGATGATTGGTTGCATAATATAATCACTTCACTTTGATCACATCACTTTTATATGTGTCATCCTATACATTTCCTTTTTTTACGTTAGCAATTGTTGGAAGGTAGTTCGGGATTGTCAGATGCAGAGGCATCTTTATGTGCATTCTCATCCTGAAATACGTATACGCACGTACCTACAACAGCGTTTCACAGTGAGAATAAATCGAAGCCACACGCCAGTTGGTCTCCTTTATTGCAGATTTCTACTCACGCATTCGCTCGCGTAGATTAAATCGGATTTCGTAATCGAATTTGAATGTTACTAATATTTATCGACGACTTTGTATGCGTAGAACTATTTTTTATATCCATCGGTAACAACAAACCAATCACTATCAAACTTCATAGGGTCACTACTGAACAAACCTGAAGATTGCCTGTAATCGATATAGCCGATTTGGAATCCATAGAGAACGGACATAAATTCATCGATATCTATATATATAGAATACGTCTATCTTTATATATAAACACCTAATGTACGTCTGTTAGTCTTGAGTTTTAATGAATTTATATGTTTAATATAAACCATCGTACAAAGTTGATTCTTCTCTTTACTCCACTTCTTATAAGTTTTTTTTGCGAGAAAAAGTAGCCTATAACCGCCTTTTTTTTCGATAGGACAAATGCTATTAGTCTCCGGGGCTTTCACAGTTTCACTGAACTTGGGGGGCAAGTACTAGACGTACTCATCCCGGGGAGCAACACGCACAAGCTCGGCTTGGGCCGTTGCCTGGTATTACCGTCTTCACAGTCCCATTTATACCAAAATTTTGTCATAACCAATTCAGCGGCCTAGGCGTGAAAGCGTAACAAACTCACTTTCGCATTTATGATATTAGTAAGGAGTTTTTACAATGTTCGTGTCACCTTGTACTTGCAAAGGTCATTCTTGTAAATGTCAGATGCCAACAGTCAAGGTTATAAACAACCACATATTATGATAACTACTCCTGATGCGTTCACGTCATGACATTCTGGTATGCAAAAATATTATCATGATTTGTAGATTAATGATTATAGATTAGTGCAGGATTTATTTTGTGGAAGAACCATTTCTAATTACGTTTTACGTGAAATGCTAAGTAGATAGTAATGATAAAATAACATTAATATCAAAAACAATCCATTTAATTCATGCAAAACACATAATTCTCATGAACCTTAAAATTATAGACACATACACAAATTTATGGGTATTGATTAGTTTGGATAGCATTGTTATTGATAGTTTATTTTTAGAAAAAAAAAACTCATTCGATATTCAGTTGTGTGTATTAACATAAACATACGTGCTCGTGAATAAAATAGAAGTTTTATAGTTTTAAAAAGAAACATTTAATAGAAGTGTTTTGTACGTGTTCAGTAGGTACGTTGTTAATATTCACAAGTATAGTATTAGGGACATAACCTAGGGTGTGAACTTATAAAGTAATGTGAGCGAGGTATATTACTGAGACATGTGATGTTACAAAAATGTTATCCGTTTTCGCGCCTTGCCTGTATTTTACAAGTTAAAAAAAGCTTTATTAGACGTTTGTTGTCAATATTATTATTTGACAAAATGTATAAATATATCAAAATATTTACGTAAGTGAAAACTTTTACTTTAAATAAACATTAAATTATATTTGTCACTTACACTATACAAAGTTGCATTCCTACTTAAATGGTTCCCTTCAACCAGAGCCTGAAATACAGTTTCTACGATTTCATTACCTTGTACGACGTTTATTATTTCAAATCCGCTATATTTTTCCTGCTAGAATTGTTAGCGAAAAATAATCAGAATATGATGGATGACTATCTTTCGCTCTTATTAATGTTAATATTTAGTAACATAAAAATAATGAAACGCTAGTGGCGTAAATTTTAGAGAAAATACATATATATGTATATGTATAATATTTAAGTTATTGAAACTCAATTTAATACTTTTGGTTTTAGAGAAAGTATGTACGTATTTTTAAGACTTCTAATGTTATATGTGAGGGTAAGAAAATATGTTCACATAATGAGTATATCGATTATTTGTTTTTAAATTTACACTTAAAGTTACATAATTGCTTTTAGTACCTGTTACGGAGAGCTCAGACTGGCTGTTGGCTAGGGCATTAATGGGGAAAAATAGGAATAATTTGATATTTTGTTATATATCGTATATTGGACACACGAGAATGACTATAGAATGTACATATAAAACAATTCAAATATTATAACAAAACTATAAAACAAAAAAGAATAAATTACTAGAAAATACTAGTAGATGAAAGTTGAATTCCCAACAGTATCTACATGAGTTAATAGTAAAACAAAAGTATTGAATGTATGATATGATCATGTAAGTACTGATACAATAATTAATAAAAAAATATAAAAAAATTATATATTATTGTTGATCGAAGGATTTTATTAAAAACAATGACTGGGTTTAATAACGTCAGTGTATGTACGTTTCACTGAAGCCATCAATCTCCATTTACGTCGTAGGGGAAATTCAATTCGAAAGCTAGAATATAAATTTTCTTATTACTTCGATCAATTATCCTGACATGAATAATGTTTTAAGGATAAATGAGAAATACACATACGTGGTTTTAGTCACATAATATTGTTATCTTAAACTGTTAATATAAATTAAATATCGTTTTGATAACTCGATAAATTTAAATATTAATATGTTAAATCTGTACATAAAGCGCCTCTACCAGAGATGCATTCTTTTAACTTTGAAATTGTTCAATATTGAATTAGGTATAAATAATTCCTTATAATATAGAGCAATTTATTTTTGCAGCTAATTAATATTTTATCGCAAGGGAAAAATTGAAGGGAATAATGACGTAAAAATAGAAGAGTATTTTTAAATTAAATTATATTTATCTGCATAATACATTCAGCTTGAAGACTCAGAGTGAAACAATGACAATTTTTTTTTAATTACCTTTCCTTTCGTATGTTTGAAAGATATTTTTTCTATTGTAAAAGAAAATTTCTTAAATAAAATTAGAACGTCTAAATCCACTTAATGGTTTTTAAATACAAGCGTGTATTTTTTTGTCGTTGGTCAGCACCAATTTAACGTTAAGATATGTCGTCGACTAAGCTAATAATAAAGTATTGCTATTTTATTCAAATATGTTACAAAATTACAGCATAAATTAATTTATTTCTAACGCTTGTATTAATATATTACCTATTATATAATGTAAAATCCGTATAAAATCCGTTATTTTATGTTTAATGAAATTAAAACTCTTTTACTAAAGCGGCTATTTATATGATAATAAATATTTGTAATTTTAGACTTAGAAAATAATTTTATTACGTAAATTAATAGCTAGGCTTACAATGTCGTTTAGGTCAAACAGGGAAATAATGTTGTTTATATTTCAAAAGAATTTAATATAAAAGTTGGTGAATGATAAATATCTTTTCTCAAAAGTAAATGCCAAAACTTATTTCGTAAATATAGAACGATGTTATTATGCTTGAATCATACCGTTACCTTTTCCTTTGATCAAGCAGGTCTGACGTTTTTATGGATTCCATTAAAATCATAAAAGTAAATAAATGTATTTGTTTCTGGAAATAACAATACAATTTTTTAAATATTACTGATGTATTTATATTTTGCGAATATTCTTAAATTTGTTATAAAGTTTATATCTATTTTGGTGAAAGCTGTTACTATCGTATGATGGTAAGTAATACGTAGATTTCCTAATATTCCAATGTTTAACTGTGTATATAAAATGTATAATGTCGTAACTTTAATGTCCAGGGTCAATGCTTACAATTTACAAAATATATTGTAACAGTAGTTTTTCGCCATCTATTGACTATTCTAAGACTATGTTCGTACGTGTTTATTATTGTAAAGTATCATACTTGAATAAATATGTACTCTTAATAAAAAAAATAGTTATGTTTTAACGTTATGACCACAATCTAATCTGATGTTAAGTGACGATGTAGTCCGCAACGATGCACTCGCTAAGCCTAGTGAAGGGTTGGTTGTCAAGTGCAATTGCCGGAGTACACCTATAGGTGTTTGACGGTAGATTTTCAATTTGAGGGTGGACGCTAGCCAGGAGGGCAGTAGAACAAGCCCTACCACCACGCAAAATATTCCATACCTAATATTCAGTTAGGGTCGTTGATTTGGCTGTCAGCATTATATGTATATTCATTGCTTTGTTCTATATGAACGTCTATGCAAGTAACTCTATATTTAAAGAGTTAATATATAAAATGTGTGGGCAGAAGCAACGCAGTTGCGTGTCTAATGATCATAATAATAATTATTGTTGTTACCTTATCACGATTGAATACTATATGCAAAGCATTTTCACATACATAACTCTGAATTGCAAATACAATACTTGATAATTTTCTCTTAATTTAGCGATAAAGTCATCATTACGTCTAGTGAAAAAGTTACATGGCATGCAAAAGTTGTGTGTAAATCTAAGATTAGAGAGAAACGTTGGACAGTACGATATAATTAGGAAAGTGACAGGGCAATTACGACGTCCATGTACGGTGAGCAGCAGTCGCTTTGTGTTGCGTACGCGCATAATGAACAGAGATTGCGAGTTATAGGAGAATAGCGTATTACCCATAAAAATAAATATATATAATTCTTAAAATATATTCTTATAAATAATGCTAAATACTTTAAAATTAAATATATAATTACAACTTATTTGTGATCTAAATTCCTATTTCAATTCACATGAGTAAAATAAAAGATTGTTCTCACAAAATATTTATATCAAGCCAAATCAAAAAAGTTTGTTCAATTTAGGCTCTGCGAACGTGCTTATAAAAGTAAACACTACTACCGGTTCGGAAAATAACCCAGTCCTTAAAACGAACCAGCAATAAACTCGAACTTGTTATATATTATTTTTAGGTAGGTACATATTTAAACAAGAAAAAATTTAAATACATTTATAATAGTTTATAGTAAATGCACACAGAGGCTAGTCAATTACAGACATCACCATTGTTCACATATTGATCCCCCTGTTAGACTTATGATATCAAAAGACGCTTGGCATGGTGCTTGAACTTATTATCCGGTAAATTGGTTTAAAGTCAGTGGGTATGGTTTTCTATTATTTGTCATTGTTAAAAATACAAGTAGTCTAACTAATGTAATAAACTTATGTAAATTTGTGTTTTACTATTTCACGTTTTAAATACTCTAGCGATCATTATGAAATTTTGTCATAGACGATGTCCGGGGTAGCAAAGGATAAAGGAGAACTTTTATCCAGAAAAAAGTACTTTTTGAAGCGATGATAGCTCAGTGGTAGTGTCTACAACTTCGCGTCAAGGGACGTGAGTTCGAATCCAACCACCTACAATGAGCTTGAGCTTTCGGTGAAGGAAAACTTCGTGAAGAAACCATAGCATGGTGGTAGGGCTTTTTCTAATGCCCACCTGGCTAGCTACCACCCTCTAGTTGAAAATCTGTCGCCAAATACCAATAGGTGTGTTCCGGCAGTTACAATTGAGAACCAGTCCTTCCACAGGTTTAGCGTGTCTACCGTCTTGGGCCGTATCATCACTTAAGATTAGGTGAGATTATGGCCATAACGCTAAACCTTATGTATAAAAAAAAACTGATCTCCATGAATAGAACAATAGCTTTTAATTCCACGTGACCAATTTGCAGGCATAGCTAGTCAAGTTGCAAATTGATTATTTATTTCGCAATGACAATATTATAGCATTTTTAGATTTGAATAAACGGTTTACATATCTTTGATATTTCAGATACTATTATGGTGACATTAATGTTCAAGGTTGTTATATGTAACTGTATAAAATGTTTTTTTTTTTGTTGGAAATCACATAGCTTTCATGTTCATTTCTTAGAAATTGTTTCGAGATGAAAATACATTTTTCAAATACGCTGCTTAAATGATAATAGAGAGTATTTTATATTTGAATCCAACTTTGTACCAATATTAATTTTTTTTTCCACCATACTACTTTCTATTATACTAACTATTTTAAACCAAAGTATATATACTTTTACTTTTAAAGTTTTTGTCGTTAATAAATCATTGTTCTAAAAAACTAAACGTCGTTGTGTTATTTATGGACGATTTAAAAATAAATTATTTCATTTGTTCGCTATATTTGTAATATAATTCTTTTAAATTAAATGGACTTGAAGAGACATACGCTATCTGTCTATTAAATGAGTCGTAGATATTGTTTTGCGTCTCCCTCTTACAAACGATTAGTCCACTTGAAAGTTTAACAAAGTATTTTGTACTATCATCAACAAAATTTCAAGGTAATTTAAATTAATAAACTTGTGAAAATATCGTAAAATTTTCTATCGACAGCTATACCAATAGTTATTTATGGGTTAAGATGAATAATTATAAAATTTAAAGCATTATTCAAGAATTATAGATGATGTCAATAGAAATATCGATCTAACAATTTCAATGAACGCTGCGATCCCAATATCTGTAACTTCTAAACAAGAATAGGTTATCAAACGATAGACTTTTAGGAAATAGCTTCATCGTACGATGTTAGTTGTGGTAGCAAAAGCTAAATGAGATGTTTATTGGTTTCTTTTACAGATAAAAGACTGTAGTAAGCGTGATGTGACAGCTTTCAACATTATCATCACGCAGGGTTTCAGAGGCCAAGCCCACTATTACTGGTTATGAGTCGAGTTAACGTGCGCGATGGACGAAAAGTGCTCATTATTTGGTTTTGAAGCTATGAACTGACCTAGATATGAACATCTTGGTTACGCTGCCACTAAGAATCGCTGTGTTCTGATTGCGGTCGGTAAAATCCTTCTAAATTAGCTTGTACATCCATGAAAAGAATTATTTCCAAAGACACTGAATAGAAGGATTTTAAACATAATGTGTGATTAAAAAGTAATACAACTAGAAATGATTTCGATTATACCTTCCATTTAAGCGTCTATCGTTAAGAATTCTGGCAATTATACTTTTGAAGACTTTCCATTTGTAGGCTTAATTGCTATAAAATTCAGTCTACAGCTAACTAACAACAAGTTTTTAGATCATAACTCTAAACTAAAAAAAGGATAAATGAAGAACGGTTGAAATTTATTTTAAGGAATTCTAAATTCTGTAATATTTACTTTTTTGGTTAAGTAAACATATTTTAGATATAAATGTGAATTGTATTACAAATGTGAATGCTACAAAGCTCCTTTACTACACAAAAATATTTAGCTGATAGAGTATATTGTATTTACTCTTTATACATTAATCATTTTGGTAAGTCTCCCATTGAATAATGTATTCATTTTAGTAATTATTTAGTCATTAAATATTATTAATAATCTTATATTAAACACTTAAGAGTAACACAAGTAAATGTGCGCTCTAAAACATAAATTAAAATCAAAATTATTATTTAGTATTCCACCTGCGCTTTACATTTCATAAAATATTGTGTCACTAAAAACCTTATATTATTGCCTTATTATTAATTAAATGTTTGGTCGAGTATTATTTGGGCAGCATCAAACAAATATTTTTCTTTTCCTTACTCAGTATATATAAGCAGCAAACTCTTGTATGTTTCAACATACGTTGAAAAGCTATAAATGTCACCTTTATGGTTTTTTTTTCATAATTTATGTTTTTGTTTAGTGATTCTATGAGTTTAAGAGAACTATAGTAGAAACATTATTGTACCTGTTTGAAGAATAATTTAAAATACAAAACAGTAAGACGATTGAACTCGAGTGTACATGATAAGTGGAGCGCGTCGACAATCAGGCTGAGTCCAGTGCACGTGCCTAATTTAACAATTTCGTTCCTAACACCCATGGTTATTGTGGCCTAGCTATAACCATGCTATTATTACGTACTGTGCTATTATGGTATCGTCAGTCATTTGATTTTTCTATGAACAAGAGAGTTTGGAAATTCTGTGAAAGCCCTATGAGTTTACCTGTTGCGGGTACAGCTTGGATAAAGTTCCGATGGTTATTTTATTATGAATCATATCACAAATTTTCGATACTCAAGTACGAAATATGAATATTAGATTTTACTTATTTATTTCACACATTCAATCCTATCATTTGTTGTCTTTTTAGTAATAATTCGTCTAATAAATTTAAAAGGTTTTCCAATCTGTAAAATATGTGGATTTTGATAGTATTTTATTTTTCCAATGGTGCTTTTATGAAATTCTGTGTTAATAAACATTTTATTGTCTAGGTACACGTAATATATCTCGGCTTTATGGGGATGCTACTGTCCTTTGTGTACCTTTTACGTACCTGGTAACAGAGAACTTCGGATCACGGGTGTCTGATGCGTCTCCATAAAAAAGGGTAATAAGCCAGAGGCACGAACAAATTTAACTTCTTTTACAAGTTTAAAGCAAACATACTTTTTGCCAAAGCAAGATAAAGTTTTTTTAATAGAGCACGGTATAGTGACGACACTATACTTGATTGGAACACAGAACAATTCAAAATCAGTTGCGACGTACAGTGATCGACGATAAATCGTCAGTCCATGCTGTCAAACCTGCCTGCCTTTTTACGTGTGTTTTACAGGGCTCAATATCATCGGTATACTGCACGATAAATATGTGAAAGATGGTGATATCTGAAAAACTCTTTGTGCGTTCACTAAAAAGGATTGCAAATGCATTTTTTTTACAATATGTATCTTTCTTTATTGTCGTGGGGAAATGCATTTAGGCATTTCCTGTCGGCCAGTGATACCGAGAGGGATATGTGGGATATTGTCACTTAAAATCAGGTGAGATTATGGCCATAACGTTGCCCTAACTTTAAATGTGACTAAAAAAATATTTATTTTTTAAAATGTATCCAAAAATATATGATCAGATCGAGTTGCTTGCTGGTTCCTCTGAATGACTGGGCTATTTTTGAGCCGGTGATATCTTTGATGCTAACAAGCGTCTTGTCAGCGCCTAAATCGAATAAAGTTTCTTGATTTGTTTTGATTAGGATACGAGATAAATGGTACCCCGTAAAATAGTGGATCTTAATATTATATAATGTTTGAAAATAATAATAATTAGTATCTGACTTATTTATTCGTATGTTCAATCTTATATATATTAGCTGTGTTCTTCGTTAGCATGAAACTTAAATTATTTCATCGCGGCGTCATATCAAATTACAATAGCTTTTGATTGAGTTAACCGATATTAATGAAACAAAGATTGAATGTTATTATGTTACTCGAGGATACGCCTTATGATTTCTTTGGTGACGGCTTCATCATAAAAGTTTGTACTTTAGTAGCGATTCGTACACAAAAAAACATTCAGAAAGGCATTTCTAAAAAAATCTATCTTGTTATAAATAATATTTATTATCTCTGTATTTACTATTGTTATAGGAACGCGACAAAGTGACGTTATGGTTCAATCGAAAATACTTCTACTAACGAGAGATTGGCAATCTATTTTCGGTCGATTATCGTGCAAGCTTCTCGACAGGAGGATATATACACTGCTTAATCCTGAATCGTATTAAACCGATTTCACTGAGACAAGTTTGTATAGTGCTCAAGGTATACTATTTGCGTAGTGGTCACGACCCAGGTGAGTGCAGATTACCCCACAAAGACCTTATTTGGGATAGATAAAAAAGTCACGATTGTGTTAAAAATTGTCTCCTTTTGTAATTTGCATTCACACTTCTATAATTAATAAGTATATTACAATATTAAATAGATGCGCGTGTATTTCTCTCAGGCTTATTTATGTTTGAAAATATGTCTCAGTTTAGTCACGGATCAATTAATATATTATATTTGTTGTTACAGAAGTAACGGTGACGTACAGGCGTGGGTTGCCTGTCATAAATGTCCCGTTGCCGTCGCGTAGGGAGCGCTGTCGATTCACACTTCGTCCCGTCTCTCAGACTGTCGGCGATTTACTCGAACAGGTAAAATGGCCCTAAAAATAGATAACGTAAAATATTTGATTAGGTGAGTATGAATAACATCGAGCCTTTACAGGAAAAACAGCGTTAGCGACAATTATTATTGTTACAGCAGAGAGTTTTACCATTGCTGTTTTGACTTGACAACAATGACTTGTTGTCATCATTAGCCACTAATCTATGAAAATATTAATACACTGCTTTTAATTTACAAATATTATTTTGAAGAGATTACGATATAACATAATTTTTAAATTTTTTGACGTTTACGGAGTTTTTCCTGAAAAGACGATATGATAATGAACCCTTAGGAAGTATGGAGTTATATTAAGGGAAGGCAAAGGTTAATAATACTCGTTCAATATGTAAATGTCTCTTGAAAATAATTTAAATATGTATCATAATAATATTACCAAACCATTGCTGTGCATATATATGTTCAGAGTTTGGAATTTAATTAGCAGCCTTACTCACGATGTATAAAGCTATTACAGACACCGAGGCATCTGTCGTCTAATATTTTTTCGTCAATTACGATGTAAGCTTTCATGAACAATTCAGTCTTTCTCACGGCATTTACCTTGATAATAATAATAAAACATTACAATGATGAAATAGTTTTAATTCATAAAATCAAAATATATTTTTTATAATGGCTTGTTGATAAGCATGACACGAAAAACAACGTCAATCACCAAACCTCTCCACAACAGGGTATATAATAAAGAAATTAAATTATTTATTAAAGAAAGTAATTAATTAAAGAATAAGAATTTCCCAGAATTATGTGTTCAAAGGCAGATTATTGTGACGGGTTTATAATTTTTTGACTTTTGGTTGGTACCCAGATCCTTACAGATTCTTATCTACTACCAGCTTAGTAGGAGTATGGTGTATGTGATCCATTCCAAGCAAGGTTTTTTACTTATCGCCCTATAAATATATATACATACTTCTCTATACATTCTAATACTTTATACAGGTTTAAGGTTTTCTAAATTTCTTTGTCTCTGGTCAAGGCTGCATTTAGTTTCATTGATTTTATTAGCCTTCAATAATAAAATTTAATTGAAAGGGGTTTTCAGTATATGCGAATTATTGTGTTCTTTATTAGCACTTATGTGGTAGCAAAATATGCTCAAAATACGTTGTAGGCTTTTTGTATACCTCCTTTGTGTATATCTATCTACTTATATATGTATAGATAACTGTGTTAGTGTAACGTAATATCTGTATATATTTTTAAAGTTCCCCATTTTTAGAACGTTTCGTATAGAAACAGAAACCAGGAAAGGATCCATAGAAGGATTTTTTGAAATAAAACCATACCATCTTTTAATATCGCTTTATAATTTTATGATTGCCGCTAAATAAATACATCAACAACCACAATTGTAATGTAATATGTTAAAAATATATTACAGCTTTTCGTATAATTTTAGCCAAGTTTCGAAGCGTAGTGGTAAGTGCCTTACTAAGCGCCTTACTATTATTACTACTATTAAGCCGAGAGAAGGCGGATTCGATCCCCGCCCATGACTGACCCTTATGTGATCAGCATAAATATATCCTATTGTCGTATGGATCTGGCTGTTAAATATCTACATACGTAAGTATAGTTGTTACATCAGCCGTATTTATATACCAGCTGTTTAGTTACAAAATATGTAGCATGGAGTTACATATTTGTGCCTGAAATTATGCTTCCTATATTTATTTAGTAACTAGATATTGTTGCTAGGTCATTCTCATGTAACCGGTTACTTGTCACAAAATTTTTTTCTTAAAATAAAGTTAAACTAATGAATATTAACTATAACAAAACTAAAAAGAAAACATATAAGATTTTAGTTAAATTGTCAGCTATACTACACATAAAATTGCATCGAAATCCTATAAGAAAATAGTTCATTTACTACAAAATTATAATGTTAACGTACTTGTATTTACACATAAAAAGTATACTGTATTTAAACCTATAGCATTTTTTTATATACTAAAGGTTTAGCGTTATGGCCATAATCTCACCTGATCTTAAGTGACGATACGGCCCAAGTTGGTAGACACAAACCTGTGGAGGAACTGGCTCTCAAGTGCAGCTGCCGGAACACTCCTATTGGTATTTGGCGACAGGTTTACAACTAGAAGGTGGTTGCTAGCCAGGCGGGCATTTGTTATCAAAGTATGATATTTCAACAAAATCTGTCTATTAGTTTCAGAAAGAACATATGAAGATATTTTTGATGTCCAATCGATAATAAATTTATACACTGCGATTATTATTTTCAAAAACCATTGTTATAGATTTGGCTCTATTATAATTTTCATTATAAGTATAGAGTTTTTATATACTTAGTAACTGTATTGTAAGGTATGATAATAAACTTTGAATGCAATAATTCGCGGCATTAACTTCTAGAGGTGTCGATAAAGTACCGAGATTATCGATAGTTACGTTGGCTAGAGTTGGAGGTCGGTTAAGCTGTTTCCCACTAACGACCGAAGAACGATATATAATTTACCCCGAAACGGGTACGCTATATTAGATTCCTGACAACTAAATCTCTCTCAGGCCTGCCTTTGTTACGCTAATCCATACGAGTGATTCAATTTAGTGTCGATATTAAAAATGATTAAATCTGTATTGTATTGACATGTCAGTATACAAATGGAAATTACAGTGAAAAGATTGTTATGTGATTGGTCTTATGATTTCTATAAAAATATTTTGTAGTGACCTATCTATATTAGAATTAAAAAACAGAAAAGTTTGTTTGTTTATTTGAAAGCACTAATCTTAGGAAATACCAGTCGGCGTTCAATATTTTGTTTTTGTTTTTGATAGAGTAATCACCGGGGAAAACTTTAGGCTATTTAACATCACGCTACCACTAATAGAAACAAAGCTGTATCGAAATAAGTTACAAAGTCGGGCAAAAATTATGAAATCGTTTTCACTTCCACAGTTATGATAGTGTATAATGTATCTATAGATATAAGGAAAATACGGTTCTTTTGATGCTGAATCATCTCGAACCTACTAAACTTATCGGAATGGGATTATAAACATTTGAAGCTCAAATTTTCGTAGATGGTTCTACGGTAGATACTTGGTTTTTAGATTTAATTGTCGCTTTGTTTTTGATTTACCTTTGTATGCCCATTGTAGTCGAGTAGTGCTGGCTATTAGTAGTATAATATATACATATAATATTGTTCGTAGTACATATAATAGATAGGTGGAAGTAGAATTATGCAATGTAAATTAACATACTTTTGTCTTTTAATTATATTATTAATAAAGTTCACATAAGACTGCGTTTAACTTATTTAGGTTTATGACCATCAGTTATTTCAAAGAGAATAAAGAATCAGATATTTCATGTAGCCTTGTTGCTCACTCTCAGAAACGTTGGCCATACCATATACTGTACGGTATTTAGTATTCTCGTAAAAATAATAAATTACTATCACAGAATATCCCTAATATCTATTGCCAAAAAGAGAATAGTCAACTTTTATCTACTGCAATTTTAGATATGGAGACAGAATGTAGAAAATTTGTTTTTTTTTTATTTTATGTGATATATATATATATAGATACTTAACACCCAGATACATTATTAAAATTGATGATCGTTAGAAAAAAGCCAGTGACGAACGAAAATTGGACTTATGGTAGGTTTAACCATCACTAAGCCAAAGTTCTCACCTTTTTAAGAGTTAGAAGTTAAATATGGAATGTTGCAGGTGAAGGCAGAAGACCGCGGCGTGGAACGTGCAGCGGCGCTCGCGGCAGACGAACGCGTGCGTATTGCATCGAGCGACACCATCGAGTCCTTGCTCGAGTCCGACTTCCGACTGATTATCAACGACACAGAATACTTCGTTAAAAGCCCACCGCAGGTACGTCGATATTAAAGAAAGAACCGTTTGATCTTAAGACCACACGACAGAAGTGAAACATCACTATATCTCTGTCGCTCCCTTAGTCGCCTCGAGCCGACTTTATCCGAACGAGCTTCACACAGAAAGGTTGCGTAAAATAATTTCAAAGCCCTCTCATAAGCAGTTTCACTTTAAAAATATACGCAGTAAATCCTTAACTGTATATATGTATAACACAAGATATAGTACCACCTTTTTGTCACTAGGTCATAAAAATTATGCGACCGTTTGACTTAAAATTTAGCGTATTTGTCAAGAGAACAGATTGTATGATTAAAAGCGGTTCAAGGCAGACACGGAATCGAAATTGCGGACGCCAGTTAATGCATGAATACATATATAAATTGTTGTAATGTAGCTGAAATTGCCTTCAATTTTGATCCTTTTTAAATAAGTTTAAAATAATGTTTTTATTTTATTTTTCAACACTATTTTCATGTCTTAATAACTCAGAGGTTCCAAAAGCGCGCCTCTGGTGCACCGTAGAGGGTGAAGAAGGATGCCGTGACGCGATTCGCTTTACCATTCTCGTATCATTGTACCAATCTATTTCGACCAATTACATAGGTTAGAACGCCGCAGCGCGACGAAATAGTAGACATGTATGTGCCCCACGAACTGAAAATTATTGGGAACCCTTTTACTAACTTGTTTTAGCGTTAACACATTTTATTTGGTGAATTAAATGATGTCTCAGTCATTATTCTTCTTGTAAGTGCAAAGGAAGATTAGATGTGTGTATATATACCAAATGACATTTGTTTTACAATTTTATATTTCGGTTTGCAACATTAAATATGAGGCTCTATTATTTCTGGGAGCACAAAATCTAAGATTATAAAGTCAGTGACTGTATCATATTCAAATACATAGGGTATGATTTAAAAACCTCATAAAAACTAGAGAATTTTAACAAAAGATTTCTAAATTTACATAATAATATGTCTATTCAACAACC
Organism: Actias luna; assembly: GCA_039707435.1. Classification (NCBI taxonomy): domain Eukaryota; kingdom Metazoa; phylum Arthropoda; class Insecta; order Lepidoptera; family Saturniidae; genus Actias; species Actias luna. Next base: position 4,561,819 of record JAZHAC010000033.1, on the reverse strand, counting down.
GAAAAATGAGGTGTGATCTAAAAAAATGCTGCTGTAATATGTTAAGTGGTAATAAAATCGTACGGTTTCCTCCTAAAATCCGACGCGGGAAGAATACGTTTAAAGGGGTTCCGGGAATGAAAAATCCTTCACATTTTAGTAACGGCGGTTGGGGTGCAAACCAGAATATTAACTCAACATTTCAATTGTTTCGGAATGTCGGTGTATTACGACTTTCTTTAAAAAATCCTCTTTTGTAACTTATTTTATATTATCGATCTTGTCAAGGAAAATTAGGGATTTCACCTAGGAATGAGAGATAGTCGGCTATAAACTGTTATTTTGACACCCTAAAACTTGTCTCAAAACTTACATTTCGTAGGGTTCCGTATCGTAGGATAATTTTACAGCGACTGGAAGACGATGATGATGATGAAGAGGAAAATTAGAAGTGGAACTTTTAGTTCTTATTATAGTTCATTTCTTTTAATTTTAACGTTAATAAATTTATGAAATGTATTTTTCATTAAAAACATTAATTAAAAATTTAATTCTTTTCTTTTTATTTAGTTTTAACTATAAATAAGAAGAATAAATAAGATTAGATAAAAACCAATTAAAGTATTTCCCTTAATAACTTTATTAATACAAGAGTTCGTAAGTTTTATTAAATGAATAGATACTGAATAATTGAAATAAAATAAAAAATATAATGTAATAGTTAATAAAGTATGCAAAATATTTAGAATTATATACTTATCAATAATTGATAAGTTTTATAAATAGTTAAACACTGGATAGGAAATGAGATATTTGCAATAAATGTGTAATTTTCTTTTTACCTTTGACCTTGAAATATCTGTAGACGCGGACACCTTACGGTACTTCTTTGTTACTTTTGGCTGGAAAAGATTGACAGATGATAACATAAGGACATTTTCATAAGGCTCTTCTGCGACAGATAGTATTTTTTTCTCTGGGTTTGTAGAATACAACAAATACAAATTAATTGAATATGATGGATTTTCGCCAAATAACGCCGTTATCATTTAAATACTATTGCTTGTTCTTGTGTTGGAAATTTGCATATCGTTGGAAACTGCCTACATTTAAATTTACTTCCAACAAGGTATCAGCTCCCTATTTAAATTTTTCCATATATTTATTATGGTCATTTAAAATACATGTTGCAATACAACTAAATTATATAACGCATAATGCCATCAAATTACATTAGCGTATGGCAAATGAAACCTGGTATTTTATATATCGCAACAATTAATCAAATATGTTAAAGTGGATGTTTTTTTTTTCAAAATTGGTTTCCACAAAGTTTATGTAGGAAACACGATTTTTTTATATAAGTTTTTGTATGAATAATATCGTAATATTAATTCACTTGCAAGCGATGATAGTTCAATGGTAGCGTGTAGGATCGCCACGTCATGGTACGTGAGTTCGAATCCAACCACCTACAATGAGCTTGAGCTTTCAGTAAAGGAAAGCATGGTGAGGAAACCATAGCATGATGGTAGGGCTTTTTCTAGTGCTCCACCCTCAAGTTGAAAATCTATCGCCAAATACTATTAGGTGTGTTCCGGCAGTGGCACTTGAGAGCCAGTCCCTCCTATAAAGACCGGCAACGCACCTGTGATTCCTCTAGTGTTGTAGGTATCCATGGGCGGCGGTGATGAAATAAAGAAAAAAAAATGAAATATATATATATATATATAAAAAGAAACCACAAATGTTATATTCTACGCAAGCGAAGCCGCGGGCGGATAACTATTATAATACAAGGCTGTAAGTATTTACAAGCAAAGCTAGGATACTGCGTTGGTTTTCAATAACTATCAGCAAAGAATATGCTTGGTCTTAATCGTCAGACAAGTATTTCAATATTTTCCCTTTAACACAAATAAATTTCATTAAGAACATCTAGTTATCATAACCCCTATAAATATATTTCAACGTTAAAATTTTCTATAATGTATGACTGGAAATAGATAAAAATATTAGCTATCTAAAAGTTAATCTTGGTATGCCCAATATATGCTTCCGGGCAGCGCGCAAAGAAAGACAGTTGCATGTTAGATGGTATTATAAATAAAATGTATGCTGTGCTTAACGCCACTCGATTTAACGGTAAACTTCTTAAAACGTCAAATATGCCTAACTGTGGTTGACCATACAAAAAACTATATTGTCACTGAACAAGAGTTCTTAATCTATATTAATATTATAAAGCGGAAAAGTTATTTATTTGTTAGAACGCGGTAACTTCAGGAACTGCCAGTCGGATTTCAATAATGTTTACTTGATTCGAAATTTATGGAGCAATCATCGTGGAAGACTTTAAGCTATTTAATATTACGATAACATCAATAGGAACAAAGCTGTATTAAAAAAAGTAACAAAAACGGGCAAAATTTATTAAATAATCTTTAGTTCCACGCGCGGCCACAGCTAGTAATGCCATAAAATACACGGTCTAGTTAAGTGTTTATACATAAGAGTTTACACAATATTTCGATCATATGGAAGCCTTTACGGAAGTTAATTATTCAAAACTTTCACTGTAAAGGTATAAAAAAATAAACAATCAAATATGTTTCGTTGTTTCCATTGCTCCGGCTATAATAGATGCATAAAATCTCGTTATCTTTCCAATCACAAAGGGGAAATGGACATAAACGTCTTTTTGATCGCGTGCTCGTTTTGCATGACGCTTTTATAATACTCAATTTACAAAAGTCGTACGTTCAATATTTGTACTTTACTTAACCTAATTCCTTAGTAGATATTTAATTCAATTTTATAATAGACACAGAATATAATATTTTTAATAATGTAGAAATGTGCTTTAACTTTTAGTGATTTCTATAATACTGTATGACCATAATCTTACCTGTTAAATGATGATGTGGCCTATGATGGTGAACATGTTAAGCCTAGTGGAGGGACTGGCTATCAAATAGAACTGCCGGAACAAATATATAGGTATGAGTTTCTATTTGAAGGTGGTAGCTAGCCAAGTTGGCATTAAAAGAAGCCCTACACCACCATGCTATGATTTCATCAGGACGTTTTTTATCACCGTAAGCTTAGCGTCCGTATACTTTATCAACTGAGCTCTCATGGCTTCAAAAATGTTTATAGCGTATAAAAATTTTCGGGATTTACTGTCAACTACTATGCTGTGAAAAAAAAGCGCCAAATTTTAAAATAAAAATGGATATGGAAGTGAATAGAATGAAATATGAAGAATGTATATTATTTATGTAAAAGATAAATTAGCGTACGATTGTGATAAAATTATGTTAAATTATTCTGAATAAATTAAAATCTTAAAAGGCTTTGTTATCCAATGTTAGTAAAAAATCATATAACAATTCAATATTAATCTAAAAGTTTACATAATATATTACTTGGGGGTTTATTTTTTTGTTTAATTTGTTATATTATCATGCACTGATTATAAAAGTTCACGGAAATGTGGAAGTTTATATAAAAATGTCGATTTCATACTTAAAGTTAAATATATTGCAAAATCTACTACACTATTTGTTCTTAATACCTTAACCTTAAAATTAATCAAAGTTTTTTGATATTAAGGCAAGGAAATAACTGGGAAAAAATTAGTTTGTTTGACTGGACCGCGAACAACATAGACCTGTGCCTCTAAGTTTTGTTTCAACAACTGCTAACGTAAGAAAGAAAAATATATAGGTTGACTTTGACATTCCATATCGGCTGTCAGTCCATACTTTTGGTGTTTTTCTTTTCGTTAGCAATTGTTGAAAGTCAGCTACGGGGAACTGGTGTAACGTCCTTTTTAAAGGCACGCTAGCGCGTGTCACGTTTTAGAGTCAGTCGATGTATATTCAATAATTAAGAGGGTTATAGAGATCTGTAGCCGATTGGATAACAAATTGATTATGGACTTGTCAGATTGGTTTTTTTTTATGTCACGTAATTTTTTTCGATTGAACATATGCCAAGCCTTAAGGGCTTTTACAGCTATACCGAGCTTTGAGGGTGAGTACTAAGGCACTCAGCCTGTGGCGACAAGCACAAGGGAGCCATGAAGTAGCCGACTCTCGGCTTGGTCTGTTGCCTGAAACGATAGAAGAGACCGCGGTCCTGACTAGTCCTAAATATGTTCTTTTGTCACGTACCGCTATCAGCCTATATATACACAGCTTTTGAGAACTAATTTTGGATCTCTTGCTAGTCATCGTTGCTTTTGGACTATACTATGTTTACCATCAGGTCCAATGTCATCATTTTACCATGCTACTATTTTTTTATAGTTAAGGCTTAGCGTGGCCATAATTTCACGTAATCTTAAGTGAGGATACGGTTCAAGTCGATAGACACGTTAAAACTGTGGAGGAACTGGCTCTCAAGTGCAACTGCCAGAACACACCTATTGATATTTGACGGCAGATTTTCAACTTGAGGGTGGTTGCTATACCGGCGGGCGTAAGAAAAGCCTTACCACCATGCTATAGTTTTCTCAGGATGTTTTCCTTCACCGCAAGCTCAAGCTCATTTTGGGTGGATCCGAACTCACGTCCCTTGATGCGGAGTTCGTACACACTACCACTGAGCTATCATCGCTTCACATATTTGAAATTTGAATTATACTTATTGGAAAACTTAATTGTGCCTTAATTAAGAAATGGCAAAACGGAAATATAAGCGCATTTAAAATGAACATCAACCAAGTGAATGACGTCTGAAAGTTTTGTTTTAATTCAATACGTCTGAGTGAGTGCACGTCGCTTTAATCCCATTAGACCAGGCAGTTTCCGACTCGGTTGAAATTTTAATTGTCGCTCGCGTGCATTTAATGCTTTTGCCGTTTCAATGCTCTCCGTCAAAGTACGATATTTATCGCTTCAAAACAAACGTTATTCGGGATATTTTTTACAATCTTTATGTGCGATACAAGATGTTTTCATCACGAATGTAGGTATGTATCTAATGTGTAATAAATTCAACAATGAACGCTTACATGTATGTATTTATACTGTTTGTACGAATAAATATACTTAGACACGCGGTGAGTGGCTAATAAAATAATGTGATATGAATGCATGTAACACGAAGTGAAATGGTTTACTCTTTATGAACATTGTATGACCATAAATAAAGGATATAAAAATATGGTTGAGATATTTTCCGAGAGTATCCATAAATAAAATAGAATACAACAAAGTTGTGTTATTGAAGTACCTATAATTTCTATATTCCAAAGAAAACGACAAAAATTGTTTTATAAAATATATTACTCTTATTAACTATTCTATTCAATATACAATAGTATATATATATTGTATAATATATAATATACTATAACAATATATAATAATAAATAGAGTATAAACTATTAATTCATATTCTAGTACTTTCCTGAACAAAATTTACTTCGCCTACACATTACCGTTATTTTCAGGTCTTACTTGTACCCTACATTAGTACAACTGCACTCTGTAATGCAAAACAGAAATAACTAATAGTGAAACCATTTTGGACAAGGAAAAAAAGGCATGGAACAGAGACTGGTTTACGTTTCTATTTCAATTTAAGATAAACAATGAGTAATCGGTTACGGAAATTAAATCAAGCTATCTTGTACTTAAGAGATTCGTAGCAGTTAATAAATATTTACCTATATTCTCTTTGAAATAACGTCGAGCTGTATTTTGGTCTTCATCAAAAGAGTCTACAACAGTCTATAAAACACATGTATAATTCAATTATTTGTTTATAAATACAAAATATCATTTGAATAAATAAATACCACATATAAAGAAAACATATACAATCATGTCTAACACATAAAATGGATCCCATTTAAATATGTATTCATATAACATACTGATAATATTTCAAGAAATTTTATTCTCGTTCTATCTCTAGCTTAAGCCGGGCTGTCATAAATTTTTTTGTTCCCACGTATTATCAACTGACAATCGGTTAGGTGCTTTAAGACCGGCTGTCTACATAAGGAGGCGTTTAGGGAGACAGGGGGTCGAGCCAAATCTTACCCAAACTCACGTGAGGGAGAGAGGGACCTCGGCATATATCACGTAATTTTTTTGTAGAAAAAATTTAAACAATTTTATGCCTTGTATAAAATAAGAATTGCTTCTCCACTAAAAGTAGTTAATTCTTAAATAAAAAGAATAACTTTTTTTAATATTCCCAACTCAATCAAACGTATATTAACTTATTTAGATAAAATGCATGCATTCTGAAAAATCTCATTTGAGATTAGAGAAGGGGGTCAAGAAAAATCTCAAAACATTTTATCAGCGGATGAAACGATATTAATGGATACTCCCTAACGTCAACTCATCATCGTCAGGATCTTCCTGTTTGTGATTAGCTGATGATAACTGCCGTAATCGCCTTTAAAGCTTCTTATCCCTTATACGACGGTAATATATAAGCTCTTAATATTATGTCGAGACTTTAGTGTTTTGCGTAGCCTAAATTTTACAATTAACATGTTATGTTCTTTTATCTGCCTCTGACAACGTGTATGCATAATTTCATGATACTCGGTGGAATAGTTTACGGCATGAAACCGTAACAAACAAACTCACATTCGCATTTATAATATTACAGCTTGAATAATATTAAACTGTTGCTGATTTTTAATACATTAAGAATAAAGGTAAAATAAAAAATACCTGTATTTTTTTATTATGGTGTCTTTTTTCTAGTTACATTGGCGTTATGGCCTAAGATGGTGGACACGCTAAGCTTAGCGAGGGGCTGGCTCTTGAGTGCAACTGCCGAAACACAGGTCCCACAGGCAGGTCATGAACTCGAGGGGGTAGCAAGCTAGACCAGCTTTAGAAAACGCCTACCGCCATGCTATGGTACCGTCACGATGTTTCCTTCACCGAAAGCTCAAGCTCAGTATAGCCACCTACGTAGACGTAATTTCGAATACACTTACGTCCCTTGACGCGGCGTCTGCACACATTACCGAGCTATCATCGCTTCGAAATGCCTGCCTATGTAGGCAATTTCCACAATGTCAAGTAGAAGGATTTTATAAACACAATTAACTGATACATGAGATCAACCAAATTTAGAAAAATTATCATGCATTACACAAATAATTGCTTTGCACAGGACTTGAAACCGTAATATTCCGGCGCGGCGCTTGCTGCGAGATAACTGCTTTAACAGCTAGGTCAGCCGTCCAATTAAATTACGATTTAAGAACTGTAATTATTTTTAGATTAACATTAATTAAGAAATGTTTTTACATTGTAATTGATACGAGCAAAAGTAAACCAAGTCCCTTTTAGGTAATATGTTACTTCACCAACTTCCCAACTGACAATCTTTATTATATAATCGTAGCGAGACTCATGCATATTCTGAAGCTTATTAAAACCCCCTTCTATTATTAATTGTGAAGTGTATTAGCAACCCGTTGCGGCGATGACAATCAAACGCCACCTTTACCTGATATTAAGTATTTGTAATTATTGCTAGACTGATGTCTTTGAATCGTGAGTTTACAGCGAAGCCTACTAATTCATTTTATATAACTAGCAATGCCTGAGACTTCGTTCGCGTGGAACTTAAAGTTATACAATATTTTTTGTCCGTTTATGTAAAACTTTTAAAACAGCTTTGCTCCTATTGGTGGTAGCGTGATATTAATTAGCATAGAAAGCCTTCCTCAATGATTGCTCGATTAAATACAAAAAGATTTTTTGAAATCGGTCTGGTAGTTTTTAAGATTAACGCGTCTTAACTAATAAAGAAAAAATCTTTTACGCTCTATAATATTATCTCTATCATTTATTGGCGGCTTCACTCGCGTTAATATTGATTATGACAATCAAATCATCTGACGCAATAAAATGTTTCATACAAAGTCTATGCCTCTCTGTACCCCAATTCCAATACGTTTTCTGCGAAAAAAAAGTAATCAATTACCGTCTCCAAGTTAGTGTTGCCCAAAATCAGTCTTGGTTATGCAGTCTTGGTCTTGTTCTTGCATTTTAGCAAGACCAAGAGCAATACTACCTAAATTTAGCAAGACTAATACCAAGACCGAACCCTGCAAAATGTTAGCAAGACAAGGGTAAACCCTGCGAGACTCTTGGGGTTCTTGAAGTTAATTCAAAGGTATTAGTTCACACTGTTCATACCTTATGGGTACTGCAGTAGTAACATTAACGAGAGAAATTTCGAGTTTTGAAGAGGTACGTTTGAGCCATTTTCAAATAAATCAGATGGATCTTTGGATAATTTGTAAAATACAATCTATAAGGCAGACGGCCAGCATCGAAGCATAAATAAAAAATTTAACTTATATTATTTCGTTTTTATTTCTAACAATACCCGCTGTCATTATTCAAAAATACTTTAAAAAAAAAGAGAAAAATTTAAAACCCGTTTAAAAGGTCCTAAGCGCCTAAAGTTGACATTTCATGTAGATGTTATTGACATGAAAAATAGAAATATAAAAATGATAAGTTTCACCAAAGACAAACATGAACTTTTGTCAGGGTAATATTCTAGACTAGTGATGACACAACTAATTTATCGATAGAATTATTTTGGAAACTCTATCTTATTTTATTAATATTATTAGCGAAATAAATGAATGTATTAAGGAAATGTGGATATCGTACAAAAAAGTGAATATTCGATAAACGTAAAAGGCGACTACGCGACACAACATATTATAATAAACTTTATTTCACAAATATGTCAAATTATATATATAATTGGATTTTTAATTTCCAAACAGTTAGAATTGTACTAATCGTGAATTTTTGATTGCTTGCGAAAACATTTATTTCTAAACAAGTTGAAGATAGAATAAAATACGAATATGCAATAAAAAAAATATTATACAATTAAAATACTAATAATAAACCTATGCCCAAAATGTTCATCTACTTAACTAAACTCCCGGACGCCGCATCTCGCTTCTCATAAAAAATGAGTCCGACAAAAAGCTAATTGTAATGTAATGTTTTATGTCTAACTTCTCATTGTATAATGATGATGTATCTAAAACATGGATAATTTTAGTATCGACAATACTTCAACAAAAAGTAAAAATATTTGAGTCCAATTACCTGAAAACAATATATGTTATGTGATTATAAAAAAAAGTTTTGCTTTTATTCAGAGTTGTATTTACGTATCAAATAACATTCGTAGATCATATAATTATGAAGAAAATAGTCATCATTTTTATTATATTATACAATTCAACTGGTCACCAAAAAGAAAATAATAACAGACGGTGACAACTTTAATCAATGTTGCCAATAATGTTTCACATTTGTATTTGAGCAACACTGCTGCCAGGTCTCCCGTCTATCTCTATACCAAAACTAAGTAAGGAAAGGATATAGGATTTAGATTAATGCGAATTTGTTTTACTTTTACTAAATACTTTATAAAATTATTTTCTCATTCTAGTTTTTTTTATATATGTCTCGTAAAAAAAAGATCCTTTTAAATCGTTTGGCTTTACTCATCACATATGAGCAAGTGTCTCCATTGTGTTAGTTCCCTACCAATTAGGTACCATTAATTTATGCATCCTTCTTGCATATTACATGAACGTTAAACTTGTTTCGTAAGCAAACTATCCTAATGTAAATGTCTCAGAATGAAATTACGAATGTAATCCGAAAGGAAAAAGGTCTGTAAATATGTTTGTCGACCAAGAACCTATTTTTCTAAGTTTTCTATTTATCTATATTGTAAAGCGAAAGCGTTTGCTTATTGAACGCGCTTATTGAAACTCAGACACTACGGATCTAAAAAAAATAGTATATGATTGAGCAATCATTAATGAAGGCTTTAGGCTATTTAACATTAAGCTACCAACAATAGCAGCAAAGTGGTATGGGAAAAAATGACGAAAACGGGCAAAAATCATTAACTAATTTTTAGTCCCGCGCCAAGTATCTAGTATATACATAAATAGCCGTGCTAGAGACTTTGTTCGCATGGAACTGAAAACTATTTAACTAATTTATAGCCTATCAAATAATTTTTCCTCACTATAATATTAGTATATATTACATACATACATAAACGTGGTATGTGTTTTCGTAATTTTTCTGTTAAACAACTGAACCTACTTATACTCTATGCACTTATAATCATATATTTATTTTTATTATAATCTAATCTATCTATCTATCTATACATATAATTAATTAAAGAATTATTTTAAGTATCTAAATTTTTTTTTATTTTTTTTTGTTATTTATTCAGAACTTATACATTTTTTGTGACAGGGTAACATCTACCTACCGGATCTGCAACTAAATTAATAAAATATTTTTATTTATTCGTTTTTCTTCTGATTTTTGAGTTAATTAAACCTACAATCATGTCGTAGATCGAATATTAATTAACCTTTTAAAATAAAGGCGATAAATTAGATAATAATACTAAAATACTTGTATTAATTTATTTATCTCTTGACATTTGACTTTGTTAATTAATCGTATGAAGATTTCGTAGACCGAATATTACACCGGTTATAATCTTTTAAACAAAAGTTCATATAAAAATAATTTTGAGAAGGTAAAAATATAACAGTCCAGCGTTATTCTTAAAAAAAAATTACCTCAGTATTCTCGCAGTGATGTCCAGATAAGTATGAATAATACCGTCTATTCCTAGGGAAAAGTTTCCTTACTGCGGGGTTAAACTTTTTGGCTTTCAAACTACAGAGGGTTATTTCGTTGAAAAATAACTACGCTGAAAAAATTGGACATTATTTTGAAGAAGAGATTATATATTTAGTTAAGTCTAACATTTTTATGTTTTGTAGGGTAGGCGATATAACCATATTTACTAGAAGAAATGTGAAAGCTGTTACTGGTCTTTGGCAACATGGCAGTTTCACGTGTCGCCGTGGTGTGTTTTGGTGGGTAGTTTTGGGTGATTAGCGATGGGTTACCACATGCAACTATCGCCTTGGCCTGAGCCCGGGTAATAGGTTTGAGTTTGCGCATTGCGATGACGTCCGTAATGTATAGGTTTTTAAACACCACGTTCATAAAATATAAAGGGTGATAGCTAGCCCTACCATTTCATTACGATTTTTTCCTTTACTGAAAGCTAAGCTCATTGAAGCGGCATCCCAACACACTACCGACTGAGCTGTCGTCGCTTCAATAAACATAAAGTAATATTAGTTAAATTAATATTTAATTGGCAGGAGCGACTCAGCAACGAAGAAATAACGCGACTGAGTGACGTCAGGAACTTGGTAAATCAATTGTACGAGGCTTTGAATGTTCGCGAGCACCAAGTTCGCAAGGAAAGAGAACTCAGGTCGCAGCTGGAGAAACTCACTACAGAATTACAACCGCTTGAAGAGGTGAGATTATATATCAACAATCTACGTCTATCTTTTATAAGATCCTATTTTAGGATCGAAAAAATATTATAAGAAAATACTGTTAGATTAAAAGATTTTCTGAGATAATTAATAGGTACCCTGTTAAATGAAATTAATCCATACTATATATATTTATATTATTTATCATCATACTAATTTATACATGCGAAAGTGATTTTGTTTGTTTGTTACGCTTTCACGCCTGAGCGGGTGAGCCGATTATTATGAATAGGCTACTTTTTGTCGCGAAAACCTTATTGAAAGTGAGGATAAAGAAGGGGTTCATACTATTTGTTTGACAAAATCAATATTAACGCGAGCGAAGCCGCACGTAAAATATAATAGGTATATATCTGTTCTATCAAATATTCGAGCGAAACCGGGACGGATTACAGGTATTTAATAATAGTGAATATCTATATCTGACGTGTTGCCTTAAATAGTCGAAAATTTATTGGCACACGTGTGTGACTTAAATTCATAATATAAGGTTCCGTGAATAAATTCACAGTAAAGCGACCATCTTTAGGATATTTGAGTACGGCAATGTCGCTGTTACATTTAACGAGTCTCTTACAACAAGACAGCTGCTGTGTATGTACATATAAATTTCATGTTTGAAATTTTATGTTCTAAATATTACTCGGTGTAACATGAGTTACAAGTATTCAATTACTTAAACAACTTTTATATGTAACTATATTGATAATACGAGTTTTCTATGAAAGTAGTGTATTATGAAAAAGTTATATTTTCTTTTACTTATATCATATTATATTAAATAATAACGACTAATCTTATCAAAGAGTCAGTGAATATTAACAACGCAAAATTAACAAGGGGCAAACTTAAGTAACGATAGTGATCCTGATGTTATCCTTCAACGATTGTGTAATTTGAAGCGAAGATAGATCAGGTGGTAGAGTGTACGGATGCCGCATCAAGGTACATGAGTTTCAATCCACCTTTAATGAGCTTGAGCTTTCGTTGAAAGAAAACATCGTGATGAAACCATAGCATGAGCCATTCAGAGCCAGTCCCTCCACTAGGCTTAGCCTGTGCACAATCTTGTGCCACATCGTCACTTAACATCAGGTGAGATTGTGGCCATAACGCTAAACCTAAACTATAAAAAAAGTTATTAGTATTGTTATCTGTACAAATAGAATCTATTTTGATAGGTTTCTTACGATGATTGCCATTTCCGTTAACAAATTTTATAACTTAGCCCTAAAAACCTATAAAGTTATTAAAAATAGTAAATTATTTGTTATAATTTTACACTGGTTATATTTAAAACTATTATAACGTATATAAACTCCAATGGTCTTATCGGGGAAATGAATGTATTTTTTAAAGTCAAATAGTAATTTAATTGACCAGTATTTGGAATATTCCAGAAACGAATGTCGCTGGAAGTTGAAACCTCTCGCAAGACATCTGCGTTGACGTGGGTCGGACTCGGATTGATGGGAGCCCAATTCGGCGTATTGGCCCGCCTCACGTGGTGGGAATACTCGTGGGATATTATGGAACCAGTCACTTACTTCGTCACCTACGGAACCGCTATGGCGGCCTACGCATACTTTGTTCTCACGAAACAGGTAAATTAAATATATATATATATATATATATATTCCTACAACCAAATAGTTTACTTCAAATACTCGAGATACTCAATTTTTTAGGAACTCTTGATATATATTTTCAATACTTCTGGAATCTTGTTAAACGTTCCTGAAAGGTATTAAGAGCTTTGGGATTATTCTAGAGAATATTTACTTCGGCATATATTATGGGTTTATATAACTTTTAGATACCTCTAATGTTCCTTTACTATAGTTATAACCATAAAGGTTATAAAATGGGCCGTACAGAAATCAGTACAAATTGATTGTATTTCAACAATCAGTCCAGAGTGCTAAGGCTCTGATATTTTTTAAATTGTTTATGATGATAAATAAATTACCCATTAAATTAACTGCAGTAGTACATAATACGGCTTAAACACAAAAAAACATCGCTACAAAGAAAGAGGGTTCAAACCAAACAGTCCGTTTATGTATATTAAAATATAGAAAAATACATATATAAACGGACACTGACAAAACAATTCACTTCTCTTTTTCTCTAAGTATATTTAAACATTTTGGGCAATCAATTTTTTCTTTGAAATCAGTCTCCATTGAAAAAAATTAATCTAAACGAAAAAATATATTTTACCACCTTTCCTCGAGACTTTCCTCAAATTTTCAAAACTGATTATGATCTAATATCGAACTACTTTAAAGTTGCTATAAAAATATATTTTTAATACATATACATATATTGAACTGCCGTGAATCTATCGGAAAATAATATAATTTGATCTATTAACCACGGCCATCTTTATACCGTTACTAGGAATCCATTATGTAAAATTACAAATGTAATCCAACATAGCTTGATCTATGTTACTTTCTACATGTAAGCAAAATCAAAGGTCTTTTTAAGATGGTAATACTAAACGAAATCGTAAAACCCTGTCCCCAGGAATATGTGCTTCCAGACGTCAAGGACAGGCAGCATTTGCTGACACTGCACAAAAAGGCGAAAAAAATAGGTCTCGATATAAATCATTACAACACTCTTAAAGATGAGGTAAGCTATTTTAATATATCTCATCTTCTATATGTAAGTAGTTACAAAGAAAAGTTGGTCAGTATATTTACCTCCGCCGTTTCTTAACCGATTTATTGGAACGAACTTCCTTGTTGCACATTACTGATGGCAGCTAGACAAATTAAAATGTGAGATTTTACCGTTACGATCCTTAGTATGGCGGTTTTTATATTGCATTATATTTCTGTACTGTACACGATTATCTATAGCGCGTACGCTATTGGCTGTGCCTAGTCATAGGTGCAAGCGTATTGGTTCAACACAATCAGTAAGTTCTCAACGGCTGCGCAGATATAGTCTGTACACGACCTACATTACGTATATAGCTGTTTCGTAGCGTATTATGATGAATTAGATTAATTGATTTATGTACAATTTTTTTTTTTATTCATAACATTATAATATTAAATATAATATTAATTACGAATTTTCCTACCATTCCTTCAATTCATTACTTATTTCTACGTTTCATTTAATTGCTATCAGACGTTAGTTATTCGTTTATTTGTATTCGTAATGAATCATATAATACGTTTATCAATAATAATATACTACGTAAGTAAATTCAATTCAACCGAATGTTTCATGACACTAACGGATTTAATTTTTTTATTTAGTGACTGGACAAAATTTGACAACCTATATTGTTTATTGGAAATACTTTTAGGGTTTATAAATCGATTTTTTATAATAAGCCCTGGTATTGAATTTTTATGAGGAGTGAAATTAATACAAGCGTTCATTCAAAAGTGTTACATTTTTCTGCGCAACGTACCTTGCACACCTTTGTTTTCCTTCACCGAAAGGTCCATTGCACGGATTCGTGCTCACGTCCGTAAACATTATCCATTGAACGTTCGTGGACATAGCTAATTAACAAAATATTTCGTCTTAATTAATTTATAATGATCAATATATAAAGGAAATATAAAACCACTTCGTGAAACGTAATTAATAGATATTTCAGACGAAACTGTAACTTGATTTAACTTAAAATACATAAGATTTTTTTTTTTTTCAAATTTCAGATAGATAAAGTACAGAAGGACTTAGCGCGTCTCAGGGATCCGCTACACATACACCTGCCGTCATATCAAGCGGATAAACCCGTCGAAGATAAACGTTCCCCGCTAACTAAAATCAAGGATATGTTGGAGGAAACCGGCAAGAAGATGAAGATCACGTAATATTGGCTTAAAAAAACATCACGCCGATAGTTTAATGATACATATTAATGCATCGAGTTGATAAGAACTACCGCTTATTAAATTAATAATAATATTGAATTGTTTGTCGATGTAAGTATAAATATTTGAAAACGCATTTTTGTGGTATTGTATTATTTTAAGAAATATAACATTTCTTTTTATAAAGGAAAAAATAATTTGGTCATGATTTCATATAAAACAATTAATTTCAAACTATCAATGTTTTTTTTTATTCATATTATTTTCGTATTTATAAATAAAATAGTCGATTTTATTTACTGACTATATAAATACTTAGATTGCTTTACTTCTATAATAAATTTAAAGTACGATTCCATCTAAATACGTATGTGTTGCATATGTATTTGGTATACATTGACGAATTTTAAGTTATCTCTATTATTAAGATTTCATTGATGCAACTTAAAAGGTATTGATTTTTTAATTTCTTTGAACTGGTACAGTCAAATAATAAATTGTTATAATAAATATAAATATAATTTAAAAACTATTTCATATTATATTGTAAAGTTTAACCAAATGCGAGATTACGTTTTTTAGTTGGTATTAATCTGATACTATTTTTACATATTGTTGTTAAAAATCTTGTCATTAGTTTTTCAATTAGGTTTTTTATTACAATGGGTATTATTTAATTTATGTATTTTTTTCAATAAGTAGTTATGAAATGAAATTAATAAACGTATTTATTACTAAAATCTTTATCTTGCCACGAGAAATATTGACTGTTGAAATATAACAGTGATTTAGTCCAATTTAATAAATAAAAGAAAAACTATTTACTTTTAGTAGGATTTTTTAATTGTGCTCATTATATGTTTCCTATTTAAACTATTTCCTAAGATTATTTTATTATATTATTTATAATAAATGATTGTGTAATTCCATCTTGGATATTTCAAGAATTCGTCGACGAGAATGCAATAAAACAATTATTAAATATTCCAGCTAAAATTTTGAATAAATTAATGCAGTTCGTTATACCTATGTAAGTTATTAAGACAGAACTTATGTGCAGTATGGTGAATAATATACCCCCACCTTATTTTGGGTCGTCCATAAAATACGTAATGAAAAATATTACATTTTTAGACCCCCTCCCGTATATGACATGTAGTAAATAAAAGCAGTGCACAAATTTCAACATTTTTAAATATCTAATTCTTGTAATTTTAAAACTTTTCATATCAAATCAAAAACCTTATTCAATTTAGGGCCTGGGAAGACGCTTATGAAAGTCAAAATTACTACTGGTCTTTTTTTTTATAGATCCATAATTTAACACGGGAAACTTACGTAATAGTAAACACATTTACAATAGTGTTTAGCGCATGTACAGAAAAGGGTATTAATTCCAAAGATCAAAAACCACTTGACATGGTGCTTGAACTTACTATCCGGCAAATCGGTAATGTGCGTTGGGACTCTGTTATAAAACCTAACACTATTATCTAAAAAACTTTTACTGATCTTACTGAATCTAATATATGCGGTGACCAGTTTGTCACGATTTCTAGTATGTTTTTTATACAATCTAGTTTATAACGGACATACATTAAATTTATCAGAATGTACTGGGAGGGCAGAGTTTGGATACCGAATTTCGGAAACTTCGTTTTTAGTGATTAGCGAGGCCCTATATTGTAAATAGCTCGAACTGCTCGTTTTTGTAAAAGAAAATTAAATAAATCTCTGTAATAACATGGAACATTTGAAAAATTGTTTTAGGAACTACGAACGTCGTGTTTTCCTTCCGGCCCCTTATGCCACATTTTGTCACAGTAAGCGACCCCCCACATAAGTGCAAACGTATTTTATGGGCAGCCCCTAATTATATACAGAATGTTTCTATTCTCCATGAATTAATAAGAAATAACAATATATATTAAAATCCACTGAGTTGAAAATCTTCTTTATAAGGTGCAATATTTTTTTTTTTTTTCAATTATTAGTGTACTAACGTTTGTGTAATTTGTGTGAAAATTAAATTCAAACACGATATTAACTTATATTTAATTAGAATCTTACGATATAACTGTTTTCTGCGTCGGTGTGTGTTTAATTCTAGTCTAAAGTAATATTCAAATTCAACTAATTACAATGAATTTATTTACTTTCAATACCAAATGGTTTTTATACAAATATTATTAGGAACTCGAGTTAAAAGTTTTATATAACTGAAAAAAAACAAACGAGTTTCATCGCTTTCGTAATAAGTATCTTCGAGTCGTTTATGTAAACAACCAAACTAAAAAAAGACTTGTAATTTAAAAATAATTATTATATTTTACTTATACGTAATTTTTGACTAAGTATTTCATAATATAAAAATCTCAAATAATTTCGTATTCTCAATTAAGTTCGTACGCATTAATACTGCATAATCATAAGCTTAATTTAAATTAAACATTAATAGATTTGTTTTTTACGTATAATATTTTAGAGACTAAATAACCGCATTGCTTTTATTTTATTTTTCAAATTTCTATGGGTCCTATTTTCGTGGTTTCCTGGATTGTATGTTTGTCTATTGTGAATATATATATATATATATATATATATATATATATATATATATATATATATATATATATATATATATTACAACTATGTATTTACGTCGATAGTTTTAGCATATTATTAATAAAATCGAGGCTTTGTTGTGTTGTAAGTATAAGTTAGTCCATTGTTTTATTAAAGTTCTATAGAGTTTATTGTTTTTTTTTGTTTAACATGTCTACCTAATACTAATTATTTTATATCAATGTTATAAATATTTTGACGTAATATATTAGTAGTAAATTATTTATATTTATTTATTTAGATAATATAGACGTAGTATTACCTCCCTTAATATAGGTACTTACTAAATACTTGAACTTTATTTATCCTTCATTTCAAGTAGTATATTTAATATGCTTATTGTAATTAATCAAAATAACTACATATGAGAGATACATTTGGTATTAGAATGGTAGTTATTTAATGTAACAGTTAAAAATATACAGTAAGATTAAGTATTGGCTGTGAAATTAATGTGAGCGAACACATTTCAGTCCAGAAACTAAATTAAATATCTAGTAAAATATAAACAATATGAGTACAGTATGTAGTCATAAGGCATTGTTGATAAAATAGTACATAATATTTCTAAAATATACAAATTGAAATACAAAATCAAAAATGATTTCTTCATGGAAATAAGTGTAACTACATCCTATCTACTTGATTTGTTTCTAATTTAGTGGAAATAAATTATGATTTTTCTTTGTGGCTGAATTTTCAATACTATGTCGCTGTCACAGATCTTTCAAAGTATATTATATATATTTAGAAATAATTTTACTGTTACTAAACTTGCTGCTATTATTATGAATTAATTTGTTTGTTTGTATTTGTAATACATTAGAAAAGGGCTATAACGAATCGTCTTCTAATCCTTTGTAATTAAATAGATAATTAAGATTTAACATTGCCACGCTACTGAGATATTCAAGTAAGTGGTAAGCGCAGAAGAATTTGTTGTTGACGTTTAATATTAGGATAAGTAACTATATACTTCGAGGTTGTAAACTAACTTTTTAGGTTAGATATTATACACTATCGCACAATAAAAATATTCTAGATGCTTCTATAATCTCTGTATAGTGTAAGGGTTTCATATTAATCTAAAATAAATTAACCTCAGGTCAAATCTTTAGTAACTAATGGTAACTGTAGTTGTTATTCAATCTCTTAATAATATTTGCTACGTTTTTCTTACAAGGAGCAGGCTATACGAACAGAATGGGAGGTTGTTGACGGAGTTTTAAGCTACCATTTAGCGGTTTATAAATCAGGCTATTTAAACCAATATTTACGTATATTTTTTAAACATAGTTTGATTATTTTGAACATGGAAAGTAGATACAATTAATTAATAGGAACATGCACTTTAAGATGTCACAAAAGGCTATGCTTGAAGATTATATTTTACAATTGTCATTACCTATGAGGTTAGTAGTAGTCATTAAAAAAATGGGATTAAATTGTCACAAATACATTCGAAAGTAATTCTGTTTTAACGAATTTCGATACCTATAGTGTTAGAAGTATTCTTGCATTATACCCAAAATGAACTATGATGTTTGAATAATAATGTCTTAGTAAATTAATCATGAATTAGAATGCCTGCTACAAATTCGTTGTATTTCCCGAATATATTTCTTAATCGCTGTCTATTTAATAATATTTTGTTATTAAGTGAAATAAGGCTTAGTTCTATAAAACAATTTGACAAGTTTTCTTCAAATCAAGAAGTTAAATGTAGGGTTGAATATATATGGAAAGTATTACCTATTATCCAAATATGTTATACCTACATATTTATGACAATGATTTGTTATTTAGATGAGAATAAAGTTATTTAGAAAATGTTGTGCTATTCAGACGCTTATAAACTTAACTGGCTATGAATTAGAAGGCCTTAAATGGCGGTCTAAAATATTTTCTATAATATGTAGTTAGTTACTCATTGTTCATATAGTTAGTATATTTAATAAGATGCACATTATTTATATCTGAATCTAATTTTATTGTTATTAATAATAAAACCAATAAATAAATCTTTCGTTCATTTAAATTTCACACACTTTCAGATAAAACTTACATTAACTTAATGTCTTTTTATATAACTGCAAAGGTGTAAGAAGAAACCTTGATGGTAAAGGCAGTACGAGAATGGTGACGAGCGAGAGATTAGTATTCCATTGAAGGTACTTGCTATCATATTTTTCTATAAAACTCTCAGTAGTTTGAACGTAAACTGGTTCATTTCGAAACACAGCAAACCAAAAACAGTCACTATGCTGGTACATTACTGTGCTTATAGTAGTTGTAGTTCATTCGAGTTCAATTTCTAAAGCAGTTTAAAATTTAGAAATTCGTAAAAACCCTACATTTGTTTACCGTTTGAAATGTGTGAATTTATTGAGGAAAGTTTTCCACTATAAATTCTTTTAACGGCTTAAAGTTCAAAGTATTTTTATTTTAAATTAAATTTTAGTGTGTAACAAATGGAAAAAAAAAATGTCTTCTAAATTTTAACTTAAACATCAGTCAACGTATGATCGTTCTCTTTACAGTCTTGAATACTTAAGTACGGCTTATTTAATACAAACTGTAATTAACTGTATTTGTTGTTAGTAACATAGTTATAACCGACTTCGATGATAAAGTAATTTTAATATAGATATTAATAATCTTACATTATTTAATATCAGTACTTATTCATTTTTAATTATTATCCAAATATACTACTGTTTTAGTCTCGGCTGGCTGTTTATAAATTAGTATATTTATTAAGAATTTTAGATATTTAATGATATTAATTAATTATAGCTTATATTTATCCTTGATTGTTTCTAGAAAATTATGTATAACCAATATACACTTTTTAAACGTATTTTATGAATATTAAAGACGCTGATCGACTCTGTATA
Source organism: Actias luna (assembly GCA_039707435.1). Taxonomy (NCBI): domain Eukaryota; kingdom Metazoa; phylum Arthropoda; class Insecta; order Lepidoptera; family Saturniidae; genus Actias; species Actias luna. The sequence continues at coordinate 4,541,048 of JAZHAC010000033.1, read as the reverse complement.
AATTGAAATCAATAAAATTAGGATTTATGCTTTATATTTCTATAAAATGTCCATTATCTCTTTCAATAACAATTTAGTAGTTAGATTACTTAATTAAAATCATATCTATTTTGACTATTTACTTTTATTCCACGATACTGTTTTTTAATCGCTGTTGAATGAAACTCGCCAAAATGACATTGAAACTAATAATATTTTTATTTAATACGATTTATAAGAGATAGGCAACAAGTGTATTGCAACTCTGTAATATATTATAAATACTTCATAAATATTTTCATCATAAAAGAAAATATTATAGTCATATGGCTCCATAGGAAAATACATATTTGACATGTAAGAGCCTTTAGATGCTATGTTATCAGCAAGAAAAGATTCAAGAATTTTCGAAAGACTCGTCGTGGATAACTTACTAAGTTGAGGTGACTTGAACTGGAGAACCAAACATTAAATGATAAAAATATATATATATATATATATATATATATATTGGATCCCTGTAACATTACAAAGATGTCTGTAGATAGTCAAAGGCGTTTAAATACTGCAATCTCGGGAAGATACATTTTCAAGAATATTTTTAAGGTAGTTTGTTGTACATCTTGTACTCAATTCTTGTATTTATATCAAAATGTTAACTTATACGTAAGTACAAAGTAATTGGGATAATTGACACAAGTCAGAACAAGAGTTTTGGTTGGCGTGTCCCTTTCTGATTCCATGTTTTCTTATATTTTGTTTTCTGTATTATATTTACCAGAGATCTTTCCTACTTTTTCAGTTTTATATAGAGAAATTTGGAAACCTCTGAAGAGTTTATTGCATTTACATTACTTTATATAACGGGAAATGTTGTTTTTTAAATTAATTGTTAGCTCACGTTTTGTAATACTTCACAGTCAAATTTTTTTTTAACCAAGAATCCTACTATATGATTCCACTTTACGTTTATTTTTAAATCGAATTTAGATTTTTTACAGGGTTTCAATTGTGTTTCATCAATTAGATCTTATTAAATTGTTTAAGAGTTATTAGATTTAGCATTATAGCCACAATCTCACCTGATGTTAAGTGACGATGTGGTCCAAGATGGTGGACACGTTAAGCCTAGTGGAGGGACTGGCACTTGAGTCAAGTGCAAACTCTTACAGGTATTTGGCGGAGGGTGGTAGCTAGCCATATGGTGTCATTTTTCTTCACCGAAAGCTCAAACTCATTGCAGGTGGATTCAAATCGCGTCCTTTGACGTGGTGTCCGTACACACTACCAACCGAGCTATCATTGATTCCGATTCTATTACAAAGTTGCAATCAGTGATATTTTTTGTAATGTTATCCATTTTTGCATTTGTATTTTATAGATGTAATTAGTCGTTATAGTGTGACGGATACAGGAGTTCGTTTTGAATTGTCACTACATACAGTGCGTTCTAGTTAGCGATCAAAACGCTCTAAACGGACATTCAGCCGTTTCACAAGACGACCACGGTCACTGTGGACGCGGTGAAACATCACTAATGACTGACTGTGCCATCACTAAATCAAGTGGAATGGTAGAACCGCGATTGTGAGCGTTAGCGTTGTGATCGCTATCTGGAACGCACCCAATATTGCAAAATATAATCATACTCCTTGTAACAGTTACGTACTATTTTGCGTTTTGTTATATTTACAGTCGTGTTGTTCAAATAAATTTGTAAAAAAAAAATACATTAGCCTTTTATTTATTACGGTTTGATTTTCACGATGCAATAAAAAGTTTCATACAAATTTTTTCTCTCTCTTCACTCCACTTCCAATAAGTTTTTCGGGAGATAAAGTAGACTATCCCACCCCATGTATCTTTATATCAAAAGGAAAAAGTATGCGATCTATCGCTATACCAAAATTCATCATAATCGATTCAGCGGGTTAGGAGTGACAGAGTAACAAATAAACTCACTGCCTAAGCAAATACATATCCAGAGTCTATGAATTTTGAGCTCATGGAGTTTTTAAAGCTTATTATTTATCGACTACCTATTTAAAGACATTACGATAAACTACGTAACTATTTGGCATATTCTAATGTGGCGTTATGAAATTGAATACTTAAATGATTTCTAATGAGATTTTAGTTAAATATTCTGTTGAGCTAAATCATATTACAGTTGTTCTTGATATAACTATGTAATTGTTTTTATTAATCTGAATAATAATAGTATTGATAACAGATGTAATATCTACAATAGATTAATTAAAGTATCATACTCTTTACTTATCTTGTGCCCGTAAATTGCTTTCAAACTTAATTGCACGCTGAGAAGTTAAACATCCTTTGTTATAAAATATAAAATCAATTGAAAGGTTTTCTAAGTACCTACCAACTTTGATAATTTCACTATACAAACGCAGGCTGGAAACACGCGAATACAATATAACTTGATGCTATTCAAATTAAACATGAAAATCCTTATAAAATGATTTATTAAACGTATTAAGTACATTTATGTTTACTAGAATACTGTTTATGGTCAGGTGATTGAGTAAAATATACCTCAGTGGTTACGGCGTATACTACGTTTTGTCGTTTTCTAAAGCTTCTGAGGGTGAAACAGGTTTAGCACCAAAAGGATATAGGTCGATGCTTTGCACATGAGCTCTAACAGAAATACCTGGTGGTATACCAAAGTAATCGTCACCAACGTTCCTAATGATTGTAGTTCGTGCTTTCGGTTCTTCAATATCAATAACATCTGGTTTTGAATTGTCGATGTCAAATCCTACTGCGAAATCTGGTGTATTTTTATCATCGTCATCATCTTTAGATTGTGTCGTCTGGAAAGGCTTTAGTGGAACATAGGGTTTCTTCTGTGGCCTATAAGGCTTATTGGTAGGCCGCGCCGGTTTGCCTGTAAGTTTTAATTAAGTAAGTTCGCTCATACTGTGCTGGTTGGTGCGGCGGTGCCAAAGAGGTGTTGGTGTAAAGAAAACCAAATTAGTTTGTGAATAGTATTTATTGCGATGAAGCAATTTTGATATAATAAATAAATAAATTCGTGCGCTTTTTACAAATTTTATGCAAGCAGATTGATTGTGATCTTGACGATAAATGCGAATTTATGGACAAAAATGCTTCATAGTTTTTTGTCTTTGATAAAAAGTAGATGTAAAGAATAATTAGTTAGCCCAAAAACCAATAAAGAAAATGTACTACGTGGCTCCGTCAATAGTATTTTGTTATTAAAATGACATCGCTAATATACATCATACATTTATAAGTTTTTTTTAATGCAATAAATTCAAAAAATGAATTAATATCAAAATACCACAACATCCTACGTAGCAATAATTTCAAGTATATCATTTATTTAAATTCCAATCAATTTGTCCTCTTAAAAATAAGATCACTAACATCAATCACCCTGCTATCATCCGTGTTATTCATCACCTGGTCCTTTCGTCGGCTTGCCTCCGAAAGTTGAAGAATCTTCGTCAACGTAGCTCGAGTCATCAGGTAATTGACTAAACGTGGGTTGATTGTAGCCTCCTTCACTTGATAGGCTCGTTCCGTCACCAGACTCCGAACTTGTTGGTCCAGGAGAACCATCCGGCCTTTCATTGTCATTGGTTTGGAAAGGTGGCGGTTTCACATGACCTGATGCTGCTGTGCCTTCTGGTGCTACATAAGCAAAGATAAAATTCGTGCATTTTTTTTTTTAATATCACTAACTACGTAATTCATATGATTTTGTACAAATATTTATACAATACTAAAAATATATTACTACTTTAATATAAGCTTATGGGTAAATTAATTTGGCGGTATAAACAATGCATATACTAGCGTAAAATATTGTCAAAACATTCCTGTGAAATCCAACCAATAAAGTTCTAAATCGAAATCACCTGACTATAAAAAAATCAACAGCAAAGATCCAAATGACTCTAGATGTGTTTTTATACAATTACACCTCAATGTAAAACGACCGTAACTTTAAAGTATTTTTCTATGTTTCTTTAATCGATTAATTGTTTTCTTAGATTTACCTTTAAAAAGATCATCAGCGCTTGTATCGTCAGCAGATGGAGCAGCAGGAGCGTATGCTGATGAACCAGCATTGATAAAGGTTGGATCATATGGACTCGGTATAGTTGGAAAGTACGGTGGAATTGCGTCTTTGTTATTCTTTATGATTCGATACCCAATACCCGGTCCTGCTATATAGTTTACAGTTCTGAAAAAAAAGTCATTTAACGAAATGTTGCTGATTTTTCAATATTTTGATAGTGCTCCCTTGGTTAACTGCAACTCTAAAGTAAAAAAATATTAACAATTCTGAATAACCATGTTTTAGAAGATAAGATAATAGTTTTATAAATAAGTACTTGCTTTGTTTTGTTTTTTTTAAGCACAAAATAATATCAAATGTAATTATAGCTGAACGCTGACCTAAATAGTTTAAGCAACATTCAATATAAAATACCTAGTGACGAACCAGTAAAGTGATAAAAAGTGTGGGTGCTTACTTGAGATAATTTTTAAATAAAACTAGTGACTTAATAAATCAGTTATACCTTTGAACACCTTTATCATCCAAAAACGTGTATGAACCTCTGACATTTCCTTGGGAGTCACTGCTTTCAGTTCTTCTTTGATCAGGACCAGATGAGATAAATCTGCGATTAAGGATTTTCGTTTAAAAGATGCCTCTATCACATCATAGTCTAATAAGAATGTACAGACGAAAGCTACCTGTAAGAACCATCAAGACCCCTTTCTACTGCGGTTCGTCCCCGAGACTTTGTTTCTCCTCTTACCAAAGGAGCCCTGTGGAATGGTGAACCTATGACACCGGGGTTGTCAGGATGTGTTGACGACACGTGAAATCCTGTGTCTCTTCCAGCGATGTAAGAAACGTCATGCCTTTCACCCACGTCATCAACGAAAGAGTAGTGACCTAAGAATTAATGAAGTTTAAAAAAAATGTTAATAATTTTAAAATAATGTCAATTTCATATAAATTGATTCAAGTCTCAGATACAGTAATGAATTTGGGAATATCATAAGCAGAAAAAAAAAATAACATGATGAAGAAATCTGAGTATACCAAATATGTTCTAGTACCATGAAAAAACTGCATTAATGTCTTATTTGACTTAAGTCAAACAGTCAAGTTACAGTGTCGGCACTGTACTTGATCTCATATCAATCTTGATCGACATGATTTGGTTGCATGATGTCTGGGCGGTAGAGAACCACGAGTATTGATGTTGAATGTTGATACACGTTGGAAATAGGCATATCTGTGCCACAAGTTTCGGAAACTGCTCGGAGTTTCCCTCTCTGCCACACGATGGACCTCCTATCCGTACGCTGAATCCATGGGTAACTAAGAACATCCTCTCAAAAAGAAAAGAATAACCACACAAAAAGGCTACAGTTAGAACATAAATTGGCTGCCTGATGATGAATTTTCAACTTTTGAATGAAAGGTAACCAGACGCGCAGTAGTTAACAATAAACACAATACATTGCAACGCGCAATACGATACTTCTATTTTTTTTTCTTCAAGAGTTTGTCCAGTATTCATTTAATAATTACTAAAATCCTCGAATTAACATTCTAGGGTTGACATACCTGTAACGTCACCTCTGCTATCAGCGTTTTCATTTTTGGAGTATGTTCTTGTGTCGAATTTGAAGGAGTAGCTTGGATCTTCATTAGGATCAAAGTAAGGGTCATCTTTATTGCCGATAGGACCACGAGGTCGCTGGTCTAAATCTATTTTCCTGTGCACATTAGGACCTTTTGCTCGGAACCTATTGTGGGTGTGGCATTAATTTATTAAATAAAATTAAATACACTCGAACAATAAACTTTGCTAAAGGCGCGAATAATACTCAGAGTAATTTCATTTTGAATATTTTATACATTTTTAAATAAACGTGAACCAATTCATAAAAACGTAATTAAAATATTAGATGGGTTACGGAAAATACGATTAAATTAAATAAAATGAAATGAAATTAAAACTATTACAAGGTATTGAATTTTTATAATAGTAACTATTAAAAAAAAACAGTTTATAATATAGAGTTTTATAAAATTTTTCGTTAAACAATTAGATTTATAAAACTATAGAGTTACTTATTTTCTATTCATTAGCTTACCCCCTGGGTCCGGCGGTGTATATAGTCTCCTTGATGGTGTCGGTAGCTGGATCTTTACTACCAAATCTTCCACCGACAACTCCGTTTGCGTTACCGTGTGCCAAATGATAGCTCGCTCCCCTGTCTTTATTCGCGTATCTTGTAAATTTAAAAAAATCATTAATTCTACAGATAACTAAGATCAAACTTAATTACGGTTTTGTACAATAAATTTAAATTATTTGTATCTACACTAAATATATATTTGTATTATAAAATTATCTTCAGCATTGAATTATGTTAGTACATATAAAGTTTTTTACTTGTAAATGATTTTTTTTATAAGTTAATAATATCTTAGTAACTTAATTAGAAATAACACCGCAAAGAATTACGTAATTATGAAAATGTCCATTTGTAAGATAAATCATTTGTATTGTACCCAAAATCGAAAGAACCATCTGTGTTTACGGTGTTGTAATCTCCATCATTTGTTCTGGCTTTCCCCGGGATCACCTGAGTCCTTGCCAATGCACACAAACACATCAAATATACACTGCTCGATGTCCAAGACATTTTTACACTTTGCATTTAACTAATTTTTCATTTCTTAGAGCACTTCGAGCCGTCAAGTTTGGGATATGACTATGGCGGTAAAAAAACAAAGGCCCTCTTATATATCGCGGTAAAAATGAGCGTCCAGCGAAGTCATATGGCGTGAAAACGGCCGGACGTCATTGTTATTAATACAAAGTATGTGTTCCATTAAAGGCAAGTAACAGCTGATATATTTATCTTTACTTTCTGTAACAAATTACTTTTAATACTTTTTTTATGACAATGAGCAGTATTATCTGTATAATAGGAGTGTCTGTTGGTAAATGGTAACCATCAGCTATGGACAGCTACAACACCAGGGGTCTTACAGTCGTGTTGCTGACCTTGGCGGAAATGTTTTTTGAAGCGGGAACAAATTTTGAAGCAATGATAGCTTAATAGTAATGAGTACGACTTCGCGTCAAGGGACGTGAGTTCGAATCCAAGCACCTACAATGAGCTTTCGGTGAAGGAAAGCATCATGAGGAATCCACAGCATGGTGGTAGGGTTTTTCTAATGCCCGCCTGGGTAGCTACCGCCCTCAAGTTGTAAACCTGCCGCCAAATACCAATATGTGTGTTCCGCCAACTGCACTTGAGAGCCAGATTCTCCACGGGTTTAGCGTGTCTACCAACTTGAGCCATATCGTCACTTAAGATCAGGTGAGATTATGGCCATAACGCTAAACCATAAGTATAAAAAAATGTCTGGTTCTCACAATGCCGGACCACAAATGCTCATAATGAACTTTTATATTTCGGCAGTCTAAACCCGAGGATAATCGCTAACCAGTCTGGTAATAACCCGACTACCACGCTGTGACGGATCAAAGGTTACATGGTTATCCGTCATGACCAAAACCAAAGATGGAACTAACGATCGCCAAAAGTCGTCAGTTACTCGGCAAAATGCACCGCGTGCTGGTGAGGTTGGCTTGGGTAACACAGATGGTATTCCATTTCCCTTGCACCCCAAATATTGCACTATGTAACTTATATTTGTTACACCATTTATTATGGCATCTGCCTATGTAGATACATGATTATTGGATAAAAAGATAAATATTTGTGGATCAAGCAAATGTAGTGGTCCCGTGTGGGACGCGAATCCACAGCACTTCAGTGCGGCGGTTGCAACGAGGCAGTTGGTTGATTTAACCACTAGGCCTACCGTGCAGTAATAGATGCTATAATTTTGTGTTAATAGATGGGTCAAGTTCAAAAATGTGTTGTTTCTTGATCTAGCTCTTAAGAATATGAGCGATAGCTTATTCAATTCGGAATGACGTCTAGAAATTTGTTTCTCGGGAATTTTTTGGCACATGTAAAATAGCTAAGTGTTTTGTTAAGATAAAAAAACGTATTTCATTCATATTTCATTTTTGAGTTTTCATTCATAACTCAAACTATTAATATTATATAATGTTAGCAGCTTTAAAAAGAATATCCTTAAAGATATGGAGATTTCCAATTAAAATGAACCAACTCCTGGAACTTTTAATTTTTATTTAACGTCCAAATTTGGGCTTTGCATGAAATGGAAGTACTCTGTTAACTGTTTTCAATCTCGATTTTTATAAATAATAACAGAAAGTATAAATAATTGCCCTCAATTTTTCTTTTTCTTGGAACCTTTCATAGACTCTAGACAAGAACAATAAACAAGTTATATTTCATTTTATGCTAACAGTATAACAACATATTTTTTTTATTTTATATTAATTAATTCAAAAGTTTGAAAAATTATACAGTTATCTGAACAATTGAAAGAATATCGAAATTGTGAAAAAATTATGTAATTTTTCTATCTATTTTCTATCTCCATTTTTTATAAATAGCAACACAGAAGTTTAAATAATTGACCCATTTTTTATTTTTGGGACATTTTTTATATGTAATAATCAAGAGACAATGAATATTTCATTGCGTTTCATTTTATACGTAACAAAAACTGTTATTAACATTTACCTTTATCATTTCAGTAGAAGTAAACACTTAGCTGATAATTACGTGTTTTGCCATGTTTATATGACAAAATACGTAATTGTCAGCTAAACGTAGCATCGCTTTTAGTGTACAGTGAGTACAGTACGGAGATGCAGGCACTTCAGATACATCCGCTGTTCCGCTTCCAATTGGAACTAATTTGTTAATTATAATATATGATAAGTTACAACGAAGATTTCCATGAAGTTCCTGGTATTGACTGCCCAAATTCAACACCTACAAAGTTTCTAAGTTTATTTTATTTTCCAAAAATTTACTATTTTCACATTATACTATTCAGTTGTGGATCTGTGGCTAACATCTAAGTAACAAGCAGTCTAAAATCTAAGTGTTCAATGTAAGTTTAATAATAGTAATAACTGAAAATTCTGCTTTAAATTATAAGCTTATGCTAGCTGGAAACATCTTAACATTGTACATTTTACTGAGCAGGTAATATAACCGTAAGCAAAAATAAAAATATAATTTTTAAACCACGGTGTATCTAATTGTATATATATATAATAGTTTGCATAGATGCCGGCATTAATAGGCTTCTATTAACTCAATTAATATTATCGTCCGCCGTTTGTTTCGCTTCCTTGTGCTTTTTCGTCGGACCTTGGAATGTAGCACAATACTGTAATAAATGTCTAATTCTGATGAGAGGTCTTTTTGGGCCCGACATCCATTGTCATACGGAATTTTTGTACTTATTTTTTGAAACAAATTAATTTGAATAGTTCAAATAACCAGAATTTGGACCTATGTTCATAATGCAATACTGTACAAATAACAATAAATAATTGGTATATGTGAGGGCAACAAAAGCAAAAACTTTCGAATTGTCAATTTATTCAATTGTCATTTCTCAAATAATTATAACATTTTTTATCTGTCTCTATAAAAAAATTAAAAATAAATACAGCTTATCCTTAGAGTAAACTAATGAACATTCAAAGAATTACAATATACATGAAATATAAACCATATTAATCTGACCAAATATACAGACTAACCATTTTGAAACTACATTTTTTTGTTGTTGTTGTGGGTTTATATCTGTTGTAAATCGATTTTGGTTGATTAACTTATTAAAGCTTATTTAATTATAATCATAACAATAAATAATGAAATATTAATAATACCAATCTGAAAATAACCCAGACCTAGGCGATGGCCTATTTCTGAGAGAAGGTGCGAGTTTAGTAACTAACGATACATAGGCAGTTTAAACATCAATAAATCAATATTGTCCAAATGTTTCTAAGTGTGTGATCTAAGTGATTCTAAGTGATTCAGTAAGAATATTCCTGACGATATTTTCCTTCAACGCCGGACGATAATATCACAAGTTCGAATTTGTAAATGTACGCAAATTCCGAAAATTCTTTACTACATGCCAGGCTTGAACCTGCGTACATGAAATACATATTGCGATACTGTAAACTACTTAACCACATGACTTGCATATTAATCGGTATTAGTTAAGAATATTTCAGTATCGGATAAATAACTGTGTAATGGAAACGGTCTCAAGATATCCGTTCCGGTGCAGTCATCTAAGATTAAAGTGTCGAATTGTACTCGTTGAGTTGTGGAGTTCGTTTTTAATTTGATCTCTAACTTGAAATCTCATTCTTGAACACAAGGGCCATGTAAAACTGGTTTTACCGATACATTTGTATGTGTCCTTCTACCCATACTATTGTTTCGTTCAACGCTATATATAAAGTTTGATTTTGACGGGTATTTATACTAATCGGAAGTTCCTGCTCCAAAGTATACAATTTAGGGAATGTAGATGAATTAAACGAAAATAGTGTAAAGTAGTGCCATAGAGTTAAATCTTTACTGACTTTTTGCAGTCTTTATATTTACGTAGATCTTACAGGTTTCTATATACTTATTAGTTCATTTTGTTTCTCTCACCGTACCTTTGATAGTTTGGTACTATTTTTGATATTTTACCATTTCTAAAAAAGTACTTTAACAATTATTATTTTTCAATATTTAACACTATTAACTGAACAAATATTGTAAATACTAGCATATTGCGATTTTTTTTGTTTGAATAATGTTTTTTCTTTCAAGTTTTTTTTTTATATTTTATGTCTAGTGCTTAGACTGTTCGTGATGTAGCAGTACAATCAGAAAACGATGTCAACCGATGAGAGACCAGCAAAATATCGGGGATAGCGATACGTGACAAAGTAAAAGTGAGTCGCTGTAATGAGTTTATCATCACGCTGTAATGAGTTTATCATCAGTCGGGTGTTTGCAGGTGTTTAAAGGTTCAGCTCCCTATTATTTCCTAAACTTATTACTATGGCGGGAGTTACACAGTGGTGCGTGGCTATCGCGATACAATCGAACTAATACAGATCTCCAACGACCCTTGAGTTTTACTCTTAATCAATTTAGCAATGATTGGCCCAAGTATTAACAAGTAAGAACGCATTCTAGCTAGGCTTTTTTCATTGAAAAATATGACTATTAGTTTATAATTACACAAATGCTCAGAAGGAATTCTTAAGTCAGTTTATCAGTTATTGTAATTGTACTAACGTGATGTAAGTCTTGTAGCTTATTATACAGTGTTGTGATGTTGGGGCATCTATTAATTAATGTATTTAAGGAGGAGGGGGTCCAGCTAAACGTTACTCAATCTCACTTGGAGGAGAGGGTGGTTTCGGCAAATATCCCGTAATTTTTACCCAGAAGAGACGGTGTAACGCTGTGGGAAAACTTGGCTAAATAAGTAAAAATATTTCTATCTTATTATTACCATGTTCTTAAATTGGTTTAAACTAACTTCCCGATGAGCTATATACTTGAAATTTTGTCCATAGCTCAGAAGTAAAAGAATGTAACAAAAGAAAAACGAAACGGGGTAGATAAAGATATGACAGATGAATGTATTTTAAAACTGACAGGTGAACAGAATGTATGAAAATGTAATTCACAGAACCCTAAAAAGCAGAAAATAATAATAAATAAAAAAAAATGTACGAATATTTTTATAACGGACTAATAAGTATAAGATAAAATTTGAAAACGGAAAATATGGGGCACATGCAATACAAAACTATATACATGATCCCCTTGTTTTTAGTTTCCATTCTTTTATTTTATCTTTTAAGATCGTCACAGAAACATGATGCATTTTTTAAAATTACATTACGTTAAATTACATGGACATTTTGGTTTCAGTAGTCACTGTTAAGATCATACATAAGTCTCAGTGAATGAAATTAGAGAGAATATGTTGTTTAGAAATCTATACTAAGTGAAATACAAGTAATTGACTCATCATGAGAGCTCCAACTACTATTTTACTAGAAATTTGGCATGGATATTCCTTTTACGACGAAGATATCGGCTGAGAACGAATTTTACAATAATACGTGATTGATAAGAAAAACGAGAACGAAGTCTGGGGCTCCCACTAGTTTGTAATAAAAATATCCTCGGTAGGTAGATGCTATTATTCCTCGATAGTAACAAAAGGTGTTTTTAAAGTACACACAAAATCAATAATCCGTTTTATCCAAAAACTGTTATCCAACAGCAAATGCAAGTTTTCTGAATAATTAGTGAAGCAATATCCTTCACTATATAGTGCTCCCTATTCAATGTTAAAATGGTTTACGCTCGACTGGATACAATGTAACATACTACCGTACCTGTATTAAGTTCAACTGAAGTTATACCTGTTGACCTCGCTATAAGACAGTGATTTAAAAAAAATATAATCCGAAAAACCTGAGACTTGCTTGAAGTAGTAACTGAAGCTTGGTATTATGGATTATTAAAATACTTGATTATATTTTGGTATTTCCTGTGTAGAGTTTTTGTAATTCGTGAGACTCTTTCTTTCTTATATGGTCTATGGTCTAATATACTGGAACTGTCATTATTTACGACAATATATAACTTGGGAGCTTTGTGTCGTTACTAAAGAGACGTTTGTTCATACGCGATCCTTCTGTACTATCATAAGTTACGGCGATAGTACAGAAGGATCGCGTATGAACAGAACGATTACTGATGTAAAACTCCGATGACTCCTTATTTTATTAAAGTGGTGAAAAATTCTATTTACTGAGTGCTTCCCGCAACGCGTGAACGCATTACCTGGGCTAAAGCCAAGGCGGCAGGAGCATGTGTTGGCTCATGGGGTGCTAATGGCCCAACAATCCACACTAAAATGCACCACAGCGACACTTCACAACTCCCGTATAGCAAGAGACTAGGGAAAGCGCCCATACTTCTTCTAAACTTATAATAACTTCGTTGACTGGCAGTCGTAAACTGAATTAAATGTTTTGTTTTATTAGGTATATCGATCTTTAACAGCCATAAAAACATCGGTGACGGTGGTGATGCGTTGATATTCTGTTATGTTACAACGTTTTTTTTTTACTCCGGCTTCCCTTTTTCAAACGTCTCCACCCTTCGTTACTGATGTCTAGTATACAAGAATGGACATAGTCAGGAATGAGTATGTTAGGGGGAGTTTGAAAGTGGTGCCAGTGGTAGAGAAGTTGTAAGAGAATCTTTTGTCTTGGTTTGGTCATGTCATGAGAAAAAAGAAAGGCATGTAGTGAGAAAAGTAATGCATATGATGATGCGTAAGAAGAAAATGTATTGCGTCGACACCAAATGACCTGGAAACAGGACATGCAGATTATGAAATATATTTTAAAATTCATATCTTTTAATGTCTAATTGTAAGTTTTACGACTTTTGTTGTTGCAAAGTTTTGATTGCTTAGAGTGTGCCGTTTTACTGTACACTCGTGAATGTGTGTAAGGGAGCGCGGAGGACTGAGGTCGGAGGGCTGCGACACAATGGAGCCAATCCGAAGGGCATCTCGATCTTTACGGTAGGCGCACGTTAAAATACGTGTACCCGCCTCGCCCATCTGTTACTGCTGCTATACGATACTTGCAATTAAATTATAATGAAAGGAAATATTGCGTTCGGTAAAAGAATGAGTACTTAAATAAATAACTAATATGAACCATATTTAACAGGAAAAATATATTGTTTCTGTAAACCAAGGTAACGGTAACAATTTTCAATGAACATATGTCTGTTAATGGTTGCGGTAGTTCTTGAATTGTAAGACATCCTTGATTCATACTATCGTTCAGATATGTTGGTTTTAATCTGAGTAATCTATTATGGGTAAGTACCTGCTTAATCAGGGCAGCTCTAAAGGTGGTGACACTTTTATCTACCTAACCCAATGGTGTTCCACACTTTTTAGATACACCGTGGGAATGCGAATAATAACTTAATTTTGACCGGGCCACACCACAAACGGAGATATTCACAACTTTTCCCAACTTAACCTATTAGAAATATTATGATGAAATTACCTGCAATAAACGATTATTATTTAAAAGATTCGTAAGATACTAAATCAACAGTCTTATATCATCTCTTTCCTTCGAAAGGATTCCAATACATTTTGCTGTGACAAATGGTAATATTTGGTAATTATTTTAAAGCATACATAAACATTAATTTAACTGACAAACATTTAGTACTAAACAAAAGTCATGAAGTTGGGTTTTTGTATAAACACTATAAGAATTGCGCAGTTCAATTTAAAAACATGAATATACATAAGTACAGACGTAGATTATAACAATCTTTAACTATATCTTAATTAGGACATTTTAACGTTTTATTATGGTTAACTAGCCAAGTATTCTGTACCAAAAAAGAGGAGCCGTATAAAAAAAGCGCAAAATATTTTAAAATCTTAATTAAAGATTACCCAAATTGGTCGGTTTCAATGATAATGTATGCGTCCACTCTGTGAATTTAGATACAAAACCTTGTCCGTCAACAACGAGCGTCCATTCCCGGATTTACAGAATCGGATACTTAAGAAAAAAAACCTACATTTATAATAATTAATGACGTCGAGGTGAACCTTATCGCGTCTATACAATTGAATTTAGTAGCCAAACGAGAGAGGTCGTGAGACATACGGACAATTCACACAATAGTATGATTGTGATCATCAATTTTGTTCGCGCTTTGTATTTTCTTGTGTATTATGACTAGGAAGCTATATAACTATGTAAAGTTATAGAATAATTGCGCCGAGGTCTCGGATATAGTTGGGTCTATGTATTTTTTACATACTGCACTCATATTTTACGTACATTTTCGATTTTTATAGCATGCTAAATCTTCCATTTAGTATGAATAGAAATTAAAATTAAAATATGTTCGTTTTTACACCAGCTAGTAAACTTTCATTACCGGTCATTGAATCATGATCCTTGTTGCTGTGTAAATGAAGACAATGTTAAATTCTATATGTTTAAGTAAATTAAATATACCATGTCCTTTTGAGTAGTTACTAACTTAGCAACATAGTCATATATCGTTTCATGGAATAAATATCTATATATCATTCTCTCGATAAAAGAAATATATTACACGAATTTTACTTCTATCAACTAACTAGTTTAGAAGTTACATGCCTACCAATATATGGCCGTTCACAAGATTTTTATAAATCTGTATTCATATTATTATAAACCGGAAAAATTCGTTTATTTGTTTAAACGAGCTAATAGTAAGAACTACTGGTTGGATTAAAAAAAAAATCATTTTCTGTTTGATAGAGCAATCATCGAGGAAGGCTTTTGCCTATTTAACAATACTCTGCCATTAATAGGAGAAAAATTGTAAAATATCACAAAAATGGACAAAAATAATTAAAGCATTTTTACTCTACACGAAGTCACGGTCACAACTAATAAAATGTACTGAAGAGTTTTTACGACTGACAGTAAATAGCTCGTAAACTATTTTTTTGTCAATATATTACTTGATTATAAACATTAAAATCATAAGGTTTGCAACTTTTTCCACCTTGCATCAGTTCGTAAATTTATGTTAACCCGAAGAAGAAATCAAAAATATATTTATTTACTTTACAAAGTAATTCGTCACTACAGTTAAGATCAATAAGGAGATCAGACATACTACCATATTTAGTAAATATACTCCTTGTAAAATAAAAAGATAAGTACTTACAATTAAATTAAAATAGGAAACAGAAACTCACGGGTCGCGAATTCGGATGTGAAAAATTATTTAAAGATGTTATCTATATTAATGATAAAAGCGAAAAAGTTTGTTTGTTTGTTTCAACGCGCTAATCATAGAAATTACCTGTCAGATTTGAAAAATTCTTTTTGTATATATTAGATCGATCATCGAGAAAGGCTGCTTAATATCACGCTACCTCCAGTAGGAGCAAAGTTGTATTAAAAAGTTACAAAACGGGCAAAAAATATTAGTTATTTTTGTAATAGTAATATTATTAGACAGTATTATAAGATGTGCAACATGGGTGGTCAGACCATTGTAAAGTTTAACTGTAGAAGCACCATTGTTTATACGCCAATTTTTTCGGGTGTTATCGCGACCACCTCGTATAAAAAAATCCGGATAATGACGTAAATTTGTTTTCAAACAGTTATTTTTTCAATGTAGCAAAATAAAATTGTTTGCTTACAAAATATGGAATAAACTATTTCAGATGTTTTCTTGATATACATCTACACAAGTGATCGCATAAATGCAAATTGGTTGAGGTAGAGGCAGTTTAAGAGCAAAAAGTTGCTGGATTATGACGTGTTGAGAGTAGAGGACAAGTTTATCCGCTATCACTCACGGTAGGTTAGGGGATGTTCAAGTATTACTTAATGCAATTTAAGAAGGAAGGGTGATCTTGTTAAACGTTATGTTTCGTTACAGAGGCGGGAGGGAGCTTCAAAAATCTTCAAAAATTGCGTTATGTAATACTTGAACGGCCCCTTACATGCTGTAGTAAAAATAAATCAGGAAGTACAGAATAAAAACTCACCTAATAATGGCATGATATTATCGATGTGCATTGCATGACATATTCCAATTTAAATATCAACAAAATAAGAGAAAAATAATAACCACAGTAATAACTCCGCCTGGTATTATTCATATAGCAATATTCAATATTCAGATGTGTCCTTTACTATATAATATTGATTAGGCGTATTAATAATGTATTTTTATAGTAATTTTCGGTTGCAACTTATTTAATTATTTTTACGCACCGGTTGATATATTACAGTTTAATTGCTACCAATGATATTGATAGAGAAAGAGAATTAGGTTTAGGATTTGAGTATTTAACTATTGTTACAAACTCTGACTTCTTTAACTAACTAGAACTAACTACTACTAACTAGAAACTAAATTGTTTTCTATTTATTGAAACGGGACAATCGCTGGAATTTCTAGCCGAATTCGAAAAAATATTTTTGTGTATGATAACTAGACTCATGATACTTTTATACAGCTAAATGAGACTGCATGTCGTTGTCAACCATAATATGAGCTGACATGATTTTTACGCAGCGCTAAGACTTGAAACAACCCAGCATTATATATGGAAAAATATAGGTATAGTTATTTGTAATGAAACACAAGAAGACATTGTAAATTGATATACATGGACATAAATATGTATTTGCCGTACTACGCGGCAACATCTTATTCCAGCTCCAAAGTTCCAAATATTCTAGAAAAGCCTATGTTGCGTAGTATATAACGTTATTATTCCTTTACGTGCTTGATTCTGTATTAAAATCCTGGCTATATCTTTGTGCGTACCCTGCATTATTATACCTTAATCGGGAATACCATCTACATGGTGGTAGAATATTTTGTAATGCACGTCTGGCTAGTCCCCACCCTCAAATTGAAAATCAGCCACAAAATACGCATAGGTGTATTCCTTTAGCTACCCTTGAGTACCTACTACTCCACCATCTTGGGCCATATATTCCCTTAACATCAGCTGAAATTGTGACCGTAACGCTAAACCTGTAAACAATATTTTTTTTATAGTTAACGTTTAGCGTTATGGCCATAATCTCACCTGATCTTAAGTGACGATACGGCCCAAGTTGGTAGACACGCTAAACCTGTGGAGGAACTGGCTCTCAAGTGCAGCTATTGGAACACACCTATAAGTAATTGACAGCGGATTTTAAGTGGCGGTTCGTAGCTAGCGAGACTGGCATTAGAAAAAGCTAGCTAGGTGCTTGGATTCGAACCCACGTCCCTTGACGCGAAGTCTTGCACACTACCAGTCAATGTTCAGATAAGGCGGTAAGGATTTGATTTGAATAAAAGACTTAAGTATATACAGACTTTATTAAGTAAAAATATAAAACTAAATTATTAATCTATCAGTTCATTAAAATTTGCTACTTTAAAAGTTTTTGTAGTTGTTGTGAAGAAGAAGAAGAAGAAAGATAGATTACAGTTGCTTAAGAAACTCCATCGAATTAATTGTGTTTTGAAAGAAGTACCAACATAGTGTAATTTAAGTAGTTAAGAATGAACGTTCTATTGTAAGAGATTACGAAAAGTAAAGTTTTAGTCTAAATTAAATTTGTTAAACTAATTATATATTTTTGGTTACTTGGCACAATATATATGTATGTATGTACAGTTGTATAATAAAAAAAATACATTAATCTTTTTACAATTAAATCGACAACATAACATCAAAAGAGATTATTTGTATTTCTATAATAAATCATATTCGAATCATTTCATTATGGATAAAAGTACACTTCATTTTTAATACTCAAAATTATTCTTGACTGATTTTTATTTTCTACTTTTGTTTTGAATTCATTAACATTTGTCGAATATATTTCGTTTCTTTGAATTTGCAAATAAATATGTTTATTACGGTAAGCCCGGTATAATTCGAAAACAGTGGTCAGTATCGAGATATCTGTAATTATTATGTATAGTTTGTATAAAACCAGTTTCCATACTTATTTAATTAATTATTGCCACTAAAAATATAATATTATAATTTTGTATGTTACTGAGCAATACATTGTTATTATTTAAAATAGTTACAATCTAATTTTAGTACTTACAGCCAAACCAATTCTCTTGACAATACTATATTAGTATTTCAGATACTTTGTAAGAGTTAAAAACTAATGTCATATTAAGATTTATCTGAAATAAAAGTTGATTATGTGGTGAAATAAAGATTTGTTAGAATTGCTTTGTTACAGAATTGGAAATCTTCGAACGTGTAAAATATTACTAAAAAATCTACGGCTATAAAAATGAATACTTAATGCAGTGGAATCTCTATCACTCGAACGTCAAGGGAAATGCTAAAAATTTTAAGTATATGAGTATTCGACATAGTAGGAAGTTTGAGGTACAAATAATTGCAGTAATTTCAACTTAGAAATGCGCGATTTCTAAGTATACTTTTCGAATTATATTACAACGAGATGTACCGAGAGTCGTATTATATCGAGACGTCATTATATTTTACTGACTACGACTTATGGAGTCTGCTCTTTGAAATTCGAGTTATAAAATATAAACATGTAGTATCAATACCATTTTATTCAAATAATACGAGTACCCCGTATTTAGGAGATCAGCGGAAGGGAACGACATTTTTTTCGACTTACTGAGTATTACGAATTAATGAAGTTCAAGTTATAGAGATTCCACTTTATATTAATATTGGTACATATTGTTATTACTTTTACGAAACAAAACTCAACCACATAACGATATTAAAATAAAATTGTATTTTTCTTATTTTTTTTATCATAGCATCTGCCTATATACTCCATTTCTCCAATATCAAAGTTCAAAGGATTTTATAAGTACAATTATCGGGTACAAAGTGGTAGCCAAACTCGGAACGATTATTTGTGGATTTCACAAATAATTGTCCTGTACGGGACTCGAACCCATAGCACTTCTGTGTGGTATATATTTTTGAATAGATTTATCTGATACTAGCTGTACCCGCAACTTCGTTTGCGTTGAGTTAAAAAATATTTAATAATTTTCCCCGTTTTGTAATGTTATTCGATACAGCTTTGCTCCTAATGGTAGTAGCGTGATGTTAAATAGTGTAAAACCTTCTCTATAAAATAAAAAACAATTTGTAAACTATTCAACTGGCAGTTCCTAAGATTAGCACGTTCAAATAAACAAACATTTCCGCTTTATAATATTTGTATAGATACGTTTAGAAACATTTGGATACAATTTTAATTTTATACTATAACTAATGGTTTTTATTAATACGGTAACTTATGTATAGGATTGTGTTTTCCTGCAGGCATTTGAATGAGAATGTATACTTAACTTTCCTCTCACTAGCTGATTATCTTCATTTAAGGAAACTTACATTTTAAGTATAACTATTACGAGTATTATGAAGATATATCAATACACGTTTTCAATTCAGTTTAATCCATTTCTTTTAATAGTTCAATATTGATTCGATTTTGGAATGTACATACGTTTAAAAATAGAAATTATTAATCAGGTATGGAGATATTTACTCATCTAAATTACCTTAATAACGAGCTCTTCAGGAAAAACATCATAGGTGAGAATTACACATTTTACATAAGAGAGTTTTTTTGTTCTTTATGATATCTTTATAAGAAAACTATCTGACTCGACAAAAGTTGTTCTGTCTTATTTTTTTTTATATAGTTAAGATTTAGCGTAATAGCCTTAATTTCACCTGATCTTAAGTAACGATACGGTCCAAGTTGGTAGATACTCTAAACCTGTGGAGGAACTGGCTCTCAAGTGCAACTACCGGAACATACCTATTGGTATTTGGCAGCAGATTTTAAACATGAGGGTGGTAGCTACCCAGGCGGGCATCAGAAAAAGCCCAACACCACCATGCTATGGCTTCCTCACGATGTTTTCCTTCATCGAAAGCTCAAGCTCATTGTAGGTGGTTGGATTCGAACTCACGTTCTTTGACGCAAAGTCGTACACACTATCACTGAGCTACCATCGCTTCTTTTAATTATTCCTAATGAATATTTTAGTTGTATTAAACAATTAGAGGATGAGGGTAGAAGGTTGAAAATTTAGGGTAGTATATATTTTTAAATACCAAATCATAAAAAACTAAATTACAAAAATCTGTCAAAAAAAATGTTCAGCGTGAACCACCCTCATCACTTAGGGGTATGAAAATGTAAAGATTACAACTGATTCCCAGACCTACCGAATATACACATAAGATTTCATAAAAATCGGTCAAGCCGTTTCAAAGGAGTATGGCAACTGACATTGTGACACAAGAATTTTATATATAAGATATAGCTTTTTGTTCATAATTAACCACTGA
The DNA here is from genome assembly GCA_039707435.1 of Actias luna. Taxonomy (NCBI): domain Eukaryota; kingdom Metazoa; phylum Arthropoda; class Insecta; order Lepidoptera; family Saturniidae; genus Actias; species Actias luna. Next base: position 4,520,092 of record JAZHAC010000033.1, on the reverse strand, counting down.
TCTTTTAAAATAGTGGCTATTAGCATACTGCTCCTAATTTATAAAAACAATATTTAGGAGGTTACAATAAAAATACATTTGAAGAATTTTGTCGCATACGCTATTTTTCCTGAAAAGGCTCGATAAACACTAAGAACAGAAATGATGATACTCTATATTAAAGGGGCAATATGTTAATATTACTTGTGCTGTTTATTCTTAAACTTCGCAAAATAAATGTGTACGCAATGGTGAATAAACAACTTAGTAAAGCGAGCCTTGAATATTGCTTTTGTTGTTACAGTGAGTGTGTTCTGACGTCCGTAATTCATACAGCTCGCTTCAATTCCCGGCTTGTTTGAGTGCGTACGAAGCTGTGGTTTATACTCTTCAAAGTCCTGTCGTGCCACAGTATTCACCGATCCGGTCCGATATGCACTCGAAAATATCGAAGGATACATCGCAGTTGCGTCCGTTATCTGAAAATATTAAGAACGTATCGATTATTTCCTCTACAAATATTAGTCGAATGATTTTTACATCAGGGACCTTAGTACAGACTACAGATCAATGTAAGAGCACATATATATCGCTTTTTCTATTAACGAAGTATTTTTTGAAAACGGAAAAGTACAGATATAAAAGTTAACAATTAAAAGAGAAATACTTTCGAGTTCGAGTAAATGTATAAATTTATCAATTATTATATTCAAAATCGCGATAATCAAAATTGTTTTATTGAATAGTTAATCTATTAATTTATTTAAATCAATGATTCAAGCACGCCTGCTACACCGTCGGCGTCATCTTGGTTTCCAACCAGCCTTGATTGAGGCCAAGCACTTACTTATATATAAACTTACTTTACTATACTGGCAGATTTCAACTTGAGATTTTATAATCAGTTTTACCTGTAACTAACTGTCGGCCGTAATTTTGTATGCATTAATTATACTATAACATTGATTAAAATTTGAATATGGTTTATTACTTTTATTTTTATGGTTTATTGCCCAGCTCCTCTTATTGGAAAGTTGATTGAACAGTTTCAGATATTATATTCTACAAACGAATAAAGTTAGTTCTCTCATTTCTACTTTTATTATAAAGACGTGAAGTTCGGACGTTCATAAAAAGTAAACTACTGACCCGATTTTAAAAACTTTTCACTAATAAAAAATTACGTTTTTCTTGAATGGCGAGGTACTTTTTAAATACATTTTATATTGTAGTAAGCGCGATTGATTGTGCAGCCAATTTATAAATTTGTGTTTTAATTGTTTTTATTAGAATTTTATCTTGAGAATTATGTGTAAACAGGCGAGTATATAAAGTAACAAAACAGACAATATAACTAAGACTTTGACTGTAATTGCTAATACTATCTGTTACAAATAAGTGAATAACGTTGTAAAAATCTATTTCGCTTTCCTAGTTCAGCACTGTTCAGCACATAAGTACTAGATGTGCCTGCGAAATAATTTGCGTGGAACTAAAATTATTTAATTATCTTTGTCCTTTCTGCTAACTTATTCAATACAGATTTGCTCTTATTGGTGTTACATTTACGTTAAATAGACTAAAGCCTTCCTCAATGAATGCTCCATCAAATACAAAAATATTTTTTGAATTCCGACTGGTAGTTTCTAAGATTAGCGCGATGAAATAAACTTTTCCTCTTTATACTAATAATTTAGGTAATATCTATGAAATACTATATAAAAACATTGAAATGAAATAAAATACCAATTGTCTCAATAAATGACAAAATGTATTTAAATAAAAACTATGCTTTTAATAAACATCAACATATAGGTACACGCAAAGTAACATACCCATAGGTGTAGTTCTAGAAAATTTGTCGTGATTCCTCATCAGGCACTCTCTAGAGGCCTCCAGGACTGCCATGAAGTAGCCGCGCTCGTTGACACCGTCAGAGTATAGGCCGACCAGACCCTCGAGGGTTGGGAAACCGAATCCATCGACCTACAATTTCAAAGATATTATTACCAACGACCTATCTGTAAAGACTGCGACGTAGAGAAAGAGACTGTGTTTTTTAAAAATTAAAGAGATTAGTACATTTTTCCTCATATGTCAAGACTATAACCTTATTTCATAATTGAAAAAATGGCATAACACAAAGCGTTTATGATTAACATTACCAATTGTAACATAACCTCTTTTAGCTTATTGTTTTCAAAGTCGCCATTGGTAATGTTTATATCAACTCTTAAAATGGCTCATACTCGATTCCATTTGAGTTAATTGTATCGCTCGCTAGCAATTAAAATGAGGAAACGTGTGGTTGTAACTGTGAGCTTTGTGAACAATAACAGGAACATAGTACTGGTATGTAGTGATCGCCACCCAGTTAAATACAATCATTCTGTCCTACCATACCACAGCCATGGTATATTATAGCAGTAATAAAACATCATTATTAATAACTATTTTATTACACATGTTAGACGAATGTGTTCCTAATTTCCATAATATAATTTGAAATATATTAAAAAGATGTTCAATGAAAATGCAATATCAATAAAAGCCACTTTTAACATTTATTATTTAGTGCAGAGGACCAACGTAAATTATAAAATATTCATTATAAAGTGAATTTATATTCGAAAAAAGCACGCGAGGTATGAAGCCTACACTCTTAGCCCTCTCAACGACTATTAAATTTTATAATCCTTTCCGACAATTCGTTTAAATATAAAAATAGAAGAAATTACCGCCGTTCAGTCGGGCTTTTACGACAGTTGTATATCTGTAAGAAGTGATTTTTTTCGTGCGCAATAAATAGGCGATCTCTTTTGGGGTCATCGAAAATTCTGAGATCTTTACGACTGCGACTGCGTGTTTTATAGTTAACAAATTGAAGCAATTGAATCTCGACAGTGCTGTAAAACACTAAAATGGTTGTTTATTCTTTTAATTATTTATTTTTCTTAATGATACAACCAACTTGATCTTGCACGGTCTTGTCACAATTAAAAAGAGGTCGCATTCGCTTTTATTGAATTCAATAAAATGCTCTATTGCATTACTAATTACCAAAAAACATTTTTATCGGACAATATAAATACTAAAGCTATCACCGAATCACTGTCAAAATGTGATCAACAAATTTTAGATTATTGTATCGTAAAAATTATTCATCGTTATTTACTTTAAACGTCGGACAGTTCAATTAAAAATATATGTATATATAAGAATTTTGAAAAGACTATCAAATAAGTCACTAAAACTCATAGACCAAAAATTTACATGTACAAACATCGATGCAGTAGAAAATAATCATACTAGAATGTTCTGTCCAAAATATATTAAATTCCTTTATAACTAAATGTACATATTTAAATAAAAACTAATGTATTAATTAAGAATTAAAATATGGGCAAGTACACGGAAATTACAATTATGTGATATTAAAACAAATTAATTTTCTGCTTAAATTTGTATAAAATATACTCGTCTAAAAATGTATTATACAAAGTGAAATTGCTACCGTTTTATAGTAATTCAGAGCAGTAGCAATGCTATAAGAAATAATAGAATTTCTCTTCATTCCAGTAATCAATTAACACGGTAGTTCTCGACGAACAAAAAGCTCTTCCAATGATACGAAACTAAACCGTGTCACATAACCTTTTGAATCGATTTTAAAGGCGTTAAACGTGGAAAAAGATAATTTTAATGCTTCGTTAATACTCACAGCTTTCACTTTCCGGTAAACACACTGAAGCAGGCACTGGAAAAATCAGATCACATTTTTAATTATACTTTGTTATGACTCATAAATAGTAAGGTACCTTATTTCGAACCTTAAATATTTTTACTTTTTGTAAGATTTAAATCTGTAGTTTCTATCACCTACTGAGTTAACACATCCAATTTCATTTTTAATCTATTATGAAACAATAATAAAACAGTGTTTGGTCATTGCTGCAAAATTATGTATTTGCAAAGAGTTAGTGCACGGCAACGAAGCCCATTTTAAAGAATCATTATCAAAAACTAAACCGATTCAATATTAAAATATTGAAATTGCTTGATTTTAGTTATTTTTTGCAACCAATGCAATTCAATTTTCAGTTTTGCTTTTTTTTTTTTTACACGACACTTGAAAGGCTTTAAATACGTTATTTAATACAGTAGAATAGTTATTTTATTGTACTATATTATTTATTGCACTCACCCCAGCGATACGCTTCTCGTCGTGCGTGAAGGGAACATCTCGTTTGTTACGCTTCCTTTGCGCCGGCATTGTGTGCTCCTCCTTGATGACATCCAAAGCCTCTGTAATTATTATTTATACTTGATCAGATTCTATACCCTTGAAAGTTAATACCCTCAGTAACAGTACTGTGCAACAGCACACTCCTTGGCATTATTTCGGTATTATTTTAAACATAAATTCAGTAGATGGTACGATGTGATAATTTTGGAAGACTCGAGTAGGACTATTCACTCGCCATAGTGGCACGCTTAAACGTCGTGGGATGAGCCGATATATATCAAGGAATCAAGAATAGTAAGGAATTCCATATACGTAGAGATAAACCCATTAACGAGAATGTCCTTTCGATTGTCGCGTTCTGGGATGAAGTGCCATATATACAACTGTCAAAAAGCTGATAGTTTGGTATTTTAACGACGTCTGGTGGTATAATGCATTGGATCGGCGATTTGATGGATGGATTCTAAAAAAATAGGCTAGTAGGTTTTTAGGACAATCAGAAGAAAGAAAAAAGTCATTTTAACTTTTATTTAATAATTGTCGATTTAAAACAAAGCCGCTCCACTTAAATCTAGTAAGTAATAAGTAAATAATATAAAAATTCTTTTCTAATATGTATGGTTTTATGCTTGGAAAGTAATGTTAATTACTGAGGCAGTTAAGAGCGTCACCATTGTGCAGAATTAATATATTTTCTCTAAAAAAGTATAGCTAAGTGATAGATTTTGTTATCAGAAAACTTACATAACATATTAATAATTATAAGTAAAAATGACTATCAATCTAGGGGTATTGGAATTTTATACCCTTTTACAACTTCAGACGGTACAGAAAATAAATGAAATAGTTAAGTAACATTTTGCATAAAGCTAATTTCGTGGTGTGATACACTTCTTTATCTTGACCAAACAGACATCTATATTTTGCACCTATCGCATTAAAATAATTATGACTTAAAACAAATTAGAATATATAATTTTGATTGTTGCTTAATGTATATGTATGTGTTTTTAACGCATAGGTACTTAATTTTTATTCTAATTTTTAAATTACATTTTATAACCTTTTATATTTTATTGGAGGTGTAAAGTGTTATAGAAAATAAAGTATGTAATTATTAATACTAATTCAGAAAATGATTACTGAGAAAACATCTAGGTAATGTAATAATAAACAGGTACTAACTGTTTATAAAATCGAACGCGCCGAAGGGAACAGCAATAAAAGGCTTTTTTACCATTAGTATAGTTGCATCTCATATAAAAGAAATAATTATACGTATAATCCAGGTAATAAATAGTTTTGCTAATTTATTGTCAGTTTAACAATCAGCAAATACGGTCAAGCCACAATAAACATAAGTCACGATTTAGTTTGTCGGGTTAATATTCTGGAACGGTTGGTGTATAAATTTAGATCTTCAATCTCATACGTTTGCGGTTGAATCGTTGCAAACCAATAACTGTGTAACGTTTCGCAAACCGCAGCCGGCAACAGGTGAGTGCACATCGCATGTTACAACGCTGCAGGTTCCTTATGTAAGAGTTACGCAAACTATTTATTATATGGGTCACTAGAACCGCCATTGCACTCGGCAAACTCGGCGCTTTCCATCAACTTTTCCAATAATTTACTTATAAGCAACAGATTACTACTTTTATCCGCATCGCGGTTTAGCATATTTGAATTAAATCATATCGATTGTGGATTTACTTCTTCTTAGATTTTATAACAAAATAAATAATTTTGCCTTAATTTATCTTATATATAAAATTCTCGTGTCACAATGTTAGTTGCCATATTCCTTTGAAACGGCTTGTCTGATTTTTATAAAATTTCATACGTATTCGGAGGCCTGAGATTAGGTCGTGATCAATTTTTCATACCTTTAAGTGATAAGGTTGGTCCACTGTAAACATTTTTTTTACCTTTATTGACAAAAAAAAAATTGTTTATATTGTGGCACTAAAAAGTACATATAACCATAAATTTTCACTCTCCTACCCTCATACTCTAGTTTTTTAATAGAACCAAAGTATTCACTAGAAATAATTTATAAGATAGAACAACATTAGTCGGGTTAGCTAGTAATAACTATAAATTTCAGTCTCTTTTCAATAGAGAACCTTGCCCAATTGTAAGATAGCTAGGACTATGTCCTAACCAAAGTTGTGCGTAACCTCTTATCTGTTTCTTATACTACATGAATTCCAAAATAATTACATTCATATTAAAAACGTCCTTCATATTTGATACTATCACGATCTTCTAACATTAATTAAACCGTACGAAGTAAATAATTAATCATTAGTTACTTAGTCAATCATTAATTAATAAAAATAATATTAATTAATAATAATCATTAATTAGTCATTATCAAGCATCCTAATACGCAAATTAGATTAACAATTTAGTACTATTAATACTATTGAGAATCTCAATTTATTGCTCAAAATATGACGAATGAATGAATGAATGAATACAATATTACACTTTAAATATGCACGTTGACGACCTTAATGTTATAAGGCATTTTCTTCCAGGTAACCAGCATTAATGTAGTAATAACGTATTACCACAATCGTAGGTAAAGCAAATAAAATAATCAGTGAATTAAGTATATAAAAATAAATATACTAACATACTATAAATAATTCATAACAAATAGCATATTAAATGAACAAAATAAATATACGTTCGTACATATATACAGTATAAACATACACACATACATACATACATATTTACAGACTTTATAACGTCGAATTGTATAATACTAAGAATATTTTAACATTTTATTTCACGAGAAAGTTATTGCATTGTATCTGAGGGTAAACACAACACAATCCAATTCTTCTTGGCTGTGGAATTTACAATGACTGATTTGAAAACGTGGCAGTTAAAAAACAGACATTGTGGTGTGCTTATCACCATATGTGTGATGGTAGCGACCTAAGTACAGATCCTTGCTACAAAATGATTAAAAATATAGTTTAGAACTTGCATCACGCCACAATTATTAAGTTCACAAAGCTGTTTAATGGTTTAAAAAGCATAGGTGTCAAAATACAATGGCTCACTCCAGTTCCAACATAATTCTCAAAGTTAAAACAATCTGCGATTAACTAATTACAGTGGTCTTAATTGCCTTACCACTACTGTCTCTATTTAGTTATATGCAGTCACTAGCGCGCCAGAAAGTTGTTCTATTTTAAATCCTTATACACCTACGAACCATTAGCATTTGGACATAACACTACTTACATTGAGTGCATATTACTTCAATTATCAATCGAGTATTTAGCATTTGCTATTTCTTGTTGACAAAAAAAGTCCGAAGTGAAGGTGGGCTAGACGACTAGTGATGAAAGTGATGAATTAGTTGCAATCACGCCATGTTCTTACGTTACGAGTGCATTTTGGTTCAACTTTGCGCTTATGTGGTTGGCAAATAAACAGGTTTAATAAAAAGAAAAAGTTGTCTTTAATTAACTGATTAGTGCAGCAATATATGATCATGCAAACTATAAATATTAATAGGACTATAATAATTTTTCAATTGTTATTGTAATATTGATAGAATAAAACATGCCAAAGATAATTATAAATTATCAACGATCAAAAGATATTACAAATTAAATAACAGTAGTGGTGGGGTTAATTAACTAACAAGTAAAGTTTTTAAAGCGACAATCGGTGGCCATATTCTACTTAGCTTTAATATACAGTTTCTTATCGTAGATTACATAATTTTTATCACTTGAAGCGATGATAGCTCAGTGTTAGCGTGTACGACTTCGCGTCAAAGGGACGTGAGTTCGAATCCTCCTACAATGAGCTTGAGCTTTCGGTGAAGGAAAACATCTTGAGGAAACCATAGCATAGTGGTAGGGCATTTTCTAATACCCGCCTGGCTATCTACCACCCACTAGTGGAAAATCTGCCGCCAAATACTAATAGGTGCGTTCCGGTAGTTGCACTTGAGAGCCAGTTCCTCCACAGGTTTAGCGTGTCTACCAACCTGGGCAGTATGTCACTTAAGATCAGGCGGGGTTATGGCCATAACGCTAAAACCCTAGCTATAAAAAAAACTTATTCTAGTATTTTTTTTACAATTCAATCAATGAAAATTACACATTTTGGAATAAATATTAATTAAGATATTAAAATGAGTCTTTTTAAAATTTATTCAGAAAAAAGACCACATTTTTATTACAGTACTTTCCAAAAGGTAAATGTATGGTGCTAATCATTTAAATATATATGCCGCAAAACCAAAGCGGCGTGGCGCGGCGCTGACGGGGTATTTCAACTTGACCTCAACGGCTTTCGGAAATGCTTAAGAAATCCTCGAATCGTTTACTTATTATATTTTTTTACGGTCGTGATTATCTCGGCATTGGCACTTACTTGTACATTATGTATTATAAATTAATGTTAATTGCAAAACGGTTAGCGTATCAAACCTATTCAATTATAGCATATTGCTGGCAATAAATAATAATATTTTGACCTCTGAATAGTTTTCATTATGTACTAATTTATTAGTATATGGTTTCGAACAGTGTGTAAGTAACTAAAATGGAGGTTGACGGGAAATATATTACTATAATAAATACAAATAGACTAAACTTAGAATGATATTCTAAGGAGGATACAAAATCAGAAGATGGCAGGCTCATATCAAAAGAGTAGCTAGGCCTAACGAGAATGCAATTTGTAAAAATTGGAAGCTAAGTTAGCCTTTGTAGGAAGCCTTTTTCAAAGAGCAAATTGTACAGAAGATTATTTAAGAAATTTAGTTTTATATGATTAGTGCCAACTGTAAATACAGTAATAAATGTTTGTTTTATTTATTTTATATGTTACAATATTGCTAAGTGTCTACACTTTGTGTTATGGTGAACGCCGTAAAATCCCAAGACAACAGCAATCACCGATTAATCGACGTTCCATCGTTGTTATGTGGGCTTGCAAGTCCCCAGGTTGCTTGGTACACTCGTACATTATTTAAGCCTGAACTATACCAAGCCAAACTAAAAAGGTTTATCATTATGGGTAAAACTCTTAACCAAGTCGGGTCTAGATCCTTATCATACTTCTTTATCACTGGATACATACATTGCTGATTCCGGAACTCTATCCGTCTAAATAAGCCCCTATGGTTGATGTTAAACCTTGTTTTTTTTATAAATAATAGGCTTAGTGTTATGATCACAATCTTATCTGATGCTGATGACGATGTAGCTCAAGATGGTTGACACGCTAAGCCGAGTAAATGGACTGGGTCTCAAGAGCAACTACCGGAACACACTTGTAGGTACTTGTATGTATTGTAGAAAAAGCCCTACCACCTTGACTACAGTGGGACACAATTATCATTACCTGTAGTCGATACATAATCATATTTCAGAAATATATATTTATTTTACTTTCTACGTACTTATGCGTGTTTGGTTAATGAAAAAAAAACATGTATTTTCGATTAAAAACAGAACAAAAGAGTAATTAACTTGACGATTTATAAGATAATGTATGCTATATTATTAAAACTCAATCTGAATGTTTCCTATTAACTTTATACAACTCTGAACAGGTGTTAAAATTAATCTAAGCCGTCTATAGATATTATAATTTGTCGCAGCACTGGTGAGTATTTAGCGAATATTTATTCCTTGGTTACATATGTCCAACTTCAATGAGTCACAAAGTGATCTCAGATATTACAGTTAACGAGTCTCAACCTTCCTTATAGGTGATTTTAGTGTGCCCACACATAATGAACGCTCAAAGTTGTCAGTATGGATCGAGGACACTGCGTTCCGCGTGTTTAGCCGTTTCAAATGTATTTTTATGAAATGATTTACCGTTGGAATATCCCACAGTGTGCTAAATATCCAAGAAGCTGTTATAAATACTACATACCCGCTTTTTGTATAGCAGGAATTTAAGGGACACTCCATAAGGAGTTTGGTTCTCATAAAAAAACTAAATATATGAAAATATTAGATTTTAAGCGCGGCTTCGCTTGCTTCTACCGATATTTATAACGATATAAATTAATGCTGTAAATTTGCTTTCCTTTATTGTTTTGTAAAGTTAAAGAATGTGGTGAGAAAAGTAATGGATATGAAGGTTGAAGGATGGAAAAAAGAGGAAGGCCTAAGAAAGGATGAATAGAATGTATGAGGAATGAGATGAAAAAAAAAGGAGTGAAATGAAGGAGTGATCTATATGTTGATATAGATTCGTGGTAGAAGAAATCGTACTGCGACAAACCCAAATAACTCGGGAACACAGCAGGAAGATGATGAATCACCAGATTACCTTATTCTTATGTTAATTCTACAATCACAGTTAAATTGCAAATATATTCCCCCAAACGTATATTCATTAGTTACTAAATATTTAAGTTACCTAAAAGGCAGATCAATAATTCGAGATAGGAGTAGGTTATAGATTTAAATTTCTGGAAGATTCAGCATCGAACATATTATAAAATAAAAAATAATTATGTACATAAATTAAAAGTTATATTTACTTTGTCTCGGGTCATAACTCTTATGAACTCTTCAATATAACCATTCCCAAATTTACCATTTGTTTGACGGAGTTAATTAGTTAGTTAGGTTAATTAGTTTGCATCTCATATAATTTATGCTTTTGCTACCCGGCGGAAGGTGATTTCTTATGTAAGATCTGCCTATGAGAAAAGGCCATCTATAGCATTTTATTGTAATAAAAAAGCATAAAGGAGTCAACAATTTTCTTATGAAACTGTTACCAACCCTTAAATGCGGTACTTTGTTAAATTTTTACTGGCTGTAGGTACTAAAAAGAAACCGCGGTTTGGTCGGTATCATATTCCATGTAACATAAATTTAAGTACATTTTTAAAAAGGAAAACTGCATTCAACATTGTATTATGCATTATAAGTACTTTATCAGGTGTTTAAAACCACGTACATATATTTATTCCGTTATTATGAATATAAAAATATTGCAGACAATGAGCAAACATGTTTTTTTTTTTATTTAAATAAATATTTCAAAATAGTTCGAACATATGTTATATATCATATTATTGCTATAGGTATATTATGATTATTTATTTTGCTAATACTCATATAACAGTATGTCTCTTATTCAAAGTTAAGAACAAAACGGGTGCTATTAATAAAAATTAAATAAACGCACTTGACAGACACACTACAGATTAAGGATTACTAGCTTACGTAAAAAATTTATATGATGGAAATGAAGCACCGCACCTTGAATAGAACTTATTGAGTCCATATTTATAAAAATCAAAATTTGTCTATTTGCCTGTTGATTTAAAAGCGTCATAGCCGCAAGCCTACAGCTTTTTATTTCTATTAGACGAGTCTAAACGACGCCTGCAAGACCTTAGAAATTATGAATTATAATTTCGTATATAGATTTAGTGTGGCCACAATCTCACCTGAGTTTAAGTGACGATGAGGCTAAAAAAGTTGTACATGCTTAGCCTAGTGGAAGGAATGGCTCTCAAGTGGAACTGCCGGGACACACCAATAGGTATTTGCGGCAGATTTTCAACTTGAGGATAGTAGTTAGCCTGGCGGGCGATTGAAAAGGCTTGATAACCAGGATATGGTTTCAACACGATGTTTTTCTTCACTGAAAGCTCAAGTTCAGTGCAGGAGGATTCGAACTCACGTCCATTGAATACATTAAATTAGGCGGATTAAATATTTTATAAGATGTAAAAGTAAGAAAATACCTCTAGGTCTCCGCTTAACGTCTTAGTTAAAAATGTTATCAAACTTATAAATATTTCAAACTTACTAGTTATTTCAGAAGAATATAAATGCAATGTAAATAGCTTAAATAAGTTCCTGGTGCGCGGAATATATGACAAGTAACCTTTGGTAACATCCGATAATATGAGACAAGGTTACTAACTGGTGAACGTAGCCACGCGAAACGGAATTCAATGTTGTTTCAAGATCAAATTAAGTGTTCAATATAAATATTACTGAATTATTTTTGCATTGTCGATTGAAATAGTAGAAAATTGAAGATAAATTCAGACAGTGTATTGAATAATATACAAGTTCACCAAAATTTTATACTATGTAAAACTTTAAAAAAGTGGATTAAGCACCGGGTCATGTATAATTTTGAATCAATTATAATTTCAAATTAACATTGATTTGTGTCGTAGATAACATTTTAAAAAATTTAAAAAATTAAAAAAAAAAAGTTATCCTTATCAATCAATATGAATATTGTAAAACCATATTTCTAAAAAGCAGAATTATTATTAATAGTAGTAATTATAAGAAGTAATGGTAATTTTAATACGCTTTTGTTAAAATCACAAGTAAAATAGATTAGAGACATACAAAGGGTATTAATTTAATAAATAACAATATTTGTTCGATACGAATTTTATCTATATTAGTATTATAAGGCGGAAAAGTTTGTTTCTTTGTTTGTTTGAATGCGCTAATCTTACAAACTACCAAACGTATTTCAAAATTTTTGTATTTAATAGCGCAATCATTGAGGAAGGTTTTAAGCTTTTTAACATTACGCTACTCTACCAATAGGAACAAAGTTGTATTTAAAAAAAGTTACAAAAACGGGCATAAATGATTCCATAAAACTGTAGTTACACGCGAAAGAAGTAAGGAACATAGCTAATAGTAGGGCTTAATGTATCAGGATATGACCTCTCTTATCGAACTAAATATAAAAATAATGTATTTTTACAGAGTTAAGACGCATATTTTACATGGTGGTAGGGCTTTCTCTAATACCGTCTAGGAAGCTACCATCTTCAAGTTAAGTATCTACCGTCAAATACCTATAGATATCTTCCAGCAGTTGCACTCGAGAGTCCGTCAGCCCACTACGCTTAGCGCGTTCAGTATTTTGGGTCACATCGGCACCTAACATAAGGTGAGATTAAGGTCATAACGCTATCCCTATAAAATTAAAAAAGGCAAGACTGTTTACGCAGTGCGATATAACAATTAATAAGCTTTTTTGCATGTAATATTCTTAACAGGAAAGGGTATACTGTAGAGATAATGTATAAAACAACTAAAGAAAATATTTTACTCGTTGCGTAAAAAAAAAAAAACATTGACTGCTATTTAGTTCACTCTCTCAATTGAGTAGACGCTGTCAGTAAAATGGAAATACTCTCAATTTATTCTTTTCCATTCCGGACGTACCAAATATATCAATAACTGGGTCGTTCCATTCCTAGGTCATATCGAAGAAACGGTAAACGGATAAAAACTTTACAAAATCTGTTATTAAAAAAAATATCAGAAGCAAGTTCTAAAAATGACGGTAAACTAAAATTACGTTTAAACTAGTTTAGAATCTTTAAAAACTTACAAAAATGAGGAAGTCGAATTTTTTGACGTACTAAATGGTATGGGAATTCGGTCATCTAAATCCTGGGTCAGGTCGAGCAAACGGAAGGTAATTAATTAAAGTAAAAAATATACCTCAAGCACACTCTGAACATACCAAACCGCTTTCTCTTAATAATCAAAGCAAAATTATGATTACCATATGAGTGAATTAATTTTAAACAGAAAAAATATTTATGGAATTGTAGCGGTACTTTTTATATTTAAAATTTATTCATATAAGCTTTATTTAATTGATATACAAATGCAAATAAATTGTATTTTCTCTACATATTTACCGAGCTGTGAGTAAGCATTTAATAATAAAGACTAAGCCAAAATTATTTCCGAAAAAACACAAATACAATTATTAGACCATCTAACAGTTTTAAGAAATGTAGGATGCTGTTCTTATTGTGCTTATATTGATATTACTGGAATATATCTAAATCTCAATTGTTACGGATCTATCTTTATGTACCAACCGACAGTATTCGTAACGAAATATTCAATGTTACATAAAATGTCAACGTCTTGACTAAAGATTATGAGGAAAAATACAATAGACTACAGCAACTCGCAGACATGTACTTTGCTTCGTTAGCTCATCTAGTTAGTTGAAAATTAATCGCCAGGAATATTTTACCGTTGCCTGCTAGACTATATATTTGACATTAAAATGAGTTTTAGACCAAATTGAAATATATATTCTATAACATATACAATAAAATAGCAATTGAACCTAATCTACTCATAAAATATTTTTGTGTGATTAATATTGGGCTTCATTTTGTTATCAATATAAATATTTGTTATTTTTGTTTCTTTATCAATAATGCTCTTGTATACACATCTCATTGAAACTATTAGATAGATTGTGATAAGATTTGCCACGGTTATAATAACTAATGTTCTCGTGGTAATTGGTGATAAACAAAATAACAAAACAATAAAAGTTCTCTCGACGGTAGCTATTGTTTCTGGATTGTACTGTTAGTTACAGCGCCGTCACTTTGCCAAGCTATCATAAAATAATAATAAAATAAAAATTATTACAATATCCCAAAACACGACGTGGTCGGTGTATAGATTATAGGAAAAGGCAAAATATTCTTTATCAGCACAGTCAGTAAAACAATGAAATACACCAAAGTAAAATCAGACGTTCCACTTTCAACATTTCAGTCGAATATGTAATTTCGACTTTAGTATTGGGTTAAAAAGTACCGTCTTTGTGATTGTCCTCGCAATTTAAACATATGTTTCGCATTGTAATCAGTGCTCTCATCGACCACGTAACGTTTAGTGTCGAGCCGAAGTCTTTTACTTTCACTACTCCGGAGCGACCTTGACTGAGCATGACCGCCACTGCTCGAGTTTCGTGTTATATATTGCTACAAACAGTAAAAACTTCTACTGGTCGTTCTTCTGGTTAACTTTTATTTTAACGATACTAATAACTGACACGCGATATTATTAGTCTTAATATCGAAATTGACTTTTAATTGAATTTAAAACTAAGTTGCTCTACATTCTGCTAAACTTAGCTTAAGAGCTTTGTACCTGTAATGTGGTATTACTAGCTATGCCTGCGGTTCGTATGGAACTAAAAATGATTTAATAAAGTTTGTTCGTTTTAATAACTTTTATCAACACAACTTTGCTTCTATTGGTGCTAGCGTGGTATTAAATAACCCATAGCTTTCTTTGGTGTATTCTCTATCAAATATAAAAATATTTTTTGAAATCCAACAGGTGGTCCCTAAGATTAGCTTGTTAAAACAAACTTTTCCACTATATACATAATATAATATATTAATTAGTGCAATAATAAATCATGAAGTAATATAGTACATGTGTAAATCTAAAAGTGTGGAAGTCATGTTTTTATGCAAGTTTATAAATCAAATATTGCATATGAGTCCGATTTCGCATACCACTGAAATCAACAGATTGCGATCTACGAAATATATTATCATACAAGTTTCTTAAATAAGAGGTTACTCAAGTTTGCTAATTACCATTTCACAATATACAGGATATAATTAACTATGGCATTGGAAGAACCCCTTTCTATGTTACGTAAAAACGACCTATTTTTTTTTTGTAGATTTCTTATTGGTTCCGCTATAGACATATACTTAAATTAGCTTCTAGACGTTGTTAGTCAGTCATTTCACTAGGTTTAGTATGTCCAGTATCTTAGGCAGCATCATCACTTAACATCAGGTGAGACTGCAGCCAAACATTAATCTATAAAGTATACAACAAAAAAATTCAGCTTCCATTGTTTACTTGTTATGTGGTATATTGAGCCATATCGTCAGTTATTATCAGAAGAGCCTGTGGTCAAAACTTAAGATCAGTTATCTTTTACGATTATAATCTTATTAATATGCAAATATCTCTTTTTTCATATTTTATTTTATTCCTTTTAACAAAAAATATTAAATTGATATCTATGTATTTAAAGATTACGTTGTTAGTATTTAGAATGATTGCATAGGCATTGTTAAGTAGGTGCTTAAAGTACAATTTACATTACAATTCTCACCTCTAAGTATAGACAATTTGATCTCATCTTGACACAGCGTTATGACACGTTCGATCTTTTGCGGCGCTGTCGGTGGATTTTTACATCTTTGTTCCTGAAATAAATAAATAAAATAATAATCAATATTAATATTACAAAGTCGGAACGTTGCTTTGTTTGAGTCAAACCAGTCGATTTTTTGTATTTTAGTTCCACGCGAATGACGTAGCAGGCATAGTTAATACATACTAATCATAAACGTACCCATTAGTGGCATGTATTATATATATATAATATATATATATATATATATATATATATATATATAGTTATTGTTTCGTATTAATAGTAAATGTAACATAAAATATTTCATCTTATCCTATTTATCATTACATATATACCGAAAATGATCGTATTTCTTAATAAAAATTTCTTGCTTTTATCCTACAAGACTATAGTTCCCTCTTCCATTCTATCATATATCAAAGTTAAATATACACCACACTACATTCTCACGACCATTCAATAATTATCTCTCCACTTCAATTTCTGACATGTCTAAGTTATGCCATCCTATTTTTTAAATATCTTTTATTTTATTTGCGAAAGTGTTCCGTGTTTAAGATAGTGTGAACCTTATAAACTGTAAGAGAGTTACTGACTACGTAAGTTGTAATGATGTCTAGGAATGACTTCCATTTATATTTTTATTTTACATAATATGCAGTGGCGGATTTACTAGCAGGTTGAGTAGGCTAAAAAGCCTAGGGCGGCAGATTTTTGGGGCAATTAGGTTTTTTTTTTATCTCACAGAAATTAAAACGGTTTACACAAATAATGCAAGATGTAATTGTGTTTCATCACTTATAATCTAAGTATTGTAAATTATATTTTTTCTACAAAATTAGCCTAGTCATGTGTGGTATCCAATTATAGAAGACGGTAAGGGTGGAAAAATTTAAGTAGTTTACGGGCAACAGATGTGTAAGTCAGCCACTGATAATATGAACGGCATCGAGTTCCATGCTACTTCTACTCGATAAATATACACTAATCGGTGGAGGTATTTATAATTTCGTGTTATCTTAGGGTGTAAACTCTGGTGCAAAGTGTTGATCTGTTGATTCTTACTGGATTCCCGTAAATTACCTAAATTTTTCCATGATTTTACCTAAGTAATTTATTCTATATTAAAAAAAAGATTACGTTCGTCTATTTTATTTTACTTCTTGTTGGTCCTAAGCACCATTCAAGTATACAATGATCACTTGAAACATAATCGTTATTTATTTAAATAATAAACTTTAAAGACTTCTCAATTTGTATCGAATGTCAGTAAAGATACATCATGTCTCATTATACGATGTAATAAAACGATATATTTTGATCAGAAGTAACTATATTATGAATTATAATAATGATTACCTATTTGTTTGATAACGACTTTTGATTGAAGGATAGGGTAATTGGTGTCAAATATATATGTACTTACATGGTAGATTAGGTATAGACCAACAACAATAAGTTTCAACTACCGTTTTGGCTATTGTCTGTATCACACCACAAAGTTCTACAGCAATTGTCTTTTTGTATAATGGTGATTGTGTTTGTACCACTTGCGTAATGATAATTGTGCATTTAGGAAATAATGTGAATAGATAGGTGAAAGGAATTTAAACAACGGTAATTTAACATTTTGAATGGTGTAACTAACTAATCTTGATTGTTATGTACAGAAAAATATAATAATTTACAAAAACATTGAGTTAGTTTAACTAATGCATACCTAATGGTGGTAGGGCTTTTTCTTATCCCCAGCTAGCTACCAACCTCTTAAAGACTACCGCCACTTACAAGTGTGTTCCGGCAGTTCATGAGCAAGTCCCTCAATGCCCACTATTATAAATTACATCGTCAGTTCACATCAGCTTAGAATATGTCCATAACGTTAATCCTATAATCTATATAAAAAAATAGTTTGTTTATAAATTATTTAACATCTGATAGTACTTGACATTACAAAAAATTCATAGAAACAATTAATAAAAATACTGCAATGAAAAGTCGTTAAGTTTGTTTATTAAGCTAACGAAAACATTGAATACGGGTCTTCCTGATTCAATATTCAAGCTGTAGTTAAAGTAAGTAAAAGTTAAATATATGACGACAAATTATACTAAGCGTATAGTGTTAAAACACTAGTTGAAAATCCGCTATCAAACACCTAAAGGTGTATTTCAGTAAGTGCAGTCGAGAGCCTGTCGTTCCACTAGGCTTAGCGTATTTCTACCATATTGGGCCACATCGTCACTTAACATCAGGTGAGATTGTGTTCATGACGTCAAACTTATAAAGTACCTATAAAAAATCTAAGTGCAATTCCTATTGTAACAAATTATTTGAAAGTTTTATGGTTTAATAGACTACTTTTTAAAAACGACGTCCTTTCTCATTGAATTATGACGCCATTTTACTCAGGGTTAAAATCTTCATTTGTGTAGGTATATGACCTCAACAGTTGAATGGATATGCACGCAGTGGGACGAATGTTCGAGGCGATACGTGTACATTTAGTTCATAGTATAGGTTTTTTCTTCAGTAGCCTACAAGTTTACTAGTGAGCGTAGCATTTAATAAGATATGGAAGGTCAATAGACCATGTGTCCATGATAGAAAACGAAAGTATTATTTACTTATTATCTTAACTACAATTGTATTTTCCAAAATAACGTTATTTGCTTGAACAATTTCGACAATTTTACTAGGCTTTGTGACGAGCACAGAAAGAATTAAAATATAATGGGAAATAGCGCAATGGTGCCATAATACCTCAGCCTGGTCTGTGACGTGTATGCAGATTCGCAATCTAACTTGCTATTGTTATTCTAACTAAACATTATGTTTATCAATAATATGTATTTATCTTCCACAGTTTCCTAAGTCCAACTACTCAAAAATAAAACCGTCACTAAGCCTATAGGCCTACTATGGCTACGTTCTACTGACCCTAAAATCCCCACGACTTATTTGCAATGGTGGACTTAAACTTTACACCACTTGAGTTTACTTAAAATAATTTATAGGTTATGACGTTATACACAATCTCACCTGATGTTAAGCGACGATGTGGCTCAAGATTATCGACACGATAAGCCTAGTAGAGGGACTGACTGTCAAGTGCAACTGCCGGAACACACCTACAGGCATTTGGTGGTACATTTTTAACTTGAGGATGATAGCTAGCCAGGCGGGCATTAGGGAAAGTTCTACCACCATGTACCACCGCGATGTTTTTCCTCCCCGAAAGCTTAGGTTCATTGCAGAGATTCGAACTTATGTTCATTGACGCGGAGTTCGTATACGCAACTGAGTTATCTTGGATATCAGTCAATGATTTTGTAATTTACGCAAGCAAGTAAAATGGGAAAATCGCGGTTATAATGATATGATAATGAACATAAAGTAGAACTTAGCGTATGTGAGTGTGCAGGTGTGAAATGAAGTGCAATGTTGGTGTTAGTAATTGCTAGAGCCAGTATATTGTGTATACTACATAGTAGGCTTGAATAGTTCCGTAAGATCAGGGCTAAAAGTTTGTAACACGTGAAGATCAAGTTCAGTTGTTTTAATGAAATATGCCTGGAATTAATCTCTAAGACGACAAACATTCAAATATAGTTACAATATAGATATATGTAACGAAATACTGGCTCGACGAACATCGAAGGAAGTTAAATTAATTTATAATTTGGTTGTAACCGGTATTGTGCTGAGAAATATAATTGTAGCATGCTGTATGGGCGAGGGCGACAAGTTATATCTAAACAAACCCTCCATAGAAATAAAAATAAATATAAAATTCAGTTATTAAATTCTAAAAACTTGTAAATCATTGGCTTCGTTTACCTTCTGATTCGAAATATTATATACGCATTGAGTTATTTCAGCTAGCATGCTCTTACGAAAATCGTTAAGCAACCAACGGTTCCATATTAACATCATATTGGGTCTAGGTCGAATATATTTTGGATGTTAGTTATATTGCTTCAGCTTGCATACTGATTATTTGATAACACACATATGTTGATATCGTTTGATATTTTACATGCAATTTAAAAACATTGTCCGGTTACTGTTGATGAATTTACGATAAATGAAAATAGAAATAATATTTTGCAAAGTAAAAACGTTATCCTTATATACTGTATTTATTTTTCCTGGTGATAAAACTGTAATTTTAAATTTGAAAAAAATGCGTGAGTGTCGTGGAACACTTGGTTAGAATATTGCCAAAAAACGAAATCCTTTTTTTTATCTTTAATTGTTTATAACTTTTGCAAATTTTTAGTTGCTAGTTCACGCTTTTGGCACATTTTTCTAGGCGTCATTCTGAATCCAAAGAGGTATCACATAATTTTATATCGTAATATAATTTTAAGAGCAGTATTTCTATTTTAGACCATTTTCAACTTGTACAACATTTTCATATGTCAGGCATATTAGCTTTTACCTGCGGCTAAATTTAAAAATCGCGTTAATATTTATTTCGTCAAACAGATCGATAGACACCTAAAAACTTTTATACAAAGTTTATCCATCCTTTTATCCTTTTTTCAATAAGTTTATCGTAAGAAAAAGTAGCCACCACCATTTTCAGGTTTGCGTCTATATCTATACCAAATTTCATCACAATCAATTCAGCGGTTTAGGTGTGAAAGCGTAACAAACAAACAAACTTCCTTTCCCATTTTTAATATTAGTAAGGATAAGGAGTGAATACATTTAAGAAAAATCTTATTTATTGCATTGTTAACAAATGATCAGAGGTAATATAAAATTTTCAATGCAATATTATTTTATGACACAGTCTAAACTACGAGATCTATAGACATGATATTTTACATGAGTACTTTTTTCACGACGTAAATACTTGTTAAAAGCGGATCTAAAGACCGCGCGTGGTTGACGCAAAAACGGCGAACGAAATCGGGGACACCGGCTAGTTCAATTTAATTTGTAAAATGTCACATTAATTTACGATCTATAAAATATCATCAATCTGATCAGAATTCATCATATGTTGCGATCATATTGACAACGACAATAAATCATTTTACATTCTAATTTACATATCGGTATAGTTTTCATTGTTTATTTGAAAAGTTTATAAATATACTAGTTGGCCCTGCAAACGTTGATCTGGCCTTTCTATTCTATATTTTTAAACCTTTTTTATGAATAAATATATAGACCTACTAATTTAAATAATGATCGATCAAACGCTTTGGGAGTTCATCGACTTCTATTGAAACATTAATTAATATTATACATACACTCGTTTTTCTGTTTGGCAAGTTTGAAATCACTAATGACTTTTTATAATTAAGTAGTTTCCTCAGACTAAAGTCAGCGACTTGTTTTATGTTTTAACCTTTTGGCCACAATCTCACCTGACGCTAAGTGATGATGTGGGCGAAGATGGTAAACATGCTAAGCCTAGTGGAAGGACTGGCTCTCAAGTGCAATTGCTGGAACTCACGTATATGCTATGGTTTCTTCACGATATTTTCCGTCACCGATAGATCAGGCATATTACTGGTGGAATCGAACTCACGTCCATCAACAATCAACTGAGCCATTTCCGCTGGCTGAATTAATATCTATATCCTATTTGGAGTAATGTAAAATTATAAAATATTATCACTGGAAATTTAATCAAATTATGCCACCCATCGGCTATGAGTGAATTCCCGAAGATTTTGTGACGTTACCAAAAGATACCGGCACTATATTCTCGTATCATATCATTGGTCATCTAATAAAAAGAATATATTGTAAAAGATAGAGAAAACTGTGTCAATGTAATAATCATATAATATAATCAATCAATGTCTGTTAAAAATGCCTAGAATATATTGAGACTTTTTAGGAAAAATATCATAAGAGACAATTACACTTTTTACAGGAGAGAGCTTTTTTGTTCCTAATTCAAAAGTAATCACAATATCTTTATAAAAAAATATGTAATGGTGTTCATAACTAACCACCGACCTATTAAAATAGTGGCTATTAACATACTGCTTCTAATTTACAATGTTTTTTAAAGGTACAATCTAAAAAAAACATTTTAAGATTTTCGGCGCTTAGATGTTTTTCCTGAAAGGCTCGATATTTTATTGAATTGCATGGAAGAGCTTTGAAATTCTCATCCGCAACCTTTTTGTGTAATCCATATGGACCACTTTGGGAACCGATGGTCTAAAGTTTGCGGGATTCTGAGTAATGAATAATATATTTGTAAAAGTTAGGAATTAAAAAAAAATACAAATTGAACAAATTTTGTTAATCTGTATAAATTTCTGAGGTAGTTCCTAAATCATTGGTTTAAAAAGTAAAACTTCATATGGGGCGCTGATCCGTAAACATTTTTGTGTGACGCTTGTTACTAAGGGATCGAGAGAAATATAATAGTGTTTCACTTATGTTGTTTGATCTTAAGCACACACCGATGTTTCGTTTACATCGAAGTATTAATTTTTAGGATACCTAAATTTATTAGTTTAAAATATAAATAAGTATACAAGAGTCGAAGACTACCAACAGAAGAGATAAAACTTTACTTTAATGACCTTGAAATATAAGTGTTTTTTTCTGTTTATTCAGAATAATAATTGTATTATTAAAAATTAAAGTAGCATTATTGGTAAATTAAAATCGTTTATACATCTTATCTTTTTTTATACAGCTTTGACCCTATTCGTAATAGCGTGATGTTAAATAACCTAAAGTCTTCCTCAATCATATACAAAAAAAATTGAAGTCGGACTGGTAGTCCCTGAGATAAGAGCGTTCAAACATTCTCTTCGCCTTTATAATATTATTAATGTAGATATACATTTTATGTAGTTTATTTATTCATGAAAACAAGGAACGGTCGGCGAAAATTTAATACATTTAAAAATTAATAAATTTAATATACAATTATATTCTCTAATATATATAATGTTTTTAATTACTTAAGTTTCATTATTATTTTCTTTGTTTGAATCACTTGGCGAATCCATGTCGGTGTCGCGACAAAGTTATTACTCACCTAAAATTCGCCAAACGCGCCTAAAGATGTTACCTCTTCAAAAATATAACTTATCTTAGAAATTACTATTATTTAAAATTACGTCAAGTCTCGCCACACCGAAGTCTTTAGAACCAATTTTGTAAGAGGCAGAGTTCAGGTAAGTGTTATGTAAGTTACCGGTTGACAACTTACTACATAGTTTAGTTTTATGTTGAGAAATTAAACATTCTATGAGATATCCGTCATGAAACGATTTTATTTAATAAATATATATAGCAAAGTAATAAGGAAGTATTTTAAAAATTTGTTCCTTGATGTGATTTTGTTATTTTTTATATGTATTTATTTCTCTTGTATAAAAAGAAAAGTTAGGAATGAGTATGTTAGTGGGAGTTTGATATCCAGCAGTAGAGAAGTTGAAAAGGAATCGTTTGTCTTGGTTTGGACATGTTATGAGAATAGTGGAAACACAGGTGGTAAGAAAAGTAATGAATGAAACGAAGAGGAAGGTCAAAGAAAAGATGGATAGAGTGCGTGAGGAATGAGATGAAAGAAAAGGGAATGACTGAAAAGATGGCGCCCGATAGAGATTTATGGAAGAAGAAAACGTATTTCACCGACCTCAAAATGACTTGGGAAGAAGTCAAAAGTAAAATGACAAAAAAAAATTTTGAGTACATCCCAAGAGTTGGAACTGATGATGGAATTCTATAAAATATATTTCTAATAGGAAGCTATACAGTCCTTGAATGATATGTTTTCCTTTAAAACTATTATCAGATTTCGTTTAATCGTGGGTGATTCCACACATTACACTGTTTTAAAATTCTATAATATGAAAATATTACATAATTACGTTGAAACTATAATCTCATCGCAAAGTAGACATTTAAAACAATTGAACCGGCAAAAGACGAGTCTTTAGTAAAGATTACAATGTTTAATCTCGAGCAACGCCAGTGTATTGAGTCACCGCGGCAAAGTGGGTGTAACCTTGCTAAAGTGTGCATACATACTACCATAAAAGGTGTCCCTGTGTAGGTTGCTCGAATGATTAAATTATTTTAAATGTTAAATTAGAAATGTATATAAGTTGGATGCTTTATATGTAATAAAAAATAGCTCCGTTTTTTATAAAGCCGTGCGTTCGACTTTGTGTGAAACTAAAATTATTTAATACCGCGCCGTCATGCACATTACAATAGAATTAGTATATAGTTAGTATTATTAATATATATTTTTATATTAATAAAAATATAATAGAATTAAGCCATATTAATGAAACAAGAATTAAATATTACTCGAGGATATGCTTTATGATTTCCTTGGTGACGTGTTATCATAAACGTTGTACTTTAGCAATGATGAGTGCAAAAACAAACAGATAGACAAACATACATTTTAATAATGATGTAAATCTATTATTACTTAATCTACAAACATAAATCTAAAAGTACAGGCACGTTATATTTACATTTTTATTATATGTATAGATATTATTGTAAGGCAATATTCTATTCATATTAACTATGAGTTTGTTTCTGGATCGTAAGACCGATTAGTGACACGTGTAAGTGAGTCAGGGATTTGTTAATGTATATTTAACAAATCAGTTGGTAGAGATTCGTACCGGAGTAGATCACTCTTCGTTTATCACGTTCTGGGATAAGCGAGTCTGTATGCAGGTCCAGAATTGTTTGCAAGCCGACATAACAGCGACAATCCGAAACAGACTGATAATAGCTCGGTAATCGCTTATTATATTGTACACTGAAGTGACGACAGCTCAGTGGTAGTGTGTACGGATTCCGCGTCAAAGGATGTAAGTTCGAATCCATATACAATGAGCGTGAGCTTGCGGTAAAGGAAAACAACGTGACTAAATATTGCTACTATATATACTAAATATATATAAAACAGCATGGTAGCAGGGCTTTTTCTAATGCTCGCCTGGCTAAGTACCTCTCTTCAGTTGAAAATCTGCCGCCAAATACTAATAAGTGTGTTCGGGCAGTCGCACTTCAGAGCCAGTTCCTCCACACGTTTAGCGTGTCTACCAACTTGGCCCTATCGTTACTTAGATCAGGTGAGATTATGGCCATAACGCTAAATCTTCTATAAAAAAAAAAATATAACATAATATTGATATGTACAAATATATATTTACACAAACACACATGTGCACATACACAGTACACATTTTCATACGCACACTCATTATTTAAAAGTCCAATTCATTTCAAATTCAAATATTTATTAAAATTCCTAAAATTCTACCGCATAATTGTTATATGATAAATGTACAGTTATCATCATTAATATCACGTACTTATATATTTAAGTTGTTATTTAAATAAGTTACTATTGTAACTAGGTAGACAGGGTTTGCAAAACTTCGGTTCGTCTTCGCGCAAATCATCTATTACGTACAGTATAATTGATTTATTGGTTGGTTCGTTCGCGCTCGAACTGGCGCTATATTCAAAGAGTAACTCGATGTAACCATATTGCGTAATCGGGCATTGAACTCTTAAAAGGGAAATTGGTTTTCG
This sequence comes from Actias luna, assembly GCA_039707435.1. Taxonomy (NCBI): domain Eukaryota; kingdom Metazoa; phylum Arthropoda; class Insecta; order Lepidoptera; family Saturniidae; genus Actias; species Actias luna. Next base: position 4,494,297 of record JAZHAC010000033.1, on the reverse strand, counting down.
TTTATATCAAACCATATTGATAGGTTATTCATAATATTTTTTTCTAATTACGAACTTTCAAACTCTCGTTTCTATTTTTTAGTGGAAACTTCAATGTAGCGTTATCAATACGCTTGTGCTATATGATACAACACAAATAAAATAATGTTACAGTTTAAATTGGTTTATATTCACTAGGAATGATTTTAGCGAAAAAATCAAAGAGACCTTTTTTATAGAGCGCAAAATTTTGTATTAGAATATTTCTTTATCAAAGCTGTAGGTTCATTTGCTTTGGAGATAAAAAATAAAATGCAAAAAGTACAAAAATCCCATGTTATTTAAATGGGGTAAGTAACATGACACGGGCACGGTTTAACTTGAAAATTAAGAGCTTGTTTAGTTGGATAATTTTTTTTAGGGTAAAAACTAATACTTCAGGTGGCGGCAGCAAAAAAAAATCAACTTGGAAATAACGGACACCCTAATATTCACGTAAATACGAATACTATGTACCAATAATATAAATTGTATATGAATCATTTGCCCGTTTGCGCCAGTTTACCGACAGTGCCCGATAGTACATCGTCTTCGTCCGAATATTACGGACTTTTATAGACTTGACCTAGGCAATATTTAATAACAATTACCTAATGAGAATCTCTGTCGGCTTCTCTTATCTATTTAATTTAACAAATATATCCGGGCAAACAAACTTTTCCCGGTACCGTATAAAAAAATCCATTCCTGTGAACTCGGAAAGTATAACAATATTTGAATGAAAATCTAATACTTACTTAATATATATTATTCGAAATGTATAAAATAGACATTGTATAATATAATAAATGTAATTTCATTTTTATTGAACGTAATAACCAATTTGATAAAAAGCTAATAGCTAAAATAGAATTCAATTGGTTTTCATAATAAATTATTATTATTTACATGAGTAAATGTAACTAATTTAACAGCTGTCATGTTAGTTTTACCGATTGTTAATAGATGACGCCTTCTGCATGTTGATAGTTTCAAATGTAGGTAAGCTCTAAGAAAATTTCCATAAAAACCAGAAACATGCAAACATTGAAAAGATTACCATAATTACAGAAGATAAGTTTAACGCAGCTGACTCAGCAAGTTAAACGTTCTTAAAGTTATACTAACAACTGTATATAACAATTAACACATAGGTTGACTAGCTAGAAACTAACTTATATGCATTTTTAAAGAAAAATAGGAATGGAAGAATGAAAAACGGACCAACAATTTTCCATAAAATTCTGCTTATTTTTCTTCAATAGCTGAAAACATATGCTATATATTTATTGATAAAATCATTAATTTTAACAAAGAAGTACACTAATAAACACTGTTGATCAATATTATTGGAGATCAAATAATTATGTGTAATTGAACTACAATTAGTGTGAAATAAATTATAGTGAGATTTACATCCTATGTTTTATACACGGTTGAGGAAAATGGTAATACATTGAGTAGTACATACTATATTGTATGAACAGTAAGAAAAACATCAAATAATAGTTTGCATTTTAATGTTAAAGTGTTTATGTCGAGACTTACCACTAGGTAATGTTATGAAACTAGGCCATTATTTAGATTTATTATAATACTAGCTTTTACCTGCGGCTTCACTCACGTTAATACTGATTTTGTCAAACAAATCGGATGACGCAATAAAAGTTTCATACTAAGTTTATTCCTCTACTTACTCCCCTTCGAATAAAATTTTCACGAGAAAGACTAGCTAATCACCTTCTACACGTTATCATAATCGATTTAGCGGTCTAGGCGTGAAAGTGTAACAAAAAAACAAACTCAGTTTCAGATTTATAATATTAGCAAGGTTGTAGAATTAACGATCTAATATTATCATAAAATGTAAGTACTTTATATATATAAATGAATTGGTATTCTCGACTTCGTTTACATTTATCCTATCAACAGCAACAATAAATTCATTCTAAGAAGGTTACGGAAGGATTATGCATACCAAAATTTCAAATCAATAAATTTAGTACTTTGGAAATGCCCTGACGGGTAGTCGGTTCATTTATGTATAGACAAGAGATGTTGCAATAGATGTTATTACAAAGCCAATTTCATGCACGCTTTGGTATGTTTTGCTTCAAAAATATCATGATAATAATAAACATAATATAACATATTTTTCCTCTTTTTTCGTACATTAATGTATGATGTATGGAATAATCGGAACACGGCACAATGCGTCCGGTGAACGCATAGTAACTACATACGAGCGTTTCACTTTCTCTCCTGCAATTTCATTTCCACGCACCAATTGTTGAGGACACCTGACTGTTTGTACACAGTTGTTACTTATTACATGTTGCGTAAACGATGATTATAAATCTATTGCAATTTTCCTAGCGTTTAAGTAATCGGGTCGTGTCAGTCATGATTAACCAATAAATAAACCTTTATTTGTATTTTCTGTATAAGTGTAAAGATATACAGCACTAATAAAAATAAACTCTTATATTACTTTGACGTTTACTTCGCCTGGATACCCATTAATATATCACTTGCTATAATACTTGCTGTAATGTATAACAATGTAACTTAGATCCATTACGCTTTTCTAGTTGTTTATAGATAAGATAATATAGAAAGTGTTATTGAAAATTTGTCTGGATTTAGTTAATAACTAGATTTTACGTGCGGCTTCGCTCGCGTTAATATTGATTTTGTCAAACAAATCGGATGACGCAATAAAACATTTCACACATAGTTTATCCCTCTTTTTGCCCCACTTCGAAACAGGTTTTTGGGACAAAAAATAGCCTATCACAGTCTCCAGGTTCTTACCTATCTCTGTACTAAAATTAATTATGATCATTTCAACGGCTTGGGCGTGAAAGCGTAACAAACAAACAAACTGACCCTTGCATTTATAATATTAATAGGGATAAATGTGTGTACTAATTTAATTGTTTACGACACGCTGTCTGCGCACGGTACCACTAAACGTTAATCAATGAAATATTTTTACACATAAAAATAGTTTCCGGTTTGTTGCGAACGCTTCGCTGACAGTGTTTTAAAGACATTACTTACTAATATTGACTACAGGTAATCCTTCTAAGTCGTTAAATAAAAACATGAACTGAGGATTGTAATTGGTGGTCAACATCAGACAGAGGCTCTGCATACTATTGGCAATTTAACTACTCAGATCCGTATGAATATGCTATATAGTAGGTATGCGTATTGCTTATACAGGAAAACATATGTATGTTCATTCGATTGTATTCAAAATTTACCTAGAGTAGGTGATATCAGAACTCAAGGCTATGAAAGTTGTTATCCTTTTCTTTATAACTAAGTCCTCACAATTATAACACTTACAAAACAACAATAAACCAGGATGTTTAAAACTACTTTATACGTTTATTTATAATAGTAGAACAGTGACATGTAAGGAACCTGAACTTTCGGAAAAGGAAAGATATATGATGAAACTGTAATACGGTGGTTGAATATTTTTCAGTAAAGCCTGGGTACCTAAAGTATGTCCCAGGAGCTCTAACTAAGAGCTAGTCTTCCCGTTAAAAACACCCGGGTACCGTTTTAGGCTATTTCATCTCTTAACATGAGATGAAATTATGGTCAAATCGTAAGCCTATGAACCATAAAAATAAAACGAAAATTTATATTTCTATGACGAATGATATAGCCCCTTAGTTATTTGGAGTTCGTGTAACTTCCTCATGCCTGTAATAGGCTTTTGGTTGGAGTGTGAATTTAAAGTTCATCCATGTGGTGCACCTTGGGTAATAATACCTCTTCTGTTTTTACTTATTACAGGCAAAAGTGCGCTCACCTCTCGGTTCACCTGTCATGGACAGTAGAGTAAATTAACTTTCTTAAGAAACTGAGAGGAAGACAACGTCTTATAACGTCTCCAGTAATTGTTAAAAACAACGTTGTTAGAAAATAACGGACGTTTCATAAATTAAACCGCAATAAAAATATTAATGGACGGGTGAGAAAAGATGTGCTCTTGTGACTTCTTCCTTTGCTTCGATGACATAAAGCTTGATAGGTTGAGGGATCTGACTGCCTAGCATACTATTTAGTGGAGAAGACGACCGTTCCAGGTCACTGAACTAGTTTCGGAGACCGAGCGTCTCTGCTGGGATATCACAGCGCATGCTCACACAAACATATGACACCTTATTAAAACAGCCGACGCGAAACCATGTAATTTTAGTAAACAGGAGTTCCTCCTACACAGTTCATTGGTTCTCTCAGGTGGATAGTGGTCCACAATGGATTTTTCAATACAAAAACGGTTGGTGTTTGAAAATGATTAAGCATTATGGGATTATCTATCGAAAGCTACGTCACTAAGTATACTGATGTTGTTCTAATATTTTTAATTATATTTGCTTTGAAAGAACTAATATTATTGGTATGTTTACATAATTCTACATATATTAGAAATTTATAGAATATTTCTTGATTTGTTTTAGTATTTTTGCATCTTTTTGGGATAAATCAAATTGAACATTAGTATTTTCTATTTGAATATCGCGACACCACCAGATTCGGTGCATTAATTAACCTTTACTACCCACTATTCTAAAAATCGATCCATATATAATGTAAAGATAGAATTTTTTAATTAAAATTTAGACATCGCATTGACTTATTCAACTAATATTATATATTTAAACGAGTTTATCAAGGCTAGATAAAATAGAAGTAAATCATTAATATCGAACACGTAGACTGTTGACTTTAATACATAAAAATATAGAAGATACATATTAGGTGATTTTTATAGCATCAATTCAGACTGATAGTTTGTTCTTGATGGCAAACTAGGTCTATCAAGTATACTCAGTCACAGAGATCTGCGATTCATTAGTGACTGCCTCCATCATGCTGACTTGTATCTCAGACAGTGGGACATATTGGCTGATTCCAAGGTTTTGTTCACGAGGATAGGACTTGCCTTATTCGTAACGTCTCATCTGCCACTGAGAAACCCCGAGTTCTATATTTTCCAAAGTACAATGCTAAAACAAGGACGTTTCTCAAGTGTTTAATTTCTTTAAGATATTTTCCTACATCCTCAAAGTTGTGGAAGGTCCTAAGCACGTATTAGGGTTCGAATTTGCGAACATTGAACCGATTTTTTGCAAATAAAAAAGTCTTAACCAGCCTGATTCGGTTAAGATTTAGAAATATTGTTTTTTATTTAGACACTGAATAATAAAACTTTTTTTAATTCTATACGATTAGATTCTCATATGATTTATTCAATAATATTTTTAAATTGATTTAGTGCATACGTAAAACTCATTTATATATTATGTGATAAAGAAATTTATAATAATTCGAACAAATTTTGGTGACCTATCAAGAATCGAACCCTTTACAGTTGCAACTATACTCGGCTACCAAGAACTGCGGTAGTTGGTCCTTTTCTAAATTTCTACAAATATTAGATTTTAACTATTCCTACAAACCAAAAAAAAAAATGTCGTGCTTAGAATGATTTGCATGAATGGCTTGTTTGTAACAAGTGTGACAAGTTATATTCAAGGTTACGTACCAGAAACTAGAGCAATTATGGGAACTAAACTGTGTACAAACACATAAATGTAGAAATTACAACTGAATAACTAAAATAAAAGTAAATTTAAAAATGAAATAATAAACTTCATTATGAAAATATTCTACTTTTGTGTGCACCGAAAAGTTATTTAATTTTTTCATCGAAAACAGTAATTTATATAAGCATATACTATTAATATTGTAAAGTAAAATTCGATAATATAATTATGGTAGCATTATCTTTAAATACTTACACTATCCGTTGATATAGCACTATCGCATAGCGATATACTTAAAACGCAAAAACAGCATAGAAGCGCACTAATTTTACGAACCATGTTTCACATACAACACCAAAAATATATATCTTTATATATATACGTCTCCGGGATTTTTTATTAGAAAAAGTTGTCGGGTTTCCTTTTTTTAAATCGGCAATGACAGCCAACGTTAAGCGAAAGGCGCGCGACCGAACACACTATTGTAAGCAACTTTTATGAATGTTGTTTTTGAAAGGCCCGCGTAGTAGTGGTTTCGCACTGATTTCTTTTCTACGTTCCGTTTTATGCAGATTTAGAACTATTGGTTTACATTTCTTATAAATATATTAGTTATAAAAATAATCATTGATCTTTTACAATAATTAACTATTTCAAACAAAATTAAAATCTTGTATTTGTAATAATATACAAAATATTGAAGAAAATAATTTAAGACATTTTGATAGTAATTAATCATTACAAATTACTGATGAAATTTTAAGACCATATTTAGTTTTTATTTAATATTTGACATTTATAAAAATTACATAGCATATATATTTTTTGATAATAGTTCAATGCTTAAGAAACACACTATTCTGCACTACAATGAGCCTGAGCTTTATGATAAACCTTCATAGTATTACGGGATTATGGTAAAACATTTATATTGATCGTATAGGTATTAATTGTTGTAAGTGACAACATTAAATTTGATAATCTGTGTGCGAGGCAACTGTCAGTGCATACCAGTAGACGTACTTAAGAGGTTTGATTAAAATTTTTATTCTTAATGTCTCAAGTAGATAATGGGGTGACGAAATAGCTAAAACCGTAATCGTAGGAAGATAATCAATTTTTAAGCTAAATCAATCAAGTGCCAATAGCTTCTAATTGAAAAGAGAATGATTTGTAGAGACAGAAGTAATTTTGATAAATAGGAGTTTAGTTAGGAAGAATATCTAATTTTTGATTTACGTAATTGTAGTGAAAAACGCACTACAAAAGTTTTACTCTATCTATATTGACCCTTATATTTAAATGAATAAAAAGCGAATACAGACAGAAGGTCAGACAGATGTCAGACAGAAGGTATTGGCACTATGCCGTCGATATGTCAGTGAAAATCAAGAAATAATGTTATAATAACAAGTTATTTGTCAATTTTGTACTCATGGGAGACATATTTGATAGTACAAACGAGTTATAATAAGAACAAAAAACAAACAACAACAAGAAAAACAAAAAATTAATATTGTCTTATTTTAAATAATCTTCAGCTTTTAGTAAACCAGCCATATACTTGTTTTGAATATGAATTGTATTTCAAAAAATGCAGGTGTTTACGCGCGGGAATAATATGGTTGGTTATTAATTATTGAGTTTGCGCCACCTGAGTAGATTGCTAGTAACTATTTACACCAAAAGCAATCTCTATGTGGTATATGCCCGGTACAACCAGTACTGCCGGCCGCCTTTAAACCCGCTCTACACTTAGCCGGCGGATCGAGCGCGATGGCCGCGAAAGGGCGCGAACGCTAAGTGTGGAGCCGTTTCGCATATTCATAATTATAATACGCCAGCGCGTACATTGTTAGGGACGCAGCAACAGCTACTTTGTCGTCCATCTCATTCAACGTTGTGAAAGTAACTGTGAAAATACCGCGCACCATTGCTAGTGTAGAGTCGTTGTTAAATTCGCGCCGCAAAATCGCGCCGTGATCCGCGGACTAAGTGTAGAGCGGTCATTAGAGGGCGACAAAGACTCTTCAGTTGCTATCAAGACCTTCAGGTGAGTGCATATTTTATTAATTTTTTACCAATTTTATTGTTCTCATTGACGTGGTCATCCGCCTCGCCCGCTTTGTGTATTCTCAACATCTTCCGCGATTTTAATTATTTTTAATAGTGTTTTTTAAAGGCAATTCACTAACCCGCCCGCGAAAAATAAAACGTGGCAAATCTAGCTACATACTGTTAGGTTTATTTATAATTACATAACATTAATTGTATATTGGTATTAACAAATACTTGTAGTAATAAATTAGGCTACTGTAAGTCAAATTGTCAAGTTATTGAAAGTTAACACAATATTCATTATCTGTTACAAAGTTTACCGCGACAGATAGCTGTATGTGATGATGTATACAGACTATTGATCGAATGATCGCAAAATAAATTTGTCATTTAAACGATGCATCCAACGATCCCAATCGTTTATTTGAAATTAAGATAACAAGCTCTCAGTACGCGAATTCCACTCGCCTCCTCGCGAGCTCTTATCACGAAATTAATCCCATTATTTTTTGTCTTATCAGTTACCTAAACGTAGCATGTAATTACGTAGCTACACGATTAAAGCTTCAGTTACGAGTAGTCAGTAGTATAATATGCTAAAATATGTTTAATAATACCAAAATAAAGTCTACTTCATACTATCGCCATCTAGTGGATAAAATATGTACTAGGTTAATAATGTACCACAGCTATTTATAGAGCAATAAAATTTGTCTATTCTCAACCTGCAACTCATTCGTTTTATTATAATAAGTATATATTATCTGTTATTTTGTGCAGAAGTAAGCAAGCAATTTGATTGTAAGATATTTAATCACCACGAGCGTAAGTAGGATCTGTTTAATTATTTAAATGCAAGACTAAATTATTTATTTCATATTTCTCTATGTCGGACAAATTATTACAAGAAATCTATAAGAATATATATCTATAAGAAATTTATATTTATAAGAAATTTGGTAACGATGTTTTTAAAAATTTGTAATATCTTTTTTAACTTTTTTTTTAAGGGCGGATATTAAGAAACTATTTCAGTATTTGTCTTTTGATATTTTTAGGCTTACGATAATATTACGATTTTTCTAATTAAGTTGCTGATATTAAGTATATGATACTTAAGGCTATTTAGTTTATATTGTTGTGAAATATGTTTATATAATGGCTATTTGTTACCTAAATAAGAAAATTAAAATTGATATTTATGATTCCAGTTAGTAAATTTTCGATTTGCTACCATATATTTCTAAGAAATATTCAAGAGTATGTAATAATTATTGAGATGAATTGATATTTGATCGTACTCCAGTAATACATCTTTACATAATAATCCAAGTAGAGTGTTACTGAGTTTCCCTGGCCGTAGGATTGCGAGTATATGAAGCGACATCTGGTCAAACTTTTATTATCCCGGCACATGTATATACACTAATTGAATTACTAAACTTGACTTGACTTCCTAAACCTAAATGATTCCTAAACTGTCAAAACTAATCTTAATTACGGATGTATGTATATTGAATATTATCCGTCGTTATAAAAGTTTATTATCGTACCAATTCGCTTTTAATGCCCGTATTCTAATCAAATTTTATTTCTTTTATTTCAATAATTATCACAGTTTAGCCTATTATAGGCTAATGTATAATGTAACAGATGACTATAAAATATCAAGATTACGGCGATTGCGTTGAAAAGTATACTGAGTAAAGGTTTTGATTATTATTCGTTGAGGTACTCCAGACAGAACGGTTATAGCCAGAGAATATAATTGAGTTGTTGACATTTGACTCAAAATATTTCAACTTATGAATTAGTCGACCTCTGTCAAGTGCACTCTTGCAACTTGCCGACAGGAGTAGATTTTGTTTTTCATCATTTACCAATTAACCAATCCTTATTGTTGACGACTATTAGGACCATTATCGGGTGGCTGGAATGTTTTATGATGATTTCAGTATCCTAACAAATTGTTGGTCTCAGTTTTAGAACATTTCAAAGAGTTCTTGCAACACTTCATGATTCGGGTTATTGTAATTCCACATCACTTTTGTAGAATGACTAAGCTGCAATGCAATAAATTTATAAATAACTAGCTTCTTCCCGCGGTTTTGCTCACGTTAATATTGACCTAGTGAAATCGTATAATGCAATAAAAAAAAAATCATACAAAGAGTATTTAGGTCTTTAACCCACTTCCAATAACTTTCCGCAAAATAAAGTATCATATCATCGTCTCTAAGGTCCCATCTATCTCTATATCAAAATTAATCACAGACGATTCCGCGGTTTAGGTGTAAAAGCGTTACACTAAACAAACAAACTCACTTTTGCATTTATAATATTAGTAAGGATAATATATTCACTACCTGATAAAATAAAAACCCACCAAAAACTCCTAAATAAATATTTACGGAATGGGTTAGGCTGGAAGATTCTTAAGAGCTATAGGTACACTGGTTGGCCCCGTAACAAACTAAAAGAGAGTTGCTGGGACAAGCTCATCACCATCATGATGATCGCTCTCCTTTTGGATCTACAGATCCAGCCTACTTAATTACAGAATATAGATTAGCTATTACCGGACCGTAATACGCCTTAACGTGTCTCCATGCTGGTGGTTAGTTAAACTTCGTAAATGTTCGAGATCGAATATGATAAAGACAGGTATTTTGTATTACAGCTGTATAATATGTACATACTAATATTTTGCAAACACAGTTGTTATAATTAGGTATCGTAAATAATGTATTATTAGAATGTAATTATTATTTACTGTTAAATACCACGTCTACTGCTTATTGGCGTGCAGACATTTGATACTTGAAACATAATAATACTACATACTTTTAATTAATGAAATGATTCAACTACGAACAATAACTATACTTTGCATTTATAAAAGCCGTTACCTTACAGTTAGTGTAATGGCCGTGAATGAAGTTGGTTATTTGATGAAGTCTTATCCTGCGATAAGCGACTGGTCGAGGCAGTTGAGTTAAGAAAGTTCGACAGTACGGACGAAATCTCGAGTTGTAAGGGGAAACTCTGCAGTGAAATGCTGTAAAATATAACGAATGAGGAACGAGATTTTCAGTGTATGATTCGACGTAACCTCCTCGGTCTCTAACAAAAGTGTCGTAAAAAAATACACTACTATGACTTAGAGTTGTTACAATGCTAAGCGTCTGGTAATGTAGAAGGTGATTACTAACATTATCTCAAAGATAATATCAAGCCTTATCACGAAAAATCATCGTAAGCGCTCAAAAATCCATTAAAAATGTTTTTAGTGTATCCTCCTAAAAATTATCTTTCTAAATTAGAAGCCGTATGTTAATAGCCACTAGTGTAATAAATGAATTGTGAACATAAGTCTTAATTGTTTATAAAGTCATAATAAGTAGGAATGAAAATTCTGTCGAACATAAAAAGTGCAACTGTCACCTATGTCTTTCCTGAAAAGATCTATATCTAAAAATTACGCTCAATAATGTCGATAATTAAGTCGAATAATTATTGAACATTATTCGGTAACATTTTAAAATTTTGCTAAAAATTTATTTATTAGTAGTCAATCAAACCGACCACAGACTATATACAAACAGTTATATATCATACATATATCAACCAGTTGCTTGATGCATGGTTAAAGTGCTGCATTTTGTCCAGTAAATTGAAGGGCAAGCATTACGGCTCTCTACAAATTAACATCCCACAAAAGCCTTGGTTTTTTAAAGTTAAAAAGTTATGCAAAAATGTTACCTGTATCATTTGTCGTCTACATCATGGTCACGCCACTACCCCAGTACATTTGGCTAAACTGAGGATTAGGGATCACTCTCTTTGTGAATGTGGCTTAGAGGACGGATCCCCTGACCACATATTTTTTAATTGCTCCAGGAACAGTTTTTCTCTTTATGATATTTTCCCTCCCTCTATTCCCCGTCCTATTAACATTATGTGCTTCCTAACTCTTGTTACGGACAATCGCTTAGTTCTAGAAGGCTTGTCAAGTTTTATAAGAACTAATAAAATTAAACTTTAAGATTTTAGTTTCATTCTGTGGTGTATTTGTAATCTAAAAACATATTCTATATGTAAATTGCATGTATTGTTTGTGTCGTCTATTTGTCAGTGAATAGCTTGGTTTGGATATAATTTAAAGAGAAAAACAAAAGTTCTTTAATAGAATCTCCATTGCTTATGGTTCTACCTACGTGAGATTGACAAAATTAAGTGCGCACACATGTGGCCATTAAATAAAAAAAGTAGAAGAAGACTATATGTATTTGATATTGACAGAATCAATATAAACATTGAACGTTTTATTAATTTTTATCTCCATATTTATAACAAATATTAAATATACGTTTTACCTTTCTGCACTTCTTATACACATAAATTTTACTCTCACTCAGCCGTGCGCGTAGTGTTTTAAGAAGTACCTACAGTTTTTTTTCGCGTATTATTTTTTTATACTTAAGGTTTTTAGCGCTATGGCCATAATCTCACCTAACCTGAGTGAGGATACGACCCAAGTTAGTAGACACGCTAAAAGCTGTGGAGGAACTGGCTCTCAAGTGCAGCTGCCGGAACACACCTATTAGTATTTGGCGGCAGGTTTACAACTAGAGGGTAGTTGCCAGCCAGTCGGGCATTAGAAAAAGCCCTACCACCATATAAAACAATATAAGACACATTAATATACATGATATTAATTAATATATAAGACATATTAATATATAAGAAGTATATACGTACTAGTTTATAGCAGAAAAATTAAGTACATAAACTTTAGTAGTTATTAAATTGACAGCGTATATTCTCGACAGTAATCATGGGTAAATGGGACAATGATGAAATCGTTCAGAGGCTGAGAGAGTACCTGAAGATTCCAAGCGTGCACCCAGATATTGACTATAGTAAGTACCTCTTATTTCTGTACCTACCTACATACGCAAGTCATCAGACTATGTAACATTAGGTTAGACCTACATATACATGTTTATCATCAGCTTTCAAATGAATATCAATGTTGTTTCAAATGTACGTGGTGGTAAGGCTCTCTCTAATGCCCGCCTGGCTAGCTACCACCCTAATGTTGAAAATCTACCACCAAATACCTATAGGTGTCTTCCGGCAGTTGCACTTGAGAGTCAGTCCCTCCAAAAGTTTAGCGTGTTCACCAGCTTGGGCCACATTGTCACTGTAGGTGAGATTGTAGCCACAACGCAAAATCTTAACTATAAAAATAAATGTACGTGAATTTTAAATTTTTATATTCGTGCTGATTACGTGATTAGGTTTCCTCAATCTCATGCATAGTTTGTTTTTATACTAACTATTGTATATAAAGACAGCTTTGTTAGAATTGAGCCATTGTGAGGGGAGGACGAGGAAATTAATCGCCCGTCTCCAATGGTAGCCATGGTGGATAAACGGTAAAATCAAACATGCTTTGTCTCTAGAAAAAGACTGTATCACACGTTTGCTACTATAGTTTTATTACCAGAGTCAGAGTAAAGAAACAAATAGCTTATACTTATATTTTAGCTAAAGCTTTCTTTCAATAAAGAAACACAGCGCCGAGTAAGGATTTAAAATCAAATCTAAAAACCATAACATTTTTTTGTAATGTTCAGGATTTGATTTGAACAAAATAGAGTAGTTAATTGGCTTATCATTAAAGTGGTATACTTTATAAGAAACTTTCAGGACAAAAAAAAAACAATATTACCAATTTATGTTAATGTAGATTAATTAAATCGTAGTTGCATTAAATAGGCTATTTAAAATTGTAATGTATGTAAAAGTGTTTATGTGTACAAATATGCATATGTATATAAGTATTTTTCAAGGTATGATTAACATTTAAAAATCTAACATTGTGTGTACATAATATTGTATACCTGTAAAATCTGCTGAAGTACTTTTAGATGATTAATAATTTTTTTAATCGTTTTCTGGCTACCAAGATACACATTCTACTTATTTTGGAAGTCACTGTCAATTTGTGTGTATGAATGTCACTATCATGTAAATGTAAATAAATCAATTAATATGTATTTAGATAATAAATACGAACTCGTTTATTTCAGACGATTGTATAGAATTTATAAAAAAACAGGCAAACTTGCTAAATTTACCTGTAACTGTACATGAATTTGTACCGAAAAAACCCATCGCAATCATAACATGGGAGGGTTTAAACCCGGATTTGCCTTCGATTTTGCTGAATTCTCATATGGACGTTGTGCCTGTCTATGAGGTATGTAGCCGATTTGTTTAATTTCGACGATTATCGTTCGAGCGGGCAAGACGGAGGGATATTTCATTTTTAACACTTATTTCATTTCTAATGCTATTTATTGAGGAATGGTCTTATTTTAATTTGCTTTTGTAAGACATAACCAAATAACTGATTACAAATGAATATGATAACATAATTATGAATATACATGACTTCTAGAGCTTTAATCCTTAACTACCCTATCTTACTTGTCCTTCTCATACTAATCTATACATAAAGTCGGACCGAGCAATTTACAAAACTTCATTGAGCTCTGTTGCGATTTCGGAAATTGGCATGGACAGACACACCATCGTACGAGATTTTTATATTTAAAGATATACTACTAGACAAACTAAACAATTAAAAAAATATATATATTGTTATTTTTAAAGTACTATAATTTTCTAATTTTATAAATAATAAATAAGTATATTACTACAAACATTAATATAACGAACAGAATTTTAGTGAAGTCAAGAGTCACCTTTTAGCCCTGCACAATAATTAAATAAACGTTGCCAACATATCATTACATCCATTTATTTATATTACTACCAAAAATTGAAGATCATCAGGGATAATATGTGTTTACCTGATTAATAACTCCGTTTTCGTATCCACGTCACTAATCTATTAAAACATAAAAATTTGTTAACGTCAAGCATTTACTATTTGAAAGAAATTTTAGTTCGTTCAGTTATTTACGTGTGTACTTTTGTATCATAAATATTCAAAAATAAAATGTTAACTGTAACATTTTAAAATTAAACTGTGTTTTAGTGTAAATAGATAATTATGTTATTCAAATGAACTAGAAATGCTTTTATTGCAGTTATCTAGTCTTGACCCATATCAGATCAATGTCGTTCGTATTCGTAGATAGGAAAGTAAACAAGAATATATACTATTGTGACGTCTACTAATTACAGTGCGTTATATTCCATACCTCGTAGCAAATTTATTCTCAAGGACTAAATAGTTTAAATAAAACATATAAAAGATAAATAAATGACATAAGAAATTTAAATGTAAATATGCTATAGTTCATGCAGTCTTTTAAAGGTGTTTTTATACAAGTCATCTGTTATAGCAGTCTGCGACGCCGTTGGCTTGGAACTAAAAATATTGTATAATTCTTGCCCGTTTCTGTATTTTTTTCAATACAGCTTTGCTCCTCTTGGAGGTAGCGTAATGTTAATCGCCTAAATCTTTTCACAATTATTGATCTATCAAATACAAAAGCAGTTTTTGAAGTCCAAGTGGGACCGATTTCAACCGCGGTCGTGAACGGACGTGTCCGTGAGCCCTCGTTGATTGTTCTCGAAACCGATCGCTGCGCTTTACCGCGCCGCCTATTGTTTCTTTGTGTTATTCTTACGTCTTATCGGCAATAATCCGTCTATTATTGCCGACAATAAAGTTCGTGTTACCGATAATTAGTTTATTCTTAAACTCAATCTATTGTTTGGCTATCGTGTTAATATTACATTGTGAGAATTCTCGTAGTTTATTATTGTGAATTCAAAGTATTGTTTGTCGTTATCGTGAAACAGTGCAGTGATTAAAGTGCCGACACTGTAAGTACGCCGGTCACCGGCTGCCAACAAAGGTAACACTTAATTTCCATTAAGCCTTTTATTACTTTTACAGGCAAGGTCTCAGATATTGTTTATTTTTTTTTTTTTTCTTTTTTCTTTACTTTCTGCACGTGCACTACTAGATTGTATTTCAATGTTAACTCGTCGAACTTTAGATAGTTTGTTTAACTATTTCTAGCCGCGCCCCCCTGCCCCTCAGGCAGGGAGGTTTTTTTTTTTTTATACAGGTTTCCTTTTAAACCTACGTTACACCAAGGCTGCTACCGAAATGGCAAACCGCTCAGAGCTTTTGCTAAATAGGTTCCGAGTCTTCGTAGATAAGACACACCCAGAGCTCTTTCAAGAGTTTCTTGCTACTCAACCCCAACCACCGCAAAATGTGCGTATCCCGGCAGCGGCGGTAAATGCGCCCGCGCGCACCCGCCCTCCTTCTCCGTCCCGCACACTCGGGACCTCTCGTTCTCGCTCGCGATCGCGTTCCCCAACAAGGAATCTAAATAGTCATTCACAGGCACCTGTCTCTCCCATACTACCTACATCCCAGGTACCAACGCCGCGACAATTCGAGCAACTCATCTCATATGCTCCGCCTGCGATCCCTACGGCGAATTCATTCTCGCCACTTAGCTCGGACCCGACACCAACCAACGAGGCAGAAATGGAGGAGCCCGAATCTATTAATACCGACAGCGACTTCACGCTAGTCAGTAGGGTCAAACCTAAAAATAAAAGGGTACTTTCACCAGAAACTACCGAACCGAAAGTAGCCAAGGCTTGGCGGACCGAAAGCACCCGCGTCCCTGCGACCCCTTCAATCTCTGCGACTCCTGTTCCTGGCCCCGCGGCCTCGACTGAAAAAGCAGTCCGCCAACCACCACCCGTCACTATCGCTGATAAAGCAGCTTGGTTAAATATTTCCACGCAGCTTAATATTAAAAAAATCCGTTATACTAGCGCCCGTAGCACCCCTGCCGGGATTCAAATTAAAGTCCCTACGCCTTTAGATTATAAAAATCTCACCGCCTTCCTTAGAGAAGGAAAACACCAATTTTTCACTTTCACTTTGGAAGAAGACCGTTTACTGCGCGTAGTTATTAGGCGCGTCCCCAAAGAACTCCCCGAGGAGGAAATCGTTGCGTCCCTTAAGGAACAAAACTTTCCGGTCCACCAGGTACACCGCATGTACCACCACATAACTAAAAAATTGTTCGACCTTGTTCTTGTCATCCTAGACCGCTCTAAGGAAGGCAAGGAAATCTTCTCACTTAAATCCGTGTGCGGCCTCTCCGGCATCACTGTCGAATTACCGCACAAAAAACACAGCCCTACTCAATGCCACAATTGCCAGTCGTATGGCCATTCTTCCCGCAACTGCTTCATTAAGCCGCGTTGCGTCAAGTGTCTACAAGATCACTCTACTAAGGAGTGCCCACGTACCCCTGAGTCCCCCGAACCACCAAGCTGCGTCCTATGCGGCAAAGCCGGGCACCCCGCGAACTATCGTGGGTGTGAACGTGCCCCACGCACGAGACGCACGCGTTTTCCCACACAAGCGCCTTCAGCGCACTTAGCGGCTGCACGTACCGCACCGCCGCCACTCATGTCTAATCAGGATTTCCCGAGCCTGGGCAAGCCAGCGCAGGTCACTTCCGCGAACCCATCTCCTCCCCAAAGACCCACACTAGCTCCGACCAACGCGTGGACCACCAATCAGCAGCCTCCGAAGGCTAAACCCGCGAAACTCACCGCGGCCGGCCCTTGTACTGGTTTCAAAGGCATCGACTGGCTCGCCGAACTACTAGAAGAACATTCCGTAGATGATATCATTGCGTTCGACGACATGATTAGCGCTAGTCAAGATTTTGGCCGTCTAAAAGCCATTAAGTGCTTCCCAGGCATTGCAAGGACTATGCAACGCCTTATCCGCGCTTCTCCTAAATAAACTCGCAATGGAGGATAAGATTAGACCCCGAGGCCTATCTTTGTCCTTTTTTAACGCGCGCAACCTGAAACCCCAACGCGACTTGGTAGCTAGCTTCCTTAAGGAGCGGCAAATAGATGTGTTTCTAGCACAAGAAACTCTTTTAAAACCGAGCGTTCGCAATCCCGCGATTGCGAACTACAAGATAGTAAGAAATGATCGTATCGGCGTAAGAGGCGGCGGCACGCTCATATACTATAGAAAGTCACTGTATTGCATGCCAATAGATCCTCCCGAACTTACAAATTTAGAAGTCTCGGTGTGTAGAGTGGGTATGACTGGTCATCCCACTATCTTTATCGTTTCCGCGTACCTTTCGCCTAATAAAACTCTCCTCCAGTCGGATGTGGAGACGCTTTTCGCGCTCGGTGACTCTGTTATAGTGGCTGGCGATCTAAATAGCGGGCACATTCAATACAACAACCCGCGTACTACCACTAATGGTAGGACACTATACTGGCTAGAAAATGCGCTTATCTTCGATGTAATTGCTCCTTCAGAGCCAACTCATTATCAAGCTAACTGCCGCCCTTCAGTTTTAGATATAGCTATTTTAAAAGGGATCGCGCTTCAAGTACGGCAAATCGAAGTCGTACATGAACTAGATTCCGATCACCGCCCAGTAATTCTGCAACTAGGCCACCCGGGCGACCACACACCCGCTTCAGTCAAAGTGGCTGACTATCCAAAACTCAGACACTATCTCTCAATTAATCTCTCTTCTCCTCATTTAGACAGTATCCCGGACGAGATAAAGTCTGTGAGCGATGCCGATGTGGTGATTGACTCCCTAGTAGGTCACCTCCAGAATGCCATCAGGGAAACCTCAAAAGAGGTAAGGGCGGCAAATGATCGCCGCTTCATACTTCCTGATGATATTCGAAAACTGATAACGGAGAAAAACTCCGCGACATGCGCTCACGATTCTTATCCGACGGAGGAAAATCGTGTACGGCTACGTAGCCTACAAAGATTAGTTAAATTTCGTATCTCCGAACTCCGTAGTCAAAGATGGGACAGCCTCTTAGAGGAAATCAAACCGTCTCATCTCGCCTTCTGGGATCTCGTTCGTAAACAGAAGAGCAGCTATTCGTCCGGAATGCCCCCGTTAGATAGAGGCCCCGGCAATCCGCCGGCCTTCGAAAGTATTGACAAGGCAGAGTATCTCGCTGCCACTCTCGCACAACAGTGTTCCCCTAATCCGTATGAATAGCATACCATAGATACCACGCATATCGGGAGGGTCGATCGAACAATTCAATCAATAAGAGAGACCCCTCCAATCGAAAACTTAGATCCGGTTACAACTGACGAAGTACTCGCGATTATAAAAGGCCTTAAACCAAGGAAAGCCCCCGGTCCCGACGGAATCAGAAATGAAGCCCTCAAACGTCTCCCTGACAAACTTATAGTTCTTCTGGTCTGCATCTTCAATGCGGCCATAACTCACTGCCATTTTCCGGCCGCTTGGAAAATGGCAACGGTAATAGGTATCCGTAAACCCGGAAAAAAGGCATCCCTTCCGGAAAGCTACCGCCCGATAAGCCTCCTCAATACGATTGGTAAAATATACGAGCGACTCCTTCTAAACCGACTTCAATCAACTGTCTCAGACAAATGTCTTTTACCACACGAGCAATTCGGCTTTCGACCCAAGCACTCGTGCACCCACCAAGTTCTCCGCCTCACGGAGCATATTCTCTCCAATTTCACGGAGTTACATCGCCCTAGGCGCACACTTGCCGTATTTTTTGATATAGCCAAAGCTTTCGATAAGGTCTGGCACGAAGGTCTCATATTTAAACTCAATCTCTTACAAGTTCCGGACAGGCTAGTCCGCATAATCCTTGCCTATCTATCGGACCGCTCCTTCTGCTACAAAGCAGACGGAGCCTTATCCTCGCCTCACCCAATACGCTCAGGAGTCCCCCAAGGCTCTATCCTAGCGCCCTGCCTATTCAACTTGTTCGTTAGCGACATTCCCGAATTCTCCAACGTCGCAGTAGGCTCCTATGCAGACGACACAGTCATCTTCAGCTCGGGCAGGAATAGGATTCATTTATATTACCGCGTCCAAAGAGCCGTCTCTACGTTTGGGTCCTGGTGCCTCAAATGGCGCATAGGAATAAACCCAGACAAAAGTGCGGCTATCATGTTCGATCCTCACGCGAGGAGGAATATAAGAAAAACATTACACCTTTTCGGTGTCAATATCCCCTGGGCTAGTCATACTAAATATCATGGTGTAGTTTTAGACAGGCGCCTAACCTTCAAAAAACATATAGATTACGTACAGAAAAAAGCCTCCACGGCTATGGTTCTGCTACGCAATCTTACCTCTTCTAAGAGCAAAATGTCACTCAGACATAAGCTCACAATATACAAAGTATGCATCCGTCCCATACTTACTTATAGCTGCCCCGTATTCGCTCACGCTTCGCGCACCATCCTTTACAAACTACAAGTGTTACAAAATAGATTCATGCGTATAGCCGTCCAAGCTCCACCCAATGTCTGCAATGTAGATTTACATAAAGATATGGACCTTCCGTCCATATATGCATATATCAAAGATGTCACAAAGAAATTTTTCGAAAAGGCCGAAGTTCATCCCAACCCCAAAATAGTACACGTACTTAGCTACACTCCTAATCCGTATGCTAAACGCTTCGCACGCCGGCCACGTAACTGCCTCACCGATCCCGTCGACAAAATAACAAGATTGAACGCACTGCTCCCTGCCGTCTCCACCAATTACACGTGTCCGCGCACACGCCCGTGTAACCGCCGTTCTCGCCGCCGAGGCCGAGCGGTAAATTTCGCTCCCGCACACCCGCCGCGGCCTCCCTCTGCAGATTCTTGAGCCTAGGATCGATCCTCCGGACAGGAGCCCTCAAGTGACTCTGGTCGCGCAATACAGTGACACTCTACATCACTGAGAGTACATCATCACACCGCATATCATCCGTGCACACCCACACATAAAGTACACGGTTCTGTAAGGGACTACTCCTGCGGCCCTCGCGTGGTTTGCCCTATGTTATTGTTAGGACCTGTTGGTTAGTTAGGATCGCGAATCTTTGTTCGTATTCCAGCAGTAGTCCAAGCCGAGGTTCGGCCATTCTGGCACCCTTGCGCCCTCTGCCATGGGGCTGAGTGCCCTTAGCATTCGCCCCAAAAAGTTCGGTGAAGCTGTCAAAGCCCTTACGGCTAACAGCGTATGTCAGGTCGAAAAAAAAAAAAAAGTCCAAGTGGTTGTTCCTTGGATTAACGCGTTCAAAAAACTTTTCGTTTTTATACTAATATTAATATAGATATGAATTTACTGTCTAGACATCGATGAAGGTTAATTGCTTTACTCTTTAATGTTAGTGTATAAATATTGCCTTCGACTATGTTTATTCAAGTGTATGCAATGTTTTAACTGTATTATTCTCTAAATAACAGAAGCATAATGCGTTAATTTGTTTTTCATTCGTTTACAACAACACAACTGAATCACAAGGTCAATTATATCAATTGTAAACAGTTATATAGCTTTTTAATTATGAATATCTTATTGAAAAAAAGAAATAAATTTATTTTCAAGGAACATTGGACTTACCCGCCTTTCGAAGCGAGAATTTCTGAAGATGACTTTATATTCGCTCGAGGTGTTCAAGACATGAAAAGTGTAGGGATGATTTACTTAGAAACTGTACGTCGTTTAAAAGAAGCTGGCAGCAGATTAAAGAGAACTGTACATATTACTTTTGTCCCTGGTAAGCCTTACTTTTATTATTCAGAGTATTTTTGGATAAGATGATTCTTAATATGTAGCCAATTTGAACATAAGTCATTTTGCCGCACATGAAAGTGATTACATAAATCTTTCAATTCGTCATCACCCATTGACAAATCAATTGTCATATCTTGTGTTTTACAACTTACGGATCCTAATCCTTCTATACACTTGGGTCCGAGCCTGGGGGTGGTTTCTTTCCGGAATAGCATCACTATCTATGGTTTAATAAGGCCGGTAACAGCTAATAAATATTGTAAACAGTAATCAAATGGGAGATCATCGCTACGTGGCTTGTGCTATCTCTAGCTGCTTGTACATACATACATATGTACCTTCTTTCATAATATTACAGTACGATCTCTTTCCAATAACCGCCATGCGAGCCGACTCTTACGTATCTTTTCGTATCCACACAAATATAGGTATCATCATATGTGTATACTTCAATATTTACGGTTAGTGACATGAAAGGTTGTATTACGTAGCGTTGCTTCTTTCCCTAATTTTGAAAGAAGTAAGGGTACATTGTCTTTCAGTATGTCCTATGGGTGGCAAAAATGAAAGGGTTGGGAACCTTTAATATATATCTACTACTTTGTTTCTTCAATTACCAACATTCAGAATACCGTTAATTGGAATAGATTCGAGTAAAGTTTGGTTTACGTGTATTTTGTGGAAGATTGTAAGTTTAACTGCTACTATTATATATTGTATTAAGGTTTATAGTTATGACGTTATAACTATTATTTGTAGTATATTGTTACAGATGAAGAAATAGGAAGTGTGGATGGTATGAAAATATTTTCCGAGTCGAACAAGTTCCGGGAATTAAATATTGGCTTTGGTTTGGATGAGAGCGGGCCTAGTAGTAGTCCAGATGTGTTGTACGCTTTCCATGGCGAAAGAACCAGCAGACGTAAGTACTTTTCTTATCGAACAAGTTCTACATTTCTGCCTACCTGCTAAATAAATTATTTATATTTATTAATTATTAGTGATTGTTTTACGGATACTGTATAAAATTGGAATATTTTAAATGTTAGAGGCATATTTGAGGACAATTAAAAAAAATGTTTTATCGCAGAAATAAAGGTTGTTTGTCAGAATTCACTTTATCCTTTATATGGTTGTGCCCGCGATATCACCTAAAACTAAAAGATATTTAACAATTATTGCTCATTTGTTATAACTTCAATTCAATACAGCTTTGCTTTTTGTGGAGGTTGCATGATGTTAAATAGTCAAAAGCCTTCTTCCATAACTAAATGTAAAACGTAAAAAGAATTTTTGAAATTTAAAATAACAAGTATAATAATAAGATTGTCTAATTACCAAAATCAACAACGAATTTTTAATTGATATTGACTTATAACACAACAAAATATCTGGAATTTCAGAAGTGAAAGTGACCTGTAGAGGTGTTCCTGGCCATGGCTCTTTTGTTGCTAAAGAAACGGCAGGCGAGAAGGTTCGTAAAATATTAAAGCTTTAGTAGAAAGCATGCATATGAGCCAATCTTTTCACCATAAGACTAACGTACTTTCTTAAAACAATTTGTCCCGATACTATTAGGAAAAACAAGAAGAATATCTTCTACTTTCTACTTCACGATACTCGCGATATTATATGCTGTTCTGATGTTATGTGTGCAATTTATTATTGATACGTAAGGTGTGTTTACTGTTTTTAGAAAAGGCATCTTATTCCTTTAGTATGGAAGCACTGCAGTCAAGGGAAGTGCATGTTATAATTAAGTTGGATAAATACTATAATTAATTACTATTGTAATTACTGTAAATCAATGCTGAGTTCAGCAATGTCTTTATTACGACGTAAAAATAATTCTAAATTACTATTTAATGGATTTTCAGCTTTATTATATAATTGATAAGTTCATGACACTACGCGCAAAAGAGATGGACAAATTGGAAGGTGTAAATTGTTGGAGTGGTGATATTATAACAATCAATTTAACACAAGTTGAGGTAAGTGTCTCTCTGAGGGGTCAGCTGGTGCTAACTTGTTCCTGTTAGGCCGGGGACTGGTAAATATCTACTTGACAGACCATCGCGGTACCAAGGTTACCAAGTCATTCAGGTATAAGCTTACGTCACCTTGTAAAGCTATAAAGGAATACCTTAGAAGTGTAGTTAGTTTGAGTCTCGCATGGTTCTCTAGTTACCCTTGAACCAGAAAGGCTTAGTTTGATTTTAATATAAGTGCTGTCTTAATTACATATTTCTACTTTTCTATGCTAGCTGATGTGACGAACTTCTTATCTATCCATAGATTCACAGGGTGTCAGGAATGGTAATTCCGAGCTGATTCCGAGATTTGTGACACAGATGTAGGTTGAAGGGTTTCCGTTCTGACACATGTCAACACTCACGTTCACTATTCGTGTTTATCTCCTTGCCTAGCCAAATTTGATAAGTGCCTGCTAACGTTGCTTTAGAGACATGTTCTAATATAGAACTTACTGCAGTCAAAATCAGGCCAAGATCTTTTAGTAGATTATAGAGAGATTTCGCTGGTATACATCTCGCTCCCACTTCGACTGCGTATAAATTCACTACGTAGTTATTCCTACACAGGTAATTTAGTAGCTCTTAGTATTTATTCGTTTAATATCCTATTGGTATATTTGTTTCTCATGGTACAGTGAGCTCAATCAGTATTACGTGTTTTGATGTTCTGGAGAAAATAATGTTACTAAGCTAAATACCATTCACTCACTCATTACGATATCGCCAAAATTACCAAGCATATAGACTTGAAATTTGGCATAGAAATTTCAGTTACGATGGTGTCCCTGGTATCTGGTAACACGGGAGTTGCAAGTATCACCTTAGTGCTTTTTAGTCGGTAGTACCCGATACTTTTCAACCAATGAGTCTTTCAACACGCCCTTCTCGTCTTGACCTTGATTTTTTTTTATGTTGCTCAGCATAGTGACTGTACTGCACCTGGTGTTAAGTACAGTACAATCCAGAACAGTGGTGACTGACAATGATTCAAAATTCACAATCAGTCACCGCTGTCATGCTGGCCTACTTAGATACCTTTTCACGCCTCTTTTGAAGGACCCTATGCCATAGGAGGGTGGGAATACGCTGACCGGAAGACGGTTCCACAGCTCCATGGTACGACAAAAGTATGAATCAGCAAACTTTTTAGTTCGCGATTCTATAGGAGTCACCGTGAAGCTGTGACACCGAAGTCGCGCCCGCGTGGTTCTGTAGTGGAACGGGGAGGAGGGGATTATATTGAAGATAATAAACGGATTCGAGGAATGCGTTTACGTGTTGCGACGAGGAAGCCCTTAAGTGGATTCGTTCATAAAAAAACCTATGTTCATAAAAAAGGAGTAGAAATTCAGCGTATATTTCCTCCATAATATCCATGCCTGGTGTCACTTTCAGGGAGGAGTGCAAGTGAATGTCTTACCAGAAAATCTATCTGTTTCATTTGATATGAGGATACCTCCAGCGGTGGATCATGATGAAATCGACAAAATGGTGAGATCTGTAATTTATTTCCATCGAATAATATTAAGTAGTTCGTCAAATAAATGCATGTTAGATGATTATTTCATATTTTTTACATACAAAGTAAAAGTAATTATTAGTTTAAAGGGAATGACGAAAACGAAAACACAAATTACAATTCTTCAAGTACCTGCGTATATTCATTCTTAAATTACGAGAATGTAGATTTTTATACAAATAATAATTACTCAAAATAAACTTCAATTTACGAATGCACGTTTCAGATTGAACAATGGTGTAAAGAAGCTGGGAAAGACGTAACCTTCGATTACATTGTTAAAAACCCTGTAATAAAATGTACAAAATTGGACGATAGCGTTCCATTCTGGGGTGCTCTAAACAAAGCTGCTGAAGCAATGCAAGTATCAAAGCAACCTCTATTTCTTGAATAAGCAAACGATTAGCACTGCATCTTAAAAAATGGAGCCAGACTAATATTATCTTAATTCTCACGTCTTTTTATACTTTCTAGGTAGAGCTATGGTCACAATCTCACCTGATGTTAAGTAATGATGTGGCTTAGTGTGTCCACCATAGACACGCTAAGCCTCGTGAAGAGCGCAATTGCCGGAACATACCTATAGGTATTTGGCGGCAGATTTTCAACTTGAGGGCATTAGAAAAAGCCCTACCACCATGCTATGGTTTCACCACTATGGTTTCCTTCACAAAAAGTGCAGGCTCATTGCAGGGATTAAAACTCTATTTTCAACGAACTTCATTCGAACTTCAACGTCCATTAGCGCGACCTCCGTACACACTACCAACTAAGCTACCGTCGCTTATTACGACTTCAATAAATATAGTACTTTAAAAGTATTATTACTTTAAAATATGAACAGCAAAATAAATGATTTAAATAAGAATATAAGTAAGGAAATTATGATAAGTCCTATTTTCCAGGGGTTTAAAAATAATATCAGCAATATGTCCTGGAGCAACTGACGCTCGATTCGTTCGACAACAAGGTATACCATCCATCAACCTCACTCCCATAACAAACACACCGCTGCTTCTGCATGCACACGACGAAAAGATGCATATTGATCAATATAAGTACGGTATAGATATAATGGAGAAAATACTGGAAGCTGTGGCCAACGTATAAATTATATTTTGTAATCTTGCCGTACTTATGTTTCTTTCAGTATTATATACCAACATGTGCAACTTTTTACCAGTAATAACTGCCAAAAATAAACTGTTCAATTAATAAATATTATGCCGACAAAATAAAACTTAGGTATGTCAGAAAAGTGTAGTTGGGTTTTATTTCATATAAAAGTACATATTAAAATAATAATAATACCATAGAACCCGTTAGTTTTCAATTTTTCATCCACGACCTAATTATCTTTATCCTTGGATCTTGTTAAGTTATCGTCATTTGCTTTCTTTTCATTTCTACTTTCAGTTGCATCTGACTGGTCTTTTATATTAGAAGTGCCTTCTCCGCTTTTTGATTTATCCTCACTCTTCTTAGATTTAGTATCAGTCTTCTCCTTTATGTTTGTTTTTTTCGATCCTGAAGTGTGTTTGTTGGCTTCTTTCATCTGTAACGTTCTGAGTTCACGTTCAGACATAAGAGATGGTCTGCGTTTGTTGAAATATTCTTCGATTTCTTGAAGCGTAAGACCCTTTGTCTCCGGTAAAACGAAATAAAGGAAAACGAAAGCTAGAATAATGCAAATTATTTTTTTTTTATAATCAAATCGTAACTCTTATTAGTTAGATCATTTTGGATTGTCACCGAATTCTGCAATTACCACAGTACTACAGTTACCTTTATGAGGCAATTCCTATAGATTAAAAAAAGCATATAAAATGCAGCTAATAAATGGAATTTAAAATATTAAAAATGCTATGTAGGTAATTCTATTTCATTTTTTTTTTTTTTGATGATATAATATTATTCTTGTCTGGAATTCTCTTTCAATGATATGGTTACGAACTACGAAATATATTTCGCTGAAACATTTACCTATTAATGATAAAATACCAAATAAGAGTATGGTATTTTCAAGTCCAATGGCATCTCGCAAATATGGGAAATCGAAAGTGGTAGCGAATATTAAAAAATTATATACAGAGACAGTAATGCCAATCAGTAGTCCACGAATCTGTAAACAAACTTCAATATTATAATCATTTTGTCAGCTGTAAATAGTTACTTATCAACCCGTACGAATATTTTAAACAAACAAGTAATGAGGGAATATCTAATATTTATTCTAAAAATCATTTCATATCGAAAACTTTAAACTATTTTTGTGAATTATGACAAACGTAAGTTTTACAATGGGGAATATATAAACTCACTTTAAAAATAATGTTTAAAACTATAATATGTTTAGCTTTAAAATCAACCCACAGGCGGATCAAAGTGTTCCAGAACATATACATGTCGGTGAAGTAATCACAGCTAGCGAAGTCCTGCATTAGGTTAGGTTGGACTTCGATTACAAACAGATATGTATATTTATTTAGTAAATTTGGTTCATGTTTATTAAAGTGACAATATTAAATTATAGCTGTATTATTATTTTAAAGTGCTGATATATAATACAATTTCATATTGTTTCCAATAAAATAAAAGGGTTTATTGAATATATCAGTTTTACAGTGGTATTCTTAAATCTATAGTCTTCGTGAATAATTAAAAGAGATATGACGTTATCAGAAAAATAGTCTTTTCTAATATTATAATGATATGACCGTAAATGCACATAAAAAAAAACGTCATTTGAAGGAAAGAATTGAAATTGCATAATCACTTAAACAAGGAAATTCTTATAACATTTGAAGTAAAACTTTTGCAGTGAAACTTCTTATGCGGGGGCTTTAAAATTGCGGTGACTGATTGTGAATTTTGGTTCATTGTCAGTCACCGCTGTTCTGGATTGTACTGTACTTAACACCAGATGCAGTACAGTCACTATACTGCGCAAGATAAAAAAAAAGTCAGTTCGAGGCTACTAAGGAAGCGAGAGATACAGTCGTGCTTGACTTCTGTCGCGTCGTCTTAAGCGCACAGCGTTTTTTTTATTTTTTATGAAAAATATAGTTTACATTTGATATTTCTGACGCTTGAAATTTAAAAAAAACATTGATTTTGCAGCACAAATTGAAATGTTCATGATATAACAATGATTAAATGATTAAGAAAGATCTTTCTGTTTTTTTTTTCGTATTTACTATAGTTGAACCAAAAAGTTTATAGAAAAAAATGTTTTACATATTGACACATTATAAAAATTGATGTATTTATTAAAATTTGCAAAACTTACTTGCAGTGGATACACTTCACACATAAGCAGCAAAGGTAGAGGGTAATAGCCCAAAGAAGCAAACATTACGTATAGCATAAAACTTATTTGGGGTATCACGGTTAACTTAGTAGTATAACGAAGAAATATACTAAGAAAAATGCAGACAACAGCCAAACCGAATGCTGAAAAAATATTATCAATTTTAATCTCCCTAAGAACGGAAACGATCAATTCCATTCAATAGATTCATCTAAAAAGCATAACATATATTTTAAAGTTTTTGGGATGTTGCTTCAACCAAAATTCAGTGTGGTTGTTTGTAATAATAGTTTTGTTTAAGGAACACATTGAGAAAAAGCAAAGTAACGACAAATACAATACAATATCTTATTAGGGGATAAATATTGTTACATTTAAAGCTTTGGCAATTAAAATAATGGATACCTACAGCAGTCTAGGTATTGCAAAGTACTAGAAGAAGTGCGAAAGCTGTCCCTGATCTCTGGCAACACAGGATCGTGATAGTGGGTAATGTCCGGTGCTTATCACCCGACAAGTCTTGCGACATGCCTCTCTTGCCTTTATTATACGGATAATTCGTTTTTGCGTTGCGATGAATAAGTTCGTAAAGAATAGGATTTTAAACACAATGTTAATAAAAAAAAGGTATTGCAAAGTGCTAATCTTTATATATAAAAATTTCGCGTCACGTTTGTCCACGATGTACTCCTAAGCTACTGAACCGGTTTTAATCAAATTTTACACACTGTGTGCAGTTTATTCCAACTTCAAAGATAGGATACTTTTTATCTCGGTAAGTGAGAATAACGCGATGAATGACGCTGTGGTTGATGTAATTGACTACTCGAAAAGGCAGAACAAGGTCTGCCAGGTCAGCTAGTTTAAATATAGTTAGTGCTTATAATTGAAAAAGGATTCTATCATAGAATTACTCAATATAACACCTGAAATAAGTGCCATTGGTCTTCTACCAAATTTATACAGACATACAGATGTTGCTATTCCAAACATGCCTCTTGTGACACCCAACAATACGTTTCCAAGGTGCGCATCCACACTGGACTTGGAATGCTGAAATATTTAAACCTAGGTAAAATAGACTATTAATAACATCAAAGTAACTAAAAAAAACTATATAAATGGAGAATGATCGAATTAAAGTTATTATTTAATGATTTTTTTACAAATTTTTGCAATTGTTTTCAAACCAACTTTGCTCTTATTGATGTTAGCGGATATTAAAAAGCTTCCTCATTGATTGCTCTAACAAATACAATAGATTCTTTTTAATCCGAACGGTAGTTTTTTAAAATTAGTGCGTTCAAACAAACAAACTTTGCCGCATTATATTATTAATAAATATATATAGCACATGACTTCCAAACTATTTTGTAGTCACAGATCACTAGCAATATTTAAAAAAAATTTGGATCATTTCCAAATTGAGCTGTAAAGAGAAAAAAAGTATTTTGAATATAGAAGAACTTTTTATTTATTACCACAGTAAAAATATACTGTATGTTCCTCTTAAGACTCTAGGTTTTACTTGCTTGTATTTATTACTTATGTTATTAAAATTGCTTCAAAACTTTAGTACATTTTTGTGCAGATTAGTCTAAAGTGTGAGCATTTTAAATTACTTAACCTATACATTTAATATTAATTTCATATTAATTTAACATACAATTACAAATACAGGGGAATATGTAATGGAGTTTGTGTTTTAATTTTTGTTTCAGATGAAAGCGGCTTTAGATTATGTTAAACGTGAACTGTATTAACGTTGGTATTTTATAATTTTAATGGAAATATATAAACATTTCGGTTGCTTTAATTTTTGATAACAAGAGAATACGATAATTCGGTAAGCTGATGGTATCAAGAAAAAACAACGTTCCCAACGCTTTATTGTAATTTTGCTTAGTTATTTTGGGTTGGCAACATATTTAGAAAATCACGTTATATTATGCAATCTTCGTATCTTCTTGAAGTATAATCGGTTATGATTTTTAGTTTTTACGGACAGTAACACTGAAAATCCGAGCTTACAGAAGAATGTAGTGTCAAACGTAATTATATTACAACTCATGTAAAATTACTTAATTAACAACAGATTTTTTTGTTGTTAAAAGAAGAAAAATGGTTTCTTCATAGTCAAATGTTTATTTATTTTTTCTACATATCAGTGGTCAATATATTACTGTTAAAAATGGTACAAAATATATTTAAAAACGACTTGAAAAATATATATTAAAAAAAAATTTTAGCTTACCTTTAGAATTTCTACAGTCCACGAAACGATTATCGAAACTCCAGTTATTTGCATGAACACGAGGTATGTCATAATAATTCCAAATGGCTTGCAGGTTGATTTTTTAAACAATACCTTTAGTTGCTCATTGAACGGTAACCTGAACCACATATATCGAATAATCATTCATTTTTAAATTTTAAATCAAAAAGTTACGAAAGTATTTTCTATAAATAACCTAGATTCTTTGTTAGTTATAGGTTTAACGTTTGGCTATAATGTCGCTCTGATGTTAACTGAAAATGGGAATATAGTATAACATGTTAAGGCCATCGTTACAACAGGTTCTCAAAAGGAACTGCTTCAACACAGCTGTTGTTGTTTGGCGATAGATTTTCAACTTGATCGTGGTTGTTAGGTAAAGTATTAGGCATCTACCAATGGAGACTAGAGGAAGAGTAAAAGCTGTCTCTAGTCTTTGATAATAGGGAAATTTCTTACCATTCCCTAAATTCAATAGTTATATCTGCATTTTATTGAATTGCTTTCATATGCTAGTAATTCATTTATTTGAATTTGTTAACCAATATCATAATACGTTTATCAACAATAATAAACCTACTACGTAAGGAAGTAACATATTTCTTACTTCTGTAACATTTTGTATGTGGAACGTGGTCCTTTGGAGGAGGATCTTTATTAACTGCAACATAGTTTTCGCTACCGCGGCTGATACCGTATATGATTTTTTGTATAATATGTTTAAGTTCCAATAAACTATTATTATTATTCTAAAGTTTCATCGCTATGTTTTCCTTCACGGCGAACTTGCAGAGAGTCAAACTCACATCCAAGTTGGTACAGTGATCGTACACGCTACCACCTAACCATGTACTTGTATAAGGTTAAATTGTTGAAATTACCTTAAAATGAATATGATTGAATGAACACTTTTAAAGTGATTGAATGTTTTTAATAAAAATAAATATGTGTTCATATAAAAAAGAAAAAACACAATTCTAACCGTTTAATTTCGTTGTCCCTTTTAAATTCTATCAGATCAGCCATTTCAGCATCAATGTCGTAGTCCTTACCTCTAAACCTCTTCAACGACTTTTTAGCGTTTTCTTCAGAGTCTTTTGTTAGCATATAGTATGGTGTTTCTGGTAGAAACAAATTACTAAGCAAAAGCATCACGGAATAAACTGCACAGGAGTAGCAGAGCACACGCCATTTTAAGAATGATCCGAATGCAGCCTGAAAATTTGCAACATTATAATATACTTAAATTGAATGGGACTCCGGCTCGTTTGATATGCCTTCATCTGCTTTCTCGCATTAACAATATCATTAAAGTCGGTGAAGCGATGATAGCTCAGTGGTAGTATGTATGACTTCGTGTCAAGGGACGTGAGTTTGAATCCAACCACCTACAATGAGCTTGAGCTTTCGGTGAAGGAAAACATTGCGAGGAAACCATATCATGGTGGTAGGCCTTTTTTTTAATGCCCGCTTGACTAACTACCATCTTCAAGATAAAAATTTGCCGCTAAATACCACTAGGTATGATCCGGCATTTGCACTTGAAAGCCAATCTCTCCAATAAAGGCCGGCAACGCACTTGCAATTCCCCTGGATTTGTGGGTGTCCATGGGCGAAGGTGATCAATTACCATCAGGTTACACGCTTGCTCGATTACCCCCATTCAATAAAAAAAACCTAAGTTAAGAGTTTATCGCGGAGAAATATTATTAGAAGGGATTTTTTTATACAAAACTATTACTAATCCTTTTCCAATTTATCAAATGTGTTATGCCTTAGACTTTCCATATACAAAATTTCTCTAACATCGGCTCGGAATAATATTTTTTTGGTATTATTTTGGTTCTATGACGTCTAATTATTTTGCAAATTTGAATATAACAGAAAAGGACAAAATTTTATTAATGTCATATGTGTAATTAAGTTCCATTATAATACATGATTTACATGTGTTGTCATGTATCAAAAGAGAAATATATGTACAAACGATATACCAAATTAAAGATTTTGGTGAATTAACTTCATTATATGGAATACAAAAAGTAAAATCTGTAAAAACATTAAAAAACCTTTCCTTACATACGTGTTTATAATAATCTTGAATGAGACTTTTAAAAATAATATAGTTACAGTTATCAATACTATTTTAGATAATATTTATACAGCCCGATTGTTGATGACTTCCAGATTATTTGGACGAACATACGAAATGAGTAATTTAAATAAAACTACCTGCATTGTTATACCAATCGATATAGCGAGGTTTGGGAACGCTCCGAGAGCTCCTCGCATGTTCGGTCGTGATATCTCAGCCAAATATCCTGCAGCTGAACCAAAACCCATGCCGGTACCAACCCCGGTTATGACTCTTCCTGTAATCAAATTAATATTCCTACATATATTCAGTCTATGACAAAGCCTTATAAGGACACACATAAAATACACAGTTAATGTACATACCGCAATTTGCTATAGCCAAACTAAAATTCAGCCTAGGACCTTAAGATCAAGAGGTAGTCCATTTTGTTGTTAGCAAAATTAAAATTACATTATTCTAAAAACAGTGAATACTAAAACCCTAGGACAAAAATAACGAGAAATTCTACGCAAACCATTCAACTAATATTATAAATGCGAAAGTGACTCTGTTTGTTTATTTATTTATGCTTTCACAGTACAGTACAGTACAATACAGTGACACTCTATATCACTGAGAGTACACCATCACACCGCATACCCTCGCGGCCCTTGAGCTGCTTGCACGAAAAGTATATATATATATATAATAGCTGACTCGACATACGTTGTTCTCTCTTATAAATTATTTCTAGTGAATACTTTGGTTATATTACAAAATATAAAGACGAGGATATAAGGGTGATCATTTAGGGTTGTCTATATTTTTTAATGCTACATCATAAAAAAAATATGTATATAAAATATTTACCCCTTATGACTTAAGGTATGAAAATAGATTACGACCGACTTTCAGACCTACCGAATAAATATATAAAATTTCATAAAAATCGGTTAAGCCGTTTCAGAGGAGTACGGCATCTAAGATTGTGACATGAGAAAAGACCTCATAAGTAGACTAGCTCCGTGCTACTTTTTATCTAAATCCTGGTCTGGCAACCTAAATATTCCCATGTTCCCTGCAAAGAACTTTACAGATGGCTACAAACGAGGAACCGTATCGGCTCACTGTGTTCATGGTAACCAACTGCCTATACCATTTTCGTTTTTCGTTGATTGTCGTTTATTCACTGTTCTGTTATATTACTTAAATATGTATATATGTCGATTTCTTACAAAAAATATGTTTTGTGAACTAGCAACTTACAAGTAATTTACAAGTCAATATAATCGCAACTTGATCTTTAATTTATTACCAGTAAGCTTTAATCTAAGCAAGTAACGTAGTACATTGCATTATACTGCTAAAGTCTATGGTCAGTTGCCGTCTTCTGTTCGTGAAATATGTTCTAAGGAGGGAATATGTTGATATATTTTGTTGGTTAGGCAAGTTAGTAATTAAAGCCCTTTTAAGATCTTGTTATCTTGATTGCATTATAACAATATGTTGAAAATTGATAAAAATAAAATGAATTAAACATTAGGTATCTCATACTTATATTTTTTCTGTAAAGAGAAAAAGCAATCTACCATAATTTTTAAAGCAAAACATGCAGCCTACCTAATATGGTTTGGTATTATGGAAAAGAAGAATAGGAGAAATTGTAAAATAATTACTTAACTTCTCTGCAACTTACCAATAATTATAACGGACGCACATTTAGAAAATGCAATAACCAACCAACCGACGGTCGTCGGCACTTGACAAATATATAGCATTCTACGTCGACCGAATTTATCCATTATATATCCACTGATGATACAGCCGATTGGTGAAGATAATGTTAAAATACTTGCTGAAAAGTATAATTAATAATTATATTCATAAGCTCCAGAGCTCAAGCTCGTTTGAATTTTATACAAATTACATCCTCCTCCAAGTTTGTTCTGATACTGTTAGCTGTATTATTATTTCTATTAATATAAACGAAATATATTAAAATAATAATATTAAAATAAATTTCTTTTTATCATTATTTAATATTGTGAAATTACAATATACTATACACTATTTTCTATAATAGCAACCGTAATGAAACGGAAGATCTTTCTAATTACCACAAGAATTAGCTATTGGTCAAATATAGAAATACCAGACTGGAGAATCCTAATAACCTTAATTAATAACTAAAATTACTTTAAAGGAAGTTGATAAACTGTCGCTGTCTATAGGTATATCTGAATAACTATCCCATCACCTAATAACAAGTGACATTGTGGCCAAAAACACAAGGAATATTGGAAAGGAAAGTGTGGTGGTAGGGCTTTTTCTAATGTCGGCCTAGCTAGCCACCACCCTTTTTTTGAAAATCTGCCGCAAAATACTTATAGGTGTGTTCTGGCAGTTGCACTTGAGAGTCAGTTTCGCCACTAGGCGTGTCCAAATCTTGTGCTACATCATCACTTAACAATAGATAGTATTGTGTCAATAATGCTAATCCTTATAAACTATAAAAATATATGTATTTGCAAAAACTTTACATATAATTTTAATGGTATATTTTGTAGAATATTTACTAAACTATTTCCTAGAATTTACTTTCTTTTCAAGTAACATAAAAATAATCGAAAGTATTGATGTCTGTCAAGGTATATTAGTAGATCCCTGCATGATGCCGTAATGCCGTATAAGCTATGTAGAGCTACCTTATCACCGCCTCTCCTAATTTAATAGTAGAAAGCATAGTGTACGATGGGTCTAATATATACAATAGAATACAATTCCGTAAAATAACTTTGATTATTACGAACGATTTACACGAGCTACTAAATGGCCTGAAGGGTAATGGCTACGAAGTTAATTTATACGCGGTCAAATTGGGAGCGAGAGATATACCACGAAAATCTTTCTGTAATCTTCTAAAAGGTCTTGATCTGTCTAGGACTGCAGTAAGTTCTATAAGAGAATATACCTCTGAAGTTGCCCTAGCAGGCTGCTACCTAAATTGGGCATGGAGAGAAACACGAATAGTGAAGGTGAGTGTTGACCGGCATCGGGGCGGGGCCCCTTAAACCTACATCCGTGTTTCCGAGTCTCGGAGTTTTCCTCTCTGTCACACGATGTACCTAGCATCCGCACAGTGAACCCTTGGTTTGCTAAGAATTTCGTCTCTCACTGCTTTATAAATATGTATTACTGATGACTATGACTATGACTGATTTGATGTGAAACTGTGAATGCTATTTATCATGCTAGAAAATTGACATTTAAAGTCATATTATATCAAATAAAGACATGCTTTTAATATATAGAAGACTAACCAATCCATGATTGTTGCAGTATTGTAAGTTTTATCAAAGAATCAGGGGCTAGAAGTTGTGGCACAGCAACAGCTGGCCAACCGTACGCCAAGCCGATACCGACCAAAGTCAAATTCAACCACAGCCCATACCCTAACTGAATTAACGACGTTCGTGACAAAAATCCTGGATCCTCTGCTTTCGGATGATGCATTACTTAACGGACATGACTGGCACAGTTTCAATATTAGTTTAGTCAATCCGCTAGAATATCTGAGAGCGTCTGTCTATACAGTCTTGTATAAATTTGACAATCGTCTGTCATAATTTTTATATTTCATAAATATTTCTATGAAAAATATGAAACGTAGAAGGACTAGAAAGCATAACACCTACATAAATATAGTATAATATTGATTCCAAAATTATGATAAAAACACCTGGAAATAGGGGATTTATAATATTTTTTATACTTATTAGGGTTTAGTAATAGGTTACTGTAGATTTGGTTCAAGCTTAGGGGAAGGCCTAGATCTCAAGTAATGCTGTCTGAATACATCTACAAATATTTGGCGACCTTAATTATATTCTTTTTAACAAAATGTTACGGGTTCATAATACATTCATTCATATGTCTTTTAGTGATTACCAACCGATAAAAATGTGTGCAGTTACTAATAATTACCTTTATTTTAGCTCCATATACGTTAGGATAGATGAAAGGTTTGGTGAACTTGTTGTTCGAAAACTGGGCCGTAAATACCGGTTTAGATTTTTTCCGTGGAACTCTGGCATCAATTTGTTCTTCTAACGCTGACAATATTCGTAGCAAATAACCGCGTGATATACCGTCAAATTCGACCCCGTCTTTTAATTTTACTTGTAAAATAAATTTTCTTGTTAAGTTCATGTTACCTAAATTTTGGTTATTATACACAAATTAGGTGAAGTTACGAACTTTTAATCTACACTTAATAGATTAGAGAAATAGTACTCTTTATATTAGTCGTTATAGCTGTGTTTTAGAGCTTAATTTAAAATGTAATCTAGGTTTTTAAAGTACCAAGGAAAATAATTATACAGACATTTACTTTTATTGAAAAAAAAATATTCACACAAAAAGCAATGTATTGTTAGACATTAATCAACGTATTAAAAACTGATTTTGTTAAAACTTCAACTGTTAAAGGTCTAATAGAAACATTTAAATTATTACGAAATTTTCTTATATCATTTATTTATTTGTTAATTTCTAAAACACAATAATCGAGTGTTAAAAAAAAGGAAATTACTTTAAAACGTTATTATATTACCAGTCTTAGTTTTCTTAGATTTCAGGTAAATACTGCATTCACTGGTCACAAAAAGAATGAGGTAAATGCTTACGGCCAGTTTCATGGCTTTGCGAGTACTAACTTGGAATATGTAGTTAATACATGATAAGGTTGATGTAAACAACTTTTTCTAATCGATAATGGTTAAAAAGAAATTCCACTATTCATTCTTTAGGGAACTACTATATGGAGAGTAGTTATCCCTACAATATTATTTTATTAGAAATATTTGTATTGAGAGTATAAAAAACTACTTAGTTGACCAAAGAGAGTAAGCTAGTTCGAAAATACTTTCTTTATACTGCCACAATTTGTCAACATCATTTCAAATATAAAGTCAGTTTCACATAATTAATTCATCTTTAATTGTGATGCGATGATGGTACAGTTGGTATTGTGTAGAGACGCTGCAGCAATGGACGAGTGTTCGAATCCACCTGAAACCTGAACTTCTGGTGAAAATCATCGCGAGGCAGATCATGATGGTAGGGCTTTTTCTAATGCCCAGCTGGCTAGCTATCACCCTCATGTTAAAAATCTCTCGCAAAATACCTATAGATGTGTTTGGGCAGTTGCACTTGAGAGCCAATCGCTCCACTGGGCTATATAGAAAGAAAGAAAGAAAGAAATCGATTAATACTAATAAAAGACATACAAGCATTAAAGGACACTATAAATAAAAACATTAAAAGAAAATAAAAAAGAAAAGACAATACCACATAAATAATAACAGTGTATATCTAATTATTAGCATAGGGCGTCCAGCCCAGCATATGCTAAAGTGTCCGAAACACTCAGCGCTGATTTTTAGCTGGAACCCAAATACAGTTGCGGTGCGTTAAAAACTTGTTCCACCAATCGCAGTAAAAATTCTAAATAACAATATTCACAATAAAGATAAATTATGGTAAAATAAATTAGGCATTTCTTACAAATATACGATAAACATTGTGTGCAGGGGTATAAATAAATAAATAGATAATAATTAGGGTAGTAATCAACTATTTTACTATACAATAAAAGAGCAGCATAATAAAACTAAAAAAATACACATCTAGACACATTGTATTATTAACAGTTTCTGTTTTAAGTTAAACCTAAACGACGACAGGTTTTTAAAGTCGCGTATAGGAGGAGGAAGGTCGTTCCAACACCGAGAAGCTGCGAACCTAAAACTGCCACGAAACGAGGTGGTAGCGTGCCGGTGAGTGCGCAACAAGTACTTACAACTTCTAGTACCGTATCGATTCTTGTCCCTCGCCCAAATCAGTTTCTCGTGGAGATATTGAGGAATTCCGGTATCGATTTCACCAAATAATAATGTAGCAAGGTGTAATTGGCGCCTACTTTTCATATTTAAGAGCTGTCCCCGATTGAGAAAAGGCGTAACATGGTGTCGTGGTGGAATGTGAAAACAAAAGCGCGCACAGGCATTCAGAAACCCTCTGAATAAGCTTTTTCGTTTTAGCAAGGATAGAAAATCCATAAACAACGTCCGCATAATTTAGTTTGGAAAGAATGAGTGATTCACATAGCATTATTCTAACTTCAGTGCTAATGTAGCGGCGTATGTTATATAAGAGTTTCAATCTATACATGCAATTTTGTGTGACTTCTAATATATGTTTTTCAAATCGTAAAGATGAATCCATAATCAGACCGAGATTGCGAGATTCCGAAACAAGTTCTATGGGTTCATTGACAATTTTGATGCAAGAATGCCGATTTTTTTTTTTACAGTTTGATTTTTTGACCCTAGAACCATGAATTTAGATTTTGACGGATTCAATACCAAGCAATTAGCATCTGCCCACTCTTTCACATTGACAAGATCATCATTCATCATTTTGACAGCATTTTCAGTATTAAGTGGATTACAATGCAATTATAATTGGAGATCATCAGCGTATATGTGGAATTTACAGTGTTTAATATTGCTAACAATATCAAAGCTATATAAAATGAATAATAAAGGTCCTAATATTGATCCCTGTGGCACACCTCTTACTACCGGCATAAGTTTAGAAGAGAGCTTATATGTTGTCGATTTAGTTTTTTTATTGTCATCTCATCGATTTTTTATTCATCTAAACGTTAACGATTATAGAAAAGACAACTTGTCTAGGAGGGTTAGCCTGTATGACTCATTTAATTTCGTTAGCAGTAGTCGCTCTCGCAACAAGCCCCTCAGCAGGTGAATACACGCTAGTTAATCATAAAATCCTGTACATTTAGGCGTGTTTATGTAATAATAACAATAATAAATCTATTTGCCACAAAAATAGGAAGTTACAGTAAATATATTTCCCTAACTACCAAACTAGGGTGACCTGTATTTTCGTAGTTGGTTCCTGTAGTATACATACTAGTGTTTGCGTGTTTGCCTGTTTGTGTAAAGGTATTAATATGCGTCTTGCAACCAACGAGCTAGAAAATTATTATTTGAAATGATAACCACAATAATTTCTTGACATATTTTTATTATTTTATAATATGTCCTATTTGTTAAATTTCTATATCTAAAATGAAACTATCACAAATACCTTACGGGTTTATGTAGATAATTAAAATGCTTTACATACAATTCAATTTACTAGTTTAGAATTAATATTTTTGACACCGTCAAGACTGTACTCATGTTGTAACAGTCTTTAAATATTATGAAAGTAAAATTCTCTGTATTCGTATGTGTTTGGTACGATCATAAAGTATATTACAGCAGTATTCATATTTTATGAAAAATACTGTAATTTAAATAATTTAAAAGTTTTGTTCACATTTAACCCTAGAACTACAAACTGGGAAGATACTAGATATCAATCCCAGATAAACTTTTGACTGTGTTTCAAGTTACTGGCATTACCGACTGAAGAACATAATTTAGTTCAAGATTCTAACAATCGGACGAATTCGGGAATTTTAAGTTCTTGTTCGCGAACAAGAATTTCATTGATTTTTGATTTACTTCTCCACGTATGAGATTCTTTATTTTTACCAGTTCCAAATAAAAATACTATTTTGGTATAACAGCATGACGGTATTTTTATTCTCAAAACCGTATGTGTCTTCTTTAAAAGCCCGTTGATTATGTGAAAAACGGTCGTAAAATAGTCATAAATTTTTGTTTGTTAAATGACAGATTTAACCGTTTTTCAGCACAGGTAGCTATTTAAATCGATTTTTCACGAGCTACACCTTGATGATACTGAATTTGTTCTTCATCATTCGATTTTCCATAAAAAAACCAATAATTCAAGCCCTTAAAAGTCAGATTATTGCTTTCAGCACAATTTTACGAGCATAAATCACGTGGGGTAAATATATAACCCGGTTTATAGCTTACAGAAAAAAACTGAATTTCTAGTTCTAGGGTTACTTCAGTTTTTAATTTGTAACGTATATATGTGTTATTTAAATGGCACTCAAGATCTATAAAGCAATTTCATTTCTAATAAATACTATAGATATGGCTTAATATAGGTAATTTTAAAATACAACAGTTCTAACAAAAGATGCAGCTAGATATTATGTTAAATTTTCTCGTTCGTTTCTCTTCATCATAATTTCAGAACTTTATGTGTCGAACAAGATATTTATTAACCTTTTACCGCGAAAATTCTTGGTAACAATAACATAAAAATTATTATCATGTATACTTGGCTTCTAATGTAATTTTAAAATGTATTACTACATTTCATAAATAGTTCTTTCTGATATTATTATTTAATTACATACATGTATGTAAATAAAATGTATATAAAATGTATGTAAAAATGTATATTTATTATTTAACTAAATTTAAAGGCACTTGTATATATATAAAGGTATGATGTATATTCTATTATATTCGACAGTCAACTGGTGTGACTTCAAAATGAGATAACATTTACTACTTTACAACTATACTATCACAGAATTAATTTAGAGACTATTTTTGTTATTTTAAATATCAAAATATAACATTCTTAAAATAGACAATTGTATATTTTATAAAATCACTGCGTTAGTCACAGCCGTCACTAATTTACATTAACTATGACTTCTATGTTGTCTTGTTATTTTAATAATATGTTTGTTCTTTAAATTTTAAATTTCATCCAGATAAAATCCAGGAAAATTTTCAGAGGATTAATGTACACTCGCTGAAAAATAATACTTTTTTTACAAAAAGATAACGTTGTTGTTATCTTCGATTAAACTATTTACAAACGTAAGTTATGTGAAATATTTTTTGACATAATATATTTAACTTCATATCTAATAAACATACAATTTATTCTAGTAATTCTTTAATCATGCACAAATCTTAAAATGATACTAATTTAATTTTTGTCTTTACATTTTCCAATGAATTTTATTTTTATGCGAATGTACTAATTTAGTTAGCAGTATTTTTAATATAAAAAATACTTTTTAACTTGTTATACGTCGCTGAGATAACATTTGGTAATCCTCTATTTCTGATGTAAAATGCTAACAATTCATTAAACAGACAATTATTTACATTTTAACTATTCAGTTATTTATATTTTAACTATTTGTTATGGCAACATTTATTTTTGTGAACTTTACTAGCTTAAAAGACTTATATCCAGTGGTCTTAATAAATATTATAAAATTAAACTTGACAATGATTTCTATCACGCAGCACTGGGCTGTATACTATTCTTTTTCGTCAACGACTTTGTTCTACCGCAGAAGTAATCTTCGATCTCTTGTAATGTTTTTCCCTTTGTCTCTGGTAGATAAAAGTAGAAATAGGCGATACCTGAAAAAAATATTGTAAATAAATCATTTGTGATTCAAACCTATTTTACTGAAATACTTCATTCATGTAAAGGAAACATACTGATAAAAGGTAATTAGATTTTGGAGTATATATAGTTTTTAGCATGCTGATAGGACTTTTTTTAATGCCCGCCTGCCTAGCTACCACTTTCAAGTTGAAACTTTGCTGTCAGATACCTATTGATGTGTTCCGGCAGTTGTACTTGAGAGCGAGTCTCTCCACTAGGCTTAATATTAATATGTCGACCATCTTGGGACATATCGTCACTTAACATCAGGTGAGAATTCGTGAATTTGTGGCCATACCTATATTAACTATGTAAACTAATAAAATAGATTTATGGAGATGTAGAATTATCTTCCGATGATATTTTATCTAGAATCTATTTCATCTAAAATGTTTTTGTTTTAGATGTTTTAGTAACTGTAATTAGTAACTCGATATTTAATGAGCTATAGCATTCCATAAACACACTCTTTTTTTGTTAATTAAGGGTCGAAATTTGTTAACATCACAGATCAGTGAAACTTCTGATCTGATCTGATCTGAACTTCTCTTTCACTGATCTGTGGTTAACATGAACATACTAAATTGTTTTTATATATAAATGTATTATTTTCTTCTACATTCGGACGATGACAGGTTTTGAGAACAGATCGAATTATAAGAATATTTATAGAAGAAATGAAAACGAATGTACCGCACGATTGGTCTAGCGGTTTAGGCGGTCGCCTCGCTGACGAGCGTTGGGGGTACGAAATTATTATTCTGAGTCTGGAAATTTGTATTTGGTGCAACTATAACTATTCTCACTCAACATTGGCGAAATTGGCTACTTACGCAGATGCCAAAATACAAAAAAAAAACACATGTTAAACCGAAAAGTACACCTAAATAATAAATAATATTTCACTTGTATATTCGTGTATTTACGATATTAACAATTGTACCCTAAGTTTTTTTTTTATTTAAAACTTAAAGTACTCCAATCATGAACTTATCATGTAGTTTGTATCAATTATTCTGCTGTATAATTAATCGTTTTAAAATTGAAAAAACGAAAAAAAAATTACTTACTGGCTATAGACATTGAACCATAGAGTCCAAATACGCCATAGTCGTTAAGCAAATGTTTCAATAAGGGGAACGTCTTCACCACTGAGAATACTGAAAGATGAGCGGCACAAGTTGTCATTCCACCGACAATACCTCGTACCTAAAATAAAATATATCATTATTTCACATACATTTCACATTTTGAATTTCTTACTTGGGCAATATCCATTATGGGTAACTGTATGCTAAGAGGTCGGCAGCAATTGCATTGCTGGATCTGTACCCACTAAAAACCTATGAATTTCCTGCGCTACATTTGTCACCATTACAGTTACAGAAATTTCTTTGGAATATCTCTACACGGTCTCTACAAACTCATACTTACATTTTGATTAGTTGATCACATATCATTATTATGTTATAAAGATTTGTTATCACAAAATTTCACATATAACTATGACCAATGTTTCTCTAACTAAATTTTTATTTTAGATTTCTGAGTAAGTAACGAAGTTTTCAAATATTAGCACTTAGGTATAATAAGACTAATTGTGAAAGAGAGCGTAGAAAAATTGCGGAATAAAAATATAAGGAACGGTATACATATCTAATTTATATTTTCAGTAGGCTTCTCAGTCAATATTAGGAGTTTTAGAATTAGGTACAATGTTTGACATGAATGGTCCAAGTTTCACGTACCAAAAAACGAAGCAACTACGATATTATAATACTTCTATGTAACGTAGTGTAACTGACAGAAATAGTTAAATTAGATTTACTGTGGAAGAAGTAACAGATCCTGACAAGAATTATTCAGAATACTCTAAGGAGATTATAATCCTAGAAACAGTAGAAAAGTAGAAACAAGTAATCCATGAGTTAAAAAGATGAATTAGACCTAGTCCTAATTAACGAGGAGTTGTCATAAAACCCAATGCATGTTAGCATTGGCATAACTAGCACGGACCTTTGCAAAGACGCATTTCGAATTAGAAACATAAATTCATATTATAAAAAAATATATCAAATACATAAATCTTAATATAAGTTGTTATATTATGTTATACTAGTTTTATTGTTTATTATTATAATAGTTT
Organism: Actias luna; assembly: GCA_039707435.1. Classification (NCBI taxonomy): domain Eukaryota; kingdom Metazoa; phylum Arthropoda; class Insecta; order Lepidoptera; family Saturniidae; genus Actias; species Actias luna. The sequence goes on along the minus strand of JAZHAC010000033.1, from coordinate 4,450,213 downwards.
AATCACCTGCGTTGGGTACACTTCTCCGATCATAACCCAGGGGACGATCAAGTAACCAAGGGTGCACGATATCATAAAGATATAGATGCTGGCTACCGGAATCCAAGAGTGGGATGGCTCTAGGTTGTTCTCCTTCCAGTATTTCACAAAGTACATATATACCGACAGAGCTATCATTGTCGAACCACAACCCACAGCTGAAAATATAAAAAAAGTACTTCAAAATCAAATATACTCGTAAATTATGAACCACTACTGATCGAATTAAACAAATCGCACCTACAGATAAGAAAATCGTAATGGATGAAATAATATGAAAGTAGCAACAAAAGTAAAGTTTTGTCCTGAAAGCAGAAAGAAGAAAATGGCAGTCCATTATTTCTTTTAACTATTGTTAAATATATTACTTGTTGTGTCATGAAGTAATAAATTAGTATATAGAATTTAATAAGAACACTAAGAAGGTAATAATCGTTGATTTTAAAAAGTTGGGCATTTAATTTACTACGTGAAGAGTGTATACCTATAGTTTATATTTTTGACAGATTGATTATTCATATTAAAGAAGCTACTTCAAAAACACGTAGAATAAACCAAAAATGTGTAAAAGAGAATAAAAAAAAATTATATCGGGTAAGTTTCACATAGCCCCCTAATGTGCCCAGTATGCGTTAATATAATTATCCACGTTAAAAAAATGGTTGGCTTACAAGCATGAAAGGAAGTTAATGCATCATAGTGGATAAAATTAAAATAATTGGTATTTGGTGTAATATTAATAACTATACTGAGATTTTTAAGTCTAGAAGTTTGGCAGGTTATTCTTTTTTTTAATGTACACATCACACTTAGCCTATTATACCTTGCGACGAATGCGATATTGTTTAAATTTACAATTAATTGTAATTGCTATATTTACCAGAAATGAAGGTAAGGGGTCGTCTGCCACATCTTCTGCACAGTATACAACCAACGATGGTAAAAATAACGCGAATGATGCCCATTGATATCGTCAGCCAATACTTGTTCGCCACTGCACCAGATGCCTGGAAACATCAAATTCACCGTTACTTATCAAACAAAATGTAAAGTGCGTCTACAATAATTCTGTCACTTGAATGGATCCATAAAAAACAGTAGAAATTATACGAGCAATTAAGGTTCTCGCTTTTAGATATAAAAACACAGAAAGTATGCCTAGAATGGATTATATATGACTACGTTATTAAGTTGAAAATTTGCATCATGATAACAAACTTTTATATTATTGAAGGATCTATTTCCTATTATAATAACTTAATATTTAAATAATCCAGTTATTAAAATGGCAAAAAAAAAAACATAAAATAATAATTCAACAGTTGATTTGAATTTAATTACAGGATTAGGTAGTATCGAAATGTTTTACTTCCTATTGCTGTATTCGTATGAGTTCTTCTTGGTACTGACTTTTACTTTGAATAACATTATAAGAATCAACATTCGCGTAACTAATTGAGTTTAAAGTGTAATTTTAATGCTCACCTGAAACACTTCAACAGCATAGAACGTAATGGTGTTCACTCCGCACCACTGGTACACGAAGAAGTATATAGCCAGTATAGTGAATGGTTTCAAAGCTGATGGGGATAGCAGAGCTTTGATAATTGCCCTTGGTGACTTCAATCTGTAAGTTTATGTAACTGTTTTAAACGGTACACCTTCAAGCATCGTTTTTCTACAAAACCAACAAACTAGTGTTTCATGGGCGAGTGACTATTTGTCTTAACTTTACATTACTGTATAGTGCCTTAAATTTTGATAGAATTAGGTGAAATTTTGTACAAATTTTATTACTCATATTTGTTTCAAATAAGACGAGAATCTTATATAGTAGTACCTAATACTGAACATTTTTTTTATAAATTTTATCCTGCATTATCAGATATATGAATGTATATTAAGTATTTCACATGACAACTGTAGTAGGTAAACCTTCACCTTGATCGGTGATTCTACGACGAATGTTTACTTAAGTATGATCTATTTTGCAATACTTAATTTTGGTTACAACAGTATGAGTAGGTGATTGGATAACTTTATAACATTTTACATTGAAAACTGAGGAAATACACCAAATTTATTCATTTTATGTTTAAGCAGTCTAAGCATTTTGTACAATACGTGGTATTATTATTCATATTATTAAGCAGAAAAATTTGTTGCTTTGAATACGCTAATCTTCAAAATTACCAGTCAGATTTCAAAACTTCTCTATGGATTTGATAGAGCAATCATTGAGGAAGTTTTCAGGTGGTTAATCATTGTGCAACAACCAATAGGCGCAAAGATTTATTGAAAAAAGTTACACAGGGGGGAAGAAATTATTAAACTATACTAAAAATAGTTCCTTGCGAATGAAGTCGCGGGCACAGCTAGTGTGTTAATATTTCTCATTAGGATTTGCTTGGTAATTATAGATTCTATATAGATACTTTATATTATGTAAATTACTAGATATATTTTAATATTTTAAAGTGGAGCGATAATAGCACAGTGGTAATGGGTATCCACCTACAATGGGATTAAGCTTTCGGTGAAGGAAAACATCGTGAGGAAACTGTAGCATGGTGGTAGGGCTTTTTCTAATGCCCACCTGGCTAGCAACCACCCTCAAGTTGAAAATCTGTCACCAAATACGGCAGTTGCACTTAAGAGCTAGCTCCTCCACAGGTTTAACGTGTCTTCCGATTTGGACCGTATCATCACTTAAGATCAGGTGATATTATAGCCATAACGCTAAATCATTAACTATAAAAAAATGTACTTACGATTCAACATGATTCTTTTCTTTGAAAGCAATCATCCTATTAATTTCCTCCTCTACGTTGCAAGCCGATCCTCTCAGTCTAGCCAGTGAGGTCTGAGCCATCTCTGTCTTGTTCGAAGTTAGAAGGTAATTTGGAGATTCCGGTAAGAACAACATTCCGAGCAGGGATAACATGGGAACCACAGAACTAACACCGGCTAAGATGTACCATGATGTTGCACTGCCGATAATGTACTGAAATTCAAATTTTGAATATATTTAGAGTATTCAGGATTTTTTACTTAAAAACTAGCTGACCCGACAAACGTTGTTTTTGAATTATAAATTACTTCTAGTGAATGGTCTGGTTGTATTAAAAAAGAACGAGGGTAGGAGGGTGAAAATTTAGGGTAGTAAATATTTATTAATAGCACATCATAAAAAAATGTCAAAGAAAGGGTTTGGGATGTACCACCCTTATCATTTAGGGGTATGAAAAATAGATTACGACCGATTCTCAGTCCTACCGAATATGTCTATTTTATAAAAACCGGTCAAGCCGTTTCAGAGGAGTATGACAACAAACATTGTGCTACAAGAATTTTATATATAAGATATATTATAACATTAATATTGGCTTTAGCTATTCTAGGGTTTCGAGTGAAAGAGTTTATAGCATCCTATGAGTTTATAGATTACAATTATTATTAATTATTAATTGCCCTGAGGGCAATATTTTGAAGCCCACTATTGGCTTTTAGATTCTTTGGCTGTTAGTTTTCAAGGATTAGGCTAAGAAAGGAATTAAAGTCTATGTACGAATATAAGTGGGTTTAGACATAATAAGAAAAGCCAGCATTCAACTGAAAAGATGAAGTCTAACTTTAATGTATATAAGTAAATCTAGAGGTAGCATCCAAAAAGGCCGACTTGGTTTCAGCATTTCTATGAACCCACTTTCATAATGCTGGCTCTGTGTATTAATGAGCTTGAGCTTTCGGCACAATGAGTTTGATCTTTGGCAAAAGAAAATATCGTGAGGAAACCATAGCATGGTGGTAGGAAACCATAGCATTTTTTAAATGCCCGCCTGGCTAGCAACCACCCTCAAGTTGAAAAACTTCCGCAAAATACCAACAGGTGTGTCCCGGCAGCTGCACTTGAGAGCCAGTTCCTCCATAGGTTTAGTGTGTCTACCAACTTGGGCCGTATCAACACTTAAGATCAGGTGAGATTATGGCCATAACGCTAAACCTTAACTTAAAACACTTAACTTAAAAAAAAGAACATATAACAAATGTCAAATAATTTGTTAAATATTATCTTATCGCAGCTTTCACACAGCTTAAAGTTTCACACAAAGTTTATACCTCTCATTACCCCACTTCTAATAAGTTTTCGCAAGAAAAAGTAACCTTTCATCGACTCCAGGTTCCTGTTTATCTCTGTACCAAAATTCATCATAGTCGATTCAGCGGCTTACGTGTGAAAGCGTAACAAACAAACAAACTCATTTTCGTATTTCTAATATTCGTATAATGTGATGATGATTACAATTTTCTAAACGAAATTCATAATTTTCTAGTATGGCCGGACAACAAATTTCTGTGGTTGGACCGAGACCAAGAAACATATGGTGCTAAGATCGTCACAGTGACTTTCTTTTGTTTATATCGGTACAGTGTAGTGACATTGCTGTCCAGTGAAATTATAATTAATTTGTACCTTATTCCGACAACTCAAAAAGTAGATTTTTCGAACTCGTGCGTACTGAATTTTTTAGTGATTTGTTCCCTATTACATTTTACAGCAGGTTAAATAAGAAATTAAATGAAAGTATAATTTACGAGAGACTAATGATAAAATATAACTATTAAAAGTATAAATATCCTTGTATAATTAGTTTTTAGCTTAATTTATGAAGAAAATTTAATGTACAAATGAAAATATTTCTATAAAATATTTTAGTCTTGTAATTGATAACATAGATAACTAGTGTACGTAATTGCTAAACTATATAGCTGAGAAATTATAAAAAAATCTTCCTTTATGACACAAGTATTCAGTACATTGTACAAACAATTAGTAATTGATAGTTAAATATGAAATTATCTTTTATGTACTTTCTATAATTGCAAGTATAAGTAACCTATCAACAATATATATTTTTATGGCTGTAGTGTATGAAACTAGATATAGATACCGATTCCTAAAGGTTTTTTATTTATTATTTCGAATATGTTTACGAGTACGCATATCAGCTGTTTGCTTAATGTTATTATAGATTACTAAATTTCGTTTATCGTCTCAAATGACCTTGATCTTGATTGATACCCCACACCCTGTACAACGCCCATATTTCCACTTGCGTGAACTTATCCATCACGCTCACGTGACGTCCCGCGAATGACAGTTCGTTACCTAACATATTAGCGACATGTTTGTTTGCTAATGCGACAATTCTAATTTTACCCCAAACCAAACATTACTGCCGCCTGAGTCGTTCATTATACCTGACACTAACGTGACTATGCCGCGTCATTTTAAAGTCATGAGATGAGAATTATCGAGTTGATTATATTATAGGTGATTATATTATTAAAGTTGATTGACTTTGGATTGAAAATGCGTGAGTGTCGTGGAACTCCCGGTTGGAACGAACTTCCTTACGTAGTATATTATTATTGATAAAAGGGATTATATTATTGATTAACAACTACAAATAAATGAATTATTAACGTATGAGAGCAATGAAATGAAACGCAGAGATAACTAATAAATTGAAGGAATGGTAAAAAATGTCGTAATTAATATACTTTTTCTACTTGTAAAAATAAACATTTTATTGTACTTCATTCAATTTATCTAATTCATTATAATACGCTACGAAATAGGTGACGCGTATGACGTGTTCAAACTATATCTGCGTAGCTGTTGATAACTTACTGGCTGTCTTGAACCAATAAGCGTGTACCTATGCCTGGGCACAGCCAATTGCACACGCGCTATGCATAACCATCGACACTATAAAAATATGGTGAGATCAGACTAAAGAATCGATCGTGACAGAAAAATCTTACATTTTGATTTGTCTAGCTTCGATCCCCGAACCGTTCGATAAGGAACTTAAAATCCTTACGAGGCGATGACCGAAAATTAGTGAATTTAGGAGAATATATTTGGCAAGCAATATAAAAAATCATATGTTTAATGTTATCGTAGTGGGAAAATGACGTCACTGTTTTGTTAATAAACAAAATACAATCTAAACCCCACGATAACCACCAAAGAATCGACTCTTCGTCGACGCTCTTCGCTGCCTTGCGTGTCTATTTGCATCACTACAGCTTAATGTAGGTAGAATAGGGGTAAGGCTTTCTCTAATACCCCACCGGCTAGCTACCACCTCCCTGATAATACCCTCCATTTGAAAATCAACCATAAATTACATATAAATGTCTTTTGGTAGTTACATTTGAGGGCCAGTAGTGTGTCTACCATACTGGGCCACATACTACCGTAATCTTAACTATAAATAAAAATATTTAACTTCGACTCCTAACACCCAGCTTGGGTTTTGAGCATACGCCAACCTCTTTCTGAGCGCAACACGGCTAACCTCTATAAAGGTTTAACTACATACAATAGGAATTACAACCAAATATATAGAACACTAATAACGGAATTATTTATGAAGTTGTAATCACTGAATTTCACCTGTTCAGTATAATAAAAAAAAAAAACTAAAAACATGAGTGTTAGTAATGATAAAGTTAAAGACATATTTTAATTTTAACAAACCGACTAATTATATCCAACAAATAACACGTTTAACGCGGACGTAATTTTTATTTAGTACATTTAGCATTATTTTACGTTTATTGTCTAGTTAATAAATGCTAATTTTCGACGTGCGGTTTCGCTGAAAATAGTACTGAAGTCGTGACGATTTTGGAAGTGATGCGTAAAATGGCAGATTCAAGCTTTTTTGGCAGTTAATTCATTAGAATAGTTATAAAAACGAAATACTCATATTTGATATCTCGATAAAGTAAATCAAATAGGAACAATATTGTTTACAGGAATTCCAAGAGTTGTGTTCTTTTCGTAGAGCCAAAATGGATGTTTTTTTATTATACACTTGCTTTTCAATTATAGACTATATATTAAAAATTTCTATAGTATAGGTGAATATCTGAATATTTAATAACAGCAAATTTTCATTAGTATTGTTTCATATTAAATAAGCAGTTCGTGATTATATAATTTGTATATTGAACAATATGTTAACTAAACAAGAATTTGAATGATTTCAACTACTTGGCGGAAACTAGTAAATATAATTGTTTAAAATGTATTCATCATGGAGAATACTGGCCACATTATATTTTCAATTACCTATTGTTATGACGTTACTCTATATAACACGTCACAGTAAAACGAGTCACTTGATTATTGTTATTGGTTTATTTTAGAATATACTGTTTTTTTACTTTTGACGCCCACATAACAACTACGCCTTTTTTATTTTTAATATCTTTTACGTTAAAACTATTTGGAGCCAAAACTATTTGCTTAAAAAAAAGTTGGCAACGTTGTCCCGTTGTACTGTCAAAGATGTCAGTGAGTGCCCCCTTGTAAACTTCACATTGCAAAATAACATGTTGATACTATTTTCTGACATTTTTGAAGGTGTTATGAAGGTTTATAACAATAAAAAATAATTACTATATAAAAATAAATATAGCTATATGTAACAAAGAAGGCAACAAATAATCATCTGAAGCGATGATAACTCTGTAGTATATACGGATGCCGCGTCAATGGACGTGAGTTCGAATCCCTGCAATGAGCTTGAGTTTTCGATAAAAGAAAAATTATAATGAAACTATAGCATGGTGGTAGAAAATTTTCTAATGTCCGCCTGGCTATCTACCACCCTCAAATTAATAATATGCTGTCAAATACCTATAGGTGTGTTTTGGCAGTTGCACTCAAGAGTCCCTACACTAGGCTTAACTTGTCCACCCCCTTGGGCCACAACCTGACTTAATATCAAGTGTCATAATGACCATAACGCTAAATCTATATAGTTTTAAAAATACTGTATGTTGATTAATCCATATTTGCCTAAAATATAATATACATTAATTTCAGTTGAATTAAAACTAAAAGTCGTGAAGAATTTAATATAGAAATTATTATTTATTTATATTATTTTCGTTAACGATTGTTTCTATTTTACAGAACCAGACAGGATTTTACTTCATTCATACACTGTTTGAAATTTAATGATTATATTGCTAACTAATATATTATTTACCAACCTGTATCAGAACTCCGGTAGATACGCCGACAGATGCCAAAGCTCCGAGCATTCCGCGTAGATGAGGCTGTGATACCTCGCATGTGTACACCCTAGCGGGAGCACCAACCATGCCCGATCCAAAGCCAATAAGTAATCTGCCTGTATAAGGAGATATAAATTTAATTAAGCAATGTATTAAATACCCAGTGATTACATTTTGTAGTGTTATGTTTCCGCGGTAGCACTCTTGGTCGATTTAAATTCAAACTTTTAAAAAGGCTGTACTTTCAACAACAAGCATTATTTTTCTTTGTCTGACTATCTACCAGCTACTATCTGCCTCTAGGTATCCAGTTACCTGTTGGTGGCTACTGTTTTACTCTTTATTAATACGCTAGTGGACTTACTTCATCAGCCAATAATGTCTGTATACGCAACATCTATAGTAATAAATAAAATTAAAGTATCTATAAGTAATGACAAAATTTTTTTTTTTCGTCTATCGGTGTATTTGTTTCGATTAATATCCCAAATGGTTAAATTGATTTTGATAGGACGTTCACTGGCAGGTAGCTTATATTATAAGGAGTAACTTAGGGTAATTTTATGTCCAATTCATGTGTACGAAGTTGCGGATATAATTAGTATAGAATATGTAATGATCTAATTATTAGTTTATTTGTATTTATCTTATTGATACTCGTTTATCACTTACCGACATATATCATAGGAACGTTTTGCGCAAATGCGACGAGAAGCCAACCAAGAATAAGGGGTATTTCGGTAAGGATGAGAGTAAGACGTCGTCCAATATTGTCCATCAGATATCCACTGAGAATGCATCCCATTGGCGTACCGGCTGCGCTTAGACTTGCTGTAAACATGATTTTCTATTTAAATTACCCGTTTGTAAATTAATTAAATGATAGAATATTTCTAGTTGATGGCACTTTCTACAACGAATCTGTATTATTACAGAAAACCGCGATATGAATGTAATAAGTAGTACTGAAAGTTATCAGCATTATTTATTATTTATTTATTAGTAATTATTGCCATTATTAGCTAAATAAATTTAATCCTAACTTTACGAAATAAAAAAATGTCTCTAATAGGTCTAAAGGTTACGTAATTACAAATTACGTGACCCCAATTTTTTTTTGCCTGGTTATAATTATGTCACTGACACATTATTCTGATACATGATTATTCTTCCAATATTTACGAGGATTACGTTGACGTTATTAAAATTTACAACTATACATTAATTATACTATTTATTTAAGCAAGATATCGCTAAGGTAAGGAATAATTTTCGAGTGATATATGAACGGTATATATGGAAATGCTAATGTTGATCTTCTGTCTATTGTTTATTTTACTGTTAGTAGGCTTAAACCTATAGGTATAATTCTACTGTACTGTCTCTATTCAATAATTACCATTTCTTATATAATATAATCTTATATAATATGCTTTTCACATATAAAAATTTCCTTAATAATATTGTGAATTTAAGGACTTAAGAAAAGGATTTTTTTAATATAAAGAATGATTTTGATAATAATTTGCGTAATAACGTAGGAACTTGTAAGCTCATTGCACGCAATAACGTTTGTGAGATAATTTTAATGATTTAACGAAGTATAGGTTTTAGAGCGTAATAATTGGTAACCATTAGTGTGCCATAATCATAACCATGAATCATTTGTAAATAAAGTTAACAAACATTTTGGTTGCAATACTTTACACATCGAAACTTCTTGAAAGTACCGCTACAGAGAGAAATGTGGATGGACAAATCTGTACCAGGTATAATAAATATAGGTACAAGGTATAATTTTCTATTTCCTTCTTTCAATCTTTTTCCTCTCTCATATAATGAATTGTGATTAAACGTGGCGTGTCTTTGAAATTTCACGTCGATATTGCGTCCAACTATCAAATCACTACTGAAAATGTTTTACTTCAATAATAGAGGACGTTTTTTTTACAAGTCCTTTATAACTGTAGACTTCCTTTTTTTAGGTCAGGTGGTAGTGTGTACGGACGCCGCGTTAAGGGGCGTGCGTTTGAATCCACCTACAATGAGCTTGAGCTTTCGGTGAAACATCGTGATGAAATCTTACATAGCATGGTGGTAGGGCTTTTTCTAACTACCTCTCTCGAGTTGTAAATTTGCCGCCTAAACACCAATAGGTGCGTTCCGGTAGTTGCACTATAGAGCCAATCCCTCCACTAGGGTTGGCATGTCCATTCTGGGCCACATCGTCAATTAACTTCAGGTGAGATAGCGGCCATAACGCTTAACCTTAATTGTAATAAAAAATATAGACAATGAAATAAATTGCTAAAATTACCTATTATTTTTGTATTTATTAGATTTTTAGTGTAGTCTCTTACCAATCCAACTAGCTTCAGATTCGGTGATGTGCAAAGTTGAATTTTTGCTTTGGAGCTGAGGCAAGGCGGTGGCGGAAAACCCGAAAGCCATGCCAGTGTTGATCGTACCAAGGTTGGCCACGAATGCGGCCAGCACCTGCTTGAAAGCTTTCCCCCTGCCCGCCTTGCTCGCCTTCTGTTTCAACGGCAGATCCGCCTTCGTAAGAGTAGTTGGTATACCATTTTTTATAAACGGTATTGAATCAGTTCTGTAATCAAAATAAATTACACATTACGATACGACGAAGCGATGATGACATAGTTGGTAATGTGAACGGATGCGGAATCAATGGATGTGAGTTCGAATCCCTACGATGAGCTTTCTGTAAAGAAAAACATGATAATGGAACTATAGCATTGTAGTAGGGCTTTATCTAATGTCTGCCTGACTAGCTACTATTATCGAGTTAAAAATCTGCTATCAAATACCAATAGGTGTGTTCCGGCTGTTGGGCTCATTTTGGGCGCATCGTCACTCAATATCAGGTAATATTGTGGCCATAACTCTAACCCCATAAACTATAAGAAGAAAATTACATTTATAGTATATTTTTTGTTAATTGTTCAGTATTATAAAAATGTTTAAAAATCGAATGATAAGTATCTGAGTTTTTTATACCTAAATCCAAGTATATTTTTGAAATGTAAAAAACTTTGATTAGAGAGATGTATTTAATTTATTTTTATTTAGCAACTGGCTATATGATAATAATCTCTTCTATATAGTAATATCTCCTACGTCTTTCAGAGTCCTTTAATAGAAAAAATGCAATTATTAATCATTTCTGTGATAAATTTTCTGCGAATTTTTATATTTATTACATACGAAAACGTGAAACGATTATTAAACGATGCGTTTTAGTGGGTTATGTCGGGTGAATAGCACCTCTCGCCTTGGTCTGAGCCCGGGTAATGCATTTACGCGTTGCTATGACGAAATTCGTAAAGAATAGGATTTTAAATACCCTGTAAAAAAAGGGTAAAATGTCTTACCACCAAGGTTTTTAAATGTGTCCACTTCAATGGAAAACTTTATTTTGACTAGAAGATAATAAATATAGTATTAGTATATTTAGTATCAGTTAATTTAATCGATTAATGAATACAAGCAAAATATAAGCATACATTAACATCATTGTTAGCGAATAGGAACGTGGCGGCAAATTAGGTTATCGGTCCATGATACAGGGTATCTATCCCCAAATAAACCCTCCGATATAATAACATATCATACGATCGTTTAGATTATATGTTAATTCTCGTCTCTACGTAATGTATGGTGGAAAGACGTTATATCCGGCCACCATGGTAGCAACGTCTAGCCAAGAGTTATAAATCCCTTATTTTGCATCAATTTGTCATGATGATAAAAAAAAATCTTCTATGGAATCCTATACATTTTAACACAAAGCTACACTTACTTTTTTATTATTATGCCATCTGCCTATGCAGGCAATTTCGCCTATAGCAGGTATGAAGGACTTTACATAATTAACAAAAACAAAGTAAGAACTACACTCAGAACAATTATAAGTAGATCTTTCTAATTATCGTGTATTATGAAATGCGATGATTGTCATTTTGACTTGACTTCTATGTACATTATTGTATTTGTATCTACAAGGATGTCTTCTTAACATGTTTACCTAAACAGGGTACTTAAATGTCCTTTTCTTGATTATAAAGGACATTGCCCATCAATACGACATCGAAATTCTCTTTTTGTCTGTCTGTTTGTATATTCGTATTTTACTCAAATACGAGTTGAGCGGTTTTTTTTGTTACAGAAAAAATCTAAGTCATTGATAAAAACACTTTAAACTAATATCTTTAAAAACCGTGAAAATATTCAAAGATTATTTTTGATATTTTCTTAATTTATTTTTTGATTAAAACATAAATAAACACACAACATGAAAACAATTCCTGCGAAAAGAATACATGCCGAACCGTAGAGCATCGCTAGTGACATATAAGTTTTATTAATTTATATTTTAAAAGCTAAACTATAAATACCTTAATTTTTCGCTTTGACTATTGAGTGCTACCCGAAAGTATATTGTTATTATCATGAAAATATTTAAACATCCATGTAATATTTGGTAACTATAGGTAATATTATATTGGTAATTTGGTATTGAAAAAATACTTCCTAATACTACAGGTAGGCACTACAGACATTGTACTAAATGACATAATAAATGCTTGATAATAAATTATATTTTTATTTATTATACAATTAAGCCGATGATTTTTTGTCTAATTGATCCATAAAACCTATTAACGTCGCGTCAGACATCGGTTTATTTGTTGTGAACAAACAGTCGTTATCGTAACCCGTTGATAACAATTTATACCATTAATAATATTTGAATTGTTTGCATTTCGTCACATTGTATTGTTAAGAGCTCGCTTAATTAGTCAAACAATTTTAGCAGAATAAAAGGTTTACACATATGCCTAAACTTTTAGGTAATTATACTACTATAGTGCAATATTGGAAAAGCTCTGGTTTAATCTACTTCAATAAATAAAGAACAAGTGTGAAATATATCGTACAATTTTAAAGTCTAGTCGACAAGTTGAAAATGGTTTAAAGAAGAGATAATGCTTTTAAAATTATGTGTGATACCTCATTGAATTCGGAATGACGACTAGAAAAACGTGCCAAAGGCGTGTATTCGTACATAAAAAATTGCAGAAGTTATAAAAAATTAAAGATGTAAAAAAAAGCAGTTCGGTTTTCGCCTATATTTAATACACTGTAAATATTTAAGAAATTAAAAAAAAGAGTCCTAAAGAAGAGAAAATTTTATATGAAAAGCGCCCAGCTTCCGAAACATAAACTCCATTATTTATAATTTTAATTTAAGGGTAAAAATGGGTTTCTGTGTGACATGGTCTCGCCGGCGTCAAAAGCGAGTAACACATTGTTTTTTTTTAAGTATTGATTTTTTTTAATTTGTCAAATATAGTATATTCTTAACAGTTCAAAAAATTTATTCCTGTTCAAAACTTTACTTATTTTTTTAATTTTTCAATAAGTTAAACGATTGTTAACTAATAACATTTTCTCGAACTTCTGTCTTCATTGTAAATGAAAAGAAGTTATTAAATAATTGTCGTAAATTTTTTTTGCTTCGTGGAGCCTTTCTTATATACAAAAATTTTTTCATACTTTATAATATTTTTTGTTTATAAACAAAAATTGAGAAATTCAACTAATATTATTAACTAACAAAAATTAATGTAATAACAGTTTCAATATATGTATATACACAGTATATTACACGCTTTTGACACATTTTTCTAGACGTCATTCCGGATCCAATGAGGTATCACACATAATTTTAAGAGCAATATCTCTGTTTTTGAACTATTTTCAACTTGTCGACTTGACTACTATTATAATAAATAAAAAACCCTAAATCCTAAATGGTAGGTCCAAGGTCATTTTATGTAAACTTTTTACGAATACAATGAATGGATGACCCACAAGGTTGTATTTCGCAACAAATAAAATTTCCTTATCTACACCGTATTATACAGTCTTATCACAATTACGCGAAATACAACGTAGGTGTATTACAAAGACTAAGATAGGTGTGACTCGGCATTGAGTAACTTTCCTTAGAGCTATAGCTCGAAGCTATTTCTTGTTCAGATATATTGTCTATACTATAGTATAGTAGATAGCTCGGCTGATGACTTGCTCTTTTCAATAATTCGATCAAAACATCACTTTCACTTACAGTTCAAAATCATCTAAAGCGACGAGAGCGTGTATGGGCGTCAATGGACGTGAGTTAAATTTCCTCCAGTGATAGGGCCAATTGCCATAGGACTAGGGTTTTTTCTAATGGCCGCATAGCTAGCTACCACCCTCACTTAGAAGATCTGTCGCCAAATACCTATAGCCTATAGGTGTGTTCCGGCAGTTGCCTTGAGAGTCCGCCCCTCCACTAGCCTTAGCGTGTCGACTAGGTGAGATCAGATGAGATTGTGGCCAAAACGTTAAGCCTGTTGAAATGTGGAAAGGGACGCTGCAGCTACGACTACCTTCAAAACCTCGACCTTCAGGAAAAACTGGAAAATCGCCACGGTGGCAAAGCGAGTTTAAGAGCGCGCACCATGGCTTCGATATTAGTATTCCGAAAAGAAACCACGCCTTGTGGTCCATGAAGCACTTATGAAACATTTTGGAGCCATCCTTTCAGCCGCTAAGTTGTCTGGGGCAGCAGAACTCACTCTCATCGGTAAATCAAACGTTCTACAATTATATTATATATACATAGTATAATAATAATTATAATAATATTAAAGTATATAGACCGCTAACTACAATGCCAATAATTTTTATTAAGAGCACAATAGTCATAGCAATGCAAATTATATCACAATGGTCCGGACCAAGAGTCTGCAGTGCAGAAAGAATAAATAAATAATATTAAAAAAAAGGTAAGCCTATTAACTATAAAAAAAATCTTTGATATTCACGTCCAGTGAGGAATAAATTGAAAATTCAAATCAGTCATTGTAATTAGGTTTGAATACTAACTGCAGGCCAAACTACTAATTGTAATTAGCGCATATGAGAAAGTAGAGTTCGATAATTGTATCCAATTAGATTTTGACCTCTACAAACTATAGTAACATTCTTGAGCAAGTGTCGTCGCGAGTAAAATCTGCGTACCATAGCAACCTAGCGTAGTAGTATAGATCGAACTGGGTCATAAACCCATATACACGTCACGTCATTGTTTCCTTTCGCGATTAGCCAATGAAGCGTCCATAACGCCATGAGAGCGACAAACCGAAAATTCGATAATCTCCATTGATTAAGTTGTACTGTATTTCCCATCAGGTCTTCTACTGCGTGACGGTATTCGACGTATTTAAAAAAATACGTCCGTGTCGTGATGAAAAGATTGGCCAGTCAGTTAAGTTGGAACCGAGGCTGATTGCATATCTTTTCATGAATACCAACTTGCATCGGGTAAATAAGTAACATTTCGTGTCAAAAAAAATAAACGAAAATGCGTACGATTTGTAACGTTATATAATCAAAATTACAACATCATCAAATCTAGGTTTTAATTCATAATTTCAATTGGCCTTTTTTATTATCCTTATATGTATCAGGCATGCGTTTAGGTATCGCAACGTTAATGAAAAAACATTTTTCGACGTAGTAAAGAATGGCCTTTGGAAAGTCAAGACCGAGGTCAGTCTTGGCAAAGAACACTGGTTTGGAATACTCAAACTCTTGTTAAATGTTTTAATATTCCATTTGCAGATATACTTTACAGAGGAAGACTTTATATATACTGATGTAGATATGAAATATACTTTAATTTCATTTTAATTATGTATTATTTCACTACTAAGGAGGTACACATTTGTATAAATGTATTAGTGTAAGATACTGTGATGAACTATTATTAAAAAAGAAACGCATTTCCACACTAATATAATAAAGATGAAGAGTTTGTTTATTTGAACGCAGTAGTTTCAGGCAGTATCAGCTGGCTTTGAAAAATTATTTCTGTATTCAACAACTCAATTGTTAAGGAAGGTTATAAGCTACTTATATATGACAAACTATCGTTTTATCGTGACAATGTAACTATATTACTAATAACCTAGTTTATTATCAAAAATAGTTGTTTATTAGAAAAATAAAATATTTTGAGATCATAATATAGGTTACTGCATATCAATGCCCACATGTAAATAATATCCCGCAAATATTTTCGTTTTTTTCATTAGTAATAAAATGACATGTATTTACATAAGTTATTTACACAATGGCATGACTCGCCCCTTTTTTTTTTTTTTTTTTGTTTTTTTTTCCGTGGGGAAATGCGTTTATGCATCCCCTCCCAGCCCGGAGGGACTAGGAGGGGTATGTGGGACTCGCCCGGCGCCAACAACCGGCATGACTCGCCCCTGACATACTATTTAACTAATATAATAATCGCTATGTTCTACTTTTCATTACATATGTTGGGTAAATAGATCTTTTAGGTAAAGAGCTATGTGTTTACCTTCATACTTCCACAATAAAATATCAACGAAGGTTAAATACATTATTATACTTAATAATTATTCATTTATATTGCAAAACTAACAGGTTAGGCGGGTATATTAATTTTATATTGTCCACTAACCTTAACCTAATGTAGAGGTAAAATTTATGTAACTAGCAAATGGAATGGAATGAATGTATGTCTTTACCCCTTACGTTTACATATATAGGGTCAGCATAACATGCTTCCTTCGACTACTATATCAATTATCATCCCAGTATTCACATATTTTTTCAAATGTATATCCTCGATTTAAAATGTACCTATAGTCTATAAAACAATTTCCATTTTGATTTCAAAGGTACATTTTATTATATGTCCTATTTACTAGTCAAAGAGAAAAATTGTAGTATTTGTTTATGTACATTAAAAAATAAAGTTAAGAAACTTTGTCTCTGTAATCTAACATTTTTGAGTAAATATTGTATGATATGTGCAATTTGTTTCTGGGAAACTACTGTATCTATTTAGATGACATTTCTAATCTAAACTAATTTTCATCTATATTTACTCTATTCAATATCTAATAACAAAAGCAAAAAATTAGGTCTATAGTATTCTTTTTATGGTATCGGAGTGTGAAACAATAGATTTCCGAAATTATTAACTAAATTTTCGTGTAATATTGGGATATATAACGTATATCAATCATGTGGGCGAAGTCACAAGCATAGCCAGTTGTGTAATAATAATGTGACTTATACGTATACAATGTTCAAAGACATTTTGTATAGACATTTGCTTTTGCTTGACATCAAAGGGAGGAAGCGTCGTAAATGCCGAAACAGTTTCCAATTGCTCTAATAATTCTTAACCGGGGAATCGAATGCTTACTCAAACGTCAGTATAGTATTTCAATCCGTTTATTCACAAAATTTAAAATACATTTTACAATATGCTATTTTCATTGCAGATTTTTTTTTTTTTACCAATAATTGTTTTTCAAGACAACATCTAGTAAATACGTTTGTGTAGATATTATTGAAATGAAGTGTAGATTTTACTTTAAATATTATAATATTTTGTATATACATGTATTTTCTCATAGTGTTATTTTAGAAATATAATATTAGTTTTTATTATATATGTTTAAAATATTTTAAAAAATACATAGTTAAGGCAGACTCCACCCCCGTGTGGAATCCATACCCATAAAAATAGAAATAAATCTTCCTTATAACCATAAATCTAAATTTAAAATTACAACCAACAAATACTTCGTTTGTAGAATGTATGTTTTACCACTAAGTTAAACTTTTTGAAATACTTTACAAGTTTAGTGTTGTAGCCACGATCTCACCTGATGGTAAGTGAAGATGTTGCCCAAGATGGTAGGAACGCTAAGCCTAGTGGAAGAAATAGCTCTCAAGTGCAACTGCCGGAACACACCTATAAGTATTTGACGAAAGATTTTAACTTGAGGGTGGTAGCTAGCCAGCTGGGAATTAGAAAAAGCTCTACCACCATGCCATGGTTTATGACGATATTTTTCTTCACCGAAAGCTCAATTACTATTTCTAAATAGTTATATATTTTTATATTAAATACCGTTTCTAATTACGATGATATTTTTTAACGGTGACTCACTCGTAATTTTTAGTTTACCTTATCGTAAAAATCCAATGAGATTTTTAAGTGCTCACAGTTACGAGTTTTACTGCACACGCTTACTGTTGACATATTTAAAAAATCTTATCAGTAAAACAAGTTATTGTTACTCGGAAATGAAGAGCATGGTGGTAAGGATTTTCTAATGCCCGCCTAGCTTGCAACCACTCTCAAGTTGAAAATCTGCCCTCAAATACCTATAGGTATGTTCCAGCAGTTGCACTTGAGAGCCTATTCCTCCAGCGCGTTCACCAGCTTGGGCCACATCGTCACTTAACATCAAGTGAGATTGTGACATAACACTAAACTTATCAACTATAACAAAGTTGTAGTTATAGTTATGCAATAATTATAAAGTAAACATTTTACATGATGTAAATAAATTATGTAAATTAGATTTCGATCACATGACGACTTAGTCTATCTGAAGTGCCGCGTGTCACACGTCGTGTGTTAATGAACTTTTGTATTATATTCAGATATATGTAGATAGTAGGTTCATAACTGGATATAATGTCACGTGCTGTTTATTATAATGGTTAACTGATAACCGTGCTGTCTGCCCTTTCATTATAATGCCAATTTTACTAAAGATTCTTATATAAAATGCAATACATTAGAATATCTATTTCTTAAGTATTTTTCGTTAGTATCTTCTTGCATGTAATATAACGTAGTATAAGCTTTTTCTTAGCGTAATTTAGCAGTACGACTTATATGACTACGTAATTCTTTCGAAGTGATTTTGTATAAGCTAATGTAAAAAATATTAATATTAGCATATAAATTCGATTTGTGTATCCTTTACCGTGAGGAGATTTTTATTTTTACACAAAATAATTCTAAATTTACTTTATATTGAAATTAGGAATTCACCAAATATTTGCAATGGGTAAAATGAATTTATATATGATTAATATCAAATAAATTTTATTTCAATACAGCATAAACTCCAAATTTACTTTATACTTTAGGAAGAATTTTACCAAAAATTTAATTATTGAAACGAAGTTACATAACTCTATGATATAAATTGTTAAAGTTGAATGTTTTACAAACTATATATATTTACTAAAAGCAAAAGTAAAAAACTACGGCCAAATATTATAAAATACAAGTACAAAAAAACAATGTATTTATCCGTTCATCAACCTTTTTAGAGTTGTGGTTGACAAAATAGCAAAAAGTGAGCAATGTATATTACGGTTCCATTATTAGAGTATGTTAATTTAAAATTTTATATTAGTCGATTAGCACCGTAAACGGTGCTGTTTTTTTAACATTTATAACGCATGAAAAATTATTTCTATGGTCGAACGCTTCTACGAGCGTGTCATCACATGTTCAAGAAATGTGAAAAAGAATCAACAATTTAGTTTTGTCATTAATATTTGAATTAAACGCCATATTTTAATTAATATTTTTATTTTAATACAAATACCTCAATAGATCTTTTTTTAACACGTCGTTTTTAAGCATAATATTAGTATCGGAGTTTTCGATATACTTTTCAGAGTTTATTGTGAAAAATATAAAATATTTTTATTTTCAAAGTACTGCAGTAATTAAAAAGTGAAAATTGTTTATATTATCATTGAAGCAGTATATATAAACAGGTATACAAAAGAGGTATAGATGAATTGAATAGTAAAAATACATATGAGGAATTTTATATGTAATATTTTTGGCGTTAATTTCCTGATAACATTATTATCATTTCCCATTTTTTTTCTTATAGCATCAAGGTATAAAATTACATACAAATAATTTTCACCAATTATTTTTTTACAAAATCACCTTGTCGTATTTTCATTACAAGCAATATAAGTAATTATACGTAGTTTTATTTTTACATAACTTAGCTTTCCTACCGTTTGATGTAGTGCCGTGTTATCGTTCGAACCAATAAATAATAACTACAATACAACTTATATTAATATTATAAAGCGGAAAATTTGTTGGTTTGTTTGATCGCGTTAATCTTAAGAATTAAAAGTTGGATTTAAAAAAAAATATATATTTGTATTTGATGGAGCAATCACTGAGGAAGGCTTTAGGTTATTTAATATCACGTTACTACCAATAAGAGCGAAGCTGTATTAAAATAGTTATAAAAACAGGTAAAAATTATTAAAATAATAAAACTACTTCCACGCGAACTACGTCACGGGGTCAGCAAGTCAGTTATATAATAACTGATCGTAGTACGCACACTATGACCTCTTTCAGTTATTTAAATAGTTGGTTCTGAATATATATTAATTTTAACGCTTCCTCACGTAGCATACACATATAAATTTAACAATATTTGTATACATATTTTATCTTTCGGTCATGTGACTGTTATCTATAGAACAGATATAAAACTGAGTAAACTTTAATGAAAATAATTGTGTTGTTTGCAAGTAGCTGGAATATTTATTTAGTTTGTTGTTAAATGCTTTTTTCATCATTGTTACATGTCGTAAAACCTCTTATATACCTTGTTGCCCTGGTACATATTACTGCTTTCATCGTTTGGGTTTTCAAAGGTTTTCTTTGTATATTTTCGAGGGTTAATTTTTATATTAGTAATTCGATATGAGGACGGTAGCTAAAAAGACGCACATAAGAAAATACTCTATCATCATATAAAATGCAAGTTTGATGAAATAAAATAATTACAGCTACATAAAAACGCTATATTTAAGGATTTTCAAAATTTTAGTTTTCGTTGATATCGCCAAAGACTTGCAGGTCTTTATGGGTCACTAAATGATGCCTTGTAAGAATGATTGGTTAGATGCATTGGTTAGACAAAGAGGTGAGGACAAATGAAATGTAGAGCATTGCACATAATGCTAAAGTATTGATGTTGTCTTCAACTCGAGCCTGTTACCATTCTACCAGCAGCAGTTGCCTCCTAGCCCGTACTTAACTAGACCGAGTTTCAATATAAATACATTATCCAGTGTGACCGTGAATTGGAATGTAAATAATGGGATAGTGTTGTGTCAACGAACGCAACGAGTTCGACAAAAAATAAACATGATAACGGACGACTCGAGATTGAGGTCGTCTTCATTTACAAAAACGTGTGCAAACTTTCATTAACCAATTTCAATCATTTAATTTTGAAGCGATGAAGGCTTAGTTGTTAGTATGCACAAACGCCGCGTCAATGGTCGTGAGCGAAACCACAGTATGGTGGTAGGTTAAGCTTTTTCAAATGCCCTCCTATCTAGCTACCACCATGAAGTTAAAAATCTGCGCGTAAATACTTATCGATGTGTCCTGGCAGTAGCACTTGAAAGCCAGTCGCTCCACTAGGTTTTGCATGCCAACTATTTTGGGCCACATCGTCACAGAACATCAAGTGAGATTGTGGTCATAATACTTTATTTAGCGTAGATAATATATCAATAGGTTAAGTATTAAATAGTTGTATTTATCTTTACAAATAACTTAAGAAAATATACAGATGTGACTTCGTAAGTATTACAGTTATATCTTTTGCCGCTACAATTCCAACATCACGTCGTATTCATGGATTTTCAACTTAATTTTAAGTGTCACTTTAGCTTGATCTATGTAGCGACATAGCTCGCGTGCGGTCTGAACGCCACTTATAGAAAGTTCAAACTTCACAAATCATTACACATTAAAAATCTAAATAAATAGGCAATAACATATATATTCAAATAATCCCAAATAATTTTCTTTGTTTACTTCAGCTAACAAATTACGAAGCATAGTTTGTGTATTAGTTTCGAGTTCTTGATGAAATATACTGAAAAAATGTGGCTGAATCATTATAACAAAAGGTATAAAATTGCTTTAAAAATAAAATAATAATCCAGAACTATAAAAATAATTCGGTATGCATATTAAAAGTGATACGGTGAGTAAGTAGAATGTAGGTTGCAGTTTGTAGACCAGGGTAATAGTAATCCGATAATGTTTTGAGCAAATCACATATCATTAGAAAATTGCCGCAGAATCGGTAGTCTTCCAAAGAGATTGCCACTTTCATTATTATTTACAATCGTTTCTAGCAGTATCTGCATTTTGAATTTTATATATTCTGATAATAAACAAGTATATGTTTTATGTAAGTGGTTTAAGGAAAATTTTATATCAGTACCTGAGTGTGATTTGCAATCACGTTGAAATAGAATGCATCTTTATCAAGTTAGCTTTACACGTAGGTACATAAATTATGATAATTATAAACTATTCTTCATATTTACGTTGCAACCATTTGTCATATATGAATATAATGTTACATAACAAGTGTTTTTCTCGCACGAATCTCTTTAGTGATAGACTAAAATAAATACATAATATACCTAAAGACGTGATAAAAAGGGGAGTGACTTTCGACATTTTTTTATATTATTTATTTATTTAATACCTGCAGACACTTGGTTCGCATACTTTATAAAAAAAACATTTATATAACATATATTACAGGTTTTAAACGATGTTCTGGATAATACACACAGTAATAAACACATTTTTTAAATTAATTCTTATTCTTCTTTAATTCTTCGAAGTCTTGCGATGTTTTAAAATAGAAAACAATACTTTCGACTATTATATGCAATGGCAAATTTTAATTTTATGCTTAATTTATACTATAGACAAATCCAGTAAACATTAATTCAGTAAGACGACAAAAATTTAATAACTTTTTTTATCTAATGTATTGAATATAATTATTTACATTAATTTAATATCTAATAGAAAAAGCAACACACCAAAATGCCAGATGTGTGATTCGGAAGAAGACGTATATCACATTTTAATGGAATATGCCTGTAACGTATCTCTACGACGACGAATATTTCTACATTGTTACAAAATAGGCACATGCAACCAAATACTGGCTCGCGCAACATCGGAAGAAGCCAAATTAATGTATGATTTGGTTGAAATTGATATTGCGCTGAGGAATTGATTGCAATACGCTATATGGATGAGGGTGGCATGTTCTATCTGAGCAAACCCTCCATAAAAATAAAGATAAAACAATATAAATAATTCAGCATACGGTATTACTGAAATATAACCAGTTAACCAATATATCCGACTCTAAATAATAACAGCTAACAATTATGATTTCTTAGGTTTACGCGAATATTATTCATTGAAATAAAACTAATTTAAACGGATTTTATCGCGGTTATTTCCGCCCCGTGACCACGAAGGCTGAAAAGCTTTCGAAACGTCGGGATCAAAATTTAATAAATAACCGCGATAAAATCCGTTTAAATTAGTTTTATTTCAGCTAACAATTACGTAAATATTAACTTTAGTTGAAAAGGTATATTGAATGAAATTATTTAAATTCTGCATTGGAAAATGCATTTAGATGCTACCTAGGTAAAACGATTTCTGCGCTTTCGAACTATTGGAATACTTGGTTAAGAAGGAATTTACGTACTTTCATAGTAAAAATGTACGTACACTTTGCGTAGTCCACGGCGATATCAAAGACCAGCTCACGTATCAGTGACGTATGTACATACAAAACATCAACTGAATTTCTAATCAATACAATTTCACTTCAGATACAAGATCGTTATCACTTTACATGACCGATAAAATATCTTTATTATCTCTCATATGCATTGATTTATGATTGCTAGCTACATAATTACATAAATAACACAGCTACCGTGTTTGCGCTTTGAAAACATTTATATTGATATTATTTTGTATTTTTGTAAGTGCTTATATACGAAATAAGGAATATACGCTCGTATACAATATTTATGACTTTCATACTTGTTTTGTTTACAAGATAAAACTACTTTTATGTAACATGAGGCAGCCAATATTTGCCAACCTTCAGAGAGGCACAAAGCATTTTGAGATCTACCGCTTTAACACAGGAATATGTAGGTGTAGAGTTTCATTTCAGGTAGTAATTTTTCATAGATATTGGCCTCGATTTTCTATTTTCATTGCATGAATGTTCTAGGTCTATGTCAACTCCAAAAATTCTTAACGCATTGGACGCTATTAGGACTACATCTGTTTGAAGTGAGAAAACTCATTGAGTTTATCACAACATTTTTGTTGTCATACTTTTTCCAGATATCATTTTATTAATTTATCTTATTTTTTTTATTGTAACGTCCTAAAAAGTATGTTTGTAAATTAGAACCAGTACGTTAATTGCCATTATTTTAATAGATCATTGGTTAATTATGAGAATCAAGTAACATTTTTATAAAGATACAATGAATACTTTTTCTCTCCTGTAAAACGTACAACCGTCGCTAACGATGTTTCTCCTAAGGCTCGATATTGAGTACAACGAATTGAAAACTGCAAATTTAATATAAATTCATTTTGTATTTATATTTGGTTAAGTTAGAAAAACAATAATGAAATCCGTAAATAAGTTCTAAGTGATGCAAAACAAGTTGAATCAAAGCCTGGCGTGGCTCACTCGTAACACCTGTGGTCTGAATAGTTAAATAGAGCT
This sequence comes from Actias luna, assembly GCA_039707435.1. Lineage (NCBI taxonomy): Eukaryota > Metazoa > Arthropoda > Insecta > Lepidoptera > Saturniidae > Actias > Actias luna. Next base: position 4,425,503 of record JAZHAC010000033.1, on the reverse strand, counting down.
TAACTATGTTATTTGTTGTCCTCAATGAAACAAACTTCTTTTTTTATCGTTCAACCTGTTAGCACGATACTTTTTGTTTTACCGATTCGCCTTATTTAGCCCTCTATTTATCGTCAGAACAGCGTGTGCATTTTAGTCTGCAATGTTTTAAGCATTCTTCCATTTTTCCATTCTTTCATTTAAGCATACCTTCGGTAGTAGAAATCTTATACATTACTGTAAAATATTGAATCTCTTACCGCTGCTCCCCTTTTAGTTTTTTTACTTTTACGTCTATATTTTATTTCAATTCATGACCGGTTGCGGATTTCCAGGTAGGCCAGGTTGGCTTAGCAGCGTCAAATTTTCACTAGCGGAATTTTTTTGACACCACCGAAAAGGGCGTATATATATTTTTTTATTACCTAAGAAATTTAATGTAGGCCGTGATTGGATTCGACCTCTGTGTGTGTGCCGCATTTGTGAATTCACTACTGTTTACAACAATTAGTTTTGTTCCGTTCTGTTCGTTGTTCAAATCTATGACGGAGTCACGGCGAAGGTGATCATTCATACTAGCACGTTATTCGTCTATGTAATAATCATTCGTACACGTTACATAAGCCGGAAACTTGTACAGCAGATCTATTTCCAGAATTTGGCACTGAAATTTATTTCTCATTACCACCAACCGTTTTATGTCAATCAACGATAAATATTTATTTATTTGCAGGGAACATAAAAAAGTGCCACACCCACCAAACATAGGTTTGGTCAGGTCATATCGAGTTACATATTACAGCAAAAAGAAAATCCTTGCCAAGTTTTTGTATATTGACGTGAACAATGTCGATTTAAAATTACCTTTTGACGTAACTCTCTATTTTTCCTATTACACACTGTCATACCAAATAATTGAAAACTCCACATATTATATTTACAGACAACAAAAACAAAACATGCAGGCAGCATTGTGGTTTACGTTTAAACACTTTCGAACTGCATGAGTTTAAAATCTTTCCAAACTAAAAATATAATTTTAAAACTACGCCCCTTGATTACATTTGTATTTTATAAAATAAAAGTCACAGTATAACTAACAATCGGTTTCTAAAGAGCAAATTAGGTTATATTCTGTAAATTATACCTGGTACATAATAGAAATTTGCCATTTTGAAATTGTAGCTATTTATTTAGCGCTCTTTGTTCTTACGAAAAATGTCATTAAAAAAAAATGTGATTTAATAATACTTTTATAACGTTTAGTCAGTAGTTTTATGTATATTCATATTTCAATATATAAACGATAAAATCTAAAATAAATATAGTCTAATACTTGGCAATGTACTGAGGAACAAATATTTATCCGTATGTATTTACGAATTGCTGTTATTGTGTTAGAAAATAAGTAATAAATTTTGTAAATAAGTACTCGTTGTGGGTCTACATAATAATGTTTAAAAATAATTCTATATTTTTATAACTTTTGTGTATTTTTGGATAACCACGTACATAATTATTACAATTAGCGAAGGTAGTCTAAAACTTTCAACTAAGTTGCTACACACAATCTACATTTAAATAGAATTGTATGGAGTTATTGAAAATCGTCGTTAAATGGAGAGGAGATATATTTGTACAGGCAACAAGGTACACTAATTAAAGTCAAGTAATTTAGTTGTTTTAGGAATTTAGTGATTAAAACGAGTGACGTTAACTAGAATTTATTCTGCATCATCATTTTATTATTCCTTTTGAACAGATAAATGTAGTCGGTTATAACGAATATTATCATACGTTTACCGACTCACTTGAAAGTACCTGAAATGTACGTAAATTCAATTCCTCTGAGGACCCTCTACATACGATGGAATAAGAAACACATCATGATTGAACCACACCCTGGTGATGGCAAATTTTTCCTATGAGTATGTTCTGGAAGTTACACTTGAAAGCTAGTCCGTTTACTAGGTTTAACGTATCCACCATCCTATGTCACGTCGTCATTTAACATTACGTTACATTGTGCCCATAACGCTATAAAGTATAAAAAAAACAGTTTAGAGTATTAAGTACAACATCGTCATGTAACATCCAAGTGTTATTGTGATCAAACGCAAGAAAAATCCGGTGATAGTTGGCTGCCAACCCGGCGCTGTCCTTCGCTATGCAATTTGACGACATCAGCTTGGCACCTTCATTGTTCGTTTCCAAATACAAATTTAAAGTCACATGTCTCTGCTACAATATACAACATACAGTTTTTCTTACAATTATTCCAATGACAATGATATATTTCAGTATGAGTTATAATTTTTAATCTGCCTGTATGTTGGCACGTTTTATGTTTGAATGAGATCGACAATTCTAACCGGTTGAGTATATTCGCAGTTCATATGAAATATTTACATACTAGACGGACATGATTGCTCAAAACATATAAATGAGGCCTATGTTTAGATATATATTATTAATCATATTAATATAATAAAGAGGTAGGCCTTGTTTGTTTCTAAAGAACATATCTTGGAATTACTGTTCAGATTCTAAAAAGGTTTTCGCTGATAGAAAGCTGAATACAGGCTGATGCTTACAGTTACCGCGTTCAAAGTCGCGGCCGGGTAAGAATTTACACTATTATAAAAAACCCAAACTTTTCTGAAGATATATATATCAATTACTTTTTAAACTTCATGTAAGTCACACCTTTTTCTAAATCATAAACTGAATAATGTAATAGAAGATGGATATAATAGAACCTCAACAACACAAACCTCGATAAAGTAAAAAGCGCTATAATTTAAAAAAATAATTTAATCCCTTCAACTCAGTGCTCAAAACCTCTATAATTGAAATACGCATCCTCTGTAACTTAACCTAATTATTTCAGTATCAGACCTCAGTTACTTAAAGAATGTTTCAACGACCTCTATAATATAAACTGTCTGCCAATAAGTCATTTCGATTGTACAAGACAAAAAGTTTTTCGAAATTGAACTTGCTTGCACGTGTTTACAGTAAAATTGTTAACAAAAACAATAAATATAAGCCTCAAACTCCTACGAACGTATCGATCAACGGTGCAAGAGCTACAGTGCCTGTATCATCATTTATGGAGCAATGTAACTGCATAAAATAAAATGTGTTATCCTCTCTATTTATCATAGAAAATCAAATCGATTTAGAAACCGCAAACTGTTTAAAACAAAAAGAAATCACTACCTTTTTCAGTAGACTAAACTTTGAATAAAGTTTTATTTTTATTTAACATGTGTATGTATTTCATTTTGCCACTTCTTCTGCCGGATTCGGGTAAAAATAGGAACTGTAGATTAACTCATCAATCCTTCTCTAACATAAATTAAAAACTCTATAACTTAAAATTTATGTGTTTCACTTGATTGTTAACTTATCGAGGTTCTACTGTATTTAATTTTAATAACTAAAAGAATTTGATTTAATTTTTTTTGATAGCAGAATTTTGGGATTTTGATTTGCTTTTTTAATACTTTGTAGGTTTAGCGTTAGGGCTACAATCTCGCCTGATGTTAAATGACGGCGTGGCCCAAGATGGTGGACACGCTAAGCCTAATAGAGCGACTGGCTCTCTAGTCCAGCTACCGATACATACTTAAGTATCTGTATTTGGCGGCAGATTGTTAACTCGAGTGTGGTAACTAGCCATACCGGCACTAGAAAGAGCCTTTCCACCATACTATGTTTTCATCACAATATTTTCCTTCACCGAAAGCTGAGACTCATTGTAGGAATTAAAATTCATATCCAGTGACGCAGCATCCGTAAACACTACCAACTGAGCCATCATCGCTTCAATTAGTTTTTTCATAAAAAACTACCATGGAGATCATGATTATGGGCGTAATTTTCAATGTATATATATACTGTCAACTCCTCGCGTTATCTTTAAAACGCTAAATCCCTCACAAAATGGACACTCATAAACAACGAATTATATTATCACTATTGGTTGATAGGAGAAACGTGAACGAAGCCAAAGGCGCTAGTTAGTTTAGTAACATAAATATTATGATGAACCACGTGTATAAAGTCATGGCCGGTTGTTGGTTTAAATAAATTGCCAAAATATACTATTTATGTACCATAACAGGTTACTGTTTTAAAAACATATAACTTAAACATATTATACTTATAGGTATTGTCTATAATTCATTTTCTTCCTGACGGATAAGCAAAATAAATCACGTCAAATGTCATCATAAGAGAATCGAAATAACGTAAGTTCATGAAATAAACAAATTAAAATCTCGCCCAAATATTCGGTCGTACTTTCTTTTGGTGTTCTTAATTACTCACTAACTCTGGATATAAGTCTTTTAAGTATGACTTTTAGCATTCTTCAAATTGTATACAGGCTAACTGCTCTCTTGGTAAAACTATTCAAGAAGTTGTTTTAGCAATTTAAAGTTACTATTCCGGATTATTATTTATACTTTAATTTACTTGTCCAACAAAAATCAAACCATTTTACTAAAACTAAAACCATATCATATACATACGTCGTATTAAAGTGATGATAACTCCATGGTAAAATAATCTTACCCAGCATCGATTAACCTAAGTATGATTCCTGCAAAAAGCCTATGTTTCTGGTTAAGCATACCATCGTGTCTAAGTTATGAACTTGGGTGTAGAGCATTTTCTCTTTAGTATATTCAAGGACTATAAAATTTCAAATTAAAAATTTGATTGTGAAATCTTATAAGTTACGGTCGCTTATTTTAAATCAGTTATTTATTTATTTAAGTAAGTAACGCTTCTTGACATGACTACCTAATTTGGATTTAAAAAATTGTTTGTTTTATAAATTTCAAATTAAAAGGACTCTAACTTATATTTTATGAGATATGAAATACTAAACATATTACCGATTAGTTTTCGTGGGATCGTTCATCTGACAGGAGTCGCTTTAATCTTCCATATACTTTTTAGTTAAACTACATAATACATGCAGTTTTTTTGCATTTAAAAAGGTTGAAGTAATTTTCACCATATAAATATTTTGTTCGATTGTAAGTAAATTATAATAAAACCGTTGAATTTGTGATATAATTCAAATATGAAATCCAATAACATTACATAATTTAATAAAATAAATTCTATAAAATTTAGTAGATGATTAGTATTTGATAATTCTTATCATTGACTTTGATTTTTGTTAACACTATAAATAAAATTCATATGTACAAAAATTTTAAAATCCATGTAAATATTGTTTGTCTGTATGTTTTACGACAATTTTTTTAACTATAAATTTAAATTTTCCTTTGGTCATTTCGTTCAACGATCGCTTCCAAATCGAAATTTGCGAATAATTACGACATTAAATATTTTTTTGTATTGTATCTGAATATGTAATAAATAATCAAAATATTTTGTTCCAATATTCCACACGTTTTGACTGCGAAATATAAAAAAAAACGTATTCGGAAACATAATTGAATAACCGAAATATTATTGTTTACACAATATTTTGAATTAGATAGATAGTCTACTTATGCAGATAATTGCATTCTCCCTTTACGTTCTTAACAACAAAAGTATCTATTATTTAACATAAAAATCAGGATTCAAATATATAAAAATACTTACTTCTCATCCGCCATACTTTTAAAGTATTGTGTAAACGTTTAAATCAAAGAAATAAATTAAAGTGTTTGTATACACGATATCACAGAGTAATTATAATTTCTATGTACTTATTACTGTTATCACAATACGCTAGGAACGAAATTTTAGCGAAGACGTTGTTGCGATGCGCCGTTACGATATCTAAAGTCCGCGAACATTTCGCAACACGCGTTTGTACCCTGCCGTTGTCATACACGGACTAATGATATATGAATTTTTCTCGCAATATATTTTCATCCTGCGATAGTTTAAGGCGTTTAAGCTCATATCTGATTCGTCGTCACAGATATGCATTCGTCCTAACGATTATTGTCAATAAATAACTTACGTATTTTATTATTATTATTATTTATGGCACGTGCTTGTTTGCTTAGTTAATTATGTCACTCGTTAACAAGTCGGCAATCTGGCAGTGTAATGAGAAGTATTTAAGTACATAAGAACAAAGAAAATATTTATAATTTACTGCAGTATTATGGAGTGCGTTCATGGATTATAATGCTGTGAGATAATATACACAGTGAAAAGAAATGACGTGATTATAAAAGTTTAAGATACCATTTTCATTTTTTATTTACCTCAACTCAAAAACTCAAATTTGTATTTAAACCGTGATTATTATTTGAGATTATATTTTCTATTTAGATTATTGTGTAAATAAGCCTAAAATGTTCCTGTAAAGTATTAACGAATTTCGAAGCGATGATGGCTCAGTTGGTAAGTCACACGAACGCTGCGTAAATAGACGTAAGTTCAAATCTTTGCAATGAGCCTGAGCTTTCAGTGAAGGAAAACATAGTGATAAAACGATAGCTTGGTGGTAGAGCTTTTTCTAATGCCAGCCTGGATAGCTAGTTCAAGTTGAAAATCTGATGCCAAATTTCAGTATGTTCCGGCAGTTGCACTTGAGGGCCGGTTCTTGCACTAGACAAAACGTGTCTAGACGCACAACATCTCTTAACATCAGGTGAGATTGTGGCTATTACGCTAAACCTATACGCTAAAATAAATGCATCTCAATTTTCTAGCCACAGATGCAGTTGTATATTTATTCTTCAAGATTATACAGAAAGTCTAATCTACTAAGTCTACACAGCTCATTTAGGATGGTAGTAACTAAATAGTCATGCCCACCTGAAAATGCCTGATGATAACGATGACCAATCGCTACCCGTGGAATTCCCTGATAGACTATTAACTGGATTCTGTCCATCGAGCATTGTCAGCTTTAAGAGGCTTTGTAGGCCTCAAAATTCACTTCACTCGCTCCAGCTAAATTATATTACGGACCTGACTGTCGGCGCCAGTAGCTGGATTAACACTACAAAATAAGAATACAAATTTACTTTTTTAATTTTAATGTCATCCAAAGCAGGTGACTTGTCGTGAGCGAAACTGGATGACATTAGCGAATTAAATTAATATGAAATCGATAGGTCATGATTTTTATTATTCCGCCGAGGTGTCTGTTTGCATAGCACACATTGACTGTGCCGTCTAACAAATGAATTATTTAGCGCTGGGCATTTAGCAACTATGATAGAACTTTTAATAGAAATAATCCGTTTGACAAGGCGATAGGAGGCGATGCGCAGCATCCGTGTTTTTTTAACTTTGTAAGATGTACATATTACATTTGATGGAAAAATAAATTATAAGAAGAAAGAAAAATAAAAGTTTAACAAAGAAAGAACATTTATTTCGATGATGATGAATACATAAAGCACGCAGTGTAAATACACAAGTGTATCTCCCTAGCAGTTACAGTGTATATTATAGAAACATAGCCTTACAGACTAAAGCATCATATAACATCGAAAATGGACCAAAGCTTACCATATGCCATGACGAATTCCTGGCCGTTTTCAGCCACAGAGACTATTTCAACTACGGCGTTCGCCGGCTTTGATGTGACTAATAAAACCAATCTTTCTCTAAAAAGTGCGTCCGCATTGTTGACATGAGAGAATACCGTCCTTTTAGGTATAATTAATTGCTGTTGGTGGTCGGGCTTGCAATTCATCATGTCTTGTACCAAGTGCAGCACGTCGATGTACTCAAAGGCTTGAACCTTCGTTGCCAGCGACGCTCTCCAATTCGGATGTTTTGTTACTAGTTCCTCCCATAGTGAGGTGTCAATGTCACAGTTCTTCGTACGACGCTTTATCTATATAATTGTAACCTATACAGATTTGTAGATTAAATGATTTTTGAAAATGATGATCGGAGTGTACTTTGATATCAATATACACGTGGAAAAAAAAGGTTATTTTAAATATTGACTGTTTATCTGTTGCTTTGTCTTATACAATCACTCTGAAACGATTAGATAGTTTTCGATTGTAGATTAAGATATATGATAGTTTTTATTCCATAAAATGAAAAAGTTCCTCCATTATAATATTTTTTTGTAATAAAGAACTTCTTTATACATTATAGTATGGTGGATAATATGTAATTAACATTACAATACCATTTCAATAAGATGGAAAAAAGGCCTTAAAATGGAAAGAAACGATTCAAGCCTACGCTCGCGAAGTTGTAGGTACAGTTCATTGTGAACTGAGGATAAATTTGCATAATCTATATCTATTTTCGTGAAATTAAGCAATGAGGCCTAAAAATCAATGTCCAAGCCAGTAGTAATTTCTAAGTTGAAATCATTAGAAATGCAGAGACTACGAAGTATTCCTTTTAATTTTCATTTTCCTAAATAACCTTAAGACAATAACAGGGCATTGATAATATATGTATATTAAGATAATGAACTTATTATTACTGTGTCGGAAATTTACTAGTATATTAACTACTTTAAACTATATTTACATTGTAATAGAATTCGATCAATCATTGTCATTCGTATCTCGTAATACCTGAATAACACATTCATTTCTCAGGAGATGTAAGCGAGATTTTGAAGCGACGACAGCTCAGTTCGTAGTGTATTCGGACGCCGCGTCAAGGGACGTGAGCTTCGGTCATGGAAAACACCGTGATGGTAGGGCTTTTTCTAATGCCCGCCTGTCTAGCATCAAGTTGTGTTACGGCAGTTAAGCTCAAGAGCCAATCCCTCACCTAGGCTTTGTGACTGTACATTTAACAACAGATGAGATTGTGGCTACTACGCTGAACCTTAACTATAAAAAAAAAAATACAATACGTTTTTATTCATAATTATGTTTATTAATGTACTACGTCAAAGTATGTTGTGTCTATAGTAGAGCTTGAATTATATAATAAACATCGTTGACTATTTTCCATCAGTAGAACCGGTTTTAAATAAATTAATTTATTTTTGCCGCACCGTCGGCACGTGAAATGATTAATTATGTATGTTAATATATTTTAGTGCCTACGTTACGTTACGTTATTTACTACGTTGTTACTAATACTTAGTAATCAGAAAAAAAATATAGTATTGTGGGAACTTAGAATGAAAAAAATTAGACAAATTGAATTTCATCTGAATTTGGTAATTTTGTTACCAAGAAAAGTACAAAATTGATCGTGTGTTTAGTTAAGCCTAGATATAAGAAAATCGACAAAATTACGTCATAATAATTACATCAACTTATTTATTTATCATTATTAATATATAGAATAATTATGTAATTCTGTTTTGTTTATTTAGGAAGCGAGATGTATATTACATGACTTATGTATGTCGACAATGTTATATTGACAATGTTCCCAAATATGACTAATAAAACAAAGTCAGTTACCAGCTTCGGGCGTTAGTTGGGAACTCGCCAACACGTGCATTTCACGTGTACAAATAGTGAATACAATATTCATACGTATATAGAAATGACAAAAATTAATCATATATATCAGATCTTTAGATCATACTTGAAATTTCTAGTGTGAGTGTGTTCGTCAATTTTGTAAACATAAAAACCACTGAAACGATTTTAATGATATTTATTGTTTAAGCTTATTTGGATCGGTCTAATTTCTCAGCTATAATTAAATATTGTGGATGACGCTATATTTTTTATTAAGAATCTCTTTTCGGATCTCTCGAATAAAAAAATTAAAATCCTTAATTTTTGCCTTAATATATATATATTTTTTTTAACAAAGTCTACGAAATTGTAATTATCTGTCTACTGCTAATTTTCTGTAATTTACGTAGAATTACATACATGGCATTTTCTAATGAATGAAACATTCGCTTACATATATATTGGTCTATGTTTACCCAAACCGTACTAGTAACATGTTCATAGTCCATAGAAAAGATCAACGACATAAAATTATTTTAAGCACTGACTATATTTATTTCGATATATGTATATGGCGACGCAAATTAATTCACGGTCAGTTAATTTAAAAAGAAAACAAAGCTATTGTTATAGAGATTAAACAACGCATATATAAATATTTAACGCCTAGATTCATGACTGACAATTATGTTGGTCACAAGAAATTAGTTACGGGAATCGAGTCCGCGAATTCTCGCCTGGTTAGTAATGTTTCTCTACTATCATCGGGTCACGGTATATGGACATTTTCTTTGAGTATACTAGGTACCAAGCTCGGTAAAACTTTTCTGTTTACTCAACAATTTTCAGAGTATTCAGTAGATGTCATCAGCTTATAACATGTTAAAATATATTGAAAATGAAATACATTAGCAAGTTTTAGATTAATGGTAATAATTAAATCAGTAATATTGCCTGAATAATTTAACTTGTATGATGTAAGGACAGAAAAGACAAATTAGTTTTACTTACATTAATCAAATGTTACACTTAAATTTTTTCGGACTGTAATTTGCTGTTAACTCGGAGCACTTTTACAGATTCCCCGGATGTGATTTCATAGCTTAATAATCTATCTCAATAAAAATACATTAAATTACTAGTTGTATCCGCGACTTTGTTCGCGTGTAACTAAAATTTCAATACAACTTTGATTCTATTGGAGATAACCTGATGTTAAATAGCCTAAAGCCTTGCTAATATTATAAAGCGGCAATGTTTGTGTGTTTGTTTGAATGCGCTAATCTTAGAAATTACCAGTCGGATTTTAAGTTATTTTTTTGTATTTGATAGACCAAAATAAGAACAAAGCTGTATTGACAAAAGGTACAAAAACGGGTAAATTATTATATAATTTTTAGTTTCTTTTTTTTCATCTTTATGTTTATGGAGGATTTGTTCAGATAGAACATGCCATCCTCATCCGTACAGCATGCTACAATAATTTCCTCAATGCAATACCGATCTTTGGCTTCTTCTGATGTTGCGCGAGCCAGTATTTCTTTGCATGTACCTATATTGTAACAACGTTTAAATATTCGTCGTCGTAGAGATACATTACATTCATATTTCTTTAAATTGTGATATACGTCTTCTTCCGAATCACTCATCTGGCATTTTGGGGTGTTGCTTTTTTTCATTAAAAACTAACATTTATTCAATGGAAGATTCCCAGAATGAATTCTTAAGGCTAGAACCACTATGTCTTCTCATACTGAAATTCTCAAATCACGGGACAGAACCGAGAGACGGCTGGAAAGTTTTGTGCTAAATCCCTAGGTGAGCTAAATTTAATTATATACTGAATTGCATTCTTGGAATCTATGTATAATACAAACTTATCATAATTTACGTCCACAATTTTCGAAAGCTTCCCAAATGGCAATCATTTATATGTACATTATAGATATATTGACCTTTATTCGTAACTTTAGAGGATTGAAGTCTGTGGGTCGAAGAAGGCAGCTCCACTATTTATTCTTAATTTAATTAAATTAAAAAAGTAAATATTGGCTTTGAGTACATTATCTAAATTTAGTCGGCTAACCCAAATATCTAAAGAAAATATTCCTAACAGACTGGAACATATAATGTCGATTGCTACTAATTCATTGTGTACAGATTTTATTAAAGGTTTTTCTTGATGCTGGAAAATTCTTGTGCCACATCATTGCAACATCTGTCGAATATGTAACCAAAAAGCTAAGCCTATAATATAATAAAGTAAACTATCATACTCATGGTCGTAAAATTCAACAGTAGTTTCTTATCAATGTTGACAGAGCGTATTAATGCTTAGTTTATTTGTTCTTGATTTCATTTGATTGGCAAGTGTACTTACGTTTTTTTATATACCTATGTATATTTCTGCTCTGAACTTTCTTTTGCTGTATAAACTTTGAAAACAAGTAATTATCAATTAATGCAAATTTACTTAACGTTTTCCGCGTGAATTTTTAAATAAACGTATAATTTTCGTGTTTTAACTAATATATTCTTAAGGTCATGCTCGTAAACCATGTTTACCCATCTGCGGTGTTTACCTGCTAAACTAGTAATTTTCTTATCTATATTTAAATACATGGCCTAATATATTTGGATTTCCTTTCAATCTTAACTTGCACGTAAGGTTTAGAAGAAATCTATCTTACGCAACAACCTTATGAAAAATTTATAATTAGAAACCACTGAATTTTGAATATTATTATTTTTTCACTATCATATTATAACGCTAACCTTAACTATAAATAAATAAAGCATTTATTGACCTGAGGAATTCGAACTCACTTCCATTGACGCAGATTCCGTACACGCTGAGCTGTTATTACATGGAAAGGTATATTATAACGTCCATCTTGTTAGCTATCACCTTTTTTATAGTTAAGGTTTAGCGTTATGGTCATAATCTGACCTGATCTGAAGTGACGATACGGCCCAAGTTGGTGGACACGCTAAGCCTGTGGAGGAAGTGGCTCTCAAGTGCAACTGCCGAAACATACCTATTGGTATTTGGCGGCAGATTTTCAACTTAAGAGTGGTTGCTAACCAGGCTGGCGTTAGAAAAAGCCCTATCACCATGCTATGGTTTCCTCATTTTGTTTTCCTTCACTTCACTTGCTTGCTGAAAGCTCATTGTAGATGGATTCAAACTCACGTCCCATGACGCAAAATCTGTACACACTACCACTAAGCTATCATCACTTAAAACCTATCGGCAGTTACCTCTCTAGCCTTATTGTGTTACCATTTTGTGTAGCATTGTCTAATTTAGTATAGATTGTACCCATTATTAATATAAAAAAAGAAACCTGGATTGTTTAATGACCTGTCTTATTTATGTTATATATTAATATATATAGGTCTAGTAATTATTTCTTTATACGTAACAAATTAGAATGATATGAAAGTCACATGATGGAGCGCACTGCACTGAATCATTAACTTTATCTATTAATGTTATGTTTATGTTTGAACACATGTATTTCCTTCTGTTTACTATGCAAATAATTAAACATTATATTTTGTTATGTAGCCTAAAATATGACAAAAATAGATTGTTAAATAAAAGCAAAGTTAAATATTCTTCAATTTTAATTCAATTTGAAGCGGTGACAGCTCAATTGGTAGTGTGTACGGAAGCCGCGTGAATGAACGTGAGGTCGAATCCACCTGCTGCAATGCCTAGCTACCACCCTCAAGTTGAAACTCTGCTGCCGAATACTTCGGCCGTTGTACTCGTGGACCAATCCCTACACTAGCCTAGCGTGTCAACCATCTTGGGCTACATCGTCACTTAACACCAGGTTAGGTTGTGGCCATAACGGTAAACCTATAAACTATAAAAAAAGTGTGTTTACGCATTGTAAGGAGTCCGTGAAGAGGGCATTAATCGCTTTGAAAAAGCCCAACTCACATTGTTAAACAACTATACGTCTCCTCATTTAAACCGCAATTGCGGTTTCAGTAGGATGAATTTAATATTAATTTATTATAATATTTTAATGTACTAGTAATAATAATAAAATTAATCATCCTTATCATACTTAATAATATAAATGTGATAGGGGGTTTGTTTGTTACGCTCTCACGCCTAAATCGTTGTATTGATTATAATGAATTCTGGTATAGATGTAGAGAGGACCTTGGAGACGGCTATATGCTACTTTTTCTGGCAAAAAAACTTATTGGAAGTGGGATAAAGGGAGGATAAACTTTACATGAAACTTTTATTGTCATCCGATTTGTTTGATAAAATCAATATTAATGCGAGCGAAGCCGCCGGTAAATATCCGTCAGTGTATTCAGTTGTTAAACGGCTTGTGGTCGGTATGACCACAATGACCGGCGATGGATTACCGATTTCCCGTCGGTAGCTGTTGAGTTTATATTATACTAGTTTTTATGCGTAGCTTCGCTCGCGTTAATGCTCATTTTGTCAAACAAATAGGATGATTCAATACAAAGTTTCAGACAAAGTTTTTTGAAGCGATGATAGCTCAGTGGTAGTGTGCACGACTTCGCGTCAAGGGACGTGGGTTCGAATCCAAGCACCTACAATGAGCTTGAGCTTTCGGTGAAGAAAAACATCGTGAGGAAACCAAAGCATGGTGGTAGGACTTTTTCCAATGCCCGTCTGGGTAGCTACCACCCTCAAGTTGTAAACCTGCCGCCAAATACCAATAGGTGTGTTCCGGCAGCAGCACTTGAGAGCCAGTTCTTCCACAGGTTTAGCGTGTCTACTAACTTGGGCCGTATCGTCACTTCAGATCAGCTGAGATTATGGCCATAACGCTAAACCTTAAATATAAAAAAAAGTTTATCCCTATTTTTACCCCACTACCAACAAGGTTTTCGCGAGAAAACGTAGCCCATCACCGTCTCCAGGTTTCCATCTCCTAAATTCATTATAATTGATTCAGCGGTTCAGGAGTGAAAGTGTAACAAACAAACAAACTCACTTTTACATGTATAATATTATATATAATACGTATAGTATAGTAAATAATTAAGGATGTCTATTATTGTTTACATTAACATAAGTACATTAAATATTATACTGTTTAAGAATGTACCTACATACTATTTATAACACAAAAGAAAATACGTGAGTACATTTTCTTGACATGCGATGATAATAATATGCAATAAAGACGTAACCTTCGGCAATATTTGTTGAGCTGAACGTTCAAAACAATGTAAATAATTTTTCCAACTTTTATTTAAAAAAAAAACATAAAAATGTTGTTCTCCCGACGAATTATGATTTGTTTTTTTTTTTTATGTAATATGGGGCAAACGAGCAAGCATGTCACCTTATGATAAGTGATCACCGCCGCCCATGGACACCCACAACACTAAGGCAAACGCAGGTGAGTTGCCGGCTTTTATCGGAGGGACTGGCTCTAAATTGCAACTGCCGGAACACACCTTTTTCTATTTATTTTTTGGTAATCATTATTCTTATTGTTAAGTTAACCAAAATGGGAATCAGCTAGATAGATAGATTTCAAGCGCCGTAGTCAAGAAACACCTATAGCTTATGGATAGATTTCAATTTGATACTATTAGATAACGAGGCGGACATAACAAAGTGACTTACGACCAGAAAAACGTATGAGCATAATAATATATGTTATTATAAGAGGAGTTATTTTATTGTTAACTAAATAACATTTGATAAATGTTATAAAACCTACATTTGTCATACATATCTGTTTTTCAAGCAAAGATGGTGGACATGGCTTGGATAGACGTGATATCGAACCCTTACTGATCTTTCTATGAAAGAAAACATCGTGTTTAAAACCTTAGCAAGGTGGTATGGTATCTCCTAATGCCCGCCTGGCCTAGTTGAAAGGTGAAAATCTGACTTCAAATACCAGGCAGGTAGGTGTGTTTCACCAGTGACTAGGGAATGGCTTAGTGCGTCCACCAACTTGAGCAACATAGTCAATTAATGTTAGGTGGATGTGAGGCTAAATCTTAAACATAAAACAAAATAAAATCTTAACGTAAGAACCATTTTTCGTATATTGGCTTTTCTAGATACATCGTACCTACAATCTATTCTGTGCTCACACAACTCATTGCACGTCAATAAAATAATTTTCTATTCTGTGCTCACACAACTCATTGCACGTCAATAAAATAATTTTCTATTCTGTGCTCACACAACTCATTGCACGTCAATAAAATAATTTTCTATTCTGTGCTCACACAACTCATTGCACGTCAATAAAATAATTTTCTATTCTGTGCTCACACAACTCATTGCACGTCAATAAAATAATTTTTCTTGTTAGGATAGATATGTGCATAAATTATTGAAAAAGATTAACAGTCCGATTCTCTTTTTTAATTGCTAACCAATTTTCTTTCACTTCAGTGTTATCAATTAAAACAATATTTGTCAACCTTTATAAGATTTTCTGAAACTTTGAATAATGATTATTATAAATTTCGACCACAAACGAATGCATTTAGGCATAGATTTTATCTAAATCTTTATAAAATAGTCTAGACAAAAGTTAATCCTCTACACATAAAAATTATCACACTAAACAGACAAATAATAAGGAATTAGGAAACATACTTGTGTTACGGTTATAAATCTGATCAAACAAACTACATACAATTTTTTTTTTTGTAGAATAACTACATACGGTTACATATTCAAGGCATTAGAACATAGAAACACTCATTTAGAAACCCAAAATAAAACTTTGGAAGAAAGGATTATATATCTAGAAAATAAGGAGAAAGAAAAAATGAAAAAATAATTGGACTAGAAGAGAATAAAAATGAGGACTTGGTGGCCACAATTAAAGCACTAGCCAAAAAAATGGGGGTGGACGCCACAAAAATTACGTAGGCGTAGTAAAAAAAACCGCCGCCGTCGCTTCAAACAAGCAGCAGCGCGAGAACAAACCTCACCCGGTTATTATCACGCTGAGTTCATGTGCCGCAAGGAACCAATGGCTGGCAACTAGAAAAAATAGTGAGTTAACCAACAATGTCGTCTATAACAATGGAAGCACACAACGTATTTATGTGAATGAAGATCTCACTAGATATATGCGTAGCTTACTCTGGACAGCAAAGAATGAACTTAGACCCGCATATAGATACATTTGGGTTCAAAACGACAGAGTCCTGATAAAGAAAGAGGACCCAAATGACACCAGAGTAAAAGTAATCCGTACATTGCGTGACATTAATACATGTTCAGAGAGCGTGTAGTATGTTTAGGTTTTGTTCAACTATTCAAATTAAATACTTATATAAAATTCGAAGACCAAATTGTAAATATACAAAATAAAGCTAATTACAACAAATATATAGATATAAATACATGGCAACGAGAATTGAGAAATTACGATACTAGTTTGAACCTTATGTATTTGAACATAAGATCGCTAAGGCGAAATTTCAGTCAACTACAAGTTCTTTTACAGGGTTGTATACACAAAGTAGGTTTTATTGCATTAACTGAGATAAATATTAAAAAACATGAAGTACCCTCATATCAGTTACCAGGTTACGAGACATACAAATACAAGAGAAACATCTAGGGGAGGCGGAGTACTATTATATGTCAAGAACAAACTAAACTTGACCGCGAAAGTAATAGATGCTAATTACTCAGAAATAATATATGGGCAACTATATCAAGACGACAGGAGACCAGTTCACGTAGTAATTGTAAATAGGCCGCCAAAAACAAGCAAACACGGATTTTTCCAAGAAATTCATCGACTTTTATGTAATATTTCTAACGGTTGTGATATCATACTATTGGGCGATACGAACATAGACTTACTGTGCAAAACCGGTTCTGGTAGCGGCAGTGCTCCTAGTGAGTATATAGACAATATGAGTGAATTAGGACTGAAGTGCGCGATAACGGACGTAACGCGAGATGTGTACGGTGTCATAGTGACACGGTCGTGTATTGACCACCTGTGGATTCGAACCCAACGGTCAACCTATTCTGCGTGTATGGTAATATGCAAGATATCAGATCACTATCTTATCGGTTTGTCCTTAGATAATGAATCGAACTTTTCTGAAAGTGGTAAGTCTACCATTACTTTTATCAGCGACAAGAAACTAGCTGAAAAACTATCGGAAGTATCGTGGAAAGACCTTATGGACTGTGAGTGCCCTAGATTGTTATATGATACATTGTATTCAATATTTAGTAAAGTGTATAATGATGCTAAAATAACTATATATATGTGTAAAAAAAGAAAATGTAAGTCATGGGTTTCCAAAAAACTTATGAATATTATTAATGTTAGGGATAAATTATTTAGATTATGAAAAAGTAAACCGGATGACATGAATCTAAGACTACAGTATAATAGGTTTAGGAATAAGGTGAATAAATGTATAAATAAAGCTAAAAATAACAATAGAAAGGAGGAGATATTAAAATGTAGCAAGGATGTCCAAAAGATTTGGATTAAGATTAATTCATGGATTGGAAATGAAAAAAAGACCGTAGATGAGGTAATTTTAAAACATTTGAGTAAAACAATCAGTACGATTAATATATGTAATAAATTTTCTAACTCTTTTACTAAAGAAATATGTGATGTGATGTATGTAATTATAAGTTTCTTAAGAGATCTAGCTCTGTTATATGTAGTGATGTATCTTTAAGGTTTCAAAAAGCTCAGTCAATAGATATAATAAAAATTATAAATACCTTAAATTGTAATAAATCTCCAGGAATAGATGGAATTAGAGTTAAAGATATAAAACTGATTAAAAATGAGATTAGTCCAATACTTGCGCTATTCATAAATTTGTGCGTTGAAAAGGGATTATATCCCGACATGCTAAAAACAGCTCTAATAAGACCTATATATAAACGAGGTTTACATTGTGACTACTCGAATTACAGGCCAATAGCAATATTATCGGTAATTAATAAAATAGTAGCAAAATACATTGTTAGTCGTATAAGTGAATTTTTAGAAAAATATTGTATATTAATTAACAGTCTTGGGGCGATTTACTGATGACGTCAATGAGGGTTTGGACCAAAGAAAGCATGTAGTGGTTGTATACATTGATTTTAAAAAAGCGTTTGACACCTTGGACCATCACCAACTGCTTCAAGCCATGGAAGAGTGTGGAGTCGCGGGTTCAATAAACAGGTGGATCCATGCTTACCTTACTCATAGAACACTGCAGACCGTTTTTGACGGCATCAGTGGCGACCCCACACATGTCACTTGTGGTGTGCCTACCGGTTCGGTATTCGGGCCTATAGGGTACATAGTCCACGTTAATAGCATGTGCAATGTGGTGCAGAACTGTCATATTTATATGTATGCGGACGACACTTGCTTATTATATATGGACAAAGAATTAAATGTAATAGAAAACAAAATTCAAAAAGATTTTACTAATATTTTAAAGTGGGCACATGATAATGGCATAATAATAAACATAAATAAAACTAAATGCATGCATATACACTCTCCATACCTAAAAGGAACATATCGTGCGCCGCGCATTATAGGTCACAATTATGAATGTCTGCACAATTACACAGTTGGTTGTGCGTGCGCATGCATTGAGGTGGTGGGAGAGTACAGGTACCTCGGCCTAATCATAGATAGCAGTTTCTCATGGAAAACACATATAACAACTTTATGTGATAGATTAAGAGTAGTACTTGTGAAATTCCATCACCTCAGCGGTATATTGGCCAGGGGAACCTTATATACACTTTACTATGCATTGGTGGACTCACTACTTTCTTATGGATTGACGAGTTATGGTCGTACAATCAAAACTTATTTGGATAAATTAAAATCTTTACGGATTAGGTTTATGAAGTTTTTAGTAAATAAAAATACAAAGCACCTGTGTAAAGATATAAACTATGAACGACTTTTTCATATTGTAAAAAATTGCCAGTCCATAAAAAAGTATAGCTATTGATGGCAGTGGAACAATACGGTAGCAAAGAATTTAAAATAAATATAACGCGTACAAGGCCAAGTAGGGTAATAGATACATTCAAAATACCCACTTACAACAACTATTTTGGGGAAAGACACAGAAGTTGCTTGGTGCCTAAATTGTATTACAGTTTACCGTTGTCGTTAAGGAACAATGATTGTACAAATCAAATTTTTAAAAATAAAACCAAACAGTTCCTTTTTGGTAATGTAAACATTTAGGTTAATTTTATTTATTTTTTATTCTGCTGAAATGTATTGATTTCTTTTTTATTTTTATTGTTAATCTTAATTATTATTATTATTTTATAACAATGCTTAATAAGTGTTTATAAAGATTATAGACAAATTTTCTTAACAACGGAGTTTACATCTGCCAATAAACTGTAATGCAGTTTGGCAGAAGTCTTAAAATGTATATTTAGTATTGAAAATATATTAATAGTAAATAAAAAAAATATTTACATAATGCTTCTCAAGTAGACACTAATTTCCTTCACAATAACATATACTTATGTGCAGTCATGTAATTGTAGGTTAACTTTGTTCCACACCTGGAAATATCAAACCAAACTAAGATATAGATTAAGTGTATCTAATATGTTTAGCTTCGTGCTTTGTTTATGCATGTCTTTTGAAATGTAAATAGCGGGCAAACGAGCTAGCGTGTCACCTGATGGTAAGTGATCACCGCCGCCCATGGAAATCCACAACACGGAGGAATCGCAGGTACGTTACTGGCCTTTATAGAAGTGACTGGCTCTCGAGCGCCACTGCGGAAATATACCTATTGGTATTTGGCGGCAATTTTTTAATTTGAGGGTGGTAGCTAGCCAGACGAGCATTAGAAAAAGCCCTACCACCATGCTATGCTTTTATCACGATGTTTTCCTTCACCGAAAGCTCAAGCTCATTGTATGTGGTTGGATTCGAACTTACGTTCAATGACGCGGCGTTCCTACACACTACCACTGAGCTATTCGGGTAAAATTATTATACACAGACACCGAGTAAATTATAATTTAACGACTATCAATAATATAAACTTTATTTATTTATTTATTATTAAGGAAAATACAACAGACGACAGTCAGATAAAGAATAACATATCTGTAAAAATAAGAAAGATACTGGATCCAATCACGTGTTAATAACACATTGACTATGCTTACAGTACTAACTATAATAAAAAGTTAATATATGTAACATTAGTAACATTCAATATTATATTTTATGAAACATTAAATATATTTAATTGAACTATAAATAATTTTCCTCTATATACGAAAATAATTCGGAGTACACATTTTCTTAATAATTCTTATTATCTATAGTAATATTATAAAGCGGAAAAGATTGTTTGTTTGAACGCGCTATTCTTATGAACTAAAAGTCGAATTTTAAACATTATTTTTATTTCATAGCGCAATCGTTAACGAAGGATTTAGGCTTTTAACTTCACGCTTCAAGCACTGCATTGGAAAATTGTGTTTTGCTAAAAATTGCTACTTTTCAATGCATTGAAAAAGTTACAAAAACGGGCAAAAAATATTAAATTGTTTTTAGTTCTTGTATACCAAAACACTTGAATACCAATTTTGTAGTACGAAAATGCATCTTTTGAAATTGTGTATGTGCTGTGAGATTATTTGTTCTTTTAAAAACAATAACGCATTAATTTATTAGGGGTTAATACACACATGTCATGGGTCAGGTTCAAATAAATGGCGACATAATATATTATTACGATTCTTTACAGTTCAATTATAAAGATTATCCATTAGGAATATATATGGAATGAATATATTAACATATTTTGAATACAATAAAATCCCAAGAAGGAATAGTAGCAAATTTACCCTAATATATATTATAAAGAGATTTATATGTAAAAAATGTATATAATTTAACTAGCTATACTATATTATGTCTAATAGTTATACCTTTTTAAGATTCGAATTCGAGAGAGCATAAGAAATCAACTAAATATTACTTTCTATAACTAATACCTTCAGATCTGTGGTCTATGTTGTTTAAAAAAAATAAAAATTAAGTATCAGAACTTGTAATTAATAATATGCAAGCGGCACACATCTTAATTATACCAGTCGGATAGATATAGTACATAAAGCAAACTCGCGATTGCGTACAGGCAGAATGATGGCATAAGCAAAAGTCATGCCGTTTGCCATGACGTCATATCGGTGATTTTTAGGCCATTCAAGTATTACGTAACATAATTTAAGGGTGGGTTATAAAACGATACGTTACATTACAAGGGCGGGAGAGGGATTACAAGAAGGCGTTACGTAACATTGTTTATTTAATTGAAATTAAAAACTAGGCAATTAATTTTATGTTTTATGGAGAATTCCTCGACAATTTTTAATCGTATTGTCAAAGGTTAAGATAAATAAGTTATTTTATTTTAAGAGTTTAATAGTAGAAAAATGTAAATATGATTAAGACTTTTTGGTAAAAATAGTAACTAGGACGTTACATAAGTTTGAAGGACATAACGTTTGGGGTACAGCAAAATATTATATGGGCGGAGGGAGATTAAAAAATCTTTAAAAATCGCTTGAGGTAATACTTGAATAGCTCCTTAGTCGCCATCGCGTCTATATTGCCATTGACTTTGCTACAGAGATAGTTCAAAAGATGGAAAGTAACATATGCAACTTTTTGTACAGGAAAAACTTCAAATTCCCAGGGCAAATTTACAGGAATGTCCGTAAATTTGTTCTTCCTTCACGGCCTAACCTAAAGAAATCAATCGACTTAACTTTTGGTATAAAGATTGTTGAAAAGATAGAGTAACATAGCCTACTTTTTGGCCTTAAAAAACTTAAAATTCCCAAGGGCAATTCACCTATATTATCTATACTCTATACTAATATTAGAAATGTGAAAGTGTATTTGTTTGTTTGTCCTTCCTTCACGCCCTAACTAGGCAATATTTATATAAATTGGCACATATTTAAATAATTCCCGGGGTTAACACACCGGATACTTATTATCACGGTAATGTATTCCATTAGGATAATAATTCAAGTTTAATTTTATTCTATCTTTTTACACGGGCGAAGCCGCGGATAGTAGCTAGTTAATAAATATATTTAACATTGGTTTAAATTAAATTGGTATAATTCTCTAGCAGTTTGTGAAACAAGGTCAGATAAGAAGGATTTATATAAACCATCGTGGAACCAACCAGAAGCATTGATCCCACATACGATTACTTCAATATCACATTAAAACATTGCTATTTTATATCTAAAATAAAAATACAAAAAAAAAAACAAGTTAGTAGAGTACCGAGTTTGGTATCATCACTTTGGATACTTACACTTATCAATAATGTTACTTAACGAATATATCAGATATTTTAAAAACAAAAAATATTATATTAATAACATAAAAATTGAATGTACAAGATATCATTTATGGAATGTGTAATTATTATGAAAAACATCGTAACATAGATCGTAATCTTACATCGGTAACTAAGAACATTTGTTTTATATAGCCACAAACAAGCTCCAATTTAATATTCTGCTTAAACCATGTTAGTGGATGAGAAAAAATAGAAAATAATTAATATAAATAAATCCTAAATTCCAACTATGTTACTAAAACTCGTTTTTTTTTGGGGTGAAAAAGTGGGATTAATATTTAGTCAAATTAGTAAAATTTAAATCTAAAGCGTAAAATTTAGTTTACAAAAAATGCAGAATTAACATTAGAAAAATAATAAAAATATACAAAATTCCATGAAATAATAATAATGGAAAAATAATCACGAATGTCCTTGGAATACATGACACATATTTATCACTGAGCGTTTTATTATCTTTATATATTATAATATTATGCCTACTCTACAGTTTTATTGTCTTAATCACATCCGCACAATCACAATTTAAAAAGTCCTTTAATTATCTTTATTTAGCGCCATTAGTTTATTATCACTTACAAAATACTTTTTGAATAGTATAATTATTTAATTATACTCATAACAAAATAAACACTTGTTGAATTGTGAAAGCTTCCATTTTTATTACTTTATCTACAACAATATAGTTGTATAAGTATTTTTATTTTCATCTATACATAGAATTAACTATTAAAGTTTTCTTATGATTCATATCAAATACTTTATAAGCCTCTTAACATTGTTTCACAGATCTTCAAATACTTTTCATTTAATAACTTCTTTGTAAATAGGAACAGTGTAAATTTGATAGATTTTTTCCATTGGTTTTCTGAAATATTTACTAATAGTGACTGAAGTCGCCCAGTTAGTGATATATTGCCTCTCAGTGCCTGGTATCATCTACAAAGTGGTAATAAGCTTGATGCTTGTGTATCTGTTTTGGATCTTCGCTCGAAGATTATTTTAAATCTCAATTGATAGAATAAAAGGGTACTCATGTCAAGCGTTTGTACCGGTTTGGAGAAATCATAGGTCTAGGTATGTCATGTAATGTTGCAGTTTGGAAAAAGATATGAGAGGAAATCACTGCGCTATGCAACTGATCCTTGATAAGGCACATCTCCGGGAGCACTATTCGCAGGCTCATTGGGATCTTCAACAGGCAAGCTCGAACCAGGTAACAGGTTATATCGGGCCTCCCTGAAACAATCATTCAAAAAATCTTAATATAGATTCAGTGTTATCGATCTAACAAATATAGGCACGATATATAATGGAACACATTTTTCTCACACATTTAATTCCAAACTAAATGCAGCTTTTATTCTGGCAACTAAACAGCTGATATACCATATACATATAGATGACTTTATTATGATAACCGATAATAATGCTGATCGTACAGAAAATAATTCTGACCAGGGATTAAACTGCAGACTTTTTGGCTCAATGATAGTTTTACTATTCAGTGGTATTGTACGTAGTACAGTCTTCACGAACCTTGTCGAATATATATAATCATATTACAGTCACAATGAGATAAATGATATCATTCTCTCTATATTATTTTTAGCAGTTCTGCTAACTTTATGTTAGTTGAAGTAGATAGAATAACTGTTTGTAGCAAAAGTTTGTGAAAATATATTTCTCATAAAAACCTTTTTAAAAGGTTATCATTATTATTAATTGGTGGCTCGTTAAAACGTCTTCTATCATTATAACTTTGTGACAGAGTTCGCTTTCGCATTCATTGTGGCAAGCCAAATTTTATAAAAAAAATTTTTAACATTTATTTAAAGTTTTATTTTTATTTTAATTCAAATTAGGCATAGATATTAAGGTGAAAAGGTTAATCATATTGTTTTATAACCTGAAAAATTTACAAAAACTTCTTGTTGTAAAAGTACATCACAATTAAAAATTAAGTTAGGCGACCTATTTTCGTCGTATAGTAAACTCAATCAGTACTAGTAACAAAAAAAAAGTTTATCATATTGACCATTGTATTTGCAGGTCACAATATGTACAGTTGCGGGTACAATGTATTAAATGGAATTCGCATGAAAATCGAGCGGGAAGAATTTAGCTTTCATATATTAATTGATAAATAAATGCGTCGAGTTTTTTGCTTTTATTTTGAAATACTTTACAAATAAAGGATACATATTCACACATGCTGTCATCCCCAGTATTTGAAAGTTTTTATTCATGTGCTCGCTACAAATCTGTCTTTATTTTATTTTGTATAGTGTAATTGTTCAAATGTAAACAATTTACATTCAAAAGTTCAAAAAGATTTTTGCTACGTTTAGCCGCGATCTTTTTGGCATGTGTTAGCTGGCCGATAAGGTGTGTTTTGAAAAATGATATGGTGTCTGTCACAAAAATTATAAATAAATTAGTAAGGAAACATAGTTATGTCAAGAAACTTGGTAAAATATAGACAAGATTATATGAGGCGAGAAATTTTTTCATTTAATATAGGATATAAAGTATAATTAATATCATATAGGTTGCAACGTATAATATGTATATGTAAAGCTGTTATAAATTCATACAATATAAACTTATTTCCCAGTAGTTTGATTGCGATGCTCAAAACACCTACAATCTTTTGTAGTAACTCACAACCCAGGGAAACGTCCGTCACCCTGAGTGACGTTATACATCTAAGATTTTAGCGGGAGCAAAGGAATGAAGCAAGGAGTCTTATCTATCATAAACAGCGAGGAAGTGTAAATATTTTTATAAGTACTTAGAAAAAGACAATTTCTATAAATGATTGGAAAAGGTGCGAGAAAAACAGCCTCCTACAAAGATTACCGAAAAAAGTAACTACGTTAAAAAGATTGAGGTTACAAGAGGAAAACCTTACAGCAGATCGTTATCGAAAAGAGACTGAAGTAAAAGGAGAGATGGGTCTAGGAATCCTTATTCCTATAGCAGTGTTGCAAAAAAGAAACGCCATCTTGCTGTCCAACTGAGATTTACTACCGGATCCCTCCATTACAGTAGCAAGCTTTATACCGAATGATATAGGGAAGCAGCAGTCTACTTTACTCCTCGAGCTTGTATATGCTCGTGATGAATATCCACACGTTAAAAAAGTAAAAAGAACATAACAGGAATTGTCACCGTTTCATAATTATTTATTTGACTTTTCCCGTTAAATTGTGTTTCTATTACTTATATATTTAATGTTCGTAATAGGAATGAGTTAACAAGTATAATAAGTAACCTGTTACAATTGTCCCTGTACCAAAGACATCATATCTTTAGCAGTAACCTTTGATAACGGTCTGTAAGATTGTAATAGGGTTACATATATTACTAACATTTTTTTGAAAAGTACTCTGGCGATGCTATTACTATCATTATTATAATTGAGATGAAAAAGAAACTCATTTCGTGACATTTTTCTAAAAAAATAAAAGAGCAGGTTTCAAACTGAAATAGTTTATTTTTCTGCCTCACTGTTATCAGTTATCAGGCTCGTACAGAATGTATGCGGTTCTAACGAAAAGAAAAAAAATCTCAGGTACTTTTATATTATTATGGGTGCAGTCAGTGGTGATTTTACCAGTGCGGCGCAAATTTGATGTAGTATAGTTTCTTTTTTTTAGAAACTGAAATGATTCATACGTATATATACCTAAATGTTGCTAGATGATATGTTTCACTAATTAGAATCTTTATATCAATTATTTTTTTCTACAATTTACGTACTTCTATGTGGAATATAATTGTAGAGGACACGGGCGGCAAAAATGTAAATACGCTACTGGGTTACATTCCAGATAGCGATCAGAACCTTTGGAATCAATCCATCGGGCGTTCCACAAGACATCCATGTTCACTGTGGATACGGCGAAAATGTCACTAAACCAAGTGGGATAGAAAAACCGCGGTCATGAGCGTTAGCGTTGTGATCGCTATCTGGAACGCATTCTATATAAACTATTAATTAGTTATAGAATGTTCCTTTTTCCATGAATATTGTAAGCTATGTTTTGTTTGTAATAAATGTTATATTAGCAAGCTACGTTAGTTGGACTTACGATAGAAAATAACTCAAACCAGCGCAAGCAAAGTAAATTAAATAATTCATAGTGCCAAAAAATTTTGTTTTCATATTTTTTAAGTCAATATTTTATCAAACAATTTTAATACTTTAAGATTTTTAACGTGGCTTATAACAGGCTAGCTATAGCGGAAATTATTGACATATATTTTATGTTACAACCATTTAAAACGTGTCATTTACTTTGTTTTGTGTGTAAGCTAATTTTAATTGCTTGCTTTTAAACTTAAATTTAATACTTTGTATTTTAAGTGTAAAGAGAGAGAACGGGACAAAAAGAAACACAGCAAAACCACGATCCATTTATTCTAGACACCACAAAATATATTTTACAATCTTAACTATATGAAAATAATATCTGTATTCAAAAACATTATTTGAGATTATAGTTACCACATTAAATATATACATATATATTTCATTTTAGTTTATAAAAAAGCAAAAATAGATATAATGGGAAAGGATAGTTTTAGGCATGTAAGAGGATTTAAATGCACTGAATATGAAGAAAGGTGACGGAAATCAAAAATGCAGTGGATAATTTAAATACACATTTTAATGTAAAATGTGTTGATACCATTTCATCACAGACAATGTGGAAAAAATATATAACTATAAAAATAACTCTAAAATTTTATACAATAAAGTCGCATTTCGTTTGAATGTATTAAAGACTTATTTTTTAAGAATAATCTATTCATCTCTTTCTAAATTCTACGATTTTATACAACAGCTGTTTTAGCGCGAATATGCAAAGAAAATAATATAATTTCAATCAAAAAGTTATTAATAATTATTGGTCCTTATTACATTCGTAATGCAAACATCAGTCTAATAAACAACGATTTTCTTATTTTAATAGTTTTAAATAATATTCAATTCTGAGGACTTATTCATATAAATGGCGTCGGTAGTTTTTTGACTAATGATTAACATGCTCTTAAATATATTTTTATATACATAAATTTCTCAAAATACTTGTGCAGATCAGATGTAAGATTTTGTTTTAACACATATTTCCTCAGTCTACGTATAAATATTATGGTAGATTAATACAGTTTTATTCGATACAAAACGAATGAAACCATGAAAATTTCCTAGTCTTGAAACTGCTAAATAAATGATCGGTCTTCTTAAATTCATCACACCTTCACGTCGAGGTTGTATTTCTTTTCGGCATTCCTAAAATTTAAATCAAATATATATAATACAAATTATACAGCGATTAAAAAAGGTCAGCGATACTATGTCAATAACAGTACCGATAGAAAAATACGTTTAAAAAACATTGTGTGGTTTTATGAAATCACGATCACTAATCAATAATCATGACGTAGGTGAAACTTTTTTTGTAAAGTTAATTGTAATTTTTTTTTTAATTGTCGATTTAGGTTATTAAAATCGCGCTTTTAATTTTAACTCTACTGCGCGGCCAGCTGTAATGCGACATGCGATAGAAGGACGAAAAATACTTTAATACATAGTTTCGCCAACCTTTGCCTGTATGAATAAATAAAAAAAGCTTTAGACTATAATTCTATTCTAAAACTATGTGTATTATTATGCAGTGTTGTTAATATTAGCCTTATACATACCAACTGTCGACCAATAAAAAGTACTCCCTCCCTTCACCACTGCTCGTCATATCTGAACCTTCATCACTACTGTTAACCATCACAAATTCCTTGCCCTCTCTGAAATAATTCACAGTATCCTTAGCCATCGTGAGAATATTTGCGTTTTGAAAATGAACAAAAGCCTCGGCGCCCATTTTTCTATATCCTATCTCATTTCGCGTTGATTTTTGCGTGGCGTTAAGCGAAAGCGTTGTGCCCGGATGAAAGATGATACGTAAGATGAAATTTTTACAATATTTTATTTATTTTTTAATCATATAAAAAAAATGCTGTTTTTT
Organism: Actias luna; assembly: GCA_039707435.1. Taxonomy (NCBI): domain Eukaryota; kingdom Metazoa; phylum Arthropoda; class Insecta; order Lepidoptera; family Saturniidae; genus Actias; species Actias luna. The sequence goes on along the minus strand of JAZHAC010000033.1, from coordinate 4,396,681 downwards.
TTTGGTGACCGTACTAGTGTTGTTTTGTGTTGAGACGTGTGTATGTCTTCATATTGATAAACGTTCCAAAATCATCGACGTGACGTTCGAGTGTTAAGTCTTGGTCTTCCTGTATTATTTGAGTTTTAAATCTAGACTTTTCATTACAAAATCATACGACAAATGAATATTTTTGTCCTTTATTCTTATCTTCTAATCTCGACAATAAGTCTTGATATGAACTTCATAAAAAATATGCAATCCCTATTTTCTGTACCTTTTTGAGATGAATAATGACGTGTGGACTAATGTTTCAGTTAATCATTTCTTTAGAGTTGAATAATGATTCTTGTTGGAAACTACTTCGGTGAAGAAAATTTCTAAACATTTTCATTTCAACTAATATTCCATTAGTAATATTTAGTTAATTTATCATTTAGAGCGATTGCTGCCAAGTTTACTTTTGGTACAATCTTTGTTTCAATGGAATTGTTTTTTTCTCTACATATACAATTCCAACATAACTTTCTGAAATAAATTCTTCATCTTGATCGAAATCTTGAACAAATGCGTTCGGTTCTATTTTCACTACGTCGACAATTAGTTTCTTTCCGATTCTCAATTCTTGTGTTACGCAATGTTTAGTTAAATAGATAAGTTATTGAAAGATGTTAATGGAACCCTGCTTAAGCTATATTAGTAAGCACCACCACCAGCGTTCAAGGACTTTAGGGTGTCTCTCTAGCTAAAGTCCGTCACATTCAAAAGCGTCGCATATAAACTCCGTTGTTACCATGCCATATCATATCATTAAGTTAATTTTAACAACTATAATAAACAACATTAAAAACCTTAACCGACATTAGTAAAACATTTGAATTTAAATAAATTTTCTTTAGGAATTTTTGTTTTATCGTATCGATTTTATGCTACATTCCAACATCACTTGGCAAGCGATTAATGAAAATTTATTTTTTCCCAATTTAAAACCCAGTATAGAAAAATAAAGCAAACCACTTTGAAGCAATGAGATAATAAGTAAGTCTTTACAAATTACACAGGTAGATTAAAGTTCTCTACGTATAATAGGGTACATATATAAAAATATTTAAAAAATATTTTTTACAAAATATGAGACAAATACATCTCCTCATATTATCGCATAAATGCGAATTAGTTGTAGTAGAGGCAGTTTAAGAGCGAAAAATTTCTCTATCTTGACATGTCGAGAGTAGCGTACTACCTCACCCGCTTCGTCGTATGAGACGTGCAAAAGTATTGAAATAAATTATTCACAAAAAATGAATAGGTACATTTTTTTTTTTAAATAAAGTAATTGTTGAACAAAATCGATAAGACAATAAGAAATCCCTATGGCATGGCAACATCGATACTTTGCATTTTGAAGTGGTATTCCGTACCTGTAGAAGACGTAGTGCTGCAGCATGAAGAATATATCGAAGACCAAGCTGAATAGGCCGAGACCGAACTTGGTCGCGTCGCCGAAGAACGAGACCCAGTCGTTGTAGTTGTAAGCGTTCAGGGTCATCTGGAACACCGAGAGGAATCCACCGACGAAGTCCAGGAAGATGTTGCCGATACTCCAGCCGACTGTCGATTTGCGCTTGTAGTTCATGTAAGCCTGGAATAGCAGTAAAGAATACCGCTGTCACACTTTATCTCAATTACAAAGGATTTTTGAAGTAAAAACTGTGTGTGTGTGTGTGTGTGTGTGTGTGCGTGTGTGTGTGTGTGTATGTGTGTTTGTGTGTGTGTGTGTGTGTGTGTTTGTGTGTGTGTTTGTGTGTGTGTGTGTGTGTTTGTGTGCGTGTGTGTTTGCGTGTGTGTGTGTGTTTGTGTGGGTGTGTATGTGTGTTTGGGTGTGTGTGTGTGTGTAATAACTGTTACTGTATAGTTTTAAGTTTTCACTTCTATCGGCAGTCTTCATGACTGCTCATGACTGCATGTAAATAAACTTGAATACACGCTTTTTAAGGACTACTGACCTGAGGCAAGTATTTGATGAGAGTGATGCAAAGTTTGATATAACTGCAATAGTAGAGCAGGTCGAGCCAGGCCAGTTCCCCTGCCACCGTCACCCCCGCAGACACCAGCACCACTGCGGTGAACACCCCCAGTATACCACGACCGACGGTCGACACTCGCTGGTCTTCACGCTGGTGTATCAAAACTCATATTTAATATGTTTTTTCTTTTTATTTCATAGCTGAGCATACTAATGCTACTGTGATAGAGTATATTATAGGGCAAAACCAACAAACGACCATCGAAAAATCAATATTCGTAGATATTAAGCTTTGTCATACCGTACTGTTACTTTCGTTAGCTAATGTTAGAACGTTTTTTTTTTTTTATTGACTGAACGTTATCGCTGCAATATCACTTGATGTTAATTGACGATGTGGGCCAAGGTGGTACACACGCTAAGCCTGTGGAGGAACTGGCTTTCAAGTGCAACTGCCGGAACACACCTATTGGTATTTGGCGGCAAATTTTCAACTTGAAGGTGGTAGCTAGTCAGGCGGGCATCAGAAAAAGCCCTACCACCATGCTACGATTTCCTCACGATGTTTTCCTTCACCGAAAGCTAAAGCTCATTGTAAGTGGATTCGAACTCGATTCGTACACAATAACACTGAGCTATCATCGCGTCTATATAATATCCATAAACTGGAAGCGTTATCATACCGGACTGTTACTTTCGTTGGCTAATATTCCATGTTTTTTTTTTAATACTTTATAGATTTTCTTAACACATGTTCTTTTGAAACATTGAAGTTTTAGCGCATGTCGTGGTTATCTATAATTAGTTTCTAAAAATTAATTACATCCTGCCGAATCCAATCTAAATACCGTAATATACGTAAATATCGTACATCTAGTGATACATTTCCTTAAAATTCAATTGAAAGCAACTCAAATTGTTCTTTTAACAGTTTTCGGTGATTATAAAAACAGTATACAAGAATATTGCATGAGATATTAATATTAAAGCAACAGGAGGATCAAAACTAAGCTAAGTATGTCTTTTTTTTACAACGTTTATTTCAACACTATATTTAAATACGAATCACATACTGATTGAACATTCACATTTTCCGAATTTATTTTTATTTATTTATTTCCGAATATATGAAATTAATCATTTTAGGATAAATAGCTAATTTGCTTAAAATACTAAGGTTTTACGAAAAATACAACTACATATGTGAATTCAAAAAGCAAAAAATTGTCTTAATCCAAAATTTCAACCAAATAGAGCCGTTTCCGAGACACGCAATTTATATACATATGTTTATTTATATATATATTTATACAAACATTTCTCCCTTAATAGTGTGATATATATTGTATATAGATAAGATAGATAGATTACCTCGTATATAAAACACTGGGCGATGGTGATTAGTGTAGCGAAAGTGGCGTGCAACGAGAAGAAAACGTCGTTCAGTTGTACAGGGTTCAATCCGCGCGGATGCCGAGCGAAATATTCAGTCTGTAAATACATTTTAACAATAACATAAATACTTCAAATTTTCATTGTTTCAGTACAAATTAACAAATAGATATTATAACAATTTATGTAGATAAGGATAATAAATATGTACATATTTACATATTAAAGATTATTTTGTGCTAAGCGTATTACAGTATCACTTGAGTACGAATACACCGATTTGGTAAATATTATTTAATTAAGTAACTATTAATAATTACTTAATTAAATATACAGGCTAAAAAATGAGAACAGTTACTGGGAAAATTGGAAGTTTCTGAAATAAACTAAAACTGATTTTTCCTTGACGCAGTTATGAGCCCTATAAAACGGGATTTTCTCCTTAATAAGATTATAAATAGTCTAAAGTTTGAATTAATTGAAATAATTACAATAAATTATGAAGTGCAAATGTTAAGTGACGATGTGGCCCAAGATGGTGGACACGCTAAGCCTAGTGGAGGTACTGGCTCTCAGGCGCGCGTCAAGGGACGTGAATTCAAATCTACCTAGAATGAGCTTAGGCTTTCATTGAAGGAAAACATCGCGAGGAAGCCATTGCATGGTGGTAGGGCTTTTTCTAATGCCCGCCTGGCTAGCTACCACCCTCAAGCTGAAAATCTTCCACCAAATACGCGACTTCGTTATAGCAAACAAACAAACAATAGGTGTGTTCCGGCAGTAGCACTTGAGAGCCAGTCCCTCCAAAGGTTTAGCGTGTCTACCAACTTGGGCCGTATTGTCACTTAAGATCAGGTGTGATTATGGTCATAACGCTAACTATAGCTATATAAAAAAAACTACCGGAAAACATCTATAGATGTTTTGGGACAGATTTTTTAATTTTTTAGGTAGCCAGGCGGGAATTATAAAAAAAAAACCTACCACCATGCTATGGTTTCATCACGATGTTTTCCTTCACCGAAAGCTCAGGCGCAAGCAAAAAATAGAGATTTTGCTGATATTTGATATTTAAATATCATAAATAGCTGAAATAAAATTAAAAATATATAATTTTATCTTTACCTGAATCAATTTCGAGAAATATAATCCGCAGTTGAATAGAGAGTACATGGTGAAACCGAATATATTGAGCGCCAAGAAATCGAAATTCAATCCGACGACACTTTTCCTTTTATAGTTGATGTATATTTGCGGGTAAAACGATACGGACCAGGCCGCAAAATATATCCATCCCATTATGTATGAGATCACGTTGATCGCGTTGGACTGCATCACGGTGATTCGAAGGAACACGGTGTCTAGGCTGGAAAACATAATATTCACTATTAAAATAATGACTACAAGCGTCTTTTACTGATATAACAAAATTAGAAACCTTTTGCGGTTACTTTCCATAATATACTTTAGATAACTGCTATACATTGGGTAGCTGGGTAATAGATCAAGATAAATGTAACACATTAGATTGGGGCCACCGGTCTCAACATAGTACCTTACTAACCGTATCGTTCTTCGGGATTAATCGAAGTACATCTCGTAATAAAGTGCTTACTATAGTACTACCACTAATTATAAAATATAACAGTGCTATTAAAAAATGTTTTGAGAAAGTAAATAATAGAAAAAAAATACATTGTCACTGATTATACGTCTAAACCGTTATTAGAATAGTGTTAAGGGCTATAAAGTGTGTTTTAACTTTTCTTTACCCACATTTTCACTTATTAATCGTTAGGAAGAGTTATATTAATTTGAACTTGTGATCGACAAGTAACACTAAAATATATATAAAATAGTAATATCATATATTACACTTAGTAAAATTGTCAAATAGAATCCTAAGCACAGCATAGATATGGCAAACTATATGTACGAGAAGCATGTAGATTTAATTTATAATAGGGTAGAGTTTTAAATGATTGGTAGAGATGTATAGAAGTGATTCCCTCTATAATAAACAGTAAAATCAATACAGTTAAAAAATAAACCCATTAAAAATGTGTATAGTTGATAGCTTACTTGACATATCCTGAAGGTGTGACATTAAACGTGACCTCTGAATGCCCAGGACTTTTCCCATAAGCGCAGATATCATATGTGATCACGGCGGTTGTGTTCGGTTCAGTTTCACCTGGTATCTCGACACTGGGCGGCACTAATTGTATTATATCTGGATGTTGGACTTGAGAGATCACCTGCAGAGTCGTGTTGTACTGGCCACTAGAAAAATGCAGACCAAAAACAGTAAGTCAAAAATTACACCAAATATTTAACCCTCAAAACACAAATTGAGTGTAAGTTTAGTCCAAATACATTTTTATTACTGTTGAATTATAAATATGCTATTTAACTGAAGAGACTTGGCATAATTTGACTCAACTACGGTTCTATTCTATTTCATTCGCGTGGAACTCAAAAATTTGGAAAAGTTTTTGCCCAGTTTTATATCTTTTGTTTAATATAGTTTTGCTCCTTTGACGGTAGCGTGATGTTAAATATCTTAAAACCGTCCTCTATGGTTGCTATATCAATTAAAAAAAGATTTTTTCTTAATCCGACAGGTAGTTTCTAGGGTTAGCGTATACAATCAAACAAACAAACTTTTCTGCTTAATAATGTTAATAATATAGATAAATCAACCGGCTCGTAAATTATTCTAGTCTTTTCAGTTTTAACGTCTAAAGCAAAACATACCGCATACAAGGATAGCATTAAAAACATCCATGAATAACATTACAATCTACCCGCTTCATCCCCAATATCCCTTTATAAAAAGTATAGCACATGTCTTCGAATACTATACGAAAGTTAATTTAGAGTTCGTAAGGTGTTTTGAGCATAACTTACAGAAAAATATTGTAAAAAGCCGCATATTTATATTCACAATATACATTGATCACATATACTCACATTTGTACCAATTTCAGTAGATGCGTTTCATCCACAAGAATATTCAGATCGGAGACGTCGATGTACATTTTTTCTATCTGGGAATGTGCACTTGGAATACCTGTAAACAAACCATTATGCAATTTATATAATGTTTCCTCTAAATTTATTATAAAACAAATATGTAACCTACTTCAAAACAATTAAATCATTACTCATCAAATAACTTCTTTTGGGACGCAATATATTATTTTTATAGTGTAAAAATTAAATAACCGTACTTTCATGAATCGGCTCCGTGGCAGGGTATACGGGCATCGTGTGATCTACGTAAGTTCGAATCCCTGCCACAGTATGTACTTGCAATGAAGGAAAACATCGTTATAAAACAAGGACTTATAAGCTGGCAGCTGCATTTATTATTGCACATGCATTAATCCAGTTGCCACACTAGGCCAAGTGTATTACCATCTAAGGCTACATCTTCACTCAGTAGCAGATGACTTTGTGGTTATATACTAAATATATTAAGGATAAAATATAACATTATATCCTGAACCACAAGCGTAAAGGTAAAGTAAGAATTTAATACATACCTAATAATAACATTAAAACTAAACACATGCTTATTCTATGACTAGAGACTGCACACGGAACTCTCTGCGCCTCGAATACTGATTTAACTCTTGCCATCGTGCTTAATTTTCTTTATTATCTGTGAACAAATAAAAAAATTTTAAAATTAAAATAAATACGAAGGATTCAACATTTTAAGTTTTCTAAAATAATTTATTACAAATTTGTTGAGCTTGTGTCGCTAACGACAAGCAACTGTGTAACAACAGAAATCTTTAGTGTAAACCTTAAACGAATATTGTCTTTATTTGTTTTTTTTTTTTAATATTTTAAATGAAACTTATATTATTTAAAATTATTTCTATATAAAATAAATACCGTACGTAAGTTGTCCAAGATTTGGTACTTTAATAACATGGTAAAAATCATAACAATAAATCTCCTAACTATTTCATACAATTATAAAAAAAAACAATTTAGACTCTAAGAAAGTATTTATGACCTTGAGGACACCACTACCGATTCGACAAACAAGCCACCAATTAAGAAAAGCCGGCAAGAAACTCGACCGATTTTATAATTTTTAACTGTTCAGTAATTCTTAAACCACCGTTCGTATTACCAAGGTAAACTGGTATTGTTTTACAGTACTTTGATTCTACTACTGTAAGGTCTAACTAAAGTGCAGTACCGTAAAATGATGTAATTATTTGCTACCATAAAAATAATAATAACAATTCCATTTGCAGAACTAACCTACTAAAATGTTTGCTTCTATATAAAACGCCCGGAAATCTTAATCCATTTTCAAAAACATTGTATTTTATATTTCATACAGGATACAGTGATTCATACAGGACACTTCATATTACGAATTTTAAATAACGTTACTAAAATAGGTGTCAAATTCACGTATGGTTAATTAATTCAAAAATAAACAAAACTTGTATTATAGTAACTAAATAGTTACAATAAAGTTAAAACCAGACATAGAATTGGAGATTACCTTGTACGAACAATGTTATTCTTATGAAGGGACCAATAATATGATTTGCCGTTACTAGGCCACAAGGACTGTCAAATAAAGATAATAAAAACAATTCCCACGCCTTTTTCCCCATTCCGAGTGCAGGAGTCAATAGTTAATCGCAAATGCACCATTCGTGAGAATGAAGCGAGTGAGATAATAAATAATCTGCAGAAAATTTTACGACAACTATCCATGTTTTTTATTTATGTACATGTATATAACAAGTCACGCTTTTGAATTCATTAATTAGTTCCCTGTAAAGTTAGCTCGACAAGACCCGGCTCAGTCTTTTTCAATTGAATAACATTGCTACTGTAAACACACAATAAAACCATGCTGAAATAAAACGAATCGCGGTTTATATGCTTGGTAAAATTAAATAATATTTTACTGATATCTAGTTTATATTTATTCAACAATATTATACGCCGCTGGTCATCACCATACGATATCAATGGTTAAAAAAAACAAACATTTCTAATCAAAGATTACCCCAGTTTCTTTATGAAATAATACTTAATAAATGTAGAACTAATAGCAGTAACATACTTTTTACAATTAAACATAGCACAAAATGCAGTACAACTTGTGTCCAAACGAAAGTGATATTCATGAGATGTTTATAATACAATAATGTGAAACAATACTAACTGATGCTAATACAAATTCATATATACTGTCTTCACAGATGATCGGTATTTTAAATGACACAAAATATAATTTACAATACAACGTCTTCGCAATTGTACGTAGTAATGGAATAAATGAATTCTTCTTTTATTGCATTATTTTAATGTACCGTAAGCACAAGCACTAAAAATGAGCGAAATATTGTTTTACGATTTGCGTATCACATTCTGTTTATACGCAGTATTGAATTCAGTATTTATGTGCTATTTACTTAGAAGGCACGCTTTATTGATAGCATATAAGTCGCTACGAGTAATTAAAATAAAATATTTTAAAAGTTACCTATTAAAATACTTCACGGTGTTATAATTATGGAGAACGGTAAAAGACGTCTGCTCTCTATCGAACCACGATACTTAATGGGCAGCTCCATGCCACTACACTATTATATACCGTCATTTTTTAGGTGACACATTTGTACCTACCCATAAACAAATATCTAAAGATATATTTGAAAATATTATTCATACGTGTCGCAGCAGAAGTAACTACAGTTTATAAAAATTACATTTAAACCTATAAATGTCTATTTAATTTCGATATTTGGATTACCTATTTTTTCTTCTTGGTCACGATCTCATCTCATGTCAAGTGCCGATGTGTTTTTTATAGTTAATGTTTAGCGTTATGGCCACATACTGTAATGATGTATCATAATGATGTTAAGTGACAATGTGGTCCAAGATGGTGGACACGCTAAGCCTAGTGGAAAGATTGGCTCTCAAGTGTATCTGCCGGAACACACCTATAGGTATTTGGCGGCAGATTTTCAACTTGAGGGCGGTGACTGGCCAGGCGTGCATTAGAAAACGCCCTAACACCATGCAAAGTCTAATAGTGGGGCACGTCTCAAGTATCACTACTGGCATACGTATAGCATTTAATGACAAATATTCAACTTAAGGGCGGTAGTTAGGCGGACATTAGAAAAAGCTCTAGCACCTATATATAGTTCATCACAGTGTTTTCCTTCGCCGAAAGGAAAGAATCATCGCAGAGATTCGATCTCATACCTATCGACATGGTATCCGTACACGCTATCACAGCCTATTTATGTATGTTTATATCTGTACATGTTCATGTAAAAGACGTTCTTTCAATTTATACGTCCGTAAACTAAGAAATAAAAAATGTAACCTTTCATTTTTCTGTCATAGAGAAAAAGCGAAATAATATTAATATACTGTTGTATATATTGTGTTCCAAAGATAAACTCGATGTTTTTAGTACCAGGATCTAGGCAGTTAAGAGGAAGCTAGGTCGCTTAACTCAGTATTGTTTTTTTTATATAATTGTTTTTATTTCAAAAAATATATTTAAATGCTAATCACATATTGATTGAACATCCACATTTTATAATTTTGCATACGTAATGAACAGGTTAATTAAATAAAAACAGAAATGTAATTAATTGTTTACTGGAAATAATTTGTTTAAAATATTACGTTTTCACGATAAAATACAACTATATAGGTGCTTTCAAAAAGCCAGAACCTGTTTGATTGAAAAATTCCTTCCAAATCTTTAGAGCTGTTTCCTCAATACGCGAAATTTATATATGTATATATATTATATCTAGCAAGAATTGCTTTCTTCATACTATCCGTGTCAATGAACGCTAGTTAACCTTCCTCCATCAATCCAAAAGATAAAAAAAAAGAAAAGCCGACCTTGCTTCATTCATCTATTATATGCGCAATATCGTACACAAACACATTATGTAAGTAGGAATCATTCTCACTACAAGGTAGTTTCTGATTTATCTCTTCTAAACGCATAATTAGTTCCTGATTAAAACTTACACGATGCTGTAGCGTGGACTCGTGCAGGCGATAATCAGTACAGAGAATGGTTGAATTTCCGGATTAGACGGTACAAACTGAAATAAGACACAGACCTATGCATTATTTAGAAAAGGTAGTATCATTTGCGTTTCAGGGAACTCTGCTGTACAGTTTATCTTTGTAGTAGTTATTGTTCGTTCATAATGCCGCGTTAAATGACGTAGAAAAAAAATGACAGAATTAAATTGATATATATATATATATATATATATATATATATATATATATATATATATATATATATATATATATATATAATGATTTCTTCCCATTACTTTCAAAAAATTGATCATGATATTAGAATGAGCTAAAGTTTGTAAGAGATATATTAATTTATTTTAAAAGTTTGCGTGTTAATAAAGTATGCCGTATTACTAATAAATGCTCTAAATAATATCATCACCTACATATTCGAGCGGACTAAGTTATTATTAGTTGACGGTTACGTATTTATTTTTTCATCCAAGCATTACACAGTGTACAAAAATTTTAAATTCTTCCCCAACTAAAGGAAAAATAACATCAATCCAATTAAATCGTCAGCCCCTAGTGCATAAATATAAATAAATAACTCAACAATAATGTATGGGATATTGTTTGTTCAAGCCACTAAACATTGTCTTGCTTTAAAAGGAAAATTTCGTACAATTTATCCCACCTAATATTATATAATACTTTAGGATTTTATTAATACAAGAATATTCTCACGTATGCCAACACATTCGTTGCGTAACCATTATCCCTGATTCTACTTATATATATATATATATATATATATCTTACATTAACACTAATAAAACCTAAAGCGATACTTTCAAAAGTAAAATGCAGTCACTTTTATGCATTAAATTCAATAATTTAGAAGATATTTATTTATCATGATATCGTGGGATGCATTCGGAACGAGGTAGAAAGGAGAAAGTACTGCCTTTTGCATAATAAAATTTGCATACCGTTCAAGTCTGTAAAACAGTATTTTGGCTGCACCTTCATCTGGCAAAGCCAAAATGCGGTACAGTTTATTCAAAACATAACGATCGTTACATACTATATATAACACAAAACAAAAGTAAGAAATCTATAAGGCAACAGTAATAAATGACACTTCAACAACTTTTCCTAGAAAGCATTAGGAAATATGTATTTATCTTGAAAGATTAAAATTAATGCAAAGATAAAATATTCCGATCAGATATCTAGAAACAAGTTTAAACCAGTATTGATATGGATACTGATCAATATTACAAGAAGTTTTAATGAATACAATATAACAATGAATTTTATATGAAATACATTGAATGAAGCACTAGGAAACTCCTTGAAATAAAAACGAAACATTCAAAAGAGACACAGTTTAGGAGGATAGGTAATGAAACCATAGCACAGTGCTAGAGTTTTTCTAATGTTCACCTGGCTAGCTACCACCCTCAATTTGAGAATCTGCCACCAAATACCTATAAGAGTTCCAGTAGTTGCACTTTAGAGCCAGTACCAGTACTAAGTTTAGTGTGTTCACTTTATTGAGCTACATTGTCACTTAATATCAGGTGGGATTGTGGCCATAACGCTAAACCAATAAAGTATATAATAAAATCTGCCTAAGCAGCTAATTTCGCCAATATCAAGTGACAATAGCCATACAAGCAATGAACATAAATCTTAGACAAATAACTCCCGTGTGAGGTTTGAAACCACAACACGCGTCAGCGAGGCGACCACCTTAACCACTAGACCAACCGTGCGGTCGACTTACGTACATATACTCGGTTAAGGATTGCCGTTTAACGTTAATAATTGAAAAACGATTTGCTATTCATTAATGAAATAATAAAACACTATGTTCTTTTCATTTTTCCTCTCTCTCATGTAACGAAATGTACCTAATTGCTCTCAATTCTCGTCCAATTACCAACTGGTCGGTTAAGAAGTGTCGCCTGAAAGTTTTAAATAGTACGAAGTGAAATAATACTATAGGCATAAAATGTTTTTTAGTATCAAGTTAAAATAAAAACGATGGTGGCTACAGTGCAATCCAAAAACAGTGGTGATCACCATGAGAGCAGCAATTCATCAGGGGTTATCGCTATCATGCTAGCGATTCAACTAAATCGCGTCAGACCAACAAAGAACCACTGTAACAGATTTATTACAATGACATCTTTCATTAGCCACGAAAAGATATATTTTTTTTAATTTTAAACATCCAATATCTGCCACATTATTATATACTCTTATTTATTTATTAATATTTAGAATATTCGTAAACGCTAAACTACACTAATATATATTTAGAAGCGATGATAGCTCAGTTGGTAATATATACGGACGCCGCGGGAAGGGACGACGTTTCAAATCCACCTACAATGAGCTTGAACTTTTGGAGAAGGGAGAAATCGTGATGAGACTATACCACGAAGGTAGGGTTTTTTTCTAATGCACGCTTGGCTAGCTACCAAGCTCAAATTAAAAATATGCCTATAGATGAGTTGCTCTTAAGAGAAAGTCCCCTCACTGGGCTTAGCGTGTCCACCATCTTGGGCCACATTGTCACTTACCATCAGGTGAGATTGTGGTGTAATGTTATGTTATGATTTAATGTTATGCATAAAAAAATACATTAACTCAATAAAAAAACATAACACACACTACCATGTATTTGACACACAAACGCATATACACTCTTTTGTTTATTGTTAAAGTCTGTGATCAAATTGAGAATAGATTATAGATTAACATAGTTTGGCTTTACTGAATCTCAAACTTAACCCTATATATTAATACGAGTCTTTGACAACAGAACCTTAGTAATGTTAAAATTACTAATTTAAATTAACTTGGCGAATTGCGACCCGTGGGCGGCTGCCTAATGGCTTTAGTAATTGTTATTACATAACATGGTAAAAAACTATAAACCAACAAATATTGTCAATTTTAAAAAGTGTTATGTTCTACTTTCTATAAGGATCTGTAGTTAGACAAGTTCTATAAAAGGCAACCTGATCTACCGTAATTGCCAATTAGCAGGCTGAGTTTTTATCTACATGCCATGATTTGCTATCTATACATGTCATAAGAATGTAAATTTAACGTGTCTTAACTTTTTAGAATTATATGAAAAAAAATTGCAAGTGACTAAGAATAAGTAATAAAATACATTTACATTATTTTGAGAAATGTCTGTATGTTTGTTTGTGCACGTGTCATTGCTATAGAACAACGTTTATGATAAAACGTTACCAAGAAAATTGTATCCTTGAGTAATATTTAGTCTTCGTTTCATTAAAATCGGTTAACTCTATCAAAAATTATTGTAATTTGAATGGCGGCGCGAGATTAAATCATTTTGATTATACGCGAACGAAGTCGCTGGCTCAGCTAGTTTCTTAAATAGTTATGACTTTTTAAATAATGGTATCTTCTAATAATTCTTAAAATACATTTTCAGTAGTGTTGTATGACAATTTATTGTACGAGTGTTTGCTATTTATGAGTTCATTCAACTTAAACGGTTAACACAATGAATTTCAGTTATATTTTAATGATTGTTTAAAGGCCAGTACCCAGACATAAAAGCGTTTAACTACAAAAAGAACACTTCAAATAATTAACAAATATAGTTGTTCTCGAACAATTTTACCTAAATGTCATTCTAAATGTATTTGAAGTGTGAATTCTCGACACTAGATTTAATGATTTTTATCCGTTTATCTCTAAACAAATCCTTGATACAGTATCAATGTTTCAAGATTAAGGTAAATACCTTATAATAATAATACATTTGTCCTGAGATATAACTTATGTTAATTTATTATAAAAACTCGTCATCTCTGAAGCATTATTTCACGCCTCATACCGCGAAGCCGGTGAGGTAGTGCTCTACTCTCGACACGTCAAAATAAAGCAATTTTTCGCTACTAAACTGCCTCTATCACAGCTAATTTGCATTTATACGATAATATGACTAGATATGTTTCAAGAAAACACTTCAAATAATTTATTTTATTCTTTTATATAGCTAAAACGCTCAATGTTAGGTTTGTATGCTAATAAGTGGTAACCGTAATCCGTAAATGCTTATAACACTAGAGGCATCTCTAGAGTTGCCAACCTTAAACACTTCTAATCTTTTATATAACCTCCGGCCATTTGCCGCCTTCCTGGAGCGAGCTGGCGACCTACCTTAACAGACGGCCAGGCTACTACAACTTCTAACCCTGAAATCCTTCTCACAGCAAGAAGACAACGTTATTCGGTCGCGATTTTCTTAGGTAAAAGAATTTTACCACTCTCGTACCACCAAATAAAAAGCATTCTCCTAAAATAATGTGCCTAACTTATTAAATATATTATTTTCTCTGTACATATTTAATATTATAAAGCGGATAAGTTTGTTTGTTTAAACACGCTAATGTTAGAAACTATCTGTCGTATTACAAAAAATATTTTTGCATGTGATAGAGCAATCATTGAGAAAGGCTATATAAGAAAGAGTATTTAATAATACGTTGTATTGAAAAAAAAACTAAACCAAGAAAAAAAATATTAAATAATCTTTACTTCAAAGCGAACGAAGTCGCAGACACAGCTACAGCAAGATCAACCTTGAAATCTTGAAACTACTTATACAGTAAAATACAAGAACCATTGTTAACTGTTTCAGTTGTCAAATAAGATTCGGGTTAAGCCGAGCGGGACTAATATACGGTAAAAAATTATATTTTTAAATACTTAAATATCTCAAATACTATTTCATATACCCGCCACGCATACAACGCCGTTCAACAGAAAGGTATATGTCAAGAATAAAAATTCCAAATCAATAACTTATTTTGTTTTGTAACATATTTCTTTTGTTCTCATGTAATTTTATAGTACACTAAAGAACATAATGACAAATTAAACTGATAAATGTGTTTGTTTGTTACTCTTAGCATTGACAAAATTGACTACTTAAATAGGCGTCGTAATAAAATAAAACCAACATGTACTGTTCAATAGTTTAACCGTAACAATGATGCTAGTGGTTTAAAACGAATACTCAACCGAATCAGTCGAATCGAAGGTCGTCTTACTATTCATCGCATTGCGACCAGTTCCGGAGGTGCCTCGTACCTGCCGATCTGGTTTTGGCATACGATGACAAAAAGGGTCTACCGCTACTGCAGGTTAAGGCAACGAGTTCCCGAGATACGAAGCTGCCTACAAGCGTAAATTCAAGCTCAAATATCAACATTACCACTTAATTAATTATAATAAAATGTTAGTGAAACGATTTATCTACATATAAGTAAATAAAAAATACAAAACTATATATAATATTGAATAATAAACTGACATAATAATCGAATATAGTTACATATATATTTTTATAGGTTTTACCTCCGGCTTCGTTCGCGTTTATATTGATTTTATCACATAAATCGGATGACGCAATGAAAAGTTGCATACAAAGTTTATCCTTCTCTTTACCGTAACCCCAATAAGTTTATTGCGATTAAAAGTAGCCTATCACCATCTCCAAGGTCCCATTTATCTCTATACCAAAATTCTTCATATCGATTTAGTGGTTTAGGCGTGTATGCGTAACAAAAAAACAAACTCACGTTCGCATTTACAATATTAGTATAATATAAGTAAACAAGTAATAAGTATAAGTATAAGTGAGAATGATCTGGTTCTTGGCTAGTGGTTAAATCAGTTACCTCGCTTATATTACCTACTTAGGTCAAAAAAAGGCAAAGAGCTATATTAACCACACTACTACATACACAATTTTATGCATTTTAAACGTTATAAGTTAGAAAAATAATTACATAAACAGATATAAATTTACATAATATACCTTAACTTTTTTTATATAACTAATTTGGCAAAATACGGCCTGCCTGATAGTAAGTGGTTAGTTACACTTGTACAATTGTAAGACCAGTGGTATCACTAAAGTATTGCTTAATTTAAAAACCCTCTTCTTCAGGAAACTCTAGAAACTCATTTAATTCACTAAGATGTTCTCTCGAATTAAGGTCGTTTACCAGACAGACTGCCCCAAGCAAAGATAAAATTCCAAATCGATTTTCAACCGCCTAAAGAGAACTAGCGTATTCGAATTATAATGACTTATATTGTCCTTACATATGCAATTATAAAGTAGCGCACTTCGATATGTACATACAAATATATTCTGTTAGTACGTATTAGCTCCTAAGTTTATACAGTTGTGACTTACTTCAAATACAGTCGACCGTCTCGTAAATAAACATCAATAATACCGATGGCTTGATGAAATTATGTAATATACTATTTAAATATTCATTAATTAGATGCTAACATCCAACAGTGTTATAATGTTGTATAATATTTCAATGTTTTCTATTAATCGTTTATAGGTATAAGTTTATCGTTATGACCACAATCTCCCATGATATTAGTTGATTATTTGTACTAACATGGTGGGCCTAATAACCTAGTGGAGAGACTGGCTCTCAAGTGCAACTTCCGGAAGACCGCTATATGTATTTGACGGCAGATTTTCAACTTGAGGGTGGTAGCTAACCAGGCGGGCATTAGTAAAAGCCCTACCACCATGAGATGGTTTCATTACGATGTTTTCGTTCACTGAAAGTTCAAACACATTGCAGGGCCTCATACTCATGTCCACTGACAGAGTGTAAGTACACGCTAACACTGATTTTGGTTCAAAACATGTAAACATAAAAAATAAACATCACAATAATCGGAAGATTCATAAAATGCATTAACAAATAAATGCAGCGGAATGACCTTTAGGTACTACCTATAAACGAAGTGACAAAATACCAATACGTGCCGAATGATTAAATGTATGTCGTAAGGACAACGTTGACACGCAATGAGAATTCAAAATGTCATAGGTATCTGTTCGCCTATATGCAAACCAGCTGGTCTCTATGACTTCGCATCAATTTTACCCTTTAACTGATAGTGATCGTAATATCAACTTTTAGTGTGTGTCCACATTGTGACACGAGTATGAGAAAATATCAAATCAAATACCGGTTATAGGTCCAAGGATATGGTGATGAGAGAAAGGAAGTCTCATATTTATGTATATGTAGATAATTACTCTGTGGCTGTCATAGACATGTGACGATGCACAGTCGCGCTGCATCTGCATGAAAGTTTTTAGCGAGGAGAAAATGCAACGCGTTACTACGTAATATGTTTTCGTAAAAACGAGTTTATAAATATTAAACAGTAATAAAACTTTCTACGATGATTATATAAGTACAATGAAGTCGTCATACGTTTAGTCAATGATGGTTCAGTGATCAAGCGACGTCAGTTTAAATCAAGTAATGAAATAATGAATCTGAGTTTTCGATGGAACTATATCACAATATTGGGACAATTTGTAATACCTAGATTGTTACCTGTTACCAAGTCCACGATTTCTCGCCAAGCACCTATAGGTGTTATGATAGCTGCACTTTAGAACCAGTTCTATAACTAAGCTACATCAGGTGAAATTGTGGCTAAACGTAAAATATAATATAAGGATAATAACTTCAAAAATCTTCATATAAAAATACATAGTCTTAATGTCAAATAATCTGACAAGTACCTAACTTGTTATAAAAGTTATATATTTACTAGATAATCGAGAATAAAAGTTAATAAAATATTAGCAGTTTAGTATATGTTATTACTTGAACTACAAACTATACTACGTCACGGTGCAAATTACTTAATAAAATCAAATTTAAGATTAATATATCAAATATAAAACAATACGTTATATAAATAGAACAAAAATAAATAGTAAATCATACCAAATAATAAATAAATTGAAGTCCACTAGTACAGCGTAAGAATACGATACAATGCTCCAACGTATTAGCTCCATTTCATACTAAACGTTGAGAAATCCGTTACGTCCTATATATAATCAGATTATTACGTATTTATAGCAATGATAATAAAATACTAATTTATTATTTTGACCGTGATTTATCTAATTGATAACAAATTACGTATCCGTACAATTTTCTTTATCATTCACATGATACGATGATTGATTATCATCAATAAGTTGAAATTTATTCACAACGTCACCAATACACTTGTATTACCTTGAACGAATTTAATAATAACCTGACTAATTCCACAAATATTGATACTTAAGTAAGACTAAACTTTAAATACTCGGGAGAGAAGGGAATCCTGTTAAATTATTTTGATTTAAGTAAGTAAAACATTAAATTACATATTAAATTGAATTTCCTATAGGCAGTATAGCTACATTGTGTATCAACCAGGTTTAGTATACCCTTTATGTATCATATATAAATTTCAATAACATAAATATCAGTCACCGGAACTAATAAACGTAACGGATAAATCTGTTAGATCAACAAGAAGTTTTTTTACTTACCTTCTATTTCTGTTGCCTAGTCATTTAGAGTCGGCGTAGTACTATTTCTTCTTCCATAAATCTCTATCAACCGTCATCTCCTCATTCGAATACTTTTCTATCATCTCGTTCCTTACACACTCTATACAACTTTTTTTTGGTCTTCCTGTTCCTTTCCATACTTCAACATTCATGTCCATTACTTTTCTCACCACATGTCTTTCTTCTCTTCCCATGACATGCCCGAATCAAGACAACGATTGCCTTTCAACTTCTATACCACTGGCTCCACTTTCAAACTTCCGCGTTTGATGTTTTTTGATACTATAGTATTTTTCCCTTCCGCTTCTCTTTAATAAAAAATAGTCTGACTTACATTCAGCAATCTAAATCCGAAAAAGCTTAAATTATGATCCAGATTTTCATATATTTACGACATTGATATTATCAAATCCGATTATATTATTACCTATCGTTCGATATTACCTTATGTCATATCAACACTGTATTAAGTATATACAGTTTATCTTTTTAATCACAGTATTCAAAGTGTTAGGTGTTTTGTACAATCTGGCTTGACAAAAACTATCAAGTTACAGTGATCCAGGATATAATAAAGAAGTTAAATTACTCTTGAGGGTAAGATAATTTGACATTCCCAGTGCAAAAGTAATTTAGAGATTGAAAAATAGTCCAGCGCTACGTAAAACATAAAGCGGAATGACTCTTGGGATGCGCACAAACACGAGTGGTAGAGATAAAACTCGTGATAAGTTTATACTTATTTGGAATTTTAGAATGCAAATGAGACTATAAAAATTGTAGGGATTAATATAAAGTATTGTCAGTGGTTTTATATAAGGTATAGAACGCCGAGCTTCGATATTATATACAAAATTATATACAAACAGGGCTGAAA
The DNA here is from genome assembly GCA_039707435.1 of Actias luna. Taxonomy (NCBI): domain Eukaryota; kingdom Metazoa; phylum Arthropoda; class Insecta; order Lepidoptera; family Saturniidae; genus Actias; species Actias luna. The sequence goes on along the minus strand of JAZHAC010000033.1, from coordinate 4,376,884 downwards.
AGAGACCCTAGGCTATTCCACTTATAAGGCCCGTTCACCTCTCGCGTTGATCGTAACCAATAAATACCCAATACATTTTCATGTTTGTTTATTAGTCATATTTCCTTTATTTTTCATTGAATGTTTTAATTTTCACTGTTTTTAGAATAGTGTAATTTTAGTTTTACTAACTACTAGAATAAAGGCCCTTCTTGATCTTGAGGCCCTAGGCAGACGACTAGTTAGCCTATAGGAAAATGCAGCAAAATGTACATAAATTATCACAGGTGTTTCCGAGAAACAAAATATTATCACATTCTATTTAAAAGTCTGTTTATATCTCCAAGTATATCACTTGGAATAACGCTTGAAAAGTCAGTCTGAAGTATTTAAAGATGTCTTATAAATGATATAAATACACATACCATTATAGAATTAAATGTAGAACTGTGCAAACACTTGGCGGTTTAAACAATATATTAATTAATCTCGCAGATGCTTAATGTGATAATTAAGTGATCAAGTAAAAAATGACGTCAGAGATATTTCTGGATTTCGTATGATTAATAACAGAACTTTAAATAAAAACTTAAAGTAATAATGTCTAAATGAATTGATGTTTTAATGAAATGTTTTGAAACCGTTTTCCTATCTATCTGTACTCAAGGTTTTTTCCCTCTACTTTCAATAGACGATTACTAATGAATTTTGACGGCGGTTTAAACTCAGTTATATTACACGTTTGTTTTACAGTTAAATAGCTGAATCGTGAAAGAACCGCATAAGGCCTGTTCCGTTCTCTATATTGGGTCGAAGTTTAAAATTGGACCAACATAATTACCACTGTTTGTGTAAACAAGGTCGAAAAGTCGATAAAAAAACTGTAAAACTCCGAGATTGCTTATTCATGTACATTATCGATCGTGTAAGACCGTATTCTACAAGACAATATTTACTTGTAAGAAAATAAAATGATTAAACTATTTTTTATAATTTACTAGTTATTCCTGCGACTTCGTGCACGTGGAACTAAAAGTTATACAATAATTTTTGCCCCTTTTTTAATATTTCCCAACACATTTTTACTCCTATAGGTGGTAGCGTGATGTTCAACAGCCTAAAGTCTTTCTCAGTGATTGCTCTGTCAAATGCTAAAAGAATTTTTGCGATCCGGCTTGTAGTTTCTAAAATGAGTACGTTCAAATAAACAAACTTTTCAGCTTTCTATTATTAATATAGATATGCATGTCTAATAACGTTTTCACGTCAAGTTAAGTGACCGTGTAGTCTAAGATGGAAACATGCTATGCTCAGAGAAGTTTGGCTCACAAATTCAACCACCAGAACGTACTTGTACCTACAGATATTCCACTCGGTAGTAACAGAGTGAGGGTAGCGACATTTCAAAAACCCTACCATGGTTTTTTAGTTTATAAAGAGGTTTTAGCATTTTGGCAGGATATTTTAGTTTTTCTGATGGAACATTTTGTTTATGTAAAATTACTAAGCACTCACATCCTTCAATTGATCAACAAAGTTTTTTTTTTAAATTTGCTATCTATCTCAGACAAAATCTGAGACTTTTTCTTGTCAGTATCATATTATCAATTACAATTTTTATTATCTCCTTTGATCAATATGCTGCCAATTTTATGAGCAGTCTTATTTAGTTGTATATTGGTATAATTATATGTTTACGTTCCATCAGCAATTGACAATTCTCTACGACTTTGTGTACCGAATTACATTTTCAATCATTCTAATAATGTTATATGCAACAATATTTTTCAAGTAGCTTAAGTATGTAAACATTACACCATAGATGTATTTGTAGTTATATATTTTTTCACAGAAACGGCTTTATGTCATTGGCTATTGGAAAGAGCAGGACATCTCCCGGGTCAGCTAGTAAAATTATATAATAGTGATCTAATTATTTGACTTTTAATGATTTATACACTTAATGCGTTTCACCTTTAAACCGACAATATTATTGTAACCCTAAGTTCAATATTCGCTATCAAAGGTTTCATCACTTCGTTATCATGAAGAATTAAAAAATCTTCTGCCTGCTTAAAAAAAATAACAATTTACTTATATGGAGTGAGTTTCAGATTATGGAATAATTTATATTACAGACATCAACAAGAATAACACTACCAATACTATGGTTACTAATAATTATATGGAGCCTTTTCAGGAAAAACACGGTAAAACTCATAAAAATGATTTTTTTAAAGTAGCGTCTAAGAATGCAGTATGTTAATATCCGCTATTTTAATAGATCATTAGTTATTTATGAACAACAAGCCATATATTTTTGTTTAAATACATTTTAATTAGGTATGAATACTTTCTCAAGTAAAAAGGTAACTGTCGCTTATGGTGTTTTTCCTGAAAAGGCTCGATATTTAACACAAATCACTTTGATTTTGACACATTAATTTTGATACGATAACTGTACTTATTTGATGAGTATTCAATTTCCGTCCATAAAATTAAAATTATTGATAATTATCAGCGATTTATGTCACTAAAGTGGCCCATAACCTTCACGCCAGTCATGTTTGCCCTTATTAAAACAAAGAAAACATTTTATCCCCATATTCAAGGGATTATTTACGGCAAATTATATAGGGGAAAAACCAAAGTGAAATAAAATAATATACAACAACAAATAAAACAGTAATATGTCTACGCTGTATTGTAATAAGAAATAAAGTATCCGTTCCAATATGATTGCACCAGAGAACTGTTAGGTAACACTCGAAATACGATATCAATATCATAAAAGTATTGATAAGTTACCTCCATTATATTTGGCCAAATCAAGTTGAATGCTAATATGCACATAATAATATTGCAATGAACGGGGAAGTTGGACAATGTGTTTTTACACCAACCGCTAAAAAAGACATACATTGCTATACATCGTGTCAAGTATAAAAGTTTTTTTTGTTTTTTGTAACAGAGAACTTTATTTATGGATATATTTTATTTTACTAAAATATCAAATTATCAATGAAAATCATAGTTCTTACAACGTGTGCATAATACACACTGTCATCTTTTTTAATCAATTGCTTTGTTTACTACAAAAACATTATATAACTTTGTTGTTATTCTTTTATTTTTTTATCTTATATGTCTATTAAATCCGTTTTGTTGAATAAACGTCTGTGCGCGTCAGGGCATCGTATTAAAACCAACGCTGCATTTGATCGTAGGGTAATAAAAGTCTGTTATCGCGTTGTTACATTTGGGACAAGTAATTTTAATATATCTATATTTTACATAACTAAACATTAAATTGTGTTCTCTGCTAAGGTGAACGGCTAGACAGTTTTGTACAAATATCCAAATAGTTTGAATTAATTTTTAGGAAGAAAACACTATGAAAACTATATAGATAGATGTGAGAAATTGACATTTATTTTCTGTATATAACTCACAGTTCAAACGAGAGACATGTTGTATTTTTTGTTCGGCTCATTAAGAGCCCAGAAAAAGAGTTCAGGTCTAATCATTTATGGTTGAGTTATGTACTACTGGTAACGGTAGAACTAGGTACAAACCCGCTATTAAGAAAATAAAAGGAAAAATGTTCATGCGTTGATATTTTCCGGTCCATAATACAAAAAATGTTAAAATTACCAATAAAAATAAATACATTACGCTATTAGTCATTACGTACATTATTAAATACTGATCAAATCATACAAATATTTTTTACATCGCCAGCACTTAACGTACGGCCATTACAACGTTTAATTTCGCGTGAAATATTTTCTTTTTACATTATAACAGTTAATGATCCATTCAGTTCCCGTGCAGAACATATTTTGCACGCGACAGTGACAACGTTTATAACAATTACCACTTGAACGTGTACAATTTGCACACGTGAACATATCATTCAATATCCAATGAACAATAATGTAAACAACTTCATGATTATAAACAATGTAATAACATGGAATTTACTACAAAGTTTTATGTACTTTTTGAAAGGTAAAAATCTGAAAGCAACATTAAGTAGTCAGAACACAACAATTCTGTACAGCAAGGCATACTTAAATCTATATTAATGTGTATTATAAAACGGAAAAAAATGTTTGCTTGTTTGTTTGAACGCGCTAATCTTAGGAACTACCAGTGGGATTTCAAAAATCCTTTTTTGTATTTGATAGTACAGTCAGTGAGGAATGGCTCATGCTATTTAATAGTACGCACATACCAATATAAACTAAGCTGTATTGGAAAAGTTATAAAATCTAAAAAAATATTAATTTATTTTTAATTCCACGCAAACGAACTCGCTGGCATAGCTATCATATATACGTTTTATTTAAATATTTAATATTAATGTACAATTATGTATAGCTATTAAAAATGTAAATGGTACGTTGGAATGCAACCTAAAAGATTAAATAAGTTTGCCATGAAATAAAGAAATTTCATACTCCTCAGTTTGCGAAATTGTTGTAAAAAAGGTACAAAGATTTTGGTTCACGTATTAATATATAGATTACAAAATTTTAAAGTAGTTTCAGTTCCGGCTAATACAAAGTTTCTTATCGAATGCTCATTAATTGATCTATATTACTTGAAAGTGTTATTTGAAGCACGGGAAGGAGACTGAAGTAACAAAATACAACTTAAATGAAGATCCGTGAAGATAAATTTGGAGCTAGAGATAATAATAAAATGTATATACACTAAATACAAAAGGAAATTAAATACAAAATGAATTAGTTATTACAATTAAACAGTATTACTTTGCATTACATTTAATATATTTATTAATGAAATTATAAAACTATAGCATATAAGAAAAAATAATTTAGTAACTACATACAGTTCTATCTGAACAATACAGTTTTAACATTTGACCATTTAAATTTCTTAATGTTAAAATTATTGTAAACTGCGACAAATAGTCCAGTATGTTATTCAAGTGTGCATCGGAAGACTAAGTTAAAGGAAGTGAGCACAAGTTTATATAAACGGATTTAAACATTGGAATACTTAAGTATCGACATACATCGCGTTAGTACTAACTGATCAAAAATTTTGTGTCGATACTTTATACCTAGACAATGAAGTGACAATAACTCACTAGATAGTGTTTACGGACACCGTGTCAATGAACATCATGATGAAACCATAGCATATTGACAGGGCTTTACCCAATGCCAGCTTGGCTAGCTACCACCCTCAAGATGAAAATCTGCCACCAAATACCTATAGGAATGTTCCGGCACATGGGAGCCAGTCCTTGCACTAAACTTAATGTGTTCACCATCTTGGGCCATGTCATCACTTATCAGACGAAATTGTGATCGTAAAAATAAACTATTACATACCATTATATGATATGCTACTGGTAAAACCAAGTGAAAGATTGTGTTGTACCAAAATGAATCAAAAAATAAATTTTTAATGTTTAATTGAAATATTCTATTGATAACATCGTTCATGGTCACAGATTGTAGCGTTGCATATTAATTCGGTGAACGGACAAAAACTTGTGAGGAAACCGGAACATTTGAGAAATGTTCCTATAGTATCTAGTTGTTTATGGGCATTTGAAATCGCCAATACTTAAACTAATTTTAAATGTGGCGTTGCGATAAAACCTTCATTTAACAATAGTAAGATTGACATTATTATTTATAACTAGCTATGCTTGCGACTTCGTTTGCGTGGAACTAAAATTATTTAATCTCGCGCCGTCATTCAAAGTACAATAACTTTTGGTAGATTTAGTCGATTTTAATAAAAACAAAGAGTAAATGTTACTCGAGGATAAGTTTTATGATTTCCTTGTTGAGGCTTTATCATAAACGTTGTACTTTAGCGGTGATGCGGGCACAAACAAAAAAACAGACATTTTTTGAAAATGATGCAATATCTTTTCACAAGAAATCTAAAATATACAGACACATTAAATTTACCTGCTTATTATATGTATAGATAGATAATTGCTATAACTATTTTAATTTTACAGTATAAGAATATCAGTAAATTCATCGTGAACTCGCTGAAGCGTTATTTTCTAATTATATAGTAACTGTACACTTTGCAGTTTAAGATGGGTGTAAGAAAGATTTTATTTATATCTATATGAGTATTATGAAGCGGTAAAGTTTGTTTGAACGCGCTAATTTTAAGAATCACCAGTCGGATTTAAAAAAATATTTTTGTATTTGATAGAGAATCGCTGGGGAAGCCTTTATATAGGCTACTTTACATAATGCTATCACAAATAGGGGCAAATTTGTATTGAAAAATGTTACAAGAACGGGTAAAAATATTAAATAATTTTTAACTCCACGCGAACGAAGTCGCGGCCAAAGCTAATAAAAAATATGATACAACATAATTTACTTTATCAACAATTATTAACGGGAATAATTGTTTTGCTTACCCTACTGGTAGGAATGGAGTGACACGGTCATGTAGAATGAAAGCGCCCCAGTGCTTTCGCGACAGACGTTTATGCTATGTGGTTCATCTCAGTACCTACCTCCGATAGGTTATTGACTTTACATTCTAATTCATATATGCATGTATATTACTTGTTGATCTGGTAAACCTTGTTTTGACCTTGGTAGTAGTCGTGACCTTATAAGTAAATAAGACAAGTCCATAGGAAGTCAAGTACCTGTTTTCAAATAATAAAAAAAATCTGTCATTAGAGTATGAAATTGGATAAATGCCGAAATAAATGTCTATTTATTTTCAGTAGGATGTTTTTATGCTAATGTTCAAGTTCATAGCTCCCCTTACAATCTTGAGTATTCCATTACCGCTTAAATAAAAAATAACCTTCTTGGTGAGTATCAAGTCATAAAAAAGTACTGTCCAAATTTCATAATTCTTGCTTCAGTAGTTTCGGCGTACGTAGATGAATCCATCAATCAACTCGTTATATATTATAGAAAAACTATCGCGTGGAACTAAAAATTGTTGAATATTTTTTGCCCGATGTTTTAACTTTTTTAAATACAGGTCTGCTTCTATTAGTGTCGGCGTGATGTTAAATAGCCTTCCTCAATGAATGCTCTATCAAATACAAAAGGAAATTTTGAAATACAACTGGTAGTTTCCAACATTAGCAACAAATAAACAAACTTTTCCGCTTTAAGATATTAATATAGATTCCAAAGTTACAAAAAGTGCATCACAATATTTTTTGTCTGTTAAAGGTTTGATAACGACGATATGTATGAATAATGGATTAGATAGGTAGATTTTTTGTTTTTAGTTAGTACTGGTACTTAGTTTTCTGTCATAAATGAACTGTAATTGATTGGCTACCAAATTGCTCCGTTTTATAATATAAATATAGATTTAATGAGAAGATTATAATGAGAAACGTTTGAGTGATCGATGATATTAATTTATTAACATTTATATTACTTCTTACAAAGATTTTCTTTTACAAAGATTATGTCACGTATATTTATTGTCCTTGGCGTAATGAGCATAACATAACAGTCTTGAAAATATAAGTCACGATTCATTCATTGAATTCTAACTGCGGTAAAATATATTTTTCATTCATAAAATAGCAACTGATTCATATTACATACCATTGTGATAAATAATTATTTTTGTTGTTTTCCACATAATTTCATTATATAATAAAAATACAGTGAATTCCAATTGTATCTTCAATAGTACACAAACATGAGTAAGGTATTTATTATTTTCTATTATTATTTTTATAATCCAAGAAACGTGTGGTTTCCAGTAGGCAATTCTGTCATTATTTATTATGCCTATTTTATATACTTGTATGTAAGTGTATTAGAATTGTATTGTTGTTTTTTATTTCTAGTTAACAATTAATTGAAGAACAAATAATTAATTTGATATAATTTACAATTTCATAAATAGAAAATTTTGACAAGTGCAGAGCTCTATGTGATCACTCTGTTGCAAACATCACGCCGAGTGTTGTGGTTCAAATCCATATTATCCAATATTATTAGTGTGATTTCCAGGAGATTATTCTGATCCTAGATATATTTTATATCTTAAGGCTAAGTGACAATATTTCCCAAGATGTTGAACACGTTATATCAAGTGGAAGGGCCGGAACTCAAGTGCGACTGCCGGAACACACCTATAAGTATTTGGAGGCAGATTTTCAACTTGAGCATCGCAGCTTACGAAGCGGAAATTAAAAAAAATCCCTACCACCATGGTTTTTCTTTACCACCAAAAGTTTTTTCTTTACCGAAAGCTCAAGCTCATTGCGGGGACTGAAACTCACGGCTATAGATACGGCGCCCGTACACTTCATTATAACTTCCATTATCGTTAGATTTTATTTAGTGCACGAGTTTTCTTTATTATAATTATTTTAACAGATTGTCATGATTTTACGCATGGTATAGGTAACAAAAATATATAAATAAAGCTCAAACCATTTAAGTATGCAAAAATGTTACACTGTATACTTGGCTTTACGTATGGCATCAAGATGAGGTCTTTAAATAGAGCAAAACTGGTTAAATGCCTTATAATAAATTTGTAGGTACTTATTAAGTAGTTCCTACCTATATATTAATAAACATGAAGTGCCAAGATATATGTATTCGAATAACTTTACGAAGCGATGAAGTACTCTTATGCAACAATGTAATTTTATTAAATTGTCCTATTAATCTATCACGCAATTAATCTAAAACATTTCTACTTTTATTCAAAATCTATGTTGATATTTTAATTGCGGAAAAATGTATGATTCGGTTATTTGTTATGAAAAATTAAATAAAATAGCATTTTTCGAAGACAATTGAAATGAATGAAGTAAATCGTATGCATAAAAATCTCGTGTCACGTTGTTTACGTAACGGCTCGACCGATTTTAATGTTATTTTTTATGTATATTTGGTAGGTATTGGAATAAGCCGTAAAGTATATTTCATTGCACTAGATGATTAGGGTGTAACAATAAAAAAAAAATTGTATTTTCTTTTTATGTGGCACCCAAAAATACCTACAATCCCAAATTTTTACCCCCCCTATCCTCCCATTATTTTATAGCAATTTAATACAATAAAAATATTTATTTGGCATGATTTAAACAGAACATTTGTCGGGTTAGCCAGTGAAAATATAAATCCCGTATTGAAAATACTTTTAATTACAATTGCCTAATCACTTTATCCTCATAAAATTTGTACATGCGAAACTTACAGTTATCAAAGTCCTAATATTGTTTTCACTGAGAATGCTACTAAAGCATACCAGTTCTTCGATACTAGAATCTGTACCAAGAATATAACCCGGTAACATAATCTAGTTTCTCTGCAAAGTTAATCGATTGGTCTACTTTTGTTCATTAATTTAACTCGTTATTCGTTATTTCACTAATTATAAGTACTCAATTTATCGAGAATAAATAATAATAATCATATATTGCGATGTTTGTTTCATTCGGTTCATTTTACTCAAACCTGCGTCGAGCAGTCTGCGTTTGACAGAAACTCATATTTTTCTATTTACACTTGCACCGAATAACAAGTGGTGTCTTAAAATTAGTAACTATTTAAATCCTTGCAAAAAAAAACCGAAGTTAAGAGATTAATTAAAATCCGATCACTACCCTAGTATCTGAGTGGAAACGCCGCATATGTCAGCACGTGTTAACGACAACAATCTTCGTACAGGAAACACAGTTATTCGAACCCTGCTTTTTTGTGACATATAAATATTGGTACACATATTTTAAATTACTCAAAATTATCTTGTTTTAACATGACCTTCTTTCTAGAAATATTCATCGACCGACTAATATTGATGTGTTATGGGAGCAGATGCAAGGTGAAGACAGATTCTGCTCTGCGACCCAATAGGCGATAGAAGAACACCGTGGGGTTTTAGTGGTTGAGTCCTACATACCCCTCTCAGCACATCAAAGCCCCTCAGCCCTAAAAGCATTTCCCTATGTTTAAAAATATATATTGACATGTTATTGTAATACCATAAACGTGTCCATACAGTTATGGTATCTCCACGGATCAGTAAAACAAGGTTGTTTTACTGAGCTGTGGGTATCTCTATTATTAGCGTATCATTCTATGTATATCTATGCAGCTTTTTTCAGCTACGTTTCTGCAGCAATCTGTGTATAAATACTATAAAGCGGGAAAGTTTGTTTGTTTGAATGCGCTATTCTTAGAAACTATCAGTCTGATTAAAAAAAAAATGTTTGATAGAGCTATAATTGAAGAAGATTGTTTAATGTCACGCTACTACCAATAGGAGCAAAGCTGTATTGAAAAAGTTACAAGAACGGACATAAAACTATTAAATATTTTTTTAGTTTCACGAGAACGAGGTCGCAGGCACAGCTAGTTATTCATAAAGATACCGCTTTGTGTTATGGTAGTAGGTGTCATGCTCTTAAGTTATTCCACAGTACGCTTAACTTTTAAAAATGTATTTATCATAATGGCATAAATGCATACATCCGCAAAGGTTTAAAAGGTATTTAAAAAAAAAGGATAACGGTGATAAAACTGCCATGGGTTAAGCCAGTCTAATATAATTAATATTATTTAGTAGACTTTTCGAGAGACCTAATTTGTCCCTGTATCTTCGGTCCATATCCAAAACGATATGAATGGTTACGAGATAAGATTAAAACGTTTTATAACGTCGTACACGTTATATACACGTGTGCGGTGACGTTTGTAAAAACTCCCTTGATTGTGTTATCAGAGAAAAATACTATATGAAGATTAGTGATATAAGTGGAAAGATGTTATGGGTTTGATAATAATAACTCTAATATAACAAAATTAGCTTGTCCCGCGATTTTGTTCGCATAATATTATAAATTATATAATTATATTTTACCGTTTTTGTTACTTTTTGTCATAAAGCTTTTCTCCTGTTGATGGTAGCCTGATATTGAATAGGTTTCTCGCAAAAACATTTCTCGATCTTTGCTTTATCAAATACAAACATTTTTTATCCGACTGGTACTTTCTAAGAATACCGCGTTCAAACAAACAAACTTTTCCGTTTTATAGTATTAATATAGATTCTAATTAGTCCGATAACGGCGTGTACAAGCACTGAATAAATCGACGTGAAGTCGAATCCCTACAATGGGTCCGAGTATTTTGAACTAGCAAATGTCCCAATAAAACCAATAACTAGATGGCGTTATAAAACTGTCAATTAAGTTTTGAATCTGTTGCCAATCAATTACAGTTCAATTCCTACAGTAAGCCTAAAAACCAGTTCACGGTAGACTAGACACAACGTTTATAATCTTATGTTACAGTGTTTCTTAGCATCGAGTGGCGATGTCTAAACGTTATACCAACCAAGAACGAAATAAAATAATTTACTTATACTTGTCTTATGCATAAGTACCTTAGTTGACAAACCGATATCTACTATATGCTTTTGTTTTCTGGGATATTTTATATATAATAGCAGTTTTATTTGACAATTATCTGGTTGATGCACATGTCATACTTTGTTTAGCGGCAGTATAATAATTAGAATGACATAGAATCAAATCATAGTCATAGTAATGTCAAAATCTCCACAAATTGCACATAGTAGTGCCCCTAGCGAAATTGTCTAACTTAAAGAGAAAACAAAAAATAAATAGAATGATATTCAATATACAACGTCAACATGTGTCACATTTTTTTTCTTTCTACGGTAGCATTTGTTAAAAGACAACTTGGCTACAACGGATATGGGTTTAACAACGACATATGTTAATTATTAGATAATCGACTCTTTTTTACTAACGTGGTGTTTGAAATCCTATTCTATACGGACTTTCACATCGCAACGAGCAAGCGCATTACCCTGGCTCAGAGACCAAGGTGAGGGGGGCATTTAGTGACTCATCGGGTGCTAATCATCCGACACTAACCACAAAAACGCACCACGGCGACACTTCGAAGTGCCTTGTTGCCAGAGGCCAGGGACAGCGCCCACACTTTTTCTAGTAGTTAAGCGACTCCTAAAAATAGCACCCCTAATTTATTTGCGGAATTTTAATAAAAATATTAGACATATCAAGTAACAAAGCGGAAATTGTCAACGGCTACCGGAAACGATAAACCTTGTATATATAAAATTCAAAACAACAACTAACATAACGATAACAATATTGTATACAGATAACATTTACAAAATCGTTTTATAATTTATTGACTCAGCGAAATAACTGTTTGCAAACCTAATAACTATAGTATTTTATGAGTAGAAAGAAACGGTGCACTATCGACTGATAATTTAATCGATGATTTAATAGGTGTAAGTAGGATTCTTATAATGAAGATAATTATCAGTTGTCTCTGTGTATTACTCGTATATTTATATATAATAACTACTTGAATAGCAAATTTTATAGTACGAACAATATTTGTTTTGAAATCGTGTGTTCTGTGAGATTGTTTTATTTTGTAAAAACTGTAAAGCATTGATATTATACTCAGTTTTTTTAGATATATGTTATAGTCATGATTATATTAATTACAATATAATATGTTATTACGTTTCCTCATAGTGAAAATATAATGATTATACATTTGGAAAATTTAAGAAACTTTCATAAATAGTCCAAACCATTGAGATATGAGTTAATTGGCTTTTAGTAAATAAGCGGCGAAGATAAATAGTTGATAACGGATTTATTTATCGAGTCTTATAAACGATCGTCAGAATAGGTCGCTTTTTGAATATTTTATAGATTTAGTGTTATGGCCACAATCACATATGAAGTTAAGTAACGATGTGGCCCAAGATACTGGACACGCTAAGGTCTCGTGGTGGATTAGACTATCTTTCAACCTGACGGTGGTATCTAGCCGGGCGGGCAATAGAAGACGCCCTACCACGATGGTATAATTACCTCATGAAATTTTCCTTCATAGAGTGCTTTAGTTCATTATAAGGATTTCAACTCACGCCCATTGACGCAACCGTAAACGCTACCATTGAATCATCATTGCCTTAATGTTAAAGTAGCATAAATATACAATGTATGTATATGCATTAGAACATTTTTTCGGACCGGCTAAACATAAAAATATGTATTACAGTAGTTTACATTTAGCAGCATTTACCATTTTCCATACGGCTTTGCTTCTATTGATTTTTTTTATACTTAAGATTTAGCGTTATGCCCATAATCTCACCTGACCTTAAGTGACGATATTGCCCAAGTTGGTAGACACGCTAAACCTGTGGAGGAACTGGCTCTCAAGTGCAGCTGCCGGAACACACCTATTGGTATTTGGCGGCAGGTTTACAACTTGAGGGTGGTAGCTACATAGGCGGGCATTAGAAAAAGCCCTACCACCATGCTATGGTTTCCACACGATATTTTCCTTCACCGAAAGCTCAAGCTCATAGTAGGTGCTTAGATTCGAACTCACGTCCCTTGGCGCGAAATCGTACATACTACCACTGAGCTATCATCGCTTCAAACGATGTAACGTGTTGTTCAATATCCTAAAGCCGCTATACTCATCTTGCAGCCCTTGGGCCGCATGTGGCCCGCCGGGCTTTTGTGATTGGCCCACCTGCTATTGCTTATTTTTAAATTACCTAAGGACCCATAAAACAAAGGAAACTATTGCCTGATTATTTTTTGTTTGCAGCCCGTGACACCATGACTAACATGTGGTTGTGGCACAGATAAAAAAGAGGTTGAGTATAGCTGGCTTAAAGCCTTCCTCAACGATAGCTGATAGTATTAACTTTATATAGTTTTAGCCTTTAAAATATTAATATAGATTCCTGAGTGCGTGAACTAGCGTGTGCTAAGCTAGCTAGTGCGTGAAGCGATGATAGCTCAGTGGTAGTGTGCACGACTTCGCGTCAAGGGACGTGGGTTCAGACCCAAGCACCTACAATGAACTTGAGCTTTCGGTGAAGGAAAACATCGTGAGGGAACCATAGCATGGTGGTAGGGTTTTTTCTAATGCCCGCCTGGGTAGCTACCACCCTCTAGTTGCGAACCTGCCGTCAAATACCAATAGGTGTATTCCGGCAGCAGCACTTGAGAGCCAGTTCCTCCACAGGTTTAGCGTGTCTACCAACTTGGGCCGTATCGTCACTTAAGATCAGGTGAGATTATGGCCATAATGCTAAACCTTAAATATATAAAAAAAAAAACAGCCTACTACACTAATATAGTAAATCAAGCTTTTAATGTACTGAATGTGAAGCCGTATTAACTTCACATTGTAAGGTAAACATCGCAAGTAATTAACATTATACTTTTGCTAACATTATTACACATATTCTTTAAAACTTCCTTGCTGTAGCTGCTAACCTTCGCTGAGTCAAAGTACGACCTTTTGGACATATTATTGTGCATACCATTAACAACTTTCCATTACACATTTTTATAGTTTATAGATTAAATGTTATGGCCACAATCTTACTTGATGTGAAGTAATGATGGGACCCAAGTTGGTGGACACGCTAAACCTAGTGGAGGGACTGGCCCTCAAGTGCAACTGCCGGAAAACACCTGCAAGTATTTGGCGGCAGATTTTCAACTTGAAGCTGGTAACTAACCAGGCGGGTATTAGAAAAAACCCTATCACGGACGACCATGCTATGGTTTCATCACTATGTTTTCCATAAGCTTGTCAGTGAATTCGAACTACGTTCATTGACTCAACATCCATACACACTACCAACTGAGTTATCATCACCACAATTAATTACCTACCAAGTTTAATACGTCTCTCGTAAACAAGAATAAATTACCAATGATGAAAAATCTTAAACTAATTAATAATTTTTTTTTAGATAACAACCGCGCACGTGATTCTCAGATCTATTGAAATCAAAACAACAACAAAATATATCGACATGAACAAATTTCCACTATAAAATTATCGTTTTACTGTCAAACCAAGATAAGTAAATTTTAAATCTATATATTTTTTGTTCATTAATATTGGAAAAAAAATGTAATATTTTTTTTATTAATATAAAATTTTCGTAATATTTTTTTAATGATTCTCGTCTTGCAATATTTATTTTTTTTCTGTAACAATTATCTTAATAACTAGCTATGTCCGCGACTGTGTTCGCTTCAAACTAAAATTTTATTTAATCATTATCATAAAAAATGTTATATGGCCTATGTTACTCAGGGCTAGTGTAGGATTCTAATGGTGAAGAGAATTTTTGAAATCGATTCAGTAGTTCTTGAGTTTATTCGTTACAAACAAAAATACAAATCTTTCCTCTTTATAATATTATTAGTATTAGTATAGATATAAATGTCTATGTTTTTATTATAATATATTCAACCGACTCTGTTATGAAATTGTTTATAGTAAGTGAATGCTTTGAAACACATTGCCGTAAAACTAACAAATGATACTTATCTATATTTAGCAGTAGGTCGACGAAAGACACTTAACGAGAGACAGTTATAAATAACACTGTCAACAATTAAACACAGGTGATAATTTTCATGCGCATTGTTCTTCTTACAAGACTAATTAAAATAAAAGGTGTTCATCCTAATATTTACACGTGGCTGCCTCGTGTTGTATTATACTTGATGAGTGACGCCTCATAATTAGAGACGCGTTTCGCCTTGAAACGCTCTCAGGTTGATGCATTAATTTGATATCAATTAAATGTCTGAGCATCTAATATAGTGAATCAAACTATTATTTGATTTTATAGTTTTCTATGGTATGATGTAGTAAACAAAAGTATACTTCTGCTGATTTGAAACACAGCTTGGTGGTAGGGTTATTGCCATTTTTTCGAAAGGACAAAGGGGCTTTCACAGCTTCACCGAACTTGAGGTGCGAGTACTGGAAGTACTCATCGCGAGGGCCAACACGCACAAGGGAGTCATGAAGTGGCCGATCCTAGGCTTGGACTGTTACCGGGGAACGTGAAAAGAAACCGCGGTCCCGACTCATCCCATAAAGGATCCTATCCTACGCGGCTAAACCTACTTATCTACAACGCGGGTTGAAAACGCTAACTAATCTCCTATTCTTTAGGATTGTAGTTCTTGACTCTAGGCTAAGGAATATCTCGTGAATGACAAGAAAACATACAAACTCTTTTTATAAAAGGGAGAAAAGGGCCGCACCCCGTCCAGCCAGGGCAGTCCGTCACAGAACTAAGTTGTATTTACGAATAAATTAAAATATAATTTACTTCATGTTAGGGTTATTACCCGACTGGTTAGCGACCACCTTCGGGTTTAGGCTGCCGCAAAATAAAGGTTCAGTATGAGCCTTTGTGCTCCGGCAAAGTGAACGAGAAACAGCCATTTCCACCAAGGTCTCAGCAATATGGCTGTAACATCCCTGGTGTTGCAGTTGTCCATAGCCGACACAGTAATTATTTACCATCAGATGGGCCGTCAGCATGGTCGCTGCTCAATATCATAAAAAAAATATTGGAAAGCCTATAATTCATTATAGCTTCAAAACGACTACAATTTTAAAAGTCCTAAGGTCAGCCCTTATAAGGTTGTTACTCCTAATACGAACGTTGGAACAGCTCATGCAGAAACACGTATTGGTTACCACACACGTCAAATGGACACTATATTTATTATTGGGTTATTCATTAGAATAAGTATTTTTCGCATGTTAACTTTCATAACGTTTCTTGTACTTTTGTTTATTTAGTTATTTCCGTATATAAGAATTTTAATTAATGTACTTATGTATTTATTCACTGAAAATTATATGTTTACTCTTCTATGTTATAAAACATAATCCATGCATAGTAATAATTAATTATCAATATACATTACTGCAGGGAAAAGTACTTTTTGTATAATATTTTTGCCATTTTAATTCATCAATACTCTTACTACATAATTAAATAAAGTAACTGACCTCAGAAGACACATATGGCAAAGAAAAATCATGGAAATCGAGTCGATGGTTGTCCAGTTGTAAACACATTAACAGACAGAAGAACATCACTATTTAATGATTTGTGAGGGGTTTATATGTTGACAGGTTTTTTGGAGTTTACTACTCCTTAAGAATCGATTCTTCATATAAGGCTCCGGGTATGGAAATTGCATCAGGAGTGGAATTAATTAATTTAAAAATGTTACGTTTTTCTACGCAACGTACTTTGGGCATCTTTCACTTTGGTAATCGTGAAATCGTCCGTTCTATGAGAATCATACTAAAGATGTAAACTCCAGACGTTCCTCAGAACTAACAAACAAATCATTTTAAAGTACGAACATGAGACATGTTGGAACACGGAGTAAGTACAAAAGTAATAAAATAGACAAGTGTATACATATAATGCGTTTGTAGGTAGATATACATATGTCATCGCTTTTAATAAAAACAATAAGTTGACATATTTGCTCTGTGACATTGTACATTGATATATTTAAACTCCCACCTGAACAAATATAACGAATATTTACTTTAAAGCATTTAAAAGTAAAATTTATTATACACTTTTCCGTATGATAAAAACTAGTTAAATATACCCAATATTATGTATAGGTTAACATATAAATTTCAAATTATTCAGCACAGTTTTTAAATAATAATATCCTCAAAGAATAGTAAAGAAATTAAATAATTACTGCCTGTCCAAAGATAACTTATTTAGATGCCTTTTTTGTTTTGATTTTTATAGTTATAGGTTTAGCATAAGGCTACATTCTCACCTGATGTTAAGAGATGATGTACCCCAAGCTGGTGAACACGCCTAACTTTGGAGAGACTGGCCCCCAAGTGCAACTACCAGAACACACCTATAGGCATTTATTTATATATTTTATATATCACTTAAACAATCACTTGACGTTAAGCGCATGATTAAACTCTACTAAATAAACGTAGCCGCAGTTAAGCGGTTTCCCAGTATACTATCGTTCAGCCTTCGAGGTATATTACCTGTACTGAGATGTTGTATTATATTGTACTAGCTTGTACCCGCGGCTTTGCTCACGTTAATATTGATTTTGTCAAACAATTCCGATTTCGGTATACGCTATATTAAATAAATTATATCATAAGAGACCGGTATAAGAACATTTGCGCTGGTAGGTATTTATACGCCGACCGCTCACTATTTTGGCGATAATGGCCTACACATAAAAGATAGATGTATGCTATCGCGAGCTTTTTTGTAGGACTATTTAAGATATACATTTTTCCATAATACTTTATATACGTGTAACTATAACGGTTTTTGCAGCGCACGCCAGAATAGCTCGCAGATGACAGAATTTTTTCCTACTTACTTGACACGTATTGTTATATTTTGAAAAATTCACACAATATCTTTATAAATTATAGCCTATGTGTTATTCTGATGCATAAGCTATATTATTGTAAAGTTTCATAAGAATACATTGAATAGTTTTTTCGTGAAAGAGTAACAAACATACATACATCTCTCTATACATCAATCTATCAATACTTACAAATTTTAGCGTTTATAATATTAGTAAGTACATTGTTGTATTGTATTCATATAGTAAGTTACCGAAAGAATGTAAACCATACAACTTACTTGAAAAAAATCGCACGTATAATTAATCAGACACACTTAACGGTTTTTAGCGTATATAATATACATTAAAACATTGACTTATTTAACCATACATTCAATGTACTCTGTTTCACTAAATGTTTCCTTCAAAAGAGTGATATCAGAATAACATAAGGGATTCTTGAACCTTCTTGTAGCGTACGCTGGAGTTTTGAAAGGAGGCTTTTAGAAAAGGCACCGAAATATGTTCTCGGAGATCTATAGTATAACACTCTGAGGGTGTTTTAATCCTAGCGGTATTAACCATTTATGAACACACTTCTTCAATCGCAACTTCGAAGTGGTGAGGGTTCGAGTCTCGCACAGAACAATTATTTGTGTGATACAAATATTTATTCCAAGTTTGGTTGTTACTTTGTGTTGTTAATGGTTATAAAGTTCTGCGCACTTGATGTTGGCAAAATCGTTTACATAGACAGAGGCTATAATAAAAAAAAGTTATTTACCTAGAATGTTGCGTTTTTGGTAAAAAAGAAACCTTTCCTTTCTATGTGAATATGTTATGGCTATAGCCAGAGTATACACGTAATTTTTTAAAATATTTGTGTGAAATGTAAAATATTACGGTATCATTCTTATATTCACACTAAAATAAGCATATAAATGATATAGTTTCAAAGGTGGTATTTATATTATTGTATGAAAATAATTATATACGTTGAATTATAGATGTTTATCTCACACTTTTGAGTCAAACTTGTTTTGAAAAGACCTTTATTTTACCATATTTAAAAGATTTTTTTTTAGAAAAATATACAGAATTATGATTTGTGTTGAAGTGTCGTTAATAATAATATAGTAAAAAAAAAAAACAATATAAAACAGAACTCATACTATTACAGTCATTAATATGAATGATATGGTAATGTAATCCGTACGTTATACACATAGTTATTCGGATTAAAAAGAAAATAAGTATTCAGGTTAACCATTCGGTGACCCTGTTCAAAGCCAACAATACCTAATGCTATATTGTTTATTTGAAAATAGCCTTTTACCTATAACTAATAGTCGCCCATTGGTTGAAATTCTACCATAATCAATTATATTATAACATTGAACATTATTAAGGTTCTGTTGTCAAAGACTCGTAGGGTTATGTTTGACATTCAGTAAAGACAAACAATATTAATCTATAATTTATTCTAAATTTGACCACAAACTTTAGTGTTTCTTTTATTGTTTAAGTGTATTTTTATGCACACTTAAAAAAACACATTCTGCACTCCTCTGTATAAACGGTATGTATGCGAAATTTCATACCCCTCCGTCCGCGCAATTTTCATAAAAAGGGATACAAAGTTTTCGCTTCACGTATTAATATATAGATAAAGTTTCCCTTACATGTTAATGTTACCTCCCTGCAACTTATTTTAAGTTCTGACTATTTATTATTTATTCGTAAAAAACTTTAAGGTGGTAAAAAAATTATGTCGAATTTCACTTATTGGAAGTTCATTATAGCACGGTACGGATGGAACCTAGACAAATCAATATGCAAGATTTTTCGTAATGACAAAGTAGTCAGTCTGTTCTATATTGCACTATATTTCTATAGCGTAGACAGCTATTCATAACGCGTATGCTATTTATTGGCTGTGCCCAGTCATATATGCACGCTTATTCGTTCAAGACAGTAAGTTCTCAACCAATGGCTACGTATATATCATCATACGTCATACGCGGAAGCTGTTTTGTAGCGTATAATGAATTAAATTCTTATTTTCACAACTAGAAAAAATATATTAATTACGAAATTTCCTACCATTCCTTCAATTCGTTAGTTATCTCTGTTTTTCATTTATTTGTATTTGTTAATCAATAATATAATACGTTTATTAATAATAATATACTACGTAACGAAATTCGTTCCAACGGAGTGTTCTACAACACTCACGTATTCTTTAATTACTGAGTTTGTTATATTTGTATGACGCATTTTTCATTTATTAAATTCCGTGTTAAATTGTCCAAACAGGCATAATTTGTCGTACAGTGACGCAATGGTAAAGACAAGGCCAAGAAAAAATTACTATCACCAATTTTCGTTAACAATCGAAATGCTATAATATAAAAGGTTTGTGTAATTCTTTACAATTTCTTGGCGGCATACTCATATTATAATATATACTAGCTGTGCCCGCGGCTTCTTTCGCTTGGATCTGCAATTATTTAATCTCACGCCGTCATTCAAATTAAATAATTTTTGATAGAGTTAACCGATATAACTAAATGTTACTTGAGGATACGCTTAATGATTTCCTTGTTAGCGTTTTATCATAACTGTTGTACTTTAGCTGCGATTCGTACATAAATAAACAGACAGATAAACAAACAAGTCTAAAAATGATGTAATAATTCTAAAATGTCCCACATGTTAACTTTACATTCTTATTATACGTATAGATACTAGCAGCTAAATAAATGTAGGACAAATACGTGATTGTAAAAGATACCGTTGCCGCGATGTTTAGAAGTCAAATGCCTTCCGATACGTGAATGTTTTCAAGTTCCTGTAGACTATACACAGGCATAATTAATCCAACAGTTGTAACAACAATGGATTTACTCAAACTAATAGAACGTTCAACACGTGAAATTTTGGGCCTTAATAAGTTTGGTTTAAGAGTAATTATACTTTGTTAACTTAAGTATCAGGAGGGCATACTTCTCCGTTGTCAAAGGTACACAAAACGCCAAAGGAAGTTGTTCATTATCACGCGCTCTGAATAATACAATTTGGCGGACATTATGCTTTATCATAGATTAGTTTAAATCCAGGATATTAATAGATAAGTGTAAATAAGGTTATTATGTATATTTTAAAACTTATAGCTTTCTATTAATCTTCTTCTATTTCTAAAAATGATATTTTTTTTATTTGTTTAAAAATATTCATAGATTGTAAACATCGATTGGTTATAATTTTTACTTTCGTGATCATACCTTAGCATATATGCTAGTCATAAATGCTCTGTGGGAATGTTTCAATATTTTATACATGCATTACAAAAATTTATGAGGTTACTTCAATGTTGGTGTAGTTGGCCAGCGGCATATACACTTGCGAGACTGCCCCTCCACTATAATTAGACTGCTGCCATCTTGGGCCACATCTTCACTTTACATAAGGTGAGATTGTTAGAAAATAGAAGGAAACGGTTTTTGGAGTAGCTTTTTTCAATTAGCCTGTTGAATGTCGATTCATACTTAAAATACTAAACTTATTAAGTGCAATGGTTGAATAATATGACAAAATGTTTACGAGACTAGAAACTTCTCCTATAGTTGAAAAATTAACACCCATATCATAAACGGATAACAAATATACTTTCCAACAACATATTATCGTAAACTTTCTACATTTGCACATATCAAGTAGACCATTAAAGACACCTAGTTCTAGTTGGTTAAATCAAAATATTTTAACAATTTTCTTGCACCAAATAATTTAATTCTATTATTAAAAATTATAACATATTTGCACTATATTTTTTGCCAACACATATAACTCGCAGACTGATACGGTTAAGAAAAATGAAGATAAAGTCTTATTTTGAGTAAACAGTATGATATATATCGATGTTGCTTAGACACTTTGTAGTAAACATGTTCAGAAATAAAGCAAGCGAAATATGAACATTAGAATAATTTCTTAATTTATATAGTTGAACATTATTGTTTTGACTATATTTGTGTTGTAGTTACGAGTTTTCTCAAAATTTTCTGATACCGAAGAATATGTAACAAGTAGGTATCAGCACGCGAAAATATTAATCTACCAGATACATCGCCTTCCTTAAGCGTAGGCTACCTTAATAGGTAGGCTACCTATTTACCCAGTGATAAAACGCAACAGATTTACATGATTATGGTACCGGATAATGAAAACTTTATGGTTCACTATAACTATACAGTGATCAAGCGATTAAATGAAGCACGTAATTTTCTTTTTGCTCATGAGGATCTTTATGACTGCATTTTTAGTTGTAGAAACGACCGTGTCCGTACATAATTATCTACTGTCCGTTCATAATTATCTACGTAATCATCTATATCTATATTAATGTTATAAAGAGGAAACCTTTGTTTTTGAACGGACTAATCTTAGTTATTACCACTTGGGTTACAAAAATTCTTTCGTATTTGATAGCTATTATTGAGGAAGGCTTAAGGTTATTTAACATGACGCTACCACCAATAGGAGCAAAACTGTATTGAAACGTTTGAAAAACCATGCAAAATGTATTAAATATTTTTTAGTTCTTCGCGACCGAAACCGTGGACAAAACTAGTAACACCATAAAATGTACAATCCCTTAAATAATGCTATATAGGCTTTACTCTGTATTTAAATTGTTATTGCTATACTGGTACATCTGTTGACCGCTATTATGTTACTAGAGCTGATTAAATCGAGGATGAAACATTTTGAAAATATGAATTACTGTGATGAAAAAGATTAAAATGTTAGAGAATTATATGTTTATAAAGAAATAATACAACAAAAGTTGTTAGGAGAACTATAAAAATGAGCATAATTTGGAAAAACTGCTATCTAATATGTAAAACAAAAATAAAATACTAAGTCGATTCCATATTTGCACCAAATAGATCTACTTGTTACTTTATAGTCATAATATATACTGAACCCACCACCATTAAATTTACAATTACGAAAAATGCATAAGTTTAGTTTTAGCTTAAGTGAGCAAGTCGCGTATCTCGGAAACGAAATTTGAATGAAATTTTGTATTTAGACGGCTTTTCCATTTCGTGTATATAGTTGTATTTTTATTTAAAAAAAAAATAGCAAATTATTTCTATTAAAATGATTAAACATATTCATATTTTTTATTTTATTAATGAGGTTATCATACGTACGAAAAATCGTAAAATAATGGAAGTTTAATCAAAATGTGATTCGCACCTGCATACCTATACTATTTTAAATAAACATAAATTTGAAAAAAATAAACCAGACTCAGCTCGGTACTTATTAACATACTATTTCAGAATATGAGACGCACGAACTTTTAAAAGTAGAATGCCTTGTCATTGACAGGTTTCTAATTAAAAGACTTAGTTCATCAATCAAATCGTTAACATAAATAAAATTAGAATCATATTAAATTGCAACGAATTAAAGTTAAATTAAAGTTTTAGTGCTTTTGAAATATCTATTCTGATGCAATTCGTATGGAAATAATAAAACAATTTCATATTACAGAAGATATTTAGAAACATGGCATAGGCGACGTGTTCGAACACACTACATTAGTATTTTATTAAGTGTCGTAACCATTGTGCGGTGACTTCGTTTGAAAACTATTGACATTATTTTAATTCAAGATATTTCCTTATATATTTTCAATACTGATATCATTTTATGAGTAATATGTTTTTAACAATAATGTAAATAATATGACAACGAATACCGTGCTTTAGGGGACGATATATGAATATCGAATCAAAACAAACTAAGATACAAGTTTATATAATTCTCCAATTGTAATAATAATACAATGAAATATTAACGGCATATATTGAACTTGGTATGGGATAGATATTAATTTAGTACTACTACCATGGTAGTATGAATACGGTTATATTTATCTTGTTTCCTTAGGAAAAAACCAAAAACAAGAGACCGTAGAAAAATTAAAAGCATCTACTCAAAAACAAAATTTAAAATAGTGCTTAAATAAATGATGTACGAAATCGATCCAAACCAGGGGTTTAGAACTGATAAATAAAACTATCATAATATTCCCCGTAATTCAACAATTAAATTATAAAAAACATTGCTCAAGTTAAGATCAAGGCTAGCAAATATATTTCTTGTTAATAATTTTAACGCTTCAATTTTAACATTGATCACAAAAGGCGGGTTTATTTTATACACTTTATTTCTTGTTAATCAAATACTACTAGAATATTCCACGTGTAGCGTGCTTCTTGTAATTAGTGCCTAGTAATAAGCACCTCGGTAATTTAGACATAGATGATACTTATGAACTGCGTGCCTGATAGACGCCCATTTGTATATTAGGCAACTCGCATGCTCCCGCCTGCTGGCTGACCTTGAGATATATTCGAACAGTTGCACGTTTTATTTTTATACGTCCCGTCGTTAACATACTTTTATGTAAATTCTTTCATTAAACTTTTCTTAGAAACAAAACCAATTAATAATGTCAAATATTTTTGAGTGACATGCTTATATATACATAGTCGAAACCAGAAATCATATAATTTTGAACATTATAGAACCTTTAAAAAAAATAGAGTATGTAATGGCAACTTTTTTAAACCGTTTGATTATATACTAGGTTTGACAAATGTAGTATAAACATGCACAAAATATTAACTATTATTTGAATGTCATTGTAAGTATGAATATAAATAAAAAGTGTTTTATTTAATGTATATATTCGTAGAACATATACTGTAGAGGTTCTACCTCTATGTTCTACTCCACATAGTATCTTTAACTATTGTAAATTCCATCTCCTACATACCCTATATGCCTTGAAATGCATATAAAGTAGTCTCTTACGTAAATGTATAATTCTATAGATGTAACCGCTAAGGCTCTCAATATGGATTCATTTTCCAATTTACTTACGTAAACTACAATAGCTTCCTTTTACTAGGTTACATAGCATGAACTACGAGTGCCAGATGTCTAAAAATTACCTATTAAAAGTACGGAAAACCTTCATTGATACTGTGCGTTAACGTAGAAAATTAGGTTTTCTCCAAATTAACTAGTAATGTATGCATAAACGGCTTTCGAACCTTGGACTTTGCCTTGACTAATTCATTTAATTAAAACCAAACCTATTAAAAATTGAATTTATTTTATTCTCTTTAGGAATCTGTTGATTTGAAGCGTTGATAGCCCGGTTGGTAATGTGTACAGTCGCGTCAAGGGACGTGAGTTCGAATCCACCTACAATGAGCATGAGCTTTCGGTGAAGGAAAAGATCATGGAAAAACCATAGTATGGTGGTAGCTTTTTCTAATGCCCGTCTGGCTAGCTACCACCCTCAAGTTGAAAATCTGCCGCCAAACAACTATAAGTGTGTTCCGGCAGTTGCACTCGAGAGGGAGTCCCTCTACTAGGCTAAGCGTGTCCATCATCTTTGGCCATATTATCGCTTAACATCAGCTGAGGTTGCGGCCATAACACTAAACCTAAAACTATATATAAAAATATACTAAAACACAACGCTTATGAATGAAGTTCTCCAAATTTAATCCGCAATAAATAAAGTTTTGTATAAAACATAAAAAATCCGCTTGAATATATAGATAAGTTTTGATGGCCGTTCTTAACATAGAGCGACGACCTCAACATGGTGAATGGCAGAGAACATCGAGTTCGGTAGCCAGGCTTCTAAGCAATCCTATTATTGAGTCAAAAGGTCACAGAACTGATCCGCGCCCACGCTGCCTTTTGTAACTTAGGCTCAATTATCTGGGTTTTACATACCTATATATCGATAGGAAAATGCAAACAGATCAGTAACTGGTTCTACTCTAGGTATTGGTCAACCCATTTTCTTTCTTTATTAGCCTTTGACGAGTTTTAATCATACAAGAATTTTCTCAAATTTTCAATACTGAATAAGATTTCGATTACTAGGCTAACACAACATATAGTTACATCGGCTTTGCTAGTTATCATACTCCAAGGTATGCTTAGTATGTAATAAAATTATAAAAAATAAATAAAGCAAAAGAGATATATTTATTGGTTTGAACGAATTAATATCTAGATTTTATTTAAATTGATTTAAATCTATTTGAAGCGATGATGGCTCAGTCGATATTGTTTATGGAAATCGCGTCATTGAGTCTGAGATTTCGGTGAAGGAAAATATCGTGATGAATCTGAAACAGGTTTTTTATAATTCTAACCTGGCTAGCTACCACCCTCAAGTTAAAAATCTGCCACCAAATACCTATAGGTATGATACCGGCGTTGCAGTTGACAGCCAGTCTCTCCGCTAGGCTTAGCATGTCCACCATCTTGGGCCATATCGTCAAACATCAGGTGACATTATGGTCACAACGCTAAACTTAATGAAAGTAAAAATGTACCTCATTGATTTTTTATAATACTTTGTTTTTTTATTAATGTAGGCAATGTCCTCAATATAATATGAGAACTACTTTACACAATAAACAAACAAAAAGTAACAACCAAACTCAGAACAATGATTGTGGATCATACAAATAGTTTTCCTGTGCAAAACTCAAAACCGCAGGACATCGGTGAGGCGCTTAATGCAACAAGGAAACTTTTTAACCAATATGTTAGAAATACATAACTACAGCTATATTATTCTACAAAACATAGAAAAATGAAGAATTGTATGATAAGTTTTGTCTAAGGTGTGACCCAATAAGTCAGCTGTATTGCAGGCGTTAATACTTGTAACGGGGTTTCATAAGAACGCGATACGTTATCTGTTGCTTTCGAGCATTATAAACAAATATTATGAAAGTGAAACGAACTGACGGAACGTCTCCGTACAAAATCACATTCAATCACAAACACGTCTAGTTATTTCTTAATTTATAGGTTTTTAAAATTGCACCGTCATTACCACTTGTATGAATGTATGGTTTAACTAAACCATGTCTAATGACGTCATGTAATTAAAGAAGTTATTGTCTCATTTAGATGAATAGACTGTGCTATAATAAATTTATCGTCATAAGTGTTAATTGTTATATACAGCGCGTATATTTAATTCATTAGTAAACACATATACACAATATATAATAAATCTGTAGAAAAATCGTTTAAGTCCATCGAAAAAAAAATAAAAAAAAATAGCTAGGGTGTTAAAGAATAACTACCAGAACAAATTTTAAGCATTTTTGGAATTTGTGTGTTTGTATACGCATGCGTCACGTAAAATGTATAAAATCAATGTAGATAACTTTTATACGTAAAATTTGTACGCAACTTAGACTATTTACTTAGTTTTTGTTTCATCGCAATCGGTTCACTCTATCAAGATATATCAGAAGATATCTTTACATAGTACAAAATGAAATCGATTCCGTTATCTGTTCGCTTAGATCTTTTAAACTATTCAACATATTTTAATGCAGTTTTCAGCAATAGATAGAGTGATTTATATGGAAAATGGAAGATTTATATGTATAATATATACACACATATATATTATATACGAACACGAAAAACCAAATAAACTTTATCAACCCTTTCATCCCACTAAGGATTGAATTTCGAAAAATCATTTCTCAGACAAAGCGTAAATACAATGTCTACATCGACTTTAAATTTCAAATATCTGCCCATAGTACCTACCTTCGGCTGTTTGATATATGTAAAAATATACAATCTACTGATCATTAAAATATAAATATCTTGCGACTTTTTGTATAGTAGTATCTCATCAAAAGGAACCTTTTTAAGAGACGTCGCAAGAATTTATTTTTGCATAGGAAAATTACAAGGATTTCTATATATATAAAAATGGATGTTTGAATAGGGTACATGTAATCGCTATACTCCAACACCGTTTGATAGATTACCATGAAAATGAGTATAAGTATTTTTAAAAGGTTTTAGTCATATTCATGAACAGGATAGATGGCGCTGCGGTTAAGCTGGTGACTACTACAACAAACGCAACGTCTTTGGTATCAGCCAGTAATTACATAAATATAGATACGTCTGAATACAGTATTATATTTTTTTTTTATAATTTCCTACATCAATTTATTATTCTCACAAACACATGCACAAGGAAAACTAAGCTAATGAAAATAATTGAATGAAACAACAAGTCATGTAATTATTTTACTGAATGACCGCCAATTAAGTTCATGATACTACAGTAAATGAAGTTACGATGACCCATGGATGTATTTCCATCATTCAATTCTAACAAACTAATAAGCATTTCCGTTTCAACTGGTCATAGTCTCTTATAGATCCTTTCAATATTTTTTAAATTATTATGAACGTGAAATAGGAACAAAATAAAGAAAAATTTACATAAATTATAATCAAAAATTAAAACGGGTTTAAGAACAATTACAGTAAGGATAATTAATAAATTTAACAAATGTAAATGTAAAGTCAGTTTTGAAGTAAAACTTCTGATGGGAAGGCTTTAAAATTCTGATGCGTAACCTTTTTGTGTTACGTTTTTTGGGGTAAAGTAAAGAAGATATAAAGATGTTTCACTTCTGTCATGTGGTCTTAAGTACATAGCGTTTTTTATTGCTTTACAAGTTTAGCCCATGTAACTACAAAGTTATGATACGGTCCAATTTGGTAACAGGCTGGGTGCAGCAAGGGAACTGATTCCTAGATAAACTTACTGAAACATCAGTACATTCTTGATGCCAGTTCAAATCAATTACGTAAGGTATTATCCTTCCTTACTAATATTATAAACGCGAAAGTGAGCTTGTTTGCATGTTTGTTTGTTACGCTTTCACGCTTAAACCGCTGAATCGATTATGATGAATTTTGCTATAGAGATAGATGGAAAGCTGAAAACAGTGATAGGCTATTATCTCGTAAAAACCTTGTCAGAACTGGGATAAAGAGAGACATAAACTTTGTATGAAACTTTTAGTGGGTCATTCAATTTGTTTAACAAAATCAATACTAATGCGAGCGAAGTCGCACGTGCAATCTAGTAATTTATAAAAACTTGCAGATTACTAATGAGATGGACTAATAACAATGTCCAAATATGAGTAAAGCAAGATAGTAAAAAGGAAAACAAAGTGGTTAAAGGTGAACTATCAGATGGCAATTAACGCAATCAATATACCATATTAGACGCTAATCTAAAGTTCTAAGAAACAAAATCGACCTTTCAGAACAATATGTCAATAATCAATAAGATTTTTTCTTTAGTTTTGTTCACTTACCAGTTGAAGTCAAATTAATAATGAAACACGATGTTACGATAGCGTTTAAAATTATTTATACATCTTTAAATCAGTTTTCTTACAACATATAAAATTGGTACTAATTTGATTTGCACGTATCTCACTCATGTCATTTTATAAACACTGCTTAATGTTACAGTGTTTATAATTTACTGCTCACGTCTTTAATTTTATTATAGGATGCCACTAGAAAAATGGGCAAAATAGGTCACAAGGTGAGTAGGTCCGTAGAGTAAAAGTGGAAGAGTTAAACTACAAGACCGCTGAAATGATTACACTCAAAAAGTAGCGGCAAGAAACTGAATGAAGGTAGTAGAAAATTGAGAGGTATAGAGACATTTAGAGTAGGCCTATACCCGAGAAGTCACGGCGTTATCTTAACATATGTATAATTTACTAAATTACTATATCTATGTTTTTGTAATTATATCGAACTATAATAAAGTTTTATAATAGTCATATAATATTTAGTAATTGTACTACATTTATTTAAGTCAACTACACCAAACCCGAATACCAAACCAGCAACTCATCTATCTATCAAATGCGTATATTATAATTCAGTATGTTTTTTATTCAGCCTTGTTTTGGTGTACATCCAAAGTCACACCTAAAGATAAGTGATCAAATGAGGAAACGACTATAACCCGCAAAACATAATGGAGGGGCATGCGCTTTAATACAATTTTCGGAACATGTTTATTCTCGACTAAGGATTCAAGCTCGTTGCTACATGAAATATAATGGCCGCTGCGTTGTCCGAACACAACACAATAGAGCTATGTATACTTGAAATGTTAGGGACAAATCGTGGATGAATGAAAATTAATAAATTTCTCTATCATGATGCTGGTAATAAAAACCGTATGCAATGCAACGTATCAAGTTTGCACGTGAGCATGACTCTGTTGCCGTTATTCGATTACACATGAAACTGATATCGCTTCGTATTAATATATTACTCAAGTTAATGTTTTCTTTTGTAACATTAACGATACAGTCCAGTAGTATACTTGTAAAAACATTATATTTATTAGAAATTATTTGACTAGCTTTTTTAACCTCTCTAAATACTATTAAGACTGCATGGTTTGCCTCGAAATTTCAAGCAGTTACCATGCTCCAAGCACCTCGTCGAAGTACTGTGAATATGAGTTCCTGACAGGACAATTATTTGCGTCAAATTCACAAGAATTATTCTGAGTTTGGTTGTTACTTGTGTATTTTATTTATTATATTTATAAAGTATTTAACACAGCCAATGGACTAAATTGCTTACACAGTCATATGGTATCATGAAAACAATATATAAAAAGGATCTATAACAATGAAACTTAAATTGATCCTCATTTGGGACAATAAAATATTACAGTATAGTAAAGCTTGATTTTCTGCATTAACAAGTATCGAACCCACGCACCGAAAATATGGATCACTGTTTTTTTTATTGTGTGACACCAAATAGTATTAACCACTAGTGGTATATAAAAAACGTAGAATTCATAATAACAACCCTTAAACTTCTTAACAACTATTTAAGTAAAATAACAAATGTTTTTATTTACACACCTTCACTTTAACATGCTAACTGCACATCATAATACTGATTTTAAAATGATTGAATCTATATTGTATAGTTCATTATTATAATGCTTTACATTGGCTTAGAAAATATTGTTGTTAAAACATTATTTTCTTAATTGTTTACAAATTCTTTGTAAAACAAACTCAATGTAAATTTTATCATTTGTTTACAAATCGTCGCGTGCCATTGTTATTGCATGAAAATACATAAAATCGTAACTCTTTAGTAAAGCCTATTAGTGTGTAAAGTTACGTTTATCGTAAGTCGTGCGAATTTATCAGTAAAACAAAACTAAATAAAGACTTTATGCTGTACTATTTTTATCCCGCGGCTTTGTTTCCGCTGTGTGCCAAATAAAACGATTCATACGCCATCGATTGTTTAAATTTGCACAAGCTAATAGATCTATTCGGTCATACGCACAACTTATTTAGAATTTTATTTAATGTTCGCAGTGACAAAACATACTTATCTAGGAATACAACACGTCTAAGTGTGTCATCATTGCGGGTAGTACACTCGATATATAGTTAGGCTTACCATAATTACGAAGAGCCAAACCGGGACGCAGAAGAGAAAGAGGCTCATTTTCATTTTGCTTTTCAGTTAATTTGTGTTTTTCATATTTGAAATGCAATCAAAATTATTATGAATTGAAAACATATTAATAAATGTGAATATATTTTTTATTAAAAAGAAAAAGAGACAAAGTACAATTAATACAAACAACACAAAAAATTTGGACAGGGATCTCAAACCGGGACTATCCCGGTCAAACCGGGACGTATGGTAAGCCTATATATAGTGGTCGAGGTCGAGATACATTCGACACATCGTCATGTCGCCCTACCACTCCGCTACTTTTGTGACTTCATTAATACTAGTCCGCTATTTCGGTGGGAGTAATTTAAAAAAGACTTATAACAATCACATAAATAAGAAAGCCTCTGTGTGTTAGCGAGCCTTCCTTTAGCAGGAAGAAAGCAATTTTGATCCCCGCCAACGGCTGATTTATGTCATGAGCGTATTTATTGATTACAAAATATCTATATAGCAATAGTTATCAGCGCCGCTAGTTATCAAGTTATCAAGGAAAAGAGTACGGGACGCCCCATGTCAAAATCAACTCCGACATGACCCAACATTTGACTATGATTGATATGTGTCTTTCGATACAATCTTTGTTTAATAATTGTAAATAGACAACTACTCTAAGGGCACAGATGTTTAATTAATGCATAAAATGCCGAGTTTGGAAATTAAATAGCCATGTGAATGATTGTGCCATAAATTTATTATTATATTATTGCTCATATTAGTAGAAACTATGATGGTCTAACAAATGTTAATTTACATATTTCCACATACAAAAAAGATTCTTGAACTTTATGCAATCAAATTCCAAACAACCTACCCCTATTTTAGCTTTTGAAAGTGTTAGAATTACCATAGGCTATGCGGCTCTTCCTATAGTAAAATTTCAAGCGAGCGAGTGCTTTCAATAAAATTTTCATATCTAATTTTAAACACTTAGAGATTAAAATTAGATAAATTCTTAAATAGATGTTCATTTCTTTTCATTGAACAGTGATGTTGCTCAGTTCTATCACCATAGGTTCAGATATTTTTTCCCCGTGACATGCTTTGCCACCTCCATGTATACCATCAGGGGTGAAATTTCGAAAAATCGCATTTTAACTAGTCTCTGCGTTACAAAAGGAACTACCGACCAAATTTCATGTTTCTAGCTTCAGTAGTTGGCTGTGCGTTGATGAATCAGTCAACCAGCGTCTTTAGATAAACATAACTGTACCTGCGATTGCGATCACATGGGACTAGCATTTTTTAATATTTTTTGCCCTTTTTGTAACCCTTTTTTAATGCAGCTGGGTGGTAGCGTGATGTAAAATAGCCTAAGCGTCAATGATTGTGCTAATAAATACAAAATATATATTTTTTTAATTCTACTTGGTGTTCCTAAGATTAGTGCGTTCAAACAAACTAACGAAGTTTTCCGCTTTATAATTTTAACTAGATTTTACGTGCGGCTTCATTCGCGTTAATATAGATATTGTCAAACATAAGGGATGACGTAATAACAAGTTTCATGCAAAGCTTATCCCTTTCTTTACCCTACTTCCGATAAGGTTTTTGCGTGAAAAATAGCCTATCACCAGCTCCAGGTCCCCCACCTATCTATATACCAAAATTTATCATAATCTATTCAGCGGTTTAGGCGTGTAAGTGTAAAAAACAAACAAACAAACTCACTTTCAAATTTATAATATTAGTAAGGATAAGGATATAGATATACTCATATCAAAATAGAATGCCGTAGGGTTTTTAATTATATTCTTCTCATAATAAACTACGCATAAATTCCTTATGGAAAGAACTCAGTGCTAGTTTTAGAATTACAAAAAAAGGAACAATATTTACTTGTTAAAGGTACCAAGACCATGACTTTCCCGTGTGGGAGTAATATTGTTTTGTGTGTAACACGCACTGTGGCTAGCCGCACGCGACGCGCCGTCTAACTGCAAAAACTGGTTTTCTACAAAAAGCCGTGCTAAAATCGTACCTATATATAACGCTATCTATAATGGTTTTCTAATAATAATCGGATGCCTCAAACTACTGCAGGTACCTGGGTGGAATTTTGCAGGCAGTTTAGTAGACTACATGAGTCAATGTTTTACTAAAAATACGATCATGCGATTCTGTGCAGTACATTACACGAACATTTTCATTACTTGAGATTATTTATATATATATTATATTTGTAACTCTTACAAGAAAATTGAATAATATTTGCAATACTCACTCTAATTGTTTTATAAAAAAACGTTAGAACATTAATATCTTTCAATCAAAATGCAAGCAACTTGATAATTTTGTTTGTATATTTATTTGTATGTTTATATATAACAGTGGAAGATAAGCAGCCGAACACTAACAACTCGTTAACTAATCTATGAATATAATACGTATACAGAAAAGGCATGTGGAGTAATTTTCAAACAAGAATCAATTTCACTGTCACCTTTTTCATCAAATACGATTCCAAAAGTGCAATAGTTTTTGTTTTGCAACGAGCTATTAACCAATAATAAAAACATCTTAAAAAATTTATTTAAAGTTATGTGCGGTTAATAGTTCTCTAAATTATGAAAAGAAGTCTTGAAATGTAACTCTAAAATGAACAAATTCTAAAATCATAAAACTTACTCCTACAGAAAGTTAAACTACCTTCAATATAAATAATAAAAGATAAACATTAATCGAGATTTATTTTTTGTGGTTAATTTCATAAAAAGAACCAACGTATTTTTTCCCAACAAAGCAAAAAGTACTTACAAGAAGTCAAACAAATAATCGAACTGGAACACTTGACACTCCACTTCACGGTTTGAAAATGGAATTTTTTTTTATCTATGTTTACAATACTGACGGTATCTGATTTCAGTAAATCGAACTATTTAATGATTACGGAGCGCGCGTCCGCTTCGATGGCAAAGCGCGGAATGATAAGAGACCACGTTGGCGGGAATGTAATTATATCAACGTCTTGAGTTTCAATTTTTTAACAGGTGTAGGTGTAACTACTCTTTCAATTTATAACATCTATATATACTTTACAGTGTCTCAAATGATTCACGGTAAAAATTTGCTACGTCATACTTGTTCAGTTAGGCTTGTAATAGTGAACAGATTTGGAAGTTAAAATGCTGCAACTGAACGTGTATTTGTATCAGCGCCGGTTGCAAACAACTACATGGAGGTTTAAATATTGCAATGACTTCGAGTAGCCCTTGTATAAATATTTATACTTTATCGATCCGTTATTACAAAACGTACTTTATACGAAAGAATTTATAATTGAAATGCTTATTAAACTATAGAGATTTTTTTGAAATGTCGCGATATGTCGTAAAATGGAAACATGTTAAGCCTAGTACGGAAACTTGCTATCAAGTACAACTACCGGAACATACCTATAGATATATAGTGACTGATTATCAACTTGAGAGGGGAATAAATGCCCTAGTACCGTGCATATAAGGTAACAAACTACAACCAAACGTTTTGAGATAGTTTTCAAGGAATGTATAGGAAGGTCAGAATGAATTACACCCAATATACCCTATTGAAAGCTACTGAATAAATATTATAATTATCTTTGTAATAATACAGTTAAATATTCACACATCTTGAAATCAACTTGTAAAATTAAAGAGTATAATATTATTATTATATCTATCCATACCCTAATATCTAATATTTTATAACAACTATAATAAGGAACGTATAGCCTTTCATCGACCTTCCTATTCTTTAAACAATAATATTAAGAAAACTAAAATTGAATCATTTCGTTTGGCACCTTCACAACAGAAATATATAATTAACTGTTAAAATATGCCATAACTTTCGGTACATTAAAAATAATCTTCTTTAAAACATTCCCTAGCAGATATTAGCGACAGTAACAGCGTGTGCTGGTTTACCGACCTCATTGAACTACTTCTCTGAATATGTATTTAATATATAATATATAATAATATATTTTTAGTTGTGGCTACAATTTCACCTACTGTTGAGTGACGATGTGACCCGAGGTGGTGGAAACGCTAAACCTAGTGGAGGGACTGGGTCTTAAGTGAAACTGCCGGAACATATCCATAGATAGAGGCCATAGAGGCCATTCATTAATTCCGTAAGGGTATTGAGGGGGAGGGGGGTTAAGAAAATCTCTATATGTACTTATGCTAGGGGCGAGGGGGATGAAATTCATTGTTATGTAATATTTCGTGAATCATAATTCAATATTAAAAATTTAATTCCATTTTAGAATCCAAATAGTTTTCTTAATTTTAAAGTGTACAGTCGAATTTTAATTTAATTTAAATAATTTTTATTGCTTATTGAAAAAAATATTACTTATTAAAATTTCATATGTTTTTATTGCTATCCATGTTTAGTTCTATAGAAAAAAAATATAGTACATTTTTGTACTATTGTATTATCGTATTTTTATTATTAAAAAAATGAAAAAAAAAATCCATACCTAACATACCAATTTATCATTTAGAAGATCGAGATAAAATCTTACCTAAGAAAGGGGAGGGGGGATCGAGAAATCTTACGTATACTTACATGGAGGGAGGTCAAAAGTGACCAAAGTTATCCTTTCGTAATTAATGAATGGACCCTAACTAGATGCGCATTAGAAACGGCCTTACCACCATACTATGGTTTCATCACAATGTCTTCCTTCACCGAAAGTTCAGACTCATTGCAGGGATTCGAACTCACGTCCATTGATGCGGCATCCGTACACACTACCAATTGAGTCATCATCGCTTTAAACCTAATCT
The DNA here is from genome assembly GCA_039707435.1 of Actias luna. NCBI lineage: Eukaryota > Metazoa > Arthropoda > Insecta > Lepidoptera > Saturniidae > Actias > Actias luna. The sequence goes on along the minus strand of JAZHAC010000033.1, from coordinate 4,340,401 downwards.
ATAAAAATGCTGTCATATGACTGCATAAGAAAATATATTTGATATATCATATATAATAAATTATATATTTCATATATGAACGTCAGAGTTTTGTTCAATTTCTTGTAAAAAAGACATATATCTTAATATACTCGAAAAACAAAACAATATCTACGTACTGAGTTATATTCATATCATTTTAATAGCTTTTCAGACAGCAATAAGTAATATTGAATATGATAATATTTTTTCTGACTATGACTCGTCTTTCGTGAATTATTTCACTGTTAATCACCGTCATTTTTCCAACTAAGCAAAAACTACTTACAAGAAGTCAAACAAATAATCAAACTGGAATCCCGTAAATAGCCTACTGTAGGCGAACATCTCTTTTCGAAGGAAAGTAAGAATTTATTCGCCATGTCATCCAAAGATGTTTCACCGATTACAAACGTACAAAAAAATTACAGTCAATTACAATAGAACTAGAAAAATATTCATGAAGCGTTCAGATTTCATTGCGATGTTTATCTACACCATCAACCCATAATATTCATTTATAATGAATGTCATATTATATATTGACATCATATCATAAATGACATATTAGTGAATACTCCGTATTCCGAGAAATTTGCTTGGCACATGACCGGATAAAAACCTACCGGTATCAAGTCGACATTGCGCTGTTCCAAAGTACACGACTTATATTTAAAAAAAAATACTACGTACATATTTGTAAAGAAGTAAAACGAATTTTAAAGTAAGACTAATTATAATTTACGCAAAATACGAAAAACTCAACCAACCTCGACCTCTTCACCTTAAACAAGATTACTTTGATGAATTAAAAAACGTATGCACGAAGTAATAATGCCTATAATTAATTATTTAAAAGGTTACAGAGTATACAGATAATTAGTAGATAAATCAATAATGTGAATAATAATCATATTTTGTGATAACAATATTACCAATGACTTTTGCTGCCAATAGTTTACATTGCACGGGATAGACCCGGTAAACGGCATAAAATATAGCCAGTGTAAATATATATATATATATATATAAATCAATTGCTGTTCGTTAGTCTCGCTAAAACTCGAGAACGGCCGAAGGGATTTATCTTATCTTGGTCTTGAAATGTTCGTGGAGGTCTAGGGAAGGTTTAAAAGATGAGAAAAATTCTTATAATAAAAATTAAGTTTTGTCACAAATTAAATTTCTGAACGCAAACATAATATTTGACATTACATTTGACAACCAACTAATATGTCAATCCATTCTGTCGCACTTCAGAACACGGAAAAAAGTATTACTATATTGTTTAACGATATCTATGAGTCGTCGCAGTCAATCAATATTATAATGCATCGATATAGATATCAGCCGTTCTCGAGTTTTAGCGAGACTAACGAAGAGCAATTGATTTATATATATATATAATAATAATTATATATATAGATTATGTTACGATATCTGTGACTCGTCAAAGTCAATCAAATGTGCGAAGAGCTACCTCACGTGCTAACCGCACTGATGACCAAAGAGAGACAGATCAAGACAATAGTCGTATTGCTATGTCAGAATTACGTTATTTAGTGAGTCACAATGAAGTAGATAGGCTTAGATGCACAAGAATGTGAACATGAACAGAATGTTCGTGCACATCAAACAACAACAGCAAGCACGACATAATGAATTTGAGCGAATCCGCAAACAGAGTGCTCCTATGATTCTTGAACAAGCTGCATTCCACTATGATCCGGCAATTTATTATTGTGCCAACAAATCGGTAACAATTGAGGAAATTAAAATAATTTGTAAATATTGTAAGGCGTTAAAATAAACTGGTGAATCTACTGGATTATGTTGTTCTGGAGGCAAAGTAAATTTGCCACTATTGGTCCCACCACCAGATCCTTTACGATCTTTAGTTTCTGGGATTGGAAATGATTCTAAGCACTTCTTGGCCAACATTCAGAAATATACCAGCTGTTTCCAGGTGACATCATTTGGCGCTATACATATTATACAGGACAATTTCATGCCCACTTTCAAGGTATTATACTAGAATTTTTTTTTATTATATTCAATATGTACTAAAATATATATATCGGAAATAATTAATGGACATTATTTTAAAAATTACAGATACAAGGACAAATTTTATAAGGTTATAAGGTTTCCAGTAGGTATAAAATTATAAGGTTACCAATACCTGATGCAGATTATCAATTTTTACAAATTTATTTTATGGGCAATTCTGATGCGGAAGTTGATAATCGTTGTGCTTACAATCCAACAGTGAAGAGAACCATTGTCCATGAATTGCAAATGTTTCTTCATCAGAATAACAATTTAGTAAACATGCTGAAAATAGCATTGGATCGGATGCCATCTGATAGCCATAATATTATCATTCGAGCTGACAAAACACCTGCCGGTGAACATGCAAGTTTTAATTCACCTATCATTGACGAAGTGGCTGTTGTCATTGTGGGAGAAAATTTACAATCTAGAGATATTGTGCTTCATCGTCGGAATAGTGATTTAAAACGTGTATATGAAACACACAGTAGTTATGATGCATTACAATATCCTTTGATCTTCGGGCAGGAGGAAGATGGATACCATTTTAATATCGAAATGGTAAATCAAGTAACAGGTAAATAAATTGATCAAAATTAAATAATTTTTTTTAATTCAATTCACATGTTGATTTCGACAATAGTTGGATTGTGCCATACTCGGCAATATTGTCCAAAGCTTTTGAGACTCACATCAATGTGAAATATTGTAACTCTACGAAGTCGATAAAGTACATATGTAAATATGTTAACAAAGGTAGCGATTTGGCTGTCTTCGCTGCAACCAATGCAAATGATGAAATATCACCAGTACCAGATGGGTCGCTATGTAAGTAGCAACGAAGCAATTTGGCGTATCTTTTCATTTGCGATCTATGAAAGACACCCTACAGTAGTCCATTTAGAAAATGGTCAACGAGTTTATTTTAATGAATCGAACGCGGCAGACAGAGCGGCACGTCCAGCACAACATTAACAAGTTTCTTCACAGTCTGTCAAACTGATGATTTTGCTCGTACTTTGCTGTATGCTGACATGCCACGATATTACAAATGGAATGCATCATCGAAATCGTTTCAGCGTCGAAAACAAGGAACACAAGTTGAAGGACATCCAAATGTATTTGGTTCGGACGCTCTGGGTCGCATCTACACAGTACATTCAAATAACGATGAATGTTATTATTTGCGGTTGTTGTTGGTGAATTTTCGTGGTCCGATATCGTTTAAACAACTGAGAACAGTTAATGCGACAGCTGTGTGCGACATACCGTGAGGCATGTCAACTGGTATATTTACTTGAGAACGATTCGCACTGGGATGGTACGCTCAAGGATTCCGTAATATCGCCGCATCAAATTCGTACATTGTTTGCGATTATCATATCGACATGTTTCCCCTCAAATCCAAAAGATTTGTGGGTTAAGTATAGAGATGACATTTCTGAGGATGTTTTGCATCGTGTGCGCCGTCAAAATTTGAATCCTACACTACAAATGACTGCAGAAATTTACAGTGAGACATTGATCATGATAAAAGATATGTGTTTATTGATGGCAAATAAAGTATTGTCGTGTTTGGGAATGACAGCACCAAATCGTCATATGTACGATGCATTAAACCACGAGTTGCAAAGAGAACAACAGTACGACATTGAAGCATTGGCCGAAACAGTTCGTACAAATGTTCCACAATTAAATCAACAACGAAGAATTGCGTACAACACTTTGATAGAAGCTGTGAACAGTGGATCTGGTGGAATTTATTTGCTTGATGCTTCCGGAGGAACCGGAAAAACGTTCTTAATTTCATTGCTTTTGGCGAGGATCAGATCGCAAAATGATATTGCTCTAGCGTTGGCTTCATCTGAAATAGCTGCAACTCTGCTAGAAGGCGGGCGAACTGCACATTCTGCCTTGAAATTACCATTAAACATGCAAATCGCCGAAACACCAATTTGCAACATCGGCAAAAATAGCGCAATGGCCAAGATCCTACAGGTATACATTGATTGTTTGGGATGAATGCACAACGACCCATAAGAGGTCACTGAAGGCACTGGACAGAACGTTGAAAGATCTTCGTGACAACCAAAATATTTTTGGTGGGGCCATGATTCTATTGTCAGGTGATTTTCGTCAGGCTCTTTCAGTTATTCCCCGATCAACTGTTGCTAATGAACTAAATGCATGCCTAAAATCATCAAATTTGTGGCAGTATGCAAAGACACTCCAATTAACAACTAACATGCGAGTATTTTTGCAACAAGATAAAACTGCAAATGTGTTTGCGAAGCAGTTGTTAGACATTGGAAATAATAAAGTTACAGTGGATACCTCGACCGGATTCATCACATTACCCACAGATTTCTGTCACATCACAGACTCAAAAAAGGAGCTTATTCAGCGTGTTTTCCCAGATACAGCGCAAAAGTTCAATAACCATAATTGGCTGGGTCCACGAGCAATATTGGCGGCGAAAAATAAAGATGTCGAGGATCTCAATGCGACCATTCAGAATTTTCTTCCAGGACAGTTGGTTTCCTTCAAATCAATCCTGTTATGAACCAGGATGACGTAGTCAACTATCCCACGGAATTTTTAAATTCACTGGAATTGTCTGTATTACCACCTCACAATTTGCAATTAGAAGTAGGGTCAGTTGTCATCACGTTGCGTAACATTAATCAACCTCGACTGTGCAATGGAACAAGGCTGGCTGTAAAAAGCTGATGAATAACGTCATTGAGGCAACAATCATGAAAGTTAAATACAAAGGAGAAGATGTCTTGATTCCGCGGATACCGGTGATTCCAATGGATTTACCATTCGATTTTAAACGCTTACAATTTCCAGTACGTCTTTCCTTTGCGATGACCATAAATAAATCGCAACTTGGAGTTTCCCTCTTTCGCGTATGGACAATTATACGTCGCGTGTTCGCGCATCGGAAAACCATCTTCTTCGTTTATTCACACACCACAAAACAAAAACAAAAAAGTTTATGAGAAAGCATTAAATTGATTAACAGACTGTATCATAACAGTGTGTGTCTGTCAATATTAAATTTAAACCTTATAAATAACCATTATTTCGGGAAAACTCTATTTTGTAATTAAGCAACATGATGTGTCGAAATTAATATTAAACTTCATGCTTCATTCAATAAATGCTTTTTTATTATATACGGATTCGTTTTGTTTGTTTTAAGATTATTTAATACAAAAGTTTATCGATTGAGGCAGTACGAAGTCTGTTGAGTCAGGTAGTATATATATATATCTTTCAAAACACTAGCTAAAAGCTAAAACAGCTTTAATCCCGAAGATGGTGACGTAGTATTAATTAACCTAAAGCCTTTCTCAATTAATACAAAAAATTTTGGTAGGTTAAACAAACAAGATTCTCTACTTTAAAATATTAATATAGATTTCAATTGAAAATAATAAACCGCGACCCAAAGCGGTCTTTGTCTATATATAAATCTTAACAAACATTTAAATTCATAGGCCAATAAACCGTATCGTAAAACCTCAATCAATCAAAATCACTTGGAATCCATTTTATTAAACGTGGGGAAACACATTATGGGCATTCCCTCCCTATACGTGGAACTAGTGCAGTGAGAGGGCGTACAGAACCACTTTCCTGGTTCAAGTAGATTGTCCCTATCTTCCATACATTGGTTCGTAATGTTTAACGACATGTTATTGCTCTCTATTTCTCAAGAGGTTTATTTTTTTGCGCTACTAATAATTGTTAAATGTTTTCTTCCAGTTAAATAATAAAGAGGTTTTATTACACACTTCGGGAGAATACGGGGAAATGGTCGCATCTTGCCTACACAGCAAGTGGGCTCTTTCTCCATATCGACTCCCGTGTGTCAAGTAAACACTCACCGGGTGAACCGTCACCGATGAGCTAAATCAAATCATAATAATAAGTTAGCTACCTTATTGCATGTAGACCTATCGATCAAGGGAAATATTGATGAAACTACATTCTGACGGGGCAATTCTCGCAAGTAAGAAAAGAACACAGCTATATTTTTAATGCACTTTAAATTAATTTTCTTGGCACGTTGTCATCTTCAATTATTAATACGTTCTAATACAAACCTCACAAATAAAGGCCCATACCATTTTTTTATTACTTCCACTGAGAAAAGAAAATAATGAACAGCAAAATGTTTATCTATATTACTATTACGAAGTGCCATTTTGTTTGTTTGAACGCAATAATTTTAGGAACTGCTAGTCTGATTTCAATAATTATTTTTGTAGTTGCTAGAGCAATAATCGAGGAAGGCTTTAGATTATCTAACATCACGCTACTACCAAATGTAGCAAAAGTTATATTAAAAAAAGTTACAAAAAGAGGTAAAAATCATTTATTTCCACGCGAACGAAGTCACGAGAACAGCTAGTTATTGATAAATCTTTATAAATTGAAATACACATTAAACAGATTAAACTCGTAACAATAAAATTATATAATAAGAGAAACTTCGAACGAAACAGTAAAGAGTTTACGTGTGTTCGAGCTAATTTCATTATTATCAATTAAAATCTCATTTAATATCAAACCTCAATGTCATTGACCTCATTCTAAAGTAATTATTTCATTAAAAGCATATGGCTAGGACATTTGCATGTAATTAAAAACATGAAATTTTGTCTATGCCCTATATTTTATATTTGGGCTTTGGTCACAAATTAACCGTCACCCCAGTGATAACTTTCGAAGTAAAGTGTGTATCATATTAAATTCTCTATTTTCATCGATCCCAAATGCCACACAAAACCTTCGAAGTTATCAACCTTTTTGTTAACACTTAAAAGATTACTGTAGATTATGGATTTATTGGCAAATATCTTTAACAGAAAATCCTAATGCTACGTAGTTAATTACACATGAAGTAACGATCTGAAGCGATGATGGTCCAGTAGATGGTGTATACGGTCGCGGCGTCAACGGACGTGAGTTTGAATGCCTGCAATGAACCTGAGGTTTCGGTGAAGGTAAACATAGTGATGAAAGCATAGCATAATGGTACGCTTTTTTCTAATGCCCGTCTGCTAGCTATCACCCCCAAGTTGAAAATCTGTCACCTATAGGTGTGTTCTGAGAGCTGCACTTGAAAACCAGTCCCTTCACTTGACTTAGCGTATCTACTATCTTGGGCCACATCCACACATACGGTGAGATTGTGGACAGAACGCTAAACCTAGAAAGTAACACACATACACGTATTCATTGATAACTTAAATAAAACAAATCATTAATAAGTTTAATAAAATCATAAAACTATTATGTTTTAGACAACTGTAAAAATATACAATATGTCTTTTCTAATTACTCAAATCAACTATCGTGCTGTATATAGTAAGATACAACAATTAACACTTATGAGGCTAAATTTATCATAGCAAAGTCTATTCAGCTAAATGAAACAATGACTTCTTGCAGACATGACGTCACTAGACATGACTTGATTAAAACCATAAATTCACACAAGTGGAAATGACGGTGCAGTTTCAAAAAAGTTGTGCAACTTCCATTGATGACGTAAACATGATATTTTCAGTACAGGTTTCTCTTTAAGCGATGTATAGTAACATTTAAATGTTATTGAGAACAACCTCTCGATTTATTTATTGATATATGGGCAATTAAATTTGGTTTGCAATCAATATCAGAATTAACCTTACATTAAACTGCTTGAAATTTCATTATTCGATTTTTAATCTTAATTAAATCAAGCAGATGGATGAATATCGAAAATTTCTTTATCCTTTACAGTAGTACTAGCTGTACCCTGGAAACCGGTCGAGTAGTATTTGTAATATTTTTCAATACAACTTTGTTCATATTGTTGGTAGCATGATGTTAAATATAGATAGCCTACAGCCCTCCTCAATGATTACTCTATCAAATACAAGAATTCTTTTCGATATCCAACTGGTTCCTAAGGTTAAATATATAAAATCCTCTTTATAATTTAGTAATCAAGTGCAGTGTGTATGATCTAAAGTAGAGTACACTTCATAAATCGGTGTTTACCGCTATTATACCGGCCTAGAAGTCTACCAGTAGCTAGACATGCATAAGCTGTACGCTCAAAACAATGATGCAAAACAGAGTTACAATTACTTACTTATTTATCACCACCCAATCTTCGATAATATATGAAATACAGAAATTAAGTAAAATCAGAGGTTTTATTAAATTATACATAATTAGCTGGAACTAAAATTATTAAAAAAAAACGAGTGGTGTCTTGGGGCACCAGATAGGAACGAAGTTACTTATTATAAAAATATTAACTACAAGTTCTATTCGAGGTATAAAAAAATAATTATTCGGGTATACATTTTTTGTTATGATTTTTATCGATAAAAATAAAATAAAAAAGACTACTTTACAAAATTATCTTAATATCTTTGATTACGATGATTTACAAAATATATAATAATAACAATCATCACATAAACTATACATTAGACACTGAATAGCCATCATACATAGACTATACATAAAAATCTTACACTAACGTTACGGACGTTTTTTGCCGACTAGGATACCCCTCCGCGACGCCCCATACGCAACTTCGCTCCAAAAAATTGGCCCTTTTTGCAGCTTTTTTCAATAGATCTTAGTTCCTATTGATGGTAGCGTGATGTTAAATAGCCTAAAGCCTTCGTCGATGATTGCTATACGGAATACAAAAATATTTTTGATTTCGTGATTATTGGGAATATAATTACACTAAATACTATCAGTTCAAATGTCTTTATTTACAATAAAAAATACACTTAGCAACGTCTCAGTTATACGCGTAATTTAAAGTAACATACAATCTTCAAACAGTTACATGTATTGGTAACGGATTCCTTGTTCCCAAAATGTTTTTATCGGCATTTTTATTTATATTGCGTGTCAATCTAAAATTATTAGTGTTATTATTGTTACTGTTTTTTTAGAATATAATATCTTGTTTCGAAAAAAATATCTTAACATAATTATATTTTTTCAGTTCATAAGGACTTTGTGATCGGTGCCTAAAGTATTGTGTTGCGTGTTATCAATGGCACACGTATTATATAGGGTTCATTTGTATGCAAGGTAGAAGACGATTTTTTTTGTAACAGTAAAGTGCTTCTCTAAATAGTCTGTAGAATTTTTAGCACGCAAACGTGGATAACATATGACCACGTGTCAACACGTCGCTGCGAGGTGGAATGCCGTAAAAAATGCCCACAATTGCATCAGACACGATGCGCGTATATTTATGAACGAAAATAGAAGCTGAACTATGACAAGAGCCATTGTTTTCAATTACTGTTAGTAATTCGTAATCAAATGAAAAATCTTTAAAATACGCGAAAAGATGAACGTAACAATTAAAACAATGTCAGTGTGATCTACTACTGTTACCTAACCCAGTTGGAACGAGGCAATTTCATATGCAATCATATATTTTAACTCAATGAAATTTCTTATAGGAAAACCACAAAGCACGCAGAATGTATTTGTTTAAAATGTGTATATTTTGTACATTATATTAAATGAGAACCGTTAACAAATGTAAAATGGAATGAAATATGAAACGATAAGAAATATTATATAATAAAATAACAAAGTATTTATATTAATACTATAAAACGGAAAAGTTTGTTTGTTTGTTTGAACACGCTAATCTTAGGAATTATCAATATGATATCAAAAGTTCTTTTTGTATTGTAGTATTTAACATCACGCTAACATCAATAGGAGCAAATCTGTGTTGAAAAAAGTTACAAAAACGGCTAAATTTATAAATAATTTTAGTTCCAAGTGAACGAAGTCGCGGGCACAGCTAGTATTTTATATATTCAATTAGAAATAATATTCAATCATCGATTACACTTAGGTGGCTAGATGGTTCGTAAAATTTCTTCGTTGTTGAAAATAGCATCGCAAAATCGCAAAAAGTTGAAGATGTAAAAGTATATAGCCAACTTTAGGCGGAAGTAAAAATAAACAAGGTAGCAAAATAAAATTGTTTGTTACTTAATATGAGGTAAATTATTTGAAGTGTTTACTTGAAATATGTCTACTCATATTATCGTACAAATGCAAATTGGTTGTCGTAGAGGCAGCTTAAAAGCAAAAAATTGTTTGATCTTGACGTGTTTAGAGTAGATCACTACGTCACCTCCTTCGTTAATTGAGGAATGCAATATTAAACGTAGGGCTAGGTTCATATGAAACATACACTATTTAAAAAAGGAATTGCAAATAATCTTGTTAAGACAAAATTTTAGTAAAAATAAAAATAAATACGATATTAAATCAAAAGACACAAAATATAATTCAGTCATCCATTTTTTGTGTTTTTACATGCACCACGTGTTGCCGCACGTGTATTTTTATTATAAAAGATCACGTTAAACCTTATTGCAGCAGTAAACTTACAACAGATCCCTAATTTAGATAAAACAAAAGAAACCATCTAGAGAGATAATAAAAATATACGATAGCGCCTTTATGTACCGTCTTTTACAATTATTTATACAGTTTTTAAATAAGATACGATAATAACTCGAACGTTGGAAACATAGTAAAATTAAGAATTAACATACAACAATAAAGTTACATTGATGTCTGACGTATTCCTTTTTTTTATAATATATAGTTAGAGAGCCAGTCCCTCCAATAAAGGCCGGCAACGCACCTACGATTCGCCTAGAGTTGTGGGTGTCCTTGGGCGGCGGTGATCACTTACCATCGCTTACGCTTGCTCGATTGCCCCCTATTCTATACAAAAGGGTTTAGCGTTATGGCCATAAAGTAAACAGATATTAGTAGGGGTAGTCCAAGATGACGTGGGCATGCTAAGCCTAACGAAAAGACTGACTATCAAGTGCAACTACCTCAACATACCTATAGTTATTTGGCGGCAGATTTACAACTACCAGCATGTTGTGGTTTCATAACGATGTTTTCGTTCACCCCCAGATCATTGCAGGGATGCGAATCCATGTTCATTGACGCGGCGACCGTACCTAACACACTAACAACTGGGCTACCATCGCTTAAATAATTTATTATATGTATATTACGTATGTAGTCATTAAACTCAACAAAGAGATCTTTACACTTCGCGTGTCAAGGTCAGAATGATTACGGACAATACAAATTGCTACATCATTCGCCAATTCGCCCGCTACATAAGCACTAATCAGAGATCTTACATCTATACGTCTCTTTTTATTACATACCATGTTTTTATTAACTCGCTTTCTTATATGTCTGTCCGGGTGGAATTTTGTAATTGATTATAAACTAACTTCCTGATGAGCTAGTTACTTGAACTTTGGACCTTTGCTCAGAAGTGGATGACAATGCATGAAAATATAATAGATTATTGATAGAATATTGATTTGTTTTTTTTTCGAGAAAAAAATTTAATGGATTTATAACTAACTTCTCGATCAGCCATATACTTGAATGTAGCTCAAATCTAACCGACAGATGTACAGAATATATCAACATTTTATTTACATAAACCTAAAAAGCAGAAAATTTTAATAAACAAAATTAATTTACCATAAATTTATAACGGAATAATAAGTAGAAACTAAAAAACTGTTAAATGAAAACATGCGGCGCATTTTCATAGTTATATATTGCATGTGTTTTTCGTTTCTAATATTGTATTTTATACTTTTACTATACATCATACAATAAAAATATGATGCACTTTTTTTTTTATTAACGTAGGTAAAAAATCTATTAATTGACTTCCTCTGCATTGAGTAATTGCATTGGCATAAAACGTTATCCGGGCTCCAGAAATGGTGAGAAGGGCGCGTGGAAGACTCATCGGGTGACAAGCGCCGTCATATATACACTAAAAAGCCATGAGCATTTCAATGGTAGTAGGGGTTTTTCTGATGCCCGCCTGGTTAGCAACGGGTTTTTTCCTAATGTAATTTTTGAAATTCTATTCTTTACAGACTTCCTCATCAAAACACGCAAACGAGTTACCCGGGGTGAGCCCAAATGGGAGAGGGGCATGTGGCAAGAGTCTATGGATAATAAGCACAGAACACTACCCACTAAAACTCACTACGGCGACACTGCGAACTCCGGTATTGCTAGAGAAAAGGGTCAGCTGCACTCCTTCTAGTTTCTGACGGAGCTAGTTACCATCCTCAAGTTGAAAACCTGCCGCCAAATACCTACAGATGTGTTTCAGCAGTTACACTTGAAAGCCAATCTCTCCACTAGGTTTAACGTGTCCACCATCTAGGGCCACGTCTTCACTTAACACCAGGTAAGATTGTAGCCATAACGCTATGCCTATAAACTATAAAAAAATCCAGGAGAACACTCAAACGTACTCAGATCAGGGGTAGCTGTCACACTTCTATATACATCTTCCCGATGTACCTATATGATCTTCATGATACTGTTTGTGGTGTGAACAGACGAATTAATATACGTAATAAATATAAGGAAACAATTTTACACTAGTCCGTTTCATTTCAAAATAAGTAAATCGTGTATCTAGACACGCGGTAGCATGTCAAGTTTAAGTTAACAGAACTAACGAGCATCACCGTATGTATTATAATAACAACTAACCCTAAGTAGTCCTTTCTAATATTATAAATCCGAATGTGAGTATTTTTGTTTGTCACGCCCTAATTACTTCACCAATCATCATGCAATTCTGCATAGAGATTGATGGTGGTAGAGGAAAGGCCATCAATCATGTATAGAAAACAACTGCAATATAGAAAAGCTAGAATACTAAACTATTGGTAACAATGTATCACCAACACACAATTAATATATAACTACAAAACATAGAAATTAGTCATGGCTGAAAAAGGAACCAGCGACCTCTCGACTTAATAATAAAGCTTACTACCACTGGTGCCTAACACCTAATAGTTCACACGTTTCTCTTATATTTTATTACCCACATATTAAAAATCATTTAAGTTTTTACAAGTATTGAGTAATTATTCAAGATTTTTTTAAGTTAAGCTGTTTTAGTTTGAAAGTGTACTATTTGAATTATTTTTATTTCATTCATTACACTTTTATATACAATTAGTACACAAGGCGAAGTTTATATATGTGGCATTCTCTACCAGTCAACCTTGATACTGCTTGCTTCAGTTCAACTTACTATAATAAAGCAAGTTTTATTCATTTAAGGAGCTGTACATCGTAGTAAAATCAATTCAACAAGCACTTTTATACAGTACTAGCTGTGCCAGCGACTTCGTTCGCATGGTACTGAAATTATTTAATCACATCAGTCAAAATGATGTGAATGTATTTTATTACTTATCCTTAGTCGCTTGAAATAATTGTTTTCACATATATTAAAAAAGTACAGACGCGTTAAATTTACCTTAACATTACATGTTATAGATGGCATTTTTTGAACAATTGATAAGATTATTCATTTAAAAATATTTCAATTGACAATCAAACCCAAATCCCAAGACATAAATGAACCATGCCGCCGCCGCATTTTATTGTTACAAACTTTTTATCTCCCGACCGCGTGATCTTTGGTTCTTTTTCAGTTTAATTAGCTTACGAACCTTGACAGTGACCTTATAATGGGAACATAATATACGATTATAATGACAAAGACGTGTAGGTATCTTTTGACTATTAGATAATAGTAATATTTATAGCATGACCTACTATAATTATTTATTAGTTTTCAAGAGACAATATACAGTCAAACCTAAGTGAGTGACAACTGGATAAGCGAGAAAACTCTGTAGGTGAGAGTAATTGCCATCATTTTAACACTAAAACTTCTATATAAAAGTTCGTTTTCCTCGTGGTCCTCTCTATCTACGACTGCTACCTGCCTGCACCTTTATAAGTGACAGTCGAGTGTTTTTATTTTGTACTATTCATGTCACATTCTTAAAGGTCGTGAAACTAATATTGTTCTTGTGTTTTAAAGGATTTTTTTGAGTTAAGATTTCGTTATTGCCACAATCTCACTTGATGTTAAAAGATGATTTGGCCCAAGATGGTGAACACACTAAGTCTAGTGAAAGAACTGGCTCTCAAGTGGAACTTCTGGAACAAACTTATATGTATTATACAGATTTTCAACTTGAAGATGGTAGCTAGCCAGGTGGATATTAGAACAGCCCTAGCACCATACTATGGTTTCACCACGATATTTTCCTACACCGAAAGCTGAATCTCTTTGTAGGTGGATACGAAATCACGTCCCTTCACTTAGTGTCCGTACACAATTCCAACTGAGCTACCATCGCCTCAAATTTTTTTTTGTAAATGGATTTCTTTAAGAAAATTTTAGTGTAATTTTTTCGTTTGTAATTACTTATGTCAAATTCTACTTAATAATAATACCTTTATAACGTATAAATATTTATCGCTATATATTTTATGTATTGTTTAAACGTCTACCTCTATAAGCGAAAAATTGGTTTAGTAAGAAACTTCTGTATGCAAATCGAGAGTCCCTCAATTTTCGCTTGCCTAGGCTTCATAACTTTCATTTCTAAATAATTATAGAATGAAAACATATTTTTATCATTCTAGGTCAGTAAGGACTTGAACTTAATTTAATAACTTAATTTTGAATATGAGGTCGTCGTAGAATTATTTTAGTGAGTGCTTCCGGTAATTCATACCAAATGAGTCCCACGTACACCTTTCGTAGCATGATCCCATCTTATGCCACATCATTCCATAACACGTGATGACTTTGACGATTTAAAAATTACGAGTAATTACAATGTAATAACGTTATTATCGGCAGTGGAAAGGCCCATTGACATACCTAGAAACACGTATAACGTATGTACATATACGGTAGCAATGAGAGTTTTCCAGCTGGCTAAATATATTAACCTCTTGATTAACTTCAATAACTGTTATGTAAAACCTGACAGTAAAACCTGAATCCGGCACTTGCAAAGCAAACATTTGAACACAAGTTCGATTTTACTAGCTATTATATATACTACGATCAAACTAACATGGTCCTTCACATCTTTAGACCTTCGAGAAATAAAATCTTATTTCACGAAAACGTAGTAAAATATAACAGTAGAAAAAGTAGCTTTGTTGATTAAAGTATCAAGCTGTTTTATTGGACTTATAATTTCTATGATAATTAGACGCCTGGCTGCGTAAATGTTAGTACGACTGTATACACAACATGGAAGTAAGTGAATAAAGCACATCCTTAACAGTGCTCTGTCATGCCATACACGTCTTTTTTCTTCAATGGTACGTTTTTTCTTCTTCATAAAACCGGTAATAAAATCAATCATCATACTTCGTGTTACTATATTAGAGGTACATACAGAAAATACAATACAGACCGGTCAAACGAGCAACGGACTCGAGTAAAATACCTCGTACTAATGAAATACATATTCAAGACAGTTTATGCTAATCCTTTTTTGGTACTTAATTTTTATGTATCCTTTCGTGACTGCCTTTTTTTGTATACATTTATCAAATTACATCCATGAAAACTTTTGCTTAGCCTTCTATTTATATTTTTGTTATACAGCCTCTGGTAGTTATAAGTGTTCCTGTTAGTAAAAAATTAATAATTATACAATACTCTTGGTATATATACGCTCCATGATAATAACACGTTTATTAATCATTTATAGGTTAACATTATAGCCACAATCTCACCTGTTGTTAAGTGATGATGTGGCCCTAGATGGTGGACACACTAATCCTAGTGAAGAAACTGCCTCTCAAGTGCAACTGCCGGAACACATCTAGAGGTATTTGGCGGCAGATTTTTAAATTAGAGGCCGGTAGCTAACCAGACGGGTATTAGAAAAAGCTCTACCACCATGCTATGGTTTCATCACGATATTTTCCTTCACCGAAAACTCAAACTCATTGTAAATGGATTCGAACTTACGACCCTTGACGCGACTTCCGTACACACTACCAACTGAGCTGTCATGGTTTCAAAATCGCTTCTGTGCGGAACTCAAACTTATGACATTTCAGAGCGGCGGTCACAGTGCTGCTTTAACCGCTAGGCCAACTGAGCAAACATATATTTCTCTCACTTAACATGTGAACATTTCCTACATAAGCAGAACCCGTAATTTCAAAAAGACAATATAAACAAAAAAGTTGATAAGTAGATTTAAATATACCTAGTTAACATTACAGACTATAGCTATATGTAATTTAAAGCCTAACAACACAAATTACCTATCCTTAATTCGGAAATAATTGGTTCAATTAGATCAGATTAATGTATGAATTGAAAAAACTCAATTGTTAATTTTTAAATGGATTCAATCGAGCACAGCGGTCGATAATTGTCAGCGCTTAACTAAGGGGCCGTACATAAATTACGTTTGCACTTATGGGAGATAAGATTCGTACATATGGGGATCTCTCTTACTATGACTATGACAAAATGTGAAATAAGTGGTCGAGGAGGTCTAAGAAAACGAGACGTTGGCATCTCATAAAACAATTTTATAAATTATACAGGTTCTTAAAGATATTTATTAAACTGTTATTATTGCAAGCAATAAATGTTTTAAAATATTTAAATTTGTGTACTATTAAGTCTATTATATCATGTACGGGGAATGGGTGAGGGGGTTTATCATTTGTGACGTAATAGTGAAAAGGGTCGCAAAAAAGTGACATAGCATGACGAATAGGGGGGGGGGGGGGGTCAAACAAGTTTGCCGTATTTTGTGAACGAGAAGTAGACTGTCATCGTCTCCAAGGTCCCAGCTATGTCTAAACCAAATTCATCACAATTGATTTAGCGGTTAGACGTGGAAGCTTGACAAGCAAACAAACTCACTTTCGCATTTATAAAATTAATAAAGAATAAGGATTAGTGAACCACCTGTTTCTATTGGTAACCACCCACTGGGTATCTGAAGATTGTCTGCAGATTTCATCCAAAACGGTCCGGCCATTTCGAAGTCTATAGGGTGCCATAGACTATTGAATTAATATTCAACAATAAAAATATTGAAGATTAGGGTTTATTAAGTAGAGTTGATTATTTTTAGAGTTTTTATAGTAAAGTAGGTAGATAAATGGAAACTTCGTATAGATGTTTTTTACATATATAAAGATGTACTTAGACTAGTTATTAAAAAATAAAGCTCAGAAAAATTATTTAAAAATACCTTACTCCGGCATTCGGTGACTCATTTCCGTATTCTTTCTTTTTTCACACTTCACGGCATCATTTCAAGTATAGCGCATCATCTGTGGACAATGAATAGGTAATTTTATTGCGATACCTAGAGCTACTCAGTTATTTGCCACTAATATTTTTTCTATGTCTATTTAATAATTCCTTAGAATTATTATGTGCTTAGCACGGAAGAGATCTATTTAATAAAAAAATATCTTTTACCCGCAGCTTCACTCACGTTAATATTGATTTTTTCAAATCGCATGACACAATAAAAGTTTCATACAAAGCATATTCCTCTTTTTGCCCCACGACCAATATTTTTTTCGCGAAAAAAGTTGCCTATCACATGTTTCGATTTTGTAATCATAAGTTTATTCGATCGAAGTTTATCGAGAACGATATTGTACTTTAATTGTGTCCGATACACGAAGGCTCCTTTGGATAGTACCCGATACCAGACTAGTACCTTGCCAGAGAGGACCTTATATATCTTCGTTACTTGGACAAAAGTAACAGGTTTATATTCGTCATAGGTCTTACATTTATATATGGAAAGGAAACCTTCGGAAGTATATATGTAATTTATACTCATATATTTTCATTTGAGTACCTTCTAGAATACCTTATCTAAATTTTATTAACTGTCCATGTGATATTACGCTAATCATAGGAACCGTGACAAAACACTTTTTGTATCAAATATAATCATTAACGAAAGCTTTAGGCTATTATTAAATATCACGCTACCATTGATAGGAGCACAGCAGTATTGAAAGGCTACAAAAAAGAGTAAAAATTATTTAAAAAAATTCAGTTTCAAGCGATTTTTAGTTCCACGCGGCCACAATCAGTTAATTATAACTTAAGCCTTGCTCATAAATTACTCCAGCAATTAAAGAAAACCGTATGAAAATACAGACAGATGTGCGGGCTACTTTATTATATAATATTTTATACGTAATATGTAGCGATATATGAAATTTTATATTTAGAGCATGATAACTTTCGAAGTTCATTTAAGTATATTAAACTTTTTCTAAGACAACAAGCTCAATCGCCCACACATTAAATTATTCAGTCAACCCTACTGTTCAGAACACCCAGCTTGCAATGCGTGACAGCCTAAATATCCTGGCAATGGATATTCATAGCGACCTAAACCTCAATGATTACATTCAGAATGTCATCTCCACAACATCTCGGAGACTCAGAATCCTGAACAGAGTGCGACGGTTTCTCCTACCCGACCAGCTGTACCTTCTCTATAAGGCCCAATTTCGATCGTGCGTGGAATACTGCTCGCTCGCACCTTTGGGATGGATTTGCTAAATATCTCATCGATGCCTCAGACAGGTTGCAGAGGCAGGCTGTCCATATTGTACATGATACAGATATCACCACCACTATAGAACCGCTTCAATTGCGCAGGGATATTGCCTCTCTAATAGTGTTCTACTGTCTCTATCATGGCAAGTGTTCTGAAGAACTCTTTGAATTGTTCCTCTACTGCTTATTCCACAACAGGACCAGTGCTTAACATCTGGTCCAGTGCAATCAGTTTGCTGCCCAACATTAAAAATAAAACATTTAACATCCTCAGTTTTGGAGATCGACGTAATAATACCCAATAATGCCTCGGCTAGGTTACAAATAATAACATGAAATGAGATTAAAACAGGTAATTGTAAAAATCTAAGCTGTAGGTCCAACACGTGCCTTTAAAATATGATCTCACCTTCGATTCATCGACCACAGGAATATTTCCGCATATCACTAATTACACTGTCATGAATAACTAAACCTACACATGAGTCAATGTTCCCTTCATAAAAGTTACATTACTTAGAAACTCTTTTTTATATGAGTAAAATTATTCGGACAAATTTAATGACATATAACTTACTTTACCGCAGAGTTTTTGTTTGCATACGATAATTTGTATAAGTTATAACTAAGGTTTATCTACCTAACGGGATGATTCTTTGTATATCTCGTATACATTTCTAAACCGTACCTGAACTCTGCGTACGTTTCCGAAAAAATCCAGCTCAAGCATTTCTTAACAATTTTGTAAACAGTGTATCCAATTTAAAAAATAGAAAGTTAATATAGTATCCAGTAAATTACATTCCTTAAATCTTTGTGTAGCACATTAGGATTTAAGTATACCTGTTAACGATCAAATGACTAGCCTGCTGCTGGATCTGACTAAAAGGATGAAAAATATTAATTGTTGGGAAAAATAGTATTTCTTATACAAATATAACACAGATATTCAGACCTTTGCGAAGATGATTTTTTCGGAACGCCGTCTTATAGAGTGACTACAATATACAATCAATATGTTACTTAAATTTTATGTTTTATGTCTTTAATAGTATCAGCTGGGCAACATAGATTATTTTAAATCATCTTGTATGATAGTAACCCTACACTGAGTAAGACCAATCATGACAGCACGACATGACATGACAGCTATAGTAATGAACAACAAAGACTGAAAGGGGCAGAAGCAACGTGGAAAGATAAAACACATTCGGCGTAACAATTGAAAAGAGACCTTTCACTAAGATTTCTTATTAAGATCCTCATTTTGGTCATTACATTTTTTCATTTACTAAAATTCAGCATAATAATTTTCAATAATTTTAAAAAGTTCTTCAAAAAATGAGAAAAAATGTTCCAATAACCCTATTATTGTTAAAACAAAAGCTCTTCAATAGTTACTAAGCAAAAAATAAGAGAAGAAGCACTATTTATTAGTTACTAAACACCTATAAATTACATCTATGTGTACTCTAGAAGCTGCATTTGGAAGCGACTTCTCCAATTAGGATTAGCATTTTACCCAAATCATCAAAATGTAAATCAACAATGAATAAACCAATGGTGGAACCATGTGGAACTTGTGTAAAAATTTGGTCTTTTTTAAAGAATGATTTTCTTTTATATTCATCTGCAACCCATCAACATAGACTGGTATTGTGAATGCAGTAATCTATCAATCGAGCTCTCTACTATTACCATCTACCGTCTAAAAGGAAGTCCTTTGCAAATGTCTCTTAACCCATCATTGTGCGTATTAGTGAGTTCGAGTGTAAGCAGAGACGTACTAAGGTAATCACTGAAAATTTAAATAATTTCATGGTAAAGTACATACGTACCATGTACATACCTACTGCAAAATAATTTGCATGAGTTAATTAATATGAAAACATTTAACTGAGCCCGTGACCTCGTTTGTGTCGAACTAAATGTTATTTTTTGTCTTTTTATGCGTTTCTGGTGACGTGTATGCAAAATATGATGATTGGTTAAGTAGGTAGTTAAGGTATAGTAGAGTAACAAACAAACTCATACACGCATTTTTTTATACTTTATAGGTTTAGCGTTATGGCTACAATTTCACCTGATGTTAAGTGACGATGTGACCCAAGATGGTGGTCACTATAAGTCTAGTGGAGGGACTGGCTCTTAAGAGCAAGTGCCGGAACACATCTATAGGTATTCGGCGGCATATTTTCAACTTGAGGATTGTAGCTAGCCAGTTGGTAATTACAAAAATCTCTACTACCATGCCATGGTTTACTCACGATGTTATTCCTCACCGAAAGCTCAGGTTCATCGTAGATAGTATCAAACTCATGTCCAACTGAGCAATCATCGCTTCAAAATATAGTAAGCACAGTAAAATACAAAAACTAGAGCGGCTATCGAGTGGTCGGTAATTTGGCCATAATCGCTACCATGCTGGTTTATAAGCCTCTCCGTATCTAGGTATATACGAAGTACTCAGGAATCGCAACATACATATAACGAGAAATACGATTTTTCTTTTAATTATGCCCTTTAAAAGAACGGCCTAAGGAAATAAGAACAGACAAAAATAAGATTAACCTAAAATCTTAGAAACTTATGAGATTCACAGAGATTTAAACCTATCGAACTAGCGATATTTACCTAATTGTGTAAAGAACTCCCTTAATATAGATTTTTATGAATAATTTCCTAAGTGGTTAAGAGTGGGCTATAGTTCCTGAGGTGTCGTCGATATGTACATCAAACACACGCCCACATATTATTTTCACTTCATTCATACAGCATGCAACATGAATCTTCATGCATCTTCCACCAATAGACAGAGAGATTCATTCGGCAGATTTAGATTTATAATTTGTTAGGGTTTTCTTTAAAGTGGTTTCAATACGACTGTAAATGTTGATCATTTACGGTTGCTTAAAATAAAAGACGTCTAATTCAGCGGGTGACAGTTAGTTCCCAAATAAAACATTATTATCTTTCCACAATAACACGGATTTCTATCCAACTGCCTACCTGTTAAACACAATTGGACAATTGTACTGTAGTTGAAATGAAGCACTTCTTACTATTCGACACCGATAGTCGGGTCAAACGGTCATCGTAACGGCACGTGATTTAGACAGTTTTAGAGTTAAGCACGCTCTTCATACAAAACCTTTAATGTATAAAGTTATAATCAGCACCAAGCAATCACATAACTAAAGGACCCGTATTATAGATCATATTATTGACTCTTTCTAGCGCATAAACTTTGAACCTAAGAGTAAAACGAATAAACGAGGAGTTTATAAACTACTAACTGTGCCTGCTACTTAGTTCGCGTGAAACTGAAAATTATTTTATACTTGCTTTTACGAGCGGCTTCGCATGCGTTAATATTAATTTAGTCAAATAAATCGGAAGACTCAGTAAGAAGTTTCATACAATGTTTATCAACAATTGTTCTATGAAATACAAAATATTTGTTTTAATCCGACTGGTAGTTTCTATGATTATCGCGATCAAGCAAACAAACAAACTATTCAGCTTTAAAATATTTATATAGTTAGAAGTCCGGATCGCCACTATATGCGGATCCGCCAACCCAAAAAAAAAATGGGATAATGTAACGTTAGATCTATTCATTGTTAATTTTATTATAGACCACCAACGACTAGATGTGAATTTACCGCCAATAAAACACGCTAAAGAGACAAATTTGGTTTAGAGATCTATTACACTATCTAACGCTACTGGATTTAACAACCAAGTCTCTTAGACCTCGAAATTGCTTAATTCTGGTTGGTTTAATATTAATTTTTCTACTCCCTATTTAATGACAACTCTCACTAACATCATAAAATACACATTACGTTAATAAGAAGTTCATGTTCATCAACGACTTACAAGTATGTATCATTTTTGCCGTTGTTTCAAAGCATAGAAACTCTAGGTTGACTACAAAAATAATTGCCATGTAAGAACTTTTTCATATCGGAATATTTCTCATTATGTAATAAATTTAATTAATTACAAATATAACATTTAATAAAACAAGGTCTATGCTGAACAAGTAATTAGTAAAGTTATTCGTTTAAACTTTATATATGCCACCGGCACGCGCGAGATAAGATAGGAGATAATGTCAATGCCGCAAATACTATACGTATTTTGCTTAATCTGATGTAATACGATACTAATAAACAAGAATAACGTTCTCTCTACATGATTTAAACGGTTTTGAAGCTGTAATGGCTTAGTAGTAGCATATTGTTGGGTCTCAGCAACCATTGACGTGAATTTGATTTCCGTAACGAGTTTGATCTTTCAGTGAAGCGTATCATCGTGGTAAAACCATATAATAATATTAAGGCATTTTGTAATACCCCATTGACTAGCTACCACTTTAATTTAAGAGGTATTCCATATTCTACGTTTATCGACCAGTTAATATCATGTGAAATTGTGGACATACGATCAAACGTAATTTACGTAAACAAAAATAATTGTATTTGCTATAACTGTTTTACAGCTAATTTTCTTATGCTCGCCTGGCTAACTACCACCCTCAAGTTGGAAATCTGCGGCCAAATACCTACAGATGTGTTCCGGCAGTAACACTTGAGACCCAGTTTCACTAAGTTTAGCGTGTAAACCATCTTGACTCACATCGTCACTGAACATCAGGTGAGATTGTAGTTTTTTTTTTATGTTGATGGGCATCAAACAGGCAGACGGCGCATCTAATGTTAAATGGTTACCGTCGCCTATGAACAACTGCAACAGCAAGGGCATTACAGCCGTGTTGCCGACCATAAAACTAAAACTAAGTTGTAAATTAAATAAATTCTATCAATTATTAAACAACCAAACTAATATTTCAAATTCATGGTATATATAAACTAATAAGAATACGGGAATCCTCAACAACACAAACCATTTTTTATTCGAATTTGATAACAACTAGAACAAAAAAGGTGATCCAAATGATAATTTTTCTAGTGTTTAGTACCACGGCGTTTCAACCATATAAATACAATAAAGGCCTACCATATAAACAACTGTTTCTGAGTGTTTTCTCCAAATGTATCCACTTTTATTATTTGACACAGAAAATCTTTCGCAGTCATATTTAAAAAACGTATTGTCAGGATTGGTGTAAGTCTTTATTTTACTTCATACATGACATCAAAAAGGAACTGCCACTGCTAAATCGTCAATCGTAAATATCATGAAATACTATATTCTGATGTCAATTTAACCGTTTTTAGGTAACAAACAACGTTAACAAAATACATATATGTAATGTACTAAAATTGTAATGCTACGTTGTTATAACATTTGACCCAAAAAGCATAAAACAATTTTATTTTAATATCCATGTGTCCGAAAGACTTTTACTATTATATTTTTATTCGCATGATTTGTACCATAACAATAATATTTACAAAAAAGTTGATTGACATTATGCAATGTTGTTTTGTATTTACTTTTTGTACCTACTATATAGTAGTATATATTGTTCGCATACTGCTTACTTTTAAACCAGTTTTTTTTTTATAATTTCCCACCTTGCTTTCGGAATTATTCGAATAAATGGTAGTAGAACATTATCAATAATGGAGCAGTCTTCATCGCCAATGCCCGAAAATGCTGTAGTAACATTGACTATCCAACTAACAAATTATCTGCCACCACACGGTTATTCGATAAAATGTTTTCCCTAGTGCAGGAATTACCCCAATGTCTTCCGGAAGGATATTCGAACGCATTGCCATAAAGTGTACTCGCATCAAACTGTTTTATTATTTATAATTTTTTTACACTCTATGCAAAATACAACGACGGAATTAATGCCGTAGACATTCTCTCACAGTCAATCTTAAGGTGATACAGAGATAAATGGTAGCTGGTATAAATCAAACCGGAAATGAACGATATAAAAACTGGTACAATCTAAGACTTTAAAAGAAGCTAACGATAAAGCTAAAGAAGCTTTAAAGTTATATTGGTTTGTTACAATTGAGTATCCTATGAAAACGAATGGTAAGTTATGCTAGAGTACTATGTTACTTCCACGTTCGATTAAAAATCATAATGTTCGTTATTCATTATTTAAAAATCCTTAATACTTTAAAAGATCATCGCAACAATCTCTACTACAAAGATTGCATTAAGGTCAAAAATAGAGCTAAGACAAATAACAGTTGTATGTCACACAGATGTGCCTCTATAGTACCTAATTATGCACTTCAAGTAGTGTCTCTAGTCATAAGAAAATAGAGTTTATGTTTTATTTACTTTCATATTTCAGTGATTCTTTATTATTTTGTGTTGCAGACAAGTGCAAACAATAAGTGTTTTCGTCCATTAATCACATTCGATAGGCACGCCCACGACACGTGCAGTCATATCCTCGCATGTATCAAGTTGAATCGACACAATAATAATAATAGGAACAAAGAAAATGTTTCACTCAACTGTAAGTTATGATAAATGCAATCCTTTTGCTTGATGGCATTTAGGAAAAAAGCACATTTATTTCAATTTGGAATACACAATGATTAAGGTGTAAATGCACAGAAGTATACCATTAGTAATAACAATATATATTATACAACTTCAGTCTTACAAACTTACACCTCATACCACATCGGACAAGGATTTAAGCTCAGCATATGCAATGGCAAATTGGTATGCGTTAGTTCACATCGTATTTGACACCCCTTTCTGTGCATCAGCTACAACCTATTTTAAAAGTATTTAATTTTTCCTTGTTTACATATTTACCTATCTAAAACGATATAATCAGTTTATTGGCGGTTATTTTCAAAGACTGGGCTATTTACCGAACCAGTGGTAGTTTTGCGTTCAGAAGCGCCTTCCAAGGACTAAAATTAAATAAGGTTTTTTGATTTGATTTAATTTGACTTAGGTATCAAAATTAGAGATATCATAAACAATAGTAACTAAAGAACATATTAAAAGTTAAAGGATTCAGAATATTTATTAATAGATAAAAGCTCGATAAAATTATAATTGTAGATGACCTCTGAAATATAATGATATTAAAATGTGAAATAGTCATATAGTCGTTGTGACCATAATCAAAGTTCATTATAACAAGAAAGATAACTGTTACATCAGTCAGAAAACATGTCTATTTATAGGACATATTAATAATACTAAAATACTCGTAATAATTTCACAGAAATATTATATAAACAATCTGTTTAATTAAATTAATTAATCATGCGCATTGTTTTGAAACGATAAAGCTGCAATTATAGTCAATGATCTATGGATCTAAACAGATTAATTCCGGATAATATTTTTCGCAATTAATATGAAATTTAACACATAATTTAAAGCTGCTCTTACTGTTTTTGATATGGGTGAAATTATTTTCCGATTTTTCCTAGCATTCACGAGAGGTGACACATACTCCACGCTGATAAGAACTAATACAAGTCATTATAAGCCTCCAGAATGGTCTCGCATTCTACCTTTTCCCAATTTTCATTGCATTCAGACCGTATCGCACAGGCGCGACCGTGTTTTATGGCCATCTTGAGGTTGTAGTCCACAATGTCCTTCGCCGGGGCTCTCACCGCTCGACGAATGAAGTGGCATATCGCGTCGTCGGCCAGGTCGGTATAGTGCACACAGGACTCCGTGGGTCTTAACACAGCCACGATAGCTTGGGGTACACTATCATGGATCTGTAGTTTCCTCCCCTTGGTCTGGAGGATCACCACCGATTTGAAGGTCAACATCCAACATCCAGCAAAATCTTCTCATCAGTGACGATGGGGTCACTCAGAGGTGTTTTGCAGCACGAAACCACTGGTGGAGCTAAAAGTGGCCATGTATGCATTTAGCAGGTGAGGTTAGCTTGGTCAACTCAGATGGACAACTCATGGATGGACAATTTGTATCAAAAGACACCACACTCATAACTTCTACAATGGAAGTCATGAAATTGTATATTGTAATAAGAATCATATGGTACTATACTATAAAAACACCATTAGGTACTGAAGGGAGACTGTAATATTCCCACAACCAATATTCAAAAATAGTGCTTAAGCTTAACATATAAAAATGAACAAATATCATTACCTTTGTTCTCAAACTATTCATAACATCTGGCAAAGTGCAGACTACTTACTATGTTAAATAGGTTAACAATTCATAATACATTTATTTAACTCCTAATATTAGCAACAAAATAATTGTTTAAATAAACATTTTCTTTTTAACATTGTTTTTTAATATTTACTTCTTAAACTTTTAATATCATTGGTGACTTGGGAAAAATATACAGATTTTCCAGTTACTATGTTCAGTTGTGATCACTCAACTATATGTGGCAAGCATAACAGAAGTATATGCCAATATGTTTAAGTAAATATTCTTATTGATTTACTCAATTTAGATGAAGGCCAGGCTTATGCTCTAACTAGCCAAATAACACTAAAAAGACAATACCTAAAAAAATAATGCTAAGTAAAATATAAAATTACAAAACATCACAGTCCATTGGTACATAGGAATTGGTGTCAAATATTGTAATTTTGCTGTAATTCAAATGTGACTTGATTAATATAAACCTTAAATATACACATATAGTTAAAGGAATATATAGAATCTTATTGGATTTACAAGAAAAATCTTTTTTAATGCTGATTTTAAATAAATATAGGTTTGGTCTGATGGCAAATTATGTCAGCTGAGTAAAGTTTATATTTATAAATTTAATAATTAAATTATATTATAATTTATCTATTTAAAATTTACTTGCGAGGTGTAATAGCAAACCTTTTCATTCCCAAAATTAGTATTTTTTTAAGTAAGTACACCAAATTGTTTCTTCTTTGGAGCACTACAATTTGATGAACTTTCTTAAATAATACCAATTTTGGACTGAAGCAGATTTGATTTAACACCTCTTACTTATTATCATATTTAACTAACATTATCTTCATAAGGAAAATAGCTATTTTATATACTGTCTGTAAGCTTAGTAAAAATATTAACTTAAAGTCCACTGATTAATTTATAAATACTATCCAAGAAATATATGTCATTGTTACATTTATTGTTTGTTCCTTAGTAAAAATTACATTAGCAAAATCCAATAAAAAAAAATCCATTTATACTTTTTTAGAAGGTGCATAGCTGTATTGTAAGGAATATTAAAAAGAAAATAGTCAGTCACACTGAGTAGTATAAATACAATGCGCACATGACAATTGCATATATTGAAAGCAAGATAGTTGAGGCAGTATATTCATCTGAAAGCCTCTTGTTTTTTTTTTATGAAATAGGGAGCAAACAAGCAAGTGTGTCAAGTAATGGTAATTGATCATTCGTGTTTATACTGAAAATCATTATTGGAATGGTTCATTAAATGGTATTGTAGGATGAAGCATACTAGTGGTATTGATATTATACATACAATATAGTGTAAGATAGGATACAGACTTATCATTTACATGTGTATAATGTTCAATATATATTAGGTATTCTAAAGAGTACATATTTCATTTTATGTATAACAAACTATTTCTAAATTACCTATTCCAAACAATAGTCTATTCATAACTGAACTTGAGCAATGTACAGAAGGTCAAATATGAAAAACATAGGACTGTTTATATTTAGAACTGTCACTTTTATCTCTTCGTGTTTCAGCTTGAGTTGATACTTTATAATAGGGGCGTACTCGAAATAAAGAAATATAAATAACGTATTATAGATTAAAAAATACACCTTACAATTTTTATTGCGTTGACAATAAATTTACTATTTTTTTCAGTATAGGACTTCTTATACGGTAAAACATTTGTTATTATTTAACTTTATTTGGGACTTACCTTTAATGTAAAAGCCTCGCAACCATTTTCTAAAAAATAATAGTAAGTAGAACTATGAAACAAATCATAAACATTGTTCACTTTTGCAACTACATCTTTTTAATTACCTATATTATTATTGTAAATAAAAGTAAAATAAAAACCTTGTTTACATTACTGACGTTTTGACATTCCTTTGACACATTTTTTAGTTTTTCGAATATTGTTTCATAAAAAAGGCTAAGGTACAAATACCACGCAACCATGTCAGATGTTTCATAATTTAGTGGTTAACACTTCCATAAGTAGATGACCTCTTATTAAAACTATTCAGGGATTTTATATGACAAGCAATATATCACATCTCAACTTATTTTTTTCAATTCTTTACTTATGCACATTAACCAAACTAACATTACATGAAATGTCACCAATGTTACGTACAAACAGGACCAAATTAATTTATTTTATTTATTAATTTATTAATCATAAAAAAGTATAGATAGACAAATGACAACATGGACGATATTAGTTACGGTAGTTACCACTGTGTTGTAGCCACTATCACCCACCGAAATATATCTATAACAACTAAGTCAACGAATTTAAATAATATTATAATAAGACAAATTAAGATCCGTCTAAATGATACTTTTTAGTAACGTGGAGCAACGTCTTTGTAGACTTCCTCGCAGCCTTGGGCGCGGGGGACAGAGAGAGATAGGAGGAACTTGCTCGACGCTACTAACTAGGAAATCCCAGTGCAATTCCACGGTCACCCGTTGCCTTACAGATACGACACGAGCTTAGTCTAGCAATTACCACGCCGTCCCAGTTTGATAGTAAGTCGGATCTCGATCCATGCAGCCTAAGACGCCGGTGGTCTCGGACAAAGAGAGTTACCGCGAGTCGATATGCCTCGTAGGCCTTCTCCACGGTTTCCTAAAAAGTTTCTCGTAGAAGAACTGTGTTATGTATTCATTCCTAAAAGTCGTAATCAGTACTTTGAAGAAAGTTTATTAAGTCGTATCGCTCATTTGCAGGAAGCACCTCACAACTCAAAAACGGCAATGTTTGGGAAACAGGTTTTTCAAATTTGTGAATAAAATTCTTGAGTAAATATTTATGTAAATGTTATTTCACTACATTTGTTTTATAGCCCATCTATTCATCTTACTTTATCACAGGGGTTTCCAAACTATGCACCGCGGCGCCCTAGTGTGCACGTAAAGTGTAAGGAAGGGCGCCGCAAAGCGATTATCTTTACTATTCTCCAAAATCTCAACGTAAATGTTCGTAGGTACAATATATAGGATTAAATTTCGAGCTCTCGCGATGCTTAACTACGTGATCGGAAACTGTGAACTTTATATTCATATTAATAAACAGGTTACATTCATAATGTGGATGTTTTAATTTTTGTGCCCATTTACCTAACTAGTATTATTGCACCTATATATATCAACCAGCTAAATAGTTAAGGAGACCGCGACAAAACAGCAACATGTATGTGCGCTGTGAATTGAAAAAGACTGGGAACTCTTGCTATAACGGATTCACAAGCAATTAAAATGTGAGCAGTATTTTTATTTTCTATGAACATCATCTAGAATCAGTTGTGTCTTTAGTCCTGTTAAATATGTCTATATTTAGCCTTTCATTAATGTTGTGTCATTAATGATAACAAACATTTTACAAAGTAGGTATTTTTAAACCAAACTATAAAACCAAGTTTTACTTACTTTTGCTTAAGATTGTCATATGACTAAAGTCCCTTCTTTGTTGCAAGCCTGTATCCTATCTCTTCGCGACAAACTCTTGTTAACAAAAATGTGTCAGTGTTGAAAAAAAGTTCGACTGAAAGTGAGGCAGGATATCAAAACCATCCTAAGTCACTCCTATTAAGGGGAAAAATTATGCGGTTTTTACAGAAAAAAAGCAAACGTTTCTGATTATTAGTGTATAAATAACTTAAAATCACTGTTTCTTGAGTTATGTCGTCCTTCTTGCAAATAAGCGATATTACACAATGATATAATAATTTTATGCTTGTAATTAACATTTGAATGAAGATTTCCTGATAGAAAGATTTAAAAAACTCTGGAATAAAAAGACTAAGTTCATAATCAGATCATTTTATTATTGGTTGAGATATTATTAGAGTTAACAAAATAAATCAAGGCATACCAGTTAATTCTAAGGGTTTGGAGGTGGGATTTCATATCTGTTGATGAATTGCCTAATGTATATAAGCATGCTCAGTATACCTAAAATTGGATAACTTTTATTAAATACTCCAAATTCAAGATAAAGGTCTTTTCATGGCTTTTTTCTCTTTGTTAACTTTATAAGCTGTGGACATTTTTTGCATATTTTCCTTATGTATCTTATCATGATCTACAATTCTTTTAGGATAACTTTCTCCAATAATACATTCTGCCCTACTTTGAACTCCTTTAGGTGCCTTCCATGGTTCAAATATATATTCTGATGGATATTTTTTTAATTCTGGTACATATTTCCTTATATATAAACCATCTTTGTCTGTTTTCTTTCCAAAAGCTACAGGGCTATAGACTCTAAAATATTTGTAAAAGAAAGCTGATGCTGATAGCCACATCCAATTTCCCGCATTTAAAGACCAATCATAATCAAGTAAATAATCTTCAAATACCTTAGCTCCTTCTTCCCAAGATATCCACAAATCTCCCCTAGTTAAAAAGCATGCTACCATATGTCTGGCCAAATGGTGAATCCAACCTTCTTGCTTCAATTGTCTCATTATAGCATCCACAAAAGGGTAGCCAGTTCTCCCTTCAGCCCATGCTTTTAAATGTTCATCATTTTTACCCCATGGTATCTGTGTGCATAGTTTGTTACCTACCATTCTATCAAAGTTGTCAGTACCAGCTCCAGCAGTATAATAAAATTCTCTCCACATCAGTTGCCCTAAAAGGGATACAGGTGGTAAAGTATGATTCATTGTGTTTTCAATTTCCTTTAACTTGTGATAAAAAAGTTTGGCTGATAAACATCCATGACTTAGGTAAGGACTAAGAACTGTTGTGCTTGGTTCTAAACTATTTGGGGATGAATTCGGTTTTTCAAACTTGCATACCCATTGTTTTTTAGACATATATACATTGAGTCTTTTAATAGCTTCAGTCTCTCCACCTGGGTATTTTACAGGCTGCAAAGTTGTTTCATCTAAATGTAATTCGTGCAGACTTGGAACATCATACTCTTTAGAGCTCTCATCAGGTGATTTACAGTGATCAGGTATTTTCTTGTTTATTTCAATGCATTCCTTTACTTGTACATCTTGCACTAAGGAAAGAAATTTTTGATATGTTAGAGGTACAGCTCCATTGTTCTTCTTCAAAACACTGTTTATATCATACACAGTGTGTTGTACTCTTTTATTTATAAATATACCTTTTTTATTGGCAATTTCCTCAACCAGAGCATCTAAGATTACTAATTCAGGGTCAATATCTACTTGGCATGACAGGTACTTGACTGACCATTCATCAAACAGTTTTGGTAGAAGCTTAGTGGCCTCTCCCTTGACAACATAAAGGCGTGAATTCAACTTCTTCAAATTAGTATCTAAATCTTTTAGACTCTGAATTAAAAATCGCAAACGATTATGGCCAATTTTTGTCTTGATATCAGGATGTATTATGTAGAGGGGTCTCAGAACCTGTTTTCTATTTTCAGCCTAAAATTATATAAAACGTATAAGTAAATAAAATATAACCACTAAGTTAGTTTTAAATATTACCAACCTCGTTCATTGCATTTCGTAGAGCAAGATTATCATGTATACGTAAGTCCAGTCGAAACCAATGAATAACTGAAGGGAACTTTTCCATATTATTTCGATAAAAACTTTAATTATTATTCTTTGCAACAGAGATTCATCAGTATCACAAAAATAACACAATTTTCCGCCAAAATTGACAGTATTCATTCGTTCAGAAAAAAGTTTCTATCTGATATCACATTTTCAAACAAGTAAAATCTATAACAATAGTTTTTATATTATTAGTATAAATTTATGTTATACACAAAATAACAGCTAGAATTGGATATAACTAATGAACACGACATAAGTTTTATAAAGTTTGAATATTTCTAAAATTTTTATGTAACTATTTGTTATTGTTGTCATAGTAACTATACGAAATAGCAACCGTCAGTGACGTTTTACGTTTTTATTTCGTAAACAAATACCTAGCATAAGTTTTTGATCAGGTTTATAGTTTATTTATCAAAATATACACCAATGACTAAATTATATTGACTTCTCGATACTTATTCGAGTAATATCATATAATAATAAATCTATTTACCAATGGAAACAAATGTAAATATTATAAAGTCAATAATTTCGTATAAATAAGGACCTATTTGTAAATATTTTATAATCATGATTACTAAATTGTATAAAAATATAACAGAACCTAAATAATGCTGCAACATGCCGAAAATTATAGAGTTGACTGTAGAACTTGAGGTGCAAAGGGTGAGAAATTTCAAGTATCTGTTTGCAGTATTATGAAACTTTACATTAAAATAACACAAGCCAAAATATTTATTACAGGTTTCATGTCCAGGTGTATGGCTGTGCCAGGATGGGCGAGTGTCTCTTACAGTTTTTGCGCTTGGGACCAGCTATCAAACTTGCTTACTGCCTCCCACATTTCCACTCATGTTCAAAGACATTTTTTACTTTCGCAAAAGATTTCAGGAGACTTGTGCTCTTAATAATATTTGCTGTTTATTAAGTAAGTAAACAGATCAATGGATTACTGTTGTGAAAGAAAATATAAATTTTACAACACTATGGTTAGAATTACTTTTTACTTGTTAAGATGTTTTTGTGTTTGTAGATTAAATTCTGGTTAATTAGGTCTAAAAGATAACTACAAACTTGAACACATAAGTGATTACATAACAAAATTAGGGAATATTTGAAAAATTTCAGAGCAATCTGTAAAACATCGGACTACTTATGACTACGGGATCAATTGTACTTACTAACTTGTTTGCAATTGAAAATCATGCTTGCTTAAAAAATATATAAAATTAGTCAAGGGCATGGCTCGTTTTTTTTTCCTTAAAAATTAAATTAATGGTATGTGGTGTACACTTTTGATTTTTTCAAACTTTTATTGCGTCTTATTTACAACAGACATAAAGTATGTTACTTATAATAGTACAAATATAAAAGTTTTTCTTTTTATATAGAAAATGAAACAATATACTGTGAGTTGGTGCAGTGGTGTGAAGATTGTGTCTCTGGAGAATGCACTATTCTGGCACAATACCTTGGAGCCCTTAATGATGTATTGTTCCCACCAAATATGTGTTCCAATGATGGAGTTGACTTACTCATGAGGAGATGTAAAGATTTTCCTGTAATTATTAATATTTTTTGTATCTTTACTTGTTAAAAAAATATTATAAAAGTCTTTATACTTTCATATTTGTAAATTTTTGATAGATACAAAGTTTGTTCTTGTATATATGTTTTTTTTTTTAATTCTGATAATTTTTGATTAATCAATTCAATGATTTTGTATTTCTGATTTTTCGAATGTTATCTGTATTCTATGTTTAAAAAACATTGTTGTTGTATTATATCCCATTCTATTAGCACTCGTAGAAAACTACCTGTTTGTTTATCTGATCATTTCTAAATATAATATGTAGTTACACTCAAAAAGTTTGAACATTTTAACTCCATAGGGTATTTTATCTCCAAAAATCGAGATAGCAACAAAAGTGCGTATAGATGAAGTGTGGAATCAGTGCAATTTGGGCCCCTCAAAACCATCACCATGTCACTGTGCCACCAGTGACCCAGAGGGTGGTAGACAAAAACAAGTGTGCCATACAGCGAAGTACCATAGGTAAGTTTTGTCTTAAGACTTTTGTTGATGACTAATGTTATCTATTTTATTACTAATGTGCAAATGTTCCATTGATAATTTACAAATTTGTTTCTTGTACTGCAAAAAATTATAAAATTAAAAATATATTTATCAGATTGATTTCTTCCAGTGAAGTGTATAGGTTTGTATAGTGTATATTAATACCTGATCCATTTCAATTAGAACTAGTTGCCTGGCTGTCCTGTAGATAATACACACACACTACACCTGAGGTCAGGGGTGCCGCATATAAATTACAGCCTGGCAGTGTTATCAAAAAGCCAAAATTATTACTTCCTTACCCTAAGCGGACATTCTTTTTTTGGAAGTTTCAGGAAATTTCTGCTTTTATTTTTTATATGAACATCGCTTAAGAATTCCTTCGAAAAACTCTGAAATATTTAGTGGAAACTTCCAGCTGATATTTCTACTTCAGCTTCAATTCTTCACTTAAAAAAGCTGATAAGTTATTTTGTGAATATATCGATCTATTGGAACAAGGTTCCTTATCGCACGGTACAGACCTGGCGGATCGGGGCTAAGCGAAAAAAGTGAAAGATTTTTCCATCACAAATCTTTCTATAGTGAAAAGGGTTACCCTAGCGCGTATGCTATTTGCTGTGCCCAGACATAGGTGCGCACGTATTGGTTCAAGGCAAGCAATAAATTCACACCAACTGCACAGGTATAGTTTGTAGTTTGTACACGGCATTTGCGTCAGCTGTTTCATACGGTGTTATAATGAATTGAAGAATGTACAATGAAATATTTATTTTCACTAGACGAAAAAATCTATTAATTACGAAATTTCCTAACATTTCTTCAATTTATTAGTTATTTCTGCTTTTCATTTACTTGCTTTCAGACGCTAGTAATTCGCGTATTTGTATTTGTTAATCAATAATATAATACGTTTATAAATAATGATATACTACGAAAAGAACTTCGCTCCAACCGAGTGTTGTACGAAAATTATTTTTGTTTGTTGTCGTAGAAACAAATGTAACACAACGAAACGATCTCCATCGGTGATGAAATCGCGTTCGAGATCTCGGTCTGATGGTTCAAGATCATGTTGCAGTCTCAAGACCGCGGAACCGGATATAAATATCGATTGCCGTTGTCCAAAGTTAGTAACCTATTTAATTTTATGTTGCTAATAGAGTTGTACTAATTGTGTATGGTGGTAGGTTTTAACTTATGCCCGCCTGGCTAGCTTCCACCCTCAAATTGTAAATCTGCAAACAAATACGTATAGGTGCGTTCCGGCAGTTGTACTTGAGAGTCAGTACCTCCACTAGAATTTGCGTGCCCACCATCTTGGGCCGCTCGTCACTTAATTATAGCATATGACAATCGAACGACATATTTGTGTGCAACATACAGTTAAATAAATCATTCGTGGCAAAATGCTCTTCACAAAAAATAGTTTGACGCGAATGATTAATTTATCCGGAGATAAGATTAATAGAATAAGCTTGATGGGAGGTTCATAACCAGCATTGAAATGCTACACATTAATAATAGAACATACAACAATGAATTTAGGCCGCTTCATCTTTTACTAAATGATGTCGGTGAGTTGAATACTGGCTGATTTGCTCAAGAAAGAAACTCTATATGTGTAATACAATTTAATTAGAACCATTTTGTTAACGAGCAAATTGAAGACATTGTGAATTACCTAAGTTACTTATATTTGTCGAGACAGTAATTGTACTGCGAGATACGAAATATTATTAGTTTATTCAGCTTTCTTACCTCCCGCAGTAAAATCCTTACAAATATCATTGCGTCAGATCTGCTATCTACATATGATAGCTCAGTGGTAGTGTGTAAGAACGCCGCGTCAAGAGGTGTGAGTTCAAATCCACCTACAATGTGCTTGAGCTTTCTGTGAAACGTCGACAAATCATTGTGAGGAAATCATATCATTATGATGGGGCTTTTCTAATACCCGCCTGGCTAGCTACCAACCTTAAGTTGAAAATATGC
This sequence comes from Actias luna, assembly GCA_039707435.1. Taxonomy (NCBI): domain Eukaryota; kingdom Metazoa; phylum Arthropoda; class Insecta; order Lepidoptera; family Saturniidae; genus Actias; species Actias luna. The sequence goes on along the minus strand of JAZHAC010000033.1, from coordinate 4,304,030 downwards.
CGCCAAATATCTACAGGTGTTTTCCGGCAGTTACCGACATAAGGCAGCGTCAGGCCGTTTGCCGTGACGGCATACCAGTCGATTTGGCTACTAAGGCGTCCAATAGACTATAATAAAAGACTACCAATCTATTATATATTTTTTAATGATCATCCCAAATACAGTCCGATTATGGGAAAATCTCGCACGTCCCTATTTCGTACGGGTCGTGGACGTAGACCTACATCACGCAGCGCCATTACTAGTAAATGTCCCGAGTATAATGTTTACAACGTTCAAACATCCCGGAATTTCGATTGGCGACAGAGGAAACCAAGGTCGAATAACAATGATACCGACAACAGCGAATACGATGACGATCGATGGAGGTGATTCTAATAGACTTATAATAGCGTACTTACATTGTTTTAATACTGAGCTCTTTGTATTTGTATTGTTTCCGTAAATGAGTAATTTAGGAAATTGAAAAATAACATAGTCGTACTATAATTGATTATTTATGCTGTACGAAGAAATTTCCTGTATATCTTTATCAAAAGTGAATTGTAGTGTTTATAATGAATTACTAGCTGTGTCTACGACTTCGCTCGCATGGATCTGAAAATTATTTATAGCCTATGTTACTTTGGGATAATATAGCATTCTAATGGTGAAAGAATTTTTGAAATCGGTCCAGTAGTTTTTGAGTTCATTCGTTTCAAACTAAAATCCAATATTACAAATCTATCCTCTTTATAATATTAGTATTGATAGTATAGATATAAAGTTGTTTTTTGTTTGTATGTGTTATTATTATAATAAATTTTGCAATTTTATAGTAAAAATTATTAACACGCGTAGCGTTGATTTTTAACATGTTTTAGGGATCATCTTATACACTTTTTGTTTTCTGTTTGCGCTAACGATTGTCGAAAAATACAGGGCTACGGGACGTTGGCTACGGAACAACTAGTAATGAAACGTGTTTATAGAGATATATACTCTGTTCTTGATTATTGGATGTATAAAAATTACTTCTAGAGCATGATACGTCAAAGAGTGCAACTGACACATGTGTTATACTTCCTATATGGTGGTCAAGACCCAGTTTTACATCAACGTTCTAGCACTCCGTAAAATACCTTAAAAAATATATTCATAAAACAGTGACTTTTGTCGCATTCCGGAATCAAACTGCATATACAGCTAACAATACCGATGATCAATTGTCGAAGTTCTTTTTGATTGCCATACTACTAAAAAGAAAACTTATCGCTATTTCAGACCTAGCAGCGACACAGTAAAACCAAGTATCGGAGTTCCCTCAGAGAGGTTGCAGAAGATTTTACTCGAAAGCAACTACATTGACCAGGAGTCGTACCCTGAAAACAGTCCTCGAGAGAGGACATATAAAGTAACAAAAGGTTTAACAACGCCATGCGTTTGCGAGATATGCAAACGTTACCATGAGTTGTTTCATACTAATCTCAGTACTAAAAGTTGTTGATTAAAGCTTAATTATAGTGTACCCCGGTAATCCGACCCCTGTCTAATCCAACACCCCCTGTAATCCGACATATCTATTAATATTAAATATTTTTTTGACAATCTTTCCTAATGTAGATAATGTATGATTAAACAGGCTACAACTTGTACGCACCACGACTATTGTCATTGACGCGTAAGTATTGTTTTGATTTTGATTGCTTAGTTTATATTTGACTACATGTATGTTGTTTAATTTACTAAATTCGACATCATAATGAAGTATGATTTGTACTTCACAGTATAACATATAGAATTTTATCATTGGATGTGTAATTTGTAGTATTACATGGTACTCTTTTGCAAAATAAAACCGGACTATAGGGGGTCTTGCAGTACTCTATAATCCGGCGAATTCGATAGTTTGACACTGCCCTGTAAAACATTTACCTGATTACTGAGGGCCACTGTGTACATGTATTTTATATATGACTAAATTATGAATAGAATTAAAGATTGTCCGCAATAATATTTAATATTGTTAATGTTGTTAGTTAATTTATTTATTTATTGTAAAATATTTTTAAACAAGTTTTGTCGATTATTCAAAACATATGTTAGGTTATGAATTTATTTTAATTTAGCTAAAAATAGCCGTATCTTTTTATTTCGCTACAATTTAATTAATCATCAGATAAGTATTACAATTGAGTTGAAAAACAGCTATGTATAATATTTCTCATACGATTGGTAGAAAAAACCTATTTCACATATATTTATTTAATCATGATAATGGGAAATGTTTCTCTTTTACCTACGGTGTGTTAAATCCAGGACATACAACTAAAAAATTAGTCAATGTAGGCCTTAAGAAGGCGCTTATGAACGTCAGAACTACCACCAGTTCGGTTAATAACCCAGTCATCGAGAAGAACCGGTAAGAAACTTGATCAGGTTATATTATCTTTTTTAGGTAGGTACCATATTTAAACAATGAAAAATTTGCAATAGCATTTATAATAGCCCTTTAACATCACAACCCGCTTGACAGCGTGCTTAAACTTACTATCTAGCAAATCGGTAATGTGCTTTGGGACTTTGTTATAAAACCTAACACTATTACCTAAAAAACTTACTAATCTACAGAGCATAAAATATGAGGTGACCCGATTTGGCCGAAAAATTGTTTATTAAGACTAAGTTTCATAACCTAACATCTGGATTGAAAAACTTAACAATCTTGAGTTTTATACTAATTTATTGTTAGATAAATGAAATCCTGTGAATCGCTAGAGCTTATTATAAGTTATTGTTATGATATAAAGTTCAAAGTACATTTTAGCTTTATGTTGCCATAACATGTTTATGCTGAATACCAAACTAAATCAATTTCGTATACATGTTTGTGACTGACCAAAAAAATAAAACGCATTTTTATCAATAAAAATCTTATTATTTTTATTTATTATTATTATATAGAATTCTGGTCTACAGGTAACTTAAAAATTACATCTTTTTTCTATAATTAAGTGATATGGCTCCACTTTAAAAATCTATTTTATAATAATATATTTCAAGTATTGGATATATAAGAAGTTTTTAAATTAAATAAATACACTGCCGTATTTGGATAGCGCAAACAGCTTAAGTAGATTATTACTTTTAACAATATATCTTGTTGCTAGATTTCTGAGATACAATTTTAAATTAATCACTAACAGAAGTACATAATTATATTTATGGAAAAAGAAATATTACGTTAATATATAGAGTGGTATTTTATTAAAATGATTTATTCCAAAAAAATTAATACGTAAATTGATTAGTAATTCCATCATGAGAACATACGATCTCATATAAAAACTCAAATACCGGTAAAAATGATCCAAGCTATTCAAGGCTATCAAAACGGCAATGTATATGTTAAAACTAATATATAAATTCGGTACATACAAACAAATGTAAATACATAATATTAATTTTATTCTAAATACATATCACACCTCCGGTCAAATAGCGTGTCACAACCCAAAAAACAACATTATTGAGAAAAGGGCGTGTAAAGTTTATAGTACTCTTATGTTTTACTTTTTAAACTTGCTTGAAAGTAAAAAATTACATTTTTACTATCCTAAAACTCTAATACTAAGATAAAAATGTCTTTTTTTTTGTGTTGGGACACAATATGAGCCGAAGTGTGTGATATTTGAGTGACAACTGTATACTGTATTCACATAAATATATATATATATTTAATAACTACGTTTTTTTACTTTTCTACTTTGAGCGAGCAGAGAAGGGAAAGCGTGTGAATTGTATATAAAACATTCGATAGACGACACGTTTCAAGAACAAAACGCGTCGAAGAATGAAAAATGTAATAAATAAGATGTGATTACATATCTTAAAACTAATTTTTAATACACTTGGGTTTGATATATAATTCATAAAGGAAATAGAGCAAAAGCTATTATATTTTATGACGTCATACGTAAGAAATTATGTTAAAAGTTCTTGCTCTTTCAAACTTATTTTTTATAAGTATGAAATTCAACTAGATTTTCTAAATTATATTAACTCCTACATAGATCGGAAGACGAAAAGTCAGCCTTTCAAAATTAAAACTAAAAATTGACATTATTATGACAGCTTAGTTAATATTATACTTTGTACATTTCATTATAATCATTTATTATGCTAAATTTATATTCATGTTGTTATTCCAAAATTAGGTAATTTATCCGTCCCTTAATACCGATAACGAATTACCTCGTATTCGAACTGATTACACAACATTTTTTTATACGTGTAAAAATTTGTAGATTTTTGATTTGTTGGACTTATTTGTAAAATACACAGTTTCCATTTGCAAACCATAGTAATAATATATTTTCCGTGTTAATCACTTAGTATTGTTATAAAAAAAATCAACGTAGCATTGTTTTCTTTCTTCAAGTTTTTCTTATTTCCCTCATTATTTTCACCGTTTCAGTAATCAAGGCGTATTAACAGTTATCTTATGTCCCTTAACATTAGCCCGTTCCTTCGACTTTGTATATTTGGTACAGTCAACAACAAAAGCGATGATAGCGATTACAGCGAAAACCGCATAGAAAATAGCGAGCGCTATCAAGAAGCTGTCTTCTCTGTATTCCCATATATGGTCTGATCTGAAGTAATCGTAGTTCGAAAGAACTTGTGTACCGTTTGGTGGTGGACAGGGTGACTGGACTATTATGTCTTGGTATGGTCTCTGTAAAAATGCATTTGTATTACTCATTTAAAAACGTTCATTTGAAGTTTTTGACGCTTAATAGGATGAAATTGTTTACTAAAACTGAAATATACAGTATTTTTTTTAATACGTTGTTTGTTTGCTCATGTGGTTATAATCTCACCTGATGTTAAGTGACGATGTGCCCAAGATAGTGAACACGCTAAGGCTAAGGCTTACTCTCAAACGCAATTGTCGGAATACACTCGATATTTAGCGGCAGATTTTCAACTTGAGGATGGTAGCTAGGCAGACAGACATCAGAAAAAACCTTTCTACTAAGATGCAATTAAATTTAAAACAAGTAAAAATTGCGAATATTATCTTGTAGTTTAAAAATGAAAATATCAAGAAAATAAATCACTGTATTAATTAAGGGTTAAGGAATTACGTGAACAATATAATTATTAACAGTAAATTTTATTTAGACAGTATAAAATTTATATATCCAATTGTGCTTTTTCTGCTCTTCTCAATGATTGAAATGTTTTAGGGCCTAGATAAAATTAAGTATAATTCGTTTGATCATACAATAAACTAACAGTGGATTTTTTGACAATTAGTAAGCACACATCCTTCAACATCCACATTCATTACTTTTCTCACAAGATGCGTTTCCTCTCTTTGCATGACATGTCCAAACCACGGCAAACGATTTCCTGTCAACTTCTCTACCACATTCCTAACTTTGTCTAGTCTTGGAACACCACGCATTTCTGCTGCATATAATCAATATTCATCCGTTTTTTTTACTAGCCCAACACTCTGATCCACACAATATGACCGGTCTTATAATGGATTTAGCATAACACCAAGTTTAGAAATTTAAAAAACTATATTCGAAAATTGTATTAGGTATATGAAAAGTCGTGAGTACAGTCAGTAATGACTAACTTCACTAACCTGTTTATTAGTACACCTAATGTCCTTACTAATACTACTTTTTAAAGCAGTCTCGCTCAGTTCCTTCCTCAATAATTCAGGCAGGGCCCATTTAGATGGCGACACATATTCTAGCCACTGCACGTATCGTGGTAGATCTGTCTGCTGTATCATCACGCCGTTGACTAAGGTACTGAGCAGAAGGCACAAACCAGACAGTATTGCGGCTGTTTTCTCCATTGGCACTAAGAATATCGCCGCCCGGCATAGCATCTGTATGCTGATTAGATATAGTATCATATAACCTGTAATTATAACAAATCTTACGTATTTATGCGAATTTTTATTTATGTTTTAATTAGTAACAAATTAGTAATTAGTAATTAAATTCCACTAGATCGCAGGTATCATCCAACAATATATGTAATAGCTATGTCCGCGACTTCGTTAGCATGAAACTAAAAATTATTTATTATTTTTGTCCATTTTCGTCACTATTTTAAATACTGATCTGCTACTATTGATGGTAGCGTGATATTAAATAAATAGCCTAAATTTCCCGAGTCCTTCTTAATCATTGCTCTATTAATTCGACTGGTAGTTCATAAGATTAGCGCGTCCAAAGAAACCTTTTTGGTTTATAATATTAATATAGGTAAACGCGTAAAACTGACTTTTTTATTATGTATATACGCTCCGGCATTAGCTAGTCTATACCAGCTGAGAGATTTTCAAGGTGATGTGGGAACAATGACTGTGATAGGTTTACAGATTACGGCGCCCAGGGCAAAAAGACAAATTGTCGCCGTTTGAAAATTATATTGTAGCGTCAATATTAATTGATTAATATATTAATAACCATTATAATTTTTTTGCGAAAAATGAATTAATGTGTGAAATTTTCTATTTATTAGTAAAATTTACCATAGAAATTATAATTATTGACAAAAAAAAACGGCCATTACAGTGCCCCTAAATTTTGGTACCTGGACAAGTGCCCGGCTTGCCGCCCCTAGAGCGGTTCCTATAATTTAATTAACGTTAAATGTATTTGTAGCGCAAAAGTTTTCACTATCAGTCAGTAACGTCTAATCAACTTATAATCAATACAAACGAGAGGACGCAGTCAGAACAAGCTTTTGATGATTTTTTTTTTATTTTTTAATATAAGAACATTAGTTCAAAATTTTATTCATACCTAAATAAATATAAAATCCATCGAAAGAGCCCGGCGACTGCGCGTACAACCCTGACATAGCGTAGCTTGGCACTAAGTAAGCTAGCCAGGTCAGGATAGCTGACCATAACTCTAGAAATTGCTAAAATATATAAAAATGTATTAATACTCGACGTACATATATTTGACATCATCCTCACGTCATATGAATCACAATTATGTAAATATGATATGTCTATTCCCGTGTATAAAGTGTCCACAGAAGCGGCCATATTTTCATTGAACACCAGTTAATATTCTAATGAATAATATCATATATATACATAGAATGAATTTGGAAATAAAATAATAATATAATGAATGAATGAATAATTAATTGCATTTTAAATATGTATACGGACGAGCTAAATGCTAGAAGGCATTTTCTTCCAGCTAACCAGCAGTAATGAAGCAAGACATAATTACTTTCTTTATACGTAAAGCAAATAAAATATTTAGTATAAAAGTGTGTAATAATAAAAAAAAAAAACATAATTAAGCCCAATTTATTTATAAGCCATGGGAAGAAATCGGATCATAATACTGGTTCTCTGCAATTTTGCCTATGGGTTTAAGTCGTATTAACCATGGTATATACGTACATCGAAAATAATAAATACTGATCTTGAATAAAGACCGACAGCGATGTCTCTCTCGACGTGCCGCCTCATAGAGCTGGCTTCGCGCGCTCCCAACCATAACAATAAAGGCCAAACTGTCATGCACATCACGGCGTAGTGGAAACCCACTCTGTCGTTTTGTGTCAACTGGAACAAGAAAAATGTTGTATTTTCTGATTCCGTTGATTTATAACCATCAAATATAACCAGATCAAGGTTCTTGCCGTTTCTTCTCGATAACTGGATTGTGTATTTTCCGAACCGTTGATAGTTGTGATGATCATAATCGTCTTCCCAGGGGCTAAATTGAATTAATTTAATAAATGATAATGAATATTTACAAATACAAATGATAGTTTATATTAGTCGTCATGCCGCGATCTCAGTAGGTGACATTTTTGTACGCTGTCATAGCTTTGACTACCTGATTTTGGAGTCGACTTCTAATGGGGAATTTTTGAAATTCTGATTCGTAGCCTTTTTGTGTGACGCTCATTCGGGTAAAGTCGGCTCGAGGCGACTAAGGGAGCGAGAGAGATATAGTGATGAAGTATTCTTTACTGCTGTCGTGTGGTCCCAAGCACACACCGTTTTTTTACGTCTTCTTAAATCGACGATCTATTTAATTAATTAATTAATTAATATACTCCGCAAATATAGGAATTTTTTAAGCTGAATATCGATGTTACGAATATATTGATTATTTCTTCATTAGCATTAATATTTATAGATATTTAAAGGACGTATATTTAACTCTCTCTCTTTATTTTATTTTCATACATACCTTAGCATCTGTAGTGGGTAGATCCCAAAAAATTGTACCGGTTATAATAGACATAATGGCAGCTATTAACACTCTTGTGATAACGTTCGATAAAGTTGTCATTTGCGTGAACACTAGACTTTTTCTGTAATTATATAAAACGGTGTTTTATTAATATAATCCAAAGAATGTAAAAATATATTAAATTTACTGATACAATTAAATACAAATGCTAATAAGTTTTTTTAATAAATTTATATGCACATTCCAAAAATAATAATAATAACATAAGAACTTAAGAACGTTGAGTAAGTAAATAATATTTCTAAGTCCTGAACTCACTTTGGTTCGTGTTTAATCAATTTTAACATCTTGTTCTATAACATAACTAAAAAGCTCAGAGTCGTTAAAAAAAATAGTACAAAAGTTTAGGTTAAATTTTGTTAAGCCGAATATTTTAATTTCAATACTTACTCGATAAGAGCGAAAGCTTGTAGGAAGACGTTATGGTTGTTCAGGGGAGCCGGCAGAGGCACTGGGGGCGGTGGATCGTGTGGAGGCCGAGCCCCAGCGAATACACTAGCTAGTGCTTCTACACGACCTGACGATTCTAGTAAAGCCGCCGCTGATAGCGAGTCCAAAGTCACCAAGTCCACTAATAACCAACAGTTATTTAGGTAAAATTTATCTATCACAATTTCAACTGATGGTAAAAGACGATCAGGCGTAAGATAGTAATATACGTAAACTCTTTTTGGCACTAGGTATCAAATGCAGCTTTTGGAATAAACATTTGTTTAATACTATCAATAATTTTGGGGTCCTATAGCTTTTCGTATAACATCTATGAGCGCTTAACGAAAAACTTTGAACTTAGGGTGCTTTTGAACCTAATCTAGCAGAGAATGGGTTACTACAATAATATTACATCACTCGTATTTCCTTTACCACAGGCTTATTATAAGATTATATAATCGAACCATTCATCAATCAATAGCGAACCTAAACACTGTACCATTGAATCCTCAACGCTTCACATATGGACCGTTTATTTTGAAAGTGGTGTAAGTCCATTTTCTTTTGTTTCGAGAAAACTAAAGGTTACTATATTTGTTGATAATGCAATTTCATTTACCGACCGATTTTAAGTTGTATAAAACATGGGATTTTTTGAGAAATTAAACACGGGCTAGTTATATTTAAAAAAATTACATTAAATTAAGCATGAATTACGTGATAGCTCATTTTTCTCAAAAATGGACTTACACCACTTTCAAAATAAACGGTCCATATAGTGAAAGCTTCCACCTAAAAGACATGGGACTTTTATAGATTTACCATAATAATCCACCTTTCAGTATATTAATACAAATATATGAATTAATTTTAAAATTAAATACAAATACGTTGTCTTTATATTCTAAATAAAATTGTGAAGAAGAGAACAATTTGATCCCTTTACAAGGTTGCACTCCTTAAGGAAACTAAATGGGAGATTAACAAGGATGTACAATTAGCGAGACTACTTTTAAAGAAGATTTCTCCTATGAACAATTCCTGAACAGCTTTGCACTAACATTTTTAAATAAATTGCCAATTAGATTTAACAACTTTCAAGACGTATTTAACCACAAATTTGTTCATTTAAAATCAGTTGTGGTACATCATACAAATTTTATCAATGATTTATGTTAAAAATGTACTCACAATAGTAATCCGATGGGTTTTTAAACGCAGGACAAGGATAGTCTATTGATGAAAAGTATGGCAACATGTCTCTTCTGTATCCGCTGAACATTGTCCGTCCTGCTGATATAAGCACGACCTATAATCATATAAAATAGACCATATGTTTGAGTCCCTTAAGACTTCTTATTTATATAATAGAAGTCCCATAAGAACTTCGCATATAACATGGGAAATACTGCAATAAACTATACTTTAAATGTTATAATAAAACTCATAATACTTTGAAACATACTTATTTTTTTATGATTAATCTAGATACATTCTATTTAGATCATTAATCAAAACAACTTTATTCTAGAGCAGGGGTGACGAACCTTTATATGTATATCACGATGCCAATTATTACGAAGGACGTTAAATAAGACCATAAACATGCCGTCAAATAATTGTGGGTTCTTGATTATTGAGAAATTAATTAGTAAATACTATCAACTCCCAACTCTTTATAGTTGATGATTAATTTTCAAGAATATATATTTTTGTTTTGAGAAAATAAATTTAGTAGAAGTGTTTTTTTTTCTAAGTGTATAATGAATTTTAGGATCGGTGGCGTACCTAAAATATTGTGCCGCGTGTCATCAATGGCAAGCGTGCCACTGGTTCGCCATCTCTATTATAGAGGACGCGTAAGAATCGTGCATTATATTTAAGATATCTTAAGGAGATTAATATAGCAAATAAATATTGTCATATTATTATTGGTTTTACTTGAATAATAGTAACGCAATATTGCACGGGACGTACCTTCGTCAACATCGCAAATATTTCATAAGTCGGTGGATGCAAAGATATAATTACGACTCGGCCTGTGCTGGCCCAGTTTCGTAAGTACTCCACTAAGAAGAACGTGTCGAATATGTCCATCTCCTTAGTGGGCTGGTCCAAAATAAGAATGGCCATATCCAAAAGAAGTTGACAAGCGACGTTTAACCGACGTATCTCAGAACGTGTTAGCCGGCCCACGTTAGTATCTCTCACTTGTTCTAAGCCCAGCTCTTCGATTAAAATGTTTATCTAGAAATATATTAGAATAATTACAACCAAGGCAAAGTATTAAATGTGTAACCTCTATAGGTTCACAATGTGAAAATATTATATACAGTACAAAATTAAATACCAAATACAATCGTAAAATTACAGATAACAATATTATAGTTGTTATGGTAAGATAATTTTTTAAATATTCACAAATATCAGCGCCAAGATGTGTTCTAACTTCGTTTGCGTGGTATGGTTAAAATCATTTATGTCCGTTTTTGTAATTTTTTTACCCTTAACCTTGTGGTGGTAGCGTGACATTAGATAGCCTAAAACCTTTCTCAATGATTGCTCTATAAATAACAAATTTATTTTTTGAAATCCGAGCGGTAGGTCGTAAAATTAGCGCATTAAAAAAAAAGAACAAACTTTTTCACTTCATAATATTAATGATTTCTTATGTTTACGCGAATATTATTCATTGAAATAAAACTAATTTAAACGGATTTTATCGCGGTTATTTATTGATTTTGGTCCGAAGATGACCACGAAGGCTGAAAAGCTTTCGAAACGTCGGGATCAAAATCAATAAATAACCGCGATAAAATCCGTTTAAATTAGTTTTATTTCATAATATTGATATATATATATATAAATATGCATTGAAACTTACCCGATCTTTGTCGTCCATTTTGACCTGATTATGATTGTGTCTTGGTCTACGGAGTGCCGCGTGGAATCGCAAGGTATGTTCTACAGTCATTGCAGGGCAGAGGGAAGTGTCGTTACGAACATATGCAGCTATCTTGCGTAGCGTTGATGAGGCCACTGGTTGACCATTTATAACTATGTCGCCAGATAATTTCTATAAAATTTATATACTAATTAAAACAAATACACTATCATTATTAGTCTATAATCGCCAACTGATGATACGAATCCTTCTTATTTCATGCAACTCCCATTTCTTAGACTACAGTAATGAGGCATTTCTAGGCTTTTACAATGATGTCAGATCATATTGATATGTGGTCACTAATCAGTAAAATTTGTTATTCATCTAACATCTCTTTGTCAACACGCTCTCGTATAACTCCATTGTAGATTTGTCTTTCCAATCTGTCAGATTACCCACACCGCTTTTGGAAACAAAGTTTGGGCTACTATAAAATTTAATGTTACAACATTTTTATGGTTTTTATTCATTAAAATATAGTTTACCTTTCGAACTCCTGCCAAAACATCGAGCAGACCAGTGGCTTCATGATGTGACGTCGCCAATACAGCCAATATTTCTCCAGATTTCACTTCGAAACTTAGACCCGATACAAGTAGAGTAGATTTGTTCTCTGGTGATGTAATTTCCAAACTGTTTACCTGAATATACCAAATACATATTATAAAAGAGATTTCAATGACAATGGATTCAATTATTTTTCTTGAATCCAGTTGATAATCCTTAAAAGTTATTAGGAGTATTAATGGTAATATGTTAGATTTATAAAATTGAAACAATTATTATTAATTTCAATAGAGTTTTTTAAAAAGTATATTTACACTCACATAATAATTGGGGTAGATGTAAGCTGAATGCGCGTATCCATCAAGATGGTCTCCTGGCCTTAACGTGGAATGTTTTCTGGACTGTGCTACTGACATGTGACTACCGGCCTTTGATATCCTGCCGCCAAGATGTGAAGATGGCATCAGATAGCTATAATTATAATCATCTATGTAAATCCATTGCAATAAAAGTGTTTAAATACTTATAAATATATCGAGAACAGACAGGAAACCTATTGTTATCAAAATAAAAAGCGAGATAAAGAAACCTAATAGAATAACTCTCGCCATCAATAGTTCCTTATGAAACGAAAGCAACAATCAAGTATGAACAAAACAAGTAAATATAGCTAATGATGTTTATAGAAACTGTCAGTGCATAATTATAGCAGTTACATAACATTAACCGCATTTGCAATTTTATGAAATCAGGCTTTTAAATCATATCTCTTCCCACTATATATATTTATAGCTCTGGTTAAACAATTTAGTTTAGGTCAGTCGACCTTCATATCAATAATTCACCAAACATCAAGAGTATTAAAACCGCAAACATTACCTTATTTTTGAAGCACGATTTATCCGTAAACTAGACTTGCAATCACAAATTATTGGCCTACCACAAATGTACATATATGTAACTTAAACATTTATATTAGGTAAAAGTAAATATATTATAAGTAAAGCGGTGAATAATGCACGGCCTTCTGATTCGCGTGACAAATTAGGACAATGTGGTTGCAGTGCGTAAATTTTGAATACGATTTTCATTTGAATATATAACTATTTGAAATTTACATATTAGCTGAGTTTGTTAAATATCGTAATATAGACGTTTGTGTCGGGATTTTTTAAATTATTTTCTGCCTCCTTCTATATTCTACCACTAGTGTTTGAATGTACTCTCTTATCGAAAAATACGGACTGCATGCATGCATAGTATGGATGAGTTAATTCCGTAATATAATCCAAACTATATTTAAAGCTTGTTACTTCAATTCTAATTTTGTTTAAAGTTCCTTTTTCATATTATTCATAGTTAATATTAGTTATTTTGGAGAGTAGGTGAAACCATTGTAAGATTCGACTGCGGAAGCAACTCAAATAGCACGCCTATTTCTGTTGTAAACCAGTATTACTCATGTTACTATGCTTCAGGCTATATGGTGTGGTTATTATTACGCATATATGCAAGATTTTAAAACAACCCTAAACAGTAGCAACCTATTATACCCTATTTCTATAAATTTTATTTATGGTTACAATATTGCAGTAAGGTTGCAGTAGTTTTTTTAAGGAATAGAAGGCAAACGAGCATACTTGTTACTTGATGGTAAATTATCACTGCCGCCCATGGAGACCCACAACACTAGGGGAATCGCAGGTGCGTTGCTGGCTTTTATTGAAGGGACTGGCTCTCAAGTGCAACTGCCGGAACACATCTATTGGTATTTGGCGGCAGATTTACAACTTGAGGGTGGTAGCTAACCAGGCGTGTATTAGATAAAGACCCACCACCATGCACGTTGTACGTTTTTAATTTAAACTTCAGTTTAATTTTAGAGTGCAGTGAAAATGCAAAGATGAAAGATAATCTTCAATAATCGTAGTATCTATTATTATTTTTTATAATGTATTCCATCGACGATGAATCTTTTTAGAGATTCAATCTATGACCCTATCTAAAATTAAATATAAAATACACGCCCGATGCAGCGACTGTTTAAAATTTAGATAATCACAGAAATTATTGCACACATGTCTGTTAAATCATAACAGAAAAATATGCATTTTTAATACAGGACTATTTCTAATAAATAGTTGAATACATATTCGATTTTCTCTTAGCTTACCTGTGATGATCACCATCAGGAACAAAATCGGCAACGCTGTTCCGCCTATTCGTATATTGCGAGCGATGAGGTCGAGCATCTATTCCCAGAAGATTTGCTTCACTCACCGACTTATGTCTTGGGTTAGTCCACTGTCCATCACCTCGACTTATGCCCGCTTGCTGCATTGCTACTAATGGCACTCCTGTTCCAGGCTATAAAGTACAATTAAAATTGTAAAAAATAACAAAAATATAAATATATAAGATATAACATAAAATAATATAAAGTAAAATTATAATTAACATTTAAACAATACTTAATAAGCAACATTATACAAAAATATTATTATTTTTAAATTAAATTTAAAACTTTAAGTGTAAAATCACTATATGCAAGAAAAAATCGTCAAGTAACTTGTCGTAATTATCATTCTTTTTTATTTCTTAAAATACTTTAGCATAAACATTTAGGAAAGTTACATTCAGGAGGAGAATAAAATTTTTACAATTTATATTATCTGCAAAAGTATTATTATAGCAATCTGTTTAGAATATTTTAAATCTTTATACCTTTGAGAGAAGCTAAGAATTGAATCGGAATTGTTAGGTAAAGGCTTATTTAAAAACTATTATGAAATGCACGAACCTGATATGAAGAATGTAAATGCTGCATCCTAAAATCGGGGTCCGAGCGATACTTGCGACTGTATTTATAATTAGTGGTTGTCTCATTGTCGGAGCTGTCATAACCCGACGATGTTTCGCGTATACCTCGACTTTGCCTATGTATCCTTTGGAAAAACCACAAACGTATCTTCAAATAAAAATATAGTAAAACCTTTTAGATAGTTTGAAATACAGGGAATAAACCATTCATAAATCTTAAAATTGCTATCATGTCCTATTTTAACCATTTACTTGAGAAATATAAATTTATAAATATAAGGTAAACAAATCTAATCCAAGCACGGTTTATAATATGCTAACTAAAGAACTGAACCAACTGATAATTATGGTCATAAAACAAAATTAGGCCATGTGTAGAGATGGAACCCGCTAACTCTCAGCTCAATACCTACCTCTTACTACTTCACCCCGAAGCATGACTATTAATTACATTTGATTATTCAATCATATATACATATATACAACTATAAGAATCTTGCATTTACACCATATTGCCATTATAAGTTATCATATTCCCAAACCTGGGTGTTGGTTTCATTCCACTGCCAATGGATGTTTTGGGTTTAGGTGTGCCTGATCTCTGTGAACCATTGTGGTTTGGTGGGAACACGCGCGGTAAGCCAAATTTGAGGTATGTGTACATATTGGAACCCAGGGCTGATCTGAAAGAGAAAGTTAATATTGATTTCTAACACTTAATAAAGTCAGCCATTGCACTATGCTTACAGTGTTAATAAATTAATAAAATCAAAAATAATAATATCAAGATTTCTAAATAGTTACTGAAGAAAATTACTAACATAAACTTTTGTATAGACTGGGTCTATAATTATAAGTTTAAGAACTAAGTGTTGATTTGTATTGTCTTATGTACCCGTTTCATCTATGAAATTTTTCGATTAAATAATAATGCCAGCCTGATATTATTAACTTTACATTAGTTCTACGAAGGGAGTCTCTTTTTTAGGGAAAAGCATAAATTATTCAACGCCACAGTGTATTAGCGATGCACAGTTCTAAACTTTTTCCACATTAAGTTGTAAATTCTGTAAGGACACTTTTCACGTTGCTTTCTTTTACCATCAGTTAAATGTTACCAATTCAATTTAGTAAAATTCACATTTCTGAATTTACATGTCAGGGTTCAAGTCTGTTGATTTCAAATCTATATTTTTGTAGTCTAAATCTCTCTACCACCAGTACCTATACTTCAACTGTATGGTTAATTCTAATTATGTTTTGAGAAGTAAACGCATCGAGGAATTTATGGTTAAATAAATGATATAATACCGATTCTACGTTTAAATCACATCAGTAACTACGATGGATTTTTAAAACATCTTAAAACAGAATTTACCTTGATAGATTGAAAATCGGAACACTTACTTGGGTCCATATCTCGGATGGGATAAGATTGATTGCACGGTGGTATCTCTAAGTTGGAAGTTACCGTATGGTAGTGGACTTTTGTCAGTGCTTCCCAGCGCACTGTCCGTAAAGTCAGAGTTCAAGTTCTGTCTGCAAAGAAATATAATTTGTAAGAATCATTGATGTCACTATTAAAAATATCTTTTGTGACGTATTTATGGTTAACGTCGATAATAGTATATTTTCTATTCTTGTACACAAGCAGCATATGTTAATTGATAGGCTCTAAAAATGATTAATATTTTCCAAATAAACCTGTGCAAACCGACGGGCATGGTTGGTACCTACTTACATCTTGTATTGATAGTATTATAATATATATCAAATTATTTAGTCTAATATTCCTTCTCATGAAGATCACAAACTATTGTATTATAATGGAGATTTAAAAAACCGAATATTTACTTAATTACTGCAGATATAATAATTAAAAACCATAATTAGACTAGGTAAGTAGCATAATATTAAATTTAAATTATATTAAGTCGATAACAATAAGTAAATTGTAAAGTAATTAAATATTGTGATTGTAAGTAAATTTAATTTTTAGTTTTTCAACGATAATATTACACCATTTAAAAAATCTCTCCCGTTGGGTTGTTGCTAATTACTATAAATAACATAGTACTAAATACAAAAGCTCATTGCCACTTTAGAAATGATTCTGTGTTTAGCCTTAGATAATTATGGAAACGTGTATATTTTAAAAGTTCTCAAAATATCCATCCATCCGTCATTTAAATTCTAGTAGACGTTATTACTTTTATTTTATTTATCACCTTATTACTATAGAAGTTGTATATTTTACCTGTATATAGACCACGCGTGTAAGTCTTCAGAATGCATTCCTCGGGGATCGTGCATCAGTGGGTTGGAAGGAACTGAATACCGCCGCTCCCCGCTTAGTCCGAGTGCCGATTGGGACATGGTTTTCAAGCCACGGATTTTTCGACCTAGGATATATCGTATACCGTAATAATTGGTTCTAATTTTAAGTGTAATAATCATTTTTTTTATAATACGAGATAAAACCCTTCATGTGCGTTAGATCATAAGGGTTGTACCCGACTAGATCGAACGGTATAACAGGTGCTATATTGACTAAAAATAATAAAACATACTTTCATTCCCTTTGTTTTATATAATTTAATTTTCAACTATATATCACTACAAAACCACTGTTAAAAATATGCTAAAAACAACTTTCTTTCCGTATTTCCCATAAATATGCCGAACTATCGCCAAACCTAAGGTACATGTAACGGTGACTATTAAGTGTCACACTTTGGCATCACTCTTTGCATATCTTAGTAATAATGTAAGATCGTAGGTTTTTGCTGACAGTGACAAAGGGCAATAGTTTGAGGATTGTTAGTATTTGTTTTTGGGTGTATTGTTGTAATTAGATTATCAAATAAAGTGCTGTAATGTTACAAAATATATATATATATATATAAATATCCAAAATATATAAATAATTTTAAATATATATATATTTAAATATGAAAGATACGTACCAGACTCATTTCACTATATAATTCAGACTTCTTGATTTTCTTAAATCTGGGCATGGTTTCCTATTGCGTCCGCATCATACTCGCCTGAAATAAAAATATGAAACATCATTTAATTTTTATATAATATGCCTGTAATATGCAAGTTCCAGCACCGTGTCATGCGTCGTGGTTTCGATGTCAAAAATCTATTACAGAGTGGGTCAATATGTGAATGATGGTGATGTCTGGAATTGATACCCTTTTCTCTCTGCCAATAACTATTGTAAATTTATTTAAATTTTTCCTTGTTTAAATATGTACCTACCTAAAAAGGAATATAAACACATTGAATTGTTTTTTTTCGATGAATGGGTTATTTTCAGGACCGGTGGTAGTTATGATGTTCATAAGCGCCTGCTCAGAGTCTAAATTGAGTAAAGTTTTGCCATTTGTTTTGATCTAATATATCCACTTCAAAATTATTTTACAAAACAATAAAATATTTTATTGTTTAGAAGTTTAGCGTTTGGTTATAAACTCTACCTTATATTAAGTAGGGATATGGCTCAAGTTAGTAATACACAAAGCCTAGTGGAAGGAATTGTCTCTCAAGTTCTGCAGCTGCTAGAACACGCAGACAGAATTTCAATACACGGCAAATAGCGAACCAGGCGATACTTAAAACACCTCTACTGTTACTAACTGTACTAAGTTTTTACTATAATATATTCCTCGACGAAGACGTCATTTGGAGAACTATTTATGTATCTCCAGTGAACACTTTTTTCTGAATTGAAACTACCCTATGTTCTTTTTCTCACTGATTACGTGTAATTAGAATTTCTTGAAGATCGGTTAACTGGTTAAAATGTACAACTTAAACCATTACTTGCAATACTTGCAATTATAATATTACTTAGGAGTAACCAATTAGAAAGTCCTAACAACACACAAGTCAGAAAAACGCACAAAATTGGTTACATAGATGAGACCTAGATATTTACGTATAGGTACACTAT
Organism: Actias luna; assembly: GCA_039707435.1. Taxonomy (NCBI): domain Eukaryota; kingdom Metazoa; phylum Arthropoda; class Insecta; order Lepidoptera; family Saturniidae; genus Actias; species Actias luna. The sequence goes on along the minus strand of JAZHAC010000033.1, from coordinate 4,285,057 downwards.
AGGTATACTTTATTATAGAACGCAGTGCGAACGATCATTGACATTGGTCATATCCTGGCAAAACGCATGTCGAATAACAGAGGTCATATGCATTGCGCCAGCGAGGGTACCGGACGCGTCCGCGACGGTGACAGTCACACCCAATCTCACCATCTCATTGTTACTGTTACGCAAACTCTACGTAAGTACATATATCGTTGAACACGGCTTTATTACTATGAGATTTATGATACAAGAGGCCATGAGGTTAAACGTTTACAATGTTGATTTTTTTTTAGATTACTTCATAGAAGTACCATGTTGTGTGCTCTAAAAAGCCTTTCAAAACTGTTGCGTAATAAATGGCGAAAACTATAAAACTGATTTACTGATTAATGCTATGATGAACTTAAGATAGTTTCATACTAATTAAGGTTAAGTTTAGGTTGGTAAGGATATTAGTTCTTATTGAATAAGATTTAGTTATTTTTTGCACTTATTGCTATATTTGAACTTAAACGGTAGGCATAAGTTCACATTATAAAATATATACCTATAATTCCCATCTTTTGGACTTATATAAATATCAGTTTTATGGGCAGTTACGTTCGGGTTTGAAACAAAACTTGTACGTATATTACCGACTTTCCGGACGAGAATTTCAAGAATTGTGTGTAGTTCTATTATCGGAAGGACAAGGGTCTGCATTGTGGCTCGAATAATAAAGATGTATGGAAGTGAAACTAAAAATAAAACTTACCTTTTTATTTATATGTATTAATCAGTTTTTACCAAGTATTTTTGTAATGAAAAGGTATATTTTATTAAACATAGTATAATCACTGGTAGCTCGTAATTGCATCATTTTCTACGTATATGTAAGTTTTAGATGTTGTTTCTTAACACATATTTGTGTAACAATGATTATTCCATCATCACGTACTCAAATAAAATAGAAAACACTTCATGTAAAAAAAGTATGTCAGTTTCATTTAAATTCTGTCAAAAATAATAACGGGGTTTCATATGAATATGTCATTGTAATACCTTGAACTAGACCTCGGAAATTAAACGCGTTGTTGGCATTAAAGCCCGTGAGATCTTGTATTCCATTGTCTTACTGTGAAGATCGGGGAAAAGACGTTTCTTATCAACTAAACTGGTAATGATGACTTACTTAAGTGAGAAATACATGTGTACAGACGTCTAATTAGTTCGTGCATTAAAGAATTTGCTGATAATGTATTCTTTATTTCATATCTAGTTAAATGAAAAAAATATATAATTTAAATGCTATCTATATTATAAAGTAAAAAGTTTGTTTGTTTGAGCGCATCAATCTTCAGAAGTACCAGTTGGAATTTTTTTTTGTAATTGATAGAGAAATCATTGAGTAAAGTTTTAAATTAGTTAACATCACGTTACCATAAATAGGAAAAGCTGTAATGACAAAAGTTACAAAAACGGGCGAAATTATCTAAAAACAAAATAGTTTTTACGCGAACGAAATCGCGTGGACAGCTGGTTATTAATCGCGGAAACAGCTTGTTTATACTAATATTATAAAGAGAAACATTTTTATTTTTGTTTGTAACGATTAAACACAAGACCTACTAGACCGATTTCAAAAATTATTTCATTATTAGGATGCTACATTAGCCCTGCGTAACATGGGCTATAATATAACATTGTTTTATGAAAATGATCGAATAATTTTTTTGTTCCACGTGAACGGAGTCGCGGACACAGCTATCATTAATAAAAAGGTAATTTCTACATGCAATGTAAGAATATTTTAAAGGAGTTTTAAAAATAATTAAAAACTTGTGTTTACAAGATATTTCTTTTTATATTAAAATAACTTTTCTCACGGTTTTTGTAAATCAAATTATGTTCGGTATAATTTTGGGACATGCTATTAAACTCTGTGGGTATGATATTAACATGTACATTGTACAGCAGAGGCATTATATCACAGGCTTTTTATATACTCACTGAAGTTCAATATAAGCGATGATAGCTCAGTGGTAGTGTGTACGATTTCGCGTCAAGGGACGTGAGTTCGAATCTACCTACAATGAGCTTTCGGTGAAGGCAAACAACAGGAGGAAACCATAGCATGGTGGTAGAGTTCTTTCTAATTCGCGCCTGGCTAGCTACCACCCTCAAGTTGAAAATCTGCCGCCAAATACCAATAGGTGTGTTCCGGCAGTTGCACGTGAGAGCCAGTTCCTCCAAAGGTTTAGCGTTATCACCAAATTGGGCCATATCGTCACTTAAGATCAGGTGAGACTATGGCCATAACGCTAAAATCTTGCCTATAAATATATACTACAACATTTTAACACTATCCCATATGATGGAAAAAACTTTTTGCTATATGGCGTAAAAATATGCAATATGTTAACCCAAATTATTGATCATGGTTGCGTTATTTTTAATCACAACTGTCCAGTAGTTTCAGTTTGATACTCATACTGAACAAAAAAATTGACTTCTATATCGGTATCAAAGTAAATTCAGATTATATTTGAATGTACAAATATGACTCAAAAGCAATTTTATAATCAGTATACCTATATTCATTTTACTTCATTTAAATTTTGTTCAATGACGTAGTAAACGAAGTGTGAATAATTGTAGAAACTTACTACCCATCTCGTGACGCTTGAAATGTTGCAAAGAAAATTATACGCGCGTGTTAGCTAATGATTAAATAAGTAGTAGATGTGCCATATCTTTAATGATCAATTATTTGTTATCGACATCTTGACATAGGTAAATTTAATTACGAAGACAGTTCTTGGTAAATTCTTTGATTTCCAGTAATTGTATAAATATAATATTATTAAGCAATAAATGATGGCATCCAAATTTTAAATTATAACAGGCTGTACAGATAGATTTTGAGCCGTTATTGCAAGAAGTTTTCTAGCGGAAGCAATGATATCGGAAGCGGAAGATATAGCGTCTTTAGTCGAAATAGATATCGATATTGTGATTCAAATGTATGTGATTTTTTAAGATTTTGATACGCTATGTTCATGCGATTTAGTCTCAAACGAGTTCGAAACTATGATAGCTGATTTTGTAGTGTGTATGGTCGCCGCGTCAAGGGACGTGGGTTCCAATCAACCTACATTGAGCTTAAGCTTTCGGTGATGGAAAACACCGTGATGAAACCATAGCATGGTAACAGGGCTTTTTCTAATGCCCACCTGGCTAGCTACCACCCTCAAGTTGAAAATCTGGCGCAAAATACCTGTAAGTAGCCAGTCTCTTAGGCTTAGCGTGCCCACTTTCTTGGGCCATATCGTCACATAACATCAGGTGAGATTGTGGCCATAACGCTGAACTTTAATTTTAAAAATAAAAACAGATGTGTCAGTGGTATAGTGTTTAGAACATTGTCCAATAGTTTTTGTTTTCACTAACGATTCTAGAAAAAGACAGCTTGATTAAGTAGGCAGTAAGTTCAGAGTGATGTGCCCACAAGGAGACCGACAGACAAACAGATGGTCAATAAACAAAAATTATAAAATATATATCATCTGTTTCTATATTGTTAACAAAGTGCTTAATTTTCAAAAAAACATTATAGTATATAGTTTAAATATATCGTGCCTTTTCAGGAAAAATATCGTATGCGCCAAATCTGAAAAAAAAATGTTACCTCCTAAAGACCATCATTGTAAAATAGAAGCAGTAACCTCTAAATTTATTAGATCAGTGATTAATTATAATGAACTATTCATAATTTTCCATAAAGAAATCATACATAATACTTTTTAATTAGGAATGAAAATCTCTCTAGTAAAAAGCACAAATTGTCGCTTACAGTGTATTTCCTGAAAAGGCTCGATATATAGATTAGAATGTGTTGAATAACTCAATAACGTTACTATAAACAGTATATCATCTCTACCGTTTACAGTTATATATTATTTAACCCAAAAACCTTAATCGTATTAATCTGCATAATGCTCATAACTTACGTTAAATTATTCATAATTCTTAATTAAGTATGTTATGGGAGTTCTTGGCTAGACTTTAGTATGTCATATGGTGGTTTTTAATTTGTCTTTATATACTTGTGCTAGGTATATTTTCACCACACATATGTTCTTTAATATTATTAACATCTTACAGAGTTAATTTAGCTGATTTTTATATTCATAAAATGAATTAGAAAAAATAATACAAAACATGAATTCTTGCTAGTCACTAAAACTTCCTGGGAAATTGTAACAAGAAAGTCACCATTTTGTTCAAGTTTTCCGAAAAACCTTCTTATTTAATACGAAACAATTACCCACTTGATAATGTAAGTTATTAACGTTTTAGTAAAGTTATTTAATCACAGAAATACTTATACTAGCTGATCTGGCAGACCTTTTTCTGCCTTTTCGAGTAGTCAATCACATCTAATATAGCAACATCTATCACGTTATGATCACCCATCGAGATAAAAAGTATCCTATCTCTCCATTTGGAACAAACTGTACAGTGTCTAAATTTGATTAAAATCGGTTCAGTAGTTTAATAGTTCAACAAGTGCATACAACGTGACAGGAAATTTGTATACATAAAGATTTTTCTAGCAATTTTTAAAATGCTAATTTAAAATACAATCAATATGCAGTTATATTTAAAATTGATTACAAAGTCCACATAAACCATAATAAAGAAATTTAAGTTACTTAATTTAAACATAAATATTATAATAAGAAACTGAACATAATAATAGTAAATAGAGTAACAGCTAAAATTAATAATTCAAGGATATGTATATATTGTAGTATATATATGGTTTCTTTTACTTTTATGTTTCTATTAGAAAATATATCAAAAATTAATTTGTAACAGACTCGTATAATATGATTTAGTAAACTCCAGAATTGTTTAGTTATATGTCTAACATTGCATTTGAGGTATTGTTATTCATGTTTAACACGGTTATCAGGAGCCACCAGAAGACCCTCACCTCAATAAATAGCGTGATACCAAACCCACACTACTGGTTTTGAAGACGTTGCGTGTAGAAAATATGATAATTTCGCACGGACTATTCTTTTTTGTTTTTTTTGTTAGTACTTTGTATTGAGTAACCAGTAAAAGTCTAGACGAAGATGTGTTCACGTGAATAATTTCTTCAAAGTACTTAATATGTAGTTTTACTTTATTTTGTGGTACAAATAATATTGTTTTGGTTTATTCTCTATGGTTAAACTTTATCTCCATTTTCCTTTGTTGAAATGGTGAAATAAAATCAATTTACGGTCTTATTAAAAATAATATATAGGTTTGGCTTTATAGCTACAATTTCACCTAAATGTTAAGTGGACAAGCTAAGCTTAGTGAAGACACTGGCTCTCAAGTACAACTGCTGAAACACACCTATAGATATATATCTGGTGGCAGGTTTTCAAATTGAGTGTGGTAACTAGTCAATTGGTCATTTAAAAAGCCTGACACAAAAATAAAAATAAAAGTCACAAAAATCAGTGGCTGGGAGGAATCAAACTCATGACTTCCCTGCTCAATAGTAGGAATTACTAACAGTACTTCATAGGGGCAATCAAAATCTAAATTTGTTATATAGGTACCTACCTATATCACATAAAAATATAATGTTGTAGGCAGCAAAAAGGAAAGCTTAGCTTAAATGATCATAACAATAAATAAAATTCAACGGAGATATATATATATATATATATATATATAACTTGTGCAATTTGTTATTAAGTAACAGAATTAAGAAATAACTTATTTCTTAATAGCTATATCTTCGATAGATATTTGTGGGCGAATTTTTTGTATGATAATAAAGAGCTTGCATAACTTACACATTTGTCTATATAGTCACGCCGTCGACGTGACGAGTACCGAGAAATGTCACTGGAGGTGGTCATCCATTGTTGGCGACAGTCATTATTGGTGATATTGCATTCTACTAACGCCTTCTCAGTTCTCAGACAATCATTGTTCTGCATTGTGATACCTTTTTAGGTACTCAATAATGACAGACATGGAGTTTAAGACATACTGTATAATTTTGATTTATAGAATTAAATTCATATTTCTATGGTAAATAATTCACAACATAGATTTAATTAGATTATAAATTTAGGTTTTTCTCTAGGTTTAGTGTTATGGCTGCAATCTCACATGATGTTAAGTGTCGATGTGGCCCAAGATAGTGGACACGCTAAGCCTAGTGGTGGGACTGGCGCTCAAGTACAACTGGCGGAACGCACTTGTATGGTACTTGGTGGTAAATTTTCAACTTAAAATAGTTGTTAGGCAGACGAGCATTAGAAAAAGGTCTACCACCATGCTATAGTTTCCTCACGATGTTTTCCTTTACTCACTCCTTGTATTCGAACTCACGTTCATAGCTTCAAAATAAAAAACCCTTCAGAATATTTGTAATGAAATTTCGAGAACTCTTTTTATTCTCGTTTATCTCTCTTCGCTGACAAAGAGTATTAATATCATATTATTAACTGAAATTACACAAGTATATAGCTTATCATTCGCTGTCGGTGAATAAACTCATAAATACAAATTTCACTCAAGAACGTGTATAGTCTATCTTGTTTTGCATTATCGATTAAAATTTACTATGAAATTTAATAATATAATATTAGAAATGGGCTCGATAGTTAGACTTTATCTTGGCATGAAAATTTATGATTATAATTTTTCCTTTCTAAAAACCAAACATGTAATATACGAAACAACCTTTGGTAAAAATAACAATAAGTATATCGATAACAATGCTACCTACCAGGTTCATCTATGGCTAAAGACTATTAAGGTAATCCCACAAGAACACAACAATTTTCAAAATCGTTCAAGCTGTTTTTGAGTAGTAGAATTACGAACATCAGTACAACGATTCTATATAAATAAAGATTATTATCAGTAGATTATGAAACTTAACCTTTAGAAAAATGTATTTATTCTTACGTACAAAAGTAACTACTCAAACTAACTAAAACTTGCAACTTTATTTCCGTTTGTCGCTTCAGTTGCTCGTAATCGTGAAGTAGTTCTTAGTGGATGCCTATTTTGCGAAGGAATATATATGACACAGATAACGTTAAATAATATTAAACATATTATAAAACAGGAAAGTTTGTTTATTTGAACGCACTAATGTTAAAAATTTGATTATTATTTCTGTATTTGATTAAGTAATCATTAAAGAAGGTTTTAGGCTATATAGCATCACGATACATTTATAAGAGTGAATGTGTACTGGAAAAAGTTACAAAAACGCACAATTTTTTTTTAATAATTTTTATTTCACGCGAACGAAATCGCAGGCACAGCTAGCATTGCAAATACATATTAGTCAGTGGAGTTTATAATTCTGAAGATCTATAGATTATATTAATAGTACTAATTATAAACATTATATGTAAATTCTCAAGTTCTGTATTTGTAACTCGTTTGAAAATAGTGTGTGTGGATGCAACCGCTTTATATAACACGTCCTTCAAATGACATATTTTGTGTTTAGCGCTAACAACATTTGGAAAACAAATTAGCAGTAATTTTCGCAGTGCCATTGCTTAATATAGTGTACAAGTTATATTTTAAGTTATGGTACAAATTAAAAAAAGTATAGGTGCTGTATATACGTGTAAAAATGTACGTCCATTAATATAAATAATTATGGAATAATCAGATGAGGTATGAGCTCTACTCTATTATTGTTTGTTTTATACACTAGCGTATAGCAGATTTCTTCGAAAATTGTGATATAATAAATCTAGAATGAAATGAACTATAAAAAAATATCTAGCTTATGAGATTGCTTAATTAGTTTTCAGTTTTATAATGTATCCTAGTGTCATTCTTCCATGAAACATTACACAAGTCACATTTGAACCCAACACTATTTTCGACGTCTTTTCTCTATCTGTAAAACTAATAACTAATACATATTCAAAAACTCCTTCTTTCGACTGTACCTCACAAATGGTTTTTTTTATTTCAACCCTTGTACATATTTGTTTTCTGTCGACGTTATTTAATATACGTACATATATTGAAGCCATGATAGCTCAATGGTTGTCTGTACGGACACTACGTCAAGGGACGTGAGTTCGGATGCTCTTACAATGATCTTGAACTTTCGTTGAAGGAAAACATTGTGAGGAAAACATTGCAGGGTGGTAGGGATTTTCAAAATGTATTTTTTTTGTAAATTTTGTAATAGCCGTAACTGTATCATTGTGATGACGTATATCACATCATTTTTTTTTTATCTATCTGTTTGTTAGTCCGTATTTTAAACGAAAACCGTGTAAGCAATTTTTATAAAAAAAAAAACAAGAAACTTAGTTCATTTGCCAGTTTATAAGTTTTAAGAATTGTCAATTATGCTTTTAAAAATAAAAAAATTTTTTTTTAGTAAATGATTATACATAGGAATGTGTTCTTCTTTCTACAATTTACAAACTTTACTAATTCTTATTAATATTTTAGAACAAAAGTATGGTTTAACATAAACATAGGAGACGAAAATAATAACAAAAGTCTGTGAAGTAGCCCAACTGCTCTTGTACATATATCTAGCTGTACCCGCGACTTCATTCGCGTGGGACTAAAAATTATCTATAAATTTTTGCCCGAGTTTGTAAATTTTTTTCAATACAGCTTTGCTCCTATTGGTAGAAGCGTGATGTTAAGTAGCCTAAAACATTCGTCAATGATTGATCTACCAAATACAAAAATACATTCTGAAATGTAACTGGTAGTTTCTATGCTTAGCGAGTTAAAACAAATAAATAAACTTGCCAGCTTTATAATATTATTATACATTCGATGATGTTTTGTGTGGACTTTTTCTACGTTGGTAATATAGAAATTCGGCTTATCATGTGTCAACGGTAAATGAACTCTCATATACGAGTTTTCTCTGATGAACATATTTAGTACATCTTGCTTCGCACCGACGAATGTTTATTATGAAAGTTTTAACATTATTACGTAGTTATATTATACTTACATAGAATTCAAGAATACAAACATTTATTTCTAATATTACCATAACAAATCGCTACGTTTTTTTTTTAAATAAAGTTGATACATAAGTTTTTTTTTTTTTTCAAAATGATATATTTTATGAATATAGAATCTGATGATCTATTGATGTACTGTAACTCAAATAATTTTGCATAGCACTTGTCCTGTAGGTATTTCAGAGTGAACTTTATTCAAGAAAGTTCCAGGGCGCTAGATCTATTTTTACCCAAGACGGTATGCGAGCCTCGGCGCCGCGTCCATGGGTCGGTGACCCTGGTAAACCGAGCATTGTGTTCACTTGAAGGTCTACGGAAACCTGTATTACAATAAGTAGACTACATCTTACGTGGACGTCGACATTGGTATTGCAGAATGCATATCGTAAGGTCAGTCTATTTTCGCCGTGATCAAGCACGGTATTTATATTAATATTATAAACTGGAATAATTTATTTGTTTGTTAGTTTAAACGCGCTAATCTAAGGGACTACACAATCAAACGTCATTTTTGTAATTGATAAAGCAGTCTTTGAGGGAGGCTTTAAGCTAATTATATATAAGCTATCATCACTATGCAACCAATAGGAGCAAAAAGGTTTTGCAAAATGGTACAAGAACAGGCAAAAATGATTAAATTGAATTTTAGTTCCACTTAAACGAAGTCACAGGCAGAGTTAGTTTATTATAAAGCGGAAGAATGTTTGTTTGAATGCGCTAATCTTAGTAACTACTACACGGATTTTTTTATTTTTTATAGTTGATAAATAAATTATTGAGGAAAGCTTTCGGCTATTTATGCATAGGCTTCTTCTAATGCCCGCCTGGCTAGCTACCACCCTCAAGTTAAAAATCTGCCGCCAAATACTAATAGGTGTGTTCCGGCAGTTGCACTTAAGAGCCGATCTCTTCACAGGTTTAGCGTGTCTACCAACTTGGGCCTTATCGTCACTTAAGATCAGGTGAGATTATAGCCATAACGCTAAACCTTAAGTATAAAAAATATATAATGCTACAGACAATAGAAGCGAAGCTGTATTGAAAACAATAAGGAGCAAAAATAATTTAATAAAATTTTAGTTCCAAGCGGACGAAGTCGCAGACACGGCTAGTTTATTATAAACCACAGTTACTAAAACAAGCTTTGGGTAACCAATACTCAGACATGGCATAATAAAGACTCTATCATATTAATCGTGATGAAAAAGTTCATACACAGGCTTCCTCTTATAATCGTAATACCCGGACGGGGAACGAGAAGGCCATGTGGCAAAAATCATCGGATCACTAGCCTCGTCACATACTTACTAAAAGACACCATAACATTTTGTAGCAATGGTAGCTTAGTTGGTAGTTAGTAAGGACGCAGCGACAAGGGACGTAATTGCGAATTCACCTACAACGAGCTTACGATTTCGTTGAACAAAAAATAAAACTTTCATCCTTGTAAGTATATTTCTCAGAATATTTGTTCAACAATAACACACAAATGGCAGTCCAAGAAATTAAAAAATCAAGTCTGCTCCTATTTACCTGATATCTTTATATCGATTATATTTTTCAAAGGAAGAATGTTACTTTTTATCCTTTGTTACTAAAGTTTAATTTGCAGTATATAAGACGACTGAGTAAACTTGTAGTAACACCTGCCACCATTGCCAGAGAAGTTGCAGGTTCAATTCCTAATTACGACTACCTTGTGTGGGATGAATATAACTGTCATTATTGTCTGATTTATTGTCTGTTTGTCTATTATTGTCTGAGTGCTAGATATATATATATATATATATAATATCAACTGTTTATTTACCAACGTAAAAGGTTTGCTTACTCTGTAATGAAATAGGAGAATGTGAGATTGTGACCCATATTGTTGTTATAGTTACTACATATAATTGACAATAACCATGATAGAATTGGGTCGCGGCATATTTTTCTATGCAATCGTAACCGACAGTGTCGTAAAATATAATAATCGGCAATTTCTACAAACAAATTACTCTGCGAATACTTTGCATAATGTCTACGCAACTGTGACTAATATTTCTACTTACTTGAATGCTATGGTTTCCTCACTTTGTTTTCCTTCAACGAAAGCCCAAGCTCATTGTCTTTGTGGTCATCCTACAGTATGCGGGAGTTCTTTACATTATATGCTGTTATTTCTATTATTAACAAATTGATCAATATATTGAACACCTACATTTGAAGAATGTATCTTCTTTTTCTCTTCTATGTATGTAAAAACTGAAGTGTGTAAATATATAATCGCTAAATTTCTACTCTGTTTCCACGAAGAAAATTTATCAGTACCAGGGTTACCAAAGTGTACGCCGCGCCGCGGCGCCCTAGTGCGCTGTAGACAGTGAAGATGGGGCGCCCTGAAGCGATTCTCTTTACCATTCTAGAATCATTTTACCACCTACCTATTTCCACCAGCTAGATAGGTTAGGGCACCGCACCGCGACAAAATAGTAAACATTTTTGTGGGCCAGGAATTGAAAAAGTTTGGGAACCGCTAGATTAGTATATATTTTTAGGCAGAAAATGTTCACTCGAACCATTGGAAACGCTTGTACGATATCTTCTGGCTCATCTAGTTTCTTATAATCCTCATTGATATTATAAACGCAAAAGTGAGTTTGTTTGTTTAGTTTTTATGCTTTCACGCCTAAATCGCTGAATCGGTTATGATGAATTTAGGTATAGAGATAGATGTAATCCTGAAGACGGTGATAGGCTACCATTTCTCGCGAAATCCTTATTAGCAGTGAGGTAAAGAGAGTGATAAACTTTGTATGAAACTTTTATTACGTTATCCCAATTTGTTTGAGTAAGTCAATATTAACGTGTCCGAATGTGTCACAACCACCATAAACCAGGTGAAACTCCCTTCATAATGAGATAGTTGGGCATTTTGTATTCTCGTATCAGTCGTTGTTAATTCAGTAATCAAAGAGGCAGCGATTTGCGAGAGTGGTAGCGATAATGCGTATACTGATAAAATGTTCCGTGTTTTTCTTTTGACTTGTTGTATTTTCGTGTGTGCAAATCCAGCTACTAGGAAAATTGTAGTGCGGCGACATAACGTTATGAACAACATATACCACCCCAGATCGCTGTTATGCGTGGAATGTATCGTACTTATAAATCAATCAAATTATTAATGCCGTATAGCCATAAAAAAAAACCCTACACCGTTAGTAATTAGTATTTTTTTTTTTTTTATAAATTCCGCTTACTCGGAAATTTTGCCAAAGTCAAACGTAACGTTATATTATGATGAACACGATGGAAAAAATGTACAGTTAAACTAAATATAAATATTCATTTAAATTCTTATACACTGATCATTGCGGATCAATTGAATACCACTCACGCCATGAAAATGTACAGCATTTCTCATACCGAATCTGAGTCACGTAACATTAAAGATAAAGGTTATGTGAACCGTTATGGTATAACCTCTCGGAAGTATAACAAACTATAAAATGTTTTTTATTTACTACGCGTTTAGAAAGAAACTGTTGACTATCAACATACTAAGAATTGGCTACGTACTTACTGTTATTATTTTACTAGTAACAACATGTACGTCTAATAATTTAATTTGATATGGATACGCAAACAATTAGTCCATGAAGTTAAATATATGTTGTTTTCTGTCGACGTTATTTAATATACGTACATATATTGAAGCCATGATGGCTCAATGGTTGTCTGTACTGACACTGCGTCAAGGGACGTGAGTTCGGATGCTCTTACAATAATCTTGAACTTCTTTTTAACATATCCAACGTTCATTGTTATATTTCGGCCAATTTACACAAAACACACTATACTATACACCTTAAAATTCCTCATGGATCGTTCGTTGTTAAAAATCATATGAAAATCCATTCGTTAGTTTTCTCGAGTATCGCTTCCATGAGTTTAATATGTATATGAAACGATGATTGCTCAATGGTAATGTGTACGATTTCGCGTCAAGGAACGTGAGTTCGAATCAACCTACAATGGTAGGGCTTTTTCTAATGCCCGCCCGGCTATCATCCATCCTCAAGTTGAAAATCTGCCGCCAAATACCAATAGGTGTGTTCCGGCAGATGTACTTGAGAGCCAGTTCCTCCACAGATTTAGCGTGTCTACCAATTTGGGCTGTATAGTCACTTAAGATCTGCTAACGCCATAACGCTAAACCATAACTATAAAAGAAAAGTATAAGCCTATTAAACTGTGATGAAAACCTAGTGATGCCGTACAAAAATTATGACTACCGATGCTGAAAAGATTCCAGTTTGTCACCACTTTGTCCCTCGACAAAATTACGATTACATTCCTGATAGCAAGAACAATCCAATCTACATTTATAATTGAAAATTAGTTTTATTAGGTATACATTTTATTAAACTATGTTACGTGATTGGAATCTCTTTTGGCCAAACCAATATGTTAATAATTATTTATGTATGATAAATTAACGACTGTTGATTTCCTTAAATAAATAAAATGAAAACAACAGCGACCGCCAAATATACTACAACCCAATGACAATCGCATGCCATGGCGGCCTGCTTAAATGTCTCTTCATATTTCAAGAAATAGACTAAGTAGAATACGGTACAATCATTTTACAATGCAGCAAAATATAATTATAACCTTTATCATTCGTGCCGTAAGGGAGGTTTTAAGAACTCATAGCCTGTGATTCTGTTATGAACGAAATAGAAAGAATATTGTTGAACAGCTATTCAGAACACTGATTATATAATAAAAGTGGGTAAAAATATTATAAAAACAAAACTTAGCTTGGAAACAACAGTTTCAGTTACAGTTTTTGGTAATGAAATCATGAAAAAAAAATCTTCATTAATTTGGATAAAAGAATAGTGCAAAATTAAATATAATATATACTACAAATACGATTTGGTTTAACAAATATTTAAACTATAATGTACCTATATAGTACATATATAGATGGGCATATGAAAAATAATATGTTTTATGTGTCATGACCTACTATACAAACAATAGTACCATATAACGAGCTGCATACACTGGTAACGGTTAGTGGTTGTTGCATTTTCTACATTTTAAATTTTACGTCGGCGAGTAATTTTAACTAAACTCGATCGTGGGAACTGGTCGCAATGTACAAATGTTTTTTTAACGTCTATGACAAGTGCATTAACTATCAACTATTGTCTGAATTGTTCAATATATTATCTTTATTGCAGTGATAACTTTTTGAAGAAATTATCTTTCGTACATTTATGTATACTTAAATTTTATTTGATAGTATTAACCTTAAAAGGCAGTATGTCTACAGAAATATTCCATAGTCTTCCAATATTAGGTAGTCGTTCCTAGTTTTTGAGTATATAACGTGCCTATTATTAGATTACGTATATAAAAAGTTGTAGTATATATATGCCGACTAAAAATAGGTGGACATTAATAACTGAATATATCGGTATACCTTGAAGAAAGCCATTTTGAATGCCATCGTGATATTACTGCCCTCGAGGCCGACAACATAGTAACGTGTCACTAATTACCCACATGTATGCAACCTGACAACCTTGGAAACATCACCACACATTATTAAGTTGAGTTGCAGAGGCACGCCTACGTTTCGTCAGTTAAAATTTTTACAACTATCAAGCCATAAATTAAATTGTCTAATGAAATCGATTTTACCATTAACATTTTGCTAAATTGATAGCCTTCATCCATATAGCTATCTAATAATCAAATAAGCATATATTCAAGGAATTTCGATGATTTCAGACTCCGAACTAGTAAACATCACATTTTTTTCTTTATATAGATACTACCTTTTACTCGCGGCTTCGCTCCCGTAAATATTAATTATGTCATAAAAGTCGGATGACGCCATAATAAAATTCACACAAAGTTTATCCCTCTCTTTATATCACATCCAATAAGGTTTTCGCGAGAAAAAGTAGCCTATCACTGTTTTCAAGGCTCCCGTCTCTCTATATAATAAATTTCATCAAAATCTATTCAGCGGTTTAGGTATGAAAGCGTAATAAACAAACAAACTTACTTTCGCATTTATAATATAAGTAAGGATTGCGATTACGATATTAGTTAATATGTTTTAACCTTCAATAGGTATATATTCATACGTCTCAAATCACTACGTGACATTATGAACGTTAAATGGTCAAATCGGGTTTAGAACTCTAATGCAGTAAGGCGTGCAAATATTGACGGAATTGAGATGTATTTAATGCGACGATAGCTACGTTGGCATTCTTGTCTCGTATGTAAGAAGAGAGAGTGGCGAAACGCATCTTCTTTTCAGAACTCCAGTACGGTAATCAGAAACGTGGTGGCCAGTACCTGAGATATGAGGACGTTCTGAAAATATGAAGAGATGCGTAATAGAATCATCTCAGTGGGAAGCTAAAGCAATGCAACGATATAAATGGAGACATTTATTGAACAGCAGGTAGACATCTTTGAGAATGAGCGGCGCATGAACCTAGATAAGAAACGAGAACATCTGAAGATCGCACCACCAATTATGTTGGTGAGTTTTAAGATGCCCGAAATGCGCAAGTGCGTTCACCAAAAAAATTGGATATACTAGCCATCAGATAGCGCATCTAATTGCAGAAGAACTTTGACTTGAGTAATACTTCTGTATATATGTCCAGGAAATTAACAGCCACTTTAGCCGAAAACGGCCAGATTGACATCATCATACATAGATACAGGTCGCCCGAGCAGCAATATAGCAACGAGTTCGGGTCTGCTCATGGTACGCGAGTAAATAATGTAATTTTTTATATACTTAAGGTTTAGCGTTATGGCCATAATCTCACCTGATTTTAAGTGACGATACGGCCCAAGTTGGTAGACACGCTAAACCTGTGTAGGAACTGACTCTTAATTGTAACTGCCGGAACACACCTATTGGTAATTGGCGAGAGGTTTTCAACTTGATATGCTATGGTTTCTTCACGATGTCTTCCTTCACTGAAAGCTCAAGCTCATTGTAGGTGGATTCGAACTCACGTCATCGAGCTATCATCGCATTATCTTTTATATTTTTATTAGATAAGCTTTATTAAAATGATCACCCAAGACCTCCTCTGCTAATACTTCAATTTATGTTATGAGCACCCTAATATGGCTTTGTTCACACCGACTATAAAGTTTGGCGCTGCCTGTACGTGGTTCTATTGAGGTATATCTCTATATCAATAAAAACAACAAATTAAATATATTCAATGCACAATTAACTATAATATGGAATAATAATAAACGGCAAGTACACTTTCCTGATTTGAAATCAGTTTTCACTTTCCATTACGTAAATAAGTACATAGAACAATAATAATTATGCATATTCGATTTGTTCACTTTCATTACCACTTATTATACGATAAAGAAGCATCAGATACGTACGTATAGGCATTCGTAAAAGGCATATTTATTACTTAAAATGATTATATTATTATACACACATGAATAATTTATATAAAATTAAAATAGTTACGTCTATTCCTATTTCTAAATATATTTTCCCGATATCCCTATATATACATTTAAAAGGTAAGAAGGACTAAAAGGGGTTAAGAGGCATATGCATGGTGGTAGGACTTATCTTAATACTCGCTTGGCTAACTACCACCCTCAAATAAAAAATCTGCCGCCAAATACCTATAAATGTGTCCGACAGTTGCACTACAGAACCAGTTCCTCCAATAGGATTAGCGTGTCCACAGTCTTGGGCCACATCTTCATTTAACATCAGGGGGAGATTGTAGCCATAACGCTATACGTTAACTATAAAAAAAAACATAAAGTTTTTATGACAGTCTCACTAGTTTTAATTGTTATATAATGTCCTATGTAGTTTAACTATAATAAATTAAGTTTAATAGATTTGATGAGTGGGCCTTAGAAATAAGCTTACTATCATGCTATGGTTTCATCCCGATGTTTTCACCGAAAGCTCAAGATTATTATAGGTGGATTCGAACGCACGTCCCTTAACGCGGCGTCCGTACACACTATCAACTGAGCTATCATCGATTTATGTAATTATATTAATGCATTGGTATAAGAACCAAAAGAACTTTGTGAGGTGAGAAGGCTCTCTTTCGGGGAAGTACGGGCTGCATTGCGGGGTGAGGCAGGGGAGTTTTCTTCTCTTACGCTCTTCAACCTGTATGTTAAACGAGTGATTGACGAGCTCACCGGTATTGGGTGGGATATAGATGGAGTGTGCTTGAATAACATCAGTTACGCAGGCAATATAGTGTTACGGAGCCCTTCGATCGGTCGTTTATGATAGCTCTTAAAAATTTGTGAGTCCTACGCGGTGGTTCGTGAGCTTAGATACAACGCAAAAAAGAATGATATAAGGGTTTTCAGGCCGGATAACAAATGATACGCTTTCCTACCGAGCTCTAAACAAAATTGAGCAATTTAAGCTTACACTTGTACTAACAAATATGGATGAACAGTCTGAAATAAATTATTTATTATTATTATTCTATAAAGTGTGTATTTAGTTCCCACAGTAATGGAGGAAGGGCATTCGATTATAAATCGTAATTACATTAATTTAAATCACGCCATAATGTACGAAATAAGTAAAACTTGGAATATTTTTAAATCCACTTTGGTTTATTTAGATAAATTTAATGGTTTCCGCTTAACTTATAACTAAGGATTACTCAGTGTTATGCCGTAAACATAAATATTATTCACGATCGAAGAATGTTGTTTTCAACAAAACCGGATGACAGCGAATGCAAAGGAAACGTGGAAATCATTCCTTTGCTCGACTGGATATATAAGTATCATTTTATTTGGCGTAGTGGACGATTAACATCAGTAGCTCAAGGACTAAACACTTTAGGACTACTTTCAGATTATCTAAAACGGCAAGATATGGAACTGTAATGTTTGAAATTTGACACAGTTTCTGTTTAATTAACTACTTTAGTTTCAAACTCGATTTCAATACCTTCTTTACCATATTTCTTTATTATATATAAACCTTAATAATTTAATTGATTGTCTCTTTCCGAAAATTTATTGTACCCAAATTATGTATGAATTTGAAACTGCTAAATTTTAAAGATAAAAAAGTCCTTGCAATATGTTCTAAAAACATTATAGTGATATTACTTTTCGTATTTCCCTGAATCAGATAATGATAATAATAATACCAGCCTGTAAAGGGCCCATTTTTGGAATAAATTTCTTCCCAAAGGACGAACTCGCACAATCGCTCCACTAGCGTAGGAAGAATTGAATAACATCCATAGTTCGAAATTTTTTACCGTACAATGAGCATTCTTACTTCCTTACAATCTTACGACACTATTCAACTTATTGTTCTTTTTTTTTAAGTATGGCTTCTAATTAAATATGCTATTTTGTCATAGTGAAGTTTATTGCTTCTTACAATCCGTAACAATACAATTCCTGATAATTGCACGTTTTTCGCAAAATGTTCCAAAATATATTACATAACCTTAATAGTTTCACATATTACAAAGGCTAACATTTTATCTACTAATTGCTAACAGATATACTCTCGAGAAGTGTAAATAAATAGCCAGATTTAGAAAAGGAAGTTAGTCAATTATTACATTTATAGTAGCTGATAAAAGATATAGGTATGCTATTGTTTTACACATACAAGCTTAGGAAAATAACTGCATTTCATATTAATGTATACTTTATAATATAAATATTTTTTTTCGCCCTGACCTACATACATATAAGTTTAGTGGCCCTAACAATAACATCGGGCAAGCCGCACAAGGGCCGCGAGGGTAGTCCCTTACAAAACCGTGTACTTAATGTGTGGGTGTGCACGAATGGTATGCGATATGATGTACTCTCAGTGATGTAGAGTGTCACTGTATCGCGCGAGTATTATAATATAAAAATTGTGGAAAACTATGTAAGATAAAGTATAAATTTCCTTGGTATCGCTGATCTCTTACATACAAAAGTAAGGAGGAAACATAAGGTCGCAACGGGTTCCTTTAGCATTTTTAGTTCGCATCAGGTGAATCCCACAAACTTTCCCGTAATTTGCTAAATTAAACGTAAGATATACTGAAATGGATTTTATCCACGTTAGAAAAAGGTATAGCTCTGCTGGCTGGACCTAAAACCCGTTATTACAATGGACTTTTTAATCGTATCAATCAGCTGTCGAGGGTAATTGATAATGATTGAAATGAATGTCACCGTAATATGAAAGTATTAATAGCTAGTATATTGTTATCAATTGTTTTATTACTGTAACAAATATATAGATGGAAACAGTATTTTGAACAATCGTCGCAGATATTAATAATATATAAAAAATTAATGTATAAAAAGCATCATTTTACAGTAATATTTTTTTATTCTAAAATTGGGAGATATTATTACGATATTTAACGAACAGTGAATTAAAGATGTTTTTAATTGTTTATAAGCTTTTCGGCTATTTTTTTTGTTTAGCATTATGGCTACAATCTCACCTGATGTTAAGTAACAATTCAGTCCGAGATGCTGGACACACATCGATTAGTGTGCCAGAAAATGAAATAAACACTAAATTGCACAAAAACACTATTACTAAAATAAATAAATATAAAACGAAAAACGAACAACTGTATGTTGAAAATCTTTATGCAAATCTTCATTCTTTATTAACAGAAAACATGATATTGTTTTTAAATTAAAATAAAAACGGTTCGGAATAACGTTAAACACTAGTTTTAGAGAGAGATAGACCGACAAATAGAAAACTATAAGCATTGCATTTTATTTGCACATTAATATGCCAATGTATAATCCAACTTAGATAATATTCACTTTATATGCAAATATTTATACAAATATTCATGACGAAGTACTTACTATTATAATTCAAGTAAAAACATTTAAAACGATTCTCTCAATGGCATATATTTAAGTACTGATATATGTACACTCAAAAGGATATAAAGGATAAACTGTGAAACACTGAATACGATTTTGTATGATCGAACTCTTTTTTCTTCAAATTCGTGAATAAACTATAAAAAAATCGCTACATACGTTCGAATCGGTATCGGATCGATACTTTAAAGCTCACAACTAGCTGTGTCCCCGACTTTATTCGCGTGGAACTAAAAATTTGGCTGTACCTCGGGAAGAGTACCTTTTTCTCAACAAAGTGCCCAATGTTCTTTCCTATACTAATGACAACGTCAGTACACATTTTCTTTTTTTTTCATCAAATCTAATTCGATACCAAACGAAATACCTCATAAGAACTTAGTTTGAATTTATGGCAAATACCTATAGGCGTGTTGCGACAGTTTCACTTGATAGCCAGTCCCTCCACTGGGATTAGCATTTCGACCATTTTGGGCTACATCGTGTTTAAATATCAAGTGATATTATGGCCTTTACGCTAAACTTATAAACTAGAAAAAAATACTATGATAACCAAGGTAAAGGAAATTTCTTCCTGATAAATGTGTTGATTTATTAAATGAAAGTTGTAAAGGGCGTTCATCTAAGACACGATATAATTTCTAAATATTAACCTAATTATAACATACATACGCACACACAAACCTCTAAGGTGTTGTTGTGTAATATATCATAAATTTATCGGAACCTTACATAGGTATTGAAAAAAAGATTCGTAGTAAATGTTTATAAGATTATAAAACCTGATTTACTAGTTTAGTATAGTAATTTTATTGCATGAATGATAAACACAACGCACAATGAATGAACTAAAACTAGTATGGTATATTAATATTGCTTTTAAATAAAATGTAACTTGGGTTGCTTACGAATTATTAAGTCTTAATCAATTCTGCTGTTAAAAAGAAGCACATTTTGCACAATACGTAATACAAGCAAAGAAATCAATTGGACACGTATTGATGAAGACAGTTATGTGAAATTACAATATTTGAATATTTACATAATCAACACTGTGTTAATCAAAAATTTTGTAACACAGTAGTTTACATATTTCTCGAAAATACATGAGTGCAATAACCGCTTAAATTATAAAATTAAGCACCTATTACTTAACCGTGTTCCACCATTCATAATCTAAGGAATTTGTTTGCTCAACGCATGTGGGTCAATATGGAATTTGCTACAGTTTACAGACACACTTTCATATACTATTTGCTACTTCTATTTATACAGTGAACAATTTTTACTCACCATCCAAATTGTTCTAAATTAAACTTTATTTGTACAAGGGAGCATATTTTATTGCCTTTTCTTTACTCACGTTAATTAAATTAATGGTTTAGATACAGTATTGTAACAAACAGTTCCTGTGGTTTTACAATTCTAACTTACTAAAAACCCTTATAACTTTTTTTATATGGTTTAGCGTTATGGCCATAATCATACCTGATCTTAAGTGACGATAGGGCCCAAGTTAGTATACACAGTAAACCTGCGTAAGAACTGGCTCTCAAGTGCAGCTGCCGGAACACACCTATTGGTATTTGGAGGCAGATTTTCAACTTGAGGGTGATAGCTATGCAGGTGGACTTTAGAAAAAGCCCTATCACCATGCTATGGTTTCCTCACGATGTTTTCCTTCACCTAAAGCTCAAGCTCATTATAGATGGTTGGATTCGAACTTACGTCCCTTGACGCGTAGTCGTACACACTACCACTGAGCTATCATCGAACTTGTTCTATACTTAATATTACAAAATACACAGTTAAACCTGACTAATACGCTTATAGCTTAAGAACAGAATAATGTAAATCCGTTCATATCGAATCATAAGCACACAATCCGACTGGCAGAGAGACGTTGCTTTTTACAATATGAAAAGATAATTTTAGTACAACTGACACTGTAAATCCATACTTGTGTTAACATTTTTAAAAGTACTCAGAATAAAAATCTTAGTATGAGCGTCAGAAGATATGAAATTTAGGTAGCAGATTGCTGACTGTAGCTGTATATATGGATTTGTAAAGCATCTCTTCCTGATCCTAGACAGATTAAAGAGTCAGGCTGTTTGCACTGTTCGATACTAAGTACATCCAGTGATTTCAACTACGCAGGAACATTACCGCAAACGTATTGTTTTATCGACTTCATACTTACAAATGTTTTCAAGAGCAATTCATTTAAATTCGATGCTCTCTCTTCTACAATAGACCCTTATGCGTTAAATCTCAAAGTCGTAATTTTAGGGAATGCTTCATTACGACATGGATTATAGAGGTTACAATGTCTTGTCTCTGCCATACCATGAATTTATAATTTTGTCTTCTTGCAAGTATATTCCAAACTACTTATAAAATGCAATTCTTCAGGTGTAACGTCAAGAAACATACATACAAGCTCGAATAACAGCATCATATTGTAAATTTTCGTGATCAGCTTTTTGCTTCAAACTACTTCGTGCTGACCGAGGCACAGTGATATTACTATAACTTGATATGAAATAATTATACCGCTATAATATTGCATTATTATAATTATATATTATTACTATAAAAAACTACGCAGTTTGTATCAAAACTTCACTATTGTTATCGAATGTAATTAGTCTACTTACAGATTTACTCGCAATTTTCTCTTAGGTTACTCACCTTTTTTGTTTGATGATTGTTGTCATTAAAGTCATTTATAAAGGTTGTATACAAAATTTGGTAATACCAAAAGACATAAGACATGTATTTCTTATGTGTGATATATATCTAGATTATTGTATTATTATTAGGCATTAATATTCTTTTATAAAATATATTTTCTTTATTTTATGTGGATACATATTTTTTTTACTTCATTTATCCTATGGCATAGGTAATATAATTTATATTTCTATTGCACCTACTTTGGATTATCTTTGCACCACTCCAAGGTTGGTGGCAAAGAATGGCACAGGCATTAAATCCGCCTTGTATACGAATTGTATATGGAAGTGTAAATAAATAAATAAAGTTACCGATAAAGGCTAAGCGATATGACTAATCAATGGAAACTAAATCCAGTTTTGGTTAATTGAAGTTTTTAGTTGAGAATTCCGTCCGAAGCATTCTGGTCTCCGTAGTGGGTCAGCGGGTTTTTATCGGTTACAAATGGCCACTGCATACAGATTGAAGTTTTATTCACTACATTAGTCTGTCGAACTTTCGCTTTGTACTCAATTTACAACGAGATTTTTGTAGATCCCCGTAATGCTTATATCAACGGATAAACAAAGTTACAAGTTAAGGTTAAATACTTCGGTTTTTCTAAATTAAGCAACAGTATTATTAAATTAGGGTCAATCAGCCATTTATGATCTGAATGTTTTATAGTTTGCAGACTTTTTAACTACAATTCCTTAATTCAGCTTTGTGAAACCTGAATCTTAATTGCAATAGCCGAAATACACCTGTAAGTGCTTTGCTACATATTTCCAAAATATTAACGAGGTCTAAGTTTAATTTAGAAAACATTCTAGAACTATACTTTTATATTTCAATTAAACCACCATCGTTCCTAAGTGATCTTTCAACTTCTTGAAGAATAGCTTTATTAATCACACTTATCGATAATTTTAGTATTTATTTACATGACATTAAAACAATTCAAGACAATCTTTTTAAAAATTGAAAATCCTGTCTTTGTAACGGAAGTTGTACTTAAGAAAGGTTCTCTTGCAAGTTCCCTTTGTTTCATTCATCATTTTGTTTATCAGTTCGACATATTCTATACTATATATCAACATATGTTATTCATAGACTGCAAAAAAAATGGTTAAATAAATAACTGTAAAGCATTGCTCGCACCCAGGTTTATACAGATATGTCCAACTTATTAATAAGCACAATAATTAGATCCGACTGAATGTTGTCTGAGATACACCGGCAATAATATCCACAATGGTATCATAATAAGGGATTTCAAATGCTCAAATAAACTGATGTATATATCGAATAATTAAACAAGGAGTGATGGATCTGTTTACGACTATATCGCAACTAACATCCATCATCTAACCATCTATCAGAAGTTCTGCATGCCTGCTTGACAGAGACGAATACCACTGAACCGGCGTACTCTCAGTGGTTATTTTTTAAATTAATATCCTTACCACCATAAGTGCTTACAATTTTATATTGCAACCAAAGCACTTAGTCTAAATTCCAGTATTAGTTAACTAATTTCAGGTAAACTCCAAGCTTTACTGTAGTATACTGTTTAGAAGAGTTCATGATGTTGATTATATCATAGAATTTTATAATAACTTAACTGAAGAGCCTACTTTCTCACAACTATATTATAATCACGATCATTATAAACATAAGCTCTTATTACTAAGCACTAATTTAGCTATGCAAAGACCGCAGCACTGTTTTCTACCTTATATTTTGCATACCGGTATAACTAATTGTTTTCAACTGTTATAAGTAATGGATGTCGGCTCTTAAACAAATGCGTCCGGTCTGTTCTCACTTCACTATTCTAGGTTTCAGAACTATGTCGATTAACTGGTTTTACAGTTAGATAATTGCAAATCTTATCACACAGTTAATCTAAGCATCTGACTATTTCCATAGCTTGCTAAATTGCTTTTATTGTCACCAAAGACATGTAGTCCAATCAAACGCAATTTAGTTATACAGATAAAATAAGTATCAACCAGTTTCCTTAGATGTTACACAGTATTGTTAATTGAATGTTAACAAATTCATTTCCTAACAACGTTATATCACGCGGCGCGGCGGTCTTAGAGCCGTGTTTTCCACTCGACTGATATATCCTACATATGAATCGATTACCATTAACAAACATCTCGTGAGATTTGGTTCAGTTATTTAACCGTATGATTTAATCAATATTTTATGGGTGTTAATTATCGGATGTCTAATTACTCGTTGTCGTTGTGCGATATTTTTTTAAATTCTATGCTTAAAAATATTGTTACTGCTTGTGGTGCACAAAAGTTGTAAGGTAAGACATTTTCTACAAGTTAATAATGAAAACCATAATTTAGTTGATGTGTTGAATATGAAGAACTAAAATATTATCTTATAGAATAAGAAGAATAATAAGTAGAAAAAAAAGATTATCTTAGCCAAATCAATAAATTAAATACTTTTGATAATTATAATTCATATGTGTCTTATTATCGATAAAGGGCTAAAATATTTTTATTTATATGTGTGTCACTCTAAAACTACTACATATATTTTTATAAAATTTTGCATTATGATACCTAATATTATATATCTAAATATAGAATAGCTTTTACCCTATCAAATAAAGCGTCTCCTCCCGCATAGGGGATAAAGTTAAAATTTTGCGGTGAAGCGTAAATAAAATTATCCACGGATTTCGGTTAACTGCTCGTTATTCACTAACTGATAACATAAGTAAAAGTATAAGTTGTAATTGAATTCGTTGTTGACATTTTCTTTCCCGGCGAAGTTTTCTATACTATCCCTGAGCGTGTTAAGTGTAACGGCACCAGCGTCAAGTAAATAACTACTATAACAGGCAGATCAAGGTCCGCTAGCTATAAGTTTAGCGTTAATTAGTCTCACCTGACATTTTGTAACTATACGGCCCTAGTTATAACACACTAAACCTAAATTGGTGATCAGTTTACAAGTACTAAAACACACCTATAGATACATAGTACTGTTTGGTTATAAACAATTCTATTACACCATGCCACAAATTTGTTACCATATTTTCCTTCATTGACGTCTCAGGCTCGTTGAAGGCTACGAACTTATGTCGAAAGGCGCGATATCTGAATAAGTTAATAACTGAGGCACTATTAGGCATAAAGTTAAGAAGTATTACGTATGAGAACATGATTAATTATAGTCGACTTCTTTAACGTATGTTAAATTTCTAATTACGTATTGTTTTATGATACATACTACTTGATATTACTTCATCGAAATTCATTGTGTGTATATAGATATACATTCATAATCGATGTTACAAAATTGCTCTTAATATGTAATAGATTTACTGCCGTCAATCTGTCTGTTATTTGACAAATTATCTCCAAGCCGACGCCGACGTTGCGTTGCAACCGGTCGCGACAATCGTTTGCGATGAATAATTGTTTATTATAATATCATATATCTCTGAAATCGATATTTAATATTATTACAAAACGGAACAATGTTGTTGCTATCATAAAACTTTAGAGCGTTCTCTAATGATAAGTGATGACATAAGTCATTACTTAATATAGGAATTATTATATACTTTTTTTACCCTTTTACAATGTTACAGAGAGTAATCTTAGTTATTGTAAATAGAATCGTACAATTATAGCAAGACCTTTTCTTTCTCAACTTTATTTTTAAAAGAGAAAATTCCCTATAGGTAGAAAAAAGTCTAGTTTTTAACATATCGTGTGATAACTTGAAGTTTCCATGCTTTTGACTAATGTCAGTAACAAATGCTTCAGAAAGATCATATATAAAATATTTGCGCAGAGGAACCTATTTTATCTATTTCATCATAAAAAGTTATAATCTTAATTCGCTCATAAATTTCTAATCAAGGATATGTGTGCCTCATATCCATAGAAACGTATACGCTTGTTAAACCTCACACCTACTTGTTTTAGTAATGTAGGAAGATATATTTTGCATAAGAAAAAGATTCCCATTCAAACATGTGCATTAAAAGTTATGTCGTGCATGAAATTACATACAAGTGAATAGCAAAAGCCTGTCGATGATAGTTTAAGAACACAATTAACACAAAAGCGATATTATATTAAAGGCTTAGGTCAGGGGATATAGGCGTATATAATAAAGAACTTCCTCTAGGTAACAAAACTATATTGTTTCACAATCTTCTACTTTGCACGTCTTACTCTATACAGCACAAAACAACGACTTCCAATCGAATCATGCCGACTTCTACAGCCGTCTCGTATTTAAATGCGACAACTTGACTTATAGTACCATAAAGTACTCTAATTTATTTCTACAAATATTTAAAATATATTTTAAGTGTGGTACTTCGATTAGTATGTGATGACAATTTGACTTATAGAACCCTAAAGTACCCTAATTTATTAGTTCACATATTTACAATATGTTTTAAGTGCGGTGCTGGTTATCAGTTGACAATTTGACTTATAGTACCATAAAATATCCTAATTTATTAGTTAAAATATTTACAATATGTTTTAAGTGCATTAATCAATTGACAGTATGACTTAAGTACTCTAATTTACTATTACAAATATTTAATAATACAATATTACTGTTATGTAATAAATACACCTAACAAATATTAGTGTTATGTAATAAATAAACCTAACAGTTCGGCCATCCTGTTCAAGCGAGTTCCATCCGCTTTCTCTACATAATTGGTTATTAAAATATTATAATCCTGCTTATACATAACTATAGCGCAAGATTTATCCAATAAACTTATACTTAATAATTAAATTAATTAATCTAAGCAATGATATAATTATATTAAATTTATAATGATTGTTAGTCACGCCTCTTACTCGTTCTCACTGATACAATCGTCTTCAGATGAATCTACTCTACATTCATACCTTTGTATTTTTGACCGTGTTTACGAGTCAGAGGTGTGTCACCAATCAGGAATCGTCATTTGGTACTTATGTTTTCACCCGGACTAAAAGCCTCCCTATACTGCGTTGGATCTTTTCTGCGCTATCGTAATTAGCAGAATCTTTTAACTGTTGCTCTTAAATCTTTTCGCTCGCATCTTGTCTCAACTCGTACAGCTGCTCTCCAGGTGTTCTGTATGTCGGAAACGTGTTCGTTCCAACAGTTGTCATCTTTGCCGTGGTTTGAAGTAGATAATGCATCCAAGATTGTCCGATGAAATCTTTCCACTTGTCCGTTTGCTCCAGGCGTGGCGACGGTATTTTGGATATGCTTTACAGCATAGCTTTGTATAAAGTGTTAGAATGTTTTGCTGGTGAAACTAGTGCCCTTGTCTGTAATTAATCGTGTAGGGACTCCAAGATTACTTATGTACTGCATCATAACTCTGACTGAAGTGGCTGATTTGGTGTTTATATTAACTTTTAACTATTAACTGGATTTATACTTACGTATTTGGTAAAATCATCTACTATCACTTACAAGTAACAGTCAGACTGAGTATTTGTACAGATCTTACTACTTGTCATGTATCACCCTGGATCTCGGTGTCTCTGGATACCGTTACATTTATTTTATTAGGAGGAATTCGCTGAAATTTGACTTCGTCGAGAGTTTTTAATAACAAGGGTATCAGATCAATCAGTAAATGAATGGCCTAACAGGACAGGATGAATTAAAACATAGTCCTCTACGACGTAGAGATACAACAAACTAAATAAAATTATTGACATATATTTACTGAAATTTCATAAATTTAAAGAAGTAATTACATCCTGGTTGAAGACGCAGAAATATGAAGACATAGAAAACTTATTTGTAATCGTACGATAATTGTCTAGTAGAATTATAAATAACATCTTCACATATGGATTACTCTGCTCATATTTATCCATATACACTTGTTATATAAAAATAAGTTTGAGGCACACCCAAATTTTAAATTCATTGTTTATAGTATTTGGTAAATATTTTATTTGTTTTTTTTTTTACATAAATCTTAAAGTTGCGCAAAAAAAAAATAAGTTAAAAATATTGTAGTGTAACTCGTTACACTATTATTAAAAGTAAAGCAGTATACCTTATGTCATATTTATATATCTTGTAGTTATATTAAAATATATGTAAGTCATATCTAGGACATACTACTATACGGGAAGAAAACAGCGTCTGAGAAACAGGCTCGGCCTAGTTCAGGCGCTAGGATTCAAAAATGTATAGCGATACTATGTCTTAAGATAATTTTTATGTATTGTAGTGTAAAAATTCTTGTCAGTAAAATTATTATTATTATGATTGTTTCTTTCAATTCTTGGACCTCGATGGACGTTACGACTACCCCTATCGGGCTAATTAGACTTCCACCTATACCCCTAAGTAAGGTCAAGTTTGTACATGTTGTAATTTGGAGGTTTAGTGATTTTGATATCCAGTACATATTTGCTTAGTCCAGTGTCCTAAGCAGTTATTTCTGATACCTGTTTTTGATTATATTCATTACCTGGCGTTTTAACTTTATTCGGTATCGTAGCCCATTTCGTATTTCTGAAGCAATTGGAGGTCTGGTGCCCCATACGACCACAAGTTGTGATATATACTGCGGGTTACTCGCATTTAAAGCTTGGGTGTCCAATTTCATTACAATTATAACATTTTGTGTTAGAATTAAATGTACTTGTACCTGATTTAGATGAACTCGTTCGATTCGTGGCGGTTCCCAGTCGCTTGTCGTAAGGTCTTCTACTAATATCCTGAAGATGCCTGCTCTGCACGCTTTTAACTGTTCTGAAATATTTTAGTACCTGGTTTGGTGAATGACCTTTACCGCGCGGCCATCTATCCCATACAAAAGACAGTCCACTGCCTGTTTCCCACGGATTTTTGCACCTATTTAATAAATTAATCTTATCATAGTAATAATGTTCCAATGACTCACCATACCTTGCTTTCTTAGCCAACATTTCTGTCAGGAGCTCGGCATAATCTTCTCTGCATGGAAAACGTTTGATGAGCTTCTTTTCCCATTCGGAACAAGAATGCAATATCGAAGTTAGACTCTGATACTATGTTTTAGCTATGCCAGTTAATTTAGGTAGAGAGCAGTGGACTATCTCCCTCTCTTGCCAACCGTAAATTTCTGCACATTCCTCTACGTTTGTCAACCAATTTCAGTGCGGTTTGTTCTTTCGATATAGGGTCGAACTCCGGTATCACATTAGTGTTAAAAGTCATTTTAGGTTTATCCGAGCTCTTGACCTTATTCAAAATTGTTAAAAATTTATCCATTAAATCATATCCAGATACTCCGAATTTTGGCTTCTACTTTGCCCCCTTAACTTAAATTTATTTCGATCGCCAGTCCACGAGGACCCATTACCTCGGGTATCCTCTCCATTTAACCCTTTGCCTCGGGTTTTCACTTCAGAAAACTCTTTACCTCGAGTTTTCTTTACATTGTACCCTTTACCTCGGGCTTCCTTCGCCTTGGACCCTTTACCTCGGGATTCCATGGCACCTAACCCTTTACCTCGGGTTTTCACTTCAGAAAACTCTTTACCTCGAATTTTCTTTCTATTGTACCCTTTACCTCGGGTTTCCATATCATCAGACCCTTTACCTCGGGTTTTCACTTCAGAAAACTCTTTACCTCGAATTTTCTGTCCATTGTACCCTTTACCTCGGGTTTCCATATCATCAGACCCTTTACCTCGGGTTTCCATATCATCAGACCCTTTACCTCGGGTTTCCATATCATCAGACCCTTTACCTCGGGTTTCCATCTAATCAGACCCTTTACCTCGGGTTTCCATCTCATCAGACCCTTTACCTCGGGTTTCCATCTCATCAGACCCTTTACCTCGGGTTCCACTATTATCGTCCATCATAGAAGATATCTGTAACTCACAGGAGGAAGCTTAATATATGTTTATAATTAATACGGACAGTGTGGCATAATCAATTTCTGATTCTATAAATAAAGGTCAAGCATTTACTCTAATGACTATAATTGTCTTAATGCTTTTAACCCGTGAAGCATGAACGAGGGCAAAAACGACATCGGAGATTATATACGTGACGTCATAAAACCTTGTACAAAAGGGACGTCTTTATATACAAATTAAAATATTATCGCCATATTGCCAATTCAGAATTTTACCTGAAAATTTTAGGAAATTCCGAAGCTCTTACAGAGGCGTTAATAAAATTACACATTATTCGGTAGCTATATATATAAGTTAACTATGAACTTCTATAAAGTTGCAGTATTATAATAAATAAAATAATAATCTAACAATATATAATCCGTTTTATATTTTTGCGATTAGTGGAAATGTGAAAAAAATTATTGGCAACATTAACGAATGCGGCAAATTATTATGTGATTATCATATTATTGTGACTTACATATCAGTTGAGTTTTATAAAATCTAAAAAAATTGGGAATATTTTCTGCCATAATTATACATTTCTCAGTATAATACTTATACATATTCATATTTTTCAATTCAAAATATTTGATTTTCTTGTAATACTTTGAATCTGTTTTCATAATAGAAATGTGAATATATCATTATGCATTTGTGTTCCAAATTTTAAAAACCTCATGCTATATTCTATGAATTATATTTGAAACATAAATAACATTTTATAAAAGCAAAAGATTTTTTTTTATAATCACATAACCCATTTTGTTTACATGTAACGGGACTCGCGTGTTTTTTGCTTTTTGTTGAGGTGCTGTCGATAATATTATCGACTTTTGAAATGTAGTTTCATTATACTATGAAACGTTGGGTATATTATAAGAATTAAATTTACAATATGTCTCTTTATTATGTTATATAAAAAAACTTATTACTATATACTTTTTTTGTAATAGGAATCTTCGAATTAAGGTATTTTTGATTCTGAGAGCGAGGATGGTTTATCTGTTTAGGACGACGTGGATATGATCAAAATAATTCATATATTTTGTTTATAATTTCTATTTGTATTTCATTACGTTGAGAAATGTACGAGTGCAATAGTACTACTATTTTTGTAGGGAGATATCAAAACAATAAAATAGTATATCCAGAATAATTTTATCGATAACTGTGTTGTGTATAATAATATCACTAGTATAGAAAATTACTCTAAAATATATCACATTTTAATCTGTGGTATTTTTACCACTTATTCAATGGTCAATTTTGGCGCTTGCGACCTTTTAGAGGTCAATTTACATGTTAACGGTCATGTTGTCATTTGACTGAACAGTTATGACGAGGCAGGCGATCAAAATTCAGATTCAACTAAAAATATAATTACTGGTTAATAAGTAATTTTTTTTTTCTTTATGAACTTTGTTATTTGAAATTAATTCTTTTAAGCTGTAATGTACTATATAATTTAGATTTCACACGGTTAATAAATAAATCAAACACAAACGTTTTCAAGACGAAGAAATGAGAAAAAAAAATATCTTCGTTACTTACGGTTCTTTTTGTGTATCCGAGCCGTGGACGTGTTAAGAAAATATAGAATTTTCTTGTCTATCCCAATTCTGATCTAAAGGCTTAGGTCAGGGGATATAGGCGTATATAATAAAGAACTTCCTCTAGGTAACAAAACTATATTGTTTCACAATCTTCTACTTTGCACGTCTTACTCTATACAGCACAAAACAACGACTTCCAATCGAATCATGCCGACTTCTACAGCCGTCTCGTATTTAAATGCGACAACTTGACTTATAGTACCATAAAGTACTCTAATTTATTTCTACAAATATTTAAAATATATTTTAAGTGTGGTACTTCGATTAGTATGTGATGACAATTTGACTTATAGAACCCTAAAGTACCCTAATTTATTAGTTCACATATTTACAATATGTTTTAAGTGCGGTGCTGGTTATCAGTTGACAATTTGACTTATAGTACCATAAAATATCCTAATTTATTAGTTAAAATATTTACAATATGTTTTAAGTGCATTAATCAATTGACAGTATGACTTAAGTACTCTAATTTACTATTACAAATATTTAATAATACAATATTACTGTTATGTAATAAATACACCTAACAAATATTAGTGTTATGTAATAAATAAACCTAACAATATAGAGCGTTGAATTGCATGTAAAGTTGCAAATGCTACAAATTGATCCAATTTGTGGACATAGACTTGTAAATTCCTTATTAGATATTTAATACTACTACGGTTTTTTTGGTTGACAATATTTTTTAGCGTATATTATACAGATATTATACAGAACTTAGGTTTATGATGGAAAAGGATATTAAAATTAATACGTGTACAAAGAAGAACCTTGTGTCAACTGACCATAACGCAAATAATAGATTTCTTTATAATACTATCTTATGACCTAACTTTCGATAATTTAAGCGCAAAAAATTGGTAATTCAATTTACTAGCTTGGAAAACACGGAATATCTACAAAAGGTTTTCCAGGAAAAGACTAGAATAGGTGGTGCTGTAGTAGAGTTGTTATAATTAGAAATAATATTCGTCCATTTGGATAGGTGAAGGAGTTTATACTGTCAAACAGTGGTGTGCATATGTGCTGTCTATAGGTTTAATGAAATTACTGCCTATGTTGCATTTCTTACAAAATAAAAAATTGATACTGCGAGTGTGGTGGCTCTAAAAAGAGCTGCCTTCGAAAATTTGTCTATATTCTACTTAAACTACCGTTGCCAAGTCTTAAATTATGTTGTTTTTTATTTATTTGATTGCCACCATTTATACAAATGTGAAATCTTCTATATTCGATTTCGTATATTTTTTAAATGGTTAAGTTATTTATTCAAAATAGGAACTACTTATATTTGTTGTAGGATTGGTACAGTTATGGCCTAGAATTCATAATAAATCTATTAGAAAAAATAGTTTCCGTGTTTCCAAAAATTCTCAATTTTCGGACAAAGTTAAAAATTATTATCATGTTTTGGTATCAGGTGGATCAAAACGCTTGCAGGTCAGCGTGACAGTGACGACTTCCATTAGACTGCTATCTCTCACTAGCCGTCGTTATTTTAGTCGATACTTCACTTTCCAAAAGACTGTTTAGAATTTTACGATTAAACCGGAATATTTGAAAAGAAAGTATTATTTTACAATTCAACGAAGAATTTCAAAGACATTATGAAAAAGTGACGTACACTCGTTACGTACTTATCGTATGAGGATCCAAATAGAAAGCAGTCTGCAGTATCTGTGTAAACGAAAGTTGTAAATTTTTTAAAACATATTATGAATACACAACTTAAAACATGTTTTATGAGACAAGATGTATTGAAAATTTCACTAAACCGCATACCTATTCCCTTATTGTGTACATATTCTATGTATTACGAAGTTAAAATATTTATATATTTACACAAAAAAACCCAATTAGTGAACACATGTAGATGTTTTTTTTTTAAAGTTGCGCAGCATAGTGACTGCACTGCACCTGATGTTAAGTATAGTATATTCCCAATGAGCGACGACTGGCATTGAATCAAAATTCACTGTTAGTCACTGTTGTTATGCTGGCCTGCTTAGGTACCTCTTCACGTCTCTTTTGAAAGGACCAATATCATACGAAGGAGGGAACACGCTGGCTGGAAGTCATTCCACAACTTCGCGGTCCTACAGAAATAAGGGTCGGCAAACTTTCTCCTTCTCAACGTTATAGACGTCACCGTGAAACTGTGACACCGAAGTCCCGCTCGCGTGGTTCTATTGTGGAATGGAGAAGAAGAAATCGGTTCAAAAAGCTCTTCAGAACACTCGCCATCATACAGGCAGTAGAACACACTCAGCGAGGCAATGTCTCTGCGCAATTGTAGCGGTTCTAAGGTATTGGTGCGGACGACCGATGAGATATTTGGTGGATCCATCCCAAAGGTGCGAGCAGTACTACATGCACGGCCGTACTTGGGTCTTTTTTATGTATCTCCATAACTAAAGCCGGGCTTACAGAAGTAGCTATCATGTGCATAGCAATGAGTGCGCTCCAGAGGTAGCATATCACAACAAGAATCAACGGTGATAGAACAGAGCCTTGCGGAACTCTTGTTGTTTAGTTTTATTACTTATGTATTCCGTTTCTCTGTTTATATTTATTTTTAGTTTGAGTACATTCCAAGTATATTTATTCACATTGTTCACATTGAAATATAATTGGATTTTGATTTAACAGTTACAATTCCATTCTGAATTCGGCTAGTCGAGGAGCAAGTCTTGGAAGCGTACCTGAGCTGGTATGCCTCTGTAATAAAAAGTCGCGAGCAACAAGTGACTAAGTAAGTCTCCTACGTGGGCTCAGGTCCAAAGAAGTGAGATAGATTCCATCTCACTTGGATGTCTGTAAATCAATAACAACCTGAAGTAATGACGAGGAGAACCGACCACGAAATAGAGAGATTTTTTAAACTTTATAGTTTTAACGTTATGGCCACAATCTCAACTGATGTTAAGTTATGATGTGGCCTAAGATGGCGGAGATACTAAGCTAGTGTAAGGACTGGCTCTGAAATGCAACTATCGAAACGCATAGGTATGTGACGGCAGTATTTCATCTTGAGGGTACTAGCCAGGTAAGGATTAGACAAAGTTCGACCACCGTTCAAATGGTTTCATCGAAATGTTTTTCTTCATCCTAAGCACAGGCTCATTGCAAGGATTTGTAATCACGTCAATGACGCGGCGTCCATACGCACTACCAACTTAATTACCATCATTTCTAGTTTTAACGATAAGTTCCCTAAAACGTTGAACTTAGCTGGTTTACTCAGTTATATGTGCAATGATATGTTCTTTATATTTAACGCCAACTTATTACTACTTTTTTTCTCTTTTATGGTCATAACGCATCTGCCATTGTCTTGTTTAGGAATTTGTGTGTATATTAAGGTACTAATTTATAAAGTTAAGGAAAAAAAACCGGGAAAGTATGAAAATGAAATTAAAAAAACGGATCAGTAGGAATGTAATTACGTAAGCACAAAAAGAAGAAAATAAAGCTGGATTCTTATATTATTATTTGTTAAATACAAAGCAAGCAAAGGATATATTGTGTATATATTGAAATCGTGAAGCAAGGAAGTAATTTTAATAGGTAAAGGTAAATGAAGAGACAATAATTTATTATACAATAAAGATTAGTCATAATTACTACAAGCATTATTATTATAATTAATTTATAGAGGATCCACTGCATTTTATACAATAACATAATGTCACGTGATGTTGATGGCCAATATAAATAAAAGAAATGGTAGTTACTAATTAAGAATAGTTTTTTGTTGTAACGTTTTTTGGTAATTAAGAAAGAACACCGATATAAAATATGACGTAATTAGCATTTTATTAATAAAGTGCGCAATAAAACACGTGTCCGCGAAATGTCTTCATTTGCACAAAGTTTATAATTAAAATAATACGCCGGTTAATGTGGGTCAAGATTACAATGATAGACGGTACGTTTTTGTAATTGACACTTATTGCAGGAGGTGCTTGCTGCGGTGCGCCTTTTTGTGTGTTTTAATTAATACCACTCCATATCTTGTTATTTCAATCTCATCCTTTATATTTAATAAATATATCCGTGAGCGCTACCAGGATTGCATTCTTTATATATAAACATTTTGGTACGTCTGCCAGTGGTCATGTAGCTTCTGAACCTATTGGATCAATGACAGCTCAGTTGGTAGTGGTACTTATTTTACGGACGTCGCGTCAAGAAAAGTGAGTTCGAATCCGCCTGTAATGAGCTTGACCTTTCGGTGAAAGAAAACATTGTGATGAAACTTTAGCATGGTGGTAGGGTCATTGTTAATACCTGCCTGGGTAACTACCACCTTCAAGTTGAAAATCTACCGTCAAACACCTATAGGTGTGTTCTGACAGTTGTACTTGAGAGCCAGTCCCTACACTGGGCTAAGCGTGTACCATCTTGGGCCACAGATTAGATTGTGACCATAACTTTAAACCCATAAAAAACTAAACCGATCGACTGATGGAAGTAATGGCATGTAATACATTTTTTTTATCAAGACCATAGTTCATAGCTATTCCTTTACAGTAACACCAACATAATATCGATGATTCATAATATACATATTTTAATGCAGTAGCTATTCACTTATTTTTTTTTTATTATAGTAGCACGATAAAACAACGGCACTATGCTTGATAAACACATCACAATTTAAAACAAAGAAGTCTTTTGAGCGAACCATTGCACAAACCAAAAAGTCACTAGGGCATGGCCCAGTTGGATGCAGATGGTTACTACCACGTTCAAAATATTGATTATTTAAGCCTAAAACACCACGGTCACACTTCGTTCTCCCGTAGCAAAGTTGTCCTTAACTACATTCATTTTCTTAATACATTATAGGTTTAGCGTTATGACCACAATCTCATTTAATGTTAAGTGATGATGTGGCCCAAGATGGTCGTCTCGCCAACACTAGTGGACGGACTGACTTTCCAGAGCAACTGTCGGAACAAACCTATTGGTATTTGGCGGAAGATTTTAAACTTGGGGGTAGTAGCTATCCGATTAAAAGAAGTGCGAATGCTGCCTCTGGTCTCTGGCAGTTAAAAAAGTGGTGTGTTTTAATGAGTATTGTTGGGTGATTAGCACCCGAAGAGTCCCTTGTCTCCCCTTGACCAGAGCACAAGTAATGGGTTTAAGTTAGCGCGTTGCGATGAGGAACTTCGTAAAAAAAGGAATGTTAAATATTAGGTTTATAGAAAAGGGTAGTAGGTAGCCAGGCGGGCATTACAAATAGCTCTACTTACCTACTGCATGGTTTCCTCATGATATTTTCTGTCACCGAAAGTTCAGGCTCATTGTGGGTAGATTCAAACGAACGTCTATTAAGGCGGCGAATTGTTGCATGAAGAGTAATCAAAAAATGTATGGGATAATATTCTAAACACTGAATCTCATGGTCAGAGCGTGTAAGGTACTCTATCTATAATGGTCGCGAATCATTCGAACGCAATATCGTTACCACTATTCCGTATAATAGGGTTTGAAAATTACGATGTACTCCATATAAACTCCATTTAATGCTTCCCGATTGAAGACTAACTCGTAAAATATCTAAATTACTTGACTGGCTTGCTTGCCTTTTCATCCATACACTCTCAATAACAACAACATTTACTCTATTGTCGATATAAAGTTAGAATATAGTTCAGTAATAAAACAACTAAAATTCTAATTGTTCTGGTATATATACGATCTTCTCACTTTCAATAAATACGCGACGCGAATAAAAATTACTATATTTCGTAGGTAAGTCGGCATAATAAGAATTCTGTTAGCATCGAATTCGACCTTATTTTCTCCGGATTTAGAGAACGGAAGCAGAGAACATTTGCTCTTTTTTATCAAGTTTACTTAAATGTTGATGCGTAATGAATTTAAAGCAATACAACGGACAATTCATGTGACTACGTCTCAATAAATATTAACCTGTTTTTCAGTTCCTAACAGTTGTTTCTTCGAGTAGCCTTTGAATTCAACTTTAAAAATGAAATTATTGGTGCTTTGCGTGTTCAATACAATAACGTTTTTAGAAGATTATTGGGACTTCCACGTTTTTGTAGTGCATCTGGTATGTTTGCGTTTGCACATGTCGATGATTTATATGCTATAAGTCGAAAAGAAATTGCATCTATACAGAGTAGGCTTGGTTAATGTCATAATACAATTATGTACTTTTTATAGGTTTGCATGATAATCCCTGTATAAAACATTGGCTATCGGTAGTTATATGATAATTTCGAGTTTTTTTATTAGCCTCTATTATTGTAACTGTAAGATAGTAATGTATTATATTTTAATTTTTTCTGTTTTTAAGTCGTCAATTTATTAATTTCATTCTGTTGATGATCCTTGTCATCTAATTAATAAATAATAATAACACTCAAACATGCCTGAAACTATCTATTCGTTAGTGTGTTCAATCAACAAAATCCACTCAATTTATTTACATTTTTAAACAATCACTAACAATATGATTTCTTAAAGACTTTAGACAAGAAAATATTATCATTACATATACGAGAATTAATCATGTAACGTTTCTAATATTTTTAATTATTAGAACGAAGTTCCTTATTGCAGGGTACGGATAGTGGCTAGACAAATCAAAATGTAAGTTTTATCCGTCACGACCCTTTCTTTAGTTTGTTCTATATGGCACTGTAGTACTATAGTGTAGAGAGTTGTCCATAGTGCGTATGCTAATGGTCATGCCCAATCATAGGATCGCGCTTATTGCTTCAAGGCAGGCAATAAGTTCGCACTGACAACGCAGATATAGTTTTCACAAGTCTTACGCGTCATCTGTTTCATCGCGTATTATATGTATAACAATGAAATAGACGCTCTTAATCATGTACAATAATATATTTATTTTCACAACTAGAAGAAATATATTACGAAATTTTCTACCATTATTTTAATTCATTAGTTATTTCTGCGTTACATTTATTTTCTCTCAGTCGCTAGTAATTTATTATATAATATATATAATATTATATTAATAATATTATATATATTATATAAATAATAAAATTTAATATTTGTATTTATTAATCAATAATGTAATACGTTTATTAATAATAATATATACTATATTACCCTTCATTATCTGCAACAATAATTATTTATCAACAATCAAACATACATCTTCTATGAGCTTTCATATACTAGTTGACTTAGTATGCGTATAAATATGTACTGACACTATATGTACCTAGACACCCAATATTATTTAATTTTTATAAACAGTAGTATTATCGGCTGATATTTGACTGATCATTCATAATTAAAGTTAAACATTAAAAAAGCATTCTTCAAGTAACAAAATCCAACGGCTATTATTTTATCTACACTTTTTTTATGTTAGTGGGCAGCAAACAGGCAGACGGCCCATCTGATGTTAAATGGTTACCGTTGTCCATGAACAACTGTAACACCAGGGGCATTACAGCCGTGTTGTCAACCATGGAGATCGTATATCAATCCCTTTTGAAGAGCCTCATATCATAACCTTCGGGGAAAACCGTGCCGAGCGAGCATAGATCTAATGTGCACGGCAGGAATGTTCTAGACCCAAATCATGGTTTGCAAAATAAATTTTAATGCATAGACTATAAATCTATTGGCTATGGTTTTTCCACAGTAAAGATTGTGAAATTGTCACTAAAGTTACAGAACGTAAAAAATGTTTTCCGAATTTATCTTTTATTCATCGGTTATATCTATTTAGGAAAAAATTATAATTGATTTATTTTCGCTAAAATTATAATAAATTCGCAAATAATAAACAGAATTTATAAGACAACTCAAATAAATTGACCCCGTATAACTACGTGATAGACCCATTGATACAACAACACACCGAGATGTGATATGCATCTCATTCACACGTATTTACTTTATGCCCTGATTGAAATACATACTCGATTTTTTCTGCAACATATCTTTAATGTATTCGCATAGGAATAAATGTACATTTTTATTTTTATTTGCCCATTTATTTAATGTCCTGCAAAAAACATTATGTTTGTAAATTTATAGTTAAGTTGCAAAGTTTCTTATTTTTATTGCGATATCTTTACGTTACAGTTTCTTGAAATTACGAGATCTTAATTTTTACCGTTTCAAATTGAAGGAAAAATATAACTTAATAGTTTTTTTAATATACAATTAAAATGACAAGCACTCGTACAGCTTACCTAATGCTAAGTACTTGAAATAATTAGTATTTTACCGTGCTTTGTTTTGTTTATAGTTTAACGTTATGGGTCACTCAATGTTAAGTGACGATGTGGTCCAATATGATGGACACGCTTAACCTCTGGAGGAGATGGCTCACAAGTGCAATTACTAGTACACATCTGTAGGTTGGCGGCAGATTTTCAACTTGAGGGCAGAGGCGTTAGCAAAAGCCTTGCCACTATGCACCAGGCTTATTCATGAACTCTCTTTCCCTCAAATTCTGGAGTCCCACTCACCACACAAAGAAACACATGGTTATTTAATAGTCTCAACTTTCTGTAAAATGGAGGATATACAACAAATGGAGCTGCTCCAAGTAAACAGACATCTATACAGAGGTTTTTTTTTTTCGACTTTACTTATGCCGTTAGCCTGCTCAGGGTTTAGACCTTAGACAGCTTCACTGGGTTTGTGGGGTCGACGCAGATGGCACTCATCCTACACGCAATTCCAAAATGGCAGAACCTCGGCTAGAGCTGTTGCAGGAATGCAGATTACGCGAATGTAACTAATTTCTACAAGTTCGAGCTAATTTAACTATAAATATCATATATCAATGTATATATACACATATGATTAGCTGATAACAATATACTAATTTATAAACAAAAAACAATAAAATAGGTTTCTTACTGATCCCATATACTTACGATGTCGGTGTGTAATTATGATGTCGTATTGCTAGTGAATGAATAGTGTTTAGTGTATTACTTTATATCAGCTATCACAAGGGATCCCGATTGGAGAATTAGACTTACATAGGAACGACCCAAAGAGATTTCTTTCAGCCTTATTTATATAAAAAATATAAAAAATCCGTGTCATGATATAAATCCACGCTAATCTCGGAAATCGTTTAATCGTTTTCAATGAAATTTAACAACTGTGTGTCTCTTGATTCAGCTTGAGTAATAGGATAGTCTCAAGACGTCATTCTAACCCTAAAAGTAATAGAACACACTGTTGCAGTGTTATTGACTTCTAGTTTTATTCTATACTATGCTGAGTCTTATTCCTGTCGGACTATGAAGTTGTGGAACCTTCCTCTTCCCGTCAGAGTGTTAACTTCTTCCTATAACATTGGGTCCTTCAAAAGAAGCGTGTAGAGGTACTTACGGGAGTTAGCATGACAGCGGTGATTAGCAATAAATTTTTAATTCATTGTCAATCTCCGCTGATTTGGATTGT
The DNA here is from genome assembly GCA_039707435.1 of Actias luna. NCBI lineage: Eukaryota > Metazoa > Arthropoda > Insecta > Lepidoptera > Saturniidae > Actias > Actias luna. The sequence goes on along the minus strand of JAZHAC010000033.1, from coordinate 4,243,408 downwards.
ATTGTCCCTAACATGTGGTGCATTATAGTCACTATGCTAAGCATTTAAAAAAAAAAAACAAAAGTATAGGGCACTGTTTGCAAGGCCAGCAAGTTTCTCAGTAAATATATCAAAATAACATTAAATTTTGATTCATGTATTATCCTCTATTATATTTCATTATTAAATACTTATTACTTTTCATTTTACAATACTATATTTAATCAACAAAAGGTTATGGTGAACAATAAATTTTAATCTAATGTTTCAACCTTATATTTTAAAAACGTTTACTCCATTATATTTTATTACATAAATGTATATTACTAATGTTATGAATGAGTAAATATTCATTTACTTAAAACGTAATTAAAAACAATAGTTTAAATAATTAAGAACTTCAATAAACCATTATTTTATTATTTTATATAACTCAAGTTATTAAAGATCTAGATTTTAGTAATTACAATTACATTTACTTAAATCATAAATTAACAATAAAGTTATAAATATCATTAACCATTTTAGTATCTGTATCGAAGAATTGTGTCACTAAGAGTATATGGAAAGGTGTATATAATTTATAAAAATATAAAAGATATAAACCTAATAATTGTGTGTGTATTAAAAATAGTGCTTAAGTCGTATTGAAGAAAGGAGTCACAATAAATCTAATTATACTGTTGTTATTAATGTATTTTTAATGGTAAATATTTTGGATTGTTCAAATTTCAAAGATATAAAAGTCAGATACTCTATAAAGGAAGCTGTAGATACTCTATAAAGTCTGAAAACAAAAATCATAATTGATGGTCGAACCAAGTCACAGAACGACTATATTTAAATAGCCTTCGATACAGGTATTTGTCGTGTTTAAGATAAACATCAATTTCTGAATGGCTCTGTACGGATCATCGAGGAATGCGGGTGCGTATCGGAAGAGAGAGCAAATAAAAAAACTTAGTATATAACGCGAAAATATAAATGTAAATAATGTAAAATATACAATGTTAATACTATGGCCGGACATAACAACGTTAATTTCCCGTACATTACGGTTTAGGCAAAAACTCGACCGTTCGCTGCGCGACCTCGTGAGAACGTTGCGTAAATCACTTTTCTGATACTGTAATTATATATAGTCATTGTTGTTAATAACATTGTTTGTCTGTCACCTATACCGTCTAGAGCTTAGAATGCAGACGCGACGCTATATGGTTGTAACTGATTTGTATATTAACTAGATCTATATTAGCACAATGAACGCTATGGTGGTGACCGCTGACCGTCACTATATTTTCCGACTGGCCCACGTAAATTCGCGATTTCTGCATATTTTACACAATATATGTTATTGGCTCATATGATTCATAATAGTCAGTAACCCCGATCTAAATAGTAATTATTTATTACTATCAAAAAAGTAAATAATTGCTGTTGCTTATTTATTATTATTTATCATATCGTATTTTGTAAACAATCTTTTATTTTAAAATCACATTATGTATACTTAGCCAAAAAACCGTTTAGATCATTTTTTTATACTAAGTGTCGAAACGAGCTGGTATGCGTAAACTGTTCTCCAGGGCCGCGCCAGGCACGTCAGTATAGTTTTCTATTGACACTGTGTCCTCCAGCGAGAGAATTTAGTTCAAACATGAGCCCGTCGCGCAGCCTCCGGTGAGCTCCACAACCTGAACGGAACGTATTGCTGTCGCTCACCTTTAAGCCCCACGACGCAAACGGAACAACCACTAAATTTCACTCGGCGTTTAACGTGAAGGGATTTATTTGTTGAGGATGTAGCTACCTTTGTGATTGTCACTGGCCATAATATCGGCCTGCGTGACGACGAGTTAGGAAGAGGGATGTCAGCTAAATACGACACATGATTTCGCTATAACGACATTCGCTATAAGTATAACGATATGGGATTTTTGTTGTTGATTGCTCTGGTATCTGGAGTCTACATAATACAAGTATAATACTTGAGGATACATAGGTTTATATAATTAAAAATCTCAACATCTAACCTAAATTCCTAGTCAAAGTAAAAGCTTCTTGTTCTAAATTTCATAAGTGGCAATAGTGTTAGTATCAAATTTTATAATTTAAATCTAATATTGAAATTCATTTTACGTATATTTTCTTGTTTAACTACAAAGCACCAATTTTACAACTATTAACATTTTTAACAAATTTAAGGATTACGATACCGTCTGAAGTGACATTTAGCCAGAATTTTTAATCGACGCGCCCTGAATTTCAATTGATTTTTTCCAAAAAAAAAAGTACTTTTCAAAGCTACCATTTTGAATAGAAAATATTTCAAGTATTGCTATCGAAAGAAATGAGATGAATATTTTATTTAACTTAAATATTATAAAATTTAACAAACACTGTATTAATTATTTTCTGTGATCTTTAAAATGAAAACGTCATTAAATTTCGCTTACATAGTTATACCAAGTAGAGAAATTGTAAATATACAATAGAAATGTATTAGAAATTTGATGCCATAACGCGATATTGTTTGCAACAGTAAAAGTTAGTGAAGAGCACGATTTGAAGATTAGTAAAAGTATAAATATCATTTTTACTACTCACTTACTTTGAATATTATAATGTGAGTTTTATTATTAAAACATTATGTGATGAGTTTGCGATGAAGTCGTTTCGAAAGCTTGGACCTGAAATCTATATTAATTAAAATAAAGCGGAAAAAATGTTTATAACAACCAGTAAGATTTTAAAAATTCTTAATGTAATTAATAGAGTAATTACTGAATAAGGATTTAAGATATTTAATATAACGCTGCTACCGATAGGAACAAAGCTGTATTGAAAAAAGTTACAAAAACAGGCATAAAATGTTAAATAATATTTAGTTACACGCGAAAGAAGTCGCGGGCACCGGTATTTATTTATGGACACTTGAAATATATATATATATATATATATATATATATATATATATATATATATATAAAGAAAGTACTTTTACTAAAGTGTAAGTTTCATATCACAGAATTGCACAAATGGATCACACAAATAATTGCTATTTGTTCAAACCTACAGTTTTCCGCACGACAGCAGCGATGAAGTCACCGCTTAAACAGTTAGATTAGTCGTGCAGTAATTTTAAATCAACTAATAACTTGATATTTCGATGTGTATTAATAATAAGAGAGAGCGATAAAGTAATGCAAGGTTCGTCTATGGAAGCATGATCAAACCAGTGCACTTCGCTATGTTTCAATCTAATACGTTTAGTTGTAGGCCTGCTATGTTCTAATCCAAGACGAAGGTATCATGTGGGAGAGTTATAATTTATAGCTCAAGACTAACACCCTATTAGAACTGGGTTCAAAGCCGCATATTTATAAACATATTATATTGATGTAATTTAATGACTTTTTATGTTTACGCGAATATTATTCATCGAAATAAAACTAATTTAAACGGAGTTTATCTCGGTTATTTATTAAGACTTTCGAAAGATTTCAGCCTTCGTGGTCACGGGGCGGTCTGAGGGGCAGGTTTTCGAGAAAAATTGAAGGTAGACACAGTAACATGAACTTTTCTGGACAACCTACACCTCAGTCCGCCCAGTGACCACGAAGGCTGAAAAGCTTTCAAAACGTCGGGATCCAAATTAATAAATAATCGTAATAAAATCCGTTTCAATTAGTTTTATTTCGTTGATAAAATTTGCTTATATATTTCTGTATAGCATATATTGTTTAGGTATATACATATACATACATGTTACGGTGAAATTCTTTTCCTTAGAAAAATGTATTCATATAAAAATAAATCTTAAGATTAGTCACTATTTCATCTGATGTTAAATAACGATGTTGCCTAATATTGTAACACATGAACCATAGTGGAGGAACAGGCTCTAGACTGCAGTTGCCGGAACACATCTATGTCTGCTTGGCAACAAAATGTCAACTAGAGGGTGGTAGTTAGACTAGTATACATTAAAAACTACCCTTTCACTACATTACAAGTGCCATTTTCACCATCTGGATGAGTGACGATCCACAGTGGTGCATTGCGCGCGGAATTTTTGTAGAACCAACTTGCGTCTACGTTGTTTCCGGACCGATACAACTCGGAAATTTTCAAGAGAGCTTACAGATACCTTAAAGGCCGGAAACGCACCCGCGGTTCCTCTGGTGTTGTGGGTGTCTATGGGCGGCTGTGATCACTTACTATCAAGTGATTCGCTTGGTCGTTTGCCCCCTCTTCCATAAAAAAACTACAGTTTTACCACAATATTTTTTTTTCGCTAAAATATCAAGATAATTGCAGGGAATCGAACTCAAGTCTATTTAACAGAGTATCCATCCAGGGAACCACAGAACCACCATTGCATCAAAAAATAGAAAAGGAATTGCTTTAAACTAAAACAACGATCTAGGACGAATGCATACAATGAATTGAGATATAAAGCAAACCGTTAATCAAGAGATATTTACAATTATTATTCAAAAACTTGGAATCAAAACATTACAGTATAATGGAACAGGTTTGATATGTTTATTTTTTTACCAAACAGACCATTTCTCTATAAGTGTGAACAGGTTAAGAATTCCTCCGCTAAATAACGGTAACCAGATAAGACATAAGATTAAGTGTACAGGCGAATGGTAGATCTCAGAGACAAGTTCGTAGCTGTTTTTGGGACAAAAGGAATTTAAGTTGCTCGGCAGTCTATGCAGTTTATTCTTAGTAATGTTATAAATACAAATATGAGTTTGTGTGTAACGTTTTCACGCCTAAGCCGCTGAATCGATTATGATGTATTTTGGTACATAGATAGATGAAGACGGTAATAGACTACTTTTTCTAGGGAAAGAGTTATAGGAAGTTGGGTAAACGGAGGGATAAACTTTGTATAAAACTTTTATTGTGTCATCCGATTTGAATAATGACAAAATCAATATTAACGCGAGCAAAGCCGCAAGCAAAAGCTAGTAGTATACAGATTGCTACACTAGCTAATTCCGCTTATGACAGTAACATTTTTTATATAACTTTTTATATATATTATTCTTAGATAGCGTTGTGTCCACAATTTTATCTGACGTTAAGTGACGATGCGGTCCAAGATGGTGGACATGTTTGGTCTTGGCTCTCAAGTGTAACTGCCGGAACACACCTATAGGTATTTGTCAGCAGATTTTCAACTTTATGATAGTAGCTAGACGGGCGGGTATTTTAAAGGGTCCTAACACCATGCTGTGGTTTTATTACAATATTTTCCTTCACCGAAAGCTCAAACCCATTGCAGGTGACTTCGAAATATACGTCCATTCACGCGGCATTCGTACAAACTTCCAACTGAGCTATCATAGCTTTAAAACTTCCTTTAAAACATGCAATAAAAATAATTATACGTTTAAATAACACAAAAAAGTGCAATAATTGGAACGATCCACTAACTAAGAACCTCGTGTCTAATCGTTCGTGTAAATAACCTTTACGGTCCGCAGACCGCTAGTCAACGTGATAAATGCCCGTATTGTTAATTGGAATCAGTCTTTACAAATCTTTGTAAGACAGCTTTAACGATAGGTCTGAAGTACTTTCATTTAAGGAATCTGTATTCGATGTATTGCACTGCGTTTAAAGTCTCTAAACTTAATTATAGGCCTGGCTTCTAAAGATATACAATCGTAATTGGACTTCTAACCACTATAACGTAGTATAACTGACTTATTTATGATAAATATTTTAACATACACTCTTTTTTTATTATAAAAACATTGTGACACGTGAATTTTATATATGAAAACTAATATATATATATATATATAACGCGCCCATCCACTACGCTGGGCACAGAGACTAAAATCTAAATAAAATGTCAGAGGTACAATGGAGTCCAAAAACTTAGCAGCCTAAACGTTTTCTCTTCAAATGTTCATAATCCTATCCCGATGAGTTTAGTAGTTTTGACGTTATTCAAAATGTACGAAAATTATATAAGTATTAAAAAATGCGTTAGTGTCATGGAAAACTCGGTTGGAACGAATTTCCTTACATAGTGTATTATAATTGACAAACGTGTTATATCATTGATACGAATACAAATAAATTAATTACCAAAATTTGCGCTATGTATTACCGTCTACACTAAAGAAATATAGTGTAATATAGAACAGACTCAAGAAAGAGTCGTGACGGGAAAATCTTACATTTTGATTTGTTTAGCTTCAATTCGTACCGTGCGATAAGGAACTTCTTTCCAATATCAATTTGTGGTTTGAAATAAATAAATAATAATCTAGGTTGAATCTTTTTTTTTATCAAATAATTTAATTTCAATATTTATGTTCTCAGTTATAATAAAGTAAATTTAACGGTTGATTAAATATTTATGTCACTTTCCGAGCCAACCGTGATCACGGTGTTAATTCATAGTCGAACGATATGCAATTTCCCTGTCATATGGACTGAAACTAAACCGTTTGTAACAGTAAGCGAACTAACTGTCCTGGTGTCTCGGTTGTTTGACAAGTATTCGCTTGACAGGTTCTGTTTGTGGGTGAACGAGGCTTCACAAAAAAAAACTTGTTTTTTTGTGATTTTTCTTTACGAGCTCCATCAATCTATCCTATTTGCCACTCACAATACAGTAGTGAGTCCTTAAATACAGCTAACGAAAGACAGTCACTGTGATGACCTATCAGTCGCTTGAATATAAGTAACCTGTGGTGTAATTATTTGTGATTAAAGTTCGATATAAAGTTATTATTTATATTTTATTAGTTTAAGTTTAGGTGAGAAAAATTTAAAATAAATTAGTACGTATATGCTAAAACGTAGAAAAATCTAAAAGTAACACAATGGGGCTTAATATACAGGATTTCCACATTATAAAGGAATGCTGATTTAATAAACAGAGTATAAGTTAACCTTTCGGACCTAAAACATCCTCAATAAACGCCGTGAATTACTTTTTACGTAACAGTGTCGTATAAAATAAATTAATCTTCCAACATAGTAATAGAATGTATTCATTCTTCGCACCGCTCTTTTTTATATATAAGTAAAATAACAATCAAAATAAATACTTTATAAATGACTGATTAAAACGTTAAATGAAACAATAAAATAACCGTATCATGAATACATAATATATACATATATGATTATTGATCGTTGTGTTGGAAAAACCAATTATAATTACCCACATTCGAAAGTAAAGTCGCAGGCGAGTGATGCGCTCGATCAGTCACAAAAACAGTCGAGCTTAGCGCCGCCGGTGAGAGAAAATAAATAACCTCGATGCGACCGAAGAAAGCGCCCGGAACGATCGGCGAGATACGAATTAAACCGAATACGTATCGACGTAAGGTGAAATCACTATTGCAATGCAACCTCCTTTATGACGACGAATTGATGAATCAAACGTGACCCATGTTGTTACCAGTCGCAATGATAAGTTTGAACTTGTACAAACCTCTTTTATCTATACTAATATTATAAAGCGGATCAGCTTATTTGTTTCTTTGAACAACTAACCTTTGGAACTACCAGTCGGATTACTAATATTCTTTTTGTATTTCATAGACAATCAATGAGGAAGGCTTTGGGCTATCTAAAATCACGCTATCACCAACAGGCGCGCGGCTGTATGTAAAAAAGTTACAAAAACGGGCAAAAATGATTGAATAACTTTAGTTTCATGCAAACGAAGTTGCAGGCGTAGCTAATATTTTATTACGCCGTTTTTTTCTACTAGCAACTAGCCGCAGCTTCGCACGGATATTAAATATACCAAATAATTTAATTTAATAAAGATACGCACGTAATAAATCGCTTCATTTAAAGATATCTTAATTTTTCGTTATTGTGTGTGAATCATAGAAGATACACACACAGCGTTGCTACACCTTAATAGATTTTGTAAAAGAAATAATTATTTAATATATTGTAAAACACCTATAAAATTCTCCATCGACATCTCATCATCATCATCACACATAAACTTACAAAAAGCTTTAGTGAATATACACCACAACTTTCCTCGTGAATAACTTATTTCTAGTTTAGTATAAGGGCACAACCTCACGTAATGTTAAGTAATGTTGTGATCTAAGATGGTGAACCCATTAAGCCTAGTGGAGGAATTGCTCTCAAGTGCAACTGTCGGAACATACCTTTAGGTATTAATTCAGCAGATTTTATACTTATGGTTGGTAGCTAGCCAGGTCAGCATTAGAAAAAGCCCTACCATCATGGTATAGTTCCATAACGATGTTTTCCTTTATCGAAAGTCCAGGCTCATTGCCAGGATTCGACTCACGTTCATTGACGCGGAGTACCTACACACTACCAACTAACCCATCATCGCTTCATACGATAATGTTACGATTAAGCGCTAATCACATCAAATGCTAATTGAATCTAAATTCAAAACTAAATTGAATCGAAAATTACTTATTACTGCATAGTAATATTTTTTTAATTTCATTTTAGTTGCGTGAAAAATGGGCTTCAGAAAATGTCCTAACACCACGCAAAGATCCTACTGTTATTTCTCCTGTTCCGACAGTTGACACATGAAATCCTGTCCTCCGACTATTCTTAGCGTGTTACCATATTGGGCTACGTTGTTCCTTAACATCTGCTGATGAGATAGTAGGCAAATGCTTCAGTAATAAACACATACATAATTTTATTTATAACTGTCCTTTGTGTAACTTATTTACTACAAATGACTAAGAGGACAATTATTTTAAAGATTTGTCACGTTGGGCACGTAGTATTGAAAAAAATATTCAAAGTGATAATAGAATTCCTTTGAATACTGTTATTATGGTGACATGACCTTTCCCAATGTCATTGCGCAAGGAATTATTCCATATTATTATTAATATTCTATTGGCATGCAATGTCAACATTTTCGTACAGTGAGGTCACAAATAAATGACGTATCTATATAAAACGTATTCCTGCTTATAATATCAATTAAACAAGTTACCGAAGGCCGTAGTCTGGATTTTGTTTAGTACATTATTCTGGCAAACTAAAATTGTACACAGGTCACTCACACTACTTGTTACAGCTGACTTCGTTCTCGTTTTTCCCATCAACTACACGTGATTATAAAATTAATTATTAGTGGATGTCTCAGTTGCAACGGAATATCCACATCAGATTTCAATTCTGGTAGTTTTGGAGAGGTGTTATAATTGTCTTTATACATGGTCATTGTATAACTATTGGATTGGATTGGTTGTTATATAACTGTTGGTGCAAACTGTTGGAGTTGATTGAATGAAGTGAGCCAGTATTCAGCTTACAAACATTTTGTTAGACGGCAGTAACCTCCTTTGACCGCCCATGACATATGAGACATATTTACGTAAATAATAAAAAAAAATACACTATAAATAATATTATCAATTAAATATCAAGCATCGATTACTATTTACAAAATGTAAATCATAGTTTACAAGATATTTCCTATAGATATGTATTGATTAATTTTCGTAAATACATACCTGTACATAATTTTGAGGCCGTATTTTTTTCTGTTTAAACAAAATATTAACTTTTATTGTTTAAACCACGCCCAATCACAAACGAATTTGATCTCAAGACATCGTGGAGCGATGAATGTAGCTTGATAATTAAAGAAACACTTTTATTTAACTGTGTTATATTACTCTATATTACAGACCATATAATTAATTCTGAAAAAAAGTATTTTCGAAGCCTATTTAAAGCCTAATAAAGGTTTTTACAACATATAAAATAATTTTATCACTTTAAAGTGTTAAAAAAATTAAGTTTTGATTTCTGTATGAGTCATTTGATATAACGAACGTATTAGTCCACGCCGTGTCAGTGAATCTGGGGCTCAACATCACTACTGTTTTTGTAAGCATCAAAAATGTCCAATGAATTTTGAAAGGTATCGTAACTTCCTTTTGTTAATGCAATTATAATTCCCGTCTCAATCAACAAACAGCGAAAGTATTGTCAACGTATTTTATATCTTTTTTTGTCTGAGAGTATTGATGGTTGTGACACAGTTAACACTAGTACTGTCGTCAACAAAGTTTTTAATATGTTTATTTATTTATTTATTTAGATAACAAACAGCCATTACATAATTATGTATCACAACATGTTATAATAATTATTAGTGCTATGTATTACAATAACCTATTGTATTAATTTTGAAGGGTAGATTGTAATAATATTTATGATTTAATTATTTAAGAGTAACATATTATTGATAGTATGTAAAACGCATGAAAAGGTAACTACATGAATTCAAATGAATTCGAACCGATGTTAGCTCAGTTGTTAGTATGTACAGACCCCGCGTCAATTGATGTGAGTTCGATCACTGCAATAAGCCTTAGCTTTCGGCGAAGGAAAACGGCGTGATAACATGGTGATAGGGTTTTTTCTAATGTCCAATAGAAAAGATTAGAAGATTCTATTACATTAGTCTTAAATGCGAACAATTTATGGTCACGTATAGCGCTCTATCGAATTGTGCTAATACTTAATTTTAACAGCGAATTATCGTCTCGATGAATTGCTACCATCTCAACGGGTAAACAATAACCGTTAGTTTGTTACCGTTATTTTGTTTCTGTTGACATAATTAATAAGTACAAGTGAAATTGTTTTCTGTTATATCTGAAAAGAAAAGATATTTATTTAAATTTATTTTGCGTCGCGTACCGCATCATAATTTACCATTATTAAAAATATTATGACAATCGAGTAATCTCGGAACGAAAAGAATAAAATAATAGTTTTTTTTTAAATAATTTAAACTAATGTATACAATATTTGAAAATAAACTTTAATTTTCATTTATTTTAGTTATAGGTCAACCCAAGACAGTTTATTTTCATAAAGAAGTATAATCTATATTTTATATTTTAAAGCGGAAGTGTTTGTTTGTTTGAACGCTCTAATCATAGAAACTACCAGTCGGATTTCAAAATTTTATCGTGTGTTTGGTAGAGCAATCATCGAGGAAGGCTTTCGGCTATTTAATATTACACTACATGCAATAGGAGAAAAGCTGTGTTAAAAAACGTTACAAAAACGGGCAAAAGTTATTAGATAATATTTAGTTCCACGCGCACAAAGTCGCGAGCACAACCCTTAAGTTATTACCATGCCCAGATTACCGGCTATAATTTTTAACGTAAAAATCACCGTCATATCTGTGATATGATTTTACCTTGAACAATTTAAAACATTTGAAAGAGCGGACTCGAATAAATGTAACACCGCACGAATCCATGTTCGATTGTTGTTTAGATAAAAACGTAAAACAATAGTGCACCGTTTCGCTAAATGAATCTTGCATATACTACATGTGTATGTTTTGTATCGGACGAACATAGAAAATTGTCCTTCATTGTGCAATGTAGCACATTAATTACTGTTTTAATTGTAACCTATGTCTTTTAAACAACAAATCTTCTATTGTACTTAATTTTAAAACTGTTTATTCCCAAGCACTATTCATAAAGTATATTAAAATTTACTAGAACGAGAATAACCATTTTTTTTTAAATATGTTTTTAATTAATTCTCATTTAAATTAAAATACATTATATAAAGATGGTAAGTATTTTAAAAAGTCAATCAAATTTCATAACTTAATTATTGAGTGTTTCGTACAAAAAGAATTATTTGAGAAAAAGTAATCGTAGTGATATATTCTTTAAACGTTGTATAACATGTTACTATGTGACGGTATATTATTATTGCATATAATATTAAGATTATTATACACGAATGCAAAGATCTGTTTCTATTTGATAAGAAATATGAAGATTATTTCTAAAATAGCCCATTTCTTTACTTTTCTATACTATTGAAAAAATAGTAAAGATTTTTTTTAGAAATTAACCTGATTAAGTATATTTAATAATACAATTTTATTGTTGATATGTAAGACAGAAAGAGTACCGCGTATAGATTGCTGAAATGTGACATGAAATATTTTTATACGTCAATGTTGTATTGCATAAGTTGGGAGGCGTCACTCTAGCGCGCACGAACTGTGCATTTCCTACGAACTTGCTGCATGTATTCATTTGCGTCACTCTATTGCGAACATGTAAAACGATAAAGAACAATATTTTTTATACTATTGGGCAGCAGACACGCAGACGGTCCATCTGATGGTAATTGGTTACCGTCGTTTATGGTCAGCCGCAACACCATTTCAGCCATGTCGCTGATCTTGGAGACCGTATTTCAATCTCGTTCTAAAGAGCCATGTCACGTGACACGTGGTTAGTAAATTGCACTCATAGCATTATTCATGAAATCTATTCATTTGAAATCTAATATATGTTATTTTCGTATGCAATCTATCCATGGATTACAGTGTCCAACAATCGTCGATCATTTCAAAAAGCGAAGTAGGCTATAACAGTACCCTAACATTAATAAATGATATCGAATTACTTAACCGACTACTGGGGCCATTGTTCGAGAGATTGAGTTGCGAATCGTGTGAAAAGTTCTCCAAACCAAACAACAAATGGAGGTGTCGTTTTGACGGAACCTTGTAAATTGTGAGAACTTGGCGTGAATTTTTCACTAATCCCGGTATAAGTGCCGTTCGTTAACTGCGATTGATGTTACTATTGTCAAATTAATAATCTTTCGAATCTCATTGAAGACTTACATATATAGTACTAGATGTGTCCGCGACATTAATCCCGTGGAATTAAATATTAAAAAAAAAATTGCCCGATTTTGTAACATTTTTCAGTACAGCATTGCTCCTATTTGTGGTAGCGTGATGATAAATAGCCTAAAGCCGTTCTCAATGATTGCTCTATAAAATAGTTTTTTTTTTTTAAAAGCCGATTGGTAATTCTTGAGATTAATGCGTTCAAACAAAATTTGCAGGGTTTACAATATAAACGTGGATAGCTTTGACCGTGGCTTCACTCACTTTGATGCAGATTTTATCAGTCGGCAAAGTTCTATAAGTAATATAAAGTATTAGTTTTCTTTTTTATGACAGGTATCTATCTCCTTTTCATTACTCCGCACAACGTGTATCAAAATTACATGATATTCGTTTGAATAGTTAAAGCAAAAAAAAAAAACTTTTGATTTTCTAATGAGTTAGGATTATGAAGTGACATCGATTGCCAATGAATTTTGATACAGGCGATCGCAGTTTGAGACAGTAGTGCTATCAGATATTGTGCGCCCATATTATTAATCTTTTAAATACCGGTTACAATTTTTAAAACTTGAAGAAGTAGTTGACCTTACCATATAAAAAAATATCAGCTTGTAGGCTTCTCCGTCCAAGACTTCATTAAATCAGTTTGCGTTGAAAAATTTGTAAGTGAAACTTACATGTTGAATAATCAGTTTAGATGACTTTTGATCTTATACAATCTATTTATAGAACAATCAACACACTCACTAACTACACACACGAACTAGTGTTCGAGTCCTGTCTCGCAGGCGACTTACAAACATACCTGAAATTAGGCTCGGACTCATCACCTGAAAATAATTAACCTGTCTGATTCGAACCCACAGCTCTCAGTTTAGCGGCATTAGTACAATGATTGCTTAAATCACTAAGCCATCCGTGCCACTGTATCGCATATAGGTAACGGTTTAATTTTCATTGAAATAATGTTTCTTTGTTTACTTTTTTTATAATCAGCAAATCAAGCGTAAAAACGCATTCCGTTGACATTTTCACAGTTTTGAATTTAGGGATACGGACGGATGTGTGATCGTATTGTCGAATGACCCTTCCATATTGTCGAAGAATACATTTATAGTTGATTAAATTATGTATTTAACATCGATGCAGTGCACGCGACTTGATTCGCTTGAAACTAATAATTATTTTATAATGTTTACCCGTTTTTGTAACTTTTTTTAATACAGCTTTCCTCATATTAGTCGTGACGTGACGTGACGTAACGTGTGTTAGCTTAAAGCCTTCCTCAGTGATTGCTCTATCAAATACAATTGTTTTTAACACGACTAGTAGTTCCTAAAATTAGCGCGTTCAAACGATTTCCGCTATATAATATTACTATTTAAATATAAACTAATTAAAGTCGCGTACACAGGTAGTATATGTATAATTGTACATACAAGAATTGCTCATATAATAGCATTAGATTAACTTCGTAACTAAAGTCATATAACCGCGGAAAAAGCTAGTCATTATAATTATAATTTCATTCTCATATTTATCATTATATTAATAATTAATCTGAATATTACTTTATTACATAATTATTTAAATCGTATAGCTATAAGCAGTTATTAGGATGACGTAATTCAAAACCTGAACCCACGTTGAACAGATTCCAAGTTTATTAATCATATATCATCATGCATCACGAGTTGTTTTTACTGTTATTCGTATAAATGTATTTCTTATATGAACAAAGTCTGCAAATGTATAGAAAGAACTTAGTTTGTTTAGGTATTATATGTTTATTAGAAAATAAGACTTCACAAATTTTAAAATTAGCGATGACGTAGTAAGTTAGTAGGCAATTTAGAATTACAGTCTACGTAAGTACATGCATCTAAAATCGGTTAAGCGGTTGCTGACATTAGACTTGGACTAACATCGTGACGATTTTTAATATACATATTTAATTTTAATATTAGTAACAAATCGTATTTTTAATCTTTGTAGCTTTAGTGTGTTGTCCAGAAGCCCAACTTATTTTAAATGATGATGTCACGCGATATCTTAATGCACAATGTTTAGTGATTAAGCTTTTAAGTTTTACCGCTGGACATCACATATATAAGTGCTTGGCAATAGATGATTAAATCGATTATAATAACTAGCTAAACGGGCATCAAATCTACCACCATGCTCTTTTTTTTCATCACAATGTTTATCTTCACCGGCTTCAGAATGACCTATCAATACTTCCTTATAGTAAGCGGAACGTTAACCTTCAGTTGTTTTCAAGAGAAACCAGATTTATTATGAAAAATAATAGTACTGAAACTATTTAATGAGAAATCAATGCATTGGAGGTAATACAAGTATTGAAAATACACTGAGCAATTAGTAAACGTTATTCCAACCATTTTCATTTCAGTAAAAAACAAATTCAAACAAGAATGTAAAAATAGCTCTGATAATGCTGCAGCTGCAGGAAAAATACAAATAGCACAAGAACAATGCACCCATAAAACGATAAATGTTAAGCAAAAGCCGCTCATTCCACCGGATATCGTCGAAACGCTCACTACACAGTACACATGTATTAGCAGTGTGTAGGATGTACACGTGTTCTGATAAATATGTATTAATATATAAGCCTGCTATTCAATTTACGTGAGAAGCCACAAGGCCAATCACTAATGGTACCTTTGTCAGAAATTATATATTGAGAATATAAAGACGTAAAATACCTATTCACTCTTCTGATGATATGTGAAAATTTAGTTATAGTAATGTATGTAGGTTAAAGAAAACTTTTTAAAGTTCGTATTATAGGTGTATCTATCCAGACGATCAAGAGGTCTTACAGAAAGAAAACATCTATACAGATAAACTTAGGCCGGAAACCATAAATACAAAATGAGAATGACGTTCAACAGTTTCCTACAGACGAAGGAAAACATTGTAAGCACCAAAAATCTTATAAATGTATTTTTATTTAACTTCCTAAATATAATTTTTGTAAATTAGACATAGTATGTTAATAATAGCCACTATTTTAGTAGATCAATGTTTAATTATGAACAAGTTATAAATTTTTAATAAAGATATCATAAACACTTTTTAATGAGAAATGAAAAAACTTTCGCCTGTAAAAAGGGGAATTGTCGCTTACGTTGTTTTTTCTGAAAAGGCTCGATAAATGAAGGAATTAATGACCTAATACTATGAAATAGAAGCTTAATAGATTCTAATGCTTAAATGTTCAAATGACGATTTATTTCAATTAATAGCACGTTCTTTAAACTATATTGAAAACAATATTTATTTTAAATATGTTTCAAATCATTATAGTATACATTACAATCAGAAAATTTGTAAAATAATCCTCTTTTTTCAAAATTAAAGGAAAAAAAAAACAATGCACTATATAATGTAAATCACAATGAATACACAAATAAGCATTAAGATGACAACATATTATACATACAGTACAAAATTTAGTTAATATTGACTAGAACAAATAATGAAAGGAATTAAAATTATGGACCATGGATCGGGTACAATGAACGTGGATACATTTTACATGGTGGGGCTTTTCTAATGGCCGCCTGGCTAGTTACTACCCTCAGGTTGAAAATCTACCACCAAAATATCTATAGGTGTGTTCCGTCAGTTGCGCTTGTGAGCCAGTCCTATCACTAGGCTTAGCGCGCCTACTGTCTTGGGCCACGTCGTTACTTAACATCAGATGAGACTGTGGCCATAACCCTGAATTAAAAAAAAAAACACAGATATCCATTATTAATAACATAATTACCTCTAACATTTTTCTCAGGCATTTCAAATGACAAGACTACAGATTTTTTGTTAAATTTATTAAATTTGCAAACAGCTTTACTACAGCCGCATGTGCAGTGAATCTTGCCTACAATGTTTGAACAAGATGTTGGGTACTTCTATGCAATAAGCAACGCACTAAGGAGGTCAATGACACAACGTTATCACATTTCCATGGAAGTGTAATAATAGGAAAGCGACAGACACGACTGAAGGTATTTCGGTCACGAAAATCATTTAATTTTGTAAGTAACGTTAATATTAAACCCTTGGTTGCATGTTTCTAAAATTTTATTAAGGTCAGGAGAGTTTCCAAACGTACTATTTGGATATCGTGTTTTTTATACCATGTATGTAGTTGAAATATTACAGGCTGGATTTTTGGCGGAGCAGTAAGGGCAGGTTACCTTAATGTAACCTAGAGTAAAATATTTGTTACTTTTGTCTTTAAATTTTTGAGATATTGTAAACCTATTCCCGTTTTTTGTAAAATTTCTACAGTTCGAAATAAAAAGGTCAATTAGAATAAACAATCTTTTTCATAAGAATCGAACCTGTTTTTTATATACTTTATAGGGCCTAATAAGGTTAAGAAATATGACAATAAGCAAACAGCTTTTGTTACACATTCCGTGGGAAATATGCGTGAATTGTAAATTACATTTTCCTATAGCAGTAATATTACATTCTATACATCAATCCGTTACACTCATGTACCATTTTAAACAATGATGACTCGGTGGCAGCGTGTACGGACATCGCGTCGAAGGACGTGAGTTCAAATCACTGCAATTATACCGAGCTTTCACTAAAGGAAAATATAGTAATGGAATTATAGCATGACGAGAGAGTATTTTCTGATACCCGTCTAGATAGCTACCGCCTTCAGTTTAAGAATATGCTACTAATATATATTTTTATTTACCTCAGCATCCAATATATGATGTAATCAAGTCAGTGCATACATATCCAATATTATTATAAAAGCAATTCTTGTATATATATAAATTTCACGTGTCTTTCGAAAATGTCTCGCAGGATTTGATTGAATGATTGGAGATAAACAGATATTTATTTATTTTATTCCCCTATATATTTGTATTGTTCGTTGAAACGCATTTTTTAACTGTTTCTAATAAAATAATTAATTATATTCGTGATTTTTTTATTACAATAACATTCCATTAAGCAAATAAATACATAAAAATAATAATAATTAACACACATAATTAAAACTAGTATGACTAATATCACATTATAATCCTTATCAGCCAGCGGTTTAGCTAATAATTGTATCTTAAGTAAATCCAATATATAGTAAAACACATTCTGTTTATCAAGATCAAGATTCGCTATTCGATTTCAAGTTTAAATAATGTTTCGTATAAGAATACTGAGCTAATATTAACAAATACTAAAGTCGATTGCGATGTAGCTATTTTATTTCAACTTATTTATTGACTTGATAACATTGTTTCAACATTAACCAAACAGACAAGTAGAAAATAAACATGCTCCATTTACCATACAGAAGCTCACGTGAATGATAATATCATTAAAACACAAAGGTATATGTATTAACAAATCTGTGGTTCTATTTGTACATGTTATTTGTTTCAATATTTCTATTTGATATGGCTTATTAGAAACACTGGGCAAAAATATAACAACAATAAAAAAATTACACGTATCTGTTTGCATGTCAGGATTTAATAAAACAATAGGCTAAACCCACTTAAAATAAATATTGCATCCGCATAGTTTATGTAATTTTAATGTCGTAGAGGATTTATCAATACTAGTTGAAAAAAAACATAAAACGATAAGAAGAAATAATAATATGCGCTCAACAAATTATCACGTAATAAACAAGTACGCAGTCGCGGCCACAAAAAGTTTAAAATTATCAAGTTCTTTAAATATTATAATTTTAAAAACTAAGCACTAATAATCACCGATATTTCTATATGAATAACAAGAACATGAATGTAAAGCAATAAACTAATATCGAGTTTTTGATTACAAAACAGTTTGTTAATTATTCTTTATATTTTTAGAAAGCAGGTAGTAATTTACATATTAAATTAGTTTTATCTAACGTGCGTTTAACCGTTTATCTCATCAAGCGAACAATCACATGAACCTATTACTAATCGTTTACAGTAAAAAGAATATTTACTAAAAACAGATTTTATGTTGTGTTCCAGTAGTTCTCCTGGAAAGCTCCTCTGGAAAGAAATCAATGTCAGCAATGCACTAGTAGGACCTTTTATATGGACCTATAACTTCGTACCAACTACTTAACATCAGGTGTATCGGACGTTAGTTTACGATTATAGAGGTCTAAAAAATTTGTTAAATATGGTCAACAATATACGTCGCTTATTTTTAATTATTTCTTTAATGTAATATATTTGAAGTAGTGTAAACCACGACCATTATACCGTTAGGAACCATACACACATTTGAAAGTAGCACATTATATTTAGAAGGACATGTGCTGTTAGGCTAAAGGGCTTTGACAGCTTCGCCGAGCTTTTTGCGACAAATGCTGAGGCTACTCAGCCCCAAGACAGCGAATACAAGGCTGCCAGAGTGGCTGAACCTCGGCTTGGGTTGCTGCCCAAATTACGAAAATAATATCTAGAATCTAACTAACCTGATAACAGGTTCGGATTTACTAATTTAACAACAAATTAATCGGGTAAGGGATTCGAGCGGTAGTAATTGTACTTTGCATCTCGTTTGTGCAAAACCAGTTTGTATATGTATATTCAGTAATCAGGGAGACGAGGGAGGGATCGGAAGATATCCCAAGTATATTCAATAATCACGTAGATCGCTAGATTTGTACTCAACTGGGTCATGATCAACATTTACTTAAAAATAAACATTATCACGGTAAGGCCTTTCAGTTTGTCGTATATTAGATGCTACCAAATAACCGATTTATTGGTAGTCACTGTTGGTTTTAACCGATTTTAATCCTAAAATTCTCATTTTTTATTAATGTTTATGCAATATAATTTTATTAATTTATGTTTATGTTTTACAATATCGTATTTTATTTATAAACCAATTAGAAACTTTGTTTATTGAAAATTGAATATTTTTAAGGAAGTCCGGTTTTGCATTTCATTGGCACTGGACTTTTGATTTTAAATATACGCTAGGGAACTCCTTAGAATTGAATAGGAAATGAATGGTGATTAAAATAATTGTTGGTTTAAGGCAATCAAAACTAGGTAGGTATATCTAACTATAATTAAGGATGTTCTGGACTGACTTAGGCAGCTAAGGCACAAGGGTACTCCTTCCAGTGCCTTAGGCACCAAAGTCGGTATTACTTTTTTTATTATTGAACTGTTTATATAAAGCTATTGCCCTGACGCGTTACTATAAAAATAAATAGACAGACATATTAATATATGTATGCTTTAGTCTATGATAACGAAATCAGGTTATACATATTAACATGCTTACCTCAAACGTTAAACGTTAGGTTTCGTCAGATAACTGCAAATATTGTTTTTCATACAAGATAAAACTGGATTACAAGCCTTATAGCAAGCCTTAGCACTTATATATCTATAAATAAGTGAAATCTACATATTTATCGAGTAAACTGAATAAATAAACTAATATTTTCAGTTTGTTGAGTCTCGTAAAATATTAATAAACATTTATGTAAATATATTAGTCTGCGAAATTTGAATTAATTCATTGATTCATTATAAACAAATTATTTAAAGATCATGAACACAATTTCGTAGGTGTTAACAAAATGAATATAAATTTGTTTCTTATTTATAATATTAATTTTACTATAATACATTTTTAATAAGTAGAAAAGGGGCCTTTTAGACAATTTTAAGGAAAGACTTACTTGACGGTAAAAAGTTCAACATTTTTAAGACGGAAAGAAATGCGTCAGCAATATTCATGTCATATCATATTTGTTATTAACATTTTTATTGTTCAGTGAGCTGATAATGGTAATCAGATAATTTATACAAGGTTTTAAAATCCTTACTGATCATTATATAGTTGTTTAGTGAGAAACAGGTAAATATCGATTTATTGAGAAAAGATTTAACATGTTTTTACACACACAATACATATATAATTTGAAATTATAATACGAAAGTTAAAATACATAAAAAAGATGCAGTTCTATTTTCTTACCGATTCTTCTCAATGACTGCATTACTTTCCGAACCGGTGGTAGTTATGACGTTCAAAAGCGCCTTCTTAAGACCTAACTTGAATAGAGATTTTTGATTTTTGAACGACCTTACATTTTTACGAGTCAAATACGAAGCAAACTAATACAGATCTAATGTAACCCACAACAGATGGTAGGAGATTTAAGTTAAATAAATTACCAAATCATATTGCAATTTTAACTCCATGTAGTTATGGTCCGTCAACAGGGCAACTACATTTAATTGGGTATTATAACAAATGTACAAGATAAACAGACCGTAGAATAGACTTTTTAGCGAAATATGAATTCGAGGCACTTAATAACTGTTCCCTCAAGGCTAAGTGTTCTCGACCGTATTAAATTCTTAGAAAGGTTTTTATGAATCATAAAGTCTTAGTAATTTAGCAACATAGCCATATAGAATTAGCTATATACGGTGATATTATACGTCATAACTAATTCTTCATATACACAATACACACATTCATAAAGAATAGTTTAAAAAACTAAAAAAAAATACGCTTTTATAGAAAATCCGGATGTAATAGCCTGCGGTTCTTAGGTTCTCTTTCCGAAAATTTCATCTGAATACGTCGGTAACTTATTCGAGAAATAGGTGACCGGCCCGCCTGGTAATTTCCCTTCTTGGTCTTGATGCAGACACTCCGGGTCTCAGGAAAACAAAAAATCGCTAATCCTGATTATCTTAGTAAAGATAACGGATCAAACTGTTTAAAATAGTGAATTGTTATCGGACTTTAATAAGTATGCCAAATTTCGAGTTAATCCGACGTTTTGAAGGGGGTCAAAATTATATTGAAAGATTCCGTTACGTACTAACATACGTATGATGCTAATAAAAGCGTATTAATATAGTATAAAAGAAACTTATATTACTGTGATTATACAATATATGTGGAAGACATTATGGTATTATTATTTTATAATGAAAATATAAGGATTCAATTGCAAATACAATATTTTTTATTTAATCACTTTATATTTTTATGCAATACGTCTTAAACATTCTACTACCAAGTACAACATTGTCATAGAGCTTAGTTAAGATTAATAGATTTAAACTATTATGAAGAAATAAAATAACGCAAGAAATGCCAACGTTAGAGCAACGTTCTCCTAATAACATAATTTAAAAAGCCATAATGTGCATGGTGGTAGGACTTTTCCTAATGCCCGCCAGGCTAGCTACCACACTCAAATTGAAAATCTACCGCCAAATGACTAAGGTGTGTTCCAGCAGTTGCAATTGAGATCCAGTCCCTTCACTTGGCTTAGCGTGTCTACCAGCTTGGGCCACATCGTCACTTAACATCAGAAGAAATTGTGTCCATAACGCTGAACCTACGCCATAAAATTGATTTACAGAGACTAATACATTTAAATAAAAAAAATGCGTAAAACATTTTAAAATAACATAGATATAATTACACGAATAAATCCAAATCCGTACAAACAATGCACCAACAGATTACTAGCATAACGTGTAATAACCCCATTTAAAAGTACATGTAAAGGTTAATAATTTGCACTTAGAAGTCAAGCACCTTACATGGCACCGGTGTTTTAGCTTCCAAAGCCTTGAATCACCCCGGATCCGAGTACATTACCGCCCAACCATTGTTTTAGTCTTTTTTGTTGACTCACTGTGGTTATTTCGTTACAAAGTTTTTATTACATTTAGTAAGCTTACTTTCTAGGTTCTAATAATTAACATGGTAATTTATTAAATAATTATAAATATATGTATACATTGCAACCGGAAATCTGATTTTTTTATAAGAATGTTCTAAAAATTA
Organism: Actias luna; assembly: GCA_039707435.1. Lineage (NCBI taxonomy): Eukaryota > Metazoa > Arthropoda > Insecta > Lepidoptera > Saturniidae > Actias > Actias luna. The sequence goes on along the minus strand of JAZHAC010000033.1, from coordinate 4,220,877 downwards.
TGGCGTCTAACTGCAGGAACTTGCCTAGCAAGTATGTATTCATTTGTAGTACATATTTTAGTTAAATATCTACACATACTTGTTAAGACAAGGAGTAAAGTAAATATTAGTTATCTTCCGACTATAATAAATGTCATTGTTAAGTATCAGGCAGCATTTCGTACCTTTTCGATAACTCCACGAATTAATTTATGTGATTTTATTTTATATTTATCGTTAAGAGTTTTTTATATATATTTAATACTCGCGTGAACGTATAAAATTAATGACTATGTAAAATATAAATATGATTTGATAATATAGGTAAAATGCGCATATTTAATACAACAGCATACTTGTACACAAAAAATAACGTTCCGTGCACTCCTGAGCAATTTTTTAATATGAAAATATAAGGCGTCTTGTTTTAAAGATTTTTTATAAATACATACGTACATCAATGAAAATAAACTTATACGGCTGAATACAGTTTTCAATACATAGCATCAAATAGATCGTTTACAGAAGATATAGCTGTAAAACTAAATAAAACCCCCTAATTTCTATATAAATATTATTAATAAAATTTTGACACAATTCTCTTACTCGAAATTTTATTATTATAATCACTGTTATTTCTCTTACTGAGGTCAGTGAACAGGAAAACTTAAGTCAAAACTCAGAATTGAAGTCTAGTGTCAGTCAAACTACCGACTTCTCGCCTCATGTACAAAATAGTACGTATTGATTTGATCAATGTTAGTTTGTTTAATAGTCACTTTAATATGTAATGAGTTTGCATAAAACTGCAGTAATCTCAGTAAATAAGAATAATTGAAAATATTTTACTGAAGCCAATCTTTTATTAGACAAGCATTTCTTCGGCTCATATTTTTCTGTTTACTTATATTTTATCTATGCTACATTTACGCAAATACTTAAATCATACTTAATTTTTTTAAATCAATCTTCACTGTATACATTTTTAGAACATGAGCTTACACATACTATATGATTAAGTTATCATTATTGTAGTTGTTATGTACAAAGATTGATTTAACTATTACAGTAAGTAACGAGAAATTCAGCACAATTGTAGTTATTTTAAATGCATGCAACTGTGGAAAAATGACTCTTCGTTGAGCTTTCATCTGTTAACTACTTACTCGACCACTCAGGGATAGTAAAAAATATCTAATTTTTATGTTTGAATTAGGTGTATTATCATTATTATAAGCTAAAGCCTGAGACACAAGATTACTTAGTGTAGATGGTAGGAGTCTACATATCAACGATGAAAAGCATAAACGTCATATCTGTAAAAATGTGATTACGAGTTCATCAAAAGTGAGTCAACCAGAAAAAACCCTTCGAATAAATTTGGACTCATTATTCTGCGATGAAATAAAATTATTTTTGATAGAACGTAGAAATAACCGTTTTTTTATAACAAGAAGTTTAGAAACAGTTTTTTAACTCTCCTGTAAATTTCAATTTTGTAAAATACGAGACATATGCATTCCAACGTCGATATGGAAGCCAGCAACTGCTAACCTAGATTTAGATATTTCTTAGATTATTTATTTGAATGTCGATGGGTGTTATGGTGGTTTATCATAATAATAATAATGATATTCTTATATTATATTATTACAGATATAATAATATACTGTCCTAAAAGTAAAATAACAAAACTTTTTATATATAATTCAACTCCACACGAACGTAATCACGGGCACTGCTTGTTATTTATAAAATATTATGAGCAATTCTTATGAACAATTAATCGAGGAGTAATATAAATATCTTTTATACAACATTTCATTTAAATCAGTAAGGTCATTCTTGAGTTTAATCCAAACATACAATTAGTATTAATTTTATTTGACATCTTATTAAATTTTGTAGCATTATATATACACTTTTAGCACAAATTTGTACATATAAAACAAAAATATAATCGTATAACTTAATAACTAGTAAATTGAATTTTACTACAAACATAGGATACATGTCATGATTTTTAAATGCATATTTAGTTATCCCTACTTATATTATAAAACCGAAAGGGAGTTTATTTGTTTATTACGCTTTCACGCTTAAACCGCTGAATCGATATGATGAATTTTAGTATATAGATAGTAATATCTAATACTATATATTTTGAAGTAAGTAGATATCTATAAAAAAAGTAAAACAAAGTTAAAATCATAAGCACGTTGTAATAGATTAAAATTTATGCTAGACAACTGAATAGTTTCCGGTCTACTTCCAGTGTGTTGTTCATAGTCTTAAATGCCGTAATCTGAAGCGGCAGAACCAAACCGTTTTTTATGTAACCAAAATATTATTCAGTGACTTAGCAATGGTTTACTTGTAGCGTGTTCGAAACCGCAACGATCGACGTCGGCATAATGTTGTTAGCTGAATTCTAAGTTCGACGAAAGAAACATCACATAAATTAGTAATGTTCATCTGGCTAGTTACTACCATGACGTGAAATATATGTAGCTCAGAATTTCTTGGTGTGTTTAAGCAAAATTGTAGCTATGCGCCAGTCTTATTTCTAGGTTTTACAGGGAACAATCTTCGGCATCAATACGTTACCTAATATCAAGCAATATTTTGATCAAATCTTCATGCATTCAAGTTAAAAGTTATTTACAATAATACAATGTCTATATTAGACTTTTTCGTCAACCAAAATAGTATTTTTAAAGCCTGCTGTTGCACTGTTTAATGTAATATTTGAAACCTTATTTACTACAAAATAATATATTTTTTTAATGCAATGAAGTCTTACTGTTGAGGGTAGATGATTACGATAGTTTAACCAATGTAATAAATACTATGGCATAAATAGAACTAACATAGATATATGGGACACCTAGTCTTATTGTAGATAAAAAACATTGATTTTATTGAAATAAATAAGAAAATTATAAATCACAGTAGGTTGAGAATTCTGTCGTCATACGTTTATACACTTAGTACTTCGAAAACAATGTGATAAACATCCATTGTAAAATAAATAAACAAGTATATAATTTAATGTGCTATTGTGTTTTATGCGATGTTATACGTTTAATATAAAGGATATTAGTATTTTAAGTGTCAATATTCATTCAACATACCTGTCGAACCTGGCCAACGGGACTTAGAACGTACGTAACACACAGCATAAAACCGGTGTCCACACACACAACACCAATAAAATAAAATATCCCGCACCAAAATCACCACAACATCATGCTCTTTTAATTCATGAACTTTTTAATTTTCGATTGCTTTCGTTCGATTCGGGAATTCGATAGTTTATCAGAATTAAATACAGTTCGACGAGACTATCAAACTACAGCGGGTATACAACTGTGCGAAGCCTGAGTCAGTGACACTGCGCACGTCATACCTTCTCTTTCGAACCATTGGAACGTTAAGGTGATAGAGTGAGTAATAATGCTTCGGAATTCAAGAAGATAAATGAAATAGTGGATGTGTGGGCGTCTCATCAACATAGTCGGTTTTGTTACGTGTCGAAAAGAGAAAGAAGTATTGTTTTGCCTTTTGAGGTTCAGGGTAAATATGTATGGTAACGATGCGTTCACAAATATGTGGAAAAATGAGGCTTTTATTGTTAAGGCCACTGACTTCAATTGCAACTTACTTTTATACTTAATATTTTTAGTTTTCAATATTTCTGGTGTATAAATAATAAATATTTAATCGTTACAATCTTTACTATTATGGAATGAAATAAAAGAACAAATTCACATTATGGACATATTTATATACATGTGTTATGTGTAAATGAGTTAAATGTTTAAATAGATTACTATTGTTTAAAATTATAATTGGGGTTTGATTTGTTACTGTTACTCATACAGAAGTCAAAAATGTTATTTTTTTTAATTAATATATATATTTTTAATATTCAAATATCTTGCTATCACCTATTGATATGATTTGACTCAGTGATAATATATTGGATAAATATATAGGATATTTCTCGCATATTTTTTTTAACTAACTTTAAGTTTTTCCAGTATACTACTGTAACTAGTATTAGCAAGTAATATTCATTGCAAGAATTTTTATAAAAATGTTCTAATAACTATTCTTTATTTTACTTTATTAAACTAATTTCAATTAAATTGTTAGTTTAAGCAGGTATAACCAAAATATTTAAAATCTAATTGGTTGCTATCAAAAAAATCAACTTCTCCTTAAGTAACATAGTGTTTACTCTAAGTACAATAATATGCCTTGTACGCTTTTGCTTAAGTTCAAAATTGTTTGCACATAAACTATTTTATAACTAAAACCATAGTTGTAGAAGTGAAGTTGGTTTCAAGTGAAAACGACAACGTCGCCTGGTTTGAAGTTCACAGCGAATTTAACTACAAGTCACTTAGTTTCGAAGTAGTAGTTGATGGGGGGGTCGTGCTGTTTGAATTAATATTGTTTTATTTACAATTGCTTTTCTTTATACAAACGACGGGAAAAAGTCAGTAAACATGATCGGTGGCGATTATACTCTTGAATTGTGCAATGTGTTTCACTCCGGACAGGTGAGTCTGATAATATGACGTTTAACAAATAATAACAGTTTTCGGATGCATTTTCCAACTACAACATAGCCGATTAGAAGTAATTGTTTACTAGTAAGCATACTTGTTCTAAAATACTTTCGTAAAGAAACTCGAGAAATTTTAGGTAAAATAAATATTAAAGCTAAGCTTTATGACAAGAGAAAACGCAAAATCACAAGACATAATAGTATATAGATTTTAAAATCCGAACGTTTTTGAGATGTTAAAATTATATCCACAAACTGTGAATATGAAAAGGAAAATCAGGACTTCGTTGAAGTCTTTTATTAGATAAATTTAAAATAACAGTAATTGCCTCGATTATCTACAACAAAACATTGTAACTGTGTTGAATAGTCGTAATTTTACAGTAAGTGCATATGCGAATTTATATTGATGTAATATTATTAATTATAACTAATGAAATAAATGTTTTAAACACATTTCATCGCTATTTTGTGTTACGTTTATTTTTCCTTTTTAGGTGGAGCCGGGAAGTTTTTTCCAACGTATCACAGGAGGGGTTAAAACTGGAATCATCCTCAAAGATATATCGTTCATCACTCAAAGCGGTGAAGTTACGGCAATTCTTGGGTCAAAAGGTTACCGCAAAATAAATAAGACGAATGTATAGTATTAAAGTAACGCAAATATATAGAATTAAGTGTATTTTTATCTAAACGTAAAAGCAATCCAACATAACACTTTTTTGCTTGATTTTTAGAGCTTAAACTATTATACTTATTATACTTAGAGCTTAAACAGTTCTAAGATTATTTTAAATTATACTCAACAAATTATAACACATGGAGTGTTATCCAATAAAACAGTCAAAGATGTATCATATAGATTCTAAGTAACGTTTAATATTATGAAGACTATCAATACTCTTTCGAGCATACATTGTCTAAACACAGCTTTACACTGTATACCAAACACTAATAATATTTCTTTTATCAGGTAGTGGTAAACGAGCACTACTCGATGTAATAGCTCGACGAGTTCCATCCAAGGGGCATATACTCTTGGAAGGAGTTCCATTAGAGGAAGATCAGTTCAATAGCATGTGCGCTCTGGTACGTCATTCAACTCGACTTCTGCCTGGATTGAGTGTACAACAAACTTTGGCGATGTCGCTTACCAAGGCAAGTTAAAATATTATAGAGCGTACAAGTATCACATTACACGCCTTTAAAGGATACAAGTCGCGTATGCCTTTAAATAATTTAAAATGAAATCTGTGGTAAGAGATATAGATATTCTTTTAAACGAAGGTATCAACGCAACACGCATATGTATATATAATTACAAATAAAATATATTGTAGCAATTAGTCATGTAATATTTTTACCTTTTGTAGTATCGAAGAAATTGTCGGTATTTATTACATAAAATATTGAATGAGTGTTCATAGTATAATATAGTAACTGCGCCTGCGCTTTCGTTTGCGTGGAACTAATATCTTTTTTAATTTTTTTTTGCCCATTTTTGTATTTTTTATCAATGCAACTGTGCTCCTACTGATGTTATCGAAATATTAAATAAATAAAGCCTTCTTCAAAGAGTGTTCTATCAAATACAATATGATTTTTTTTAAATCCGACTGGTGCTTCTTAAGATTTGCGCGTTCAAACAAACTTTTATAATATCAATATTAATATAGCTTGACCGAGCTATGCTTGACCGAGCATTATCAGGTGCTTTAGAAAATATGTTTTGAAAGAACGATTTTTACCATTCATCAAAATCCATTTTTTTATATTTAAGGTAGTATTTATTATAGATGACTATAAAATATTTTTAATAACAGTTTATTAATAATAATATATATTTCAAAAACGTATAGTTTTAGGATATAATACGAAACACAGATAATTTCCCAATTTGATAACAGTTTTTTCTAATATATATAATTTCAATACAAGGGTAATATTTTAAGGAATTTCTTTTTTTTAAATATACTTTACAAGTAATGAAGCAGATGAAAAACCTTAGCAGTAAAATTGGAATAAATTTAGTAGGTACCTAATTTTAAGGTTAATTGAAGATTTAAAAAACTATTCTAGAATAAATCTATAATCTATGGTACGATGAATTAGCCAGGATTGTAGAAAAGCTTTTAGTAAAACGTGTATGATCAGGAAAAAGAAATGTTCTTTACCTCGTAGTGGACTAAACGTAGTTCTTTGGAGGCTATTTACCTGATATATATTTCACCAAAATTTTGCCAAATACCATAACTTCATATTGCCTTATCGCCGATACTATGCAATTTACATATATATTTTGCACGCATGTCCAATGAATATTACTTGTCAACGTATCGCTTGTCAATCAAATTCATTTTAGTTTTGAACGGTAGACGGTGGTTTAAAATACGCCTATATGAATATATATGTAACTTTTAGAGACTGAAATCGCCTAAGGTACTGCTTGCTATTTAAAAAAAAATGTTTTATTTCAGATTTCAGGTTACTTGAAGTCATCTAAAGTTAAGCAAGTTATGGCTGATTTAGCACTTTCACAGGTTAATGCGATTATCTATTTATAAAATAACAAAAGTTCACCTGAAAACCTATTTATTAGATATAAATTTATTTGTAATATATTTTTTAATTTAGATTTATTTTATTATATATTTTACATAGTAACTGTAAAGTCTCAGTAGCAATACATTACAAGATAATTAAAAGAATAATCATGTCATAAAATATCGATAAAATCTAACAAAAAAATTAGTAATAACAGATTTTAAAATTAATATATTTTTTACCTTTTACTCTTACAGGTTGCAAATAAATGCGTCACGAATTTATCGAAGAGCGAGTACAGGAGATTAGTTATAGGAATACAATTAATAAAGGATCCACGTAAGACATATATCAATATCAACACCGATATCTAACTTTCAGAGATCTTCTCTCACTTTTCAAACCGTTTATTAAAATTGGATATGTTAAGAAATAGAATATATATTACCTACATGAAAATGTAATTATACAATAAAACACAAACATTTAGGTACTTCTTTGGGAGTTTCTACGTTAATGTTTCAAAGCGAATTATTTTACAATAGCATCATAAAGTTAATATTATTTGTCCCAAATGTGTTAATAATTTACAAACAAACACAACGCTTGAAATGTATGTAAAGGACATATCTATTTTGTTCACATAATCCTCAATAAACTATCTTACAGCCCACAAATCTGGGAAAAATACGATAATACACATTAACCGTAAGTTAAAAAATTATTAAATGTTCATATATATAAATTAACTTTTATTTTTAGTTATACTCCTCTTAGATGAACCTACATGGGATCTGGATCCACTCAACACTTACTTGGTAATTTCTATACTGTCAAACGCCGCTAAAAAGTATGGTACTGCCATAATACTAACAATGGAAAAGCCCAGATCGGGTAAGCAATAAATATCGCTATTTCTATCTTTAGTATCAATTTTTAGTAGTATTTAGGAATCAAAATGTCTTTTGAGATAAATGATGATTTGACTCAAGGTAACGCATATCCCAAAGGGGGACTGGCTCTCAAGCGCAGATGACAGAGCACACAAATAGTTTTGCAATGTATTTTTAACGTGATGTTGATAGTCAACACTGGGGCATTTAATAGTACCCTACCACCATACTATGATTTCATCATGATGTTCTCTTCTACTGCAAGCTTTTTATATGAAGGCTTATTGTGAATTCCAATTTACGATGTTAGTTTTAGTATACGAATATTACTATTTAGCTGTTTCAACATTAAATAACAACATATTCAAATAATCTATAGGCATATTGCTTTTTAAAAGCCGCCAGAACATACGCTAAAAGGATCTACCTTTCAATTAAATAATTACTGTTTTGCTGAGTTTGAAATATGCTCGGGTTCTATTCAGGATAAGGACCGTGTTTTCTTTTCGCGTCCCCGGCAACAGCCTAGGCCGAGGATCGGCCATTTCATGGCTCCGTTGTGTACTTTGTCTCGGAATATGTTTCTTAGTATTCGCCTCAAAAGCTCGGTGAAGCTGTGAAATCTGCCGAGGCTAACAGCATATTATTTACCGAAAACACAAAGATGATAAAGAAAGAGAAAATTCTATAATAATATAAAATATTAACTTAATTGAATATTATAATTTACAGACGTATTCCCATTTCTGGATCGTGTGGTGTACCTATGCCTCGGAGATGTAGTATACGCGGGGCCTACTCGTAATCTACTTGACTATTTCGGGAGTATCGGATTCCCTTGTCCGCAATTGGAAAACCCTTTGATGTACTACTGTAAGTACCTAATCTACCAGAAGCGTGTCTTCTAAATATTTTATGTCAAATTAAAGCTCGTAGTATAACTGAATTCAATTTTAAATCTATGAATAATCAGATCATTAATAATGCTAATTTCCACTATAGTCCGCAGATATTATATTTATTGAGTTATATAACATTGTTGATTTTCCGCAGTATGCCTGTCAACAGTGGATCGCAGATCACGAGAACGATTCATCGAATCCAACCATCAAATAGAGGCTCTAGTTGAAAAGTTTAAACTCGAAGGGCAAGGAATAATGCAAGGGAATCTACATGAGAGCAGTCGAATTATAAACCCTAACAAAATGCAAATGAATTATGGAAAACCAAGTGGTATTAAAGTTATATGGATGTTATACATGTAAGTAACAATAGTTTCTGTCGCATTTTTATGGACCTACTCTTTATTACCTTTCCAAACACATTTTACAAGCTGGCTCCAAGCGGACTTGCAACAGCAAACTTATATTTACAAAGTGTAAATTTTATATGACACGCGAAATATGGGTAATCATGAAAAATAAGAAAAAGTGTAATTATCTCTCACAGAAATTCCATCGCTATTTTTGCATTCTTGATCAGAAATAAACATGTTTTCATTTTAAAAAAATGTTATATAATCTATGTTACTCACGGCTAATGTAACATTCTAATGGTGAAAGAATTTTTGACATTGGTCCAGTAGTTCTTGAGTTTATTCGTTACAAACAAAAATAAAAACTTTTCCTCTTTATAATATTAGTATAGATTCAGAAACTGTGTGTATAAATATATGGAAGTTGTGGCTATATTTAGAATTTAGAAGCTTGTATTTAGAATAGAAATGTATCAGACGTGGTAAGACATTTTTTCTGACGCGTCTAGAAATATATAAAAAGCACGTCATTCCTACGTAGACGGCGTTCGAGCTATACTGAAAAATCTAGTAAACATCTAAATCGAGTCTATTACCACCAAGAGGTTATCTAAATATTCAAAGATTCTAGGAAACCTACCATTTGCTTGATAGTGGAGTCGATGAAATAAGTAAGTTATAAACATCAACTTAATGAGAATATGGAATTCACTACTTAGTATATCAGAAATTTTGGTAGGTATATAATGTATGAACGAAGTACTTTATTAAGCGCTATGGTTTATATTTCAGACGAATGTTGGCGTCAATATTCAACTTAAAGAAGAACGGCATGAAACAAATGTTCATGCGTTTATTTTGCCTACCTATTTACTTTTGCATTTTGTGGATATTTTACAACGAGGCTAAGGTAATACTCAGTACTAATAAGTTTTATTATCAAACATTGGAAAGTAGACTATACTAACTAAACATTGAGGAAGGGTGTAATGTAGAGTACCTAGCCATTACATTTGTCTAAAGCCACAAAATGGTAAAACAATTTCATCCTGGTATTCAATAACTGCAAGGTATTGTTACGATATATTCATTGAGTCATTATTTTATACAAGCTTATTATGTCTTTGAGGTAGCGAACCTTTACTCTGCTTCAGTGTAAAATATAATTATATTATTGTTCTGGTACTTTGAGAAATGTAGCACAATTTTATCATTACAATATTCATTTTATTCTTCGAAATGTAGCCAAATATATTGTACCTACTTCAGTTAATATTTTAATACACATTTTATATTTCTGTCTATAGATTTAGTAATGTAGAATTGTTAATTTACGTATAAGGAGGAACATTAAACTATTGTTTTTTGATCTAATATTTACCTTCCGAAAATCGTTGATAATTTGTCGAAAAACTTTTATACGGTTTAAAAAAAAAAGGTAGGGATCAACGAATAATTTTTGGAAGGGTTTTTCTTTAGTTCAGTCAGGCAGACTTGACAACATTATTTAGTAATCCTGTCTTAAGTATTCTAGTTTCTAAGGCTCTTTATGGGAAGATCAGCATCGGTTACGCGATCCTGAAACCCCCGGTATCACAAACGTTCTTATGCGATAACAATCCAAGGAATATGTTTATTTTCAACCTTAGTAATATATAAATAAGGTGTTTAATGATATTCTCCTTCAGGATTACCAGAGAGCGTTTATAACAAAAAGTGGTCTGATATTCAATGCTATGGTCGGCACTTACTTCATCAGTATTATGAACACAATATGCCTTTGTAAGTATTGTTGTCATTTTGTACTTTAAACCTTTCCTACAAATAAATGATATGTAGATATTGTGAATATATATGTATGCATACTAATAACCTAAACTTTCGATGAAGGAAAACACATACTTGATAGTGAAATCAAGTAATACTGAAAATAATTTTACTATTTTCTTTCTCCTATTATCAGTAAAAAGCTAAGTTCTTAACGTCCCCACCCCCTTCAAAAGCATACGTAACATTAGCATATTAGATTTAATATATATATATATATATATAATAAAACAAGTATGAGCGATTAAGCAATAACAATTATTTTAGGGAATCGCTGAATATGCTCTTCGCTTTCGAGCTTAGACAAGTAGGGATGTCATATCATAAGCTATTGAATTTTACAAAAAAAAAGCCCGAAAAAGCACATAAATTGTATTCACGCTATCACCATTTAGACCCACCTAATCTCTGTCAATATGTCGTCAATAATATGCTAATCACAGACACCCCCCCCCTTTTGATGCTTACAATGCGATGATAGCTCTGTCTGTAGTGTGTACGCACTCCACGTCAATGAACATGAGTTCGATCCCTACAATGAGTCTGAGCTTCCGGTGACGGAAAACATCGTAATGAAACCATATCAAGTTGGTAGGGTTTTTCTAATGCCCACCTGGCTAGCTGCCGTCGCTTTATCATGTAAACATAATTTCCAGACGGTCCGTACAGAAATCGTTACTATGAAGAGGCTCAGGAAGGATTGTACAGCGGGGCGAGTTTACTATTGTCATGGAATCTGGTTTCATTACCCTTCTCTTTAATAAGCACCTTCGCTTCGGTTGCTATTATTTATCCGTGAGTATGTTTGTATTGAATTTAATCGATATCCATTTTTTTTTTGTTATTAATTAAATATTTTTTACCCATTCTCTTGGTATCCACTTAATTATTATTTACATATTTGGTATCTATTTAATATCAGGTATTTACAGAATTATTATAAAAGCTGACGATTTATTTAATAAGCGATTAAATCAAATACTTGATTTATTTAAACATACCGTCGGGAGTACAAACTATATTATTTCTTTGTACAATAACATTAACAGATATAGTGACAGAATGTACTGTAATAAAATTGATGCATCTATGTAAACGGTATACGAACTTATAAACACTAATCTAAAACAAGTTTCTCTTTTCATTTCACTTATTAATTTTAATACACTAGAGGTGTGAGGGTCCTTATAATAACAAGCGTGCGGCATTTGTTTCATAAAAATTTTAACTTATAGCAATCAATATTAGCATTATTTTATTATAGCTCTAGTATAAATAATTGTTTACAAAACTTTCTTTACTCCTTAAGAACCGATTATTAATATAACGCATCCGATATGAGAATTTTATGAAGAGTGAAATTAATTCAAGCGTATTAATTTGACGCAATGACACCTCAGTTGGTAGTGGCTACGGACTCCATGTTAATGGACGTGAGTACGATTCTTGCAATGAGCTTAAGCTTTCGGTGAAGGAAAACATTGTGATGAAATCATAGCACGGGGGTAGGGCTTTTCCTAATGTCCGCCTGGCTAGCTATCACACTCAAGTTGAAAATTTGCCGTCACATACCTACAGGCGTATTTCGGCAGTTGCACTTGAGAGCCAGTCTCTCCTCTAGAGTTAGCGTGTCCACCATTTTCGGCCACATTGTCACTTAACATCAGGTGAGATTGTGAACCTATAAAAAACAGGTAGATACAGCTAGTAAAGTAATAAATGTATGCTTTCAGGATTCTCGCAGACATAACGGAAAGCATTGATTACATATACTTTTCGCTCGTTCTATGGTCATGCTACGTCTACTCCGAGCAGCAGTCCATTGCAATAATGATGTTCGTGAAAAACGGTCTGATTGCAGCTATCGTCAACATTTATATATCTTGTATATACATTATGCTGGCGAGCGGAGTTCTGAGGTAAGATTATTTGAATTATTATTTTCTGGGGTGGCAGAACACAATGATTGTGTACAACCAACACACATATCATTATACATTGCTCTTATTAACAATAATTAAGTGCGTACGATTTAATATATAAAATTTTATTAAATATAAAGAAAGACAATCTTAAAAAGTATAATTAAATGTATACTTAGGCTAAGGATATTCAAACTTCACAAGAGTAGTTTAAGTTACACGCAAATGAATATATTTTTGAAGTGAAACTTCTTTAGAATCGTGATTTCAAACACGATGAAACGAAAAAGCAAATCAATAGAGACAAAAACACGTAAATGTATAGGATTCAGCCGGCGAGAGAATGAGATAGAACATATTACACGTTCTCGGTCTCCTCTTTATGCGACGCTTCGTAGGTCCCCACTATCGTCTACTGAGTAAGCATTGTCGTATGTATTTTCAATACTTTTGAATAAGTATTTTTAATCAACGACTTTTAATATATATATTTTTTTGTATTGCAATTTCTTGATGTTGATATAACCATACAAATCACCCCCGCCCCTATTTACTATCCCTGTATTTCAACAAAATTAACGGCTCCATTATAAACTTAACAACTATTTAATCGCTCAATCGATATCTTTTTGCAGGTCTTACAAAGGATTTGAAGATTGGTTGTTCTATATAACCTATATCACGCACACACGATATGCCTCAATTTTCCTCCATAGGAACGTCTTCAAACAGCCCATATTCAACATACTGCCTTATAACGAACACGAAAACTGTACTTCGATTACTAGTTTGATACAGACCTCATCGAATTTAAACACAAACTCGAATGCGAACTGCCGATACGCCAGCGGCAAGGCGTTTCTCACTGAACGCTTCGGTTCTAAGAGCTTCAATGGCGACATCTATCAAACCGGTGATTTCAACTCGGAATTTAACTTGGGAATATCTTTCGCGTTTTCCGTTGGTATAATAGTGTTTAACAAGTTTTTGTATTTGATGCCATTACCTAATTATATCACCGATAAGTTTAGAGAGTGAAATAACAACGGCAATTTTAATTTATTTGTAAGACAGTAATAAATTGTATCTTTTTTTATTTGATTAAAGAAGACTCAATCCTTAATTGTTTATATTATAAATGCGAAGATGAGTTTGTTTGTTTGTTATGCTTTCACGCATAAACCGAGATAGATGTGACCTTGGATACGGTGATAGGCTACGTTGTTTCGCGGAAAACTTATTGAAAGTGGGGTTTAAAGAGGGATAATTTTTTTATAAAAAAAATTATTGCGTCATCCGATTTGTTTGACAATATCAGTATTAATGCGAGCGATGTCACGAGTAAAAGTTAGTAAAATTTTTTTTATACTATGAACTCTATATGGGCGATGCTAAGTCGTAAATAAAGTACGATTTAGAAGCAAAGGTGACCAACTAGAAATCTGTTATTTTACGATGGTCACCGTTATGATACCATCCGTTAAGCCTCTCAGCGACTAGGTATATACTCTAGCTGGTTCAGGACGCCTAAAAGTCAAAAATAACTTATTAAGAACAATGTAACGCTTAGCGAAACTACATTAACTATACTCAACTTCTAAAATTCAACTTTTGGTAAGGAAAATTATTAAAAAACATATGAATAAATCTTACTTTAGTATATTCACTTAGACAATAACTAACAATCATAACTAAACCTCACAAGATTAAGGTAGTCCGTCACTAAATATATTAATTCACAGATCACGAGCACTTTGTTACTCAGTATTTATCAATGAAATAGTGAAATCATCAATCGCTTTGGGATATAGCACAGCCGATTCTGTATGACCTTCGCTATCGTTGTCAGCTTGAACACACGCTGTTCCATCCTCTGGAAAGATATATTTAAATTAATACAATTTTACGTAATGGTACATTATACAGATAAAAATCTAGTATGAATAAGAATGCAATTGCTAGAAAACACATATTTTATCATTATAAGTAATATTTTTTTAGGTCTCACCATAATTACAAAAAAAAACATAACAAATACATTTAACTTACCTCCGTATAAAACAATACTTTTATTTAATTTGTTGATTGTCACCTGCAAACATACTTTATTTATTAGAATGAGCATATTTTTCATGAAACACATATCTATTAGTTCAACAGATACATTTAATAATAATTTGATACAAAGAAACTGGTTATTAATTATGAATCTCTTAGTTAAAAGAAGTGAGCAATAACCTAAATAGTTATTTTCGACAATAAAACAAGACAATATATATATATAGAGTAAGATAGCTCTGTTGATAGTGTGTATAGAAACCTCATCAAAAGAAGCAAATTCAAATCCCTGCTATGAGCCTAAGCTTTTAGTGGAGGAAAATTTAGCATTGTGATGAAACCATAGTGTGATGGTTGGGTTTTTTCTGGTTCCCACCTTACTAGCTATCATCCTCAAGTTGAAAATCTGCAGTCAAATACCCATAAGTGTGTATCAGTAGTTGGACTTCAGAGAGTCCCTTCACTAGGCTTAGCATCACTTAACATTGGATAACATTGTGACCATAACGCTATGAACAAATGAAGTATTAAAAGAATATATTCCATATTTAGTATAATTATCAAATGAATTATAATATTATTTAATAATAATTATACAGTATTAATATTTTAAAACTTACAGGAGATAATACAATTTCTCTATACTTTTTCAAATACAACCTCAAAGGTTCAACATAACTGTCGAATCCAAGAGCATTCATAGCATAGAGCACATCTTCACCATTAATTGTTTTTCTCTTTTCCACTTGACAACGATCACTGGCCTCACTCGTCACAAATGATATAAACTCAGATATGCACTCTTGGACACACTCTCTAGCATCTTTTGCTATCTAAAAATATTTACAACATTTAATTAGTAAAACATTATATTTACAAAAATATTTTTTCTGTAGAATTTCTTCTAAGTGAGCTGTAATCAACAAGAATTTAAAACAGGTTCTCTATAAGGATTTTAGTGATTCATTAGGATATTAGTCTCTAAGAACTATATAATGTAAAGACAAATTCAATATAGCATTAGAAGCAGAATTCCAAACTGGAAATATGGAACCATAAGTAACACAGTAATCTTTAGCTCATGATTAAAAAAAAGAATTAAAGAAATATGTTCTCTATTTATAACAAAGTAAACACCACAATTCATTAAATAGAAAGAGAAAAAAACACAAAAAGATATTTAACACAGGCAGCTGAAAATCATCTATAAAACTACAAAACAAAATCACTTATGCTAGTTTGAAGCAATGACAGCTCAGTAGTATTGTGTAATGGACATAGAGTCAATTGATATAAGGTTGAACCCCTGTCATAAGCCTAAGCTCTCCATAAACAAAAATACAGTAGAACCTTGTTATTTTCAAAACCAAGGGAAACACAAAATGTTTTAAGTTATAGCAGTTTTAATTTAATATACAGTTCCTAATGTTAACCTAATGCACCAGAGGCAGTGCTTAAATAAAATACATACATATGTTACATAAAAATAGAACTTTATTTAAAATTTAGTCTACTGAAAAAGTGAGTGATTTTTTTAAACAGTTTGCAATTTCTAAATCAATTTAATTATTTTCGATAAATAGAGAGGATAACACAATGTCTTTTATATTGCTACATTGCTCTATAAATGATCATACAATCCCTGTTTCTCTTCTTGCTATGTTGATTGATATGTTCGCTTTACAAGAGATTTAGATTTTGTACATTAGTTCAAAATGACTAATTGACAGAGAGTTTATGTTATCAACATTCTACTGTATTATGATAAATCCATATTTGTGATGTTGGAAGAATATTCTGAAAAATCCACCTGGTATCTACTACCTGAAGTTGAAAATTGGTTACCTACTTATATATAAGTACCAGCCAGCACCTTCACTTGAGTCAATCTGCTTATTAGGTGTAATTATAAACTTGAGCCACAATGACACTTAAAATAGTTTAAGATTAGGGCTAAACGCTACAATAAAACTAGTGAAGAAAAAATATATATATATATATAAAGGAACGGCAATACTTGGTAGTGGTTAATTATCCACTTTTATTGGTAGCAGTCCTTAGCAGTCAGAGTTATGGTTCTGATAAATAAGTACTTACCTACAAATTCAAATATACACAAGAAAATAAAATTAAAATAACTTCACCTTTCCCTTATCAGGTATTGCTCTTTTCATAATTTTCGCGATATTAGCTATAGGAAGAAATCTATCCTGTTCTCGTAAAGGTGTATACTTGCTTCCCGAATCTGAATTGTTTTCATCCTCTAAACCGTCGTCGTCTACTAGAAAGACGTTATCTAATCTCACTAAATCGTTGCCAAGTTCATCGTTTTCCATCATTTATCTTGCACCCAGACAATTTTTTTTAGGTTATAATCTTTCTAGATATGATTCAAACTGTCTGTTGACACGATTCATACACAAATAAACATTAATCGTTTACTTCTAATATTCTTACACTTATATGCATCAGACTCTTTGGTAAAAATAATAATATTTTTAAAGCGACAGCCATTAAACAAGTAACAATATGTTTTATAGACTTGTTAAAAATATCGATAATTCAGTTTATCGATATTATTTATCGATACTGATATTTCAATAACTTATCGAAGTATCGATATAAAATTAAAAAAAAATATATATACCCATACTATTTTTTCAGACCGATAAATAATATTTGTACATACATTTTTATGAAGTAAATTTTATTGTTCGTTCATAATTTTACTATTAGATTGTTTTGCGGTATGTCGCGTCCCAACGGTTGTCGCGATTACTCAGGCTGTATAAAAAGTAACGTGAATAGAGATGACACGTTAGGTTGGCCTCTATAACATGATCGTCTTCAACACCAGCGTTCTTTTTTGCACGTGCACTTGGTGTTGATAAGCAAAATAATTTTAGATGCCTCTTGAAGTTGATGTTTTTTTTTTTTAACAAATACGCTGCTAGCAGGAAGGACTTTTTGAGGCGAATTCTGAGGGCATTCAGCCCTGAGGCAGCGGCCGCTGAAGTTGATGTCTATCTTATATAACTTCATGTTTAGTGTTGTGTGGAACATTTTTAGAAAAATCTGTGGGGAAAAAACCAGTCGCAACATGACAAATTTACCTGCATGATTAAAAAAATAACCTTCTCTGTTCGTTTTTGCAATTGCAATAAACTAGAAATTTAAGAACAAAGTAAGTCTAATTAAGTAAGTAAATAATAAAAAATCTTTATTTCAAATAATTTTTACTAGATTTATTGTAAAACTTGTATGTTAATTGGTGTACCATAAGTCCAGCAATGTAAGAGGATTGGGATTAATTAAAGTAAATGTACCAATTTTTAGAGTGCATATTCTCTACTCAATTATTCCGGTAGAGTGATAATTTTAAGTAAATACCGCTACCACTTGTATAATTTTTAATAAATATCTATACAATGTGTATCGATATTCTTTGGATTTTCTGATTTCCCTAATGCTTATATGAAAGCGCAGACATGACAGAGGTTTAAAAAAAAAAATAGTTTTTGGTGGGATCTTGATCTATCATGTTGTAATTTTTATTTTAGTTCATATACTTAGTGGTTTAGCCCTATATTGCATAAATTAAGGTGACAACTAACGTAATGTAGTGTAGTTGAAGAGCATAAGTGAAGTGTATTGTGAATAATCTTTCGAAATATGATATATTATTTGCCACAAAACCTGTCAAGAGACCTTCAACAAGAGAATCACCATTTTGTTAAAGATAGTGTCGTCTGCATTTAAAACAACATCTGATTAGGCTGCATGGTCTAGGTACCTTTGCCTTTTCCTTTTTGCAGTCAAAGTGAAAAACTATATAAAATAAATAAAGGCTGCTGGATACAATTTATTTAAGCAAAAATATATAAAGCTATTAATGTTGCCAAATAAGGAATATGAAAGTATAAAAACATGAATAGTTTGATATCGACGCAGTAATTATTAACTGCCAGTTGTAGCACTATTTATGAACATTGTTAAAGAATACATTCTTATTCTATTATTTTGTCATCAGAAAAACCTACCTACGAACATATGTGATAGTAAAACTCTTTAAAAATCATATAAAAGCATTACATACTGACGAATTGAATGTAACTAATTACTGTTTATTAATAAACATGAAAAAAACATTACAAATTGGCAACAATATGTTTAGAAGAAGTTTATCTTTACTAAACAAAGCATGCTCTATAATACATTTTTTATTTATATTAAAAACATTCCAAAGAAATGAATATTTATACAGTTTCTAAAGTTCTGAATAATCTATTTTGGAAATTGAAGAGCTTTTATTGCCTTGTTGCTAACAACACTGCCTGCTGGCAACATATAAATTAACAGTTTCGCGATGTAGATACAAAAAATCATTCAAATAATTTCATGTATTTCCACAACTCAAACGGTAAAAAATAACTTCCTTCCAACACAGGGATAACAGTAATCAACGAAATCAAGTACAAGGATAGTTCGTGAAAAATATTGACTATGAAATAAGGTTATTTTCTGTTTGGGGTCATATTGGATAATAAACGCGTAATTTGTTTTTTATATAAAATCCCCAAAAATATAAGTGAAAATGGGAGTACCGAAGTTCTTCAGATACACCAGTGAAAGGTACCCATGCCTTAACGAATTGGTGAAGGAGTATCAGGTATGTTTTTGAATTTTCCATAACATTAAAGCTTTGTGAAAAGCATATTTATGTAAATATGGTGCATATGGTGAAAGTAAATTGGTAAATGTAACTTTCATTCTAATATGGAATAAGTTCGAAGGGTGTGGATTCTTTCTTTCGACCTAATGCATTGTTGCAACTTCAAATGTGATAGTTGCAAAGCACATATTACAAAACTGCTGAGAATAGGTTTTCTTTTCATTTCTAATAGTTTGGAATCAGCTGTTTTAGTTAACGATAGATATTCTTTTATGGATATTCTCATCATATGTTATTAGTGCACATTTTTCATTTTCGTGTTTAATATTTAATGAAATGAATATGAATATATATTCAGATAATAGAATGTCAGTTAAGAATGATGGGAAATTAAAATTACTTAAGTGAAACAATCATTGGAAATCTTCGATATAAAATCTTGCTCAAGTGTTGTAATAATGAGAAACTGTTCTTAGCTCATAGAATGCAATATGTTTAAAGAAATTGATCTTCATTATAAAACCTTATTATTGCTATGATATTAAGTAAAATAACAATTTTTATTTGACAATGTTCTTGCTGATAGTATTTTTTTATAGCAGCCACAGTTCACTGCACAATGCTTAAAACTACATAATAGTTGTTTTATACAACAAAAATTTTAGTAAACAAGTCGTAATGGTGAAAATATTGAAATCTTAAAAATTGCACATAGCTGATAATAGAATAACAACAAGTATATGAAATACTGCACTATGCTGTTTGTCTGGTGTTATCTTGCATGCTACAGAAATAGTCCGAATTTCTCTTTGATGGCATAATAATATATTGACATTAAACTCTAAATAATCTAGTACTATGGTCATCTCAAGGCAGTGCAGATGATTAACTTGTATTTCCAGTATCAATCTGATAGCGTTTACAAATTTAAGAAATCTTTTCTCATTTAACTTATTAGTAAGATATCAGTTAATTTTGGTTTTTATCCTAAATAAAACTAAGCCTGTATTTATTTCAATATGCTTATTTGCTCTATTTATCTGTTGTTATATTAAAAGCCTCTGGCATAAAATTTAGCAATATATTTAGATAGTAACAAGTCTGCCCTAATATTAATTATGTTACTATATCAAATAAATGTAACAGCAATTATATTGTTACTGTTATTTGTTACAGATACCAGACTTTGATAACATGTACTTAGATATGAATGGTATTATTCACAACTGCTCACATCCAGATGATTCTAATCCACATTTCCGGATAACAGAGGAGAAGATATTTCAAGATATATTTCATTATCTAAGTACTCTGTTCCAAATAATAAAACCCAAAAAGTTGTTCTTCATGGCTATTGATGGAGTAGCACCAAGAGCTAAAATGAATCAGCAAAGAGGTAGAAGGTTAGTTGAAGAATTTTGTATTAACATACTTTCAATATATTACTATATTTTTTACCACCCAATCATTTGTTACAGCAATTAACTACATACTAATGAATCTATTGAACAGAGATCACTTGTTTATTTATTTTGTTTGCATGCCTATAAGTTTTACTTTGAAAGGAAAACTTTAAACTATTTTTTAATATAAATACACTACTAATTACTAAACAAATTTGACAATAGAAATAAGGTTTTATGAATTTGAGTCCTACTTGTTTTGGGTTAATTGAATTAAAGAGTAGAGCATAAAATATTAGTGGCTGCTAAATATAATTATTCTATAACATATTGTTTCTTTATAAAAGTACTAGCTGTGTCCGTGACTCCATTCATGTGGAACTGAAATTTGATGTAATCATTTTCATAAAAAATGTTATATAGCCTATGTTACTCAGATCGAAATCTTTCACAAATAATTCTTGAGTTTTTTCATTACAAACATAACTTGTTATAATGTAAAATTGTTTAAAATTAACATTGTCTTGTATTATACATTTTCAAACTATCAGACTTTACATTTTAACAGATTCAGATCTGCAAGGGAAGCACAAAATCTTGAGGATCAAGCTAGAGCAAAAGGTATGCTATATGTTTAGAAACAAAAGTTATTAGTATATGCACTTGTTTACACTTTTAGACATGTTGGTAAATACAGTATGTAATAAGAATAACTCCTAAGTACATAGAAATAATAATTTGGCACTAATTACTGTCTTAATGAGTATGACGCCAAAAATTATTTATTGTTATTAGACATTAACATCCTGTTTAATTCCTATAGGTGTTGTGCCAAATAGAGATGCTATTAATCATTGTTCAAAATGTGTATCACAGTTAATGTATTTTCATATGGTATTAAGTAGATCTTAAGTAGATTGTAAATACAACACATTGACCAATGAGTACAAAAAAATTAAAACTAGTGGCTTGGCAGATAGAGCCTTGTCCTTACTCATAATTAATATTTAGTCTACAGTGTGATCTTTTGTGTTTAGGAATTACATTTATGTTTTTAGCTACATTGTCAGCTATCTTCGGGTAAAATTGCAGCAAATTTGATCAGGAAGGTTTATTAATTACACAATTTTATTCTGCAATGGGATGAGATTTTGATTTTATCCCATTGTTTTATGGGATAAAAAGAATCTCATATATATTGACCCATAATATTTACTATCATGTCAAATTTCATCAGCCTTAGATGAGCATACTTATTTCAACTACAATATACATAATGCAATTTTTATTAAAAAAAAATATATTTGAGTACTGTACAAATTTAGCACAATTTTGGTTTTATTGTATATATATTCTCTAAATAAATGTTGTAATAACTTTCAATAACCGAAGCTGTAGTATAGTTGAATACAGTCTGACTATAAATATCTAGATTATTGAATTGCTAAATATTTAGAGCCCTCAAAGCCTTTTAAGTTTTTTCCTACTAACTAGGGAATTACTGACATCTATTAATCGAAGACTCGTTTTTTAAAGGACAAATAAACGCTTTTTTAAATCTATTTACAGCTCTGAATCGATCCAGTGAATCAATATTTCACACTTAAAAATCGGGATTGGTTTTTATCTATTTCGATATAATAAATTTACAATTATTTGAATGTTTTAACCACACATATTTATAAATGATAGATTTTCACATATATTTATAAATAATAATAGGATCAATTATTGTGTTGTTCTTTTTCTTTTCTACAATTGATTTAATATTTAAAATGTAAGTATGAAAAGAGTATTGAAAAAAAACTAACCCTACTAGTCACACATTTTCCTGTTTCGTAGTACAATAAATGAAATATCTTACTCCAATAGGTGAAATTTTACCGACTGAGAAAAGGTTCGATAGCAACTGTATTACGCCAGGCACAGTTTTCATGGCTCGTCTGCATGAGCAGCTCAGGTTTTTTGTCAAGGACAAAATGACCAGTGACCCACTCTGGTCCAAAGTCAAAGTAATATTGTCTGGGCATGAGGTAAGGAACAACAATTAAACAATTTACTTCAGTAACTATTATATATACTTTAAATTCTATGTGGGTAATGTTATCAACAGAGAAATAAATAAAATAAAAAAGTGTGTGTGCCTACAAAAGTCCATTAGAAGGTATACTAGCTTTGTTAATATATTTTATCTATTTTGACTAGTCAAAATTCGAATGGCTATTATGAGTAAAAAGTTGAATACATTTGTTCATACAAAATTAATTGTTGTACATACAAATTTTAAAAATGTGATGATGGTGAAAATGCAGATTTACAGCATTTATGGTTTCAAGTTAAGGAATTGAATCTTGAATGACCAAAAAAAATATTATTACTGACTTTATAGTTGTCAAAATAAAAATATACCCGCATTTATATTACATACAGTGCTTGTAGAGATATTTCTTCAATAAGAAACATTCCAATGCTTCATGTAATAACAGTTTGCAAGAATTTAACATAATTATAAAATATTGCTGGAAATGTTGGAGAAAACTATTTTTTTTTATAATATAAAATTAACACGCAGAATGGTAACAGCATGAGTTCTTACTTTTAGTGCTACATAAATATGAATTACATATATTAGAGAGGTTTTGATTTATAATAATAAAATCTTCAAATATTTATACATTTATATTATTATCATTTTGTTATATTATTAGACACCAGGTGAAGGTGAACATAAAATTATGGACTATATTAGATGGGCACGATCCCAGCCTGATTATGATCCAAATACAAGGCACTGCCTGTATGGGTTAGACGCAGATCTCATTATGTTGGGCATGTGTACACATGAACCTCACTTTGCGCTTCTGAGAGAAGAGGTAAGATTTTGGAAATCTGTTTGAACGTGTGATGATTATTGTATAAAAATTACATTCAAAATACAAATTTACACATCCTTAATAAGTACACATATGATGATACTGAAAATCTAATATCCAACGTGTACTAGTCTAATTTTTAGACAACTAAATTCGGTTCGGCCACTTACATGACACACACATACATACACACAAACACACACACACAATTACTCACACACACACACTTCACTCTTTTTTTTTTCATTTCTCAGTTATTATTATCATTTTTTTTTTTTATATTGTTTAACTTCTTTTTTTATTTTATTTCAATGTTCCCTAATATTTTGTCAGTATCCGGAGGTGGGCGCTGTTAACTGCGACACAGTTAGATTACTAACTACTGCAGTTAGCAACATAAAATTGTACTATATGTTATATTGTTTTTTTTTTGTACCAATAAAGATTTTTACTATTTTTTTTTAAGTACAACACAAATAAATAAAAATAAAATTACAGGTTAAATTCAATAGATCAACACAACGCACAACTAGTCCAGAAGAGACTAATTTCTACCTTCTACATCTATCATTATTAAGAGAATATTTAGCGCAAGAGTTCCTGGGAATAAAGGATAATCTGCCCTTCCCATATGATATAGAAAAGATTGTGGATGACTGGGTTCTGATGGGCTTCCTTGTGGGCAATGATTTTATACCAAACCTGCCAAATATGCATATTAGTAATGACGCATTACCTTTACTGTATAAGACTTATATGACAGTATTACCAACATTAGATGGTAAGAGTTTTAGTCATTATTAATTAATCTATACTAATAATAACTATAGTTGCAACAGATAAATTCCTTTGTTATCTACATAAACAAGTTTTTCCTCATCAATGTTCACTTTTGTTTTCTTTTGAATATATAAAATTATACCCTTAATAATTGTTGACGACCTTGTACATTAATGTATATTAAATGTATTAATATGGAAGTCTTGTGCAGGAAAATGTCTGAGGATCTGAACCACTTTTTATTTAATAAAACAATTAAATTCTAAATAACAACCATTGAAATTTGATACTGTAGAAAAGTTAAAGGAGTACTTTCAATATATATGTTTCATGACAATTCAATTTTATTGAATATAAACAAAACTGGCTATTCAAGCCTTAAATAATATAATAACTAACCAAAATTTAATCAGTTGAAATTGCTAAAGGTTGTGAAGTAATTACTTTCAAACTCATATAGAAATCTGTAAATTTGGCAAGAGAATAAGCAATTGTTACTTAAATAATGTTTACTTCTGTTACTTAACAGGTTATATAAATGAAGCTGGTGACTTAAACTTAGCTAGATTCGAGATTTTTATGCAAGAATTAGCGAAAATAGACATGGAAAAGTTCCAAGACACGTATGCAGATTTGAAATACTTTGAAATGAAAACTGGGCGTCGACCTAACGCTATGGAAAGGAAAGAGGTAACCCTGATAAATCTGACCCTTTGTAATAAAAAAAAGTAGATTATGTTTTTATAAAACTACCTCAGATCACCAGGAACTTCACATCACCTAAATTCGATGTTTTTTATTCTCACTAAAACACAAAGACGCTATGTAATTATTATTTTTTTCATTTGATTAGCTATAATCGAATCTAATTAACTCACCAATTTCAATTCGTCAATTCAATTCAATTCTTTTGGTTATTTAATGAAAATCCAATGAATTAAATGTCTTTTAATTATATGTAAAATTTAAATATAGGTGGATTCGAACCCACATCCCTTGAAGCGGCGTCCGTACACACTACTAACCGAGCTATTATTGCTTCATTATGCGATAAAAAATAAACCTGTTCGTTTTTTTATACAAAGCTTGTCCTGACAATAACGAACACAATAAAAAAAGAATTATTCAATTCAGTAGAGTCGTTCGGAAGTTATGCTCGTACATATATTTCGGCGATTCATTTTATATATATATATATAGATATATATATATATATATATATATATATAGAGATATAATTATTTATTTTAGTATAAACCGAACAATGATGAGACGTTCAATGTTGATGTCAATGATATAAAAGCCAATAAACCAGATGATGAATTGTTAGCGCTCATCAACGCTACTGAAGATATGGTAAATAATTTTTATTTTATAATATTAAGGAAAAAATATTATTTGTTAATAATTAGAATAATAATAATCTGTGTGTACTACTGTGTTCTCGCAGAACCGACATTACTATTTCGTATTTATTTCTTTATTTTACAATGTTTTTACTAACTCGCTTTCTTGTATGTCTGTCCGGGTGGAATTTTGTAATTTATTTTAAACTAACTTCCCGATGAGTTAGATACTTTAACTTTGGACCATAGCTCAGAAGTCGATGACAATGCATGAAAATTTGAAAAAATTGATTTGTATGTTTTCCTTTTCGTTGAAACTATTTACTATTGAGCAGCTATGTACTTGAATATAGCTCAAATCTAACCGACAGACGTACAGAATCTATCAAAATTCCAGTCACATAACCCTAAAAAGCAGAAAATAATAATATTAAAAAAATTACAACTTTTTAAAACGTACTAAAAAGTAGACAATAAAAGATTGGAAACGAAAAACACATACAATCCAAAACTATAAACATGCGCCTCGTGTTCTGCTTCTAATCTTTTATTTTTAGTACTGTTAAAGTATATTGAACTATAATGCGTTGAGATTAATGACTATATGTTTGTTTGTTTGTGTAACAGTTTATGGACGATATCGAAAATGACGATGAATATGACGAAACCAGTGACGGTAAGTTTTTTAAATATCTATACTAAGGTTTGATCACGACTTCATTCCCTTTGTATTTGAAATGAAACGCTCAGTACACCATCTGTAGTAAAGTGAGTGAGTAAAGTAATTTAGGTGATTTTTCCAAAGGTGTGAATGCACGATAACAGATATCCAAGGTCATTAATATATCAGTATCAATTAAAACATTTTTGTGATTATGAGATATGGGTAATAAATATATAAATGAAAGAAAATTTTATCAAAATAATATTGATTTTTTTTTCTTAACAATTTTCTTATTTTAATAAAATAAAAATATTGTTTCGATCGTTATGCGACATAATAAAAGAAAAGGAAATAGAAGATGCTCATTATCTCAAGGTGATTGTTTTTAATATCTGTTTATTGATATAATATAATGACGATGTATAATGAAGTTCAAACTTTAGAAAAACCATTTTCAATTGTAAAAAGACATAAAAAAATATTTTTTTGTTTAATTATTAATAAACTTTAAATAAACATGTAATTTCTGTATCAATTCATAATAGGGATTTTTGAAGCGATGATAGCTCAATGGTAATTTACGGATACCGCGTCAAGGGGCGTGAGTTCGAATCCACCTATAATGAGCCTGAGCTTTCAGTGAAGGAAAACGTCGTCAGGAAACTGTAGCATGGTGATAGAGCTTTTTCCAATGCCCGCCTAGCTAGCTACCACCCTTAAGTTGAAAATCAGCCGCCAAATACCAATAGATGTGTTCCGGCAGTTACACTTGTGAGCCAGTCCCGCCACAGGTTTAGCGTGTTCACCAACTTGGGCTGTATCGTCACTTAAGATCAGGTGAAATTATAGCCATAATCAATTCCTATAAACTATAAATAAAATCCGCCGGAGATTAGAATAAGTCCGTGTAAGCTGTCCCTAGCCTCTGGCAATACTGAAGGTTTGTAGTATCGCCGCTGCAGTGTTGTCAGACTTACAATAATTATTGGACATATATCATAATTTCATGATCTCTTTAATTTCCAGCCCAAGCGTACAACCGTTTTGTAGACAGTACCAGCCAATAAAAACTATATTTTTAGACATTTAGACTAATATGATTGGTTAGTTTTACACCGAACAATGTTTACTTAGTATATTAACAAAGTACACCAATCCATACTAACATTATAAACGTGAAAGTGAGACTGTTTGTTTGTTACTCTTTCACGCCTAAACCGCTGAATCGATTAATATAAATTTTGGTATAGAAATAGATGAGAACATGAAGACGGTGATAGACTTTTTTTTATGAAAAACTTATTGAAAGAAGGGAACAGAGGGGTATAAACTTTCTATAAAACTGTATATTGCTTCATCAGATTTGTTTGACAAAATCAATATGAACGCCATGAAAGCCTCACGTAAAATTCAGTTACCAATAAAGAATGTTTTAAGGCCTGCCCGGGGAATATATTTATTTAATTGACCTATAAGAAAAATGACGCAAGTTCCCTAAAATTTTCTGCTTCTAGTGTATCTCTAATCTAGCTTTGGATGTGATATTCAATAAACGTTAAAACTTGTTAACTATATTCTTTCTCAGAGGAAGCAAACATGCAAATGGAATTCGTTCTACATAAAAAGGATTATTATATTAATAAATTGGATTACTCGAAGGTCACTGAGTAAGTTCATTTTTTTTTTTTTGTTACGTGTAAAAATGTTTTATTTTGTACAGCACTAATGTGGAATAATGATTTTCTGTTCTCCCTTGCCACTTCTACGTTACGAAAGAAGGTAAAATCCGCCATTTATCATGTGTTACTTCACCATGTTGTTGTAAATGCTACGTTTTAGCTAGAATCGTGACAATAGTATGAAGTTAATCAGTTTTTCATTCATTTACCTACAACATAAAAAAAAATACAATTCATTTCTTACGCGTTCATAATTATATCATCTGATTTTAAGTGACAATGCGACCCAAGATAGTGGGCACTCTAAGTCTTGTGAAGGGACTGGATCACAAGTGTAACTTCCGGAACACCCCTGTAGGTATTTGGTGGCAAATTTTCAACTTGAGAATGGTAGCTAGCCAGGCGGGCATTAGAAAAAACCTACTATGGTTTCATCACGATGTTTTCCTTCACCAGAAGCTCAGGCTCATTGCAGGCATTGATTCGAACTCACCATCACCATCACCATAATCTTCACCAACTGAATAATCATCGCTTCAAATGCATCATGATTTTTATGGTCGTCTCGCACATGCTTGGTTCGTATGTTTATAAAAGTAGTGAACTATAAGACCAATATACCTACATTAATAGTATAAAGCGGTAACGTTTGTTTAAACCCGCTAATTTTAGGAACTACCAGGCAACTTTTCTAAATTTATTTTTGCATTTGATAAAGCAATCATCGAGGAAGGCTTTAGGCTAGTTAACATCACGCTAGCACCAGTAAGAGCAAAGTTGTATTAAAAATAATTACAAAATGAAATCATTTTCGGTTACACACGAACGAAGTCGCAGGCACAGCCATTGTATTTATATATGAATGCACTTTTGCTTTAGCTTAACAACTCTACAATCTGTGTCCCTTAAATGAAGTGTTCCTGTATCGTGTTTAAACTTCAGCTATCTAATCTAATACTATTAAGGGAGTAATTCTTGTATACCCTTTCTAATATTATAAATTCGAAAGTTTGTTTGTTTGCTACGCTTTCATGCTTAAATCGCTGAATCGATTATGATGAGATTTGGTACAGAGATATGTGGAAACTTGGAGACGGTGAGAGGCTACTTTTTTTCGCAAAAAAACTTATTAGAATTCGGGTAATGAGAGGCATAAACTTTGTGTGAAACTTTTTATTACTTCATCCGATTCGTTTGACAAAATCAATATTAATGCGAGTAAAACCGCGGCTAAAAGGTAGTACGTAACGGCTGTAACGATTTGGATGAAATTTTGTAATCAGACAGAGTTTTGCTTTTTTAATGCACCTATGTAGTTGTACTTTAAAAAATATCTCAACAAAATAATTAATGAAATACGTGTTATTTCATTTAAATAATCAGAATCGTAAAAAGTGGATGTCGAAATAAATATGTGATTAGTATGTAATTTTTTGTTTTTTTGCAATTAACACAATAAAAAAAACTGAATTTAGCTCGAATACACAGGTGCTGACTTTTAAATTGACAAAATCTACGTCAATGGTGGTGAAGACTTAAGTAATAAGTAGTACTAAATAAAAGTAATTGTTTATAGGGAAGTTTTAGCTGATCAAGCGGAAGGTTACGTGCGTGCTATACAATGGAATCTGTTCTATTATTACAAGGGTTGTCCGTCTTGGTGCTGGTACTATCCCCATCACTACGCGCCCTACATATCAGATATAAAGGGGTTCAAGGACTTGAAGATCGAGTTCGAACTGGGAGAACCGTTCAAGCCATTCGAACAGGTATGAGAATTATAGAAATGTTACATTCATTTGAAAATTTATGAACCCATTTATTTCCCATTAAAATAAAATCTTATTCCGTAAAATATCTCGCTCATTGAGGGTATTTCTACGTTATGTAACGTCATACTAGGATGCTAAGGACTAAAGCAGAAAATTATCTTAATATAATTATTTATATATTTCTTTTACAGATTATATAATTATCGAGATTTAACAAAAGGTTTTTAAAATAATTTACATTGTAGATGAAATACATAACACAAAGTGAACGATGATAGCTGAGTGGTAGTGTGTAAGGCTTCGCGTCAAGGGACGTGAATTCGAATTCAACCACCTACAATGAGCTTGAGCCTTTGGTAAAGGAAAATATCGTGAGGAAACCATAGCGTGGTGGTAGGGCTTTTTTCTAATGCCAGCCTGGTTAGCTACCACCGTCAAGTTGAAAATCTGCCGCCAAATATCAATAGGTGTGTTCCGGCAGCTGCACTTGAGAGCCAGTTCCTCCACAGGTTTAGAGTATCTACCAACTTGCACCGCAGCGTCACTTAAGATCGGGTTAGATTATGGCCATAACGCTAAATATAAATAAGGTAATTATTTTTCATTTGTCCCGTTAAAAATACAACAAATAAGTTCTTTTTTGCATATAATACTTCGTTCATTAAGTCAAGCTAGTTCCGATACGTATATAAACTCATAGTAGACCCTAAGGAGGAACACAAGAAGTTATCGAAATAAAAATAAAATAATTTAGATATTAGATTTAATGGATAAGAGAAATGTAATTATTTTCAGTTGTTAGCAGTGTTGCCAGCCGCTAGCAAACATCTCTTACCGGCTCCGTTCCACGATCTGATGACAGACGAAGACTCCCCTATCGTGCATTACTATCCGGTACATTTTGAAACTGATCTGAACGGGAAGAGAAACGACTGGGAAGCTGTTGTACTTATACCATTTATCGACGAGGTGAGTTATTTATTAATATTATTAATTTAAGAAAAAAATCCATGTAAAACCACTCTCTTAACATCAGTCATTCTTTTAACATCAGACTCCCCAAAACGTTGAAATTTTAGTTGGTTTAACTGTTTTCCATACAGTACATAGAGCATTGTTTGTTTTTTGAACGCCCTATTCTTAGGAACTGCTGGTTGGATTTCAAAAAATATTATCATATTTGATAGAGGAATTATTGAGCAAGGCTTTAGGCTATTCAACATCTCAAAAAGTTAGAAAAACGGGCAATAATGATTAGATAAACTTTAGAGCCAAGTGAACTAAATGGCGGTAGCTACCAAGCAAGACCTTTTCAGTGTTGCTATATAAAATTTTCACTGTACTATGATATATTCTTCAAATTATTACTACATTAAAATACATGTGCGTGGTTTATAACAAATACATTGCTAAGCTAGGGGGCTATAAATATTTTTTTTTTTTTTTCCTAAAACAGACTTACTATAATTTTCAATCATAACTATGGACGAACACTAGTTCAATCTAGTGTAGATCATAATTTTTTTTATTTTTTTTTAATCTATTTTGATAGATAGTATATTGTTGTTTTACCAGATAACCATCTGGATAAAAAAATCTGAGGTTTTAAGGATAACCTAAAATACATTTTTATTTCTTATTTATGTTTCAGACTAATTTATTGTCGGCTATGGCCCCGTGCTACCAGAGACTAACAGAGGAAGAAATCAAACGGAACACCCACGGACCTATGCTTGTTTATAACTGGACACCCGAAAATCAAGGTATTTTTTGGAACAAAGTTTTTACTCTCACCAGTGAACTTAATTTTAATGTGTATAGCTTTATTGTCTAAACATTAAGGCTACTTAATCACCATCCTAAGGATAATTTTAATGAACAGCTATTGGACATAAATTAGGCAGAACTGGTTTTTCGTTATTATACATTATAAACTATGGTATATATTTATCTGTTTTAAAAATTATTTTCTATGTGTATATTTTGATTTCTGATCGTGTAAAATTAATTCTGATCTGTATAAAAGGGTTCCATCTTTGTTCAGGTGCTGAAGTATAATATAGTACTTTTCTTTTTGTAGATGTTAATTAACAATAATAAAATGCAAAGTAAACCCAATTAAGTTTCTTAGCAGTTTTTATTGATATTTACGATTACCTTTCAAACCAGTAGTAGTTGACCTTCAGAAATGCCTTTTAGACTAAAATTCAATGACAACACGTCTCACTTTTTCTCACACAATCAAACGTCTCAAAATATTTTTACATAAGATTAGCTGAATCAAATAACTTCTTTCTGATGAAAATAATTGAATATGCCACTGAACAGCGAGTTATATGTAACTCATACTAACAAGAGAACTATTGTTTATAATCGTTATTTCCGTTTTTTTATTGCTGTGGCCTTACAAAACTGCATACTCATATGCTTCTAGTCTATATTGTTCTACGAGATCTATATTAAAAAATACTATTGAACATTTTACATTTAAAGTGCGGCTTCGCTCGCGTTAATATTGATATCAAAGAAATCTGATGACGCAAAAATGTTTCATACAAAGTTTCTCTCTCTCTCTCTCTTTCTTTACCTCACTCCTAATAAGGTTTTCCCGAGAAAAAGTAACCTGTCACCAGTCAGGTTGCCATCTATTTCTATACCAAAATTCATTTGATTCAGCAGTTTAGACGTGGAAGCGTAACAATCGAACATTCAACTTTCGAATTAATAATGTTAATATAGTACGGATATATTTGATGAAACGACTTGCGCGTCACCTGTTGTAAATTGTTGACATTATGTCACAAAATTTCAAACTACCAACAGTTGCTGTTTTAGTTCAATCTATTAAACACTGAAAAATTAAATAGACAAAAAAATATTTTTTTTATAAATAAGGAAAACTATGGTCTATGTAGCCTTGTGTTACGAGGTGACTTTACAAGTATACAATCATGAACATAAAGTAACACCAAGACTCAAAACAACCAGAACATCAAGAAATAATTGCCATGTGCAAGATTCGAATTAGGGATGGTGATTCTTTCTAAAAAGGCAATTCTTAGATTGATTTGAATCGATCAAGTGAGTTTATTCACAAAAATTGTTTTTTAATTCTCTTTTTATGTATACATATTCAATATAAAACCAATCATAGAAAACAATAATAATACAACAATAATCGGTTTTATCGTTGTAAATATGTGATAAATTATAATATCATACGAGTGTATGCTTGGGTATAACATTCAAGTAACCGTAAATAATGTTTTATAAAAATAGATAAGAATCGAACCTCGATTATTAAGGTGAAATATCGAGTCAGTGGACCGATTCAGAGCTGTGAATCGATTTGAAAAAATATATTTTATACAAAAAAAATGCT
Organism: Actias luna; assembly: GCA_039707435.1. Taxonomy (NCBI): domain Eukaryota; kingdom Metazoa; phylum Arthropoda; class Insecta; order Lepidoptera; family Saturniidae; genus Actias; species Actias luna. The sequence goes on along the minus strand of JAZHAC010000033.1, from coordinate 4,187,252 downwards.
ACGATTAATCGATCTCAGATCGGCTTCCCTAATTCGAACTTATAGCAGTCAACGCTGCGACAGTAGCAAGGGTACCGCTTAAACCGCTAGATCATATGCGCACATACATATACATACATACACATATAAATATGTTACTATTATTTCCTTTATTCGCTCTTTCCATGGTACTTTATTTACAATTTGTTTAACATTATTATACATTCTTTTTAATTCTGTGGAACGCTGATACATTGTTGAATAGTCTGGTGGTGGGAACTAATGGCTGCGACACAGTTATACTATTGTAGCCAATGTTGTGTATTTTGTTTCTGTGTAATATGTTGTGGTTCCATCAATAAATTTAGTATAATTATTTATATGAATGTTCTCTTCTTCTCATGCTAGGTGAAGTGATCGCTCCGGCTTACTTCTCGCCCATACACAATTGCCATGCAATAGAGACTCAAGTTTGGAGACAGGAATTGGATGTTCCTGCGGGGGAACTAAAGCGAGGCATGTTGCCCAATGCTCGCAGAGACATGCTTTTCCCCGGCTTCCCCACAATGAAGCATTTAAAATATCGTGTAAGTTACTGCCATTTACTTAATTTGAACTTTATATAACAATACTTTGTTCGCATGGAGTTACAAAATTTTTAATAATTTTTGCCTGTTTTTGTAACGTTTTTTGATACAGATTTGCTCTTATTGGTGGTAGCGAGATTTTAATTAGCTTAAAGCCTTCCTCAACGATTGCTTAATCAAATAAAAAAAAATCTTTATTTGTACCAGATGTACTTTCTATATTAATAATAAGAAAAGATATCATAAATACCGGTGGTAATATTATGTTATGATCAAGATTTTTTTGAAAATTGGTTAATTATTTATAATATTCTATTTTTCTCCAGACTAGCGTTACAAAGGCTAAAGTGAAAGTGTTCGATCAACCATCGCGTAACGAGAACATGATCGTTGAGCTTATTAGAGAAAACGAGAAGGAAGATCCATTGGACGAAGTTGCTAAGAAGTTCCTTGGAAAAATTGTATGGGTTGGATGGCCGCATCTCACCAGAGCTAAGTGAGTACATTTGTTTCATAAATTTTTATAGAATATTGATTATGTTACCAAATTGATCTACTGTCATAAAAAAAAGGACTTAGATTATAAATTTTTGGCCATAATATATTAGTGTATGAAAGAATGACATAAAGTATCATTCTTTATAAGAATGGACAAAGTTGGGAATAAGTATGTTAGAGGGAATTTGTTGTATTGGTTTGGACATGTCATGAGAAAAGTACGCAACGCATGTAATGAGAAAAGTAATGAATACGAATGTTGAAGGGCGAAAAGAAAGAGAAAGGGCTAAAAAAAGATGGAGAAAGTATGTCTCAGAAATAAGACGAAATAAAAGTGAGGGAATGAACGGATGATGGCTGATAGACATTTATGGAAGAAGAAAATGTATTGCGCCGATGCCAAATGAATTAGGTACAGGGCCAGAGGATGTTTATCAAGCAATATAAATTAAGAACCCTATTTTTATATTATGCAGCGTGCATGTCTTTGACAATTTACAATATATTAGAAAAGTTTTTGATCTTTTTCCCTTTTTTTTGGGAAGAGAGTGATCACGATTTAGTATTTATGTTTAAATGGACAAAGGACAGGTTACAATCATGGAAAATAAATTTACTAAAGTAATAATTAAAACTTTTTGTCAGTCAGTGATCGTTCAGTCATTAACTGATATTAGAGGAAAATATTTTTTAGGTTTATAATTAGTTCACCAATGGACTCTATATATATTTTATCAGTTCATTCAATTTTCGTGGCTCAGGTGTGAAAGCAATGTAAATATTTTAGAGTGATATCGGTTTCCAACGAAAAAATGCGTTTGCATCACGTCGATAACAAAGAACACAATGGCGTCGAATACTCAACCGAGATAAACGCAGGCAACCTCCATAAGCAATGGATCTCCGAAAGATCTACAATTCTCGATCAGTAAGTTTTGCCCATATAAATTATCAAGTTAGGTTTTTCTAAAGTTCTACGAGTTTTGGTTTAGGATTGTCTTTCTAAAATTTTATCAGTTTTGGCTTAGCGACACTTTACCAACTCTTTCATTTCTTTCTCAAGTTATTTTCTTGTTTCTCAAGTTTTGGGTTGGCAATATTTTATGAGTTTATGTCTAGAAACACTTTCTTAAAGTTTATGGGTCTTGGGTTAACAATACTTTCTAAAAAAAAAAAATGAGTTTATGTTAGCAAAAGTTTTATAAATTACGGTTTAACAATTTTATTTTTGTTAAGTTATATTTTTGGATAGATATACATATGTATATATTCCAAAAGTTGCCATTCTAAAGCCTGATAAATAAATTGTACAAAATTAAATCTATTTAATGGCTTAAAATATATGATTTCCATAATATAATCAAAGTTTAACATTTTCTTTATATATTTTTTTGTATGTTTTCAGCAATAAATATCGTCTCGGCATCGAATTGGGAGATGTGAACATCATAATCCACGCGGTTAATTTGCAAGGTGAGTGTATTATATGGGTGCCTTTTCATTTTTTATATAATTTAGAATTTTCTTCAAATCTTTTTTAATGTTAAGTAACAATGTAATAAAGTATACTACTCTTTATCTAGTACATCTCTCGGGTCACACTAACAGGTGTTTCGTGATCAATTTCAGGTTGTTAGCTATTTAGGCGAAATATAACATATGATTACACTTTACCTAGTACACCTTGCTTGATATATTATAATATGAGGTTGTTGGTTATTAAAACAACTATAAGGAATGAAGTATACGGTTTAGCTTGCATATTTTTTTTCGTCATACACGGTTTTTTTCTTTTATTTCTTTCGATTTATTTACTATGACGCCATTGTATTTTTCTTGTTTTTTCTTTTTATTATATTGCTGTCTAATGTCTATCTTTGTAATATTTGTTGTCATTTAAGTGACCGTAAGTCTAAATTTTATCCAGCCTACTTAAGGGGCTGCGCATTTTACCTGCGCAGTTGTTTACAGTTAACTTTAAATGGTGAAAATTTATCGTTACGACACTATGGTATTTCAAGTAAAGTAAAGTAATGTGTACGTATAAGGGTATATTTTTGATTTACCCTATATTTTTTGGTTGCCCTGTTTTTTTTTCATATGTACAGTGTATGTTTCGTTGTCGCCAGGGTATAAGTACGTAGTCCAGGACAGGTGCGAGCTGGTGCAGGAGCCGGAGTGGTGCTCGGTGTCGTGCGGGTACGCGGCGCAGGCCGTGCTGCGGGACCGGGACGTGAGCGCGCACGTGGCGCAGGAGCCCGGCGGGTACAGCACGGTGCAGGACGCGTTCCCCGCCGGGGGTCGCGTGTTCCTATTGACGCCCGGACAGTACTACGGCTGTCTCGCTACGGTCAGTACTCCTCAAGTCATTAATTCATCACGTAACGATAATTTTGGTCACTTTTGACCCGCTATCCCCATGTTAAAATACATAAGAATTCTAGACTTCCCCCCCCCCCAGCCCCCCACCTTTTATGCATAAGATTCTATCTTGATCTCATACATAATTAACTGGTTATGTTAGGAAAAGGAAATGTTTTTTTTTTTTTTTTTAATAATAAAAATACGGTAATATTCGAAAAAAATGTACTATAATTTTTTCTATGGAACCAAACATAGATAACAATAGAATCTTATGAAATTTTAAGGAGTTTTTTTTTTCAATGTGCAATAAAAATTATTTTAATTTAACTAAAATTCGACTGTACACTTTAAAATTAAGAAAACTATTTAGAATCTAAAATGGAATTAGATTTTTAATATTTAATTTTGATTAAGTAAATATTACGTAAGAACTAATTCGATTTCCGTCACCATTTACTATTTCGGTGTAAACTGTTTCTTTTACAGGTCGTGGATTCGGAATCCATTCGGAACGGTCGGATCAAAGTGCAGGTCGTGGAAAAACCGGAACCGAAACCGGTTGTTAATGCGGCAGTGAACCCATACAAAAACGCTAACCATGCAGCAGCTTCATGCGGTAAGACTTTTACTTTTGAAGTGAAACTTCTTTAGGCGCATGAGGGTAAAATTTTTACAGATGAAACGTCACGCCGGTATGCAACGGAAGTGTCGGAAAAGAGAGAGAGAGAGTGATCAAGACCGATTGAGAGAGAGTAAGACAGGGCGAACGTAGCATGAGCAACTAGCCGTGGAGTGAGAGTAGGGAGCAAGCGAGTGAGAAAGATTGAGAGAAAAAGTGAGACAGAGCGAACAAGATTTATAAATTAGTTCGCCAAAGAAGTTTCACTTCTGACATGTGTACTTTGTACGCACGCATGTGATTTTTTTTTTAAAGTCATTACCTCAATGTTTTATTACCTAATACAATTTTTGAACACCCTATATTTAATATGTTCATATTTTATAATTTCGAAATTGATTTTTAATTCCAGAAGTTAATTCTTTTTTTTATATACTTAAGGTTTAGCGTTATGGTCATAATCTCACCTGATCTTAAGTGACGATACGGCCCAAGTTGGTAGACACGCTAAACCTGTGGAGGAACTGGCTCTCATTTGCAGCCGCCGGAACACATCTATTGGTATTTGGCGGCAGGTTTACAACTTGTGGGTGGTAGCTACCCAGGCGGGGATTAGAAAAAGCCCTACCACCATGCTATGGTTTCCTCACGATGTTTTCCTTCACCGAAAGCTCAAGCTCAATGTAGGTGCTTGGATTCGAACTCACGTCCCTTGACACGAAGTTGTACACACTACCACTGAGCTATCTTCGCTTCAAAATACATTCATTCATTTCATGAAAAAAATGCTATTGCAAAATATAATTCACATCATTGTAGAATCTTTTATGTTTTCAACGTCTTTTCGATATAGTATTTTAATTTTAAGTATTTGTTATTGATACAGGTATATCAACCCATATGTTGTCCCGAATAACTGGTACAATACTTGTCATCGAAGGAGAGAGGAATAACTTACCAGTGGAGAATCAAAATAAAATAAATATAGGTCTCAGTTTGAAGTTCAATAAAAAGGTATGTAACATTATAGCATACTTTCGAAGTCATAGATAGATCAAAGTTCGAGTTATTACGGTATAAATTAATTATTAAGGAATTCATTAAAGATGTGCGATTAATGCTATAATTATTAATATAATTAACTAGCTATTTCTGCGACTTCGTTCGTGTGGTACTAAAAAATATTTGATAAATATATGCCCGTTTTTGTAACTCTTTTCGACGAAAATTCGAATGACGAATATTCTTAGTGTAAATACTTGGTAATATATAAAAAAGGAACTGTAAGCAACATACTATATTTTTTCTTTACTTATTTACTAAAATAGTGCAGGATCAAGATAATAGGGTGTTATTTAACACGGTGCTCCATGGCAGCACTTAAGGTAAATCCGCCCATGGATACGTAAGTTTTAACATTAAGCGATGCTAAAAAGCTGAAGCTATGATTGCTCAGTGGCAGTGTGTACGGACTCCGTGTCAAGGGACGTGAGTTCGGATTCACTTACAGTGAGTTTGAGCGTCCGGTGAAGGAAAACATCGTAAGGAAACCATAGCATGGTGGTAGTGCCTTACTTACTTACGTAAACTTTTTATCGCATCATCCAATTTCTTTGACAAAATCGATATATACGCGAGCGAAGCCGCATGTAAAATCCAGTTGTTAATATTACCAATGAAATATACATTTATACATAAGGTTTAACAGTATTGAAGAGAAAACTTCCTTAGGACGTTGAGCACTTTTTGGATTAATAAAAATCATGAAACTCGCGTCATCGTCACCAAATGTGTAGAGGATGTAAGTAGATTGTTAATTACAAGCTTGTCATATATGAAAGCTTGATCGATTGGTATGACGTGCGACTTAATAATCCCGCGTAAGCAAGGTTGCAGGTTCCAAACCTCAACATATATATATACGAGTCTTGCATATTTTTTTTTTAAATATTTTGTGAAATACAGTTTTCACTTCTGTCGGCAGACCTCATGACTGCTTATTTTTTTTTTTCTAGAATCAAGAGGTATCAGGGTACACCCGCAAGTGCTCGGTGACGAACACGTGGCTGTACTCGGAGCGCTGCGTGTCGCTGGTGGCGGCGTACGCGCGCCGGTACCCGGACTTGTTCGACGCGTTGGCCCAAAGTGCGAGGCAGGACATTTACTTTGAGAGCGATCTGTGGCCTGACGAACTGGGGTGAGTGGCTTTCATTGACCACCGCCTGTGACACTCGGCTTTGCTTGCGTTCTTGCACATGCTGTTGATATAAAAATGATTTTTCTATCCCTTAGGACAGCTGTCGGTAACCTTATTATGCAAAAGATACAATACACACACAAACTTAGGGTTTATTGTTATGGAAATAACTAGGATTAAAAGTACACTCTCGAGCTTGCCTTTACCAATAAGTCTTAGGTTAATTAACAGTAAATAAAGTATTAATTGGTATTTTATTTATTTTAAGAGTCTAGTTATATAATATAAAAGGTATTCTTAAGATAACTCGCATAAAGCTCACATCAGTCGACCGTGTAGCATTTATATTATCACTCATTTGTGCAAGTGCTCCGCGGTGTTTGTGTACTTTGATAAGAGTATTATTAATGTAAAGTTTCACTTGCATCATAATTTTATTAAACCACAAATATTTTTTTTAGGTTACATGTAAAATTATTAGGTGCGTGGCATATATTTTTGCATAATTATGTGCAATTTAATGCAAAAATAGAAACTTATTCGAAAGTTCGCATTGATCGGTTTAGATGTTCGACTGTTTTTTTTTACATGGTCATAAAGGTTTAATACAGGTTTATGGGCAAATTTGTTTAAATTGTTCCAACATTAGCGATGTAAGTACCGGAATAATCCGAGAAGAGTGACGATTGTCGCTAAACGAGGGTCTGTTACCGTCGACATTTTAACCGTTGATTACTTTCAATAAAACTATTCGGTGTCCCTTATTGTTAAATTCGATGCTAAATAATGTTATTTTATAAATGATAAATGAAATTGTAAACTATTATGTAGTTTAAGATTTTATTTGATGTAAGATGATAATCGGAGAATATATCAGGTTCGATTTGAAAAACTATTTGTTAGTTGTCTTATATTTGCAGAAAATATTAAAATGTATAACAGATGAATACAAAGCATAAATTTATCAGTGTAAAAATTAATTTCATATCACATAATAATTAGGGACTTTGGAGAGAAAGAGACCTCATAGTAAAAAACAGAATTCCGTTTACCAGTATGAAGTTCCTTTTTTATTAAAATAAAACTACAGTTTACAGCGCAATAAGTTATACTAATAGGAACAGATATGGTATGTACGTTGACACGTCACGTGGCCATGCCAATGACGGTTTACATGAATTTACTCCGTATCCAAACCGCGATATAGAAGTTTTCACTTGAAAAATAATTCGAAGGCTATAGTTTAGTATATTTCGTACGGTATAGACAGAAGAAGATACAAGAAGTGGTGCAATGGTTGAAGGAGCAGCCGCACGGGAAGGCGCCGCGCCGCGAGTGCGGCTCCGAGGCGCTCGAGCCGGAGGAGATGCGAGCTATGGCCGACTGCATCGCGCAGGACCTCGACAGGATGCAAGGGCATCAGAAGAAAGTCACTTTGCAGGTCAAGTGGAACCTCTTATATAAGGTATGTTGATAAGCTTCCATTTTGATTTGATTAATTTTGATTGATTGATTTTTACTTTTGACCTTCGAGTTGAAAATCTGCCGCTAACTATAGATGTCTTCCGGCAGTTGCACATGAGAGCCAGTTCCTCTACTAGGCTTAGCGTATTCACTATCTTGAGCCACATTGTCACTTAACATCAGGTGAGATTGTGGCCTAAACACTCAACCTACGTCCATCAATGTGAGAAGTTAAGACCATATATGTTAGGTTATATACCACTTGTTATTATCCAGTGTTCAAAATTTTTATATGTAGTAAACAGTGTGAACTTTTAATTATTAAATTGCAGAATAAAAAATGCAATTTTGGAATAAATTCAATATACAAGGTGATTAAGTTTTTTTTTTTTTATATAATCCATGTCGAGAAAACACATTGGCAAAAAAAGTATTATCAATAAAAAAAATAAAAAAAAAGGTTATTGTAAGTACACCAGCCGTCTGGTGTATGGAATATTAATGTGAATGCACAGTTGGTCCTGTGCTTAAGTAGTCGACTGTAACGCAGCGCCGAAGTGTTGTAGGTTCTATAACGTCTGATCTCGCAGTGATGCACTGCGGTTGTTGGTGATGGTGTTTGTCAGGTGTCTTATGCTCCGTGGGCTTCCTCTGTTGTTTTCGGTTTCGTCTACATAATGGTGGGCTTCCTCTGCTTAGATTCTTACTTCTTTTCTTCTTCTTGTTGCATTCCGTCTGTGCGTCTTGTACAGTCAATTGTAGGGTGCGGCCCCCTGCAGCTAGCGCAGGTTGGTAGTTCTTGCACTAGACGAGTGCCGTCGTGGGCCCGGTGGCAATTGCGGATACTGTGCCGGAATTCTTAGTATTTGTGGTTTTTTTTTTGTGGTACTTGGGGATTAGCTCTAGAATTTTTTAAGAAAGACGTAAAACTCCGAGCCGATGTGCTCACTGCGAACCAACATGTGTTTACACATCTACGGGTCGAATCCCCACTCCCTTATAGTCTATGCGACAAGTTGAAAGTGGTCTAAAATAGAGATACTGTTTTTAAAGGTATCTGTGATAGATCATTGGATTGGAATGATGTCTAGAAAAATGTGCCAAAAGCGTGTATTAGCACAAAAAATTGCAAAAGTTATAAAGAATTAAAGATGAAAATAAAGGCATTTCGTTTTTCGCTAATATTTCATACATGTGAGTATACAAGGCGGACGTCCCTTTCGTTCCTTTTTCCCATTAACGGTTCTTAAAAGATACCTGGGTTAAGGGAATAGATACAAGTTTTTTTTTATAGTTAAGGCTTAGCTTTGTGGGCAAAATCACATGTGTATTGCGTGACGATGTGGCTCAAGACGCTGGACACAATAAAAGTGGAACTGTAACTGAAACTGCCGAAACACACCTATAGATATTTGACAGCAAAATTTTAACTTAACGGTGGTAGTTAGCCAAGCAGGCATTCTAAAAAGCCCTACCAGCATGCTATGGTTTCGTCAGGAGGTTTTTCTTCACCGAAAGCTCAAACTCCTTGTAGGTGGATTCGAACACACTACCAACTGAGCTACCATCGCTTCGAATGGGTTTAACTAGGAGGGTGTTCCGTTTGTCTTTTTTTATAGTTAAGGTTTAGCGTTATGGCATAATCTCACCTGATCTTAAGTGACGATACGGCCTAAGTTGTTAGAGACGCTCAAACCGTGGAGGAACTGGCTCTCAAGTGCAGCTGTTGGAAAACACCTATCGGTATTTGGCGGCAGATTTTCAACTTGAGAGTTGTTGCTAGCTAGGCGGACATTAGAAAAAGCCCTACCACCATGGTATGGTTTCCTCAGGATGTTTTCCCTCACCAAAACCCTACGCATTGTAGGTGGTTGGATTCGAACTCACGTCCTTTGACGCGAAGTTGTACACACTACCACTTAGCTTGCATCGCTTTAATCTCATCGAATTCGAATTCAACCACCTACAATGATCTTGAGCTTTCGGTGAAGGAAAACATCGTTAGGAAACCATAGCATGGTGGTAGGGCTTTTTCCAATGCCCGTCTGGCTAGCTACCACCCTCAGGTTGTAAAACTGCCGCCAAATACCAATAGGTGTGTTCCGGCAGCTGCACTTGAGAGCCAGTTCCTCCACAAGATTAGCGTATCTACCAACTTGGGCCGTATAGTCACTTAAAATCAGGTGAGATTATGGCCATAACGCTAGAATGAAACGTAAAAAAAAAAATGTCAGGCGGAATTACACGAGGGTAACATAGAGCCGGACCCGAGTGCGGACTTCAAGCTGTACGACCGCGTGGTGTGCGTGTCGCGGCGCTGCGCCCCGGCCGCCGGCGCGCGCGGCACCCTCACCGCCGTGCACGCGCCCGCCGCCGCCAACACCGTGCGCCTCTCCGACAAGCTGAACGCGAGGCCCTCCTACCAGGTCATGTTCGACGAGCCCTTCCACGGCGCCATGCCCGAGGACCTCTTCGACGAGCCCAGATTTTACAGGTCACTTTTCACCCCTAATTCACACTTACTACCCGGTTACACTCTTGGCTGAGTCATGAATATACAGGTCACTTTTCACTCCTATTCACACTTACTACCCGGTTACACTCTTGGCTGAGTCATGAATATACAGGTCACTTTTCACTCCTATTCACACTTACTACCTGGTTACACTCTTGGCTGAGTCATGAAATTACAGGTCACTTTTCACTCCTATTCACACTTACTACCCGGTTACACTCTTGGCTGAGTCATGAATATACAGGTCACTTTTCACTCCTATTCACACTTACTACCCGGTTACACTCTTGGCTGAGTCATGAATATACAGGTCACTTTTCACTCACATTTACTTACAACCTATTTACACTTTGCTGAGACGAGATAGCCCAAGTCGCATTTCACTCTTATTTCCTTACTTCCGGTTTACACTCTTAGATCAGACGTGAGTGTACTGATCACTTTTCACTCTTATTTACTACAACCTGTTTACGCTCTTTGTTGAGATGAGATTGGTCACTTTTCATGTCTATTTACTTTAAACGTGTTTCTACTTTTTGCAGACCTCAATGGACCTGGATTTTACATATTAATTTCACTTTTCTTCCAATTGTTCAGTTGTAATTTGTTTATACTTTACGAGCTACGATATTAAAGATCACTTTCTACAATTCTTCCTCTTAATCGATCACCAACCCTTTATACCGCTTAACGAGCCGAAATTATACCAGTCGCTTTTTAGTCACCTTTTTTTTTTAGCTACTACCTGTTTATATTATCTATCCGTTATTCTTACTACAATTGTTTTTCTTAAGTGATTTACTAAAGAACCTTCATCTTAATGTTAATAATTTCAATTGTCATATAGTGGCTATAGAATAGATATTTTTCCTTGCAGGTTATCGTCAACGGCGTTATTAAATATATCGTACGGTCGTAAGTTGAGGCAACCGGAAACTGTGATCGATTGCTTCCAATTCTCTAAAACACCGACACTGCTCCGCCGCGACGACGGACATAACTCAGCTTTTGCTAATTACAGGTAAATCTATACACTTATGTTATAAAACTGAAAAGTTTCTTTAATCGCGCCGATCTTAGGAACTGCTAGTCCAATGGTGGATTTACCAGTAGGCTAGAGCCTAGGGTTGCAGATTTTTGAGGCGGCATTTTTGTTTTGTTCTTTGAATCTGAAATGATTTATACGTATATATACATACACGTTGCTAGATTATATGTTACACTTCTTGGAAGCTAAGACTTATACCGGTTTTTTTTTCTACAATTTGCGTGGTCCTATGAGGAATCTAATTGTACAGCTAGGTAAGGACGGTAATATTTGAATAGCCTACGGGAGGCAAAAGTGTAAATCCGCCACTGTATTAGGCGAATTTCAAAAATTCTTTTTATATTGAATAGAAAAATCATTGAGGAAGGCTTAGGCTATTTAACATCGCCCTACCATGAATTTGAGCAAAGCCGTTATTCAAAAAATAATTCAAAAACGTGCAAACTATTTAATTATATATTTTTTAATTCCATCCGATGCATGACAGATGGTAGGCAGATGACCACAGATGTCGGTAACAAAAACTAAAATAAAACCATTTATTTTTTATGCGAGCAATAAATATTATATATTTTTAGATAAATTTGATTGTAAAAAAAAACTAATTACAAACAAAAATGTCGAAAAGGACGGTATTAGTTTGTCCAATCATTAAACGAGCAATTTTAGGATATAAAATATTATTATACTTTTAGCTAACTGATATATGCGAATATTTCGCAGATTATGAGAATCCTGATTTTTTATTAATAAAGGGTATTGAAAAAAGTCTATATATACTCTGTAAATAGTAGGGAAAATATACAGTAAAATTATTTTAAAACAATTATGGATGTTCTAATGAAACATTCTGATAGAAAATGACTACTGAAAGTATTATGAATAGTAAGGTGCTATATATCATTGTATTACTCTTACAGAATTTTATCATAAAAGAGTTTTTAAATTTTTAATAAGAATCTTTGGTTTTATATGTGCAACTTTCGGTTTAAGTTTTAATATGTTTCTTTTAATAAATATGTTTTCCACTCCTTAGCCCCCCAGTGGACAAATTGACAATGTTAGCCGATAACAAGGATCAGGGAGAGAACGGTGCCAACGGACCTCCGCAGGTTAATATATTTAACTAGCTTATACCTACGTCTTCAATCATGTATATGGATTTTATTATGTTTTATTAAATTGTGGGTACAAAATGAAATTGAGGCGTAACACTTTGCTATGTGACGCACGTTCGGGTAAAGGAAACGAGAGAGATATAAGCAATGCATCACTACTATACACGTTGAACAAGCGTTACCTGAGAGCGCATGACGCATCAGTCGAATTCAGTATCGACATGAAGACCTTATACACCGTCCCAATGCGTTATATTTGTATTGTTTAACTTCGGCTTAATGAAGTATTCACTTTTATCGAGTTCTCTTAAGCACACACGGTTTGTAAAAAGTAGCTTTGTGAAGCGATGACGGCTCAGTCGGTGGTGTGTATAGACGCTGCGTCAGTGAACGTGAATTCGAATCCCTACAATGAACCTTAGCTTTCAGTGAAAGAAAAGATCGTATTGAAACCATAGCATAGTGTTACTACTGGTGGTGGTGGATAGCTACCATACTTAAGTATAACATCGCCAAATACCTATTGGTGTGTTCCAGCAGTTGCGCTTGAGAGCCAGACCCTCCACTAGGCTTATCGTCTCCATCATCTTGTGCCACTTCGTTACATAACATCAGATTAACGTCTGATTGTGGCCATAACGCTAAACCTATAAAGTATAAAAAAAATAATTTACTTATAATGTTGGCAACACTACTCATTTACTCCTCAGGGGTACCAACTTAACGATTACTTTAGTTATGACAGTGGTCTTATTGAAGTTGTTTATAAAAAACCTAAAACTGCAATGATCCCTATACTTTAGTTCAACTGCTTGTCTTTTTTTATAGTCAAGGTTTAGAGTTATGGCCATAATCTCACCTGATGTTAAGTGACGATACGGCCCATGTCGGTAGACACGCTAAACCTGTGGATGTAACACACCTTTAGGGATTTGGAGGCAGATTTCAAGGTTTTCAGATTGAGGGTGGTAGCTAGCCAAGTGGGGATGGGGAAAAAACCCTACCACTATGCTATGGTTTCATCACGATCTATTGTAAATTGACTTAAATATTTATATCATACTAATAATATTAGGAATAATTTTTATTTTTAATTATTCTTTAACTTTTCTATAGTGACTTTTACGAACTAGTTTTTATTATACTTTTTTCAGGATAAAGCTACTAATTTGTTGAAGACCTTACTAAAAATCAGTGAAAATGAAACGGACTCTGCAAAGAAGGACAAGGTAATATTATGAATGACTGTATATATACCAAACCGATCACATATAACCGGCGAATTTGCTGATAGTTTATTATATTTTTCTAACCTATGAAAAACAGTATCTATTAACTTTTCTCATTGTAAATTCAGATTTATTAAGTATATTCTGCCGTGAAATCGTTTGATTGCGTTTATTATATTATATAAACAAGTTTTTTGAGAAAACAGAATTAGAACCTTTGAAAACTGATGCTTTTTCAATTAAATTAAAAAAATGGAAAAACAAGCGAACCACTAGAATAATCGCAGCATTCTATGAATTTATGATAAAATAATGGCGAACTTCAAAAAATTAACAGTTTTTCTTCAGCAACGAAAAAATCTTATAGAGTTTAATATATTATTTTTTTTTTCAAAAGTAAATTTTATCACTTTATAAAGAAAAAACATCTCGATCGGTGATTTCGGTCGTTTGATTTTTAACAAAGTCATAGCAATTTAAAAAATCCAGTTACTTGAGGTAGTTATAAAATATTTAAAAAATCTGTGTACCGTTTTTGGTTGGTAAAAAAAAACTAATACTTTCAGCCAAATCGAAAGGGTTCGGGGTCAAAAGTGGTAGATTTGGTATGGAATGTCCCATATGTATTTAAATACCTACATTTCAACGTGTTATGTCTTAACCAGTGTATATAAGCTATAGTTAGGTTATAGTTCATAACGCTCATGCCCACAAGTATTGTGGTTTCGAATTCCACAACGGACAATTAGGAATGGCGATCTAGGATGCTTAAACGAAAAATCGATTTTTAGCATAAATAATCGTTTTTTAATCGAGTCAACAGCTTTGAATCAATTCAGTGAATTGATATTTCATCCTTAAAAATTGAAGTTCGATTCTTATCCATTGTTATAAACATTATTTAAAAATATTTGAATGTTTTACCCAAGCACATATATAGCAATGATAATTCTTCACATACATAGGATGATACAATCGATTGTTCTGGTGATCTTTTTGTTTTCTATGATTGGTTTTATATTGAATGTATAAGTTCGAAAAGCTAATTGAAAAAAAAAATCAAGTTCTGATAATTTGATCCTTTGGATCTCGATTTTTTGTGAATAGATTATTTTTATCTCGATTGAAAGCGATTTGTACACTCCAAAATTTTTATTTTCGTCTGAGTGGTTCTTTGTGTTCGTTAATTTCACGTGTAAAAATGTCGAGTTTAGTCCAGAAAAAAACTTTTATCACTTTTCATTTAATAAATGTAGAAATCAAATTTGTTAGTTACCTCACTTTTAATATGAGAACCGTCGAGCTGAGAGTAAATAAGTATCTAGATATTAGGTAAGCATTATGTATATACTGTGTTATTTTTTCAATTTACCATGAATTAACCTTTAAATCAATCAAACCTGTATGAGTATAAAGTTAATATTTTTAATTGATTACAGAATGCTGAAGAAAATGTCCAGAACTGGCGAGTAAAATCAAATAGTCAATTGGAGTCACCATCGCAACCACAACCACCATCGATAAAGTAAGACAAACATGCATACTTTCTAAATATTTTTCCAAGTATAAATCTATGAAGCAACGATAGCTCAGTTAGTAGTGTGTACGGACGCTGCATCAAGGGACATGGGTTCCAGTCCACCTACAATGAGCTTGAGTTTTCGATGAAGGAAACATTGTGGTATGGCATTTTCTAATGTCTATCTGAGTTGTTGCCACCCTCAAGTTGAAAACTACTGCCAAATGCCAATAGGTGTGTTCCGACAGTTGCACTTGAGAGTCAGTCCCTTAACTAGGTTTCACCTGCTTAGGCCACATCACTTAACATCAGGTGAAATTGTAGCCATAACGCTAAATCTTAACGATAAAAAACCTCTCTTAATATACAATTACTTTAGCATGGTTTACAAAATTTCTTTAAATTGTTTCGTGTCTTGTTTTTACTCTTTACTTTAATTCTACAAAATGTAATCTAAAAAATATTATAAATAACAATTTTAGAGTAGTACTAAATTAAACATAAAGTTTTATGTTATAAAGTTGGTTCAAACACAATTTTTTATTTTATATCAATATAAATTTTATATTTCTATTTTTTAACATATACAGTACTCTTTTTTCTTACAATTCAAATTAAATATATATTATTACCTATGCAAGCAACCACATACAAACAGCTCTATGGCAAGTGTTAAATGGGTAAGGAACATATTTTGTAAAGCTTTGTTTATCGAAAATATTTAACATAATATAGTCCTTGACATTGGCAAAGTTACATAAGCAGAAATGGGTTCCTAACAAAATACTCATATTAAAACTTTTCCACTCCAATACACTTTTTTTTGTATTATTTTATATTATCTTTATAAAAACATAATTTTGCTTATCATATAAACAGATCTTGTCAATACTGTAATAAAATTCCATAATAGCTTCAGATAAATTTATATATAAATTGTTTTTGTTACATAATGACATATATTTTAGAATGCATATTATTTTTTGTGGTCACTGTATAGACTGTGTATTATATATACTATATATAGTTATATTTTATATTATTATTTGGCTTCCAATTAGTAATTTCTAATTCTGCAGATATGAACCTACTAATGTCCTAGATATATAACAATTGTTACGTTTTTATAGGGGTAAACTTTTTTTTTTTAATTATTTACATACATGTATGGAGATCTCTTGGTGACACTTTTACGTTAAGTTTTAAAAAATCTTCATCATGGGCCAGGGGTGTTGATACTAATAAAATTTTCTTTGTCTTAAACATTAATTTTTTGTTAACATTTTTAATCAGTGTCTAACTCTCTTTCTTACTCGTTTTCATTACATAATAACATCATTTCTTTCACTCACACTCGGGATTCATTCATAACGTTATCTCTTTTCAATATTGATTCGTCTTATATTAACACCAAAACATACCATATATGCATCCATCCATACATACATGCATACATCCAACAGGTATGTATGAGTAAAATCCACTAAATGTAAAAATTAAATTGAAATCACTAATACTGTTAAACGCTTAAAACCAATATCATTTTTTGAAAAAAAAAAATTATATTAACAGGAACCAGCAGCAGCAAAACTGGCGTAAGGAAGCGAATAATTTCAACAACATGCGACCACAACAACCTCAACAAGTATTCACAAACGAATGGGTCAATACTAATTTTAAGGTAAATACATACATATAAATCGCAACAATGTTTTCCTGTTAAATACAGAAACATGTGAATTCAATGTTGTACTGTGTAAAAATAATTTTCAGATGCTACGTGTATTAAGACTGCTCGGTCGTTATGTTGTCAGATACTTTTTCAAGTAACGACAATTAAAAGGTATACTTGTGTGAGTGATATGCGATGAGACAATATATCATAGAATAATGTCCATTTTTTAAAAGTTCATAATTCACAACGATCAGTAGAACATATTTGCCTTATTTGATCAATACATTCATTGTAGTTCAACACTAATAAAACATCTTGGTTTTTATTGAATGCAACTGTATTAAGAATACTATTTAGACTTTTCAAAGAAATTCCATCACAGTATATGTTTTTTTGAATTATTATTTATCCATGATTATATAATATATTGTGAAAAAAAAACAATTATATCTATATTAATATTATAAAGCGGAAAACTTTGTCTGTTTGTAAAAGTCGGATTTCAAAAAATATTATTATATTCAATCATTCAGGAAGGTTATTATTTAACATCATGCTACGCTAGGAGCGACAGCTGCATTGTAATATTTTACAGGCGAAAATCCTTACTATAATATTATAAATGCGAAAGTAAGTTTGTATGTTACGCTTGACGCCTATACCGCTGAATGATTGTGATGAATTTTGGTAATGAGATAAGTGAGAACTTAGAGACGGTGATAGGCTACTTTGTCTCCCGTAAAACCTATTATTGTAAGTGGCCTAAAAAGAGGAAAAAACTTTGTATAAAACTTTTTATTGCGTCATCCGATGTGACAAAATCTATATTAATGTGAGCGAAGCCGCGGGTGAAAGTTAGCTTTAAATATTTTTGAAATGAAAACTTCTATAGCGCCGTTTGGACAAGTAGTAAATTCATGTAAGTCGCCATCGACATTGTCAAGTGATGTGTTAACTTACATACTATATCTGTTCCCATTAGTATAAATTGTTGCGCTTTAATCAGTTGCGATTTACAAGTTTTAATTTAAAATCAAACAATTAATTTGAATGTCCACAAATAACAACTGTTTGTTTATATTAAGATTTCACTTCTACCGGCAGACCTCATGACTGTTTTATATTTGTTTTAGTTCCACGCGAACGGAGTCGCGGACACGACTAGTGTATTATAAGATAGAAACGTCTGTGGTTACAGAATCAGCCCCCCATCCCGCCGTTCCCGACGTTCGGGCAACCGTTCGCGGGCCCCGGCCCCAGCCAGATCCCGTACCCGCAGTTCCAGAACCCGCACTTCCAGATACGCAGCCACAACCAGAACATGCCGTACCCGGCGAACCAGCCCCACCACCACCACCAGACCGGCAACCACTACCAGCAGAGGGGCCAGAACCAGTTCAGCCAGAGCAACCAGACCAACCAGGGCAACCAGCAAGGGTTTCCTAAGCACCTGCCGAGCGTCAACTCCGCTGATGCCAGTCTTGCTTTGATACCAAGCTGGGCTCGAGTTAGTAACATTTACTTTGGATCATATTAACATGATAGATTTATTTTTTATGGTCAAAATCTCACAAGGGGTTGTTCATGTATGAAGTAACGAAATTAGGGGCGGCGGGCCCGGGGGGGTCTTGTCAAACATTACGATGCGTTACAAGGGCGGGAGGGGGGTTGAAACATTCTTTTTTTTTCTTATGTCAATAAAAAACTAGACTTAAAATATCCCAAATTCCCAACTATTTTCGTTTATGTTTTACGGAAAAGCCCTCGACTATTTCTAATCGCATTGCCAGTGGTTAAGATAAATAAGTTATATTTTTAACAGTTTATTAGTATGTAAAGGTAAGACATAATTATGACTTTAGGTAATAACACTCACTTTGGTGTTACGTAACGTTTGAGGAAGAGGAGAGAGGGGGGAGGGGCGTACAGAAACATGTTACTGTCCTCTTCAGCGTCAGCTCGTCAACGTCAGCGTGGGGGGAGGGAAGGTCAAAAATCATCAAAACTTGTTTACTTAATACTTGAACTGCCTCTAAGTGACGATGTGGTCGAAGATGGTGGACACGCTAAGCTTAATGGAGGAACTGGCTCTCAAACCTGGTGCTTAAAATCCCAGGTTTTACGGGCTTCCTGATCGCAACGCGCAAGGTTCAGGCCAAGGCGAGAGGAGCATTTGGTAGTAATCAACTGACACTACCCACAAAAACGCACCACGGCGACACTTTTTTTAATGAATAAAGGCTACTGGATACAAGTCCTTTAAGCCACGGCGACACTTCATACTCCCGTGTTGCCAGAAACCAAGGACATCAACCACAATTCTTCGAGTCTCTGGCGAATAGGTATTCAGCGGCAAATATTCAACTGGAGGGTAGTAGCTAACCAGGCGATCACTAGAATAAAGCTTACCACCATGCTATGGTTTCATCATGATGTTTTCGATCACTGAAAGATCAGGCTCATTGCAGATAGATTCGAACTTACGTCCATTGGCGCGACGTCCATACACACTACCAACTGAGTAATGATATATTCACTGGACTTATTGATTTACCTTGTACTCCATACAATTATATTTTTTTTCGATTTAACGATAACTCGCAATAACACCATTGAATGTCGCTATACAGAGTTTACATAGTATTTTCTATAAAATATCTAAATACATTTATGCGAATGTGTCAGATTACCTGTTTCCCTGTATGGTTATTTATAGAATAGTTTCCATTTTTTTGTTCCAGAGTTCAAAATCAGTTTCGAATACAGAGCAACAACAAATGAAGCCGAATGCTCAGCAACAACAGATCGCGAATCCGTTTGTACCGCTTCAAGTTCAGACTAGTCGAAGGTATTTGTCTAGCATATTTAGTACCGTTTACTAAATTCTTACTGGTATTATAGTGTAATATTTTCGAAATAAGACTTTACTCTACTTTACGTTACTCTATTTTTCGTTGTCACGATTCGGGATTAAGCATTGTATATTTTACTGCTTAAAAGTTTTCAATTGAGTATGATAGCGCCAATCCCCAAAATAATTCACGATTCGGTAGTCACGTCCGTACGCGCCTATTTGGATATATATTGGCATTTACGCATTTTCAAAGGCACACACACATACTCATACATACAAACCTATCTCATTCACTTTTCAACTCAACTCAACTCAAATATAACTTTCACTATCTCTGACTTACCTGGGGGCAACTAAAAATATATTTTATTATTTCGTAATACGCAATTGGTAACATAAAATGATACATAGCTTATATATATATATATATATATACATAGTTTTTGAAACTATTTAAAATATATTGTGAGAAGGGGAAAGTTTTATTATACGCCTTTGCGTACTAATTAAATGGCTCCATATACTGCATTTACCATCAAGTATCTGTAGTACAATCCAGTGTAGTCCAATATCCAATAAAGGATATTATTATATCTGCAGTACCTTCACTTTGTGGCGCTACAAGATATACTCAAACCGTTTTCTTTATTTGAATGTGTATAATTACTTGTATAATCATGATTGCAGACGAGTACAAAATACAAATCATCTATCGAGAAAAGATTCCGAAGGATTACTGGCTCCAAAATCGATATTACCGAAGCCGCAGCCCACAAATGTACCCGTGAGTATTATATATTATAATCATTAAAAATTCGGTTTAATTTAAGAAAAACAAGGTCATTTAATTATTGAAGACAAGACTAAACACAGTATATTCAAATCAAGCTTAAAAAATAAACCGTGCACTTAATAATGTACATGTATTTAGTTATTTTAAAATTAATAAAATGTTGATTATACCACAATTTGAAACTCAGTCGAATTTAATATTTTTTTCGTAAGTTATAAATATAATCAATATAGAGGTAACATATTTTTTATTATGAATTTTTAACTTTTTATCTCTGCTTATATCACTCTGGAATTTCTAACATGGTGATAACTAATATTATCATTTAACGTGAAAAAGTCATTTTAACTCAAAAAAAATGAATGGTATAAATGTTGATATTTTGTACTAAATAATTATATAAAAAAGTTTATAATAGTAATAGTTATATTTAGCAATGTTCAAAATTGTGTTCAAAATTATAAGAAACAATTCAAGGTCATGTGAGGCAAAGCTTGCTTGTAATAAAATCAAGTAGCAAAGTACCTTGTAATGTACTTGATAATTTATGGGTCAATGCAATGATGGTTTAGTGTTAGCGTCTTCGAAACCGCGTTAATGGTTTGAATCGCTGGAATGAGACTAATCTTTCCGTGATACAAAACCTTTTAATCAAATAATAGTCATGACGTTTTTACTATCTATCTAGTGTACAATAAATATAAATGTTGTGATTTAAATATATGTGAATTTTAAAGTTTCTAACATAGTTCTGATCACGGGATCTGGTATTAAGATATCTCATCGCTTTAATGTTTAGAATGTAGTCTCATTATTTTTAATGACTTGTTTCCAATCAAATACAATAGCGCTGTAACATCGTAAGCAAATCTTGCTCGAATTAATTTGCAATATTAATTTATGAATAAAAAAAATTCTTTGTCAACAGATCCAGCAGCAAAGTGACGCAACAACGAAACCTATAAAAAAGAAGAAACCCAGAATAGCAGCTAATTTACCGTTTCAGATAGATTAATATGTGCCAATCGAATTACGTATATACAATGAATATATAACAGTGTATTTTTGTCGAAAGGAAAATAGAGTAAAAATAATGTACTGACACATCAGTTTTAGATAAGAGTGCAACTTTTAGCTTAAGTTTCAAACTGACTACGAAACTAGAAACTTCTGTTGATTCCCAAAATTTTTTTGTCTAAAGATTCTGCCATTGTGAAACTATTAATCCACATATCTCTTTAATAGGTACTTATTATTTAGATTTTAAATGTTATTCAAGATTTGTTTATATAAAAAAAATTATAAAACTAATTTTCTCATGGATCAGTTTAGATAGCATTAACATTACTACTCAAGTTTCATAGTTGTTTAAAATTAAGCAACTTCTGTAGAATTCAAGAATTATTCCCAAAGTTCTGCTATTAAGAAACGTTCAAGAGTATAAATTTCATCTAAGATTTATGTAAAATAAAGTGAAATTAGTGTCTTGACGGATCAGTTTAGATAGGGAGCAACTGTTCAACTTAACTTACAAATTAGATAAAGATTTGCGAAATTTTAGAATTTGGAAAATTCTAATGTTCTATAATTAAGAAAATTATTGACACATCTCTGTTCGTAGCCAAGTTGTCTTTCAACAATCGTTAACATAAAGAAAAAAGTGATTTTGAGTAACTTATTATTGAACGTTTTCAACTATTAATTAGTTTTCATGTACAAACTGATTAGTTCCCATTGTGTTGTAAAAAACGTAACAAGATTATTCTGCGACTACTGGACTTGGCCAGGCATTGACTCATAGAGTTTATAATATATGGTCAAAGTTGTGCTTACATCTCATGATGGAAATTATTATTAGCATAGTGTCATCTACTGTGTCTATTGTAGACTACTTCTTTTACAACATTCACAATCAGTAAGAAAGGATATTACCATAATTTGATGATGATAAAAAAAACCTGAACAAACTCTAGGGCATCATCTAGTTGTATTAGAGAATGTTTATACTAAAACGAACTTACCATACATTTCTAATACAGTTAGCACAAATAATTCATTTAGAACTATATTGTAACTTACCACCAATCTAAATATTAACCTGAGAACCCCATCTCCAGTAAAAAAATACTTTTGAATTCCGATTGAAAGTTAATATCCTCACCAAATAGAGTAAGTAATAAAAATAGTAATAATGACAGTATTACTGCAATGAATAATTGTAAAATAAAGTTTTCTTTAGCAGAGTGAAAAAAGTGAATCGATGCTTTTTTCAGCATCTTGTAGAATTGATCAGAAAATATTTAAAAGGTTGATTGACATTTGCCTTTTTTATATAGTTTCTATTGAAAATTCCATATCTATTAACTATTTAGTTCAAGTTTATGTCTTGACAAATAATGATCATATAAAAAGTGATATTTAATGTAGTACAATTATGACAAACAAACAGTTCTGACCAACTGGATCCTGATACCCATCATCAGTGTAACACAGTATGTTTCATTTGGTAGGCATATTTCAGGATCTGTGTATATCCACTAAGAAACAGGTTTTTTGGCTGACATAAACACAGTGACCATTGACAAAACACTGTTTTCCTGACAGTAGTCAATGTTACACTTACCATCACTTGAGAGCCAGTCCCTCCACAGTTTTAGTGTATCATCATGGTCTGTATTGTCATTTAAGATCAGGTAAGATTATGGCTATAACGCTAAACATATAAACTATTAAAAAAATCACATTGGGGGCCATCACTTTGTCCCGTTAAGATATTAAAATATTTTGCCAATTTCATCAATAAATTTTGCTTATTATTCTTCTAATTTTTGTGCATAATCTACCTAGGCTTTTACGCATTGAATCGCTATTCATTTATTTTCACTCAAATATATAGTTTGGTTGTAATAATTTTCCTCTGATCATGCTGTTATTGAATGTTTAAAATGTTTGTAAAATTTATATTATCAAATTGATAGAAATGTACAAGAGACTTATATTGACATTGTGTTAAAACACAATAAATAAATCGCTTCATATTCTATCGGTTCACTTGGAAGTACAGTTGGAACCAAATGTAACCACATTGAAGGGACCATATAATTTAGGAACTCTATAATTATCAGATAGTCATTAAGAGCTATAAACCATTTTTAAACTTTTATTAGTGTGATTTGTTGAGGACTATTCCATTTGATTCGATGTTGTAACTGATGTTTTTGATATCCAGTTTCGACTGTAGTATTATTTATTACTGTTTGAAATTTACTGAATCATTTACTACATATTTTGTATAACATATGGCATGTACTAAATCAATTCATGTAATCAATATCAATTGCAATGGGAACATTTATAACATAATTGTAGTGTTTCATATTCGTAATAAATTGAAAATTATTGTTGTCAATATATTTTAGGCACTGTACATTGTGTAAATAATTGTAAACTATGGTGATGAATGTGATCAATCATAAATATTAATAGGTTCTATCGAAAGTTCTCGTTTTTGTTATTATTATTAGACAGGCAATTTATTTTTTGACATTTTTAAATATGATTTTTATCTATTAGCAATGTGTCTAAAAAAAGTTGCTCAAAATGATACATGTCAAGCTTTTCTTGGATTTATTTTTATGTTGTGTATTTTAACTGCTTGACGATGACATGAAGATTATACAATAATATTATGTTTATAATAAGTAATAAATAACTTGTACAATTAAAGTACAAGCTTATTCTAATTTACATTTTCATTTTTCTGTGAACTAATCTGTTGTTTTGTGTTACATAATAGGTGTTTGATGTGAGAGAAAATAATTAGATGAAATGTACATAAAATTGTGAAATTAATAAATTGAAATATTTGGAATGTGATTACAATTGTTTTTATGTAATATCTCCTTGTTTTAGTGATCTCTAGTATAAAGATAACACCTGTTCATCCTTCAATATTACAACAAGGTTATTAGAATTTATGGGCAAGAATTATTAGGCATCCACCTGTTTTGCTCTTCAGTCACATTTTCCTTTGTTCTTTCATCATTCTATTACCCTGTTCCCAAGTCATTTGAGGTTGACGAAATACATTTTCTTACATTTATCTCTATTACCTACCATCCCTTCATTCAATCCATTTCCTTTCATCTCATTCCTCAAACATCTGTCCATCTTTTCTTTAGCCTTCCTCTTCCTTTCCACCCACTAACATTCCAAACTTCTATAATCCATTGCTTGTATTACTACATGGATTTCCTCTTTTCTCATAACATGTATATACCAAGACAAACAAATCACTTTCCGCTTCTCTACCACTTGCTCCAATTTCAAACTCTCCTTAACATACTTATTACTGTCTTTGTCCATTGTAAAACAACACAGATTCATCTCAACATTCACATTTCTACTGCTGTATTGTTCTATCTACTAATATAATATTTTTATCATCAAATAGTGGTGAATTTAATTATCATATTCAAATTAAACTCTTTCATAATATTAACCATAATTTATTATTAGAACAAAGAAATTTCCTCAAAAATCCATAGCACCTTCCAAAAAGCATAGACAATCCACTTTACTTATAATAAGGTCCAGGTCCTTCTTTGAAATCACTTTTCTTTTGTTGGAAGCTGTATATGAATATGTTTCTTTTGCTATTGTCTCTAAAAATAATTCCTGAAAAAAAAAACAAGAACATTTTATCTATCTAATACTATTCAGAGAGTAATTCTTGTAAATATATGTATATATTTCATATTACTCAGGAAATACTCTAACAATTTGGCTAAATTTTTGTATTTAAACAGATTCTTGATTTACTGAATTCAACTCTTATAGTTGTATTTTTCATAAAAACAGATTTTAAGTACATGATTAATTGTATTCGGGAGTTCATACATGTGTAAAATCGTAAAATATGGATGTTCAAACAATATGTGGCTTGTAGCTAAATATTATTTTAAATAAACACAATTTATAAAATAAAGTACTGAGCTAAGGTCCTTACATATTATATAACTTACATAGTTTTCTTAAAGAGATAGCTGTGAAATAATTCCTGGTAGTTTCAAAAGTTCTAATCATATTATATAAATGATCATGAGAACACAAAGCACTGCGAAGATAGTCTCAGGTCTTTGAGAGAAAGCATATCAATAATTCCTACACATTTCTCTCAGTCCAGTATCTTATAGAGGATGTGACTTCATTTTATCATTTTAACAAGAAACGTTCTAATTAAAACCCTCAATAACAGCAACCGATCCTCGCCTGGGCTGTTGTTAAGTTTTTTTAGGTTAATTGTGTACTGTCAATTGACATTAGTTGGACTGTATATTTGCAGGACAATAAAAAACTTAGCTTACTTGCTTAATACGACAAAATTTACCTTTATACTTTTAATATTTGTAATGATATAAAACTTACAGTCGCCTTAGTAACTAGGAAAACAGCGTCTCCAGAGATTACGCTCACATCAGGATCCATTTTCATAATATTTTTTATCCTTGCCATAGGTAATCTTGTCGTTTTTACGACTTCACTTTTATATTGCTTCTTTTCACCGGTTTGATCTTCTGATTGAGGAATTTCCGAATGTTGTATTGTATTTACTGAAACGCCCGTTATTTCATTATTCTGAATGTCTGTCGGATCGTCAAGGTAGGGTTCTGAATCGTCTATTATATCAGATATGTCTATATCCTCATAATGTTGTTCTTCAGACATAATTTTAAAATAAATACAAAAAGTGTTTTGTTTACACTTATGACTTACGGAAAATGTAAATCCACAGAGTACGTAAAGGAGCGTGTAGGCACAGACTCGTACAGCCACAGCTTGTAACCACAAATTGATAATATTATCATATATATATTGATTTCTAAAGTCACAATTAATACCCATTTGGGAAAATATATAATGAACAAATATACATGTCACAGCCTAAACGCTACGATATTGTACAATCATAAAAACCTTTAAAGGCCGTACTGATTATCATGCAGTAGTGTAATAGATTGCTGTGAAAACCATTACAATAACAACTGCATTTGTGTTATAAAAGCAATAAGTATTGTGACACTTTTTAAACGTGTATGCCAAACGATACTGACGACGATAAAAACGTGATACTGAATAAGAATTAATTAAATAGTTAATCTTTAGCATCATTGCAAGCTTAATATAACATAAGAATTGTTTCATGTTGCCTTACAAGATGCAGGGGTAAGATTTG
Source organism: Actias luna (assembly GCA_039707435.1). Lineage (NCBI taxonomy): Eukaryota > Metazoa > Arthropoda > Insecta > Lepidoptera > Saturniidae > Actias > Actias luna. The sequence continues at coordinate 4,160,558 of JAZHAC010000033.1, read as the reverse complement.
GGCGGAAATATTTTCGTCTGTACGAGACTTCAAACTATTAACATTATACGTACACATACGTTACATTATAAATGAAGCCGAAACAGCATAGTGCTGGTAGACCGAAAGGCTGCCCAATTGAACGACTGTCCCTTGTTTTTTCTCTCACACACCTAATACTATTAATGAAAGTTTTCTATACGTAGGCTTACCATACGTCCCGGTTTGACCGGGATAGTCCCGGTTTGAGATCCCTGTCCCGGCGTCCCGGTCAAAATTTTAATTGCAATTCAAATATTAAAAACACAAAGTAAGCGAAAAGCAAAATGAAAATGAGCCTCTTTCTCTTCTGCGTCCCGGTTTGGTTCTCTTCTGCATCCCGGTTTGGTTCTCTTCTGCGTCCCGGTTTGGCTCTTCGTAATTATGGTAAGCCTATCTACACACATACTCTACTTTAAAAGGTGGTGTGCATCAAATGACTTCCTTTATTAACTACACTAGCTGTGACTGCGACTTCGCTCGCATGGAACTGAAAATTATTTAACTAATTTATAGCCTTCGTTAATCAAGGATAATATAGCATTCTAATGGTAAATGAATTTTTGAAATCGGTCAGGCAATTTTTTAGACACCATCACCTATATATAAAATCGGTATATGTTCCCTATGTACTCCATCCAGACCGGACATATTTTGATAAAATTTTAAAACAATCTATCGATCAACTACTCACAAAGTATGTAATCGAACGGTCGACCGAAAACAATTAATAAAAAATTAAATTTTAGTTTCACGCGAAACAGATCGCAGGTGTTTGCTAGTCTACATATATTGTCATGTGATGATGTCAGAAAATAACAAATACAAAAATGAATCATGTTTATATTACTTCAGGAATCAAATAAAACGACAGTTTTCCAGTAATCATGTTAAAATATAATTATCAGTTCGTGGTGTTGAGTATCAAAACAACATTTAAAATAAGTTGAATGCTATGTACACTGTTCAATCAAAGTTATTGAATCTCATTTCATTTACTTACACCTATATAGATATACATGCTGTATATACATTCAATAAAAAAAAACATTCATCACTGTGTTCCGTTAAAAACAAATTTTTAAGTGTAATTTCTTAGGAATAGGAGAAATAGGAAAGCTTTGAAATTATGATCAGCAACCTTGATGTGTGTCGCTCGTTCGGGTCAAGTCGGCTCGAGTCGACTAAGGGAGCGAGAGAGATATAGTGATGATCTACTTATGTCAAATGATCTTAAGTACACACCATTTTTTATGTATAGATTCTTAATAACTTCATTTTTATAACAATTACTATTTATGATTAAGAGTGTCGCTTGGAACGGAGGTTACTTATCTTCTGGCAGAATGTAGATAAGTAATGTGCTGGTTATCTTGACTTGAATTACGGAGTGTAGAGGTAAAGAAAAGTATGTTTTTAACTGAAAGTATCCATCAAAATGTATAGAGTACAACAGATAACTAAAATGGTGCTAAGAGTTTACCTAAAATTAACGGTACTACGTAGTTAAAGTGAAATGTGTCTAAGGTAATTAGTAGAATTTGCAATGAAAATAGGGAATATGAGTGATCTATTAGAAAGATATTTAAAAAAATAAAGATATTGCATAAATTAAAGATATTAAAACAACTTTTGGTGCTTCCTTTGATATGTAGAACTTATGCTACAGTGTCACCATCTGATTGTATTCTATTTTGTGCATACTTGTCATACTTGTTTTTTTTTACCTCTATCCTTCATAACTTGAACCCAATTTAACTATCCCGTATGATAAAATAGCAACCTGTTTAAAAAATATGAATAATATTAATTTTAACGAGAACGACAACTCAATAGAGTAAAAAATATTTTAGTGATGACCTTCGAGTCCTGCATAATAGAGTTGCCTTTTATCGATTCAAATATGAATAATATCCCGGCTTGCACTCTTGTTTATGTCACTCAAAACTAGGGATGTGATGTAAATTATATTACACATATGTTAAAATATAATATCCATTGTAATATGGTATTTAAAATAATCATATCAGTTATTGCAATGAGGATATGAAACGAAAGTGATATCATAATTCACGTAACTTGATTTCATCGTTTAGTCAATAATAAACTCTCTACAATTATACAAAATACTCTTTAGACAATCTGCCTGTACATTTTCATTTGAATAACATTTTCGTTTCTCTAAACATTCAAAGTGACAGAGAAGTCGATAACAAAACTTACACATTTAAAGAAAACGAAGTCGTAATATCTTGTTAGTTTCAGTGTATCACGATTTAAAATCAATAAATTCATATTCAGCTATATAGCAACTTTCGACGATATCACAAGATAAAATTTGGGATTATTATAAGTAGTTATTGTCGTTTGATCTTCACCTCTCGCTAATTCCAACTGTTTCGAAATTCTGCTATACTTACTATGAGTTAAATAATATTTATGTATTCTGAAAATTTCATAAAACCTAACAAAACACCAACATACCTAATATGACTTTCTATTTGTTAATTAGGTATTTCATATTACTGTACTAACCCTACGTAGAATTTTGAATTTTAAAGGCACTATTCCATTTATACAGATCAAATATTTAAGGTTTATCCTTTGGAATACATTAAAGCGGGATTTTTTGTCATTTATACATTCATGTCTTATTATCAATATATAATCATTAATACCAATTAGGTATACAGCTTATTTATTATATCTTAATGTCAAATTTAGTTTTCTTTTAAAATTTCACATCGTTCATCATTTTTTAAATTTTAGCACACTAGTAGAAGGATTGTTTTTTTACATTAAAACTGTACATCATTTGCAAAATACACATTCTAAAAATATCCAATATTTAATTTTTTATCTAATATTATACTAATGTAAGCAGAATATTTTTTTCCAAAACGGTTTTTTTGCATGTATGACCGGCAAGCCGGCCAAGATGGCCGCATCGAAGGCGTCTTTTAACTGCTTTCTCGTTTTCGATGATGTTTCTACGTAGACGGCATTAATTTTTAGCGCCAGAGCCTTGGCTTCGGTTTCAGAGACGACTTGTTCACCCCGACTCTGAAAAATAAATATTATACAAATTTTAAAAACACCCGTAACAATAAGTTTTTATAGTTATAGTTTCAGATAAAAATGGCACCATATAAAAAAAAAATAGTAATCTTTTTTTCTAAACTTTTTCCATTGTTTATGGTTTTAAATTTGTTAGTATTTGTATGTGTTAAGTCAGAATATTATGTTATAACTACACGTTACAGTGTAGCTGAGTTATCGTACCAAGACCATAAAATAACAGTATAGACAACAATTCCAATAATCTAAGCATCGATTAAAACTCTTAAAAAGAAACAAGATTATATATAAATATTGGATTACTGATGTCACAAGAAACCTAAATGAACAGTAATTTGTACTTAAGTCTTACCACAATCAATACATATTCCATGTAAATTTTGCGTGTCTGAACTTTTGAGATTTATGTTACAAAAAATATAAGTAAAGTACATTTACATCATTTTTACAAATGTCTGTGTGTGTGTTTGTTTGTGTACGGATCACTGCTAAAGTACAGAGTTTATGGTAAAACCTCATCAAGAAAATCATAAAGCGTATTCTCGAGTAAGTAGCCTTTATTTCATTAAAATCGGTTTATTCTATCAAAAGTTATTGGAATTTGAATCATGGTACGAGATTTAATAATTTAAGTTCCACATGAATATATAAACATTATGCTTCTTTTCGATTGAATATATGCTATTAGCCTTAGCCCTTAAGGTTTACAGCATATGTGAAATCCCTTTTACAACTTCACCGAGCTTTGGGCACATTACACTTTATTTGGGATGTTTAATATATTAATTAGATATAGCGCTGCTACGTGACACTATTACTTTTTTTTATTTTAGCGGAAAAAATCTCAAGAACACCTGTTCTTTTTCTTGAAATAAACATCCGAGTCACAGTTACAAACGTAAATATTATACATTTATGGTAGTTAACGTCATGTAGACTTCTCCTTATCTGTTATTAGGTACCTACGTGTCGCCAGTTGAAAATATGTCTATCAACCGATATGAGAATGAGGTAATACATAAACAATGTGGTCGATTGTAATTATCAGATGCACATATGAAGTGTACAAATGTTCAAACAAATACTGTTTCCTTAATAATATATACAGAGTGTTGTATGTTACAGATGACTCTTGTTTTTGTTCTTATCCGTGTAGTTTTCCTTGGTCCGAATAATCTTCTTTTTATGCTAATGATCATAGATTGACAAAAATACCAGGCAGTTACTGTCGCCTATTGACAGCTGCAAAACCATAGGGCCTGTTGAGGCAATGATAGCTCAGTTGGTAGTGTGCACGAACACTGCATCTAAGAATGTCAATTATGCCAATCCACCTACAGTGAGCTTGAGCTTTCGGTGAAGGAAAACATCGTGATGTAACGATAACATGGTGATAGTGCTTTTTCTATGCCCACCTGACTTGCTACCACCCTCAAGTTGAAAATCTGCCGCTAAATACCATATAGGTGTGTACCGGCAGTTGCACTTGAGAGCCAGTCCCTCCACTAGGCTTAGCGTGTCCATCTCTCCGTCTCGTAAGGTGAGATTGTGAACACAACTCTTAACATTGACTATAAAGAAATAAAAAACATCGGCGGGAATGACTGGCATATCTCTAAAATATATTTTTTTAATGATCACTGAGTTTAATTGATCGGTTCATGAAATAATCAATACTTTATACTGGATTCATTAGTTAACAGGATCATTTGAAGAAATAAATTCTAAAGCTATGAAAGATGTTTTATGATTTAGAGACCAAACAGAGAGACTTTAAACATTTAAAAAAACTATCAAAAGTACACTACATTACGATTCTTTAACTGGCAATAAATTTAGAATAGATAATAATCTGATCTTATGGATTCCTTATCCATAAGGTCTAAGGATATAAGATCCTTAAGTTCTATGAATCTTATAGGTGCGACTATCCGGAATGCATTGCATATGGATAGGTGCATTCCAATATTTTCCTAGCACGAGACAATAACTCTTAAGGTTGGGTCTTAAAACAAATGCCTACCTAACAAACTAACCTTTTTCAATACACCTTTGCTTGTATTGATGTTAACGTAATGTCCAATAGCCAAAAATCTTCTTCAATGATTACTATATGAAATTTAAAAATAATTTTTGATATCCGATCGGGTACTTACAGCGTGTTTAAACAAACAAACTTTGCGACTTTACAATAGTTAAGCGCATTTTAATATAGATAACTTACCCTTAAAGTGTGGAGAACTCTAGAGTCTTTCGCCAGGTCGCTCTGGGTGCCGACTAAAATGAGAGGTGCGTTCACATTCGCAACAGCTTTGGTCCATCGCTCTGCTACAGATCTAAATGTCTCCGGCCGCACGACGGAGAAGCACAGCATCAGGACATCTGTTCCCGGGTAGCAAAGCTCTCGTAGCTCTGACATGGAATCCTGAAATTAAAAAAAAAATATATATATATATATAATATAAATATATTGCAGAGTGTTAGTATTTAACAATGCTACTAGAATAAGTGTAAAAGTTGTCCCTGGATGTCTAAGGGATTGAAGGGATTATATAATAGTATTTTTAAGATTTTGGGGTAAATTATTAATTTAAAAATTATGATAAAAGAATTTTGAAGCTATGATAGCTCAGTTGGTAGTTATTACGGATGCCGCGCCAAACGATGTGAGTACGAATGCACCTACAATGAGTTAGAGCTTTCGATGATGGAAACATCGAGATAAAACCATAGTATGGTGGTAGTGCTTTTTCTAATGATCGCCTGGCTAGCAGCAAATACCTGTAGGTGAGTTCCGGCAGTTGCACTTGAGAGCCAGTCCCTCCACTTGGGCGTATCCACCGTCTTAAGCGAGATCGTTACTTCACATCAGGTAAGATCGTGGCCACAACGCTGAATCTTAACTATAATAAAAAGACATCAGAATAAAAACAAAATATTTTATGGTCATCATTAAAAAAAGTTATGAGTCATTAGAAGTGTTAGCGTATATAGTAGTTGCTAATAAAATATTCATTATTTAACCGAAAATCTTCGTAAAACTGGAAGTAGAGAGCGAGTGCTAATAAAGGGCCACGCGTGAAAGTCACCGACGCGACGCTACCTAAACCATACTTGGTTGCTTAACAACAATAATGTTGCACAACCTAAGCTAATGTCCCTTTCTTACAAAGGGCTTCTAATTACATGCACAATTTTTGTTACTACTAGTTAGTGTCCATCAGTTTGTACCAGTTTTCCCTTCTACCGTTCGTGATCATAGAAACCGTTCTTTGTAGATGTTTACGTAGTGAAAGGGAGTATATATCACAAAAAAGTTTAATGTAACATAACATAACAGATAAGAGTAGAAATCTTTAGAAATTTGAAATGTGTGTACCTGAACTTGGTACAAATAGAAACATACAATCAAGGAATTGATCTTGAAAATAGAAATGATATTATATAAGAAATAACGACGTATATATACTGAAATGATACACGAAATATAATTACAAATATAAAAGACACCACATACAACCGATTTAATATAACAGTAGAAAATTAAAATGTTCTTATTTATATTAGAGGACACAACCCGGACTAAAACACATTAAATGCATGCTTGATTTTCTTATTATTATGCAAAGATTAAAATAGACTTTTATTATATTTCCTAATACAAACATGAATGTTTCAAAGCGAATAAACGTGGAATTGGTTTTACGTCGTCACCAGCGGTTGTTGCGTAATAATTGTTAGGCCTAGATTTAAAGGCGCAGGTTTACCGTTTGTCATCGTAAGCTTCGCCAACATATCCCTTGTCGTAGTTTAACCACAACCTCTTTAGGAAAATAGCTTCTATGGTTTGGCGAGAACAGATTTTATTTTTAATTCAAATGACCGAGCTGTAGTGAAACTCACAGGAGCGCACCTATGCCATGTTAAGAATAATTGGCGACACCATTCCCTTCATTAAAATTCAGTCAACTATCCATATTCACAACATTATTTGGTATAAAATGCTAAGTTCATTTATTAACTTTACCTAAAACCAAAGTTCGAATATTTAAACCAGTCGTAAATTATGATTTATGATTCTATAAAAGGAATAATATTTATGTTTAATATTTCAGCACAAAACGTTTCTGGTCATGATTATTTTTTAATTTATCCTTTTTTGCCGTATTATTTGAAGGTAAACTTTCTTAAGTCAAATGCAAAAACTGTCACTAGTCTTTTAGTGTTCACTTAAATATGATTTTAAGTCTTATCAGTTACCGTTCATAATTTTATAAATACCCCCCTTACTGGGATTACTATTTTCACTATTCAGCTGACTTGGAGTCGGGAAACACAGTACCCAATTACAAAAAAAATATTTCTAAATCCGTTGTTTTCGGTCATAATATTTTTACCCTTTAATGTATTATTTATTCAAACTTTTGTTTTTTGGTAGGTGATTTTGTTTTTCGGCTTTTGACTGTGTTCAAAGCGATAAAAGTCTAAATTTGCACTTGAGAACCAGTTCCTCCACTAGGTTTAGTGTGTACACCATCTAGGGCCACATCGTCACCTAAATCTGGTGAGATTGTGGTCAAAACGCTAAACTTATAAACTAAAAAAAAAGAAATATTACTACTCTGCTAGTTCAGGACCATTATAAACCGCTCTATCTATACGCGCAACAATATGAATAAAAAATGATGTAAAAGATAATGATTTATATTTTAACGCTTTGTCAGAAATGTACGGTACGAAAGGATTTTTTTTTTGACTACAACGAAAAAAACTGAGTACGTGCCTGATCTCTATGCATTGAATTGCAGGTAGTGAAACTATGGGAAACACACGTTGTGCTCATTGTGAAATAAAAAAAAGTATATTCAAGTAGAGCAACGGTTCCCAAAGTTGACTGGGAACGAGATTCATCAAACAATAACTTCCCAATACGGGTCGCACCTCTTGGTTTTTTCTAAATGAATGCAGGTCTGTTCAAACGATAAATGCAAGGAGTGCTATTTTTTAATGAGGAGGGTTTACTTGTTTCGTCTCTTGCGTTACTACAGCTTTCGCATCGCCTTAAATTTTACTTTTAGTTCGATTTCTCGGGGCCCACACAATATTTGCTCGCGTTCCATTAGTGAGTCGCGAACTATACTTTAGGAAGCACTGTCCTACAGACGAGATTTGATCAAGCGTCACACAATTCATAGCGGTGTGCACGTGTATTTTTTTGTACATTTGAACAGTTGGTCTTGTGAAATGACGATGGAAAGCAGGTGGTGATCGTGGGATAAACACCCATGTCGCATTATGTAGATTTCAGGCGTTCGCTAATGTTCTAAATAAAAACAGGAGAGAAATTGTCTTGTCAACCACACCGATTGATAAGTATTTAATTTTAATAGAAATGTAGCCGATCACTAGCGGTTTAATGTGGTCATGTTTCAATTGAAATATATTTAAAATAAAAACAATGTCAACTTGTTGTAAACACAATGATATCTTCTCTCCAATTAACGACAACTGCCAGCAGCACCTTAAAGTATCTTAATTGTCGTTATTTAGAATTTATAATTCGTTTCCAATAATTCAAAAATATAGGTCTATTTGTAGGCACTCGTACTTCGTTAAAAACTATCAAAATATTCAAAATTGTAATTCAAAAACACTATAATAAGCTTTTTTTAAACACCTTTGAAACTTAGTGTCTCTCGTCCAATATTATAAAAGGGAGACATCTCTTTGTATATATGTACCTCTTAGTGTGATTATTGCGGGAAAACACAAAACCAATGTACAAGACTCTTAGTAAAAGTGGCTGGCTTTATTATAGTATATATTGTTGTTACATAAAATAGTTTATACAATAAATTGTTACAATAATAGTTTATTGAAATAACAAAATATGAAAAACATATACCGATGAAAAATATGAAAAATACCGCATGTAGAGTTACACATATTTTTATTAAACAAATTTTCATAACTCATACGAGTGAATTTACAATTACAGCTGGTCGTATACTAGGTATATTAATGGTCCTAAAGAAGTTTACGTACGTAACCATATAAGACAAATTGTGTTCCTAAAACAGGAATGTACAAATACCAGAGATGTAATTTTGCAACAATAAGTAATGTAATTTTTTTTAAAGAATCATATCAAAGGGTTTAATTGCATTTAGGTTTTATAATAATCAATTGTATGCACTATGTTTCGATAATAGTGGATTTAATTAAACAGAAACGATAATATTTACCTGTCCCGCTGTATCACAGATTTCTACGCAGACTGGTCTGTCATCCACGACCACGACAACTGAAAAAAATATGAAAATAATAACATTAAAATGTATTTTCTCATCTCAAATAATTATACATGTAAATAATAAATATTTATTACTCCTAATCTACGTGCGACGGTGGTCGAACTTCGATCATAATGGTTTTTGATAATTATTAATCTTGTCAATAAATAATATTAAACAAAAACAAATTGGGTCGATAACAGCGGAAATAAAACAAGACTTCGTTCCTGTGTGAATACAAATGACTTAATTATATTTGGTAGTTTTTGCAGCTTATTTCAATACAGTTTTGCTCCTATTAGTAATAGCGTAATTTATAACAGCTTAAAGCCTTCCTCAATGATAGTTTTATCAAACACAGAAACAAATTTTGCAATCCGACTGGTTGTTCCTAAAATTAGCGCGTTAAAATAAAAAAACTTTTCCGCTTCAAACTATTAACATAGATACATAAAAAACCATTCCCCTGATTCTAAATTATTACATAAATATAACTTAATTACATTATTATTGACAATAACTATTGCCTTCTAATTGTACATTAAACATAAACTCTTATCTGGGTTTTACAACAAAACGACAGTAGTACTTACTGTCATTTATTTATTAAGTCATTACTGTTGTATACCTAAGTTGTCATAACGTATTAGTAATAAAACATTCACATTTCATTCTGTAACAGCAAATAGAAGAACAAACGTAAAATTTTATAAAAATAGGTATTACCCAACAGTCAACTCAGTACTTCCATATAATACTGCGGTTAAGGTTTGTGTATTTTCTTACGTAATTGCAAATTCCTCAATATTTTATTAGTACAAAATTTCCTCGTCTTTTTTATTATACAGCATTTGTTACTATTGCGATTTACACAGGAGTCGCATAGCAACTAATTAATTATCGAAAATAGTAAGGCTACATTTCAGAAAGCGTTCACGATGGCGGTTTTTTTTTGTTCATTAGCTAGCTACTGATGTTAAGCACTCGATTCATTGCTCGATGAAGGCTGACTGATTTTCGAATGCGATATGCCTATAAGTGTGACAGCGGCAGGTGCTATGCCTATTGTCAGGTCGTCATAATCTACTCGGACAAAACTATCGTTTCTTACTGGTTGATCATTGCCATCGAAGGAAGATGTATTTATTTTTATCTTGTTTATTACTTAATGATTGCTTATGTTTACGCGAATATTATTTGTTTATTACTTTTTATATACAATTGGTATACAGTGTGGACTTCATCCCTGTGGCATTCTCTAACAGTCATCCTTGCGGTGGTGTAGAGACGAACCAAAGTAGATATAAATAGAGAAAAAAAATACTAATAAAATAATAATAATAATATAATAGTTATAAACAAAAGCAAGTTGTAAACAAACAAAAATAAATTAAAAGAAAAGAATATACACATAATAAAAATCATATATATATATATAATATAGAGTTATTAATATACTATTGTTCTGGATTAGTTATTTTATTTAAAAGTAATTCACGAACTTTTAATTTGTAACTTCATTTACGTTATGGAAGGGCTGATACATTGGAAGACCGCTTGTTGACCCGTGAGCTCTGTATGTACTCTATGCAGATAAATCTAAATTCTGAATCTAAGGCTAACGGACCTACGAACCATATGTGTACTTTTTTCACTGTAAATTACCTTATAAAAGTCAAAAAAGTAATTGACAAAAGTGTATTCAAAGGTGTTAAAAATACGTCAATTCGAAATACATTAAGGTCGTCGATTAATATATCAGATTTTATGTCGATTACTCATCAGACGTACAGTTATGTTGCGTAAAGCAAGCGTTTGTTAAAGTTTCTTACCTCTGTTCATAATATAAAATTAACCTAAATCCATTAATACACTGAACAAGTATTATAATGTAATATATAGTTTCTTTAATTGAATGTCACGTATTATATACTTAACATATAATTGTATTTATAATTCACATATATTCAACCTTTTAAAATATAAGAGAAAAATCGTATTGAAAAGAAGTTTAATGTTAGATAAAGTCTAATTTGAACCGACTGAAATGACAAATAAATGGTAACTTATACAAATATCGTACCAACCGTAGTGAGCCTTAAAATACTAGTTGATTATAGGATATGTTCAAATCTACGTCTGACTAGCTACCGCTCTTAAGATGAAAATCTGCCGGTAAACCATATAGGTTTATTCCGGCAACCTCGTTTAAAAACCAGCTTCCCTAATGAGCTTAGCGCACTACCATTTTGGGTTACATGGTCTTTGAACATCGAACAAAATTGTAGCAAAAAAACCATTATTCACAATTATATTATAGCAAAATAGTAGCTTATGATACTACCAGCTGTATTTACGACATTATTCGAGCGGAACTAAAAAATATTTACTTTTGCCCGTTTTTGTAACTTGTTCTATACTCCTTTTTCTGTGCTCCTATTGGTGGTATCGCGATATTAAATAGCCTATAACTTTCCTCAATTATTGCTTTCGACTCCACGAATCCCTTTTAAAGTTTCCAGATGACAGCGAACCTCTTAACAAACTAATTGAATCCCCCCTACCTAAGAAAATAATAAAATTGAATTTTTAAGAAAGTAATGTTTTATTTCAATAAAGTAACAAATACAGTGCCAAAATTTATCTTTTTACCATTAATCACCCATTGCGGTAGGCTTGTTTCTTGTGGCAAATTGAGTCAGTTTTAGGAGTAATTTTGGACAGTTTAAACCTTAATTCTGACTCGGTATCAAGTCGATTTCTGTAGTTCGTCTATATCATGACCAGCTGTAAAAGCACACACTCAAATAAATATGTTGTAGCAAAGTGCCTGCCAGTCATCAAGCCACAGTTACGTAAATCTTGCCGCGAACTCCCTATCGCCGAATGGCGAAGCGCTAATTTTTGAAACCTGACTGGTAGTTTATAAGATAACCGCGTTAAAAAATAAACGTTTTCACTTATTTATTATTTAGATACTTTAATAAGTAGAAGGAACTGGTACTAATTTAAGTATTGCTTTGTTGCATTTACTATTTTTTCTTCGCTTATCCTGTTAATACCAACTATCATTTTATGTCCCTTTCAACAGAGATATCGTTATGACTGCATATAAAACTGCATATGCAATGGCAATTAGACAAGATTCCCAGAAGGCTACATAAAAATATACATGTGACATTCTTTTCTAATTACACAACAGTGTTTACAATTAAAAATCCTTTTGAATATAGATTAGATATCAAAAAGTTGCATGAAAAATGTACATGATAATAAATAATACTTTCAAATGAGATACAATATCAACAATGCCTAAATTAGGTTATGATTCAAAATATTAGTGTTTTTCTAATTACGAACAAAGACCGATAGAACTAAAATCGTACATTCACATTTACATTTTCAGATTGTTTTCTATGTAAAAAATAGCCGTTTCTATAAAGTCAGTGAAACAATGTGTTGTTTTTAGTTGCTCTAGAATACACTAAACATTTGACAGTTTGATAACATTTTATATCTTTAAAACTCGTATTGCGCAACTTATAACGCAAAGGGTTTATGGTTGTGCATTACTACTAAAAAAAACTTATCGATAATTCTTTTCCGTGGACATACGATGTTGTCCGGATGGATATATAATGGATTACACCCAAAAAACTTAATGTATTGGGACCATATCTTTTTTAATAGCTCTAGAATGACAACATTTCATATGAATGCTTAAATCTATGTCATTCAATTATAATTATGTTAAAAGGCGTGCAGTTTTGGATTTTCCAAACTATTTTTGTCACTCTTGACATTGGCGGAATTGTTTGTATTGATAAAGAGTATTCAAGTTTGAGAATCTGTGTGTATATGTACATACATTCACATAGATAACGTGTATACGCTGTAGTAGTTTTTAAATATTGTCTGCCACATAATGCGATATACGATCCTTTTCCCTTGGTCCGGATACGCGCGGTAAACACGACGAGCGCCGCGCCGCACTCCGCGACTAACATCCTGGCTTTTGTTCTAAAACCTGCATTACCTGTGTACACGGCTTTTAAAACGTCTGTGCTAATATTTGCAATTGTTTGGAAAACGCTACAGAGTTTTCGCAGAAAATTATCGGGGCTTGAATATTTTATATAGTAGTTTCTAGAAGCTTTTGCGTTCGATCCGTGTTAATTTAGTCGTTTTTTATCCTCATTTGTTATACAGGCTGGGAGGTAATTTTTTTTTCTTGACAGGCTTGGTCACCATCTCACCTGATGTTGGGTAACCTAAATTGGTGGATACATTAAGCCTCAAATATAGGTAATTACTTTCAAGTGCCGTTGGCAGATCTCACCTACTTATGTATATGTAATACATCACAGATTTTTAATTTGAGGGTTTTGTCTATCCAGGCGGGCACTATATTACGGGTAAACACGACGTTTTTCTTTACCGAAAATTCAGGCACAGGAATGTCCCCCACAATCGAAGCCACGCCCATCGATGATGTACTCCTACACGCTGCCACTGAGCCATCAAAGTGTATAATAGGTAACAGATGATTGTGAATTTTTGATCAATGTCAGTCCCCGCTGATCTGGATTGTACTGTTCTTAACATCAGGCACAACGCAGTCACTATGCTGCGCAACATAGAAAACAGATTAGTAGTACTAGTTTGATTTTAAAAGTATATTCACGCAACGTTTTTTTACAAAAAAGAAACCCAATCAGTGAATACGCGTAAATACAATGCAAACTCAATTTAACGTTTCTCTATTTGTAGACAATCTTCCTAAAGCGTCGCAGTTACTTGATTGGCTTACATTGTTGCCCATACATTTATATATTCATTAATTTACTGAGAACTCTCATTAAAGTCATAAAATGGACGGTCCTATATATAGTTCAACTTTTTTCTTATGTAATAGCGGACAAACGAGCAAGAGTATCATCTGATGGTAAGTGATCACCGCTGCCTATGAACACCCACAACACCAGGGGAATCGCAGAAGCGTTGCCGCCCTTTATTTTGGAGGAACTGGCTTTCAAGTGCAACTGCCGGAACACACTTATCAGTATTTGACGGCAGATTTTCAACTTGAGGGTGGTAGCTAGTCACGCGGGCATTCGAAAAAGCCCTACTACCATGCAAGCTTTTTCCGATATAACTTTGCTACTATTACCATACTAGTCGCGTGATATTAAATAGCCTAAAGCCTGGGGCAATGATTGCTCTTGAGACATTGAAAAAATTAAAGCCTACTGGTACCTAGTTCCTAGATTCCTAGTTTAGCGCGTTTAAACAAACAAACAAACTTCTCCACTTTATAATGAATATCGATATAGATAAAGCAGAAAAGTATGTTTATTTGAACTCGCCAATCTTAGAAACTATCAGTTGGATAGTAATCATTGAGGAAGGAAGGTTATTTATATATAACATCACGATGCCACCAATAGGAGCAAAGTAATATTGAAAAAAGTTACAAAATAGGGGCAAAAAAATAAGTCGCAGATACAGTTAGTAATCTTATAATATAGGTATTGTAACAAAAAATATCACAGAAATTGAGAGTAAGGAATAAAATGGTAACGTTTTAGTGTTTATGGTCGGAAGCCAGACCCGGGGTGAGTCATGGACCCACGGTGGTCAATGAATCCATGGTTGTGCGTCACGTTTCACGTGCCGACATTGTTGTTATGCCAATTTGTTTGTTTTATTTCCTTTAGTTAAATATATAGCGGTATTTATCTCTTGTATTGTGTTTTGTAAGAAGTATTTAATTTTCTCTTAATTTCTATTTTATTTAATTATATGTAAGATAATAAACAAGTAGGGAAATTATGATAATTATCACCTTAATATATAATGAATTTATATAATAAACCAAGTGTGCCCGCGACTTCGTTTGCGTGGAACTGAAAATTATTTCATACATAGTTCAAACAAATGAACAATATTTTCCATTTGATAATATTAATATGAAATATACTAGTATAAAGAAGATATTTCTTTTCATTTTTATCTATATCTTATTAAATGAAAATGGATTAAATAAAAGGTTACTAATTGGACTGAAAGACAAAATAATCATACATAATGAAAGGAGGGAAAAGCGTAATATAGATACAATGAAAAAAATGTGTTTAGTATAATGTATATAAAAGTTTTCTGTGGTTTTGTATAAACAATATAATGTATAATGTTCGATCTTTCAAAGATTGCTATAAGAACAACAAATAATAATGTAATTTCTTTACGTATGCATAGTATTTTAATATCATAACAAATCTGTATACCTAATGAATATTTAAAAATGGATACTTAAATATAAAACTTAATCTTCAACAAAGTTTTATTGTTTGTTTTCATAGCGAAAATACTAATATTGATACAGTTCTAGCCCATCTCTTAACCACTTATAAAAAGGGCAAAGCGTTTATCTGGACAGTGTTTAAATAGTATATTAAATTTCATTCTTCTGCATTAGTTAAATTAAGTTGTATACCTGCTAGTTCTGGTATACTCATATAACATATTTCGTTGTTAGGATCACTAAATCAGTTAGTTAGGACCTGTTGGTTAGTCAGGCACGTGAATCTTTGTTCATTTTCCGTCAGCAGCCCAAGCCGAGGTTCGGCCATTCTGGCAGCCTTGCGCCCACTGCCTCAGGGCTGAGTGCTTCCAGCACTCGCCCCAAAAATATCAGTGAAGCTGTGAAAGCCCTAAAGACAAACAGCGTATGTCAGTTGTGCTACTTATGTACTTATGTACCATATACTATGTTCATTCACATACAGCTGTGCCGAGTAAATCTGATAGGTGAATGTGACTTCATTTTAAATATCATGATAAACTTTCAATAAGAAATTTAAATTAAAAAAATCAACAGCGTAAAACGATGATACTTTTGATTGTGGTAAAATTACTTCGAAAGGCAACTAATAATTTTATCCCCAAGGAATAATTTTCCATAAACTGTGTCACCAGAATTTGTTGCGTGTTTACAAAAACTTACATTTCAATAACAAACCGTTGTTGAAGTAAAAACACGTAGCCATTCGTATACAACAAAGTAGAAAAGAATTGCAAATAATCTTGCAAACTTGACGCGGGATACGAGGGAATGACCTCGTATTGTAAGACGGCAAAATTACAATATTCGTTGAGGTTCTTCAAAAAGGGACTCTATTTCGTGGTCGGAAAGACTTTTAAGGCTGTTTCAATTACTAGTACCTATCTTAGTCCCGAGAGTGGTGATATTATATACTTTATCCTTTATAATTTCGCAACCAATAGAAAAAAAATAAACATAATATTTTATCATTTCATACGGTATTATGAGGTTATTTATTATTTCTATTATTTTTCTATACTTATGTTAAATATAAATGTTTACAAAATTTGAATTTTAGCCTCTTGTTACGAAGCAAAACGCTCGTTTATTAGAAAGTGTCCTTGACACAGATCTACACTAGATATTATCAGCATGTCAAACTTCATCAAAATCTATCCAGTAGTTTCAAAATTATATGCGTTCAAGAGAACAGACAAACAAACAAAATACTTTTCATCTCATTTCTTTGGTGTATATATATTAATGGCAACATGACCACTGTTATTTTTTTGCTTAATTAGTTAATTGTTCTGACATATTGAGATTTGCGAGCAGTAAGGCATTCATACTCATTAATTTGTGAACACCACAATATTCTAAAAACCAAGTAATGTAACTCCGTTTACTGTCTTCAGATCATCGCTTCTAATATAAACTTATTTTGAGGCTTATGTTGCAAATCCTTTAGAAATTGTGTTCATCTAATCGACCGTTAACTTTGCCAAAATTTATTTTAAACTTCTATGGGAATTGAGGATCAAAACTCAATTTGGCAGTACCGAAATTAAAAAAAAAAAACACGCGAAGAAACTTTTCCCATTTGACATTTGGACGTAGACGGTCCAATTAACCTCGACTTGTTGGCGCTTCTGCGACCTTCCCAAGGCGGGGCCCAATATAGTCTGACCTAAATACACACAAAACACTCTTTAGGGATTACTTAAAAGGCATAAAGGTCATTCGGCATGAAAAGTGCAATTTTTAGTAACATAATTTTATAGCACTGTACTAGAAAAGTTACCATTAAAATGTATGAATTTTCAAGAAAAATTATATTATATACGAGATAAGTTTACATATTGTTATTTAATTCCAAATTAAGCAAAGGACATAATGTTGCGGTGGCTAAATCGTTAAACATAGATTATATCAGGGTAAGGTTTCAAAGAAAAGAATGCACTTACCTATCTAAACTATCGGTCTACCTAGAACATGTATATGGAAAACTTCATCCAAATGGTTTCTGATCAACGAGTTATATATACATTACAGATGCATTAGTCACATAATTTTGAATCAAGGTTCATTAATTAATCAATAAAAAAATGGGTTCTTCGAATTGATAAAGCAAGTGACTCGTCATGAATTCCAGTGGAGAGTTTAAACCAGTCCGTTTTATAATTTGCATAACTTCAACTGCATATATGTATATTTTTAACGTAATATTTATAATCACAATATTATATTACGACTTTAGTTATTACGTTTCTAACTTATTACTTTCGTTTTAATAGTAACCATATCCATAACTTTCACAGTGCGTTATATAAAGGCAAAGTCCAAGACCCCTGGTCCTTTTTATATTGGTTTTAATATGAATTTAACGACTTTATTGTCCTATGCGGTTTGAACCAGCGTAAACTACTTTGATAAATTATTACTTTGTCGACATCTACTAAGACCATTGAATACAGGTCTTTTAAGCACAATTTCGTTTATTTTTTCTAATTTTAAAATATTTCTTTAACAAAATATTGACTCCTTGGCAAGAAGTTTCCTAGGAGGTTTTGTAGCAATTGAAAATGTATTAGTACAATTATTATACGTTGTCAAGTATGTAAAATATAGATTCTATTTTTGGCCCGAATGTCATACTACCTGTCCAGGCAATCTTGAGAGGGAGCACCCTAAATGGATTTTGCATACCTTAAAAAAAGTATACCTCACCTCCAGAGTACCAGAGCCTAGCCGTCAGATTTACTATTGGCTTAATGCTCTATAAAGTGACGTACCTCTAAATACACTATTTGACGCCTGCCTGGCCCAAGCCTTAATCCCACAGAGGTGGAAGGTGGGTCGTCTCGTCCTCATTAAAAAAGAAGGGCGTCCAGCGGAGCTACCTTCTTCGTACAGGCCAATCGTATTGCTCGACGAAGTGGTCAAGTTATTATCGTTGATGATTTTCTTACCCAACAATACAATTAAAAAAATATAGTGAATATGCATATAATTTTATATCGGACATGAAAGAGCATCCGAGGAATCCCGTAAGAGAACACGATGAGGAATTATTAAATTGCCTCATTATCAAGCGGAGGCCGCATTTAAATATTCAAGCATACAAATAACGGTCCGGTTACTTTATCTTCTATATAATTTAACGCCGCTGCGATTTAAAATTATGACTCGATGGAAGTGTACAATCGAGATTTTTGATTATGCGGGCACAGTTATAAATATTACTTATCTGTTATCGATATCTAGGCTTCTATTCAGATGACCAGCTGCTGTTTTATCCTATTAATTGACATAGACCAGATGATAAACGAATTTGATAGGTTCAATATATTAATAAAAATTATAAATAAATGTTGCATATTGATACGGCATTTTATTGCTCGCCTGATTAGCTACCAACCTTGAACTGAAATACTGCCTCTAAACAGCTATAGGTGCATTCCGGTACTTGAACTTGAAAGCCAGTCCTTCTACTAGACTAGACTAAGCCGCATCGACTCTTAATATCAGGTTAGATTGCGCTATAACATTAAGACTATTAAATATTAATAAAAATAGTATAAGTCATCTCGAATATTCGATAATAATGCGTAGAATTACTCCGTGAAATAACTACTTCTCCTACTCTCCTACTTTGCTACACTTCTGCAAGGTGGTAGGACAAGATGATTGTAACCGATTGCATTGGTACTACCATATACCATATACATTATACATGTAATATATACTGACACATTTCGGTGTGACATATTCAAGGATAAGAAGCCTTTGTGTGTCAACAGATACAATTCCTACATACGATGAAGTAATTTTAATAAAAATAATATGAAATGAAATACACAAGTAATTGTATTTTTTTTAAATATCTCCCTTTTATGTTTATTCCCGTACACTTATCATTTCTTTGTTTTATTTTTAGCTTTGAATCTCAATTTTAAGGTGTATCGAGGCTCAATAACTACGCCCACGCTGAGGTTGAATGTACGTTAATGATTTAAAGTTCACTTTTGCTTCTAATAAATACTTACGAATACCAGAGGCGTTTGTTTATAGAAAACTGTTTGTCGATAGAAAATGTTTTAAAGTCAACAATGGAGTTCAACAAAGCTTATTTAAAGGTAGTGGTGCCCGGAGCTTATTTCGCGTGATATTGTATGATATTTTTCTGTCTCCCGTTACCTACCTTAAAATTCTATTTAAAGAAGCCTGCGAGTAGAAGATATTCCTTCAAATAAAGTGATAAAGATGTATAAAACAACCTCCGACTAACTTTGTGATGAGGCAAATTTAGTTGCAGGCTCATTTGCAAGCTTGCAGAAAGAATGTTGCTGAGTTCTTGGAAGACACAAATTTAAGATAATTAAATATTTCAAGTATATATATCAAAATATATATATATATATATATATATATATATATATATATATATATATATATATATATATATATATATATATATATATCCTATCCATTTTTGATAGCAATTTTCTTTTTAATTTGTTTATTTATAATTGTTTTGGTTAAAATTGCCCTAATCTATATTAATACAAACACACGGAAAAGTTTGTTTGAACGTACTAATCTTAGGAACTACTGGTCGGGTTTTCAAAAAATATTTTTATATCTGATAAAGCAATTATTGAGGAAGTCTTTAAGCTATTTAACATCACTTTTATTCTATTGATAATATTTTTATATAGGCTTTTTTATTTTGATAACTGATCGTTCAGTGTCGAAATTACATAATGAAATTCTCGTAACTCCATATAATCAATTTCTTTTCTCTTAAATATACTATGTTGGAGCTTAGTACAAGTACAAAGGCACACAATCAGGACAGGACTCTAGATTCATTAATTTAGATTGCTAAATCTATATTTAATGAAGTACCTCCCGGCATAACTTCAGCCCTTTAATATAGATGGACCCTTTAAATATGCGTCGTTTTTACAAACTTTTTTTGTAGTAAACAACTGTAGTATTCGCAAATTCTTTATATAATTTTCAATGTTGCTACTAACGCAGAAAATATTACAGTTTTGAAGTGAAAACTGGTAGGTTTGGAAGGGGAGTAGATTCATATAAGTCGTCACGGACATGGTGATGTGACGTGTTAACGTACACACTATACTATTCCTATTCGTATAACTTATTGCGCTGTAAACAGTTTTGACTTACATGTTTTAATTTAAGATCAAACGATTAATTTGAATATCCAAAAATAACACTGATTGTTTATATATTTAAGTTTTCACCTCTGTCGGTAGTTTTCTCAAATTAATATATAGTTTTACAATAAATAAAAAACCATTCATACGAACATAAAAACTGTGTAAACTACATTCGAAATAATCTACAAGAAACTAATTACATATTCTTATATACTACTAGCTTTGCCCGCGGCTTTGTTTGCGTTGAAATAAAAATCGTTAAACATTCTTGTCTGTTTTTGTAACATTTGCAATACAGCTTTGCCCTAGTTGGGGGTAGTGTGGTATTTCATAGCCCAAAGCCTGCTTCAATAATTACTTTATCAAATACAGTAAGAAATTTAAAATCCGACTGGTACTTTCTAAGATTAGCGCGGACAAACAAATAAACATACAAACTTTTCTGTTTTATAATATTAATAAAGATAGACAATGTTTTATATGTCTACCATTAGTGTTCTTATAACTTAAAAATTAGAGTTTCGTGGGGTTCGTAGGATTATAATCTGTTATATTTTGGCTCTTAATTCATAAATATACGATATTTGGCCCTTATTTCGGTAGAATAAGGAGAGTAAATAATAGCAAGGGCCATGATTTACTAATTGCTACAAAAACTTTCTGGACAGTTTTGATAATAGACTCACCATTTCATTAAAGCTATGTATGAACCTTGATGATACCGTTTATATAGTATTCGATATCGTATTAGAATTTTATCAAATTGCAATAACTCTTAAGAACGCATTATGAAGTTTAATTATTAGGTAAATAGAAATAAATACTTCTATGAACGCATTTAGTTTAGTATTGAATCGTTATACTTGATCCAACACTTGAGTTTTACACTATATATATTATTGAATAACAGTAGATAAGAGCATTGTTTATTGCGCCGTAATTTTTATTCTAGAAGCATATATATTATTCACTTTCATATATTCTCAAAATATTTCTCGTAACTGTTTATGCAAATGCCGCAGAATGTTTGATGGATATTTACTAAACACGTCTCAAGTCTCTACGCTGAGATATTTGTTATTTGAAGAACCGATATTGTTTGCAAGAAACGTCATCCCTTGTAATAACTACCTCTGTTTACAACAAATTGTATAAATATTATCATACTTAATTGTATATCAGGATTATTTTTTGTTAACCTGAAAACATAATTTTTGTTACGCATACAAATGTCGTTGTAAGTCTATTTTCGATAGACTTAACTATTAAAATCTATGATAGTTTCTCACTGTTTTATAAAGCATTTTTATTTTAGCAGACGGCCTATCTGATGGCCAATGGTTACCGTCGCCGATGGACAGCCGAAACACCAGAGGTATTACAGCCATTGCTAACCTTGACGGAAAGAACTGGTTCTCGTTCACTATGCCGGAAACAAAGGCTCATACCGAACCTTTATTTTGCAGCAATCTAAACCTGAAGATGGTCGCTAATCAGTCGGGCAATAACTCTACCACCAAGCTGTGCCGTATCAAGGATTATATGATTAACTGCCATGACCAAAACCAAATGTGGGTACAACAATCGCCAGAGCGTCGCCTGTTACTCAGCAGAGTGCACCACGTAAAGGTGAGATTGGCTTAGGTACATCAGATGGTATTCCATACTCTTTATACACTACAACATAGCTAAGTGGTACTGTCCCACTAACACAGTATCTCGCTGGAGACTAGAAAAAGTGTGAAAGTTATCCCTGGGCTTTGGCAATACGAAGATTGGAGTGTCATCGTTGTATTTTTAGTGGGCTTTTTACGTATCTATGATTTTAACTACCTCAGTCATCATCTTCTTGTCCTGTCCCCAAGCCATTTAAGGATTACTGCTTCTACAAATCTTTATTAGCCGTTATCTCTTCATTCACTGCATTTTCTTTTATCCCATTTCTCACACGGCGTAACCATCTTTTCTCTTGTTTCCCTCTTCCTTTCCAGCCTTCAACATTCATAACCATTACTTTTACATGCACATGCGGTTCATCTCTTTTTATGACTTGTCCGAATTACAAAAAGGACTCCGTTTCATTTTCTCTACCACTGGTGCCACTTTCAAACTCCCTCTAACATACTCATTCATGACTTTGTCCATTCTTGTAACATCACACATACATCTCAACATTCGCATTTCTACTGCATTCAAGCGACACACATCCGTCTTCTTACTAGCGCAGCACTGCGCTCCATACAATGTGACAGATCTTATAATGGACTTATAAATCTTGCCCTTCAATCTAAGGGGCATTCTGTAGTCGAAAATTGTGCTCGAGAGCTGACGTCACTTCATCCGCCTCACTCAGTATAAAGCAAATATTGTAATGACACAAAAGTAAATTTCACCAATTTAATGTATATAGTAATATAATATTAACAACATTGAAAGTGATCACAAAGAAAATAAACAATACGACTGTTATGAAGGGCTATTTATATTTTTGCAAATAATACATTGTAATAATAATATAATCCATTGTCCGGTGTCGAGTCAATAGCTTAATAAAATTCGTAATTAACTGCAATAAAATCATTCGAGATACCGAATGTAAGCGTTGAAATAAAGACTTAATGAATCGGGCGGAATAGTATCACAGAGGCTCTGAGCAAGTTTGTGGCCGATGACCCATAACAATTATTGTGTTAATTACGCTATATTAACTGCGATCACCGGTACTTACTGTCACAACGGTAAACACATAGATTTGAATAAGACACTTTGTAGAAAATACAGTATGCACTCTACATACAGACACTTAAGCGGCTGCACAGCCATGGTGATAATGCGTATGTAGTTGAATGGATATAAGATATCATTGTATAGACAACAAAATAAACCGGCCGAACTCAAGTGATTTCGACGATTTAGAGATTTTATTGTTAAATCGATTTTAAGCTATGGGGATTAAGGTATAGTTTTCAATGTTCGGTCGTCACCATCTATTTTATTTACAAGAGAAGTGATTAAAATTATAGATACATATATAACGTATAACTATAAAACGTAAACATGTCATGCAGTTGAATTTACTGATAGTGTCATAATCCTAAACCTAACAGTATCGTGACAGACTATCACAGCACAGTAAAATTAGTTGCGGTTACCACAATAGAGTTGAGTCAGTCGCCCCTCGCATTTCGAACAAAGAATCATATACCTAAGCTATAATTCATATAAATGCCACCTACGATGCACAATCCATTTAGGGAATAAAGGAAAGTTTGCTCTCATAGTCGGTTTTAGGTTTAAATGACAAATTATTTGTTGTTAATTCATTCAAGTTATGAAATCAGATCTAGTGTTAAGATGATATGCTTGATAGTAAGATACCTTTAACGTAGGTGTGCTTAGACAGTGCTCTATTATATGCTCTACTCACTATGTTTTCTTTTATCGAGGCTTAAGATAATTTTAGGATTTTAATTAATTGTCACTGATATGGGCCGAAAAATTTAGCAAAATGCGATTTTTTTAAAGTATTACTGTTCTTCTTGGTGTTTTTAACCTTCTTATTCAATAGAATATAAATAATAAGGAATTTAATTACATTTTAATATTGGACTGATCTAGTACTCAAGAATTTACTTGTACATCTTAGCAGGTGGATATTAATTCTTCTACTATTGCCTACCACATAATTTAAATCAATGTCCTGCAATACACTTGGACCACGCAAATGTACCGAAATTGTAACAATCATACTCGGACTATCTGGAGTCAAAACCGACTCCGCTCATTTTGAATTAAATAAATGTTCACAAAAATATGCACGATATGTTAAGAACGTATATGTTTGGAACTAATTTACACAGAATGGGGTCGAAAATTCAAAGTTTTTTTGAATTCTGATAACAATATTTCAACATATAAGAAAATATAAAGAAAAACAACGGGAGAAGAAATTAGTAAGTCTCGTATAATTAATGTTGCTAATGGAATAACAAAAGAGCACCAAGTATGTTGTTCGGCCTCAAACGTTCGTAAGACCGATGCCCAAGATGGATACAAGATACAAAAGGCACGCGACATAACATACTCAAACCGGAACCATAGCCCATAGATAATAAATATAAATACCTAATTAATATGCTCGTCATGCTACATAATTAAGATATAATATTTACAGAGAAAATATTGCTTCCTAATTCTTAATATCCGATGGCAAATCAAGCATCACGTTGTTGGAAGGTCTTTAACTTTAAAACCTACTTTTTGAAGTAACCTAAGACTTCGATCAAACATTTATAACATAACTAGCGGATACAATATGCTCAAGTTGTTTTTTTTTATATATATACTTAAGGTTTAGCGCATGTACGATGATAAACTGTGTACAAGATTTAAGTGAAAGCACTACTGTCATACCCACTTCTATTGTAATATTAATAACTTCGGTGATTAATTAATATTTATTATGATAATTTACACCATTCATGTTTATTTATAAATGGAATGTAACAATGATATCTTTCCTTAGTCACGAATACATTTAAGGCCAATTAATTCGATACACATGACACCGTGATGACCTTTAAGAAGCCTGTTGAATTACATTGTTTAATTCATTTGACACTCTTCTCGAATCGTTTCCTCTTAAAACTAACATTAAAGTTCTTTTTCCTCCATAAACAAACTAACCTTGATCTGTCGCAAAAATCTTTCCGTGTCCTTATAAAAAGCTTATTTGAATTCAGTGCCGACGTTTCAAGATCACGTCTCGATAACATCGGATAAGACTTGGCGCCAAACTGCTGATATAAATAGTTTAATAATTATACATTCGTGGTTACCCATTAAATTATGGATATAATTCAGTTGTCGTGGACAAATTGGTTCCCGGTAGATGTCTGTCCTTATCTCATGTGGGTGAAATAAAATGTGGTTCGAAGTTAGGCTGGTCATTATCATGCTGAGTTAATAATCCTCCCGATAACAAAAAATGTGATGTAAATTTATTCCTTCATATGTAAACATTTATTAGAATACGCCTTACTCCGACGGACAAAAATCAACGGTAGTCTGAAATTTTTGTCTGCATTCAAAATTTGAAAGTTTTTATATATATTAAGCACATGTCTAAGATGCGGCGATGCTGTCAAAATCCTACTATCTATTTTGGAGTTATAATCATAATAAAATTTGAGAAATTTAGTAGTACGATATTGTTAATATTATAATTATTTGTATAAGAAGTAATTTTTATAAAATGTGAGAAAATCCATTTAATAACACGTTGATGAACTGTGAACTTTTCGCGAAAATGTATGTAAATAAATAAAATAGAATATTATCATCATATTACTGCATTTATTAAACATATTTAATCTATGCCGTTATTATAAAGAGACAGAGTTTCTCTGTGTGTATGTCGTTATTATTGGAATTTATAAAATCTTCCATAAATAAGAAGCTATCAGTTAGTAATAGGAAGTATGCAAATGTTACTGTTATTAAATGTATATTATAAATAACGGACCCGGTATCCAGACGATGTTAGTGACGAACAATTTCTAATTAGTATTTTTTTTACAAAATATCCGTAATTAGACGGAGTTTTTTTCTAAAATAATGTTTTCGTATTCACCTACTAACGCCGGCCAAATCTGTTTAATAACAAATAAATTAAAAAAATAAGATTATGGTACTTAATAAATAGACCGTGTGTTTTATTAGCGCAGTCCTCACTTTCTTTATTAATATATTAGCTATATCCGCGATTGTGTTTACGTGGAACTAAAAATGATTTAATTAATTGTGCCCGTTTTTTTTATATTTCTTCAATATAGCTTTGTTCCTATTGATGGTAGCATGATGTTCAATAACCTAAAACTTCCTCGATTATTGCTCTATCAAATACAAAAATACTTATTGAAATCCGACTGGTAGTTTCTTAAGATTAACGCATTCAAACAAACAAACTTTTCAAATATTAATATAGATTACACGCGTGGGTCGTTAGTGCAATACAATAAAAGAAAAAATAATACTTGATCTTTCTAACAATGTAACATAATATTTATCGGTT
Source organism: Actias luna (assembly GCA_039707435.1). Classification (NCBI taxonomy): domain Eukaryota; kingdom Metazoa; phylum Arthropoda; class Insecta; order Lepidoptera; family Saturniidae; genus Actias; species Actias luna. The sequence continues at coordinate 4,133,582 of JAZHAC010000033.1, read as the reverse complement.
CAATTTATTATTACTTTACAAATACAGTACTTATGTTACTGAATGCATTTTTATCGGAAGACAGCCTTGTGGTAGTTTGATAAGATAATTCTTGTCTTTCTGATACTATTCATAAATATACTTATGTACCTACCTATCAAATGAAATTTCTTATATTTATAATAATATTCTTTTTAATAGAATATTTCATTTATTTGGATTCTTTTAACATTACTGACCACTATACAGGTATCATTTATTTTGTAGAAGCTATTGCATTAAATAATAAGAATTCACTCTTACCCTTAGGGCCGTTCAGGTATTACACCACGAAAATGGGAGGGAGGGTTTTGGTTTCTGGTACAACATATATTTATGTTATTTATATTATTTTTAGTGTTCCTTAGTAGAAAGAAATCGAACACAATTATGACTTTTAGGTAATCATCAACACTTGGGTGTTACGTAAGGTTTGCGAATAGGGAAGGCGTGCTACAGAAATATGTACCGGTGGATTACGTGGGAGAGGGGGGGGGGGGTTTAAAAATCTTCAAATATTGCGTTACGTACTACTTGATCGGGCCCTTAGCCATTACCCTCAAGTTAAAATAAGTAGGTGTGTTCCGGCAGTGGCACTTGAAAGGCAGTACCTTTACTAGATGTAGCGTGTTTACCATATTGGGCCACATAAACTTATAATGTCTAAAAAACAGTACAATATAAAATAGGAATTATAAAAATTAACAAATAAATAAACTTTCAATTTACCATTGTATGTGATGATTTCATCCAATCAAGCACATGCTACTATACTATAAAATAAATACATTAATTTACAAATATAACAGACAGGATGTACAAGTCTATATGTAGAGAAGAGTTTAACTGGTTGTGTAGCGAGAATAGACCAGTCCTATTTAATAGTTACTGTGGAGTTGTCCTATTATTCAAAACATGTTTCCAATTACGTACTAATGAATATTTCATTACGATATTATTTCTTTTTTTTATCTAATATTAACTCGAACCTACCAAGGATTTTAATTACGTATCTACATTCAAAGTAATATTGTCGCTAAAATTAAATGATGAAATAGTAGATAAAAGTTTAAACGGAGAACCCATTATGTCCCGAAATAGGGATAAGAGAATTAACATTTATGTTTTTCGTAAGAAATAGAGAATATTCCAGGTTTTTTAATACTTATCCTTGAAGACGGTACAATAGAGGACGATTTCAAGTTTAAACGAATGTTATCGCGAGTACAGCTAGTACAAAATATCTATATACAAATTGTAATTGGTTTAGACTAACTGAATAACGAATAAACCTATACATTTTCTTCGGAGGTTGAGGAGTTTCATATTATGACCTGTCGGGTATAAGATAATTTAGGAAACTTGAACGCTTGTCAAATATTCTTCTAGCACCAGACGTAGGCTGGTGTGGAGAATAAACTAGAGCAATTACTCAGAAAAGAGCCTTTGCTAGGCATTTACATTTAATAGTATAGTATTATTATAAATAGGTTTTCATAAGAAGCATAAGCTAATAATTGACACTAGGAGCTGGTGTTAGCAGCTGGTTAGGCAAACCATGATCTGCCCTTTCCTGTGATTAATCATTTAACACGCTCACTGCGCTGTGAGGTCTTATTGACCCATGTTTAACTTACATCCCGTGCGGCGAATTAAATAGTTCTTATTCACCTGGTGCGGAGTGCATAACTTTAAGAATTCTTATTGAAAGAAAAAGACAAATAGACTACGCTATTTCCTACTTCAATAGGCACATTTTAGAATATTAAGTACAATCATGGGTCAATTTGACCTCTCCCGCACCTAACGATAAATATTTCTCTCCAGTGCGGCGTGTGGTCAGTATGACCCCCCACCCTCTGCACCCCACACCCGCACTGGATGGTGCGCCCGCGCCATTAGTGATGCGCTGTGCAGTGTAGTGGGAGGCCGTCACGTCGCTTTCAAGAAGATGGAGGTATACATGTTAGTCCTAATACTGGCCGCACATTTCAAAATTTAAAAAAGGTTAGGTTTTCTCCAGTTGCTTCACCTATACTGCGGCAATCTATAAAACAGAGTCATCAAAAAAACAAGTGTACTAGTTCTCCTGGAGCTGGATCGTTTACGAATTTTGGAGACTTAAGCAGAAGTGTATTATTAAACGACATTTCTAAGGATAAACTTATGAAGCTAAGTATGCCTTTGGATGAACAGAGCATTCGTAATTGTATAGAAACCCCACCAAAATTAAAATGTCAACAGAAAGACGATTATGATAGAGATAGCGACGGCGATTGTAAAACTTTACCGCACTTAATAACAAACTTTTTATAAAATACAGTCATTAATTGTAAATGAGTATTTTATTTCAATACCTACCGCTTACAAGTATACATTTTAGTGTTTCCCATCACTAGTATTTCGATAACTTCAGTGCGTTATGGGGTCAATATGACACCACAAATTGTACCCTCTGTTTAGGACAAACTAAAGATGCGAGCTAAAAGCGCTGCTAGTTGTAAGTTGCCAGGATGTCGAACTAGCATTCCTGAATGCTAGTTCCAAATACTGTGTACCAAATAGTAATAAAAAATATTTATATTCAGAAGTTTAGGAGAGGTTAATTTGACCTCACGACGCACTGCAAATAAGTCCTGTTTGGGTCAGAACTGCCCCATAACGCACCAGTTTAAAGTTTACATATAACGTGTTCGCAGTGAGCGTGTTAACCACAGTGGCAAATATGTCACGATTAGAGATAGATTCACTTATTAGGATAAAAACTACACGAAATGCATCTAGTGATATAAAACTACAAAATTCCATTGAAATCGGTTGAGCAGTTACAAGATTAATGTAGACGAACACCGTGACACGAGATATCTATACTTACATTATAACAATTACTTATATTATAACAAACGTATTTGTTTTTTTGTGTGTATTGACTTATTTAACTAGTTGTAATCCAAATTTCTTTTTGGATTTGATAGAGCAAGCATATATAAAGTCTTTAGACTATTTAAAATCAAGCTATCACCAATAGGAGCAAACCTGTATTGAAAAAAGTTACGAAAACGGGCAAAAATTATGAAATTAAATTTTTGTTCCATGATAAAGAAGTCATGGACTCAATTTTAATGTGTAGCTAATTACATATATACAGAATTAGCTACCAAATTTACCAAATATTTCAATAATATTTTCTTTTATTATACAACATAATTCGTTATCTTTGTCCTTTACCCTTGAAGTGATTTCTGTGAACTTCGTTATCTTACGAAGATTTTTTTTTGAGAGTGATATTCATTCTAATAATAAACTGTGTGATAGGTGGGAATTCTTTTTTAAAATATATTAAGACATGCTGGGAGGCTATAATATATGAGAAATAAAAATAAATATGTGGGATGTTCAAAGAATCCTGGATGTTGACGCAAACAGTGATTTCATCCTTATAATATTATTCTATTTTTATATTACAAATGCGAAAGTGAGTTTGTTTTTTAAGCTTCCACGATTATGATGACTTTAGGTATAGAGATAGATGGTATCCCGGCAACGGTAATTGGCTACTTTTTCTTGCGAAAAACTTGAGTCCGGTAAAAAGAGGGATAAACTTTGTATTAAACTTTTTATTGTATTATTCGTTTGGCGTCAAACTTTGGAGAATTGCTTATAATTAATGTTAAAAATAGGCATATTAGTTTTTCATTTCACCCTTACAAGGGTTGGAATAGAGTGTAAAGGTAACATAGAACAATCATATTTGTGAAGCTAAACTTCAGCAGGTAGCCAGCTGATAAATAGTCGATATTAGTTACAAAAGGTTTTAAGAAAATTCATATATCCACCTACACTGGCCAACAACATCTAATGAATAAATTAATAGCATTTGATAGAAAAATTATTTATGTATCGATCAACAACCAGTATGGATTGACAAAATTAATATTAACGAGTGCAAAACTGCGGGTAAAAGCTGGTGTCTAATATATTACATTAACCTACATATTCGCGAAAAATGCTTGGCAGGTTACTCGTGGGACTTATCAGGTAAACAGCACTGGAAAATACCCAGTAGAAAAACACCACGGTGACTTGCATTTCATCTTTTAACTAGAAACCCCTTTAGTACTGCTTCTAGTACCTACAGTCCTACATATAGCCAAGAGCAATAAGTGACGCAATAAATGCACAAAAAACCAATTAAATTGACTTATTTAAGCACAGAAACGAAGACACGTACGGAATTTTACATTTATATAAATAAGTTAAAGAAAGCGGTTTAACATGCACACAGCGATCTTGTTCACTAAACAAATACGTAATGGCATGCTTTCTACTCAAATATTATAAGTAATCGTGATTTCGCTAGGATTTAGTGACTTTTGTTAATTTCAGTATATACAAGTATAAATCGTGCGATTACCTTACGCTGGGACGCATATATGTCGTATCTCGCAAAACGGCGAATACGAGTTGTTGTGAGTTAATCAAATGATGTATGAACAGACTTTCTGCCCTTGTTGCCACGAAGAACTGCTTTCGGTTAGTGATTCTTTCTTTTCCAAGGACAATATAAAACCAGATATAAATGTAAATATATTAAAATAAATATTATTTTAATATACACATTGTATTCTAATAATTTAACCCTAAAATATATGGTTTTTTCACTGTAAAATAGACACCGTGGTGAAAAATGTAAAAGTGTGAGAAAAAGAATACATAAAAAAGATTCAAAAACTAAACCAAAAAGCCTTAGTACTGATGTAAAATACAAAACTATATATTTACAAATTAAAAAGAACGATGTACAATGCGTTTTGTTGCTTTTTCTATATAGAATGTGATGGTTGCAACACTACTGGTATTGGTAGGTTATTCGATGGCTCATGAGGCATAAATTAAATAGAATAGGCTACTTCTACCTTCCCCTAACTTACTATTCACGCAATATATACGTATAAATATTTCACCGTATTCTATTATGTATTCACATACCGAAAATCCAAGTAAGACTTAGGATTCTAATGCACTTATTTTATAACATCGCTCCGTTACCGCTGATGTCTTGCTTCTTGGAAAATTCTTAGTCAACTAATCTGATCTCGTTTGGAGTGATTAAATAAAAATGTTCCTTTATAAGAACATAAGGGTATTCTAAAATGCCTTTGTTGTTACGAAAACTATACTAAGCAATGAACGCGATGAGTAATTACAAATTCTATGGTCTTTTAAGGTACAGAACCCAAGAGATTCTCGTCACGTATCGATCGAACAATATACGCAATGCGACCCTAAAAGGGTATGATGGTATGAACTGCGCGTTAGATGAATACTAAAACCGTCATATGATTTTTCATCACTTTATAATTCGTACGTTGTTAAAGTAGGTTTATTATTTTTACGTCTTCGTTATGGAAGGAACGGATATAAAAGGAAGATAATATTTTTAACTAGCCTTTACCCGCGACTTCACTCACGTTAATATTGATTTTGTCAAATTGGACGACGCAATAAAAAGTGTATTCCTCCCTTTGGCCACTTTCACTAAGTTTAGCGAGGAAAAGTAGGCTATCACCGTCTCCAGGGATTTTCCATCTCGATACCAAAATTCATCACAATAGAGTCAGCGATTTCTAAAAGCGTCACAAACTCATTTTCGCATTTAAAATATTATTTGTAAGGATTATTAGTAATTAATTTAGAATTAAAGCGGAAAAGTTTGTTTGTTTGTTTGAGTGTTCTAATCACAGGAACAACCTGTCGAATTAAAAAAAAAATGTACTTGATAGAACAATCATTGAGAAAGACTTTAGGATATTTAATCAAAGTACGACCAATAAAAGCAAATCTGTATTGAAAAGAGTAACTAAACGGGCTGGTTCTCGTTTACTATGCTGGTACACAATGGATCATACTGAATCTTTATTTTGTGGCAGTCTAAACCCGAGGGTGGTCACTAACCAGTCAGGCAATAACCCTACCACCAAGCCGTGACGAATCAAGGGTTATATGGTTAACTCTCATAGCCAAAACCAAATGTGGGATCAAAATCGCCAGAGCCTCATCTGGTACACAGCAGGGTACACTGCGTGTAGGTAAGGTTGGCTTGGGTAACTCACGATGGTATTCGAGACCTCATGCAATCCGAATTAACATCGAAAAGAGATATTCGTATTAATTTAGAGTAATAATGTCAACTTTAATGTGAATTAGTAATTCAAAAGCAATATTTAGGTATTTCTGGCATTAGTTAGATCTAACACTATGTTTCACTTAGCGTTCATAACGCTCACGATGACAGTTATTCTCGTTCCACTTGGTTGCGTGTGTTACATACATTAACTCAACTGGAATGCATTTGTCCATGCTCCATGGTCCATGATCCATACACATCTATAGGTATTTCGCAGCGGATTTTTAACTTGGTGGTTGTAGCTAGCTCAGAGGGCATAAGAAAAAGTCCTGCTATGGTGTTATCACGATGTTTTGCTTCACCGTAAGCTCAAGCTCATTGTAGGTGAATTCGAACTCATGTTGCTTGATCCAAAGTTCGTACACACAACCAACTCAGCTATCATCGCTTCAAAAAATTTTTGGTACAAATTAACATCGACAATACTATGAATTTTTAAACCTGATAGTTTTTTATTGCGAATAACTGCTTAATCGTTAAATGCAGAAAGATTTCTGTTCATTTGTCCAAATTAATATTTTAGAAGCAGATTCTTTGTTTGAATACAATAGGTACATATATATTGCATATCTATGTATATACTGTAAAGTGATAATCATATAAATAACATAAAAGCTTTACAGTATCAAAGCCGTTTCAATTTCTCCATTACTAAATTCCCGTTTATGATATTGGCGAAGTATGAAATGAAAACAAGTATTTGTGAAATACGAAATTCTGTTCTCGACCTTAAATAAGATTTCAAATTAAAAACCAGACATTATTATACGAATAAGATGAAGATATTTCAGATTTCAATTTATATTGTTTATGTTTATATCTTAGGCAGAGCATTTTCAAATACATAACATAATAATTGCCATAATAATGTATGGCAGAATGTGTAATATTTTTTTCTATATAAATAGAATTGATAATGATTAGAAAATCTATTTTTAAGGTGTGAAAAGGGAGTTTATATTTTATACAAAAGACCCGTGAGGTTTTTAAACGCAGAGATTTAAAATGATGGAAAGATCTATCATTAAATGAAAGCGTTGGGTTGAAAGGATAACATAAATATTTATTTAGAAGTAGTCGACATCTTGCCTGATGATGAAAACAGCCACAATGGGTAGCATATTAGTTCTAGTGGGAGGACTGGCTCTCAAGTGCAGTAGCTGGGTAAACCAATAGATGCTTGGCGACAGAAATGTATGTATGTATAAATATATGAAATATAATATAATAACTATAGTATATTTATCTGCTAACAACGTGCTGTAATTACGTTTCGTTTTTTACGTACACATTCAATGTTGTTGTCTTCCGATCTGTGACATTAATGAACACTTAACTAATTAAATAAGATTTATTACTTTTTGATGTCGGTAATAAAAGTTTCATTAACAATTAATTTGTTATGGGGATCTCTCCGTTGAGAGAGCAACGGAATAAAAGCCACCGAAAATAATGCCTTTTTATAAAATAATAACGTAAGGGACAATATTTTGAGGTAATGATGGAAGTTGGTAATGCCTACTGACACCGCGTTAATGGACGTGAGTTCAAATCCCTGCAATCAGCCCGAGCTTTGAAACCATAGCATAGCTAGTTACTATTAAAAATTTGAAAATTTCCGTCAAATATCTAACTATAGGTATGTTCTGGGCGTACTAGCAATTGCACTTAAGAGCCAGTGCTACCAGTAGACTTAGTGTATCCACCATCTTTAGGCGCATCAGTTCACATCAGGTGAGATTATAGCTATAAAGCTAAACCTATAAATATCTACTTATGTATCTCAACTCTTATTGACTAACGGCTCTAATTCTTTGTAGTTTTCTAATTCTTTGCTACATCTTTTGATCCAAGGCGGACAGTAGAAAGGAAATTAAAGAAATTTGGGTCCAGCTGAAAACCAGCGCCGTAGCAGTTTGCAATAGCATATGCTGAACTTGGGTCCTTTTTCGATATCGTATGATGAGATTAGTTTGTAAGACTGTATTTGTGTATTTGCACTGTTTTCATTGTGTATCCTCGAAATACATGTTCTTTCTAAAATATAAATAAAAAAGATATTTAGAAGTTAGATGAAAAATGTTAATCTAATTATTATTTATTTGACTATACATACGAGCAAGCTCGAAATCGTTCCTGTGTTCCGATCAGCCATAAAGGCTTGTGCGACATACACAGATTTAATTCTCAAGTTTACCTAGGTAAGTTAAATAAGTTAATTTTATATGTGAGCCACCGAGCAAATATCGGCTGTCAAGATATTGTATTTCTAATCTAACAAAATTTTGCAGTAATGGAAACACTAATCTATTCATATCTTCTTATCAGTAACCGTGTCGTAAAGATGATTATCAATAGTGTCCAACCGAAACAGGATTTGCAGCCGAAACCGCGAAACGAGCGAAATAGTGTACGCGCGAAGATTCTACTTATTTTTGCCCGAAACAGAAACTAGATTTATTAGCCTAAACCGAACAATGTTTCACATTACGTTTCCGGGCGGCCGAAAATTCGGGTAATTTTCGGCCTATTTTCAGTCAAAACTGCGACTAGAATTTTTGGCTGAAACTAGCTGAGGCCGAAACTGAAACTTCGATCGGTCATTAATTATATTAGATCACACGAGCGGCTCAAGTGTTATCTATAACATTTACTATCGAAATATAATAACACGATGTCGATAAGCAATATGATAGATACGCTATCGACAGTGTTTCGCGAAAAAACTTTTCTGGAATAATGACATCACATTCGCTTTAGGTAATTCAGGAAATGAATAATTAGATAAAACGTTTCCTGAGCGTATCTTTGTTTATGACGAATAGAATTCTTGGATTACGTGAGCTAAATAAAAATGTGTGTGCTACAGTTTACTTTAATGGTAGTTTACTTAGGTCTACATTTTTAGCTAAGAAAATTCTTGTACGCAGTTTTACATCATACAGGTCGGGTTAGATAAGTTTATCGTTTTTAAAAAAGGATTCTTCTCCTTTTTTTATTATTGGCAACTCAGTCCTCTTTAGAGACTATTACTGCCATTTTCAAGTGATAAGATTTCGGCATTTTGGGCAGATGAAACTATCTTCAACAAGACGGCAACTCTCTTGTTGAAGTGATCGTAAAAGTTTTTGTGGGAACTAATATATCATGCCCTGAATGATTATTCAAATTTCACTTCACTTATGCTCTTCAGCTACGCTACGTCACGTAAAATGTCCCCTAAATTATACAATACAGTGCTGAATAACTAACTTTATGAATTAACATAAAAATGACAACATAACAGATCAAGATCCCACCAAAAACTCATAAAATTGTGCCTTTTCAAGAAAAACATTGTAGACGTCAAAAAACTTAAAAAGGTTTTTTTTTATTCTAACCTCCTAAAAATATCTGTGTGATTTAAAAGCAGTATGTTAATAATCACTATTTAAATAGATCAGTAATATTTTTATAAAGATATCATAAATACGTTTTAATTAGGAATAAAAAACTCTCTTGTAAAAAGTGCAAATGGTCGCTTACGATATTTTTCCTGAAAATGCTCGACTCCTATGCCAAAGTATACCGATAAGGAGTCAATTTTATTTTTTATTTATGCATTAAGAATTGTTCATTAGGTATATTTACAATAATATGTAATAATGTTTATTAAACTACATATATTTCAACTAAACTGAAGATGGGCACGTATATTAAAACTAACTGTGCTCGCTACTTCATTCGCGTGTAATTAAATTTTATTCCCAAATTTGTAACATTTTTTCAATTCAGATTTGCTCGTAGTGTTAGTAACATGATGTGTAATGGCGGAATACCTTCCTCAATTATTGTACTATCAAAACATCGAGGTTTTTAGAAATCCTACTGATAGTTCCTAAGATTAGTGCGTATAAATAAAAATAGAAACAAACTTTGCCGCTTTAAACTACTCATGTAGATAAAATTAAGAAACACTATTTGAGAGATAAAATCTATTAAAATAATTTATTTAGACAGACGGTCCAGCTGATTACTTTATAACTATTACAGTTATTTCATTATATAAAATGGCAGTACCAAAGCCGCATATTTCGTATATCATCACCACAAAGTAATAAGGTGTATAATAAAGAAGGTGATACACATCTAAAACTTTATAACGAATAACAAAGGTGCATGAACCGTGTATATTCCTTTTTGTAGACATGGTAACACCATTCTTAAAATATTTAATACACCGACACATATAAAAATATACATTCGTAGTAATATTTGAAAACAACTTAGTTTGTATCCTTTATTGTAATATAAAGCATGTATTTATAAATAAAAGTTATGCCAATCATTTCAACAGCAAACAAAGGGTTGACCGACTTATTACTCACCGTGTTGGTATTAAAAAATGATAAAAGCAGCAAATAATTGTGTGATAGCCTCATCTAGTTGTGCAGTGGTTGTGACGGCGACCACAATCGTATCATAATAATTATTTTTAAACACTCATCACACTCACTGTTTTCTTTACAATCGAGAAATTACATAAAACTTAATAAATTCCTAATAATGGTGCGGAGTATTATGTTTTATTGCCGCCATATTGTAACGACAGTTGGCGCCAAAGTTTTTGTTTTAGATTTATTTTTAATCCCATTTCGGACTAAGCTACTTAGGGGTAATGAGTAATGCGTCGAAGGAATTCAAATTCATGGGACCGTTGCCGAGCTTTGTTGAAATGTCGAGGTGGTAACGTTTTTTTTTTGGGTAGCTTTATACCTTTTATGTACTCTGGTCTTTTTTCATTTGAATCACCATCGTTGTATTATATTGTTTTATCGTTTATAGATACCCGATTATTTATCTTTGTTTAACTAGCCTGACAAAAATCTAATGAAAGAGCAACAGAACATATCCTCCCACACAACTCATATCAAACACAGTTTTATTAAATATATATTGTTAGTAGAACAAAAGTTATTTAGAGGTTTAAAAGTACTTACTTACTTAGTACTTACGATACAGCTAAACTACATTTTATTGTTATTGTCATTTTATCTATTTGTTGAAACGCTTGTTATTTGAAAAGTATTCAACCTATGTGAATATAATTTTCAGATCAATAGATATAGGTCTAAACTCTTATACGGCTTTTTATTTCGTTTTGTAAATGATTTCATCAGTAATAATGGGAAAAATTAAGCCAATATATTACTTTTAACCTACATAAATATTATGAAGACACAGAACGTGTATCAAAAAAAGGTGTCTGCTTAAGACCTCACGACAAAAGTGAAATATCAGTATATCTCTCCTGCTCTCTTAGTCTCCTAGAAACAACTTTACCCGAACGAACGTCACAAAAAAAGGTTGCGGATCAGAATGTCAAAGCCCTCCCATAAGAAATTTTACTTCAAAATGATTTTTCGCGTGAACAAAGTAAAGTAATTATAAAAAAGGGTTTTATGTAAACAATAAAACTTGAAAGTGGCGCAATCAGGTAATATACGTCCGGATACATCGTCCATACAATAGAAGTAGGTACATGTCGAAACGGACGCAGGAATGCATCGGCGCATGCGCTGAGTCCATAATGAAAATGAGTGCGGTATACCCGTCACGGCATGGCGGCAGGCCGGTAACCGTTACCTATACACAAATCCGCCCATTCATTACATCCGATCGAAAATATACTCTGATTCAAGGTACGAAGTATGAATAAGATCGCAGAAGCAACACAAATGTTTTATGCGGTACGTTAATCACACCATATAAGGATTTATCAGTTGACTGAACGATTTTATTTCATTTTTTTTCCCCCAAATACAAAAATGTATGCATAAGCGATAAAACTGATTCTTATTCTGTGATCATGTATATATATTTTCTAAGTATGACTTCTGTCCATGTAATCCAATTTTGCCAATGTCAAATGTGACGGACATATTTTCTTCTGTTAAGAAACCATAACAACTTTACAAAGATAAAAATATATTTTAAAAGTGATTAAGACGTAAAAAAATAAAAATAAATATAAGTAGTTTTTACCTCAAGAAATTTTACCGTTAATTATTATGCAAAGAACATGACATCCGTTCTATTTTCCCTCGACACGAGACAGTAGGCACTTTCGATAGAATTCTCTTGGGAGTTTTTGCTTATGGTTCACTATGGTTCAGTACCACATACGTCAAAGATAGATAGTGAACATAATATGAAATTTTTTATTAGATATTTCATTTCAAGTATTTCAGCATAAAGATATAATCAGTGAAGTCGGTTATAAAATCAATATTATTGTCCACACTTCTGCTGAAATGTACCTTAGCATTTTATAACTTAGTACAAATGACGTTCACAATGGTTATTACCATGTTTTTATTAACTACCTTTCTTATGTGTCCGTCCGTCCGGGTAGAATTTTATAATTGATTAAACTAACTTTTCGATGAACTAGAGAATTGACATTTGGTCTATAGCTCAGAACTGGCTGAAAATGCATGAAAATGTAAAAAAAGCAGAAGAAAAATGCAAAGAATAAGATAAAGATATGACAGGAATATATTTAACAGATGAACAGAATATATGAAATTTTATTCACATAACCCTAAAGAGCAGAAAATGATATTAAAATTAAAAAAATATATATACCTTGTTCTGTTTTATATGATAGTTTAATGTGTTACAGTAGTTATTAGCGGATGTACAGAGAGGGGTGTCAAATCCAGACATCATCATCGCTCATAATAGAACCGAGGTATAGTGGTAGGGCATTTTCTTATGCCAACTGGTTCGCTATTAGCCTTATGTTGCTAATCTTTGTGTGTATTAAGACAGTAGATAGTAGCACTTGAGAACCAGTTCTTTCACTAGACATAGAATGATACAATCTAGAGCTATATCGTTGCTTAACATCTGGTGAAATTGTCGCTAAAAGAACAAGTGAAAAAATTAAATCTTACCAACAATATTTAAAATGTTTTATAAGTAGGAGATCCTTTAGAACTCTTAGAATGGAACACTTTATATTCGATTAGTTGTAATTCCTTTTTTTTGCTAAGAAATAATCGTGGAAGAAATCAAGAATGGCCTGATTTATATTGACGCACCTGGTATATGCAAAGGATACTGACCACAAAACAACTTTAACCACTCAGGTTAAGTATTTCCAATTTAAATATAAACTCTTTTTGTAATCAGTTAATTGCAGGTTCCATTGAAATAGACTAGTCCATTAAATTCTTATTTCGCTATTATCAGCAGCTTTCAAATTATCATCCACATATAAATAGGCGCAAATAAAACAGTTTAGTACCTATATCTTATCTGTTTGACAAACGATTACCTTTTTTTTGAACTGAACCTTTTATGGGATAGTTTGGAATTCCAATCCGCAACCTTTTCATGTGACGCTTGTTCGGGTAAAGTCGGCTTGAGGTCACTAATGGTGCAAGAGAGATATACAGTGACGTTTCACTTCTGTAGTGTGGTTTCAAGCACATACAGTTTTTTATTTAGTAACCATTAATGTTCTTTAGTGTTACCAATAAAATAATGGAAACAGTTTATTCCACCTTAATCAGAATTTTCTAAAATTTTCAATAATAATGATAAGTTCGAATCTTGACCACTGGGCATAAAAATAAACTTTCTTATATTTAAGCAAAAATCTTAAAACATAGCGGAAACTAGAAGAGAAATCCAATGACCTCATTTCAAAAATAAATAAATGTGTGTTACATAAAAAAAAAGATTTTACTTAGATATTAAATAAGTGTACAATCTTTGGATCATTTATCTACAAGAGATATCATAGTCATTAGCGACTTCTCTACCTTCAAACCCTGTTTCTTAAGGAGCTCTGGAAGCCCCATTGACCGCAAGGACTCAAGACAAACTTATCAGGCTCCAATTATCAGTAGCGAAAATATATTTTACTAGTCGGGCTACCTCTAGTAGAGATAAATTTTCAATAGACAACCTCAGTGCCGCACCTCTCAATTCAATTTATTTGATTGCATTCAAAAATGTACTATTCAATAATATTTCATAACTATTAAGTTATGGACAGAATTCATAAAATCATCAACCGTATAAGTGAATATCGAAATGTCATTATATGCAAATGTTGAACGTGAAACTGGTTTAAAATTCAAGTCAGGTTTTTGTTTTATTTTATAAAGAAATTGCTCAACGCATTTTATATGATAAAGGGCGTGGAGTAATATGTAATTATTTCTTTGAATACTGCCTCGATTTACTACAGTATTGAAAAATACGTGTAATATATGCAATACTAGCTGACGCAGCACACTTCTAGACGCACTAGTCTAACAGTCAATGAATATCGTATTAACTTTTAAATAAATTAAATTAACGATTTTTTATGTCATAAAATGAATACCAAAAATTTATTCTACTTTTCTGAATGGCGACGAATATAACAAATCTTTCTTGATGTATAAAGATTTAAATTTTCTTCATAATTTTTATTTATCAGTTATAGATATAGTTATAATGCTATTCTAGCCAGAGAGTAATCCAACAAATAACCAATCATTAAAATCGGTTCAGCCGTTCTTGAGTTATAAATGGTGTATTGTTTATGTATATAGGTAACTTAATAACAATTGCAAAGGTGTTTTTTCAAATCACCCATCGAGAGCCAGTCTCTCTACTAGGTTTAACGTGTCTACCATCTTGGGCCACATCGTCACTAAACATCAGGTGAGACTATGGCTATAAAGGTAAACCTTAACCAAAAAATTACCAAAGTTAAAATAATCAATAACTTGAGTTACGTAACTTTAAGTACACGACATGATTTTTTTGTCATTCTCTATATAGTCGCAATCAATCCGCAATTAGAAATCCCATTTATTTATCAGCTATGTATTTAATTGCTATTGTGTTCAAATTATAAACAGTGTGCATATTAGATAGCTCGCTGACCCCCGAGACCCCGGTATTAAGCAATTTAACCCGTTTAATAGGGGCACTCTCTTGATTGCAGCAATCAAAGGCCGTGTGGCTTCGTGACCGACACAGTTTGATATAGGATGGAAATAGTTGGGATGTACCAGAAATTCTCAAGCGTGATAACCTTATGACTTTATGCGGTTTCCAGTACCTAATGCTAAGTAGTCAAGTTATAAGGTAAAAGGCGCATTGAAAATATATTTGCTGAAATTCCTTTCTGTGAGAGAAATTATAAGAATTTTAAAAGCAGTTTCATAACTTTTTTTATACCTTTATCACAACTCTCAGGTTGACATATTTTTTTACCTAATAGCGGGCAAACGAGCAAGCGTGTCACCTGATGGTAAGTGATCACCGACGCCCATGGACACCCACAACACCGGGGGAATCGCAGATGCATTGCCGGCCTTTACTGGAGGGACTGGCTCTCAAAAAATTATTAAATATAAATCAAAATATAATTTGACGATTCATTACAGTGAAACTACAGCCTTCAAAAGCTCACTACCTAGTTAAGCTAAAAACTAAATAGACACGGTTATGTATCGTAATTAGCGTTTATCATGTGAAGTTAGAAACACCATACCATCTCTATACATTAATATACAACATTAAGATAATATACCACATCTATTATTGTGTCCATTTATTCTGATATATCTCAAATGGAAATAATGATAAACGGAAACGAATGATCGTCATTGTTTTAATAGTCGTAGTTGTCCTTTAATAGTCTTTGCACTTACTCCCTTGTTCCTATAACCGTATTAGTATCACACAGTTTGTTCAAACTAAAAAGTGCATACAAAGCCTAATAGGAAGCTACCACAATTAAGTTACATTTTGATCAATTTCAAATCCTTTGAATCATTATTATATCAGACATAATATTAATGTCGAAAGTCCTAACTTATATTGTGTTAGATATATAAAACATAAAAAGATTATTTATATATTTTGTAGTTTACGACTCCCTGGCAGCATTTATATTCAGTAATTCCCCAGAATAAGGATCCTTCTATCATAACATATATTCACTGTGGTCTAACGAGTGACCCTGCAACTTTAGATAGAAGCAAAACTTGTGGACCCTTTTAAATATTGATAACACAAACAGTTAATGTAAGTTACATTTTTATTATTGTATATACCTTGTGTTTGACTACAGTCTCATCCGATATTATGTTTCTTCTTTGCCTGTTTTAGAATTCTAGCCCTCTTAGATCGACGGAATTTGCTGCAACACCCTACTCCTGAAAAACCGTTACATCATTGACAAATTAATTTCTTTGATAAATATCTAATATTATTGACTATAGTAATTAGTTATCAGTAAGAAACAACTGCAACGATTTGAATTATTGTATTTAATGATTTCTTAGGTTTACGCGAATATTATTCATTGAAATAAAACTAATTTAAACGGATTTTATCGCGATTATTTATTAAATTTTGATCCCGACGTTTCGAAAGCTTTTCAGCCTTCGTGGTCACGGGGCGGACTGAGGTGTAGGTTGTCCAGAAAAGTTTATGTTACTGTGTCTACCTTCAATTTAATTTTTATTATTGATATTGTTCCGATCTACGCAGAAAGAGCTCACAGTGTCTTGAAGTCTGGCAATTGGTCTTTTGGGTTCCGATTTAATTAAATGTATAATTGGATCCCAGGCTTGTGCTAGCTTCCAACCATCTTCTCTATTGAAATTTGGATGTTTTTTAATTTCAATAGCCTCACGAATCATCCTAGGTAGGAATCGGTGTTCTTTTGCAAGGATTTGTGGCTTGTCGAATCGAAGATAATGTTTGGAGCCTTCTTCTGAATTGTATTTAGTTAATGTTTTACTTTCCGAGTTTAGAAGATCGTTATTGTAAACTACGGAATAAAGCCCAGTTATATTAAAATGCTTTTTGTATTACTGTAGCTTTCACACACATAACCTATTACAGATTACTATGAAAGTTCTTCCAACACCGAAAACATAACGGATCACATGACAATAACCTAATCAAACTTCATTCAAGTAAATAAGCTTTAATTTAACATGTCATCAGATCCAAAGGCCAAATCTAAAACAGCCGACCCGTTCGTAGAACTAAACCATTACTGCACACAAAACCAATAACCTGGCAGTCACGACTTAGCTGCATCTCTCAGCACGTGTACCGAAACCGGTCTAGCCAGAAATCGACGTATAACATTCGACATTTACGCCCGACATAATACTCGAACCAGCAATGTACTTGGACTTCGACTATTCTAAGTCAGTATAAAATTTGAACTTTGTTTTAATATTGAACGTAATAATTTGTGAACGCTTTTTTCTTATTATTTATCCATTAATGCATAGGGTCGGAACATGCTTGTAGCACATGTTTCTTCGATGAGACGGTTACTTATGGGCATGATTGTAATAAATGAAATGATATACGATTGCTTATAAATTTATAATTAAACGCAAAATGTAATAGATAATTTAGAAAAAACGAAAAAGTCTGTATACAGTACGTAAGTTCATTGAAAATCAATTTGTATAAATAATACAACATAACTAATTACTTAACATAGGTTATATGCTGCTAAAAACAAATACATAAAGTACATAGATCGATAAATCTTGAGTAAAGTTTTCGTAATCGTAATTTGTAATTTCGTAATCTACAGTTTTCGTAACGAACAAAAACTAAAAACTTATTTGATAATCATTTCATGTAATGCGGGTCACGATAGATTTGCATTTGTTTACGACAATTTAATATAAATAATGTCTACTGACGATAGCGGGTAGATCTTATTAAATGGGAAAATATTATTGTAGATAATAAAAAGGAAATTATTCAAAAATTATAATACGGAAACAATGCCTACCTTGTTCTTTTTTCTAAATTATGTATAGATTCTTTGAACTTGTCTTTAGTTTTGGTGCTATAATTGCGACATAATAATTGAGTTAGTAATTAGATCAAATTATCATACCATTATATACTAAAGTAGCGACTAAATTATTAGATAACTCGTTTCAAATTAGTTAAGTAATTATATAGTTTATATAATTATTCAACTTTTACTTAACGTCTATGTTTCAACAGAACATATTAGTATAATAACATATATATGTATATATAGATACTGGATGTGCCCGCGACTTCGTTTGTGTACAACTAAAAACATTCATGAATGAAACTAAAAAAGGTTTTTGTAACTTTTTTTAATGCAGCTTTGCTCCTACTCTTGGTAGCGCAATCTTAAATAGCCCAGAGCCTTCCTCAATTATTGCTCTATAAATTACATTTTTTTTAATCTGAAGCGTAGTTTACTAAGAGTAGGCATTCCAAAAAAAATCTGATCTCTTTAAAATATTAATATAGCTAATATATATGAATATTCTATTCAAGAGATTTAGTATTCCATGTGTTGAGAGATGAAGTCGAAATAGGAATGCCGTCGCATACATTTTCGATTACACGTTACGTAAGGGAATGTAGAAAAAGAGAACTCGTCTATCTTAACAACAGTTTGTGACAGATATCGTATACTACCTACAAAAAAACTCAGTTCTGCGACTCATTATCGATTCAATTGTAAGTCATATTTAAAAATACAAGCGAAAAATAACTAATAGATTCGTGAGGAATTCTCGTTTTGTTACGATTATGTATTATCGAAATAACGAATGCATTACATGTTCGTTACATAATGGTCTAAATAAAACGAATTACATTTTAAGATAACAGCGGACACGCTGGCTGGTTTGTACGCATATTTATAAATGACGTTATGCAACAAATTTATTCATTCGGAATCAATTCGAATGATCGACTTGGCCCATCGTCCTGTAAGGTCATGGGAAACGTTAGGTTATTTATTTAAGTAAAATTAATACCACTCGACAAATGTTACGTTTCGATAATTTCCGATTATTTTTTAAAGTTTTAAGTAGAGTTTCAACAATGTATATCAATAATAATTATTATTATGTATATATCCGCCCCGTGACCACGAAGGCTGAAAAGCTTTCGAAACGTCGGGATCAAAATTTAATAAATAACCGCGATAAAATCCGTTTAAACTAGTTTTATTTCAATGAATAATATTCGCGTAAACCTAAGAAATCATTATATAAAGTTGTATTGAAAAAAGGTACAAAAACGGGCAATAATAATTTAATAATTTTTAGTTGCACGCGAACGAATTCGTTAGCACAGCTTGTGTGTATATGAAACCAAATACAATTCCATGGATCGTCAATAAAGTCAAGAATACTGCATTTATCGAGATAGGACTATAACCGAATGCGGACATTTTACGCAGATGGTTCTAAGGTATCTAGGGTTTGGGTTCCACGATCCTTTTGTCATTTTCGATTAAGTGTTGTATAAATTAAATGTGATTTGTTTTATATTTGCGGTTTTATTTATGGTTATTAAAACTAAAAGATTGCTAGGGTAGCGGGAGGGTTATCAATATTTCGTTTATATTTTCTATAGTTTAGGTGGCAATTAAGGGCACAAGTCTCCCGATGGTAATGTATTACTTACGGACGCTTGTAACACCCGAGATATCACTAACGCACTGTCGGATTTGAACCCTTTGAAATCAACACAATTTTTCAATCAACAAATTCAGTAGTTGAACTGCCGTAAATAGAAAGAAACCACTAAGAAATGTAAAGTTGTTATTGTAGTATGGTCAATACTTGAAGTATAACAAATAAAAATAAAACTAAAAATTAAATTAAAATAAACTAGGTAATTTAAGAATTCAGCCATTATAACGTTTTCTCCAACATTTTTCCGACAGTATCTATGCAAGTGTGTAGCAATTATGGGTTATTAGTCGTGCATACGGGCATGGATGCAGTCGACCGACGCGACTTGAGGCCGAACCACTACATTGAGCCTTGGCTTTAATTCAACGAAAGCACCATTATGAATCCATATCCGTTTTCTGTTACCCATTCCGAAATCGAAGATTTATCGCCATGAACCTATAGGTGTATTCCTACAACTGCACTTAGAAAGCCAACAAAATGAACTTCTTGCATATTGGATCACATCCATAATTAACATCGAGTGAGATTGTGGTGAAAATGCTGAACCCGTAAATAATATACATCATATACTATTATAAAATACAAGACTTTGTTTGTTTGTTTATTTGAACGCGCTAGTCCTAGGCACTACTAGTCGGATTTCAAAATATATTTTCGTATTTGATCAATCATTCACGAAAACTTTAGGTTATTTATCATCCTGTTAAAGCCAACAGGAGTAAAGCTGTATTGAAAAAAGTTACAAAACAGGTAAGATTTTTTTTAGTTCGACGCGAATACATCCTCATACACAGCTAATAAGATTATAAAGCGTAAAAGTATGTTTGTTTAAAAGCGCTAATCTCAAGAACTACCAGTCGGAAACCAAAACCTCTGTTTGCATTTGACAGAACTATCTTAAAGGAAGGCTCTAGTTTAGATATATATTATTTTCCAAGAAAGAGAGTTCTCGACGGATTAAGGCTTCTGTAGCGCAGAACCTTACAAACATATGTACGATAACGTTGATACACAGTTCAACCAGCTTCGTAACACTAATTTATGATTCAGCCAAAAATGTTGTTCTGTATGTAATTCGAAACCACAGCACCTCATGCGGCGGTAACGGTGAGCCAATCTTGCACTCATATAAATATTCCGGTCCGGTGTAAATAAGTGAACGATTAAAAAAAGTACATACAACATACATAAATTACGTGATATTGTCACGAGCGCCCCATAATATCACGTACACGAAAAGTAAAAACGAAATATATTTAAAGTGTTCATAACCGAATCGAACTTTCACCGATTGAAAAGAAATGCATAGTAATTATTACAAGCGCAGATGAAAGTCCGTGATTTTTGTTACTGTTTATTGTCGGGTACCAGTGGTCATGTTATAGCTGGGAACATTCGTTTTATCGCTACCATTACGATGATGTTTATAAGAGAATGTATATACCTTATAAGCTTAAAATTGTTGCTCCAAAGGATTTGGTACATTTTCTGTGATAAAACTATCGCCTAAAGCAGCTATACTCAACTTGTTTTCTATAGGGACTACAAACATGTGTTAGTCACGGTGCACGGTGAATCATCTCTATAGTCGAGGTTGGACATAGGGCACTAAAAATATTCACGAGACATTCGTAGTTTTAGGTTGCCTCCCATACAATAAGACAGTTTTATTCAATTTAATAATAGAATGGAAAGAATTCAAAGATTTGTGAAATTACGAGTTTAATATTTTTAGGGCCCTATATCCAACATCTTCTACAGATATGATTCACCGTGTGGTGTCGCGGGCCACGAACAAATTTTTTTTAGATAATGATTTGTTTAGGTTTTCTAGGTCCTTAGGTTAATAAAAATAAAGTAATACCAAGTGGGCCAACCACAAAAGCCCGGCGGGCTGCAAGTTGGAGTATAGCGAGTAAACTCAATACAGAGTTTTATATTTATTTATGGAAATAAAGACGAATATGCTGAAAGATTGTATCTATATTTAATACGTAAAGAGAAAATTTGGTAGAGCATTTTAATCAGACTGCATATAATTAAATAAAAAATGATCTGCGTTAATAATGTCAATACCATACTGTTAAATAAAAATATATTAATTCAAAATAGTTTGCAATGCACGGTTGGCCTAGCGGTTAAAGCTAGCTACTAACTGCCTCGCTACAACCGCCGCGCCGAGTACTGTGGGTTCATGACCCGCACAGGACAAGTATTTGTGTGATCTACAAATATTTGATTTAGTTTGATTGCTACTTTGTCTTTGTTAATCGTGTAAAGTCCTTCTCACTTGACATTGCAGAAAATACCTAAATAGTCCAATGCTGTGTTTAAAAAATATATGATTATAAAGAATAGTCAAACTATATAGAATAGTCAATATGGTCAAACAATCGCACAGAGTAAAGATTGATATCAACTAATATCACAAGGTTGCCAATTAAAGGAAAAATTAGTCATAATATTTAAACATTAAGATTTAATGAATTGTGGTCGAGCTTTGACCAATAGATGTCTAATGGTAAATTATCTCAAACATTTGTTATATTCAACATTTAATCATTTAAAATAATTCTCGTTTATCGTCATAATAATTAATAATTAATTTAACGTAGATATACCATGAGTAGAGTAAATACAAATTCCCAGAAGTTAATGTACATAAAAGCAGTAATTACACGTCTAGTCACCCATTAACTAATTAATGCGCTAACGGAATTGTTCATGAACATTTCTTACAAACCACGACTACTGCTTGTTAATATGGAAACTTAATAATACTACATACTATAAAATAATGAGATGGAGGGTAGTTGATAACACAGATTACTATAGAAGAGCGATGCGAGTGCACCAAGCAACCTGGCTACCGCAGAAGGTAGCTAATAACAAAGAATAACATCAACACCAAGATGTCCAGTCTACTACATTTGTATTTTGGAAAAACCCCTTGATCAGTTAGCGTACTCTAACTGCAACGATACCGCTGAAGAGGACATAGCCCGGAACAGTATCCTCGGCGCTTTTTTTTTTTTATTCTTAAGGTTTAGCATTATGGCCATAATCTCACCTGATCTTATGTGACGATACGGCCCAAGTTGGTAGACACGCTAAACCCGTGGAGAAACTGGCTCTCAAGTACAGCTGCCGGAACACACCTATTGGTGTTTGGCGGTAGGTTTACAATTTGAGGGTGGTAGCTACCCAGGCGGGCATTAGTAAAGCCTTACCACCATGCTATGGTTTCCTCACGATGTTTTCCTTCACCGAAAGCTCAAGCTCATTGTAGGTGCTTGGATTCGAACTCACGACCCTTGACGCGAAGTCGTACACACTACCACTGAGCTATCATCGCTTCAAAAACTTCAACGAGAATCGCTTCAACGAAGAGGCACCACAAGCAGGCTAGGGGTTCAGTCGAAGCGACACTCGAGGCGAGTCCAATCCAAGCGAAGGTGTCAGTTCAGTTGAATTAAGAATGTTCGACAGTACGGAAGTGTTGTAGTAAGCGGAAACTCTTCTGTAAAATATAACGATTTTGGACGAAACTGAGTATGATTCGACGCAACCTCCACGGTCTGTAACGTATTATTACTTAAATTTAATGTTTGTTATTCAAAAGTTATTTTTTTATACCAAAAGGCTGTACATTTTTAGTGAAAGTAACCTTATAAGCTGACTCTTAAAACCTAGGTGTTGGATACACTGTTTGTATAACTTATTGCAATAATTACTGCATTATATTCGTTTTTTCATTTACCTTTAAAATCACAAGATACGCGTCCTTTTTTACAATACATCGATTTGTTACGTTATGGTATTTATTATACATTTTTTTGCATTTTGCATGAAGTGATTTGGTAATAAGCCCAAGTAAAATCGATACTAAATAATAACTAAAAACCTGCTTTATAGGATTAGTATGAAAACCGTGGACAGTATAACAAAAAAGCCAACATCTTGTGCCATCAGTATTGAAATGAAACGTTTAAGATATATTCTGCCTAATGTGACATTGGCGGAATTGTAAATAAATCTTTGCTTCCATTAGAATAAAAAGTAACTGGAAAAATAATATTCCAATTACAATATTCATAAAAATAAAACCTAACCAATTCTAACGAACTTCATATTAACAAACCTATTTTAAACAATAGGTATAACTGTTTGTACTACATAAAGGAATTATAACGGTAATAAAAGTCCGAAATCAACGTTTTTAAGTCAATGTTTCCAACATGGCGGACACGTTTTAGTATCCACATCAGAACTATTAATCTGTCAAAGATCTTTGAATTATTTGAGCGGCGAGAAACTAATTCAAAGCTTTCACAATAATGTGTTTCGGATACATTTTTCACTGTGATTTAACAAATATATAGCACACAACTAAAACCAGATAGGTTTTGTTTATCGTATTTGTTCTTGCTGTTGGCTCCGTTCTTCACACAATGGTGAAGACTCGATTATAAAACACTCTGCATTTAGTGGAATGGAAAGAGGTAATTAACACGTAATAACTTATACAAGCTATGAGCATTAATCCCACCACCAAAAAGTAATAGAATAAAATGACTATACTGTATAATGTATGGTTAAAATAGTTAATAATAATCCATGTCTATACCACTTTTAATTTTTTTTCTTAGCTGATCATCAAATGTGCCGGTTATAATAGCGACTGGCTACAAAAAGTTAAAGTTGAACCCGTAGGGCACCTTTCCTAAAAGGTAATCGCTCGGAGGCTTTATTTTTTTTTATTTACGTAGAAGGCACAGGCACAAAGCGTGCAGACAGCTGCCGGGACACAGCTGGGCCCGTTCGCAGATCTAAATTAAAGTGTAGGCAAGTTTATAATGTCAATTAGCAGTTACTTAGTTGCCATGTTATTTTTTAGTAGAAGATAAAATAGCGTCAGATAAATTTTCTCTCTGGAATTCACATATGAAGTTAAATAAACGTTCATAAAGTAGCACACAGTCCGTACAAGACATGTTTGTTGACAATGTTTTAAGAAAAATGAATATTGTTGTTTATAAAGCTACTAGTTTTAATAGTTCACTTTATTTTACACACTCAACAGTCCACAATTTTAAATGGTTTTTTTTTACGATTTTAATCAATTAAAATAACTATCAATTTTGTTAAGGTCTATGTATACTTTCTTTTTACTTATTTACGATTTTTTAACAAACTAAGATGCATTACAATGAAATAGTTTTAATGTATATAATATAGCATATTATATAAAACTTTCTGGGCTCGCGAATTCGTTCGTGTTGTGGAACTAAAAATTGCTTAATAATCATTGACCGTTTTTGTAACTTTTTTCAGTACAGCTTTGCTCCTATTTGTGATAGCGTGATTTTAAATAACTTAAAGCCTTCCTCAGTGATCGCTCTATCAAAAACAATAGAAATTCATAACATTAGCGCGTTCAAACTAACAAACTTTTCCGCGTTATAATATTAAATGTACGAATATTCGTTACTCTATTAAGATATTTTTCGTTATTGAATTATTATATATTTTTAATGGAACACTCAAATTGAAAGTTAACATTCCACAGTTGAATAAAAACTTATATATACAAACAAATATTGCAAGGTCAGTTGGATGGGTGAGTAACAAATAATTTTATAGTTAATAAGAAAATGAATCACATTAAGATAAATTCATGGACAACATGACCTACTTTTGATCAGAACACTTATTTGGCGCCAAGCATCATATGTTTTCATTTATCACTCGAAAATGGTAGTAATATACTCTAAAGAGAACTCAGTTGCCAAGATTAAGAGAGAAGAAGATAAATTCATATAGTCAACCAGAATTTTTAATAATTTCATTATTAATAATTCGTCTTTTTCACAAAAGAAGTTATGAAGACATTTGTTAAAAAATATGTGTAGACAGATATGACCACAGATAATGTATTCGACAAAAATGTTTGATGTGTACACCTGTTTATACACACTTGAAAGGTGTTGTTTCTTTGGGTACTGACTCATCAGATCAATCTTTATCTTCGTGATGTTTTTGAGAAACCTGTCGATATATATATCAGACGTTTCGTTACTAGGAATTAATAAGATCCTTGAACTGAAGCCAATTTTACTGTTATACAAAACGTGTTTCACTTTAGTAGAAAATAAACACTCGTTAATATGAAAGGGATGTGAGTTAAAGTTGGTAACTCGTAAGAATAATCAATAGTTTTGTAGTAAAATATTGAAATGTATTTCCTACAAATGATATAATTATCTATTATGTCAAGTTTTATATTGTTATTAATCTAGATTCACTGACAAAGAGTCATGTAATATATATGATCAGTATCTCATGCGTAATACACCAAGGATTTATATAATGTTGCGTAAATATAAAAGAGGACAATTACCTTGCAATATACTGAATGGTACTGATGTCTGTTCTAGCAGAATTATTTGATTTTCGTACACTTTAAATTTTCACTTCACCACACTGTCGCCACAAACACTGAGTCGGCGCAGGTTTACTATATTTATCTACACTAATATTATAAAGAGGAAAGATTTGTATTTTTGTTTGTAACGAATAAACTCAAGAATTACTGGACCGATTTCCAAAATACTTTCACCATTAGAATACTACACTAGGCTTGAGTAACATAGAATATGCAATTATTTTTTATGAAAATAATTAAAAAAAAAATTTAGTTTCATGCGAAAGGAGTCGCGGACACAGCTAATAGTTTATATTTTCACAACGCAAGTGTTCACGTTGAACTTGCACAGTAAGTTTGTTATAGGTTATGCGTCAACGGCGCGATTTGATTCGTCATGACTTTCTGGCGTGATCAGTATTATTTTGCTAATACCATATGATGATAATAATGAGACCATAGGATGTAGAAAATATTACAAATTTAGACACAAATACACATATGAAATATAGATAACCGATATACATTAACATCGAGCTAGATGGTTACCTATATTAATTAATCAGTCACATTATTGATTATAAAACGACTGCAGTTCAATCGTGAAAATGCGTAAATCTCGTAAGCACGATTGCTAAATAACGCGCGTTAAAATACCACTACCGAAATTAAAATACTACTACACTATCAACCTCTATAAGCCCATTACTATCTCTCTCTTCTATTATCTTTTAGTCTGCTGTATTTTGGAATCAATTTCTGTATATACAATTGTATAGATTAGGCATGACAAATTTTAACCACCTCTAATTAACTGCAATCTCCCAGTGTCTACCGTTGTTTTTGGTTAGTATTGTGCCTACTAAAACAAACATTGCTGTGCTACTAAAAATATAATCATAATAGAATACCTAAAGCAAACAGTATGGTAAATATGTTTTTATAGATATATTTCTTCAGCTACATTTTATATTATTTCTATAACGCCTCAATATAACGCAATGTTTATTAATATCCGTACGTATGAAGACCAAAACATAAAGTGTGCGAGTACTTTTTATACGAGCGTAAAAAGGTAAAGATTCAGACGTAAATATACCTGAACAATCACAGGAATTATCGTTTGTTATAATATAGACATTTAATTAGACATAAACATGCATATACCTCTTTGGGAAGTTCACCTCTTAGGTAACAAAAGTTTTGTTGAAAATTTAAGCACAATCATCATTATTGTCAGAACTATTATTATTTCTAGCATTGTAGACCCACATATTTATAATCTGTAGGTATCATGTTGTCGTTTCAACCTATGTACAAAAAAAAATAATGACAATTGTGAACGTTGCAAAATGTAAACCGAGCTCTAGCAAGATGACCGTTTTATTGTAAAAATTGGCCAGGGAGGTTTTGTGGTAACTTAAAATACGAGTTACTAGTTATAAATAAAACCCACAATATCTCCGAAAATCACAGGGACAAATAACAACAAATAATAATAATAAAAAAATATCTACATGACAGATCAAGATCCTGTTCAAAAGTTTCGACTGCCATTTTGTTTACTTCTATTGTGATATGGCCTGTCCCTAATATTGCTAATGTTTATTACAAACACTAACATCGTTAAATCTTGAAATTAACAATACCGTATAATTAATACCGACAAAGCAACAGACAGCCACACGTCTTATGGAACTCACAAAAATGTGCTCCAATTATTTATCGATGCGTAACTGGATCATTGGAACGCGTGTTGTTCTTAAAACGGCGCCGATTTCTTTGTTGTTTTGTGACCTGAATCGGTTATGCATGCTGCAGCAGTCCCTTTAATTATTCCCTAACGCCATCGCAACTGGATAAAATAAATAGGTGTGACTCATATCTATTTACTGTCGTACACGAATATATTTAAATTAGCACGTTGACGTATGGTCAGACGATACATACAAAATTCTGGTAGACGATTGATTTTTATTTTCTTAAATTGTTTACCGGACTAAAGAAATATTTTATGTACTTATAGGGCCATCTGGATAATTTTTATCTATGGTTGGAGGAAGTACATGGCAATAATAGACCAATATTTTAAACCGATTTCATTGTACTTTTTAGTCCAACGTTATTAACCTACCGGGTCCGCTAGTATAATAAAAATATTTTAGAGAAGTGAATATTGTTTATGAGATTGAATTTATTAAGTAATCTCCGGAACTACTGATCCCATTCTTTCACTTTAGGAAACTACATCATCTCTGAGTGCTACCGCCTATTTTTATTCCTATTAAATTTTATATTATAATTTACAAGAGCGAAGTTCCGTCCGATCGATTTTGTTCTTATATTTTTTTATAGATTAAAACACTTAAGAATGTAGCAGTTATTTTAAAAACTCCTCTTTTAATAATATAATATGTTAGCAGCTGAATATTGCATTTATTTTTCCATAACACGTTAATTCTAGCAAGAAAAATAAATAAAAATACATAATACTTTGACAGTTTTACGATGTAATATTGTTTAACGGGGTCCATAGGATTTTTTATAACATTTCTTCAATTATTTATTTTCAGTTATTTAAGTTTATAACTGAGGTGGAAATTTAATGTTGTATAAATTAAAGCCGATGCTTATTTAATAAAAAAAAATAAGTAGAAAGCGCATTTGTCACGAATCTACTAGTTCAGTAACTGTGAAATGATGAATATACTACACATATGAACCAATATAGGCTCCACCAGCAGCTTTTGTCCGTTCAAAAAATTGTTTATAGAACCGCTGTTTTATTGTGTGTCGTGCGTAAACAAAATGTCTTTGATTGCTCCGAAAGTGATATTTTGTTTGACTTTCCGGTTGCAACACATCTCTCCGTTCGTTCCTACTCATACGAATCTGCCAAAATATAGGGCAGTCCATTCTGATGCAATAAGCTTGGGCGTAAACATTTTTTTTGTTTTATTGCTTTACCTTGTTATAGAAATGGATTTATGGCGTAACCCTTCACGTTTAGTTTCAAAAAGAATCAAACATAAGAATAAAAGTTTTCGACATGTTAACATAAACAAATTACTGTAACTGTTCTCTGAAATAAGGTTTATTAATTTACTGTGCGTTGTAAACAAGCTCCCAACTGTGATACTTAATTTTGTTTTACTATAAACAATTTCACGCGACTTTATACATACACGCGACACGCGATATATATAAATATATATACCTATATTCTTTAAATATTTGTATCGTGAATTGTATGTCCCTTAACAGCTGTCGCGACGAATAAATTATACATAACTAATTATAGGTACTATAAATTATGAAAACGTGGTTTATTTTCTTTAATTTATAATACGCCTGTTAGTTTAGTATGAAACCAGATGTTTCTAAACGCACACCTGTCTGTCCGCGAGGATTTTGTAACAAAAACTAACTGCACGGGCACGTATGACCAATAAAATGTTTACAACTTTGCCAATAAAACTGGGCGTTTTAAAGCTAACGGTGAAGATTATACAGTGACAGTAAAAACACTATAGTCTACAGTACAGAGTATATGCATAGGTTATGAAAAAAAATAGTGAGTTTTTCTTCTTTTGGAATTATCGTATCTATGGCTGTTTGTTACAGCCTTAAGGCACTATATAGTATTTGAAGGTACCTATCTTAACAAACTGCGAATTTTAATTATTAAATTAGTTCCATTGAATCTCAACTGCATTTGAAAGTTAAGAAAATAAGATTTTATGAATTTTTTCATCAATTCCAAGCTTTGTATATTGTAAGGTTAAGGTACGATGGAACGGACATGTTTTTGTAGACCTAAGTCCGTAAATAAAATAAAGACATGAAAATAGACTGTGAATTATGAAATAGTTAAATAATTTTTGTACTCCGGTTTCAAAAGATATTCAAATAAGTAAGATTTTATAAATAAATAAAATATTGAACATTAAAATTAAACGGCATAAGAGATAAACAAGAAAATAATTTTTAAATGTCAAATATAATATGATACTATAAAATTATAAATATAAAAGAAAACAGTGCAGCCGAACTCTCGAAGGTAAAATAAAAACACAATATCTGTAAGAAGGAAGTTTTTAAACCAATATTATGCGCATGCAAGGCTCAGTGCAAGGGAAAGCATTGTCTGACTTTCACATTAACATGCAATAACGTTACCTTTCCATAGTTAAGCGGAAATCAAAGAGATGAGTTATAGGCTTTAGTCAATGTTGACAGCACATAGTAATGTGAATTTTATGTAACCTTTGTGCGCGAACGCGGAAGGTGTACACTGTACAAGCCCGTAGTACTAACGGTTTGATCTGTCAAACTGTCAGCACCTATTGCTAGCTACACGTCCCGATGTATCGGGAATAACCAAGATTTTGGATGGAAGAGTATCTTTTTTTTATCGTGGGGAAGTGTATTTATGCATCCCCTTCCAACCGGGGGGACTGAAAGGGGTATGTGGGACTCACCAAGCACTAAGCGCCAGGAATACCCACTAAACCCCCACGGCCATCTATCCCTTCCTGGGGCGACGCGGGTCCGTGCATGCAATCACCGCGTCAGAATGAAGGAGTATCTACTATAAGTATAATCAGTTTTTTTTGTTTTATTTGTTAGAGGTTTAGTCGTTATTAAAAACTTTACTTGATATTAAGCGATTGTATGAAACAATATGGAGAAATGTTAACCGTAATGCAGGCACTGGCTCGCTACTACGACTACCATAATACACTGAAAGGTTTCTGGCGACAGACTACTAAGTCGACAGTTGCATATTGCTAGAGAGCTTTTAGAAAACAATCTAAGAACCTACTAGTAATGGTTTCATGAATCATTGCAGGGCTTCAAAGTCACGACAATCGATGCGATATCTATAGACGCTATCAATGAACCTAAATTGTATCAAACCTATCCGATAGAATTAACATTGTTATATTACACTGTCCTTTTGTAGTTCTTATGTTTCTGGGGGAATTATAGAAATATATTAATAAAGTACAGAAATAAAAACAAATCAATAGTCATGTCAATCTTTACATGGCATCGCGTATAGCTTTTTTTATCTCATAGGACTGTATAGATAAAGTAACGTAATGTTGCTACAGTACCGTGAAATATTGCATTTTTTTCTTTATTTGTATTTCAGCAGAACAACAACTATTCCTAGAATCGATTAGTAAGGCGTTTAATATTTTGCATCACGCTGAACAAATTTGAGTACTTTTTTGCAATCATCGGTCGACACTTGACGATTGACCTCAATGATAATTACCAGCGCAAATTATTTGCTTTCTTTTTCTTCTTTACATCTTATATAGAATTAAGATTAATTTTATTTCATATTAAAACGGTTTTATGTTTACTTGTCTTGTTACATTAATAATCTATTTCAGCGTTGTTTAATATGTGGCTTTATAAATAATAAGCTGTACGACAATACAGTGTAATTATATGTGTGTGCGTGATCTACAAATAATTTTATTTTTTACTTCATATTTGTTAATCATGGATATGGAGTATTTCTTATTTTATATTGGAGTAATTGCCTACATAGGCAGCTGTCATAGTCTATACATATAATAGGAATGTAAATTTAACATATCTGTACTGTTTATAATTTATGTGAAAAATATTATTGCAAGTGATTTTTTTTTTTATTTAATGAGGGGGGGGGGGTTGGCTAACGAGCACTCCTCCTCATCACCTGACCTGTCATCACCTGACGATAGGTGAACATCGGTGAACGGACACCCACAATACTAGGGGAATCGCAGGTGCTTTGCCGGCCTTTATTGCAGGGACTGGCTCTCAAGTGCAACTGCCGGAACAAACGTATTGTTATTTGGCGGCAGGTTTTTAACTTGAGGGTGGTAGCTAGTCAGACGAGTATTAGAAAAAGCCCTACCACCATGCTATGGTTTCTTCACGATGTTTTCCTTCACCGAAAGCTCAAGCTCATTGTAGGTGGTTGGATTCGAACCCACGTCCCATGACGCGGCGATCCCACACGCTACTACCGTTATATATATATATATATATATGTTTATATTTGCAATAACTCTTGTAAATAAGCCACCATTTAATTATTTGTATTAACAAATAAATACTAAGAAATCGAAGTAACTTCTAATTTTCTAATACAATCACTGTGTTTCCTTTTAAAATATGGTAAATAGGTAGCACGGTAAAATGAAGACATTTGGCCTGACGATAGAAAACAACGGTGTCCATAAAAAGATCGGCAATCCTTTGCAATAGTCGCTGTACAGTCTGTATGCTTGTCGGTAGCTGGATTATACATTGGTTGATCCCAAAAACTAGGAATCAAAGTTCAATGTAATGGGGTTATATTTCTGTTTATGAAATATGTATTTGTTTTGTATGATGAACTAAATTTGTCAATTAATTGCCAATTATTTTCTACTTTTGCTATCGCTTTGCTTCTGCAAAATGCTTAAAAAGGGTGACGATTTTAATATTCGATGCATCAGCCAGTAATAAATATTTACACTGTGGAGCTAAATACATATTTAAACACTAGTTGTGTGCCGCGACTTCTTTCGTTTTTTGTAAAGTTTTCAATACAACATTGCTCCTATTGGTGGTAGCGTGATATTAAATAGCGTAAAGCCTTTCTCAAATATTGTTCTATCAAATACAGTTTTTTTATACGAATGTTAATTTCTAAGATTAACGCTTTCAGAAACAAACAAACACCGTTTTCCGCTTTATAATATTAAAATAGAAACGTTACACGAATGGGGCTTAAAAAAATACGGTGATTATGTAATATTGGTGAGTAACATCGGAAACATGTTCTACTTAAATAACGTCAGTTCCTCTGCTTAATTAAGTCATCGTTTAAGTGAAAACGAGTTAATAGCTATTTTATCTAAACTGTTATTTATCTTCGTTTAGACAGTAGTGTAATATAATCGTTCGCCCAATTTCTATCACGACAAACATGGCTCACAACTGGACAGTTTGTACATTGAACGTTAATAAGGGATTGCCTTTTACAGGTTTCATTTGGGAACATGTAAACTTTTTATCTTCGTGTAGGCGAGTGTTAACTTTTTACCATACGAACAGAAAACGGATAATAATTTTCACACCAATTGGCTTCACCTATATGAAACATGTTTTTCGTCAGTAGCTGTAGCGCAATTTTTTTATTATTTTTTCTACAATGGAAAATGTTATTTTATAGGTTTAACGTAATGGTCGCAATTATGTTTGCATTATGCAAACACGATTGACTTTTAATATGTATAAAATCTGTGATATAATAGTGAACGTAATAAAACGAACGAGACTGAAAAATGCATAAGTTTAAAATTATACGATTCATAATTTAAATCCACTTTAGTAATGTCGCGGAAACAGTTAGTAAAAATAAAACATAATTATAACTACAACTAGAAGACTATTAATAAGAATTATTATATAATATACGTACAGTTATTAGTAGAAATATTTACAAAGTATTTAATATATAATAGGTATTGGGATCGTTGACATTAGGTCATTTATATAAGCAATTCAAGGTGATGTGCCGGTAGGGTTGCCATCTCTAAAATTTAACAACCAAGACAAGACGCGTGAAAAGCCTGGATTTTAAAGCCCAGAACCCGGACATGTCAACAGGTTTTTTGAAACATAGTCAGTGTAATAAAAAACTGTTGAAAATGTCATAAATCATCTTTTTATTTATTTTCAAACCTTAAAATTAAATTTAGTCATATTTTATCATCACTTTAAATGTACCATAAAAAACAGAATCTTATTATAGTTTGTTACAAAGTGATTTAATAATCAGATATATTTATTTCTTCAAAAAACAAATTATTAATATACTCTGTAATGAAAACAAACCCTTATCAAAGTATTAAACTTAATAAAATACAATTAAAATTTTAAACAAAAATATTTAATTTAACTATAAACGAAAAACTTAAAAATTTTAAACCCGGTCTACAAATGAAGATCGCCCGGACGCACCACAGATGCCCTCTAAACTAGGGCAAAACCGGGGAAACCGGAATGGATGGCAACTCTATGCGCAGGGCACGTATTGAGTTCGTCGGTCTAATAGGATTATTAGCGAGTGATCACATTGAAGCTATTTACTAATTGTTGTTCTTAAACATGGTGGGTTCAAAACAAGCTGCCCTGGTAGATGTGGAAGTACCCTATTCGGTAGTTAATAACTCGAAACAGTGCCACCTATCTTGTTACATTTCAACAGATATATGTCAATTGTCATGTTGATCTGTCAAAAAGTTTTGTAATCTAACGATTCTATGTATATAAACATATATAAGATCATACGTATATATTTATACGGATTGAAATTCAATCATAGCTTATATTTTTAGACATGTCGTTAACTATGGAACAGAATAAGTTGAAGAAAACCCGTCAAAACGTTTATTTACTACAAAATTTCAACTTTTATGACCTATTTCTGAATAACATTCAGTTTCGAATATTATGATAATCCATATTAAATTTTTTATTTCATAACAACCTTCTCACAATAATGAACACAACAAAACCAGAAATAGCGAAATTGTTTCATCCTTTTACGCGTGAAGCGATGACCAAGGGAAATAGAGATTCATTATTATATATATAGATGTACAGAATTGGCTCGTATACAGTTTTATTATATATATAGATAAATACATAATCTTATATATGCGGAGAAGTCCGTTGCTAGGTTGTTAAACTTCATAATTGTATTCTTTAAATGAGCCATTGTATCATGAATGGTAGAATTATGCGCATATACTCGTATATCTATTGGGTGTGTGTCTGTCTTTTGTCTAACAAACGTAACCAGCGTTTAAGTTTTAGCAAAACTATCGTAATTGTAGATTTTTATCCATCTAAATGTTATATACTTCTATCCCTTAAAAATACTTTTCATTCTGCATAAAAGGGACCCAAAGTCCATTACTGTATTTCTTAAAACATGTATGCAAAATTTCATAATGATGTGTTGAGTGGAATTGTAACAAACACACATTCGTACTTATAATATTAATGAGGATCATCCTATCATTTATTATGATTTCTCGAACATTCCAAAAGGTCTGTGTACTATTAATTAATATGCAAAATACTATAGCTTACTGTTCTAACTACAGCATATTTAATTTATGTTTGAATTTTATTTAGGTCATAAGTTAAACGGTCCGATGAAAATATATTCAAAAACCGTGTACCAAGTTACAGAAGACTTTTATTTTGTTTATATTAACTGAATATATTTCAGAGTACTTTATTAGAACTAATTTGTATTCGTCTAAAAGCGGTGAAACATTAATTGGTCTCGGTGATAGTGACTACATATTTAACAGGGTCTCTGACCTTAACTACGTGCAAGAATTGTGAGAATGTTTTATATTCACTTTTTATTTGTTTTCGAGTATTTATTGTTATTCTACTCTCTATAAGTACGTGCATCGAATATGAAATTATCGTGTACGATAAAGTTTTTGGCGGGAACTTTTGTACATGTAATATGTAGATATCCCTACGAATATTATAAATGTAAATGTAAGTTTGTTTGTTACGCTTTCACGCGAAAACTACTTAATCGATCATCATGACACTTTATACATATATTCTTGTAGGTATTAGAAGTAACATAGGATACTTTTTTTTTACAAAAATTGTTTGTTTAAAAATCGTAAGATCTAGCTACTTTAACGCCATCTAGCATTCCAGAGTATAGGTGATACGAAGTTCACTGGGTCGGCTAGTGTTTTCGTATATTAACTTTCCAGCATCATAAATTTGCTTATAACAGGTCGCTACATATGAAATTAGCGTTTTGTCGAACTAGCCAATTTGATCTCAAATATCCTTCGTTATTAACGTGTTGTTTAAATCCTTTTGTTTACGGTTTTCCTCATCACAGTGCGCAAACGCATTGCCAGGGCTCAGCCCAGGCGAGAGGTCGGGTGATAAGCACCGGACATTACCCACTAAAACGCAACACGCCGACACTTCTATCTCCCGTGTTGCCAGAGTCCTGGGACAGCTGTCGTACTTCTTAAATTTTTCGCTTTCAATAAATATTATCGCCTTATTAAAATTTTGACACTTGTCTAGGCTTTTAGGGTTTGTCGATGTAATTGCAGACATATTATCAGAAGAAAATATGAAACAACAAATCCTAGAACAGTGATTTTGTCTATGTTTATTAGGTTATCGACCACATGACTCAAAACTATATTTATAATTTATTCTAAGTAAATCAATGTTATTGTCGAGATGGTTTCGAAGAAGCACGCAAATTAAACCAAACGTCTCTGTTTAATTCAAGCCTATTATCAAAATTGAAAAGTAAAAAAGAAACAAATATATAACTTAATAACTAAATTTTCCTCATATATAGGGACTAATATATACACATAAGTCGTAACGAAAGAGAGAACAGTACATATATATGTATAATAAATAAAAGCAAATAAATAAAGTAATTTCCTTCTATTTCCTTTATATTTATTTTATACGGGACATTGTTAAGTAAATCATATTTTCCTCATATCACCTACGGGGATTCTCAATTGACAATTTTAATCATGCTATAAATTAGATACCGCGACAGTTCTATAAACACATACATTTCTGATAACTCAATGATTACAATAAGCTGTCACTTTGTCATTATAGTACAAATGGTAGGACATCTTCTAATGCCCGTCTGGATAGCTTAGCTACCACCCTCAAGTTGGAATTTTTTCAGCAAATATTTATTTATATGTATGATCAGATATTTGCAATCGAGTTTCTTCACTAGGTTCTCCACCATCTCGAGCCATTCCGTATCTTAATATATATAAGATGGTGA
Organism: Actias luna; assembly: GCA_039707435.1. Lineage (NCBI taxonomy): Eukaryota > Metazoa > Arthropoda > Insecta > Lepidoptera > Saturniidae > Actias > Actias luna. The sequence continues at coordinate 4,096,572 of JAZHAC010000033.1, read as the reverse complement.
GGTTGGGTCAAACGCTAAATCGAATTTAATTTAAAAAAAACATGTTTATTCGTTGACCAAACATTTCGTACTAGCAAAAATAACAGTGGTGTATACCTAAACGACACTGTCGAATTTCAGAATAGCATTCAACAAGAATAACTATATTTCTGTACGACAACATTTCTTTCCCAGGGTTTAATACATTGTAACTTCGTAACAATGCACGGTGATATAATTTAAATCATTTCACACAATGTAAAATGTTTAAGAGCCTCGTTATAAATCGAAATGAGAAAGCGTAACAAGAATTTTAAATAAGAAACCGACCACGATGTTACTGATGCGTGTGTTTGAAACAAGTTTCTTTTGTTGATAAGAATGTCTGGGCCAGTGTCGTTGACTTTTACGGTGCATTTTTATTTTGTATTATTTTATGAATATATTAACTAGATAAGCCATAAATCACTGCGTATCTACGAGTAGCATAAATAATAATGAGTGGTACCGTTTGTCTATGCTTATCTTTTTGTCTATAATTTATTTAAGACCACATTGTTACGAGTAGTATGATAAAAATGATTATTATTTATATTTATTAAGTTAACTAGGTTTGTTTTATATTTCCTGGTAATTAGACATTGTATTTAAGTTTAAAGGGTTATATTCATTATAATATTCCAATTATGTAAATTCCATGGATTCATTACACGATTTTAAATATTTTCTCAGCCTTTGATTATAATTAACTATCATTTCTCCAGTAAATTGGATCGTTTATCTTTCCATGATAATAATGTTAACTTACTATTAAAGAAAGATTTTTTCCGTAATATCTACGCATACAAGACGAAGTATATTTAATCTTAGAAGATTTTTGGCGCCTGCAAATAATGGAAAACATTGTATCGCTTAATTTACTTATAACGATAAAAATCGTTCGACAAAAGATAATTTGGTTGGCAATCAATCAAATTATCTTATGAAATCAGGGTCGTTAGTGATAATTCATTATTTGGCCCGCCTTGCCTTATTCATTAAGTATTACAGACATGTTTTAGTAAAAAAAATCAACGGACTAAATAAAGTAGTTGTTATAGTAATTATTCAATTAAAATCATTTAATATCAAGAAATTCAAAACATAAAGTTTGCATCAACTCACCGTTGAAGGTGTCGTATGCAGTTGGCTGATAATCTTCTCTAAATGTATCTTGGGCATATGCAGCTATTAAGGAACTTTTTCCAACAGCTCCATCACCCACCAACACACACTTTATCTTTTCTTTCTTTCCGCCTTTAACCTTTCTCCTATCCTTTATCTGGAACATCCGATTTAAAGTCCGTCTGCTCTTCTTATCACGTACAGTCCACTCGTTCACTTTATCACAGCAGTTCAAATCTTCGGAGACATCGTCTCGTATCACAGTGCGACCGTTTTCTTCAGTCACTTCGGAATAATCGTAATCGTCATCGTCACTACGCTGAATGGGGAACTGGCTAGGGCTGTGCACTCCGAACACAAAAGGGCCATCACGCTCGGGTGGACGCACCGTGAACCCATTCGCGGGAGCTGGCGGACACTTCGCATAATGTACGGCAGGAGCGCGATACTGGTTCGTTAAGTAGTCCGTAGAATCGTGCGGATCAAACCTGAAAACGAGTTCAGCTTCTCTCCTGTCCAAACTTAGATCTGGAGCTGTAACTTTGTCTTGAAAGTAACCGACTTTCTCGCGCGCTCTAGTCTCCTGCAAACGCTTCTCGAGTTCGACGTTCGAGGGCTTCCAGTAGTCTGGCCGGTATTCGTATGAGCAGTCGGCCGCTTGGTTCCTTGGCGCTACCGAGGGCCGGTACGGTCCAGTGTCGCGGGGAGGCACGCGCGGTGCCACCATCGGAGGCTTTTGTGACTCCGCCAACAGCGGCCGGCGCGCTGACAGGTTCGCGTTCCTGTTGAACATGATCCCTTCTAAACTGGGAGACATCTGTACAGTCACGATTTGTCGCGAGTAAATCGAACAGAGCGTACGTTTGCGGTCATAACTCGCGACGGTGTTATCACTGCGAAAATGTTTAGTGTCGAGTTGCAATAGTAACGCGCTAACGATACGTGCCGTCACCGCGATAGACGGAACGCGACTGACTCGAGAGACGGAGGACCGGCCGAAGTTCGGGAACTGTGTAGTCTAGTCGGCAAGGGCGCTCCCCGCAACCGGTGAAATGACCTGTTGCTTTACCTGTGCAGGTATAGGGCGGCGCGGCGCGGAGGTACGACCAACGGCGACGGGACAGTTTTGCAAACGCACAGCACGCAGCTGCCGTCATCGAACAAAGCACATATGTCTCCAACCGTTTTGTCCTACGAGGGGAAACTCATTCATCGAAACATACGATGAATGAACTGCGTGTTCTGTTTGCTAAATAGCTACTGTTGTTTATAATATATTATACATACATATAAACTGATTACTATCCGAAGGTTTTTAAATATTATTCATATGTCACTATATATTATTAATTTACATGTTTTATAAATTAAAAAGTATGTTACATCATACGTTAATGAAGTAATCAAGCATTTACAAGAACACTGTAATATAGTTTTATTATTTAGGTACTTAGTCCAAGTAAAATATATCACGATATATTCATTTAATAAAGCAAAATAACGTCTTAAACTACGAATTCTATAAGCAATAGAGCAAATATTATACATACATATTGCTATTATGTAGTAAGTCATTTATCAGATATAATTCGAATTTTAAATCCGATTAGATTCTTTTTATTCCTTCGCATCCATTGAAATATTTACCTTTCATGGATGTTATCATAAGAAATCATTTTTCCATCAATTTCCATTCAAATCTCTAAGCTGTGTAAATTCCTTTTTATGTGTAAAAATTAAGTTCATTAGGGATCATAAATATAGGTACTATTTCTACATATAGTAATAATGTAAATTAAAGGTATCTTTACTTTTTAGATTTATATGAAAATAATTTTTGCAAGTGACTAAGAATACGTAGGTAATAAATTAATTTTAGATTAATTTTAGAAATGTCTGTTTGTGCACGCGTTACTGCTAAAGTACAACGTTTATGAAAAAACGTCGACAAGGAAATCATAAGGCATAAACTCGAGTAACATTTAATCTTTGTTTCATTAAAATCGGTTAACTGTATCAAATTTTATTGTGGTTTATGCGAGATTAAATAATTTTAGTTTTACGCGAACGAAGTTGCAGGCACAGCTAGTGTGTATACAAATTGTTATAACTTGTTAGATGTATAGGGTAGGGCGGGGCTAGTTGAGCATAGGGGCAAGTTGTGCAATCGAAATATCTCGAATACTAAGCAACTTACAACAAAAGTGTAAATGGCGAAAAGAAGGGGTTACGGGAGGAGAACACAGCGCGCGACAGTTAACGGCCGTCCGGTGCGCAGACTAGCTGACAGAACGCTTTGTTTTTTTTTTGCGTCAAAAAAAAAAAACGGATGTTTAAACTTTTTCGCCTACACTTGCTGAAAAAAAATTTTTTGTGATCACGTAAGTATCCAAAGATAACTTAATTATTGCTCTTTCAATTATATATGATTATTTGTTTTTAATTCTTATCATTATTTCATAACCTAGCTTTTATTTTGTTGCTCCAATTGGGGCTAGTTGAGCAAGGCGCGCTGACTGCTTGCTCAACTAGCCCCACTAAATTTTTACTATAGTCAAATTAGATTTTTCTTTACTAAATTAATAATTTTCAATTTATTTGTACATGTGATGATTTAATATAGCGTGTAACAATTAAAATAACTCATTTTGATATTATAATAATTATTATTATTACATTTTAGGATGCGTACATATAAAAGGAAGACCTCGAGAGGTTTAGCTACAAGTCAGCAACTTAATGATGCAGCAAAGGCTGTATCGGAAGAAAAAATGAGTCTAAATGGTGCAGCCAAACAATTTAATATTAAAAGGATGACCTTGACGAGATATATAACCAAACTGAAGTCCGAAAAAGATCCATCTATGGGTTATAAAAAACCCAGACAAGTATTTTCTCAAGAACAAGAAATTTCTTTGAAGAATTATTTCCTCCAAATGTCATCAATGTACTTTGGGTATACGCCTAAAGATGCTCGTCGTCTCGCCTACGAGTGTGCCGTTAAATTTAAGGTAGAAGTGCCAGTCACCTGGACCCAAAATATTAATAAATTATTATTATTATTATAATTTTAAGTATGAAGAATTATAATAAATAAATAATTGCTTGTGAATAACAATTTTATTTGCCATTCATATATCATTCTGTAAGTCATTCCGTGTATTTCATCCGTTGCTCAACTAACCTCATACCCTTGCTCAACTAGCCTCACTAGTGGGGCACGTTGAGCAATTTGGAGCACTCGCGTATTTCCGGGAATAACTTGGAAATTTGCACTCGGATCGTTTTTGGATTGCTAGACCATTTGAAGAAGACTAAATTATGAACCTAACGACACATCACTCGATTAAATCCGATACATAGTCTTAAAGTTATGGAAGCTCAAAGCAAAAAGTGCTCAACTAGCCCCGCCCTACCCTACGTCAGTTAAGTTTTATTTATATTTTTTACTGAGATAGGACAACTCCTATGGCCTCCTATAGGCAATGAGAAAATAATTTATTAAAATCTATTTTTAATCTACCTAAGCTTTATATGGCTTTATAAGCTTTAATATGGTTATAAATACGACTGATAGTTCCTAAGATAAGCGCTATCAAACATAGTTTTTCACTTTATGATATTCACATAGAGCACCTGGGCGACCGAGCTTAGCTCGGTTTTGTTTTTTAATATATATGTATAGATGCGAATTACATATTGATTAAACATCCACGTTTTACTTTTATAAATACGTATGAACCCACGAATATAATTAATTGTATACTTGAAAAAAACGTGATTTTAGAAAAATACGAATATATAGTAAATTCAAAAAGAAAGAATTTATATAGATGCAGAATTTAATGCATATTCTTAGAGCTTTTTCCGAGATATATGAGACTTATATACACATATACAAGAATTGGTCACCTAATAGTATTAGATATATAGATTAGATATAATAAATTATAAATTAAATTTAACTTTGACCACGTTTTACTATCCTTTTCAACGTTTAAAATATGCCTTGAGTCGTTTCACACGACGGTCAAGGTCGTTGTGGTCGCGGTGAAAACGTCAATTTTAGTTCTACACGAACGAAGCCACAGGCACAGCTAGTAATAATATAAAACTGAATATATTCATGTCATGAATATGAATATATAAGTCAGTGCAGAATTAACATAAACTAAAAACTATACTGTAACTTATGTTATTACAGTAATGCTTTTAATTTACGCGATAGGTTCGGCTGATTGTCGAAGTATAATTTTACATATAAATTTTTATAGCTAGGGGAGAAGACGAAAACAAGTAATAATCAATTAATTATTAAAAATGTTTAATAAAATCTTAAATAATACAAATAATCTGATACCGAAGACATTGTGTTGTTACGGGTTTATCGGTTTAACGGTTAATATAACAAAGTAGTCTGTTGGCTCAAAAATTGTGTAACCTGCCGCAAAATTTTGCTCGTAACATAATTTTGTTATTATATTACTGGACTTTACGGTGAAGGTGCTTTCACCATGTATATAACGGTCGCAAAGTATACCAATGGACTACGAAACGGCTCAAATTATTTCCATATTTTTTTTAGACTTTCTTCAGATTAACAAGATTGGTCGTTATCAACTGGCTGTTTTCGACGGAGAGAAAAACAATTTTAGTTCTAGTAAAAGGAATATACATCACAACTATCATGTATTTCTAGGTTTTATTTAAATTAAAGATTAATGCATTATTTACCTATTTTTCAATTTGTTCTACGTCTTTATAATGTCATATTATATTGTAAAATAGCCTACGATTTATTCGTAAATCCTAGTGATTACATGATACATAACATATCAAATTCAACACAAAGTAATGATAGCGATTCTTTCTGATAAAGATGTATTCTTGTATTGAAAGAAACCGATTCACAAAGAAATATAGTAATAAGGTCCATTACATCAAAAATTGATTTCTTTTGTTTTGCTTTTCGTGTTTATATTTCAATATAACACTAATTATAAAAATCAAAAAGAACATCACAATAATTGATATTGATAATTAAATAAACAATATCTTGTCATTCTTATACTAATTAAATTTTTATTAGGGATATAAGCAGACATTCGTTCAAGAGTTTTATTGAATACATAAAAGTGTTTTATAATTTTCTAGTTTAGTTTTCCAATGTTAAATATGAAGAATAACAGCCTGTTCAGTCTACTAGGATGAAGCACTGCTGGACATCAATTGTGATGCTGCCAGAAGTTTTTGTTTTTAAAGGAAATAGCAACTTTATTTAAGACCATGGAGCTAAGGACATTGTTATTTCGTGATTAATAAGTTAGCGATTTAACAAGCTGATGAATCTCATTTTGAAATTGTCCACGGCGTTTTTGTGGCAACCAATATATCATGATCCAAATATATTTTTACAATTTACAGTCTTTATGCACATTGTCCAATTAACATCACCTAAAATGGCCCGAATATTAGACAATATAGGGCAAAATATCTAGGTATATAAATTAAAATAAAATCATAATAAGACAGATTAAGATTACAACAAAAACTCCCTGAAGCATAAATTCCATTTTTTTAAGTAATTTACATTTAGAGGAAAAGCGAAAGTAGCACACAGCCATCTAGTGAGATCTTGATTTATAAGAGAATAATTATCATTCCTATATAATTATGGCTTTAGGTAAATCATTCAAATAAACGTAAATAATGTCTAATGAAAATAGATAAGAAACTAACTCTCGACTATAAAAGATCAATTATTCACTGGAGCTATTCAGCCGAATGAGAGCGAGTGAAAACGTTTTATGAAATCGATTTTATTACTATTTAATTAACCAGTGGTGGATGTTGGTAATTTTAATTAAAAAATCATTTGTATCGATACATAATATATTTGCCTACATATTTTCTTGATAATTTCATTTTGACAGCCATAATTTCATTTTGTTTAACATCAACTATTTTTTCTATTGTATTGACCTACACACTACAATTTTTTAACAGTTATCTTAAAGAATCAATTCTTAATTTATTGATTTTAAATCGGCATCCCTAATTTAAAGAAAAAACATTGTTACTTATGTCAAAATACAAGACTGTCATAATTGTCATTAATGTCATAATCCCATGTGGTGTGGTGGTAGTGTATTTTTAAAATGAAATAATAATTAAAAGTTATTACTAATATCACTCCTTGAGTTATTTCATTGTCATAAATTAAGATTTCTAGTACAACAGCTTTTGGATAAATATATTTAATTTTCCTAATGGCGAAATTTAAACTAAGTAAGTAAACAACATTTACTTTTTTTTTGTATAAAAACTAATTTGTACCCATATATTACAATATCAAACTTCAAATATGAAGTAATATCAAAGTATAAATAAATGATTCTAATATTTTAGGTAAATTTATTAATATATTACTTTGTTTATGTTTTTAGGTTAACTCTAACGTGTATTGTTAATTATTAAACTATGTTAACTATAAAATTTTAATTCTTCGATGAATTAAAATAAACAAAACTGCGTGAAATTTCAACTACGAATTGCTTAATAATCCGAGTTTTCAAATAAGATAGCAACTGCATACTTAAATTCGGTATATCTTATTGTAATTTTAATTATTTCTTATTTTTAAAGAGAAACCTTCTAAAAGGCAACCAGCACGCCTTCGCTACAAAATAGAAAAGAAAGTCAAAGATCATAACCGTAAGCAAAAGAAAGAAGCAAAGAAAAAACCTAAATCGAAAAAAGGAAAACCAATACAGATTCCAAATGTGTGTCCATTCAAAGAAGACATATTGAAGGAAGTAGAAGCGGTAAAAAAACATAAAGAAGAAGAAAGGCAAAAGCGAAAAGAACTTGCAAAATTAGAAAAGCAGAAAAAGTTAGATGAAAAGAAAAATATCAATGTCAGTTTGGATACAATGGTATATAATCTTTAATTCTATAAATTTCATTCTTATTACCAATACTAGCTTTTACCTGCATCTTACAATTGATTATTGATTATGTCAAACAAATTGGGTGTTGCGATAGAAAGTTTCATACAAAGTTTATAGCTCTGTTTACCTTACTTCCAATAAGTTTTTCTTGAGAAAAATCTCCATCTCCAAGATTCCATCTATCTCTAGACCAAAATTCATCATAATCGATTCAGTGATTTAGGTGTGAAAGGGTCACAAACAATTTCACTTTCATAATTTATAATATAAGTAAGGATGAATCTATTTACTACTCACATGTTTTGGTCATCAATTTCCAATACTATTCCTTACATAATGTAGGGACACACTCTTCAAAAATGTTGGCTCAGAAGGTAGTCTGTAGTCATCAATGGACATGCCTTTGAACCTTTGCAATAAATCAAAGTTTTCTGAGAAGGAGAACAATCTGATAAAAAGGATTCTGATGGTAGACCTTTTTCTAACACCTACCTTGCTAGCTACTACTCTTAAGTCAAAAATCTGTCTCCAAATACCTATAGATGTGTTCTAGCAGTTGCACTTGAAATGTAGTTCTTCCACTAGACCTAGCTGGCCTCATTTTTTCTTAAAGTCATGTGAAATTTGATTGTACTGCCTAAAACTATAATGGTCATAGACCTATAAAAAAATAATATTATAAATATATAAAAAAAACTAGCTATAAGTTTTATGTTCACTTATGCTTAATAGGAATAACATGAACTGATTTTAGAGAACTGGCTTATTCTTTTTATATTCTTTTTTTAATATAATTAATAATTAGCAGATTTTCAAATTGAGGGTGGTAGCAATCCAGGTGTGCATTAGAAAAAGTCCTACCACTATGTTGTGGTTTCCTTACAATCTTTTCTGTCACCAAAAGCTAAGGCTCATTGTGGATTCATTCGAACTCACATCCATTGACACGGTGTCTGTACTCTCTCCCAACAACCATAAATTCAAAATAATATATAAATAACTCATTAATTTGGATGTGTTTTGTGAATAGGTAGCAAATGCCAATGCAAGAGGTAAAGTACATGATGCATTCAAATGTGACGGAGATCAAGTCAGTGGTGAAGAGTTTGGTAAAGACAGAAAACAAGAGAACTCACTGAAAACATACTACAGGGAATTCAAGAAAGTTATCTCAGAGGCAGAAGTTATATTGGAGGTGGTAGATGCTAGAGATCCATTAGGTAAGTCATTAAATTAATGTAAATATGTAATGATATGGTATAAGTTATAGAATAATATAAGTTTCAAGTTTTTCTGTGCATCTTTGCTGGCGTTGATATTAATTTTGTCAAACAAATCATTTAAAATTAAATAATAAATAAATATTAAATATTCTTGGTCAGAGGGTCATTCTTGTGTTAATCTGTTCGATTGCCACATAGAATGATCGGGTATGCGACCTTGGCCCCTCGAGCTTTCATCGCCGCATACCTTTTACTCTCTCCGCAGTCAAGGTGTCTTTGTCCCTACCTTTCTCTCCCGTCACTGGTGGTAGGGCTCAACTCCGAGTGGATGTTTTTCTGCTCGGCGTTCGGCCCAAGCGGATTGGTACCACCGTCCAGCCTATTTCTGCAAGTAAGTAGCAATGCGTTCCTGTGGAAGGATGCCGAGGACTGGATTGCCGTTCCTGTCCTCTACTCTCCTCTCCGTGTCGGTGGTTTCGGATGGTGCCCGGAACATGCGGTGCTAAAGTCCCGGTCGCCGCGATGGGCGTGAAGGGGTGACTCGGGGCACAGGAAGACCCGATGGGAACGGTCGCCGTAAGCCGCCTGCCGGTCAGTTGGGGACCTGAACCCAAAGATTCGCTTTTAAAATTCCCTCCTTGGGAAGCTGTCCTACCAACCGGCGAAAATCCCATTGTACAGTCGTCGTGCCAGAGTGGGAGACTGGAGTGGATCCCGGCGTCTGTACATGGGGAGGCATCGGGGGCCCTTCCGTGCTTCGTGCCAACTCCTCAAATAACCCACCTGCCCACCTCGCACCACGCTCAGCCTTTTATTCGGTTATCATTCTGAGCTCACATCACACATCCTTCTCCCTTCCTCCTCTAATAAAATAAAAAATATATGAAGAAGGCCAATAAAAAGAACAGAAATTACTCGGCAGAGACTGCATCCACTTTTTAAGAGGACTTCTGCAATGTCAGGGATCTACATAGTAACCTCGACGCCGTCCATCACCACCTCGAGACGGCGCGGCCTGCTCTGCTCTTTTTAACGGAGACTCAAATATCTACCCCTGACGATACTTCGTACTTAAACTACCCCGGCTACGTACTAGAGCACTCATTGATACTCTATAAAGCTCAAGTACGGTCCCGCGTGGAGTACTGCTCCCACCTTTGGGCAGGAGCCCCCAAATACCTGCTTAACCCACTTGACTCCTTGCAAAGACGAGCTGTTCGAATCGTCGATGATCCTGATCTCACGGATAGCCTGGAACCGTTAGGACTGCGGAGAGACTTTGGTTCTCTCTGCGTGTTCTATCGGCTGTTCCATGGGGAGTGCTCCGAGGAACTGTTTAAGATGGTGCCAACGTCACCATACTACCATCGCACCACCCGACACCGCAGTAGAGTTCATCCATACCACCTGGAAGCAATACGGTCTAGTACCGTACGTTTCCAGCGTTCATTTATTCCACGCACGTGTAAGCTGTGGAATGAACTCCCTGCCTCGGTGTTTCTCGAGCGCTATGACATGTCCTTCTTCAAACGAGGCTTAAAGAGAGTATCCCTTCGGAGGTAGGCAGCGGCTTGGCTGTGCCCCTGGCATTGCCGAAGTCCATGAGCGGCGGTGACCGCTTACCATCAGGCGGGCCGCTTGCTCGTCTGCCAACCAGGCAATAAAAAATAAATAAATAAAAGTACTGAAAATTTCATACAAAGTTTATCCCTTTCTTTACCCCATTGCCAATAGGTTTTGCGCGAGTCGCCTATATCACTGTCTTCGACTCCCATCTATCTTTACAAAAAGTCATCATAATCAATTCAGCAGTTTAAGTGTGAAAGTGTAACAAACAAACAAACTCACTTTTGCATTTAGCATATTAGTGTTACAATTTAATATTAATATTAGTCAGGATTATAACAGGTTTATTGTAACGTTTATTGTGGGCATGATTAATTTGAGTACAGATCTTTACTACTTTGACTTTAAATATGTTTTTATTAAATTGGCATTTTTTTTTCTAGGTACAAGATGTGTACAAGTCGAAGAAGCAGTTCGTGAATCGGGTAAACGCCTGGTCTTAGTGCTAAACAAAGCTGATCTCGTCCCTAGAAGTAATTTAACAAAATGGTTACAATATCTACGTCGATTTGCGCCAGCAGTGCCTTTCAAAGCCTCTACTCAAGATCAACAGCATAATCTCGGAAGGAGAAAGATGAAACATATTGTTAAAGAGAAAGAAATGAAAGGTTTGGCATGCATAAGTTAAAATATAACACATGTGTACTAAAATATGCAGTTTTAAGGCTATGGTATTTAATTATATTTCTAGTTTGGCTGGTTATTTTAATTTAAATGTATTTACATACAAAAATTGGAATGAATGGTAAAATAGTAAGATGTATAATAATATATTATTATAATGCTTAATAACCTAAAGCCTAATATTAAATTTTGTGAATGAAATTGATGATTTATTATTAATCAGACTTTTGAAATTTCATAGATTAAATACAATTCACTGGTGAAAGAAAATTTAAGTACTGTGATTACCTTTCAATAATAAATAATCGCGATAGTAATTTATCAAATATTTTAAATATTATATGATAGTCCTATAATTATGTGAAAAAGTCAATATAATTTTTAATTTTTTACTGTGTAAATAACCCTGTCTAAACTAAAATGGTCCAAAAACACAAAAATGATTCCAGAGAAATAAATATGCACATTTTGTTTGCAAGTTTTTATATTAGTAATTGTCAAATTACTCAATTAAATTACTAAATGGAGTTTGGTATGGTGGTGTTCAATTGCTAGGTATTTTGTATAAATTTCGATAATGTTACATTTATCCACAGGCATACAAGAACTATTATTATATATGGTCAATAATTTTACAGGTTCTGCATGCGTGGGTGCTGAGTTGTTAATGAACCTTCTCGGTAATTACTGTCGTAATAAAGGTATAAAGACGTCGATCACTGTAGGTGTGGTCGGTTTGCCCAATGTTGGGAAGAGTTCCATAATCAACAGTCTTAACAGATCAAAAGCTTGCAATGTTGGCAGTACTCCTGGGGTAACAAAGTATGTATTATAGTATAATCATGTTGTATAACTTATAAATGTACATATATATTTTAATTTATATTTGTTTTTGCTCATAGTCTTTTTGATAAATTTACAAGATTATATACATAATAATAGAAAAGAAGCAGTTTTTTTAAAAGCTAATAAAACTGGGTATTAACACTAAAATTACTATATATCTTCCTTTCTAATTATATACTTTTAGTACAATACTATATACTTTCTCGTCATGTATATACCAAAATTAACGAGAAATGAACCAACTGTGTGTGTGTTTTATAAATGAAAATTAAATAACACATCTCTAATATTTAGCTTCAATTTTGAATGATATTTAGCAGTCATATAATTATATTGTTTCATGCAGAAAATTATATAAACTTTGGTATTTAAATAGGACATATTTGAACAAATCCAAAGCCATGGATGTACACCATCTTTGTTAATACTATATAATAAAATCTATTTTGTCCAATAAATATATATACTAAAAATAAATATAAAACAATTTCACTACCATACTGTTAACTCTGTGTTTATTTTTAAGGCAAATGCAAACAGTTCAACTAGATTCAAAGATCAAAATCTTAGACAGTCCTGGTATTGTGTTTCAATCCGGGCCAGAGAGTGACTCGTCTGTTGCATTGAAAAATGCTATTCGAGTAGGCAGCCTGAAAGACCCAGTCACCCCGGCCACGGCAATATTACAGAGGGCAAACAAGCAAACACTTGTCGATCTATATTCCTTACCTGTATTTAATACTCCGCAAGTAAGTAGACATTATTTATATATGCTATTTGAAATTATTCATACATGCTATTTACATTAATTCAAACATGCTATGTCAACTAAAGTCCATTAAAAGAAAATTAAATTATGTATGCTATCTGCACCTATTCATTCATGCTGTTTGAAATTATTCACACATGTTATTTAAAGTTATACAAAGTGTATCGCCAAAACTGCTCTATTAATTTGTAATATAGTTATAATATTTGTGAAAACAGTTTTGTTAAGCAAATTATTTCTAATAAAATGATTCGCTACATAAGGATTTTTTCTATTTTTCATATATGATCTTAAAATGTGTCTGTGTAATCAATATGTGATTCATATATATATTTAATAAAGTTAACCAGGTATTAGCTTATAAATATAGGAATGTATGTGTATACCTGATTTTTTAATATTAATTTTTATAATTCCAGGAGTTCTTTGCTCACCTCGCACAGAGGATGGGCAGGTTCAAAAAGGGTGGTGTCCCCGACCAAGAAGCTGCTGCTAGGATTCTTCTTAACGATTGGAATATTGGCAAAGTAATATAAAAATTCTATATATTAAAAATAACATTTGTTTACAGATTTGAATCTAGTAATACGATTTTAAATAGCAACAACAGTATGAGCAAAAACATTATGTATTCTAATGTTACCAGTTTTTAACTTTTTCTTAATTATATTATGGTAAAGTGTTGACTGAATAATAAACAGCATCATATGTTGGTAGGGAGTTTTCTGATACCCGCCTGGTTAGCTACCACCCTCAAGTTGAAAATCTGCCTCCAAATACCTATAGGTGTGTTCCGTCAGTTGCACTTGAGAGCCAGTTCCTCCACTAGGCTTAATGTGTTCACCATTTTGGTCCACATCATCACTTAACATCAGGTGAGATTGTGGCCATAACGCTAAACCTTAACTATGTTAAAAATAAAGCAATGGCTGCCACCTTGGTTGTTGTGAAAGAATTATCAAGGGATTGCCATGAAATTTGCCATGGTGACAAATAATATTATAGGTTAACATATATGGTAGTTTGTCCCATAAAACGGCAGTGTGATAAAGTGGTACTTTTTAGATTTATGTGAAAAAACAATTATTGCAAGTGAGTAATAATAAGTAATAAAATATATTTACATAATTTTTAAAAATTTCTGTCTCTCTGTCTGTTTGTTTGTGCACGCATCACTGCTAAAGTACATCGTTTATGATAAAACGTCACCAAGGAAATCATAAAGCGTCTCCTCGAGTACCATTTAGTCTTTGTTTTATTAAAGTCAGTTAACCCTGCCAATAGTTATTGTAATTTGAAAGAAGGCGCGAGATTAAATAATTCCACGTGAACGAAGTCGCAGACACAGCTAGTGTTTAATATATGAACTTTAACTATGCATTTAAACCATGTTGGGAATGAAATTGCCTCAATACAAAAATTTACTAAAATGCTATATAAAATGGCTTTGAAAGCACGAAAACTATTGCCTGCATTGAAATAGAACAAAATATATATATTTATTGAAAAAAAAAAAAGTTTTAAATTAATAATTAGGGTTTAGAGAGCGCTTTTGAAGCTATTTTGTGTCGAGTCAACTTCTTTCTCAGCTTGTGATTATATATTTAGCATAATAATACCTTGTCGAGAATATTTAAAAAATGGGTCCTAAAATTAAACAATATATATAAGACAACTAGCTTTTACCCACCATGCGGACCAAAAAAGTGGACACGCTAAGCTTAGTGGAAGAAGTAGCTCCCAAAACACGCCTATAGGTATTTTGCGGCAGATTTTCAACTTGAAGATGGTAGTTAACCAGGTGAGCTTTAAAAAGCTCTACTATCATAATATGGTCTCAGCACGACGTTTTCTTTTATCGAACGTTCAGGTTTCGATTGAACTGACTGAAGTCCATTGATGCGATGTCTGCGCTCACTACTAATTGAGTTATAATCGCTTCAAATCTGGAAGCGAGGAAATCAATCTGTGGAAGATTTAAAATTTCCCACCTTTACTCATTCTGAATATATTAATCATCTTTGTGCAGACGATGTAATTTTTCACATATGTAGGCTTAAGTGTGGATAGCTGAAAAAAATGTATGTATTATGGAATACTAGACTTCCTGTGTGTCTTCGCTCGTGTTAATCTTGATTATGTCAAACAAATTGGATGATGTAATAAAAAGTTTCGTACAAAGTTTATCCCTCTCTTTACCCCACTTCCAAAAAGTTTTTTGCGACAAAAGTAGCCAGTTACCGTCTGTAAGGTCCCATATATCTCTATACCAGTATTCATCATAATCGATTCAGCGGTTTAGGCGTGAAAGCGTAACGAACAAACTCACTTTCGAATCTATAATACTTATTAGTAAAGGGATAAGGGAGTTTTTCGCGGGATCTTGACTTGTCATGATGTGATTTTTATTTTATTTCATTTACTTAGTTATTGAGCCCTGGAACATGATATATTAGTTGCCACAAAAACTCCCAAAATTGCTTTAACAAGAGAGTCACCATCTTGTTAAATATAGTTTCATCTGCCCAAAATGCCCAAATCTTATCAGTTGAAAATGACAGTAATTATCCCTAAAGAGAAATGAGTTGTCAAGAAGGGGATATGAAGCGAATGAAGTCTCGTGTACGAATATTCGGTAATAAGCTCATATCCGTCTATGCAAATGAAACCGATTGAAAACTTTTAAATTATTCCGTATCGGGAATCGTATAGCTTATCTGTTAAATGTATATATTTGTACAGGTTCGATACTTCACTGAACCACCCGAGACACCCGACTCGGAGATACACGTGGATGCGAAAATCGTGACAACTATGGCGGAGGAATTCGACATCAATTCCTTCGAAGCGATGGAAACTGAAGCCATGAACGCACTCGACACACAACCGACCGATTTTGATGGAATTAAGGTAAATTAATATTAATATTACATATGTTAATAAAACATAGTGATGAAACCATAGCATGGTAATGGCGGAGGAATTCGACATCAATTCCTTCGAAGCGATGGAAACTGAAGCCATGAACGCACTCGACACACAACCGACCGATTTTGATGGAATTAAGGTAAATTAATATTAATATTACATATGTTAATAAAACATAGTGATGAAACCATAGCATGGTAATGGCGGAGGAATTCGACATCAATTCCTTCGAAACGATGGAAACTGAAGCCATGAACGCACTCGACACACAACCGACCGATTTTGATGGAATTTAAGGTAAATTAATATCGATATTACATATGTTGATAAAACATAGTGATGAAACCATAGCATGGTGGTAGGTCCTTTTAATCCTCGCCTGGCTAGCTACCACCATCAAGTTGAAAATCTACCACCGAATACCTATAGGTGTGTTCCGGCACTTGCACTTGAGTCCCTCTACTAAGCTTAACATGTCCAACATCTCGGGCCATATCGTCACTTTGAAGTGAGATTGTGACCATATCGCTTAATATTAACAATAAAAAAACTTGTTTTACATTTCAGTTGCTAAAATCATAACTTATATAATATAATTTTATTACTTCTAAGGTATACTATCTTATATTGAAACACGACGATTGTAACCTTTGGGTCACACCAGACATTGGCGATGTTGTCTATATAAGTAGTTGTCATAATATATAAAAAAAGCGATTATAGCTCAGTGGTTGTGTGTACGATTTTGCGTGAAAGGATGAGAGTTCGAATCCATCCATTGCATGGTGGTAGCGCTTTTTCTGATGCCCGCCTGGCTAGCTACCACCCTCAAATTGAAAATCTGCCTCCAAATACCAATAGGTGTGTTCTGGCAGTTGCACTTGAGAGCCAGTTCCTCTAAAGTTTGGCGTATCTACCAACTTGGGCCGTATCGTCACTTAAGATCAGGTGAGATTATGGGCATAACACTAAGCCCTATTTATTAAAAAAATGTGTCTCTATTATAGCTTGATTCACTAAACACATTTTGTTTTCATATTTCTTGATAAACTATGCCATAAAATGATCACAAGAATATTATAGAAACATGTGAGTTTTGGAAAGAAATTCCTTGTCGCACGTTACTGATGGATGTTGGACTAGTTAGAAATTAGTCAATCAGTACTATATGTTTCGATTTTCTGGATAATATAATAAATCCGGTCTGAAAGTCGAAGCCGCATCATCCTCTGACAAATAGCAGTATGGAATATGAATATAGAGCTACGAATGCAAAAGTCTTAGGAAAAATTTAAAAAAATTGACTATTTAAAATAACTTATATTAATAAAAATTAATAAAAAGATAGTAACGTTATACAAATGAACTTTAAATATTAGTTCAATAATACATTAAAAAATGACACTGGCAAATGCTTTAGCGAAGTCAAAAGAGAAGCTGAAGAATCTAAATATGTAGTTTGTACGTGGCTTGTTTTTAAAACATGTCGACTTCACGTCATTTTGCTGTCAGAGTTGTTTACGTATTTTCACTAATTACTTTTATTTTATTTCGTGTGGTAATGAATGCGATTTTATACACTCCGCTTGAACGAGAAATAATTTATTACACACTTGAGTAAATATTGCACTGTGTTCAAGGTTGCTTGTTCGTAATAAAACGGGTCTTCTATTTTACTAGGTCATACATACGTTTGTATTGTAAATTCTTTCTGTCAAGGGTTTCAATATATTCAACGGGTTATTCATAACTACGTCCGCTCCCCCCTTATATTATATGACTTGACTGGTGGTAAATAATACTGGTGGTACGCCTCATAACGTAATTATAATTAAATTACGTAGATTTAATCATTCATATTAAATAGGAAGTAATGCGATTTCATTCTAGAGCTATTAAAAAAGAAATGATCCAAATACAAAAAGTTTTTTGGGCGTAATCGTTACACATCCATCCGGACACAAACATCCGGATGTCCACGGAAAAGAATGTTGGATAAGATTTTTTTTCGTGTGTAATGAAATAAATGAATGTAAAAATCATCTAGTGTGATGGTGAGAGTATTTCTCTGGGTAATAAGATATTTGTATTGCCATAAAAATCAATCGATTTAAAATAATGATCATTGAAGTTTCGAAAATTGCTCGACTTTGGAATGTTGTAAGTAATACACAACCACAAACGCTTCGCGTTATGAGGCGTACTATAGTAAAATTGTGACATTTCCTTTTTACATTTGTTACACTTTGTAAAACAGTTTTAAGACAGCTTTCCTTTTATTCGTTATCAGATCACGAGCACCGGACCTGTAAAAGCTGCGGCGGAGAACGAAATGCAAGTAGACGAGGACGAATCCAGGCTGCTCCCCAAAACCCTCAATATCCGATCGAAACTGGACAAAAACAACAGAGCCAACGAGAAAGCGAAAATAGACCCCGAAATGCTTCTAGAAGGGAACAGCAAACAGAACAAACTTAAAAAAATCCAGTTCAAGAAAGATAAAAAGAAGAAATCCAAGAACGAGAAGCAAGCGATCAACTTGGCCGGGGTTTTGGAAAACGTGACCTTAACGACTTATACGAAAAAGGATGATTACAATTTTAAAGAAGACTTCTCGCTATAGACAAGTGAACAGTTGTAGAGTTGTCTATGTCTAGATGATTATCATCGAACTTTATACCTAAATATGTTGTCAGGTTGTTTATGTAAATAAAAGATCTGTATACATTGTTTTATGAGTTTTTTTTATAACAAAGTTCCTCTAACTATGTTATCTTTGAACAATTGCTAACGTACAGTATAACGTCAATAAAAAAGTTTATTAACATCCTAGAAGAGGAATTCGCCACAGCTGACCCGTTCAAACATTTTTAAGGTATTATTCAAATCAAATCAAAACAACTTTATTCAGTTAAGACCCTGAGAAGGCGCTTATGAATGTAAAAACCACCATCGGTTTAGAAAATAATCCTGTCATCGAGAGAAGAAGAAACTCGATCGAATATTAACAATAGCATTATTAATAACAAATATATATAACAAAAGTATAATAATTATACACATACGACCATTAAAAAGAAAGTAATTTATATTGTTCATATTTTAGTAAGAGTACAATTTAAAAATAATCATAAAGTGCAAATTAAATTATAATGGTGCGCACCCAGAGTGTAGTTTTTTTTTAATGAGAATGATATATCACAAAGCAAACACAATGAACGAGGAATGAACCAAACTCAGAATATTTATTTGTGGATCACACAAATAAGTGTTATGTGCGGGATTTGAACCTACAACACTTCGGTGTAGTAGTTACCGTGAGACTACTTAAGACTTTATTTTAATTTGCTATTGAAGCTAACTTGCACGTTTTGTTACACATTAATAACTTATATGCTTAAAATTAAAAAAGTTAATTTATAAAATGGTATAATGTTAAAAATAAGTTGCCAATATCTGCCAGTTGTAAAGACTTATACAAATACAGTAGAACCTTGATAACAAAAACCTCGATATAGTAAAAACCTCTCTAAGAAATAAAAAAAATCTGTTCCAGTATTAACGTCCATTAACGCGGCGCCCTTACACATTGTCAACTGAGCCATGGCATCAATACCTATTATATGGACTGCAGATTCTCGATTGAATGTATAAGTTATAGTTTGACGTTATAATAAATAGTTTTATAAATAGGTAAATAATATTAGATATTTTAAACGAAAACTTTAAAATTTAATTAAAATTCAGACTTATCAATAACAGGTGAGTTGTTAAAGCGTTGAAACCGGATGCCAAAAATTCCTGATAGTAATGAATGTTCAACCACAATAGTACCTATATAATGAGGATAACCTGCGAATCTATTTATTTTATAACCATTTTTATAACTCATGTCAATAAAGAAAGAATACATATAGTTGAAAAGAAAATATATAAGAAAAAATAAAATATGTAAAAAATAACATGTAACAGTAAGATTTAGGACAAGCTTATTTGTATTTTGTGATCGAAATCAGCAAACAATTCCATTGTTCTATCAAAGTTTTTTTCATAGGACAATTTTTGTTGATTGTAATAGAAACGATGATGACTCAGTTGGTAGTGTGTACGGATTCCACGCCAATGTACATGAGTTCGAAACCATGTACAATGAGACTGAGATTTTAGTGAAGGCTTTAATTTTTCTGCTAATATTCTGTAATACCACTCGTGAAATAATCAATCATCTATTCAGAGATTAATCCAACCAAAAGCGTTAGCTTTTATATCGTCGAGAAATAGGGAAAGAATAAACTAACCATGTGTCCATCAAACAAACAAAGATTTTTGGTAGATCGATATGTCCGAAGTTTCGACAAAGGAGACCAGAATCAGCTCCTCTTTAGTTATTTTGCTGTTTAGGCTTATTGCCATGGCCTTGGCATCATATTCAATTACGATGTCTTCCTTTACAGCAAACTTTCTTTATTTTGATGACCCATATATTTTAGTGTGATACCAGCGAGGACGTATGCAGCTTAACATCCCTTTATTAGCTGCGTCTACAATATGATACTCAAATCGTATTTATATAAAATCAACAATAAACATTAATCGTAATATATCTCATATCTTCTATAGGTATAGCTTACAAATCAATAAATTTTCCTGAAATATGTTTTATTGTACTAAAATATATTTTTCATATGTTATAAAGTACTCTTTCCATTTTTATGAATGTTTACGACTATTCTATAACATACTGAAGACACGTAATATTCCTTCTTGGTTCTCTATCACACTAATAGCCATATACGTTTGCATCACACTCTAATGTCATGTGCAAATACGATTGGACGATAAACTTACTATTGAATACCTCTCTCGTGACTTTAAAAACATTGGTAATAATAGTTGCTCATTATACACTTAGTACAGATCTAAACATAGAAGTAGGGACAGAAAATAAGTATGCTAATAATAATATCGCAGAATACGGGTACCTAGCAACGTTAATTACAGATAAAAAAACAATTTACATATTTCCGAAAACAGCCGGTATATTTATAATTTCCCGCCGTATAATTTATTCTTGTGCAGTGTGTTCAAATCCTATTTGTTCATTCGGAACCAATAACAGCTTTCCATCTGTCTGTCGTAATTTGACGTCAAACGTTAAAGCTTTGTGTCTGCTATTCCTCTCCCACTCGTTGAATAGGAGCGGTGTGAATTGTATTGCGTACTCACTCGTAGGACACGTAATAAGATTACGTGTTTAGTTCTTTCTCTTTCGTACAACAAGACTACGCATTGGTGTGAGCCAGAACGAAATATTTACAAGCTATCAAACCGGTCGCGGTAATAATATAGCACACTTCAAAATTTTGATGTTATTCGTGGCTAGTTCTCGGATAAAGACGGTGCTCATTGTGAATTAAAAATGAAATCTGCAATTCTGGCGGTTGCCAGTTTATTGGCAATTTCATCAATAAATTGTGACGTATTCTTTGAGGAGAAATTCTCAGATGGTAAGATATGGTTTTTACTTAAATATTGAGTTAGAACGTGTTCCGGCATGAAACGTGTATCGATTCAGTGGGTGTCGAAGCCGGCAACTGGTTATATGGTTTGATGATTTGGTTTTCTTTGCAGACTCATGGGAATCCAACTGGGTATACAGTGAACACCCCGGAAAGGAATTCGGCAAGTTCGTATTGACTGCTGGAAAGTTCTACAATGACGCGGAGGCGGATAAAGGTGAGCGCTTATCATCTCGCCTTTCTAATTTTATTATTCTTATTTTTCGAATATACTATTAAAATCCTAAACCAGAATATTTATTATTTTAGTTTGTTGGATATCCACTTCTAAAATCTTATATTGTCCTGGTATTTCGTAGGATTACAGACCTCTGAAGACGCGAGGTTTTACGCCCTGTCGAAGAAATTTAAGCCATTCAGCAATGAAGGCAAACCTTTGGTAGTGCAGTTCAGTGTGAAACATGAACAGGACATCGACTGCGGAGGTGGTTACCTGAAGGTGTTCGATTGCAGACTGGATCAGAAGGACATGCACGGTGAAACACCATACGAGATTATGTTTGGGCCTGACATCTGTGGACCCGGTACCAAGAAGGTAAAAATATAATGCTATTCATTTACTAGATAACTTTGATTATGTTCTCAACTTCATATCAATCATTATCTGTTGACCAAAATATTTAAAAATCTTCTATTATCAAATTAAAAATAGCATTAAAATTATTCTGGGCTACTGCTTGTCCACTGGTGGAAAAAGTATGCTATATCTATATTCCATCTCATAATTGACTTAAGACTGAATTTACTGTAATCTGACTGTCCATTTAACTGCAATTGGTACATAATCAATGAAACATACTAAAATTAATTTAGAATATTAAATGTTAAATTATATTTTCTATACTAAAACAAGGGACATTATTATAACTATAAAATACCTGTAATATCACTAAATAGCTAAATAATTATAAAATACCACTATATGAATACTACATTCAACATAGGAAAGGATCACAGCTCAGTATGTCCAACCCTAGCCATAGTTTTACTTAATTTTTATACTGTGATTGCAAGTTTCTTTAGATATTAATGGTATTTAAAACGTCAGTTTCCTAAATACACTACTGTTTACAGAATTAGTACTAAAGTGGAAAACATTCCTCAAATATACTTCTATAGTTTGCTCTGTTATGGCTAGGCTGATGAGCAAAATTACTTGGTAAATTATTTCTAGATATATAATTTAATATCTGAATAGTTGTGTCTATGAGTAACGTAATAGGTCACACACAGACTAAAATATGCATTGCAATAGTAAAATATATTCTGAATATTATAAATGCAAACTGGTTTCTAATTATGTTCAAAAATTGTGTAACATAGTAATGAAATTTGAGTGGCTTTTGTTATTCTATTTGAAATGTGTGCAATCTGAATACAGTATAGGCATTTATCATCTTTACTTTTTAATTCAATGCATGTTGACATAAACAGATAGCCAAACCAAACCTCAAATGGTCAGCTGCAGTTGAAAGTAAAAATTGGTTCCGTATTAAATATTTCGTTATCGAGTCAAATTTCCTCCTTTTCTACTTTAATTGCAATAGTTCGTTATTTATATAAGATACAATTTTCTATTTTTTTCTGCATAGCCATATGTCTTGCTATAAGCCATTTCAAGGTTATCAATGCATTACCTCGCAGACTGTATAGAATTTGAAAATAGGTGGCAAATAGGTGTGTTCTGGCAGTTGAACTTGAGAGTCAGTTCTGCAACAGGTTTAATGTGTTTACTAACTTGGGCCGTATCCTCACTTAAGATCAGGTGAGATTATGGCCATAATGCAACACCTTCACAAAAAATATACTCATATATAATAACTTAATAATATCATACTAATAAACTTCTTTATCAATTCACATGTGTGATGATTAGTGTAACCATTGGTTTATTGATTCTGATAAGTTTTTATTATAATAAATATGGAAAAAACAGTGTGGTAATTTATTGTTGAATATTTAATAATAAATTGTTTTGTGCAGCTTCACCAGCGTTAATTTGTTTATATGAAAGTGTCGTTTTTCTGGCTGAAAGGGGTCCTTTTAATGTAACCTTAAAAACTTGTATGCAATATTTCATGATGTTCGATCCGATTACTTACAGCGTGGAATCGTAATTATAAAACAAATTTACATTCGCAATTATAGAATTTATTTAATTAAGAACCAATAAGTATAATAATCGAAAAAAAATGTTTTACGCAAATTAGAAGCAACTGTCATATATTTAGTCATCTAACAAAAAAAAACCCGAGTTGATTGTCAGAATACAAACTATGACGAAATATTAGATTACTGATTTAAATGATTAATATGAACAAAAAAAAATTGAACATTCATATGTTGAGATGAAAATAAAATTAGTTAAACAGAAATATAAAATGAAAAGTATAATTTTAATTAAAATTATCATCGTTATCGTAATTTACATAAAAATCAATTAACGTTACTAGTGAACCGACAATTTGAAGGCTACAGATGTGTTGTAAAAAATATAACAGTTTTATTTTACTATTTTATGTAGAAACTTCACTAACTGCTGTTTAAATACATTGCAAACTGTATGTGAAGTTATCACTCGATTTTACGACAAGGTCTTCAAAATGTCCAAATTACTTGTCTTTGGTTGGACTATCTGAACTGAACAAATTATTTAACGAACTGAGCTAGTGGTAACGGATTTGGACCTCGTCGGTATAGACGATACGAATCATTGAAAGAAAGAACAATCATTGAAGAAAGCTTTAAAATTATACATATATAATAAATATATAAAAGGTTTGCTACATATGAGAGGTTTTTGAATACTAAAAACACGAAACCAGTTTAGTAATAAAATTCAATCATGAATCGACACGTCAGTATATTGCGCAGTGTCAGTCTGCAATTCGTCGATTTCACAGGCGTTCACGTTATCAGCATAAAAAAAATTCAGCGGACAGTATTATGGTCGAATCGACAGATATGTATTCAGATTGTACTAAATTAATTATTACACATTTCTAACTTGGTTACTATTGCTTCTTAACAATGAAAAATATGTACTATAACTTATTAAGACTAAATTCGTTACAAGTCTATTTACTATTGAATATTTTTCTTGACAATAACTCCGGTAAAATAGAAATGAATTATTTTCATTATGAAGATATGATTTTGAAAAATTACGCATAATGAAGAGTTATACATAAATGAAAAAAACTCACATTTAGTTAGTTTAACTAAATAAGTATCTTTAGTATGATTAGATAAATAAAACATAATACAAATGCTCATTAAGCGAAACATAGTTCACTGTTTGTTTTATATCAGCATACATTTTAATTAGATAAAAGGGGAAAACAGCATTTATTGCGATAACGCAGGGTCAAGATTAGGTATATTGGTATTTATAGGGTCATCACGCGTCTTCGAGAATCTGTTAGAAAAATCTAGTAGTTTTTCTAATTTTGAAGCGATGTTAGCTCAGTCGGTAGTGTCAAGCGACGTGAGTTTGAATCCACCTACATTATTAAGCTTGATCTTTCGGTGAAAGAAAACATCGTAATGGAACCATAGCGCGGTGGTAGGTCTTATTCTAATGCCCACCAGCTTGCTAACTACCACCCTCAAGTTAAAATTCTGCTACCAAATACCTATAGGTCTGTCCGACAGTTGCACTTGAGAGGCAGTCCCTCCACTAGGCTTAGTGTATATAAAAAAATTACAGACACAATTCTCTTCTTTATAGGTTACATTTCTGATTGTCAATATAATCGTTTGTTCTTGTCCTAGGTTCATGTTATCTTCAGCTACAAAGGAAAGAACCATTTGATCAAGAAGGACATCCGCTGCAAGGATGACGTCTACACCCATTTGTATACTCTCATCGTAAAGCCGGACAACACTTACGAAGTCCTCATCGACAATGAGAAGGTCGAGTCTGGTGAACTGGAAGCCGATTGGGACTTCCTTCCGCCTAAGAAGATCAAGGTTAGTAATAAAAAGATTAAGTTTTGTAGCGATAATCGCTCACTTGATAGTGCATATGGAGGCCACGTCAATGGACCTGAGTTCGTATCTCTGCAATGAGTTCCTTCTGTTGTCTACCAAGTTAACTACCACCCTCAAGTTGAAAATCTGCCGCCAAATACCTATAGGTATGTTCCGGCAGTCGCATTTGAAAGCCAACTACGCCACTAGGTTTAACGTATCCACCGTCTTAGGCCAAATCATCACTTAAGATCAGGTGAGATTGTGGCCATAAACCTATAAATAAAATAAAAACTATACGTACCGTTTCATGGCATTATTGAAATCATCCCCTATTCTACTGCTTTGAGGGATGATTTTGCACTCTTTATTTTTAATAAAAGTATAATTGTGAATTTCAGTGATTATGGTTTGTGCATACTAAATTTCATCTCCTGTTGCACTCCAAGTTTGTTTTACGTGACAATAGCTAACGTATGTTCATTTACCAATATACAATCTATCTCTATACCAAAATTAATAAGTGGTTAGCAAACTGACAGATGAGTTACTTTCACACTTATATTATTAAATAGTGTTGTATTGGTGTTGATGTTAGCGATTACATGACCAGAATTCAGAATTTGTGTTATATTGAAGTGACGTAGTAAATACTCTTCAATGATCATGAATACGAAAGCTATGTATTTACTTTTAGATATTCAAAATGTAACTATGTACTTACTTATAAATACGGGTGTCATTTTTACTAAAAAAATAAATCGATAACAAAAATAAAACAAATCTGGTATTAAAATGTTTGTTACCTTAAGTCCTATCCTGGACTGCTGATTTGTACCGGCGATTTTGAAACATTCGTCGTAATATGTAGAAACTGTAAAGTGAAATTTCCTATTATGTTTTTATTATTTTAAAGTGACTTTTAAGATTTCCATTTGATATACAATCGATACTTGTGTGACTACAAGTTCATTGAACTTACATTTTCAGTCGTCGTCCGTTGCTAATTGGTAGTCAAATAAAATCTAGAAGTTTACGTAGTACATTGATCGTTGACCTCAGTGATTTCATATATTTATATTTAATTTACACTTTAATGAAAATTGACTAAATAATAAATTTTTCTGGTGAATGTATTTTATATCATAGATTTTTTTTTCTATTTCTTGGTGAAACAATAGCAGATTATTATTATCACCAGCTGACCCAAAATTGTTCTATCTTATAAATTATTTGTAGTGAATACTTTGGGTGCATAAACAAAATAGGGGATGAGGGTAGTAGGGTGAAAATGTAGGGTTGTATGTACTTTTTAATGCCACAACATAAAAAATAAACATTAGAAATATTGTAAAAAAAAATGTTTGCGGAGGACAATCCTTATCACTTAGGGATTTGAAAAATAGTTTACGATTGATTCTCAGGCCTACCGACTATAAAATTTAATAAAAATTGGTCAGTTTTGGGTAGTTGGATAACAATTTTTTTTTTGGTTTTTCTGAATGAATAAATTCCTGAAATATTATAATATGGACTGGAATATAATAATATGGGCTTTACTGAAAATTTTACAAACATTTATTTGCCTGATGTTTTTTTGTATTACGTTGACTTAGTTTAAAAATTCTGTCTCATGTATTTTAAGTGACCCTTTATCGCGTCAATGATATACTATACTACATACAATAAATAGCTTACGGCTCCTCACAATCACAGGACGGTTTTGTTGTATAAAGCCCCATTTAACTAAGTTGAAAATGCAGCGGCCCACCTGATTTCGAAGACAGTTTAGTGTTTTCCAAATACTCCATGGCACATTATTTCCAAGTAGTAACTCGTCGGCAGCTTCTATATAGCTTAGTGGCGATGCTAACTTTTCTAGCCACATTATGTTTCATGCGTCTATTGGGAGAGGTTCGTTTTAAGTGATAGTAATTATATAATAAATCTCTCATACACAGGACCCCGAAGCCAAGAAGCCCGAAGACTGGGACGATAAACCCACTATCCCAGACCCTGAGGACAAGAAACCCGAAGACTGGGACAAGCCTGAACATATTCCTGACCCTGACGCCACCAAGCCCGAAGACTGGGATGATGAGATGGACGGAGAATGGGAACCACCTATGATCGACAACCCTGACTACAAGGGCGTCTGGGCTCCTAAACAGGTAATTTGAAAATTGTCACTTTAATATTGTTTTTAATTTTTTATTTTAGTTTATCTGGCACATTATTAATTATTTGCCCATATATATATGTAGAGACCCAATTACAAGATTGTAGTATTCAGTATTGACAGTGGTAGTAGAGTGATTTCAATACTAATAAATAAATGATACATATATGTAAAGAAAATACGAATAAGACGAAAATGTATGTAAAAATAAAATCAACTTTCTTGAACAAGGTTAATTATCGAACGATGGTAGTTATTGAAAGGATAGTTATTGAAAGCGGTTTCCTGATTACGTATTTTGCAATAACAAAGTGATTATGGGAATTGCTATATAGCAGTATTAATAATGTAAATTCGTGTTCTGTACCGAACATAATTTGGTATTGTAATTCTGAATCCGATATCTAACGACTTCTAGTAACACTTTAATATTGCAAAATACGTTATTAAAGGGCAGATTTCACCGGACTAAAGGTTGCGATTAACTAATTGGTTCTTAGTGCGCTGCATACACGTTATTACCATTAAAACTATGTACTTTGAGGACGCTCAAAACATACTTGAAGCCGTTCCACATGACGACCACGGTCTTTGTGGTCATGACGTCTTTATTTTCCAATTCCAATCAAAAGTAGACACATAGTCTTAATCCTCTTAGTTAATTACAATAGTAACACTCGCAAGCAAATAGAACGATAAAAGCCGCGGCCATGATTTTTGTGGACGCTAAGTAGAACGTAGCCTAAATTATGCATTAGTTGTGACACCTAATTATAGTTAACAATTAAAAATTTTGACTAATCATAGGCTATGTCTGGTGTTTTTATAAAATTGAGGTGACTGGTTATTTAGTCCCCACTTTTAGAATAGCAGACAATTTCATCTCGTACCCCGTATACCGGGATACCGTACCAGGGCAAGCTACTCTACTCTTTCTCAACTCAACTTCTTTCTCAACCCGCGACGAGTTTGTTTCTCTTCTAACAAACTGTTACTCGACTCAACAGGTGTAGCATCTTCAATACGCCAGACACATTTTCCGAGTACATCGCTTTTTAAAGAGGCACATCAGCCATAAAAAAAATTTATTATAGATTTTGTAACTATTTAAAATACACTTGTATAGTTATTATTCGAATAGGACTGCAGACAGTAATTAACGATAAATAAATTATATGTTTATATAGTTCAATTATACGCCGGCTTTTGTGTGGAAAAGTTATTAAATAGCCGAAAAAGTTTGAATTTTTTTTTGTAAAAGCGCGCTGTAGTCACAAAATATATCTGACTCAACACACGGGCGTTACGTATACATTCGGCAAGGGTCATTGACCGTCGCACCGTAATAGCCGTAAAACAGTTATGTGTGAATTTGTTCCGTTGACACGTGTGCCTCGAATGGTTATACTTATGTCTTGGTTAAACCCTTAAAATAAATAGAAAATATAATATTTTACTTTATAAACATAGAACTGTGCGTTAGTCTAAAAAATGTATCTGCTTCACATAACAGAAGTGAAAACTTAACATAGTGAGGTTAATACGAAATATAAATATAGGGTATAAAAAGAAAACTATTGGGACGGTACATATTGTGTTTATGTTGATATTGAATGCAACTGATGCGTCACGTAACGCTGACCGAGTGACTATAGCAGTGACTACGTTAGTTGATTCCAATCCACTTTACCCAAATGAGCGTTATATAGTCGAGTGTCTCAGATCAGTCATATTCAATACCCAAAAATGTCACTAAAAAAATACAGTTTAAGTAGCGAGCGATATTTAAGTGACTGCATATTTTATGGTGTTATTTAAAGTTGGTGTTAAATAGCGGAGATATAGTTGTATGGACAACAAGCTACACCGACCAAAGTCAAGTATAGTCGATGTTTTAAGAATTTGACGTTAAATCGAGTGGCTGTTTTGTTTGCGGTTGTTTGGTTAGACATTTAGGTCATGAGAGATAATCTTTTAGATATTATTGCCTGTAATAATAAGTTTGATAATTAAAACGACCTTAATATAATCCAAATTATATGAAGTGTGTATTTTTAATAGCCTTCGATGATATAGTAAAGATTATTGCTTTTACGTAGCGTCTCTGAATAAATCGTCTTTCTATAATAACCTTTAGAACGTTTGTTGTCATCATCAAATATATATATATATATATATATATATAATATATTGGAAGGCAATATTAGGCTTTTAGGTAGGCGTTCTTTGAGATTCGACATTTAAGTTCTCATTAATGGTTTACTAACAAATTTTTTACCAGTTACTACTAACCAAATACACCATGTGTATTAGCCAGAATTTGAGTCTATACATATATATATATACAACAATGTTATGATGTCTGTATTTTTTTTTATTGTTACTTACACATGTGTTTTAATTTCGTCACAGTTGCTCCTGATATAATTTCTCTAACTAACGTTACGACATTTATCTTTTCAGATCGACAACCCCGCATACAAGGGACCATGGATCCACCCCGAAATCGATAACCCAGAATACACCCCGGACCGGAAGCTGTACAAGCGCGATGAGATCTGCGCCGTCGGTCTCGACCTGTGGCAGGTGAAGTCCGGCACCATCTTCAACAACTTCCTCATCACCGACGACCCCGCCCTCGCCAAGGAGAAGGGAGAGGCCATCAAGAAGATGCAGGAGGGAGAGAAGAAGATGAAGGCCGAACAGGACGATATCGAGAGGGAAAAGGAGAAGGCTGAGAAACCTGATGATGATGAAGACGATGAGGACCTTGATGATGAAGCCGGTGATGCCACCCCAATAGTAAGTTTTATCAGATTAGCCTTCTTTATGCCACTTCAATTCGAAACGATGATAGCTCAGTCGGTAGTGTGGACGGACGCCGCGTCAAGGGACGTCGATTCGAATCTATCTACAATGAGCTTGAGCTTTCGGTGAAGGAAAACATCGTGATGAATCATGGTATGATGGTAGGGATTGGTCTCATGCCCACTTGGCTAGTGGACACCCCAAAGTTGAAATTGTGCTGCTAAATGCCTGTAGGTATGTTACAGCAGTTGCACTTGAGACCCAGTCCCCTGACTGCTATATACATCTTAGTATATAATCTATGGAAGCCGCAGGAAAAAAAATTATATGTATAACATGTTTAATATATTTAATTACGTATTTTTGCTGCTGCAGTAAAACTGTAGAATTATACAAATATGTGTATAAATTACCTGAAGATTTAGTGACGACTAATAAATGAAATTTGTATACAATCTATATTAATATTATAAAGCAAGATACAAGTCGGATTTCGAAAATTATTTTTGTAGTTAATTAAACAGTCACTGAGAAAAGGTTTGTTTTAGACTAATATGAGCACAGCAGTATTGAAAAAAGTAAGTTAGTAAGATAGCCAGGCGGCCATTGGAAATAGCTATACCATCATGCTATGGTTTCATCACGATGTTTTCCTTCACCGAAATCTCAAGCTCATTATAGTTGGAGCGGATTCGAACCCACGTAAATTATGAAGCTATTAGTACTACAAAGGAATAAATCATTTATTAATCATTTTTGTGTAATCTATTCTAGTTTTAAAGATTATGGAATGTATAGGGCATCTAATTTTGTTTTTATTAGTCGCGATATGATTTTGATGTTTTAAACTAATGATTAGTGTATTTAATGGAAAATTGTTTTTTTTTCTCTCCAGGAGGAGCACGATGAGCTGTAAATTACTTGAATATGTGTGTGTGTGAGTGTGAAGACAATACGTACCGGCGGGTACCAGCGCGTGTGTGTGTCGACACCGTTCCATATTTATATATAAGTCTGTCTGTCTGTCTGTCTGTCTGTCTCTGTGTGCGCGCTAAGTGTGTTCCAATATCCTATCGTAATTGTAATTTTTAACACTGTGTGCGTTTCAAAGGCTCGAAATATTCCGCTGGCTGCTAATTACGTGTATCTGACGATAGCAATTACCAAGCGATAGCAATTATGTTGCAACAGTCGAACGATGATGACGTTTTGGATATTGACTTTGAAATCCAAATTATATTACGTTTGGTACGTTATGGCTAATATGTATTATGAATTTGCGATTTTGAAGCCAGTATATAGCGATATTCGCTATCGCTTTGTTATTGTTGTTTACGTAATCAGTGGTCCGATTTGTTGTTCGTTACGCGTGACACTCGGGTGTATATGCGTTTTATTCAACAACATTCTATGTACTGATTTTAAAATCACGCTCTAGTTTTTTTTATTAAATGTAAATTATAGACGTTTTGTTATGTCCCAGCACCGTGTGTTGGGTAGTGAGATACGGTTTATGGTACAATTTTAGTCTGTTTAGCCTATATTTTGTTTTTTTTTGTAAGATTACGTCTAATGTTGTACTATAAATGTGATGTGATTTCTCATTTTATGTTTTGAAATGAGTTTGATTAAAAAAATTAACCCATTTATTACTTTTTTTTATTTCATATACCCTAAACAGTAAATGTTAAACGACTGTATGTTTGGATGGTGGCGAATATATGAGGATAAATAAATAATAAATCGTAAACCATACATATTTATTATAAAAAAAGGTTTTATTCTTTATTTACATTTTAGAATATATTAAATAAATATTTTAAAAAAGTTAGATAATCAGTTTGCCTCATTTCATGTTGATCCCACGGTGACGTCCAAGGAGTTACTAAAAAAATAGTATAAACAAATGTATAGGTACTAAGTATAAATTAATAACTCGTGTAAAGGCAATGGCAGCAATCTCACTTCTTGACACTTTCGAGTTAAGTAAATTGAGTATAGCGAATAGTTGGACACGTTGAAATAAACATCTTTAAATATATCTCTATATTTTTGTGAGTTCATTATACGTCGTATGTTTATCGTTAAGGGCACAATTTCACTTGATCTTAAGTGATGATATGACCAAGATGGTGGAGTCGCTAAGCCTAGTGTAGAGACTGGCTCTCAAGTGCAACTGCAGAAATAGATTTTTAACTTGAGGGTGGTAGATATCTAGGCAGGCCTTAGAAAAAGCCCTACCAACATGCAAATAGTAACAGACAATAATTTATTTTTTGTCGCATTCATTATTGTTCTCGCTCTCGTCATGGTTGTACTCAGAAACTCTATGATAGACATAAATTCACGTCCGCTGAATCTAGGTTATCGATGAACGAGAAAATTTTAAGGTTATTCTACGTTATTTGTCACACATTTTAAGTTGCCTTGATAGGCAGATGCCACAATTAAAATTAAAAAATAAATACAATGCTCGTCTCCGTTGTTACCACCGTTATCATTAGATAATATTGTGGTTCAAATATATAGTTGTAGAGGAAAAGAAAATAAAAATGTAATGA
The DNA here is from genome assembly GCA_039707435.1 of Actias luna. Classification (NCBI taxonomy): domain Eukaryota; kingdom Metazoa; phylum Arthropoda; class Insecta; order Lepidoptera; family Saturniidae; genus Actias; species Actias luna. The sequence continues at coordinate 4,063,364 of JAZHAC010000033.1, read as the reverse complement.
CTTACCAATATATCTCAAAACTGTAACAGAGAAAACAAAGTTAATCAACACAAGCTTTAATATGAAAGAAAATAAATTTTCAAGTTCTTACGCAAACTATAGTACAAAAAGACGACTTGGCTAGGGGCTTATAGTGTCCAATTGTACAGGCGGCAAAATTTGAATAACTTAACATATTTAACACAAATATATTTCACTTACGTCGTTCGAAAGGATTCTTCCTCCTCACTTTATTAGTCTTTTGTTCGTTCACCACAGGAACGGGCTGCTCTACTGTAGGACTAGTAGTTGTTGGATAAAAATAATGATGTATATTCCATAAATCACACGGTTGCGGTGCAGCCTTCACTGGAATTAAGAATAGCGATTCGTTATATGGATGTACCGATGATAATCTTATACAGAAGGCGTTTTCTATACGTCGCTCACATCAAAGCTGTAATCATACATGATGATAGGGCTTTTTCTAATGCCTATCTGGCTAACTATCATCTGCAAGTTAAACATCTTCCGCCATATACCTATAGGTGTGTTCCGGCAGTTGCACGTGAGAGCCAGGCGCTCTACTAGACTTAGTTACCATCTTGGGCTACATCGTCACTTAAAATCAGTTGAGATGGTGACCATCACGCTGAAACCTATAAACAAAACAAAATGCAAGTCTGTAATAAATTTATCAAGCAAGTTAATATAATCCATTCTATTTTTATGCGAAACAATTTTTATACGCGCCTTAAATTCAAAATTAAATATAATATTTACAAAAATCGATTATGTAGCAAATGTAAAGAAAAATAGAATCTATATGAAACAGCACGCGTAAATTCTACTTATAAAATAATTATTGTTGATTATTTTATCTGTGTACTCAATATAAACAATGATGTAAATGACATACATTTTTAAATTGCTTATTAGTTTAGCGTTATGACTACAATTTTACCTAGCTAAGTGAAGACGTGGCCCAAATAGACGCGCTAAACCTGCCCAGTGGTGAGACAGGCTCTAAAGTGCAACTACCTGAATACGTAGATAGGTATTTGGCGGCAAAATAATGTGAATCTGTTGTTGATATTTCCATCTCTACAATTTATGGTTGTTAACCAATAATTAGGTATATGACATTCTTGAAAATTAAATCATAACCAAATTGCCTAATTTTTAGATATTTGTACTTATGAATTATGGCTTCAATTTACATTAGATTGTACTACTGTGTGAGTATAATATGTGATAATACCCTATTATGAAGTCCAAAGTTGGATAAGTTTTATTGTGTAAAAGAATGGCATGACTTAAATATTATAAATCATGACAAACTGGACACCTCATATTTTAGACTCCGTAAGACCAGTATTTTTTTTAGGTAATAGTGTTAGGTTTTTTTCCAAGTTGCTCTGAAGTACCAAAGCACATTACCGACTTGCTGGATAGTAAGTTTAAGCACCATATCAAGAGGGTTTCGAAGTCAAAAGGCACAGAGTAAATCAATATGTGAAACTATGTATGATAGTGATGTCTGGAATTGAGACCCCTCTGAGTGCATGTGTTAACAACGATTTTAAATATACTTAAATTTTTCCATGTTCAAAAATATACCTACCCAAAAAAGATAATATAATCCGATCAAGTTTCTTGCCGGTTCTTCTTAATGACTGTGTAATTATTTACGAACCGTTGGTAGTTTTAATGTTCATAATAAGCGCCTTCTCAAGACCTAAATTGAATAAAGTTATTTGATTTGTTTTGATTACTACTCTAGCTAAATGTTATCTACATATCAACATCATATGGATAAAACCCAGCTTAGAATATTATACATAATCTATTATATTTTAGTAGGAATCGAACTAAAGATCCACGAGTTAGATGGGCCTATATACTTGTCAAATATCAATGTTAACTATATTATTACAACTTACCGTCAGTAGCTGTGATAAGTAATATTATCTGTAAATAAGACAATACCATTTTATAACATGCTGTTAAACATTACAATTTAAAAAAAAACCTAAATTTCTGAAATGAATGCACTCTCAAATGCTTAGCGATGTCTTTTTACACTAACAAGATTTTTGACTTTATTTTATTTTCAAACTGTAATACTGTAAATACTTAATTTTCATGGTGGTAGGGTTTATTCTAATGCCTGCTTAGCTAGCTATACCTTCAACGTAAAAATTCGTTACCTTAGTTGTGGTCCAGAACTTTGCACTTATAGCCAGTTCCTCCACTAGGCTTAATGTGTCCTCCATCTTGGGCAAAATTGTCACTTAACGTTAGGAGACTATGGCCATAAAGTTAATAAGTGTCAAAAACAACAAAACAAATGAATAATTATACGAAATAATTAAAACAAGTGATTCTTACCAAAACAATCAAACACTCCATAAACCAGTAGCAACGTCTCATTTTGGAACCGACTCGAAGGACAAATGGACAATGTCTCACTTTGCCGTCTATATATAGAGAACTGCTAAACAAAACATTGGACACAGTTTATGGAACATTGAATATTTTATTATGCAGGAACGTTTGTTTCCAGTGAGGGTCGGACGAAACTTTTATTTCCATGACATATTTTCAAATTTACTGTGAGACATATTTGTAATATAGGCAGTTCATTGATATGCAATTTAGAAACACACATTAAATGGTTTAAGCTGAAATTTATTGCGCTACGTATGTACTGCTTTTAAGCTAATAATAAGTATATTTAACTGATTCTTAGGTATATGCGTGTACTGAATATTATAATCAGTGTATAACATTTTTAATTATGAGGTAGCACGGTTGTAATTGAACCTCTGATTTAAAATGTTTGATATCACCTTCTTTGCATAGGCATATGCAGTGTGATACGTAGGCATATTTCGTACTTACAAAATAAACGGTTAAATTTTATCGTACATATTTATTGAAAGGAATTAGATACTAGTAAAGTAAGCTGTACAACATTTAAAAAACCTTCTGATCTGATCTGATTCAATGGACTTAAGTTCGGCTATAAGTTTACCTTGGGGAATTCCTGTAATTCTGGGAATTACGGGGTAAGACGTCATTATATATTACTAACTACGAAATTAAATTCGAGTTACTTACTAATTGTAAATAATTCGAGATCTTCAGGGGAAGAGAATGGTATTTTTTTATTTACTGAGAATTACGACGTAACGAGATTCGAGTTATAGAGATTCCACTGTAAAAAAAAATGCAAAGCGTAAAATGGAATGATTTCATTTTTAGCATAAATTTTCTATGTAAAAAGAATACTAAAAATACATCCCACTTTTAGAACGGCATTTATAAATTCGTTCTTAAATAAACGTACCCATATAGCTGGCTGTGAGAGAGGAGTCACAGATGTGCTTACGATGCGGTCGTATACCTGGATGGCATTTATAAAGAATCGATAATTCAATAAGTAATCATTTTCACTATATAAAGGTTTTTAGATTTATTATTATTAACAATGTAGCCTGGCTTTCATGGGTAATTGTATTAATCATATAAGTTAGATAGATAGGCGACTATACGTTAATAGATCTTTTTAAGATGAATAATTTTGTAGTAGATTGTTAATATATGACTGTATTGGTTAAAGTGGTGGGAATAAAGCTTCCAGTCGGCATTATTTTATTCTGATTGTTTCAACAACTATCATGACATTTTAGCCAATGTATAAAAAACCATTCTTATATTATAAATGCGAAGGTGAGTTTGTTTGCTACGCTTTCATATATATATCGCTGAATTGATTACGATGCAATTTTGGCTTAGAAATAGAAGGGACTCTGGAGACAGTGATGGGCTACTTTTTCTCGCGAAAACCTTATCGGAAGCCGGGCAAAGCGAGAGATAAACTTTGTATAAAACTTTATATTGAGTCTTTCGATTTGGTCGATAAAATCAGTATTACTGCTAGCGTAGCCACGATAAAAAACTAGTCAATTATAAACCTAAACTCTGTGTATTGGTGATACAGAATGAGAACCCGTTTGTCAGTTTTTGAGTTTATCCATTTAAACAGACTGATAGATAAAGGACATTCTGGCTAGCCATCGTTGCTGTTCATGGACACGCTGTTTTATGATTTCTCTATACTATACTGATTTGATACATGTTAAATGTTTAGTTACATTCGCAAAGACATAAAAATGCATAAAATATTGCTAATTTATTTGAAAATGAAGAAAAGCATTGTGATGAAACCATAGCATGGTAGTAGGGTTTTAATAATGCTCGTCTGGCTAGTACTACTCTCTAGTTGAAAATCTGCCGGCAAATACTTTTAGATGTGTTGCAATTGAGAGCCAGCGCCATCACTAGGCTTAGCATGTCCACCATCTTGGGCCACATCGTTCCTTAACATCATGTGAGATTATGGTCATATCTCTAAACCTCAACTATAAAAAAAAACTTTTTCCAACTCACATTATACTTATCTGTAATTCTAAGAACCGCTAACATCTATTTGCACGGACGATATTATTAACTTAGCCGGCGTTTTATCAAGGGAGCTAAGTTAAAGCTTTATTTACTTTAGCAATAACAACTCCCTTTATAAAACGCAGCTTTGTTTTCATAACCACCCTTAAAATTAGAGAACACAAACTTTATTTGTCGCCGGTGAACTGGCAGTATTTAGATGTTTGACAGAGAATGGATTCTTAGGTCGGTAAATTTAATTTTGTATTTCCAAGGCAGGGGTGATAACGTTAAGTGTCAATATTAGATGAGATGCCGTCGCAGTAGGGATGGCGATCTAATTCGATGTATCAAGGAATCGATTTTTAGGTTAAAAATGTTTTTTTTTTATGGATTCACAACTCTGAATTGATACAGTGAATTGATAATACACTTTAAAAATGGAGGTTAGATTCTTATATATTTTCATAAAACATTATTTACAATTATTTTTAATTTTTTCAAACAACTTTGAAACGGTTTTATTAAGCCATTAAATTTGTGAAATAATTTTTTTCTTGTATTCCTGATACTATGTTGTACATGTAAACAAAACTTTAATTAGTATAATAATTATAAAATATCGATTATTGTTGTGTTCTATGATTGGTTTTATATTGAAAAATTTAACACGAACAGTGAATCTAAAAAAATCGTGAATCGATCTTTCGGATCTCGATTTTTCGTAATTCGATTATATTTACCTCTATTCGAATCGATCCAAGAATCGATCTTTTTAAGAAAGAATCTGCATCCTTACCTCACAATGCTGCCCTGAATATCCGGTGTTAAAAACGCCCGAATCTTTTTAGAAAGAGTGACGGAAAGTGAAATATGGAAGATAAAGATGAATGGATCAAGTCCTTGTAGGTACATATGTTTGTATGTACTGGTACTTTAAATTTATATCTTTATCTATATTAATATTCTTAAGCGGAAAAGTATTCTTTGTTTGTTTAAGCGCACTAATTTTGGCAGTACCACTGGGATTACAAACATTCTTTTTGTATATGCTAGAGCAATCATTGATGAAGACTCTGGACTATTTGACATCATACTACCACTAATAGGAACAAAGCTGTTTTGAAAATGGGTACTGAAACGGGAAAAAATGTTAAATAATTTTAGTTCCACGTAAATGAAGTCACGGGCACAGCTAGTGCTGCTTTAAATATAGAACGATGACTGGCTGCGTTTCTTCCGTATTTTGGCGATGGATGACAAGAGACAAGAGTTTATTTTCCGTTTATTGTGGCGTTTTTACAGCTATCGTAAAACGTACTAAGCTTAACCCGCGATGCGGCGGCGGCAGGGTAGGTACGTCCAGTAAATTCTAGCGAAATTTTTATGTCTGCAGCAAAGAAATTGCTATTTGGCGACAGGAAACCATTGAAACTATGTAAGCTAGATAAGGCTTGGCTCCAGTGGTGGATTAAGAAATGGGCCGCCTATAGGCTGAATCGAACTGCTGCTTAAGCTACATTTTTTGAAAATTAAAAAATTGATACTCCATTTTCAAAAACCGAAAAAATGCCATCTTCAATATTTTTCTGCCGCAACTAGAAGTTTACCTGGAAATCCACCACTGCTTGGATCAGACATTTATAAATACGAATCTTTATGTATAATTATTAAGAAAGAACCCTTTGTTATTTTCACCTTAAGTTATCGAAATTGCAAATTTTGACCATCATAATTTTAATTTTTAAAGTAGAACAAGTATTGCGATTTTTGTTCAGAGAAGGTAATCATTGAATTATTTTTAATTTTGTTATCGATTGACAACATTTTAAAGTCCTTTCACAAACAAATTAACAACACGCTACCACCGAAGGTGTATTGATAAAATTACAAAAACAGGCAAACGTAATTGAATAAAATTTTAGTTCCTTGCGAACGAAGACGCAGTGAAATCTATTACATATAATTAATAAATAGCTATTGTAGTTCCGTTTCATTATCCATTGACTAAACATCCTTTATTGAAAGTAAAAAGATTAGATCAAAAGATTATTAAAAACTAAATAATAAAATTCCATGTGAAATAAACTCACTATGACATTAATACTGCGGCCCTTGATCAAAATTTTATGTACATTTTTACAAGTAAATAGGATGTATTATGAAGATGCTTTTATGAAGTCAGTAACAATACCAATTATAAGAACAGCTAACTATTCAGCAAAGATTAACATTTAGTTACTAAACATACATAAATGCGTTAAAGCATGAAAAGAATCGTTGACAAGAACAAGTTAAAAATATTATTACAATGTAAAAAAACAAAAAAGTATTAAAATAATATTAGTAAAATCATCTAAAATTACAAAATGTTATGATTATATATAAAAATTTCATTTCAGCGCACAATATCCCGTATGGTCTAGTGGCTAGGATACCTGGCTTTCACCCAGGAGGCTCGGGTTCGATTCCCGGTACGGGAAAATTTTTGAAGTTTTTATTGAATGTATTTATGTATTTTTTTAAAATAGTATCCTTTTACAACTACGGAAAATGTAAAATAAAATATATATTTATAATAGATTGACTTTCTAAAATTAAATTGATTACTAAAGTGTTTTTATGCTCTAGGCGAGGGAGCGTAGCATTTATCACTTCTATCTACAACCTCGACTTGACGGTTTGTCCGGTGTCATGTAGCTTTAATGATAGGCCGTAAACTTGTATAAAGTTACTGATGTAGTTGAATGTCTCGGTCATGAAAACTTAAGGCGTTATCTAAAATGATTGGTTTGAATGCGACCTTGACAGCAAACCCGCCGTAGTCCGTAGCGAATGCGAGACGAATGATTTATTCTCAGCTCTTGCAACTCGCGACGGTTGTGACCGTGGTCGTCAGACGTATAAAATGACAAATATTGTATCAAAGGTAGTATACTACCGAATTTTAGAATATTTTAAGCTTGTTTACGTGGTTTATTTAGTAATTTTTATTGTTTGGCATTTGACCATAATCTCACCTGATCTTATGTAACGGAAAAGCCACGAGTTGGAAGTAAATTTTCCTCTTCATAATGGTAGGTAGTCAGGCCGGCAATAGTTTATGTCCTACAATAATAATATAGGTCATTTGTTATATGTATTGGTAAAAAAACAATGTTTTATTTAAAAAAAACGAGCGTATTGTAGACTTTACTGAGTGATTATTACTTCAAAATGGCTGCCTTCGAATTTATTATAGGTTTGTATATCAACTTATAAATATACCAAAAGTGAGCATAGGTTTCGCCAAGTGTAGACGGATTTTATTATATGACCGTATGAATCCTAGAAATTGTATAAGGTTCGATGACAATGCCGGTTCGGCCGCCATATTTGTCACAGAGTAGCATGAATCTTAATGTTTTCCAGCCTAAAGGGTACGGTTGACATTCCGCAATGGTACATAAAGCGATCTAACTCAGTGTAGTCCGAATATATTATTAACATTGGAAAATTTTATTGGGGCTATGTAGTGCTTTTTAATTCATAGTCATAGTATATTGCAATCTGTCGTGTGGAACTAAAAATGAATTTTGCCCGTTTTTTTCCCCTTTTTTTAGTACTGCTTTACTCCTATTGGTAGTAGCGTGATGTTAAATAGCCTAAAGCCTTCTTTAATGATTACTCTAGCAAATACAGATAGAATTTTTAGAAACAAACTTTTCTATTTTATAATATGGCAACAAATAATATAGATGTCTTATTTCTATATTATGTTACGAATATTGCATTTATATTAATATTGTAAAACGGAAAAATTGATTTGTTTTAACTCGCTAATATTAGGAAATACCGGTCTGTTTTCAAAAATTCTGTTTATATTTGATGGAGCAATTATTGTAAAAATCTTTCGGCTGTTGCGCATCAATATTATATCAGTATTATAGTTAAAAGTTACAAAAACGAATAAAAATGATTAAATAAAATTTTAGTTACATGCGAACGAAGTCGCTAGCTAGTTGGTCTATAGCAATAGTGCAATGATTTACGGAACATATTCTTTTCTTTTTAATTCATTAAAATAAATTAATTAATTTTAATGATAACTGCACACTGAGAGGATTTAGGTATAATTTAAGTAACAAAGAAGGAAAGCCGTGTGTTCGCTAAATAAATAAAAAACAGATTTATTTATGACGCATCCCAGTTCACCACCGATTAAAAGTTTTAACTTATTGTAATGTAGCATTCAAACTATCGCATGAGCTCTAACCATCTTATTACTTTGAGACATGCTTCAAACCAAACAAATTGTACCTGACATTGTAATTTATAAATCATTTCTTTTATGAAAAATAACTAAACAATATTACGGGAAATGGTAACAGTATTACATAGTGTATGCCGAATGACATAATTTTATGAATTAAAATAAAAGCTTCAACATGACTGTTTAATAACCAGCCAAAAACGTTCTTTTATTGACCTGGTGTTGAAATTCCTTTCCTCACAGATTTCTTTATCCAACGCATTCCATATCCAGACATCAGTCAAAACTCCCTTTAGAAAATTTTATTAAATAAAAGTAATCATCCAAATTAACAACAGTTATAGTACAGACTAGCTATGCCCGCGACTTCGTTCGCTTCATATAAAACATATTTTATTATACCTCGTAAATAACACTTATTTTTTAAATGTCTGGTGCAGTGCGTCCTTTACTAACACCGTATATGGAAAACTTCATGCTGCCGATGAGAACTTAAAAACAATAACATCTCCGCACTCCATAGATCATATTGCTGACAAATATAATCCAAAAATAAATCTATTCTAGTACTGTCGGATGTGGCGTAGCATTAAATTATGTATTATTTCAGTTTAAAACGTAAAATATATTAGTATTCTTTTTCCAGAAAAAAATATTAAAAAGTGTTTATAAAATACCGGATGTAGCCTTAATTAAGCGTTCTTTATTACTAAGCACAGTTCAAAAATAACTAATATTCACTCAGAAATAGAAATTTGATCATATAATTTTAATATTGGAGATTGAAAGAATTTCTCGACAAGTTGGGAAAAACCTTGTGCCGATATATGTTTATTGAAAACATAAAAGTTCCACAATAATTACTAAACAAGAAAAGAAAGTCGCTTGACAAACAAAGGATCAAAAATCTACCGATCTGTTTTGTTTTTGGCTATTTATACGTAGATTATAAAGAATAAAAGAAAATTTTATATCAGTTTATATGTAAATTTACTTTAAACAATAATTTAGATTAGATATGATATGAGAATAGATTAATTTAGACAGGACCACTAGCGCCAATGTAGTAATTTATTTAATTTTAAACTTTTTTTTTTTTTGTGAAATCTAAAACTTATAGGCAATTCTTCATCCTTATTTCCATGTTCCTGATACGTACAACAATTAGAAGTTGAATTATCAATTTTCAGTATATTCATGCACTGCCGGAGCAGACGTAGTATTAAATTATGTGTTATTTCAATTTAAAACGTAAAATGTATTTTTATTTCGTTGCTCGAAATAAAAATTAAAAAAATGTCGATAAAATACAGGCGTAGGATTAGATAAGTTTTGTTTATTAATACGCATATTTAAAAAATAACTAATGATCACTCAGTGATCGAAATTCGAACATATAATATTATTATTGGAGATTGGAGGGATTTCTTGACAAGTTAGAAAAAAATGTTACCGAAATTTGTTTATTGAAAATATTAAAGGTCCTCAATAATTACTAAATAAAAAGGAAAGTCGCTTGACAAACAGAGGAGGCAAAATCTACCAATCTGTTCTCTTTTTGGCTATTTATAGGTAGATTATAAAGAATAAAGAAAAAGTTTATATTAGTTTATATGTAAATTTAATTTTAAAAAGAATATAGATAGTTTAAATATTTCCTACATTTAATTCTTTTGGAACACTAGCGCCAATGTGATAATGTCTTAATTGGAAACTTATGATTTTGTTGTATTTTTTGTGTTACAGATCTCGGGTCCTAGGAGTCATTGCAAGCAGTGGTATCATCCTACTCTACCACCGGCAACGCTTTGCACGACTACCTCGTACAGCTGGCGGCACTTCGTACCAGGCGGCAACGCTTTGCACGACTACCTCGTATAGCTGGCGGCACTTCGTACCAGGCCGTCTATGACAAAAGGGTAAGTACGATGTATTACTGTTTAAGTGGGTTGTATATGTTTATTTGTTTTTTTCCTTTATTGTATTCATTGGGGGATGTTTCTAATTCATACTCTTGAGTTTTTTTTTTTGTACATCCCCTTTATATGTATTTTAAAATGGCAGTCTCGACGACGTGTGACGAGGCTGTCCCATTGCATCGGGTAATCTTTTTACAAACTTCGTACAACTCGCGGTATATGTTTATTTGTTTTTTTTTTCTTTATTATATTTATTCGGGGATGTTTCTAATTCATACTCTTAATTTTTTTGTACATCCCCTTTATATGTATTTCAAAATGGCAGTCTCGTCGTTGTGTGTCGAGGGTGTCGCATTGCATCAGGTAATCTTTGTACAAACCTTTTACGACTCGCGGCATGTCATACATGTTGTATAACATCCCCCTTTATATGTATTTTAAAATGGCAGTCTCGACGACGTGTGACGAGGCTGTCCCATTGCATCGGGTAATCTTTTTACAAACTTCGTACAACTCGCGGTATATGTTTATTTGTTTTTTTTCCTTTATTATATTTATTCGGGGATGTTTCTAATTCATACTCTTAGTTTTTTTGTACATCCCCTTTATATGTATTTCAAAATGGCAGTCTCGACGTTGTGTGTCGAGGGTGTCGCATTGCATCAGGTAATCTTTGTACAAACCTTTTACGACTCGCGGCATTGTCATACATGTTGTATAGTAACGTATTACATATCTTTTGTGTCTTTTACAGATCTCGCGTCGGAGACTTATCGCAAACGCAGATGACATCTACTCGTACAGGACGGCTTCTGCACACGCTTTGCACAACTATCTCCTACAGCTGTCGGCATTTCGTACCAACTAGGCCGTATGGTGTGTGGGGGTGAGTGCGATATATTATTATGTTAATAGCACAATATTAGTTGTTTAATAACATTTAGTGCACGGTGATATGTAGTTATTGAAGTTAAATTTATCATTTGAATAATTATGTTAGTTTACACTTCCACCGGGTCGTACATAGTGTACGGGTAAGTGAGATGTATTATGGTTTTATCGTGCGTTATATGTATGATGTGGTTCAAGAGTTGGTGGATACGCGACCAGTTATAAATAAGCCATCCTCTTCATATTTATTTGTGCAATCAGAATCAGAAGTTATTATCTATTGAATTGATTAAGTTGGCACCTCTAGAGGTATATCTCGGCAGGTTTTCGACTTGAAGGTGGGTGGTAGCTAGCGGTGCAAAGGATTGCATATTATACGAATTTATTACATAGCACTCAATTGCAGCAACTTCCGGGAGGCACATATAGAGTTATATGGCGGCAGATTTTCGACTTATGGGTGGTAGCTAGCCATGCAAAGGATTGCATATTATAGGGATTTATTACATAGTGCGATGCACATATTCTATTGCGATTACCGAGAGCATCTACTCATATAGGCGATGTTAAAAGCACGACTACCTCAATTTATTACATAGTGCGATGCACATATTCTATTGCGATTACTGAGAGCGTCTACTCATATAGGCGATGTTAAAAGCACGACTACCTCATATACAGCTGAAGGCACTTTAACCAGTTACATGACGCATATAATAGGTGGAAAATCTTCACCAGCTTTATCCCGTAAAGCCAGCAAGTGGTAGTTTTTTATAGTTAAGATTTTAGCGATTTGGTCACAATCTCACCTGTTGTTAGTTTTGGTCACAATTTCACCTGATGTTAAGTGGCTCAAGATGATGGACACGCTAAACCTGTGGAGGGATTGGCTTTCAAATGCAACTGCCGGAACACTTATAGGTATTTAGCGGTAGATTTGTAACACTTATAGGTATTTAGCGGTAGATTTGTAACTTATGGATGGTAGCTGGCCAGGCGGGCATTAAAAAAGCTCTATTACGATGGATGGTGGTAGTTTTCAACCAGCGCGCGCAGCACATGGCGCATGGTACGTTATTATTATAATGAGGCGTTGTATGTGTAGGTGGAGAACCTTCATCTCGAGCTGCCATTGCGTGCACTGCGAACATCAAATCTATACATAGTTGTCCCGTAGTGACTGTGCACCGCTATCTCGTCTAATCGTCTAGCTGACGTCTCGATACGTTTAGTATTAAGATGCGTTTAGATTTAAGATGCGGTCTCGTATATACGTTTAGTATTAAGTTGCGTTTAGATTTAAGATGCGGTCTCATACGTTTAGTATATTAAGATGCGTTTAGATTTAAGATGCGTTCTCATACGTTTAGATTTAAGATGCGGTCTCGTATTTTAAGATGCGGTCTCGTATATACGTTTAGTATTAAGTTGCGTTTAGATTTAAGATGCGGTCTCATACGTTTAGTATATTAAGATGCGTTTATATTTAAGATGCGTTCTCATACGTTTAGATTTAAGATGCGGTCTCGTATATACGTTTAGTATTAAGTTGCGTTTAGATTTAAGATGCGGTCTCGTATATACGTTTAGTATTAAGTTGCGTTTAGATTTAAGATGCGGTCTCATACGTTTAGTATATTAAGATGCGTTTAGATTTAAGATGCGTTCTCATTGCGTTCTAGATTTAAGATGCGGTCTCATACGTTTAGTATTAAGATGCGTTTAGATTTAAGATGCGTTTAGATTTAAGTATGCGTTTAGATTTAAGTATGCGTTTAGATTTAAGTATGCGTTTAGATTTAAGTATGCGTTTAGATTTAACAAGTATGCGTTTAGATTTAACAAGTATGCGTTTAGATTTAAGTATGCGTTTAGATTTAAGTATGCGTTTAGATTTAAGTATACGTTTAGATTTAAGTATGCGTTTAGATTTAAGATGCGTTTAGATTTAAGATGCGTTACGATGCGGTCTCGTTTACGTTTAGTATTAAGATGCGTTTAGTATTAAGATGCGTTTAGTATTAAGATGTGTTTAGTATTAAGATGCGTTTAGTATTAAGATGCGTTTAGTATTAAGATAGTATTAAGATGCGTTTAGTATTAAGATGCGTTTAGTATTAAGATGCGTTTAGTATTAAGATGCGTTTAGTATTAAGATGCGTTTAGATTTAAGATGCGTTTAGATTTAAGATGCGTTTAGTATTAAGATGCGTTTAGTATTAAGATGCGTTTAGTATTAAGATGCGTTTAGTATTAAGATGCGTTTAGTATTAAGATGCGTTTAGTATTAAGATGCGTTTAGTATTAAGATGCGTTTAGTATTAAGATGCGTTTAGTATTAAGATGCGTTTAGTATTAAGATGCGTTTAGTATTAAGATGCGTTTAGTATTAAGATGCGTTTAGTATTAAGATGCGTTTAGATTTAAGATGCGTTTAGATTTAAGATGCGTTACGATGCGGTCTCGTTTACGTTTAGTATTAAGATGCGTTTAGATTTAAGATGCGGAGAATACGATTTAAGATGCGTTTAGATTTAAGATGCGTTACGATGCGGTCTCGTTTACGTTTAGTATTAAGATGCGTTTAGATTTAAGATGCGGAGAATACGATTTAAGATGCGTTTAAATTTAAGATGCGTTAAGATGCGGTCTCGTTTACGTTTAGTATTAAGATGCGTTATGATGCGTTTAGATTTAAGGCGAATACGTTTAGTATTAGGATGCGTTTAGATTTAAGGCGAATACGTTTAGTATTAAGATGCGTTTAGATTTAAGATGCGTTTAGAATAAGATGTAGGATGCCGTCTCTAATACGTTTAGATTTAAGATGCGTTATATTTAAGCGTTATATTTCAGACGATAATACGTTTAGATTTAAGTAAAATATTGTTAATATTTCTAAACGTTTAGATGATTTAAGTAAAATATTGTTAATATTTCTAAACGTTTAGATTTAAGATGCGTTATATTTAAGCGTTATATTTCAGACGATAATACGTTTTTAGATTTAAGTAAAATATTGTTAATATTTCTAAGATCGACAAATATTCACGTGATAAAAGAGCGATTGCTGGAGAGTTTCTTTCGCCGTTTCTTCTCTTCCAGAACGCCATGTTGTTTACGAAACGGTAGTAGTGTTTTTCCTTAAAAAAAAAGTTAAAAAAAAAAGTTATATTATAATCTTATTTTTGGGAAATAAAAGATTTGATTTAGCTTTTGTTTTAATTGGTATTATTTTTCCTTCACCGAACGCTCAAGCTCATTGTAGGTGGTTAGATTCGAACTCGCGTCTCTTTGACGCGAAGTCGTACACACTACCACTGAGCTATCATCGCTTAAAAAAATGTATCGGATTATATACGTCAAAATATTTATCGCGCCCCTTGACGCGAAGTCGTACACACTACCACTGAGCTATCATCGCTTAAAAAAGTGTATCGGATGACATACGTCAAAATATTTTTTTTTGATAAGTAATAGCGGGAATATAAGTGCAACCGTATCCACCTGAGTGTAAATGATCACACAACACCAAGGGAATCGCAGGTGCAGGTGCGTAGTCGTGGGAAGAAAGAAATTTCGCGTGAAACGCACCTTCCTGACTCGCCAATCATTCACACGTTGAGGATGGAATTTAAGTTTATGACGCTGGTAACGGTGGTAAGGATCTGTGTATCCATCATTTTCTCGAACACCATAAAAACAGAAATAAACTAATTCTACTATTGCTCTTCGATTAATCTCGCTTCATGATATACACGGTATATCCAGTAACCCCGCTCATATTGTCATTCATCAATTGCTAATTAATGTAAAAGAGATTTAAAAAAATGTTTGGGTTGACAGCTGTCAAAGTCTCTTTGACATTGTATAATGAATGTTCTCCCATATATTTATTGTTCTCGCTTTAGATTACCAATTGTTTTTGGTTCACCGTTGTTTTTGGATTGAACTGCATTTAAGAATAGGTAGAAGGCAGTCTCTATATAAAAAAGCGTTCGTGTCTATGACCTGACTGCGCAGACTCTGCAGTTTGCTATTTTGGATTTATATTATCTGTCGCTAAATCATAATTCTGTACGTTATACATTGTTTACTTAAAAAAAATGTAATGACGTCGTGTCTTTATACACAAATCAGCCAATGTCATGTGGATTGCTCCAGACTTTATATTTTAAATATTACGTAACAGTAAATTGGTATAATTCCTATCAAATTATATTTATAAAATAAAATAATTAAAGTTTTAGCTACTCCGATCTATTATTCATCAAACTAGTCCTTGATTATTTCTGTTCACCTGCGCTAAAAGCATACAGTTGCAGCAATTTATTATATATTTTATCAAATTAATTTCATGTAATCAACATTTTATAAGAGTAACGTTTAGCCATACTTTCACGTAATGTTAAGTGACAATATGGTCTAAAATATCGAAAGAAAGATATAGAAAGACAGTAAGACTAGTGAAAGAATCGATTCTTCAAAAACGTCAAAACGCGTTAGGTAATACATGAGCGGCACTTCAAGTATCACTCCCTAAAAATAAATAGGTATAGGAGTTTAGCGACAGGACTAACTTGTAGGGTGGTAGCTAACCAGAATAATATTAGAAAATGCCTTGCCACAATAAAAAACTTTTTACTTTTACACGTACTTTTTAGAAATTCACTGGAGACAAAATAATAATATCTGCTTTTCTGGAAGGGGTAAACAATGATTAAAATATAATATAAAAATAAAGTTACCCGAATTTTAATACATACGAGACCGTAGTTTCCGTTGAAGAAAGTTATAAATGCGAAAGTGAGTTTGTTTGTTTGTTACGCTTTCACACTTATTGAATAGATTATGATGAATTTTGGTATAGAGTTAGGTGGAAAGCTGGCGACTGTGACAGGATACTTTTTCTCGCAAAAACCTTATTGGAAGTGGAATAAAGAGAGGGATAAACTTTACATGAAACTTTTTACCGCGTCATCCGATTGGTTTGACAAAATCAATAACAATGCAAGCAAAGCGGCACATAAATTCTAGTTTATTAATAATTTCGACGTCCTAGACTCTTTAATTTTAATGTGTTTTACGAAAATTTAATTTTACATCCAATAGAAAACAATCAATGTGATGGAAATACGTGTAAAAACCGCTTGAGTAAAATATCGAACAATATAACGTGGTACGCAGGCAGGCAGCCCCTCTTCCCTCAACAGAGAGGGCGCACCTCAGTCCTCTTTTACACTCCGTGAAGAGCGAACGTTATCTCAATCGCAAACAAAGTGCTGATAAAAACAGTTGCATTTTTTGTATGAAAAACGTGCTGTGTTTTACTTTTGATAATAAGACTGTGGATGTTTATTAATGTAAGTGCGTTTCTTTTGTTTTTTTAATTGATTATTGCGGTGAAAGCTCTATCTTTGCGCAGCTGAAAGATCGTGTTCTTTGAAAGGTGAATGAAATCGAACGCTTTACTTAGTGCCACAATAGATTTTTTCCAATCGGAAAAATAATTTATTGAACACAAAAGAATGGAATTAGATTATGATAATTTAAAATTTAGATTGTCGTTTCTTTTATAAGATTTTATCGAAAATGTTATATAAATTCCAATTAGAATGGAAAAGTTTATGTCTGTCTGATTGATTGAAACTGTCTGACTTGTTATTATTTATTATAAATGTATTTCTTTATCAATAATATTATTTTATATTATTGTATGTAGACATTATATCATATGTTTTGATGGAAATAGTGCGTTAAAGTAACATTACTATTGCATTTATAATTTATTGTATTCCCAGATGTATATTAAATTTAATTAGATTTATGTTAAATAACACGTGTTCATGACTCTGAATTGTATAGTATTTCCAGTAGGTAGAAGAAAAAACATACGTTGTAATAATCGCTATTATTCAAGTTATCTAGCATCAAATTATCTTCAGCGGGTTTACACATTAATACCTACATATTATTATGGACTAATAATTTTCCTACTTTAAAGCAACAAACTCCAATTTCTTTTTCCTTAAAAATTTCTTAACTAAGTGAGGCCAAGTTAAGTAGCAAACAAATTAATAGATTGTTAAAAAAAATATTCATTCGATCTAAACATTTCTTCACTCAGTTTTAGACAAAACAACATTGGATATATACAAATTTCCTATTTGAAAACAGGTTATTTTTTTTCACAATTAACAATTTTCTGTCGTTCGTCTATATCTTGTAGGATCCGAGTTTAAAGCTGTTTTTATTACTCCGCAATATAATTGTTATGCACTTGCTTAAAAGCTTATTATTATATTGTTGTAATAGAGTTGATTTTACAGCTAGTCTCGCTTGGTTTTTTTACCAGGTTTTTTGATTTACTGTTCTATAGACTAGGAAACTTAGGCAGCGCCGCACACAAGTCATTCCACCGTTTCTCAGTTTCGATTAATTGTGTCAGATCTTTCAGTGTGGCGATAAAGCCCTGATTTAGTATGCGTATAACATATTAATCAGAATGACAAGAACCCGTTATGATACAAAAAACCAAGCGACATTAACACTTTGCCTTTTACTTCAAATTGCAAAGATAAAACTTTGGTTTGGTTTGGATTAAAATAGGGTTACCAGATCCGAAAATAAGTTTTCCTGGAAAAATTCCTGTCCGTTGCAGTACATTTTCTGATATTTTGGCAGCAAAAGTATTTTATTTTAAAAACTCGCGGGTAATATTGAATTTGCGTTTGAGATGCGTGGTACGAGGTTCAAATTAATAAATAATAAATTAGTTGATTGGTAATTATTACAGTTTATTCTTTAATTTATAATTTTAATTCTTATGTTTTTCATTCCTGGCAATTTCCAATTTTCTCTGTTTCCTTGATAGACAACTGAAATTCCGGACATCTCAAAAAAACTCCTGTCATCTGTTCTAGTTCAACCAGACCCAAACTAGTGTTCAATCGATTAAAACAGTAGAGAACCGACTTGGCCGTATGCACACAAATGGAATCGACCCACAATTCTTCTGATTCCTACCGAAATATTTATACGTCAACCAATTATTTTGAAAATTGCATACATTTATACGCACAGGTGTCGAAGTAAAAAAGAAAACACCATAAAGGTTCAAATTTCTTTTTCTATGGTACCGATGTAATTGTCTATAGAAGACATTTTTTTATTTGAAATTAGAAGTTAAAATCTGTATCACCCATGATAAAGGAAATTCGGTTGAAAGTATTTCTCACCGCTCTTTAACATTTTGAAGACAATTGCATCATAAAACTGCAATTGATACAATCCGTGACACACGACATTCGCCCTTTGTTTGCCAATTAGTTCATTGACACAAACACGCGGTGACACTAGTTTAATGGTAATCGAGCAATGGACCCTGAATGCTAATCAGTCGGAAACAAGACTGCGTCATGGTTGTGAGACCCGAGACGCATAGCGGCGACGCGACGCCATGCGCGTTGCGGTCTCAGACATTGTAAATAAACGATTACAATAACCAAAATAACATGTTTACTCAAACGGCAGACAAATTTATTCTCGTGTCCTTAGGAGATCTGTATAACTTACAACAATTATTAAAGCAATGTAAAAAATCAGAAATGCATAGTTGCGCGTTATTTGACACCTGTCAAATTAACTTTAACATATAGCGACTGTTATCCCATTTTTTTAAAGTATTGTAGCAAATATTGATAGTCAACCTGACAAGTCTGATGGACTTAGACTGATGTCTAATTTCCTGATTTCAATTATTTAAATTACTATTAATACACTCAGTAATATTCAAGTTGCGATGAGTTGCGAATGATTCTTTGGCTTCGCTTTACAAATAAAAAAGTAGTAGTTACAAAGTTTAAGAGCACTACAGTACATTCAAAATTCTGTAGCATGTTTTAATTAGTGAAAACGTAAAAAACTGAATAACCAGGAAGATACATTAATGAATAACATTATTCAAATTAATGTTTACCATAGTTCTTGGAAGTTGTTTGATGCAGATACGTATGCTTAATGCTTGAACACAATGACAAGTATCATCTTATCATCGTTACAATTGTTATAATTTTTATCACGAAAAAGAACGACTGTCTATATGTCTATGAACAGTAATTAATAATGAATCGTTTGTTTTGTTAATATTTATCTTAAATGTTTACGAAATAATCAATTATTACGTATTTTGTTTTCATGTTCCTTTTTGTTTTTATTTTATATATAGTGTATATGTTTAATGTTAAGGCTACAATCTCACCTGGTGTTAACTAACAATGTGGCCCAAGATTAGATGGTGAATACGCTAAGCATAGTGGAGTCTGGCTCTATATACAATTTTACCAGTGCTGCGTGGATTTAATATTTTACTTTCAACATTCAAGAAATACAGAAGTTAAAAGGTAGCTCTGTAGACAAGGTAGTTTTTGTCGCAAGTCAAAATGCATTTTATACTTATATCATCCGCTATATTCATGCGTAATAACCAAAGTAATTTACATAGAATGTCACTAATATTACATAAAAGACTCATAGTAATTTTGTATGAAACAGATCGCAAAAAAACTATTATGTACTCATACATAGACACTTTTCTGATATGACAGTCATGGTCCTGAAGCATAAGTTTATAACAGCAGTCGCGAATCGAAGCTGTGTACATTTATTATGATCACGATTCTTTTTTTTGCAAAATTCAATCACCTTCTACCTGATCGATTTAACAGAGCCTTTTTGTTGAAAAGTTGCTAAATCATCTTCTAAAATCACTAAAATATTGACGAGTTTGCAAAAAAATGGATTTAACCGGTTTTAATCTTCGAGTACTCGGTTTTTATAAATGTGTACATAGATGTCCGGATTTTTATACAAGGTATTTAAATATACAGAGGTCATTAAATTAAATACTTTTAAAATGTAAATAGTATCTGTATGGTGAAAATTAATTAAAATATTATGTTGTTCTTGCTTAATTGTAACGTGTCTCTCTCTACATAAATATATCAATGTCAAATCGATAGGTTATGTTTTTAATAGTTTTATAATAGTAGTATATTAGTAGTAGGAAGCGATGATAGCTCAGTAGTAGTTTGTACGGACTTCGCGTCTAGGATCGTGAGTTTGAATCCACCTACAATAAGTTTGAGCTTTCGATGTAAGGAATCATCGTGATGAAACCATAGCATGGTGGCAGAGCTTTTCTTAATGCTCGCCTAGTGAGCTACCACCCCCAAGTTGAATATCTGCAGCCGAAAACCCTTATTAGAATTGGTTACGTAGTTTTTGAGTTAATAGTTGTTATAAATTATTATTATTTATTTGGCATTCAATAATGTAAGTTACCAATTTAAAATCTTACATAAGACATATTAAAAACTATAAAACATCCTTCTAAAGTCTTTTAATTCAAATAAAAATAAGCCAGTTTGTCACTGACTGTACACATTTATAATATGTCATAGCCGAGCGTGCGGACTCAATTTTTATTCAGTACCCACAAAATAAATTGTTGAGCACGCTTAAAGAAGTTTTTGCCTCAAAACAAAATGAATTATATAAAAAGTCTTTGCATATACCTACTGTTTTGCAATTTGTGCTAAATAAATCAAAACTATCTTTTAGCAAATTATTATTTGTTGTTTCCTACTAACCCGAAATTATTATTCCGCGTGCATTTTATGTAATGTTGTTATTGCGGGTACATTTAAAAGTTTAGGTATTTATAATATACCTAAAAGTATATATAATTATGCATATTAGTTCATATATAAGAGAGTGGTAGTTTGCTCTAACTATAAAGTAACATCGTAAGTAGATCGCTTTCAAAGTTTCAACACACAGCTATGTTTTGCAAGCACAACGCTTCGGTATGGACTGTTTTTAGTTTCTACTTGTTGTTTACGAATATATATTGAAATATAATTATATATTTTGTATATATTGATATATAATTTGCAGAGTAAATCTCCATACTAATATTATAAATGTGAAAGTGAGTTTGTTTGTTTGTTACGTTTTCACGCCTAAACCGCTGAATTGATTATAATGAATTTAGGTATAGAGATAGATGGAACCCTGAAGTCGGTGATAGGCTACTTTTTCTGGCAAGTTTTTCTGAAAGTAGGCTAAAGAGAGGGATAAACTTTTTATTACGTCATCCATATTTTATGTCAAAATCAATAATTAACACGAGTGAAGCTGCACGTAACACCTAGTTGAATATTAATAAGAGTATCGAAAGTTACTTAATCAATGTCACCGCTTTTGACTAATAATTGAAGTTAACGATGCGGTGATAGCTCAGTTGGTAGTGTCTGCGGACACCGAGTCAATGTACGTGAATTCTAATTGTAATATACTTGAGCTTTCTGTGAAGAAAAATATCATGATGAAACCATATTATGGTGGTTGGGCTTTTTCTAATGCCCGCCTGGCTAGCTACTACCCCCAAGTTGATAATCTCTCGCAAAACACTATAGATGTGTTCCGGCAGCTGCACTTGAGAGCCAGTCTCTCCACTTGAGTGTGTCCATCATTTTGGGCCACATCGTCACTTAACAACAGGTGAGGTTGTAGCCATAACGGTAAACCTAATAACCATAAAATAATAATAATATTAATAATTTGCACAGAAAATTGAATAGAAATGAGAGTATCGTAATTCAATGAATAAGGGCGTCAACCAGACCACTCTCGGCTAATAATCGAAGTTCACATAACTTAATTGCAATAAACCTAAGGTAAAATTTTATGTTAATAATGTACAGACTATTTAACATTCATCGGCTTCGCCCGCGTAGACCTAACCAAAAAGTTAAGATGTAACTAATGATGATGTGATGTTGTAATTAAATTTCGTTTTTTTTATTTATTGCAAAAAAAAATTGAACGTAGTCTTTTCCGTACAACGTTACCAGCACTTTTTCACACTCTTAAAGATTACAGTTTTAAAAATAATTCGAGTGTACACAAACGCAGTCGCAGGCACAGCTTATACTTAAATAAATTTTGGCATTGTGGTTGGGCTTTTTCTAATGCCAGCGTGGTTAACTTCCACCCTAAAGTTGAAAATTTGTAGCCAAATACCTATACGTGTGTTCCGGCACTTGCACTTGAGAGCCAGTTATTCCACTAGGCTTGGGTTGGCACTACTCAGGCCACATCGTCACTTAACATCAGGTGAGATTGTAGCAATAACGCTAAACCTACAACCTATATAAAAAAAAAACTTCAAATAAACTACGAGGCTTTCAGTGTTTGTAATATAAATTCATTGTATCTAATATGGTAGGTATATTAAAGAAATGCGGAAACGCCGGTGCTGCTATCGCTTTGAGGGGGCGAGGAAAATTCTTTTTAGACGGCCACAGCGGTGTAAAATTTGAAAACCGCTGATCGACCGCTAAGAAATAAGTCCAGCAATAAGAAAATCACCTGGTTCACCTGGCAACGACTCTGTATAACGACCTACGCTCGCATTTAAAGTTTCAAAACAAGAACCGGTTGTATGATTCGAATAAGGAGGTTTCTCCGAATTGCACACGTTGTTTTGCGAAGGTTCCGCGAGTAGGTAATTGTGTTTCGGCGGACGCAGAAGGCTATATCTTTTAACTTGCATCCTGTTAATAATACTGATTTTCTTTGAGATATATAATCATCGTGTAGCGTTTTTGAACTGAAACTTCTTATGAGAGGGCTGTGAGCTTTCCAACCAGTCGGAAACAGTTATATGTACATATAAATGGGAACAGATGAAATAGTTTAGTACTTTTTTTATTTAGTTGTGTTTAGTAACAATTGAGAAACATTAGTGTTATTAATAAATATATTTATATTTTATAAATAAATATAGCTTTGGAAGCAGGGATTTTTCAGACCATTACAAAAATTTCTTGAACCCTTCAGTATCTTTTTTTATTTTCAAGACTCATCAGGTACTAATCACCCAATACTACAATCTCGTCTGAAATCTCCTGATTGTTAATTGACGACGTGGCCCACCATGGTGGACACGTTAAGCTTAGTGGAGGGACTAGCTCGTAAGTGCACCTACCGGAACACGTAGCTATTTGGCGGCAGACTTTCAACTTGAGGATGACTGAGACTAGAAGTGTGGGCGATGTGCCTGATCTCTGGCAACACGGGAGTTTGCAGTTTCATCGTGGTGCGTTTTAGTGGGTAGTATCTGGTGTTTATTACCTGACGAGTTTTGCCACAAGCCATCTCGCATTCGGCCTGAGCCCGAGTAATATGTTCGTGCGTTACGATAAGGAAGGCCGTAAAAAATAGGAATTGAAACACCACGTTATAAAAAAGTGGTGATGACTCGGGCATTAGAAACAGTCCTACTATCTATTTCCTAATGAATCCATTTTGTGGAATCCTTGTTATATATTACATAAATGCAAAAAATGTAGACTAGATTGCTTTACGTAAATGGTCGTGTACGTAATGTTATGAACCAGAGCTATTTATGTTATGAACTTTACGTCCGTCCCACACGGTCGCCCACAGACCTGCACTCTCCTTAATAGACTCTTCAGACGCTGTTCAAAGAGCGCTCGTAAATATTCCTAGAATGTTATGTATTGGTAAAATGGTTTTTAATATGAATATTAAGAAATTGATTTATATTGGTTAAGTATTCTCAAAGTTTTATAAAATTTAATTAATTTCTGCTCGTTTTTGTAACTTTTTTAAACACAAGTTTGCTCTTATTAGTGGTAGCGTGGTGTTAAATAGCCTAAAACCTTTCTCAATGAAGGCTCTATTTAATGCAAAAATGGTTTTTGAAATTTGACGGGTAATTGCTAAGATTAGCGCGTTCAAACTAATAATTCCGCTTCATGATATTAATATAGTTTGTCACAATTTGCTACTTAAAATTTAATCATATCAATACGTATATATCGTCAAAATTACTAATAAAAAAAACAGTTACGCTACATGCGAATCTAATTGATGAAATAAGCAATATAGCGTTACTATTAAAATGATTTTATTTATCACATCAGAATCAGTTTATTGTAATAGATTTTGCAAGTTTATACATAAACAACTATATTTTATTATTTAAATGATTATTAGCGAAATTGTTATGAAATGTTATTAAAGTTATCAATTCTAATGACCGTGAGAATTCGAATGTAAACTTGAAATTATAAGAGCGGGTAAACTTTGATCGGAGTTTTTAACAAAAGAAAAACTATCTTGTTAAACAATGCAAATTAAAATATTTCATTTTCTTCACATTTTCTTTTGATTGTTTAAAAAAATGTTGTAAGAATTTGATTACTTTAATAAAATTAATAAAACTACTTTATAATTAAATATCACTTGTTTTATTTCAAAACGCACAGAGAACATTGACAGGAAAGGTAAAGGCAGTTTATAAAAGAGCAGTCTCTGGCGCTAACTGACGTGCAATCTATAAGACAGAAAATGTTGCATTCATAATTCGACTACTGTCAATCGTAAGACTACACGTTAGAAGTAAAAACTTCTTTACTACACTTATTACATGTAAAGATGTTTAGATATTTTTTTGCAATAGGCGTATATGCATTTGCAAATTATTTAGCAAATAAAAACTAATGAATTCACTTTTAACTTGGGACTATTGTAATCACGTAATTAAAAAGGGCGATTGCTGGCGAGTTTCTTCTCTTCCAGAACCCCGTGTTGTCTTCAAACGGTTGTTTGTCAACGGGTTCAAGCATGTTGATTTAAAAAAAGTGATATTATCCATCCTATTTTTGAGAAATACTCGATTTGATTTTGATTTGATACAGATCTTTATATATGTATATAAGCGTCGATCTGATCACGAGAGATCAGTGGTTTTACCCTATCCCAAAAGTATCTAACGTTAGCATTTCAAAAACAAAGCAAATGAGTCAACAGCGAATCTAAATGGGAAATAGACACAATCGCAAAACGAGTATTGCAAATTTATACCATAAGTTAGTTTTTAAATGTATACAAATATAGTTCGTATCGTAAAATCTATAAGGTAACTTTGTTGCACAAAAGAACCGTTCGTGGCTTGCAACATACTGTGTTGTATACGCCTGTGTTGGTAAACTTGGGCCTTTCATTAGGGCTGTCCATATTGTCAACATTTTCATTGACTAGTTTTCTCACAGTATGCCAATAACAGTTAAACTAACAAGAAGTATGTTTCTTTATCTGAAACGTACCATCAAAAACTGAGTTGTAAGAAATCAAAGCTGACGGTTGCTTGTATTTATAGTTGTCTTTATACACACAAAAGCAATGATTTTCCAATAATAATTGTAATGCAGTACAATGTACAATCGGAGGGTGCGCAATGTGTGGTGTCGTGCCGTAGGGGAGGGTTAGTTTTAACTGCTCACTAATGAAAAACCTCTATTGCATAAGATTCAGAACCCAATTTTGCAAATCTTAAAAATATTTACTTTGGTTAATATCAAGCAAACAGAAACATAAGAAAGTATTTCATTCCTATTTAAAAAGCATGTGTGCCATCTTTATAAAAGATATGACTTGTTCAAAAGTTCAAAAACTGATATATTAAAATAGTGAATATAAGCATACTGCTTTTAATTACAATAATAATTTTAGGATGTTAAAAAAAACTTATATATAAGATGTTTGACGCTTACGATATTTTTCCTGTAAAGGTTCGATGTACAGAATACAGATATTGCTCATTTACAAATAAAATAAAAAGGTATAAACAATTTGTCTACATAATATCTTATCTAAGAAATATCCAATAAGTACTACTGTGTATCGAAGAGTGTACATGTCAACCCTAAAAACCTGGCGGACCGGTAATGATTTTTGCCAGGTTACGTTGGCCTGCGTTCGGTTAACAATTGTTAGGAACGAAGGGAAAGACGACCGTGAGTAGGCTGGTTTAGCGACTTACGCGACAATGAGTCATCGGTCACTACAGATGCATAGTGTAGTGAACGCATCGATGAGTCAGCCCGCATTTCGAATCAGGAACTCTATTTATCGGACTTGAATGATTCCTAGCGATGGATACAAATGAATAAACGTGATCATTTTCTTATCAACTATTTATGCCGCTTTTTTTTCTAAATACAAATGCACCTTTAGGTTCCGAATGGTGAACACATTATAATTCAATAGTAATAATAGGGTATGAGCCTCTCGGCATTTGGTAAACACACTGGTTGGTGTCGGAACATGATAAACCAAAAGATATAACTGTAGTTGGGGCAAGTTTATCAGCATGGGTTTTGTGAACGCAATCCAGTCGGTTAAAGATTCCTTTCACTTAGCTTGATTATTGAATTTAGTTTATCTAGGCCTAAATGTGTTGATATGTCGGTCGTTTAGCCTATTGTGCGTTAGTCCTCTCCGACAAAATCGTAGTAGGCTAAAGACTAAACAGCTACTACCAAATGTCTAAAGCATAATCAGCCTTAGTATACTTAATATTCTTTTTTAAATATACAGCTTTTATGTGTTTTGCATTCCTTCCTTTTTATAAGAGGTATTCAGTTTTAGTCTATGGTTTCCATAGCAAACATTTGTAAAATCACTTCTTTAGAATTCTTTTAATTTTGCTACTAATAATGTGTGTCTAATACATTACTTTGCTCAAAATTTGGTACAGTACAAAAATTATTTAATATTCAAACAATGCAACAAAAGAAGAGCGTGTCGTTTGTATTTGTAGCAGTCCAAATTATATCTTTCATATTTATTATTTATATTCTACTACATCTATGAAAGATAAGCAAAAGACATCACATAGAATACCACACAATATAGGGTTCTAGAAGATAAAAATAAATAAACATTACAATATTACTTAATTAATTACGATCCCATCAAAACTTTTTATAAGAAATTATATTTTGAAGCAATATATCGAACTATAGTCCAATAATATATTCAGTTTATTATTAAATATGAAAATGAAGCCAGTTATTCAGTAGCTCTGTTTAAAAACGTAAAAGAGAGAGAGAGAGAGAGACGAACTGCTTAGTAAACCATGGATTCAATGGGCCGGTCCGGGTCCATCGTGTGGTGGGGAGGGAAACTCCGAGCACAGTCCGAGACTTGTGACT
Source organism: Actias luna (assembly GCA_039707435.1). NCBI lineage: Eukaryota > Metazoa > Arthropoda > Insecta > Lepidoptera > Saturniidae > Actias > Actias luna. Next base: position 4,035,786 of record JAZHAC010000033.1, on the reverse strand, counting down.
CGTATAAAGGTCTAAGGAGCCTCTTGTTGAAGCGCGTCAACCCTCACCTTCACTACACGGGTTTAACTTCCTACCAAGCTAAATTTGACTAGCGCAGTTTTAGAAGCACGATCTGGTTACTATATCTATCTGTATTTATATCATCTAGTCAGAAGTTACTGTAGTTTTGCAGTATTACAGGCCAAGATCCTTGAGAAGGTTATAGAGAGATTTAGCTGATATTACAGCGAAGTCATTAGGTATGTTTGTTTCCCATGGTATAGTAAACTTAACTAGTACTGTGTTTAGATGTTCTAGAATAAATAAATATATCCGGTCTGGAAATCAAAGCCCCAACATTATCTTGGATTTTGCAGAGCTTTTCATACATGTGCATCAGTGTAATCCAGTCAAGTGCAGCACCCAGGATTGCGAAGGGCTTATTTTTGGATCTTACAATTGAGCCTTTTTTTACAAAGTTGATTTGTCTTTTGTTAGTAGCCAATCCATTCTGGACTCTTGCTATTGTAATTATTTTTTGTTATAATTATATATTAAAATATTATTATAAATACATATTAATTTTTATAATGCATAAAAGCTAAACAAATTTTGAAAACGGTATAAATTTTACTTTATTTTCGGTAGCGAGTTATTCAATAAAACAAACAAATATCGTGACACTCAATTTATACGATGAACATTTAAAGTCGAATATATGTCTTAGAACATTTTTTTAGCTTGTTGTGTTGTTAGCTGTAATTCAATATAACATTCGGAACACATCCCGGCTATACTGAATGATACTGACGAATGTGCAGAAAGCGAATAAAATGCTTTAGATTTTCACTATGTATTACTTGTCTGCTCTCACCGAGGCCGATCTTACAGTGTAATTTATTAATACTAAATTTATTTAATACTTGTTAAACAATTGTTTAAATGATATATTTTCATTGAATTATATTGCTGGTTAGAAATCCACCCGGATTCGCACGGCTAATTGAGTTAATCACAAAAAATAGATATACAGTGAAAATTTTGTTACCGGTTAGATTTCAAAAAATCTTTCTGTATTTGATAAAGCAATAATTGAAGAAAGCTTTAAGGTAATTAACATCACGCTACCACCAATAGAAGTATACCTGTATTGAAAAAAGCTACAAAAATGAGCAAAAATTACTTAATAAGTTTTAGGTCCATGCGAACGAATTCACGTGCACCGCTAGTATAAACATAATATCGATGAAGAAAAACCTATTAACTGGGAATTTTTGAGAGGTTATCAAATTTTTTTAGTCCATAAAGTGATAAAGCCGTCACAGCGATTTTCAGTTACTGTTCAACAGTTTCAACCGGCTATACATTATCGATCTGTCGCTGGTCATTGTTAGTTTTGAATCATATTGGGCTCACTTAATTTTAACATCACGGATTTCTATGATACTGCAATGAAAAAATAAATAGAAATAAATTGACAAATTATCTTTTGAGTTTTGCGACGGAATCTTGATCTGTCCTACTGTGATGTCATGATTTAATTCATATAGGTACTTAGCCTTGTATTGTATTGTACTATAACATGACATTTTACGCGATGTAGTATGGCTTAAGAGCATAAGTGAAGTGAATTATAAATAACCGTTCGGAATATGATATATTCATCTGCCCAGAACGTCTGAATCTTATCACTTGAAAATGACAGACTGTAAAGAGGACTGAGTTTTCAAGAATAAAAAAAATGAATTTACCTTTGTAAATTGTACTTTTACATTTCTGGACACGCAGATAATAAGTGGCATTTACGAAGTATACAAAAATAAGCACTTCGATCATTCATTTAAATATATAATGGTAACAAAAGACGTAATATTCCGAAGGACAAAAGATAATTAACAAAGACTGGTTCTGTATAAATTTTAATTATATCATTAAATTAATTAATTACTCGTCACACCCCGTCCCTATGTTTATCAAAACCCGTATTACTACAACCCATAACATTTACATTATTATAGTGTATCACGCAATTTTCATTAATTTTACGTATACATGACTGTCGTAGCTTGAATAATTACTTACGTTGCCGTGGGGGACTCGGCAGTGTATGACAAGTGGTTGACAGAACACGAGCGGCCAACCCCTACCTGCACTTGACCTGTTTTTATGGTATTACAATAAGTGACATGGCGGAATTGTCAGTATTAGATATACAATTAATAGATGAGTCGAATAAAATATTATTTTAATTAATAGAGTTCTTAAAACAAACAATTTAATAATACAGTGGAATATCTAGTACCGAATCTCGTTAAGTCATAATCGTCGTTAGTAAGTCGAAATAATAATGCCATTCCCTTCCGCTGAACCCGTTAAACACGCGGTATCCCGAATTATTTACACTTTTTAATTCGAACACTATGTTATTTTCCTGTAAGGTATGTATAGTAGATATTTATACTCTATAACTCGAATTTCAAATAGCAGACTTCGTAAGTCGTAGTTAGTAAAATATAACGTCTCGATATAATACAACTCTCGGTACAACTCGGTATAATACAACTCGAAAAATATATTTAGAAACTGCGCCTTTCTAAGTCAAAATTTCTGCAAATAAATCCTTTGTATCTGAAACATCTTGTTAACTCATTAACCCGATTTTTTTAGCATTTCCCTTGGTATTCGAGTGGTAGAAATTCCACTGTAATTGTTAACATATCGGAAATAAAACCGTGTGTGCTTTAGAGTTAAGATCGACACGACAGATGTGAAGCATCAATATATCTCTCTCACTCTCTTAGCCCCGTCGTAGGTTGTGGATCAAAATTTTAAAGCACAAGATTTTTCACTTAGAAACACTTCGAAAATTGCTTTTACTGTATTCAAAAATGTTGTAAGATAACCATTCAATTACACTACACTAACAGTAAGATTCTGTTTTCAGATCATAGTAATCAATCTCATTTCATCAAATCTTGTTTTTTAAAGTTAATATTTAGCGTTATGGCCACAATTTCATCTGATGTTAAGTGACGATGTGACCCAAAATGGTGGACACGCTAAGCCTGTGGTGAGACTGTCCCTCAAGATTTTCAACTTGAGGGTGGTAGCTAGCTAGGAGAGCATTAGAAAAGCCCTAACACTATGCTATACTTTTATCACGATATTTCTTTCATCGAAAACTTATGCTCATTATAGGTGGATTCCAACACTCGTCCTTTGATGCAGCGTCCGTACACACTACCAACTGAGCTTTCATTGCTTCAGAACGATTGAACAAATTAGTATGTAACAAAATGATTAGAATGTAGCCAAGTCTAGCCAGACTGGCATTAAAAATTGCCCAAAGCTACCATGGTTTTGCCATGATATTTTCTTTCATACTTCAAGCTCATTCAGACTTTGAATTCAAGATTATTCTACCCCTGAATATTCTACCGTTTATGTGAATTTTATTTATGCATGCGATGCCATTCAAAATGATAAACGAATGTCGCATTCCATAATAAACAGAAATAAAAGTAGTGGTTAAAAATTTTAAAACACATTAAACAATTTTGTCATTTCCAGTTCAATTTTATAGTCGCGTGCGTAGTGTTGGGAGTGTGTAGTAACGTCCCAAATTTGAGGCACGACCCTCATACGAATATTCGATAGGAATTTTAACACTAATTACTTTTTAACAAATTACGTAGGTTATACCAAATCGCTCTTAAATATTAATTTCGTGGTCACGAATTTAAACAAATTATAAATATTAAATTAATATCTTTTAAGGAAGTTTCTTGGAAATCAGTGGAGATATCATTCTTACACATAAAATAAAATTATAATAAGAAGTATACATATAAAATGTATTGTTAAATTAATTCACTCCACAAATGAAAGCGTCGAAACCGTTCGATTGAATTTTTAATTCCAAATAGATATTTTACGCTGTCATAGTAATTGTCACGACCTATTTATGTAGAGGAACTCAATAAAAACGCAATGTTTTAGAAAAATATAAAAGTGAAATGACGCTTCTCTGTAATTGAAGCCGTGGCCCGCCGACGGTTTGAGGCGAATGTTTCGTTCGTGTGACGCGGCGCTCTGATTTCAGTAATTTGTAATCGATACGCCAGTATTTAGTTACACTGCGCTCGCAGTCTTGCCGATTCGGTTTCTAATCACTCTTATTGCATTTTTAGCTTTACAATAAATACGGTAAATAATAATGCAGTCGCTCGAGAGTAGTTCAAACCGAAGAGAAGTTTTTAACTGAGTTTATATCTATCATATAATGGTTTTGAATTTAATCCTCTATAACTTTTTTATTTGTTCCTACGTTTTTCAAAATTTTACGTCACATAATTTGTTAAGTAAATTATAAATAATTAACATAAAACTCCCACGACAATTTGAAAAAGTAAGCCGCCATTTTGTTTGCGCTAAGTTTTAAGATTGCATTACACAATTTACATTTGGCAATAGTTCTTCTTTAGTCAAAAGAAGCCTTAAGCCTTATTTTCAGAATAATACAAAATATGTTATTAATCTTAGACATAAACTGATGTATGTGATGATTCTCGAATTATGGACACACCAAAGACGTGGATACTGTATTATGACTTATAAGTGTACATTGAAGAACAACTACTAATAAAATCTTGTAAATGTAGATTTTTTTAGTTTACATGTTAAATGTTATGGCCACAATCTCACCCAATGTTAAGTGACGATACGGTCCAAGATGGTGCACAAGCTAAACCTGTGGAGGGGCTAGTTCTCGAGTGCAACTGCCATAACACACCTATTGATATTTACCGGTAGATTATCCATTTGAGGATGGTAGCTAACCAGAGAGACATTAGAAAAAAGCCCTATGCTATGGTTTCATCACTATGCTTCTAATGAATGTACTGTCTTTGCACTTTAAATGTGTACACTGGCAAGCTTAATGCCATAAGACATTGTCTTCCAGCTAGCCAGCATGTTTTCCTTCACCGAAAGCTCACCAAGCTCACGTTGTTTGACGCGGTGACCGTACACGCTACCACTGAGCTATCTATACCTTTAAACTTTTACTACCTTTGAATAGGTAGGGGCGTCATCATATGTTGACCGTACTTCTTTTTTAGATTAAGCCAGTAGATATAGTCTGTATCTAGAAAGCTACAAATATTTACCGCGATTGGTATTAAATAAACAAATACTATGATATCAGTTGTCGAGAGATATTTATTTCTCGGCTGTCGAAATAATTGTAACATTATAATTTACCGTTTGAATATTAATAGAAATTTACATCATATATTATACTCTAGTTTTGTGTCTCCAAAGTTTATATAATATATGAATTTAAAACATTTAATTTTCATAATTTAATCAAATATATGCTTAACGGTTAGAAATTTATGTAGATTTTTTTTGACAAATAATAACACTAAATATACACATATTATTTTCCGTAGGTATATATTTTTTTCTTCGTGTGTAAGATGATCAGAATATTTTTTTTTTCAATTTATATTATATTACTACTGAGAGAGATGGAAAAAAGCCTTTAAACTATATATGGGCGTAATAAAATGTAACGAGTGGAGTGGTATAACTTATGGCTAGACTGTTACGATATTTCAAAGGCCCAGGGATACACTAAGCTTATATAATAAATATAGCTGTGCCTGCGACTTCGTTCGCGTGGAACTAAAATTTTATTTAAATATTTTTGCTTGTATTTGTAACTTTTTTCAATACAGCTTGGTTCCTATTGCTTGCAGCGTGATTGTAATAGCCTAAAGCCTTCCTCAATGATTGCTCTATCAAAGACGAAAGTAATTTTTGAAATCCGACTGTTTAAAAAGTAATGCTTAACTTCCATTTTTTTTACACATTTGATTCTACGTTAATGTAACATTACTCGAATTTATTCGAATTGAAGTTTCATAACACGAAGTCAGGTTAATGGCTTCGTAAAGTAACATTTTAAAGCAACGTAATAAGTATATTTTGTGTGTCGGTCTCAACAAGATATTCACTCGGCAGACAACGTAACCGGTTTCGAAAACAATAGAGACCTCGCAAGGTTGTAATCATTCTAACGTAATGCAATTGATAATGGGCAAAAATATGTTATAACGTCATGAAAATTCATTCGAATTACGGAATTTCGTTTATTTATAATGCGCTTATTCTGTAAAGCGTGACAGCCTAAATATCCTACGAATGGATATTCATAGCGACCTTAAGCTCGAAAATATCATCTTCATAACATCTCTGAGACTCGGCATCCTCATGCCCGACCAGTTGTAAGTTTTGTATAAGGCCCAAATACGGCCGTTCATAGAATTGCACCTCTGGGATGGATTCGCTACATATCTCATCGATGCCTTAGACAGGTTGCCGAGGCGGGCTGTCCCCATTATAAATAATGCAGATAACACCATCAAGTTGTAAACCTGCCGCCAAATACCAATAGGTGTGTTCCGGCAGCAGCACTTGAGAGCCAGTTCTTCCACAGGTTTAGCGTGTCTACCAATTTGGGCCGTATCGTCACTTAAGATCAGGTGAGATTATGGCCATAACGCTAAACCTTAAGTATAAAAAAAAAAAAAAACACCTTCGAACCGCTGCAATTGCGCAGGAACATTGCTTCTCTGAGCGTATTCTGCCATCGGTATCATGGCGAGTGTTATGTAGAGGTCTTTGAACTGATTCCTTTTTCTCCATTCCACAACAGAATAACGCGCACGAGACTTCGGTGTCACCATTTCATGGTGACACCTATACTATCAAGAACAAAATAGTTTGTGTTACGATACTTTTTCTCGCGAAAAATTTATTGGAAGTATGGTATACTTTGTATGAAATTTATTATTGCGTCATTCGATTCAAATCAATGTTAGCCCCAGCGAATCCATAAGTAAAAACTAGTAATTAATAATGTCTTTTAACGTTAGTGCCAACGTAGAATCTAGTCTGTCACTAAAAAGTATAGTTTTTGTAATAACATAGACATTATTGTTTGATATCATTTTTCTACATCTAGGTAAGGTAACATCGTGAAATTGTTCAGTAAATATGTCACGCCTTATCGTTCGGTATTACGATTTAGTGTGTTTGCTAACTTTTCGTTTGTCATCTTTTGTAACTTTGTTATATATTTGTTGTTTGGCTGCGTGTTGCCTAATTGCCTGGATTTGTTTTTTCATTAGTCCTAGGACATTCAATTATTCGTAGCAATTTTTTTATACATCTCCTTTTATTGTTTTTGTTTCTCTAATAAAATTTAAGAAAGGAACATGTATCATTTTAACAATACAAAAATTGTACTTAATATCACTTTACCACCAATAGAAACAAAGCTGTATCGAAAATATTAACATCGGGCAAAAATTATTAAATAGTTTTTAATTCCACGCGATTGAAATCGCGGGAACAGCTATAGTGCGTTGTAATCTTTATTTATTTTTTAATAATACGTGACGCACGATGTTTTTCCTCATGCAATGTAAGTAAAAATGGAAAGAGATCATAATTAGTATTGCTAGATCAAGAAAAAAATGTTTCTTACATATTTCGTCCGGTTGCAAGATTAATAAAAAAAAATTAAGTGCATGGCTTGAACGTATAGTATATTCGATTATCCTATAAAACGATTGGTGTATTACATATTAAAATTTACCGGCGTCTCAGTACGTGATTGCATTAAAATGCGAAGAGTAAATCTAAATGTACTGCGCCAACTCTGCAGATATAAACTCAATTTCACTTTCCATAACGTGAGATTGAGATAAATCGTGAGACGATTTTTAATGAGAAAAGAAAATCAACATCACAGTTATTGTTTTCTGATTACAGAAATTGAAACATTTGACATAGTTCGTTAAATAAGATTTAGGTTCGGGTGGGTATTCAACTATAAAATTATGTAAAAGGTTGTAAATAGTTTATACCGCGCAATACCAGCCTCAAAAATATTTAGGAACTTTTTAAACAACATTGTAAGGCGGACTTTTGCCAGTGTCAAAATTTCTACAAGCCTGAAACAATCTTATGTAAATATAACAACAGTTCCTACCAAATACTAATTTTATATTCTACTTTTTGTGCTTAAGTAATTATATTCATACGGACCCTTTATTAATTTCATTTTCTTATATATCTCACTTTGGTTTCCTTAACTTTTTAAATAAGTACCCTAATATATATAAATTCCTAAACGAGATAAGGTCAGATGCGTTGTCACCCCTTGCAAACGAAAGAAACAGATCCGACAGCATTATGCTCTTACAAATGGATCGGTATTAAGTATGAGATGCGTCCTGCACAACGTGCCACTGCACGATCTCACAGTTGCTTCCTTAAGGACTGACGCAGTAGTAGTTTTAATGTAAAATCAACGAACAGCACATATATACTGTCTTTAGTAACTATACATATTTTTACCGATGGAAGTCGCAAATTTAGGAATGTGCATTCCGAATGCTTGCAGCATTTGCAAAGAAAATTTTACATTTTCAAGAGTAAGAATGGCGATTATTTCTGAAAATGATCGATTCTTAGATCCATTCAAATCGAAATCAAATGAATCGATGCTCAAAAAACGAGATCCCAAAGATCGATTAATCAAATATGTTTTTTTTTTTTCGATTTGCTTTTCGTGTTTATATTTTCATAGAAAACTTAAAGAAGTCGACAATAATAAATTTTATCATTCCATGTTTGTGAAAAATTATCATTTTTATAAATGTTTATGCAAAACATTCAAATAATTGTAAATAATGTTTTATGAAAATAGATAAGAATCGAACCTCAATTTTTAAGGTAATATCGATTCAATGAATTCTATTGTTTATATCATAAAAAATCGATTGTGCAGTTAATCGATATCAGATCATCATCCTAGATGTCTATTGGCAATTTGGTTGGCCCTTCAATGAATAATATGACCTAAATGAAGTAATATGTTGAGAGTTCTGGATACATTGCTTTTAGCGGGGATTAGGCTGAAATAAACTACCTGTAGTTTTATTTAATTTTAATTATAATATAAATATTAATTTAAATGGTTTTGTCTTATATAACAGATCTCTAATATAAATCCATAAAAACAGTCGTTAGTTTAATAAAAGCAGTAATACTATATATAAGTTGTACAGCTGAGGACTTAAGTAACATTATATAAAACACGACCAGTTTTCCTTGATAACTTAGTGGCAAAGTTCACTCGAACTAGTTTTTGACGTCTAAGTTTTGGCTTGAATACAATGAACTGTACTGAGCTGTGACGATGTTTTGAATTGAAAAGAATAAATAAATCCTATAATATACTAAACTTAATAAAAAAAAACTGTCACCGATGTTCTTGTCAATAACATTAAAGGCTGTCTAAAAATAAAAAAGCCGAATGACAACTAGAGTTGCATAAAGTACTTTTTGTTTTATCCATATTTATATATGGATTAAGATTTACTTTCAAATTAAAAAATTTAATCTGTATTAATAGTATATAGCGGAAAATTTTGTTTGTTATTTTTAACACTTATCGTTTAGCAACATCTGTACGATTTAAAAAAAAAAACATTTTGCATTTGTTAGAGCAACAATTGAAGAAGGCTTTGGGCTATTTCATCACGCAACCACTAATAAGAGCAAAACTGTATTGAAAAAAGTTATAAAACTGGTAAAAATTATTATAATTTTTGTACAAAACGTAACTTATGGTTACACTTACGAACGAATGATATCCAAGTTTTTGTAATCCAATAACATTTGAAAACTCAAATCAATTTGAAACTAATAAGAAACAATTTTAAATTTAATAGACAATTTATTAAAAATGTACACTATTACTTGAAGTGTGATGTTAAGTTCATGCGAAAAATATAACGTAAACCGGGTCAAGGAATTCATTTAATACTTTAACAGTGACAGAAAGGTTATATACAGCTGTACAAGAGAATAAATGGGTAGTAAAATTGTAATAATGAGTACTCTTGTCCCGTGACTACTTTCTTGTAAACTTGAATAACCTGAATCATCATCTATTTTACCGCTGTGATTCTTACCAAAAATATACATAGAATTTATATTTTTTACACTTAACATGAGATATTTATTTGAGAGTTTATATCTTTTATTTGAGGGCACATTTTTAAAATAACATTTTAATGTGTTTATTTACAATAGTCTTTATCGGATGCACAGAGAGGGGTGTTAATTTTAGACATCACGATCGTTATATTGATCCATACATTGTGGTCCACCCTTTAATAGTAGTCTTTTGACCACTATAACCGATTTCACTCATTTTGAAAATTATTGAATTTCATCTGTTTAGACGTGAAAGCAACAGAGGCTTTCGTATTTATAATATTAGTTTGTATGTCATAACCTTAAGTGATAAGTGGTTATCGGTTTCAAAAAACTGAACAAAGCGAATACGTGATTTTAAATAATATTCACACGAATAGCAGTAAACTACGGATAACAAACGTGACTATACTTAATTTTCTGATACCAGTTTAATTATTATACAAGCGTGTTTTTAAAACTAAAACAATATAAGAGCAAAGGTGTGTTTTAGTAACTAGGTTTAATAATAAGATGTAATTGATGGAATGTATATCTTCATTTAGGTAGGCATTGAAATAATTTTAAAGTGTGTTCAGAATATTTAGAGTTTACTCCATAATAAATGATTTTCATATTTAGCCCGCGATATGAAAATTGTATGAGTAAAATCGAGCGTTAACTAAAATTGAGGCGTTACGTTCCTTTACGAAATGTACTTTAACTTTTCACTTCGAGATTATGATGTGTGTATACTTATTATTTTGTGAAATGTCATATATTTTATTGGAATAATGTAAATAATTTTAATAAATACTTAAATATGCTTTGATTATTTCTTAAAATGCTTTTATTTACCCTCTTTTTACAAAAATTATACACTAATAGTTTTTAAGGAGTAAACTCCAATCATGCGTCGTAGCTGACCCACACACTTTTTTAGCAGTGACTAAATCATGATCTCTACTAAAATCATCTTAGAGATAGGCTTAATTTAATTATAGACTGCTCATTTTTCAGAGATATTACCTACTTCCGTAATAAACATAGAGAGTTTGATGACATTTTAAACGCAGATAAACCAGTAGCTAACGTTAAATAAACTAAAGTTAAATAAACGCCGGGTTTCTAAATAAGGGAAAGCCAGACATGTACCTCGGAGGTATCGAGCCCATTTACTGAGATGCGTCCACGTAATAGCTCTGAACTAATAAAGGCTAATAATTATACCATTCTCTTCCACTTTCTAAATGTCCCAGCGAACCCAAACTGCGAAGTACAATAAACATTGTAAGTTACTTATGTAAAGCTCTCTGTTATTTTAAGATCGGGCATTTCTGGCATTCTATGTTAAGAGTAAACAAGCCGGATATAGTTTCAAAGAATACGTTCATACGATATTTGTGGGAGGTAGACGAACGTTGATTTTGTATTGGTTTCAACTTTTTTGCTGCCTTCATCGCCCGGTGGTCAACGTGTTGTATTGAAACCGAATAAAATTGTGATTAATTTAATTGGAAATTTTATATTACCTCCGTTCGCTGATGTGTTATGGTTCTATGTTTATAATATTTACAATTCGATATAAGACAGGTTCTATATTATAATGATTATGCGGTCATGGAAGATCATACCTGACTTTACATGCACCTGCCGGAACTAACATAAAACTGCTTGCATATGTTCGTAAGTGACCGAAGTAGTTGATCTTAAATTAGAAGGTACTGTTAAGTACAGTTTTGTGTTCACTAGGGCTAGGTCAAGGGATTGCCTGAATAGATATAATTTTATGTTATAGATTTAGCTTTACATTTCAGTACTACAGCTTCGTTATATTCTAAAAATCCTTACTATTATTATAAATGAAAGTGAGTCCGTTTGTTTGTTACGCTTTCAAGCCTGAACCGCTGAATCTATTTTGACAAATTTTAGTATAGAGATAGATAGGAACCTGGAGTCGGTGATAAGCTACTTTTTTCTCGCGTAAAACTTATTGAAAGTAAGGTAAAGACAGGGATAAACTTTGTACGAAACTTTTTATTGCGCCATCCGATCTGTTTAACAAAAGCAATATTATCGCGAGCGAAGCTGCAGGTAAAAGCTAGTAAGTAGAAATAAAATCTATAAACAGATCTTCAAGTAGCTTTTTTTGTTACAACTACAATTCTTTATAATAATATCACGTTTTTATTAACGGTTATTTTTGTCTCGGTAATAGACTTGAATAATAAAATGTATAAATAAATTTTAAAATCAGCTTATGTGAAGGTGAATTGAACAGGACAAAGGAAAAGTAGGGCGGGAGGTCACGAACGTGAATTGAGACGTGGTTTCTTTGAATAAAGGTTATAGGTAAAGATTATGTGGTTGCGACTGAGTGATATTTTTATACGTAAATCCTTACAGATATATGTACTTGTAAATTGAAACTGTTAACAGCGCCATTAGTTATACTAACAGGAATAGATATAGTGTTTACGTTAACACATCACGTGACCATGTCGATGACGACTTACATTAATTTACTCCCTATCCAAACCTTCCTATAAAAATTTTCATTTCAAAAGGATGTTACTATCACTGTAAATTTTCTTCAATAACCTAGAGCGTAAAAACCAACAAAAACAGTAGTAAAATTGTACTAAATTTCAAAATATTTCCTTAAATATTAATATTAGAACGCTTGAGAAACGTATAATAATTGTTAAGTTAACAGACGTCTTCGAGTTGACATTTGTTACACACGTATTAAATAATAACCTCTTAAAACGTACAAGCTACTGGATAAGATGTTTAAAAAAAATGTCTTAAGCTAGGGGTTCCCAAAGTGTTCACCGCGGTATCCTGGTACGCCGTAGAGAGTGAAGAAGGGCGCTGTGAAGCAATTCTCTTTAACATTATCGTATCATTGTATCTATCTATTTCGACCAGCTAGATAGATTAGGGCGCCGCAACAAAATAGTAAAAATGTATGTGCACCGCGAACTGAAAAAGATTGGGAGCCCCTGCCTTAAGCGATATAATTGAATATAATAGCGCCGCTCCGTCGCATTACGCAGACTGATTTTATGTTCGACAAACGCTTTAATTAAGTTAAAAATATCCCACACTTAACGACACTGAGAGTGTTTGCGCGTTAAAGATTTTAAAAGCCTCATAATAATTCTCGATTATTTATTGTGTAATTTAAGATTTTATACTTTTAACGTGCTGAGTCTCATACAGAAAGCTTTTACTTGAAATTAATTACTTACTTTACAAGATAACTAATATTTTATACATTATATTATTTGATAATGTAAAAAACTATATTAATGAAAAAAATGCGTGAGTGGCTTGGATCATTTACTTTGAACGGTCGTCGGTTGTGAGAAACAAACATTTTATTGTACATCATTCAATTCATCTAATTCATTATAATACATATACAAAACAGATGACGCGTAAGACGAGTATAAAATATATCTGCGCAACCGTTGAGAACTTACTGATTGTCTTGAACTAATAAGCGAGCACCTATGACGGGGCACAGCCAATAGCATAAGCGCTAAAGACAACCGCCTACAGTATAGACGTATACTGCAATACAGAACACACTAAAGACAGGGTCGTGACAGTAAAATCTTACGTTTTCTTTTGTATAGCCTTCATCCGTACCGAGCGGTAAGGATCTTCGTTTCAATTAGATTCAACATTTTGTGCAATTATATCTGTACTAAGAACTCACCCCGGCTTCAATCGGGTCAATAGATAAGGAACGCATCAGTAGTAGTCGATGTCTTCGAATTGAATTTTGCCTAATATCAGGACAGTTTACTGTGCCAGTGAAAATTTCAGCTGAAGGGAGTATGACTTACTAATATTCTACGAACAACATAGCGATCGACGTAGGATCTAATTCTACAATGACCCTGAATTTTCTATAATTAAGATATCGCTGTGAGAATATCATATGCATGTCGGAAGCGCTTTTTCTAATGCGCACCCGGCTAGTTCCCACCTTCAAGTTGATAATCTACCAGATACCTATAGGTCTGTTCCAGTATTTGCACTTAAAAGCTAGGACCTCCGCTAGGCTTAACGTGTCACATCGTCACTTAACTGCAAGTGAGATTGTGGCCATAACGCTAAACCTATCTTTACAAATATTATGCTTTCACACCTAAACCGCCGAATCGATTACGATGAATTTTCATATAGAGATACATGGGATCTTAGAGACGGTGGTAGGCTTTTCTCGCAAAGAACTTATTAGAAGTGAGGTAAAGGGAGGTATAAACTTTGTGTGAAACGTTTTATTGTATTATCCAATTAGTTTGACAAAACCAATATTAACCCGAGCGAATGTAAGAATGTAATATAAGCAAATTTTAGCTATGCAGGAATAGTTGGATTACAACTGTGATTTCAAGTCGAATTTTTTTGTTGAAGGCAATAAACGCAGAGGCAAAAAATTGTAGTTCAGTTTAGTAATAAACTCTTGTACAACCGGTATAGAGTGTAAACTTTAGTCTTAATACATTTTTTATTAATTGTTTTTGTTGAAAGCTGTTCTCGCTTACGGTTTTTTTTTTTAAATGCAATTAATTTCAAATGTCATGATGTTTATTTATTTACTAACCGTTTTGCTGGATATTTAAAGGTATACCGAAAAAAATTACACGGTGACAATATAATAAAAAACCGTAAAGTTAATATATAGCATGACTCTTCTCCGGGCTTAGGCCAAAGGTGCATGTAGCAAGACTCGTCGTGTGATAAGCACTAAACGCACCACGGCGATACTGAAAACTCCTTTGTTGCCAGAGACCAGGGACAGCTTTCGCACTTCTTCTAGAACTAGAGCCACCTTCAAGTTGTAAATTGACCGCCAAATACCTATAGGTGTTATACTTGAGAGCCAGTTTCTCCACTGCGCTTAACGTGTCCACCATCTTTAGCTACTTAACATCAGGTGGTATTGCGGCCATAATGCTAAACCTTAACTAAAAAAACCATCAAGATGCAGTTTCTATGATGAATTATATTCTTTCCGACAGCAAAATATAAATCTAGAATCCAATTTTATTCGAGGATCTAAATAACAAAGGATCCGTTTATATGAATGGAAGCCCCTTTCCGGCGGTTCTGTAGGTACATCGTGATTATTTGTATCGGCCATAATTTAGTCCATTGTTGTCTGTTCGGCCTTGCATCGCCTTTCACCGCTCCGCTTGAAAAATTACGGCTCAAGTTTCTCTCAATGTGTTGATAATGTAAAATCTTCGCTAACCTGGTTAACTATAGCCCAAAAATTGTTTATAACTTTATCGAGTAATCTATGTTTACTAAGTATTAAGGAAACAGAAAAGTTTGGTGACTCTTACTTTTGTCGCACCCTGAGGTTGTGGAAACGTCGTCCTAAGCAGGCCAGAATGACTGCGGTGGTTGGTAGTAAATTTTGTTAATTGTCAGTCGCCGCTGATTTAGATGGCAGTGTACTTAACATCAGGTACAGTGCACTCACTCTGTTGCACACCGTAAAAAAAGCCTTAGATTGTGTATTGCAACAGCTGTGCCCGCGACTTCGTCCGTGTGAGCCTAAAAATTATATGATTTTTACTCGTTTTTATAACTTTATTTCGTACAGCTTTATACCTATTGATGGCAGCGTGATGTTAAATAGCCTAAAACCTTCTCAATAATTCGGCTATCAAACAAACAAAATTTGAAATCCGACATATATTTTTAAAGATTAACGCGTTCAAACAAACTTTTTCCGCTTTATAATATTAAATATAGATTTCCTTATTTTTTTATTTTTTATTGTCACTCCATGAGTCTCTTTATAGTCACCTCTCGCCTTCACCTAAACCTAGGTTTACTGATTGCGAGAGGCAAGCCATAAATGGTTTTTTTTACGAAAGTAATAAATAAAAGTTCATTGCACTTAGTGCATTAACCAACAATAATACGTAAGGCGTGTGGATTACACCACGAAGACACCGGAATTTTATTTAAAACAACATAATAATACTATTCAAATATAATTAATTCAGTTCAAACGCTGTGAAAATACAGTTGGATTTATCTTTGTTGCTTACAATAATCGGCTTTAAATACATCTCGATGTAAATGCAAACGAACGAATTTTACAACGAGGCACTTATTTTTTTACAGATCCATGTTCCTGTGAGACTACAAAAGAATTTTATAAGGCGTGTTGTTTTCACTTACTTCTTCTTTCTTGGTACGTATCTCTTGTGATAATTTTATTCCAATTATCTGCAATCGATTTATAAATGATAGAGGATCTAAAAAAATATTATCCACTTACAAAATATTAGGTCAAACAAAATCAAATAATATTTTATAAAGGATAAACTCAAAAACTACTTACATGATTTGGTTTTCACCAATAGAAAGAGTTATTTATGAGGAAGGCTTAGGTTTATAATTTGTTAAGATTTTTTATAAACTGGTTGAAATATAATGACAGCTGTTGAAAGTGTCGGTAAAAGTCAAGCGTCCTGGAAGCTCTCATAAATAGTGCTGCACGATCTAATTCCTTTTGAGATATAACAAAACAATATATGGTGGAATAGGTCTATGCAGAAAAATCCGTGACGTCATAATTATAGGTAGGAGCAAAGTCAGTATTTTAAAGATAATATATTATGATTTGTAATTATATATGTATATTTATATTATATGACGGTAAAGTTTGTTTGTGTGAACGCGTTAATCTGAGGAACTACTAGGTAGATTTCAAAAATTCTTATTGTATTTGATAGTGCAATTATTAAGAAGGGCTATTTACGATCACGAGACTACAGAATAGGGTAAGGCTGTATTGAAAAATGTTACAAAAGCGGGAAAAAAATATAAATAAATTTTTAGTTCCACGCAAATGAAGTCGCGGGCACAGCAAGTTCGAATAGAAAATTTTGAACGTTAAATAATCGTATACGTAATTTCCGTTCTTAATACATTCAAAATGGATTTTGAAATAGATTAAAAAAATAACAGTGAAAATCACTTTACCGGGGAACAGCTGTATGGTACTTTGAACTTCAAACCGAGTAAATCCGACACAATCGGAGCGTAACAATGTTAAAAAGAAGCGCTGATGAAATACGGAAGCAACACGGTGTGTTGTTATAAAAAACACCATATTACGGTCAACAGAAATAATGATAATAATGTAATACCGATGTGATAGGTGGAAACGTTTTAAGGAAGCCAAATAAGACATTTAATACCTACCTGTAACAAAATAACAACAACCTTGTCGGATATATTCCGTTACTTTATTTTATTATCAATATTGCAGTCTCACATTTTCGGATTTAATTAATTCTGCCGATAAATCTATACAAATATATAATTTAGAAGTGTTTATGTGTAATGTCAAACTAACTGCATTCTAATGAAAAACATATAAAACTAAATACAATACTAATAATAAAAAAAAAAACAAATGCTATTTACTCCGTCTGTTTTTTCCGACTAATCTCCGAGGTGGTTGGATTGATTTTGACTGACATAGATTGACTTTCATTGGCAAAGAACTGATGTTAAGGAGTAACTTATACTTCATTTGCTTCAAGTCCAATCCAACGATGGCGCGAGCTCAGTTAGTTGATAAATAAAGTGGTAATTACTTCAATGTTATATTGGTTTAACGCTAACTATCAATCTAATGTGATGTTAAGTGACGATGTGACACAAGATGGTCGCATGCTAAGCCTAGGAGAAAGTGGCTATCAATTAAAGTTCTCAACTAGAGATACTTACCGATAGATTTTCAAATTTTGGGTGGTAACTAACCAAGCCGGCATTAGAATAAGCCCCTACCACCATGCTATGGTTTCATCAAGATATTTTTCTTCACCGAAAGCTCATCGCTTCAATGTTTTTATATATTTACCTATGAGTTTATAATTTTTTTTGAAAAAAAAAGAAGAATTTTAAAACTACTTTTTGCCTTCGGACTTTACCAAACATACAATTAATTGAATGTCAGACTCTCCGTTAGGCTTAGCGTGTCCACCATCTTGGGCCACATCGTCACTTACATCACGTGGGATTGGTAGCCATAATCTAAACTTATAATGTATAAAAGTAGAAGAAAAGAATAGGCTTTAGGGCCTTTTTTCAATACCCAGCCAAGCGTACGTGCAGCAGCTACATTTTTTTGTATATGAGACTATTATTATAGTTGCGATATTTGATCTACCATCATGTTTTGTTATCGCGCTGCAATTGAGCTCGAAGGCCAGATTATGTCAGTCGCTACGTCATCGCAAACGCTTTCCAGTGTGGACGCTGAGAAACTCGTTTTTAAAGGCAGCTGCTTTAAATAAAAAGCCGACGAAGGACTCTGACTCCTTTTAGTACCTGTTTTTGGAGCCGTTTCGTTTAGCGGAAAGTTTTGCAATTTTGTTTTGATGGATATTTTCAAATTAATTTTGCTTGTGTTTATTTACAGACGTTTAAAGGAACATTTGTATGAATTCAAAGGAAAGGAAGAAATAAGGAAATCTGTCAAGGCAAAATCGCCGAACTGTTTTGTGTTTCCTTTCTTACGTCAGGGACTTCTTTCCTGTGGAATGAAAAATTACTTAATATTTTTTGCTCGTTTTTGTAACTTTTTTCGATACAGCTTTACTCCTATTGGTAGAAGTGTGATGTTAAAGAGACGATTGGTAGTTCCCAATTTTAGTGCGTTCAAACAAATAAACTTTTCCGCTATATTAATATAGGTTAAAAAGTATTAGGACACATTTTAATCAGAAAAAATTTTTGTTTCCGAGGCATAGAAAACTAACTGATAGTTGCACGCGAAGTAATTTTCATTAAAATATTTAATGTACAGATTTTGTTTAGTAATTATAGTTTTATAATGTGTGTAGTTAGACGTAGCTTTATCTCCATATTATTCACCTAGCATTATTGTGAAAAGTACCTACCAAATAGATTTAGATAAGATCTTAACAATAGAATTTATAAGTCACGACTCGTTTCGAGCACATTTTATGAGAGTGTATAATGTATATAGGTACATCTGGCGTTTCTTTTTATTTCGATACTATTTTTGTATATAATAGCGACTTCGTGAATTTAAAGCAAATTATACGTTTTGTTAACTATTATTATGTTATTTTTTGTAAATCTGTACTAATATTACAAAGCGTAAAAGTTTGTTTGTTTTTTTAATTTAGCAATTAATAAGGAAGGCTGTAGGCTATTTAACTTCACGCATCAATATAGGTTCAATATACAATACAATAAAGCTGTATTGAAACGGTTGTCGTGAAAAACGGGCAAAACTAATAAAATAATTTTTATTTCCACGCGAACGAAGTCGCAGGCATAGCTAGAAATTTATAATTTTCACGAAACAAAAATAGTTCTAAAGAGGCTCAAGTATTCAAGTGTCCAATATTAACAAGTATTAGTCACAGAGCATACTTTCTGATTGGTTAAATATAATATAAGATACACTCAAGGTTTTTGTTCTTTGTCGACGAAAGAAACACGAATGAAGTCGCGAGGCTCCGTCTAGTATTTACACACAAATAAGAAAAGATAAAACAGTACAATTCCTCGTTCTGCTCTGTTTGTTAACAGATTTTTTCCTTTTTATTCAGTTATTACTGACGATCTTTAGTGTCATCAATAAAAACCATTTTGGAACCCTTTTTTTCCCCACCTTTGCAAACATTTCCTTGATTTTTCAATGGTAATTACAATCGCATTTTAACATTGCGCGAACACTGGTCTATATAAATGTTCTCTAGTTAATTTGGTAATTGACTGCACAGTGTGACCAAATATCATACCTTTTTATAACTGAAGCAATTTGTTATTATCTCGTTAATTGAACTAATCAGTGATGACTCAAAGAACTATTCATTGTCAAGTTCTTTAGAATTAGATTCGCTATACAAAGAAATTCAGTTATATTTCAGAATCAATTGAGTCATCCTTCTCGGCATGGACAAAGTCAAATGAAATAAAAATGTTACTAGGTTAGGACAAAACTTTTCGTGACGCTCGATTAATATTAATCCGGGGGTGCAGTCCAGGGTTGTTATGAGACTCTATTAGTGTTGACTAAACAATCGGATATCTACAATAAGAACTATCTGAAACCATATTCCATCTTAATATCATAAAGCGGAAAAGTTTGTTGCAACTCGTTAATCTTAGGTGCCACCGGTGAATTTCAAAAATTGTTTTTATATATGATAGAGTAATAATTGAGGAAGGCTTTCGACTATTTAACATCACTCTACCAGCAATAAAAGCAAAGTTGTGCTTAAAAAATACAGAGACAGTAAAAAATGATTAAATAACTTTTATTTCCATGCGAAGGAAAATGCAAGAAAATTATTCGAATAATTTGCTAGGTACCTGGACACGCCTAGCTGACTTGGGAAAATCGTACAATAATATTCAATACAGTGACATTATTTTTAGTTGTGTTTTGTTTGTTAGTTGTGTGTGAAACGATGTTAGCCCAGTGTTAGCGGTACGGAAACTGCGTCAAGGAAAGTGAGTTCTAATCACCAACAATGAGCTTGTACTTTCGGTGAAGGAAAACATCGTTAGGAAATCATTGTATGATGTTAGGGCTTTATCTAGTGCCTGCCTGGCTAACTACCACCCTCAAGTTGAAAATCTACGACAAATACCAATAGGTGTATTCAGGCAGTTACACTTGAGAGCTAGTCACTCCACAGGTTTAGCATGTCCACCAACTTAGGCCGTATCGTCATTTAAGATCTTGTGAGGTAATGGCCGTAACGCTAAACCTATAAGCTATAAAAAAAGCCAGTATATTTAGTAACTGTAAGGGACACAGGCCGCCATGACACCGATAGACATTACTTATATCTTAATCATCACCGTTGTTCTATAGACTGTGCTTACTATTAGTTTCAGGGCTACAGCGAAAGATGATAAAGATAGATGCAGACAATTCGATATTGTTTGAATATCAAAATATATTTAAAATTTCACTAATCACTACCTATTATATAACAAAGTACCTTGCTACGTCTGTTGGTCTGTTCGTGATACACTCAAAAACTACTGAACGGATTTTCATACGGGTTAACCAATAGACAATGAATAATTTGTTAAGGTTTTCCTGTAAATTGGTTGAAGTGTGATGAAAATTATTGAAAATTTACGTTTTCTAAAACAAAAAAACGCTCACGATAGCGGATGGGTGGCAGGAAGTAATAATTTAAAGGAAAATGAATATAGTTTCATAAAATTTTGTTTTAAGTACGTGGAAATAATTTTAAATGTAGTCCTAATTCATCCGAATATAAACCTCATCTTTAGTTCAATTCAAGTATATTATTAAAGTCGGGTTTAGGAGGTTCTTTAGGGTGGTCGCCCTGAACGCCGGGGAAAAGCGGCGCAGCCTATTACTACCAGGTGGTCGACGTTTACAATGTTATTTTTAAATTTTCTTTCATCATTATTACGGGCCCAGTGCTCGTTCAATCCGCTTCCAAGCGTTAGCTCTAAAAAACAACGGCTTATTTAACTAAAGCAATCACATTTATATTAAAAATCGAAAACGTGTTATTGTTTTTGTTTAATAGTTAATGTTTAACGTTGTGGCCATAATCTCACCTGATCTTAAATGACGATATGGTGCTAAATGGTGGTTGGGTTCGAACTCTCGCCTCTTGACGCGACTTCATACACACTACCACTGAGCTATCATCTCTTCATGTTTGTTTGGTTGAATGCGCTGATCTTAGGAACTACCATACGAATAAAAAAATATTTTTCTAATTCATAGAATAGTCATTGAGGTAGGATGTAGGCTATTTAACACCACGCTACCACTAATAGCAGTAAAGCTGTATTGAAAATATTAAAAAAAACGGCAATTTTTTTTTGTAATTTTTAGTTTCACGCAAACGTAGTCGTGGGAGCAATTAATAATATTAATAAGCAATTAATAGTAACTACTAATGTAAATTCACACGGAAAATCGAATTTAGAGTTTTGGAAATTTCATGCATTTTTCAGGAAGCATATACGTATTACGTTATTTATTAGGTATTATTTAGTACATTGAATATTCACAATAGTTAATGTTACAAATGATAAGAATCTATTAAATGAATGAATAATTGAATTTAAGGATAATTTCGAATTTAATTTTGCGCGGAAGTAAACCGTTGACACCGGCAAAATACTTCTGTGACGGCAATTAAAAAGAAGTTTGAAATGATTAGCGCTAAGAATTATTTTATAGGTCTAAACAGTTAATGTGAATGACACTCGAGTGCGGAAATCGTAACTTGTATTCCCGTTAATTTTAATAAACCATTAAGATACCTATATAAAACTAGCGGTGCCCTGCGAATTCGCACGTATTTTTTATTTTACAGTTGTATTTCCTCGCAAAATTATACTTATTGAATTTTTATTCTTTCTAAATATATTAAGGAGTGTTATGAAGCCTTCCCGATGTAGAGTAGTACATACTTCTCACGTGGAAAACAATAATCGTATACCGTATCGAATATAAAATGACATAATATTACGCCATAAGTTTTGAAATGAAAAGAGTGAATTTGATATAAAGCTTTTTCCTGCGTCTTCCGATTTGCTCCAAACTAATAGAATAATCTTTATATATAAAAATTTGGTATCACGTTGTTTGTCCGCGATGAAATCCAACACTACTGAACCGATCTTAATCAAATTTTGCACAGTGTGTGCAGTTTGATCCTAATTGAAATAAAGGATACTTTTATCTTGATAAGTGATCATAACGCGGTAAATGACGCAGTGTTAAATGTGATTGACTACTCGAAAACTGCCAGGTCAGCTAGTTTGTTTATCTTTAATAATTAAAGTAGAAATATTTTGTTTTTCAAACTACACTTAAAAGGGGTGGAATAAATATAATATAAAGAAATCGTATTCACGAAGCAAAAATTTGGCTGATAGGCTGTTGGTAGAAAGTAAAATTCATATGAGACGAACTTATTTGCTATCTATAGATTCACGGTGCGGGTATCAGGTCCATTGTGTGGTAGAGCGGGAAACGCCGAACAGTTTCCGAGAGTTGTGACACGAATGTAGGAATAAGGGGTCGCTTTCCGACTCCCGTCAACACACCTTCACTACTCGTGTTACACTCCCTGCCCAGCCAAATTTGGTAGGAGCCCTGCTAATGCAGCTTTAGGGACACGTTCTAACACAGAACTTAATGCTATCCTAGACAAGCCAAGATCTTTTAGTAGATTATAGGAAGATTTTTCTGGTATACCCCGTATAAATTTACTACTCAGTAATTCCTAAACAGGTCATTTAGTAGCTCGTAGTATTTATTTGTTTGTATATCGTGGTCTTTTGGTATATTTGTTTCCTGCAGTACAGAGAGCGCAATCAGTACAATATGTTTCGATGTTCTAGAGAAAATAAATAAGTCTCCAAGTCAAAGCTCTAACATTCTATTGGATTTTTTGATAAGAAAATTATTTCCGTATCAATCGACAACCAGAACTGGTTGACAACATCATTATTAACGTAAGCGAAGCCGCGGGTAAACGCTGGTATAACTATAATGGATTTCTTGCAAACGGGTCTCACGAAATACTTAGATCTAATTTAGTTTTTAAGTAACTATTTATTCTCCATTTTACTTCATAAGTTTATTACTTTTTATATTGACAGTTATACGGATATTATAATATTTTTTATTGTAATTGTTAAGTAAACAAACGGTAACCTTGTATTTCTTAAGTTTTTAACCGATTACGATACGGTTGTGTTATACAAATATAACAATTAGTTATTTATACATTTAGCTTGTACTTGTACAAGGGAAGGTCTAGGCCAATACTTTGTACTTGATTATTGAATGCGAGTACGTGCCCAATCGTTTATAATAATGGATTGAAATTGACCAATCAAATGTCATCAGTGTATAGTCATGTACTACAACGTATCCATCAATACATTACAGTCGATGGGAGTTTATAACAGTAATGTGTTTACCTTGGACAATAGATGGAGGTCGGATACTTCAACTATAATAAATCATATAGGTAAATAAATGTTACCAATTTAATTTTTTTAGTAGTTTTTAAATGTTTTATAGGATTATCGTTATCGTCATAATCTTAACTGATGTCAGGTGACCATTTATTCCCAAATTTTTAATAATTTTCAAGCTGGTGGACGATGAGTTTTTAACTTGAGAGTGCTAATTAACCAGGAAGGCAATAGAAAAAAACCCAAGCATATGGTTTTATGACGATGTTTTTCTTCACCGAAACTTCAGGTTCGTCGCAGGCATAGAGACTCTCGTTCACTTTAGTGTTGTAAATAAAACAAATGTGGAACAGTTTTCCAGAAATGTTCTTAAATTTAAATAACAATTCTCTTGGAATTTCAAGCACAGAGCGAAGACTAGTATTATTAAATAAGTTGCAAAAGAAAAACATATCCTTCACAACATTAAATTATAAAAAGTTTCGGTAAGATACAGCAATGCTGCAAAAATTATAAACGAGTAAAAAGTGCTACTTCCAAAAACGCAGATACATGCGTTTTTTAAGCATTTTTTTCCTTGCTTATAACGTATAATACCTACACCTATTGGTTCTGGTATGATGACTCGTGATATTTTATTGAGGTAAAAAGGTAATTGAAAAGTTCTTGTATCGAATGATTTGTTAAAATCTAATATTTCACAAGATATCAGAGGAATTATCTTTTATAACCATTTTCCGTGGTACGTCACTTTGCAAATCTATACATATATAATGTTATTTTGAAGTAATAAAACAACTAAATTGAGTTGCTCTGAAAGAGAAACATTTTATATATTTTTTATAACAATAATGACTACACATGGTACCTAGAAGATAAACAACATTTAAAGCTTAATAGCTTAATGTCATCATTACAATTGTAATTTACTGTTCTTATATCTAATACTTCGCATTTGTTGATATATACGTTTTCTTATGGCAGTCGCCATTTTGTTTTGACTGTATAATACAACCAAAGTTCATACGCCAAGAGAACGCTTCGGAAATTTAAATAAAGTATCATAAACTGTGTTTACACATATATAAGCTAAATAGCACTCTTTGTCTCATCACAATATCTCCAAAACTACTAAACCTATTCAGATTTGTCAAGGATATTATACGTCCTGAAAGTGCGTACGTTTTTCACGAAATATAGGAAAAACGTGAACAAAGTCAAGGACATTATCTAGTGATTATAATCAGACAGGATTATTTAAGTTTTCTTATCATTTAGAATTCGTGTGGGTCGAATAGGTTACACTAACAAAATATCGAATCGATAACCGCGCGTTGCAACAATATCATGTAAATCTACAAATTTTTCGGGTATTTGCACTCGTGAATGTTATTTTTATTTTTAAGACAGTACTTTTATTTTATACCGATTCCACGCCAATGGAGGTGAATTTGAATCGCAACGATTAGTCTGAGCTTTCGGTAAAGGAAAATTTTGTAATGAAACTTACAAAAATTTTACATAGTGGTAAGGCATCTCTAATGCTCGCCTGGCTATAGTTGTGTTCCGGTAGGCACGCTTGAGAGCCGGACCTTTCACTAGCATACTGTCAACTACGTGTCATCACCATAAAATGAGATTGTGACCATAAAGTTAAACCAATAAAATATTAAAAAAAATGTGGGAAAAGTAGAACTGTAACATGAATGTGAGTCGTGAATTACCAGGCAAATAAAGCACGTACCTTACTGTATGAAAGCATCACTTACATTCAATCATTTACAGGCTAGTATGATTAATATTTCAAAATGCTCTTCGATTACAACATACTGATAAAAATTATAACGACTATGCAAAAATTTCACATTTCAAATATGGACGCATAGCCGTTTAACTTTTAAAACAAACAGAAAGTCTAGATTACCTTGCACAAAATCAAATCTAGGTTACCCGTGCCGTTACTACTGACTACGTACCTACAAATTGATTATTTACTACTGATAATATTCCAACTTCTAATAAGCACAAAAATGTTTCATCGTTTTCATACAAGAAATACAGTTTAAATCTCTGATAACTAATTATCGATGTGTCTTTCGTTTGCCATGAATGACATCTTGCATTCGAAGTGAACCATTAATGTTATCAATAATAACATATAATAGATACGATGACAAAAAGCGTACTGGGTTTAACATCCACTGAAAAATATGCGAATTTCGTCTCCAGTCGCTTGCTCTTAGGATTGTTATGAGGATAGAGGCTTTAGGGCTTATTAGTTATACTCATTATGCGAGTCACACATACATACAGCCATATCGTAGTAGCAAAGATTTTTCTTAACTGTGCTATTGGTTATATTATTTTTTTAATGGCGCTAAAATTTTTGTGTGTAATTGTTGTGAGTATTTGATGGTAATTGCCACACACCTCTCTCGTGGCTGGCGGGGCATAACCACCCTGGCCTTTTTCACTAAAATGACAAAAAAGGCTTGAAGATTATGCATAAAGTGATTTGATAAAGTTATAAAGAGTTATTGTTTGGTATAATTATAAATAACTACATTTTACGTGCGACTTCTCTCGTGGATTTTGTCTAACAAACCGGATGAGGTAATAAAAAATTTCATACAAAGTTTATACCCCTCTTTACTCCGCTTCCAATAAGGTTTTCGCGATAAAACGTATCCTATCACCGTCTCTACGTTCCCATCTATCTCAATACCAAACTTCATCACAATCGAGTTATCGATTTAGGCATAAAAGCGCAACAAACTGACTTTCAAATTTAGTAATTACGAGATATTACGTGCGGCTTCGCTCGCGTTAATATCAATATTGTCAAACAAATCGGATGACGCAATAATACATTTCATACAAAGTTTATGCCACTATTTACTCCACTTCCAAAAAAGATTTCACGCGATAAAGTAGTCTATCTCCGTCTACTGGGTCCCATCTATGTATGTACAAACCTTCGTTAGTCTGTTTTTTTTTTTAAATCGTTTATTGCCATCATTATATCGACTTTATTAAGTAAATAAAATATATTTATTATTTATTCTGTTGAGATATATTCCAACTGGGTCGACTGTCCAGATCCGGGCCGCAGTTTGCCATTTGGTGACCTCAGTCAGATAAAAGAGTTGGCAAGTAGTAAACAATAGGTGTTTTTGAATCATTTCCAAAACCTTTAGTAATCTTGTTTTATGATAGAACTTGTGCAATAGTTAAGCACATATTTGGCTGATAAATCGCAAGTTCGATCTCTGCTGAAGAGTGCATTTTGATAAGCATATTTATCAATTTTGTCTTGTGGCAGCGCCCACTCTAGCGATTACTTCACCCAGGAAAAAAGACAAATTCCAGAGTCTTTTTTTATATACTTAAGGTTAAGCGTTATGGCCATAATCTCACCTGATCTTAAGTGACGATATGGCCCAAGTTGGTAGACACGCTAAACCTGATGAGGAACTGGCCCTTACGTGCAACTGCCGGAACACACCTATTGGTATTTGGCGGCAGGTTTACAACTTGAGGGTGGTAGCTACCCAGGCGGGCATTAGAAAAAGTCCTACCACCATGCTATGGTTTCCTCACGATGTTTTCCTTCACCGAAAGTTCAAGCTCATTGTAGGTGCTTGGATTCGAACTCACGTCCCTTGACGCGAAGTCATATACACTACCACTGAGCTATCATCGCTTCAAGTCCATCGAGTCTTAGGAATGTATATAATTTTCATTGACCAGAGATGTGCCATGATTATATCCATAGCATCGAAAGTTCAAATAATAATCAGCGCCCTTTAAAAAATTGAATATAGTGCCATTATATGTATATCTATATTAATATTATACAAGGGGAAAGTTTGTTTGTAAAACTCTATGCCTTGGCAAACAATATGACAGGTACAGTAATAAATACAGCGACTTGTGTTCTTGTTTGCTAATTCAATTTTTATTAGACCAATAATACCTTAATGGCTAAAAATGCTAACTAATCAGTCTCCATTCTTTATTTTCTACAAAGTGCTTTAGTATTCTTAAACAAGTTTTTATATTTTTTCTTTTACATTAGCATCGACAGATAAGGTGACATTTAAAGCACAAAAAACTAATTAATTTTATATAACAGTATTTACATACAAGCGGAGAAAGATATTCTCCTTTTTTTAGTTATGGCATCTGCCTATGTAAGCCAGTTCGCCAATATCAAGTGTGACCGGCTTTTACAGTATGAACGAATATAAATTAAGAACCAAACTCAAAACAATTGTCGTAATGATGACAAAGCGGACATGTGAGCACACCGTCGACATAATTGTAGACGATTACCGCAGGTGGTCGGGCTTTTAGCTCATTACGATTTGTATCAAGTTCAATGCGCCGTTACCTTTCGAACTCGTGGATTTTCTTTTTGATATAGGTTCTCGACTCTAGTCTAATTGCAGCCTGGTCCTCCCATTTGGATGGCTCTATGCTGCAGTTTTAAAAGTACCGCTTAAGCAAGCCTTTGTACCTAAGGAGTTGCCCTCCTAAAGTTCCGAGTAGAAGACGCGCTTCGGCACTGGCTGCATTGACATCCGCGACACGTGTCCACATCATCAGAGTTGTGGCAGCATGATATAAGACTCAATGTCAGCTACATTGGTTCTGAGGAGTACTTCGGGATTGCGCACCCGATCAGGCCAACGAATTCTCATTATTTTTCGTAGACATGGAAACGGTCCAGTATGCGGATATGGCAACGGTACACACTCCAGATTCGTTACTAGAACCCATAGCGCTTCTGTATGATGGTTGCAGCAAGGCATCTGCTTTAACTGGTAGACCAACTGTGCAGTCCACAGTCTAAAAACAACTCTGTCTATTTTTTTTTGTTTGTTTTCCTTCCTGGTCATTCGTAAAGCACATCTTGATAATTCTCTGGTTAGGTTAGAATATGTTGTGTTCAATTTACTAATATATAATGGTAAATTTAGATGACAAAAAGTAACTTCCAATATGTTCTCTCCCAAACACTATTTGCTTGTAAAGTATTAACTTAGCCCGCGATATTGTTCGCGTGGAACTAAAAATAATTTTATGCCGTTTATGTAACTTTCATTATTTTGTTTATGTATCATGTATAAAAAGAAATGTGACTCGTAGCTCCTAAAATTAGCGCACTAAAACAAACAAACTTCTTCGCTTTATAATACTAATAAAGATTTTTTTTTATTCACACAAGCGTAGCCGCGGGTATAATTAATTATCTATAAAACAACAGAGTCGGCTATATCAGGTTTTGTCTTGCAAATTAAAAAAATTGTTATATTTTGTCAGCGGCCGGTTTTGCTAAGGTCATGGATCCGTCCGAACTAACTTAATATACAACAAGAAATAATAACATATATACATAATATTAGATCAGTTCTTTACTAATGATTAATAGAATTTAATTTTGTTCGTATATATTTCAACATTGTGTTTTATTATATACGTAGTTTCTTATATATATTTCTTTATAATTAAGGAAATATATACTTACATAATTTTATTAATATAGCAACTAATACTATAAATACTTAGTTTAATATTTAGCCTACCTACTGGCTAGAGCAGTTACCAGGCTGCAAATGCTGCGCGGTAGTGTTATGGGTCCATGTCATGTGTAAAAACTCTATTTTTCTTTATTAAGTTATAAAAATATACATATTTACCTTAATACAGTCAGCGTCAATATAACGAATTCCTTGATTTAACAAAGTTTACGAAATCCCCTAGAATTGCCCTTAAGAGCTAATGCAAAATATTACATTATGAATATATTTATGAAAAACATTTTCATAATTGCAGAATATAGATAGGAAATATCATCTAGAATATAAAGCTATCATTGCTTATCCTAAGAATAAACTAACGGATAATACAAAACCAGCGGATTCTAGTAATTCCAAGGTTTGTTATACACAACTAAGTTGGTATAACGGAAATGACCACGTAACACTAGGTAGATTGTTAATCTGTTTAATATTTCATGACATAAAAATACACTATTCATTACATTTCTATACGCTACTGCGGTTAACATAGAAAGTAAAAAGGAAATTAAGATGTGATGGACACAAGTATTAAATTACTATGTGAAAACCACAACGATTGGAAAAATAGATGATGGAAAGCGAAATTAAATAAAAAAATCTTGTCAACGTAAATTATTTAGAAATTTTTCACTATTAGAATGTTAATGATAATATAACGCTTATAACGAACTTATAAGGATATCCATACTAATACTATAAATACGAAAGTGAATTTGTTTGCTTGTTACGCTTTCACACCTAAACAGCTCAATCGATTATGATAAATTTTGGTATAGAGATAAATGTGAACCCGGACACGGTGATAGACTACTTTTTCTGGCGAAAAACTTATTGGAAGTGGGTTAAACAGAGGGATAAACTTTGTATGATGCGTTTTATTGCGTCATCGTATTTGTTTAACAAAATCAATATGAACGCAGCGAAGCCGCACGTAAAAACTAGTCATTCATTAAATTAAAATAAAACATAATTATTCAATCTAGACTAAAAAACAAAATTATAAATTTGAAACATTACCAACAACCAGTTCGAAAAATATCGCAGTCATCGAGAAGAATCGGATAGGAAATTGATTGAGTCTCTAACTGCGTATTTACCAACAGCAAATCAACAACAGAAATCGATACATAAATTCGGCTACATAGTGGCAAATTTATACGAGGTTCAAGTGTTAGCGGGAGGTACCTTCTAGGTAGGTATCTTCTAAAAGATTTTGGCTTGTCTAGGATTACAGTAATTTCTTTACTACAACGTGCTCATAAAGTTGCACTGGTAGGGTTCCTACAAAATTTGGCTGGGTAGGGAGAGAAACACGAGTAGTGAAGATGAGTCTTGACTTACGCCGGAAACACCCTTAAACCTACATCCGTGTCAAAGTTTAGGAAACTGCACGAAGTTCCGTCTTTGCCCATACGATGGAGCCGGCATCCGCATGGTGAACCCGTGGATTCCTAATAAGTTCGTCTTTCGCTCTCATATAGAGCAGACATCATTTACCAAACATGAGATGAATATACCATTTTGTACTTATGTATTCGTTTACAGTTTTTGTTTAAGAACTTTGTTTATAGATGTTGGTAACGCCCTTATACAGTGTTTTCGTTCATGACTATCAAAATAACATGAGCGAAACCATGTCCGGGATCCCATTGTATTTTGTTAATGATTGTCACAACGTCACGCGGCGCCGTCAAAGTACATTGCCGTGGGACGATTCTTCGTTTGTTGTAGGTAAAGTCGGAAACTTGCAAATTAAATTTATTACATTGTTTTGATTATAGCTCTGTGTGTAGGCGTGAGTCAACGTACCGAGGGTCACTGCATATATCACGGTCAGGTGTGGTTACAAACTGACCTTCAGTATTTTTTATAAGAAAATGACTGCCCGAAAATACGTCGTAGATCAGCGAGGTGTATTGTGTAATGAATTAAAAGAGCTTTGAAACAAAGGAAAACAGTTACGAATATATTATGTTTATCTATATTAATATTACAAAGCAAAAAGTTTTTTTGAACACGCAAATTAAATGACCTGCAAGTCGTTTTTTTTTTTTTTTATTAGACAGAGCAATAATTTAGTAAGGCTTTAGGCTATTTAACATCATGTTACCACCAATAGCCGTATTGAAAAAAGTTACAAAAACGTGCGAACGAAGTCGCAGACACAACTACTTTTATTGTACATGTCAAATTGTGCTTGTCGAGTAGACTAGGTGAATATTAATTTGAACCCGGCGATATTCCAACGAACTTTTAAGACGCGGTGTATATTAATTTCAATTAGTAACACTATTGGCTGGTGGGGGTAAAAGAAAACATCATGAACAAACTTACACACCTAAGAAATATAAGTATATAGTAATGATAAAGAAAGAAGCATTTCCCGGGTTTTGGAATTCCCCTTCGGAAAATGTGATGCGCCCGAGAATTAACCATCTATGAGTGGGTATACAGTATATGTAGTATATAGTGTATAGTGTGACGATACATAATAAATTATAGTTTATAAAGTGAAACACTTTGTCTCTTACTCTGCCAAGCACTACACGAATAACTACGTCATCAGTGTCTTAACCTTATATAAACTTTGTTTTTTTCTTTTATCTTAACTTCTTACCTTCTTAGACATTTGTTTTGAAACTTTACAATCGAAACCTAAATTACATTACAAGGAGCACTTTTTTCCAATTTACAAGTTCTATCGCAACTAAACTCTTGAAACGATAAGAATTAAATCAAGTCGTTTTCATTAATTTATATCTCTGCCGCCAGTTACGATTCAGGAAATATCGACGTTGCGTTTGTAAAAAGGCCAACTCTGTTACCTTGACTTTTCGAAAATGTAACAAAATGTTCCGCGGCTCTTGAGCACTTGATATATTGTGGAAGTATTTTAAGTTTTATCTGTGCGAATTTTCAGGTAGACAAGGTTGGCTGTTTGCATCGGCAAATTTTTGATAGTGGCATCTTTTCTGATAACGGAGAATCAGTTTTTTAATTTGTAAGCAGTGCTGCATACCACCGATAAATTATACAATACCCTGAAATTAAGTCTGTACTTACACATTTGTATGGTTCCTTCAGGTATGATTATATAAGCAATTCTATAACATATTTCAGTTGTCAATAACGAGGGTATGAAGCGATGATAGCTCAGTTGGTGAAGTGTACAAACGCCGCGTCAAAGGACGTAAGTTCGAATCGACCTATCAATAGCTTGAGCTTTCGGTGAAAGAAAACATCGTTATGAAATCATAGCATGGTGCTAGCGCTTTTTCTAATGCCCACCTGGCTAGCTACCACCCTCAAGTTAAAAATCTGTCGCCAAATACCTATAGCTGTGTTGCAGCAGTTGCACCTATGAGTAAGTTTGGACCACATCTTCACTTGACATCAGGTGCGATTATGGCCATAACGCTAAACCTTAACTATAAAAATGGAACCTTAAATTTAACACCTATCGTTACTAGTAGATTTACGTAAGAGTCATTCCCTTGACACCTTTTTTTTTGCTCCATTTTTTACCAGTTTCTCTTTTACGGCAACAGCCGTATCACAAACATAAAAATTAAAATCATAACGTGATATTCAAATTTGAAATCCTGATTCAAATCATTTGTGGGTTTATTCGTTATCCTAAGTATGATTCGACCTCATAGCAGTCGGCACCGACAAGGCGACCGCTTAAGCCGCTAGGCCAACCGTGCAGTTCGCGTTTTGATCCTAAGGTCAACAGATACTACGATACGATATTAAATAATTGTTAGTAATAAGTAGCTCCAAATTTGAAATTGATTTTGAAGAATCAACGGTCGAAGTTCAACCTTATCATGTTTGAAAATTTGACGAAATTCTTGTATGTAAATAGAACTGTTTTAATTTTTTTTTGATAATGTTTTTTTTTTATAGCTAAGGTTTAGCTTTATGGTCATAATCTCATCTGATCTTAATTGACGATACGGTCCAAGTTAGTAGACAGGCTAAACCTGTAGAGGAACTGGCTCTCAAGTGCAAATTCTGAAACACAGCTATTGGTATTTGGCGGCAGATTTTCAACTTGAAGGTGGAACTAGCCAGGCGGGCAATTGAAAAAGCTCTAGCACCATGCTAGGGCTTCCTCACGATGTTTTCCTTCACCGAAAGCTCAAGCTTATTGTAGATAAATTCTAAATCACGTCCCTTGACGCGAAGTCGAACACACTATCACTGAGCTATCATCGCTTCAAAATTATTGGATACACTAAATTAGCACGTCAAAATATTAACCATAAGTCGAGTAGTTTTTAGATAAGTATTAGTCATGTCACATTTTATTTTTTACGTTATTTGATCCTATATCGCATAATACTGATAGAATATAACATAATATACCTTTGTTATTGTGTTCCATTTTGTGTATTAATTTCTACGATGTATCAGAAAGTCTCTGGAAAATTCTCTCAGCAATATTTTAATAGAACTTTGAGACGACCAAAACACAGGAAAACGAAATGATTGTTGATAATTTGATAAAAGCACTAATGAAAGAACAAGATACAAAAGATGCAAATAGCATTCCTCTTTCTATTTCTTAATAATTCATATCTATTACCCTACAAGAGAAAACAGGACAGGCAACAGGTCTTGGTAATAAAATACGGAGAAAATTGAAATTATGTTCTTAACATTACAATGTAATACAAAATGAAATTAATCATCATGATTTTAATTCTCAAGAGTTTTTCATTAGGTGTGGCACTAACACAACTCCTAAAGGTAGCTCAGAGATTGTTCCGAACGTTTAATCTAATACGTATCATTAATGTAGTAGAATGTAGTCATGAATAAGCAAGCCAATTGGAAACCCAATCCCGAAACACGAAACGCAATACCGTACCGCTATGTTACGTAAGGGACCGTTTGTTTAGGTAAATTATTGTTGAAATTTAAATTCAAATACAAATACTACATACATAAAAAGTAGGATTGAAATAACACAGGGTCAAATTGAACGTCAGAGGTCGAGCTGTAACAGACATTAATCATGACTGAAAGTTTTTATGAATACAAACAATATCTACTCACAGAAAAAAAAATTTGAAAAATATTAAATTATTATGCCACCTAAAATCTTGTTACAGCTAAATTGGAAGATTTTGTTTTACACTTGACACTGGTAAAAATTCGTGACTGCTTATGAATTACTATATATCGATATCTATTGAGGTTAACTAAATATCGATAGTCAATCATAAACCGATGTGTTAATATCGATTATAGGTATTTGAAAAAATAAGTCGACTCTTAAGAAGAAACCGTTAAACTTTGATGTTTCAATGTCTCTGTTGAACCAGTTTGCTGCATTCTTTATTCATTAGAAGTTATAAAATTCGTATGTAAGAAGGTATTTCTGAAACCTACTT
Organism: Actias luna; assembly: GCA_039707435.1. NCBI lineage: Eukaryota > Metazoa > Arthropoda > Insecta > Lepidoptera > Saturniidae > Actias > Actias luna. The sequence continues at coordinate 4,000,745 of JAZHAC010000033.1, read as the reverse complement.
AAGTGAAAGAAAAATATCGATATTTTTCATTCGATACTTATCGCTAACTAATGTTTTCATTATTATTTTAAGTAAAAAAGTTATTTGAGTTATTTTAGTTACTTAGTAATTTTATTTTATTTAAGTTAATTTATTAATTTATTATATTACGTGTTAGAACTATTATTATTTTAATTATCAATTTTGAAGTATTGTATATTAAGTTTCTTGTATATATTGTTATATTTTTGTATGGAATTAAATAAAGCTTTATTATTGTTATGTTTTCATATCGATATTAATATTAATTGTTTTGTAATACTAGGCATCACTACCAGGCTTATCTTTGACTTATCTAATAAAATATACACGATCATCGTTTAAATGTAAATTTATGGTTTAAAAACTGAATACCAATTTGTGAGTTGAGTATTTGTATAACAGGTAAATAAACAAATTCATACATTAAAATTATTTATAATAAACTAACTCAACATTACTGCGTCATTATTTTATTTCATATAAATGAGAAATAATTTTGTGTATTATTATAACTATATATATTTATAAATGTTAACCAATATTCCATATAATATAATAAATAAATACATATTTTATACATAGTGTTATACATGTATTTGTATATACAGATTCTAAGCGTTCAAAACTAAAAAATATGTTCATTTTATAAAAGATCGTCGTATGTGAGATCGAACCCACGATAGGTTAGTTTTGCCTATCATCAGAGGAAATGAATGGTTTCCCATAGAGTTATGATGTGTCATGCAATAAAGAGGAAGTGAAAGGTCGCAGATGACACGCAGGAGGCTTCTACGCAGTTATGATAGGTCGTTTGCCAATGAATCTGCATTTAGAAAATACTTGTCGGACAATTAACATAAATGACCTCAGATAAAGACCGCACGTAATAAAATAATTATATATAATTTTTATGCCATTTGTATCATGAATAGTTTAATTATTTATGTATATATGTTAAATGTCGTAAATGGCTATTTATAATATCTACTAAGGTATATAGATACTGTATTTTAATATGTACATATATATAGCAACCTGTTAGGATTTATAAGCGAAGCTTTTAAAAATATAAAAATAGTAACGATGATATCTAAATATGTACGTTTCCAATGAACCAGTGGCTCGTTTCCACTTAACGATTTGTTTATTTCTTATGAAGGAACAAAATTACAACCACGAATATCACTATAAATCATTCCCAATAATGTTTTACAACATGGTCATTAAAAATATATAAACAGTATTAATAATAGAAAAATATAAATCGCACGTAACTTCAATGATGGCGTCGTCTCGAGTACTTCGCTAAGAGTGAACGCGTCGCCGCGTTCGCTTCGCGCTCATATAAAAATCGGTGTTATCAACTACGCTCCTATTAATACATATCATATATTACATACGATCTCTAGGATAACTATGGCAACTATAATAAATGTGAGGTAATTGAAAAGCCTCATATCGAGCATTTATTTTGCGGCAATCTAAACCTGAGGTTGGTCGCTAACCAGTTGGACAATAACACTAAAACCACGCTGTTACGGATCAAGGATTATTTGGTTAACCGTCATGGTCAAAACGAAATGCGGGATCCACAATCGCCAGAGCCTCGTCAGTTACTCGGCATGGTGTACCACGTGCAGGTGATGTTAGCTGGAGTAACTCAGATAGTATTTGATACCCCTTACAAAAGTATCGATACATTAACAAAAAAGAATGTATTTCTTTATAAAATAGCAGTACAATTGTTTTTTAACTGTTGTGTTCTCGCTTATAAAGTAATTACATACCATAAAGTAATAGGTTTAGCCGTTGACGCCGGTCGTTATACTAATAACCTGGCGTATTTATAAGAGCGTGTTCAGAAACTGTAACAGGTGCGTTAAGCTATGTTGTGGCGATAATAATAACGACTCGTTTGATACATTCTGATTACACGGTATGGACTAGCTGTTAAAGCAATTGTTACGGTGCAACCGCCGCGGCGAAGTACTGCGGGTTCGAATCCCGCACGGAACAATTGTTTGTGTAATCAGCAAATAATCATTCCGAGTTTGAATGTTAGTTTATGATCGTTAACCGTGTTTATAATGTCCTTATTACATTGAAGAAATTTACTACATAGGTAGATACCAGAATTAAATCAAAAAATTATACAATAGACAGTGACGTATATGTATATTAAAGAGTTTTACATTTGATACATTTTTTTTAATTATGGTTTAAATAATATGAAGAAATGTGTAACTTGTGATTTCGGTTCGAATCTTATAGAATTAGAAGTGTCTATGAAGTAAAACATCGTGCTGAAACCACAGTATGGTGATGGTACTGTCTACGTCATGTCTATGTCTATTCCAATGTCTGGCATTTTGTAAATCTATTTTTGAGAAAAGAATCCATAGCGTACTCAGTTTGAATAAGGAATTGAGGAGGAAGTCAGAATACGTACTTTCTTCTATTTTTATAGATATAATTCATCTAAGCTATAGTTAGCTCTCGGAATCTATTTTTTTATATTTAAGGTAGTAGCGTTATGACGATAATCTCACTTGATTCTAAGTGACAAAACAGCCCAAGTTGGTAGACCTGCTAACCCTGTGGAGGAACTGGCTCTCAAGCGCAACTGCCGGAACACACCTTTGGTATTTGGCGGCAGATTTTCAACTTAAGGGCGGTTGTTAGGTATACAGGCATTAGAAAAAACGCTACCACCATGCAATGGTTTCCACACAATTTTTTCCTTGTAGGTGGATTTGAACTCACGTCTCTTAACGCAGAGTCCATACACACTACCACTGAGCTATCATTGCTTCAAATCAATTCGATGTGTCCATCTATTCGATCATTGAGATGTAGTGAAACAATAACAGATTTCTTTTGAAATACTTTTTGTAAATATGTTGTTGACCGCGATTCCTTTTAATTTTTGACTGCCCTTAAATATGCCCTCATATGCAATATGCAGTCATTTATCGCATTCAGATAGTATCGTGTAGTTACTTGTATATCAACTAATCGGTGTAGGTAAACAGCGAATTATAAATCAATTACTAATATTCAACGATACGAATATGGCAAGGTCCTATTATCGACATCGTAATAAATCAAGTCAATAACTTGGTATTGGTAATCAGACACCACGTCCATGTTACATGCACGCGCGCAGATGACATCAGACCATCGAGTCGTCATATGCTAAGGAAAAAAAACCTATCCATCGATTTTGATTATTAAGATAAATGTTGGCTTAATCCTTGGGAAATACCTCTCTAAGTTTTAATCATTTATATCAACTACAAAATTCGAATATTAATATATATTAATATTGTAAAGAGGAAAAGTTTACTTGTTTGTTTAAACGTGTTAATCTAAGGAACTTCTAAAATTATTAATCTAAATCTAAAATTATTATTGTATTTACTAAAGCAATAACTGAGGAAGGCTATTTTCAGCATCGCACTATCATCAACAGGAGTAAAGCTGTATTGAAAAAGTTACAAAACAGGTAAAAATAATCTAAATCGATGATAGCTCAATGGTAGTCTTTACGAACGCCGCGTCTTGGGACGTGAGTTCGAAGTCACCTACCATGATCTTGAGCTTTCGGTGTAGGAAAACATCGTAAGGAAACCATAGCATGGTGGTAGGGTTTTTTCTAATTCTCGCCTGGCTGGCTACCACCCTCAAATTGAAAATCTGCCGGCAAATATATGAAGGTGAAATTTAGTACCTATTTGCTGACATAAAAGATTTTATTGTACCGATTTCAGAACTTGACCATAGCGCCACAGACAGCGCTCGCTGTTTTTTGGTATAAGAAATATTCAATCTCTCAAGTTGTACCAAGCAATACATATTTACATAATCTCATTGAAATCCATTAAGCGGTTTCTGAGATTTAACTGAACAAACATCTCTACATGGGATTTTATACAGAGATATAAAAGTTTATTAAATGTTCATTACTTACATGAAATGTAATGAAAAGTCATTATTTCTTTCAGGAAAGATACACGCATGTAAGAATGTATTGAGCGATATTAGTATTGTTAGAAGTGAAACGAACTGCCATAAATATATGAAAAAACATTTGGAAGAAATAGTTTAGGGGATGGCGAAATTAAAGCTACTTGCACATTGGTCAAAATTTATTAACTATGATTATAAATAGTTGAATCCATTATTATTTCGGGAATGAAAACAATTGTCGACCGGTTAATGCTGTTGCCTCAGCTGTAATTGTAAAATCACATTAAAAAGATCTATTATAAACAATAACTCCGTACCCACGGTCTTTTCTTCTACGAGTAATAAATATACGGTTCTTGACAGCACTAATTTATTTAATTACATAATCATATGGTTGAATAAACTTGGTACCCCAACTATCCTAATATTATAATTGTGAATGTTGTTTGTTTATCACGCTTTCAAGTCTTACTTTCAAGAGATCATTACTAAATTTTTCATACACTTTTTTAAGGATACAAAAACATGTATAGAGTAATTTTCATTCAGAAAATATAGTACTCTCACAGAATTAAAAAAAATATTTGACCAATTCTTCGTTAGCGCAAGTAGAATTGCAATTAAAAACAACTATATTCAAGTACCAGCTGTACTCCCGACTTTGTTTGGGTAGAATTAAATATTATTTAATCATTTTTAGCGGGTTTTCTTAATTTTTTCAATACAGCTTTGCTCCTGTCAGTGGTAGCGCGATGTTAAAATAGCCTAAAGCCTTTTTTTTATTATTGTTCTATAAGACTATAATCATCTATAAAAATTGTCTGGTAAAACGTTACGGTTCGTTACAAGGGCGGGAGGATGGTTCGCTACGTAACATTGTTTTAATTTTAATAAAAAACTAGACAATTAAAATTTCCCATATTCGCAACTGTTTTCGTTTGTTTTACGAAGTATCGTCCGACTATTTGTAATCGCTTTGCTAAAGGTTCAAATAAATAACTTATTTATAGTTATAATAATTATGTGAAGTGGTAATTTTTTTAAGCTTGATTATATTAATCCGAATCCAAGACTGTGGTTCAAGTAATATAATAATGTTGGTTTAATAATGTGACTCTATATACTTTGGACTACCTGGCAGACACCCTTCTACTCATTTCAGTAATAAATATTTCCACCATAAGGCCACCTAACGTGAAATATATGAATAAGGCACAATTTTATTGTAGGTTGTTTTTTTATGAATAGTTCAATAGGTCATTTATTGTATTAATGTTGTTTAGTATAAGTATTGTTTACGCAAATAAGTGTATTGATTATAAACCTTGATTAGTGTAGCGGTAATATTTTCAATTATATATTAAGATATAGTAAAATGATCAACCGCTTCCTTTAAGGAAACAAATAAACAAAAATAGGTACTAAAAAACTAACATAAACGAAGTCCCTAACCACTGTCAGAGGGTTATTCCGGAAATATATTAAAAAACAAAAACAAAAACGTGTACAGGGATTTCAAAAGATTTAATCCACGTGAAAATATATGAACAAATTTTCACGTTGATAGATTCAACTGTGTTGTGATGAAGTGGTTTTAAATATATCAACATCCATTTTTATATATACAGTTTTCTTTGTTCCAAAACACTTAATTTCGAGAAAGTTTTACCCCGATACGTTGTTAATGAATAGTGAAAATGTTGATAAACAATGTTTAAGCCCATATAAATAGTGAATACGTGGCTTTAAAATCGCTTGTTTGCTGTCGGCGGGGAAGGGAGATGCAACAAGAAGATATATGGCACCGTGCTTAGAATGTATAATGAAAACATTTGAATGCATTCATGCGGAAATATAATGGTCTTTGGTAGGGTTACCACCTGATACGTATACTCATATTATAAAGCGGTAAAGTTTGTTTGTTTGAGCGCGCTAATCTTTGGAACTACCTGTCGGATTTCAAAATTTGTTTTTGATACACCAATAATTGAGTAAGGTTTTAAGCTATTTTACTTGACGTTACCCCCAACAGGAGCAAAACTGTATTCAAAAAAGTTACAAAAACAGGCAAAATTTATAAAATAATTTTTAGTTCCAGGCATACATAGCTACTTGATATTGTAAAGCGAAAACCTTACATTGTTAACAAACTTGCTAATCTTAGGTCATATCTCAAAAATTCGATATTGTACTTGATAGAACAATCATTAAGGAAGGCTTTAAGTTATTTAACATCACGCTACTACCAATAGGAGTAAAGCTGCGTTGGAAAAAGTTACTAAACGGGCAATATTTATTAAATAATTTTTAGTTCCACGCGAACGAAGTCGCAAGCATATATTGGTGACCCACACAACTGAATCAGGTTGTTACTAAGCACATGTGTGTCTTTTGAAGCTGATAAAAAGTGGTCCATTAAACTTAACAAATGGTCGTTTATCTAATCAATTAAACAGGTTTATTTATAAAGTAGCGTCTGATTAATGTTTATTTTTATGCGCATTAATATTTCATCTAATATATATGTATATCTTGCATACATGTTTATGTATATGTGTTGGACGAACCTGTTTGGAAATGATATATAAGAGTGCTAGGTTTTACTCAAACAGTATACCTATATATAAAATCTACCGGTTAATAGTTGTATGAGTAATCTCTGCATTATGTGCCTTAGTATACGAAGACGGAATAGATATTATGAAATTATACTTCTGTCACCTTAAAAATAATCCGGCGAGTGCATTTTTATTATGAACTGGCAGTTGAATGCAGCTTTGCAATATACCATGAAAATAGCTTCAAAAAGTGTCAGTTTTAACTACTTTATACTTTTAAAGCTTTAACTACATCTGCGCGTTTTAGTTTAAAAATATTCGAAAAGAGTCACACATAATTTCTTACTTGATACTTTATATTAATTTATCTATACAAATACTAGTTAAAAATACATCATAACATCCTATAATGTTTATATTCGAATTAATTCGATTCTATTACCTAAATGTCGTTAATATCATTAAGGTCAAGCAAAAAACGCTAAAACAATTAACCACTGAATTTAAAAGTCTATAATTATAAAGAAAATAATGTCGACACTATGTGGGAATTAATTTTCTTTTGTCATATATTCATGAACCAATTAGGCGTTTGGAATACATTGTTTTTATTGGTGGGCAAAGTTCGAATATTTAATACCATTAAGTGAACAACATTTTTGTGATGTTTGTTTGACTTTGTTAATTTTTGGATGAAATTTTGTATTTTAATAATATATACTTAGAAATCAATATATTTACTTATACACCGAGTATAGACAGTCTCCTAGATATTATGTTATTATTGCTCTTAAACGAAATACTTGCGAGGGAAAAATAAATATTACAAATAAAGATAATAATTCATACTTACATTTACGTGACAATATATCACCACGGTAATTTATTATCATGGTTTATAATGATCGCCCAGTGGTAACGTGTATGGACACTTAGCTATTGGTGAAGGAAAACATTGTGATAGTCATAGTATGGTAGGTAAGGTGTTTCCTAATGCCCGTCTGACAAACTACCATCCTCAAATAAAAATATTGCCCCAAATACTTATACATTTCTTTCGGCAGTTGCCGTTCGGCAGCTGAAGGCTTAACATCAACCATCTTGGGCTACATCGCCACCTAATATCAGGTGTGATTGTGGCAGAACGCTAAACCTATTAAAAATGAACCTATTATGGCCTAGATCTGCCGTCAAATACCTATAGGTGGGTTCCGGCAGTTGCACTTGGGTGTCAATCCCTCCACTAAGCTTAGCTTGCCTATCATCTTTAGCCACGTCGTCACTGAACATCAGGAGTCATTGTGACCATAACACTAAACCTAAACTATAAAAAAGAAGGAAAAGAAAAAATTTACAGTTAATTTATAGCTCTTCGAGCCAATAGATGTTTTAGAAACATACTTTCTGGTCCTTCTATATGGCCATAATGTCACACGATATTAAGTGCCGATGGGGCCCAACATGGTGGATACGCGAAGCCTATTGGAGGGACTGGCTCTCAAGTGCAACTACCGGAACACAGCTATAGGTATTTGGCGGTATATTATCAACTTGATTGTAGTAGCCAGGCGGGCATTAGGAAAAAGTCTTATCGTCGTGCTATGGTTTCATCACGATGTTTACCTTCACCGAAAGCTCAAGCTCATTGGAGGTGGATTCGAACTCACGTTCCTTGACGCAGCGTCTGTACGCACCATTATCTGAGTTATCATCGCTTGAAATAATATTTTGAATTAAGTTTTAGTTAACTGTGGATACATATAAGTGCTTTTTACCACTTTTTAAAAACAAAATTATTTTTTCTCTTAAACCTCAGGCAGCCCTGTTTTAACTGTGATCCAAAAATAGTATTGGAATTTCTCCACGAGATACATACAATTGACGTTCCGGGTTGTATATCAAAGTGCGGTGTTAACGAGCCCCTTTTTGTAATCCATATGCGGAACTTCCATGTTATGAGATACATTTGTACACGTTTAAGCTACCTCTGTATTTGAGTTTTATCGCAACGCTTTTCATTTTTCCTTAAATCTCTCAACTTGAAATAACGGTAAATAAATCACGTTATGCAAAAAAAACAAAAAAAAAGCTTAATAATGTTACTTCATATATGTGGTGGGTTTGATATAATACAGGGAATGTTAAAATGTGCGATGTGCCCAATTTCGCCAGAATCAGTGATTACGAGATAAAAGGAAGGAAATTAGCCAATAGGATACGTCAGTGTTTTTTTTAAATTAACCAGTATGTTCTTGCCTCTAAACTAAATTACCTAAAACAAAAAGTACATCAGAACATAAAGACCCAACCACCATACAAAATATTACAACTTTAATACAGTATTGTCTACATTAATCTAAGGATAACGATATATATCAATAAAAGCTCAAAGTTTACATAATACATTTGTTAGCATTTTTTTTATAAACGTAGTATTAACTGAAAACGGCACACATTTCATTTTAGTAAGACGAGGGATGTCTAGACAGGAGGAGCGATTTTTTTTTCATACGGACGTACGCTGTTAGCCGGAAGAGTTTTTATAGCTTCGCCGGGTTTTTTGTAGCGAATGCTGTGGGCACTCAGCCCTAAGGCAGCGAGCACAAGGGTGCCAGAGTGGCCGAACCTCGGCTTGGGCTGCTGCCAGAGTAGGCGAAAAATAAAAATTACGAGTGGGACTGGCCTACTGGACTAGGCCCTAGAAAAAATAATGACGTTAGATGGCAAAGAATGCAGGCGAAGTAGATTGTACTATGCTTGTAGTAGTCCTAACTGGTTGGATATATGAAGAGACGGAAATTTCGAGTTGTGAAATGTTTGAGAAAGGAGCGTGTGGCAAAACTCTTCAGGTGATAAGAACTCGACACTATCCACTGAAAAGCACCACGGTGACACTTCGATCTTTTATATTGTTAACAACCAGGCACAGCGTCGAAATCTCTTCTAATAGTAAGCAGATAACTAACACAAGCACAACTTTTACAGTGTGAAGTGATGAAACTGGACTCCTGATACTAAGAACACTAAAATCAGTAACAATAGAATTTACATATTGCAAGAATAAATGTATATTGCCCATTACAAAAAAAAATCGGCTGTGATTTTCTGCTACTGTGGAATTATTTTACAAGTCTCATTAACCCTTGTGAAGAGGTATTTTCAAAGAGATTTCACTATTGCTATCTTCTGTCTTGTCTTAAAGTTATGAACACATTTTTAAAACGTTCTAATTGAATCATATTCTCACGTATTTTATCTTCGTATTATCAAACAAGGAATTGTATTTTATATGATGTCAAATCGAAATTCAAGTATATTATTTCCTGAAGATATTAAGTTTATTTTTATAACGTTATGAATAAACGTGTTTTTAAATTGTTATTTTTTTTAGTAACCTAAATCATAAATAAGTATTTATATGAGATATCAGAACAGTTGTCAGGCAAGCGTCAAATTTGCAAATGCGTATTGTAAACACGAATAAATTAAAAGCGTACATGTGAATTTAATATTCAGTACAATCCTTTAGTTAGTTCTCGCTCTTAATTCGAGTTATAATTGATTAGGTTGTCTGCTTAGTACGGGATCCTGTTTAGGATTAGTCAGTACCTCATTTTGTTTACGCATCTCCAGCCCAAGCCGAGGATTGGCTACTTTATGGCTTCCATGTGCTGGTTGGCTAGATCTGAGTGCCTTAGTACTTGCCCCCAAAGCTCGGTGACAAAGGGTAATAAAGGGTATTGAAGAGAAACTTCTTCGATAATTTTGAAGCAATGTACGACTCAGTTCGAATCTCTGCAATGAGCCTAAGCTTTCGTTGAAGGAAAACATTGTGATGACCCCATATCATGGTTATAGGGCTTTCTCTAACGCCCATATAGATAGCTAACCACCCTTAATTAACTGAAAATCTGTCGCCAAATACTTATAGGTGTGCTCCGGTAGTTCACTTGGGAGCCAGCCCCTCCACTAGGCTTAGCGTGTCCACCATCTTAGTCCACAAAGGTACGACGGACAGCGTCTTCACGTATTAGAACACCTAAAAGCAATCTATCGCAATTCGATTAGGATTACATCTGTATGATTAATGTTTTCCTAAACTAGCTTTATCTTATATTACACTAATTTGCATACAATAAGACTGGCCGTTGAACACAAAGGTAATATACTTGTATTGAGTTCCTTTATTACGTATTTCTAAAAAAGATGACAGGATGGTTTATTTACACATTACTGAATAGATATATTACGAGTATGGGGTTTTAAATGGCTAAGGGTCTTTAATATGTTTTGGTTACAAATGCTTATATTAAATTATTTTATATGGATTAGATAGTTTTTGATAACTCCAATTATATATATATTTCTTCGTTTTTGTAACTTTTTTCAGGACAGCCTTGCTTCGATTAACGATAGTTTAATGTTACATACTCTAAAGGTAGAAGCTTCCTCAATGATTGTTCTGTCAAATAAAAAAACTAGAGGTCAATAATTTAAAAATATTATGTTCGACTGGTTGTTCCTAAGATTAGCGCGTTCAAATAAATTAACAAACTTTTTATAATAAATGAGATTGTATAGACGAATTCCGGTGTATCGACGGGAAGTATATTTTAAAAACCGACCGTAACAATAAACAATAAATGAAGCTCACAGACACCCCGGCACAAGCACACCATGACCTAGTTACAGATTATAATGTATTCCGCAGATTTCAAAACATCCGCGTATCTATATGGACTACGAAAAGCTATTGACTCAACCGGTAGCTATTTGGCACGAGCGTATCAAAAAACACTCGGTTATTTGTTTATTTACGCATTCAGAATCTGACCGCTACAGAATTAAACGCAAAAAATATGCTTCTGTTAATATGAGTCGTTTTAGCCTAATTGAAAGAATAAGAATAGCTCTGGCTATATTGACATAAATCAATATTTTAGGGTCTCATACTAAAAAGTCACTTGGGAATTTGAACAATTACAAATTACTACAGATAATACAAGAATATTAAAGTTGCCATTTCCTATATATGTATGTCGCGTTCCGAGCTCACCTATCTTGTGATATACCTGGGATCTACGGTCATCTAAGTACAAATATACAGTTCCTTGGACGTTCCATCGCGGCAAAACTATTGAACTCATTGGGATGGAATTATTACCATTTGAATTGGAAATAGTCTGGATTGTAGTTAGTTTCTTTAATTCCATTATGCCTTCTTATTTATTTATTTTTTCGATTTTCTTTTGTATGGTCATCGTAAAGGATGGGCGTTGAATAGTTTATACATACAAAAATACAATGATATATTACACACGATTGTATAGAAAATTCAAAGTTTGTGTCAAAGTCTTACGTGTCATTGTTGTAACAATCAAGCCTCTGTAGACCTTGTGCGGTCGCGGTTTGCGCAACCATTTGAGTAGCTCAATGATGTGTTGTTATCGTCGGATCGGGTCGTGGGAATCAACAGTTTCTACAGTGGCCTGAATTTTGGATCATCACAACGACCAAGAAATTAAACACCGGCATATAAAAAAGCCGATAATCGTTATGTTCTAAGTGTTTTGAAGCAATGTTAGCTGTTCTTACAACGCTTCGAGTTTAGTGGGAATCCTACAATCAGCTTGAGTTTTCTCTAGAGAAACAAACATATCGTGATAAAACGATACCGCTATGTTGTCATTATCTAATACCACACTTATGTTGCAGACTATTAACAAAGACCCACTAATAGATTTTTTTGCATGTTATTATCATACGCCACATCGTTAGTTTCATTTATTTATTTGTTAATTAATGTTACACAAAAAAAAATATAACTTCATTCTGAAACCGTACTTGCTGTTTTATTGAGCAGAGATGCCGTTAACATGATTTTAAAACTAGACGAGTTCGAAGAAGTTTTTCGTTGTAACAGACCCCATCCGAACTCGTCTAAAGCTTCTTACATTACATTTCAGTATTTCCTCCACACAGGCACTCGGTATATGCATTTAATATTAAAGGCAGCATATGTATACTCTCACATAAGCATTTATCTCACATAAGCATAGTGGTTATAACAGTACAGTACGTAGGTAGAAATATATTTTTGTAGGTTATAGGTTTTAGCGTTATTGGCTACAATCTCACCTAATGTAACTGTAATGTAATCCACGCTGATGACAACACTAAGTCTGTGGAAGAAATGACTCTCAAGTACAACTGACGGAACACACCTATTGGTATTTGGCGGCAGATTTTCATCTTGAGGGTGGTAGCTAGCCAGGCGACCTTTAGAAAAAGGCCTACCACCATGCTATAGTTTTATCACGATGTTTTCCTTCACCAAAAGCTGAAGGTCATTGCAGGGATTTAAACTCACAACTTGGGACACGATACCACTGAGCTCTAATCGGTTCAAAATCGCATTATATGCTAACTCTTGCTTGGACATTGGCTACTCTTTTTTAAGATTATGAATTTTGTGTATATTTTTATGTATCATAGCTATTGCAGCCTTGTTGAAAATATTTACTATTTTACTATATGAGAATAGTCCTAAAACTTAATCAATTTTATGTTGATTTTGGTTACGGGCGACTTTCGCTCAAATTAACCCTTAAGGTTGCGTAGGTTTCGAATTTTAAGCAAACAAAATTTCACTTTATGAAAGACAGCGTACATAAACTTTTATTATGTCATAAAGATTTTTACGTTATGGAGGTTTGAGGTTTTACTGTATATACTTGTAAGGACTCTTATCCAATAAGGTACTACAACTTTGATAATGTAAAGCCGGCTTTTTGCTGTCGATGCTGAAATTTAATTAGGTATTATAGGACACTGCAAATAAAGATAAACAGAATAAATACTGACTCAAATAAATTACTTTTACGTACTAACACTTTTTATGTGAATGTATATTAATTTTATCTCAGGGGTGTTTTTTTCAAGTGTATATCACTTTTAAGTTTTCTGAGTAACATTATATGTTGTGTTGAGTTAATCCTAGAATGAGTTGTGATTTAGGTATATATAATATACATTTTTTTTTCAAGCTATAAGAATATATTCAGCCTTTTCAGGAAAAAAACGTTAGTGCCAAATGTTTTCTTTTGTAACCTCCTAAAGCTATATTTGTAATATCAGAAGCAGTATGTTAATAGCCACTATTTTAATAGATCAGTGGTTATTTTAAACAGTAAACCATATTTTTTATGAAGACATCATACCTTTTTATCAAACGAAAAATCTCTCTCCTGTGAAAAGTGCAATTGTCTTTAAAGATGTTTTGTTTTATATTATAATGAAAATAAGAAAACGTTTACTTAGAGCTATACACATATTATTCTTCTGATATATACTTAGAAATTTACGATCTAGCTGTTCTATTAATCTACTAAAGACTTAGAAAAGGAGAATATACTTTATTTTTGCCCATTTTTATATGTAAATATTTCATTATTTTATTTCACGATCAGGTAATAAGTGCAATAAAGAAACGAGAATAATAACCATAACTTAATTACAATTAATAATAGTCCCAAGAACAAAGATAGAAAAATGATGCATTTGAATGCGTGTACGCAACTTCCTGCGCACGTACTATGACGTCTTTAAAATGTGTAGGTTCACCATAATTTCAATAAAGAATAATTTAGCATAATAAACAAGTTATTTGTTTTTCATTAGTGATGTAAGGAGTATTGAATACCATCTGAGTTAGCCAAGCCAACCTCATCTGCACGCGGTGCACTCTGCCGATTAACCGACGAGGCTCTGGCGATTTTTGGTCCCACATTTGGCTTTGATCATAACGGTTATCCATGTAATCCTTGATCCATCACAACTTGGTGATAAGTTTATTGCCAGACTGGTTAGTGACCACCCTCGGGTGTAGACTGCCTCAAAATGCAGGTTCGGTATGAGCCTTTGTTTTCCGGTATAGTGAACGAGAACCAGCCATTTTCACCAAGGTTAGCAACATGGCTGTAACATCTCTGGTGTTGCAGTTGTCCATAGACAACGGTAACCATTTACCATCAGATGGGCCGTTCTGCCTATTTGTATTTCTTTGTCATACAAAAAATACATTTTTCGAGTGTTACAAAACGTATAAACGCATTGTAAATAATCTTGGTATTATATATCCAACAAAGCTTCTACTACACAACCAACACTATTTTTTTATGTGACGTATCTACTTAAACGTGACCAAGTTTTTAGTCGAAATAAGCAGCAGAGATTTTAATGAACCCGGATCTTAATGGTTTCAATGCCGGTCCCATGGACATGCCTCTTGAAGTAAATGAATCATATAACATCAATTGTATAAAATCATAGTTGTTTTTGGCATTGACATTTTTGGTAGCATACAAGAAAGAGCAGTGAGATTGTAAGTTTATATGTAAAGTTACTTTTATTCATTTTGTTAAACGAATCGGACGACGCAATAAAAAGTTTCATACTAAGTTTATTCCTTTCTTTACCCCATTCCCAATAAGCTTTTCGCGAGAAAAAGTATCCTATCACCGTCACCAAGGTCGCAACTATCTTTATACCAAAAGTCATCATAATCAATTCAGCGGTTTAGGCGTGAAAGCGTAACAAACAAACAAAATCAGTTCAGTATTAATAATGTTAGTAAGGATAAGAATATCAAAATAAAAACTGAAATTTAACTAACACGATCATAATATACACAATTATAAAAACTAGTCACGTAAGTCTCACACATCACTCACGTGCTGAGGTTATAAGTACAGGAAAATATAATGAAGCAAAAAGACGATGTTCTTTTATAAAATATAAAAAAATGTAATTATATATTTCTTCTTGTCTTCTCGTTTGTAAAGTAGACAAGGAAGTACTGATAAAAATATATTACCAAGTAGAATATTTTTCTATAGCGACTACTTTGTGTTATGGTATCTATTGTCTACTTATGTTATTTTTTTTTTGCAATATAACGGCATGTTTTTATGTAAGTATTCATTTTCTTATCTTGTTGGGTTAAGTAAAAAAAGAAGTACCTATAATTATACATTTTTTCATAATTTAAAAGTTTCGTATTATGGCCACAATCTCACCTGATGATAAGTGTCTATGTGGCTCAAAATGGTAGACACGCTAAGCCTAGTGGAGGGACTGGACTTCAAGTGCAACTGCCGGAAGACAGCTATAGGTATTTGGCAGCAGAATTTCAAATTGAGGATGGAAGCTATCCAGGCGGACATTAGAAAAAGCCCTACCCCCATGCTATGGTTTCATTACGATGTTTTCCTTCACTGAAAGCTCAAGCTCATTATAGGTGGATTCGAACAAAAAAAATAAAAGTAATGTTGCCAGATTTTATGTTTGATTATGGTGTCAATAGCGCATGTGTGAAGGAAACAGAGCAAGACAACAACCGACAGCTCGCGACTCCTCAATAATTAAACACATTATTGTGATAAAAACGTTATTACTCTAATTGCTTGAATCAGCGACGTTAAGATTAGCTGTAATGTGTTATTCAGATCGAAATACATTGTAATATGTATTAAAGGCCACTCGGTTTAATAACAAACTTCCTAAAAGATTCTCCCTTTTTTAAAAACGTGGTTTTTTAAATCCCAGTCTTTACGGACTTCCTAATCACAACGCGCAAACTCAAACGCATTGCCCGGACTCAGACTAAAGGCGTAATGGGCATCCGGTGACTCATTGGGTGCTAATCACCTAACACTACCCATTAAAACGCACCCCGGCGAACTTCAAACTCCCGTATTACAAAAGATCAAACCTTTTATTGAAGCAATGATTAAATAACAGGTCTTAATAAGTTAAAGTTCGGACAATTGTATTCACACGTTAAAAGAGCAATTGCTAGAGAATTTCTTTCGCTGTTTCTGCTCTTCAAAACACCGTCTTATATCCGAAGCAGTTGAAGTTTTTTACTTAAAAAAATTATATTATTATCCCACTTTTGAGAAATAAACGATTTGATTTGAAATAATAACACCATAAAATGCAAAGTATCTTAAGTGATGCTATATAGATTTAATTTTGTATATGAAACAAAAAAAATATACAAAAAAATATTTGGTAATATTTATTAATATGAAATACTATACAATTGTAATATTGTTTCTATTACTATACGACGTCAATAAAGTGTTTTTTTAGTATTAAAAACTTATATAAAACAAGCACAGCCCGGAGCTCTGTTCGCAATAACGACTCAGACAGTGTTAATTTAAAAAATCGTATATGACATGGTTTCAACTGTTTTTACGTTTATGTTGAAGATTATCGCCATAAGTTGTTTTAATACCTACTACTTAATGTAACAAAACATTTAATAAAACTTTGCAAAAACTAGGCTGAATAAAATACTCGTCTTCCGTTTTTAATACGATCAAAAACAAAACAAGTCGTAGAATGATAATAATAAAACTTTATTTAAGCCAGTAAGGTATCCATTTAACGTGTTATTGTTAGTTAACTTTTTAAATTCTAAATTTTTCGCATTTCTAGTACTATTAGTAATTTTAATTAATTCAGTACATATACCTTTCAACGTACATATAGTACAGCCGAGTAAATAAAATGAGGTATGTATGATAGATCCAACCTGAAAGCTAGAACTGTATACTGTGTCAGGGACTTCGCTTGGGGCGAAATATTATTCAATAATTTTTACCCGTGTTTGTAACTTTTGCCAATACAGCTTTGCTCCTATTAGAGGTAGCGTGATGTTAAATAGCTTAAACCCTTTCTCGATGATTGCTCTATCAAATACGAAAATAATTTTTGAAATCTGACTGGTAATTCGTAATATTAGCGGGTTCAAACAAACAAACTTTTCAACACTATAATATTAATATGTTATGTAAAATGTATTTTTCATATTACCCGAACTCCAGTAGAACTTATTAAGTCATTATAAATCAATTACGACTATAATAACAGCTTTCGATGCTAAATTGATGTCGATTGATTATGAAAAAGATTTGTATTCATTAATGATATTTTGCATAATATTATTCTATATAATTTTTTATTATGTTATCATCAAGAGTTATGGAAAATTCCTATATTATTATATTACTACATAATGATTTTTCCATGTTTTATTCTATACTATATTATTAGTTATTATCGAAGTTGTACTACTGCGAATAACTTTTTTATAATTTTCTGATGATGGGGTGTTATTGTGCGCAGGTTCGGTTCTGTGGAGGTCTTACGGTTCATGAGCCCTCTCTACTCTAACTAAATTTAATTTTCAAATATTGTAACAAAAGTTAATTATAATAATGTGTTCGATGTTGGATCTTCAAAAAACTTTAATGTTTGACCTCCTGACTCAAACTCTAAATACGAAGCCGGTTGTAGGATCTTTTATTTTTATTGAAAGGTTTAGCGTTGTGGCCATAATCTCACCTGATATTAAATGACGATGTGGCCCAAGATGGTGGACACGCTAAGCCTAATGCTGGAATTGGCTCTCAATCGTAACTGTTGGAACACACCTACAGGTATTTGGCAGAATATCTTCAACTTGTTAGCGAGGCTCAGCTAGTCAAGCGGGCATTAGAATCAGCCCCTACCACCATACAAAATTTATATATTAAATTCGAATATATTAACTTGGACATGTCTCTGAATATTAATATTTACTAACCGAATTCGTATAAATAAAGTATTATCATATACATTTACATAATAGCTTTAATAAAGCTTCGGCTAGCGTCTCGTCCGTCACACCTGCGTCACGTGTTTTTGTTTCACGTTTTCACCGAAGAACACAATAAACTTTTCATCCACAGTAATGAATGCTATTGATACAAACTCACCTGTGTCAATAGTTACGAAAACGAACACAAATTAGGGCCAGAAAATTAACGCTGACACTGCAGTGGCTTATCATGAAAAATGACGCGGAATGGACAAATTACGTATTCAGCCTCTTTTATTAAAGTGACAAAAAAGAGACAAATAAGTTTCATTTTACATACCTCGTATCCAAATAAATATACTTGTATAATAAACGGATTAATATAGTTACATTGTTAGTTGCCAAAACATATACACAAGTTTCACGCCAGTCCTCGGTTTGTGGAATTCATGGAACAGTATTTATTTGCATTTGATTACGGTACGTTTTGGTTCCGAAATCATACGAGACACTATTTTTGACCGTATATCATGTATGTTTTTAAATTCAATAAAGCTGTACCTAATATGTTTGTTCGTTGACAAAAGTATAAATCGACATTGATAGACTCGAGAGTGCGTTCACAAGTCGACTCGTGAGCTCTTTGAATGGACACGTACAAAGATATCAGTCTGAGGTAATAAACAAAAAAATTTTTGCAAAATATGAGATCGAATATTAAAAGGATAAATTAAAGATAATAAAAGCTACTGTTAACATAGATTAAGTACTCAACTACTACACTATAAGCTTAGATATATAATAAAGTTATCCTATGATTTAATTCAATATTTGTACAACACACAAGTAAATATACAAAACGCAATCAAAAGCTATTTCACTATAACAAGTTTTCTATGAGTTTATTTGGAACATAAATTAAACGGGATTTCTACTTTTATCTTTAAATTATAATTATGGTAATATGATACAATAACAATTCTAATATAATGTAAAACGGTTTCAACCTCCAAATTTATTTATGTAAACAAGTCTGCGCAAATAAGAACAGACAACTACAAATTATTTTACACGAACCGAATTAAGTATTATGATTTCACGAATATTGTAACATACAAACTTTTATCGCCACAAACTGTGTACGTAAACAGTATTTGAAGCCTTACGTGACTCTAATTACTCTGAAAACTAGGAAAAAAATTACATAAATTGAATTTATTTATGTTAGTATGTTTTGCATAAAAATCTCGAACACGGTTGCAAATACAAATTCTCATTAATAGTAAAGCTAATTTTTTTTACAATTTATATGATAAAATTGTTAACTGTCATTCCAAATAGCGGTTACCATGAGCTCGCTTGATATACTGGTGTGTTACACAAAGATTAATTGTTCCAGTTTGAAACATTATTTTTAATATTCTAATGAAGCGTGTTTATTTAATGTATTTGCCAGTATAGAGAGTGGAAAGGGAAACATTTTTACCGACTCCACTTAGGTATGATAAGCACATCTAGAAGAAGTATGGGCGCTGTGCTTGGGCTCTGGTAAGACGGGAATTTGAAGCGTCGACGCGGTGCATTTTCATGGGTTGTGTTGGGTAATTAAAACCTGATGAGTATTGCAACACACTCCTCTTGCCTTGGCCTGAGCCCGGGTAATAAATACGTTTGTGTGTTGCGATAAGGAAGTCCGTAAAGAATATGATTTAAAACACCATATATATATAACATATCCCAACATTAATTATATCCATATGAGGTGAATTTACTACACAAAATAAGAAAATGACATTTGGTAAAAAAAGTTTATTTAAAAGCATAAGAATTAATTTAGTTCTAGTTTAAAAATGTAGGTTAACATCAGTTCACAATAAATTTGCATTTTAACTGGAACGGAACCGTAGACGAGAAACAATTATTAAACTCTTGAAACGAATGTTTCGATGAATTTACGATTAGGTCGATTTATTATTGCATGTAAAACAATCGGACTGTGAACCTGGTAAAAATGTAGTACATACAATTCGTATGGCAAGATATTAACAGCAAATAATACATTTTAGTAAAATGGTGATAATATTAAATCCGACAATTTTGAAGTGATGGTGACTCAGTTGGTGGTATATGTGGACACCGAGTCAATGGACCTGCAATGAGCATAAGCTTTTGGTGAAGGAAAACATCGTGATGAAACCATAGCTTTTTCTAAAGACTACCTCATTATCTTCCACCCTCGAGTTAAAGATCTCCTGCCAAATATGTATAGTTGTGTTTTGGCAGTTGCACTTGAGAACCAGGCATCCACTAGACTTAGCGTGTTTACAGCCTGGAGCCATAGCGTTACTTAAAAGCAGCGGAAAAGAATTAAAATAACATTAACATATAACATTAACATATAACATATATTAACAAATAACATTGAAATGGTCTGAGAAAGACCTAACAATGAGAATTAATAATTAAAGTAAACATGATGATGAAGCTATAGCATCGTGGTAAACAATTATCTAATGTCCGCCACTGGTGTATTAAAAGCACGTTTTTTATAGGTTTTGGTGTAGAAGAAAATTAGTTGTCATTCGTTTGGAAATAAAAATGGTAACTCTCTAAGCTTAAAGAGGGAATGACTCTCAAGCATGCCTATGCCTCTTAAGTACGATCTACGATACTCAATTTCAAATATTCTTCTATATAGTTTGTGTAGTGTCTGTTTGTTACTTGATGGTTGATATTTTAACTCCAAAACGCTCAAGCCGTTTAAAAAATTTAAACTAATGTACTTCATGTTCCTATACATTAAGTGTATTTTCTAAACTTTCTATTTTTAAATATCTATTTGTTTTATTTCTGCAAAATGCCTGGCAACCTCATGTGACCTACTTGCCTATGGACCCATATAATCTACATCACTATAAACTCTTCAGCTATCTAAATGTTTATTGGTACACATGGAACAGTGAAATATTATGGCCGACGATTAATGGCTCATTTAACTCCCTTCGACTGCTTTTAAACAACTCTAATTTTTCTACACACATTTTACCTATCAGAAAAGTATATTTTTTGTGGTTATGGATTACTTATTTCTTTGAGAGTTATATCAAACGTTATTAAGAAAGATATTTCAATATAAAGAAAATACATTAAAAAAAATATCCTAAAGATTAATTAAATCCTAGAATTAATTTACATACAAATATAAAGTGCTCTAGCAATTACTATAAGTTATTTAAAAGTTTTTAATTGAGGTCATTAAAAGCAATGAATACGCAAAATTAACTACAATATCATCAAAATGTTTGGTATTAGCCAGGATGACGTCACACGAGTAAATTGGCCGACCAATCATGTGTGTCTACTCAGCAGCAAAGTTAGGTAAAGTGCAGTGACCCCGTCCAATGTGAATGTCAGCTGTTACCGGCGTATATGTATTGCCGGCCTACGATTTATGACCAGGGTGGTGGCCGTCGGTTGAAGCGGAATTAGTTTTATTGTTATTGTTACAAACGTCGCCGATAGTGAAGGGAACAAAATCTATTTATGATGTAAGAGATGTAACAGTATGTCAATCGCATGAAACTAAAGCCATTGCCAAAAATTTCCAGTAGGTACCTAATTTATTTAACACCAAGAAATCTATAAATTTTTAGTAAAGTAATAAATTGATGACTTTTATCGTTTTATTGCTATGCGTGGCAAATCGCTGACGAATGTTGCAACAGTTGTTGTTGCGTTCAAAATGAATGAGAATAAACCTATTTTCGTTTAAATTCCGACTTTCTATGTAACATAGGACACAATGGAATATTTGTTATTTGACTTCGTACTCTTAATAATATTATTTTTACTAACTTGGTGGCGGTCAAGCAGTTAAGACTTTTCAAGTGTAGATTTTTTCTCTTTTTCTTTGCATTTTTCATATATAGAGGTCATATATATATTAGTTTGAACGTCGATTCACGATAACGGGAAAAATCGTGTGGAAGCTTGAACACAATAAATTTTCTCGTCTATAGCACAAAATGATAAAGAACTGTAGATTTCTTAGCATTTGAAGCTGCCATTACGTCGTGGACTGGCTTGTTGATAAGCCGATGCCGTCTTTGGGAAAAGCTAATAATGCGACTGTTATAAGTATCTATTATTATTATTGTAGTGTTAACATCACATATGACTTTATTACGATTCATTAACAATATTAGGAAATTATTAATTATTTATTTTCCAAATAATCTCCTACTATTACATACCAATATAATATTGAAATAAAATTGTAGATTTTAGGTCCAGGGCTCTGATATCCTCCAACTACGTGCTCAATATTAACCATATTTAAGAATAGAAACCTAATGTACAAACTAAAGAAAGTATCACACACAATGTAAACATACAATTTGTTAAGTCATGTCGAGATATTGTAATAGAAATTGGTGCGAAAATAATGTACTTGCAGTAGGTAGTATGCTGTTGTACCAAGGCTGTCTCTTAAAAACTCAACTGTATCTTTACATTTATAATAAAGTTTATTTCTATCTACAAATTAATTTTCTTTAATTTACGAATATTATGCTTATAAAACATATTGTAATTTTTGTCCACAAGAAATAGTGTGAAACTACGAGAAAAATTGGAAATTATTGTATAAAACTATGTTTGTTTTCTTAAATATGACTAAATTCGAGTGATATAAGGGACGAGCCCAATCTATTTTTTTTGTCTATGGCGTATAGCGTAATGTTTACAATCTCATCTGATCTTAAGTGACGATGTAGCGTAAGATGGTAAACACGCTAAGCCTAGTGGAGGGACTGGCTCTCGAGTACAACTGCCGGAACACACTTATAGGTATTTGGAAGTACATTTTCAATTTGAGAGTGGTAACTAACCACGCGGGCATTAAAAAGATCACTATCAACATGCGAATTATATTTCACTAGTGGGAGAGAGGGATAAATAAATCGGGAAAATCACTTCACGTTATTATCGGAAGACGGTCTACGGATTTTAAAAGTTTCAGTAGTCGCTTTTATTGCACCTAAAAACGCACTTATTTCATTAAAGTTTTAAAGGTGCGATGTATGAATAAGAAATGTAAACTTAATACATATTTTCGTTATACAAAGAGCGCACATTTCAAGTTCGTTTGTTTAAATATTACGTTCGGAGAGAGAGAAGTGTCGCCAGCTGTGGCGGGAATGGTTGTCATTATGGTGCAGCCTGTGAAAAAGTGTACGAGTCACGGTACATAATGCTTCAGTTTGTTATCGTCGTCATGGACTGTAACTAATGTTCTTTTAAAGACTTCGTTACAGTTACATTTCTTCTAAATTAAACTTTTCTATTTTATTATTTTAGAAATATTTCGAAATCCTTTGATCAAAATATCCGAGCTCGTTATATTTGTCATAATCCATAATTATAAGTTAAATGAATATCTAGTTTTATTAACGTTATACAATAATTTATTGAAGTATAAAATTAAAATAACTATAAATAAGTATACATAAATAATAGGATTTATTGATTACTATCGAAAAAAAAAGAATGCTACTTCTAAGAGAAGAGCAGACAACATAATTTTATCTTTCATAAGATTGTTTATATTAGCGGTTGTCAGTCCACTTTTTTAGAAATGTATTGACAAAGAGTAGGTAACAATTAACCTATACACATATATGACTTACTGTATAATCAATTTCTAATCCATATTTTATTATAATTCGTTTAAAACTTGATTAAAGTACAAAATATCACTATATGCTTATTGTTATTCTTTTAATTAATTAAAGAATATAATACAACTGACTATAGTGTTATACAACACAAACGCGGATCTACGGTTTTGAGCACAATGGCCATACTCACAACCCTAATAGAGTTCCTTATAAACATGTGACTTCACACTTTCACGGGTTAGTGTTTGTGCCACAGTTCTGCCCGTGTCCATATATTTTAATGGAATCTGCTTTATACGAATGCACTATATCGATTATGAGCAAGTTCATACGCCAACTCGCTCTTTGCTGATTTTCGGATGGCTGGGACCACAACAACCTTTTTTTCGGGGATCTGCGCCTGGTACAGTCTTAGTGTTGCACTGTGTAAACCGTTCCCAATACTGCTACTAATTTATTTTTTATTGCAATAGACAGACTATCTAATGGTAAATAGTTACCGTCGCCTATGAGCAGCTGCAACACCAGGGATATCATAGCCATGCTGCTGACCTTGGTGGTAATAGCTAATTCTCGTACACTATGCCGCAACACAAAGGCTTTATTTTGCGAAAATCTAAACCCGGGGTAGTCGCTAACCAATTCAGCAATTTTAGCATTATAAAATTATATTTTATCATTTTCATATTAAAATATTATTGTACTATGTACTATGTTACTCAGGGCTAATGTAGCATTCTAATGGTGAAATCGATCCATTAGTTCTTGAGTATATTCGTTACAAACAAAAATACAAATATTTCCTCTTTATAATATTAGTATCGATATTATAGCATAATATTAATCATATTGTATAATATTAATTGAACTACTTTATGAATATAAAAAAGTAACTTGTTCTTATTTCAGATCTCACAATGAGGTGTCTGTGATCTCACATCGGACAGAATACCGGCGCTTCCGTTCAATATGACGTCAGAGCGAGCCATACCTCACCTCCGGGACATCTTCGGTCTCAACCAACAGTATGACGGAAAAACATTCGATGAGAACGACGACAGTGCTAGAAAGACGAGAAAGAAAAAAGACGACTACCGCACGTACGGGAACGGAGACGTGAAGACATTAGAACGGCATCTCAGCATGAAGAAGACTATAAGGAAAAAGATCATGCGTGACCTTCAGCAGGCGTTCGTTGAAGACCCCAACGAGTTCAAAGTCGAGAACACGAGCCCCGAGAAACTGAAGGCGGAACTGAGCGCTGAAGCTGTTAAAATTGAAAAGAACGTTCGCAAAAACGATCCCACTTTCTTGGATATGTTACGCGGAGAGACGAGGGGTGAGGAAGTCAGGGAGGAACAGCCACCTGCGGAGAAGAACAGCTTCTGGCGACGTCTTACCATGAAAAATAAAAACAAAAGATAAAGGAACATAATCATAACCCGAGCAGACACGTCGCTCGGTAATAATTTTTTTTGCGTACCATTATTTATTGTCAATGACTTTTTTGATAATACTTTACACTAAATGTCGTGTATTAAACTATATTGAATTAATATGAGAATTCCTATTAGTTTTAATAAAGTCACTTTAAATTAAGAGGTCTTCTTCACATATAGGTAGGTAATGAGATGTTTCAAAATAATTATTTTTAATGTTAGCTTCATAATGAGAATCGAGCGACGTGTTACAAATATTCTCGGCCATTGTTACTTATAATATAAAAAGATATCTCGTTCTATGTGATGTAAGATTAAGAAAACTAATTTAGATTAAGAGTACGTAGGTATATATGTACGTAGATTAAGTCATTTATAATTGGCGATTATGAAGGTAGGTTTATTGGAAATTACTTGTTGTGACAATTTATTATAATGCAATATAAATAATTTTACACATTTAATTTGGTGTATTTCTTTAATAAAATTAATGTAATATTATCTTCCTCTAAAGCCTGTGTATAAAAATACTATACTTCTAAATAAGATTATTTTTCTATACACTTCAATAGTAATATTCTAAATATGCTAACTCTAGACACCCGTTTTTCAAAGTGTCTTTTCGAGGTATTTTTCGCTATAAAGTAATAAGAAAAAATAATGATGCGCAATTTTAAATATCGTACAAAAATGATATTCTTACCTACATATAATTTTTTATAAAATTTATTTGATGATTATTACTACATTCAAAATTAGTTATAATGCTCTGTAGAATTATCACTGATAATTAAATTATCGTGTTTTATAAATTAAATACCAAAAATAAAATAAAATTTTTAAGATTGTTAGCAGAGTTTCATATTTTTTTAATGAAATAATAAGGCTAGTTAAAGTCTTCACGGTATTACGAAAAGTAAAGTAGTTGATAAATTATCGCAAAAGTAAATGAATATACAACCCGACTAAGACATTATTGGTGAATTATTGTCAAAATATTGACTTTTATTCATAATAATTAGTAAATTTTGGTTTCTATTAACTATTTTTTATATTTGGTTCACAAACCAGACTACACATCGATATCAAAAACATATACATAATAAAGAGTAAAAAGAATATAATAAGATATAAAGATGACGCTTCTTGTGAAAAGTAAGTAAAGTACCAATTTTAGCATATATTACTTGACATTGTGCCTCGCTTACCTGTGTAACGTTCGATCGTTGTATATCATGAAATCAAACGGGATGGTAACGATCTATTGTCGACTAGGTAGCAACTATCGATCACAGTTTAGCATTTGTGTAATACACTTTAATGAGAAACTATCCCAATTTTTGAAGCGCTGATAATTCAGTAATAGTGTTTACGGACTCCGCGTCAAGGAACGTGAGTTCGCCACCTACAATGAGCCTGAGCTTTCGGTGAAGAAAAACATCGTGAGGAAACCATTGCATGGTGGTAGGTCTTTTTCCAATGCCTACCTGGCTAGCTACTACCCTCAATTTTAAAATATGCCGCCAAATACTAATATGTGTGTTCCGGCAGTTGCACTTGAGAGCCAGCTGCTCCAGAGGTTTAGCGTGTTCTAACTTGGGCCGTATCGTCACTTAAGTACGTTTTTTATTCATGTATTTTATATTTACTCATGTCATGTGTTATCGATTATAAAAATATTTGGATAAAATTAATAATAATGATAGTCGTATGAATTATTTACAGAAGTTCATATTAATAAATTATGCATTAACAAAATCCCCTAAAATTATTATGCTTCTTTTAAAATTAAATTGTAATTACTTACTAACATGTTTGTACTCTGTTTCTTTTTGGTGTTTATCGTCATATCTCGGCATACATATCCATACTAGCATCAACCGCACGTGGTGAAGATAGTTTTCTAAGAGCAAGCTAAGGATTTATAAGAGCATGGTGATCGGACACGTTTCCATAAATTCTATTACATACATACCTACTAAGCAATTAGGCGGCGTATGCCAAGTGCCAAGTATAAAAATACGGTCTTAAAACTTTATCAATGAACAGTAGATGCGAATTTAGAATAGTCTTCATCATTCATTAGTTCTTAACATCGTATCAATTTCAGTCAAGGCTGAGAAGTAATCCTAAATAAAACAGAAAGACCAATAAAGTAGGCAGCGCCATCTCTTAGTTATTCAAATTAACCTTTATCATATTCTTTGTTTGTAGGCACAAAAGAAGATGTAAAATGTCTGAGCGGACCGATAGATGGAAAAACTAACTCATAAATAATATGCTTATGAATGCATAACTGTTAATAAATTAATAAGTTTTTCTAATGTATCTAGACGTACTAAAAGTTTGTTACCAATATTATTGTAAACCTCATAAGCGAAGCGTTAAGTCGTGGCTACTACTGTCACTTCACGCAAAACAATTGATTTTTCAAATGTCTCTAATTATCATATATTGCACTTGTAAAATAATACATACACACATACATATCAAGAAAAATCACTATTTTTTAAACTCATGATATTTTTAATGCTATTTTAGTTATTTAAACTAGTTAAGAGACTGTTTAAAAAAGTTCTGTCTTAGACGTCCGTGTGTCTGTATGTGCGGATCCTGTATGTTACCACTATAACGACCAAAATACTTAACTAATCGATTTTTTTTCCTTACGCTTCAGTATAATTAGGAAAAAAACCCTATTACTTTTCACGGTCTGATTCGATATGGTTTAATTTTTATTGAATAAACAAAAAAAATGAGATTATGAGGCATGCACTTTTGTATTTTCCAAACTTTTTTTTTATTGCGAATGGGTGTAGACGATGATGTCCCCGATTTTATTAATACTTGATTATAGAATGTCTATAATATCTATGGAGATACAAAATAATTTTACTGTAAGTTTTATAAGTGTACAATGAAATACACAAATCAGGCGAATTTATAATTTATTTTATTTTGGACCCTATATAAAATTGTTCAGATTTTATAAATTTAAATTTTACCTAATTACGTAATTTTAATTTTTTTGTTCTAATACTTCATTCCTTACGAAGTTTTCAAATAAATGAGGTAGTAATTCAAATTTAAACTTATTGTATTCAATACGCACGGAAACTTTCAATCAAATAATATTTAGTTAAAATGTTAAATCATGATTTATACAGCTTCATTGATGTAATAATATAATAAAATAATAAGAAATCATATGTCCTGCATATTTTCAATAAACGATAGTACTTTTTACATATCTGTGGTATAATGATGTAGTTTAGCAATAAAGAAAATTTAAATTTATCTTACAGTTGCTTACAAGCGTTGTATCAGTATAAAACATTAAAATATATATTATGACTTTTTAGAGTTCTGGTTGTTTCACTCTATTTAATTTATCTGTATACGATACAATGAAAATAAAAACTTATAAATGTGTAAAATATATGCAGGCAGCGACTTGGTTGTGAAGTAATGCCAATAATCAATGACGATGTGGTCCTAAGTAATTAATAGATCCAATTATTCACATTTACAAACATTGTTATATTCCCTCAAGAAAGTACGTTTAAGAAGTCGAAATAAGTGATAACGGAATGTTTTTATTGTTCAAAAAGAAGTTTAATGAAATTTCGTTATTTATTTATGTGAAATCTATGATATTCGCTTGACGCCTAAATCGTAGTTTTATACGTGACGTCTAATACGTCTATACATCAAACAAGAAAAGCGTAGGAACTGATCGAGAAAAATGATATCTTATAATCTCCTACCCACTTGACGATACCCCTACGACGATACCAGTTTAAGTAATAATATCTTCCCACAAAGGTTGGATATTCAAAATTTCTTACATTGCAGCGTACGTACTGAATTTTTCTAGACACTTAGTTTACGTATATTTTTATACGCGAAATGTTAAACTGATGTTATATTTCATTTTTTACTTATGACTCGGCGATCCCTTTTGCTTCCTATAAAAATTGCCTACAGAAGGTGACGTATTTATATTCAAAACTAACTTACCATTTGAAGCCACAAATCTCTACCAAGGAAAGGTTACAGCAATCGCCCCGCTCACGTACTTGAAATTCAGGAATATACTTGAAAGATGTTTCTTGAATGAATGCTAAGTAACAATTGTACTGCTTATTCAATACATCGATTATTAGCACAGATCGTTTCACCATCTCCAGGCAATGCCTATCTGATTAATTCGTTAATAATATTTTCTCATTTCTAGACCTTTCGAAACCTCATGTGTACATAACAAACCAACAAGATCAGTATTTAAAATTACTAAGTTATAAAAAGGAATATTGTTACTTAAAACTATTGTGCCTATAACTAGTTTTGATCAAAACTGATCAATTATTTCACTGCAACAGTAAAACTGCTATCCGCATATAATTACTACTTTTCATTTATAAATATTAATTTAACCTTTAAATAACTATGCCTAATCTATGTACTTATTAAATACTACCATTAAAAATATTAATTCATATAGCAATCACTTATTGGTACAGTTTTGTATTTATAGATACACTTAAAATCATAACCATATTAGATTAACTTTTGCACTACCTTATTTATAATTAAGGTTTAGCTTTATGGCCACAATCTCACCTAATGTTAATTAACGATATAGCCCAAGCTGATAGACATACTAAGCCTAAGGGACTTGCTGTAAAGTACAACTGCCGGAACACACCTATAGGTAACTATTTGGCGGTAGATTTTCCACCTGAAGCTGGTAGCCAGCCAGGCGGGTATTAGAAAAAGCCCTACCACCATGGTACCTGTATCGAAGCAGAGATGCTCTCATATGTCAATGACAGTAACCAATCACAATCAACATGTACGTGATCTTTTAGTAATCGTTGTAGATTAGATTGTACTATGCTATCAGCGTAGTCTGTAAAATATGATACGGTAGATTTTAAAATAATCAGTGTCTGCTACCTTCACTCAAATTTTCGATAGGCTATTACCTAGTGCTTTAACAGTTTAGAGCAATTATAGTTTTTGACTATTTTGATCAAACCCGCCACCCTTTCAACTTCATATAGATAGATATGTGAATTTTCCTGGAATTAGGTACATATTCTCGTTTTCCCCCAGTATTAATACATGAAAAATCTCGCTTTTGTATGCCTATAGACTAAATTTTATGAATTTAATTGCTATATAAGGCTTATCTAGTGCTATAATTACTTAATAATATAATCTCATGAACTTCATAGCCAAACTGATGAGAACATGATTAAAACCCATTTAAATTTAGGTTCTTTCTATTTTTTTTATAGTTAAGGTTTAGCGTTATGTCCATTATCTCATCTGATCTTAAGTGATGATACGGCCCAAGATGGTAGACACGCTAAACCCGTGAAGAAACTGGCTTTCAAGTGCAACTGCCGGAACACACCTATTGGTATTTGGCGGGAGATTTTCAACTTGAGGGTGGTAGCTAGCTATTCGGGCATCAGAAAAAGCCCTACCACCATGCATGGTTTCCTCACGATGTTTTCTTTCGCCGAAAGCTCAAGCTCATTGTAGCTGGTTGGATTCGAACTCACGTCCCTTGACGCAAAGTTGTACACACTACCACTGAGCGATCGTCGCTATGGAAGTTATCTATTAGTTTTTCAGCAAATGATGTAATGTTGCTAGTCCAACTTCATTAGGTTTGTAGATTATCTTATGGTAACATTAAGGAAATAAAACAACAGGTAGGGGGGTTTTAATTAATTTTATTTGCGAACTTTTAGTCATCGTACATTTGTTTGAAATAACTTATTATTTTGTCAAATAATAGGTTTACGAAATTTTAATAGTTTATTTTATTATTTATTGGTTGATCTGTAGTTTATAGTTATATTTTTAATATTTCGTTTGATAGTGAATTATTTTATATTGGAGACACATATTGACAGGTTTATCTACGTTGACAGCAATAAAATAATATTTAGTACTATTGTAATTGGATGTAAATAGTTCATGAATGTTAAATAAATAATGAACACATAGCAATATATTCAAGTTCAAAATACACAATTACTGAACATAAATTATAAATACAAATTGTGTACTTAAAGTAATAAATATTTACGCCAAAAGGTTTATTGGATATACAATAATATAAAATAATAGAAATTAATTAAAAAATTAATTACACTTTAGGACAATTTTAGGGAGTGAAGGCTATCGTTACACAATATATGGATATTAAATATTTGTAAGGTATATATTATATGACATTATAATTTATATTGGGAAATAATAATTTTAAGGTCTTAGGGGAGTTTAGTTTTTTAAAGACTACCGGTTCGTAACTTACTGTTTACTTAGAGAAGTTCCTGCAGGAAACTCAGTAAATTTTTATATTTTCTTATTGCAATTTTTAAGACTACCACCGGTTTGTAACCTACAATCTACTGAGAAGAACCGGCACGAAACTCAGTAAATTTTAATATTTCGATTGTGAATAAATAGAAGTTTTGATGTTCGTAATGCAGTTTTGTAAGATTCTACCACCGGTTCGTAACCTACAATCTACTGAGAAGAACCGGCACGAAACTCAGTAAATTTTAATATTTCGATTGTGAATAAATAGAAGTTTTAATGTTCGTAATGCAGTTTTGTAAGATTCTACCACCGGTTCGTAACCTACAATCTACTGAGAAGAACCGGCAAGAAACTCAGTAAATGTTAACATTTTCATTGTGAACAAATAAAATTTATGATGTTCGTAATGCAGTTTTGTTAGGATTCTACCACCGGTTCGTAACCTACAATCTACTGAGAAGAACCGGCAAGAAACTCAGTAAATTTTTATATTTTGATTGAGTAATAAAAAGTTTTGATTTTCTTATTGCAATTTTTAAGACTACCACCGATTCGTAACCTACAATCTACTGAGAAGAACCGGCAAGAAACTCAGTAAATGTTAACATTTCCACTGTAAACAAATAAAATTTATGATGTTCGTAATGCAAAATTGTATGATTCTACCACCGGTTCGTAACCTACAATCTACTGAGAAGAACCGGCAAGAAACTCAGTAAATTTTTATATATCCATTGTGTATAAATTGATTTTATCATTTCAATTTTTTAAGATTTTGCTATCGGTTCGTTACCTACAATCTTCCGAGAAGAAGTCGCAAGAAACTCAGTAAATGTTGTTTAACAAAGCATAAAAAAGGTACATATTCTTAGTGCAGTTTTTAAAAAAGAGCTACCTAAGCATGTACACCCTCCTAAGAATACAGGAAAAACCATGTAAAATATATACGGTAATAATAATCAATTAAGCTAAAGTTTCGTATATATTATCTTATTAAATGTTGTTCATAGCAAAATGAAACTACAAAGTATATTTTTGTGATTAATAATTTAAATACATAACTAACTTATCTGAAATTTGTTTTATTACAGATACTTTTCAGAACTAAACTAAGAGCTTTAATAAATATATCTACTGTGTTAAGTAATATTGTGATTGTAAATTATAGTGATGTATCTGTGTAGTCGTATTTATAACTTAATCAGAGATGAATGTAACAATAAGTATAATATTATGTAACATTATCATTATTTTATAACTATGATTAGTATTTTTGGCAATAATATTTTGTACTTCACTATATTTTAAAATGGTAAAATTTCAATGTAAATTTTTACTTGTATAATATTTATTGTATACAGTAAGCCAGCTAGCTAAAACAAGCGATTTCTTTTATGCAGATTTAATTGTTGTAATTCTTTAGATCATCGTTATTTTAGTTACATTTGGGATACTGTTTAACAATAAAGAAAATAAAAAATGTGTTCGTAATTATATATCTAATTTTCTTTTTATCTATTTAATGTCAAAAGAATATGTTTTATTGTTATTGAAATAACTTAAACTAATCTTTTCATAACCAAAATAAACCCAATTCACTAATTCAGGCGACTGCAATATATATGTTTTAGGATTTTTTGTTGTTATTAAGTAATTAAGGTAAAACCTATGTATTGGGTTATATGGCTAAGTATTGGGTTTATGCCTATAGTTTTGAGACAAGCTCTAAATAAGTATTATAGATTTTAATTATGCAATTAATATTACTGTATTACTGGATTAATAGTAATATTACACTAACCGTAACAATGCTGTATAGATATTTCTATAAACAGAATACTTTAAAAATGTTATGTTATAACTGTTAACAGATTTTAATTTTATACTAATAGGTAGTTGCAATAATATTTCGAAATTAATCTAGATTTATACTCCTATAACTAGTAAAATTTAGTATGTTGAAATTTTAAGTAATCAAAAACTTAATATTCTTTTAAACATTGGAAACTTTCAATAGACATATTTCCGAACTGAATATTTATTGTAGTGATGTTAGGAATAACTAGGAATGCAACTAGGCATGATGTATTTTAAGGTAAAAAAACAAAAATTACTATACGCAATTTGACTTAATTTTCTTTTTATTATCAAAAAATAAGAGTATATTTACTTTATTTACAATAACTGATTAATTTTCCAATTTAAGCTTTATTAGTTTGTAGAAACATTGTATGTGTGTGCACGCAGGGACAGACGTGAAAGGATTGTTTACTAAATTGTCATTATTTTTAAAACGCTTCTTGGTAATTTGAGAGATAGTATTCCGTATATTCGAGCTCCTATTTGATGTTCTTATGTACAAGATAGAAATCAGGGAATTGCCAAAATAAATTTACTACTGTGCCTATTCCATTCAATCAACTAATAATTACTGTTTACGGAAATAACCGTCTTTCTAATAAATTTAATATATAAAAGTTATACTCAGTTCCTATCCTTACTTATAACTCCGTTCACCATATGTTTTTATACCACTAAAGGCCTTATATATGTACGTATGAATTAATGGCTCTAAGACATTACCTTAATAGTCTAAAAATCTATACGCAATTATTAACTGGCCTTAACTTAAAAACTAATATGGAGATACCTTTACTAGTGGGAGTTACTTTGATAAGACCTCGTCTTATATATCCTTACGCATATGCTTAATTTATACCTATGTCTAACACTGAATACGATGTTTTGACAGTACCCAGACTATCCACCGATATTAACACTTAAATAATAATTTTTACCTGATATCTAAAATCTACATAATTGGAACTCACGTTTTTACCACTATCTCATATTGGTATTATACCTCATCTACAAAAATTATAATATAAAAGTAGAATAATTTAAGAGGAACATACATCCTTATCTGTCACTGCGTTACTTAACAAAATAATTACCAATATAATTAAATCATGCATCGTATTATAAGTCATTTATTATTTTCCATTAGATAAACTGTCTATATATAAATATAAATAAATACAAGACACGTCTTTTAAATACACTAACAATTAATTATATACCTATAGTTTGTAACAATATTTCGATACGAGAAGCTATCAAAATTTTAATTTATTTTTCATTCTGCACCGAATTTCTGAGCCCGAGACTATCGTAACTATCGTAGCCTATCGAAACTGCCGTAAAAAGCCTGCCTGAAGTCGCCAACGTAATATAAAAACTCATCTGAAAATTAAATATGGTAAAGAAATTATTTTTGAATTATTAGGTGCGTGTTAAGTTAGTATCGAGAAGTGTGACATAAAAATAATTTATCTAGTAATTGCAAATCTGATTAATTTCATTGTAAATGTTGATAAAACAAATTATTTATAAGAATATATTTATAGTATAGTTTGGTTTTTCTGTTTTATAGATATTGAATGTATTTTGTGCCTTCAATATGAATTCAATATAAAAAGTGTTAAATGTAAATCAAAACAAATTCGTGCTCAGTAATGATATAAATTTATAATTAAATTATGATTTTTCCTAATGAATACTTTTATCTTAAATAATACTAAACTTCTTAGCACCAGAATTCAATGTGTATTTTATTACGTTATTAATCCGAAAATATTTAATAGTATTGATAAAGCGATGGTACCTAATGGGAAGTTGGTGGCTTTGGATAATTGTGTTGCGTGACGAAACGAAGATATTTCGTTTAGTAACTTGTAAATAAAATGCAGTTATGATTTGCCTAGTAACACTACCACTACCACTTCATTAAAAAAATATCGGGATGAGAAAATAAAATACCTTGAAGATCAAATAATTATTCAGACAACTACGAGGAGAAGTCTTAACGCTGCTAATTATTTGGGAATCCGTCTCCTCATGACGTCCAATACGTTTTCTACTACAATTGCTGGGTTTATGGGGCTCAACATGCGACCTTCCGCCATTGTTTGATACGTTGGTACGGTGTTATCGTAACGGGCTCTGCAGAACAAGCGTTGGCAACACATAAAGTAACAAACAGACTTTTCCTGAAATATAATTGTGCAAGGTACATTAACATTTTAAAATTAATCGTCGACTTTTTAAATAGGATGTAAGTATAATACACTCAAAACCTACTGACTAGCGCCACCAAAACGATACGAATAGGACACATTTAAAGCAATAAACGTTAAGTTTGCATATGTAACAAACACAAAACGTAATAAAATTTATCCGAATCGCTAATATATTTACTCCTTGCAAGCAGTTTGTATAATTTGAAATGCAAGAATATGTATGTGGAAGCTTGAAATACTGTGGTAAATGTTAGGAATATCTAAACACAAAATTGGAACATTCTAATGTTAAGTAGTACAGTAGTTATCTAAAACCATAAACCCGTTTATATTGTACTGTGCACATGCTCTAAAATCATGTTAAATAATCCAATCAACGATTAAATACATGCTTCTTACGTATGTGTGCGCTTTTTATAATTTATTAACATTCACGGCCTATTGAGAAAAGTCTGAAGCTACATAAATAGCTAATTAACATCGAATTCCATAATATTAAGTGAAAAGTGCATTTACATTAATTTATTAAAAAAAATTAAATACAAATGAAATAAAGTATGCCATATGTACCAGCAAAAACCTAAGTGGCAGTCTATAAGACCGCGATGGGTTTAGCCAAATGATTCTTCCTTGTTTTGTTGCGCATTTGATTATTTCGGTAACCATCACAAATGATTTATAAATTATTCAGCAGTGTATTCGATATATCAAAGCAAGCATAATGTATTTGAATTCAGAATTGAACTAAAATAAATTTCTATATCATCACACCATGCCTCTACTGGGGTAGTCAGGAAAGAACGTAGCTTCACTTCTATCTAAAAGCCCTTCGTATACGTAAGGTACCGTGTCTATTTTTACTCTTCCTATGATCCGCATTTCTTTAATAAATCGTATAGTTCTTTTATATACACAGGATTTATTATACATAGTTCAAAACCCTAGATTTATCTTATTTATATGTGATATTTTCTTAACAGTCAGAATTAATTTATTTTTCTAAAATATTTTAATATAGGTATTTTCTGTAAAATTTGTTTCAAATTTTAATATAAAAATTTTCCTGTTATGTACACATTATTTTGACGCGAATTTGTACCCGTTGATTATTTTCTATATACATGTTGCATATGCATTGCATTGCATCTACTATATTGTCTTAATGTCCACCCAAAATTTTTTTCAACCACATTCCTAACAAAATAATTCATATAGATTATTCTTTTCTTTACATCCACTTGTTTAAAGTATATTTTTTATGCAATATAATTTTTATATCCGTGTTATTATCGTTATAGATAATACTTATAAAAATTCATATATGATATTAGAACATCTTATACTTTATTTCATGTTGTTCCGAGTACTGTTTCACCAATATTATTACGTAACCTAGTTCTGTCTAAAAAACTAATATTGACTCTTCTTATAAATCCGCTTCTATTCACAATTTAGATATAAATAAAGGTTGCATTCAGTATACATTTATGTAAATTTTCTTTCTTACTTTAATATTTGTTTGAAACTTAAAATTCTTCCAAATTTGTTATTTTTTCCTTTTACATACTAGTATATTCTTGTCTTTATGTCTTTATACTCAAAATTGTAATTGTGTTCTTTTTTTAATTCACATTTGTTCGTAATTGATATACCTTATAACCAAATACTTTTCATGAGTATCACCTCTCTACCTTCAATATATTTTAATGAGTACCATGTCAACGATATTTATGAATAAATAATTGTTCACAATTATCACATTTCTACCTAGATGAATTTTATATTTTAATGAGTACCGATTATGAAACCTAATTTTCTCCTTAAATGTCATTCATTGTTTTAATTATAAACCTGCACGTATTCGCAATTGATATTTATTTTATAGATAAATACTTATGAGTTTCACCACCTCCTTGCTTATATAAATCTCATATTTTTAATAAGTACATTTTCATCAACATTTTTATGACATCTAATTTTATCTTAAATTACTTTGTTTTTCTTCTAAATCCGCATGTATTCGCAATTGATGTGCCTTATAAATAAATATATATTTACAATAATCACCTCCTCCCTACCTAGCTAAATTTCATATTTGAATGAGTACAGTGTCATCAGTATCTTTATGAAGCCTAATTTTATCCTTCAAATTCATTCATGACTTCTTTTAAATTCGCATAAATTCCGTAAATTATATATCTTATACATAAATATTCACTCATTATTATTAACTTCCTCCTTACTTAGATAAATTACATATTTGAATGGGTACCGTGTCATCAATATCATTATGAAACCTAATTTTAATCTTCACTTTCATTCATGTCTTCTTTTAAATCCGCATGTATTCTCAATTAATATACCTTATAAATAAATCATTATTCACGATTATCACCTCTTACCTATCTAGATACATTTTATTTTTTAACGAGTTCCGTGTCATCAATATTTTATGAAACGTAATTATGTGTCCTCAAAATTCATTCATTATTTTTATTTATATTCCGCATGTATTCGCATTTGACATATAAATAAATAAATCACTATTCACGATTATCACCTCTTACCTATCTAGATACATTTTATTTTTTAACGAGTTCTGTGTTATCAATATTTTATGAAACGTAATTATGTCCTCAAAATTCGTTCATTATTTTTACTTATATTCCGCATGTATTCGCATTTGACATATCTTATAAGTAAATAAATAAATCATTATTCACGATTATCACCTCTAACCTATCTAGATACATTTTATTTTTTAACGAGTTCCGTGTCATCCATATCTTATGAAACGTAATTATGTCCTTAAAATTCATTCATTATTTTTATTTATATTCCGCATGTATTTGCATTTGACATATAAATAAATAAATCATTATTCACGATTATCACCTCTTACCTATCTAGATACAGTTTATTTTTTAACGAGTTCCGTGTTATCAATATTTTATGAAACATAATTATGTCCTCAAAATTCGTTCATTATTTTTATTTATATTCCGCATGTATTCGCATTTGAAATATAAATAAATAAATCACTATTCACGATTATCACCTCTTACCTATCTAGATACATTTTATTTTTTAACGAGTTCCGTGTTATCAATATTTTATGAAACGTAATTATGTCCTCAAAATTCGTTCATTATTTTTACTTATATTCCGCATGTATTCGCATTTGACATATCTTATAAGTAAATAAATAAATAATTATTCACGATTATCACCTCTAACCTATCTAGATACATTTTATTTTTTAACGAGTTCCGTGTCATCCATATCTTATGAAACGTAATTATGTCCTTAAAATTCATTCATTATTTTTATTTATATTCCGCATGTATTCGCATTTGACATATAAATAAATAAATCATTATTCACGATTATCACCTCATACCTATCTAGATACATTTTATTTTTTAACGAGTTCCGTGTCCTCAATACTTTTATGAAACCTAATTATCTCCTCAACATTCACTCATTGCTTTTACTTATGAATCCGCAAGTATTCGCATTTGAAATATCGTATAAATAAATAAATAATCATTCACGATTATCCACCTCTTATCTACCTAGATATATTTTATGTTTTAATTAGTTCCGTGTCATCAATATTTTTATGAAACCTAAATATCGCCTCAAAATTAATTCATTATTTTTACTTATTTTCCGCATGTATTCGCATTTGACATATATTATAAATAAATAAATATTCACAATTATCACATGTCTACCTAAATAAATTTCATATTTTAATAAGTACCGTGTCATCAATATTTTTATAAAACCAATTATGTCCTCAAAGTTCATTTATTGTTTTTACTTATGAACCCGCATGTAATTGCATATGACATATCCTATAAATAAATAAATAAATATTCACGATTATCATCTATAGTCTACCTAGACAAACTTGAGTTCCATGTCCTCAATACTTTTACGAAACGTAATTATCTCCTTAAAATTTACTCATTGTTTTTACTTATAAATCCGCAAGTATTCGCATTTGACATATCTTATAAATAAATAATCATTCACGATTATCACCTCCTATCTACCTAGATATATTATATATTTTAATGAGTACCGTGTCACCAATATTTTTATGAAAACTAATTATCTCCTCAAAATTCATTCATTTATTTTTACTTATGATTTCGCATGTATTCGCATTCTACATATCTTATAAATAAATAATTATTTGCTAGAATTCATAGCCTGCCTAGATGATTAATTCTTTATAAAACGTCATTTGATTCTTAAAATTTAAATTTTCTCCTGTTATATACCCCCGCCTCATGTATTCAGAATTTATCTATTGTAGAATGTATCTATCTTATAAATTTATTGTTTTGCATCCTACCTACATGACTATTGATTATATTATACAATTTCATATTTTTGTAAAAACTTTTTGATCAAGACTTCAAAGTAATCTGATATTTAAATTTCGTTAGATTTCTATTTTCTAATGAAACAATACGATGTAATATTCAAAAATCTTATAAATAAATAATTAGTTGTTAACTACGTAAATGGTTACGATTAAAGTTACCGCTATTTTCGTCAAATATTTCGTTATTCTGTTCGCTATATCATATTTCCATTATAAATATACGAAATACGGTTTTAAGGTAATTCTATGCGGCGAAATTTTTTGATATTTTATGACTGTCTTTATTGTTAGTTATTAAATATTAACCTAATCAGATAAATCGTTCGTTACTTATTTATTATATATAAAGTCATAACTTTGTAAGTTTACTATATACACAGAACGGTATAATATATTTACTTTTTGGTACAAAATACTATAATTTTATTGTAATTAAAATTAAATAGAGAATATTCAGACTTATTCCTATAACACAAATTAAAATGTAATTAACTTATATATCATTAAAATAGTTGGTAAATTCAAAAACAATGTAACATATCAGTCATACGCTAATGATATTTGCATTTAGTTGCATTGCATTTATCTTTACCTAAACCTATATAATTGATAGAAATTCAGTTTGCCCTATACAAAAATGTAAAACATTTAAAAACTTTAAAAAATTTCGTCATTGCAAAGAAATATCGTGTTTTCTGTCATTAACTATTATAATTTAAATATTTATTAATCTTACTTTTTATGATATCAGACGCCTCATTGTTTTGTCATTTTGTTGAATCCTAGTATGTTGTTAGGAATATATGCGAATACTATTTAATTAATACTTCTTAAAACATCACAGCTGAGCTTTTATGTTGACTAAAAAACTTCTCCGGAAATAAAAATAATAATATAATCTCGATAGTTATATTGATCAACAGTTTCACTATACACTTTTATTGGATTAAACAAAACTTTATTAAGCTGTTACCACACTCAACTTTTAACAAACACTTCGCAACACTAAAAACCTTTCATTCAGAGAAACCGTATTAATCACAAACTGAATACCAATTTTTACAAGTAATGTTTGAAATTTCTTTAACACGTAAAAAACTATAGAACAACCACAGTGTATGTAAATGTAATATTGATTCACTAAAAAACAAGACACTAAATCTCTACATGTCTTTTATTAATCAACGCAACACTTTAAACACCAACTTCGTTTTATTTAATTTACTCACAAAACTGGACACAATGAAACTGCTAAATTTTGAAGTTTTTTTTATTTTTATATTTTTAATTGATCATAATACGACTGGCGATAACTTTGATATTTTTTTTAGTATCTAAATTGTTTCAATAGAATATAATTATTAATTTTAAGTTCGAATTGTTGTATTATTTTTGAATGATAATTTTTAAAATATTTCTTACACTATCGCATATATTTTTTCTTGGATTTTTAAACAAGTTAAATTCTATAGATAATTATTATTTTTCTATATTCTAACCCGTGTTCGTTTTTATTGAAATTCTTTAAAGTTTCTATTCCAAAACATTTTTAATAATAGTCGAGTATAAATACGCCAATAAATCACTGCATTACAACTTTTATTTAGTGAAATCCGGATCTTAATTCCCTGAGATGTCGAGCCACAGATATAGCACTATTTTTTTCATGGCCATAAAGTATTAATAAATACACTATATTTAGCAAACTTAGTATATAATCTTCGTGTTTTATTTTCAAATAATTTTTCGTGTATTTTTATTAATTTTCATATAAATTAATCCTTTTATTCTGCAAATCGTAAACCTGTGTTGCTGTATTTTTATAGGTTTATGGTTCTTCTTGTTATCAAAACTGCTATTAAATTACAAAGTTTAAAACAAAATATTGAAAAAGCTTGACGTTTGCAACTAAATAAAACTATGTAAAATTATCATACCTTAATCTTTATAAGTATTAGATTATATTACGATTTTCAATATGCACTGAAAATTAATCTTCCAAGAAATTAAAATTGTTAAAGATAAATACTGATTATACTATACTGTAAGTCACACGATTTCCGATTACCTTAAAATTGTACCTTTACCATACCGATTTACCATATATACCTTTACCATAAACTTTACCTATACCTTTACTAACAGCAAATATTTCATGTCAAACAAAGTTACTCAATTACCGAAAAATATGCAATACCTATATACCACATATTTCTATTCCATATATCTTATACCTTACCTACAAAACATTACCTTATTTACCTCATACCTAATTTTACCTTAGATTAAATATCTTTTTCCGTATATTTATTTCGTATTATATCTAATTATTACATAAAAAATATTATATGCGATGCCGAATTTCAAATTATATTGTTGAAAATAAATATTTTATTTTTCCGCATACCAAAGAACTATTTTTATAATATTTTTATTAAACATATCCGTCTATTAGACCTTAAATTCTAGTGTTTTTGACGTTGCTTAAACAAACTTACCTACATTTACTAGAAATAGAATGTAAGCACCTAATTGCTTTTCATGTCTTAAGATGATTTTAAATATTTTCTAAATACCTCAATATATAACGTTCTGTTTAATTTACGTAACACCTATTATATTCGCTCAAAATTGTCATTAGAATGCATATACTATCAGTCAGAATGATATGAAAGTTTTGTTCAATTAATTATATTTTAGTCTTATATGATATATTTGTTTCTATGATGAATCTATGTATACTTTATCTAACGTAAGTATTTAATTCTCAACGCATCTAGAATTACAAACACAGTATAAGTACGTACCTATATCTAAAAGTGTATAAAATTTTCTTTGCATTATATTATTGATATATACATACACCTATCGTCACTAGAATATTTAGATTTCTACGAATTATGTATTATAGTACTCTACTACGGTCAGATGTATCCTAGCTAGATATTTAATATTCGCCACAACAATGGCATACAATATTAGTATTAAAATGCATCTACATACAACACATTTGTATAGAATTACCTGTTAATTATTTATACTCTTTAATATAAATTTATTCGTGTCTAAAATGTCTAACATTACCTATAAACCGCTTTAAATTTTTAACCAAGTCTTGTAAAGTGGATTATGATCTGTCTCCATAGTACCATCCTAAAAACATTATTATTATTAAAATGGATTATAATGATTTGTCTCCATAATAACATCCTAAAAACATTATTAGAATACAAGATCTATATCCTAACAGGATTTTATGGAATTACCTATTGATTTTTTCGTATCGTTATCAGTAGTCATACTTGTTTATATAATGTCCGAA
Source organism: Actias luna (assembly GCA_039707435.1). Taxonomy (NCBI): domain Eukaryota; kingdom Metazoa; phylum Arthropoda; class Insecta; order Lepidoptera; family Saturniidae; genus Actias; species Actias luna. Next base: position 3,957,288 of record JAZHAC010000033.1, on the reverse strand, counting down.
ATTCCCTATAAATCACACATTAATCAGTCTGTTGAAATATATCATGTTTATTTAATTTTAATAACCTCAATATATTTCATATAATACATTTATAAAAACATAAAAACCACATTTAAAATTTTAATTTTCGTCATCATAAATATTTTGTGTATGGAATGGAATAATTACTACATTTTAAAACTTGAGAACTCAAAAAGTATATCAAATTTTATATATTTATTTTTTGAATTGATATTGATTTTGAAGAAATTTTCAAAACAATGAGTTTCATATCAAAATTCAAGACTTTAATAATTACCAATAATATTTACTAGAATTATTTAATTTTTTTGTTTATGTAGTATGTATCAATATTTTTAACACTAAAATAAAACCTTTCGTAGAAAATACGTATTTCTTTCACACTGTTAAGGTATGCTTTATTATCTTCCTAATAAATCTGACATAATTATCAGTTCACACCTATCCTGATTGAGATCATAGAAGAGAATCATCGAATCATCATCAGATCATAGAATCGTAAAAATCACACATGTCCTACCTATGCTATTCAAATATATTAATATCTTAATATGCGTATTTTTATCAACATAATATATTTAACATTTCGTACAAATCACATATTACTTAACAGTCCAAGTCCAAAGGTGTCATAACGATATAATTATCTCTATATTATATTATTAAATATTGTTGTAAGTACGCTATACCTAATAAAATAGTATGGAATTTCCGATTAATCATATTCTCAATACATGTTCATCGCTGTTATATTTAAAGTTTCGCAAAAATCACGTATCACCTCTTCGTTTAGACGTATCATTAATGATTAATAACCTCCATTATATTATTCAGCAACATAGTAATTATAGCGCAAATGAACCTAATATAATTGTTTTTTATTCATTATTATGAGTATTCTAAACGGTATGTTAAACGTTTCAAATGTCACGTATTATATTACCTACTCTGTATAGATGTACCATAATTATTGACCTATAATAATGTAAGTAAGGACTTAACTTGTTTATTAGCACGCATCACGACTTCATAGGGATGTAAGATGATTGTTTTTTTTTCTTTATAATGTTAAGTAATAATATTTTCATTACCAGAATAATAAATATAACTTTAAGAGTTTTCAGATCTCCATTATTTTTTCACAATTTTGTAATATTTCCTTACGCTCCTCACTTAAATGTTTATTATCAATAATTTATATTGTTGGTATAAAAATGATGCAGTAAATATTTATACAAAGCGATACAAAAATTCAAAATATAAATATATGTTTATTGATGCGATCACCTAAAATAATTAAAACGAAACTCGTATATTGTACAGTTTTTTTATTTATAAAGAACCTATATTGAAACGTAAAACGGGTTTTATTATGTGCAATTCGTATACTTCGTTTACAATTCGTATTCGTATACTTGTAACATTATTAATAGTCTCGTCTGCCCAAGAACGTAGGCTACCCCAACTACATTTTAGAAACTGGAAATTTCCAATAATTATTAAAATTATACAAGACATTTTTCTGTTCAGTTTTGCTTTATAAAACTCTTGGTGCTGCGACGTATAAATTGACTTCGTATTTAAATAAAGATAACGGAAACAGTATATATAAATTGGGTAAATAAAATTCCATATCACCACATTTTCAACGACAATATATAGAATAATTAAAAATGTTATAAAAAGCATATGTTATAATTCTTTTGCACGCTTATATAGTAAACTACCGATGACTTAGCATATAGATATTTTGAATATAATAGAATGTTAATGCTTTAACTGGAACACCGAAGTACCTACATATTTGTGTATCTACATACAAAAAGATCAATATAATATATACAGCAAAATAATGTAAGTTTTATTTACATGTAATGTAGTTCTTAAAACCCAATCTTAAAAAGCGGTATTACATAGATTGTAATGTATCATTAATTGGTATGCATTTGTATAGATGTCATAAACTTTACATTTCTTAATTCATACTTTATTTATAAAATATTATAAAAGTTCTAATACGATTATATAATATACTCAGCCATGTATAAAACTATTTTGCCTATAATCTGTGTCTGGATAACGGAAGTATTCATTTCTCTTTAGTTCTCCAAACATATATTGAATAGCTTTTGTTTATCTTTGTACCTATATTCAAAATTTTATTCAGTATATTCAGCATACATAGTTATAGCACTACGATTTTCTTCATAATTGTAGTAATTGTTCATAATTGTAGTTGCCGGCAGCTTCACAGCTAATCTAAAATTTATTTTTGATGTAAAAACTTCTATAGGAAGGTTTGGATAGGGAGTGAATTCATGTAAGTCGTCATCAACATGGTCACGTGACGTTTTAACAATAACATTATATCTGTTCCTATTTGTATAACTTATTGAGCTGTAAACAGTTTACATTTATAAGTTTTAATCAAAGATCGAACAATTAATTTGGATATCCAAAAATAACAACCGTTTGTTGTGATAGTTTTAAGTGTTCACTTCTGTCGACAGTCCTCGTGACTGCTTTGAATTTTTTTCTATCCTTGTGGAACATATCTTTCAGCATAGAAGGTACCCTGTGTTCTTTTCTGTACTCCTGACGAAATATATGCGAAATTTCATGATGACCGGTTGAGTAATTCACATTCGTATTTTATCATATTAGTTAGGTTTATAAGAAACAAGTTAATTCTTTAGCTCAAAACCTAAATCTGGTTTTAATTTTCCTCAAAAATGCATTACGTTTTCGGAAGCTTATTTACTTTTTGGATTATTTTCATTGACAATCTTAAACTATGCTGAAAGGTACTTGATTAAATATTGCGCAAATGTATAACGTATTTCATAATATCCCGCAACAATTCATAAACTTAAAGGCGCCATTCTATTTGGCAAAGTTGAAATAACTTATAAGTCAAAACAGGGATTAACATCATAGCGCATATAGTAAATATGAAAATATATAGTTTTATTTTCTTTTTCCAAAAATCTCCTTTTTACTATCGCTAGTAATATCTGGACCAGATCATGTGAGCTTTTGCTTGTTGCTTTATTTAAATCGAAAATAATGCAGTGTCTATTCTCGGACATCTACATTCTTTTTTAATTCTTCAATAAATTCATCAATTTCTAGATGCGTAATTTTTGTTACAAATAGTCATAAAAATAATTTAAACAAAGACATCTATCTGTATTTGGTAATCTTTTAATTTGACAAATTTATAAGATTCGATATACCTTAGCACATCCTAAAATTGTACTGGGTTCGATATAAGGAAGTCTGTCTCGAAATCAAACTTTTTTGCTAAATCTAAATATTTTATAATGATTGTCGAAATAGGTATGTTACTTATATAATCAATCTATTATAAAATTTCAGTTACAGCAACTTTCTAGCGTTCTTTTGTTTTGTTGTATTTTCAATGTCATTAAAAGAATCTTTTATAGTTTTATTACATAAACAGACCGTTATGTAGGAAACAAAATAAAGCTGTCTAAAATTTCGATTACAGCAATGATCTAATGTTATCTTTTGTTTTCGTTTTATTTTCAATGTCATGTAAATAATCTTTTATAGTTTTATAACATAAATAGACTGTTATCTACGTAACGAGATAAATCTTCTATAACATTTTGATTACAGCAATTATCCTAACGTTATCTCTTCGTTTTCATTGTATTTTCAATTGCATTCGTGTAAATAAATATTTTTGTTTACAAAACCTTGCATTATAATCTGGTTTGTGGCGTGTTTAGTTTAAATCATATTTTTGTAATAAACGTTACAAATATATGTAATTTTTTAAATCTGCACATTCCTGTTATACAGGATAATTGTTTCAGTTGTATAATTACCCAAATATGAGATGTATATATTTGTTATTTCAAATGGTTTTTAATATATAAATATGTTGCTGGTTCGGTGAAGCTGTAAAAGCCCTTACAGCTAACAGCGTACATCAGGTCGATAAAAGTATGTTGCAAAAAGCACTTGTTTTTGTTTCTCTTTCAAATTTTCTGTCATTAAACGAGTACGACGAATTAAACACCGTTCCGTGATCTTATTTATTTTTGTGTTTATATGATTTTGAATGTTATGTTTGTGACTTATTCATCAATTAGTATTATTTATTTCAAAACCACTTTTATAAATTAATACTTCAAGTTTTGTTTTCGTTACTTTTTTTCTAGTTCATTCTTCTATGTTGTATGTTTTATTCTAAAAACTAGATATGATGACAGCAAGATATAAAGTTTTTTAAAGTACGTTAATACTACTATTAAAATTTCTTGAACATTATAGTAACAACCGGTTTTTTACTTCGAAACTTTTATAAACATTTATATATTAGAATGCTTTATAAAGCTATCAATAAATATATTACCTAATAAAAAATGTACACATATAATGCAGTATTAAATCTAAATACTTAATTATTATTACATTAACAATCGCAATGGAATTCGTGGGATGTATATAGCATATTATATTCGCCTACTTAAGGACTATGTGCTAAATCTTAACACTTGTTAATACTTTGCAACAAAATATTGCTACTTACAAATCAAATTTATTAAGTATAAATGCGACTAATCTTTTACAACTCTTCCTACTAGCGAATTACACGACATCCACTATTTATAAGTTACACTTTGAAATAAATCTTCTAGTCTACACTTTCGTCAATAATCCGCCGACATTATTATCGTCTAGAGTTATGTAAGTTTTCTTAATATTTCGCATAAATATTAACGTTAGAAAACTTTAGAAAAGTAATTGGTCATTTTATCAGTATTCTGATTGTATACAGTTATTTAATTAATATTTTAACAACTATTAAGGCTAACTTTATTAAAAAATATATATATACTTTAAACGGATTTGGAAAACATTTACATATACTCAGATTATGACAATTTGAATCCTACTATTTCAATAATATATATAAATCTTGTATTTATTGTAGTATTATTAGTATTCTTGTAAAAGTTTTGACGTTCATAAGCGCTTTCTTAGGGCCTAAATTGCATAAAGAGTTTTGATTTGATTTAATATGAAATATATAACATTTTTTATTTGAAACGCTACTTAACTTAGATTACAATTATAAACGGAATACGCCTTTATTTATACAGTACTTTTTATTTTGAAACTTTAACGTATCATTACTGTTGTAAATTGTCGTTTTGTAACATGACATTCCGAAATATAAAATGTTTTCCTAACCTAAAATAATAATTTGTTTAATACGGTTTTTATAACACACCTTAAGTTGATGGTAGCCGTACCCAGTTGTGATAATTTTTTGTTGCTTTAGGCACCTAATAATTTTTGTTCGTGTCTCTTGGAAATTTCAAATAAATTATATATCTACGATATAATTGAAATTATTTGTCAAAGTCTAGAGATATCAATTTTTCTAATTTGATAAATATTTATCATGTCTATAGTTAAGAGTTACTACTATCTCCATTTAGCTTAGGTTTTATTGTTTTTTTTTTGTATCAATTATTATGACACACTATATAGTTGTATTGAATTTACCTTAATTTAGCGAATATTTCAAATGTTTTAGTAATATGCATCCGTTGTATATACTAATTTCAAAAAGATCAACTATTAAGCATATGTTGATATTTGTGAAATATGCTGAAATGTAGAAAAATATAATTTATTAAGTAAATAATGAAATCATGGTAATATAAATTAAAATGCCTTACAAAGTCTGTGATATATGTTGTGAATTCTTAAAATAATAAAATACTTAACATTTGCAATTGTCGTCGTGTGTTGATTGATATCGTCTTTGTGAGAAAATTGTTATTTTTTTTTTTGTAACTACTAATGTTTTATTATATTTGTTTTAAATTTCCAAAATATTGCATTACTTATAAGAAATTTTATATGACTCGCTTAAGCTACTTAGCCAATTGTATATATGTTAGCTAGAATAATGTTAAATTACGATTTATTACAGGTCACATAAATAATAATTTAATATTCATTGTCAAAGTCTAAGCATATTTAATTGAATTACTATTAAAATAATTAAATTATGATAATTTTATAGGACACCCAGTAACTATCCAACTACCTAAGTTTACACTTTTTCAGATTATAAAATAATATGACTAACATAATATTTGTATTTTTTTATAATTGCTTTTTTTGTCTAGTTTAATTTAATGTAGTTTAAAGAAATATTGTAATTTATATTTTAATTTCCTATACGGTAAACTATTAACTATAATTCGATAACACCTAAGAGCTGTCTTGCTCGTGACTAAACGTGTCATTGTGGTTATAAAATGTTATGATCTTTTTTTTCAACGTAATTACTTAAACACATCGACATAAAACGTTTTTTAAAGTCCGACATGCTTGATTTTAGCGAGTTGGTCTACATAGGCGGATGGTATAATCTATATTTATTAATGGGAAAAATCATCCTATTAAAAAGTTCTAAGTCCGCGATAGCATGTGTCTATATTTTCTAGTAAAAAATAAAACTGACTTAACCGTTTTTATTTTACTAATACGTTCTATCGACATGCCCCTTATTACAATTACTATAATCATGAATTATTAATAATGACACTAATCATCTATTACTATAAAAAAAAATGCGTTATTGTAGCGTAATATAGAATGTTACAACAAAATCCTGTGTCTTCTAAATCTTTAAAAGAACACCGAACATCTATCATAATTTATTTAAAAGTTACTACTAACCTAATTATTTATGTTGTACCATACATTGTGTAGGTATTAAAATTAATTTAGTTAACGTAGCATAAATTAAAATTATTTACTTAAGTTTAAAATTTTGTAATACATATTTACAGTTTCTAAAATAATATTTGTATAAGAGTAAACCTATCGAACTATGTTTTCTTATTTTAAGTGAAATAATATAACATGGTATATTCGAATAAATAAATAAATTAAGTTTATATTCTATTGTAAACTCTTAAAATATTCTTAAAATACTCATTGTACTTTCATCGTGTATATAAGAATCACTGTTAAATGTTTTTCGTAGTTAAGATAACATTACATGTTACACAACCGTGTCCTAGGATTGATGAGATGCAATGTTGTAATCAAATTTAAAGTGTTATAAGGTTGATGCCCGTTTTCTTTTAATAACGTTGAATATTTTATCGTCGATAGATATTATTTGTTATTTTCATAACATAGTTTATAATTACTGCTTACCCTCTTTAATCTTTTTAATCGGAAGTTTTATTGAATAAAATGCAATATTTATCATGTAACTAATAAGGTTATTGTATATTGGTATTCAAATAAATTGAATGATTGCGCCTACTAAAATTAATTAAAAATGTTTTAACGTGTATTTGTAATATTTGTTCTAAACTCCTAAAATAATAGATACCTATCATACTTTCAGCACTCATCTACAAACTATAGCGAATGTTATCGTCTCTTGGAGTATTTAAAAAAAATGTTTGATTAGACCTACCACAACTTATGAAGAATATTTTAGCTTAGTTATGTACTATTTGTTCTAAGCTCCTAAAATAATAGATACCTATCATACTTTCAGCACTCATCTACAAACTATAGCGAATGTTATCATCTATTGGAGTATTTTAAAAAATGTTTGAATAGACCTACTACAACTTATGAAGAATATTTTAACTTGGTTTTGTAATATTTGTTCTAAACTCCTAAAATAATAGATACCTATCATACTTTCAGCACTCATCTACAAACTATAGCGAATGTTATCGTCTCTTTGAGTATTTAAAAAAAATGTTTGATTAGACCTACCACAACTTATGAAGAATATTTTAGCTTAGTTATGTACTATTTGTTCTAAACTCCTAAAATAATAGATACCTATCATACTTTCAGCACTCATCTACAAACTATAGCGAATGTTATCGTCTCTTGGAGTATTTAAAAAATCCTTCCCCAGATCTTTTTATTTAAAAAGCTAAAATAATATAGCTAATAATGTAATTATCAGTCCTCTTATTAATATTTTAATATTACAATAACACTAAAAACATTTTAACAGAATTTTGTAACATTTGTTTCCAACTTCCGAAATAATAAAGAGGTGTTTCACAACAAACCTAAGAGTTGCAGCATATGTAGTAAGCAAAATTTTATGTATTTTGCTAAAACCAAATGAAAGCTTATATCGCCTTCTTTACGAGTACTTCAATTATTATAGTTAAGTTTAATTTGTTTTAATAAAACCTTGTAACATCCGATTTCATCTCCAAAAACATTTACTTTATTATTCGTCTAACCATCTACCATTGCTAATGTACTTATACTTTCGTGTCTTCTGTCGAAACTGTGCAGATCTGTTGAATAAAATATAATTTCTGTTGTATTTAGTTACATTTTAAATATTTTAACAATGCTTGTCATAAGTTCAAGTGTTCTTAGTCCGTTCAGTCACGTCTTGATTTCTGTAGTTATATATAACATATATGTATTGGTCTATTTTCTTAATTTTCTCACTTATTATAATAATATTTGAAATATTTAAAGAAAGTATTGCACTGTTTCGATTATCAAAATAATAGTGGTTAAGTAAAATCTCAAAACTTCGTAATTACTTATTAATAAATTTATATTATTTTATATTAACATTTATATTATTTATATTTATATTAGTACGTTTTATTTGGTTTTTATTTTGTCTCCTTTTTTAGAATAATCAAGTATTTAGTATATTTTGATAACATACATAGGAGCTTCAGCTTGCTTGCCTAAGTCTTCGAATTTAAGAAAATAACATGATAGATACTATTCTTTATATGAATAATTGAAAATATACTGCTTCTCCAACCTTCTAAAGCTAAATATATTTATCTATTTGATTGTTTAAAATGTATCACTATAGTAAAATCTAAATACATTATAGTAATAAAACCTTATAAAATCTAATCTAATATATATAATTAATCAATTTATTATATTTTGAAAACGTACCTATTATGCTAATCTACCTAAGCATTTTGTAATTAAAATAATATAGTATATTACATAACTAAATAATTATTGAATAAACGGTATTATGATTGATATTAGTGATATATAGTGATAAAATATTAAATTAATTAAAATTTTAAATTCAATTTTTAACTGATGAGCCTACGTAATATTTCGATCTTTTTTAATAACTTAGGTTTCTAACTTTTGGTTAGGAATTTAATAAAATAACATGATAGATACTATTCTGTATATGAATTATTGAAAATATACTGTTTGTCCAACCGTCTAAAGCTAAATATATTTATATATTTGATTGTTTAAAATGCATCACTATAGTAAAATCTAAATATATTATAGTAATAAAACCTTATAAAATCTAATCTAATATATATAATTAATCAATTTATTATATTTTGAAAACGTACCTATTATGCTAATCTACCTAAGCATTTTGTAATTAAAATAATTAGTATATTACGTAACTGAATAATTATTGAATAAACGGTATTATTATTGATATTAGTGATATATAGTGATATTATAGTGATAAAATATAAAATTAAATAAAATTTAAAATTCAATTTTTAACTGCTTAGGCTTCGTTGTATTTCGATCTTTTTTAATAACTTAGGTTTCTAACTTTAGGTATAATTTAAAATCTGTTTGAATTTTTTAACACAATAAACTATGATTATTTATAACATACCTAAGGTCTTGCAATACCTTGTCTAAAATCTTAAAATACTAAAAAAATACCTTAACAAGAGGTTCTATCTAGTTATGCCTACATTTTTGTTTTTGGTGAAATTAAAAACATTTTAACAAAATCCTATAATACCTGTTCTTAATTTCAAATTAATAAAGTAGGTACTATATTCATCATGATCCTAAGAGATTCTACAAACAGAATTACATAGGTAAGATTTTGGCATAATATTCTTTTATCGTGTCATCATTCTGAATTTGTGGTTCATTGGAGTATTATTATAAATTGTATCATTATAATAATATATTAATAAAACCTTGTAATATCTATTCTCATAAACAAAATGAATAATTTATATTTTGAACACGCACCTGTAAGTTATTAAATTTATATATATATATATATATATATATATATATATATATATATATATATATATATATATATATACACATATATAATGTACCACACTGGTCTTAAATTACGATTACAATCTGTAATTTAAATTCAATTACTAACTGATTATCCTACGTTATGTCGCGATCTCTGTGGGTAGTTATACTATTATATATGATTATTTAATTATATTTTTGATAACTTCCGTTATTGTAGTAAAATTTAAAATACTCAAGAAAAGCCATATTTATTTTAATTTCCAAAATAATATCACTATGATATTTTTATAATATACCTACCGAAGACTAATACTGACCTAGAGTTTAGATTATGATTGTTTAATATACAATGTTAAACTAGATGTATGTCTAATGAGATCTTGTAATATATGTTCTAGTCTTAAAATACTGTAACAAAAGACCCTATCTAGTCATTCATATAAGACTTAAAATAAAAGATGGAGATCGAGTTTCTTGTCGGTTCTTCTCGATGACTGCGTTACTTTCCGAACCGGTAGTAGTTTTGACTTTCGTTAGCGCCTCCCTAGGGCCTAAATTGTATTTTTTATTTTTTTATTTGAATATATTCCTGAATTATTGGTTTTGGACAAATTAAAATTATTTTACTAAAACATGTAATAACTTTTCTTAATTATCAAAGTAACAAAATAGGTACTATATATTTCGCATTAAAACTAAGTGATAATGTAGTTATATTTTTTCCTAAAAGTATCTGTCATACTATTCTACGTTATAATTAATTACAAAAATTGGCTAAATTTTGTAATACCAGTTCTCAATTTTCAAAATAGTTAAGTATTAGATTTGACAATCAACCGTAAAAGTTTTTGTTAAATTGGTACGATAATTCACGTTATGCACAAAGTGATCATGAAAACTCCGGAATACTTGTTCTCACTATTCAAAATTATAAAGTAACAGATTTGACTATAAACCTAAGAGTATTTTGCTAAAATAATACGTTGTTATTTATTTGAGTAAATGGAAATAATCGTATAATACCTGTTCTCATTGTTCAAATGAATAAAGCATTAGATTTGGCAACAAATCTAAAAGTCTATGTTAAAATATTATAGTAATTTACGTTGTTAACTATTTGAGTAATTGAAAAAAATATTCGCAATACCCCTTCTCTTTGTTCAAAATAATAATGTATTAGATTTGACGAATCTAAGAGTTTATGTTAAAATATTACAGTAGTTTACGTTGTTGTCTATTTGAGTAATTGAAAAAAAAAATGTTTAATACCTGTTCTCATTGTTCAAAAGAATAAAGTATAAGATTTGACAACAAATCTAAAAGTCTATGTTAAAATATTGTAGTAATTTACGTTGTTAACTATTTGAGTAATTGAAAAAAATATTCGCAACACCTCTTCTCCTTGTTCAAAATAATAAAGTATTAGATTTGACGAATCTAAGAGTTTATGTTAAAATATTACAGTAGTTTACGTTGTTGTCTATTTGAGTAATTGAAAAAAAATTGTTTAATACCTGTTCTCATTGTTCAAAAGAATAAAGTATTAGATTTAAATAATCTAAGAGTTTATGTTAAAATATTACAGTAGTTTACGTCGTTATCTATTAGAGTAATTGAAAAAAATTTGTTGTAATACCTGTTCTCATTGTTCAAAAGAATAAAGTATTAGATTTGACGAATCTAAGAGTTTATGTTAAAATATTATATTAGATTACCTTGTTATCTATTTGAGTAATTGAAAAAAAAATGTTTTAATATCTGTTCTCATTGTTTAAAAGAATAAAGTATAAGATTTGACAACAAATCTAAATGTCTATGTTAAAATATTGTAGTAATTTACGTTGTTAACTATTTGAGTAATTGAAAAAAATATTCGCAACACCTCTTCTCCTTGTTCAAAATAATAAAGTATTAGATTTGACGAATCTAAGAGTTTATGTTAAAATATTACAGTAGTTTACGTTGTTGTCTATTTGAGTAATTGAAAAAAAATTGTTTAATACCTGTTCTCATTGTTCAAAAGAATAAAGTATTAGATTTAAAGAATCTAAGAGTTTATGTTAAAATATTACAGTAGTTTACGTCGTTATCTATTAGAGTAATTGAAAAAAATTTGTTGTAATACCTGTTCTCATTGTTCAAAAGAATAAAGTATTAGATTTGACGAATCTAAGAGTTTATGTTAAAATATTATATTAGATTACCTTGTTATCTATTTGAGTAATTGAAAAAAAAATGTTTTAATACCTGTTCTCATTGTTTAAAAGAATAAAGTATAAGATTTGACAAATCTAAAAGTCTATGTTAAAATATTATAGTAATTTACGTTGTTAACTATTTGAGTAATTGAAAAAAATATTCGCAATACCTCTTCTCCTTGTTCAAAATAATAAAGTATTAGATTTGACGAATCTAAGAGTTTATGTTAAAATATTACAGTAGTTTACGTTGTTGTCTATTTGAGTAATTGAAAAAAAAATGTTTAATACCTGTTCTCATTGTTCAAAAGAATAAAGTATTAGATTTGACGAATCTAAGAGTTTATGTTAAAATATTATATTAGATTACCTTGTTATCTATTTGAGTAATTGAAAAAAAAATGTTTTAATACCTGTTCTCATTGTTTAAAAGAATAAAGTATAAGATTTGACAACAAATCTAAATGTCTATGTTAAAATATTGTAGTAATTTACGTTGTTAACTATTTGAGTAATTGAAAAAAATATTCGCAATACCTCTTCTCCTTGTTCAAAATAATAAAGTATTAGATTTGACGAATCTAAGAGTTTGTTAAAATATTACAGTAGTTTACGTTGTTGTCTATTTGAGTAATTGAAAAAAAATTGTTTAATACCTGTTCGCATTGTTCAAAAGAATAAAGTATTAGATTTAAAGAATCTAAGAGTTTATGTTAAAATATTACAGTAGTTTACGTTGTTGTCTATTTGAGTAATTGAAAAAATTTACAATACCTGTTCTCCTTGTTCAAAATAATAAAGTATTAGATTTGACAACGAATCTAAGAGTTTATGTTAAAATATTACAGTAGTTTACGTCGTTATCTATTAGAGTAATTGAAAAAAAAATCTTTAAATACCTATTCTCCTTGTTCAAAATAATAAACATTAGATTTGGCAACGAATCTATGAGTTAATGCAAAAATATATTAGTAGTTTACGTCGTTATTTATTAGAGTAATTGAAAAAAAATTGTAATACCTTTTCTTATTGTTCAAAAGAATAGTATAAGATTTGACAACAAATCTTAAAGTTTATGCTAAAATATTATAGTAGTTTACGTTGTTATCTATTTGAGTAATTAGAAACAATCTCATAATACCGGTGCTCATTGTTCAAAAGAATAAAGCATTAGATTTGGCAACGAATCTATGAGTTTATGCTAAAATATTATAGTAGTTGTTATCTATTTGAGAAATTGAAAAAAATCTTATAATACCTGTTCTCTTTGTTCAAAATAATAACGCATTCGAATTGACAACAAATCTAAAAGTTAATGCAAAAATATTAGAGTAGTTTACGTCGTTATTTATTAGAGTAATTGAAAAAAAAAATGTAATACCTGTTCTCATTGGTCAAAAGAATAGTATAAGATTTGAAAACAAATCTAAAAGTTTATGCTAAAATATTATAGTAATTTACGTTGTTACCTATTTGATTAATTGAAAAAAATATTAAAATACCTATTGTCAGTATTAAAAATAATAATGTATTATATTTGACAACAAACCTAAGACTTTTGCTATAAAAGTATGGTAGTATACCCTGTTATATATTTGAGATTTAAAAAGAGCTTATAATATCTACTCTCCATTTTCAAAGAATAAAGTATTCTAATTAGTGCAAATCTAAGATTACTATTAACATAATTAGCTATAAATTTACGTGTTTTGCTAAAATGATGATGATAATAACTTTCGGTGTCTGTTACAGTGTTTGACAAAATTGTGATATAATGATAAAACCATTGTAATATTTCATTATATTTCCTAAAATAACAATTTCCGAAATTTTACAACGAATCTATGATCTCAATTGTATTTATTTTAGTTATATCTGATGTCAATTCTTGAGCTACTGCGAGTATCTATATCTAGCTGCGTATCACACCTGATAGTTACTAGTCGGTAGGCTTATGATTTCTCTTTTGTAGAAAAAATAAATACGATAGATTACCTGTTATGTAATTATAGTTTATTAGGTCTATTTGATCAACTGTGATATAATACTAAAGTTAAAAGGTTTTTGGAATACGTCATATGTCATTTTATCCTACCCTATCTTTCGTTAGCTAGCTAAAATTATATGGTAAAACCAACCTAGTCATTACTTAATTTAAGTTTATGAATAAATTATATTCTCTCTAAATTGATAGTTTACTACACCAATGTAAGGTAAAAAGCACGTCGTGCAACTTAATTGCGTAAATATAATTATAGATTTATGATTTCATAAACAGCATACAACTCCTACAAAAGTGTTAAGCATAGTATGTACATACAATCACAATTTTATTAATCTAATAAAGTAAGTAATACACACTATTCCATTTAAAAATACAATGCTAGGAAATCAGTTATGAAATCGATTGAAATACTAAATCAAAAGCCCACAAATCCACACACACTGCCATGCAAACCTAATGTTATGCAAAAATTATGTTTCTGAAAATCATATTAACAGTAAAGGTTGCTTTTTATCATTCCAAATTGTTACGCTGTAGAATTAAAGATAATTTTCCCAATACGCAACATTTTTAATAATATATTTATCAGAAGTCATAGCTACTATGATTTTCAAATAACTTTTAGTTAATTATTTGCAATTATGACTGTTTACTTTTTATATTTCAGATTTTCTAATTGCACAAGTACCTATAGGGTTATCAAACAAAGTCATGTGAACTGAAGCATCAAAGTTAATTCCGTTTTAAAATGAGTAAAACTCAAAAATGCGGTTTAGTTTGC
The DNA here is from genome assembly GCA_039707435.1 of Actias luna. Lineage (NCBI taxonomy): Eukaryota > Metazoa > Arthropoda > Insecta > Lepidoptera > Saturniidae > Actias > Actias luna. The sequence continues at coordinate 3,942,203 of JAZHAC010000033.1, read as the reverse complement.
TCAGTGAATTGTGATGTCATTTTATGAAATATAAATGTAGATATAAAATGACTAAATTTCGTGAGTTATTCTGATGCAACTTTGTGTAATAATAGCTTTACAAGACAAGGTTTATTTACGATGGCAGTAATGGATAAAACATGAAAATTGACAATACAGTAAGTGTAACCTACCGGAAAAATAGAATGCGTTCATTTTTAAACCATTTACCCAAGCAATACAATTACAGGCAATAGGACTTAAAAGCAAAAGATTGAACTATTTTTGGTATTTGTCACTAAATACAACAATTCCGTGAACAACGCATTACGATTTAAATGCAAAAGAATAAAAGATTATAACATACGAATTATGTGTTAAAAAAATAATAGTTTTAAGTATTTAAATTAATATTAACAAATTTAACAAGGAAGAAATTCAATGTAAATACGTAATCATGTTTTCAAAAAATGGGAAGACTTCATTTCAAAGTAAGCACTAAAATGTAGACAAATTCAATCGTTACAAAACTTAAATACTTTAAAACGATGAACATTTACAATAAACAAACCCACAATGGACCGTATCTGATTATTATTATGTGCCTACCTATTATATTTAAACAAATTAATGTTACTAAAGTATAAATCAGAATCATATCAGTAAGACTAAGTTAATTTCAAATTATGTAGGTGCATAAATAAATATTTAACACTAGTTTTATATCGATGTGAAATTTTATTTACCCAAATACCTACTTTAAAATATTTAATTATATATGCATTAACAACAATAATAACCGAAGTTCTTAATGCTATAAGTATATCTATTTCACCAATATTATGAATTTATGATCTAATATCGTTCAAAATGGCGACTGTATCACCATATGGCGTTTCCACTTATTGTTTTTCCTAGGTATTTTTACTACATTTTATCGTTTCAACCTCAAACATATACCTAGCTAAATCGTTTGAATAATTGCAGTTGACACATGAAACATAATTCTATCTGGTTGACTTAATGTTCATTTGTTACAAGCAATGATTTTTTAACATCTGTTAAATTAAGCAACGTCAAAAACAAACAAAGAATTTCAAGGTCAAAATACAACGCAATTCCTTTCAAGTTGTAGGAATTTTCCATTACCTACACTTAAATCGGTAATAACAATAGGTACCATATTTTACCTACCTCACATTTTATCCATGATAATGACTGTCTTCCACAACGTTATTTAACAGGTACCTGGTACCATTAATTTACGCAGTTATGAATTGGGCGATGTCTCCGCCATTTTGTGTTAGTCGGTCTGACCAGGATGACCAAGTTGAAGTAGTATTTAACCGCTATTTACTTCTATTTCACATGTTAACTTCCAGTGCAGCTTATATTTAAGACTAAATCCTATTTCTTCTACTAAAATATTCCTATTTTTTAAATACATTATAATTCAGAACCTCACCACTAGAATTGCGAAAGGTATCTCGTCCGAAAAACTCATAGCAGCGGTTTTTATAACCTGCGGTATTGATTACGACCCACTAACCGCAACTTTTATTCCACCAAGTTAAATAGTCGAAATAAAACATATTCTTCAGAGCGTCGGAAGTAATATTTTGGTTGGTCGCATTACCATTCTAGAATGTTCCATAATAAGATAAACTGAAAAGGCAACATGAGCAGAAAAGAGACAGCGATACTGCCTTGGCACGTTCTAGAATTATATACTGCGTAGTAATTTTGTACGAAAGAGTAAAAAATACTACTACTAGTAAGAGCAAGCGAAACAACCTATTTTCTAGAACAGTCGAACATGCTGCCACTATTGATTGGAGATACAAACACATTACGGTAGTATTACTATTCTCGAATGTTCGATGTTGAGATAAACTGAAAAGGCAACTTTAGTAAAAAGAGACAACAATACTGCCTTAATATATTCTAGAATTATCTACTGCGCAGTATCATGGAATGAAAAAGATAGGAATACTATTAGTACTAAGAGTAAACGAAACAAGCTATTTTCTAGAACAATCGACAATACTATTGATCAGGGATACCAAAGCACTAAAAAAAATCAAAGATCAGTCTAGTGTTTTTGTGGAAAATATGGATTAGAATACCTTTGATAACAAATTATAATATATAAAATATAAAAATACCCGACAACCTAAACTGTTTATATAATATTTTATAAATTTATTATTTGATGTCTTCTTATTTCTCCATATTAAATGATATAAAATCCGTGTAGTTAGGAAGCTCCATAGCCATAGGATGACTGTATTTACATTTAATATATTACATCATTACTTCATTTGAAAATAAAATTGATGTCATAGAATATTATAATCACCTAATCACGGCATATTCAGGTCACCGGGAGTGATCCTTTATATTAACACTGTTTAGTCCATATCCTACTTTCTAAAGTATATGCGCAAATGGTTATTCTTATGCATAACCAGTAATACTTATAAGCATAACAACAGACAATAATACCAATACTTATGCATTTTGGAATACAGTAATTAACATCTAGTCAAAACAATGCCTTAAATGTTAGCCTTAAAATGTGAATCGGAATGCAAATTATACTCAATGATCATAATCATACACTCAAACACATTCGAGATGTTTAACAGCTTAGAAATACGTTTAAAATTGTGGTACTTCGTAAAATTTATGAGCTGGCAACACAAAATCTAAATATACTTTGCTTACACATATGCACAAACAAGAACAACTTCAACGGTGATTGGCTGACAGTCAAAATAAACTACAATTGCTGTTCTAGATTGTATCTCATTGGAAAAACCAGTCGCTTCTCGAAGTTTCTGTGTTATTATTGGTCACTTTCCTTAGAGTATTTAAACAAGGTAAAAGCGCGGCAACGCAATCAGTTTTAAAAAACATATAGAAGCGAAAGCAAGTGGAGTTACGGTGAAAACACCAAACTATTACGAAGTTGTAATTTATTAAACAAAATCGTTTATTTAATTGATATTAAATCAAAGTGTGTTAAATTAAATCAAAATTAATAACATGCCAGCTATAGGAATTGATCTTGGAACGACTTATTCTTGTGTTGGAGTTTGGCAACACGGAAACGTCGAGATCATCGCTAATGACCAAGGCAACAGGACTACACCTTCCTACGTCGCATTCACGGATACAGAACGTCTCATCGGCGATGCTGCCAAAAACCAGGTAGCGCTCAACCCCAACAACACAGTGTTTGACGCTAAGCGACTCATCGGTAGGAAATATGACGATCCCAAGATTCAGCAAGACATGCAGCACTGGCCGTTCAAAGTCGTCAATGACTGCAGCAAACCGAAGATTCAAGTGGAGTTCAAGGGTGAAACCAAAAGATTCGCACCAGAAGAAATCAGCAGCATGGTATTGACTAAAATGAAGGAAACGGCCGAGGCATATCTTGGGACTACAGTACGAGACGCTGTCATCACAGTACCAGCTTACTTCAATGACTCTCAACGACAAGCGACTAAGGACGCCGGAGCCATCGCAGGACTCAACGTGCTGAGAATTATAAACGAGCCCACCGCGGCTGCGCTCGCGTACGGACTTGACAAGAACTTGAAGGGCGAACGGAACGTCTTAATATTCGACCTCGGAGGTGGCACGTTCGACGTTTCGATACTGACTATTGATGAAGGATCCCTCTTTGAAGTGAGAGCCACAGCCGGAGACACTCACCTCGGGGGTGAAGATTTTGACAACAGAGTCGTGAATCATCTCGCTGAAGAATTCAAACGCAAGTACAAGAAGGACATCCGCAGCAACCCTCGAGCTCTCCGCAGACTGCGCACCGCCGCCGAGCGAGCTAAACGTACGTTATCCTCGAGCACAGAGGCTACTATCGAAATAGACGCACTTTACGAAGGTATCGACTTTTACACAAGATTATCGCGTGCTCGCTTTGAGGAACTGAACGCAGACCTGTTTCGTGGGACGTTGGAACCTGTCGAGAAAGCACTGAAAGATGCAAAACTGGACAAGAGCTCTATTCATGACGTCGTGCTTGTCGGGGGCTCGACACGTATACCCAAGATCCAGAGTATGCTGCAGAGCTTCTTCTGTGGCAAACAACTGAACTTATCCATTAATCCGGACGAAGCAGTCGCGTACGGTGCCGCCGTACAAGCAGCTATCCTGAGCGGAGAGCAACACAGCAAGATCCAAGACGTACTCTTGGTTGATGTGGCACCACTGTCTCTCGGTATTGAAACCGCTGGTGGGGTGATGACGAAGATTATCGAGCGCAATGCCAAAATTCCTTGCAAACAGTCTCAAACGTTCACAACGTATTCTGACAACCAACCCGCTGTCACTATCCAAGTGTATGAAGGCGAACGAGCTATGACGAAAGACAATAATCTTCTCGGTCGCTTCGACCTCACGGGGATCCCTCCGGCGCCGCGAGGTGTGCCAAAGATCGATGTCACGTTTGATTTAGATGCGAACGGAATCTTGAACGTGTCTGCTAAGGAGAACAGTACAGGTCGCAGTAAAAACATTGTCATCAAAAACGACAAAGGACGTTTGTCGCAAGCTGAGATAGACCGTATGTTAGCCGAAGCGGAACGGTACAAAGAAGAAGACGACCGGCAGCGAGAGCGAGTGGCTATGAGGAATCAGCTCGAGACGTATGTGTTCAACGTGAAGCAAGCACTGGACGAAGCTGGGGATAAGCTCAGCGAACAGGACAAGGACACAGCTCGACGTGAATGCGAAGAGGCGTTGAAGTGGCTCGATAACAACACGCTTGCTGAGAAAGATGAATATGAACACAAATTGAAAGAACTGCAGAGGATATGTTCTCCAGTTATGAGTAAGATGCATGGCGCTGGAGCGGCACCTGGTGGTGGTTACCAACAACAACAGCCGACTAACAACTCTGGCCCTACTGTGGAAGAAGTGGACTAAAATGTCAATAACTAATATATTTTATTGAAGGATCTCTGTAAATATTTACTTTATTAATTAAAGTCTAGTCCTAGATGTAAATAACAAATTTTAAGAAATGTAAATATTAGTTTTTACTAGATAACAATAATAAGATCATAATTTTATGTTGCTGCAAAACATACAATAAATACTTTTTTTTTTATTTGTGGTTTTTCTTTTGGTCTTCCTCAGAAAACAACTCTAATAAAAACAAAGAAGCAGACTATCAAATATGATTACCAACAACAACGGCCACATAAGAACTCTGGCCTTACATTGGATGAGGTAGACTGAACCATCGGTCTTATTTTATTCTAGAATCTTTGTAATCTACTCTGACATCTGTTGACTTCTTTTGAACGGGCGTAAACACTGAGACGATGATAAACGCTTTTTGTCGTATTAATCTTGTTTTTTTTTTTTCAATGTTATTTAAAAACACAAAAGCCCATTTTATTATATCATTAAATTCTCCATTGTAGACAAGTTTGCTTTTCGTGAAAACTTATTTATTTCATTTCTGGTAATTTGTGACATGAATTTAAAAAATATTTGTTATTTATTAAATATGATGCCAATAGGAGTTGACTTGTATCTAAGGACATCGTACCGGCTATTTGTTGGTCTCAATTTTTTAATTGCCTTCTTAGTAAAAGGCGAGATAAATACTATATATCTGAACTTTATAAATAAATAATGCTATTTGTTGGTGGTATAATGCAATCTTGTTTTATAATGATGTTATATAATGTAGTTTAGAGTATTTCAGTAATTGTTTTAAAAATATTGGAAATCATATCATATTCAATTTTCTAAAAGCAGTTACATTTTTCTCAAGTAATTTTTTCTCTCCACCCTCGACTATAAACCAAAAGCAAATCTAGTGATCCATTTTGAAAGTTATTGTTATACTACCTAATTATTACACTTTGATTTTAACAACAACTTTAATATATACGGAATAATAAAACAACTGAATATACGTAACGGTGGAGGGTAGTTTATCAACACTAGTTGCTATATAAGCTTTTGCATGGTGTAGGGCTTTTTCTAATGCCCGTCTGGGTAGCTACTACCCTGAAGTTGTAAACCTGCCGCCAAATACCAATAGGTGTGTTCCGCCAGCTGCACTTGAGAGCCAGTTCCTCCACAGGTTTAGCGTGTCTACCAACTTGGGCCGTATCGACACTTAAGATCAGGTGAGATTATGGCCATAACACTAACCCTAAAATATAAAAAAAAAGCGTGACAAAGTCCGGTGAAACTGTGAAAGCCTTTTAGGCTAATAGTGTAGATCATTAAAAAAAAGCGCGTCTGTATAAGCGAGGCAATCGAGCCGTGTTCATTATACGTACCTGGAACATCACCGAAGGGACGTAAGATTTATATCTCTCTATTATTAACACTATTTTGGTATTTATACTGTAAATGATAATCGGGAATTGTTTATACTGGCCAGAGAGAGAAACACGAGCAGTAAAGGTGAGTGTTGACGATCGTGATGAAGGGGCCCGCAAGTCTCGGACACTACCACTAGGTTTATGATATACAACTATATGAAGACCACGATTATAGTTGTAAATTATTATGTAATTTGATATTTGTAGTAACGGAACTATTAGTATAAGTAAATGGTTATTATTATAAGTGAATATATCTAGAGTGAAATACTTTTACATTTATTACACAAGCCCCAGTAGCCGCTACCGGCAATTTTTTTTTTTCATAAGTTAGCATCCAACTGTATTTATATTTGATACAGATTGTTCTCATATATTGTAACACAATTTTTCAAATCAGTACTGTGCATCTGCTCAACTACATTTTTAATACTTGTTTTGAAACCTCATGTTGACTTTCTTACCAAAATCGTCCACAGCAATAACATTTTTTTTTTCAAATAATGTTTATAAGATTGAAATCTCGGTAAATACTTAATTTTATTTCAAAACTTTTGGTTAGACACCTTGATAATTATTATATTTATAGGCTATATATTATTTCTTCCCATATATTCAGTCTCTATCATAAATAAAATTATTGCATTCACTATTAATTTTTTTAACTTTTGTCGAAGTTCTTTGTTTTTAGGGGGAAGCAAATGATAAACGTAATTTTTTTTCAAAGCTGCGCTACAGCGACACAATCACGATGAAGAAAATTAGAAATGTTAAATATATAGGCCGAAACACAAGTATGTGTTCCAAAATATAAATAAGCACCCTAAAAAATAGAATAAATTATTACCAGAGATAAAAAATCTCAAGTTAAACTAATAGTGAAAGTCACGATCTCTTATAATATTTTTCTGTCAGTGTAAGCCGGGGGTCCCAAGTCTTGGCAACCAATTTTATTTGAAATATTTTTGGTAAGATTTCAATATATTATTAGAGCCACAAAATATATGAGAGCCACCTGCCGGCACCATTTTAAAATTACAATTGCAGCACGTACCTCATACTATGGAGGGTGGAAGTAACGACCATGTCAGTGTATTAAAAAGTGTTGAAAGGGAACAAATGAAGGTGGCGCTATAGTAGCAAGTGGAATAATTTTAAATTTTAAGTACCCCAATTATTTGTAAACAAGAAATAGTATTAAATAATTACCAAAATTTAAATAAATAATAATTAAAATTGTCGCAAGCAAATTCTCAATCATTTATCATCATAACTGCTAAATTCATGTCATTTTCACTTCCTACACTAGCGCTAATTCTGTGAACATTCAAACAATAATTTGCTGTTTACAATTGGCACTTTTTTAACTAATCCCCCATACAGGACGGTTCTCCTTACTTCTACCCTCCAAACCTCATACCATATTGATTAAGAGTAACCTATCTCTGGTAATAGTGTATTATTTATGACAAAAAGAAGAATATCATATAAAAGTCCAAAGGATCAACATATATTTTTAATAAATATTGGCTTTTAGCTAACATGAGAAATAGTTCAATTTGGCACCATAAGGAATTAAAACAAATACTTTCTATAAAATCATGGTTTAATTTGCTGACTATAACCTACCACATCTGCCTTCAGTGTTGCCGCTGCCTACATTTGTGGTTACCGTACACAACGGTGAAAATTACCGAATTTAATAAAAATTTACCTTACTCTCTGTATAAAAACATTTATAGGAAGAAAAAAGCTACCTCTAATCTTCTCGTCCGAATAAATCTATGACATTTCTCACAGCATCTTCATTTGCTTATTCCGACTTATAGTATGAAGACGGGCTTTTAATTTTCGCGATCTTTTTGGGGTTTTGTTTAATATTTTTGATTTTTTACAAATGTATTGTTTTGCCAAAAGTGTCCCATTAATCGCAGATGTTATGAGCTGGTTTTAAGATTTTGTTTTTATTAAATTAACGGCGCTATAGATTCCAAATCAGATTTTGCACATAGCTAAGAACAAATTTCAAGAACACAGTTTGCCAAATTTATTAACAATGATTCTGGATAATATAGTATTTTGTTTCCAAGTTCATCTGGTGGCATTGATTATAGATTGCAAAACGTATCTTCAGAAAAAAAAATATTTGGGAGAAGACGCAATTCATCATCAATAGCTGGTTTTTGAATAACTACAAAGTAATTCTTTTCAAAATAACAGTTGCGAGTAGAAGCACGTTAGCGTGTTATTTCGTAGGTGTTTTCGTGTGTTGCATGGATCAGGGGTTTTCCCCAATGTTTGTAGCATTATGTAGTCTAGGCGGGCATAGACATTATAATGCTGCAAACGCACGCATAATAATGTAAAGACACGCACTACACGATACTTTAGGCAGTTAGGCCACTGACAGCTTTATACAGTTGACAGATACTACACTCAGCAACAATCTCAATATTCACTTTGCATTCTATTTCTCAGCAAGACATGTGAAAGATGATTTTTTTATTTTATGTGATGAAATTACCGTATTTTAGCGTACAGTAGTAACCACTTGACGGATGTCAAGCATTGTGCAATTTGAAGGCCGTATTACCTATGGAACAGTAATTGCCGTACTTATGGCAACTCTGGACCCCTTTAAAAAGTAGACAGTTTGCAATGTTACCAACATGCTGAAGCATATTAAAATATAATAAAGGAGTATAAAGCTTTATAAAATTAAATAATTAATAAATGTTTATGTATTAAGTCGTAATATAATATAGAAATGTAGTTTATTAATTTTATAGTTATAAATACTATGTTCAGTATAATATTTTTATACTAGTAATAAAATACTGATTATAATTATTTCAATTGTCTCCACTAGATATCGCTGTATAAAAGTAAACTTAATTCGAAGATACTTCAGCGTGAGTTTAGTGTCCTTGTCGTTGAGACTTGATGTATTGACCTGAAGTGTTTGTGGTTATAAGTAGTGTTTTAAAATAATTTGTAAATGTTATAATATAGTTATTAAAATTCTGAAATGGCACCAAGTTTAAGTAAATTAACCCAAAGGACTGATGTAAAAATCGCGTTAGCTGCGTCTGCGGCCTTTAGTGCGTGGATTATTAGGAACTCTATAAAGTCAAGGTGAGAATTGCGAAGAATTTTCCGCTAATGATTATTGACTGGTTTTTTTTTCAATACCTAATTTCGTGTTTTGTAATAAATAAACTCGCAGTTCAGTTTACGTTCAAGTATACTTAATTTCATAATACATGAACCTAGTACAAAGGTTACAAAATTCTGGACAGTCCTGTTTTAATATGACATAAAATAATTTTTAATATACTTCTATTTGATACTGTGTACAACTGTATACAAATAGTTCTAAACAATATTTCATCGTTTTAACCCAAATTAACAAACGTATTTGTAGCTTTTATTTTTGTCTAAATTTGTAGAAAACATTAATAAAACCAATAAAAAAATATTATTGAATAATAATGTAATATAAAATGTCTGGAAATTGGCTAGATGTAATGAGATAGAGTATGTGAAGGGAAATAATAATGCAATCATATATTCATGTTTACAATTAAAACAATTCACTAATAGTGATTGAATACAAAAGTATTTCAAAGATATTATTATTTTTGAATAGTTATGACCAATATATAAATCAAAATGTATTTTGAAGCAATGATAGCTCAGTTAGCACTGAGTATGGACACAGCAACAAGGGACGTAAGTTTGAATCTATCTCCAATGAGTGTGAGCTGTTGGTCAGGGAAAATATTGTGATGAATCCATAGCATGGTGGTAGGGCTTTTTTTTACCTGCCTGCCTAGCTTTCACCATCAAGTTGAAAATCTCCCACCAAATAATTATACCACACTGTCACTCATTATCAGGTAAGATTGTGGTCACAGTACTAAAACTTTAACTATAGGAAAAAGACAATTATAATTAACAATTCAAGAAGTTTTGATGTGTATCTTAGTTAGTGTTATTGTGGATTATGTTTTAATTCATTAACTTGATTCTGTCCTGATTTATCTATTATTGATGACATTTTGAGTGATATAGTTTGTCATATTGTACATAAAAAAATATTATTAATAGTGAATTTGGACATGATTAGTTAGCTACACAAAAACTCCCTAAAAAGCATTGCTAAGAGATTTTGTTAAATTGTTCTATGGTCTTTGAAAATTAGAAAGGAATTCTAAAACTCTATGCAATAATGGTAAAATTGTAAATTGCCACTAAGCAACCTATTCATATAAGAACAAGAATTAACAATGGTTTCAATAGGTCATCAAAGTATTTTGATAATACACTTTAATTTCACCAATTCAGCCAGTGTCATTCTATGAATAACTTAATCTCAGTGACAGGCATATTTATAAAAAGAACGAAGGTTAACTGATAATACTTAATACAATACATATCAATAAAGTTAACACATCAACTACACAAAACAATAAGGACACAAAAAAAAAAACAAAAAACTTTTGTTTAGAAGTGAAAAGGCTGTTTTATATTTTCTTCAAGGCATAACTGTCATTAATTGTGAGTGTTGAAGTCTATTTAATACCCTTATCTATAGTGTTATGAATTTTATGTATAAAGAAGATTAAACACAATTACCAGCATTTCCCTCAACAAATCCTAAAAGTGAGCATAGTAATTATTTAATGCCAGTGAATATCTCTATACATTGACAACCTTTTTATATCTATGAATTTAAGAAAACAAACATTGATAGCTATTTTCTAAACATTGCAAACTTAAAGTACATTTTTTGTTATAGGACACCCAAAAATGCGAAATCATTGGTACTATCACCAGAAGAAAGGATACAATATATGATAAAGGAAAGAGACAAAAAAAGTCCAAAAGCACAAGTTGACGCTAAATTCCTATCAGAATTGAAAGCATTATGGAAGATAATGATGCCAGGCTTATGGACGAAGGAGAGTGGTTTTATGGTTTTAATAGCATTTTCTTTGATCTCAAGGTCAATGTGTGATCTATGGTTAATACAGCATACAACACTAATAGAGGGGTAAGTAGTCATGTTTTCCAATATGAAATTAAAGATTGTTTTTATTACTGTGAATGTTAATGTTCATAAATTATAACATAATGTTTATTATTAAGGTGTATTTTTCTGTTTAAAGAGCACCATTATGTATTTATTTTATAATATACCACATGATAAAACTAATTAGAAATTAAAATATTTAACCCTCTTGAAACTGAAGAATCATTATTGTATGTAAATACATTATTCAGACTTTGTACACTTGTGTAAGCATAATAAACTGTTAATATATTACTTAAATATAAACAATTCAGAATTTAAGTTATGTTCATATTTTATATTTTTGATATAACAATTATCAAGGTATTAGGGAATGTATACTAGAATCGGCTGCAAACAATGTCCAACAATGCCTTTTGAATTATTTAGGTTTTAAAATAAATTAACACCAAGGGGGCCAACTACAAAAGCCCGAAGCTACGAGACGGGTTGCATGCGGCCCGCGGCCCGCAAGTTCAGCACAGCAGCACTAAAAAGATGTCGAAGCGATGATAGCTCTGTGGTAGCATGTACAGACACTGCATCAATGGACGTGACTTCGAATGCCTGCGATGTGGCATGCGATGTGATGAAACCATATTTTCTAATGCCTGTCTGGTTAGTTGGAATCTTCAAGTTGGAAATCTACCGCCAAATAAGCCGTTTCAGCAGTTACACTTGAGAGCCAGTCCTTCCAATAAGGATTAGCGTATCCACCATCTTCAGTATGTATAAAAAATACCACGGCGTCACTCAAATCTCCGTATCCACAGATACCAGAGACAGGTTTCACACGTTTTCTAGGCTCCGGCGAACCGTCTGACTACCTAGTGGCTTGCAGGCTGTCATGTTTTTGGATTGTAGTTTACATTTGTGTAATTGCCTTCATTGGTAGTATTACTATAAAGACAAATAATCTTTCTAATTTTAAAAATACTCAATTTCACTGGCTGTGTATTGCTGTTTGACTTATTTGTTTTATTTTAGTGTTCATTTAATATCTTTTTTTATTTGATATGCTGTTCTTGGGGGAAACAATTACTTTGGGGAATTTGTTGTACAAAATTTAATATCTTTATAGTTCTAATGTATTTGCTTTTATAGTTTATAGGTTCTAGCGTTATGATCACCATCTCACCTGATGTTAAATGACAATGAGACCAAAAATGGTGGACATGCTAACCTTAATCGAGGGACTGTTTCTCACGGGCTACCGCCGGAACACATCTGTAGGTATATATACCTAGCTAGCCAGGCGAGCATTAGAAAAAGCCCAACCACAATAAGATGATTACACCCTTAACAGACTTCTGTCAAGGATGTTACAGATAAAAAAAAACTGATCTGGATATAGATATGAGTTTGAAATCAGTTTCAGTTTTGTATACTATTATGAATTTATGTCAGACATCCTAACATTGAAATATTTTTAAATATAAAGATATTTTGCAAATAATTGTTTTACATTATTTGGACATATCGAGCCGTTCCAGGAAAAACATCGTCGGCTCCAAAATACTTAAAAATATTTTTTCATTATAGCCTCCTAAAAGTTATATTTGTAAATTAGAAGTATTATGTTTATAGCCACTATTTTAATAGATGAGTGGGTAATTATGAATAACAAGATATATTTTTTTATAAAGATATCGTAAACATTTTCATTTAGAATTAAAAAACTTTCATATATAAAGCGCAACTGTCACTTACGATATTTTTCTTGTAAAGGCTCGATATGTAGGTGGCCAATATATCAAAATAATTTTAAATAATCGTTACTTACATTTAAATTTTAATTTGTAAAATATTCGACAATATCTCATTTGATTCCATTGCAACCTATTATTATTCGATAGGTATATTGTATACGTTATGGTAACGGAATTTCCTTATAATTCTGATTTAAATAAATATCAAACGAAAAATGCCCGCTTAGATGACATTTGTTTTTTCATAACACCCTGGAAGTATTTTATTTAATTTAAAATAACGATAACAATTGAAATAATCGGATAACTTACAGCGCCTTTATAATGACCTTCGTAATATATTGATAAAAATAGAAGTAAGAATATTGATTTCTTTTTTTTGTATATCTTTTGTCGCGATTACATTTGATTGACATTACTATACTATCGCTACATTATGTATCTTATGTAAGTGAATCGTACATACCTTTGGTTTGATTATAACTTTTAGCTCTTAACTATATCGCGTGTAATTAATTTTAATATCTCCTGCGTTTGAAGAAAAATACCCGAAAGAAGACGAGGGAATCACCTAGTTTTATAATATGCGTAAAACATATAATCTTGTTACAACGATATAAAACCCGAATAAAAACCCGATGTAGACGGATTCTTAATTTTCCATACATGTCATTGAATAGATCATTTCCACGATTATAGTTAAATCGTTATAATGTATACTAGCTTTTACCCGCGGCTATTCTCGCGTTAATATTAATTTTGTGAGACAAATCGGATGACGTAATAAAATATTTCATACATACTTTATCTCTCACGTTACCCCACTTTCAATAAATTTGTAAGTAGCCTATCACAGTCTTCAGGCGCCCATTTATCTTTATACCAAAATTCATCATAATCGATTCAGCGGTTTAGGCGTGAAAACTCACTTTCGCGTTTATAATACTAGACAGGAATTTTTTTTTGCGGGACCATATTTTTTCATAAAGGTAATAGTCTAAGTTACTCCTTATGACATCACCTAGTCTCCAGCGAAGTCCCGACAAAATCCATCCAGCCGTTTCAGAGATTATCTGGAACAAAGAAACAGACAGGTAGACATTTTTTTTTAATTGTTTATTATATAGGTACCCTACATACTTTAATATACATTTAGTAAAAAGTTGTTATTTTAACCTTACAAACAGACACTTCAATTTTATTTATTTCCATAGATATATACAGTGTAAAATTCATGTAGTGTCCAATTAATGACAACTCCCAATAACATCAAAACATTTTTTTATGTTATCTTGAGTCGTTGTTAATTAAAGAGAAAACATACTTAATTGTATGGAAAACAATGTAATGCATCCAAATTTAAGTAATTTGTACATTTTAAGAAGGTTCACGTTACATGACGTAAAATAGAGCATACACTATAGTTTGAAATGACCTCTAAAAGTATATTCGTGACTGTTGTAAAATCTCCGTTTCAATTGCCCGGCAATTTTCTATTTCGACTCGTGTTATTTTAATCACAGTTTTAATCACTTACACTGAGTTTAATTCGAATCTAAACCTTTCACATTGTCCTCATTTTTTGGTTTTACAAGAATATGAATGCAACAGTCATATAAATAAAGATAATAAAACAAAGTACATCTAGATATTACTATTCTAAATTACCGTTCGGTCAATTAAGTAGTATCATTTAGTGTATTTTAATTTTTTTCGATGTCAAAGACGTCGTATTACTTGCATAGAAATGTTGTTACGTTTACTTTTGATGCTAAAACCACTGGAACTGGAACTGCTGGAACTAAATAGGTATTTAATCATTTCCCCCTTTTTATTTTAATACAGCTTTACTCATATTGCTGATAGCGTGATGTTAAATAATCTACAGCCTTCCTCAATTGTTGCTGTATGAAATACAAGAATTTTTGCAATCCGGCTGGTAGTTCCTGAGATTAGCGCTTTCAAACAAACAAACTTTTCCGATTTATAATATGAATATAGATAAAAAAAGGACACAACTTTATATTGATAGTATGCTAATGTGTAGCATTTATGAATACACGTTTATCGCAAAAATCGAATAGCATCGTCACTACAATGTGATGGCTTTATAAAAATGTGTATTGTCTAATAGTGTGTTCTTCTAATTTTATTTTTGCTCTGTAAATAAACGACTAAAAAATAAAAATATACGTTGATACAAAGGCAGCCGCAGAAATGGTTCAAAGTCCAAAATGTTCAAAATGTCGCCAATGCCGAAATCGGCAAGAATATAATACAGTGACCTCTTGAATGTTACACCTGTCTGTTAGAGTCCTTGATCTTTTGTATGTCAGTCCGTTAATGTGCTTCGTGTCATAGCTCCTAAAACTATGACCTTATTTAAAGTCTAAAATATTTATAACTAACTAGATTTTATGTGCGGCTTCGCTCGCTTTAATATTGATTGTGTCAAACAAATCGGATAACGCAATAAAAAGTTTCATACCTAGTTCATCCCTCTATTTTCCCCACTTCCTATAAGTTATTAAAGAAAAATTGTAGCCTGTTTTCGTCTTCAGGGTCCCATCTTTATGTACACCAAAATTCATCGCGCAAATGCAGCGGTTTAGGCGTGAAAGCGTAATAAACAAACAAAGAAACTCACTTATAATATTATTATGATTACTTGTATCATTCAAAATTTGACGGTCGTTTAAAAAATCTGGTCTATATAAGACTTTACGAACATATCGAGCCTTTTCAGGAAAAAATATCGTAAGCGACAATTTGCATTTTTTACAAGGATCCTTTGTTCATTCCTATTTTTTTTTATATACATAATAGGTTTAGCGTTATGGCCACAATCTCAGCTGATGTTAAGTTACGATGTGGCTCATGATGGTGGACACACTAAGCCTAATAGAGGGATTGGCTCTTAATCGCAAAAATTGATGATGTCTTTATATATAAATATGACCTGTTGTGGATAAATAACCACTGATCTATTATTATAATGGCTATTAACATGTTGCCTCTGATTTACAAAGATAATTTGTACCAGGGTACAATAAAAACATTTTTATTACGATTTTTGGCGCTTACCATGTTTATCCTAAAAAGGCTCGATATATTAAATTATCAAGGATGTATTGAGTAGTTAAAGTTAAGATAATAAATTCAAGATAAATATATAAAGTATAAAAAAGTAATTAAAAATGATCATTTAAAAAGCAATGCGTGTATAATATGTACTAGACGATACTCCCGACTTCGCTCGCGTTTTTTCCGTTAACAACGCCTGATCGTAGAATCCGTTCTTGTTTAGTGTCTAAGTCGCGAAAGGTGCTAAATAATTATGCTAAATTTAATGTAAACTAGTCTAGATAGCTATGGAGATATGATGAGTCGGTCTGTGATGTTTCGTATATATATGTATATATTCACAAATGGTGCATAGTAGGAAGCGATAAAATTCACGAGCTGGTATGTAGTTACATCTATATATATTACCATTTTACAAAGCGGAAAAGGTTGTTTGAACGCTCTTATATTAGGAATTACCAGTCGGATTTCAAAAAAGATTTTTGCATTTGAGAGAGCAATTACTGTTGAAGGCTTCAGGCTATTTAACAACACGCTACACCCAATGGAGTGAAGCTGTACTGAAAAAAGTTACATTTCACACGAACGAAGTTGTAAACACATTAGATAACATAAACCTGATAAAGATTAAATTGTTCGTTAAGAATATGTGTTAGTCTAGCGAAGTTCAATGTAATGACGTTTTTTTTTATCTTATCTTATTATCTATAAAGTTTATGTTTTTTCATTTGTATGATGTGAACGAGTAAAAAAACTGCAGGTTACCATGTGATATTGTGAGTCGCCACTATATACGTTGAGTTGACGAAGCTTTGTGTTGTTGATTTTCTAACATAAAGTATTAGTTAGTTCTTACTCAGTTGTACTGAATTTTACTAGTATTGTTTGTTACCGTAGCTTAAGTGGTTCGTAAGTTAGGGTGATTTTGAGATCATTTGGGTAACGGCTGTTAGTTTTTTAGTTATAATGTAAGTAGGGCTTATACTTATGAATGTTGCCTAAGTGGGACACGGTAATTATATTTGACCTTACTACGACTAGCATACACCGATCGTAAACCCGCTGTGGTGATCCGCTTGAATGAATTCCAAGTCTCCTGCCGATGCCCTGGTCACTTCTCATGTTACTCTCAGTAAGACCATTAACAGGTTTTTATGTAACTATGTTAGGTTTTACAACAAAGTCTCAAAGCACATTACCGAATTGCCGGACAGTAAATTCTGGCACCATATCGAACAGGTTTTGTTGACAATAGGCTATTGTAGAGTGGATCAATATATCTAGAATTATATTTAATTAACACTACTCTCTGTGCATCCGCTAATATCTATTGTACACATTTAAACAGTATTAAAAAAATTCCTAAAAAATATGAATAGATCGAGTTTATAGCCGGTTCTTCTCGATTACTGCGTTATTATTAAAACCGGTGGTAGTTTTGATGTTTTAATTAAATCAATTTTAACACGAGCTATGCCGCATCTAAAAAGTAGTACATAAAATAAAAAAGAATTATTATAATTCGTAAAAAAAGTCATCACTTAATCATGTAATTGCATTATACTTTTTGTTTGTTACAGTTCCATAATAACGATGAACTTAAGTGAATTCAAAAGGTTACTTACACAATTCTTTATAGCAATGCCTTTGGTAAGTGTTTCAGGATAATTCATGAAGTAAATCTACAATTTTTTTTATTAAAGTTTTCTATGTAAATATTAAATAAAGTTTAGAAAAGTTTTTAAACGGCCCAATAATTTAGATATCAGAATTTGATGTTTTCCAAGTGACTACATTTTCCGTTAAGTTATATTTATAATTTACTCTCGTTTTATAAATAAAATAAGAAAGGATCAAATGTTTTTTTTTTAATTTTGTATCTTACACTGTAATTTTTGTAAGTATAGAAAGTACTTGTACTTTAAAGTCAGACAAGTAGATTTAAGAATTTTTAAAATCTATGTAAGCGTGTAATTAAAAACTCATTGAAACCCTTTTTTTAAACAAGGTTTGTGTACTTGCGTCTTGGTATTTATAAAATAGATTTTTGGTGTAAAGGAAATATCTTATACAATGTTAATTTTATAAGCCTTGATACTAATATAACTTTATATATCAATTTTAATAATAAAACGTACTGATCTACAAGCTCGGCCTAGTTTACGCGCTAGGATATATATTAATGTATAGCAATACTATGTCGTAAGAGAAATGTTCTGTTTTATACATTATTTTTAAGTTGCTCTTTAAAGAAAGTTACTATTATTATCTTTTGTAATCGTTTGATAAATAAATTAAATTAATATGTTTTGATTTTCAGATATCAATAGTAAATAATGTATTAAAATGGAGTATAGGCGAATTGAAGTTGAGGATAAGGACGAATTTAACACTTCATCTATATCAGGAGTATATGAAGTAAGTAACATGGGAGCCGTTCATAAAATACGTGCGCATAATGGGCGGGGTAGGAATGTCGCTTACTGTGACATTTTTAATAAATAAAAAAAAACGTGACATACGCAACTCATAAAACTACATGTAAATTTTACATGTTATTACAGATATTAATAATTGTAAGCAATAAATATTTAATGCAGTTGAAACTTGTGTACTGCTATTAATTTCCTTATGTCATATACAGAGGGCGCGGATTTATCATTTGTGACGTAAAATAGATAGAGGGTTGTAGAAAATGCGACAAAGCGTGACGAACAAGGGGCGTGTAAAAAAGGAAAATTTCGCGTGACGTATTTTATGAATTATCCCTAAATTATATTTTTTTATTTTGACAAATTATTTCTATTATATACATTTTTATTTTTTGCGTTAATCACTATACCAGCTGTGTACTCGTGCAATCATTTTATAAACTTGACAAGCTGTGGCCGCGACTTCGTTCGCGTAAAATTTAATTATTAAATATTTTGTGCCCGTTTTTGTAACTCTTTTCGATATAACTTTACTTCTATTGGTGGTAGCGTGATGTTAAATAGTCTAAAACCTTTCCTAATGATTGCTCTATCAAAAGCAATTTTTTTTTTAAATCAGAATGGCATTCCTAAGGTTAGCGCGTTCAAAGAAATAAACGAACTTTTCCGATCTAAAACTTATATTAATATAAATACGAACACGCTGTTCAAGTTACTATAACCATAGTTTACTTTCACCAAATGGAATAATTAACTTCCGTTCAATATTTTCATTCCTCGAAGTTAACTATTTTACGATGCGATAGTCAACTTAAAACGTACATTTAATTAAAAATTTGCAATTGTAATGATGAATTGTATAGAAACAGATATTTTTAAATAGACTTCTCAAGTAGAATTTCGTCGTTTACCACTGAATATTATTTGGTTAATGGGTGACTTTGCATTATTCTGGAATTTTCCGAAAGTATAAAAAAACAATAGTGACACTATTGAATTCTTATAACTGTGAAAGAATCGCCATCACCATGACCCCATCTATATCTCTATACCAAAATTCATGTCAATCAATTCAGTAATTTTGGCGTGATAGCATAAGAAATTAACAAACACACTCACTTTCGCAGTTATAATATTAGTAAAGATTTTTAGTTCACACAGCTTCATACTAATATTAGAAATGTGAAAGTAAGTTTGTTTGTTTGTTACGCTTTCACGCCTAAATCACTGAATCCATTGTGAATTTTGGTACAGAGATAGATGGGACTCAGGAGACTGAAATAGGCTACCTTTTCACACTAAATCTTTATTGGAAATTATGAAATAGAGGAATAAACTTTGTATTTTTTTGCGTCATCCGATTTGTTTGACAAAATCGATATTAACGCGAGCGAAGTCACATGTAAAATCTAGTAGCTAATAAAGCTTTTTGTATTATTTATTACTCGTCAAAATATTACGATAATTCTGATATGTTATGGTGAAATATTTTCCTTGAAGATTAGGTAAACATGTGTTGATAAATTATTGGAAGATCATTTTATTTGCCTGCCAACGAATAGGATAATATTTGTATCGTAATAGTGTATTTACCAATATTCTGATGAAACAGAATATAAAGCGATATGATTTCAATGAAAAGTTATTGAGGAATTTAGTCTTCGGCCTAAAACAAGACAATTAAGGCACACAGGTTTTTTAATAATAAAAAGTGTGTGTGTGTTTGTTGTTAGTTCTACAAACGATTTTTTTTTTGCGATTGGATACAAGCGGCTTTCATATTCTAGTCGACAAGTTGAAAATTGACTAAAATAGAGATACTGCTCTTAAAATTATGTGTGATACTTCATTGGATCCGGAATGACGCCTAGAAAAATGTGCCAAAAGCGTGTATTAGCACATAAAAAATTGCAAAAGACATAAACAATTAAAGATAAAAAAAGGCATTTCGTTTTTTGATAATATTTCACATACTTTGAATATTTAAGAAATTTCAAAAAAAGATTCTTAAAGGGGAGGAAATTTACAATAAAAAATTGCCAATGCCCAAAATTCTATCTCCATTATTCATAATTTTAATTTAACACTGAAAATGTGTTTCTGCGCGACATGTTTAGTATTACGCGCGATTTCAATAGCGAGTACGAAACAGAATAATTTTTTTAAGATACTGAATGTTTCTTTTTAATCTGAAAAAGTTATGATGTATTCTGATCATTTTAAAATATTCATTCCATTTGGAAATTAACTTAAAGTTATTATTCCAACAAGATTTTTAAATAGCAAAAATATTCGCTTCGTGGAGCTTTTCTTATATACATATTTAACAAGATCATGCCATAAAAATTAAAAAATATTTACACTTTGTTTATTAAATATTTATGTAACTTAACAAAATCTGAGAAATCCTTGTAATATTAACTAACGCTTTTGGCACATTTGTCTAGGCGTCATTCCGAATTTAATGAAGTATCACTCATAATTTTAAGAGCAGTATCTCTGTTTTAAATCATTTTCAATTTGTAAATTAGGTTATCTAAGTGTCAAAGTGAAAGTTGCGCAAGGTACGTTATATTAATTTCCTTCCTCATAAAATTTCCATACTATACTACTACAACTATATAAAAAAATGTTTTTTAATGAATAAATTTCAGAAAAGGTGACAGTTATAAATTTAGATTCCAATAGACTTTGCTATGACTTGCAGTAAAGGTCATTGGGTCCTTCATTTGTATTACAAAATTAGTTTTTTCCATAATGAGCCAACAATTGAATTGTTACCCTGGTATACGTATTAATAAAAAAAAAAGGCAGGGAATTTAGTATCATTACCCTGGTTATTTGACACACGATTGCATATAATAAAACTGTTGTTTTTTGAATATCAAGTACATATTTGTTGGACCCAGTTCCTGCATTTCGTGTTCTAATATCACTACGTCCATTTTAATGGAAAAAAATCGCATGAAATTTAAAATTCAGTCTTCTTAATAATATGTGTGTTATAATTTTTTTCTCTTCATGTAACTAAATGTGACACTACACACGACCATGAAATTTTGCTCTCAAATTTTGTCCAATTATCAAAGCGCTTTCATAGAAATGTCACTTCAACAATATCGCATTTTTCTTTTAAATCTGAGTGAATGACGTCTGATTGGTGACGTATTCTAACAAAGACAGTGTCAATCAGAAAGTGTCAAACAGTCGACGTCGGTTCGAATTTAACAATGATTCTGACTATTCGGTGAAAAAATCATTGTAATGAAAGGTATAGGCATAGGATAGCCAAGCATCTATAGGTGTGTTTAGTGAGTTGCAATCAGAGTCAGAATCACTTAGGTTTGCGTGTTGCCCATCTTGAACGAAATAGTTGTGTAACAACAAATGACAAAATAATAAACCGAAAGATTTTTTTTGGGTCACTGTACTATTATACTTTTTTTGGCTATGAAATTATTAAAAACACTTAAAGTAACAATTGTCGCTATAATAAACTAATAGTAGAATTCGATAGTCCTACCGAGAGTGACATCCTGGTATTACAGAGCACTGTATGAATATCTGTAAGACTAATTGCATATTGAAACTTTACATATTATCAAATGAAACCGGCTTGTTTGAGATTACACCTAAATGAACTTCTACCTTCCATATAACTAATCTGAACTTCCCTTGATTCATCGATGCGACGGCTTGATAACTGCAAACATAACTGAAATAGATGTCATCACGGTTCGACAGTTGAAGCGAGCATAATTTTCTTTTTTATTTTGTCGAACTGACTAAAACTAATGATCTGACTAGCTTTGACAACTTCACGAGCTTGTTTCGAGTGCAGAAGGTAATCAACCGAAATGATAACTAGCGTAAGATTGCCAAAGTGAGAGAACCTCGACTTGTCTGTTACCTGCACGCATTTTGATGATTTGAATAATGTTGATGTTAATATCTATTTATTTAGTATTCCTTAATAAAGATAATAATAAAGATGTTTTTCTAATGCCCGCCTGGCTAACTACCACCTTCAAGTCGAAAATTTGCTATAGGTGTATTACGGCAATTACACTTGAGAGCCAGTGTTTTCATTAAATTTAGCGTATTTATTTTCTTGGGTCACATCACCGCTTAACATCGGATGAGACTATGACCAAAACGCTAAATCTATATATTAAAATAATTTCGAACTACTTACAATAGATCCTTCACTCTTCAAATAACCTATATTTTTTACTATATGAAATGCAGTTTGATATTGTAGTTCTTGGAATCACAGTCACTGGATCGTGTAAGCAGTAAATTCGAGGGTTCCATTCCGGATAATTGGCCCCAGTTTTCCAAGTCGTTTAATACTTTTTAAGTTTCTACTTGCGATAATCCATATTTTTATGCAAATAAACCTCGAAGGCGTTTCCTTACGTTTGTCATGTCAGGAAAACATGACCATTTCTTCAATCTGAACGGTTGATTTTCTTTACAGAGGCTTCACTTACTATAAAGTAACCAATTTGGATAACAGAATATCGAATGCGGATCAACTATTGACAACGGATATCGATAAGTTCTGTGATACAGTCGTCGACTTGTACAGTTATATAAGCAAACCGCTGTTAGACATCGGAATATACTTGTACAGGCTTACTGTTAATTTGGGTGCTTCTGTGAGTAATATCTTTTACCTCATTTACACAATACATTGTAAAAAATGAACGAAATATATTAGCGGTTGGCGTATACTTGATAGTTAGATATGCACTAGTTGATAATTAAATGTGATAAACTAGAACAGAATCATATCTTTATTACCATGAGATTGCGATCAAATCGAACACAATTGTCGTGCTCTACCACATTTATATTTTATCCTAGCTTGGCACAATGTCTGCAGTTCACCTAATGGTAAGTTTTAGTACGGTCCAATGACAGTAGTGACCACATGTAAGGGAAAGTACCCTTCGTCAGTCTCAACTGTTATGCCGGCTTGATGATGATTACGGCCATCTATCGTCTTGCTAGGACGACACGGGCTCTAGCTTGCATCACCGGTGGTAAGCCAGGCTCCATCCGCGCAGCGTGGCGAAATGGTGATTTACCTACTGACCTCACCTTTGCATTAGTATTTCTTAGATATTTCTTTGTTTGATTCAGCAACAACATTAGGACCAAGTGAAAATCTTTCGACCAATTCATTACCAAACAGTCAATACTAAGCCAAATTTTGAAGATTATTTGCTCCTTGTCGTAATGCATACAAGAAAACCATTTAAGCTGCATAATGTTTGTAAATATTTTTTTGAAAATAGTTCTCAATAGTTATAGTTTTATAGTTAATATTATATAATGTTTTTTATAATTATTATTTTTTGACTGCAACTTATAGTAATTGTTTTAGACACCCGGTATAATGATGGCGTACTTACTAGTTTCTGGAGTGTTACTGACATATCTAAGAAAACCTACGGGTAAGTTTACTAATCTATCACAATTATACATATTTATTACAATTATTACCATAATATATGAATGTTTTAGCGGGTTCGATACAAAATAAACTACTATAAATTAAAAAAATAATGTTGGATTAGACGGTACTTTGCAACTCTGCCTGGGATTGGTTCTATATCTCCGAATTTATTAGGTGCTCTAATTGAAAAGTATACTATAACCAATATATGATCGAGTTTACGGCAAACTAATAAATTCTATCGATACTAATAATAATATTATAATAGCGAAAGTTTTACGTTTGGATGTTTGTCACACAATCAGACTTAAACAGAAAAATGTGTGTGGATGAAATTTGAAGCGCATATTGTTTATTAGAACAAACAGATAACACATTTTAAAAATGTCTTTAAACCGTACATTTTTATTTTGTTCACATGATTAAAACCCGGCTGCACTATTTCTAACAATGAAAATCACTTGAACATGTAGAAACTGTGAATACAATATACGAATTGGTGACCTTTGAGTTTAATTAAAAACAATTATCGCTCGGGTTTGATTATTTAACTAAGGTCACTACCTCGTTTCATACATGTCTGACTCTAATTGTGTTTTGCTTACTGACTGCACGTCTTAAATTTACATATATGACGTCAGAGTATTGCATGATTCGTCCGAATACCAAAATACAAAGTTCAAATGGAGTCCGTCTTTGACTAAATGCTCGCTGTTGTCTAAAATATCAAATACAAATTTATGTTTCAGTCGAATTCGTTTCACTAAGAATCCCTATTTTAAGGTAACTATGATTTAAGGCTCAACTAATTGTGGTTTGTTGTCTTATCTATTTTACTTATGTAATGATGGCTTATTTGGTAGCAGTGGTAGATTTACCAATAGGTTGTGTAGGCTAGACTAGGGCGTCAGATTTTGGAGGCGGAAAATTTGGGGCATTTTTGTTCTGTTTTTTAGAAACTCAATTGATTCAGACTTGTACATAGACCTAAATACTATTTACTAGGTAATATATTTCACCACTTAGAATCTAAGTCTTATATTTTTTTTTTCTACAATTTACGTAGTCCTATGTAGAATCTAAGTTTGGAGTTAGGTAGGCAAAATTTGAATAGCCTACGGGCGCAAGAATGAAAACCCGCCACTGATCGGCTGTGTGTATGGTTGCGATGTCACTGGACGTGAGTTCGAATCCCTGCAATTAACTGCAGATTTCGGTGAAGGAAACACCATGATGATATCATAAAACAGTGGTAGAGCTTTTACCATTCTCAAATTGAAAATCTGCCGCCAAATACTTATAGATGTGTTCCGGCTGTTGCACTTGTGAGCCAGTCCCTTCACTAGGCTTAGCGTATCCACCACCTTTGGTCATATCGTCGCACATAGTATATTGCACTGCGAGTCTATTCATAACAAAATATTATTTCGTGAAATTTTATTTCATTATTAGATTTCTTTATTAAGACTGTTGTGTCTGTGTGTATGTTTACAGTGATGTAGAGTCTACTCTATGTTACTTTCTTCCTCGAAGTTTAGGGAAATTTATATTTTAATCTATGAATATATATTTTACAAACGAATGTCCTACTAATGTAAGCGCTGAGAAAGATTTGAAAGTCTAACTGTAAGTCACAAACAAAACCGGGACTAATTAGTTTTAGTGGCTTTCAGATATGATAATTGTATCCAATGGTTAATTATTAAATACAATTGCAAAAGTATAATAGGAACATTAGATTTAAAAAGTTATGAATATTCATTAAAATAGGCCACGTTCGAATACATGAAATGTATAAATAACGAAATGAATTACAAAGAATATGCTATGCTAATATATGTACAGAATGAAAAATAAGTTTCAATTAGATCTCTTAGGAAGTATTTAAATAAATTTATAAATATATTAACTTTATACATAATTCAGTTATGTCGTGTTATTTTTCGTAGCTTTTACTTATCGTATATTTATTATTCTATTTTGTCGTTGGCTGTTTATAAAAAATTGGTTGCTGTTAGCGATATTTTAATTTATCCAGTTGTAAACAAGAATTTTAGTAATATTTTAATGAACATTTATATTCATAGTATTCATTACTATTTTTTATCTCGCATATAATAATTTTATTTTACATATATACTATTTTATTCAAATTTATATAATTATATTATTTAAATTATACATACTTTAAACATTCATTATTTCCATGCACAACTTGCAAAGCTCAGATTCGTTACACTCTTATGATTCTACTAACTCTTCTCTTGAATGTCAATTTCAAAGTCATTTCAAATACGGTGATAAACTACATAAAGTATTCTCAAAGTTCCCCAGAAATCTGAATGTTTGTCATATAAACGCTCAAAGCATTCCAGCGCACCATTCTGAACTTCTGGACATGTGTAACTGTATTCATGCCTGCTTAATTTCTGAAACGTTTCTGAAACCATCATTATCTTCATATTTTATTTATACATCCAGTGCGCATAAAATTACTTCCAATGCCATGAATGAATGATGAAATTTGTTTGCTTATGTCACGTAGGGATCGCTTAAAGCGAAAAATAAATAAAAAATGCCTCAGCCGTAGAATGATCTGCCTTCAAAAGCGCTAGAAATAGGTGTAACCTCGTTGTCATAAACAGGGAAAGAAATCTTTTGCACACGGAAGTAGAAAATTGCCATTCAAAGAATTTATGGAGGTTCTTACATTCTTTAGGTTTTAGAAAGAATCATAATGACCGCGAAATAACGTTGGATGTAAATGATTTAAATCGCTATTTTTCAAAAACCATACATACTATTGTTGCCATGGTTTACTGTAACGATCAATTTATGTTAACCCCCTGATTTTTTTTTCATGTTGCTCTGCATAGTGACTGTACTGCACCTGGTGTTAAATATAGTACAATCCAGAACAGTGGTGACTGACAACGATCCAAAATTAACAATCAGTCACCGCCGTCATGCTGGCCGGTTGTTGATAGTGATGTTTTAAAAATTATTGTCTATTTCCATCAGTCTTATTGACTATGATGGAGCCGGACGTACCTCATAAGTCCCATATATATATATATATATATATATATATATATAATAATCATCTTACATTCTATTACTCATAATACATTTTTGTCTTGATTCTGGCAATTTTCCGTCTATCTGGAAAAATGCACAAATATTCCGTCTTCGTAAACAAAGTTATCCAATTGACTTCTCCTATTCTCGTCTTATATCTATCTTACCATTTTATTTTTTTGTATTAGATTGAGCAATTACTGTGGAAGGCTTTAGGCTATTTATCATTACACTACCACGAATGAGAACAAAGCTGTATTGAAAAAAGTTACAAAAAAAGTTATTAAATAATTCTTAGAAGAACGCGAACGAAGTCGCAGTCACAGCTAGAATTTAATATAAAGATTCGGTTCAGTAATAGCTATATTATATGTATAGATTTCAAACTGTGTATTTTTTCTCTTCGCAGCGCGGATGACGGTTCAAGAGCAGAAACTTGAAGGTGAATTTAGATACGTCAACTCGAGGCTCATCACTAATTCGGAAGAGATTGCGTTTTACCAAGTAAGTGTTTTTATTTTTATATACCTAGGTGCCTTCCATTAGTTAAGCTACACGTTAACACGAAATGTGACATTATGTCTAGCCTTTTCAGGTAAAACATCATAAGCACTATAGATGTTAAAAATGTATGTTTATTGTAACCTCTTAAAAATGATCTTTGTGAATTAGACAATAGACTTTGTAATTTTACAATAAAACTAAGTGGGCAGGACTTCGATGACATCTTTATAGATAGATCGATGTCATCATCGAGAACGAAAAAAATTGTCTACTCTTATTTCTGTCGGACCGTGAGGTTGTGGAACCGTCTTCCTGTCAGCGTTTGCAGATACATTGAAAGTGTTATCAATATCGGTCCAGTCGTTTCGGATGTCATAAGGAACATACATATATCAGTTTATATGTATCCCTTCTTAAATATATATATATATATATATATATATATATATACGTTTCAAGTCAATAGGGGCATTAGGTCAGGACGCTCCACGGTATTTAGTATTTAGATATGTCAAGTAATTTCAACATTTCGAAGTCAAGCTATTTTCTACCTTTTTAAGGACTTTATCTGTACATCGAGTGGTGTTAAATAGAATTTAGAATGTATATCATACTATAAATATCGATATTTTTTATAAAATGTTAGTAACAAAAACGTATTTTCAACTTGAGGGTGGTAGCTCGCTATGTGGGCATTAAAAAAAGCTCTACCACCACTTGATATGGTTTCATCACAAAGTTTTCCTTCAACGAAACGTAGTAGTCTACATGAAGGGAATCTTTAAAGTATATGATATTAGTTTGAATATGTACAATCATTACAATGTCAAGGTGAATCATGTATGTTCCGCTGCGCATTATTTTGTAATGTTTGAAAACTCGTTTCTAAATCATCATTATATTATATTCTACTCGGTGAACGAGTTTCTACCGTGAATGGCTTACGTCAGAACGCTGTTTTTGGAAGTGATACGATTTTGTTTTACTTTTATTCATTACGTCCACTTTATACCAGTTTTGGATATTACAAAATCTCGGGGTCATTCCCGCCTTGACCGTCATCATTTTTTACACTATACGATTCACGTATATTCGATCAGAAATTATAACAACATTTTAAATAACATTTTTAAGTTGGTATTTTATGAAGCTCTTGTTTTTGTGTTGTAAGTAATTAACTATAGTTAATTACATTTATAGTTAATAAATTCGAATAGTTAAAATTATTTTAATAGTTAAATATATATATATTCGTTTAATTGTATTCTCTTAGAATTCTATTTAGAATATAAAATGTGTAAGATGACATTCAATATAGAATGTCAGTCACTTAGACATGTGTCATCCATCATCTACTTTTTTTGTGTAAACTATTTCCTAATCACCCGGTATAGATTTGGCGGTTATGGTGGCTAGATAAATAAAAGTGTAAGGTTTTTCCGTCACGACCCTTTCTATAGTGTAGACGGCTATTCATAGCGCGTATGCTATTAGCTGTGCCCAGTCTTAGGTGCGCGCTTATTGGTTTCACCACATATACCTCTTACATTTATCTGGGTTCGAGTAATAGATTTTACGCGTTACGTGAGGGAATGTGAACAAAGAAACAAAAAAAAAAAAAAAAACAAAATCACCCGATGAGTCGCCGTATATCTCTTTGATCATTAAACATTGAACATTGATCTAAGTCTGGGTAATGGGTTTTAGGTGTTACGAGAGGTAATTAGTACTTTGATTTACAGCGCGAAAAGATAAGTAGTCTATAGTTAACAGAATTTATATTACAAGTCATACAAATAATCTGTTGACCCTCGCATTATAGGAAATAAACCCTATGTCGCGGTAAATCAACAAGAAAGGGTTAAAGAGAGGCATATATTTTTTGTTTGTGTTCCTGACTACTGTACTTATTCTTTTGGAGTTTATTAAACCAAACAAGTTCATTTGTGAATTTATGCATATTTCATAACATTTTTCTTTCTGACTACACATGCTCGCAAGTAATTCTGCTAGTGGGACTGGAGACAATAAAATGATCAGAAAAGTCTGTACTGCCATTTTTTAATTCAATATCCGGCGTCTGTATTCTAGAAGTGACATAATTTGTTGACAGGGAAACCACAGGGAACAGCTAACGCTTCTAGCGAGCTTCTACAAACTGACGCGACATCTTCGTAACTTCCTCAATTTCAGAGTATGCATGGGATTCATCGACAACATCATTGCTAAATGTTAGTATACGATCTTTTCCTGTACCTAATTTGTGAAACCGTACATTAAAAGAATATAGTCAACATTTAGCGGTATGGCCACAATCTCACCTGAAGCTACGATGTGCCCCAAGATGATAGACACGCTAAACCTGTATAGGGACTGGGTCGTATGTGCAACTGCTGGAACATACCTATAGGTATTTGGCGGCAGATTATCAACTTGTGGGTGGTAGCTACCAGGCGGCCATTAGAAAAAAACGATACCACCATGCTATGGTTTCATCACGATGTTTTCCTTCACCGAAAACTCAAGCTTGTTGTAGGTGGATTTGATTTCACGAGTATATGAAGGAGAAAAAAAAACCATTTCAATTTTGAATTCAGTACCAATATTTATTACAAATTATTTGACACGGTAATGTGAAAAGTATTATCACCTCTTCACTGGTACGACTTAATAAACGATGAAAAGATTTACGTACAAAACTTGGTTGACATATCAATTATCATTTTATTCATCATATTGTGTCACATAGGAGTGTAAAATTATTGAAATTAAAAAAAAAAATGATAAATCTTACAGACGTCGCCATCACAGTTGGTTTCTACGCCGTCTCAAGGCCTTTCTTCGCGAAGGACCACAATCTGCTCACAACCGGCACAGAAAATGATAGGTTTAAGGTAACAATTCATTATATATTTATTCAATTATTAATAAAAAAAAAACTATGTGTGCTTAAGATCATATGAGAGATCAGACTATATCCTTTAGTCGCCTCGTGCCGATTTCACTCGGGCGAGCGTCACACAGAGGTTGCGGATCAGAATTTCAAAGCCCTCCCATAAGTAGTTTCACTTCGAAAAACGAATGAAAATCTATAAAGTGATCATACTTCACGGTTGGCTTAGCGGTTGAAGCAATCGCCTCTCTTTGGCACCGCGCTGGACCACAGTAGGTTCGAGTCCGCCCAAACAATTATTTGTGCGATCCACAACCGTTGTTTAGACTATTTACAATCTATATGCAAATGTAATCTTTGGTAAATCAATCAGTAATTAGTGTTTAATTAGGATAATGTGCGTTATAATCGCACGGGCTAGATAGTATTAATACCATTATATAATTTTCTATTCGGAATCGTTTTTGAATTAAACAATACAAAAAAAAAAAGTTTTTTTTAATTGGTAACCATATTTGTTAAAGAAGTAAAACATTGCTCAATAAGTTTTAGTTTTAACATATAACTAAGCGCCTTAACGTTGAGTAAAAATTCAGCCAAAAGGGGTACAAATAAAAGGTCAAATATATGATGATTCTTCAGATGTTATTCATGGAATATGTCATATAGCACACTGTCTTACAATGTATCTACGAAATTTTAGTGAGGACATAGCCAATTTTTTTTTTGGCTACTTTCGTTTGCCTACAGAGAAAATAAAAAGTATGGGATGACATTCTATCTATGCGTTAAAAAAACGACATCTTTAATATCAGCTGTGAACTAACAATCAATGTATTTTAAATGTATGTGAATTTGAAAAGTTTTCTAACACGGTCTGATTACGGGATTTAGTGTGTAGAATGTCATCGAAAGTTTCGAAGCGATGATAGCTCAGTTGGTGGTGTGTACAGACGCCGCGTCAAGGGATGTCAGTTCGAATCCATCTGCAATAAGCTTGAACTTTCGGTGATGAAAAACATCGTGATAAAGTCATATCAGGGTGGTAGGGCATTTTCTAATCCCTGCCTTACCAGCTATCATAGTCAATTTTAAAATCTGCCGCTAAATACCTATACGTACGTTCCGGCAGTTGCACTTGAGAGATAGTCCTTCCACTACGCTTAGCGTGTCCACCATCTTGTTCCACATTGTCACTTAACATCGGGTGAGATTACGGCCATAGTTCTAAACTTTCTATACGCTAACGATTGTAGAATTGGGATTTCTGGCATTAATATACCCTTTTGAATATATCCAGCATTATTACACATACGGGCGTATGTTGGTGAAAATGGCTGAGGGTATAGGGCGGATAGTGTTATCCGGTCGAGAGCTGAGCAAACTGGCGGGTCTGACGTCCCGAGTGACGCAGCTTCGCACAGTGCTCAACGACGTTAATCAAGGGAACTACACCAGAACTATGGTGGACAAGAACGTTCAAAATGATACAGGTTAGTAGTAGTAGTAATTCATAGTGAAATTAATTCTAAAATGATAAGTTTTCCCGCATCTTTAGGAATAATTTTCATCATCATCTTCATGTTCTGTTCCTAAGTCGTTTGGGATCGGTGCAGTATTTCTTCCCTCATACTCATTTGTACTGCAGGAGTATTGGAGATATTTCGTTTGTTCGTTAGGTCATGATGGTGGGATACCGTAGTCATGGAAAAGGTATTTAGTAGCCTATTACTGAATTGCCGAACAGTAGGTCCAAGAACCATGTCAAACGTACTTTGATGTCGAAAGGCATATAGGGTGGATCAATATGTGAGAGATCGTGAGTCTGGATTCGCACACCCCTCTCTGTATGTCTGTATAAACTATTATAAAAAAATTGGTAAGAATAGGACCTAAAAAAAAACAGGTCCAGTTTCTTGCCAGTTCTTCTCGATGACTTCGTTACTTTCCGAACCGGTAGTAGATTTGACGTTCATAAGCGCCTTCTTAGGGCCTAAATTGAATAAAGACTTTTGTTTTGATTTGAGTAGTAATTTCAGTAACTCGGCGAGACCG
This sequence comes from Actias luna, assembly GCA_039707435.1. Lineage (NCBI taxonomy): Eukaryota > Metazoa > Arthropoda > Insecta > Lepidoptera > Saturniidae > Actias > Actias luna. The sequence continues at coordinate 3,909,557 of JAZHAC010000033.1, read as the reverse complement.
TGGTCGGGCGCCAGAATGCCCTATTCTATGACTGGCCCAATCCAATACAGGAATAGGAGATAAAAGTATCCCCTGGTTCAACCATCCCCTTTAGGAATAATTTTATATAATAGATAATCCAATAATATACACTGTCGCATTTTTTATTTGGATTATTTGCATTGCATTTCAGGTGACTTGCGATAATTAAACAACCTTTAAAACTAAACCTTTTAAAACCTCTAACTCTGACCTAAAATGCATCGAGTTCCAATAGGACCTTATTCCTAAGGCCTGTATTAGTCAAAGACAGTGTTTGGTAAAGTTTGCATTGAATAAGGGCTATGTGTGGGTTATATAAAAAGTTTGTATGTGGTTTTGTTCCTATAAATTTTTCTAGCACTTTCCAAGCCTGAGTGAGATGTTTATTTTTATTTGTTTTTACCAGGTCTACCGATGTTGTTAGCTCCTGGGGCTGGTCGAATTATTTACCAGGACAAGATAATCAAGTTCGATAAAGTCCCACTGGTGACACCAAACGGCGATGTGCTCATCAAAGAGCTCTCCTTTGAAGTTAGGTAAGAATTTAACTAATTCTTAATAAATTAAAAATGATAAAATTGTAACAGGTTTTTTTTTTACTTAGTTTGGGCTAAACAGTACACATTAATGCGTCATCAAAGATTGGGAATTTTATAGTTCGAGAGTTTGAACATGAGTGTATGTTTACACCTTTCTAGTTGGGTTAGGATAAAAATAAACTTCAATACCTTATTGGCAATATTATAGTTTGAGGCTCACAACAGACGGGAGCTATAATATATCATACTGCATACTAATATTATAAATGCGAAAGTAAGTTTGTTTGTTTGTTACGCTTTCACGCCTAAATCAATTCAGATGAATTTTGGTACAGAGATAGATTGGACTCTGGAGACGGATTTAGGCTACTTTTTATTGTTAAAAACTTATAGGAAGTAGCCGTAAAGGTACAAACGTTGTATGAAACTTTTTATTGCGTCATCCAATTTGTTTAACAAAATCAATGTTAACGCTAGCGAAGCTGCACGTAAAATCTAGTATTAATATAAATCATAGCAAGGTATATTACAGTATATTTTCTATAGTAATTGGTAAGTGACCACAGACGCAGCTATAACGTATTACGTCAACAAAATATGTTGAAAGATATAGCACGATATATTTTGCTATAGTACGACATATTAACGTATATTTTGATATATTTCAAGAAAACAGGGTGTTATTTGTGTGCGTTGTGAAAATAACTAAGTCCATTTAACGATATCTAAAATTAGAACATCCTTCATTAAGAACTTAGCACAAATACGTGCTCATACAACGACGGCCGCAGAGCTAATAAGTGCAAAAATACATACTTATTATAGCATTACCTCCGTCTGTGGCAGCTTACAATACCGTAAAATATAGCTTCCTATATTAATATATATTATAGATCCGTGTGTTGTGGGCTTTAGAATATAGATGGAAGGTGTTTATAATTATCTCAGGTCTGGTATAAACGTGCTCGTGTGCGGTCCCAACGGGTGCGGTAAATCCTCATTGTTCCGTCAGCTCGGGGAACTTTGGCCGATATTCGGCGGCACTTTGACGAAACCGCCAAAGGGAAAACTGTTCTACGTGCCCCAGCGACCTTATATGACTCTGGGGACACTGCGGGATCAGGTAACCTTGTTTTTTTTTTGTCTAATATTATATACCTATATTCATACCTATTTTTATCAAGTGTTGAAGTTGTTTTTCGTTTAATAAATTCTACGAAAATTATTGATTATTAGGAAAACGTAAGCAGTCTATGAAAAATGTCAAAAGGTTCTTGTGAGCTTAGAAATAAGAAAAGATTATCTAATACTATCTTTTATCTATTATTTTTTTCTGGATAGATATTAAAAACTTTATGCCCTTTTTTGTAGATCTGACAACGTGTATACAAAATATGGTTGAGTAGCTTAGTCGTGAATAAGATAGAAACAAAGTCATATTTGCCTTTGTATTATTAGTTAGAATAAATTTTGCAGCTTGCCGTCAATTTTGGGAATCGATAAAAATATTTCGACTTCTAAAGTTTTATTTAATTATGACAATATAAACACAACAAATATATATAACAAAAGGAACACCGTCCCGACCGGACGTTCATAAGATACCTACCTCTTTGTTTGAGGTGAAAATTTCTACAGCACGGTTTCCATAGGTAGAAAATTCATGTAAGTCGTCACGTTACGTGTTACCATACACACTGTATCTATTGCCATTAGTATAAATTATTGCGCTGTAAACAGTCTTTAAAACAGATTTAATTTGAGATCAAACGTTTAATTTATATATCCAAAAATTACAACTGTCTGATTATAATTTTACGTTTTCACTTTTTTTATTTAATATTTATTGATTTAATATTTTAGAAAGGCTTACAGACTACATAAAAACTTAAATGAAATAAATTATAAAAAAAAGAAAAATATTGCTATTTATAAGCCTCCGCTTATAGATGAATAAATAATTGAACACTTTATTGCACTTTTAATATATACACAGGTGATCTTAATGCCACAAGGCATTTTGTTCCAGTTAACCAGTGGTATTGTTATCAAAATAAAAATAAAAATGTAGATAGGCAAAAGAATAAAAATTTAAGAAAATATTACAATGAAGTGAACTTAACATTCAATATAAGCAAATTACATAAACAGAGTATTGAATACATAACATATATACATACAGAATATAAACACTCAGCTCATATATAGAAAATTAAAAACGCTTCAACACAATTACATATAGAGTTATAAAATAATAAGATTAGTGTCGCCATTTACAAATGGTAAGATAGTACTCTGTTAAAAGACTTTCTACCGTATGTAGACTGGTACAGAATATGTCTATGACCAAGTGCATTATAAGTTATAAGTTAAGTTAAAAATTAGGCGTTTTTTCTGTTGGCAGTCCTCATGAATGCTTTGTAGACTTTTTTTTTTATCTAAGTGTACCGTTTTGTAGGTGATATATCCTCAAACAAGGGAGGCTATGGTCAGACGTGGTCGTAGTGATGAGCAGTTGAACCGGTTCCTCGAGATAGTGCAGCTGTCCTACCTGACCACCAGGGAGGGAGGCTGGGACGCTGTCGAGGACTGGATGGATGTACTGTCCGGGGGAGAGAAGCAGAGGATAGCGGTAAGTTCACTGATGGATTTACAGTAGGGGGCTAGTGTCCAGGGCGGTGAAATATGGCGTCTAATTTTTTTCAATTATCTGCTATCTAAAATCAATGTTTTATTTTTTTAATTGGGAAGTTATTGGTTTCATGCCAAATCTTAAAAATTGAGTTCTAGTTGGATATTTACGATTTATACGTCTAGCTATTATTATAAGTCTAGTTACAGTGCATTTTTTTTTAACAAAATCAATTATAAACGTCTATAGTTGTCTATTTTCCTCATATACATTAATACTGTAATTTCCCAAAGTTGGACATATGTTTAATAGCCTTGTAATGGTCGCGTCAACTTAATATACGATTTCTATCACAGGAAAATCCACAGTTACCTGTTTTACCCACATACTAAGTTATTACAAATATTTTTCCAAAGCTTTGAAACTTTATCGTGACATTTTTCCTTCCGTTCGTTTGAACGAGTGTTACGGATTCAAATGAGTAAATGTACACTAATTAGGAATAATTTGTTGATGTGTTGAAAGATTTATCCCTTTTTCTCGCAAACATCAAAACAATATTTCTCTATCTCAAGCCACTTGATTAATACGATGGTCATTTACGGCCACTTAACATAGGGAACCGTATTCCGTCATGCAAATTTCCGTCAAATAATAGCTTTAATTTGATTATATAAAGTTCCCAAGTTATTTGGGGTCGACGCAATACGTTTTTACTACCATAAATCTCTATTAGTCGCCATCTTTTCATTCACTCCCTTTAATTTCATCTCATTCCTCACACACTCTATGGAAAGAGAAAAAAGTTGGATCTTTTCTTTGGCCTTCCTCTACCATACTTTAACATTTTTCCAAGGCATGCGTTCAATTTTTTACATGACATGTCTTAATCAAGACAAACGATTCCCTTTCAACTTCTCTGCAACTGACTCCAGTGAAGTGGTATATAATTTATTTTAATGCATGTAAATGATTTTTTTAAGGAATCAATTTAAAATATTTCCATAAAAAATACTAGCGGCAACATTTTCATAGGCGCTCTAGCAAAAAGTATTCTCCTACTTAAATGTATAAAAATTAGATTTTCATTAAAATTGCAGTCGGATTTTAGACTATTACGTGTGATAAAAAAAACGAGTTTGGTTTAGACCACACGACTAGAGTATAACTTTTCTGGTTATGATAGAAAAAGATAAGCAAAATGTGTGCTCACACCTCTCTCTTTTGCCCTTACAGTAATATACGAAACGTAACTCTCTCTTTCCATATTCACTAACATATATCTCCCTCTCAACTTCCGTTCGCCTCGCCCGGTCACACTTTTCATAATGCGGTCTTCACGCATTCACCAGTTTACTACTCCAAGACAACAGTGCGGAAACAAGTTTTACTTCAATAAAACCATGTCATATTTAGTCAGTAATGGCGTGGATGAGTTTAAGACATTTGATAGAATACGAAAGCTTAAAATAAGAAAAAATAATGATTTCTTAGGTTTACGCGAATATTATTCATTGAAATAAAACTAATTTAAACGGATTTTATCGCGGTTGTTTATTAAATTTTGATCCCGACGTTTCGAAAGCTTTTCTGGACAACCTACACCTCAGTCCGCCCCGTGACCACGAAGGCTGAAAAGCTTTCGAAACGTCGGGATCAAAATTTAATAAACAACCGCGATAAAATCCGTTTAAATTAGTTTTATTTAAACAAATAATGAGTTTGTTATTTTTTTTGTGTTGAGTCCAATAGTGTATGGTATTGTTTTATGTAACAGATGGCGCGTCTGTTCTACCACGAGCCGCAGTTCGCGATACTGGACGAGTGCACCAGCGCCGTCTCAGTCGACGTCGAGGGACAGATGTATCAATACTGTAGAGAGGTATATGCTTATATACTAATATATCTATACAAATATAAGGAAGCGATGATAGCTCAGTGGTAGTGTGCACGACTTCGCGTCAAGGGACGTGGGTTCGAACCCAAGCATCTACAATGAGCTTGAGCTTTCGGTGGTGGAAAACATCGTGAGGAAACAATAGCATGGTGGTAGGGCTTTTTCTGATGCCCGCCTGGGTAGCTACCACCCTCTAGTTGTGAACCTGCCGCCAAATACCAATAGGTGTGTTCCGGCAGCAGCACTTGACAGCCAGTTCCTCTACAGGTTTAGCGTGTCTACCAACTTGGGCCGTATCGTCACTTAAGATCAGGTGAGATTATGGCAATAACGCTAAAACCTTAAGTATAAAAAAAAAAAAAAAATGAGCTTGAGCTTTCGGTGATGGAAAACATCGTGAGGAAACAATTGCATGGTGATAGGGCTTTTTCTAAAAGTCTGCCTGGCCAGCAACCACCCTCAAATTGAAAATCTGCCGTCAAATACCAAATAAGTGTGTTCCGCCAATTGCACTTGAGAGCCAAATCCTTCCATAGATTTAGCGTGTTTACCAACTTGGGCCGTGTCGTCACTTAAGATCAGGTGAGGTTATGGCCATAACGCTAAACCTTAACTATAAAAAATTAAAAAATAATGCCGAAAAGTTTGTTTGTTTTAACATGCTAATCTTAGAAGCTACCTGACGGATTTCAAAAAATATTTTTGTATTTGATAAAATTATATTTGAGGAAAGCATTATGTAATTTAACATCACGCCACCGCCAAATAGCTGTATTGAAAAAATATACAAAAACAGGCAAAAATGATTAAAGAAATTAATTTTGTGAATAATTCATATGATAACTACTTCGAAGTTAGTGAATTTTCACTAGTAAAGTTACTGGAGTCTACCGCATATGGGGTTCGCCTTTCGTATTGATGTTAGTTAAAACGTATAAGTAGATATCCTGTTTAACCGAGATATAAAAAAAAACCACAAGTTATTAATTTATTGTTATCATTAATGGCAGTAAATTAGAACATTAATTCTGAGTGCTTAAAAATATTTTACAAGTTTTTTTTTTTTTAATTTGTGTGAGCGTCTTGGTACGAAGTTGCTTGTCGCATGGTATGGATGGAAGCTACAAGGAAAATGACAAATCAAAATGTAAGATTTTTCCGTCACGACCCTTTGTTTAGTCTGTTCTATATTGCATTATATTTCTATAGTGTAGGCGGTTATCCATAGCGCGTATGCTATTGGCTGTGCCCAGTCATAGGTGGGCGCTTATTGGTTCAACACAGCCAGTTAGTTCTCAACGGCTGCGCAGATATAGTTTGTACACGTCATACGCGTCAACTGTTTCATAGCGTATATATATATATATATATATATATATATATATATATATATATATATATATATATATATATATATATATATATATATATATATATACAAAATTTCCCACCATCGCTTAAATTCAACAGTTAATTCTGCGTTTCATTTAATTGCTCTCAGACGTTAGTAATCCGTTTGTTTGTATTTGTTAATCAATTATATAACACGTTTATCTATAATAATATACCCACGTAAGGAAATTTATTACAAACGAGTGTTCCACGATATTCACGAATGTCCGCCCCGTGACCACGAAGGCTGTAAAGCTTTCGAAACGTCGGGATCAAAATTTAATAAATAACCGCGATAAAATCCGTTTAAATTAGTTTTATTTCAATGAATAATGTTCGCGTAAACCTAAGAAATCAGAATGTTTTTCTAATCGAATAACGTGTTTATTATGTATATATAATTGTCCAGATGGGTATATCGTTGTTCACGGTGTCGCACCGGAAGTCCCTGTGGAAGCACCACGACCACTACCTGCAGATGGACGGGCGCGGCGGTTACCTCTTCGATGAAATCGACAGCGACACGCAGGAGTTCGGATCCTGATCATCATCGGAAATTATTTAGTAATAAACTCCATTTAACGACAAAGTCCATTAAATTTCAAACTCTAAGACGTCATTATTCAGTTCAGACATTGTCGTTTAACTATTATTAATTAACTCCATTGAGCACCATTCTATTTAACGACAAACTCGATAAAAGGCTAAATAACAACACCGAATTATTTGATTCGGTTCACAAATTGTCTGTTGATTTTCATTAATATATTATACTTATCATTGATGATAATTAACTTTTAAATTACATGATTTTTTATCTGTAGTTTGGCATTATGGTCTCATTCTCACGTAATGTTAAGTGACACGATATGGCCCAAGATGGCGAACATGCAAAGTCTAGTGGTTATTGATACTAAAACAAATTACAAATTATTTTAAATGCTACAGTTTGGTTCAGCGTTTATAGTCTAATTTTGTAGTAAATGTTTTTATTGTATTGTTATGTATATACTATCACCAAAAAATGAGACAATTAGCAATATTAGTGAAGTTTGAAAAGCACTGAACATTGACGTATTTAAGACAGCGTTTAGGGGCTTATGACTTAGGATGACGATCTGAAATCAATTAATGGAATAATCAATTTTTTTAATCGATTCACAACCCTGAATCGATCCAATGATTCAATATTTTTCCCTTAAAAGTCGAGGTTCGATTCTTATCTATTTTATTTGAATATCTTTCAAACAATTTCAAAACGGTTTGTAATGTATGAAACAAATACATTTATGAAAAAAATATCTTCTCATATCCCTGATACTTGGATGTACTTATAAACACAACTTTAACCGGTATAAGAATGATACAATATCGTTTATTGTCGTATTCTTTTTGGTTTCTATGACAGGTTTTATATTGAAAAAATTAACACGAAAAGTGAATCAGAAATAATCCATTTTTGATCAATTGATCTTTGGATCTCGATTTTTATGTAAATTGATTTATTTAATCTCGAACTCGATCAAACAAGAATAAATCTTTTTCAGAAAAAATCAGCATGCCTTTCCTTAGATCTTTGGATCTCGATTTTTATGTTAATTGATTTATTTAATCTCGAACTCGATCAAACAACAATAAATCTTTTTCAGAAAAAATCAGCATGCCTTTCCTTAGATCTTTGGATCTCGATTTTTATGTAAATTGATTTATTTAATCTCGAACTGGATCAAACAAGAATCAATCTTTTTCAGAAAAAATCAGCATGCCTTTCCTTAGATCTTTTGATCTCGTTTTTTATGTAATTTGATTTATTTAATCTCGAACTGGATCAAACAAGAAACAATCTTTTTCAGAAAAAATCAGCATGCCTTTCCTTAAATGATTTTATCCGGGTAATACCTTTAGTTTCATGACACAAATGTAATATATACGCAATTACATTTTTTGATTTAATGATTGTTTAAAGTTATTTTATTGATACGACGTCGTGGGATAAAATTAGTATTCATTTTAGTTTTTCTTAGACCCCTTATAAAGGTTATAGTTACTGGTGGACATTGTTTTAAATGGAAATAAACATCCTTTACAACAAAACATATCAATTATTCAAACGGGTATAAACATATATAACATTGTATAACATATATTTTTTTGCGTTTTAAAAGGTTTAGCATAATATTTTCAAGGTTTTAATGATTAGTCTAAAGAAACAAGCAAAAAGGTGATTTTGTTTTTATATATGATCAATTGTTGTATTTACGGTAGTGGGAACCAAATATATGTATACATACATAAAATACACGAAAGATTGTATAAAAATGAATAAAAATAGTTTGTTTTCCATTTGCATAATATTTAGAATAATGAAATACCTGCTACGTGCATAGGTAATGACAAGTTTTATATCATGTGTTATGTTTGCGGTTTTATTATCTATGATTGACTATAACGATTATTTATATACAATGTAAACTATATTTCATAAATTACCTCCCTTAACGTCGAAATAACTTCATTTGTATTGGTATATTTTGTTTTAACCATACAATAAAGTTGGTTTATTAAACAACTAAACGTTATTATAAATAGAAATAGAAATAAACTATGTCGTATTATATAAATAAATAAATATATGTGAAATTGTGTCTTTATACTTCCATACAGGAAGATTTTAACTTTAAGACAGTGTTTATTACTATAGTAATTATACCTGTATTCAGTAAACAAGATTTAATATGTATACCTTCATCAACTTTTATTAATAAAAGTAATTCTATTAAATTGCTCTGATATAATGAAAAGAAAAGAAGGTTGGTACATACAAATGAACAGGTTTACAAAATTTCAACAATTACATATAATTTTGTGATTAAAACCATCTTTTGTGATAGTTGACTAAGAAAATAAATTTATTATTTTTGTATTTTCATTATTTTATTACAATTGTTTTTATTATATACATTTAACATTATGTTTTGGGATAAAACTAAGTTTTTTTTTTAATTGACATTTGTGACCATTGTATTCGTATTCCGTTAAAAGAATCTTAACATTTCGCTACTTAATATTGTCTAACTTGTGTATTTATTAAAGCAAACTTATAAAGTTTGTACAATTCAAGAAATACCTTCTACATTAAAATTATATTTGCAATGTTACTCTTTATAAATAGCTATAGATTTTTTGATTGATTATATAAATGTCCTAAGTAAACAGTTTAAAATATTCCGACGTTTTTTTCTCATAATTAATGAGATACTATCAAATATTCACTAATAAAACCTGTATAACAAGTGTGCATCTTGACTATATTGTAAAAATATTGTTTTATTTTGAAAGTCACTGTGATAGTTGTTAATCTGTTTATTAAATGAATGGTTACTGGGTGAATAAAGATGGTTGAGGGCATAATACGAGAATTTTTATTTCTATACATAATTATTATAAGAAATATTTGCAACAAGCCACTCTGTAATATCCCTAGTATTTGAAATAGTAATAATTAATTTAAAGTAAATGTATTTTACAAAAATAACTTGATATTCTGTCTTATTTTTATTTAATTATTCATTAAGATTAAAAGAGTGTTATTCCATGGGCTAACTTATATATCAACTGTTACCCGCCCGCTTATGTAGGCAATAAAAAATACCTGTATCTACATCCTATTATATTACTTGATTGAGCTATAAACATAATTAATAAGAACTACTCCTTCAGTTTACCTCTACTGATGAGCAAACTTTTAAAAATTCTTCCATATTTGTGTGCAGATTGGTATTTCCCGCGTAACACTTTGTTACGCATCACATGACGTCAGCCACCTGTGACGTACAGATTTTTGACGTTTATATTCCATTCTACGAGAAGGTAAATAACAAAACTTGATCAATATCTATAAACAACAGATTTATTTATATTTTCTTTCTGTGTATTTTTTAGTTATAATGAATATAGGATGCTATTTCAAGTTTCATTAAAGCCTTGTTTGTAATTAAAGAAACACACTAAGTATTGTTAAAAATGGGTCATCAAATCTTGAAATGGAACGTAAGCGTTTCGCATCAGCTGTTGTATAAAAAAATTAACGGGATATCGTGATGAAACTGGTCACACTGACGGCCACATCAAAAACTATGGGTCTGGCGTGTGACCCTGTTAGTACTATCGTGCAATAAAATAGCTGTGTAATCTAAAATACTCGTTCAGTGCTTATAGCAGTGGTTTATTGCAAAATTAAGTGTGATTTATGTGTAAAATATGGAACGCGCAACGGGAACTGAAGTGTACGGGTGTGGCTCAGCCCAAACCACAGACATAACGTTAAATATACAAACTACCACTGGTGGTAATTTCTCTATCAGCCTAAATGGTAAAAATACAGTGGATCACCTAAAAAAATTGGTTTCCAAGAAGCTGAGAGTGTCAAAAGATCGGATTTGCCTCCTGCATCGCGAGAGGTAAGCTTTATAACTGTGATAGACGCCAGCCTTCTATTGTCAAACATATCACGGAAATATGTCGATATGATGACGCATCAGCGTCACTCGATGCGTGTGTTAACATGTAATTTTACTTTCGCAGACAGCTGCGGGATGGTACTCTGCAAGACAACGGCCTTTTCGACGGGTCGCGGGTCATACTTCTGCCGAGCGTCGAATCTGGTTTTCTGGTATGCCCAAATCTGTCGAAATACTATATTGATTTTGCGATAATCACATGTTTCACAACGATTCGAAACTAATCAATAGTCATTAGTCTATCGACAAAAATGATACTTTCGTTTATTGACTAATTAGGTTAGCTAACATAGGCGTTTGTATGTTCCAGAGTCAAAGACCGGAAAACTCTGTGATGCAAGCATTAGAGTCCCTTAATGATACACAGGTCAATGATTTCTTAAGTGGTAAATCTCCACTTAACCTTACCATGAGGCTAGGAGATCATATGATGTTGATACAACTACAACTTTCAACTTTGAACTCTAGTTCAGGTTCTAGATCATTAAGGACTTCTACACCAACAAAATTGATTTCGCCATCTGTAAAAACTAAATGTGATGCTGCTACAACAACAAGCCCTGTGAGCACTCCACAGAAAGTTGAGCAGACAGATGAAATGACTGTTGACAATGATAAGGGTAAAACAATGAATGTACTACAAAAACAAGACTTGGAAATATTACAGAATGCTTTTAACTTGTACCGTTCCATTACTGAAGCAAAGTATGGAGATAAATCCGAATCAGCAGAGGAAAAGGATGAATCAGAGAGCACAGCAAATTGTGATTCAACAGATTTATCAGATATATCAACACAAAATGAACAATCCCCTATAAAGTCACTGTCCAACTTGGTTTCTAGCCCTATTGATACAAGCAATCCTGAGAGTAGAGAAGCTGCCCTCTTAGATGCAGTTCAAGATGATTTGTTATATTTCTTATCACACAACACGTTAAATGGTGTTTTACCATGCAGTACTGGAATATGTGATAAAATATGCCCATCAACATCAACACATACTCCAGACAGTTCCCTTAGTGATGACAGTGACAATTTCACAGACCAAAGTTCCTTTCTTACAGAGAGCACAATAGATGAATACCCAATGGAGAATCTATTTAACAGTGCAGTAGATAAAGGTCTTTTTGAAGATCAAGGTGAATGCATGGTGGATAGGGAAATATCAAATTTAGCAACAACAAGTCATGGTCAAGAGCCCAATTCTGGCACACTACCATCTTTCCAAAGTATAAATGAACCATTAAAGAATAAACGTTTTCAATACCTATTACACAAAACTTCAAAATTCAAACATCCAATTGGACAAAATAAACAGAAGGCCTTTATGCAGTCTGTTGTTAATAAACATAAGAAAAGGATGCAGAATCGACAAGAAAATAACATGTCACAACCTTCCACATCTAGGACGGAACCTTATATTACAAATTCAAGAAAACTTATATTACAACCAAGTGGTAGCACTACAGAAGATAATGCTACCCCATCAACATCAAAACAAATTTCTTTTACACCTCCTGATGCTCCAAAAAAGCCACAGAGGGCATCACCAACACCTACAGTAGACACAAAGGCCCTTATAGAAGCTTCAAAAAATTTGACACAGAAACTTAAAAAGTTATCTAAAGAAGTGTTGACTAATAGAATTGATCTTAGAACGGCAGAGGAATCTGTGAGGACCAGACTTGGTCATGGAGCTGTGATAGAATCCATGAAGCATCATGGAAAAGGTATATATTCAGGAACATTTTCTGGAACATTAAATCCAGCACTTCAGGACAGGTAAATATATATATATATTTTTTATTGAATTCTATTTCCTCTTATATGATGAATAAAGTAAATATTAATGTTTTATAAATATATTTAAGGGTGCAACAGAAATAAAATTATTTCCCATCATTTTAGTAAATGAAAAATGGTTTTAGAATTATTTAACATTACTTTGGATAATGCTTTTTTTTAAACTTATTGTCCTAGTCTTTAAATGTAAAATACAATTTCTATACTTGGACATACATTGTTTCATCTTTGCTATAGGTATATAATAAAAACAAACATTATTTAAGACAACATTGAGACATTTCCTAAAATTATTGAATATTGAATTTGTTTTCAGATATGGACGACCCAAACGAGATATATCTACTATTATTCACATATTAAATGACCTATTATGTGCTGCACCTCCAATCGCTCTAGCTCAGGTATATATTATTCTATTTCTATGAATATTGGTGCAGTGGTTTATCTAGAAACTTTGTCTATGCCATTTCTTACTGCAAGTTACAATCTTTGAATCCCTATGAATGACAATTATTTGTGTGCTTCAAAAATGATTGTATTCATATATTTGTAAAACTATATTCATTATAAAGAAACTACAGTAAAAAAATTGTAATCGTGATGCCTTTGTAGTAAAACATAACTTAAAAAATTAAGAAATGAGTTATAACATATTCCTGATAAGAATGACCTGTTAATCATCTTATAGTCTTTAATGTATACAAACTTTTTTGAGTTTTAACAACTACTAAATAGTTTCTTTGTACATTTTTTATTTACAATTTTGTAGATTTAAATTTAAACTGTAACACCATCGAATGATGGTGTATATGATGTATAAAATAGCTTGTATTCTTGTGTAATTCTTTATAAATTAAGTGTTTGGTTACTTACATCTTAGGAGAAATGTGGAACAAAATGTCAACATGTTGAGTTTAGTTGGGGAACTGTCTTTCAGATATTATTACTAAGTCACACTAATGTCCTGTCAAGGTCAGCCACATGGCTGATGAAAACCTCTTGTGATGTGGCTGTTCATAGGTGAAGTTAACCATATAGCATTAGATGAGCAGTCAGCCTGTTAACTATGTATTAACATTAAAAAAGAAAAGTGCTTAATGACAAGTTCACATTTGAATAGGCAATACACAAATATTACAATATATTTTTTCAAGTTTTGCTTCACTTAATCTCATAGTTGTTGTAGGAATTTAATTCACCACAATCAACATGGTTTTTTAACACTGAATGAGTGAGTCATTATTACTCTAAAATTATTAAGAAATGTTTTTACAGTACCAGAGACACATAACTAATTTCTAAGTATTTAAAATTGTAGTTGATAATGTTTAAGGAAGGAAGAACATTCCTTTGGGGAAGACCTTGCTTCTTGCTATCAGTAGAACACTTATGTACTGTTACTATTTACATTAACATTTGTAGCACTATAATTTGATATACTTATTATATAAATATCCATTTTAGACTGAAGTAGATTTGTTTTTACACCCTTCAATTTTAAGGCTAATATTAAAGTTTTTAAGCTTATTAAGCAAATAATACATGTATCCCCGTTTCCAATCATTAGCATGAAATCTCTGAAAAAAGACAACACTAAAGGGAGACACTGATACTTTAAATTGAGTATGTAAAATACTACTCTATCTCCATTTCTCTATGTTTTATCTCTCATTTGCAGTGTTTGTGACTTTGTTCACATATAACTATAAATTATTTAATAAGTTTTGCCCATATTTGCAACTTTTTCACTACTGTTTTGCTCCTATTGGTGCTAGCGTGATGTCGAATAGCCTAAAGTCTTTCAACGATTGCTCATTGAAAAACAAAAAAAAAATTAAAACCGATTAGTAGTTGCTAAGATCGTTGATGTTGAAATAAACAAACATTTAATAAATATAGATTTTAATTCAAATATTGAATTTTCGGTTAACAGGTTTCTTCATAAATAGATCTCTCATGTTTCTACAATATGTTTCAGAAGGAGTCCGGCTGCACCGGTACTGAAGAGCCCACTAAATGTTTGGGCTGCAGTCAACCGGCCTGCTCGTACGGGCAGTGCGATGGCCACTTACCGTCCACATCGAGCTCCACCGCTGTCAGCTGTTCCTGCAAACTTAAAGACTGTCAGTGCACCAAACTCAACCATAAAGTGTGTCCCTCGTGCACCGGTAAATCGCTGTCCGGAGATATGTGTAAAAAGTGTGACACGGCCAGGATTCTGGCCATGGAGAATTCCAAAACGAAATGCAAGTTGGACCAGCTGAGGCTCGTGATGCAGCAGAAGAAGCAGAGACGTGAAGCGAGGAAACTAAAGACAATGCCTTACACGAACACACCGCCCAAGACGATCGGCTCGAAGGATGCAGCCATGTTACAGGAGGAGATTGAAACCGCCGCTTAATATTGATAATTAACATTGATATAAATGCGTAATTTATTAAACGACGCACGCTTTTTAGGAGTTTGTAACGGTACGCCGCCATTTTGTCACGCTTTGTTTAAATACGCAGTAATCTCTGATTATTGAAACCGTTTCGCACATTACCATTTGACGAGAGTTCAATAAAAAATGAAGTTTTATGTTGTTGTAAAATTCTAGTTACGCGGTTTTAATTTCACTATAACTTTATTATTAAGTTTTTTTTTTTTTATGTACTCTATTTTTTTTCTATAGTTTCGATTAACCAAAGTGAATATTTTTGAGATAATACAAACTAAGGCGGTGGTTTATATTAGGAAATCGTTAGACGTATGTATGTTGGACGACACTGAAGCGTTTGTATGGATTTAAAACTTTGACGTAGTTCGAACCGGATGAAGTAATGTTGAAAGTGCTAATTACGCATGTACAAATTAGGGATGGCGATTTTTTCTGAAAAAGATCGATTCGAATCGAGTGCAATTGAATAGATTCCGAAAAAAACCGGGATCCAAAAGAATCTTCAAATTTTTTTATTTTTTTTTTTCGTTTCGATTTTCGTATTAATTTTTTCAATATAAAACCAATCCTAGGAAAACAAACAGAGAACACCAAAATAATCGATATGTTACATTATTATACTTAATTAATTAAAATTTTGATTACAACTACAACAAATTATTAGGGATACAAGAAAACATTTAATTCACAAACTTATTAGTTACATAAAAAAGTTTTGAAATTATTTGAAAAACATTCAAATAATTGTGTGAATATTATGAAGATATATGAGTCGAATTTTGCTTTTTTAAAGGCGAAATATGGATTTAGGGTTGTGAATCGATTAAAAAAAATCAATTACTCGATTAATCGATTTCAGATCGCCATCACTAGTACAAATATCTAAGATTAGCTAAATCCTAGTGTAGACGTATGCCACGTGTCATGTATTTTAGTGTAATCAGGCGGCGTGGCCTAAATTAACTTGTTATTAATTAATTTAGATAATATCTGTATCGGTTCAATGTATAAACGTCATGTTGTATGTAAATAGCTTATTTTGATAGAACTTGTTGACTGCGGCCTGATTTAAGAGAGGCCGGATTTAAATAAGCAGCATCTACTGTGAAAAACCTTGCATTTCATACGAATAGAAGAAAAACAATGTGTATCTCTTTTTTTTTTCGATTAATTGGCACTGTTATCCTTGTAGTTGTTTTTTTTTTATTGTTTTCGTTTATCTAATCACGGGTATATTGTTAAAAAATAATAAATATGTTTTCTCCATCATACGTGTATTTCGTTTAGTTATTTTTTTTTTTTGGTTTTCTTTTTAATATTTGATTTTTTATTTTTATTTTAATCACACTTCGCTAATGCGTGATTTAAAGAACACCAATAAATAATATAGGTACAATACTTAATTAAATCGTATAAGGAATATATTGATATATAGCTTTGTTTGTGTTTATAATTTGACACTAAGTAAGCGCATAGCCTAAATTTGACTATAGAATTCATTTTGTATTAATTTTTAATGTTCACGTTTAACTTTAATTTACATCACGTGCAGATCATGTCTATATAAAATCGACATATGAGG
This sequence comes from Actias luna, assembly GCA_039707435.1. Lineage (NCBI taxonomy): Eukaryota > Metazoa > Arthropoda > Insecta > Lepidoptera > Saturniidae > Actias > Actias luna. The sequence continues at coordinate 3,892,728 of JAZHAC010000033.1, read as the reverse complement.
GGTGTGAAAGCAAATCCAAAATTGGTATTCTTTTAGTAAGTACACCAAATTTTTTTGCTGATTAGAGCAGTACAATTAGGTGTACTTAATAATTAAGTAAAATTATTTGATTTTATAACGGACAAAAAAGTATAGAACAAAGGATTAGAATCGAAAAACTTGGCGAACATGTTTATACGCGCCCCATGTTTTTCGTTCCCAATCTTTTATTTTATACTTTTTAGTCCGTTATAAAAGTATTGTACATGAAATTGTTTTTTATGTTATAATTATTTTCTGCTATTTAGAGTGAATTTTGAAGAAGATCGTCTGTCAGTTAGATTGAGCTATATTCTATTTTATAGATTATTATATGTATATAAGAAGCTGATCGAGCAGTTATAAATCGATTATAACAATTTTATCGAGAAAAAAACACCAAATCGATTTTTTCACATTTTCATGCATTGTCATCCACTTCGAGCTATGGTCCTAACTTCAAGTATCTAAGTATGTAAGTACGGGAGAGTTAGTTCCACCTGGAAAGCGTTACAACAAATCGGAGTAATAAGAACATGGTAAAACTATCTATTAAATATGGACTGAAACGTATTTGCTTTTACCCCCCTCATATATGATATAGTCATGATGTCAAATTAGGGTAATACGTTTTCGGATCATTAAAAATAGCAAATATGGTCTGTACTGTCTAAATTTAGGTCAAGTGTCTATCGGTCGGCGGGCAAATTGCTTTTGGAAATTATAGATTTTTATATTATAGTTGTCCTATTAAATTGCTTAAGATGTATAAGGGAGGGTATTCTATAAATTATATAAAACGAAACCGCTAAAAATAGAAAATTGGTCAAACAATGGGAATACTAGTTTCTTCGCGAGTGTACAGCTAATATTTATGTTACAGTCGAAATAACGACTAGTCAAACTATAAATAATCCAAATACTGAAGCTTTTTATACCTATATATATTTAATACGAAAGCCCATGTACCAGTATGATTAGGTATTTAAACTATAACAACTAATATCAGTGCCCACTCTAGAGAGGCAAGCGGGGCATTTGTTTGCTGTTAAAAATGTATATATTAAATTTTACCATCAAAAACAAATTTCGCATATCAGTCTCTTCATTGGCAAAAAGATTCTATCGTTTATGAATATATTGACACTATTCAATCTTCTAAAAGGCGCTGCTTTAGCAAATTTAAACATTCAGTACGTTAGACGTGTAGTACTTCTCTGGTCAATGAAAATCTATATTAATATTATACAACGGGAACGTTTGTTTGTTTGAACGCGCTGATCTTACAAACTTCCAGTGGTATTTAAAAAAATGATATTGTATTTGATAGAGCAATCACAGAAGAAGGCTTTAAGATATTTAACATTACGCTATCACTAATAGCAGCAAATCAGTCTGGAAAAAAGTTACAAAAACGGGCAACATTTATTAAAGATTTTAGTTTCAAGCGAACGAAGCCGCGAACACAGCTACAGCGACGTAATCACTAGAGTGGGCGCTCTTAATACATACCATTCCAACTTCCAAAATTAATATTTCTAACCAAATATTACGACATATTTCTTACTATAATCTGATAAAATTATTACTATTAATATTTTAATTTTGTTTTACAACTTTGTATACTGATTTCTTTTTATCACTACGAACGTGTTTTCATATTTTCGTTTCATTTTAATATTTCCCTGTTAGAAGAGGGACCAAATAGCTGAACAGGCGAAGGAGTGGCGAAGCAATAATTAATTCCCTTAGCGTTTTTAATGTCTGTGGTCCTCAGAATGGTGAAAAATTTTGAATGATTTTGCCTTTTAATGTTTTTAAAAAATTCGCTTATGCCTGATGCAAGGACCAAGACTTTTCCTCCGAAAGTGCCTACGTTAGTGTTGTGCCATATATGTACTGTGTTAGTTTATTATTATTGGTGTATTGTGTGATGCATTATTATTATTATATTACAAAATTTCCGATCTCTTAAAACATATAAGATCTCTGTATAATTTCTATCAATACTCCATGCGTTTTTGATATCCTTTTGGTGATAAGATTGTGCTAATATGTGTAATATACAGTTGAAGTTAACGACGTTCGCATACATTTAATACGTGAAATGTATACACAATAACGTGATATAAAAAGTCGAGCACCAATAATATTAATAAAAATAATATTAAAGTAGCAAAACTTATATAATTTAAAATCAGCTGTATATATTAACTTCTGTTAACGCATTTAAGTTACATTAAATTTGTCTTATTTCATTTTAACTAAATTAGCTATTTTGATGTATGAGTAATTTCATATTATTTTTTGTTAAATGATTTTATAGTAAAGGTATTTAATTTACAATAAAGATATACTATATGCCTTAAGTTGTGTTTGGTGAAGTGAGAACAATTTTAATTTTTTGACTTATTTTCCTATCATAAGTTCACTTTGAAAAGTTATTCTCATATTATATAATTACACATATTAATTCATAGTAATACAGGATCTATTAAACACCAGTGTAATCCTCTAAAAAAAAGGCCTAAAAATTCGTGTGTAAAATTTTATTCAAAATTTATGTGAACGACCTCGAAACTACAGTCGAAAGTTTGATATAAATTTGTTACCATCATTTTAACTTTGAATCATTAGTTAAACTACATTTTCAGCTAACATCGTAACTTGTTTTTTCCTTGTATTTCCATATATATATATATATATAGTAAAGGAAAATAAAATTAATTAACAGGACTGTTTCTGCACTCATTTAAATAACCCATCTGAACTTACAAAAATATTGTTACGTCAACTATCTCGGTATGTCATCGAAATTAAATTCATCAAATAAAATAAAAGTCTCAACTAAAACAGTTTTATTGTTGAAACTGATCTCTTTAATAATGATATTGTAAAAAGAACACACTTTACAAAATTCGATACTAAAACAAAACAAACACAACACACGCACACACATTCTCGTTTCTTGATTAATTAACACTAATTATTATGAGTTATGTACATTAATTCAAATCAGAAATAAATAAACTCTTCCTAGAATTATTAACTCTGATAATTATCTTACAGCTAATATATAAAAAATCCCGAATTTACAAATAACATTAGGAGGTAAGATAATTCTCGAAAATTAAAAAGATTTCCTTGCGAGCAAGAGGTAAACAAAATCTGATTTTCACCTTTACTTGGGACCAATGAAAGAAAAGAATAACTTGTCGTAAACTATTTTATTATAAAGTTCTTCCATATAAATAGCACATAACCCACGCACAACACGTCTCCGAGACTCGCATCACACTGAACAATGTATCCGTTGCTGAAGCTTCACATGGAGACTCCTCATCGGGTACTGCGGATGCTGTGCCTCCCCAGGTCTAGAACAGCAGAGTGCTCATGCCGCCCATCTCTGCCTGCTCCTTCACGAAGATCTCGAAGTATTGGTATATGATGGTGACGGCGAGCAGGATCCCGGTGCCGGAGCCGATGGCGCCGAGGAAGTCGGCGAGGACCGAGAGAGCGCCGATGCAGAGTCCACCGAAGGCGGCTGCGGTCGGGATGTACCGGTTCAGCTCGTGGATCATGGAGTTGTCACGGTGCCCGCGCATCACCATCTGCTGCTCTTTCAGCTGCTTCGCCACCTGTTATCACAAATGCAATAATAATTTCTTTCTTATATGTATGTAATAATTCTGCATGGTGGTAGGGCTTATTCTAATGCCCGCCTGGGTAGCTAACACCCTCAAGTTGTAAACCTGCCGCCAAATACCAATAGGTGTGTTCCGGCAGCAGCACTTGAGAGCCAGTTCCTCCACAGGTTTAGCGTGTCTACCAACTTGGGCCGTATCGTCACTTAAGATCAGGTGAGATTATGGCCATAACGCTAAACCTTAAGTATAAAAAAAAAAAAAAAAAAAATTATTTATTAAAAAAAAAAAACAAGAAGATATTTAATGTTAAAATTAAAAAGTAGCAACACTCTTGGATACTTTCCACAAATATCAACAAATGTAATGAACAAGTAACAACACTTTCAGAACCTTCTCATATATAACATCGAATGTAAACTAAAAAAATATTAAATACTTCTCGCATATAATATTGAATGTTAAACATATCAACACCACTCAACAACTTCCTAATATGAGATGTTATAGTATCAATAAATTTAAACATTTTTCTTATTAGTATAAAATAAAATTATAAGTCATAATATCTTTAAAGGCTATTTTTAAATACTCTCCTTGATTAGTGTTTTAATAAAGTGACACTAACAGACTAGTCTCACTTTAAATATACTATATAAGCTTAATTTATTCAGTTCTATATTGTGTAACATTGATCATATTTTGTATAACATAGTTTCGTTTTAATGTGCACAATGTTTGACTAATGTACATTAAAATTCCTTGCACAATATCTAAAAGCTAAATTTCGCTTTATCTATTTATGAACATTAGACAATGATAACGAAATTAGATTGGATGTGTATCCAGTGAGTTTAAATCTTATAATACTAACATCCTTCGCAGAGGATCCGGAGACATCGATCCAGGTCTTGGAGAAGAATGCGCAGGAGCCGAGCATGAACAAGATGTAGAGCAGAGCGTGAAACGGGTCCTGTGCGATGTGCGAGAGGGACTCAGGCGGCGACAGGTAGTAGCAGAGACCCCCCACGGGGTAGGCGCGGGCGGGGCCGCCGCCCCCCACGTCCGCCCACACGCCGAGCAAGTTCACCAGGAAGTTCCCGCTGAATTTCACCGCCAGCATCTGCCATTGGTATGTTAAATTATATAAATAACTAGCCGACCCCGACAAACATGGTTGTTCTGTCTTATAAATTATTTCTAGTGAATAGCCCTATTAAAAGGGTAGGAGGGTGAAAATTTAGGGTGGTATTTGTTTTTTAATGTCACATAATAAAATAAATCTTGATAAAATTGTCAAAAAAATGTTTAGTGTGGACCACACTTATCACTCAGGGGTATGAAAAATAGATTACGACCGATTCGCAGACTTACCGAATATACATATAAAATTTTATAAAAATCGGTCAAGCCATTTCAGAGTATAGCAACTAACACGAGAGTTTTATATATAAGATTTCGTACTTTTCAGAGTTAATCACCCAAGTAGTAGAGAAATTTCAAATTCGTACCCACAGCAGTAATCTTGATTTGGTTGACTGCATCAGTAATTAATTACCATACTAGCTGTGTCTGTGACTTGGTTTGCTTATAATTGAAAATTTATTTACCCTTCGGAACCAGAATATTTTCTAAATGAAAAGTAATGTTATGACATGAAGTGGTTATGATATACAAAAATACTAATTCGAATCCCACTGGTAATTGAAGAAAATAGCATGTTAAAGTAATTAAACGAAAAAAATCTTCACTCTTATTATATTAGTTAAATAATAAAGAAGAATGTGTGAAAGGATTATTTTTTAAAGTAGATTGTTAATGTTAATACATAATTACATTTGTTCCCGCAATTTTTGCTATTTAATAGATAAAATTTTAGCATCAATAAAGTGGAAGCTCAACTAAGTTTTTGATATATAAACTGTTATTTTTAATTTATCTCCGTTCTTTGTGTAAGCTGTGTTCACTGTTTTGAGACACCATTTTTTGACTATATAACGTATGTGTGTTGATATTAGTGATTTTTCTGGTTTGTAAATCAAATAAAAAAAATCTTAGACTATTGACCATTTTTTATTATTGTATGTCCCTACATTTTTCACATTATAGTGGGATAAAAATGAACTCACCTGAGATATAACGTAGAGGTTGGAAACAAGTGCTGATTGCAGGATGATGGGTATGTTCGAAGTATAGAACAGCTTGATCGGGTATGAAGAATACTGACCGCGGTAACGTGCAGACTTGATGGGTAGGTCTACTCGGAAGCCCTGAACAACAATGGTTAAATATTAACCTTTTGATAGAAACCATATATACAATTACCGATAACCATTACTATAGTATAAAAAAACAGTGAATGCAATTAAGAATATGTGATAAAATCATTGAATTGTAAAAAACATACTGGCAGATGAATCATATTTTTATATTATAAAATTTTCATTTTCGGTATTTATTTGAACTTCTTCAATAGTTAATATTATTCAAAACAACTACACCTTTAGTTTCACATCTCAAATTAAATACATATTACCTGAACAAAGTTACTAAACCATGTAAAAGACAAACTAAAAAAATACAGTAGAACCTCGTTAAGTCGAACCTCGATAAGTCAAAAACCTACAAATCTCGAAAAAATATTTTGTTCCTTTCGCTTCAAACACCGAAACCTCCATGCTCTATAAGTCGAAAATTCAATAATTCGAATTTTTTGGTGTCTCCCTTGATATTCAACATACAGAGGTCCTACTGTAGAATAGTGTTATAAATATGCTATGAGAAACATACCTGGAAGTATATGACTATAGCAAAGACGAGCACGGTGGCGAGAAGGTTCATGAGGTTGGGCAGGTTCTGCCGGTAGAAGGCCTCTCGGAGTCCGCGCACCTTGTCCGGGCGCGTGGCCAGCAAGTGGAACAGAGCTATCACCGCACCTTCGAATTCTGTGCCGCGACCTGATAAAGAAAAACTCAAGTTTAACCAGACTACCCACTTTTTCACCTAAATGTAACTCATTTCAACCGTCTTCAATTAATTAATTAATTCAAAAGGAGAAGATCTTCAAATTTGATATATTTTTTTTACTTAGAATATCGTTATTTATAAAACACTTTTTGAACTAAAATTACTTTACACACGCTTAACTTGAGTAGTATGCTGGTGAATACGTGACGTGAGCGTTACGAGAAGTGTGATGGAGCGAGTCTGACGGTAGTTGAGAGGGGGATATAAGTCAGTGAAGATAGAAAGAGAGAGAGTTACGTTTCGTATATAACTGTACAAGCAATAGAGAGAGAGGTGCGAGCACGCATTTACTTTATCTCTTTCTCTCATGGCCAGAGAAGTTTTAGTTAAGTTGTCTGGTGTAAAGTACGCTCGTTTTTTTTTTATTGGAAAGGGAATACTTTTAAGAGGGACTCAATTTAATTCCAATATCATTCAAAATCAGATATCAAAGATGCTCCAGGCAGTGGTGTATTTACTAGTAAGCTGACTAGGCTGAAGCATTAAGGTGCCAGATTTTAGAGGCAGCAAATTTGGGGTATTTTTGTTTTGTTTTTTAGAAACTCGAATGAGTCATATATATACCTAAATATTGCTAGATAATATATTTCACCTCTTAGTATCTAGTCATATCGATTTTTTTTCTATAATTTACGCGGTCCGTTGTCAAATCTAACTGTAGACGTACGTAGGGTCTGCAAAATTTGGATAGCCTACAGACGGCAAAGGTTTAAATTCACTGCTGGCTCCAGGCTACTCTTCACAATTTACTAGGAAATGTGTCGTGATTAAGATTTCAATAGGTTTATTATAATCAGGCTTATGTAGGTGTATATAACTATAGTTCAGGATATTTTGACTGCGAAGGTAAAAAAGAACACCTCTTAACACCTCTTTTTTGGATTGGATCCGTATAAAAAAAAAAACGATACAACCATTTCACATACTATTCCAAAGAATAAAACAGTATTTTCCATACCCGGAGCATGAAAGATATGTTTAAAATACAAAGTAGTAATAATCATAGAATTACGAAATACAGCAACAAGCTGTCACTAGAATACCTAAATAATTTCGCATGATATTGGGGCTTTTTTAATACATGCCTCATTAGCTACTACCATCAAGTTGAAAACCTGTCACCAAATAGGTGTGTTCTGGCAGTTGCACTTGAGAGCCAGTTTCTCCATTAGGCTTAGCGTGTCCACCATCTTCGGCCACATACATACATTATATTATATAGAGATACATTCAAAATACCCACTTATAACAACTATTTTGGGGAAAGACACAGAAGTTGCTTGGTGCCTAAATTGTATAACAGTTTACCGTTGTCGTTAAGGAACAATGACTGTACAAAACAATTTTTTAAAAATAAAACCAAACAGTTCCTTTTGGGTAATGTAAACATTTAGGCTAATTTTATTTATTTTTTATTCTGCTAAAATGTGTTGATTTCTTTTTTATTTTTATTGTTAATCTTAATTGTTATTATTATTATTATTATTTTTTTTTTTTATAACAATGCTTAATAGGTGTTTATAAAGATTATAGATAAATTTTCTTAACAACGGAGGTTACATCTGCCAATAAACTGTACTGCAGTTTGGCAGAAGTAATAAAATGTATATTTAGTATTGAAAATATATTAATAATAAATAAATAAATAATAAAAAAAAAAAAAAAAACTTAATCAGGTAAGATTGCGGCCATACCACTAAACCTTTACTACAAAAAAATACCTACCTTCAATCACTGCTCACAACTCAATTGCGTAATAATAATCAGGAGTGTGTACCATTGCACAAAGATTATTAGTGTGTAATTAAATGATCTTATATGAAATAGTGCCTTCCATTTTATTGTTCTAATACTAACCTGTATTGACGGTAGCCGGTGAGAAAGCCTTCCATACGATAGTTTCGCAAATATTCGTGGCGATGAACAAGGAAATACCAGATCCAAGACCGTACCCTGAAACAATATAGTATTGATAAATATGACAAATATACTTTAAACAACATAATAGTTGGTGTGCACGACTTTGCTCATGTTTTTCCTATCATTGTATAAGAAGTATACATGAGAAACTTCAAGTAAATATGTCTGGTAATTTTGAAGATTTGGTCATGTGTGGAGGAAGTCGCCTATGTATAATAGATAATAATATTTGTATTAATCCTACCTGCTTATATCAATATTTATTATTTCACAAAGTATAATATTTAATTTCATCAATACAGCATAGCTTGTATCAGACATCTTCAAACAGAATTTGAGATAAAACAGTTTAAGCATACACAATGAGATTCAAAAGCCATGACTATTCCAATCAGTTAATTATCCACATAGGTATTGCAAATTTGCAAGATCCAGGAGGGTCCTGCATATCCCTTGTATAACCTGTATGACATTTTGCACAATGGCATACTTAAATGACAGTATATTCTTCCCATGCTGTCATAGTATGAGGCATTAACTTTATTCCGTGATAATTGTTGCATTCCTGCACATCACTTTGGTTTTTAAATATGAGCATAAGGTAACTGTTGCACCATTCCACATGTATAACCCATCCCTGCATTCCTAAAATTTTGCATACTTCAACAGATGTTCCATCTGATCCTACCGCTTTTCCTTTCTTTATTCCATGTATCAGTCTCTTCCACTTCATCCAAACCTATTTCCTTTACCAATTCCAAATTGATTTGTTCATCCTCAAGCACTCCACTCCAATCATTCTCTTCATTCACGATACTTTCGAAGTAAGTTTTCCACCTATGTCTTATTCTTTCATCATCCAAAAGTATAACGTCCACTTTAGTCTTCATACACTATATATGACACACATCCGTTTCCCTTCTTTCCCTACACTTAGCCAGCTGATAAACATATTTAGAGTCTTCAGGACTTTCAAGTGCCCTATATAGGAAGTCCTGAGCTTTTGCTTCAACAGCCACAGCTTTTTTCTTACATTTGTCATACTCATTCTTTTTAGTTTCTTTTAGTGTTTCAATCCCTTCTTCTATAGCTTGCCATTCTTTGAAGCGAACATGTATGTATAGCTTCATGGATAAGTTTAAAGTTTTTATGGTTGGACACTTAATGTTAGTGAAGCAATAAGTCTTCAAGGTTCATTAGTGCGGTTATGGTATGGCGTAAAGAAATCTGTTGAGGAAACCTTATTGTTTGATAAAAGTTCTTGCAATCAATAATGAAAGTTACTGAACATTTGGATTGTCATTGTTTGAAATAGCCAATAGGCGACTGTTCTATTTCTTCCTTCACTTTCGCCTGTTGAATTTATTGTATTTACACATTGATAAGATAATATGATATGCTTACACCAAAGTTATGAATATTAAAATGTACACCTTTAAGACTTCATTACTTTCACTTTTCCTATGTACCTAACATAGGAATATATAGTGAAATTAAATATAAAATACACTTAGGGTTTCATTGCATTATATTCTAGATTTCATCATGTTTTTATAACTCGATTGTTGGTATGTCTCTCTGGGTGGAATTTTTGTGATTGATTTTAAACTAACTTCACAATGAGCCAAATACCTGAAATTTGGTCTATTGCTTAGAAGTGGGCGATAATTCATGAAAATGTGGGAAAAACAGTAAATAATAGTAAAATAAAAAAATATGTATCATGTTTTTTTAACAGACTAAAAACTAAAAAGACTGGAAATGAAAAACATGGGGCACACGCAATACATAATTATAATCATGCCTTTCATGTTCTTCCTTTCCTATCTTTTATTTTATAAAATTAAGTCCATTATAAAAACAAGGTTTTTTGCTATTATATTAATTTATCAAGTTACTTTAATAAAAGAAATGTAATATTTATTATATGATTAAGAAACAATATAGATTGTGCTTGTTATTATGAAGTTACATTTATTTACTTCTTAATAACGTATTACAAAAATAATAGTGTTGTAGAAATTTCATAATAGAAAATTTGTAGAAATAATAAAAGTAAGTAAAGCAATACTTAAGATACTTAACAGAAGTTAAGTTAATAGCTACAATGTTTTTGCTGTGGTATATAACTGTTAGGGTTGTATCAGGTATAACTAATATTATAAAGGCGAATGTGAGGTTGTTCATTACACTGTCACATCTATTCGACCTACAACCATGTAATTTTGCATACACATTGACAGAGATGAAGAAATGAATCTAGAGTAACTGTTAACAAAAAAAAAAGTTGTGGGTAAATCTAGTTAAAAGTAACAATACAAACATATAATATTGATTTAATTTACCTTTCTGGAGAAGTTCATCAAGCAGCAAGACAATCAAACCAGCAACAAAGAGTTGGATGATGATGAGTAAACATACTCCAGCTCCAATTTCGCTTGGCTCACCATACATTCCGGTCATGACATACACAATAGCCTGGCCTACTGTTATCACCATTCCAAATACTGCAAAGAAAAGAAACCAAAATGTCATATAAAAGGTTAAGTAATTATTTTATTTTGATAAGCATACTGAAAGAAAATATTCTATTTCATCAATTCTTGAAGGGATGGTGGCTCAATTGGTAGTGTGTATGGACCCCACATCAATAGATGTCAGTTCGACTACCTGCAATGAGCCCGAGCTTTCAGTAAGAGCAAACATTATGATAAAACTATAGAGTGATATAACCATGGTGGTAGGATTGTTTCTTATACCCACCTGGCTAGCTATCACACTCTCATTGAAAACATGTCCCCAAATACTTATTGTGGTGTTTCAGCACTTGCACTCACTTGAGAGCCAGATCCTACAATAGGCTTAGCATATCCACAATTTTAGGTCAAATCATCATTTAACAACAGGTCAGATTTTGACCATTAATCTAAAGCTATCCCTATAAAGTAAAAAAAAGATACAAATGAATTTTTATATATTTAATATCAGTATTCATTTCATACTTAAAAAAAATTATACACAGAAGAAACACAGTTTGATAGCAAATGGAACTATACTTTATTCTTTCATAATCTAATGTGATAAAAAAAAAACATCATTATAGAGTACAAAGGTTTTAGTATCATGAGTACTTACATTTCTGTGCTCCATTGAACAAAGCTCTGTCTTTTGGAGTGTCACCAACTTCAATGATTTTTGCACCTGCCAGCAGTTGCATGATAAGGCCCGATGTGACAATTGGTGATATACCTAACTCCATGAGTGTTCCTCTGTTTGACGCTAGAATGACACGAATCCAATAAAATGGATCCGCACTATCTGATGACATTATACCGAATAAGGGAATCTGTAAAAGAATATTAGAGATAACTGTATATTGTTGTTAGGAATCACTTATTTCAAATATGGAATACATATTTCTATATCCTATGTATTAACTTTCAATGATATTATTAGAAAGTTGTTCATTGAAAATGAGTCAAGTAAATGTAATACCAATTATTACCACATAAATGTATGAGAAATATGGTAAACTACCAAAACTGATCATTTTAAAACTTGTAAACATATACTATATATTTTTACTGTTATATCACAGTTATCTAGTAAAAGGCTTATACATATAATTAAGTAATAGTAAACATACTATAAAAATAGGGATTCTAAAATTTAAACTTATTTATAATAAATTTGATCGATATATTTCACGACATATGGTGTATTCAACTGAATTATGTTTTAATTTTGAACTTACCTGACAACATACTAAGAAAATAAATAGTGTAATTGCTGTCCATAATACTTTCTCTCGGAATTGTATCTGAAATTCAACAAATTATGTTATTAAATGGCCTAAATTACGTAGACAAAATGTTTGTGCCACGATCGGAAAAATAAGGTTAGTTTCGACTTTCTAATAACTACAGAATACAGAATAGTTTATTTTAACACAAAAATGAAAACATTTCCTTCTGATCTGCTCTAATATTTTATTTGCAACTAATGAATCATTTAATAATAAATATTTTGCAGGTATATTACTATATACCGATGGCTTACCTTTCTTTCTGGTTTTGCTATCTCCGGTAATATACTGCAAAACGGCTTTATAACTTCCAAGAATTTGACTGCAAATAATAAATGAATGTTATTTTACACTGTAATCACATACAACACAATTTAGTAATAGAAATCATGCAAAATTTATAAATATCTGTCCATGACAATTCACGAATAAATACGAAATTATAAACGATACTCACTTCCCATTTTGATTTATTTCAATTAAATTATCCTAACTAAAATATTTACTGATCAGTTCGGCAAAAACCATTCAACTTTTGTTCATTAGTAACACTCTAATAGGATTTTTTCAAGAAAGAGCCTGCGCAACGCTACCAACGAGCCAACCGCGAATGACACGTCCACAACGTCACGTCACGTGACCTGTGATGTTGGCGTGCATAATGTTACCCTTAGTTTGAAATAACTGTTCATTCTTTTATACAATTTGACTAATATTTTTACCATATTTATATTAAACTAACTATACAAAATAAATATCTATACAAAGGGTGATTATTTATTTCATAACAGTCCTTATGTAAACTATTTTTTAAATGATTTCTACGCATATGGCATTCTCGTAAGCCTCAATTACTAGTTATCTGTCAATAAGCTGTCAAAATAAAATATTTCATTAGAATATAATATTAAGCTTGTATCTTTATCTGTGGTACATTGTATAATCTGGTTTGCCATGTGCTTTGTTTTTAGGCAATAATTTTTAAAATAATAAAATTAGGGTACTAATTTGCTAAAATGCAGCAACCACATCGACCTGGTCATCTTAAGCAAAGCAATAAAGCCCATAAGTTTCGTCATAGGTCTAAACGAGGAATTGCGGCCGCTGTAAAAGGTTATTTATATTTTTATATAAAATTCAGATCCATTTTCAGTTTCATGTAAACAAATTATTGTATTTCAGGTAAAGTAAATATAAAAGAGTTTGTTCGTCGCAATCGTCGAGAACTGAAAAAAGAGGAGCGTCGCCACCAAGCTTTGCAAATTCGTAAGAATAAGCGCGAGGAAGTTTTGTCTAAGAAGCGCGAGTTAGGAGGTACGCGTTATCCACCGTTTCTTGTTTGTGTGGTGCCATTGAATGCTCAACTTGATGTACAGTCGGCACTGGCTATATTGCGGACTTGCTCTGATGGAGCAGTTGTCACTCAATCCGAGAATGGAGTTTTACATATTGGGTATGTTTTAATAGAACGACATAATTTCAGTAAATTTTAGAGAAGTAAGGGTCAGGTTTCTAATAAATTCCCTTAAAGGGTAACATACTTGGCCTGAGTTCTAGATGAAATAAAAATTAGTCCATATCTTGTTTAGTAGAGAAGCATTACTATTTTTTATAGATACTTCATGCTTTAAGATACTTTTTCCATGAATGCCTAATATGCCTAGTAATATTTATTTATTCTTTGTTTTGTTTCTTAATAATTGCAATCTACTAGACACGGTGTTTTGTATTTGCTCGTATTCTGTTCGGGAGGTGAATTTGTGGACTTAGAGAAGTAACTTAACTCAAAGTGAGCCATTTCGGAATAAAACTGCATTGAATATTTTTTCTTCTGCAGGATTTTTGCATATATCTTAAAATTGTCCTTTGGATTGGGAGTTTTTTTAGATGTATATACCATTCAGTTCACTATCTGATGAGATCAAATAATGACCTAATAATAGTCAAGTAATTGTTTTGTTCAGGTTTTAGTACAGAAAGCCTGAATTTTCCAAAAAAAAAGATTCAATGCAATTTTATATATTAATAAAAGGGGGTTAAATTACTCCTCTTTAGCCCCAGATTTATCTCCCGAACGAAACATGAGCAATTACAAATCAACCTGTATAATTTCAAGCTTAAATACTATCTGAAAAATTACAATTTTAATAACAAATATATCTTTTTGGAACTGTATACAAAAGTTATTGACATATCCTTTTTTTATTCAGGTTACCCAATTTCAAACAACGTTTTTCATTCATCTGTCCGGAAGTTGACAATGAGTTTAGTTTATTGGATGCGTTAAAGATTGCAGACACGGCTCTTTTTATCAGCTCAGCTCTAGATGAACCTGTTGATGAGTGGGGTGAAAAAGTCCTTGCTCTGTCTATGGCACAAGGTATGCCAACCCCTGTTGTAGCTGCAATGGATATTGAAGGGGTTCACCCAAAGAAACGTACAACTGAAAAACAAAATGTACAAAAACTAATATCAAAGTGGTTACCTGAAGAGAAAGTCATACAGTTAGACAAAAGTTCAGATGGATTGAACTTGCTACGCAGAATTGGTAATCAGAAACGTAACATCATCCATCATAGGGAAAAGAGACCTTATATGTTAGCAGAAGAAGTGGAATACATACCAGATACTGATGGAGATAATGGCACCCTTAAAGTCACTGGTTATTTACGTGGCATGCCATTGAATGTTAATGGGTTAGTTCATATATCTGGGCTTGGTGACTTCCAGATGTCTCGTATTGATGGTTTAGAGGACCCTCATCCTTTAACTGTAAGTAAAGATAATGCAAAAGCTGATAGCATGGAAGCAGAAGTCAAAGTATCAGTTCTACAAACGGCAGATCCTGCAAAGCAGGAGAGTCTAAGTTCTGAGAATATTCCAGATGCCATGGAGGGAGAACAGACATGGCCAACAGAAGAAGAAATTGAACAATCTAATTTAGAGGTAATAATTCTATAAATTTGTTTTAAAATAGTAACTATCAAAGTGAACTTTCATTTTGAAATGGCCTGCACAACTTATAACTTTTTGTCATTTAATAATAGTATTAATTTTTTCATACCAAATGAGTTTTACATTCAGTAATAACTTATGGTCCCTATAATATCTATATATATAGTATTTTTATAAATTCATGATTACTATTTAATAAGGAAGACCTGTATGTGTACAGCAGAATTAAGACATGAATAAATTCAATAGTTAAATACATATGACATAATGTGTCAAGAAATATAACCATCATAACTTTTTGCATACATATTACCTTAACCCTTACAGGCTTACAGCATATTTCCAAATGAATAAAAAACATCTAGAGAAATAAGTTTACAAGGAAAAATAATTTTTAGTTTCACATAAACAAAGCTGTGAGCACACCTAGTTAAACAACTAAAATAGAAATTTATGACTGTGTAAAAAATTAAATTTTTGTAATTTCTTCAGACCAAGAAGAAAGTAAAAAAAGTGCCAAAAGGTTGGTCCGATTATCAGGCAGCCTGGATTGTTGAATCTGATGTAGAAGAAGATTCTCAAGGCGAGTCAAGTGAAAATGATGATGATGATGAAGAATTTATGTCATGCGAGGATGACAATTCTGACAAAGAACAAGCCAACAATGACAATGATTTTGAATCAGTCACTGAATCTGAAGTTGGGCTAACAGACGAAAAGTATGATGCAACCATTGATGCTATAGAGGAACATGAAATGCTACAAAAGCTGGCAGCTGCAAAAGAAGATCAGCAGTTCCCCGATGAAGTAGACACTCCACAGGATGTGCCAGCAAGAGAAAGGTTCATGAGGTACCGGGGCCTTGAGTCTTTCAGAACGTCCCCATGGGACCCAAAAGAGAATCTGCCACAGGACTATTCAAGAATTTTCCAATTCGAAAATTATGAAAGGACAAGGAGAAGAGTGTTCAAAGAAAATGAAGATAGCCTCTTAAATATGGTATGTTATTGTGAATTTAAAAATTGATATGTTAACTAAGATATGATTTAAAATTTACCATAAATTACTTTTTACTTCCAAAAGAGGTTGTAGTTACACATAAATTATTGCCTATGGCTATCAGATATAAAAAATTGGCTGTTCTTTATTTGTATTTTATCATTCATGTCTAAATGTCCGTGGCGACGTCTAGTGGTATGTAGCTTCTTCACTTGCTGAGGTTATAATACACATACTAGTATACACTACTAACCATATTTAACAACATCATATGCATAATTTAATTCCAAGAATATAAGTACATAAAAGTCTCTTTTAGGAAGGCCCTAATGTTAGTGGTGGATTTACACTTTTGTCCTCCCTACTTACGTCTACAGTTGGATTCCACATACGACTACGTAAATTGTAGAAAAAAAAAAAGACTTAGATTCTAAGTGGTGAAACATATTATCTAGTAACGTTGAGGTGTATGTGTAAGAACAAATCATTTCAGTTTCTAAATAATAAAAGAAAACTAACCCATATTTGCCGCCTCTAAAATCTGCGGTTATCTGCTGCCCTAGGCTCCAGTCTACTCAACTTATTGGTAAATCCACCACTGCTTAGTGTGCTATGAAATTTTTAGGAGTCATAGTTTTTATAACTATATTCTATATGTATATTTGAAACATTCATGCATTTGATTTGAAACTTTGTAATACTATTCTTGGCCTCTGTGTGAAGATTTCTGGCAAAGTGCTACTAACATACAATGCCTTCATTTTTAACAAATCCCATTGTCTTATTTGTTAAACTCAAAGCTGATAAAAAGTAAAATTGCGGTTTATGTTTCTATATGACTCCTATGGTGATAGTTTTTATATAACTATATTTACACTAATCTATACTGCTATTATAAAGAGAAAAGATTTTGTTTTTTGTTTGTATTGAATAGACTCAAGAACTGCTCGACCCAATTCAAACACTCTTTCACCATTAGAATGCTACATTAGCCCTGAGTAACATAGGCTATATAATTTTTTTAAAATGATAATGATGAAATAAAATTTCCACCAGAACGGAGTCGCGTACAAAGCTAGTATTAGATAAAGGTGAATAAAGGGAACATATTTTTAAAAATCAATCTTTGAAGTTACTGATTCCATTTAAAAAAATAATTTATTAGATCTGTATAATCCATAAATGTGATACTAGATTTTATTTTGATTTAGTATTATTTTGGAAGTAATTTTGTTTTATTTGCTTTCAGTACGGATTCTACATAACGGTTCACATCAAAGGTGTAAGGCAAGACTTATGGAAATCGTTCCAATCAGCAAACCCAAATGCACCGTTGGCAGTGTTTGGCCTTTTACCTCATGAACAGAAAATGTCGCTTATGAATGTAGTCCTTAAGCGTACTGGAGCAAGCGATGAACCGATAAAGAGCAAAGAGAGATTAATCTTCCAAGTCGGCTACAGGAGGTTCATAGTGAATCCAATATTTAGTCAGCACACCAACGGCAGTAAACATAAGGTAAGTGTTATAGATTCTAGAATCACTACTAGATTTAATTTCTGCAAACATCAGTCACAGAGTTAGAGAGAGTTAATGGGGCTCATAGCCCAAGACTAAGTATGATTTTGAAAAAAAAAAAACACCTCTTCTTTGTGATGTTTGTAATTCAGTCAATTATGTAATTGCCTTATTAATCATTATCTTTGGCCTTTAATTAGGCACATTCATATTCAATATTTTGTATAGTTTTAAATTTAAACAAGAAATACTTAGCAACTTTTTATTTAAAATACACTATTATTTTTCAACCTAAGTATTATCAAAGACTCTTTTATCAAACATTCGTTATAAAAAACATTGAATATTATTATATTTTAATTAACTAAACAAAGAAGACACTTTGTCGTCTTATGAAAACCAAATTTCCCATTGTAGATGCTGTAATAATCAAGTTATATAAACTATAAAAAGAAATTACTAGCATTTATATTATTATTTTTTATGTTATTAATTTATTATTAATTAATTTTCAGTATGAAAGGTTTTTCCAACCAGCTTCGACGTGTGTTGCATCCTTTTTCGCCCCCATTCAGTTCAGTCCGTCCACAGTTCTTTGTTTTAAGGTAAGATTGTGTTATCTTGTATTATTTTTTATTTTTTTCAAATTAACATATTAAACTAACTTTGGAATTGGTTTCGTTTTTGCAATCACCATACACTAGGTGTAATATTTTTTTATCTTCTATTATTTTTTATTTTTTTCAAATTAACATATTAAACTAACTTTGGAATTGGTTTCGTTTTTGCAATCACCATACACTAGGTGTAATCATTTTTTATTTTTTTCAAATTAACATATTAAACTAACTTTGGAATTGGTTTCGTTTTTGCAATCACCATACACTAGGTGTAATATTTTTTTATCTTCTATTATTTTTTATTTTTTTCAAATTAACATATTAAACTAACTTTGGAATTGGTTTCGTTTTTGCAATCACCATACACTAGGTGTAATATTTTTTTATCTTCTATTATTTTTTATTTTTTTCAAATTAACATATTAAACTAACTTTGGAATTGGTTTCGTTTTTGCAATCACCATACACTAGGTGTAATCATTTTTTATCTTCTATTATTTTTTTATTTTTTTCAAATTAACATATTAAACTAACTTTGGAATTGGTTTCGTTTTTGCAATCACCATACACTAGGTGTAATATTTTTTTATCTTCTATTATTTTTTATTTTTTTCTAATTAACATATTAAACTAACTTTGGAATTGGTTTCGTTTTTGCAATCACCATACACTAGGTGTAATATTTTTTTATCTTCTATTATTTTTTATTTTTTTCAAATTAACATATTAAACTAACTTTGGAATTGGTTTCGTTTTTGCAATCACCATACACTAGGTGTAATATTTTTTTATCTTCTATTATTTTTTATTTTTTTCAAATTAACATATTAAACTAACTTTGGAATTGGTTTCGTTTTTGCAATCACCATACACTAGGTGTAATCATTTTTTATTTTTTTCAAATTAACATATTAAACTAACTTTGGAATTGGTTTCGTTTTTGCAATCACCATACACTAGGTGTAATATTTTTTTATCTTCTATTATTTTTTATTTTTTTCAAATTAACATATTAAACTAACTTTGGAATTGGTTTCGTTTTTGCAATCACCATACACTAGGTGTAATATTTTTTTATCTTCTATTATTTTTTATTTTTTTCAAATTAACATATTAAACTAACTTTGGAATTGGTTTCGTTTTTGCAATCACCATACACTAGGTGTAATCATTTTTTATCTTCTATTATTTTTTTATTTTTTTCAAATTAACATATTAAACTAACTTTGGAATTGGTTTCGTTTTTGCAATCACCATACACTAGGTGTAATATTTTTTTATCTTCTATTATTTTTTATTTTTTTCTAATTAACATATTAAACTAACTTTGGAATTGGTTTCGTTTTTGCAATCACCATACACTAGGTGTAATATTTTTTTATCTTCTATTATTTTTTATTTTTTTCAAATTAACATATTAAACTAACTTTGGAATTGGTTTCGTTTTTGCAATCACCATACACTAGGTGTAATATTTTTTTATCTTCTATTATTTTTTATTTTTTTCAAATTAACATATTAAACTAACTTTGGAATTGGTTTCGTTTTTGCAATCACCATACACTAGGTGTAATCATTTTTTATTTTTTTCAAATTAACATATTAAACTAACTTTGGAATTGGTTTCGTTTTTGCAATCACCATACACTAGGTGTAATATTTTTTTATCTTCTATTATTTTTTATTTTTTTCAAATTAACATATTAAACTAACTTTGGAATTGGTTTCGTTTTTGCAATCACCATACACTAGGTGTAATATTTTTTTATCTTCTATTATTTTTTATTTTTTTCAAATTAACATATTAAACTAACTTTGGAATTGGTTTCGTTTTTGCAATCACCATACACTAGGTGTAATCATTTTTTATCTTCTATTATTTTTTTATTTTTTTCAAATTAACATATTAAACTAACTTTGGAATTGGTTTCGTTTTTGCAATCACCATACACTAGGTGTAATATTTTTTTATCTTCTATTATTTTTTATTTTTTTCTAATTAACATATTAAACTAACTTTGGAATTGGTTTCGTTTTTGCAATCACCATACACTAGGTGTAATATTTTTTTATCTTCTATTATTTTTTATTTTTTTCAAATTAACATAATAAACTAACTTTGGAATTGGTTTCGTTTTTGCAATCACCATACACTAGGTGTAATATTTTTTTATCTTCTATTTTTTTTTTATTTTTTTTTTCAAATTAACATATTAAACTAACTTTGGAATTGGTTTCATTTTTGCAATCACCATACACTAGGTGTAATATTTTTTTATCTTCTATTTTTTTTTTTTTTTTTCAAATTAACATATAAAACTAACTTTGGAATTGGTTTCGTTTTTGCAATCACCATACAGTAGGTATTTTTGATTGACTTTAAAATAATCAAAATCATTTTCACAGGAGAAAAATAACACAAAATTGCAATTGGTTGCAACAGGTGTATTACTGTCATGCAATCCTGACAGGCTGGTCGTCAAGAGGATTGTACTTTCTGGACACCCTTATAAGGTATTTCCTACATTTATCTTCACACATAGGACATATTTCTTTCTGTTACATAATTCTGTTATAAAAAAATCGCTGCATAGATTAAGTTTTGTCGTTCAGAATTGCAAATTGTTGGTTTTTGAGCCAAATTTAATACTAGTATGTCTTTTTTTTTCGCAGACACAACGATGTCACTTGATGCTATAGATTAATTGCCTCGTTACATTACATATTTATTATCTATATTCATATTATAAAGGGGAAAAGTTTGTTTCAACATGCTAATCTTGGGAAATAACAGTCTGATTGTTGCAAATTCTCTTTGCATTTGATAGAGCAATAATTGAAGGCTTTAGGCCATTTATCATCACGCTACCATTGATAGGAGCAAAGCTGTATTGAAAAAAGTTACAAACAGCGGCAAAAATGATTAAATATTTTTTATGGTCCACGCGAACGAAGTCGTGGGCACAGCTAATTATTCATTATTTTATTGTCTTTTTTAATGTCTTCAAACACGGAAGGTTGAAAACCATTTCGATTTATTTCCACGAATCGAATAAATAAAGATAACTATCGCTAGGTTTAGCAAAACCATCACTTTATATCAGGTGGGATTGTGGTGATAAAATATTTAAAGAAAAACGTATAAAGCGTATAAACGTACGTTAAAGCGATGATAGCTCAGTGGTAGGGTATACGACTCCGCATCAAGCGACGTGAGTTCGAATCCAACCACCTACAATGAGCTTGAGCTTTCGGTGATGGAAAACATCGTGAGGAAACCATAGCATGGTGGTAGGGCCTTTTCTAATGCCCGCCTGGCTAGCTACCACCCTCAAGTTTAAAACCTGCCGCCAAATACCAACAGGTGTGTTCAGGCAATTGCACTTGAGAGCCAGTTCCTCCACAGGTTTAGCGTGTCTACCAACTTGGGCCGTATGATCACTTAAGATCAGATGAGATTATGGCCATAACGCTAAACCTTAACTATAAAATAAATAAAAAAACAAAGTAATTAAGAAGATTGATTCGAATAATGTAACAATTTGAATTCATCACATTACATCATTGTTTAAGCTGAATTATTCAAATAGCTCCAACTTTACAACTTTATTGATTATAAGAATACCATTTTTTAATAGATTAGTCGAGTTGAATTACGTGTACCTATTTATTTTCCAGGTTCACAAAAAGTCTGCAGTGATAAGATTCATGTTTTTCAATAGAGAAGATGTGTTATATTTCAAACCTTGCAAATTAAGAACAAAGTATGGACGCACTGGACACATAAAAGAACCTTTAGGTAAGACAACAATAAATTAATATTAATTCTAACACATTCTCTTATTGTTTAGTCATCAATCTTAGGTTCTGAAATTTTTGCTGCTCGAAAAGATTCTGTAAGTAAACAATATTTTTAATTATTCACTGAAAATAAAAAAAAATTGGTGTGATTGGTAATTCGATAATTAGTCGAGAAATGAGCCAAAATTCGAAGATACGTTACGTTAGCTTACACTTAGTTACATGAGAGAGAGAAGAAATATATGTTTCTGATGTTTATATATGAATCATGTCACTCTCTCTTTGTTACTAATTTTCTTTTTGTTCTTTAGAAAGTTTTACTTCTATCATGTTTCATTTAAATGATAAACGAATATCAAAATATTACTAAAAAATATATCGTCATTCTGTAGAACCGACCTGACTGATTTTATTTTGATCTGGTAACTCCAAATAATTTCGGATATGAATCTATACTAATATTATAAAGACGAAAGATTTGTTTGTAACGAATAAACTCGGGTACTACAGTACCGAATTTCAAAATTCTTCCACCAATAAAATACTACATTAGCCCTAAGTAACAGGCTATATAATTATATATATATTTTTCTTTATTAAATAATATTGTAGGTTCCACGCGAACTGATTCGTGGATACAGCTAG
This sequence comes from Actias luna, assembly GCA_039707435.1. Taxonomy (NCBI): domain Eukaryota; kingdom Metazoa; phylum Arthropoda; class Insecta; order Lepidoptera; family Saturniidae; genus Actias; species Actias luna. Next base: position 3,869,778 of record JAZHAC010000033.1, on the reverse strand, counting down.
TTATATATAAGTATGTTGTGAAATGTTTAAAAAACTTGCTTTGTCGATGTAAACATTTTTTCGCAACTCGAATGTTACTGGTATATTGAAAATTATAATGTTGTATAAGCCAACCTCTCGGAGCAATCTTGAGACAATCGTTTCTTGCCCTTATCTAAATCCCGCTCTGTCTCTTTATTAGCTTTTTATCATCCCTTGGCTTCATTCCTATATCACTCACACATTGCAAATACAATAAGTTCAAAAGTAATGTATTGTAAATATTAGATATGTCAAGGGCTTCCTTACAAAGGGGATGTAGACAAATAAACAACTTTAAGTTGTATCTTACTATACGCAAATTGTCAAAACTGAAAGACACTTGACCACATACATATATAGCTAAATGTCTGTAATTTCTAAATATCAACTTACATATAGACAAATTTTGATGTTATTCCCTTTTTTTATATAGGTTTAGCGTTATTGCCATAATCTCATCTGATCTTAAGTGACGATACGGCCCACGTTGGTGGATACGCTAAACCTATGCACGAGACTGGCTCTCAAGTGATACTGTCAGAATACACCTACCTATTTGACGGCAGATTTTCAATTTGAGGGTGGTAGCTAGCCAGGCGGGCATTAGAAAAACTACTATGATTTCCTCACGATATTTTTCACCACCGAAAGGTGGATTCGAACTCACGTACCTTCATACGGCGTCCGTACGCAGTACCATAGAGCTATCATTGCTTCATCATGTAAACTCGCACGTATCAGGTACCTTTTTATGAATATCACTATACGCATTTAGAGCAGATTAAGCATGATGGGAGTTGTGGTATGAAAACATAATAATAATTAAAAAATATAATAAAATAAATAGAATTTTCTACGTTAATTGAAAAAATATTCGCGAATGGGGGGGGGGGGGCTGACCCTAATGACCTCATTAGATCTGCACCTGATATACACCATTTTAATTGTAAATTTGTTAATTCACAGGTACGCACGGTCACATGAAATGCGTTTTCGACGGTCAGCTGAAATCCCAAGACACGGTTCTTTTGCATCTTTACAAACGAATGTTCCCCAAGTGGACATACGAGAATTGTATAGTCACTGATAGGGATAACAAAGAACATAATGTTATGATGGAGTAAAAAAGTTGTTACAATAAAACAAAAAAGTTATATAACTCGTTTTATTTTGTAGTTATAATTCTAATTAAAAATATATCAAATATCTCCTATATGAGACACATGGATGCAAATATGCAATATCGATTCAAGCCACACAACTGCCAGTTTCAGAAACTTGAGTATAAATTTTGGTATCTCGGTATATTAGATTTCATTGCTTTTAGAAGGATTTTATTGTTATAAATGGTTATTTTGAATTTGCCGACGTTTAATTATATTTTTATATGTAAAATACTACTAAATATTTTGTAACATTTTAATAATCAATCATTATTTTAAATCAAGACCTTATTATCTTGCGAAATTGTCTATACCTAATTTTAAAATAATAACACATTTTAGGCCACATTAATGTTTATTGCAAATTATCAATAGCGGTTGTATTCTGTTATAGAAAACAATTCAAATGTTGATGCACTATTGAAGAAACCTGAAACCTTTGGTTTTGCTTTAGAATTAAATTATAAGATGCTAATTTTATTTAACAATATAACTAAATTATTAAAATTAAATTACTGTCAATTTCAAATGAAAGCTGTGTCTGAGATGGTTTTCGCAAAAACATATCAAATGTCATATCGAAGTAAGAGATGGCGCTGTGTTTTCAAATGTCATTAAAAGTATATATTTGAATTTATTTTGTAAAATGAATAAAAGAACATAGGGGTTTAAAATAAAAAATATTTATGTTTCTTTTTAAGGAAATATGGGATATCTAGTATAAAATAATATTGCAAATCTGTCTTAGCATTGAGTGATTACGTTATGGTCCTTAGATCATACGAAAATGGTTTTGTGAACTTAACTCAATATGTTCATTTTTGCGGGATAACATGTTATTGCATATTTGCATCCATATAGTATGAAGGAGGTAATCTCAATCTTTGACGTTTGATTACGTATTTTATTTCGTCTGTTTAGTTTAAACGTCATAAATTGATGTTGCTTCCTTTGTATCAGTATGGCCCTTACTTAAATTCAAACGAAAAGCAGTTCAAAGAATTGCTTCGCTGGAACAGTCGCGCTGAAGTGCCTCGAGTTCGAGTCCCGCACAGAACATTTTGTGTGATCCATAAAATAGGTAGATGCAATAGTATAAAATAAATGTAGACAGTATTAAATGAGTTGTTCAGAAGAGTGGTAAATTACCGTTTTAAAGTTAGGGATTTCATGACAGCATTATGATTCTGATACAGTCAAGTTCTCGATGAATTAATATGTACCATAGCTTTTTTTAATCGTGTTTGACATTAAGTCATAATTTGAATGTGATTTTTTTTATAAATATAAAAAGCTGTAATGGAGTTAAATACCTGTTAGTATAGTTTACTTGTTAAAAGTTCATTGTCATATAATAACAGTATGAGAAGCGAAATTGATACAATCTTTATGTTTCAAAGACAATTGGACATTTTTGACGCTTATCATTACATATTTTTTTACTTTAACATCGTTGAAGATTACCTGACTAGGAACAGTGTTTTAAATTTATAATCGGGTGTACTCTGTTTTGTTTCTGTGATGATTTTTTTTATGTCCATCGTACTCAAATTACTCTAAAATACTGAACCGACTATACTGATACGGTGATAACTGAAAATAAGATTACTAATAAGTTATCATTTCATTCGGTTCCATAAATACTTAAACTAAGAATGTAAGTTGGTTTATTTCTGTATAATATTGGAGTGATACAAAATAGACGGTCTCTTTTTTTTTGTAGTGTCCCAAACTCTGTAAAGGCAGATGGCGAAAATGGTTCTAATGACATCCCTATGGTTGCCTTTTTCATTTCGTTACTCTGATATGATGTGAATGAAGTCGTAAGTACAGTTAGGAAGCATCCATTAATTACGTAATGGGATTGTGGCGATTATTCGACCCCATCTGGTGAGATGTCGAGAGATTGTGCTCCACCCACACCCTCCTCTAAAATCACGTGAGATTTTTCAAACTTTATACGTTTAATCTAAATAAGTTAATCTGTGTTTGTGTTGGCTATATAATTAAAAAAAAACGATTTGATTTATTCTTTTTATTTAAGACTAGTTACAACTAATGTTAACAAAAAAAAACATGATTTGGATAAAAAAAACAAAATTGCGTTTTTCTTTCCAAATCAAGAAAACTCTTTAACAACAAGAAAGTTACTGTGAGAAAGTTTTGATCTCTCCATCTAAGAAATAAATTTGTTGAAAATTTTCAATTAATTAATTTCTTGTCACAACAAAGCCCATTTTTATCAGAAGATTTTATTCTCATAGTCGCAATTTTCACATTGCGAAAAAACTATGATATCTGCCGAGATCTCCCTCACCCAACATCAGATTGGGTGAGATTCGGCACGGCCCCTCCTCCCTAAACGCCTCACGAAATTAATGGACGCCCCTATAATAGTAAATAAAACGAGTTCTTTCGTTTTCACACTGTTTATTGACACATGAAGCGTGAAGAACTATCGCAGCTTACATCGGAGGAACCACCACGTCCGTCCTCTAGGCTTAAATTATAGATAATCTCGTGAAGGCGGTGAACAGTGCGTATGATTATGTCGACAATGATCACAGGTACCGATATATGTACTTTCGATATAAATAGAAACAATACAAAACAGGTTCCTAGTATCTGACAAGCAGTGGTGGATTTAACAGTAGGCTCGAGTCTAATTTGCGAATTTGGGGTATTTTTGTTTTTTAGAAACTGAAAAGGTGTATACATATACCTCAATGTTGCTATATAATATGATTTAGAAACTGAAAAGGTGTATACATATACCTCAATGTTGCTATATAATATGTTTTAGAAACTGAAAAGGTCTATACATATACCTCAATGTTGCTATATAATATGTTTTAGAAACTGAAAAGGTCTATACATATACCTCAATGTTGCTATATAATATGTTTTAGAAACTGAAAAGGTCTATACATATATCTCAATGTTGCTATATAATATGTTTTAGAAACTGAAAAGGTCTATATATATACCTCAATGTTGCTATCTAATATGTTTTAGAAACTGAAAAGGTCTATACATATACCTCAATGTTGCTATATAATATGTGTCACTATTTTGAGTCTGTCTTATGTGGATTTTTTTTACACTTTACGTAGTTTTATGTGTTATTTAATTGTAGATGTAGGTAGGGATCGGTAAAATTGAATAGGCTACGGGCAGCGCAGATTTAAATCCGCCACTGCTGACAAGTGAGGAGGGAATGTAAGCTCCTGTAGACGGTTTGGCAGAAGCCAAATGGAGATACGTATACAAATTTTACCTACGTTAAAAATAAGGTATCAATATAGCGCTCTCCATTTATTTTAAATGTGGTAAATGCTACAGACCCCGTCCTGGAGAGAAATCCTGTGAATACAGTTTCATCAATAAAGTACCCCAATTTGATTGTCACTATTGATTTTGATCAGTATAAATTGTAAGTAGTAATTAGAAAATAATAGTGAAACTAAATTAACTTCGCTAATTTAAATATTGAACAAGTTCCCTTACTTCTTTTACTTGTAAAGTGCTTTTCTATAGACACAGAAAATAAATTATCATACCGTCATTTGTAATACCATGATGCAATTGTAATCATTTTGATATCGTGGTTATTTAGGTAAATGATTATTTTTGAAAAATGCGAAAATATAAATGCTACACGATTTATATTAATCGCCCTCATATTGGACTTGACTGTATTCCGCCCCCGGCTGTAATGCGACATGCAATAGATGGACAAAAAAATGAGGCGATACGAAAAAAGTTTCACTTTAAAAATTGTTGTGTTTTTTAAATGAACTTCCTTAAAATATTACCCCGGCAATCTCTATAAGATTGAACGATTCATACCTAGTAATCATTGTCGACTTACAAATAAACTATATAAAATAGCACAGAATAAAAAACAATGACTTACTTTTTTAATATAAAATCACGCATTAAAAACTGTCGATATTATCAAGTACACAATATACGACGAAAAATATTTGAAGTCATTCAAAGCACAGATATTGACATCTGTTTTGTTATCGTAAAAGAGAACAAAAATTGTTTTCCATAAGATTCCTATAAAGTCTGTAATTCATATTGCATGCGTAATCCAAATTTAACAAGGTTTTATAATATAGATTAGAGAAGTGAGTGGATATAACTACACAATAGCTTCGATTTATTTTAGATTACAAGCTTCCGACTGGCCTCAATCTATTATTATCCTTGTATTTTTTATTATGGATAAATGATATTAAAAATAGGATTCTCCGAGATAAATTCCGAGATAAAAAGCTTCTAACGTGTATAATATATGGTATATATTAAAAAATATTTTAACTAAAGATTTTTTTTTTTAATTGCAATCAATATTACAGTCCCGCTGCAATCATTGTCACTATTGTATTTTAAAAATAACCATTATAAATGTCAAATCTTTTAAATCTATGACAGTAGCTGAGATAGTGTCAGCTTCACAGATAATCGTCAAGAACTAATAGATAAATAAAAATATTGTATTTTTTTACTTCAACTATTTTCCATAAATGAATTGTCATATTTTTTTGCCTTTATAAATTCAAAATTTAGTAAAATGATTTGTTCGAAAAATACTTGTACTATATGAATGTCTATTTTAATTAGTTTTTATTTTTAATTTTGTAGTTAGATATTTTGAATACTCTTAGTTTATTTATTTATTCGTAAATTTCTGCAAATTATTACATATTAACAATAACTTATAATTTATTTACATAATGACTCCACAAAGATTTGATTCTCTTAGAAACTAATGTACTTATTGTTAGTTTAAACAATTATCTATAAAAAATGTTTCGCACTTTAAAATCCTTCATTACCGGATTGTCAATTATAAAACACAGGATTATTATTAATAAAATTATAACGTAATTTATATAGGATACTGCATTAATACAAATTACATACTTAATGTAAACCTTTCTATTGAATACCATCGCTTTATAGTGACGCTTGATATAAGAACTGTTCCAAAAATTTAGAACGAACTTAAATGAGAAATTTATTTTTTATCTATGAAAAAAAAAGTTAAACTGTAATATTAATATATGAAAAAAAAATAGTTTTAAAAATAGAACGTTCTATTTTTTTATTTAACACAATTTACAACAGCCAGTATGACATAAGAGATGAGATACTTTTTTTTTAATTGCTAGCGGCAGCAGCGGTTCAAGCTTTGGATTTTTTGTTGCGTCGCTTTTTCGGGTCTATATCTGAGGGCGGTTTGGAACACGGCGTGTTGTTCGGCACGCCTGATTTGTTATATAAATTATTCAGAAAATCTTCTAGGTTTTGATCATGACTGAAAGTAATAAAAAAAACTCATTTTATGTCGTAATTATCTACTATAATAACATTTTCGAAGATCCTTTGTAGAATCTTGTATATTAGTGATCTTTATAAAAATTGTAAATGTTAACTGACTTTATTGTAGTATTGGTAGCATTGTACCTATTGTGATAAATTAACAACTGGACTAACTAATAATAACTTGAAATTTTAATATTTATTTGGTATAAAAACTCCGTGGTTAACTTTAATAAGAGAGACGCCATCTTAAATATTCTGTCATTCAGACATTGGCAAACTCTTTTTTGCCATTCTGCTCTTTTCATTCATTTTGCTCTTCTTTGCCATTGGAGCAAAAAAATATTTTCCAATTATTTATCCTACTGGCTACAAGTACTCTTAATCGGTTTTAATAACTTTAAAAAATAGCGGTCTAAAACAATTGTAACTGTATAGTGTAATTCTCCAAGCTGATTCATGGTGAACCAAAGCGCATTCATTTAATTGACTCATTTCAAATAAATCTTTTTATAGTACGTAACTTTATTGAAATTTATTGAACTGTAAGTTTATTGAAATGATTGGGATATATATTCAAACGTACAGTATCAGAGGTGATTTGTTGTGTATTTATGAGTTACTTACGTGGGATATGGTCTCTGGTTGAAATCTGAAGCCGCGGCCGCTTTGTTCCCGAGCACGATGCGGTACTGGACTATATGACAGTCCGGCCGTAGTTGTTTCAAGTTCTTTTTCTGTTCATACGACAATCTATATTATCCTTACTAATATTATAAATGTAAAATGGAATTTGTATGTTTGTTACGTTTTCACACCTAAACAGCTGAATCGATTTTGATGAATTTTGGTATAGACGGGACGTCGGAGACGGTGATAGGTTACATATTCTCGCGTAAAAGTTATAGGGATTGGGGTAAAGAGAGGGATAAACTTTGTATGAAACTTTTTATTTCGTCATTCGATTTGTTTGTCAGAATCAATATTAATGCGACCGAAGCCGCGAGTAACAGCTAGTAATATTATAAAACGGGAAAGTTGTGTGTCTGTTTATTTGTTTGTTTGAACGCGCTAATATTAGAAACTACCAGACGGATTTCAAAAATTATTTTGTGCTTGGTAGAACAATAATCGAGGAAAGTTTTAGACTATTTAACATCACGTTACCACCAGTAGGAGCAAAGCTGTATTGAAAAGTTACATAAACTGGCAAATATTATTAAATAATTTTCATTTCCACACAAACGAATCAAGGGCACAGTTAGTTGTTTATGCAATTTAACACACGTTTAAACTTAGAGGTATCAAAAGATTTTCCAAATCACGAACATAATCCCGTCTTTGTCAAAACTTATGTGCAAAAAATAATAACTTTCAGATGTTGAATAAAATAATAATTTTTATTTGACAACGCCCTAGCTATGTGTAAGTGCAAGTCTATACTAATATTGTAAGGAGGAAACATTTGAATTTTTGTTTGATACACTCAAAAACTACTAGACATTCTTTCACCATTAGAATGCTACATTAGCCCTGAGTAATATGAAGTATATAATATTTTTCTATGAAAATGATTCTAAAAACACAGCTAGTAATATATTTTAATGGTTTAGCGTTATGGTCACAAAGTCACCTGATGTTTAGTAACGATGAGTTACAAGATGGCGGACACGATTTATCTAGTGGAGGGACTGACCCTCAAGTGCAACTACCGGAACCCATTAATAGGTATTTGTCGGAGAATTTTCAACTTGAGGGTGGTGGACAGCCAGTTGGCCATCAGAGAAAGCGCTATTGTTTCATCACGACATTTTCCCTCACCATGCGCTCAGGCTCGTTGCAAGTAGAATCGAACTCACTACCAACTGAGCCATCATCGCTCCAAAAACATAGCGCTGAAAGAGATTTAATTAAATTATAATTAATTTTAGGAAAACGAGAAATATCTAGTGAGAAAATTAAGTTGAATATTATTCTGACCTGACAGCTAGCCCACTGCGTGATCTGGTAGACAGCTCCGTCCATACACGCGTAGTACATCACTAGAAGCCCCATCATTCTCGACTCAGCCCATATATCGCCCTGATTTAATAATTATATAACTGATTTTTTTTTATTTATACAAATCTCATTTAATCTATTCAGGCCATTAGATGACATTTATAAATCAAAATGCCCAGGTCTGTATTAAAAAAAAAGTATGGGATGACACATGTCAAAGTGACATTGACAGTCTATATCAACTGTCATCACATACATAATTGAAGAGAAACTTTTTATTGGAGGGCTTTGAAACTCCGATCCGCAACCTCTTTGTGTGACGCTCGTTCGGGTAAAGTCGGCTCGATGCGACTGACGTAGTGAGAGAGAGATATAGTGATGTTTCACTTCTGTCGTGTGGTCTTAAGCACACTCACCATGTTGTTTTTCTTTATACAAATACATATATGGTAATAGGTTACAAAAACGGGCAAGAATTATAAAATATTTTTTTATCGAAATAAAACTAACTTAAACGGATTTTATCGCCGCTAATTATTAATTTTGATCCCGACGTTTCGAAAGCTTTTCAGCCTTCGTGGTCGAGGGGTGGACTGAGGTGTAGGTTGTACAGAAAAGTTAATGTTACTGTGTCTACCTTCAGTGTAACTTTTAAAGCTTTCAAAACGTTGAGATCAAAATTAATAAATCACCGCGATAAAATCTCATTAAATTTGTCTTATTTCGATGAGTAATATTCGTGTAAACATAAGAAATCATTAAATATTTTTTTTTGTTCCAACGCGAAAGAAGTCGCGTGCACAGCTAGTAATAATATAAAAGAGATGATGACACTGACTTCTTTAGCGGAGTGCCTTATTTTGCACTGCGTGCAGTACCGCGCCGCGTAGCACGGCCGGCTCGTCAGCACGCGCTTGTGCCGCCGCCCGCAGTTTGTACATCTGAATACAAACGATTAATTATTGCTTTTTTTAAATTTAATATAGCTCGCAAAATCCAAAATTACACGCCTCATAACGTGAATGACATTGATCAGGGCTTCTCAAACTTTTGGCTCCACGACCCGCTATAAAAGTTTCCAGATGGGAGCAAATCGATGATAGCTCAGTGGTAGTGTGCACGACTTCGCGTCAAGGGACGTGGGTTCGAACCCAAGCACCTACAATGAGCTTGAGCTTTCGGTGAAGGAAAACATCGTGAGGAAACCATAGCATGGTGGTAGGGCTTTTTCTGATGCCCGCCTGGCTAGCTACCACCCTCTAGTTGTGAACCTGCCGCCAAATACTAATAGGTGTGTTCCGGCAGTAGCACTTGAGAGCCAGTTTCTCCACAGGTTTAGCGTGTCTACCAACTTGGCCCGTATCGTCACTTAAGATCAGGTGAGATTATGGCCATAACGCTTAAACCTTAAGTATAAAAAAAAAAAAATCCTTTAGGGGCCGTTCGAAATTTACGTATGGGTATTGAGGGAGGGTGGGGGTGAAATTCATTCTTACGTAATATTTCGTGAATGCAAAATTCAATATTAAAAATCTAATTCCATTTCGGATTGCACATAGTTTTCTAAATTGTAAAATGTACAGTCGAATTTTAATTTAACTATGTAATTTTTTGGTTAATGAAAAAAATAACATATTAAAATTTCATGTTTTTATTGTTATCCATGTTTGTATAAAAAAAATATAGTACATTTTTCTGTGTATTATCGTAATTCAATTATTAAAAAAAAAAAAAAAAACATTTCTTTTCCTAATATAACAGTTTATTATTTAGGAGATCAAGATATAATCTTACGTAAGAAAGCGGAGGGGTCTAAAGTGACCAAAATTATCCTTACGTAATTAGGTTTTTTTTTTTTTTATATTTAAGGTTTTAGCGTTATGGCCATAATCTCACCTGATCTTAAGTGACGATACGGCCCAAGTTGGTAGACACGCTAAACCTGTGAAGGAACTGGCTCTCAAGTGCTGCTGCCGGAACACACCTATTGGTATTTGGCGGCAGGTTCACAACTAGAGGGTGGTAGCTACCCAGGCGGGCATTAGAAAAAGCCCTACCACCATGCTATGGTTTCCTCACGATGTTTTCCTTCACCGAAAGCTCAAGCTCATTGTAGGTGCTTGGGTTCGAACCCACGTCCCTTGACGCGAAGTCGTGCACACTACCACTGAGCTATCATCGCTTCATAATTTAATTTTATGAGTAATTTTGGACAATTTTAACCTTAATTCTGACTCGTTTTTACAATGACTAGGTGCGAAAACCTACTCTCACATAAGTACGTTGTAGCAAAATGCCTCTTAGCCATCAAGCACCATTACGTAAATCTTGTCGCGAACCCCCTACCGTCTAATGGCGAACCCCTATAGGTAACCACACTTTGAGAAACCTTGACATAGACTTAAGCATTCATATTAAATAGGAAGTAATCCGATATCAATCTAAAGGTATTAAAAGGGTAATGGTTCCAATACATTGAGTATTTTGGACGTAAATTTTATACATACAGACATCAAATGTGATAGTGAGAGTATTTCTCTGGATAATAACACATCTGCATTGCCGTAAAAGACAAAAGGCTTAAAATAATGATAATTGAAGTCTCAAAAATTGCTCGATTGAACACACCTGTAGGTATTTGGCTGCAGATTTTTAACTTGAGAATGGTAGGTAGCCAGGCTAGCACCACCACCATGCTATGGTTTATCACGATGTTTCTATTCACCGAAAGCTCAAACTAGTTGCAGGTGGATTTGAATTCACGTCCATTGAAGCGGAGGCCGTACACACTAGCACTGAGCTATCATCGCTTCAAGTTTGCACTGTAATAACGAAAATGATGGTGGAACCTGATGGTGTTGGCAGCGAACTCCATCTTGTCCTGCAGCTGCGCCAGCAGTTGGCTGAGCTCGCCCCAGGCCGCCTCCACGTGCCGGGACTCGAGAGCACGACGCTCGTACGCTTCACGTCGTTCCTATAAATAACCAAATACAGTTCAAACCGAATATAACCACATGGAAAGGACCGTATAACGAAGGACGCTATATCCGATAGTTTTTTTAGTCGCCGGGTATACCCACAAAAACAACACGGTCATCTGTCGATTCGAACTTGAAATCCTCGCGTCTTCACGGCAACCGACCTAATGGTAAGCCGATTGTTGAACGATAAGTTCAACCAAACTCACAGGTTCAACGATAAGTTCACTGAAACTCGCAGGTTCAACGATAAGTTCACTGAAACTCACAGGTTCAACGATAAGTTCACTGAAACTCGCAGGTTCAACGATAAGTTCACTGAAACTCACAGGTTCAACGATAAGTTCACTGAAACTCACAGGTTCAACGATAAGTTCACTGAAACTCACAGATTCAACGATAAGTTCAATGAAACTCATAGGTTCGACGTTACGTTCAATAAAACTCACCGGTTCGCCGATGAGATCAAAAGCGTGTTGAAGGATTTTGAAGGCTTCTTCAGCTCCAGGCTGTTGATTTTTGTCCGGATGTACGAGGAACGCCTGCCTTCTGTAATACCGCTTGATCTCTTCGTCTGTGCAGGTCACGCTTACGCCTAGAATGCTACAAAGAAAACATAAGGAAATCATAATTAAAACAGAGTTGCTTATGAAAGCTCTGTAACCGCTAGAAGTTGAACGATAAATCTTAATAATTTTGGAAACGCGAAATGTGTGCGGTAAGCCACAATGGGTACAGGGAAAGCGATAATACGGATACGTATAAAGATAATACGGATGTCATGAGCTGATTTGCTATTTTCTTTCTACAATGATACAGGCAGATATCAAAGATATGACGTACACTATCCAGAAAATGTAACGAATTTTGCGGATTTGTAATGGTTGTGAATAATAAAAAATGCGTGCAACTTCTATTGTGAGAGTATGTGTCAAGGACAAAATGGCGGTGAGTATGTGAAAAGATGTACACTGTACTACTACATGACAGTAGTACAATAGATAATAGGTATTATTCACTCAATGGCGTTGGTGGTCTGTTTGAGAAAATTGTTGTTTATTGCGACTTTCTTAAACTATACTGTCGAACGGACTAATATTAAATTTAAAAAAGTAGTGTTATTGGTGATTGTAATATATACTCTGTATTTTTATGTTTTATATAAAATGTATTATTACATTACCACAACACATATGGACAAATAGTTTCACTAAATAGTCGTGGATAAAATATAGCAGATACTGATAACTGATTGAAATACTTTTTGAATTTTGAATTGAATTTTCGGTTTTATTGTACTATAATAAGTATGTATTATTACATGCAAACTTTCCTCATGAATTATTCTATCAATTGCTGAAAACTGAATATTTCAAAAGATCTAAGCGAACAGACTGCGGAAGCGACTTCATTTTATACTATGTAAAGAAGATAAAGATAGCTCTTGATTGAGTGAACCGATTTTGATTAAACTATTACTAAGTAATACTCCAAGTTGCGTAATTTTTTTTACGTATAAAAGTTATCTACATTGGTTTTGTATATTTTATGTGATGACATACAGACAAACAGATAAAACGTGTCAAAGAATTTTTATGGAGCTTTGTGAAAGTGTAAACTCTGTTAAAATCTCATTATTTGGCTTAGAATTTCTCACCTGTATGGGTCCTTCCCTTTACACGCTAACAACCGTTTCATAGCTTCCTCTCCTGTAGCCGGCAGTGGTATGTTTGCATTCAGTCTTGCCGAATCATTTCCACTATCTACTTCAGTTTCTGGATTAAAAAATATATTATTTAGATACATACAAATTTTCAATTGTTGGCATGAGATGAAGATTCATATATTTATATGAATTGAGGCAAGTTAAGTGATAGTAACCATGAATATTGCACTGTCAAAAATCGAGCACTTTTAAGTTATTTTTTCTTATATGTTAAAGAGGCATGAACACATCTTTATGACTATGCCAGAAGAACACAATTATATGAATATATTTAAAATGGTTAAATAATAAATGATTAGTTCTCCGATGCTTCTGTATATAATATTGCTATTAATATAATAACATGTAAACCTACTAGTAGTGTGGTATTACTTTATTCTTACAAAATATTATATTAATATACCTTTCTTAAACCATTTTAACTTTCTCCAGAAACCGATCCGAGTGTGTCCGAACTTCCTATCGACGTAGAGTAAGTATTTGTTGTTACTTATCTTGTTCAGCCATTGCTTACTGCTGCGCCACACAGCTTGCGAACTCACGTATGTTTGAGTGAACATTGAGGTGCATCTGTATTGTAAAATGTATCCACAGTAAGAATATTATATGCTAGTTCTTACGAAATTCTTTGGAACTTGATACAGTACACTCAGATTTGGAGAGTGGTAGGAGGCAGTTCAAGTATTACGTAATGCAATTTTTGATTGTTAATTAAGTATAAGAATAAATTAAACATAGTAATTTTTAAATATCATTTCAAGGTGACAGGTAAAACTATGAACTAATTTGCATTTGTGTAGATGACAATGTTTTCTAAATTTACTTAAAATTTTACTCTTTATAATATTACTATTTTACTTTTTTCCTCTTTATAATATTAAAGTAATTATAAATGTAATAATATGAACATACATATACTTTAGTGGTTGTATAGATTAATACTTTCGAAAGATATTGTTTATGTAATGAATATTGCAAACCTTGATAAACAATTTCCTAAAAATAATGTTTTATCAGTTATCTTACCTAGTTTATAATTAAACATATGAAAAAATATTAATTATTCATATACTTTAGAGAATGTATAGAATTAATATTTTGATTGATTGATCTGTTCAAGAAATTCTACTAATAATTTACTATAATATGGTGGCAAGATAAATTTACGAACATGCTCTCGGTACATACTATGCATGCTATGTTTTACTTGGCATTCGCAATGCTAAAAATGTGCTTTCAGTTGTTCCACATGACGACCTTGATCGTTGTGGTCGCGGCAAAAATGTACCTAATGTTTTACCACCACACACTTCTGGCTCATAACAATCTATCTACAACGGTAGACCCATACTCCATTCCACTTGAGATGATTTTAAATAAAATCCCCTGTAACCCCTTTGACATGATCCTAAACTTTTTTTAATTGTTAAGCAACTTTTACAAATCACTAATATGTATACATACAATAATTATGGAATGGACTAGTTATTATGGCTACTAGATGTATTACGAAAGCTGTTTGAATTCGCTAAACTTAGGAACTCTACCAGTTTTTGTAATTGGTAGAGCAATCACTGAGGAAGGTTTTAGGCTTTTTGACATCACGTTACAACGAAAAGATACAAAAGCGAGCAGGAATGATTAAATAGTTAACACCCTCAAGTTGAAAATCTGCCGCTAAATACCGATAGGTGTGTTCCGGCAGTTGCACTTAACAGCCAGTCTATCCAATAAAAGCCAGGAACGCACCTGTGATTCCCCTGGAGTTGTGGGGATCCACGGGCGGCGGTGATCACTTACCATCAGGTGACACGCTTGCTCGTTTGTCCCTATTACATTAAAAAAAAAAAACCAAATGAATGAAGTTGCAGGCACACCAAGCTTCTAATACAGAAAAAGTCTATATTACTAATATTTTTCCGTGGGTAATATTATCTTTGTTGGGTAAATTGATAAGGCATGTTTAAATAACGTTGATGTAACTATTATATGTCAATATTGTATTACATTAATTGTATGTAATAATGTGTTAATATGTATTGTATGGTGCCAACAAATGAAGGCTTTAATGCAATATTTTTTGTATTACTTTATAGGTTTAGCATGATGGCTACAATTAAATCTGCAGTTAAATGGCGCACCTTTTTTAATGTTAAAATTTAGCGTTATGGCCATAATCTCATTTGATAAGTGACGATGTGGCTTAAGATAGTAGACAAGCTAAGCCCAGTAGAAGGACTGGCTCTCAAGTGCAACTGCCGGGACACACCTATAGGTATTAGGCGGTAGATTTTCAACTTGAAGCTAGTAGTTAGCCAGGCGGGCAATATTAAAAGACCTATCATCATGCTATGGTTTCAGCACCATGTTTTCCTACACCAAAAGCTTAAGTTTATTGTAGGTTGACACAAACTCATGTCTTTTCACATTCCATTCGTACACACTACCAACTGAGTTATTATCAGCTTCATATTTGGTTGTATATTGCATCTCAAGTCTTTGTTTAATTCAGATTATTTTATCCTTATTAATATCCCTTGATAAACAATTCTAACTTAGTAAGATAATAATTCTATATAAAATAATTGGCATTAGTTTAATTTAGGAAGTTTATACTATATCTTTATAGAAAATAACCTGATCATGCAGACATTGCCTTGCCGTTCCAGTAGTCAAAAACTTAATCACATTGTAACTTATTAAAGGCAGCAGTAACTTAATATAGCAGTGATTGCCAGTTCGAACTTGTGTCACCCCTGGAAGGCAACAGATGGCCATAGGTAGGGTGGCTAGCACCAGGTGAGTTCCACATAATGAGATCTCAGGCGCCCAGGCTGGGAGCGAATGTGAGCATGTGTTTAATAACCATCCACATAAAACAATTCATAAATATACCTATTTTCATGGTGACCAAAGCTGAAATATAACATTTGTTACCTATGCCACAGGTACCCTTTCATTTATGGGAAAAAACTTACTTATATCTAGATTCAAAGTATTATTTTTTTATATTAATGTATATAGCAAAAAGGCAGACGGAGGATGTGACAGTAAATGGTAACTGTCATCTAGACACCTGCAACACCAGAGGCATTACAGCCATATGGCAACCCTGCAGAAAAGGGCTGGTATGGGCTATAAGTTCCATAATATTATTTTTTATCAAAATATTTCAAGTAGGTTTAGTATGTTTTTTTTTTAATGTAATAGCAGGAAAACAGGCTAGCGTGTCACCTGCTGGTAAGTGATTAGCGCTGCCCATGGATACCCACAACACTAGGGGAATTGCAGGTGCATTGCTGGCCTTTATTGGAGGGACTGGCTCTCTCTATTGATCTGGCAACTTTTATTGATTAGCCTATATGAGTTACACTTATAACATAAAAGACTATTTACTATGCAATGGAAAATGTTATAAGATATAAGGCCAGCATGCCAGTGGTGTCAGGTAGTGATTTTTTTTCACTATCAATCACAGCTGATTTGAATTATACTGTACTTAACATCAGATACAACAGCAGAATCATTCAGCAAACAACTTTAATAAAATAAGCTTGCACTTAAAAATAATACAACTACTAAATGTTCTAAGTGCCTCCTAAAAGTAAAAGTATACTAATGTGACAGATCTTACAGAACAATGACAGAATCGTTATTGGTAATAACCTAACCTAACTTTATTATATTTGTTGGTTGAGTGGCTAGGTATTAACATATATGCAGTATATTAATGGTTTGATTTCCATAACACTATTTGTAGTTTTAGAATTGCATGGTAGTGGTTGAAATTGTGTCCTATATATATAGTTCCTAAATTTACTCCATATTTATATATACTTTATTTTACTTTGTTGTAGTAAGTTACCATTTTAGGCTCCTGAAATATTCATGGAAGATAATATATGATTATTTATACCTATATAAGGTTAAATTTAAAACTTTATTAAAGGTTTATTATGCAATAAAACAACATTTATGCATAGCTCTAATGAGTAGAAGCTTAATAGTCATGAAAACAACTTACAGATCAAAAGATAGATGAAAGCTCATTCCGCATATGTCAGATAGAAGGTAAAAGAACCATACTAAAGCCTTCCATGTAGCACCACCCCAGTGTTCAAGGTAGTTCTGTGCCAATCCCAAGTACCCAGGCTTGTTCCTCCTGAATTTCATTTGGTTCCCCTTCTTTTTATCGGGCACAGGTTTTGGAGCTTTGTGGTAATTACGAGTATCCTTCTTCTTTTTAGATCTGCAAAAGTCATTTTGACCTTCCTGAAAAACAAAGGTCGACGGCTCATTCTCTTCTTCAAATTGGAATTCGTCCTCATTGAGATTATTTTTGTCACAATTTTTTTTTATACTGTTGTCAACTTTTTTTTCTTTTTTTATAGGTTTCTCTTGGTTCTCGATAAATATGAATTGACTTTTATGGTCATGATCATAGTTTATGTTTTCTTCATTGGGGATGTCATCAAGTGAAGACCAGCCATGGGATGAGTTATGTTTTTTAGATTTTTTGTTTGGTTTACGTCTTTTCTCATTGTCATCAGTATTGATATCTCCTGATTCACTTCCCGATGATATTGTTGTCTGCTTTTTCTCTATCTTTTGCTTCATATCATCATTCTGTTTAAAGTTGTTAGTGGATTTGTCAAGTTTTGTATTTATTTTTATATTTGCTGATTTAACTTCAACATTAGGTTGCTTTGTTTTTAGATTAGATTCAGTCATAGAGTTGTTTTTAGTGTTTTTTGCTAATACATCAGAGTAAGAAGGGCGCATCGGCTTTACCTCAGCAACAATACGTTTTTTATTTGAAGTGTCTGCTAAGGGACTGTTTTCATTCCTTTTTGGTGAGTTATCAAGTTTAACACCTTGACATCTTTGGTCTACCATTGGGTTCAAGTGGATGTTTAGGTTTGGAGCATCTGGGTGATTAAGTGGGTAATTGTGGCCAAATGGTGAATAAGTACCACTTGAGTTTGGCTCCAAATTACCAATTAAGTCCTTCAAGAAGTTAGACGTCGGAGGATTCACATTATTCTGATACGGATTTTGGCTCACACTTGTCTGTGGTAAGCGGACATTATTTTTCATTGCATACTCTTGATTTATCGTGAATAAATGTTGTTGCAATAATGAAACGTCGGGAGAACCTGGACTATGATTAAATAATTCATACTGACCAGACACTGGAAAAATTAGCTGTTTGTTATTTTCATCATAGAAGACTGGCACTACTTGCCCGTTTCCCAAATTGAGCATGGCGTTCCCGTAGCCGGGATTACGTGGCACGTTAGGGGTATTATTAAAAATTTTGCCGTCTACATTATCGGTTTCCCCCGTAGGTGCGCTATAAACGTGTTTGTTCATATTATAAACATCACTCCCGAAATTCGTATTTACGAACATACTGTTATCATTAGTCACGTTAGGATTTGTTGAGATGGAAGGCTGTTGTCTGTCATTAGAACTACCAGGTGCGCACTTCATACTGTTTTCTGAGGGATAATTCCATGAATTATTTTGAATTTCATTGTATCTCGGATCATCCTTAGGCGACCTTGCCATTTTTGGTTGGTTTATGTTGAACACAATCGACATAAATACTATACAAAACCTCACTGAACTATCATATATAACTCAGGGAAAAATCATTTTGATCAGTACACTATACTTGAATATTATGTTATGTCGTAAAACGTGGATTCTAATTTTATTGACGAATTGACGCTTTTAGTCGCATTACTTAAACAGATAAAAAATATTCAAATCATTTGACGTTTGGTTGCTAAGTAATCTGCGATTAATAATAGTCTATATCACATTCTTGCTTTGTCTATACATTAATTCTGCTAGAATAAAAGAAAAGTCAAAACTTTCCGTATTGTTTATAGAGGGTAGAAGTAAGGAGAACTATCTCAATGTATTAAAAAGTGTCCGCTGAAAGGAAGCAATTGAAGGTGGCGTTAGAGTAGCATGTGGAGAATTTTAAAAAGAACGCTACAAATTATTAGAGTACAGTACTAAATTTAAAAAGGAAAGTAAAATTCACTTTGTTACAGCGCATTTTTTAAAATTATCATAATTTATAGACAAACATGAATATGCAATAAAATTATACTGTATTTTTAAGTATCCCAGTTATTTGTAAAAAGCAAATAGTATTAAATAATAAATTTTAAATACTGCATATTTCTTAACTATTGAAGCCAAAAGAAAATATTTAAAATTATCAATCCAGCACACTTTACTCTGTTTTTTTTTTTTTTTTAAATATAAAATATGCGGACGCTGGGTCCGCAAAATTTTTAGATAAGTAATTTGATTGTCGTTTAAAAATTGCTTTCTAATAGTAGCTTTGCATTACATTAAAAACTTATAACTAAAAAGTAAGTGAGCTCTTTTTTTATTTTTTATATTGCACTTATGGAACTATTACACTTATCTTACTAATTTCTATAATTGCTTTGTGGTTGGGGTTTGAGCAATCGTAGCTTGTGTGACCTTTTGGTCACCGTGTTTTATGGCCATCTTGAGGTTGTAATCCACAATGTCCTTCACCGAGACGCTCACCGTTCGACGGATGAAGCGGCATATTGCGTCGTCAGGCACTTCTGTATAGTACACACAGGTCTCCGTGTGCATTGAGGCAGTATATCCCAGGCTATCGTGGATCTGTAGTTTTCTCCCCTTAGTCTGGATGATTACCACCGATTTGAAGGTTAACCTCTGGGACTCGTTGATCGTCAGGACGCGTGACCCCTTCCTAGTCCCGTAACCCTTATTAATAAGGGCTTTTTTCTGCTTGAGTATGTACCAGGTAGAGAGTATCGGGAGGCTGTGGGGGTATCTCCGATCCTGAATAACCCTCGATTCTTAAGGATCTAACTATTGATTTGGATGCGTATATACCGTCGTCGACCTCACTGAATGCATGGCGACGTCTATCGAGTTCCTGTGTGTGCAGAGAAGTTGTCTGGTAATTCCGGCGATTGTAGTTATCTCGAAGAGGTTCTCCCGGTCGATCTAGGGCATCTGGTTGAATTCCCCAATGAGGCGTATTTTGCTTGCTTCCGCCAGCCGGGCGGCAGTCAGGATCGCCCCAAAATGGTTCATAATACCTCGTCCACGATTAAACGCGGTCGTTTCTCGGACTCTTTAAAACCATTGACGAGGATAGAGGCCATGTTGCGCGCTCTCTTTTCGGCCTTGTTGCCATGCGTATACACCAGTTTTTCCTGGAAATGCAGAAAATGCAATGAACTGAATCTCTCTCCACATCAAAGTTATTGAAGTTCCCCAGCCACGTCGTTTTTCCGCAGTCCGGAATCCCGTTTGTCCACTCGATTGTGGGTATTACTTCGGTACTTTCGCTGCCGTAGGGTTGAAGACCCTCGATACGGCTTTCACCTTCTCGATGATCTTCTCATCCAGCATGATCTTAGAGCATTGGGCCACTCATGGTGCAGCGGTTCACCATGATGATAGGGTCACTCAGAGGTGTTTTGAACCTGAGCGGGAAACTAGGTTTTCGCGACTCTTCCTCCTCCCTAAGCACGAAACTACTAGTGGAGGTAAAAACGGCCATGTATCTGCCCGACTTCTTCCCTGCGATGACCTTGGCAGTATTGTTGTTGTATATGGCCGCTTCCACCTCCTATAGCCTCGCTTCCATGGACATCACGATACCCAGACGATGCTCTTCCAGGATCTTTGTACACGTTAAAGTATTGACTTTTATCGTGGCCTCCAAGACTGCTTTGAACTCGAGGATCGCGTTCTCTATAAGATCCAGCGGTCCCGCTACCGGGATTTAGATGGGCGCGCTCACTTAACCCATATCGGCTCTGGTACTTTTCGACTTTACTCTGTTTATAACTGCTAAATTCATATCATTACCACTTCCTACACTAGTGCTATTTCGGTGAATTGTTCGTACGTTAATTTGCTGTATACAAGTGGACACTTTTTTAGTCAATCCCCCATACAAGACGGTTTTCCTTACTTCTACCCTCCATAGTATTGTTGTGGCATCATTGGCAATTACCTTCACTTAGTTGTGAAAGTAATACAACCTATGCACGATAAAGATATCGGTTAAAACATGATCATAAAATTACAATTAAAAAAAACATGCGTGCGTACAAAGTACACATGTCAGAAGTGAAACTTCTTTGGCGAACTAATTTATAAATCTTGTTCGCTCTGTCTCACTTTTTCTCTCAATCTTTCTCACTCGCTTGCTCCCTACTCTCACTCCACGGCTAGTTGCTCATGCTACGTTCGCCCTGTGTTACTCTCTCTCAATCGGTCTCGATCACTCTCTCTCTCTTTTCCGACACTTCCGTTGCATACCGGCGTGACGTTTCATCTGTAAAAATTTTACCCTCATGCGCCTAAAGAAGTTTCACTTCAAAAAGATAGGACACTTTCAGACAGGGTTACAAATAATAGCTATCTACGGACAAACATTTAAATATATTTTCAAGAAAACGAACTCGTGTATTGATATACCTACCTACAGTCATTCTAGTTACATGCACGAATAAATGTTTATTACATTTTTTTACAACAGAAAGTATTATTTATTCACATTTTATTTCGCAAGAACGACTAATTAATTATTTATTGTGTAATCGTGGACATTGCATTATTATTGCATATATAAAGCCTTTAAAATAAACATTCACATGGATTACTTTCTTAACAAAGTTAACTTGATCAGGAAAACCGGTAGATATGGAAATACTTAAATTAAATTTGTGCATATTCTCTCTCCTTTGTTATACGAATGCAATATTGGATACAGAAAATGGACAACAACTGTATACCTTTAATCAAAACACGACGACGGTATGTTATTATTATCTATTATGTATATGTAATGTATTTATTTATTAAGTACTTTTTTTTTATTTAGTATTTTCTAATGCTCAATAATGGCATATCCGAATATTCACTGGTTCATATTCTAGAATTCTAATGTGAGTTTTAAAGAAAGGAAAACATACATTGCCTCATTCGTCCATCTAGTTCTGTATAACCGTAACTCTACATTCTCTTGAACAGCAGTCTTTTTTCCTCTCGTGTCTGTGTCAACTAAGTCAACTTTTGAATGTGGTCAAAGAGTGACATCTTTATTTGTCAAGGCAACCTTACTCGTTATTACGTTTACTGGCAAACCAATACGTAATAGCAACTTTATGCGCATATTCAAATTATGCTATTATACTGTTTTATCAATCAATGGTAATTAACGAGGACTTAAAACTGTGTTCAGTATATAGTGCAAATCATATGTTAACTGTAAACTAATATGTTAAATTTTTTCAGGTGCCTGTTCGAATTTTGACAACTAGTTCTGGAAGTCCTGTAGATTATGGAGATACTATCACATTAAACGAAAATCTTGTAACAAATGAATTCTTTTTAGATTCAATGACTCACTTTGTAAGAGAGCGTATACCGGAAAGAGTCGTCCATGCTAAAGGTGCTGGAGCATTTGGATTTTTTGAAGTCACAAATAACCTATCGCATATCTGTAAAGCGGAATTCTTAAGCACAGTTGGTAAAAAGACCCCTGTAGCTGTTAGATTTTCACCTGCAAATGATAACATGGGTGGGATAGACACTAACAGAGAAATAAGAGGATTTGCTATCAAATTTTACACTAAAGAAGGGAACTTTGACTTACTAGGAATAAGTATACCCTTGTTTATTATAAAAGATCCTATACTCTTTCCTAGCCTTTCACATGTACAGAAGAGAAATCCAGTGACTAATTTATACGATATGAACATGCTATGGGATTTTTTCACTTTAAGTACAAATAGTTTGTTCGCAAATTTAATGATATTTGGAGATCAAGGTATTCCTGATGGTTATAGACATATGCCAGGTTTTGGTATTCACACATATCAAGTTTTCAATGAACAAGGTGAAACATATTTCGTAAGATGGCATATACTGCCTGACGCTGGGATAAAAATTTTGACTTCTGACGTAGCTAAGAAAATTGCTGGTGAAGATTCTGATTATGCGACAAGAGATTTGTACACGGCTATAGAGAACGGTGTATTTCCTAATTGGACCATCAGTTTACAGATTTTATCAATAGACGATGTTAAAAACGCAACCTTTAATGTTTTCGATGTAACAAAAGTATTGCCTCAAGATAAATATCCACTGTATAAACTAGGTCGACTAGTTTTAAACGAAAATGTGTTAAACTATTTTGCCGAAATCGAACAGTTGGCCTTCTGTCCGGGGAATTTAGTACCCGGCATACTAGGTGCACCCGATAAGTTATTTGAAAGTCGTAGAAGTGCGTATAGGGACGCACAATTGTATCGTTTAGGTGCGAATTTTAATAAAATACCTGTAAATTGTCCTTTACGAACAAAGGCGTTTACATACAATCGCGATGGGGTACCCCCGGTAAATGATAACGGAAAAGGTAGTCCAAACTATTACCCTAATTCATTCAACGGGCCAGCACCGTACATTACAGAAAAATATAAGTTAATTAATGTTATTGATGATAATTCTACTAATTTTGATCAAGCTAGAGAATATTATGCAAACACAATCACAGAGGAGGAACGTTGTAGACTCGTTGATAATATCGTATCGAGTTTAGGTCTGGCTGCGGACTTTATACAGACTAGAGCTGTTAAACTATTTACAATAATTGATCCTGATTTGGGATATAGAGTGAAAGAAGGATTGACATCTAATACCACAGTTTGCCCTTGGTTAAAATAATGTGAATATAAGATTCATTAATATTAATATAGAAAATGAGTTTGGGTTGCGGATTATAATTATCGGATGTTTTTTATTAATGTTATTATTTTTATTGTTATTATTATTGTTATTATTATTGTTATTAATTATTTCATTTAATTATGTTTAGGTACGCCTTTCTTTTCGATTCTCGAACATTCATCGTATATAAAAACTAGATAGCTTGACAGACGTTCAATACTTTCTAGCAGTACGTACAAAATAAAAAGCTTTATATTTCTATCCAATTCTTTATATATACGTGTCAATTTTCATGGTGAAGGGTCAAACAATGTTGAAAGCTTAGTGTTTTATTCCTTATACGGAAAATTTCCTTAGTGTTGTGTGTGACTAAAGTGTGCGTGTGTCGTCACCTTTCAGACATATCTGGAGTTTACTACTGAAGTACGATAGCCTTTGATACATGATTTGGTTTTTAAGCGATGATAGTGATAGCGTTGGTAGTGTGATCGGACAAGTCACTTGACATCAGGATAGATTTCAGTTATAACGCTAAACCAAAGGCGCGCAGAAAACAACGTTTCTGTGGTCATGTTCGTATTAATTTTAATAAAAATTCCATACCGGAGGCCTTATATGGAAATAAATTTATGAGTAATAAACTTCATAAATTACTTTCTATGTTGAGTTGATACATAATATGAGTCATGATCGTGACAAATTTCAACATAATCTGTCCCGTAGTTTCAGAAAGATGCGCAACCAAGGGAATAGACGTAAGGACTAATATATTTTTTTAAGAAGTACATATATATTTTGTCTATATATCGGTAACAAAGTACATCGTAATAAATATTTTCAAAAATGTTAATATATTGTTTTAAAGTATGAAATGTTAATAAAATTGAAAAAAATATGGTATCATCTGGATCAGTTGTGAACTAGTTAAATAAAGATCACCCTTCCCTTCCCGTCTTTACTCTTTTTATTACTAGATACGTAATGTTTGATCCCCTAGCATAATGATTTCTATTCCACCTGATACATGGCGATCTCCAAACAGTCGGACATTATTGTGACCTCCTATGACAACACGTACATCTACATAGTAAGACTAATTGAACCCAATTTTGCAGTAATCAGATGTTGTATTAGGTAAAATATTTAATAAGAGGAAATTTGTTTGAATTCAGTAATAAGTAAATTACGCTGTATATACCATGAAGTAATAAATTGCTATATAATTTACCAGTTATTAAGTAGTCGCTGTTGCCTCGGTTGTTACAATCTTAACTGTTACAACAGGGTTTGAACTACTTGTATATAAAAATGAGGAACATCCCATTTACTATTTTTTAAACAAAGTAGTATACTGAATAGACGTCCCTTTTGGCGTTTGTAATATCTTGACACCACGACAAATATATCATTTACTAGCAACGCACTTATAAATTAACTTATTGCTTTACTGTAAAGCGACACACATAAGAAGAGCTTCGAATACTATACATAAGGTATACAAACCGTAGCTCTTTTACATGGGGTTGTTAACGTCCGACGCACGGTGGATCGCCTCTAGAAGAGGTTGGATATAGGGCACTAAAATATGAAACTCGTAATTTTACAAAATTTTAAACGCTATTCAATTCATCTAATAAAATGTAATAGAAATGAGTCTAGCTACTATTTAGATTGGACTTGTAGTTCAAGAGTAAATTGAATAAACTGATTTTAATGTATGGAAAGCACCCTAAAACTTCGAATATCTTGTGATTTTCGTTCTGGAAATTTCACACTAGTATCTCATATACCACAAGTTTCCCAAAGTAACTTGCTATGTAATTTTTTCACTTTTCGAGATATATCACATAAAAGAAATTAATAATTAAAATTAATAAAAAATCGTAAAACTGTAATTTCATAAAATTTTAATGCTACACGATTTCTCTATTAAAACGCAACTATTAAGAATCAGTCATATTTTTTTATCTGACTTATAGTTTAGGAGTCATCTAGTTAAAATGTTTTTCATGTACGAAAAGTAAACTTCATTCATAAAAAGTAAGTAAAAGTTTCATCTAGATCTCTGATCTACAAATATCACATTAGTATTCACTATATGCAACAAATGTTTCCTTACTGTCTAACAGCAGAGTGACGAAACGCATCTTCTATTCTGAAAGGCATGGTGGCAAGTGGAAACTAGGCGGCCAGATATTGCAGTACATTATAATTATGTCGGAGGGATGCTGAGTTGTAGTTAATATAGTCGCACATGTGCTGCAAAAATATGCTCTATCAGTCATCTAAAGGGCGCATTAATAATACTCCCAATATTCAGATGGCTGAATACGGCTAGAATATTATTATTGTTAAGTAGATCTCAAAAGTAGTATGAATGGTGCATTATGTATCTGTGGGATATCTGCATATGGTGACAAAATACACTTTTGTAGTCTCTAAATCAGAGATCTAGGTGGTAATGCTGAGTTTGCTTCACGTACATGAAAAACATTTTAATTTTATATATTTCTTTCTTTTAGCTCGAAAAATGCAAAAAATGCGCACCAAGTTACTTTGAGAAACTTGTGTCATATATATTAATTAGTAAGTGATAAGATACTAGCGTGAAACTGTCAGAACGAAAACGAACGTAAAACGTTCGTTGTCCGAAATGAAATCAATCTCTAATTTACACGTTTATTTATTTTCAACGGCTATTAATGAAATGCTTGGAGAGTATGAAGTAAATATTTTGTAATTAATCATATATACAAGTAACAAATTACTTTTCCAAATTAAAAAGCATATTTTTTTAAACCCAGTTTAACGATAATCTGTAAATGAGCAGTACCTTATGTATTTAAATCTTTAATTCATAGGAAAAAAACTGTTGTGTACACGGAAAGACGTGTTATAAGAAGGGATAATATTTATTATTCAATTTTAGCAAAAATAGAATTACGACAACATAGCTATTCCACAATTAACTCCATTAATAGCAACAGTGTATCGCTACAATATAATAAAAGTAAAAACTTTCCGTATTGATGTGCCATCACTACCAGCTACCTTGAATTTAGTTGTTAAAGTAATACATCCTATACACCACAGAGTACTTTATAATATACGAAATTGTATACGATAAAGAAGGTAGCACGCATCATTATATTTATCTGTATTGGTTAAACAACGATCATAAAATTACAATTTAAAAAAGACAGCACACTTTCGATCCGGTTAAAAACAATATCTATCTGCCGAGAAACAATTAAAGATAATTTTACGTAAACGAATTTGTGTATTGATATAAAGTTGATAGAGAATGTGTTCCGACACACACTTCGAGCACTATTCAGTGCTATTATTAAGGAGTAATTCGTTCCATTATGGCTGACGGTATACTGCTGTCGGGGAGCAGATGCAATGTGATGGACAGATCTTGCTCCCTGGCCCAATAGGCAATAGAAGAACACCGTGGGGTTTTAGTGGGTATTATCGGCAATTATTTTGCCAGTTGAGTCTCATATACCCCTCCGAGCTCATAAGGGAGGAATGCCTATAAGCATTTCTCCAAGAAAAAAAAACATTATACTGCTGCAGTGTCCTAGGGAAATTATGTGTGTCAACGATCGTTGCCATCTTTCTACTTAAAATTAATAGCTTGCACTGTTGATTATTTTGAAGTTTTAAATATTGTTATTCAAAGATAACTGCCATTAAAACCAAACATGAAAAAATTAAAGATATTGTGATTATTGCAGATTGGGTACTTTGCACGAAATAAAAGCAATTAAGGAATGAAGCGAATTCCATTAACTATAAAAAATCAGTCAAGTAAAGAAACATGGATGACAGTATACTGGACTGTTTTAAATAGTAACCAGTATAGCTAACAACAAATGAACGGCTTCGCAGTATACTAATTGGAGTCACACCTTACGTGCTTACAGTATATATCGGAACACAGCTATAGTCACACAAATAAATGTCGATTATCCTTTTTTGTAACAGCAAGCATCGATAAGAAGTAACGAGTACAGAATTTTGAATTACCTACTTAATTATTTATTATCTAATCGTGTACATTGCATTTTTATCCAATATATAAAGCCTTTAAAATAAACGTTCACATGGATTACTTTATTAACAAAGTTGACTTGGTCATGAAAACCTGTGAATATGGAAATACTTGAATTAAATTTATGCATATTATCTTTCATTTGTTATACGGCTGCAATATTTGATACAGAATATGGACAACAACTGTATACCATCAACCAAAGCAAGACGACGGTATGATATTATTATCTACTAGATTTTATGTGCAGCTTCGGCAGCAAATCGGCTGACGCAATACATTTTCATACAAAGTTTATCGCTCTATTTCCACTTATCCCCCCTTCCAATAAAGATTTCGCAAGAAAAAGTAGACTATCAACGTCTTCAGGTTCCCATCTATCTCTATACCAAAATTCATCATGATCTCTTCAGCAGTTTAGGCTTGAAACTATAACAAGCAAACAAACTCACTTTCGCGTTTATAATACTAGTATGATGATGATTATATAAAAGCACTGTATTTATTTAGTAAATACTTTTCTTTTTGATTTAGTTATTTGTATTGTTCAATGGTGGCATATCCGAATATCGACAGGTTCATTCTGAGTTCGTTTCAAGTGAGCATTCGGAAAACTTAACTCCTATTTACCTAATCATCTACTTATATATCTCAACTCTCATTATATAACTGCTGCCAAAGAAGCGTTAACAGCTCAGTGATAACGTGTAGGAACACCGCATCATGGGACGTGATTTCTAACCCAACCACCTACAATGAGCATGAGCTTTCGGTGAAGGAAAACATCGTGCAGAAACCATGGCATATTGGTACGGCTTTTTTTAACGCCCAACTGGCTATCTACCATAGGTATGATCCGGCAGTTGCACTTGGTGAGAACCAGTCTCTCCACAGGTTTAGTGTAACTACCAACTTGAACTGTATCGTCACTTAAAATTAGCTGAGATTATGGCCCTAACTATAAAAAAAGTATTTAAAAAGTACAAGATAAGGGTACAGTCGGTGGTATCTCTTGTTTATAATTAATACGTAGTATTGTTTCCTAATTTAACAAATCAATACATATTATCTTTTTGTACAGTATAGTGACCGCATTGTTAGTTGGAAAATCAATGACGGCAGTTTACCCGGTCGTAAGAATAGTATAATCAAAAAATAACTATTACAACAGAGAGGTTATTAATTTGTTCAGGATAATTGTTGGCATGTCAGCATGTAATCTTAACTATAGCTGGATATAACAACATGGGATGGGACAAGTCAAAATAAAATTACTATTGCACGCCTCATAACGTGAAGCGTTTGAGGTTGTGCATTACTGTCAACATTTCAAAGTCGAGCAATTTTTGAGTCTTTAATGATCATTGTGTTAAATCTTTTGTTTTATTATGGCAATGCAAATGTGTTATTATCCAGAAAGATACTCTCACTATCACACTAGATAACTTTAAAACACTTTTATTTCTTTATGTACTAAATAAAATCATTGTTGGAAAACATTTTTCGTTGACGTTCGGATGTCTGTGTATATGGATGTGTAACGATTACACCCAAAAACCCAATGTATTGAGACCATTTCTTCAGGCCTGAGTCTATGAACTTGCTCACGATCGACATAGTGCTATTCTGCAAAGAAGATGTTTATAAATTATATACGGGTGTGGGCAAAGCTGTGTACACACTAACACTAAAAGTGTAACGTCCGAAGGTATAACAGGCTTGGAATAACTTTATAGAAAAATGAGCGACTTCAGATTTACAATTTTTAACCAGAGTAGTAAATTGAATTCGGGGTCCCTTTCTTGCAGCGTTTATAATATGTTTACAAGCATTCATAAATTAACTTGTGATACGCTCTAAAATCAAATGAACGATGTTGATATTACTACGAACTTTTTTTTTCCACTGCCACAGATTAGGAACAGTTTTTCACTTCTTCTAGTCATTGGCCGCATCTTTAACATACCTAATTCAATACTTATATATGAATACTGACTTGATAATCACACCTATATATGCAGCGAAACAATGCCTGTATAATAAATATCTTGATAGCAAAACCTTTTTTATCTATGAAGTTGAGATTGTTTGTTATGTTTTTATAATTGACTAGCTGTCCCTTCGACTTCGTTCATGTAGAACTAAAAATAATTTAATATTTTTTGCCCGTTTATGTAAACATTTGTTTGTGGTAGCGTGATGTTACATAGCTTAAAGTCGTCCTCAATTATTGCTCTATCAAATATATATATATATATATATATATATATACCTTTTTTTAATTCGACGGGGTTTTCTTATCATTAGCGTGTTTAAACAAGTAAAGTTTTCTGCTCAGTAATATTAATAGATATTAGAAAAAAAAGTCTTTTAACTACTGAATAAAAGGTCAAAAATTAATAATGCACCAAATTAATAGGAAATCATTAGTACGTTTATAAGTATATACATGAAGAGTAAGGTCACTCATTTAATTGTTGACTAAAGAAATAATTAAACATGTCATTTGTTAATTTTTTTTAAATCACTGGTTTTTTATTTTATACTAACTGACCAATTCTTTTAGTTATTATCTATATTTTTGGCAGCATGTAAAAATGTATTAGTACCTAGATTTAATTTAATGTTCTAAATACTTAAAAATAAATTTATTTTTTAAATTAAATCACTTACTAAGCAAATATGACATATATTTTCAATTTTCAGGATCCGATTAGAATCTTAACAACAAGTGCCGGGGTGCCAGTTGAAAAACGAGATATTGTAAATAACATAAATACTAACCTTCTCGCAAATCCTCATTTTATGGGTACAATGGGTCATTTCGTACGAGAAAGAATACCAGAACGAGTCGTCCATGCCAAGGGAACTGGTGCCTTTGGTTACTTTGAAGTAGTTAAAGATATAACAAACATATGCAAAGCCAAATTTCTTAATTCAGTTGGTAAAAGGACACCTGTAGCTGTAAGATTTTCTCTGGCTGTAGGTGATAAAGGAACAAGCGATGCCAGTAGAGAATTAAGAGGTTTAGCAATTAAGTTTTACACTGAGGAGGGTAACTTTGATTTGTTAGGGATATCCACTGAGGTATTCGCATTAAAAGAACCAGCTTTATTTTCTGAAATTGTTCATAGTTCAAAAAGGAATCCAGCAACAAATTTAATTGACCCAAATATGGCCTGGGATTTCACGACACTCAGGCCAGAAACGCTTTTCATGTCATTAATGATTTTTGGTGATCGTGGTATACCAGAAGGGTATAGGTATATGCCTGGTTTCCCTATTCATACTTTTCAAGTTGTCAATGAAAACGGTGAAATGCACTTTATACGATGGCACGTGCTTCCAGATGCTGGAATAAGAACTCTGACAACTGAAGAAGCAGTTAAAAGAGCGAATGAGGATCCCGATTTCGCAGTAAGAGATTTATATAACGACATTGAAAATGGCACGTTTCCTAGTTGGACTGTATATCTTCAAATTTTGTCATTAGATGGAGTCAAAAAAGCAACATTTAATGTATTCGATCCAACTCAAGTGTTACCTCAGGACAAATATCCTCTGCATAGAGTGGGGCGTATTGTTTTGAATAGAAATCCGTTAAATCATTTTGCTGAAGTTGAGCAATTAGCTTTCACTCCGGATAATTTAGTACCAGGAATTCTGGGTGCACCTGATAAAATATTTGAAGGTCGACGTTTTGCCTACAGAGATGCCCAATTCTATAGATTGGGTGCAAATTTTAATAAAATTATTGTGAACTGTCCACTACACAAAACTTATCTTTATGAACGTGATGGAGTTCCTCCTGTAAAAGATAATGGAAAAGATAGCCCCAATTATTACCCGAACTCATTCCACGGACCTATACCGTATATTGATAAAAACAGAGGTGAATTAGTTCAGGTAATAGATAATGATAGACCTAATAACTTTGACCAAATCCGGGCGTTTTACGAATATGGAATGACAGAGGCAGAACGTAGAAGGCTCGTCAGTAATATTTTGAATAGTTTGCGTACTGTAGTGGACTTCCTAAAACAGAGAGCCATCAAAATTCTTACAATAATTCATCCGGATCTGGGAAATAGAATTATTAACGGATTATATGGAAATACAACAGAAATAATAAAGCAGCACGGAAGAAAGTTTTAATTATGTAGCAATATATACCTTAGAAATACAACAAATGTGGCAGCTTAGATAAGCAAGAAATTGTTAAATTTGAATAGTCATCAAATATAATTGAAAGCAGACGTCGTTTGATGTTTATGTGAACACAAATTTTTCTCACCTATTGTATTCCTATATTATTTAAGGATTTTTATTTGCAAAGCCTCAATATAACCCGGAATTACACATTTTATGTTGAAACAGAATTTCATTCGCATTCACAAATAAAAACATTGTATTTTGGTTTTCTTACCTTATTGTTAAATATTGTAGCAAAATGCTGCTCTCTATACCACCGAAAATCGAAGCAAATAAAATTAATGTGCGACTCCACTACGTAGTTATACCACTATCTTAATTAGAAGCTCTTAATTTTCACAAACGCCGGTGGTAGTGTTTACAGCTTCTCCTAATTTTTATTGATAATAGGAATTTTTTTAGTATTTTTTGTATGTTGTACCGAATAGAAAAGATTGGAGAAGATAAAAAAAATATTTTAGTGTGCTTAATGTAGACCAGAAAATCCACTCAAGGTATAAGCAAATAGTTATTACATGTTAATAATAATTTTAAAGATAATTAGGTTAGAATAAAGTGTATTATAGTTTCATTGAAATAGCGCTTATTTATTTTAGGCAAAACGAAAAAAAAATCATTTCTACATTCTCAGAGTTATTTTATGAAATAAGTAAGATAATTTCAAATATAATTTGGCTTTATAAGGCTCACGTAAGACTGTTATTGGATCGAAAAATAGTATTCAAAATACCGCATGTTTTAAAGTAGTGGGTACACCTAAAAGACTGTGCTATGCTTGATGATAAATACAATATAATATTCTAAAAACAACAATATGTATCTGGATACATATATAATAACTCATGTTCGATGCAATAGTGTCCCACCCCTTATTTCCTACCTCACCCCGTTCCCGCTACCTCACACTTTCCTTTTGACATTCGATAGTAACGGACTCGAATCACAACGCACGCGCTGCTATATTGCAAATTTATCAATTTTGGATATTGTACTTGCCGATCCCTATCGGTCTAGTGACTATATATCTCGCCGTGAGTGCAGTGAAATATTCAACCGTTGCCGGCAGAAAAAATAAATATTTGTCTGTATGGTCCACGTCACGAGTTGCAATCGTTTACCTTTTGTTCTTATCCTAAACCTTCCCCGCTATTGCATCGTTACACCATAATAATTAGCCAAATACAGTCCACTAACCACCTTCGCCACCAGTATCATTAACAAATCAGACTCAGCAATAAACACAACTTTTTTTTTGCGCATTTCTGCCAGTAGCAAATTCATAGTAGTGTACTGAATTCATATAACAGTGTTCCGACCATCGACTATCGTTGGCTTATGCATTCGCTTGGAGTCAGCAAGCAATATTTTCTATTGAAGCATTTTTCCCAGAATTCCCAGGGTATGGCGATTCGCAGTTGCTTACCATAATCACGAAGAGCTTTCTCAATGTAGTCGCTGACCGGCACAACGTAGCGTCTCAGCGTTTGTTTTCCAACTCTCCTATCGCCTCACATCCTTCTCGGAAAATGTTTTTTTTTTTTCGTGGCTTTAAGCGCCTGAAAACTGGTGGGGTCCAGACTCTAGTGAGCAGCAAGCGTACACAAGATTACTCAAATTATATACACTATAAATTCTGTCCAGAGATTTCGAAACCTTAATACCATGCCATTCGTTGACAGGTGCACTTTGCACGCGACCTTTCTATTCTTTTCGCGATGCATTCCACGAATAAATACCTCGGTACTTCTACTTAAAACAACGTCTAGGCTAACTCGTCATTCTGGCATATGCGGAAAATGCAGTGAAAATGGTAATAATTTGGTATCGCAGGTTCTCCTTAGTAAAATGCACACGCTCGCTGTTTAGCAGGCGCACAGCAAAATGAGTAACTGTTGGATGGGTGCCTTTCGTGCAAAGGTAACCAAGTATTCTCCATTCCGCTTCGTTACTGCTCACATATTTTAGGTTGATCTTAGCGTTACCCTGCTGCCTCACGATAAAAATATCCGGATAAATATGGGACCACCTAGCTTTTATCTACGGACAGTTTTGCGCGCTGAGTTTAATATTAACTGTACGTTGTCCCTCCTCCAATAAAAAATCATACATCATTTGTCCTAATTTTACTCCACTGCTAATAAGTTTTTCGTGTATTAAGTAGCCTATCACCGCCTCCAGGGTACTATTTATCTCTATACAAAAAAATATTATAATCAGTATTGTGGTTTGGGTGTGAAAGCGTAACAAACAAATATAATATAATATAATATAATATAATATAATATAATATAATATAATATAATATAATATAATATAATATAATATAATATAATATAATATAATATAATATAATATAATATAATATAATATAATATAATATAATATAATATAATATAATATAATATAATATAATATAATATAATATAATATACTATAATATGGATATATGTTATGGCTGATCTTCGGTATGCGATGCATCTTAACGTGGCGCCATGTGTCGTATTTTACCGAATGTATGGCGATCGCGAACCAGCTGGATATAATTATATCCTCATATGACCTTACTTATACGCAGTAATCGAGTAATTTAACTCAATTTACTAGTAATCATATGTTAACATTAACTAAAAATTTAATATGAGGAACTTTGTTCTAATTAATAAGTAAATTATACTTTGTATGCCATGAAGTACATTGCTTTATAATTCATTAGTTATTACGTAATTAGTGTTGCCTTTACTTTTAAGAATCTTAACTGTTATAACAGAATTATAATACCGTTGCCTTTATCCAAGTTGTTTGTCAATGATCACAAGCGCATTGCTGACGTAAAGAAATTACAAATATTGTAATAAACTACTCTGGGGGAACTTGCATTAACTACACGAATAGCGAAAGCTGTCCGTGGTCTCTGACAACACGGGAGTTTGAAGTGTCACCGTGGTGCGTTTTAATGCGTAGTTTGAATGCCCAAAGAATCTTGCCATCGTTGTGCGTTTGCTTATTTTGATGAGGTCTATTATACCACGTTAATAAAAAACAAGGGTTATAAAAAAAGGGTTACATAGGGTATATAAAAATTTGCAATCTCCGATTTACTATTTTCTAACTGAAGTAGCGCATTGAATTTAGCGACCCTTCCTTTCAGCGTTCAGGATGTCTGGACTCTATGACAGATATATCATTTACTTGGCATGCATTCAAAATTAACTTGTGATAAGCGTTAAATTTACAGTCAATAGCAATTTCTACAAAGATTATATACTAGGCATGTCTTTCTATCAAGTTTTAGAAAGAGTATCTAAAATTACCTACTGGAACAAGTATTTTTCAGTTACTTACTACTTCGATATAGAGTAAATATGCGCTTGATTTATACAAACAATTACTAAACCCAAATATTTAACAAACCTTTTTCGTGGTGATAAAATACATTGACGTATGTCCTCTAGCATTATGTCGCTTACGCCGCGAGGGGATCTGTGGGTCGCCTTAGGGAAGAAGCACCGTAGAAGAAGGGCAGAAGCTGTCCACTTGGTCTCTGGCTACATGAGAGTGTGCAGGCCTCAGCCCAGGTAATGCGATTGCGCGTTGCGATGAGGAAGTCCGTAAAGAATAGGATTTAAAACATTATGTTACTAAAAAAATATATAAGAAGCACCGTCAAAAACGAAAAAGACACCATAGCGACTACCAATCCCCTATACTGCCAGAGATCAGGCCACACTTCTAGTCTTTGGCGGGATCTTTAACATACCTTTTTTTATTAACCTGATGTTTAAAATCCTTTCTTTACGGACTTCCTCATCGCAACGCGTAAACGTCTCTGCCACGTCTACTGCTTATTAATATGGAAACTTAATAATACTACATACTTTAAATTAATGAGATGGAGGGCAGTTGATAACACAGATTACTATATAAGTGCGATGCGAGCGCGGCTAGTGGTTCTTTCTTCCGGCAGCAGTCCATGCTAAGGGCCAGCCTCCACGGCACCCTTGTGCCCGCTGCCTCGGGGCTGAGTGCCCTCAGAATTTCCCCC
Organism: Actias luna; assembly: GCA_039707435.1. Taxonomy (NCBI): domain Eukaryota; kingdom Metazoa; phylum Arthropoda; class Insecta; order Lepidoptera; family Saturniidae; genus Actias; species Actias luna. Next base: position 3,833,471 of record JAZHAC010000033.1, on the reverse strand, counting down.
CACAAAGGTCCTGCCAAGCTGTAAAAGCCCTTCCGACTAACAGCGTATGTCCTGTCGAAACAAAAGTAAAAAAAAAAAAAGGCTAGTGGTTCAGTGAGTTAACAACGTTCGACATTCGGACGACTGTTTGATATATACGATCATGTAGTAAAGGGAAGCTAGGCAGTAAAATATAACGATGATGGAACAAGACTCTGAGTATGATTTGACGCAATCTTCACGGTCTGTAACACATTTTAATCGAGGGCTCAGGCCAAGGCAAGAGCGCCCAAGCAAGACTCATCTGGTGATAGTCACTCAACACTACACGTTAAACGCATCAAGGCAAGTCTTCAAACTGCTGTGTTACCAGTGACAGATTTTACACTTCTAGTCTTAGGCGGAATCTTTAACATATATAGGTACCTAATTGAATACTTATATGTAAATACTTACTGGGTGATCAAACATGTATAGCATTAAGAGCGAAATAATGCCTCTATTATAAATATTACATTATATATCTATTATAAATATCAAAAAACTTGTTTTTTTTTTCTTTTTTTTTTCGCTTAAAATTATATAATATTTGGGTATTTCTTTTTTTTTGTTCATCCATATCGGTATGTAAAATATAAACCAGGGAAAATAGTAGAAATAAAGTAAAAACAAAAACACGACTGCAAAAAGTGATCTAATCAGTAATGAATTGGTATATATATAAAGAGAAGAATCACTTATTTACTCGTTGACTATAGACAGATAATGAGCTGTCATTTTGTTTTTTATACATTCAGAAATTTTATGTCAAAACATATTACGTTTTTTCTTTTTTAGGTATATCCTATCTATCGAAATAAAACTAATTTAGTGTCTTGAGGTCAGGCAATTGGTCTTCTGGGTTCCGATTTAATTAAATGTATAATCGGATCCCAGGCTTGTGCTAGCTTCCAACCATCTTCCATTTAAACATTTAAACAGATTTTCTTTACATATATAAAAATGGCGCAATACAGCCGCCATATTGTTCTTTCTCCAATGAATAATAAATAGCCAATATCACTTGGGATGAAGTAAAAATTTTAACGATAAACCATACATCCAATTCTGCTTCAGTATTTGAAAGTTATAGTGGAATAGAGATATTTTCTTACATTACACTCATTTTTAGGCAGTTCTGTAATAACAATCTTACTGTATTTCGTTTAGTGACATTTTGAAAATAATTAAGTGAGTAGTTGTTTGTGTCATATTACTCGTGCAAGGTAGGGATGTGTAAAAAGCATTAGACATGGAAGAGTCAATTTAAAATTGTTCGTTTTTTTGTGTAGTTGAGTTTTAGCATTATGGCCACAATCTCACCTGTTCTTAGGTGACGAAGTGGCCCAAAATAGTGGACGCGTTATGTCTAGTGGAGGAACTGGCTTTCAAGTTCAACTGGCGGAACACACATATAGGTATTTGATAGCAGATTTTCAACTTGAAGGTGGTAGCTAGCCAGGTGGGCATTAGAAATACTTTACCACCATGCTATGGTTTCATCACAAAGTTTTCGTTCACCAAAAGCTCAAGCGTACTGCAGGCGGATTTAAACTCACGTCCCTTGACGTGACATCCGTATATACTACCAACTGTGCTATCATCGCTTAAAGCAATTATAGATATTTAAAAAGTATTTAATTTCAGTGCAAATTTTTAAGTCAGGGCGCTAATAAAAAGGGACGATAGTTTGTGTCTTTCATATGAAAACCTTTAGCCAATACCAATACCTGGGTGGCATTCGAAACCGCTTCTTGTTACTGTTACTTTTTTGCCGCGGGAAATGAATTTAAGCAACCCCTACCTAATGGTAGGGAATGTGGAACTCATCCGGCGCCTCGCGTCAAGAATACCCACTAAACCCCTCATCTCCTATCGCTTATTGGTCCGGGGAGCAAGATCTGTATTCACATTGCCTCTGCTCCCCGGCAGGCGCTAGTCCCTCAAAAGGACTCGCCCCAGGTAAATTATTCAAGAAGTTTTCTTTCTCGCGGGCCAGGCGGTTAAGCCAAGCCCCTCGGTCCCATCGAAGGCGCGAGACGAGTCACTAGCACTCAGTAAGACTCCACTGGGGTTACGAAACTAACGGTGGTGGAAAGGCAGGATTCTTCGCCTGCCTGAGCCTGACGGTTAGGTTAGACATCAGGCCCGCCGTTTAAGACTGCCTATAAAGAAATAAAGCGATGATAGCTCAGTTGTATTATATAGGAACATCGTGTCATGGGACTTGAGTTCGAATCCAACCACCTACAATGAACTTGAGCTTTCGGTGAAGGAAAAAATCGTGGGAAAACCATAGCATCCCGATAGAGCTTTTTTTGAAGCCCGCCTGGCCAGCTACCACTCTCAAGTTGAAAATCTGCAACCAAATACAAATAGGTGTGTTTCGGCAGCTGCACTTGAGAGCCAGTCCCTACAATAAAGACCGGCAACGCACCTGCGATTCTCCCGGTGTTCTTGGACGGCGGAAATTACTACCCGTCAAGCGTCACGCTTGCTCGTTTGCCAACTTTATTTTATATTATTATAGTATTATATATAAGAATAACTTTATTTACAAGAATTTTTTACACTACAATACATAAAAAAATTCTAAGACATAGTATCGCTATACATTTTTTGAATCCTAGCGCCTGAACTAGGCCGAGCCTGTATCTCAGACGCTGTTTTCTTCCCGTGTAATAGTATGTCCTAGATATATTTTAATATAACTACAAGATTTATAAATATGACATAAGGTATACTGCGATTTATTTTTACCTTATCCTACCTTACTTTTAATAATAGTGTAACGAGTTACACTACAATATTGTGAACTTAATTTTTTTTTTTTTTTTTTGCGTGACTTTAATATTTATGAAAAAAACAAACAAAATATTTATCAAATACTAGAAACAATATGAGTTTAAAATTTGGATGTGCCTCAAACTTATTCTTATATAATAAGTGTATATGGATAAACATGAGCAGAGTAATCCATATCTGAAGATGTTATTTATAATTGTACTAGATAATTATCGTACGATTACAAATAAGTTTTCTATGTCTTCATACTTCTGTGTCTTCAACCAGGATGTAATTACTTCTTTACATTTATGAAAATTCAGTGAATATATGTCAATAATTTTATTTAGTTTGTTGTATAATATAGGACCAAGATAAAACTGATATTTATTTACAAAAAAAGTGTTGTATTGCTTTGTAGTACATATTGTGTATTTCCGTCTACTTGTTAATAGCTCAGGTTTATAAGGAACCTTGGCATGTTGTTCAAGTATGACATACTTAATAAACAATTTCCTAACAGATAAAACATCCCATTCTTTGTATAGATTTATTGTAGGGTATCTGAAAGGTTTGAATGCCATTACTTTTAATAATATTTGTTGCGCTCTTTCAAGTTTGATTAAGTGAGTCTTTTTTGCTCCACCCCATGAGGTTATACAATAAGATAGGATAGGTTGGGCTAATGCATAATATACCATTTTCAGTAAGTCATAATCAGCCACATGTCGTAATTTTCTAAATATATATATTAACTTTCTTATTCTATCGGTAAGTTGATTAATGTGAGGCACCCAAGTTAGATTCTCATCTATTAAGATACCTAGGTATTTTATTGTTCTAACTCTGTCTAAGAAGATACAGTTACATTTGTCATATACACTTTGCTGATAATAATACTGACAAGTGTGTATTTGGATTCTGAATTTACTCTCAGCAGGAAGTGTTCTCTTTGAATTTGTAAAAAATATACATTTGGTTTTGGATATATTCAGTGATAAGAAATTTTCATATAGACATTTTACAATTATTTGTAATCCATTTTCAGCATGTGATTTAGCTTCTTCCCAAGTTTTTCCATGAAAAATTAAAGCTGTGTCATCAGCGTAAGTAAATATTTTGCAGTTGTCTAATTTAAGTTTACAAAGATTATTTATATATATCAGGAATAAGGTCGGCCCAAGAATACTACCCTGTGGCACACCTGTATTTATAGAAGTGGCGCAGCTAGTATAATCTTCTATTTTAACTTTCTGTGTTCTGTTTTCTAGATAATCATTAAACAGTTTAAGAGATAATCCTCTGATGTCGATCCTTTCCATATTACTGAGCAGAATTTCACTAGAGACGGTATCGAAGGCTTTTGCCAGATCTAAAAATATTCCAATACACTTGTTTTTATTATCAATATTAGTGGCAACAAATTCTGTGAGCGAAGAAACTGCTAGAGCAGTGGATTTGCCTGCTCTAAAGCCATATTGATTATCTGACAAAATAGCTTCTTTTTCTAGGAATTTTAATAATCTTCTATTAAAATCTTCTCAATTATTTTAGATAGAGCTGGTAATATTGAAATCGGGCGGTAATTCTCGACGTGGTTTCTATCACCAGCTTTGTGAATTGGATGAATAATCGATATCTTAAATACTCGAGGAAATGTTCCAGTTCTAATACATAAATTTGTAATATGTGTAAGAAGTGGTACAATAATTGAATTTGACATCTTTAGTAATTTCGTAGAAATTTCATCCCATCCTGTGGTGCTGCAAGATTTTAAGTTCATTAGGATAGACCGAATTTCTTGATCAGTTGTCTCTAGTAAAACCATCGAGTGCAATGGTGTATATGTGGTCTTATAGTTATATTTAATTGCCTTTGTTTTCGGTATTTTCTCTGATAATTTCTTTGCTACATTTACAAAATAAGAATTAACTTTTTCAATAGATAACTCTGGTGTATCTGATATTTTGAGAAGGTCAGAATCGGAATTTTTTTTTTTGTTCCGGTTAGTAAGTTTGTCTATTATTTTCCATTTTAGTTTCGGATCAGTAGTATATTTATTGAGTTCATTTTTCTCGAAGTTTCGTTTCAGTCGCTTTAATAAATCATTGCAAAAAAATTTCTGTATCGGCTATAAGTAGTATTTAGAATAATATTTTTAGGGTCTTTCTTACATTTCAAATGCATAAGGTCACGATTTTTTATACATCGTACAAGGTATATATAAGGTACTTATTATAGTATTATATATATATATATATAATACTTTAATAAGTACCTTCTTAAACAATAAATAATTAAAACAATAGTTTGTAGGCTCTTGGTGTATTGTACTAGTAGCATGTTTGTAGAAACTGATTACAAAAGGAAACAAACCAATTTTCATTCAATTGAAATAATTACAGGATACTGAATATATTGTGAATCGATAATAGCTCAGTGGTAGCGTAAAAAAAGTACTATGCAACTTTGAATTATACCAAGTATAAATATCAAGTTATCCGTATATTAAGTGTTTCTTCCAAGACTGTTAACATCTAGTTTAACTTGTTTGATATATGTTTTCAATTAAATTAATATGTTAGCAGCTTTGATTTTACTCGTTTCACAATGCATTTCTGCTGTGAAATTAGGTACATCTGATCCAGCGTCGGCGCAGCTCCTCACTTTCAAACGCGAGACTTTGGTTAGTTTATTTACGTAACTATTGCGTAAGTGATATGCATTCATTTAGTTTTATTCTATTATCTATAGTATCGTGTTTTTACATATCCTCTGTTGTAGTAATTTTTTGCGTAGTGGTCAAAAGCAATCAAATTAATCTTCTATATCTGAAGGGAAATATGTCGTGATTTGCAAATTTTGGCTTCGCGAATACGATTTCTCTATATTATATTTACAACCCCATTACACCCTTTTTATGAGTAGTTTGAAAAAAAAAATGCATACTTTTATTATTAGGTATAAATAAGTATTGTTATTTATTCTTATTAAAGTTTATCCTTCTTTTTACCCAATTCCCAATCAGTTTGTCCAGGTTACAAGGCTCAATTCCAAGGTACTGTCTATCTCTATACCAAAATTCGTCATAATTCATAAGTGGATTAGGCTTAAGAACGTAACAAACAAACACAGTCACTTTTGGATTAAAAATATATGTAAGGATGATAAATCCGGAAGTAAATTGGTTTGTTTGGTATAAACGTTTTGTTTTCTTATTTGATTTAGTAAAAGATTCCATTTAAAAATCACTATTATTTGAAAGTATTTGGAACCTGGGGAAGGTGATAGGCTATTTTCTATCGATAACCTTATTGGGAGTGGAGTAAACAGAGGGATAAACTTTGTATGAATCTTTTTACTGATTTTTACTGCGTCTGCGTAAAATCTAGTAACTTATATTTAAAATTTTTCAGGGTCCGATTGGAGTGCTGACAACAAGTGCTGGAGTGCCAGTTGAAAATCGGGATGTTGTAAATACAATAAATACTAACCTCCTCACAAATCCTTATTTTATAAGTACAATGGGTCATCTGGTACGAGAAAGAATACCAGAGCGAATTGTCCATACTAAAGGAACCGGGGCTTTTGGTTACTTCGAAGTAGTTAATGATATTTCAAACATTTGTAAAGCCAAATTTCTTAGTAAAGTTGGTAAAAGAACACCTGTAGCTGTAAGATTTTCTCTAGCAATATCTGAGAAAGGAGCAAGCGATGCCAGCAGAGAATTAAGAGGTTTCGCAATTAAGTTTTATACTGAAGAGGGTAACTTTGATTTATTAGGGATATCCACTGAGGTATTTTCATTAAAAGATCCAGCTTTATTTTCTGAACTTGTTCATAGTTCAAAAAGGAATCCAGTAACAAATTTAATGGACTCAAATATGGATTGGGATTTCACGACACTGAGGCCAGAAACGGCTTTCATGTCACTATTGTTATTAGGTGACCGTGGTATACCAGAAGGGTATAGGTATATGCCTGGTTTCCCTATTCATACTTTTCAAGTTGTCAATGAAAACGGTGAAATGCACTTTATACGATGGCATGTGCTTCCAGATGCTGGAATAAGAACACTGACAAATGAAGAGGCTGTTAAAAGAGGGAATGAGGATCCTGATTTCGCAGTAAGAGATTTATATAACGCGATTGAAAATGGCACGTTTCCTAGTTGGACTGTATATCTTCAAATTTTGTCATTTGATGAAATCAAAGAAGCAAAATTAAATGTATTCGATCCAACTCAACTGTTACCACAAGACAAATATCCTCTTCATAAAGTAGGACGCATTGTTTTGAATAGAAATCCGTTAAATCATTTTGCTGATGTTGAGCAATTAGCTTTCACTCCGGATAATTTAGTTCCAGGAATTCTGGGTGCACCTGATAAACTATTCGAAGGCCGACGCTTTGCTTACAGAGACGCCCAATTCTATAGATTGGGCGCAAATTTTAACAAAATAACTGTGAACTGTCCATTACAAATTAAACCTTACCTTTACGAGCGTGACGGAGTTCCTCCTGTAAACGATAATGGAAAAGATAGCCCCAATTATTACCCGAACACATTCCACGGACCAGTACCGTATATTGATAAAAACAGAGGAGAGTTAGTTCAAATTATAGAAAATGATAGTCCTAATAACTTTGATCAATTCCGGGCGTTTTACGAATATGAAATGACAGAGGCAGAACGTAGAATGGTCGTCAGTAATATGTTGAATAGTTTGCGCACTGTAGCGGACTTCTTAAAACAGAGAGCCATCAAAGTTCTTACAATAATTCATCCGGATTTGGGAAATAGAATTATTAACGGATTATATGGAAATACTACAGAAGTAATGAAGCTGTACGGTGGAAAGTAATGTTTATGAAGCAATATATATCTTAGATATAAAACAAATGAAATGTGGCAGCTTAGAAACGAAAAAATAATAATTAGTAAATGTGAATATTCGTCAAATATAATTGAACGCAGACGTCGTTTGATGTTTATGAGAGCTCACATTTTTCTCGTCTATTGTATTCCTGTATTATTTAAGTATTTTTAGTTACAAGGTCTCACTGTAACCTGCATTGTAACCACATATATTTTATGTGGAAACAGAATTATATTCATCCACGCAAATAACAACATTGTATATTGGTTTATTTTCCTATTTTTAAGCTTGTAAAACAATGATGCTCTCTGCCGATAATCAAAGTGTAAAGCGTATAGTGTGTAACTTAGACAAAGTTATACCGCGCCTTTAATTACGAGCTATTAATTTTCACAAACAGCGGTAGTAGTGTGTACAGTTTCTACTAATTTCAATTGATAATGATAATGTTTTTAGTAATTATTCTATACTTTTATCAAATAAAAATAGTCAATTATAAATGTCATTTTTCCATTAAACAAAACAATTTTGCCGAAAGTGAAGCGATTGAAGAAGATAAAAAATAGTTGAGCCGTGCTTCATGAAGAGTAGAAAATTCACTCAAGGTATAAGTAAAGAATTATTAATGATATTACGCACAGATATTATATGGAATTATTAACATAATTTAAAGAATACTTTAACTTTATAAGACTATCTCCTTTATTGGATCGAGTAATTGTGGCGGCTGAAGCTAAGCGATTTTTTTGATATGTGTTAGGTAACTAATAAGGCATGTTTTGGAAATATTTACATGATGTCGGTCAAACGGATTTAAATTAATTAGTAAGAAAAGCCTGATGTGTCAAGACACTTGATAAAAATATACAGTGAAAATTGTATAGGTCGAGAGGTATTTTCATTTAATATAGGATATCACCAAACCTATTGAATATCCTACAATCTTTTGGCACTACACGTCATCATGTACAACTAATTTTGTACATGCGCATTTTATGTGTTCCTAATTAGAGTAGAAAAAGTAATGTCAGATTATTAAATATCTTGAAATGCCTTCGAAATTAATTTAGTTAAAACGTACAAATATACATCTTTAATAATTGCGAGCAAAATTATTTAGGCGCTGCATATATTATATGAACATTTCTATTGAATTTGTTTACGAATTACAATATAATACAAGTGACCTACTTTCTATCACAGCACGCCGGTTATTATTCACTGATTTTTATACAATACAGAGCATAAATAGATGTGATTGTCCATCTGACGTCTGTTTTAAAGTTTCAAACTGTGATAGCGTGTTCGGAAATTGTATCGATAGACGGTGGCTTCAATTGTATCTTTAACTTTCGTTAAAGACAGTATCGTTATGAAATCATAGCATGGCGGTCTGATATTTTCAATATCCTTATATCTGTCCATGTATGAGGTAAAATGTAGAAAGCATTTATTTTATAAATGTACACTGGTAGTTGCACTCTAGAGCCGGTTCCACCATTTCACTAGGTTTCCTTTTCATTTTCACTAGGTTTATTTTAGGCCTTACCGTGACTAACTTCGGGCAAGATTCTATCAAACTTGGTCCATCGTTGCCTCACCGACCTTTCAAACCTTGACATCTTTGTCTCCGATGGCCTTTTTCTATTTACGCAAGATTGTTTTGGGTCACAGTAGATTTTTTTGTGTATCATCAAAACAATGAGGGGGTGTTCCAATAGGCGACCACCTCAGAAGTTGCATCTAATCAAATCATTGAACAATGTATGTTTTGACATACAAAGCCCTTCTGGACAATCGCTTTAACTTAAGTCTGTGATAACTTGTATTTATGTATATCGTTTTGTGATCTTTATTCCTGTAGGAAGCAACCTCCTGCAGGTACATCATTATAAATATTCACGTGCAAAAAATACAGTTGTTAGTTTAATTATAAATTCGAATTTATTGATAGGTTAGGTTTTAATTTATTGATTGATAGGATCAGGGCGTGATTTAGTAGAACAGAGGGTCTACGCTATTTCACTTATGAGGTCTTTTCACCACTCGCGTTAATCTTATCCAATACATTTTATTAGGCGTAGAATAGAACATAATTTTTAGAATGGTATAATTTTAATTTTCCTAACAACTTTTATGTAGTTTCCTCTTGATATTGAGGCCCTTGGCTCAACCCTAGTTAGCCTATAGGAAAATTCGGCCCTGCTTTCAATTAATTTATGGAACTTACATGATTCGAGGCACGCCCTGACGAATATTATTAAAAAATATGCATTATTAAGAATTAACAATTTATGTACTATTACATAGGTCGTCGACCAATATATAAAAGTATGTTATTCGGAGCTCTGTGACCTTTATGTTCCACTCTCTATATCGAAGAACTTAAATGTGTTAGGCACGCCAATTAGTTTAATTGAAAAATCACTCGAATGACAAATTGGTGGCGTAAATGGTGGCTGTAGGTCAAGATTATCCTAAATTTCTAGTGTATGACCTATTTGATATGGTCACATTATTATATTCAAATGATTGGTAGTGAAACGAGTGTATTTTAGATACATGATTTTTGTTTAAAAAGCCATAATTTTATCAGCTATAACGCTTTGCTCGATAACTGTTGATTTGAAGCGATAATAGCTCAGTGGTAATGTGTACCACATGTAAATCATAGCATGGTGGTAGGGGGTTTTCTTATGCCCGCCTGGCTATCAACCACCCTCAAGATGAAAATCTGCCGCCAAATACCAATACACACCTATTGGTATTCCGACAGTTGCAGTTTCTGCAGAGGTTTAGCATGTCTACCAACTTGGGCCGTATCGTCACTTCAAATCAGAGGAGATTATAGCCATAATGCTAAACCTAAACTATAAAAAGAAAAAGAAAAAACTATCCACATATTTTTGATCTACTTAGACAATGAATTTGAATGAATATGTTTTCTGGTCCCATAGACTTATTACTAAGATTCTTTTTCATTACAGTTAACCATATAATCCTTAATCTGTTACAGCTTGGCGGTAGTTTAGCTTTGCCCGACTGGTTAACAATCATCTACGGGTTTAGACTACCGCAAAATTTCAGTATGAGTCTTTGTGTTTCGGCATCGTGAATGAGAACAAGTCCTTTCCTTCAAGAACAGCAACATATGTATAACACCTCTAGTGTTGCAGCTGTCCATAAGCGACATTAACCATTTACCATCAGATGGGCCGTATGCTTGTTCGCTGTTCATTGTGTTTTAAATTAGTGCTATTGATTTTCTATGTATTTATATTATTTTGACACAATATAATAGCATATTACTATAAAATTATACAAAGTAGATTTCTAGTTTGTAATTATTTAAAACAATAATGCCATAGTTACGGTTAATAGAATACGTTAAATAATCGATTGTAACGGCTGTTTTAGTAAAAAATGAGATTATTAATTGATAATGTTTTTGATTCTATTTTTATTAGTAATGTATAATATACGTACAATTTCCAATGTTTTTACAACTATATTACCAAGAAAAGTGGAAAAATTTGTTAGTATCAACGTACTAATATTAGGTACTACGACTCGAATTTCAATTTATTGACGAAAGCTATTTAACAACATGCTACCACCAACAGGAGCAAAGCTGTATTAAAAAAGGTAATGAAACGGATAACTTTTAAAAAATATTTTTTAGTTCCACACGAACAAATTCGCAGACATAGCTTGTTTTATTATTATTCCCATTTTTCATGTCTCCGTTCCAAATATTTCATGCAGCTTTTTTATACTTAAGTTTTAGCGTTATGAACACAATCTCACCTGAGGTTAAGTGAAGATGTGGCTTACGTTAGAGGAGACGCTAAACCAAGTGGAAATACTGACTCTCAAGTGCAACTGCCGGAACACACCAATAGATATTTGGCGGCAAATTTTCAATTTGAGGTTTGTAGCTAACCAGGCAGATATTAGTAAAAGCACTAGCACCATGCTACAATGCATCACGATGTTTTCCTTCACCGAGACCTCAAGCTCATTGTAGGTGAATTCGAACCCACGTCCCTTGACGCGGTGTCCGTATACACTACCATCGTACCAACCATCGTTTTATATGAATTTTCTTCTTTATTACCCTTATCCCACCTAGTCAGAGTCGGCACAACATGTTTTCGTCTTCCAATCTTTTATATCAACGGCCATCTCAGTATTCACTCTTTTTATACACATATCATTTCTCACACAGTCCATCCATATCTTCTACGGTCTTCTCCTACAACCATCCACCTTCATACTTAACATTCTTCTAGATATGGCTTTCATCTCTGTTCATAACAAGGCTATATTGCTGATTTATTAAAAAAAAAATGAGTATAACAAGGTAAAACTTCGATTAAACTGTATTACATAATGCACCGACAGGTAATAGTCATCGACAAATGCTGCGTACATGAATTGTGCACTTTTTGCCGCTTGAGAAATTTGATTACACCGCTCAAAAGTTAGTCTTGGACATTCGTCGGCAAGGTTGCAACACCCGGGTATAAAGCCCAATGGCTAGACGTCAGGCGGATTGTTACAGTTTAGTTAAACATGCTCTACGGTACGCTTTGAAGTGGCAGAAATGTATCGGACGTTGAAATGGTTGTTCGTTGTGATCGCTGTGGTAGCCAGCCACCGGGAAGAGGCGGCACCGGCGTCACAACAAATCGTCACGTTCAAACAAAAGGCTAAGGTATGTGGGATAAGGTGTTTAGAAATCTCTTTATTATTTGCTCACTAATCATGATTGAAAAAAAAAATACTTCTGCGTATTATCTACAGTGCTTTAATTCTATAAAATTTATCTAATCATATGACACTGGAAAAATCTTAAAATATACCTTTGTTTTTAATTGTGTCAAATACATTTTTTACTTTATAAGTTTTAACGTTATGGGCCCAATCTCACCTGATGTTATGTGACAATGTGGTATAAGATAGCGGGCATGCTAAATTTAGTGAAATTACTGGCTCTGTTTTTCTTGTTAAGGTTTAGCGTTATTGCCATAATCTCACCTGGTCTTAAGTGACGATACGGCCCAAGTTGCTGGACACGCTAAACCAGTGGAGTGACTCTCAAGTGCAACTGCTGGGACACACCTATTGGTATTTTGGCGGCAGATTTATAACTTGATGGTGGTAGCTAGCCAGGTAGGTATTAGTAAAAGCCCTAAAATCACGCTATGATTTCCTTCATCGAAAACTCAAGCTCATTGTAGGTGCTTTAACGGGATGTCGTGCACACTACCACTGACCTTATATCGCTTTATAAACTTCTCAAGTGCAACTGCTAGAAAATACCTATAGGTAATTGGCACTAGGAAATTAGGCGGACATTAGGGAAAACCCTACCACCATGCAATGCATACACTGATAAACAACATAGGTGTTGATGACTTCTGCATGTTGTCACCTCAGTACTTATAAGTTTTATTGAACTTCGATTTTATTTTATTTAATCATATGGCGATTAAAATAACTAAAATAGACTTTTGTTTTCTAAACAGTGTCATATACTTTTATTGACCTAAAATGCAACCAATGGTAGATTAAACAAATATTCATTGATGCGGTGACGTTTTGACATACTGGTGGAGTTCGAGTTTAGGACTTCTTATATCGCATTGCTTTCTAAAATACATAGTACGTATACGAGAAAACGTAGCATGCAAACAAAAATCGAATTTATGTAATAAGCTTTTTCTATTACAATAAATCTTATGTAATTTGTACATATCAACCCTATTGTAGCATAAGGTACTAATACATATAATTAGAGACTACCATTTTATGGAATGTGTAATGTAAATTGTTGTGGGCAATTATTTAATGGTAGGGCTTTTAATTAAATTAATTAAAATTAAATTACTATATCTGAACTGCATTTGACAATAGGTGTTATTCTCAACTTTACACGTTACCTAATATTATAAGTCACATCATTACTTAATATCAGATGAGATTGTATTGAAATGTTAGTCGGTAATAGAATAAGTGAAAAAAACTATTTGTAATTTTAGTAATAGAATGTTATGTAAAAGCTGCAAAATGTATTGCATAGATTTTTACTAGTTAAGAATCTCTTCATGGTCCAACGCGTTAGCACAAAATATCTAGAATAGATCTAGGTATTACAAATAACTATCTCTCTATCTTATTCACGTTTAAATTTATAAATTCCAGAGCCCAATCGCTATAATGACAACTAGTGCTGGATCGCCCATCGAATACAAAGACACCGTCACACTTAACTCCAATCTAATATTTAATGAATATTTTATGGATTCCTTGACACATCTAGTCAGAGAGAGAATTCCAGAGCGCCTTGTTCACGCGAAAGCTGGAGGCGCCTTCGGTTACTTCGAAGTGACTCACGACATAACACATATTTGTAAAGCGAAGATGTTCAGTAAAGTCGGGAAGAAAACTCCAATAGCGGCAAGATTCTCGCCAGTAGTTGTTGAAAGAGGTGGAACTGATACTTCTAGAGATGCTCGAGGTTTCGCTATCAAGTTCTATACAGAAGATGGTAATTTCGACATTGTAGGGTTTAACACCCCTATGTACGTCTATAAGGATCCTATACTCTTTACAACCTTTGTACGAGCCCAGAAGCGAAATCCAGCAACTAACTTAATTGACGGAAACATGCTCTGGGATTTCTTAACTCTACGTCCGGAAAGCTTGCATATGTTTTTATTAGTGTTTGGAGATCGAGGCGTACCTGATGGATATAGACACATGCCTGGTTTTGGTATTCACACGTTCGAAGTTGTCAACGAGCACGGGGAGAAACATTTTGTAAGATTCCACTTTATGCCTGACGCTGGCATCAAAAATCTACGTTCAAAGGAAGCATCTAAAATATCAGGCATCGATCCCGATTATGCAACAAGGGATTTATATAATGCTATTGGTAGAGGTGATTTTCCAAGTTGGACAGTGAGTATCCAGATTCTTACCCTAGACGACGTGAAAAATGCAAGAATCGATGTTTTTGATGTAACTAAAGTGCTACCCCAAGACGAATATCCATTACATAAAATTGGCAGATTTGTGTTAAACAAGAATCCGGTGAACTATTTCGCTGAGATTGAACAGTTAGCTTTCAGTCCTGCTAACCTTGTACCAGGAATACTTGGAGGACCAGACAAAGTGTTCGAAGCACGTCGTTTAGCGTACAGAGATGCCCAGTATTATCGTTTAGGCGCAAACTTTAATAAGATTCCTGTCAACTGTCCGATACAAAACAAAGTGTTTGCGTACAACAGAGATGGTAGACCACCTGTTAAAGATAACGAAAAGGATATACCTAATTATTACCCGAACACTTTCAATGGCCCTGTTCCTTATAAAGACGAGAAGAGATCAGAATTGATAGAAATAATTCAGGATGATCCTAATAACTTTGAACAAGCTAGAGAATTGTACACAAACGAGATGACTAAAGAGGAACGATCGAGATTAGTTGAGAATATCTTGTACAGTTTGGGAGGAGCGATACAGTCTTTACAGGATAAAGCTGTAAAACTGTTCACATTAATACACCACGACTTAGGAAATAGGATCGAAGAAGGTTTACAAGTTAATCGGACGAAATACGATTGGGATGATTTACTTTAACATTTTCATATAGAATGATTGTAGTTAAGATATCGTTAATTTATTTGTTTTATTTTATATTAAAATTGAAATAAACCTATGACAACTAGATAGTACATATTTTTTAACTATTCTTTTGAAATATAATAATTTGACACAGAAGTGATTACCACATACATAAAATATTAATGAATGCTTAAAGAGTAGAGCCTGTTATTACAATACATTTAAACATTTTGTTATTCAAATGATAAACTAATGTGAAATGATCTAAAATGATCTATTTTTTTAATGTTTATTAAATTCAATAGTTCAAGATTTTGCCCATCTCAAATCTAAAATAGTACATCTTCAACCAGGTCTGTTTATCATTGCTATATAATCATTTAATGTAATTCCAAAGAAGTTTAAATAAGTCGCTTATTTCCTTTCTTTGTCTACTCTAACAAAATAGTGCTCGTAGGTGCCCCATTATCCTGAAATATGCCCAGGGCTCTCCAGTAGCTTAAAGACGGCCCTAATCAAAGATATTTAATTATTGATGTTAACAATAAAGCATTAGTTTATGTAATATGTGATTAATGTAATATATTATTATATGTTTCAATATCGTGTAGCAATCTAACCTTCATACATTTCCACATCTTCCTAAAATGAATTATAATTACTTTAATGAAATTAAATCAATTGGTTTATAATACAAATTAGATATTTTTGAAAAATGTATACATTCAATATATACGCCAAATATATTTCCGACTATTAAATTATAATTATATAATAAACAAGTTAATTTATCTAATTAAAAATATAATCTTTAAATATAATTGGCATAAAATAATGAAGTCATTATAATCAAAAACCTTGGACTTAATAGTCATTAAGTCATTTTTTTGTATGTATATAATATTTATAAAATATAAAACAAAAACAAATTAATTATTAATTAGTGGATATCGAACTTGCTCGAATTCAATGTCAGCAGGAAACTTACTAAGAAGATTTGGTGTCGTGTTACCAACTACTATGTAAGTAACTATGTGTAGGTGTTTGTAAGTAACTACTATTGTTTTTCAAGAAAAGTTATTGTGTATATATAAATATTCGATGTTTGTATGCATGCCTCCTATGGCCTCCAAAACGGCTGGACCGATTTAGATAATCTTGTGAAGTTTGGTAACGATTAGAGGGTTAACGATATTTTTTGTACGTACGATGTGGTCTTTGGCTATTAATTCACATCTGAAGCGATAATGGCTCAGTTGGTAGTGTGTTCTGTTGGCGCGTCACTGGACGTGTGTTCAAATCCACCTGCAATGAGCTTGAGCTTTCGTTGAAGAAAAACATCGTGAGGAAACCATAACATGGTGGTAGGTTTTTTTTCCAAAGCCGGCTTGGCTAGCTACTAACCTCAAGTCGTATATTTGCCACCAAGTATCCATAGGTGTGTTCTGGCAGTTGCATTTGGGAGCCAGTGCCTTCACTAGGGTTAGCATGTCCACCATCTTCCGCCACATCGTCACGTAACATCAGGTTTACAAATTCCAAAAAAAAAAATACAAAAATTATATTTAGCATAATCAAACAATCATTTAAATTTAAGGGTATTTTTAACACCTAATTGCTTAACCATAAATACCCATAAATAGCTATAGGTGTGATCCGACAGTTATAATTGAGAGTCAGTTTCTTCAGTAGGCTTAGTATGAGACGATTCAAAACTTGATCGTAATTTGATATCAAATTAAACTGAGACTAAATGCAATACCTATATAGAGTCAAAAGACTATTTGTGTATTATAATTTAAAATAACATGTTGTTGGTAGTAATGACTTAAATGCCTTTTACGAAAACGCCTAAAAATTTTAAAAGCAAAGTACGGAAAGTAAAAATTTGCTATCAGGTAAGAATCTTAACCAAGTTGAAACTAGCCCTAGAAGGTAGACCTTCGGTGTGAGGCAGCGCATCGTCACTAAGCATCATCTAACTCTGTTCCATTCAATATATTCTATTCCAATCGAGGCAAGAAACCAAGACGTGATCGAAACGACTCTTAAAATTGCATTCCTGTAATAAAAAAAACATGACTAAATTTTACTCATTTAATATGCTATTTGTTATGAATTATTTATTATTATATACCTAAATATTTTATTTGCACTACTTACCTACTAAAATACTGCTAGTTAGTTAATTTCAATGTTTTCGGAAGTTAGACGTTAAATCAAGTAGGGTTAATGGAATTTACAATGTACTTGTAAATAATGCACTCTTTAGTAATAATGTACTCTAAAGAATCTAAGTTCAAATTGATAAAAGTCATTCAGAAAGCACATTACTGATTTTTCGGATAATACGTTCAAGTACAATTTCAAGAAGGTTTCGATGTCAGCTTATAGGGTGGATCAATAGGTAACTGATGGTGATATCTGGATTTAACATACGCTCAAAGTAGTATTCGCTAAAAACGATTGTAATTTCAATGTACTAATATAAAATAATGTACGTTACGGAAGTAAACTCGATCGAGGTATTGTCGTTTGTTCTCGATGAGTGGGTTGTTTTATGAACCGGTGGTACCTTTCACGTGCATAAGATCTTTCTCAGGGTCTTATTTGAACAAAGTATATTGAACACATGGATAAAAGTTCAATTCTCATTTTAAATAATATACTAGAAATGTGATGGAAAATAACTTTCATTAAAGTTTATTACTCATGCACCCGATTGAGATGTGCTTCGATGGATATAGACACGAATTTCTAAGGCTTCGACATTTCCGATAGACTCTTGTAACTTGAGTGCGCTATGAATTGTTCTTTCACAATTTATTTTACCGTGGGAAAGCAATTTGTTGAGCGGGAATTTATAGCGAGTCTGAAGTTTTAAAATCAATAGAATAGTACGGAAAGTTAAAATAGTCAAAATATTTTAAGTATCGTGATAATGAATCTCTATTGCCTGTGGTCAGCGCATCATTCGTTAACGGATAGAATAATTTCGTTAATTGTTATTTTGTTGTACTAATTATTGTCAGGAGAAGGTTCTTATGTAAGAAAAATTAAGGAAGTTGAGTGGAAAATTAAAAAAAATACGAATATTTATAAAAACTTAACGCTAGTATTACTTTGCATAACTGTCAATTGTCAGAGCATTACAATAGTAATTGTACTATGTTTTTGGATAATATTTTTTTTATTAATTAAACCAATTCTAATTCAATATTCATACACTTCACTTATACACTTGGTATAACATGCACTATAGTGATATTTTATGTTATTGTTAACAGTTTTGTTAAAATTATATAGCACTAGTTGTGTCTGCGACTTCGTTCGCGTGGAACAAAAAATATTGAATAATATTTGCCTATTTTTGTATTTTTTTTATACAGCTTTACTCGTATTGGCGGTAGCGTATGTTAAATAACGTTAAGTCTTGCTCGTTGACTGCCCTATCAAATACATAAAGAATTTTTGAAATCCGACAATTACCGCGTTCAAACAAAGAAACAAACTTTTCCGCTTTATATTATTGTTATTTTATTACATCAAAAGATTAACGTCTGCACTGACGAGTGACTTTTGGTACTATTGCTGCTTTGTAATAACAGTTTTTGTTTCTAGCCTTACAGTTTACGATATAAGTCAGTATCTCATTACTGAATTTGCTCACATTCTTATCGCAGGCACTCCACAGATTTTATCGATAATATAGTCTACCCTCCACTATCCGCTCTAATGGTGAATTGTCTCGGACTAAGAAATAATTTGGCGGCTTTTTGAGTAGAGATAGTAGATATATTTATTTTTGAGTAGATAGTACATATATTTATTTTACGTAAATACCGAATTAATTCATATGTTGTAATAGCATATGATCAAGCAATAAAATAATATAGGTAATTTGAATATTATCTCATAAAATTGGTTTTAGAACAAAATTTCTATCTTCTATCTGGCTCCCAGTATTGTCTAACTCTGAGCTTGTTTGAACACGACGACTAAGTAATTTTTTATACTTTTTATTTATTTAATTATAAGTTTAGTGTTATAGGCACAATCTCTCCTGATGTTAAGTGACGATGTGACTCAAGACAGTTGATATGATAAACTGGCTCTCAAGTGCAACTCCCGGACCTGCTGAAAATCTGCTGCCAAATACCTATAGGTATTTGGCAGCAGATTTTCAACATTATGGTGATGAGCAAGGCGTACATTAGAAAGAGTCCTACCACTATGCTATGGTTTCAGCAGTGTTCTCCTACAACGAGAAGTCAAACTCATTGCAGGACGATTCGATCTCACATCTATTGACGCGGAGACCGTATACGCTAACAACTGAGTCATCATCGCTTCAAAAGATGGAACCCAATACAAGCAGTACAAAATACATTGCCAATGATGTTGGGCTTAACAACGCTGGCCAATTTTTCTTAAGAAAGCGTTATATATATCTATATTTATTTCATTTACAGTTATTTTACCGTACGAACGACAAACGAGTTGACTCCAATATCAGTCAGTGTTCGCCCTCACTAATGTTATTTGATACTTTGTTCATTCGATATGAACTTTCACGATCTTACATCGATCTGTCACTCTATAAAGTTGCAATAATATAGCCCTTCATTGAATGTCTTCTTTCGAACAGTTGATTGAATTACTTACAAAGGTATATTCAAATAGAAAGGTGTTGTGTAGCAGTAAAATTTCATTACTACTAAACAATACTAAAGCTAAGTTGAGATAAAGATGAATCAATATAGAACGACCAACCTGTCATTATTATTGTAAATTCTTTATCGATGTCCTTACTAACCTTATCCTTACTAAGATTATAAATGCGAAAGTGAGTTTGTTTGTTTGTTATGCTTTCACGCCGAAACTGCTTGATCGATTATGATTAATTTTGGTATAAAGATAGATAGAAACCTGGGGACTGTGATAAGCTACTTTTTTTCGCAGAAAACTTATTAGAAGTGGAATAAAAAGAGCGATAAACTTTGTATCAAGTATTAGCTGTGTCCGCGACTCCGCATAAAAGTAAAATTTTATTAAATAATTTTCAAAAAAAAAATGTTATATAGCCTATGTTACCGAGGATATATATTGCAGGAATATGTAACATTCTAATGGTGAAATGATTTCGGTCCAGTAGTTCTTGAGTTTATTTGTTACAAACAAAAATACAAATCATTCCTTTTATAATATGAGTATAGATAAAAAAATATCTAGCAGTGAATGTCTTAGTTTATATTATTAAGGTAACAAACGTACGTACGGTTCGCGGGATGGTAAGTAATTACCTCATGCTTATAGCGTCAGTGTACCCATAATGCTTTGCTAACTTTAAACTATAAAGCTTTGATAACCACATTCTTTAAATTTAACTCAATATTATTTGAATGCAATATTATGTTCGGCTAGAAATGAATCTAGGTAATTTTGTAGTGTTAGGATTCATCGGTAGTGTATAGGGAAATACTGTCAGAGTAATTAGGTGGTGACGCCAGAGAGATTTCACGAGTGAGTAAAGTTCCGTCGCTTATTACCAATAGCGACAAGAAGCGGTTCATGGTTATAATGGGAAATGTAGATTCGCTGTTAAGATTTTTAATCAGTATTACTGGTAATTCATACTGAGTCTTATATACTCCTCTTGTAGCCAGTTCAGGCAGACACATGAGAGAGATATGTGATTGTATTTTACCTTGTGATGTTAAGGTTCATCCTTTACAAGTAGGGGTCTGCGGTCAGACCAATTAGGGGCTGTTTAAGTAAGCTGTTTAAATAATGAAATTTTTGTTGTTGCGAAATTCGGTAATTTTAATTGTCTGGCTTTTTATTTCAATAGAATTTAATTCAACCCCCCTTCCGTCTTTACAATGTATCGTAACGTTTTACGAGATTCTTCCCCCGTAAAGTGCGTTAGAGAGGCTTCACAAGTAGGTGAAGTGTCAATAGCTACTCCTGATAGGAATTGTAGCCAATATGAAAACGCTCCTCGGACCATGACAAGTATTTAAAGAGAAAATGTAAGGTGGTTTTGGAAATTTTTAGTGGGTGTTGCTGGTTATTTATACCAAGTAAGTCTTAGATACACTTCTTGCAGCCAAGCCAGGAAGATGCAAAAACGAAATATGTGACTGTATTTTACCCAGATAAAAAATGCGATGATATTAATTTCAGACTATTTATTAAATGCGTCTATAAATATGTAGGTAGGCTTATTAGAAACTTTGTTCCTGTAAGAGATATTATTACGCTGTAGAAATCGATTAATAACCGGGGAAGTATACTTGGGTGGGCATATTTGCCAAACCGCACGACATTAACAAGTGCCGTGTTTGGCGAACCGGAATCAATAACGAACGACACTTGTGTGCTAACAGTGCTAAGTAGCTTACAGTTGTAGCTCAATTACATCACTGTTTCATATTGAACCTTCTACGTTACTATTTTTGGATGAAATATATTTTTCATTAATAATAGAATATGAATCAAGTAATATGCTACTAAACACAATTTCTCACATTCATTTTACTCTAAAATTTTGCGAACAATTTGAATGCAGTCTATTATATATATATATGCATGATAAAGCGATGATGTCAGTGAACGTGAATCCTTGCAATGAGCCTTGGTTTTCGGTGAAGGAAACTATCGTGAAGAAACCATAACATGGTGGTAGGGATTTTTTAATACCCGCTGGGATATAGGGGGTATATGGCATTCACCTGGTGCGAAGCACCAGAAATATTTATGTAAAATCTCGAAGGCGATCCTACATTTTGCTCCTGTTTGTCAGAGACTGGACACGTTATTAGGTATTTCAAAAAAGCGTTAGCATAAATCAACTAAGCTTGAATAAACACCCCTAGACTTAAAGGATAAGTAATTCTCTAGTCAGTTTTATATTTGTGTTGTTTTTTCAATGTTTAAATAATAAATCAACATTCAAACTATATTCCTCATACTCCAAGAATGAGGAACATAGTATGACTGGACATTAAACGAAGTTCCAAAGTCTGTGATTCATTTATCGTCAGCATAAGAACCCAAATCCTGGCAACGTATTATGTATCAGCTTTATTGTATTTATTTTTGTCAATTGATTACCGATTATTTGTGACTATTGCAATCGCTTTGATATTGTGAAATGCGTAATAAGGTGCCGGTTTAGCATTCATACCAGTCCCTATCGGGAAGCCGTTGGATCTTAAATCTTTGCGCTTGATTTGTATGACCTAAAAACTCAGCCCTAGTATTTTACCATTCCTATATGACGTGATAGTCGAATTTTTCAGTGACATAACGTATTACAAAATTACCTATTACATATCAATTGGTAATTGAAATTATGAAACGTATACGAATTAAGTTCTATGTATAATGCTTAGATCTAATCGTCGTGTATGCAAATAGGTAAGCGTAGACCGAACGAGTGTTCATATCCGTCCATTTGATTGGTTTTATACGCAATGATCGTAATAGTAAGTTAGACATTACATTAATAGTGTGTAAGTTTTTTAAATATTTAACGACCGCATGTTTGTTATCGATTGTTTGAGGCTTGTTACCAAGTCTGCTACATACACGGAGCTTGTACCCAGTACCCTCAATGTAACTAACGTGATGTAAGTATTAATTCGAAGAGAAATGAAAGTACGATCGAATGATTTCATAATTATTTAAAATAATTAATAGAAATTTTAAATGGTCGAAGTATTTTAATTTGAAATGACATCGCGTTTCGAATTTTCTTTTTATTATTGGTCTTTGATTATTTATATTATAGGCAATTTATATTTAACATTTCATTAGTTATTCATATTGAAAATAATCTAATGCGGAAAAGTCGGTTTTTGGTAGAAGAATCCAATCCAATTAAAGAGTCATTTATTAATCATGATATGACTTTTCAAAGATTAATCAAGAATCGTAATAACGACTGGGAATCAGTTTCTCGGATAGCAATGATAATAATTCGATTTCTTTCAGTTCGGTTCGATTTTAATTCGACAATAACTTGCTTTGATTTTATACATATCCATCTCATTAGCTGCACAACCGGCATAGATATTTGATAGTAAGGATTTGTCAGTTTTTTCTGACATCCTAGAGTCGAAAATGGTTGTATCTTCATTAATCATCTGTAAATAAATAAAAAATTAAGTTCGTATACACAAATAAAATATTTAAACTCGTTGCGTGATTTCGTACTTGTGCGTACATGTTGGACAAATCACTGTAACGAAACTAAAGCATGGATTTTATTATATACGGGATACCAATAATGTACGGATAACAGATTCCGAAAAAAAATTCAAACCATCTCGTCTTACACGTTGCTTAATGAACAAATATTCAGACATTCTATCAAACAGTAACTTCTTTGTGATTACTGTTAGAGCGGCATACAACTTTTTATTTCTGAAGCAAATATATTTAAACAGGTAAGCATTTAAGGCGCATACGTTATAATACGCGTTAATCGCAATTTTCACCAAGTTGAAAATGTATTGTAACCTAAGTGTCGGTCTTACCCACACCCCTTAAATAGGATTACCATCTTAATGGCATATTCGCAAGGTTCAGCGATTGCTGCCATAAAAAAAATTAATAAAAATATCTTAAATGGATTTCAGCAACTTCAGCCGTCTGGGGGACAGTTGGGGTGTATAAAGTTGTCCCTCTTTAGCGTCGGGGCCCAGTTGAGCGAGCCTCTGGGGCACCGCGGTGATTGTTAGCACGAACCTGGGTCGTCTGAAATCACGCGGTAGAGGTATACCAAGGAGTTCTAGTTCTCTAGGGTTCGCACCGTATGATACCCACGTAGCCCGACGCCCCCTCCTCCGGGGTCAGATAGTATCTATATACGATTATTCCACGTAAAAAAGGGGCATCGATCACATTTGACTAAAGAAAAATTAAAATATTATATTAACTGTGTAATAAATAAAAAGTGTTGTAATACTTCTTAGCAAAGTATATAAAATAAATATAATTTCAAAAGTTTTAAAAATAATATATAGAGTTACTTTTGTTCGGTCAGAAATCACTCGCTAAAATACTAATGCACTGATATTTCCGTAAACATATTTGAGTAAAACAGTAGAGCATATAGTATCCAAGAGATACAAAATATTATGACTTTTAGACTACTGTATCATAAAACGTTATCGATTTAAACTATCTAAAATAAAATTAA
Source organism: Actias luna (assembly GCA_039707435.1). Taxonomy (NCBI): domain Eukaryota; kingdom Metazoa; phylum Arthropoda; class Insecta; order Lepidoptera; family Saturniidae; genus Actias; species Actias luna. The sequence continues at coordinate 3,808,949 of JAZHAC010000033.1, read as the reverse complement.
TTAAAATTGGTAATCACTATTAATATTTATTGTATAATTTTAAAGACATGGTGGTCTAATTATACGTCATTATGGATAATGTAATTATACCCTCATAAAACTTCTTAGTGCGTGCCTGGTATTAGGAAATTTAACTCGGCCAAATCGACGTGTTGGGTTAGCATTATCAGGCTGTGGGATCTGTAATTATTTATTGTCTGGCACTGCATAGCAGACTATGTTATAACTTACCACTATTATAGCGGCTCCAATTTAAGTAATTAGAATAACTTCATACGGTTCTTTACTTTCTAAATTGATTTGTTCGCTTCTGTATCGTACTTTTGATTATTTCTTACTGTGTGTGTGTGTTTTGTTAACTGACGATGTGACCCATGATAGTGGACACGCTAAGCCTTGTGTACGGACTGTTTCTCAAGTGCAACTTCCGGAACACAGCTGTAGGTATTTGGCGGTGGATTTTGAACTTGAGGGTGGAAGTTAGCCAGGCGGACATTCGAAACAGCCCTACTACCATATTATCGTTCCATTACGATGCTTTCATTGCAGGGAATCGAACTCACGTCCATTAACGAGGCGACCGTATACAGTACCAACTGCGCCATCATGGCTGCCGACATTACGGTTCAGACCTCAGTATCATTTTTGTTCCCTATAAAAACTTAATTATTTTACTCAATTGCCTAACACTATGAATGCGACTGTTTTGAAGTGTATATATAGTTATAATCTATAATGTCAATTTACCATATGGTTTACACTGTTTATTATGCCATTGTACAAAATAATATATTTTAAAGGTATATTCAAAACAAAATTTGCTGATGCGTTTAAACTTTGGCCTTTTCCACAGTATAATTGAATGTAAGACTAATTTGGAGTTAAATGCCGGGTTTTTTAATGTTTCCAATTTTAATAGATATTTTGACCGGCTGTCATGAAGAATATTTATCACCATCCCATGTGATATTGAGTGGCGATGAGGCCCAAGATGGTAACTTGGTAAGCCTAGTGGACAAACTGGCTTAAAGGGAAGTTACAGGAAAACAGCATTCGATGCTTGGCGACACATTTAAATTTTGAGAGTGGTTAACTAGCGAGGAAAATATTAAAGAATATGTCGGAAACTCCCTAAGTCCTATTATATCATAGGAAATGCATTAGCGCATACCCTCCCAGCAGTTATGTGGGACTCGCCCGGCGTTAGTTGTCAGGTATATACATTAAAATCATATGGTTATCCATCGCATTGCTAGTTCGATGCGGGTTTGAAAATAAAATCACCGTATCCTAACACTACTAAGCATAATAAAAAAAATAGTGCTAAAGTGATAGCAGATATAGATATTGTAAGCCGGCATACTTCCCACGCCGACTGTTGGGCTATATGACCAGTAATAATGTTGTTCGGTGAGTGCTAAAAGACAATTAACAAACCAATTACTCAGGCTTCCGTTCTGGTAACAGTATCATGACCATAAAAGTATGAAGTTCGATAAGTTTCACTAAATTGAATCCGTAGTCGTGTCTTGAATAATATATAATCTTATATTATAAATTAATCCATCACGAGAAGAAAACTAATTAGTAACGACGGATGGGATAATTTTGATACTTTTAAAAACAAATCCGTAGAAGTGATTCTTCATTCGAATAGTAATTACTAATTAACATAGATTTCGTATTTAATAATTATTGATTAATTCAATTATTTATAATTTAAAAATTAAATATAAGTATTTATTACTTCTGTGAAGAAGGAAACAGCGATCGTTTTATAATAAAGAATACTCAGGAAATCTATGAAAGTTAATTAAAGTAAGTATTTGGGAGTGGTAAAGAATGTGCAAGGTTCCACTGCAGAAATATAGACTCACGTGTGCGTGTGTGGAAAGTGCCTGCGAAAGTGTATCTAACGGGCCTTTTTTAACTTTGATAAAATACTTTTTCGTATATTCTTTATACCTTATAGGTTCAGCATTATAGCTACAATTTCATCTGATGTTAAACAACAATATAGTAGTAGTTGTTAGTGGTGAACACGCTAAGTCTAGTGGAGGGACTGGTTCTCTAGTGCGACGATCGGAACACATCTATAGGTATTTGACGGCAGATTTTCAACTTGAGGGCGGTAGCTATCCCGAGAAGATGACCCTGGTATCTGTTAACACGGGGGTCTGTAGTGTCGCCGTTAGGGCCTAAAGGGTAGTGTTGGGTGATTAGCATCCGATGTGTCACCACATGCCCCATAAGCCTTTGATCTGAGTCCGGTTAATGAGTTTGAATTTGCGCGTTGTGATGAGAAAGTCCGTTAAGAATGGGATTTTAGACATCATTAAAGGGGTGTAAGCTAGGCAGGCGGGCATTTGAAAAATCCCTACCATAATGCTATGGTTTCATCATAAAGTTTTTCTTCAATGAAAGCTTATACTCATCGCAGGGATTCGAATTCACTTACAATCGGTTCATACGTACATACGGCGTTCGTACACGGTACCATTGAGCTATCCTCATTTCATACCAGCAATAAACACATCTTCCATTATACCACTACATGAACTACTCTTGAAGTTCTCTATTTCTACATACTCCAGAATCTTACATTTTACAAGTGACAGATAAAACTCTGTATAATATCTATAAATAATAACGGAGATAATAACTCATTGCGGGTAGTTAATTCAGATGCAGGTAAGTTGATAATTTACTATCGCATTCTAGTGTTACACATATCGTTTCCAGCTTTCTAGTGAAAACAGATCGTTCGTGGTGTGGTTGTGCAACGCGCCGGAAGGCATACCACATATTGTATAGAACGCAAAAAAATATTAATAAAGATTATTTTCCTTTTGGTCATGTTGTTGATATATATATATATATATATATATTATACTTAAGGTTTAGCGTTATGGCCATAATCTCACCTGATCTTAAGCGACGATACGGCCCAAGTTGGTAGACACGCTAAACCTGTGGAGGAACTGGCTCTCAAGTGCTGCTGCCGGAACACATCTATTGGTATTTGGCGGCAATTTACTACTTGAGGGTGGTAGGTACCCAGGTGGGCATTAGAAAAAGCCCTATCACCATGCTATGGTTTCCTCACGATGTTTTCCTTCACCGAAAGCTCAAGCTCATTGTAGGTGCTTGGATTCGAACCCACGTCCCTTGACGCGAAGTCGTGCACACTACCACTGAGCTATCATCGCTTCCAAATCTATCAAATTGATATCAAATAATCATGTATCAGAAGTATCAAGGAGAGTGTTTTGAAAAGTTTTTGAACTGATCCTCTAATCTCCATGCCACAATAGAACCATAGCTTTCGGTGTCACAGCTTCACGTTAACTTACCAATTGCACCAGAGTGCCGTGAACTTAGTATATTCGGAATTTTTGTATTTCGGATATTTATATATCCGGATTTAGCTCAAGCACGGGTTAGGCAATTATCATAAAATGTATATTCGGAAATGTTCCGCCATTGATACTGTAACACTTAATAATACTTAGGACGAATCTAAATTGGGCAATGATAGTACGAAGCGATGATAGCTTTGTGGTAGTGTGTGCGCACACAGCCTCAAGGGACGTGAGTTCAAATCCTCCTACAATAAGCTTGACCTTTCGGTGAAGGAAAACATCGTGATGAATATGGTGGTAGGGCTCTTTTTAATGCCCGTCTGGTTAGCTACCACCCTCAAGTTGATAATCTGCTGCCAAATACCGATAGGTATGTTCCAGCAGTTGCAACTGAGAGCCAGTCTCTACAGGTTTAGCGTATCCACCAACATGGGCCGTTTCGTCACTAAAGATGAAGTGAGATTATGGCCATAACCTTAACTATAAAAAAGTAAGCACGTTATAAACACAGGAAATGCCACGGGAGCAGTTTATATAAAAAAAAAACTAAGTGACTCAAAAAATAAATTCCTATTATTTGTTTCATATTTGCTGACTGTACTATTAGGGTGAAGGCACCAGCCACCATTGTTATATTTTGACGACAAACTCGATTTATGTGGAAATATCACGCCCTGATATATTAGGTAAGCGAAGATGCTGAGATATGATACTTATTGTTGTACGTACTGCTACCTTCACACATAACCTATTGTATTCAATAAAATGAGGAATTAAAACTATTCAATACACAGTAAAAATTACGGCCGCCATTAGCAAGTGAAGGGATAGTCTAATGATAACTTTAGTATCCTAAAAAAGCAGTGCCCACTTTGTTAGAACTTTCTTGGATGTTTTGAATTTTCAGAATTAAATTTCAAATTTGAAATTTTTGTTTTTGAAAAATTGTTTGTGAAAAATTGAAATTTCAGAATTTATATTTCATACTATTATTTTAAACTCATATCCCTTCACAATTAAAATCATTAGATAAAAAATCGCACTAAAACGTTTTTTTTATTAATTCAGTGTAAATTACATTAATAAGTGTATTAGCTGGCACACGGTAGCAAATTTGTATGAAATATGAAAACCAGCACCTCCACCAAGCTTAACATTTAGCGTGTCCACCATCTTGGCCCACATCGTCACTTAATATCCGGTGATATTGTGGCCATAACGCTAAAACATATAAACTGTATAAAATACTTTCCATCTAGGTTGCGGTCTTTTGTTACTTAGCAAAAAAAAAACGAAATGCCATAAATTATCCCTTTGTAAAGCCTACGTAATTTTCCTTTCAAGTAAATGTGTACTATTTTTGTTCAAAGCGTTTTGAAATTCCAGTCGCCTGTGTTAGTAACCTGTAAGTCAATATGATGTTTACGACGTATAGTGGAAAAGGCTAGAAGTGTTCGTGAGGATCAAATTATTTTGCAGCCAGTTAGTTGCCTGGGACCCCGAGCTGTTGTAGTGAAAGGGGCAGTGGTTGACCCTAGAGGGTTATTCTACAATTGTATTGAAGATAACAATATTACATTTAAGTTAATTTTTTTGTCCTATTTTTAAACATGACTTCCTGTTTAAAAAATTTCAGGAAGTTTCTGTAATATCTTAGATTTCATGGTTCATGCTATTATTTGTAGTCCAATGATTTTGAATTTGTCAAACATATCGGATGAGGCAACAAAAAGTTTCAAAGTTTATCACTATCTTTAGCCTAATTCCAAAAAGTATTTCGCGAGAAAAAGTAGTCTATATCCGTCTTCAGGTTCCCATTTATCTCTATATCAAAATTCGATCTCTATATATTCGATCTCTATATCACAATCGATTCCGCGGTTTAAGCGCGAAAGCGTAACAAACACACAATCAAAGTCACTTTAGCATTTATAATATTAGTTAGAATTAGGATACGATTAGGATTAAAATCCAACAGGCTTTATGTAAAATGTCTTATATATTACACAATACAAAGTCGAATAAGTAATTTTACAATTACATGATTAAAAATAAATAATTTAATTATATCTCTTTGGATGTAATGTTGACAATAATACCACTAAAGGAGTAAGTCACACACCGCAAGGCTACAGAGTATTGTAGTTCGAAGCTGTCAGATGCCAGCACAGGCTATATTAATAAAGCTCCGATGATAAGTAACTAATGAATCGTAGTTTTCGGCGAGATTTTGATCTGTCGTGTTGTGATTTCTATTTTATTGCATATACTTAATCATTTGATACAATATTGTGTAATCTTCGTGACAGTTTACATTTGACTATAATCTATGAATGAAGTGAATTATGAATATTAACTCGATATATGATATGTTAGTGACAATATTAACAAGAGAGTGACCATCTTGTTGAATCACTGAACTCTTAACTACGATATCATTTTTGAATCGTCTGTATGGTCTCGGTGACTTTACCTACTCCTTTAAAAAAAATGTAACCCAAAATAACTTTCTGGCGAGTTCTCTTTAATCTAATGATTTTGATTGAGAAGTGACATGAATTGGAAATGATAGCATGGAGCATAAATATTGAGATCTCATAAAACTCCCAAGAAAGTCCTAGTACGGTAGGCACCGCTTTGTTAGTATACCGAAGTTATCTTTAGGCACACTCTTCACTTGATAATGGCGGTCGTGATTTTCGACAACGAGGATTACACATGTTGACAGCATTGAATCGGCCCTGAACACACATCTATGTTAATAGATGATCCGACCAACTTCGTACCGCCTAACTGTCAATGAATATCGTGTTCACTTTTAGCTAAACTCAATATAGGATTTTATATTCAGCAATTTTTTTAATTATAAATTTGTAAATCACCTGACTTTATTTTCGATATATAGATACAAATAAGTTTATATATATATATATCTTTTTTATTTATTCGTTATTTTGCTAATTTATACAGAGACGAATGCAACTAATCAGATATCATTAATGAAGTTTGGAAAATCCAAAAGTGCACGCCTCATAATTGTTTAAACGCCTTTTTTTGTTGTTTATTTAATATAAATTAAATCACATCAAATCAGACCGTGAAAAGTAATAGGGTTCTATTCTTAATTATACTAAATCGTAAGAAAAAAATAGTGTTTTTTCTTGATATGTGTGTGTATATATTATTTTATAAGTGAAATATATGATAAACAGAGACATCTTAAGTCTGAAAAATCGGTTGTTTTGCGTGAAGTGACAATAGTACCCACCTCAACGCTTCACTTATGAGGCGTCAATAGGTTCAGGCTGTACTTTAGTTATAAATGGTGTAAGTACCCGACTTTGTTATATGAATATAAATTATACTTTATTGTAAATGCTTTGTTAGTTTATTGAGATATTTACGTCAAAGTTTACGGATAAACTAAATGACTTAAACAGGAATGGCTACGTCGTCAATTTATATGCGATCGAAGTGGGAGCTAGAGGTATACCAGGAAAATGTTTCTATAACCTACTAAAAGATTTTGGCCTGGCTAGAAATGCAGAAAGGTCTATATTAGAACGTATCTCTAAAGCTCCTACTAAATTTGTCTGGTCAGGGAAATAAACACCAGTTGACGCGCTTCGTAAAGGGGCGCCTTAAACCTATATCTATGTCACAAATCTCTTCGTCTCTCTCTTCTTGTTTTCGAAATTTAAATACAACTTAATAAATTTAGTCTTATACCCGAAACAACTATTTCTATCTAATAGGTTTTACACATTACAGAATAAACCTTCTTCATATAAAAACAGTTCGTGCGTGCCTTATTGCTTTTTGTCGTTTGTAACTCATTACGCTTCGGGTAAAACATTTAGCATTCCGGTTTATGAAATACGCAACAACTTTGAAATTGTATTATTATTTGTTAAGAATTCGAATGTAATTTCCTATGATTCATTTGATACGTATCGGTATGTTTTAAACACAATGAACTCATAACTCCATACAGCTACACTTAAGAGACTGTATTTTATGTCGTTCCTGCAATGGTAAAGGAAAACATCGAGATGAAACCATAGCATGATGTTACGGCTCTTTGTAATATTCATCTGATTAGCTATAATTATCTATAGGTGTGTTCCGGTAGTAGCACTTAACAACCAGTCGCTCTACCAGGCATAGCGTGGCCATCAACTTGGGCCACATTGTAACTTAATGTTAGTTAAGTCAGGCATAACGCTTAGCTTATAAAAAGAAAAAAAAATTGCGTCATCAATGTTACAAAACATCTCAGTTTTGATTATTATTAGAGAAAAAATATTAGACATTCATTCAGCACCGAAAACTGTAAATGGACACAGGTTCTCATTTAATTTTAACATCTTCATTAATGAAAATAAAAAATAATATAAAAATTAAAAAAAGTACAGAAAAGTGTTTATTGAATCATGTGGCTTTGTAAAACCTACCCCAAAAGTTTACTATACAATACTATATATAATAACTCATGAGAACTGAATTCGAAACGCAAACTACTGCTTCTTAGCGGTAGAAATAGATTGGCGGTGTTTCGTCCGCAGTGGAAACTTGAACTGGCACTAATATCCTTATGTAAGTTCATATAAATATAAATGTTGCTCTACTTCGTGCCGGCACAATTCGTTTAAAAAAAAACTTTTTTATTCTTATTTATAAAACTAGCTGATTCTGCGACTTCGTTCGTGTAGGACAAAAAAATAATATCTATTGTAATACTAATCCATACTTCCATAACAATATTATAAATGTGAAAGTGAGTTTGTTTGTTACGCTTCTACGCGTAAACCGCTGAACCGATTATGATGAATTTCGGTATAGATGGGAACCTGGAGACGGTGATAGGCTATTTTGTCTAGCAATAACCTTATTGGAAGAGGGGTAAAGGGAGGGATAAACTTTGTATGAAACTTTTCGTCAGATTTGTTTGATAAAAACAATATTAACCAGAGCGAAACTACAACTTTACTCTTGCTAATGTGCGTGATCTTAAATAGCCTAAAGCCTTCTTCTATGATTGTTCTATCAAATACAAAATATTTCTTTTTAATCTGACTGATAGTTTCTAAGATTAGCGCGTTCAAACAAACAAGCTTTTCTACTTTATAATATCAATATAGATATAGATAGATAAGAGCATAGGACATGTAAACATAGTTGCACTAAACCCATTACCAAATGTTAAAACACTCATAAACATTTATATGGAGTAAACTCCGCTCGTATTTTGTCTTAATAACACATCGAAGGCATATAGTTCACCTTTGAAACTTCTTGATAACCTTATAAACGTCACGTTTATCTAATTATATGTAATATATTACTTAAGCAACTTTCGATTTCAAGTGATAATGGTCGCCTTTGGTAATAAGTCGCCTTTGGGTGTTTAATATTAGTATTGTCTCCTCCCTTTTAACGGAGGTGTTGAAACGTATTAAGGCTAATTTATCATAAGTATAATTAGCGTGAAGAGAGGTTATCACGCTAAATCTAATATGAGGTCAGTAGAAGTGTATTAATGGTCAATATGTCGATAAAGAATGATTAAATCATACTAATATTATACATGCGAAAGTGAGTTTGTTTTGCTTTCACGACTAAACCGCGGACCGATTATCATAAATTTTGGTATACAGATAGATGGGGCCTTGAAGATGGTGATAGGCCACTTTTTCTCCCGAAAAACTTGTTGGGACTCGTGTAAAAAAGAGGGATAAACTTTGTCTGAAACTTTTTATTGCGTCATCCGATTTGTTTGACAAAATCAATATTCACGTTAGCAAAGCCGCGGGTAAATGCTAGTATTTTATATCTACAGTTAATGTATTTTTCCAATTTCAAATTTCGTAATAAACACCGATCATGAATATTACATTATAATAATTTTGTCTGTCTCCCGAATTGAAATTACAACTCGCTTCACCAATTTTATTGAAACTGTATACACAGGAAGTATATATCATTGTGTTAATGTTAGGCGGTTACATTTATTATTTTAACACTTAGAAATAGTTGAAAAAATAAATATAATATATTTTTCATTTATTCTGAATCGATTTTAATGAAATTTATAAGTACACAGAAAATGCACCTTATTAGAAATAGGTAAGGTTTGTTTCACAGAGCGTAAAATTGCTTTTGTTTGAAATACAGTTCGAGGTTGATTTTCGAGTGACCAATTCACATACATGACCAATATAGCTAACCAATTTATCATTTTTTTTCTTTGTTAGCGTTGTGGTCACAATCTCATCTGATGTTAAATAACGATCTGGCCCAAGATGGTGGACAAGCTAAGCCCAGTGGAAAAAGTTGCTCTTAAGTGCAACTGCAGAAATACACCTACAGGTATTTGGCAGCAGCTTTTCAATTTGAGGATAATATCATTAAAAAAATCCCTATCACAATACTATGGTTTCATTACAATGTTTTCCTTCACCGAAAGCTCATCCTCATAACAGGGATTTGGACTGACGTCCTTGACGCGGTTTCCGAACACGCTACCACTGAGCTATAATTTCTTCTTTTAGTGATTTTTCTAATACCTAATGGTATGGTGATCACGAAACAGTATGTCATCATTAATGGTAATTAAGTAACATTTCGTATATCTTGTCCCTTTAGATCTTGTTGATATTCCATCGGTTGTTTTATTTTGTGGTGTGAGTAAAACTGGAAAGACTCTTTCCATTATGTGTTAGAATAAGTTTCGTACAACGTTTACGTACTCATTCCCTTGGAATCAAAACAAAAGCAGTTACCATACAAACCTCGCTTCCTCTTCGCATTCCGCTAGAATGTTACAATTTCATTGTATCAAACTCAGTAGAATAGTGCACAGTAGGGCAGTAATTCTTTAATTTTTTATACTCAAACGTGATTAAGGTTTTTTAACCAAGAATATATCACAGTAATTGTTGTATATTTATTTTCGGAAACAATAATTATTGAAGTGAAACTCCTTATGGGAGGAAATTACGATACGCAACCTATTTCTGTGACGCTCGTTCCGGTATACTCTATATATATATGTCTAAAGGTATACAAAAAAAGTATAATAAACAATTTAATAATAATAATTATAATTTGAAGCGGTGATAGCTTAATGGCCGTGAAATGATCGTGATGGAAGAATAGCATGGTGGTAGGGCTTTTACTAATACCCGCCTGGCTAGGTATCACTTCTAGTTGAAAATCAACCGTAAAATACGTATAAGCGTGTTTCGACAGTTGCACTTGAAAGCCTAGGTTAGGCCTAGGTTCTTGGGCCGTTACCTAAGATCAGATGAGATTGTGGCCATAGCATTAAAACCTGCAAAAAATATACTAACTTTTGGTTCGTTATTGTAGATAACAGTGATTGTACACAATTAACTATTGCCATTATAACCCGAAGCTCAACCTTAATTTTCTATCAGTAGTATAATTATACGATAAACGATTAAAAGTTACTTTATAAACGATAGGATTTGACGGAGATTTTATTATAGTAATTATATTTTACTACGCTTCAATGTAAAGAACGGTACAATTTGACTCGTGGGTGGCGGTACAGTGTCTTTTACCAATGAATCAAACTTAATGCCATCGTGTGAATATTTTCAAGTAATAATAATGCAGCACTAGCGTGCCATGTCGCCGCCGAGTTCCAAGTGGATTCGAATACTACAATAAGCCTCAATACTCAATGTAAAAGCATTGCTATGAAATAACAAAGTGATGTTAGTGTGAAAGTGTATTGTCTAATAGCCGGCTAGCAAATTACCACTTTCAAGAGTTCCAAGCTGAAAATCTGTCGCTAATTACTTACAGGTGTTTCAATAACTTCTTTTGATAGTCATTCTCACACTATTTGAACTTGTTACCATATTGGGCATCATGCTTGATATCAGAAGACATAAATTTTTGTCTATAGTTTTTAGGTTTAGCTACAAGGCTACCATCTTACCCGATGTTAAGTGACGAAGTGGTCCTAGCTGGTAAATAGAGGGACTGACTCTCAAGTGCAACTGGCGGAACACACCTATAGGTATTCCGCGACAGATTTTCAACCTGAGGATAGTAGCTAGCAAGGTAGGAGATACTGGAAAGACTGCAAGTCCGAATAGCCACTACCCCCAGTGACTAGAAGTATTGTGAAAGCTGTCGCTGGTTTCTAGCAATACGGGTATTTGAAGTGTCACCGTGGCGTGTTTTAGTGAGTAGTGATGGGTAATTAGCACTTAATGAGTCGCCACATGCCCCTCATGCCTTAGATCTGAGCTCGGGTATGTGCGTTGCGTTGAGGAAGACCGTAAAGACCGGGATTTTAAACACCACGTTAGCAAAAAAAGTGTATTAGCTAGTCATTCGACAGGCATTAAAAAAAGCCCTAGCACCGTCCGGTTTCATAACGAAGTTTTCCTCTACCGAAAGCTCAAGCTTATTGTAGATGGTTGGATTTGAACTCACGTCCCATGAGGCGGAGTTCTTGCTACCACTGAGCTATCATCGCTTGAAAGTATAAATATTCAAAGTGACAATTTTGTTTGTTTGAACGCTCTAATCTCAGAAACTACCTGTCAGATTTCAAATATTAATTTTTAATCGATAGAGCAATCACTAATGAATATTTTAGGTTAGGTATATTATCAGGCTACTACCAATCGGAGCTAAGCTGTCTTGAAAAAAGTTACAAAAACAGGCAGAATTATCAAATTATTTTTTGTTCCACACGATAAAGCGCGAACCTAAATTTATTCACCTTAGTTTTTAATTATTTAGTGTCAAGTATGAAAGTTGGCAAAAAAATACATGTATATTAAAGTTGCGTTACTGAAAATATGTACACAGTGGTATGCATATATCGCGTGAAAACAGCGTCCATTGAAGATTTAACCGAGTTTCCATATTGTAGCACAACCCACTTTTACTCTCTGATATATCTAATACGAGCCGTGACAGCACAATTGTATGTGAATATATAAATGAACCTATAAGAGGGACGGGCGACTAGATCTTTCGTATTCTACACAATATGTTGGCTATAATAATTCACGACATCTTAATGCAGATTATTGCGCTAGGTACGTTCAGTAAATATTTAAGATGTATTATTGGCCAATGAGAATTCTTAAAATTCCTTATTTCTACCAATCGGATTTTGTTTTTAATTTTTTGAAGTAGTTTCTACAATCTCGCGCGATGTCAACTGATGATCTGGCCAAAGATGGTGGACACGCTAAGTCTAGTGGGAGGACGGGTTCTGAAGTTGAACTGCCGGAATACACTTATAGGTGTTTGGCAGCAGATTTTCAATTTGATCTAGACGGGCATTAGAAAAAGCTCTATTACCATGCTATAGTTTCATCGCGATAATATCCTGCACCGAAAGCTCAAGAATAATAGGTGAAGAACCGAAATATAGGTGGATTCAAACTCACATCCCTTGACGCGGCGTCCGTACACACTCCCAACTGAGCTATCAACGCTTCACCGGTCATTTTCATCGGTGTATCGGTGTTTCTCAAAGGCGCTGTTTACCAAATCTGCTAAGTAGAACATTGTCCGTCAATATTAGGTGTACGTACAGTCTATTGAGTTGCGGTGACAACAATGGGTGGAGGGCTTTTGGCATGCCATAAAAATTAAAAAAAATGTTTGTAGTTCATTTTTTGAACTCTTAAATGTAAGATTCACAGTTATTGATTCTGAATTACATTTTTAGTTTTTTCTTGTGTTTATTTCCAACAACTTAAAACAGTGTTAGTCTCTAAATCTGGTTGTAAAAAAACCTAAGGGCATTTATGTAAAGTCGCCCTTATTATGGTCGCTTACACTCGCAGGAATTAATGAAATTTTGTTAAAAAAATAAATACATATCTCTTATATATAAAATTCTCGTGTCACAATGTTACTTGCTATACTGCTCTGAAACTGCTAGGCCGATTTTTATGAAATTTTATATGTACCTTCGGTATGTCTGAGTATCGGTCGTAATCTATTTTTTCATATCCCTAAGTCATAAGAGTGGTTCACCAATAAAAAAAAATCTTATAATGTGACACTCAAAATATATACGACCATAAATGATCAATCCCCTACCCTCATCCTCTCATTTTTCAATACAACCAAAGTATTCAGTAGATATAATTTATACGGCAGAACAAGGTTTGTTGGGTCAGCTAGTTTTCTATAAAATGATAAATTAAAATTACAAACTAATTAGTCAGAATAAAATCGCAGAATTAATTTTATTCAAACCCTGTGTACTTCTTGGACCAAACTATCTCGCTACCCGCAGAATGTACACCGACATGCCGATTCATTGCTTATTTGTTCCCCGTTCTCGTTTAGCAAAAGGTCCGGGTCACGTTTGTCCTCTTATCGCGATATGCAACCAGCTCAGGTGTAAATAAATAGATGTTCTAAAAGTAGAGCACGAGTGGAAACATTTTTATCGAGTAATAGATTTTTAGTTGTACAGAACGCGAGTGCGTGTCAACGCCGCACGGCGTCGTGTCTGCCCGTTTCAATTTCTGGACCGTATAGATTAATTACCAGATAGCATGATGTTGTCTCTGACACAATACATTCCGACTTATGTAACCACATGACACAGTGTGTACGTATTGGTACACCGAGAGCAACTGCTGAAATTCCTGAATATCATTTCGTGTACATCAATACATATTTCCAAAGAATTCGCACAAACTATGTATGGAAAACAACGTAATGATAGAAGTAATATTGAGATTTTTAGACCTTTACGAGACTTAACATATCACTGCGTCTCTTTAGGTCATCCGTTAGAATCTTAGTAAATATTTTCTAGAATTATTTTTTGTAAAGATATAATCTTCTATAAGAGTAAATCTGTATTTCCTGGTACACCTTTTAAAAATAAGATGTGTTTTTATTTAAATATGTTGCTTGAAATCTTCTCCATTACAATATATTATGCAACAAAGTATTATATAATTCTGTTCGACAATCACAAAGGTGAAAAATCAATGAATTTCATTGTTTTCAACACTATATAATTTTTAAATGCAATAATAAATTTGTAAATAAATTTGTAATATCAATTTTCCCAAATATCAGATGACACTTTTAAATATTAAAATAATACAACCGGTACTGAAAACATCTTATGTATAGAGATAAGCCGGTAAAACACTCGATCGAATCTATGAACACTCTATTCTAATTGTTTTGAACTTTACTGAATGTTGTTTCAGTTGTTTATTACAATTTTTGGTGGATATATATAATGAAAGACATGTGTTATTATTCAGAAAATAGTTCTACAACTGATAATCTTTCTACAATAACAATTGCTTTAAATGAGTCTTGAACATATTATCTGGGGAATTAGAATGCTTGTCATAGTAACAAATAAGATTATCTAATAAAAATGTATTTTGTTCTCGGTACACCGTGAACTTAATAGCCCCATTGTGAAATGACCTCACGATCTTTGGCACATCGCTAAGTTGACTATCATCAATATACTTCAAAGTGTATTTGTTATGCTAAGTTAGGGTTAATAACTGTATCATTGTTGTGTCGTACGCTATGCGGTCTCCGATTGAGCGTGTGATTGACACCGTGAGAGTTCGCTTTGTTATGACATCGGAACGCAGTCGAAAACTGCGGGAGGTTATCATTAATATATTTTACAACATAATTATGTAATTTGCGAGGTCGTACGACACGATTATTTCTAATGGATTGCAGCGATCGCGATCCATGACGCATTCTGGCTACAACCAGGGCTTATCTAACAATCAAGCAGGACTCTAGGGTTATTAAAATGACCGTCTTTCAACTTAGCGTGTCCATTATTTTGGGCCACACCATCACTTAACAACAGGTGAGATTGCGGTCACAACGCGACACACAAAATAAATGATAGATTTTTATAACAGTGACTCATTGGTTTGCCGCATTTCCGTATCACTTTAGGCGTTATCATCGCTACTATTGTAAACTCCTTTTATGTTCCACAAATATAAGAAGGAACGTATACAATGGAATTCGAATAATAGAAAGCGATTCGAGTTGACGTTCCTACATGTCTCGTCAAATACAAGGGACTCTTATCTCGGCCGCTGTCATTAAAACATGTATACAGAATTATAAAGAAATACAAGAATAATGCTACTGATCATAATAGTTTGATTTACTAAGTAGTCGCTTGCAAAACTGCAAATCATCGATCTCCAGAAATAGAGTAATACGCTGGTGATGATCGCCAAGAGAATACTGATCTGCTGATTTTGATTGCTGTGTGCTTAATATTAGCGTAGTGCTGTTGGTACTTTGTAATAGTATAAAAATGGTACGGTAGTATTTTTACAAAAATTTAGAGACGTAGTAATTTTAGAAGGATAATCAGTTCAATAATAATGAGACGATGAGAGATGTCGAGTGGCAGAAAGAGGATAACTACGAGGCAGTGTCCGAGACTCGCGACTACGGAGGTGGTTTAAGGAGGCCTCCTTTCGACAACTGTCAACACTCACTTTCACCGCTCGTGTTTCTCTCTCTATCCAGTATAAAACATTCCCGATAATTATTTATAGATAAACACCAATATATATAGTGTAGATTAGTGTACACTATAATAGAGAAATATGAATCTTACGTATCTTCGGTAAGCTCCAGTTACGTACGACGAATACGCCTCGAATGCCTAACTTTGACTGAACCCAAAGTTTTTTTTTTTTATGAAGGACATACGCTGTCAGTAGGAGGCGCTTTTACAGCTTGGCAGAGCTTTAAACCCAAAGCCGGCTTACACCTCACTTATACACTAATCAGTGTTATAAACTACCCTCCTATAACTACATTCCTAACAGTATATGTATGTTCTCAAAATAAATCAATTCTAATCTGATAATAAACGAATAGAACAAGAAAAGAAAAATATTTAAATTCATAGTTGCAATTTCTGCTTAAAAAGTATGAATAAGAAATCAATGTTAAAGAAATCACTTTACTCATATACGATCGCTTTTCGTAATTTGTTTTTGCTATAGACGAAGTTCAATTAGTGACACGACTGACAGTGGTGACATTTTCACAAGATATGTAGAATAAATATAGCTATTGTGAGCAATAAACGCACTCCATAAGATATAAAAAGACCCGAAATGAAGGTTTTAAAGCCTTTTGATTCTTTTGTACTTTATATTTGAATGAATATTTTGCTTTTGTTATGTGTTAACAGATTAAGAATTAAATTGGTTAAATGTTGTTAATACGTATTATAATTATATATTTTGTATTTTACAGAGAAACGCAAGTATTTCTTTATTTAATTCTACATAATCCCAATTCAATAAAAAAGTAGCTCTCATTATATAAATATAAACTGTCTCGCTCGTTGGATGGAAAAAAGTTTTTAGATTACGACCGGTTTTTGTAAAATATTTCTTCATTTGTATGGTAATTTAGTTTCAATAAGCTACAAGTACTTTATACTTTTTAACAAGATTTAAATATAGATAGCATAGAATAAATTAACTTAATTGTTATCAATAATAACTAGTATTTAGGTTATTATAGCTCAATTACAGCGTATTCTTATACCGAATTGAACAATGTGGTCTCGAATCTCTTCAGTGAACCTGAGTTTTCAGTGAAGGAAAACGTTGCGAAAAGTCTTAGTACTGTATTTAAATATTTGTAATACTTTTTTTTTGTTAATATTTATGAAAACACCAGCCAATATTTATAGACTAAGTGTTTTCCTATCTTAAGCCAAATCATAACTTAATACCAGATGAGATTGTTAGTTTGTATGATGATAGAACTACAATTCTCTCGCTACAAAATCTCTGCTACAATTTTAAAAGTAGTTTTACGAATAGAATGTTACTTTCTCGAAACTTCACATCCATATAAATGTTACAGTATAAATAAAATAACTTATAAACTTTAATCGTAATACTATAGAACAAACTCATTTAGTTCGAAGAACAATTATCCGGAAATCAATTAACTCTATGAAGATTCAATCAGGAATCTTAGAACGTTTAGATTAGGCCGAGACTAATTTGTTTAATTAATTAATACATAGGTGTGTCTGGTGTGAAATTGATCTGTGATTGGATGGTTTTTATTGTAATTCAGAAACCTTTTTGGAATAAAGTTCCTTATCGCACGGTACGGATGGAAGTTAGACAAATCAAAATGTAAGATTTTACCGTCACGACCCTTTCTTTAGTTATTTTATATTGCACTAAATTTTTACAGTGTAGAAGGTTACCCATAGAGCGTTTGCTGTTGGCTGTGCCCAGTGATAGGTGACTTGTAAGTGGAATGCAGGCGTAGCGTATAACGTCTCTACAGCAATTATTATTAATATTATTTATTTATCAGATAACATACATCCATTGAGTAAAATTAAATACGAGAATCCATGTGTAAAATGATAACTTAAAAACAGTACAAAAATTGAATATAATACATTACATACAATATATTACAGTTTCCATAAATTCCAATAAACAGTTTCCATAAAGTAAAAAAAAGGTGACTTGACATTATCTTATGACAGCTGGTAACCAATATTTCATAAAAGGACTGTCATACAAGCCTATGAGTGTTTGAATAATTGTATTAGGACTATCGCGATTTTCATAAGGATTTCGCATTCCTCCTTTACTGCTAAAATACAGGGGCTACTTTTGCAATGCGTTTAATATCTTACTAGAACTATGTTTGAATATTAAATATTACACATGACACTGGCAAAACTGCATGCGTTGAAGTAATAATAAAAAAAACCAGTGTGTACTTAAGATCGATCAACAGAAGAAACTTCCTCACTTTATCTCTCTCCATCTCTTAAGCAATTCTTACTCAAAACGTTTTCAATTAATATATAACATATCCCGTGTTACTACCTCATACTTGGTCATACTTGCCGTGATATAAGTGACTGAGTTATCATTGTGTAGATTGTATCTGATCTATCCAATTTACTTTAGGTCTTTTCGATTGACGCAATTTGTTCTCATACGTTCAACTGCCATAGTGTAATCATTATTTGAACGCAATTAAAAGGATTGCGAAATCAGAAGTGTTTTCTAAGAGCACTTTCCTCCTTTCGTATTATACATACTAACATCCATAGACTAAATCAATATTATAAATGTTAATAATTACAAAGCGGAAAAGTTTGTTCGATTGTTTGAACGCATTAATTTTAGGAACTAATAGTAGGATATAAAAACTACATTTTTGTACTTAATTGAGCAATCTATAAGGAAGATTTTAGTTCATTGCACATCACGATACCGCCAATAGGAGCAAAGCTGTATTGAAAAAAGTTACAGACAGACAAATTTTTTTTTTTTTAGTTTCATGCAAACGTAGTACGTACCGAGTAACGTAGCGACAGCTAATATATGCAAATAACAGAAAGATAATTCCATTTATATGACTTTTTTCTTAATTGCCAACACTATTATTATACTAAATGTATATTTAAATCTAATTAAACTGGAACTGAATCAAATTTGAATTTTGGTAATTATAATCGAGGTTTACTTTGCTATCGTTATGGAAGTCACAAACATTTAATATTGAACTTTTATCTGTCTTTGACCCAATGGGCACACATTATTTTAAAATTAGCGAATGGATTTTAATTAAATCTGACATGTTTATAATTAATACTATGTATTACAATGTTGTGGACTAAAGAGTTGTTTGATATATCACAATTCGGTAGTAAATTAACTTCTTTATACGTTACGTCATAGTAGTAAGGTTTCAATGCATGCTTAAAAAAATTAAGGTAATAATTGATCCACCTTATTCAAAACATTACTATATGGTTTACAAAATTATGCGAAGCATAGAAATTTTCTTTACAATTAGTTATTTACGGCATGATAATAATATGCTGTAACAGTTAAAAAAATAGATAACAAAAAATATAATTCAAATGTTTACGCGGTCGTTGTTGCGGTTAAAAATGAGTAATAAGTACATTCACAACAACTTACTTTTAGGACTTTATTATTGATGGATTTTTTTTTCCTATTTTATAGTAAATAAGTAAATCTGGCCAGTAATTTCAGTATAACGCGTATACAAAGGGGATAGACAGGCAATTCAACATATATGCAATTAAAAAAAAATGAACTCAGTATCGACAAAAAAGTATAGGTGGATTATAATAAAAAAACTATTTTCAAATAACAAATTTAATTCCTATATAGATTCTTTTACTTCCATTTCCTTTTCTGCTTTTGTGTCCAACGCAATAAAATCAAAGACTACAAAATATTTGTTGTAAAAGAACTTTTACTCTAACATCTATATATGGAGATACGTAATGATGCGTGCTAATATTCCTAGAAATCGTTTATATTCTTCAGTTTGTAGGCGTTTATGAGTTATGAGTACACTCAACTTGCGCTTTCTTTAGAAATTTTTGGGCATTTGTATTAATATTCATGTTTAATGTGTAATTATTGATTGTAAACTTTCATAATATAGCAACGCCTACGGCGTAGACCTCTTTTATAAATTTTAAAAGTGTATAGCAGTACTTTATGGTATAGTGACAGTGTTTCAGTGTTATTTCTTTCGTGGAGGTTACATGGAGTTAATAAAGTATCTCAAACGGTTTGTGTTTACTTGTAAGTTTCTTTTTATAGTTATGGCTTAGCCTTATGGCAATAATCTCACCTGAACTTAAGTGACGATATGGCCCTAGTTGGCAGACACGCTAAACCCTTGGAGGAATGGCTCTCAAGTATAACTGCCGGAACACACCTATTGGTATTTTGGCGACAGACTTTTAAATTGACGGCGGTAGCTAGCCAGGTGGGCATCAGAAAAAGCCCTACCACCATGCTATGTTTTCCTCACGATGTTTTCCTTCACCGAAAGCTTAAGCTCAATTTATAATTTACAAATCAGGCTTTATTAGATAAAATGCTTCAATATATAAAAAATACAATAAAATATCATTTACAAATAAATAAAGTATAAAGCTCTATACTTGAAAAGTGAAGGAGAAATGTTAATGGGTAATAAATCTAGAATAAAGCTGTTATTATATGCTTAAAAAGGAAGAGATTTTCAATTCAGCTGTATTTCTTTTTATGTTTCTTACTTCAAAACTTCCTGATTAGGAAAATATTTTTTTTGAAAAGGGAATATGTTCAAAGAGGTTAATTTAATTAGCACCGGATCTAGAAATTCCAATATGCACTAGGGAACTCTTAAAAATTGAATAGGGAATGTGTAGTGTAGTGGTTAAGATATGATAGGTTTTTGACAATCAAGGCAGGGCAAGTGTAACTATGATCAAGGACGGTCTAGACTGATTTGGGCTGTTTAGCGTTAGTCAGAGTGTATGGAGTTATGGTTAGAGATAGTAGTTGAGGTCACGTCTGTTGACAACTGTTGAGTGCGCTTAGTCCAGCTCTGTCTCCAGAAAGTTTCTGACAGGAATTATGTAAAAGTTGGTAAAATACATAGCTTTAAAAATGTATCATAATTTATAACTTTATAATATATATGTTTTTTTTGTTGTCACAGAACATATTGTCGGTGGTATTTAACGTGTAAAATTCACTTTTGTCCATTTTCATAACACCCAAAACAAACCGCATATTATGGTCAAATGAAACATTTTCTGAAATCGAACCTATTTTGTATTCCGAATGGAAAAATAAATTAATCCAAGCTAGCACTAAATATTACAAGGATTGTTTTATATATTTTAAATTATAATAGCTAAGAGAATGTATATCATTTTCAGTGAAATAGCTAAAATAAATATACGAGTTAGAAGTTTATTGAGTTTCAATTCTTTGAATATTACTTTTCCCGTTCGTAAATTAATAAAAATTAAAGTAATTCATTACATTGGACGTTTAATAGAAATCGATTATACGAATTCACAAAACTTTCTATAATATTCTCTTGAGTTGTTGAGTTTTCTTAAATAAGTTCTACCTACACATAAAGACAATAGTAGGTGTACACTTTGAAATTATACAATCAATTTTATTTATTTTATTGATGACCATCGATCATACTCGAAGTTGTTCTCAATAAGCTGAATAAATAAAACAAATTTTACGTGATATTTAATAATAACACTTATATTTCTCCTTAAAGACACGGTTTAACCTTCGATTCTCTGAATCCTGACATGTCGCAAACAATTCAATTTCTCAACTCTTAAGAAGATTGGTGTCATCAAAATTGATGTTTACTGTTTTATCTTGATTATATACGTTTTTAACTTTAGTCCCTCTAGCCAAGTTGTACTTTATTTAAATTTCCTTCCGTAAATGGTAAATTTTAAAAAGAAAAAACTTTTAAATTCACATACATTGGATACTCAATATTTATTTTTATTTCACATCTGATAGTATGTCATGTTTTTAACATGCTTTTATACCGGAATTAAGTTGATATATGTCTTCCAACTATGTACCTCAATCTCACCAAAACTATGTTAACGACAAATAGCATGGAGAAAACAATATCAGTCGACAATGAAATACTAAAATATACAAATAAATATGTATACATGGGCAAACAGATCAGCTTCGAAATGGAGAGCAATTTCTTAGAAATCGAGAGACGTATCCAACTAACTAGCAACAAATATTGGAACCTGAAAGAGATTTTTAAAAGCTCTATGTCAGTAAAAATAAAAACTAAAGTGATGTCGAGCTGCCTATTACTGTGCCTAGCATATGCTTGTCAAACCTGGAAGTACACAATCAAAAGAAAGGGAAAAATTAGCATATTTCTATGAGGCCTAAAACGAAGTATGCTAAAAATTAAAAAATAAGAGAGTTTATACGACATATAAAAATAAGAAGCATAACTAAAGCAGCTCTGATATATGTCCTAAAACTGGTATGGAAGTGGGCGAGATATGTGGTGAGACTAAAAGACGAGCGATGGACTTGAAGACTGATACTTTGGAGGGGTCCAGGAGAGAAACGCTTCAGAGATAGACCGCTTATGAGATGGGCGAATGATATCAACAAAACAGCTAGTACAAAGTGCATACAAATAGCTTAAAATAGAGATAAATGGGCTTCTTTTATATTTATAAAAAGAATATCGAAAAAATAAACAAAGATTTTTTTTTACTATGTTTAGATTTATATATCATGTATTGTATAGATATATATATTTCATGTATTGTCATCCACTTCTGAGCTATGATGCAAATTTCAAGTAACTTACTCATGTTTCATTATTGTTAAGTTTCTAGCGACAGAGGCCTCGTTACTATATGCGATGAAGTCTTTTAAAAATCAAAAACAAAAAAGATATGAACAGTAAAATAATTAAATGAATATAATGACCGCGTAGCAAACGCGTGTGAAGCCGTAGGGCACCGTTAGTATACATCACCACTATAATTCGATGTAGGTACTCATAAACGCCTCGAGATATAAATTTTCAACAATTTCTTCGTGCATAAAGACGTCTATTAGCAAATGTGATTTGGAAACGTTAAAAAGTAAAAGTGAAACTATTATAGAACATCGGATATGAATGTTTCATCAATACATTTATTAAAGAAATAAAGTATGATGAATGGTTTTCGTATGGTCTGCGGAAAACAGGTCCGCTATTCCGCGTGATTCCTTTCTATCGATTTTTTTTTTGCATCAATGACTAATTACTTTTATTTATACTTGTCAATGAAGAAATAATTATTCACCGTGTTAAGCGATGATAGCTCAGTTGGTAGTGTGTACGGACACCGCGTTAAAGGACGTGGGTTCGAGTCCACCTACAATGAGCTTGAGCTTTCGGTGAAGGAAAACATCGTGATAAACTATGATAATGTCTGATTAGATCAATATTTAACTAATAAAATATTGACAAGAATTTACATCAAGCACAAGCAATCAATGTAGTTTTGAGCTTTTCGCTCAATATCAATGATCTTGAATATCCTAGCAAGAATAATGTGACATAGTTCCATATGCGACGAGTGAGTGAAAAAACAATGTTCAAAAATTACCTACGTTTTTTTCCAATGTAATGTATGTTGTTTTTTATAAAAATAAATTTGAAAATTCCTTGAGCTTTACTGGTATCGTTCCTACTAACCTATAATACTAGAAACTGTAAGAATACAAATAACTTATGTCGTTTTGTGACACAAATTTCTTAGCAAACCTAGATTTACCTGAGACGGAAACTCTAAGCAGATCCCGAGACTTGTGTAGGTGTAAGGAACCCATTTTCGGTGTCAGTTAACCTCATTTTCACTACTCGTATTTCTCTCCCTGCCCAGTGAAATTTGGTAGAAGCCTGCTAGCGTATCTTTAGAGGCACATTCTAGTATAGAATAGCAGTCCTAGACAGGTGACTAGATTTTGTAGTAGATTATAGAAAGAGTTTGCTGGTATACCTCTCGCATCTAGCTCGACCGCGTATGAATGAACTATGTAGTCATTCGAGGTCATGTTATTAAACACATTTTAGTTAAACTTTCGAAGTGTGTTTTTCACTACAATTGCGTAAAACAAAAATTAGAAATTTCTCCTGCCTAAACGAAGCATTTTTTTTTAGTGGATATATCCTATCTTCTACAAGTTACTCTCATGTCACTTAGAAATTGTTGGCACATCATTGTTGATTTTTAGACTGTACTGTGCTTAATATCAGATATAGTGACGATACCTTCCCGTGCTCTAGTAAAAAAACAAATCGACAAATATGAGTAAATATAAATCTCTTCTCTTACTTAATGCCTTTCACGACGGATTCACGATTACAATAAAAAAATATGATATAAGTTTAGATTTATTTTGAAAATAATCTATATAGCGTATATACACAGATCGCTGATTCTAACCAAACGGCAGTCAAGTGAACAGTTTCTAACAATTACGGAACCATTATCAAATTATGTACCACTATGTAATAGCGATCAAAATATTGATGGTCATAGAATAAAATTTGTAAACAAGTACAGAGAGTCAACATCATTATACTTACTTACTTACTTACTTATTATACTTACATTTAACAAAATTAGGATACAGTTTATAAATAATATTTGTTATTTAAGTTTTAAAATGTCAAAAAGGAAAAAATTGGTTAAATAGTTAAGATTGAATATTCAGAACGTATTACCCAAAATTTATAACAATAAGAATAAACTATTATACATAGTGTGTATTTTATAACAGTTTTAAATAACAAATAATAGGCTTTTCAATTAAAGTGAGCTAGAAGGTAGACATTATAGACAGAGTATTTATGAAGTAAATCATTTTTTAGTGTTATAATTAAGAATGCGGAATATTTATGAGAAAGGTTTACAAGAACATTAATTTACAAAGAAAATTTTTGGAACGTAATCTCTTATACCAAAACAGCCGTTCTTAATTCTTCAAGACTGATACGTCGCACAAAAATACGAGTTTGAAGTATATACTTCTCTTTTTACCATAAGGATGGTTACTTTGTTAGAATGAGATGCAAAAGAATATGTCATGGAACATGTTCTTGCCACTTTTCAATTATAGTTATAAATCTGAAAACAGGGTTGTACATTAAAGTATTACTGTGTATTTTTTGAGCAGGTTTCTTCTATAAGCTGTTATATATAGTTTCACTGTCTGTTAGGACCCTTGTTTAATCTTTGCGCCAAGGTTCTTCGATTGGTTGACGAGGCGAATTGATTTCTTGTACCGAAAACAGATAGCAATTGTTTATTGACTTATTGCTCAGCGAAAGTATGTGGAATGTATCCACATAACACGCACGTATGAGATAACTGCCAGTTGGATTTGAGTTGAGTAATTTTATTATACGATTCTAATGGGGACCTTATGATGACTTTGATTTTTTATATCTATCAGACTCTTACTTTTTAATGGTCAACGGTGGAATTATAAGTTATTTCTTTTTCATTTCTCTATACTTTATTTTACAATAAAATACATGTCATCGTGTCAAGTACTGGCGACAGATTTATTACAGAGTATTATAGCATTTATTAATGCTGCCCTAGCTAGGTAATACCTCGTTTTTCATAACGCGAAGTTCAAAATGCCCGTTACTTAACGGACTTTCTTATTACAACGCGCAGATTCAAATGCATTACCAGGGTTCAGATCAAAGGCATGAGGGCATGTGGTGACTTATCGGGTGTTAATCACCCAATACTACTCACTAAAACTCACTACGCCGTCACTTCAAACTCCCTTGTTGCCAGACATCAGGCAACTAGGTACGACCTTAGACTTTAATATGTGTCTTGAAACACCTAGAGGTTGATTCCGCTAACTATACTTGAGGGATAGTTTCTTTACTAGCCTTCTTATCATATTGGCCCAAATCGTCATATAACATAGGCAGATACAGTTGTCAAAACACTAACCTCATAAAAACAATATGAAACATATTTTATTTTACAAATCCAGTTAATATATTTAGGATATATGTGTAGAATAGTGTTTATTGCATACCAAATTGTTTAATATCAGTCCATAAATGAGAAAGGCTTAAAACGTCTTAAGGTTTAAGCGGCTATGAAAAGTAATGGTCAATACAATCACGAATCCATGCTTACCTATAATCATAATACGGAATGTGTAAATACGCTAAAAGTTTCAATTGAATTTAAATAATAAATGTACCTAGTTTAATAGGAACCAGTCCGTAAATGGTGAAGTTATATTTCCTTCGTGTTATATAAGTGTTTGTGAATTGTAACGTGCAACATATTTACTCAATACCTACTTGTTGCCTATTTCTAGTAATGAGGTATTGTGTCGTGTCGTATCATAAAGTTTAATTACATTCGCATGAACGTTATATTTATAACGGATACAAAATCGAATTACTTGTGTAGATAATCTCAGTGTTATACAATCTATGCCTTGTCTGTCATGGTTCTCGGTGCATTTGTAATAATGAAACAACTGTGTTAGCAATATTAATGTATAATTTTCAATGTTTATTTATTTTTCTATTCATGTTGAGTGAAATAACTTCATTTACTAGACAGGAAGTGGGGTGTGGTCCAAAGATAATGGTAGCCGCGAATAAGTTTGTTTGCAAAGCTTTACTGTCGCGTAGGCTTGATCAATCTCGTGTGAAACCCAGTTTTATACTATACGATTTACTTTATTAATAATTGTTCACATAACAACTATGTAATGTCGATTCATACATGTTGATACATAAATAAATAATGTCGTTATCGTTTCTGGTACAGTTAGTAACACTGATATATTTTTTAATATGTATATTTTTATACCACACTGTCCCCTGTCCCCTAATGTAAAGTGACGATATGATCTAAGGTGGTAGACTGGTTAAGCCTATCGGAGTGATTATTTGACGACATATTTTCATCTCGAGGTTAGTATGTAGTTAAGTGGGCATTTGAAAATAATACCCTACGATCATGCTACGGTTTCATCAGGATGTTTTTCTTTACTGAATGCTACAGCATTACAGAGATTCGACCTCACCTCTTTATTATCTGTTAATGAAAATCATTAACATCAGTTTCGTATATTTACTAATTGGTACTTAAAGCAACAATTTTTGATATTTTTAAATGATTATTTTTATCATACCGGTGGCTGTGCAAGCTTCGCACAAAATACGAATAAAACTTAATTCCTATAATAATTTGAGACGACATGAACTTCCTAGCGTATCATGGATTCACCGCACGGGTGTGTGCTGTTTCAGAAAGGGAAACTTCAAGCAGTTGGCACGTTTAGAGGGTCTCTTTTCGACACGCATCAACATTCAGCTTTACTACACGTGCTTCTCTCCCTACCCATTCCAATTGAGCCTGCTAGAACAGCTTTACAGATAAGCTATAATATAGAACTCACTGCAGTCTTAGACCCGGCCAGATCTTTTAGAATATTATAGAGATATTTTCCCACTATTATCCCACTTCGACCGTATAAATTAATCACGCAGCCATATCTCTTCCGGTCATTTAGTAGCTCGTAGTGTGTATTTGTTTTTATAACATGGTCTTTAGGTATATTTGTTTTCCTTAACTTTATTCCCATATTTTGATTCTGATTAAGTTATATTATTATATGAGGTGCTTACGGGTAAGCCTCTCAATGTGCCTAAATAAATTTTCATTTCCAAATTGCATGTAGTACATCAATTTATCAAACTTTAACTCCGTATAAGTACCTACATTAATTTGAATATTGTTTATTGGTATAAGAATAATAGTATGATACCACCCACGTCAATTGATTTGATTACTGAACATATTATTAGTAACGGTATCATGAGTTTGAGTGATAGCTACTAATTTTAAGGCTTTGAATTTTTGTTTTGTTGCTATTTTTATTTGTTCTGCGAAAATGGGATCAATTTTATATTTCAATAGTCTTTAGTTTAAAAGTGAACTATTCTGGATGCGGCCACAAATTAAGTTACTGTAAATATAAATAAAAGAACGATCTAAGAGCCTGTTCACAGACATTTTTTTTTTTTTATAGTTATGGTTTAGCCTTATGGCCATAATCTCACCTGATCTTAAGTGACGATACGGCCCAAGTTGGTAGACACGCTAAACCTGTGGAGGAACTGGCTCTCAAGTACAGCTGCTGGAACACACCTATTGGTATTTGGCGACAGGTTTACAATTTGAGGGTGGTAGCTAGCCAGGCGGGCATTAGAAAAAGCCCTACCACCATGCTATGGTTTCCTCACGATGTTTTCCTTCACCGAAAGCTCAAGCTCATTGTAGATGCTTGGATTCGAACTCACGTCCCTTGACGCGAAGTCGTACACACTACCACTGAGCTTTCATACTGATACAGATACATGAGCTAGCATATAATACCTAAAAATACAAGCGAAAAGGAATAGTATCGATTTAGTGTTCCGAATGTGTTGCGTAGTGTCCCATACATGTTTTTTGTTTTCTCTGTGTGCTAATGATTATAGAAAAAGACAGCTTGACTAGAGGGGCTGTTGGCGTGGTGGTTGCGTTCCGGTGGAACACAATCATATTCTACCACATTGCGAAACAAACCTTTTTTTTATGCTCTATAAGTTTGCGCTGGATCTCAATCATGCCTGATGGTAAGCATAGATGAAAATACCTGTAGATGTAATCCGGCAGTTGCAATTGAGAGCCAGTTCCTCGACTGGTCTTAGCCTGTCCACCGTCTTGGACCAAATCATCACTTAATGTCAGTTAAAATTATAATCTTGTGGTAAACCTACAAAATATAACAATATTATAATTTAGTGGTGAAGGCGTGAAAAATCTAACTAACAGATAAGTTGCTTATGCATTTATAATATTAGTTGCGTTTATGCATACAATTACATACCTAAATCTACAAACAATTCTGCCCCTTAACAACGAAACTAGAATCACGTATGAATATAATACGCAGATATATTGTGAATGGCGAATGGTAATGCCAGATAAGCACTTGTCATTAATAAGATACAATTTTGCCTGACGCTAAAACCCGTAGTTATGCCATAGTTGTTGGCATTTGTCAACATACGATAAGATTAACCATACGTTTGTCGATTTGATTACCCTTGCATAATATTATTTACATAATGTCTATTATTGACCGCAATTATTACGAAAATTATGGGCTTTCGATTCTAGATAATAATCAGAGGAAAATGTTCGAGGTTTTTTTTTATGGTATAACAATTTTAAATTGCTTAATTGATGTTTTATACCATACGATAATCGCTAAAGGTTCCTCATATTCTGTGGTAAGTGTTTAGAGATACTTACGCATAACCTTATTTAGTAGTGGTAATGAATACGAAGCGGTGATTGCTCAGTTGGTAGTGTGAACGCATGCCGTGTCAATGGATGTGTGTTCGAATTCCTGTGATGAGCCTGAGCGTTTGGCTCAAAAAAATATCACGGTGAAGCCATAATACGGTGGCAGGGTTTTTCTAATGCCATCCTGGCCAGCTACTCCCCTCTTTATCAGTAATGTGGTGTTTAAAATCCTATGCTTGACGGACTCTGTCGTGTGTCGACAACGTGCTAACTCATATGCATTACCTGGGCTCAGGTTACAGACGTAAGGGGCATGTGGTGGTTCATCGGGTGCTGAACACCTAATACTACCTACTAAAACGTGCCACAGCGACACTCCACACTCCCATGTTGCCAAAGGCCAGAGACAGCTTTCGCATTTTTTCTAGTTAGCTAGCTACCACCATGAAGTTGAAAATCTGCTTGGGTTCTAGTGCTTCCACTTAGCTTAGCGTGTCCACCATCTTAGCCATATCGTCTCTAAACATCAAGTGAAATCGTGGTCATAACTCGTATTAGGTGATTATCATCCGATGAGTCACCACATGCCTCTCTCGTCTAAGATTGAGCCTGGGTAATGCGTTAGACTTTGCGCTTTGCGATGAGGAACCTCGTAAAGAATAGAACACCGCTATAATAAAAAAGGTGGTTTCTAGCCAGACGAGCATTAGAAAAAGCCGTGCCGCTTTGCTATGCCTTCATCACGATGTTTTGATATTCTTGAATGCGATGGAAGGCTCTATGTTTGAGTTATTAACTACTGGAAGCTACAGAATAATTCCTGTCCGGCCAGCCAACTTTTAAATATAATTTCATATAAATAACCGGTTTGTTATCAAAATGTAACTATGTCGTTTTCAGGAAAATGATTCGTTATGATGTAACGTTCAAAAAGCGTGCGTTGTAGTTCCCCGGAATGTTCCAGAAATTTAATTGGGCTATACATAATGCAGGCGTAGCTATGGTTACCGCATTGGCTTTATTAGTATGAGTTGCTATCAACGGACGCTATGTCACTTAATATTTGGGCGACATAGTTATTTATGGTGTTTTATAAAATATTAACAATAGTAATAATTTTAATTGAAATTGAATAGCCACTGAATAGACATTCAATTGAATAGACAGGGCTGTAATGTGTATAGTGATTGAATATTCTAAGTGATTTTTGTGAACGTGTGATATTCTATCGACATGTTATTTTTTAATATTTGTTACTTATAAGACATTTATTTTATTTATTATAATCTAATTACTTATATGTTTTCAATTTTTATATCAGAATTTTCGATTGGTATTAACCTTTCTTAACATTTTCAACTCCATTACATTTTTGTAAAGGTAATTTAAGCCACCATTACAAAGACAGTAGTGGCCGTAAGAGGTTAGTGTACTAAAAATCTATTTAGTTTATAATAATGTAATCCAGTATATTTTATATCAGTTATCCGCTTAAATATAAATATAATCTAACTGCTAAGTGTAACTACATAGAACATACGAAAGTAGACCGAAAAAATTACAAAGAGAGAATAAAATGCAAACACTATATAGCCCTAAAACCTTCTAAGAACAGTTCCGATCCGAATGCTCATAGTATAAATCCGATAAGTTCCTATTAAAAGTTTGACGTGGTTAAAGGTTAAAGGAACTCTATTTTTATTATATATATATATATATATATATATATATATATATATAGGCTAACTGATGTGTTTGACTTCGATTGTATTTTCGCATTAACCGTAAGTGACCGTAAAATTCATTTCCGTGAGAAGAACATCCATGCCAAACTTTAAGTCAATAGGTCAAGTAGTGTAAGAGATTTAGTGATGAATAGTAAGGTGATCAAAAATATATAAAATTAATTGCACATTTTTAAATATACATTTTGAATACAACTTAGACTATCAGCTCAAAAACTTTGGAATACATACCAATGTTATATAATCCTCTTTATCGATTTCCAAGACGTAGACTCCAAAAGGTTTCATTTCTTTTGAGCGTTAAGCGTTGATTGTTTAACCCTTGAAAACCTGATTATATATAGAGTAGTAGAGTTGGTCGTTCTGATTGTACGTATACGTGGAAAAACTCTTGCGTCTATCTTTTAATACTAATCGTACTATGTCAATTATTTGTAATCGATTTTCCTCAAACTTTCCAACACTTTTAAAGGTAGTAGAGCGCCGAGACGACCTTTTTAAAGTGAGATCCTCCCAACACGTATAGTCGATATTGTAAGTGGTCAAATGCCTCTTAAACACATTCTTATATAACAGTTACTGAACACCGTGCTTACGTTTACCCTAGGGCATCTCGAAGTAAAAGACTGCCTTGCATACCAACTTCACTACGTCGCTGGATATAAAATAGAAATAATAATAAAAAAAAAAACCAGAAAATGATAATTTTTCTAGTCACATTTTTAAATGTCTCACACCTGATATTTAATCCGTAACTCACAACTTAGGTAATTATAAATTTCGCAACCGAGAAAACGAAATGTGTGAAAATGTATTAGCCATAATATCTAGTTGTAATAAATAACATACACACAACAATTTAGTACAACCTAAAATCATATTGCGTTACGCAGTCTCTGTTAGGTACTTGACTTTTAAGTATTGAGTAACTCTCCTGAATTCATCGGTGACATCGAAATTGTTGAAAGTAACGTATCGTAATAATTTGTCAATATCACCAACCCATACAGTTTAATGTGTACGAGTAATGAACTGCAAGGATCCAGTTAAACTAGACCTGTTACTTTAAATAAACAACAGATGTTTCAGGCTAATGTTATTCTGGTTGTCGCTAGGATTACGTTACAATTGACAAGGTGTCAAGAGTTGTCACAGTTTAGACATTGATGTGAAGATAACAGAATAATTTCTCGATAAACAGCGATAAAGTTTTGAACTGTTATATTTCACTGTTGAAATTTTTATTGGTGAAAGAGACGGAGTTTCGGAATAAACGGATTTATCAATGTTAATAGATCAGATAATTAATAATTTTGATAATAACCCTCTTCAAAATACTTTATCTATAACTGACGCAAAATCAAAACTTATTAGAGGTCGACATTGACATTCAGTTCAATAAAGGCAATAAAGTTCAGCGATCGAAATTTTTTATGACGTTATTTTTATTGAAGGATTTTTTTTAGGTTTTACGTTATGGCTATAATCTCACCTCATCTTAAGTGACGATACGGCCCAAGTTGGTAGACACGCTAAACCTGTGGAGGAACTGGCTCTCAAGTGCCGGAACACACCTATTGGTATTTGGCGGCAGATTTTCAACTTGAAGGTAGAAAAAGCCCTACCACCATGCTTCATCGAAAACTCAAGCTCATTATAGGTGGTTGGATTCGAACTCACGTTCCTTCACGCGAAGTCGTACACACTACCACTGAGCTATCATCGCTTCATAATAATATGAGCAAAAAAAAATATTATTATGGATAGACGTTATTGTGGCAAGGCGTTTTGTAATACCCGCCTGGATAATTTTAATCTACTAATGGAAAATCTGTCGTCAAATATCAATTGTGTAGTGTATTCTATCTGCACCGCAAAGCTAATTCTTAAAAAAGTCATAATGTATTGTAATTTTGGACTATGTAATCACCTAATGTTATTTACCCTACCTCGGTCGGCATAACATGTTTCCCTTTCATTCACTATCAGTTGTTATCGCAGTATTCACACCTTCGCACACATTTATAAAAACAAAAAACAATTATTTTTGATACGTTGGATTGTTTTATCTACTTACATCTACTTTGGAATCAAGAAAATAAATTATTACAGGATTGGTCTATTAAATCTGTAAATAAAGTTGTATATCAGACACTTAGATACCTCTTCTTCTCCTTGTTCTACTTCCAAGTTATTTGCGGTCGGTACAATACGTTTTCTTCTTCCATAAATCTCTATTAGCCGCCATTATTTACTCACTTTTCTTTCATCTCATTCCACACGCTCTATCCATCATTTCTTTGGCATTCCTCTTTCTTTCTCTATCTTTAACATTCATATCCATTACTTTTCTAAATGTTTAATGGACTATTAAGGAGGATGTTTTTAATTTTAATTAATGCGTACCAATTTGCGAGCCATTGTCAGTTACTAATAAAGAGTTTGCGAACTTTGAAAACTGTGAAGACGTTTGTAGGGTAATCTCTGCATGTACTGATTTGATTCTAAAAATTTTTGCTTGTCAAAAATGTAGGTAATCCATTGGAGTACTTATCTATTTCTAAAAATTATTATCCGATGAGGATAAGCGTGTTTTCTTTGAAAGTACTAATTTGATTTTAAAAATTCTGCCCGGGTGAAATGTGAGGAATGTCCGAGAGTACTGATTTAATAATCAAATTTCTGTGAGTATTAGAAACTTACCTTCTATCAGATGGTTTTATTATTGTATAGTTTTTACATTGTAACTAACGCTCACGAAATCGCGTCCGGCGTCTAGTTGAATATATTATTCTTATCTTAGAGATATCACAGTTTAGTTTGTTAAACATTGCGAACGGTAGTGAAGAAATTGAAAGCAATGTTTTTCAATTCAGCCTTATCGACAGTACGACGATAAATAAATATAATTTGGCAATGATATTAATAGTTCAAATCACCATACCGGACTTTGATGGATACATACATAATATTTCTTTCAAAGCTTTTAGTCAATCTCTTAGTGAATAGAACTTGGATTCATATGGTAATGAACGAGCAAATGAATGATTGGAAATAAATGCATATAAATAGGAGAAGACATAACTTTCTGATTTTCTGTTTTTTGTTTGCTATACAGTACTTATGGACAAGTTTTTCTATAATGATTTCTGATTAATCCATATTACATTATTAAGATCTCCATGGAGTTAGGTTAGGAGATTAAGCGTTAGGAATTTCAGCCTGTTGTATTTATTCATCTTCTATGTTTATAAAATTAACTATTTTTAATGTCTTTATTTTATGATGGGGCTTAGGTTCACAAAGGATAACCACCATTCGGTAACCTTACAATATTTACAAAAAATACTTAGAACTGAAGACAACATTGCATAAAATCTTGGCCTCTTCACTTGTAGAAAAACGACGACCAGCAACTAAATGACCTGAACATGGCATGAAGGGCTATACGCAAACGTATATGCAGTTGAAGTGGGAGCCAGAGGTATGCAAGCAAAATGTTTCTATAGCCCACTAAAAGAGTTTGGATTGTCCAGAACTGTAGTAATCTCTTATTAGAACGTGCCTCTAAAACTGCGGTAACAGGCTCATACCAAATTTAGTTAATGTGAGTGTTGACGCGCGTCGGAAAGGGGCCCCTTAAATATACATCCGTCTAACAAGTCTCGGGAACTGCTCGGAGTTTCCCTCTCTGCCACACGATGATCTCGGCACCCGCATGGTGAATCCAACATAATCATCCAATAACTAAGAAATTCGTCTCTCTAAATCCGATAGACGTCGTTGTACTCGAGATATTGAGTACTGGGAAAGGTAGAAAAATGTCGACGGGTAAAATTAAATGTACAAAGATTACCTACCATGTGATGATAAAACTAAAAAAAACGTTGTAATAATCCTTCATCGCAATTTATTCAGATTTCGCATAATCATATAGTTAAAGTTACTTAAGTACGATGAAAAAATTGATTGACGCATTAACTTGAACGGCCAATTAGTCGGTGAATATATAAAGGAAATCGTACGTACGTGACTCAAGGGACACGTTGCACAAGTGATATCTATATTAATAGTATTGTAAAGCGAAAGACTTTGTTTGTTTGTTTGAACACGCTAATCATAGGAACTACCAGCTCGATTTCAAAAATTATTAATGTATTTGATAGAATAACAATTGAGGAAGTCTTTAAGCTTATCAGAATCACGCTACTACAAATATAAACAAATTTGTATTGAAAATAGATCCAAAAACGGGTAAAAATTAATACTAAACTTTTTGTTCCATGCGAATGAAGTCGCGGGTACAAGTTGTATTATATATGTGTTTTGTACACTTGCCACACACATCGCTGTAATCAAACGAAACTTTCATACATAAAAGGGTTATTTCCTTAAATTTATTGCTATTACCGTAACATGGCTATATTGTTGGTAAGAAGAAAGATCACGAAAGTGAACGGATTTATCCCTTTAATTGTTTTTTTATTGTGATGATTGTGTTACATTATATTAATTGACTTTTAGTTTATTATTTGATTTACAGAAGCTATATGATTCAAAGATTGCAGGGGGGCGTACCAATTCCTATAATGTTAACTAGCTGAGTCTGCAACTTCGCGTGAGCCTAACCTTTTATTTTCAAGGCTCAAAGCTCATTGTAGGTGGATTCAAACTCACGTCCCTTGAAGCGGTGTCCACTTAGTTAGAGCTAACATCGCTTCAAATATTAATAAATATTAACATAATAAGTATTAACTGCCAATAACAATCATAATTCACGTTCATTTATAAGAATAGATCATTATATATTTACAAATATTATAGTATTAAGCATAAGAAAAATCGTTAGCAATACATTTAAGTAATACCCGATGATTGATGGTACGTCAGTTCTGTGTGCGTACGTACGCCAATAATTAAGTTTATCTTTAAATTGGCCGCAATCGCTGTGTTATGTATTATGACGTAATTAAACTGAAAGTAATGTGTACTTTATCCAATGCTTATATTTACCCATACTGTCCCTACTAACTAATATGATAAATGCGAAAGTGAGTTTATTTGTTTGTTACACTTTTACGTCTAAACCGCGGAATCGATTATGATGAATTTTAGTATAGAGATCGATGGGACCCTGGAGACGGTGATAGGCAACTTTGACTCTCGAGAAACTTATAGGGAGTTTGGTAAAGAGAGGGATAAACCTCGTATGAAACTTTTTATTACGCCATCTGATTTCCTTAAGGCTTTAGATAATATTTGCTTATAATGAAGCGATGATAGCTCAGTGGTAGTGAGTACGACTTCGCGTCAAGGGATGTGAGTTCGAATGCAACCACCTACAATGAGCTTGAGCTTTCGGTGAAGGAAAGCGTAGCATGGTGGTAGGGCTTTTAATAATGCCCGCCTGGCTAGGAACCACCCTTTAGTTGAAAACCTACCGACAAATACTAATAGGTGTGTTCCGGCAGCTGAACTTGAGAGCCAGTTGCTCCACAGGTTTAGCATATCTACCAACATGGGCCGTATCGTCACTTAAGGCTAGGTGAGATTATGGCCATAACATTAAGCCCTAACTATAAAAAAGGAAAAGGAAATTATTTCTGTATCCATCGACAACCAGAATTGGTTAACAAAATTAATATCAACGTGAACGAAGTTGCGGCTGAAAGCTAGTAGGTATAGAAACTTAGTATTTACGGACGAAAGAATATTTTGATATTTCTCGAAAGTATGTGGTCATAAAATCGAATAAATAAATTATCTGGTATCTAGAAAGCACTTGAGTTTTAAGATAGTATTGATGGCTCAGTGATAATGTTTACGTACACGGGTACGCGTGTCGATGGTTGTGAGTTCGAATCCCTGCAATAATTATGAGCTTTTGGTGAACGAAAACGTCGTGATGAAACCATAGCATGGTCTATCTTTCCTTATGTAATTGGTACAAAGTTAAGCACTGGCTTGCTTATATCGTTATACCCATTAAGTTCTAAGCCTATTTTAATTAAAAAGTAAAGAACATAAATCAAACAACTTCAATTGGCGAATCGTGAGCTTAAACTGTTAATAAGTATGCCGGAATAAGCGTTATTTGATGGTCGCAATGTAATCGGCCGCTAGCCCTTTCACCCCATAACAGCAACTGTATTTCTTAGACTATATGTGCCTGTGACTTCGTTTGTGAGTATTTAGTTTAAATTGAGTAATTATTAAAAAAAAAAGTTTTCTTCTCTTGATGGTTTCGTGAAGTTAAATAGCCCAAAGCTTTCCTCAAAAATGTCTCTTTCAATCGCAAAATAATTTTCGTAATCATACTGATAGTTCCTAAGACTATTGCATTGAAACAAAGTAATAAACTTTTATAGTTTATAATAATAATATAGATATAGATGTGTATTTTCAGTTGATGTATCTTATAAAGTCGACTACGTTCGAAGACAATGAACCACTTCACTTTCAGTAATACATAGGCATTATATTTTAATTTTTATAGTATACCCGTTTATAGTAGTCCCGGTGAACTTTGTATCACTTATGTGTGATTCATTCATTTTGCTATATATGGATATCTCACAGTTTTCTGCCCCATTCGCTCACTCATTTCTCATATTATACGATTCTAATAAATCTGTTCGTTTTCGGTTTTTTATTTTCTTTTATACAAACCTTGTCCTGCCAATAACGAACACAATACAACAAGATTTATCCAATTTGATGCAGTCGTTTGGAAGTTACGCACGTATAGTCAGTCAGGTCACTAAATTATCATATATAGGCAACTTCCGCACTAAGAATCTAGGCTTCTATAGCGAGGTCGTTACAAGCGTACAGATAACGGACACAAAGAAATACCCAGACGTAGAGTATTCATTTGTGGATCATACATATAATTGTGCTGTGCAGGATTTCAACCCACTTACCGTGGCGGTAGGGGCTAGGCGACTGCTATTACCGCTGGGCCAATCGTGCATTTTATACTTTATAGGTTTAGCGTTGTGTTCACGATTTCACCTGATTTTAAGTGATAATTTGGCCCAAGATGGACACGCTAAGTCTAGTGAAGAGATTTATGTAGATTTTCAACTTAGGGTGGTAATTAGCCATGTGGACATTAAAAATAGCCCTTTACCACTATGCTATGGTTTCATCATGATGTGTTCTATCACCGAAAGCTTAAGTTTCCACGGGTTTAGCGTTATTACCAACTTGGGCCGTATCGTCACTTAAGATCAGGTGAGATTAAGGCAAACGCTGAAACCTTAATTATACAAAAAGGTTTATTGCAGGTGGATTCGAAGTCACGTGCATTCATTCGGTGTCCAAGCACACTACCAAATGAGCTACCATTTTAACGATTAAATGTTATTAAATTTTTTGACAAAGAGTTTACCTTTATTGTCTTTGCATTTTTATTTTATTTTATTAGTTGACGAGAATCTTTACTTTGAATAATTGTTGATTTTAGACTATGTGTGTATGTATTGTGTTTTACATTAAAAGTATAAATAATCAATTAATGTTTCATGTATTTAATGTATTTTTATTATTATTACGTAATAACAATAACATTATTTATTCCACGTTCAACGCTTCTCCGTGCCTGTTATGTGCATTTATATGTTCTGAGCATTTCCTTCACGTTTATTATTTAATCCCCCGTATTCAAAATTTCGTTAACCGCTATAATTGTTTTATTAGAACAGCATAAGCTGTACACGTGGTTTTGTAGTTACATCAAAAGTATTACTTTAAAACAATACGAAAAACCTCAGTATCTTTGGTTCAAAATGAATTAACAATTAATATAGAAGCGATGATGGGTCTGTTGGTAGTGTGTACGGGTGCTGTGGCAAAGGACGTAATTTGGAATACTTGCTATGAGTCTCAGCTTTCGGTGGAGGAAAAACATCGCGATGATACCATAGTAACCATCGTGGTAGGGCTTTTTCTAATTCCCGCCTGGCTAGCTACCACCCTGTAATTATAAATCTACTACCAAATACCTTCAAGTGTGTTCCGGCAGTTGTACATGAAAGTCAGTTCTTCCACTAGGCTTAGCGTGTACACCATCATGAGTTCACTTAACATCAAGTGAGATTGTGGCCATCTGTAAAGCATAAGAAATATATTTAGAATTTAAACGAGAATTAGTATAATTTGTCTGTTGTCATTAAATATGAAATTGGTTAATATAATCATTTTATTATTGTTAATCTATTAGCCGTCCGAAGTTCTTACGTAAGATTGTTCGGTAGTTTCAAATTCATCTCGGTTTAATAAACGTCCACCGCAACTCTTTATAGAGTAATGATCAATTGATAGTTTGTTATTCAACGAACCAAAATCGCCGGAAGAGCTAACAGCTCTTTAACATTTCTTTATATCAGCGGTAAGCGGTAATGTGTTGCGCCATGCGTTATATTGTTGGTTTGATTGATTTCAAACGCACTCGCTAAAGCTCCGGTAAAGTGTGCCGCTTCAATGAGCTTGATTGAAGCATTATTTTCTAATTTATGCTTCGTTAACATTTCGCTTGTTCGCGTTAATTCTTACTAATATTATAAGTGCGAAAGTGAGTTTGTTTGTTACGCTTTCACGCCTAAGCTGCTCAATCGATTATGATGAATTTTGGTATAGAGATAAATGGGGATAAAGAAACGGTGATTATTTCTCGCGAAAATCTTATTGGAAGTGGGTTAGAGAGGGGGCAAATTTTGTATGAAACTTTTTATTGCACCATCTGATTTGCTTGACAAAATCATTATTAACGCGAGCGAAGCCGCACGTAAAATCTAGTACTGTTTATATATAAGTTGGATGTTAAATATGTTTCTAATTTACGCCACTCGATAATAGATGGCGCTAGCTGTACATTATCAAATAAATGGCTGTTTTAAAATTAGATTTTAAATGCGCAGCTATTTAGGTCACTTGACCGAGTAAGGGTCTCTTTGTTTCCGCGATTTCAACAGATTCAATTAAAATATAATGTATAAATTTACGTCCTTATAAAGCTGTAACAATATATCTGTTAGTTTATTACTATCATGATTTTGAATTAAGTTATCGTTGGTTCGTATGACAGAAATAAGATCGTGTTGCAGACATTTTCTTTGATAACTACAAATAGTATATAGGTTTCCAGCATAATAAAGTATTTTTAGTTATTTGTAATTGTTTTTTAAGTAATAGCGGTCAAACGAGCAAGCGTGTCAACTGATGGTAAGTGATCCCCGCAGCTCATGGATACCCACAACACCAGGGGAATCGCAGCTGCGTTGCTGGTTTTTATTTTTGGAGGGTTTGGCTCTTGAGCGCAACTGCCGGAACAGACCTATTGGTATTTGGCGGCAGATTTTCAACTTGAGGGTGGCAACTAGCTAGGCGGGCATCCTACTACCCTGGCTATGGTTTCCTTACGATGTTTTCCTTCACCAAAAGATCGAGCGTGTAGGTGGTTGGATTCGAACTCACGTCCCATGACGCGGCGTTCCTACACACTGCCACTGAGATATCATGGCTTCAACGATTGTCATACGCCGATTAAGGGATGCCATTAATTCTACAGCCAGATACTTACTCGATTCTAAAACAAGTCACTATGTAAAGTTTTTCATCGAATCTATATTCTTATTAACGGCCTAAATGTTCCGTAAGTTTGGTTAGGACTTGTTCAATTAAAATATATATATATTATAAAGCGGAAAAGTTTGTTCGTTACACTGCGCTTATCTTAGGAACTACAGGTAGGATTTGGAATGATAGCTCAGTGGTAGTGTGTACGATTTCGTGTCAAGGGGCGTGAGTTCGAATCCGAGCACCTACAATGAGCTTGAGCTTTCGGTGAAGGAAAACATCGTGAGGAAACCATAGCATGGTGGTAGGGCTTTTCTAATGCCCGCCTGGGTAACTACCACCTTCAAGTTGTAAACCTGCCACCAAATACCAAGAGGTGTGTTCCGGCAGCTGCACTTGAGAACCAGTTCCTTCAAAAGGTTTAGCGTGTCTACCATCTTGGGCCGTATCGACACTTAAGATCAGGTGAGATTACGGCCATAACACTAAACCTTAAGTATTAAAAAAAAAATCTTTTTGCGATTTATATTTTAATTATGGAAAACGGTTTTAGGCTATTTAACATCAGGCTACCACCAATAGGAGCAAAGCTGTATTGAAAACAATTACCAGAACGGGCAATAATTTTTAGTTCCTCGTGATTGAAGTCGCGTGCACAACTAGTATCTCTATAACAAAACAGTTGAATATCTTCTTTAGTAACTTAAGGTTAAGTTATTATCGACAATAAATTTTATAAACAGTTCTATTTCACTGATGAACAGTGATTTTGTTGCCCTTGATATTTTTATGTTTTGAAGAAGGTTTAATGTCATTAACTCAAAAGTAAGCGTTCTTTCACGGAATTGGCTCGAGGTTTTCCATATAATTCACATTTTCATATATAACCTATAACGGCAAATTTTCAAGAAACTTTTTTTGTTTTATTAATTTCTATAGATTCTATATACATAATACAGTGGGTGGCTGAACGTAATGTATTCATATAAAGTAAAAAAAATATATGAAAAATAGAATAGTTTTCAGAAACTATGTCTTTGTCCAGCAGTAATCTGCGATCAGACCTTGATATCGTTCGTCCATTACTCTTAAATCTTGGTGAAAACATTAAACCTATTCTTATCTGTAATCTCCTAAGTCGTCAGGGAATCTGTCAAGATGACTATGAAGAAAGTGTAATTTTAGACACATATTTGCTCCAAGATTTTAAAGATTTTCAGCATATTTTAAACGATTTCTTCATAGTTTGGTGATTTATGATTACCAAGAAAATGGTTTACTACCGAAACTAAGCAAATCCAAGCTTCAGCGACAACTGTAGTCACTACTTTAAAAAAAAAAATTATCTTTTGTCAACATCAAAATTTAAAGGCTATAAAAAATTCCATTCCAAAATTCAATTTTATAATGTAATTTAATTGTATAATATAAATTTGTAGGTTATACTTGGAAGCAAATGCGTATATAAAAACCCAAGATCACACCAACAGCTGTAAACTATATAAATGCGCGAGCTGGAAGCACATAAAACGCGTTTTAACTTACATATTTGCCGAATGGAAGAACAACTACATACACCATATAAGTTAGAGCCAATCTAATATAATGATACTTTGTCCGTAACTTTTACGTTCTTAAACATCAAAATTCACAGAAATAATCAGGGCAACAATTTTTTTTTTTTTTTGAGCTGTGTTTTCCATTTATACAAGAATTTCATTATTATTGATAATTATGATTGCACTTCTACAACTAGACGAACACTAGAATCATAAATAAATGTAATAATACATATCTGAAAACATTTAACTTCTGGACGATTGCTTCTTAACAGAGTAAACGTAGGTTAAATTGCCAATAACCTACAACGTATTAGCGATTTCAAACCTCGAGAAATATATATTTCTAGTTTTCCCACATACAATCGTATTTTAAGAATACTTTGGGCGAATTCAGTACCCTTAGACAAGTTGTCTTTCTACAAAATTCAAAAAATTATATCATCTCATACATTTTTTGTTTTCTCTAATGATTGCAGAAAAGCCTATTTGGCTGGTGGCTCAGTTTTGTTTCGAAGATTTTGTTTATCAACGTCCTATATAGTATTATAATTTAAATTTGGTAGATGAAGGTAAAATTCTAATTAATTTGTTAGCGTATGCGTGGTTCAAAACATTCCAGTAGTCTAAAACATCATTCGGCGAGAATTTAATTAAGAACAATTTAATATATATTCAATAAAATAACCTAGCTAAATAGAGAAACAGAACCAAAGGTTTCCGTGTCCATTACGAACCTGGACCTATAATATTACGGTGTACCTAATTGACTTCACTCAAATAACAGCAAATAATATTCAAAAGTCAAACGCTTCGAACTCAGAACGTGTATAAACGTCTGCTACAACATTTGCTCATCCCGAAACCAGTGTAACCGGTTCTAGGCAGGTTCATTCATATCTTTGATATACACGTTAATAGAAGCTCAAACAACGAATACTTTACCGGCTGTTCAGTGCATTGTTCAAAAACAAGTCTATTTTAACCAAAGATATTAATAGGCGCTAGCTTAAACCTTCGGAACAATTTGTTTGTTTTTTTTCAACTATCTAGATTAACTTGATAGTCAGTTTTGTCTTGGTTTATCGTATTACTTATTTTTATCGTAAAACTGCAAAGTTACTACGGATGTGTTCTCGATGGAAAATACAGTAAAATCTAAAAACTTAACTGCCAATCAGAAATCAACGATTAATCGAACGATCGATTAACGATTAATCATACGGATCTGCAGTCTGTTTGGTAAATGGTTATACTCGGATTCTAAAGTACGGTTAACAAAAAAAAAAACAAATCACTGGGCCATGTTTATCGCTATATATAGGGGTAGCTACCCAGTCAGATATAGATCCTTACCATGTTGCTCATAATACGATGTTATTATAATGGGCCGCATCATCACTTTCATTCACCATTTAAGCATCGTAAAATACCCACTAAAAACAACACTACGACAACACTCAAAACCGCCAAAGCTTTCGTACCTCGTCTTGGAGCACAATCTTTACTGAAGTTAAATGTCCCAGGATAATGGACACGCTAAGCCTAGTGTAGGGACTGGCTCTCAAGTACAACCACCGGAACACTTATAGCTATTTGGCTGCATATTTTCAGCTTGAGGCTGGTAGCTGGCCAGGAGTGTATTAGAAAAAACTCTACCACCATAGTAAGGTTTCGTTACGATGTTTTCCTTCACTGAAAGCACTGGATCATTTCAAGGATTTGAACACTAGTATAGTGCTATCATTGCTTGAGACGTGCATGCAGCATGATATCAGCGACGCCTGTTTTTAGATTGTGCAGTTTACCATCAAATACAGTTCAGTCAATTTGTCGTGTTTTAAAACGATTACTTCATTCGTATTTTGAATCATAAATTTTGATTTATACTCAAGATCTCAGTAACTAATAAACGTATTTATCATCGCACATTAAAATGTTTGCCATAACGACGTTCAATGACATAACAGCA
Source organism: Actias luna (assembly GCA_039707435.1). Classification (NCBI taxonomy): domain Eukaryota; kingdom Metazoa; phylum Arthropoda; class Insecta; order Lepidoptera; family Saturniidae; genus Actias; species Actias luna. The sequence continues at coordinate 3,764,955 of JAZHAC010000033.1, read as the reverse complement.
AACGGCCTGTATTAGAATAATGAATCGCATTAGCCGTGGCACGAGCAATTCTACTAAAACTTATCATTATCGTTCATAATTATACAAACTTATATTTACTGTACAAGAATATTTAATAATGTAACTTGAGCTTTAATTTCAAATGATAACTTGCTTATTTCTAGTTCTATGATTGTTATTATTACTTTGTAAAGTATCGAACATATCTTTGTTGTATAATATAAGATCGCCTCGAGGATGAGAATAAAGTACACATCTTTAATCAGAACTTATGTACTAGATGTGCAAATATTTAATGATATCTAATACAGCATTGCAACAAAACATACCTGGGAGAATTCTGTCTTTTTAATTTATTCTCGTGGATATCTTAATCTTAGATAAACTTGCTTTCAAGTGCAACTGCTAAACTTTTTGAAGCGATGGTAATGTGTACGGACTCCATGTTAAGGGACGTGGGTTCGAATTCACCTATAACGATCTTAAGCTTTCGGTGAAGGTAAACGTCACGAGGAAATCATAATACGGCGGTAGAGCTTTCTCTAATGCCCGCCTGACTAGCTACCAACCTCAAGTTGAAAATCTGCTACCAAATATCAATACGTGTGTTCCGGCGTTACACTTGATAGCCAGTTCCTCCATAGGTTTAGCGTGTCTACTAAGTTGGGCCGCATTGTCTCTTAAGATCAGGTCAGATTATGGCTATATTGCTAAACCTTAACTATAAAAAAAACTACAACCAAATGTTTTTTACTTTATAGCGTTATTACCCCAATCTCATTAGTCAACTTGAGGGTGGTAGCTAGCCAGGTGAGCATTACATAAAACCCTAAAACCATGCTATGGTTTCATCATGATGTTTTTCTTCACCTCAAAACTGTGGCTCATTAATGGCATTTAAACTCACGTCCATCGGCACGGCGTCCGTAGACACTACCAACAGAACTATCATCGCTTCAAGATTCAAAAGGTCATTGGTTTTCAACTCGAGTGTAATTAGCAGTAGTTACATTACCATATTTACTACCAACTACCAAAAGCTCTAGCCTTAATATACGATTCGGAACTTCGAACCTTTATCGAATGATGCCACGTTAAAATGATACGTAGAATTTACGTGAAATTAGAAAAGTTATGTCAATAAGGCGGGAGTGATATGTGGTTATATGAGAGTATATGATGTGTGTATATTAAAAAAAACATAATTATCAATGACAGTAATGTTGTTGAATCGAGTGAACAGGGACAAGCCGAGTGCTGTTAGTGAGCATTCGTCGCTCAGAACCTGTCGTGCGACATGCTTTATATAGGGCGACCAAAATTTTGATTTTAGAAGCACAGATAAAAAGTGCGTTTACACGTTAAAAGATATATTTCGTTGATTAACATATAAAGACTCTTTTCCATGTTCCAAGCGGTTTCAACTAGATCTAAAGTTCGATCATCGAAATTGAATATTACGAATAAATTTAATCTATATTATTAATATGATAAAGCGGAAAAGTTTGTTCGTTTGAACGCGCTTATCTTCGGAGCTACTAGTCAGATTTCTCAAAGATTCTCAGAGAATTTTTGTATTTATTTGATAGAGTAATCATTGAAAAAAGTTAGAAAATATTTAAAATCACGTTATCACTAATAGGAGCACAACTGTATTGAAAAAAGTGAAACGGTGAAGAAAAAAGTTTAGTTTCACGCGAACGAAGTCGCAGGCTCAGCTAGTATCGTATATAAATTATAAAAATACGATGAACATAAAAACAATACAATTACAATAAATATATTTATAAATTAAGAAACTGAATATCAAATAACAAGCGCAAAGATGTATAAATTACAACCAATTTCATGGTGTATTACATTGAAGTACGCAAATTCCATCTCATATCTATTTATATAGCCGAAACGAATAAAGAAAAAAAAAACTATTTTAGTTTATTAATTGATGAAAACATACAATATTTTAATGAGGAATTCGAAATATTTTCCGCATTCTAGTGTTTTATTAAACGACGATACACTATCGTTTTTATGCAAGAACAGACTGATTTATGATCAATATTTGGTGTATTAAGTAATTTATATGTTTTCATTTCTGAAATCCAGTTTTAACATTAAAAATAACCTCGAAATGTGTTAAAAGTAAACATTGATAGACTCTATTTTTAACAATTAGGTGTGATTCGAGTTTACGTGGACATGTGATGGTTTGGTTAACTTTGAACCAAAATGTATTTTTCGTATTTACGTTTCCAATACTTTTCATTAGTTATAAGGAAACTTTTATTACGCCCACTGATAGAGGCAAGAGTGTGTTCAAGTCTCGAACGGCACAATTATTTTAGAGATCAGCATATAAATCATTGTTATACTTTGTGTTCGTTTTTTATTGTTTATAAATTTCTTTTCACTTGACATTGGCGAAATTGTCTACATAGGCAGATATCATAAAATAAACAAAATGGTCTAACGCAGTAATTGCATTGCATTGCAGCCGGGTGACAGATGGCTTTGGGGTTTTAGTGAGTATTCCCGATGACTTATCACCGGGCGAGTCCCACATATGCTTCTTAGTCCTCGTGGACTAAGACTCTGCAGGCCGGCATCACAGTTATGACTGACGAAGGTTAATTGCCTTAACGACAGTCACTACTGTTATCGGACTGTACTGAAACTTACCAGCAGGTGAACTACCGTCGTGCCGAACTAGGTTAAAAAAGGGTATACATTTCCTCACTATAAAAAAAGTAAACTACTTAGTTACTGATACTGCATTCAATTATACAGAAAAGAAATACCTTAAAAAATAGAATGTTTTTTTTTTTTGTGAATAAGAAAATCATAGTTACCCTATCGCAGGGCAAGTGCAGGCGGTTCGCCTTGCGCAGACGTTTCAATGCTCGTGCCCAACACACAAACATACATATTATGTTTATGACAACTATAGGCATGGTGAACTGTGCTTATTTGCAACCCGTTAAGGACATATTGGTTTTCTCTGTCGTAGCTCAAGTTCCGTAGTTATTTATAGCTTACTAGATTTTACGTGCGACTTCCCTCGCATTAATATTGATTTTGTGAAATAAATCGGATGACGCAATAAAAAGTTTCATGCAAACTTTATCCCTCTGTTTATCTCACTTCCTATAAGTTTTTGGCGAGAATAAGTATCTTATCGTAGTCTTCAGAATCCAATCTATTTCTGTGCCAACATTCATCACAATCGAATCAGCGGTTTAGGCGTGAAGGCGTAACAAACAAACTCACAAACAAAATTATTACACTTGAAATTGGTAATTACCTACACAAATTCAAGCCAAATTTAAAAAGCCACAAAAAGGTAGCGGGCCAGAGTTTCAAACCCCATAAGAAGTTTCACATCAAAAAACCTAATACATGTGCAACTGGTAAACAAATCACTTTAGAACAAACATTAGAACAAGTTGTCGTAGTTTAATATTCCTTATACCGGAACAGACAAAAAAACGTATGATACGTCGCTTAATATTATCTTATATTGAAAAAAATCCTTTGTTTTGATATAATACTAATTGTGCATGAATATTTATAATTGACTTTAATAGAATTCATAAAAATAACTGTTTATAGTTTATGATTTCCTGAAACTAGCCGATGTTATTGTATGATACGTGTGAATTTCGAACGGTATTTAGTTAATAGGTATTATTAAACATAATTTAAAAAGTTCAAGAGATTAAGATGTACAATTCTCAGACAGCTATATAAGTACTAGATCAACAATATTATAGCTTCAAGATTTTGAAAACAGATCTTTCTTCCTAAAATATGTTTTTCTTTCTAACACTCTAATTTCTGCACTTAATCCATTTATATTCCAGATCCTAATTCCATCTATTTTCATACTTCATTTTCATTACATTTTTTTTATGTAGCTAATGAATCCATGTCTATTTTAATACATTTATAGCGTAGAATTTGACCACAAGCTGTGGTTACGAGTATGTACACTCTTACATGCGATAAGTCAAATATCATAGTTTCTTCTGTGCATTGACTTTCTGTTACTATGGCTTACGTAAAAACATAATTGTAAGGGGTATTTTTCTATAGATTATAGGTTTAACGTTATGGTCACAATATCACCTGATGTTCTGTGATGATGTGAACCAAGATGCTGGACAAGCTAAGCCTAGTGGAGCGATTGGATCTCAAGTGCAAATTCCGGCACATACCTAAGGGTATTTAACGGCAGATTTTCATCTTGAGGATGGTAATGCATTTATGCCTCACCTCCTAGCTTGGGGAGACTGAGAGGGGTATATGGGACTCATCCGGCGCTAACCGCCGGGAATATCAACTAAAACACCTAGGCCGTCAGTCGCGCCAGACCCCATCCGGGTAGCCTGGCAAGCTGCCTGTACCACCATGGTGCGGTCACATCACGATGTTTTCTTTTATTGAAAGCTAAAATTCATTTCATGGATTCGAAGTCATCACTATTGACGCAGCGTGTCATTACGAACTGAGAGCTATTATCGCTTCATATTGTATACAATCTGAGTTCATCGACGAATGCTTTCTTTGGTTAGCATAAGAAATGGGAACATATTTGTTTTACTTCGAATACGTAAACATTTTAAACTGGCATAAAACAAAATTTATTGTATTTCGGCAATTTCAGGACAGTTCTGTTGTCTCTTTCAGTCTATTAATTTCAATCATAAATTATAAATAATTAAACTGATATCTCATGAACAGTTACAATCTTTGTAATAAATGAAGACAATAAAAGATATACATTAAAGTCCGTAGTAAAACAAAAGCTCTAGGAAAACAATTTCTCAATAGGTCAAACGGTACGAAGTGGATTTATAACAAAACTTGCTAACTCTTGATATAATTTGAACAAAGATTATGCACATTTGTCGAGTGTAATAGAAAATAATGATAATGGCTAGACTCGTTGTTAAAAATAAATTTCATGTGGTGCCTCCTAAGAGCTTCCTTTTGATCAGAAAACATTGGGCTTTTATAAATAAAAAAAACATGTGCTTCAAGACATTCTAAGATGACTTTGGGTAATTTTGTTTTTAGAATTTTCTTAATAAAAATGTAATTCTATTTTTTATTTTGTTAATCGAAGATAATTGTTATTACGACTATTCTCATTTTTTTAACTCATAATTTTTTTAATAGTTTGAATTTTTTTTCAATTGAGTCCATATCTTAATTTTCCCTGTGTTTTTAGGGTATGAAAAACGCGTGGTTTTGATTTAAAAAAAAAAACTTGTGTTTTCTCATTAAAAGGAATCTTTTTAGGGAGCGTCGTATGATATTTATTGTTGAACGACCAGTACATTAAATATTTTATTTATGGCATATATGATATTGTCTTAGCGCAGATTTGTATAGCACATCATTACTCGCTTATAAATGCTTAGCGCCCTTGGATGGCAGTTTAAGTACAACGTACCTCTTTCTTTAATATTTGTTATTCTTGTTCTTACACTGTAATATTAATAATACGTCATTAATTGTATTATATTATTTTGGATTTGATTGGATTGGATTATTATATTGGATAATTTACATGAGGTGTTTTCTCACATGAATGACACTAAGTATATACGTCGGAATCAGTTCGCGTGGGACTAAGAATTATTTCAAAACTAGATTTTACGTGTGGCTTCGCTCGCGTTGATATTTGTTCTGTTAAAGAAATTGGATAACGCAAGAAAAAGTTTAATTCAAAGTTTATTCTTCTATATACAGTATTTACGCCCCTTTTTAATAAAGATTTCACGAGAAAAAGTAGCCTATCTTCGTGTCTTAGGTCTTATCTATCTCTGCACCAAAATTCATCACAATCGCTTCAGCGGTATAGGCGTAAAAGCGTAACAAACATACAAACGAACTCACTTTCGCATCTATAATATTAGTATGATTTTTGCCCATTTTTGTAATTTTTCTCAATATAGCTCTGCTCATATTGATGGTAGTGTGATATTAAAAAGCCTAAAGCCTTCCTCAAGTATTGCTCTACCAAATACAAAATGAAGTTTTGTAATCCAGGTTGCGGTTTCTAATATTACCACGTTCAAACACACAAACACAAAAAGATTTAATTTTACTAACCTTAATTATCTAGAATTGAAGAGGGATTAAGAGAGAGTCTAGGTAAAAATATAAAAGACATTGAAAAGTACATCTCTATGGTATGGTAATTCACAGATTTTTTTTTAATGAACACCAAATAGAAAAAAAATATTACATTCGTCTAGGTTTAAGTCTAGTACTCGTATAGGTATATTGCTTCATAAAGTAACACGAATTATGAGTGAAAATAAAATTCACACGAGGTGTACGACCGTATCTGGTGTAAATTTAGATGCTGACTCATACCTTTGGAATGAGTCACAAAAACCCAGCTCCCTGGACTCGTGGATACGAGTTATGTGAGTCACTGTTGCGTTTGCTACGGAATACTAACATTTACTTTTTGATTACGAATTCATTTTAAACGCTGGAAAAATGGCGACTTCGTTATATATTGTTGTTATTTTCGTTACACTATATGATACCATTCTGGAGTATATTCTCTGTGGATATTATAATAGCTGTGCCGGTTGCAACTAAAAACTTTTTAATAATTTTTGCCCGTTTTTGTAACTTTTTTCAATATAGCTATGCTCCTATTTACGGAAGCGCGATGTTATATAGCTCAAAACCTTCCTCAATGGTTGGTCTATCAAATAGAAATAGATTTTTTGAAATCCGATGGGTAGTTACTAAGATTCCGCGTTCAAACAAATAAAATATTCAGCTTTATAATATTAGTATAGAAAATAGATTTCGTGTCTCAGACTTGATAATATATGTATTAATTTTTAATATCTATAAATGTTATTTATTAATTAAAATACTGTTGATAATTTTGGTAAACTATACAGTATGTAAATGAGCCTTAGTATTATTAATCGTTAAAATGCGCGGAATAAAATTAATCTTCAATGTGGAATATATTAAGCATCTTTTGATAACAGTATTACCTCAAATTTGTATTCTAATTGATTGAATTATAAAATAATAGAAACGTGCAAATATAATAATAGAATTTATGAGTTGATTCAGTGTCTTCTTTGAAATGATTTTATTTTTATTTTTATGTGTTAGCGGGGGATATTTTTTTATATTTATTGTTTGGCGTTATAGGCACGATCTCACCTGATGTTATGTGACGATGTAGCTAAGATGATGAACATGTTAAGCTTAATAGGGCGGGCTGGCTCTCAAGTGCAACGCCCGGAACACACCTATAGGCATTTGGTGGCAGATTTTCAATTTGGGGGTGGAAGCTATCCGGTCCGGCATTAGAAAAGCCCTACCACCATGCAATATGCATATATACAGTAGGTTTGTAAGAACCCAATAGATTTGATAGTACTCATAGTATTAAATGACATCATACTATAACGGAGAATACGGATTATTCATATTTACATTCGGTATAATAAATTAGAATAACATGTTATATGTTTACAGATAAAATATCAAGTAAATAAACTTTAATATATAAGTTTCCCACGCGAAATTAATTACCAACTGCTAAAATGTTACAGTTATAAAAATAATTATCTTAATTTATATCACGAAAAACTAAATACAACAGTTTTATTTCTAAGTAATGAGATAAAAATATATGCATTCAACTAGGGTTTTATTATTCATAATCCTCTTCTGCAGTTTCAAAGTCATTTTGGATAGGCGCAATAGTTTTCTCCTTTCATAAATCTCTATCAGCTGTCATCTCTTCATTCTCTTCTTTTTTCATCTCATTCCTCACTCACTCTATCCCTCTTTGGCCTTCCTCTACCTTTCTATCCCTCAACATTCATATCCATTACTTTTCTCATGACATGCCCAAACCAAGAGAAACGACTCCTTTTCAATTTCTCTACCACTGACCGCACTTTCAAACTCCCCCTAACAATTGGATTCCTAAAGTAAACAGTGAAGAAAGTTTCTCTTTACCATTCTCGTATATCGATAAAATAGTAAACATGATTGTACGCTGCGAACTGAGAAAGATTGAGAACCCCTGCCCTAACATTAAGTTTTATTATTATCAACATAAAATATCAAACATAATATTGAAGCGATGGCGTAAACGTTACACGAGTCCATTGTTCAAACGGATAGTATGAAACGAGTTTCATCACCTGTCATGGCATGATATACCCTCGGGTGACTGTGTCCTCGTTGTTTGTTATACAAGCAGTCTCGTATCTGCGCGTTGGTCTATGAGCGGTTGACAAAGGTTAGCGCAAGGCGGTCACGATATGAACCCGCGGCCGATAGTCTCGGCCCGTGAGAATATTCCCCGAGGCGCCGTACTATCTCGGCTTGTTAATAATTATTACAAATTACGTTATTAACAATGCACTCTAAATATTTAATTAACTGTTAACCGTATTATATAATCGTAAATACTTTTATTTACAGATATGTTTTGTGTTGTATAATCATGCCAGTTGCCTTCTAAAAAGGAATGATAGAAAAATAATGCATTTGCTTAATAGCGACCCTGTATTTATTGAAGCCAATTCTGTTTTTTATTTATATGTTTATAACAAACAAACTGATTGATCGATTTTATACTATGTAATAGTCATTGATAAAGTGCAATGTTTAATTAAAAAAAAACAAAGTGGTTTCCTCATCTTTACAAGAAATTTCTGAAAAGTTTTTTTTTTATTTGTGTATAAAATAAATACGTTTACATATGCCCTTCTTAAAACCTTTGAGCAGGCTAAAATGGTTTGGGATTCACCTGGAACTCGTGAACCTGTTATACCCATTAAAAATCCCCACGGTGAACCCGCATTCCTTCTCTATTTTCAGATATCAGAAACTGCTTTGGCATATCTTATAAACTGGGTGTACACTAGTTAATTTTAATAAGTTACTTAACACAAACATGTAATAAATACACATAAAACACAAGTTATATAATAAAACGAGGAAAGATGGCAAATAAAACTTTAGAGTATAAATTAAAAGCTCGCTGCGTATATCCGTTCCCTACAATTACACGTTAGCTAATTACATGAACGTTGTTAATGACAGACATATTAGATTTTCTCAGCCATTTTTACTGTATTCCATCGCATCGACATTTTCTCTTCAACTCCACACATTTTTAAATAACAAATACGATTTTTGTAGTTACCTTTCCAATTTTGATTTTGACCAATACAGCTGAGAAAATTATTTAAAAAATTATTTAAAAATATTACACCAAGCAATAGCGAATATTGTGATTTAAAAATATTTTATGTTTACAAGAACAGCCTTTAAATTCACATTAACTATACAATTGACGTTTATAAAACCTATATGAGAACATCGTCATTTACTTTCAAGCTTCTTGATGTTCGTTTGAAAGTTTTTTAAGATCCTTCCTGTCACGATATAGACATACGCAATCCATTATCGATACAATTTATTGCTATTAAACAATGTAAGAGTACTGAACGATATTTAAGCTATTAACTTTATAATATTATTGAAAAGTGGAAAAAGTCAGATAAAGTGTTGACGGATGTATATACTTTATTTTATAAAAATATACAAATTATCAATGAAAATAGTAATAATAACGAATGAAATGAGATCCCATGACTTTTAGAAGTTTTATTTGTATAGTTTTATACATCAGCGCTTTATAGGCGAGGGCATTTTTTTGTTATGTAGGGTGGTACTTGATATATTAATCGATTTAAACATATTCTATTAAACGCCGACGTTACACTGAGATTTGAGTGATACTTATTCTGCTTCCACTCTACTCTATCAATTTGTCATCTCAATGTTCACTCTTTTTATACAGACATAATTTCTTATACAGTCCATCCATATCTTCTTCGGCTTTCCTATTCGCCTATATCCTTCCACCTTTATACTTAAGATTCTTCTAGGTATATGCCCATAACACGCTAACCTGTTACTCCTCAATGTCTCTATCACTGGTGCTATTTTCATGCCTCCTCGAAAATATTCATTCCTAATCTTTTTTATTCTAGTCACACACATCTATCGTTGCATACAATTGAAACAAAATCAACGTGCCATTATCGGAGTGGATATGCTGTATTTACAAATTTGCAATTCTATATTAATATTATAAAGAGAAAATATTTGTATTTTTGTTTGTAACGAATAAACTCAAGAACTACTGTACTGATTCCAAAATTTCTTTTAATATTAGAATACTACATTAGCCTTGAGTAACAAAGGTTGTATAACATTTCTTCATGAAAATGATTAAATAAAATTTCAGATCCACGCAAACGGAGTCGCGGACACAGCTAGTAAAATATAATTGGCGTAAACGCGTCTTTGAGTCTTCTCTTTTAATTCTCATTCATAATTAAAACGCCGCTCCCCTTAAAATGTTGTATTAAAACACTTGTAACACAAGGGATTTAAATACGTATTTATTCAACAAATAATTATTATTGTAAGTACAAAGGATAAAAGACAGGAAAACGTTCAAAAACAAAGATTTAAATTCGAATACCGACGGCGTGGTGCAATGCAGTGCAATTCCGAGCAATAAACAGCGAGTCATAGGCGCGGCGACCTGCCATTCAACATAGCCCACCTCACTAATGTGTCCAGATTGTAACATGAATTTATGACGTTTAAAATAATACTGTTTTGTGTGATATTCAGCGAAAGTCGGCTTTTACTCGGCGCTCACTATCTTCGTTATATACGTGTGGTTAAATTAATTACTCGGCAGGTCTCCCAGCTTTGTCTTTTACTTAATGCGTCGTAGAAAAGGAAAATCTGTTAGTGGTTTGTAGTGTAATTAATTTATTATATAAATGCAGAACAAAGTAGTGAGGTTTAGAATAACAAAGTTTTAGTAAGTTAAGATTAAGTTTCAATAACTTGTAGTAGTTAATCTCTTCTTATTTTAACCGCAATTTCGGTTTCGAGTGACTGAGTTTAATATATTGTTATTAATTAGTAATAATAAGTTTTATTCAATAAGGTTATGTGTGTTCAGTTGAATTAGTTATTGTTATGGCTACAACTCGGGGGCTATATTTGCCCCATCGGATTGCTTGTTATGGCTACGTTCCACTTACCGTTGACAACATTCAAAACATGCCTTCAGCCATCCCAATTTATATTTTTTTATGTATTCGCAGGAAAACGAGTAAGCGTGTCATCTGATGGTAAGTGATAACCACCACCCATGGACACCCACAACACCAGGGGAGTCGCAGGTTCGTTGCCTGCATTTATTTTGGAGAAACTGGTTCTCAGGTGCAAGTGCCGGAAGACACTTCAGGGTAGTAGCTAGCTAGGCGGCCATCAGAAAAGGCCCTATCATCATGCTATAGTTTCCTCACGATATTTTCCTTTACCGAAAGCTCTAGCTGATTATTGTAGGTGATTTAATTCGAACTCACGTCCCATACCGCAGCGTTCCTATTCTACGTTACTAATAGAGCCATTTTTTCATACCTATACCCATATACTTCATTCCACTTATGTTAATCATTGTCATAGAACGGGAAAACCCGCGGCCGTGTGCGTAAACATTGTGAACTCTACATACTCTACATGTAATGTCAATCAACAATTTTATATCTGACAAGTAAAAAAAAAACTTTAAGAATACTGAGGTATTTATATGCACTGATAAATCTTCATATGTGCACATATTCTAGAAGTGGAAAAGTTTGTTTCGATGAACGTGCTAATATTAGGAACTATGAGTTGGATTTTAATAAATCTTTTTGTTTTTGATAGAGCTATCCTCGAGAAAGTCTTTTTAACGCTATCTCCAATAGGAGCAAAACTGTTTTTTTTTACAAAAATAGGTAAAAATTATTAAAGAATATTTAATTCGCCACGAACGAAGTCACGGTCACAGCTAATATACTTATAAATATACTGTGTCACGTTCGTCGTCTATGTTAATCTTAGAAACTGCTCAACTGAATTTAATGTTTTTTTGTAAATGTGTATTGCTTTGTTCAACTTGACAGATAGAATAGTTTTTATCCCGATATCTGACACTAAGCTCGATTTATTAACTACTTTAAGTGACAGAACAATATCTGCGTTACCAGATACTTTTTTAGACAGCACCCAGCACCGTTTCGCCCAGAACTATGATATTGGGCTCTTCAAAAAGGGATTGAAAACTTCAACATTTGAAACACTGATAGGGTGTCCAAGACCAGCAACGTGGCTGTAACATCGGTGGTGTTGCGGCTGTCCTTAAGCGACTGTAACTATTTACCATCAGATAGGCCGTATGATTGTTTCTTGTTCATTAGCATAAAAAAAGAAACCACAGAGTTTACTTATAAAGAGAATAATTTACGATGTAGTAATTGCTTTTATATTACTGGCTACTGGCGATTGTACTGATTAATTAAGTGATGGTACATAAAAAAGAAAAGATATGCTCCGGTCATATATTATTTAATTTATTACATAACACGTTACGTTTTAGCACGATAACAAATTAAATGTGTTGCACTGCAACTATAAAACTTTTATAAACCTTGCGGATATTATAAAAAGGTCGATTTATCGTTTACTTTTTATTTTTAAAACTAGCTGTGCCTGCAACTTCGTTCAGATTAAAAATGATTAAATAATTTTTGCACGGTTTAGTAACTTTATCCAATACAGCTATGCTCCTGTATGGTGGCATAATGTTATATAGCCTAAAGCCTTCCTCAATGATTACTCAAAAGCCACAATTGGTGTATTGCGAGGGACTGTATAAATATAGTATTAATTGACACGAAGTAACATCTAGGCTCAGAACAATCACTTGAGTATGACGCAATTAATCAGTCTGTATGCGTTTATCGTGTACATAAATTCACTTTTCATGACTACGGGTATACATCCAATACAGCCTAGTTCATTTGCCATAATTCCCTTACCCTCCTCTATTCCTCTCTGATCCTAATTTATTAATGAAAGCATTCCCAAGAACAGTTTGGCGTCAGGCAGGCAGCTTTAAATAATTGCCAAATCTCTTGCAGTACCTAAGAGTGTTAGATTAAGATGGACAGAGTGTGTGGCGAATAAGGGAGTGAATAAAGGGATGACTCAAATGACTTGGGAACAGTACTTGAAGATTATGATGCGTTTATTAGAAGAGATACACTAGAGGCGTAACAAGCGGTTGTCAAGTGTATTTAGATGTGCATACACTACTCGTAAATGTGATCGAGTAATCTCTCGTATCGGTCTCTATAGTCACGATTGTAAGTGTTAAAGCAAAACTTTTTAAATTGATTTTAAAGGCCTATTGCGTATGGGGTTCCATGGCATACCATTCAGCGTGTTGGTGGCGGAGATGGGAGACAACCGCCTAAACCACATAACTGAACGTGCAGTTAAATTACTAGTAATTCAGGACTATTGCAATAACTTGATTCATAAATTTATCAATCTATATTTGCCAATGTTTTAGAAGCATACTATTTGAAGTAATAATTACTTTCAAGTTGAAAATCTGTCTCCAAATATATACAGATGTATGCCGCAATTGCATTTGAAAACCAGTTCCTCCATTAATTTTAGAGGGACCACTATATTAGGCCTCATAGTAACTTAACACGAAATAACTGAAATGTAGACCCATAAAAAATATTATGTTTACTGTTTCGTAAATACAGCTGTGAGTCCTCTGTAAACCTAGTAAGTACTTAAATCAGCTGTCAAAGCAAAAGCCTGTTGTGTGTGGGATTCGTACCCATAACACTTAGTACGGCTGACCGTGTAGCATAATTATTTTATCTATATTTTATTATTAATAATTTGTTATGACTTTATCATTTGATATCAACTAATTAATTTATTACTATACAATTACCAATCGTACATTCAGCGTAAAACCTCCAACAAAGTTGTTCCAAATACCAGCACAGTTCGTGGGCGTATTCTCTTGTATGCCTCGCTCCGCAAAATCCATCACAGTTGGCCTCGAAGCTGTTTGTTAGGTGCCGCTGACCGTAAATATACCGAAGCTTACTTAATTTCGTAACATATTTATTAATATCGTAACTCCGTTGGTTTAATCTGCACGATGTGTGCAGTCAGACAACTTGTTTCGTTGCAATATGATAAAACAACATTTTTGCATCCTGATAAAATTTAATATAATATATTTTCATCTCGTACAAGTGAATACATTAATGTATACTTTCGTAAACATACACTTTTAACTTAATAATAACTATCTTGATTCTTCTCCACAAACGTCAACTCAAAGTTAACGCCATAGTTACGACTAAGTTATTTTTCGTGACGCAGTACAGTACGAGTTTAAGCAAGATGTTATAGTACAAAATTATTTTATTAACAAAAAGATTGATAGTAGTACATTCAGACACTGTATTTCTCAAAGTAGAATCGAAACTATTAACATGAGCTTTAGGAGAAAAAAAAAACTATAATACAGAACCATATTTTAAAACGGGCCTGGTTAGCTATTACTCTTAAATTTGAAAATCTATCGCTTATTATCAACAAGTAATGAAGCCATAGTGGCTCAGTTAGCAATGTGTACGGACCCCTCGTCAATAGACGTCAGTTCGAAACCCTACAATGAGCCTGAGCTTTCGGTAAAGGAAAATATCGTGATGAAATCATAGCATATTGGTAGGGACTTATCTAATACCCGTCTAGTTAGATACCACTCTGAAGTTTAAAATCTGCCACCAAACATCTATATGTGTGTCCTGGTAGTTGCACTTGAGAACTAGTGCTTCCACTAGGCATTTATTTAGCGTTCGGTGACGATGACGCGAGTTCCATGATTTTTGCTCACCCAAAAAGTGCTCAAGGTGCCTAAAGATATTGTTACTTCAAAAAAATTACATCAAGGGTAATTGTTAAAAGTTCTATTCTACAAGACATTTTTTTATAGTTAGGGTTTAGGCGTTATGACCACAATCTCACCTAATGTTAAGTGACGATGTGACCTAAGATAGTGGACATGTGTAACGTACTGGGGCTACTGGCTTTCAAGTGCATCTGCCGGAACATACCTATAGTTATTTAGCGGCAGTTTGTAACTTGAGGGTGGTAGCTGGCCAGACGGGCATTAGAAAAAGCCCTAGAACTATGCTATGTTTTCATTACCGAAAGACCAAGATTATTGTTGGTTGATTCAAACTTATGTCCCTTGATGCGGAGTCCGTACACGCTACCAACTAAGCTATCATCGCGTCAGAACTTCTTACAGTTACAAATCGCTTGTCTGTTTAACAATCCAAGGGAAAGTTATTCTTAATTAATATTAGGTATCTATTCATCGGATATTTAATGAAATAGCATTGTTTAATACTATATTGTGCGTGGTTTTATTATATAAAGAACACTGTGTAATTGCACGAACAGACAGATAACCTAAAAGCAATTAGTGTTTTACCGCCTGATACACACTGACTTAATGGTTAACAGACAAAATATATATATTTAACTAGATTTTACGTATGGTTTCGATCACTTAATATTGATTTCGTCAAACAAATGAGATGACGCAATGAAAACTTTCATACACAGTTTATCTCTCTTTATCCCGCTTCCAATAAGGGTTTCGCGAGAAAAGAAGCCTATCACCGTCTCCAGGTTTCCATCTATCTCTATACCAAAATTCATCACAATCGATTCAGCGGTTTAGGAGTGAAAGGGTAACAAACAAACAAAGAAACAAACTCACTTTCGCATCTATAATATTAATATGATTACGGATAGATGGAGATTATTACGTGGTCAATTACATGCATTTTGCTTACATTTGAAGCCTTTATTCATAGAACATTCAAGAATCAAATAAGCAATTACAAGTTTATTAGTCTATAAAGTTGAGGTTCAGATTAATTGTCTATTAAATATGAGTCCTTAATGGTCATGTGGCTATAGTGTTCCGTTGTGCCTATTGTACATTTCATCATTTTATGGTTTCTTGTCATTTTTTAATGTCTAAGACAGAACTGTGTCTGTGACCAGAATAAGGCTTGTCTCTATAAGTAATCATAGGTGAAAATTACTAAATTAACTTTAGGTTTATCCATAAATAATGATAACATTTTAAAAGAAGAGAAGCATTTATTAGATGAGATTTTTTCAATCGTATGGTTGATTTCGATATTCTAAGCTATAAAGTTTCGATATATATATTTTTTAATTATACATAAGCATTATGGCCATAATTTCACCTGATCTTAAGTGAAAATACGGCCCAAGTTGGTAGAGACGCTAAACCTGTGGAGGGACTGGCTCTCAAGAGCAACTGTCGGACCGCACCTATTGGTATTTGGCGGCAGATTTACAACTTGAGGGTGGTTGCTAGCCAGGCGGGCTTTAGAAAAAGCCGTACCACAATGATATAGTTTCCTCCGATGCTTTCCTACACCGAAAGCTCAAGCTCATTGTAGGTGGTTGTATTCGAACACACGTCCCTTGACGCGAAGTCGTACACACTGCCACTGAGCTATCATCGCTTTATTTCCGTGTCACGCTGAAACTGTAGGTGCGTTATTTTTATTTGAATGAGTTTTTAAAGTATATCTTTTTATATTTTTCCATAACTGATTTTAGTGTATTTTGTATATAGATCGTAATACTAAAATAATTCGTTCGGGTTTAAAACAACGAAGAGTTACTTGCCTTTGTTTTATTAAATAACTTCATACTTATATTATTTTATCATCAGATTTTTTACACATTATTTATTACATAAACATACTAATAAATAGGATGTACGTTTTAATTATAATCGAACTGCCTAAGGGAATGTAATGTTTTATATTATTTCATATTCTATTATTTGTACAATATATTAACAATAATAACGCTGTTGACTCCTATATGACTACCAGTTCGTCGATGTCAGTAACAATATGTTGCACACTATTTCGAGTAATTAACACCTGAGCTGGTCGTTCTCTGCGAACGAACGAGCAATTGTTTAGCAAAGAATTACTTTTACGGATGCGTTGTTTTGTTGTACACACGCGTGTTTCATAACACGATGCTCGACGCACTGGGTGCTCGTGTGTCGCAAGATAATTAGCGGAACGAAAATAGGGCTTTACATAATTACTTAGGTACGGAGTTTGAATTAGCGTTTGATGACACTACTAAGCCTCGATGGAGGGATTAATTCTTACATCTTAGCACTTAATTTTTCTATACAATTTATAAAGAAAATAATATTAAAATATTGGAACGAAGTTCCTTATGGGGCGTCGCGGAGGGGTACCCTAGTCGGAAAAAAATCTCCGTAACGTTAGCGTAAGATTTTTATGTATAGTCTATGTATGATTGCTATACAGTTTCTAATATATAGTCTACGTGATCATTGTTATTATTATATATTTTTATTGGATAGTATGATACTTTAATTTTTATCTATATAGATATTATAAAACGGCAAAGTTTGTTTGTTTGTTTGAAGGCGCTAATCTTCGAAACTACCAGTCGGATTTCCTTTTTATGTAAAATTATTTTTGTATTTGAGATAGTAATCATTGAGGAAGGAAGGAAGCTATTTAACAAGGCAGCTATTTTACTACCAACCGAAGCAAAGCGATATCGATAAAAGTACAGAAATGGGCGAAAATGATTAAATTTTTAGTTCCATGCAAAGTCGCAGGCGCAGCTAATAAATTTTACAAAGCGGGAAAATTTTGTTGATTTGAACACACTAATCGTAGGAACTGACAGATGAAATTTGAAAATTTCTGTTTGTATTTAATAGAGCAATCACTGAGGAAAGCATAAGGTTTATTTAATATCACGCTACCACTTATAGGAGATGTGGTCAAAAAACATACAAAAAGTGGTAAAAAAATTATTAATTTTTTTATAGGTTTTCCTTCACCGAAAGATCGTGCTCATTGCTGGGATTCGACCTCACACACTTTGACACGGCGTCTGTACGAGCTTCCATTAAGCTATCATCGCTTCATAGATGATTACTATCGACAGACTGGCGGTATTAGTTTAAAACACTGCAGGCTTCGGCCTAAAATGGATTACCTGCGTATCTATCGGCAATATACAAGCTAATTAGTTTGATGACTTAATATGGTTATATTGCCTCGTGAAACAGGTTATTAATGTCTCTATTTTAGTTGTTTAAATAATCGAAAATAAACAGTGTAGTAGTAAACAGTTATATTAGCAATAAATATTATAGATATTGTAAATACTATAGAATAGTTGATAGCAAACGTAAATTTTATTGTACTGTCGGTCGTATATATTTCTCCAATATTATTTTGATATTGCATTCAAGGAATTCTGTTATATAAGGCTAAAACGCTATCATTTGGTTTTGCGTATTTACTATTCTGAATTGAAGCCTCCATGTATTTGTAGTTTTACATGTATTACTTTTTCTTAAATGTTACTCAGCATAGTGACTGCGCAGCATCTGGTGTTAATTGCAGTACAATCCAAATCAGTGTTGACTGACGATGAACGGAAATTCACTGTCAGTCACCGCTGTCATTCTGGCCTGCTTAGATACCTTTTCACGCCTGTTTTGAAGGACCCCATGTCGTAACGTGAAGACGGTAGTTCAAAAATACGAATCAGCAAACTTTTTAATTCCGTCTCTGACAACGAAGACGCGACCGCGTGATTCTGTTGTGGTACTCAAAATAATTTTATATTTTTAACATCGAACGATCACGTTGAGATCTCCCGGTAGTGGTATAGCTAGCGGACAACTAAGGTGGTCTGCAACAGGTACCTCTAAATTAGAACTCACACCTGACAGTAGTAAAGAAGGAAATAGGTAAATATTCAAAAGACGTTAGACAAGGGTTATACTCTGGATACTAACCCTTATAGAGCTTAATGTATTTTATGTTTGTTTTGTTCTTCAGTGCTCTGAATGCAACCCATACAAATGACACTACTCCCTCCCAGAAGTTTATAATATCTATAATCTTATATGAAGACAAGGTAATTTGATGAAAATATCAATATATCATTTTCAGCTCAATACTGTACATAAAGCTCTTCCAAGACCCGTTAACGAACCAGATCCTTATTTTTCTACATTACATTAACTGTCTATTTCTTAAACTATGAATTTATTTATATAGCTAAACATATTTTTTTCCAGTCGCACCATTTGGCTTGACGTTGATTTACATCACGTTTCTCTGGGCCCACTCTTCATTTAAGGATTCTTTATTCTATTTCTAACATATGTAGGTCATTACATATACTATTACTAACTTATACCATACCCGATCATAGATTTACTTTTTATTCTTAATATATATGTCATGTTTTTTATTGCATAGTAAAACTTCCTCTGACTCACAGTTAATTTACATTTTTGTCCTGTATCTACTTATTTTCTAATATTTGAATAAGGTGTTATCTTTAAAAGTTGTACATCTTAAGTGTATTTTTATTTATGAAACTATTTCTGATGCAGTACGACTATATTTTAAAAGCAAATTTGCTTTACTTAATACACCTTGTTGTTCCTGTTTGTTTAAGACATTTTTGCTACCATTATAATGACATCTTACTCTTTCTGTAACTAAATAACCATGAGTTCTTTATGGTAATTTAGATATTACGTCTCTCCCTTGAAACCTATTAGAAGCTGTCTGGTTTAATTTCTTTTTAACATGATTATTATGGTAGTTATGATGGTATTTTGTCATTTACACATTGGTGTCACCTACCACTTTTTAAAAACGACGGATTTTCGTCCAGTGACCGATAGTAATCATTACGATATTACATATTTTTCACTATTCATGAGGCAAATTCCATACTCTACACTTTGAATGGTGAAAAACCCCATTACGAATAAAACTGCAGCTTGGCGAAACTTTCCTGTCGCTAGTTAGCTCACAACAAAACACTAAAATGCATATTTCCCAACATCACGCGGCGTGTTTTATTACGGATTTATCATTAATTTTATCATTTACGTATTATGAAACTACAGTAGAAGGTCCCGCATTCAAATACACGAGCTTCTAACTAGGGCAGCTTTTACTAACAGCTAGATAAGGACGAGTCGTAAATAATGCGAGTTACAAAATATTATACGAGGATTATATCACCACCGCGGCTAATAAAATATATGTTTATCTATTTCACCGTTACGTACGGTAATAGGATTTGATGATTGTACCAATTTCTGTTTCAAATGTTTTAGTTAAAGTCATTTTGTATGAAGATTTGTGTTTGTACTTGTTAGTTTTCGGTAGTACGTAACGACAATGGTAGCTGAGTAGCTTGCACCATCAGTAAAACCCACAATAGTAATAGTATTCAAGTAAGATGTAGAGATTTCCGATCGCCTACATCGCAACTACGATACATTTTTTTTTAGTTAAGGTTTAGCATTACGACCACATATTCACCTGATGTCAAGTGACAGCTCAAGTGGGTAGATGCGCATTCACGTTCCTTGACGCAGCATCCGTACACACTGCCAACTGAGCTGTCAACATCAAAAATATTGCAGCACATGGTAATAAATACGTCAAAGTCATTACTTTCTAATTCGACACGTTTCGAATCAGCCAGTGTATGATCCACCTCCCTGAAAGTAGTCCTGGTGGTTCCCATGATTTTCCACACTTACTATAAAATATATGTTTTGCAGTGGTTTCATTTTCAAATTCCTATAAGAACTTTAACTGCAGATTTATACGAAAGCATTTAACAAACACTCATTAAGTTAAATGATTGACAAAGATGACAACACGTTAAACGTAGTAACAAATTTCTTTCTCTGGTAAATCAAGTAGATTACAGGTTATTTCAGAGGAGTAGATGACCGTTCCAACGCCAACGTCTTCGTTGTCAACGACGTCAACGTCATTCGTTTAGCAATGACGTCCGACAGTGGAAAAGAAATTAGGAGATTTTAACTAAAAAATGTCGTCCTCTCACGAGATTCCCAAATAAAGCTCAACATGTATGATTCGAAATGAAAAAGTGTATTATTTATTGTATTTCCTAATTTATACTTAGTATATACGTTCATATATGTATCATACTTAGCCTTAGTATTCCAGTAGATAGCTTTTGTCTTTCATTTATTGTTTGTTTTACACCTACTATCTTCAATCTCTGCATAACGTTAAAGTTGACAGTTAGAGAATGCCTATGTCAGTAAGTCCACCATTGTACCATGCATAAAGATACATACATAAATAAATTTGCGATTGACTTCAATTTCACTTTATGTTAAGTGACCGTATAGTTAAAGATAGTATGTGCAAATGTTAGAAAAATGGCACAGGAAAGATTTCAACTCAAGGATGGTAGTATTGAAAATATTAAAATCGAAAAACACAGTTCCGTTACGATAATTATTATTCGTAACGCGTTTATATCCTATGACATCACAGTCTATAAACAAGTATGTGGGAATTCCGAGACGCAAACTAAAAGAAAATGAGACAAACCTGATTAAGATTCAGTTAAAAGTTATGACGTCATCGTTAGCGTGAATTCTAAAAACACCTTTGAAATGACTATTAAAAATACGGAGCTAGACTTATATGATGAACACTTACTACTAAAATTTTTTTATTCATTTTAATCTATATTAATATTATAAAGCGGAAAAGCGAATCAAACGAACAAACAATTCGTTTGTTTGTTTGTTTGTACGCGCTAATCTTAGGAGCTTCCTATCGGATATCAAAAATTCTTTATGTATTGGTA
Source organism: Actias luna (assembly GCA_039707435.1). Lineage (NCBI taxonomy): Eukaryota > Metazoa > Arthropoda > Insecta > Lepidoptera > Saturniidae > Actias > Actias luna. The sequence continues at coordinate 3,743,202 of JAZHAC010000033.1, read as the reverse complement.
GAGTTAAAATTGAGGAAAGTTATAGGCTATTTAACATCAGGGGCAAAACGGGCAAAAATGATTGAACAAAATTATTGTTCCACGCGAATGAAGTCGCGGGCACAGCTAGTCTACTATAGAGGGTGCGTTTAGACATAAACCCCTCCGACGTTAATTGACGATGTGACCTAAGATTGTAACGTCTTAAACCTATTGGGGGAACAGGTTCCTAAATATAACTGTCGCAACAAACTTGACGACAACAGAAAATGCCTTGCCATAATACTATGGTTTCATCACGATGTGGTTCACTGGCAGGGATTCAGACTTAATTCGTAGGGCATATTTTCTGTAGATACTAACTTTGAGATATTATTTATTTAAAATATTACTTAAATGTAATTTGAAATTGTTGAATAGTTATTTTAGGAAAGGAAATTCAAGAAAGATTGTAATTTTAATATTTGAGGTTAAATCGCGGCATTACAATTAGGTTATAATAGGGTTATGACATCAATGGTGATAACCATTGTAAAAACCTCTAAATATAAAAATATAGCCTATCTGTAAAAAAAAAATTGATTATATACGTTGGGACCAATTTAAGCGATATAAGCGCTTTGTACTGCCGCCACAATGGGTAGCGTAGGTTCGAATTATTTTTGTGACTATACGAGATGATTATTTATGTGATCAAAAATTAATAATTCAAATTAATTAAAAGAACTTACCTCGAGACATGTTTTTTTTATGGTATGGTAGTATTGGTGTCTAATACAGATATTTATTTAACAAACTTAGTATAATAATTGCGAATATTTGTTTGTTACTCATTTACGCTTTATACAGCTGATACATCATAAAATTATGGATACACGTTATCATAGATATATAGAAGACTTCGGGTATTTTTATCTAAAAAGAAGTACTATTCCCTAGGCATAAACAATACCTGTTAATGCCCACGAAAGAAGTTGCGGGTATAGTTAATACTGTATTGAGCGTTTTCAGGCAAAATAACAAAAGCGCTAAAAATCTTAAATAAGTTTTTTTTTTCATTTTAACCTCCTAAAATTTACCTTTGTAAATTAGTAACATTATGTTAATAGCCACTATTTTAATAGATCAGTGAATGACTAAGAGTCTCAATTTTTTATAATAATATCATAAATAAAAAAACAACAAAAAATGGTCTTTGTTTATCATATCATATCATGTCAGGCATAGCAATATTATCTGTTGATCCCTGTACTAGGAAATTAATCCTGTGTCGCAAGTAATCGATCAAAACCAAGTAACAAAATTTACATCGTGCTTGTAACGAAGTAATCCAATTAAAAAAGAAAAAAGTACTTTTTATTTATTTATTACACTTTTATATAGAATTTGTAGACAAGGCGGACTCAATACCTGTGGCATTCTCTACCAGTCAATCGCGGAATGGCGCAGAGACGATGCATAGTAGGTGCACTAGAATATATATTTACTTACTTAAATATAATATACTTTTTATTTAGGAATTAAAAAACTGTATCCTGTAAAACATGCAATAATTATCGCTTACGATGTTTTCCTGAAAGAGCTAGATATACTATGTTCTTTGCCCACTATTCATTCGATCAATGTCAGGTGTGATTGTGGTCAATTGTAAAGCTTGCAACAATCCTCACTAACATTATAAACGCGAAAGTTTGTGAGTAAATATGTATGGATGTTTGTTACTTTTTCATGCAATAACTACGGAATTGATTTTAATTAAACTTTACAAATATATAACTTATGCAGCAGTATAACACATAGGCTATAATATTTTGTGAATTGTCCAAAATATAACGATAAGTATCAGAAAGGAGAAAAAAAATTTGCCATCTGCGAGCTATTTTGGCGTGTGGTGCAAAAACCGTAAGAGTTACACTATATAGTGTGCAATAGAAATGTTTGTCTTAAATAGTCCTACAAAAAAGTCTGAAACGTCATATACCTATCATTTATGTGTAAGCCATTATCATCAAAATAGTGAGCGGCCCGCGTATAAAGGACTACGCGCACAAATCTTCTTATACGAGTTTTTTTTAAATATAATTCATGTAAAATAGCGGGCACCGGAATCAGAACTGTTTGACAAAATCAATATTAACGCGAGCAAAGCCAGGGGTAAAAGCTAGTAATAAATAAGCGAGTCCAAGGAGAGTTGATGCAGGACCCCTGATCGTGTGAAACTGAGTAGAAGGGAGCGTGCGAATACCGGGACATTTCGTCACAGAGCGGTGGCTTTTAGAAATAGCCTCTAACACCGAGTGAAGGGGCCGGCATGCTTGATGGGCTTTTGTCTTGTCTTTGGACATAATCGTTGGTACTTAGAGTCATTTGTTGTGACTCGAAGTTCAATACTATTCCATTACATAAACATATACACATGGAAAGGCCTCGGGGCATTGTTGTGGTAAGTCATATAATTGAAAATTTAAATTTGTCATACAGCGGTTTTACGTTAATTCATGATCGTATGGTATTTGACCTGTTTATGTAATTTTGGATGGTTTTATGTGATACATTTTGGTGATTGTGCTCAATTGCGTTATAAATGGTAACTAAAAATATGCATATCTAGTCATTATACAATATAACTGAAGCGTTTAAGTAGGAAATACTGTTTCATTTGATTCAGTCTTCTGAAGATAGATACTAGACTTTCTTCCTTTGCTGAGATCCGCGGTAATAAGAATGCTTTACAGGCTGGTTATATCTTATATTAAACATCGCAAAAAAATTGTTTATAAGTAAGTCCATATATTATATACGGATTATAAGTAGTCCATACTTTATTTTGGTGGCAATTAATGGAGTGACATAATCAAACTGGGACTAAACCTTAAGGATAAATACGGAGAAAATAAAAGAAAATTCCTTTTTGCAGGAAACATCACAATTAACGGACGTAAGGTAACGGCCAGGTTTACAATAGTTCTGTATCAACTATTGTAAAGGTATTTAAATATTTCCTTGTATAAACGTTTACCTACCTAAAAATCATAATCAAACCGGATCGAGTTTCTTGTCGGTTCTTCGCGATAAGTGAGTTATTTTCCGAACCGTTTTGACGTTCATAAACGCCTTATCAGGGCCTAAATTTAATAAAGTTTTTTTTTATTACTATGTTGCACAAATTATTCTCCTTTATGGGTTTCGAATTCATAACTCTATGCGCTAAACCAGTGATAAAGCGATAGCGTTAAACCGCTAGGTCAACCGTGGGTCCAAAATGTTAAATACTAATAGGACTCTACTACACGATTGATCTTTACATTCTACTTACAGTTTAAAAAACCGTTGCTTGTCTCTAATAGGAAAATAAATATTTACATAGCGGATTTGCATCTGCAAAGTAAATTTCTTTAAAGATTTTCACAGTTACTTTTTTTTGGTTGTTTTTATACTATATTCATATAGACTTTGGCCACAATCTGACTTAGTTACAAGTGGGGTTATGACCCAAAATAGTAATAATATAAAGTAATCGGCTCTTAAATCAAACTAGGAGCTAGTTCCTCCACAGGTTTAGCGTGTCTATCAACTTGGGCCTTATCGTCACTTAAGATAAGGTGAGGTTATGTCCAAAACGCTAAACCTTAAATATAAAAAAATAATAGGTTACACCTATAGATGCCTGGCAGCAGGTGTTCACAATATGGGTATTGGAAAATGTTCTACTACCAAGCTATGGTTTATTACCACGTTTTCCTTCATCGAAAGCCTATGCTCAGTGTAGAAATCAAACCCAAGTCGATCGATCCCATCCCCATACATACAACAACTTATCATTGATGTATAAATTATACACTTACATTTCTGTTACGTTATCAACACAAAAAAAAAACAGTTGATCATAACTTCCTACGCGATCACAATCGATAGTATCAATTAGCGCAATTTAAGAAAATATTGACACTATCGATTGATCGTTTCCGGTATCCGCGTTGAATTTCAGATATGATCATAGGTACGATCTGTTGTTAATGTAAAACTTTAGTTTATTCATGCGTAGAGTAACTTAGCATAGCTAAGTGTCCATGGTAAACGATTCATAAAAAAAAAATTCTGTTCTAATTCAAAATTGAATGGCATGAGTTGACTTCCGGGAGTGGTTATTTTTTATGCTCTATAGGCTTAGTGTTATGGCTACAATCTCACCTGCTATTAAGTAACTATGTGGTCCAAGACAATGGACACGGTAAGCTTTTTGGACGGACTGGTACTCAAGTGCTACCGCTGGAACACAATTTAGGTATTTGACGGCAGATTTTAGACTTGAAGGTGGTAGCTAGCCAGGTGGACATTAAAAAAGCTTTACCACCATGCTACGGTTTTATCGCGATGTTCTTCTTAAACGAAAGCCCAAGCTCATTGCAGGTATTCGAACTAACACCCATTATTGCCTCATATTATTTTAACTAAATGTAGATTCAGATACTATACATACATATAAACAATAAAAAGGCTAATGTTTTACTAACTAGATTAGGGAGCTGATAAAAATACACACAGGTCATATATTGCCAAATATTATGAATAATATCAAAAATCTTTATTTAATTTAAACCCTGAGAAGGCACTTATGACGTCAAATCTACTACATCGTTCATAGTCACCATAATACCACAATTATACACCAACGTGATATCTCAGCCCAGTATAGTATAGAACAATATTCTGTTAATATAAATCATTGTCATGTCGTTTCAGGCGAACTGCCTTCATAGTTTAATTCCTATACGAACTTTACTATTACAATATGCATTAGATTTAAGTAATCTAGACCGTGGGATAGATCCGGTATTTTATTAAGCCAGGGTATTTACTACGATTTCATTTTCAATCTAGTATTGTATACGGAATGTACTTTTGATGTGAATCGTCTATTAGCGTGCTATGGAAGTAAAACGGCAAACGGGACTACGACCAACACTTTTTAGGACCATACGTTAGTTTTTTTATCCTTAAGGTTTAGTGTTACGGCCATAATCTCACCTGATCTTTAGTGACGATACGGGCCAAGTTGCTAGACACGCTAAACCTGTGGAGGAACTGTCTCTCAAGTGCCGGAACACACCTATTGGTATTTGGCGGTAGATTTTCAACTTGACGGCGGTTGCTAACCAGGCGGGCTTTAGAAAAACCCCTACCACCATGCTATGGTTTCCTCACCATGTTTTCCTTCAGATTAAGCTCAAGCTCATTGTAGGTGGTTGGAATCGAACTCACGTCCCTTGCCGCGAAGTCGTATACACTACCACTGAGCTATCATCGCTTCCTTTACTATTTACCTTACCTTGCCTTATCAACGATATTAGCATTGAAATATTGAAATAAAACTAATTTAAACGGATTTTATACCGGTTATTTATTAAATTTTGATCCCGACGTTTCGAAAGCTTTTCAGCCTTCGTGGTCACGGGGCGGACTGAGGTGTAGGTTGTCCAGAAAAGTTTATGTTACTGTGTCTACCTTCAATTTAATTTTTAATATTTATAGTGATATTAGCCCGGTAATATGCGCTAGCTTCTACAAAATTTGGTTGTGCAGGGAGAGAAACACGAGTAGAGAAGTATGAGTGTTGACGTGCGCGGAAAGGGTTCCCTTAAACCTACATTCGTGTCACAAATCTCGGTAACTGCTCGGAGCGTCCCTCATGATGGACATGATGGACCCGCACGGTGAATGGATAGGTAGCTAAGTAGTTCGTCTCTTGTATCACCACGTAATAGCACTAACCTTTTTCAAGTTATAACCCTATATATTATTACTAGTTGACCCGACAAACTGTACCGTCTTATAAACCGTACGTATACCCGTTCTGTCTTCTCTCTGTAAATTATTTCTACTGAATAAATTAGTTGTGTTAAACAATAAGAGGATGAGGGTAGGAAGGTAAAAATGTAGGGTCGTATGTATTTTTAATGCCACATATAAAAAAAAACATAAACAAATTAAATTGTCAAAAAAAAAAAAAATTGCGGTGGACCACTCTTATCAATTAAGGGTATGAAAAATAAATTACAACCAATTTTCAGACCTACCGAATATAAATATAAAATCTCATAAAAATTGGTTAAGCCGGTTACGGTTAAGGAGTATGGCAACTAACACTGTGACACGAGAACTTTATACATAAGATTGTACTTAATATGTTTATCTATATTTTTAACGAACATACCTAAGAAGTATTGTGCTCAGGATCAAATAACTCAATCTTCAAGTTGTTAGGTGCAAAGGTGTTTTTGTCTCATTTTTAAGATTATTACGTTTTTGGTAAGTTGAGCAACACGACTGTAATGACGTTGGTGTTCCGGTTTTCTGGCTGTTTGCTGACCGTAGTATAATATTTTCCCACTATTTTTAAACATACAAATATTTACAAGAATTTCGTCAATAATTACACCGGATTAACATTCGTGGTATAATTTAACTATGAAAAAATAAACAAAGGTATGTGAGATTAACATAAAATAATGTTAATATCTAAAAATATTTATTTATCGGAGTAGGCCTCACGAGACAACAGGTACTGACACGCCCCTTGTCGCCGTTTATGGCCCACCATAATGTTTACCTCGTGCGGATCTTATTATTGCAAGATTTTATGTATCTTTAATATTATAACATGGTTATTAATAATAACAACCGTTTTTTTCAGATATCATACGTCCATTACAGTTAGTAATACTTAAAATAATTATATAAGTTATTACTATTTTTTTTTATATATTTATAATATTATAAGAATAACTTCCTTAGTATGGACGCGAGCCCAGAGCTCCAATATTGCGCTATCTATACTATCTGCTATTATTTGCACGTAATATCTGAAGGTTTTTGATCACAGTGCACACATTTGAAGCGATGATATATTAGTTGATAGTGTGGGACGTGAGTTAAAACCACCTACGAGGGCCTTGAGCTTTCGGTGAAGAAAAACATTGTAATGAAACTATAGCGTGGAGGTAGGGCTTTTTCTAGTGCCCGCCTGGATAGCTACCGCCCTCAAGTTGAAAAACTACCGCCAAATACCTATAGGTCTGTTCCGGCAGTTGCACTTCTGAGCCAGTCCCTCCACAGCTTTAGCGTGTTCACCGTCTTGATCCAGATTGTCACGTAACATCAGGTGAGACTGTATCTATTACTCTAAATTCTTAAACACTATAAAAAATGTGGTGTGTCAAGAACTTCCTAATCACAATTAGCACAAAATACCAACTAAAGTCAGAACAAATATTTGTGGATAACACAAATCATTACTCCTTGTGGGACTTGAAGTTAATCCACTTTGGTGCAGCTGACACGAATGAAATTGCGACTATATGAAGTAGTAGACCTGGTCTATGTTAGTTGCGATCAAATGAGAAACAATATTCCTTGTCTGATTTGTGAACCATATAAAAAGCACCGTGTTAGATATAGGGCCTCTTTGGGTCTAAGTGCTATGTGGTGGGATACACCACAGGAACTTTGAATTTGGACGAACTTACTACTGCATTAGTAAATTTACTTGGTTTCAATAAGGAAAACTGCAGGCGTCATAGTATTTCTGCAATGCAGTATGTTACGTCAATGCGGTTAATGTGCTCCTATTTTATTATATACCATATTATAAGTATTGGAAAAAATAAAGTCATTTTGTAATGATTCTAGGAAAAAACCAATAAAAGATTTTTTAATTTTTTTATACATTTAACCTTTGACCACAATCTCGCCGGATGTTAAGTGACGTAGTGTCTAAGATGGTGGACACGCTTAAAGCTAGTGGAATTTTTTTTTTCTAGGGTGCAACTGTTGGAACACACCTACACGAATTTGTTGACAGATTTTAGTTTTGTTTGATTAACTTTTATACGTTGGTTTCTTTGCGTGCTTGGTGTTAAATCAGTTTTTTTTTAAGTCCCTTGAGATAATTTTTGTATATAATTCAATTGTTAGTAATGGGGGAGAAATCTCAGTAAGATTACGTAATCGATGTGCTGTTGACGACGGTTACAATTGAACGCGGTTGGTAAGCTTCTTTCCTTGGTCAGCACTAGGATTTATTTATTGTAAGGGTTGTAAAGCGCTTATCACCCTTTTCTCATTACAACTTTTCATTATGACAATACTTTTATCAGCTGTTTAAAAGAGATTAGAACTGACAGGGAAAGATAAAGAGAAACTTTATATAAAGTATATTAATAGTTGCAAGAGGGCCTCTACTATATATCAGCGTTAACTAGAAATTCATCACCATATGGAGAAATTTCATTTAACACATGAAGAATAAGCATAATAAACTGGACTTCGTTTAATAACATAATTCAATCGAATTAAAAGTCTGACAGAAGTGTCAAAAAACTTCAAATAGACCGGCGGCGTTTTAAAGAGATTTATCAGAAGCAGTAAGTAAAAAGCCAATTTCATTAAATTATACACTACCCGTCCAGATACTAGTGATTTACTTACACGCTCAATGTCATATCATTACCATTTATCAACATTAAAACAGATTGTCGTACAATATTGTGCAATCGATGTAAACATTTTATACTGTTTCGAACGCATTGAAAGGGTGCAGTGGTAGAGGAATCTGCGAGTCCGCTACAGTCGCGGATCTGCGTCGAGACGAGGCTTCGATTGCATGCATAGTTCGTTGAAATGCGAGATCGTGCCTCAGTCCGCTCCGTGCAGCCGCTGGCGACGTGTGTGTCGTAGGCGCTGCGACGCCGAACGTCCGACATCGCGAAATAAGTTAAAAACCACACGAAACTTTCCTTTCAACCCGTGTCCTGTTGAAGTGGAACAGTCTCGTCACCCCCTCGTCGTGCAAATGCGAATAGTGGTGACCTTCTAAAACCGGAATTTCGCATCCTCCGAAACGGGTTTAGTGCCGGACCCCGCTGCGCAGGACTTTCGTGAAGTGCTAACTTGATTTTCAGTGGTGTGTTTGTGCGACTGGGATTTTTCTTTTACTCATGAGGACATTGTCCCGGCGATTCTAAAGGTCGGCTTTCGAATAAGTGCTGTTAAAATTCAGTAAGTTGCTATATCATTTGTTTTAAATGTAAGTTTAATTACATCTGTAAGTACAAACTTGTCTTTCCAGTTGAATGTCTCATAGGTTGTACTTTTAGCATTGAAGTTAATTCGTTCGAGTTTTTTCATAAACACCACCTGTCGCGCACGTTATTTACGTGAAAATACAAGTGTATTGTTATTCACAGATATACTAAGTGACATAATAACTTACAAGACTCTTTTAATTGTTGTCTGACAAAACTCGTTGCCTGTAATTTTCAATAAATAAACAATTACCAATATTATATATTACCTAACCTAATGCCTATATTCAAGTGCATCTTTTAAACAAAATATCAAGCTTCGTTTGCAGTGGCATTTTATATCTATTTGCTAACTTGTTATGATAGAGCTATTTATAACTGTAGGTACGCCAGCTGTCCTTGCCCTTGTCAATATAAAAACCGATCAAATATTAACAGTAAACGGTTTAATTCGTTTTGTAGTTGATAAAAAATAAGTCGGTCGCTGAGTAAACAATACCTCTTTTTAGACTACGCACCAAGATCATTCATTGTCGTCGTTACCTCTAATAGGAGGTTAATAGCTATGAAAATTGCGATAAATTCTTGGTAAATCGTTTATTTTTATTGTCATTAATTATTGTATTTCAGTTACTTATGGTATTTATCGCCGCTTGAGTTATAAAGTTACGATTTTTAATCGAAGTTGTAATTATTTTTGTCTATGTTCATTTAAAGAAATATGAGATACGAATATCATTATAACATTGAAAAAATATTTTTATGTATTTCATGAAATGTTTTTTATTTCAAATTAACTGTTAAATTGAATCTAATAAGATTATTGCTGCTCAGTATTATTTCCGCTTTATGTACATATCTTATTGAACATATATTTTATACGAATACACATATGAAATTCTAAAATTTTGACACTTCATTTCATTTCATTTTCAAACACACATACGGTGTAATATCATTATAATATTCTGTAATATAAATAATACATATACCATATGTATGTTATATGTATATGTATACATATTATATAATACACACCTAATACCTAAATTAAATAAAAAAAGATTATAATCAAATATCGTTTGTTAACAATTATTGAAGTTTAAGTTACAAATGCTTATAGTAGTTTTGTATTATTATGTATGTTATTCTGTGGATTAAGTCTTATAAAGAGCGAGAGAAAGATTACAAATAAATTTAATTGATGCCACTAAAAGTTCGCCAATAGTTGCTATAAAAAAAAGGGATTAGGTTGACAAATACAAGCCAATAAAAAAGATACTGAATTATTTTGTCCTTGTAAAGGGAATACGATAGTTTCGATATTAATTATATATTTAAATGCGTTTAATTTTGAAACTTGTTAAAATAATTTATTCCAATTCTATTACTGAGAACTAACTCATATTCTAAAATACGTGAATTAACTACATATATTTTGTTACATTTTTATACAATGATTTTCTAAACATCACAATTCAATACAACTTAATTTCTACCATAACAATGAGCAAAATTTTATTAGAAACCATTAAAAATTAAATTATTTATTATGGTAATATATTTTTACATTTAATATATATTTCAGGTGTTTGAGTACCAAAAATAGTAATGTATCTGACTTATATATGGGCGTGGTTACTCTGTAGACACAGGAAGGTTAGGGTTACAAGATCCGAAAATAAGTTTCTCGAAAAATCCCTGCCTTAGCAATGAATTTCCTGATATTTCGCGGACTGAATGAATAACTCGTGGCTAAGCTTGATCATCTCTGTGAGATGCGTGGTACGAGGTTCATATGAATAATTAATAATTAATCAATTAGTTGATTGTTAATTTTAGATTATATTCTTTAATTATAATTTTATTTCCGACGTTTTCTCTTTTTTTTAATTCCTGGCAATTTTAAATTTTCCCTGTTTCCCTGATAGTCAGCTGTAATTCGGGACATGTCAGCAAAATTCATGTTAATTGGTAACCGTTAGCGAGGTACATCTCTATGACTCTATAGTCTATATTGTTGTTTCTAGCACGTGACAGATTAAAGGGTCCCTCTATATCACACCTGTTTTGTGACGGTTGCCATTAAGTTAGACTAAATATATAAAACAAGTTTGTTGTAATTTGCAAAATTAAACTTAACAGAAGAGGCGAAAAACATTTGCTAAAATTCATATTATTAAAAAGTTACCATTTTTTTATGTTGTATCAAACAGTTTTTGCTTTAATCGCAGAAAAACGAGATCAAATTAATACGAATCGTTTTGTTAATAGGTAGTGTTTTAGTTTTATAGCCACAATCTCACCTAACGCTAATCTTAGTGGGAAATGGCTCAAGTGCAACTGCCGGAACACACCAAAATGCATTTGGCGGCAGATTTTCAACTTAAAGTGTGGTAGCTAGCCAGGCGGGTATTAGAACAAGCCCTACCACCATGCTATGGTTTCATCACGATGTATTTTTCACCGAAAGCTCAAGCTCGTTGTTGGTGGATACACACTCACGTCCTTTGACAAGGCGTCCGTACACAGTCTAACTGATCTATTACTGCTTCAAAATTTATAGAACTGTTCAAATGATCAATTAATAAAAAGGAAATACGGCATTACACGAACTCATCTAGTTAAAAACGTAAATACGAGAACCTTTATCTCGACACAAACTTGTGCATAGGGCACTGAAACGCTCGACGCCTGACTTTATCAATCGAAAGTGCCATGTGTACAGTTCTTTTTCTAAGAAGAGTTATACAAAAAACAGAGCCAGGAAAAAATATCGTATCTATTGAACGCTGTGTAGGTACCGATAAAAAAATATTGCAGCTTCGGTGTCTGATATTTGTTTTTTGTATTGCCTGAGATAAATTCTCTCTCGACATTGGTCGCCGTAAGTGATGCGCTGCTTTATTTTTATTTACAGCGAAATTATAAAACTTGCTTTAATGCCGCCGTGATTTGAACTTTACTTGATCTTAAATGGTTTTTATATCAAGTTATGATCGAGCTATTGCACTTTACGATGTAGGTATCTGTGCAATGTTAAGCGGTTTTATTTCTCCGCTTTTGTTGTCTATTTTTACCAACAACGTTTATCGCGATGGTTATTTAAATCTATATATAAATAGTCAAATTAGTTTTGTCCTTAATGTTTTTGATTTCTTTTTTATAGCTATTTACGAGCCTTATTGATATAGAAAAAAAGCTTTTTTTCTACGTTTTCATAAATTTTCCACAAATTCTATACTTTTTGTATTTATTTATTCTGTTTGCGGGATTTTAACAACAGTTATACCAGTCCTATTGTTAGCTTACGATTGAGGTTAAAAATATTGTTTATAAAATCATTTTTCGCTCATTTCATATAACATTTTAGTAACCTCATACGAATGATTTTAGTAATATTTAATTTAGGTATACATGTAGGTAATATAAATTAATAAATTGGTAATGTATTTCAAGGTTTTTCGTGTGAAAATTAATCTTGTTTTTTTTTACGCGAAGGAATACAAACAATGATGTTGATTGGCGTGGGTTTGCAGACTGAATCCGAGATTTCGGTGCTGGAAAACGAAGTACGACCTCGTCGAAACGAAGTAACGTTGGAAAGCACGAAGACGTCCTATCTTGCAAAATGTAAACTTTACAGAAGAGCGAAAAAACATTTTCAAATACCTATATTATACAAAAAAACCTTTTTTAAGGCGTATCAAAGAATGTTTAGGTCATAGCAGAAGAACAAGACCAAATTCATATGTGGTATTCACATTTTTGTAAAATTCCATATTTTCCAATGACTATCCCGGTATTTGTGGCTGTGCTGATAATTAATTGCATTGACAATGTGAATTGAACTAAATCTGTACATTTAATATCTCTTTTTTTGAACACGCTAAGCCTAGTGCAGGGACTGCGTCTTAAATGCCACTGCCAAAACACAGCTCTAGGTATTAGCTGCAGATTTTCAACTTAAGGGTTGTAGCTAGCCCGGTGGGCTTTAGAAAAACACCTATTAGAAAACTTAAGCTCATTGCAGGGATTCGAACTCATGCCCATTGAGACGGCGTCTTTACGACCAACTGAGTTACCATCGCGTCAACTTCAAACTTTAAGTTAAATTTTCAATAGTGATTTGATACAAAACTGTTTATAATATGTTTTTGACATTAAATACTTAATTATTTCAGTTCCCGTGTGGAACAAAATAAAATAAAAAATATATTGTAGTAGGTTCTTTCTATTTCTTCGAACAATAGGTCCGTAATTGTATTTAGAGATTAATATTTTATTTCATAACTTGTTTTCGTTATTGACGAGTGAAGTAAGAATTGATTTTCGCAGATTGTTAATGCCAAGGTCGATTTTTGTGGCTAACTTCGTTATTTAGAAATAAATAAAGTTTCCTTTGCCTGTTATTTTATTAGATATCTAATTGAAATTATGAAATTACGGCGTTTACAGTACTTGACTATAATTAATCGGTTAAACTAAATTCATATGATTACTCAAAATTCCTTTCAATTTTAGCAACGCAAGAATAGAAATATATATTAAAGTAAACTATAGACCGTAATTGTTCGTATATACAAAAACTGTTAAATTTTATCAATGAAGTAAAGATATGAAATTTTGCCCACAATTTCAGGTGATGTTAAAAGATGATGTGGCCCAATAGTGGACATGCTAATGCAAGTGGAGAGACTGATTCTCAAGGGCAACTGCCACAACACACCTATAGGTATTTGTCGGCAAATTTACCACTTGAGGGTGCTAGCTAGCCAGGTAGGCATTAGAATAAGCCCTACCACCATGCTATAGTTTCATAACGATGTTTTTCTTTCACCGAAAGCTCAAGCTCATTGTAGGTGGATTCCAACTCACGTCCCTTGATGCAGCGTTTATACACAGTAACAACTATGCTATCATCGCTTCATATGTTTATTTTGTAAGATCATCATTATCTTAATAATATCTACTATCCGTTTGTTACCCATATTATATGTAAATATTAATTTTAATACTCTTTATATACCATGCTCTCTATATGTGCACGATTTTCAAATTATATCACGAGAAAAACTTAATTTAGGGTAAAATGATATAAATATAAATTGCTGTAACTTTGTTCGCGTGGAACTAAATTATAAAATATTTTGTGCCCATTTTTGTAACTTTTTTCAACATAACTTTACTTCTATTGGTGGTAGCGAGATGTTAAATAGCCTAAACGCCTTCCTCAATGATTTCTCTATCAAGTACAAAACTAATTTTTGATATCCACCTGGTATTTCTTAAGATTAACGCGTACAAACAAAGAATCAAACAAACTTTTCCGCTTTATAAATATAGATATATCGTTCGTAATATTGTCGTTATTAAAGTTTTAATGTTTGTGAAATAACATATTACACTCTGTGTATACATAATCATAATCAATTATATCTTCATCTATTATATATAGTTATATTTTTAATTATATCATAAATTATTTTAATAATTGTTATGAGTTGTCCACTTTAAACTGGCATAGTTATAATTTTTACATAGAATATGTAATTGAAATCGGTTAGGATCAAATTGTTTTTGTTTTTTTTAAGTTGTAATATTTTTTAATTTTCACCAATATTATTGACAATTTTTATAACTTTAACATTGAAGAATTACCTACTTTTGGTTGTATTATTCGTCCAAATATTTTAACGTCAAATTCAAGTACAGTTGTCATACAATTTGCAGAAAAAATACATGTCAAACAGAACTACGTATTTTATTAAAGGCAACTCCAAAACGGAAATATATAAAAATCGCAATAAATTTCAAAAATTCTATTAACTTTTTATTGAAAACTAATTTGTTAGTAACAATTTCTCTGTCCGGATCAGTGGTTGTGGTCACCTATATCACAAATATGTAATACTCAAATTTCAATACTTCATAACAAAAATGACTAAAGAACTTCCTGTTAAATGCTTGTCAAAATATACGTTTTATTCTGAAATCTAAGAATATTACACACTTCGAATCTGGTAACTGGGACAAGTTATAACTGCCTACTCTCCGATATATACAGTGATAATTGACAAAAAAATAAGAACATATACTTTTTACGTATAATACAATTCTAAACTGACAACAGTCTAACCACATTGACAATATTATAATAACAAGTTTTTATTACAATTTGAATTTGTTGTCAAACTAGGAAATATTTTGCTGAAAAATTATATTTCATACTCTATTTACTAACTAGCGAGTTTGTTTATTTGATGACAGCGCACCACCGTTTTACAACGCGAATATATCAAGGGTTTTCAGGAAAAACAGCGTAAGTGACAATTGCACTTTTTACACGCGAGAGTTTTTTCATTCACTAATTAGAAAGTATTTATGATATCTTTAAAAAAAATACGACTTGTTGTTCATAATTAACCGCTGATGTAATAAAATATTAACTAGTAACGTACTGATTCTTATTTACCTAACTAGACAATTTTTAGGAGGTTACGGTAAAAATATTTTTAAGGCTTTTGGCACTTACGATGTTTTTCCTGAAAAGGATCGATACATCCGTCTATAGTGCGTAATGTGACCGACACACCCAGTGACTTAAATCCTATTGGTTGTAGCATTATGTTGAATAGCATTAAGTTTTCTCAATGATTACTTTGTCAAATTCAAAAAGAATTTTTGAGATCTGACTGATAGTTCCTTAGATTAACACGTTCCAACAAACAAAGTTTGCCTCATTTTTCAATATTAGTATAGATAATAAATAAGTAAGTTGTAAATTGTTGCCTCCAGTTGCAATTATTTACAAACAAACTTTAACCGTGGCTTCGCTAGCGTGAATATTGTCGCCTTAATAATATAAAAAAATTGGATGACGCGCGAAAAAGTACTATACAAAGTTTATCCCTCTTTTTACCTCTAATAAGATTTTTGCAAGAAAAAGTATCATATCACCGTCTTCAAGGTCTCATCAATCTCTATACCAAAATTCATCATAATCGGTGCAGCATTTTACGGTGTACAACGTGACGCACCTTTTCATATTTATAATATTAGTAAAGATAAGGATAGCTATGTTGATGTGAAAAGCCACCTATAGGATGGGATTCAATGGAATTTTAATAGAAAGGCAACACTTGATATATTAATATAAAGTGGAAATACTATAATTTTCCTTGATAGTTGTCACTACAAAGATAAGTAATATTAAACCGTATCTCGATTGAGCGTAGGAGAACCTCACTTCATTTTACTACACATTCTTACCGGCTTTCATTGAAACTGTATGTAAGCTTAACGACTTGTAAGTCAATTCAATATCTCTTTCGCACATTTTCATTGTATTATATTTGTTTACATTTAAAATTGAACGTTTCAGGTTTCGAAGCGTTTCTTGTCGGTATGTTAACATTTAGAGATCTCGGAAATTTCACTCGGTTTCATTATTTTGTTTTGATTTAAGTATCTTGTATACTTGGGATTTTTTTTTTTCGAACTGGCATACGCTGTTAGCCTCAAGGGCTTTGACAGCTTCACCCGACTTTTACAAGTTTGTGTAGGTTTTTAACTCAGTTGGTAATGTGTACGGACGCCACGTCAAGGGACGTGACTTCGAATCCACTTACAAAGAGCTTGAGCATTGGATGAAGTATAATATCATAGGATTTCTTTGCATTTTTTATGGAATTTACTACGGGGAGTGTTCGGAGGAATTTTTCGTATATTACTTAATTTCCATCCTCACCATCTGGACGAATGGCAATCCACGACGGCGCCTTTCGAGTGGAATTTTTTGCTTTTGATTTGCGAACCTATCAGAAGAGAGCCTGTCTATATCTTAAAGGCGGCAACGCACCTGCGATTCCTTTGGTGTTGTGGGTATCCATGGGCGGCAGTGATCACTTACCATCAGGTGAACGTTTGTTCGTTTGCTCCTTATTCCATTAAAAAAATGAAATCATAGCATGGTGGTAGGGATTTTTCTAATGCTCCCTAAATAAACCACCCTCAAGATGAGAGTGCCGAAAAATACCTATATGTGTGTTCTGGCAGTTGCAATTGAGAGTCAGTCTCTAGGCTTGGCGTGTACACCATCTTACACACACCACAAGAAATAAATCAACAAAAAAATTACAAACAAAAGTCGTAACTCTGTTCGGTTCTCGCATCTCGATTCAAATTAGCTTACAAAAAGATAAGAAAAATGACCGGTCATGTCGCTTTTAAATACGTGATACATTGATCGAACAGTGACCTCGAATGTTTAGTTAGACTCGGATATCGGAAAGACTTTCTCGACACGCTCGAAACTCGTTGCAAGTTCATTGACAATTTATAAAATTGCCCAGTTTTATGTCAATGGCGAACGAACGCAATGTTGAATTTGATTCACCGCACCTACCTCTAAGAATTTCGTTCAGATTTGATGAGAGAATTAAATTTGTAGCGTTTTATAGTGATAAAAAAATAAATGTGTTTCTTCTTTTATTACGAAACTAGCTGTGCTAGCGACTTCGTTCGCGTGGAAGTAAAATTATTTAATCTGCCGCCGTTATCCAAATTACAATAACTCTTGATAGAGTAAACCGATTTTAATGAAATAAAAACTAAATGTTACTCGCGGATACGCTTTATGATTCCCTTCGTGACGTTTTATCATAAACGTTGTACTTGAGCAGTGATGCGTGCACAAACAGACATTTCTAAAAATTATATAAATAGAACAGTTGAACCATTTTGAGTTGTTCCTGAACACCTCGTTATTTTGAATTCGTGAAATCCCTTTTCGAGTGTACATCCAAATCAAACAAATAAACTTCCCCAATATAGTGTAATGCTTATGCAAATGTTTGCTTTGGCATATAATTTTATTTACATATATTATGTCAAATAAGCGTAATGTTATGAAGGTCGGTCCGACCCGGCATCTATGCGCCTGACAAGCAGTTTTATTTGACAAATCTTTGTTCAATAAAAACAATATTTGTTGATTACATTGACATTCTAAATGGGTGTACTTTATCGGAGTTTGTGTACTGCTTTTTATAGCTTTGAAGTTTACTGGTAAAGAGTTCGTTCTTCATACATTGGAAACTAATGAGCCACCCATGAATTCTTTCTTCTTTCCATTTTTACAAGAATTTTCTCAAAAAAGGCAATATTTATTATGATACAATTAAAAAATACATTCAACTATTGAATGTGGACTTTAATATAAAACTGGGAGGTTTGCCAAACCTTTGTAGTAGTGGACAAAAGTAATTCTTGTGTGGAAAATAATATATTATTACACGAAATTAAAACTGTTAGGTCCGGTTCTTATTCTTAAATTAAGTTATCTGTGAATCCTCTCCGCTGATGAAAAATAGTAACTCGTGACCCTAAAATATAGCTAATTTTTAACGGTCTTTATTTAAACTTAATTTACAACATTATGTCGATGTGTAAACCCTACAACAGTGGAGAAACATATTTGAGCAAGAAACAATGGTTTTATAATATTCCTTTTCGAGATATTTTTAATATACAATTGCAACTAGATTACATAGAAGTCCTACTCTAAAAATGCGCGATTTGCGAACCCTGTACATTAGTCACGAATTCTTGAGCCATACACAAAGGTTTTTTATAATATTCCTTATTACGATATTTTTAAACAAAACTTACAACAACATAATAAATGGGAGCCTTATTCTAAAACTGAACGATATGCGAACGCGCTACTTTAATGAAGATTTTTAATTTCTTGAGGAAAACAAAAAGATTTTATGTATTTCTTATTGAGACATTTTATACAAAATTACAGCTAAATAATAAATGGGAGCCTTATTCTGAAACTGAACGATTTCTGCCCGCGGCATTAGTGGAGAATGATAATTCTTAAGCGAAACCTAACGGCTTGCTAATGGTCTTAATAAAGGATTTTTTTTATTTTTCATTGACTGCAACTAATTCGGTTACGATTCCAAACGAGATTCGTATTAAGTCAAAAGATTATTATTATGGATCAACGGTACCTCTGTACCGGAACGCGGTTGAAATTAACATTTCGTATAAAGTGAATGACGATTAGATAAACGACATACGAAACGGTTGTGCGGTTATTTTTCACGCTAATTTACGAACAAGTAAATGTACTACCGACCGAGATGTGGGTTATATACGTTTTTTCATTATGCTAATCCGTTATGGCCGGTTAAATTATGTACCATGATTAACTAAGTTAACTGAGACACCGGGTGTCTGTACCCATAGTATAGTTGTCTTCCAACAATTGCTAACGTAAAAATAAAAGAAAATATGTGTGAGATGACATTAGATATAGAATGTAAAGGTCACTTTGACATGTGCCATCCCATACATTTTGTCTTTCAACAGTTGTTAATGTAAAAGGGAAACAAACTATGTTTGGGATGACATAGACATAGAATGTTAAAGTTATTTTGTCATCTGTCATCGCGTATATTTTTATTATTCGATTGATCGATGTGTTCCTTATAAGCTCCAAAACGGCTGAACCGGTTTTGATGAAATTTTCAAGCATTCGGCTCAGATTAACTGAGCGCATGGATGCTGTGAAATTTGATCAGATTTTTTAGCATCTGGTTGTAGGTACATAAATTATGCTACCAGTGCGAAGCCGAGGCAAATCGATAGTAGTTAATACTATATATGCTAATTTGTAATAAATTACCTACTGATTAGGTGATTACTCAATCGTATAGTTATGTAGAACTATTTTGTAATATACCTATACATTGTTAGTACGGTTATCTTGATATTGTAAAATCTAACGTAGATAACGAATTTGATTAATAAGAATTGGTCAATTTACTTGGTTTGTTAACCGACTGCCTTATTAAGACATTTTTATATGATAACTTTGCATACGATATTTATAATAGGTAAGAACAGTAACATGATAAGTACAGAATTGCGAAAGCTGTTTCTGGTCTCTGGCAACACGTGGAGTTTGAAATGTCGCCGTGGTGCGTTCTACTAGGTAGTGTAAGGTAATTACCACCCTATGAGTCACCACATGCACCTAACTCCTTTGACTTTTTTTTAATGTCGGGAAATGTATTTATTCATCCCCTCCAATCCCGGGGAGACTGAGAGGGTATGTGAGACTCACCCGGCACTAAGCGCCGGGAATACCCATTAATAGCCCACGGCTCACGTCTTTAACCTGAGCCCGGGTAACGCGTTAGCACTTGCGCGTTGCGATGAGGAAGTCCGTAAATACTAAGATTCTAAACACCGCGTTAGTAAATAAAATGTACAGAAATGACCGGAGCCGGTATTCTTCTGAATGAAAATTATCGTATGAATTTTAAGTAGCCGCAAAAACTACTTACACAGTTTTAACGAGAGAACGATCTTTTTAAAACTATATTGGGAGATAAGAAGAACAACAGAAACTTCTATTAAAACAAAGCATTGACATTCTGCTTCTGCGGCACGAAATAAATCAGTAGATTCATTTTTGGAGAGTAGATCCTCATCCCACGATACGGATGGAAGGTAGATAAATGAAAATGTAAGGTTTTTTCGTCATAGCGCTTTTTTAGTCTGTTCTATATTGCACTATATTTCCATAGTGTAGACGGTTATCAAAGCGCGTATGCTATTGGCTACGTCCAGCCATAAGTGCGCGCTTATTGGTGCAAACCAGCCAGTAAGTTCTCAACGGCAGCGCAGGTACAATTTGTACACGTATCAGCATACGTGTCAGCTCTTTCGGAGCGTGTTGTACGTATTATAATGAATTAAATGATGCACAATAAAGTGTTTAGTTTCACAACGAGAAAAAAATATATGAATTACGAAATTTTCTACCATTTCTTCAGTTTATTACTTATCTCTGCGTTTTATTTATCTAGACTCACAGACGCTAGTAATTCATTTATTTATATTTGCTAATCGATAATATAATATATTTATAAATAATAATATACTACGTAAGGAAATTCGTGCAACCGAGTGTTCCACGACACTCACGTATTTTTTTTATACGACTTCTTCCTGTGTACGTAATTTGATTAGTAATTTTGTTCGTATCAATTTGCGGTTCGAAATTCGATTTCGCTTTGAAAATGGCAAATACATGAATTCGACGGTACGCTATGAAACAATATCTATGATTCTATATAATAGATATTCTATACAGGTACACCGTGAAACTTCATGTTTGTCTATCATTTGTACAAATTTATCGATAGATCTCGACACTCGTGACGTCTGTATCGTTGCATCACTCAAGATAAACACGTCAAACTGACATAAATACAGGTGGGCAACACCGGTGAGATGCAAAAAGAACATAAAATATCACGTATGCCTATAAATTATTCCGCTTTCTTGTTTATATACTCTCGATTTTGATTGATACATTTGTGCCAATGATTGACATTATTGTTTCAAGTTTACTTTTGTGATACCTATATGTACATTTCGAAATTTATGTTTCGATATTGTAAAGTAACAAAATTGAAACCAATGCAATATACTTTACAACTAATTTACAAATAGGATTTACCTATCGCGTTATGTTAACTTATCGAGATAAAAGTATCCTATCTCTTAAATTTGACGGAATTAGTTTGAAAATTTTATGAAGATTGGTTTAGTAGTTTCGGAGTTATACGCTTCAATCACGCTTGATCGTAATATATGTATATACCTTCTTTGTTGGACTTTACACCGAGAAAGCAATATCTGTGGTAAATTTCAAGTTACTAAGTCAGGTAACTTTGAAGATATCTCGTTGGTAGTAAAATTAACTATTTAAAATTGCTTCCCCTTTTTTACGATAAAACACGTGTTTATTTATTGTAAACTTTGCTACTCAGTGTATTCCCTTGGGGGGTGACATTTCGAAAAATCGCCTCCAACAACCAACGTCTTTACACACATACTGGCTGTTCTCGCGATTTCGTTCGCGTGGAACTATAAATTATTTAATCATTTTGGCCGTTTTTGTAACTTAATTCAATATAGCTTCGCCCCTATTAGTAGTACCGTAAGGTTAAATAGCCTTTCTCAATAATTGTTCTATGAAATACAGAAAGGATTTTTAAAATCCTACTGGCAGTTCCTTAGATTAGCGCGTTCAAACAAAGAAACAAACTTTCCCGCTTTATAATATAGATATTCATAGATTACCGTTAACTTCAGGTCTTACTTTTACGTTACAATTTGGTTATTCTGGTCATTTATTGAACCTTTGTTATACACATTTTGGGGTACACTTTTCCAGAGAAAACACATGTATGAGGTACTTTTCCTGACCTCTCTTTACACTTCATGCAACAAATGTAAAGCGTATAAAAAAGTAATAATACGGTTTGGCTGTATGGTCTTAAATACCTTTGCCTCTTCCTATAAAAAGAAAAAATTGAACCAAATAAGTAACACGCCATGTTGCAATTACAAAACGAAATAATTTTGGAACGAAGTTCAATATGGGGCGTCGTGGAGGGTACCCTAGCCGGCAAAAAACATCCGTAACGTTAGCGTAAGATTTTTATGTATAGTCTACGTGATGACTATTATTATTATATATTTTTATAAATCATCGTAAACAAAATAAAGGTGTTAAGAAAATTTTGTAATGTACTTTTTTATCGATAAAAAATTCGTAATAAAAATATATACCCGAATAATTATTTTCTTTATACTTTGAATAGAACTTGGAATTAATATTTTTATAATAAGGAACTTTTTTAAACACATGTCGCAAGTAATCGTGTCGCAAGTAAATATTAAATTAATGATTATTATAAATCGGACAATGAGACTAGTTCAAGAGTTATATGGCCTTGTGATTGTAGTGTATGTATTTATACTGTTCACTCGTATCTAATAATTGTTACGAAACGCGTATGTCAACTTTATTGCTTATTAGCGGGATTACGTTCCGTCAAATTATACCCAACGCCTTGACACATAGGTGACCAACCTTCGACGCTTAAGTCTTTATAAGTTATTTTTAAACTGTCACTTAGTTTTTCCTCGTGAACGTTCGAGTTCGTGCACCAAGTAGGTACGGCCGTGATGTAATTTTTTTCCACGAAAATATTGTATGTGATCATATCTTTGTGGCTTATCTCTTCATATGTTAATAATACCGTTTGTTATTTTATTTTGGTCATGTATAATATGGTTTCATTCATGTGTAGGCAAAACTTTATTTCTTTATATATAGAAAATGCATGAGTGACGCGTAACATGAACGACACACTGAATCACTCCAAAAACAATTCCCTTTTTTTTTCTTTTTTTTATACTTAGCAAGTTAACATTGCACAGACATAAAGCTAATATTTAACATAAAATGAATAACGAATACGATGCCGGTACAATAAATATAGACATGCATAACTTTCACAGATAAATATCAGATAAATTTGTATATCTTTGTTGTAAAAAGGTTTATCCAAATAGGTCGGTGACGATATACAATAACGTTATAAAATATAGCTCCTATACACATTTTTGTAGCACTGGGACAAACGGCTCTGTGCCTGATGGTGACCACAGTATCATCGGCAGTCATATTAAGTTCGACCTGCAAGTCGGCAGTAAATATATTACCTAATTCTGAAATGCAACAAACCTAAATCTTGTGTTTAGCTTAGTTTAGGAATTAAGCCTTAGGATAAAAATACCATAATATTGAGAAATTGTTCTTAATTTATACTAAACATAATTTAGGTCCACGCGAAGTTGCAGGCATAGCTAGAATCTATATTAATGTTTTAAAGCGGAGAAATTTGTTTGTTTCATTGCGCTAATCTTAGAAATCACCAGACAGAATTAAAAAAAAAATGTATTCGATAGCGCAATCACTGATATAGGATTTAAGCTATTTATCATCACTCTACCACGAATAGGAGCAAAGCTGTATTGAAAAAAGTTACAAAAACAGGGAAAAAATTGTCAAATAACTTATGATTCCACGCGAACAAAGTCGCTGGTACATGTAATATAATAAATAGATGTAATGCATATTCCAGTACGCTTTCTACAATCAATGTAGTTATAAAAACGTAAGCACTTTCGTCTCTTACGGTTCTAATTACATTTTTATACGCACAATTATTATTATTAGTTACTTCCGTCTGAATAGATATTTCTCACATAAATTCTTAAGTTATCTTTTTACACATATATGTAGATTCTCTCTATATCTATATTAATATTATAAATGTGTAAACTTTGATTGTTTTGATTGATTGTACGCGCTAATCTTAGGAACTACCAGTTGGATCAAAAATTGTATTTGTATTTGCTAGAGCAATAATTTAGGATGGCTTCAGGCTATTTAACATCACGCTACTAACAATAGGGGCAAAGCTGTATCAAAAAAAGTTGAAAACGAGCAAAAAAAAAATTTATTTTTATTAGTTCCACACGAATGACGTCGCGGGGACAGCTAGTATAATATAAAATAATAGAACTTATTTATATGCTTTTTTAAATTTGCGACCAATATACAATACAAATTCTATTTAACGACATTCGATTTCACAGGAAACTCTATAAAACATCGACTTTGATGCCTTTTCTTCATTTAACGACAATCCTCAATAACGCACACTTGTATATAGAATCAATTACTCTCCTATGGTAATGATAAATTATATTTAAATAAAAAAATATGATAAATAAAATTGTGTTTATATGGCATATGCGCCCCGACAATGACAAACTAATGTGTGCCATTTGACTCACTAAAAGCCTAGTGTGTAGTGTGATATTTGTACAAACCATACAAACAAAAGCTTAAAAATATGGGATCACATTTAACTCGTAATTATTACTAGTTTTATTGAAAATTTGATACTTTTATAAAGCAAACTATATCCAACCGTAAAAATTACCGTAACAAAAAAACAAAACAACGTTTATGGTTTAGACGATGCCTAGCAATGTATAAGAACTTTTGTTCTCGTCACTTCATCGTGGATATATACATTGCTAGGCATATGCAAGAACATAATTATATTATATATTCTTTTTTATATACGTAGATAGACTTTAAAAAAATATATTATTTATCCACTAGTCTTATACACCTGTGATGTCTGCCTCATATAATACCAATACATACCAATATTTAGTTTTTTCATATAATTTGTTTAAAATTACTGACGATTTTTTCGTTTCCTGTAAAATTATGTTTTTGCACATAGGAGCTCTTGTCATTTCGTCGTCGACATGTCTCTTTTTCGCGTCAGATATAAAAAGCATGCTGTCCTACTTTTCCGTTCATTGTAGAATTTTACTAAGTGCATATTAAACTGGCACTTGTTTTGACCAAATATTATGAAGGTAACGTATCTATATTTTTGTAATATCATTGTCTTTAAGGAACGTGATGTTTTTTTAATACTGTATTAACGTTCCTACCGACTTGCCTTAAGAAGTTTGATAACTTTACACGCGTAACTTCTGAACGACTGTACTCAATTGTATAATGATTTATTTATTGTGTTCGTTGTCAGGACAAGGTTTGTATATTAAAAAAAAAAAACGAACAGATTTTTTTATTATTTCATAATAAGAAAAGTAATGAAGCGATGATGGCTTGGTTGGTAGTGTGTACAGACGCCGCATCAAGGGGCGTGAATTCGTATCTACCTATATTTAAATTTTCTATGAGTAAAAGACATTTAATTCATTGGTGTTATAAATAAGTTTGATTAAATTACCAAAAGATATTAAAAAAGGAAATGATACTGAATATAGCCAGTTTTTTTAACGAATTGAAGTTAGAAGGTTGATTAGGATCGATTATAGCTAATCAAAATGTAAAAACTAATACAAATCGTTCAAACCATTTTTGAGTGTTAGCGAGAATAAAAAACATCGATTTTAGGTGATCAACTAGTGAATCAATAAAATACAATAATCAATTTGAAAACTTGCTTTGAGTTCATCATAAAAGACGAGTTATTGAGTTTGTAGGTCTTTTTTAAAATAATGACCTATCGCTTCGCTTCGGCATTCATTCTTTGTATAGCGCGTGTAAATATTGACCGACGGACAACATCTGTTTAAAAACTATTCAAAACGCGCCATGAATGAAGTAGGTACCTAATAGAACGATTTTGAAGATTCATGTCGAGGTCTCGAGATTGTGCAACCGTGATGCGATCGACTCCGAAGTGTGCCCGATAACCGAGCACAATTATTTAATTTTCAACTTAATTGGAGAAAGTGTTTAGGTAATTTATAAATTGCATTGACATCGTTTCTTCTGTTTCTATAATAATGTAATTGTTATTTGACAGTTTAGCCGTTTTTCTGCTCTTCAAGTTTAATAGTAGAAAGATGTGACTTACCGTAATCTTCCTATAAATAACTGTTTTATTGTTTGTAAGGTACTTTGTGCGCAACTTCGTTCGCATGGAACAAAAAATATTTTATCATTTATGTTCGTTTTTGTAACTTTTTCAATACACCTTGTTCCTTTTGGTGGTAGCGTG
Organism: Actias luna; assembly: GCA_039707435.1. NCBI lineage: Eukaryota > Metazoa > Arthropoda > Insecta > Lepidoptera > Saturniidae > Actias > Actias luna. The sequence goes on along the minus strand of JAZHAC010000033.1, from coordinate 3,716,642 downwards.
GTGGTTAATAGTCTAAAGTCTTACTCAATTATTAGTCTATCAAGTACAAAAATCATTTTAAAACCGACTGGTAGTTCTTAAGATTAGCACGTTCAAACAAACGACCATACTTTTCCGTTTTATAATATTATAATAGTTAGAAGAGATATGTGACAGCCCATGCACTATTACTTCAACCTGCAACATATAAAAACATTTATATAAAATAAACTTATTACGCCACGCGACTTTACTCGCGTTTAATCCAATGAGATTGTCTTCGGGCGCGGCGGTTGTACCGCCTACAGTATTAGACACCTATTGCCGTGCCAAGCGGTACCTCCGCAACGTCACTTCGGCCTTCTTTTGTGTACTTTTTGACATGTACTTCATATGATAATAGCTTTGCTCCAATAGATCTTAGCTTGTTGTCAAATAGCCTAGAATAAAAAGTCTGTAAAATACAAAAAGAATTGCTGAAGCCTGACTTACATATCTCAATATATCAATAATAGAGCATTCTCAAACAGAAATCTTCAAAGAAATGTCTTTGTGAACATTCCTTATTATCCATTATATTAATTTATCTTAGTCAGAAATAACATAGCGAGCTGATAAAACCCTAGACCACATGTAGAATTGTTTGAAATCATTGTAACAGTTTTTTTGAGGAGACCAATTTACCTCTAATAAGGTTTATCGGATGATCTTAGAACTAGTAATGGTTGGTCGTGTTAATTGGCAATGAACAGGATCTAAAGTAAAATTACAATAATGTCAATGACGTAAAACAATTACCTATTAACCTTTCCTTTAATCGTTGAATCTTACACCTATTCGTTCAATTTAGATCATGGCGAGATAACGATTTGCAGTATTTAATTACGATTGTATTTAATTGTGACTGCATTTCGAGCGTTGTTCCCATGGAGTTTTCCATTTTAGAATCAATTTTATTTAGTTGTGAGTTATTAATTTGATTAACATTGTTAACACCTCATCGCTCGCAGTAACAGAAAGAAGGTCAAGTAAGGGCTGACATAATTTAGAATGTAAACGCTATGCCGAATTTGTTTTGCTTATTTCGGTTCTCTATTTGTTTAGTTGGTAATACTTTGCATAGTTCATTGTATAAATGATAGGGAGGTCCAATAATCTGTTCATCTATGGACATATTATTATAAATTGCTTTGCTCTTTTCAATATATCGTTTTCAGAGATAGGGTTAATTTATCAGGTCATAATCTATTTCTATAATGTGTGTTTTGCATGTGTAACATGTTTATAAAATTTTATTTAAATCGGTGGAGCGGTTTCTGGTATTAACATGGATGAACATCGTCATACGGGATTTTTATATCGGCGTTGAAAAGCATTAATATTGTATCTGCTAAAATGGGGGTATGAGTTATATCCATCATTTGAATTAGAAATAAAACGCTTCGAATTAATTTGGTCTTGTAATTGGTTTGGAATTAAAGAATAGTTTGCTTGATAACACAATTTTTTTTGTTACATACGACAAATATGCTTTCTAGCGTCGATAGGTATAGAAGATTTATTAACCGTACAAATTTTCCACATATTAGAATAAATTTCCATAGTTAGTACGTCTTCTTAATCCATAGCAAGTGATTAATAAAATATATAACTCAGTTGTAGCGCGTACGAATATCGCGTCGATCGAAGTCAGATCGAATCCATGCTATTGTCGGTGAAGGAAAACATCGTAATATTCCCTTAAGTTATGGTTTATTTTTTAATAATCTACACGCGTGGCTTAGCAGCTTCATATCTCTTTCTAAAATCTTGGACCACTTAGACGCTAAGCGACTATGATTTAAAATAAAATCGATAAAAGCGATATGACCTTTATTTACCAATTAAACAATTTGTTGGCAAATAATTTCGTGAAATGACCCAATAATATTGTAGCCCGTTATATTATCGAAGTCGTTGAGCTAACAAGGCCGTTTTGTGAATGAAAGCCGGCACAATACAATGCTTATTGTTTTCACCCTGTTTACAGGTACCAAGTTACAATGGACTTGATCTCCTATTAGACAATACAAGATGATAGGTTACCGTTCACTATAATGTCGTACGGTTTCAAAATAACCGCCGATTGTAATTGTTTAGCGTTTTCGATCTAAATTGGATATCTTTGATATATATATTATTTTATGTTACTTACTTATGTCTTCGCAAATCTATATTAATGGATCTAAAGCACTGTCTGTCCTTGTATCTTTTTTCATATTTTCTGATATCAATCTATTGTAATGAATAATCATAATAATCCTTACTAATATTGTAAATGCGAAAGTAAGTTTGTTTGTTACGCTTACACTCCTAAATCGCTGAATTAATAATGATGAATTTGAGTGTAGAGATAGATGGGATGCTGGAGATGGTGATAAGCTACATTTTCTCGCGATAAACTTATAACATGTTAAGCGTGGAATAAATTTTCTGTGAAACTTTTTATGGCGTCATCCGATTTGCTTCAAACTTTAGAGAATAATTGTATATAATACTAGCTGTGCCTGCGACTGCATACGCATGGAACTGAATGTTATTTAACTAATTTATAGCCTATATTACTCAGAGATAATATATCATTCTAATGGTGAAAGAATTTTTGAAATCGGTCCAGTAGTTTTTGAGTTTATTCGTTACAAACAAAAATACAAATCTTTCCTCTTTATAATATTAGTATATATAATCAATATTAACGCAAGTGCAGCCGCGGGTAAATGATAATTAGTAATATAAATATTGTCTGGCTGTTTGTATTCCGGGATTCCAGGAAAGGCCTCATTTTAATTAAATTTTATATATGGAAAGTTTTATATGAAATTCTCAAACTGAAATGTTAAAGAAGCAGCCAATAATAGTTTCAAAAAGTCTAATAATATTGCAAGCTGACTTTGATCAAGACTTTTTCTCTGTTATGGCAACTGCATGTGTAGGCTATTTCGCAAATGTCGAGTGTGAATACTTTTATAACCACAAGGTATTTTGGTTTTCCTTGTTTTTGCTTATTATTTGTCACAGCATACTAATAATAGCAAAGTTACACTGTAAACTAGCTTGTAATTTATACATTACTATCTGCAATATTTGTGAGATATTTAACATCTATCTGTAGTCTTAAGTCCCAATAGTTTATGAGTTTGTTATATTTAATTGATACTAATAAATCGAATTATATAACATGTTTAGCATAATAGAATTTATTGCGAAGTAAAAGCGAACGGTTCGATGCGATCCGATTCTAACGGTAATAATAAAAGAGTTAGAATCCGATTAATTTAATAACGAGCTTGTAGTAAAAGCGAATGAAGAAATAATGACAAATTACTTTTCAGCTGGACAATAAATTTCATTGAATCGTTAGAAAACTAGTTGACAACAATAAAATCAAAAGAGGGTATTAGTTAAATTACCGCGGGCGCGTCACTATTAGAGGAGAAAAAAAAATCGGCCTCACTTTCATTTTTGGTTTGTCGAATTTTCAATATCAAGGTCGTAAGAATGTTAGCACCTACGACACTATTCGGTTCCATTTATCTGAATTGTGTGTGAAGTTTAGGTGTTACGAAAGTTTATTTTCTGATTCACTGTCGCTAATTTATTTCTCGTACCCAATGATATTATAAAAGTATAGATCTGTACCGTTATTTTAATAATATTTAGCCAAAAAACGCGGTACGCTAATGCGCACATAGTAATAATGCAAAAACCGGGGAAGTAGGGCAGTATACTTTTGATATCGGACGCGAAAAAGAGATGCCTCTTTTTATAAGTATATACTGCTATGCATCGCCTAAAGTATAAACGTTCTTTTTGTAATGAAAAATTTTGTTAATTGATTTATTTTATTGTATAAAAATATCAAATTATCAACGGAAATAGTAATATTCGCGAATTTAAGCTGATCATATGATCTTCAGCAATATTGTTTGTATAGTTTTTACAATATAGCATTGCACACGAGGTCATTTAGAGCACTTAACATATCACTCAATACACAACATACTCTCTTGAACGCCGACGCGATTTTGAGGTAGAGTGTGCCAAGTGACATAAAATTACGAATCACTTTCGAAGCGCATATTTTGGTATCTACACTTTTAAATTTATAATATCATTGCCTAGGACACTACTCAGTAACATTTATATGTATTGCGTATCGATTTGCTACCAAAGTAGATACCAATTGTTATTTTTTTATTCAAAGCCGTCGCTAATTAGTTATAGGTATCTTAGAACATTTATAACAGACTTCTGTTCAAAACGAGAAGGTTCTCAATTCGGTTGTCTATTATTTATGTTTGTAACTTCAAAACTGTATCCTTTATAAATCGACTTGGACGTATAATTTTGTTTTAGAATTGCGCTATTTTAGTTACATTGGACCTTGGATTTCGAAAATACAGCAATGGTTAAAAGTTTTCTTATATTTTTATAAAACATTGATCCCTATATAACAGGTGTTGTAAAATTCACGTAAAATGACCTCACATGTGCTAAGAAAAAAAATCTCAAAATCGATTAAACCCTTCAAAATCATACACCGCATTTTCTTTTAGCGTTGATTCTTATATTCAATTTATATACTACAGCTATTAAATAGGGTCGTATATAGTTGCTTCTGACATTTACTAATGTATCTACTGTGTTTCAGAAACATAACATTATCTTTTGTTCCTGATGTCCTAAAACAGTATCTGTAATTGTATCGAGAATACATATTACTACCTTAATACGTTATGTGTAGATTAAATCTCACAGAAAGTAATAACGACGCATTGTATCGAAATATCACCATTAGTTCCGCTCAGATTTACTTTGAAGGACACTCTACCACGTCTCTGCACCTTTCTCCGTTCATTTCCGCTATGTCCCATCCAATGCTTGTTTATTGAGTAACGTTTCAATTTTCTCTTCGAGTAACCCAGCGATACACATCCTATTTATCATAGTTTTGATTGAAGATGTTGACGTGTAATTGTCATTTGTTGGAGTAAGGAGAACGAGTGGGTCATTACAGCCGGTCATTAGTAGGGCAGGCAGTGCTGTATTGATAATTGAATGTTTGTGGGAAACATCGGAAATTTTAAGTGTTCGTTGAAGTTTAGGAATAAATTGCAAATATTTGCTGTACAGCGGTGCAGCAGCTTTAGGTTAGCCTCCATTTTGATATTTATAGTTATGACTATCGAAAATACTATTTATTGTTGCGTCATTGCTGTTTGAATTTTATAGATTAGTTTTAACCGGATCGATTTATTTAAATGCGATACTTTAACAACAATATAAATCCAGTCCAGTCAACGGCCTATGGAAACGTTGTAATTATTAATCTCCCAGAAGCTATTCTTGGCGAACGCTTTTGTGTTCGAATAATTATTTTTCGCCTTTTGTTCTGTGATTTTAATCACGGAAGCGGTGGTACTTTTTATTGTATTTTGATAGTGGAGCAAATATCCTAATTTACACATACAAGGGCGGAAGTTATGTATGAAAAAAAATTGAACACATTTCACAATTATAATTATTATATCAGCGTATCACCTCAACTAATATTTAATAATTCCATTTCTGTTACAAACTTCCGAGTCCTGTGTTATATTATCTCTTAAATAGGCAAATACAACTGAATTAAGTTTAAAAATACATTATTACTTATTATCAAATAATATAGGGAACATAAAAGTAACCTTATAATTTTTTAAAATAAACAGCCGGTACTTTTTCGTGGTATTACTATAAAACAATAAAAAATGGTTTTATAGAGATTTATTGATATACGTTGTTTGTATTGAATTTTCTTCTAGAGTCAGAAGAAAGGAAACACATTTATTACATGGCACAAAGCCACACGGATAAGCTAAAAAACATAGCATTAAAATTAATTAACACGCAGTAAAGTTACCATGAAATAAATTATAAAATATAAAAATAATAAAGTAGGAACACTCCTACAAAACTAGACTATACTTTTTTAAAGCCTTAACATTTTTTCCAGCCATACTCTAATAATGAGAAAAAAAAAGGTTACCGACATTAAGTTTGGTTAAAAGTCTTGTTGACGATAATTTATTTTTTTGTGGTTCGAACATATTTACTATACGTGTTATATCGATTTTTCTTATAAAATATAAATAGGCGCAGTAATGGGCGTAATAACAGAGCCAAACGAGTTGTTGAGTATGATTGCGTCCTTACGAGCCCGTATATTATAAAACTAGCTGTTCCCGCGGCATCGTTCGCGTGTAACTTTATTTAACCTTTTCCCCTTGTTTTTGTAACCATTTCCAATAGAGCTTTGTTCCTATTGGTGATAGCATGATGTTAAATATCCTAAAGACTTTCTTATTGATCGATCTATCTAAAGAAAAAATATATTAAATTCGTCTGCTACTTCATAAGATTAGCGCGCTCAAACAAACAAATAAAGTTTTCTGCTTTATAATTTAAAGTTATATTTCTTTCTAAAAACCTAATATTTTATTGAATCTCTTATTACACTGTTTGTGTTTGCGACCAGAAAAAACAGTAATATGAGACAAAATTTATATACGGTCATTAAATTTCAAAATAAGTAAAATTAGTGTTAGTAATTAAAAATCTGATATACCATACAGCTTTTGATATCTTTGACACACATAACAATCATGTTCAACGCATAGTTCAGTTGTAGGCGGGAACCCGCGACCTCTCAACTCCATGATGTTATCTTCTTCCTAACACTGTGCGACCTATGCACATATAACTAGGAATATACACAATCAGTATCTTTTGCTCTTATGTTTGTCAACCGGTTTATTTTTATTTTTTTGTATATAGTCTTGAACTTTAAAAACATTTTTTTGCTCATCTTTAAAAGGAATTAGCTTATCCACTGGGCTTATATTGATTAATATAAGTGTGTAATGAATTTATTCAATTAATGAAGACCAAGTCACTTTTGATATAAAAAGTTTATTTATACTTTATTGGGTTTATATGACGATGTGGCCCAAGATAGTGGATGCGCTAAACTAAGTGGAACTACTAATAATGGTCAGATCGCTAAAATCATGTTCATATAAGGTTTTAGTTTTGATACGTGTGAAATCCTAAAATATAAAAGAGAAGGTAATTGAACGATAGAATTATTCGCCGAAAATAATACTTTATTATGACTATAATGTCTTTAAAAGGATAAAATAATAATGCAATTATTTTAAATAATAAAATCCGGAGGTAATATTTTTTCTTAGAAATGGAATTTTGCGTGGGTTAGGTTTTGATGAAACGTAAAGATTGCCTTACCAGTGACATTGCTAATTGGATGAACCTCTTTATACTCATCTTAATAGTTGTATTTTTTTGCTAAAAAATAAGAAACAAAACTTATAAGTAAAATGAAGTTTATCTTTACCAAATAAATATTTGCTGATCTAAGAATGTGACATGTCTAATGTCACCTGCCAGTATAAGACTAGATTGTATTTGCAATATTCCTGTGCAGAATTGCCAAGTTTTCTCTCTTTCACAGCCTAATTCGAGCTCCTGTTGTGTAGAAACCTCTTCTAGTTGATACTTTCAGGCCTTGTGCTAGACCTATATGTTTTTGACCATTTGACCATAGAACTGGTAGTACTACTAAGTCTTCGCCTGTTACCGAAGAGTCTACTCAATGACTGACTTTATCTATCAGTTGGCAACTTGCCTAAACCAGTGAACTTTTTTCGCCTAACGTAGAAAAAATACAATTACTTAATTCCTGTCGCAAAATGCCTGGTAGGCAAAGAATCTCCAGTAATTCCCAAAATGTCATGACGTGAACGCGCCCGGTATTGACACATAGTCAATGGTGTTGTCTATGAACTGTTACTTATGACAGTTTGACAGTGTGCAAGTTCAAGGTGACTCGGACGTTGTGAATATAAATAATTAGTATAACAAAAAAGCCGGCGCCGGTTCAATGTTTGTAGAGAAAGTATAGTGAAGTGAAAACTAAAATGTACTAGTAACAATCTAGTTCAAGATCAATCGGCACCCCTCAACACCTATTAGCATGATGATCAGATTTTTCCTTATTTCCTGAGAACAGGGACTACTTTGGCATTGTTTCTAGTTTCTATCGGGCACAAGTAGATCTGTTTGTTTGCCACTGTTATTGTAGATTTCAAGAAACTTGTTACCAGATCTCCCATGTACCGAATAAATAAATTATTACTCCTACGCGATATTCGATGCGGCCAAATATGCAAAGCGAGCTCAATCGTATCAGCTATGGTGTGTGGTTAGTTAGAAATATTATGATGAATTGTAAGTTAAGTTATCAAATGTTGTTTGGTTCATTTTATCTTGCGCAGCGGGTTTTTAAGTCAATTTTCTTTGGGCAACATGGTGGAAATTTAGTATAGCATTTCAAATAAACTCACGTTTGTCGCGCATCTTTTTTATAGGCTATAAGGTTTAGCGTTATGGCCACATTGGCACCTGATGTTAGTGACATTGTGGTCCAAAATGGTGAGACTGGCTCTTAAGTGCAACTGCCAAGGTATTTGGAGGCAGATTTTTAACTTGAGGGTAATAGCTACTAATTAGGCGTGCATTAGAGAAAACTCTACCTTCATCCAAATCATCATTTTCCGCATTACAGACACATCTATTATCAAAATAAATGTAAACTATATAAAATTATAATCTACGGCGGCTAGGGCTTAATATCCTAGCCGGGACACAGCAAGGATGTTTCGTGTCTGAGTATCTTAAAAATATTTAATAATTTTTGAATACTGGTATAACTTTTGGTTTAGGTTTAGCTTTTGACAAGAATCAAACATGTAACTTGCAAAACCCACTGGATGTGTTGACTCGGATGCATTAATTGTTGGACAGACTTTCAACATAAGGGTAGTACCTAGTGTAATGTATAAGATTAACCTCTAACACTATGTTCTTATTACGATATCCAGCTTTACCGAAAACTCAGATGCTTATGTCAATATGCAATATGCTGCCACTGAGCTATCATTCTTTATATAGGCGTCTAGTTCAATTACCCCGGGACTTTGTACGCGCGATACTAGATCTTGTTTTTTATCTCTCGGGAACAATACTTTTTCTGAAGAAAAGGTGCTCTATGTATTTTTCCGTTCCTTTGACAAAGTGTATGTGATATTTTTTTGATCGTCGGTTAATCTTTATTCGGTTCCGTAGTTAAGGTATGAACGCTAAATCGATAAGCTTACATTCGCGTTTATAATATAGTATAGGATTATCATACGTTATTACTATTGTATTCGCATGCTGGTAGGGCTTATTCTAATATTCTCCTAGCTGGCTACCACCCTCAAGTTGAAATTCTGCTTTCAAACACCAATAAGTGTGTTCCGACAGTTGCACATGAAATCCAATCCCTGCGCAGGTTTGAAGAGTCCACTGTCTTGGCCCGAATAATCATTTAACATCATGCGAGATTCAACCTATAACGCTATGACGTTTTAGGTACGAGAGACATCTATTTTATATCATTTTTAATGAAAATAATAGTTATTATACTAGTAAGTGTTACAATGGATTACGTGACGACGAACGGCGTCGACAATTTCTGTTTACCGGCCTCTAGTAAAGCCTATAGTTTACGGTTCGAAACCGGACTGGGCTTTCGCTCCTTGTATGTATATTATCGAATGGATAGTTCCCTTCAAGTGCCCGCATCTAATCAGTTAAATTGCTTTCTTTATATAACTTATTTTAGAAGTTTCGAAAATGTTCACTGTGTTTGTCCGTATCTCCGAAACTACTTTTAACAGTTTTGAGTGTAGTTTTGCGTAATGTGTAAAATTTGGTTCATTTTTAAATATACAATAATTTTTATCTTCGTAGGTGACCACAACGCGTTAGTTTGCACTTCGGTCGAGATATTGACTTTTAGGAATAGCAAAACAGGGTTGGTCAAGTCAATGGTAATACATAAAAACCAGTCATATTAAAGTATATCGTGAAAAAAGAAAAGTTACCTAATAGGTTATGTTGCAATCAGTGGTAGATTTACCAGTAGGCTGAGTAGGCTGGAGCCTAGCGCGGCAGATTTCAGGGGCAGCAAATTTGGGGTAATATTGTTTTCCTTTTTAGAAACTGAAATGATTCCTACTTATACATATACCTAACTGTTACTAGATAATATGTTTCACCACTTAAAATCTATTTTTATATCATTTTTTCTACGATTTACGTAGTCCTATGTGGTATCTAATTGTAGAGGTAGGTAGGGAGGGAGGAGGCTACTAGTTGCATTACTGTTAGTAAAGTGAAAAAATTAACTGGAATTTTACTAATTACGCAGACATCTATGAGCCTTGCTTCTTCAGGATTATGAATATTTTTAATTTATGTATAATCTAATTAAGTAATAGTATTTTTACGATTATATTACAATGTTAATCCTTTTTCATACTAACGCAGCTTATTTGGAATTAAACACTGTTTTGTACCGATTTCGAAAGATTTTCCAGAAAACCGGCATCATCTTAAAATCCGTTCTTTGTCGACTACGTTCTAAATGCCAATTCTACATTTTTAGCCAGTCGCGCGTATAGTTTTGTGGATTTGGCGATGAATGAGAGAAAGACTCCTGTATACAATGTATTTTATGTGTAAAATGACTATAATTCGTTGTCCTGAGACTAAAAATTCCAACCAACCTCGATGTAATCGAACAGAGAATTTAAGCCGATATAGGCTTCAACTATACATCCTTACTAATATTATAAATGTCAAAGTGAGTTTGTTTGATTGTTACGCTTTCATGGCTAAATTGCTATATCGATTATGATTAATTTTGGTAAAGTGATAGATGGAACCCTGAAGACGATGATAGACTACTTTATCTCACGAAAAACTTATTAGAAGTGGGGAAAAGAGAAGGATAAACTTTGCGTCGTCCGATTTGTTTGATAAAATCAATATTAAAGCAAATGAAACCGCGGATAAAAGCTAGTTAGTTCTAATTGTTTGCTTATACAGAATACAATGACGTTATGATATTGTATTCTCAAGACTTGAAACTCTTCTTGTGTTTATTGATGGGTTCAAATAAATCATAGTTCAGAGATATCTTCTCATAACACCAGATTAAAGTTTAATAAAACAGCGGCCTACAAACTATAAATAAAGATAAAAATGTCACAACATAACGAGATGTGTTCGTGATATACTTATGCAAGAATGTCGCCGGTCCGTCTGTGGGTACGTATTCGACTCAAAATCTAGATTCAAAAGCGGACTGTATAATACTTACGCAACGATGTACTTATTTGCGCGGAAACGGAAAAGATTTCCCACGCGTATATCGTCAAAAATTGTAATTGAATGTTACATATGTTATACGTAAGTAAATATATATATATTAATACTAAATTTTACGTGCGGCATCGCTCGCGTTAATATCGATTTTATCAAACAAATCGGAAGACGCAATACAGAGTTTCATACATAGTTAATCACTCACTTTACCCACTTCCTATATGTTTTTCGCGAGAAAAAGTACCTTAATACCGTATTTAAGTTCCCATATATATATCTGTATCAAAATTGATCATAATCGATTCAGCGGTTTGGTCGTGAAAGCGTAACAAACAAACAAACTAACTTTCACATTTATAGAATTAGTATAAAGTATGATGGATAAAGCGGATAAGTTTTTGTTTGTTTGAACGCACTAAGCTTAGGAAGTAACAGTCGGTTTTGATAAATTATTTTTGTATTTAAATATCACGCCACCATCACTAGGCGTAAAGCTATTTTGAAAAAAGTTACAAAACGGGTAAAGATATTTATATATAATCTTAGTTTCACGCGCACGAAGTTGCATACACAACTAGTACAGGATATAGGTAGAATTTAGTATGGCAGTCATGAAGGCAGATCCTGATCACTGGATCTAGGAGTTGTATACGTTGTCGCCGTTGGTGTTTCTGTTGGTTCGCACCAAATGAATCCAACACGGATTTGTCGTAGCCCACCTGACATACATAAATATATTTCCTCCACGTTATGCAAAAACAAGTTAGAGTTTAGTGATAAGGCTGGTTGTAGTAGGCATAACTAATTTTGTCAAATTGGCACTCTTCTTTAATACGTATATATAGGCAAAACATAACACAATGTAATGTCTAACTAATAACACGAATATTAATAACACATGAGAACATGTTACATGCATACATTAGTTTAAAGTTTACGGATGGCAAATATAAACTGTCTTACCTTAAATGGCTGAACTTGAATTCGTTTATGAGTTTTAAATGTCGCTTATTTTACGAACTGCCTTGCTAGGGTTGTCATTTATAACGGCCATGGGATCTGAAATGATCACTTGCATCGTTATTCTGAAACATTAACGTCAAACCACAAAAGCGTTTGCAAACTATTATTTATCTTGATAGATTTGATTCGGTTTCGTCAGTATTTTTGATAACCCTGACAAGCAATGCAGTCTCGTCAAACTTGTAAACGTCTAAGGTGGAACCTGACGCGATACGGATCGAAGTTTTTAATTAACTGTGCGAGCTCTTTAGCAGTGATTTATGGGCCATGATTCAAAGAAGGTGTTGAGAGTGAAAATAATTTACACAGAATTTACGGAAGAGTCGGTCTATATAATTGCATGAACTATTTGCAAAGGTTATACAATAAAATATTTCAATGTGAATTAACTCTTGGGGCGAATTTGGATTGAAATAATAAGGAAGACATTTTCTTTTATAATTTAAATTGAATACTTTTCTCGGAAGCTTAGTACAGTATAATACAAAATGAACGAAATTTAATATTCAATCCATCAGAAGTCTGATATTCCGTGCTTATTACACAAAAAAATATATAAAATACTGCACAATGTTCCAAACCGATTTTGTAATAATCATGAAAAATCATTTACTCTTATAACTTAGTCGTAAGTTGTGTGGCATATAGTATTTATTTTGTATTTTGTCAGTTATATATTTTGCATCCGTGAACAAATTCGAGAGTATAGTATACTATAGTAAAGTATAGCATACCGTAGTATATCAGCTGTCTAGTTACCATAATACAAGGTTTGCTTAGTTTGTAACGAAATTGCCGTTTGAGAAATAATGTCCCCATATTATTATTATTAATTATATTTTACGTAAGAAAGGCGGATTCCTATCAGTGTGTTAATGAGTCGATGTAATATTTAAACAGCTGCTCCTTGTTGGGTACAACTAAAGAAGGTACGTTGAGTTGCTGATGGTAAATTGTATCGCTAGGCTTGCGTAATATATAAATTACAATGTTAAGAGAAACGAGCTGTAGCGGCGACTTCTCTCATCTGTAATGGGTTTAGCACTTTAGGCTTTAGCACTATTTTATTATTTTCTATATCTATATTAATATTAGCTTTTACCCGCGTCTTCGCTCACGTTAATATTGATTTTGGCAAATCGAATGACGCAATAAATATTTTCATACAATGTTTATCTATCTCTTTATTCCAATATTAAAAGGGTTTCTTCAAGGTCTCATCTATCTCTATACCAAAATTTTAACAAAATCTTTTCAGCGGTTTAGACGTGAAAGCGCAACAAACAAACTGACTTTCGTGTTTATAATATTAGTAAGGATTATAAAGCGGAGAAGTTTGTTTGAACGCGCTAATCTTAGGAACTACCAGTTGTTTTTCAAATATTTCTTTCGTATTTCACAATCTTTGAGGAAGGCTTTAGGCTATTTAATATCACGCTATCACTAATAGGTGCTAATTTGTATTAAAAAAGTAACAAAAACTGGTAAAAAAAATTACTTTTATTATAAAAATATATTTTTTATGCAACTGGTAAGTTACTAAGATTAGTGTGTTCGAAGAAAAACATACATTTTGCTTTATAGTTAAGTAAAATAGTACAATTAATATTGCTTAGTTATTTCTTATTACCTATAATTAAAGAGGTAACCTAAAACGGTATATTAAACTGAGATAAATTTTCAAGAAAGTTGATTAGTTGGGTAGATTTGTTTGAAGAATTATGCTATTTATAAATCTACTTGCATACAATCTGTTTATAAGAATGAGTTAGTACGCTTTCCTAAGCTATGTCGCTTCTAGGTAAACTTTTCATATACTCACTGCTCTAATTCAAAAGCGGAAACGTATAACATATTTAATATTTGATTTTAGTCAAATTAGTTGTTGAATGTGACTGTTGTATTATAGACTAGGTATTACATGCGGCTTAGCTTGCGTTAATATAGATTTTATCAAACAAATCGAAGGGCGCAAAGCAACGTTTAATACAAAGTTTATCTCTCTCTTTATCCCTGTTCTTAAAAGTTTTTCATTAGAAAAAATACTCTATCTCCATCTCCACGAACCCATCTATTTCTATGTCAAAATTTATCACATTCGATTCAGTGGTTTAGGCGTGAAAGCGTAACAAACAAACTCACTTTCGCATTTATAATATTAGTGTGAAGAATGATATGAACGTAAATATAGAAATAACTAAGAATTCAGCGATTGTATAACGAACATGAATGATCGAAGTACGTTAACACTCATTTGAATAATATAATTAAAAAATATGTTAATGTCGGAATTTGAATATAATATGAATTATTCTAAAGATTACAGTCGTTGAAATTATTTTTTATACATACTAGCTGTGTCCGCGACTTTCGCGTGGAACTAAAAATATTTAATATTTTCTTGTTCGTTTGTGTGACTATTTCAATACAGCTTTACTCCTATTGGTGGTAGCGCGATATTAATTGATCTAAATTATTGCTTTATCAAATACAAAAAAAAAATGAAATACGACTAGTAGTTAGTAAGATTAGCGCGTTCAAACAAACACACTTTTAAGCTTTATTATACATATTAAAATATATACCACTTTTCAACGTTTGATCTTACAACGAGGGAAATGTTCATTTATATCATCCACAGAGTCACGTAAAACGTAAAATTTACGTAATAAAATATTAGAATGCACATTAACAGTCAAATAATAAAGAAATAGACTATACAAATTATCAAAGTGTATAAGGTAGTGCTCTAAGGTATTCTAGGTGAAGCTAAAAGTTACTCCAACTTCTCTTTTATAGAAGCCAAATTATTTTTGTTTCGGGAAATTTATAAATAATATGTATAATTTTAGATATTAAAAGTAGTGTGTGTCAATGTATACATTTCTTAATTGCCGTGGCAAAATACTTAACCGTTAAGTAGGCAGTTAAAACTAAGAGATTAAGTGGTACTAAGTGGTAAGTGGTAACTAAGAAATATTTAATTTTGAAGTGATGATAGCTCAGTTGATAGCATGTACTAACACCGCGTCTAGAGACGTCAGCTTGAATACACCTACAATGAGCGTGACCTTTTTGTGAAGGAAAACATTGTGATGAAACCATAGCATCGGTGATAGGGCCTTTTCTAATGCCCGCCTGGCTAGCTGCCACCCTCAAGCTGAAAATGTGCTGACAAATAACTATAGATGTGTTCGGACAATGCACATGAAAGCCAGTCACTCGACTAAGCTTAGGTTGCCCATCATCTTAGGCCACATCGTCACTTTACATCAGTTGAGATTGTGGCCACAGCGCTAAACATTAACTTGTAAAAAATACCCGTATTCAACGATTTTTTAAACAAAAAACTAAACGATGGCTCTACATTAATAGGCTAATGATTTCTATTCCAATTTTTAAAAACAATTCCCTTTTAACTTGTACCATTTCTTAAGCCTTGGGCCCTTGATGTGCTGTCCTCTTACTTTCACTGTGGCTTTACTCGGTATCACTCAAATCTCCCTATCTCATTAGAATGCAGCTTCAAGCGACGAGGGATATGGTATTTTAATCATTGCAGGCGCTGTTTGATGCATTGTTGAGCGTTTCCAGATATAGACATAACAAGGCAGTATAATAGTTTAGTGTGTTGTTTTTTAAAGAATGAATATATTTTACTGCACCTTATCACATATGTGATTAAAGAAATAAGAAAAGTACAAGAACTCTTATATATATTTATATAAACATTTTCCAAGAAAATCAATATAGAAAACCATATTCTTCAAAATGTAAATGTTTGTTAAATTACGTTGCTATTTATTAAAATTTATATATCATTTCTATTTATTAAAATTTATGTATCATTTGAAAGGCGAAATTTCCTGAATAGGATTCAGTAGTATTAAGGGTTCTTTTTACGTCTTTGGATACATTTCCTGGCGTCTTTTTTTTTTTGCGTAACTAGCAAAATATGTAACCCGTGTGTTGGTCCCGATATGCAATATACATAGTAAACAAAAATGCAATTATATAATTATAATTCAGGATCTCGTTTGTAAAAAAATTATAAAGAAAATGTTATAAATAATGATAGTATAGAGAAAGAAATAACACCACATAATAAAATTAATGATACACCTGATAGCGATTTGGTCATTCTCGAATGACTGCGCAGCGGTGGCTTTAATAATCAATTGTACCTTATTACTTCTATGTAATATGTTTTCGGATTATAAAACACTGTCGTTAGTTCTAATAAATTAAATAAAGTATTCATACGTAACAATTTACTGGCATTCATTACTGTGTAATTCGCTTTAAGGCGATGTATAATTTTATTTCTCTTTTGCTTCCACTAGGCTGCCATCTTAATTTTATTATTTCTTATTGTTACATAAGCTCAGTGTATTCTTAATAACTTTAATTCTGCCACAAGAGGTACGCCATTATTGATGAATTTTATTATGTAAACTGTTTTGGGCTCTCTTGTTAATTTACTGTCAATGTACCTAGGTGACTGAGCTTAGCTTAGTTTTATTTCGAAATTCAGTTTATTTTAGGTAATATATGTGAACGCGAATACAAAACTGGTTAAACATCCACATTTTTGAAACAAATGTACACACAAAATGCCTTATTACGAAAAATATAACTATATAGATGAATTAAAAAAGCAAGAATCTGTCTGAATGCAAAATTTTGATTCAACTTGTCGGAGCCGTTTCCGAGATACGCGAAATTTATATACAAAAAATATAAGCCTACATATATATACAAGAACTTCTGACGTAATAGTATTAGATTGGATAGATGAAAAGAAAATATTATTCCTTCAAAATATGTGTCCGCCGCTTCAATTGCTTCTCTGCAAAATGTGTATTACAGCAGTACTGCAACGCTGATTTTCGAAGGGAGCACATATGATCATAAACTGACGCTCAGTCGGTTATATGTTAGAGTACAAAAACTATGAATATTCTACTTATGTCACTGTAATGAAGAGTCCGGAATTTTCTGTCTAGCTATAAATATATTTACTAAATATTAAAGTAAGATTTTTTCGTGCGTTATTCTTATCGTTGTGTAAATACGTAAGTCATCCTAGAGTCTAAGTTGCTTCATATTAGACTAAAATGAGTGTCAAAAAAGCAAAGACTCCGCAGTTTTTTTTTCATGAAATATTTATTCTTTTTCGTTCTTTCATATTGAGAAACAGCGTAAGTATTAAAATAAAAACACCATTATTTAGAAATATATAAACTTTCTAGGATTTCTTTACATCTATATTGTAAATATCATTGTGGTTTTAAATATTTATCGTTTTTGTTATGTTAAAAGACGCTCGCATTTTATTTTTATGGATACCGGTAAAAGTTAATTATTTAAATTAATATCGTGGGTGTTTTAATATCATCCATAAATTCTTTATACTTATGGTACCTTGGTTGTTGTTTATGAAAAAGAATAAGATATATATTTTTTTTTTTATTGTTTAAGCCTGTTATAGACTGTTAACCGGTCATTGTCGTCTAAGCTTTCTTTTCGTAAAGGATTATATTTTGTTGATATCGTAGTATTCTGATATTTATTTTTACTTCTTATTTTAATATATTATAATGATACTAGATTTTACGTATTGCATTACTCGCGTTAATATTGATATTTGTCAAACAAATCGGATGACGTAATAAAAAAAAATTTTTCGCGAGGAAAAAGCTTATCAACCTCTTCAGGTTCTCATCTTTCTTTTTACCAGAATTCATCACAACCAATTTAACGGTTTAGGCGTGAAAGCGTAACAAACAAACAAACTCACTTTCTTATTTATAACAGTATGATTTCTATAGATTAATCAAAATAAATTTAATTAACAAAGGGAAATTTACGGTCTACGAAGTTGCTGAAAGATACATCCAGGATCGGACGTCGTTTTAGCGAATGGATGTATTGCAGCTGCTGTAACACAGCGATAGTTGAATGACTATGTTTTTTATGAATTATATTTTATCCAGAGAGGGTAGTTCGTGATTGGGTTACACTGAGACCACCGATACTCGTGCCAGTAGTCGCTCGTTGGAACTCTTGTCGAAGGTACGTTGTTCATGTATTGCTTTCGTTCAGTTCCGAAATAATTCATCGACCACGTTTACTAAAATCTGTCATTATCCTATCTATACTAATGTATACCAATACTAATATTATAAAGTAACGAATAAACTCAAAAACTACTGGCCCGATGTCAGAAATTCTTTCACTATTAGAATACTACATTATCCCTGAGAAACATAGGATATATAAAAAAAATTAGGGGTCACCACCCGGAAGAGTTTGCTTGTTTGAACGCGCTAATCTTAGGAACTAACAGTCAGATATCAAAAAATAATATTGTGTTTGATAGAGCAATCAGACGAAGGCTTTATTAACATCACACTACAACCAATAGGAGAAAATCTGTTTTTAAAAAAGTTACAAAAACTTGAAAATATTAATTGTTAGTTCCATATGAACGAAGTCGTAGACTATACGTAGCTATATTGTATAAATAGAAGAATTTTGCGAGGCGGATGTCCCGCTATCTAGTTTTGTGTATGTAAGATCGTGTCCTAATGGGGTAAAGTTTAACATAACCGTTTTCGATACCTGACCCGCATACCGCCGTAAAAATCTTGGTTTGACCTAAAACCATCTCTGTTTTGGAGCACTTATAAAATATATATATACAGATACTGCAGAACATTCTCTAAAGTGAAGTGAGTGGACGTTTTGCTGGTAATCACCACGGGGACCGTTGGAATCTTGGAAAATTGGTAGCCGCAATAAGGGACGATCTGTAAACGATATTACGCATTAATTTCTGGGTTGAGTATCAGATCCACCCTCGTCCGTTCACGATCTTACAATAAGCAATTGGACAAAGATAGGCTGACACGCTTCCCCGTATTCAGCCATAAATAGCTCTTAAACCGCTGATTGAACACTGCTATTTACACGCCTGTCTCAACATAGTTAATATCATCTTTTTTAAGCAATTAACCTTCAATGACTAAGAAAATCTTAACTGGTATCATGCTCTTTTTTGTTTTCATTTGTATGTTCTTTTAAATCTAACTTATCTCGGTCAAGTTGTTAACAACTATAATACATAGAAATACTTATTTGAATTTAGACGTCTTTAGACGTTCGTCTCAACCAGTATATCATAAATCAGATTTCTATATAATATTATAAAAAGTTGAAAAATTAAATGAAACAATAAGCACTCATCCAGACGTTCAAGTCCGTCTTATTGCCAGATAATTATATAGTCGGCAATTTAGATAAATATCGCGTATTATAGTAACCATAAAAAATGTCATTGGACAAAATGGCACGTTGTCAAACCGCCCGTCATTTTGTCAAGCGGATGACGCGACTGTGATTCTATGTACAACTAAGCTTTAGGGTCTTGATACACTCGTTGTTACTAATATAAAAAATTCTGGCAATTACATTGAATTTATTTTATTCGTCATAATGTGAAGCGATGATTAGTCAGTTGTTAGAGTGTACTGATCTATGAATGTGGGTTCTAATACCGGCAACGAACCTGAGCTTTAGGTGAAGGAAAACATCGTGATGAAGCCATAGCATGATAGTAGAGCTTTTTCTAATGCTCGCCTGGCTAGCTACTACGCACAAGTTTAAAAACTTTCCGTTAAACAGTAATAGGTGTATTCCGGAAGTTCACTTGAGAACCAGTCCCTCCACAGGTTTAGCGTGTTCACCAGCTTGGACCATATCGTCACTTTACACCAGGTGAGATTGTAGCCATTACGCAAAACCTATAATTACAACAATCAAACAAATATTTTTATCTCCAGAAACATTTACACAGTTTATGCATTGTTTAAGGGTCTAAACTAAGCGATGCCTGTCACATGGAAACCTAACATACTCGCAGAATTATACATATAATAGTTGGTGGCGCATGTGATGTGGGACAAGAGAACACAAAAATAAATATATTATTAATACTAAGGACAAAATTATAAGGAGACAAAATTAGTAATCGTGTTATTAAGTTTATTTATATCTATTTAAGAATATGTGTATATTTTGTTGTGTATGTATGTACGTGAATGCGTCTGTGTGCATGTTTGTATGAGAATGTGTGTGCGTTTGCGTGTTTGTCAATACATACATACATACATACATACATACGAAATTCTTGACTGATTCTAACATACTAACTAATCACTTGAAGTATATTTTCCGTATCTTCGAAGGAAATACTACGAAGCCGTCTTTCGGTAGCAGTTTTGACGTGATAACGTGAGCTTCGTTTAAAGTTATAGTCATCTGCGATTTTGCTACATTTGCTACATAAGAGGGAAAAAACTCTCTTTTTAGTTTTTAGTGTAGTCTACTGTTATAAAGCTATTTTTAACGCCGAATAAATCACGCTTACCTAAAAAAAGGTACGGACCCAGAGTCCGCAGATTGATTATATAATAAGAATTAAAAAACAAAAAAGATTTTGCTTACTTTGACGATTGTTCCGACCTGTTTCGGCAATGACGACCACGTAGACCTCTAGTCTGATTTGTATTTGGAGTCCAGTAACGGAAGTGGTCAGATGCGCAGGATATATTAAGTTGCACAAGCGTACGCACAAGACACAGGTGCACATACTCATCCTTGTCTTTCTGGACCCAGTGGAACGAAGACCGTTACGACCGGAGAAGGACTCAGAGAAATGGTACTGGTAATGGTAATCTCACACTTTCGTAATTGCATTTTACGGATACGGAATTTAGACATTCGTTGAGCAACAAACTATTTTACAGCTGAAACAGGTGCATTAATGATGTAGGTATATTTTTTCATAATTTTCCATCCTTGCGTAATATATTAAGTGTATCCAATACTTTCCAATATAGACTGATTAGTATTGATTGCTACGCATACATGGTTGTTTAGATAAAAATTATATGAAATGCCCTTGAATGAGTTACATATATAAGTAAACATTTTGTTGTACATTTCTATTGTGAAACCTGTTTATTATTATTGATCTTAATTATAAATGCGTTTATAATATTAAACGATATTTTTCTTGTACCTATCTGAATAGTATGTAAAGCCAGTGTATAGTTCCAAGGAAATGTATCTATGACTAAATGACATCTCAGTATAATAATCAGATCGGTCTAAATGTAGATTTATAGTGTAGGTAACATTGATTATATATGAATGCATGTATTCTTGTAGTATTAAAGGCTCAAGCTGAAAATCTGCTGCCAAATACCAATAGGTGTGTTCCGGCAGCTATACTTGAGAGCTAGTTCCTGCACAGGTATAGTGTGTCTACAAACTCGGGCCGTATCATCACTTAAGATTATATTAAGTTATGGCCATAACGCTAAACTTTAACTATAAGAAAAATAATATTTGTTAATTTAACACATGGTAACCTTATACTTTACCAAAGTTGAAAATATTCCGCCAAATACGTATAGGTGTGTTCCGGCAGTTTCATTTGAGTGCCAGTTCCTCTACTTAAAGTGACGACTATCTTAGGCTACATCGTCATTTAACATCACGTGAGATTGTGATCTTCACACCTAGTCTATTATAATGTATGGAAAAAGAATAAAGACGTAATAATAAAATAAAAAAGCTGGTGAAAATAGGTTCAGTGGGTTTCGAGTTAAATCGCCCTAACGAGCAGACACAATCAAATTACCTTTTATGATACGTAAGGGTAATTAATATAGGAAACTTGTTTCAATTTGAGATGATAAAAATGATATATCCATATACATTCGTCCGCTTATTTTACGTTAAAAGGCAAATTACGTGTCTCTATGACCTTCAAAAACCGGCTATGAGTGAGCAGTAAATGTGTCAATAAGTCGCAATCTAAAAACTTACGTAAAAGATACACTTTGTTCGCGAATATTTAAAATAGAAATATAAGGAGTGCCTATGTATGTAAAAGTACTACTGTTTTTTAAAGTGACTAAAACTTTACTAAGTGTTCATACCTTTCACTTGGACTGTTATCGTTTATCCTTTTTTTTTATATGTGCCATTTGGCCTAGTGATAAGAACTCGTTGCAACGGCCGCTCTGAAGCTCCGTGCGTTCGAGTCCCGCACATAATGTTACTTTTGTAAATCCCTTCTCACTTGATATTTGCGAAAATGTCTATATAGGTATATTGCACAATAAAAAAAATACAATTAAAGTTGTTGATGGTAAACTCAGCCCAATCCAAAAATCACGTCTACACAAATGCCAGTTTACTACTACATACTTTATAGGTTTAGCGTTATGGCCACAATCTCACTTGATGTTAAGTGACGGTGTGGCCCGATATGGTGGACACGTTTAGCTTAGTAGAATTACTGGCTCTCAAGCGTAGCTGCCGGAACATACCTATATGTCAATTTGAGGGTGCTAGCTATCTAGGAGGGCGTTACAAAAATCCTTACCACCATGATATGGTTTCATTAAGATGTTTTCCTTCACCAAATTGTCGAGCTCCTACTAGAGATCGAACTCACGGTCAATGCCGCGGGGTACGTACACCCAACTCACTGAGCTATTATCACTTAGGAATAATGTCATATGTATAATATCTTTATATTGGATTGTATACAAAGGGTATAATAATTAATTGAAAGTGTGTTTATACCTTAACAATGCGTGTACGCATGGACAAGTTACACTGAGAAGGCATACAAGGCTAAGATTGCTCGTGTCATTCCAACATCTGATATGTCATGTAACACCGTGTCAATTAAGTTTTGTAATGTTGTATATATATAAAACATTTCCAAACGCTAACAACTGTTAAAAATTCAATGAATAGATCAAACTTTTTGATTTATTTAAAGTTTTATAGCTAAGATTTAGCGTTATGGCTACAATCTTATACTGATGTTAAGTGACAATGTGATCTAAGATGGTAGACACGCTAAGCCTAAGGGTTTTGGCTCTCAAGTACAACTGCCGGAACACATCTATAGGTATTTGGCGGCAGATTTTCAATTTGAGAGTGATAGTTAACTAGGCGGGTATTAGAAAAAGCTCTATCACTGTAGGTGGATTCAAATCCACGTCCCTAGAAGCGGCGTTCGTACACACTACCAATTGAGCTACGATCGCTTCAAAGTGCAATTTCATAGACAACGATTCCATAATTAGATGATAATGAAGAATTAAGTCATGCTTAGTCAGATTATGTTACATAAGAGAGATAGAAGATATACCATGTGCATTTGCGATACCCTTTCTCTTTTTCTCACAACTGTTCCTTATTCTTTACTTTAAAAAAAGATTCACCTCTTTCATGTGTACGATACAGTATGATCTGTTATGTATAATGTTTAAAGGTTTTAGGTTGGATAATAACACACTTACAGAGAAGTCTGCGAAGGACACTATCAACAACATATCAACAATTCATCAGTCAAGATATACACTTGATTTCACCTTTATAACTACCAGTAGTCCTACAATCTGTCGTTGAAAATTGATTCCTAAAGTGTTTGATATCAAAAGCAATAAAAATATTATTAAGAAAAATAATATTTCTATTTTTAGTAGCCTTGAGAATTGTTAATATTGTCTGAGAGCATCTGATGTCCCATTTAGTTTAATTTTACTACGGCTACTACAGATGTTGACCTTGACAGTCTCCCTACAATCAACCCTATCGTGCACTTGGTTGGATTACCAGTACACGATGATACGCCTATTTACATGACACGATGCGTATCCGACACGACTTTGAGGCTGTTATAACCGTACGATATCTATACAGTGAAAAATGTATTTAAAAGTTACTGCATTTCCTAATATTATATCTCGGTTTTATTTATGTACTACGTAAAAACGAGTATGTACATTTTATATTTAATCCAAAAGATAAGTGTCTCTGGCTATGTCTTTTAACAATTGTTAACGGAAAGAGAGAACAATAAAAATGTATTGGACGACTTTCTATGTAGAATGTCAGTCACTTTGACATGTGCATTCCGTACATATCTTGTATTCTCTTTACAAATTGTTGAATAAAAACTTGGTTAGGGGCAACAGTATTTATCAGAGTCCTACCTTATCTATCTGGCCTACAATCACACACATTACACACTGGGTAATCTCAAAATGTAGTAGAATAAAAGAGATATTGGGTTTATAGGATAAAAACATAGTTCTATCGAAAGACCTTTGAGAAAGAGTATCGAAGATGCTTTCGGACCAAAGAAAAGCTTGCTTATTCGTAGTCCATTTATATTTTTGGTGTAAAAAAAAATTGTAGTAATGTATCTTTTCCGTGCTTTCTGTGTTAGGATTAGCTACATAAAAGCTATTTGTACGTTGAGGCTTGTATTCGGTAATAAGGCTGTAAAATAATAAAATATTAAATGTGAAAACTGTTAACGTGTGTCTTCATTTTTTTAATGAATAAAACTTAAATTTTATCTTTTAACTAGCCGGCTTGGCAGACGTTGTTCTGTCTCTTTCGGTAATGAATATTTCGACCACAGTGCAATCTATTATATATTGAATTAGCTGTGAACCATGGCTTTCATAGAGGAAAAATATTACACGACTTACTTCTATCTTTACTTCTAGTATAACTGTTCAAAATATAAGTGAGATTTTGTAGATGGAATGGTTATTGGGTTTCTATGGTTAATTATAAATTCCGTTCGTAACAATACGATAAGAAAATACGTTAAACCTTGTGGACATTATAAGGGCTGATTATAATTAGCAATATTGTCTCATTCGAGTTCTATTATATACACTACAAAGCCGTGTTTGATCTATAATCGAATAGTTTAAGTAAGATATTTACAAACATTGTAAAGGTAAGATTCTAAATTATCATATATTACAAATAACGGGTTTTCATGTGGAATTATATACGGAGTTGAATAAACGTTTTATGAAGGCGCAATAAAAATGAACTGAGTTTAAACAATTTCTTCAGTTTTTTTTTGTCATTGGATCTTTCTGTCATTTTATTATCTTTGTTATTCTATTTATAGACATCGATAGTAAATGTACTGTTATTGACACTATTTGCATTTCGATATCAATTGATCGAGCGTCTTAAGTTGGATTTGTACTGTCACTGAACATTGTTATCATTGATAAATATAAAATTTTATGCCGTCACTGCGTCTACCAAGAAAGTTAAGTTCCACGAATTACTTATTATTACAATTCACAGAAGTATTTTTGCATGGTTATGTACAGAGAGTAGATTTCTGCATTCTAAACAGTTTTGTTTAGAGATTTAATTACACTTTGGCCATGAAATGTTATAATTAAATCATTATGAAAATTTTATTAACATACAAAAAGGTAAATATAATTGTTTGGTCAAGATATGCCTATGAATTATTCAATATAGATTTTAATTACGTTTCGTATAATCTTAGGAGTTTGTTTGCTAATAAACAAAAAAAAATTGTTTACTAAGAAACAAAACGCATTATACTCTATCACAGAGGAGCTCTTTCGATAAAACAAAATATGTTAATCCGTAATTTTAGTTGTGTATAGGTAAATGTATAAATGCCATCAATATGGGAGACAAATGCATAAATATCCAATATACAACATGTTTGAACATTTGTATCGATAGCAGAGTATCAGACTTCAGTTATAATTTCTATACAATATTAAATGCTTAATTATTTGATTTCTTAGTACTAACAAGGCAAGAAATAATGAAAATAGGTTTTAATCTTATAAGAGAGAACCGAATAAAACTGTATTCAAAACTCGAATCAAAAATAAATACAAAATGAAAAACGTAAGTCTGTCTATTTACAAAACAGTGTGTTTCTCTTTTTTTTTGGTATATTCTAATCCCGTCTGTGCACCGTGTGCACTTAAATTGTGAACTTATTGTAAAAGCGAGACTACAGGGTGGCAGTAAAGC
Organism: Actias luna; assembly: GCA_039707435.1. Lineage (NCBI taxonomy): Eukaryota > Metazoa > Arthropoda > Insecta > Lepidoptera > Saturniidae > Actias > Actias luna. The sequence continues at coordinate 3,690,401 of JAZHAC010000033.1, read as the reverse complement.
CCAATTGAGCCCCTTCCACTCGTAAATGTATTTTACGATAGTCTGGATCGTGCGGTGTAAAGGAACTTCCAGACATCCGTGTGGCGTGGTGTGCGTGCAGACGCGCGTTGGGGCGCGGGATTCGATCGATACTATCGTCTGCACTGGCACCCGCACTGCAGCTGACCTTGCTCGTTGATAACGTCTGCCTACTGATTAGGGGATTTCTCGATATTTCTCCGGTAAAACTACATTTCTTATTATTTTACCTGTGGTTATCTCTATCGACTGCTATCGGTTTCAAAGGATTCCTCGAAATCATGATAAGAGCATTAATAATAAAGGAAAGTGTTATTATATTTCCAGACATTATTATACTTTACATTTGTTAAATATGATAATTAATTATTTTCTTTAGTAATTATAAAGGTTACATAAAATATATATGTGCGTAGCATAACATAAGCCAGAGGTTTTCTAAAATCATACTGTAAACCTATTCGGTTTGAATTAATTCAATACTTTCGAATAGGAAACGACGAAAGAAACACTGTTGGATAATAAAAATGTCTTAAAATTTATCTCATAGTGATACATTAAGAAAAGAACCTATTTTATTTTAAAATACAATATTTTTCTTAAAAAAATGTAACACTATCGGATTTTACATAAACTAATTTAATATCTGTATTCATAACCGAAATCAAATATAAATACTTTTAAAATATTTATATACGAAATCTGATACCCACAATAAAAACAAAATTTTATTATATTCTAATTTATAATACAAACAACATTTATAATTAAAGTAGATTTTTTTTTATTTCAGCGAAATGTAACTAATTAACTATTCTCAGAGGCGGTTACACGTATCGGTTTCCTAGAACCTTTCTGGTCGCATTGGGGTCAATATAAATAGAAAAATGTAGTAAAATCGACAATAGCTGGCAGTTAAAACAATAGGAGCGGTCGCGCGTCGCCGCCCGCGAACACCCGGCCTTGGCCATCGACGTTTCCGATGGGAGGTCGAGTGAGTCACGTCAGGTGATTTAGTCGTCCTACTGATAATGCTTTGCCTTTTAAGGACATTAATTAAATTGTTAATCTTTTTCTTGTACGTGTCGGCGCAAGCAGTATTTAACAATACGCCTGTATCGTGTTGAAAGGATTGGCCAGTCAGTGAAGTTGGAAGCGAGGCGAACCCAGGGTGCGCGGGTCGTACTCGGGTATCGAAATGGTATAGAAATTTAAGAATTCTTACCTATGTCCGTGATGTCGCCTTCAGAAGGTCCACTCAGAAATCCAGCGCTGCTCTATATCAGTGAAGCTGTTATGCTGAGACTGGTACCAATTTATCCACACATTACGTTGTTTTTGGACATGTTTTTTTTTTCTGTATTTTCATCCGAATTATCGTTTGCTGTGTGGTGGATAAATAAATTTTTCTATTTTTCTCTTCATGCAAATTTATTATTCACTAGAAGCCATTCGAAAACAGTCAGGTCTCTAGCAATAACAATACAGCGATTATAGCTCAGTTGGTAGTGTGTACGTACCCGTTAATGGATGTGAGTTCGATCCCTGCAATGAGAATAAGCTGAAGGAAAACATTGTGATGAAACCATAGGTGGTAGGAATTGGTCTGATGCCCGCCTGACTAGTTACCACCGTTTTTTATGATCGTGGCGTTTAAAATCACAGTCTTTATGGAGTTCCTCATCGCAATGTGTAATTTCCAACGCACTACCTGAGCTCACGTCAAAGGCATAGGGGTATATGGTGACTCATCGGGAGCTAATGACACAACACCAAAACGCACCACTGCGACACTTCAAACTCCCTTGTTGCCTAATTCTTCTTGTTCCTAGTACCGTGTAATTTGGGTGTGTATCGACAGTTGCACTTTACAGCCAATCATTCCACTAACGTATTCCTGGGCAATATCGTCACTAAACACCAGGTGAGCTTGTGGCCGTAAAGCTAGACCAATAAAGAATTTAAAAAAGCGCTCCAACGTTATTGTCTTAGATTAGAATTGCGTTTCGAACATGAATAGAGTACTCGTGATCAATTGACTCACAATGTACTATTTTGTACTAAAATGAATATCATAAAGTTCCACGTCTATAATTATGTATGTCACGAGATTATTTATACTGCTTATTAACTGGTTTTATATAGAATTGTAGTTATGTAGTAATTGCTTTCTTCATGTCCTTAATATTACAAAGTAATTCACTTTAATATAACCAAAAAAAAAAACTTAATGAAACTGTGTGAAATCAGAAAAAAGAACTTACAAAATAATTGGCATCATTACGGTCAATGGAATTAGTGTTTCTCGAATCGAATATCTCGCCTACTACGAGAACAGTGCGTCTGAAAGTTTATATAAGAGATGTAATTCAATTTGATATTAAAATTCAAGGATTATTTCAATTATACCTATCGGTTTAAAAACCAGGAATCGAACCGTCGAACATATTATTTCGCAACAAAAAAGCATGTTACAGGGAACTTATTATTTAAAAGAATATTCATAATTTTTACTGTTATAGGCGTTTTTAGCTTCTCGGCCGACTTATATTTGGTAATGTCCACTTACGCTTTCAATTGAGTTCAACGTGTTCTATACTATCTGATTCAGTCCTGCTGTTTCGATTTTATTTTATCTTATTGCTTAATTCTGTACATGTATATTGTGCACATTGCTATGCTCGCGACTTCGTTCGCTTGTAAATAAACTGCACTTACTATTTTAAAGAATATACTAAGTATTTTTGGGCGATATATAAGTAATTATTTTATGTGCAGACTCTGACCAGACAACATTCTTTGTACCTACGTGACTGTTTTTCCTTACATATGTATAAGTCACACACGTAATAAACTGGCTTAAACAACGGAAGTTTTAAATTGTATTGGCAACCGTAACTGGACAGCGTTTTGGCTCAGTTATTGACTAGAATTATTTATCCAACTACTCTTGCCAACTGAAACACATTTTAGTTTAAATTGAAGGAACAGTTTTTTATTCTTATACTTAAGATTTTTAGAGTTATGACCATAATCTCACCTGATTTTAAGTGATGAAACAGTCCAAGTTCATAGACACTCTAAACCTGTGGAGGAACTGGCTCTTAAGTGCAGCTGCCGGTACACACCTATTGATATTTGGCAGCAGATTTTTAACTTGAGGGTGGTTGCTAGCCAGGCGGGCATTAGAAAAAGCCCTACCACCATGCTATGGTTTCTTTACGATGTTTTTCTACACCGAAAGCTCATGCTCATTGTAGGTGGATTTCAACTCACGTCCCTTGACGCGGATTTCCACACACTACCACTGAGCTGTCCTCGCTTCAAAACTTACTTCTAAAACTACCAGTCGTATTTCAAAGACTTTTTTTGTATTTCATAGACCAATCATTGAGGAAGGCTTTAGGCCATTTAACGTCGCGTTACCATCAATAGGAGCAAAGTTGTATTGAAAAAAGTTACATAAACGGACAAACATCTTATTATCTTATAAATGCGAAAGTGAGTTTGTTTGTTACGCTTTCACACCTAAACCCCTGAATCAATTATGATGAATTTTAGTATTGAGATAGATGGGAATCTGGAGACGCTGATAGGCTACCTTTTCTTACGAAAAGCTTATTGGAAGTGGGGTAAACTTGTATGAAGGGTTTTATTGCGTCATCCGATTTGTTTGGCAAAATCAATATTAACGCGAACGAAGCCGCACGTAAAATATAGTTATTGTATAACTTTCAGTTGCACGCAAAGTCGCGGGTACTGACGGGTAGTTGAAATGCGAAACATAATTCAAGCCTTCATGAAACAAATTGGATGTATCGCACATCATACATATATAACATATTTCCTCTCGACAAGAATAATGTTATTGTAACTCTCTAAAATTAAATAAAAAGTGCCTTATAACAGTTCAAATTTACAGTTACGCAATTATAGTGATGTCGACGGTAATACAATTAGATACGATGAACGTAGAATAAATCGTTGGTGCACGCGTAATTCCCTCGCGGCCGTGCACGCCGGACGCTGGCCGCTATATCCGACCGCAGGTTGAATGTCAATGGCGCTGCATATAATAAAAATCATAAACCTTTTTATGCCAGACCGGTAATTATAGCATTAGTAAACTTGTCAGAGTTATGCCGACCGTCATATGAACGGTACGTAACCTTGAATAGAGGTAACGCGAAAGCATTCCTTGATCTCTGGCAACAAGTATACATTTGCAGTCTTTCTGAAGTCTTTTTGTAGCCGTTATGGTCGTATGGGCTGTATGGCCATAATCTCAACTGATGTAAGCTACGTTGGTGAACACGCTAAACCTAGTGGAGGCACTGACTCTCAAGTACAATTGCTGTAACACACCTATAGGTATTCGACAGCAGCTTTTCCACTCGAGTGTGGTAGCTAGTCAAACGGGTATTAGCCAAAGCCCTACAAATGCAAATTTGGGTGACCACGGAGATGTCTAGAACCCATTGATGATCGTCTGTTATACTAGAATATATACCTCTTAGCCACTAGGTATTTAAAGGCTGATCCAGAATTACAATACACAAAAAAAGGTCAGGACTGGTTGTGACCCATTCGGCACAGATGTAGACCATATAAATACCATGCTAATCAAAGCAAGCAGAATACTATGAGAATTTTATTCAACATTATTTTGTGATTATTTATTAGTGCAACATTTAACCAACATCTTTCTTGTTAAGTGACACGAATGTAAGTACTGACAAGTTAACTTGGTGATATATTTTTCGCTCAGAGACTGTTTACGACAAATACCTTACGACTGTGCTACGGTTTAGGTAATTTATTTCCTTGCTTTCTAGTTGTATTTATTCCAACTCAAGTCAATTTACCACTAAGACGTTATTGCATCTGTGAAACAATTTACACCAAGAAAATACATTTTAATCCGAATTGAAAAAAACAATTAATAAGTTTAACGAAGGTCATATTTGAATTAAATAAGCACAACGGTTATAAAAACATCCGGATGTTTGAGTAATTATAAATGGAACAAAACGGTTATGAATGAATCGGTTATGAATATTTAATATGAATGCCAACGACGCGACTGCCCGATTGGTGTAGCGGATTACTGTAATCCTACTGGTAATGTCGCTCTATGTTGTGGGTTCGGCGCCCACACAAGACTGTTATTTGTTTGTTTTTTTTTTTAATATATCATCATCTATCTTTTTTACTAGAGGAGAAAAAAACGTATTTTCTTCTGCTCCTAGGCTACACCTCGTATGTGGAGTTTATCTGGTACGGACCACTAGAAATTAAATCAAAATACTCTGTTCAATTTAAGTCCTGAGAAGGCGGTTACGAACATCAAACTATCACAGGTTCGTAAAAAACTCAGTCATCTAGAAGAACCTGCAAGGAACTCTAATAACCGCTTGGTCGTTCGGTTTGACGTGCAACTTAATAATCACGCGTAAGCAAGGTCTTAGGTTGGAAACCTCAATGTATGGATAACCATTACTTACTTTGATATTTTTCGGCAGCACCCCAAGCCGAGGTTCGCCAACTTTGGCACCCTTGCGCCAGCTGCCTCGGTCTGAGGGACCTCAGCACTCGCCCCAAAAAGTTCGGTGAAGCTGTCAAAGCCATTAAGGCTATCAGCGTATGTCAGGTCGAAAAAAGCAAGAAACTCGATCTATTTATATCTTTTTTGGTACGAATGTGTATTTTTAATTTACACATTTACAATAGTTATTAGTGAAGTAGGGCGTGAATTCTAGACATCACCGTCATTGGTAATAATATGTTTATTCTTTTTTAGTTCATTAATTGTTTTTCATCACATTACTTAAGTTCTCAAACATAAAGATTAAAAATATCTAACAATGCTACCAATTTTTGCCATCACTGACTAGGTGTAATAGCGCTAGCAACTTTTAATAGCAGATAGGTATGTACGTGAAATGTCAGAACAATAAAACAGAAAGATGGATTTAATCTTACGTTATCTAGTCATTGAGATTTCGACCTTGAATTGAAAGGGTAACGTTTCAAAATGATCGTCTTTCACATCGTTTTATCTTGTCAGATAAATTATATTTATATGCGGATATTGATGAAATTTGAAGGTAGTAATGATATGACTACTGCCGTTATTGTGAAAAAGTCTCTAGAGGGGTAAGCACAGATGTCATTATCAGGGATGTACGGATATGAGGTTTCCGTTCTGAATATAGATGTGTCAATAATATTTAATTGTATTCGGTTATGGATACAGTTACATCTTCTTAAAAAATCTTTTTAGAATTTATAGTGGTGTATTGTTTGAATATTTATCGATGAACAATATTAATTTTTATTTAAATGATTGTTGATTGAATTTTAAGTTATTTTTGGTATTTGACTGTTACTTATTCGAATTCATTCCTATTCGAAAATGCACACGTTCCTGGTTACAGCTATTTATCTACTTCAGATAATAAAGTAATAATATCGCTTACGATTGCAGAGTTTTATAACACCTCTGAGAATCATGGCAACATATTGCCAATATAACATGTTGATTATACTAGAGTTCTGCTCTGTGATTACGTGCTATTGAAAAGAAAAAATATCTCAGACGTATAGTCTTTATTATTGTTAATCTACCCCGTCCTTAGATAGTGTCTTTCGAAAAATTGCGTCGCTAATAATAGATCAAAAAATAAATCTGCCTGACGTCATTACCGTATTGATATGTATTCTACAATAGCAAAGCGAAAGCAGTACTACTTTACTAGTATAGTTTTTAAAATAGAAAATGTAGAAAACTCTTCATTAATTAATTCTTGTATGTAGTATCCTTACTATAATAATATAAATGCGGGAGTGCGTTTGTTTGTTACGCTTTCACGCCTAAACCGCTGAACCAATGATGATGAATTATGGTATAGAGATATATGGGAACCTGGAGACGGTGATAGGCTTTCTCACGAAAACCTTATTGGTATTGGGGTAAAGACAGCGATAAAATTTGTATGCAACTTTTTATTGCATCGTCCGATTCGTTTAACAAAATCAATATTAGCACGACCATAGCCGCAGGTCAAAGGTAGTAACTTTATAATTTTATAGTACTTCTAGCTGGTTCGCGTTGGGCTAAAATTAACTAATAATTTTTACTCGTTTTTTGTACCTTTTTTTAATACAGCTTTACTTGTATTGATTGTAGCGTGATGTTAAGTAGCCTAATGCCTTCCTTAATGATTCATGGTGGTAGGGCTTTTTCTAATGTCCGCTTGGCTAGTTACCACCCTCAAGTAGAAAATCTGTCGCAAAATATCATTAGCAGTGTTTGGCACTTGACAGCTATTCCCTCCTATAAAGGCTGGCAACGCACCTGCGATTCCTCTAGTGTTGTGGGTGTCCATGGGTGGCGGTGATCACTTACCATGATGTGACACGCTTGCTCGTTTGCCCCCATTCCATAAAAAAAAGTTCGAATACCAACTGATAGTTATTAAGATTAGCCCGTTCATACAAACTTACTTTCCCACTTTATAAAATTAACGTAGATATTTACGATTGGTGGTGGATTGTCGTCATTCATTCGATGATCGTCACTGATTTTCGATGCTACTTACTGCATTTATTATGTTGAGGTAGAGTTTTGTCGCTTTTCATCCCTACAATAGAAAATTAAATAATCACTTATTAATTCCTACTATAACTTTGTTGTTTTGTAATACAGTAATTACTATGGCGATTTTTTTAAAAATCGGTATTAAAACCTATGTCATATATGTATAGTGCCGCTTTAAAACGTGTTTGATAAATATTTAAATTCACTCAGATATTCTGTTAATTATTCACAGCGTTCTCTGGGTGGTAATATTCGAGAACGGATTTGCCTAGAGTTACTAATGACTCCATGGGACATTCGTCGCCCACGCCTGCCTTAATAATATTTATGGCTACCTTCAGTTCTCGATTGATCCAGTTCTAAAGAAACATTGTGGAACCGGTTGACTTTTAAGGACGTAGATCGTGAATCAGGTTTCTTAGTTGGTGACCAAATATTTTTACTGCATTTAATATTTTATTTGTTAAGTTTAGCGAACAATTTTTAATGTTTACGTTTTGTTACAAACAGAAATACAAAAATACAAATCATTCCTCGTTATAATATTAGTTTAGATTAAATTAAATGTAAATACGTATTTAATGACTACGAATAGAATTTTCAATTTCATGAAAATTTATAATATTTTAATGTCATATTTTTGGGATTAAAATGATATAAAAACAAAATAATATTAACTGAGGAATAGATCGGAGTATGTAATTAATTTGCTTTGATAAAGATGCAATTTGGTAAATATAAAAGAAATTGTTTATAGCTTACCGCAATGTTATGAAATCAATTATGGATTATATTAGAAAATGATTAATCGCATAGTGGTGAGGCGTTCTCTAATACCTGCCTGGTTAGCTACCACTCCCAAGATGAGAATCTCTCGCTAAATACCTGTAGGTGTGCAGAACTAGTCCCTTCACTAGGCTTAGCGTGTCCAACATCTTGGGTCACATCGTCACTTAATATTATGAGAGATTTTAGTCAACATCCTACAAATGATAAACAATAACATAACTGTATTTAGCCTAATATGCTTTTTAAATTACTGTAAAATTGAAATATAATATACAGTTTTGATTTATTAACATTTTATTTTACAGCACGGTTTTATAATGGAAATGTTGAAATGAATAAAATTATTCTGTAGAGGTTTATTAGAAATAGTTTATCCACCTCCGGCGTTTGTAGATTCTTAAGTAAACGTTTTACCTATTGCCATAGGTTGCATCGGATTACCTAACAGAGTTCAGATGAAAGCGTAATAAACCAATAAAATACGCATAAATTTAATGAATTGTTTTATATTCATAGAGAAAGTCGTCTGGACGAAAGCTTGACTTGATGAGGTATTAATAAGAATGCGCATTTCTATAAATACACTAGGTGATGCCCCGCGACTTCGTTCCCTTTTTTCCGGTCAACCGCGCGGGGGTTTGTAAAATTAGTTTTAAGTGGGTGTCCACGTCCCAAAATGAATATACATGGCAGATTTCAAATGCATAGATTTGGTAGTTTTGGAGATATCGTGATGAGTCCCTGAGTAATTTGTTTATTTTTATATCTATATTAATATTAAAGCGGAAACGTTTGCTTGTTTGAATGCGCTGATCTTAAGAAATTGCTGTTAGTCGGATTTTAAATATTTCTGTTTGTATTTGATAGAGCTATCACTGAGGAAGGCTATTTAACATCACGCTATCATCAATAGGTACATAGCTGTATAGAAAAAAGTTACCAAAACGAGTAAAAATTGTTAAATAATTTTTACTTACATGCGAACGGCTAGTATGTATATGTACACCTAAATATATTAATTATATTCATAAATATCTACATTATATATTTTATTGTGTTCACTGGGTGATAGGATCCACGCAATAGAAAACAAAAACTTTCTGAAGTACGTTTAATGTGGCATGGTTCAAGGTTCAAGGAACACATGACCAAGCAAATCCTCTACATGAGCTCAAGCTAAAATAAGCGAGGTTGTTAGTAGACGTGAGTTCGAATCCATCTAGAGCTTCAGCTTGAGCTTGTGGTGAAGGAAAATATGATGAGAAAACCATAGCACGGTGGAAGGGCTTTTTCTAATGCCCGCCTCGTTAGCTACCATCCTCAAGTTGAAAACCTGCCCCCAAATATCAATAGGTGTGTTCCGGTGGTTGCACTTGTGAGCCAGTCCCTCCACCGGTTTAGTGTGTCCATCAACTTGGGCCGTATCGTCACTTAAGGTATGGTGAGATTATGGCCAAATCGCTAAAATGTTTGAACTATAAAAAAAAACCTTAAATGTTTCACATCTGCCGAGTATTCAAGCCAATTTTTTTTTTTTGGATTTTAGTTCTCTTATTCTCAAGCATAATGTAAAATTATACTCTGATACCTTAAACGAAAACAGTTTTTTTACATCTCAGTCAGCTAATTTAACCTGATTGTCGCTGCAGAAACAGTCTCGATAACTGGACCCAAGAAACGCAAAACATTACAGTTGCTCGTGGGCGCTACCCACCGGAGTACTAACTGTACGAGCCCGCCCATTAAACCCATGTTCGTACTTACAAGTTTACATATAAGTACGTAAACACGGAGCTACTTATCAAGTGCTTATCTATGAAACGCACCGAGCCGCTAGTTGCAGTGCGTTCGTCTAAAAATAAATAACACTCGTTAATCTCTAAGGTTTAAATCAGGAATGCCGTTGAGAAATCAATATGAAAATTATATTACTGTGTACTATGGTATATGGATGTCGGGAAATTAGAAAGTTCGTTGCTGGTATTGTGATTAATCAAACAAAAAATTCGCTATAAAAATTTGCTGGCAATCACAATCCTCGTCTGACTAGTGATATTACGCGCCAACACTTTCTCACTCTACCTTAAATACTTACCATCTTTAACAGCCAGCAACCCTTATTTTACGGTCAGATTTAATTAGGCAACCGTATTTCATAATAAACAGAAAAATATTGGCTTTAATTTGATATACAAATAATAAATGTACATTATCTTTATATCTAAAAACTTCTTGTCACGTTGTCCGCTATGAACTTCTAAACAAATTTAAGCAAATTTTGAACACTGTGTGCAATTTTATCCTAATTACGAGATAGGATACTTTTTATTTCGATAAGTGATCATAACGTGATAGATGTCTGGCTGCAAATAAGTGCGATCAAGTGCACAACGGCAACTGTGTTTTTTCAGTCTTTATATATATTGCCGTGAAATAGACGATACTTTATTTAAAAACCAGTGTATGAATTTTTTGCGAAAAATCAATTAACAATAGTTTAATCAAAAATACTAGCGGCTACATTTTGATAGGCAACCTGGTAGATGTATATTCTCCTAATCAGAAATATGCGTAAAAAATTGGTTTCTAGCAAACACTCGATAAGCGCAATAATTCTGCAGCCGGATATTAGACTATTTATTTATTTTACTTAAACAGTCTTTTTGTTAAAGTTTAAGTCGATATGAAAATTAGTTATGACTCTTATATAACTTTTAATCCGTTTATCACCTTATGAGATTAAACTAAAAAAAAGCTTAGTACCTCCGACACCAAAAGTAACTCCTCTACAAATTTAATATATTTAGCTGCAGTAATGTCGGCTGTGCATTGATGTTTCAGTCAACCAGCTTATTTATACATAAATGATATAAGGCACCGGCGTAACAACGAGCAAGTTACACAACATCCAAATTGGTGTTGATGCATTATAATGACCGGGGAGGTCTACGCTGTATCTCGGCTTTAATACTAGAAATGGAGTGCCGCAATTCGACTTTGTTTAAAATTCGCACGCAACTATTTGACTGGTGCTAGATATACTTCCCAGAAATTATATACGACGGAGTGTAAATTTTGCGATTCCTCGGACCAGATAAACGAGTTCTTTTTGAATATAGTCGATTCTTTTTTAATGCGTAAAATTATGGTTCTAGATGAACGAGATCGTAAATAATAGAAGCAGTAATAATGCTATAAACTCGATTGTCTAAATAAATTATATTAGATAATATTGCGTCTTTTTGTTTTATATAGAAAGATGAGATAACTCAAATTAATTTTTTTTTATATGTTTGATGGTTTTAGATTTGTTAGATATCAGAGTAAAACTTTTATAACGTTTTACAAATATCAATAAATATCAAAATTTAAAGCCACTTTTAAACGCGGTCTTAGCCTTTTTGTTCTTATATTTCTAGTATAGAAATAAGTAAGTCAAATTTTAAATTTAAAATATACATTTCTTATAAATATTGTAGTAATAACTTCGTCTCAAATTTGACCAGCGATATAACAAAATAACTACGTCAGTTAGCAAAATTTCTCTAGACCGTCTCGGAATGCAAAGTTTGGCGATTGTCTCATCTATTAGGCATCCCATATAAGGCGAAGATTATCAAATGTCAAATTTTTGCAATACAATAATTCGTTTTATTACAATCACTTATGATTAAATCGAAAACGTTATCTAATTCTTATATTATTAAATTCATAAAAAGTTCTAAAGTAGTCACTTAATTTTGGTGATATGAAATAATCAAAAATTTTGAAAGTCATCTCAGAACTTTGATGTATGATTATTGCTCTTAATCTTACACTTCACCAGAAAGGATACTTGAGCTTGTAGACGATCGTGTTTTAATATAAAAAACAGTATCACCTTATATAATTTTCTCCGTGTTTTAAATAGGATGTCTACCTTTTATTGGAGTTTCTTATACGAATCTCTTCTACGGAAGAATTCTTGTACAGTTTCATACCTTTTTCCTTTCAGTATATTTCTACAGAAAACAATTAACTTTTCTATATCATTGAATCCATATATTGAGAGCAATTTTATATTTTCATAACACTCTGTTGTTAGCATACAGTTCTTTATTTTATATTTCTAACTTTAAAATTAAATATAGTCCGGATTCGATTGGATTCAGATCATAATTACACATTGAGAAATGAATTAAAGAATTATTAGTAACAGTTTGGAACAAAATAAATTGGTAGGTATATAAAGTTTTAATGTTATATGCTTGAACAAGTAATTGACAGGTATTGCGTATTATTTATTATTGTTATTGTAACACTACTAAAATAAATAAAGAAATTACCATAAACATTCCTCCAGTAATCTCTTCCCGGGCAAGTAAATCAACTGAACTTACATAACTTGATGCAAACGACATTGTACCTCTCGGAGAAGTATCAGCAGGTACTGCACACTTAAATCATCTATTATTTAGAATTTCGACTTTACAGCGTATAGTTTTAAGGTTAATTTTGCATTAGTATACAATGCACAAAGAAAACTTCTGCGATTGTAGAAACGCGTTCGCTAAAAGCTATTTGTTGAAATGCTAAAATTATGTATACTTTATCTAATTAGTTTACCTTCCGTACAAACTTTGCATGCGATCTGTTGTATTAGTTTGCCTTTGTTTTATCACACTATAATATTGTTCCTAGCTAGCGTTTAACCGTAAATTAAAATTTTGATTGACCGTGTTTTAGTCATCATTTATATTAGTGATATTTTATGTTGGTATTTTTAAATTTAACGTCACCTTAAAACTTTATTCAATTCTCTAAACAACGGGCTAGATTTTATCGATAATCCAAAAAGGTTTTAAATTGTTTTTAATGCAATTTTCTATATTCGATCGCTGTCTGCATAATAAGAGTAAAGGCTGTAATTGAAGTTCAATTTGTTTATAACAAAATTGACGTTTGTGTAAATCGCTAAATTCCAACACCATTTGAATGGATACCACCAGAATTATCACATGTGTGTATTAGCATTAGAGGTTTTAATGCCTTTTGTGAATGCGATACATGTCGCTATGGGCGGCTTATTAATTACTGAAAACCACCTAACTTCTGTTAGAGCTACCAGCTTATAAATATTTTTACTACTGTTTCAACCATTTTATTTCTTCGAACAGTCATTGATTCTTGCCAAGATTTTTACAGAAATCGTATTTTTGTTTGAGTATTAAAATGTATTTATATTTGTAGGTACTCGATAATATAGCTTCTCCTTTTAAAGGAGTTCTTAATTAGCGCTATTTTTCTGAAATCAAACATTATGCATTTAGAGTTAACTTTACCCAAAGTAGTAACTAAATTACTCATAATGTCCTGTTAGTTATTAAATAATCACAAATTGAAATAACGGGAAATACATTTACAGTCTCCGCAAGTGTTTTTTATTAAGACCTTGGACAATAAACAACGGAAATAGTCAATTAGAGCGACAAAAAGTTAGGCACTAAATATGATTTTAAATAATACATTGAAATATCTAAAGGCGATCACTGAAAATAAACAAGTGTAACCGCAAACGTTAAGGACATTGTAAACAATACCACTCGCCTTGTCCTCAAACTGTCGTGTCAAGGGATCCGATCAGTTCTACTCAAAATACATTCAAACCATTGTATGCTCTTACACTGAAACATTAGTTTTGCTATGGTTGATTCTGAATTCGTTTATGTCTTTGTCATTGTAATTTATTGTAAGTTTTTCTTTTTGTATGTGATTTTTTTCTATTATTAGTATTAACTGTAATATGTTTTGATGCGATGATAGCTCAGTTGGTAGTGTGTACGAACGACGCATCAATGGATGGATGGATGGATGGATGAGCTTTCCTCAGGCTCATTATAACATCGTAAGGAAACCATATCCTGGTGGTAGAACTTTTTCTAATGCCCAACTAGCCAGCTCACTCACAAGTTAAACATTTGTCGCCAAATATTTACAAGTATGTTCCGGCAGTTGCACTTGAGATCCAGTCCCTAGGCATAGCGTGTCTACCATCTTGAGCCACATTGTGTCTTAACAAGTGAGATTGTAGCTATAACGCTAAACCTATAAAGGATTAAGAAAATAGCCTCGAGGACAAATAGATACAAATATTGACTGAAACAGTGCGAAAGGTCTCTGGTAAGAACAGGGAATGTGTGGTCTTCTTGGTGTTTTTAGTAGGTATTTCGAGTTCTTCGTACTAAGTGAGTCTCACACGCCCCTTCAGTAGCGCACCCGGTATATTACGAGAGGATTTATGCTGATGTGCGATAGGTCTCAGGCGTCACTTGTGATCCACAAATGTCTGTGAAACATAAGGGAAAAGTTTATAAGACCTGTTTTATTTTAAAGTTCTGAATGTTGGGCAACGAAAGAGACGGATGAAAGAAAATTACACCCAGCAGAGATGCGAATCCTGAACTGGATGCGAATGCCTAGAATGGGTAAGATAAGAAATGAATTTATTCGAGGTAGCATGAAAATACCACTAGTGACAGAGAAATTGAGGAATAATTGGTTAGCGGTGTATGGGCATGTTGTGAGAAGAGATGAAAGCCATGTTACTAGAAGAATGTTATGTATGTAGGAGAAGAGGAACGCCGAAGAAGATATGGATGGATTGCGTGAGGAATGATGTATATAAAAACTGAATATTGAGATGCCGGCTAATGGCTGAAAGAAGAAAACATATTGTGCCTACCTTATCTAGGTGGGATAGGTGTTATAAAGAAGTGGGTAGCAAAAAGAATAAAGAGGACCAGTATACATAGTGTCTGATTCCGAAAACCAGGAACCCAACCGATAATTATTGTAATTGGTTTATCACCTTGAGTTCGATAGTCATGATCCAGTTGAATACAGAAATCTACCACCTCTTTTGATTACTTGATATACATCGGCTTATGCCAGAACCGCTTCTTATTAAATACTTCGTAAAAACAAAGTGACAGAGAAAATCTTTAAATATTTGCTTTGAAATGACAAATACGTATTAGCTATCAGCTTTAGTAGACCTGCTTAATTTGTTAATTTATTATCGATTATTTGCGACTTTTACTATCGTTTTAATTATGTGCAATACCTAATAAGGGAGCCGGACGCATTTGATTTTAATGTAGCAGGTTGTTATACCCGATATTTATTGTATTGGCTAATATAATAAATAATGGTAATATCATCACGACTGATATACTTGAAGAATTTATTCCACGTTTAACGATATTATTTAGACACAATTTAAACAAGGTTTCGATTTCATTTGACTTCGTTAATATATTGTTGGAACAATATCGCTCAGCGTGTTCGAGATTCTTGCAAATAATTTTGACATGCATATTGTTGAAATAGACATGATTGATTATAACGTCGTAGAACTAAAATATACGCAACTTTCTAGTTGACCGATAAGTTCTGGAATTTATTAACTCTTAAGGAAGCAGTTTATACAATTTTTATTAAAAGCTAATACAACATTACTAATATTTTATTGTAAAACTTTAGAACTTAAACCAAAGACCAGTGACAGATTTACAGACAGGCCAATGCTAAAATAAATATTCTAAGATAATTTTCAGCGCCATTAAACACTGAATATCATTTTTTTCATTTTGTAAGTAATGTAGCAGCAATTTGAATCAGCCTATAGACGGCACATTTGTGAATCCACTATTGCAAAAGATCAAAATTAATTATATTATGGCTTTTGATATCTAATGCAAAATCCTTTCCCCGATGTTCCTTTGAACAACGTTATTTATAACCATCAGTCTCTGATCAGATGCTTGAAAAATAAATACATTTGGATAAAGTTATCAAGAAATTTTAGATAAATGTACCTGATGTGGGCATATTTCGTAGTAATTAGGAAAATCTTCGAATGAGGTTACTAAGAAAGGTTTTATTATAGATAATATATAAAAAGATGTAATTTTATTAGCATTAGGTTAAAAAAGTCCTTAAACAAAGAACGAAATAAATAAATAACTTTATACCGCTAAGGGGTGACCAGAGAGATTGTATTTTAACCAATGCTATGTGTTTAGAATATTTAACCGAGAAAATAAACCAAACGAGAGAGCCCATTACAAAGACAAATAAATTTATCATAAAGCAGTGGTCTCTATATAAGCGATCGATTTTAACGTATATTATGCATTTTTAATTCAAATTTTTATTTAATCGAGTTGGGAATACGCAAAAGTAAAACAGCCTAATCTACGTTTTAGCGAACCGACGACGCACAGTATATTGACCTTATTTACCATATTAATATGGGTTAATTATATTAAAACTAATACGTGTACTAATTATAAACGATAATATCCATATGTCAGCTTAGATATTTCGCAATCAAGTGAATTTGGTTTCCATCATGACCTTTACGACCTTATATCTCGGAGATAAACTGCCTGTGAACTTTTTATTGATCTTTTTATCTCTATTTGACAATAGTAATAATCTTTGAGCAAATATAATAATTGGACTTGATTAGTAGCTGTTATATTACAACATTTACTAATTTATTAACCTAATTGTTACCGTCACTGGGCAAAAGAGGTCTTAACGTTTCGATAAAGATGATTTTATTTATTCCTATATATGATGCAGTCAATCTATAATTATAACTGTACAGAATAACATCTAATTTTATCATTTGGTCATGGTGAACTTTAGTGGTTTAAGACAGTTCAGGTCACAATCATGATGCTAGGCAAATTATTTCGCGGTATAAGACTTCTAAAAAAAAAATTGTTAATTAACAATATTATTGTAGTAAGTAATTTTCTCTTTATGTTACAGAGCATGCCGCCGCCCGTGTGAAGGCATGAGCGGTCGCGGAGCGGGGGGGCAACGCTGCCAGCTTATTCTGCAGCGTTGCCTCGCGATCCAACTCACTAAGCCCGGCAACGCGCCTGATGACTTTTGGATGTACGATTCTGGATATCTGTTATTCCAGGTAATTTTTTTTATGGACATAAAAGTGCCAAATCATTTATGAATTAAGCGTTTTCATATATTTATATTGAGGAATAAAATTAATTTCTGCTGAAACAAATAACAAATCAATTCGTTAAGGT
This sequence comes from Actias luna, assembly GCA_039707435.1. Lineage (NCBI taxonomy): Eukaryota > Metazoa > Arthropoda > Insecta > Lepidoptera > Saturniidae > Actias > Actias luna. Next base: position 3,672,896 of record JAZHAC010000033.1, on the reverse strand, counting down.
ATACATTTATTTAGAGTTTTTTTTTTATTTTGCATACCCTAATGACTGTGATGCATCTGATGTTAAGTACATACAATACTATTCAAATCAGCGGTGATTAACAATAAACGATAATAAACAGCTAGACACCGCTGTCATGCTGACCTGCTTATATACCTTTTCCCGCCTCTTTTGAAAGATCCCATGCCGTAAGAATGAGGAAGCACGCTAACGGAAAAATGGCAAATATACGAATCAGCAAACATTTTGGGTTCGTGATTAAAACCTATAAAATTATTATTTTTCAGTGAAATATTAAAATGTTCGAAGTTAGTATAGAAACGTCAAAAAGATTAAAACTTTTAAGATCAAAATCTATCATTACACTCATATAAGATAATTTATTTAACGACACGAAAGCGTTAAAATACAACATAATAAATAGATTAGTTTATTAAATCACTAAGAAACTCACTCCAGCGCGCGACTTTACAACCATGTTGCATGCTATAGGCTACTAGTCTTATGATCGAATATTTACAGCATCATGATAGATTTATGTTAAGATTTTCTCAACTACAAAGTTAAAGAGACTAAAATATATCTTATGCTATGTATAGATATAATGATAATGGGTCAAATATATTATTTATCCAACACGCAAACTTTATTACTTACTAATATTAAACATAAGTTCATTTAGCGTATTTAAATAATTTAATTACTGAATTTTAGTATTCAACAGTCACTGTAAATGATAAGCTTATTTCATAACTTATTGCAAAAACTATTTAACAGTGTTTACAACTCTCAATTATATTAAACCAATAAAGTTTTATTTTATTGGTTATAAATAATTTTATTACTGTAAGTCGCTCGCACTCGCAACCCACGTTACCCTATCTTCGCTTAGCGTTGACCGCTTGTTTATTGATCGTGATAGACGCTTTGCAGCTGAAACGATGCCACTGGTTATTATAACATGTAAACATTAGCTTGGTGCTACCGAAGTAATGTTTTCGAACTTAGAACTTTACTAATATAAATTACTTAAATAAGGTAATTACACGTAAATACAATTTAAATAGTTGCGTAATAAGTTTTGTTACTCGTGACGTTTTTATCTATCTTGGCTATAAAATAAACTTTTTACTATCGGAGAAAGACTTCTATCATCCAGATGCTTTAAAAGAGAGCAATTACAATGTCAGAAAGTCTTTGAACTATAATGGTGTTTCCGTAAGGAAATCTTTTATATAAATAAGTAATACATCCGTAGAGGAAGGCAATTTCAATAAAAACCCGTTATACAGTATAAAACCTCTGTGGCAATTTAAAAGACAGATTTTTCTCTTTATTTTTACTTAGTGTTAATTCACAAATTGACCATATTACCTTAGTGATTACCTTCAATGTAAAGTATGTACTATGTACCTTTATTAATTAGTAATAACACATTTCACACTTCAAGACATCGCTTCACTTTTGCTAAATACAAATAATTATTTTATGGAATGTGCCTTGAACGAAGTAGAATGGCAATAATTAGTTTACATCAGAGAACTATAGCCCAATCTGCGATGGAATGTAAATTATTAAATACCGATAAAATTAGATACGGACACTAATAAAGAAAAGGTAATATGTTTAACAAGGTGATAAATCTCAGGCGTAATAAAAAGAAAAGTGCAATAAAATATGTACAGTTTTCCGATAAACATCTGTTGTTTCCATAAAAACTTTATTGTTGTAAGTAGATGTTTCCTCTTTAAAAAGCTTTTTCAAGCATCAATAAATTACAATTAATTACCAACATATCGGTCAAAGCGCCACCGTAAAACGCTTCCTTATCTCTTGTGAAGATCAAACGGGATGTTCCAAAATACATTTTAAGTCCATACATGGCCTAAATAAATCACGAGGGCGGTGTTCTGATGCGTACATTATCTATGCACGACCATTAATATAGACCAAGCGATTTCAATAACCAATTTAGATGATGTTGCTCGTAAGGCACTGCAAGTTGCAAGCAGTATTTTTGTATAAATGTGTAGCAGTTTTCGATTTCGTTATTAACATAATGTAAACAATTAAATTCCATGAAAAATACAATTAAAGTTGTATACTCAAACTATGAGAATACTATAAACCTTGTGTCAAAAATTAATACTCTCTTGCATTGAAGATAAAATAGTAATTTAAAATAAAGATAGAGGTCATATTTTTACAATATTGATGTGATTATGTAACTCTATAGTATATATACTAGATAGTTCTTGCTTCGACCGTCATTCTGTTTGTCTTCCAAATATATTTTGTCGCACACCATCTGTTGTGGTATTTTTAAATAAACCATTCCAGGTGTGCACATAAAAACTATAGTTTAATGCCGATAGGTTCAATGATTTTTAACTATATTGGCGAAAGTATAGACATTTATTACTAGATACTTATATATTGTATTTAGGTTACTAAAAAACAAGAATGACGAAACAAATTCAAGAAAAAGGAAGGAGGAAATTTCAAATCGCTCATTGCAGTTTGCAAACTATGTCTTCACTGTGGGCCTATCGGATTTTTGGGTTAGCAGCCACTACTGCTATTCTGTCACTCCAAGTGTTGTGGATTCGAATTCGACACAACATCACAAGTGATCCTCAAATGAGTGTTCTTAGGGTCGGTGTTACTAAATGTTCGCCAATTGAATAAGTACCCTATGTCATAGGATTAGGCATTTAGAGATGATGTTCCTTTCATTAAAAAAATACACATTAAAAAATGCATTCTAAGTCGCAGTAAAATAATACAGACATTAAAAGAAAAAAATTAATCGCTGTGTTCTGTGACTTAAGACACTGTAATAGAAGCATAGTGCGTAACGAGATACCGGCTGGTCAGCTGCGACAAAGTTCACACATTCGCAGTTATACCGCTAGTCGTTTATGTAAATGTATTACTTATGTTCTAAACAGGAGAGCACCGTTTTGTTTAATTGAATTTTCACTCTCCGTAACATAATATTATGAGAGTAACCTACATTTCGCACACAATCTCCGCATTTTGCGGTGCAAATGGTTTTTACGTTTAGCCGCGACTTCCTTAATATCATCGCGTGAGGATATGAGATATTGTTGTAGTGTTTGCTCTTATATAGTTATATAATTACTTTTACTTCTATGGGAAATGTTATTTACCAACGAGTATTGGATATAATACGTACAAACTTTTTGTACTTTGCATGCCATAAGTACGGGAATAAATTGAACGCTCCAAATACAACTCTAACTTTTTAGTAGCGTTATGAATTTTTGATGGCTGTAAAACTTGGTCTTTACAGAGTTTAAGGTAATATCAAAATTAAATTTTCTTTCTAAACTTAATATTTTTAATAATATATTTTACTAAGGAATTTATAGATAATAAGATAAATGCATAGTTTGTTTTTTATATAAAAATACAGAACCAGAAATAGGCATCAAATCTCATGGTGTGGTTGAATTAACAAACTCACAATTAACGAACATTAAACAACACCAAAACTCGGAAAAGTTATTAATGGATTACACAAATAATTGTCCTGTCTAGGACTCGAACCCACAACATTCAACGCATGTCCCGTAGTGAGACACCCTTTTAAACTGCTACACCCATCGTATTAATCATGTACAATTAAAATTGATATGTTAGCTTTTTCCCGAAAATTCATCTGCTTTTCTTGGGTGTATTCACGTTAAATAGCAGCGTACATCCTTCCTTCGGTCCCAGGTTATTTTTATTGCCGTGTTTTTTTTTATTCATTCGCTTTCTTGTATGTGAATTTTCTGTCCGGGTGAAATTTTGTAATTCATTTTAAACTAACTTCCCGATAAACTTTATACTTGAAAATTGGACCATAGCTCAGAAGTAGATGAAAGTTCATGAAAATGTGATAAATTAAATTTAGTTGTTATTATTTTTCGAAAAAATAAAATGTATAATCGACTAATAACTAACTTCTTGATCAGCTATGTGCTTGAATATAACTGTAATCTGAACGACAGACGAACAGAGTATTTCAAAATTTCCTTCATATAACCCTACAAAACAGAAAATATGTTTATAATAGTGTGTGTGTGTGTGTGTGTGTGTGTGTGTGTGTGTGTTTATAACTGACTAAAGATTATAAAATAAAAGAAAGGAATCGAAAAACATGGGGCACAAGTTTATGGTTATGTATTACATATTTGTCTACATGTTTGTTATAAAAAACATAATACATTTGTTCTTTATCTTAGGGGTATTATGATAGTAGTCCCTAATCTCTGGTAAATACAAAGTTCCTTAAGCCTTCTTCTACTTCTTTTAGACAGATTGCGAATGAAAGTACGTAAAAACATTCATTCTCGTGTACAGCAAAAAAAGGCTATTCCCATGTCAAATCAAATCAAAAAAACTTTATTTAATTTAGGCCCTGGGAAAGCGCTTATGAGCATCAAAACTACTACTGTCAATTTAGACGTCGAATCGTGAACATGTAATAAACATAAAGGCGGACACAGAGTTACTTTCGCATTTATAATATTAGCTCGTATACTATTCGATATTTAGACGAAATCGACCTTTGACACTGTCGTTGGAAATGTCGTATATCGTATTTGAAATATTTATTACAGTGTATTAATATTTTCACTAACGCCTATGAATTATACCGATTTACCAATAATCTTCATAGATTATTATCATAGCTAATAATTGTATCTAAACTAATATTCTAAAGCGGTAAAATTGTCTGTTAGTTTGAACGCGCTAACCTTAGAAGCTAGCTTTCATATTAAAAATAATCTCTTTTATTTGATAGAGCAATTAGTGACGAATGCAATAAGCTATTTAACAACACGCTACTACAAACAGGAGAAAAGCTAATTCGAAAGTAGGTGCAATAACAGGCAATTTTTTTCAAATAATTTTATGTCCACGCGAACGAAGTCGCAGGCACATCTAGTGATATTATAAAAGTAGATGATAATTTGTTTGTTTATTGCGCCTACACGTTGTTAAGAGTTCAAAAAAGAAGATATGGTGCTTTCCATCCATATGAACAGTAGTCTTTCCAATGTAAAAAAATACTTGTAGATTAAAAAAATTACAATAACGCGAGGGCAAAACTTGTTATCTATATAAATCTTAACTTCTGTCTGTACGTATATATTTTATCAGGATTAGTAATGATTCGTTAATAATTTAAAGAAAAAGTCACCGATAAAAAGCGAGATATTTTCGTTTATTTGTATGGTATGACTGCATTTATTTTAAAAACAGTTGCATAGATCTTTATGAAATTTTGTCTAATATTAATATATGTACATGTATTTAATTATTAATTAATTGTTATTCTTCCTATTGTAAGCAATAAGACAATGCTGTGAAATAAACTCGCATGGAGTTTATTAGAACTGGTGAATGATTAAACTCCTCCTAATAAGGCTCGGTATGGATGATAAAATTTTAACAAAAATCTTAGACATGTGAATAATTAGTATGCATCACATAGTCATTTATTGAGCAATGATCGCTCAATTGGTATTATGGACGGACTCCGCGTCAAAGGATCTGAGTTCGAATCTACCTGCAATGAACTTGAGCTTTCGGTAGAGGAAAACATCGTGAAGGATTTTATCTAATGCCCGCCTAGCTGCCACTCTCAAGTTGAAAATGTACCGCCAAATATCTATAGGTGTGTTTCGATTAGAGCCAGCCCCTCCACTAGGCTTAGCGTGTCCACCATCTTGGACCACATCGGCACCTAACATCTGTAACACTTAACAAATGTATGTATACATTGATACGCTTCTTGTAATAAGGAGCAAGTAAAATGCTGTAAAATATATTCGTTTGAAGGCGCGAGCACAGTTAGTAATAAATATTGCGTGTTAGAACTAGTAATAATTGAATACTGCTGGACATAATCGAGTGTTATTTTACTACTAGTTAGTAGACTAATATAGGTCGGAACCCTTAAAAAAACCTTAACACTTTTACAAAATTTACTGCACGTTTGATGCTAAAATTACAATAAAAATCCTATTGTTGTAAACAAATAATATGCATCAGTTAAAATACCGATTATTACATTTTAAATGTGGTCTTTAATTCTATATTTATTATCACAATATTATAGATGATTTTAAATTAATTCAAACTGTGACAAATGCAACACGTAAGAGTACATTTAAGGAGACAATCAACGTACATTATAGTTTCATGACGCTGGGGTCTGAGGTCAAAGGCAGTCCTGCATAAGTCATAGCCTAGCTCCGTGACCACGCACAACTGCATGATAATTTATTAGCTTTGTTTTTCACGTAACATTTATAATTTATTATCTAACAGCACAGAGTCTCTTAAACTCTGTCTTATGTAAATTCAAACTATAATTATTATTAATACACTTTGTTTATGAATTTTCAGTCTTGTTTGTTGAAATGTAATTAAAACATTGAAATTACAGCTATCGGGTATTGGTAGTAAGTACATGTTGGAAGTCATTAAGCTATTGAATTAAAAATAAGATAAAATAAGTTTATTAACAAAAAAAACTGACTTCGAAGAATCCTACATTAAAAATGTGTTGAGTTCCGTTGTGCCTTTGCAGTTAAGTCAGTCCAGTATGTTCTTTACCGTAGTTAGGAGCATATACATAGTCTTATATGGAAAACATGATAGGTTATAATCGTCAAGTATACGGACGCTGCTTTGAATGGACGTGAATTTGAATCCTTGCAAAGAAACTGAACTTTCGGCGAAAAAAAACTTTGTGATGCTGGTAGGGTGTTTTATAATCGCCACCTGGCTACCAACCACCCTCAAATTGAAAGTCTGTCGCCAAATACCTGTAAAATAAATGAGTGTGTTTCGGCAGTTGTGCTTGATAAATGGTCTCTCCAATTAGACCTAGCATGTCTACCTTCATGGGCCACATCGGTACTTAATATCAGATGAAATTGCGGCCAAAATTTTAATCTATACATAATATAATAACACTGTATCTAAATCAAGTCTATAAACGAAATATAATTTGTACATTATAAACGAGGTGTGCTTTTTATCGATAGATACTGAAATTGTTTTAGAATGGTGATTATATTCTGCATCAATATATAGGCTAAAACACGGCCTAAGCATGACTAAGTTATGAGCAGCAAAAATCCCTAAAGCGACGTAAAAGATGTTACATTGATATATATTTTTTTGTAGTTTAGACTTTTAGCGTTATGGCCTTAATCTTACCTGATCTTAAGTGACGATGCGACCAATTTGGAAGACACGCTAAACCTTTGGAGGAATTGGCTGTCAAATGGAACTGCTGGAGCACACCTATTAGTATTTGGCAGATTTTCCACTTGAGGGTGGTAGCTAATTAGGCGGTCATCAGAAAAAGTCCCCCACCATGCTATGGTTTCCTCACGGTGTTTCCCTTCACCGAAAGCTCAAGCTCATTGTAGGTGGTTGGATTCGAATTCACGTCCCTTGCCGCAAAGTCGTACACACTACCACTGAGCTATTATCGCTTCATCCATTCATTCACGATTCCATAATCAGCGTGTAATTAAATGTGTTTTTGTTTATTTAATGAAAAAACTCGCAGTTTTTCGTTGGGATGTAAAAACAAGTATTTTATCGATTCTGTCGGAACAATGAGAGTTTTCGCAGTTCGCGTTTGCTGTTTGTTTGCTCTGTGCGATGAATCCTTCTGCCGCAACTGTAATTTCCGTTCCAGACGGCATTTAACTATACGTTTACAGGTTTCACGTAAACTAATATATAAACTAATATTTGTAGGAGTATATATGTTGTTTTGAAGCGATGATAGCTCAGTGGTAGCGTGTACGACTTTGCGTTAAGGAACGTAAGTCCAGCCATTATATATCATTAATAATACTGTTGCCTTTAATTTATTATACAAAACTGGCTTCAACTGAGAATCATGTAACGTTGAAACTATATAAATATGGTCAACATCCTACAACCATGTCATTATAGTTGACTGGATCTAAAATAATCACTTTTTGTCAATTGCTATGTTGATAATGCATTATAATTTAAGATCTTTAGATTCAATTCCAAACAGAATTTCTCGAAGTCACATAACCGTTCAAGGTGATTATTTTTATGAAATCAATAATATCTTAATAAATGTTAATTATAACCGCTTTCCGACGACAAGGACAGACGGACCGGCCATTTCACTCGTAATTGTTTTTATCGGGTATTGGATAATTTTACGTTAATGAGAACTAAGCGGTCACGGTGTACGCACTTTGAAAATTTCTTTCTATAATTACATTTATATCACCTTGACATATAATATTATTCCTTTTCTTTATTTTGCAGTGAACTTCTTACGGGAGGACTTTGAAATTCTGATCCGTTACGTTTTTGTGTGACGCTTGTTCGAGTAAAGTTGGCTCGAAGCCACTTAAGGAGCGAGAGAAATATACTGATGTTTCACTGTCGCATGGTCTTAAACAAACACCGATTTTTTTTATTTATACGTTAGAGCTTTTGATTTTAAATTGACTAATCACATTGCGGTCGAATATGTACTAATAGAGTCTAATAGTTAGAGACCCTAGTACATAGATTTGGTTAGCCTAGTGGATAATAGAATTGCTGTACAATTGTGGTACGATGTCATTATATTCACCCATTAAATGTCGCGTTTTAACAACAGTGAAATATCGAAACTAGAGTCAGTATTGAGAGACCGGTCATCCATTGCCGGCTGTCCACCGCATCCCTGAATTTTGATATTCATTGGCGGACTTCTAAATGCAACAAACTAAAAAAAAGGCGTTACGATGAATTATGGTGGTCACGATTGCATAGCCCAATCGAGTACAGATCCCACATACATTATTTTTCTTCACCCTTCGACTCGTATCGACCATCATGATCTTCGTTCATAGTTATAGTATGTAGTCCAAATCAATAGTAAAGGGAATATTATCTGCATGGTCTTACCTTAAATAATTTTTTTTTTTTATATTAATTATGTAGTTTATATATTCAACTGGAAGAAAGAGGAATCCAGTACTGAATTTCTATAGCAAAGTAACAAACTATTGCGAGAAATGTAACATGACACTTTTTTTTTGTTGCAAGTAGTTACGTTTATCAACAATAATATACTACCAACGGAGTGTTCCACGACACTTACGCATTTTCTTATTATTTTGTATTTGGTGAAGCGTATTTTGCTTAACTGCTTACCATCGGGCACATAGCACTTAATCTACCGTGATGTTACAATAAATAATAATTAACCTTACAACATTTCGTATAAATAAAACTATGTTAACACTATTGCAATAATAAAAAAAGAGTCACACACTATTTCTTATAATCATTTCCCACGCGAATGTAGAAATCCGAGTAAAAGTGGCGATATGTTCGCTTATCGTACTGCGATCGCGGGTTAACAATACATCATTAGCCACGGTTAATTTCACGGTAACTATGACAAACTAAGGTAACACCTCGGAGTGACCTTCGTAACCTGCCTCATCGGATTGCGATCGGAATTGGATTCGATTATAATTTTTTAGAAAATTCTCAAGTCGGTGATTTAATTGAATGCGGGAAGTTTTAGTATGAAATAGCGTTTGGTACGCTTTCTTTTGTGTTCGAGATATTTTTTTGTTTGTTTATTTAGTGTAGACTAGCCGTGTGCCTGGGATTTCGTTCGCGTGAACATAAATTGTTTTTTTTTTTAATTTATTAATTATAGGACCATTTTTTTTACTTTGTGGGTATAGTATTATTTTGCTAGGTAAACCTTTTATTTTCATTGACTTGTCGTATTATTATTTAGCGCAAAAAACTCTCTTTGTGTATGTTTTTGTAAAAAACATAAACTTAGTTATCAAACAATATTTTACTCAAACATATCTACTAGTTTCAGTGATACGTGTACTAGGATAGAGACATATATTTAACATCAAACAGCATTGACTTCTATATAAATATCAATACAATTAAATAATTGTATATTCGTAATTTATTTATCTTGATGACGTAGGTTCGATCTCAGTTTTGGTTTTCTTATTATCCCACTTAACTATAGACGATAGAACATATTTTCACTCTTTCACTTGACTCTGTCAGCTGTTCAATCAGTATTAATTAAATAAGTGATGTATAATATTGTAAAATATATTAAAAATTTTTTTTTTCAAAAATTTTTTTTTTATCATATTCAAATATTCAATTTTTTTTTCATACTAATCATTTTTAAATAGGTATACTATTGCCATTTTATATTATTGCTAGTAATGAACAATTGCATTCACTTTGTTTAAACGACAAAAGACGGTACCGCATTAAATCTAAAATGGAGATTGGTTCGTGTAGAGGGCCCCATAATTGTCAAAGTGTCAATACATTCTCTAAAATAATAGCTAATATTATAAAGGGTAATGTGAGTTTGTTTGTTACTATTTCATGTCTAATACAACTGAACGGAAGTTTGCATAAAGGATATGGTACTTTAAGCTTAGTACTTTTAGCTCTCACGTGAAAGAAGTCTCATCCACAACTAGTGGAATATAATAGAAAGCTCAGCCTAATTAAAGGATTTGATGCAAGACTTACGACGCTCAATAATCACTACTATCGTTGCTTAGAATAATATAAATAATTAAATAATAGGTAGTTGCGTTTTATTAAATATCATTATGCAATGTGGACAGTATAATTGTTACATTAGATATGAAACGGTTTCATGCTGTATCAATTATAATATGTGCCTCGAGCATCTTAGCAAGGGTCTATTACTTGCAATTAACTGTAACTCGGTTACGTATTCTTCCGCTAATTCTAAATGTGTCTATCAACTTATCGCTATATATGTCACGGTCGTTCAATGGTCACATCGTATGTTGTATAGTTTTTTGGTTTGGTGGTTTTACTGATTTGAATAATATCAGACAGATGCTTTAAATAGAGTGCGGAACAAATTTTTTTTGGTGCCTTAAAATACGGATACAAGCACTCAAACTGTCATCTCTTCTCATAATATGTCCATGCCAGGCTAATCTATTACTTCTTAGCTTTTTATTACTGGTGCTATTTTCATGTTTCCTACATGTAAATATTTACTAACCAAGTGGCGTTGTAAAGATCCATACTAGAGAGATAAGTGCCTAATAATTACTATGACTACTTAGAATTAATATTACGAATTAATAATTAATATTACTACTTAATAATTAATATTACAGTTTAATAATTACTATTACTTCTTAATAATTAATTATAAAATACGGTTCGGTATTTCCCTTCCACGTTTACCGAAACGGCTGCAGAGGGCTATGTGGGACTTGTATAAACTAAAACAGTCCTGGTAATCCTACTTTACTTCTTTGCCATAACGCATAAACATAACAATTAAAAAAAGCTTCTAGTCAGTACCTATCCAAATACTTTGATTACTCAATTACAACGGAGATCTATTTTAAACAGAATCCATTACAATAACTGTAATAATGATACAATTGAATACAATGCCTTTAATAGAGAAACTAAATAACAGTCAAAACCATTATCTCGTACTACGTCGACTATAATAGTATTATATGCATGTAATTAAAACTAATCGACATATAGTATATATAGGAATGAATGTTTGTATATACGCAATCGTTACTACGTTTGACCGGTTACTATGAAGTTGCAGCGTATGTTTTTTTGTTTATTTTTTATTAAAGTGACCACCTACATGTACCTTTACATCTTTATATTTGCATCTTTTTGTACGTAAATGTGTATCCATATCTATTATATATAATTCCAGTGTCACGATGTTTGTCCAGGATGAACTCCGAAACTACTGAACCGATTTTAATCAAATTTTGCACACTGAATTCAGTTTGATCCAACTTGAGAGATAGGATACTTTTTATCCGGATAAGTGATCATAACGCCATAGATGGCGCTGTAGTCAATGTGACTAACTACTCGAAAAGGCAGCACAAAGTCTGCCACGTCAGCTAGTAGTTTATATAAAAACGTTTCCTCCTAGCAGACTCAACTCATCCAGCCCGAACTACTACGGCTACATCCATGTAATTATAGGGGCAAAGTGAATTTCATAGGGTAGCTATATTTGAGAAAAGGTTTTTGAAAATTGAAATCTAAGAACATGCATTCAGGTATTGTAATTTGTATGTATATTTTTTCACCCTGGATTTATTTATAACTTACTTTTAAATATTTTCTAATCAAATCATCTTTTACTAACGATATATTTCAGTATTTTCAAAAGTCAACCCTTAAGAGAGATAGGAGGTAAAAAACTTACATAGTATGTATTATATTCAGATTAAATTATCGAGTATAATAATATCGCCGTGGATAAAAAAATGTTCCTTGTTTAATTTATAACTTTCAAACAACCGAAATTATGCAAACTCCTTGCACATTCCATCGATTTAGGTATGAAAAATATTTGTGATAACACTCCTATTGAATAAAAAAATCAATGCATATGCAATGTAGCATGTAAATGCGAAACCTTTTTCGAATTGACGATTGTTACCTCACCAAGGAGGTTTCAGTTTCACGGGCTTTTAAAAACAAGCGATGCCGCGGGCAAGGAGCTAGTTAAAACAAAAGAATAATATTCGTAATACATAATAACAGTACGTCACAATCACGATATGAGTCGCGCGACGTCTTGTCAGAGGCCGGACGCGGTACGACGGTCGAACCGGAAGGCGTACCGTTAATAATGAAGCTGATTTTTATTATTATTATTTTTTATATATTTTCATCGCCGCACAACTATAACCGTTTATATGTGCAATTAAATATGTTAAGTAACTATACGCGTGCCTAAAACGAACAGGTGCGTAGTTGGAGAATGTTGCGGGGGGTCTGACCTAATAGGCGTTTAGTTTAATCTTTTAGGGATCAGTCGGTGTACAGCTAGCCTGGTGAGGTTTTGTACAATGTTCCGGGTGACATTTTCAATTTTTGTTTTCTTATAAACCTTATACAGGTAACATAAATGAAAGTGTTGAATCGGTTCAATTTTTAATTTTTATTTTACTGTTATCTAGCGACTAAATTGCGTCACGAAATGCCATCCGCATTGCCAAATTTCGAAAAGATATTATTTAAGCTATCCTAATCCCTCATGTTGGAACCTAGGCGTCCTACAAAGATTTCTCCCTGTGATTTATCATTTCATTATATTAGTTCATATTTCGTTTGAATGCAATTATAGCATGCTTATTTAATTATAGCAATTATAGCACAACCACCTTGTTCAATATGTCTAAAAGATTGAGGAGCTAAAATTGAAATTTTGAATTAAGAGCTGTAAGATAGAGTTTGAGAAAAAAACTTTATATATGTTTGTTATAAACGTATAAATAAACTTCTTTATGAGAAAAATCAAATATAATAATAATAAAAGTAAATGTATAAAACGTACTGTACACTGGCTCCTCAGTTTTACTTATTAGGAAACAGAACGAATACTTTCTTATATTTAATATCACGTTAGAATTCAACAGGTTACATGCTCACTCTGAAAAGCAACTTAACATTACACACATTAACATATTCATCCTTACACAAACGTACACACATGTAGGGTTACCAGATCCAAAAAAAAAGATTTCCTATAAAAAATATTTCCCATTGCAACAAATTTTCTGACATTTCAGTAGCAAAAGTACCTTATTACAAAAACTCGCGGGTAAGCATGAATATGCGTGTGAGATGCGTGGTACGAGGCTTAGATGAATAAATAATCAATTAGTTGATTAATAATCCATAGATTTTTCCCTTTAATTATAATTTTGTCGTTTTCCAATTGTCCCTGCTTCTCTGATAGGCAGCTGAATTCAGTACATGGCAGGAAAATTCTTGTCATCTGGTAACCCTACACACATTGCTCACTTTGTATTTCCTTTGCTTAATATAGATTAACATTCATTTATGTGTTACTTATTTCTTTTCATTTATATACCTTCATTGTAAAATTGTTTAGATATATTCCGGAAGTGGGTGATAATGGCTACAACACAGTTTTAAACTACCGCAGTTACAATCTTCATGTCCTCTTGGTGTATATCTTTTTGTAAATAAATAAAAATAAAATATTTTTTTCTAATCTTGTATCTGTCTATGAAAACATCTTTGCCAATGTCAATGACAAATACAGGTTTTCAAATTTACTTGCCAACTATACGGCGTAACGTATAATAATTTCAAACACAGTTTAAAACAAATAAGGCCTCTATATTATTATGGTACTGATACCGCAGGAATAATATTGAATGATATGTTAAAGATATTTATATACATAGACTAGAGAGAAATGTTTTGGCGTTCTGTGTATTTGCAACCGTATAAGGATTTTCATTTAAAATCTTTGTACAACGGGAGTTATCCCAGGCAGTGAGCTGGCTAACTATGTTATGAATAATGTATTACTGAATGCGTGTCTGATCTAATGTAGATCAAAGTCAGATTGAATAGAAAGCATTCCCGTCTACTCCGTCACGACTCCGGTGAACAACGTATTAACTAATATACAAATAATTATTAAACGTATTACGGTTGTGATTAGTTGTATTTGAACGCGTCTAGAGTTCATATAGCATGAAAAAGGAACACGTTTCGCGTGTATTTATATAGTTTACATTAGACTATCTAATTATTTGCAAATCCTATAAAGTAATCCACTTTCTTATATACTTATTACGTACTAGCTTTTACCCGTGGCTTTACTCAGGTTAATGTTGATTTTGTCAAACAATTCTGATTCCGGTACCTGCTATTTTAAATAAATTATATCAATGGAGACTGGTTTAAGAACGTTTGTGCTCGTAGTCATTTATACACGAGTCTCTCACTATTTTGGTGATAATGTCTTACACATAAAAAATAAATATATTACACATAAAACAAGAAGGTTGAAACTCTGCCGTGTACACTAAAATAAAGTATAATCCACACCATTTGAAATTATTTGTGACTCATACATATACCCAGTAGTCTTGTATGGGATTCGAACCTATTCATATACAAACGGTGCGGAAGTTGCTAAAACGACTATACTATCTATGACTATTAGTTAATGTTTTGAAGATTTCCATCTATCAATATTGTGGCATAATTACTTTTAATGTAATAAATATAGTTTTTTTTAAATGAATGAATGTCATTCAACAAAATGGAAGAACTAATCTAACGGTTACATAACGACTCTCTAACGTTAGCGGGGACCCTCGAACGTCAGTGATTAATAGTCCGACAGTCGCTTGTATTGAAAAAAGGGGCTCGTGCCAATCACGTCTTGTATAATGGCACGCGAGATAATTAATTAATGTACGTTTTTTTTTTAGAAGCACGGCAACAAGATGCCACTGTTCCTAATATAAACACAGTGGAATATGAAATACAGAAAACCACTTTGAGATATATCTTTTTAGCTTCATCGGACTTGATTACAAAAGGCTGTTGCGGCTTGAAACCTTGTGATGTTATACGGGCCAGATAAATAGCGATATAGAGATGATAGCTCAGTGGTAGTATATACAGACGCTGTGTCATAGGATGTGAGTTCGAATCCCTGTAATAAGCTTGAGGTTTCGGTGAAGAAAACATCGTGATGAAACCATAGCATGGTGGTAGCGCTTTTTCTAATGCTCGCTTGGCTAGTTCGCTCGCTCAAATTGAACATCTACCGCCAAATACGTATAAATTTGTTTCAGCTGTTGCACTTGAGAGCCAGTACTTCCACAGGTTTAGCTTGTCCACCATCTTGCGCCTCATCGTCACTTAACATCAGCTGAGATTGTAATCATAATGCTAAACCATAACTATTAAAAAAAGGTGGAAATTTGGTAAAAATCTGGTTAAATCTATTTGGTCGAACAACAGCTAATTATCATTTAGAACTTCGTAAGACCATAAACGAGTTTTTTTCTAAATCGGATAAGAAATTTGAAAGAAGGGTCGGAACACACGCATTACTGAATGATATAATAAAAATAAACAAATAAAAAACAATATATCTCAATTTACCAAAAACAGTTAAAATCTTTTACAGTTCAATTAATAATCTTTTTTATATATACAATAAAAATAATGAAGCTTTTCCGACTTAGCGGTATACATAGCCAATGCCATGCAGTTAGATAAAGGTATTACGCTTGGCGAAACACAATTGCCACTTCATTTCAGTCAGTAAGGAAAACCTCGTATCATTTACCATATTACTAAAATGATATCAGAATCCGGTAATCTCGATAAATTGTTTTCTTTTGTTATATACTTAAAGTTTAGCGTTATGGCCATAATCTTTGATGTTAAGTTACGATGTGGCACAAGATGCTGGACACGCTAAGCGTAGTTCTTAAGTGCAACTGCTGGAACATAGATGTAGATATTTGGCGGCAGATTTTCAAATTGACGCTGGCATCTAGCTACGCTAGCATTAGAAAAAGCCTTACCACCATGCAAAAATTTCAGTAGATGCATTAGGAGCAAGATATAAGCAACATTATGTCTACATAATACGTGAAAAGAGTATCTTTTAGAGTATCTTATAGACATGGAGGGGACACTTGCCATAGTTAAATAATATATGAGGAAGAATTGCACGTATAGCTACCCTACATTTTTTTTGTTTCTAAAAAATTGAATAAAATTGTAGTTATCTGTATTGACCAAAATATATAAAAAAAAAAACAATTAAAATATTATACAGTCAAACAGTCGAACTGAGTAGCCATTATCACCAAAGATCATAATGTTACATATTCATTGACCTAATTAAAAAGCAGATGTATGCAATGCTTATCTATATTATTATTATAAACCGGAAAAGTTGGTTTTATTTAAATACACTAACTTAAGGAACTACCACTCGGATTTCAAAAACTCCATAGGCTATTTATTTAATATGCTGCCACCAATAAAAGTAAACCTGAATCAAAAACGGTAAAAAAAAACGAGGAAAAGGGGAAAAAAATTTTAGTTCCACACGAACGATGTAGCACAGACATAGCTAGTAATGATATATTTGACAGTACGGTACTGTTCAAAAGTAATGATAGCCACTTAGAAATCCTTAATCAATTTAAAATCTTCACTACTTTGCCTACTTATATTGCTTCTAAACATCTTCATGAATACTGTCTGATTTTGTCATGTTAGATACCATCATGCTCTGTGTATATGTGATTGTTGGAAATACATGGCTTACTTTGCAAAGTAACATACCTGTGTACGCTACGTATGATGTTGACCTTCGAGACGGGAACAATTATCCTATCCTGCTATCCCCCAATCCATATAGTGTAGTTATATTCGTTCGGACAGCTCGTTAATTAAGCGGATATCATTTGGTATTACTCTGAAGCAATGAGTACTATACACTTAAGAAAGCTTTGTATGAACATCTTCATATTGACAAGAATTCATGTTTGATTTGTGCATCTCGCCTAAGGCCACGGGTCAAAGATGAAAAAGTCTAAGTGTGAAAGGGAAAGTGCGAAAGGCTAAATACAATAATCGGTTTTGCCCAAGGGTGGGTCAGTGCTATCGTTTCAAAATTATGAATCATAACTAATTCATAACCATATTAATGGCAAACGAAAGTGAATTGATTTCCATACGTATATAATAAACATGGATCGTTATGATAATAAATCAGTTATTCAAAATATAAGATTTAATCATTTATAATGCGCCTAAACTTTCATCAATAATGCGTCTTATAAAATAGCACCTATTCTTTTAAGTTTCTTTAGAACGAAGTTCCCTATCGCACGGTGCGGGTGGAAGCTAGGCAAATAAAAAATGTAAGATTTTACCGCTACGAATCTTTCTTAGTCTGTTATATATTGCACTATATTTCTATAGCGTATACGGTTATCTATAGCGCGTATGCTATTGGCTGCGCTCAGTCATAGGTGCGTGCTTATTGGTTCAAGACAACCAGTAAGTTCTTGACGGCTGATTAAATATAGTTTGGATACGTCATACGCGTCAGCAGTTTTACTACAACTAATGTTCAGTAGTAGTAAAAGTAAAGTTGAGAATTATATAGGTAGGTAATTTTTGTTAGTTCTTGCTAAACCTGTCCCAAGCAAGCTATTTCAGCGATTGTGTATGCTAACTTCTTACGCTTGTTAAGAAAACCAATCCGTCTGTGTCAGTTCGGATTAAATATGCACGGCGAATAACATGCATCTAGGCCTGTGTAGGTCAGCGAGTCAAGCGCTTTCTTACTCACGGAAACAATGATTGCAATCTAAGCGGACACGTGAATACCAATGTGCGTTTGCGAATGGGAGCAGGAAATACAACTAAGGAAATTGCGTTAAAAATCGGCAAGTGTAGTGTTGAGAGGATTGAATTATGTTTATAGGGTAAAAATGCCATCGTAAGTTGGTTCGTTACTGTATTTACGGAGCAAATTGTCTTGAGATTGAAGAGCGTCGGTTTCTAAATTAGTAAATTTCTGTACTATTAATGTTGTATGTATCTCTTTAGTAACCCAATTTTGAATATTAATTCTAATTTAACCATGCTTTTGAATTATATGTGCTGTTTCGCAGTTTTAGATGACATAATATTAAAAATTGTTTGTCCAATTTGATGCAAAATGCTTATATTAGATTTCATTTGATACACTTCGTGCTATTTTATTTAAAAACATCAGTAACCAACAAGAAGTTCGCTTTCCGTCGGTGCCTCAGCAGTCATATCTGACATGTCGGTGTCGCCAGTTTTATATTCAAGGACTGAATTCGAAACGGAACAAACTAAGAAAGAAGAACACTTCAGGTTTATTACTATGTTTGTAGAGGTCAATCTCAAGCTGGTTTTCTAACACTTCAGTTAGTCACTGGGTATACATCGGATAAACCCGGAACGCAACACGCTCATGCCCAAGTATGGTGGTTGGATCGGTCAGATACAATCAATGTGTACTATAATTCAACCCACTTATTTGTAAGTAAGAAATTTGAGAACTAATTCACTAGACCGTCTTCAACCACCATATAGACCTATTGTCAGATATTATTCACAGAGCTCCTTAAATTTTGTCTCTTCTATACGTTGTATGGTAGCAAGGCCATTGCCTTTACAAAGGATCTTAAAATTCCATTCCATGTATGTTGTTCAAAGCGCGTCAGTTTGACGCGTGATAAACGAAAAGATTTGTTAATCGCATTCATATAAGCATATGGCAAAACAAAATAGAATTAACTTTTGTTGCGAGGTCTCAGTAGCACCTTCACTGTCGAGGCCAGTAAAGAATAGGCGTATTAATGTTATAAATATCTCCTAGTATGGTCAGATGTGGTCGTTGAAGGTCGCTTCAGTAGTGACTCATGTAAAAGGAAACGTTTTAGTTAAAACTGTGTATAATATGTAATTCATTTATTGGATTATATACTTATACGTTTTAATATATTTTTATGATACAAGAGATTATTTAACAATAAAAGAAATAAATATAATCTAGATATGGAAAATTAATATTTATAAGAAAGCCCCGATAGTGACAGCAATTGAAAATTTTAAAATACAAATTTGCAAAGAGCACTGGCGTCCTGCCCTTTCGACTGCCAGTTCGTCTGTGACCGAGAGGATTTCCGATCTTCCTTACAGGCAGTCTCTACGGCCTCTTCTGTGGCATAAAATGTTCTTAGTAGAAGGCCACCTCTTGCCAGACTCTCTTCCTACCAAGCATGGATCTAACCATGCCCAGCAGTGAGAGATCCAGTCCTACTGCCGCCTCCAAAGTGTGGCAAGGCTTGGACTACGCAACACACGATGATAGGGTGTGATGCGCAGTGTCCTCCGACGCGCCACACTGGTGGCAGTCAACCCTGCAGAGTATTATAACGAAAAATAATCTTATTTTCTGTTCCTACAGTGGGTACAGTTTACAAAACTTCTCAAGGATGAAGGTTAAGGTCAGCAAAGATGGTGACAAGTAAGATGTTAAAAGCGTCCATAAACTACTGTAACTGCTTACCATCACGCAAGCCGTGCACTTGTTTGCCATCTAAGTTTTGTAAAAAAAAAAGAAAAAAAACAATGCGTCACTAATCGAAGAACAATGCCGTGACTAAATTCGCTACCAATAAACAGACCAGTGAACTCGACGGTGAAGGAACTACAAAAACAGATCTTATAATACCTCGTTATAGCTTAATACTGTTGAATTTTATACGTTTGACAAGAAATTAATATAACGGACATATTATAATGAATATAATATCTCAATTAGAATGAAAAAAAAATGGCAACAACTGGTTCTTATGTGCAAGAACCGTTTTACATAGATTTAGGAATTGTAAACCGCTGAATCTTCTTAGTGCGAATTATTTTAAGATATTAAATTTTTAAATGGTTATCTAAATATTAAAATGGAATATTTCTATTTATACTTGTAATAATTGTAAAAAATATTATTATTTTTTAAACTTTATAGGTTTAGCACTGAACTGAACACATCTTATTTGATATTAAATGACGATGTGGCCCAAAATGGTGGACACGTTATACCTAGTGAAGGTACTGGCTCTCAAGTGCAATTACCGGAACACATCTGAAGGTATTTGGAGGTAGATTTTAAACTTGAGGGCGGTTCAAGCTATTTGGATGGAAAAAGCCCTATTGCCATGCAAAAAAAAGTGTTATCGGTATAGAATATTTATTAAATGTGTAAACTGAGGTGAGTAATACTATTGATTATGTTATGAGATACGTTTTATCCAATAAAATAAGGGACGGAGAGAGGGAGAGAAAGCATAAAAGTTAAAATTTAGTGATAAATAAACTTCCCCGCAGACCATGATGATGTAATCGAGCTTGAATTATTGTATAAAAATATGGATATTATTAGTATAATAGTATACCATTTCAACGAAATTCCATAGGTCCTAATATTGTATTGAACAGTTTAAAATTATGTATTTTTTATATTACTAGCTGACCTGACAGACCTTATTTTGATTTTTCGATTAGTCAATGACATCGACTACAGCGACATCTATCGCGTTATAATCATTTATATTGATAGAAGTATCCTATCTCTCAAGTTGGACCAAATTGCACACATTGTGCAAAATTTGATTAAAATCGGTTGAACAAATATTGTAATACGTATAACATATGAAAAGGTTATATTTCGAGCATGTTATCTCATATTACGTGAGTTAGAACTTCATTACCACCGGATGAGTCTACGAGCTAACTGTAAAGGTCATTGGTAACGATCTGGTTAATGCAAATGGATGAAGTAATAACAATTTGTTCCGAATTATTTTGACTAACCATTGTCTTATTCTTACCGGTTATACTGGCACATTGTTAAAAATCTGTACGTATAACAAAATTACAACTAAGTAAAGTTGGAGATTAAATAAAATAAATATATATAATTAGAATTTCAAAAACGAAATGACTCCAAAGGTTTGCCTGATCGCTTTAAGCGATAAGTTCACTTAAGTGTACACTTATTTTTTTACTTTTATTTATTTTATGTTGTACTACTATAAAGTGTTTATTATTATTATTATAGAGTTAAAAATATTTTATTCTGTATAACTTTATAAGCGCATCACTCTGAAACTGCAGTATAGATTTTGATGAAATTTAACATAATGAAGATGTATTAATATTACTAGCTGATCCCGCGAACTACGTATCACATTACAAATCTTTGAATTTTTCAGCTTTTCTGTACTATAATATGTATGTATTATACATATAAACCTTCCTCATGAATCACTCTAACTATTGCTGAAAACTGCATTGAAATCCGTTGAATAGTTTAAAAGATCTAAGCGAAAAGACAGTGAGTGATTTTATTTTGTACTATGTAAAAATGGTTAAACATATAGAACACTTTCTATCCCGTAAAACTAAAGGGTTCCCAGGGATATGGGTTAAAATATAACATGTTGTAGTAAATTAAGTTCTTTGTACGTTATAACATGATTGAATACGTATTTAAAAATTTGGTGACAGTAATAATACTTGGCATAATATTATTATGTTATCAAAGTTGTAGAATACTTCATAAAATTATAGAGT
Organism: Actias luna; assembly: GCA_039707435.1. Classification (NCBI taxonomy): domain Eukaryota; kingdom Metazoa; phylum Arthropoda; class Insecta; order Lepidoptera; family Saturniidae; genus Actias; species Actias luna. The sequence continues at coordinate 3,650,804 of JAZHAC010000033.1, read as the reverse complement.
ACATAGTTTAAGTATACGTCAATAAAGTCGTGGACACAGTTAGTTAATAATACCTTTATCTAAGGACCTATATAACAATTTGTTTAAAAAACAAATACTGACAACACTAATCTCTGTCAATATCTTCTAAAAACAGACAGAGGAGTAAAAGATATTAACTGTTTTGTGTTTGTCTAATTATGTAAAATATTACAATGGCCCAATTGATATCGAAATCGGTTGATTCATTTCCACTTGGGGCATAGCAGTATACAATGTATTTCTAGAAGGGAACTTCGCAAAAGACTTATGATTGCGTTAGGTTTTCCTGCCAATCTCCTTCTTTTGTTCCTAGAGATACATTTAATAATAATACAAAAAAAATTATAATATAATAAATTATTGCAATAAATTATATATTTATCGTGACATTCTAAACCTTGGTGTTTATAATAAATACAATCACTTTAAAAACAAGACGTAGTGTAGGTACAGGGAAGGAAATTAATCTTTTATCATTGGCCCTGTCGATAGAAATGAACGATAATTTGTATCGTGATTTTAATACTATTTATAATACAATATTACGACGTAATAAAAATAATGTTCAATAATAAAACGTACACAAAGTCACCTGAATGAGTTATTAGGTTGGGTGGATCTAGGTATTTTTGATTCATTAAAATTTTTGTTTTAAGTTTTTTTTAATTAAAGCTTGCTTGTCAAATTTTCTGAATTCATTTAACATTTAAATTAAAATGAATTCTCTACATTAGCTGTCGTTTATTTAAAAGACAGTGTGGGGCGTAAGGGGTATCGAATACCACCCAATTTACCAGAGCCAACCTCACGTGCCGCACCCTGCTGAGTAACCGACAAGGCACCGGCGTTTCTTGGTCCCACATTTAGTTTCGGTCATGATGTAATCAATGATCCGTCACAGTTTAGTGCTAGGGTTATTGTCCGACTGGTTATCGACCACCCTAGAGCTTAGACTACCGCAAAATAAAGGTTCAGTATGAGCTTTTGTGTTCCGGCCAATTGAACGAGAACCAGCCTCAAGGTTAGCAACATAGTTACCCTGGTAATACCCTGGTGTTGCAGCTGTCTACAAGCGACGAAAGATGGGCCGCCTGCCTGGTTGCTGTCTGACCATTAGAATAAAAATGACTGCACGACAAAAATGAAGCATGAATAGAATAAATCTCTCTCGCTTCCTTAGCCGCCTCCAGACGACTTTACTCAAACAAGCATCACATAAAAAGGTTGCAGATCATAATTTCCCAGCAAAAGCTCTTCCTTAAGAAGTTTTACATCAATAAAATGCTCTGAGATCGTAATAAAAACATATATTTGTATCAGCCAATAATTTCTCCACCCATGCTTTCTTTCGCAATTGTAAGGCTCGTCATCAGATATGTCTACGTTAAAGTTATTTATATCACTTTGATATGGTGTCGGTGTGTGTTAACGAAGAAGCTACTATAATATTTTATATCCCCTCCTAAACCGTTTCCTTCACGTAACAAAATAAGCTCATCAATCAAACTTTCTGAATTTGCGTGCAAACTCTACTGCACCGGGTTACGTTTGAAACGACCTATATCAATCACAATCCTCGTGCAATTACGGTCCTAATTTGTTAACAGCGAAGTGTTATATTCGCGTAACATAACCGGATCGTGTTACCGTGACTTATCGTTACATACGCCATTAAAAGAGGTACGTTGCGGAGAAAAATGTAGGCGATAGTTTGCGCGGCTTCTGATGGCGCGGCGCGGTCATTTCCTGTAGGGTTCTTAACTTTTACTTTTTATTTCGTGTGTAATAATAATCTATATGTGTATTACGGTCTATCAAACAGATGAACCGCTATTGAAACGGTGAGCGATGTTTCTTAATTTTGTACAGTCAGCAAATTTGATTATTTCTACATTTTATTTTATTGATTATTTCCTTTAATTAAATAAACGCTTGAAATATACACTAATAAACGGGTAATTTCATCTGTAGATATGTATTTTTCCAAATTTAGTTTGTTGTTTGAGTGTCTATCGATGATATCCAAAGTTATACTCGATTGAATACTACATAGTTGTTATAGCAACATATTCGATTACTGCTGTGCTGAGTGCTGTGGATTCGAATCTACTTTTGTGACGCACAAATCATAGTTCTGGACCTGGATGTTCATTTGTTTTTGTTAATTGTAAGTTTGTAAACTAACCCGCAATGTACGGCATAGGATACTTCGAAGGTTGTTTTTATAAAAATAATTAGCTGATCTGGCAGACCTTGTGCTACCTTTTCGAGTAGTCAATCACATCGACTACAGCGACATCTATCGCGTTATGATTACTTATCTAGATAAAAAGTATCCTATCTCTCAAGTTGGATCAAACTGGACACAGTGTACAAAATTTTATTCAAATCATTTCTATAGTTTACAACTTCATCGCGGACAAACAGCGTGACATGAAATTTTTATATATAAATATATTAAAATTTATTTGAGATTATACTCATTATACGTGTTCTTAGAGCTTAAAAGAGCCTATGGTCTCGTTAGTTGCACAATAAAATTCACACGGTGTTGGGGTAGATGCATGTGAAACCCAGTACAATACTACCAGTTTCACACAAAGTAATTGTATACGAGTCGGCTAAGATAAGTATCGTTTTGTCTAATGTTATGCAGTTTCCGTGTTTTTGCTTAATCTCAAAGAAACGCTAAAAGTGTAACGATCTGTTCTTTTAATTGTATTTCTTATTCATTACTTCTTTGTTAGATAATTGCAAAAAAAATAAAATTAGTTAACATTCTACTATTCTGAACATGTTATTCATAAAATAAATACAAACATCGTATTATCGTATTATTTTGATTTACTATAAAATGTTCCATTTTCATTGACTTTTTAATCGGATCCAAGCAGACAATGATTTTATGTGTAATATTTTTAACTTTGTTGTCAGATATATATATACCAGAAAATTCATAAACATAGTTAATAACAAATTTAAGATTGCGCTTGGAATCCGAAGGTTAGAAATCTATAGAAATTAAAAATATAATAACGGTGTTAAGTGAAGTAACTTTGAAGAAAGAGCCAGATTTAAAATGTTGGGATGATAAAATAAACTGTATATTCATCGGATCATTATCGGATTTCAAAAATCCTTTTTGTATTTGATTGAGCAACCTTCGAGGAAGGCTTTAGGCTATTTAACATCACGCTACCTTCAATAGGAGCAGTTTAGTTTCACTCAAACAAAGTTGCGGGCACAGCTAGTATTTAATAACGAGATATCATTACAATGTCACAATACAAATTTGTTATTGCCATGAATTATAAATGATAAATAATGAAACTTTGAAAGTGATATATTTAATTTGTCCGTTATTGATGTAGTATATACAATATAATTGGAATCCGTACAATTTCTCAATTGAATATAATATAGCAATTGGTGTACTAAAATCTATTAATCAATTGGTCGAGACCAGTTGTTGCATTATTGGAACTCGGCTGATTGATAACAAGATTGTATTATTTAAAGTTAAAGAATATTCACTTGTGAAATGAAAAGGTCGGACAGGTCTTTCTTTCGAAATGGCCCCGTTTAATATGTTTTATAGCTTGAAGGGTCTTTATATTTTTATTAGGCCGAAACTCCTCTTGGTGTGTCCTCATACAAGCTGTTCTGTGAATAAATCTAAAACGTTTGTATTTCTAAACAGTTTGATCGTTTATATCTGAATATAGTTGGAATTAAAAGACATTTTCTTGTCTTTCAGTTTTGTTGTTTTACGCTTACAAAAATGTCATATGTCTTATTAGTGTCCTGGCAACCTTTATAGATTCCATGCCTTTTGATTTTCCGATTTAATACAATTTTTGGATTTTTCTCCCTACAATGCAAACCATTTAAATTTAATTTGTATTTCTATGATTATATTTATATCTACATATATAAAGTTATTATTATTTTTTAAATGCTTGACCTGCTGAGTCAAATGTGGTAAACACCTCTACTATGATGTTGGTAATCTCTTTTACCGTTGGCTAATTATTTTTTGGATAGTATTATCCTACTGATTAATGTCAATTATAAAAAGTAAGTAAATACGTATTGAAATAATTCCATTTATCACGCCAGTTGTCTTATGTACCGTAATGATATGTAGAAAGGCCGTCCACGATTCGTCCTTGAATCTCGGTTCGCACCGGGCGCGGTCGCTGACCGCTCGAAGCTTACCGCGATCAAATATATCGAGATTTTAAATTTTTAACGACGTAAATATTGCGAACGAAGTTTCATAATTTATTTACGCTATTAACTGTGTGTACGTGTTTTAATTTTTAATGAATGAAATGCTATTAACGGTGTTATTTAATGAGTATAGCTTACATTGAATCGGAGAGTCGAGCGACGATTGACTACGTGTGTTTGGTGTAGCAAACTATTGTTGTCAATCGCCTGGCTGGGTAACAACTGCCTTTTTTGTTAACGTGGTAAAATAAGTATTCACGAACGTTCTCTCGTGTCATATGGAACAGGCCAAGAGAGTGGAGAATTTGTGAATCATCGGGTAAACCCTTCAAAATTTGTTCGTATTTATTACTTACTACTATCAGCTACTCCACAGTTATCGGTATAACTTTATATCTATTTATATATTAGGTAAAAATACAATTCCTTTGACGATTAATCACGTCTCAGTTCGTGTACTTTTTAATCATACTTTGGATCCTATTAATCCTTTGTCATGTTTTATATTTCACGGCGGACGGAAGATGGTCACTATTCTGTATTTATATTATAATACCTGTGTAAAAATTAATAATATCTATTTCAAGTTCGACAAAATGACTCTACATCATCTGATGGCAAGTATATAAGTACCGTGAAAATAATATTGTATGAATTCCTAATTTTTATATTAAATCGAAACACTTTAATAAGGGCGTTTTTATTTGTATACTATATACCGGTAAATTGCGCGACGACTATGACGATACTCACAAAACTCCCAAGTAAAGCGGACTACATAATTCGAAATTGAATGCGAAAAATATGCAATGGTTTCCGCACGCCAACTCACTTTGATAGTCAAAAACTATTTCACCGCAACTTACAAAACAAAGCGGTTAAGGGAAAAATTGCTACTTTAACATCATAATTCACCGAGGACATCGTAGCCCATGATAGAAAGCTCCGAGCGAGTCACGACATGCCTCGGGAAAATCTCACTATAAATTGCACAGTCTGCATAATTACATACAACTTTCGTAATTGCACAAACCGGGTGAACTGTGACGTCATTAATGCGGATTCTCGTAATCTGTGACGGGAAGGAGCTGCCTGTGTATCATTCGCTTTGTTGCCGTTTTGTCTATCTGATGTATGTAGGTACCATATATTTTTGAGGTGAAACTTTTTACTGGGGGGCTTTGATTTAGATATGCAACCTTTTTGTGACACTCGTTCGGGTAAAGTCGGCTCGAGACGACTAAGGGAGTGAGAGAGATAGTCATGTTTCACTTCTTTCGTGTGTCATAAGCGCATACCCTTTTTTATAATTTACAGGTTTAGCGTTATTGCCACAATGTTAGGTGACGCCAGCAGGAGGAGGGATTGGCTCTCAAGTGCTACTGTCGGAACACATCTGTAGGTATTTGGCGATAGATATTCACCTTGAGGGTGGTAGCTAACCAGAAAAGTGTTTAAGTGATACCACCATGCTATAGATTCATTACGATGTTTACCTTCACCGAAAGCTCATTGCAGGGTTTCGAAATCATATCCATTGACACGGCGACCTCACACTACTAACTGAGCCACCATCGCTTTAAACATCTACGTTATATTTACGATTTTACTATATACGACACTACGCTTATTTTGTTCGTAACACGCTTTACGGTTCACGGGACACAGCTGAAACGCTGGAGAAGTGATATTTCGCATCAGATTGATATAAAAAAGAATATTTCAGCATCTGATTGATTAATTCATAGCTACTGAAGTGCCGCTTTCATTTCGCGCGCCATCTTTACTATACCTCCGTACCAAGGTACTATGCTCTTCCGCAAACTACAATTTAAAAAAAATACAGGTATTCACTATTCCGGTTCCGTATTGTTTCGTGTTTATTTTATTATAGCATCTGTCTATTTAGGTAATGTCCGATTTAAATCCGATGTCAAATATAGAGGACTGTGGAAACATAAATAACGATTATCTGTAGATAAGTGGTTTGTATATTGTACTAGGTGTGTTTGCGACTACGTTTGCGTAGAACTAAATATTATTACAATGTTTGCCTGATTTTGTACCTTTCTTCAACACAGCCCAGCTCCTATTGGTGGTAGCGTGATGATCAATATACTAAAGCCTTCCTCAATGATTGCTCTATCAAATACATAGGAACTTTTAAAATCCGACTGTTAGTCCCTGAGATTAGCGCGTTCAAACTTACAAATATTCTCGCATTATAATGTATATTAATATAGATTGTACTTGTTATCAGCCACAGCGACGACGCTTCGCTAAGCGACTATAAAAAAAAAAACAAAACAAATACACTTTCTTGACTCGCGGATTTACATTTAATAAGTAGTAATTCATACTGAACGTTTAGAACGTAAGACTTTGATAACATCGTTTCGTCGGCAGTGAAATTAAATCTTAAAACTTTTGCATAAAAATATCACCGTCGCAAATCGCATTAAGTTATCGATTCGTCGGTAGATGTTATCGTATAGTTGGCGTGCAACAACGCGCCGGGTTTTACTGTTTCTTATTGCATTTCATTCCCAGCCGAGGTTGAACGTTTATACCGTGAAATACAAGTTCATGTGGCTTTATTACGCGATTTGTATTCATCTTTTCTGATAGTTTAGAATAGGTGTGTTTAATCTGAATCCTTAAACTCCATAACCTTAAATTTATTTAAATTACTATGATACAGCGTTTCCTCAAAGGACCCCGTCAGAACGCGCTGCACTAATTGAACTGAACAACGCGTTACTCATTATTTTGTTTGTTGTTATAATATCTGTATTTTTTATACTTATGAGATGTATACATCAGTATACAGTGAATTATTTATAATAAAACTTTTTTCCTTCTTCTGATTATTTGTTCAATATATTATTATAATATATTTTATATGATTTTTTTACGCTACATTGGAAACAATGTTTTGATCGAAATATTTTTTATTAACGAAGAGCAGTTATAAACCGCTTAAAACTTAATATAATGGAATACGAAATGTTCCATGAAATTTCGTTTTTTTTTAATAGTTGAAGTTTAGCGTTATGGTCATAATCTCACCTGATCTTAAATGACGATATGGCCCAAGTTGGTAGACACGCTAAACCTGTGACGGAACTGGCTCTCAAGTGCAACTGCCGTAACACATCTATTGGTATTTGGCGGCAGTATTTAACAGTAGGATGAAAGCTAGCCAGGCGGGCATTAGAAAAAGCCCTACCACCATGCTATGGTTTCCTCACGATGTTTTCCTTCGGCGAAAGCTCAAGCTCATTGTAGGTGGAATGGGTTCGAACTCACGTCCTTGATGGGAAGTCGTACACACGACCACTGAACTATCATCGCTTCAAGATTCGGTAGCACCTGCAAGTGACGATGTCAAGATTTTATAAAAAAAAAATCATGATTTCTAAGTATTTTTTATAAATATTGCAAGGTCAGGGCACGATGGGACTGACATTATCTTTATGGACATGAGTTCTTATATAATATGAATATATTAAAAAAATCTGTCATAAGTCACTTTTCATGTGATATGAGGAACAGTACTGCATTGTTTTTAAAACTCCTAGAAAAGGTAATTAAAAACTATAGCACATCAACAATAACAATATCTATATATAGTATGCTGATTTTATATTGTGAAGAAAGATGTAATCGAGTCTGAGTTATGGGGAATTGCCAAGATTTTTCTTTGAAGTTAGTTAAAAAGAGCTACAGGTTATAGTACCCATTTACCGTCATTTGAATAGGTCTTTCTATAAACACGACAATCTTATTCGGGGTTTTTAGTGTTGTTGTAGTCAAGATGGTAATACGCTAAGCCTAATAGAGAAACTGCCTCTTTAATACAGCTACTGGAATACATCTTAACATAGATCAAATTAGCTTTGTTGTTTTCGAATTTATTCAAAGTCAGAAACGTTCCTGCGAATTTGTATCTTTATGTAACGATTTGTTGTAACAATGGGTTTGTGGTGTTTCGGACTTCAATTTTATTGACGTTTTCCTTCGTGTACATTGTGTGTCGAAGGTTTAAAAGTCACGTATATATAAGGAGAACACATTTCATTACGGCACAGCCGGAGGGCGCCGCCGAAAGGTTAATGATGAAAGTCAGTTCCGTTCCACACGAATGACGTTTGCGTGTTCGTGTAATCTTGTGTTCGTTCGTTGGATCATGTCTCGATGTATTTGTACATGTGATCTAATGTAATGTTTTCTTTTTGATAAATGATAAGACAGTAATCAATCATGTGATAGATTGTTTTTGTTAATTCTTTGGTCGTTTAGAATTTTAACATAATATTACTTAATGTGACCATGTATATATATATATATTATAGTTTATAGGTTTAACGTCATGCCCACAATCTCACCTTATGTTAGGTGACGACGTGGCCCAAGATGGTGGACACGCTAAGCCTAGTGGAGGGACTGGCTCACAAGTGCAACTGCCGCAACACACCTATCGCTATTTGGCGACCAATTTTCAACTTGCGGGTGGTAGCTAAACAGGCCATTACAAAAAGCCCTACCATTATGCAGAACTATACGTAGACGTAAGTAACACACTTAATTTAAAGGACTCAATGTGGTCAATTACAGTTGCTGGAACATATTCTGAAATACCACATCAATAAAGGCAGTATCCAAAGACGCTATCATCTAGCCATAACTGCTTAATTAACATATCATTTCGTAAGAAATAATTATTTTTATATCAAGCCGTGCAACTATTTCTTTGTCACCATAAATGGCATGGCTAGACGAAGGATAATTGCTTAGAAGAATTCAACGTTTTACAGCAAATCTTATATAAAATTGTACAATAATACCAATAGTTATAGTAATGTAAACTGATTGTATGTAATCAATCAACCCCTCCTACCATTTACAATCCGCATCTTCAAAGTAAACTGTACCAAACTATATAATTTAACGCTGTATGGGCGAGTCTCGCGTGATTACTCGCTCTAACTCACTACGTCCCGTCGTTTTCTAGCTTCTGAGATGTTAATATGAATTTTACAAGAGATAAGCGAAAGTGTATTTGCTTTACATTTCGATTAATAACTAAATAGTTTATTCCATCGGATCAATTTATAATAGAAATGTATTTTATTGGATATCAGCTGTGTTTGAGACTTCGTTCTAATGAACTTGATTTATGTTTCATATAATATTAGAAGTTATTTTATATCTTTGAGGATGTTATAATGTTGTTTATAATTGTCACTATAGAGGACTTTTTGTAAACCTAATTACTTACCTATTACAGTTCGACCGCATTATCTTAACATGCAAAACATCCTATAGTCAAAATTTTTAACTTTCATATCCTATTCCGGAGGAAACCTTTCGTTTAATGGGATAAAAGATTTTTTAAGTTAAACGTATGATTATATCGTCGAGAGTGATCTACGTACAGGAAGGAGTTTAGATAAATAAAAATTTAAAGTGGAATTTGTTGGATGTTTTTTATATGAAGGATATTCTAACATTCAAATACCATTATATGTTCATATTTACCTCCGTTATAGCTTTATTATATGTATAGAGAAATTAAATTAAATCTGTTAGTACGCCCGATGTTTGAATCGCAAGGAACATATGTCGTAACTTTCTTTAATGATGACCCTATGATTTTTATCTGAACTTGGATATTAAGTTATGAAAGTTCAAATAATACACAGCGAGTAAGTGAGAGAGTGGATTCGAATCCCACACAAGCCAATTGTTTGTATCACCCACAAATTATAGTTTTGAATATGAGTAGTTTATACATAAGGCCCTTTAAACGTCTTCAAAATTTGACCATTGTCAGTGTTGAAAATTTGGCTACATTCTGTTAAAATTAGAAAAATCTTCTTATTTTTAGTAACACTGCAGCTTGTTAATATATAATTAATAAAAAATTGAAACATCAGTTTATAGATATAGAAATATTTATTAAACTGTTTTGATATATAGTTATGCTTACATATTCATTTTGACAGTTCCTTACGAAATATAAAAAATATATGAATATAATGACGTATTAAGTTACAACTAAGAAAACTGTGTTAAACATTATGAAATCCTTTCTTAATTTATGTTAATATTGTATAGCGGAAAAGTTTGTTTGTTTGTTAACGCGATAACCTTAGGAACTACCAGTTAAATTTCAAAAAATATTTATGCATTTGATAGAACAATCACCGAAGCAGGCTCTAGGCTATTTAACATCACGCTACCACCAATAGGAGCAAGACTATATTGAAAAAAGTTAACAAAAACAAACAAAAATTATTAAATAATTTCTAGTTCCATACGAACGAAGTCGCGGACACAGCTAGTTGTTAATATATATATATATATATATATATATATATATATAGTTATCATTAAATATTTAATTACATTTGTTCAAAGGCAAGTCCATGTCTGAGATTACAGACATTTTACAGAAAGTGTTTAGTAATTAAGAACGTCATTCAAGAATCTGTCGACTTAACACCCCATTATGCGCTTGGTACAATTCGCAAATTTGAAGCGACTTTATTACATTGCACTATACGAATGGAAGCTAGACAAATCAAAATGTAAGATTTTGCCTTCACGACCCATTCTTTAGTCTTTTCTATATTGCATTATATTTCTATAGTTTAGAGGGTTATCGATAGCGCGTACGTTATTTTTTATTTATCTTATATTTTGTGTAAAAATATTTAGAATATTGTATAAATATTTAGACATAGGTATTGTCGAACTGTCAACCTTAAGGTAATGCAGAGATAAAAAATGGCAGCTCTAAAGCAAACCATTAATAAACAACAAAAAATATCTACTACAATACTAACACATTGTATTGGTTTTATTATATAAACATGTATACTATGTACATATATATAAGGAAATACAATTAATAATACACTATGTAATTGTATACATAAATGCTAATAAATAATTATGTGAATCCTCATAAACATAATGAAAAAGTTGTTTGAACTAATTCTGCCATAAACAGGCTTTGAAGCCTAAACGATTAGTTGACATCCTGAGTGTCCCATAGAAAGAAAGGTTTACGAGACCAGAAGTATGAGCTGGACAGTGTTGGAGACGATAATAAAAGCAAAAATTTAAATCGTGATTTGACCATAAGAACTGAAAATGTGGTGTTAAATACGTTCGACCTCGAGTCGAGATGGCCGTCCAAGTAATGTTTTAGTTATTGTCTTTTTTTTATCTCTTTCAGCCGGCAAAAACCTGTGACTGTATATAAATAAATGTACGAATTGAAAAACAATATTCACAATATTATGTAACGCGGCACGGTTGAATGGACATATAGATTTCATTGTCACCGATATTGTTACAGTTCGTATCTCTAGAGTGTGATAGATCGATATGCAATTGAGACGACTTGATAGATTGAATCGAGAAGATGTACGTCATTTGCGATGGACGATTTTGATGTTCGAATTCGTTCAGGCTTAAAAACAATGCATGCGCTCATAATTATATAATAACAACAATACACCGATTACATCTATGTGTCTATTCAGTAGATCTTCAAATAGCACCACTTTTTTCGAAAGTGCGAACTAGTGGAACGAACCTATAGGTGTTTGGCGGCAGATATTCAACTTGAAGGTGGTGGAAGCCAGTTTGGCATTAAAGAAAGCGCTACTACCTTGTTATGGTTTTATCATAATGTTTTCCTTCACTGAAAGCTTTTAAGCTGATGTTAAATGACAATGTGGCCCAAGATGGTGGACAAGTTAAGCTAAGTGGTTGTCAAGTGTAACTGCCGCATCACACCTATAGGTGTTTGGCGGCAGATTTTTAACTTGGGGCTGGTAGTTAGGCAGGCAGGCATTAGAAAATACCATACCATCATGTTATTGTTTCATTACAATGATTTCCTACACCGAAAGCTCATTGTAGGTATATTCGAACTCACGTCCCTTGACGTGTTGTCCGCACACACTATCAACTGATCGTCGTTTCAAGACGTTGTTTATCGCGTTAATACTATACTAGCTCTATCCGCGACTTCGTTCACGTGATACTAAAAATATTTAATAAAATATGCACATTATCGCATCTTTTTTAAATACAGTTTTGCTCCTATTTGTTATAGCGTGATGTTAAATAGCCTAAAGCCTTTCACAATGATTATGAAATACAAAAACAATTTTAAAACTGCGACTGGAATTTTCTTAGATTATTGCGTTTAAACAATCAAACTTTTCCGCTTTATAATATTATTATTATGGGAATATAGATTATAAAGAACTCTATCCTCAATAGTAATAAAATTAAATAATAGATCAGTAAGAAACTAAGAACGATATTTAATAACTTAGGCCACACAACAGTTGGGCCCCCTCGAGTTCCCTTTTCCCTCGTTAAGCCCCTAATGCCTCGCTGACTTGTCAAATTTTATAATAATTGCCCGCAAAATTTTAGGGCAATGCCCTTTATTGTCTCATGAACCGATCGGGATATGTTCGGGACAGATTTATTGTACTCAATAAGATCAATTTTTTTTTCGTCCTGATCTAGGCTGTTAGCCGTAAGGGCTTTGATTCACCGAACTTTTTGAGGCGAATCCTGAGGGCACTCAGCCCCGAGGCAGTCAAAATTGTATCGTTTCGTTTAACACCAAAATTTGTTTAGTCATTAGTTTTACACTGTAAGTAAAAATCATTATTTATTAAATAACTAGTTTTTACCCGTGGCTTCGTTCGCGTTAATATTGATTTTGTCAAACAAATCGGATGACATATAAAAAAGTTTCATACAAAGTTTACCCGTCTCTTTACTCCACTTTCATAAGTTTTTCACTAGAAAAAGAAGCCTACCACCGTTCCATCTATCTCTATACCAAAATTTATTATAATCGGTTCAGCGGTTTAGGTGTGAAAGCGTAACAAACAAATAAACTTACTTTCGCATTTGTAATATTAGTAAAGACCAGTAGGAATAAGAATGAATCGCAAGTGGGCATGACAATCGTTTAGTTTTGTTGATTAGCTTGTAGTCTTACCAACTATAATCGGACGTCTTTCCTTTGGTACCGATTTCTCTAGCGAAAGAACATTATATCAGAATTAGTTTCGACCAAATACTTTTACATCTACACTTAACATCAGGCGAGATTACGACCAAAACGCTAAACCTATACCGAGTAAAAAGGATTTCTATTTTGTCTTTCGCATTGAAAGTTTCTTTCTTTATAGAGCCCGAAACCGACATGAAAGAAGAAAATAAACTGATTCCTTTTACGTCTCCACGATTGGTTCCTATTGTGACGCTGCCAACTTTGCAAAGATTGCTAAGTTGCGTCTCTCTCGGGCTGTGTTTGTAGTAATGAAGCTATGGCGAGCGATTTATCATTTGAATTCGAATATACGTATGTACGTAAACAGAAGTCATGGTGATCGAATGGTTTGAATTAGGGATGGCGATTATTTCTTAAACAGATTTAAATCTAAATTAAATGAATCGATTAAAAAAAAATCGAGATCCAAAAGGTCGATTACTTATTAGTTGATTTTTATTCCATTCGCTTTTCGTGCTTATATTTCCAATGCAAAACAAATCATAAAAAGCAAAGAGAACATCATGTCGCTTATGACCGCGTCCACAACCTTATAAAGAATTGTATCTGTATAAATGTCAACAATAATATTAAACCGAGGCGTGGTTACTTGGCTTTGGTTCGGTTTAAAATTTATTGTATGTGTTTTGTGTAAAGAGCTTGGGATTGAGTCATTTGTTTGACTTTTATAAAATAGAAAATAATTTTAGTTATCTCAATAAACTTAAACTAAATGTTTGATATTTACCTATAAAACGCTTGTATATATTTTGAAGCGATGATAGCTCAGTTGGTAGCGTGTGCGGACGCTGCGTCAATGCACGTCAACTCGTATCCCTGCAATGAGCTTGTGATTTCGGTGAAGCAAAGCATCGTGATGAAATCATAGCATGGTGTTAGGGCTTTTTCTAATGCCCGCCTGATTAGCTAACACCCTAAAGTTGAAAATCTACCACCAAATACTTATAGGTTGCACTTGAGAGCCAGTCTCTCTACTAGGTTTAGCGTGTCCACAATCTTGAGCCACATCGTCACTTAACATCCGATGAAATACTGGCCGTAACGTTAAACCCATAAAGTATAAGGAAACGAATATAAATGACAACAAAAATAATTGTATAGAACAAATGTTTTGTACAGAATAATACTTTTGTCTTTAATGGCTACGTAAACAGTATATGTAAATATTACATTGACATTGAAAGTTTTAGCGGTTATATTATTAGCGGAAATAAACAAATAAAAAACTTGTTATTTCTTACTTTTAAACATAATCAGATTTGTTCATTATTAGACCACTAAATTCATATACGCGTAGTACTATATCATATATTAATTTGTATAGATAGTCAAGGTTTTCAAGCATTGATGGCTCAGCGGTAGTGTCTACGGACTCCACACTGACCACCGTGAAACTGAGTCCTTACTATGACTCTGAGTTTTCGGTACAGTAAATCATTGTGATGAAATCATAGTATGGTGAAAGTGCATTGTTAAATATCCATCAGAGCAGATCGTCAAGTTGAAAACCTATTAAAACGTATAGGTATTGAGAAACTTGATTCGAAAGAAAAATTAAGAAATAAAAACCATGAAATTACTTTGAGGATTGTGTTTTATTATTAAGGCTATTTCTAATATCCGCCTGGCTAACTACAACCCTCAAGGTAAAAGTCTCTAACCAAGTACCTGTAAGTGGGTTCCGGCAGTTACACTTGAAAGCCCTTGTGTTCACTAGACTTAATGTTCTGACATAGTGTTCATCATTTTGGCCTATACCATCACTTTAGTTGAGAATGTAGCCAAACTCTAAGGCTATAAAATATATAAAGATAATAATATAAACACATATTTGCAAAATGTCTGTTAAAAACAATATTCAGCTAATCATAGTAGAATTACTAGCCAGTTGTACCGTCAAACAATGAGCATAGTGAATCAAACGTTTGATATCAATATCTAAAAGTCACAGTTTTCACATTACATTGTTTTTAGGGAACTTTCTCGAAGGTACATCGGCTATAACTCTATTTACGAGGCGGTGTCATGCACACGAAATAATCATATCATTTACATTGGCGTGGTATTCAGACCTGGGTTATGCCGCTTATTGTAATACTGTCTCGTCAGCACGTAAAGCAGTTTTTTATTACGCACCATGGCATATTGATGATATCTCACCTTTTTCATCCTAGCTCGGCGCAATAACTGCACCTCGTCTGATGGTAAGTTTCAGTACGGTCCAATAACAGTAGTGACTGCCGTAAGGGCAAATGACCTCCTCAGTT
Organism: Actias luna; assembly: GCA_039707435.1. Classification (NCBI taxonomy): domain Eukaryota; kingdom Metazoa; phylum Arthropoda; class Insecta; order Lepidoptera; family Saturniidae; genus Actias; species Actias luna. The sequence goes on along the minus strand of JAZHAC010000033.1, from coordinate 3,635,165 downwards.
GTAACTGTTATGCCGGCCTACTAAATACCTCTTCACGCCTCAGTTAAATGACCCAATAATGTAGAAAGCAGGGAACACCCAGATCGAAAGACGGTTCCATTATCTCATCAACCAATGGTTTTATTTAATAAATAAGTTGCAGCATTTCAATAAAAATAATACATTATCTGTGTAGGTATTGCAATGTCATATTCTTAATAAAGCGCTTTCAGACTTGTAAACTTTTTCTTTTCTTTTTATTGGTTCTATTTTCAGATACTTGGTTTTACGTTTTAATTATCAATCCAAACATATCGATTATTTTCTCGTATATTTGATATGCAAAACTTTTTGTGTTAAATAACCTGCCAACAATGTGACTTTCTTGTCATGCATATTAGTTTTTTATTTTGAGCCACTGAGTTACCTTCATATAAGCTATCTATAGTCCGATATAACGTAATAAATTGTGTCCCATACAATTATTTTATTTTCTGTCAATAATTATTATTGTTTTGCACGGAATTAAAAGTCATGTTTGTATCTCTTAGAAACATTTTTTTTTTCCTAAATGTAAAGTACCTTGAACTATTGTCGTTGAACCGAATGAGATTGAGTTTAAATAAATAAAAAAACCTTTACCTTAATTATACAAGTATAGACATGTACAGATGCTTAATAAGTGTTTATAAAACTGTTCCGAATTGACATTTTAAAGCATATGTATTGTAATAATAGAAAGCTGTGAATATCTTACAGCGGGGCAAAGTTTTGCGTGGGAATTTACCTATCAAATTATCAAATTTATTACTGGAATTCGAATTATAATTTATACGTGTTCTTGCTATGAAAGAGTTGATAAACAAGCTAAAGATATACTGAAGGATATAAATCACACGAGGGCATTGTCAAAGGCGGTCGAAAGCCGTTTATTGCGTCGATAACGTGGAGAGTTCATACGCGAGTAAACTTAGAAAGCCGTGAACACCATGAAAGTATACAATTCACGGTGTATTGTACAGAGGGTATCCAATGGGAGGCATTGATAATAGAGTATATTCATAGAAGTACAATATTACTTTCTATGTTTAACCTTTTTTTTGCTATTAGGAAAATTATTTATGTGGTCATTTGTTTTTGTTCATTCATTTATTCAGTAAATGACTTGATTTCGGGTGCATGACACCGCTTCGTAAATAAAGTTATAACCGATGTACCTTCGAGAAAGTTCCCTAAAAATAATATACCACATTAAAAATAAATATAAACAATATGGCAATAGCTCAAGCCGAGGGTAGGCCACTTCGTGTCCTTTCGCACTCACTCCCAAAGCTCGGTGAAACTGAAAGCCACTAAGTCTAACAGCATAGGCTCAAAAAAAATACTGGTTAGCATGAAGTCGACTACCTTTGATGAACCATTTATTTATTGGAGGTCAAAGTTGTTTTTAGATTGCACCGTAGCTGCGCACAATATACACTTGTTTTCCATTTAAATTATATAAAGAATATCGACCATCATCACCAAAGAAGATATCTTAAAGTAATATCCATAAACAGTTTATGTATACACCTGCACGAAATAACAAGTGTTCGCATTACGCCCAATGTCGATTCTGTGTTCGCCGCTTATGGACTCGTTTTGTGCAAACAAGGCCAATTTTACTTTCCTTGTACCGTAGTAAGTGATATAACAATATGCACTTACAGTTATGTGTGTTTCACACTTGCAATAATGCCCCGCTTCATTGACAATCACATTTGTATATTTATTTATTCTGTATTTCTTCACAGCCCATTTAGAAAATTCAAAATAATTATATTTAACAGTTAAGAGGTGCCAATTGGGAAGAAATCATTATTAAAATTCATATCCATTTAAAGTTTTTTGGGTCATATTTTAGAGTAAGGTTCAACGAACGCTGGTAATCAAATTTATACATATAATGAAACTGTAAATAAACGAAATCTTTACAGTAAAGATTTCTTCTGATTATAATCGGGATGTAATTTGTTGGCGATATAAACATCAAAAACGATTTGATTTTTATTTACTTTAGCTAGTTACTTGTAAGTGCATTATATTGAAACTACATAACTGATTAGAATGAAAGTTGGCGCGGTGATAACTAATATTGTGGATTAACATTAACTATTTCTTATTTTTACTAATATTATAAACGCAAAAGTAAGTGTGTTTGTTTATTACGCTTTCACGCCTAAACCGCTGAATCAATTATGATGAATTTTGGTACAAAGATAGATGGGACCCTGAATATGGTGATAGGCTATTTTTTACCTCGAAAAACTTAAAGAAACTGGGGTAAACAGAGGGATAAATTTTGTATGAATCTTGTTATTGAGTCATCCGATTTGCTTCAAACTTCGGAGACTTAAAATTTGGAATTTTGATTAAGTTTATATATATCACTATCTAGAACAGACTAAACATCAAGATATAAATTATTTAATAGAATTTAATAGAAACGTTATTCCTGTATCGATGGACTGCCAGAATTGGTTGACAAAATCAATATTACCGAGAGCGGAGCCGCAGGCAACAGCTAGTACAGAATACTTTTAATCCCATAAAAGAAAGCTCCGAGACAGAGGTTAGATGTAAAATTGTGACAGTGTCATTGCTAATTAATGATAATATGAGACGCGTTTCATGGAACATGAAAAATAGGTCCTTCAATAATGCGAAACATAAAAGCTTCCGTTTTAAAAGGATAATTTTATCGGAATCCTGAAAATATTACATGTAAATATCGTCGCTATTTAAATTAGCCATTATTAACGATCAATTATCATCAAAGTAAATTAATTACGTCAGTAAAAATAATAATTAACGTGCAACAAAAAAAAAAAACGATCAATAGCTATTACAATATAACAGTTCAATTGGTTGACATCACTTAGAACATATATATTCTAACACTATTTAGAACATTACACGGGCTTGTCTATATCTAGAACCTAATAAATTGGGACCAAGCATTCCATTGGACGGTACATACAACGGGATAGAACGTGATGTATAGTATTGATTGGGACTGAGAGCTAATAACATAAGTCAGGGCTGTCCGCAAGCGGCTCTGTTATCCATCCCTTCCTACTGTTTGCCATTCTATACATGAAAGAATATCATGGATATACCTACTTTTATTAAAAATTAATTCTGTTCGAATATTATCGCTATACACAGTTACATTTAATATCACATTTACTATATGTATACAGCTTTTTGGATTTATTTACATATCAACACAGAATCACTATTTATCTATACTAATATTATAAAGAGAAAATATTTGTATTTTTGTTAGTAACAAATAAACTCAAAAACGATTGGACCGACTTAAAAAATCTTTCACCATTAGAATGCTTTATTATCCTTGAGTAACATAGGCTATAAATTATTTAAATAATTTTCAGTTCCATGCGAACGACATTGCATGCGTAGCTAGTATCTAAATAAAATATTATAACTAATAAGTTAGTAAATTCTCAAATTTACAAGGACAATGCAGAAAAGTGACTTAGTGATATCTGACTACTATAATTAGGTAATTAAGTTTGATGATTTTCATTTATTCGATAATTCTAGTCAATATATTAGGACAAAGTCATGATATTATTGTATTTTTATTAGTTCTAGACACGACTCAAATCTTTAAATCAATCACACGACTCTAAATTGTTGAAAATTGCTTCAAAATATTCTGTTATTTTGATAGATAGTTAGATATAAAGAAAGTTAATAAGAAGCATATTCAAAAGCCTCTTTTATAGTTTATATGTTTTATAATAATAGGCGTTATAGCTACAATCTCATCTGATGTTAGTGACGATGTGGCCCATAATGTTGGACACGCTAAGCCTAGTGAAGGGACTGGCTCGCAAGTAAAACTGCCGGAAAACACCTATGGGTAGCCAGTTGAGCATTAGGAAAAATCCTACCACCATGTTGTGTTTTCATCATGCTGTTTTCTTCTCTGACCGCAAGCTCAATGTCATTCTAGGTGGTTTGGAATTCACGTCCATTGACGCAGCGTCCGTACATACTACCAATTGAGCCATCATCGCTTCCAACTATGGTCTAACGGTGCTTAAATACATATTTAACACAATTTTAAGAGCCTCATCAAATATTTCGGCGGTTTCCTCTCAATTCAAGTACAGATTTTACTTACCATTTTAAAAAGATCTTCCCCGCTCTTCTGACGATATGGTAATTTCGACTCCGCGAAGGATCTATGATAGGAATGGAGGGTCTTGAAAAACTGGCAGGTTATTTGCAGGGGTGCACCCTGTCTGTCAAATACAGAACTCTCTAAGTGAGTAATGTATAGAACCCTCTGGATTTTTTCTTTCTTTCGACACTTATTTGCTTCACCTATATACTATATATGTAAGTAGCTGTATCCAGATGCGGCAAAGATGATATACTGTCAATGGATTGTAGATCTCTCGGTGGTCACCGTTGCTTTTGGACTACAATCTCGCCAGTGTCAAGTGTGATAATATTTATGAACTCAATAACGGACGTAACAATTATCTGTCGATTAAAAAAAATGATTATTCTATGCGGGACTCGAACTCGCAGCACTTCAGCGTGACGACTGCAACGAGGCAACTTCTTTAACCACTAGGCCGATCGTATCGTGCTATGATAACATTGTACTATACGAGTTATTAATTGAATGAAACTAAAAATTATAACGATTTTAGGCCGTTTCTTCAATACAGCTTTGCTTGTATTGATGGTATCCTGATCTTAAATAGCCTAGTCTTCTTCAGTGATTGCTCTATCAAATACAAAAAGGGATTTTGAAATCCGACTGGTATTTTCTAAGATTAGTGCGCTCAAACAAACAAACCAACCAATTGTTCCGCTGTATAATATTAGTATGGATTGTATGTACCGATAGCAAAAATATCTATGAATGGAATTTACGAAAATTTTATTGAATTCTTAATTGGCTGTTTAAACGCTACATTTGAATGAATCTGAATGTGAAATAACGATAAACTTGTTTTGACGTTTTTAAGTCTCGCCTAGCTCTTTAACATGTCCCTGATAAGAAGACGCCACGATCCCTATCCGGACTTAAAAGGTTGTTAAGATAAGGTAAAAACAGTCCAGGAATGTGTCACAAATGGCTTTAGGTTGGAATGAGACAGCTTAAGCACTGAATGGTATATTATATGTTTGAAATACATCCTAGTGTTTTACATTAATGTAAAATTAAAATCTAAAACTCATTAAAATCTATACATATGATAAGAATGTAAATTTAGCGTGCCAGTACTTTTTAAAGCTATGTGAAAAAAATATTGTAAGTGGCTAAGAACCGTTACTGGTAAATGCGAAAGTGAGTTTGTTTATTTGTTTGTTACGCTTTCGCGAATAATTTTCTAAATCGATTGTAGTAAATTTTGGTATAAGAATAGATGTGAATCTGAAGACGGTGATAGGCTACTTTTTCTCGTGAAAAACCTATTGGAAGTACAATAAACAGAGGGATAAACTTTGTGCGAAACTTTTTATTGCCTCATCTGATTCGTTCCACAAAATCAGTATTAACGCGAGCGAAGCCGTAGGAAAGAGCTAGTAAGTAATAAAATTAATTTACATAACTTTAAGAATTGCCTGTCTGTCTGTTTGTGCACGCATCACGACTAAAATACAACGTTTATAATAAAATGTCACGAAGAAAATCATAAAGCATCTCCTAGAGTAATATTTAGTCTTTGTTTCATTAAAATCGGTTTACTATATCAACATTTATTGTAATTTAAATGATGCCACAAGATTAAATTTAGTTCCAAGCGAACGAAGTGGCAGGCACAGCTAGTATAAAATAAAAATAATATACAACATACACTACTTAAAAATAATGGATAAATACGACGCAAAGGAAGTATATTAATACAATTTTGCTACGACTATTAATAATTGGACCGTTTATTTTGAAAGTGGTGTAAGTCCATTTTCTTTTGTTTCGAGAAAATTAAAGGTTACTCTATATTTGTTGATAATGCAATTTCATTTACCGACCGATTTTAAGTTGTACAAAACATAGGATTTTTTTGAGAAATTAAACACGGACTAGTTATATATAAAAAAATTACATTAAATTAAGCATGAATTACGTGATAGCTCATTTTTCTCAAAAATGGACTTACACCACTTTCAAAATAAACGGTCCAATTATATTTCGTTTGGTAAGTCATGATCCTTTATGAACAGCCACCGCTCACCTTCTTATACTTATTACTGCGAAGAAATGAGTATACATTTTGGTTTATCTTAAAAATCTTTTACGATTCTAAAGACACAATAAATAAACTATAAAATGAATGGTAATAATATAGGACAAATTTTTACAGGTATCGTAAGTTTAATGTAAGTATAAATTCAAAGAAAACATCTGGTTATCCGTAATAACATCAACTTCTCGGTAATGTTGACAAGTAAACCAATAAAGACGCAACGTACGACATCGTAGTAGCTTTGTTACACGTTATTTTGATTGGTTCTGCACTCTTCTGTTGGAAATAACACGTTATCTACAGCGATCGACAGACTCATTCCGAAAGATTGAATCCGATGAGACTCGATACCACTGGAACTCGATAATGATTTCAACTCGATCACATCCCATATTTTTATCGATCTTTCTTCGATATTCAATAGCTTTATTTAACTTAAATTAACTAGTCTTACTCGTGGATTCGCTTGCGTGAACCACAAAAACTATTTAAAATACTTTTTTGAACATCACATAATTAGTTTGAGATTGTAGATCCAACCTTGTAATAAACGTACTGGAGGTTATTATTGCTCGTCTTAATCTACTATTAAGGTCATAATTCGATTCATATATTATATTGAAATAATAAAATATATACTAAATTAAACCTGATTTAAAAGTATAAGTGTAATTTGGCATACGACCTTAGCTTTACAAAGGTAAATAGAAGGACGTTGGCTTTTTTTTACTAGTTGTGTCCACGACTTCGCTCGCGTGGAACTAAGCATTATTGCTTCTGTTGGTGGTAGCCTGATGTTAAATAGCCTAAAGCCTTCCTTAATGATAGCTCTATCAAATACATAAACAATTTTTGAAATGCGAGTTGTAGTTCTTAAGGGTAGGATGTTGAAACAAATCCAACTTTTTCGCTTTACAATATTAATCTAGATATAATTTATTTAAATATTTGTAATAATTGCATAAATAGTAATGTTATACATCACAATTTCCACCAAAATATATGAACATTACAAAGCGTTCAAAAACTTTAATGAAATTTTCATATAGATTTTTTCACCACTAAATTATTTTAAAATGCTAATTTATTTTCTACATAAATAACTGTCATAGATAGCAATAAATAAGGATGTACATAAAACATAACAATTTTCAAAATAACATTATTATCTAGAAAGCAAGTCGTATAATAAGTTACAAGATTACAAAACCTTCACCTTATAAAATTCTGTCACACTCAGTTCACGGAACGGATATATGTAATACTTATGCCCGAGAATTATATCTTTCACAATCGAAGAGTGTAAACGGCTGCGACATCCCGTAGTAAATCATTGAAATAGAGCAACCAATTGCCTTTTCGCCCACACCATTCAAGCACTGTTGTTGGGTCGACTTGGACGATTTATTGAAACAAACGACAAGTGTGGCGCTATTTAGCCCTGGTAATTGTAAGTGACATACTCATATGTAGACAATACTAATACTAACATACTAATAATATTATAAAGAGGGAAGATATGTATCATATTTTTGTTTGTAACTAATAAACTCAAGAAGTACTGGATTGATTTAAAAAATTCTTTCATCATTAGAACTCTACAGTAGCCCCAAGGCTATATAACATTATTTTTATGAAAATTATTAAATTAAATTTTAGTTCTACGCGTACTGAGTTGCGGTAATAGCTAGTTATATTTATAATATGTAGATAGTAACAGTTATAACGTTTTCTTAATTGTAACCACCTGGTATAAAATTGAAATTATCGAAATAAAACTAATTTATACTATTATTATACTAATTTAACTAATTTTATTGCGGTTATTTATTCAGTTTGGTCCCGACGTTCAATAGAGTTGATGGTTGGAAGCTAGCACAAGCCTGGGATTCGATATACATTCAATTAAATCGGAACCCAAATGATCAATTGCTAGACCTGTAAGCTCTTTCTGCGTAGATCGGTACACAAATAAAATTAAAAAATTAACTGCAGGTAGACAGTGTAACATTAACTTTTCTGGACAACCTACACCTCAGTCCGCCCCGTGACAACGAAGGCTGGAAAGCTTTCGAAACGTCGGGATCAAAATTTAATAAATAACCGCGATAAAACCCGTTTAAATTAGTTTTATTTCAATGAATAATATTCGCGTAAACCTAAGAAATCATTATAAAATAAATGAAATTTTCGTACTTACACAGTATCTTGCTTTTTGCATTCACCTATATAGTTGCACTTCTGTAAAAACGTAATAATTAAGCAAATTATTCGTAATAACATTATTATGAATAGATTAGTGTTTTTTTGTTTGAATATTCAGTGTATGCGTATGTGAAATCGTAAAATTGAAATAAAATAAATTATAATATTGAAATTAACACAATTAAAAACAATATAGAGCTTATTAACGCAATGTGGTCTGGTTTGGTCTCGATTAAATTCGTAAAAGCCTTTAGGAGCAATAAGTAATTATGATTTTCTCTTGGTAATTGATTCGTTATAAATAAATTAAATTTCTAAAATGTTATATTATTATTAAAAAATACGGTGTTCTGTGTGCTCCTGATTCTTCTTCTCTTAAATTATATGGCCGATTTCGGTGATTTTTTATGTACCGTAATCGAGGTGGTATTGTATAGTATTTAATTATAGTGGAACTGAGTACGTAACGCTGTTGTCTACATTCAAATTATTTTTTAATTTCACAACAATACTTATAGTATATTTCTGAATTTATTTTATAAATATAGTAGAACCTTGTCAAGTCTAAACAAGGTAAGTTGAACACTTCCAAATCTAGAAAAAATGTTTGTTTCCTTCGCTTCATTCACCAAAACCTACATTCTCTATTAGTCGAAAACTCTACAACTCGAATTTTTTGGCGTCTCCCTTGATGTTTGACTTATAGAGGTTCTACTGTATTATATAAAATTTTAAATATTGGTCCTATGTAATGTAATAAGTGCAAAGAGTTTTGCTAGCTATGACTGGCAGTACATCCTTTCTTTGCCACATCCGTTGCTATAGTAGTAATAGTGCCTCGGTATTAACCGTAATATTGAGCCTCTAGGTGGCGGGTTCGATCCACAATCGCGTGTGAGATTTATAGATATAGATGTTAATTAAGTATTTGGATGATAAATAACTACAGAGGATAGTAAATTAGGTATTAAAAGTGAAATTAATTGTCTTCGCAAAATATGTCCCATAATTGTTTAACATAACTTTTAATATCGTTATGACATTTATTTCTTAACTCGTTTAGTTATAAAGTTTAAAAACCTCAGACTTGTTATTCCGAATCATAAGTAGGCAATACTCTAATCATAATATGACCCACTTAAAATATCCATTCACTCGTCTCGCCAATCAAGATGTAGCATCTTACAATTGATATAATATAATGACATACGGATGTACGTACGTATATTATTTAACTATATAAGTATTACTGCTGCAACAATGAACCGTAATGCTGTTGTAATTCATGTAACTATGATCCCGAATGATGAACCACTTCCACCGAATTATTGTAACAACTTTTCTTATGGCGACTTCTTTGATTATCTACAGACGTATTATTAGCCTTTGGTGGATTATTGATCTGTGATATGGTTGCTTAATTCATAAAAATACGTTATTCGTTCGTGTTATTAATATTGATTTTAGATGCGCAAATTGGATGACGCAATAAAAAGTTTCGTACAAAGTTACACCACTTAGAATAAGTTTTTTTTTTGCAAAAAATAGTAGACTTTTGCCTTCTTCAGGGTCCCATCTATATGTATAACAAAATTCATCAAAATCTATCCTCCGGGTTAGGTGTGAAAGCGTAACAAAACAAATACATACAAAATCACTTTTGCATTTACTATACTTTATAGGTTTTTAGCGTTATGACTACAATCTCACCTGATGTTAACGAAAGATCTGGGCCAAGATGGTGAACACGTTCAGGCTAGTGGAGGGACTGGTTCTCAAGTGCAACTACCGGGACACTCATATATTTATTTACACCTATAGTATTTGGCGGCAGATTTTCAACTTGAAGGTGATAGATAGCCAGATGGGCAATAGAAAAAGCCCTGCCAGTTTCCTCATGATGTTTTTCTTCATTGAAAGCTCAGGCTTATTGCAGGTGGATGCGAAAATACGCCCATTGACGCGGCGTCCGTACACACTACCAATTAAGCTACCAACGCATCAACAGAAGGCTCTGAATTAAAAAAAAACCTAGGCCATGACAGTTCAAGTCACATTTTAAGTTTTGTTATGATTGCAAAATATCAAATCTCAGCGGTATGGTCTTAAGATTTTATTTAGTAGGCGCAGCGACGATGTGTATTGCATTACGACATGAGATAATAACCTAAATACAGCGGCGTGAAACTGATTTATAAACCACGCATCACGCAACCATTAACGAGTTATCGACTTATTCGATCGGTATCAATCGCTGTAATTTAATAAATAAAGTTATCAGAGTGGTATCCGATGGTCATTTACGCTCGTTACATGTCCATCGGTGTAGCATCGCAGCGATATGTAATGTATGTGATACACTGCCGTAAACGTTGATGAGCAAATAATTATTCATAGAGTCGGAAAATTTGCTGGGCTTAGCTTAGCTTGCTCACTGTCTTGGGTCACATCGTCAAACATCAGGTGAAATTGTCGCCAAACGGCAAACCTAACCGCTAAATATTGTGCATGGCGGTAGTGTTTTTTTCTAATGTCCGCCTGGTTATGTTGAAAGTCTGTTCTCAAATATCTATAGGTGAGGTCCGGCAGTTCCACTTGGGAGCCAGTCCCTCCATTAAGTCTAACGTGCTTACCATCTTCGGCCACATCGTCTCTTAATATCAGTTGAGATTTTGGTCATGACGCTAAACTTATAAAATATAAATACAATAAACAACGTTCCCCATAGAGAACAAGCCTCGTTTTAGTCTTTACAAAGATGTATAACATATTGTAAACTCAAACTCGAAACAATTAATCTAACACATAAATATCATTGTGGAGTTTGAAGCCACAACACTCGGTAGTGGTGAAGCAACCGCTTAACTGCTATATATCATGTACTTGAAATATTAAATGTAATAATAATAGTATAGGCAATATACATTTCATTCAAACCCCGTGGTAGTAGTTTCTGAGAAATTCAATTGAATAGTTTTTACTTTATTTTACGTTTACGATACACGATAGAGAAAGTATTCATTTTATTATTAGTATCATTATTACATACCTGACATCTTTAAATTGTTGTGTATGTTGCAAGTTTTCCTGAGCAGTGTGTGTCGCTGTATCCATATTACTTCCACTCATTATGTAACCTTTCACCTCCGACCCTCATAGCTACCACAGTAATACGTTGTTCACCATCAATTATAGACGGTAGGAAATACAATCGTTACGCGATCTCATTACATCGAAATGTTCTAAAATTCTTCGATAATTGTGTATACGAGCTGATATGTAGTAATCAATATGCATAATTACAGTCATTATAGATGTATTTCGTGACCAGAAGATTTTACTATAAATATAATGTGTGCCAGTTTCTAGATGCTACATCACTTTGTTCATTTATTATTCTTTGAAACTGTGTAAGTCGGCATTGGTTTGTTGATGGATAAACATTTTTTCCATAGCACTTTATTGTACACTATAAAAAAAAAAACAAATGCTGCAAAAGTATTAACATTACCAGCGAGCAGTTATGCGGGCTTATCACGAGTGATGTTTTCTAGGTTAAAATCAGAAAATATTGAAATAACCTTTTTTTTGTTGGCAAATATACATTTATATACAAACACAATATAAAAGACTATATTATATAAATAATATACCTATATGTACATATATACAACTCACAACCAAATATAGTAAATAGATTGTGAACGATCGGCAGTGTTAATATTATAAATAAATCTAGAATAGACATTCATGCATGAGACTTGCTAAACCTAATAACAGAGTTTAAGAAATATCTTTAAATTCTGTAATAAGATTCCTAAGCATAACATCAATTTACCGATAAAGAACACCAAGAACCACAGCAAACTAGTTGTACGTAATGGCTGGAAATTACTCCATTTCTTTTCACGCATTAAATTATAAAAATATATAATCATCGTGAAAAATGTACATTAAAAAATAGTTTGCAGTCTCGGAATACCTACAAAAGTAGAAAACTAGAAACTAAAAAATAACACTGCTCTCTTTATATTTTTAAAATTACATATCGACACTGAAAATAACAATTATATACATTTTCATATACTCCCGTATTGAATATAACTTAACTGACATAGTAATTGATATACATTTGTTTATACATAAGTAAAGAGTGTAAAGAAGTGCATAAAGAACTTTTGACTTCAAAAATGGATCAAAAAACCAACTGAACATTTTCAACAAGGGAGCCGCTAGCTAAGTTTAAACAACGCATTGGACAATAGTAAAATGCCCTCATATCCATAATAATTTATATGATTCTTAGAGTGTATGCGATCGACCTTCTATTTGAGAGGATTGTCAATTTTGAAATTTTAACGTTGCGTATTCGTAGATATACTTGACAGTTCGATACCAAAGACGTCTGCGTACGAAAATTTCGCTGTTTATACACTAAATGATTATGAAACAAAAACATATATATTTCATATCATCCAAATCGCTACTTGGTATCGGGTTACTTGAATCTGTCAATTAAAGCTCCGAGTACGAATATGCTGTTGATAGATCGACATTACGTTGCGGCACTTCGACATTTGACCTGCATTGAAATAGTAATACTGTGGTAGCAGCGATCGAAGAGATAAATGCGTTTGACGATGTTAATATTGTTACAACGTATTTGCAAATAGTTATGATCGATAAGGACCTATAGAAATTAAAATATTTCGTAATTGTTGAGGGTTTTACTTTTGCGAAAGAATAATAAAATCAGTCATTTTAAAACGTTTTTCGTAAGAGCAAAAGTAATTATTGAGCAATAAACTGACAAAACAAGTACACTAGAGATCTTATATTTAACTATTTTCGATTATGCGAATTACGTAATATAAGTAGGATCGGTGATGCTGTATCCATGAATGCGATCGATATATTCTAAAATATATCTCCAATAGTATTTGTATAACTATGGCGCTCCGTACTTAGATCGCTACCATCATTCACATACATAAATACGTCATGATCACTTTCTTTTGTTGTGTCGTGTTTCTAGGTAGCAAGTGTATTTTTACTCGCTTATTTTTTAAATTTTAGGTTTAGCGTTATGGCCATAATCTCATCTGATGTTAAGTAACGTTGTGGTCCAAGATGGTGGACATGCTAAACCTAGTGGAGGGACTGGCTCTCAAGTGTCATTGCTGGAACACACTTATAGATATTTGGCGGCAGATTTTCAAGTTGATTATACATTAATTGGATTTTACTGTGCTTTCCATTAGATATGGTGCAGTCACTTTGCTGATTGAAGTTAAAAAGTATATAGAAGAATAAACAAATTTGTACTTACGACAAGACGACAGATGTGAAAAATAACTAAGAGAGAGTTATCTGTCGCTCCCTTAGTCGCCTCGAGCTAACTTTATCTCGATCGAGCGTCACACTAAAAGTTTGCGGATCAGAATTTCAAAGCCCTTCCATATGAAGTTTCACTTCAAAAAAGCGTTGTCATGACAACTTTAAATAGTAATTTAATTATCTTCACACAAGATTTTAAATATACATTGTTATTTATATCTCTGCAGTATTTTTTTTGTTCTAGAAAAGGAAAGGGCAGTTGGCAGGGAAGTTAATTAAATGGACTTCCGCCAGTGGAAGCAAATTATTCAGCGTAAACAAGAATTAAAAATGATTATATTCTTTGTTCGCTTCCTGCATTTAATATTCCGCTAATGCGGTAGTAGGAAATGCGAGTCGTAAATCCCATAAAAGTGCCACTAAACTGCTCGATAGAACTCGACGATTCAAAGTTATTTAAGGATAAAGTAAATAAAAATAGTTCAGATTGCGACAGAGTTTACCTTTTTAGTGGCACGCGCTGCAGTCGACGGAAATAAACGGATTATGCAAGGGTATGGGAGTACGTTGGAATTCTTTTGATGACAAACATCTGCTTATACTAGAAATTTAGCTAAAGTCAAGTATCATAACGACATCTATGGTGTCATAATTGTACAACTTAATCTTGGTGAAAAAAAGTAATCGTAGTTGCGGATTTACGCTTTTGCCGCTCGTAGGCTATTAAATTTTTGCCGTCCCTTTCTACCTCTACAATTAGATTCCACATTGGTCTCCGTAAATTGTAAAAACACAAAAACGATATCAGATGTACATTCTAAGTGACGATACATATTATCTAGTAACATTTAGGTATATATACAAGTTAGAATGAATCATTTCAGGGTCTAAAAATCGAAACAAATATACCCCAAATTTGCCGCCTCTAAAATCTGTCGCCGAATCCAACCTACTAGTAAATCTACCACTGACCCTATTCAAGATATCAAAACTAAATCGTGATTTTATTATATCATGATTGGCTCCTGACAGTTGTGCAAATTTACAAATCAATCCGATGGGTCTAGGTTAGTGAAAATTATGTCAATACGAAGAAAGCTAATTGAGAAACCTTTTCTGAAGAATTCATAAGAACCAATATCTGCACTCCCCTAAATCGTAGGAAACATTCGTATAATGAAATCTATGATCACAGTGTTAGTGATATTCATATTTTTCACTGCTCCCTCCAGAATTTTCATTCGAAATTGTTTAAATGATATCGTCCCTTGTTTGTTTTAGTTGTTTGCACTTGGTTTGTTGTCGTTAGGGTTGTGCTGCGGCGTAATGTAAGATGTTCCCGCTTGTAATGACATTTCACACTGTTTAAAGAATTTATGTTATCGAATTTATGTAATAAACATATGTATGTATACATATATGTGTAACAAAAAATAAATAAAAAGATGCTTGTCAGAAATAAGGACGAAGTGTATGAAAGGGTCGCCATACACTAAGTTTATTCAGTAAAGATTAAATCTGAATAGATAATATTCTTGCTTACATCAATTAAAACGTGAGTTAGCCAAGCGTGATAAACATTCACTTCGCTATCCTTAACCTTTAAACAATAATTCCTGTATATTAACCAATCATATACGAATAAAGTATGAGAAACATTAGAGCAGTTTGTTACGATTATAGAAAAATGGAAGGCATTGTAACACAGTTACGGTCTGCTTGCGATTCCCGTGTGAGGGCGCCAATCCTGAGAATAACGACTTCATTACGTATTTTATGTGTTATTTGATACGATTGATACGCACTAACAATTTTTTATCATGTCTACAAGCCATGGGATCGTTTTGCTTTCTTGCATAATAAGTCGACGTTTATCCTTCCCATGGGAAAATTCAATATATTCTTATAGAAAGTTTAGTGAATTTTTACTTTACATTCTGCTGTCCAATCGTTATGAAGGTCGTATTTGAAGTATAAACATTAATTACTGTCGATATTTTATATACATTGATAAAGTCGTGATGTTCGACATATTGCGCTTGTGTAATAAGATATACAAAATAATATTAAAAAGTATATTGAAGATATATTTATGTACATTTTACAAATTATTCTCGCAGAATGTGCTCAAATTGTTTAGCGTTCTGGACTTGATAAAAGAAAGTAGTTCCCATAAAATTACCACTTTGTTGTCCGTCTACATATTAAGCTTTGTAGTTAAAAATCATCTAGTTTAATGTAATAAAAATATATGTACTTACATAGATAGATATGTCGTTTTTCATAAGAACATTTTAATACAATAAATACAACACTAAACATAGAAATCGGTTAAATGGTGTTTAATGTATGGTGGTTACTGGCACAATAGCTGTGTTCCAGTAATTTCACTTGAGAACCAGCTCCTTCAAAATAAAGGCCGGAAACGCACCTTCTGGGTATGTATAGGCGGCGGTGATCACTTACCATCAGGTGACATGCTCGCTCGTTTGCCCACTATTGCATAAAAAATGGTTCTTGAGTTATAAACGCATTAAGAAACAGACTTGCAGACCGAGATACGTTGAATCATATAGGATTTTTTTTCTCGATTGTACATATGCTGTTAGCCTTAAGGGCTTTCACAGCTTCACCGAGATTTGGAGGCAAATACTAAGGCACTCTGCCTGAGAAAAAATATGCGAATTTATACACAATTTTTATATTAAAACGTCATACTGAACATTTGACAGTTAACTTTTTTTTTACGGCATCTATCTATGTGCTTACATGTGCCTAGTTAATAGCCAAATATTCAGTGAATCATAGAAAAACCATATAGGAACAACACAGCTTCAGGACGTGAATTTGTGACACTTGACACTGGCAAAGTTGCATACGTATGCAGATGCTATAATTAAAAAAAAAATCTAAATATAGATGTAAGGTGAACAATACATAGAGCACCCTAGGAGTGTCACACTCGTTGCACACTTCGTTATTTATCTTCTTTTTTTTTAATTCTATTACTTAAATCAGTCATCGCTCTTTGCAATTTGGGTACCGCATAAAAACGTGTACATTCGTGACCTGTGAGTAGATAAAGTCTCGATGCATATACCAGGCCGTTCTAACTCTATCTAACACATGACATCATCCGTAAGGTCAGGGTGAACACCGCATGACATCAATGCGGTTTACTTGTCAGAATTTGTACAACTTGTTTGTATGTCCGCTTTTTAATTACCGTGCTTTATTTATACCAAACAACCTGTTCCGGAATTTAAAGATGTAATATAGTTGATCGAATCCAACATAATACTAAGTTTAATCGATAAAACATATGGTTTTAACAACTAAGTTAAAGTTTAAAGTAGATAACATTTAACTTAATAATATCCTGCGGTACGAAGCAATAAAGAGAACTTGACGCCTCATTCATCAGTTTGCTTATCGCTTTATAATCTGTATATTAAATTAAAATATATCTTTATTTAGGCAATGACCTTAAATTTACTACGGGACATTACTTTCGAAACAGATAGGCTGTTCTGTTTGACGGGATTAAAAGTGCATAGTTGCGAAATCAAGCGAAATGCCACGTGTGTCCGGTCAAGGGTATTCGTGCAGCCAAGGTACGAAGAATTACCATAATAAGGCACAAAATGTATTTATAATTAATTTATCGATTAAACGTTATGAGCCGGCAAACTTCATACCGCCAAACGGTCAATGAATATCGCGTTAATTTTTAGCTAAACTCAAATGAGAATTTTACTTATTTTATCAAATGAATACTAAAATTTTATTCTACTTTTTTGAATGTAGACGAATCCAACAAATCTGAGATCATTAAAATTGTACCAGCGGTTCTTAAGTTCTTTAATGGTGTAAAAAGCCCGACTTTGTTTTATGTGTATAGATGGAATGCATGCAAAACATGATTGGTTAATATTTTGACCGGCAAAATTTATCAAGTTAGAGTGATCAAGGGCCGAGCGGGGTAGATAATGTGACCGTGCATACGTCTTATACCAGGCTAGACTGAGGTGAATAAGTCAAGGAACTTATCTTCTCACGAAGTTTTGAAGCAATGATAGCTCAGTGGTAACGTGGATTTACGCCGCGTCACGAGATGTGAGTTCGAATCCACCTACAATGAGCTTAAGCTTTCGGTGAAAGAAAACATCGTGAGGAAACCATAGCATGGTGGTAAGGCTTTTTCTAATGCCCACGTGGCTAGCTACCACCTTCAAATTGAAAATCTGCCGCCAAATACCATTAGGTATGTTCCGGCAGTAGCACTTGAGAACCAGTCCCTCTTATAAAACCCGCTACGCACCTGCGATTCTTCCGGTGTTGTGGGTCATTTACCATCAGGAGACACGGTTTTGCCCATATTTAGCGCCATTTATCAAATAAAACAGCCTAAGTCGAAAGTTAATGGTTATTGTTTTAACAGTAATTGAACAAACCTTCATAATGCACATACGAACAGTGAATACACTTACTTACTGCTATTATATACAGCAACTATTACTAATTAGATCGTGAAAAGTTTTATATTTGATTTAATTGAAAAAAAAACCGGTTTTGCTCATATATTTTATAGTGTCTCGAATTGACTTGTACGATGTTGTTTGCTAAACGGCGTTATGAGAAAATAGTTTTGTTGCTCTGGACTGGCTCCATTAGATGACGGGCTTTGACTAAAAGCAATATAAAAAGAAGGAAGGAAGGAAGGAAGGAGGTATATAGGGTCATCGTGGAAAAGAATTGCTGACCCATCCCATTTCAGGTCCAGATACTCCCGTAACTGAACTGCAAACGTAGCAGAGGTATATGTAAATGTATTTCAGCTATGCTAATAAAGACCTGAAGAGTTTCCTTGATAGAGCATCGTCATGCAATTCCGTAAGACAATATTATCGGGGCAGACGATGCACCGTTGATTTTTTTGAATAAGTGTCTTACATAATCCCCGTGCTTCTCCGTGCAGATCAGAATCCTTGACGACTTTTTCCATATAAAAAAGTAGCATGAACTGTGAGCGTCAGATAACTTAAATTACTTACATCAAATGCGGGAGAGTATTAATTCCTCATGTTATCAAAACAAATCAGTTAATCTGCAGTCATTCTCATAAATATAACTTTTGCCAATTCAGTAAAGACTGTGTTAGGATTTTTTTTGTTTATTTAAGGTTTTAGTGTTATGGCCATAATCTTACCTGATCTTATGTGTCGATACGGCCCAAGTTGGTAGACACGCTAAGCCTGCGGAGGAACTGGCTTTCAAGTGCAACTGCCGGAACACACCTATTGGTATATGGCGGCAGATTTTCAACTGGAGGGTAGTTGCTAGCCTGTAGAGTGTTAGAAAAAGCCCTACCACTATGTTATAGTTTTCTCACGATGTTTTCCTTCACCGAAAGTTCAAGCTCATTGTAGGTGGATTCGAACTAACGTTACTTGACGCGGATGCCGTACACATCACCGCTTTACGATATCTAAGAAGACAGAATAATCTGGAGTAGCTCTCTATTATGAAGGATCTAGATTTTAACGTAATTATAGCTTAGACGTGTTACTTTCACATTGTATCATAAAAATAATAGCGAACGCTCGAGGCAGCGAACACATACAAACGACCTGCACCATTGCGCATCAATATAATTGCATTACGTCTGTGATAAATGTATTGTTGAGCGTATGAAAGTAATATCAGACTGCTGTCTGATCACTCTGACCCTTGGCAATTTAATGTACCGACAGTTTATTCGTCTGCAGTGTGATTTAGTTTAGGTGTTATTCTGTTTCGGTGTAGGTAATCATCTCGGTGTAATCATTCGATGTTCCATAAGTTGATGAAGTTTTCTCGTTGGATAATTTATCAAAAGAAAGTAACAGTATTTATCAACTTTGTTACGTATATCACAAATACAATATTGTATAATAACATTAAGATTTTATTACACAAAGCCTGTTGGAATATAATTCCCTAAGTTTAGAAATAACATATGAAGTATTGTTTCAACTTTATCGGAAACTAATTCGATTAGTACTCCGACATCCACATGATAAAATACTGTTATGAAATTATCTTAGGTTAGGGACAAACAGTAGGATTTCAAAAAATATTTTAGTATTTGACAGAGCAATCACTTAGGAAATCTTTAGGGTATTTAACATCATGTTATCACCAACAGGAGTATAGCTGTATTGATAAAGTTACAAAAACGGATAAAAATTATCAAATAATTTTAGTTCCATGTACAGTCGCAGCAACAGATAATATATGCATATAGCATAAAAAAAAATTATACCTTAGTTACAACACACAAAATTTAATTGTGGCTGGGGATTAATTTTACGACTTCTTGCCCGCGCTTCTACTTACAAAGATTGCATGATGTGGTTCCACCATCTCCATTCTACAACAGACGCTTGTGCCGTATGTTGTCGATATTCGATAGATTTGAAGAAACCGTTTTTCAGTTTCCTTTATAATGTACACAGCAAGGAAGTGGATGATATTGTGATTAAGCGCTTACTTATTAGATTAAAAAAATTGCGTTAGTGTCATAGAACACTAGGTTGGAATGAATTTCCTTAGGTAGTACATTATTATTGATAAAAGTATTATAATATTGATTAACAAATACAAATACATGAATTATTAGCGTCTTAGATAACCAATGAATTGAAGGAATGGCAGGAAATTTCGTAATGAATATATTTTATCTAGATGTGAAAATAAACATTTTAATGTACAACATTCAATTCATATAATACGCTAGGAAACAGTTGACGCGTATGACGTTTACAAACTGTATCTGCGCAGCCGTTGAGAACTTACTGGCTGTCTTGAACCAATAAGCGCGCACCTATAACTGGGTACAGCTTATAGCGTACACGCTATGGAAAACCGCCTACACTCGCTATACTCAACCTGCGTTTGCCTGGTTGAGGTTGGCCCACTTGATATTGCTTTATTTTCAATTATCTAAGGACCTATAAAACCTAAGGAAAATATAACCAATTTTTTTTTGTTAGTGGCCCCCACTACCTATAACACATTTGTGCCCTTTGTAGAGAAAAGGTTGAGTATCGCTGGTCTGCACTATAGAAATATAGTGCAAAATAAAATACATGAACGGGTCGTGGCGACAAAATCTTACGTTTTAATTTGTCTAGCCTCCATTCGTACCGTGTGTTAAGGAACTTCATTACAAAAATGCCAATGGCAAGGTTTTACATTTTGCAATAATGGTGTAATTTTTGTTCACAGAGCTTTCTAGCAGCGAACGCGAAATGTTGGTGGGCTGGGGCCTTAGCAGCGGCGACGGCGGAGCTGCGGTACGTCGGATATGTGTCCCCGGGCGTATTACTGGTGGCCGGGGCGCCCCGAGCGCTGGAGATTGTTCGTGGGGCGTACTCACGCTCTGTGCTTAAGCCGCCACCAACTTACCTCATATGTGGACTGGGTAAGTTTATACAACAACTTCACTAGCAGCGTTTATGTTTTACGTACGTTATTATTCTTACTATAAATTAAAGATAACAAACACCCAATAGGAGTTATTTAAGTATGACGTAAGAACCAAAGGGGGAGTAGGGCCATTGTTTAGCTTATTTTGATGACATGGCAGCTGAGGTCTAGACGATCATTATTACTTATTGATCAGATTACAAGGATCCATTGAGTAAAACTAAACACAAGAATTAAATTAACAGAACGCTGATTTAAAAACAGTATACAATTGAATATAGTACATTATATACAATATATTACAATTTTCATAATAAAGCAAAAAAAAAAAAACTTTCTGATTTTCAGGCAAAATTTAATAGAATAAATATAGTGCACCTTATGTGTACCAAGTAAAAGGTTGCAATGAGGTTACTTTATCGACGGGCTTAGACGCAACCTTGCTCTAAGCAGCGGACGCGTTTAAACGACTAGATAATTTTAAAAAGATTTATTACTTCCTAGAGCACAGCCTTCTGTTAAATACGGAAAACATATTTATCCGAGCTAAATATGCGTTTCGTTCCTTATTTTGAACAGTTCCCACGATTTGTGAGAACAACAAAAGAGGTGCAATTATTATGCGCATCTTTAAGAAACTTGAAGCGCGAGCGCACGTCTGTCCACTATACTAAAAATGTGCAGTACAACACATCTTAATAAAGTACCTATTTCAGCAGTGACTTACTGTGCTATTATATTATTTCTTAATATTTTAAAATACTACGCAAACAACTATTATTTAATTAAATACTATTTTTTCCATGTTATACTATTTTTAATATTATATGAAAGCTTTTAAAACAAATTTAAAGTATGCTGACATTAGCTTTTTTAATATATATGATTTTAGAATCGTTAGTGCATATACTGATTTATTAATTAATATTACTAATCATATTTAATATGAAGTTGAATTCTAATGCAATGCTGTTTTCTGCGATAGACAACGGGATATAACACTAAGGAAACACACGTGTGTTGCAGCAGCTATTTATAACTTATCTAAGATAGCTTGTGTCACATTGTTATTTTATGTACAATGTGATTGTGAAAGAAAGAAAGGACATTTATTTAGATGATATACAATGCACACAGTGTATTTACAACTGAAATGAAGGGAAAAAATGAAAATTACATACTGAAATCATCATACAATATCAAAAAAAGACCCAAGCTCAAGATATCCTATGGCAAACTGCTATAGCGCTAGTTTTCAGTTGGACCTGGAGCTAGTTTATTTATATTAATACTTGAGTACAACTATAAAATGTATCAAATATATTATAAACGAATGTACGTCATCTCTTATTGTTGCTCATTATTCCTAGGTTTGGATATAATACTATTAAAAGTTACCGTACTGTTTACTCGATATATCGGTTATAAGTCGGTGCATCTCGTTACGATCGAACATATCGCGCGGCGCCCACAGTGGCCTTGCAAGGACGATACTGGCTTATGTAAATGATTCTGAAATCGTACAAATGACTAGGCGACGCACATTCGCTTATTGTGAGTAATAACTAGTTATGTTTTATTTATATGTAACTATATTTTAAATTTATGTATAAAATGTATATAAGCCAATATATTAAGTGAGTGCAATATATGACTGAAAATTAAATACTTTTTTACAAGAAGCCTAAACAAAAAAAAAACGTGTATATAAATTTTATAGCCTTGAATGAATTTACATTGTCCCATTACCTGACGTTGTTAAAATATAAATTTAAAAAAATACTGAGAAATGATATTCATATGGACCAACTATCACTAATTTTTATTTAAATATAGCTGTATATATATATATATATTTTTATTTAAATTTAGTGCACGATCGCGCGTTTCTAGAATTTTATTGAATAATTTTTGGCCGTATGCTTTTTTCAATACAGCTTTGCTCCTATTGCTAGTAGCATGAAGTAAAATCCCCTAAAGCCTTCTTTAATGATTGCTCGATTAAGTACAAAAATATTTTCTGAATTCCGACTCGTAGTTTCTAAGATTAGCGCGTTTAAACATACAAACTCTTCCGCTTTATTATATTAATATGGATTAACAATATGACATTCCTTTATTAGAACTCTGTAAGGATTGTATTAACTGATGATTGATGTCTCCACGTCATATAATCAAGACAAATATATCCTAGATATATAAATATATAGATCCAGCCAGTACAATAATCATGTAAGCAGATGTTACGTCACAAGAATTATGTAAATTATTGTATAATACGTGTATGGTTTTGCTAAACACGTTGGCATGCATTGTTGCGGGTACGTGACTCGAGTTAAACAGTTTATTTGTTAGTCGGGCTGACATTGAAAATCGATATTTAATGGTACATCTTGGTGTTTCAAGGTCTATCTTGTTTTAGTCCTACCATGATATTAATATTTGTTACCATAATAACGTTTGCTCGTGGCCTGAGCTTACGTGACATACGACGCGTATTATTTTTGTCACTTCTCTAAACAAATAAGGTAATGAATCGTGTACTAATTTGGGTTTGTTTAGAAGTTAACGTTACGCGTTATGTCCATAACCTCACCTGATCTTAAGTGACGATACGGCCCAAGTTACACTAAACCTGTGAAGGGACTGGCTCTCAAGTTCAACTACCGGAACACACTAATTGGTATTTGGCGGCAGATTTTCAACTTGAGGGTTGTTGCTAGCCAGGCAGGCATTAGAAAAAGCCCTACTACCATGCTATGGTTTCCTCACGATGTTTTACTTTACCGAAAGCTCAAGCTCATCGTAGGTGAATTCAAACTCACGTCCTTTGATACAGAGCCCGTACTCACTACCACTGAGCTATCATTGCTTCAAACGGGTTTTTAAACGGACGCTATTCCATTCAGGAGTTTTTTTTTTCGATTGGACGTATGCTGTTAGCCTTAAGGGCTTTCACAGCTTCACAGAACTTTAGAGGACAATAAATAAAAAATAATACTAATAAATTTTTCTATTATTTGCGATGTAGGATGGTGTGTGATTTAGGCAACAATGTCGTACATTATTTTGCATGAACGCATACGACTCTTCGCCAAACGCAGTAAACGGTTCGAAACTCCTCTACGACCGCACCGAATTCAAACTTTTACTTTCATCAAAAATCGATGGACCCTTTCGATTTACTGCACGAAATTTCAACCAAGCCCGATGAATAATTGACAATTATTTTAATTCAATAACGATGTACGATTATTAAGAGCGAAGATATGTGTAATTTACTGAGTCAGTACTTTCTAAAATGAAAGTATTTTATATATTTCAGAACACGTCCTGTACTTCGTACCTATTAATGCACGTTACCTTATTTTTTTCTCTAAGTAGGGAAAAGTTTCTATTATGTATTATAGCCTCTCGCAGTATGGTGGGCTCACCAGAAATATCCAGTTAAACAACTACCACTGTTATGGATTTCCTCCTTATTGCTTTAAACCAGGGCCTGTTTTAGTATGTACGGACGCTGCGTCAACGGACGTGAGTTCGAATCCCTCTGATGAGCTTAAGCTTGCTACCGTTCTCAAGTCGAAAATACTTATAGATGTGTTCCGGCAGTTGCACTTG
Source organism: Actias luna (assembly GCA_039707435.1). NCBI lineage: Eukaryota > Metazoa > Arthropoda > Insecta > Lepidoptera > Saturniidae > Actias > Actias luna. The sequence continues at coordinate 3,610,275 of JAZHAC010000033.1, read as the reverse complement.
AGATCCAGAAATTTTACCAACCTTAGGGTATCCACCATTGTTATTTAACATCATACGAGATAACACTAAACTTAAAATTAATTAGTATTAATAAGGAAATATCATATGCACAAAGTTTTACCACACGTTGCGTTACCACAATCGTTAGAACAATGGCCGAAAACTAGATCGGCTTTCGACCTAGTGACGTTTGACCAAATCAATATTATGTACTCGACGACTACCTTTAACCAATCAACAATAAATTGAACTCAATTCTATTGGCATTGTTAAAATAATTGACCGACATACGACCGCAAATATAATTTTGTTGCCGATTGCAATTTCATTTACGACAACTTTAATAATGCATTTGTTCTATATAACGTATATAATATAAAATTATTGGTTTTATGCTTACGGAATACGGTCTACTGAATTCTAAATACGATGTTTTTCCGATTTAGTAAAACAATAGGGTTCAAAATAACGGAGAACGTGCAGACAGTTAGCTGGACTATCAACGTACGAGTACCTTGCTCTTAGGGCTACCACATAAAATACCATTTTGTGAAATGACGAAATACTTTACAACTGAAAAAAATTAACACTTTATTATTTGGTAAATAAATATTTAAGAAGAAAAGCAATTTAAATAGGTCGATTTTAAATACTTTTATGTGAATTATGTTTTCATAATATGACATAAAATAGTAATGGTTTTTTTTAATTTAATCCTAAAATCCATAGGGTAGCATGTTACATCAATAGCTTGTTTTTATTTAACAAGTTACATTTAACGTAACTTTATACCTATTAAATCCAAACCCTTTTTTTGTAAAAATTACATTCACTTAATGGTCCAAATCAGTATTTCAAAAACGAAATAAAAGTTATATACTATTATTAATACGATTTTATTACCTTTAGATGAATTTATCTGTCAATGTAACGGAATCGGTCAATATAAATTTAACCAACTTAGAGTTATCTCATTTGCATGAACATTTTCACACGCATCAAAAACTAATGCCAGTAAAATATCATGACTCAGTTAATCCTGATCAGGGTACACGAAAATCACTTAGTTTAATTTATAGAAAAAAATACAATTATAACACGACTAGCTACGCCGGCGACTTCGTTCGCGTGGAGTTAAAATTATTATATAAAGTTTGCCCGTTTTTGTTTTTTCAAGTTTCCTTTTTTCAATACTACTTTGGTGCTGTTAGTGCTAACGTAATGCTATATAGCCTGATTATTCCTCAATGATAGCTCTAGCCAACACAAAAATAATTTCTAAAATCCGACTTGTAGTTTTTAAGATTATCGCGTTCAAATTATCAAACAAACTTCCGTTTTATATTTTTAAATATGGATACATTTAGGTTTAGCGATGTGGTCACAATCTCACCTGATGTAAAGTGATGTGAAGCCTATTGGAGGTACTGGCTCTCAGATATATGTATATTGCTAGGGCTTTTTTGTAAAACGTTTATTAAGAGCGATTTTTTTTTAAAGTATAATATATATTATTGATTTTTTGTTACTAATAAAATTGATTTTAAATGTAAAGTTTGACAACCATAGATCGCTCAGCGGGAGTTTATAGAAGGAGAGTCGATTATACTGAACGAGCGACCAGACTTGTAATACAAGGAATGCAGCTACACCTATTATCATATGATAGGCTATTTTTAGGCTGGAATTTAAATAGTAACTTCTGCTTTTAAACTAATCTATTTCTTTTATGAGAGATAAACCAAATGCAAGCGGTTAGGTTTAATAATAAGTCTACTTGATGGCGTAGTGGTTTAAGAAAGAGGTCACGGTAAGAGTGTTTTGGATTCTAATCTCATGTCTTATTGGTTTGATGAGATGATATTCTGAGAGGATTTTATACCTGTAACCTATACTTAATTATTATTATTAATTATTTATTTAATATTTATTTAATATTATAAAAATTTTGCACCCTTAGAAAGCTACATTATTCCTGAGTAACATGGGGTATAAATTAGGGCTCCCTACTCAGAAAAGTTTGTTTGTTTGAACGCAGTAATTTTATGAACTACCAGTCGAATTTCAAAAACTGTTTTTTTTATATATTTGATAGAGCAACCATTGAGGAAGGATTTAGTCTATTAACATAACCATTAATATTAACATATTGAAAATATTAACTATAATATATTAACATTACCATCAATAGGAGCAAATCTGTATCGAAAAAAGTTACAAAAACGGTCAAATTATACTTTTGAAGTTAAACACGTGTAGAAGGACATACAGTAAGACAAAAAAATCAAAATAAAATGTTTTTACCTTCTATATCGTAAACAATATGTATCGCGATTGTGCGATATTAAATTTTTATGAATATTTACTCTATATACGTAGCTTCTATATAGATTATACCTATTTGTAACTTTAAAAAACTTACGCTTTTCTAACGAGTACAAAGAATATATTTTCTATGCTCGTTTCATCTACACCATATTTGGTAAACGAGTTCAAAGACTTTAAAGAGTGAATTCAGAACAATATTTTCATTACCTCGTAGAATTTAGATATTAAACTTACATTTCTAAATCGTAAAATGTTTCTGATATGTCTCGCCTTAGATTGTTAAATAGAGATATTGTCGATTCGGTGTTTATTTGTTCAATTAACCATTGATTAGATTTTATAGTTACAAGTTTGTTTGTTTTCTTTGAATACAAAGTTTTATTAAAATACTTTTTAACATGTAATATAACAAGTCATCACAGATAACTAATTAAATGAGGATTTTAAAAGAATATTATAATTAAAATTAAGCTTTTTTAAAATGCAAAAAACAATTACTTTAAAGGTAAACTGCAAAGTTTTTGTTAAATAAAAATATTGTAATGAAACCATAGCATGGTGGTAGACTATTTTCTAATGCACGTATGGTTAGTTACCACCCTCAAATTGAAAATATCTCGCCAATACCTGTAAATGCTTTGGCACTTTCGTCTAAAATATTTTTTTTATAAAAAGCTATATCTAGAAAGCATAAAAATATATAGAACTTTTTATTTTAGACAATTTTATTTTGTCTACATACCTACATTTTAACCAATATCTGAACGTCGAACTGTATATATTTATCGGTGCTGAAATAGTTATGGTAGGTTTTATTTAAATTTAACGCTAAAATTGAGGTTCACTTTCGCGGCGTCAAATTAAAATTCTTTGAGAAATCCTTGGGAAGTGATCTTAATCTGTCATGTCAAACTAAATAATTAATGGAAACGAAATGCAATAAGAAAGTTATTTAAACCTATTTAGGGAAATAAAATATTCGTGAACTGTAATCTATCTTGATGCCTACAATGCGATTGCATTATGATTATTTTTTTAATTATCGTTTGCTACTCGGTTTACCTGATCTTAGTGGAACTAGTTATCGAATGCAACTGTCAGAATATTCTACTAGGTGTTTGGTGACAGATTTTCAACTTAAGTGGTAGCTTGTTGGTAGGCTTAAAAATATCCTACCATAATGATATGATATGATCACGTGTTTCTTCAACGAAAGTTGAAGCTGTTATAGAATTCAAGCTTCTATTATGACTATCATTGGGCCATTAGTTCATATTTTAGTACCACATTACCATCCACACCGCCTATACACACACAACGTAAATTTGTCTGGTAGCTAGTAAATAGGCATAAAAATATCGTACCATCATATTATGGTTTCATCATCTTGTATTTTCTTCAGTAATAGTTCAAACTCCTTGTAAGATTGGAATATTTATTATAGCTATCACTAAGCCTGGACATATATAACCTTTTACTAGATATTATCTTTAAACGACATCTCTTCAAAAAAACTACCGGTAATTTTTCCCTTAAATGTACAGCTGTACCGTTATTATTTCTAAATAATTATTTCAAATTCCAAAAGCAGATTGATTTTTGTTACATTATGTAATATAAAATTATTTTTGTTTTATTTATCTGGAATTATAATGTAATGTATGCATAAAACTTTCACTAAAATAGGATTTCAAAACTAGCTATGTATTCATTTCACAAGGGAAACATTATGAATGGATGTCACAATTCCACACCCGGTCGAAAGGAAAAACATAAACGAATTCATTAGCAAAAATAGTAATATAGGAAAAATATTTAAAACATTAAGATTTTATGTAGCAAGTGTTCTTTTAACCAGTTTTAAATGTTTACACTGTGAAATTATCACGGCACAAGGTATATTTATTTCATCCGACAATAAATCATGAACACAACTTTCAATCAGGAACTGCTTCGATGTTTTTTATACACCCACAGAAGCCCTAAGAACAGGGTTGCGTATAAAAAACTGGTACACAACTGTTCACACAATGATTTCCTTTCCCCGCGTACCTACAAGAGAAATGCTGTCATTTATATAATAATTTAAAGAATTATAGCATAAACATTATTCGATAAGGCTATGTTAAACATACTTTCTAGTGCCGCATACTCTGTATATTGCACCGGTATCATGTATTTATGAGTTGTGCGATATATTACAATGACATGGGCCGTATATTCAATTGTTGTAAGCTATAAACTACATCATAGTATGCGATGAGTTCGTAACACTTAGAGAGACTTGATTCAACAACTTTAGTAAGTTAACCAAAATAGAATCAACTTCTTTTGTAGCTTAAAATTCTGTTGTACTAAAGCATTCGAGAGCCCGAAAGAGGTTTGGCAGTCTTTGGCAGCAAGGAGGCATTTCTAATGCCCAGTATCCTTAAGTTGAAAATCTGCGTCCAAATACCCACAGGTATGTTCCGGCAGTTTGACTTGAAAGCCAGTCCCTGCACTAGACTTAGCATGTCCACCATCTTCGGCCACATCGTCACGTAACATCAGCTGAGATTATAGCCATAACGCTTATCCTTAACTATAAAAAAAATCTTGGCAGTTTCACTTTAAACCATCTATGTTTCACAATCATGGCACCCCCCTTTAAACTTCATACGTACCGTGTTTCTACGGTGTAAATGATACGGACATAACTTCACGTCCTTCCATCCAGCAAATAAAATCTACAGCAAGTCGTAAAAAAGAAAGCGTGACTTTCTCACGTAGAAGCTTCCTAATCATTAATAAATCTAATACATATTTACGCGATAGGTGTAATAAAAGAATACGCAAACACGTTTAATGTTACACGGATAATAAACGTTGACCCGGGCTATAAAACGCCGTCGGGGCAGGGGGCTCTAGTCAAAAACTTGTCATCGACCGTTGTTACACTTTCCCCTTGATGGTTCCACTCACAATTACTCCCCTGAATAAACAATAACGTTTTTATCAGATCTCTTATGACTAGACGTGAAGTATAGAGTACTCGACAGTATAATAACCTATATACTCCTGAAAGCCTATGTTACTCATGCCTTATGTAGCATTCTAATGGTGATAGAATTTTGAAATCGGTCCAGTAGTTCTTGAGTTTATTCGTTACAAACAAAAATACAAATATTTCCTTTTATAATATTAGTATAGATTACCGACATCGCAGAAGAGGAATTTGACGCAGGTGACTCATCAGTTCAAACGTTTTAAAACAATAATATATAATAGTATACTACATAGTATAATATTAGTATAGTATATATACCACTAGCTAGAATGTATATTATTTTTATTAAGATCATAATAATCATAGCAATACTAATTACATAACAATGATGCGGACCCAGAGTCCGCAGTGTAGAAAAAAATATCTCTTTTAGAACGTTAAAACCCGCTATGAAAGGTAACCCGCAGTTAATGGTAAAACGCAAGCGAAGTCGGGAGCACCAGCTAATACATATGTATAAGCGCAAATAATGAGAGTATAATATTTATTAATATAGTTTGTCTTTATGCGATCAGTAAATGCACCATGAACTATGTAAGAAGAATGGAATATTAAAAATTTAGCTAAGTAGAATATCTATATATTAATACGTGAAGCAAAAACTTTGTAGACCCTTTTAAGAAAATTACGCGAACAGAGGAATATAAAATTTCGCACACTTATAGTTTGTATAGAGAAGGAGAGCAGAATGCTAACATTTTTTTTATTATGCATAAAAATAAATTGAATCAATAAAGAAAAACATTACACACACTACCATGTACTTGACACACACATACATATATACTCCCTTGTTTATTGTTATAGTCTGTGGTGAAATTGAGAATAGATTAAAGATTAATATTGTTTGTCTTTACTGAATGTCAAACATAACCCTATATATTAATATGAGTCTTTGACAACAGAACCTTAATAATGTTCAAACGTATAATTTTAAATTAATTATGATCGAATTTTGACCACGGGACGCCCACAAGCATTAGTAGTATTAGCTTTTTTTATAAGTAAGGTATGCCCTATGGCCACAATCTCACCTGATCTTAGTGATGATACGGCCCAAGTTGGTAGACACGCTTAACCTGTAGGGGAAATGGCTCTCAAATGCAACTGCCTGAACATACATATTGGCAGATATTCAACTTGAGGGTGGTAGCTAGCCAGGTGGGCATTTGAAAAAGTCCTACCACCTTGCTATGGGGTCATCAGGGTTTTCCTTCACGGAAAGCTCGAGCTCATTGTAGGTGGATTTGAAGTAACGTCCCTTGACGCGAAGTCGTACACACTACCACTGAGCTTAGATTATATATGGTAAATATTTTGATCGTTAATCTGCAACGAAAACTATGCACGCACTATCTATGGTAACGACTTCATTCGCGTATTAAAAGCTATATAAGTTGACCTTTTTGATAGTTATTCCTTTTTTATTCTGCGGTCAGTATCTATACATCTGTATAGTAAATTATATTTATTCATCACTCGCTTTTACCTGCGACTTCGCTTGCGTTGATATTTATTTTGTAAAACAAATCGGATGAGACAAATAAAAATTTTATACAAAGTTTATTTTTCTTTACCTCACTTCCAATAAGTTTTTCGCGAGAAAGAGTTGCCTTATCACCTTTACCAGTTTCCTATCTATCTCTATACCAAAATTCATAATAATCTATTCAGCGGTTTAGGCATGAAAGCGTAACAGATACAAAAACCCATTATCGCAATTATAATTTTAGTAAGGATAAGCGTTGGTCTATGTATCTAACTACTGTTAAAATAGTCTCTTACCACCCTGATGTTAATTTGTTCAAAATGTCGAGATAAGCGCATGCAATACATTGTTTATACATTTTATGTAAATTTTGTTACTCAACCTACTGCAGGATATAAAAGAATATCATATATTCAAGCATCTATTTAAATTAAATGATTTTTTTTAAACAATTTGAACCGTGTGAACCAACACAAAATTATGAAATAACACGAAGAAATTGTCAACGAATGTATATCGGTAGGTATCGCGAATGTTCCGTATCGATTTTATATAAGAATTTCGCGGCATAATGTCTCGTGTTCGCGTAATCGGTACGTGGGAAACAGAAACCGAACAAATGGGAAGTGCGGTGTCCGCCACTTACGGATGGATAAGTCAATCGGTACTGATAAATGTTCACTTAAGTAACGGTTTTCCTTTATACTACACGGTTTCTAGAGAACAGTTTACTCGCGCAGTCGTATGTCAAACTGTCATACGTTATAGGCTCACGTAGAACCCCATTGCCTTCCCGTACGCGGATGTAACTGCAAAACCCTCTGACTTAAAAAAGTATTTCTTGTACTACTGTTGTAAGTTTATTTCAATAAAAAAAATGGTTGAAGCCAATATGAATGAAACCTTTTGTTTGACTTAGCTACGTTAGCTGGTATACATGAATGTTGCCATTAATAAAATGTCTAATATGTTAATTTCAGCATGTGGTTACAGTGGAATTCTAAGCGTTTTATTATCATATCGCCATCACTTTGAATTATTTTCCCAACGACGACAGAATAATAAATATTTTATACTATTTTTATAGAAAAGGACAGACAGTGGCAAATACAACGATAGATCAAGTCTATTTTGGGTACAAGTGCGGTGCAACAATAAGTGCCTTTGAAGTCTGCCACAACGTGCACAAAGTGATAGACAGGTCATTAAAAAATTACAAAAAAATATACATGCGCAACATAAAGTTAATAACCTACAGGCTGTCTACTAATGCCTACTGTTAGTCTCTATAATTGTGTACATATTACATATACATATTGCAGTACAAGCCAAAGAAAAACAACTTAAATGCAAACAACAAGTTTAAAATAAAGTATGCAGTTGAAACTATTTTGAGCGAAAATTCTAAAAGGAGCAATTAAATATCTTGTTACCTGCATTATTAATATCATGACAGTAAGTCACTAAAACGTTGTAGTATATAAGCAAAGATATTTATAGACAAATAACCCTTTTTCTGGATTTGCACATTTTTAATACGTATATATATTTAAAAATTACATTATCTATAACAGAAAAAAAAATCCGTGTTTATTTTTTATTATTTCTGAAAAATTAATTCATTTTTTTTAAATTAATTAATTCATTAATTCATTCTTATGTCCTTTTAATTGACAGTTCCCGTAAATTCAACAAAATTTCATTATAATTATCAAATAGCATTAAAAAAACGAAAGTTCTTGTGGAGTATCTCTAGTAAACTCTACTATTTAACAGAGAAATTAGAGGTTCCAATCTGTCACAAGCCTACAATTTATGAAATAGGACTAATTATTCATTCGGACTGTTAAATTCTGTCAGATGGATTTCGCTTAGTACAAGCAACGCTTAATTTTAAATAAAACATAGATAAGAAATAATCTTGTTAGTATTGAGCATTAAAAAAAAAAAAAAATTACTTAAAAAATACAAATACAACATGATTAAATATAAATATATTTTATTCGTACTGATATGAAACACGTGTTGCAGATTAAGGAATATATAATTGAACATAGTTATCAGTTCTCACATATATCTAATACCAACCAACTTGCAACAAAACATTAACTCGTATCTTACCTGAAGTATAATTTAAAAAACTTTAAATCTTTTAACTGACAAATCAACTACAATTATAAATAAATCGCTTGTCACTTAATGACTGTACCATCGGCTAAACGGCTCGACCTTCACGGACCTTGCGCCCGCCGCAGCGCATTCACCGCGCACGCTCCGAATGAGTTGACATCCCTACGTCTCGTTGTGCAGGTATAAAATACAAGTTTATATAATCGCTGACAAGTAATTTTACGAAAACTCACTGACATTCAAGTTTTCATTTCTTAGAAAGTCCGTATTTGAACAAATGATGTCAGCTTAATATATTATGACCATATATATATTTATAAGTATGATGGTGTGTTTGTTTGTTTGAACGCTCTCGTCTAAGGTACTACTAGTCGGATAAAAAAAAACCTGACTAGCTATCATCCTTTAATTGAAAATTCACTGCCAAATACCTATGGGCGTATACCGGCACTTGAGAGCCAGTCCTTCCACGTAAACTTAGCGTGTAATATCCTGGGCCTCATCATCACTTAACATCGGAGAGGTTGTAGAGATAACGATAAACCTATAAGTAGATATAATTTTTTCAACATAAAATAGCGAAATGAATGCGTTCTGAAATTGTTCCTTTTCTTATGAATGCGTTTAAATGTTATTAATTTAATTGAATTTTTATATGGTCTTTAGTTGAGTCTAACTTTAATTGGTTTGTAGTACTTGTATGAAGTTTATATTGTTTACTAAATTTTGTATAAACAGTAGGTTACATCTGAGCTTGTGACCTCTCGGGCGTCGTGGCATTTTGCCAGCTCTGTCACCCCATAGTTACACCATTGGTAAAAACTATATTCATCACAAGTTGGACCAAGCAATACACATTTACAAAAGCTCATTGAATTTGGTTGTTGCGGCTTCCGAGACTAGCGTCGCCGAACATCATGATTCGGTATTTCTTTTTATATAAAAACTCCGTGTCACGTTGTTTGTTCGCGATAAACTATGAAACTATTAAATCGATTTTAATCAAATTTTGCACACCGTGTACAGTTTGATCCAACTTGAGGGATAGGATACTTTTTATCTCGATAAGTGATTATAACGCGATAGATGTCATTGTAGTTCATGTGATTGACTCTTGACAAGGCAGAACAAAGTCTGCTAGATCCGTTACTTAACTATAATCAGTTACATATAATAACAGTCCTTAAAATTACCATCAATGGACCTGAAGAAAACAAATACATGATGATAGCTCACTGGTAGCGTATAGGAAAGCCGCCTCATGGGACGTGAGTTCGAATCCAACCTTTTACAATACGCTTGAGCTTTCGGTGAAGGAAACCGTCGTGATGAAACCATAGCATGGTGGTACAGCTTTTTCTAATGCCCGCCTGGCCAGCTACCACCCTCAAGTTGAAAATCTGCCGCTAAATACAATTAGGTGTGTTCCGGCAGTTCCATAAAAAAACTTAAGAAATTATTTTAATCGTTGTCACAAACAACCAATTAAGAATACTCGATTCGTTTTATCAACGTGTTAAACTATTTAAGACAAACGAAAACGCATTAATTCGTAGGAGCGTCCATTAATGGTAATAGAAAGTCGCATCTTATGTAGAGTCATTACGGTTCGTATTTGCATATCGTTCTGTTAAAATGAAATGTCATTTTCGATCGGTGCAAGTCAAAGATGGCAAGCGGAAACGTACTTCCGAAATTATATAATTTATATTCTGGTTCAATTAATATCCGATCGTTATTCAAATGTGTATTAATTGTTGAAGATTTTATTAATTTATCATCTTTTAATAATTATGGATTTCCATTTTATGTAAGATCGTGATTGTAGTCATATTTATGGTTTTTATATACTATTTTTAAAGTTTCTCACTCCGAAATGTATGTTAATTCATCGATATCTCTTCGGTTTTATTTATAGCCCATAAATAATTATTTCGTTATAATACCACAGTATCTTGTTATATCTTTTATGTTGACTGGTATCACATAGGCTTAATATTTTGAATTTTTAAACTTTTCGTATATTATTCTACTATATACTGAATTCGCTCTGAAAGTTTAAAAGGTGCATTTGTCTCGTAACATAGTGACAATAGTCTGCATAGACTGAAGCTACAATTGCAAAACTAGATATATATTTCATTCATGAAATAACATTTTAGGTTTTTTTTTTTATATTTACTAGCAAAATTTTCCCTCATCTCGTTGTGGTTTTGTACAGAAGTACAATAATCCTTTGTCAAATATTCATTCGGACTTCGTGAATGAAATTTCTTATTAGTATGGACACTTCAAGATAAAAAGTATATAAAACATTCATGTAGAAATATACATTTATATAAAAAAAAATGAAACCTACCTGTCAATTACTTTTCAGCTTTTTCAGCACTTATTTTTTTTATATCTAGATTAGTTTGCCCGGTAATTGTTGTGAACGCACGCTGCTTCAAGGGATGTGGGTTCTAATCCACCTAGCTTGAGCTTTCGGTGAAGGAAACCATCGTGATGAAACCAAAGCATCTTGGTACGGTTTTTTCTAATGCCCGCCTAGCTAGCGACCATCCTTAAGTTGAAAATTTACCGCCAAATACCTATAGGTATGTTCTGGCAGGTGCACTTGAGATCTAGTCTCTCCCCTAGGCTTAGGGTGTCCAGAATCTTGAGCCACATCGTCATTAAACATCAGGTGAGAATGTGGCCATAAGGCTACCTCTTAACTATATAAAAAACTGTGCTTAAGTCATAATAAATATGTTTCAGAATAATTACTATGATTATAAAATTCGATATTCTATTTGTATTTACACCGATTACTTATTTGCATAGTTTGACTATATACAAAAAAAAAACATAAATAATCTCTATATTACTATCGCTTATGAATTGTATTGTGTGCTGTGTGTGTTCACGGGTGATTCTCATCACATACTTGTCATAATTCTCATAGACCACCTTATAAAGATAAAGATCAATTTCTCATCACAAGATCCGAACGAAACAAAGAACACCTTTCACTTACCCTTAAAAGGAAAGCAATTTTATTTTATTTAAAACATTCAAACGAATAGATATTACAAAAATGCAGAGTGAAAGTAAAATTACAACTAAGAAATTCATTGATGATTTATAAATGGTTAAGATCAAGTTATAGTTATTTTATTGTAGCATGGTCAAATGATTGTTCTGTGTTTGATAGTGTTCGTAGTACCATCGAAAAATGATATCAACCATTGTTAAATCAGTAATCCATTGTCGGTTGCAGTGGAGCCCTCGAGTATTTCTTTCTGCTCGAAGGATACAGTGGCACTACTCAAATCATTACGTGTTCATCACTACACTGCATTTAACTCGTGCACACGTTAGGTACATGGTTCTGGGAGGGACAACCCTGGCCTTAATATGATTCAGTCTTCTATTGATTTACTGATCACTGTCCAGTAGCGCAGGACAAGTTAACCCGTGTTGTAACTAAGTAAGCTCGTTGGTTAGTTAGGTTCATATCTAATCACATCCCCGATAACAGTCCACACCGACATTCGGCCACTCCATGGCACCCTTGCATTCGTTGCCTCCCGTGCTAAGTGCCTTCCGCTCTTGACCCCAGGTACGGTGAAACGGGTTTAGCCCGTCAGGCTAAAAAAATGGTTGCAGATATTGAAAAAAATAAATAAATAAACTAGACACCTCAAGCATGTCTCTAGTAGCTATTACGGTTGACGTACGATGATCACGATTTAGTCTTACATAATTGCCATATAGGTACTAACATCTTATCAACTTTACACAATATCATGTGATATCTGACTGTGCAGCCAAAACGATAACACGAAAAACCTACAAGTATTCCAATAGAAAACCAATTATACTTTCTCCAAAATTTTCCTAGAAACTGCAATCTTAGTCTTTCTGTAAAAAGTGTATTAAGACGATTAACGTTAAAATAAAATATATATATACAGAGGAATAATATAAAGATAAAAAAATATATAAATATTATAAAGAGGAAAGATTCGTATGTATATTTATAACGAGAAACTCAGAACTACTGGACCGATTTCGAAAATTCTTTCACTGAAATAATTCTATATTATCCCTGAATAACAAGGGCTATAAATTAGTTAAATAATTTTCAGTTCAATGCGAACGAAGTCGCATGCACAGCTAGTGCTTTATATGTAAGTACTTATGATTTTGTAATAGCAGTACATTTCACATAAAAATTATCCTCTTGAATTTGTCTTACTAACGTTTTTCATAATAGATTTATTTACGACATAAATATTGTATAATTATTTTAAGAAATAGTGTAATCCACTGGAATGCATTGCAATAATATTTGAGACATCCTCTGACACTGAAGACGCTATGATGAAATTTATTGAACCGTGAATCAAATTTCGTTCGATCGAAAGTTGCCCCGTGTCTGCAGTTTGTATTTATTCAAAGTACCTATTTGCACAAACTCAAAAAGCTTAAATGTTTTATTCCTATTGCAATTATAAATAAGGCCTTCGTAATAATAACAAAACAAGACATTGAACACAGTCTCGAATAAAGACGAGCTGTTTGCAGATATATCAACCTGACATCATACACCAGTGCTTCAGCGCCGACTCATCTATCAAAATCGAGACGGGTAGAATAGACAAATCTCGCCAAATTACTTATTCTGTCAGTAGAATGAAATATATTCATGGAAGCAAAGTAACAGAGCTTATTTTGCTATTTATAAATACCAATATTAACTTTGCCAGAATATTAAACACAGTAGATGAAGTGATGTCAAGTTCAACTTCAGTTATTATGATAGTATCATGTTTTCTGGCAATAATTTATAGTTCTTTCGTCTGCGTATCCACACTTAATTAGTCATATATATCGCGTGTTTTGTGTACATTAAGTGGTAAATAACAATTATGTTCCATAGGTTAGAAGATCGTATGGTTTGTTGACCTGAGAATGTATTAGATTGCCAAAAATGTAGATGATGAGTTTTGGTATTACATTGTTCAAGGTCTGGTTACTTTAATACACTCAGTCACGATTATATCATCAATCCGATCGTTCCGTTTCCCAATCGGAATCAAAGTAGACGATGTGAAAACAATTACAGGTTACTCATGTTATAATTAAACGAAAGTGGTATTTAAAATTGAAATATTTAAGTTCTTCCGTGATAGATCGATCCTAGATCGATGACCTACTGAACTAAACTGGTGATATTTTTGCACTTATACGAATTAAAACAATTACAAAATATTAACCACTGTAACAGGAAATTGTAGCAGAACGATCCATGTGAATTCGTTTCCCAATCGAAACGAGACTATTGATAAGGGTGATTGCGATAAAAGAACAAGTATCGCACGTCACGAGAGCAGCGAAAGTGTTCTTAATGAGTTACACCTCGGGCTATTGGCAGTGTACACCAGTCTCTAACGCTAAATTGACTCATTTGACATACTCTTCCTACCAGAAGAGTCTTGCTTTTGACTGCTATTGAAAAAGGGATCTTATCACTCGTCAATCAAGATGGAAAATTTTGTATTAAAACTATAAAATTTGTAACCATAACGGTGGAAGGATTTGCGTAGGTCATTTTAACAGTTAGAGTTCAAATTTGAATGGCGATTAGAAAAACTATTATGTTTACAAACGCCGCGAGATCAATGTTGATTATTTTGTACTGACAAGCAAATTAGCTGATGCCTTTGTCTCGTTTAGACGTATTAACTGTGATAGATGATTGAAGGAGTCCCGATAAGAGAACCAGACGTGGTGTTCAATTAAACAGTTCATTTCATCTGGCATGAATGAAATTACACAGGCAATAAGACTGAACTATTATCCAACGTGAGTTAACTGGTGAAACTTTCTTTAATCGACTTTATATTGTTTGGTACAAAGACGTTTATTACTTTCACAAATAAATAAATGAAGGTCACGTGTAATTAATTAGTAATCGCAATTAATCTATTTATATATAGATCCGGGTATCAAATATTTGTCAAATTTTTTCGTGCGATAATATATTGATCATCTCCATGGCAAGTATGAAATCTTCAATTATCTATTATTTCCTATTAATCTAACTAGTCGATGTATAAGACCTATAACATTATTTTTTGATTAGGCACATTTTTGAAACAGCTATTGTAGACCCAGCTACATAAAGACTTACAAAGTAGTAGGATAACATCAACTACCGATAGTTTGTTGGATATACATATGTGTGTACGAAAGAGCAGTGTCTATCATGGCATTATAAACACACCAAACAGAAACAGAGGTTTAAAGTTTTAGTTGTAAAATATAAAACTGTTGAATTTCTTTCTCTTTATAACTCAAATGCATTAATCGACCAGTGACAAGTGTATGTTGGCAGCAAGATAGTAAAAATAGGAAGGTGCAAATAAAAAAGCCTAAAATGGAGGATATGATCATTGCTACTGCCATCTCATATTGAGAGTAGTAAATCCTGCTTTACAATCTCTGTTAAAAACATAAAGATGAATCAGAAGAAAAAATTTGTATTTTATAAAAAAATTGTGAATATACTACATGAGTAAATGTGACTTTTTATCTCAAGACATACTTAAATGTATTCCAAAACTTTCATTTTTTTATTCGTTTAAAAAAAAATAACCAGTTGCTAACGCTCTATCAAATAGCATAAACATTAAACTACATCATCATAATTATTAAAATGTCAAAATAATCAACGTTAATTTCACAACTAATAAAGTTTTATGAAGTCGGAACAATCAAATAACCATACAATAAATTTGTTCGCACAGCCCACTTTTTAAATTAAATTCTTCGTGGAATCGTTACAATCTTGGAAGAGTTCATTTAGCCTGAATACCGTCGACAGCTGTAAACAATAACCTGCCCTTAAATCCATAAATGCTGGGGACCGTCACGACATGATCACACATGACCCTGGCTTTTACCTGTGCACACCTAATGAAAGCGATCCGTGAAAGTCACAATTGTAAATGGTGTTGGATTCACTTACGCTTCGAGATGATGAGAGTCTGATTGTTGTGAGAAAATGTCAACACATTAGTACACTTGCAAATTCTTTCCACTTCAAACTTGTTACAGTTTTATGAGAAATACCGAAGCGTTGAGTTCTGTGCTACTTTTTGATGCGTAGATAAATTAAAGTATGCTTCTCTTCTTAAAAGCGTTTTTTTTTATTTCCACGGTACTTTGAATATTTAATACTGTGTATGTAAATCGAGCAAACATGTAGTGCCTTGTTTTATTATCGAATAACGTCACAGCGAATCGACAAACGTATTGGACAGAAAATTGACAGGAATGACATTAACGGACATGTTATATATCGACCATCCGGCTAGCAATATTCATTGGTTGCGTATAACAAATATTATATTTTGCATATTTTGTAACTGTATCTAAAACAAATAGGTTAGAGGTGTTCGTTCAGGTTAACTTTCTTTTAAGGTACTTTGGCTATATTGATATATTTACCCTATCGTTATATAGCTTACTGCTACTATTACTGCTTACCTATTTTAAATAATGTCCATGCAAGTACATCTAATGACTAAAAAGTATCAAAAATATTCTTTAAAATTACCTTTTTAATAAGTTAGTTTAAGATTATTTGTTGCAGTCGAATTTTCTAAAAATCGTAATAGCTTTTAATTTTTTTTTCATTCCTTTATAAGTAACTTTATAAGTACATCTGAATTCAACAAACCGTCTTTTATTTGTATAATTTTTAATATACTTCATAAGTAAAAAGTTGATTTACTTATAGTATAGTAATCATAGAAACCTAAATAACGAGGTAGATTCAGTTATCTGTGACCGTAATCATTTCGATAGAGATCATAAAGTTAAGTGCTGTGATCGATATTGGCGTACCAGATACAGATAAAGTGTTAGATGAAAGTGAATGTGAAAGAGTTGTTGCCCAAAAGAAAGCAAAAGTACACTTGCAAAGTGATTAACGCATGTGTACGTATCAGAGATGTTTGTAGATAGTCTTGACAAATGTAATTTGTTTCCTTCCAGCGGCGGTGTTTGTGTACTTTTGTTTGTTAATAGACCGTGGATTGTTAAATTGATTTCTTCGCGACTTTCACTATTCGTTAGCTTAAAGCTAACTTCAAGCGTAATGGGGAGCCGATCGGAATACAAAATGCTTTTCGTATTTACACACAAGACCATCGTTAAATCACGTAGCGCATTGATTAACATCGTTGACGGTAATTGAAGGGAAAATAATGTCATAAAGGTATATATCTGAATTAAATTTTGAAGGTGTAGTGATTTCTTTGACACAATTATGAATTTATTTTCTCCTGATATGAAATCAAGTAAACAGTGAATCAAGCTTCGTTCAATTCATCTGAAAATGAAGTGGTGCAAAATGAAGAAAATCGAGTTATTCAACTGCATATAATTGAAATAGAAGAAAGTATAGCTGATTTTAAAAGGGAAAATAATGTATTTAATTTTTAGCAAAATATAAAATTTACTATAGATTAATGAACATACTTTGCATTTCATATTATGATTTGAGGTAATTTACACAATGTTGTCATATATAAAGTTGCTACAAGAATATTACTTAAGCAATCAGACTTCTTCATGAAGCTTTCTTCAAACGTTCATTACAAATCGCAATTAGTAATTGTAATTTTAGTTACAAATATTCGTTGGGTGATCGAATAGATTCTTTACTACGGACCATTCGAACACTTAGAGGTATATTAAATATAGTGAAATGATAAGAAAGCAATAAAACTACAACGAAATAGATATTAGTATCATCTACAAGTTACTCTTAATTTTATCTATAATTTGAGATATTTGCGAAGAAAATAAAATAATATACCAATGGCATGAATGTATATGTGAACACCTACGCATTAAGCGATACATTCTAATTTGTGATCAGAATTTGCCCTGGAAACCTTTATTTTTAATTTATTGCATGAATTATTGTTTTAACATTATAATGATGTTCATCAACACGGATCGACTTCTCTCTGATTCTTATTTACAAACTAAGGAATAGTATAATTTTGATTCAGAACAGTTTGGTGGCTTATATATACTTTTGCTGTACAATTTTATTATCGCAGACATCGTTTCATATTTAATCTAATGGGTTAATAATCATTTGTTAGGCCTTTTTAAAGAAATAAAGATTTTATTGAAATAGTAATCTTAATAATTGCAATATGAAACAAACTCTTGTATCATATTTATTTTTTCTAAATACAATTTGTTAATATAATAGTTATGAAACTTTTTGCGACTGTATATTTATATTTTGTCAACAAATAATTTATTCTATCAATAGCCAGTTGATTTCTTACGTTTACGCGAATATTATTCATTGAAATAAAACTAATTTAAACGGATTTTATCGCGGTTATTTATTGATTTTGATCCCGACGTTTCGAAAGCTTTTCAGCCTTTGTTGACAGTTGTTTAAGAGGTTCACTATTTCGTCCAATAAATTAATTAGATAATATACATAGGAACATAGAGCTTTAAGTTTGAGAATCCCTGATCTGAAATTAGAAGCCGGGCCTTTAAGAATTCGCGGGATTTGCATATATTTATTGTTATTTATTATATAGGATTATGAAGTGTAATAAAGTTGTTTTTATTTTTCATTCTTTACAGTACAGAATATTGTCTATAGAAGTTTAATTCGTGGTACAATGGTTTACGGAAGTACACTTTTTTACTTACATGACAACTTTATGTAAACAGGCTATAGTATTATAAATTTAGCTTAATATCAAGGCTTGTCAAAAGGTTTGTTTTATGGTATTTGCTGTCGTCCGAAGGAAACTGGTTCCACGTTGTCAGCCGTGTACCGTTGTTCAGCTAACACGTTGACCCGTGCCGTACTTTGCTTCATCATTATATGTGTGTCAGCTTAAGGTTTATATCAAAATACATTTTATAGCTAATAAACACTTCTAAACACGCTTAACAGCGCAATATCTTTAAATAATTACCTTATTGACTTAGCAGACAGGTTTTCAAACGCTTTTATAATAAAACTAGATTTGACGTGCGGCTTCGATCGTGTTAATATTGATTTTGTGAAACAAATTGTGTGACGCAATAAAAAGTGTCATACAAAGTGTTACCCTCTCCTCGCCCCACTTCCAATAAAGTTTTTGCTAGAAAAAGTATCCTATCGCCGTCTTTAGGTTCCTATCTATCTCTATACCAAAATTCAACATAATCGATTCAGCGGATTATCAGTGAAAGCGTTACCAACTCACTTTCGCATTAATAATTGTAGTAAGGTTTTGGTTTTTAGACAACCCTAACATGTGTTGATATTTTTTAGTGGTATATTTTTCTGACTTAAATATTCTGTATTTATAGTAACTGTAATGTGTATTACTTGAGTGTAAGTATTAGCATTAAAAAACAACGATGACCGTCAAACGATCGGTAATAATTTCTCAGTGGTAATTACTGTCATGTAAGCCTACCATCGTATCATCTTAGGATTATACATTGGCAGATCATTCCAAAGCGATGCTAGCTCAGTTGGTAGTGTGGACGGACACCGCTTCACTGGACTGAGTTCGAATCCCTGCAATGAACTTGAGCTTTCAGTGAGACCACAGCATTGTGGTAAAGCATTTTCTAAAGCCCCTACTAGCTATCACTCTCAAGTTTAAAATCTGTTGCCGAACACCTAAAGGTGTACTTCGTCAGTTACACTTAACAGCCGGTACCTCCATTAGGCTTAATATGTCCACCATCTTGCGCCACGTCTTGACGAGAAATTGTTATTATTTATGTAATATATAATAATACAGCAACATTTTAAGTAGTTTTTATGTTTAATACTATGGCAACATTGTATGTCAGAAGACACTGTCTCACTTGATTGCAGTTCTAGACGCCGTTCTTAATTACTGAATAAATCACCTTCCTACTAAGGAAGCTTTATTTATTTCAAATCACATCGGAAATGCGACGTTGTAAAGTTTTTCTCACAATTCAAATGATGACTGCGGTTGAGTCGGATACAAATTCCAATCACTCGTTTAATTACTGGATAAAAATATGTTGACATATCAATATTTTCACGTCCAGCACAAAATATATGAGCTCTCACTCAAAATATACATAACAAGCGTATTGCAAAACTTACGTAAAGCCAATTAAGTTGTAATTGTTTGAACAATTTGTCCGTTGTCGTTTATAAAGATGCGTTTAATATATCGGCGCATTTATCCACCCGTATGGGTATGAAATTAAATTACAACATTCGTAACGCGATGGTGATGGATTAATAACTTTTATATGCTGCGACTATCATTTTTCCAAGGTTGTCACTCAGGGCGGAATTATTTTCTTGATATTTACTTGTGTGTACAAACAAAAGACACGACTAGCCGCGTTTATTATATGTAATGCACTTTAAGATCTATTGAAAAAAAAGTTTAAAATGTTCATACAATTGTTAATCATGTGATATAGAACAATGGAATATATATTACTAAATACTATCATACTAAGTACTAATTGTTCAGCGCCAGCTCAACACGGACAAGAAATGTGTTGATTCGTTTCTTCCAAACTTGACAAAATCACCCGCTGAAGTAGTCTGAAGATTACTTGAAAATTCCAGTAAAATATATCCACTGTTTTTGAGTTCATAAGGGGGGACATACATTGATTATTATATGTATATATATGTATATATATATATATATATATATATATATATATATATATATATATATATATATATATATATATATATATATATATATATATATATATATATATATATATATATATATATATAGGTTATATATCTTCAATCTATACTAATATTATAAAGAGTAAAAATTTGTTTTATTTTTTTTCACGAATAAACTCAAGAACTACTAGACCAATTTCAATAATTCTGTCACCATTAAAATACTACATTAGCCCTGAGTAACATAGGCTATCTAACATTTTTTATTATGAAAATGATAAAATAAAACTTTAGTTCCACGTAAATGGAGTTGCGGACGCAGATAGTAATTAATAGACGTGCAAGCCAACTAATAGTGTTTCAACATTAATGATTGTAAAATAAATATGTCGTCAAGACGCAAGCTAATTCTGTTTATAATGCGACTCGTGACATTTGTTTTTGACATGCGACAACCCTAATTTAATCTCACCAGCAGTTGTTACAAATTAATGCGATTTTGTAACTATAAATGACCAGATCATGACTACGCCGAGATAGACGCGTTCATTTCTCAGACCTCACTACGTTTAATCATTTGGTTATAATTATTGGAGTTTATTTATTACATCAATATGCTAGCGCGTTATATAAAACCGTTTAAGAAAAAAATATACATAAAACACTAGTAAAATAATCATCCCACCTTCGGTTTACTTTACTGCAGGTTTTTTTTATAATTGTGCGGTTAAATTACGGCATTGTTTCTGATAGCAGCAACAGGGCAATTCAAAAACAACGGTGATCACCGACAGATCAGAAATACATCGACGGTAACCGCTGTCATGCCGGCCAGCATAAATATCTCTTAAAATTTTAGTAATGGACCCTGTAAAAAAAATTAAATGAGTTACCACCCGCATTAGGAAGGACGCAGAGTTCGAAACCGCGTTGCTCTAACAAGGTAACGAATGACCGAGGTATTTTAGCGAGTATTCCCGGCTGCTAGCGATAGGCGAGTTCCATATAATTATCTCCGTCCCTTATATATAACCTATGTGTAAATGCATTTTCGCACGACAAAAAAGAGATCATACAGAACATTATATAAATACACACAGCGTTAGAAGTGTGAAGAGTGGACATGAAGTCCATATAGACTCTAATAATCATTTGTGGACAAATTTTCTCATGTAGATTTGGAACTTACAGTACCCAGCGTATCCGCAGGGTCGAGGAAACTACTCGTAAACTTCTAGGTCTGCAATACAGTCCCGTCTGAGACTAGAAATAGCGTGGAAACAGTATCTCGTCTCCAGCAATACATGCGATTGAAGTGTCGCCATGGTGTTTTATCAACAGGTATCTGACGGTACTTGTCACGCAATTGCTTTTCCACGGGCTCTTCTCGAATTAGCCTGAGGCTGGCTAGTGCGTGAGACGAACTTCTTAGATATCTATGGATTCACCGTGCGGTGCCGGGTCCTTCGTAAGGCAAAGAAGGAACATTAAGTAGTTTTCGAGACTTTTGATATGGATGTAGGCTTAAGGAGCCCGCCTCGACGCGCGTCAATACATACCTTCACTACTACATACCTTCCCCGTCCAGCCAAATTTGATAGAATCCAGCTAGCGCAGCTTTTGGGACACGAATTAATATAAGACTTACTGCAGTCCTAGACAGATCTTGGCCTTTCGTTTAGTAGATTATAGAGAGATTTCGATGGTACACCTTACAACCATGTATAAATTCACTACGTAGTCATTCCAATTCAGGTCATTTAGTAGCTCGTAGCATTGTTTTGTTTTTAGAGCATGGTCTTTTGGTATATTTGTTTCCTATATAATGAGTTTTTGAGTAAGTGAGCTCAATCAGTAATATGTGGTTCGATGTTTTGAAGTGTATGTGTACTACTAGAGGAAATCCGTAAATTGATCTTTTTACCAACATGAACAATACCTTCGTTTTACGGTTCCATTGTATAAAAGAGCTAAAAGCCGAATAATTAATATAACATCGTATTCCACATTACTCGAACTAACGTCTATTCAATCCACTCAAGTATGACCTACGATTCTTTTGTTATATTCAAGTGCTGTCGGTCTCCGTAACCCAGTTAAGTCGCCTTGACAATGAGTAAGGACACCCACTTCCCATGCAATTCATATCACACTAATTAGCGACGCTATTATACATTTCTTTACTTTTTATACTAGTAACTTAAGGGAAATTGCATCTGATTTTATAGAGATACCATCCATTTTTTTTTTTTCAATTGGAATCAAATCAAAATACTTTATACAGTTTAGGTTTTGAACGTCAAAACTAACACTGGTTCGGAAAGTAACATCGTAATCGTGAAGAATCGGCCAAAAATTCGATCTGGTGATATATCTTTTATTTTTTAAGAGGTCAGACAGAGTGACAAACAAAAAAAAGTTGTTAGGGCCTATACCGAACGAAGTTATTACCCCACCAAACTATATTCAAGAGACATTCAATGTACAGGTATGGATCAGTTAGAATTTTATTATAGGTATGGATATTTTTCTATTATTTTCGTAATCAAAAGAAACCCGCATATCAGAGTAATTAAATAAAATAGCTAAAGTACTTTTAAAATTAGTTACAATATACAATATAAAATACTCCTCAATTTTTATATCTCAGCTGAATAATAAAGCTTCTAATAAGTTATTTATGGGTACTAAAAGTTTGTTACATTTCTCAGAAGCACATTCTCTAGAATAGTGACACAAAGGAACTCATAGGTTCATCGTTACAAAGACGATCACGCGACAGAAAAAAACGGTATTGAACATCGAAATTGGCTCATTGATGACGTCTTTGTGATGCCTTTTTTGCATAATAACAATTCAATCTCGAATGACTACCACTTGGACATATAATTGAAAGTGTGATAGTTACGTTTTATTTTGTCTGCACATAAGCGGTGGATACAATTTCCTCATAGCCAAATAGCCTTAGAAAGTGAGAGTGTAAAAAGTAAAGTGATAAGCTTCTCATGTTTAACAATACCTGGTCGTTTTGTTCCAGTTCCCTATGGTAAAGATAGTTTCTAATCCTATACCAGGTTTGTAATGAATGGGGGACAAAGTGAACTAAAACAACACCAATATTTTTTCGATATTTCTTTCAAATTGTTTGTAAAAGTGAATTAGTTGGTAGTAGGGTACCATGATTGTGTCTGACACAGTCGTTAGCTCCATTCTCCAAGTATTATACTCGGCATAGCAAAACGTGTTGGTGGCTCTTTTTAGTTTGTTAACTTTTGAGATCAGCAAATGGATATCCAACTACCGAGAAGTTTGAAAGAGGGCAGGACATTTTTGCGTGGTGGTAGGGCTTTTTCTAGTGTGCACGTGGCTAGCTACCAATCTCAAGTTGAAATCTGCTGCTAAGTACATACATGGGTGTTCCGGCGGTTGTACTTGAGACCCAGCCCCTCCATCAGGCTTAGAGTGTCTACCAGCTTGGGTCACATGGTCACTTAAAATCACGTGAGGTTGTGGTCTTAACGAAAAACCTAATAAGTATATAAAACGACAACAACAAGATGTATCAGAGATTGCCGTTGTTTTTGGATGTAATATCATTTAGACATTCATATTATAGGATATCTATGGACGTGAAATAGTTTTATGAAAAATTTTGATAACACTATTAATGAATTTATTCTGAAATATCTCCCGCCACACGAGTCTGGATGCGTATCTGTAGCAATGCCAGAATCCGTCGGTCATATTCACACACTATATTCATCATTCGTGAGATAACGAAAACCGCATGTTTCCTATTCCGCTTATTGCGAGAACACGAGCTGTTATTATTGTTGAGAAATATTTTTAAAAATACATTTTAATTAAGCAAGTGTCTGCTTGAAATACCATCGAATTAATAGAAATATGAAATCAGAGAGTTTCCGATTAGCAGAAATAAATATCCATATGTGAAAAAATAAAGATTTTTTTTTTCAAATTTCTTGATATACGTTTATTATAAGAGAAATATCACGAATATTGTATTAAAAAATGTCATTATGTCTGTACATTCAAATATATATGTGTAACATAAAATCGGCTTGACTGGCCGCGTCATTGGACTTGAAATCGAATCCACCTACAATAAACCTATCGGTAAAGGAAAACATCTTGAGGAAACCATAGCACAGTGCTAGGGATTTTTCTAATTCCCGCCTGACTAGCTACCACTCTCAGGTTCAAAATCTGCCACCAAATAGCTACAGGTGTGTTCTGACAGTTGCACTTGAGAGCCAGTTTAGGCTTAGCGTATCCACCATATTAAACTAATGTAGTTACAGTTAAAGTACTAACATCAGATGATAATAACGCTATAATGTATTAAAAAAACACGATATATCAGGTAAATCGTTATCGTGTGGTAACCCTAGTCGCCACAGCCGGAAACTCCGTTAATTCCTCTTTCTGTGAGTTCTTTTGTAAACCGATGAACTGATAAGTCTATCTCAAAACGATTCACAGAAGAAGAACGGTTCCATGGAGAACGTTGACCTTGTTGTTATCGGGTGAAACGAAAGTAAACTTATTGTATTTTCGACCTCGGGGGGTCAAAGATCTAGCGCAGGATGACCGGACGCGTTACATTTAGACGACACCGAATAGGCAGGTCACGATATTGAATCACGAGAATGATTCCAATAAGAATCGGTACGAGATGAGCTAGACGATATTATCGTTAAATTTGTATAGTAAGTTAGCGCTGAATGCAAAATAATTTCATAAATAAATCATTTCTAGTTGCTTATCTAATCGCAGCGCTTAGGACAGGTCGGGTAGCGTGTATTAATAATTACTAACTTTATCAGAAGTAATGGAGACTTCCCATTACGTGATCATTTTCAAGTTAGCGATAGCATGCTGTGTTCAGTTGAAGGGATTAAATTTATATCTGCTTTGTTTAAAATAGTTAATTTTTAATTTGAATTAATATAATAAAACAAAACACATAACATAAAGATCCCGAAAAATAGTTTTAAGCTTCAATCAACTGTGCTTTATCGAGGTTATTAAACGTTGTGCTCAAAATACTAACAGAGTAAAGACGTCGTTTAGCAATGTTGATTTTCTGAGCTGAATAGGGAATCGAACAAACGTCCTGTAATCTTGCGAATTACATGTATTCCGACCACATAAATCAGATATAAACTATGTAGTTTTATATATTCAAGACACTTGAAGTTTTTAAACAACGTTAATTTATTTTCAAGCTTCGCGACAGTAACTGGATAATGGAATGTATCAAATATACCCATACTTGTATCAGTTCAGACCAAAGAACCTGAGCTATTATCTGAGCCATCACTTATTAACCTTGTAGACTCTATAATGCTAATAGCTGCAACGCTACAACAACATGAATCTGTACTTATACTAATATTATAATGAGGAAAGATTTATATTTTTGTATGTAACGAATAAATTCAAGAAGTCCTGGATCGATTCCAAAAATTCTTACACTACTAGAATGCTACATTAGACTAAGTAACACAGGATATATAACATTTTTTTTAAGAAAGTGATTAAATAAAATTTTAGTTCCACGCGAACGTAGTCGCGGACACAGTAATTCAATAAAAATACTTAGGAGATCAATAATAAATTGAATACTAGATTAAGCGTAACATCACCTTAGGTAATGAAACAACAAAACTTCATATTGTTCGTACATATATAGGCTTTGTAAGAAATAACAACAATAATGAACATAAAACAATAGTTATTTCTGTGTGGGAATAAAACTTTAACTTCCTTCCCGAATAAAATGAGTTATTATCAATATAACACAAAGTCTATTAATTAAGATATTAACACTAGGTACACTTAGAATAGATACTTGATCTCAGATGTAAGAACACACTGATAATTTGTGATTTTCAATCTGAGATGAAATTTGCCAAAACATTGAACGTTTAACTCGATGGGTTTCGCACAGTAGACTTAGTTTCTTAGGAAATCGCTGTGATGAAACCATAGTAATTTGAGGGTAAGATATTTTCAAAAGGCCATCCGATTTAAATGAAAATAGATTACAGTACTTACTGGTGTTAACTTGGGTGTTCAAACAAGAAGCATTTGACAGACAGTTCTATTTTCATATTTAGCGTCTTATTGACGAGCATTGTCAATCAATATCAGGTGAAATTGTAACATTGAATTTATAAAACACTTGATCACATGGCAGACATTATTCTGCCTTTTCGAGTAGCCAATCACATCGACTACAGCGACGTATATCATGTTATGATCACTTATCGTGATAAAAAATATCCTATCTCTTAAGTTGTATTAAGGTGCAACAAGTTTGTAAAAATTTGATGAAAATCGATTTAGCAGTTTAGGAGTTTATCGCGAACAAATAACGTGACACTAATTTTTTTTTTATATTAAGCATTAGAAGGCGATCAAAATAAAACATTTTCTTAAAGAAGTGGAATATATGTAAAGTATGTAATATATGTAATATATGTAAATATATGTATGTATGTAAAGTTTGATTATGGGAGCATATCACAACAACAGTTGGATTACGACATTTACAAAGAAGCTTCCAGATAAATACCTTCATACCCTACCTTTCTAAAATGACTATTTCCTTCCATAAACATTAGTTTACCACTATGATTCAGTTCCATATGAGATTTCCGGTGCCAATATACAGGCCATCTATCAAATTGGAACGCAACACTACTGGACGTGATTGCTTCTCGTTGGTTCGTGTAAGACAGGGATTGAATTCTACGAACAAACGGCTTGCAATTGCGTCACACGTTCCGTGGCTTTTCGTATCGCAACCTAAGATAAAGGTCATCGCGATGTTAGCAGGCAGGATCCATTGAATTCGGGATGAGCGAGCACGCCCCGCGGAACTGTTGACGTAACAATTACGAAATTTCATTTTCATAGTAAACGACACTCGATAAAAATAAAAAAAGGTCATTAGGTCTTTTGTCTCACTTGGTAACGAATTGACATCTTTACTTGGGCGAATTATTAATTGACGTTCTTTATTACTGTTGTAATTTTTTTTTTCAATTTTGCTATTTTATAAACCTTATTATCAGGCTTTCACCAGATAACTTTGCCAGATTGGCTGAAGGTTTTGAGGGAATCATGGTAATGAAAATATCAGGGCTTGACTATAACATATAATTACCTACCTGAGCTAGCGGTATATCTACGAACTAATAGATGTTATTACAGTAGTGTTCAACAATGCAGTAACTCTACTAATAGATTATATTCCTTATGAACTATCAAAGCCTGGGTCAGGTGATAACCTTAACCGTCACAGGATGAAGTCAATTTAGTAATAATTCATTCTTAATAACTACAATTTCCATGTTTGTCCGTCTTGTCCTAGGAGACAATTAGACTTGTTCATTGTTCGTTTTTTAATCGCACACCACTGATTACACAATGGAGAACAATTATGGTCCTTTATATAGTGGAATCATGTATTTTTGTATGAGAAGATATATTGTAAAAAACTTATCTTTTATGTATGTTTTTTTTTGTATTGCACCAGCTTATTTAGGAAATTTCGTCAATGTCAAGGGTGAAGGACTTTTACAAGCACAATTAACGAACACAAAGTGACGCCGAAACTTAGAACAATTATTTGTAAATCGCAGAAATAATTTTCCCATGCGGGGCTTGAATCCAAGGCACCACGGAATAAACCGAAGAGAATATTTCTTTGTACCGTTCCAAACACTTTGGAGCGGTGGTTGAGAGAGGTGCGTGCTTTAACCGCGAGTTCAACCGTGCAGTCCATTTATTCTTTGATGCTGATTATACGAAAATAATTTAATTTAAAATAAATGAGACTGTCTGTAATTTCATTCTAAACTTTAATAACATCATTAACCATAATTCGTCATCTATAATAAAATTACAAAGCGGACAACTTTGTTTGTTTGTTTGAACGCATTAATCCAAGGAACAACAAAACTGATTTCAAAAATTCTTATTGTAATTTAACATCACGCTACTACCAATAGGAGCAAAGCTGCAATGAAAAAGATACAGAAACGAGTAACAATTAATAAATAATTTTTAGTTCCACGCGGACGAAGTCGCGGACACAGCTTGTCGTTAGATAAAATAGCTTTGGTTATTCGCTTAGTACATAATTCAATTTCCACGTGTATTCTCTCAAGTTTACTAAGCAACGCAGATTGATGTTAATCATAAATGATAGACATTTACTGTCTAATATATACTTTTAATGACAAATATTTACGTACTACATTGTTTTCATATAACTTTATTAGTTTACTCGGCGCACTCTAGTAAAGCTTCTAATCGGCACAATTTTCCCCACTGCTGTGATCAACGACATACTTCAATCAATTCACACAATACTTAAATGAATTATACACCAGAACCTTCATCGTGAAACACTCCGTTCATTATTGAAAACTGTATGAAAATTCTGTGGGTAGTTATTAAGGTTTTATAATATATAGTGATATATTATATGTTCCTTAATTAAAATTTCTACACGGTTAGTTCTTGGTTGTCGAACATTAGCATAAAGTTTCATAATAAAAGTATTCGATACTTTACTAATATCCCCTACTACGAACCTAAATTGTTGGTCGTTTTAATTTGTACCGACTTAAAGCGAATTGTTACCTGCGGCGGCTTTTCAGTTCTCAGTATCGCTTTGAATTTTTGTTTATTTATTTACTAGAAATTGAGTTAAGCTTGACCTCAATCACACGTGATAGAAAGTGATAGTGAATATAACGGAGCACGTTGGTACGGAAAATAATTAACGATGAGAAAGGTCCAAATTATTTATTACATATTAAAATAAGGAAACATTCAATTAATGTACATCATCTAACTGCATATACAATCAATATACTCGTGTTATTTATTTTTTCATATAATATAACAGTTTTTGTTTTATATTATTATATAATTATTAAACATATTAATGATATTTTCTGCTAGATTAAATTAAGATTTATTGCATTAATAAATATCCACTTAATGATGATGTTGGCGGTCCCTAGGTTGTCATATAGAGGCAATTCTTATTATCAAATAGTATATTTTAAATAATGAAATTGGTACCCACATAGTAATTGTTGATTTCGTTCCTAATAACCAAGTTATATTCGATAAATAAGCTTTACAAACGAAAGAGGCTATAAATCGCTTCAGAATTGACAACCAAGAAATATGATTGCAAAATGAAATGCGAAATGAAATAAAATTAAATAACACAAGTAACAAACACGATATTTACATACAAGAATATGGTACAAAATTAGTGAATAGATAATACAATGGTTCATAGCCCTATCCGAGACACTTTAATTTTTCACGTCGCACGTATGAAAATACTTAAAAATGTATATCGTAACAATATAATTTTAGTACATTTTTCAACTCGATTACTTTCATGTAACCATAAGTATTTCGACTTCACTTGTCTACATTTAAAATTTAATTTCCATAGTAATGGTAAAACATACATTACATAGTTTAAGTATGACATGATTACAAGTTACGCAGCACGTCTTTATTTATTTTGCCTTCCTTATGACACTACCGAACTAGGAAATCCTGAAGGTGGATCGTGTAATTAATCACTCTTAATTCTTGAGTATCTGTCAAATATACCTGTCTAGGTTGTGGCTGGTCCTTCTAGGCACAAGTGATAAATTGCTGGTTGTTTTGTATGTAAAACTATTGCCATGCACAATTTTTATGATTGCTAAATGTAATAAGATATCAAGACCGGTGAGACAATTTTCATCGATAATGAACGATATACTGTTAAATACCACGTCTACTGCTTATTGGCGTGGAGATATAATGATACTAGAAACATAATATTACTACATACTTTTAATTAATGAAATGATTCAACTACGGACAATAACTATACTTTGCATTTATAAAAGCTGTTGTAATGATCTCACAGTTAGTCAGTGTACTGTGATAGATGTTGGTTATTTGATTAAGTGTTATTCTGGGTAGTAGCGCGGCTGGGTGAGGCAGTTGAGTTAAGAACGTTCATAATTACGATGAAATCCCGAGTTGTAAGGGGAAGCTCTGCTGTAAAATGCTGTAAAATATGACGATTGTGAAACGAGACTTTGAGTATGGATCGACGCGACCTCCACGGTCTCTAACAATACTCCTCATTCCTCTTATTCATGCCAATGTTTCTGAAGGTTTTAATGATGTTGAAGACCTTTACTGGGAGACCGTATCATATCTGCAAGTAAATATAGGAAATGCAAAGAAAAACAGTTTAATCCTTATATAATTTTAAGACGAGGGAAAATAGTGAATATGTTTCTATATAGGTAGTGAAAATGATGTTTGTTTAAGACGCAATCACGTCTAAACTACTGATCGTAGCGATATGGGACCAAGACAATGCGACGCGGAATCATTAGTAGATGGTTTAGGGCTATTTATTATTTCAATTCTATTTATCTTTCATCACTTTATTGCTATTTTACTTTGATGCATTATTTTTCCGCCAATAAAAACAATGAACCGGCATTTTCCCTTAATATGTTGTTCTTCCTGCACAGCGGTCGGGAACACCTAGTGAATATATATATCAAATGCTCTTACAATTACATGAGAGAATAAAACTTTGATCCCATCAAATTTTCAATGCTTACTACGAGTAATAAAAAAGACCGCACCCGACGAAAGCTGTTTACGTGACCATAGAAATATAAAAATGACGATGAGTTCCATCGGAATTACTGTGAGACTCTTTGCAGAGGTTTGCTATTTATTTAAGCGAATGTAACCTTTAATACTTATATACATAATTCCCACTTAAATTTTAAATAAGTTTGTACTGCACGTTTGGCGTAGCGGCGTGGACGTCGTCTTGTCGCTGCTACCTTATTTATTTATGTGGGTTCGAATCTCACTCAAGTAAAAAATATTAATAGTCATCCTTACTAATATTATAAATGCGAAAGTGAGTTTGTTTCTTGCGCTTTCACGCCTAAACCGCTGAATCAATTATGCTGAATTTTGATATAGAGATAGAAAGGGCCTTGAAAACGGTGATAGGCAACTTTTATCGCGAAAACCTTAGAGCAAGAGGTGTAAAGCGAGGAATAAACTTCATATGACACTTTTTACTGTTTCGTCCGATTTATTTGACAAAATCAATATTAACGCCAGGGAAGCTGCACGTAAAAGCTGGTAATTAATATTAGCTGTACCCGTGACTTTGTTAGCATAGTTTTAAGTTATTTTCTATCTTTCGGTAACAATACTTTATTGTGGTCGCAAAGTTCTTTCATGTTTCCCTGACAACTTATATTCGAACTTTCTTTATGAGCAGTCGAGTAGTTTACGGCGTGAGACTAAAAAAACAAATTAATGTTAGTTAGGATGCTAAGTTTATAAAATTAATGTGGGAACAATCATGTTTTCTTTTTTTTGGTTTATATGTATGACAATTTATTACATCCTTACCTAATGATTAGTGACTATGTGCTCCTAAAGATGCATGAAGTCTACTGGCATATATAAGTGCTATAAGGAAGTACTTAAGTAGATATTTATTAGAAAGTTTAGCACCTTGCTGTGGTTTTATAACAATATTCTATTTTGCACAAATGGTAGGACTCCTTCTATTAACCCGTTGTCCGTCTGTCTCATATTGATATTGAATGTTTTAAAAGTATTTTACACTATATCTCTTATGTTATATTGACACTGCAAATCATATATGACATTGCAAAAGCGTATTCGCATCTTCTCACACACATATTGTGCCATTTCTGGAAAAACATCGTTACCAACAAAAACCTTAAAAGGGGTTTTTTTATTGTACCCTCTTAAAATAATCTTTGTAAATTAGAAACAGTATCAGTAACAGTATTGTAATTTTAATAGATGCGTGGTTAATTATGAACAAAAAGTTATATTTTTTTATTAAGATATCATAAATACTTTTTAAATAAGAATGAGAAAGCTCTTTCCTGTAGAAAGTGCAATTGCCGCTTATAATGTTTTTCCTGAAAACCCTCCACACACCCACTTCCAATAAGTTCTTCGGGAGAAAAAGTGGCCTATCATGGTCTTTAGGCTCTCATCTATCTGTACATCACAATTCATCCAAATCGCTGTAGTGGTTCAGGCGTGAAAGCATGACAAACAAACAAACTCACTTTCGCATTTATTATATTAGTAAGGATCTGTATACAAGGCGGACATAAAGCATGTGGTATTCCCTACCAGTCAATCTTAGGGTGGCGCAGAGATGATTCAATAGACAACAGAAAATATATTACCTATACAATGGCATAATTAAGGTAAAAATATGAAATATATTCATTTTCAATTTTACTGGCGAGAGGTATATTCATACAAACATAAATATATTTTTATAAAAGAAAAATTACAATATATACACGTAATAATAATAATAAAATAATGTTTAATTACATACATATATTATAAATACGTTCACACACATATAATACACATATTTATATAATGTGCTTATTATTATGATTTGAAACGTCAACATGTATACTGTTACAAAACAGTCGTTTAATTTCTTTGGCATTTAACATGTAAATAAGCTAAAGCTACCATCAGACGTTTACTAGGAAACTTCTGTCTCTGTATTATAAAATTAATAGAAGTTTAACTTAGTTTCGCTTCATTGGTTCGCACGCGAGGCTGTGTAACTAAAACGTTTTCGAGTAAAGCATTTATCATTTCTGACTTACAACAGTTCATTTTAAATGTTCGATGACAGGATTTCAAGGAAACGTCTTTTGCGATATATTACGACGTTTATCTTATCTCTATTTCGTTTTTGATATTGTGCGGTTTAGCTCTTTGTTTGGGTTGGGTTGGCTTTTAGTGAGGATTTCATCTGTTTCTTCGGAAGGAGAATATAACTGTACCTTTATGTTGTACATTTATCTTCATGGTGTACTGTAGCATTAAATGTTTCTTGTAAGTATTTCTGGTGGTTTGTACCTGGCGAGGCCCACGCACCCCTCGTAGTTCGCCCGGCTAATTGCTTGACGAATTACGCAAATTTATTTATATTCCCACATTAAAAAAGCAGTATTACATAAAATTCCTTTCCATAATTCTATGGTCATGTTACAATGTCGAAAATAAGTTCCTAGATCCCACGCCCACGTTATATTTGGCGACCTTAATCATATGCTAATGGCGTCCTTATGTAGGTATATATTTTTGACAGGCAAACAATTACATTGTCGACATGTCAGATTCAAATCATAGGATTTATAATCGTGAATATGAAATAACGAGTTTTATATTTGACGTCCTCAGAATAAAATTTGTTTATAATGTACGATCTTTCAAGTACTGGGGAATTTTATACTTTCTAAGGTTTCACTAATGCCCTACTAAGTAAATTAATTTCCAAAAGACAGAGAGGAAATTCTTAGCTATCCAATGATTCACCGTGCGTGTGCCTGGTTTATCGTGTGATAGAGACCGGAACTCCGAGCAGGTCCCGAGACATGTGATACGGATGTAGGTTCAAGGGGCGCTATTCTGACACGCGTCAACACTCACCTTCACTACTCATGTTTCTCTTCCTGCCCGGCCAGATTTGGTACAAGCCTACTAGCACAGCTTTAGAGAGATGTTCTAGTATAGAACTTACTACATTCCTAGACAGGCCCAAGATCTTTTAGTAGATTATAGAGAGATTTTGCTAGTAAACCTCTCGCTTCCACTTCAACCGCG
Source organism: Actias luna (assembly GCA_039707435.1). Lineage (NCBI taxonomy): Eukaryota > Metazoa > Arthropoda > Insecta > Lepidoptera > Saturniidae > Actias > Actias luna. The sequence continues at coordinate 3,575,769 of JAZHAC010000033.1, read as the reverse complement.
TATAAATTAACTAGGTAGTCATTCAGTTCACGTAATTTAGTAGCTCGTAGTATCATTAGTATTTTTGAGGCTTGAGTACATTGCAAATCTAAAAAAAAAGTTTCTATTCACCGAATGAGAATTGCAATTTGGAAAATAATAAACAAGTAACAATAACATGATTGATCGATTGCCGATATAGTGTTAATAAATTCAAAGGAATTGGTTGAATCGTCGGCTAACAATAAATAATGTATTAAATATAACATTTTATTATATTATTGTATCCTACTCATCTAAAAAAAGACATGCGCCCACCGTGTTGCATTTTTTTTAAATTGCGCACTTGCTTTGAATAAGTTTGGCCACCGCTACTATAGAACATGGACGGAGCAATCGTATAATAAATAACAAAGATAGAGCGCAAACCTAAATGTAAACTAAAGATCACACACAATAGTGCATTAATTAATCGAAGCGGTTCTCGATCAAAGCACACAGCATCGAGTAACAAAATAAATTATCGAATCATAAGCGCATTAACGTTATAATTTCTATTACAAATATTATGTTATATTAATGATTTGTTGAGTTCGCCTTCATTAGTTTCGCAATGTTATTAACATAATGAAATCTTTCGATTTTTCATAACACTATATTTTGATGCACAGTAAAAAAAGGAATACGGTGTCTCTATACATATTACAGAATTATTGAATTATGCAATATACCTGGCTGTATCAGAGGCTTCGTTTACGCGTGATTTTATCGGCTCTTTTTTATGTATTTTGGGGTTTTAGCGCGGCCAAAGATTGTGGACAAACTCAGTCTAGCGGTTTGGGTCTCAAGTGCAAATGCCGGAACACTCCTTCAGGTATTTGGTGGCAGGTTTTCAATTTTAGGGTGTTAGGTAGTTAGACGGACATTAGAAACAGCCCTACCACCGTGCTATGTTTTCATCACGATATTTTCCTTCACTGAAAGCTCAGGCTCATTACAGGGATTCAAACCTACGTCCATCAATAAGGAATATATGCCCTAATGTTTAAAGGAAAACGGACAACAACTGAGACAAAATGTTCTTACTACATTTTATCACAGATTTACTACTGTTTTGAAAGTTTTATTTGTACATTTATTAGTAGTCTAATTCCAGAACAAGATGAAATAATTTTTATTTAATTTTATTTAGTTCATCAGCTATATTGACATCATGAGGAAATTACTGCAAAATCCGTGAAAAAGTTTATTGACAAAAAACAAAAAAAAAATCTGTCGAAGGAACGCTTCCATACTATTGGTACATTTTCTAGCACCCAATCCATGTAATGCATCGACAGACAAACAGAAAAACAAACATAAATAAAATATTTTTAAACTCTATACCGAAATCGAACACACCGCGGTTGTAATTTTGAAAAAATAGTTACTGTTTTATCATATATTGTTTGATAATAAATTCAAGTGGTAATCTATCACTGGATGTCATAAATATAAGGAACGATCATAATTGCAATATCATACGTAATCACTAAGATAATAATGATTCAGATCCTTAAGAGACCGTCTGATGCGACCTTGGTTTAGTCTTGTGCAATTCTCTTGCCAGCCAGTTAATTCATAACAGAATTTAATTAGGCATATTGTATTGTAATTAATCATATCTTCTTTAATTTAATTATAATCTAGGAATAATTGTACATAAATAGATTATTTAGGACAGAAGTAAATATTTCTTTATATAATACTAGTTGTGTCTGCGACTTCGTTCGCGTGAAATTATAGTTTATTAAAAAAATAACCGTTTTTATAACTTTTTTCAGCTTTGCTTCTCTTGATGGTAGCGTGATTTTAAATAGCCTTAAAGCCTTCCTCAATAGTTGCTCTATAAAATACAAAAAAAAAAATGCAATACGAATGGTAGTTCCTAAGAGCCCTAAGAGTGTCACAAGAGTTACTAAGAATACTTAATTAGTATTTTATATACATTTTGTATGTATATTCGTAATTCTTTACCGATTTAGATAAACTTTTAGTTGTAGGGCTTTTTCTAATGCCCGCCTGGCTAGCAACCATCCTCAAGTTGAAAATCTGCCGCCAAATACCAATAGGTGTGTTCCGGCAGCTGCACTTGAGAGCCAGTTCCTCCGCCGGTTTAGCGTGTTTACCAACTTGGGCCGTATCGTCACTTAAGATCAGGTGAAATTATGACCATAACGCTAAACCTTATCTATAAAAAAAATAATTACCTTCTCTATAAGGCCCTAATACGGCCGTGCATGGAATACTGCTCTCACTAAAAATTGATGTTCCAAAACAGCTGAACCAATATTGATGAAATTGTTAGGCAATCTTCAGATTAGTCCATCGGTTGACCCTATGAGTTTGTAGTGATAGATCGTCTATTCCGGAGGGTTGAATCATAGATTCTCTTTCCACGCGCCTGAAGTCGAGTATAAATTCTAAACCTGTGGAGGTATCCACAGGTTTAGCGTGTCTACCAACTTGGGCTGTATGGTCATTTAAGATCAAGTGAGACTATGGCCATAACACTAACATTAACTATAAAAATAAAAAACTTTTAAGGTCACATAAATGGTTTTTAGTTATAGTTAGAAACGATAGGCAGCTCTGCTGTCAAGACCCAGATAATTTTAGTTTTTTCCATCATCATTGAGTTCAGTTTTCCATCATTAAACGATAATATTCCGAAAAGCGATACCTCTAACTGTATAACTACGGCGGAGGTACCACCTGATATATGATAATTGTAATCCAGTCAGAAACAAGTTCGAGTATTTACCTTATCTTCAATGTAAATATTGATATACTGTTGTTGTTTTTATGAAACCATAAAAAACATTCGATCGAGACGTTCTTAATTTACAATTGAGGCCACGAAAAAGGGATAATAATAAAAATATTATTTTGTTTGTCGTTCAGGTAGGACGCGAAGTGTTTACGAGCGCTGCCCACGTGGTTGTGCGGCGTTGTTAAATGTTAAACAATAGAGAAATAATAACTGAACGCTATTTTCGATCCGCAGTAAAACTGCGTAGCCGCTTGTCTTGTTAAATCTTTGACATTTTGCGTTGTTTATGACGCCGTGTACTTACTCGGGAAACTCTGGGCTTGAGTGAAATAGAGAAGCGATTATTTCTATTTCACTAACAGTTAAGGGCAACTTTGCATAGCATGATTACGTTAATCATTTTAAACGATTTCACAGTTGAAGTGAAACTGTTATTTATGAATCAACGTTTTATCTATGTATGTAGTTGGTATAAAATTATATATTGTTCGTGTATTATGCATTGGGTCTTGTTAAAGTGATTTTCAATGGAATTAGATATTCATGAACTTGTAAATCTTCTGATTTATTATAATGCCAGTGTGAGTTAAATTATTTATAAACATATAGGCGATTTCCATTCTCTCATCACAGTATTTTCTAAACTGTCAGACCTATAATAGATTTGTAATTTATTATGCATGTTCGTTTTACAATACAGTCACCCATTAGAACGAATTTTAGAATCGCACAGGGTTGATGGAAAAAACGAAGTCAGAGATACTGGCTAGTATTACAATATCCATTTTCAAGTATGTATACACATTTTGTTGACTGTATTTAGGTCAGAATTTTAAGTTGACGGTGGTAGCTAACCCGGCGGGCATTAGAAAAATGCTTCGGTTACATCACGATGTATTCCTTCAGCAAAATCACAGGCTCATTGCAGGAATTTGAATTCACGTCCATTGACGAAGCGTCCGTACACGCTACTACTGAACTAACATTGCGACTAAATTTTTACAGTGTTGTAGTTTACTTTTTTTAATGTGTGATAAATATATAGAATTTGCATCATTTCTATTAACATGATAATGAATAACATATTTTAATAGCAAATTCATTAACGATCAAACTGTCCGAAAATGGACTACACTTAATGTATATGTATCAATAAATCATACCCTTTATGCTGTACCTATAATAATTCACAACCTTGTACGTTGTCATCCCACGTGGCAACCGAACAAAATAAGATGAATGACGTTCGACGCCTACGCGCGGCCATCTTTATTACACCGCGCTTGTAAATTGGAAACTGTTTATGAACGTAAGTGTACACTTGACTCGGAATTCGTTCGGGGTTTTTAGGTTAACTTGCGCCGTGGGTTGGGTCCTTGACACAGTTCCCGGAATTAATATAAAATGTAATATTAATTGTTTAATTTACTACAGAGAATGTGGGAGAATCTCTATAAATGAAAATGTTATAGGTACCTACGTTATAACAGACACAGTCATTAAGAACTGCCGACAAAAGTAAAATTTAAACCATTTGAAATAATAGTGGTATTATTTATATGACCAAAATAATCGTATGATCAAAAATTACATTCCATTATTTGTAAATGAAAAGTATTAACATTGCCCACATTTTCACATCTATTAGTAATCCGAGAAAAAATGATATACATTTTATATGATTTATTTATATATCAAAAGGCAGTACCCAAGTAACCAATTAAAGCTCTCCCCCGAGCCTCCTAAAAAATACTATACTAACGGTGAAGCAATAGGTACAGCAGGGCACTTGTTACTAGAATGCAGGACGCTAGCAAGAATACTCACGTCGCCATTTTAGAATTCTTCAAAATTATACGTAGACATCACGTTATTACGCTACGTAGTCAATTTTTACGCGGTCCAAGTGGGAGCGAGAGGTATACCAGCAAAATCTCTCTGTAATCTACTAAAAGATCTTGACTCTAGGATTGTAGTAAGTTCTATATTAGAACGTGTTTCTATAGCTTCGTTAACAGGCTCCGCTTAAATTTGGCTGAGCAGGGAGAAAAACACGAGTAGTAAATGTGAGTGTTGACGCGAATCGGAAAAGGGCGCCTTAAACCTACATCTATGTCACAAGTCTCGGGAACTGCTCGGAGTTTCTCTCTCTGCCACACGATGGACCCGGCACCTGCACAGTGAATCCATGGATAGCTAAGAAATTCGTTTCTCTCTTAACATAATTTTATTTCTGAGTATCAAGTAATGCAAGCAACCGCTGACATCTACTTGAAGGTTTTACCTATCCAAATACAGTAGACCCCTGGTAATCCTACAAACGTTTTGCTGGGCAAAGTCGAACTATCGAATCGATCCTAATTTGTCGGATTATAAAGTACTCTTTTGGAAAAATATCCGGACTATATGGGGTTTTATACAGTACTCTATAATTCGATAAATTACAGATCCAGTGACAAAATTGTATATGTTATATATGTCCAATTAAACAACACACATATAGTCAAATTCAAACTAAGCATTCAAAATCAAAACAATGCCTATACAATCGAGTACAATAGTGGTGGCGCGTACAAGTTGTAACCTGTTCAATCATGTATTATCTAGATTAGCGTAGGTTATAAAAAAAATATACAATAATAGACATGTCGGATCATAGGGAGTGCCGGATTACCGGGGGTCCACTGTATCGGCAAACACGTTAAAGAAAGTTTTTGCTTGAAAACATTGTATTATTAAATAGTCTACTATCACCTACATTCACTTGTTACTTGCTGTTAAAAATGTGAAAGAAACGGAGAAGTAAGTTAAAACAACAAATGCTTGCCTAAGGCGCTCTGTTGACACCTCGACAGAGCGGTTTAGTTTGCAAACACGTTTTTAGGTTACCGTGCTCGTTGTAAGACTTTTGTTCTCCATGTTTTTGACCTAAGTGAAGAGAAAGGATTTTTATTATGGTTTAAAACGAAACATGCTGAAAATTCACGTTAACTTTTAAACTTGTAACATCCTTACTAATAAATGTGAAAGTGAGTTCGTTTGTTACGCTTTCATGCCTAAATTGCTGAATCGATTATGATGAATTGTGGTACAGAAATAGATGGGAACCTAAAAACGGTGATAACCTAGTTTTGCCGCAGAAAAACTTATCGGAAATTGTGTAAAAAGAGGGTTAAACTTTGTATGAGACTGGCTCTCAATTGCAACTGCCGGAACACATCTGTAGGTATTTGGGGCAAGATTTTTAACTTGAGTAGTGATCGCTTACCAGGTGGGCACAAGAAAACTCTCTATCACCATGCTATGGTGTCATCATAATGTTTTCTATCGCCGACAGCATAGGCTCATTGCAGGTGGATTCGAAATCACGTAAATTGACGTGGCATCTGTAAACACTATCCACTGAGCTATCATCGCTTCACACTTACTTTGGTTAAACTACTATAAATAATAGTGAGGTTTAACTAAATATAAAAAGAACAAGCGTGTAGAAGTGGTAATTGTATTCGAGTTTAAAACATGTTTCCGGTGTTTCCTCTTAGCCATCAAGTAAGAGGTTAGTTGGTTTGCGGAAATATATAAGTGTTAAATGAATTAAAATTGTGGGTTATTGCTACTTAAATTAATGTTTAAACAATTAAGGAAACATTAGTTACACTTGATTGCCCTAGTTTTTCTTACCAGTAATTCTTATTAACATAGATGGGACATAATCTTTTATAAGATTTTTTATTACAAAGATTAATGACGCTTAAATCGAAGTATGTAATCTCAGTGTACGAACGCCGTGTCAAAGGACGTGAGTTCGAATTCATGCGAGGCGTTTGAGCTTTCGATGAAGGAACACATACTGATACAACAGCATGGTGGTAGGGCGTAGGGCTTCTAATGCCCGCCTAGTTAGCTACCATCCATAAGTTGAAAAATCTGTAACCCATAACTGTGTTGCGGCTGTTGCATTGTAAGCCAATCACTCCACATAACTGTAATCATAACGCTAAACCTATAAAACATATTTAAAAAAAGCGTGTATCAGCTCCTACACACGATTAGATTTTACTTCTTAAGAACCATTATTGTACAATTTATATATAAAGAGGTTAAATGAAAGCACCTTAAAAATATTCAAAACGTATGTGTATAGATATTTATACATATTATTTACATCACTAAACAATTATTTACATTATTTACATCATTACAATAAAATATATAAAATAATTTAAGAATACTTTGTTTATACACATATACATAATCTGGAAGTGAAAGGACAAAGTACCCTACGCAAAGGAACGTAACGCTTCACAATTAGATAACACTCAATTTTACTCCTCGTAAAATTTTCAAATGGCGGGCTAAATATGAAAATCGTTTCTTTAGGAGTGGACTCCAAAAAATGTATGACTATGGTAAATAATATGATTAACATAACAAAGAATCTATGATTTATGTAGCAATTGGAGTGAAGTGGATTTCCTTTTTTTATTATTTTTATATTTCCATGCTGATTGATTACATGAGATTGTTACTTTCTGATCTGCGGTTAGTAGATACTTATTTGTGTCGCATAACTCAATACTAGTCTACTCCGACTACTATTTTACACATATTAGATTTTATGTGCGTATATTATTTTTAATGACGGAAAACAAAGGAATAAAGTTACATCAGTCTACCTGTGGTAAGATATTTCTTAGAGGCTAGCTGCCACCAACAAGTTAAAAATTTGTCGCTAAGCACGTATAGATTTATTCCAATGACAACACTTCAGAAATAGCCTCACTTTAAGCTTAATGCCTGCCTCTTAAAGCATGTGATCAGTCAATGCCTACCAATGAGTAAGCTATTTGTCAAACGCTAAACATATACAGTATTTAAAACCCTAACATACACACTAACTATTCACAACATAACTATTAACATACACTCAAAAAATATTCAACATAAGTAGAGCGTCCACAATTTAGATTTAATCATTATAATTGAATACCAGCTGAGCCCACGATTTCGTTCGAGTGGACCTAAAAATTATTCAATAATTTTTGCCCGTTTCTGTAACTTTTTTCAATACAACTTTGCTATTATTAGTGGTAGCATGATGTTAATTAACGTTAAGCCTTTCGCAATGAGCGCTCTATAAAATACAAAAATAATTTTTGAAATCCAACTGGTACTTTCTACGGTTAGCACATTCAAACAAACAACCATATTTATTGCGCTTAATAATATTAATAAAAGGTTTACAGAAAGTAACAGAACTTATAAAAAAATTGATTGTATCATCCATGGAATACTCGTTTGCTGATGCCATATCTATGAAGCAATGTAGCCGATACTTTCGATTCATATTACTTCGATTGCGTAGTTTCAGTCGAGAAGGGAGACAAGGTGTTAATTTTAGTACTAAATGGTATTATAATATTTACTTAATTAGTTTACGACACGTATTACGTACATGGCCCCTTTATTAATCACATTTAATATTACATATTATTACCGTGTAAGGGTTGTTTGCGTTCGTTTAAACATTTTATTAGCAATTAATTTTTTTACAAACACAATAATTCACAAACGTTTACGATCGAGATATCCAAAGAGGGCAAACTTTATTTATGTCTTTTGTTGATCGAAAAATTAGTAAATTTTGATAGCAACTTTTGTGTTTTTATTATGAAATAGGTTAAATTTATTTACAGAAAAGTATTTTTTTTCATATCGACATAAGTTGTATTGTAAGCAGAAATAGGTTGTTCATTGGTGGAACGTTAGGAAACGTTAGGAACGTCATTGAAGTTGCATTGGAGTTTAATGCTTAGGGTGCACTGGAGATACACGAATTTACTCATTGGTAGAGTTTTTTTCATACAAGCAATATATGCAAACTCACTCAATTTATGTCAAACTTGAAAATGTCAAAACTCCTATAGAATAAATATTATGTATTTTAAATAGGTGAATTGTGTAGAAATAACAAGGGCAAACATTAATACATCTTTGGATGGTTATGTCTATTGTCTCTTGAAATTCACGCAGCGTGAAATCCTCTATTGCCTGCACCAACTCTGATAACCCAGCGTAGTATTTACTCCTTTGAAAAGTTGATTTCAATAGTTTAGGCGTTAAAGTGTTTTGTATTTTATAATCTGTAATAATAAAATATGATGGGTTTTTAATTTTGTCTCTTTTTAAACACGTTAATCTCTGGAACTACCAGTCGGATTAAAAAATATATGTTTTTATATATTTAGTTTAATGAGGAATACTTTATGGTATTATTTTATTTAGAAAAAGTACTTTAAACATAGAAATATAGCTTTTAATTCTACAATAACTTTTAGTTCACTAATAAAAAAATTAAGGCATTTTCTGTAGATGTTAAGTACCGATATAATTGATGGTGGTCATGAAAATCCTAATAGTGAGACTGCCTCTCAACTGCCGGAACACGTTCATACGTATTACATATTTTTAAGTTAAGGATGAGAAAATGAAAACTGCTTCAGAAAACGCTCTACCACCACGCTATGGTTTCATCACGATGTTTTATATTATCGAAAGCTCAAACTCGTTGCACTGATTCGAACTCACGTCCATTGGTGCAATGTCCGTGCACGGTACCACTGAATTATCATTACTTCAATGATGTAAAATATAATAATTTAAATAGTAACGCACCTCTTTGATTCCTAAATGTTGATATTCTTTGTCATTAGGAGTATTACGAAATAGAAAAACACTAATTTTTGTTTTATATTTGGAACATTTACTTTCGCTTACGTCGTAATAGACGAATATTTATGTTTACATTTCCGTTTGTGCTACAAAATTATGTTACAAGCAAATTTAATTAACCTTATACCTTATTAAGAACTTTTTAATTGAATTGTCTACGCATTTCGAAATTCTCATAGTAAAACAAAGCACATGGAAAGCGTTTGTGTGAAAGCATCTGATAATCTTTTGAATAGAAAACTTACTATCTACTCACTAATTATGTTATATCCACACGACTACAATAGTAATAAGAAAGCATCTTGTTTATAAATTACTAGCAAATTACTAACATCAATAACATATGCTCAGATTTATACCTGTAAAACAAAACAAAAAATATTCATGAGGTCTCTACGAAACTTCGCAGTCTTTGTATTATGGTAGGGTTTTAGTGCCCGCCTGTCTAGGCAAAAGTTTCAAGTTGAGAATCTGCCTCTAAATACCTATAAGTGTGTTTCGGCAGTTACATTTGAGAGCCAAGCACACCATTAGATTTAACGTGTCCGCCATCTTGGTCCACATCATTACTTCATATCATGTGATTTTGTAGCATTAACGCTGAACATCTAAACAATAAAAAAAAAAAAAAATATTTCATATAAACGTAAATTCACATCCATTAAATATAAATAAATTAAAATATAGCAATAAGTTAAGTAGAGTGGTATATAACCGACAGGATTTTGACTATGGTCACAGATGTATCATAACTGTGGTTAATATCATAATGCCACATTTATTTTTGAATTGCACTATTTTGACCATGATTTAGTCATACTTATCTTTACTAGACCTTACTAATATTATAAATGCGAAAGTGAGTCTGTTTGTCACGCTTTCACACCCAAACCGCTGAATCGATTATAATGAATCGTCTATCGAAATAGATTGTGACCTGGAGACGGTGATAAGTTACTTTTTTTCTCGAAAATACTTATAGTAAGTGTGGTTTTTAAAATTTCATATCTATGTGTTATAAATCATTTAATAGCATTTGTTAGAAAAAATATTTACGTATCGATCGACAATCAGAATCGGTGGACAAAGTCAATATTAACGCTGACGAAGTCGCGTGTAAAAGCTAGTTCTACCATTAAAAAATGAACACTGCAAAATATTGCTATTTTATACTCGTATTATAGAGTTGGACACTGTCCAACAGTAGGTACGAGAGATTACCCCGGGGGTACAACAATTGCATTGTTTGGATAAGATTTATCGAAGCGGCAAATTCCCTGCAGTGGACGACGGCTTTTGTTTGCGTTTAAATAAACTGCATTTGTCCTCGGGGAAATATACAAAAATAACCATTTTAATTAAACAGATTTTACTAAATTCGCATCTCGATATATGACAATGAAATATTTAGTAACTTGCGTGATATTGTTTACTATACAAGTCCAGCAAACTACTGAAGCGATAAACTAGATAATAAACCATCGATAGATAGGCAATTTATCGTCTTTCTTCGCTGTCAAGTTATTCGGCAGTTGCACTGTATCTAACATCAGTGCAGGCTGATTTCAAATCGCGACAAATCCGTAAGGAGTTTATATAAAGGGTTTATCATTTTGTTTGCGGTGTCCAGGAATCAAAATTATTGATTTAAATTTCAGTCATTATATTTTTACTTAATTTTTGATGTTTTGATTTTAAGCGGCAAAGTGGTTTGAGATAGTAAAACAAGGTTACAGAGGAATTTACTCTCAAGTGCATCTCTCAGAGCATTTCTATTATTATTTTAGTTATCTCGCCAGACAGAGACGTTACATAATATCTAACCATCCTATAGCTTCATCACAGTTTTTCCTTCACTAAAAGCTTAGGCTCAGACTTGATATATAGTACAAACCAAAGATTTATTATTGAAAATCTGCAACATTTATTTTTTAACTGCGGAGAAAATTGTTGCCATTGTATTTCCTAATACTATATCTACTAAATAAAAATGATAATAGATTGTAACACAAAACTTGATATATAATGCAAATAAACATTTATTTTAGGACTATAGCTTAAGATCGTTGCCATGTTTTTTCTTAAAAACATACAGCTACTAAATAAAAAAGATAATAGACTGTGATACAGAGAAGAAAAGGTACTGATTTGTTTTATCTTTATCTGTTTTATATAAACAAAGTGTGCCTCCGACTTCCTTTGTGAAGAATTTCAAATTATTTGATAGTTTTTGGCCGTTTTTACAACTTTTTTCAATACAGCTTTGCTTCTATTAGTGGTAGCGTGATGTTAAATAGCCCAAAACCTTCCACGATGTTTGATCTATAAAATACAAAATGATTTTTTTAAATTCGACTTGTAACAACAAACAAACTTTTCCGCTTTATAATATTAATAAATAGATTAAAAAAAATAAGTATAAATTAGAAAAAGAATCATAGTTTGTGACGACGGAGTATGTTTGTATTTTTGTTTGTAACGTATAAACTCAAAAACTACTGGACCGATTTCATAAATTCTTTAACCATTAGAATGCTATGTTATCCCTGAATAACATAGGCTATAAATTAGTTACATAATTTTCAGTTCCATGCGAACGAAGTCGCAGGCTCAGCTAATAGATTAATGTTTTTATTTACCGTAGTCGTGTTTATTGTCCCCAGGTGACATCGAAGACTGCATTGTCACGCCCGCGTATCAAGGTCAGTTCACACCGTTGCCGGAGGCGCTATGCGACTGTATCATGGACCTTACATCACAGGTAACTTAATTAATTACTTAATACTTTACTATATCTTAACATATTCAAGTGAAAGTATCAAATATTTTCTTCCACACGTAATTACAAACACATCAAGGGACTGGTTTCGACTTCACCCAAATCAGTTGCTCCGTAATACAAGAAAATTACCAAATCAACTTTAATGTGACATTTACCGTTTAATTTATTTAAATTAAATTAACTATCATTTCTCGTGGAAACGTTTTTTTTAGGTTAACAACTACATAATAATTCGATTATTCGGAACACAGTAGTTTTGTTTTCGGAACGTTATAATGTTATTAGATATTTAGTGATAATAGCAGCACGAAGCCAATTAATTTATCTATAACAGGAACCCGAAGGTAGCTGCTCAAATACAACTGTAAGTTCAATAGGGTTATAATTTTCAACTTGAGTATTATATTGAGTATACTAGTTAGCCAGATGGGTATTAAAAATCTGATACGATACGATTTACGATATTCAATATATTTCATATAGGATTTCTGTATTTTTATCAAGATACTTACTTTTACCGAAAGCTGAGTCACATTATAGAGATTCGAATTTATGCCAATAGACGCGATATCCGTACACGCCACTACCGAGTTTGCAATGCGTTTGATATCCACAAATAAATCAGCTTTGAGGCAAAAACTTCGTTCGCGTGGAACAAAGAAATAATTTATTCGGTTTTGTCCGTTTTTGTAACTTTATTCAATTTAGCTTTTTCTCATATTGTTGTTAGCGTGATGTTAAAAAGTCTAAAGTCTTCTTCAATGATCTATAAAATACAAAAAAAAAAAAATGTTTAAACAAACGAACTTTTGCACTTTATAATATTAATATGTAAAGATCGTCACATAAATCTATATTTAATGCTAATGATTTATTTTTAAACCAATACTATATAATAAAATTATTGTCTAATTTTTAGTTCCACGCGAACGGAGTCGCAGGCACAGCTAGTATATATAAACATAGATTCATAACTTCGTTAAAATTCGCTCTTATAATTGTCTCGAAAGTGTCATCCTGAAATACGGAAAATGTTTCAACAGAAAGAAACGCTTCGAAGAAAGTTTTGCCACAAAAATTAAACATATGTATTATATCGAAACCGCAATGACTCGCCGATGTTCATTGTAAATAAATTCATCTCGCAAACTTGATGATTGTCTACAATCGCCGTGAACTATATTTAATACAATCGCAATTAACAGCGGCGGCCTCTTAAGCTAACCAAATATTTGCACTTAATTGACCAATGTGTTTCGAAAAAACAAAAGGTTTGTGTGAATCAGGCCAAAAACAATAGATTTCGATGGTACGTACGGTTTCGGATACTTTCTCTCGAATGTGATTTGAAATGCGTATTAATGAGATACGGTAACGAAGATTAATTCCGATAAAAATGAACGTTTCTTCTCTTTTTATCGTTCGATGGAAATTCTCTGACCTAAATTGGACACTTGTGTCGTTGCTCAATTTAATTATTGTTAATACTTTAATCTGTTTCATCTCACTAATCATTAATTAAAGATTTTTGTGTAACATCTATTTCATATTTCTTTAGGTTTTGATGTCGAAAGGTTAATTATAAGGGGGATCAATATGTGTGCGATGGTGATGTCTGCAATTGACACCCCTCTCTGTAAATCCGCTAATAACTATTATAAATGCAAACATTAAATAATTACCTAATAAAGATGTATCTAAAAAAGATATAAACATGCAGCTCTAAATTCTTGCCGGTTCTTCTCGACGACTGCTTTACTTTCCGAAGTGGTGGTACACTGTTAAAAATTTCTTTGGTAATTTTACAAGAAATGTGTTGGAAGTATATGCTCAAAGCAGTTTTGTAATTTAAGTAATCAAGCTTTGTAATTTTACAAATCTTTTTTTATTGTTTCTGTTTTGGAAAATTCAAAAACGTAAATACTAATTTCAGTAACAAACATTGTAATTTTGCAAAACATTTTTCATTGTTTCTGTTTTAGAAAATTCAAAAACGTAAGTACTAATGTCAATGACGAACATTGTAATTTTACAAATAAGCTAAATTAAAAATAGTTTGTAAAATTAAAATATTTAATTTGCAAAATACAAAACTTATCAAAAGCAATATGTCTTGTAGAATTACAATACACATTATATTTACACAATACATACCATTTTTTGAAAGCTTTGCAGAATACATACTAGACATTTGAATTTTACTAACAACTATCAGTAGAGTTTATTGCAACACTCTAAGTACACTGAAATTAAAAAAAAAAAAAAAAAAAAATTATTGAAATTAAAAATTCTTCAAAATTTTCGTTTTCTCGACGCCGACCCATTATCCAACTAGTAAGACAAAGACGACGCGATTCGGAACTCTCATAAACTGGCATGCGCATGTATGAGTAAATCTGCTAGAATGAGTGGTTGGAATCACATCGAACAAACGAAAATTTTTAAAACTTTTTATTTTCAATAAACAAAATTTTTTTTATAATTTTCAATGTATCCAATGCATTGATGAACGTAGCTTCCTGAATAAGAAAAAGTGCATTTTTTAATATTAACGATTTTTTAACGACAAAAAACTATAAAATTCGGTTTAATCAAAATAGCATCTGCAAAAAAATTTTTTAAGCTGAATTTTTTCATAATAGAACTAGTGGTAGTAGTGGCAGAACTAGATAAGATCTATAATAAAGAGAAAAAATAAAATTGATTAAATTATCTCCGAGATAGAGATATTTGTTTATGAGCGTACGCTCAGAACTCACAGAGTTTTTATTAAAAAAATAATATTTTGTAAGCTATTAGTCGTAGAGTAATGCGGTTTTCTCAATTTGTTTATTATTCTTCTCTCTAAATTTCATTCGCAAGATGTCTCGACTACTTGTCAATAGTTTACGAGATATTTTAATTTTGCAAAATTTTTTTGGTAAAATTACAATTCATCAAAAATATTGAGACAATTAAGTAATTTTCATTCTTTTTAATTGTAATATAATATTATGATATTTCTTTGGGATAAATACTTGTAAATATAATTTTTTTTTAATTTATTAATGATAAATCAATTTGTAAATTTACAACACATATAGAGTTTATGCAATATAGCTGTAAAACTCAAACTTTTAATAGTGTTTTTCTGATATGTCTTAGAAAATGACTTTAATTGTATGGTAATCGTATTTTAGTTTGGACAAAGTTGCAATTTTACTTAATCTTCAATTTGTAAATAGATTGTAATTTTACGAGCATTTTCAACAGTGTGATATCGGATTTTACAATAATTATGATTTGTAAAAATATAATAATTTTACAAATAATTTTTACAGTTGAAGTTTAGTAAAATTACAATTTGCGGCTAACATATTCTAATTTTTGGCGAAATTACTACGTACTTTGTAATCTTACAATTAAAGAAGTAAAAATAATATGATGATTTTTGAATATATAATAAATTCATTGTAATCAAAGTTACATTGTTTCTTTGTAATATTACATAAAGTTGTTATGAATAAGACTAAAAACAAAGCTTGTAAATTTATAACGCTTTTCATTTGTAATTAATGAATTGATTTGTAAAATTACTATATGTGTACTGTTTATACATGCATTTTGTATGATTGCAACTTATTATAGTGGTTTTATGAAAGTGTTTGGAAAAATTACCTAAATAGTATAGTAACTTCATTTTGGTACACACTGGATTGTAATTTTACATGACATGTGTCTTGTAAAGAGATTGTAATATTACAAAAATTTTTAACAGTGTAGTTTTGACGATCATAAGCGCCTTCATAGGGTATTAATTGAATTTTGATTTGATTTTCGAATTTAAAAGAACTATTTTGTATATGACTATAGAAGGTGAACAAATATATTAGCTTTTTTTAAGGTATGTTTCCTTAAGCCGATCGACCACCGATGGATCGCGATTAGCATCGAGCAGATCGATAAGCATAATACAATCCATAAAACATGAACAGAGCTAAGAGCTACGCCATGCATCAGGGATCATCATTGTAATGCCAGCATACGAGCATTTCGTTATATTCGTTGGTATGATCCGGAATTATCTAGATCATATTCTCATGGAATGTGTAATCCTGAAAACCTCACTGTGACTGGATTCAGATTCACACTAATTTTTTTTGTATTAACGTGGTGTTTAAAATCCTTTAAGGATTTCCTCATTGCGGTACGTACACACATAACCCAGGCTCAGGCCAGGCAAGAGGGGTGTGTGGTAAGATTCAACAGGTGATAAGCGCCTGACACTACCGACTAAAACGCACTACGGCGACACTTCAAACTCCCGTGCTGCTGAACACCAAAAACAGGGATCACACTCGTTCTAATCTCTGACAGGGGATGCGCCTGATCTAATTGATTGATTAATATGTACCGAATGATCCTAGAACGTATATCTGGTATATAGTCTTTGTGAACTACTTGGGTTCAATTATCATACCCTACCGAATTGTCTTCACTTATGTACTAGAGCTCATGTGTAAAAAATATGTTGTTGGCTCGTTTTTGTAACTCTTTTCAATACATCTTTTCTCATTGGTGGTAGCATCCTGTCAAATAGTCTAAACCCTCCCTCAAATATTGCTCTATCATATACAAACAATATTTGAAATCGTACTAGTGGTTCCTGAGACTGGCGCTTTCAAACAACCAAACAAACTTTTCAGCTTTATAATACATACTAATTAAGATAAAAAAAAAAAAAAAAAACAAACCAGCTTTCACTGATTTTGTAAGTACCGAGCTCTACTAGACGACGGAGGCAATCGGCTTCCATATCAAAAACTATTTCATAATTATTTCAATATAAGTTGTTCTTAATTACATTATAAAATGTTCTCGGAAAAAAACTACGATATTCAATATTGTGAAAGTGTGTTTCATTAGCTTAACGTGTTAACTTATTTCAAAACATCGATTTGCCTAAGGGAGCACGAACGTTTTGAATTTCATTGACACCATGGGCGAGAAGTTATCAAGGGAATATTCGATATCCATATAAAAACTATTTGCATTCCGTAACAGTTCATTTCATACAAAATAGACTCAAAGACGGAATAATATTTGGCCATGAATATTGATGAGCATAACGTAAAAATGTGCAGACTATATGAATCGAAGACTTGTTATGTAGTATGGTCTAATTTTAAGAATACAGCGTTCATTCATTCTTCGAAGTTAGTCCATGTTTTAAATAAATTAATGTTAATAAATATATGAAATAGATTAAGCACTGATTTTGCGATGTTTCTTCTTTTTAATATACAATTGTGACTGGTAAAAGACAACAATTCAAAAGCAAAAAATGTCATCGACAGATTAGAACATTACTGGCGTTTAATATACGCTGCAGGCCTTGAAATAATTTATAATTACATCACTTAATATGTTGGACTATTCATATCTATGCTATAATTATGTATTTCTAAAAAGCTAAAATATTTTATACGTACAATAACTATTTTTGAAGTGAAATACAAAATTTGTCCGCTTGTAATTGTACCGATACGATGCGGTCATTTTAATCTTCGTAAGGAATTCCTACAAACTTGATCTTTTTGTTGATACACGACTAAAAATACCCAAATCGTTAGCTCATCACATTTAAATGTTCCTCCTTCCCATCAATTTTAGTGTTTTGCATGCATTATAAAAACTATCCTATAATATAACCAAAAAAGGCTATAAAATATTTAGTTCCTTATTTATAATACATACGTTTTTAAATTTGTATATATTACGTTTTTATATATTAATTTAATTGGCATATTTCGTTAAATCCCTTAATTGATTGTGTATGTTTATTAGAGGTACGATCACACTAAAAACAGAATATTGTTTCTGTATCTATTCTCTCATCAGCAAAAATGGTTTTAGTAATAAATATGAGAATCCTTTAATATAAATTTGAAAATTATAAATCAAATTCTGTCAATTACTAATTCACAATGAAGCCATCGCATAGAAATTTGGCATTCTAAAAACGTCTGGTCGAAGTCGTAGTAAATATCTTCTATAATTTATATCTAATAGTTTTTTTTTCGTGATGCATTCCTAAATAATTCTTTTGATTACAATTAAAGTTTGACAAGCTGTTGTGTAAAAAACTGCGGAGGTTCTGTCTTCAGATAACCAGTTCGCAACAGGTTGCGCGCAAGTAATCTTAGTTATACAACGAGAACAAATACACGGACAAATCCTAGTATAAAAGAAATCTAGTTTATCGATCAAGTCTTAAGAAATAGTATCAACAAATAAGTATAAAGAAAGACGTCCTATATTAATATAAACAAAGTTGACATGTCTTGAAAATAAAATAAAGTTTGGAAAATCCAGAAGTGCACGCCTCATATTCTCAATTTTTTTTTTCTTTGTTTATTTAATAACAATTGAACCACATCGAATCAGACCGTGAAAAGTAAGAGGGTTCTATTCCTATATTATACTGAAGGGTAAAAATAAAAAAGACTCGATTAGTAAAGTATCTCTGTCGTTATTGTGATAACATAAGGATCCGCACTTACAGTCACACGGACATCCAGGAACGCCCAGAACTTGTTTAAACAATTTTATAACTAGTTTAAATAATGATATCTTATGTTTACGCAAATATTATTCATCACGAAGGCTTCGCTAATTAGGCGCGGAAAAATGTGAAGTTGGAAGGATATAGCTATTGACAAATTGGTTAGACGGGATAATTCATCACCCATAATTACTCTAGTCATTATTTGAGTGCAAACCTTATCTTTGCAATCGAACCTTAGGACTGATTCTGTAACGACTCGCAAAACCTACCTGAAAGCAAATGTACAAATGACGCAAGAAATAGAAAGGACTGATTATTTGATCTGGCAGAGGTTTACGTTCGGCAACGGATCCATAAGTCGTAGTTAAGACCGTGAAACTCCTGTAATTATTTTGCACTAAATGTATAGAGTCAGCTTAATAGACCACTGATCAAATCTAAAGCACTGGGTTCCTGTTCAGCCATCAGGTGTTGTTGTGCAATGGGGACTCAATTCTGCAACAGTGACATGGAATGCAGCGTTAGACTAGTTTGACATTATGAATAATGTGGGTTGGAATTTTAAATACATTATATTTGCATTGGTGATTATGAAACGAACAATGGGCCATCTGTAGTCACGAATTTTTTCTATGAAGATATTAAATAGGCTAAAACGTGTTTGACTATCGTTATTATAGCAGTAGTAAATCGGCTAGACCGTTAGACTATTCGTTTTAATCGGATAAAAATACTGGTTAATAGAGAAGTTAAACATATTATATGAAATGCTCAAGAAATATTCCCATAATACTTCCAATATAAACAAAACGTGAAGAAACAAAGCATTTGCTTAATTAAGCATTGTATTTAGACGATGATGTTGTTGAAGCAAATTATGCTCTTAGGTATCTACATTACTTTAGGGTTTTTTATTGTAAACGAATAAAAAAGTTTACACTAAATAATTACAACTCGCAAATTTTTAAAATTAAAAGGCATAAGAGAAAAGCCTTTCGAAGTATCTTTTGTATGCTTTTTAGACTTAGCGTTATGGCCACAATCTTACCTGATGTTAAGTGACTATGTGCCTCAAGATGGTGGGCACGTTAAGCCTAGTGGAGGGGACTGGCACTCAAGCGCCACTGCCGGAATACACCTACAGATATTTGGTCGCAGATTGTTAACTTAAGGTAGCCAGATGGGCATTACATAAAGCTCTTCCATCATGCTATGGTTACATCACGATGTTTTCCGTCACAGAAATCACAACTTAATTTCTGAGATTCGAACTCGAGTCCTTTGACGCAACGTCCTTAGACACTACCAACTGAGCATTCATCGCTAAAATTAATCAAAGCTAATTTAATCTCAATATAACAATCACCCAATCGTAAATATATAAATAAGGGACTAATTTTAGATTCTGTTTTAATCAATCGGCGTCGTAAAAATTTATAGTTTATATTTAAGTCCAATAGCAGGTTCTAGTAACAACAAGTTTACTGTAATTCTATAATTAATCCGTTGCCTAGTCCATACTGACTTAACTACCTGTTTATTTCATTAAGGGTATGAAAATCGTTCATATCTGTACAAATCAAGTAATGCAATGTTTAATAATGTTTGTGTACTTAAGCCACACACGCTGGGCTACCGAGCTGTAACTTTACAGTAAACTTCTTGTATTGAATAAAGAAATTAACTTACTGTAATATGAAGCTGTGGTAGCTTTTACGGCTACTGTATTACCTCCTATCTATAACAGGGAACCTTTCAAACGTGATGAGATATGAACAGGATGATGAGAGCGATGTTTAAGGATCAATTCTACCATCAGTTACAGCGTCAACACATAGTTTGCGATGGTGAAAATAAACACTTAATGTTTATGCTGATAAACAATATCTTTAAAACATATTCATGTGTTATAAATTAGGGAGCCTAATTCACTGGCAAGCCTCACAGAATAAACAAAATAAAAATGTTGTCTACTTATGAAACTTGTAGTGGAATTTCTTAATTGTCTATTTATTTTATTATGATATGTGATTTATTCATTAGGAATGTTATCTCTGTAATCCTAGCGGTAGGATGCACTTAGTTTTAATTCAATAATTATTCACAAAAACCAATGTTTAGTATTTTCTTGAATTCAGCAGATAATAGAAAGGCGTTAGTTTGCCAGACACTGACGTTCAAGAGTAGACGAGTACGAGATGGTGATTAGTAATATGCCAAATCATAAAAATATTTTTGCTTCTGAATATAAACGCCAGATTAAATTTACAACTTTCGTAATTATCTCGTATAAAATTTACTGTAATAAAAATTATGTCGGCGGAGCAATTTTAAAAGCAAAATTATGTCCGACGCTTATGATAATTGAACAAACGGGAACTGTATGAAGCATGTATATAAAATAGGCGAAGCGAAAATAGTTCATTCGTCTTTTACTCAGTTGTATGTCAAGCGTTTTTTTTAATTGATAGAAATCGACCAACTTTAGTGTTTTTAATACGACCTTTTTGGAAACAGTTTTATTTTCACTTTTACAAACATCGTCCCAAATTGTCGGTAGTAATTATAATAGAATTTTAATTATTAAGTGAGTATTGTTAAAATTAAAAGTGATACTTGTAAACATTCCGCGCCTTAACAATACAATTTATGCACTAGATAAAGACAATACTCGGTCGAGCCCCAAAGGTATTTTCAGTACAATCTTTAACGCATAAATTTGTACGCACATTACACAAGTAAAGCGCATTAATATCTGTCACATTCCAGTTCTGAAGGTTGTCTTGCCAAACAATGTTTCTGTGATCAGCGATTGATATTGTAATATGATCGGATTTACATTGAATTACAAAAGTGTAATTGGAATGTAAAATTATGTTATTTAAACAGGGCTTATATTGATAACAGTAATTGGGTCGTGTGTCTGGTACGTGATTTAATTATACGTAAATTTATAAATACTATACAAGAAACTCGTACAGAATACGTCATTGACTATATGACATTACATTACCATTTTTAGAATTTTGAAAATTAGTGCATCTAAATTATTTTACTTAATAAATGTGTAAACAATATATCAGTGATTAAATTGAAAATTAAAATACAATTTCCTATCATTTTTTGTAATGCAGTAAGTTGGGAAGAAATGAAAATCATTTGAATGTCAATATTTTCAAATGAATCCTTACAATTATTATAAATGCAAAAGTGAGTTTGTTTGTTTGTGACGCTTTCACGCCACTGCAACGATTGTGATGAATTTTGGTATAGAGATAAATGTAAACATGGAGACGGTGATAGGTTACTTTTTTTCGCGAAAACCTTATTAGAAGTATGGTAAAGATAGGACTAAACTTTATATGAAATTTTTTGTTGCATCATCCGATTTGTAAAAAAGAAAATTAACGCGAGCGAAGCCGCAAGTAAAATCTAGTTACAAAATAAATAAATAAATTGTGGGAAGTATAAGCTTTGAAGTTGCATTACCACATATAACAATGCCTTTGAGAAGTAATACATACGATGTCACAGTTGTCAATGCCGCTTCAAGCGCATAGAAGGTCGGCAGGTGAATGAAGACATCCTGCTCACTCAGGTAGATCTAGATTACATTTGATTGATGAATCGTGTCTGGTAATAGGTTAGGTAATGTTTATTTTAAAATGTCATTGATTGATTTCACTTGTAGTAAATATGATGGTTCGGTTACGAATGACATTATTAAATAATGGAATAGTATTGCCGTGTTTCTATATTCTTGTTGTAACGTCTGCTAATGACCAAATATAGAATTGTCTTTTGTCCCACTCTTATATGCACCTATTAATAACTTTCTAGAGTTTTTTTTTGTAATAGCAGGTTTAGCGTAATTGTCAAAATGTAACTTGAAATTAAGTTACGATGTGTTACCAAGTTGTTATAACGCCAAGCCTAGTGAAGGGGCAAGCTTACAAGTGCATCTGGCGTTACACATCTATTTATTTCGCAGTAGGTTGATAACTTGAGGGTGATAGACAGCCAGGCGGAATTCAGAAAAAGCCCTACTACCATGCTATGGTTTCGTTTCGATGTTTTCCTTCATTGAAAGCTCAGTCCGATTGCGCCAGATTTCGAACTCACGTGCAATGACGCGGCGTCCGTACTCACTACGAACTGAGCTATCATCGCTTTAAAACAGATATATATGAGATATAACAGGTAAATTAAGAGATGCAATAACTGTAATAGATGCAATAATAGTAATAACAGTTTCAGAGAACTGATTCCGAAATCACTTCTTGTTCTTTATAACAGGTTTTTTTAGAAATAATTTATAAGATATTATCCTTTTCTAATAATGTAAACATTTATACTCTTATTAGATAAAGAGCGTGTTCCCAACTCATATAGTTATTTTTTTTTTATTTCGTTATCACATTTGCGAACAGTTGCTTTTTAAAACTTGTTATTTTAAACTGTTTTAGCTGTAATCATACGTCTCTACAAATATTAATTACTACTTATGTTGTAACTATTGTTAGATAAATATTACGTACGTCATAAAATATTTTTTATGACAACCTTACACCCTGTAGTTTCGCTTGAGTATGATATTTTGAGTACTATTTCAATGCTGATTCGCTGCTATTGGTGGTAGTGTCATGTTAAATAAGTTTTCCTCAATAATTGTTTAATCAAATACAAAAAGGGCTTTTGAAATTCAATCGGTAGTTCCTATGATTAGTGCGTTGAAACAGACAAACAAATTTGTCCGCTTTATTATATTAATTTATAGACATTTAATTATTGGTTAATTGTCGTAAATTAAAAAAAATGTAGTTTTTAGTGTTCCCTTAGCAACAACAAGGAAACCCATACTATATACACCCTTTTGAAAACTCACTGTGTTATTATCTAGGAAGTGCCCTACTTTATTTATGTATTTGGAACCAATAGCAAAATGTTATTTAAATAAAGAAATATTTATTTTAAGTTATTGAAGATATTTGATAATTCCATGTAATACACTTTTTCGTAACTTTACATTTATAATTAATAGTATTCATTTGTTTAAATTAATATATAAATAATATTTGATTCGTTTTATAAATTCAATCTTCATATTAATTGTTTTTTTTTTTTTTAATGGTAAATATGTATTCAGTTTATGTAAGATTTTTTTTTTACCATATATATCCAACGTCGAAGTGAATCATAGATCCAACTCTATCAAACATTAATGCCATATATAGATATAGCTTGAATGTAAACGCATTATAACATGAGAACACAATATTTAAGTTTGATTAAAGATTTTGTCATTCCATAAACTACCCGAATCGTTTAAAGTACTTATTAGTCTAAAAACAACTATTTATATTTCTGCAGGGGCAATCAGCGACGTTGGAAAGCATACGGACAGCGCTGTCATCAAAGTTTCCATCGATGCAGACGCCGACACAGGAGATGGTATATGATACGCTCGCTCAGCTCATGCAAGAGAGGAAGATCTACCAAACCTCTCGGGGTTTCTTCATAGTCACACCAGAGTAAGTATGATGGGCATACATATAAAAACATTATTGAGTGTCGTGGAATACTGGGATGGAACGAATTTTCTTACGTAGTATATTATTGTGTAACAATTACAAAAAAATGAATTACCAGCGTCTGCGAGCATTTAAATGAAACGCAGATATAACTAATGAATTAAAGGAAGTGTAGGAATTTTTGTAATTAATATATATTTTTCTAGTTGTGAAAATAAACATTTTATCATACATCATTCAATTCATCGAATTCATTATAATAGATGTAATACGCCAGGAAACAGCTGACGTGTATGACGTTTGCTAACTATATCTGCGCAGCCGTTGAGAACTTACTGCCTGTCTTGAACCAATAAGCGCGCACCTATTTTTGGGCACAGCCAATAGCAAAAGCGCTATGGATAACCGTCTACACTATAGAAATATAGTGCAATATAGCAAAGACTAAAGAAAAGGTCGTGACGGACAAATCCTACATTTTGATTTGTCTAGCTTGCATCCGTATCTACCGTGTGAGAAGGAACTTCGTTCCAATAAAAACTTAGTACCAGAAATTAACAGTAGTTAAAGGTTTATAAATATGTATGATCATTTATATAAATGGTAATGAAGTGCATTTTCATATTTATTGTATTTAAAAATATATATCTCGCTATAATTAACATAAATCAAAAAAGAATTAAACTACGTACGTATTAATGAAATTGCATCAGTTGTGAGGTTTTTAAAATTTCCGCTGGACAAGTATAACTCAAGTTTAAAATGAATCTTCATAGATTTGTCATTAAGATACTTATAATTATGATATACTAGTTGTACTCGCGAGTGTGTTCGCGTAAACAAGAATAACCGGAATCCCTTATTGTATCGCCCTCAAGGATGAATTTTCAATAGCGCCAAAAACTATTGATTAGTAAAAGTATAATATGTAAGAATCTTTATATGCTTAATTCTTACAAAATCATAAATTCATAGAAATTTCCAACACGTTTTTTCACTCCCTTCAGGTTACAATTTTTCAAAAATAGGTGGCTTATGCCATAGCACTAGTGAGATAGTAATTGAGGAGTAACAAGTTAGCGTGATATGGGCATGTTATTAGAAATGATTAAAACCGTATAACTAGAACAATGTTAAGTATGAAGTTGGATGGATTTAGGAGAAAAGGAAGACCGAAGAAGATATGGTAGGACTGTGTGAATACTCAGGTGACAAGTAATAGAGTAGTGGAAAAAAAATGTGGCAACCCTACGTAGGTAGATTAAGGGCTATGAAGAAGAAGGTAACCTATGCCCTTCTGCAACGTTCAAGCTATATCTGTACCACAGTTTATCGAAACTACATTACTGGTTTAGCCACGACATGTTAAAAATAGACGGAGGTATATTTGAGTTTATTGTATCCATTTGGATTTTTTTTTAACTAGGAAGTAACACGAAAACCAATATAGCAACAGAAACTAAAAATAATAAAACCGTAATATTAGTCAACCCAATATCAATATTCAACTGTAAACTTGGACGAATCAATTTACATCTCACGCATTCAGTGTTTACGGACTTGTCGGTGACTCATTTTGCCGTTTCGAGATGTCGCGAATTCAACGACAGCCCGCACACACTCAGAAAATTAAACGTGAACTCATTCTTGGACTAATTTTAACGGTTTGTGACATTACCAGTTTTAGTTACAACGATTTACGAGTTAAGTGTAACATTAGATGAAACAATGGAATGTTAAATAATTACAAGGAAATGTGGCGAGAGTTTTATTTGATTGAATCATTGTCATTATACAGTAGTTGTAACGCACATAGACATATTAGAAGAAGTGTGAAGACTATCGCTGATCTCTGGCAACAGATGAGATCAAAGTGTCGTCGTGGTGCTTTTTACTGGGTAGTTGCTTACCACCCGATGAGTCTTTCCACTCGTGTTTATTTCATGCCATGTCCTGAGCCCGAGTAATATTAGGAAGTCTGTAAAGAATAGGATTTTGAACACCACGTTACTAAATTATAAAAAGGTATATATGACTCGAAGTAGTTCGAATAAACAGTCCCAGGTATCTGGTGGTATGGGACAAACCTGGACTTCGCGGTGTTTTTAGCGAATATTTGACAGTGCTTCTCATTTGATGAGTTTTTTTTTTCGATTGGATATATGCTGTTAGCTTTAAGGACTTTGTCAGTGTCACCGAGCTTTGAGGACAAGTACTAAGGCACTCAACCCAAGGCAACGAGTACAAGTGAGCTGTTTCCGGGGAAGACACCCAATGAGTCGCACACACCCCTCTTGTAGTCCTCCCCGTCAGTTGCAAAGGGATGTATGCCAATGTATTATTTTACTACCTTTATCACGGAGGCACGCTTTAACGTTTCGCGCTTTAGTATACATTAGGATACCTGTTGTAGGTATATGAAAATGAAAATAATCTATAACTATACGTTTAAAATATAGAAAACACCTTTGCATGGTGGTAGGGCTTTTTCTAATGTCCGCCTGACTAGCTACCACCCTCAGCATGGTGGTAGGGCTTTTTCTAATGCCTGCCTGGCTAGCTACCACCCTCAGCATGGTGGTAGGGCTTTTTCTAATGCCCGCCTGGCTAGCAACCACCCTCAAGTTGAAAATCTGCCGCCAAATACGAATAGGTATGTTCCTGCAGCTGCACTTGAGAACCAGTTCCTCCACAGGTTTAGCGTGTCTACCAACTTGGGCCGTATCGTCACTTAAGATCAGGTGAGATTATGGCCCATGGATTATGTACCCAATGTAGCGCGATCTCTATGCGCATACCAATAAACCTTTTAGAATTAGTCTCTTTTATTTTATCCCATTTCGGATACAGCCTGTGTATATGCTAAAAAACTTACAAGCCGTATCTCAACCACAATCCACTGTTGATTGTCTATTTCTCAGCGGTCCCCATAGCTTTTCGACTATGCTTGGCTTACTATCACGGACAGTGGTATTACTTCAGCGCAGTTTATAATAAAACAACATATAAAGCTATCGTGAAAGTTGTAGTTATTAAGTTTATTTTAGATAAGGTCATAAGTTTACAACTAACGGTTTGCAAGAAGAATTGCAAGAAATAATGTATCAAAGAAATCAAATGTTTTGTGATATCCTAATCATTTCACACTCAGTTTGTTTAATAACATCTAATTTGAAGGACTATATGCTATAATATCTCAGTGGTAGTGTGTACGACTTCGTGTCAAGGCACGTGAGTTCGAATCCAACCACCCACAACGAGCTTGAGCTTTCGGTGAAGGAAAATATTGTGAGGAAACCATAGCATGGTGGTAGGGCTTTTTCTAATGCCCGCTTGACTAGCACTCAAGTTGAAAATCTGCCGCCAAATACGAATAGGTATGTTCCAGCAGTTGCACTTGAGAGCTAGTCCCTCCACAGGCTTATCGAGTCCATCAACTTGGGCTGTATCGTCATTTAAGAGCAAGTAAGATTATCGCCAAAAAATGTAATGAGTTATTGCATCTACTCATACACTCTTTATTTCTGTTAAAAACAATAAATACTTAAATATATTATTACTATTGACTGTATTTGCTATAAAACATGGATAGATATACTGCGCTACCCACGCAATAAGAACACTAAAAATCTCATACAGTAGTATAAATAAAACTGTGGCATTACGAAAATGGCTGTGTCCATGTAAGGCAAGTTTGCCTAAATCGAACGTGTTCTGTGTAACGAATGATGCGTGTACTAATTTCAATATTGCATAGTTTGTTGAAGTGCCGGAATCGAACAATATTGCCTTTAATTTTGAATTGGAATTTATATTATATTCGTGTTATACATACGTTTTTTGTAGTTATTTAATATTTCCTTACCTCTTTCACTGGCCTTTTAAATATATTTTAGTAACAATTTTATTTATAGAAATATATGCACCTGTTATAATTATTAATTTTTAGTTATAACTATTGTTTATAGGTTTAGCCTTTAACCATGCTATCATCTGCCTGATCTTAGTTGAAACTATGGTCCAAGCACGATAAGCTTAGTGGTTACTGGTTCTCAATTGTGTAGCACTGCAATCATACTCTAATATTATATACGCGAAAGTGAGTTTATTTGCTTGTTACTCTTTCATGTCTAAACCGCTAAACCTATTATGATGAATTTTGTTATACAGATAGATTAAAGCCTGGAGACAGTGATAGGCTACCTTTTGAGGCGAAAAACCTATTGTAAGTGGGGTAAAGAGAGGGATAAACTTTGTTTGAAACATTTTATTGTGTGATCCTTGTTTGACAAAGTCAATATTAACGTGACCGTAGCCGCAGATAGAAGCTAGTAAACCTATAGATGCTTGCAGACACATTTTAAATTTGAAAATGGTAGTTAAAGGAATTATACATATTATGGTATCCTCACAATGTTTTCCTTCGCTAAAAGCTCTACCATATTTCAAGGATTCTGTAACCGTACACGCTGTTAGGTGACCATTATTGTCTCAAATCTTGGTTGCAAAGGTTTTTCAACAAACGTACCCGTGAAAGTTCAAAAATCTGCAGCGAAGATGCGTGATTTATTTTCACATAATTTTCAAAGCTCTGTATATTTTTTAAATGGTCGGTATAAAGCAATGAAACGACAAATCATCGTTTCCCATCCGATATCTGCTATGAAATTTTTTTTGGAGATTTTTATATTTTGATAAAGTATCATTAGTAGTTTAGTAACCAAATTTTTGTATAAGTAGATTGGTATGTGACACGAACATGACTGATATTTTCTCCATACTAGCTGTGCCCGCGACTCCGTTCGCGTTCAATTTAAAATAACTTAAGTACTTCTTCTAATAAAAAGTGGCCAGTGTTCTTTTCTATATTACTGGCAATTTATAGTTTTTGCACACGGCATATATTGGTTTGATTAGAAATATGTCAATCCGAAAAGAGCATTTTAAGACACGTTGACATTTCCGATCTATAAAAATTTATCGACTGTATTTTACTGACAAGTTACCCTTTAGCATTTGTAGCAAATGATTCAAAGAAATGAATTGCTTATTGGGCTATTAAATAACCTCATAGCTTTGTAGCTGTAGTATATGGTGATATAAAAATGGTTATAAGAATATACTAAAACTAGATTTTATGTGCAGCTTTTCTGGCGTTAATATTGATTTTCTCAGACAAATCGGATGACGTAATATAAAGTTTCGTACAAAGTTTATCCCTCTATTTAAGTTCAAATGAGTTTTTGAAAGAAGTAGTAGCGAACCCCCGTTTCCAGGATCCCATCTATATCTGTGCCAAAATTCATCACAATCCAAATAAACAAACAAAGAAACCTACTTTCGCATTTATAGTATTTGTGTGATAGTGCACGTAGATTTTCTAAATTAATTATACAATCTCCAGTTAAGTGACTATGTGGTTCACGATGGTAGATATGCTAAGCCTAGTGAAGGGTGTCGACAGGTCTAAAATTTTTATGCGTAATATCTATGTTCTTTTTCTTATAGTTAAGGTTATGCGTGATGGCCATACTCTCACCTGTTAGTGGGATACGCTAAAGCTCTTGTGTCCTAGTATTTATTTCTTCTGTAAGTTTGTGTGTTTATAGGCGTGATATAAAAATATTCTATTTTAAACGAAAATGGTAGTCAGAATTATGTACATTTTCTGTTATAATAATTTTGTCGGTGTCGGTAACATAGGTAGGTATAATGACAAAGGAAAAGTCGTGACCGATGGAATATTCGGCGTTCATTTTTAGTTTTTATAGACTTATCGTTTATTCGCAGTCTTGTTTGATGTTAGTGACGATCTTACCCAGGACAGTACAACGCAAGTAGATGTCCAGGGGGACATTATACCCCGTAAAAACGATATTATAAATATATCATACTATCAAAGTTGATTTATTTTAGACACGCTAAGCCTCGGTGAGGAACTGGCTTTCAAGTGCAACTGTCGGAACACACCTATAGGTATATGGCGGCAGGTTTTCAACTTGAGGGTGTGGGTGAGAGTAAGAGTATACCACCATGCTATGATTTCATCGCGTTTTATTCCATCACCGAAAGCTCAAGCTC
This sequence comes from Actias luna, assembly GCA_039707435.1. Taxonomy (NCBI): domain Eukaryota; kingdom Metazoa; phylum Arthropoda; class Insecta; order Lepidoptera; family Saturniidae; genus Actias; species Actias luna. The sequence continues at coordinate 3,545,305 of JAZHAC010000033.1, read as the reverse complement.
ATTGTAGGTGGATTCGAACCCACGTCCCTTGACGTAGCGTCCGTACACACTACCAACAGTTTTTAGTCATCGGGTGTTTAAATAAGGCAACCACAAACTTTTCTAAAATATGAAATAAGATAATGTAGTTATTTATGAATTCAGATACATATTCTACAATTTATGGAGAATAAACAGCTATAGGGATTAATTTAATAAATTCAATTCCATGTAAACGTATGCAAGTAATATAATTTAAATTATAGTGTTAAGTTAGTAGATGGGATAACATTTGCAACAGTTGAATCTACAAAAATGTTATATTTATGTTCTCGATCATAGTCAACTTTATTCTTTGTGTAACTTATATATTTGAGAACTAAAGAACAAACAAAATAATTCTGTGATAGGTTTTAGTGACTAAAAAGCAAAAACATAGAATGTCTAATAAACTTATTTAGTAACTTACATCATTTTCTAACACCATTGTCTTGCCTTATGTTTTATAATTAACGTAGGAGTCAATATTGCGAAACATATGAGGTCGGATCAATTTGTGATTATTGCGAGTGTATTATTGATTATAACCTCTGCAATACATCATTATCAAGTTCTGTGAGAACTTACTTAGAGCCTAATGAAATAAGCAAGGTCGTGCAGCGTGCGTTTTAGTTTTTAATGACATAATCAAATCTATATTTATACTATTATTATAAAGAGGTAAAGTTTGTTTGTTTGAATGCGCTAAGCTTTCGAACTACCTGTCGGATTTCAATTATTTTTTTTCGTTTTTTAATAAACAATCATTGAGGAAAGACTTAGGCTATTTCACATCACGCTAGCACCTATAGAAGCAAAGCTGTATTGAAAAAAGTTACCAAAACGGGTAAAAATTAATAAATATTTTTTAGTTTCACGCGAAAAAAGGCCTCGGACATAATAAAGAGCCTCGGTAAACTCATCATAGAGAATGTTTTTAAATTATTCGCGTTTTGGAATTATTCTGTTTATATGCAGTATTGTGACATTACGATAATCTCTGAATTCGACGTTGTTTTTGGATAATACCATGCTAACGTCAGGTACTGTGCAGCTGACACCCACAAGTTCATAATATGTCGTCAGATACTTTAGGTGTGTTCCGACAATTGGCATAACACTAAATCAGTAGTCAGTTTGTCATGCTTAAAAAGCTGGCACTATGGAAACACGGATGGCTAGATGGTAGTGTATTTCGACTTCAACGTAATATTGTTTGTTTGTAAGATTGTTGAATCGAAGATAGCTCAGTGGTAGTGTGTAAGGACTCCGCTTCAAGAGAAGTGAATTCGAATCCACCTACAATGAACCTGAGCTTTCATTACAGGAAAACATTATGAGGAAACCATAGCATGGTGGTAGGGCTTTTTCTAACGCCCGCCTGGCCAGCTACCATCCTCAAACATGAAAATCTGACGCCAAAAACCAATAGGTGTGTTCCGGCAATTGCACTTGAGAGCCTGTCCCTCAACTGGTTTAGCGTATCTACCAACTTGGGCCGTACCGTCACTTAAGATCGGGTCAGACTATGACCATAACGCTAAACCTTAACTATATAAAAATAAGATTAAACGCTACAGTGATCTTGAATCTTAATGTTTCGATTATGAGCATAATAACATGGTGGAGAGGAATGTTCTAATAATCGAAGTACTTTACTAAAGCCGGCCCCGGTGTGTGGTAATTCAGGGGAAATGTGACTTGTGGTGACTTTTAAACGTCTATTTGATGTTACCTCTTAACTGATTAGTCTCGCGTTACTACAGCTTACTGTGTTCAATAGTAATAAGCTTATTGTAATCACGTAAACATTATGCTTTAAATTTTTCCTAATGTAAAGTTGTTACGAAACACACTCCAACTAATAATTGTACAAAATGTTTCACTATCGAGGCATCATGAACTATTAATATACACGCGTATATATTTTTATGTAGTTTATCTTTCACTATTTTAATTATAATGTTCTCACATTTTTATAATATCTCAATTCACATAAACAAAACGCAAGCGCTAATGTTCTAACGCTGTTAGAATGTGTGTTTATGGCTGAATCCGGTTTCAAATGTAAATGCGAAACAACAAAATTACACTTTATGAGTTTGTATTTAAAATTTACAATAGAATAACTACTACTTCGATTAAAGATAGAGTTATTATGAGAATTATAAAAATGGTGAAAAAAATTGGATATATTATTACTTCTAATAGGTCATTAAATAAATTTTAACCTTAAGCAATGTATTGTGCGATGATAACTTTGTTAAAGATTAATACATTTTTAAGCATTAAAAGAATATGCTAAAGTGGTTAGTACATGCGATTTGGAATAATTTTTTTACAAACAAGAAACTTACTCAATAATAATTTACTATAAAAGCACTAAAAGTGCTGTCTTCATAGTTTAGGTCAGTCCAGAAGGTAGTTGACTATAGAGAGGTGCATCTACCTCGTCTTGGCTGCTATAAACCTACCATTATCTTAATGACTATAAATTGCCGATGCGATTTTGAGGAGTTCCCTGGTACATCTTCGAATTCCATGGTCCAATGCTAATAGGTATCCCTCGAAAATACTTTCTTACTAATAAAAAAAAGGATTTTCCTAATCGGTTTGAAAATGACATAGTTACGAGGTAACAAACATAAAACAACACCACCGAATGTAGAACCTCCTCCTGTTTGAATTGACATCGGTTAAAAGGTCGGTACAAAGACTGAACATAGAAGAAGATACAGTTTTCTTACATTAAAAAAAACAATGACAACGAGAAATCCTTTCACGACGCCGGAAGCAATGATTCAGCGGTATCGTGTATGGACATAGAGTAGATTGTCGTATGTTCGAACTCACCAATAATCTTGAATTTTCGAAGATGAAAGTAACGTAATGAAACCGTAGCACAAAGGTATAGCATATGCTAATTCCCGACTGCCTAGCTACTACGCTCAAGTGGAAAATCTATAGTCTCATACCTATAGATGTATTCAGACAAATGCACTTTACTGCCAACTTAACGTGATTAGACTTAACGTGCCCACTTAACAACAAGTGATATTATGATGATCATATTGTAATATAAAACATTAAAAACAACATAAAAATTAAATAACCTAATTAATGTCTTCTATAAAAGAATGCCCTGTTTCAGACGGCGACGTTCAAGATCGCGATCATCATCACGGCACCAGAACAGCATCGATGATGACTGCCCATCACCGCGTACCATCCTCATGTCGGACCAGGAGGCTCTGCATCATCTATACGGAGAGATAACCACCGTCAGAGATGGAGCGGTGACACACCAATGCGTGCAGACCAACTTAGCTGACGTCATATGTGGTGGTAAGTTTACAAGTAATATGCATGATTGTAGCCAACTAAAATCAGAAACATTATTTTTGTTTACAGTTATTAGGTTTCTACCTAGCTCGGCAGATGTTGTTCTGTTTCTTTTAGTGTCAATAACTAATCCACGGAACTATCTGTCCCGAATTTATTCCTAAAACATTTCCAGGACTGTAATAATAAGAATACGCATATCGTTAATTATAATTCATAGAAAATTCCAAAGGAATAAAAAAAGTTCGATTTTTGAATTTTTTATTAGTTTTGAAATAAGAAATTTTATTTAGTATAAAAAAGAAATCGGTCTAGTAGTTCTCATTTTATGTGACTACTAATGAAAATATTTAATTTTTGTTTATACAAACCATTGACTCTAGAAAATTCTAATTAACCATCGACTTGGTTCCGACGTTTCCATCGACCAACGTGAAGATAAAGTCCGTTCTTAATTCAAATATTTAGCGTTTTTTGCTATCGATTTCTCACATCACATCACTTCTTTTTCGATATCAGGTGGAATAGTTGCTACGATGATACGCTTAGGCGTAATAGATTCAGAGATACCTACGCACCAAGTAATCTAGCAGGGCTATGACAGGGTTGGGTTCTTTATCTGACTAAGTCACAGCTACTGTGAATATGCCGATAAGTTCGTCAGAGTGACTCTTTTTGATCTTGTTGCGGTTACCTAGCTAAACCTAAAAACTAAAAGGCTTGTAGACTGATATAATAGTTTTTAAATTACCGAGATACTATAAACAGTACGTGCTTACAAAACTCTTTTGTGTGTTTATCTTGTCTACAATAAAGATGTTCTGCAGTGGATATTCCTTTTAAAGGAACTTGTAACATAGCAGTGAGTTCAACAAACCACGCTCGCTAGCGTCGTATTAACATGTAATTCCACGAAAAGTACACAGCAAATTGTTGGCAAACTGACAAAGTATTCGTAATCACACAACTTTATGGCGGATTTTCTACAAAAGCACCGATGGGACCTAGTCAAAGAGACCAAATTCCTTTGCTTCGAGTGGCCTGGAATAAAACCTACATTTGGGTCATAACTGCAGCGGCCTGATTCAACACTGCATTGCGTTACCAGTTCCATTGACTGTGGAATCAAATAATTTACGATTTGCTCATTTGTTGTAGTAGTAATAGTTTTGTTGTTTTTTTTTTTTTTTGCATATATTTACCTCTCTGCCTATGCAATTAAGAGTATAAGGGTTATTTACCCCTTTAGCATTTTGATATTTGGTAATGATAGTTGATATTACAATTGATAAAACTGATAGAATTTATGGATCAGTGTAATGATACAACCTATTCCGCCGAGTGCTTGACGTTCTATACTTTACTTTGATTTAATTTTAATTATTTATTATTCCTCAAAAATATTGCTATACGTAACATTACTCGTATAGATAGATTTGTTTGTGACTAAAATAACTAGGCTCTTTAAGTACTTATAGTATCAGTAAAGGGATAAAAGGGGGAAAGTTAAATTCCTTTTAACCTGAATTTACTAATATAAATGTTTTTTCTTGTAAAATGCTTACACAGAAAAACTTTAAAGTAGGAATTTAATTCATAAACATTACCTGTTTGCAATAGTTTGTTTGTTCGTTCGCTCTTCATCGGATTGAGTTTTTTTTAAACAAAGCACGGCAAATAGAATTGTTCCATACTTGATGGTTAACGCAGTAAAATCGAAAGAACAAACTCCGACAGATAAATAATCCATTGATTGTCGTCGCTGTTACGTCGACCTGTAAATCTCTTGTCAGCTGGATATATACTAGCTAATTACTAAACGTGAAGAACCAAAGGATACTTCCTGCGGTTCGTTTGTAATCATATATATATAGTGATCCGCATCGAAGGGCGTGAGTTCAAATCACTGCTATGAATTTGACTTTTCGGTGAATCTGGCCCATCTGGCTCAGGTTAAGTTGAACCGTCCTAAAGTTGGAAAATCTGTTTCCAAATACATATAGATGTGTTCCGGCATTTTGTTTTTATTGTTAATATGTTTATAGTTACGGATATAAACTCACTTCATGTTAGATGACGACTTGGTCCAAGATGGTGGACACGGTAATCCTAGTGAAGAGACTGGTTCTTAATTGCAATTACTGGAACATATCTATAAGTATTTAGTTCTAGATTGCTATGGCATGATCAAAGCATAATATAGATTATCATTTTCCGTCTCAATCTATATTTGCTTTATTCAGTGTAGTCCATTTTTTTTTCTGTAAGCTTCATAGCTCAATTTTTCTGTAACTGTACCACACTCAAAAGCGTGAACAAGCCGCCATACAAATGGTAAGTTACCAAGTTTGGTAGTTATACCGTTACTATTCTTTGAGTCAATAATAACACAATAGCTTTATGAATAGAATTTTCGATTCCTGTTATAACAACGCCTGGGTCGATGTAATCATAAAAATCAATCGATTATCGACTGAAATCTTTAAAAATAGAGCCGCGAATCATTCGATATTCGTATTCGGGTTTATTTTTTCCATAAATCTTGTCAACGGAGGAGACATTGAACTATTTTTTTCGCTGACTGTCAAAGCGAGAGTTCGAAAAGGTTATGACGGTCGCACGCCAGTTCGTGACTCCACCAATTTGTTTTATGAAACTGTCCTAACGGTATAGAAACTAGTGAACTATGGACACGTCCGTTCAACGGGACATGGTCAACAATTTTATTATTAAACTCAAAGTTTTATTGTATGTAGGTAGTTAACATGAATTTTTCTCATAGTCAAATGGTCGACCAATTACTCCATGTGAATCAATTATAGAACTTTAGGGTAATAAGTGTTGTAAACGAATCGTCTCGAATTAGTTTCGATTGAATACGGTATGGCTTGTTGAAACTAATTCATATTTCTACGATACAGATTCATGATGTCTAACTTGAACTGAGTTTTATATCGAAAAAGTAAAGTGATTTCGTTAGTAATTTTGAACGATAGTTTGAACTCTTTTAAAACAACTGTCACATATGAAAAATCTTTTTGTGTTTTATTAAGTAATAGTTCGTCTCACAGATGTGGTTCTGTTTTTTAAAACAGTCGACAACTTAACTGCATCGCTATCGCGTAAGAGAGTAAGCATTAAAATCTGTGAGAAAAGTTACATGATATTCGATTAAAATTCGAGTTCGAGAGTTCGAGAGTTCGAAGTCGAAATAGCAATTTAATATGTCCAAAGATTTTTTTTGTACAATCAAATTAAGCCGTTTGTATCATGATACAACCATTGGGTAAATTTAGATCAGAATGTACACTAAGCGATAACGAAACAGGCGGTGGGTTAGTGATCGGGTGATCGGAGGTGCTTTGAACCTCCACAAATATAAATAAAAACCAAACAAAAAAAAAATGGAGCTTGGTGTTAAATTTAATATAATCAATATTCTAACTAATAACTACAAAGATCAACGATCCATCTACAAGGTCGTTTTTTGTTGTGTACTAAATAATGACTGACATGTGTTTTGATACATCTTGATAGTTTTGTAATTTATTTACATTGTAAATAAGATATATTTGCCTTCTTCTTATTGTCCTATTCCCAGGTCTTTTGGGTTCTGCATAGTACGTCTTTTTCTTCCACAAATCTCTACCAGCAGTCATATCTTCATTCACTCCCTTTTGTCTCATCTCATTCCTCACACACCTATCCATATTTTCTTTGGCTTGCCTCTTCTTTTCCATCCTTCAACATTCATATCCATTACCTTTCTCACCACTTGTAGTGTCTCTTATTATATGACATGCCCGTATCAAGATAAACGATTCCTTTTCAGCTTTTCTATCACTGGCACCACTTTCAAATTCCCTCCTGACTTTGTCCATCCTTGTAACCAACACATCTATCTCAACATTCGCATTTTTTCTACTTACTAGCCCAGTATTCCGATCCATACAATAGGCCTGGACTTGTAATGGACTTATATATTTTGCCCTTCAGTCTACATTTACATAAATTTACCTATGTATAATAAATAAAAGACGAATATTTTTTGTCAATGAAATTAATTTTGAAAGTGTTAATTAAAGAGCTGTAAAATTTACAATTGTTCTACAAAAACAAATAATTGTAGTGGAAACATTTAAGAGAATAATTCCACTTGCAGTTACTGACTTTGTTACCTTTTTGACGATAATCGAGAATGCAACGCGAGCGGGAAATTGCATTCATTTGCAATCAAATGCCGTGTCAATAGGAATAACGAGGTTACCTTGAATCAGGGCATTTTCTCGTTCTGGCTGGCACTTTTTTTTAGTAACACGCTATAGTCATGTTACTGTTGATACATCATAATAATATTATAAATGCGCAATTGAGTTTCTTAGTTACGCTTTCACGCCCAAACCACTGAATCGATTATGATGAATTTTGGCATAGAGATAGACGGGAACCCGTAGACGTTGGTAAGCTACTTTTTATCGCAAAAACATTATTGGAAGTGGGGTAAAGAGATGGATAAACTTTGTATGGTACTCTTTATTGCGTCATCTGATTTTTTTCACAAAACCAATATCAAAAATAAATATCTAAATAAATAAAATAAAATCCAATACAGTATAATCCTAAAACAAATGCAACCACCGATAGATCCCAAATACAATCAACAGTCGTCACAAATATCGCTGCACGTTACGCTTGAAGGACTTAGTTTCTATTTAAAATGTTCACTTCATAGAAAGTTTCCCCTGAGTATTTTACAATTGCTTTGAGTATGTTCTGTTGAACTAAAATTTTGTCATTTTGTTTGAAATGTTACAATGGAGCAGTTAATAAAGATGTTTAAAATAAACAACTAATGTATGTTAACTTCTCTATTGAATATGGAAACATTAATTATTATGTATGGTTTGGCCTTTTTGAAAGGCCCTCAAGTTGACAACCTGCCGCCAAGTACCTATAGGTGTATTCCGGCAATTGTACTTGAGTGCCAGTGTCGTCACTACATCGTCACTTAACATCAGGTGATATTGTGACAATAATGTTAAACCTATAAAGTATCGAAAATAAAAAATTGACGTTATTAAATAAGACAGAATCACGTGGCCGAAGTTTCCTTGGATAAATTCATAATACTAAGCTTCATTCTCTAATAATTATAAGTGTCCATTATAAATCTCACATTTTAAAGTAGTAGTAACTAGATCAGTGGAAAGCACAGGAAACATGCTCCAATCAATCTTGTCGTCGCTTCATTCCTATATTTATTTGCTATGCGATTATAACTCTTGTATCAGATACACAAGTGTCAAATTTAAAAGTAAACCACGTCTGAGTGTTTAGAAGTCTGATATTGACACTACATCCGTCTATTAAGGCGATGTCTTTCACACTGTTAGGGTTCCGCTTACGATGTCATATTTACTAACATTATAGTATTGTGCTAGAATTATTGTTAATGGCAATTATTTATCTTATGTTCATTGAGCGATAGGTTTAACACTTTCCGTTCAGATTGAATACTTCTGCGGCGTAAATTCAGTGCTAAAACACGAGTATTCTTTAACGTAATTAAGTTCTTTACAAGTAGAATAAATCTACTTATTCTGACTCCTATAATAATAGTACAATGTTTTATAGTGTGTTGTTTCAAAAGATTATATTTTTCTTATTGTTTAAGGCATGTAAAGTAATGTTTAGCAGCTACACGAATAAGGTTTGTTGATCGAGCAAAAAAGTTTGGAAAAAGTTATTTATTACCATTTTGGGGTGTCTACAGTCTTGTAGACGATGTACTAACTTTACCATACAAAGTAACTTTTTTATACATTTAATTAATTTGGACTATATAAGCTGGATATACAATAAAAAATTAAATTGTAATAGCTTCATTTGAAGTTTACAGATGACAGCAACAATACCAGAAAAACATACACACCAAAAAAGTGTTTCGAGTAACTAAATTTTATACACTTATGTTGAAATATTACTGTACAATTTATGTAGTTAGGTTTTATTTGTTTTTCTTATTTAACAATTCTTAATTGCGTTCCTGTTAACAACAGAACCCGCTCCAGTTTTACGAAATACAATCGAACCGCTCTTTACACACTTCTGCGAACTGTTGTTTATGCATTTCGTTGACCGCTTAATTCTCAATGTACAAGTAAAAACTGTCAACACCTTTTTCTATCTCGTGACACGTATGTTCGGTCAGTTACGTTTCCACATCCTCTTTGATCTAGAGCAAAACCGCTTGGAATGGCTTAACAGGACATGCAAAGGAGCACTTATACTTTGGTAGATAAAAATATAAATTGTATTTAAAATGGCAGTGTAAAACATATATAATATACATATGCATACGAGCAGTTTTTATATGTTAAACGTTGTGTGTGGCCCAAGATAGTCGAAACGCTAATCCTGGTGGTGGTACTGGCTTTCAAATGCAACTGCCGGAACTCACCTAAAGATATTTGTCAGCAGATTTACGGGTTGAAGGTCGTTGCCACCCAGATGGCAATTAGAAAAGGCCCTACCACCATGTTATGGTTTCATCATGACGTTTTCTTTCAGCAAAAGCTCAGGTTCATGGAAGGGATTCGAACTCACCTTTATTGATGTACAGACAGACGTCGCCTTTTCTTATGTAATAGGAGGCAAACAAGCAAGTGCGTCACCTTATGAAAAGTGGTCACCGTCGCCCATGGACACTCACAATATCAGGGGAATTGCAGGTGCGCTGCCGGTCTATTTTGCAGGGACTGGCTCTCAAGTGCAACTGCTGAAACACACCTATAGATGTTTGGTGGCAGATTTTCAACTTGAGGGTGGTATCTAGCCAGGCGGGCATTAGATAAAGCTCACCACCATGCAGATATTTATAATATGTCAGATTTTAATTAACTCCTTGGAAACCAGTGATTATCTATGTTGTTTTTATGAGACACCGACACGAAGGCTATTTGCTTGGATAGTAACTAATTATTTAAAATATAATATATGTAATGTATTTTTATTACACAATTTATATATTGGTATCCCAAAAAATTAAACACTGGACTGGAGGGAGCAGATCGGGGGACTCGACTCCCATTGTACCGGACCGGTCGACTACAAGGGCAGCTCACCAGGCTGCCCGGATGGGGCTCTGCTTTCCATCAGGCCGGGCCAGTTGCTGGGGTGACGCGGTGATTGCATGCACGAACCCGCGTCGCCCCAGGAAGGCGACAGACGGCCGTGGGATTTTAGTGGGTATTCTCGACGGTTAGCGCCGGGTGTGTCCCACATACTCCTCTCATTCCCCTCGGACTGGTAGGGGATACGTAAATGCATTGCAATTTAACTTAGATAAAAATAAATGTGAGTTTGAGATTTTCTTAAAAAACAGTGTAGTTTGTTGATTTCACAAATTGTAATTATAAGGGTGTCAATCTTATTTATATTTCTCATATGTTCCCCTTTTAATCTTGCGTGTGTTTCTACAAAGTGAGAATAAATTGTTTCTCGTTTTTCCAAAATATATATTGTAAAAAAAAACTAGCTGTGCCCGCGACTTCGTCAGCGTGGATTAAAAATATTTCATTTTCGCTAAACAGTTTTTTTTTATAGTAGTATCCTAAGTTACTCCTTCTAACATCAGCTATCTGCCAGTGAAAGTCCTGTCAATATCGGTTCAGCTGTTTCAGTGATAAGTCAGAACAAACGGACGAACAAACAAAAAAAAAAAGTTTCTATGAAGTAAAACTTCTTTATGCACGCTTGTCCGGGGGGAAGTAAAGTGGTGAATTCGTGACGGCAGCGTTACGAAAAGTGTGATCGGGCGAAGCGAATGGAAGTTGACAATGATATATAAGTTAGTGAAGATGGAAAGAGAAAGAGTTACTTTCGTATATCGTTTCGTAGGGGCAAGAGAGAGAGTTGCAAGCACACATTTTCTTTTTTTCTTTCTCTCATAGCGAGAGAAGTTTACTTCAGTCATGTTGTCTAAAGCAGAGTCGTTTATATATATGCATATATATACTTTTGTATGTATATAGTAAAAAGCTGTCATTTAGACATTACAAACAGACACATTGTACTTATTTACATATTTTTTTTGTATAGACGTAGAAGCGAACATTATTCGAGATACAGTCGCGTGAAATTTGACTACGCACAAGCAGTATTGTTTTTAAGCAGACATTTTTTATGAGCGTTGGAAACTTTCCACGAGGTGTCAACACTAGATTGCTCCGGTGTCTTCGTTTGCGTGAAATTATTATTTCCTAATAATTTAAGGCAAAGTATTAGAATGAAATGTAGCAGAACAAATGACAGGCGCAGTGTTACAAAAAAGCACACCCATTTGTACGGATAAAATGCTTGTCATTATTCTGATGAACCCATTTTATGCTACCCGTCAGTTTAATATGCATTGCCTGATTCTGTAACTTGAGAAAATAAGAGAAAATATCTTTTCTCGGGTTATCACTATGCAACCTGATCGGTTACACATATCTCTACTACTGTTCTTACATACACTTAAACACGACATACCTAAATTTTGCTTGGTAATACGGTTATTGCCCGAAAGGTTAGTGACAACCTTTGGGTTTACTGCCGCAAAATAAAGGTTCGGTATTAGCCTTTGTGTTCCGGCATAGTGAACGTGAACCAGCCCTTTCCGTCAACGTCAGCAACATGGATGTAATATCTCAGGTGTTGTGGTTGTAGGCGATGGTAGTCATTTATCATCAGATGGGGCGTCTGCCTGTTTGCTATCCATTAGTAGAAAAAAAATGCGACTATAGCCAGTTTCCAGATCCATATCTTCTGTAACTAATAATATAATATACTTCTCGATGAACCGGTTTCATTTTTTGGAGTAAAAACTTCTTTAGGTGTGTTGAGCACTTTATTTTGTGAGTATTAAATTAGGCTGAAGAGAGACGTTCCGTTATGTAACGCGTATTCGGGTAAAGTCGTTACGAGTCGACTAAGGGGATTTGAAATATAAGCGAAAAATAGCGTAAATAAGGAAAAAAGTAAGGGAATCTAGCGAATTCTTACTACCATCCTACTAATATTATAAATGCGAAAGTGAATCACTTTGTTAGTTACGGTTTCATGCCTAAACCGCTCAATCGATTGTGATGAATTTTGGTACAGAGATTGATGAGATCCTGGAAATTGAGGTAGGCTACTTTTTCTCGTGAAAAAAATATTGGAAATGGAGTAAAGAGTCTGATAAACTTTGTATGAAATTTTCGTCATCCGTCAAAACAAGTATTAACGCGAGCATAGCCGCACGTAAAAAAAAAATTAGTTTTTTTTAATCATGTAAGTACATACAATTTGTTTAATAACTAAAATTCGCTATATTGTCAAATTTCGACCAAATATATATTTCAGAGTACCTACTCATGTAAAGATGGGGCATAAAAATATTAGAAAACGATATTCATTATAGAAAATAGTTCTAATACAAAAAATTGACAGAGTACAAAAAAGTACTGCACATTTTATGTTTTCCCAGTTATATATAGCTAATTATTTAGAAGGCCTACACTTAATATAGTGATTTCAATTAACTATGTCCATTAGTTTTTAAATAATATTTTTTTATACGCTTAATACGTTAAATAAAAATGTATTATATTCTCCAAATGAACCGTACCGTGGAAATCGTTCGCGTGAAATTGAAAACTCATTAATCTGATCGAAGGCGATACGATCAACTGGAAGCGATTCTAATGATACTATTCAGACACAATACTTAAGATTGTGCTAACGATAAGTACATAATTATCATTCTCCTAGTTGCGATCAGTTATACAAAGGTAGGTTGTATGTACAACAATTTGTATTTTGTAAAGTGATGGATTTGTTTTTCCTTTAACAATTGTAATTGTCGATCGATACAGAAATAATTTGTCTATCAAATGCTACTAAGTTGTTTATTTCAAGGTGTCGGTCAGTACTGGTAGATATGAACTTACTCATAATATTAAATTATAAGAAACAATAATTATCTAAAGTTTGAAGCAAAGCGGATGACGCAATAAAAAGAGACATATAAACTTACCCTCTCTCTTTCCTATGTTATTCGAGAAAAAAGTAGCCTATCACCGTCTCCAGGGTCCTATCGATCTCGTTACCAAAATCCATCATAATCGGTTCAGCGGTTTAGGCGTGAAAGCGTAATAGACAAATAAACTTCCTTTCGCACTTATAATATTGTATTAATAATACGTATATACTTTCGCCAATGGCATGAGTGACTTTGTAATCTTTAATCCTAATTTTAACAGAATGACGTGTTCCTTGTTAAAGTGTTTTGCTTTGGTGTTTGTTTTTAATTAAATGTTTATATATAAGGTATGCAAATTTCTGTTTTTTTTTAATAGTTTATTGGTTTAACGTTAATCTCATTTGATGTTAAATGACGATATAGCCTAAGATGTTAGAGACGCTAAATTTAGTGGAGGGTCTGGCTCACAAGTGCAAGTAGTGAACACACATTTAGGTATTTGGCTGCAGATTTTCCACTTGAGGGTGGAAGCATACATGGCAGGCATTTAAAAAACCCTACCGAGTACATGTGCATGATCTGATGAAGGTTAAAGAATTCTATTAAAGCCGACTAGGACCAGTAGTTGTAGTGTTTGTTAGAAAGGGCTATGTCCTAGCATTAGTTAAATGCACAAGTTAAATGACATAGATACCTAGACTCTATCGAATTTTTCATTTATAGATTATTCTAAGCACCTTAAGTCTTCACTCTTAGTCGATTTATTAGCAGATATTGCAGTTTCAGTATAAATTATCAAAGATTATAACAAAACCGAAGTGCCTTGTAGTAATAAATCGATGTCGATACGTAAGCCGTTGCTGTGATAGGAAGAGTGTAAGATCAGATTATGTCAGTTTGTGGTCGGTAATACCTCTGGCCGCTTTGTGCGTAAAGAACTTCCCATTGAATACGATTATTGAAAGTGTTCCTGCTTGGATTATTATATCGTATACTAGGCCCGCTCGCGACTTCGTTCGCGTGGTACTAAAAATTATTTAATCATGTCTGCCCGATTATGTTACTTTTTTCGATACAGTTTTGTTCTTATTGGTGGTAGCGTAGTTCCTAAGACTAGTGCGTTTAAACAAACAAACATTTCCGATTTATAATATCGATTACATACTAAAATATTCATATCCAAATGTACATAATACTTGTATTACTACACTGGAGACACCATACATAGATATTTTAAAACGTAAGTATCTTTACTCATTAGAAGAAGATTACAGAATCATGATAATAAATTTCTTATTTCAATTACACCGTAAAGAAGTTATATAGTTATATTTTCTACTTCCGTTTCATATTTTAATACTACCTGGGGTCCACGAAATCGTTCGCAATTTACCGTCAACTGCTCGTGATCGTAAGCTATGTTCTTAATGAGAGCTCCTGTAGCTCTAAATAATGTTCATGTCAAAATGCGAATATGAAGGTTTTGTCATTATGTTCGTAGAAACGTACCACTTTGTATATGTATTTTATTTATTTATTATTGTATTATTTAAAAAAGCATCCATATAAACAGCTATATAATGGGTATTAAATAATAATAGCGAGATTATAATATTGGATCCGGCAACGGTGTCAATATTGCAATAAATTTGGATTGTCTAAGATTTATCTGTACTTAGGCGTCCGATTGGTAAAATATTTTACAGAATATCGTAGTTAACTAAGCTACTGTTGTTTTTTTAAAGTAAGTAGTGATTTCAGACCTCTATTTTATAGTTTATAGGTTGTAGTTGTATGGGCACAATCTCACGTGATATTAAGTGTCTAATTAAGGGTCTGTCTGGGTGAAACTGGGTCACGGCATTAGAAAAAGCCCTACCACCGTGCAAAGCTCCTAAGGAAAGGAAACTTTAAACCGCGACTTTGAACCGCGTGCTTATGTTTATGTAATATATGTAATATATATTTTCTATTTTACAAAATGAGTATTTACAAATGTGAATGTTAATTATTTTCCAGTGACGTCACATAAAACATGATTTGAAAACTTTCTTCTAATAACACACAAACATTTCCGCAAATGTCGCTTCGGGTAATAGAGTATATTCCAAAAAAGGAAAGGGAAAGGTAATCGAAGAAACGACAGAGTTTATAATTTGTTGGCCTGACTTCATGTTTCTATAATAGAATTGAGCAAATTGTTTTACTCTCGTGTTACATTTATGTTAATAATTTCCTATTATGTTTAACAAATGATTATTCTGACCTCAACTCGGTATAAACTGACATTTAGCGGAGAATTATCTTTCACAGTTTCAACTGGTTTTGACAAAGTGTTGCAAATATCCCGTACATTGAATATATGTTAGTCTTTCGGTGTGTGGTCAACCCTCGAGCGCGCGATGCACTATCAATTCAGTCCAGAAATTACAAACAACACTATCAATTCAGTCCAGAAATTCCAAACACCATGTCCCTGATTTAAGTTCCGCTGCACATCTCCTTGTTCCACATTCGGTTATCTAGAAAAATAATCACCTGCAATGATTTTTAACAGGAATTATATGTATTATTATTGCACAGTAACTTGACAGTAATGTCATTCATTATCCACGTGACTTAATTTATCCGAAGAAGCATTTCGCAAAACCAAGGACGGCTGTTAATTTCACACGCGACCGACCGGCACTCAATCGCGGGAGACACGCTCGCTACTGATGACATAGATGATTACACGTTTTTTGTATGAAAACAATAAAGCTATGGCGAATTGATGAATAACTTCGTCCGAGTTCACTGATGTCACCGGAGTGTTTTCTCTATTTTTTTTGCATACCATCTAAGGTTTCGTTTTCGATTACCTACTTGGGTAAGGTTCAAACGTAAACAATCGGTTGGTAAATGAAATATGGACGTTAATTTTAGAAACTGTGAAGTTGTATTATTGTTTTTACGATAGTACCGAACTAAAGAATGTTAGAATCTCTGCAGAAGATAAAGAAACCAAATTAATAATGAGCATATATGTAGGCATAGTTAAATTCGGCGTAGGGGAAGAGTGCCATTAAAGAACCATGATATTTGATAAAGCCAATATCATTATGATATTAAGATGGTACATTGATAGTGTCTCTTTTACTTCTACTTACATCGCAATTTTTTTTAAAGCGAGCTCAGTTTGTAGTGTTACGGACGCCGCGTCAAAGTACGTGAGTTGGATTCCACCTGCAATAAGTTTGAGTTTTCGGTGAAGGAAATCAACGTGATTAAACCATAGAATGGTGGTAACACTTTTTCCTATTCCCGTCTGGCTAGCTACTACCCTCAAGTTAAAAATCTGCCGCCAAATACTTAAAGGTGTGTTCCGGCAGTTGCACTAGAGATCCAGTCCCTCCACAGGATTAGCTTGTTCACCAGCTTGGACCAAATCATTATTTAACATTAGGTGGGATTGTAGCCATAATGCTACTAAACCTATAAACTTTAAAAAAAGGATCTCTGCAGAATTGCATGGTGGTAGGGCGTTTTCTAATGCCCGCCTGGGCTAGCTACCACCCTGAAGTTAAAAATCTGCCACCAAATACGAACACATGTGTTCCAACAGTTGCACTTAAGAGCCAATTCCCTCCAATAGAGGTCGGCAACGCACCAGCGATTTCCTTAGTGTTGTAGGTGCCAATGGGCGGCGGTGATCTCTTACCATTAGATGACACGCTAGCTTGTTTGCCTCCTATTCCATTAAAAAAAAACGATAAAAAACCAAACTAATAATGGACATATATGAAGGCGCATTCATATTAAATCCTGCCTACTCATACATTTAAAGAAAAAAATTGAACTACATTATAAATAACTATTAATCGTTTTTACAGTACATTATGCGTTGGTAAACATTGACACAGACAAAAAATTAGTCATGGACTTCAAAAGAAAAATAAAAACATGTCGACAATTAAAGGATGAAGTATACAATAAAATTCATAATTAATATTAATTTATATTTAGTCGAACACGAATATACATTGACATCAAAGTACAGGAAGATCCTAATACAATTTCCTGCTACCATAACGCTTCTATTATTAAATGAAATGCTCGTGTCAGATTAAATCTATTTCCGCTACGAATCATATTTCAGATAGTTTTGTTGTACCTATTAGATGTACTTTTATTTTAATTGTTTTCTTCAATAATGTGGACGTGCCATAATTAATTATTTTTTACATTTTATATGTATCATATAAAATACATTGTTTGTGTAATTATAAACAAATACATTAGAAGTATATTAAAAATAAAGAAATTAAAATAAAATCCTAAATATAAACTATGACTGTTATCTTGACAAACTAACTTTGCGTGTCGTCTCATAATAAAATATCAAAGTTCAAAACTAACGAATGATGTTATTACAAATTTTCGTTAACATTGTTGTTACAGTCAGAAAAGAAAATACATATCTATTTTTATAAGAATTACTAATTTGAAATGATTCAATTATTATTTTCTTTTGTGTTTCTCTTTATCTGCTGCAGGTATCTAGCGATATGTTGGATAAGTTTTCAATGGGCATAAAGTACATCATGCCTGAGAACAATTATTTGTGGTTTACACGAATATGGTATTCGAAGCTGCACGCACCCCCGCGAAAGCCCGCTAAAACTGCTACGCCAAACGTAGTTTTGGAATTTTAATTTATTAACTTACTAGCTCTAATCGCGGCTTCTTTCGCATAAAAGTAAAGTCTTTTGACAAAACTATGTTATTAGATGAAAATACTCAATATAATTTACAGGATGAGCGATTCAGTAGTTACGGTGTTAAAAAGTAACAAACAAACTAACATACGCATTTATGATATTAGAAGTATTATAATATTATATATTTCATATTATGTACATTATATATGTGCTAAAAAGAAAATCTATATAGTCATCGTGGATTGATCTGACAACAGTTTTACTACGCAATAGACTACTGCGAATTAGAAGCGATGATAGCTCAGTGGTAGTGTGTACGACTTCGCGGGAAGGGACGTGAGTTCGAATCCAGCCACCTACAATGAGTTTGAGTTTAATCTGAAGGAAAACATGGTGAGGAAACCAGAGCATGGTGGTAGGGCTTTATCTAATGCCCGCCTGGCTAGCAACCATCCTCAAGTTGAAAATCTGTCGTCAAATACCAATAGGTGTGTTCCGGCACTTGCACATGAGATCCAGTTCCTCCACAGGTTTAGTGTGTGTACCAACTTGGGCCGTATTGTCACTTAAGATCAGATGAGATTATGGCTATAACGCTGAACCTTAACTATAAAAAAATAACTAGCATTAATACTTACCCCAAAAAGCAGTAATTTTTACATTTTACCTTCTTAGCAACCAACATGCTAACGTCAGTGTATAATTTTTTGAAATGTTAATTAGGGTTTTACTTATTTGGCAATCTTTTTAAAATCATATGAAATGGATTAAGTTCATTTCAATCGAGACACAAGGTTTTTTGCAGTATTTTCCTTCAACACATGTTCGATTAATATTAATTGATATTGTCTGATCATATATGGTTGTAAGTGGCGTTCAAGAGTATGTCCAAAACTTATTTTAAGAAAAACGCGACTTCATTTGTACGAAAAGTCGTCAAAAATAGATATAGTTTGTATAAATATTTCGCGTTAGTTAATAAGGAAGAAGTCTGGGTGTTAATAAATTGGGCTTTCTATAGCATCCGCTCTGTGGCGTGCACCGCGCGTCTCGTTTCGAGTTCCGAGCTTTTTTTGGAATGCGATGACACCGCGGTGTTGAATATCCGTGAGTGCGTCGAACTGCGCTTTGTGTGAACCAGTGCATAGTATTTCATGTAAACCTAATAATCTTTTAGAATTAACCGCATGGGATTAATTAAGGAACTGCAATATTGCGTAAAAGGTTTTTTTGTTTGAACGCGTTAATTTTAGGAACTAAATGTCGGATAACAAAAAAGCCTTTATGTATTTAATAGAGGAATCATTGAGGAAGGGTGTTAGTTATTTAACATCATGCTACCACTGATAGGAGCAAAGCTGCATTGATAAAAGTTATAAAAAACCGGCAAAAATTATTAAATGATTTTTAGTTTCTCGCTAGCGACGTTTCATAAAAACCCAATAATCTCTTAGAATTAACTGCATTGGATAAATAAGGAATTGATACATTTTATATTTCTTCATGTTGTGACCTGAAATTCACCGTAGTGTTATACAAACAGTCGCGTGCTTGCCACAACCCTTCCTAGATTTAGGGATTTAGGTTTAGGGTTATGACCACAATCTTACCGGATATTAAATGACAATGTGGCTCAAGGTGGTGGTGAACAGGCTAAATGTAGTGGACAAACTGGTACTCAAGGACAACTGCCGGAACACACCTATAGGTATTTAACGGTAAAAAATAGGTACTTAAGCGAGGATATCCAAACCATTCTCGTTACCTTTATGCTTTTCCATTACTAGACACGTATATAAGTAGAGAAAATCTTTATATTGAGGTAAAAAATATATTTTCTATGTTAGAAAACTCTCTCAGGATTTGCTAAAATAAAATACATATGAAATGCATCACGATGCATTCGGAGTCCATACACCGACCTACATACGGAACGAGTTCTCCACCAACCGCTGCATTAAAATAGTCTTGATTCATTAAAATATTTCATTAATTATAAACATGAGGGTGTATACACTTTAAAAACATATTAATGTTATCTTTATATCAATGCGGTCAGTCGTAGATCAGCGTTTAAAAAATCTCAAATTTAATTACAATCTCGTCCCGAGACTGGAGTGTATATTGTATGTAATGTTAAAACTGCTGCAATATATTGTATTTTTGTTGTTAAAAGACACACAAGCTTAACCCGCCAAGATGTATTAACATATTTAATTTATTTTTGGAACGGAGTTCCTTATCGCATATTACGGATGGAAGCTATACAAATCAAAATATAAGATTTTACCGTCATAACCCTTTCTTTATTTATTCTTTGTTCTAATCGAGTGTTCCACGAGGCTCACGCATTTTTTTATATTACAACTACGGCCTATGTAAGCATTTTAGTCAATGTTAAGTGAGAATAGCCATACAAGCAAAGAACACAAACAACTGGACTTAGAACTATTATTTTTGCAGGAATTAATTCCGAACATATTTCCAATATTCAACATATATTATATTATTGATTAAGCTTACAAACTAAAGAACAAATTGCAGTTTGAAACTTTGTAACACGCTATATATCGAATGCAGCCGAATCTCTGAGTGGTTCTCTATTATTGGGCATATTACAGATTGTTGATAGCCAGCCGGCGCCAGTCTTGTGTGCGGTTCGCGAATGCCTATACTCGGTGTTATTTTTACATTTTGCATTCTCATTTTATATACATGGATTTTTATCATTTTTACAATGTAACACCGCTTATTCTTCTGTCCGTGGATAGTTTGTTTTTGTTACATCGAATACCAGTAGATGAATCTGATTAAATTAAGTTACTATATATAAAACGGGAAAATTAATGTTGTTCTAAGCGACGATGGCTCAGCGGTAGTGTGTAGGAACGCCGCGACATGGGACTTGAGTTTGAATCCAACCACCTACAATGAGCTTGAGCTTTCGGTGAAGGAAAACATAACATGGCGGTAGGGCTTTTTCTGATACCCGTCTAGCTAGTTGCCACCTTCAAGTTGAAAATCTGCCGCCAAATACCAATAGGTGTGTTCCGGCAGTTGCACTTGAGACCCATACCTCCAAAACGTTTATTTTTTAAATGCGCTATTCTTAGGAACTAACAGTCGGATTTCAAACATTTTTTTTTGTATTTAATAGAGCAATCATTGAGGAAGGCTTTAAGTTTGTGAACATCACGCTAGCATCAGTAAGAGAAGAGCTGTATTGAAAAATGTTACGAAAACGGCCGAAAAAACTTAAATAATTTTATAATTACACGCAAATAAAGTCGCACGCACAGTAAAATTTTATTATCTGTTTTGTTTTATCAAGAAGGTACTTGTCGGTTTACAAAATTCAACATTTATTAATGTTCTTCTTTCATTAAATTATTATAAGTATATTAAATTCAACATAATAAACACCGTGTTAAATTTGGAAAAGACGAAATTCGCAAAAAAATCTTCGATGAATCGCTCCATAATCCTGTTTTAGTATAAATAAGTAACGGTACTTTTAGATTTATTTTGCGATAAATGGCGAACGAAGACGCATTTTTAAATAAATTGTTCGAAAGCATAATTAAAAAATCGCTGTGTGCTTAATAATCATATGATAGAGCGAAAACACCATCAAGGCGAAATTAATAATTAATAATGCCAAAGTGAGTTTCTTTGTTACGCTTTCACGCCTTAACTGCTGAATCGATTATGATGAATTTTGATGTAGAGATAGATGGAAACCTGGAGACGGTGATAGGTTATTTTCTCTATTGTACAAGTTATTAAAAGTAAAGTAAAGAGAGGCATGAACTTTGTATCAAATTTTTATTGTGTCATTCGATTTGTTTGACAAAATCAATATTAACGCGAGCGAAGCCGCACTTAAACACTAGTTTGAATTACTGCTATAACGTATTACATAAAACGTACTGGCGTATCATTTATAGCGCTTATGTCGATACAGAATGCAACTGATGCATCATACTCTCTCATGTAATGCTCGCCGTAGGGGGTATACCAGTGGTGCATTGAAATTACCTCTGTCGCACCCTTACTCGACATTACTCGAACTAGCGTTACAAATACAAGCGTTAAAGTTCATTCAAGCGTCATTCATTCAATACTTTATAGAAGAAACGTGCTCTGTGTGCCTAAGTTTTCACTTTAATAAATTACCAACCGAAATAGTCAGTGCTTTAAATACAGTGCAAGGTCTTAAGAGGTTGCAAATTAAATGGTGTTATTGTACCGATGTTTTTAAATGGAGATAAGGTAAATAAGGTCAACCATCCAAAATCATGTAAATTCAACGCTTTAGGAAGTTTGTCGTCAAATTTATTGTTAAATGTAGTTAAAACTACATATTGAGTTTCGAAAAGTTACAAAATTGTTTGAAGCGGTGATAGCTCAGTTTGTAGTCTGTACATACGCCACGTCAATGAATGTTAGTTCGAATCCCTGCAATGAGCTTGAGCTTCCGGTAAAGGAACACATCATGATGAAACCACATCACGGTGGTAGGGATTTTTCTGATATTCATCTGGCTAACTACCACCCTCAAGCTGAAAATCTGCCGTCGAATACGCATAGCTGTATTCCGGCAGTTGCACTTGCGAGCCAGTCCCTGTACTAGGCTTAACGTTACACTATCATTGGCCACATTGTCACTGAACATTAGGTAGATAGTGGCCATAACGATCGATCTATAAAATATAAAAAAATAGTTAAGGACAAAGCGCGGCGCCTACGCGGCAACATCGACTCGATGAGCACACGCAAGAGATGCGCCCGCGCATTCCAACCGCATTATCGATGGCGTTAACAAGTTGCACGTGTTATAAAGATGATGCCGATGCAATAAATATGCCGCTGTGAGATGAAACCGAAATAGCGACTTCCAGATCGGAATGAACTTTACTACGGAAACAAGAACGAGATGATATATTAATTTTTATTTATTGTTTTGACTTAATGCATTGCACGTGCTATATAGATACGCAATGTTTGCTTATTTAATGATAACAGATACCAGTGTTTTTTTTTAATTATTTAAAATCCTATGCAATAAAACCAATGAACTTTTTCTAAAAATTACTTAACTTATAGAGAGATAGGACTACGACCACTCGAAACGGAAACGGTTGTTGATAACTCTAGGCTACACAGGTTTTGTATTACATTGTTATCCTTCTGTTATTTTTTTTTACTTTATTTTTCCCGGTGTAGAGTTATATCTGTCGCCAAATACCTAAAGGCGTGTTCCGGCAGTTGTACTTGAGAGTCAGTCCCTCCACAGGTTTAGCGTGTTGACCAACTTAGACCACATCGTCACTTAACATCAGGTGACATTGTGGCGATAATGCTAAATTTTAACTAAGACAAAAGAAAAGTGTAATAAAAACACATTTGTTATGCAAATAATACGTAGGGAACAAAGAAGTTTCTCCCAGTTATGACAGTCTTGACTAAAAAGTGTAATCATTTCATTTAACCTAATGTAATTATTAATCTAGAGTAGATTGAAAAAAAAAAAGTTTAGAATTTGCTTTGTATACTACATAATTTATTTAGTCATGTTGTAAAACATAATGAATAGAAAAATAATAGAGTGTAATACACAGGCATGTTAATATTTTTATACAGTATGAATAGTATTTTTATGGCTACAAGATAGATATGTTCATGATGACTCACGATACACCAAATTCATTTGAATTTTTGTTCCAAACAACAAGCCTGTTAGATCACGTCTGACTCATAGGATGAAACGAAATTTCCATAGAGAAAAATGTTATAATAGTTTTTAAAAACAGGTGCAACGTAGTAAAACGTATATTATTATGTTCTTATTATAAATAATTATTCTCCAGTTGCTGGAAACTGATTGCATGAAACTTATAACTGGTTTATAATAACAAATGTATTAATTATTGTTGCAAACACCGGTTGCTGCGCAGTTTTGCCTTTTTCTGTTGCTTGTAACTCGACCAGCGACCAAGTACCGCTTTCAGAAAAAGCTACTAAATCTACTAAAAAATGTATACATGTGTCATATTTCATGATCATCTGTCAAACGATTTTAGAGTATACCGATTCTAGTACTAAAATTTATATTTGTTTTATGTTATTATTTGTTATAACCTTGTTAAATGTAATGAAACTATATTCAGTAGTTTTGGTGTGATTATAGGGGAATAACTATATATAGACTGACAAAAAAAAATTTTTTTGACCATTATATCGAGACCTAAATACGCCATAATTTAATGTTAAAATATATTTAATTGACAGGTCTATATTTATTACAGCTATGTAACAATGTATGCAACTTTTTTTTTAATCTACTTGTAAAATGAAAATGAATCGAGAACAAATAGTTACAAACTAATGTACAATAAATGCATCTACTGTTTATATTCGATTGAATAGTAACGTGGAAATGTTGGCTGCATGTTTATTTATAAATTCAAGTGCTATAATAAACGAT
Source organism: Actias luna (assembly GCA_039707435.1). Lineage (NCBI taxonomy): Eukaryota > Metazoa > Arthropoda > Insecta > Lepidoptera > Saturniidae > Actias > Actias luna. Next base: position 3,520,752 of record JAZHAC010000033.1, on the reverse strand, counting down.
GTTCATGACCACATGAGAGAGTTCGTAGTTATTACGGCTCGTTGATGTAGTTACTATCGATAAAAAGAATCTATGGTCTTTGAATATCATATGAAAGAAACTATTTTGAAGTTATTACAGTGTTTATTTATTTTACTATTCAACATGTAAAGCCTAGAATTTCAAGTGATTTTCATATGTGCCAAGAATTATATAAGTTTTATCGTATTTATTTATTCACATCATAAGTGTTAATAAAGCTTTTGTTTTACATAAAAAAAATATATGAATTATATATATATATATATATACATATATATATATTAACTTTTATAATGTTAAGAGATTCATAAGATTTTTTTTCATTTGTATTAAGGAAGAATATCTCAACTTATTTAAGTATATTTCGTAATTTCCATCCTTTCTAATATTATAAATGCGAAAGTGAGTTTGTTTGTTTGTTACGCCTAAACTGCTGAATCGATTACAATGAATGTTTGTATAAATATGGGTGGGACCCTGAAGATGGTGACAGGCTACTTTCTCTCGCGGAAAACCTATTAGAAGTGGGGTAGACAGGGGTATAAACTGTGTATGAAACTTTTTGTTGCGTCATCCGATTTTCTTTAACAAAATCAAGATTAACGCAAACGAAGTCGCGGGCACAGCTAGTAATCTATAATTTTGATTGTTACATTTCCTTTAAACGTTTTGTTCCTTTGTAACATGTCATCATTTTTGTTAGTTTTTTTTATATATTTTTTGTAATTACTCTCCTCTGAAACTCTATAAATATAATGATAAACTTTGCTTTTAGTATCTTCACTGTTTTATTCCACATTTAATTTTGATTTTTGTACTAAAAAACATGTATACATGTATGTATAGGCTTAGCATTTGTCGACAATCGCACCTGATGTTAACTAAAGATCTGGCCAAAAATAATACAATAAGTCGAAAAGGAAAAATAATTCTCAAGTGCAACTGCCGGAACAGATGCTAAAATTGTCAATGCTTCGTTATAAATTATCAACTTAAGGGCGGGCTTTAGAAAATGTTCCACTACCATAATTTATCTTCACTGAAAGCTCAGGCTTAGCCATAGTTCTTTCAAAGTATAAACAAATAGCATATAAGTAAATTATATTCATTCAAAATAAATCGACAAAGTAACTAACTACTTGACACGGTGTACACGCGAGGAATGATGTAATCACTGCACCAAAAGCTGAATACGATTAACCTAGATTCGGCCTAGACATACATACGGTATTTAAGTACCTGACTTAAATGGATTGCGGCCTATATTATATAAAGCTTATCGCGTAATTGCTTTTATCGTTATAATTTGAAAGTTATAGTTAAGAACTAAATTAAATAACTAAGCTAGATCAATTACAAACGAGATTATGCGTTAATGGTTTCAAAGCTAACGTATTTGAGATTCTAAAATCATTTTATAAAGAATATGTCGGCATTTTGTTTCATGCTTTTAATTATGTTTCTACACGCGACTTCGCTCGCTGACAAGACTTAGGTACACTATTTATAATTGTCTCCACGATCGGCGTAACAGTTTGACTGCACGGCTGGTCAAACGGTTAAAACGGTTTCGAAGTGATAAAAGCATGGCGGTAGAGATTTCTGTGATGTCCGCCTGGCTAGCTACCACCCTCAACTTGGAAATCTACCGCCATATATCTATGGGTGTGTTCCGGCAGTTACACTTGAGAGCCGGTCTCTCCACCAGACTTAGTGTGTCCACCATCTTAGGCCACATCAGGTGAGATGTTGGCCATAACGCTAAACCTTAACATAAAAGCCGTTGCTTCCCTGCAACACTTCAAGTGCTGTGGATTCGAGTACCGCAGATAACAATTATTTGTGTGAGATCCCCCAATAATTATCCTGAGTTTGATTTTTACCTTGTTTTCGTTGCGTAAAGTCCTTTTCCCTTGGCATTGGTGTAATTGCCTACATACGTATATACCACAAAAAAAATAATGCTTAGATCAATGACTGCCGACGAAATATAGGCAATCCTTTGCTGGTTTACACTGTCATGCCCTTTGGCAACTGGGTATACGCTGGCTGATGCCGAAACTCGATAAACATAGAGAGAGCTATGGCAATAGATATTTGATACGGTTGATTACTGGTTGTACATCGACACGTTATTTGTATATAAATCGATGTAGTTATAAGTAGAAACACACCACCATGTTGGATGTTACACAAGTACATATATTAATTACTGATGAAATATGAGTTATTATAAGCTAATTAGGTTAATTAGAAAAAGCTCTTCCTAAACAATGCCTTTTTGTTTTTTTTTTTTCGAACAGACATACGCTGATAGGCTTAAGGGCTTTGAAAGCACCACCGAACTTTAATTAAACAGTGCCATGGAATATTCATTAGGTGAATGCGTTACGCAGTACATTATAATCTCGGCGTGTAATCGCGTTTTCATAAATTTCAAGTGAGTTTTGATGTCAAAACGCTATTTATTTATTACAGGATCGATCAATATGTAAACGATAGTGTAGACTAAGATTAATTTGTGTGTATCCGCTAAAATAATTATAACTTTAATGTACTTTTAAATAAATACCTCAAAAGGACAACCCGATAGAGTTTGTTTCCGGTTCTTTTCGATAGCTGACTTTTGTTCCGAACCGATGGTAGTTTTGACTTTCATAAGTACGTTTTCAGGGTCTAAATTGAATAAAGTATTATGGATATTGATTCTGTCGATGTTATATTAGCAGGATTGCGTATAAACAGATGTTGTCATTTAATATGAAAATAAATACCTTTACATTTCTGTGAGCCAAATAACTCAGGGGGTTTTGCGCTATGTCATGATAAGTATTTTAGATGATTGACTTATCTGTGAAATGTGTGCGCATGTAAGTGTAGAATGATTATTATTTAGCTTAAGATAGTGCTAAGGCAGGACCATGTAAACATCTTTGTGCATCTTGTTGCATTCACAGTTTTATACCTTCGAATTCTTATCGGCCCAAGTATATAATAGATATATATTTGAAACTTTTATATATATTTTAAAAACATATTAATTTTAATTCAAAAGTATATTATCACAGTTTTAATAATTATAAATGTTGATTTAATATCGTTGATTGTTATTATTTAAAAAAATATAATTTATTGCATTATATAATACGACAAATAATTAAAACCAAATATCTCTTTTACTGTTTTTATTATGATACCTAAAAAAACACTTATGCATACTAAATGGAATTATTTCAAATATTTGGTGGTTTTCAATCATTCCAATTTTTCGAATACAACATCTTTGTCAAATAATTGTATTTAAAGGATTTTTTATGAATTTTTATTATTGTTCCCGTACAAAGGAATATTTATACGGGAACAGTATTAAGAACACATTTGTCACCGAAATATTAAAAAATGCTTCATCCAATTTCGTTTCTGAACTACCGTATCTAAAATATATATTCTAGAATATATTCGGTTCGGATGTTTTCTTAAAGTTTGGTTTCAGTTTAACTTATGGTTTTCTGTATCGCTTTGGCTTCTGACTAATATTTGAAAATAGAGCTTTAATATCAAGTTAAACGAATGACTAAGCAATGAGACACGCTAAATTTACTCCTATGAAATACCGGTTTATTTGTGCTACGATGAGGAGAGTAAGGCACGCTAACGGCCATGGATTCCTCACACGATGAGATCGTATGTTGATACACTATTATTAGGCGTGTTTGTTGTTCAAATTATACAAGTTTATTTGTTATCACATTAGATCATCAGTTGGTTATTTTTGGTGTGTTAATTATGGTGTCACTTCACTCGTGTTAATGTATTTGTGATGCTTATTTTATGTATTTAAAACAATTTTTGATCAAATGTGATAAATTTGAAATGCCCATCATTGATGGCTCAGTGGGAGGAAGTACTGACGCTGTGTCAAGTAAAAAAAAAGAAGATCTGCAATATAATAACTAAGTTATAGCATTTTTCTGTAGCATTATCTAACTGTCGACGGGTTAATAGCCACCCTTAAATGAGAAAATTACGCCTTAAGCACTTTTTTCTCACCTGATCTTAAATGACGATATGGCCTAAGTTGGTAGACACACTAAAGCCGTGGCTCTCAAGTGCAACTGTCGGAACACACCTATTGGTATTTGATGTCAGATTAAGATGAACTTAGAAAGAAACTTAGAAAAAGCCCTACCACCATGATATGGTTTCCTCACAATGTTTTCCTTCACCGAAAGCTCAAGCTCATTGTACGTGGATTCGAACTCACGTCCCTTGAGGCGGAGTCCGTACACACTACCACTGAGTCATCATCGCTTCAAATGTATTCTTAAGAGCCAGTTTTCTCACTATGTTTAGCGTATTGTCTATTACCTTCGGTAACAGCAAATGAGTTTGTGGTAAATATACTAAACTATAAAAACAGTAAAAAAATGTTTTTATGTGGTTACAAATCGTGAAGGGCAACTGAATACTGTATTTACCATTTACGTCGTCAGCTTTATTTGTGCAAACAAAATATGATTTTACTTCACACTTTACTGTTTTTATTTGCCTTACCAAATCCAAGATCACGTTAAATCAGTTGAAACTAGGTTTTTAGTACGTAAATACTTTTTTTAGTTCACCTACTAGTTAGTATTTGACAAATAACACCTAATATGTAGACTGTATGGGCGATAAATAATATAATTATATATATTAACATTATAAAGCGTAAAAGTATGCTTGTAGGAACTACCACTCGAATTTCAAAAACAATTTTTGTATTTGATAGAGCAATAATGGTGAAAGGCTTTAAGCTATTTAACGTCATGCTGTCATTAATAGGATTATAATAGGATACAAAGCTGTATTGAAAAATGTTTAAAAACAGGTAAAAATTGTGAAATAATTCTTAGTTTCATACGAATGAAGTCGCAGGAATAGCTAATAGATGATAAGTTTTAAAATATTTCATTGTAAAGGTATAGCTGAAATACTTAAAGATAGGTTTTATAATTGAAGACTATGTCCGACCAGTAGATTTAAGGAAAATACCTAGGCGATTATATACAGTTCTCATATTAAAAACTATCGTCGGAAAAGATATATAAGTGGTTTTGTTTATGCGATAATAGTTAGCCTATACCTTTGTTTACGATCTATATCTCTATGTGAAACAAAAAAAAAATCTTTATTACATTTAAGAACTGAGATCTACAAAAGACATGCCAGTCCCATCGTACCCTGACCTTACAATATTTAGCAAATTATATTAGAACTAATGACAAAATTCCATAAAATCCTTGCTTCGTCACTTACAGCAAATAATTTATGGAACATCCTTCATCTACTTACTTTTTTTTTTGGTTGTTTAAAACTGATCGCCTTTGAGTGTAGTTTCGATGACATCTTGTAACAAGTGTTGCAAGTCTTCGATCGATCTACACGTTATGCAATTGGGTGATACACTTTTCTCATAAGAAATGGAAACTTGTTGAGTGGCATGTGTCCAGACCGTACTCTATAAATTTATCAAAATTTGTTTGGGCGTAATAACGTTACAGCCAGAATTACTTTCTCATTCCTAATTTTAATTTCTATGTATGTATTTAATTAATGTCTTCATATTATAGTTTTTTTTTAAATAAACATATTAAAAATCGTAATACAATCAATCACCTATCACCTAATCTACTATGCTAATATTGAAATTTTACAATAAAACACCAAACGTTTGGGAAATATAAATTAAAACCGTGGTTGTCACAACAACATTAATTTATTAGGCATTATAATGATAACATACGTGAGGGAGTAAACGTAAATGTGTATATAATGTGTATGCAAACGTTTGACAATGAAATACTGTAATGCGAATGGACTAATGAATTTAAACGCATTCGTTGCAGCTAACCGCGGCCACTCATGCTAACAACACAGTGGTGAAAATACCACTCATATCTATATATATATAATAATATATGTATTGAACCAAAATCTATATATTAGATATTTATAAAAATTTAATCGAGTACCTACCTTTAATCGATATAGAGGTAATATATCTTAGTCTGATTTTTTATTTTATCTGTCTATTACTTTGGACGCTTATCGTTCTGAAACTTGTTGACAGATTTCGGTGAAGTTTGAAACGGTGATAATACACGTGGTTTTCTTGTTAACACATAAAATGAAAGGATTCCTCCGGAATAGTTCCCGTTAAAGTCTTATAGTAAGTCAACTTATTGACTGTTATCATTGGAGTTCTTTCTGTTTCTCTTCACCCTTAATTGTGTGATTTTTTGTGTTAATGAAAGGAAAAGTTTTTTTATAGAAAGTCAAATATGAATTCGAAAAAAAAAGAATAATATAAAAATACAAAAATATTTTGTTTCAAAGAGTTGTATGTATACTTTTCGTAGTAATATATATTTAAGGCTTTTTTAGCTGATTGACGAGATGCTGAATATGTTATGCACTATTACGTATATGTAGACAGTATACATATACTGACTCTAAAACAGTTTAAAGTACGAGTAGATTTAAGTGTTATTCGTAGAAGAGTGGGTTCACACTAAACGCGATAAGTGACACTTTAGTCGAGTTACTGACATCTGGAAAAGGTGGAACAACATCTGCTGAGTCAACTGTTATTTAGAGCTAACGATTCTCTTGCCATTTCGGCGTTCTCCATACCCATATGTAACTTTGGAGCCCGACGACAGAATGGAAATAAACTTAGTATGTTTTTAAGATTAAATAAACATAACCAATTAGTAATAAATTTAGCACAAGATAGGTCTCGACGATGGTCTACGACTAGCTTTCAATCTCTATATACAAGGCAAAACATCTGCGTTGTGGCACGTTCAGTCGTGTCGCATTCCTGGACCGACCGGTGTATAATCTTATATTCCTGCCAGCCTGATGTCGAAGACACTCCGATGGATGTTGATTCGTCAGTGATTGTCTTTGTTTTTGGATTGTACTGTGCTTACCATCAGGTATAGTGCTAACAGTTTACCAGGCTACTATAATAAAAAATTAAGTGGTAACTAGTTAGTTGAATACTAGAAATAGGTACATACATTTATTTATGACTTTAAGAATAAAAATGATACTATCGTTTACAATGTTAAATTCTAATATAAAGATATATTTGTGTGGTATAATTCCCTGATGTTTCATATTTAATCTTACATGTTATTCAAAACAATTAAATTTACAAAACTGATTGCGAGCGACTGGCCCTGAAAACTGTATTTTGGTTTGACTTTAGACGTTCCTGATTGAACTGATAAATATTTGTTTAAGTATTTCCAGAAATATTTGATGCAATCTTAATTTGTCATGAAATAGTTTCGATTTAAATTAATATTGTGATTTGTTATTAATAATGTAATATGATGATAGTGTTTACGTGATCCAATTTGGTTATTGTGCTCAGGCAGAGTGAATTTTAAATAATAATTGAAAACTTAATACATTGTACGTTGCCATAAAAACTCTGTAATTAGTTCTAATACGAGAGTTGTTTCTTGTGAGAGCGGTAATTAAATTTTTATAAAATAAAAAAATGGTCTGTAGATTTGACATTGGCAGAATTGTAAATAAACATGTTGCCATTAGATGAAAAAAAAAGTATATCTTGAAGCGTTTGAGGTTGTGCATTACTCTCAATATTTAAAAATCGAGCAATTTTCGAGACTTCAATGATCATTATTTTAAACCTTTTGTATTTTTACGGCAATACAAATGTTTTATTATGTATAGAAATACTCTCACTATCACACTAGATGATTTTTAAATTCATTAATTTCATTATATACAAAATTGAATCTATTGAAAAAAAAAACATGGACGTTCGGATGTATGTGTAATTATTACATCCATAAACTTAATGTATTGGGACCATTTTTTTTAATAGCTCTAGTATGACGTCGAATTACTTCCTATTTAATATGAATGCTTAAATCTATGTCATTTAATTATAATTACCTTAAGAACCCTGCACTTTTAGATTTTACAAACTATTTATATAAATGATGTTACGTAATTTCCAGGTAATCCAAACGATAAGATCCTCTACGGTCGTCCAAATAAAAGGCGGAGTGCCTCTTTCCCAGCACCGCGGTCGCTCGACCGCCGGCACTCACTCCGGATCTTCGGTTCCTCAAGCAAGTATCTGCAACGGTGCGCCTCAACTAGAAGCCTACATCACAAAAACGCAAACACGACAGACAGCTCGTCTTCTACCGATTATCCACCTAGCGTAGAATCTGCGTCGCCAAGTAAGCTTTAGTTTTATGCCTTACAAAGTTATTTTGCATTTTATTTGCCGCTAATTATTTATTATTAGCAGAGGTAATAGGAATAGGGGTCGAGTCGAATCGAATTCTATTATCAACTTCAATTTCAATTCGGACATTAGAATTGTCCGATAATTGGATTTATTTAAATAATTTTGAAATACGGATGTTTCACTATTTTGCATGCGCCGTTTCCATAGCGTTGTTGCAAATTCGATCTCCAATACAATTATTTACGTAGTATTTTAATTTAAGTAGAATTTTAATATTTATGTCACTCATATCTAAATCGTACAAATTATTTGGGAGATTTAATTTGCATGAAAAATCAATTTGTCAACGAATAAATGATTAGTTAGTTTGACCAACCTTGCAAAACCCTAGCTTTTCTATATAAATCACGTTCTATTGTATTCTTGTAGGTACTGATTGTATAGAAATTCAAAATCAATGTACTATTGACATTTTAAAATAAACCTATTCCATTATTTATATTGAAAATAATATATAACCTTGACATATCTTTTTCATCTTAATTTTTGCCGTTTTAGCTCGGTAAAGTGATGAGTAGGTTATAGTCCAATGTGGTAATACATTAAAATCAGCTAGGAACTGGTTCTGATGCGGATTCACCTATATTCACCTACTGTTTATGGAGTATATGCTCAATCAAAATTAATGGACAATCGCACACCTTTTAAGACATGCTATATCACGATCTAAAATATAGGGTATATAAGTATATTTATTGTTGTCTAAATATCATCGTTGTCAAACCAATATTTACTATGTGTACTTTTTGGAGATTTCGACGTTTTGGCTAATATACAAACCAAATTTTCGATTTAAAAAAATTGCTGGGTAACGCTAAGCAATGTATGGCGAACTGTGGTACACTAAAATGGTATTGTATGTGCATCAGCCATAGTATTGTTTAATAAAAACGAAGATTTTATTAAATATATCAAAGTTATACTTTTCGCACACACGAGATATTGGTTTCAAAATGGAGAATGACACATGATTGTTTTATTTGGTTGATAGTTGGTCATCAAATCTTCATCTCTTCATCACCTCATGTCACTCTACTACTGCACCCAAGTAAACAAAACCAGTTTTGAATATTACCTACTCAAGAGCTTGTGTAAAATAAAATGCCTACATCCATTACAAAATACACACTTACGTAGACTATACATTAAATTACTTTAAAATAATTAAAATTTTAACACGAATGCAAGTATATTATGATTGATATCTTATTTTTATTGTTTACTTACATGAGCACCTATTTCCGAATAGTTAGTTATATTGCACGTTTTTGCGTAGGTACAACTCCTTTGGCTAGAATAGTCGGTGAGTATTCGAAAAGAAAACTAAAATTTTAATGCACGTATCTGTTCCATAGTTTTAAATAAACTCCTTGAATATGCAGTGGACTGTTTATAACTTTTTTATTACGTTTCTTTTTTGCCTCTTTAATAATACAGTTAATAATAATAGACCTACATTCAAGTTATACATATTTATAAATTCGTTTAATCAAAAAGTAAACACTTTATGACTTAAAATAAACTAACTGTCACGACTATTAAGTACCTAATTTTGATCCGGTATCATGAACAAAAAAATGCTAGATCTCTGCGTTATCTATGTTCTCTCGAGAGTAGGTATTTTGAGCGACGCTCAACAATTACTGAAGCCCAATCTATAACCATATTTATATAGAGTACATAGTCTTAGCGACTGTTATTAATTATTGTTATAATAAAAGTACTATATTGTGTTACAGAAAAAGTGTCCCTGTTGTCCCGCTTATTCAGACGAAGCGGCCGCAGCAAGCAGACGCGAGCAATGAGCACATTCTCTGCCCAGTTCCCACCCACCGAGTGGTTCAACTCAAAGGCGGTGCATCTGCACTGCGTCGCCACGCAGACCAATTCCAAGGTAATGTAATAATTCGATACAAAAGACCAGACTCATCAAAATAATTGAATCCAAAAATACCAAAAACTATTGTTTATTGTATCTATACATTTATAAAAAATGAATCTCTATTTTCTTGGTCATCGCAACACGCATAAACGGATGAAACAATTTCTGTAATTATTTTTTCGTTGTGTTAATTATTGTCAGGAGACGGTTCTTATGAAAGAAAAAATTAAGAAGTTGAGCGGAAAATTAAAAAAATTACGCATTATATCGAAATAAAACTAATTTAAACGTATTTTATCGCGGTTATTTATTAATTTTGATCCCGACGTTTCGAAAGCTTTTCAGCCTTCGTGGTCACGGGGCGGACTGAGGTGTAGGTTGTCCAGAAAAGTTCATGTTATACAGTTTTATTTCGATGAATAATATTCGCGTAAACATAAGAAATCATTACGCATTACAATTATAAATACTATGTTTTTGATTAATATTTTTTTATTAAATATACCAATAGGAATCCAATATTTATAGTTAAGACAGGACAACGTCAACTGGGTCAGCTAGTACATGATAAAATCAAATTGAAAGTAGGGTATGAAGTATTTGTTTCATTAGTAACCCTAGCCACAAATAAGATGGTTTCAACTTTGTTCGCTTGAACTCAAAGAATTGAAAGTATCGCGTATTTTATCTATCTCGAAAATGCAATATAAGTTATACCAAAACATAATAAAATGGTTACCGCATCTTAAGTGCGAAAACGTAGCAAACAGTTACTTTTGGATTTATATATCTAATTTGTAATGTGTTTTTCTTTCAGGAGTCACTGCAGAGCCAAACATCCTACGTCTCATCATATTACGATGGTTCAGAAATAAGCAATCGGTCGTCGACGCTTCCACGTCGTCATAAAAGGCATCTGTCTACCGAATCAGGTCTCGCGGGCTCCGTCAGCGGAAACTACGATCATTCCCCAATCAGACAATCAAGCCCCAGCTCAGGAAGCCTCCCTAGATCAACCCTTAGCAGAAGTTCAACGAACAAAACCGTCTTGGACCACTACGGTTCACCGCAAAGAAACAGTGATCCAAAACTAAGAGAAAGCTCAAGTGGAAGCTTGAGACGGGTCGATTGTTCAAACTCAGATCACATAATGTCAACGAGCGGTCCATCCAGCTTAGAAAGCACGACACCTCTTCGTACTCCGAGAAAAGATCTAAAAAACGGTCACACTGATCACAGTACTATGATGAAAAGAAGTTTTCATACGAGCGGTAGCAGTGGTCACTCTAGCTTAGAGTCACATATATCAGACCGTACATTGAAGCCTTCGCCTAGTCATTCAAATCCCGGAGCACCCGGCCTCAGTAGGGCACAGTCACTCGTGAAAGTACAGAGCTTACAGAGCTCACCGAAATCACTCCACAAATACAGAAACAAACCTCCAATGGTCGGCGGCGAAACGGTAAAAACCAGTAAAAGCACGTCACCCAAAACTTCTCCAAAAAATTGTCCAAACACTCCCAAAAAACCCGCAACCCCATTACATAAAACCGTAGGATCTAAAGTAGAAAACCCGTCGACAACGATGTTGGCAAGTTCCAATTCTAACAACTCGATCACACTAAAAGTTACCACGAATACCATATCACAAAACGGTGGAGGAACTAACACCAAAGTCTATGTACAAAACTCGCCCGCAAGGTCAGTAATCACTTTCGAGAACGGCAAAGTCACCGAAACCAGCAACGGAAGCAATATTTACATCATCAATGATGACCGACAAGTTGTCTCCGTATCTCAAAACGGGGTCACTAATTCGTCTACAAAAAACCCAACCGAAACATCATTTGATGTGAGCGTAGAAAAGAACAAGCAAAAGTATCAGGAAACCGAACCGCTCAAAGTGCAGGAAAATAAATTTAATAAAAACTCTATTAATGATACGGGTATGAATAATAATCGTAAGCTTTCTTTGCAAATAGGTGGTGCGACAAATAACAACAGTTTTGTATACAAAAATCAGTTGAACAACACGAACGAGGTTGCATCGAACCCTGCGTCACCAGCCATACATAACAACATTAATAATCTAGACACTACGGCAAATAGTAATCCTTCAACGCCAACGAAGAGCTACGACAATATAATAGGTTCATTAGGCAGTCTACGCTACCAGAAGAACTCTTTAACATCGACGAACAGTGCTATTCAAACTAATATCAATTCAAACAGCGAACTAAAAAGTGTTGATTTGTTGAAGAAAGCGGCCGCACTTCAAATGTTGAACGGCCTTCCCAACATTAACAATAGAATGAGTTCGGACTCGATTGCGAATCTATTAACGAAAGGAATCGATCAAAAGCCGACCGTTTTAGGATCCGAGCCTAACTTAGCGCACAAGAACCAAGAACTGTTGAAAGATATCAACACATCAACGGAGAAAATAAATTGTTTGGAAAGCAAACAGAAACGGTATAGCCTAAGTCAGGAAAGCAAAAAAGAAAATCCGGATTTCTACAATTTTCCGAGTTTAAGCGATTTAAGCTTTAATTTTACGAGTTTAGCTGCGCAGAAAATACTGAAGGGAGTCAGTATAAACAGTGTCGATACTTTGGTAGAATTGAATATGGCGGCGAATAATACGGAGAAACAAAACAACCGAGACGTTGCAGCTGTGTGTACCGATTTCGGCCTTGTATAGTACTTAAAGATATGTTTAAAATGTACAATAGTAGTGTTAACTTCAATATCGTAATCTAGTTGTACAACGTATTCATAACACGCTTAAGGTAGATATACACACTATGTTTAATTCAATACATTTACTCAGTTAAGATTTTGTACTCCCTTATAAAATATCTATGTACCAATGTATTCTTTATAATAAAACTTTGGTTCGCCCTTATCAACTAATTATCGTCAAAAATATTGACGTAGAAATTAATTAACTCAGTATTCCTAATATTATACAAGTAATTATTAAAAAATAATATCAGAATTGGCGCTATTCGGAAGTAAGACAATAAAAAATAAGTGTTAGTAAAACTGGTCTAAAATGGAAATATAGTGCCTAATTCCATTGTAATACATTTGTAGTCATAATTGTAGTGTTTTGCTATCATTTAAAATGTAGGTAACCATTGTAACGTATGGAATTTGTATCTATTCGTATAACCAGCACCATGTTTTGTGCCATTGTAATTTCCAGTGAAAAAGGTTGAGTACAAAGTATATTAAGCTCCATCAGAATAATCGATTCCGCGGAATTTATTCCATTCACATATGGGAATTAAGTTTCAGTTTGTACAATGTATTTCATGTTAAGTGCCATAAAAACATAGTATTACGCATACTGTGTGTGACAAGCAGAGGGATTTGGTTATGGAAAAAATAATTGTTATTGTTTACTAATTTGTTGCTGTACTTGTGTGATGCAAATTGTATTTATTCATTAGTGAACATAATCGAAAGTCAATGCATATTAAATGTTCAGTAATGCCATTTGTATAAATCTATTAACAATATAAGTTGATGCTTTATATTTGTGTTTTATTTTCCTAATCAAAATTTTGGGATAAAATTTAATAACAGGCAGATAGTATTCTCTCCTTAAAACATTTATAACTTATCCCATTCACAGCAAAGAGAATATATAGGCTAATCAGATTATGAACTTTATAATTCAAAGTAAAACAAAAAATCTGTCAAATCTGTGCTATAAATAAGGGAAAATAATTAATATCCATAAGATTTTGTACTGCTTTAGGGAAAACAGAAATACTAGTGAATAATTCTGTGAAGAATTCCATCAAATTTAGTAAGATAATTTATAGGTATTTTCTCTCTGGAGTTATTTATTCCTAAACTGACATTCTAATGCGGCAACCACCAGTTTTAATGTATGCAAACTATTTTTTTGATGAGTACTTTAATTAATACTGAGATATACAAAATATTCATTTTTCTTTTAAATAAACTAAGCATAAAATAAAATCAGCCAAACATGTATGGGTTCAACTTGTAGTTACACTTCTTAATTGCCATAAACTTAATATTAATCTACATTTTTTGTATATTTATAATTCAAGAATTGTTCCATACATTTAAATTAGTACATTTTAACTTTCTGACAAAAGATTCATGATTTTCATCAAATAAAGTTCCTTAGTACATGAAATTCATACCTGTGACCTTTATGTTGAAGTGTTGACACTAGCCCCAAGTCATGAAGATCAATTTAATTGTATAACAATTGATGGAGTATAAAATATCATAAAAATATGCTCAGAACTTCGATACAATTTCAGTAATATCTGCATATAATGAAAAAATAAATAAAACTATAAATAAGAAATATAAAAACTTTTTTGTAATCTAAAAAAATATAATAAAAACATTAACACTAGAATATGCTATAAACACGCTATAGTACTGTGTTCCATCACATCTACATTTTGAGATGGCTCTGTCTCAGTCTGGTTTTTTATTGAATTTAGCCAGTCATCTGTTGGATCAATTTTCTTTACTTCCGCATCTGAAGTATCTGAAGAATAGCTTTTTTCCTCAGTTGTATTTATAATTACCTCTAAACTCTCTGAATCTTCACATATCGAATCGTTTTTGCTAGCTTCAGGATGTATTTCAGTTACTACTGGTATAGAATCTCTAAATTTTTTAGATACCTCCTCTGTCCTTATATTTACGTAACAAACACAATTTTCAGTAGCAGTGATCTGTTTTAATGCAGCTTCTTCTATAGCTAATTCTTCTACGTTCGTTAAGTCTTTATATGAGTACATATGGTCGTTTTCTGGATTAATATAGTCTTCTAAAACGAATGCATTGCTGTCCAAATTTAAACATTCAAAGTCTATAGCACTGTATTTATTTATATTTTCTAATAATATAGGCTCATTATCGAAACATATTCTGATATTTTGTTGGCAGTTCTTTTTTAAGTCTTTAATGTCTTGGCTTTGTTTACGGATGGCATCCAGTTGTCGCAAAGTTTTTAACTCCCTCGCTTTTAATGTGGCGTATATACGCGCAAATGACGCCTTCACTGTTGTTTTAATCTGTTATTAAAAAGAAGACTATATGTATTTATTTTTTTAAACTAACTAAAATATATATTAATATATAATAAAATAATACAACACTTACATTTTCAATATTTTTATCTAACTCGTCTTTGTCATTCGCCATATTTACTATTAGAAAGTTTGACATTTTGGTAAAAGTTTAAAAAGTTGCCAAAAAATAAAATTCTTTATATCTATTTAGTGCATTAATACTTCGCAACTGAACTAGATGTAAAAAATTAAGTTGATAAATATATTCAATCACATCATCATACACATTTTTTTAAAGAGAACAATATTGCAAGAGTATAGAAGTGCAAAGCATTTTTACTGCAATAAATTTTAGATACGTTTTTCATCTATATAAATGTGTTTTTTTTTTGTATTATAAGTTCTATAATTTTAAATATTATAATAACAACCTACTGCCATCTATTGGCTTAAGTAGAAATAGTTATATAGAAAAAGAAAATTTAGTAATGGCAACATCGACATTGAATTAAAAAAATATATATTGATTTTGAAGTTTGACATTTAAAAACATTGTATAAATTGCGCTCACGGAAGTAGTGGTAGATTGAGTCGAAACTATCAGATATTTCGTGAAATCGTGTTAAGTTTTACTTTGTTAAAGTGTTGGTTATAGTAAGCAACATGAGTGAATTACGGCAGCGTCGCGGCGAAGGCGATGGGAATGACAAACCTGAAATTGCAGGAGAATCCGATCATGTACGAATATTATTGTTATATTCTTGAAAAGGCATTCGAAAAGTATTGTTTATAACGCATTATATTCTATGTTAGGTGGATTCGGAAGAAGAAAAGGTGTTAGAAGAGAAATACGTTGACGAAATGGCGAAAAGCTTGCCTCAAGGTACAGACAAAACTCCGGAGATCCTTGATTCTGCACTTTCTGGACTATCCTCAAGGTAATTATCGTAAAAATATTTCCGTAACAATAAATTACTGCAGTGATTATTTAAAAATTTGCATATTTGTTTATTCTAAAACGAAACTTATACATTCTTTATGTTTAGTTTTTAGTATATTCATTGTTTTAATGTTTGTGAAGTAAATTTGAATTATATTAGAGATATTTAAAAATAAATATTATATATGTACCACATGAGTTATCATATTTTGTATTATTATATTCTCATTTTTTAACATAATATAAAAAAGGTAATATTATTGTTTATATTTTTAGTTATAATTTACACACAATGGGATCAGAGTCTTAGTTTTTGCATGAATATTTAGATTAAACTTTATTTTGTTTGTCTGTTATATATTAATTTATGGCTTTTCTTGATGACTGATTTAATTTAGAATAAGTATTAAAATAAACTGCGTGGGCAGCTTTAATTCAAATTTATTATGTAGGGAGTTCACTGTAATCTAACTACCTTAGTAGGAGTGCTACTGACTACTATTGTTTTGATACTTTGTACACTACTTTCTTTGAATATAGTTTAGGTTGCATTGTAGGTCTCCCTTGGTATGGAGCCCTTAGATAGAGTTGACATGATGTTCCAAGTCCTCTCCAATGTCTACAGTCTGTTAATATCTACTTTTTTTTAACTAAACATGACCTGACTCCTATCTACAAAAAATATATATAAATAAATGTGTTCTTTCAGGTGGAAGATTTTTTCAAAATTATTTAAAATAAAATGTTATTTTTCCTATATTAAGTTTAGACCTAAATTGTAGGAAATGTATTGTTAAACCAATACATATAATAGATATCAAAACAGTTTACTCTCAACCTTCATATTTGCATATATTGGTTACTACAAAAAAAAATTTAAATACAAACTTCAAAACTAACTACTTGTATAAAACCGTTTATTCAATTTTGCCCTTGATCAGTATCATAACTTGAAATAATTACATGTTTTATATGATTTTATTAGCATATTAATTGAATTCAGTTTAATGTCTTGGATTATTGTACTGCAATATATTATCGGAATAAAGTAACTAAAACTATTATTTCATTATGTATACATTGTTCTTACCCTTTAACACAGTGTTAAGTTACCCATCTATATTGTGGGTGGTGGGTGGGGTTTAATTTTGCAAACAACTGTGGTCATCATATATAGTGTCTAAAGGTATTTTTTGAGCATTATGTACTCTAAGTGAAACATAAAGGATGATAGGTTTAGTGAGTGATGATAACTCAATTCATAGTGTGTGTAGACTCTGTGTCGAGGGATGTGAGTAAGAATCCACCTGAGAAGAGCTTGAGTTGAGTCAGTGAGGAAACCATAGTACGGTGTTAGGGCTTTTTATAATGCCTGCCTGGTTAGCTACCATTCTCAGGTTGAAAATCTCCTGCAAAATACCTATAGGTGTATTCCGGCAGTTGTACATGAGAGCTGGTCCCACCTTAGTCTTAGGGTGTCCACAATTTTGGGTCACATTGTCACTTTACTGTCAGGTAAGATTGTGGCCATAAAATTTTAAAACAAATGGAGTGTACTCAAGATCACACAACAGAAGTGAACTTTATCAACGCGAAGTTAATAATATGAAATTGACAATAGACATATTAAATAAAACATATTGGCACAGCATATATGATGTTTATATCGATAATGAATGTTACTAATGCGTCATGCTCTTGTATGTAACGCTAGCGGAACGAGTATGCGGCGCGTTAACTATATCTCTGTCATTTCTTTTGGTCAATCGAGCCGACTTTAATTGAAGTCGCGTTACATAGCCGAATACTTCATCTCACACTCATCCAATATCCACAAAATAAAGTTCCCAGCGTGCTTAAGCAAATTTTCACTTCAAAAGACATCGTAAAATTTCAACAATAACCTTACTAATATTATAGATGCGAAAGTGAGTTTGTTTATTACGCTTTCACGGTTAAACCGTTGAATCGATTATGATGAATTTTTCTATAGAAATAGATGGGACCTTGGATACTGTGATAGACTACTATTTTCTCTCAAAACACTTCTAGAAAGTGGGGATAAAGAGAGGGGTAAATTTTGTATAAAAAATTTATTGCGTTATCTGAGTTGTTTAACAAATTTATTATTCTTGCTAGCAAAGGCGCGGGCAAAGCTATTTTATAATAAACGAATAGTGGATGTTTAACTAAACAAAAAAAGTTAAAGTACACTTATTATTTCATTTAAAAAATTATATTTGTTAGATGGAGAAACTGGGTGATACGAGGTATCTTCACCTGGCTTATGATTGGAGCTTTCTGTCTGCTCATCTATGGTGGTCCACTGGCTCTGATGATTACGGTAAGTTTAGTTTTTTTTTTTATTAAAAAGGATATATTTAATTTTATAAATTCTAAAATAACCTCCTTAAAACACCGACGATTTTAAAGCCAAGATTTAATAAAGAACAAACGGAAATTGAGATAATCATTGCGTTTTAACATAATGTATATGTTGCTGCGTCATTAAATGCCTTTGTTTACATGGTGTTAAGACCATTAATCGCGCGGACTAGTTAGGTAATAAAAAAAGACCTAAACAATCACTTTGAAGTCGTGACACGTGAATCCATTCCTTGTATAGCTCCTATAAGTTTATTTAAAAAAGAATAAAGGAAATACATATATTACTCATTAAGCGACAATAGCTCATTCGGTAGTGTGTTTAGACAGTGCGTCAATTGACGTGGGTTCGAATCCATCTGCAGTGAGTCTGAGGATTCGATGAAGCAAAACATCGCAATGAAACCATAGCACGACCATTGTTCTCTAATGCCTGCCTGGCTAATTACTACTCTCAAGTAAAAAACCTGCGACCAAATACCTATAGATGTATTTCGGCAGTTGCATTTTTTTATACTTATAAGCAAACAGTCATACTGCCGATCTGGTGGTAAAGGGTTACGATATGTAACTTTTTTCAATACAGTTTTGCTGCTACTGGTAGTAGGTGGTAGAGTGATGTTAAATAGCCTTAAGACTTCCTCAATAATTGCTCTATCAAATACAAGAAGATTTTTGAAAGTATGACTGGCAGTTCCTAAGATTACCCCGTTCAAACAAACAAAGCATTTATAATAGGGAATTTATATATAAAATGAACCAGTCTACAAGGACCTTTGTTGTACAGGTGCTTTGCGTACAAGTGAAGTGTTTTGAGGAGATCATCAACATCGGTTACGCTGTGTACCGCGTCCACGGATTGCCATGGTTCCGTTCCCTGTCTTGGTACTTTCTGCTCACTTCTAACTACTTCTTCTACGGAGAGAACCTGATCGATTACTTCGGCGTCGTTATCAATAGAACTGTAAGTGATCTCTAATACATTTATAACACATATTTATTTTGCTATTTTTATCAATCAGAAGCAGAAATTCTTAATAAAAAGAAACCACTTTGCTACGGCCTAACGCTAACGCAACACAACTGATGTGACCGCGACGAACGCTCGGAACTAAGTGAATGCATCGGCGGTCTAGCTGCCCTTTTATAGGCAGTGGCTATAAGTAGTGATGAGGGTAGTTGTGTCGTCGTGGAGGACAATTGCTAACACGGCCTCTCCTCACCAAGTGTCGCCCTCGACACAAGCTCCGTGGCTGAAGCCTGGTCCGGTGCCGTTTTCATTGACTGACCAAGTCTCTGCCTCCAGTAGGGGCATTAACAGTCCAATTCCCGAGCCTGGAATCAAACTGCTTGGACCGACAACAACGGCAGCTCCAAGATCTTGGTCCACATTTAGGGAAGGCACAGAGTGACCGGCCCCAGAGCATGGTGCGCTATTCTGTGGCTCATGTGCAACCGTATTTTCATCAAGCCCAGGCATTTTCCTCCGTAGATTCAGAGCTTTTATTGAGCTTCCAGTTGTTGTCACTATCCAGGCTGTGTATGAAAGTAAAACGCCAAGGCAGATATGCCTGAAGTCTAATGAAAGCCAAGACCATGTAAGGTCTGTAGTTCAACGAACGCCAGGGCAATATGCCCGAAGTTCAGATAATGAACGCCAAGGCTTAAAGCCTGTAGTTCAGAACGCCAAGACCATGTTAGGTCTGTAGTCCAACGAACGCCAGGGCAATATGCCCGAAGTTCGGATAATTGAACGCCAAGGCCTTATGCCTTTAGTTCAGATAATGAACGCCAAGACCATGTTAGGTCTGTAGTTCAACGAACACCAGGGCAATATGCCCGAAGATCGGATAATTGAACGCCAAGGCCTTATGCCTGTAGTTCAGATAATGAACGCCAAGACCATGTTAGGTCTGTAGTTCAACGAACACCAGGGCAATATGCCCGAAGATCGGATAATTGAACGCCAAGGCCTAATGCCTGTAGTTCAGATAATGAACGCCAAGGCCTTATGCCTGTAGTTCAGATAATGAACGCCAAGACCTAATGCCTGTAGTTCAGATAATAAACGCCAAGGCTTTACGCCTGAAGTTTAGATTGTGAACGCCAAGGCTAGATAAGCCTGTAGTTCCGATAACAAAAGCTTTTACATACCCTCAAAGAAGGCTGCACATAACTCAGGGCACCACTCGCCACGCCAAGGCACCATATACTGCGCCGCTGCTTGTGTAGTTTTTTATAACTGCCGCTATGCAGTTTCAAGCTCATATTCTTCATTTGGTAGAACCTTCACAACTCTGCCGAACGTTCTCAGGAACCGGTGAATTTACAAAGGCCTCGACCTTATGTGGGCTCGGCCTCACCTGACCCTGACTCAAAACGCGTCCTCATCACGTCTAGGGTTTCGGTGTGTAGTGTGGAAACGACGCCGTAGCCGACAATTCCGCGTTGAAACACTCGATCGGCTAGGCTACGTGACCGATACCGCGACCTATTATTACTAAAATGACGTCGCGATCTACGACTGGATCCGCCAGTCATATTTACTAAAACTACTTTGATCTGTGGGCTAGAAGTTACTTATCCCACGTCTGATTTTATCAATCAGAAGCAGAAATTCTTAATAAAAAGAAACCACTTTGCTACGGCCTAACGCTAACGCAACACAACTGATGTGACCGCGACGAACGCTCGGAACTAAGTGAATGCATCGGCGGTCTAGCTGCCCTTTTATAGGCAGTGGCTATAAGTAGTGATGAGGGTAGTTGTGTCGTCGTGGAGGACAATTGCTAACACTATATATAATCTTTGTTCCGTCATGATTGATATTTTTAAATCATCATTATTCCTGATATTCTTGTGACGATATTTCATGTCATTTTGAATAATGTATGCAAGAAATTTTTTATTAAACTACAATACAGAGACTATTGGAAACAATGTAATGCGGGGCGGTTATCGGCAATGATTTAACCGAACTTTCACGTTAATAAACCTAAATTTGTTATAAAAATATTTAAAAGCAAGAACAACTACCACGCGCGTGTTTTCTATCCATGTTTGCCTTGTGCCATTATAATGTTCATGACACTTAATAAAATGTCTAGTTTAGGGAAAAAAGATTAAGTTCTCGTATACCAATATGAACTCAATTGAATTTGTTCCTAATATGAACTCGGCCGCGACTCGGATAAAAAACCTTCGAATTCTGAACTAACTTTTCATAAAGAAAAAACGGCATTTTAAAATTTGCTCAATATTCGTTTATGCCCCATACTTAGGGAAACGTTGTCAGAGAGAGATAAAACTAAAGTTACTTTTTTAGTTAAACTATAGATATATACATCTGTATCTGTATACGGATTGAATCTAAATCCGTATAGAGGTTCGCTTCCTGCAAATGTTTAACTTTTATCGTGTATAGAGAAAAAAGACCTTTGTTAGTCTATAGTATGACTTATACTGGGTCAAATTTCAGCTAAATTGGTCAAGAAGTTTTAGTAGAGGGTTGACCGTATGTGGGTGATCATTGAAATTATAAACTCCATAAAATTTTGTAGCGCGGTGGTGTTATGTAACTGGATATGTCGCGACCACCATACACATGGTGCTAAATTCTACTTCGAACCTTTTTTGTGTGTTTCACCCAATGAAACCAATGTATGTGTGTATATCCATCTGCAAAGTTTTTCAAATAATTCCTTATAAGCATAGCAATCGTTTTCATTAAATCGAATTGCTAAAGATCGCTAGGTCCCTCAATTTTGTATACTGCAGTAACCCTTAGTTGAATTTCTGTCGACACTTAGAATGGAGTGAAACAGGTTCTGGAATTTTGTAGATAATTTTGAGTGAAATTTCAAAAGGTTTTATTAAATTTCCGTTAATGAAACAAACCAGTATATACATATATTTGATTTAAAATTATTAATATAAATCGGTATGTTTAGTGATAGTTAAGTGATAATTAAAAGTGCCGGTACTAACTACTAATTAATATGCCGACTTCAAAAAAGAAAAAAATATCGGACTAAGTAGCGAAAATAAAATTAGTAGTAATTAAATTATTTCGTGTCGAATATGGGGTTCTTTATTATTTGTTGCACTTGACTGATTTTTAGTACCTACTCTTACATTTTTTACTCATTTTGCATGAACGTGATCTATATATTTAAAGAAAAAACACATGGGGTATTTCTGTGATAAAGATCGCGTATCTCATCTCTATCTTATCATGTCGATTGATTAGAGTGTTATTAGTCGTGAACAATTCTGATAATAACGCTTCATAATCATACGAACCGCATTTTTCGGTCATGTACGAAGAGTTATAGATTAATCTGTTGTTATTGATTTTATTGGGAAAAGGCTTCAATGCCATTGTTATTGCATATATCATTTTTTAATGTGGGGAAATGCATTTACGCATGTCCTCCCAGCTCCGCCCAATTCGGAAGAGCCAGCCAGCCTCCGGGTATACCGATTAAGACCACACGGCCTATCCTGATAGTAAGCCAGGCCTTCATCCGAGCAGCGTACTCCGGAGTCCGGTGCAATAAAATATCAACGGCAGTCAGTTGTAGATTTTTTCATCTTAATTCGCACAAAGAAGTTTTTTAATGGGATCTTGATCTGTTACATTGTGATTTTTATTTTAATTCATATTTTTATTTATTTGATCCTATGTTCTGTGATATAGTTAGTGTTTTACGTAAGTTAGTGCAGTTTATGGGCACAAGTGAAGAGAATTATGAATCATGATTCAGGATATGATATGTTGGTTGCCGCAAAAGCTCCCTTGACAAGAAAATCGCCATCTTGTTGAACCGCTAACCTCAATATCATAAAATAACATTTGAATTTTCTACGTGTCATTAATATGATCGTGTTTAATCTCGAATGCTACTAAATGATAAGAAAAATCCGTACAAAGTATTTATCCATAGGTTATTTTGACAACGTCTCGTACATAAAGTATTCTACTAATGTGGTAAAACTTCAAACAAAATATTACAAGATGGCGGTTGCCTGGTTAGAACTGACAATGGAGTTTCTGTGACATTTGTGTAATTTTTGTAATTGTACGTAATAATTGAACTACACCCCGAAATATCCTTAAAAATTACATATGTTTATAAATTTATATAGAAACCAACACATGACATATTAAGGTCCCACCAAAAAGTCATGCAATTGTTTTCTATTACGATAACACAAATTATGCATTTACTATATATTTTACAGTTTAAAACAACTTTTACGTAAATAAGGGACTTAATCGATTAACTCGACGAGCTTTAGGGGATTTTGTAAAGTCGGGCGTGCTAATGTAATTGGGTCATTCAATCTATTAGATTAGACTTGATACTATCATAAAATATTTGCATACATTTATAAAAAAAATCAAATACTGGTATACCTACAAGGAAAATGCGAAGTACTTTTTAGGGTAATAGTGATTTCTGTCTAACTGACATCATGAAGTAGAAAATCCAAGGTGTTCCTGTCAACGCCGCTGGAAGGTTCAAATACAGGGAATATAGCGAGGAAGTCTTTTGTATTGTGTAGTAAACTAGAATACCCGACTAGCTACCACCATCAAGAAGAAATTGACTCACCAATGCTAAATGTATTTCACTATATGCATTGGAGTCAATCTTCGCGTGAATGTAGTGTGCGACTATCTTTCGCATAGATAATTCTACTGCTATATTATCCTACAATATGACTGGAGTGGGACTGGAGAGTGGATTATTATTAGATTTCGAATACCATACAAGAAGAAGTCCGTACACGCTACCAACTTTATCGCTTGAAATTTGGCGACCGTCGGTGAATTACTGATTTGTTAGTAATTGCCGTGGATTTCGGATTGAGTTGCGCTATTGTCGAGCAAATTGTTACAATTTCTTTTTGCAACTATGTAGAAAATATAGGTCATATGATTATCTATAGAAAATGATTTGTTATATATTATATTGGTTTATATAACAGTCAATGTTTATCAGTTCATAATCAGTTGCTTATTAAGCGTGTCACTTGATTTAATAGATTTGTTAAAATAAAGGTGACAGATCAAATAACGGCGTTTTCCATTGTCCTATTGTATTAGTTTATTGTGTGTTAATATTGATCTTGTTTAAATAAAATGCAATCAATGATGCAATTTCAATTAAGTTTTTTAATTAAAAGATGCAGAACTAGAAAAAGGTAAAAGCAGGATAGTTAAGTTAGTATAGAGTTCGTTAGCTTTTTGACCTATTTTCTTTACTCGCTTTAAACCTTTGAATTTTTTATAAAGTATACCGTTTACCGCTTTACGGGGCTGGTAACCAGCATTAATTAAAATGCTCTTTAATGTCAGAGAATTTATTCTCGCACCTAATAGCCTTTTTTATTTCGTGATAATAAAAAAAAATATATTTTTGTACTTGCGCTTACATAATGCGTCGGGTAGACCACGAGAGGGTCGTCTGAACACTTATCGGGTGATAAGCACCATCTTATTAAAAGACATACGAAGCGATGATAGTTCAGTTGGTAGTATGTACGGACGCCGCGTCAATGGACGTGGATTCGAATCCACTTACAATGTGCTTAACCTTCCGGTGAAGCAAAAACATCGTGATGAAACCATAGCATAGTGGTAGGGCTTTTTCTAATGCCCGCGTGGCTAGCTACCACCTTCAAGTTGAAAATCAGCCGCCAAATACCTATAGATATATTCCGGCATTTGCAATTACGAGCCAGTCCCTCCATTAGCCTTAGCTTGTCCACTATTTTGGGCTACAACGTCACTTAACATCTGGTGAGGTTGTGGTGATAACGCTAAACTGGAACTATTAAAAACACGGAGATTCTTGATTCCCCATACTGCCGGAGATCAGAAACAAGTTTTATATTAATTATTTACTGTTTATACGGTATTAATTGAGATTGACAAATATTAACTACGAATACAACTGTAATATTAATTATTTATCTGTTAAAAATATGATTCCTTTCCTAGGATTTATTGGCAAGTATTACTCAGCTCCAGTTGTTTAATGTTATTGGTAAATATTGAATAATCATTTTCATCGTTACATTTGTATATGTGACTAAAGAGATTTCTGACCGTGAATCCAGATAGTTGTGAAGGTTCTGCACTAGACAACGTGATTTTAGTCACTTAACATCTGCTGAGATTGTGGGCATAACGTTAAACCTACTATTAATAAAAAAAACGTGTTAACGCACTGACAATACTTATACTAGTAACAAATAAATAAGTTATTTAAACTTACAAAAAAAATTATAATTTAAAAAAAAGAATTATAAATGAAAAAGGTAAAAATTGGTTCAGTAATAAATACGAACATTAATCTCTGAAATAAATCAAAATGAGAAATGTAATTAAGGTTGTTAAAGTAAAAATTCATGTACAAATTACTTGATATATAATTAAATAAATTAATTTAAAAAGTCATGGATATAAAATGCATTTTAATGTCTTCCTGTATTTATAAGCTCGGTGGTAAAATGTATATTGTTATTTATTGGTATTACAATCATCATCAGGATTATCTGAAGTTCCTCGTGACGTACCACCGGTTCATATCGTTCAGCCTGTACTGCGTCGGCTTCGTATGGTTCGTGCTGTCACTGGTCAAGCGTTACTACATGCGCCAGTTCAGTTTGTTCGCGTGGACGCACGTCGCCTTACTGATCGTCGTCACTCAGAGCTACCTCATCATACAGAACATATTCGAAGGTAACTATTATTTTAAGAGGTCTTTATACTTGTTTCTGCAATATTTTTCAGCTTGCAACCTTTTTATTTGATGCTCGTTCGGGTAAAGTCGATTAAGGGAGTGAGAGAGATATAGCGATGTTTTATTTCTGCCGTGTGGTCTTTAGCACCATTTTTTTAGGTTCATAGATTTAGCGTTATGGCCAATCTCACCTGATGTTATATGACGATGCGGCTCAAGATGGTGGACACGCTAAGCCTAAAGGAAGGACTGGCTCTCAAGTGCAACTACCGGAACACGCACATAAGTATTTGACTGTGGGTTTTCATATTGAGGGTGGTAGCTTCCCAGACGGGCATAAGAAAATGCTCTGCTATTGTTACATGACGATGTTGTCAATCACCGAAAGCTCAGGCTCGTTGCAGGTGGATTCGAACTCACGTCCACGTCAACGCTCCGTCAAATATGGCGTTGGTAACGTTTCCTATAAAGGCATAAGCCATATTAAAGAAAATGCTGCAACTCTTCATATTTTTTAAGAGTGCATTTACCCTTCTGTATACATTTATTTTTAGTACCACCGCGTATGTTAAGATTCGCTTTGTAAAGAAACCATTTTAGGTTGTTCTCTTAAACAAAATCAATAGATGGTAATCGTAATACGCTTTATGTTATCGAGAACTGTAGAAAAAATATATCTAAACTTGCACAGATTATATTAAAAACCGTAATGTCACTTCATGCAGTTTATTAATCTAAATCTAAATTTATAACCATATAGGCAAAGATAATATAGTATAGAACCTTTTATGTCCGTTTATAAATCGATATTCTTTTTTTTTTTACTTTTGAGTACCTTTAGTGTTGTCAATAAAATAATTTTTAAGAATTTCCTTAATTTTTTTATAATAATCATTGAATTATGATTCGAAACAGTAATGATTATTATTGTGTCATCTTAAGAGGATGAGCTAAAGAATTTAAGTTAAGTATTATTTGGTTATCTTTATTTTTATTTTTATAAAAAAGAACAGACAGTGGCAAATAAACCGATGAATGAAGTCATTTTGGGTACAAATGGGGCACTGATTAGATACACTGGCCTTTGAAGTGGCACACCGGTCACAACATTAAAATAATTATTATTATAAAAATAAAATTGATCAACATTACGTAAAATAAGAAATTAACAAACAGAACTGTTAGGAATCATACAATAGAAGAAAAATTACACATTATGTGATTACGTTATGATAACGGTTATTTGATATAACTATTGTTAAAATCCCCTAAACAAAATAAAGAGAAAAAATAAACTTACTCGTAGCAAAAATACTATAATTATATAACTATGTTATATGGAATTTAAAAGCCGACTGCATGCATCGTATATTTTTAAGGTGTTGCAAATAAATACGTTAGTTGATAAATATTTAGTACATTGATAATGTAATCAGACGTTGAACTTGACGTTGAATCCATTATTTACCACACCTTGGTATTTCATCGAATGACAGACCAAAATCCGTTTACCTGTTTAGGTGTGAAAACGTAACCATTTAAAATTTGGGATCTCGCGAATCATTAAAGGATAAGTTTTCGGAATTCGGTATTTTAACTCTGCTCTCCCAATACATATAAATACTAGATATCATGACAAACATGGTAAGAGCCAGTAGCTTTAGAGGCATGTTCAAATATATATCACATATTGCAGGCCTAGATAGTAAAGATCTTTTAGTAGATTAAAGAGAGATTTTGCTGGTATACTTCTCGCTCCCGCTTAAACCGCGTATAAATCAACTGCATTGCCATTCCGGTTTACGTAACTTAGTAGCTCGTAGTATTTATTTGTTCTTATCGCGTGACTATTTAGTATGTTTGTACTGATTTTACGTGAAAATGAAACTCATTCAAATTCATTTTATCGCATGATAATTGTAATTAGTTAGAAATATGAGTCTATAGATAAAGAATTTTTTTGTTCATGTTATAATTTATGGCATTAATACTAAATATTTCAATATAATAACACCACACGGCTTGCGACCAATATTCTTAAACATCCCAACTAATCGACTTTGATTGGTTTTCCTGACCTTGACAAAGCACTATTTTGTTAGAATATGCAAAGGAATTAGATAAGCCTGGTTCTAGATCTATTTTTATTTCTTCACAGTGTCATTAAACAAATAGATGTTATACTAATGTTATAAATACGAAAGTGAGTTTGTTTGTTTGTTACGCTTTCACGCCTAGCCCCCGGATCGATTGTAATGAATTTTGGCACAGAGATAGATGGGACGGTGAAGGTGGAGATAGGCTACTTTTCTCGCGAAAAACTTATTGGAAGTGGGATAAACAGAGTGATAAACTGTGTATTCAACTTTTTTTGCGTCCTCCGATTTGTTTAGTAAAATCAGCATTAACGCGAACGAAGCCGCATATAAAATCTAGTCTAATATAATCCATAACAGTAACCCTTTTAGCATTCACAGGTTAGTTCTTAAAATTCGATGTTAATCGAAAATGTACTCTTCTAGGTTCAAAATTTACAAAAACGTTAATTAGTGAATTCAGTAAATATATAATTTAATAATGAAATATGTTTTGAGTAATAAATATCGGTTATCGTTTGGTGATCTGGCAGGAACTAGGAGGCCCCTATCGACCTCGGGTACCCGGTCAACCTATAGTGCCCAGTGCAAAAGAGCTGGCCTTATCTCAATAATACCATAAATTCGCAGTCCCTTAAGTTACGCTGTATAGAGTTTAGAGTATATGTGTAAGATATTTTGATTTGATTTGGTATCTAATTTTTTGATAATTTAAAACTTCGTCTCGATAAAGCCAGTATAATCCGAAAAAAAAGCCATCGAAGACCACCGAGACTTCGATATTCTATCATTGGTTACAAATTTTTTACTCTATTTTGAAAATGAGTTGTTTTTTTAAACCTATTTGACAAATCAAAAGTATATTTTAATATTACTGCATTAAGGTACCTTTCGTGTAGAATTATAAGATATTTTTGTTTCCTTAGAGATCATAACTTTTTTTTTGCATGTAGTAACCTATGTCCCTTTTCTGTACACCACACAATGTGTATTTTGTATGACAGTGGCAGCAAACATGCAGACGACCCATCTGATGGTAATTTGCCATCGTCACATATGAACAGCTGCAACACCAGGGCCATTACAGCCATGTTGCCAACTTCGTAAACCGTATTCCAATCCGGTGTATGCAAAATTTCATGATGATCTGTTGTATAGAATGCAAAAGGATGAAGAGTGGAAACAAATTCACATCTATATAATTATTGTAGTATTGTATTGTATTATAGAATACTAGATGACCTGGCAGACCTTGTTCTGCCTTTTGGAGTAGTTAATCACATCGACACCAGCGACATCCGTCGCGTTATGAGCAATTATCGACATAGAGTATCCTATCTCTCAAGTTGGATCAAACTGCACACAGTGTGTCAAATTTGATTATATTCGGTTCAGTTGTTTAGGAGTTCATCGCGAACAAATAACTACACACGAAATTTTTATATATAAAGATAAAATACTTAGCGCATTGAACAAATAATCAATGAGGCCAACTATTGTTGTGTTAAATACACCCTTCCATTCTGTATCTGTTTTAGTTATTTACTCTGTCAGTAAAGCAGAGAAACAATATCAAGCGATAATATTGTGCTTCGTCGCTATTGTAAATGTGTCATGTCGGCACTGCCACGGACAGGGAAGCCTTTCAACCGCTCACGTGTTGTAACTAGGCCAAATAAATATAAGTACTATATCACTGTGATATACTGAGGCGGTTGAAGCGATGATAGTTCAATCAAACAAGTCAACCTTCAAAGACCTTGATTTTTCGGTGAAGGAAAAAATCGTGATGAAACCATAGCATGGTGGCAGGGCTTTTTCTAATGCCCGCCTGGCTAGCTACCATCCTCAAGTTGAAAATCTGACGCCAAATACCTCTAGCTGTGTTCCAGTAGCTGGACTTGAGAGCCAGTTCCTCCACAGGTTTAGCGTGTTTACGAACTTGGGCCGTATCGTTACTTAAGATCAGGTGAGTTTATGGCCATAACGTTAAAACTATAAAAAAAAAATATATTAGTTTCTATTGTATTTTAAACCGAAAACTTTTATTTACCATACAAATTGTACTTAGTATACATATAGTAAGGGAATAATAAAAAAAAATTGAGTTTAGTATTATTGATTGTGTCAGTGACTATGCATTATCAAGTTTTATATAAATACTAGCTGACTTGGCAGACTTCGTACTGCCTAACTACCAATGAATGTCGTGTTAACTTATAGCTAAACACAGTTTAGGTTTTTATTTATGTCATAAAATGAATACTAAAGTTAAAAAAAAAACTACTTTTTGAACTGAGACGTATCCAACAAATTTAAGATCATTGAATCTGTTCAACTGTTCTTGAGTTATAAATAGTGCATCTAACCCGAATTGATTTTATGTATTATACATAGGTAATTATAATATTTTTTAATTTTATTCGTAATTCTCATTTTTCGGTTATTTTTATAGTTATTCTGTTAATCTAGGTATAGATGAATTCAACTAATCAGAGATCATTAAAATCAGTTTACGCGCGTTCTTGAGTTATAAATGGTGTAAATAACCGACTTTTTTTTACGAATGTAGGTAATCTGAAAAAAAAATATTTTCCATTCAAACTTTTCCATTCTTTTCATGGCTGTAGCAATAGAATTTAAAAAATATGTTTTTAAACGAAGCCTTCTCTATTTTGGCTACATCTTTTTTAAAATGAGTTACACGTTTTAATTGTATTTGTAAAGAGATTTTCACTTGAAGTTGCCTACAGATGCAGATGCCAAAAAAAAACTTTAAAACTAAAAGTTAACTGAAAGTACTGAAAGTATTTCAACGAATGTTAGTGCATTACGAGAACATTAACGAATTATGCTTAGAGTACATCAACGAATTATTAAAAATACTTCAACGGATGTTTGCGCATTACGTGAGGGCAGCGCTCCACTATACTATAAAAAGGCGCTACGTAACGCTGGCTAGGATGCACAGTACAATCTTGCCTCGCCTGCCATGGCACAGTACAAACCAAAATAAGTTTTTTCAGATCCCGAAGGGGATCAGTTAGTTTAGATTTTTCATTTTTTGAAATTAATAACATTTTAATTTTTTCTTATTAATAGCTAGTACCGCGTTCGATTTTTTCCTACGCGATTCGGCAACAGTTCGGTTCGGTCACTAGTGACACCCTTGTGCTTGTTGCCCCGCGGGCTCGAGCACCTTCCGCACTCGCCTCCTCTAGTTCGGTGAGGCTGTAAAAGCTCATCAGGCTAACAATGTAGGTTCCTTCGAAAAAAAAAAAAAAAGATGGCTAGGATATATCGTGAAAGACTCGCGAGCGAGAGTAACCATTCGGAGGTTGTTATCATTTTATGAATAAAAACATGAGTCAACAAGATGACTTATTTTCGGAGAGTTACTCTTAAATACACGATATTTATTACAAACAGTAGTTTTTAACTTTTTAAAACGCTCCTCTTATCACTACGCGTTTAGCATTACGCACCTATCGACGTATACAGGATGACGCTGACACTGAAATTAAATACACGTTACGTGAGTCAGGGTAATGCGATTACTGCATGACGTTCAAGATTTTAGATTACAATATATATGTTATAGTTTTTATGTTTGCGAATCATTTTTTTAAATATAATTTATGGATTCAGCGTTACGACCACAATTTTAGCTGACGTTAAGTGACGAATATGGCCAAAGATGGTAAACAGGCTAGACTAGTGGAGGAACTGGCTCTTAACTGCTACTGCTGGAAGACACCTATAGGGGGCAGACCTTCAACTTGTGGGTGGTAGTTAGCCAGGCATGCAACAGACAAATCCTTCTAACATGCTATGGTTTCATCACAATGTTTTGCTTCACCGAAAGATTAAGTTCATTGGGAGTGGATTCGAACTTCTTGACGCGGCATCTGTACACTATCATCGCTTTACCGATTACCAATCTCATCGTGGTCGTGGTTTTTATTAGACTGCACTGCTTAGAGACAGAGTGTCGTCACTTTATTCACGTTACCGTAAAAAAACATATACCTACAATGTAACATTGCCAAGACATCGTTCTTTCAGAAGTATCGTATCTCGTAAACAGAATTAAATTTAGAAGCGATATGTATACACAGTATGAACTTGTACCTTGAACATTGTTTCCTCAGTTGCATCGTTTGGCTTTGCGTGTTATTTAAAATAATATTAAAATATACTTCGTAAACAACTACCTTCATAATATTTGTTTAATATTATTAATTAAATATGCTAATTATTACATTTGTGTTAATAGTTATTATGATAATTTATGACCTTCGTATTAATGTAGGTTTTATAAATATAGTTAACCTCAATAACGTTAGAATATGTTTTTTTTTGTAATCACCTATCGCGCGCTGGCATTAAGTAATAAGTTCAAAACGTGCTATAGACAATTACGTTTAACCAGTCTTACTATGTACACTGTCTAGGGCTGCAGGAAGCTCTAGATTAGAACTAAAGTTGTGCTAACAGGCTCCTGTGAAATTTGGCTGGTCAGGAAGAGAAACAAGACTAGTGAAGGTGAGTGTTGACGCGCGTCGGAAGAGGCCCCATAAACCTACATCCGGCACACAAGTTTCAGGAACTGCTCGGAGTGTATCTCTCTGCCATACGAAGGACAATAGTAGCATGCTAAGCATTGTAAGGACTGGTTATCAAGATACGGTACACTGGTGGATTGCTGGCAAATTTTAATTCTCTGTTCAGAGTATATCTATATCTATTCAGAATAGTATTACAATGATTTTTAATACTATATTTTTCAGTATCATATTTGATGGAGCAACCATTGAGGAAGGCTTTAGGCTATTTAACATCACACTACCACTAATAGGAGAAAAGTTGTATCGAAATAAGTTACGAAAACGGGCAAAAATAATTAAATAATTATAGTTTCCCGCGTATGAAATCGCAGGTTACAGGTATTATACACATAAGTGTATACGAACTAAAATCTGAGATCAAGTCGGTCGAACAACTCCCGCGAGTTTTTTGAAATCGCTTAATTATTAATATTTACGTAGGACGTCCCTAATCACAAACGAAAATAACAATAAAGAGTTTTTATTAATCAAATAAAAAAGTTTTTTAATGTACCACGTTTTTATAATAGACTAAAAAGTATTAAATAAAAGATTGTAAACAATAAGCATGGTTATAGTTATGTATTGCCTGTGCCTCATTTTATTATTATTATTGATATGCTCCAATGGAAATATTCATAGCGTTTTGCAAATGCCAGCCCTAACGTTACGTCGAGCGTTGGTAACCAAATTCATGGTCGGCTGGAACCTTTGTTCTGTATCTATATACAGATATATTGTTCATAGTCAGTCGATTTTATTATCAACGCTTGTCATAATGACGAATGCATTTCTGTAATTTGTTATTACTTGCCATTATTGACAAAGTATAACTAACGCTACATCGTAAGTCCTATATTAATTTTATATGAAGCGGTATCCGCATACTGTAATGATTTTATCAATAACGACTTTCGAGAAGACCAAAAATTGATAAAAAAATCTATAGAACTGGAGTTAAAGTTAGATATAGAATATTTATTATCTATATATATATATAAAAATGAATCTCTATTTTCCTTGGTTATCGCATCGCACGTGAACGGATCGAATAATTTCGCTAGTTCTTTTTTTGCTGTGTTAATTATTGTCAGGTGAAGGTTCTTGTGAAAAAATTAAAGAATTTGAGATTTTGAGAGGAATATTAAATTTTTTTAAAAGAATTTATAAAAATTAAAAAAATCTTGACCCCAGTATTAATTTTACATACCTGTAAGTTGTCATATATATATATATATATTTATTACACCAATTCGAATTCAATATTCATAGTTGAGACAGGTCATCGTCTGTCGGGTCAGCTAGCATAGACTAAATAGAAGAATTATAAAATTATATAAAATAAATTTTAATATTAATTCAATTACATAAATAGAATCCTTAATGGAGTTTAGTTAAAGGTTAACACATTATGCATTGACTGTAGACGGTACGAAGTTTGCCGGTCAGCTAGTCAAATTATAAAACGGCAAAAGTTTGTTTGAACGTGCTAAAGTAACGTTTAGAAAGTATTAGTTGTATTTCAAAATTAATTTTTTAGGCTAATCTTTTCGTATGTAGTCATTGAGGAAGACTACAGGCTATTCAACATCACGCTACCACCAGTAGGAGTAAGACTATTGAAAAAATTACAAAAACCGGCCAAATGATTTTTATATTTATAATATTTAATAGTCGTCTGAGAAATCTGATAAGAAGTTGGAGAGACGATAAAAAGGAAGCTCCTGACATAAACCAAGTTATTGACTAATGAATTTTATTACGCACGAAGGCGACCTATATATCTGAATTTCGGTTAGTAAATTGGTTTTTAAACCCAGTGAATATAGTGCATTACGTTTGCGATGAAACTAGGTCACTCGGTCGTAGTTAGAACAATTTCGAGTTGATTGTCGTCCGTTATTTAACCGACTGTAATCGGGCAGCCATTAGGGATGTCCAATTTATAATTAACATCGACACATTTTTTACTTAATATTCTTAATTCTCTTTTGTAGAATTAGACGACGGAAAAAATGTACATTGTTTTTTTATATAGTTAATGTTTATCTTTATGGCCACATCCTCACCTGATATAAAGTGACGATCTGGCCGAAGATGGTGGATACACTAAGCCTAGTAGAGAGACTAACTTTCAAGTGAAACTGCCGGAACAGATATTTGACGGCAGATTATGAACTTGAGGAGGGTAGTAAACCAGGCGGTCATCATAAAAAGCCCTATTACTCGTAAGCTCGTGCTCATTGTAGGTGGATTCGAAATCACGGCCCTCGACCCGGCGTCCGTACACACTACCAATTGAGCTATCATCGCTTCAACGAACATCGTAATAACAGTTCTCTTCTGGACTTTGTTTCATCGAATTATAATCGTATGTATGCATGGTCGTTATTACAAAGACGTTGGCACTAACCTTATTACCTACTATCTGTACCTGCAATTTCGTTCATGTGAACATGGAATATGTTTCGGATATGTTTAGGACTTATTTCTCAAGTTTACGGACCTGGAATTGTTGAACAGATTTTTTATATGATGGAACTTATTCGCATTATCACAATGTACTAAGAAGTTATATTATCACTTAATTGATGTTTCCTTTCCTGGGGGAACTCTTTATTATTTTGGATTATAGAGTATTTTAAATGTTAGTTTAAAATATTAGTTATCAATGCAATAGTTTCAAAGTAATACGTGTACAAGGCGACAGACTAATGAAAATTAATATATTTTGGTCCAGCCGTACTCTAGCTCGTACTCGTTATACTCTATACACATGTCTATTTTTATATGTATGAAGATTAATACTAGATAATATAGATAAATACAAATACATTGATATATTTATGGCACCCCAATAATTTACCAAGTGCGATGATTTACTAATGTTAAAATAGATACCACCCACTCAATTCATACTGGAACATACGCTTGAGCGTCTTAGTAAATTAGTTATCTTCAATGTAGATCAAAGAGGTTTGCAAACATTTAAGAAGTTTGTTGTCATTTTAAATATCCTTTTACATAATTATGATACAACTTTACATTTTTGTTTAAATATATGTTTATTTGAATTTATATTTGGAAGAAAAAAAAACTTATACGAACGTTATAAAATTGGGAACATCTATATAATATTACAAAGGGCAAAGATTTGGTTACAAAAACAAATAGCAAAAAAAAAACAATGTTTGTATGTTTGAACGTACTAATCTTTGGAACTGATTTCAAAAATTCTTTTTGCATTTGATAGGGAAGCGATGATAGCTCAGTGGTAGTGTGTACGACTTCGCGTCAAGGGACGTGAGTTCGAATCCAAGCACCTACAATGAGCTTGATCTTTCGGTGAAGGAAAACATCGTGAGGAAACCATAGCATGGTGGTAGGGCTTTTCCTAATGCCCACCTGGGTAGCTACCACCCTCAAGTTGTAAACCTGCCGCCAAATACCAATAGGTGTGTTCCGGCAGCTGCACTTGAGAACTAGTTCCTCCACGCGTTTAGCGTGTCTACCAACTTGGGCCGTATCGTCACTCAAGATTAGGTGAGATTGTGGCCATAACGCTAAACCTTAAGTATAAAAAAAGACCAATTACTGTGGCTAAATAATATAAGGCTGTGGGCAAAATAAATCGCGCTACCACAAATAGCAGCAAAGTAGTATTGAAAAAAGATACAGAAATGGGCAGAAATTATTACATAATTTTTAGTTCAACAAGAACGAAGTACATCCCGTTAAAACTATAGTAAACCGCAGTATTATAGTGACGTTACGGATAGTATAATCTGGGTTAGTCTTGAGATTTTTCATCTATTGTTATCGGTTACATTTAGCGCGTGATTCATGTCTATTGTCTATCTTATGAGAATTAGAGTGTTGTCTGTATAATGCATATTTAACATTCTTTTGTGGTGCTAAAAAATACAGTAGTTGTAAGAGAGTGGTTTATTAAACAATTTAGTTATAGGAGGATAGTTTACAATACCGATTATGTCAAAATCTCGCTCGCATCGCATTTTATACAAATCAGTTTATAAACTACCCACCTATATCTAAATTTTGCCATAAACCACACTCCTATAACAAAATCCCTTTATGTACGTTTGAATCAGAAAAAAAACCACATCGAACGAATTTGGTATCGCTCTTCTGCAATGAAATACAAATGTGTTTGATACAACAAATAAAAAACATAACTTTTATAATATGAACTTTTGTTTTCTGGCTCTCTAATTTTGCGGGATACAATAAATATGCTTCGCAACGTCGATATGTAGCACATTATGCATTGTTTACCAAATTACGTAATTAATGAAAACCTTGTCAGTTATGCTAATATCTTTGTTCATTATTAGATTCGCTCTATTGTTCAAATTTTCTCATAAATCTTTTTACGGATCTATTATAAACTAACAAATCTTAAATTATGTTTCTGTTTAAAAGCGAATAGCCTTGTTTCTTTCCAATTAATGTAAGTTACTTATTTTCTTACTGCACTAGGACGTCTTATCACTCGTGATAACATTAAATTTGTTTTCTACACTATTGTTTCGTGGAAAAGCTCTGAGTAGTCGTTGTATATTTACTCTGTGTACATAAAAATACTTTAAAATCATCATATTTGTTTGTTGGGTGTATAAACCGTAATCGTTATATACCAAGTCTCAAAGCCCATGATACACGCTAAAAGCGTATGAGGTCAAGATATTAGGAGCCCCCAGTCAAGTAGTCTTTTCCTAAAGGGTAATTAAATAAATGCATGGTATGACATTCTAAAATCTAAATCAACAATATATCACAATTGGTCTTTTTTTTTATTCTTGGCAACTTAGTCCTCTTTAGAGACTATACTGCCATTTTCAAGTGATAAGGTTAGGCCATTTTGGACAGATGAAACTATCTTTAACAAGATGGTGACTCTCTCGTTGAAGCTCTCTTGGGAGTTTTTGTGGCAACTGATTTATCATGTTTCGAATGATTATTCATAATTGACTTCACTTATGCGCTTCAGCTTGACTAAATCACGTAAAATGTCACTTATATTACAAAATAGGGGCTAAATAAATAAGTATATGAATATAAATAAAAATTACAACATGACAGATAACGATCCCGCCAAAAATTCATATCAACCCTAAACCCCATGAGCAGAGCGTGTTAAGAACATGGCGTCTTAGCTGTGAAATAAACGCCAAAGTATGTGAATATTATAATTGTAAGCACTGTAGATAATAAAGAACAGCAATTTGTTCCTTTGAAGGTAGTTATTAATTTATACAAAACTTCGCTCGAAAATATAAAAGTATTGGAAAGAATAATTGAGTGACGCCTAAGAGATGAGTGTGAGATTTCACTTAACTAGATTGTAAGACCTGTCATATTGTATGAATTGGAGTCCTGGGCTATTTAGAAGACGAATGAGTGTCGATTGGATGCAGCAGAAATCCTAATGTTGAGATGGATGTGTTGTGTTACAAGAGTGGACAAAGTCAGGAGTAAGTATGTTAGAGGGAGTTTGAAAGTGGCGCCAGTGCTAGAGAAGTTGAAAGAGAATCGTTTGATTAGGTTCGGACATGTTATGATAAGAGAGGAAACACATGTGGTGAGAAAAGTAATAGATATAAATGTTGAAGGAAAAAGGGAAAAGGAAAGATGGATAGAGTGTCGGAGGAATTATATAAAAGAAAAGGGAATGAATGAGGAGTTGACGTTTAATAAAGATTTATGGAAGTAGAAAACGTACTGCACTGATCCCAAATTATTTGGGAACGGAACATGAAGATGAACATTCGTGGGCGTACATACGTCAAAACGACCATCATAACATGCCGCTACTTTAGCTACGACTGTTGAACGTTTCAATGTTACAAGCACATCCTCGGTTGATATCACGTGAAAGTGTGGACGAACGCTAAACTTGAAAGCAATGAAAGTACTTTGTATGACTTCTATTCACATTAGATTAAGGTAAAAACAGGGCATTTCTAATTTCCAGGTCTCATATGGTTCATAGTTCCCGTGTCTATGATAATATGTAACGACGTGATGGCATACGTGTTCGGTTTCTTCTTCGGCAAGACTCCGCTCATCAAGCTGAGCCCCAAGAAGACGTGGGAAGGTTTTATCGGCGGTGGATTTTCAACGGTTTTGTTCGGTTTGGTTGTGAGTGTAACTTTGATTCTTTTGATAACCTTCCTTTCTATAAGAGTTTGATAAATCGTGTTGTAATAATTAAGACATAATTTTATTATCGTTTTTAGGTTTTAGCCTTAAGGCCACAATCTTACCTGATGTTAAGTGACGTTGTGGTTGAAAACCATGAGCACGCTAAACCTAGTGGAGCGACTGGCTTTCAAGTGCTACTGTTGGAATACATTTATAAGTTTCTGACGGCAAGTTTTCAACTTGAGGGTGGTAGCTAGCCAGGTGCGAATTAAAAAACTTACCTTTATGCTATGGTTTCTCCTCAATGTTCTTCTTCACTGTAAACTCAGGCTCATTACGTACACACTACGACTGAGCCATAATCGTGGGTTTATTTCTTAAATACCTATAGGTGTATTCCGGCAGTTGCACTTGAAAGCCGATCCCTTCGCTAGGCGTAAGGTGTCCACTATCTTGGGTCAATTCATCAACTTAATATCAGCTGAGATTCTGGGTATGACGGCATGGAAACATACGCCTTTCATTGGGTAGACAATTGTTTTTTATAAAAATATCATGCTGAAATAAATTTCAGCTTTCTTACATGATGGCCCAATATCCTTACCTGGTGTGCCCTATCGAGTACTCGGAATCTCTTGGGCGTATGACCATGGACTGCGAGCCTTCCCTGCTGTTCCGCCTTCAAGAGTACACACCGCCCCAGTTCCTGCAACCGCTCATGAAAATCGTAAGTTGCCTTCATTGAAACGATTATTTACACGCAGTAGATGGTTCAAGTTTATTGGTTAATTGACGTTACACA
This sequence comes from Actias luna, assembly GCA_039707435.1. Taxonomy (NCBI): domain Eukaryota; kingdom Metazoa; phylum Arthropoda; class Insecta; order Lepidoptera; family Saturniidae; genus Actias; species Actias luna. The sequence continues at coordinate 3,480,687 of JAZHAC010000033.1, read as the reverse complement.
TCTATCGGGGCGCCTTGGCTGTAAAATCAACCTGTATGTCGCCGTCACGGCGAATGGCATGACGCTCTCTTATACCGTCACGGGAAACGGCATGAATGTATATACTTGCATGTACTTCTATTAACTATAACTGCGTATTATTTAATAACTGAGTCAAGCGTATACAATTGTAATGTATTTTAGTTTTAAAACATTTGACGTCAAGTGTAGATAGTATGGTGGACAACTTGGAAGCACACTTTGTATTTTTTCTTTAAAGTAATAAAATCGAGTGATCGGAAAGTGTTTTAAAACCATATCAATAATCGTAAATATTTTATATCCCCCGAACGTCACGCCATCTTTTTTTATTAAGTTTCAGAAATTATTTTTCGATATATAGCAAAAAGGTGAAGTTGAAAAGGTTAAAACGTAATGTTATCAAAAATTGCGAAAATTATGATTGCATTCAACAACCAAATAAATGCAAAAACTTACTTGAAGCTAAGAGATGTATAAAATTAAATTAAAATGTTAAGTTTTAATTATTTTAATATATAATAATAATAAGTTTTAATTACATTAAAATTAATCAGTTTAATCAAGTAGTTTAAAAAAATATTTAATATCATATAAATGTTTTTTTTATTTTGTTCTGACGGTATTACGTACGAGAATACGAAAATTGATCGCAATGTAATAAACAATCAATTCATATAGGTATGAGATACGACTTCTATTTTTTGTCCCGTTCTTGGTAATGAAGCAAAACAGGCGTATATGAAAAAAAAAAGAAATGGGTGTAATCAAATAAACCTATTTTTTATCTTAATTTTATTTCAAATACACGATTTTTTTTTGTATGAAATGGATAGTAAATGTCTAAATATTTCAGATATTATCTTTTAGCTTTAGAAATTAATAACAATACATTTTTTTATTTGAAAATATATTTCAAACAAATTTAAGGGTTAATTTAGAAGTTCAAAGAAATCTAGTTTAATTATATTTCTATTTTTTACTTTAAGTTGAAATTGTTAAACGTTACAATTAATTTATAACATTACCCAAAAAAAAAACATTTTAAATAAAAGAACAACTTTGCTAAATTTAACAAATTACATCGAGGTATTTTGCATGTACATATATTTTTAAATAAAATGTAATCATATTTATTTATTTTACTTAAAGTATATAATTAATTTGTAAAGTGACCCAAATTTAAACAATGCATAATATAAAACTTTATATATATGACGGCAAGGCTGTTTTATTAACATCATCGTCCGACATAGTGAGCGTATAAACTGGTAATCGAGGACATATGGCATGGACATATGGGCATATGGCATGGACATGACATATGGACTGGACATATATATATATATATATATATATTCTATGATTGTATGTATTTATGTTTTTTTTTTACAGTTTGGCATGGAAAAAATCAATATGTACCCGTTCATGATCCACTCGCTCGCTCTTAGCATCTTCAGCTCGGTGATCGGTCCGTTCGGCGGGTTCTTCGCTTCCGGCTTCAAGAGAGCGTTTAAAATCAAAGTAATTTCAAATTTACACATTACTAGCTTTTACCCGCGTATTTGCTTGCGTTAATATTGATTTAATCGAACGAATGGGGTGACGCAATAAAAAGTTTCATACGAAGTTTACCCCTCTCTCTGCCCTTTCCCAGTACGGTTTTCGCGAGAAAAAGTAGCCTATCACCGTCTCCAGGTTCTCGTCTATCTCTGTACCAAAATTCATCATAATCGATTCAGCGGTTTAGGTGTGAAAGGGTAACACACAAACAAACTCATTTTCGCATTTATAATAATAGTAAGAATTCTAACTAACTAATATTAGGATTGCGAATATCTATTTATTTGTTTGTTTCTACGCTTTTACGTGTTAATTACTTGACTGATCAGTATGGAATTTTGCAATCACGTTGATAAAGGTACAAAAGAGAAAATAAAAAACTATTGTTGTTTAGGCATAAAGTAATAAATTTAAATTGATCTAACATATATTCACGCGAGCGAAGTCCCAAGCGAAAGCTTATATACCATATTGTATCCCAATTTTGTATTAAGAGTAATAATTTTTGTAGGTGTAGAGAATTTTTTTTTTATATTTATATTAAGTTCCTTGTAATTAATTAACCCTTCTTTGCATGATTTTTTCTTTAAAATTATATGTTTATTGCAATTATAACAAAAGCGGAATGACAACTTTAAGCTCGTTTTACTGATAGTGACTCTTGCTTATTTTTCATAGCTATGTTTTTTATTATGCAATGAACATTAAAAAGGTATCAGACACGATCAACTTAACGTGAATTTGTTATTTTATATAATTTTTGGGCATTCAATATTATGCTGGAAATTTCCACCATTATGCAAAGAAGGGTTAACAAACAAATTAAACTTAGCTATAAAGCTAAGTTAATTCTTATATAAATAGTGAGATCCAGCAATCGGTACTAATGATAATAATCGACACTAGAAATTATCACTATCGTAGGTTTATCCACTTAAAAAAACCAATCCCGTATAAAACCTTATGGAAATTATAGACGAATAAGTTATAACGTATTAAAATCGAGATCGTTTTATACTCATCTAAGATTTTCTTTTAATTTTATATTTAGATATTTACTCTTTTATTTTCCTAAATTATGTAACTACAATCCAATTCGACTAATAGAAAGTATTTCAATTTGTAAATGGAAATAATTTTCTAATCAAATGATTCAAATAATTGTAACGTGAAATTTACGTTAAGACAGCACTATAAAAATAAACTAAGTTTGAATTATTACTTGACGCTTTACAGTATAAGTAGAAAAAATATTTTGACAACATTATTATTCATTGACTTTACTAACTGTTACTTTATGTTTATAAATGAATATGGCAACATTATTTACTATTGCCAAAAAAAAAAAAAAAATATATTGCAATGTTATTTATAGTTGACAGGAGTAACACTCGTACTACGTACATAAAAGGATGGCATGTTATTTACAGTTGACATTTGTAACTATTAGCTTACTTCGAGAAAACGGTGGTTGAAAAATAGGAAGCCAATGTTTTTTAAGGTTAGACATTTGGATCTGTCAGTTTATTTGAAAAAAGATGGCAACGTTATTTACAGTTGACGTTTGTATCAGTCAGTTTATTTAAAAAAAAGTATGATGACGTTATTTATGGTTGAAATGTATAACTGTCGCTCGAAAAAAAGATGTCAACGTTATTTACTGTTGACATGAGTTACTGTCAGAGTTTACTTTGAAAAGTAAACGTGGAAACATTTTTATCGGTTGACATTCGTGATTGTCAGATTACGAGATAGGAAATTATAGTGAGGCGAGTATAAAAATACGCGAATGATGTGTCCCAGGACTTTGGCGACGTGATCCCGGGACACGGCGGCATCATGGATCGATTCGACTGTCAGTTCCTGATGGCGACATTCGTCAACGTATACATTACGAGCTTCATACGCACCGCTACGCCGCAGAAGTTGCTGCAACAGGTATATTAACCTTTATTTTCAGCATACAATCTATATGCAAATCTAATGAAGCGATGATAGCTCAGTGGTAGTGTGCACGACTTCGCGTCAAGGGACGTGGGTTCGAACCCAAGCACCTACAATGAGCTTGAGCTTTCGGTGAAGGAAAACATCGTGAGGAAACCATAGCATGGTGGTAGGGCTTTTTCTAATGCCCGCCTGGGTAGCTACCACCCTCAAGTTGTAAACCTGCCGCCAAATACCAATAGGTGTGTTCCGGCAGCAGCACTTGAGAGCCAGTTCCTCCACAGGTTTAGCGTGGCTACCAACTTAGGCCGTATCGTCACTTAAGATCAGGTGAGATTATGGCCATAACGCTAAACCTTAAGAACATAAAAAAAAAAAAAAAAAAAAAAAATATGTTTGTGAATAATTATATATTGCATGTTGGTAGGGCTTTTTCTAATGCCTGCCTGGCTAGCTACCACCCTCAAGTAATGATAATCTGCCGCCAAATACCAATAGGTGTGTTCCGGCAGATGCACTTGAGAGCCAGTTCCTCTACAGGTTTAGCGTGTCCACCAACTTGGGTCATATCGTCACTTAGGGTCAAGTGAGATTATGGCCATAATGCTAAACCTATAAACTATTAAAAAATATACTTATACTCGTGGCTCAGTGTACGTATACGAGTTCCGCCTCGACGGACGTGGGTTCGAATTCTCGCTCGGTGAAAGAAGACATCGTGATGAAACCAAAGTATGATGGTAGCGTCTGGTTAAGTATATACCCTCGAATTGAAAATCTGTCGCCAAGCACTTATAAGTGAGTTCTGGTGCTTGAGAGCCCTCCACTAGTGTTAACGTGTCTACCATTATCGGCCACATCGTCTTTTAACGTCAGATGAGATTGTGGCCTAAGCTAAGAAGAACGGATAATAAAATTTATTTTGCTGACCGTACTTAGATATGAAGTAGAAGCAGAGGAAATGTATCTATCTATAGATTTATATAGTATAATTGTCTCTATTATAATATATAGTCAAGTACCAGAACACCACCAAACAAACACATTGTGCGACATTTGAATCAATAAGGGCGTATAAGGATTTACCATCGAAGGGCGTGAGTTCGAATACCTGCAATGAGATTAAGCCTTCGTTGAAGGAAAACAACGTGATATAAAAAATGGTGAGGCAGCTCCACTTGAAAGCCAGTCTCTCCACTAAACAGTATGTCCACCATCTTGGTCACTTAACATCAGGTGAGATAAACCTATTGTGTATGTAAAAAAAAAAATTTCCAGGTGTATAACCTGAAGCCGGAACAGCAGCTCCAGCTGTTCTACGCTCTTAAAGAATCTCTCGAGCACAGGAACATCCTTAACTTGGTACCTTAAACTTGACGTAATAGGCTTTAGACGAATTCAAGTTATTTCCATAACGTATTATATATAAAATACATTTCGATAATTTTCTTTATCGTCAATTTACGTGTGACTGATTATACGCTGTTTCTTCTTTTTCCTTACAGTTAATTGCTATGGTTTTATTTTCCAAGTTATTCCTATAATTATTGTATAAATTTACGTTTCTATCATTTTTATCGTCAGTTTACGTGTGACTGATGAAACGCTGTTTCTTCTTTTTCCTTTCAGTTAATTACTTTTCATGGTTTTTTTTTTCATGTTATTCCCTTAATTATTATATAAATTTACATTTCTATAACTTAATTATCGTCTATTTACGTGTGACTGATGAAACGCTGTTATTTACCTTTTGCTTCCCGTTAATTAATTTTGATGGGTTCTTCCATTTATTCCCATGATTATCATATAAATTTATATTTCGATAATTTATCGTCAATTTACGCGTGACGGGTGAAACGCTGTGTCTTTTTTTATCTTCCATGTAATTACTTTTGAGTAGTAATTTTTTTTTTATGTATAGTGAATGCTGTTTTATTTATTTTATTAGCATTTACGGTTTCGTCTGTCACGTGCTTCTCGTAACTATACATCAAACATATCCCGCGTACCTTCCTACCTTTAGTATGGAGATAAAAGTATAAATACATTCTGTTCTAGTCCTTAGAACTGTAGGATCATTTGCTCTGTCGATAATATTTTCGTGGTAAAGTATATAAGTATATACCTTAGGGTGGCGCAAAAAAACCAACTATTTTTTTTTTTCAGTCTCCAGTGAAAAAATGTTAGTTTTTGATGTTTTAAGAGCCCTCTCCAAAGAACAATTAAAAAATTTTTTTAAGAGGTCGCTCCAAATTTTTTTAAATTTCTAAAATCGTCAAAAATCGTTTTTTTTTTAATTTTTTTTCTCCTTACGGTAAAATTTTATAGACCAAAAAACAATAAGTTTCTGAAAGTTTCAGTTCAAAATTTAAGTTTTGAAAGGTCGCTCAAAATTTTTTTTCAATTATTAGTTCATTACTTTAGATTTTTTCGAGCGACCTTTTAATATTCAAATTTAAATTCCATAAATTTTTTTCTTTTATTTATTACAATAATAGACAAAAATAAAAAAAATCGATTTTTGTCGATTTTTGAAATTTAAAAAAATTTGGAGCGACCTCTTAAATTTTTTTTTTTTTTTGTTCTTTGAAGAGGGCTCTTAAAACATCAAAAACTAAAAATTTTTCACTCGAGACTGAAAAAAAAATAGTCGGTTTTTTTGCGCCACCCTAATATACATATTTAAAAACAGCTATTCTCAAATTTTATTAAATAAGTATTTATGTGTAATGTATTTAATATCAATCTCATTCACCAAAGAGCCTAACCAATGCAGATGATTCGCAGTTAGGTCTTGTTTTAATTGTTTTTAATTTAGGGTCCGTTTACATGTCGCCTTAATTTAGACCTCTAGTTTAGTACGTGTTAGTTGTAATTTACGTATCTGCTGGTAATCAGCGAGAAATATAACTATTTCAAATTATGTACGGGTGTTGCTATTTTAATGTATTCTTACTTTAATTGTATTTTTATTTAATCTCTATTGTACATCAGCAAATATTACTGTCGGCGTTAATGTTCGCAGAAATCTCTTCCAGTTAACCTTAGGAAAAATATTTGCTAAATAAAATGTCAGCAATAAGTATGTCTACTATAAACCATTGTATAGTAATGATAGTATAGCCTTTTTTAAAACGTAATTATGAATGATATAGGTGTAAAAGCGGCTATCTCACCTTTTTTAAATTTTGAATCGAAATTGACAGAACAACTTTGGGCTTATTCCAATTAAGTTGAAAAGTGTGCATTTCAAAATATATGTATTTTTTACCTATTTAAAAACAGATTACGATTTTTGCTTCTATATAAACATCCTATACAAAAAAATATGCGTAAGTTTAAAGTAAAAAATATGCCGACAAAAAAAAAATGGTAATAAAAATAATGTATGTCTGATTGTTGTATGTCGAAAATTAATAAACACTCGAATTTTATTTATGTTTTAGAAATAATCTATAAATACTCTGTTAAGTTTTAGGTTGTATAATTTATTTTCTCAGACTTTTTCTCAATTTTATTTCCTGTTTCATTTGGAGGGTATATTAAAACAAATTATAAGAAAATACGTAAGTGTTTTTGAACACTCTATTGGAACGAATTTCCTTACATAGTATATTATTATTGACAAACGTATTATTGATTAACAAAAACAAATAAATGAATTACTAGTGTCTTAGAGCAGTTAAATGTAACGCAGAGATTACTAATGAATGGAAGGAACGGTAGGAAATTTCGTAAATAATATGTTTTCTAGTTGTGAAAATAAACATTTTATCTACATCAATCAATTCACCAATTATATGCTATGGATAACCGTCTACACCATAGAAATATAGTGCAATATAAAAGAGACTAAAGTAAGGATCGTGACGGTAAAATCTTACAATTCGATTTGTCTAGCTTCCATCCGTACCGTGCGATAAGGAACTTCGTTCCAAACCACTTTTAAGTTGAATGGCGAACGCGTAAAATAACTTACTATATTGGATTGAAACAGGGACTTTTTGCATTTCTTTATATATATGATAATAATCGACTGCATCTTGTGCTAAATTTTTGTACCGCCTTTAGTCGAGATTTTTCGAATTTTCAAATAAAAAAAAAAAACGAAAATAAAACAAAATAATTTGATCAATAAGTTAATTTTTGGAAAATATTTATAAACACTCTTGTACAGTGAAGAAACTGCAAAGTGTCATATAACCTTTACGATTTAATTGTAATATAAAATATAGATTTTCAAAAAATCTACGCGAAATACAGTTCCGATAGTTAATTCCAAAAATATATTATATTTTCATATTATCTTTATATAAGTAATTTATATTCATGTAAACATGTATTTGTTAAGTTTAGTGATGATTTATGTGATTTTACGTTACGTTAAAATTCGCAAGTTGTGTTTTATTTTACGTATTTTTTAATGTATTACATTTTTTTTTTAATCCTCGTCTCATTCGCTAGCTTCTAGTGTTTTAAGCCGATAATAAAATAGTATTTTTTTGTACCTAATATTTATGGTCACAAGCCTTTTTTAGTTTGAATGAGTGACGGGAAAGTGTCGTATGAAGTCAAAATAAAATTCTTCATATATATCAAGTTTATTGTTTAATTGTACATTGTTAAAATTGAATAAAAAAATACTTTGATGTTGCTGATAATTGATAAACAGACTCAGAATCACAAATTTATTTGAAAAAATAATATTTTATTTATTATAAATAAGTACTATAATTATGTTGTTAAGGACCAATAAACATTATGTTGACTGCATATTTTAATATGGAGTATTTATTTGCCATGGGACAAAACTATGTTTATGTATTCATTGCAAAGATTTATTTATCGTTGAAATGTATTATTACCTATATTTTTAATTATTAGAGATATGCAATTTTGGATATATTATATAAATGTTAGCTGGCGAAATGATTTAAATGCTATTTGGTAGAGTCTCTACTATTTATCAAATGTGCAAAAGGACTCGGAGTGTTGGTAAATAATTTGAATAAAAAAAATAAAACATAGTCTATTCTGTTTCCGCTTCGATATATTGAACTCTGTGAAATATCAAAGTATTAAAAGTATTGATGTTTTAATATTTAAGCTAGCGTGCGTATATTGCATTATTTGTAGGTATTTTTTTGTCATATGTCATAGTTATAAATGTACTGTAAAACGCCGCGCAGAGCAAACTTTATAAAAATAAGTAACTACGGGAAATGTCTACTATAAAAAAATCTTACCTATAATTAGTATAAAGATTGTTCTATGGGGTATCTTAAAACATAATTCCTATTGTCTAAAATAGATTCATAAGTTACAATTTATAGGAATATAATAAGAGCGATGGGTAAAACTGAATATCTGTAAATTTCTTACGGTCACAAACTTTGGAGGAAGTTTAATGAAAAAAATAATTAAAATTTATACTTTACATTCATATTAAAATAATATTGAAGCATTTTAAACTCGTAAATTGAGGCATTTCATATCTAGGGATGCAACATCGTTAAAGTTAAACATCGATGTTTTAATTTGTAACCTTCGCTTGGAATATCGATAAATCGAATTTATTTTTTGTATTAACAATACGAAACAATGTATTATTAATACAGCTAATAGAAACTTGGCTTTTCTTAACGAGGGTATTGATTTATGCACTGTTTAATAATTTCGATGGAATTGTTTCAAACCAAACCGATTTTATATACTTATATTGTTAACATCCCTAGCGTTCTGTAATATCAAACATTAACTAATGGTTCAAGTAGATTTACCCATAACTGAAATCATATTTAAAGTATTACAGATATACATTTCATATTCCACTTGATGTAACATTTTAGTATTGAAATAAAAATATGTTTTGATACTCGATTCATTCTTACAGATTAATTTTCTAGTGATGCGGCCCTGTAGATGAGAGCATAGCTTAATACATTTCCTTTCGGTATAATCATTCTGACTTTAAAACAAATTATGGGGTTATCATCGTAATAGTTTTCCGTCACGATTCGTGAACACAAGGCGATAGGCTTATAATAGAGATAAATCTAGCTGCAGATCGGGTCATAATCATATTTTGCATGTGCAATTTGCATATGTTAACATATCAGTCAGAAAGGATGACTGATGCTTTAGTGCAAATTGACCTCCTTCCTTTGTAAATTTGGCAGTAACTCATTTTTACACATTACACAATTAGATTCATAACGATAAATTAAACTAAAAAGCAGGTATCGTTATTAACAATGTTTTGATATTAAGTGACAAGATCCAGTTATAAAAAAAAGTCCTCAGTCGCCTCAAGCCAAGTTTACCTAAACGAGCGTCACACAAAAAGGTTGCGGATACGAATTTCAAAGTACCTCCCATAGGAAGTTTCAGTTAAATAAAGTTTAATCTGACGTGAAACTCAGTGAAATAAATTAATTTTATACTTAGTCATTGTATGTTCGCATAAGACAAAAGTACTAGAAAGCGAGCCGTATAATTTTCTCTGTTCACACAGTTTTGTGCCGCTGTATTAAAATTTAGATTTTCTAGTTTTTTTTTTTAACTCACGGTTAGTTTCTGTCTAGTTTTATATAAAAAAGTATAAATAGATAGTTACTTCTGTTGAAATATTACCCGCATTTAGAGCACATCTATGTTAAAGTGGAAATGTTTTTTTTTTGTCGAACGCGATAATCTTGGAAACTACCTGTCGGATTCCAAAACATATTTTTGTATTTTATAAAACAATCATTGAGGAAGACATATTAGACTATTTAACATCACGCTACCTCCAATAGAAGCAAAGCTGTATTGAAAAAAGTGACAAAAATGGCAAAAATTATTAAGTTTTGTAGTTTCAAGCGAAGGAAGTCGCAGACTCAGAGCTATTACTTTGAAAATTGACTACAGCTCAATTTAAAATAGCTTCACGACTCGTGACGGGAACTTTAAGCTTTTCGTAAATTCTGTTTCATACATGTATATTCCAATTCGTTTTAATTGCTCTGGTGAATAATTAATAATATTTAGAATAATATTTAACGTATAAATAAATGGGTGTACCTAAAATTATAATGGTATCTTTATATGTAGAGCTAGTTGTGTTTTACCATTACATTATTTATTCGATATCGTGACTTGTATTGATGTTAATAAATGGAATCCTAAATAGTTATGTATTTTTATTGTCTTTGGCACGTCAATATCCTAAGGTGGGGGTTCGATTTGACTTGATAAAGAGTTAGTTCACTTAATATACTCCTCTCCTTTTCATAGCAGAATCACCAGAGCTGGACTATAGAGCCACAGCTTAGGGGTATGCAGGTTTTCAGGACCAGCAGCACTACGACCATAGGTGATCCTATAGTGATAGCCCCACACTACTAAATCCCACTGCCTAATCCTATAGCGTTAGTGTACTGTACGACTTTTTTGGCAGGGACAAGTTGAACCACTTCTGGGTGCAGTATATGCTTTCCCTGAATCCGGTTGTGTTTATGTTTTAGTGGATCATATTCGCATAAAAGGTGCTTGGGAGTTTCACCCACACTGTTGCAAAATCTGCACTCTCCTATGCTCTGGACACCGATGTTGAACAGTCACGAATCTAGGGGGAGGCGAAATTTTTTTATGGCCATAATCTCACCTGATCTTAAGTGACGATACGGCCCAAGTTGGTAGACACGCTAAACCTGTGGAGGGACTGGCTCTCAAGTGCTGCTGCCGGAACACACCTATTGGTATTTGGCAATTATCTTATATAATTTATATTATTTTTGCATTTATTATTATTATTGCGTATATTAATTTGCAGTATATAAAAAAAATGGTACAAAAGGAAGCTAAAAAGGAAGTCAATTCATGCCGGCGCCGCTGCGCCATGCGTACCAAGTTTATCAGCGCGCTGCGGTCGGAAATATTTTGCCAGTGCGCAGGTGAGATTATGACCATAACGCTAAACATTAACTATAAAGAAATGTACTTTCTCTATAAGGTCCTAGTATGGCCGTACCTTGAATACTGCTTTCACTAAAAACTCCTATGGTTTTGTATGGTTGATCCTATGAGTTTTGTAGTGATCGGTCGTCTATTCTGGAGGGTAGAATAATGGATTCAGGGTCGTGAAGTCAAGTATAAATGCTATTAGTCACTAAGTGACCCCACAGTGGCTCTTCAACTTTAAGTACCAAGGACTGGGTCAAGTTTCCTATTGTTTCTAGCGAAACATATTTCTACCTTCTCAATAAAAGGACTGAATTACATTAAGTTAAACAAGTTCACATTGAATAGGTATTATATACATTTTTACATAAGCGGAATAAAAATATAAAAAAAAAAACACTCAATGTTATCTGAAGCAATATGTGTAGGTATGCAAAGCTGTAAACCCCAGAAAGTAGGTAAGCTTACACGAGCCATTCGCATAGACCACAAACAGAAAGCCTTAACACTTCAATGATAATCTTTCAATTAAAGTAGATACCGTAACACCATACCTAAACGGAAAACAAAACGTCTCTAATAATAGAATCCTAATTACGCGTCAAGGATTTTTCATTGAATGGTACTTCCGTTCTTTGATACAATAGGATGTGGGTAGTTTGAATAAATTTTCACGGATCGTACAATTTCTATGTACGGAAGATCTTGTCCTAGTCATATGAAATGTTAGCACTTCTTATTATATATTAATTTAATGAAATGAAAAAATAAAACTTTGACCTTATACTGAAACAGCATTTTTCGTACTTGCTTTAAACCTACATATAGTGCGATGCCACGGAAAGAAAAAGTCTTTTATATTTTTATGTAAGGTATTCTGTGTTGAATGAATGGTAAAATCACTTTTACATGTGTCATCCCATATATTTTTCTTTTTTGTCTTTTAGTTAACAAATGTATTAAAACAGCTGGATTAGGGGCACAGGAATACAATATAATAAAAAAAGGTATTATTTAAAATTTATAATTTCCTCTTAACAGTAAGTAGGTAGTCAGGGCTTTGTGGCTGATAAATCACTAACACTGATACATTTCATTTATTGGAGTCGGAATATATTCATCACCGAGAAGTTTGCAGACTGTTCTGACAGTAATTGCTATTGACTTATCGATACAGATTTTTATTAAGAAAATAATCATCGGTATCCTTTGAAATATTGACGTTTTAACGCATGAACTATTTATATTTAAATGGCCGGTAAAAGCAGTTGATTCGCTGCGACCGCCGCCTCGAAGTGCAGTGGGTTCGAGTCCCACGAGTTATCATCAAATAACTGTTCTGAGTTTGGTTCAACTTTTTGTTTCTTAATGGCGTTCACAAAATCCTTCACAGTCGATACTAGACTTCGACTCTACATAGGTTTTGACACTTTCATATTATTTACACAAAAGTAATTTGTTATAATGGACGTGAGTTCGAATCCCTGCAGTAAGCTTTCGGTAAAGGAAAACATCGTGATGAAAGCATAGCATGGTAGTAGGTTTTTTTTTCATGTCCACCTGCGATCAAATACCAGCGTAGATAGGCACTTGAAAGTAAGTGCTAATTGGCTTACCGTGTCCACTAGCTTGGGCCACATCGCTACTTAACATACGTTAAGATTGTGACCATACAGTTAAACTTATAAACATAAAAAAGGATATAGGTAACATATCACTTTCGACGCAAAAAAAAAACAGTCGCAAAAACACTTTCCATCGTAACGTAACCATTCTAAGTCTATAGCCAAAATAGAATTAAGTAATCTACGTATTTTCGGATGCTAAACGTACATCGAGGAATCTTTGACATTCAGACCAGCTCTCGCCGCCGATCTTAGGTGTGTGCAGATAAAACACAACCAGTTACGGAAGCGTGTTCCGGCTCGCACCAGTTGTCGCATACAGAGCAGCCTGCAAACGTGCTCGTTCGGTTCCCACGCGGCGGGTTATGTAACCGCACCGTCTTGTTTTATTATGACGTAGATACGTTTGATTAGGTTTTCACAACATCGATTGCAGCGGATTAGAAGGAACAGTACGATTTTTAATGTGTGAGTATGTATCGTTGTTTGCAACTGGTAAAGTCCTTTTTTTTACGTGGGGAAGCGTAATTACGCTTCCCCTTCCTAATGGGCTAGCAGGGGTCAGTAAGACTCACCCGAAGGCAAATCGTAGGGAATATCCACTAAAACCCCACGGTGTTTCTCTATCGCCTATACAGCCGCAGTCCCCTCAAAAGAGGCCACCTTCTTCAGTCTGAGGAGGGGGAGGGATCAGAGAGAATTCTAAAATAACAGGTATACTGTCTGAGTAGATTTTAACCTACGTTTCATTGTATTACTAAATATATAAAATGTAAAATGTAAAACGCAGAAGTAAATTAAGATGAAAAATAACTATAAATATTTTTTGTACGCTTGTCAGTATACATGTATACACTTTTTTATATGTATATGAGACTGAAAACTGTAACTTCAATTCACCGATCAGAAAGAAATTTATTAGATTTAGATTTACTCTTAGGTAGGCAAGGGAACATGTACTTTCATATTGAAGGTTTTTATGCAATCAATTAAAACGATAATTAGAGTTATATCAAAAGGAAGCACAACGTCTTTGTGGTCAGTCGGTTATAAACAAATTTAATAACAAACTTGAGTATCTACTTCACGTCTCGCACACGCTAATGAGCACGCGCACAAACAAGAGTATTACAAAGATGACAACCTTATAATTCAAATCGCGTCGCGAACGACTACGGTCTGAATAAAAAGGGAAAGTAATTTAATTCCTTTTACAGCAACTTTTATTAGGGGCCGTATGTACCTACCGCGATCGGTGACATCTGTGCAAATAGAATTAATTGTATGCGTTCCGAATACTGATCGTGATTAGTTTTATTTTTACGGATAACATATCCTGTGACTCATTTCGCACTTTCACAACGTGATCGGCCACACGTTTTGCTCGAGAACATGAAATATTCATACGCAATGTGAGCTTTGGAGGTTTAAAAAAAAATCAACATGGTGGTAAGTCTTTGAGTTATAGCTGGGTGAAATTATTTTATCACATTACATGGTAAAATAGAAACCGTCGGTAATATAAATTCTATTGGAACATTTCAGACATGTTTAACACAATCCAATATCGTAAGAATGAGTAAAAGCTTTCACCAGGAGATGATCCCACGTCGGAATGATATGGCAAACAAACGAACTTTAACGATTTTTAGCTAATTTAAATAACCAATTGAAATAAGTATTGCACTGATGCGTTGTGAAATTCTACTAATAATAAAAAACTATGTAACAATTATAAGCTTTATATCCATAGTCTTAATTGTGATGCGATGTGATTCAGCGACTTGAAAGATATTAATAAAAAAATCGATCACCTTACGATTTATTGAACGAAACTCGTAACATATCAATATATATCACTTGTCTCGCTCACTCATTAATCCATATTAACAGCGTAAAAAGGATAGATGAAGAAAAACTATGTGGACAATGTCTGAGGAGTATTGCTTTCTTTGCCTTGTAAGTAGGTTGCTTGGGTTATGTCAGGTGCAGCCTTAGAACTATATAGAGTTGTTAGTCACATATGATATGACTTATTTTGTTGTGTTACTTTTTATTATACGTAGACGCGTATATTGTATACAATCAAACTATTAACCAGATCAACTTTCAAGATTCTTATATTTTAAGATAACTCTGCAAACAGATAATGTGTGGAGATAAAAAAATTGTAGGTCACTTCGATTAATTATGATTGGTATTTCAATGCAAAATATCTGTCAAGGTTCTTTCTGGAACTTGTGAATTTGAATTGATACTACTATTGGGTGATGATAAAAGAAAATATGAGGAAACTTGAACTTCATAAATTAAGAACTAGCAGTGTTGACTTTCCAAGCAGCCTTGGTATACTATAGCGATGGTAATTTTTGAAGGCAGTGTTAATTAAAACGGAGTATAGGTAGGGATTTGACTCAGCCCAAAAGCTGCAAGTTTGTATATCCACCACTGAATAACAGGCTCATTATTTACTATAATAATATAAAACAATTCTTGTGTTGTATTTTTTTATAGTTAAAGTTTAGCTTTATGACCATAATTTCAGCTGATCTTAAGTAACGAAACGACCCAAGTCGGTAGTCACGCTAAACCTGTGGAGGAACTGACTCTTAAGTGCAACTGCTCGAACACACCCATTGGTATTTGACGGTTGGCATTAGAAAATATCCTTACATCATACTGTGGTGTCATCACGATGTCTTCCTTTACCGAAAGCTCAGCCTTATTACAGGAACAAAACTCACATCCATTGACGCGGTGTCCGTACACATTAGCAACTGAGCTGTCATCGCTTCAAGGAATCTTCAACGCTGCTATAAATAGGTTACGAAAATGTGTAGTATAAACATCTCTATATAGTTTATGTCACTTAATTATGCGGGTGTGTTGGCGCGATTAGCACACATCCAACCTGCCGGCCAGCTGACTGGCAGTATCTAACGCAACGCGACGTAGAGCGCGCGCGTCTGACACGACACTCATGCGTCGTACGAACCACGAACGTAGCGATGCGAGTTCGTAAACCGTTCATAGTTAAAAAATTCGATTTTGTGCGATCCGTGACTGACGTTTACGATTTTATATACTTAACGTTGTAAATTAATTTAGTTTCGTGCGTGCTTGTGTTCGGATATTAAGGGTAGGTGTGGTTCTTGTGATAAAAAAAATATATATATAATAGAAAACATACCCTCTAATTCAAGAGTTAAACTATAAATTATTACTGTTCAGTTATTTATTACATTTATTTATTTCTTTTATTATTATTAGTTTGTCTGATTATTATTTTTCTTTAAATTATGTGCTTGTTGCCGTGATCCCGGCTTTGAAATTTTAATTGAATTTAAAAATCGCTTTTATTTGAATGCATAATATTATGTTAGTAAATGAATAAATAAAGCCTTAAATCTTGTTATAGGAATATTAATCTTTCAATTATAGTTAAAATTTAAAATTTGTGCATATCAAATGTCATGACGCAAATCTAGTTTTTAGTATGGTAGTCCATACATAAAATACCTAGTATATATTACGATAGGTGTAATAAAATTAACATTCCATTTAAAAAAAAAAACCGCCTGCTACTAAATTAAGAAAATTATTTTCAAAAATAATCTTATCAGACTCACGGTTTATTGCACCCAAAAATACTTGAAAATTGTTTGGTAACTTTACACAATAATTATTTAAATACGTTTTTGATAATTCCAGTTATAATTTAAAACAATATTTATAATACTAAATTCAAAATTTAATTAGAAAGCTATGTAGACTTTTCAAAAGCTATTGTTCCCGATGATTGTTTAAAACTTATATTTCTATTTCTAAGGAACAAAATTATTTTTTGAATATAAGGTACTCTGAGTAACAAATAGCCAAAATTTTAATGATGTCCGACCAACTAATTAAGTCGTAAAAGCGTAACAAACTCACATTCTAATTGATAGTATTCGTTAGGATTTTTAATAAGAAGCAAGTTAGAAACTTTACACACTTTATTACGAAAACCTTCAAATATATGCGATGCGTAGATTAGCGGCGAACGATAAAAGCATTGGCCCTTAATATCTTGCCGAAAGTCAAAATATATTATGTTATGGACGTATTTTAGCTATATTTATAAACGTTAATGAATCTCTTCATTTAGTGTGATGTAGCAATTAAATTGATATTTGATGACAAACTATGGTTCTTTAAAGTGCTCGGCCACCGTTTGATAACATGTAGTTTCTAATCCTCCAATGGGTGTGACCTTTCGCTAAAGGAAAACATTATTATGAAATCGTACCTTGATACCAGAACGTAATAATAGTATTGAATTATATACTGTTTATTTTGGTAACAATCAATTTTGAATATATATCAGTCGACAAGTATATAGACGTGTTTTGGAATATATATTCTGAACCTGACCAAAAAGTAATTAAGTTATCGTCTAAGTTAACATTTTATCTTATCATTGATACTTATCAGTTGGTTAGAATTTGGAGAGACAGTAATATACAGACATTAAAAATACATAAAAAGAAGCAGTAAATTTGCTTCGATATCGCTACATTTATATTATTCCTAATTTTTATTTTTCAATCAAAAAATTTATATGCAAATAATTGATTGTTTTTGAGTAACGCTTTTATTTATAACGAGTATACCACTATTGTTTTGTAGCTATTTATTCAGTTCAGTGGTAGTGTATTTGGACACCGCGTCAATCGATGTAGATTAAAATCAAACATTGACCCTGATGTTGAAGAAATACATCACGATGAAACTTATCTTGTAACTTTGTGGTAGGAATTTCTCTAATGCTTTTATAGTTAACTACCAGTATCATGTTAAATATTTACTATGAAGCAACCGTATAATTTTACCGTCAAACGTGTTTACGGTTGAACTGGAAACCAGTATACCTAGTATATACTATTTTATTTTGGGAGTACTTGAATTTTTTGTTATGATATTACATTTTTAATGTTTGATGGATGAACATGTGACTTTGTTATTTACATCTCTAGTTATATAGATTTTACAATTTAAATACGTAAATCAAATCACTAAAAGAAACTTCCCGAAAGTCGATACACGAGTACGTTCGTCGCACTCTATCTGTCTAAATTCAAACTTCACCGACAGACTTATGTTTTAAATACGGATACAAAGTACATCAACTGAAACCAAAAAGAAGATTGGATAACGCCCTATTAAAAGTAATGACTTATATGATAATTACTTCTTTAACATCCGTTCTCCTCACGTTGGTAATTCAAGAGTTATTAATTGACATCTTTAATGTTTCGAATGTATAATCATTCAATTAACTAATTTTAGGTATGATTATTTTAAACCACTTCAAATAGTGTCGATTTTGTTTCACACTCGTTATATATTTAAGTAGTGTATTCCTCTATTCTTATAGTTTTAATTATATAATTGGGTTTTACGTTGATATATTCTCACGGTAATTATGTGTTTTATTGTGGTAATTAAAGTTTTATTATATACTTCTAATTATTATGGTACGAGTAACTGGATTAGTATAAATAGCAATAAGTTAGAATCAAATATGTATAAATGGCTATTTTTAGTTGAAGATATACGAGACACATTCTTTAAATTTAGTATTATATTATAAATATAAAAGTGAATTCAGTATGTTTGTTCATCGTTATATTTTAGTGGATTGGTTTGATGCTAGTCAAATTTGGCATCGAAAATGAGTTCATCATAGTATAAGGTTATGATAGTTTTTTTAACGCCCAGCGAAATGGACAAGTATAAGTTACATGTGAGAGTATCATTACGCAGATAAATGAATTTGTCATAAAATCCTTGGAATATTATTTCTAAACAACTATTATTAAATAGATTTATAAATTCTGCCGAACCTGTAGATTTTTTTACATGGTACGTGTTGTAAAACTGTTTAGATCTTCTTTACATTTCCGATTTTATAAAGGGGTATTGTTTGTGACAAGAACGATTAAATAAATTATTGTAAAACGTTAACTTTAAATTTTACTTGGTTGGAACTATTATCTTCTTCATAATAGACTAGAATAGACTAGTTTTGTTTTATTGTTTATTACTATCAAATAAAAGACTTCAACGCGTACCGATTGTGTGTACAAAACGAAAATCGTTCTAAATTATATCAAAACCACTTATACTGATTTATATTCTAATTTGAGAATATTAGACATACAAATAAAAAATTATGGCATATTTTTCGTTTAAATTCATTTTTACATTTTTTTAACTGTTTATTGAAAATTTATTAAAAATATTTTTAATTGTTCTTCATATAACAATATTTTGTAAACTGTTTCGTGAAATTGTTTATACGATGTTATTTTACAATAACAATATTATTTCTAATTATCGTGTGGTCTTCCATAATTTAAAAAGCTCCGTACTAGTTTGTTATGGTAGTAAAATTTTGCAGTAATTCTTTTTCCTAGGTTCAGCTTGTTACATCGTCACAACTTAACGTTAGAACCAAGTAACGTTAGCAATTATAGTTAAAACTTAGCTTACAAGTTAGTAAAAAGTCAACAATAATTCTAGTTTTAAGATTTAGCATATAAAAAAGGTTTTAACATTATTTTTATATTTTTTGTTACTAAGTGAGCGCACGTTTGAAGTGTACTTTGTAAAGGCACATTTCAACCAGTCCACTGGTTTTAAAATAATTAGAAACAAACACTTCAATCGACTGTGGCAATTTTTAAAGTAGGTTCTTATCTGTACTCAGTGCAAATATTGATTGATTTTGTTATTTTATATTAACTCCTAACCCATTTAAGTATTATAACATTTTCTATAGCATATACTCATACTAATGTAATAATTTATACATTATAGTAAGTAGCTTCCTGTTTATAATCATTTTTATATTTACTATTCCCATAACATCATTTTATACTATTTACTGCCTCATCTAAATTATAACTAACCGTTCAGAAATATTCGCTATCGTTCCCAGCAATAACATTCTATTTAAATCCTATCCCGAAAACTCCACACTCGTTCTAATCCCATATATCATTGTCAATTATAGTTTCATAATAAATGTTTTAACTAATTTTCTAATAATCATTTTAGTTAAAAAAAAAACTTGCTTACTATTTTATCCCAAAGCAATTCTCAATATTAATAATACTATTTATATTGTGTATTTGTAAGTAAGATCATATTTAAAATGTGGCTTAAGTTAGTTTTATAAATGCTTAGGATACGATGGCACTGATTAATTTCTTGAAAACCTGAGACCCTAAGATAATGTTAAAATACTTAAAGATAGGTTACATTAGAAAAAAGTTCTGAGGTGTGACCAAATATTTGTATAACAAATTTCGTTTTAGACATGAGAGTACATACTTTGTCCAAAGTCAGTCAGTTTTAGAGTTATATATACCAAAGGAAAGTAATGTGTTTATTTTTATAACCTCTACCTGTGTAGGTAATTTTGTAGGGTTTTGTCTTACGGTCGCCTAGTTGACGCGTGTTGTAAGCTCGATTCCCAACACGGAAAAATAACTGTTTCGGGTCTAGGTGTTACTATGAATTCGTGGCTTGTATGGCCATTCTCTCTTGACAATGACGAAATTGCTTCTATATGCAGATATTATTATTTAATAAATTAAATCTGAAATGTAATTTTCAAACATAGCAATTACAGTATAGTGACTCTCTTGCTAAAATTATGCAGGCAGTTTTAGGGTAACGTGGCAGCAAAAATAAAAAATAAATTATAAAACTTAAATAGTTGTCAAAAGTGAGTAATTGCGTACTTTGATTTGTTTTATTGTTAACACATAGCATGGTGGTAGGGCATTATCTAATGCCCGCCTGGCTAGCTACCGCTGTCAAGTTTAGAATCTGCCGCCAAATACCTATAGGGAAAAAACTCCGGCAGTTGCACTTCAGAGCCAGACCCTCCATTAGGCTTAACATGCCCAACGTCTACATCATCAAAACCTTGGGCTTCATCGTCTCTTAACATCAGGTGAGATTATGGCCATATCGCTAAACATTAAATATGAAAAAAAAAGAATTCACATTCATTTTATACTTACAGCATTTATGTATTATCAGTTGCAACATCTCAACGTAACTTAGAAATTATGATCATTATCACTTCGGGGTCACGAAGATGCGGGTGAATGAAATTATTTTTCCATTTAATATCTTTAATTTCTTAAATTGTGTGTGATCCAAGAGTAATTGTTCTGTGTTTGGATGTAACTTTGTTTCCGGTAATTGTTGTTATAAAGTCCTTCGTGCTTTACATTGGGGTCATTGGCTAAATAGGTAGATACCGTAATAAAAAATTGCAATTTTAATAAAAGACAATATGGCTAAGGGCACTGAAGAAGACAAGACATGTAATATTATAAGTGGAAAATTAATTTAATGGCGATCTCAGGTACATACTAGTTTCAAATATAGCTATTTACTGAAGAAATAATATAAGGAAATGTTACACACTGAGGTCAGGTCATGGTATCGACAATAACGAAGCTTAGAAAAGGTCAAATCGTGTTTAGTTACTTGTCTCCAATTGCCAAAGTATGACTCTGTAGACAGTATAAACGCTGAATGAAGTTAGTAAAGGTATCATCATATTTTTTGAGATAGTTTTTTTAATACTATATAGATTTAGCGTTATGGCAACAATCTTACCTGATCTTAAGTGATCTGAATTCTAGTAGAGGGAAAGGATCGCAAGTGCAACTGTAGGAATACACTTATAGGTATTTGGCGGCAGATTTACAACTTGAGTGTGGTAGTTAGATATGCATAAGAAAATGCCTTCCCGCCATTCGATTCGTCACATTTGAGTTTTGTCAAAGTATTTTCATCCATTTAAAGGCTTGAAAACTAACATAACAGTGAGTACCGAAAGATTACTTATTTGTCAGTGGTTATCATTGTTTTCGAATTGTACTCTACTAAACATACTGCTTCATTAAAAAAAAATTAAAAAGTTTTGAAGCAGTTTATTTACTGTTTAAATAAAACCGAGCCTAATTTACGTATATCAACTTCGATTTAATCTGGACGAGTAGATACTTCAACTAAAAATTATTCTTTAATTTCAAATTTTTCGTAAGGACATTTTTTACACAGTATATCGTATGCCTGTTTATTAATTTTACATACCACATACTATAATATCTATTTTTACTGGAACTATCTTAAACACACTTATTAATTAATGGGAAAATATTTTGATCGAAAATAGAGGAGACTGGGCGAACACTAGTGTAAATTAAAAAGTATGATGTTTAATTAAGAAAACATACATCTACAGGTAAAATATTTTATTTCGATGTAAATTTGTCCATCATCCTTACGAGGAACCCGTTTGCCGTGAGCATAAAAGTTACCTTTTTAATTCTTATTTCAACAAGAAATATACTTAAACCATCGCCAGTAAGATTATCTAACGTCGATTATTGTGAGAAGTGATATATTGACTATTGTTAAACGCATGTAAAGTAGATAATTTCTCACTTCACAATTGTTTTATGTTGGCAAGTCTATTATTATGTTGTTGCAAAATTTTTGATATGGGACGTGCCTATTATAATATTATAGTCTTTAGGAAAGATACTTATAGTGCATATTTTAACTACACATACATAAAAATATTCAGCCTATTCTGTACAGAATTTTAAAAAACTTCGATATCACTGCACTATTAGTTACAGTTGAAGTAATAAGTATTTTAAAGTTATTTGTTAAATAAACTTTTGTGTAGGTCAATAAGCGGATTAAATTAGTTTCGATATCGCGGTATCGCAATCCACAATTCTCACGTACGTCGTAAATTGTATCATGGTTAGACTTATTATTCAAAACGGCGTCTAAACTGTGGGCGATATCAATACCTTATATAGCGGCACGGTTCATAAATACATGAGTCACAGAGCAATCGTAATATCTAGACGTAAACTTTATGCCTACGAGACTTTTATGGGCTATATTTTGTCTGTGATATCGCGGTAATAAAGTTGATAGTTCAGATTTATTAACCATCAAAAAGACAATTTTAAAAATAAAAAAGATGCACGTGCAAAATTTTAAATCTACCATTGTTTTTATACAGTCTTCTTTTACAAGCGGACAAAGTGACGACACTATGCGTAATAATAATAGCGGAGAAATCCAAAAACAAAGATACCCATCGAGCAATTGGAGATACATTGATGGTACACCGTGGTTAAATCTCTTGACAAGGCAGGCAATTTTATATATCGACTGGCTAATGCGTAGTAAGAGAGCAGATTCGATATATAACACTGACTTCGATTTTTACTACCGTACACAAAGTGATAAACGTATAACAGTGGTTTTATTTTACGTATTCTGTACCTAGATATATTCTACCTATCTAGTGTATATTAATTTGGCCAGACGCTTACAAACGTTGCGGCATGGCAGTGGCGCCTCTAATAAACTGTTTCTAGTGGGTCCATGTTTTTGCATATAATCATTATTAGGTTCAATGTTGTTTGAAGAAAAAAACTTCGCCGTCAGTCAACGAAAAATCATGACCTAACGATTATATTCATATTGTACCACTTTTGAAAATGGACCATATTATTTATATGCACTTTATAATTGCTTATACGTCGTATGCCATCGTGTAGTTAAACATGTTCTTCCACTGGGAAAGAAACCTTTACCCATTACTAGGACTCTTTCGAGCTGGAATTATTGTTAAAGGAATCGCTATTTATAGTATACACTAGGCTTCTTGTAAAGTATATTTTTAAGCAATTTTCAATTTTGATGTTTAAAATCCTTTACACAAGAAATAAATCAGGGTGTGTGCCAAAGTCTATTCTCTTACTCATATTACCGTGTGCTTAATAATCTTTAAGTTCTTTTGTCTACTTACATTAATGTCAATTCGAATATTAAAAATAATAATACGTTTAATATACATATATCTAATAAATGATACATATTTTTCAGACTGTGCTGATGGCGAAGATGAAGCGATATAGTCTGCAGTTGAGAATATTTGTGTTGGTATGTTATTATTATTATTGAATATATGTGTATAAGTTACACGTTTAATCTCTTGAAGTAACAATGACTCAGTGAAAAAGTGTGCGAATATTGCGTCGAAGAATGTAAGTTCGTATCCATGCGATGAGGTGAAGAAAAATATCATCATGAAGCTATAGCATCGTGGTAGAGTATTTTTTAATGCCCGCTATGCATCCTTGCTAGCCAGCTAGCGGATAATCTGAAGCCAAATACCTCTAATAGTGTGTTCCGGCAGTTCCCAGTAACTTGAGAGCCTCTCCTTTTACTAGGTTAAATATGTATATTATATTGGGCTACATCGTCACTTAATATCAGATGAGAGTGTGAACTACTAAACCTAAAAAGCATTAAAACAATATATTCTTTAGAGGTTTCAGCTTTTGTTTAAGTTCACTGATTTTTTGTGACGATAAGTATAGTTTTCTGATTTTCAAATATATCCGTGTAAACATACTTTTAGTTCCACCATATGGGCCTGGAATTACCATTTTAGTATAATTTCATCACATTATTTTATTATAGTGACAGCCCAGATTTATTTACAATCTAAACCACATTGATCGATGCAAGGCCGAACCTTACCACTGACACACCTTGCTTTATTACAGTTTAAGTTAATCACAAGATTACTTTCTCAGTACCAAGTAATTCCTTTGTACTTATTTTTAAAACGAAAATCTTGTAGCTAACAGTCTTTTTTATTGCTTGAAGTTTGCCCTTGAATTTTTTGCTCACTTGCGGGGTTGTCGAACCCAGCATTTGATTATGTTAATGCACTCTTTACCTGAATTCTCGTGGACATAAATAGAGAAAGGAAGTAGTAATGTACAAGAAAACAGTCAAGTAATTTTTTACTTATGGATTTCGTTATAAAGCTTTCCTTGTACGGAACCATAAAACCTTTTTTTACATAGATGACCTATGCCTACCTTCAAAAAGGGTAGTGCCCGAGAATGTACCGCATCTTTAACTCATCAAGACTATATCCTTTATCCGGGTATAAATTGGATAATTTAAATCATACAAAAACACGTAGAAAAAAAGATCTCAAGAAATTCCAAAATAAATCGCTATTATAGTAAATGACAAGAAAATGATGTCAGTTTTAATCTATGGGAAATTTCATATTTTTTTATTTGGAACAATTATGTTTCTCGAGATATCGTTTAGTGAGATAATTAATGTATCCGGTTTGGTGTCCTGTATGAGCGGCGTTGTGAGAGAAGCGTTGTATGCGTAATTGCCTACCGGATAAGTGAGGCCAGGAAAGAAAGATGTAATAGGATTAAACTATTTTATTAAACAAATCACTGACTGTTGACATAATGCATTGTACTAATTTCTACAAGTATGATAATCTTAGTTTTCGATATCAATACGTATGTTTTATTATGCTTATGTTTCTCTGGGAGAGAAACATGTGTAGTGAACGCTCATGACCTTAAACCTACATTCGTGTCACAAGTCCCGAGAACTGTTCGTAGTTTCCTTCTCTGTCACACGGTGAACCTATGGATAGCTAAGGGGTTTATCTACTCCCCCGATTGTGATTGACGATTTTGTCAATGTCAACTGACAAGAACTTTAGAAAATTAACGAACACAATGTAACAATATAACACACAAAGCAATTATTTAATCTAATGTACCTAAACTAATATAATTGGTTTCTTTTACCTTTACGGTAAGGGGTCATAGATTAAAAAAGCATAAAACCATTTACTACATTATAAACTGGTAAGTAAATATTTACACTTAATCATACATTTAACTGTGTGGTGGGTGTAAATAAAATTTTATCCGATTTCACAGCCACGTTTAGCTACAAGTCAATGATACCTGTCGTTTACGGCTAGGGCTGCCAACTGTATGTGGTAAATTTCACAGGCAGCTACTTGCCGAATATGGATATGACGATTATGTTTCACAACCACCATATAACTAGGTGTAAAACCTGATACGGTGACACAGGCATACCACGTTCTACATCATAGGCATATCTAACAAGTCAGTGTAATGGTAGTTATCTGTACCCGAATGTATCACGCCCATTATGGGAATAAACATTACTCTTTTTTATACTGAAAGTTTAGCGTTATGGCCATAATCTCACCTGATATTAAATGACGATACGGCCCAAGTTAGTAGACACGCTAAACCTGTATTGTCACGTTATGTTTTTGCCTAACGTTATTTTCGACATAATTTCTTCGCATGTTGGAGTCACAGCGACAGACCGGAGGCGTAATAATATGTCACGTCAATTAACAGGGCTTTCAATCTTATAGTATCTCTTAACATTTGTTAAGGAAGTTATAGTCTTAGAATACTCATGCTGATAGACCATTTTTCAGTCTGGTAATCTACCAGCCACGAAATGTAGTTGTTGCTGTGCTACAGAAGCTACTCTTGGCAGCATGTTCTAGATCTAGATATCAAAGTTTGCATCATTGCTTATCGTGTTCGAGTTATTACATTTGCCTACGTATATTCCAGAATTTTATATTTCAACTTATCGTTTATAACGACTGATGATTAGGAAGTAATATTATGAAAAATATTTTTATAATAGTAAGATATAGTGAAAAAGATATTGAGATGGTTGTAATCGCGAGTACAAGCTACTCCTTAAAAATATGCCTTTTCGGTAAATGAAATAAATCCAATAGTTATAGACTGCACATTATTTGGTAATTTCATTTTACTGCGTTAGTAACCCAACCACAAATAACAACAATATTCACAACAACTTAAACTTAAAGATTATATGAAAATAATAAATGACCATTTGCATAATTCTAAATTAACTGACCACGGAGTTCGGTATATTTTGTTATGATTAAATTAGCTGGGAGAATATTTAAAAAAAAATTGATCAATTCCTAAAAACTCAGTGAATTCCGCGAGCGCTGGCAACCCAAATTACTCCATATACATTACCAACCTTTGTCTACATTAGGCGCACCCCCTGATGGGCGAGTCAAGGATTTCTGCAGTGAAATACAAATTTAACAACAAAATCTTTGTAACTGTGTAACCTAATTTATATTGAAATATTTGTGCAAAAATCTATATTAATATTATCGTAGCGGCAACCGTGAAATTATATTAAAATAATAATTAAAATTCCTACTGCTATGCTGACTTAAATGGCTAGGCGGGATAGACTCATTAACTTGGTTGTGGTCCGAGGTCTACGATGATGGAGCAGCGTCAATAAAATCCATCCTAGCGCCGTCCTTAACGCACACATATGTGGTTTCAGCTTCCTTTGAATGTTCGAGTAGAACCCAATAAAATAGAAGAGCCGCGTGGTAAATATATAAGTACAAAATTTCTCGAAAATAATTGTTATTTTCCCACATATTTGCACATAAAGCGTGTAATTCTCGAAATAAATTTTATATCTTCTTCATCTTTTTTCTTCTTCTTCATCTTCTTTTTTTTCTTTCTTCTTTTATATCTTTTTCAAATTGGTGCCGACACTATGGAGATCGGTCACAGGCAGTAATACTTCTTATCATTGCCACTGGCGATAAGAAATTTAACGGCAGAATAGGCCCAAACAATTATAAAGCGGAAAATTTTGTTTGTTTAAGCGCTTTACTCGTAAGGACTAACAGTCGAATTTCAAAAATTACTTTTATATTTTATATAGCAATAATTGAAGCAGGTTGTTGAATATAACGCTACCACCAATAGGAGTAAAGCGGTATTGAAAACTTAAAATTAAGTAATTTTCAGTTCCACGCGAACGAAGTGCCGGAAAAAAGTATAGGGTAGTAGTTGCTTTTTTTTTACATTTTGACCACAACCTCCTCCGATGTTAAGTGACAATGTTGACCAAAATAATTAAAAAGTACCTATATATAGTGCTAGTAGACAATTTTTTAACTTGATGGTTGCAGTTAGCCAACCGAGCATCAGAAAGTGCCATAACACCATACTAGTATTTTGTCACGATATTCTCCTTCACCGATACCTAAAACTACCTTACCACTAGTTCAATTTTACTGCGCAAACAGAGTTTTGGTTAATACAGTCGCCTAAACTCTACCGTCAGTATAAACGTTGTAGATTCATATCTCAGATAAAACAGTTTATAGTGTTGTATACCTCTTTAGCTAGCGTACATATGTAAATAATAAATATTTCTCTACGCTCTATGGTGACGACATTAATTTAGAAAATTACGATATATTAACATTTCTCTTTCACGCCACTTTAAATAAAACGTTCTTCACGGCGCGTTGGAAAAATAGCTAAACATAATCTTGTTGCTTTATATTTTGGTGTTACACATTGATAATGGAATATATTATTTAGCGTTTATATTAAAAAAATCATACGCTTAATTTGAAATATATGTTTTCTTATGGAATAGGGAGCATACGAGCAAGCATGTTACCTGATGGTAAGTGATCACCACCGCCCATGGATACCCACAACACCATAGGAATCGTAGGTGCGTTGCCGGCCTTTATAGGAGGGACTGGCTCTCAAGTGCAACTGCCGGAACACACCTAATGGTGTTTGGCGGCAGATTTTTCAACTTGAGAGTGGTAGTTAACCAGGTGGGCATAAGAAAAACTATGCTATGGTTTCCTCACGATGTTTACTTTCACCGAAAGCTCAAGCTTAGTTGGAAGTTGGAATCGAACTCACGTCCCATTACGCGGAGTTCCAACACGCTACTACTGATCGGTCAACGCTTCAAAATGTAATAATAAGATAACACAATAAATAATTATAATATAATGAAAACTGAATATTATAAATATAAATAATTAGAAATAGCGAATTGTGAAGGAAACCTTACTGACAAGGTTAGACGTATTTCCTTATTGTATGTATCTAATTAATGTACTTATAATTTACTTTATTCATGCTTTTAAAACATTGTTGAAATAAATAATGTTACAGATATTTATAAAACCTTTACTAAGACAAAATACCCCTTAAATTAAAATTACTTTTTTTTGTAGTTTTTATAGTTTTATAAGTTAACTCTAGAGCCAGATATGATCTAGACATAGACCAAAAAAAACTTTGAATATCAATAAAAAATAAATACACAAAAAGATAATACGTGTCGATCAAACCTTTCAGGAGGAGAAGTACAAACAACTCTGGATTTGTATACATGTATAGGGAGTCCAAAATTACGTTTTAGATATATGTATACATTTCTTAATTATATCAATTTCGGTGCGTTATGAGTATATTACCTACCAGATATCGAACTGAGAAAACTACATCAAAATTTGTCAAGAAATTCATTTACTATATTTTATATATTTACTAGTATTTATTTACCC
This sequence comes from Actias luna, assembly GCA_039707435.1. Lineage (NCBI taxonomy): Eukaryota > Metazoa > Arthropoda > Insecta > Lepidoptera > Saturniidae > Actias > Actias luna. The sequence goes on along the minus strand of JAZHAC010000033.1, from coordinate 3,451,218 downwards.
GCAGCTTCGCTCATGTTAATAATGACTTTGCCAAGGCGGATGACGCAATAAAAAAAATCATAAAAAGTATATTCCTTTCTTTACCCCACTTACAATGAGTTTTAGTTAGAAAGAGTAACCTATCACCGTTTTCAAGGTCCTACCTTTCTCTATACCGAAATTCATCACAATAGATTCAGCGGTTTAGCAGTGAAAGCGTAACAAACAAATAAGCTTACTTTCGCATTTATGACATCAGCAAGGATATCATCTACTTATACAGGCTATTTTACCAATGTCACATATTAAAACTTTGTAAGGGGTCATTTATTAATTATGTAAGGATGATTTTGACGATTATTGAACCACCCTATGTCTATGTAAGGGTACATAAGATTTCTCGACCAACTCCCTCCCCGCCCTCTTATCACCTAAGAGTTAAGCTCGTTTTTGCGAAATAATAAAACGTTATTTAAAAAAGATCAGTTTCTAATTTCTAATAATTCATCGCTATTGTTGCTTGAATATATAAGAATATTTTTATTTTATTTTCCAAATGGTTACAACTAAATTATTACACAGGAAAAATTTACTCCAATATAAGTATTATTTGTAACATTTAAATTGTATGAAAATAAACACGTTTAAAATTTTAATAAACAATAAAATTTGTAAAATAAGATGCCCATCGTAGTGCACATTATAGAATTAAGTAAATTATTCGGCGTCCGAATTAGAACTATATTAAAAGAAAATTGGCACTGTGAAGTATTACATAATAATTGGAATTACCTCCCTTCCCTCCCAGATATAGGCATGTATAGATTTTTAACAACCCCTATCTCCCTCCATTCGAGACTTTTATGTATTTATTAAATATACCCTAACCTCTTATAACGGGTAAAAGGTAATATCTAAACTCAGAATAATGTTTGGTCGATTATGACGTGGACGCAAAAGATTTAGTTAAATTACTTATTTATTATAAGTATGTATGTATAGAGTAATGTATTTATGCAAACAAGAGACGCAAGTGTCGCTCTGGACTACATATATTATATTACGAATTATTTGCCCATCGCATACTTATTGGAGAAGCGTGCATCGCTTGCGAATTCATGTTACATAACTGTCACCCACGAAGCGTTGTCTTTTCCTTATAAATTAGTGTTAGAATTGAGACCCACTACGAAGTTTTGTGTATTGTAATATTAAAAGTTGATCCTAGATTTGATAAGGATGTCACTTTTCGGAACATCTGTATTGACGTATATATTGATGTTCCGATAGAGCAATTAAATTAATTATACTTAAATGAAAAAAACCGCGTGTGCACTTAATGTAGGCAAGTAAGTTATGTTTCTTTAGTTAATCAAAAATACCTACCAACTTCGTAGTGTTGACTTAGATGCGAGTGTGCACGCGCATCGTAAAATTTCACTCTTGTAATTATTCCTTACCGTGTCAAAAATACTATAACTTAAAAAAACATATAAAAATATTACCTACAACACATAGAAAAAATATTTCATGAAATATTAGGGATAAAAAAGGCATTTTATTGGCCGCAATAACATTGCCCCAGTCTCAGCATGAGGTTGAAGCAAGTCTACAAGCCCTAGAATTTCTACCACTACTAATACTCTCTCATCATTATATCTCATACAGTCTCTAAGAGACTAAACTAAAAATGAATTACAAACACGTTTTAATGACATGTTGAAGTAAAACGTAGCAAAGTCACAAATGTACAAGCTTCAAGCAGAAATATGACTCATAATGTCATATTTGTATTATTTACTAAAAATTAAGATCAATGATTTTTGTTTATGCTGACGATTCTGATTAGAATATTTTTACAATTGGCTTCTGACACATGCGTAAATAACTAATTCAATAAAACGACTGTTATTTGTTAAAAATATCTCTTAATTTAATCATCTTCACTATAGTAATAAAGGTAATAAAAATGTTGGCTAACGTTGAATAAAAATCGTGTATGTATTTAGGTATGCACCGAAGAAGTAATTCTTCTTTGGCGTAACAAAACAACTATTAATCAACACTGTATATAATTTAAAATACACACATAACTGTATATACTTGAAAATATATTTATATAGACTTTTCGTATGATCAAAAAACTTTTTCTTTTTAAAGTTTATACATTTTTGCCTTATGTCTATTATCTCGCCTGATGTTAAGTGACGATGTCGCACAAGCTGTGAACACGCTAAACCTGTGGAGGGACTGACTCTAAAGTGCAACTACTGAAACACATCTATAGGTATTTGGCGGCAGATTTTCAACTTGAGGCTGGTAGCTAGTCAGGCGAGCATTACAAAAACACCACCGCCATGCTATGATTTCTTCACTATGTTTTCCTACACCGAAAGCTCAAGCTCATTGCTCATTCGAATTCAATTCCTTTGACGAGGCGTGCGTACACACTACCACTAAAGCTATTATCAATTCATCTGCGTTTATCCTTAAAAAAATAATACTATACAAGTATATTTTTTTTTGAGATGTCTCTTTATTTGAAGTAAAAGAACTGCACTCTAGAAAATATTGTAGCCAAATATATTTATATTGTATTCCTACGATAAGTAGGGTTTTCAAAGCTCCTTGGAGTAGTTACCCAGGTTCCAACGTTTAGCAACACGTTAATGATTTCTTTACTGTTATAAACGTTGGTAGGTGCAGTAGTCTAATCGGTTATTTTGCCTTCTTTATTTCACAAATAAGGATTTATCCTGATTTTCTCCTTCCTATATATATAAATGCATATATTTTTTGTCAACCTTTCATCATTCATAAGTTCCATGAATAAAATAAATTTTAAATATTATCATGGTAACAATCACTTACAGATTGTCCATTATTCTTGTGGTCTTAATACTATCTGTTATCATATTCCTACGTATGTAAGGTAGACATTGGAATGTCACATTTATTTATTACAATATTTAAAGTTTATTTTATAGTACAAAGTGTAACTTGAGAGTATACTAGTGATCAATGGTTTATCCTCCGGATATAGTTTAGGGGTCCTTGTGTATACGTGCATATTATGAACATAATGCGTATTATAAAAAAGGCAAATTCCAGAATGGCTTTATCCAGTCTCAAAAAGACTGAGGAACAATTTCGACTTTCAAACAGTCTGACTACTTTCATTCATATAACGACCCCGTAAGGATTTACTATCATTAGTATTGGATTATTAAATTAGTTTAGACCACCACTACCTGGTCAAGTAGAAGTTGTTCTGCTCTTCTCCCCAGTGAATGTATTTCTGTATGAAAATAAAAAAAACATTTAGATCCAGCAACAGTCATATCCTATTACCTCGCTAGTGCCGTCTTTTAGTACCTCGTTATTGTCGTGCCTTACTACACAACTAATGTCGTGTCCTATTATCTCGTTATTGTCATATCCCACTACCTTGCTATTGTCGTGTTCACTCCACTATTGGCATGTCCTGCTACCCAACTATTGCAGTATTCTATTATTCTGCTATTGTTATATCGTACTACCTCGCTATTGTTGGGTGTTCCTACCACGGTATTGTCGTCCTCATACTACACCACATTTATCTACACTAACTAATTATATTACGGAACCTTATAGCGCTCGTGCAAATGAAAGCTTGAAATCGTTCAAAACGATCATCAACGATGTCATAAATATGCTAATACATGCCTCTTTAAGGATTCCAAAACTAAAATATTGTAATGTGGCATTTGAAAACCTTGATCCTACGGTTCGGTTAGAAACAAAAATTATTTAGGCCGGATATAAAATAGCGGGTTGAGTTTATTTTCACTAATTGTCATGTAATTAGTTGTAGTATTTACAGTAATTATACATTAACATGGAAAGTATTTTGATTTGAGTTAACGGTAGTATTAATTTCATCCTTTATAAAATTTCCATATCGGGTGAGTGCTATGAAAAATCTATTCTTAAACATTGAACTCAAATGAAAAAAGAAAACTTAAAAAGGTTTTACAATCCTACCGTAGACTTTATAGTTAGTTGTCTGAGACCGGGAAATGCTTTTGCATTGCTTTGAACAGTTATTATTTGTTATATATTTGTATAACAAGCTTTAGACATTATTGAGCAGTACACATTTAAGGTGAAATCATTCAAGGAATAAATCATAAATTATTTCGAGCAGAGATTTATTAAACAACTATTTACAATTATAAATTATAATACGCACATTATAGCACGAAATATTATACTTTCTGTCTTGTAGATGGGAAATAAAATCGATAAACATGTTTAGTCGTGATACAGTTTCCGACAGTTCTAAAGTGTCGTTTGAAGACAGATTTATCTTTTTCCAATGTATCTAGTTCATAATTACGCATATGTCACAATAAATAATTTATTTGGAATATTCAATATAATAGAGATATCAAATTTAATATTTAGATTTAATGATATCTTTGCAAATAAAATTCGATGTAAATATGTATTTAAAGGCTTGGTGGATATTAAAGATTGTTGTATGATTATTAGATCACCTGAGTGATTAGATTTTATGGGTGTGCTAGTATTCAAATTATTTTAAGATTTCATTTTTTTTTAATTCTTATTAAAAACATATAGTACTAGTCCTGGTTTTAGCCCGCCTACATATGCCAGTGCAGTCCGCTGGGTTCCTCTGTTATTAATATATCTATATAAACTCTGAAATCATTCAACTACTATACATATTTTTAGATTTACCTTTCTAAATTAGACATTCCTAAAACTTTTCGCTAAAAGTACGGGCTATCTTTGAACGATTGTATATTTTGCACTGCAACCGGAAACCTTTTCAGTTTCAATTTTCATAAATTTATGTTTTTACTAATCACATTTTCAACGTAATAAAACTAATTTAAACGGATTTTATCTCAGTTTTTATTATTAATTTTGATGCCAACGTTTCGAAAGCATTTCAGCCTTCGTGGTCACGGAGTAGACTGAGCTGTATGTTGTTCTGAAAATTTAATGTTACAGTATCTATCTGCAATTAGTTTTATTTCGATGAAAATCATCATAATCACATTTTATTTATCGTTTATAGGCTTAATGATATAGCCACAATCTCACTTGATTTTAGGTGATAATGTGGATCAAAATAGTATGCACGCTAAACTTTGTGGAGGGACTGGCTCTGAAGTCAAAAAAATAACTAATAGTAATACGAGATTTTTTTTTTTAAGTTTATGTATATTCAAAACCCAAGCTCGGTTTAATTATATTGCAACATAAATATTAAATTGAAAATAAAACATACAATAACCCTGAAGTATGATTCCAACGTACGATGTGATTTTCTATCGAATGAATAGAATCATAATATTTTTGATAAATATATAATAAAATTAAAAATATATACAATGGAACTGCCGCCGCGTGAGTCCGATTCGCACTTCACCGATTTATTAAATATTTGTCGGCACTGTGGAGGTGCACGGAAACCGTGGCCGTCGCCCTTGCGGATGACCTCAGGGGTGTCCCGCCGGCGCTATTGTTTGCGAAAGGTTACCACGTTACTTCGCAGAAATAAACAATAGCAAATGTAACAATTTACTTTCGCTCGCCGTATGAATAATAGATACGCATTATATTGTTTTGTTCGAAATTTGAATAGAACTCTTTTCCTGTTCACGTGATATTCGCTGAGCAGTTCAGTTAATTGAAAAACAAAATAAATATTTTTATATGACTTCTGCGCTATCAAAGCACTTTAACGCCAAAACCAAATAAAAAAACTATTTTAATAAAAAATTCAAGCAAGCTAAGTGGTGAACAGGTTCTTAAGTGCAGCTGCTGAAACATAGTAATAGGTGTTTGGTGACAATTTAACGGTAAAATCTAGGTAGGCATTAAAATGTTCTGGCAGCTTTACTAAAAGCTCACGCTAATTACGGGGATTCAAAGTCACGACCATCGATGCGGTGTCTGTAGGCACTACCACTAAACCATCGTTATTTGAATAATAGTTAAAAGTGTTATAGCAATTGCTTCAAACTTCAAGCTGATGTCCGAACCACAGCGTATACCGTATATTTACTATCCACTCAATTAAATTTATTTTAGAGTTCACACTTCGTAACTAAGTAGGTTTCAAAATAGACGGTGCAAACTTATTCATTGGCCGTTGCAACTCTCATTCATTACGTAAACAAAACACACAAATACACACACGCATAAACACACACATTTACACGCTCACGCATACATGAACCTCGTACTTATGTTCATTTGATTGCTCGTTTCATATTGTCATTTCTTTCAATCGTTTAAGGCATACACGGAAACCTTGAAACGGACGATAGAAGTGAACAAGCGGTTACAAAATTTAACTTATTTGCTTAGATTATGGCACTCTGATTCGAATTGCTTCAGTCATGCTGAATTTTACGTACGCAATGAGTCATTACAAAATGTACTGTCAAGGCTTATATATAGGAATTGTGTTGAACAAAACCACCTTACAAATTGTGAGGGCTGTTTAAGAACGCCATAAACGTTACCCAGACTATGGAATATCTACACATTAAATAAAACTGTGGCTCACTCAAATTTATGCATTAGAAACTGTTTACAGATTACAATCGAAGTGAACTTCATCAGTTAACTTTAGTGAAGTTACAGTGAAATTCGTGAGGAAGCCATAACAAGGTGGAAGAGATTTTCAGATACCCACCTGGATACAGAGTCCGCTCTAGGGGGGAAATGGACAAGCCGGTTATTTATCCGGGGCGCTAAAATGTCCAAATGTGATGGATATGGTAAATTTTACCAGCAAAGAAAACATTTCAGATATTAGTATAGTTTGCTAAACAATAAAATATGTTGAGACAATATACAAATTTCTAAAGAGATCTGCGTGAACTGATTAAGGCATTCGGTGCTACGGATATATCGTACTTCTCTGATCAATGAAAAGTACATAAATTTCTAAGAGGCGGCAATTTTCCTTTTTGTCCGGGGCGACGGAATCGCCAGAACGGAAGCTGCTAGCTAGCTACCACCCTCAACTTGTAGCTCTGCCTCCTAATACCTATATGTGTGTTCCGGCAGTAGCATTTGAGAAATAGCCAACAGACTTAGTACGTTACCGTTTTGGCCCACATTGTACCTTAACATCAGGTGAGAATGTGACACTAACGTTTAGCCTATAATAGAAGAGTCGAAATGACGGATTAAACTATCTTCCGGGTAGTATCCAGGAAAATTGTAAACTCTGATGCGTTGATAGATTTAATAGTATATACGGTGCGTGTCTTTCGAAATATTTCTATACAAAACAACGAAAAGCTCAGCACGTCAGATGAATTGCGGTACTATGATGCATGTAACAAGGTCGAAATGTCGAGCAAAATAAAAGTAAACTGCGCTCTAGATCCGAATTACAATAATTATAGACATAGAGTCACAAATTTATGAGAAACGATCTGAAATGTCACCCGAGAGATTCGTAACAAATGTTACGTTAAAACGTCACGTTTGGGAAAGAGTCTCATTACGTATGCGGTTCTGTAGACTGATTGATTAAATTATAAGTGGGAGATATACATAAATTCGGCGCCAACATCGTTAGCTGCCCATAAAACGATTCTTCTTTCTGTCGAATTTAAATTGATTTATTTTGCAATTAAATATATGTGTGAAAGCGATATAGCTATAAAAATATTTGGAATTGATGGTTAATTATCATCGGGTTCAGTAGTTTTTTTTTTTTGTTGTGGCACGATATAGTGACAGGATAGTCCCTTATTGTGAACAGAAATGTGCTTCGCTAAGAATAGATAAGAGAGCCATTTATCATGAGCAGGGTTATCTTAATTCAGATCTCTACTAAACCGCTTAACTGATCGCCCACCAATCCCAAAAAGTGACACTCTCAAGCATGTCACTAGAATTATTGTATTTTAAGTAAAATTATTGTATTTAATAAATTATATTAAATTTGTATCTTAAAAATATATTTATTGAAAATGTAGTTTTTTTTAAATATTAAGTAATTTTTATCACTGTAAAACTAACCTATCACATGAGTGTATGTCTAAAAATACATAGTTGTTATTGGCTGATGCCGTTCACAATAATATTGTATGCTTAGGATTTAAGATTGAAAAGATCATGAAAATCATGAAATTATGGTGCATGTACAATGATTAACTGTTTGCCCAGACTGCTATGATGGATGATTCAACGGAATTGGAAAATTTCATTTACCATAACAACTCTACCATTCACTTTCTCATGCTTAGAGGTTATATTTAACGAAATCCTTTTTTAAACGATGCCTACAGTATAAATTAAACAACCTTCTCAAATAAAACATTACTATCTTCAGTAGTTTGCACTAACATATGTTTAGTTGGTCAGTTTTCTTTACTTCCCTCCTAGCCAAGATGTCTCTCTCTACTATTGTCAGTGTGAATATATTCTTTATATATTCTTGGTTAGAACATTGAAAAAATACCTCAAAACTAAATCCCGAGATTAAATAGTGTTCAACATTTGGTGTATTTGCTATCAGCTAAATAGTGTTTAAAACATGACCAATTTACTATCACCTGTAAAATAAATATCAATACTGTGTTTTAAATGAATGTGAATTTTAAAATATTAATACCTTTTGATCACGGGATTTAGTATAGAGATATGTCGTTGATTTACTGTCTAGAATGTCATTTCATACATTATTTTATTTTCCTATTACGCTAATAATTGTAGGTAAATATACAACCTGGCTAAAGGAGTTATGTCCGATACACGTTCCTTTTTATTCTATTGCAAATTATCCGCAATGGTAGTAAATATTGAAGAAAAACTACAATTTACTACCTTACGTAAACAATCTATGGTAACATGTATTAAATAGAAGATAGTGTGAGAAATACACTGGTTTACAAAAAAACTCCAAACTAGATCCAGTTCATGAAGGTAAACGGATACATTTTACCTTCAGTAAACAATGGATGCAAAGTCAAAACCTCATATAAAAACAAAACGATGAAATAACATAAAGTATATTATAATTAATTTTAATTACTTCTTATACACCGCGGCTTATATTGTTAATGTAGGTAATAAAATTATTGAATCTAAAAAAGGAATATAATTAAAACTGTATAGTTTTAATTGTAATATATTCAAGATAGTTACATTAACAATGGTTTACGATGAGTTTTAATATTTACTCAAACTTTAGTTTAATTACTTAGAATTTTATTTTCAGTAACAAAATATAAAAGATGAGAAGAGAAGATAGTATGAAACGATGAAAGCTAGGTTGTTAATGTGTACCGACGCCGTGTAAAGAGGCATGAGTTCCAATCCACCTACAATGAGCTTGAGTTTTCGGTGATGGAAAACATCGTTACGCGACGATAGCATGGTGGTAGGGTTTTTTTTTAGTGTAAGCCTGGTTAGCTTCCACCCTCAAGTTGAAAATTTGCCGCCAAATACCTATAGGTGTGTTCCGGTAGTTGCACTTGAGAGTCAGTCCCTCCACTAGGCTTACAGTGTCCATCATATTTGGCTACATCGTCACTTAACATCAGGTGAGATTGTGGCCGGCATGGTTTAGTGTTATGGCATTAGAAAAAGCCCTGCCACCATGGTGTGATTTCATCACGATGTTTCCCGTCACCGAAAGCTCAAGCTCATTGTATATGGGTTCGAACTCACGTACACTAACGTGGAATCCGTACACATTACCAACTAAGCTATCATCGCTTCAAGATTTTTTCATAAACAAGTTAAGTTGTTAATATTTGTTTAATACTGCTGGGTTATTTAGTTCTAAATATAAAACAGTATCAGTTTCAAAACAAAGAGATCTCAAAATCACATTCGACTGATATCAGAGTGTTTTTTTATAATTGTAAGACTCAAAGAAATTATAGAAATAATTTATTTGAAATCACGGTTTGTCTTGATTAAACAGATACTCATAAATTCGATTTTATTATTTTCTCTATATAATAAACATTATTTCATTCTAAAATTTCACTTCGAGAACACTAAAACTTGTAAACTTGCCGCGAAACCAGAAAACTTCCGTGCAAATAAATTCGCTGCATTCCACTGCTTTTTTTGGTAAAAATGTAGTAATAAATTTGCATTCATAAAAATTCTCTCGTGTGGTAATGTCGATGCAATTCTTCGAGTTGCTAATTCTAGTTCAGGCTGCGATTGTAAAAATATTCATAATAATATTTTTATTTGACAAAATTTATTTTTTTGACTGTGGAAGTATTTAGTATTTAATGTATACTGTTTACTTGAAGTTAGCTGATTTCGCAAACGTTTCACTTCCCATTTCATTAATGATTAATCCAATCACAGCGTCACTTTTCACGTTCGACCTTCTTTGTCAATAAATTAATAAGAATATTTTTCTCCACATTTACAAAATTCTTCTCAAATATTAATTAATGATTAAAGTCGAATATTCATCACTGGGGAAACAGTCCCAAGTCTCGCAGTAATTTAATCTGAAGCCTCCAGCTTTTGTATCATATTTCCGGGCTAAATCTCTGAATTTTTTAACTGACCTATAAAATTCGAGAGTATCACTAGCTGTTGTGAGAAGTTTGCCGCGTATAAACAGAGTAAGGCACTTCGAAAAAAAAAAAACTTGATTGTCAGTCCCTTCACTGGGTTTAGTATTCACCATCTTAGACCATATTGTCATATGGTAGCCATAACGCTATACGTATAAAGTATTTTTTTTATGTTAGAAGCATGTTAGATTGAGACGCGACGTTCTTAATATAATATTTCATCAGGCCAACAAGCGGGTGCTGGTTGCGTAATGAAGTTAGGCGGCGATGTGAGTTGCCGTGTGTGCGTTTGTTAACTTACAAAAAGAAAGCGCAACCCGCAAGGTCATGGTCAATACATTTTGCATCGGAGCCGAAGTGACAGTGCGCGTTAGTGTGCCAGGCCATGTTTCCGCGTTCAGTCTGAGATTTTTTCTCAAATATTGACTTAGACGACTTGAATAATGTTTACTATAACTTAGGGACCTATTTTTTAGTTTTATGTACTCGTATATGGTATAACTAACCATCACCCGCCCGCTATGCCGAAAGTAAGCCGAAGAAACAACAATGGCATCCGCAAATTTTTTTTACTTTCAATACATCTACGAACGTTTCCGTTAATATCCCTATCCAAATAAGTTGAATAGTTTTAATGTGATTGAGTGACAAGACAACTGTATTTATATATATAATTAATAAAGGATAGATTATGACAAATATGATTGTTAAAATTGTAAAGTTTTTTTATAAAGAAGATCTGTCATAATGGCATCAGTATAATGTACAATGATCTTCGTTTAATTCAAATTTGTAACGGTTTTCCTCAGTCCTGAAGGAATACATTTATTTGATCGGATAAATAGTATTCCATATATTAAACCATAATACTCAGTATTAACGTGTCAGATTTCATACAAACATATTTATTAGTGTCAAAATTACGGTCGTATATGAGGACAGACAGACCAGATTTTAAAATAAAATATTCTTCGACTCTACATTATAATAAAGTACACTCAGATTATTATCTACAAAAGGTAATTGATTTAGAAATATGGCCTAGTAACTTAGGCATTATTGAATGTGTAATTGCGAGACAAAAAATAATATGCAATTGATTGGGTACATAGAATACGATTAGCGATTTATAAGATTTAATGCCGTCTCTTTTAAGCATATACCGATAAGAATATAACAAAACGAGACAATGCTTATCTTATTTCAATCGTGTATATCAAACGGTTGCTTATTCTACCAAGCTGTCGTCCGATGGTCGGTATTCAACCATAATCCTTATAGAAAATTTGTTTGAACTTGACGCAATAAAAATTTAATAGTTTTCAATTGTATTTATTTATAACACTAATAAAGTTCTACAGTACCTAATAAACCCGACGACATCCATAATTCTATTTATTTACCCGAAACCAAAGTACACCAAAAACATTCCTGAGGGGTTCAAATTTCCTTACTGTATTTTCGTTCATCATCAGCCGAGAGGGTCACGAATTTAGAAAATTATATCAAATTAATTTAAAATATTGTTAAATATATTTACCAAGGTATCTATCTCTGAATTTATAAGATATGGTCACACAGGCACCTAATAAATCTTCAATAAATCATTAAAAAAGTATAAATATCTCCTGGTTTCAAAAAACTCGTTGATCAATTAATTGGTGCTTAAAACTGCGAACATCAAATCGATACTATGATAGCCTAAATCATTCTAACAACATGGCTATTGCTAAAGCAAGCATTTATTACGGATTCCTACATGAATGGATTGTTCGACCGCAACGTGGCTTTCTTTCGACATATCCTGGTTTCTTCAACTAGTGAGCTCCATTAGCCTATGAGTGCGGTTTGTTTATAAAATGTTTAGGATGTTTGATAGCCCATACATTTTTTAATTTTAAGGCGAGTGTTAATAGAAAGAACGCAATCGCGTCATATTTACTACCAGCTCGCGTACACTATAGAAATGTACCGTTACATGATTGGGAATAGAACTTTGACCAGCATTTGTTAAATAATAAAAAATATAACTTTGAGGTAATGAACAAAATAATAATTTTTGTTTGACAATTTACTGGCTGATGGTATATGTGCATGGTGTATTTTGGTAATGGTTCTTTATAGGTTTAACGTTATGGCCCCAATATTACCTGATGTCAAGTGACGATGTGACCTAAGATGGTGGACCGTTTAGCCTAGCGGATGGACTGGCTCCCAAGTGTAACTGTCTAAACACACCTATAAGCTTTAGGCTATTTAACACCACTCTACTGTCAATAGGAGCAAAGTGGCTTTGAAGAAAGATACAAAAAAGGTAATGCTTATTAAATAGTTTTTAGAAGTCGCAGGAACAGCTATTGAATACATAAACAAAACTGTCCAAAGTTTCGTTACATTCGAACGAATGATTTAGGAATGCATATAAAACAAACACATAAAGAAATACTAATTTATATTTATATAGATTATACGATTTAATTAAACTGTAATGAGAATTTCGGCTTCGCAGACGGATTTCCTACTGGTCACTTGCTCTGATACGCACAAATCAAACGGACACGCAATCAGATAACAATAATGTATGTACGTAATCATGTCTTTGATATGTTGTATCTTGTCTGTTGATTTAATTGTATCTATTGGTAATTATACCCGCGGCTCTGCTTGCGTGTGTTAAGCAATAGCTATTTTCGTAACATAATTTTCGTGAGAAAACCATAGCATGGTGGTAAGGCCTTTTCTAATGCCTTCTTGCCTAGCAATCAGCCTCAAATGATTTCTTTTGTTTACGCGAATATTATTCATTGAAATAAAACTAATTTAAAAGGATTTTATCGCGATTATTTATTAATTTTGAAGTTCAAATTCAAAATTTATTTCAATGAACCAGCCTCGAGTTGAAAATCTGCCGCCAAATACCAATAGGTGTGTTCCGGTAGTTGCACTTGAGAGCCAGCCCCCCCACAGGTTTAGCGCGTCTACCAATTTGTGCCGTATCGGCACGTATGGTTAGGTGAGATTATAGCCATAACGCTAAACCTTGACTATAAAACAAACTTTTACTGCTAGTATTTTTCTTTTAATTTGAAATGGGTTGAAAATTTTTAATTAGGGTGAGTGAAAATTGTAACAACAGAAATCCTTCGTGGAAATATATCCATATATATAGAGGGAGCAGCCCTCCACTGGGCTTAGGATGTCTAACGTCGTCACATAACATGGGGTGGGATTGTAGCCATAATGCTAAATACTATAAAATGTTATTATATAAAGTTATTATAAAAAGTTCAATAAAAGTTTTATCATTTAACAAAAACCATGTATCTATCGACCCGTAGAAAAAATTATAAAAATCAATTATGTCCTTTGTAAGATACTTATAAAATATCTAATAAAATCACATCTACATACAGACACATCGAAAGATTCAATAATATCATTAATAGTATTTTTTTCCACTGTCACAAATCAGTGACAAAAAGTCATTTGGATTTTTTTAACATTGAATTTAGTTGTACATATGTTACTGCGTGATTGTTGTATTAATTTAAAAAGGTATTAGAAATAACTTTAGTGCTTAGGGGTGTCAAAGAATATGTTTTATAATCATTGGTGCAGTAAAGAATTTTTGCTTTGCGTTTTTGGGAAAAACGTTTCAATTTTAGTAAACCTATCAACTAAGTTTTAGGTGAAATTTCTTATGGGAGTTATGGGATTGCAAGGGAAGTCAGCACTCGCTACTACTGTAAGGCTACTCTCATAGTCAATATGCGTCACAAAACATGTTGTCAAGATTTTTAGTGTGAGAAAAGTCATATAAAATAGAAAAAGCAAAAAGGGCTGAGAAATGAATGTTTTATTCGTTTAACTAAATGTTGATATAATCAGGGTACATATGTATATAAGAATCACTGGCAGCCGATTTTTTCAATACTTTGTAGGTTTTGCGTTATGGCTCGAATCTCACCTGATGTTAAGTGATGATGTGACCTAAGACATCCATTGAAGCGGCATTCGAACATGCTACCATCGCTTTAAAATAAAAATATTTTAATTAAAATTAAAATGTAAATGTAAATACAGATATTTATGAAATATACATCGAAATTTTAATTAAAGTAAATATATATCAGGTGTACATTTCAATAAATACGCCAGTTCTTTCGTCACTAATACTTACATACCAACAAGAAATAAGTTTAATTAAAACTAGAAATAAGGCTAACTAAATTTCTAAGGAAGAAGTATGAAGTAATTTAAAATGAAATTCTTAAAAATTCGAAATAAAAACTCAGTACGAATTTCTCGAGGATGTGTGTTGTGTAGTAATGTGTTGTTTTATGTCACAATGACACCTTTTTTGATTTGTTTAAATAAGAATATGCATACTTACAAAATCTAGAATAAAGCAAAGTTAAACTTTGCGTTTGTGATAATCGGATTTTATGCCAAGAATTGTGCATTTCTGTGCATTAATTTTCTTTGTGATCCACGTTTTGTGATACCGGAGAGTCACGTGTGAAGACTGAAAAAGCTGTTAGCAGTGAAGTGTAAGCTGTTCTATGTACATGTGTAACATTTTTATGTTTCTTTGTTGACATGCTGAAGAAGATACCGTTTAGGAACTTCCTCTCGCATTGCGTCAGCACACTTCCGGGAAAGGCTACGCTGAGATCGATGTGTGAAGAGACTCATGAGGTGACAAGCACTGTCAACTACCCATTAAAAACTACTAAACGGCTAGAAACAGCTCTCACAAGCTTCGGCGGAAAACACGTGTTATAACTATATTAATACTCCTAAAAGAAGTTGGTAGGCATGATGCCGGGGGAAATTCGGACAAATAACAGGACTATTGTGATTCTTATGGGCCCATTCATAAAAATGCGTTCGCAGCTCATAAAACAATATTGTAAGTGTAAGTATCCAGGCGGGCATTACAAAAAGCCTTACCACCATGTTACGGTTTTTGCTCACGCTTGAAGAAGCTCAAAAAAGCTCATTGTAGGTAGATGGAATCGAATTCACGTCCCTTGACGCGGAGTCCGCACACACTAACACTGAGCTATCATCGCTACAAAAATAAAGACTATTGCTTAACAAGGCTTTCAATAAAAACATAATCACCAAACGCAACTTACATACATCTTCTTTATACATATATAAAAATTTCGTGTCACGTTGTTTGTCCGCGATGAACTCGCTTTGCCCCAATTTTCTTCAAAGTTCACACTGTGAGCGGTTTGATGCAACTTGAGGGGTAGGATACTTTTTAACACGGTAAGTGATCATAACGAGATAGATGTCGCTGTAGTCGATGTGATTGACTACTCGAAAAGGCAGAACTTCTGTCAGATCAGCTAGTTCACTTATATATATACTTCTGCAGTCGTGATGTAACAACGGCATGAGTAAATTTAGGGAGCGACCTATATATTTATAAAATTATTTCTACAATTATGAATATTATTTTCGAAGCGAATTCAGTAATCAGAGCTTGTATTTATTATTTAATTTTTCTTAGGTTGTGCCTTTCATTATATATTCAGACACATTCTATTGTTAACTAATAATGTTATGCAAATGGAGCGAGGTTGTACATACGCGTGCGCAAGTGTCACTTGTAATGTTTGTGAATAAAGTTGGTCAAATTTATATCTGTAGTATGAAAAATTTATATAAAACTAAAACGAAGTATACGTAAAGATGTTAAAATAAAATGTGCTTAATATGATATGTTATAAATAGCATTTACAGTATAACTCCTTTTTTAGTGGTATACCTTTCAACGCTAATTTATTTGTGTGAGCATTTAGCCTCAGTGAGCATATTGTCGTGTTGGTTTATACACATATACTGTGTCTTTTATTAGTATATAAATTGTCTATAATAAATAGTGGTAATGTTTAATAGAACTTAGTTTTATGATCTTTTAATAAACAAATATTCAATTATTTATTTACAACAAATAAATAGCCAATCTGTGTAAAGTAACTGACAATAATTGAATTAAAAGTATTATTTCGACAATAATTGAATTAAAAGTATTATTTCTATGTCCAGTTATTCGTATACCTTCGAGACATTCGCTACTGAGCCTATAGTATACAAGTATACATACTATTCGGTACTTTATATACAAGAAGATTATTTCAAAGTAGCAAAACAAAATATAAAATATTGTGTGCAATGTTAAGTACAATAAAAAACGTAGGCTGGCCATCTACAGATCGGTACAATTCAACAAACTTAACGGCAGTCGCTGTAATGGTACGTGGTACATGATAGACGGTGCATGGTAGAAGCGACCCATTTAGATATTTGCCTCTATCAAACCACTTTCTTACGGAAAATAGATCAGCTGATACCGAAACTAGGGACAATTTAGTGTTACAGACCGTGCGGGTCTTACTAATAGTGTAAGATCAACACAACAGCATTTATAAATGCAAAGTATTGTTCGTACTTGAATCATTTCATTATTAAAAGTATATAGTATTATTATGTTTGTAATATCATTATGTCTCCACACCAATAAGCAGAAGACGTGGTATTTAATATGAGTGTGCCAGTTCAACGTTAGCACGGACGTTGTGAAAGTATTAAAAATTAATATAATAAATCGGTGCCGACTCAACGTTTGTGGGGATAGTGTAGTGCAGTGAACAACCAATGTGTACAAAAACAAATAATTCAGCTCAAAGATCAATCAGCACGCAGCAAATTTGTTGTTATTTTGTCATTTATCCAACTTTATAAATATCCTTGGTGTATTACGTACCACGTACAATTGTATGAGATGGCAGATAACGAAGTCCCTTTCTATGTTGAATGTCATCCCATACATTTTTATATTCTCTTTACGTTAGCAATTTTTGACAGAGAATTTGGTTAAGAACACTGGAGTATGTTGACAGCAATTCAATGAAACCCTATTGAGATGTCCTAATCCCCGTAATACAGTCTTAAGAGACTACCATCCGACTATGTTCAATTTTTTTTTACTTTATAGGTTTAGCGTTATGGTCATAATATCACCTAATTTTAAGCTACCATACAGCCCAAGTTGGTGGACACGCTAAACCTATGAAGGGACTGGCTCTCAAGTGCAACTGTCAGAACACACCTATTGGTATTTGGTTGCAGGTTTTTAACTTGAGGGTAGTAGCTAGCTAGGCGGTCATTACAAAAAGCCATACCACCATACTATGGTTTCCTCACGATGTTTTGCTGGTGGAAAGTGGAAATCACGAGGTGGATTCGAACTTACGTCTCTTGACGTGGCGTCCGTACACACTAACCAGCCAAGCAACCAAATCAACCGCTTCGATACCGACATACAATATTGTAAACACTTTTGTTCGTGATATTACATGTACACAACGTATTATTTTATCGCTCCGTAAGACGGAAATGTCAAAGAAATTTTTAAGCGCAAACAAAAACAGAACTTTGTCTGTTGCTTAAATTGCACGTAGATAATTGCGTATTTATGATATCGATCTAAACAAACTAATTGGGTTGAAGGATGTATTTTTTGTATGACCTCTAATACACAAAGACCTGTCGTATGTATCACGATAATTGTCATTTGGTATCAAGGTTATATAGTTTAATTAGTTGCATTTTTTTTGTAATGTCACAGTCAGTTTAAATATATTCAACAATTCTGATATAGTCTAGAGGCATACAGATTTTTTCAACTCAACGATTATTTTCTTGCTCTTCTATCATCTAAGTAGGTTCGATCAAACATTTTCTTTATTGATGTTATGGAGTGAGATTTACCCAAGTCACCTACATTGTAGATTTCATTACTCCATTGAGCGTGTTACTGATTCTTCAAATACTCTGTGAAGAGAAGAGAAGAGATTATAATATTGATTAATTTGTAGGAAATCCTGATCACAGACATTTACGGTGACATAGCTAAGTCGGAAGCGGTTCGTGATTATCCTTGGGTTTGTCGCGCACTTTCGCTTTATTTGAGTTATTGATAATTGTCGGTCACGATTCCTTAAAGCTGGGTGGGGTCGAATGCTAATAGATTTATTTTTAATATAATTTATGAGCAGCGAACGTAATTACATCATGTCTATTGTTACAATAAATGTGAACTTGCCCATAAATCACATTACATTGTGACAATACTAAATATGTTCTAGTCGTACTTGTTAATCAACTACAAATCTTGATCGCGTTACTTTGCGAAAATTCATCATTAAATGTTGACGTGTATATAACTTTACACTTCCGCTTGGAATTATTGGTCGCTGACGTCGTTGGTTGACGATTGAACCGACTTTAGCGAATGGTAGAACCAAATGTGCGTATGAGGCACAATCTACAACACGTCTCGACCGCTCGTATCGGAAGAGTCAACATCGTCCATCTAGCGTTTTGTCTTTACGCGAATTTGGATCGTACTATACTTAACACCAGGTGCATTGCAGTCACTATGTTGGACAACATAAAAAGATCAAGTTAAATTGATGTATGCATAATTGAAAGAGTCGTGTGGTTTCACATAAAGTAATCAATGTGCGGAGTGGTAAAACATTAGACTGAATTGCATTGGATAAGATGTAAAACCCAACATAGTGGCACAATTAAACGTGTCGTGTTCTAAAGTTACCCGGTTTATACCGAGTAACTAGTCGGTGTCCCAACTTCGTTTGCGTCTTACCTGTTTAAATTGGTATAAAAGGTTCAAAATTTTATACTATATTATACTAGCTCATCTGGCAGACCTTGTTCTGCCTTTTTGAATAGTCACTCACATCGACTACGGCGTCAACGTGTTATGATCGCTTATCGAGTTAAAAGTGTCATATCCCTCAATATGCATAAATCTCCAAACAGTGTGCATAATTTGATTAAAATCGGTTTAGTAGTTTATCGCGAACAAGTAGCGTGACTCGAAATTTTTATATACAAAGATAATAAAAAAAATGTTTGTAAACAAAAACAAAATCTACATCCTTTAAAGCTTTGGTTATCTAATACAGTTTTTTTGGCAGAACATAAGTCAGTTAGTATATTAGAAAGTAAAACAAACGTGATACCATTATAAGCAGATATCGTCTTGAAAGCATACGGTTAAATATTGGGCAAAAAGACGCTGGTTATTTAAACTCGTAGTAAACTAAGCGCTTAAATCGATTTGAATGGGTTAATATTGAATGTGCGCGCCGGTTCCACTGATGATGAGCGTGAAAAATATGGGGAAAACATCAGAAATAATATTTAGTGGTTATACCATTTAGGCCCTGATTTGTAGGAATATGTACTATTTGTGCGTTTAACTCAAGACTGCGCGAGGAGTGGCTCCGCGGTTAAAGCAATTTCCTTGTTGAAACCGCCGTGCCGAAAGCTATGGGTTCGAATCTTCTACAAGGCAATTATTTGTGTGTTCAGCAAATAATTGATGTATAACCCGTAAATATATTAAAATTCTATATTAGAACATCTACATATGTATATCATATTATCTTGAAAATTAAATTATGTAAATAATCCATATATCTAAAAAATATTGTTAATCTTTCTACTATTTGTGAAAGCAAAAACCATTATTTATATAATTACTAGCTGATCTGACAAACGTTGTTCTGTTATATCCATTTGAGTGAATATTTTGGTTGTATTAAAAATGTGAGGATGAGGATAGGCGGGTGAAAATTTAGGGTTGTATGAATTTTTCAATGCCACACTATAAAAAAGGTTGTTAATAAATGAAAATAAAAACTTTGGGCTGGACTACCCTTATCACTAACGGGTATGAAAAATAGATTACGACCTATTCTAAGGCCTACCAAATACACATGCTAAATTTCATAAAAATCGGTCGAGCCGTTCCACAGGAGCTTGGCAAATAACATTTTGACACGAGAATTTTATATATAAGATATTTTTTCAAACATGTTCGTTAATTACTGACTCATTTTAGTATTTCTAAAAAAAATATTCTGATTAGTATTTTTTAAATATTAAGCTATACTTACGTCGTCAGTAATGATTTGATCTATGTAATACATTTTAATAAGAACTATACATTTATAGAATAATCAATTTAACGGTGTGCATAATAAATTCATAAAAATAATCCCAAAATGCGTGTTGATTTAACCTTGTATTTTTTTGATAACTACTATATTTGTTAACACAGTATCAATGATTAAAGAAATCGACGTTATACCATCAGCTACATGAATAAATTACGCCTAATGATGCTCTGAGAACGCATGCAGAGCTATCTCTCACGCTAAACGTTAATTCAAGCGAATCGCACTTAAGGAGCGTTGAAAATTATCATTACAATATCTGAGAAAACACATATGTAATACAAATTAAGAGAGTTTCAATTTTAAATAAATTAGCAACGCGTTACCTAATTCATTTACATATACAATATGTACAATGTATATACAGATAATCAGAATTTCTTTCTATTTGTCCAATTTTGTTACTGTCGAATTCAGTCTCACGCCTACTTTTAAAGTTGTCTTGTAAATAAATAATCTTGTTATTTAATATGACCAACTTTCTGAAATTTTGCAAAAGTATCAATGCACGTAAAATAAATAATATCTAACTTTGGTAATCTGAAAAGTATATCGTAGGCAAAAATATTATTGACGTGAAAAATATTATTAATGTCTTTTCTTGACAGCTACAGAGAGTTTTCTCGAAATCAAATCTTATTTAAAAACAACATTAAATATACATAATTAAAATACACTAAGATGTCAAACGAGTTCTAACATTATTTTGTTACTATTTATTTAATACTAGATTTTACGTGCGGCTTCGCTCGCGTTAATATTGATTTTGTCAAACAAATCGGATGACGCAATAAAAAGTTTCATAAAAAAGTTTATCTCGCTATCTACCTCATTTTTAATAAGGTGTTCCAAAAAGAAGCCTATGACTGCCTCCAGGTTCCCATCTATCTCTATACCAAAATTCATAATAATCTATTAAGCGGTTTAGGTGTGAAAGCATAAGAAACAATCTCACTTTCGCATTTATAATATTAGTAAGGATTATTACCGCATTATCTAACGCTTGACATAATCAAATTAAAATTATTTCATCAAGGAATGACAGTACGGCTGTATTTTTTTTATCATTGATTCACTATAAAAGAAACCGTTTAATAATGTTTTCTAATTTACAATTACTAACCTATTTTTATAAAACAACGCCGCAGCTGGTACGTGCGCAACTTTGAGCGGTATGTTTTCAGTTTGATGTCGCAAGGACATGCTTTGTATTCCACGCGGTAACTTTGGGGTTATCTCACTGATTTCACTTAAACCAAATGTTTTATAGCACTTTTATGTGACTACTTTCCTGCGTTGTATCTATATTGCTCTATTATTTTTACTTTTCCCCTCTTTACTATTACTTTTCCTGTTCTAAAGAGAAAATTTCATTTACATCACATTTCTTAGACCTTTTATGCTTACGTTTCTTACATCACAAGAGAATCTCGACTGGAATTTATATTTGAGACTAATCTTTAGAATATTTACACCTTTATTATTTTTGTCGTTGCATTCTGTTATGCGTTCTGTTAATGTAAATAGTATCCAGTAGTCCAGTTTATAGATTTTTAATTAATAATTTTAATGAAGAAATGTAATTGCGTTTATTATATTATCGCAATATTTTATACTTGTATTTATTTACAACTTTAATTTTCTACCTCTTGACGTATGGTAAGGATTTGCATCCAACTGAGTTGTCTCTCCTGAGGGCTTAAACCATATGTTTGAACTCGAACTGAGACTCTTACTAGTCGGTAAGACAGTCATTAATCTTACAGTATTCATCATTGTTTTTGGATTTTGCTATGCGAAACAATGCCGTTCTGTAAAATAAAATATATATTAATAAACTATATGAATTGAACTTTATATTTTATAGCCATTCCATTCGAAATTATTTAGTAAATAGTACATTTATTTTTATATCAAAACTATAAAGGGGCAAAGTTCGTTTGTTTATTTAAACGCGCTAATCTTGGGAATTATAAGTCGGATTTTAAAAGCTCTTTTTGTATTTGGTAGAGCAATCATTGAGGGAGGCTTTAGTTTATTTAATATCACGTATAGCAATAGAACCAAGTTATATTGAAAGGGATACAAAAACGAACAAAAAATAATAAATAATTTTGTGGTTCAAAGTTTTAAGTATGAAGTCACGGACACTTCTAGTCATAACATATTCATCGAAGTCAAAGACTTCTTGAAAGATCAATTAGTTGACATTTCAGAGGTAGTGTGTACGACTTCGCGTCAAGGGACGTGAGTTCAAATCCACTTACAATGAGCTTGAGTTTTCGGGGAAGGAAAACATCGTGAGGAAACCATAGCATGGTTGTAGGGCTTTTTCTAATGCCCGCCTGGCTAGCTACCACCCTCGAGTTGAAAATCTGCCGCCAAATACCTATAGATGTGTTTCGGCAGTTGCACTTGAGACCCAGTTCCTCTACAGGTTTAGCGTGTCTACCAACTTGGGCCGTATCGTCATTTGAGATCAGGAGAGATTAAGGCCATAACGCTAAAAACCTTAACTATTAAAAAAAACTGAAAACTGCAATCATCATGGTTAAATTGGTCCCGCAGTTGGAACGAACGCGAAGTCAGAAAATAATTCTTAATAATATTAGTGACTGCACTTAAATATTCACAGCGGATACGAGTCATGTCCTTGGACTGGTTAGTCATAGCACAAGCCCAATACAATAGAGCTCAACGCATCTCTTTCGTTAAACAATTAGTCACATTTCACAATACACTTTTGTATGCAAAGTAAAATTTGAAAATATTTTTAAAATATTATGTCTGTCATATTATATACAGCATATTTGTAGTTTATTCATTAACTAGCTTTTACCCGGGGCTTTGCTCGCATGAATATCGATTTTGTCAAACAAATCGGATGACGCAATATAAAGTTTCATACAAAGTTTATCCATCCCATTACCTCACTTCCTATAATTTTTTCGCGAGAGGTAGTAAGTAGCCTATGACCATCCCCAGGTTTCCGTCTATCTCTTTATCAAAATTCATCGTAATCGATTCAGCAGTTTACAATATTGGTAAGGATAAAGATAACAGTCGTTTACTAAATGCCCCGGATAGAGGTTGGAATTTTTTGTTATTGAGGAACTCACCAACCAAGAAGAAATCACCAAAGTTTCCACCACAATCAGTTCAAAAGGTATAGAAAAGAACCATATGAAGATATATTATTTTCATTTATTTACTTATTAATTATTTATTAACATTTATTAGATTGATTTATATTATAAAATATTTCTATAAACATTTGTTGTCTTTAATATAAGCTAGGGAGAGTCTGATATCGATTAATCAAAGAATCGATTTTCACGACAAAAATATCGATTTATTAAATTGATTAATTATTCACAATCTGTCCAGTGAATCAATATTATAACCCTTAAAAATCAAGGTTCGGTTCTTATCTATTATCATAAAACATTATTTACAATTATTTGAATGCATTATCGAAACATATATAGAAATTATAATTTTTCAGATACAATGCAATATTACGATTACAATAAATACAATTTACAATGCAATAAATACGATTATTCTGATGTTCCTTTTGATCCTATAACTGGTTTTATACTGAAAATATAAGCTGAATCGATCATCTGGATCTCGATTTTTAGGTAATCGATTCATTTGATTTCGATTCAAATCATTCCAAGAATCGATCTTATTCAGAAATAATTATCCTCCCTAATGTAAACCTCTGCCTACCACACAGATTTGTAAGAATGATGATAAATTACAATAACATTACTTCAAGGCAATTACTACAATTTAGGCGAATTTAATAGACTTGTCCTTAAAGCTTCCAAGAAGCAGAGTACGTTCACCGAGCGATATTTATAAATACAATATCACAACACTTCTTACGATGGGATGATACATATCGATGTAATCATCGCTTAATATATAAATACAAGCTGTGTCCGCGACTTACTTCGCCTAAACCTATTTATGTTTTGTAAAATTTTAAGAAAAAAAATCTTATTTTTTATTAAATCTAATTATATCTGTTATAACTTTGATTTTTATAAACCCACTATATTTTACGTGCGGCTTCGATCGCGTTAATATAATTTTTACCAAACAACGCGGATGACTCAATAAAAAGTTTCACACAAAGTTAATTCCTCTATTTACCCTCTTCCAATAAAGATTTTACAAGAAAAAGTAACCTATCTCCGTCTCCTGACTCCCACCTATATCTGTACCAAAATTCATTACAATCGATTGAGCAATTTAATTGTGAAAGCGTAACAAATAATCAAACTGACATTCGTATTTATAGTATTAGTATGAATAAGATTTAATCAAAATATTAAAATGTATAAAGAAATTAAATTAATTACACAAATGTAACATTTATCCTCTACTCTTTGAAACTCCTAAGGCTTTCAAAAAAGGAAGTTATCACCGTGACATAATTCAGCAGAATCTGCCCAATTTTTCAAATTACAACATGTACGAAGGAACATAAAAGTAAAATATACTTTTGACATTTATATTGATAACAAAGTAAACAACCACTATAATTTAAAAAAAATAGTGTGACCATTTGGCTCAGTCTCAATTTTATTATTTGTAGATATTGCTTTGTAATTAATACCGTGTTTACCATTACGCATTTCTTACACTAGGTTTATGATACATTTAAATACAGGACACGAACTTTTATAGGCATGTATTGATTATTTGTACGCTTAAAGATTATTGAACCACGGTTTTTAAAGACAGTTTTTATATCATGTATAAACTATGCAATCTTTAAGAGCCTTAATTGTATATTATTGTTATTAAATTCAGGTCGAAGACGCGACTTACTTTTTATTTATTTACTCGACTTTTCGGCCTTTTTATAATACCAGCCTGGCTAACTACCACCTTCAAGTTGAAAATCTGCCACCAAATACCAATAGGTATGTTCTGGCAGTTTCATTTGAGAGCCAATCTCTCCACAAGTTTAGCGTGTCTACCAACTTGGGCTGTATTGTCACTTAAGTTAAGGGTGAGATTATGGCCTCAACTATAAAAAAAACTTCTTATCTAAGGCACTGTAGTATCTCTGCAAAGTGTGAATGAAAAGATAAACAACCTAAAAGATGAATGGTCATTATTCATCGAGTCTTTTGACATAGAGTGCTCGTTAGCGAACGATATTTGTTAATGTTATGTTATATAGGCCGCTCCTATTTCTGCGTTGTCATCTATTGTCAAACAAATGATGCGCTCGTCAACCGACGGGTCGTGTGGCTGTGTGCGGCCTCGACTTCCTAATGATTGTTCATGCAATGAGGTTTC
This sequence comes from Actias luna, assembly GCA_039707435.1. NCBI lineage: Eukaryota > Metazoa > Arthropoda > Insecta > Lepidoptera > Saturniidae > Actias > Actias luna. The sequence continues at coordinate 3,425,264 of JAZHAC010000033.1, read as the reverse complement.
GTCACTTCGATATATAGGATCGTTTGTCTGTACCATGGTGAGTGCTCTGAGGAACTGTTCGATCTTTTTAATACTTTAAACGTTTTCTCTCGCCGAAAGCACAGGCTCATTACATTCTCACCACGTCGATTAATAAGCTTTTAACTTAGACAGCACTTTAACTAGCGTGTAGAGTATATATCGTAGAAAATGTAGGTTATTTTCCAAGGACTCTCTGACCAGGCATAGTATTGAATATAATATTCCAAAAATCATTGAATACGATTGCGCGATGTTTACCCATGCCTTATATGCAGTGTTGTCTCCTGCAAAAAATACTGAAATTTAATAACTATGGGAATTAATAAACATAAAATATTAGATGTTAAAATTTAAAACTACAAAGCTGTCTAAAAGGACAAATCTAAGATCACGCTGGCAGCGCAAAACGTCAGGTTCGTCAAATGATGAATTTAACTTTATGATGCATTTAACTTAAGTACAGTTATAAACTCCAAATTAGAATCATTTATAACTCTACTAGATTTTACGTGCTACCCTCGTGTTAATATTGATTTTGTCAAACAAATCGGATGACGCAAAAAAAGTGTCACACAAAGTTTATCTCTCTCTTAACCCCACTTCCAATAAAGCTTTTGCGAGAAAAAGTAGCCTAACACTGTCTCCAGGTTGTCATCTATATCTATGCCAAAATTCATCATATTAACAATCACAGAAAGCGTAACAAACAAACTCACTTTCGCATAATATTAGTAAGCATAAGGATAAGGAAATAAGAATAAAGATGAACTTCTACAGAACTGTAACGAATAAATTAATAATTCCGGAGATTTATGATAGACATGGCAACATATTATCTTGCAAGCGAATGATTATTATTTGTCGCACATCAGCCGACATTCGTGTTCTTATAATCGTTCCAAATCGGTTTCGAAATGCTTCCACTACTCCATATATGTATGTACTTGCATTGTTTATACATACATATGAAGGTTCTTTTATTGATGTTGTATAAGCTGCGCCTGTGGCTTCGTTCGCATATATTTGAACTCTTTTTGTGAATATTTTTAAGATCGATATTTGTTAAACAGTTACAGATTAATATACTCTTACCAAGGGTCTAACAGATGGACAAAAATTCATAATACACTTTTTGACTTCTATGTAATTAGTCTCGTAAGAAATGGTTTAAATTTTCATAAAATATTTTACGTACACATATGATTCAATTATTTTTTTCGACCTGACATGCGCTGTTAGCCTTACGGCCTTTGACAGCTGCACCGAACTTTTTTGGGCCAGTGCTGGGAGCAGTCAGCTTCGAGGCAGCGGCCGCAAGGATGCCAGAGTGGCCAAACTTCGGCTTGGGCTGCTGCCGAAAAACGAACAAACATTCGAGAGCCTGACAGGTCCTAATTTATTAAATTGATTGATAGTCACTTACAGAACCTATAATTCAATTACAGTCTTATTACTCATTATATAGATGGCCGTGCCTGCGACTTCATTAGCGTGGATCTAAAAAATAATTAATTATTTCAGTCCGTTTTTATAACTTTTTTCAATACAGCTTTTCTTCTATTGTTAGTAGATTGATGTTAAATAGTCTAAAGCCGTCCTCAATAATTATTAAATCAAATATTAAAAAATGTATGTGGTGGTTCCTAACATTAGTGAATTCAAACTAACAAACTTTTCGGTTTTATAATATTTATATAGATTATTGTTAGGCTGAATCTCACCTGATGTTAAGTAACGATGCAGCCAAGAATAAAGTCTGTGTAGAACAAGAGCTGACGACAAATTTGAAAAAAGAAAATACATTTATTTGTTACAAGCGGACAAAAAACAAAAAATAAATAAAAATAATGTTTATAAAGAAATAGAGTAAATTCAGATGTAGTATTCCAATGCGGTCGGTAGCCATGCAGATATCAGAACATATCCTACTATTATGGTGTGGTTTCCAAACAGTGTTTAAGTTTTTTATTCTTAAGGTTTAGCGTTATGGCAATAATCTCACCTGAGCTTAAGTGACGATACGGCCCAAGTTGGTAGACACGCTTAACCTGTGGAAGAACTGGCTCTGAAGTGCAGCTGTTGGAACACACCTATTGGTATTTGACGGCAGATTTTGAACTTGAGGATTGTTGCTAATCGGGAAGACATTAGAAAAAGCCCTGCCACCATGTAAAAACCAAGTTCACAGAAAATTCATCTTGGTATTCGAACCCATGTCATTCAACAAAATATTTCTATTTTATTATAACAAAAAGTGTTCTTCGCCGTCTTACAGGAACAAAAGTAAAGAAATAATATCTCAGAAGTAGAGATGATGGATGTGAGTTCGAATCCTATCAATGAGCGTAATCTTTCGTTGACAGAGAACATCGAGTTGAAACCATAGCATTTTTTATGGAATAGGGGCAAACGAGTTGGCGTGTCACCTGATGGTAAGTGATCACCACCACCCATGAACACCCAAAACACCAAAGGAATCGTAGGTGCGTTGTCGGCCTTTATAGGAGGGACTGGCTGTCAAGGGCCGTTATGTTTATCTTATTCTGCATATTCCTTCAGTAATAGGAAGCTAAATTAATCCTGTATACTCGGATTTAATTTATTATAATTAATGCGTTCCAACGCTCGCAGTTGCTAGTGAAATAATAATGAACATAAAAACTTTAGCACCGCGGTGTTATGAGTGAAGATCACTTTCGATATTTATTGTGAAGGCGTTGTTTAATACATAAACTGAGTCAGATTAGACGGTAAAAACCGCTTTCAATTACGTGATACGAATTCTTCTACGGTTTCTTCATCTGTTGCGATGGTTTCAATGGTTTGTAATAACACAGACGAGCATGGGGTTTCTAATAATAATGTGTAATTTACAGTAATATTTAATAAAGTAGGGTACCGTGAAATCTGCCTGGAGATTTGTTTTTAGTTTAAGGAACTTGAATGGGAATATATCTTGAATCTAAAGGAAACCACAACCCAATAAGTATTATGTTCCAGCGTTAAACAGGGCTTCTAGAATTTAGAGGAAAGGGTTTCATATTGGCAATGCGTTAGGATATATCTTACCGTAACCTTGTTTGACACACTTATTAAAATAAAATTTGTATTTAAAAATATTTTGTGTAATCATATGGACATGCATTTTCTTATAAATATAGAAGTATAAATATGTTTTATTTAGAATTTTTGTATGTCTGTTCTTCCGTTTGTCTGTCAACTTGTACGCGCAACACTCCTTCAATCAATCCTCCTTCAATTTCCTATACGATCATTATTTCCGGAGTTATTGATTATCAAAGTGAAAAAGAACTTTTTTGCTTTGATTGACGATAACTCCGCGGCAAATCGTCGTACAGGCTTTTTGAATACGTCAAATTAAAGAGTATTAAATTTTAAAAATTTTTTTGAAGCCCGTGGACCTTTTTTTAGACGAGAAAAATTTGGAAAAATTTTTTTGGTAGTTTTCTTAGGATTTCTCCAGACCTGGACATGACAAAAAAATTTCATTTGTCATATCTGAAAACTAGACACATGGAGCTACAATATGCTTTTTTTGTTTTTTCTGTACGATCATTTTCCTCGTAGTTACAGCTCGTTGAAAATCACCCAAAAATTTGGATTTTTTTTTATATCCCTTAATTTTTGTGTCTAGTATATTATTTTTTAGATCTACTAAGTAGCACTATTTCTATTGTACATTGTATTGCACGTGGATGAAATATATATCTGACAAATTAATCGCCTCTCGTACAAACTCACATCTGCTATTTAATAATTTCTCGCTAAAAAAATTAGCCCACGTCTAAATATTAGAAAAATTCAGATTAGCGTGTAGTATTTTAAGACTAATGCGACTGTATGAACAACTTCAATTATATTGTGGTTAATTACATAAAATATATACTTACGAAAATACAAAGTTTTCTTTATTACTATAGATGTATATTGTATAGATAAGGTACATATTATTTTCTGGTATAACCTTTTCAAAAATCTGTATTATTTCCAAGATACTCTTTTATATTAAATATTAGAAAAAAATGAATTGCTCAAGACGATTAACAAATTTGTTTTGCTCGATCAAAATTTTATTTGTAATTAGATATTTTTAATAATGTAAATCGTACTTCATAAATATAAATAAAAAAAAGGTTTTTTTTTTATCGGAAAGCTCAAGATAGTTACGGGAATTCGAACACACGTTCATCGACGTGAAACGTTAAGATAAAATAAGTTAGGCTATATTTAATAAGAATTCATTATTGAGCCTTTAAAAACTACTTTAAATAGTGAACATTGTGATCTTTTAAATTGAATAGTATAAAATGAAATTTTGGATTAAATTAAATGCTTAAGATGATTAAGAAATTCATTTAAAAAAGATTAATTCCATGTCGATTATAAACCACGTTATTGTAAGAACACCAAAAAGACTGATATATGCTGTCGGGGACCTATTATTAAATCTTTTTAAAAGGAATATTCCTCGCATACAATATATTATTTTAATTTTAATAATAAAGCCAGCGTACGTGAAGGCAGCCTACAGAAATAATATTTTATTTCCTGTTTTTGTGACTTTTATCAATACTGCTTTGCTCATATTTATGATAACGTGATGTAAGTAACCTAAAGTATTCCTCAATGGTTACCCAATCAACTATACAATTTATTTTTAAATCTGATTGGAAGTTTCGAAGATTAGCGCGTTTAAACAAACAAACAAACTTTCCCGCTTTATAATCTTAGTATAGACTTTCCGAGGAACAGTTTTGCTCTTTATGATATTTTAACTGCTTCAAATCACCGTCCTATTAACATTATGTGTCTCCTAACTCTTGTTAAGGATAATCGCTTAGTTGTATATATTATAGTTAACTGTTGTTATTGAGTTTTATTAGAACTAATAAAGTTAAACTTTAAGAGCTTATTGCCAGTATTGTATATATTTGTAACCTAACAATAGATTTTATATGTAGTTTGAATGTATCGTGTGTATCTTGTTTCTTATTTTTGTGGATAGCCTGGTTTCGATACAGTTTATAGGGCGGCAAAAATTGTTTGATACAATCTCCATCGACTATGGTCCTACTTATGGGACATTGGAAAAGTTGTGTGCGGTCTTTTAATAAAACGAAGAAGTGAATATGCTCTAAACCAAGGTTTTCTGGTTTCAGTTAATATGGACCGTGGTGCATGGAGATGGATACAGTTGCCCGTACGGACAGAACTGCGCTTTTGACCCAGCGCCGCCCGGACGGTCACCTCCGTGCGCGCAACCAGGGTTGACTTACTGTCTACATCCAGACCAATATCCAGAGTAAATGAAATCATCTTCTATGCTAATAATTACTGACATTGGTAGCTCAGCGGTTCGAAGTTCGAATTTTTGCAATGAGTTTTCGGTAAGGTAAACGTCGTGATGAAACCATAACATGGTGGTAAGGCTTTTGTAATGCCTGTCTAGCTAACGACCACCATCAAGTTGAAAATGTTCCACCAAATACCTATAGGCGTGTTCCGTCAGTTGCATTTGAGAGACAGTCCTATCACTAGGTTTAGCGTGTTCACCATTTTGTACCACATAGTATAAAACCCTTTATAAACTGTGTTGTATAATTATTCAATTGAAAATATATGAAAACTAATATACTTGTAGCGTTATAATAATTTAAATCCTTACTAATATTATGAATGCGAAAGTGAGTTTGTCTGTTGGTTACGCTTTCACACCTAAACCGCTGAATCGGTGGTGATGAATTTTAGTATACAAATAGGTGGTACCTTGGAGAAGGTGGTAGGTTACTTTTTCACGCGTAAAACCCATTAGAAGTGGGGTAAAGGGAGGAAATAATCTTTGTATGAAAGTTTTTATTACGTTATCCGATTATATAAAATCAATAGTTACGTGAGCGAAGTCGTGGGTAAAGGCTAGTAAAAAAATAAAAATGCATTTTTTTTATAATTTAATTGGCAGTATAGATTAATTCCTTTGCCTATCTTAAAATTACTAATATTTTTTTTACATTTCACAGAAAAGTGATCCGCCAATTGATAGACGCCGGTCAATACGATATTCGGACGCTTCTATCTGATGAGAGTAGAGATGATTTTACAATTACGACGGTGAAGCCAGAGTATCCCTATGAAACTGGACCCAACTCTTTGCCGCACGTTGATCAAATTTCGCTAGTAAACGACGCGTATTACCCAACGAAGAATTATAACAAGTTCCCTTCGAGACACAATCATGGTAAACAATAGAGTATTCTCGTTAAACTCAAAATCGATTAAGCGATGATAGCTTAGTGGTAGTGTGTACGGACGTCGTGTAAAGGGACTTGAGTTCGTCGTGGCTACAATGAACTTGAGCTTTCTGTGAAGGAAAACGTCGTGAGAAAACCATAGCATGGTGTTTTTTAATGCCTGCCTGGCTAAATAGCACCCTGAAGTTGAAAACCTGCCGCCAAATACCAATAGGTGTGTTCCGGCAGTTGCACTTAGATCCAGTCCCTCCACAGATTTAGCGTGTTCACCAAGTTGGGCCGTGTCGTCACTTAAGATAAGGTGAGATTGTGGCCATAACGATAAGCCTAACTATATAAAGAATCATTATTTGTGGAGGACACAAATAATTGTCACATGTCGGACTCGAATCCACAGTACTCCGCGGCGATTGCAGTAACGCAGCTGCTTGAACTGTTAGCTTAATTTTTACCTTCAGTAACTGTAAAATGTATGTATGTATGTAATGTGTGTAGTCTTTTTAAGCGTAAAAGGGAGTTACAGCATTTTCAGGCTAGTACTAAGTCAACACTTAATTAAACAAACATGGTTTAGTAATACCAGTACCATAAGACGTTGTTTTATTTCCGTGTGATTTTTTAAAATCGAAATGTGAAGGAATTCAACGAACACAATAAAAATATTTTTGTTGGTATTTTTTTAATCTGCAAATTTAACAAATAACAATAGTGTAGAGCTAGATTGAAAGGAGAGAAAGAGATAAATAATATCAGATAATACAAAATAAACAGGCATTAAATGTTGTTATATTCAGTTACAGCCCCATACTCAGCTACTTGCTACAATGTAACCCTACGGTATTGTAATACAAAATACACCAAATTTTACAGATGGATATTCTCACAAAACACCGCTCCATCCGCCATCTCCGATCGACCCTTCTCCCTACAACGTCAACGCCTTCCAGTCGGCAAATTTCTCCAAATTCGGCTTCCACGGCTACTCGCCCAACGGGTATTGGAACCCGCACAACCAATATGACCAGGAGTACAACAAAAAGTTGTACAAGAATCCGGGAACGAATGTTTACAATCCCAATCTGTTTGATACGTCTAATCTATACCCGGGATATGAAGCGGACGACTGGTTACGTCAAGCGTCGAGTGGTGTCACGCAATACAATCCTAATCAATGGTGGAAGTAAGTTATTCAAAAGATTTAAAAAAAAAAAAAGCACAAATTCTAGAAGTAAACTTTTTGAATATAATAGAGTATAGTGATAACCTACTGAATATTATTATACATGAAAAAAGCTACAATCAATCTTCGTTTAAATCGATTAAATATCAAAACGATCATGTCCATACATCCGTGCTTAAATTCTTAGACGATTTTTCTTCGGCACTACCGAGATATTGAGTAAATAACATACAACGATTACAACAATGAAAGTAAGAAACTCAAATGTTCTTTATACATTAAATTTAATGTATTAGACATTGTAGTTTGGAATACAGTTCATATTTAATACTGCAATTCATATTATAATTAAATATTACGACTCAAAACTTAGGGTGTCTTTCTACACATTGCAGACTTTTGGTTTGTCCTTTTTTAATTTGTATTTTATTATTTCGTTCCTTAGTATAAGTTCCGTAATATAAATTGCTTGTTAATGGTCTTATGTGTGTATTTACTTTTTTTTCTTTATAATACATACAAATTATTTAATATTTTCAAAGAGTTATTATTGTCCTGCTGGTGTAAGTGTCGATACTACGTTCATACAGTAGATATCAACAAAAATGGGATTTTTCAATATTTCGTACATCAAAGTTTATATAGGAAATTATATTTTTCGGATAACATTTAATAATAATAACGCTGGAATATAATTTTCGAATAAAATTATCGAACCGTTTTTAAAACTATATTGTTCAGATTTATTCCATGTTCAAATGTTCAAATGTCAGATCCAACAAAAAATAGTGGTAGGGCTTTCTTAATGCCCGCCTAATTAGCTACCAACCTCATGTTGACAATCTGCCGCCAAATACCAATAAGTGTGTTCCGAGTAGCACTTGAGAGCCAGTCCCTCCACTAAAGGCCGGCAACGCACCTGCAATTCCACTGGTATTGTGGATGTCCATGAGTGGTGGATCACCTTTGCCACGCTAAGTGATCACACTTACAATCAGGTGACACGCTTGCTCGTTTGCCCACGATGACATAAAAAATGTCGTGGTTTACCCAAAACAGTGCTGTATACGCTGTGGTCCAGTTATTGACTACTGAAAATTGCTATTTAGATATTTTAGATTTAAAATAAAGGACTATAATACTTTTCTTTGTTAGGTACGTATCTCCGTCTCGCTCTGACGTGACAGTGGAACGTTCCATCACATTTCCAACGCGCACCACCACCCTGAGGAAGAGAAAGCGACGAAACGCTGAGCTCGTCAACGCGGCTTCGAAAAGGAATCTAACAGGTGCCGAGGCTTTACGGATAGCTTTAGGACTGGCCAGGTAAATAATCTTACATTACAGATCTATTGTTAGCGTCCACTTTAGCGATTACGTAGCCTAGGACAAAAAGACAAATTGCGGCCTCTTAAGAATACATGCATAATTCTCATTGATCAGAGTAGTACCATATATCTATAGCACCGAATGTTCAAAGAAGTTTAAAGAGCGTCCTTTAGAAATTTGAATATAGTATCAATACAATGTATTATATAAAAAAACCTACAAGTTTAGCCAACGAAAGTACTGATGTGCAAAATGTTTTCTAAAAATTTACCTTATCACTTTTAGAAACCAAACGGCAGTCGCGGAGCCCTTTCATTGCTCCAACCCAAAGAGCGGGCATTATCTACGCTGAGAAAGCGTTCATACTTTAGTGCAGGAATTTACGAATTATCCTTATACTATCGAATTTTTAATATCATGATAAACAAAGATTTTATAAGTATTTTGTGTCAATTGGCATAGTCAAGCCTCAGTATTACGTCGGTGTTCAAGGAAGTATGTTGTGTACCGATCGATGTATCAAGTGCCATAAAACAATAGAAAACGCCCTCGTGTGTTTGTGTTAGTGTACCAACTATACAAACAAAACTTGTAAAGCTCAAGGTAATACATGTAATTCGTAATTATGACTCTTTTCATTGATCATTTTATATTTTTAAGTAATATAAATATATCAATCCGTAAATTTTTCCGTTACAGAAAAAAAGCTTATAATTTAGACGATTCGTAGCAATATCTTTTTCGCACCCGGTATAAGAATGTAATTTCACATTCATTGTAATATTATTATGTGCGTAGTAGCGTCAGGCGCGGATCCAACCCTCACAAAAGGTTGTGGTCACAGCTACCCGAAAATCGGGCAACTGCGAACAGGCGTATGAACTTGCTCATGATGCATTATATTGTGCTTTCCTACAAAGGAGATGTTTATAAAATGTATGGGTGTGGGTAAAGCTGCGGGTCAAACACTAACCCTGAAAGTGTGACGTCACAAGTTTATTAAGGTTCGCGTTTATTCGCGCTCACAATGGTGGATTCGCAGTGGAATACCGTACCATGTGTTTGGCCAAATATTATGAAGATAAAGTGTTTATGATATTATTCACGTATACAGTTATTTTTCTGTATTTTCAGTACGGAGACTTCGGCAGAGCGACCGAGAAGGCAAGCTTCTAATGCGCAAGAGTTATGCACCGTTCGTACCGAATTTATCACACCCCGCGCGGCCCTTAACAATAAGGGCAATTGGAAATACGTCGTGAACATGCCTGATAACATGACGCAGCTTGTACGAGCTGAAATTTGCACGTTTGTATACAATTTGTAATCATATTCGCGTCTAGAAAATTATTTATTCTTAAGTTATATTGCGCTCACAAATTCATGTGTAAAATTTATTTATTGAAAAGCCGTTGAAAAATCTTAGAATGCCCTACTTCATGATAATTATAGAAGTACGCAACTGTAATATTAGTTTAATTCTCGTTTTTAAAATAGAAATTTTATTTAATACAATACTACAGTTTACTCTGAATTCTAAATAATAGCGACATCTATTAAACTTTTTTGAACTAAGTTACACCGCCATCTATTGTCAAGTAGTGGAACTTTTTTTCATGAACGAGAAGTATTAAATATTTTATACATTTTTTTTTTCAGTTCAACGGCTTGCAGCGGTTTATGCACTATACCCATAGGATACACCTCTCGTTGTGAACAAAAGTATATACAGAAACGTTTAGTGGCCCTACAATCAAGCGGACAAAATTTATATACCGATGTATTTTGGATACCAAGCTGCTGCCAATGTAGTATCACGCCGACTACAAATTAAGCGATGAAGCCTTTTGTGATTTACTATTACGTCTTTTGTTATCAATTTAGCTGTTATTACGATTGTCGTCATTACTGTATCCTAGATGGCGCTAGTATGGCGGTATACATAATTGAGTTTTTGTGAATATCATTTATTCCTTCATAAATCACTGCCTTTCTTATGTTAAGTTAATTAGATTTTAAAAAAGTCATGACATATTATAAAAATAAATGTTGGCATTTTCCAGTATATGTTTATTCTATAATTTAAGAATCCCGTAGATATAGAAGAATAGGCATCAGTATGAATATATATAACACACATTTGTTTTTAAATAAAATTATGAACAATTTAAAAAGGAATTAATCTGATTCTATATGATGTAAAGTGCATAGAATTTATGAATAATAGTGATGTGCCTAAAAATACAATCTTACAATCAAAATATTTTGCGTATTTCTTTTTTTATAATATATTGTATACTCAAAGGGTAATTCTGTATATAGTAGTTTTACTAAGTTAAGAATAAATGGTTACCATGTATAATGTTTTTTTCTTCAATCCCTCACTGTTTTCGCCTCCAAACTGGCCATGTGACGTTATCTATACGATTCTTTATTTGTTTGTTTAACGCGATATATTAGGAAATACTAGTCAGTTTTTAAACAATATTTTTAATTTGATGTAAAAATCATCGAAGTAGGCTTTAAGATATTCAAGATCACATTACCACATATAAGAGTTCAGCGGTATTTAAAAAAGTTACAAATTCGACCAAAAATGATTGAGTATTTTTTTGGTTCCACGCGAACGAAGTCGCAGGCACAGCTCTAGTTAAGTATAAATTTGCAGTGACTATAACACACTTCTACAATAGAAGGTGATAAAAAAAAACTATTAGACATACGTAAGAAGAAACCTGTAAATAGATTAAACCTATTAAAGCCATGGAGAAAGACAATGTTATAATGGATCCGAAAATAATCAGTTTATATAGACTCACTCTTCATATCTCAATGAGATTAGAAGCGACGATAGCACAGTTGGTATTATGCGCGGACCCCGCGTCAATGGACGTGAGTTCGATCCCTAAAATAGGTTTGAGCTTTCGATGAGGGAAAACATAGTGAGGCAACCATAACATGGCGGTAAACATTTTTGTAAAAGTTTAAAGAACATGTCAATAAAGATCTCCTGTCCATTCACGTGGATCATTACCTGAAAAATGATGTCTGAAAAAGATTTAATCTCTATGTACACGCTAAACTATTCAAAAATGTGCAATCATTTCTTTTAAATACTGTTCGCTCGTTGCTTGAAATTCGACAGTAATCATTATTGAAAACTAGCTGCTACCCTCGACTTCGTTTTCGTGGACCTAAAAATTATTAATTAATTTTTGTCCGTTTCCGTAACCTTTTTCAATATAGCTTTACTCCTATTTGTGACCGCGTGATGTTAAATAGCCTACAGCATTTCACAACGCCTGCTCTATCAAATACAGTTTTTTTTTAATCCGGCCCGTATTTTTTAATATTCAAATAAACATAAAATCTTTTCCGCGTTATAATATTAAGCTAGATTTAGATAGATTATAGATAACAAAGATATTTTCTCAAGCTTTGAGGAAAATCATGTGAAAATTGAGAAAAAAATATATTTAATCCATATCGCTAAAACTTATAATTACTTACCTTAACAAATAAAATAAAATCGCTAGAGTAGAAAATACATATAGACCTCTTTTGTCTTTACCTATTCATATTATACTAGTGGTCGCCGAGTGGCTGAAATTCAACAATAATTAATTTAAATTACAAGTTTGAACATTATTAAGGTTCTGTTGTCAAAGAATATACTTCTATAATCACAGATTATATTGTAATAAATGAATTTATTATAGTTATGTTTGATATTCAGAAAAGACAAATAATATTAATTTATAATCTGTTCTCAATTTGACGGACTTAAGCAATAAACAAAAGAGTGTATATGCGTGTGTGTTTGTCAAATACATAGTAGGATATGTAAGGTTTTTTTATTAATTTAATGTATTTTTATGCAACATTTTAAAATAAACATACTCATGCTGCACTCCTTGTCTTATAAACTATAAATGTGCTAAATATCATACTGAGCTATCAGACCTTGTTCTGCCTTTTCGAGTAGTCAATCACATCGACTACAGTGACACCTATCGCGTTATGATCACTTATCGAGATAAAAGGTATCTTATCTCTCAAGTTGAGTCAAACTGCACACAGTGTGGAAAATTTGATTTAATAGATTCGGTAGTTTAGGAGTTCACAATGTGGCACGAATTTTGTATAAATAAAGATATAATAAAACAAAAAAATAACCAATCGAGTTTCTTGAAAGTGCTTCTTGATCGCATGAATGTTTATCAAACCGATGGCAATATCTTGACGTTTATGTCTCTTATTAGTGGCCAAATTCATTAAAGAATTTTGATTTTAATTTATAGGTTCTTGACGAAAAATTTTAATCTTGACGGCCGTAGCTACTAGAAATCCGTGGCTCATTACAGTATCCGGATACATTTCGATCAAAGCGATGCTCAAACATACTTTTACGAAATCATCCCTGTGTTTTAATCGTTTGTAGCTCTTGTTAGTCGCTAGACATTTAATGTAAAATCATCTATACAACAATACAGATAACCCATAATAACAAAGCATCTATCAATTCTACGTGTAATTATACTATCAAATCAAGATGTATATTAAAAATGTAAGAAAATTTAAAAAATCTTGCATTTCCTTCACCAGCGATTTACATATCTTGCTCTTGAAAATAACATATTTTCGTAGTATTAAGTTAACGAGAGAACGAGGGGTGGAAATCGTCCACATCTGCAAGGGATGGAGCCCTTAGGCCGCACCCTTGGGGTTACCGAGCCTACCTTAACAAATTTTCTCTTAAGCTGAACTTGGTTTTCTATATTTATCAAACAGTCAGGTTCACTTTGATGTCCATTCCTTGCAATTAAGTTGGATTTTATACGAAATAAATTTAATCTTATTTTTCTTGTTTTTCCTTAATAATTTCTTTAGATTTGAAATTATTAATTTGCGAGGTTATTTAAATTTATTGTGCATGTATTTCAGTTTTTATTAATAGTAACCTTTAAATATTAATAGTATATATAATATTATTAGTCACTAACAATAATAGATGAAATTTAACATATTAATCAAAATACTACATTAGATTTATCTATAAATTCTGTTTTGTTAAATACGTTAAAGCGAATATAATGAATAAAATATCCTCCTAAACTTACAACCTTGTGAAACTATGAGAATATCGGACTCACAATATCTTTTACTATCTAGACAATAAATATTCACAGCTTATACCGTAATGTAGAATCAAAGTTACGTTACGAAAAAATGAACAACTCGTATCATACTTCTATCAGATGAATCAATAAAGCTCTTGAAGCTGTTCATATAATAAGAAAGTTAAAACAACGCCCTGCGTAAACTTCTTTCAGCCCTCTTCAATATTTATAATTCTCAATAACCTTATTTAAAATTTAAATTACAATACAGTAACTATTTCCAAGCAAATGACTACTATAATAAAGAAAGCTCTTACATCCGCGGCGGGCGTCAAAAACGACGCCATGACGCTTTGAAAAAAAAAAATTCAAACCTAAAGTCTTCCGACACGCGTAAAAGTAAAAGAGGAAGCGGGGAAAAAATCAATGCTTGCGTTTTATGTTCTGTGCGTGTGACAGATCGGTTGCCATGGCGACCGCGACGGGGGACACGACCGGCGGGAAAAAAGGACCTATATCAAACGGGGTAACTACAAAATGTCGGCTATGCGTTCCGCGTAGAGTCGCGTCATTCGCGCTGCGTTCTAATTTAAGCTTTTATTGTTTCGCAAAGTTCGCGTTGCGTCGTGCGAGCGAGACGGACGATCTCGTAAGGGAGTCGGTAATCGATATTACGCACTTTTGTACCGATGGAAATTGGCGGCACGATGCAAGAACGGGGCTTGCACGCATTGCAATTCTTTTTATTTTTATTTTTGATAATTCTGTCACAGGATCACGGAAGCAAACAAATATCACATTCATAAACATAGATATCTTTTAATAATTTGAACTAGGGATTCTAGATTTCTACTGGTATAAAATTAAATAATAATTTTGGTAGTGACCTTTAATGTGTTTTATGTTCATAAAAACATCAAATGCTTAATCTGCAACATATATAAGTTACGTATGTAGAATCTAGTGGTATACAAGTATCTACATATCTAGTTGATAAATTTAATAATTACTCGACAAAATGATTAATAAAACTTCATAATAGTAATGGTCCAATAATTATTTACGATTAATAACTGCAGTAGATGAATAATAGTATAGTTTTACTGAGTAATACTGAGTTAGTAGCTCCCACGTAGGCGGTCAAATTTGATGAGTCATTTCAAACTAGGGTTCGACTAGGGTGATGCGAATTTGTTTCTCAGAATTGAATCGTTTTTCTGCGAATGTATTCGTCATACTAAATTATTTGATTATTTATTCGTTCTATGTTTCACCGAAAAGCTCCTAACTGTTCTCATGAATATTGTATTTATATAATGTCTTACTCTCTAAGTTACCTAGATAGGTTATTTTTTTACGACGTCGAGTGACGCTCGGTCGCTTAGATATTATTAATTTTATATGGGAGCGTATTTTCTCGGGTAAACAGTCTCGTCGTACAATATACGAAAGGTATATTTCAGAAGATGTAATTATTTTTAAACTTTTTTGATTGCAATTTTTTTTGGGATTTTTCATAATATTATAATAAATATTTATATGACGTATCAAATCAGGATCACTTCCTGTGTGGGATATATTTTGAGAAATCAATTTACCGCTATCAAAAATGTTGAAGACGTATTCAAATTATGTAGCCTTCACGACAGATATTAACACTTAGAAATGTATTAATATAGATTCTACTTCTTTTTTGGAATTTTTGATTAAATCTTCTTAGATATGTAACTTAATTTTTTAGTATTGTGCGTAGTTAATATTTTAATTTAGACATTGTTTGACCCGATGCTGGAAATATTGGTGGCATATTGTGTTATATAGTTTAATTATTCTACATATGAGTTGTTGATAGCCACAAAATCTTAAACACACGAGAATCACCATTTCGTTTGCTTAGTATAAATTTTGAAGAAGCGATGACAGTTCAGTGGTAGTGTGTAGGAACGCCGCTTCATGGGACATGAGTTCAAATCCAAACACCTACATTGATCCTGGGTTTTCCGTGAAAGAAAACATCGTGAGGGTACCATAGCATGCTGGTAGGAATTTTTCTAATGTCCGTCTAGCTAGCTACCACCCTCAAGATGAAAATCTGGCGCCAAATACCAATAGGTGTATTCCGGCAGTTGCACTTCAGAGCCAGTTCCTCCAATGAAGGCAGGCAACGCATCCGCTATTCCTCTGGTGTAATGGTTGTCCATGGGCGGCGGTGATCACTTACCGTCAAGTGACTCGCTTGCTCAATTACCCGCTATTAGATAAAATAAGACTGTCATAATATATAAAAATTGCTATTAAATAATAGGAAGAAGAACTTAAAAATATAATCTGCAGCGATAATTTTTCAAATATTAATATCATTCATATTTAAAATATTAATATACTTATTCGTAAAAGTCATGAAATTAGCTTAAAGCTGATTCGGATTAGATTCTGATTATTATTAAGTTCATTCTTAAATTGGTTTATTTTTGTCCAATTATTTCCTTACGACTCCAGAACAATTGCATAGTCTGGTGCAATGTTCGAGGACGAAGGTAAATCACCGGAAAACTGTATATAGGAACAGTATGCTAGGGAGAGCTTTCATATTTCTTGTAATTCCAAAGAGGATTCTGTGTCTCTATATTATCACCACGTTATGTACCAACTTCTTTCTCTACCTTGATTCTTCGTATGCTTTTTAGCTGTCTTTCGATTGCGTTGTAAAACATTTTTAAGCGGAAACTGTCTTTTAGTTGAAGAATAACAGCTAAAAATATCATTCTTATATTACTTCTATAATATTACTGAAAAACAACAGACGATATTAAAAGCTACAGCCACCGTGACTGAAATGTCGTTGATGATTTTACCTTTTTTTCTAATGCAAAGCACAGTACAAACAAAGCGATGATGTTACAGTTGGTAGTATGTTCGGCCGCCGCGTCGATGGACGTGAGTTTCAATCCACTTGCAATGAGCGTGAGCTTTCGGTAAAGGAAAATATCGAGACGAAACCATAGCATGATGGTAGAGCTTTTTATAAAGCCCATCTAGTTAGCTACTAGGCTCAAGTTACCGCCGCCAGGTTACGTATGCCGCCAGATACCTATGGGTGTGTTCTGACAGTCGCACTTGAGAGCCACTGTCTGCACTACGGTTTCTGTTTACACCTTCTTGAGTCACATCGACACTAACATGTGGTGAGATTTTGTCCATAACCTTAAGCCAATAAACAATTAAACACTTACTGTAATTATTATTATTATTTAATCGTCGTATTCTCATTATACCTATGTATACGCTTATTTTGCTGCTCTGATCTATTTACGTGTGTCATATGTTATGTGAAATTACCTTTCTGAATTTATTACAATATTTTCTCTTTGACATTTCACATTTCAAATTTATTTACCGTATTTATTTCTTCCTCACACTCAACTTTATCGACAAAAATACTTGTCTTCATAAATAAAACACATTGCCCAGAGTTCAAGCAATTTTTTGTGTTAATCATTGAGTTTTACTAACTATAATCTCGCAATCCGGGAATTTCTAGTCCCTGTTAGCCTTTCTGCATGGGGTCAACGATTTTATAAAAAGAGATCAATTAAAATGACTCTGTCAAGTGTCCCATTACATAATATCGAGGTCGAAACCACCTCAGATCGGATATTTAGGCCGAGGGGAGTGCAGCGTGGCGCCAACATAGATGCCTGTGCGAGCTGGGGTTCAGACCCTCTTTGCACCTTACGGTCTGAATTCAAAACAATCGAAAACACCAACCTGTCGCGAAATAGGGATGATTGTCACACCCCATGGTGAATATTATTTCATATTTGAAACAGCTCGTTTTTGCTGAATCATAATAAACTGCTTTCAAATATAAAACAGTTCTATTATATTTATCATATGTTAATATAAATGTAGAAACTTTTTTTGTTAATTCAAATATTATAGCCAAATACGAAATGACTGATTAAAATGTGTAAAGTGGAAGCAGAACGGTTGCGAACTAGCGCATTGGATCGATAGAACGTCGACGCCGGACGCGAAAGCTCCAAGTAAACAGATCGAAGCTTTAAGCGAATGTACTCCAAATCGAATCCCGCCAAATGCAGCGACAGCTGTGCGTACAGCGGCAGCGCTGCGTAGCTCGTAGCGCGTAGCAGCGGTCGCTGAGTGTAGAGGCGCCGCGTTGCGTCTTGCCGCGCCGCACCGCCGCACCGCCGCGCCATGCCACCGGCCCTATTATTATTATTTGTAAACAAGCGTGTGCGGGCGCGGGGTGCGCGTCACGTGACCCGCCGCCATTGGCTGCCGACGGCAGCTGCGTCGCAAAGCGTCGCGCGCGCCAGTCCGCCGTCGACCGCTGTCGCGTATAAACGCGTATCGTCCAACTGTACGTGACGCGCGACACGCGCAATACCGTCGCGATCGCGAACTTCGAATCCCTTTTTGTTTATTTTTCGCTGGCGTCCTTCGGACCGTTTTGTTTCCGAGGCGACGAGACGAAGAAAAAAACGAGGCGCGGATGGATCGAGCGACCGGAGAAGGTAGTGGGTTCACGTGCGTTCAACGCAAAAGTTTTGTGGCGCAAAAGTGGAAGTGCAACCGTTGTGCTGTAGAAAAGTAGTTTCTGGTTTATGTGGATTGTTTGTAGTGTAGAGCGGTGGCAGTAGAGCGTGAAGCGAGGTCCGGTGCTCGTTCGCGTGCTTCCGCTAGAGCTTTCGTTGTGTGCTTTCGCGAATCGATCCCTGTTTTCCTGTAACGCATTTTTATAACAAATACGTTTTACATTATCTGTTGCATGCTTCTTCTAACCTCTTTACACGAGCCCTCCCGGTACAATCATTGTTTATGGGCAAATAAATATACTGATGTACAAAGTTAACGAACTTTGATTACCCTTGTTTGGGAATTTTTCATATAAAATAAAAAAATAATAAATATGCTGTAAACTATAAATATCATTGTTCTTACTAGAACACAATTCCGTCTATTCAAGTACTATCTTGTAAGAATTGAAAGAATGGCTGTTATCATTATTAGTTGAAATTTTATATGTTTTTGTTTACATGTGACGCTAGATTATCAATTGACATAAATGAGACATTTAGACCCTTTTACTATATTCCGTTTATATAGGCCGCACAAAAGTTTAGAATCTGAATGATTACAGTATATGTATCTATATCATAACTTGTACTATTCGAGATAACTTATTTCATTAATAAAGAATAGGTACCCATTATATAATAAAAGAGCTGACATATCCGGCATGTTTTGCAATGCCCTGTAAATATGTTTTTCCATTTTACGCTGAATACTACAACAAAGTCTGATCTTAAATCGCAAACGTATTTTTGCGTTAGTAACGAAAAAAGGAGAAACATAAAAACGGAACATTCATTTTTATTTAGGTATACAGATGTATCAATTAATAAAATGAAATATGTTTATTTTTTTTTCCGTAAATGAATATAATAATTTAAGTATTAACTGCATAATATTATGTATAATAGAAGTATTTATATACTTAATAGTGGGTAATGAAATAGCACATTTTTTTAAATTATAAATAATGTTTACTAAACCATTCAGTAATTATTATAAATAATAACTTCGCCTCAATTCTAAACGCTTATTTAGATTTTTCTATTAATACTGAATAGTATAAATATAAAGAGAAAGTTTAAACGGTTAGTTATTTAGTACTTTTTACTATAATGTCATTGGCAATAATGGCAATATTAGCCAGATCTGCTGGCAGAGGTTAGTTTGTCTATACTGAGTTAATGTATAGCACATTATATCTATAACCAGTTGTCCTCGCAACTTCTTTCACGTGAACTTCATATAAAAGTTATTCCGTACTATATCAGCAAATCAGCTATATATCAGCGAAAGTCCCGTCAAATTAGTCAAAATGCTTTAAAATTTGTTGTTATAACATATATACATTTAGTAAAAAGCTGTTAGATTAATATTATGACAAAATTTAATAAGCTTTATTATTGAAAGCAGCGGGTTTGCAAGATACCCATAATTGAGTTGTGTAGCTTGAGCTTATTTGTAAGTTGTGGTCGCGTGGTAAATATCTATATATGTGTTATATATTATCTATATATATGTATCACTTACTTTGTCGGTTGAAGAAAGCTTAAGTTAAAACTTAGCTTGGAGTTGAATGGCCATATGAGAAATATTAAAAATGAAAGAAAAAAAATGTAGAAAATACAATCGTAATGATTAATAAATTAATAAAGTACTAGATGTACTAGTTGCACCGACAAATTGTCTGCCCTTTCCAGTAGAAAATAATCCGACCACAGTTCTACCTATCGTATCCTGGATTAGCTTAAAAAGCAGTTTATGTTCTATGTTCTCAGATAGCAAACAAAAAATCCGTTCGTCTAAATGTTCATTTACTACTACAAACTTTTAAATTATGTATCTAATTAAAAAATAATCCTTTAATTTTATATTATTAAAAAGTATAATAGGATAATAAGTGTTCTATATTATATGTTAATATGCAGTGTTATTATTCGAAATATATTCAGTAGTATCTGAATGTTGCGTGTACGAGGCGACAGACAAAAAAGATTTTAAATTAAGCATTTTATGCAATATTTCGACAAGAAAGTACACTTTGATGATAACTTTCCAAAAGGATTTTGCTCAGTGACTTTTATTATATATATAGATAGCTTCAGTCTATAGCGGCTTCATGGATATGGGTGAAATGTACTCCAATGTCCTTTTTTGTATTCCTGACAACGTGTAAGATAAGTTTCTTGATTATTGATTCAATATTTAAGAATTTTAAGCATATGAAACAAACTTACATTCGCATGTATACATATTACATAGGATTAATGCCTATTGAATTTGAAACTACACAGGAATTGATATAGAAATGAGTTTTGTTAGCCCGCATCATAACGATGACCGTTGAAGCAACTTCGGTCCCCTTATTATATATTACGCATAAGAAAGCAAAACTCGCAAATAACCATTGACGAATTAAGTAAATACACTAACGATACATGACTAGAATTTACTACTACGAAGTCAATATTTAGCGATTTTTGCTATAGTCCAGCGTTTACAAAATACTTGATCACCGTTGTTTCTGGAATGTACTTTATTTACCAGTAGATCGGTGCAATGAATTTGGATTGTAATTATATAACGCTAAAATAAATTAAAAATATGTAGTAATATTACTGAAATATGAGAAAGGTATGAGAATCAATGTACAATGTGTGTTTATATAGATTTGATCTTATGAAATATAGAAGACTTAGCTGTTTTCGCAGCTTTGTTAGCATGGAACTAAAATTGATTTGATACTTTTTGCCCGTTTTTGTAACTTTTTTAATACAGCTTTGCTACTATTGGTGATAGCGTGATGTTAAATATTTTAAAACCTTCCTCATTGATTGCTATTAAATACAAAAATAATCTTTGAAATTCGATTGGTAGTTTCTAGGATTGGCGTGTTCTTCCAAACAAACTTTCTCGGTTTATAAAATTAATATGATGTGATGATGAAGGAATGAAAAGTATGGTTCGTGAGTCATGAAATTCCTATGTCAGTGTTGAGATGATGTCCGTTATTTGTCATTTAATTGTAATTTCTTGATGTAGCGATGAGCGGTATTAATGATCTTTATCGAAGATTACGAGTGGCGGAAACTTTAATCTCAGTCGTTATTATTTCTATAGTAATATTATACAAACATTGCACGCTAATTCATAGCTTAACGAAGTTTATCTTCACTACCCTTTCACACTATAAAAAAAACATTCATTCTCATAGTTGCAATACTAGAAACAGACACATCCACACAAGGCTCACTAAAATAGGACAACCATTTAAAGGACAATATGTTCGCTTCCATAATAAAATCGCTTTCGAAATACGTAAATTGCAACTTAAACCGTTTCAAATAATTGTTGAAAAATAGAAACTTGTTAAGGAAGCATATTATACAATTGCAGACTATTTTGCAGAGAAAAAAACATGGGATTAAAATATTGTTACTATTTTTAAGTTCGGACAGTTGTATTCATATGACAAAGAGAGCGATTGCTGGTGAGTTCTTTTCGCCGGTTTCGTCTCTTCCGAAACAATGTTGTTTCCGAAACAGGAGTACGTTTTTGACTTCAAATAAATGATATTATTATCCTATTTTTGAGAAAGAAATTATATGATTTGCTATCATTGATGTTTTGTCAAATTTATCACTAATTTTAAACATACACATGGAACGTTCCATATGATTCTGGTCAATCTTTCAAATGAGGTTGGTAAATTGTTATACGAATTGGGTCAAAGGTTCTGAATGAAGATGTACGAAACTTTGATACAAGTATTATTAGGTTATCATGAGACTGATATAACTGCTGTTAAAAGCCTCTAAACAAAATAAAGAGTAAAAAATATAGTTCATTTTATAAATGAGTATAACGAATTCATTTCGATGACAAACCAAACAGTAATAATTAAGGAAATATTGCATGCTAATAATTAAATTTAGAATATTAATAATGTTTTAATGTGTTGAAAAACCTATAATAAACCATGGTACTTAATTTTTACATCCATTGAATTCTTCGTTAAATTTTCAATGTAGGTTAACTATTATATTTTTAGTTTATTTTATTAATAGTGGTATGTAACAATTTTAAAGTATAGGGTGTATGAGACATCGCTTTGTGCACCTTTAACACGGATACCAAAAAAATATCGTGTAATTAAACGACATTGATATAAAAATAACTAGAAAAAATTAAAACAGAAGTTCTATAGGAAGTAAAACCAGATAGTGTACGTTTAGCTAAGTCCGTCTGGAGCAAAGACGATCCTGCGCCGCTCCCACGGATAATCGAATAAATAATACGCCTTCCTCCCGTGAATGCGATAATAGGGAGTCAAGTTCAGTGAGGCCAATGAAAACAAATAAACAAATTGGCCAATTTCGCCGCAGCCGACTGCTGGATGCCATGAGCGATGCGGATTGTGCAACGTTCTCCGCATGCTTCCTTTTTAGTTGAACAAGTTATGTTTCCTTTCTAATTCTCGTATCTAGATGATTTTCATTCGTTGTTAGCTGTTAAAGTTAGGCTTACACTATGACCTATAAAATGATATTTTGATCCTAACGTATTATTTTAAAGAACACATCGGTTCATTTCAATGTGCAATTTCCACTTATTCCACCATTACTTGCTACTTATTCTTATCTTATCTAATTTTGGTCGGTAAAACGTGGTTTCCTCTTTCACTTTCCTCAGAAATCGTATTAACATCTTCTATTCTCGTCATCGTTCTTCCTCTGCCCCTAAAACTCCATTTTCATACTTAACACCAATCGTTATGTGCAGTGATGAGTTTGATAATTAATTTTAGTGTCATTAATTTTTCGATACTTAATCAAAAATATGCTGGATGATGATTTGACTGTGGTGACTTTATCGCCTTACCTATTTCAGATCACCAGTGTTTGATTGTTGTATTTCGACGTAAAGAGAACCATTTATAATGCACAGTGGTAAGAGTCATAGCTACTTAGTTTCCAGGACTAGAGCTACATGTAACTAATCGGTGTATAGAATCACGGTTGTATATAACGTTGCAAGTAGCAGTCATAGACTTCATTGACAAAGTAACAAAAATTGGACTGCATGCAGATTATATACGTTTTTTACACAAATTTAACAAATTAAGTGCAGTCTAAGCTTTAGATCCTATAAAGCTTCTATCAAAAATACATTGCTTAAAAACAAAGAAACAAGCTGGAAACTTTGGGTTATTCAATTTATTCAGCTTATTGAAAAAATGATTCGAAATGTACCAAATATTTGAATGTTTTATTAAATTAACAATCTTTAGTAATCATTTTGAGTGTAAGTGTATATTTTGGATTAATTTTTAAACTAATTATATTACAGTATACAAAATTCGATTTTCAATCAAGCTGTATCATCTTAAAATACACAACTAATAATACGTTACAGCTTAGATATGAAAAATCTTAAACTTTAATAATCGAAGACAAATTTGGAAATGTAAATATTTCTTTAAAGGCTAAATTTGAAGACGAGACGTTCGTCGTTCAATCTCACGATTATTGCTTCAAATAATACCATAAGTTGATTCATACTCTCTCTGAAAATAATCTCCTGCTTATTGCTTGAATGTAGACGACCGCCGTGGCTTTCATATAAAACTAGCTAAGATTTAAACTTCAACATTGTAAAACCTGATATTTATATGCTTGACTGAATGTTATTATGTTTTTTACCATGCTTTTATTAACTCGCTTTCTTGTATGTCTGACCGGGTGGAAATTTGTAATTGATTTTAAACTAACTTTCCGGTTAACTAGATATTTGGACTGTAACTCACAAGTGGATGACAATGTATGACAATGTGGAAGTAATAAAATAATGTACCATGTTTTTATAACGGACTAAACAGTATAAATAAAAGATTGGAAACGAAAAATATGAGACATATGCAATACATAAGTATAAAGAGTGTGGAGAGTAGCTATCAAGAAATGAACTTAATTATCGGTTCAAATTATGTGCTGTGCAATAAAACTGCTAGTTAAGGTATGAATGCATCGATTATCTGCTGCAAGCGCCCCATGTTTTTCGCTTACAATCTTTTATTTTACACTTTTTAGTCCGTTATAAAACATGGTACATTCATTATTTCCATTTTATTATTATTTATGTTTGTATTATTATGTAAAGTTAACTATATCACGCGCAAGGGACGCGAGTTCGAACCCACCTACAATGAGCTTGAGCTTTCGGTGAAGGAAAACATCGTGAGGAAACCACAGCATGGTGGTGGGGCTTTTTCTAATACCACCCTTACGTTAAAAATCTACCGCCAAATACTAATAGGTGTGTTCCTTCAATTGCACTTGAGAGCCAGTTTCTCCACAGGTTTAGCGTTAGCATAAATAACCGCGATAAAATCCGTTTAAATTAGTTTTATTTCAATGAATAATATTCGCGTAAACCTAAGAAATCATTAGGTTTAGCTTATTTACCAACTTGGGCCGTATCGTCACTTAAGATCAGGTGAGATTATGGCCATAACGCTAACCCTCAACTATAAAACAATCTTAACTTGAAGGTATATCTGTCATTATTTGTCAAAGTATGGCGAGAACACCCATCGCTACTTTGAATTTTCCGTTATCTTCGTTTCTTATGTTTTCGATTTTTACGCTAAAATGTATACCTTATTCATAATTGTGTCATGAATTATCTATATTAATATTATAAAGCGGAAATGTTTGTTTGAACGCGCCAAACTTCAAAAAATATTTGATAGACCAAAAAATAAACATTACTAGAACCGGTACAACTAATTAAATAATTTTAGTTCCTCGCGACCGAAGTTGCAGTTATAGCTGTTATTATATAAATACAAAACTATGTAATTCAGCGGAGTGACGTACTTACAATTCAAAAAATCTTCAGTAAAATATATTTTTATATTAGAAGAGTAGTTTATAACACGGACTATATAAGAGCGATGCGAGCGCGTCTATGGGTTCAGTCAAAGCGAACACTCGAGGCAATATATTTATCGTACATAGCTGGAACATTACCGAAGGGATCAAAAATATATATTGCTATAATACTGTTATGATGTTGGCGCTGTAAATCGTTATTGGGAATGATTTATTTCTAATTTTTGTGGTTGTAGTTTTGTTCCTTCATCAGAAATAATCAGATCGTTCATTAGAAACGTGCCACTGGTTCATTGGAGACGAACATATTAAGATATCATCGTGTTATTATCGTTTATTTAATTATTTTTTAAAAAGCTTTCGTAACGTTTCCTAAAATGTAAGTATCTCTACATAATCTATTAAACTTTACTGTAAATGAGCCGCTATACGATATCTTCACCCTTATTTGATCTATAAAGCCGGATTAAATCATATTAATACAGAATTAAACACACATTTTGCGTAAAACAGTAAACCTTCCGCATGTAGACACGCAGAAGATATACAAAAAAAAATCACAATAAATCAACATATTTAAAAACAAAGAAGAATCAAGTAACAACTAAAAATATAAATTAAAAAAAGTAACGAAAATTAATTTAAAATATATATCCAAACTAAAAAAAACATCAAAAATAAACGTTAATAAGCCCTTCAACACATTATAGAGAGTTTAATTTTGACGATCTTTAGCCTTTCAGTGTATAATAGTTTTAAAATCTAAGTATATGAAAGTTCTGCTAAATATGGAGCTATGTGTATTTAACAAGTCTTAAGTCCCGCCGGTGAATGTACGCTTTCCAATAAAACTTCATTCTTTAAACTCCGCAAATCTCAAGGATCTCTTTTATTAAAAATTACTTGACTATATTTGAATTCTTCCAGTTTTATCATATACCAGAGGATTACACTTCTAAAGTTGTTTTTCACAGACTTACGCGAAACCCGTAAGGGTGTTTTGTTTAGTTTATTTTTTAAACTTTAACTACTTCGAACAAAGCTGCTAAAAGACATATCGCAGGCCGAGAATTTGTTTATAAATTTTGTTACATGTATCGGAACTCAATAATCCTGAATAATGTGTCTACTCATGTGATGAATTCCAGTTTATTCGAATGCAATTTGTCTACTTTGAATTTCAAGCCTTTTTTTATCATTTTTAAATTGATTTCATAAAATTGAAGTTATCGCGTCGCGGAGTAACAAAAAGGTAACAATACTAAATCATACAATCTACATACACATGTGACTTCCTTCAAACAATTTCATTTCATAGGTGTAAGTATAAAAAACGCACAATTTCCGATGTCGCATCCGATAGTTCAGACAGACGGGCGCACAAAAAATTCTTTACAAAAGTGTATCGACCACTTGTATCGTGCTGCTTCTGTACACTAAACTGTAACATGTCATCTGTAGGTTAAGATTCAAAATCGTCTAATAGTTTATTTGTGTAAGTGTATTGTTATGTTTGTCGTGATATTAAGGCACCAGAAAAAGTGGTAGTGTGGGAAAGATGGTTGTAAAAAACGCCACATCTGCGGCCCTATTCAAGTCGATTCGAGTGCTTCAATGGGATGGGACGGTAACTCTATATTGGGAATTTCTCGCGAGTTATATCGTCTTTAATGAGTGTTTAATCTTACTATGAACTTTCAACGTTGCGTCAACATCATCTGTTATATATGAACTATGAGTAAATTTATACTTCCAATTCATTTTCAAGCGCTCCAATTCATACTCTAAACATACTGTATCTTCTCAGTATACTTTTCTAAGTACACATAATAAATTAATAATGTTATAATTAATAATTAAGATTAGATTTTTGAATAAAATTGTTAGTCGATGAAATTATATATTGTTCTTTTAAATGTATCCAATTGTCAAAGATTTTCTTGAATCTTAAATTAGACAATTATTTGTTTTATAAGTTTAGTAATGTTCGAACAGCGCATCAGTTATTGCTAATTGAATTGAAAATGTAACGTTGCTGTATGAGTATAAATTTTCCCATTTCATTATCAGTGTATGTGCAATTTTGTCTCGAGTTGATTCCAGAAATTCTGTGTAAAACATTGATCTATCTTGCAAATGAGGGCTTCTTGCTCTTTTTGTCTAAATACGACCTCTGCTTCAGAATTCTTCTCGCCCATCCATTACCGACAGGCCACTGTCACGTCATCGAGATGATTTTTTGAGCTATTATAGCTTTTGACCAAATCATCATTGATTTTATCTTTTAAAGAAACTTCCATGATAGAAAAAACTATGACTGACTAAACTGAACGACTTTAAATTTGCAAATCATTCAACCCAGTGTTCATGTTTCGGTTTTATAGATCAACACTGATAAATAGTCTTCTTAAAATAATTTTAATGGGGATAATAAATGATGCACAATTATTCCTACAAAATTCCTCCCTCCAATTTATAATTAGACTTGCATGATTATACGAATTGTCTAGAACTTACCAATTGTAATATCTATTGCATTTATAATAGGTTATTAGTATATTGATTTACCATAAAATATTTTTAGTCTATTTGCAAGTACTTCTGTTTCGACAGTAGTCCTTGGATAAACTATCTATGTCAGCTTGCCCAATAGTTCGATGTATCCATTTAAAGTGACACAAGTTAAATATGTACCCAACTACAGAACATTATAAACAATGTAATGCCAGTAGAACAGTTTATATCATAAAATAATAGCGGCTGGAATTGAATCCGCATCGGTTCTGTTACCGGCAATCAGGACTGATGTGCGCATCCTGTGTGCCTATATTATAACGTTGTATAATAACATCAATGCCGATAGGTTTGTGTGAGAAACTTGTTGTAACGATTCCGTCGAGTTACGCTCGAAGACTTTTACTGTTTTGTGTAATAAACTGTTTCCTTTAAAACTATGTAACTCCGTGCTGTTTTATCCTTTTTGGCTTCTTATAGTGCCTCTTTTATTGTTTTCATGTATATTTATCTATATATATATTGATTTTAATGAAACTTCACATAGATATGTAACTTTGTCCACCATTAAATATAGGATATGTTTTATCTTAGTAAGTGATCATAACGCGATAGATGACGTTGCAGTGGATGTGATTGACTCGAAAACGTTATGGCCATAATCTCATCTGATGGTAAGTGACGATGTGGTCCAAGATGACGAAATGCTAAGCCTACTGGAGGTGCTGGCTTTCACAAGTGCAGCTTCTGGAACAAACTTATAGGTATTTGGCGGCAAATTATCAACTTCACCGAAAACTCGAGCTCCTTGCTAGTAGGTTCAAACTTACATCCATGAACGTGGCTTCTGTACACACTACAAACAGATTTATGATTGGTTCATATTGACATCCTTCCTTTTGCAATGTGCCGGACTGGCTAGGCTAGGCTCAATCCCTCTGACAGCACCATAGACCAGGCACAGCTTTCATACGTCTAGCCTACGGTAGGAATAGTGGCTTTTTCAGCTGTTAAACATTGGCGGTTACCTCTTCTTGCCGTTTCTACTTTGGTATAAAATACCAAAGTTGTTTAGCTTATTTTATTTAAATCCGCCTTTTGATTTATTAAGTTTGTTATTTGAATCGTATAAATATAATTGATATTTTAATCGTTATTTTAAAAATATTACTAGTTGTGTCCGTGACTTCGCTCGGTTGGTGATAAACTTCACCTTATGATTTTTCTGTAATCTTGATAATATGTATGCAAAATTCAATTATGGTCGGTTAGGTAGTTATGGCGTGGTAGATATTAAACAAACAAACTCACATTCGTATTGATATTGCCAGTTGGGATATTGTCGACTTGTATCATTACCATGTGTTGCTATTAGTAGATACTAGGTTAGGCAGATACTAACTTAACTTAACTTAACTTCCTTTCTCTTTCAATGAAAATTAATTCTGCAACAATCCCGAATACTTTTTACTTATACTAGGTCAATGCTTTCCTATTTGATACGCAAAGTCGGTCGCGTCGCCTTCGATTCCTATTTCCGTATACATTCGCATTTGTTATATTCTACGTATTTTATCATTCATAAGTTTCGCATGTCTAAACCAACGAAATATATCTTTAATACGTATGTGACACGCGAAAAGTTTTATATTTATTGTAAAAATAAGTTATTAATATTTAATAGCTGTGTCCGCGACTTCGTTCGTGTGGAACTAAATATTGATAATATTTTTGCCCGCTTTTGTAACGTTTTTCAATACAGCTTTGCTCTTATTAGTAGTAGCGTGATGTTATATAATGTAAAGCCTTCCTTAATGATTGCTCTATCAAATATAAAAGTTTTTTTTTTTTAATCCGATAGGTAGTTGCTAAGATAAGCGCGTTCATACACAAACAAACAAAGTTTTCTGTTAATATTAGTATAGATTACAATTATATGGTTTACTTTTTGTTGAATTATATATTATAATTAACATGTTCTGCGTTTATTAAAATCGTACAAACTGTTTTTCAAGTATAATTAAAATACGCTAATGTATAGTCAGACAAAGTTCTTTTAACGCCAACACAGGGTCAGTGTTCTATGATACACTACACATACATTATATTACTTAATAATATTATACTTATTAATTAATATACTAGCTATGCCTGTAACTCCGCTCACAGGTGCTAAAGTTATTTTCTGACCCACATAAATAATACTTTTTTGGATCAAAGTACTCTATACTGAAGCTCACGAATCTGGCTATCATATACAGAAATATTTTTTAAATTCGATCTAATTATGTAATAGTGCATTTAAAGAAATAATCAAGAAACTATTCACTTTTATTAAATTACCAGTCGTCACCCGTCCACTCCAAAGGTAAATAAACAATGGAACTGAAGAATCCAAAACCGAAGTAGCCTAGAACTATGCACGGCTGTTTCGGCTTCAACTGGTCATTATCTCATCTCTAAAAGTTCATTAATTTTGACGTGAATGAGCGTCAAAGGAACTGTATACTTCTAGCTTTTACCTGCGGCATCGCTCGCGTTAATCATGATTTTACCAAATCTGATGACGCAATAAAAACTTTCAAACAAAGTTTATGCATCTCTTTAATCCCCTTACAATGGGTTTTCTCAAAAAAAAAAAGTAACCTATCGTAAACTCCAGGTTCCCATCTACCTCTATACCAAAATTCATCATAATAAATGCAGCGGTTCAGGCGTAAAAGCTTGACAAACAAACTTACTTTCGCATTCATAATATTAATAAGAATTGGTAAGGAAAGTAAGAGTAGTTGTAACAGCTACAATATAGTAAGCTATACCAAGACAGTCTTCGTTACACTCAACGGGGTTAAGTATTTTAGTATCGGGAACATGCAAAGTAGTAAAACATCGAGACCACGATCGAAAGTTATCGCTAGATTATCAATAAAATGATTAATATGACCGAGATATCAGTTTCCGGTGCAGGTATTATACGCAGGCGCCGGATGTGTTACTTGGTACAACACAGCTGGTACTGACAAGGAAAAAAAATCTTTATCAAACAACTATAAGCTACAACTGAATGATATGTCAAAATTATTCATATTCTTTAGCTTCTATTCTGTGGACAGTAACGCTATAAGAAAGCGAGGAGCCATGTAATATGGGAGAGGTTAGTGTCTCTGTAACGATTGTAGGTTTAGCGATATGACCACAGTCTCACCTGATTTTAAGTGACAATGTGGCCCAAGATGGCTGTCATGGCTTTAAAAATACGACTGCCGGAACATACCAATAGGTATTTGGCGGCAGATTTTCAACTTGAGAGTGGTGGCTAGCCAGGCGGCCATCTGAAGAAGCCTTACCACCATGCTGTAGATAATTAAAAAATAAGTTCATAATTATCATTTACTTCGAAGTTTGTAATTTAATATCATAATAGAAGCCATCTTTCAAATTATTGATACAGTTTGCACATTCTAATATAGCATACGAGTACCTTCGTAACTTGCATGCTTATTTTTTTTAGTCAATAGATACTAACTTCTTCAGTCTTTATAGGGTACTGGTCTTGAATAAATTCTTAGATTCATAGATCTTCAATCAGAAATTAATCTGCCTAAGCTTAAAAATTCAGCAAAATAATAAAGATCTGTACTCAAGTATACAATCATACATATATCGAACATTTTGGAAACACGAATACTATGAATGAACCGCTATATTGGTTATTGTTATATTTGGAATGAACTGTGTTTACAATCAAATATTCTACCGTCCCTTTGTTGTTACATGTTTTATTTTATATTTGCCTATCCCTTTTATGGACAAATACTTCTGTTTGTTGATATAATTTTTACAGTATTAAAATTCAGAAGCTTCTCAGTAAAAAAATCTTTTACATTTAGATTTTATTTGCAAAAACGGAAACCAATAAATAAAGCACTTCGTAATTCAAGTCACGATGGCAATAAAAAATTTAAGGTATTTTTATAATTATTAAGAAAAGAAAATGTGAATTATGACTATTAAATGTGAAGTTTATGAATTACGTTGAAACAAGTTTTTCCGATCGACATCCGAACATCGCTCATCGTGCAGCTTCGAGCGACGTCGCTTTACAAAAAAGCGACAACATCCGAATCTAAAAATAAGCCGTATAATTGCAGCGCAGAGCTGAAAGCGCAATGCTTTCGCTGCAGCGGTAGTACGGTTGCCCTTGACAACCGAGACCCAGATACTATCGCGTTATACTCACACATCCTTGCGTTACCTACACACGTACAATCCGCCGGAATCCTGCAACTCACACATATCAAAGTAGCCATGTACGGATAATAGGCGCGCTCACATTCGAATTTCGAGTTGCGTTCTGTAGTAAGTTTTTTTAATTTTTTTTTCGCCGTCGAACGCTCTTTGTGCGCATCTACAAAGAGGTTTCGCCCTGTGATTACGGCCGAATTACTTTTATAAAGCGGTGACGTAATAGTTTGAAGGAGTTTGAATATTTGATAGAAAAACTATAGTTTAATCATATGGATAAATAATATTAAAATCGCTAATAGTTTTCCCATGAACGCTATGGACACGAGTATGAAATTTATTACATTTAATTTTATAATTTGAAAGATGTAATCATAGCTTCTTCTGTTGTCATGGTTACTTTAGGGTATAGGTAAACTTTTCCTCTTAGAAAATGTAACGAGACTGTCGAAGGGGAAACGAAAAGTTGGAACATGCGTAGTGTAATATACTTCCTCTTTTCAGACCAAATTAAAGTACCTCTTTGATGTTTAAAACCTGTGCAAGATGCAGGAGCTATTAACGTAATAACAGAGGAATATAAATAAGGTCCAATTTTGCATTAACTATATTACAGTATGCATCAAGCATTATTATAATTTAATATGTTATGAAACTTAAAGAAAACGTGTTTCGCATAAAAATATTTTACGTCACCATTCCTGCTAGTGTAGGTTCTGAACGAAACGTAAACATGCGACACATTATAGTAGAATGAATAAAAATTCTAATTTTAAAATTTAAATTTAGAATACACGTGTACGAACAGTTGTTTACGAATTGGGTCGACATTTTCATTATGAACGATAAATAAATTTAAAATTAAATGTTTGGGTTATAAAATTCACCAAGATTTAATCAATAATAACGGGTCATTTTTATTTTGGTTATCAAAATATATTCATTTTTTTATAGCTTATAGTTTGAGTCTGGAATTCGGGTACATTGAGCCAATTTGATCTTAACCCTTGACTGACTCTTGTGTCACGATTATGATTGTTGACTCCGTATCTGGATGTTTAATATCTACATACTAGTCTATAGTCATCTATATAGTATTATACTATACAGTATCTATATAGTATTATATATACTATATACTAGCTGTTAAGTTAACATAATATGTGTAAGCTTTGCCAAGTTTCGAATTAACAGTCATGTATGAAATTTTGCCAAAAAAATTCGTATATTATGCGGATAAATTATTCACAGCTGTAAATAAATGATAGCATTTATTTATATATTAATTTAACATAGACAGTTTATTTAAGATTTCTTAGTTCCTTGATAATTTGTTTACAAATAATAATTTTGAAATGTTCGTTCGATTCCGGTGTATCTTTTAAAATAGTTCTATATTTGTGATAGTATTTAATATTATTAAAGAGTATTATTAAATAATGCTATAATATTATTAAATAGTATTTAATATGTCAATGATATCCAGAGATAGTTGTATTATGATATTTTTTATATCTAAACCAATATTATAAACAAGGAATATTTGAATTTTTATTTGTTGATTTGTTATGATTTAACTCATAAACTATTAGACCGATTTTAAATTTTATTTCACCATTACAACTTAAAAAATAAATATACCCGATCTTGGAGTTAAGTGCTGTGAACACTTTAGAAAACAAAAATTTAACTCACAGGAAGTAACATACAAATGTTAAACAATCATTTTTGAATCACCGAAATAATTGTCGAATTTAGAGCATTCGACAAGATGACAATAGTTAGGCGACTGCTTAAACCGCTACACGATCCGCCGAACGAATAAACAGGTCAAAATCTATTTCTAATGCGGTCTAAATATATCATTAAAAAAAACTGTATAAATGGAATCCATCCGGAAATAATGCATCCGAAAATAAAATCTGTCGCATCGGATCCCGATCGGCGGTAAATAGACAGTTTTAAAATTGAAACACTTCGAAAATAGTTCGCCCTTAAAATAGTCCAACCGAAATAGAGCGTGGCATAGCTGTAGCTAACCTATCCTTCTATTAATAGATTTTGTTTACTCCACTAATAATGACGCTAGGTTAAGGAGTATTTTAATAGTTCTACGAGACGTCGGCGAGGGGCACCTCGTTCGGTTTAGTCGGGTTGTAATGTCTCGCCCTTTTTCGCCCTGTCTTCGATGTTTGGTTGAGATGGTGTCAAGAATGTTAACTGTAGAAGCCGGTTACCACGATCTCGGATAGAAGTACCCGGTAACGTAACTTTTATGGTTTCGTTTAGGGTAGAGACAATAAATTTTATAGTTTTTGTCGTAAATTAGCGGTACAATACAAAACATCTGTATTAATATATATGTTAATAAATATGTAGATTGTATCAAGTGACCCTAATTTCACGATACTCATATATATTCATATTATAAAGCGGAAAAGTTTGTTTCAACGCGCTTATCTTAGAAACTACCAGTCGAAATTCAAAAAATATTTTTCTATTTGATATAGCAATTATTAAGGAAGCCTTTGGCTGTTTAACATCACGCTACCAGCAATAGGAGCAAAGCTGTATTGAATTGTTTTATTATTTTTGTGGTTTTGTTTAGCGTTATGCTCATAATCTCACCCGGTCTTAAGTGACGATATGACCCAAGTTGGTAGACACGCTAAACCTGTGGAAGCACCTAGCTCTCGTCTGCAATTGCCGGAACACACCTCTTGGTATTTGGCGTTAGATTTTCAACTTGAGGGTGGTAGCTAGCCAGGCGGGAATTGGAAAAAGCACTACCACCGTGCTATGGTTTCCTCACGATGTTTTCCTGCACCGAAAGCTCAAGCTCATTGTAAGTGGTTGGATTCGAACTCACGTTCCATGACTTGGCGTTCCTACAAACTACCACTGAGCTACCACTAGCGATGCTTCACAAGAGGCTTACAGAAACAAGCAAAAATTAATAAGTAATCTTTAGTTCTATGCGAACGGAATCGCAGGCAGAGCTAATCGATAGTAAAGGACACTAATTTTACATTAAAAATAATAACTGACTGATTGTATATCTTCATAGAGTTGGAAAACTTCCTGATTTTTATATAATTTGTACAAGATAAATTTAGGTCGTAGACTATGATAATTAACTAGTTATACGTTTCGTTATAAGTAATAAAAAATGAGCAAAATAGCGTATAACGAATAAGAAACAGTCGGAGTCACGGTCATAGCAAGGCTTTTAAAAAATACGGTCAAGTTTTTTTATATGTACCTATTATTTATTTAACTATTAAAAATAGAAATAGAACATATTCCACCATGGTAATATAAAAACGACTCACTTACGTCGTCACTTACCATAAAAATTAGTTCGTTTCGGATCAAGGTACGTGATTTCAAATTCATTAGGATTTACGACAAATGCCATGCACAGTCAATTTCATTTATCAAATCTAAAATGAATGTGTCAAGTCTATAATGTCCTTATAATTCGCAAATCGTTAACACCATTAAAGAGCTTTGATAAAGCGCCATCGCGCTGTAATCGCGACACGACAGCCTCCCGGCCTGTGACGTCATCACCTGACCTCGATGTAACTCGCTCACAGCCGGGTTTACACCAACTCGAGTTTTAGATAAACACTATTCATGTATAACCATCCTTTATATTTATACAAAATAAGAATAACAACATTAAAATACAAACGTCTTTATATAATAAAATAAACAGTATATTACATTATTTACGTCGCATTTATATAGTATACCTTTGCTTAATTAATTTAAATTTATATATATTTTTATAAATATAATTAAATTACCGTAAAAATACTTTGAACCTTTAAAAAAATATATCTAAGTGTTGTATTGACATCATGAAGTAATATAGCATTTAAATATGTACTTATTATATAAATACCAGTGAGAATAACCAGTGCTAAAATCAAAATTAACAAAAAAACGACTATAAATCAATAAAAAATTATTCAAACCGACAGGTGCAATGTTAGCTAGTTCAATGTTGCAGTAAAAAAAATATAATATTACTAAAAGCGAGCAGTTGCTAGTTTAAATCCACACGCAAATAACACAATGTTGTCAACATGTTACTACTCATACAACTGACAACAGCGTTTAGAAATTAAAAAATAAATCAAGAATGACAGATATTGAAAATTTTCATCGATTCTGTGGAAAGCAAAACACCGCGGGCGCATGCGCGCGACTCTACGCAGTAAACATTTCCAAAAGTGCCCATAACTTGCCAATTTTCTTACATTCCCTCTCGTTCGCAATACGAATTAGAATATTGTTGAACTTTTTTTAAGTTTAACTTACATTTACATTCTAAGATAAAAGGATTTCACTCTGTTACCTTATTAATATAAAACTTTATCAAATGAATTGTTATGGTATATTAGTTTATATTAATGTCTTTTATATTGTAAATTTTATTTTTAATCCTGATTTCAAATTTGGCAATTTGCCATGTAAAACAGAGAATAATACATAGTGCCACAACACAAAGTGGTGAATAAAAAAAAACCGGTATGTGCTATATCCATCTCGCTCCCTTAGTCGCCTCAAGACCACTCTACCTATATGCTTTAGCTTGAACTAGTTTTTTATGCTGGTAGCACTAATTTTTTTTTTGTTCGTGTGAATGTTGCTTTATTCTTTGCATTTTATTTCATAATTTATATAAAACAAAATGAAATAATATGTGACCTAAGTTATATCTAGAATGTATTTATAAAAATTATCTACTATATTTATATATACTTTTCTTGTTCACAGATTGGTGCCGGCCTTACGGATAGCCGGCTAACTGACTGCCTCAAACACCGGAGCTGCCTACACAAATTAAAAAACAAACAACCAACCAAAAGACACGAAATCCTCAAACCAAAGTCTCCAGTCATATCCTTCCTTTCGAAAAAAATAAAATAAAAATTAAATATAAGCACTATTTTTTTAACCTTTTAACGAAAAAAAAAAATACTAAATCGTAAATAGTATACGCTAACTCCCAAACAGTACAAATTAATTTAAGTGATCGGTATTTACAATAAAACTTCGAACAAACGAAAACAAATGAAATTATAATAGCCAATCAACGACCAGTATTTAAACGTTCCAAAATAATAGAGAAAGTTAAACGAGTGCACAAAATATTTTATCGATTGTTACAAATATAAAAGGAAGATAATAATATGTACTAATTATACCTCGTGTGTTTGTAATTTAAAAGAAAAATCAGCCAAAGATTTTTATAAGCCTTTAGACATTTAAGAATTCGTGTAAGCTGAGCCGGTTACAATAAGAACCCTTTATATTTATTACGTAACCGGTAAACGAATGTCATTGTGATTAGTTTTAGTGTAAACCGGTGTGCCGTATAACCTTAAAGTTTAAGTGCTATATTAAAAACCGCGCATACAAAGCCAACGGTCAAAAAGTACAAATAATAAGTTCCAGTGCAGTTCCGAGTACAGAGTACATAAATAAAAGACTTAGAGCTTATATTTTCGAAGCGTTTTAGTGAAGTGAACGCGATGAGGGAACGACGCGGTCGAGCGTCATGAGCGAAGCGCTCAGGGGCGAGGCGGGCGCGGACGGCGCGCACCTACCGCCATTCTCATCGTTTGGCGAAATGGCCGAAAACGAGCAGAGGATCCTGACGGCCGACGGGCGGTTGCTCGACCCCGCCTGGGAGTACTACGAACGAACCGGCGACACGGTATCCGTGATCGCGAGCCAAGCACAGTACCGACCTTGGGAATCGATGCCGATCACAGTCAACTCCAAAGATGCGATCCTCCGAGCAGGTTTCTCATCTCCCCTCGACTATCAATCGGTCACGTTGCAGCCCATACCGAATAAACTGCCGTCCTTCCAGAGCCAATTCCAAACGTTTCCGGAGACGACAGTTATCCCTGAGACGGGGTTGCCTAGCGTGACGCCTGTGCCGGTGACGGCGAGCCCTACGCCGAGCGCGAGCCCTAGTCATTTAACCCAGCTCACGCAACTAACAACGCCTTCGTCTCCAGTACACTTGACGACGCTGGCGCAAGTTACACCGCTCTCGACCACTTTGACCACTCTCTCCCCGGTCAATGCGACAACATTCCATACACTAACCGCCGTGAATGCTAGAAGTTATCCAATAGTACCAGCTCCCTTGCAGGCGAGGGAGTTGGCCCCCACACAAACGTACATTGATGATCGGCACATCCAACTCTACCAACCGAATATTGCCACGATCAACGCCTTCCCGACCCAAAATGGAATTTTACATCAAAATGGCACACTTTTGCATCAGAACGGAAGCTTATTACAGAATATTCAGAGCCCCACGGTGGTGCATGTATTAAAAAATGAACCTTTCGACATAAAATCGCTGCAGGATAAGTACACACCTAATGGATTGCATCACGC
This sequence comes from Actias luna, assembly GCA_039707435.1. NCBI lineage: Eukaryota > Metazoa > Arthropoda > Insecta > Lepidoptera > Saturniidae > Actias > Actias luna. The sequence continues at coordinate 3,386,668 of JAZHAC010000033.1, read as the reverse complement.
AAATTTCCAAAATCCAATGTTGATCGACAGCGGTTATGATAAAAAATCAAACGGATTTGGTAGTGGATCTTCACCAACAAGATCGGACTTTAGGAAGAAGGAAAGACGGAAAATGCGAGCGAATAGTTCAGAATCGGATTGTTCGAATATGGAAGTAGGATCAGAGAGTAGTGGACAAGTCGCTGCGGTGTCTTCAACGGCTGGGTTTAAATCACCAATGCACGGAGCGCCACCGATGACGACCGGTCCTATGGAACTCGATGACATATCCAGTGAAAAACAGGTAAGCTTTTATGTACTGCTTAGTGTTACTATGATTTTATTTTTTAAATTAATTAGAAATATTGATTACAAAATATGCAATGGGATAGCAACTAATAATACCCATCTATGAAAATATAGGCAGAAAAAATCAAGATACTAGAAAGCGACATAATAAAATCGGAGAACGACAACTAATCTTCCTTCTCGCGAATCGGCGTGTTTCGTAAACAAGCCGTCCGAAAATCGCGAAAAGCCAACTGTATACATTCATTGAAAGATATGAGAATTCACAGAATTTTCATTGGGCCGCTCCGCGCCGCTGAAAGTGGATATTCGAGAGAACCCGAAAAAGAGAAACTTTCCCTGTAATTCCACCTTTTATTATTCGGAGAGAGTTTTTATTCGCAGTCTCGAGTTTCGGAATGGCCGAACTCTCTGTCTTCGCGGCTATAAATTTAATAGTTAGCCGATTCTCCTGCTCCGCCAATAAATTAACTTCCTTTCTCGTTTAAAATACAAATTAAAGTCGGCCGATTTACGCGTGTCCTGCTTAGAAAATTTTATGACTTTCAAATTTAACGGCTAATGCAATTAAGCGGCAGTTTTGAAAGCTTTCAAGCCCTTCTCCGTTTTCGAGTCGTTATCAACTTGTCCCAAATTACATAGATAATTATTATAATTAAGTCGTATTCGATCGTCACTCTGGTGGTCCCTATTATTTCACTTTATGTATGATTTACTACTGATGATCTTACTACTTTTAACTTCTATTCAATTCAATTATATAAATACGTTTTTATAAATAATAATTCAATGTAAATTACGAAATATTAATTGTTTTTAATCAGTAAAACCTTTCGATAAACATTAGAAGCTGTTGTTTTAAATGCCATGCGTTGTTGCATTTTCCTATAATGACGTAGATAATTGTAGGATACGTGCAGTTTGCTGTTGTAAAAACCAATCTAACTGCTGCTAGAAAAGATCCAGACTAAAACGACATTCTTTTACTAATAAATGTCAACGTTTCCTAGTCTAATAACAAACACCTTTGCGTACTCGTGCAGCTGCATCGATGATGATTTCTTATGGTCCTTAACTAATGGGTTTGTTAATAATCTCAATATATTATAATTACTTACAGGCAAATCGTTTCCTACTTATTTGATTAAGGAAATAGAACTGGAATAATTAAATATATATTTGATATATCTATATGTTAATAAACTTGTTTGTTTGTTGTTTTAAACGTACAGAAAATATGACCTTGGCGTCGGAATATAATGTCGAATATTTAAATGTCTATAAAAATAGTTATGGGTCTAATAAGGAGCGGAACTTTGTAACGATTATTAGTTCAGGTAACCTATTAATTTATTCCTACGTATTAAAGAAATAATTTGCTGCTACCACATAACTTTTAATATGAGATATGAATACAATATGAGTTTAAAATGTAACATTGTGTATTATTAATGGAGATAATTCTAGCATTAACTCTGTGATAATTTATCCTTTCGTTAGAATTATAAACACTTAAATTATTATGTTTGATTATGCACAAATTTAGATTAATAACATAAATTGTACAAGCCTGGATGGAGTCGGTCGTGAACATATTTATTTATCAAAACAACACATAAAAAGGTCTAATTAAAATCTATCCGCGTTATATTTTAAAGCAGTTTTATTATAACAGCATGCCATTTATTAATTACGTATATCCTGTAGAGCTGTTCTAAATTTCGATAGAATTAGAATGTTGGAATTTTATAAGCACAAAACAAACGATTGTAAAGGCGACTGTGTAAACAGATAATACAAAACTGAAAAATATAAATACTATAGAAAAAAATTATATTCGGTATACCTTTTCCAACAATTCAATACCAAATAAATGAATAGACAATTGTTACATAAGAGTATGGTAGATAATCTTTTCTACCAATGAGATTGACAGTTCTAATCTAATAATTACAAATAGCATTGTTTTCTGTTGTCAGACCATATCATTGCTAGCTTGAGTATTGTAATAATTGATATCCTTCATTTTAAATAACGTCATGTCAGAAGAATATATCTTTAAAATATCTTTAAATTTTAACATATACCCGTAATCGGGTAACTCTATTCCCCGAGCAAAAACTCCCAAGTATATGATATATTTCTTACTTTATGAAAATTAAATGTAACAGATTTTATCAGGCAGCTTATTATCAACACGCGAATGTTAATAAAATCCGCAAGTTACTACTAAAATGCCGTTATGTCAAACATTACTTTGGTCATGCGATCGGTTTCCAAGAGTTATAATAATAGAAGTATTTTATGTTCCAGAAATATAGGTTTCATTACAGAAAATTATAGAGAGCATATATATAAAGATTTATTGAGAAAATTATGGTGATATTAGAAATAAGTCATATCCAAAAAAAAGGTTTAACCTTAACTGTTGGATTACTTCATGCCGGCCTAAATATTACAATACTGATCTTAAAGATTTATTTATTGAGACTCTTATTGGTGAAATATCTAAGAATGTATGCCCCAATAGTATAGAATTGGATCTCCTTTCGAGCAAAGATATAGGATTAATTAACTATACATTTATTTTGCTTCTGATTCCGTGTTCATTTTATAATGTATACATTTACATAAGCTCATTATTGAGAAATTGGTTCTCACTCTTGGACATGAAACAAATAAGTAGGTACATGAGTTATAAATTCAAAACAAGTACACAACTATATATTGCACAAAGTTAATGATAAACATCAAAGTTTTCGAGCGAATTGAACATTCTTCACATAAAACATCGACAACAACTTTGCTCTGATCAATAAACTATAAGAATAACACATATTAACGTGCATAGATATATAGATATTCAAATTCCACTATGTGTAATGTGAACTCTACGCGATTAGGATAGACTTCATTTTTGCTCGTCACTGCCTATTACTCATTATATGTGAGTCAAACTGGGGAAATCCGAACGTTTCCTAGAAAGAGCGAACGCCAGGAAAAGCGGAAGAACAATGAATATTTTTGTTTACGATAATAATGGATATGTGATATGATATATTAAGTTACTATTCATCAACATACACGTATTTTGTATCAGGCTTAACTGTATGAATGGAGATAACTATTTCCATCATTAATACGAAATTGGTAATGCCTTACTTTTTGATAATACTATAATTATTTTTCAAGACCTTTGAAAGGTTTTTAGTCTTTATAAGTATTTTATGGTTTGCCTACCATTTAGCATGATTTCATACTACTAGAAATACTTGTTATAATAACGTAAATAATTTGTTGATTACTGTAGGTGTTAATTTTTGAAGATAAAAATATATAGGCTCATGATTTCATAGTCGCAGTCTAGATTTATTGTGTTAACCGCCTGATACCACCTGATGATGTAATCAAAGAAACGCCAAATGTATAATTATAGTCGTTATTAAATTCGGCTGCCGTGATTCTAAAACCTTCTTTGTAATTGATTTTTAACTTGCTGTTGTCAAGTAGTTACATACCGCTATACAAGTAAACACATGCAATTCGGTAATTATCATACCTATGTTCTTTGAATGTTTTATAGGCAAAAAGGAGCCAAGCAAACGCTTTCATTTATAATAACTACGCTTTCCTACTACATCGCGCCAAAAATACTATTCATAGTACATCGCATTATCGATTTCAATCGATAATGCTCGATTTTGCCTTATCATGGTGACACAATCAAAACATGCTCTAGCTTTCAGATTTCTCTGACAATACAATCTTTTATCTTCAACAGACTGTGATATTGATTAAGTTTAATTTTTGAATACAAAAGCACAACGTTGGTTAGATATTCCACTGCCCCTAATCATGCCCTCGACACAACTAACTTTGCCATCTAAAAATAATAGATTATCTCGATAGCCATTTAGACTGCAAAAAGAAACAATTCTTTAGGTATAATATGTTACCCATGCATGTTGTACGATTTTCTTTGCCACGGCAAGACTCAGCACCCATACAAAAACAATAAAAAATTTGCAATTTATTGGCTTAGCCTATCCATCTAGTAATCTATTAATCTGTTAACTAACGCCCGTATAGCGAATAAACATACCAGCTTTCTAACTGCTAAAGTAGCTGATACTGTAACGACTATCAACTTAATAAATCAATAATTTTAATGGATCTTTTTTAAATGGCACTTCGGGCCGGATTTTGACCATTAATCTATGGATTAATCGCATGAAAGCAATTTTAAACTAACATATGCAACTAGTTTTATTATGATCATTTTACTATTATCATGTAAAACCGTTCCTACACGAGTTTCCGCATTCGTAAAAAATATTGGTTCGTGCGTCACCTGTTCTTTTTACCTCCTCCTCTAAGTATTACGAAAACGAAATTAATAATATAACTGTGCTTGTTCTAATTACAAACCAATTATATGTAAAAAAGAAACATCTGCCAAAACCGGCAATAGCACATGTAAACGATTAGAATATAAGACGGTATGTAGCAATAATTTACATTATTACACTTTGAAAGCAATATAAATAGGTTTCATTTTATTGCGCAATCTATTAGTATTTCATTTTATATTCTACACATTCTAAAGCTTGACAAATTACAAACGTTTTTTCCGTCTAATGTACACTTAAAAGTATATAAATTGTAATTTTGTATGAACATACGATGCACAACAACCTTTTTATATCTTCTCAACTTGTCTGACGAAATTGCTTGTCATTTAGCATCTACAACAGAAAACACATTAATTTTAAAAACTGGGTTGAATATACAGCATAGTAGCTTTTTTTATGTTATCTCGGGAAAGTGACTGCACTGTACCTGATGTTAAGTACAGTACAGTGCAAAAACAGCAGCGACCATCGAAAGAACGACAATCCATCGCCAGTCGCTACTGTTATGCCGGTTTACAGAATTTGGACAGCACGACTCGCATTCAGGTTTTTCCCACATGAATTTTCTTTTTTAATTGTAGGTTCCCTGTGCATAATCACCCCTTTGATTATTGTCAAGGAGACAGTCAAATGTATATTTTTTATAACCAAAGAACTATGGGCAGTTTTCATCTCTTACGTCATAACCAAAGACACCTTTTTCTATCTTCTTGCAATATTTTAGTGCCCCTTTTCGCCCTTAGTTATATGTATGGACGTCTTCTTTTTTATATGAAAACCTTGTAGTTCTTCTTATACTTCCATCAAACGAAGTAGGTATATATTGAAAGATTGATATGCCTATATATGTAGGTCTCTAAAATTACCCTTATTTTTGTTTAAGAATTTGGAATAGACATTCCGTTCACAAGTTCACAACGTAGACTTTCTCAAAGACCGGATTTTACAATCATGAGCGATTGAAGGCGAATGTATACTGCGACTAAAGCTACTCATTTATATAAAAACGTTCACATTACGATTTGAATAGAATTCCATATTTAAATTCCGTCAGCTGTTAGTCGGGACACAGTCGGCTGATCACGATGAAGATCGGAGATGCACGAACAAACGCGAATAAAAATTGTGCGAAATAAACGGCGTCCAGTTTGTACCGTGTTCCAGCTGTTATACCTTTTTATACGGCGGCGCGGAAATTATTACACGTTTTAAATGGAAGTAACATAAATTTTCGTAATTAGATTTGATACAAGCAACAGTACAGTCGTATATTTTTATAGAAGGGCAACATAGGTCCTTATGATTCTGTATCAGAATGGGTCGATATTCGGCAATTAAGCGATGCATTACACATGGGTTACAGTGACTGTCTTTTAACTTGTACGTTTTGGATTTAACCAGTGTATCTAACCGATGCGATGATGGCTCATTTTGTGTACGGACGCCGCGTCAAGGTACGTGTGTTTGAATTCACCTGCAATGAGCCTGAGCTTTCGGTGACAGAAAGCATCATGAAGAGATTATAGCATGGCAATAAGAATTTTTCTAAGGCCCACCTGGCTGGCTACAACCTTCAATTTAAATAGCTGCCACCAAATATCTGTAGATGTGTTCCGACATTTGCCCTAGCACGCCAGTTCTTCCATTTATTCTTGTTTCTAGATTACATTATACATATTATCATTTAATACTAATATACAGGGGCTGACATGTAAATTTCATCACAATTATGTTTGCAGTTAATACAATTCGGACTCTCAATGAATGCTAATTATGTCCGTTAACTTAATCGTGTTGCTAGCGGTTTGTCGGATTCTTGAATTTTTTTTTCGCTACTAATAGTAGTACTAAAGTTTATTTTTTATTTTTTAATAGGTAAGGTTTATCGTTATGGCCATAATCTCACCTTATCTTAAGTGGCAATACGGACCAAGTTGGTAGACATGCTAAACCTGTGGAGGTACTAGCTCTCAAGTGCAACTGCAGGAACACACCTATAGCTTATTGGCCGCTGATTTTCAACTTAAGGGTGGTAACTAGCCAGACGGGCATTAGAAAAAGTCCTACGGTCATGCTATGATTTCCTCACGATGTTTTCCTTCACCGAAAGCTTAAGCTCATTGTAGTCGGTTTCGAACTTGAAGCGGATTCCGTACACACTACTATTATGCTATCATTGCTTCAATTTCATTCATCACGTTTATTCTTGTATTAATATTTCAATTGAATAACTAATATTTGATTACATAATTTAAAATAAACCTTCACAGTATCTAAGACAAAGACAACGTTTCAGAACCTCTTACGTCTCAGTAGATCAACTAATTTTTTTATTAAATGGCTAGCGACGAGCTTCAATGCTATCTATTAATGAAAATTTCTATTTTTTAGTTAATTACATATATACTCCAGTTCTGTATTTTTTATCTCTGTTTCTCAACTTATTTTATGTTTTTTTTTGAGAGACCATTGACGCAATACGAACATGTTCCCACCATTACAAACATTTTCTCAAAATGTCAATACTGATTTGATTGAATTTTGACCATCCGGTGAACACTCGTTTCTATTAATATTGCAAAGATTTAAGAGACTCAAATAAAAAATGTTGTTGATCCATTGTATGACTAAGAATTCAACGAAATTTTTATCCTTTGTGAATTCAACGTCCGTTTTATATTGACCACTACAGTTTGCGCGAAACACAGACCTTGTTTTCCTCTCTTTCCTTTTTATTTGAAATGAAGGGAACAGATGTCAAACATTTAATCAAATTCGACCGGCAAATGTGAATAAAGTGTGAATGAATTCGTACACGCAACCGACTCGAGTGAGATCTGATAGTGTTATGGTAAAACATTATTTATTTTATGAAACTTCTACTTTCTTTGTTATTGGTTCGTGTTCATATTAAAATATCTTGTACTAATGCGTTTTGAAATGAAAATCCCGTTGCATATTTTTTTTAAAAATTATCAAAAATGAAAATAGAAACATTACAGTGCTCGTATCCAAAATAGTTTGTAACCAAAATACACATATACAACGGAAAACCAGACGCCATAACCAAGTTGGCTTTTTCTACATTCGCGTACGTAAGACTAATCAAAAAATGTTTGGGATAACATTCTCGTTTAGTACGCCAACGAAATATCTCAAAAGTAAATCTAGAGAACAGGGCGTTTAAAAAACCTGACGTATTTAATATCAGCTGTGAAATACATAAATATGTATGTTGTGTTTCAAATGCACGTGAGTTTTAAAGTTTTTAACGCACTCTGTTCACGGAATACAGTTTTCAGTTGTCAATATTCCGAACAAGAATGCCATCCCATACATATTTTGTTAGAAAAAGATAACATGGATAGAGGCTCAGTAATATGTTTCTTATTACTGTCGAATTGAAGCCGAGTAGATTACACCGTTCAGATACATTCAAGATGGAAGCAATGTACGTACAATTCATGTAACATATTTTCGCAGACGAAAAAGAAAAGGAAACGATGCGGCGAATGTATAGGATGTCAGCGCAAAGACAACTGCGGAGACTGCGCGCCCTGTCGCAACGACAAGTCGCATCAAATATGCAAGCAGCGGCGGTGTGAGAAGTTAACTGAAAAAAAGGTAAGTGAATATCTCGCTTTATTTGTGTGAGAAATAACGTAATTGAATTCAACCTCGACGCTATAGAAAATTTATTGATAATTAAGTAGAACCGCCTCGATGGTTTCTCTTGAAACTGAAATAAAAACATACTTTATTTATATTAGATTAAGTATTGCTTTTCTTTGTGAATATCAACCGCGTCCGTGCATACTTTTGGGATATATTGATGATGTTATCGGACGGTTTTAGCTGAAGCTTACTCCTATTCTGTAATTATTATTTGTTGCCTTGACGCTAACGGTTATTTATATATATGTCAACGCTAAACTCTATTACCGTTTGGCTAATACCACAAAAATTTGCACGTATATATTTTTAATAAAAAGGTTTTTATGCTACCTAAGAACGTCATGGTGCTGTGGCTTATTTGCTACTGGAAATGGTAGAACTTCGTCTACGGGCTCAGGAAGCATATATATCTCATATACGACACTATGTTCTGGCTGAATGATCATAGGCCCACTCCAAGTACTGTCAGAAAAAACTACAAAGTTGTAGGTGTTGCCTTTATACAGTAGGTATCAATTAAAAGGGGAATTCTTCTAATCTTAGCTCTAATGAGGTGGAAGGGGGTAGCAAAATTTGTATAAAGTAAATTTTCGGTCTAGATTTACTAGAAACCTGATACTAACACTCTAAATAAAAAATTGCGACAAGATTATCAATTTTTATAATTCTCTAGATCGCTTTATTCTTTGGTGGTATTTTTCAACAACAGTCTGGTGATTATATCTCGGTAAAAAATATTTATGGAATTATATTTTTTATTAGCAACTTAATTTCTAATAATTATTCACAGATGACATAATAAAGTTTATTGATTGAATAAATGAACAATAGATATACTATAAAAAAAACTCTTAATCTTTTGTACTTTACGCAAGCATCGGTGACAAATACATTACTAATTTATAAGAAAAAAAAAAGAAACATAGACCAATGAAGTCCTTATAAATGTATAATGTATTAAATTATAGAAAACTAATTAATTTACTAAATACCTACTTTATATAATCTAAAGTTATCGTGACCTCAATTTTTTCACCCAAAATAATGTATTTATTATCACATTGTATATTTATTATCAGGCATTCAGTTCCGAATACAATGTTTAATACATTACGAACTACATATAAAAATGTTGAATCGATTTGCAAATGACGCAAATACGTTATATCTTGCCAGAGAGGAGGTTCGTTTACATCAATTTTCTATGGCGTATGTAGTCGCCATTTTGTCGAGGCAGGAATGCGAATCTTTTAAAATGGTGGATAGGAAATTAAAATTAACATTGCTCGTAATGCTGGTATTTTTACTCAAAATTTGGAAGTTAATATTATATTTTTATAATCATGTTAAAAGTGTAAGAATGTTAAGTATACTGTTCTTTGTAGGGAAGTATTTCATCATAACTTCAACTGAATGTTTAGTGGTAATGCGAATGATAATGGAACACTTTAAATTTAAAGGACCTGTTTCTCGAGTACAGCTAGATGGTGTTTGACCACCGACATTCAGCTTGAAGTAGACAGCTACTCTAGCACGCATTAGACCTATCCTTATAGTTGGGTTTTGTTATTTTTAATGATATATGGTAGACTAATTAAATCAAGTCACGTGAAGCGGGTGACTTTACACACAATTTAAATTCTGAAGTCATAAAAATATTTTTTAGGTCACACAAATAATAATACTGTTTGGGATTCGAATCGACGCAATATACTGCGATCATTTCAAGGGAATAGTAGAAATCAAACCCATTTAAATACTAAGATGAAATCGTCCTAGATTTCGATATCAAATTATAATTTCGATCATCTGAGAAATAACTTTATACATTTATCTACACTAATGTTACGAAAAACAGTTGAAATAAATAACATAACAAATTATCCAAGCTGAAAGCTATTTATGTTAAAAAGGACACAGTCTAATTTCTAAAACAAAAGCCATAGACAAGTTATTACCATAAAGTGGCAATAAAAATATAACAGCAAATTTAATAGCTCGTGAAAAGATCGCTCGTACTTTTCTGTCATTATTTCACAATGTTACAACACATAAATACAATAAATTCTACTGTTCTTATGTACCGATAATTTTTTTGCGTTCATTTATACTGTGTTATCATCTATTGATGTTAATTTAAATACTCATATGAACTTCGAGTCTACACTGAAAATGTTCGATGCAAAAAGCAATGCAAAAATTTGAATTAAATTATCTGTCAAATTACACATGCTTAAATTGACATATTTGTTACCTTTCTTCCACACCCAATGACACATACCGCTGGCCTTGGTACATAAAATTAAATCCAAGTACGAAAGACGTACGTTATGAATTAGAATAATTTTATTCCAAATTATTTTGTCCTCATTCGTGTTTGTGAGCTTGTTGATTCTGAAACGTATATTCGCATTCTTTTTTTTTACTGATATTATTTTCGTTCTAATATGAAATTCTTACAAAAGTATGATATTCATTCATTTACTAGTAAAGGTAATAATACTAATCTTTCTTGGTCTGCGATGTGATCTAAAAATATAGCGTCATATATATGCTAATATATGGTTTACGTCAGAGTTGAACACATCATTTGAAAGATGGTACGCCAAAAGCAATTAATAGTGCTCGGTCAAGTGTTAATGCAAATTTTCTTATAATAGTGGGGTGTGAATAAGGCAGAGTATTCAATATATTTTTATCCTTTACGGATGTCGTTTCTAATTGTATTAGCCGCGTAAGTTATACGCAGACGAAATTGGAGCGAGAGGTATACCAGCAAAATCTGTCTATAATCTACTAAAAAATCTTAGTCCGTCTAGGACTGCAGTAAGTTCTATATTACAAGTTATATATTGCGCCAGCAGGCTCCTATCATATTTGGGTGGGCAGGGAGAGAAACACGAGTAGTGAAAGGGAGTACTAACGCACGTCGGAAAGGGTCCCTTAAACCTATATTCGTGTCACAAGTCTCGGGAACAGCTTGGAGTTTCTCTCTTTGCCACACGATAGACTTGGCTCAAGCACGGTGAATCCATGGATAGCTAAAAAGTTCGTCTCTCTTATAACTCGTATAATAGTGTTTTGTCTACTTCTTGTTTTTGGGTTAATCGTTGTATTTTGTATTTTGGAGGAAAATATTCTAAACGATAGATACCCAGAGCTTATCCTCTAAAAAAAGAAGCCATTTCGTTACTTTACGCCAGGGAAGTATCAAATTAATGCTATTTAAAAATATATTTTGTCACTGAAAATGTTAATAGATTAGTCAATAATGTATGAACATAAATCTAATTAAGACATTTGATTCACAGACAAAACAGCTCAACCAAATTAAACACAGATTTAAGATCATTTGTATAAATAGGTGGCGTGTACCTTATAAAAGTAGCACATCTTACAAAAAAAGATAATTATATCTTAACACATGCAACTATGTATTCATCAAAGCTTAGAAACAATAAAAAATATCTTGTATTATTTTATGCGATGTAAAATAGAATTATTATGTCTGTAATTGGTTTCATTACTTCTTTGTATTTTTAATATACTAACGGTATAAAGATGTGCCCCTCAAATAACGTTTAGTATCAAACCATGCTACAAATCTAATAAGCACGGCGTTCTTTATAAGAAGTAATTTATTCCTTAAATAAAGTCAGTATCAGATGCACCCAAAAAACATTTTCTTTTATTTCATAATAAACAACTAGTCCTCATTGTTGAAGATCATTATTTCCATTATCAAGTGGGTAGTATCTTGTGCTGATTTCATAGTCGTAACGGTGCGGTTACCCTTTAATTAGAACTTTCTACGAAACTTTTTTGTTGTTTTAAAGTTTTCATGCTAAGAGTAAATTTTCAATTCACGTTTACGATAACTGAATTATATTATGCAAAACATTACCTATATTACACAATAGATGTTAAATAAATATATGAATTAAACATAAAAATCAATTCATTGCATATAAAGATCCCAGCATGAAATCAATCCACTTTCTTGACTATCTTCTTTATTGGGATCATATCAGAAAATTTATTCGTGACAGTGGAATAAAAATTGTAAGAATTATACTTATCAGCTAATAAATCATGGCTTAAATTTCTTTTGAAAATCTTCCTAATTACATAAATAAGCTTGATTCTTGATTCTGCGCTCAAGTAACTTTATCATAATTCAGTTATCTAAGTAACTGTATGTAAGGGATCGGTACGTGGGGGTTTTCTCATGTGACTTTTAATTTTCTAATGTAATTTCTTACGTTTAATCACCCCTTTTATTGTTATCGACGAGACCGTAATATACATGGTGTTGTCTTTTTGCAGCCAAAAATCAAAGGCCCATGTTATGTGTCCCAATTTGTAGTTTAATAAAATCTTGCGCAATTTTGTATTTACTCTATCAATCGTCGTTTTTTATTTAAAAAAGGGGTATAATAATCCTATTTTTTTTACAAACGATTTGAATTAAAAATGTAAATTAATAAAAAAAATATGTTTCAATTTGTCTGTAACTATGCCACATTATTTTATTAGCGTGGGAATTCAATTAAATAAGTAATTTAGCAAGAATGCTTATTGTTATACTGACCTGTAAGCCTCTGTAACTTATGATGACCGCGAATTAGTGGGGTTCTACCATTCTTTTCAGATGCTAGATAACCCTGATCGGGACTCGACAAAGCATACCGCTATAGATGATGTTAATAACTCAACTGGAATGAAATATGGGATCACCCTTGCATATGAGTCGTTAGTTGCTATGAATAAAGATAACGTCGTTATTAGTGACAATTTTGCTGCGATCCCAACGATCGTAGTCGTCATGTGGAAAGGCTATGATCCAGTCATACACAATTTTATTCTACCAACCCATCAGCTGTTAGCGATTTTTCCAACTTCTAAACGAATTAACCAATTAAAACTCTATTTATATAAATACATTTGCCTACAAATATCAGGCTACGATTCGACTTGACGTAGACTTGACTACCAGAATCAATAATATTCACTAAAACCCACAGGATGGCCCTTCTCTCCCTTCCTACCTGTCTAAGTCCAGGAACCGCTTTTGCATTGATTCCAGTTCATAGCTATCTTAGGTTCTGATAGGTGACGCTGTCTTCCTGTTAAAACCTGCCAAAAAGGCATTGCAAAGTGTTAAGGTTTTCTTTAATGCCCACTAGGCTAGCTACTACCCTCAAGTTGAAAATCTACCTCCAATTTCCTATAAGTGTGTTCCGGCAGTTGCACCTAAGTGTCAGTCTTTCCACAGACTTATCGTGTCTAGCATCTTTGGCCACATCGTCTTAACATCAAATGAGATCGTCACATTTGTCGCCATGACGCTAAATCTATAAACGATTAAAAAAAATACAATGTAAGTTAAATTCAGCTTCAGGCAGAAAAAAGGAATTGTAACAAATGGCGAAAATATATTCTGAAATTACAGATCTAAGTAAGAATAGAAATAGGTAATACCAACTCGCAGGTATCAGAAAAACTTTATCCGATGGAAATGCGAAGCGTTTCTCTCGACTTAATTTACGTTTATAAGTTGCCGGCTGCGAAGTAACTTGGCAAATTAGTTTTAAAAGAAGCATCGTAAAGCTTTTTGACTCTGAATAGGGTGGTTTGTACGGTAGGTACGAGAGTTTCGTTTATTTAGGTAACATATTAACATTAGTACTAAGTCGGTGTCAGGCTTTTACATAATGAAAAAGTGAACAACTAAAATTTTGTCACTATTAATTTAATTTAACTGTTCTCATAAATATGTGAAAAAAAATGCAAATTACTAAGTATCATGTAAGTAATAAAATACATTTACATCGTTTTTGGATATGTATGTCTGTTTGTTTGTTCCTGCACCACTGCTAAAGTACAACGTTTATGATAAAACGTTATAATGGAAATCGTAAAACGTGCACTCGATTAATATTTAATCGTTATTTCATTAAAATCGGTTAACTATATCAAAGGCTATTGTAATTCGAATGGCGGCAAGATATTAAATAATTTTAGTTCCACGCGACCGAAGTTGCAGGCCCAGCTAGTATAGAGTATTTCTTGTGTACTTTCAGCTGTCATACGACAATCACCTTTACTTGTACAGTGTTTCCTTTTTTTTGTAGTAGTAGTAAAAACTAACTCCGTGAAGGTATTATTGTATTATTTATATAGTGAGGTTCATATGTCGGCCACATTATCTCCGGTGCGCACGAGTCGGTCGCAACTCGCAACGTGCGCGGCAGATGCGCGCGCGCATAGCTCCAATCATAGTCCACCGTCTGCGCACGGAACGCCTTCACGATTTTATCACGGCCTATTGTTCAGTAAAAGGTGTTACTTTTTATTACAACATCACTACTTCATTTCGTTCAGCTGTAATTATGCTTTCGCGACCTATCCTTTCGTGAGGATCGATGAGAATGTCTACAAATGATCCAACCACTCTATATTAATGCATTGAATTTTTAAATATAACTTTATCATCCAAGGCTTTAACGATTTGAAAATCGAAATAAATAAATTAATATATTACTACCATTGCCCGTGAATTCGTTCGCATGAAATAAAACAATATTCAATTTTTTTTGCCCGTTTTTGAAACTTTTTTCAATACAACTTCGCTCCTATTGGTGGTAGCGTGATACTTCAAAAATAAAAATACAACACTATAAAAATACAAAAAGAACTTTTCAAATCCGAATGGTAATACCTAAGATTAGCGCGTTCAAAGAAACAAACAAACTTTTCTGCTTTATAATATTAATATAGATTTAACTAAAAGGTAAGATAGATCTGGCTGCCTTTGGTTTTATGTAACTTGTTACGCACACGTATTTTGTTGTACTAATTAAATCATATTCAAAGAATTGCGTGATAACTCTTGTATCCCTTTTGATTTATAACATATCATATAAGAATATCATTTATAATCGTTGCTGTATCTTGAAATCGATTCTCTGTCTACTGAATAAAGTGCCACGATAGCTAGTACCTCCAAAAACGAAGCCAAAATTTTCTCGCGAACCTAATAACAACGTTTCGCTTCGTATCTCAACAAACAATCCAACAATAAACATTATACGAAGTAAATTACCAATAAATCACTACAGTTTTTATCTTTAATGGCTTTTTTGTTTTGCACAGAATTCATATATTCACAACACTAATCGACGAATTTCTGGTGACACAGATTAATGGCGGCGAATGTCGCCATCTTGAAAATTAAAATGAATTTATTATTTAGCCCGAGAGCTTTATTTTTATCTTTAGAATATCGAATAGCACGGTTAATAAGTTTCAGACTTTTGATTTATTATATTTTCGTATAATTTTATTGTAGTGTCTTTTCATTTAAAAATATTATACGTTTATGTACAACACAATAAACACACACCACGCAACAAAATACAAAACAAGCAGTTTATGTGTTATTGTCATGATATCTTTGTAATTTATTGAGATACAAATATTTAATGGGATTATATGAAATTATAGCCTCCTAAATGGTTTTGCCGATTTGTTAGTTTATATTGTCTTAAATAGAAATGCGCTACCAATCAGTTAAATTATTTCATCTTGCTAATATCTGTACGTATAAGTTTTGCAAAAAAAAGACATGTTCGGTTTTTGAACGTGGCCACGTGAGTCCACCCACGGCGAGCTGAGGCGATTATAACGGTTGGCGGGAGTTTACACTTTTGATTTTTTTTTTTCGTTTTTTTTGATCGGCACGCGCCGTGTACCGGTGATTCATGGCCTTTCGGCCGGCAGATGTTGGGTGGAGCTTTTTGTGCTATCAGCTGATGTAACGGGCAGGACGAATCGAGTTATTAACGATGCATCTTGCATGCAACACTCAACTATTACGTATAAAATGGATCGACATTATGTAATTGATTTTTTCTATATATTCTTGCTGGATAAACTTACAGATAGTAAAATTAAATAAAATGAATATTGAATTTTTGTTTCGTTCTTGTATTACTCTGAATCTTAGTTTGGTGTTTGAATAATTATGATCGGAAATATTATAGAACCCGTACAATTATCATTAAAATGTTCAAAAACTTTTATATAAATTTGGTTTGAAAATTGCCTAACCTGCTGCCTGCTTGAGCTTTCGGTGAAGGAAAACATCGTAAGGAAACCATAGCATGGTGGTGTAGGGCTTTTTCTAATGCTCACCTGGCTAACTACCACGCTCTAGTTGAAAATCTGCCGCCAAATACCAATATGTGTGTTTCGACAGTTGTACTTGAGAACTAGTCCCTCCACAGGTTTTAGCGTATCTGCTAACTTAGGCCGTATCGTCACTTAAGATCACGTGAGATTATGGCCATAACACTAAAACTTTCCTATAAAAAAACACCAAACTATGGTTTCAACGCAATGTTTTTCACCGCCGATAGCTCACTAAACATAAAAAAGAAACAAAAAAGGAAATCGGGATAATTATCAAAGTTAACAAATGAAAAATATTTAATTCCTATTGGAGAAATCACCCGTGTCCGTTATTCGAAAACAAACAGGATGCGGCTCAGACGTTAGTTTAAAATGTTTAAATCAATCTTTACACACAATAACTGTTTTGAGTTCGAAGCATTTTGAACGCACCTGCTTACGCCATATTTATTCGCGTACATAACCTAACTTTTCTTTTTTTCAGTTGTTATTATTTGGCAGTCGTTCGTATTGATTGTTTTATTTTACTGCCATTATCGATTAAGCTTTCGTTTTACATGTTATTATTCTTCTTGAAGACAGTAATTTCAATTAAAAATTAAGACATTAATTACAAAAGAAATAATAGATCTTCACATCGCTATATATTGTATTCAGTTTTAAACTCGGTTTTTAAGCTAATTTTGTGATTAAACCATTAAAAAAATCAAATAATTTATTAAATCAAATACATTAAAAATGAATTAAGTGAAACTAATTTTTTTTAATAATATTAAATCAAGACGGTCAATGCGGTTTTGTAGAGTTGATAAAAAAATCAAAATGCTGCAACTTTCAAGTGCTGTATTTTTTCTTTTATTATTCAGTATAGGTTCAGCGTTTAGACAAAATAACACCAAATTTTGAGTGATGATGTGGCTAAAGATAGTTACATGTTAAGGCTAATCGGGCGACTGGAACTCACATGCCAATTATAGATGATTGAGTATAGGTTTTCAAGTCGAGAATGTAATCTAACCAAGTGAGCATTAGAAAGTGTTGTAGGGTTCGTATACATTATTTACTGTTTTTACGAATGATTACACAGGTCCTTATGCAGTTCTCAACGGATAGATATGAAAGTAGAATAATTTTATGATCATTTCTATAACAGCACAGAGAGCCGAGCTACTGTACAACAAATCAATATTTTTTTCCCGGCAAAGCTACCCCATTGCACGCAACTAATTCGTAAGCCTAGAGTATGTCAGTATAAATAACTCTATCTAACCGACCTCCTTCTACAACCAAACGTGCACGCAAACAAGTAAATCGACCAATCGCAGCACGGTTCACTTTACACGTGTGCATGTGTGCAACTGCGTGAGGGGTGCGTCGATGCACCCTAGCCACGCACTAACCAAACTAGATGCATTATATTATTATTACTACTATTTAAATTAAATTTTTCTTTTACCCAAAGTGGATCGTGTTATTATTCACAACGATACATTATTATTGAATGAGTTTACCATATGCACGGTAAAGATTTTTTTATCAAACAGCTTTTAAAATATGTCAATATATTCCGCAAGTGTACATTTATTCAGATGATATGTGAATTTTATTTCATATTAATACATTTAAAAATATAATGATGAGGTATGAATAATTTTTTTCATCATTTCAAATGCGACGAAACGTGTGTCAATGTCAAGGTTAAGTTTCAACAGAAGTTCGTACTATTATACTTCTAAGCTGTATTTAATACTATAAAGCAGAAAAGTTTATTTCTTTAAAAGCGCTAATCTTAAAAGTACTAGTCGAATTTCAAAAAATCTTTTTTGTATATTTAACTGACACACGCTGTAACCCTTAACAGCTTAGGAAGCTTCACCGAACTTTCTAGGACGAGTGCTGAGGGCAATCAGCTCCGAGGCAGCGGGCGCATGGGTGCCAGAAAGCCCGAACCTCGGCTTGGGCTGCTGCCGGGAAAAGAAAGAGAAAGATTGTTATATTTGAAACATCAATTATTAAGAAAGCCTTTATGCTATTTAACATCACGCTACCACCAATAGGAGTAAATTTGTATTAAAAGGAGCTATAAAAATTGGGAAGATTTTTTAAATAAGTTTTAATTACACGCGAACGAAGTCGCGAGCTCAGCTAGTCTTTAGATATTGCTGTAACACAAGTGCGACATCCACGTTCGTTAACAAACCTAAAATTGATGATTTTAGTAATTATTTATTATTCACTTGTGCACATTTTTACTGCTATTGATGTACGCAAAATGCCGCCCAACATTACGTACTATAATAATTAAATAAAATCAATAAATTTCAGATCTAGATACTGCTAAAATTTCTTATTCTAATCAATGATGAGGTTACATAGCTTATATGTAAGAGTTACTATGGTAAGAATTTATGTCCTTTTTGATATAATTTTTAGTTTACTTTTCTTTTTAATGGTCCATGTTAGACTAAGCGCACGATGTATGGAGTGCGTTCAGAAGTGATGTTGTGACAACGCGCGTGACCCCGCATACTCGTTCCCCTGATCGGTTTAGTGGAACCCGGAACCTCAGTTCAAGTGTTGCAAAAAATTAGTTACAATTTTACTTCTCTCGCATATGATTTTTTCATTTTTATTATTTTTACACTTATACAAGAAGACTCGTGTCAGTACTTATTTGCTCAATTTTATTTAATTATGTCTTAATGCGATTTCGCTAGTCCCAAGTGAGAAAGATGTTATAAACAATTAACGAACAGAAAGTGACAACCAAAATGAGAATTATTATTTTTGAATAATATAAATAATTTTCTTGTGTGAAACTCGAATCGACAGCAATTCGGAGCACGAGGCAACTGCTTTTATTTCAACCGATGGCCAACTTTGCATTCTTGTTCAATATAGTAGGTTGTATGCGCTTTTCAAAGATAGAATACGTTATCGGAATAAAAACTCTCAAGTTTGTAGTGTCATGGTAGTGTGTGTAATGCTTTTTTCATTGTTTTATTGTATTTTTATGCATAATTTAAAAAATATTAGCATTCTATACTCTTTCTCTATATAAACTCTAACTGTGCGAAATTTTATACTCCTCCGTCCGCTCTGTTTTCGTAAAAATGAGTACAAAGTTTTAATAATAGATAAGCACTAGCAATAAAAATACTACCCGATTTAACATAAATCATAAATAAACAGAAGCTAACAAAAGCCAGCCCCGTGTTCGAAGCACCACAGCTTTCCTATACACATAAATAGCTTCGAATTCATAGTACATAACCTACATTATGTATTGAACTACGCATTACCTAGACATTCTAGGCACACTGCCTAGTTCATACAGTTCATTAGAGACTTCCCCACTGACACGCGTCGATGCCGTGCAGCGTGAAAGCGCCCCCACCCCTTACAGAGCCCCTAACCGACGCCCACGTCAGAGAGATCTAATTCTGCACGCTCCGGCATACGTAAATACGGGAAAGAAGTTCTTATGGATGCGAATTTAATTATAATTATTTTGCTGATATACCGTCATTCGGAAAGATGAACACGAACTGACATGTAAGATAAAATAAAATAAAAATTATTACAGATAATTCGTTCGCGTGGAACTAAAACTTATTGGTTAATTTTTTTCGCGGAAGTCTATTTTTTTTTCATCAGCTATCTGCCAGCGAAAGTTCCGTCAAAATCGGTCCAGCCGTTTCATGGAATAACCGGAACAAACAGACAGACAAATTTACTTATTTGTATAGATTAGAAAGTGATATACTATTGTATAATTGGCTAGCATACAAAAACCGTGTATTATATGTTTTTTTAATTATTTCAATATTATTTTTCTTCTTCTTTTTTATTCTTGGGAACTCAATGGTGTTTAGAAACTATAACTGCCATTTTCAAGTGACAAGATTTGGGCATTTTGGGCAGACGAAACTATCTTCAACAAGATGGCGACTCACTTGTTAAAGTTCTCTTGGGAGTTTTTGTGGGGACTAATATATCATGTCATTCATAATTCACTTTACTTATGCTCTTTAGCTACACTATATCACGTAAAATATCGCAAAAATTACACAATACAGGGCTTAATAACTAAGTATATGAATAAAAATCACAACATGACGGATCAAGATCCCGCCAATAACTCCCTCAATAATATTGTACGCTCTGTTGGAGTTCATAAAAAAACAAAGCTGTATGAATTACATCTTCTTTGAATTTCGGTGTAGCGTAAAAAAATGACTCAATAACGGCTGTTGGTAGCATGTTCAGACTTCGCGAAGATCGACATAGGCTTGATTGTAGAAACTACAATATGTCTAGCTTTCGATTAAAAATAACCCTAATAAAGCTTTAATGCATTTTCTAATACTCGTATGGCTAGCTATCGCCCTGACAAATATTGTCGCCAAGTATCTATAAGTATGTTCTGGCATCTATTCTTTATTAAGCATGACACCGCTGTCATGCTGGGCTGCTTAGATACCTCTTCGCACATCTTTTGGAGTACCCAATATCGTAGGCAGGAGGGAACACGTTGACAGGAAGATTGTTCGACGGTTCCACAGCTTCACGGTAGAACAGAAATAAAGCTCTGCAAACTTTTATTTTCTTTATATTCGTTTTTCTGACGAGTAAAGTCACAGTAAATAGTCTTATATAAAATATCTCAGAGCTAAGAATGCTGGGTGTCAAGGTTTTTCCCTAGGAAAGGTGCAAGCTGACTCGGCACGTCGTATTAACTATTCACGATTTTAAACGCTGTTTTCTATTGTACACTTCAGTACTATTATTTTTAATTTTCATCAGAAATTGTAAATAATTAGACACACATAACCACTGATCAAAATCATCAAGATTAAGCCACAATTTTGATTACACTCCCCATATTTCCTTTACGATCAATTAAATTCAATATTTTCCGCTCTAATTCACGTCTCTAGAATATTATAAACAGGTTGTACGTAAGTACGTAGCCGATACGCATAATTCCCTCATAGAAGCATTCAGTTTTTCCTCGTCCGTTCGTGTGTGCTTATGTACATGTACACGCTATGTGAACATAGGTTTATGTGACAGGCATTCCGCCCCTGCTGTAGGGCAACAAGCCACCTGCACGCCTAACCTACAAATCTGCACTCTTGACGACCCCATATACTCTGATTACGTATATGCCTATAATGCATCTTTGCAATCTGTTTTGAATATAATAAATCAAGTTTTTTTTATCAGTATTGAACCGATGTTCTTGATTTAATTAATTGTCGAATGCAGATTTGTAACACGGTTATTTTTCTCAAAAACGACTTGACTTAAAAGGTTGAAATTGATATGAAATACTAAAGGGTAATCGTTTCATGATGCTGTCTAAGAAATCATCTTTCTATATTAACGCAGTATGAAGATGTACCTTAACCTGAATGTCTCGCTCACCGATGTAAGAATCTTCACAACTTATTTTTAACTTAAAAGGTTCACTTTGAATTATTACTAGCCGAATGCATTGGAAGTAATTAATAGAAATGTCGAATCTATTTAAGTATCAGTGAAATCATTTTGCTACCAATACAGTTCGGCAACTGTATATTTACAGTTGATGAATTTCCAGCCTTTGTAATCTAGATATATTTATTTTTAACTTAAAATACAATTTGTAATTTAGTTGGTTGTAAATAATAAATAAAACAATGTTGGATATTAACAGTGACATATATAATAATTATAATTATTATAATAATAGTGAATATTTATGTACAATTAAACATCAGTTTTATAATTTTATTTTATTTTCTACTACAGTGATCTACGTTACTAAAGAAAATTACTTATGTCGCTTACAGTATACTCACATACTTTTACTTGCTTTGCTTTTACTTTGCTTCTACATAGTTTTGGTCAGAGTACCAATTGATGTTAAGCAACAATCTGGTCAAAGTGGTAATACGGTAAACCTAAAGGAGGAATTCGTTTATGAAAGCAACTGAAGGAGTACACATACACATGCTAGGTGGATTGTTTATTCATTTGGTCAGCTTGGATGAAGGGTATTAGATAATACCTTAGTTCCATGCTAAAGTTTCCCTATACCAAAAGCTCAGGTTAAATATAAGGTTTAAACAAAGGAAGTGTCCGAATACCATTACATACCATAAACGGTACCATTAAGCCATAATTGTTTCACTATAGTATTTTGCAATATCACGTGAGAATGTATGCAATCAAGAGATGGAAGTAAGTAATCCTGGCGATATGAAATAAAGTAGTTCACTTATCGTGACCTGCTAGGATCCCTACATATTTTCCCGTTTATTTACACACGCAAGTGAGTCATTGCGCCTCTCATTGAACAATCAAGCGCAGGCTAACGACCTCGCAGCTTCAAGCCTTCTATATTCCTCAAGCTCCACTTTCCATTGGCCCCTTAATACCTCATGACTTCAAAACCATACGGATCTAACTTAAATGGGAAGGGTTTGAACCAAGTTTATTGTAACCGGAGCGCTGATAGGCAAATTGCAATTTTTTTATGCACTAGGGTGAGTTACAGGGGTGTAATTGAGGTAAATACTAATCGTTTCAAGATAAAAAATAAATATTATAGTGATTAAGTGTGAATACGTGAAGAAATATTACAAATTTACACGAAAGTACAACATTAAATACAAATAGCTATAGGTGTATTCCGGTAGTTGCACTTGAGAGCCAGTCTCTCCACTAGGCTTAGCGTGTTCTTGGGCCACATCGTCACTTAACATCAGGTGAGATTATGGCCATAACGCGTAAAATATAAAAAAAATATATACAACAGTTCGAGTACTTACGTTTATAGTGTTACAACATTACTAAATTGTACTATACTTAACATCAAATTCACTAGCATTTGCTAGGACAAAATGATTGCTTTTACAGTACTTATTGTCATTTGAATCTTCTAGCTGATATTACCTAACACGGTAAAATAAATGGGTTTGGAATATAAAGGGTATAGACACTGGCCTAGCTAGATATATTTCCTAGAGGGACAGCCATCCACTTAAGTAGCCTTCATAGATCATTTAAGTTTTAAGTATAATCGATAAATTTTCGTAGAGGGTTTTATTTCTCGAAGATGCACCACCGAGTCATGTTTCTTTTTAGGCTAAAGATTTTAGCTATGCACGAGAGTATAGATACTAAATTGACACTACTATGCTGATATGAAGGTGCGAAAAGTACTAAGGACATGCCTCCCTCAGTATTTTTTTTTATCGAGACACTGCAAAATGACTGAATTTTATCTGATGTTTAGCAGCACAGTACAATCTCAAAACAACGAAGGTCATTAATATATGTTTGAAGTGATGATAGCTCAGTGGTAGCGTGTAGGAACGCTGCGTCAGGGGTCGTGAGTCCAAATCCAACCACCTCCATTAAGCTTGAGCTTTCGGTGAAAGAAAACATCGCGAGGAAACCGTAACATGGTGAAAAGGCTTTTTCTAATGCCCGCTTGGCTAGCTGTCACTCTCTTGAGAGCCAGTCCCTCCTATAAAGGCTGGCAACGCATCTGCGATTCTTCTGGTGTTATAGGTGTTCATGGGCTGCGGTGATCATTTACCATCAGGTGACCCACTTGATCATTTGCCCCCTATTCCCTAAACAAAAATATAAGCAATCCATATGGGCATTCTCAAGCTGAACAACAAGCCTTTTGATAACAATATACGAACGCAAAAACTAAAAGAAAGATTATCACTTTGTACATAGTGTTCGCAACCCAGGCGGGTGAAGAGTCCTACATTACCGTTTGATCGCTGAATAAAGATCGTCTGTTGCCCAAATGTAATTGCTACCCCTTAACGTGTCACTAAGGCGAGTGCTACTTTTTTAATAGGGAAAATCCATTTAAGAATGCGCACTGTAGCTCTACCGGCTGAGAGAGGTATACGCATTTCTTGTATTCCGAGTATTGGATATGATGTGCTATCGCCATCCGGTCTGGCAGTGATGAAGCGCCCTGGCATCCCGCGAATTATTCTTATAGATATAAAATTATGATGTACAGTTCTATTATATTGAAATTAAATATTCTCACGCTTTATATACCGAATCAAAATTGTCTCACACACACACGGACACATTTACGGAATGATAATTGTAATAATGTGACAACTACGAAACAGGATCCCGGCGGGAACTGTAAACTGTTATTTATGATTTAGCTCCGGCGTGCTTCCGCCGCGCCTCGCTCAAACATTGTAACGCTATACCAACCACCTTTATTTGATTTATGCCTTTCATATATATTTATATGCTTTTTTATAAATTTCAAACCTTGGGAAACACTCAGCGACGTTTTGTAACACGAGTTCACTCATCGTCTCATTGGGAAACGGTGATTTATAACGCGTTGAGTTCATTTATATTAAATTCTTTCACGACAAAATGAAGGAACGGATGTTGTGATGCCGGTAGGTGAATACACTGACTGATCTCGAAACTTAGAGCAAAAGATAGTCGCTGTGATAGGTTGAAAGAAAGAAAATATCCCTATGAAACCATAGCACGGTGATAGGGCTTTTTCAAATTCCCACTTGCCTCGCTACCACCCTCAAGTTGAAAACCTACCGCCATTACCTGTATGTGTGCTCCGGCAGTTGCACTTGAAAGCCAGTCCCTCCACTAGGCTTAGCGTGTCCACCATCTTGAGTCACATCGTTACTTAACATCAGGTGAGATTGTGATCATAACACTTAATCGGTAAAGTACAGAATTGAACATTTACGCTTCTGATCCTGGATTGTGAGACTCCTGAGTATGTTATTAAGATGGGCGTTACATATGATGTATGTTAATGGCGATTAAGCCCGATATACCACTGCTTCTCTTACACGAATGCCGGTAACAGTCCAAACGAAGTTACAGACACTTCAACCCTTGCATTTATTACCAGTTCTGCCAAAAATGCCTAATAACTTCCTGTAAAATCTCCTGCGAAGCTGTCACAGTTATTACAATTAACAACTATATTTAGGTTGAACAAATATATATATATATATATATATATCATTACTATAGTCTCGTGTCAATTTAATTAAAATTTATGCATCATATTTCATTTCAAACTCGCAAACACTATGTTTTTTATACTGTGTCCAAAGTGTATAAAATTATTATATAACAGATGGTAAAACTATGCTCGTCCATTGTACCTGCCATTTTCACATAGGACCATAACGTGGTAATTACGGTCCATAGATACACATTTGATACGCATCTGTTGTTGTATATTATCTGTAATTTGTTAAATAAATTGATATCATATTTATATTTTGTTATATAATTATCTATATGGTTCTATATGGAATCTATATCGTTAGAGAGGTTGGTAATAGCTATTTCCGCGACTTCGTTCGCGTGAAACTAAAATTTAATTGAATCATTTTCATTAAAAAAATGTTCTGTAGCCTATGTTACTCAGGGCTAATATAGCATTCTAATGGTGAAATAATTTTTAAAATCGGTCTAGTAGTTCTTGAGTTTATTAGTTACAAACAAAAATACAAATCTTTCCTCTTTACAATATTAGTATAGATGTAAAAAACATTTTACCTAGGAAATAAAAATCTGAACCTTTTAAATAATCCAGTCGTATTTCTTTGAAGATTGTAAAATTTACTAGATGTATTAATTTAATATATTCTCTATCTCTTGATAAATAGATACTATGTATATATACATATGTTCTTTCTTCAGTTCTATTCCTTTGACAGAAGAATAATGTGTTTCGAAAAACATCGTAATTAATGCATCCTACTGCATAATAATATTTATTGTAATGACTACTAATATTAAAAAAATCAAAAATTCGTTCGTACAATCCATCATACGCAAACTGGCTTGCATTTATTAATTTTTGACATAAACGTCGGCCATGTTTAAATGGAGCAGCTGTTGCACCGGGTTCGTTGACCTCTTTTTTATAACCACACTCGGGTACAGCCAGGTAGGCGATTTTGTTCTATGAGCTCCTATAGAAACCCCAAATATATCCTGTTATATTTCATCTTTTGCTTTTAAATTTCAATGATAGGTTGTCGGTGTTTTGAATTATAGTTTGTCAAGAATATATTCTTATTAGTTTTTACATATGCTATTTCGTTTATATTACAATTATATTATAATTTTAAAACACCGCTCATAGTATATTTAAAAATGTATACATAATGGGCTGATACTTTTCGCAGTCTCGTTATTCGCCCCTGACTAAAAATCCTTTCTTAGTGGGTATCTAGGACGTATGAAGAAAATCCATGATAAATTTCAAATCTTTAGGTTTCGCAGTGACTTAACTTTGCTTATATATACAGATTAGACAATCTCACCTCATGTTAAGTGACGATATGACCCATGATAGTGGGTACGCTAAGCCTAGTGGAAAGACTGGCTCACGTCTATCGGTATTTGTCAAAATATTTTCATATTAGTATTTGAACATGGTAGCTAAGTAAACTTCCTACCACTACTCTACGGTAGGATATAACGTTTTCCCTTACTGAAAAATTTGCAGGGATTCGTACTCACGTCCAATTGCCACAGTATCCGTACCCGCTACCAATGAGCTATAATTGTTTCAAAATTAAAGTTATATTAAATCTTTAATAATATTATAAATGAGAAAGTGAGTTTGTTTGTTACGCTTTCACGCCTAAACCCCTGAATGTATTATGATGAGTTTTGGTACAGAGATAGATGGAAACCTGGAGCCGTCGCTACTTTTTCCTACTTTTTCTTGCTAAATACTATTTGGAAGGAGGGTAAAGAGAGGAAAAAAATTTTTTTTATTGAGATATTCGATTTGTTTGACAAAATCAATATAACGCGAGCGAAGCCGCAGTTAAAAGCTAGTCAAGTATAAACTGTGTAATGGATAAACTAATAGAATATTTTTTATTCCATAAATCAAAAGAGTTTCTCAAAGATAGGGACGAATCTTATACAAGTACGTGCAAAGCCGCAGGCACAGCTGGTATATAATAAAACGAACTCGTAAAGTACTTTTGGAATGGTAACAAATACATTATCGCTCACACCGCAATGGACATGGGAAGTTATTTACATTTATGATCAAAATACCGCTGCCGTGTGCCTAATTATCAACATAAATAATTATTAACTGGAAAAATAAATAGATCATTATAATATACACACAACACGGCTCCCTGTGTTATGAATACAGCTGTTTTTTATTATTTATATGATTTATTTGTGTACTAATTTGTTAGTCGTGTCGGTTGAATGTTTTAGGCTTGTAAATTATAATTAAATTTAATTAATAATCCAATTTGGTGGCGGTTAAGGAAGATATATAAGGGTATTGAACAAATATGCTTGTAGTACCATCAGGCCCGGATTTTCCTATAGATTAACTAGGATTCAGCCTACAGCCTCAAAATCTAGAGTTCAACATTAATGTTGTTAACAAAATTAAATTTACACAATCCAAAGAAAAAATAACACTAAAATACCGGACTGAAAACAAGGAGACATTCTACGCTTATAATTAATAAACAATAATAAAAACGATCTTGATCTATGTATCAGTTATCACCTTATTAAATTGGATTAATCAAACAAAAACACTTTGATCTCTATATCGATAATAAAGTAGATCCTTACTAATATCATAAATTCGAAAGTGTGTTTGTTTGTTTGAACGCTTTTACGGCTAAACCGCTGAATCGATTATGATGAATTTTGGTAACACTGGAAACAGTTATAGGCTATTTTTCCTTCCGGAAAAACTTATTGACAGTGCGATAAAGAGAGGAATAAACTTTGTATGGATTTTTTTATTTCGTCATCCAATTTGTTTCAAACGTTGGAGAGTAATTGTTTAATTGGTGATAAAAGTATGCGTATCTATTTTTCAAAGTTCTCTTAAAACGGGTGGATTGTGATTTTTAAGGGAATATAGAAAAATAGTATTCGTGAAACTAAAATTTAGCAAGTAGCTGTTGATAGATTGGAGCCATTAGCTGGAAAAACGTTTCTTAAATTTCATATGTACCTTTTTTATAGTTAAGGTTTAGCTTTTGGCCATAATCTTATCTGATATTAAGTGACGATGAGGCCCAAAATGGTGGACATTTTAAGCCTATGGAGGGACTGGCTCGCAAGTGCAACAGCCGGAACAGCCCTATAGGTATTTAGCGGCAGATTTTCAACATAAGGGTGGTAGCTAATCAGATGAGTATTATAGAAAGCCCTGCCACCATGTTATAGTTTCATCGCGATGTTTTCCTTCACCGTAAGCTCAAGCTCATTGTAGGTGGATTCGGATTCACGTCCCATGACGCGGCATTTGTATACACTACCAACAGTACCAACTGAGTTAACATCGCTTCAATATTTAATTGTATTTTATAATAGAATAGGAAAGTAAACGCAAAAACTATAATGAAAACCATTTTTATACAATTCTAAACTGTACTTAATCACATATTAAAGCCAGGTGATGATGACGTTCTATCGACTTTTTCTATGACACACATAAATAAACTGCAATAAGTATTTAATGTTGATGAATTTCTAGACGCCCTGTAGAGTCATGCCGTAATTAAAGGTCTGAATTAATTTATTATTGAGTAGTTCAGTTCAGTGCTTAAAATTATGAAATGTGTTGTAGTCATTATGGACTAATTAAGGAAATTCTTGTATAGGTAAAATAAACTGTTTTCATAAAGTTAGTTACTGATCAGTTTTTCAACTATGGAATATGTATCTTCTGTACATAATATTAATGAAGTCACCGCTGTCTGTTCACTTAGATCCTTTTAACTATTCAACGAACTTTAATGCAGTTTTCAGAAATAGATAGACTGATTCATGAGAAAGGTTTATATGTATAATACTTACATATTATAGTACAGAAAAGCCGCAAAATTCGAAGGTTTGTGACGTGATATGAAGTCCACCGCGCCAGCTAGTTGTCTGTAAATACAATAAAAATATAACTAAGCTGAATTCGCAAATTGCATAAATGTTGTAAGTCATATTTAGTATATTTATTTACAGTTTTTGTCTGTATTTCTGCCTCTCCTACCTGCATGTACGAGCATCAATCTGAAACTGATAACTAGATTTTTATAAAATTCGACATGGTGATAACCAATATTATGGATAAACTGAAACATTTTTTGAAGCGATGATAGCTCAGTGGTAGTCTGTACGACTTCGCGTTAAGGGACGTGTGTTCGAATTCAACCACATACAATGAGGTTGAGCTTTCGGTGTAGGAAATCATCGTGAGGAAACCATAGCAAGGAGGTAGGGCTTTTCTAATACCCACCCGGCTAGCAACCATCCTCGTGTTGAAAATCTGCCTCCAAATACCAATAGGTGTGTTCCGGCAGCTGCACTTGAGAGCCAGTTCCTCTACAGGTTTAGCGTGTCTACCAACTTGGGCCGTATCGTCACTTAAGATCAGGTGAGATAATGGGTCTAACGCTAAACCTTACAAATATAAAAAAATTAAAACATTCGTATTTCATATAATATAAAGTTTCCTTCGGGATAAGGAATAAAAGTTTATTTAACTTCTTTATTAGTGATGACAATGTGATTTAGTTTACGGTTGATATACAAAGTATGTGAACGTAATAGTACTAAGTTCAAAAATACATTTTATACTTATATGAAACATAAATCGATTTCACACCAAAGAAGTCACGCGCATCAGCTAATATTCTTTCATTTTGCTGTCCATATTTATTTATATTATTAATCTAAATCCATAATAAAGGTTCGATTGATAAGGAACTTAAGAGGTTCACATATAGACTGACGTTTTTCTGTTTGCACTGACAGACAACAGCAGAGGGTATGAATACATGAATTCGAATTGGTGAAATGATATTCATAAACATAGTATTTATTATTGTAATTTTCTATAACAACTGAGAGTTATGTAAAATTAATATTGTTGTTAATTTTCTTTTAATTTTTTTAAATTCTTCAATGTTTTGCACAACTTTCTTAATTTTTTGTTTCATAAGAACCTTCTCCTGAAAATAACTAACACAACAAAAAAAGAATTAGCGAAATTGTTTCATTCGCTCACGCGTGATGCGATGACCAAGGAAAATAGGGACTCATTATTATTATATATATATATATATATATTGATGTTTGCCCCTTTTTGTAAGTTTTTTCAATACAGCTTTGATCTTATTGGTGGGTGCGTGATGTTAAATAACCTCCAGCCTTCCTCAATGATTACTCTATCAATTTTTTTTTAATCCGGAAGATGGTTCCTAATATTCCCGCGTTCAAATAAACTTTTCCATTTTGTAATATAAATAAAGATTCCGTCTTATATAAGTTTAGTAATTGGAGATAACTGAAGTAAAAAATAATAAATAGAAACATGCATTTTAAGTTATCCATATTACTAATTAATATTATCAAAAGAAAAAGTTTGTTTTTTTTGTTTGAACCCGCTAATCTTACAAAATACCAACCGGATTTCGAAAATTATATTAGTATTTGACAGAACAGTCACTGAGAAAGGTTTTAGGATATTTAACATAACGCTACCATCAACAGGAGCAATACTGTATTGGACAAATTTACAAAACAGGTAAAAATTATCAAATAATATTTAGTTCCACATGAAAAAATTCGCTGCCAAGGTAAATCTTTTACGTAAGGAGGCCGCAAACTTACTACATTTAGAAGATTACATTTCGCACTTGAAATTGACAAAATCGCCTACATATGCAAAAGCCATAATAAAAGGTAATACGAGATAACAGTTGCGATGCCAATGATTGATTAATGATCACAAAGCATTAGTAGCATCATATATTTTTATAAAGCTCATCCCTATGAGGAAATGATTTCTGATATATATCGAGGCTCTTAGACTTGTATTCTAGTCTCTGTGATGTAACCAAAGTCAGTATATTGTTTGTTTTAAAAATTACCTTCTATACGGTTTGAAGGTAAGTTATCACTTGCTCGCGCGCACGGGTCTGAAGGCAGCTGCAGTAACCTATCAGGAAACACATACCACCATACGTTTTTCAATGGATATTCGACTATAACTCGATGTATTTAAGGTTTAAAATTAAACACAAGATTTTGACAGATGGCCCGTGTACCATATGCTAGGTATGTCAGCTGCGCGACGCCATTGACAGATTTATCGCATTGTTCCATTATACGCGATTAATCGCGATAAAGTAGGTAACGCCGCGTTTTCGGAGATCGGACTTTGTCTGTTGCGCGATCTCTTTTCACTTAGGGTTGACTTAAAACGATACATAATTCATGATTATATACGGTTTTTGTAATAGAACTCTTTGCTTCGTGTTATCCACGTGGCAACCCTGAGATAAGAGCGTGAAAACTATTGATATATTTATGGAATATTTAAAAGTTCTTAGAATTGTTACATTAGTCTCTACATATCGTGC
Organism: Actias luna; assembly: GCA_039707435.1. Taxonomy (NCBI): domain Eukaryota; kingdom Metazoa; phylum Arthropoda; class Insecta; order Lepidoptera; family Saturniidae; genus Actias; species Actias luna. The sequence goes on along the minus strand of JAZHAC010000033.1, from coordinate 3,354,648 downwards.
TTTTTCAGGGAGACTATCGTAAGCGACAATTGCACTTTTTACGGGAGAGATAGCTTTTTCATTCCTAATTAAACAACATTTATAACAAGTTTATATAAAAATATGACTAATTGTTCATAATTAACCACAGATCTATTAAAATAGTAGCATTTTTTTTTATATAACACTTTTATATACAATTGCATACAAGGCGGACTGTTCTTAATTTACAAAAATACGTGAGTACCAGATACAATGAGCTTGAGCTTTCGGTGAACGAAAACATCGTAAGGAAATCGTATGGTGGTAAAGCTTTCTCTAATTTCTGTCTGGCTAGCTACCATTATCTAGTTGAAAATCTGCCGCCAAATACCTATAAGTGTGTTCCGGCAGTTGCACTTGAGAGTCAGTCCTTCCATAGGTTTAGCGAGTCTACCAAATTGGCTGTATTGTCACTTAAGATCAGGTGAGATTATGGATACGACGCTAAAGCCTAAACTACAAAATAAAAATAGTTTTCCTGCCTCTTCTAGTACTAGAAGTTAACGTCAGCCGTCGCGGTGCGGAGTAGCATAAACCAACTTATATATTTAGTTATGTTGTTACTTACACAATTGATAAAACTTCAAGAAAAACGGCCAAGACATTTATTCACTACAACATTTTAATTTTTTCCCCATATCCCGGAGGAACTCTTTCGTTTTGCAGGATGAAAAGTATATTTTATGTTGATTAGTAATATTCGTTATCACCTTGTTAAATTTCTTCAAAATCTGTCCTGTAATTTCAGAGTGATAGTCATTTATAGGATGTAGAAAGAGATAATGTTTAAAGAATATTTAAATTACATATGTGATTTATTTACGATTTTATTAATTGCAAAGATAATTTTGAAATGAATTTAAACGCTATGAAACTATTTTAATTCCGCGAATCTTTTGTTTCAGGTAAGTGTATTAAGTTTCAGAAAGAACTCACAAATGGAGGACGGAGAGCAACAAAAAGGTAAAAATGTAGACAAAAATATTATTGTTTATATATTTTGGGCATTTATTTTTTTACGTTAATTTTATCTACCCTCATATGAAACTTATAAAATTAAAACAAAACTGCATATAGAACGTTTAAAACATGCGAATGACGTCATTATCGTACGAAAATTATTTTAGTTTATGAACGGAGTTTTATTGAAATATCACTTATCGAGTGTCGAAAATGAAACTGTTTTTTTTCCTGAAATAAGTTACCTATAAGTACATAAAGGCTAAAAATGCGCGGCATTTAGTTCCTGGGTTGAAAGAGACTTAATGAACGTATGTTTAATCCGCCTTCACCATTTTTCGAAACACGCTTTATAAGTAAACTAGATTTCACGTGGGGCTTCGCTCGCGTCATTATTGATTTTGTCAAACAAATCGGATGACGCAATAAAAAGTTTAATACAAAGTTTATCTCTCTCTTTATCCCACTTCCAATTAGTTTTTCGCGAGTAAAAGTAGCATATCACCGTCTACAGGTTCCCATCTATCTCTACACCACAATTCATCACAATCGATTCAGCGGTTTAGGTTTGAAAGCGTAACAAACTCACTTTCCCATTTATAAATATTAGTAAGAATGAATAACTTATTTTAGGAAAATTCTGAATTAAGTCACTCATTGTGAGTACGACATATAATCATAATGAACAATGACGTCTCTGATTATTATCGCTTCATTGATCACATTAGATAATATGAAGCTGGTGTGATAAAACAAATTTACTCATTTGTGAGACACTAGCTGGCGCCTTCGACTTCCTTTACGTTTTTTTTCATTTAACCGCGTACTTTGCAGGTATGGAAGCAGTGAGTGGCAGTGAATTTTGAGTGATTGACAGTCGCTGCTGATTTGGATTGTAATTGTGATGAATAAAAAAATTATTATCCTGGACGGACCCTTTCGTTTTATGTTATAAAAGTATCATATATCTATAATATTGGTTACCACCGTATCAGATCCAAAACCTGCCTTGTATGCATTGAATAGATACATAGGTAGACAAAATAAAATTCAAAATGAAACTGTCTTGATTTCAAAATCGATAATCAACTAACACTGCGATTATTATTTTGATTAATATAATAAATGTACAGATTTTGTTTAGTCACAATTTTAGTGTATGCATAAATATGTAACCATCAAACATATTTTTTAAGCTGACATATGTGATTGAATTCACAATTGATCTAGATTTAGATGTTAGATTTGAAGTGATGATAGATCAGTTAGAATGTGTACGAACGCCGCGTCAAGCCATGTGAGTTCGAATCCACCTATAATGAGATTCAGTTTTCAGTAAAAGAAAACGTCATGGTGAAACCATAGCATGGTGAGAAGGTTTTTTCTAATGCCCGCCTGGCTGGTTACCACAATCAAGTTGAAAATCTGCCGCCGAATACGTGTAAGTGTGTTTCGGCAGTTACACTTGAGAGCCAACATCTTGGGCCACATCGTCACCGAACATCATCTGAAATTGTAGCCATAACGCTTAAACTATATAAAAAAGATTTACTTTTATCAATATTAAAATTATCTGTTGCAACTTTAAAAATCTTCTCTTGTTAATAGTTTCCATTGCTTTTTATCATGATACACAAGTTATTCTGTGTTATGTACTATAACATACATAATGTGCGGATTATAAAATTTGTAACATGTATATAGCCCAGTTGAATTGTAACCTCATTTTATTTTACAAATGAACACGGCCATATCTAAACGGACCTCGAGTTGAAAGGTTGAATGAGTCACCGCGGCGGCTGGTGTTGTAGGGGGAAGACATAGAGGGGGAAGCGGTGGAAAACGATCGCGTAGGGAAGAAGGGGGTTTTGAAAATGCGACGTTGCATTTTTCTTGTCCCGTTTCGATGCGAAACGTTCAGTTTCTTTTAATTATGTCGCCGCGATTCTCTTTCCTTTATAATTACTTTCTTTTGATATTATCCACGGTAATTTGTACGCTTTCGTATTGAACATATTATGTAGAATAACTTAATTACTTCCTCATTTTCTTTTGATTATGTTTATACACCAATGTAAAAAAACCGTAGATAAATTACATTTCTTCAGTAAGTTGTAATAAGGCTTGGAGTTTTTTTTTGTCTTTTATGTGCAAATTCGCCTTATCTTTTATAGCTAAAAAGCTTTTTTTGGATATAGAAGGTATTAAAAAGTATATACATATTTACATATAACTTTTAGGTTATTATTACATTCATTGTTTTCTAAGAATTTAATCTAATAAGATGGCAAAAGCTGGCGGCCGCATTGCCTCGTCGAATATTTTTTTGTCTATATAAATGTCTTTGACACAGTGGTTTAAAGTTAAAGTAGTTACAAGTTATTTATATTTTTCCCGTTTGTACAAGGGTGATATCGACGTAGATTTATAACACGCTAAGTGAAACAGATCTCTGTCTCTCAAGGAAACTTACTAATAATGCCTGGTGACACATTTTGTTTGTGGGATTTGATTTTAATTCTATTAACACAGTGTGTGAAGGCGTTATCAATCAATGTTGTTTTAATCAGTTAATAAATTACTGTTATAATGTATTATAAGGACTAATGGTTCAGTGACGGTATGACGAATACGGCGTCGATGTATGCGAGTTCAAATTCCTGTATTGACCCTGAGTTATCGCTGAAGGAAAAAACCGTAATAAACCATAACATATTTAAAGAATCTGACAGCATATATACCTATAATCGCCGTTAAGTAAACGCACTTGAGAGCCAGTTTACAAAATTTGGCGTATTACTATCCTAAGCTACATAATCAGTTAATTAACATCAGTTGAGATTACAAAAAAAAACGGATAAAAGCAATAAGGAATAAAAAGATGTATTATATATGTGTATAAATTTTGTTAACATTAAAAGTCGTGTTTTTTATATAAATCACACACTATGTCCAGGTGCAACCTTTCGCACAGTAAATTAGCAAATAATTTATCTGCTATTGTGCGTCGGCGCATCGGAATCGGAGCTTTTGTTGCGCAAGACTCGGGAAAAGCACGGATGCGTTGAACAATGGAATCTTTACCTGGCAGTTTTTTTCTATTCACTAAATCCTAGTAACAAAGAGTTTTATACAAACTGTCAAATGTCAACATATAAAACCGTAAACCCTACATTACTATTTATCTGCAATAGATTCTTCAGATTCTCCAACGATTTACGGCTGATTGCACTATATGATAAATTTAAAGATACCAACATTTCTTTCTTTATATTATATTGTAAATATAAATTTATTATTTATTATAATATATAAAAAAAAATATTTTGCGTTTTAGTAGTTTAGTAATTTGGTTAAAGAAAAAACTTAATATTGTACGGTCTAATCACTAATCTTCGGGGTCAATAAATCTTGATGAGTATGACAAAACAATTTTAATGGAAAAAAATCTAGGTCGTGTACTTGAAATACAAAGGACATCCGCGCTTAGTGCGCACGGGCAAAGCACAAGCAAGATGGCGTGCGTCCGGCGCGGCGTGTCGACCACGCCACTTCCGCGGCCGCATCCGTTCGTAACACGACTCCAACGCAGCCTGCGGCACAGCCTGCGACCAATCGATTTGCGATAGTCTGAATTAAAACAAAATTTAATTTATTACACATTAACTTAGTAATAAATTTTAATACGAAAAAGTTTCCATTTTAACCTTTAAATCAAACCAACCAACAATTTTCTTTTAATTCTACTTACTCATTAGTTAGTATGTAGATATGATGTTATTTGTCTATTTTACAAAGACCCCTACAAATTTAATTCGGTGTTAAACTTTTGATTTCTCTCCAGTAAGTAACTGAGTGTCTTCATTCATACATTCTTATTATAAACAATATATTATTGAGGATATTATATATCATAACTTTTATACTTAATAATATATAATAACTTTTATATTTTGCATATCCTTAGCTTTCATGATTGCTGAAAAATTGAAAATAAAATCAACATACTTGTACAGTGTAAACAAGAGACCTTGTTAAATATTAAAATAACAAACACTTTCGATGTTCAAATGAGATAGGAACCAATAAGACATTAATTTAATATCAGCGATTCCATATGAAGTTATTTTGAATTGTAATATTTTTCATTACATTTTGATACTAGGCAGAGGTCACTTCCCTACTGCGAGTAGGTAAATCGATATTAAGATAAATTTGCGAAAGTCGAATATTTTAAATGTTTTGGGGAGTTTGTCGTAAAGTCGAATTACGTTAAATAGATTTAAGACGATGTATTTTTTGCACATTTGAAATATTCTTGAAAATTTTATTTATTTGCATTCGTTCTGCATAGATAAACTTTAGTTTTGCTAAAAAACCTCCTTTGCCGCTATACCTGAAATACCTTCTAAACTAGGGGCTCCCAAAGTGTGCGCCGTAGAGTGAAGGTTTTTCTTTACCATTCTCGAATCATTGTTTTTTTTATCGAGGTGAAATATATTTATCGTGGGAAAATGTCGAATCATTGTACCTAACTATAGCGTTCAGCTGGATAGCTTAGGGCGCCGCGATAATGTAGTAAACATGTATGTGCACCACGAACTGAAAAAGATTGCCTCTAAACTACACTAACCGTACCTTTGTTACTAAACTAACTTCCATCCACGACTCCGCTCGCGTTAATATCGAATGACGCAATAAAAACGTCCATACTAAGCTTATTCTTTTGTTTACCTCAACTTATAAATTTTTCGCAAGTTGCTTATTTTCTACGATCCCATATATTTCTAAACCAAAATTCATAGTAATCTGTTGAGCGGTTTAGTAGTGAAAGCGTTATAAGCAAACAAACAAATGAACTCGCTTTCACATTTATAATATTAGTAAGGATACGAATTAAATTCACAAATGGGTACATAATGTCGATGCTGTAAGTAAAACTATTGTTGTTATGTAGTTAATACATCATTTTTTTCCTTACTTGATAAATTTAAAACTTAAGCATAAACCTCATAGGTTGAGGATTTAAAAAATCGCAGAAACACTCAATGCATGTGTGACCAGAAATTGTACAAGTAACGCTTTCCACAATAATCTGCAAATTTAGCAGGTTACTATTTATCACCTGTGAAATAGCAGTGATACAAGAACTACTTTCGCTGCTATACATAATATTAGAGTAAGTCATTTTACATGCTTAGTTAAAAAGCAAGCATTTTCTATTCTGAATATGTTTAGCATTTGTCAAGAATCACTTTTAATATTCGGTGACGATATAAACTGAGATTGCAAATAGAAAGCTTATTGCGGGAAGTATGTTTTAAGTACTGTTGAGAAATACCCTTATAAGCCTCTGGCGAGACAATTTTAATTTGAGTACAATAGTTATCTAAGCAAGTGAGCATAAGAAGAAGCACTATGACCTTGCTATGGTTTCGATCACCGAAATTTCAAATTCATTATATAATCTGTGCCTACGACAACTGACATAGTGTTTATACACGCTACAACTGACTTCTCATTGCACAGTCATTATACATTCTTCGTAATTTTACTAGATATTACCTACTTTTAAAATAGCACATTAGAAACTTCCCTTCTTTTGATATCGTAAATACATTTTCAATTCGAGTACTACGCACGTTACGCCTTAAGAATTATAATAAACTGTAAAATAGACGTAAAATATTCTATGCGTGTCCCTTTGGTAGTCGATAGTACTTGGATAAAGACGACGATATATCTCCGTCGCACTCGCACTTGAGGATGACACTTCCAAGAATCGTCAGAGCTTTTGAAGTATTTGAAACGCTTCACACACCGTACCGTTATTTTACTACTACATCACTTTTAATTTTACCATGGCATTCATGGGTATTGTTAAAACCTTTTGTGATTACCTCTCATTTTTAAAGCCATCAATCTATTTGGTATGAATACTTTTAATCCTTTTTTATTATTATAAGGCAGTAAACACGTTTTATACGCTCCATTGACAATCTGAAAGACTAGTTTTCTGTGGTATTTATTTTTGATGTAAAAGTAAAATTTAAAGTTAAAATTTGTGTATGTAATTTTAAAATATCATGGAAATGAAAATGACTTTAGGAACTAGCCACGCGCCCGCCCCCAGTTTAAATGTCGAATACGGACAGGGAGGTGCGACGCGCGACGTTGCCAAAACGGAAAGTGAAATTTCGTCACACTCTCCCTCTCATTCACTCACACAACCACAAACACATAGTAATGTTTACGTATCGTAACCTGTACACGTGTGCGTGTAATTCGGCAGACGCTCACGTTAGTGTGCGTTTGTTTTGATGAATATGATACATATATTTTATGCTAGTGTGCGTAGACGAATTTGTATGGACATTGCACTGTATACCTACGAAGCTTCCGTGTTCGATCGACTTTCGTCGAAAGTCTTTCTTCGCCGGCTACGAAGCGTAGTTCTGTCCAATTAGAGTTATCAAACTAAATGGGATACTTGTTTATTTTGTATCTATTGTATTGATTTGAATTCCGTAAAGGAGCTTTTCACTGAATTGTTGACAAAGAATTATTGCTAATAATTAGGCAAAGATAAATTGAACTATTCATTGATAGTTAAAGGCATACTGTTTTTATACCATGTTCCTGATACGATAACCGGAACGAGTTTTTTTCCACAATCACTACTGCACAGAATTTTTCTTTTCTAAGTACTGAATTGACTAGTCCATTCTTTGCCCCTGAATCGTCTACGCTGATTTCGAAAACCGTTTAATCATTTTCTAATATATTTTTGTAAATGTGTATTGTTCAGTTTAACTTGAGAGATAGGATAATTTTTTCTTGGTATGGCTATTATCAACATTTGTAGAGATTGTGGCCATAGCGCTAAATCTATAACGTATAAAAATATTTAATGAATGCAATTGTAATGATGTTATACCATATATATAGATAGACTAGTATATCCCTTGAGTTACTCAGAGTAAATAACACACTCTATTTAAATAAAGTCGATCTGTCTATACATTGTAAAGAACACTACACAATGACTTCAAACAGCTCCGGTGTTGTCAGCCCTCACCTTGAACTTTACAGCATAATACAGAATATTAGAATGTCAGACATTTCACCATCCGAACGACCCTCCGACCCCATTTAATTAACTCGAACTATAACATAGACCATAATATTTCTCAATAATTCAAACTCGAATGTTCAAGTTTTAGGCATTTAGATTAACTAAGCTACCGACATAACTTTAATACTGTTTAGCTTTGAACGATAACTTAAAATTAGTTTGTAATTTAATATTAAATCGATTGATTAAAGGAATATCCTTACTAATATTATAAATGCGAAAGTGAGTTTGTTTGTTTGTTCGCTTTCACTCTTAGACCGCTGAATCGATGGGACTTCAGAGACAGTGTTTGCCTACTTTTTTATCGCAAAAACCTTATTTTAAGTGTAGAAAGAAAGGAATAAACTTTGTACGAAACTTTTTATTGGGGTCATCCCGTTTGACAAAATTAATATTAACGTGATCAAAGTCACGGGTAAAAGCTAGATTACCTATGTTATTAAAGGGATAACTGGTTTAAGCTTGCTTGAATGAGACTGAGCTGAAACACTCGGCTATGTAACTCTAGTTCGGGATAAGTCAGCTCGAGTCGGCTAAGAAAGCGAGCGAAATAGCAACCCTATTCTGAAAAAAAAAAACATCGTAAGCGCGAAGTCTTAAAAATGTTTTTTTTTTATGTATTCCTGAAATAACTTTGTAAATTAGAAGTAGTGTGTTAATACCTACGATTTTAATAGATCCGTGGTTAATTATGAACAATAAGTCATACATTTTTAAAAATATATCAATTTTTTTTTAATATTAAAGAACTGTTATTATAAAGAAGAAAGATTTGTATCTTTGTTTGTAACCAATAGACTCAAGAACTACTGGACGATATAACTCGATATAAGCGATGATAACTCAGTGTTAGTGTGTACGATTTCGCATCATGGGACGTGAGTTCGAATCCACCTACAATGAGCTTCAGCTTTCGGTGAAGCAAAACATCGTGAGGACACCATATCATGGTGATACAGCTTTTTCTTATGCCCGCCTGGCTAGTAGCAACCACCCTCAAGTTGAAAATCTGCCGCCAAATACCAATAAGTATGTACCGGCAGTTGCACTTGAGAGCCAGTTCTTCCACAGGCTTAGCGTATATCTCAATTTGAATTTCCCCGCAGTTATCGACGAATGAAAATGAGCCCTTATGTTCATATTAGTAGTAGTTCATATTATTAACCTCGACTTAAAGGTTAATTTCTGCCGTGTAGTTTAAAGCACAGACCTTTTTTTACGAGAACTACGAACTTTGTAATGTTATAATGTTAACTCGTCGCCGAATATTATTTTAAAGGAAAGTCAAGGGAGACAGAATTGCAAACGACTCATTTGTGGCAGGAAGCCAACATAGCAGACAGTTAAAAAAACCTTCAAGGAAAGATTTCCTAAACAAATAAACGTCGAAATCATCTCGGAAAATTGTTTTCTATGTTACTACTGTTCATAATAATTTGAACGAAGGTAATTTTGTTGCGAAGTTGTTTGTTTATCGTTTGGTTATTTATATTATTTCGCTTGATTTATTTTTACTTTTAATGCTTTATCTACCTAACGCTAACAGGCTCGATACGCAAATATTAGTAAGCTTGGAATGTCGCAAGCAAAAAGAAAAATGTTATACAGGCTGAAAAGTAAAGAATGTGGATCTTATTTGAGACTAGCTGTGCCTGCGACTTCGTTCGTGTGGAACTAAAACTATTTAGTATCGCGCCGTCATTTAAATTGCAAACACTTTTGATAGAGTTAACGGATTTTAAAGGGACATACCGACATACATTTCTAAAAAATGATGTAAAATTTATTACTTATTAATTAATTACTTATTCTTAATCACATGCAGTAACCTTTTTCACATACATCTCAAAATGTACAAAAACTTTAAATATACATTATTAATTAAAAAATAAATAAAAAATATTAACCATTTCGATACCTACATTTGAATGTCAATTATTGTATATCCCATAAGAACGCGTAATCATTTTTGTAACGAACAAGCTTCTGAAAAAAGAATTACCAACACACGCATGTAGGTATTTTATTTAAGTATAAATATAGGTTGGTTAATGTCTACAAGTAAGTTTGACATAAGTAGAACGAGATATTAATTATTTAGTTGTACCAAAACTCCTAATAGATTTATTAAGGTACAATAAAAGATTTACACACACAATAATTTATGACAACAAGTAAAAAGAAAGAGACTATAGTAATGGACACGTAAATGCTATAAATTTATACAAAATGAATATATTACTTCAGTTAATACAATTTATATTCAATTGCCTGAAAACAATAACATATTTTCACTGTGTCAATATACAAACAAACTAGTCCCCGTTTCTCCTATAAATCGCGTGTGATTACGAGCTTCGTTTTTATTTCTAGAATATGCATATCAAATTTCAATTCTTCAGATCTATTTTTTTTTTTAATATTAAGCAGCATAGTGGCTTCATTGCACCGGGTCAAAATTCACTGCCAGGCAACGGTGTCATGCTGGCTTGTTTAAGTACATCTCCACGCCTCATATGAAGAACCTAATATCACAGGAAAGAGGGAACTTGCTCACAGGAAGACACAACCTCCATAGGCTCCACAACCTTACGGTTCGGCCAAAATATAAGAATCGTCAAACATTTTCGTCCTTGATGTTATAGATGTCACCGTGAAATTGTGACACCGAAGTTCCTCCTGCGTGGTTCTGTTGTGGAATGGAGACGAAAGGATCGCTCAGTCGCCATGATATAGCCGGTAGAACACGCTTAGAGAGTCAATGTCTATGTGATATCGTAATGAGTGCATTGTAGATCGCTTATGTGATGGTATGGTAGGATCACTGGTTCCTTCTGAACGCGACTACCATATATCAACTACACATCACAGTGGCTCGGTCAGGTAAAGGGCGTACCGGTATCAGCCGGTCCATATTCAATAATGAAGCCGGGCGGCAAAGACCTGTAAATAAACCTCGGGTATGATTCTGTTGCATCAAACGGAGCAGTAGGTATCTGGCCTCGGCTGGATTGCGACCACTGTATACATAATATCTTACACACCAAGCTTACAACAGCGATCGTTGTCGTTGAATTGCTTATCTCTCAATAGTCATCATTGGCTTTGAATTGCCCTATGCTAACCATTAGGAATAATACTGTCGCTATACCAAACCACGATAAAAAGATGCAATGAAAAAATAAAAAAATGTATTTAATAAAATTTTATCAAGATCGTTTTGGTATAAATAAATGTATTCAGTAATATCCAACCGTAATAATGGTAATTTAAAACGTGTCTGTCAACCCTATCTGTGCGAGTCAAAAGGAGGTTGAACTTCGCAACACTGCACTAATACTGGCAACACTGAATAAAGCTGTTAACCTTCGATCTCGCGGCTCGACGCGCGAAAATCCGATAACATTCGTGCAGTCCCCCGCCGCGTCGCCGCCCGCACCCGCGCGCCGCCCGCCCGTGCACCCGCGCCCGCCTTTAATGGCATAAAAAATCAATTTCCCGCCCAAATTACGCAGAGTCGACAAATTGCGATCGCGTCTAGTCTATAATCGAGTGTTTTTCGGTCTACTGTTCACAATTTTTTCGACAATATCTTCGACATGTTTTGAAATTACACGGTTGATTTAGATTAACAGCGATTTTTTACTATCTTACTTTATTGTAATAATATATATATATATATATATATATATATATATATATATATATATATATATATATATATATATATATATATAATTATTTATTATTTATGTTTATATAGTTATGCTTTCTTCATATATGTATTATTAATATGCCATCCTATAGAAACTCAGTAGCTTCTAGGATAGAACAATATTTATAAAATGACAACTTTGTGTTATGCTACAATATATTTTGTTCGCAGTCTATTTTACAGTACAAAAAACATTTGCTAATAAACTTTAAAAGGTACATCTATCAGAATTGACACTGGAAAAATGACCAACAAAGTCTGTTTTTCAGGTTGTATCAGTAGATACTTGTTTTGATAGACTTACTATTATCGTTATGTTATGAATATGTTTATAAATATAAATTATTAATGCCCGTAAATTAATCGTTATATATAAAAAAATACAATTTCTTTGACGCTCTGTTTCATCCAAATTATGAACTTAACGATATGTCAGTATGACCATTCGATGCGGAGTATTTCGTATATAAATCTACTAGAACAAGCTGTTATTTCGGAATAATAATAGGTGTTACAAGTTTCTCATTGTAGCTGTTTCAGTCGTTCTTAAAACCTCTATATTACAGAATCTAATATAATATAAAGTAATCCTTGGTCTCTGGTACCCTTTTTGAAACTCGGTGTATTGTGATGATACGAAAGGATAAAACAATAGTGTGTGGTTAAGAAGCATAACAGAAGTGAAGCATCAGTTTCTCGAGCCCTTACTCGCTTCGACCCAACTTTACCCTAACGAGCGCCAAGAAAAAGGGTTGCAGATCAAATTTTTTTTCAAATCAAAAACAAACAAGATTTCAAAGACCGGCCAATCGAAATTTCATATAAACAAAATAGTTTATGAATTAAAAAATACCCACTACTGATAAAGAAAGATACTATCAAAAACTAAGCTATTTATATTAATATAGGTGTATACATTACATAGTTAAATCATAAAAAAGTATCACACAAGGAGACAATGTTAAAGTCCATTGGATAGCAATAAAATTCTTATGTCACTCATATATTTTCACTGGATTTTATTTTTTATTTCAATGATTTTATGTCCGAATTATGTGGGTTCGTAAACTTTACTACGATATAAAGCCATTGTGGGTGTATTTAGTTGAAATTATGGAAAAAATACTTCGTTTATCATCAAAATATAGTGATAAGACAGAGTTATTTAATAATTTAAACCTTAAATGGATTATTTTTAATTGTTATTAAGCAACTTTAAATAATACTAAAAAATCGGTAACAACAATAAATATAGGTAATCATTGAAGACTTTCGAACGAAACGAAAACTTAGATTAAAGCAACAATTTTTAAATTTACTGTCATATCAAAAAAGTTTTATGTTTTTCTAAATTAAAATCATTATAATTAACAATGCTTTGGTTATTCGTACTATCGATAATACATTATTATTCGGTGTAAGACGTCACGCCTACGAAGCAATTTTACCAATATATATATCATCCAACTTGCCTAATTTTTATTTCAAAAACAACTTATCTATTATAACTTACTATATTAGCCTCTGAGAATTAAGAACTGTGGTAACAATATGAAAAGAACCGGTTTACCGGAAAAATCGTATTTATCTAAAAAAATATATTTCAAACGAACGTGTCAAGTTTAGCAAATATAATAAAAATGTTTGGTCTAACATTTGAAGATTCGACCATTGAAAAGCAATCTAAATCCTTTTCTTCTTAGCTCGAGAAACTAGTTCGTATCATAGAATAACTGAAATGGAAGAATTACTGAATGAAAGTTTTTTACATATTTTTGATTCCGGTAGTATTTACTTAAAGAACCAGTATCACTAACTGTAATAGGTTCACATCTCTATTGTGAAAACTAAAAAAATAATTCAAAGCAGTCATGAGGAATGCCGATAGAAATGAAAACTTAAAATTATAAACAAACAGTTGTTATTTTTGGATAACCAAATTAATTGTTCGACCTTAAATCAAAACTGTTTACAGCGCAATAAGTTATACTAATGGGAACAGATATAGTTTTGCCGTTAACACGTCACGTGACCACGTCGATGACAACTTACATGAATTACACTTCATATAGAAGTGATCACTCCATAACAAATTAATTCCCAAAACAATATACGTAGATAACGTATTCCATGCGTTGTAAACCTCTTAAATGGATCGCGGTTGGCACGTGGACGCGTCGGGGTGCGCGGTGTCCGGGGACTTTCACCCTCGCTTCAAGGTCACACGGACACTGCAACGTAACACATGCAAATACTTCGTGTCTCTTATATGTACATATGTACGGCATGTTCGTGTCGTATCCATACGTATCTGTCGTTAGTAATTCGGCGTATTGGTCACTGGTTGTGCGTATAAAGGAATCTTAATTTAACGGACCTCGTCGAAACTCTGACCCTTTTCACCGTTTCACCGATTATTGTATATATTGATATTTTCAGTATTATTACTTCGAAACCGATAAAAATACCGAGAGTATAAAATTGATGTTCATAAAAGGAATCAAACAACTTTTTAATATTGTATAAATAGGTCAGACACGAAAGTTTTAGTACGCAGAGTTATATTTTATTATTAAAGATGTACTATTGGGAACTATTATTTATTATAATAATAAGTAAGCAATCATTGGTTTAAATTTATTTCAGAATTAATGGTAATTATACGCTTTATTTTTAGATAAATTACCAATATGTTTTTGCATTTACAAAGACAAAAAGAACAACAAATATAAATAATAATCGTGAGTAATTTTTAGACAGTTTCCAAAACGAAAACATATATTTGAAATATTCTGGTACCGTTATAGTCGACAACCTAGTAATTTTGTATTTATTAGGTATAATTTAGTTATATCATTGCATCCTATCAAAATAAAATAAAAATGTAACTATGTAATACGTAAATTATTTCAGAACTATTTTCGTATACAGTGTGTCAGGAAAAACTAAAATTTTCCATACAATTTAAGAAATTGAAATTGAAATTCGACCTTGAATGGAGAGATAACTGTGAAAGTAGTAACCTGGCAGGCAGACGCGCGCCAGACGAAGGGTCCAAGTGGCCGCGGGGATCCATAACGACACATTTCGTGAAGACGGTACAGTTACGGAGGACCGGTTTTATGTTTGGACTTTATAGCGTGTATGGGTTCTTCCGTGCAAAATTTATTCATTTAAGAAATCGAATCGAATTCGAAATAGTAATATTTCGTTTTTCTAATACCTTACCAGCATCTTTTTTTTATCTAAGCGACCATGTAATCCTAGATAGTAAAGTTGCGAAACTTAGTGATGACTTACTATGAGATGTAGCAACTAGAACACACCTGCAAATGCTTGGCTACAACTCTTCAACTTAAGGCTGGTGTAATTAATATCGACGAGGGCTTAGTGGTAATGAATAGAGATACTGCATCTTTGCACGTGAGATCAAAGTATCGCAATGAGCCTGGGCTTTCGATTAATAGAAACATCGTGGTGAAATCATAGCATGATGATAGGGCATTTCGTAATGTCTAGTCAGTTACCCTCAAGTAGAAAGACTGATGCCAAATACTTGTAGGTGTATTTCAGCAGTTGAACTTAAGAGCTTTACCCTCCAGTAGGCTTAGCGTATCCACCAACTCGGTCTACATCGTCGCATAGCTACCGATGATATTGTGACGAAACGCTGAAACTTATAAAGTACCTATTAAAAGGCTATGATTTCATCACAATGTCTTCCTTCATCGTAAACTCAAGCTGTTAATATAATTCGATCAATATTGGTGTGTATCCAGCAACATAATTTAATTCACAGTCAATCCATAGTCGGACGCCGTGATCACCATATTCCTCAGGTTACAATAGATATTATAAAGAGGAAAGGTTTGTATTTTTGTTTGTAACTAATAAACGCAAGAGCTATTAGACCGATTTCAAAAACTCCTTCACCATTAGAATGCTACATTTTAGCCCTGAGTAGGCTAGTAGTAACATAGGCTATATAATATTTTTTTTATATAAAATGATTAAATATAATTTTAGTTCCACGTGAACGGAGTCGCGTACACAGCTAGTCTCTACTAAGAATCAACCTTAAAACTAATTAAACGTAACACTTGATTAGAAAATTATCCTTATCCTTAATATAATATTATAAATGCGAAAGTGAGTTTGTATGTATGCTTGTTATGCTTGTTATGCTTTCACGAATAAACCGCTAAATAGATTTTTTGATGAATTTTGATATAGAGAATGATGGGAGTTTGAAGATAGTGATATAGACTACTGTTTCTTGCATAAACTTTAAAAAAAAAGAGAGATCAACTTTGTACGAAACTTTTTATTGCAGCATCCGATTTGTTTGACTGAATCAATATTAACGCGACCGAAGCTGCGGGTAAAAGCAAGTCTAAACATATAAACAAAAAGAGAATCGGATAGGACTATTTAAAAAAAAACAATATTCTCCGGTCTGACGTGTTACTATGACCCTTTGATAATAGGGCACGGTTTTCAATAAGCCCAGTGTTCTGCATGTAAACAAATTCGTGACACCCAGCATCAGGTGGTCGGGCCTCGTCTGCCGGGCGTCTACCAGCTCGGAATTACGGTCCGCGTCGGGCGGATGGACCCTCATAATCCCCAAACGACGGCCCGAGGTCGTGCGCGGGATTTCCTCCACACTCGAATTGTTTAACTTTTCCTCTTCCCCTATAAACAAGTTCGTAAACAAGGGCATTTGCGGCTTTTGCATCAGATTTTTTTAAATCATTTGACTTCACATTTGATATATTTCGCTTGCTCAAATAACATTTCAAAGTGTGATTTTTTTTTTTTATGGATTTAGCATTTGTGGTTGAAGGTAGCAAACAAGTTAGCCTAGTGGAAGGATTGGATCTCAAGTGCAACTACCGAAACACAGCTATAGGTATTTAGTGGCAGATTTTCAACTTAAGGGTGATAGCTAGACAGGTGAGCATTAGAAAACACCTAGGACCATGCTATAGTTTTATCACGACGTTTTTCTTCACCGAAAGCTCAAGTTCATTGTAGGTGGATCGAACTCGCGTCCCTTCACGCGGCCTTCGTACACATTACCAACTGAGCTGTCATTGCTTCACAGATATTTCGTATGTTCTGTTAAAATGTTATATTAGGTATTATTATTGTTATTTAATTTTCATAGGTGTTGTATTTGCCCAGTATATCGCTTGATGTTAAGTGACGACGTGACGCAAGATAATAAAAACGCTAAGTCTAGTAGTGGGATTAGTAGTTGAAGATGGTGGCTAACCAGGCGGGCATTCGAATGTTACCACCATACAACAATTATTTCGCGATGTTTTCCTGCACCGAAAACTCAGGTTCATGGCAGGGGTTTGAGCTTACGACAATCGGTATGGTGTTCCTGCAAGTTACCACTGATCCATCATCGATTTAAAACATTCAAATATTGTCATAGATATAATATTAGATGTTTTTTAGAAAAAAATTTAATGAGTAAATTGAAATAAAGCCGAAACAAATATTAAAGTCAACCACTTTATTGTTTACCATTTAATTTAATACTTTTAATTTAATAGGGAAATAGACTAACTACGTTAACTAATATTGTGAATGTGAATTTGTTTACTTGTTGCACTTTCACTCCGAAATAACTCAACCGATCATCCTAAAATTTTTCATACACGTTGTAAGGGGTAAAGATAGGAAATACGGTGTTTTCATCTAGAAAAAAGTATCATTCCTAAGAGATAGCAAAGTAACGTATAGTTTCACGCGAACAATAACATAATCCTTATTTTGTTAATTGTTTGCATCTTTAAATATTTAAATAGCTAATATTTGCCCGTTTTTGTAACTTTTTGAAATACAGCTCTGCTCCTTATGATGGTAGCGTGATGTTAACTAGTCTAAAGCCTTCCTGAATTATTGTTGTATCGAATATTAATTTTTGAAATCCGTCTGGTAGTTCCTAAGATAAGCGCAGTCAAACAAACTTTTCCCCTTTACTATATAGATTAATATTTTTAGGATAACAATTGTAGCTAGGATTTGTTATAACACCACATATTTTTTCATTGCTGCACGCGATTATATTGCTGCTTTGAAAACAGGGTTAGATTCATGCATTTCATCGCGTGTTTTGGAGCAGAAATAAGTATAAAGCTGTTGCTATAACATTTTCAAAATAGATCTGAGAGACTACCATTTAAATATATTACTTCTAACGTCAATATTTTTGTGAGTACATTGAAGCAATTGACAGCGTTTACGGCAGGTCGTTTGCTTTTGATAATGCTTCAACATTTCAGTCCCTAAAATACGATTTAAATAAAATAAAAAATGTTTTCAAACGAACGTCTCGTGGATATATAACAAACTTACTCAATGGACACAAAGCGTTTAATTATGCGAATAATGTGATAATAAAACACTTGATTTATAGAATGTTCATTGCGCAGACGTCATAAATATCATTTACTCTGCAGTCGACATTAAAATATTCATATCTGTGCGACAGAGCTTTACTTGGTGTCTTATAAAATAAATATCCATTAAAATAAATTTCAAAAGCCTGGATATTATTAAATATAAAATTTCTTCTAAATTGTCAGACCTATTTCCGATAAATCAAACGTTTATGTATACATGTAAATAATAAACAAAAAAGGTTAACCACACTGTCTTTTTTAAACAAGTTATAAATTCCATTACCCGTTCCCTTATTATAAAATTGTGTTTTCATTTATTATGATATTATTAATATTAAATGTATACATAAGCTAAGTCATTTAAAATAAAATCACTGGCTACAAGCAAAAAAGGGTACTAAATTTTTTAAGCAATTTTAATAACATAAATAATAAATATAAGTAATCGAAAGGTGCGGGCCTAGAGTCTGGCGTAGGAAAAAAAGCTCTCAGTCTGAGAACCTGTCTATAAACATTATTAAAAAATTGAGAAAAACTTCTATGAATTTTCATTTTTCAATCATTGTTTGCATATGTATTTTTACATTTGTTCATTGTTTTTCGATATTAATACATGTCAATAATTACTAAAACAAAAAAAATTACTTACTGAGTAGAAAGAAGTAAGCTTAGTACGTAGTAATTTTTATTAATTTTGTAATTTTCCCTTTTTTGTCATACAAAGTTATATTTTTCTTTGGATTTTATAATTAGACGAAATCTGTCATGCGTAATTAAATACTAAATAAATTCAACCGTCAAATAGGTTTTTACTTTTAAAGTTATTCAATTTCTTTTGATAATCTGTTCCCTTTTTCTCCGTAATCATATTTCTTCTTTTATTAACTCGGATCGATTGTCTCCCAACGTTGCTAAAGAACTGTCAATCTAAAATTATTCTCAATACAACGAATCTCTTCGGTCCATTTTACCAAGTGCTGTGGTTTCCAATCCACATAAATGTTTATGAAAGTATTGATGGAAAAAAGACACGTTAATAACAAACCTTACGGCTGTATAATACGTAGGGTGAAGGTACAATTTGTCGGCACCGTAGACTTTGGATTTCACTCCAGTGACGACAAGTGAAGAGGCAAATGTCCCGCGCGCCCCTGGTGTCAATCTACGACGCGGGAAATCACTTGAATGCTCGGATTTTTCCCGGACGAGAAAATAGATTTTTAAAACTTCTTCCTTTTTTATTTATAAAGGGAAATGTCGCGTCAAATATATAAGAGAAATATAGTCAGTGGGTTACCTTTGTTATGTACTTTATTCCAATTTATGTTATCAATTTAGTTTGGCTAGTGTATATCTTATAAATTATTAATCCTTTGGAATACGTAAACTGAAAAAAATTGAGAACAAGTACCTTCATTAGTCTTAGCTTGTCCACCATCTTAGGTCACTTAAAATCAGGTACGATCGTGCCCATAGCGCTAACATACATACACTTATATAACAAACAATAAAAAACATGTTTATTTGAAACTGATTGATATACATCATTTTTGAAATGTACTTTGCTCTGAAATTTTTAATTTTTGTCGGCCTATCTATTTATGTCTTTCTATGTACATCACTCGGAAACGAATAGACAGATGTTGATGAAATTTAACACGGTAATAACTAACATTACGGGTCAACAAATATATTATTATTAGGAAATGGTCTACTAGTCTACTAATATAATAGGAATACTCTTATCTTATAAATTGAATATATTGCTCTTGCATAGGAGTTATTTTTTTTTAAATAAACAACATTATAACCATACAAATGAGTTTCAATAGGTATAGGTACTTAGCATATGTATTGTTATGATTACAAAGTTCTAAAATAGGTCCTAAAATTACACAACAGAGTCGCGGTCACAACTTTATCAGCAATAAGATTATTTTAAATTTATTTACATACTAGCTTTTACCCATGGCTTCGTTCGCATTAATATTGATTTTGTCAAAAAATTCCGGTTGTCTATCGATATAGAAATATGTATTTTTAACCAAATACTGTTAAATTATTTATTTCAGTATGTTAGTCAATATTAGTAGATAGGAACTTACCCGAAATTCGAAGTTATAAGCAAATAATTGTTTAAAATTTGAAGAAAAACAGATGGCGCAATAAAAAGTTTACCCCACTTCCTATAAGTTTTTCGCGAGAAACGTACATTTACATTTCCCGTTTCATACCGTCTCCAGGTATCTTTATATCAAAATTCATCATAATCGATTCAATGGTTTAGGCGTGAAAGTTTAACAAACAAACAAACTCACATTCATATGTATAATATTAGTAAGAATAAAGAAATCATTACTTTGTTTTGAACTTAGTAACTACAAGATTTTACGTGCGGCTTCTCTCGCGTTAATATAATTTTGTAAAACAAATCGGATGACGCAATAAAAAAAATATACAAAATTGATTCCTCTCTTTCCCCATTTCCAATAAGGTTTTCGTGAGAAAAAGTAGCCTATCATCGTCTCCAGGTTTCCATCTATTTCTATACCAAAATTCGTCATAATAGATTCAACGGTTTAGGTGTGAAGGCGTAAAAACAAACAAACTCATTTCATGTTTATAATATTTGTTTGATATGATAAGGATGTCTATGTATATGTTTCTAACATCATTGAATAAACTACGCGCCACGAGCAAAGTCGATCGATATTTCCTGGAAAATACGTTACGTTACCAGCAATATCTTAAGTAATTCACATACAAAACCATCGTGGTTTGATCGTTCTACCTAAGTATTTATTACCTACAAACAAATAGATTATACAATGTACAAACATTTTTAAAGTTGAAAATTCTAAATGCGATGAGTTTTCTCATTACAAATATAATGAAGGATTAAATATTACGAAAGTAAAGTCTTTCAGGGATACATCGTAACTTTTTACGACAACATCCTCATATTTTAGCCCGCTTAAAACTGTCTGCCTTTCATTTCAGTTTTCATTTACGTAGGAGTGCTTTTAACTATTATTCACACTTTGCTCTTTTGAGTGAGTTCTGGAGGTACAGCGGTTTTTGACGGCACGTCTAAATATTTGGTACGGTTTTGTTCTTTGTATCGCCATCTTTAATCACCGTTGCGTTTTCGGTACATTCGAATAGTTTTATATTATATGTCTGTGTAAAACAGAAAAAAAAACTGTAAACATATGCAAAAAGGAATTTCGATCGAGTAATGATTTTAGGCTATGAATTGTAATAACTTTTTTAATGTTCGGTTTTTTAAAAACAGTTTACTGTCACCCAAAAATGAAAAAATAATCAAATAAAATGAATACATGATGTATTTATGTCAACACGGTTGGTCGAGCGGTTTAGGTGCTTGTATCGCGTTGACGCGTACTGTGGTTTCGAATCCCGTATATGACAATAATTTTTGTGATGCAAAATATGAGATATTTTTTTTTGCCTTTAGACTCATGAACCAAAAAAATATTCAATATTAATTGTTTATATATTAATTGTAATGTATCATGTGATACAATCACACGTACTTCTATGCAAGGTGCCAACGTAGTGCTCTCTATATTAATATTGTAAAGCAGAAAAATTAAAAATGAATAAATTAAGAAAAATTACAAAGAGGCGAATTTAATAACGTAATATTGTATATGATAGAGCAATAATTGGGAAATAATTTAGGCTATTTAACATCACGCTACCATCAATAGAAGCAAATCTGTATTGAAAATAGTTACAAAGACAGGTTAAACATTTAAATAACTTTTCGTTTCACTCAAAATTTTCATAATTCCTTAAAAGCCGACGACACGAGATTCAAAGTAGATTTTTACTTCCGGACTTTCCCGCAGTGGAAACGCGTAGTGAGTGACATCACCGACCTTGGATATAGTGGTGCAGTAACTTTGCCCCAACACATGTTTTATCACTCCGTCTAGACGAGGGGATTGATGGATCTCACTCATTTGCATCTTCGCGGCACTCAGTTTACTTTTTACCTAACGGTTTTATTTACTCTTTTACGGTGACATCTTTGTATGGAGTGATTTGTTTTTACTGCAGTAGACGAACACAACCGTGACAAATTTTTTTTATAGTTTTTAGCGTTATGAACACAATCTCACCTGATGTTAAGTGACGATGTGGCCTGAGGTGCTCAAGTGCAACCGTCGGAACACACATACAGGTGTTTGGCGGCAGATTTTCGTTCTATAGAGAGGAATATCGTTCTTACACTCTTACTAGCTGTGCCCGCGACTTCGTTCGCGTGGATCTAAAATTTATTTCATAGTTTTGGCCCATGTTTTTAACTTTTTTAATACAGCTTTGCTCCTATTGGTGGTAGCGTGATGTTAAATAGTCTAAAGCCTTTCGCAATGACTCCTCTAACAAAAACAAAAAAAAATGTAATTAGATTGGTAGTTTCTAAGATAGTCAATGGAAGTGAGTTGGAATTTGCAACGAGCCTGAGCTTTCGGTGAAGGAATAAATCGTAATGAAATCACAGCATATAGCATATTATGGTGGTAAGGCTTTTCTTAATACCCACCTGGCTAGCTACCACCTTCTAGTTGAAAATCTGCAGCTGAATAAGTGTGTTGCACTTGACAACCAGTCCCTTCACTAGGCTTAACGTGTCTAACATCATGGGGCACGTTGTCACTTAACATCATGTGAGATTGGGGCCACAACACTTAACCTATAAAATATTAAAAAAAATGAAAACGATGAAAGCCGTGGACGAAAATTAGTAATGTAAATGAAATCACAATCACATGAGTAGGTGTCACAATGGTATCGTTCATATTGTAAAAGAAAACGTAGGTCGTACGAGGAAAACGGCTGGTCCCTCAGAGGGTGACCCCAAATAAACCGGTCGTAGCCGGTTCAATCCGGGCATACACGGATGTGACCCAGGTCAGTGCCGGTCCTTGACCTTCGCATTTGGACCTTTGGGTATGGTTGTTTTCCTTTTCATATACACCTATTTACTTACTCATATAATGACTTCAGATATGTATGAACATAGATTATTTTTAATATTTACGAACGCACATACAAAGCAGTGATAGCTCAGTAGTAGCTTGTAGGGATAAAGCTTCATTGGACATGAATTTAAATCTCTGCAATGAGCCTCCTTCCTGAAAAGCTATATCGATCAAAATATTCGAACGCACGTTCGTCGAAGCGATTTCTGTTGATGCTACCACTGAGCCAATGCTTTGGTTATCACTTTACTTAATTCAATAGAAAAAAAATATATATTTCTTTCTGACCATATATATATAATTAATGTATTGTAAATAAATCAGAGAAATAGATCAGTTTTTGTTATTATAGCACCACAGAGTGACGTCAGTGCCTCTGAATGTAAGGACGTAACAATAGAAAAACAAAGGAGTCCACAAAAATCGTATTATCATTGAAGGGCCCAATATAATAAGGATACTGACAGATCGAGTTTTATTCAACGCCAAACATAAGAGACATCGAGAACTTGTACTTTAGACCGAGATTGTGATTACTGTAAAACTGTGGCATCAAAGCCCACAAAGCCTGTGGGTTTTTACCTATGTAAATCAATTGAAAATTGACACTCCACTCTTTGCATCCGGTAATAACAATTCTAAATTCACACATTAAACCACTATGTAAGAAAAATGTATCTAAAAACATATATAAACATGCAGATCTGTTTTCTTACTGGTTCTTTTCGATGACGGTGTTACTTTTCGAACCAGCGGTAGTTTTGATGTTGATAAGATTTTGTATTCCATTTGATTTGAAATATACCATCAAATACCCACTACAGAGACACCAAGGCGATCCATGCCGAGACACCATGAATAGCTCTTGTATCCCATCGAGTCAGCGAACTTCGTCTTATTATGGAAAGGAATGAAGGGGCTAATATTTGGCAACTTTTCGGATTAGTTATCATATTACTAACAGGCTATCATATTACTAAATAATATATTGGGTATTTATTATAACTATTGTTTGCCCAATGGTCGACAATCGACCATATACATTGTTAAAAATTGAAAGGAATTTTCGCATTAGTAGGAAAATAACTCTTTCCCAATTTCTTACTGCTAACACAAAAGCTAGATAATTGTTACTAAACAAAAAACCAATTAAAATTGGTTGACAACAAAAGAGAATATGATATACAATTGTATTGTCTTTTCTTATTTATGTATAGAGATATTCATTTAAACTTTTTATTAAGTATAATAAAAGTTTCAAGATTAAAACGCGTAACTTTCGTTTTCATAGACAGATAAATTAAAAAAGTATATATAAAAGAGTTGGGAACCAATGAAAAAGTTCATTTAAATTTATTTCAAGTTTCGAACGCTTACATTTGAATAATGTCTACAATTTTATTGTTCATTATAATTGGCGGTTGTCGTGCAAATAACTACATTGTACCTACGCCACACCATGAGTGTGGTCGGTTATAACTTTTGTACAAATTTACCATTTTCACGGGAAATTTATATTAAAATGATGCGTGACTAGGGTGTTAGTGTAAAGTTTAAATTATATTAATATTAAAGCTTGTAGAAATACATAATATCAAGTTAAATTACATAATGTAAAACTTATAAAATAGGTAGAATTATATTAATCCTACGAACATATTTTGTTTTATTGTTATAATAGTTTACGACAGTTAACTGTACTAAAAAAACCCTTTTCCTTTGAAGAGTATATCGTTTTGTATTGTCGGCCGTCAGCTAATGACAGATATATCGCTTTTGATTCAAGTTTTTTCATACAGACCTGGCAACATTATCCATGACTCAGTAACGTCAGTGGGATGTGACACAATGTATCATGACCGTGACTCACCCGCCAATCAACGTGAGCTTTTACGCGAATTCCAAATTTAAATTTATTAGTGCATTTTGACGGTTCTTTGTGCGTGTTAGGAATTTGTTTATAAAAAAAAAACTGCACAAAGTATTAAATCGAAATGCCATATAAACCAGTGACACTTCGAAAAGGCCAATGATCTTGGTGTGTTTGATCTTTTTCGCAATGTTCTGCATCAGTCGAATGACATTTTATTTGTGGGTTATTTTATTACTTTTGTCGTGAAACATGTGTTTTACAATTTCTTAATGCAATTAAGCGCATCTACATACCTTGATTATAAATTAATAAAAAACAAATGACAGATTCGTGCATAAATACAGTAATATCCCTACTTATTCTTCTTCAGCCTAGTGCCAGAGTCCGCATTTCGACTTAACATTCTCCACCTTGCCCGGTCCTCGGCATCCTTTTGTGTGATGTCGTACTCCTTCATGTCCGCCTTCACGATGTCCAGCCAGCGTTTTCTTGACCTACCGCGACATCTAGACCCTTGTACATTGATCTTGAGACATCTATTTCTGTCATACTTTGGTTCTCTGCGGCTAATGTGGCCATACCAGCAGAGACGACTTTCCAACAGCTTATCCGCGAAGTCGCGGACTCCAAGGTTACCTCGGATGTGTTAATTACGAATGCGATCAAGCTGTGTAACGTCACACAACCATCGCAACAACTTCATACCAGTAACAGTAGCTGCTGGAGATGTTTACCTAGGGTAGGTCTCGTTTTGATGCCTTACAATAAAACCAGTCAGATGATGCATTTGTACAGTAGGCCTTTTCACTTCAATGGTATCCTTTGATCGCATAGGACCTCCGGTATAGGACGTGCCGGTGATCTCTCGACATGTGAGGACTCCTACAATCCGGTAGAATCCAATATAAACTCAATACAGTAAAATTCCTGATAAACTTAAAATATTTAAATACGTTTTAAAATTAACTTGAAGATCTCTTAATAAACAAATCATATTGTTTATTAAATTTGTACAGTAAACAGTTATCTAAAATTAACTAAACTATTTCACGTAATAGAAGAAAAGATTTATCAATGATACAATCCAATTGTTTTTCTGTTAGTATCCAGTAAATTTGTAAAAAAATACTAATTGATAACTCTTAAAGGAATGTTATAAAAACAGCATTATTAGCATATATAGTGCAGTTAATATGTTAACTTCCAGATACTGTAACTCACGTATTGTCTAAAGTTTGTCATAGTCTGAGCTGATGTTAAGTGTCAATGTGATCCAAGACGCTAAACCTATGGACCAGACTGAATCTCAAGTGCAGCTTTCAGACACACCTATAGGTAAATAAAAAAAAGTTTCATATACGAACTTCTAAATAATAATTTGCGAAACATACTCTGACAAAAAATATTAATATAAAGACAATTTACAACATTTTAAGGCTGTATCAGAAGTATAAATCTAAATGATTAACGTTCGATTAACTTATTTATTCCTTTTATTATAGTATATAGTTATATTAAATGGAAAGGTTTTATGTTAGGTAGTTGTGCTCGCGATTTCTTTCGCATGGAATTAAAAAATATTTAATAATTTAGCCCGTTTGTTTTTCCTTTTTTTTAATACACCTTAGCTCCTACTGGTGGGAGCCTGATCCTAAATAGCTGAAATTCTTCCTCATTAATTTATCTATCAAATACAAACATATTTTAATGCATTCGCCCCGTTGTTCCTAAGAATAGCGCGATCAAACAAACAGACAAAATATTCCGATTTTTAATATCAATATGTATTGATTCTATCAATATATATATTTTTCATTTCAAAATAGGTAGTATTTAAAGTTATGTTGGTGGCCCATAGATAAATAATTATCCAACGAATTTGCTACAGACTTCCAACTTGAGGACGTTTGCTGGTCTGTTCTTTCACCATGCTATCAAGGTGTTTTCCTTCACCGTAAGCTCAGAATCGCTGCATGTATTTGAACTTAGGTCGATAAACTGTGTAACAAACTCTGGCAACTCATAAAATGATATTTTATGAAGTCTCGTGACCCAACAAAATATGACAGTCTTGGCCTCGCACGAAGAATACTTTGTATTAAATAGAGCAGTATCCAAGATCACTGTTCTAAAATAAGTTTTTTACCAGTGCCCGCTACGTGTTTGAGAGACGAAATATAAGCCGATTTTTTATTTCGTTTGTTGTCTGCATGTCTGGCTCTGTTTACACGCATCTTTTTTTATAGTTACGATTTAACGTTATGGCCACAATCTCACCTGATTTTAAGTGATGATAGGGTTCAAGATAGTAGAAACGCTAAGCCCAGTGGAGGGAATTGTCCTCAAATTCAACTGCCGAAACACTTTTAGGTACTTGACGGTAGATTGTCAACTTGAGCCAGGCGTGCATTCGATCAAAACCTGCTTTATTAATGCTATGGTTTCATCACGATGTTTTTCTTCACCAAAATCTGATTGTACGTGGATTCGAACTCACGTCCCTTGTCGCAAACACTATCATCTAAGGTATCATCATCATTAACATTTAAACCGATGATAGCTCAGTTAGTAGTGTGTACCGACGCCGCGTCAATGGGCGTGAGTTTGAATCTACCTGAATGAGTCTTAGCTTTCAGTGACGGAAAACATTGTGAGAAAATCATCTCTACCAAGAAATCTTATCTGATGTTAAGTGACGATATGCCCTACATCGTGGACACTAGATTTAATACAGGGGATTTAATAGAGTAGGTAGGTAATAGAAACAGTGCGAAAGCTGTCTCTGGTCTCTTGTAACACCGGGGCTTTATAGTGTAATCGTGGTGCGTTTTAGTGGGTAGTGTTGGGTGATGAACCTCATGAGAACATGCCTCTCTCACTTTCACCTGGGCCCGGGTAATGTGTTTGCACGTTGCAACGAGGAAGTCCGTAAAGACTGGGATTTTAAACACCACGTTAATAAGAAAAAAGGCTGGTAGCTAGCCAGGGGGGATTAGAAAACTCCTACCACTATGCTATGGTTTCATTACCATGCATTCCTACGCCGAAAGCGGTAGCTTAATGCAGGGATTCGAACTCACGTCCTTTGACGCGATTGATCATTGACTTTATTCTGTAGATATATTGTGATAAGTAAATAACTTACACGCGAACGGAGTCGCGGGTGCGTCTAGTTAGCGTATACATCTATGACTTAGGAAAAAACCATCGTCGTGCGTCACGAACGACGGATCAGTAGAGAACGTGACATATCCGCCACCCGGCGGATAGCGGACGCCGTAATTTGCTCAATTGTACTTAACATACTGGTAGTGATTTGTCAAAGAAACGCATCTATTGCTTACACTGTAATGTTACAATATGGCTTATGATTTATATTTTAATACATATACCGAATCAAATCTTTACGTAAACTATGTTTTTTATTTTATATTGCTAAGGTTTATCGTTATGGTCATAATCTCACCTGATCTTAAGAGACGATACGGCCCAAGTCGATAGACACGCTACATCTGAAAGGAACTGGCTCTCAAGTGTAACTGCCGGAACACTCCTATCGGTATTTGGCGGCAGATTTTCAACTTGAGGATGGTTTCCAGCCAATTAGAAAAAGCTCTACCAACCATGCTATAGTTTCCTCACGATGTTTTCCTTCACCGAAAGCTCGAGTTCATTGTATGTGGATTCGAAGTCACATCCCTTGTCACATCCCAAAATATAATTAAAGTGTACTTTATAATCGAAATAAAGGAAAAAAAATCTTCATTGTATCTGTCTGTCTCTTTAAGCGTATCATTCTAAAACTCATGGCTTTTGATGGAATTTAATACGAAGATAACTAATTTTATGCAATAACATATTGATTAATTTTTATTTACGATTTCCGATTACGATAACTGAAATAACGTATTTATTTATATTTATTTATCTGCTTTCCCCGTTATAGTGGATACAAGTTAAAATATTCATTGTAGACCACGGCAATGTATCTGTAGCTTCAATAACTATATAAAACGGCTGCAAGTCCATATCACTAAGTCTACAAATTTGTAAAATGAGTTGTCAAATTATGTGAAACATAATTCAAGTCCATGCAATAAAGTTGTCGACACAGCCGGTGTCGTATAAATTAATTACAATTAAAGCGTATATCGGTGCAATAAATAATATATGGTAGAAATAATTATGTATAGTTGTTCTATCGGATATAACTAGGCCATGAGTCTATAGAGTTTTTCGCGGTGGTAAAGTTAATATTTAAATAAAGTAAAAGATGACAACAATAGGAACGGTAAAGACCCTTAATAAATTATATAAATATTTTCTTAAGTTTTATTTTTAAGCTAACAATATTCGGCTTGTAAGAAATTCGGAAAGTCGAGTAGAGTAGTCTATTCACTATTCGTGTTTTAGTCGATTTAAAGTAAGAAGAAATTAAAAAAAAGTGTCGTATGTATAGTTACATGAAATTAGTTTCGCCGCTCAACGCGAGAGGCGCCACCGTCTGCGCGTACGCTTCCAACAAGTGTGCGTCGTACGTCACGATACAGTGATTGTACTAAATTGAGCTTCCGTCGGCGACAGGATAAAAAATCCCGACCGTGTCCTCGACAGTATTAAACAATAGCCAATCGCGGCCGGGCCGGTGCCCGCGATTCTAACTCACGCGGACGGATTATTTCATTGGAGACGACGCGACGAGTCGATTCGATTAGCGGATCAATTTTACACTTACTGTTCTATTTAGAAATTCTCATACTGATCATATTAAATCGGTTTAATGTTACGAACTGAGTAACATCCATACTAACCTTGCTCGTGACTTCTTTCGTGTGGACTTAATTTGTTCGGTATAATTTTAGGGCATATTTTGAACTTCGTGGACAATATATTGTAATGTTAAATACAGCTATTACTATCATAAACTTTATTCAAAATATATTAAAGATCAGCTACATTCTTATAAAGTTATTTACACCCTGTAGGAACTTTTATCTGATAAAACTATTATATAATTTAATATGCAATATTTAATTGTAACATTATAAATTAGTCAATTTCATATAAATCAATCAATCAACTACAGAAATACGAAAACGGGATAGACATAAAGAAAAAAATAATAATATCGAATTTCAGATTAATAAACCCTGTACTCTCAACTTACCTAATATTTCTCTCATAATATGCCTCTCTTAACACCATATGATTTAAATGCTTTACTCAAATGACAGTTTAAGTATTCCGACCTCAGATTATTTCAATTATGACAATATTGAGAAAAAATATTAAAAGGTAACTTGGTAATCGCGAAATACTACGCTGAATATTTTACCAAATTTACTGATAAATCTAATATTCATTAAGAATAGCATTGTAAATATACTACAATTTAAAAACAACAGTCACCAGCGAGATATCAAAAATGCATTGACGATCATTGCCTTCATACCTCCCGGTCTACAAATTTCTCAGGAGCCAAATAATAAGTCTCAGTTTCAATGCGACAAACAAAGCCAACTTGACTTTAATTTACTTTTCATCTTGAACAGTAAATTCGTTTTGAACCTGGAGGGCTTTTGATTTATCTAAATCTAACGAACTCATTTTATAATACACCAGCTGTGTCCGCGACTCCGTTCGCGTGGAAATCAAATTTTGTGTAATCATTTTAACAGAAAAAATGTAGCATTCTAATGGTGAAAAATTTTTATAAATCGGTCAAATAGCTCTTGCTTTTAATGTTCACAAACAAAAATACAAATCTTTTCCCTTTATAAGTATAGATAAGTTATGCCTGTCTATCAATCAATCTCATACTTAGAAACCAAGTTAAAGAAATACAACTACACAAATAATAAGTTTGAATGTTGTATGTAACTGGTAGAACTTACTGCTGAATTTTTAATGAAAATATGATTGAAGCATTGTGATGCACATCTATTAAAACAATCCCCAAAAGATGATATCACTGAATATCCATGTGTTTAAATTTTCATTGCCATAACATGTATACTAGAAACAAAACAAAAAAATACGTTAGTAAGTATGAAAATGAACGTAACGAACTCAGTTAAAAGAACAATAAAGATGTCTAAATACTTACCAAAACTAATACCAAACTTTATACAAAGTAATAATATAATTCACTGAACATTTAACAAAATAAAATTACCAATTCAGTTGATAATGTAGAACAAGAAGCGAGAGTTAATCTCGAAACCGAAACAGAGACAAACTTAATGCTTTGTTACATTATTCTTTGCTGAAACTTTACAATAACAATAGACGTCGGAGTTTGCCTAGTTTATCTGAACACAACAACTCCCAAACAATTACATTGTGCGATGAAAACGACTGGACAAAGTTTCAAGCTATAAATTCTATCGCTAGCAAGCTAAGTCTCTAACTAATTTTACACACGAACTCATCTAATCAACTTTTACTGTAATGATGTATCAATTCTGATTTACAATTTATGTCTTTCTTATTTTATATAATATTTTTACTAATTTAGACAAACTTATGTTGAATTGAAATATATAATTTTATTGCAACTATAATCCTATGAATTATTGTGTATAAAATTCTCAAACACTGCTCAAATTTATTGGAATACGTTTTATAGCTAAAGTTAAGTCAGTCGATAAAAAGTCAGTAAAAAAGTACAGTTTTAAACAGCTAAACTGTATTTGTATCACTGCAGAATTATTATTAGTTCTGACTCCTAGTAGACTTGTGGTGTTTTAGAGTAAATGCCATCTTTGAGAGTTTTGCCATATTTGATCATAAAATAATTGAATTCATGGTTGCATTAACGACCTAACAACTGCAATAAATTTGGCAAAATGTAACAATGCAATGTTTAGTACATGTATATTCACTTGAGCGTATTTCCGCAAATTCCTTTTATGCGCCATCTGTCATCGAGTAGCTGTACTAAACATAAGCTGCGTGTAGTAATTTACTAACGGTCCTCAGGAACGGAACCAACAGAATGAAACAAAACACATTCCAAATACACACCAATTATATTATCCTCGTTATTTTTACTATAAAGATTAACTTTCGAGATTATATTGCGGCTTTATTATCTTGTCGGTGCGGCGCACCTGCCCTTTTAACGGATTTTAAATAACTGCTATTTGAATCCATCACGTTGTACGATTCTGACCGACATGTACATTTTTAATTTAATGCTACGTAAATAATTAACCTATTAAATATTATTGTAACTCACTTAGTTAACTCATTTAAGTTAATTTATAACGACCTTAATATTTTAATACGCATTATATATGACCGTTGAAATATAATTGTTAGTTTGTTATTTGATAGAATAGCTCTTTCAGATTTCCAACGGTTTTTTAAGTGGTACTATAGGTGTCTTCGTTTATATTGTTATAAAATATATGTATTATATTTTTATTTTATTATATTGCGCCTGTGCTTTCTAATCCCAATTCAACCAATGTCATGTGATGATTATAGTTATCCCAGTGAGAGAGCACTTGTTAAAACAATGAAAGTAGAAACCTTAATACGACATCTATAGTTGAATTTAATTTTATTGTTATCACCAATAAGGTCAAAAAAGAGGAGAAAACGGGGGTAAGAAAACTTTTTATGCAATCGGCTCGAGAAATTCAGAGGGGACAGACAAAAACGTCAATTAGGGCTACTGAAAAATAAATGTGGTCTATGTGACCTTTATCCAAACCACATTTAATAAAACATATATATATATATATTGACTAACTTTTACCTGTGGCTTCGCTGGCGTTAATATTGATTTTGTCAGATAAATCGGTTGACGCAATATAAAGTTCCATACAAAGTTTATTCCTCTCTTTACCACACTTTCAATTAATTTTTCGCGAGTAAAAGTGTCCTATCACCGTCTCCACGTTCCCATCTATCTCTATATTAAAATTTATCGTAATGGATTCAGTGGTTTAAGCGTGAAAGCGTAACAAACAAACAAACAATCTCACTTTCGCAATTATAATATTAGTAAGGATTTTAATCAAATTACACATTAGTCAAACTTAATCTAAATAAAGAGGGTATAAAGTGCGATCGCTGGGTGGGCCGATAAAATGGAGCCGACGTTTTAACGTACAATTGTGACTTATTCTCACCTCGGGTGTTGAATGAGTGTGTTAAGGAGTCGCGTGCCGGGCCCGACCTTCCGCAACGTGCCCACGCACCGGAGTACGAGAGCCGGTCGCACCCACGCACCAACTACGCACGCTCCGGTAAAATTAGCGCGACACGTACTATCATCCCAGTTACGACATAGATTAATGCCCGTGATACGGTTTAGGCATACTTTTTTACAATGTGTTGAAAAAAATATTATAATCTCGTAAAATACTGAGTCGTTTCCGAGAGTGGCGTATGTTACTTACCTAACACGCCCACAAAAGAGAAACAACGACAATCTTTTTTTTTTTGTAGTTAAGGTTTACAGTTATTGCTATAATCTCACCTAATCTTAAGTGACGATACGGCTCGAGTTAGTAGACAAGCTAAATCTGTGGAGAAACTGTTATTGTTGGCTGAGACCTGAGACTACTTTTACCACCTAATCCTTTATAGCTATATATATACGATCAATTTCTACACTTTTCCATGCCTATTTATAATTTACTAGCTCTGCCCGCGACTTCGTTCGTATGAAACTAAAATATTTATATAAATTTTGCCCCTTTTTGTAACATTTATCAATACAGCTTTACTCCTATTGATGGTAGCGGGATATTAAATAGCCTAAAGCTTTCTTTCATAACTACGATATAGAATCCAAAATGATTTTTTTTTTAATCCGAGTAAGTGTGTTCAAACAAACAAACTTTTACACTTTATAATATCAATATAGATTAGCAAAGATGGAAGTGATTTTGAATACTCGCTATGAGACTAAACTTTCAGTAAAGCAAAATATTGCAGTGAAATCATAACATGCTGGTAGGGCATCTTTAATGCCACTTTGGCTAGCTATCAGACTCAACTTGAAAATACATCACCAAATACACGCAGATATTTTCAGCTGTTGCACTCAGAGTCAATGCGTACTCTAATCTTAGTGTTTCCACTACCTTGGACCACATCTTCCCTTATACTAGGTGAAATTGTGGTCAAACGACAGTAATACAAAAACAAAGTTAAGTATTATCCGTTATAATATTCACCTTTTAAAGTTTAAACCTGCCCCAGCAATATACAAAACATTGTAAACACCAACAGCTTGTAACCTGTTTTTTATATATAACTTGTTAGCGTTATGACCACTATCTCACCTGATGTTAAGTAACAATCTGCCACAAGATGTAGGATACGCTAAGCCTAATAGAGTGCCTGGCTCTTAAGTGCAATTGCCGGAACACACCTATATATATTGGTGGCAGATTTTGATCTTGACCTACCACCATGCTATGGTTTTATCACGATGTGTATAGTCACCGAAAGCTCAAACTCAGTGTAGGCGTATTCGAGCTAACATACCTTCACGTGGCGTCCATACAAAATACGAACTGAGCTATCGATTATCTATAAATTCCATGACTATTAATGAAAAGAGTCTTCACATTTTACTTTCATTATTTATTCAGACTATAAAGTGTTAGTTTATTTACAGGACATTGTGCATTTATAATTTAAAAAACATACGTGTTAGTTCTATGGCTTTATCAACGGATATAAGGATATATGTACATAATAGGCGACAGATGGTTCAATCGTGTCGCTAAGTGAGACCAAAGGTGTTCGCTTATTCTAATTGACAAAGCATATGAGCTAGCTATAATTAAAATAATGGCACCCACAGACTGTTGACTGACGTTATCAAATACTATGTAGTCCATTTACAAAGTTACTGTTTATGTCAGTTGATACTCCTTTTTGCGTACATCAGATTATATGGAGTAACCTACAACATCTAGATAATTATCAATATACATATAAGTTTGATAAGAATCTATTTATGGGCAAGGATCTCGTGCTGAAGAACTGCATTGATTGATACGTCAGCTGATGACGTTTTACATAACAAGGCGTAAAGTATAGCAAAAGGCATAACTAAGCAAAATTAGTAAATAAAATAGAAGAAAAACATGTTCAATCATTTAAAAAATTTAATACGTATTATTTTTAATACTATTTTTATAATAATTACAAGAAGTATGGAGACATGGTGTTTATTAGTTATTTACTTTATTATACCAAATAAAAGCTTAGAAAAAAAAATCGTTTAGTTTTTTTTAATAATAATTACGAGTAACCCCGCAGCTGTTTCTCACACAAGATGTTTATTCATTGAAATCTGAATACGAAAAAAAGCTCCTGAACCTGTTCGAGGATAATTAGTAATCCTGACAATTTGAATGTGAATAGACAACGGGTGAAAGGGAAAGAAACGATAGACAGAGATAGCAAGAGAACAAATGTCGCTCGCGTTCTAACACAAAAACAGGAGTAACGAACTAAAACGCCAGGTGCTACCCGATGCCATGTGCTCGGCAACAGAAACTATATAATATTTATACGCATAACGTTTACAAGTTTAACAAGTCATGAATTTAATTAATACATACGGCATCTAAAATTATTAGTTTTTCGATTAATAAATACTGATATCAATGATGTTCGTTAAATATATTTTAAGTACATAAAGTTCAACATTAAAGTCATATTTTTAAAATAAGTGTAAAACTCGTTTATCTTGCTGTATTTTTTTAACAAATTATAACCATCCATTACAGCGATTGTCTGGGATTTTTCAGACGTACCTTTAGCTGTATATCTCTTAACTTAAATTTAGGACTACGCCGTGGTTTTAGATGGAATTATATATTACTTGATGTTAGCACACCTATTATCAGAACAGGTGCTTTTTTGAGTTTTTACAACCTTTTGCTGCACTGTAGGCACCAGCAGGAGATTGATGGTGCGGCCATTATCATTTACAAACTTTTATCAAAGTATTAAATAACAGGTAGCGGTATTATCAATGTAAAATTAAAAAAAAAACATAATGTTTGTAACTCGTAGTAATTAAATTTACGTCAATGTTAAAATATAAACTTTTTATTTGACTAGTATATTTATCGTATTAACGCCATCTGGGGTCGAATAGCAGAATTTGTGTAGTAACAACGCACTTACAATTTAGTTAGTACAATGCGTACGTTTGTAACCTCGCTCACAGATGGCACCGGTGTCGTCTACTTTATTATTTATTACACAACCAAACTTCATAAACATCTATAAATTTACAAAACAATAATGTGCTTTTCATGTACTAAAACACTAATCTTTTGCCATTTAACCTCTCCATTGCATGTTTGTCTATTCATTTTTCCCTTTTTGTGTTATCGTTCTCCTTTGTTTTAATTTATTTTGCTTTATGTTAAGTATGTGGTGTGTCTGTGTTGTTATAGCTTATTTTGGGGCCCGACGGGACGTTGCAGACTGTGAAGAGCGAGTCGCGGCGAGGTCGCGGTAGAGGGCGCTCAACAACTACACCTGTAAGTACATTTGTTTTTATGATTTTCTTTTCTTTTTCACTTATTTTTCATTTCTTCGTTATTAAATGTAACCTCATCGTGACTAATTAATTAACCTTAACATTAAAAAATGTAACTAAAATAGAATATTTATTTTACGATGTACTCAATCGACTATATTTAACAAAAAAATGATTCACCCTGCATTGTACTTAAGGTCTATTTGAAATTGTTACAATAAGTTTTCCTTATATAGGTATATTTTGTACAGCGCCATCTATAATTCAGATTGTCAAGTAAGAAATGTCTAGCTCAGGGGTTCCCAGTGTGCGCCGCGGCTCCCTAGTGCGCCATAGAGAGTGAAGAATGGCGCCGTGAAGCGATTCTCTTTACCATTCTCGTATCATTGTACCTAGCTATTTCGACCAGTTAGATAGGTTAGGGCGCCGCGACAAATAAGTAAAAAAAAAACAAAAAATAGCGAACTGAAATAGATTGGGAGCCCCCTGGTCTAGCTTATTTCGATTTATTTTAAATTGATCCGATGATCCGACGTCCGTAACTGGATCATATTTTTTTATATTTAATTCGATATATTGAAACTTTTGCGCGCCATCTGTTACATAATGGCTGCGTTCCACTAAGTGTTCAAAGCTATCAAAACCGTCTACCGTTCTACATGACGACCACGGTTTTCGTGGTCATATGCATGTACTATGATATATGATGATGACTATGATTTTTTATCGTTGTCTCCTTCTCTTACGTAATAGGGGATTTATGTTTTTTAACGTGGATCTTAAGATTTTGTCTACGGTGGTTACGAGAGGAGTATATGGACTCAATTGATCACTAAAATCACAAAAAAAAAAATAAGGATTTATAAGAAACTGGGTTCCATTTTCACTTTGGTTCCACTAACGTCTCATACCTAAACATAGGTGTCTATCGTAACCACATTATTAGTGTTATTTTAGAACTGCTCTATTGTTAGGTTGGGTTATTTACTTTCACTTTGAAATATCAAGTGTCCACTATATTTGATAACACTGGTCATTCTTTTATTTATGAACATACTTGTAAACTATTTCTATATTTTGGCAAAGGTAATAATTGATGTCGTTTTGGTTTATAGGAAATTTTTTATACATGCGTGGATACGTTCGAAGCGATGATAGCTCAGTTGATATTGTGTACGGACGCCGCGTCAAGTGACGTTTGTTCGAATCTACCTACAAGGAGCTTGAGCTTTCGGTGAAGGAAAACATCGTGATGAAACTATAGCTTGGTCGTAGAGCTTTTTCTAATACCCACATGTCCAGCTACCACCCTCAAGATAAAAATTTGCCGCCAAACGCTTATAGGTGTTCCTGGCAATTGTTCTTAGGAGCTAGTCCCTCTATTAGGCTTGGCGTGTCCACCATATTGGGCCACATCGTCACTTAAAATAAGCTGAGAGTGTGGCCACAGCGCTAATATTACCTAAATCTTAACTATAGAAAAAAGCTAACTTATGAGTTGGAGGAAGTCATAACATAAAGTTGCTTAAAGCTTTAACAATAAACAATTATTTGTTGTTGCAAATAATACTTCGTTTCTAAAGGTTTTTAAGTGTAGCGTTAATTGTATATATCAATATGCAATTACACTTATATCCCCATTTGACACCAGTACAGTGGGTCACGGGGTCAAACCGTGACGGATCACGCGAGGCTTACCTTTACACGAATAAATCAAATGTGTACAAAAACGGGGTCGCTCTCACTTTCATCCCGGACTGTCCAAATATAGGAATAAAGTGTAACTTCGGTTCACGGTCAAACCGAATCCGAAATAGTAGTGGAAAATACACACGGCTCCATTCAGTGAGATTAATTGCGGCGACATCCCGATTCGACGGTTTTCGAACGTGCTGGCTTATACATTGCTGGTTTTTTTCCGTGTCCATTGTAATATCTCCATTGTTCTCCTGTCGTGTCAATGTTTTTACTAATTCTGACAATATTCGGCCAGATTTCCATGATCCCCTTTGATTTCTGGTGGTAAATTCGTAAAGATTATTTATTCAATGATCACAAGGTCAAACCTATTTTTATTATATAACATAGAATTTGTAACTTATTTCGATACAGTTTTCCTCCTATTGGTAGTACCGTAATGTTAAATAGCCTAAAGCTTACCTAAAAGACTGTTCTATCCTAGATCCTAAGATTAGCGCGTTCAAACAAACACATTTACCGTTATATAATAATAATATTTACAATTAATAATCTCTGTTTAAAAATAATATAATTGTGTCTTAACAGCTTTTGATATTCCTTGAAATAAATAAATAATAGTTAAAAAAAGGTAATACATACTGTTAAATTTAAAAACGCAATGAAAGTCATAGCAGCCACATCGATTCAACTGGCGGTTGAAAATATTTTTCGGTGCGAACGTTCGCGCGGCAACACGCCGGTCACCTGTTCATTCACGGCTCAGTTGAATTGCAAATTAATCGGAATGATTCGACAAGGTTATTCCACTGTTTATTCAACGAACCTTTATGATAAAACACCGAATAAGTAGCCTCTTTTATTTTTTTGTATGTGAGTAAAACTCATTTACGTATCTTCCTTCCGCATTTGCCGGCAGACTACTTATATTTGCCAGTAATCCTAAAAACTCTACATTCCTACTTTACTTATAAAAAACCTGGAACCATATTCGCATTGCTTTTAGTCAATGAGATGCTAAGTAGTCAGTAATATATTGTTCTATCTCCCTCCAGCGTCTTCTGTATTTTATTTTACAGAAGTATATGGGAATCCACTGATGAATAGACCGACAAAAATTTCCCTACAGTCCTCTCTCACCAAAGACTATGTACCGTTTTAGGCAAGCTTTTAATTAATTTAGATAATTTACGTTGTATTCCAATAATTTGCACTTGAGAGCCAGACCCTCTACTGAGCTT
Organism: Actias luna; assembly: GCA_039707435.1. Taxonomy (NCBI): domain Eukaryota; kingdom Metazoa; phylum Arthropoda; class Insecta; order Lepidoptera; family Saturniidae; genus Actias; species Actias luna. Next base: position 3,315,047 of record JAZHAC010000033.1, on the reverse strand, counting down.
AGCGTGTTCACCAACTTCGGACATATTGTCATTTAATATCAGATGAAAGTATGGCTATAACGCTAAACCAATAAACTATATAAAATAAACCCCCGTGGAGCTATCAACCCGCTTTCGCCTTACAACGCAGTCAGCTCGAAAAATAGTAGACTCAAAATGAAGTTCCAATTTTTTAATCGAAATTCGTTCTGATAGTATAAATTTTATAATTTGTTTTTCTAAACGCAGCCAACAGGATGTATGTCAAATAATATAAATATTCAATATATCAATGCTAAACTCTTCAACGAGTTCAAAATAACATTGGGAGTAGAGAGAACAGTGTAGTGAATATGCGTTTTATTCATACGTTTCTTTTATTCGATCTTATTATAATTTCTTATATTTACACGAATATTATTCATCGAAATGAAACTAATTTAAACGGATTTTATCGCGGTTATTTATTAATTTTGATCGCGACGTTTCGAAAGCTTTTCAGCCTTCGTGGTCACGGGGCGGACTGAGGTGTAGGTTGTCCAGAAAAGTTCATATTACTGTGTCTACCTTCAATTTAATTTTTGTTATTGATAGTTTTCCGATCTATAACAAAAGTTAAACTGAAGGTAGACACAATTATTTCGACGATCTTATATTGTGTAATATTGGTGGTAATTTGCATAATTTGGCCTTATGTAGAAGTGATATGGAATAGAATTACATGAATAACAAATTTTATAACGCCACATAATAATCTTGAAAAGTTCTAACACAGAGGCCTTTGTTATGATACTGGATTCACTACTTAACTGATACAACTACCTTCTACAACAATATTTAGATGCTAGATTAGAAAAAACCGAAAAAATAAAATTGAAACCATACTGAAAAAGAAATAACTGGGTTATCTACCTTTTTATTCGAAGTTAATGGCGTTATGAAATGACTGTGTTCATTTTCAAGCGAAGTGAAAATAAATTATTATTCCATTACTATATTTAACGAGTGCTTTTATTGAACACTTTGTAACGGTTTTTCGATACGAATAAATATTCTGTTTATAGTATTTAAGTTATTTAACGTTGTTCGTCAACTTTAAGTAATTAAACGGTGAAGTTTACTTGTAATTTTTAATATATTGAGTAGTAGGACACTACAATTGAACGATTATACTGTAACCCACTGAAACCAAGTGTAATACCTACTATAGTGGCATACTTAGGCATAATGATTCCTTATGTTTACGCGAATTTTATTCATCGAAATAAAACTAATTTAAGCGGATTTTATCGCGGTTATTTATAAATTTTGATCCCTACGTTTCGAAAGCTTTTCAGCCTTCGTGATCACGGTGCGGACTCAGGTATAGGTTGTCCAGAAAAGTTCATGTTACAGTGTCTACGTTCCATTTAATTTTTAATATTGATAGTATAGGCGTTCGAAACCACCTACAATGACTTGAGCTTTCGTTGAAAGAAAACATCGTGATGAAACCATAGCACCGTGGTAAGGTATTTTTAATGCCCCGCGGGCTAGCTACCTCCCTCTAGTTGAAAATCTACCACCAAATACATGTAGGTTTGTTACGGTAGTTGCACTTGATAGCCAGTCTCGTAGATGTCTAGCGTGTCTACCATACTAGGCCACATCGTCACTTAGCATCAGGTCAGATTGTGGCCTTAAACTTTAAACCTTATCTATAAAAAAAGCTGTTGGGCTAAAAGATCTTTAGAAGTAAAATTAAAAATAATGTACGAATACGACCTGTGCATTCGATAAAGGAAAATATCGCGATAGAACCATAGCACGACAGAAGGTAAGTTTTAATGCCCTAGCTAGCCAACCTGTTTAAAATTTATAGTATTTATCGATATCTGCACTTGAGATCCAATTTCTCCACTAGCTTGTTACCATTTCGGATCAAATCATCACTTAATCAGATAAGAATGTTATCAAAATATTTAAATTTATGATAAAAGAGGACATTTGAGAATGTTCGAGAAGGAAATATAATGAAATTCGACATAAGTAATGAAGGAGCGCCGCGTAAAGGCAGACGGGCTAATTTTGCGAGCGCCATCTTGCGGTTGCCATGGTGACGAGACTGCCCCCTTGCCCCCTAGTGTCCGCCCCCGCCTGCACTTGCGATGCACTTCCTAAAGCCTAGACTGAGACGTATATAGATGTGTACAATTTCGTTGCTTAATAATTTTATATTAATGAATTTACTCGAACCACTAAATAATGTGAGGTTACTTGTTTATATACTACGTTAATATTTTAAACAGTGTTAAGTTCGGTGATAATCCTTTATTGAAAATTAAGGAAATTCTTGTAGAGGTTGGAATACAAACTGCATTTTTTTATTATTAGAACCACTTAATCTGTTTAACAGCTAATCAACAAAAAAAAAACATAAGAAAATAAATATTATTACCCATCAAAAGTAGTCATTAAAAATAATAAGTTAAAAAAAAATAATTATACGAGAAAATATAAATATGCACGTTTCAAATGAACGCCGTGGTTATTTCTGACGATGGAACAAAATTACAATAAACAAACCCACTATAAACCATTCCCAATAATGATTTGCATGGCGTTAGAGCTTTTTCTAATGCCTATTTCTATCATGTTGAAAATCTGCCGCCAAATACCAATACGAGTGTCAGTCCTTCCACAGCCTTAGCGTGCCGTATCGTCACTTAAGATCAGGTGAGGTAATGGTCATAACGCTAAATCTTAATTATAAAAACATACGGAATAAAAATGCAAAAACAATGTTTATAATAGAAGAATCGAAACCGCACGAGATGTTCCAACTACGAGAAACATCCGACAAATGCATGGAATAGTTGTATTAGCACCCTGGGTATAATACTCGGCATGAGTAACTACCCACCTTCTAATAATTATTTATTTATTGACACTATACATAGTGTAATTGTAGACTTAATGGCATATTGACTACAGTCAATCTTAAGATGATGCAACGAATAAAGATGGTAGGTGTAACGCAAACCACGAATAACCGACATAAAACAACTACAATACTAAGGTTAGGTAACTATAATAAATGTATAGAAATAATTATTATGTATCTATAAAAAATTATACACTATTTGAATTCATTTATTTATTTTACACTTTATCTATGGTGCAATGACGGACTTAATTCCATAGGCATTCTCTAACAGTACCTTAAAGTGGTGCAGAGATAATAGACGCTAGGTGTAAAGTAAACAACAAATGAAAGGCAATACTATCTACTAGAATACTAAGACTAACTATGATATAAACGTATATTCTATGTATATATACAAGGAAATACAATAAGTAGTATACTATTTAATTTTGTATATAAATACCAATATATAAATGTAATAAATACAATACAATATAATAAATGCAAATAAATAATTATGTCAATACTCGTGAAACAATGAAAGAGTTTGATGAACTAATTCCGCCAAAAAAATCTTATAACATTGACATAAAATGTTCTCAAAAATTTAGTCGAGATCCTAATATTTCTCCTAAAAATATTCATAACAAAGTATACCTCGGTTATAATATTTATATAATATCTAATATATACTTGTGGCGTAGTTAAAGTTTTATTATATGTATAAAATGTTTTTAAAGCGATTAAACTTTATGTGTTCGTAGTAGATTATCTTTTGAACTTACTAGTGATCGGATAATAAAAATTCTTGCATTAAAACGAAACTACATTATCTTTAAATGTTATCGGCTGGTTTTATACATACTAAGCCAATTTAAACGATGAAATTCGTGTATATAGGTACTCAGTATCCAGTATTTATTTTATAATATTTTATCCTGATACGATGTCTAGTAGTATGCATAACACAATAAATTAATATGAACTATCGAGAGATTAGTAATGAATCAGCGGACATTTTTGTCATGCGTGATGTTAAGCCTCTTGACGACTAAGTTTACTCTGACACACGAACAACTTGCATTTTCAAAAATCCGTCTGGCTAGCTACCAAGTTAAAAACCCGTAAGTTAAAAAGCTACTGTCAAATACTAACAGGTGTGTTCCAGTGCACTCGAGAGCCAGTCCCACCGGTAGAGTTAGCGTGTCCACTATCTTGGTCCACATTAGGTGACATTGTGGCCTATGAGAATACGCCTATAAATTAAAAAAGATACATATAGTTCGATTTAATAGTTCTCAAATTATATGCGCAATAACAGACATATTGCTTTTCATAATTTGTAAGGATAGTTAGTATCGACTTACTTTCTATACATTTATATTTCGAATCTCCGCGAAAAATTGTTTGTAAAATAATAATTCAAATCAAGTTATGAAGATAATAAAGATTTATTTATCTAAACATAATGAAACTTTTAAAAACATTTACTGCGACGCCTCGACGTGGCGCGACGCGGCCTGTCTAAACAGAATTTATTTCTGATTATCGCACACTTTCTCTCTCTTTCCTTCACAGTGTGAGAAAATGGGGAAATTCAACGTTATAGCGCAGCCTTCGAATTATAAACTCAACGAAATTTGCACAGAGCACTTTGTAATTGCAAATTTTCCGGTTCTGCGCATGCGCTGTTAGACGATCAATACGGTCGACTTTTTATTATTGTTTTTTTTTTCGCCAACATACAACAAGCTTTTCGCGCCAAAACTCGGAATTAACACCAGCGCTGCCTAATACAAGTTCACTGTCGAACGTGTCATCGGTTGAAACGGTGTGCATTTCAAAATTCACGAAAAATTTTATATACTTCCGCTATTAGATTGGGCGGGTGAATGGTGTGGGCGGATCCGACCGCCCGCTGCTATTGGATAGTTAGACCAAACTATTGCTTGAAAGTTTCATTAATGCATTCTATTACCTCGTTTGTGCAATATTCCTTCTACTCGGGCCAAATTCAATTTCACCAGTAGTTTAATACTCGTGTGGTTTGCCCCTTTAAAAAGTCACAAACGAAATGAAATAACATGAGTTAGTTAATTTAGGATTTATCATGTTTGTAAACCGACTTTAATATTGAAATAGGGACGTGGGAACAGTTCATTTTATATTAAATCCGTATTACGTACGCGAGTTTGTAATTTCCGGCTGATATTTGAAAATTTCATAACTTTTCAGACTGTTTCGATGTTATATAGAGTCGTTAAATATTTTATTTGGTACGCAGTCCCTGTGAAATTGCTCCTTCTGATTACAACCTCGGGGAAACAACGTTGTGACCCTCCAATTGATTTCGTAAATATGTAACGTCTATTGCGCGTTACTATTTTCCTAAACTCCGATATTATTTACCTTTATTTTCTTGGAAAAATTGTATGCCTTCGTATTACGTAGATATTTTCATTTCCTTTTTATTCTTTGTCGTTCATATCCGTTATATAGAACATAGAACGTTCATATAGAACATATTTCAGTGTAGATATCAAATTTCAATTATAATAATTGACAATTTTAATAGATGTGGAACACAATTTTACGCATAGTAACTTATTTCTGAAGTAAACTCAGCTTTTACAATGGTAATATTAATAATTATATAAAGTTTGGTGATCTTTTGACGACTTTACAATAAAGCTTGGCATTGGAACAAATAAACTACATCATGAGTCGTATGAAAGTCGAAAAAATAGTTTAAACTTGCGGACTGAATTTTTTCCTCTGCCTTTCTTATTATTTCATTTAAGCTTTATGAAAGTTATACTCGACCTTTATGAAAAACTTACCCTTTGTTCACTCATATCAACTGCATTTAAATAAATACTTGTTAGTGACAAAATTGACGTTATTGTTTTTCTGAGGAAATATATAATATCATATTTAATTTCAAATTTAATATCTACATTATTAACACTCGAAACTGCTTTGAGCGTCGCGACGTCGATTTGGACTAAATCAAATATGTTTCTGTGGCCTTGATTTCCGACGTTATGATTAAAACGATCTGAAGATCCGTTGGGATGTTTTTCAACTTGCCGATAATATTTAATATTAGTCAAGTACCTTCAAGCGAACACTAAACTAAAGTTAAGAAAATATGGCGCAAAAATTTACCCAAAGGATTTTTTAATGTATGAAATACGCATTATGTTAATCAAAGAAAGAACATTTTTTCTACAATCTAGAATTTCACAGACAACGAGCCATCGGGGCTTACGTAAACTAAAAAACGGGGCACAATAGAGCATTGTAATCCCAGACTGCACTCACACGAAGCCCTGCAGACAAAATGCATGTTTAAAACACGTAGATAGATGTACATTACCACATATGTTTCCGCCGACTATCTAGACGCTTTCACTAAAGAGCCAATATGCTGATGCTTTCCCATACACTCGTCGGATAAAAACCGTTTCAACGTAGTAAGTAGGTATTTTCGAAATGGGTTTATCTGACTTTAAAATATCCGATAGAATTTGCTTGTTACGGTTTTATGGTGCAAATTGCCCGCACAATCTCTTTTTATAGTTTGTTATCGGATATTTTCATTAAAGCTATATAGGATGAAGGTTTTGTTTATCAAACCACTGTTAATACTTAATAGACTTTCTAAGGAAAGTACGTTTAGAATATTTCGACGGCAACAATTGAGTTCAACTTATGTTTATTCTAGTAAAAACTCATGTGGTCGAGTTAGTTCACTTAGATCTTAACAAATGGTTTACTATACAATATCAAGTACACATAATCATTTATATAAATATCCCCGAAACAGCTAAGACCTTTTATTAAAACTGCTGCCAATAATGTTACAGCATAAAGTAGGTATTTGCAGAATCAATTAAATTTTTCAATCTCTTGGAAAATACCGTATACATAAAATGAAACTGTAACCGAACTTAAACATTTCATTCTTGAAAATTATCGCAGTAAACTTTGTTTTCGAAATCGAAGCAAAAATGTATGTATTATATTTTGAATTTTTAGATCTACATTTGTGTTTGTCACTTGCACATGCATCGTAATGAATCCAGAACCGTTTGGCAGCCAGTCCTTATAGTAGGTTTAGTGTGTTATTATCTTAGGTTATATTATCACTTAACATCAGATGAGATTGTGGTCATAATGTTAAACCTATGCAACTATTAAAAAAACTAATGGACACATTTTTTTATTTCTATTTTTCCAGAAAGTTAAAATTCAGTAGTAAATGAACTTCTCTGTTCAACGGAACACATTAATAAGTATATAAAAGGTATGTGATAGCATCAGATATAATGAAATGACTTCCACAAAATTGAATAATAAATCATATACATTATATATATATAAGTCCTAGAGTTATATAAAACAAATAAATAAATTCTGTAACATTTCTCACAATGGGAATATTGGAGTAGTGCTTTAGACGCAATCCTCCGGTGCTTATATCTGAATCCCGGAATCCCGTAAGTGGCTCGAACATGAGGTTACGTGGATTGTTACCGCTCTCGGGAGGTTCGCAACAAGTGTATGAAGCGACTTTTGATCCCGTCTATTTTCTGAACTATCACAGTTAACCCTCAATCAATGGTACCATTTCACATGTTGACTTAACTACACAGTATTTTCAGGCCAAATATTCTATTACCATATTTTTGGAGTTTCCTTCTTAAGAAACGATGTTCATATTTAGCCCACGGTATGAATATTTCATAAGTAAAATCAAGCGTTAATTAAAAGTGAGGCGTTACGTTCCTTTGCGTAATGTACTTTGGCCTTTCGCTTCGAGATTATGTATGTGTGTATACTTATTACTCTGTTAAATAGTTTATGACTGTACTGCATCTGGTGTTAAGTACAGTACAATCCAGAACAGCGGTGACTGACAATGATCCAAAATTCACAATCAGTCACTGCTGTCATGCTGGCCTGCTTAGATACACCTTTTCACGCCTCTTTTGAAGGACACTATGTCATAGGAGGGTGGGAACACGATGACCGGAAGACGGTTCCACAGCTCTACGGTACGGCAAAAATATGAATCAGTAAACTTAGTTCGCGATTCAATAGGAGTCACCGTGAAGCTGTGACACCGAAGTCGCGCCCGCGTGGTTCTGTAGTGAAACGGGGAGGAGGGGATTATGTTATATATTTCATTGGAATGATGTAAATTATCCGAATAAATATTTATATATGCTTTGATATTTTATTAAGATGCTTTCATTTACCCTCTTTTTACTTAATCTACTCAATAATAGTTCTGACACACGTATTTTTCCAACGGTAGCGTTCGATATATATACATACTCTATGCCAGTGGTTCCCGAAATGGGCTAGGCCGCGATTCACCTGATAAAACTGCCAATTTTGGAAACTCAACTCTTGGAACTCGGAACAAAAAGGAGCATTTGTAATGTCCTATTTTTAAGGCTTTCTATTCTGTACCTTTTAAAACGATTACTCGATACCTTTTTATAGTAACATCAAAAGCTTTTTTATCTTAAGTTTATATTAGTCCCACCTGTCATGTAATATCCTTGTATAGAACCAACTTGTTACAGTAAAACTTAATAATTAAAAAGTCATATTTGACATAAACATATTTGGCTCCATTGTTACAATACAATGCAATAATAATGTAGATAATCACAGGTCAATAATGTAAGATTTTTTCAGAGATAAACTGTAACTAGAAATCTTTACATTTTTATTGAAATAAACTCGCACGAAGCGTATACTTTATAATAGAAAAAATGAGTGTACAAAACATACAAGGGTGAATACGTAGCCGAGAGACGTGTCGTGAATGTCAACCCTAATCGTTACACTTGTATTCGGTGGTCGCACAAGAAAGTGTCGTGTTCACACTAAACGGTTCCCCGGCGTGAAAGAATCCGAGCAACAAGTGCCGCGGTCGGTCGTGACTCCCGACGATGCGGACTTACCATGAGATCGCTACATCAGCGAATCTCAATGTTTTTGTTTTTCTTTTCCATATAATTTTTCCTCTAATCTGATTTGTGCATCGGGTATCTACGTTTCTCTGAACTTCTGCCAGGAGAAATAAACTATCCCATATTTATTAGTAATCTATAGATGTTACTAGCTTTTTCCCTCGGTTTCGTTCGCATTAATATTGATTTTGTCAAACAAATCGGATGACGTGATAAAAAATGTCTTTCTTTACCGCACTTGCATTAATTTATTGCGAGAGAAAGTAACCTATCATCGTCTCTAAGGTCCCATCTATCTCTATAGGAAAATTCATCAAAATCCATTCAGTGGTTTAGGTATGATAGCATAATAAATAAACAGTGAAACCCACTTTCTAATTTATAATATTAAGTAAGGATTATCAAGGTCCTGATCTGAAACATCATGGTTTAGCGTAGTGGCGATATCGGAGTCATTAGAATTATATAGTTTGGCTATTAGGTTATTAAGTCATTTATAAATTAAAATAAAACTAATTTAAACGGATTTATCGCGGTTATTTATTAATTTTGATCCCGACGTTTTCCAAAACATCCAAATTTCAATAGAGAAGATGGTTGGAAGCTAGCACAAGCATGGGATCCGATTATACATTTAATTAAATCGGAACCCAAAAGACCAATTGCCAGACCTCAAGACACTGTGAGCTCTTTCTGCGTAGATCGGAACACTATCAATAACAAAAATTAAATTGAAGGTACACACAGTAACATGAACTTTTCTGGACAACCTACATCTCAGTCCGCCCCGTGACCACGAAGACTGAAAAGCTTTCGAAACGTCGGGATCAAAATTAATAAATAATCGTGATAAAATCCGTTTAAATTAGTTTTATGTCAATTAATAATATTCTCATAAACATAAGAAATCATCGTTTATAAATAACAACTTACAATTGTGGGGTTTAAAAGTAAATCCGCATCCAAAGGCAGGCACTACACCTGCGACTCGTCTGGTGTTATGGGTGTCCATGGCCGACAGTGATCATTTATCATCAGGTAACCAGCTTGCTCGTTTGCCCACTATTCCATAAAAAAGACCAAAATTCGTATTTTTGTTTGTACACGAAATTGTTTCTGCTTTCGAACGCTACGATTTGGTAGAATTACTTTAAAAATACCTATATTTTAGACTGAAACGGATTTGCCTTTACATACCTCAATTAAGATATCTTTACCGCGTTGCCATGATCCCTGAAGATTTAGGAGATGTTGTACCATTATACGTGGCTTTAAATTAGGTTGTCTCTATCTAAAAGGATCTGTTTAATAATGTATACCAAACGAAAATTATGGCAAATAACTGTCCCAACACTGGTCCACCGATAAATAGAGTAAATAAACAATCACAGGTAATTTAATAAAGTATTTATAGATTATATCTATTGCTTTTTTAACAATCAAAAAGTCAGGGTACGCAGCAATCATACCTGGAGTTTCTTTAGTTTTTACCGCGGAGAAGTATCACTTTTGACGTCAGCACATTTTTTTTTGTAGTTAAGGTCTATCTTTATGGCCGTATTCTGACTTGATCTTAAGTGACGATACGTGCCAAGTTGGTAGACACGCTAAACCTGTGGAGGAAGTGGCTATTAAGTACAGCTGCCGGAACACACCTATTTGTACTTGGCAGCAGATTTTCAACTTGAGGGTGGTTGCTAACCAGGCAGGTTATAGAAAAAGCCTTACCACCATGCTTTGATGTCCTCACAAAGTTTTCCTTCACCGAAAGCTCAATATCATTGTAGGTGGTTGGATTCGAACTTACGTCCCTTGAGGTGAAGTCGTGCACACTACCACTGAGCTATCATAGATTCAAACATGAGTACACTAAGACGTTTTTATTTAGTGCTTGTCGCTGGATGTTCTTGATTGTAAGCACAATACTATGTTCAAACATGCTGGCTACGACCAAGAGATAGGCATTAGTATCATTCACTGTCGTTATATTTTTTTTAACCTTGCTTGGCAAATTGACTGTACTTTACCTGATGGTAAGTTTCAGTACAGTCCAGTAACAGTAGTGACTGCCGTAGGGTCAAATGTGCTTCGTCAGTCGCAACTGTCTTGCCAGCCCACTATATCTACCTACCTCTCTAAAGCCTGACTGATTGACTGATTCGCAAACTGGACCAACCATAACGGTCACTGTTATACGCTTACCACCATGACCATCACGACCCAGTCGGATACAGGCCTCTACCAATTATTAAAATAATTTTCGTGATAGGTTATACTAGGAAGCTATCTTTATTGAAAACAAAAAAGTTACAAATACTAAACTTTCCAAACTTTTACAATGTTAAAGTTCAACAATAACATTGTTAATTATTCGTTATTTACCATTTGCTCGTTATTATTTAGTCCAAATAAAGTTCTAGCTATAGCGCTATACAACGTGTTCCATTTCAAAGAACTCGAGTTACAATTTTATGAAAGGCTTTTAGAAATAAACTTTATACTACAGACGTTATTTTTATTTATTGTATAGAATTTTATACAAAAATAGAATTATACATAATTACAGATACAGAATTATGAATAATTATACAAAATTTAATAAAAATCAGCTCGCCCCGTCTTTGTTCTGAAAGAGGTTGGATTTATTATTATAAATTTAATGTAATTTTTTTTATAATTAAGATTTAGCGTTATAGCCACAATCTCACCTGATATTAAGTAACGATGTGACACAAGCTAGTGGACACGCTAAGCCTTGTGGAGGGACTGGATCTAAATTTCTACTGTCGGAACAAGCCTATAGATATTTGGTGGCAGATTTTTAACTTGAGGGGGGTAGCTAGCCAGGTGGGCATTAGAAAACCACCATGGTACGGTTTCATCACGATGTTTTCCTTCACCGAAAGCTCAAACTTATTGTAAGTGGATACGAATTCACGTCCCGTAACGCGGCGTCCGTACTCACTGCCGACTGAACTATATATAATGTGAGTTACAACGAAAAACTCCCTAAAACGTTGAAATTGATTGGCCTTGCTTTGCCTTGCATGTATGGATTTCCATTTGTGAAATGTGCGGCGAGTCTACACGATATATAAATTTTCCAGACTGTTACCATAACAAAAGGTAAACCATGCAAACATAATTATAAATGTAACACAAAAGGTCCGACGCTCCATATAATAAAGTATACATTATGTATTAGTACGGACTGAATTATTCATGGTGAATGTGAATTTCCAGAAAGTTCCACAGTGTCATTTACATGTTATCTGCTTGGAAAAAAGTCGTCTGTTTCACTTTACAAAATTCCACTAGGGGCTTTTTTAAATAATTTATTTTTCGTTCACGGTGTTATCCTCGTATTTTTAGTAGTATTATTTAATATTTTATGTCTTTAAACCCGGTTTTAGTAACACTAAGTTAACCGACGGGCTAGTTTTTTTTCTTTGTGGAATAGGGAACAAACGAACAACCGTGTCACCTGATGGTAAGTGATCATCGCCGCCCATGGACACCCACAACACCGGGGGAATCGCTTGTGCATTTATTTAGAGGACTGGCTCCCAAATGCAACTGCCAGAACACATGTAGTGGTATTTGGCAGCAGTTTTTCAAATTGAGGGTGATAACTAGCGAGTCGGGCATTAGAATAAGTCCTACCACCATACTATGGTTTCATCACGATATTTTCCTTCATTGAAAGCTCAGCTCAATGTAGGTGGTTGGATTCGAACACACGTCTAATGACGTGGCGATCCTACCATTGAACTATCATCGCTTCGCATCGCAGATAGATCGAGGCATTTGTGGAAACTTTTAACTTCTTTGTTTATTTGAATTTGTCTCGGATGAGCGGGAAAATGAGTATGCGGATATTTTACTCTATCCAGTACTTTGGCTTAACGTTTTTGTTTATATAAGGACCAATTTTTTGCAATATTTTAAAACGTATTTAAAGAAGTTCTCGGTACATTTAAATAGCCTATATCTTGGGAGACTCTGATGGCATGTATCGACTGGGTATCAAATCAATCATCGGAGCAAATGTCTGAATATTTAATTCAGAAGATTGTAGAGCCTGTAAAAGTGCAGTTTAACGTCAAATAACCTTGCGTGTGGAAAACTATGATACTGTGTGTGATACTCTCAGTGGAAGCATTGGTGCCTGTGAAAATAGGAGAAGCGATCTTAAGCAATGTGAGGGTGATTAGCAGAAGTCACAATAATCCCATTGAATTCAATAGACCTACATAATCCGTCATTCTAAACATACCATGGTTGTAAGTATTTGTATTATAGAGTCTAAATCAGGTGGTGTCCCTTTATTTATTTTTTATAGGTTATGTGTTTTGGCTACAATGATGTAGCCTTAGAGGGGAACACGCTAACGCGCACGCTTTTCTCTAACAATCGTACACGATTATATTCTCTGTGGTTTTAGTATAAATCTATTTATTGTTTCAAATAAGTATAAAACTATACGTTCTCATGCGAAAGACACAGTAATACTATCATTGATCTAGCATATGCATAAACATAACATTACCCATATACAATATAAACGAAGAGTTTTAATATAAAACGGCTTACAAGCGATCCGTCCGCATCCCGAAAATCTGTTTTATTGCCGAACTGTACATATACATGTACATGTACATATAATCCGGATACAATATTATATTGGCACACGTTTTCCTACGTAGCGTTTTATTGCCATTTCTATATTTGTTTTTGATCAAATTGTACGAACGTCGCCGTCTTCTTGAATTCGAACTGTTTGTTTTTTTTTCCCTTAACTCTAATAAACGAATTTATTTCTCTATCAATCTACGTATGAAATTCGAATTCGTTTTCTTGAATTATTTCATTTATACTGATACTTTAAAATGTATTAAAAACAATCATAGTAATAGAAAAGAGGAATATAAATTCATTTAATATTGTAACAGATTCTACGATTCGGAAAACAATGATAGCGTGCACACAATGCTTTGAACATGTTTGTGCAAAATATTGTTCAGCTGAAATTATTACGTATAACATAGCTGAGTTTATGTGATATCAAACAATTTTATAGTAGATATGTATGCTATAGAGAACTGATAATGTATGAATACAAAATTTTAATTCTCCAATATATCGTAATATTTGCTATCGATAATGTTTGTTTCGGTTCTCCGAGCTGGAAATTTGATAACATTATAAAGTTTTTTTATAGGTTAGCTCTACAACTACGATTGATTTTAAGTGACTATGTAAACCAAGATGGTAACACGCTTTTCGTAGTATAGAGATGACTTTGAAATGCAAATGCTGGAATATATCTATAAGTTATTGGTGATAGATTTTTGAGTTTTTAGCGGTTGCTAAGCAAATGACTCTCAGAAAATATTTTATCACATTTTTTTTATTTATAGTTTGGTTTAGCGTTATTGTTGTTTATTTGCGACATATTCAGAAGAATAGTCAGCAATTATAAGAAGATGAAAAAAGTTGATTAATTAATTAAGACAATACTCACTAATAGATTGCTACTAAACGAGAAGCAATGTAAATTATAAAATAAGATCGCTCTAACAACGACTGGCCATTGTAAGAACAAAAAGTATTTACAAGAACTTTATCAGACAAATTCGATTGATCGCAGCATCGCCGAGCTCCGAGGCACCAATATCCGGGGAAAATTTAATTTTCCTGCTTTACCCGTAAAATCGTAAATGCCATAAAAAAAAACATTTTGTTGTACCGCCATATTAGTTTTGTATTTATATGTTCATATAAAAGTATATTCATTTTCAGGTACCGTAAGTCAATGTATTTAACTTGGGATTAAATGTAAAGCATCATTACATACTAAATAATCAATTTCGATTCAAAATCAGTTGACATAACTTAAGATTTTTAAATAAATTTGGTTAATAAATTCTTGTATAATATGTACCCAAAAAATTACAGAACAAACAACATATCTTCCCTTCAACAATACACGCTAAAAATTGCTTCATAAAAACAAAATATATTTTCTCCGTGGCGCCTTATGAAAAAGTAATAGCAATTTATTCTCACGGTAAAATGCTATCGACCTTATACGAAGAGTACCAAACGGTATATGTAGGTACGGAATGTAATATGATATGAATGTAATATGTAATGTATATTTTATGTATTATTTTTATACATATATACGTATACATATAAAACCATGGTGACAAGGCCTGTTAGTTGTTTTTTTTTTTTTTTTGCTACAGACATATTGTCCGAACCTTTGATGTTAGTATGTGGTTTGTTATGCCCTAAAAGAAGTTAATAAGGATTTAATTTATTTTCTCTTATAAATTTTACTATAAATTTATTCATCAACTTTTGCTTTCCTCACTCACGTGCCTCACGTGAGAGTAGAGGCTTTTCACATTATAGTAAAGTTTTAACATTGCTAATAAAAACATGTAATGTGAAAGTTATTTTGTATAACACTTGTTATAAGCATATAACATAAAAATACTATAGTGTTAACGTTAGGTATTTGAAAAAATAATCACTGCTGTCCTTTAGTACCTTTCCAGGGAAAAGGCAAAACTATCTAATCTCACTTATTACTTATTATTATAAAACTTTTAGGCCGCACGCTCTACTAATGTATAAGAACAACAAAAACCAAAAATAATCAGTCACTGAGGACTTTAGGCAGAATTAAAAATTAATAACTTCGAAATGACAGTGCTTTTATTTTGATTTTTAATTGAATTATCAAACATTTGTTTTTTATCAGTTAGTCTCGTTTTCATATTTATCAGTACTTTGAGCAAAAACTAAACACTAAAAGAATTATATTAAACGTTTATTCATCAAAAAATAGGGTGGACCGCGATAGTCTAGTAATTTAGTATAACACATCGTATGTTTAAATGAAACTAAGTTGATATCATTATTATTTTACACTTGCTGACCCGACAGTCGTTGTCCTGTCTTGACTATGAATATTGAATTAGAATAAGTATAGTTAATAAAAAAATATTCGAAAACATAGTATAATTACTATTGTTGATGACAACTGATAGATGTAAAATATTAGCGATAAGTTTCTATAAATTTTCTGATGTTCCACTCAACTTCCTTAATTTTTTCTTTCTTAAGAACCATCCCCTGATAATAATTAACACAACAAAAAAAGAATTAGCGAAATTGTTCCATCCGATCACGCGTGATGCGATGGCCAAAGGAAATAGACATTTATTTTTATATATATAGATTTCCATTACTTATACATGGTATTCGTATTTACATCCATTTTAATTAACATTATAAGGTGTGACAATACTCTATTAAAATTATAGTAAAACATTAAGAATCTAAATTAAAAAAAAAACACTTTCATTGTTTTAACAATTGAAGTTTTGTCCATAATCTTTTCAAATGGATTTAGTATCTTATATTATTATAAATATCGTAATATATTACAAAAATCATTTTCTTTATTTGCTTCACGCAAGAATGTCCGTAACGCGGCCTCGAAGATACTAAACATGCAAAAATTCTCAAATGCGCCTAAAGAAATCAATTTTATTTAAAAACAGTACCGTCAATCATTAAATATCATGAATCGGAACGTCACGCATCGATAACAATAAATCATAACAACTATCGGGAACGTAAATAAAACGCCAGGACCTATAAATTAGGTTTGAACCGGCCATTATCGATACTAACGTAAATCACTTAAAGATATTTTAATTAAACATCCTCTGTATATCAACGGGGGAGGCAGGACGGGCGCGGGGTGGGAGGGGTGGCCGGGAATTAATTTAATTTTAACTTGATAATATATCACGTAGACGTCTAGGTAATAATGGAATTATGTTTGTACTTTGGAATCCATTTGCATTCTTATTAGATGGCGCGAGTTGTGATTACTCCACGTTCGCGGATTGCTTTTGTTACGGTTAAGTAATTATAGAATTTGTTATATGCTAATAATACACGTAACAGCAATTGCTGAATACCGTTTGATTATAATAACGTTTTAATTGTACAAACTCTACGCCATTTCGAGAAAGTAGATCTTACACCAGACATTGTTGCGTAATGCATATCAGCCGATGCGAAAACTACATTCACTAAGCGTTCGAGTTTAATTTATAAGTTAGTTATTATTATCGTAATTACAATGTGATTATCATAGTATTGTAAGCAAATTTTAAATAATGATGACATTCTTGAATTCATCTCTCGCCGACTGAAGATGCAATGGTTGAACATGAAAGGCGAATAACCAAAAAGAAAGTTCTTGTGTCAATTATATCTATATTATTTTAATATTATCAAGCGGAAAAGTTTATTTGTTTGAACGCTCTAATATTAGGAACTGGTCAATAGCAATCGCCGAGGAAGTCTTCGGGCTATTTAACATCACGCTACCAATAGAATAGAAGCAAAGCTGTATTGAAAAATGTTACAAACACGGGCAAAAATATGAAATAATTCTTAGTTTCACGCGAACGATATCACGGACACAGTCAATATATATGGAAACTGCAATACAGTCAAATTTCCATTCTACCAGCCAGACTGATAACTCTTTATTACTTTTTACAAGATTTTTAGTTAAGTTAGAAAAGCAATATACCGTATTTAATTTAAAACAGTTAAAATGTCCGTTTATCGCTTTTAATACTGAATAATTAATATATTTCCACATAACGGCTTATCAACTTACACATGCAAGCGTGATGCAAAGCCCTAAGCGTCAGACATAATGGATTTTCGTAGGCCTGATGGGCAGCCGGGCAAAGCTAGATATTTCATTCAACCTCCCAGACTATTGCAGCTCCCTAGATTGCTATTTTACCCCCACACCCTACCTATGGCTCGCTGAGGGGATGCAGTCTACCCCACCACCCAGGCTGCGTTTAATTTCCGTATCGTGTAGTCATTAATATGTAAGGTGATATTTTGTGTGCATATATATTTTTGTTATCACAATAAATTGTATTGTTAATTGTCTATTCTAATTATTAATTCCGGAAAATTTTACATATTTGATAGTAATATCGTGTCACAGGTTACTTATTGTATATTAGCGAATTAGCGTATATTTAAAAGGTGAGAGACATATTGAGTTGAGTTTTAAACGATGCATGCTATGTGCTATTAACAAATGTGCTACAAAAGTATTGCCTTTGACAATTCGTTGAAATAACGAAATAGCCTAGTTTTTTTAGTATGCTACCAAATAACTTGAACAAATAAACATGAGAGTTAGGCTTTATTTAGAGTTTCCTTTATTTTCGTCTTTTATACTTTCTGGGTTACGCGTTACGGTCACAATTTCACGTGATATTATGTGACGATGTGGCCCAATATGGTGGACACGCTAAGCCTAGTGAATGGACTTTCCCTTGAAGGCAACTACCGAAACTATGTTCTGTATTT
This sequence comes from Actias luna, assembly GCA_039707435.1. Lineage (NCBI taxonomy): Eukaryota > Metazoa > Arthropoda > Insecta > Lepidoptera > Saturniidae > Actias > Actias luna. Next base: position 3,296,741 of record JAZHAC010000033.1, on the reverse strand, counting down.
ATTTTATGTATTCAATACACTATTTATGTATTTGGATTATATTCAATGTTAAGTTCACTTTGTTGTTATATTTTCTTAATTTATTAATTTTTCTTTTATTTTATCTACCTACAAAAAAAAAAAATATTTTGATTACAATACCGCTGGTTAGTTTGAAGAAAATACCTTTAGGCATTAAGCTCGCCAGTGTACACATTAAAAGTGAAATAAAGTGTTCATTCATTCATTCATAGGTACTTAGCTACAGATTTTCAATTTGAGGGTGGAAGCTAGCCAAGTATATATTAGATAAAGCTCTACTACCATGTTATGGTTTTATCACGATGTTTTCTTTTACCGAAAGCTCGGATTCATTGCAGGGATTCTAATTCACGACCATTGGCGCAGCGTCCATACACAGTACCAATTAAATCATCATCGAAAGTTCAGGAACAGAGATGACCGCTAAGGTTTATAAGGTACCACAAATTCCATTGAAACTAACTATTACATTATTCGACATCAAAGCGAATGCAACAAAAAGCTCGGGAAGTTGTTTATCTCTCCGTGTTTGGCGCGCTTTTTATGTAAACGCCCTCTGGCGGTGTTATGGCGGGTCGCCGGTGTCGCCGGACCGCATTGCCGGCAAGTTTTAATTACACCCATTGTGTGAAAAGTTTAAGTCGACGACAAAAGAAGTTTTTCTAATGAAACCGGAGCTTTTGCGCGTTGACTTCGTTATTCTAAAAGTTACTCTACATATTTTATAATTAGGGTTTTAATATGTGTTTCTTTATCTTAATTACTCGACTCCTCAATTTAACTTTAGGTTTAGGTTTAGGTAACCGTCACCTGTCCACTACGCTCGGACAAAGTAAACATATGTTTTTTTTTTTACAAATGACAAAGGAATCTAAAACTTGAGTACGTGAGTTCTTCTATATATATATATATATATATATATATATATATATATATATATATATATATATATATATATATATAGAAGAATTGGGTTCGATAGTTTGAGCGCCTCGCTACATACTCATCTAATATTAAATTACGTGGCTCATGGCAATATGATAAATCTACTAAGGGTCTATTTTTTAGGTTTAAGGTCTAAGGTTTAAGGTCACAGCACTTAAGGTGGACTTAAGGACAAAGTGAAGGTCACACCACTATGACCTTGTTAAAGTCCACTTGAAAATAGTGCGTTACCCTATCACCATTCCATAGTTTCATCAGAATATTTTCCTTCGCCGAAAACTCAAGCACATCGCCATTATAATTGCTTTACCGTTACTACTTCATAAGTACTTAATTTTTTTTAATTGAAAAGATACTTTACTAAATTAGATGTATACTACAGGCGACTGAATGATCTCGTTCGTAATGTTTACACAGAAAACTGAAACACGGCCCTGCATAAATTGCAGAGTTCAATATAATTAAAAATCAATATTTACATTCAATTTTATGTTCGCGCTACGCCAGCGCTCCTCACGCTTCCATCTCTCATCTGTGTATCCATGTAATTTTCATTTCTGGTAACGTTACAAAAACATTTTATATATGAATTTACGTACTAGTATGATATATGTAGTACTACAAATATCTTAAGAAGTATTTAAAATTTTAGAGTAATATATTTGGAGTGACAAAGACATGGAATTAAAACGGTTATAGCTATAGAAAAATGTGAAGAAAGCTTAAAAAAACATTTTAAATGTATGAAAAATATCACTTTTTCTATCATAACGTATTTATTTATCGAATTATATAATTATAATATATTTTCGAAATGCGTCTTTTATTGACCAACAAATAGTATAAAATGGGACAAATATTTAAATCAAACTAAGTGTTTTGGAGTTATATTTTCCGTAGCAAAGGTACTAATAATTGTGTAATGTCAAATGTAGTTATTACTTTATTATTATACTAGACTTCACGTGCAGCTTCGCTCGGTTTGGTGAAAAAATCGAATGACGCAATTAAAAGTTTCATACAAAGTTTATCCCCGTTTTTATCTCACTTCCAATAAGGTTTTCGCGAGAAAAAGTAGTCGATCACCGTCTCGGGATTCCCATCTATATCTGTACCATGATTCATCATCGATTCAGTGGTTTAGGTGTAAAAACGTAACAAACAAACTCACTTTCGCATTTATAATATTAGTAAGGATGACTAACTGGTGCCATCGACTTTGTTCGTTCGTGCATTTCCCATAAAACGCTCGTGAACGTAAAATCCGTCATTAGTGAGCGTGTACATTGTGAAAACAGTGTCAATGCTAAATTCCAATTCAATAGGTCATTTAGTTTTAGTGATTTCATTTATATGCATTTATGTATATATTTGTAATATTATCTATTACAAATATATTTGTATGTATCTTTGAAACCGCTAATTAGATTGAAACAATTCATTTTTTTTCTTTATAGTTAAGGCTTAGCGTTTTGGCCATTATCTCACCCGATCTTAAGTGACGATACGGACCAAATTAATAGACTAAACCTTTGGAGGAACTGGCTCTCAAGTGCAACTGCCGGAACACACCTATTGCTATTTGGCGGCAGATTTTCAACTTGAGAGTGGTAGTTAGCCAGGCGGGCATGAGAAAAAGCCCTACCACCATGCTATGGTTTCTTCACAATGTTTTTCTTCACCGAAAGCTCAAGCTCAATATAGGTGGTTGGATTCGAACTCACGTCCGTTAACGCAAAATCGTACACACTAGCACTGAGCTATCATGGCTTCAAATTATTCATAGCAAGCAACGCATAGACCAATAACTGTAAGCAATTTCATATAAAATTAAACGAAATCATGTGCGGTATCTCTTACTATTATAATTTAAGTAATAGTGATGTATATTTAAAAAAAACTATAATTGGATGCACTCACATCATATTTTTTGTGTTATTTTCAAAAGTAAATATTCGAATCTAGAAAATAAACTGTCGGAAAATGATACCACATAAAGAGATTTCAGACAGATAAACTTCATAATTTTAGTTACATTTGATAGTCTGTAATTTATTCTCATTTATAGATAATCAATTTTAATTCAAAACTTTGTTGTAAGCGGTGCAATTTGAGTAAAAGCTGTAATCGATTTAATGATAGCGCACTCTTTCGATGATTCACGCGTTGCGCGATTAAACGCAAGATCGAACCGCCATAATTATTTTAACTTTTTTAAATTATTTTCAGTACGGTCAAGGAGCGAAGTTTTCTTCCGCTTAAAATATATTTTTATTATAATTTTTTATTAATTCTTCACTTCATTAGAGTGTTTGGTTGTGTCTTGATTTATCTAGTTTAATTTATTAACCATTTTTATTTTACGTACGTTTTTGACACTATGTATTGTAGAATTGCGGTTATATTACGTTATATTAATTCGATTAATGCATATGTATAGAGTTAATTCACTAATACTTTTAATTGCGAAAAATATTGACAAAAGTCAGGCAACCAAGTTATTTTGATACAATTTGACACTTATATTATTCGCAGAATAGTTGCTGATAATTATAATAGACCCTAAACACATTGAGTTTTTGCAAGTTTATAACGAGACATGTGGCTATAAAACCTTTAAACATCTTCATAACAAAATAGTGGTATCTATAACAATCAGTCATTTATTTACTAACATTAACATTTTAATACGTATAATTGAAGTTTATTTCTTTATTATCTTAATAATAATCTTAATACTAAGGAATAATCTACTAGACAAATTAATTTCAAACAAACAATGATATCGAAGTAGCCTATAACAAATAGCACAAGTTAACACTTGCGAAGAACAATCATTACTTCCAAACGATAAATTAGAAAACTTTAACAAATCTATTTGAAGCAAAAGAAACTAACAGAGCTATAAAAACGAAATAATAGTTATGGAAATAGTCTTTCATTTTCAACGAAAGAAAACTCCGCGAAACTACCGACAATATGAATGAAACTATAATATTAGAAAACTTTCGTCTCGGGGAAATGAGAAAACGTTGTACGGACTCGTTCCTCTAATACACGTAGTTATAAACTTGTTCAATATAATATCGGGAGGAGGGATGACGTGTCTCGCTCACTCACGTTGAGTTGCAGCGTTTGTACACCCTTAATTCCATATACAGTTTGATAATACTGTTCAGTGTATAGGACACCTAAAATTTGTAGTCGAACCATGGCCATATAAAGGAATATTCGACTTCATAATTAATAATATTTGAAAGTTTCTATTTGAAGTTACATTTTGAGAGCGTTAAAGCGTATTGATGAGTTTTTTAGTCAAAAATGGAGGCTTTTATGAAAATTAAATCATTACTACTACTTGCTAGTAGTAACAATTTTCAGTTACAGAAGGATAAAGACAAGGAACCCTATCCTCTTAGTTGTTTTTCAGTAGTATGTTGATAGTTTTTTTTATTTTTTTTTATAGAGCGCTTGTTCAGATAAAACATGCCACCGTCACTCATACAACATGCCAATACCGATGTCAACTAAATCATAAATTAATTTAGCATCTTTCGATATTGGGAGAATCAGTATTTCATTGCATATACCTATATTGTTTTTACGGGCATATTCCATAAAAATATGATAGTGTTTGTTGTTGACGGTGATTGTTCTGAGAAAGTATCAGGCATCATTATCAGTTATCAGTTTTTAGGCATCATTAAAGTTCAGGTAATGAACTCTATAATAAGCTTATGATTGTAAGGTTTGCTTGAGATACCGCCATCAGCCGATGTACGACTAGCGATTAGTAAGGTCTTTGTGACTCGAAGTAGTGAGAAAGCAATCCTAAGTCTCCTTTCATACTTTATAGGTTTTGCGTTATGTTCACAATCCCATCTGATGTTAAATGACGATGTGGTTCAAAATGGTTGACACGCTAAGTCTAGTGGAGGGATTTACTCGCAAGTGCAACTGCCGGAACACATCTTTAGAGTGGCAGTAGAATTATAACTTGATGGTAGCAGCTAGCCAGATGGGCATTAGAAAAAGCCCTACTATAATCCACGGTAACAAGGGAGAAATGTGAGTCTTTGGAATAAACGTAATTGTATTTTTCCACTACATTAACAAAAAAATAATATAAAGATTTTCGAAGAGAGAAAAGATGTTAAGTTTCTTCGTTATCCTTTTGTATAATGCTTAGTATAAACACTTTATTATGGTGCGTTTTTTCAGTAGTCTACATATAAAGCTTACAGTCGAGACATGTTAAGTTGAAAGATTTTTTTTTTACACAGAATCGTGTTACGGCACGGGTGTTACTATCGGACGCTCCAATCAGGATGAGTGCGGTGTCCGTATCATTCGATTACTTTTATTTTATCGATTTTACGTATTGTTCCGTTTACAATATAATTTCTGATCATCCGAAACATAATCGATATTATTATTATTATTATTGTATGAACACACGATACCTTTTTAATTTTCTTTTTATTTAACACGTGAGTTCGTTGTGGGTGTCCATGGGCGGTGGTGATCACTTACCGTCAAGTGAAAGGCTTGCACGTTTGCCACCTATTACATAAAATAAAATATATTTATGACCTTTAAGTCGACAAATTAGAACACCGTGATTATAACTTTAAAAAATGTACGGACCTAGTTTCTTTACTATTTTATTATGTCTATACAAACATATAAGTGAGATACAATTACGATATCTCCAAAATTACCATACCTATGTATCTGGAATTGTACACACATATTTCTATACGACGTAGATACCCGCTGCGGAAAAACCGTGTAGGAAGTCGAGGGCACCAGCTAGTGTATAAATATTGACAAACGTATTACCTAACGAGGTCGCCGAACAACGAGCCGAGATATGTACTTACATACATGTTACTTCTATATGCACATCTTTATGTACAACAAGTATAGATATAATAAAGTAAACGATTGTTATGTTAATGCCGGTTGCAATAGACGGAGGAGTAATGAAATATTGGCCTCTTTTGCATAAGCACCGTTACGTATCACGAGTAAAACGACACTACGGATGGCACTACGAACGCTACGGAAGGAAATTGTAACCGAATATAATTATTTGTTAATGTAAACTGACAATTTATTATCCATTCTAATGATTTTTCGGTGATACGCGCTCTGCAAACTCCTCAACATTATCATTTTGTGATATTTCTAATTTTTTTTTTATTTTGATTAAGGCTATCATTTTAACTGGAACTTTTCAGGTCCAAAACAAAATTGGAATCGAAAAACATAAGGTGCATGTTTATAGTTTGCATTGCATGTGTCCCATGTTTTTCGTTTCCAATCTTTTGTTATACTTTTTAGTTCATTATAAAAACATGGTACATAACAAGTATTTTATTTTATTATTATTATCGACTCCTATAGTTATGTGAAAGAAATTTTGATATATTCTGTTCAATCTTTCAGTATTAAAATACATTCATCGGCCATATATATTGTATAGTTCTTTTTTCATATTTTCATGTACTGTTATCCACTTCAGTCCTATGGTCCGAATTTCAAGTATCTAGCTCATACGGAAGTTAGTTTAAAATCAATTACTAGATTTCACCCGGACGTATGTACTGATAGGTAGACGAGTTAATGAAAACATGGTAAAATAGTGGTTTTAAAAAGCTAATAAATTGAAACAAGTTAATATTTTTATATTGCAAATGTAATTGTCACATTGGTCATGCAATTTATTAAAAAAAAAAACACTTATCTAAAGGAAATATGTTGATGTGTAAGACCACACACGCGAGAAGTGAAAACTTTATCAAGGCGAAGTCAATAACACAAAATATATCTATAACGTATTGGCACGACACATACCGTGCTTATGTTGCTACTGAATGAGACTGATGCGTAATGCTGTGTTATGTACCGCTCGCTGAGCGAGTATAGCGGTGACGCGATAACTATACGTCCTTCAGCCGACTCATGCCGATTTTATCCGAACGAGTGTTACATAGCCGAGCGTTTCAGCTCAGTCTCATTTAATATCCACAAAATAATCCTCAACGCGCCTAATTTTTTTTTTATTGTTACTTATATTAAGTGACGATGTGGCCCAAGACGGTGAACACGCTAAGTCTAATGGAGGGACTTTTACCTTGAGGGTAGTAGTTAGCCAGATGGGCTTTAAAAAAAGCCCTATCACCGTGCTATGGTTTCATGACAATGTTTTCCTTCGCCGAAAGCTTAAGCTCATCGTAGGTGGATTCGAACTCACGTCCCTTGACGCGGCGTCCGTATACATTACCAACTGAGCTATTATCTCAATTCGAATGTTCTCGTGATAATACATGCGAATAGCGTATAAGGTTAAACATAACAAACTTTTAAACGTATATTTAAGCCTTAAAATAATCTTCATATAAAGCTATTAAAACTAAAATTACGAGTCTATCCTTGACATAAAGCATAGCGATCGCCTAGCGCAGTTCACTTCAAACAGTTATCTGTGTTTTTTTTTATGGTGAATTATATTTCATAGTTCATAAAGTCAGAAGAATTTTGGCGGCATTTTATTTTATTTTTCCACAAATTTATTTATGTAATCTTTGTAGTGTTCGTCTAATTATCGAGCTTGGACCATAATAATTGTTGAAGATGTAAGAAGTCTTTTATAAAATTAGGGAAAAACCTGCATACTTTTTTTTCTTTTTAACACTAATCCCGAACAGGAAACCGGGTGTTCATTTGTTTCGTCTTCGCCTAGTTATATATAGATGTTAGAGGTGGCTTACTTACTTATTTAGTTATTATGAGCAAATAGAGCGAATTAGAAAAGTAAAAAAATTAGGTCATGAATTCTGAGGTATGCAGATTGTGAGTAATTATCTTCATCAACAAGGTTTAACTGCCAAATGAAAACAAAAACCAAAAAAAAAAACAGAAGACATAACGTAATATTGAAAATAAAAGTCAGCCGTTGTCAGTTACGACTGTCATGCAGACTTGAAAATAAATAGGGAATTCCGCTATGGTCAATATTCATAATAAAACATTCTAGCATACTTTTCACCATGTGTATGGTCCGTTTTAATAATTCTTATTTTTAAATTCCAACGCAGCGTGACGACACATTGACCAGTAGATAGTACAATTTAAAAACAACGGCGATTACCGGCGATCTGCTATTTATCAGCAGTTAGTTCTAGAAAGGTCACTGTTATAGGTTTATCATCATGTGCATTGCAGGCAAAAAACCCTATCATGTGTAGTTTATTTCCTTCTACTCCGTTTCATTTTTAAATATGCTGTACTATTTAAGTCTGGGATATACACAAACGTGTTACTAAGGTAAATATTATACTATGTATATATAGTTATTGCGACACAATTTTTTTGTGTTTCAATATCCTGTAAAAAGTATGTTCTCAATTCTCTACAATAGATTTCAATTTAATAATGTAAGACGCCTCATAGAAAACAGACTACATATTCATTTTGACATTTTAAAGGGCTGCGAAGCAATAAATAAAAGAAATCGATAGTTGCAAGCCTCATTAAACTAACGATCATAATTTTGTCCGAAAATAATTTCTATGCATAGAAATAAAACATAATCAAAATAATCGCTTTCGTCTTATAATTACTATTCCTTACGCATTTTTCCTATTCTACTTAACTTCTTCTGAATTATTGACTGAAGAATAGAACGTAGCGTATAGGTTATTCCTTATAAAACTTTGAACAAACAATATATTTCAATAAATCTTCGATAGAAAAAATTAACCTGCGTCATTACTCAAAGCTCCCAATGTAGAACGTAAAGCATACTCCAGCCGCCGATACGATAATAAAATGAGCAGTTATCATTCGTGAACGGTCGTTCCGATAAAACGACTGCACTCGGCTGTTAGAAAGGGACGAGGTCGCCTAAAAGATTGAAGCTGGATAAAGAAAGGAACGAGACGAATATATTGTGCAAGTGCATACATATTGTTTTATTTGATTTATTCGTTCTATATGCCTGTGCATCACCGTGTTTCTATTCACCATATGAAATATAGAAGGTACGTTTACCAATAGAATTACATGCATTTAAGATCAATCTTACTTAATCACTATACCATAAGTTATTATAAAATCAATTACGTTTTACAAGGTAGATTTTTTAGATGTCTAATAAAAAAATTAAAGATCTGTACATTGTTTTATGTTTTAAAAACATTACTTATAGCTCAAAGTATTTTAACAACGTTTTAATAAACGTGCTTAAAGTTATCACAAGATCATACCTGAAGATACTTTAACAAAGACTTGTAAAACAACCTATTAAAGCTCGAGCAACTCTCCCGTAGTCGTATATCTAAAATTTATAATTTGTTTATCAAAACCTCTACACTGTACGGTGTGTATACGTGTGCTCGGCGTAGGGGGCTTGTGCGGGCGTGGGAGAGGGGGAGGGGGAGGTCGGCCGCCGCTCTTGCCGCGCTCGTTCCGTCACACTGGCAGCAGTCACGTGCGACGACGCTGGCTCTGAACGCGTTTTGCGTAACATATCGATTCCAACTGCAACTATCGATCGCTGATCGGACGTTGCACATCACTATATTGGACAATTCCGCGCGAAATTCGTTTTTAAAAAAAAGTACGCGTCGCGTGTGCTGTGTTTTATTATAATCTATTACTTTTTTTATTTGTGTAAATATATTGGATTTTTTCGTTCATAAACATATCATCGTCGTATTCAAGGTTAGTGCACCTTTTTATAAGCCCAAAAAACTTGGGATTTTGAAGTGAATGATTTATTATAAACAAATCTATGATGGGAAAATATAACCGGTTCGATTGCGCTAAATCGCTTTAGTAAAAGGTCAATACTCCGAGCGGCACGCGAGCAAGACGTTGCGATGGATGTGGAGCGAAGAGCTGCGTTCGTGATGACTGGCCTCGAGTTAGTCGTACGATGACGGAAGTAACATCATCATTGGAGTCCAAGTAGAATTCTTCTTAATCGCAACTACAGAGATGACAACTCCAATAATTCACTTTACAAACTATAACCATTCATACTGAAAATTATATTACAACAAAAAATTTTAATAGATGTACTAAGATAGTAGCAAAGGTTATACAAACTAACAGCCGATGTAAATTCATAATTTAAAAGTAATTCTAATAGGGCCCAGATAATTTAAAAATAATTTATATCGACATGTGTTCTGTTTGTATAAATTTCGATCCCTTTAGATTTGTACTTAAGTTTCTGAACAGAGCTTTGTTGATTAATATCTAGAAATTTTAGCGGGAAAACTTTACAACTTTATTATATTTTATTGTACGCTGTCAAAATATTTTTGCATTTAATTATGATTTCATACAAATAATAGAAAAAACTATAAATAGACTAGAATTTTAGTCTTCAAGTCATTAATTATGTCGATAGTCCTTCGTGCTGTCGATTCTTTATATCGATATAAAATAATACATAGTAAAAAGAGTTCTAAAACTTTACTTATTATAAAATTTAAAACTAAGTACTAATAATGCTAGCCGTAATACCGTGAATACATAGTATAATAACTTCAATTAACCTATTCTTCTTCAAACTGCTTGATATGTGTGTCTGATGTAACAAGGTGTAAAAATTCAACTAACAACTAATAATGATTTCTTAGGTTTACGCGAATATTATTCATTGAAATAAAACTAATTTAAACGGATTTTATCGCGGTTATTTATTAAATTTTGATCCCGACGTTTCGAAAGCTTTTCAGCCTTCGTGGTCACGGGGCGGACTGTCGTGTAGGTTGTCCAGAAAAGTTTATGTTACTGTGTCTACCTTCAATTTAATGCTGATGTTAAACACCGACGCTCTACGAAGTCTGCAGTTGCTGAACATTCAGAAGAAGGCTGAACATTCAAACATTATCTTCGATTCGATATGCCACAAATCCTTGCCAAAGAACACCGATTCCTACCTAGGATGATTCGTGAGGCTATTGAAATTAAAAAACATCCAAATTTCAATAGAGAAGATGGTTGGAAGCTAGCACAAGCCTGGGATCCAATTATACATTTAATTAAATCGGAACCCAAAAGACCAATTGCCAGACCTCAAGACACTGTGAGCTCTTTCTGCGTAGATCGGAACATTATAAATATTAAAAATTAAATTGAAGGTAGACACAGTAACATAAACTTTTCTGGACAACCTACACGACAGTCCGCCCCGTGACCACGAAGGCTGAAAAGCTTTCGAAACGTCGGGATCAAAATTTAATAAATAACCGCGATAAAATCCGTTTAAATTAGTTTTATTTCAATAGCAACTAATAATCCAAAATCTATCCTTGACTAGAATTGGTATTATTTGATTCAAACACATGTATGGGACAACACTTGCTCAACGTAGTTATTCTATTTTCGGTTTTCAGTAGAGCATAACAAGAATATAGTAAGGGGCTATAGTAAAGCTGGTTACATAGTCAGAAATATTACGAAATCTATCGTAATGCCAATTATAATTAATACTGCGTTTTAATTAAGAATCAAGAACAAAGATAATAAGTTTTGCTTATTTCCACTTGATAATCGAATTTACACAATGTAAGTTTAAAAATTCCATTTATTTTTATCTAAACTCCAAACTTTGTTATTCCTCTGTTAAAATACATTTTTTTTTTTCCCAAAATATTTTGTCTGGGGGTTATCGAGTGTCAATATGTTAGTCAGCCATATTCATTTACCTTTTTGTTAATAGTAGTGGTCGCCCAGATTTTTTATGCATAATAAAAAATATATTAGCATTCTGCACTCCTCTATACAAACTATAAGTGCGCGAAATTTCATACTGTTCCGTCCGCGCAATTTTCATAAAAAGGGGTACATTATTTTTGCTTCACATATTAATATATAGATTAATAGTAGAACAGAGTTATTGATTGGATCTTAAACTGTCATCTTATGATTTTTTTTTTAAATCCTGACAATAGATTGTTTCGTCCTCATACAATAATGGTGGCACACTCTGTGATAAATTTTAATATAATAATTTGGAGCAGGATTTGTTAATTACCATAAAAACTCCTTGGACCGTTTTGTCCATAGATTGAATATTGTGTCATATAGTGGATCATATAGATTTGCAAGATTTTCTAATTGCGTAATAATTATATATAAACAGGTGGTCACTAAATGAAAGGAAGAAAAGCACGTAGAAAGTAATACAATATACATGTAATGTTTCAAGTGAATTACATCACCGTACATACAAATACCTGTGTATAATATTTGTTTAACCCAGTTTAGAGCACAAAGACGCTGTGGCGAGGTTTTGCAATAAATTTTCATAAAAAAATAATTCACTTCACCATTAACGATGTAAGTAAATATAATATGGCCGGAGAACAATGGGAGAGGCTTCCAGTTTTTGTATTATATTCTTCGAAACGTTTTATTTTTTCTTTTCATATTTTATGTCCCATAAACTGTGGTATTGAAAACAGTTATGATGACAGTATGGACATTGGGTCGTAGTATTTGTCTACAAAAAAAGCAAATCCAGAGATTCTATTACCGCGGGTAAATTTTGGATGTTTTTTTACATTAATTATAGTTTATGCGAATAATTTCACAAAATCAATTCATCGTATTAAGGCGATATCGGTTAAGTTTTTCCGACAAGCTTTCCGTGCCTCCGTTCTCTTTCGTTTATATATATTTTTTAGTCTTAAAAGCAAAGAAAATTGCGTATAAAGTTCTTTGGTCAACTGGAAACGCGTATGGTGAAAAAAGTAATGAATATGAATGTTGAAGGATGGAAAGGAAGAGGTAGGCCAAAGAAAAGATGGATAAAGGGTGTGAAGGTAGAGATAAAATAAAAGGGAGTCAATGAAGAGATGACGGCTGATAGAGATTTATGGTAGAAGAGAACGTATTGTGCCGACCCCAAATGACTCGAGAACAGTACCAGAAGATGATGATGAGTAGATTTGCACGCTTTAATGGCGACACCGGATGGAGAGTGATTTTTACGTTGTTTTCCTCAATTATTTCACCGAAAATTGGATAAATTCGAACCCCGACCTTAAATTTAAGGGTCAGTTGACAATACGTTCGTTCATATAACTACAGGAATTATGAAACGTCAAAGTCCATTATGTTGCGTTAAATTAATGTTGTATTAAACAAATATGAACACTATTTTTAACTCAATTAGGCATTTCCGTTTCTTTGAATAACCGCCAACAAAACTTGACCGACTATGAAAACGCCTTGTGAATCTTTGTTTTGTAATTTCCGGGCATATATTTGTTTAAAGATACCTATTTTAGAGCTTAGCTAACAGTGTAATGTACATATATTTTAAATAGGAAACATATACATGCTTTTCTTAACTTTAACATTGAATGTAGGATATAAAATAATACAATTATCTAGAAATGATATACACTAAACTATATGTTAAAGTATTCAAACTGTTTTGAATTTCAATGAACTTTAAAACAAAAACGGTCGGATGAATCTCCAAATGCTTTTAATAATAACAAAAAGGTCGAATGGGACAAAATAAGTAATAACAAATAAACGAAAAAAAAAATCAAGACTGATTCATAGTTCTCCTTTCTTATCTAAGCTTATCTCGATGTTAGTTTACCCAACATGTAAATTTAGATAGTACGTCCGTAGATAAGGGTTATTTTGTCCTCATTTTTGAATCGATTAAAAAATGTTATATATTTACGCCTCCATTTAACCTTTGACCGTTGTTATTTGTTAGAAAAAAAAAGTTTGACAGATGAAGGGGTGTTTTGTTTTTACTCTATGTGACATGCGATCGAAATTTGAAATGAAACTCGTCGCGTGGGGCTTTCAACGCGATTAGCTGCGTCGCGCTGGTGACCGGTGTTGCCACACGCTAGCTGTGACGACATGCCTAACATTTTGTGCGTGGCGAATAAAAATGTAGGTCACTCTCGCGTTGACTGGCCTCGATTCATTGAGAGCTCGTTCTGATAGTGTGTTACGTCGTGTAGGTACGTGTTTGATAGAGTTGTAAATAAAAACACGTGGAGTGTATGCTGCTTTGACTGAATATACTTATATGCTGACCTTTGTTTTGGTTTAAAATAAAATTGAACGTGGTGTTTTCAGCGGGATCTTGATCTGTCATGTGGTGATTTTTATTTTTATTCATATACTTAGTTATTTAGCCCTGTATTGTGTAAAATAGGCGACATTTTACGTGTTGTACTATAGCTGAAAAAAATTAGTGAAGTGACTTAAAATTTAATTTTCGGAAAATGTTATATTAGTTGTCACAAGAAATCCCTCGAGAGATTCAATAAGACAGTCGCCATCTTGTTGAAGATAGTTTCATTTGTTTAAAATGTCTAATCTTATTACATAAAAATGGCAGTAATAGTCTCTAAAGAGCACTGAGTTGCCAAGAATAAAAAGGAAGGAAGGGAAATTAAAACCTGTCATGATCGTAGAGAATAGATATTAACGTCTTTCATTTATGAATTACGAGCAATACTTTGCAGTTTTATTAAACACTTTATATATTTTTAAATATATGGTTACTCAAAGAAGTTCCCGATTCATGTTCTACTCAAATAACTTCAGACCTTAGATTCAATAAAATTTCTACATTATTCGCGTTTCATAACGTATCATATAATATACGCCTATTATTATTTGATGCTTAATATTTAGTTAATCAGCTCGAGTAGATAGGATTAGTCAGATTCAATTCGTAGAATCCCATGCTAGCTGTCACCGAGGTTTTCGACCACTTTGTTATCTTTGGGCTATTGCCATTTCGATTGAATGATTTTCGTGCGAGAGTGCTATTCGCGCTCGCCGCAACGCTTAATAAAGCTAAAAAAGCCTATCAGGCCAACAGCGTTAGCCAAAAAAAACAAAAAAAATCCGTATATGTCGAAAAATGTCGTATGTCAAATAAAAAAAAAACGTTTTTTTATGTATCCTAACTATAACAGAAATGATACGATGTCATTGTTATATATCACTTGAGTTTCCCGTGGCTACACTCGCTTTAATGTTGAATTTGTAAATGTAATAGTTATTATATTATCTTACGAAAACAATGCTGTCTTACTAAATAAAAGGTATCTCATGTCCTTTATGATACCTCTGACAAAGTGTACGCAAAATTTCATGATGATCAATCGAGTATTAAATTTTATTTAATAGTTTCCGTTCGTCTTTGTAACTTTTTTCAATATAGCTTTGCTTCTATTGGCGGTAGCGTGATGTTAAATAACCTAAAGCCTTCATCAATTATTGCTCTATCAAATACGAAATTAATTTTTGAAATACGACTCGTGGTTTCTAAGATTACCGCGTTCAAAATAACAATCAAAATTTATCCTTAATGTTGATTTAAAATTATGTTATTCATTATTATTAGTGTATTTACCTACATTTATACAACTTTTTCAAACTATCCGGTTGCGGCATGATGACTAACTCAGTCGAGAGTCATTTGAGAACAATTCAATACCTATTCTCTCATAAGTATTACACATAATGTAATGTTTAATATTTGAGAAAAATCTGGTATCCATTAGGCGATAACGCATACGCGCGCTTTGACATCAGTTACTCACCCATTACTAGAAATTTTAATAATTAAAACAATGTCATTGAGCTTCGGTAAGTACATTCGATAAGTACTATTAAATAGTAAGAATTAATTTTTAAACTAGTTGCCTGCAACTGCGTTCGCGTGGAACTAAAATTATTCAATCTCGCGCCGTTATTTAATAAAAGATATTAGGAGTTACTATAACTTTTTATAGACTTAAGCGATTTTAACGAAACAAAATCTAAATGTTACTCGAAGATACGTTTTATAATTTCTTTCGTAACGTCATATCATAAACGTTGTACGTTAGCAGTGCCGCATGCACAAACAAAGAGACAGACAGACATTTTTTTAAACGATGTAAACTCTCTTTTCATACTAATTAATTTTAATATTTTTGGCAGACATCATATCAATATTTCCCAAACAAGTGTTATCGACCACCTAACACATACCAAAAAGATCACGACAGAACGCAGCAAATATGTATATGCTTCAACCGCGATATCCTCTTTTATTTCCGCATTCCTGTAAATACTGCATAAACTTCGCAGTTACTACTACACGTAACGGACTGTACGAATTTTAATTAACCTTTATTTTTAAAATAAAACCACACCACTAAGCCTTCGGTGTCGGCGGCGGTGGCGGTGTACGGGTAAAAAGTGAAAATCGATATACCCCGCCGCCACGAGCCGCACGGCCTGATGGTGTATGCATAATTGGAAAATTCGGTCCTACACGATGAAAGCAATAAATTTTCACTTTTGTCCACAACCCGTAGTACTATTCCGTTTTATTTAATAAACATAAACAGCCGCAATCATAAATTGTATTTGAAAAAGTTTAGAACCAATTCTATTACAGAAATCTGCGTGTACTAACTTCTATTTCCGCTTATTCAGTGACAACCTTTTTAGTCAGTTTAAGTTAAGGTTTAACGTAATGGCTACAATCTCACCTTATGCTAAGTGATGGTGTAGATCAAGATGAAAGACATGTTAAGCCTAGTGGAGAAATTGGCTCTGAAGTGCAACTGTCGGAACACACCTATAGGTATTTGGCGGCAAAGTTACAAGTTGAGTGTAGTAGCTAGCCAGGCTGGCATTAGAAAAAGCCCTACTATCTACTCTGCTACCATTTATACTGCTATGGTTTCATCACGATGTTTTCCTTCACCGAAAGCTCAAGTTCATTGTAAGTAGGTTCGAACTCACGTCATTAGACGCGGCGTCACCACACACTGTCAACTGAGCTATCATCGCATCAAAATACACTATTCAAAATGTCACGTGAAATGTTATAACATCTTGCAAGTCGTCAAGGTTTATATAATGCTTTAATAATATGGTGATTATCTTGTTAAGACTCTTAAGGGAATTGTTGTGGCAACTAACAATTCTCTATTCTAAGTTAGGCTATTATTTATATTTAAGTAATTACATAATTAAGTAATTACTTATACGTAATAGCCAAAATGTATCACGAATCTGCTACCGATATTTCATAACATAGGGCTAAATAATTTACGTTTGTAAAAATCAAAACAATATCAAGTTAGTTTAAAATCACGTGAAAATCATTTCAGTGTTATTTTTTAGAATATGGTTTCTACATGTTTTACTAATAATATAACTGCCTACAGCTACACCAGTGTAAAATGTAAATCTACCATGAATAGTAAATCTTGAAACCAAATTACTGCCATGTCAAAACTGTCTACGGAGTTTTAAATCTACTTAAAATGGGAGATGTTATTTATAACTCACAACACTATAGAGCATAACAGTTAAATTATATCACGCAAAATCCTGCCAACACTATATAAAGCCAAATAACACACATTTATGAATTAAAATGAAAAAAAAAAAAAAAACAATGTACGGTGAATCGAAATCCCGTCACAAACTCTTCAGTGTGTGGAATCACTGAGAATTTAAAACCCGAAAAACCACTCTAAATTTTTTGTAGTTAAAAATTCTCGTAGCTTCGATGGAGTATTTTGCATCGAAAACAATAGATAATGGTTTTTTGATTTGTTGTGTCAATATTTATTCAGTCAAACTCGCAAACAAACAAAACATAAATAGGAATGAAATGAATAGTACGTTAATAGAAAAAGACAATTAAATATTTCTAAAGGTGTCAATAATCTATCATGTATGTTATGGTTATCTGGTAGATATTTTAAATATTCCTCTCAGGAGTCACTGCAAATGTGTAAAAAATTGCATGTTTTATGCGTGATAAAATTTAAACTTCTTTATAAATCAACGAGACCCCAGCTAGCGTAAACTGTTTTTTAGATATACAAGTATATGTACTCATATAGCCCTCTTTCTCTTTTCTACGTTATATCTATTATGTTATGTAACGAAATAGGCCTTGACGTGTCTCGTCTTTAATATTGTACTGTAAATATTCATATTTTTATCAAACCTCTGCTTAGGAAGTTTCATTTCAACTAATAGACTCAATGCAAGCCGCTGCTGGGGAACAGGCCTTATGAGTACATCATAGATGTATGTTGCCCAAACATACATCAATAAATAAACACTATTTTAACATACTTAACCGGCCTACAGATCTAAATTAGATTAACCTTTACAGCAGTTAAAATATGTCTTAAAGTAAAAATGCAGTCGAAGTCCTTATTTTTTTCTTTGCAGCATCGTACAGGCTAGTTTGAAAACACCTCGCACAACCCTCTTCTAAAATTTGTTTCTCATACGTATTACCCGTTTGTGCACGCGAGCAAATTATGAAAATAAACCTAAAAAAAAGGCTATAAACAAATCCGATACAGTATTTTGACTAAAAATATTACACATTAAAGTGGCAGAGCGTCACTTAATCGTGGCAGATATGACTCGTAAACTTAATTACGACGCTCGTGAAAATGTCCACAATTTTAATTTACATCATCGTTTAATGTTACGATGTAGATATAAATTAAATTTATATTTTAATTAACTTTGAAGGTAATCAATTCCTAAATTATTTTTCTCCATATAGACATGATTTTGTATAAACAATTATTTTTTTATTATTATAATTAAGTAATTTTTCTATTGCTATACCTAGAAATAAAAATGGTATATTGTATGTTCGGCCTGTATGCGTTCTTAAACCCTTCACTCGATTGTGACTCAACGTATGCGAGTTGATCTACTACGCTGTAACTGATGGTTCTAAGTTGTACAGAGCTACATCCGTGAAAGCTTTTGTGAAAAAAAAAACAGCATGTGCTTAAGACCACGCAACCGAAGTGAAACATCACTATATTTATTTCGCTACCTTACCACCTCGAGCCGACTTTACACAAACGAGCGTCACACAAAAAGGTTGCAGATCAGAATTTTTTAAAACACTTCCATAAAAGTTTCAATTAAATAAGAACACTTTTTGTCTTTTCGTGATAATGCAGCGTGTGTCGGGTGCAACTAGTGAATATATTGTGTTAATATAAACAAAAGCAACTGACACTAATCGTTAGTTAGACACAAAAAAGCAATACAAAAGACAATAATAAATGATGATTCATTAGTAAGGCATTCCGAAGTCACATTGATCAAAGTTAATTTGAATTCTATAATAAGCTTTCAATAAAACAAAATGTCAAAATTAAGTAGCCTTAACATGATGACTGTGCGTATTCGTATGTTCATCTGACTAGCTACTATCCTCAAGTTGAAAATGTATCGTATTCAAACCTGTGTGACCTGTAAGGCGAAACGCAGAATCTCAAGATCTTAAAACAGTTCCAATAGGCGACAGGTATTTTACTTTACTTTACCAGAAGTACGGTTTAAGGTGCCATAACATTGCAAATCTAATGCACTACTGTTCAACTAACATTGCCTCTTCCCTGTTATTTTAGTGTCACGAGAAGGCACAATCGGCAATAAATAAACACCTTAAATAATTTTATTCTGACATAATGAAAATAAACTCAAAAAAAATGTGTTCATGATAATCGCAAATATTTTTAGGTGTCGTACTTTAAAGTTACGTATTGTTCTCTCTATACTGTGTAATTGAAGTTAGTTATAGAACGGGAGCTAAAATGGCGGCCTGACAGTTATTTTCTTATTTGAATCACATATGATTGTGGAGAAAAGAGAAAGCTATATTTTCCTGTGAGTTTAAAATGACGGGGAACCTTTATGGATAACTTTTCATTTAGTTATTAATATCAAAAGATCGATAAGGAAAAGATAAATAAACTTCGATAAATTTGTATAAGGAAATTGGAAAAATGAATAGAAATGCATTCGAATTATATGAGGACTTTCGAACGCAAGTTCAATTGTTCCCTCCTACTTTCACCTATAACCATAACGGCTTTCTATTTGTATATGAACTGTATTTACTGCGATTTGGAACCGTATTGTGCTTATAATAAACATTGTTTTATTACAATTATGACTTGCTACGACCGTGACTTCTATTACGTGGACTTAAATTTATTTTCGTATAATTTTATTTTCAACTTTAGACACTATATTATTGTGGTAACTATAAATCATAGGTTATTTATATATCTGTTGAAGCTCAATCATATAAAGCACAAAGAATTTTATTTAATATAAATTTCCAACTTTTATTACCTATGTGTCATATAACCTTGTCAAATTTTATACAAACCTGCTCAGTAAACTCAGTGACGTGCATACAAGGCGTCAAATAAAAAGGCAGACGAAAAATCAAATTAAAGCATTTCTTATAAACATACATATCCTTACTAATATTTCAAACGTGAAAGTGAGTTTGTTTATTTTCATACTTAAACCACTGAATCGATTATTATACATTTTCATATATGGGATCCTTTATCGCGAAGAATTTATAGGAAATGGTTTGGAAAAAGGAATAAACTTTAATACTAAAAACTTGCTGTAATCACAATAATAGCATTTGAGAGAAAAAATAGGTTTGTATCGATCGACAACAAGGATTAGTTGACTAAATCAATATAACGCGATCGGAGCCGAGGGTAAAAGCGGATATAAAATGAACCTTGAACTGTTAGTTCGTTATAATGTTAAAAACGTGTAATATTTTTCCTAACCGTTACTATGTTTTGAATCTTACATTCGATTTTCACCTTGACCTCGATCTGATGGCATTGGCGATAACGGCTTTTTCAATAACTTACGTGTATTTGTATAAAAATATATTTCTCATCTAACGCAAGCTAAATATAAACGGCACTCGCCTTGAATGAGTATAAAAATGTGGAAAAAAAGCAAATTACTTTTAATTGTTTATTATAAAATTTAATTGCCTAGCAAACATCTTTAATGTTAGACTTTATGAATGATCGAAAGACTCTATTATAGTTTGTTGCTATAATTATTGTGAAGGACTCCCAAACTATAGAGTGACCACAATCTCTTCTGATGTTAAGTGACGATTTAGCCCTACTCGCTAAGCCTAGTGGGGGGGCTGGCTCTCAAAGACGACTGCCGGCACACACCTATAGATATTTGCCGGCAGATGTTCAACTTAAGGCTGGTAGCTAGTCGAGCGGGCATTAGTAAAAGCCCTACCACCATGCAAAATTCTCGGCTTTAAAATAGGTTTTTGCTTATAGTTGAAATAATAACCTACAACATTGTACATCATTATAGCTCGTTTAAAGCAGTCCCTATCTAATTTTAATGATCTTCGATGGGTAGAAATGTAAATAAGCCAAATTAATTTAACTAATATTATAAATGCAAAAGTGAGTTTGTTTGATTCTAACGCTTCCACACCTGATCCGCTGACTCGATTATGATGAATTCTAGTACATAAATGGGACTTTGGAGACGGTAATAAGCTACCTTTTCTAGTGAAAAACTTTTTGAAAGGGGGAAAAGAGAAGGATAAACCTTGTTAAAGTTTTCTATTACGTCATCAGATAGGTTTGTAAAAATTAATATTAACGCGATCGATGCCGCGGATAAAAGCTAGTATACATATAAATGCAATCACTAGCACATTTATTCACAGTAGAATAGCAGACCGCGTGGCGTGGAACCACGAGCGCGAAGTGTCCTCCATTCATACTCACCGCCATTCCGCCCACGTGCCTCCAGGCTGGCACACGATCCTCCATTACCACAGATTACACGTAGTATTTATGTCCAATAACTTATACGAAGTAACAACTTCCGCAAACGGTCACTTCTTAGAATATTTTTTTTATTTTTACATAGACGGGAACCGGATTTTTAAAACTGTAATTAATTAATTTGAATATATTATCGTTATTGTATATGATTATGTTTATGAATATTTAAAAGTAATTTTAATTTGCTTTATCGAAGTTAATTAATTTTTATGCAAACGGCCAGTGTTGTGGACGGTTGTAAATTAAATTGTTTACAACGCGGAATTCTTGACGGACCATCTCGCAAGAGATACATGATTACATTAGAATTTATTTTAATAAATTTAATAGGTTTTATTTAAATTTAAGCTCAAGTTATTTTAACCTATGTTATTTAATATTGGTGGCATTATTTATGATAATTTAGTTGTTGTCCAAAGTGAAATCGATATTGTAAAACGAAAAAGTTTGTTTGTTTGAAAACGCTTATCTTATGAACTACCTGTCGGATGCCCAAAATTATTTTGTATTTGACAGCGCAATAATCGAGGAACGCTTAAGACTATTTAACATCACGCTACTACCATTAGGAGCAAGGCCATATTGAAAAAAGTTGCAGAAACGGGCAAAAATTAATAAATAAAATTTTGTGTCCACGTGAACAAATTCACGGACACGGATACTGAATTATAACTGTGTATCTTTCTGAACAGTTTTAACAAAACATCCATCATCTTTTTAAAGCATTGTATAATCCTTGAAAATATATTTATTATACATTTATTTATGCATATAATCAATCTGTAGAAAAGTGGTTTTTGTACATCGAAAATAGTTAAAAAAAAATTGCCAGGGTGTTAAAGGATAACCGACAGAATCCAGTTCCGACATTTTTGTAATTTCTATTTGTTTGTCTGTACATATACCACGTAAAATTTACGAAACAATCTAGATAAGTTTTATACGTAAAAATTGTACGCATCTTAAAGTATTACTTAGAATTTGTTTCATCTCAATCGGTTCATTCTATCAAGAGTTATTAGATAATATGAATTTAAAGCAGGCAATTCAGTTACTTGTAATTTTGACAGCTGAATTCCATATTTAATAGATAGCGTTCTGCATTTAACGTCTTCATGTAACATGGATATTTACTCTTATCTAAGCAACTTGTTTTAATTTTCGACAACCACGCGAACGAAGTCGACGGCACAACTAGTTTATATTAAATTAAACTATTTTAAGTTATATTAGCATCGTACGAATCATAATACCTATAATGATAATTTATTTCTCAGCACTGTACCTCCTTTATATATAAAAATCTTGTGTACGTCTGTTAGTGGTTATGTAACTTTTAAACGAACTGACTGGTAGAAATAAAATTCATGTAATATATTTATTTTATCGAGACGATGGTTCATAGCTACTCCATGATGGAATAGATGGCGTATGGTCGAGATAATAAATACCGAAAGGGGTAGAACCATGTCCACCGGAACGGCTAGTTAATTTATAAATAATGTGCATATCGGAGGTGGAATGCATATGTGTCCTATCTCGCAAAATTGAAATTTATAGGGGAGTCAAAAACTTTCTACAATAATTATATCATAAAAAATTGTCTTAATTTTTTATGCTGCATTAAACAATTTTTTATTTCATCGTAGAAGAATGGCGACTGATTCTTCCGATCCGCTTTTAACCTGATTCAAATGATTTACATACACAACTGTCGTATTCAGATTTTTGTAGATACGACAGTTGTACTTTCCAGCGTCGCTATATTCCATCAAAATAAATTGAGAAACGTCAAGCGATTCATTTTTGTTTTCATTACGCTAATCCGTCTGTCATTATTGTAGCTTATAAAGCTTACTAATTATTATAAATGCGAAAGTGAGTTTGTTTGTTTGTCACGCTTTCACCCCTAAACTGCTGAATCGATGAATGAAACGATGAATTTGGGTATAGAGATAAACGGGAACACCTGGTGACGATGATAGGCTACTTTTTCTCACGAAAAACTTATACAAAGTCGGGTACAGTGAGGGATAAACTTTGTATGAAACGGTGACAAAATCGACATCAACGCGAGCGGAGTCACGGGTAAAGGCTAGTTTAGAATAAATTATCAAAAAAAACTAAAACAACTCCTACATGTATATCGGCAGTAAATTAGAGGAAGAAGAGAAAATTAATATTTTTCCACGTATAAATATAGTCCGATTGATTGAAACCAGATCGGTTTGTTTACATTGGCGATGTTGATTCACGGCCGTCTCATATTTCCCTGGAGGGCCGGATTGAGACAGCCGTGAGCCGAGACACTCCGCCCTTGAACTTGAGGACGTGACGCGCCCGATCAGGACGTTTACCTCCTTTATACATGAATTAAACTACTCAACTGAACATTTATCTTTACTTTTAACGCGTAATTTAACTTATTTCACCTTTTTACAGTTCGAATCCCTGTAATAACTAATTAGAATTATAAGTCACGGTCGAAATACTCAGAGCGATGATTTTGAAGCGATCATAGTTCCGTGTTAGTGTGTACGGACGCCGCGTCAAGGGACGTGAGTTCGAATCCACCTACAATGAGCTTGAGCATTCTGTGAAGGAAACCATAGTATGGTAATGGGGCTTTCTCTAATGTCCGACGGGCTAGCCCAAACCATCCTCAAATTGAAAATGTGCCGCCAAATACCTACAGGTGTGTTCCGGTAGTTGCACTTCCGAGCCAGTTCCTTAACAGGTTTAGGGTATCCAACTTGGGCCGTATCGTTACTTTAAAATCCCTTAAATGTAAAAAAAAGTTTTGGGAGAATCGGAAAGAAATATGATTGGTCTGGTCTTTTTCATATGTAGAGAATGTTTACAATTCATAAAGAGTTATTTCCAGACACTACTATCAGGTGTTCACACTGAGCCGAGTAAGTCTCAACAACGGAGCGCACTAAAGCCTTACTTGTTTTGAGTAGAACCTTACAACATACAGTTTGTTGGAATATACCAAATTGTATAATGTCGCACCAAATTATTTATTTATCTAATTAACAATCGCCCTATATTTAAATGCGTTTACATCTATTTCAATGTTCCGATGATTACGTTTAAGAAATAGGTGCTATTCTAGAACTCCAATGTTTACTACTTTTGCCGCAGAAATCACATGACATGTCAAACAGCGATTAAGCGCTGATCTAGGAAAGAATATAATGAAACAACTGTTCGTCTGTACGTTAAACTGCACAAGTAACGGCTGCACATCAGAAGTGAAAACTTTGGTATATAATGAGAGTGTCGGTCATACGAGTTCAATGTTTCTTTCCTATCCAAAGGTGCTCAATGTGCCTAAGAAATGTGTCACCTCAAAATCAAATGACAATACTCTTTTTCCGAAGTACAAAGACACGGAAAAAATGTTTTATTGTAAACGTCTAAAAACGGAACAATTAATTTGTTTGCCTTTTGAATTTTTTTTTTACCCTGTTTTATAACGTTTGTCTGCAATTTAACGTAATAAGCTTCATTCGCTTTCGAATTCTTTATATAAATACTTACAAAATAAGTAAAAAAAAATATATATCTTGACTTCGCCATTTCAGAATCAAATCTTGAACGAAAAGGAAATAAAAAGTAGATAAAACGAACACCTAAATCCAATTACGAACAGCCGGTAATAAAAACATTCCAACGTGAACTTTCTCCGCAGTTTACACCTCGGCAGAACCGGATAAGACGGTTGCCAAGTCCGGGCGAAATATATCCGGCCGCCAGGGGAATACGCGTAGACGCGCGACAGACGGCCCTTGAACTTTGCCCGGTTACAGATAAACCCGGGTAATGGAGTGGATGTGAAACTATGCGTGCGGTGAACACGTGCTCAAAATAAATCACCACTAAGGCGAAACGTTTTTATTCTTTTTTTTTATACAGAACTAGTGTACACTGGTAGCGTTGGTTGCGTAAATCATTCTTTATGTTTATTCAATTCAATGTGTAATACTTATTTCATAGGGAATTAAGCGATGAGGGCTTAAACTTAGCGTACTTTTACATCAGATTGATGTACGAAGCTTTCGCCTACGAAAAGCGTCAAGCCTACAGTATAGTAAAGTATTTTACTGGTCATTTTTAAAGTATCTTTAATAATTTATCACCAAACTATCGATACGCTTCGGAAATCGCCTTGAGAGTCATCGGTTTCCAAGGGTTTTTTTATAGTTAAGGTTTAATGTTATGGCCACAATCTCATCTGATGGTAAGTAACGATGTGGCTCATCATGCTGGTCACACTAATCCTAGTGTATGAACTGGCTCTCAAATGTAACTGCCGGAACACACATCGTAAGGAAACCACAGTATGGTGGTAGGGTTTTTTGAAATGCCTGCCTGGGCTAGCTATCACCCTCAAGTTGAATATCTGCCAATAGGTGTGTTCCGGCATTGGCACTTGAGAGCCAGTGCATCCACAGGTTTAGCGTGTCTCCTAACTTGGGCGGAACGCTACTTAAGATCAGGTGATATTATGGCCATAACGCTAAACCTTAACTTAAAAAAAAACACCTATAGGCATGTGGCGGCAGATTTTGAACATGAAGGTAGGAGATAGCCAAATGGGAATTAGAAAAAACCCTGCCACCATGCTACGGTTTCATCGCTATCGAAGCAAATTCACCGACAGCTCAAGTTCAATGTAGGTGGACTGGAGTTGTGCTATCATCGCTTCAAATGGTACTTTAAACTCGAAAACAAACTGTAACTGAGTTCAAATAAGACGTCCAAAAATATTTTCTGATTTGAATGTCTGCCTGTCCGTACCCTTATAGGTACTTTATTACTACTAAGCATATTTTAAATAAACTTTACACTTTGTTAATAGTTTCTGCCCGTTTTGTAACTTTTTTAACATACAGCTTTGTTACTAGTTGTAGCGTGATGTTAAATAGCCTAAAGCGTTCTTCAATTATTGTTTTATCAAAGGCAAAAAATATATTTTTTAGTCCGACTGGCATTTTCTTAGATTAACACGTGTAAACAAACTTTTCCGCTGCAGAATAAGAGATAACAGGTGATAGTCGTAGGCACTTTGAGTAACGAATACAATATACATATTAGTGGACGAAAATTCGTTTAATAATTTACATGTTTTCAAATTACGTAACAGTTACTGGCACTTTTTTTGGCCTTTCTAACGTCACAAGGAGATATCATTTCCATATCACTAACGTCAGAAACAACAGATATGGACTATGAAAATTGTTGCGCTTGTACATAATAGCTCTTCAGTTGATCTCTATATATGTATAAAGTAACATACAAGTATTTGTCTTGAAGCAATCACTTTAAAAATAATAATAAATTAGTATTCAAATGTCGTAAGTTTGCAAGGACATTCGACCGTTTTGTACAGTTGACACTCAAACAATACTGCTTGCGAGGCTTCGATATCCTATTCGTATTGTTATAATAAATATCGGTTTGACAGAGGTTTCGATTAATAAAATCGTAGTACAAAAAACCGCCTCAATCACTTATTATTTCATTAGGATCTTCTTGTAACTACGTTATTTAACAAAGGATTTTTAAGAAGATGGTTGTCTCAGTACAATGCAAGAATACCAGCAACCATAGGGGAATCAGTCATCCTTTATATTCACGCCGGCCTGTAAACTTTGAACTTGTATTTACACTGGCTGATTGCGGGTAAACTATCAGCCATTGTGACTATTTTACCGGGTGGACCAGGCAGAACTTTACCTGATTCCGGAACGCACAGTGTCTAAACTATTTATACCTAGTATATAGTGGTTGGAACCTAGATACGGATAAAGTTATAATTTCTCGGTACATAAAATTAGTGACCGACATTATTAGTAAGACTTATTAACACCAAATATGAATTCAGGTTTCCTCATTAGTAGTTAATTATCTTGAAGCCGCGTTTTACCTCATTTCTGGATTAAAAATTCTACATCTAGAGTAATAAATTGCATATAAATTGTGTTATCTCTAAATTTTCTTGTCGTATAAATAAATATAATGTATAGTAATAGCTAAGTAAATATATAATAGATTAGATAACAAGAATTTTGTTCATAAAACGAATGCAATTAGAGGAAGAAATTAATTGTACGATATTAAAATAAACGAGACAGCCGGGGTTTTCGTAACCAAGCCCATTATTGCTACAGATGTTACAGTACTAACCCTTCCCTGAGCGTCAGACTTGGACATTTTTGTTCTTTATCGGTTAAGCATTTGGTTATAATCGTAACTGATGTTTAGTGACGATGTGGTTCAAGTTGGATGGACAAACTTAACGTACTGAATGTCTGAACATACCTATAGGTATTCGACGACGGACTATGGACTTAAGGTTGATAACTTATTTCTTTTTTTTACATAGTTAAGGTCAAGCGTTATGGCCATAATTTCACCTAATCTTAAGTGACGATACGGCCCAAGCTGGTAGGTACGATAAACCTGTGGCGGCACTGGCTCTGAAGTGTAACTGCTGGCAAACACCTATTCGTATTTAGCGGCAAATGTTCAACTTAAGCTTAGTTGCTAGCCAGGCGTACATTATAAAATGCCTTATTATTGCTGTACTATGCTGTGGTCTCATTACGATGTTTTCCTTCAACAAATGCTCAAGCTCATTTCAAAGTTCTTGATCTATAATTATACACAAAAATAATTATTTATATCCTCATATTCCAATAAGTTTTTCGCGAGAAAAAGGGGCCTATCACCGTTTCCAATGTCCCATATGTATCTATACAAAAACTCAATCGAATCAGCAGTTTAGGTGTGAAAGCGTAACAAACAAACAAACTCACTTTCGCATTTATAATATTAGTAAACATTTTTTTAAGTTCTACGCGAACGAAGTCGCAGTCGTGGATATAATTTATAAGGTGAAATATTGCGAACAAATGCAAATCGGAATTTTATACAAATATATAAATTATTAAGACTGTTTTCTTAATAATTTGTATATTCACCGCAGACAAAGCACGATGATAAATAAATATTCTAATAAAGTTATATATTCAACCTGAATTTACGTTACAAAGATTTATGGCCGTCGTAAAAGAAACGAAATGTATTAAATTATTGTAGAAGTTGAATTTTATTGATATATAAAATTTCTGTTTAAAGTATACCAAATGGCAAGATGCCACGACACATTCGAAACGGTTTGTATGTTTGCGTATATAAAAGTGGTGCGAAATGCCCAGAGATTTTCAATATGATGGGCAATAAACATTCCGGACCTACCTCAAGACGTTATAACCGATTATACCCGGTTCTGATCCGAGTTTTCAGTAGACGGTTGGTCCCGGGTCACTCCGCCCGGGTGCCGGTCGATAACCTTTGGGTCTAACTTATCCGGTTCGCCCAGATATTGCTTTTTATCGTACAATTACTTACGATTATTCTGATTAAGTTTTAACTCCTAGAAAGTAATTAAGAAATATGACGTATAGGTAATAATTCCATTATCAAATGCTTTACTACAATATAAAAATCTATTATTGAGATAATTAATAATAAATGAATTGAAAATTACATATTTCTTTAAAATATAACAACATATCAATAGCATTTACAGGCAACTTCAAGCGAAATAAAAAAAAAAGATTTTCTATCTCTTCGCTACCAAATTTCACAGTATCGCTTTAAAAAACTCATAAAAATAGGTCCAATGACTTTGGATTACATGGAGAATATATAAAGAAACTCTCCTTTAATGGTATATACATTTAAGATAATATTTTAATGTAAAATAGTTAGTATCCGATATAAACAGTGCAGTTAAGTAAAGACTTCCTTAAATTTTACACATTAAAGTGTCCATATTTATTAGTTAGCGTACTACGTCACGTAGACCTCTTCCAGCTGGTTTTCAACATTTTCCAGCCCCAATTTTATTTATATCGTCTGTATTTATCTTGTTTATCTATTTTGCTTTTGTCATCCCTTGTTATTCCGAGACATATTGCATTTCAACTTGCTGTCGCATATGACCATATGTTCTTCAATTTCAATTGTTATTTTATTTTGTTGTTATTCTCATTTGTTTCTGGAATATTATTAAATTAACGTAATGTTCTATTGACGGTGTTCATAGAATTAAATGTATAAAACTAAAGTGCGAAGCTCATTGAAAGGAATTCGATTTTACGACTAACTCCCTAAAACTTGTAAATTATGTGACTTTATTTGTCTTACATAATTGCCCGTAAAAAGTTATCTTCTTTTCATTTAATAACGCTCAATACTACCCCTAGATATTTTAATTGTTAGTATAGATATTTTGTACACTATATTTACACTATAAAAATGTGTATATGTATGAGAGTGTGAGTTCCCGACCTAGGACACGACGCCGGTTCTATTCGGTCAGCTTGCCGGCTTTTTGTCTCCGAAGTCCGGGCTAGGAAACTGACGGATCCGGTCGATAGTGTGACGTAATAGGTCAACATTTATCTATCGAAACCTTTGACAATTTTAATCTTTTAAACTGTTATTTTATATTTTATATGTATGCTATACTTAAAGAACATCAATTTGCCACTTAGAGAAGTACATTGCCTCCGAAATTGGACCCCAAGAAAACACGCCAATGCTCTTTGCGAACAAAAAATATGCATGTATAGTTAATTTACATTTATTAATTAATCACGAATCTTAATGATTCCTCTTATTATATTTATGTAGAGCACAAAATAAATACTCGGCTTGAGGTAATTAAATTGCTTTATGGTACATAAAGATACAGAAAAATATAATTTTCGTTTCCGCGACTAACGCCTCATAGTTTTAAGTATAAATTATACTTAGTGAATATATCCATGTTTTTAGAAAAAGTACGTTTTAATAAGTTACGTTAAAATAAGATTATGCTAATGAAATTTAATGCAAAATATGTTTAAATTAAATATTTGACCAAACTAGCAAATTATTTCTACTGAGCCTGGCTAAATTTATGCTTAGTCTAGTATAATCATTGCTTAAGGAAATGTTTTAATAATACCTTTAAAATATTACAATATTCACGGTAATATGTAGCGGTAACGGTAAGTTCTGAAGGGGTGATAGGTCAGTGGTAGCGTGTACAGCCTCCGGGTTAAGGGACGGAGCTTTCTGTGAAAGAAAAGATCGTGTGAATTCATAGCGTGGTGGTAGGGCTTTTTCTAATGCTCGCCTGGCTGGTTACCACTCTTAAGTTGAAAATCGTCGCTAAATACCAATACTAAGTGTATTCCGGCAGTTGCACTTGAGAGCCATTCCTTGCACAGGCTTACTAACTTGTCTACCAACTTGGTTCGTATCGTCACTTAAAATCAGGTGAGATTATGGCCATAACTCTTAACCTTAAGTATAAAATATAAAATATATATTTCGATTAGAAGAATAATGAAGTCATAAGAAGGATTTAAAAAACGCCGCGAAAGCAACTTGTTCATTATTCACTCAGAACTACGAAAGCTTTAAAACAATTATCATTTAAGATTCGAAACAATTCATGATATTCTTCAGCTTTATGAAAAATTACATTGCGCAATTTTTATGAACAGTGTCTTTCTGTTTTTTATTTTCAATTATTAATTATGTTATACGACTCTTTATTGTATAATATTGGTGACATTTACGTGATGGACTTTGGTTATTTTATATAAGTGAAATAGATTATCAGCATTTTCAGATACCATCGAAAAAGCCACCATTTTATGAGAGCGTTGTCTGAACCTTGCTACAATTAAAAAAAAACTCTATCGCCGTGGCACTGGTAAATTATGTGTAAACACACGTTGTGATAAATACTTAAAAACACTCAAAGTTATCATTCTATTGTTTGTTTTTTACACCTATTTTCCATGAACTATTTTATTTTCTAAATAAATGTCACTAATAGGTAGAATCGATTCCCGTAAGGTACCTATTAAAAAACAATCCCAAAGTTTATCTTAAATGTTAACTTTGTATTACTTTCATAATATATTAAATATGGCTAAGTAATTGAATACTAAGTAAATTATAGTTCAGAAAGAAATAAAATATTACATTTTAACAAAAGTCTCAAATTTGCAAAGTGAATACCAAAAGTACTTTAACGACATCTATGATATCACAACAGTACTATATTCGACAAATGAAATTTGTTGGTTTTTGTTTATTCTGTCAAGCGCATTTCAGTATATTAGGACAAAGTCATGATATTGCACGCCTCATCATCGAAGCGTTGAGGTGGGTATTACTGTCACTTCACGCCAAATAACAGAGTTTTCAAATTTAAAATGTCTACATTTATCATATATTGCACTTGTAAAACGATATATACACACAATGTAAAGAAAAAAACTATTTTTACTCTCTTGATATTTTTT
This sequence comes from Actias luna, assembly GCA_039707435.1. NCBI lineage: Eukaryota > Metazoa > Arthropoda > Insecta > Lepidoptera > Saturniidae > Actias > Actias luna. The sequence continues at coordinate 3,264,682 of JAZHAC010000033.1, read as the reverse complement.
ATGCCATTTTTGTGATTTAAACTAGTAACAAAACTGTTTAAAAAAGTTTTGTCTTGGACGTCCGTGTGTCTGTATGTGCGGATCCTGTATGTTATCATGATAACGACCGAAATACTTTTCTAATTGAGTCTTTAGTTTTTTTCTTACGCTTCAGTATAATTAGGAATAGATTACTGCTACTTTTCACGGTCTTATTCGATGTGGTTTAATTGTTATAAAATAAATAGAAAAAAAGGGATTATGAGGCGTACACTTTTGCATTTTCCAAACTGTTATTGTATTGTCTTTGGTTCTTAACACGTGGTGAAACTTTCATGATAATCAGACGACTCTAAATTAGTTAAACTACGTCGAAAAATCAGTTAAATGATGACAAATGAAGCTCATAAAATAATAACTTTGATAATATATGAACAATGAAATGTTTTAGCCCTTAGCGTATACAGTAGTGTGTATGTATAAAACATTAATATGTTATTACTTGTTTACAGGTCTTACAAGACATCAAGGTAAATATTTAATAATGTTATCTGTCTCTGCAAATAATTCTTATTTTGCACTAAACTAATTTATGTTCGTTTACGTTGAGTTTGCAAACCTTTCAACGCTTGTTTTCCAAGTTTACTTATTATGTTTTGCGTCTTTCATTTTTCTTTCGTTGCTGTGTTGTAATGTTCGTTTTGTTGGTTGGAAACTTTTTTACTTTCTTTTTCATTGTCGCCTTGTGTCAGTGAATTTTGTGTTAACCGCAGGCTTCCCTCATTGTTGAATGTTTTTCGGGTATACAATACTGGAGATTTGTTATGTAATTGTCGATCGCTTAAAAGCTTATATGGCCTCATTATATGTTATATAAGAGGGAGAGTTTTATTTGTTGATTTAGAGTGTACAAATTCATATATTATGCGCAACCATACTGTAAATTAAGATAGGTGAGATTCTGGTCAAATGTTTAACCTATAAAACTGTTACCTAAATTAATTGGATTTAGATGCCGGCCATAAGAAGGCAAATGCGGGTTGCTACAAACAAAAACAAAAGATTGAACACGTTATTATTTTAAACTCGAAGCATATTATTGCATTGACCTAAAAAGTTTCTCGGACTATAAAAAACAGACTTCGTTCTCAATAGTATATTCAAGATTATTGACATTTTGCTTTTTTTAATTTATTAGCGGGTCGTACGGACAATTATAGTTTTCGGACCACGGTCTAATCATCTCTACTATTAATGACGAAATTACGTAAAATATATTTTTTATATACTTTGTAGGCTTTAGCGTTATGGCCATAATGTTACCTGATCTTAAGTAACGATGCAGCTGGCGGACTCGCTAAACCTGTGGAGGGAGATGTTTCACGTAATTATTTATTGTTAACTTGAGTAGTCTTCATTTTCATACAATTTTGAAATCTACTTTTCAATAGCAATTATCGCTATGTGAGTGTTAACAGCCGTCAAAAAATCTCTGACTAGTTAGGCATATATTAACAAACTGTGAATATATAGATAGAAACGAATTTGAAGCTAGCTTGATCCAGATGGGATATCTATTACCTATAGCGGCACATTTCTGGGATCATCTGGTGTATATAGTGTAATTAAAGACGACAAATTTTTTATTTTTTTTAAGACGACTTCCTCTCTAACTTAACTTAATCTTTTGTTGAAGGGGACTTACATGCACTTAAGGGAGACAAATTAAAACCCAGACTCAGAATAATCATTAGTGGATTACACAATTCATTGTCCAGAATCGAAACCACAGCACTTAGCGCGGCGGCAGTGGCCAAGTGATCGCTTCAACCCCTAGGCCAGGGGTAGCAAACCATAAAGATTCGATGTGCAATTTTTTATAGAGAAGTGTGTAAAAAGGTTATAGAAGTGCTGTGAAATAATTTTGATTTCGTGATTATTGGGAAATTAATAATACTAAATACCATCAACTCAAAACTCTTTATTTACTACCAAAAATACACTTAGCAATATCTCAGTCATACGCGTAATTTAAATTAAAGTAACGTGCCATGTTCTTTAAACAGTTAAATACATCCGGTAACGAATTCAATGTTTCTAAAATTGTGTTACTGGCATTTTTTATTGATACTTTGTGATCGGTGGCCTGTCCATAATATCGTGTCTCGTGTCATCAATGACACGCGTGTCATTGGTTCTCCATCCCTGCCCTAGGTTAAACTTGTAGTCAGAATTTAGCTCACATACTGACATGGATGCATCGCCAATGGATTCCCGATCTGGCATTGTTTTCGGTGGCCTGTCCATAATATCGTGTCTCGTGCCATCAATGACACGCGTGCCATTGGTTCTCCATCCCTGCCCTAGGTTAAACTTGTAGTCAGAATTTAGCTCACATACTGACATTGATGGATCGCCAATGGATTCCCGATCTGGCATTGTTTTCAAATTATACTGGATTACCGACAATCATGGTATATTAAGGCTACGTTTTACTTAGAGTTACAACATCACGACCGCGGTTGTCCCCGTTCCACTTGCTTCAGAGTATGCAATCCTATAACTCAAACGGAATGGATTATGGGTTCTACCGCCCGGATGGGTCGTCGTCAGCTTCTATATTGACGTATTAGTAACATGGGCATAGGCATCTGACCATAGGCGTGTCGCATTTCGCGATCAGCTGATATATATGTATACAAAACTCCAGCGAGATGGTACACGTAGCCTAAAAGTGATTTTCCTTTAAATATATTGTAATATCCTTGCAGTCGGCTTTAATTTTATTTATTCAAATTATTTGGATATGTTAAACATTGAAATCAAGATATAGCATCCACGAAGGTTCAATACGTCGCGTAGAGGGGGTAACGGCGCGGCCCTAGGAGGGGGAGGATATGGAGGGGGGCGGTCGATGGGTCAACGAACTCGGGTGGATTTCGATGCCACCCTGTACTCCGCCTTCCAACTTATTTATTTATTAAAATATCCTACATTGTTTCGCTCCTGTTTAATGAACTTGAGATATTAATTTTCTTTTGATTTCTTTTGTAAGGTTAACGAACGAATTGTGTAATTACTTCATGTTAATGAGCATATAATTTAATACTAATATTATCTTACATACGTGTATACATCTTACTAAAATGGTATTAAGGTTCGTTTCGACTGCGGAAGCCTCAATACCGCATCAATATTCCTCAAGTCGTTCTGTCTCGGGGTTAAGGTAATATTTTGCAACGTCTTAAAAATCACGTCGCCTAATCAAAAATGTCATTATATCAATGACTGATCTTAACATGACTGTGATGGTATGCGATCTGGTTATTGACAGCCGCAGCTGACATCAGTCATTTACTATCAGGTGAATTTTTTACCGGTTTTCCATTTAGTAATTACTGATTCTTTTGTTATTATAATATAGTACGGATAGACATTTAATGTTTATATAAAAAAGCATATTTTTATATGTTTTATTGGTTTAGTATTATCTTAACTGATGTTAAGTGAAGATATGGCCCCAGATGGTGGGTGCGCTAAACTTGGTGCATAATTGATTACCAGTTATAATTAAAATAGAAAAATAGAATTATATCGTTTCTTAGTAATTAATATTTTGCATAAAAAATGCTTATTCTATTACGCTTTACAAATAAATGACACTAATAGGTAGAGCTGATATTGTATAGGTAGGTGCCTATTAAAAAAACAAGCCTAAAGTTTATCGCAAACGGCCCTGAAATGCAAAACGACCTTAACGTGTAATATGTCAAGCCATTCTAAATGTACGAAAAGTGATTTTGTTTCCTATAGACAATGAAAAGGATTTTTTTTTCTTGAATGCGATTTTGCCTACAACAAAACATTGTTTAATACCAACTTTATTTACTTGCGTCAGTAGTTTTATATTTAATTAATTCAAATAAGAAGTTAAATGTAATTATCTAACATTAAAAAACACACGGTTCCTCAAATAATATATGTTCGATAATTGATAAGCACTATAACTGGAAATACCTACTGTTTAGAATCTTCAACAAGCATTCGTTCCAGTCACTCTATTCCCATTTTGAAATACAATTATAACTGTACATAAAAATCCATATTTCCCTCGCATAAAGGCCGATTTCTCGTATTTGACAAATACTTCGTCTCGTTCTTACAGATACGCGTGTCCTTTACCAACAACAATAAGTGTGTTCTATTTCAAAACATTGGAGGCGACGTTGCCGTCCGCAATGCGCGGGAGTTGACGTCATGAAGGATTTTCCGTCCCTCTCATTTATGTCCCTTTCTGTACGTAGCTGTCCCATATATTATAAGATGCAAAGTTTCAAAGACAAATTGAAACAAATGTTGTATCGGACGAGCGTTTCGTCGTAGGAGAGCAATCACACGCTGTGAATTGAAGATAACATGTAGCTCATTATAATCGTTTATTTATGAACGAATTAGCGCTTTGTCACGGTTTTGTCTACTCTGTTATAATCAGTTTTGAGATATAGGTAGGGATATCATTTGAAATTACGTAAGTACTAACAAAAATTTCATTATGATTCTTGACATTTTAGTCACAAAGGCATGGTAGCAGATGCCCGCAAAGGTTTTTTCGATCGAACATATGCTATTAAGCCTAGCTTTTACAGCCTCGCCGAGCTTTAAGGGCGAGTACAGAGATACTAGGAACAGATGGTACTACGTATATAAGTTTTATTACTCGTATTCAATCTCAGCCAAATAATGCAGTCACAAGCCTAGAAGTATAGAAATCCGGACGGATGGTAGCCTTGTATATATAGGATTATTTATTTACAACAGTTGAGCAATAACAATTTTACGTAGTCTTTGACCGCATTCATCAAGAATACTGTGCTCTTAATTTAATAATTGGCTTACAGAAAAATATTTTTAAAACACTGAATTGCATATAGGATTTTCCATTGCAGGTCATTGATATTAATCATAAACATCAAACAAATTTTGCTGCTGCTATGGTCGAAGAAAAATACTTTGCGATGTTTGCCAATCTATTTGTATCACCAAATTAAAAGTGTGATGCTGTTTCAAATTAGATAATCCAGGATTCATTTGCATTTCTATGAGATTAGATCATTATTTAATATTGATCGTAATTATAGGTAAAATGATAACATTTTTCAGAGTTTGGTCACCTAATATTTGTAAGAATCAAAGCTAGGATCGATAACGAATTACAACTGCCAAGTCGTACAATACTTTGACAACATCTGAAAAGGGCTCTGTAAATTATTTACTTCTTCTTGTTCGCATTAAATTGAATTTGATAAGTATTCGACCGTTTACTGAGCTTTTAAAGAGACGAATTGCTCAACGAGGTGCATATATACCTATAGACACGCATAAATTTTATGTAGCATGGTTTAAAAAGCACTACCGTCGCATAGTGAATTTTCTTTTGATAATAAAACATTTTCCTATCTTTGCATTTCTGTGATAAACACATATCTCAAAATATAGGAAATTCAAATTCAGTCTTTCACCTATAACTTCCTCTCGGGAGTCTCGCTTCAACTCTTACTGTGTTGATTGACAGGGACTATTAATCTTTTCACATATTAACGTACGCGAAATTCTTTTCATGAGATGTAAGAACTTATAAATAGTGTAGGTACCTTCAGATACTTATTTAAATTATAAACAATCAAAGCAGGTGTATATACAGATTATAAATATTGTTTGTGTAAATAGCTGGCCCATAACTCCAAAGGTTAAAATATAGATAGCGATTACTTTTCGCAAATTTGGATCAATTTTCCATTAGTTATCTTGAATTCAAACAAAGGCTATATAAACATGCGCTATAGTAGCATCAGCTTGCATTACGATCTTGTCTTTCATTTCGTTTGATGCCAAAATGAAAAGTGCAATTTGATAGTGCATATTAGCAATTTATCGCACATTTTTGTAATCAAACACAAAATAATTCCTTTTTAATAAACATTTGTATTTGACTACATTTGCAAATATAATGTTAATAATCTAATAGCTTTCATGTTAGTAAAATAGATAGTTAACAAATGGACTTTTGTAACTATTTATGGAATTTGTAATGAAACTACGGTTTTGTCAAAAAATATTAAATCATTATGTTTAAATTCTTTACGTAATTTTCGTCAATAGTTGAAAACGGTATTGAAGTCATTACTTTTGACAAATAATTAAGAGACGTATTGCGTTGCTACAAAAAATGCGTTTTAGAAATCGTATGCTTTTATATATGTCATTCTCTAACAACGGTTCAAGGATATGTTTGTGCTTTAAAAGTCAAGACTTCTAGATTGTCTCTACCTGTGATAACTAATATTTTAAAAGATGCATATCGCTACAAACATAAAATTTCTTTGGAAATTCTGATTGGACAGATTTATCTTTCTCGAGTTTAACGTTTGCCATTGTTTGATTGTTTCTCTGATGAATCATTGAAAATAACTTACTTTTGCGCTCGACTTAAACTGGTTTGTGGGAATAAGAAAGGTAACAATGGATGAAATCAGAAATTTGATCCAGATATACATTTCGAATATTGCATAAAAAACGATCAAACGTTGATTTATTATGAAATCATTATGTTTGGATATCACAAGCGGATATTATGGAAATATTGTGGCCAATTGCCGATTGTTGCCATAATCGATTGTTATTTAATAAACATTCTGGCTATTGTGGAATAACATAACAATAGAATGTGGTAGAAAGTTCTTTTACAATAAACATTTCTCTATTGTCGTATGCGACAATAGAATTGCCATTATAAAATTAGGTTAATTATTAATATACGTAAACCCTAAATGCAGTAGGTAGATGTAGCTTATATTTATATAATCCTTGAGCTAGCTACAAAATGTATACAATGACCTTTTATATTTCGTTTAAGTTATAAACTCTGATATGGCAAAAAGTTAATATGTGTTTAAAAATATACAAATCAAACACATCAGACTATTATATTTTTACAATAATTAATTGTTCAATGTCTTCTTATATGAAGGACTTTGTATCTAAGATCATAAGCAAACGTATTGCCGTTATAAGGTATGAATGTACGCGTTACGTCGCGTCGACGGATTTAAGAATTGAGGAATATGGATGGAATGTAGAAGGAATAGTATGCCTTTTAAAACACAAACGTAATACCGGTTCTACGTAAGTTTAAGAAAGGCGAGAAAATGCTTTAGGGCCGTTTTGAAAAATTTAATTGGATAAAATTTTTGACAGAAATAAACAAATTTTGCGTCAGGAAAAATACTTACTGTTTACTCTCACAAAGTATTGTGTCAATTACAAAACCTTTTATAGATATCTTTTATAAATACTTGCTAGAAAATTCAAATATTTCTGCAAAATGGAACTACGATATTTTCAGATTTTTCTATCCGTTAGTTGTACAAGTCCGCAGTTATTTGTATATTATATATCATATCGTACTTAATTTGATGACATGGATTTAGAGCTTCAATAATGATTCTCATTATTAGCATAATTCTTTATCTTTTTTTTTATAGTTAAGGCTATACAGCCCATGTTGGTAGACACGCTAAACCTATAAAGAGACTGGCTCTCAAGTGCAACTGCCGGAACACACCTTTTGGTATTTGGAGGCAGATTTTTAACTTGAGGGTGGTAGCTAGCCAGGCGGGCGTCAGAAAAAAACGTACCACCATGCTATGGTTTCCTCACGACGTTTTCCTTCACCGAAAGCTCAGGCTCATTGTAGACGGTTGGATTCGAACTCACGTCCCTTGACGCAAAGTCGTACACATTATATTGTCATGCCATGTGTTACACGTACTAATTTGCAATGTTACCAAGTACCGACTTAAGGTCAAACAAATTCTATGCATTACTCATATAACTGGAGTCTTGGGCTATTGGTGTCAATTTAATATTACATCTTCAAGGTGAATTTAATAATGTCTTATTACAAGATCTCAATTATTCAATTAGCCGTTCATATTACCCAGTCTATTTGCGTATTTAAATAGAATTATATCTTTATGACAATGTTGATATCGAAGGAATTCTATTCTCAGGAATATGTCGTTAAGAGAAACGAAGTTATGTTGTTTTTAAAGTTTATCATGCTTAGGATGTGTAAAGAGATTATGAAGTAATTATGGGTTGATTGTAGCGTACAAAAATACCGTGTTTATCGGTGTCCTTTCGATTATCTACAAAGAATATGAACTTTCGTTGAATGAAAAAAAGACAATAAAACTATAGCATAGGAATAGGGCATTTACCAAGGCTTGTCTGGCTAGTCACCAGTCTCAAGTTGAAATCCGTAATCAAGCTCCTATATAAATATATTCCAAGAACACTATCTTTGAAACAGTTACTCCATTAGATTTAACATGTTTGGTCATTTTATCACTTTACAATAATCGAGATTATGGCCAAACACTATTCCTGGAAATAATACAAAACTTATTTACTCTCATCTTATGGTATAGCGACAAACCATCACAACATATCTGAATCTGTTATATATATACATCATCCCTCCGCAGTTTAGATGTGTTTACCAACTTGGGCCGTATCGTGACTTAAGATCAAGTGAGATTATTGCCATAACGCTAAACCTTAATTATATTTAAAAAAAAAAACACCAAATAAAATGGGGTTTGAATGGCACGATCAGTTTAAAATACGTCGCAAAGTGTAAGAACCATTGAGCTCTATATCTTTCTTCAATAACCGCAGAAAATTTGGTCCATATATCACGTCTAATGTAGCGAACGTCAACAGTCATGCCTAAGCCAATCTCATTTGTTTAAATGTGATCAGGATGTGTTCAATTGTGGTCACAATAGAGTACATAGTTAAGTATTAATCGGAACACAATGTTAAGAGACCTTCAACATCACTTGCCTGACGAGCGTTCGTGAAGAAACTGTATTCTACTAAGTATGGAATTGACTAGACTTTACAGTCTAAACTTGCATTTATTAAGAAAAAAAAATTCGTTAGTAAGACAATAATTTGAGATAGAATACAATATCTCTGAAAACTAAGATTTGAATTTTATTTATTTATATCTTTGTTGGAAGACTTACAGCTATATCTTACAATACTACATAGACCTAAAATTGAAAATAAAAAAATAGACAGTTTATTATTGATTACAACCGCCATCATTAAAGAGGAAACTACTTAGAGAGTTTTGCATATGCATAATACTTTTTTGTTCTATGTTCGTATTGGTCCTAAATTATGCGAGAAAGAAATGTCAAAGTACGTGACAACTATGTGCATGTCGATAAACTCGTCACAGTGACTGTTTTAGTTCGTCGCGTTTCGGTATCAGTCACTGTTTATAAAGGTGAGGAAATGCAGCATGATACCGGCATCCAGAACTGGTTTATTAATGTGTAGATGGTTGCCATTATTCTTAAATTTATTTGTGGTTACCATCGGATATATTAGAGTTATTTTAAGTGATACTGTAAAAAGATCTCCAGTGTGTTGTTGGTTTCATGGTATTTTAACCACTTATCTACAATACGGCCACCTTAACCGAGAAAACTACATCAACATTCGCCAAGCAGTTCATTTGATACGACTTGTTAACTTTTACCACATATCCCAGATGAATCCTTTCGTTTTATGGGATAAAAGTATTATATAGTTTAATCCATAATATTAGTTCTCATCGAGTACGACTTCAACAAAATATACATACCTAATATTTAAAAAATAATGCGCAAACAAGGAAAAAAATTATAAATGTCAATAACGTACACCCAAATAATAATTTTTACAGCATATTTAATGTAGAGATTCAGATCAGCTAAAGTTTTATTACAAGTCATGCATAAATTTAGATCATCTCTGAAGTATCTTAAATGTAATACCTACTCTAAAAACCTTTTTAATTGATAAAGCACAGTGAAAATAGCATCCAGTTTACATCATCTCTCTAGAAACTATTAATAAGCTTTATGTTAAGTAATCAAGAAAACCATAAACTGATTTAATAAACTGAACAAAGAAAACCATAATTAGGAACAGTAATAATTCTAATAGTCGATTTATTATAATACATTAAACAGAAATACAATTTATAAAATTGGACACGAGTAAAATTCAAATTACTAGATTTAAATATTCATAGAAGCTACATATACATTTATTTCAATATTCATATTGAGCTATAAGGATATAAAATTTTATGAATTATGCAACAGATTGTATTTAAATGTACATTAAATAGAGCTGTGTATTTAGATATGGGTTCTGATAAAGTAATACGGTTTTTGTTTGGTACAATTCATAAAATGTTCGGTGAATGTGGTTTATATTCTTTTGTATCTGATTTTTTTAATTTGAACAGTATAATAATCGCTTTACTCAGATACCATATAAAGTGTATTAATTCATGCTTAAATGTGTATATATTTTATTAAGAATTCATATAAAATATCGAATTATGTCACCAAATTGACAATTATAATCTGTAAAAAAGATCTAGTGTTGATCATTTTACTGAGTTTATTTTTTTATTTAACTTATATTGTCAACAAACTTTTGGCCTACTTGAAAGCAAGAAGTTACTGTAATATTTGGATACTTATGTCATAATAGGTTATCAACGTATATCCGTCCTTATGCTGGACTGGTACTCTTAGTCATTGCTGAAAACAACACACGGTCATTTGGTTACCATATTCTGTAGGTTAGAAGAGTATCACGAGTCGACCTCGGACCCTAGAAGAAACAATCTATAGAAACTCCTGTATTATGCCTGTCTGTGGTTACTTTCGGTGTTATTAATAAAAGCTTTTTCTTCTTTATTTTATCGTGTCTACCTAATTCTATACCTTTACAAATTATATGTACTCAAAGAATTCAACGATAGTCCAACATTAAAACTTTATATTAAAAACAGTACTTGTTTGCTTACAGAAATAACGAAATCACATAGGTTTAGTGTAGTTCCGTGTATGTATTCCGTTCGGTAGTTAGTCCAACGTCTATCGCTCTGCGCTTATAACTTGGATTATGTAGCTCACCCAGCTCGTACAGGAATAGCGACCAACTTGGACGTACACGTGTAACCGTTCCAGAACTTGTATTAATCCCTTGTTCACAGACATATTGTGGTTAGTGTGATTGGTTAAACTTTTTAACTTAGCTACTTTAATCTATGATCGTTGGTGTATGAATGAATGGTATTATTTTTTACAATCAGTTTAAGTTATGAATACATTATACTCAATTAAAAAATAAGACGTGCTGTATGAGTAAAAGTTACAGATTATATGTTTTTTATGTAACACAAATTAAAAAAAAAATCGTATGAAAATAAATACATATCATTGCCATCTTCCGAGCTCGAGCGTAGTTACTATGAACCTGGTGGTACATTAAAAAAATCATCAAAACCTTTAAAAAAGTAAAAATTTTTGCTATTTATACCTTGACAATGATATAAGTCGTGAGACCCGCACAATTTGTAATTAACAATTCTTTCTTTTATTTTTATATCGTCGGGAAATGCATTTTACATTTGCGATCCTAAAAATCAGTATGGGTTAAGATTTACATTGTGCTTTGTTACATATCCTTAAGCTGCATTTAGTAAACTTGAGAAACCTTCATAAAAAGTAATTTATATAAAAGTAAACATAATTTATAATAAAATAGTAACTTATCTCAGATGTTTACCATACCATGCACTTTTATTTTGACAATTATAGTAAATCACATCGTGTGACTGGCATATAATATGTTTTATTTGGCACACGTGTGAACAAAACCAACGTTTTGTTTATCCACGAAGATATATATACAAATTCACTGAATTTTTTACGTCGCATTTTTTTAACCGTGGTACGAGCACGACATTGAATAATTTACAATCAACATAGAAATTAATATACTTTTTTATATAACTAGCTGACCGGTGTGATGGTTTAAAACTTTCTCGGAATCTAACTCCAAAAAGTACCTAGTTGATTCATTTTCGTAAAAGATTACATTTGTAAATGGAATGTAAATAATGTAACAGGAGTCATGATAGTTAAAAAGGTTGTTAGATGGCGTTTCTTACATTTCAATGAAAGGAATGAATGTACGCATTTTAAAGGAAAAATCGTCACTTTGAAACTATATCCATTAATAACGGAAAACACAAGTTCTTGAAACGATGTTTAAGTTTTGCCCCAATATTAAGGGAGACATGGTGTTTTTATATGATTGGGTTTGTTATAAAACCTTATGCTTGAGCATTGCCGCTCTTACTTTGATGAGATGTTCTAATAAAAATACCTACTTGTACTTGAAAATAAATGTGCCCTTTATATTTGAAAAGTATCTCTTAAAATGTTATTTAATTTTTACGATGAATCTCCATTTATAATACATATTAATTCGTTTTATTAAACTCTCTGTCAGCCCCTAGAAATAAAAAAAAAACTGTACATATGATGCAAATTCTTTAAAGGGACAAAAGGAGAGCAGTATAAACTATGTATTAAATATACCAAGTATATCTCTCCTTCTATATTTATTTTTCTTCTTCCCATAAAAAAATCATAAAACTTGGCGTTTCATTGATATCTCCTTTTCAATTCTAGACCAATCAATCGAAAACGATTTTAATTTTAATAACTATTTTTAAAACCTCTGTTTATCCTCACCCTAATTTAGTACTACATTTCTTAATAACTGCTTCTCATGTGATTCCATTTTAAATATACAAAGGGAATAAAATCGCACGCATAAGTTACTTTTAGATAATAGTCATAATAAATTTTGGAGTTTAATATCATATTTAATTAAATTTCAATTCTTCATTTACTGTCTCGACGTACTGAAAGTCAACGGAAAGCTCCCTGTACTGTGTACAGACGATAGCAAGTGCACAAAGGCTTCTAAACATTTATTTTTATATTTATTATTTAATGTTACATAACAATTCTTCCTTCTATTTATATTATGGTTCACGGATATATAGTTAATTTGAATGCGATGTCGTTTATTTTGATGAATATAATAGTGTGCATTACAATAATAACTTGAAGGTTATTATAACTGGTTGGTTTAACGTTGAAACCGCATCGGTCACGTGGCGACCTATATTCGGCAGCGATGCCGTGCCATGGTGGAAGTGATTAATTATATGAAAAGCCGTCGCTAGCTCCTCCGATAACACTATCTAATTGGGTCGCGGCTACGCCTTCTGTTATTTTGTCCGTCTCTCATCGATCAACGACTATTATTTTGTTAAAACAACACTTTATATGTTTAGCGTTATGGCCGCAATCTCACCTGATGTGAACTGACGATGACGGGACGGGACGAGCCTAGTGAAAGGACTGGATGTCAAATGTAACTACCAGAACACACCTAAACAGGTGTTTTGCGACAGATTTTCAACTTTAGGGTAGTAGCACAGCTACTCGAGTGGGCATTAGAGAAAGCTTTACCATCATGCTATGGTTTCATCGCTATGTTTTCTTTCACCGAAAGCTCAAGCTCATTGTAGGTGTATTCGAACTCACGTCCCTTGACGAGAAGTCTTGCACGCTACCACTGAACTATCATCGCTTCATACAGATAGTAGTTAGTATCTGTACATACATAGAGTTTATACTATCTGCAGTCGTACTTTGTCATCATAATTAAGTTTTACCGCTTGTATTATTGAGCGCCTATGCTTTCAAACGTTGTTACAAATAAATAAAAAAAAACCTTTTAAACTTAATCTAAACTAAATAATTTATTTTCTATGTTATTCTAGTTAAAATCATTTTCATTTTATATGTAACAAAGTATGAAATAATTGAAATCAATTTCCAATAAATTTAATATTAAATTAAAATTAATTCCAAGTTGGATATATCATATTTGATGGCGCGCGATATACGAAAGGCGATATAAATCTTAAGAATCGTAGACGACGCAATAAAATTGAATTACGACCCTGTAAACTATAAATTATACCATAGAAAATAAACAAAACGTTTATTTAAAATCTAAATCTTACGGTGTATTAATACGCAAGTCGCAGAAAATTCTGTTACGCTGCTTGGTGCTGTGCCAAGGAGATCAAAGATACGGTGACCTTGGCCCAAACGCGCCGAACAATCGAGGGATACGTGTTACAGTAACTGTGGTTTATCCAGTGGAAACGATCCAGTGCAAAAAAAAAGGAAGAATATGTATTTAGATGTTGCAGGAAAAATATCGTAAGCGGCAATTGCAATTTATCCAGGAGAAGGATTTCATTCCTAATTAAAAAGTATATTTCATATTTATATAAAAAACTAACTGACCCGACAGACGTTGTCCTGCCTTAACCATGAATATTAAGTTAGAATTAGTATAATTCATAAAAAAATATTCTTCAAAAACATGTATAATTACTATTGTAATGGTCTATGACAACTGACAGTTATGTATAAAAATATTGGCTATAAATATTATTTTCTAATGTTCCTCTCAACTTTATTTATTTTTTCTTTAATAAGAACCATTTCCTGACAATAATTTACACAACAAAATAAGAATTAGCGAAATTGTTCCATCCGTTCACGCGTGGTGCGATGACCAAGGAAAATAAAGATTCATTTATATATATATATATATATATATATATATATACAGATAGATTACGACTTGTTGTTAGTAATTAAAACCGTTTATAAAAATTGTGGTTACTGGCTATTAACATACTGCTGTTGCTACAAGATAATTTTTAGGAGGTTACAATAAATGAAAAAAACAATAATTTTTTTTACACTTACTAAAAGTCTATTATAGACAAATTTACATTTGTAGAACTCAATTTTACTATTAACTATCACATTTATTCCATTGGATTTCAAAATCAAGAATAGCTAATACAAGTGCAATGTACCAAATTAATTCCTCATACAGCATCGAAAAAAAAAGACCAAAGTTCAGCATATGGTACGGCAAACTGTCATAGCACTAATTTTCATCTAGGCTCTTTATACAAACAATATCAATTAACAAATCATACTAAATTGAAATAGTGTTAAAATCAAATAATCTAAATTGTTGGTAAACTGGGCAGTAATTCATGGAACTACCACTGAATTGGTTTAATTCAGCACCGAGTATTGGATCTAAGAGACAATCAAATAATGGTGAAACCCCTCGACAAGTTCAACAATGACCTGCCGTCGAGGGCCAGTTTGCTGACAAAAGCCTTTTGTTTATACTTAATGTACTGCCTGAGTTCAAGCAAATTTTGCGTTATTGATTATTATAGATGCATTTCCTTAAAAGACTGTAAACAGTTAAGCAGTTTAGTTCTTTAGTGAACTTTAAGTTAAAAATCAAGTTAATCCAGGATAAGATTTATTAAATGCTATTTTGTTATTATCGAATTTGATCGTTTAATAAAACTTCATTTTGTTGTTGTACAGACTCCGCGTCAAGGGACGTGGGTTCGAATCCACCTACAATGAGCTTGAGCTTGCGGTGAAGGAAAACATCGTGAGGAAACCATAGTATGGTGGTAGGGTTTTTTCTAATGTCCTCCTGGTTAGTTACCACCATTGACGATCTGCCGCCAAATACCTATAGGTGTGTCTACTTGAGGCGTATCGTCATTTAAGATCAGATGAGATTATGGCCACAACGCTAAACCCTAACTATAAAAGAAAAATTGACATAATTTTACAAATATAATAATTATTGTTACTCGGACCTTTCGTGCATTATTAATTTTTCTACTGGCGGAGTTTTGCCATAGTTTTTTGTTATTTTATTAAATTTGGAACAATATTTACATTCCTTTTCTGATGCTGGTGACGTTGGATGTTATCGTTTTTGTGCCAATTATCGTGTCTTTTTTTTTTATTATTCTTCTATCTATGTAAGCAATTTTGGCAGCGTCAATGTGAATGCGTCCTTCTTTTTGCTTTTATATATATTTTTTTACTTTATTAATTAGTGATTTATTTTAAAATTAGTTTTATTTTATTTACTGACGTTATTATTTATTTGTTTTGTGTGACATATGTCGGGCAAGTAATTTAAGAAGATAAAATGTGTTAATTAGTTCTGCAATAAAGATATTACGTACAAGAAGGAGTAATATTCCTGGCGTCTATTTTATTAGAATTTCCCCATTCTCCGAGTCAGAAATACTACATTGGCGACGAGCATGGGATGGGAAAGTTTAAAATAAGTGACCTAGAGAGCGAAATCTATTTCACTGTTAAAGATATTAAAACGAACTTTTGTACAAAGAAATGAGATATGATTATAAAAAAAAACCTACAGCGCTATCTTATTTCTCAAACTAAACCCACAGAATTCAATATTAACGTATCATTTCATATTTGTAATCAAATCCCAGTACCTTCGTAAAAATGTTTAATACAAATCTATTCAGTTAGTTCATTCTTGCAAACGAGAAATATCCTATGAAAAGATTGGAAAAAATATGGCGCAACATAATCTAACATTCTCGAAATCATATTAATAAGATTCTCTGAAATAAGTTAATGTTTTTACTTGTACCATCGCGTCATTAATTCAAAAGTCATTTCAGGTATTTTTTGGGAATCTTTTACCCTGATCATGAGATATATCCTTTTTTCAGTTTTAATAGTAATTTGTGTCAGAAATCAACTCTAATAGAATTTGACGAAACTAAATATGTTGACAGTCTGTTTCATATTACGTTCTCATTATATTAAAATTAGCTCCGTAACTTTCAAACTTAACTTGTATATGAAACATACATTCACTGATAAAGTTTTGACACTTTGTTGGCATATGTCTGATATGATTTCCGGTAGGCAATTTCTCGTGCACTCATCCTATTTTTAACCCCTTAATATATTTTTTTCAATTACCCTATCATAGTCCATACCCATCCGCATTGTATTAGTAAAAAGAATGTGACGGAAACGGATATGAAATAATTACCAAATATTGAACAGTTACAGATAATTATAACTATGATTCTAACATTTTCAAAAGCATTGATTTATAGTGTAAATTTGGGTATCAGTTGGACATCTGGACGTAGACAATATTTGCTTATTTTAAAATATTATTAATTAAATTCGAACTAAGTATTATAACTGTTTTGCTGCTATCCAAAAAATATCGAGACACAGGGTCGGATTTGTTTTAACTTCAGATTTCAGATATGGGATATTTTCCATGACTGTGAATAAGTTCTAAAATACCTTTAATAAGTAATTTCTATTAAAAAGTTATATCTTCGATGCCCATCAGTTTCATTAGTACGTTGTTAGCTTCGGGTGATAAATTAATAATTATTTGTAAAAACCAATTTCTATAAACGTATTTGTTATTATAATGTGTAGCATGCTTACGATCCCGTACAGATAATTAATTAATATATATGTGTTTCGAATAATTCGATAACACTTTATTCGAATATTATTAAATATATGAATTTTATGCTCGCCTGTACCGGGCGCATCGCAGCGTATCCAAGTATAAGATCTTACGGTGAAATGAGCACACAAAATCAACGTATTTCTATACCATTAGAAATATTAAACGTCTATTTTACCATTTTTATAAAGATAATTGTGAAGGAAGCAGCTGTATTTTTTGTTATACATGGAGGCCACTTTATTAAAATGGATATAATTTTACGTTATGATGTACTAGTTAGTACCTTTGACTTCGTTTGCATTATTAATCGAAAATGATTATAAGATCTATTCTTAATAGTTGACTTCTTTATGAAATACATATTTATAGCTTTAGTGATACCGTAATAAGTGATTTAGTGGTAAGTTTCTCACATTTGTAGGCTTATTTGCCGTTTGAATCAAATCATTTATTATATATTCTTTATTTCTTTACTTATTTCTATTGAATGTTGTTGTATTGGTATACTATTGTATCTCAATACACATTTATCAGGCCGAGCGAAAAGAGTATTGCTAATGCCATTAGTCGAAAATTATAAAAACAAAAGACAAATGTACATTTTATTAACTGGACTGTTAATACTAACGCTATCTGTTAGAAAACTAAAGAATTAAAATGATTCTTGTATGATTAATTAAGTGGTAATAAAAACTCCTATATGTTATAATATAGAAAACAAAAATAAATCCGTAAGATAAATTTTATGTTCGGACTAGCTGTGTCCGCGACTCCGTTCGCGTGTAACTAAAATATTATTTAATAATTTTCATTTATAAAAATTACATAGCCTATGTAACACAGGGCTAATGTAGCGTTCTAATGGTGAAAGAATTTTTGAAATCGGTCCAGTAGTTCTTCAGTTTATTCGCTACAAACGAAAATACAAGGATACACATATTTCCTCTTTATAATATTAGCATAGGTAAAATAAAAAAAATATGAATTTATTTGTTGTATGAATTATTTACAGAAACCCATTTTAAAATAGATGCACTAAACACTGCTTTCAAAATATTACTAGGTAGAAAACTAGGCGAGCCCTCCTAAAACACCGCTTTTAGCTAGTGTCTTTTCTTCTTTTACATAGAAAGAGCATAAGTGTAAGAGAACAACTTAATATTCTCAAATGTAACGAATTAACCCATAAACAACTAGAAATATGTTACACACATATTACGAATATCATGAAATTACTCTACTAAGAGCTATTAAAATAGCTAATAACTAACAACGGTTAATAACTAGTTTATAACATGTTATAACGTGTAATTTTATATTTTCTACTTCCAATTTCAAATTACGAATCACGATGCATTCTAGAGATGAGCGGTTTTGATTCTGTAAAATAAATTATGTGTAATTTTGAAATGTATAATACATACATACCTACTCTATAAACGAACTAGTTGAGAGTTGATTAAATTTTGTCTATAATAGGTGGAATTAAAATTGTTAGTTATTGCATTGTTATTTTGTGCATTGGGCGTAATACAAGCGATAGAGTAAGAGAGACCAAAAAATGTATAGCCATCCCAAGTAATATATTGTTTTTTTTTTTTTGAAAATTTGGCTAGGGAATCAGGTGTAGTTTTGACGTTCATAAGCGCCTTCTTAGTGCCTAAATTGAATAAAGACTTTTGATTTTGATTTTGGTGGTAAGATGTTCTTAATAGTATATTTAAACAGTACATTTTTTATTCCTCTAACTTAGCGGCATTAGCGGCAAACTGTTCAAGCAATAGTTAAGAAATCATTGCCCGAGTTATCTTTATTAATATTATAAAGCGGAGAATTTTTTTAATTTTTTTTTATTTAAGATTTACATTATGGCCATAATCTCACCTGATCTTAAGTGACGATACGGCCCAAGTTGTTAGACACGCTAAACCTGTGGAGGAACTGGCTCTCAAGTGCAATTGCCGGAACACATCTATTGGTATTTGGCGGCACATTTTTAACCTGAGGGTGGTTGCTAGCCAGGCGGGCAATGGAAAAAGTACTACCACCATGCTAAGGTTTTCTCACGGTGTTTTCCTTCACGAAAAGCTCAAGCTCATTGCAGGTGGTTGGATGCGAACTCACGTCCCTTGACGCGAAGTCGTACACACTACCACTGAGCTATCATCGCTTCAGAAAGGTTTGGTTTTTATCTTCTTCGGGACTAGAAGTCGTATTTCAAAAAGGTTTAAGGTTATTTAACATCACGCTACCACCAATAGGAGTAAAGCTGTGTTGAAAAAAGTTACAAAAACGGGCTAAAATTATGATTTAATTTTTATTTCTACGCGAACGAAGATATTTATAATCCATGTCACTTAAACGCAATAGCTATATCACACATAATTTGGCCAAATAACATGCATCCTTATTCTTAATAATATTATAAATGCTAAAGTGAGTTTGTTACGCTTTCACGCCTAGACCGCTGATTCAATTAAAATGAACTTTGGTATAAAGGTAGATGGAACCCTGGAGACGGTGATAGGCTAGTTTTTTTTCGTGAACAAATTATAGGAAGTGGAGTAAAGTGGAGAATAAACGTTATATGAAACTTTTTATTGTGTCATCGGATATAACGCGAGCTAGCCACGGGTACATGCTAGTTAAGGAAATGAAATAAAAACCACAGCACGAGGGGCTGACGCTGTTTTCCAATTGTTCATGTGACAAGGCTAAGTTATGCCTTTTTTTTTGTAAATTGTTTAAAATGATAGATACAAAGAAGCGGTAATCACTCAACCAAGAGTAAATAGCGTGCGGACGCCGCAGTCAGTCGGAGTTTCTTTGGATAAGGTCGCTACGAGTTACCCCGTCAATACTTTTGATAATCATTTACACTTTCATGAGCAATGATCGCTTACCGGTAGCATAACGATCGATGTAGGTTCGAAACCTTTTTAAATTCTTTATACATTCAGCATTATGACCACAATTTCAATTTATCTTAAGTGACGATGTAGCTTAAGATGATGGACATACTAAGACTAGTGTTAGCCCTCAAGTGCAAATGCCGGAACACGCTTATAGGTATTTGGCGACAGATTTTCAACTTGAGGGTGAAGCGTAGTGCGGTTTAGTGGGTAGTGTTGCGTAATTAGCACCCAATGAGTGATCACATGCGTCTCACGCCTTGGCCTTAGCCAGGGTAATGGGTCAATAAGATTTTAAACACCATGTTAATAAAAAAAACATCGATAGTTAGACGGGCATTAGAAAAAGCACTACCACCCTGTTATGGTTTCATCGCGATGTTTTCCTTCACCGAAAGCTCAGGCTTATTGTTGGGATTCGAACCCACTCGACTAGTCAATGGACGACGTGCGATCCGTACACACTATCTTCGCTTAAAGAATCGTACCACCACATTTTATAATCATACGATCATATCAATTACCTACCAGCTAGCAGTTACAATTACTATGAAACGTCTAACAAAATGTCTGAATTGTTTCAGAGTTACCGCGGTCGGAAACCTCTCGGCGGTACAACTGGCGTGCCAGGCGCGCCAGGAGTAGCTGTTCCCGGTATACCGGCAGCTGCCTCCCCGAACCCCGCGCCGCAGACACCGGCAGCGCCCAGCCCTGCGCCAGCCACCACACCCGCCATGAAACAGGAACATTCCAGTCAGCCTATGGTAAATATGTCTTAGCTGTACTTGGTATATCACACAACACCTCCCTGTATATCCGTCTGTATTGCTGATATAGGTACGTTCGAGTGGATCTAAAATTTTATTCATACATTTTTGCCAAATGTATAACCTCCTTTGGTGGTAGCGTGATGCTAAATAGCCTAAAGCCTTCTTCGATGACTGTTCTATCAAATATAAAGAAGAATTTTTGAAATCTGCCTGGTTAGCGCGTTCAGACAAACGAACAAACAAATTTCTCTGCGTTAGTATAATTTCTAATGACATGTTTTTTTTTGCAAACACAGTCCTAATAATATGGCTGCTCTTCTGTTAAAATTATGGCATTAAACGTGTCTGTATGATACTTGAAGCGGAAATTATTTTAATTACTCTATATCAATGTATAAAGTACAAGTAACAACTTTTAGAACATACGGTAATCAAACTTTTCACACTTGACACTGGCTAAATCACCTGCAATGCAGTCCATAAATAAAAAAATGTAATATTTCCAACCGTTAACTGTTAGTAAGAGATAACACTATATAAATAAGCTTAATAAATAACCATGTTATAAAAATTACTTTTATCAACTTACCCGTGACGATTTAATAGTTTAACTTCGTTGTTAGCTGGCCAATTGTCGATTAAGGAAATTTTAATCGCTTTGTTGCCGCATTTACACTTCCAACAGCTTGTAAGCTTTATGACATTATGAAACTATTGATGAATACAGTTTTTCTATATATAGTTTTGTAAGAACGTGGCCTTTGTTTTGAGTGTTGATAAAATTATGAAATCAGTAATAGTTTTAATAATTAAGTTATATCGATGCAAAGGCGGCTATGTCACTTTACAATTTAAAAAAGTAATACATTTAAATATGTTGAAAGAAACGTTTTTTGTTTTTTCAAACATAAAATAACGTTATCGAATAAGCTTTTACAAGATAATTTAGTCACGGCAAAAATGTAAGTAATTAATGTAAAGAGCGTAACAATGAAGCAATAGCATTCACAGTAGCACATAAATAACATCGAAAATTAACATACAACCGTGGCTTGTTAACGACAACACGTTATTTGCATAATTATTATTGTTTTTCGCTGCTATTCCTAACGAGCTATTTAATTACGTACTCTGTAAATATAAATTCAGCATCTATTATGTAATTTTTTATATATTTCTGTCCGTAATATTTTAACATAAAAACAGTATTTTACTTTATGTAGATTGTGAGTTAAGTTATTTAATTTATCGGCTATATTTGAAGTATTATTTTGTATCTATAATAATAGTCATGTAGCTTATCATATAGACACATATTTATATTTAATAATCATGTAGCTTATCATATAGACACATATTTATATTATATCTAATAGTACTATTAGGTACTTCTAGACTTTTTTATCAGGCTGGGTTTATTTTTAACTAAATTTAGCATGTATTCACTTAATTATATCACCACCGATCATCTAAGTTCCCACCAAGTTTTATGTAAGACAAGGTTACTATGCGTCAATGTTCAATTGTTATCGTGAAAAAAAAAAATATGAGATGACATCTGTCAAAGTGAATTTGACATTCTATATTGAATGTCATTTCATTTTTTTTTTTATATTAGCAATTGTTGAGGATCGCTTTGCTAAGAACACTGAATATAAATATCTTAAGAGTAGAGGCTTTGGTTATGGGTAGTTAATACAGATCTTTATTCGACGGGATATTGACTACCGTACATATGATAACACGCTCGTCACATTGTCTTGTTTGGTCGCGTATTCAAATTAAGCAGTGTATACATAGATGGTAAGCATCTGCAGCGTGGTAGAAAGAAGTTTGTATTTTAATTTGAAGCGATGATAGCTCAGTGGTATTGTGTACGACTTCGCATCAAGGAATGTGAGTTTGAATTCACCTACAATCAGCTTGAGCTTTCGGTGAAGGAAAACATCGTGAAGAAACCATAGCATGGTGGTAGGGCTTTCTCTAATGCCCGCCTGGCTAGTTACCATCCTCAAGTTGAAAATCTGTCGCCAAATACCCATAAATGTGTGTTCCGGCAGTTCCACTTGAGAGCCGGTTGCTCCACAGGTTTAGCGTGTGTACCAACTAGGGCCGTATCGTCACTTAAGATCAGGTGAGATTATGGTCATAACGCCAAACCTTAAGTTTATAAAAAAAAGTATCTAACTAGCTCGTGATCACCATATACATAGTGATAAACTAGCTCTCAGTATACTTAATCATTATCTTGTCCTATACCTAACTTATCTGGGGTCAGCGCAATACGTTTTCTAGTTCCACAAATCTCAATCAGCAACCATCTCTTCACTCACTCTCTTTTCTTTCATCTCATTCTTCACACACTTTATCTTCTACTATCACTTTTTACTCTCTTCTCATGACATATCCACATCAAAACACCGACAAGTATACCTACCTGGTAATTATAGTTATAGGAAACAATCTATCAATTTACAATTTCCGGATAGTCAGCTCAAGCACCATGGCAAGGTTGGTCTTGATGTCAAAAAGCTATTACAGAGAGGATCAATATGTGAACGATTTTCATGTCTGGAATTGACGCCCCCCTCTGTGCATCCGCTTTAAACTATTGTAAATGTATTTACAATTTTTCCTTGTTTAAATATGTACCTGCTCAAAGACATTAGATCAAGATTCTAACCGTTTCTGTTAGTTATTTTCGTTAGTTATGTTATTGTTATGTAGTTAGTTATGTTAGTTAGTTATAACTCGGGTTATTTTCCGAACCGGTGGTAGTTTTAACGTTCATAAGCCCTACTCAGGGCATAAATCGGATAAAGTTTTCGATTTGATTTAACTTGACAATAGTGGTAATTTAGAATATTCAAGAATTTATTGTTCTTAAAATACCCGGATATAAACTTAAAACTTGAAACAATGACTAATAAATTGTAACTTTGTTACGTTTATTAAATGGTTAATTTATTATACTAATGACCTCAAAAAACAAAAACAAGTTAAAATGTATGTCTTCCTGCTACATATAATAATTTATCCCCCTATTGCCTCATTATTTAGTAAAGAATACTGAAATCTTGTTTTTGATAAGCGAGATAATAAATGTCGTTATATTTTTATTCTGGGTTTTCTGCGCGCGCATAATTGGCCATCATTAAGCGACGTATGAACTTATTATTATAATTGAATTTAAGTTAGAAGCTTACAGTTGAGTTTCCAGTATTATTTTTCTGCTATTACATTATAATTAATTTTCTATGTGTGTATATAAGTCTTTATAGGGTTGCCAAGAAAGATAAATAATTTTGTTACTAATTTTGTTTGTAAAGTAATGCATATATTTTAGAACGTGTATGGTCTATATGATTTTGTAACATTTAATAATGATGGCTCAACGCGGTACTGACACGGTGTCGACGCATGTGAGTTCGAATCCCTGCCCTAAGCTTGAGCTTTGGGTAAACGAAAACATCGCGATAACACCATAGTACGGTGGTAAGGTTTTTATAAGGTGGCCTAGGTAGCTACCACCTTCAAGTCTAAAATCTATCGCCAAATAACTATGTGTGTGTTCTGGTTGTTAGTTGCACTTTAGAACCAGTCCCTTAAATAGGTTAAAGTAAGGAAAAGTATGTATAATCTTGCACCATATCGTTACTTAACACCACATGAGAATATGGTCAAATTCGAAACCTATGAATAAGGAAAAACTAAAAGCTTGAAACACTAATATTAGGATCGATTTTATCGTCGAATAAACGAGTCGTACTTTAACCGTTTTTATACTTACAATCTCTTCGATTTAAATTCTTTTGTTAGAATAATGTAATTAACTTTAATCGATAAATAAATTGTTCAATGGTCTATATTTACAACGTTAATGTGAGTACATAGATCGCCATAGTTGCAAACCAATAACTATTGTTTTCATAGAATATCACGACATAACTTATTTGTGCAGACGCGACGCGCGAGCCGACGCCGCGCGATACACAGACAACAATAAATTATTTTATCCATTGCCATCGTGAATTATTAGACGTACATATTATTAACAATAATGCGAAATACACATTATTAGTTTGTTGAACTTTATTCTCATAAAGCAAAGAGATGTAATAGAATTTGTACATATTTCAGTCGGGATCTTGTACTGTCATTTTTATTTTTAATCATAACTCTCTCGAATTTGGAATTATGTAATTATATTATATAACTTTGGTCACAGTATGTGTAATATACTTTAATTATTGGGTGTTTCAAATGAACGTGCATTTTAAGTTGCCACATGAACTTTCTGGACAGTTTCAGCAAATGAGTCGCCATTATCTTAAACAGGTTTTATGACATATGCCACTATTGACATTACCAATTTTTTTACATAGACTAAATATGTACTATAGAAAAATAGATGTACAAATGACCAAAAGTATTTACTAATACTTAATAAAATAAAAAAGCCACATATATACGTAAAACTTCTTAGGTAAGTGCTTTCTCAATGCTATTATTAACCTAGATAAGTTTTGATTTATACTTTTAAAAATTCGTGTTTTGCAACGCATGTTTCCACTCACCTACCGGCGAATGATCATCGCCTGACCGTTTATCATCGTCGACCTGTAGGCCGAATATGTCGATATGATGGTTGCTGTAGTAGAGGTTCTTGCTGGGTTAGGTTAGGTTAGGTTGGACTTGTGATAACAAACAAGCCGCTAGAGAAAATTGTAAACGTAAATGAAAAGCCAGATGCTTTTGAACTTCCAATAATTGGAGCGAAAAACCGTGCAACTACCAATAATACAAATTTTGACAATGCTGTTCAAAATATTAATGCCCAGTGGCATATATATAAATAAAAAAATTAAGACTAAACGTGTTTCATTTTTTATTGCTTATTCGCCTAATAATCAGAGCATTCCCTCAAAGAAACACGTATTTGTGGCGCTTAATCAAGACGCATGGTTCTTGCAAACCCGTGCATGATTGAAAGACGCATGCCTTGAATAAAACACGAGATTGTGGAGAGAGTTAGCCTCACACACCCGTGCGGGTTTTGAGGCAGTACTGCCTTCTATTGAACACGTAAACGGAAATACAAAGCCGAGATAGACCTCCGCTAAGTATCCTATTCCTACGTCTTGTTTACGTTGTAATAAAAAAAAGAGAAATGTCATGACTTCGAATACTCTGTGGTAAAATTACAAACCTGTTCGCTTATTTTCCTAATTCTAATGTTGGCAGTGTTACCAGATGCACATGTTTCTTACCTTTATCGTAACATTTATCCTCTCACGTAAGTAACTTTTGTAATTAACAAAATTGGCGTAAATTTTAAACATGTTCAAAGTATATCTTAGTCCTCTCTCTTTAAGTGGTTGTTCCGCGTCAACAATTTAGGTTTTAGCAGCCCTTGGATGGAAAAACCTTAAACGTTTTGAGGTCTAAAAAACTGCAAAGATAATCTCGTTTACTTGTTTTCTCGAGTCACACGGTCGACGTCCTAACTTTGTATAATCTAGGCTATATTAAGAAGAAAGTTAATATTAACCTTGGTCCATAGTTCGCCAGTAACCCTGGTGTGTAATAGACCCAGTTATCCAGTACCCAATACCCAGTTTGGTAGTTTGGTAATATAAACTGCCCATAATTTACATACGGAATTGGATATTCACTGATCTATCTGATAATGTTAACTAATATTAATTTAAAATGTATTTATTCTTAGTTATAAGGTATTATTAAAGTAGGTTAACTCTAGTAAGCCTGTTACATGCATGATGCGTTTATCTGATGCCGGCCGGCGAACCTGAAAATCTATCGACAAATAGGTTTATCCTGGCAGCTGCACTTGAGGGATCAGTTCCTCCAATAGGCTTAGTCTGTCCGTCGTCTTTGATTCACTTTGTCATTTATAATCAGGTGAAATATTATACAATATTAAAATATGACTGTCAGAGGACTCCCGGCAAATGTAAAAAGTTAATATTAACAATTAATTAATGGTTATTGGAAACTAATAAGCTTGAAGCCATGATAGCTTAGTGGTATGGTGTACGACTTCGCGTCAAGGGACGTGAGTTCGAATCCAAGCACCTACAATGAACTTGAGCTTTCGGTGAAGGAAAACATCGTGAGGAAACCATAGCATGGTTGTAGGGCTTTTTCTAATGCCCGCCTGGCTAGCTACCACCCTCAAGTTGTAAACCTGCCGCCAAATACCAATAGGTGTGTTCCGGCAGCTGCACTTGAGAGCCAGTTCCTCCACAGGTTTAGCTTGTCTACCAACTTGAGCCTTATTGTCACTTAAGATCATGTGAGATTATGGCCATAACGATAAACATTAAGTATATATAAAAAAAAGGAAAGTACGTATCAAGTATGCTATAGTCGAGTAGACAGATTCGTCAGCGTACACAGAGAAGTAATAATATATAGTATAGTAGAACCTCTATAAGTTGAACATCAAGGGAGACGCCAAAAAATTCGAGTTATAGAGTTTTCGATATATAGAGAATGGAGGTTTCAGTGTTTGAAGCGAAGGGAACAAAACATTTTTTCGAGATTTGGAGGTTATCAACTTATAGAGGTTCGACTTAATGTCTTTCTGTTGTATATGCAGACACACACAAAGAAGTCAAGAGGGCACGTGACGGCATTATACAGCGTTATGCCATTTTCCGTGACAACATATGAGTCAATATTAGATGTTTCACACCTATATACATGTTTAACTTGTTTAAACAAACTTTTTTGATTATAATTATTATGATGCACACACGCGCCATTTTCAATAAGAGAGTCACATTTGCGTAAATTAGAAAATTTGAATCTTGGAAACTCGTTACAGTTTTACGAAGTAACGTTACATGATAATTTGTTCATGTAACATGTTGTCGGATTACGCGGCGTTTAACGTGTTGTTCCAGCTAACTTTTACAATTTAATTATCCAACTTCCCCGGGACGCGACGGGAATATTGTTATTAAGTTATGGTAAAATTAATTATTAAGTTATTTTTGACTTGAGAAACACAATTTCAGGTACAACGTTATGTTTTTTATACGTTAAAAAAGGTGCGTCCATTAATTATGTGACAATAAAATCAATTACTCATGAATTGAAGTTTAATTCAGTTACGTAACTTTTCTATGTCACAATAAGAAAACAGTACTACGTTACATAGTGTTGAAGTTAAATTATTTAAGCGATGTTAGCTGAGTTGGTAGTGCACACGGATGTCGCGTCAAGGAACGTGAGTTCGAATCTACCTACAATGATCTTGAGATTTCGTTAAAGGAAAACATCGTGATAGCACCATAGCATGGTGTTAGGGCTTTTTCTAATGCTCGCCTGGCTAGTACCACCCTCAACTTGAAAATTTGCCGCCAAATATCTATAGGTGTAGTCCGGCAGTTGCACTTGAGAGCCAGTCACTTCACAGGTTTAGCGTGTGCGATTGTGGCCATGTCGCTAAACTTTAACTATAAAAGAAAAAACATGTCGTAGGTTATGATAAAAAAAAACTCTCTTAGTCGGTGTCACGTATTTGAAACATTTGACATTGGTGATAAACACGTACATTAGCGTAGTTGACAGACGCTCGTCGAGATAAAACAAACTATTTCGGGCGTAAACACGCAGTCTGCCGACCTCGGTCAATGTGTGATTACGTTGAGCGTCGAGCAACACACATATACGGAACCCGTGTAGAACAGTAAACAATGCCCCGAGCTCGGGCCCGCAACCTCGACCGACATACATTATAGTTATGACACGTCCGTGTAAATTGTACAAAATCTATGTGATCATGATCTAAGGTCGTAACTTTGTGTAAACTTTGTATTGACACTCGTTGAAACGCGATATATTGGCTTTTAGGATAGTATTTCTCATCGGCATTATCTTTGGAATTGACATACGTTTATGATGTAATGTTGTTACTTTTTTTAGTACAGCTTTGTTCCCAATGACGGTACTGTGATGTTATATAGCCTGAACCTTTCCTCAGTGGTTGCTCTGTCAATCACAAAAAGATTTTTGAAATCTGACCGGTAGTTCCTAAGATTAACACGTTCAAACAAACAAACAATGTAATATATAATATTTTTATATAATATTAACTGGGCTGACTGACCTTGTTGTGCCCTTTCGAATAATTAATTACCTGACCAAAGTACCACCTATCACGTTATGTTCATTATTCGAGATTAAACTACCTTACCTCCCAAGTTAGAGCAATTGCACAGAGTGTGCAAAAGTTCATAAAAATCGGTTAATTTGTTTAGAAGATCATCGCGGACAAACAACGTGACACGTAATTTATATATAACGATAAGCTCTCTGTTTATTAAGATACGCTTAATAAAAAATTAATATCCAATACGCTATATGGGGATTTTTTAAATAGGTTTTTTATCGATAATACGCCAAGAATTGATATACTTTTGTCTCCTAAAATCCAAAAAAAGAATAGAAAAATTCCTATTCTATTTGTCATATAAAAGAAACCTATTTCATTCCCTCTTCCGAGATGAATTAAAAAAACTGTTTACAACATTATATGAGAAATTCCTGTTCAATATTTCTTGTCTCTGTACTCACGAACTTATTTATACTGTGCATTGTTTGTTAATCATGGTTTTTATATTCTGTGTTTATCTGTTATTTTATTTAATTTTAAATTATAATTAGCGGACTTCTCTTAATTAAACTAGGGTGCTTTTAATTACTATATGTTACCTTTCTCTCACATGAGATTTATCGTATAGTATACAGAATATTGCATTTATTTCACACAATCCTTATCTTCCGCCAAGCCACTGAATATGAAAGGGTTAATATTGCTATCTTCATACACATACATAATATTTAATATAAAATGTAATTTACAAAATATCGTACATTTCTCTACATTTAATATTTTTAAGTTCACGTAATTGTTGGACGTACCTTAATTTTTCAAGCTCAAAGTTAGGTATGTTTTTTAATTCTACATTTATAGAAAATACCGTGGTCAGGACATATCGAAGATTGTGAGCTAAACAAAACTATTATAGTTCTTGATGTTTTCTTGAAGGTCGTGTTATAACTCGCATATTCGAGGTCGGTAATACAAGCATTATTACCTACATCTAAATATTAGTGTAGAAATACTGCTTGTTACTGACCATAGCTTGTTGTGAGGACATTTTCTAAGCTAGCTATACCCATTCAGTTAAACATTTATCACCGATCGTCTATATATCATACTCACCATGTCTGCGACTCCATTCACACGGAACTAAAATTTTATTAAATCATTTCTACACGTTTTTGTAACTTTTTTTAATACTGCTTTGCTCCTATTGATGGTAGCGTGATGGTAAATATCTCTGTTATATACAAATATAATGTTTGTAGTCCGACTGTTAATTGCTAAGATTAGCGCGTTCAAACAAACTTTTTCACTCTATAATATGAACATAGATAACTGTATTTGAGAGCTAATCTCTCCACTTAACGTGTTATTTAAAAACACGTCGTCAATAATTGTCAGCATCAGTTGGACGCTACAGTGAAATACTCTAACAATAAATATCATTGGAGGAATTAAAAATAATATCTTAAAAGTCTATACAATTTTATACTGCAACTAAACATATAACATATGTTGTTTCAGGCACCGATGCCGTTTTACGCTGGAGATCCAAACAGGTTTCCAACAGCATGGCAAAGTGACCCTTCTCAAGGTAAGTCAAGTTAAAATTCAATAACTTTGTTACGTACGATTTTTAAGCCTTTTATTTAAATAGCAACAAATTTAAACCAAAATTAAAGTACAAATTAAAATTAAAATTCTCTTTACATTTAAAGTAGACATAATCAAATTTACCGATATCTATTGTATTGAAGTAATAATCGTTTCTTTAAGGTAAATATTAACATTTAATATTCACGACGCAAAATGTTTACTGTATTTCAATACATTGTTATCTGAAAATTACACGAAGGTCGTCAAACAGACCTTCAGTCTACAAAAATAAACATGGCCTTTAACGCATGTTAGTTAAACAAATAATTTATTTTCGTAGGTTGGCAGAACCAGTTCATACAGCAATTACCAACGCAGGCGGGCCAGACTACGCTAGACTACCAAGGGAACCACACTGCTTACGCAACGTCACCACATTACCAAGCGAACGCCACTTACACCGTCCAAAATGTTGCTACCACATTCGACGTGACAAATAACACGTACTATCAAGCTGGAGTACAGTCAGTGCCAGCACAAAGACCTCCATCCAACCGCGGAGCTTACACTCCTGTGCCTTCCCCAAGAGCTCCCCATTATACCACAGAATACCAACAACAATATGCTCAACAAGCCACAACACCGGGCACGACTTCAGGTACAGATTCCAGACCAGCATCAGCTGCCTCTTACCAAAGTACTGTTCCGACATCGGCCGCTTCCGTTTATACTGTCAGCCAGAATTATGAACGCAATGAATATGCAACAGATCACACGGAAGAGTATTCTAATTCTGAAACGGGAACAGGTGAGACAAGCCACGATGGAGATAGACAAGAACAAAGCACACCGAATGGACAGCATTCGGGAAACGCCGAGCCTGGTTACCTGCAGGGGAGCAACGGTCCGCAAGCTTCACTCGATTGTAGCGGGTATCCGGGCGGCTATAACAGCGGACAGTACAGGGAAAACAGCCAGCAACAAAATCAAAATGACTGGCAGCAACAATGGCAACATAACCAAAGGTTACAAAATCAACAGATACAGAATCAACAAATGCAAAGTCAGCAGATGCAAAATCAACAGCAAATACAGAACCAACAACAATTGCAAAATCAACAACAGTTACAAAATCAACAACAAATTCAAAATCAACAACTCCAAAATCAACAACAACTCCAAAATCAACAACAGCTTCAAAATCAACAACAACTCCAAAACCAACAACAACAGTTGCAAAATCAACAGATACAGATACAAAATCAACAGATGCAACAGAGACAAGAAGAATCAGAGCAGCAAATGTTTTCGCATTCGGACAGAGTCAACTTGAATTCGAGACTGAAAACAATGATATTAAATAAGCAGAATCACAGTCGGGATGGTACTAACACACCGCCAGATAAAGGAGACCCGGGAGAAGGACCACCTCGAGTGATAGATGGTAGAAAAACCGATAGTGATGATAGAAATACTACCGGTCATTTTTTATCGTATAGCCACCATCTCCGAGATAATTACCGCTTAGGCGATCAGGTTTATCCTGTCGCTGGTAATTATTCACAAAATACTCCCACTTATAGTGCGAGTGAATTCGGAGGTGGTGGCCACCACGTATGGGAAGGAGGAACGGAGATCCCTAGAAATTACGATAAACATGTTTCTACAAAGAATGTATCTAAAATTCCTCAGAAACTACCGCCTTATGCGGACGTTAGAGGCCAATACGGTGCTTACTCGAATGTATCGTACGATGCGCAAAAATATGCTGAAGTTTATGGTAGTGATAGTTTAATTTATAATCAACAACAACAAGATAGTAAAGATTTTCAATCCAAAATGCTCATTGGACCAGTATTGGAAATGAATCCAGAAAACTGTAATCCGGGACGAGATACAAACGCACAAAGACGAGCTTATGATAGAGAAGCGTACGACGCTAAATTTAGACACCCAGCTGCACCATTGATACCTAAGTTAGAAACGCCTGATAATTATCAATATAACAAGGATGATAGATTAATAAAAACTGAACCGCAGAGAAATTTGAACCAAAATTCGTATACGAAACAAAATGAAATATCAGTAAACAATCCGTACAGGGAATATCATAACGGTTTGGTAACAAGATTAACGCAGAACAATGTTCTACCGCCTATATCAACAATAAAACAGGAAAATTTTGGCCAAAAGACACAAAGTTGTCAAAATTTTCAGTCGTATTCACACGAGCGAAGACCGGATGAATCTGAGCATTTTGCACAAATTCCACGGACACAAGAAAACATGGGTTTTCAAAAATATAACAGGAATTACAGTGAAACTAAACAACCAAAAGAACTTGATAGTAAAGGGAAGTCTGAAAGAAATATCCCAGTTGAACCAAAGCCACCTTACTATATAGAACAGATTAAATCTGAACACTCACCGCCTGGGCACAAAATATACAAAAATATGCATTACGGCCAACACAGGAACGATCCATACATTTATCCAGGTGATGGCGGGCCAACAGTTATTAGCAATGAGATTGGGTACTCCTGTTGTCGTCAGGGTTCCACTAAAAAACCACCACCAGAACATTTGAGAGATGGCGCGTGTCCAGGACATCAAACCAAAGATGAAGTTTTAGAAGACGATCCTGATACAACGGAAAAGAGTGATTCCAAAAATCAAAAACCGACTACACCCATTCCTGAATCAACCGAACCTAAGAAAAACCAGTTTAATTACTCCAAAGAATATTTAGACAATTTGGAAAAATTAAGAAATAATTCTAGAACTGAAGTGCCTGATTGTAATTGTTTTCCAGCAGACAAGAACCCTCCTGAACCGGGAAGTTATTACACACATCTAGGTAAGTATAAGTATCGCTATATTAAAAATATTTTATATCATTACATGTAATTGTGAGGAAATACGCTCAAAGTAATAGAAGACATAGTAAAGGTTAAAGGGTAGATCATTGAAGCTATCATTCTGAGAAGATTACCCAACAGTGAATAAATTTTGAAAAAATAAGTTGGACCACTCGGACTCGAAATTTGTAACTGATCCATATAAACTTTCTTTGGGTTGTATTACGAGAAAATATAAATAAAAGCAAAATAGCTTTTAGTTAATACTTTTTAAACTTGATAGAGATAAGAATATAAACGACGTTGTTGTAAAAAAGATTGGTAACATTTTTCAATCGTTATTTTTCTAGGAGCAGCGTCCACACTTACTGAGTTGCGAAAAGAACTCGAAAGCAGAACAGGTTTGTCTGGAAAGGAACTGAGGATAGAAAAAATTTGCTACACAGGAAAGGAAGGGAAGTCTGCTCAGGGTTGTCCGATGGCTAAGTGGGTGAGTGTATGGATCCCAAAATTTTATTTCATATTCATTGCATTTAAATAGTAAAGACTTATTCAAAATTAATCTCTGGTAAAGCTTAAACATATAACGAAGACATACAAATAAGATGATATGGATGGAATTTACTTAGACATCGATATTTTGAAATTTACATTCACACTACGATGACATTTGAAGAGTTAATTGTGGATAATTACCTCTTTACGGATTGTAGTTTTCTGAATGCATTCTTTTAATTATTTGTCTCTAAGAAATCATGTTACTAAAACTATTTGTGTTTTGTGTGGCTTACTACTTCCTATTATTTTAGGTAATAAGAAGATCTAATTACACAGAAAAAGTTTTGGTGGTCGTGAAATGTAGGAACGGACACCACTGCCCCACCACTTGGATCGTGGTATGCCTGGTGGCGTGGGAAGGGATCCCGCAATCGGAAGCTGATCTTGACTATACATTGTTGTCTCACAAACTAAATAGATACGGTCTGCCTACAACTAGAAGATGCGCAACGAATGA
Source organism: Actias luna (assembly GCA_039707435.1). Classification (NCBI taxonomy): domain Eukaryota; kingdom Metazoa; phylum Arthropoda; class Insecta; order Lepidoptera; family Saturniidae; genus Actias; species Actias luna. The sequence goes on along the minus strand of JAZHAC010000033.1, from coordinate 3,230,024 downwards.
GAACAGAACTTGTGCTTGCCAAGGTAACCTTGTTATCTTTAGTGAAGGTTTCTTTATTTGGTACATCAGTTTGGAACTGAAATTTCATTTTATTATGTATTTTAAAGAATTCCTGGTTACTTCTACTCCCCCTCGGTTGATTACAAAAAATACCCTGTTTAGAAGACAACGTGAAAATATCTATGTGGTCCCGAGCATCTGTGGAGTTATTTTGCTGTTTCTCGTCTATTTGTTTTTCTTTTTCTTTCTTTAGTACATCTTCAGTTCTTCCACACATTTCTGAGTTAGCATGAGAATACATAATAAAATGATATGTGTGCCAGTTCACTTAAAAGTGTTGTACAAATTTAGCATGATAAAAAATTACAATAGATAATTAGTTACGAATCATACTTATAAAGAAAGATCAAGTAGTTAAATCAATTTAAAAATATTGGGATACTTTAAACTAACAATTGCATGAAGGGCCTTTTGATATAAATTGTATTTCCGGACAATATTTAAACCTTAATTAATGATAAGTTATTCAGGTGCAATATACCAAATTATTGCAAATGACAAATCAATTCTGGAGTTAATCAAGGTTGTTTAAAATCTTACAATTATTCTACACAAAAAAAAATTAATTATATTAAAGACGCATTTGTTTTAATTCCAGGATTGGACCCGGAAACTTGTGGTGCATCTTACAGTTTCGGCTGTTCGTGGTCGATGTATTATAACGGGTGTAAGTACGCACGGTCGAAGACAGTCCGCAAATTTAGACTGTCAGTTAAAACTGAAGAAAGCGAGATTGAAGAACGGGTTCACGTGCTGGCCACGCTACTCAGCCCTTTGTATATGAACCTTGCGCCGAAAGCTTTTGATAACCAATGCCAGTTCGAAAAGGAAGCTTCCGATTGCAGACTGGGATTCAAACCTGGACGACCCTTTTCGGGTAAGATAGAATTCTTATTTTAGATATAAATTATATGAAACTTCTTTAAGGTACTTTTTTAAAACCATCAGGACTATTCCGGCAAACTTATACTTTCGTTTATTGTCTTGCAAATAGTTAAGTTGTTAAGTTGCTTCTATTTTCCTTATTTTTTTTTAGTTTCTGGTTTAGCGTTATAGCCACTGTCTCACCTGATGTTAAGTATGCCGTGGCTCAAGATGGTAAACATGCTAAACTTGGGGAGGAACTGGTTCTCAAGTGCAACTGCCGAAACACATCTATTAGTATTTATCGGCAGATTTTCAACTTAAATATGGTAGCTAGCCAGGCGGGCATTAGAAAAAATGCTATCACCATGTTGTGGTCTTATCACAATGTTTACCTTCACCGAAAGCTCGAACTCTTTGCAGGGAATTGAACTCACCTCTTTTGATGCGGCGTCCGTACACGCTGCCACTCATCGTTTCTTGTAACTTGGAAGAACAAATAATTACTGGATTCCAGGAGTAACAGCTTGCATAGACTTCTGTGCGCACGCGCATCGGGATCTACATAACATGCATAATGGTTGCACGGCGGTGGTCACCCTCGCCAAGCACCGCTCACTGTCCCGACCTACCGACGAGCAGTTACACGTTCTGCCACTGTATGTACTCGACAACACCGACGAATTCGGTTCCAAGGAAGGACATGAAGAGAAAGTCAAGAGCGGTGCACTTGAAATACTCGACAAGTGAGTGGTGATGTACAAATCTTATTTTTATGTAATTTTTGAAGCCGCCTACCCATTTATACCTAACGCCAAAAAGTTATCTTATCATAATTTTTTAATGAGAACTAAACTCAGATTTAGATGTCTCTATAATATATTAATTGCTATTTCTAATGCAGGACATGAGTTGAAAGTGTAGTTACCGTAACTTATTTTAACATTACGTATAACAGTTGTGCTTCGATAAGAAATTTGAAATATCTTTTATGATTTACCTAACACTCTTAACATTTTTCAACATCGTCATCAGTAAGGAGATACAAAAAGCTTAATTAAATATTATCTTTTTTTTTTTTATATAAGGTTTAGCGTTATGGTCATAATCTCACCTGATCTTAAGTGATGATACGGCCTATGTCGGTAGAGACGCTAAACCTGTAGGTAGACTGGCTCTCAAGTGCAACTGCCGGAACACACCTAAAGGTATTTGGCGGCAGATTTTCAAATTGAGGGTGGTACCTAGCCAGGCGAGCATTACAAAATGCCCTACCAACATGTTATGGTTTAAAGCTCAAGCTCATTGTAGGAGAATTCGAACCTACGTCTCTTAAAGCGAAGTCCGTCGAAAATAACACTCAGCTATCTTCGCTTAAAAAATTTGATACTATATTTTTGTAATAAAATATTGGTTCAATTTCAGGTATCCTATGGAAGTTCGCGTACGATCAGTGCCTCTTCAGCCTTGTCGACGTCATGGTAAGAAGCGAAAAGATGAAGATAACTCTGATTCAGCAAACACTTCAACAAATAGCAACACCCCGCAACAAAGCCCCGGTGGAAATCAAAAGAAACCTCAGTGCACCACTCCGTCACCTCGAACTCCGCAACCTGACGCCAGAAACAATGCCAGTCCTAGGAGTCAGAGCAGTGCATCGCCAAGATCTCTCACACCGGCTCTAAATCAGTCAAATCCGTCAGCATTTACAAACAATTTACCTTACAACTCGGCCTTTGCCAATCCTAACATGCACAATCAAAATCCGACACTCATCAACCCTAATCTCGGCAATCCTGCCCTCCTTGACATGGCAACTATGATCGACAACTTCACAGATGCACAATTACAAAGCAATCAGATTTCTAGCACGGTTTTAGACTCCCCATATAATCCTTATGACCAAAGCTACAATATCCATCATCAAAATGCACTATACAATCCCAATTCCATGGTGGAAGGGAATTCATGCCAAAACCCCAATCCCAATCAACTTCCTAGTTTCGCTTCAGGTTTACAGAAACGAGATCAGCAATTCAATAATATCAATGCTCAAATAAACCACCAAAACCAGTGGGCTGAGTTTGGAAACACGGAAATGTTTAACCACGTTGTTAAAGAAGACCCGGATTCAACGACAGCGCACTTAAATGTACCAACTAACAATTACAGTCCGGACTCTAATAGAAGTGAAACAAATTCCGATCATATGATATCTCAAAAAACAAACGATACGGATAAACATAATGTTATAGGCGATATAAACCAAAAAATCCCAGATTTCGATATGCCTAATTCCCCACGCCTAACGGAGATATCACAAAATTCTCAAAATACACCTGAATCTCCAGCACCGTCACATGTATCTGATCTTCAATCTCCAAACAACGATGGACTCAACTCTCCAGATGTTCGTAAGAGTGTATGGAGATCACCTGACTCAAAGAATTGGGATCAATCTAAAACAAAAGACCAATCTATTCCGGACAATGAGAATCTTATATTTAGAGTTCCAAAAGCGAGACCTCCATCTCGATCACAGCACGTAAACCCTGAAAATATGGAAAATTCAACGTTTTTAAAACCATATCCTCCTTCCGAGAGACCAAATCTAAACCAAGGTTATGAGAACAGGAATCCTTACGACAATAGACTACTATCTAATACTGTCCCACCGTCAGCAGGCTCTCATACGAATTTTACCATAAATCACGATGAGTCCAATCAAAACATGGCAAATAAACCCGTTCCAGAATTTACAGGGAATAACTTTCATCCTGTCAATCAAACTTCTTTCAGCAATCAAACACCAATACAAGGATACGGAAACTACCCGCAAATGTCCAACGCTTACACATTCCCACCGAACCCTTATGGGCACTTTAACCCTTATGAAAACACATACAACGATTACAACATGGCGTTATACAACGCAGAAAAATACAAAAGGGAGGAACTCCTAAGGAATCCGCATTGTTACAACTCGTATGGGTATCAGTATAACCCTAATTTTCCACCGAATTTTTATCAAAACCCCAGCCCGAACTGGTGCCAATCGTCGCCCAACTGGTGTCTCTACCCGCCGCCATTCTCTATACCCTATCCGCCTGAACCTCCGAAAGCGGAACCGATCGGCGAAGTAACAGATTTCACCGACAATTTAGAATGTTTCAAAGATAGCCAAATGGGCGGCGTAGCGATAGCCCTCGGCCACGGCAGCGTCCTCTTCGAATGTGCCAAACACGAGATGCACTCGACCACGGCTGTCAAAACACCGAACCGAGTGAACCCCACCAGGATATCGTTAGTCTTCTACCAGCACAGGAACTTGAATCGGCCGAAGCACGGTCTCGAGGAGTGGGAGGAGAAGATGAGGTTAAAAAAGTTGGGACTAACGCCTCCGACACCGGGTACTCCGGCGCCGAACTCGAATTCTGCTTCTCCGGCGTCGACGCCCGGACAGGAGAAGCAGAGTCCTGTTGCGGAGAAATGGAAGAGCGGCGAGGATGCCATCCCCGGGGGGTTCAGCTCGCTGGTGGCGCTGGTGGAGGCGACACGCAGGAGCGGGCAGGTCATGCTGCGGACGGAGACGCAGACGACGATGTCGTGGACGACGCTGTTCCCGATGCACGGGTGCACGGTCACCGGCCCCTACCAGGAGTCGGGCACCTGACGCAAGCCCGGGCCCGCGGCCCAATGTGCTTCCGATGCCAAACGACGGACCGACCTCCCTTCCGTACCTATGTAAGGTCAGTGTTGCCTTCCCTTTATTAGATACTAGAGCCGCGTGCTTTAAAAAAATACGTTTCGTAGTTCCTGATTTATGTAACGTAAGTATTAGCCGGGAACTGGTCCCGGATGCGCTGACCGCGTCCGGCGCGTTCGGTTATACGTTTCCGTTTGGAATTGATAACTGTTTTTGTAACAAATATTTTTTAACATATACCCGAGTGAGTTTTAATCAAAGATGTAACTTAAGTTTTAATTTTATTATAGTGTTATTGCATTTCAGCTAGTCTTACGTTCTTACCGTAGTGTCGCGTTTATGTGTCGGAGTGAACGTCTTGTGTTATTTTACTTTGTATATTGTGGGCGTTTCAACTTCACCGATGTTAAGTCGAACCGTTATTATTATTATTATTATTCGGGAATAAGTTTTAATATTTACAAGTGCTGTACAAAATAGTGACGTTATTGTATCTTTTGTCTGCATATTTTGTCGATGTTTTTATTTCTCTCTCTCTCTCTCTCTCTCTAATTAAGCGCATAACGTACGTTTCATGCGATACAATGATCTCATCAACTACTAACTCCTACATTATTATGGTTTAATCAGAACAAAAGTACAAAACATCACATTAGAAATGAAACTCTGAGGGAGTGGAAATGTTAGTCGATAATGTTTATCGATATTAGTACCTTTGTTTGTGTATTATTATTTTATTCTTAGTGAATGTAATTAATTTATATCATTCCTCTGTTTTAACGGTTGTTTTGGCTTATTTCTAATAGAACGACATCATAGCGGACCCGCTGAATATATTATTTCCAACAAATATGCGAGTGTTTTATTAGGTTAAGACGTGTGTACTTTTAACTTTTTAGAATATTTAACTTATTTATATTATATTACGTGAACCATTATCGGAATAATTTTCTTTATAATAATTTTAGTATTTACGGTAGACATTAATATTTAATCATATTTGCTTAACGAGTATCGACGTTAAATTATTGCGGTTGTTATGTGAATGCTTCAAGAGAGCGCCATCATTGATTTTCTAATCGAATGCCTTTAATCGAATGATATTATTTATGAATCTGTATTCAGTATAGGGCGTTTTTATTTTAATAAAACGAATTAGTACGTTATTATGAAACTCATTCTTCTAAATTTAGCAACTATAAAGTTTTATAAATTTAGATAAAAAAATAAATAAACATACAATAAAAGAAAATAATAAATTAATACCGTACATAAGAGATAGAGCTATTTCGAAAGTAAATAATAAACATTTTGCAGGCGCTTAGAAATATAATATAGTAGGCATTATTATTATTGAAAATGAATGAAAATCATACTGATAAATAGTTATTAATATATAATTAGTGTTAAGAAAAAAAGTTTGTTTTAAATATTAAACTATTGATATAGTTTATATTTTTTACGTGTACGTATTTATTGAATGGTAAATTTATTGGGACGAACGACGTGAAATTATTTATAAGTGTAAAGTTTTGATTGGAACAAAACTTATAAAAATAAATAAAAAAATAAATAAAACTAAGCAATAATAGACAACGGGGTCTATGTACATTGTAACGTTAAGAATTGAAAAGAATAAATAATGAATTAACGAATGGTGCGATAGTTTCGACGGTCTTATGGTAACGCTTGTCTATGGTAACATTTGTTTTTTTACTGAGGTTTGCCTAAAAAACCTAATAAAATAATATATTTCTGATATTATTTGGTGTTTATTAGCGCATTGGTAAAATGCCCTTTCATATTCTTGCCAGTTTTCAATAGTTGCCAATCTCACTCATCGATTTCAACAATACATATCAAATGTAAAACGTTAAATACCGAAAACCGCAAAGTGACATCTGTCAATGAATTAAATTAACACAATTGATATGAATGACAATGAAATATATGAATGGCGACACGTTTTACTGAAATCTAAGTAATAACCTCATCGTGCGTTGGATTTTTTATGAGAGATTGTATCATTTAGGTGACACTGGAAACCTGTGATATAAATATAATTTTCATGAGTGTTCGATTGCAGCTTGCACGTGATTGGTCGTGGAGATGCACTGATCGATTTCATTCATTTCATTGTGAAATCTTTTTTATAATTAAAATAACCAAAAACGACCAGTATTGTCAAGAATATTGTAACCAAAAATTTTTGTGTTGTAGTGCCTGTGACGATTATGATATTTCGTGGGTTATGGGTTATATTTATTACCAATGTGAAATGTATTTATGTCTAACGTAGGCGTCGGCTTTCGATTGACTCAAAGCGTTTAGAATTTATTTACAAAAAAAAAAAAATGAAATTTGAAATCGATCAATTTTTTTTTTTTAAATAAGTGAGAAAAATCCTCAGTGTTATTAACTTGAGTTTTGAGTGAGTCGACGGGTGCGCCTTCGTGCTAATATGATAAATAATTTGTAACAATGTTTTTATTGTATTTTTCTGCCAAAACAAAATCGATTGTGTCATGTAAATAGAACTACCATTATTTATTAATACAATTAATTTAAAAAAATGATCATGTTTTATTTATTTATTTTTATTATAAGAGAAACCGAATGCTATTGTTTGCCGATGATAAGATAAGCCGATAAGATGCCGAGTAAGTTAGTACGGTATGGTAATAAAAGATTGCAGGAGAAAGTCTTTAGTTAAACAGATAACCACCAGTATTTTCTCTCAATTTTTATTATTAAAATTTATCGTTATGGCCATAATCTCACCTGATCTTAAATGACGATATGGCCCAAGTTGGTATACACGCTAAACCTGTGGAGGAACTGGCCCTCAGGTATAACTGCCGGAACACACCTATAGGTATTTCGAGGCAGATGTTCAACTTGAAGGTGGTAGCTAGCCAGCCTGGCATTAGAAAAAGCCCTTGCACGATGCTATGGTTTCGTCAAGATGTTTTCCTTCACTGAAAGCTCAAGTTCATTACAGCTGGAGTCGAACTCCCGTCCCTTAACGCGGAGTTCGTACACACTACCACTGACCTATCATCGCTTCTAATCATGTTATCAGCTCTTGATCAGATCGAGTCAGATCGTATGTATGTCAGTCAATACTAAGAATTAAAAAGTACAGAAAAGAATTATTGTAGCAAAATTGGTTAAATGATGTAAAATTGCATATTGAAATGGTATCGGTATTACTTATAATTCCGATACTAACAGTAATGAAGTATTAATATAATAGGTTATGTAGAAATTACTGTCTTCGGTCGCCAGTTATTTAAGACCACATGACATTATAGCAAAAATGCACTGATTTACAATGAACCACAAATTACCTGCAACCGTGCTATTGAAACTTGTTGCTGGAGTCACTATATTTTAAATGGTTATGGCTCAGTTGGTAGTATGTTCTCTCATTAATAGCTAGTACCGCGTTCGTTTATCTCTTTCGCGATTCGGTAACAGCCCAAGCCGAGGTTCGGTCACTAGTGACACCCTTGTGCGAGTTACCCCGCGGGTTTGAGCGTCTTCCGCGCTCACCCCTTTAGTTCAGGTGAAGCTGTAAAAGCCCCACAGGCTAACAGTGTAGGTCCTTACGAAAAAAAAAAAAAGTTGGTAGTATGTACGGACGCCACGTCAATGGACGTGAGTTAGAATCTACCTGCAATGAACTTAAACTTTTGGTGAAGGTAAACATCGTGACGAAACCATAACATGGTGGTAGAGGTTTATCTAACACCCGCCTGGCTAGCTACCACCCTCAAGTTGAAAATCCGTCGCCAAATACCTCTATACCGAATACAGTGTAGTAGACAAGAACATATTCTACAACTGTCAATAAATTGATTTGATGGGCTATAATTTTGTATGGTATAAAGACAATTATAAAGGCAATGATTAAAATATAATGATTTTTTTACGGACTCAAAAATGAAAACTGAATAAATAAGTAATAATATGATATTTCGCTAGATGGCGGTTTTTAACACTGCGAAATGAAATAAACAATTTATAAAAAAAATTACCGCTCTATGGACGACGTAAAATAGGCGATTTAGCAAAAACACCAATGAAATTGCGTCTATCCGGAATTATTATTGAAAATTTAGTTATATTTTTGGGCTGAAAAGGGTATCAGGGTATAAAGCTCACCTGCACGGGGTGCACCCTGCCAAGTAACCGATGAGGCTCTGGCGAATGTCGATCCCACAATTGGTTTTGATCATGGCGGTTGACCATGTAATCCTTCATTCATCACAGCTTGGTAATAGGGTTATTGCCCGACTGGTTAGCGCACACCCTCGGGTTTATATTGCCGCAAAATAAAGGTTTACTATGAGTTGAAATAAAACTAATTTAAACGGATTTTATCGCGGTTATTTATTAAATTTTGATCCCGACGTTTCGAAAGCTTTTCAGCCTTCGCGGTCACGGGGCGGACTGAGGTGTAGGTTGTCCAGAAAAGTTTATGTTACTGTGTCTACCTTCAATTTGGACAACCTACAGCTCAGTCCGCCCCGTGACCACGAAGGCTGAAAAGCTTTCGAAACGTCGGGATCAAAATTTAATAAATAACCGCGATAAAATCCGTTTATGTTAGTTTTATTTCAATGAATAATATTCGCGTAAACCTAAGAAATCATTATGTTTACTATGAGTCTTTGTGTTCCGTCATAGAGAATGAGAACAAGTCCTTTTCGGCAAGGTCAGGAACGTAGCTGTAATGCTGGTGTTGCGGCTGTGTATAGGCGACGGTAACCATTTACCATGACATGTCTGCCTGTTTGTTGTCAATTAATATTAAAAAATGTACCTACTATATTAAGAAATCCTGAACGGTTATATGTCCTACCCACGAAGACAACTTACAGACAGAATACTTTTTGTGACAAAATACTTTATAATCCGGGCATAAACGCGATTCAATTTCTTATATAATATAGCATTGACCCGCTTAGTAAAATTGTTTCTTTTCTCAGTCACAATTTATGTAATTGGCCATATATTTTTATTGTTTTTTTTATATATTTTTGATAGCTTTATATTTTTCGAACAATGTAAAATAAAATAAATAAAATGCACCAAAGGTGATTTATCTCTATGGAAGATGAAATGTCTTAAATGAGGCCTATTTAATAGGCATAAATAAAACAAACTTGTTATTATGGTATTTTTTATTTATGTAAATAATATAAAAACCTTATACATCTCGACTTCGATTTCAACTTTATTATAGGTATATAATAATATGCGAATCACAGTTTATAGTTTCAGTTAATTAATTGTCATTTTAGGCACGTTTTTTATTTGGTTTGTTGACAACCTGATTTTAAGTAGTCACTACGGCTTGTGGATAACTTTTTCTAACCTTAGAAAAGGTCCTGGGATCATTTATAAATAGATCATCTCACTTGAAGACTGATTCTGAACTTTATAAAAATATATTGATACATCTAGTTCGATACAAAATTGTATGGAAGCACTTTACATATATATAGTACGAAAAATATGAAAACTTATAGTTTCATTTGTATGCTTGGCTACGTTTATTAGTATGTACTTTTAAAATTTATAATTAATTATAATAATATATGTATAATCTCAAAATTCATATACATTTTTATTTCATTTATTACCAATTAATGTCATGTGACTTCTCTACGAAGACAGCGAATTCGACTGACGAAATGGCTTAGTAATTTATACGGACGTTTGGTCCAACCGAGTACTGGAAATAGTACTTGTGTGATTTATAAATAACTAGTTTCCACTCGCGACTCCGCTCGCGTTAATATCGATTCATGGCTCTAAAATGCAAAACAAATCGGATGACGCGATTAAAAGTTTTATTCAAAGTCTATCCCTTTATTTAACTTTTTCGCGAGAAAAAGTACCCTATCAACGTCTCTAGAATCCCATCTATCTCAATACCAAAATTCATAATAATCGATTTTACTATTTAAATATACCTGTGTGTGAACTTTTAAATTACCTTATTGGGGTTTTATTTTGCTGATATTCTTTCGTAAGCTGAAAGATCACCAGGTATAAAAAAAAAAGACATTTTCAGTATATTTCACTGACACCAAGCGCACAACGACACATCTCGGCGGGTGGACCCATAGAATGGAATCTACTCGAATTAACAATCGCAACGCTCGCGAGCATGTGGTACAGAAAAAACCACGGTCGTGAGCGTGTCGTCTTACGTGCTACAATCCCTGTGACGTCACGTGATAATAGAACAGGAAAACAGTTTCCTAGTATAATAACTGGAACAAGAAGTGTTTGAGTCATCGGAATGTTTTCACGCATGTAATTATTTGCATTACTAATTTTAATTTATAATGGAATAGTTTTCTTAAATAGTCATACAAAAAATATATTTATATTATATGTGTAAGCCACTCTCGCCAAAATAGTGAGCGGCCTGCATATAAATGAATACGAACACAAATCAGTTTTAATGTTATAATACCATAGTCTTCTTTGAAATAATTTATTTAAAATAGCGGGTACTCGAATCAGAATTTTTCGAAAAAATCAATAATAACGTCAGCGAAGCGGCGGGTAAAAGCTAGTACTTGAATAAAAAAATCCCTGAAAATTTAAGCCCTTTTATATTTGATATGTAATTTAAGTATAATTTATATTTGAGTACAATACGATATACAGATTTCTATAAGTCGAACATCAAGGGAGATGCTAAAAAATTCTAGTTTGCAACTTATAGAGAACGGGGGTATTGGTGTTTGAAGGGAAGGGAAAAAAATATTTTTCGAGATTTGGAGGTCTTCAACTTCTCGAGGTTCGACTTAACGAGGTTCTATTGTACTAGTTTCTCCTTTGAAATCTCGACTTTGAAATATATATATTTTTAACTATCCTCTTGTGTTTTCAGTTTTCTTTTATCTGCCACGACATTGTATATAAACGACGCTGTATATAGTTGATAAATATGTTATCAAAAAAAAATGTTTTACAATAACGAAAAAAAAAAATACAATTACGTATTACTCGGTGTATAAGTCGCAGGGACTTCGTTCGCGTAAAACTAAAAGTTAGTTAATACTTCCTGCTCGTTTTTGTAACATTATTTAACACAGCTTTGCTCCTATTGCTGGTAGCGTGATGTTATATAGCCTAAAGCCTTTCTCTATGACTGCTCTACCAGATATAAAGATAGTTCTCATATCCGATTGAAGGATTGGGTTTGTTTGTTTGTTACGCTTTCGCTCCTAAACCGCTGAATCGATAATAATGAATTTTGGTATAGAGATAGATGGGACCTTGGAGACGGGGATAGGTTACTTTTTCTCGCGAAAAAATTAACGGAAGTGGGGTCAAGAGAGGGACAAATTTTACATCAAACTTTTTATCGTGTCATCCGATTTGTTTGGCAAAATCAATATTAACGCGAGCAAAACCGCAGGTAAAAGCTAGTCATATAAGACATATAAGGGCCCCTCAGAGATGGTGGTGCTGCATAGCGACTATGATGTTGGCGAGGGCGGTCCTCGCGTCGCAGTTCGGGAAGCTGTCGAGCACGTGACAAGCGGCGCGGATGTGCTCCCGCTGCAGAGCCTTCGTCTGCTCGATACCCTCGCCCTCTACCACCGCTTTATATAACTAGAACGATAAATACCCCATCTATTTTTTATCTATTCAAAACATATTGTTTATCTTGGGGATGTTACGGAAGTAGGTATTCGGAAGCCTGTGTAAGAATCGCAAGTTCATATTCTGCTTTATCGGAGTTGGAGATGCAACCGTAGTCGGATGCCAGACGAAGGTAAAAAAAGACAGATGTGTTATATAAAAAAAAAAAAACTATATATGTAAAAATAAGTCCCTATTTTCCTTCGTAAACCGATAGAACAATTCGTTAATTATTTTTTTGTTGTGTTAATTATTGTCAGAAGGTTTTTATGAAAGAAAAAATAAGGAAATTGAGAGGAACATTACAAAAATTAAGTAAGTTGACGATGATATTAATTTTACAAACCTGTTACTATAATGCTTAATACTCATAGTTAAGATAGGACAACGTCTGTAGGGTCAGCTAGTATATTCTATAATAATATTGTTCGATACTACGAACGAAATTTGGTATCTTCCATAGAACTTAAAGGACATAAAACTTCCGTTTCCGGATAACCTCTGATTCGAAAGTACCGAAGCCAAAGTGGGAGACGGAGGTGTAAAATTAATCAGAATTTCCGACCTTTCGTAATAGGAGTTTAAGCTCCGTAACATCCCTAGTTTATTTATTAAAAGTAGGATAATTAAATAAATTTTATTGCTGCCCAAAAACTACTTCCGCTTAGGAAACAATATGGTGTTCTGGAAGAGAAGAAACGGCAAAAGTAACTCTTCAGTAATCGCTCTTTTTGTCATTTGAATACAATTATCCCAAACTAAAAATATTTTAATTCCATGCATTTTATCTGCTAAGTATTCTGCAATATAATAAAATACTTTCAATAAGTTTCAACTTTACAATTTATTTACACTGTTTTAATTATAGTTCACTTAATTCTTGAGAGACTTTATTATAGAAGCGGATACGTTGTACTGTAAATGATTTATATTGAGCCTTTTCAGGAAAATCATCGAAAGCGATAAATGCACCTTTTTACAGGAGACATTTTGTTCATTCCAAATTAAAAAGTATATATTTAAAAAAAATGACTTGGAGTTCATAGTTAATTATTGTAATTAATTAATGTATAAAAAAGTGGGTATTAACCTACCGCTTCTTTATTTATGGGATTTTAAATTTGAATAAAATATTAGATATTTATGAAAGTATATCATATATCTATAGGTAGGAGCTTAGTACATATTTAAATAAGTGTAATATATATTTAAATGGCTTTATTAAGTATTTATGGATGTTAATGTAATATTATGTAAATCGTTATAATACCTAGTTATAGAAATAAAATACATAGTTTACCTGCATTTTATATCGATTATGTATTTAATATTGCAAAATAGTTTCTCATACAATAGAATTGCTTAAATGATAATCAGAGCATTCTTTGAATTTTACAAGCTTTTGTAGGTTGACAGAACAAAAATAATAAAATACTTTACTATTACAGGTGAATGAATTTGTTCATTACAAATGGATTTTGTTTATCACAGCCTTACATATGCTTTTTTATGGAATAGGGGGCAAATGGAGCCAGCGTGTCACCTAATGGTAAGTGACCACCGCCGCCCATGGACACCCACAACTCCAGGGGAATCGAGTGCAACTGCCGTAACACACCTATTGGTATTTAGCGGTTGGTTTTCAACTTGAGGGTGGTCGCTAGCAGGCGGACATTAGAGAAAGCCCTACCACCATGCTATGGTTTCCTCACGATGTTTTCATTCACAGAAAGTTCAAGCTAGCTCTAGTAGGTGGTTGGATTCGAACTCACATCCCATGACGCGGCGTTCTTACACACTACCACTGAGCTATCATCACTTCATTTTAATTTTGCAATTTATCTTTATTTACCGACTTGTACTAATGCAATTAAAAAAAAAATGCTATGTTCTATATAATGTGTTTCTTACCTTACCTAGACAACTGATCTAGAAATTGGATCGTTTAGTAAAAAGGTAAATACTTACCGCATGATAGTCGACATCATGTACGCTGTTTCGTCCTGCTTCGATATAGGAATACAGGTCAGGTCGAGCCTCTAAGGTGAAGGCGAGTGGAGCCCCCACCAGCGAGAAACTGCTGGGCTCTGGGCCAGAGAATGCCTCGAGGTCCAAGTACGCTTGCCAGGCCAACGCCAAGTGACAACCGAAGAGATAACCCTGGAATGGAAAGTACTTTGATGTTCGAAAAGTACAAATAATACTGTATGATTGTAGGCCTTTTTTTTAAGCACGCCTGGTTAGTTACCACCTTTTTTTTACTAATGTGGTGATTAAAATCCCAGTTTTTACGAAATGAGGATGAGGAATCATAGCATCTCGTAAATGCATTACCCGGGGTCAGGTCAAAGGCGAGAGAAGAATGTGGCGGCTCATTAGGTGCTAATAAACCAACACTTCCCACTAAAACCCACCACAGCACACTTCAAACTCCCGTGTTGCCAGATGAAAAACTGCCGCCAAATACCTATAGATGTGTTCCTAAGCATCAAATTCCTCCAAGGTCCAAGTTAAAGACTTGTAAACACACACACATATTGACACATATACATACGCACACCACACGCTCACACACATCTCAAACACACTCACACACATATATATACATGTATATGTATATAATAGCTGATCCGACAAACGTTGTTTTATCTTATACGAGTAAGTTATTTCTTAAAAAATGAGAGGATGAGGGTGAAAATTTAGGTTGTAGGTAAATTTTAATGCCACAACATATAAAAAAAAATTGACACGACAATTTTATATGCATATTTATATGTACACACGCACACATATACACACACGCACACGCCCACACTTACTTACTGACGAATCACGCAATCACGTTAGGTATTTACTTCCCTACACTACTTGGTTTCTCAAGGCTCCGCCTAATTAGAGAACCCCTGAAAATGTATCTTTATCACTTTTGTATTTTAAATAAAGTTGTACTTGAGAGTCAATCTCTCCACTAGGCTTAGCGTGTCCACCATTTTGGGCCACATTATCACTTAACACCAGGCGAGATTATGGCAATAAGGTTAAACTTATAGAAGATAAAAAAAGAGAAAGGATTCACCACGATATTTAGCTTTAAATACAGTATGACGTAGATTATGAACTCACTACAATTGATCATTAAATCCAAGTGTGTTATAACTGTGTCATCATGGATTTAACGTCTACGTGACAGGTATTAAATGTGTTTTAAAAACGTCACGACATAGGTCACGTCGCTTCGCTAGGCTGTATCGGACGTGTCAACATTCTCCACCATAATAAAACATAGTAACTATGTCACGAGTCCTATTTACAATACATATCATTATTTGGCCTCTCTTACTGTATTTTTTAATCTTTTACCATCATCCCAATTTTACATCATCCTCCACACATTTAGCCTCAACTATAAAAAAAGTACGTTAATTATCTAGATTAATGTTATAAAGTGGAAAGGTTTGTTTGTTTGAACACGCTAATATTAGGTATTACTAATCGGATCTTATAAATTAACATCACGCTACCTACAGTAATATAAATAATAAAAAAAACGTTACGGACAAAATATATTAAGTGATTTTTAATTCCATAAATAAAGTCGCAGGGATAGCTAATATTTTATGTAGCGTAATGGTGACAATCTAACCTATTGTCAAATTACGATGTAACCCAAAATGGTGGACACGCTAAGCCTAGTGCAGGGTCTTGCTCTCAAGATAGATATTTGGCAGCACATTTTCAACTTTAGGGAGGTAGCTAACCAGGCGGGCCGTAGAAAAAGCTCTAACACCACACAATGGTTTAATCACGGTATTTTCCTTAACCCAAAGCTCAGGCCCGTTGCAAGGATTCGAACTCACGTTCGATGACGCGGCGTCCGTACACACTAACAGCTGAGCCATCATCGCTTCAAAATTCGCTAATATATTATTAACGTTTTATATCTCAACATTATAATTTTGTATATAGTAGGTATTCGTTTGACAATGATAGATTATTAATAACCTGTAATGAATGACTAAATGTAACACGAATAATTAATACTTAATCTAGACTAATGAGTAATTAGTGTATTGCATAATAATTTTAAAAATTAGCAAAGTTTTAAATGTATTAGAATAAATTTGAAGTATATTAGCAAAATGTTTACATTTATTAGAATACTTTGAAATATATGAGTAAAAAATACCTGATTTTGTAATGCAGACTTATGTCCAGCTAATTTGAGTGCGGCAGAACAGCTCTTGCCAAGCAGTGCCCCGGCTGCCAGCACGTGCCTCGCCGACCACTCACGACGAGCTGACCCGATAACTCCAACCATCGGCAAAGGGTCTAATATACATTCCCATTCTGTAATTTCGATTTTAAAACTGTATAGATCTTGAGTAAAATTTCACAAAAATGATATTATATTAGATTAAATTTCGAATGTATAACGCGTGTAAATATAGTTGTTTGTGTACCAAGTCTTACATTACGTGGAGCTTCACAAATATATAATTAAAAAATACAAAGGCTCATTCAGAAAAAAAATATTGTCGTGTACAGATTCGAAACCAAATTGATCAGTATAGCGGCCACGGTAAGGTGTCTGCTAAAACCGCTGTACTAATTGAGCGCCCTAAATAATTCTACCTAATTTTATAAATACGTAGTAGTAAATACGAAGCGATAACAGCTCAGTTGTTTGTGGACACCGCGTCTAGGGACTTGAGTTCGAATCCACCTACAATAAGCTTGAGCTTTCGGTGAAGGAAAACATTGTAATGAAACCATAGCATGACGGTAGGGTTTTTTTCTGAAATTCGCATAGCTACCAATCACCCTCAAGTTGGAAATCTGCCGTCAGATATCTACAGGTGTGTTCCGGCAGTTGAACTTGAGCGCAGCTCCGGATCTAGGGGCCTTGGGCGGCAGTTTCAGCGCCAAAATCATTTCGGCTATGAAAGTAATTGTAGAGTTATTTCTAGCCGCAGAATTTTAGCATAGCTTTACTTATTTTCTACATTCGGCCTGGCCCGCTCTAGGGAGGGCAAGCCGAGCAAACACGGGGCGTCAAAATTTAAGGGTGCCGCGGCGGCCGTTTTGTTGTAAAAATTAATATAATAAATTTTACTAACAAGAAGAAATTTCGCATATGAATCCTTTCTTCGCTAAAATATTATATTGCTTAGGTAATATATATGTATATTGATATTATATTAAAGTTTCTAAAGGGCGCTGCTTGAACTTATTTGAACATTCGGTGCTATGAATATATAGTAATTCACTGATCTATGTATAAAGCATTAGCAAAACAGCAAATCACTTCTTACGTTTTGCTATGAACCTGTACATATTGTTTCCTTATACCAAATAGCATTAGCATGCGAAAAGAGCGTGTCTTGATATGTATTTGAACATGTTTCAAACTTGTTTATTACATCCAATTATATAAAGGCAGTTACAATACACAACAGCATTATTTTTACTATTCACTTGTTAATGATAAGTTGAAGTGTATTTTAATTATCATAAAATTGGTTACTTTGAGCAGGGCTGTCTTTAACCTGTTGGCGGCTCTGGGCACGTTATGATAATGTCGCCCCTATGACCCCTTGACAGAGAATGTTTTTTTTTTTGAATGGACAAAGGAAGTTGGTAAGCAGAATTCTAGATTTATTTTTTTACGGCCTCATTAAATGAAGAGATACTCTATTAATAGGTCGACGAAAAGGTTTTTTCGCATACTTTGTAAACTCGTAATAAAATCTCTTTGGCTGTACTATTTTTCTAAAATGTTTTTATTTAACTTGTTTTCCTTTCTGTCAACATCAGTGAATCTAATGAAGAAATTCGAAACATTTTAAAATTAATATTTCAAAAAAGGAAACAATGCAACGCAAGCCGCGAAAAGAATTTGTGACGCTTGTGGACCTAATGCAGTGTTAATAAGATTAACACAAAGTTGGTTTAAGATCTTCAAGTCCGAGAATTTTGATGTTAAAGATGCTCTGGTCGCCCTGTTACGGATGAAGACGACGATATATATACCTGTAGAACTGGAAATTGACCACAAAACAGTTTTGATCGTATTGAAAAAACCTGAGTACATAAAAAGCTTGGTATTTGGATACTCACACACACGAGCTCACTGAAAGAAACCTAATAAACCATGTACCTATATGCGTTTTTTTTTTGAGACAGTGAAACCGTAACTTTTTTGAAAATATGGATAACTGGTGATGAAAAACGGATCATATACGACGAGATGGTGCGACAAAGATCGTGGTCAAAGGTCGGTCACGCTTCACAGACCGTGGTAAAACCAGGGTTAACTCCTACAAGTTGATGCCTACAGTATGGTGGGCTTTGAAAGACATTGTTCATTATGACCCTTTATCAGCAGGCACAACCGTTGATTCGAATTTCTACTGCTAATAACTAATGAGATTTAACCAATATTTTGAGAGGAAGCGGCCGGAATCGATTGAATATAGGTTTCTTATATTTCGTTTGATGGGACACAAATAAAAAGAAATTGCGTGTGCTTAATAACACATGACAGAAGTAAACCTACATAAAGGCGAGGATAAGAATATAATATACAGCTCTAAAGTATGGAATAAAGCGTATTGGTTCGGCATATACCATGTTTATGTCGATACTGAATGCGACTAATGCCTCATGCTCTTTCGTGTAACGCTCGCCGATAGAGAATATGAGTGGCGCTATGCCAGTCTCTCGCTCCTTTAGTCGACTCGAGCCAGTTTTACTCGAATGCGCGTTATATAACATATCATGACGGCGAGCCTCATTCAATAGCTACAAAATAAACTTAATTATTGCCTTATTATTACTGCCTTAATTATTCAACTAATCATTATAACATTTTGCATACACATTGGTATTGCATAAAAATATAAGATAGTTATATTCCCAGAAAATAAAGAACTGTCTCCGGGGATAAGAAATAGATTAGATTGACAAATTATTTGTAAATGCGAACTAAGCTACATGTAAAAGCTAGTTAACAATAAACTTTGAAGCAAAAATGAAAGTCGCAATTTACTCCTCAGACGTTATTATTAATGACTGTTGTTACGTTCGACAGTTAAACTTTGTGAATTGGTTAGAAACGAGCTAAAATAAAAGTTGATAGTGTTTCAAATTACTGATATTTTAACATTGTTGTGTACATTATTAGTGTACTGAGAGCGTTCATGATTCAAATAACAATATGCATAAGTTTATAACGTTAATGTAATAGCTATGATATAACTTTTTTTATACTTAAAGTTTTAGCGTTATCACCTGATTTTAAGTGACGATAAGGCCCAAGTTGGTAGACACGCTAAACCTGTGAAGGAACTAGCTCTCAAGTGCAGCTGCCGGAACACACGTATTGGTATTTGGCGGCAGTTTTATGACTTGAGGGTGGTAGCTAGCCATGCGGGCATTAGAAAAAGCCCTACGACCATGCTATGGTTTCCTCGCGATGTTTTCCTTCACTGGAAGCTCAAGCTGATTGTAGGTGCTTGGATTCGAACTCACGTCACTTGACGCGAAGTCGTACACACTACCACTGAGCTATCATCGCTTCAATAACTGATTGTATAGTTGTTGTTATGAATATTATAAAGCGGAAAAGTTTGTTTGTTTCAACGCGAAAACATACAAAGTACCAGTCGGATTTGAATGATTATTTTTGTGTTTGATAGAACGATCACGAAGGCTTTAGACTTTTTAAAAGCACACCACCGTCAATAGGAGCTAAGATGTATCGAAAAACGTTATAACAATGGGCAAAAATTATTAATAATATTTAGTTTCATGCGAACGCAGTCGCGGATACAGCTAGTGTCGTTATAGTTTTGAAAATATTATGTAAAAGATCAGCCGCAGAATGAACTTTCTTACTAACATAACAATAATGTATTATTGTTCTCATTTTTAATATAGCCGTGAATTTTGATTCACACTTGTGAAATAATGCTCCTTAAATGTGTACCTTCCATTTTATATACTTAAATAGTTGAATATAACAGCATTGTTTACAAATATTATTAAGTTAAACTTATATATCGACGTTGTGCTATGTACAAAAAGTATTACTTTGAAATATTGAATAAAAATGCACTTTTTTTTACACGCTTTATATTAGCTTCACCTGTATGTATGTATTTATGTATGTATGTATTTAACCGACCCCTTTTTCCAAGTAAAAGACATCAACGAGATCTAATGAGGTTTTTACACGCTTTATATTAGCTTCAGTTCCAGTAACTAAAAAATAAAAAATAAATAATAGTTTAAAAAACTAGAACACACACTTTATATAGAAAACTAAACTAAAAAACAGAAAATAAATTTTAATAAATATTAATTATGAATAATGTATTTTTTTTAATAAATATAAGTTATTAATAGTTTGAATAAGAGAAAAAATGTTTTATTGTAAAAAAAGCGTGGGGTGCATCGTGTCAATAGTTATGAATATTTAATTGACAGATATGAGAAGGATTATCATTTCGATAATATCTTGAAAAGCACCCCCGCTTTTTTTACAATAAAACAATTTTTTTCTTATTCAAACTATTAATAACTTATATTTATAAAAAAAAATTACATTATTCTTAATTAATATTAATTAAAATTTATTTTCTGCTTTTTAGTTTAGTTTTCTATATAAAGCGTGTGTTCTAGTTTTTTAAACTATTATTTATTTTACAATGTTCTTGGTGATGCATTTTGCATATTTTTATTTTATAATTGAGATTTAGCGTTATGGCCATAATCTCAGCTGGCCTATAAGTGAGGATACGGCCCAAGTTGGTAGATACGCTAAACCTGTGGAGGAACTGGCTCTTAAGTGCAACTGCCGGGACACACCAATTGGTATTTGGCGGTATATTTTCAACTTGAGGGTGGTCGCTAGCTAGTCGGGCATTAGAAAAAGCCCTACCACCATGCTATGGTTTCCTCGCGATGTTTTCCTTCACCGAAAGCTCAAGCTTATTGTAGGTGGAGTGGATTCGAACTCACGTCCCTTGACGCGAAGTCGTACGTACTGCTACTGAGCTATCATCGCTTCAACTCAGCGAAGCTACAATTTTTAGCGAATGCAATTCATCGTATAGCACTTTGAGTCACATAACAGTGTTTTTATACGAAAATTTAGTTAGTAAAATAGTAATTATAGTCAATATATTTAAATCTTCAAAAAGTTCATATATCAGATAGATAATGTTCTTTTCACAATGAAAACTAAGGCCATTCTATGAGGTAAACAAAGGCATTGGGTTTTTATGTCCAATACAAATTAGACTAGGAAGGCGATACCCTGGTAATTCTAGGTGACAAACCGTTTGGTAGTCTCAATTTATAGCACATCAATATTCAGCTCACAGTCCGCGAGCTCGTCGCATTCAGGGCGCGCTTCGTGCCTTTGTGGAATCGACAATGTGAATTTTAAATACCTACGAACATAGTACAAAGCGTATCATGTAGATCGGAATGAGTTGTTCAGACCAAACTTTGAAGAATGCCAGTCGAACCATGGAAGTTTTTGAGTGACAAACAAGCATCATCTCACCAGTCTCTGAATACTGTAGTATGGTTTAACTACATCTATACACAATTTCTGATACGATTTTGTACAATACACATACATCTTTTGCAGGGTTTGAAGTGAAACTTCATAGGTGGTAATTCGATAGTTGGGTGAGAAGTGCGCATGATAAAATTTCTAGGAAGTACTCTATCTTTAGGAACATTTCGTGGAAAGATATGGCATATAAGAAAAGAGAGCTACAGATTTTCTATTTATTAATGTAATGAAAAATCTGTTTACGGGCTTCCTCTATCGCTATGCGCTAATGTTCTACCTGGGCTTAAACACTTAATTAGGGATGCGACGTGAGATTGAATTATCTTTATGTAAGTTCTTAAGTACATTGAACAATTGACAACTTTAAAAGTATATTTATGTCATTTGACTAGACAAAGTTGCCTATATATAATTTAATAAGTTAATGCCACAAAGCTTTGTTCTGTCATATTACTTGTTACCTTGATTTAGTATAATCTTTATCCTAACTAAATAAATGGGACCTTAGAGACGGTGATAGGTTGCTTTTATGGTGAAAAACTTATTGGATGTGGAATAAAGAGATAAACGTTATATGAAACTTTTTATTGGGTCATCCGATTCGTTTGGAAAAAATAATATTAACGTGAGCAAAGCTGCAGGTAAAAGTTAATTAAATATAAATCTTAAAAACTAACATTTTAATAACGAAGATGTTAATATACCTACTATTACAAAAAAATTAAAAATAATACAGAATAATATTGTAAAATAGGCTTCAAATGAGCGTTTCTAAATATATGTATATTCTAAATAAACTGTAGTTAATCCCTCGTCGAAGGAGATTCGAGACGGATGTGAGTATATTTGCTCGTTAGCTTTGCAAATATGCACGTTTGGGCGTTAACTTTATGTGTTACTTGAAAATAACATTACCTTTGCTTACTTCGCAAATAGAATTAGTAGGTAATAATTATTAGCAAAGACATCTTTCTAAGTTTCTCTCGTAATGGCAGTGAATTAGGGTTGTCAATATATTTTTAAGGACTTTGGTTCATTTAATCATATCAACCCATTGTAGCCTTAGCTTTTACCTACCAAATCAAGGAAGTCGCTAATGAGCTAACATATTACTAGATTTTAAAACATGTTGACACCATTTGAACCTAGCTCTGTGAAAACGCTCTACGAAACACCAAGGTTTAGAAAGTTTATCTTAATGCAATTCACGAGCGATTCCATTTTAATCCTTTCTATTGTATAAATCCATGCATTTTTCTATTGAAGCCCAAAACTATACTGCGTATAAATTACTTAAATTATTACCAATTCAATACAAATAACAATCGACATCTATAACTACAATATTTTTTGCATTGTTTCATGTAAACCTATCATAACTTGGATAAAGCACCATTTTTATTATTCGTAAATTGAGAGCATATCTAACGTAACCTGATTGATTGTAGGACTGACTTCCGAGTGTAGCTGCCGGAACACACTTGTATGTGCTTCATAACAGATTTTAGGTTCGAGAATAGTACCTTTTATAAGGCTGTGTTATAGGTACCTGACAGTACCCACTAAAAAGCGCTATGGCAGCGCCCTTTCTTCTTCTAATAAACCCTAGAATAATCCCTAGCCATAAGACATAACATACCTTACATAACATATATATCTAACATATATACCTTACATACATACATACCTTCAAGCTATTGTTTATCTCGATGCTTAGCTTCATTAAAACACAGGCTCTCTGTAGATATTGCAATATTTATAATCCGTTCATACTTATATTATTAATGCGAAAGTGAGTTTTTTTGTTTGTTACCATTTCACGCCTAAACCGCTAAATCGATTATGATGAATTTTGGTACAGAAGTAGATGGGACCCTGGAGACGGTGATAGGCTACTTTTGCTCGGGAAAAACTTATTGGAAGTGAGGTAAACTGAGGTAAACTTTATATTTCGTCGAGCGATTTGTTTGACGAAATCAATATTAACGCGAACGAAGCTGCACGTAAAATCTAGTACTTTATAAGTAAGTACCTGTACATTGATATAATAATTCATAGGTCATACCTGAAGCCTCTAGCCTTTCATCCTTTGGCAGAGGCCGCGACGGCAGAGGATTGTTTTGCTCGTCTCGCTCTCCGAGGAACTCCGCCTCTGCCAAGTCTCGAACTGCAGACGACATAAGTTCCACTAACTCTTGATTCCTGGTGAATACAGAAAATATGGTGTTTTTTTTTAATGAAACTATTTTATACGACTTGCATTTGCCCGTGACTTCACTCACTTGGACTCAAAATATATTTCTCTATCCTGCGGGAATAAACAATCGATCGCTACCAAATTTAAAAAAAAAACCTTCTGCCGGGATAATCTGAAAATTGCCCGAGAATTTTATGAAAATCGTTTCATTGATTTTGGTGTTCATAAGGAACATACATACACACAATATTTTTTTATATACGTAGGTATATAAATAACAATAAGGAGGTTACTGGTGGTTTGAACACTAAACTGCAAATTTTTTCTTATAATTGAAAGGAATTGGAACGTTTATCTAAAATACTTATGTCAAGATATATCTACCAATCGTTAACGACATAGCCGAGTTTAAACCATACGTCACGTTATTTTGAACGTGTTAAAATGTACCCGCAACTTTCTTCTATAGACGCATAGAAAGTGAGCAAACGATGACAATTCAGAGTTTTAAAGAGTCTAAACACATTTTTTATGGTTTAAAGGTTTAGCGATTTGGCTACAGTTTCACCTGATTTTAAGTGATGATGTGGCCCAAGATGGTGGACATACTAAGCTTAACGGAGGGACCGGCTCTCAAGTGCAACTGCCGGACCATACTTGGTGGCAGATTTCAACTTGAGGGTGGTAGGTAGCCCAGGCGAGCATTAGAAAAAGTTCAACCACCATACTACAGTTTCATAATGACGTTTTCCTTCACTGAAAGCTCAAGCTTTCGCCGGCGGTCTTTCCGAACAGTTACGACTTGGGAACCTTCAAGAAGAGAGCGTATTCCTTCCTTAAAGGCCGGCAACGCACTTGCGAGCCCTCCGGTGTTACAGGTGTTCATGGGCGGCGGTGATCACTTTCCATCAGGTGAGCCTCCTGCCCGTTTGCCACCTATACCATAAAAAAAAAAAAGCTCATTGCAGGTTGATTTGAAATCAAGTCCATTGACGCTGCGCCCGTAAACACTACCAACTAAGCTATCGTCACTTAACAATGGATTAACATTTACAAAATTCACATGGATCGATAAGTACATTTTTAACGAAATAAAATTATTATAAAAAAACATTTTTTTTTACCTAATTACTCTATTCTGTATATAGTCGTAAAGGATTATTCTTCATATCGAGCCTTTGCAACATCGTAAGCGAAAATGTGCACATTATGCAGAAGAATTTTTAATTCCTAATTAAAAATATTGATGTGATATCTTTATAAAATTTGTGGCGTGTTGTGCGTAATTAACCAATGATCTATTAAAGTAGTGGCTATCAACATACTGCTTCTAATTTACAAAGATAATTTTTAGGGTAACAATACAAAATCACTTTTAAGATTTTTGGTGCTTACGATGTTTTTCATGAAAAGGCTCGATATTCTTTCATATATTCAATTACACTTATTTACCATATACTAATCTTCCAAGGCTTCCTTTCACTTAGGATTTTCAATGCTCACAACATACCTACACACCTCACAACATACACATTTGAAGCGATGATAGCTCAGTTGGTAGTGTGTACAGATCTTGCGTCAAGCAAGGGACTTTAGTCTGCCTGACGCCTCAAGTTGAAAATCTGCCGACAAATACCTATAGGTGTGTTCCAGCAGTTGAACTTGAGAGCCGGTAAAATGTAATATTTTAATCAAATATGACTGATAATACGTACACCCCAATTAAGAGTTAAAAATTAAAAACAGTTTTATTATAAACTGCGGCATCGAATTGTAGAATATACCTATTGATATTCTGTCATTACAAATAAGTCATTACAATTACTAAATAAGTACTGTTTATAACTTAAATACTTCAACATAATCTTATGATAAATTATTCAAATATATTAATATTTATATAATCATTCATAATGTACATGAATATTTAAAGAGATTCGTTTAAGCGTAAGTGATTGAATAATCGAAAAACCGATTGTTACAGTCTTAATCGGGCGCGGAATTAACGGGGGGTCATAGGGATTATGTCCCCTCCCTCACAAATAAAAATAATTCTTAATTCTTTTAGAAAGGCATATCGTTTTTTAATTTTTATAATGTGTCCATGGTGTATCTTTATGAGTTTTTAATTAATGACTCCCCTAAATTGAAACATTGAATCAAGATGTGTAAGACATTAGATTCGCGCCTTTTAGCAATTTGAAAATTATTCTGCATAGGTTAGGTTTGGTTGTCAGCGTGAAAGATATATTATGAAGCCAGAGATCTTAGATATATCAGATAAACAGATATGACCTGTAACTTCAACTTAATTTATTTATTTGAACTAATCTTGTTTTTAGATATCAGTAAAACTACATACTTAGAATTGTACTACAAAAAAAATTTAGGTGAGATTTTATAAAAATGCATATTTATTATGTATATAATCGGAATACTACAACATTCTGTAATCGAACATCATACCGAGTTCAACGAACTCTAGGTGAAATATGTATTTTTTTCATGGAGAAATGATTTATGCTGTCTCTAAGCGTGATAGATGGTGCTCTTTGGAAAAGTAAAACAATGTATGCCTTGAGAGACTTTCCAAAGGTAAAAACTAAAATATCTTTAGAAGCGATGATAGCTAAGTTCGAATCTTTACAATGAGCCTGAGTATTCGGTAAAGGAAACCATCGTGATGAAACGATACCAAGGTGATAGGACTTTTTGTAATGCCCGCCTGACTAGCTACCACCCTTAATTTGGACATGTGCCACCAAATACCCACAGGTGTGTTCCGGAAATTGCACCTGGGTCCAGTCTCTCCACTAGGCTTACAGTATCCGCCATCTTGGGCCGCAACGTCATTTAACATCAGATGAGATTGTGGCAATTACACCTATAAAAATGTAATAATAACAATTCATTATGTTTGTAAAGAATTTTTTACTCCGGACAATAAAAAATAGTATCACAGAAATAAAGGTCTAAATTATGCAACAAGGTCTCTTTAATAACAACTGTGAAATAAATATAATCATTGTGCTTTAAATGTATGTGAATTTTAACGTTTGGATCACAAGGATTTTAGTTTTGAGATATGTCTTCAACTTAGAATGTCAACCCATATACTATACGTTTTACCTTTACACTAATGAGTGTAGAAAAAGAAATAAAAACACAAGGCTAGATGTGATTTTATAATATATTTTTAATTTCTTTTTAATAGTTTGAATTGAATAACAGTGTTTGTTAAAACTGATAATCTGCAATCAGTAATGTAATGAATAGTGATTCAGCCATTAGGAACAACTGAATACAATATACGTATATATGTAAAAATAATGGTTTACAAGTGAAAGTCGGACAATAAGAAATACTTCCATAACTGGAAAACTTAAATCACCTCCGACATTAATAAATAATTTACGTTTATAAAAATAATAGTTATTGCAGATAATTGCGATGGAGATAACTTTTATATGTATATTTTGGGATGGTATTTTATATATAATGATAGCAGTTTGCCTTGATGTTTCGGTTCGTTAACTGTACGCTGGTCCCGTGTGTAGCGATCATATCTATTCATGTTTTTAATTATTTTAAGACCAAAAAAAAAAAATTTTTAGTTATAGCGTGATGGCTACAATCTCACCTGTAGTTAAGTGGTCCATAATAGTGGACACGCTAAGCCTAGTGGAGGGACTGGCTCTCATGTGCGGCTGTCGGAACACACCTCTAGGTATTTGGCGGCAGATTTCCAACTTGAGGGCGATAGCTAACCAGGCGGGCATTATAAAAAGCCGTACCACAATGCTATGGTTTCAAAAACTATGATTTCCTTTACCGAAAGCTGAAGCTCATGTACGTACACACTATCGAGTGAAGAGTATTATCGCATTAGTGTAGACTTTGCCAATCCATCTATGAATTATTTTATATCTAGGCATCAATTCGTTTTTTATGGTTGAAATGTATCTCATATCTCATATTTTGTCCGACACAAGTATATGTAACATTTCATGATGATCGCTTCAGTAGTTAAGGCGTGAGAGCGTAACAAATAAATATACTAACTAAAGTATTTATGATCGTTATTTCTATAACAAATAATATACCACGCAATTATAATCATAAAGTAACTAGCGTTTACCCGCGGTTTCGCTCGTGTTGAAACTGAATTTGACAAACTTATCGGATGACGCAATAAAAACTTTCACGCAAGGGTTATGCCTCTCTTTAGCCACTTCTAATAAGTTTTTTGGGTGAAAACTATGCTATCACCGTGTCCAAGGTTCCATCTATCTCTATGCCAAAAATTTATCACAAACGATTCAACAAACAAACTTACATTTGCATTTATAATATTAGTAAGTATTTAGCAGAGCCGAAACTCACCCAAGGTCATGTGGGGGAGCTGGCGACTCCGGCAGATATCACCTAATTTTTTTTCCGCAAGAAACAGTGCAAAATTGCGTGAAAATTGGTTTATCCTTTTTTTACAATAAATATTTTTTTACAATTTTGCTAAAATTTATCAGGGTCATAAATAATATTATCGAGTAACATATAGGATATTTTAAATAATTTTAAAGATTCCTCCGGGATAAGGGACTTATGCCAACATTGTATAGTAAAATAACTTCTTAATAATATTAGGTGCAATTTCCTCTAGTGCCTAACACAACGATGCTTCAAATCAAACTCCAGTAGGTTTCTTTATTGTCTCTAAATATTTATTTATATAATTTTTTTTGTCGATACTGGTATTGTGATAAACAAATTTACAATAACAAGGCAATGAAATCACAGGTACAGCGAGTTATAAAACTAATGTATGTAATATATGTGTAAAACGCCTGGAATGGTTATTCCAGGCGACTCTACAGTGCGTCTATGTTCGAAGTAAACTTTCTCCGTGTCATCGGTCAGTTGTATGACGTACAAGTTAGCGTGCTAAAAGAATTACGTAACAAACTAGTTCCGACACGGTATTACGACATTAACAACCTGCTTTTGGGAATGGCCGGTTTGCACAAATAACTCTCGGTTAAGTAAGATTCGCGATTGTAAAGCACAGATCGACCTACTGTCCGAATACAGTAACCTGCATTTTAACCTTTTTACTCTGAAAGTGATTTAAAATATGTCTTGAAAATAGAGAGAACGTTGAATGGTAATGTTTGATGTGAACCATTTATTGGCGCACCTTCGCGGTAAAATCGACCAACTTGCGGTGATCTGATCTTAAGTGATGATACGGCCCAAGTTGGTAGACACGCTAAACCTGTGGAGGAACTGGCTCTCAAGTGTAACTGCCGGAACACACCTATTGATATTTGGCGGCAGATTTTCAACTTGAGGGTGGTGTAGCTAGCCATGCGGGAATTGGAAAAAGCCCTATTGTTATGCTATGATTTCCTCACGATGTTTTTCTTCACTGAAAGCTCGAGGTCATTGTAGGTGGATTCGAACTCACGTACCTTGACGCGAAGTTCGTAAACGCTACCACTGAGCTATCATCGCTTTAACTTCACTCATTGAAGGGCTTCAAACACACACGTTGCTTCAACGTTAAGAGGAAGAAGAATAAGCTCCACTTTGTCCTTAGTGTTACAAATAGACAAACTTATGTTAAAATGTTATGTTAATAAGTAGAGGTAACTCAGTAAAAGATTCCTGATATAAAACTGACCTCAAATTAGCCAACTCCGAGCAAGAGTTAGCCAGAAGGTAATCCCCGCTGAGCAGCGCGATTTTGTTCCCGAACATCATGTCATCCGGCTCCTCTGGTGTACGATGAGGCGCGTTCATGTTCACCAAGCCTTTGTGCACCAGGTGGGATGTGCGTATCATCTCTGTGACCTCGGCTAACGCACGTTGACTAAGGCAAAACACAAAGAATGGTATACTAACCGACCCATTCGAACACTTCACACATTATCGTAATCAAACATCAAATAGTAAATAGCATCAAACATCAGACTAACTTTTACCTGGGAATTCGCTCGTATTAATATTGATTCCGTCAAACAAATTGGATGGCGCACTAATAGTTTCACACAAAGTTTATTCTTCTTTTAACTCGACTTTCAATAAATTTTTCAACGAGAAAATGTAACCTATCACTGTCTCCAGGTTCCCATCAATCTCTATACTAAAATTCATCATAATCGATGGAGCGGTTTAGGCGTGAAAGGGTGACAAACAAACTCACTTTCGCATTTATAATATTAAGTAAGGATAAGAATTATACTATGTATCATTAAATCTGCAAAATTACCTGACCTAATTATTAGAGTTTGGAAAGTATAATTCAAATAATGATTAAAAATCGCAGTATTCGATCTATTGTGTAATTATTATGTAAATATACCACGTAATGAAACAGTTTTGTTTAATAAGTTACCAGTTACGACCTTTACAGCCTTAAGACCGTGTGCAGTTATTAACCTCATATTAAATATCACTTTGAAAGGAGCATAAGGTAAAGGTTTGAGTAAACTTGATTGAAGTTTCCGGGTTATTTAAATGTGTTGCTTTAGGTAATCGAAGAACGGGTGAAACCACTTTCATTAACATATTGGTCCCTACTTCCGCGACTGTCTGCATGTGACAACATAACCTTGATGGTCGTAAACACTAAAAACTGTGTTTAAGAACGAGATCCAATGTTATACTTTTTCAATTTCATCAGGGGCGGATTTACTTGCCGCCCGTAGGCTATCCAAATTTGCCGTCTCTGCCTACCTCTACAATTAGATTCCACATAGGACTATGTAAATTTTAGAAAAATCGATACAAAACTTAGATTTTAAGTGGTTAAACATCTAGCAACATTTAAGTATGTTTATAAGTATGGATCTTGTCAGTTTCTAAAAAAAAAAAAAATTACTCAGTTTTTGCCGCCTCTAAAATCTGCTGGTCTAGGCTCCGGCCTACTCAGTGTAAATTCATCACTGTATTTGGTTGCGAAATTTTCGTTTAGAGTTTCAAGCAGTGCAGCGAAACTTAAGGCACTTATTGAGAGTTCTTCTTAAACGGAGAGAAAAAGTCAAGTAATTTTAACATTTTAGTAAGTTTGTTGTTAAATCGCGAGGCATTAAATGGAGTTTCTACTGTGTTTACTTCTGCAAAAATGCAGCGAATTAGCAGCCGGCTTGATTACCATCGCGAGTTATCTGTAGCTACAAGCAAGATGGGACATAACAAGTATACTGCCGATCTTGGATAGTAATTCAGATTTTTATACTTTATAGACGTTATGGCCACAATCTCACCTAATGTTAAATGACGATGTGGCCTAAGATGATGTACACGCCAAGCCTAGTGGAAGGGCTACCTCTGAAGATTTGGAACTTAAGAGTAGTACTTAGACAGGTGGGCATTAGAAAAAAGCCCTACCAACATACTACGGTTTTATGACGATGTTTTCCTTCAACGAAAACTCGAGCTTATTGCAATGGTTTGGACCACGTCCATTACGCGTCGTGCGTACATACTTCCAACTTTGCAATCATCGCTGCATTGTTCTTGCCTAATAGGTTTTTAGTTGGCGTATTGAAAAGTTGTGTGACTTTCATTGTAGTAGTGAAATAATAGGGATTGCTAAATATCTCACTGAATCACGGGGGTGTATCGAAGAAGTAGTCAGTTTTCTTACCTGTGCAAAACGCCAGCTGCTTTATCTTGTTCCATGTCAGGTATTTCCGGGCTGTGCCCTGCGGCCTTCGATACGAGAAGGACGATGAGGCCCCACGCTTGCATATTATTCTTGCCATTGTATATGAGGTTTCTGAACGAAAGAGACGAACTTCTTAGTAATCCATTGATTTGCGGTTGCCGGGAATATCGTGTGGCAGAGAGGGAAACTCCGGGCAGTAGGGATGTAGGTTTAAGGGGACCATTTCCGACGCGCGTCTACACTCACCTTCCCCGCGCGTGTTTCTCTCCTTACCCAGCCAAATTTGGTTGGAACCCGCGCTACTTTACGAGACACGTTCTGATATAGAACTTACTGCAGTCCCAGCCAGAGCAAGACCTTTTAGAACATCCGTTGTTACAAACCTTTTTTGTACTTATATTTGATATTTATATTTAAAAATGGCAGACTCCAAGTCAGAGATTCGTAAAAGTAATAGGCTATGAATGAAAATATTTAAAAAAACCAGTAAAAATGTTATTTCATTTTATAAGTGTAAGTCTACTCTCGTGTATATATATCTATATTAATATTATAAAGAGGAATAGTTTGTTAGTTTGAACGCGCTAGTGTTAACAACTATCTGAGGGATTTCGAAAATTATTTTTGCATTCTATATGGAAGTTATAGAAGAAGGCTTGAAGATATTTACCATCACCTTAATACCAACAGGGAAAAGGTGTATTGAAAAAAGAAAAAAAAAACGGGCAAAACTTGTTAAATAATTTTAAGGTTCACCTGAACGCAGTCGCAGGCAGAGCTAGTGTATCTAAAATAAAACGCTTGTCCACTAGACAATATATAGGTAGATTAGATATACATATATATCTTGGGTTAGGTAATAACTGTGACTTTTACAGTCGAAAAGAGTCAGTCAAGCCTGAGAAACGTTCAAACATATGTAATCGACGAAAAAATAACATGCAATGTATGGAGTGTTACAAATAACGTCCTAGGTATTATAGCAGATGTTTCTCGGTGTTAGCGTGATGGAAAGCCGCTTTAAAATATATACAGCTCTGGTGGTAGCACGAGCGGGTATTATATCAATCTATATAGGTTCGAATTCTACGCCAGGTTTTTCTTTTTTCTTTCGTAATGAAAAAATACGATGATGCATTTTCCTGCATTGTTATCTGTTTATAACTTTTCTCGAGACATCTCTCACTCTAACATTACAAATATAGTCATAACACATACACACGCACGCACACACACACACACACGCACGCTTCACACACAATTACTTTGCTTTATACTCCTCCGCTTATGAGAATTTATTTAGTTTTATAAATGTATTTTTTTTTATTTTCTTTTCAGTAACATTTTGTATGTGGAACGTCGGTTCTTGGCTGCTGATAATGTCTACGACACTGTTTTTGCTACAGCGGTTGATACCGTCTATGATTTTAGAGTATAATAGGTTTTAAGTTGCAATAGACTATTATTATTATTATTATATTTGACAGATAGACGTGTGCGATTCATCAGCACCGTCCAATACCTACCCAAAAACACTTCCGCGTCTTACAATTCCCAATACTGATAGAGACCAGTGGCAGCTTTCACACTTCTAATCAGATTCTACATAGGTTTAAGGTAGATGGGACAATAAACACCGGCATTAAACCTTAGCATGGCGGTAGAACTTTTTATAATAACCGCTTGTTTAATTACCATCCTCAAACTAGATATTTTCGCCAAGCACCTTTAGATGTGTTACAAGCAGAAGTCCTCGAAAACAAGTCCCTCTAGGTTTATTTTCTAAGACAGAGAAAAATTGTAAATACTGTATAATTAATACAGCGTAATGTTAGGGAAATTTTAAGGTGTTTTGAACTCCATGAATAGATTAAAAATTTCTGGTGAGACACTTACTTGTGATCCAAGATTTTACAGCCAATTCCAAACTTACCGTATCACTACCTTTGACCGCATCGTGGTTTATTAAGTTTTAATACGATGAAACACCAAAATAAGAACGGCTTTAAATACGAATGCGATATATCTAAACTACACTCGAAATATTTTGTAGGTACGTGAATAAAAATTGCCTTTGCGTTTAATAAAAAAAAAAATTAAATAAAAATGAAACATGGATTCAAAGCTTTAGGATTAGTATCGGTATAGAAAAAAAAATTTGATCACCTGTTCTATTGAATATAATATTTTGACTTACTTGGCAGTCTTCAGCAATGGGTGATTACTGCCTACCAATTTACGTAGGTGTAACGCGACGTTCGCTATCTCATCACTGAGGACCCAGCGGAGGCTAAGAAACGATGTGGGATATCCGACTATCTTCTCCGCTTCGCTCACAGCTCTGTTCCAGTCCGGTTTAGTATTGTGTTGGGCAACAGCCGCACGCTGTATGCTGCAAGTGCTCACATCCCTTGCCCAAGGTTCCCACAGTTTCGCAAGCAATACGCTAGATGAACGAACTTTCACTAAATCGTATCTCACCACACACCTCAAACGACACAAACGACTGAAACTCATTTCTGTAATGAACCACGACCGATTGGGAATACAAACGACTGCGTAATTCAAATTTCGAAAGCGCGAAAGTGATTATTTGTTTACTTAGTAAAACTATTATTATTTAATTAGTATAGAAAATTATTTATATTAAACATCTAACTTCTACCGTTTTTAACTTTAAAATCTAAATTTAATGCAAGTATCGCATGAAATTAGATAATTTCGAAGTTAAACTTGATAAAAATTTAAACACGTTCGCTACTTTCGCGCTAAAATATTTGACTGCGATCATTGAACTAAAAGTTCATCCTTTGAATGAGTGATGAGTGAATGATAATATTGGTATTGCTATGCTTATTCAAAAGGCGTTAAAATATTATATTCATGAACATGTTAATACTTTATTTTGTTAAAGGTATAATCTATGAATGTTTATTTTAGAATCTATTAGTCTAATACAATAAATTACATTACATTTAAAAATATTTGTTAAATACGAAATGATACATTTTATTTTTAAATTTATTATGGGAACTGTATACAAGTTCTTAAGGCATTATTTTATATTTTCTATTCATCAAATAACGTTCTTACAAAATGATGGACTTTTTGTTAAACATTAGCAGAGAATTTAGGAAATTCTCGATTGTTATATATTATTATTCGTAATTCGCTTAATTTGTTCACAAAATATGAAATAATTAAACAAGAATAAAATAAAAACTTCATATTTTTTTTGGGTGAGATCCAGGAGTATAAAGTTTAAATAACCAGTTGTATTATATACAAATTTATCTATAACGCATTATTTAGACATTATTTTTAGAATACCAACTATATGTAATTTGTTACTCAAGTACTGACCATATTGTAAATGGTTTGTATATCTAATGTAATGTTTTTCATAATTTTTATTTATTTGTTCAATAATTAATCAACATTTAATAAATGTATTGCTAAGAAAAAGTAATAAGGTGCTCTACAGAATAATCCAATAGCAAAAGTTTGAACCTTTACTCTGAACTTAGGCGAATTCTTTTGGTTGTTAAGCATTTTATTCAATTACTTTCTCAAAATATAATTGTCCATACATAATAAAAATTAAAAGAAACCAGGTGTAATGCGTATAACGTAACGTTATAGACTCTTTTAGTGATAGGATGTATTCTTACGATTAATAGTCGATATTTTTTATTGTTAGTTATATAGTATAGAACTAAATAAAAGAAAAATACATATTGGTATTTTTTTATTGCTATTCCTTTAAACTTTCTAAATGATATCAAAATAAGAACCATCTAAGGCGTTGTTAAATTCATTATATAACTTTGTCTCAGATATAATTAATCATGGCTCCATGACCTCGTCGATATTGATATCACGGTACCAAACAAACATGTCTTTTTTTGTTTAACTATTGACCTTTCGAGTTTACTTGTTGGGTATTGTGGATAGCCCTTGCAGTGTCAACATCTTGTTGGCTATAAATGAAAGGGCATCGTTAACAATTGTAACATGGTCTGTGAATTAATAAAAACTTAGAATAAAAAAAAATTAAATAATTTCAAAACATTTTAATGTTTTTCGTTTAGTGTTTTGTATTAATTATGCTTTGTAAAACTCATTTTATAATAATACTTCAGAGCCAGATATCTTTGCCTTGAATAACAATACCGATATATTATATTACACAATGTACTTCCCTAGTTATGTCATATTAATAACCATTGACAACTGTCACCCAAACAGTGTCCAGCAGAATGATTTCTTATGTTTACGCGAATATTATTCATTGAAGTAAAACTAAATGAAATGGATTTTATCGCGGTTATTTATTGATTTTGATCCAGACGTTTCGAAAGCTTTTCAGCCTTCGTGCTCACGGGGCGGACTGAGGTGTAGGTTGTCCAGAAAAGTTCATGTTACTGTGTTTACCTTCAAGTTAATTTTTTTTTAGTCCAGCAGAGACTGGTAAAAATATTTTCTAATTGCTCCAGAAACAGATTTTTTGTTTATGATGTTTTACCTCCCTCTATTCCCCGTCCTGTTAACATTATGTGCCTCTTAACGTTTGTTACGGAGAATCACTTAGTTGTAGAATGTTTGTGTAGTTTTATTAGAAGTAATAATAATTAACTTTAAGTTGTTAGAGACAAATTTGTGGTGTATATTTGTAACCTAACAATACATTTTATATGTAGTTTGCTCGTAGTGTTTGTATTTTCTATTTGTTAGTGAATAGCCTGGTTTGGATATAATTTAAAGAGAAAACAAAACGTTTGGTACAATTTCCATCGTTTATGGTTCTACCTATATGACATTGGCAAAATTGTGTGCGCACACATGTGGCTATAAAATAAAAAAAAGATGTAGAAAACTATTAAAAAATTAATACCCAGCGAAATTAGTAAAGGAACATTAAAATTGAAGTGAATATCCAATAAAAAAACTCTTTGTTATTAAAATCTTAAAGATTCAGTATACATATTACAGAGATTATTTCGTTTTGTAGCAGTTTCAAATCATAGTATATATTTAATCTATGTACATTATTACTACGCACCTCGTTATCTGTGGTTCGATCAGTCAATCGCGGATCGCCGGTCATTGTAGTCGTCTCTAGAAAAGTCACTACGTATTGCCGGTGTGTTCAGTGTCCTACTTTTAAATCGCAATTCTGATAGCTCAGCAATCTTCGAAATTTGATCCCACTTGTCTGTGAAAGTGTGAACTATAAGAGGTGTTGTTGGTGGCCAAGGTTTATTTAATTTACTCCACGTACTTTGAGGTAAGTTTTTCATACCGTATCCCTTGGAATTTATTTTCATGGGTAGGTATGTCGTTGTACAGTCATTTTAAAAGAATAAAATTTCCACGTGTATTGCGTGTACGTAGTAGCTGTGGGATATGTAAAGCGATGCCATTTTTTAAACAAAATGTGCTATTTAAAACGCAGTTTACCTCGACTATCTTTTTTTGTTTAAACTCGGTGTTATTTTCGTTCATAACCCTGTATCGTTTGATAAACAGCTGTATTAGAGTAAATTATTGAAAAAAAAGTTATTTACATATTTTTTCTTAATAAGATTTAAGCCTATTCGTTATGTATTTACATACTCTCGTATACAAGTGACATCCAGAGTTACACGGTGCCTACATTCGGACGGCTTCTATAATAATTAAGTTTCTCGTTTACGACCAGGTAGTTTTCCTCTTAAATTGATAAGCAGTAAATGGTAACTACTAATTAGTATCAGTTTAAGTCATATATGTATTTCATATTGAGAATATAATTTGCCTGGCATTTAGTGATCCTATGTTACTTTTAAAAACAATAAAATATAAAAATAAATATAAGTAATGAATTGATATTGACTTATTCTTGGATTTTATCCTATTTTGAATAAATTCGAATACCCACTTTTGAGACTAGGTAGGGGTATTTGGAAATATGATGAGGGCAAAGTTTCTTATTGAGTTTCAGTTTTTTTTAACAAATTTACATCAAAAACATCTTAGAGCTCAAGTCAAGCTTTTTAGGTTTCCGGTCTTCTACATATGTTATCAATTTTCACTCTGTAGAGCATCAAGTTTTATGGTTTGTGATTAGTTATTCTATGAATGTTAATTGTAATGCAATATGGTATAAAGTTGGTTTTGTGATTAGTTCTTCTAGATATTTTTTGTATCCCGCTCAGTTTTATGTAAAGTTCTTTTGACTGTGATTATTATACAAATTTTATTGATTTGGTGCTCACTACAGTTTGTATGAGTGTAATTAGTTTTATCAAATTTATACATTTGTTACCCAGTAAAGATATTTTAACTGTGATTAGTTCTATTACAAATTTTATTCTTATGTTTTCAGTACAATTCTTTAGGCATAATTAGGTCTAAAATTTACCCAAGATTTTTATTCAGATGTTGCTCAATACACTTCTTATGAGTGTAATTAATTCTTATAGAAAATTTATTTATTTGTTACCAAGCAAAGTTCTTACAGCTGGGAATTATTCTTACAGAAATTTGTTGGGTCAAAAATTGAAATTTTGTTGGCTCATGATCACTGTTCAGTAGCTTAGGTTAAGTACAGTCCAGTCACTCTGCCCTGAGACAAAGTCAGTACAATCCTATAGTGTAGTAGTGATTGTGTGATCATGTGCTGTGACTGAGTATGTAAGGTCCTTAGGATATAATCCAACTAGGATTAGTCAGATTTGTGGTATGTATTGGTGTACCCAGCAATAGCCCAAGCTGAGATTCGTCCACTGTATGGCTCACTTGTGCCTTATATATACAATTATATATGTATATGCAGATTAAAAATGAAAATAATACTTATTTTTATGCTCTTAATGGCTTATAGAGAGATTTAAATATATATTAATTATTAATGTTTTAATACTTTTTAATACAAACTAAATACTTATGTTTTGGTCAGAGCAAATAATTATTTATGATTGTATGTTATCTTTTATAATCTAGTGTTTGACTGATGATCTGTCCTTCATCTAAATGAAGTGTGCTGTGATTAATACCCTTTGTCAAGCAGATACTTGGTAGTGAAGTTTAGCTACATGATCTTATTTTAAAGTATTCTTCTATTATCCAACAGATTACATAAATATAAGCTTCCTCATAATTAAAAGATTTTTTTATTTAAATCATAGTACAAATAATTCATAAATTTATTCTAATATGTATATGTATTTAGTTTTGCCACATTAAGTCACTGCATTATGAAAAACTTTGCTAAATGCATAATCTAGTGTACTCTCTGAACCATCAGTCACTGTCATATTTGTATACTTAGTATATTATAAGTCTTTCTATATTTTGGTGCTTGACCTGATTCTTTTTTTATACAATAAGAATAGCAAATAAACCTATGGCCCTCTTTGTTAGCTGTTATAATATCTTGAGAACTCTTGTAAAAGGGAAGGAGTAACTTTAACTCTATTTCCTAAGAGTACAAGAACAAAATGTTTGATAACAATTTTCCGAAGATTATATATAGAATATGTCATCAACTGAGTGGCCTCATGTATAGGGAAGTCTAGATAGAGATAGCTCTATGTCCTACCTCTCTTTCTTGAGAATCATTTAGTATTATTATCTATTGCCTACAAAATCTATGTATTTATGGAAGTTTCCTATGGGCTTCATAACTTTGGATCGATTATGATAGAGTTTTCAAGCAATCTTCTGAATACCCCAGATAGTGTTCCTTTAAAGTTTAAATAAAGTTTAGTTTAACAAAAATATCTTAATCTTTTACTATGTATTTTTGTCATCAGGGGAGTGAAGTGCCTTGCACCTACTGCTGTCACCCATTATTGTATGTTGAATTGCGATTTTGTACAGCTCAGGTTATCCATCATTCCTGGTAGTTCCATCAGAGGTAGTACTTTTAATGTTTATAAGTGCCTTCATAGGGCTTAAATTAATAAAGATTTATGATTTTGGGTATTCAGATGGCCACCTCTCTGGACATGTAGATCAGGATAAACGGGTATACAACCTCTGCTTCTCTGGCTACTGTTACCTCTTCCAGTTCCATCCGAGGTAGAAGTATCCCTTTCCAACAATTTTCCCATCTACGACAAAAACATACCTCTGGTAAACCATCATATCCTTACCTTATCCACTATTGCATCTGTCTTCCGGTAAGAGTGTCGGACAGCAGCGCACTCTTATCAACACAATGGGCTCGCCAACCTACTTGCCAGGCGTGGCGAGTATGGCAAACCCATCTAAAAAAAAAAACCAATGTTACTTCTACAAGTTACCTGGGTGTATTAAAAACTATTTATAGCTATACTGTTCGTATATTACCTTAAGTATAATCTTGATCTCTTGGTTATTTTTACACATGGGTTTGAGAGAGTAAACTCGACTATATAATACCGGTCATAAATCCGATAATAAAGATTAGGTTTATAGCAGTCTTCAGCCCATAATTTTATCGGATCATAACTTGATGATATATGTAACGCAGTTTAGTATTATGAAGCGATGATAGCTCAATTCTTAGTGTGTGGGGACGCCGTATCAATGGACGTGAGTACGAATCTCTGTAATCAGCTTGAAAGTTTTGTAAAGGAAAACATTGTGATGAAACCATAGCATGATGGTAGTGCTTTTTGTAGTGCCCACTTGGCTAACTACAATACTCAAGTTGAAAATCTACTGCCAAATACTTATCTATATAAATACTTACCGTTCCGGTAGTTGCACTTCAGCATCAGTCCATAAGGCTTAGCGAGTTCACCGTTTTGGCCCGCATAGTTTCTTAAAATCATTGAGCTGTTATGTTATGGACACATAACGCTAAACCTGTAAAACTATAAAAAACCGATTGTAATTATTTTACAAATTTATCGAATATAGAATCTAGATAAAACATGTAAAGAAACACATAGGTATGATCTAGTTAATATAATTCGCTGAAACTGGAAGAACCGGAATGTGCGCATAACGATTTTATGTCTCGTGTCATTGAACTGTGAACATTCTTGCTTGTTTGATTTTATTTGCATAGTTAAGTGACCACTTATTTTTTTTTATTGACTCTCAGTATTTCAATTCTAAGATTTTCATAACGGCAAAAGTGCAAGCCGTCTCTATTGTTGCGCATTTTTTTGTATAGTTTAGTGTTACAGACACAATCTTATCTGATGTTTAGTGACGATGTATCCCAAGATGGTGAACACGCTAAGCCTAGTGGACTGATACTCAAGTGCAACTACCGGAACACACCAATAGGTAAGTTTTTGGCGGCGGATATCCAAATTGAGGCTACTCAGACAGGACAATGTATATTTAAATAAATAGAGTTGTATATCGTATATTTACACTTTCCGTGATGAAGTTTTCGCTTTTGTCGCGTGGTCTGAAGCACACTGTTTTTTGTTTTGTTTAGTATATTGACGGGTATTACCAGAAAGTTAACAAGAACATTCAACAATAATTTTCAAATTTAGACCGCTGCATGAACAATTAACTAAAAGTAGTGAAGATATTAAAAAATGATGCTATTGTATTAATAATCAATGTATTCACATATTTTTCATTATTATTCTTAGGTATGGAGTGGGAAGGGCCGCCCAAGCAAGGCTTGTACGACCCTCAGAACGAGCACGAAGCCTGCGGTGTTGGTTTTGTCGTTGCTATCGACGGGAAGCGTACTCATAAAGTAAGTCATCTGTTAACTATCCATAATCGACGATTCGTTAGTGTTACAAAATTTATTTCAAACTAAATTAAGCTGACTATTAGAAATCTAAAAAATAAACACGATTTTCAATGTATATTTTTTACGTGGGGAAACGCGTTTAGGCATCCCTTCCCTGATGGGCTCGGTGGGGTATGTGGGACCACGGTGTCTTTCTATCGCCTTTTGAAACAAATTTAGTATAAATCCTCTGTTGGATCGTTAGCACTAATAGGTGTCCTGCAGGGCTCCATCTTACGGCAGTTTTTGTTCCTGGTATATAGAAATTATCTAACGCTAATAGTTCACAACAGCACTGAAATGGTTCTTTTTTCTGGCGATACTTCACTTATATTTAAAGTGAAAAGGACAGATATAGAGGTTAGGTATATACACTTTAAATAAAATTTCTGATTAGTTTGCCATAAATAATTTACTACTAAATGCAGACAAAATTAAATGTATTAGATTTATCTCACCTAATGTACCACGGGTTGACACTAGAGTCAAAATCGAAGGGGATTTTGTAGGCTTAGTTGAAGCCAAACTACAATGGGGTCCACACATAAAAAATTGGCGGGAAGGTTAAGTTCTGCTGCATTCGCTGTTCGTAAAATTCGACAGTTGCCAGATATTACCACTGCTAGGTTGGTCTACTTCGCTTACTTCTATAGCTTAATGTCTTATGGTATTTTGGTGTGAGGAACAGCTGCTGAGATAGACATCGTAATTCTTTACAAAAACGAGCAGTTCGAGCCATTTATAATATGAGACCTCGCGAACTATTAAAAGATAAGTTTTTGGAATTTGGT
Organism: Actias luna; assembly: GCA_039707435.1. NCBI lineage: Eukaryota > Metazoa > Arthropoda > Insecta > Lepidoptera > Saturniidae > Actias > Actias luna. Next base: position 3,187,744 of record JAZHAC010000033.1, on the reverse strand, counting down.
ATTTTACCATTGCCCTCCCAATATATTCTTGATAATTTAATGTATGTCCGCAAAAACTTACAAAACCTAGATTTCGTTAAATACCGTCATAATTTGAATACTAGAAATCGCGACAAACTGGTCACTCCCTATTTTAGATTTAGTAAGACAAGTTACAATTTTTTAGGTAATGGTGTCAAGTTTTATAATAAAGTCCCAAAGCACATTACTGACTTGCCGGATAGTAGGTTCAAGAACTATGTCAAACGGATTTTGATGTCAAAAGGCTATTTATTATAGAGTGGATCAATATGTGAGCGATCGTGATGTACATCTGTAAATCTCTGTACATCCCTCTCTGTACATCCGCTAATAACTACTGTAACACATTAAACTATTATATAAAAAGAATAAGACTTAAAACAAAAGATGCAGATCGAGTTTCTCACCAGTTCTTCTCGATGACTGCGTTACTTTCCTTTCTTAGGGCCTAAATAAAATAAAGATTTTTGATTTGATTTGAATATGTTTATTATTATAGCAAACCAATCATTACATTTAAATAGTTACACCAAATAATGCAATTTGGCAAAGGTTTAGTTAGGTACTACAAGTTTCCAGAATCTATTCTTGGCTAGACACAACATTTTATGTTCCTCTATATATAAGAGATTTTCACTCATTCATTATCATATCTAGAAAACAATACGCCCGATTAAATTGTAAATTTTATATATATGGTGGTAGGGCTTTTTCTAATGCCTACCTGGTTAGCTACCACCCGCAAGTTGTAAATCGTGTGCCAAATACCTAATAGGTGTGCCGGCAGGCAGGCATTTTAAAGCCAGTCTCTCCACTAGGTTTAGCGTGTCCATTATTTTGGCCCACATCGTTATCAGGTGAGATTGTTGCCATAACGCTAAAACTACAAAATATTAAAAAATATTTCTACAAAGATTGAATGTGACTCACATGATTGAGAGAATTATTAAACGAAACGAAGTGTCGTACATCGGCAGTATATAATATAAAGAATGAGCACTGCCAGACAATTACTTAGCTGCATGTTATTGTATTCTTCCAATCATTTGTAGCTTTAAATAAAATTGATGGAAACATTTGGATTACCGATTGCAATATTCATTTAGCTGTAGACAGCTAGTGGTTTCATTATATAACATGTCGACATTATACAGTTATGGGATACGGGACCCAGTATGTATGTAAATATACCTTTGAAATAATAGATTTTGGTAATGGATATGAAATTATATATTGTACATATCCGATAGTTTTAAATATTTTTTTTTAATATTGTAAAAAATTATTTTATATCTATAGATGAATTGTATTAGAGGCTTAAAAATTAGTTCTAATACCGAGGCGGCGAAAAACAATACTACAATCCGATATGCGATAATATATATGATACATCTATTTATAATTTTAACGTTAACTTCCTTTTTATTGCCTGAAACTGGGAAAAATATCCATAAGCTATTCATACTATATTCTTCAGTTGAAACACGATAAATTAAGGTACAGCGCCAAATCAATTTAACACCACTTCGTTTAACAACATACTCTAGAAAACGTCGTCTTTGGTTGTTTTACCTTGCCCATACAATAATTTATTGACGACTACCCTCAATAACGCGATAACTTATACAGTCTAATAACTTTGGTTATTAAGTATTATACAACATATGACAATTAAACAGCGATTTCAAATTTATTTTTATACTATTTTTGATTTTGTTTCGGTATTAAAACAACGTTATTACGTGGTTAATTTATACAAGTTCGAAGTGTGAGCGAGAGGTATAGCAAGAAAAATTTATCTGTAATCTTTTAAGAGATCTTGGACTGTAGTAAATTCTATACTTTTGATTTGAAGCGATGATAGCTCAGTGGTTGTGTGTAGGAACGCCGCGGTAATGAGTTCGAATCCAACCACCTACAATGGACTTGGGCTTTCGGGGAAAGGAAACACCGTGAGGAAACCATAGCATGGTAGTAGGGCTTTTTCTGATGACCGACTAGCTAGCTACCACCCTCAAGTTGAAAATCTGTCGCTAAATATCATTAGGTGTGTACCGACAATTACATTTGAGAGCCAGTCCATCCAAAATAAACGGCCGGCAACGCATCTGCGATTCCCCCTGTGTTGTAAGTGTTCATGGGCGGCGATGATTACCTACCATCAGGTGACACGCCTGCTCGTTTGCCTGCTATTACATAAAACACTTAAACGTGCCTCTAAAGCTGCGCAAATATGACTGTCCAAGAAGAGAAACACGAGCAGTAAGGGTTTGTGTTGACGCATGTTGGGGGGGGGGGGGCTTAAACCTACACCCATCACAAGTCTCGGGAACTGCTTGGAGTTTCCCTGTCTGCCACATGGACATGGCAAATGAATCTATGACTTACTAAGAAGTTCTCTCTCTGTATAGATCGTTCGAGATGCAGAAACTCTTGCAAAGCGTATGGAGCACCGCGGCGCGTGCGCCTGCGACAACGATACCGGTGACGGTGCCGGTGTGCTGACTGCCATCCCGCACCAGTTCTACTGTGCCCAGCTCAGGTAAGCCCTGTACATACGAACATTTGAGACAATTGTTAGCATTCATCTTTACCAACAGATTGTGTTTAAATTACGAATTTGACCATTAGACGAATGATGAAGGCCGGATGGCAACTTCCCCAGGAATTTGATGCAATGCGAATACAGTTCCTGGTCTTTGACAAGCTAAATTGGATGTAGAATTTTAATGGATATTACTGGTTCACGCTAGTCACGTAGAATCACATAATGTCTCCTCATTCTCGTATCTTGTTCGGCAAACGAGTGGTGGTGATATGAAGTGCAGATTTCTAAGATGAATAAAATACGGATTTCAGATTTAGGATCTGGATTTCTTAAGAGTATTGAATTGTTCTGAGTTATAAATTATATTACATTTTCAGAGAACTTTGGTTAGAAGTAAAATAAGTACATTTTAATACATATAAGTGAATAATTCGAACTTAGTTTTTAATATACGATAGCGTCTTGTTTGACTTCATCTCTATTTGGATCGTTTATTAGGGAAATGCTTTCGAATATCTTTTATTTCGCATATATGATGTTAATAACGTTCCTGATATAGACGATGCCTTGATAACACATCATGAGTCGATTAAGTATCCAAATTGACGTAGTTTGGAGAATAATCTACTCTCTACTCTATCTATGGACGTTTAACATTGTAGAATATAATTTTGTGAAACGCTTTACTAATCATCGATTTAATCATTGTAAACGAACACACTCCATTTTAAGTTGTAAGAGAAACATGAAAACGAATCTTTTTTCATCAATCCCTTTGGTTAACACTGTCACCAACATCTTGGTCAAAACAGCGTAATTTTGACAGAAATTATCGTGTTATTTTAACTGGGTATATATCATATGTTAATCTCATTGCCATCTGGTCCCGCTTCAGATTTGACCCTATTCATTCAAGTTTACAACGGAATGTGTCCATCATAAATTAGGAGTTCATTGGTAATAAGAAGTTCAACGACTTGTAACAAAAATAGATGCGTCATGAGGCCGCATTATTCGTTGTTTTATAGGAACGATGTATTGCGAATAGACGTCCGATTCGCAGGATTAAAATGATAACCAATGACTATCAGTAGATAACTATTCGTAATAGAAATTAATTGGAATTTATTAAGTTAATAACTTTTGTGTTACTTTCTCGTGTTGCGTATCCATACGAAGTATAAATACTTTCTATACGATTAACGCCCAGGTAATCTAGCAGTTTATTAAGAGAAATATTTATTTTGGTAAACTGCAGCTGGTTTAATTACCGGGTCAAACTTACAATAATTCTTGAAGTGAAACTTCTCATGGTAGGGCTTTGAAATTCTGATCTGCAATCTTTTCGTGTGATGCTCGTTTGGGTAAAGTCGGCTGAAGGCGACTAAGAGAGGCAGAAATGCTTCATTTCTCTCGTGTGGTGTCGTGTGTCTTAGACACACATCATTTCTTCTTTTCCTGTTGTCATACATACTTACTAATATAATAATATTACAAATACGAAAGTTAGTTTGTTACGCTTGCACGCATAAATTGCTTAATCGATTATGATGATTTACTCTATATGGTATAGAGGTTTGCATGGTGGTAGGACTTTTTCTAATGCCCGCCTGCCTAGCTACCATTCTCAAGTTGAAAATCTATTGCCAATAGGTGTGTCCCGGCAGTTGCACTTGAGAGCCAGTTCCTCCACAGGTTCAGCGTGTCTACCAACTTGGGTCGTATTATCATTTAAGATCAGGTGAGATTATGGCCATAACTATATTAAAAAATGATGGGTCCTTGGAGTGATAGTACCTACTTTTCTCGTGAAAAACTTATTGGAAACTCTTTTTTGAAACATCCGGTTTCATAAACTCAATATTACCCCAAACGAAGCCAAGGGTACAAGCTAGTATATCATAAAAAAGTATGATGAAAGACATTTTCATGATTCCGCAATGCGGTAACGGCAATTCAAGTGCTCTTAATATGATCGATGAACCCGATAAAAAAAGCGCTCGAGAAAATATTTGTAAACCAAATATGATGTGTATGACGTGGGTAAAGATATTAAGCTACTGCGTAGTAATAAATGAATCGTAGAAGTAAAAACGTGAGCCAAGTTTAGTTGCTAATTGTCAACTGTTGTTTGTAATTCTCTACTTGTTTTATTATATTTGAATAGTTATTGAGCTGAAAATGAAGATTGCTAAACTTTATTTATTAAAACAATTTGAGAAACATGATTTCTTTTTTAACGCGTACATATTTATATATATATTATAATATTAGTTGAACTGGCAGACCTTGTTTTACCTTTTCAAGTAGTCAATCACATCGACTACAGTGTCATCTATAGCGTTATGATCACTTATCGCGATAAAAAGTATCCTATCTCTCAAGTTCGATCAAACTGCATACAGTGTGCAAATTTTGATGAAAATCGGTTCAGTAGTTTAGGAGTTCATCGCAGACAGACAACGTGGTACGAAATTTTTATATATAAAAATGTATTTATCCCCTTTATACAATGAAATGAATATGTTTTTTTTGTTATGAAAATAATGTCATTTATATTCTATATTCTTAAATCTTTTTTCAATCTTAGCTAAGTTTTGGCAGTCCGCCAATTACATGCGTCACTCGAGACGCAATCCCTAAACTTGGCATCGTTCCAATGGGGTATTGTTACGGAAAATGTTATGTCAGAATCGTCTTGGACAACTTATTCCAGTATACCCAAAACTGAAGCCGTTTTGTACTTCTTAGGATCTGATCGTCATTGTACAAATATTATTGTGCAAAAGTCATAACTTTAACTTATTAAAGCGTCCGATGTAATGATAGCTTAGTGATAGCATTTACGGATGAAGCTTTTGGTGTAAGAAAACATCGTGATCGAACCATGGGATAGTTGTGTGGGTTTTATAATGCTCGCCTGTCTAACTACTACCCCCAAGCTGAAAATATACCACCAAGTACTAATAGCTTTATTCCGGAAATTGCACTTTAAAGGCAGTCGCTTTACTGGGCTTAGCGTATCCACCATCTTGGGGCACGGCGTCACTTAACACCAAATGAGATTAGTCATAACCTTACAAACTATAAAATTTAACAAAATAATAGATTGTATAAAGCATGTTTTGGTTGATGCACATTTTATATTTTTTAGCGACTATAGATCAGCGCACTTATAGTAATATTTAGATACAAAAAATTTCTTAGTAAAGTATTCATAATATATAAAATGCATAAAGCACATATTGCTTTGACAACGACGATATGCTCCTTTAAAATAAGATACGATAGAACTATAAACTATGCATGTATCGGGACAACTGGAAATAAACTTCAACTATTTGCCCATGACCCGGTTTTATAAATAAAGTAGCAGCCCCGGCCGTTTTGCCGGTTTTGCTGCCCTTTCCAGTGTTTAATAACTCGACTACCTGTTTAGGAGTATAAGAATTTTCATATAAAAAGAAAAACAAGACGGAAATTAAACTTTACTGTATATCTTTCGCTCCATTAGTCGTCTCGGGCAGACTTTCTACTGCAGGAGCTGCTCTGAGATTTCTCTCTGCCACACGATGGATCCGGTACTCGTACGATAAATCCATACAATGCTAAGAAGTTCGTCTTATGTTTGATCTATTTGATGTATATCAACAGCAAAGTACACCTCGAACATAATTTTTGACGTGGGAGTTGCTTTCGCTTTTATAAGTAGTTTGGATACAGAAGTTATTCTCATAATTATGGCCTAACTCCGTAGAATCATGAAGTTATACTTAAAGCTAAAAGTAAACGGTGGCTATTTGAGTACAGTCATCTCGAGTTTATGAAATGAGAGTTTTCCGTACTTTTTCAATAACAATTTATTATATTAGAACGAGTTATTAGAAGCAATTTACTAGAAACCATACATAGGCGACTGAACACGAATTGGCTATTTAATGTAAATATTTCTAAGCGCAGTTCGTATCAAAGTTACTTGTATATTTTTTCTGAATATTTGATTCCTTTGCACTGAATTGAGAAAGGCAATAACCTCGATGGTTTATATCGTAGGTCCCCAAAATGGATGTGAATTGTAAATAGACTTCGAGAACAGTGAATTCCATTTTAGTAAATCATGATGATAATGTTGACTTTCTGCAAATATAATAATAGAACATGACTGTGCGTTTGTACTTACGTAATAGTTATTTAAAATAAACATAACAGTAAACATTTGTAAAAGGTATATAGATCTATATTCAAAGAATATCTAACACATTGAAATATTTTAAATCTGTAAATATTCAATATCCAAATGATTGGGGAGTTTACCCAATGCATTTAAGTAAGGGATCTACAAGACAAAAAGGTTGGAAATAATTGGTTAAAACGAAAAAAAAAAAGACCAATAGCTAATGGAATTTTACCTAAATAGAATCCTAAGTTACAGTCATAAATTTAATGTTTCTCGGAATCTTAATTGACGTCAACGCCGTTTTATATTATTGTTTTGTAATCAAACCCAAGACAATGGAAAGTTTATCTTTTTTATCAGTTTTTGTATACAAGTTTGTTTTAGCCCAGACGAATTATTATAACAACGTACCTACAACAATTTCATAAATAATCATTGTTTACATACGTACTATCAAACGAGTGAAGATCAAATGCAAGTTAATTGTATTTTTTCTAAATAAACAACTTCGATGGTTTAAATGAAAACAAAAAAACACCAAAAACTATGTTCAGCCATACACTTCAAGTTTCTTTAATTTTTAACTGACGTCAACAACGTTACATTATAATGATTTCTTAGTTTACGCGAATATTATTCATTGAAATAAAACTAATTTAAACGGATTTTATCGCGGTTATTTATTAAATTAGTTTTATTTCAACGTTACATTATATTATTTTTTTAAATGAAAGCGCAGACAATAGAAAGTTTACCTTTTTATCACTTTTTGTATTCTAGTTTTGTTTTTGGGGTAGACGAGTAAATATAATAACATACGTTCAACAACTTCATGTATATTCATCGTTTACATACACTTCTATAAAATATTCTACGTCTGTCATTGTCATTTCATCACTGCCTTTTTTTTAGTATCACGCTGAAGTATCAGTTTATCAAGTGCCAGAGCTCGCTTTCTAACCACAGAAACCTAATTTATTTACTCTTTGTTAGTAGTAATGCAAATTATTGTCATTGAATCTGAAAAATCTTAGTACAATACTTTGCCGGACTCGAAGTGATCCGTAGTCCGATGTCGAACATCCAGGATATTGAGTAGTTGGGTAGAGAGAGATGTTCTTAGCACTCCATGGATTCATCATGTGGATACCGGTTTATGTAATAAGAAAAAGTTCAAGCTGATTATCTTCACTGCTCGTGATTCTTACATCGCCCAAAAAAATCTGATTGGAGCTTGCTAACACAGCATCAGAAATACGTTCTAGTATAAACTTTAATGCACCTAGACAGTCCAAGATCTTTTAGAAGATTCTACAGTGTTTTAGATATTATATCACTCGCTCCGCCCTTGACTGCGTATAAATTAACCACTTAAGTACTCATTTCTAGTCAATTCGTTTATTAACTCTTAATATTTGTTTTTGTTTTGTTGTCTAAGTATATTTGTTTGTCATGATACAGTGAGCTCGACCTAACTGACCGCGAAGCGCGATAAATAGAAAAAGATTTAATGTGACCAACAATTTTTTTTAGTAGTAAACTAGCTGTGTCCGCCGCTTTGATCGCATGGAACTAAAAGTTATTTAATATATTTTTACCCGTTTTTGTATTATTTTTTTCATTACAGCTTTGTTTCTATTGGTAGTTGCGTGCAGTTTTCATCAATCATTGTTCTATCCAATATAAAAATAACTTTTGAAATCCAACTTTTCCGTGTAGGGATCATTATTTTTTTAAATAATAATTCTAGCCTATGTTACTCAGGGATAATGAAGCGTTGTAATGGTGAAAGTATTTTTGAAATTGGTCAGGTAGATTTTGAGTTATTCGGTACAAGCATACAAAATACTAAGGTTTCTTTTTCTACTTGTCGTACGCTGCTAGCCTTAGGGGCTTTGGTAGCTTTACCCAACTTTTTGGCGTGAGTGCTGAGGGCACTCAGCTCCGAGGCAGCGGGCGCAAGGGTGCCAGGATGGCCGAACCTCGGCTTGGGCTGCTGCCGGAAAGTGAAGAAAGGATTCGCGATCCTAACTAACCAACAAGTCCTAAATTACTAATTTAGTGATATGACTTTGTCGATATTGTGGGTAAATACAAATGTTTCCTCTTTATCATATATAGGATATGAGATAATAATAATATCAGTAAGTATTGATTGATATAGATTCCTGAACGATGTTACATTTAATTGCATATCTCTATAGTTAATTTTACGTAATCAATTTCTTGAACTGTATTACTGTTCGCAAGTACTAAAATATCTGCGCTCAATTTTCACATGACCTAGTCATCAACTCGTTCACCGTACAAAATACATAATGACACCGATAAACCGGCGGACCGGCCAACTAGCTACCTACAGTTTGATATACTACGCAGTTTGCCTTTGATTTATCTCGCCTTACACGACTCTGAATTATATATGTACATAGATAAATTAATATTATAAAGGGGAAAAGTGTTGTTTATTGCTTAAGTCTATGTTTTAACTAATCTTAGGAACTGCCAATCGGATGTCAAAAATTAAGTTCGTATTTGATAGAGTAATCGTTGATTTAATATCACGCTACTATCAATAGAAGCAAAGCTGCATTGAAAAAAGTTATCGAGCGATGATAGTTCAGTGGTAGTGTGTAGGAACGCCCCGTCATGGGAGGTGAGTTCGAATCCAATCACCTACAATGAGCTTGAGCTTTCGGTGAAGCAAAACATCGTGAGGAAACCATAGCATGGTGGTAGGGCTTTTTCTGATGGATTTGGGATCAAAATGACCGCGATAAAATCCGTTTAAATTAGTTTTATTTCGATGAATAATATTCGCGTAAACATAAGAAATCATTACCACTCTGAAGTTGAAAATCTACTGCCAATTACCATAAGACCGGAAACGCACCTGCAATTACCCTGGTGTTGTGGGTGTCTATGGGCAGCGGTGATCACTTATCATCAGGTGACACGCTTGCTCGTTTGCTTTTTTTCTTTGTAAAAAAAGTTATAAAACCTGGCAAAAATGATTAAATGGTTTTTAGTTCTGTGCAAACGAAATCGCAGGCAGAGTTAGTTCTTACTGATATACTAATACTAATAATTTTATAAATGCGAAAGTGAGTTTGTTTGTTTGCTTGTTACGCTTTTACACCTAAACCGTTGAACTGATGGCAATGCATTTTGGTATATACATAAATGCGACATTGGAGGCGCGCTGATAGTTTACCTTTTGTCTTTCTCGCGAAAAACTTATTGGATCTGGGGTAAAGAGAAGAATAAACTTTCTATGAAACTTTTTATTGTGACAAAATCAATATTAACGTGAGCGAAGCCGCGAGTAAAAGCTATTAGATAATTAACCTAACTGATGACCGTGCAGTCGTTTAATAACATGAAATCTAGACTACCTACATAAATTACGTCATGTTAGCAAATATTTGTTACGATGTACTACAGAAAGAGTACGGGTTCTTTTCTTTATGTACATACGTACAAATTTATAACTGTGAAAATAACTCGGTCAGTATGTTTTGTTAAAACGCCTAAATCGCGGAACAATTTTGGTCAATATTCGTATACAGATAGATTGGGCCATGGGAAATGACATATTAGTCTTGTCCGTTAATGTCGAAATCAAACTTAAGAGAGTGATATAGTGGATGAATGATGTTTTATTAAAATCAGTTATCTGTATAGAATAGCCTAAAAACTTAGCTTTAATACCTAGGTATTAAAGAAAATGATGTGTAAAGATGAGATATCTCTCTCGCTCTTTGTCGCTTCGAGCAAACTTTACCCGACCGAGCATCACACAAAAAGTTTGCGTATCAGAATTTTAAAGCCCTCCTATAAGTAGTTTTACTTCAAAAATGACTTCAAACCGCGCACTAACTACCACGTTTTTTAAGCGATTCGGACTCATTTTCATTGATCGTTAACTCAATTGTTATACCGTATCCGGGGAGTCTCTGAATACGAGCTATTAGCTAATGAAAGTACTGTATCTATATCTCAGTCGATATATAGCATTCAGGCATTCACCGCACGTGGCCTCACAACCAATGAAATTCATCGGTTTATGTAAAGTAAGCGTGGTGCGATTAGTCAGTTTGTGAGTGTTATTAGACATCGTTTTACCTATTTACAAATGCTGAAACTGGTAGAAACATATTGAGTTTGCTCCACTGAATCGTCTATAACATCTACTCAGTCCCGCACTTCCAAAACAAATGTGCGGTGAAGTATATCTAATAATCTTCAATCGGACCCTATCGACTTACGAAAACGGATATGGCATGCTTGACCGAATGGCACGCTTAAACATCAAAAAATCTTCCTTACCCAGCCTGCGGGACCTAATGACTAAGGAAAACGATTACAGCATGTACCTATGGCAAGCATGAACAGTAATGTCCTGCACCTCGAATGCAAGCTGTAACGACTAATTACAACGAGCCTTTCTGTTTAGAAGACACAGTAAAATTACGAATTGAGCCAGTTACAATATCAGCCTGTAATATATACGTGGAATGTACAAGATACATATATAAGTGCGTAGATATAGCGCAGGGAAAAGATTGGTAAGTTTAAATCTGCGACGCAATTCTCCGCAAGCATCTCTATCTCACGATACGATCACACAATCCATACGATTATAATGGAAATTATCACGATATTGTCCATTCCGTTTTCAAGGTGATTTCAATTTGATGTTATTATTGCTATTATACAAATATGGTATACATTGAAAGTCATAGGGCTGTCTAATGAAAGTAGAACCTATTTTTATTAAAACTTAACTCGGTTTTTGCTATGAAGGAAGTGGGTGTGTGTACTTCCGTTCTGCTCCCAGAACGTAACGACATAAATCAAACAAAAAAAAAAAATCGCCCGTGTCGTTATATAAAGATTTGTCAGCTACTGATATTGGAATCGAGACTAAATGTCTAACGTGTACGGGGTTTTCTCTTTTTTTTAATAGTGTTATGGTCACAACCTCATGTGATGTTAAGCGACAATGTGGCCCAAGATGGTGGAAAAAGTCCTAAAATCATGATATGATTTGGATGAAATTGGACACATATATAATTTATTAGCTAGACTAACATGGTATATGTTTTATTTCAGAAACATTTTTAGTCCTTTATTTAGACCTAATTCTACTATTATTTGTGTTATACTTCCAAGGTTTCCGATATAACTACAACAACGTAACGGGGGTTATATAACAATTTATATAATATTATTAGATTATAAGCTTTGTACAAAGTTATTATCTTAGATTATCTTTATTTACGTATATTATACAAGATTACTAATATTATAAAAGTGATTTATGATTGCATGTTTATCCTTCGATCGCACTCGAAGAGGCAATTGAATATGATATATGATTGATGTAGAAGAAAATAGTGAAATCTAATATAATGATATTTTTATATAAATAACATAGGTTTAGCGTCTTGGGTACAATTTCACCTGGTGTTAAGTGTTGATGCGGCCCATAATGGTGAACACGTTAAACCTAGTGGTGGGACTGGCTCTCAAATACAACTGCCAGAACACACCTATAGGTATTTGACCCCAGATTTTTAAATTGAGGGTAGTAGTTAGCCTGGTGGATATCAGAAAGAGCTCTACTACCATGCTATTTCTGCTGCTACTCTACAATATTTTCTATCATCAAAAGCTCAATCTCATTGCTGGTGGATTGGAACTCACGTTCATTGACTCCGCCGGCGTCCATACACATTACCAACTGAACCATCATCGCTTCAATACGTTAAAATAATCGTCTTTTTCTAAGTGCATTTCACTTCCAAACATAAGTGTAAATATGTACCCTTTAAATGAAAAATTTATATACTCGTATTAACCTATTGAAAGTCGGTAAAGTTATCCGCTAAACGCGATGTGATACCGGAATCAACCGGTAGATAGATAGTTTTAATACGTTTGCTATAGATAACCGATGAGTGGCGAGGTGTGAAATTGATAACTTTCCGGTCGATCGGTAAACAGTTCTGTTAAATATGTTATGATAATTATATCACAGTAGGTAGTGGACGTAACAAATATCTAGTTAGTTGAGTTGAATGAAGTGATAAGAAATAACTCGAGTGACCTTATCTCTTGATTCAATTTCTAATGAATGACTAACCGTTCTAGTTAAGGTTTATTATTGAATGTTGTAGATGAGTTTGCTTGTTTAGATCTACACTATTACTCTGCTTTGCTTATCTATATTAATATTATAAAGTCGAAAAGTTTGTTTGTTTGAACGCGCTAATTACAGGGACTCCATTCGTATTTCATAAAATATTTTTGTGTTTGATAGATCTATTACCGAGGAATGCTTTAAGCTATTCAACATGACGCTAGCGCCAATAGGAGCAAAGCTGTATCAAAAAAAGTTTAAAAAGTGGCAAAAATTATCCAGTAATTTATGAGTCCACGCGAGTGAAGTCACGGGCAGAGCAACATATTTATATATAAATGATGAACAAACAGAAAAGTAGTTTATAACCGATCATACCCGTCCCCAAAAATTCTTGACATTCTAGAATCTCAGTTAGAATTTGTAATAATAAATTAACAAATTGATTCAAAATATTATATTCTGTGGCAGTTTAGAACACATACAGATCTTATTGTAAGTCTATTAAATGTTATTTCACGTTTTTACGAAAAGTGGATATAACTTTTCGAATGAAATAACCAAATCTGTTTGTATATTCGTATAACACATACACAACTGAAGGTTATACATAGTAAGTAAAGATGCTATTACATGATACGACACATTATAAATCTCCGAGGCTAAGTGGAACTGTGGATAAATGGAAGACGTCATTCCTTACGTGCGTGACAGTGTTATATTACACTAATTATTAATATTAACAGCAAATTATGGTGCTTGAATGTTTATTCTAAACACACATATAAGTGTTACCACATCATTTCGCCTGAAAATTCCTTATTTTCTAATACGATTGAATTCATAAACCTCTCAGTTAGTAAAAAATAAATCGTCTACATGCATCTTTTTATTTCTATTTGAAATGTATTAAGTGTGATAACAATGCCAACACTGCGACATTTTCTGAGCGGTGAATCTTCCATGTATATTATTACTATGTATGCAAAATTCCCCATAACGCATTACATAAAATTTACAACAGTCCATGTAAAATTAGAGCTCATTAGCGTTTATATATTACGTAGCTACTTATTTACAAAGTCATACTTTTCTATTACCGCAGTATTACGTCTTTTAAATACCACGATAAATGATTTACTTTGAGTGAATAGCCATTTGACTGCCATCTTCGTCTCAAACTGCAAATAAAATCACAATAGAGTGACCTACTTACATGTGATACCTCACACAGTAGATGATCTTGAAATAAAATGTATATTTGCAATACTTGTGTATGTATCTAATATAAAGTTCCAGAAAGAAGGAGCGTTTTAGAATCGTTTTAATTATCTCCACTTATTTAGAGATTTAGTCGATGTTATAATTTCCTAAACCTGTAGACTAAGTTTCCAAATTTCAACATAAGTTTTCTTGTTGATTAGACTGAAGATTAGATTATACAGCTGAATATGAAAATATCTGTGAAAAATAACCTTCAAAGAATTAAATTTAAGGGCACAAGCGTCGTTTATACGTTTACGGCTCTCAATAAATATATAAATGTGGTGTAAAGATTAAATTACCAACTGATCCTTGATAATAGATTACCACACTGCGTGTCACCGGCGACATCTATCACGTGGATTATTCGTGATTGTAGTTTACACTTTTGACTTTGAAACTTAATGAAAGTCAAGAGTAATAAATTTTCTTCGAGAATTTAATCTTCAAGTGCTCATTTTCATTGGTCGATATTTTCATACAGGCTATCGACTAATGAAAGTAATCTATATATGGCATGCGGGCATTCTTAGCACACGGCCTGACATCCAATGAAATTCATCGGCTGGTGCAAAAAAGTGGTACAGGTACTCGGTTTACTCTATTACTCGTCTATAACATCTACTTAGTCCCACTCGTTCAAAATAAATGCGCGGTGATGAATATCTATCAAACCACAAGCGGAGGGTCTGGAATGACGGACTAAAATTATCTAGGACATGAAATCCAGTAAGAGCGAGTCAAGCCTCGGGTGTGTTCGATGCATGTATCGTTAGATATAGTGAGTGTAGCGTGTCGGAACATCAATAGTGATAATTAGCAAATGAGTGTAGTTACTTGAAAATGCCTTCTCTAACGAAGACACCGCAACACTTCTCTCAGCTCGTAACTACGGCCTGTGTAACCAGGTCGAGCAATTATTAAATAGTAAGTCGTGTTTTAGACCCGCATTCAATTTAATTGGCGTACTTAAAAAATAACAATTTTGAACTCAAGGTGATTTGCTTGTACACCCTTCACTTGACGCGACAGGGATAGATCTTAAAACTTCAAATTAAGAAATCGATATGGTTGATCACAACCTACGAATTATTTTAGTATTCTCTATTTCTATAAATTAGATAAACCCTTACAAGTGACATTTATTCCTACTATCCTTCCTGTAACTTTTTATCGAACATCTAAATGTTTGCATACGAAAGAAACGAAGACATACGATAGAGTTATTATGAAATATTTGAAATAATCTAACACACTTCTCACAGGTCGGTGGACTGATCGGTACTAAATGAACATTATATGTCACGTCCCTGCATAAGATCAATTACGTTGCTCCCTAGCTGACAAATATTGTACTGAATTTTTGATCTATGGGATATAATAGGTAATATGATCGATGCAAGTTTATTGACGCAAGGTTTTTATATTATAGTAGGATACTGTATGAAATAGATTACATTATTTGGAATACCTCGTAATTTATTTTCGCTATACAACTCGTTTTGCATACTCCCAATGTAAAGCGATTATCTACAGTTTTGCAAAGTGCTATGTTTAGTAAATTAGTTGGATTCACTTCGTTCTTGAATATAGTTTATGACATTAATGGACACCAATTTAGAACTATGTACCTTTATCGCTTGTCTTTTGATTTTATAGGAGTCTTGTGTTTAATTATTGTGTATTTAATTAGGGCAATATATATTTAGATGACGTCAAGTTTCATCAGCTTTATGCCGATATTACGTTTGTTAAGCATTACAATTGTGGTATGGAAAATATGGCTTTGATTGAAGTATACGTAGTTTTAAAAATTAATGTCAAGGAATCTCTATACAATAACAGGGAAAACACAAATCATTTTAGTGCTTTTATCTAATTTGTTTTTTATTTTTCAGTTACTATTGACGAGCTTAAGTGTAATGATTGAAAAAAATTAGAAACTAGTGTATATATAGGCTAGACGTGCCCGCGACTTCGTTAGCATATAAATAAAAATTATTTAATATTGTTTGCCCGTTTTTGTAACTTTTTTCAATACAGCTTTGATCATATTCGTGGTAGGGTCATGTTAAATAGCCAAGAGTGATTGCTTTATCAGATACAAAAATAGTTTTTGAAATACGATTGGTAGTTTATATTATTATCTCGTACAAACAAACAAACTTTTCTGCTTTATAATATTAAGATGCGTAAAGACAGATTAGGGCATTTTTTGTTGTGCGTTGTTTGACATTAGATTTTTTTTCTAAATAGTATCTATTGACTGGCGTAAGTGTTATAAATACAAAAACAGGAAACAGTTTTTTCTCTCAACTTTGCCAGAATTCACTCAAATTTACAATAATATTAAAGTTAGAATTTACCAGTCATAGTAAATACGTAGTAGTAAGAATGAAAGTTCCACTTCTATTCTTATCGACAGCATAATCACTGGTCTTATCGATCACTTTCTTACAGCATGGAAATAAGTCTGTCGATTTGTGGCTTGCTCGTGGGGAATCTCTTTATCTATATATGTATATTTATATGACGTTTTTATTATTTCTCATGCGAAAACAGCGTGCCTTTGATATTGTTCAATCGTACCAGAAACCTTAAAACTGTCTTGTTATTTCGGAGTTCATTAATGAATGTCTGTATTGTGTTTGCTCCATGTAAAGTTATTTTTTTAATATAATTTTGTTAAGGGAAACCTCTTATGGGTTTTGAAATTCTGATCCGTAACCTTTTTGAGTACTTTGGGATTATTCAGTGTAAATATAGGTTATATAGAAATGACCGCATATGCCTTACCGAGAATACTGCTAGACAAATAGTTTAGTTTGTATTGTGCTTATAATTAGATAGATCACGGTTGGCATAGCGGTTGAAGCAGTTGCCTCGCTTCACACGCTGCGCTGGGTTGAAGTGCTGTAAATTTGAGTCTCGCTTAAGGTATCTATTTGTGTGATCCACAAATCCTTAATTATGGTTATAAAGGTCCTTCTTATCTGATAAAAAAACAGATACAGTGCCGTTGTTTTGCCATGTTACTCCAAAAACAGAGGTATTACTGAAATAATGTGTTATCAGTGTAAACATCACTGATTATTATACGGATACATATAATATATATGTTGGAAATAGTAGAGCGCTTTAGCAAAGTTAAGATAATCTCGACAGTATCGATCACTTCATCTTCAAGTATTACATGTGATTGTCATATAGAATTAATGGCTTGTAAATTATATTTTCGATATATTTTTTATCGTCATAAGGCAATGAGACTTTTTATCAGACGGTCAGGACTATCTACGCAATAACGAACACCGAGATATAAACAATTTATAAGTGCCTCAAGCCATCGTTTTGTAATCCTAACTGTAAAGTACTTTAGGTAATAGTTTTATATCAAAATCGCAAATCACATTATCGATTTAACGGACACTTAGTCCGCTATAAACTATTGTAAATACATTATTCTTATTTTTTAAATATACTGTGTTTTACTGCCTCTTTGCGATGACTGGGTTATTTTCCGAACCGGTGGTAGTTTTTAAGATCATAAGCGCTTTCTCAGAGCCAAAATTGATTGATTTGATTTGAAATGAGAAAACTAAATGTCATGATCATCAGAGCGTGATAAAGACTTTAAAAATTTGACGTTGAGTTTTTTTTTAAACTCTCTCGGTCACTGTCTAGATTGTCGTGCTATATATTTTTCGTTTTCTCTTTACGCAAACGATTGTAGAATAGGACAATTTGGCTAAGGGCACATAGGTCGATATATCGAATTTCAAGTATAAATGACTTTAATCTATTCCTCCCCACTGTCAGATAATTAGGACACTATTTTCAAAATTTCTTTTTGCATATTAGGGCTTTTATTTTTATTATTAAAACATTTTTACAGCTAAATTATTTTATTAGAAAAATACTGTAAAAATATGACTTTCATCAGAAATAATAAAAATTAAAGTCCTAATACGTAAAAAGAAATTTTCAAAATAGTATCCTAAAAATATGACAGTAGGGAGGAATGGTTTCAGGTTTTAAATGCCATATGCAGTAATAAAATATTCAGAATAATTACAATATATGCAAATACGATTTTTTGTCTATTATGCAATATAGCCCGCCTGGCTAGCTACCACCTTCAAGTTGAAAATCTGCCACTATATACGAATAGGTGTGTTCGGGTAGTTGCACTTGAGAGCCAGTCCCTCCAATAAAGGCCGGCAACGTACCTGTGATTTCCCTGATGTTTTGGGTGTCCATGGGCGGCGGTGATCACTAACGATCAGGTGACACGATTACTCGATTATTCTATAAAATGTTACTCGGTGCTAATGCAACATTCTAATAGTAAAATAATTTTTAAAAGCGGTCCAGTAGTTTTTAAGTTTGTTCGTCACAAAAAAATACAAATCTTTCCTCTTTATTAGTATAGACTAAACTGAAAATAAGGCCATCCCAGTATCATGTAGGCAAAGTAAATATTGATATGACAAAGTATTCACTGAACAGATGATAGATAACGCTTCGTTTGTGACGTATCCATCCAAAAATATTTAACATGTGGGCGTTCATAGACGTCGTATAAAATTCTATGAAAGTTGATGTCTAAATACTTTTAATATTATGCTATTCCCTATTTTTGGAAGGAAGGTCTTTATCGCACGGTACGGATGGAGGCTAGACAAATGAAAAAGTATGATTTTTCCGTCACGACCCTTACTTTGGTGTATTCTATATTGTACTATATTTGTAGGTGTAGACCTGTAGAAGGTTAACCATAGTGCGCACGCTATTGGCTATTCTCAGTCATAGGTGTGCGCTTATTGGTTCAGGAAATCCAGTAAGTTCTTAATAGCTGAGCAAATATAGTTTCAGCGTCAATGTTTCGTAGCGTATTATATTGTATGTACTAGTAGTATATTGATTTACAGTAAAATGTTTATTTTTAGAACTAGTAAAAATATATTCATTACGAAATTTCCTACCATTCCTTTTAATTCATTGGTTATCTCTGTGTTTCAATTAAATTGCTCTCAGACGCTAGTAATTCATTTATTTGTATTTGTTATTCAATAATATAGTACGTTTATCAGTATTAATATACGTAATACCATTTTTTGAACTGAAGCTGACTTGATTATACGTCCTGTATTACCTTGGTCTATAATAGTCTATGTGAGATTTAATCTAATACTGTCTATGGCATCTGTTAAAATGTCGTGTCTGTTTATTACGTGGTCTCTTGCATATTACGTTTATAATGTGTTTATTATAATGAAACAAAATAGATAAATATTAACATTATTTATTACTATTGCCGCCTATCAACCTTTTAGACAGTATAGAGTAAATATATAAGTATTTTTTTAAATTTTTGACCATTAATAGAAAAAGGTAAGGTAAGAATACTATTTTATCCCATTCTTATGCCACATTTCTTTTAAGACGACTTTTTTTTTCGGAAAATTTATCGAAATTGCCACGGACTTTTGAGGAAAGTGCATTTTCAACTAGTACTGACATGTTTTTTTATTAACAAGCTGAGAAACGATGCGTTGTATCGTTAACGTTTTTCATGTTTCGACGTTCTTCAATATTCCTTGACAATTTGCCATCAATACGCGCACTCTAATTACTTTGTCCGCTGAGAAAAATAAATATTGGAAAAGCATTTAAATAATATATTACATAGTAACCCAGCTTCCTATTCATCAGTGTATTTAAGAATGGACATATCGCAAATAGTTTTAGACGCCAGGTTTTGTTGGCAAATGATTTCATTGTTAGTACGTAACACCCACAGATTAATGATTTGGGAGTTGCTAATGATATCACATATATGGAAAAGTTGTATTAAAAAATGTTTATCTACCAGACACAACTATTTACTAGCTATGTTCGCGACTTCACTCGGAACTAATTTTTTATTTAATAATTTAGTAACTTTTTTCAATGCAGATTTGCTCCTATTATTGGTAGAGTGATGTTAAATAGCTTAGGGTCTTCGTCAATGATTGTGCTATTATATATAAAAAATATTTTTGAAATCCTAATTATCGTTCCTAAGATTATACGAACAAAGAAACACACAATTTTTTCCGCTTTATAATAATTATATAGATAAACGAAACACCACTCACTGAATGACTAACTCATGATATCTCTAAAACTATTGGATCTATAGACTTGTAATTTGACATGGATACTCCTTACACATCCATCCTTAGACACCCACTAAGAACGTATTTTACTATGACGAGCGGTTGACTGGAAAAACGCAAGCAAAGTCGAGGACACTTGCTAGTGTGTATGTGTAATGTGTATATAACCTTATGATCGTGGTATTCAATTCTTGCCATAAATATACGTTCACAAATTTTACACCTTAAGACAATAATATCTCTACTAGATATTATAAGCGGGAAAGATTCTTTGTTTGTTTGAACGTGCTCATCTTAGGAACTACGAGTGGCATTTCAAAAATTATTTTGGTATTTGGCAGAACAATCATTGAGAAAGACTTTAGGCTATTGAACATAACACTTCCACCGATAGGTCTAAAGCTATATTGAAAAAGATACAAAAACGGGCAGAAATTATTAAATAAAATTTAACTTCAACGCAAGCGAAGTCGTAGGCACAACTAGTAATGAAATATCAGAGGTCGGATCCTGTTTCGATTAATTCCTTTTAGAATATCGATCGCCCCTTCTTTGAACTTCGAATGAAAAGCAATTTGATGAAGCTGATGAAGATCTAGATACTGAATAATATATGTAAATGAAAATTTAATTTTTATAGATTTATATTTCACTAAAATTTGATATTATGCAAAGTTACAATGTAACCGTATATGATAGTAAGCTTACAATTAGAAAACTGGGTGTCAATGGTATCTGTTAGATTGTACACCTTATTGTTCTCGGTGAGAGATTATCAATATGAAAGAAAGTAGCTAGCCAAACAAGATTTAGGAAATTATCATGCTGTAATTATCAAGTAAATTTAAAATCATTCCAATTACATTTATTGTTGACTTAAGTTCAGTAAATTACTTTCTTAATTTTGCAACTATGTTGTCGGTTACCTTCAAACTCCGTACGATTAAACTAACCATTATCTGCTATTTTTCTAGTGAATTTAACTTTAGGTTACCCGATATACAATAGACAGCATTACCTAAGTCTTTCTATTTTTCCAAATTACAATATTATTTCTGTGTAACTCGAATTTTGCATTTAAACATGACACCAATTAACACTGGGTGTTTTTTCTAGCGAATACGTGTAATTTACCGCGAGCTAAATTATTATTGAAGTAACAGGAAAATATATATTTCTTTAGTTCAACTATTGTGATATTTATCCGGTTTATGTGTTTCTTGGTATAATTTTAACATCATTAAGATGTATTTTTGTATTTTGTTATGTATAGGGGGCAAACGAGCAAGCGTCTCACCTGATGGTAAGTGATCACCACCGCCCATGGGCACCCTCAATACCAAAACAATCGCAGGCGCTTTGCCGGCCTTTATTGGAGGGACTGGCTCTCAAGTGCAACTACCGGAATACACCTGTTGGTATTTGGCGGCAGATTTTCAACTTGAGGGTTGTAGCTAGCCAGACGGGAATTAGATAAAGCCTTTCCTACCTATGTTATGGTTTCCTCACTCTGTTTTCCTTCACCAAAAGCTAAAGCTCATTGTAGGTGGTTGGATTCCAACTCACGTCCCATGACGCGGCGTTCCTAAACACTACCACAGAGCTATCATCGCTTCAAACGTGTTTATATGTTAAAATATACCGATATCTTTTACAGATTAAAATCTTCTATGACCATACTGGATGTGTATTGGATTTTCGGAATTGGGGACCCTTTTGTTTGTGTAATGATAAAGGCGTGGCGATTTTTGTATATACATAGAATACTAATATAAGATCTACAGTAAGGTATGGATGTGAAACCCAGGTAACATAAGAAGCGGATGAAAGAACGCCTGATTGTTAAGATGGATGTGCGCTATAACATAATATGGTACAAGTATATTATAATCTATATTAATATTATAAAGCGGAAAAGTTTGTTCGTTTACTTAAAAACGTTAATCCTAGGAACTACCAGTCAGATTTCAAAATTAGTTTTATTATATTTGATAAAGTATTCATTGAACAAGGTTGTATTGAAAATACCTACAAAAATTACAAAATAAAATTTTAGTTCCACGCAAACGGAGCCGCAGACATATACCATAGACTGATACCACGTCTACTGCTTATTGGCGTGGATACATAATGATACTGAAAATATAATAATACTACATACTTTTATTTAATGAAATGATTCAACTACAGGCAATAACTATACTTTGCATTTATAAAAGGTGTTGTAATGATCTTACATTTGGTGTAATGACTGTGATAGATATTGGTTAATTAATTAAGTGTTATCCTGGGGAGTAGCGCGGCTGGGTGAAACAGTTGAGTTAGGAACGTTCGACAGTACAGAGTTGTAAGGGGAAGCTCTGCTGTAAAATGCTGTAAAGTAGAACGATTGTGGAAAGAGACTTTGAGTATGATTCGAAGCAACCTCCACGGTCTCTAACATTAGATCAGTAATAAATATATTGCAAGAAATATAAAAAAAAAAAAACTAGTAACAGAGCCACTGGGGAGTAATCGATGTTCATGTTAATAAATTAGTTAAGAGGTAGTACATAATATCATTTTTCCTTAACTTTACATACGTATTCTAAAGTTTTCTTCTTCTTCCGTAGTGGATACCTGTTTATACACGATTGTAGTAATCTCATGTAGAATGGTTGAATATCTTGCAAATTTTGTGGGTTTACTAACCTTAGCTTTAATAATATATCAAATATAATCCATATTTAAAATGTTTTGCATGAAATAGCCAACTCAGTTAGGTATAAGGGTTAAGTTAGGTAGAAGTACATACATACATTATACGTTCATGTATAATTATGAAATAATTAAATACATTAAATAATTCGTCAATTGAATGATTTCTCATTTGAAAATGAGAAATAGAAATGCTTATTGTATTAATTCTAATTCTGATTTAAATTTGGAATTCTCTCAATTTCTCATTTCAGTTCTAGCTTTGAACAGCACAGAAGTTTAAAAAATTTCGGGCAGCAACATACGTAAACAATGTTCTGTCTACACTTTGAAGTCGGCTTTGAGTTTTTCTTACAGCGTTAGGATATTAACTTTGTTTATTAAAATAAAGTTATTGCGTCTATTTTGAGAAATATCACTAACCACCTCTGACATTTGAGTCTGGAAGAGTCTGGAATATGGAAGTTATTTTATTTCCCACTTGACATTTCACGAAACGGCGGCGTAGTAATAACTTGGCTGGGAACTCTTGGACATTATAGGATTCTCATTTTGTATTAATATGATGTGTGCGTTTTACAATGTGTTAGCGTTTACCCAGCTTGTTCGATTTCAATAATACAGTGTTTGGAATTTCTTGTTTGTTTTAGTTTACTTAAATACAAGTTTGTGCATCAAAGATTACTTGATAGTCATACACTTGTTTTGAAATATAAATGTATTACTTAATTTTTGTTCAAATTTCTTTGCGTATTATTTAGCTTAGACTTTGCCTTATTCCATATATTTCTTAATTAGATACAAATATGTGAGATTATATTTTGCATGTCTAAGTTCTTTCACATGGTATGGATTATCTGGTGCACTTTAAATCTCATTTATAAATTCTTAGTCTATTATAGATCAATATATATTGTACGAGCCATCATTAGAATTTTCCTTTTGTTATTACTTCCATGTGAAAACCTGTTCAAAATTGTTTCTATCACGGCTTCTAGATTGTTTTAAGTTTGTTGTAGTCGACATTTTTTTTATGCTAATAGGCAACAAACAGGCGGACGTTCCGTCTGATGTTAAATGGTTACCGTCGCCTATGAACAACTGCAACACCAAGGGCATTACAGCCGTGTTGCCGACCATGGAGACCGTATTTCAATCCCTATTTGAGGAGCCCCATATCATAACCTCGGGGAAAACCATGTTTTTGTTCTGTACAGCTGACGAATAAAAACTTAACTGAATATATTTTTTAATTTATTAGTATATAATTGCTGAATATTTTTGTTTTCTGTTTATTGTTTATTAATACAATAGGTCACACCGGTCGATAGCCGACCGGTCATCCATCGATAACCTGTAATAATAAAGTTGCTCGTATCGATTTCAATGACTTCCAATATCTGGTTCAAATGGATTTCATCATTTAATTATATAATTGAATCAACATAAAATGTCAAGCGCGGCAATTAATTTGTCGGTAATTTCTAATAAACTATAGCTATTGCTTTCCGTTTTGGATATTCGTTATATTACTGAGCACACCGCAAGATTGTTTTACAATGAATTATATATTTAATTTGCAAGAAACTTGCACCTGTATAAATAAACTGTGCTCTGCACATGTTGTTATTTTTAATTTAGTTTGTTGATATGAGGTTTTGTTTATGATCCATGTTAGTAACAGTGATTAAGCTTGATACGTTCTAGTTCATGTTAAATAATCGAGAGATATATTTTAAAAGCCACGTTTGTTGTAAACCTGAGCTCATTAATTTTCGATTCTTAAACTAATTAAAGCTATATATAAGAATAATGTACACGAATTACTATAATTCGTAAGTTTGCAAAAATTAACTTTATATTAGAGTATATTTTTTTAGTTATGATGTGTTTTTTTATTATATTTTAGTATTTTTATTTTATTTTGTTAATTGTAAATAATGTGGCCGTTTTTAAATAGCTGCACAATATTATGCATCCCAGAAGTGTATATTAAGAAAGTAAATATTGTGCGGTTGTTGACGTCCCTTAAATTATTAAATAAATAAACAAGAGCACTTCAGACTACAAATACACTCGAATGTATCAACATTTACTTATGTGAAACGGATCTATAAATTCGACGACCAAACGTAATAGGACCAAAATATAAAATTCCATGCTGAGTCACTCCCATAGATCTCTTACATTATAAGCGGTAGAGATAAAGTTGAGAGCCAGTCGAGCACAGTATTGTAACTTCACATTGCAATAATTGTTATACTTACATAATAAGATAGTTAAGTTTGTATCACACGTAGTACTAATTGTAAATATCCAGATTTGGCTTGGTCGCTGGCACTTGTCCAAAAGTGGCATTCCTCTCCGTCGAGTCGTCTGCCTCATGATGAAATACATCACCCCATGTGCGATGTCATATGAGAGTAATAAACATTGCTGAGTAACGTTAGAGGAATTATAGCGATTTCTATATATGAAAAGTAATCTTTGGACCTTATTAGTAAGCTTTTTTTGTAGTTTATAGATTTAGCGTTGTGGCCACATTCTCGCCTGTCACGCGTACCCTAATGGAGAGACTGGCTTTCGAGTTACCTGCGTGATACACCTATAGATTTATGTAGATGATTTTTAATACCCTTAAACCGTCCTCAAACAATAGCTCTATCGAATACTAGAACTTTTGAAATCCGACTGGTAGTCTCTAAAAAAAGCGCTTTTAAACAAACAAAATTTTCCGGTTTATAAAAATAATATATAAATCGGAGCAGTATGTTTTGAAAACGGAAATATATACATATATGAGAAAAAGGTAAATTTACTTTCAATCGCTCTAGATTTACGCATAATTTAGTATACTATTAATTTATATTATCGATTAATGAATTTTATTTTTTATATTATAATTATACAACGAAACCTTCGTTATTAATCACACTGGCTTTTGGTGAAAACTGCATCAAAATACGACAAGTAATCTTTAGTTTTGCACGAACACACAAATAGAGAGATGCAGTAGGCGACTTTCTTTTATAGTATGTAGCGATACAATGTTAAACTATTCATCCAAATACGATTACACTTTGAAAGGTACTTCTGCGTAGGTCCGCGAATGTTCCTAGGCAATAAAAAAAACGAACAGCTAGTTGGTCCTGCATAAAATTATATTTGTATAGAAAATATAAACCGTTACCTAGACATTATTATATGATTAAGCCAGTTTTTTATTGAGTACAAACGGGGCATTGAATAAACACGGTTTTTTATATGTTATATGTATATAAAGTTACAAGTCACAAAAAAATTTACTCAGCGACCAGACGTAAAATTTTGTTTGCTCGAAGAAATACATCTGTGTGATCTCATATGCGGCAAGCTTATGTGAGTTTACTGAAGTACGTCACTCGGTCAGGATCAAAGATAAAAAATGTGTTGAGTTAGTCGGATTCCTCAGCGCTAATGGATGAGGGGATGGTTTATTTATCAATGAGAAGCTTTATTGGACGGACTGCGCATTGGAGTGGCTGCTTGTCTTTATCGACCCTGATTTGGAACGAATGGATTATGGTCAACTACCTGTGTCTGCGACTTGAATGTGCCCGTTCTCTTGGTACTTATTTTTTGCTTCGGGAATATTATTTTTTTCTGAATGAAAAGTACACCAGTAAAGAACCCACATTACACCCCGCATTCGAATCTTACTTGCAATTCCAGAGTGTGTTACATACTGACTCTTCCGTTCTATTATATTAGTATAAACTACAATATGGTACATGTGAGGATGATAAATAAACCATGAAATTTCCACAATATTTCCATGTATTTTCCACAATATTTCTATATTTGTTTTGAAATCATTACGTTTAGAATTATTAGAATTTATTTTATTTATTAGAATTCTTGTATGTCGCTTTTAAATATTAGTTTCTGGATTACAGCTTTAGCTTTAGGCTTTATAAAATCAATTATAATACAAGGTCATGTAACTGATCTTTATAATTATCCTATTGTAAAAATATTTTTAATATTTGTTGGGTTATTTGTTAATGGTTGGAAATAATTAGTAACCTTTAATTAGAAATTATAATTTATTGTGGATTCAAATACTGATTATTATATTATAAAAAGGTATGTTATAAGCAATTTTTACAGTGGCTGCATTTGAGTATTTCTTGACATTTGAAAGAACTAAAACAATATGCTATCGGTCTAGAAAAGAGTGGAAATTATTATATTTTGACAAATATACTCGGCTCACTATATTAAGGAAACGTTCTCCCACCTATTTTTAGTTCCGAATGAATGGGCACTTATCGCTAGATGCGGTTTACTTACACAGTATAGAGTTGATAGTGTATTTATTTACTATACTTATCAATTGCAGTATGCTGTGGGAATTGGCATTTTGGTATCCATTCAATAAAAAATTTTGTTTTCAATGTAAAGACAGTAGTATTTATTCTAAGAATGTTTACTGAGTTTTAAGTGTACTTGATACAATACCTCTAATATAGTACTTTGTATTTCGTCGATCTTTAAAGACACTTTTTATAATCATAAAGTAATACGGCATTTACTTAAAATTAGGTGCTCGACTGGTGTTTGATATTTGCCAAAACATCATTGACAATTTCACAATATTGTTTTAAAGGTCGTGAAAAAGCTGTTTTCTATTAATGATATTAAACAAAAAAATGTCTGTTATTTAGTTGAGTTGTCGAGAAAATGGTATTTATCTGTTTGTTGTTGTTTTTTTAAGGGTACGCTTCTTTCTTCTTAGTTCGTTCTTAGTTATTGAAAGTGAACCATCACTCTCGAGTCGGTTATGTACCGTAACGTGTATACTCGGGTGTATACATAATTATTAAATAAAAATCAAAATTATGTTGATATTGACATTGTCGAATTGTTGCAAAATGATATAAAAATATTAAACCAATAAACGTTATATCATACTAACAAATTGTAGAAATCATGACGATGCATGGTTATACTTAGAAATAATAACTAAATCTGGTGATAATACACTACAAAGTTCATGGTCTTGATAAGGGTATCAAATTGAGGCCATAAATTTATGGTCAATGTTGTTTTATGATGTTGATTGCTTGCGGATAGAATAACTAAAGAGAAAGTTCAATTCCCTTCGAAGACGCCATACTTTACTTAAAACTTATAGTTTCAGTTTATTTGCTTCAATATTTTTTTTTAATACTAAAAATAAAGACCCGGTCCCCTTTTGTTTTGCGGGTTAAGAGATGAAATGTTTGATATCCCATAACTACTCCTGGCATAGGTATAGCAAACTCGTAATGACATGACATTAGAAGCAATAATAAGGAACAATAGCTCATTTTCCGAATGCCTGTCTGGTTAGCTATCTTCCCCAAGTTGAAAACCTGCCGCCAAATACGTCCTTCCACTAGGCTTAGCATATCTATAATCTTGGGCCACATCGTCTCTTAACATCAAGTGAGATTGTGGCCATACCGCCCAACCTATACAGTGGAAAAAATATATATGCTTCCAACATTGTCTCTGGTCACAATACGAATGCTTATTAAACATATTTCTTTATTCCATACAAAAGACCTCACAATGTCTCTTGAAATCGAACAATGGTGTTCATATTTATGAACGCGATCGCACTTTTCACATCAATGAGGGGTTCCGAGGAATTGAATAAGACTCGAGAGTATTACGATCAATTTTATTTTGACATTCTTTAGTTATTAATTGTTTTGCATGAATTTCATACATATCTACTTTTATTCGGTAAGCAATTGTTGTATATAAATAACTTTCACGTATCTCGGTAACGACTCTAACGATTTGGATGAAATTTTGTATTTACACAGGATCTTGCGTTTCAAATTTGTGTTATCTACATATATAAAAATTAATCGCCTAAATGTATGTACTCACATAACTTCCGAATGACTGTACCAAATTGAATAATTCTTTTTTTATTGTGTTCGTTATTGTCAGGACAAGAAACGTTTGCATAAAAAACGACCAGATTTTTTTAAATATTATAATATGAAAAGTAATGAAGCAATGATAGATCAGTTAGTAGTGTGTACGGAGTATCGAGAGATGTGGGTTCGTATCCACCAATATTAAAATTTCATATACTGAAGAGATACTTAATTCATTGGAGTTATAAATAAGTTTTATTCAATAACGAAAAGAAATGAAAAACGGAAACGATATTGGATATAACCAATCCTATTGATCTTAACGAATTGAAGTTGGAAGGTTAATCAGTATTGATTATAGCTAAACAAAATGTGAAAAAGAAATCCAAACCGTTTTTGAGTTTTAGCGAGAATAAAGAACAAGCATTTTAGGTGATACTAAGTTCACCGGGTCAGTTAACTAATATTATAAAGCAAAAATGTTTGTTTGTTTGACCGCGCTAACTTAGAAAATACCAGTCGACTTTTGAAAATTCTGTAATTTGTATATGATAGAGGGTTCATTGAGAGAGGATTTAGGCTACTTAAAATCACGCGACTACTAATATGTGTAAAGCTACGTTGAAGACAGTAAAAAAAATGAATAAAATTATGGAAATAAATAAAAATTAGTAAATATACGGAATCGTGAAATGTGACTGTTTTGTATGCGTTTGTGTCGAAATATATATTTTAAATAAACCAATTTAGAAAAAACCAAATACTGTGTTAACCTTGATCATCAAGGTACTGTATACTAAGCTGGCTCTGAAGTTATCATAGTCGCTTATTATATTTCAATATTTCCTCGCCATGAATGATTGTAATAATGTTACAATTACAATATACGTAAGCGAAATATGGCTCATTCATCACAATAGCACCAAAACTACCTCACCAACTGGAAAAAATTAAGATTTTCGTGATTTTATTTAAACAAAGCATTTTCTATTAACTCAGGGGATTAGATCATCTTGGAAATATTATTTGTAAGGAAAACAATGCAATATTCAAACGAAAACTGAGTTTTTGAAACATAATAGTCAGTTTCTTCAGAAAATACGGTTAACTTCTTTCCTTCTGAATGAATTTTATTCCTTTTAAAATAATGTACATTTTAGGCCAAAGAAATCTTATTGAATTATATCAATACACTTAATGGAAATTTAGATCAAGTAGTTTTTAATTGTTAATTGAAAATAATTACTCGGTTGATATGAATGAATCCATTTCTCGAAGGAAATCGAATCTAGTGATGTACACTGTAATACGACGGTATAAATTGTCATTAGAGGGATCTGGATTACATGTAAATAGTCAAATATAATAAAAAGCTCTCACTCTAGCTAATACTCTTAACTAAAACTCTGCCTGCATAAGTTTACCTTATGATTTAATTATGCCGTATTAATTAATTAATTGCCCAACACGTAAAGGGTACAGGTACTTTGAAGGTTAGAAGAATCTGTGCTGTAATGACTCCACTTCGCTCCGAACAAATCGACCGAAGAGATATGTGAGATACAGAGATGGTATGTCTCAAAAACTTTTGCTATCTCATCTGTTATTAAGTGATGATATGCCCTTAGATATAACACAGTTTCTTATATGAAACCTTTTCTTTAATTTACTTAATAGGTTTGCTTTTTGACTACAATCTCATTTAAGTGACGATGTGGCCCAAGATAATGCATGTGCATTATGCATGCATGTCCTTACCGTGTGCTAAGGAGGAACTGACTCACAAGTGTATGTTCTGGAACGCATCTATAGATATTTTGTTGTCTTCCAACTCTGCAAAATGGCTTAAATTAACCTCTCTGCATATACAATTAGTTTTTATTGGTATTGTGTTAACTCGGTGTCGATAATGAAAGTGTAAAATTATTATGACTGCTGCTAATCTTTATCAATATCTTAATTTTATATTTGAAACCTAAATGGATTAGGTATAACTAACCTGTTATTGATACCAGTTTTATACAATAGAAATAGAAGATAATAATTCTATACTACACTTTTACACACTATATAATACAGTTGTCAATCATCGTAGCAAATTTAAAATACACCGATGACATAATGTATTTTAAATTAGCTACGGTAATTGGAAAGTAACTTACTAAAGTTCCTTCAAGTAGGTTTTATTTTACATTGATTACTGAAAAGCTTTAATATCCCGGTAATATTTTCTACTGATGTGGCACTGGTAAATTTGTTTGAATCAATCTCTTACCATTTTCCTTCAATATATTTGTTTATCTGGGTCGATAATATATTTTTTACATTAAAATAATATTCTTTCGTTACAATATAATATTCGAATCAAACAAAAAAAAAAAAGTAAATTATGTAATGTTAAACAAATATTACTGATTTCGCTATACAAATAAAATATAGTTGTTACCAATAGATTATGTTATTCCACGTAAGGAAATGATGAAATCACTACAAAATAATATTTACTACAACGTAAAAAAGAATCTCTTGTTTTTAAAGAAAAAAATATTATATGATTTTTTTAATAATGTTGCGTATCAACGTGTTTGTCTCTGTTTAAATACATTCCCTCCAACCAATAGTATTGATCTTTTCGGTCAGTAAAATTAACAGTGTTCTTAAATCAACGATCCTTGATTGAACACTTTGTGTTAAACAAAGCTAACTGTCCTTAATACCAAAGTAAAAATCGTGAGATTAAGAACTTCATTTTCTTGGGTAAACATTTCGAATTTTTTCGAGCCAGTATTATAATACAAAAGATATTATCGGCTAAGAATATACATTATTTTTACTTAAGAAAAATTTATCCGCTGTATTAAATAGTATCCTAAATCGATAGAACACACGTTTTTGTATTAGATAATATTTGCTTACTTTAAATTAAAATTAATTTAAGTTTACAATGTAATTGTTATCTTTTCGTGCATATATGAAATTATATTTTCTTGCATCAACGAATCCTTTTTTACTGTGTATTAATTCGAAATTTGACGTATTTCTTTCTTAATAGACACCTTTTAAGAATGGATTTTTAATTCATGCACAGTTGCCGGAAAAACGTGAGCGAAGTCCCTGGCATCAGGTAGTAATAACATAAGTGTAATAACAATGAAGCAACGTAATACTTCAATTCTGATACAATTCTATTAATAGTTAACAATAGTTAAATATTAAGGTCATTTTGTATCAATAAAATTGATAATATACATTTTGTTTTAATAAAATCGAGTATTATTTCAAACATCTTTATCTAAGAACGAAGAAATTATTTTATGGAAGGTGTATTAGAACTAAAAAAATTTTTTGTTCTAAGCAATCGAAAAACAAATGTTCATTTGTTAGTGCCAATTTATGCCGGTAGAAATTATTAAATTATTTGAACACCAAGTAAAATTTCATATAAAAAGAGTTGTTTACTACATATGTAAGTGTTTTTGTATTAATGGAACAAATTTGGTCGAATTAGCTGTCCAAAAGTTTTATAATTAATGAGATAACTTTATGTCATCACATTTTGAATGTCGGTAAACATGATTATGTAAATTAAGGAGATGGCAAATTTCCAAAACCTCACGTTTTAGCAATTTATCATACTCTCCGCCAACTCTGCATTGTTTACTGAAGTATGTTTACTTTAAACATTAGTTAGGTTTCGCGACATTAGTTATATGCTTTTTGTTACTCGATTTTACGATTTCACCTACGAAAATGTAACAAACAATGTTGACAAACTAAATTTATACCTTATGGCGTAACTCCAAGTAGCTTGTAAAGTAAATAACAATAAAAACCAGTCCATAAATACAGTAAAAGTATCCAAGGCCTTGGACAGAATCCCGACGGAGCGCCAGGCCTTAATTAACACACAGGCGTTAGTTGTATAGCGTATCCATATACTCTCAATCATTTTTATCTTTATAAACCAGAATGTGATACTAATACATCTATTTACATCTTTTGCTCTCTGTTTTTCCCCTGATAGGTTTAGATATTAGTAAGTGATAATAACTATGAAATTGTTCAAAAATATCTTGAACTATATCTACAAGAACTTCATCATTATTAGTCTCGGTAGATCCATAACTAAACTTTATATTAAATCATGGGAATTACCTCGTTTTTAGCTATTTATTTTCAAAAATTCTTTGAATTTCGTCTATTTTTATCATTACAAAAATGAACCCTATTAAAGATATATTAATAATTATTAGTTTATGTCTAGTTATGTTATTACATTTGTCTGATTCCAAACCTCCTTACGTTGTAAAAAAAAACCAAGAACGTGACAAAGTACCGGGAATCTAGTGTGTGATACGATTTTTCCTGTGCCTCCAAAGAGGGAAATGTTGGGATTAAAGCGGCCACCGTTTGTTAGTCAATAGTTTGCGTCGGTTAGCTATGACGTCATGAATGCGCGCGCAAGCGTTTTCGTTCTCTTGACCTTTAAACGTCACGGTAGAAATTCAATTGTGGCGTAGATTATACGTCACTATCATACTTTTATCCTTATCATACATAAATGAGGTTGCTATGTGTTCTGGTATTCAACTTTCTTTTATGAGGTGTCATCTAAGTATTCACACTTTATATATACGCATCATTCGACGTGCAATTCACCTATATACTTCTTTGTTTTATTTATGGAAGGCTTAGTCTCCAACGCGACTATATCGCCAAATGTAATATGTAACAAACAATTACACAGATACTATATTTAATAATATTTTAACTTAGTTTTGTATAAGTTTTGGAGACAGGTCCAGACAACAATGAATCATATAAACCGACGTTGAATGAACCAGAACCATTGATCCCACATCTTATACGTTAGCTTCGAATACAGTCTGCCAAAATGTGGTGCACATCCTCGATGAGTCCGCAACTTTACACATCATAAAGGCAAAATTATTTGCCTATATAATTCTTGTAGTTTTATCTAAAAAAAAAACTGATTATATGACTTTGTCAGTTATTATTATAATATAATCTTAATTAGTTGCAAATTATTGCCTATATTATTCTTTACTAACTAAGAAACAATAATCAAGACTGCAATACTGCCCTGCTAAGCGCAAAAGCGGTATCTCAAAAAAAATCGTAAAATTGATTTTTATGCCATCGGATAGCTTTAAAAAATACGCATCTACTGGACTAAGCCATTTAGCACTATCTTGTTCAAAACGTATGAAAAAACCTTAAGAAAGATTTTTCTATCTCAGTTTTACCATATATCACTAAGGGTGTTAGAGGTATATTAATATTACGTAGGCAACCAGCCGCAAATTTAAATATCGCTAAAATTCTTAAATAATTGATTATTTCGCTATGCATCAGGATGATCAAAACACAGAAATCGGGAATAACAACAAATCCCCTAACTCGTTGATCACATTGACAACTGTGCCAATTATTGAACATAATGATTTAAGTGACATATCATCGCCAGGCTTTTGTTTTAATACACACAACATACACAATGTTTTTAATTGCGGTAATCCAGAACCTTTGATCACAGATACTATTGAAGATCAACAAAGATCCTGTATTTTTCAAGATGATACAGAAAAAATATTGATAACTGCTTCCGATAATACTATTTGCACTTCTGAATCTCTTAGGAATAATTCAAATGTGATAAGTGTTCAATACGAAAAATCTGTTGAGAATTCATCTCAAGGACACGAAGTGACACCAAATGATAATCTTAGGGACACCGAGAATCTGACACAAAACGAGATAGCTGATGGAAATACACATAATCTTACAACTTATACTAAGGCCGGTACAATTAGGAAAAGAAAAAAACACGACCAACCTCTCAAAGTCAGAAATGAAGTGAAAAAAAGTGAGATTAGAGAGAAACATAACGTTAAACCACCCTGTCCTGCTTCATGCAAAAAGCAGTGTATCCAAAATATATCGGAAGAGCAGCGAAAAATTATAAATGAGAGCTTCTGGAGTTTGAATGACAAAGAGAGGAAGGCTTATTTGCTGCATCACACCTCAGCTAAATCTGTGAAACAAAGAACAGTAACAAGATTTGAATCAGAGGAGTACAGAAAAAAAGTAAGCTACAGTTATTCACTTAAGGACGTGCTCGGTACAAAGTATGGAGTATGTAAAACCTTCTTTTTGACAACTTTGGGCTACAAATCATCTAATGACAAACCTTTACATACGGCTTTGGCCAATTCTAACGACACGGTTGCACCACCAGTAGACAAAAGACTGGGAGCTACTCCTCACAATAAAATTGAATCTACTCCTATTAAGGAACATATAATGAGCTTTGAGCCGAGTATATCTCATTACAGGCGTGAACACGCTCCCAATCGCTTATACTTACCCAGTGATTTGACAATCAGTGCGATGCATAAAGACTTTTTAGAAAAAAATCCGTCTTGCAAAGTATCTTACGATAAATATCGAGAAGTAGTCGCAGAATTAAATATTTCTTTTGTAAAGCTTGGCCACGAAGAGTGTGAGGACTGTGAAGAGTTCCGTTTACACGATGATACACATACCAAAGAAAACCTTAAAGAAGACTGTCTAGGTTGCACGAAGTGGAAAAGTCATAACAAACGGGCATACATGTCCAGAGAGCAGTATAAATTAGACAGTGAGCTAAATGAAACTGATACTGTTGTATATTCTGCTGATTTACAAAAAGTTATCATGCTGCCCAGGATAGACATGTTCAAAACTGCTATTTTTACTCATAGGATAGTGGTTTACAACGAAAGTTTCGTGCCAACTGGTCAAGGCCGAAAAGATTTGAGTGTTTTTCCTGTACTATGGTATGAAGGGTTGTTTGGACGTTCCAAAGCCGAAATTATAAGTGCATACTATCAATTTTTTATTTTTCATCGGGATAAAAAAAATATCATACTATGGGTTGATAATTGTTCCTCCCAGAACAAAAACTGGACGTTTTTTTCTTTCTTAATTTATATTATAAATTCTAAGGATATCAACGCCGACAAGATTGTCATCAAATATTTTGAATCCGGCCACACCTTTATGTCAGCTGATAGTTTCCATCATAGGGTAGAGCTGTCCATAAAACGCATGAAAAACAAAATTTATGATTTCGCAGATTTTTCTCAGGCAGTTAGCACTGCAGGAAAAAATGTAAAACTTAAAGAGATGAACATGCAAGACTTTTATGACTGGGATGATTATACCACACAATATGCACTGTCTCGAATTAAACCGCGTCCATATGTCAGCGAAATGGTTGAAGTTGAAGTTAAAAGAGGCAGTTTTGATATCACCTACAAAACAGGATTCGATCAAAATGCAATTACTGCTAGCATTATAGGAAAAATTTTTTTAAAAAGTCATGTGTTGCCTCCACCAAAAAAGAAAACTGCTCCGGAAGGAATTTCAAGAAACAAAAAAGAAAATATTTTGAAATCTTTTCAAAATATAATACCACAAAATAGAATGTCCTTTTGGAGAGAACTCCCTACTTTTGACTACTAAAATTCCTTCCAAAAACCGTTTGTTTTTAAATATTTTTTTATGTAATTTCAAATTTTAATAATAAAAAAACGTTATATATATACTTTAATTGTTTTTTTTTTCAAATAATACATATTTTATTCGATAGAAAATACATTCCTTTTTGTATACACACATGTTTGAGAAGAGCTAACGAAAAAGCGGTATCTCAATTTTAATTCTATAGTTTACTAAGCGGTGTAACCGTATCTCATGAATAAAGTACATTATTATACATTTTTGATAATTTAACTAATGTGATAACAAATACACCCTATATAATATATAAATAATATTTAACAAATAAAAAAAACTATACATAAAGTATATATATAACTATTTTTACATAACATCAATTATCTCAAAACTCGCTTTCTTTGAGTTACCGCTTTTGCGCTTAGTTGGGCAGAATACTCTCTGTTACGATATACCTAACTTCTAGCCCTTCTCCTTTAGCCTTAGCCGGAGACATGCAATTCATTATCTCCGGTCTATGTAACTCGTTACATTTAACACAGATTTGTGTAACTGTTTTCATATCGCCTCTTAGGATTTCAAAATATATCATTATTAAATATAATTTGTTTGTTTGTTTCCTTGGCCTGGTTGTCAAGGCGTTTAATTATATTAATTATTACCAGCTAAGATATCGAACTAAAAACAGTTAATTGAAGTGGCACAAACTATAATATACAACAAACATGACGGTGAAAACCGATTTTCCTTTTTTATAGTTTATGTTATGTGTATGTGTTAAGTCAAGATGACGCCTAAGCGGAAACTTCGTAGAGGATTAGATCTAAAGTGTAACTGCCGAAACACACTTATAGGTATTTGGCGGTACATTTTTAATTTGAAGGTGGTAGCTAGCCAGATGAGCGTTACAAAAAGCGATACCACCACGCTATGGTTTTATCACGATGTTTCCTTCACTGAAAATTCGAGCTCATTGCAAAGATTCCATTTCACGTGCATTGACGCGTCGTCCCGTAAATACTACCAACTGAGCCATCATCGCGTCAAATTTTCTTTGAGGAAAATGTTGACTTTCCATTATCATAACCACTCGGCGAGTAAGTGCCCATTACGTGTTTAGCGCGTGCTTACATTTGAGTGTAGCTGCAGATGTTTGATATTATATCCTTTTTATGATGCAGGATTTAATCACTATTATTCATTTATTGCCCATTAAAAGCGTTACTGCTACTTGTTGTAATCGACTTTTGATAGTACGTTATCTACATCTATAAATAGGTAATGAGAATACGGTCGATAACTTTTCTCCTCTATTGTCCCATTTTTTGTTTTGGTTTCACTATTATCTATAGTGTTATGAATAAATATATTGTGAAAATGATTTTTGCTATCTTTAGAAGAATTTTCGTTAAATTTTCAATCTTTAAAGCTTTTATTCAAATGCTTCTTGCAGTTGCAAGTTGAAAAACCTTAATTTAATAAAACATGCCTAATCTATGTTTTATTACTACAGCATATATACGTTTGTATACTATTACTATAGCATATATAGTCTGTCGAACATTATAGTTAGTGTACTATCAGGTACATTTTAGATATTGGACTCTCGTCATTTTTTTGGAGCAGGTACCAAGACACTTTGGAATTTTAGTATACTGCTCCGAAAATTCTCATGCTATTAAATTACATCAACCTATATTAGTATAATAAAACAGAAATGTTTGTTTGTTTGTTTATTTGAACGCGCTAATCTTAGGACCTACCAGTCGGATTTCAAAAAAGTATATATATATAAAAGTATATAAGTATAGTATTTGATAGAGATATATTTGAAGAAGGCTAACATATAATAGGAGCAAAACTGTATTGAAAGAAGTTATTGGTACGGGCAAAATTTGTTAAATATTTTTTTGTTACACGCGAACGAAGATGCGAGCACAAATCATACTAATATTATAAATGCGAAAGTGACTTTGTTTGTTTGTAACGCTTTCACGCGTAAACCGCTGAATCGATTGTGCTGAATTCTTGTGCAGAGGTAGATGGAACCCAGGAGCCGGAGATAGGCTACTTTTTCTCGTGAAAACTTTATTAGAAGTGGGGTAAACTTTATATGAAACTTTACACGAGCGAAGCCGTACGTAAAATTTAGTAGTGTTATATATTCATTGTATCCTATCATTGTTTCAGAGATACTCATCAGATCGATCTGCCTCCATTCGGCCAATATGCGACCGGCATCTTTTTCCTGGATAAACTCCATCATCAGGACATCGAGACCAAGTTCCAAGAGCTGGCCGAAAGCCTGGGACTGAAAGTATTGTGTTGGCGAACCGTGCCTACAAACAATTCCACTATCGGTTAGTTTAATGCGACCAAAATTACACAATAATATAAGTTTATGATTTAAATTAATAGAAAATTGAAAATTGCTTGTTAAAAACATTACGATGTTATTTTTTGGTGTGTTTGTATACTAAATTCTTCTCACACTTCTTACAGAATCGATTTATTCTAAAGTCAACATACTTTCGTAGCACATAAATCTTAGTTTTTCCAAAAGTTCAGTTTGATTTATATTTTTCGATGTAATATTTCTAAAATGTTTCATTTTTAATTTTCCGTTCGGATCTATATATCGTAAATGTTGTATTAAAAATACAGTCATTCCATTTTACATTACAGAATAATCAGATATTTATAATGCAATATGCAATGATTTATGGATAAATAGATAATACTGTTTTTTTTTTTTTTTTTAATACGATAT
Source organism: Actias luna (assembly GCA_039707435.1). NCBI lineage: Eukaryota > Metazoa > Arthropoda > Insecta > Lepidoptera > Saturniidae > Actias > Actias luna. Next base: position 3,148,526 of record JAZHAC010000033.1, on the reverse strand, counting down.
ATAAACGTACTAGATTTTACGTGCGGCTTCGCTCGCGTTAATATTGATTTTGTCAAAGAAATCGGGTGACCTAACAAAAGTTTCATATAAAGTTTATCCCTCTCTTTACTTTCCACATCATAGAAGTTCTGCGAGAAAAAGTTGCCTATCAACATCACCGGGATTCCATCTATCTCTATACCAAAATTCATCATAATCTATTTGGCTTTTAACGCGTGAAAGCGTAACAAACAAACTCACTTTCTCGTTTATAATATTAGTAAGGATATTTAAAAGCGAGCGCCGTTCATTGCATGTTGCATGCACGATGCGTATTCAAAACGTTTGCTATTATAATTCATTGTGTTGTAAACTGCATCAAAATATCGACGAAGCCTTTCGGTTGTTTACATATTTGATTTGCATACGGTGTTGCCTTTGCAACTATCATTGCAGGTTGTTCAAGTAAGAACTTATCAGTCGGATCGTAATGACGAGCCGACGCGGTCATGCGATGCTTGACCATATGGTTTGTTCGTTCCATTTACCATTTGCGGTAGCCTACCTCTGTACATTGTCGGACAATTTAAAACATTCATATTCTCCCACAACTATTTCTATTGATTTATTGACATGCAAATAAAACATGTGAGTTCTATTGTTGCTTATTACCATGTCCAAGGTTGATAACGAGTGACATTGTCAATTATTATAGCGATATTTAAATACATTGCTTATTCAATGTAAATTTATATTTAAAGATAATATTGTAGACAATATACAATGTTTCGTTGCGTGAGATCCGTATGAAAGTTTTAAAATTAAGATTCTATGAGCAAAATGTTCCGCCGGTTATTTTTTTAATTTCTAATTCAAATGAAAATGATAGTACAGGTTATTGATTTTAATTCCGACCGTCTTGGAACATTCAAAAAGTGGTTCGTGATTGCGAATACTAAAAGCTCGGAACATTATGTTTCAATGAATCTTAGGTTATAATTTATTTAATGGATAATTATCTAACGCTAAGATGGTATCAGTTCAATAATACATTTGAATAATCATGAATTGTAGGCAATTTTAAGTTGATAAAGATTAATTATACACTGATTTAAGTAAAGCCATTCAAATGGTGCTTAGTTTTTTTACAGTTCGTAGTTTATTCATTTGTTATTTTTTAAAAGTATTGTACCATCAAAGCGGTTAATTCATTGTTTTGTGATTAAGAGGATCAAGATTCATTGAAATTAATTTAAAAATGAATAAGAGTGGATTTTGGTGAAGTAAATAATGGCCTATTTTGGCTGGCTTTCAGGTCAGGTGGCTCGTAACTCGGAGCCGTATATGCGTCAAGTGTTTGTTACCGGAGATATCGAGGACGAGGACCGGCTATCCCGCCAGGTGAGATTACCGGAGGAGAGGTATATCGGAGAACAAACGGTTCTGAACGTGCAAGAGTATGAACTCGCAATGTGTAAGGAAATTGCGATTTCAAACTCGATATCGACACAGTTAGGGCGAGGAAATCTTGAGGTATTTTTTCAGATCGCCGCGCCCCGTGCACCGGCCGACCGGATCATCGATCCGCTTCGTGTGACACGTAAATGATACGCACCCTATATATATAAATATATCCGATTACGTAATGTTGTGTTTATCAGCGGTTATTGTAGCGATGTGTCCCTGTGCAGATATTCGTGCTGCGGAAGAGGGCGTCGCATGAACTCATTACACCTGGTGCCAGGTTCTACATCTGCAGCTTATCGTTGAGAACTGTTGTGTACAAAGGTCTTCTCACGTCAAATCAGTTATGGGTGAGCTTCATTGAAATAATTTACAAAATTTTCTTGATTGGCATTTTTGTTAAGGTAATAATTTTAGAGAGAACGGTATATTGGGCTTTGTAAAAGCCTATGTCTGCGACTTTGTATGCATGGTAGTATAAGTTATCTTACTATCTCTCATAAGAACAGTATTTTATACTGACAATGTGTGCCGAAAAAGTCAAGATGATTGGTTGAGTAGATGAGGTATGAAAGCGTAAGAAACAATCTCTAACGTTAACATTAATAATATTCGATGGGATAGTTTTAACTTGTATTATTAGACTGTGCAATGAACCAGTTTTATTGGCTTTTATTAAGCATGTAGCTAAACAGCTTAGTTTGACCCAATCGTGCGTGATGGTTCATACTATATTCTTCGTACATTTTGAGGGGTTATAATCGCTTAAATTAAATTTACTTTTAGACACAATTTCTTTGAATAAACTATCAGGCATATTATTTAAAAAGTAACGTATCATGGATTGTCAAACGTCAAAAATATAAAACAATTTGTTTTAGGTAAATAATCTGTCGCTTGACATTATAATGTGATGTGCATGAGCCGGCATATACATTCTATATATGTACATACGTGTTACTTACGTGTTCTTCACTATTGGCATCCTTACGCGAGTTGCTTTGAGCGCCCTCCGCGCTTGCCCTCTAAGTCCGGTGAAGCTGTGAAAACCTCTCAGGCAAACAGTGTAGGTCCCTTAAAAAAAAGGAATATACTAAGAGCGGCTATGTTAACAGGAATACTTCAAGGATTTGAGCAACCCAGCGTTTACTACTTACCTAGCGCTTGTGCACACCAGATTCTCGACGAACACGTTTCCTAGTTGGGAGAGAGCGCATCCGTTGAGGTATGTACCTGTGTCCTACGTTTTATTTATATAGGAAAACTAACTGTTATATCCCGCTTCACCGGGCGTATGATATATTAAGAGAAAATGCTTGACTTTTATTTTCATTGGCGTGAAAAATATTTATAAAAGTAAAATAGCTATAAAATAATGAGGGATTATTGGAATTCAAATAATTATTAGCCCTAAACCATCTACAAATAATTTCGTTTCGAATGGTCACAGTCCCATGTCGATATCATGAGTAGTTTTGACATTATTGCACCTCAAACAAACATCATTTTTGTATATAGATAAAATAAATTACACACATAAATATTAAGTAAGTAATTATATGTGCTCAACGAAGGGGAAACGACGATATATGTATGTAAGAGTGAGATAGAGATTAATAGAAAATGTGAGTTATTTACTCGCAGATAAAAAGGTAGAATTCAGAAGGCATAAATTTTTAATTCATATAAAGATGAATGTGTAAAGAGATTGGAACATTTTGTTTGCTTATTCTTTCACAGAGTACTGGCGCACAATGGAGAAATAAACACGTTACGAGGCAACGTGAATCTGATGAAGGCTCGCGAGGGTGTCATGAAGAGCGAATTGTTTGGAGATGGTGAGTGTTATTCATTATGGAATTAAAGAAAGCTAAATAAAACTTACACGTGGTAGAAGAGAAACTTCTTTAAAATATTAATTTAAAAATACGAGAACTCGAAAATATGTTATCGAATATTATTTATAATCCATATCATTTCGTGCAATAACCCAACTACGTCATATAAAAAGCTACCAATATTACATTACATCGGGTCTAATAAATACTATAAATTATGATATTTGTCAATTTAAATATACATGAAATCACGATATCTTTAGAGAATTCTGCCAAAACATCTTAAATGGAGGCTGTCACAAGAAATGACTTGTGGCGCTAAACATTAGCACATTTTCTTTCGTCATACGTTCACGGCGATAATTTCGTACAGTTTTTTTCAGCCTCTATGCGTAATAATACATGGAATAATACATTTCGAACGAATTGTTTAATTTTATTTTTTGGTCTCCTATATTATACGTTTTAATTTTCTGTTAAGATTTTTTTTACACTCACAATATGAATATTACTTTACTAAACTCGACGGTTTCACTCGCGTTCCATTTGGTAGGTTCTCGTAAAACTTCGGAAAGGACCTTCACCTCAAATATGCCGCCGCTCGAACTCTTCGTTCTCTTTAAACGTATTTACCTATAGTAATTACTCTGTTCTTAACGGTTACATTGTGATGTTATAGCATATACATTTCCTTTAGTAAATAGGCTATATAATGGATAAAGACTTTGAAATCTGACTGGCAACAATCTAGACTTTACCGTGTCAACTAGCTTGTGCCATAGATTTGTTTGCGGTTGTCCTATTAACCTTGTATAGTCGTAACAGTCATCCTAAATGCGTGTCTACGTTGTGGAAGGAAATTAACATAAGAATTTTGAAATCAATATACATATAGTCTCCAATATAATATAAATTAATTTCAGTTGGTTCTATCTGTACCCCCACCTTCGTTCGCGTGATACTGAAGTTATTTTACTCTCATTCGAAAATAATTCTATTTTTTCTAAATGTGAGGTGCCTTATGGTCTTTTCTATACCTATGTCAACGTGTATATAAAATTTTACGAATATCGGTTAAGCAGTTATAGCATGAGAGCGTATCAAACAAACAAATCCGCTTTTTATATAATTATGATTGAAGGGTAAAATAATTATCTAGATCTAAAGAAGCTGTACCCAGTTGTGGAACCAAACTTATCGGACTCGGGATCAGCTGACTGCGTTCTGGAGTTCCTGCTACACTGCGGACAGCGTTCCTTGCCGGAGGCGGTGATGACCATGGTGCCTGAAGCGTGGCAGAATGACGTCACAATGCCCAAGGAGAAGCGCGATTATTACCAGTGGGCTTCCTCCGCCATGGAACCCTGGGATGGGCCGGCTCTCGTCTCGTTTACTGATGGACGGTATATTGGTGAGTTATCGTTTTAAGAACTTAGACTTTTATATCTCAAATAACAACTATAACAAGTGGCAATCCAATCGGAAGTCTTCTCTGTCATGCTACCTTCCCTGCTACTTGATAGACATCGGCTAATATGGAAATCCGGTAAACTAAAAACAATTGATGCGATTTACTTACAATTACTAAACTGTGGAACATGTCGTTACACATTATTCTTGTATTTAATTTATGTCAACCTACTCAATATATACATCTGTTTTGTTTTCACCCGTCGAAATAAATAAATAAATTACATAGTTATAATTTTTATTATGTGCTTGGTTGTTGTCACCCAGTCACACGGAGATCCCCAACATCCAGCTTTATTGGTGCAACAAGTTATTCTAAGAACACCATAAACCTAGACATGCCACAGTAGAAATGTTACCTTGATGTATGGTGGTAAAGTAAATAACAAAGTTCTGAGCTTTCACTGTCAACAGTTGTTAGTCAATGGTAATTAACAGAACGCAGTCTCGAATTACATAGATACCTAGATATTATTTCTTTAGTCCAAATGCGATGATAATTAACAAATAACCTAATTAGTGTTTACTTAAATCAAGGTAAAACTTACAAAGTCATAAACGACGGCAACAGACGCCGTGATATTGTTCTTAATTACTACCGAGGTCATCGCTTATTGTGTGTCAAATATTATAATAATACTTTTATGTATATATTGTATTGTTCGTCAATGGCTTCAACTACTATGTCTAATTGTCTCTTAATGGGTTTAGGAAAAACCAATATATTGTGCTCTTTGTACCCGTAGTACGAGATATATTCGATTGGTCCTTCATCTCTGCTATACACCTTAACGGATTTATCATATACTAATTCTACCCACGACTTCGTTCGTGTGGAACTAAACATTTTTTTTTATAGTCAAGGCGTTATGGCTTTTCTCTCACCTGATTTTAAGTGAAGATATTGCCTATGTTGGTAAACACGCTAAACCTGTGGAAGTACTGGTTCTTAAGTTCAACTGCCGGAACAAACCTAATGGTATCTGGCGGCAGATTTTCAATTTGAGAGTGGTCGCTAGCCAGGTGGACATTAGAAGAAACCCGACCATAATGCTATGGTTTCCTCACGACGTTTTCCTTCACCGAAAGATCAAGCTTATTGTAGATGGATTCGAACTCACGCCCTTTGACGCCGTATCCGTACTTACTGCCACTGCGCTATCATTGTTTCAAATTTTATAACTAATTGCAATTTAATAACAATTTGCCGTTTTAGTAACTGTATTCAAAACAGCTTTGCTTCTATTGGTGATAGCGTGATGTTAAATAGCCCAAAGCCTTTGTCAATGATTGCTAACACTATTGCGTTAAAATAAACGAACTTTTCCGGTTTATACTTTATTATATATTAACAAAATGTGTTTTAGGTGCTATTTTGGATAGGAACGGCTTACGTCCGTCCCGTTTTTATGTTACAAGCGAGAATATACTTGTAATGGCGTCAGAAGTCGGTGTGTACGACGTGGACCCAGAGAAAGTGATTCATAAGGTAAAAAATGATATATATTATAATGTAAAAACATTTCCAAAGCTGATTTGTCGAAAAAAAGGTAAAAGATACATAATATTTATTATGTTAGCCTTATGCAGTAGAACCTCTTTAAATCGAACCTCGATAAGTTGAATACTCCCCAAATTTCAGAAAAATGTTTTTTTCCCTTCGCTTCATAGGCCTAAACCTCTATTCTCTATAATTTGAAAAATCTATAACTCGAATTTTTTGTCGTCTCCCTTGATGTTCGACCGATAGAGGCTCTACTGTAGCTTGGAAGAAAAAATTTGAAGTTATGTTATGGCAAAGCTTGGAACGGAAACTTACTTTGAAGTATCAGTGTCCAAATAACATATGCTTAAATGATAATGAACATTATGGGTGTGAACATAGTTCTTTGAATACCCAAGCAAATAATTCTGGAAGTATACTAATATCATACGAAATTTCCCATCAGTTTGAATCTTTATTTTGATTAGAATTTCGAATATTCGTGTACCTCCAATAAATGTTAAACATTTAAATATAACCACCAATATAAATAAAATCGACAATATTGGTTTCCTTACATAGAGACAGAATGCTGATTGCAAAAAAATGCCTATGAAATAGAGATATGAAATTAATGTGCGAATTGTAACTGATGTTTCATTCGACGGAAATTTAAAATCACCCGTTGGCAATATACGGAGGGATTAAATAATTATTTATTTATTTATTTACACTCTATGCATGGTGCAACGGCGGACTTAATGCCAGAGGTATTCTCTGACAGTCAACTGTAAGGTGATGCAGAGATAAAAGATGGTAGATGTAAAGCGATCCGAAAATAAATGGCATAGAAACTACTACAATATGAACACTAACTGTATATAAAAATATCGAGCTTTTTTAGGAATAATTTTAAACAACAAAAAAGTATATTTTTTATTGTCACCTCCTAGAAATTAGAAGCAGTATGTTAACAGCCACTATTATTTTTTGTCAGAATGATGTTATAAATACTTTTTAATTATAAATGAAAAACTGTCTCCTGTAAAAGTGCTATTGTCGCTAACGTAGTTTTTTCTGAAAAGATTTAATAATTAATATGCATATATAAGAGAATAAAATAATACACTAACTAACTTTGCAAACACGCGCGTGACGCGTGTACAAATAATGTTTTTTGTTTCTTTAAAAACGGAACACAGATTTATGGATCTCACAAATAATTGTTCTGTATGAGATACGAACCCATAGCGTTAAAATATTAAAAACTTTAGTAAAGTAAAATAACAATTTTTTTTAATACTGGATAGGATTGGCGTTTTCGTCACAATCGCACCTGATGTTATGTGACAATGTGGTCCAAGATGGTTTACACGTTAAACCTAGCGGAGTCTCTTAAGAACACATAGGTGTTTGGCGGCATATTTGAAACTAATTTATAATTATATTCGCAGAGTCGTCTAAAACCAGGCCGTATGTTACTGGTCGATACAAAGGACAAAAAGATAATTCAAGACGTGGAACTTAAACTGGAGATCGCTCGAAGCCGACCGCACTCAGAGTGGTTAAAGGACAAGGTACTGGTTATCTTCTATCTATTATACATATATATGAGAAAAACCACGATCCTATTGGAGTCCAATCACGTCAAAACTACTGTCCATATCGGGATGAGACTATGACCATTCGTTGCGGGGTTTTCCGTAGATAGTTCTAGAATACTTAGGTTTTGGATTCCATTGCTCCTTTGACTTTTATTTTTCGTTTTACTTTTGTGTACTTTCAATATAATTTTGTGTTTTAAACGAAGTTTTATTTAGGGTTGCTAAGAATAAAATACATGAAAGTAGCTCGCAGATGACAGCTAATATAAATATTTATAAGTGAATCCTATACCGATGTGTCTATAATAATAATTTAGGCTTTTACGTTCGATAGAATCCTGATCAGTTTATATTAAAATGACAAATTCGTCTCAGTGTGTCACGTTACCGCCTAGTGATGTATTTTAGTAATGTATTCGTTATTTTGTCTTTTAAATACGCGAAGTAAAAATCTTGTTCGTCAATATAATAAAGGTAATATTTACTAATACTTTGAATATGAAATAGTGTGTCAAATTCAAAACCTTTCCACATAGTGGATTTTGAAGTCCCGGTTCTTTTGTTTAAAAATTATTAAGTTATACATATTAAGTGCCCTTCTTCAACACATTTAGGTAAACGAATCGAGCTATTTTTTCATTAAAATTTATCGCTATTAACTTGACAAACTCCAATTAATTTTTGTGTATTTGCATCATAACCACTTCTCATCGCCAATCGCACAACTCATTTCTACTATTTGCACCTGCATTATGTGGAATTCGATTTAAAGAATTTCTTATATTGTTAAAGTACTTCAGTTAACAAATTGAAACTATTACTTCCTGGTCTATACTACTTATATACCTAGTGTTTCTTATTCTATATTAAAAATCGATACATTTAACTATCGTATCGCAACTGCATAGTAATAAAGATGTTTTTATTTTCTATGTCTATCATCTCCGATGTACATATATGCGATAATGAAATATAAAGATGGTGAGTTTGAAGGGGTGAACATTTTTTAGCGTTGTATTGATCGCTAATTTGCTAAATCGCTGTGTATGTATGCGCATGTATCGATAATTTTATCGATGCTTTTCAATGTATTATGAGCTTCTACGCTTTTAAATATTTTTAGATTATTACTTATTTTGTGTTACAAAATCTTGTTAATACTTTTGTCATCCTGAACAATATGACAGTTTTGGGAAACGATTTGGTGTTTTTAACGTCTCACTACTTATTTAGTTCAATCGTTTTTATATAAGCCGGAAAACTGCCGTCAGTAATGTTAAGCGCAGTATAATCGAGAAATATAGAAGCAATAATGGCTCAGTGGTAGCGTGTAGGGACAACGCCTCAATGGACGTGAGTTCGAACGCCTACAAAGAGCTTGAGCTTTCGTTGAAAGACAAACATCGAGATTAAACCTGAATATTTTTATAATTCTGGCCTGGTTAGCTACCATTAGTTGAAAGTCTGTCGCCAAATACCTGTAGATGCGTTCCGGCATTTGCATTTGAGAAGCAGTCCCGCAACTAGGCTTAGCGTGCCCGCCATCTTGGGTTCCATCGTCACCTAACATCAGGTGAGAATGTAGTCATAACGCTAAATCCATAAACTACGAACAAACGTCTACAACCGATAGAATAGAAGTTCATCAAGAGCGTTCCCTGTAATGCGTTTGCATTCTGACAGGTGGAATACTGAGGTTTATTTCAAAACTTTGCGAATTAAAAAAGTTGCAACGTGGCGGTTTTATCACCATATGCATGGTGTTCGTGATCTTGTCGGTGACAGATCCCTGCTACCTCGTTTGATAGCTGAATATATACCTTCTAATCCACGCCTACACGTCTTGTATTGCACCTAATATGTTGTAGTCCCGCAGTGCTGAACGGTAATCACGATATTTAGTGTTGAGATATATCTTCGATTTAATTCTTGACGCGATAATATCTCAGTGGTCGATGAAGGAAAACATGGTGAGGAAACCATAACATGGTGGTAGGGCTTTTTCTAATACCGGCCTCCCTAGCTACGACTCTCAAGTTAATAATCTGCCGCCAAATTCCTATAGGTGTGTTCCGGCAGTTACACTCGTTAGCCAGTCCATCAACAGGTGTAGCGTGTCCATCAACTTGGACTGTATCGTCACTTAAGGTCAGGTGAGATTAAGGTCATAACGGTAAACTAATAAATAAATAAAACATTGTTAAAATGTGATCCCATGTATCTTTTTGGTTTCACTTTACAACAGCGATTGTAGAAAAATACAGAGGTTGGTTAGGATAGCTCTGATCTGGGAACGCGACACGCTTATATGTATTAATATCTCCAGAATTGATTATCATCGACCTCTTAAGGTTCCTTTGAAACAAATGTCGAAGATCAAAGCAAGGAAATAACTGTATAAAAAATTCAGTGACATGATGTTACTCCGCGATAAACTCCAAAAGTACCACCGTAGTTTTTAACTCGATAATTAAACCTAACGCGATAGACGGGTTGTGGTCATGTTATTGATTACTAGAATTGCTTGAAAAAGATCTGCCACAATAGGTAGTATTTTTATGTACTAGATGATATATAAAGACAATATTTATTGTATTGTGTATGTGATAATTTGGAATATCCAAAAGTGTACGCCGCATTATGTCTATTTTGCATTATTGCATTTAATCTATTCCTAATAATGGTCGCTCAATTTATACTTACCGACATCAATGGTGTATTTAGAAAAATAGGGCGGCCTTTTATATATAAAAAACTATCGATTAATGTTTAAAAGCTCTTATTCAATAAGGTTCTATATCTCATTAATCCAATTAATTTAAAAAAGAAATCAAGCAAATTGACAAAACCAATCGATCCTAATCATGTTTACATCCGCACATCCTAACTACATACAGGTGCCAATGGACGGCTTTGGCAAAAAAATTCTAGCGTTTTATTTGTTATGATTACATTTAGTAAAAGCCTTGAAATGATATATACTTCCAAGAATGTAGATTCATTTTTGTAACACTATATTTTTATACTAAAATAGTGTTTTATATTATTTGGAGGAATAATTAAAAAGAAGTCGGACGTACGTTTCTTGTTGACCGATAATAATGCACAGCCGCACTGCGGCGTAGAGAACTTTTAGATAAGTTGTAATATAGTATGTTTTTATTGAGTAGTCGGTTCAATTATTGTTCACTGAGCTTTTTATAGTTCTCTTGTATAAAGCTTTTATTTTCTTAAAGTATCACTATAATAAAATCAAATCACTATAATAACGCACACATACAACTAAAAAATAGAGTACAAGGTAGTGATATTTTTATCGATAAGTTTAACTATGTATATTAAATACAATTAGTATTGAATTGAATATGTCGTGTACAGATAACGATGGAGGATATCTACAAGTCTCTTACGCCAGCCGAGAACGGTGCTGTGATCACCAACGGCGTGGTGATGAATGGGACGGCGATATCGGGCCTCACGGACAAACGGCTCAGCCTCTTCGGATACACGATCGAATCCATCAACATGCTGCTGGTGCCTATGATTAAAACCAAGTCAGTATAACTATATATAGTGTTAAGTTTTCATGTTGGCAATTTCCCCAATGTCAAGTGAGAAAAGCTTCGTAACACAACGGATCACACGAATAATGATCGTCTGTGGGACTCGAACCCACAGCACCTCGGCACAGTGCGAGCAGCGAGGGAGCTGCTTTTACCGCTAAACCAACCGTGCAGTCTAGTGTTTTTTTAGTTTACTAGCTGACCCGATGGACGTTGTCCTGTCTTAACTATGAATATTGAATTAGTATAATTAATAAATAAAAATATTATTCAAAAAATAGTATAATTACTGTTGTAATGGTCTATGACAACTGATAGTTATCTAAAATAATATTGGCGTTAAGTTTTATAAATTTTCCATTTTCCAATTCTCCATATTCCATTTCCAATTTTCCATAATGTTCCACTGAACTTCCTTATTTTTTTCTCTCCTAAGAATCTTCTCCTGACAATAATTAACACTAAAAAAAATAAGATAAACGAAATTGATCAATCTGTTCATGCGTGATGCGATGAGCAAAGGAAATAGAGATTAACTTTTATATATATAGATTAATCATTACTTAATAACCTGATTTTATTACTTTTTCTGATAATTGTTTGATAACAGTGCAGTTTCTCTATGAGTCGTGACTTCACTAAGCATAAATAATCTACTAGTAAGAATTTTGCGGAATCTTAACTTATCAATGAGTTGGTTTCTATTTCAATTTATATAATTATGATATTTTCCCTTAAATAACAGTTGGCAGCATGCATCTTGAGTTATTACAAAACTCGACTGACGTGATTCATTCTAACAAGGGAATTATCATATTGTTAGAGATATTAACAAACTTGGTAAAATATTGTATCGCAGTGACATTCTAAGTATTGTGTTTAAGTACTTGTTGTATTTTTTTTTATGGAGTAGGGTCCAATCGAGCAAGAGTGTCACCTGATGGTAAGTGATCACCGCCGCTCATGGACACCAACAAGTCCAAAGGAATCGTTGGTGCGTTGCCGGCCTTTATTGGAGGGACTGGCTCTCAAGTGCAACTGCCGGAACACACCTATTGGTATTTACTGCCTGATTTTCAACTTGAGGGTGGTAACTAGCCAGGTGAGCATTAGAAAAAGCCCTACCACTATGCTATGGATTACTCACGATGTTTTCCTTCACCGAAAGGTCATAGTCATTGTAGGTGGTTGGATTCGACCTCACGTCCCATGACGCGGCATTCTTACACACTACGACTGAGCTACCATCGCTTCATAAGAAGTTATATATTTAAGAGTAGAAATTAAGAGAAATAACATTTTTTTTTTTATACTTAAGGTTTAGCGTTATGGCCATGATCTCACCTGATCTTAAGTGACGATACGGCCCAAGTTGGTAGACACACGCTAAACCTGTGGAGGAACTGGCTCTCAAGTGCTGCTGCCGGAACACACCTATTGGTATTTGGCGGCAGGTTCACAACTAGAGGGTGGTAGCTACCCAGGCGGGCATTAGAAAAAGCCCTACCAGCATGCTATGGTTTCCTCACGATGTTTTCCTTCACCGAAAGCTCAAGCTCATTGTAGGTGCTTGGGTTCGAACCGACGTCCCTTGACGCGAAGTCGTGCACACTACCACTGAACTATCATCGCTTCAAAACATTTACTTTGCAGGAAAGAAGCGTTGGGCAGTATGGGTAACGATGCCCCGCTGGCTTGCCTGTCGCAGTTCCAGCCTTTGCCATACGAGTACTTTAAACAATTGTTCGCACAAGTCACCAACCCTCCAATTGATCCCTTCAGGTAATCTAATACATTCTATACATTTAACTAAACTAAATATATACATTAACTATGTTTTTAAGAATTTTAATCGGAAAATATAATAATTTTATTTTGAAGTTATATCCGTCTGATTGCTATCTTGTACATAAACGACTCTAGCTACTGACTGAGTTTTACTGACATTTTCATACTATTATAACTGACATAATATACGATAACTGTTTATGATGCAAAATTAAAATTATTTATTACATAAATTTCTTGTGCTTTTTTGATTTTGTATAATTGTGTGAAATGTATTATTTTAATAAAGGGAATAATACAATTTATATATGTAATAAATACAGTGTATATTCTATATAACGACACTTCAATGACAACCCATATCATATAATTGTTGAGAGTTGTTCTTCAGTGGAGACAAGATACCGTTTTTGGACAACAGAATAAACAAATCTGACATAGGGAATTCTTCGTTAAATTGAGAAGATACCTTCATTTTTGTCGATTGTTCGTGTCAAAAGCTTGCTTATTTTCCGTGTAGGGAGAAGATAGTGATGTCTTTACTGTGCCCGATCGGTCCGGCGCCGAACATTCTGGAACCGAGCGCGGAGTTCGTACACCGGCTGTTCCTCCCGCAGCCGATACTCTCACTGCCCGATTTGGATGCACTCAAGAGGACCAACTATCGTGGCTGGAAGGTACATTCACTCACTTTACTCGACTAAATTTATTTTTGTTTCGAGAAGAACGGCTTCCTACAGTCGTATATGTGGTACATGAAGTCTAGCAATTTATAAATACCAAAATTAAAGTTATAACTAAGTTTTAAACATGTAATGCCTAAGACAACATGGTTATTTAACAATATCAAAGTTCTTAAGCAATATTTATTTTTATTGGTAGTGTATTTCAGGATGATATTTTTCAGTATTTTTTTTACATTGTCTCTTGCATTGTATACGCTTTTAGATAATAATATTTGGCAATATGTATTCACGTTTAGAATATAACACTTAGAATATAACGTATTTTGAGACTATAAAATTCGACAATATACGCACACTTTTAGTCTATAACACTTGGCAGTGTGAACACCCTTTTGGACTATAACATTCGGCAACATGCACACAATATTTTTTTATATTTACGCGAATATTACTCATCGACATAAAACTAATTTAAACGGATTGTAAAGAATAAAAGCGCGATAAAATCCATTTAAATTAGTCTTATTTCGATGAATATGCACGCACATATAGACAATAAGGTTAGGCAATATAGACACAGTTTAAATGTATAACAGTTGGCAATATGCAATGTACAATTGACAGAGCAGGGTGATCGACTGCACGTTCCCGTACTCGGACGGGCCGCCCGGGCTCGAGCCGGCGCTGGGTCGCATCGCGGCGGAGGCGCACGGCGCGGCCGCGGCCGGCTGCCAGCTGCTCGTGCTCTCCGACCGCGGCGCCGCGCGCGACCGCGTGCCCGTCAGCTCGCTGCTAGCGCTCGGTACCGCGCACACTACACACATACATACATACACACATACATACATACATACATACATACATACATACATACATACATACACACATACATACATACATACATACATACATACATACATACATACATACATACATACATACATACATACATACATACATACATACATACACACATACATACATACATACACACATACATACACACATACACACATACATACATACATACACACGTACACACATACATACACACACATACATACATACATACATACATACATACATACACACATACATACATACATACATACACACATACATACATACATACATACATACATATCCCTATCGCAACGCTGCACACATATTAATACCTTTGTAATGTTACACATTTGTTATGGTTTAACGTAGGTAGCGTTATGGCTATATTCTTCACCTGATCTTAAGTCACGATACGGCCCAAGTTGGTAGACACGCTAAATCAGTGGACGAACTGGCTTCAAGTGCAACTGGCGGAACACACCTATATACCCCCATATATCTCTATATACGTAAATCCCATTTAACGGATATTGATGTCTAAGTAAAAACCTGAGCAAGTTACGAGAGGGCACTTACTAAAACTCGCTCCTCACTTTGGTCCTACATTTCCACCTTATTGTTAGAAGTCACGTTCTTATTCGTCGTTATTTTATTATCCTACCTAATGACTCAGTCGCTTTTGCTGTAAAAATATTTTTTATAGTATTACATGTAGCGTTATAGCTACAATCTCACCTAACGTTAAGTAACGATGTGGCCCAAAGTGGTGGACACGGTAAGCCTAGTGGAGGGACCGGCTTTCAAATGCAACTGTTGGAACACACCTACTGGTATTTGGCGGCAGATTTTCAACCTGAGGGTGGTAGCTAGCCAGGCGGGTATTAAAAAAAGCCCTACCACCATGAAAATCTTGGCTCATTGCAGGGATTCTATCTCATGTGCATTAACGCAGCGTCCATACATGCTACCACTAAGCTATCATGCTGATCAGATGCTGCAAAATCTATTCATTTTATTTGAATCATTTCTTCTGTTAAATGTTCCTAATTACATATAACGTTAATATTAACCTCGACAGGTGCGGTCCATCATCATCTGATCGAGACACGTCAGCGTATGAAAGTCGGCATCATAGTGGAAACGGCAGAGGCGAGGGAAGTCCATCACATGTCTGTTTTGCTCGGTAAGTTAATAAAATACTCTTTGCCTCGAGGTCAATAGACCTCAGCGAGTAATAATAAACTGTAAATAAATCGAAATTTCAAAGTATTATTAAGGATATGGGGTTAAAATAATATTTGTTATAAAGGAATTTCTTAAAAAAATAAAAATATTGCTCTGTTTGTAGGAATATTCTTGCTGGGATTTTTTTATTTATTAATATCTATTTTATGATAAATGTTTTATATATTTTAAATGACCTAAAATAGTGGATTTAATTGCCCTGGCCTGTAATAAATGTACATATATATGTTAAAAGTAGTCAATTTAGGATCATTTCTAGTATGGCTATTGGATCAGCTTATTCCAGAATGCGACATGGCATAATGTTGTGGTTTATTGTAAAAACACACAATGTTTGATGTGACCTATGCTGTGTGACCTTAGACAGTGCCTGTGGTGAGGGACTTGGGCTCGTCCTTCACCAAGCCGTAGCATACGTGTAGCAGGGGAATAGAGAGTAGAGATGGCAATCTGTGATCGATTAAGATTATTTAGGATAACAAATCGAAATTTGAAATCGATCCATAACCCTGACTCGATCCAGTTAATTGATAGTTCACCCTTAAAAATCGAGGTTCGATTCTTATCTATTTTCATAAAACATTATTTACAATTATTTACAAATGTTTTACATAAACATATATAGAAATTATAATTTTTCACATATATAAATCAATTTTTATAGTGTTCTCTTTGTTTTCTATGATTGGTGTTATATTGAAAATACAAGTACGAACAGCGAATCGAAAAAAAATCGATTATTGATGAATTAATGTTTTGGATTTCGATTCTTTTGTGAATCGTTATATTTGATCGCCATTTATTGTAGAAAACGTTCAGAGCTGTAGAAACTACCCAGCTAGGTTTACAATATCATTTAAGTATATAATACAATATATAATAGGTATTTTTATTGTCAATGGGTACAGGAAGTAATGCAAAAACAATTCCTAGACCCGGGCACATAGGATGAATGTAGGGCCATTGTGCGTATGTTGGCGAGTCTTTTAGTCATCTTAGTAGCCCAGGCTTGTTAGAACATATTCCCGTCAGACTAGAAGAAGTGTGGGTGCTTCCCCTGGTCTCTGGAGTCACGGGAGTTTGAACTGTCGTTAGGGTTGGATAATTAGCACCGGATATCCGTTATAAAAAACAATATTTGAAGTAGACAAAAAATGATCTCAGGTTACGGTGCTGACGCGATATGCCCGTACCTGGCGTTCGAGCTGGCCTTCTCCCTGAGGAGGGACGGCTTGCTGGACTCGAACCTCACTGACGAGGACATCTACAAGGCGTACCAGGGTGCCATCGAGACCGGCCTCGCCAAGGTCATGGCCAAAATGGGCATCAGCACGCTGCAGTCGTACAGGAGCGCGCAGATCTTCGAAGCCGTAGGACTCAACGAGGAAGTCATCGATAAGTGCTTCAAGGGAACGCAGTCTAGAATCGGTGAGTTCATTCATGAAGCAATAATAGTAACTTTGATCCTTGCAATGATCGAGCTTGAGCTTTCGGTGAAGGAAAACATCGTGCTTATCTGATTAACTCTCACTGTCAAGTTGAAAATCCGCTGCCAAATACTATAAGCGTGTTCCGGCAGTAGAATTTGACAATCAGTACCTTTATTAAGTTTAGCGTGTTCATCATATTGGGCCACAGCGTTAGTTATCATGAGGTGAGATTGTGGCGATAACGCTTGACTTATAAAGTATAAAAAGTCATTCCCTTACCTTATTACAGAAAGTGACTATGTACCTTTGAACTAAAATAAAGCTCTCGGATCACACTTTCATATGCTTGGTGATACAACTTGCAACTTATAGAACAGATTTGTGTGCATTACAGCATTTCCAATTAAGTTTACCAAAAGATTAGGCTCTATAAGTCTATACGGATTCGAACTTACGTTAATACATATTGTATGTGTATACATTACAGCACCATCACTCCTTTGTTTAAAAATTATTATGTTCAAGGAAAACTGCGTGCCTTAATTGGATTACTTAGTAATCGGATTGATCTTTGTTTTAACGTAATATAATAAAATAATTTGCTGAGATCATTTAAAAGTATTTTGAAAAGACAGACGCGATTTTACATTTATATGTACTTCTCATACCGTTGTTTATTTTAAATGTTTTACATTACAGGTGGAGTGAACTTTGAAATATTATCGAAAGATATATTCGATAGGCACGCGCTCACGTATGGAGAATGCGCTGATGCTTTGGTTTTGAGGTCAGTAGCATCATTGCAATGAATTTATACATATGATAAACTATAACCGGAATACAATTTTGTACATTAAATATTTCTTGACAATTCTGTTATTTCATACTTTTTATTTTATAATATAGCATTTATAAGGGTCTATATAAATTTTTTTTTTTTTTATCTGTCTCTTTGTAAATTTATCGCTGTAAAACTACAGGTTTTACTTAATTTAGACACGGTGATAACTAATACTATGAATTGAATTATAGATAACTCTTACCCCATAAAGAGAAAAGGATGTAGTGAAACACTCCACACATATTTTGATGTTTTATCAAGGGAAAAACACTTACATTTGTATTATCATAGGGTTTTATGTAAAGGAATGTTTATTATAATAGGAACCCAGGGAACTACCACTGGCGCGCCGGCGGAGAGAGCCACATCAACGACCCCATGTCGATAGCGAACTTACAAGAGGCTGCAGTAATTAAAAGCAAATCTGCATATGATAGATTCAGGTAAAGGCCATTTCATTAATTACATTAGGATCATTTAGGTCACTTTTGACCCCCCTACCCCCATCTAAGTACACGTAAGATTTCTCGAATCCCCCTCCCCTTTTTTACGTAAGTTTCTATGTTTATCTTCTAAATAATAAACTGTTATGTTAGGAAATGAAATGTTTTTATTTTTTAAATAATAAAAATACTATTATAATACATGGATAACAATAAAAAAATGCAATTAAAAAAAACATTATATAAATAAAATTAAACTTTGACTGTACACTTTAAAATTAAGAAAACTGTTTGAATTCTATAATGAATTCGGATTTTTAATATTAGAGGCCTTTAGGGTGCCAAAGCTTCTTCATGAAAAATATATATGCCGATAGTTGGAAAGAATTGTGTGCCAAATTGGAATGACTGTACAGTTTTATATATTTATTTAATACATAGTATAGGTAAATACCTAAATAAGTATATAATTTTTCATGGGGTTTAGTCAAACAATGACAAAGTAATACAAACTGTTTCTGTAGTTAAAATAACTTCAAAACAATAATCGTTCAAAAACAGCTTGCCGGGACCTTGTTGGGTGTGAGCTTGAATTTAGGTAAAGTTAATATCGTGATGAAACCTTCGTAATGTGGTAGCCCTTTTTCTAATATTCATCTGGTTATCTAGTTTTAAGTTGGAAATCTATCTCTAAGTACTCACAGGTATCTTTTGGTAGTTGGATTAAGAACCAGTGTAGGCAGAAAGGTAGGCTTAGTGTGTTCACATTTTGGATTATATCGTCATCTAAGTTCGGATGACATTTTGATGGAAACACCAAATCTTGATTAAATAAAAAGTGTACAGAAAAAAACAATAATTTATTTGTGACAACGATTTTAAAATGTCGATGTCTTGGCTGACGTCGATGTGTGCAGAATTGTGGACTAAAAGTTAAAACTATAATGAATAAAAACAACTTACTTTGCCTTTTTAAACAATAACCTTATACATGGTTGTAAAAAAACCCATATTCAATAAAAATAAAACATTTAAAAGATGAAATTTTTTATGAAATATTTAACTGTTTAGTGCAGTTTGTTGTTAACGCATGTGTTACTAATAAAAACCAGTGACCTCATTCGCACTTCTAGTTGCTCGTTATATTTCTATCTGGTATTAAAATTGCAGTATTCCTTTATAATCTTAGGAACTACCAACCGAGTTTCAATAACTCCTTTTGCAAAGAGCAATCATTGAGGAAGGCTTTAAGCTGTTTAATATCACGTTATCGCCAATACGAACAAACTTGAATAAAAAAAAGTTGCAAGAACGAGAGAAAATATTTAATAATTTATATATACTTTAATATTGAATTATGGATTTAGCAAACTAACGCCTTCAGTAATCAAATATTTTTTAGTTCCACGCGTACGATGACATGTGTAATGATATTCCAGAGAGAGCTCGTTGGAGTCGATCCGCGCCTGCACCCTGCGCGGTCAGCTCGAGCTGGTCAAGCTGGACGAGCCCATACCCCTCACCGAGGTGGAACCCGCCTCCGAGATCGTTAAACGATTCGCCACAGGTAATATAATTTTTCTTATGGAGTAGGCGGTGAACGAGCTACCGTGTCACCTGATGGTAAGTGATCAGTGCCGCTCATGCACACTCACAAGTTCAGGGGAATCGTAGGTGCGTTGTCGGCCTTTATAAGAGGAACTGGCTCTCAAGTGCAACTGCCGGAACACACCTATTGGTATTTGACGACAGATTTTCAACTTGAAGGTGGTAGTTAGCCAGGTGAGCATTAGAAAAAGTTCTACCACCTTGCTATGGTTTCCTCACGATTTTTTCCTTCACCGAAAGTTCGAGCTCGTTGTATGTGGTTGAATTCGAACTCACGGCCCATGACGCGGCGTTCCTACACGCTATCACTGAGCTATGATCGTTTTTTTACCAACAAATTAGTCTTGCAAATTATCTTCATTTCTTTAAAAGCTAATTTTTAGCATTTGAAGTATATCGTTTTTTATAGATCTCGCTACATTAACTAATCTCGAAATGTTGAAACCCATAAAATATTTAATGTAACGAATTTATTATATACGTGGTGGTCAGAATCCGATCAGACACAATTTCTGATTCCCTAGCTAAGTTTCCTAGTAACAATTGCTGAAGTAAAAAAATCGTATGGGATGACACATGTCAAAGTAACTTTGACATTGTATATCTAATGTCATCGCCCTTATTTTTGTTTACTCTGTATGTTTGCAATTGCTGTAAGGCATTGTTTTTTAAATTAAAAAACAATTATATCTAAGTAGACTCTGAGCATTAAAAAAAATATTAACCCTACTATTACTACTT